>JAOPSE010000025.1:27851648-32851648 GCA_029449295.1 Zea luxurians
ATGGAGGAATATCAGTGGATCCTGCTAAGGTTAAGGAGATAATGGAGTGGAGAGTACCCACTACGGTTACGGAGATTCAGAGTTTCTTGGGACTAGCAGGATATTATCGGAGATTTATTGAAGGATTTTCTAAGATTGCTAAGCCTATGACTTCGCTTTTGGAGAAGGGCAAAGAATTTAAGTGGGACGAGAAGTGCCAAGACAGCTTTGATCAATTGAAGAAAAGATTGATGTCGCCACCAGTGTTGGTTATGCCAGATCTACAGAAGGGATTTGACATTTATTGTGATGCATGTGGCCAAGGTTTGGGATGTGTGTTCATGCAAGAAGGACATGTGATCGCCTATGCGTCTCGTCAGTTACAGAAACATGAATTGAACTACCCCACACATGACTTAGAACTGGCAGCCGTTGTGCATGCACTTAAGATTTGGAGACACTACATTATGGGAACTAAGTGCCAAGTGTACACGGATCATAAGAGTTTGAAGTATATATTCACTCAGAAGGATCTCAACTTTAGGCAACGTCGTTGGTTGGAGCTTATTAAGGATTATGATTTGGAGATTCACTATCACCCGGGCAAGGCAAATTTGGTTGCAGATGCCTTGAGTCGCAAGGAGCATGTTCATTCAGCTATTGTTGCCCAGCTACCCGACGAGATTGTTGAGGATTTCAGGAGACTTAACCTTGGGATAGTTGCTCACACTGAAGGAGTTACTATTGATGTGGAACCTACTTTGGAGCAAGAAATCTGCAAAGGTCAAATTAGTGATGCTAAAATACAAGAGATTAAGGATCTGATTACTGAAGGTTGAGGTTCGGAATTCACGGAAGATGAGCAAGGCACCGTATGGTTCAAGGACAGGATGTGTGTTCCTAATATTGAAAGCCTTCGAGAGACTATTTTAAAGGAGGCCCATGATTCGGATTATTCTATTCATCCTGGTAGTACCAAGATGTATCAGGATTTGACGCAGAAGTATTGGTGGTATGGATTGAAGAGAGATGTGGCTGCACATGTGGCTATGTGCGATGTATGTCAAAGAGTTAAGGCTGAACACTAGAGGCCAGCTGGACTATTGCATCCCCTGAAGATACCCTAGTGGAAGTGGGAAGAGATTGGTATGGATTTTATTACTGGATTACCTCGCACCCAGAAAGGATATGATGCTATATGGGTGGTTGTGGATAGATTGACTGAAGTGGCTCACTTCATTCCTGTAAAGACTACTTATAAAGGTTCTCAGCTAGCAGAGTTATATATGGCTCAAATTGTGTGTTTACATGGAGTACCGAAGAAGATCGTGTCTGATCGAGGTTCACAGTTTACCTCAAGGTTTTGGAGAAGCTTTCATGAGAACATGAATACCAAGTTGAATTTTAGTATAGCTTATCACCCTCAGACTGATGGACAGACTGAAAGAACTAATCAAGTACTGGAAGATATGTTGAGAGCTTGTGCCCTTCAGCATGGAGGAAGTTGGGATAAAAGTCTACCTTATGCTGAGTTCTCTTATAATAATAGCGATCAGGCCAGTCTGAAGATGTCACCTTTTGAAGCTTTGTATGGGAGGAAGTGCAGGACTCCTCTATATTGGGATCAGACTGAAGAAAGACAGTTCTTTGGGCTGAACTGATTCAAGAAGCAGAAGAACAAGTCCGTATAATTCGAGAGAATTTGAGTGTAGCTCAAACCAGGCAAAAGAGCTACGCAGATAATAGAAGAAAACCACTAGAATTTGAAGAAGGAGACTATGTGTATCTCAAGGTGTCACCACTTCGTGGAATGAGGAGATTCAAAGTTAAGGGCAAATTGTCCCCTCGCTATATTGGACCATTCTTGATCTTTAGGCGAGTTGGGGAGATGGCATACCAACTCGAGCTACCTGCTAGTCTATCAGATGTGCATAATGTGTTCCACGTATCTCAACTGAAGAAGTGTCTCCCTGTCCCTGAGGAACAGTTACCAATGGAAGAGCTCAGTGTTCAGGGTGATTTGACTTATACGGAATACTCGATCAAGATTCTTGATACTTTGACTCGAGTTACAAGAAATAAGGTGATAAAGATGTGCAAAGTACAATGGAGTCACCATGGAGAAGATGAAGCAACTTGGGAAAGAGAAGAAGGGCTTCGCATAGATTTTCCCCATCTTTTCTTTCGTTCCTCCTAAATCTCGAGGACGAGATTATTTTTAAGGGGGGTAGGATTTGTAATACCCAATTTGTAAGAAAAATCTAAAAGAGAAATTATATCACTCTATATCTATATGTACTACCAATATTTATCATTTCATGTGGACACATTACTTACACAAATAAATAATTAACAAAAGATACTCAATTAAATCATGCATCATGTTGAGGTTTCATCTTGTGTGCATTTTAAGGACAATATAAAAAATAATAATAAATAAAAAATATATAGATATGAAAGTCCAAAGTGAAATTTAAGTTCTAAAGGAAACGCTAGAAATTGAGAAAAGAGAGGAAAATACTACGCAAATGAGATAAAATAAATATATAAATAGGAATATATTTACCTCCCAGTAATATATGAATTAATACATTTCTTGATCATGGATGAATTTCATAACCGAATTCAAATTCAAATTTGAATTGTGAAAAAAAAAGAAAAGAGATTACCTGCGACTGGGCCTTTGGCCTGGATTCCAGCCCACTTGTTCCCCTGTGTGCGGCCTAGCACAGGAAATACTGGCACCGACCAGTGGGGCCAGGTAGCCAGTCCCCTTGCACTCTTGGTTGCGGGTGCGCCTGAGTTCATGGATGACCTGTGGGCCCACCTTGTCAACAGCTCTACCTCACGCGTGCTCGCACCGCTGGATTACCTCTGATGAGTGGGATCCACGTTGTCATCCTCTCCCTATTTTGCTGCGCGCCCTCCCCTCCGTTGCCTCCTCTCGTTGCACTTACTGGTGGGGCCACAATGGCAGACCAGTCTTCTTCACCGACCCGGTCTTCACGGCCACGGAACTACGAGCGATACCGGCGGGGCCGGCGGCAAACTCGCGCATTGCTGTTGCGATTTTGCGTCGGGGCTATAAAATCCAACCGGCCGCGCCTCCTGGCTACCCTCACGCAGACCCGGTCCACCACTTCGGTGCACGCCTTCTCCTAGCCTAGATCTGCGCTGCTGTAACCACAGTCAGGAGGCGGAGAGAGAATCGAGAGAAAGAGAGGGAACCGGGAGAAAGGAAATCCGCGCATCCATCGTCGACCTGCGGCTAGGCTCGCGCTCCGTTCATAGCGGGTGGTACCTGGGCATCCCGGGTGTATGCCGCGGGGGTTCGCCGTCAGCGCCGCCACTCGGGTCACCGTCGGTCCTTCACCAGTGACTCGCGGTCTGGGTGGTTCATGAGTCTTGGGGGTACTGCCGTGTACAAGTGCTGCGTGTGGGAGGTACCTGGTCTAGGCTCAATGGCTCATCGTCGTTCGTCACCGCGGCGAGTCCGTCGCGCACCGTGGACCAGCTCCACCTGGACACTACTATCGGTGAGTTCCATACCTTCGTATTCGTTGGGACCCAAGCATCATCTAGTATCATCCGATTGAGAGTTCGAAGCCTTGGATGTGGTGTCGGCTTGTGCTGACCATGGCGCCGCCGGGGGATGTTGCTGGGCGGCTCACCGTGCACTGCTGGCTTCTCTGCCGCGTCTAGGCTCATGGGATTGAAGAAACATCAGCACCGTTAGATCTGCACGGGGCGGTCCAGATCGGGTGGTGCGTGGGCCATTGTTGGATGGATCTGCGGCCGCGATTAGAGGTAAGGAATACCCCTTCGCATTTTATATCTAAACCGTAGATCGGATAATGAGTGGATCTGGGATAGTTGATGCGTGGTCGAATTTGGACCATTGGATTTGGATCGGGCGTCTGCAAACGCGTACCAATTATTCCCCCACGCCGATCTAATCTGGGTCGTCCAGAAAGGATCCGATGGCCAGATGTCTCTCGTACTCCTTCGCCTCGGCATTTATGCTAAAGAGACCCTATGATTTTTAGAAATAAACCTGCCATCCCCGCGGGGGAGATCTGAGTCACAGGGAGTTTTATGCGTTAGACCCCCGGGTTATTTGTTTTATACGCGAAGTCCAGAGGGCAGAGAAAATCATATAAATAATTATAGGAATTGAATTTTAGTGCCAAAATAAATTCAGAAACTTTATTAATTAATAGAAAATTCATTTGAAGTCCAAATTAATTCGTTCTAATTCCTATAATTTTGTAATATTATTGTTTATCATCTAGTACCACTATTTTGACATGAAAGTCACATTAAAATTTATACCCATTTAATCTTGTACAAAACACATAGAAACTTTAGAAAATCATAACTCCTTTGTTTTAATTCCGAATCGACTTGTTCCAGTTGTGTTAGTCTCATATGAATATTTACTACGCAGTAACAACATTTATTATACCATGTCTTATTCTTTTCTAATTAGATCTTTGTGTAACGTGTGTTGGTTAGTCTTGTTAAATTGCTTACCATTATAACCTACTAGAATAAGATGTGGTCAATTTGTAACTTAGATTAATGTTGAGATAATTATTTATAGAATATTCTCCCATATGGGATATCCTAACCAATTTATAATATATTTTATTATTCTAACCACATAGATCTTCTATAAAATCATAACTCCTTAACCGTAACTCTGATTTCAATGATTCTCAATCCCGCGATCTCGTAGTAACGCGTAGCTCATTATTATGCGGTATGTTCTTATGTTTGGTGTGATGTTAATTTTATCTATACCATGTTTGTTTGTATTGCTACGACTAGCAGCGAGGTTACGAGGATCTGAAGAATCATTCTGGTACCTAGAATCTCAAGTGCCAGGCAAGTTGTGCCCTTGACCACTTTTTACCCAATAATGTTCTTTAATATCATTTACTCATGCATAGGTTAATTTTGATGGGACCCAATAGGCCACCCTAGATTGTTTATCTCATTACCTTGTTTAACCCTGAATCACTTGGGTAGTTTGCTATTTCTTTACATGGTTTTGGGATAATCATTTATTATATCTATGTTCCAATTCTTTTGTTATTCTATTTATGTTCATGTCAAGATCATTAATGTTAATTGGAACATAGAGCTTAATTGAGTAACACGTGCCACCACAAGGGTTTAATGGGACGCCCTTGGCTGACTAATTAGGAAAGCTAGTGGAAGACTACCATACCCGAAAGGGGCAAGGGCAGTAGGGGAGTTGCATGCAAGGAGGTTCTCGGGTTGATTTTGCTGCGATGGCGGTCAGACGGGGGATTCTTGCAAGTGCTCTTCTCATAAACTATAGCGGGTTTTCGGAAGCTAGTGGAACTTTGTAAAGGCCTCGTAGTGTTGCCCTGCCTCGCCTCCTAGGTAGAGGTGTATGGGAGTCACGACCCCTTGGCAGATGGTTAACATGACCTGTGGGTAAAGGGTACAACCTCTGCAGAGTGTAAAACTGGTATACTAGCCGAGCTCACGGTCATGAGCAGCTCAGGACTCTCTGATGATTAATTTATGGAACTTAAATTCAATTTGTCATCTGCATTGCATGGGTTTATTATTAATTTTGTTCTATTACTTTATTTAAGGTTTGGTATTTACTTACATTTAGTAACTGCTAATAAAATTTTGACTAACTACTTAAAAGCAATGCTCAGCTTTAACCCCTGTCATTGATTAGCCTTACACATCACCTGAACTCCCACCTTTATGAGTTCATGTCCACTGGTTCCCCACAACTTGTTGAGCTATGATCATGTGTGAGCTCACCCTTGCTGTCTCACACCCCCCCACAGGAGAAGAACAGGTGGTTCAGGAGGAGCCACAAGGCAAGGAGTTTGATCTGATCTAGGTGGCGTTTCCCCAGTTGGCTTCTGCGCCAAGGATGATCCTTAGTTCGTTTTATATTTATATTTTATTTTGTATTAAGACTTCCGCTATGTAATAAATACTCTGATTACTGTGACATTTATCTCTATACACTCTATTATTATATATGTTGTCTTCTTGGCGCATGTATGAGATGCACCTGGCTTTGTTCCTTAAAGCCGGATGTGACACTCTTGGGGCTCGCTTGAGCCCATAAATAGCCTTTGAGAGTTCATACGCATGGTTAGGATACTCACTATCTTCAAAGCCGGGAGGTTGCTCAACGTAGACCTCTTCCTTGATTGGTCCATTGAGGAAGGCACTCTTCACATCCATTTGATAAAGCTTGAAGCCATGGTAAGTAGCATAGGCAAGTAATATGCGAATTGACTCAAGCCTAGCTACGGGTGCATAAGTTTCATCGAAATCCAAACCTTTGACTTGTGAATAACCCTTGGCCACAAGTCATGCTTTGTTGCTTATCACCACACCATGCTCATCTTGCTTGTTATAGAATACCCATTTGGTACCTACAACATTTTGATTAGGACGTGGAACCAAATGCCATACCTCATTCCTCATGAAGTTGTTGAGCTCCTCTTGCATTACCATCACCCAATCCGAATCTCTTAATGCATCCTCAATCCTATAAGGCTCAATAGAGGAAACAAAAGAGTAATGCTCACAGAAATGTGCAACACGAGATCTAGTGGTTACCTCCTTATGAATGTCGCCGAGGATGGAGTTCACGGGGTGATCTCGTTGGATTGCTTGGTGGACTCTTGGGTGTGGTGGACTTCTTGATCATCTTCCTTGTCAACATTTTCTTCATCTCCCCCTTGATCATTGACCTCGTCTTGAGGTAGCTCATCCTCTTGATCTTCTTCTTCATTGTCTTGAGCTCGTTCCTCATCTTGAGTTGGTGGAGATGCTTGAACGGAATATGATGGTTGATCTTGTGCTTGTGTAGGCTCTTCAGATTCCTTAGGACACACATCCCTAATGGACATGTTCCTTAGCGCGACGCATGGAGCCCCTTCATCATCTAGTTCATCAAGATCAACTTGCTCCACTTGGGAGCCATTAGTCTCATCAAACACAATGTCATAATAAACTTCAACTAATCTAGTGGACTTGTTAAAGACTCTATATGCCTTTGTGTTTGAATCATATCCTAGTAAAAAGCCTTCTACAGCCTTAGGAGCAAATTTAGATTTTCTACCTCTTTTAACAAGAATGAAACATTTGCTACCAAAGACTCTAAAATATGAAACATTAGGCTTTTTACCGGTAAGGAGTTCATATGATGTCTTCTTGAGGATTCGATGAAGGTAGAGCCGGTTGATGGAGTAGCAGGCGGTGTTAATCGCCTCGGCCCAAAACCGGTCCGGTGTCTTGTACTCATCAAGCATGGTTCTTGCCATGTCCAGTAGAGTTCTATTCTTCCTCTCCACTACACCATTTTGTTGAGGTGTGTAGGGAGAAGAGAACTCATGCTTGATGCCCTCCTCTTCAAGGAAGCCTTCAATTTGTGAATTCTTGAACTCTGTCCCATTATCGCTTCTTATCTTTTTGATCCTTAAGCTGAACTCACTTTGAGCCCGTCTCAAGAATACCTCTAAGGTCTCTTGGGTTTGAGATTTTTCCTACAAAAAGAATACCCAAGTGAAGTGAGAATAGTCATCCATAATAACTAGACAGTACTTACTCCTGTCGATGCTTATGTAAGCGATCGGGCCGAATAGATCCATGTGGAGTAGCTCGAGCGGCCTATCAGTTGTCATGATGTTTTTGTGTGGATGGTGGGCACCAACTTGCTTTCCTGCTTGACATGCGCTACAAACCCTGTCTTTCTCAAAATGAACATTGGTTAGTCCAAATATGTGCTCTCTCTTTAGAAGTTTGTGAAGATTCTTCATTCCAACATGGGCTAGTCGGCGATGCCAGAGTCAATCCATATTAGTCTTAGCAATTAAGAAAGTGTCAAGTTCAGCTCTAATAAAATCAACTAAGTATAGCTGACCCTCTAACACTCCCTTAAATGCTACTGAATCATCACTTCTTCTAAAGACAGTAACACCTACATCACTAGAAAGACAGTTGTAACCCATTTTGCATTATTGAGATACAGAAAGCAAATTGTAATCTAGGGAATCTACAAGAAAAACATTGGAAATAGAATGGTCAGGTGATATAGCAATTTTACCAAGTCCTTTGACCAAACCTTGATTTCCATCCCCGAATGTGATAGTTCTTTGGGGATCTTGGTTTTCCTCATAGGAGGAGAACATTCTTTTCTCCCCTGTCATGTGGTTTGTGCATCCGCTATCAATGATCCAACTTGAGCCCCCGGATGCTTAAACCTGCAAAACAATTTTAGGCCTTGTTCTTAGGCACCCAAACGGTCTTGGGTCCTTTCACATTAGAAACAAGCACCTTGGGCACCCAAACACAAGTCTTTGAGCCCTTGTGTTTAGCCCCAACATATTTGGCAACTACTTTGCCTGATTTGTTAGTTAAAACATAAAAGCATCAAAAGTCTTAAATGAAATAATAGGCTCATTTGATACAGTAGGAGATTTCTTTTTAGGCAATTTGACATGGGTTGATTGCCTAGAACTAGATGCCTCATTCTTGTACATAAAAGCATGGTGAGAAACAGAATGAGACTTCCTAGCATGAATTCTTCTAATCTTGTGCTCAGGATAACCAACAGGATATAAAATGTAACCCTCGTTATCCTGAACCATAGGAGCCTTGCCCTTAACAAAGTTAGACAATTTCTTAGGGGCATTAAGCTTGACATTGCTTCCCTGTTGGAAACCAATGCCATCCTTAATGCTAGGGCGTCTCCCACTATAGAGCATGCTACGAGCAAATTTAAATTTTTCATTTTCTAGTTCATGCTCCGCAATTTTAGCATCTAGTTTAGCTATATGATCATTTTGTTGTTTAATCATAGCAATGTGATCATGAATAGCATCAATATTAACATCTCTACATTTAGTACAAATAGTAACATGATGAACACTATATGTAGAGGGTTTGCAAACATTTAATTCTTCTATCTTAGCATGTAATATGGCATTCTCATCTCTAAGACAGGAAATGGAATCATTGCAAACAATTAAATCTTTAGCCTTGGAAATTAAATTGTCATTCTCAGTTTTAAGGCTAGAGAGAGATTCATTCAATTTATCAATCTTTGCAATTAAACTAGCATTTTCATTCTTAAGATTGATAATTGAATCATTGCAAACATTAGATTTTTCCACCTTAGCAATTAGACTAGCATTCTCATTTCTAAGGTTGGAAATAGTGTCATGGCATATGCTAAGCTCATTAGTCAAGTTTTCATTTTTTTTCTATACTTCCTGAGCATAAGCATTTTTAACTTTAACATGCTTCTTATTTTCCTTAATAAGGAATTCCTCTTGGCTATCCAAAAGTTCATCCTACTCATGAATGGCTCCTATCAATTCATTCAATTTTTCCTTTTGTTGCATGTTAAGGTTAGCAAAAAGTGTGAGTAAATCATCTTCATCATCACTAGAGCTAGCCTCATCACTAGATGTTGTATATTTGGTGGAGGCTCTAGATTTTACCTTCTTCTTTTTGCTGTCCTTCGCCATGAAGCACTTGTGGCCGACGTTGGGGAAGAGTAGGCCCTTGTTGGCGGCGATGTTGGCGACGTCCTCATCGGAGGAGGAGTCAGTGGAGCTCTCATCGGAATCTCAGTCCTGACACACGTGGGCGTCGCCGCCCTTCTTCTTGTAGTACTTCTTCTTGAGCCCCCGGATGCTTAAACCTGCAAAACAATTTTAGGCCTTGTTCTTAGGTACCCAAACGGTCTTGGGTCCTTTCACATTAGAAACAAGCACCTTGGGCACCCAAACACAAGTCTTTGAGCCCTTGTGTTTAGCCCCAACATATTTGGCAACTACTTTGCCTGATTTGTTAGTTAAAACATAAAAGCATCAAAAGTCTTAAATGAAATAATAGGCTCATTTGATGTAGTAGGAGATTTCTTTTTAGGCAATTTGACATGGGTTGATTGCCTAGAACTAGATGCCTCATTCTTGTACATAAAAGCATAGTGAGAAACAGAATGAGACTTCCTAGCATGAATTCTTCTAATCTTGTGCTCAGGATAACCAGCAGGATATAAAATGTAACCCTCGTTATCCTGAACCATAGGAGCCTTACCCTTAACAAAGTTAGACAATTTCTTAGGGGCATTAAGCTTGACATTGCTTCCCTGTTGGAAACCAATGCCATCCTTAATGCCAGGGTGTCTCCCACTATAGAGCATGCTACGAGCAAATTTAAATTTTTCTTTTTCTAGTTCATGCTCCGTAATTTTAGCATCTAGTTTAGCTATATGATCATTTTGTTGTTTAATCATAGCAATGTGATCATGAATAGCATCAATATTAACATCTCTACATTTAGTACAAATAGTAACATGATGAACACTATATGTAGAGGGTTTGCAAACATTTAATTCTTCTATCTTAGCATGTAATATGGCATTCTCATCTCTAAGACAGGAAATGGAATCATTGCAAACAATTAAATCTTTAGCCTTGGAAATTAAATTGTCATTCGCAGTTTTAAGGCTAGAGAGAGATTCATTCAATTTATCAATTTTTGCAATTAAACTAGCATTTTCATTCTTAAGACTGATAATTGAATCATTGCAAACATTAGATTTTTCCACCTTAGCAATTAGACTAGCATTCTCATTTCTAAGGTTGGAAATAGTGTCATGGCATATGCTAAGCTCATTAGTCAAGTTTTCATTTTTTCTATACTTCCTGAGCATAAGCATTTTTAACTTTAACATGCTTCTTATTTTCCTTAATAAGGAATTCCTCTTGGCTATCCAAAAGTTCATCCTACTCATGAATGGCTCCTATCAATTCATTCAATTTTTCCTTTTGTTGCATGTTAAGGTTAGCAAAAAGTGTGAGTAAATCATCTTCATCAGCACTAGAGCTAGCCTCATCACTAGATGTTGTATATTTGGTGGAGGCTCTAGATTTTACCTTCTTCTTTTTGTTGTCCTTCGCCATGAAGCACTTGTGGCCGACGTTGGGGAAGAGAAGGCCCTGGTTGACGGCGATGTTGGCGACGTCCTCGTCGGAGGAGGAGTCAGTGGAGCTCTCATCGGAGTCTCAGTCCTGACACACGTGGGCGTCACCGCCCTTCTTCTTGTAGTACTTCTTCTTTTCCTTCCGCTTTCCCTTCTTGTCGTCGCCCCTATCACTATCACTAGACATTGGATATTTAGCAATAAAATGACTGGGCTTACCACATTTGTAGCACATCCTTTTGGAACGGGGCTTGTAATCTTTCCCCTTCCTTTGCTTGAGGATTTGGCGAAAGCTCTTGATGATGAGCGCCATTTCCTCGTTGTCAAGCTTGGAGGCGTCGATGGGGAGCCTACTTGGTGTAGACTCTTCTTTCTTCTCCTCCGTCGCTTTGAATGCGATGGGTTGCACCTCGGGTGTGGAGGTGCCGCCTTGCTCCAAGTTGATGATTTGTTTGGAGCCTTTGATCATCAATTCAAAGCTCACAAACTTCCATATTACCTCCTCAGGAGACATTAGCTTGTATCTAGGATCACCACGTATTAATTGAACTTGAGTAGGACTATGAAATACGAGTGATCTAAGAATAACCTTGACCATTTTATGGTCATCCCATTTGGTGCTCCCGAGGTTGCGCACTTGATTCACCAAGGTCTTGAGCCGGTTGTACATAGCTTGTGGCTCCTCTCCTTGGTTAGGGAAGAAATGACCGAGCTCCCCCTCGATCGTCTTCCGTTTGGTGATCTTGGTCACCTCATCTCCCTCGTGCACGGTCTTGAGCATGTCCCAAATCTCCTTGGCGCTCTTCAACCCTTGCACTTTGTTATAGTCCTCTCGACATAGAGAGGCGAGGAGTATAGTAGTCGCTTGAGAGTTGAAGTGCCGGATTTGGGCAACCTCATCTGAATCATAGCCTTCATCCCCTACGGATGGTACCTGTGCTCTAAACTCAACAATTTCCCATATGCTTGCGTGGAGTGAGGTTAGGTGATGCCTCATTTTATCACTCCACATACAATAATCTTCACCATAAAAACCGGTGGTTTGCCTAATGGGACGGAAAGTAAAGGAGTGCGTCCAGAAATACAAGGATAACGAAGTGGCATCTTACTATACTTCTTGCGCTCATGGCGCTTAGAAGTGACGGACGGCGTGTCGGAGCCAGAGGTGGATGGCGACGAAGAGTCGGTCTCGTAGTATACCACCTTCTTCATCTTCTTTTTCTTGTCGCCACTCTGATGCGACTTGTGAGGAGGTGATCTCTCCTTTAGCTTGTTGCTGGACTCCCTTGATGGAGCCTTCCCATGGCTTGTGGACTTATCGCCGATCACGATCTCCCTCTTGGTGTGATCTCCCGACATCACTTTGAGTGGTTAGACTCTAATGAAGTACCAGACTCTGATACCAATTGAAAGTCGCCTAGAGGGGGGAGGGTGAATAGCCAGAACCTAAAATTTACAACTTAAAACACAATCTACAAGCCGGGGTTAGCGTTAGAATAAAATCTGAGTCCGAGAGAGGGGGGGAATAAATCAAAAGCAAATGAAACGGATGACACGGTGATTTGTTTTACCGAGGTTTGGTTCTTGGGAACCTAGTCCCCGTTGAGGTGGTCACAAAGACCGGGTCTCTTTCAACCCTTTCCCTCTCTCAAACGGTCACCTAGACCGGGTGAGCTTTCTCCTTAATCAAACGGGTCACTTAGACCCTACAAGGACCACCACACAATTGGTGTCTCTTGCTTTGATTACAAGTTGCTTGAAGAACAAGAATAAGGAAGAAGAAAGCGATCCAAGAACAAGAGCTCAAAGAACACGAGCAAAAACTCTCTCTCTCTAGTCACTAGGAGTTTGGAGTGAATTTGGGACTTGGAGAGGCTTTTGATTATTTTGAATTGTGTCTTGTATTGATTGCACTAGCTCTTGTATTGAATGAGATGTCTAAAAAACTTGGATGCTTGGAGTGATGGTGGTTGGGGGGTATTTATAGCCCTCAACCACCACATAGCCGTTGGGGAGGCTGTCTGTCGAAGGGCGCACCAGACAGTCCGGTGCGCCACCGGACACTGTTCGGTGCGCCAGCCACGTCACCCAATCGTTAGGCTTCTAAAGATTCTGACCGTTGGAGTGCTGACTTCATGTCGCACCGGATAGTCCGGTGCTGCACCGGACAGGTGCTATTCACTGTCCGGTGCGCCTCTGACGCCTGCTCTGACTTCTGCGCGCACTGTTCACACTTTTGCAGATGACCGTTGCGCTGTTAGCTGTTGCTTCGCTTGGTGCACCAGACAGTCCGGTGAATTATAGCGGAGCGGCGTCTGAGAAACTCGAAAGTGAAGAGTTCAGACTGTATGGCCCCTGGCACACCGGACACTGTCCGGTGGCACACCAGACAGTCCGGTGCGCCAGACCAGGGTTCTCTTCGGTTTCTTTTGCTCCTTTCTTTTGAACCCTAACTTGATCTTTTTATTGGTTTGTGTTGAACCTTTATGCACCTGTAGAATACATAATCTAGAGCAAACTAGTTAGTTCAATATTTGTGTTGAGCATTCAACCACCAAAATCATTTATAGGAAAAGGTTTGACCCTATTTCCCTTTCACATGTTTAATAGCTAAGACTAATATGAGCTAGCTTTGGCACCGCCATCTAGCACATGTTGGAATGAAGAATCTTCATAAGCTTCTAAAGGGAGAACATGTGTTAGGGCTAACCAATGTCTGTTTTGAGAAAGACATACTTTGTGCAGCGTGCTAGGCAGGAAAATAGGTGGGAACTACTCATCAAAGCAAGAACATGATGACGACAGCAAGATCACTAGAACTCCTCCATATGGATTTCTTCGTGCCCGTTGCTTATCTTAGCATCGGGGAAGTAAGTATGGTCTTGTTATTATTGATGATTTTTCCGGCTACACTTGGGTGTTCTTTTTGCAGGATAAATCAGAAACCCAAGGCACTTTAAAGCGCTTCCTAAGGAGAGCTCAAAATGAGTTCGAGCTCAAGGTGAATAAGATCAGGAGCGATAATGGATCTGAATTCAAGAATCTTTAAGTGGAAGAATATCTTGAGGCAGAAGGCATCAAGCATGAATTCTTCGCTCCCTACACTCCACACCAAAATGGTGTAGTAGAGAGGAAGGATAGGATGCTCATCGACATGGCAAGGACAACGCTTGGTGAATACAAAACACCTGAGCGGTTTTGGTCGGAAGCTATAAATACAGCCTGCCACGCCATAAACCAGCTCTATCTTCATCGCTTTCTCAAGAAGACATCTAACCGGTAACAAACCTAATGTTTCTTACTTTCGTGTATTTGGGAGCAAATACTACATCTTGGTACAGAAATGTAGACATTCGAAGTCTGCTCCCAAAGCTGTAGAAGGGTTTTTACTAGGTTATGATTCAAATACAAAGGCATATAGGGTCTTCAACAAATCATCGAGTTTAGTTGAAGTCTCTAGTGATGTTGTATTTGATGAGACTAATGGCTCTCCAAGAGAGCAAGTTGATCTTGATGATGTAGATGAAGATGAGGTTCCAACGGCCGCAATGCAAACTATGGCAATAGGTGATGTGCGACTGTAGGAACAACAAGATCAAGATCAACCATCTTCCACAACATTGGTGCAACCCCCCAACTCAAGATGAGGAACAGGTACCTCAAGATGAAGGCATGAATCAAGGGGGAGCACATGAAGAAAAGGATAAATAGGAAGAAGCACCACAAGCACCTCCAACTCAAGTCCGGGCGACAACCCAAAGGAATCATCCAGTGGATCATATTCTGGGTGATGTCAGCAAGGGAGTAACTACTCTCTCACGTTTAGCTAACTTTTGTGAGCATTACTCGTTTGTTTCTTCTATTGAGCCTTTCAGGGTAGAAGAAGCCTTGCAGGATCCGGACTAGGTGTTGGCCATGTAGGAAGAGCTCAATAACTTCAAGAGAAATGAAGTACAGAGCCTAGTGCCACGTCTGAAACAAACTGTTGTGGGAACCAAGTGGGTGTTCCGCAACAAGCAAGATGAGCACGGGGTGATGACAAGAAATAAGGCTCGACTTGTGGCAAAAGGCTATGCCCAAATTGTAGGTTTGGATTTTGAGGAGACTTTCGCTCCTATAGATAGGCTCAAATCAATACGAATATTATTAGCCTATGTTGCTCACCACTCCTTTAAGTTGTTTCAAATGGACGTGAAGAGCGCCTTCCTCAATGGACCAATCAAGGAGTAAGTGTATGTGGAACAACCCCTGGCTTCGAGGATGACAGGTATCCCGACCATGTCTACAGGCTCTCTAAGGCGCTCTATGGACTTAAGCAAGCCCCAAGAGCATGGTGTGAATGCCTTAGAGATTTCCTTATTTCTAATGCTTTCAAGGTTAGGAAAGCTGATCCTACTCTCTTTACTAAGACTTGTAATGGTGATTTGTTTGTATGCCAAATATATGTCGATGACATAATATTTGGTTCTACTAATCAAAATTCTTCTGAGGAGTTTAGTAGGGTGATGATGCAGAAATTCGAGATGTCTATGATGGGCGAGTTGAACTACTTTCTTGGATTCCAAGTGAAGCAACTCAAGGAAGGAACCTTCATCTCCCAAACAAAGTACACTCAAGACTTACTCAAGAGGTTTGGGATGAAGGATGCAAAGCCCACTAAGATGCCGATGGGAATAGACCGACACATGGACTTCAACAAAGGAGGTAAGTCCGTTGATCAAAAGGCATACCGGTCTACGATAGGTTCTTTACTTTATCTTTGTGCTAGTAGACCGGACATTATGCTTAGTGTATGCATGTGTGATAGATTTCAATCCGACCCCAAGGAATGTCATCTTGTGGTCGTGAAGTGAATTCTTAGATATTTAGTTTCTACGCCTTGCTTCAGGATCTGGTATCCAAAGGGGTCTACCTTTGACTTAATCAGATATTCAGATTCCGACTATGCCGAGTGCAAGGTTGATAGGAAGAACATATCAGGGACTTGTCAGTTATTGGGAAGGTCCTCGGTGACCTAGAGCTCTAAGAAACAAACATTTGTTGCCGTATCCACCGTTGAGGCCGAGTATGTTGCTGCAGGACAGTGTTGCACGCAACTGCTTTGGATGAGGCTAACCCTCCAGAACTTTGGCTACAATCTGAACAAAGTCCCACTCCTATGTGATAATGAGAGTGCAATTCACTTGGTGGATAATCATTTTGAACATAGCCGCACTAAGCACATAAACATCCGGCATCAGTTTTTGAGAGACCACCAGCAAATGGGAGATATCGATATTTATCATATTAGCACCGAGAACCAGCTAGCTGATATCTTCACCAAGTCTTTAGATGAGAAAAGGTTTTCTAGGTTGCATAGTGAGATAAATGTCTTAGATTCGTGAAACTTGGATTGATCTATAGCATACATGTGTTTTATGCATTTGATCATGTTACTTTAAGCATTAAAGTCTTTACTTGCTTATTTTTTGTGCTCAAGTTGTACAAGTCATCCCCGGACCTCACAAGTCCCTATGCGCATGATGCACATGTTTAGGGGGAGGATGTACTACAACTTGATTTTTTTGAGTCTAATGTGTTTGCTTGAGTAATATTGATCTAGTCTCAAAGATGGCATTGAAAGGGAAAATGTGAACTTGGCCAAAGAAGGGGCTTCCACTGCATTCTGGTATCAATGTATCTCGTCCCGAGTTCCTATTTGTATTTTCTCATTGCCTTTGATCTTATTTGACATTTTTTGTGAGGCAAAGAGGTTAAAGGGCCTACTAGTTTTTTCTGTTTTGGTGCTTAATGCCAAAGGGGGAGAAAGTAAGGCCAAAGCAACTGGATCAGCCAACCACTTGTGAATTTCAAAATTTTAGTGTTAGATTTTTGGTGTTTGATCAAAACCCTCTTATTGCAAAAGCAGTTCCCTTATGGGGGAGAAATTCAATTATGAAAAAGGGGGAGTTTTTTGTATTTGATCGAAACTATTCTTAAAAGACCTTTTGAATTACCAAAACAAGTGTCTTTGACATAGAGATAGGAAAACGAATTTGTTTTGAGAAAATAAACCAAGTGGTGGCAAAAGTTATCCAAATATACCAAATCCTATGTGAGATGAATTGGTCTTCAATTTGCACTCTTTAGCTTATTGTAAACCCTAAAACTGAGCTACGAGTTCGGGTATTCCTTTTATGTCTTTTATAAGTAATAATACTATGAAGTTGAGTAAACATAAAATAGGAATACCTTCAATCTAGTAGTACAAGTTATTCTCCGTAAGAAATTTAAAGAATGCCCTTAAATATGTTCAAGATAATGTGGCTCTTGGTAAAAGAGAAAACATTGTTATTCCCTAAACAAGTAAGGTAATGAATATTTTTTTCTTCTTACTTGGGATTTGATCACACACACACTCAAGAGTAATAATTCTTCCTAAAAAGAAATAACATGGGTGCATAACACATTTTGAACCTTTAACTAAACAAGGAATAAAATAATTAACATAAAATAGAAAAGTGTACTCTACATTCATATCAATATTTTGGATTGTAGCATTTGAACATAAAACTCAAAGTTGTATTTTTATGTGAATTAGAAAACTGAAAACAAAGCAAATAGAAAGAAAACAGGAAAATGACAAAAGAAAAAGAAGAACTAGAACCATCTGGGCCGGCTACCTCACTTTCAGCCCATTTACTCCAATCCCGCCGGCCCAAGAGACCCCACTTTTCCCCACCCCGACGAGCCCAACGGTGGTCACGCTGACTGGTGGACCTGCCCCGTCAGTCGCACTACGTCAGCGCATGCCAGTCATTCGCCAGGGGGAGGGCACTGACTCGCGGGGCCCATTGACCAGTTCCTCCTGGTACCTTGGAACGGAATCGCCCCGTTCGCAGGGATCTCCTCCTTCTCCGCCGGCCGTTCGCAGCAGGCGTCGCGCGCATCTCGTGCTCCTTTGACCTCTCCCCCAAAATAGGACTCGACTCTGGTATAAAACCCTTGACCGCCGTCCTCCCCGCTCTTGCTGCCACGTGCCCCTCTTCGGCCACCCGTCGCTGGCACCCGTGTCTATGAACTAGCGTCCTTTTTCTTAGTCCGGTACCCATTCAGTTTGTCCGCCTCCTTCTCTTCAAGTTTGGGTGCCATGGTGACTAGCGATGCGCCCGTTGCCATTGGAGAATTCGCACCGGCTCGTGCTGAGGGATTTGCCAGGATTCGTCGTGGATTCTCTCGGCGCCGTCATGGCTTCTGATCTGCTCGGACGACCGGAGGGAGGGTGGTGGTTGGGGAGAATCGCATGTGCGCCCTGACCAGGATGGTGGCAGTGACAGGCGTGGAAGGCCTGGATTGCTAGACGACTGCTTGCCGATGTTCTGGTGTCGTGGTCGTGCCGCCATGCGCCATGGGCAGGAATAATTCCAGTGCTGGACTTCGGTATGTCGTCCTCCCTCATGCTCTTCATGTAGTCCGCGTGTTATAGCAGCATTCTACATCGGATACGTGGACCTGTGGCTCGGCATGGCCTCACTGGCCATGGCGTCGCCGTGGTTGGCCTCTGACCGTCGGTGCCGTTTAGCTAGAATGAAAGGTGATGAGTTGTGGGCCGTTAGATATGGACGTGCGGATGAGATTAGTTTGAGCGTACCGCTTTAGGCGATTGGATCTGTGTCGTCAGATCGATATCCTGCGGAACAAAACAAATTGTGTTTCATTAAGTTGTAGTCGTCGATCTCCAATCTGGTGGCCACCAACGTATACCAGTTCGTTTTTAATAAAGTCTAATCCTGGCTGTCGGGTTTGATCGTGTGGCCGATATGCATTCCCTCCTTCATCCTAGATCCATTTGCAAAAGAGTCCCTGCTCTATATAGTAATCAACCCGCGGTCCAGCGTCAGTGCTCTGGGTCTCGGGATTTTTCATGTAGAAGTCCTTGGACTCCCATGTATTACCGCAGTTCAAAGAGGAGAATAGAATAATAAATAAACCAGAAAAGGGAGTTTATAGTATAAAAATATTTCTCAAAACTTGTTTAAATCCTAGAAGATTCATTTTAACTCCTTTTTAGTCCATTCCAATTCCTATAATTTTGTGTTAATATTGTCTATTACTTGGTAACACTGTTTTAGCATAAAACTCATACTAGAATTGATTACTCAATTAATTTTGTAGCAAGCACATACGAACTTCGGAAATCCATAACTTCTTTGTTTTAATTCTGATTTGATCCATTCTAGTTGCGTTAGCTTCGTATAAATATTTACAACGCAGTAAAAACATTGATTATAACATGTCTCATACCTTTAAAATTATATATTTATTTATCCTATGTTAATTGGATTAATCTAGGTCTATTGGATTAACTTCTGATCTTATGGATATAATTTAACTAGATGATCTTTAATCAAATAATGACTTAGATTAAAGTTGAGATAATTATTTATGGAATAATCTCCCATATGATGTGTACTAACCAATTGATAATATAATTTAATAGTTAAATCACATAGATCTCCCATAAATCATAACTTCGTAACCATGACTCCGATCCTAGTGATTCTCATTCCCACGATCTCGTAGCAATGCATAGATTATTATTATGCAGTTTGTTCTTATGTTTGGTGTGATGTTAATTTTGTCTATACCATGTTTGTTTGTATTGCTACGACTAGCAGCGAGGTTACAAGTCACCTGAAGATCATCCTGGTACCTGGAATCTCAAGTCCTAGGCAAGTTGTGCCCTTGACCACTTTTATTACCCAATAATATTCTTTATTATCACTATTCAAGGCATAGGGTTAATTTTGATGGGACCCAATAGGTCACCCTAGTCTGATTATCTTTTACCTTGTTTACCCTTGAATCACTTAGGTAGTTTTTGCTATTGCTTTATATGGCTTTGGGTTAATATTTCATTATATACATGTTCCAATTATTCTGTTATGTTATTTATGTTCATGTCAAGATCATTATATTTTTAATTGGAACATGGAGCTTAACTTGAGAAACACGTGCCACCACAAGGGTGGAATGGGACGCCCTTGGCTGACTAACTAGGAAAGCTAGTGGAAGACTACCTTACCCGAAAGGGGCAAGGGCAGTAGGGGAGTTGCATGCAGGGAGGTTCTCGAGTTGATTTTGCTGCGATGACAGTCAGACGAGGGATTCTTGCAAAAGCTCTTCCCATAAACTGTAGCGGGTTTTCGGAAGCCAGTGGAACTTTGTAAAGGCTTCGTAGTGGATCCCTAGCCATTCACCTCGGTAGTGTCTAAGGGTCTAGCTAACCCTAGCGACATGGGATACACGACTTGTGGGTACAGGGTACAACATCTGCAGAGTGTAAAACTAGTATACTAGCCAAGCTCACGGTCAAGAGCAGCTCAGGACTCTCACATGATTAATTTATGTAACTTAAATTTAATTTGTCATTTCCATTTGCATGGGATTATTTATTAATTTTGTTCTATTATTTATTATGGTTTGGTATTTACTTACACTTAATAACTGCTAATAAAATTTGACCAACTTATTAAAAGCAATGCTCAATTTTAACCTCTGTTGTTGATCAGCCTTACACATCACATGAACTCCCACCTTTGGTGAGTTCATGCCACTGGTTTCCCCACAACTTGTTGAGCTATGATCATGTGTGAGCTCACCCTTGCTGTCTCACACCCCCATAGGAGAAGAACAAGTTCAAGAGGAGCCACATAGCGAGGAGTTTGATTTGATCTAGGTGGCGTATCCCAGTTGACTTTATGGCGCCAAGGATGGACTTTAGTTCGTTTTATACTATTATTTTGTAAGACTTCTGCTATGTAATAAGTACTCTGATTATATTGTGACATTTATCTCTATACACTCTATTATTATATGTGTTGTCTTCTTTGGCGCATATATGAGATGCATCCGGCTTGTCCCTTAAATCTAGGTGTGACACTTATCTTTGAAAATGATGTTTCATTCTGAGTTGCTTTTGATGTGTTGGCATAAATCACCAAAAAGGGTGAGATTGAAAGGGAAATGTGCCATTGGGCCATTTCTATAAATGTTTTGGTGATTAGATGCTCAACACTTATTTTTTGTGTTAAGTGTCAAAGAGATGCAAATGGAAATACAAGGTATGACTCTAGCCTTAGTAAATTGTTTTTGGTACTAACATATTGTACTAAGTGATAGGAACCTTGTCAAATCAAAAGAAATCGGATTGGAGAAGTTTGGCTAAGTTCAACCAAACTTGCACCAGCCTGCGGTGCACCAGACTGTCCGATGTTACTGTCTGGTGCTCAGGTTGGCGCGCTCAGGCGAACTGGCCGCTCTCGGGAAAAGTTAGGGGAGCTACTGCTATAATTCGCCGGATAGTCCGGTGTGGCAGTCGCGCCCACTCCAACGGTCGGCCGCGCGATCAGCGGGCGACACGTGGACTTCACCAACGGTCACTAGGTCGCACCAGACTATCCAGTGTGCCACCAGACTGCCCGGTGTGCCATGGGGGCGGTGGCTGCAATGGTCAGCTTCGCCAGAAAAGGAAGCAAATCATGCACTGTTCACTGTCCGGTAGTGCACCAGACTGTTCGGTGTGTCCACGGACAGAAGGCATTAATGGCCTTCCAAATGGAGCTCTAATGACTCCTAGCTACCTTGGGGCTATAAAAGGGACCTCTAGGCGCATGGAGCAAGATGCCATGTCTCCATTTAACATCCTTCAACGCCTAGACTCCGCAAGCACGCATTTGGTTCATTGTGTTTGAGATCTGAGCACTTTTCTAAGTTGTGACTCTGCTGCGCTGTGTTGTGTGCTCGACTCTTGACTTGTGTGTGTGTCGTTGTTGCGACTCTAGCTCTTGCGTGTGTTACTATTCCCTCCCTTACTCTTGTGGTTTAATTGTGATCAATCTTGTAAGGGTGAGTTGTAACTCCACTGTGCTATTTCGTGTGCTCATTTCTTGTCTTGTGTGTGTTGTTGCTGCAACTCTTGCTCTTGTGTGTGTTTCTATTCCCCCTTACTCTTGTGTTCATTTGAGATCATTTGTGTAAGGCGTGAGAGATTCCAAATTGCGGAGATTTCTCACAACGGGATATTGTTGGGATAAAGAGAACCGTGGTATTTAAGTTGATCTTTGGATCACTTGAAAGGGGTTGAGTGCAACCCTTGTCCATTGGGACGCTACAACGTGGAGTAGGCAAGTATTCTACTTGACCGAACCACAGGATAAAAAATCGATGTGTCACATGTCTTTATTCCTGTGCGATTTTCTCTCTCTATCCACTTCACTTACATTATTGCTCTAAGTTTAATACTCACCTTGTGAAGAGAAATTAAGTAAATAAGTTTACTCCGCTTGTACTCCTCACTCAAACTTAGCCTTAGCTTTCACTAATCCAATATTAGTCCAAGTTTGTTTTGTTGAGCTGTGTTGGTCCTTGTTCTCAAATGCTATACATAAAAATAGGGCAACACAATTGTTAACGATTAAAGACCTTCGTCCTTTGAAGCATTATCTCCTTTAGGATATAATGATCTTCAGACGAAGGTCATGAAGGGCATGCCTTCATCATCTCAATAAATAAATATAAGTAAGAATATATGAAGTACAAAAGAATATAAGTAATGATCATGTCACAGCAGATTATTTTTATTCTTATTCCATAAACATAAATGAATATTCATGATATTTATATTACATTGGTACCTTCGGCTTGTCAGAAGATGAAAATGTGAGAGTGACGCAAGAGTGATTACAATCCAGCGTGAACAGTACGGTGTTACCATTCATCTATTTATAGGCATGGGACGCAGCTTGGACAAAATTACATTCATGCCCATGACATTTGCTGTTAACCATAAAGCAAGCTATCAAGGACTAAGTAGTCTTTTCCTCTTTAGGTCGGTTTCGTCTCCCTCATTCGTCATCATTCCAAGCCGAAGCTCCGTCGGCCACAACTTCGGCGTTCAGTCATATCACCTTCGGGCTGTATCTTCATATCACGCATGCCTTCATCAGAGGAGAAAATCTTCACCCCAAAGCTGAAGCCACCTATAACACTATGTCACACTGGAAACATATGATTAGTCATGTTTTTTAGGACCTTCAGAAGAGGAAGGCCCACAACAAGCTGTTTTTACAAGATCACCTATTCATCCCCTTTAGGTGCTCTCAGTGACGCACCGAACGGTCCGGTGTGCCCGCAAACAGGAAAGTTTTGCAGCTTACTAAGTGTTGGTCACTTGTTCTCGAATGTTGTGGATCAAGAACAAGGCAACACAATTGTTAAGAATTAAGGACCTTCGTCCTCCAAAACATTATCTCCTCTCGGATGTAATGATTTTGAAATGAAGGTCATGAAGGACATGCCTTCATCATTTAATGTGTGAATGAGAATACATAAAGATAATGAAGGTAATTCATCGGCTCATTCACATTTGTATTTTATAATGAACATATGAACATTAACAGAATTTATATTACATTGATTTCTTCAGCTTGTTTGAAGGTGCTGACACGATAGTGATTACTATCCAGCCTAAACAGTACGGTGTTACTGTTCATCTATTTATAGGCACGAGATATAACCTTGAGTAAAAGTACATTTGTGTCCTCAACATTTATTCACAACTATACTGGCTAGTCTTTTTCTCTTCGGGCCATCATCATGTTTGATCTTCATCATCATCTTGAGCCGAAGCTATTACTCTTCAGCTATAGCTTCAGCATTCATTCATATCATCTTTGGGCTATATCTTCGTCTTGTACACCTTTGCCATGGGAGAAAATTTCCATCCTGAAGCTGAAGCTCCCTGTAATAATCCATGTTATGCTAAAATCATATGGTTAGTCATGTTTTTGAGGACCTTCGGAAGAGGAAGGCCCCCAACACTAAGGAAGGAGGCAACTACCCCTAGGCCTCTTGGGGCTATAAAAGGACCCTTAGACGTCTCCATTCGGCACCAAAGTACTCCAAGAGCACACCAACACTCCAACTCTCTGCAACAACACACTCTAGTGGTTTTAGTGAGATTCGAGCGCCAGTTTTGAGTTGTTCTTGTGATATTGTGTTCTTGCGCTCGTGTCCTTTTGTTTCTTGCGTGTGTTGTTGCGATTTGCTCTTGTGTGTACTCTCTCTCCCAACCTTACTCTAAGGTTGTCGGGGACCATAATTAGGGGTACCCCCAAGACTCCTAATCTCAGCTGGTAACCCCCATCAGCACAAAGCTACAAAGGCCTGATGGGTGCGATTAAGTCAAGGCTCGGTCCACTCAAGGGACACGATCTCGCCTCGCCCGAGCCCAGCCTCAGGCAAGGGCAGCCGACCCCGGAGGATTCACGTCTCGCCCGAGGACCCCCTCAAGCGACGGACACACCTTCGGCTCGCCCGAGGCCCAGTCTTCGCCAAGAAGCAACCTTGGTCAGATAGCCACACCGACCGACCGTATCGCAGGAGCATTTAATGCAAGGATGGCCTAACACCTTATCCTGACACGCGCCCTTCAGTCGACAGAGCCGAAGTGACCGCAGTCACTTCGCCGCTCCACTGACCGGCCTGACAAGAAGACAGCGCCACCTGCGTCGCTCCGACTGCTATGCCACTCGACAGAGTGAGGCTGACAGCAGCCAAGTCCGGCCTCGGGCGCCATAGGAAACTCCGCCTCGCCCGACCCTAGGGATCAGACTCGGCCTTGGCTCCGGAAGACGACGAACTCCGCCTCGCCCGACCCTAGGGCTCGGACTCGGGCTCGGCCCCCGAAGACGACGAACTCCGCCTCGCCCGACCCCAGGGCTCGGACTCGGCCTCGGCTCCGGAAGACGATCAACTCCGCCTCGCCCGACCCCAGGGCTCGGACTCGGGCTCGGCCCCGGAAGACGACAAACTCCGCCTCGCCCGACCCCAGGGCTCGGACTCGGCCTCGGCTCCGGAAGACGACGAACTCCGCCTCGCCCGACCCCAGGGCTCGGACTCGGCCTCGGCTCCGGAAGACGACGAACTCCGCCTCGCCCGACCCTAGGGCTCAGACTCGGCCTTGGCCTCGGACGACAGTCTCCGCCTCGCCCGACCCGGGGCTCGGACTCGACCTCGACCTCGGAAGACAGACTCGACCTCGACCTCGGAGGAGCATCCACCTCGCCCAACCTAGGGCTCGGACCGACCACATCGCAAGAGGGGCCATCATTACCCTACCCCTAGCTAGCTCAGGCTACGGGGAACAAGACCGGCGTCCCATCAGGCTCACCCCGGTAAACAAATAATAATGATGGCGCCCCACGTGCTCCGTGACGACGGCGGCTCTCAGCCCCTTACGGAAGCAAGGAGACGTCAGCAAGGACTCGACAGCCCCGACAGCTGTCCTTCCTCAAGGCTCCAGCGCTCCTCCGATGGCCACGACATCACATGAACAGGGTGTCAAGACCTCTTCGGCTGCCACGACGGCATGTACTTAGGGCGCTAGCTCCTCTCTGCTAGACACGTTAGCACATTGCTACACCCCCCACTGTACACCTGGGCCCTCTCCTTACGCCTATAAAAGGAAGGACCAGGGCTCTCTTACGGAAAGGTTGGCCGCGCGGGAGGACGGGACGACGCGTAGAGTCCCTCGCTCTCCCCCACGCGGACGCTTGTAACCCCCTACTGCAAGCGCACCCGACCTGGGCGCAGGACAACACGAAGGCCGCGGGTTTTCCCCTTTTGCCTGCCTCCCTCCTCTCTTCTCCCCCCTTCGTGCTCCGTCTCGCGCCGACCCATCTGGGCTGGGACACGCAGCGATAATTTACTTGTCGGTCCAGGGACCCCCGGGGTCGGAACGTCCCTGCAATCATTACCTAGAGGATCTTGGGAACGTCCCTGCAAAGGACCTCCAAGGTCGACTGGAGCGACCCCACCGTTGCCTCGGCACACTCACGAAGCCCGTCCCAAGACTGCTCCTCTCGCTCATCGTCAAGAACGAAGAGGGGATCCGAGGCCCCACGGGTCCGGAAACAAAGCAACTGGCGCCACCCGTCGGAACTGCGCCGCGCAGGGACAAGGCTGTCGCTCGACGGGACGGGTCGTGGTTCTACGCCCCCCTCCTTCGAGGCACCAAGTAGCGACGCCTCGGCCATCTCAGCATCGGCAGCGACGGGTGGCTCCACGGCCAGAACAGCAATGGCCTCGGCAGCAGCCGGCGCTAGCGCCGGCAGCATGTCTGGTGGGCCCGAGGCCACAGCCGCGCCAGCAGCCTCCCCCAGCGCGACGGCCGCCTCGACAGAGGAGTCAGCCCCGGAAGACGACGAACTCCGCCTCGCCCGACCCCAGGGCTTGGACTCGGCCTCGGCTCCGGAAGACGATGAACTCTGCCTCGCCCGACCCTAGGGCTCGGACTCGGGCTCGACCCCGGAAGACAACGAACTCCGCCTCGCCCGACCCTAGGGCTCGGACTCGACCTCGGCTCCGGAAGACGACGAACTCCGCCTCGCCCGACCCTAGGGTCGGACTCGGCCTCGGCTCCGGAAGATGACGAACTCTGCCTCGCCCGACCCCAGGGCTCGGACTCGGCCTTGGCCTCGGACGACAGTCTCCGCCTCGCCCGACCCGGGGCTCGGACTCGACCTCGACCTCGGAAGACAGACTCGACCTCAACCTCGGAGGAGCATCCACCTCGCCCGACCTAGGGCTTGGACCGACCACGTCGCAAGAGGGGCCATCATTACCCTACCCCTAGCTAGCTCAGGCTACGGGGAACAAGACCGGCGTCCCATCAGGCTCGCCCCGGTAAACAAATAATAATGATGGCGCCCCACGTGCTCCGTGACGACGGCGGCTCTCAGCCCCTTACGGAAGCAAGGAGACATCAGCAAGGACTCGACAGCCTCGACAGCTGTCCTTCCTCAAGGCTCCAGCGCTCCTCCGACGGCCACGACATCACATGAACATGGTGTCAAGACCTCTCCGGCTGCCACGACGGCATGTACTTAGGGCGCTAGCTCCTCTCTGCTAGACACGTTAGCATATTGCTACACCCCCCACTGTACACCTGGGCCCTCTCCTTACGCCTATAAAAGGAAGGACCAGGGCTCTCTTATGGGAAGGTTGGCCGCGCGGGAGGACGGGACGACGCGTAGAGTCCCTCGCTCTCCCCCACGCGGACGCTTGTAACCCCCTACTGCAAGCGCACCCGACCTGGGCGCAGGACAACACGAAGGCCGCAGGTTTTCCCCTTTTGCCTGCCTCCCTCCTCTCTTCTCCCCCCTTCGTGCTCCGTCTCGCGCCGACCCATCTGGGCTGGGACACGCGGCGACAATTTACTCGTCGGTCCAGGGACCCCCCGGGGTCGGAACGCCGACAAAGGTGTAATTGAAATCTTTTGTAAGCCTGCAAGAGACTCCAAGTTGTGGACATTCCTTGCAAACGAGATTACATGAGATATAAGGAAGAACCATGGCACTCGAGTTTGATCTATGTGATCACTTGAAGGGGTTGATTGAAACCATTGTCCAAAGGAGGCCACCACAGCGTGGTTGTAGGCTTTGCTAAACCACAAGATAAAAATCGCGTGTCTCACCAACTGTAATGCCTAAATTTGTAACTCATATGAAGAGAGAGTATTTTCTTTATCTATATGTGTGTACCATCTCTAGTTAATATCACATGTGAATAAACACCATCAAAAGGGGATTGAATAACCAATAACACCTAAATAAATCATGCATCATGCTGAGTTTTACTTGCTTGTGCATTTGTGGCTAATAAAATAAAGGCAATGTTAATATATTAATGGACACATGGATTTAAATTCTATTTTTGGAAAGCAAAATTTTAAAGAAATGTGGAGAAGGGGGGGGGAAAGCATTATCCATCACTAAATAAAATTTCTTAAAAATAAATTAATTTATCCCATGTCATATTCAAGTGGGATAATTAATTTGGAGACAAGTTTGCTGTGGAATTCGAATTCAAATTCAAATTGGAGTTTGAATTGGAAAAAGAAGAAAAGAAAATAGAAAAAATAAAATGGAAAAAGATTAAAACCCTGCCTGGGCCTCGGATTCTCCTTTCGGCCCACCAGAAGAAACCACGCGCGCGGCCCACGAAGCCACTTATAGCACGCCCGCGCTTCCCAACCGGCTTACAGGCGGGCCCGGTCTGGCAGCCTTTGCGCGGTGGCTTTTCCCCCGTCCCGGTGTCTCTGCCGCACGGGCCCCATACGTCAGTGGCTCGGGGAATCGTTCTCGCGCGTGTGGACTCCGTCCGCCCCCCCCTATCAACCATAGCTCCGAGTATGGCGGCCACATTCCGGGATCTCCTCCGTGGGCAGCTATCCGCCCATAAAAGCCTCGCGCGGCGCTCCTCGAAGAACCGTTCCTTTTCTTGCTACTCCCTCTCGCGCGAGCACCTACCGGAGATCCAAATTGCCACCGCCGCCGACCTTGGGTGCCTTCCATAGCCACTCCGGGCCCCGATTGGTGGTGGAGGAACGATTGGCGTCGGAGTTCGTCACCTCCTTGGTCCTCTACAGCGGAGAAAACGGGCGCCGTCGCGGGGAATTGGCTCGTCGTCGGGAACATTCGTCGCGCACCCGCACCTTCCCGGAGTCGGTGAAATTCGCCCTGTAATTTCTGGTACAAACCCCTCACCCATAATCACTTTGACCGGCGGATCCTTATGCGCTATACGAGACATGTTATTGGGGCTCCAATCCTCCGATGAACGGTCACCGGCGGGGTTCGCCGTAGGCTGGCGTGGCGGCCGTTCTGCTCAGGCGCGAGGTAGGAGAAAGTCTGTCGAGCGTCGATCTCACAGCGAACGGCTGAGATTAGGAGAGTGGGTATCGTTTAGGTAAAAAGAACCGCGACCGTTGATCCGCGATCCAACGGGCTGCGCTTCGATCTCGGTTATGTTAAGCGCGGACCGTAGATTTCCAATCCAACGGGCTGCGTAGCGTACGGGTTCACCGCGACTTAGATTTAATCTAAGCTGTTGTGTTGGATCGAACGGTCCAGAACCTGTGGTACCCCTTCGGCTCGGTAATCTTGCTAAAGAGTCCCTGGGGTTTTGTGTTATGAACCCACCGTCCTCAGGGCAGTGCGGTGTGTCTTGGGTTCTTTTGCGCTTGAGCCCCTGCGCTTTTCTGTAAATGAGGCGCGGTCCACAGATTAGGAAAACCAGGGAAATAAAATTAGAAAAACAGATTTTTGTTATTAAATTAATGGCAGAAACTTATTTAATTTGTAGAAAATTCATATAAACTCCAAATTTGACCATTCCAGTTTCTAAATGTTCATAATATTATTGTCTACCCATTTGTGCCTCTGTTTTGGCATGAAAGACTCATTTAAATTTATCTAATACTTAATCTTGTATTAAGTACATAAAAGCTTCAGAAATTCATAACTTAAAATATATAACTCCAAAATTATTAATTCCAGTTCCTATGATCATATTTTAATGTCTAGTTTATTACTGTATATTCTATTTGGATGTTTGATGTGATGTTAATTTATGCTATGTTATGTATGTATTGTGTTGATGCGAGTAGACGAGCAAGCCACTGTGGAATCTGAGGTTCAGCTGGTAGAGACTGCTGAGCAGGAGCTCGTTGAAGGCAAGTTGTGCCCTTGATCACTTCTTTTACCTATTCATGTTCTTATTAATCATGATGATCTGCATAGGTTAATTTTGATGGGACCCAGTAGGATACCCTAGATTTGACTATCTTTATACCTTGTTTCACCACTGGTTTTACTACTAAATTTTTGGGTAGTACATGCTATTGCTTTATGTGGATTTGGGTATAAAGATATTTATGACTCATGATGACACTTTCTATTATCTGTTCATTATTTTATGTTCATGATAAGATCATTATGTTAATGGGAACATGGAGAACCACCCGGGAAAACAGTGCTACCACAAGGGTTTAATGAGACGCCCTTGGCTGATTAACTAGGAAAGCTAGTGGAGGGCTACCTTACCCGAAAGGGGCAAGGGCAGTAGGGGAGTGGTCAGTGTAGGGAGGTCCTTGGGTTGATTTTGCTGCGATGGCGGTCAGACAAGAACCCTGCACTGGAGCTTCCTATAAACTGTAGCGGGTAGTCTGAAGCTAGCACAACAGCACTGTATATCACTTTCGGCGGCTGCTGTTATTTTCGGCGGCCAGGAGGTGGCCGCCGAAAATAAGTAAATAATTTCGGCGGCAGGAGAGAACCGCCGAAAATAAGGTTATTTTCGGCGGCCGTGTCAGAAGCCGCCGAAAATAAGGCTATTTTCGGCGGCTTCTGACACGGCCGCCGAAAATAACCTTATTTTCGGCGGCCAACACCATAGCCGCCGAAAATTATGTATTTAAAAATACCCGGTTCCTTCTTCCTCTGTTCGGTTTCTTCTCCGTCGCATTTCTTCTCCGCCGCCGCTTCCTGGCCGCTCGAGCGCCGCCTGGCTCGCCCCACCGCGCCGCCACTAGCCGAGCCGCGCCGCCTCTCGTCCCGCCGCGCCGCCCCTCGCCCCCCCGCAGCGCCGCCCCTCGCCCCACCGCGCAGCGGCGCCCCCGGCCCGCTGCGCCGCCCCAAGCCCCCGCAGCGCCGCCCGCCCGTGCCCTCGACGTGCCGCCGCCAAGCCCGACGCCTTGCCAGCCGACGCCACCGACGTGCCGTCGACCACGCCGCGCTCTGCCCCGTCCCGTCGTCGACCTCGACTCTCGTCAACCTCGCCTTCATTAAGGTATTTTATTTTGCGTATTTTATTTTGTATTTTCGGCGGCCTTTTATTTAATTGCCGCCGAAATTAGTATATTTTTGTATTTGTGTTTGTTGATTTGTGTGTTTAATTAATATTATTGATTAGTGCGTTTGTATATGTGTTATATGTTTAGGGAAGGCATATGGTATATGTGGAATGTATTAGTGGTATATGTGTTTGTTGATTAGTGCGTGTGATTAGTGTTATTGTTTAGTTCGAGACATATTGTATATATGTGGTATATTTGGTTTAGTAAAGACATATGTGGTATATGTGTTATATGTGGTTTATTCTTATATTGTTTAGTGGCAGCGAGGTCATGCTGCCGAATTTTTTTTTGGTCCTGCTATCTTGCTGTGGGTTTAGAACCTATTCTTGCCTGTACATATATATAGGACCGAAACCATTAACGTAGTTGAATAATGTTTTCACGATATGGTTCGGTTTAACAGTCTCAGGCATGGCTGAAGATCGTGCATGGATGTACAATGGCTGGAGTAGAAATGGACGTCATTCTGATGAGTGGGTAGCCAAGACCAAAGATTTTGTGGACCACGTATTCGCCTTGTCCTTAACCGGCACTGTCAGATGCCCTTGTAGGCGTCACGAAAACAGTATATTTCTTAATAAGGAAAGAGTTAGCCTAGATCTTTGTCAGTTTGGATTTATGCCCGGATATGAGGTGTGGGAACATCATGGTGAGGTAGTACCCAACCAGAATGTAGAAGATGAGGAGAACAATGATTGGGCTGGCGATGATGCGATGCATGAGATGCTAGATTCGCTACGTCCAGAATTCAACCTAAGCTCCGAGGATCCTGCCACACCAGAGGTTTCTAGATTTTTTAAACTACTAAAAGACTCTGAAGAGCCGTTGCATGAACACACAGATGTGAGTATACTCGCTTTTGTGACTAGGCTCATGGCCATTAAGTCCAAGTACTTTTTCTCGAACAATTGTTACAATGAGATTTTAAAGTTATTAGGAGATGTGCTCCCAAAGCCCAATAAGTTGCCTAAAGACATGTACCAATCAAAGACAATTATCAAAGGTCTCGGTATGGATTATGAGAAGATTGATGTGTGCAAAAATAATTGTATGCTTTTCATGAAGGAGCATGCGGAAGAGAAAAAATGTCTGAAATGTGGACAATCTAGATTTGTGGAAGTTGTTAATGATGAGGGTGAGAAGGTGATGACAGATGTTGCACATAAGCAGCTCCGCTACTTGCCACTAACTCCTCGAGTGAAACGGATGTTTCTATCTAAAAAAACCGCTATGCACATGTGATGGCACAAAGAAGGTGTCCGTGATAACGATGACCTAATCGTGCACCCTTCAGATGGGGATGCATGGAAGGCTCTTGACACGTTTGATCCCGAGTTTGCAGCTGATCCGAGGAATGTTCGAATCGGCGTCGCGACCGATGGCTTCACACCTTTTGGTCAAATGGCATCATCATACTCATGTTGGCCCGTCTTTGTTATTCCATACAACCTTCCACCTTCTCTTTGTATGAAATATGAATTTATATTTCTTTGCTTAATCATTCCTGGCCCAGACTATCCTGGAAAGAACCTCAATGTCATGTTAAAACCCTTGATTGAAGAGTTGAAGGAGCTTTGGAAAGGTGTTGAAGCATACGATGTTTTTACAAAACAGATATTCAAACTTCGAGTTGCGTATTTATGGTCGGTGCATGACTTCATGGCGTATGCTATTTTTACCGGTTGGAGTACACATGGTAGATTGACATGTCCATATTGCGGTTCAGATACAGATTGCTTCCGTCTTGCTCATGGTGGAAAGATCACTTACTTCGATTGTCATCGACGCTGGTTGCCCAGGAAACACCCCTTTAGGAGCGATAAGAAAAACTTTATAAAGAACACTGTGGTCACCAAAGGTCCGCCTAAACGTCTTAACGCGGCAGAAATATATGCTCAGCTGAACAACCTTGTCCTAAATGAAAAGGGGGACAAGTACGAAGGATTCGGAGTGGACCACAACTGGACACATATATGTGGTCTCTGGGAGCTCCCTTATATGTCGTCATTGATTCTTGTGCACAACATTGATGTCATGCACCAAGAAAGTAATGTTGCTGAAGCCCTCATACACACCTGCATGCATTTTGACAAAACAAAGGACAATCTGAAAGCTCGAAGAGATCTAGCAATGCTTTGTGACCGACCAACCCAAGTGCTCAATGACAACGGTAGGCCGCCCCGTGCCTTGTTCTGTCTTACCTCTAAAGACAAGATCGAGGTAATGAGATGGATGAAAAAAATTAAATTTCCCGATGGTTATGCTGCGGGCTTGAAAAGAGCTGTGAATTTGAAAACGGGAAAACTAACTGGGTTAAAGAGCCATGACTTCCATATATTAATGGAGAGGATTATCCCTGTCATGTTTCGTGGTTATATGCCCGACGCCATGTGGCAAGCAATAGCTGAGCTAAGTTATTTCTACAGGCAGATCTGTGCTAAAGAAATAAGTAAAAATATGATGGAGAAGTTGGAGAAACAAATACCAGTGTTGTTATGCAAGCTAGAAAAAATATTCCCACCTGGATTCTTCAATCCGATGGAGCATCTACTTATTCACATTCCATATGAGGCAAAGGTTGGTGGACCTGTACAATATAGGTGGATGTATCACATTGAACGTGCACTCAAAAACCTGCGAGGCATGGTTCGAAATAAGGCTAGAGTAGAAGGATGCATCGCTGAAGCTTTTTTGCTAAAGGAGGTTTCATACTTCACGAGTGTGTATTTCGCAGAGGAACATAATGTCTATGCTGCTACCATGCGATACAATGTCGATGAGGAACCTCCTGTCAGTGATCTAAACATTTTCCAATGGAGAGGCACAAGTACTAGTAAGGGCACGTTCTACCACCTTAGCATGGATGAAAGAATGTCCGCATTGCTATACATGTACTCTAATATGGAAGAGATGGAGCCATATTTCATGTAAGTCTTTATTTTACCCCTAAATTTCTTTACCAAAGGAGCCATATTTAATTACTTATTTGTCGTACAGTAAGTTCGACGAGGAAAATTGGACTTATTCCCATCAGCCTACAAGCAAACAACTAGATACTATGCGACGACATGGGAGGCAAGGAAGACCTAATTTTGTTGACTGGTTTCGCGAGCATGTAAACTCTCTATATTCCTTACTTTCATGTCATTTAGCCTTTTACGCGAGGTCGTCATTTGAACTGTATATTATTTGCAGTGCACAAAGACTCCTAACATACACGAGGACTTGAGACAGCTATCTTATGGGACGGTCACTTGCAGAACATTTGGTCGATACGATGTGAATGGCTTTCGTTTTCGTTCAGACCAATTTGAAAAGTCTCGTCCTCGTGCAGCCACACGTAACACTGGAGTTCTGACTAGGGCACTCGATGCACTCGGCAGAGAAACTAATTATTATGGCATCATTCAAAACATCCTAGAGTTTAATTTTGCAGGGAACAAACCTTTGAAATTAGTATTCTTTCTATGTGATTGGTTTGACAGCACTAATGGTATTAGACAAAGTCAATATGGTATAACTGAAGTAAAGCACAAGGAACGACTTCGAGGCCATGATAATTTTATCCTTGCACACCAGTGCGAGCAGGTCTACTATATGTCATACCCAAATCCGAAGTTTGAAGCATGGTGGGTAGTTCATAAGGTGAACCCTAGGGAACGTTTACATACTCCTTGCACTGCTGGTTATCAATTCGAAGATGAACAGGCCGATGATGTTTATCAAGAAGAAGAATTGCCAACTACTTTTACTATCGATGAGGGTGTTGCACTGAACTCACTAGTCGGAGACCGTAACGATGTCACTACTGATGAGTGTGTTGCACCGAAACGAAAACGAAATCCAAGGAACAAAAAAGCCACATTGCGAGCTTTGGATCGAAGAAGACTCCTTGATCGTGATTCTGATGAATTTTGATGTGTAATGCAAAATTTCATATTATGTGATGTATTATTTGATTTTTTATTAGTTCACTTAATTTTATGGAGCTAATACATTTAATGTTTTTCTATTGAACAGGATGAGTGGTAGGAATAAACCAAAGCGCACTGCTAGGGGGTTTCTTAATGCGGCTAGCAGGATACTCCCTGGTGCACGTTCCCTTTTCCAAGGGAGTTCTTCTAGCCAGAGCAGACAGGAGGCGTTGCTGAGACACGCTCGGCTAGAACTACGTGATACACCTATCGCTCTACAACGGAGTACCGATGTAAATGTTTATGTAATTGATCTTATTTGTCAGTCACTTGTGTAATTGATCTTATGTAAATGTTTATGTAAATTTTTACGTGTCTCTATTTCATGTGCATAGGAAGAGGAGGACGACGAGGAGGAGGTGCAACACCATGAGGAGGAGGACGAGGACGAGCAGGCCCATGAGGAGGATGACGAGGAGGACGAGCAGGCCCATGAGGGCATAGATGCTGAGGCGGATGACGATACCACCGAGGCTCCTGTCGTTCGACGAAGGGGCACTCGGAAGGGCCAGTTTGTCCTACCTCCGTCAGCGCCTGCACAATCTGAAGCTCGAGTACTGATCATCCCGGTTGGTGATAGGTACTCACGTTTGGCCACTTTGTTCTTACTTATTTGTTTATTTTACACTATATATATGACATGACTTTCTTGTTTTTTGTCATGCAGCCAATGGGAAGACACGTCATTTGACGGTCGAGGTCACCATAGACAGGTTAATCAAGTCTTAGGTAACCTCTGTCGTCTACATAGCCCAGGAATTGTCACCGACCCGAAAGGTGTGGTGGTTCCTTGCACTAGCTGGTCGCACTTCGCACTAGCTCCACATGCTACATATGGAACAGCTCAAGGCGCCGTCAAGCACGACTTTTGGGTAATTTTTTCGAACTAACATTTATTAGTTGTTTCAACCTAACATTTATTAGTTGCTTTTGAACTAATTTTATTTTCGATGTTGGACAGAGACGCTATCGTGTGGAACCTGAGGCTCAAGAGCATGCAGACCGAGTATTAGAGAAAAATGCGAAAAAGGTGTGCAGGGATGCATTTTCCAATGCTCGTCTACAGGTTGTGAACGCGTACATGAAGCGCCGAGGTCATTCTATCAACAACTTTCGACAATATTCAGATGTCTACTTGACTGTAGACCAGTACATGGAGGTAAAAATCTAATTTAACAACTCATTCAGATATGAATGTAATTTTGAGCTAACGCTTTATATGCAGGTAACTCTTCCATGGATGGAACACCGGCCGCAGGCTTACAAGGCTTTGTGTGAGATATGGGCTTCGCCCGAGTGGATTGAGAAGTCAAACAGAAATCGACATAGGCAGCGCCATCAGCAGGACGAGGACGATGATGAGGTCGTAGTCAACCATACCTATGGGGCTGATGGACACATTCGGTTGGCTAAGCGAATGGTGAGTATGTAGTATTCTGTTTTACTCAGAAATGAAATAGGATTGAACTCATATATTTGCAGGAGGCTCAAACTGGAGTTGTCCCGAGCCCAATCGATGTTTATAGGAGAGGGCATCGAGCGAAAAACAGTGAAATCTCCGATGAGCTGTGTAGTCAAGCGGCCGTTGAGCGTATGGTTAGTTGTTGTTATGATTAATGTTTTCTTCCCATATAGCTATAAATTACATGTGTGCTGAACCTTCATATTGTATTGCAGGAGACATACGGGCAGGAGATGGTTAAGAAGTATGGAGAAGACTACGATTGGCGAGGAGCGCCTACCATCGACGCTGAGGTTGTGCATTCACTTGGAGGCAAGGCGCATGGACGGTATGAACTTGTGAATTCTTTTCAATGATATTGGAACTACGACCGAATAGCTAATTTTCTTGTTCTTCAAGATATTCTATGTTTACCGGTGTTATCGATTCGACGGAGTTGCGTTCTCGTGGCGGCTCTTCGTCGCAGGCGGGCTGTGGTAGTAGCAGCCGTAGTCGCCGCTCTGTATCTAGCATGGAGGAAGCTATGAGGGAGCAGCAAGAAAAATTTCGTGAAGAGATGCGGCAACAACAAATGGCATTTCTCCAACAGCAATCAGAGTACATGGCTGCTTACAACGCACAGGCGCAACAAGCAATGAACGTGAGTGTCTTATTTATTCTCAACACGCTCGATATTGGTTCTATAACTAATATATTATATTTGCAACAGTCTTGGTTTCCACAGCAGGCACAGCAGCAACCATTTGTTTTCCCTCAATTTCAGCCGCCGATGCCTCAGTGGGGATTACATGCTCCGCCACCTCCACCTCCACCTCAGGTTATTCAATTTAGTTAAGACTTGTCGTTTGTATCAACCTAATTGTCAAATCTTTACTAAACTTGATTTTGTAGGGATCCGGGGTCATGGGCCACAACACGCCACCACCGGTCATACCAGCACCAGGAGGAGCTTATGCAGGGGAGGGAGCTTATGCAGGAGAGGTTAGTTTGAGAAACAATTTGTTTGAATAGTCGTTATACATGTAACTGTAGCCGTTATTAATGTCATCTTTTTTTAGGATCCAAACCCGTTACACGACTTCGTCGACCAGTTATTGGCTTCTGGAGGTAGTGGACACAACTCCAACGACCCCAATGTGTGATTAAGTTAGCTTTGTGCCGCACTGTGTTGTAATGAACTATTTGTGGACTTTTATGTTTGTATGGACTATTTGTGGACTTTATATTTGTATGGACTCAAGTTTTATGTTATGAACTCAAGTATGAATTTTCTGTTATTGTATGGAATTTCTGTGATTGTATGAATTTTGTATAAAATTCTGTTATTTTTCGTTTTTTTTTCAATTTTTTTTGCTCTGAAATTAGTAATTTTCGGCGGCCCCCCTGGCCGCCGAAAATAAGGGTTTTATTTTCGGCAGTTTTTTATTTTCGGCGGCTGGCTCCCTGGCCGCCGAAAATAAGGGTTTTATTTTCGACAGTTTTTTATTTTCGGCGGCTGGCTCCCTGGCCGCCGAAAATAGCTTACTTTCGGCGGCCAGGAAGCCAGCCGCCGGAAATAAGCTATTTTCGGCGGCCAGGGCCTGGCCGCCGAAAGTAAAGCCTTATTTTCGGCCAGTGTTTTTTGGCGGCCAGAAGCCGCCGAAAATAAGCCTTTTGCCGCCGAAAATAGATTATTTTCGGCGGGAACTGGCTTATTTTCGGCGGCTTCTGGCCGCCGAAAATGACTGTAGCTGTTGTAGTGTAGTGGAACTTTGTAAAGGCCTCGTAGTGGTACCCTGCCTCGCTTCCTAGGTAGAGGTGTATGGAGTCTGATCAACTCCGTGGCAAATGGGTAACACGACTTGTGGGTAAAGATGTGCAACCTCTGCAGAGTGTAAAACTGGTATACTAGCCGTGCTCACGGTCATGAGCGGCTCGGACACTCACATGATTAATTTATGGAACTTAAACTTAATTTGTCATATCATTGCATTTGGGATTATTTTATTATTACTTTTACTTATTATTTCTAAGGTTTGGTATTCACTTACACTTAGTAACTGCTAATAAAATTTTGACCAACTTATAAAAGCAATGCTCAGCTTCAGCCTTTATTTCATTGAACAGCCTTACACTTCATGAACTCCCACCTTTGGTGAGTTCATGCCACATTATTTCCCACGACTTGTTGAGCTATGAATGTATGTGAGCTCACTCTTGCTGTCTCACACCCCCCACAGGAGAAGAACAGGTGGTTCAGGAGGAGCCACAAGGCGAGGAGTATGATCTGATCTAGGTGGCGTTTCTCAGTTGACATTGGCGCCGACGATCCTTAGTTCGTTTTACATTTATCTTTATTTTGTAATAAGTCTTCCGCTATGTAATAAATACTCTGATGTTTTATGACATTTATCTCTATACACTCTGTTATTATATATGTTGTCTTCTTTGGCGCATGTATGAGATGCACCCGGCTTTGCCCTTTAAAGCCCGGGTGTGTACACCAACAAAGTGAAGGAAACTTTTCTCTCTTCTTGCCTCAAACTTGGTTTTAGTTTACACTAACTTTATTATTAGACCAAGTTTGTGTTGCACCTATTCACCCTCTCTAGGTGCTCTCAACTCCAATATAATTCATGGACTACTGCACTAACAAAGGAATCATTATGAACTTTGCTCTCTTCGGAGCAATGGTCAGGTGGACACAGCCAATAGACTCATTCAAAAATGGTTCAAGCCAAGATTTTTTGATCAACTACACCCATACCATACGTAGGAGCTGCTAGTTGTTCTATGGGTACTCCAAACACCACCAAGTTCTACCACTAGACAAACACCGTTCTTAGTGAATTCGTGATATATATGTCAAAAGCCATACTCCCATCCGACATGGAGCATCGATCGTTTTGGGTCCTCAACTTTACAGAAGCTCAGTCGCAATACGGCTGTGTTGATGATCTCAACGAGCTCAAAGAATCTAGGGACTTAATAATGATGCAGTCCACCAGAGAGTTCAATGAACACCAGAAAATAATGATGCAGTCAACCTGTTCATGGTGTCCAATATTTTGCCTTCAACTTTGTGAGATAGATACATAGCAGGAAAAGAATTCGATGAAACTAAATATGTAAGTTCAATTATTCTCATCCCACATGGACTGAAGGAGATTGGAAAAATTTAAGAGTAATTTTGACTTGCTATGGATTTAAATCCATCCAATCCCATCTAAACCAGATAGATTGCACTAAAACGAACACGCTCTAAATCGTCTCAATAACATCGGAACTAAATCGTCTCAATAACATCAGAAAAACGGTTGGTAGAGAGAGAAAAAAGATCCATGATATGTATTTCTTAATTCCTGTCTCAAGTATACCATTGATTAGGAATAGAGGGATCACTACCGCAATCAATGGCTTTGCCGAGTGCTTTACAACATCATTTTACACACACAAACAAAAAAGCAAAGATTGGTAGCCATTAATAAATTATTTTCCTTTATTCTCCTGTGTTTCCCACACTACAAATTTAGGATGAAAATGATATAAAGTGCTATAATAACCGAACAAACCACCTCTAAACTGCTAAGGCCCTGTTTGTTTCCCTATATTTTTGAGAAATTGGAATCTAACTAATTAGTAGTCTATTTTTTAAATGTGATATTCACAACTTTCCAAAGATTATATATAAGCCTATCTTAAATTTATGAGGTGAGATATAAAAATTAATTTTATAGATTTACATGCTATTTTTCTAATGTACAACTTATAGCATATTTTTTTTACTTGCTTCTCTATAGAATAAGTGTTGTATATAACTATCTTTCGTATGATTTATGATAATATATAAATATACTACATGTACAAATATATTAACTTAATTAGTTTGTGTCTACATTATGACTATTAGAACGAAATTCAATTCCTACGAAATAAACGGAGTCTAACTGAAAAGGGTATGGTTTAGATAAAAGCCTAACCCTAATTGGCCAGCATCATATTTACGTCGTCCGTTAACTTTTTAACCATCGGATCAAATCACGTCGTCCACCAACTTTTCAACCATCCTCATGTAATCAAAGGTTGAAATGAGAAATACATTTTGTAGTGCACAAATGAATTTGCAGGTGGTCTAAAAATTCATGCGTGCACCAGGGAGTCCTGCATTTTTCTAGACCACACAAGGAGGTTTTTGCCCTAGAATTTTTCTAAACCCAGTTCAGATATGGTCTGAAAATTCATGAGTGCGCTGGAAAATTCATGGTCGACGACGCCTTTTGGGACGGAGGATGACGGTGAATTCGTTTTTTCTTTTATTTTTCTTTTAGAAGAAGAGAAAAAGGGCCGACCATATATTTTTTTCTTGCTGGCCAAGGCGGGCTGCACGCCTGCACCTACTGGGCACTGGCTACTGCTGCACCTGCACTGCACATGCCTGTCGTTGGCCTGTGGGGCCCCGTCCGTGCACAAACAGTCAATGCGCTTCCCGTTACTTTTCACTTTCCCCTAGTTGCAGTTGCAGTACCCTAGTAGACGCCTACCCGTGCGTGTCCCGCCTGTCCGGTGTCGCGTGCCGAGGCTGTGAGGCCGTCGCGTCAGCGTCACTGGCTCCCCGCTCCTCGCAGCACCAAAAACGCGGCAGGCCCAGAAATGTTCCCGACCGCGAGGACCATGACACCGAGCAGGAGACGGAGGAAAGGGAGCGGGAGGCGGTGGCGGTTACCCGCGCCTGCACCTGGCTTCAAGCCTCCGATCCGCCCAAGGTCAGTTGCGGTGCGGCATCGTGCCTTCCATTTCGGCCATTACTCTCAGCTTCGCTTGAGCTCCTATCCTCGCCCTGCAATCGCGGCGGATCCGGCGTTCCCCACTCCGCGTGGGTCCAGGTCCGGTGCGCGCGCCGCTGCCTTAGATGCTAGCTTTTGCACGGCGGGTCGCTGGGCTTGGCTTGGCTCCGACTTCTCGTCTCCTGCTGTTTCCGACGCCATTGTGACCCCCCTGTATTGGATGGAGGCTGCAAATCCCCCGCCTCCGACGATCCGAGGGGTGGCACCCTGTTATTACCTGATTCATCAGTCATTCGATTCGGATGCTGCATGCATGATGCTGGTGTTACGATTGGAGTAAGCCTGTGCATTTGATAATTGATTTAATGATTTTGTTATTGGTCTATCAGCCAAGGTTGCACGTCTGTTTTTTGGTCGAATCCCACGACTACTTTTTTACTGCTAGTGGAGATTCTTTTTTACTTCACATGAGGAGTAGGGTAGACGAGTCCAAATGAGTTGTTGAGCAGGTACTACTTGGGTCTTGGGAATTCCATATGCTAGGGGTAGGACGAGTCAACATCGGGAGTTGCTTTCAGCTACTGTTCCTTGTTCGGTTTTTTCTGGGGACGGAAAATAATGCTAAATAAAAAAATAATCTGAAAAACGACACATCTCCCCCTAGATATTTTGAACTGTTAATCTGGCACTTTGTTCTCGCAGGCATCATGAATGATGAATATGGGGGCACATAGTATGATGGATTCCTTGGAGTGCTAAATGCTACTACGGGGTTGTCCCAAATCATTTATAGCTTGGCAGGAGTAGCAACAGGCATCTATTCTTCACTGTCAGGGTAAATTACCTTCGGCAGTCTCCACTTTATATACCACATGCTTCTTCAAGCACAGTGAGCATTTCCTAATTCCTATTATACCGCTTAACAATAATCTCGAAGGAGAAGTGCAATTTCTTTGTCTTCCTTCGTACCAGACAACCCTTCATATAGTTATATGTAATTGAATGTCGTCAAGTTTTTTATAAGCTGGAAGTTTATTTTTCTGTTTTCCCATAGTTTGGGAAGAAAGAGATGCCTGCTTGTCAATGGTAGTGAATCATGCCCGATTTAGGTCAATTTATGGTTGGATTTATCTCACCTACAAATATGTTTTCTATCCTTACACTATTAGTTAGCTTTGTTACTCTTGTGGCCCCAACCTGTCAGTTTAAGTATTTCAATATTTTTGCCTAAGCCTATAGTGTGATGATGAGAAGTACTACAACAATAAGCTGGAGCTTGAATGGTCCAGTTGAAAGTAAGTTTTCAACTGAAATCCTTGAAATACATTAGACTTGTGATCTTTTTACAAGCTTAATGTAAAACGCATTAAGAAAACTGTATATGCTTAGCAGAAAGTGATTGATTGGTGTAGAAGTTCTTTTCAGTTGACGTTAAAGCTTAATGGAGATCACCGCTCAGGATGCTAAATGAAGTAGAAAATAGTGCCCAGAAATAAGTAGTAGGAAAAAAAACTATTCTGTTTTAGGATAAACTTCTGAGTGGTAGCAATATATTTTATTTTTGGAGTTTGGATTTATTCCAACACAGTGAGTAGTCTGGGTTAACTGTGGCTTCAGAGCTGTGTTTGCTACCACTTTTCTGACTGTGATAGTGTGATATGATCTTTTTGAGTAAAAGTTTGATTTTATCAACTTTCTGATTCCGACTTCCACCACGGTTGATTAGTAGATCATACACAGACATTTCGTGTTATCTGTAAAATCTGATCTGGAACTTCTTTGCCTATTGAAATTTTGTAGTTCTTCTGCATTGAAGAACCGAGAAAGTTATATCATTGTATATATGCATTCACACTACTATATGAGTATATTTTTGTTGTGCCTTTTGCTACAACTTTGCTGTGGTTTTCGATTTTCATCTCTACCGCAACTTTGCTTGGGACTCAAATGTTATATTGTGTTGCTATGACGCCAGATCTGTAAATGTTACCTATAATAATAAATCTTACATATACCTAGGGGTGGTAATGGATCATGATCTAAATGCTTCTTCACAAAATGATAAGGTTCTAAATAAATTTTAGTTTAAAAATGAATAGAAATATAGTTCGATCTTAATCCGATCCGATACTTAAATCTTATAGTGTAAAATTTAGAGCCCATTGTCACCCCTACATATACCATGTACAACTCCATAGTTTTTCTCGAATGACACATTCATAGTTTTAGGTGTTTTGATAGGCAAATAGCCCTCAAATAAATAACCAGAAACTCGCATACACAAGACAAACACAGTGGGTTTGGTGACTGGACTGACTTAGCCTTTTCTGATTCTCTCTCTCTCTCTCTCTCTCTCTCTCTCTCTCTCTAGGCAGCTGTGAGCTACATTTTAAGATTTGATAGCCTTCTAATTAATGCAGAATATTACACGCTTAATCAGCCTATTACTGCTAATCTGCTATTCCTTCATGCTAAAATTAAGCTAAAGATAAGTCTATGAACCTAGACACTAGCGTGCACCTAGACACACAATTACTATCGACATGTTTAACTATGGCTGCATGGAATGGATTGACTAATAGTCATTAGTCAATGGTTTTAATGGCTCATGTAGTGATTGTGGCTAATTCAATGGGTGTAAATCATAATTGGTTTATGAGGAGAGATTTTTTTAATTTTAGCATATATATGTAATACTGATAAAATTAATGATCTAGCAGACCTACCATGGGTGTTAGGACAAGTTTTTTAGATTTTGACACTGACAGCAATCCTCCATCTCTGACCAAATTTAATTATTTCTTTTGCTCCATATATATACATAATGCTTTAGTTTTTTTTAATCATGATTGGACTTTATTAGTTGCATGCTTATTTCTCTGACATCACCTCCAACAAGAAATCAATAGTGACAATGTTGTCTTGAGGATGCAAAACATGTAAAGACCAAAACTGGCTGCCAAAATGACATCCATTTCAAATGGGGAGTAGTAATTACTTAGCTATTGTTTCTTTCCTAAGACCTGCATTTAAATTGGTGAACGTATTGTTTATCTTAATACTTGCCACACATTGTTTTGATCTTATTTTCTCACATAGTCACATACATATAAACAGCCATAACTCATAATAGCTCTAGAATTCCTGCAAGACTGATCTTCAGTGTTCATGACAACTTTATGGCTTATGTTCTGATGTAGTTCGTTACAAATAGAAAGAATCACACTTCAGAATGCCACAAATTTGCTGATAGCCATGAATATTGCGTGTCTGATATTGTTTTTGTACATGAAGGGAACATGCTTCTTTAAGTACATGGTATGGTACTCCCTCCGTTCTAAATTCATTAATTCAAGGTACATAGATTTTGCTATGTTATGTCTAGATACATAGCAAAATTTATGTACCAAAAAAAAAAGTCAAAGTGACTTATAATTTGGAACAAAGGGAGTAGCCTAGAACGACCTTGCTTTTCCTTTCCTGCTTCTCATATCACAAATCAAATGGATTATACAAAATAATTGGCTGGCCAGTTAATCAAGCTTTGGTTGCAAAGATTATTTCATATTTTGAAGACATTGCTGCTGATTTTCAGAATTCAGTGGAATGGAAGATATGACATATGCGAGAACCGAAAAAATGTTTGGAAAGTGAGAAGGTGCTTTGCATTGGGTGTTAAAGGACTACTATGTCTGCTATTAAACATGTAGAAGAACACATTTCAGCATAATCTAGTCTACATAAGAATGTTGACAGCAAGCTGAAAAAAGTTCCCATGAAACTGGTATCTGTCAAGAGGTAACTCAGAGCATGTACCATAAGCATTTTCTTTGATCTATAGTTTGTTGGATTCGTTCTAATGAGGTCCTTCATTAGGATCTTGAGGTGAACTGACTGTACCCATTAGCCGGCAATTACCTAACGTTTGGTAAGCATGTAGTCCCCACCAGAAAGTAAATAGAAGTGGGTGTAGCCATACAACATCTGGTACATGTCCTAAAATATAAAAAAAATTCAGGTAATTTTAAAGTGTGATGGGCTGTTGCATACTTGTATGTAGTTTGATTTGATGATATCTTACAATTTTTTTTCATAAGATCTTTTCATCGTCACTAATACTGTCCAGTGTCTAAAGAACACATAATTTTTCATCATATAAATAAAAAGAGGCATTCACTGGCCTTTCCTCAGCCCTGGACTCCTGGCATTCATTTCTAGGTAGCAACCGTGTGACTATTCTATGTGTGAAGTAATTGGATGGACACTGAACTGTTCTTATGCCAGTCAGGATCACTGATGCCTAGGATAAAGGCTTTATTTGTTCATTCCAATCCTTAACTGGCAGTCACTTGCACTATTGAGAATGAGAATAGATCGTCTCTGAGACTTGGAACTATATAGGAGTCAGAGGCAAGAGTCTTAGTTACCCCTTTCGATGTATCATCACTGTGGTTGAGTATTTACATGGCGCGGCGTGACGAGGAAGGTTTGTTGAACCACACACATTATTATTTCTGACGACTTCCTCTTGATTCTCCAGAAGCAATGAAGCATCGTTTAAGCTATAAACCTGTGCTGTCATTTCAGATATCTGTTCCGCCAACATCAGCTTGGTCGTCTTTGAGCTCATCAATCAAGCACGCGTTGCATTCAAGCATCATGTCAATTCCCCCCCCCCCCCCCCCCCCCCCCCCCCCCCCCCCCCCCCCCCCCCGAAACAGCATCAAGACGATCTGAAGTCGCATGCTTATTATTCCTCAAGACAAGAAGAATCTTTTGCTTTCGCAGCAGGTTGAGGTTCTGCCTCAAGTTGTGCAAGGCATGCATGCTGTCAGAGTTGTGTGTGTCTGGGCGGGAGCGGGACTAGCGAGAGCAGCTGCAAGGACTTGGCAGGCCCATTGCGACCAACCGACCATACTATCCATATTCAGTGAGCCATAACTTGCCCTCCACCATCAAAGTGCCGATGCCGATGCCGATGCCCACAGAGGCACAACAGCACTGTGGTTCACGATAAAGCATGCTCGCACCCTTCCTTTCCTCTCTTTGCACCCAGACGAAGTCGACACCCCCACCCCCGCACCGCACCCCCTTCCTTTTGCCATAGCTTCTGCATGTGATGATGTTGATAGCGGAGAAGATGACGGTGGCATTGGCCGTTGCGGACTGGCGGTGGCGGGGGAGGTAGCTGTGGAGACGAGTGCCTGCAGCCCAATGCCATGCTTGGCCGGTTTGGCCCATGCACTTGCGCACTGGTCTGCAATCTGCATAGAACATTGCATTGCCTTGGGAGAGTTTTTTATGATGGAGGCATGGGGCAGGTGTGGGCCCCCCCTCTTTGCTAAGAGAGAAACTTCACTCAAAGAAAGACAGCTCGACACGTTGTGACTCACTGGCTGGCTGGCTCAATCCAACTACAACAGTACTATCTCCGTTCTAAAATTAAAGAACGAACACAATTTTAGGTCTGACCAAAGTCAACACATTTTTTTTAAGTCTGACGAATTCTATAGGAATTACTTCCTCGGCACTACCTTTACTAGATGACGTTTTAGATTTAGGCGTGTGAAAAATTAACGAGGAGCGAAAAAATGACGTGCTCGCTCTGGTTTAAATTATAAGTGGTTCTACGAATAACCATTTTGTTGTCTAGTTAGTTTTGAAACCTAAGTAGTCATACGCACCGATTTTGTCTTAAATGGTACTTCTACAAGAGTACAAATTTATTAAGAGTTCATTTGTATTTTTAACGACAAAACATTCATTCGTATTTTAAAAAAAGACATTGGCCAAAGCTATACTTTAGAGACCTGTTGTTGGCCTAAACGGCTTATAAGTTAGACTTGGAATGAGTACACTGTAAATTATTTGACTTACGGGATGTTTGAATGCACTAGAACTAATAGTTAGCTGCTAAAATTAGTTGAGACATCCAAACCGTCTAGCTAATCGTTTAGCTATTAGCTAATTACACTAGCAATTTGTAGCCAATTAACTATTGACTCTAGTGCATTCAAGCACTTCTTTAATGTCATCTAAAGTTATTTTTTTTTCAGGGAGGGTGCGAGAAGAATCTGATGCCTGAAATGAAGTTTGTGTTGTTCAAACACCCTTTTAATGAATCTAATAAAACTATTTTTTCAGACGGTCAACGGGTACATACATAAACCGATGGCGGGTGCTGCATGCATATCAGTGAGTCCAGTAGTCATCAGTCAGCCGCGCTGTTCCATGGTTCAAATTTAGCCACCCACCCAACAACGCGTCTCTCTCTATCTCTCTTGGATTGAAATTGGAAAAAAAAATAGTAACAAAGAAAAGCAGGGAAGAAAGGGACACCTCAGTTTGTACATTTCTTGAGATGATGCAAGTGGGCGACTTGCCGGCGCGCGCGAATGACCGCGGACGACAGCAACGTTTTATTTTTCTTTTTTTTTTCTTCTTTTTTTTTGCAGAGAGAGAATGGAAACAGCAGCAAACGCACGCGTCAACCAAGGGAAGGAAACCTCCACGGAGGATGGAAGAGCGGAACGGGAACCGTCATGGTCCGCGGCGCCCGTGCCCAGGATGATCCCCGCCGTGTTGCGGTTGCGGTCCGACGACCGCAGGCGCAGGTCAGTAATCATGCTGGCCCGCGCGCGGCCCCCTCGTCAGCTAGCCAAGACGATCGGAGAATGGATGGAGGGAGGAGAGGGAGGGAGGGAGGAAGGGCGCCGGCGGGCTGACCGACCAGTAGGTGATGGCGGAGAGGCTCCTCTGGACGAGCTAGCGAGGCGACGGTGCGTGCTTCTCGTCCATGTCCGTCGCTCGGTGCATCGGCGACGAGGTCCGCCGTCCGCTCGGTGCCTTGTTGTGGTTGTGCTGGCGTTGGCAGGCAGTTCACTTCAGCGCAGGATTCGATCGGGTCGCCGTGCTGATGCTCCTCTTTTACGTTGTGTGGTCTGTGGACTAGGGACAGGTCAGCGTGTGTATATGTAGAGAGAGATGCTTCTTTGGCAGCTTCATGAGAAACTGCGGTTGCAACCGCAGGGAAGAGGGAACCACTGGAGCACGGAACCGACGGTGAAAACAGGCTGGAACCCCACGTTGATGAAGTTTCTTTTGTTTTTATTCTAATTTTTGAAATGTAGTTGTCTCTAGACAAGTTTGGGCCAGACTATTTAGGACCCGCACAGCACTAAAATTAAGGAAAATAGGTGGACCGGCACATGCCTGAAATTTAGGCTCGATGCCGTGCCTCAAACTTAAGCTCCATGTGTGGCATAACACGGCACAAATTAGAAAACTAACATTTAAATTGTTATTTCATCCTCTACTATTTTTATTATACCTTCACAAAAGTTACTAGGTAAATATCCGTGCGTTGCAATAGAGAAAAATAGTGTAACAATATCATGTATGGCCATGTGTTGTGTTGTTAATCAAAATTAAGCTACCTCTAGAAGAGTTTTTTGAAAACTGCAAGAAAACATCTGGTCTTTCACCATCAGATACAAAATTGAGAACGTGAGCCACAACAGAAGCATCAGGAATAAAGGACATTAATTAATAACATTATATACAACGGTTAACAACACACATTTGTCAAGCAAGCGCCGAGAGATACCACTCTTCTAGTTGGCGCATTCGCTCCCCGCTCCCCTACGAGTTGGATTGGTTAGAAGTCGGCTTCAGGTTCACGTCCACCATGTCCTCCTGCTTCGCCGAGAGCATCTCCATTCCCGATAGGGCTAAGGCGATCCTGCGGAACAATAATTGCACCTACCTAAAAAATGAGAAAGAAACAATGAGGCGCAGCAAGGCACATCAAAAAATCTAAGTGTCTATATGTTGCCTCATTGGAGACAAGACACAAATAATAAACGAGCAAATTTCTGTATTCCATACCAAATGCCTCCTTGAGGGAAGCATTATGCGAAAGTAGATGTCCATACCCTTTTATGATCCATTCAAGATCAGACCTAAGAGAAGAGTTAGTACATAACTCTTACATGAAAATGAACAATACATATATTATCATCAATCTCGATGTGTGTTGCTATGATTTTTCTTTGTTTATATGCAAAGGGAGCATTGCTCAATCCAGAGCCGAAGAAATGTAGAAAGTCGTGTAAAGCCTAAAATTTGATAGAAGAAAAAATATATAAAGAAATAAAATAGTAAGGTGAGATACTCCATTGATTTGTTCTCATAAATTATACATACTCTTAAAACAATCAAGAAACCCTTAAATGGAAGCATACAATACATTCTTTCAAAATAAATAGATATTAAATATTTACTATTTAAGTAACTTTTAATTCTTATCCCATATTTAAAATGCTATTTTCCTAAAAAGAAAAAAACAATATGAGTGTGTTTCATATTTCAAACATCTTACATGAATTATTCCTACTAATTTTCATTTTCTTAAATGGATAATTTAATTAATTAAAATGCTTTGCATTCATGTTGGGTTTTTATTTGTTGCAACATATGCTTCAAAAAAAATTTTAACTTAGCTCTAAATTTGTCGGGGACCATAATTAGGGATACCCTCAAGGCTCCTAATTCTCAGCTGGTAACCCCCATCAGCACAAAGCTGCAAAGGCCTGATAGGTGCGATTAAGTCAGGGATCAGTCCATTCGAGGGACACGATCACGCCTCGCCCGAGCCTAGCCTCGGACAAGGGCAGCCGACCCCGGAGGATTTCCGTCTCGCCCGAGGCCCCCCTTCAGCGGCGAACATATTCCTGGCTCGCCCGAGGCCCTGCCTTCGCTAAGAAGCAACCTGTTCGAACCAGAAATGAGCCGGCGGACTGTCCGGCCCTGAGGCCGGACGGTCCGCGGTCCGGACGGTCCGCGCCTGTGGACCGGACGGTCCGCGCGTGCGCAGAGCAGATTAGGGTTCCGAGTTTTGTGCTACGGTTGTTAGCTAAAATCGCGGGATAAGCTCGGGAATTAGTTTGTAAAGGGTCCAGCCCCCCTCCTCTATAAATAGAGAGGTATACGGCCGATTTGTAATCATCAATCGAATCAATACAACTTCTATTTCGCATTTTATCTTAGGAGTAGTTCTAGTCTAGTTTAGGTTTAGCCTCTCGATCCCCAAATTCTTTGTCTCTCTTCGACTCCACGTCGATTAGAGGAGTCTAGGTCGGCCAGCCCGAGCCTAGACACCACCTAGGATCTCTACTCCCCGACGGGGTCCCTCCCGGGAGCGAGATCCAGGCGCCGTCGGCGATCTTCCGTCGTCCCTGCGTACGCGCGGACCGTCCGGCCCCAGGGCGCGGACCGTCCGGCCGTCAGGCAGGGAACCCGGGCTCCTGCACCAGGCCGCGGACCGTCTGGCCCCAGGCCGCGGACCGTCCGCCCCTGACCAGAGAGCACCGCCGCCTCGCACCAGGCCGCGGACCGTCCGGCCCCCGCGCGCGGACCGTCCGCCCCTGTGCAGAGAGCACCGCCGCTGGTTCTCTTGAGTAATTGGCGCCTCCAAAAAGGCATCAACATACTTTTTGGCGACTCCGCTGGGGACAAAACATCTAGGCTCATCAAATCGGCCCTCAATGGCCGGTTCAAAGGATAGCTCTGATATTTCTCTAAGCAACATCATAGAGCCGACTTGGGAAACCTTGCCGGCTGACGAGCAGCTCCAGTTTGAGGAGCACAAGGAGCGGATGATCCAGGAGGCGAAAGCAAAGTTCTTGGCCAACTTCAAAGTGGACAGGAACAACAAGGTCGTCCGACATCGGGCGACGGATCCGGCTTCGCTCCAACCCACGCCAGATATCCCCAATGTAAGTAATACCAACGATCTGCAATCTCTTAGAAATTATGTAGAAGATCAGCGTGAACAAATGCAGAACATCATAGGGGGTATGCAAAGCGATCTTAAGAGACTAGAACGTGCATTTGATAAATCTAGTACCGCAAATTTTCCTTCGCACGAGGTTGAGTTAGGAGATAACGCGCGTAACACATCGGCTACAGGTTGTCACGACCAGTCACAAGCCCTTTATGGGATGCCGATGGACACATACCCTAAGCAACCGCAAATCGGCAGCAAACCAGCCGATCTGCACATGCCCGGACCGTCCGCACGTGAGCGCGGACCGTCCGGGCCAACAGCAGTCGGGCCTATTTTTAATGAGTTACCTAGATATGCGCCCGAGCCACCACATATGACACAGAACCCAAACTACCCAGTCGGATGGTCCGCATACAATGACGGACGGTCCGCATATGACCACGGACGGTCCGGGTACATATCCGGACAGTCCGCGCATGAGTCTTTTGAGGAGGATTATTACCTGAATCCTCGCCCGTCCCAGCAACACTTCCCATCACATTATGCAATGCACCAGCCCATTAATTCAGGATCCAGAGCCCAGGAAAGCTTTCCGGCCCCACCTAAAAGGCCGGAAAGAAACGATCAAACCTATGAGCCATATAGGGCAAATGGAAATGCACCACGTAGCTCAAACCAATGGGGGGAACGACAACATACTAATATGCAACCAACCCCACCTATGTTTGACCAGAGAGCCGGTGGTCTTGCACCGGCTGCCATTGATATAGTGAGGGAAGAAATAGCCGGGGCGTTCCGAGATAAGCTCGGAGTAAGCATGGTCCCTGGGGGGCAATCATATCGGAAACCTTATGACAGCCGATTTGATCACCACCCGTACCCACAGGGAACTAGAATATCCGAATTCGCAAAATTTTCGGGTGATCAAGGGAAAAACACGCGCGAACATATAGGCCAGTTCTTAGCACAATTGGGAGAATTGGCAGACATAGAGGCATTTTGCGTGCGTTTATTTTCATTATCGCTAACAGGAACCGCGTTTGCATGGTATGCCACTTTACCTCCTAATTCCATTTCATCATGGGGGGATCTAGAACAAAAATTTCATGATCATTTTTTCTCCGGTGATTATGAATTGGATTTGGTAGATTTAGTGTCATTGCGACAGACAAAAGACGAATCGGTTAATGATTACATTCGGAGATTCCGCGATACAAGAAACCGATGCTTTCAAATTCATTTAGCAGAAAAACAGCTAGTAGGATTAGCCTTTAATGGTCTATGATATTATTTAAAAGAGAGATTAGAAGGCATCCAATTTTTTACACTAGCACAGTTACACCAGAGGGCTTTGGCTTGCGAAAGCCGGAGCAAAGAAACTGCTAAAACAATGCGTCACAACGTACATATAGTAGAATGCGACCAAAGTAGCTCAGATGACGAATCAGTAGAAGTATATACTGCTGAAATGATTTGGCCAAAACAGGCCAAATCTTCGGCTTGTTCCTCCTTGCAGCCGGTTCAAAAGAAACGGCAAGAGGAGGTTAAGTTTACGTTTAATGTTGGTAAATGTGATAAAATATTTGATGAGTTACTTAAAAATGGCAATATTAAAATAAATCACACTGTTCCATCCGCCGACGATCTAAAACGTCGTGCGTACTGCAAGTGGCATAACTCATTTTCTCATGCCACTGATGATTGTAATGTATTTCGGCGACAGATTCAATCGGCCATTAACGAAGGACGATTGAAATTTCAGGAAATGCAGGTGGATACGGAGCCCTTTCCGATGAACATGATTGACTTCGAGGGCAAGAAAGTACTGGTTCGGCCAAATACAGTCGATAAAGGCAAAGGCAAGGAAACAATCATCGGCAATGCTAAAAAGGCCGATGGGGATTGTAAAATTTCTTGCAGGAAAGTGGTGGCCGAGAAGACTCCCGATGGAGGGGAGACCCTGAAGGTGACCATCACAGCCTCCAGTACTGGGGGGCAAGCGCAGACAGGGAGACAGATGCAGGAACCCTGTGCTGCGTATCCCGGACGGTCCGACACATAGGCGCGGACGGTCCGGGACCCCACCGGACGGTCCGGAGAGCTCCGGCAGACGGTCCGGCCGTACTCAGGACTTACAATGGCCACGTACTTTCAAACCACGACGACCAGAGATAGGTTCGTGGAAAACAAATACATTCAAAGCAGCTGGTCGATTGGTTAAAGCCGACCCAACTTTTGATCAATTATTGTCTAAATACGTAAAAAAGAAGGCCGACCCCAGTGACCGGCCAGCAAAGCGACCCCGCTCACCCATTCATGAGCAGCGCCAGGTCAGGCCGATTGGACCACCCCACCAATCGGAAGAAATGAAAGGTCATACTATACAAGTGAGACCTAACATACCTGCATGGACACCTCCACCTCCATATCCACCTATGCCATATCCATACACATATTTACCTCCGCCATATGTCCCAAATCAAATGTGGGGCATGCCATCATATACATTTGGGATGCCACAGTACCCCGCCTGGGGGGCACCCCAAACATCTGTTTTTGACAGGTTGACGCCACCAGTACAAGACCGATTGGGCACTACTCAATCCGGTCACCAGGCACAAACCCAACAGGATTGCCGGACTACTCGGCCTTCAAGGCCGACCAATCCGGCAGGGGGGCATATGCCTGCAGCAACTCAAAAAACAACAAAGGACATCATCAAAATGGGCACTGCAGATGTTGTCATACAGGAAGATGATAAAGGACCGATGATTTTTGGCAAATCGGCCAACACAACCAAAAAGGATACGGCTACCAACAAAACAGCCGATCCAAAATACTCCATGCCTCGATGGTGCCCAGCGGGATTGACACGGTCCCAAAAGAGAAAATTACAGCGCCTAAGAGCAAAAGAGAGCCAGGAAAAGGAGGCGGAAAAGATATTTAATGACACACATCCACTATACCCGCCACCGCAAAAGAAATGGAGACCGAAGGCCGTTGAGAAAAAACAAACGGCCACAGAAATAGAAAGTCAATCTGCACCAGGCGCGGACCGTCCGGCCCCTACGCGCGGACCGTCCGTCGTTCACCAGGAAGTCTCTGGACAACCTGCACCAGGCGCGGACCGTCCGACCCCCGCACGCGGACCGTCCGCCGTTCACCAGGAAGCCTCCAACGACACGACAACATCAATGGAAGAGGACGGCCTGCTGGGAGAAGACCTGGTCGACTACGAGGCTTCTCCAGAACGCCCAGGTATGGATGTAAATATTATTACATTTTCTGCCGATTGTACTATTATCGGCGACGATGAACCTGTTGTTGCTCAGTTTGATTTTGGTCCTAAAGAAGCCGCCTTTACTGAACCAAAGGAATCGGTAAATCATCTAAAGCCGCTCTTCGTGCGCGGTCACATTGATGGAATACCGATTGCGAAGATGTTGGTAGATGGAGGGGCGGCTGTAAATCTAATGCCTTATTCACTATACAGAAAATTAGGTAAACAAGATGACGAACTTGTCAAAACCAACATGACCCTCAGCGGTGTTGGGGATAGTTCAATAAAAGCCAGGGGAGTCACGTCCGTTGAATTAACCATCGGGGCTAAGACCCTTGCTGCTGCATTCTTCATCGCTGATGTAGAAGGGAATTACAGTTTAATTCTAGGCAGAGATTGGATTCATGCCAACCAATGTATACCTTCTACATTACATCAAATGCTAATACAATGGGTAGGCGATGAGGTAGAACAAGTACATGCTGATGTATCGGCCTGCATCGCTGTGGTCGATGCCCCTGTACTCTGGACTTATGAGACTGCTACATGTCTCACAGGGGTAGATTTTTCTGAATATCAGTTCATAAGTATAGATAAGAAAGATTTCATTCCTGTAATGCTAGAGCCGATGGAGAATCGGCTAAATCCTAAATAGAGTTTAAATGATGAATACACACAAAGTTCATGAGTCTTTGATCACGGACAATTCGGCCCTCAAAGCCGGATGGTCTGGTCTTTCACAGAACAGTTCGGACTTTAAGACCGAACATTTACCACAGCGAAAAGATAGTATTACGGATGATCCGGTCCCCGAGACCGGAAAGTCCGCCATCACACAAAGATCATCTGATTCCTCTGTGGGGGACATGATAGAGGAATTCAGAGATCTTGATAAACTAGGACAGGGGTTTACATCGGCTGATCCTTTGGAGGAGATTGACATAGGAAATGGTAAAACTCCAAGGCCGACTTTTGTAAACAAGACCCTGGAGACCGATTCTAGAAATGAGATGATCGGTCTATTGAAGGAATATTCAGATTGTTTTGCTTGGAATTACACTGAAATGCCTGGACTAAGCCGAGAGATTGTCGAACATCGGCTGCCCATTAAGTCTGGTTTCAGACCTTTCAAGCAGAAAGCTAGAACATTTCGTCCAGATCTTCTTCCACGAATCAAGGACAAAATCCACCGGCTGCTAGAAGCTAATTTTATTAGACCTTGCAGATACGCAGAGTGGGTCTCCAATATTGTGCCGGTGGAGAAGAAGGAGTCAGGTAAACTTAGAGTATGCATTGATTTTCGTAATTTAAATAAAGCAACTCCTAAAGATGAATATCCCATGCCCATAGCCGACACATTAATCAATAATGCATCAGGAAATAGAATTATTAGCTTCCTTGATGGTAATGTCGGATATAATCAGATTTTCATGGCCGAAGAAGATGCGTCTAAAACGGCCTTTATATGTCCAGGCTTCATTGGTTTATTTGAATGGGTTGTCATGACATTCGGTCTTAAAAATGCTGGTGCTACTTATCAGAGGGCTATGAATCTGATCTTCCATGAGTTGTTAGGAAACACTGTGGAAGTCTACATTGATGATATTGTAGTCAAATCGGATGAGTTTAGTTCTCATATAGCTGATTTGCGCAAAGCCTTTGATAAAATGCGTCGGTATGGTTTAAAAATGAACCCACGTAAATGTGCTTTTGGAGTGTCGGCTGGTAAGTTTTTAGGATTTGTCATCCATGAACATGGTATAGAAATAGACCCTGACCGAATCAAGTCTATTCGGAATGTGGGGCCTCCGACTTGTAAGGTCGAAGTACAGAGGTTTCTCGGCAAGGTGAATTATTTACGAAGGTTTATTTCTAACCTAGCCGGGAAGATTAATGCCTTTACCCCTATCCTTCGGCTTAAGAACGATGCTGAATTCACTTGGGGGGCAGAGCAGCAGGAAGCATTTGATCTCATTAAAAAATACTTGTCTTCGGTTCCCGTGTTAAAAGCACCACAAGTAGGAGCACCATTCAGATTATACATTGCAGCCGAAGACAAGGTTATTGAGGCTGTTCTGACACAAGAAACTGAGGAGAAGGAGCATGTGGTGACATATCTAAGCCGAAGGTTGGTGGATGCTGAAACAAGGTACACTTTTATTGAAAAGTTATGCTTATGCTTGTTTTATGCATGCACCAAATGTAGATGTTATTTACTGTCTAGTCATTGCACTGTTTCTGGTCAAGCCGATGTAATCAAATACATGTTGCATAACCCAATTATGAGTGGTAGAATTGGTAAGTGGGCTTATGCACTCATAGAATATGACTTGGCTTATGAACCATTGAAATCTATGAAAGGCCAAGTCGTAGCGGATTTTATTGTAGAACATCGGGTTAATGATATTCATGAACTAGACATGTCATACCTCACTATTACTCCTTGGACTTTATATTTTGATGGATCGGTTTGCAATGAAGGGCAAGGAATTGGCATTGTGCTTGTTTCACCAAGTAATGTCTCCTTTGACTTCTCTAGCCGATTGAAAACTTATTGCACTAATAATCAAGCTGAATATGAGGCCCTCCTATTCGGTTTAGAACTTTTAAATGGTATGGGAGTAAAACATGTGAAGGTATTTGGTGATTCTCAGCTGGTTGTCCAACAAGTGTTAGAAGAATATCAATGTCTTGATGGTACTCTAAATAGTTATCTTGAGAAATGTTGGAGCATAATCCATTCTTTTGACGAATTCAGTATTCGGCATATCTCTAGAGTTGAGAATCATAGAGCTAACGATTTGGCACAAGATGCATCAGGTTATCGGATAAAGAGAGGGAAATTTCACAAAACTGAAAATCTGATAACCAGTGCAGAGCCAAATTCCCAGGTCGCGGACCGTCCGCGTGATGACGCCGGACCGTCCGAGGTTACCAGAAATGTTCTCTTAATCGATTCGGCTGACAATGAAGCCGATGCAAGTGATTGGAGGACACCTATACTTAATTATTTGCAAAATCCCAATATCAGGACAGATAAGAACATTCGGCGAACATCTTTCAAGTATGTTTTGATGAGTGATGAACTTTACCGCCGAACGGTTAATGATGTCCTGCTTAAGTGCTTGGGCCCAGATGATGCTATATTAGCCATGGCCGAAGTGCATGAAGGAATTTGTGGTACCCATCAATCAACTCCAAAGATGAAGTGGTTGTTGCGAAGGTCTGGTTTTTATTGGCCTAGTATGATAGCTGATTGTTTCAAGTACTACAAGGGGTGCCAAGTGTGTCAAAAATTCGGCGACCTACAGTTGGTCCCTGCAGCCGAATTACATCCTATCATCAAGGCTTGGCCGTTCAGAGGATGGGGATTAGACTTTATTGGAGAAATTCATCCTTCATCATCAAAGGGGCATCGGTTTGTGTTAGATGCCACTGACTATTTCACCAAATGGACTGAAGCCGTTGCTCTAAAGAACATGACGCACAAGGAGGTAATTGAGTTCATAACTGAGCATATTATTCATAGATTCGGCATTCCACAGACCTTGACTACAGATCAAGGTACTTCTTTTATGTCAAAGGAGGTACGTGAATTTGCTGAATTATACAGAATTAAGCTGCTTAATTCGTCTCCATATTATGCTCAGGCCAATGGATAGGCCGAGTCTAGTAATAGGACGTTGATTAATTTGATAAAGAAGAAGGTATCTGATAATCCTAAACTTTGGCATAAGATTTTGTCTGAAGCTTTATGGGCTCATAGAATATCTAAACATAGTGCTACTAAAGTATCTCCTTTTGAGCTTGTCTGTGGGCAGGAAGCAGTGTTACCTGTGGAAATAAGTTTGAATGCTGTCAGGTTTGCCAGACAAAATGATCTAACTGCTACTGATTATTATAATTCAATGATGGATAATATTGATGAGGTGACCGACAAGAGGATGATAGCTTTGGGAGCAATAGAAAAGGACAAGATCATGGTAGCCAGGGCCTACAACAAGAAGGTCAAAGCAAAATCATTTCAAGTAGGAGACTTGGTGTGGAAGACCATTCTGCCTCTAAGGAATAAAGACCGAAAGTTCGGGAAATGGTCGCCAAGCTGGGAGGGTCCTTATAAAGTGAAACAGGTGATGTCTGGTAACGCTTATTTACTACAAACATTACAAGGCAAGGATTTACCTAAGGCTTTGAATGGGCGTTTCCTCAAACAGTACCATCCTAGTATGTGGCAAGATGCCTAAGAAAACCGATGTGATCACATCGAGTTAGTTGCTTTTGGTTCGCCCAGCTCCACCAAAAGGCAGGGGGGCATATGTTCGAACCAGAAATGAGCCGGCGGACTGTCCGGCCCTGAGGCCGGACGGTCCGCGGTCCGGACGGTCCACGCCTGTGGGCCGGACGGTCCGCGCGTGCGCAGAGCAGATTAGGGTTCCGAGTTTTGTGCTACGGTTGTTAGCTAAAATCGCGGGATAAGCTCGGGAATTAGTTTGTAAAGGGTCCAGCCCCCCTCCTCTATAAATAGAGAGGTATACGGCCGATTTGTAATCATCAATCGAATCAATACAACTTCTATTTCGCATTTTATCTTAGGAGTAGTTCTAGTCTAGTTTAGATTTAGCCTCTCGATCCCCAAATTCTTCGTCTCTCTTCGACTCCACGTCGATTAGAGGAGTCTAGGTCGGCCAGCCCGAGCCTAGACACCACCTAGGATCTCTACTCCCCGACGGGGTCCCTCCCGGGAGCGAGATCCAGGCGCCGTCGGCGATCTTCCGCCGTCCCTGCGTACGCGCGGACCGTCCGGCCGTCAGGCAGGGAACCCGGGCTCCTGCACCGGGCCGCGGACCGTCTGGCCCCAGGCCGCGGACCGTCCGCCCCTGACCAGAGAGCACCGCCGCCTCGCACCAGGCCGCGGACCGTCCGGCCCCCGCGCGCGGACCGTCCGCCCCTGTGCAGAGAGCACCGCCGCTGGTTCTCTTGAGTAATTAGCGCCTCCAAAAAGGCGTCAACACAACCCTGACCAAATCGCCGCACCGACCGACCAAGTCGCAGGAGCATTTAATGCAAAGGTGGCCTGACACCCTTATCCTGACGCGCGCCCCCCAGCCGGCAGAGCCGAAGTGACCGCCGTCACTTCGCCGCTCCACTGACCGGCCTGACAGAAGGACAGCGCCGCCTGCGCCACTCCGACTGCAGTGCCACTTGACAGAGTAAGACTGACAGGCAGTCAGGCCCTACCGAAGGCACCATAGGAAGCTCCGCTTCGCCCGACCCAGGGCTCGGACTCGGGCTAAGTCCCGGAAGACGACGAACTCCGCTCCGCCCGACCCAGGGCTCGGACTCGGGCTAAGTCCCGGAAGACGGCAAACTCTGCCCGACCCAGGGCTCGGACTCGGGCTAAGTACCGGAAGACGGCGAACTCCGCCCGACCCAGGGCTCGGACTCGGGCTAAGTCCCGGAAGACGACGATCTCCGCCTCGCCCAGGGCTCGGACTTGGGCTCGGCCCCAGAAGACGACGATCTCCGCCTCGCCCGACCCAGGGCTCGGACTTGGGCTCGGCCCCAGAAGACGACGATCTCTGCCTCGCCCGACCCAGGGCTCGGACTTGGGCTCGGCCCCAGAAGACGACGAACTCCGCTTCGCCCGACCCTAGGGCTCGGACTCCGCCCCGGCACCAGCCGGCAATCTCCGCCTCGCCCGACCCGGGGGCTCGGAATCGACCTCGGCTTCGGAGGTGCTTCCACATCGCCCAACCTAGGGCGCAGACCAGCCACGTCAACAAGAGGCGCCATCATCACCCTACCCCGAGCTGACTCGGGCCGCAGGGAACAAGACCGGCGTCCCATCTGGCTCGCTCCGCCAGATAGGCAATGATGGCGCCCCGCATGCTCTGTGACGACGGCGGCTCTCAGCCCCCTTACGGAAGCAAGAGGACGTCAGCAAGGACTCAACCGTTCCGATAGCTGTCCCTCCGCCAAGCTCCATCGCTCCTCCGACGGCCACGACATCACACCAGCTGGGTGCCAAGATCTCTCTGGCTGCCACAATGGCATGTACCTAGGGCGCTAGCTCACCTCCGCTAGACACGTAGCACTCTACTACACCCCCCATTGTACACCTGGATCCTCTCCTTACGCCTATAAAAGAGAGGACCAGGGCCCTCTTAGAGAAGGTTGGCCGCGCGGGGACGAGGACGAGACACGCGCTCGCTCGGAGCCGCTCGCTCCCTCTCCCGCGTGGACGCTTGTAACCCCCTACTGCAAGCGCACCCGACCTGGGCGCGGGACGAACACGAAGGCCGCGGGATTCCCACCTCTCTCATGCCGGTCTCTGGCCGCCTCGCTCTCCCCCTTCGCGCTCGCCCTCGCGCTCAACCCATCTGGGCTGGGGCACGCGGCGACATTCACTCGTCGGCTCAGGGACCCCCCGGTCTCGGAACGCCGACAGTTGGCGCGCCAGGTAGGGGCCTGCTGCGTGTTGACGAACAGCTTCCCGTCAAGCTCCAGATGGGCAGTCTCCAGCAACCTCTCCAACCCGGGACGGTGCTCCATTTCGGGAGTCTTGAGTTCATGTCCCTCGACGGCAGCTACGACATGATACTCCTTCCACCGCCGTGCGACAACAACAGTGGCGGCCGACAACCCGCCCGCCGGCGGCGGAATCGGCGACGTCTTCCCCGCATGGTGGAAGAGCAACCTTCGAGCTCACCCCGTCCTCTCCCCCGCCGACGGAGGAGGAGGCGGGGCTACCAAGGCCAAGCAGGAGACAGTGCCTCGTTGGCTGTCGAGCGACTCGACGGCCCCGGCACCCCAACGGGGGGCACACCGGGCGTCGACCTCGCGTTTGAGACGAAGGCGAGCGCCGTCTCCCCACGACACGCCAAACCCGAGCAAGCGGACGACGCCAGCACGCTCGCGAAAAGCTTGCTGGACGTCACCATCGTACCTGAGACGACGGCGCAGTCAGTCCCCGACACGACCTTATCGCCGCCCGTCGACCAAAAGGTACCGATCGATTCCCATCCCGTGTCTTTCGGATTCAGCCTCAACCCGTCTAGCGACTTCGCTTTGGCGGGCGCTCTCGTAGAGGCAAATCCAGACCCTCTGGGGTTTCATGTGCGGTCACCTTGGGACCGGCTGACGGACGTCTCGACCTACGGGCCCTCTGTGTCCGAGGAAGACGACGAACCCAGCATCTGTTGGGATTTCTCTGGACTTGGCAACCCCGGTGCCATGCGGGACTTCATGACCGCATGCGACTACTGCCTTTCCGACTGTTCCGACGGTAGCCGTAGCCTCGGCGACGAGGACCGCGGCCCAAGTCGCGAATGCTTCCACGTCGATCTAGGGGGTCCCCCCGAAGGCAACCATCTCGGCATGCCGGAGGACGGTGACCTCCCTAGGCCGGTGCCTCGCGTTGACATCCCACGGGAGCTAGCTGTGGTCCCCGTTCAGGGGGGTCATGACCCACAGCTCGAGCAAATCCGCGGGGTGCAGGCCAGGCTCGACGAGGGAGCGGGAGTGCTTGAGCCGATCCGTCGGGACGTCGGGCAGGCATGGGCGGGCCAACCTCTGGCCGGAGAAATACGTCATCTACCCCAGGGCTTCTAGCACCGCATCACCGACGACGTCAGGCTCAGGCCACCACCCGCTTCCAGTGGGGTCGGCCAGAACCTGGCGGCAGCAGCAATGCTTCTTCGCGCGATGCCGGAGCCATCAACCACCGAGGGGCGGCGAATCTAGGGAGAGCTCAAGAATCTCCTGGAAGGCGCCGCGGTCCAACGGGCCGAGAGCTCTGCCTCCCGAAGGCAGGGGTACCCCTCGGAACCTCATGCTGCGACTTCCCGATTCATGCGGGAAGCCTCGGTCTACACCGGGCGCACGCGCAACACAGCGCCTGCGGCCCCGGGTCGCCTCGGCAACGAGCACCGTCACCACGACCGACGGACCCACCTCGACGAGAGGGTGCGCCGAGGCTACCACCCCAGGCGTGGGGGACGCTATGACAGCGGGGAAGATCGGAGTCCCTCGCCCGAACCACCCGGTCCGCAAGCCTTCAGCCGAGCCATCCGACGGGCGCCGTTCCCGACCCGGTTCCGACCCCCGACTACTATCACAAAGTACTCGGGGGAGACGAGACCGGAACTGTGGCTCGCGGACTACCGTCTGGCCTGCCAACTGGGTGAAACGGACGATGACAACCTCATCATCCGCAACCTCCCCCTGTTTCTCTCCGACTCCGCTCGTGCCTGGTTGGAGCACCTGCCTCCGGGGCAGATCTCCAACTGGGACGACCTAGTCCAAGCTTTCGCCGGCAATTTCCAGGGCACGTATGTGCGCCCCGGGAATTCCTGGGACCTCCGAAGCTGCCGACAGCAGCCGGGAGAGTCTCTTCGAGACTACATCCGGCGATTCTCGAAGCAGCGCATCGAGCTGCCCAATATCACCGACTCAGATGTCATCGGCGCGTTCCTCGCTGGCACCACCTGCCGCGACCTGGTGAGCAAGCTGGGCCGCAAGACCCCCACCAGGGCGAGCGAGCTGATGGACATCGCCACCAAGTTCGCCTCCGGCCAGGAGGCGATCGAGGCTATCTTCCGAAAGGACAAGTAGCCCCAGGGCCGCCCATCGGAAGGTACTCCCGAGGCGTCAACTCAGCGCGGCGCCAAGAAGAAGGGCAAGAAGAAGTCGCAAGCGAAACGCGACGCCGCCGATGCGGACCTTGTCGCCGCCGCCGAGTACAAGAACCCTCGAAAGCCCCCTGGAGGTGCCAACCTCTTTGACAAGATGCTCAAGGAGCCGTGCCCCTATCACCAGGGACCCGTCAAGCACACCCTTGAGGAATGCGTCATGCTTCGGCGCCACTTCCACAGGGCCGGGCCACCCACGGAGGGTGGCAAGGCCCGCGACGACGACAAGAAGGAAGATCACCAGGCAGGAGAGTTCCCCGAGGTCCGCGACTGCTTCATGATCTATGGTGGGCAAGCGGCGAACACCTTGGCTCGGCACCGCAAGCAAGAGCGCCAGGAGGTCTGCTCGGTGAAGGTGGCGGCGCCAGTCTATCTAGACTGGTCCGGCAAGCCCATCACCTTCGACCGAGATGATCACCCCGACCATGTGCCGAGCCCGGGGAAATACCCGCTCATCGTTGACCCCATCATCGGCGACGTCAGGCTCACCAAGGTCCTCATTGACGGAGGCAGCAGCCTCAACATCATCTACGCCGAGACCCTCGGGCTTCTACGTATCGATCTGTCCTCTGTCCGGGCAGGCGCTGCGCCCTTCCATGGGATCATCCCCGGGAAGCGCGTCCAACCCCTCGGACAGCTCGACCTTCCCGTCTGCTTCGGAACACCCTCCAACTTCCGAAGGGAGACCCTAACGTTCGAGGTGGTCGGGTTCCGAGGAACCTACCACGCGGTGCTGGGGAGGCCATGCTACGCGAAGTTCATGGCCGTCCCCAACTACACCTACCTGAAGCTCAAGATGCCAGGCCCCAACGGGGTCATCACCGTCGGCCCCACGTACAAACACGCGTTTGAATGCGACGTGGAGTGCGTGGAGTACGCCGAGGCCCTCGCCGAGTCCGAGGCCCTCATCGCCGACCTGGAGAGCCTCTCTAAGGAGGTGCCAGACGTGAAGCGTCATGCCGGCAACTTTGAGCCAGCGGAGACGGTTAAGTCCGTCCCCCTCGACCCCAGCGGCGACACCTCCAAGCAGATCCGGATCGGCTCCGGGTTCGATCCCAAATAGGAAGCAGTGCTCGTCGACTTTCTCCGCGCGAACGCCGACGTCTTCGCGTGGAGTCCCTCAGACATGCCCGGCTTACCGAGGGATGTCGCCGAGCACTCGCTGGACATCCGAGCCGGGGCCCGACCCGTCAAGCAGCCCCTGCGCCGATTCAACGAGGAGAAGCGCAGAGCCATAGGCGAGGAGATCCACAAGCTAATGGCGGCAGGGTTCATCAAAGAGGTATTCCATCCCAAATGGCTTGCCAACCCTGTTCTTGTGAGAAAGAAAGGGGGGAAATGGCGGATGTGTGTAGACTACACTGGTCTCAACAAAGCATGTCCGAAGGTTCCCTACCCTCTGCCTCGCATCGACCAAATCGTGGATTCCACTGCTGGGTGCGAAACCCTGTCTTTCCTCGATGCCTACTCAGGGTATCATCAAATCAGGATGAAAGAGTCTGACCAGCTCGCGACTTCTTTCATCACACCCTTCGGCATGTACTGCTACGTCACCATGCCGTTCGGCTTGAGGAATGCGGGCGCGACGTACCAGCGGTGCATGAACCATGTGTTCGGCGAACACATTGGCCGCACGGTCGAGGCCTACGTCGATGACATCGTAGTCAAGACGAGGAAGGCCTCCGACCTCCTTTCCGACCTTGAAACAACATTCCGATGTCTCAAGGCGAAAGGCGTCAAGCTTAATCCCGAAAAGTGTGTCTTCGGGGTGCCCCGAGGCATGCTCTTGGGGTTCATCGTCTCCGAGCGGGGCATCGAAGCCAACCCGGAGAAGATCGCAGCCATTACCAGCATGGGGCCCATCAAGGACTTGAAAGGCGTACAGAGGGTCATGGGATGCCTCGCGGCTCTGAGCCGCTTCATCTCACGCCTCGACGAAAGAGGTCTACCTCTGTACCGCCTCTTAAGGAAGGCCGAGTGCTTCACTTGGACCCCTGAGGCCGAGGAAGCCCTCGGGAACCTGAAGGCGCTCCTCACAAAGGCGCCCATCTTGGTGCCTCCAGCTGCCGGAGAAGTCCTCCTGGTCTACGTCGCCGCGACCACTCAGGTGGTTAGCGCCGCGATTGTGGTCGAGAGGCAAGAAGAGGGGCATACGTTGCCCGTTCAAAGGCCAGTCTACTTCATCAGCGAGGTACTGTCCGAAACCAAGATCCGCTACCCACAAGTTCAGAAGCTGCTGTATGCGGTGATCCTAACGCGACGGAAGCTGCGACACTATTTCGAGTCTCATCCGGTAACTGTGGTGTCATCCTTCCCTCTGGGAGAGATCATCCAGTGCCGAGAGGCCTCGGGTAGGATTGCAAAGTGGGCGGTGGAGATCATGGGCGAGACAATCTCGTTCGCTCCCCGGAAGGCCATTAAGTCCCAGGTCTTGGCAGACTTCGTGGCTGAATGGGTCGACACCCAGCTACCGACGGCTCCGATCCAACCGGAGCTCTGGACCATGTTCTTCGACGGGTCGCTGATGAAGACAGGAGCCGGCGCAGGCCTACTCTTCATCTCACCCCTCGGAAAGCATCTACGCTACGTGCTACGCCTCCATTTCCCGGCATCCAACAATGTGGCCGAATATGAGGCTCTGGTCAACAGGTTGCGGATCGCCATCGAGCTAGGGGTCCGACGCCTCGACGCTCGTGGTGACTCGCAGCTCGTCATCGACCAAGTCATGAAGAACTCCCATTGTCGCGACCCGAAGATGGAGGCCTACTGCGATGAGGTTCGGCGCCTGGAAGACAAGTTCTACGGGCTCGAGCTCAACCACATCGCTCGGCGCTACAACGAGACTGCGGACGAGCTGGCTAAAATAGCCTCGGGGCGAACGATGGTTCCCCCAGACATCTTCTCCCGAGACCTGCATCAACCCTCCGTCAAGATCGACGACACGTCCGAGCCTGAGGTACCCTCGGCCCAGTCCGAGGCACCCACGGCTCAACCCGAGGCGCCCTCGGCTCAGTCCGAGGCACCCTCAGCTCATCCCGAGGCACCCTCAGCTCGGCCCGAGGCGCCCTCGGTTCAGTCCGAGGTACCCTCGGCCCCCGAGGGTGAGGCACTGCGCGTCGAGGAGGAGCGAAGCGGGGTCGCGCCTAATCAAAACTGGCAGACCCCGTACCTGCAATATCTCCACCGAGGAGAGCTACCCCTCGACCGAGCCGAAGCTCGGTGGGTGGCGCGGCGCGCCAAGTCGTTCATCTTGCTGGGTGATGAGAAGGAGCTCTACCACCGCAGCCCCTCCGGCATCCTCCAGTGATGCATCTCCATCGCCGAAGGTCAGGAACTCCTGCGAGAGATACACTCGGGGGCTTGCGGCCATCACGCAGCGCCTCGAGCCCTTGTCGGGAACGCTTTCCGGCAAGGCTTCTACTGGCCGACGGCGGTGGCCGACGCTACCAGAATCGTCCGCACCTGCGAAGGGTGTCAATTCTACGCGAGGCAGACCCACCTGCCCGCTCAGGCTCTGCAGACGATACCCATCACCTGGCCTTTTGCGGTGTGGGGTCTGGACCTCGTCGGCCCCTTGCAGAAGGCACCCGGGGGCTACACGCACATGCTGGTCGCCATCGACAAATTCTCCAAGTGGATCGAGGTCCGACCCCTGAACAGCATCAGGTCCGAGCAAGCGGTGGCGTTCTTCACCAACATCATCCATCGCTTCGGGGTCCCGAACTCCATCATCACCGACAACGGCACCCAGTTCACCGGCAGAAAGTTCCTGGACTTCTGCGAGGATCACCACATCCAGGTGGACTGGGCCGCCGTGGCTCATCCCATGACGAATGGGCAGGTGGAGCGTGCCAACGACATGATTCTACAAGGGCTCAAGCCTCGGATCTACAACGACCTCAACAAGTTCGGCAAGCGATGGATGAAGGAACTCCCCTCGGTGGTCTGGAGTCTGAGGACAACGCCGAGCCGAGCCACGGGCTTCACGGCGTTCTTTCTAGTCTATGGGGCCGAAGCCATCTTGCCCATAGACTTAGAATACGGTTCCCCAAGGACGAGGGCCTACACCGACCCAAGCAACCAAGTCAGCCGAGAAAACTCGCTGGACCAGCTGGAGGAGGCTCGGGACCAGGCCTTGCTACACTCGGCGCGGTACCAGCAGTCCCTGCGACGCTACCACGCCCGAGGGGTCCGGTCCCGAGACCTCCAGGTGGGCGACCTGGTGCTTCGGCTGCGACAAGACGCTCGAGGGCGGCACAAGCTCACGCCTCCCTGGGAGGGGCCATTCGTCATCGCCAAGGTTCTGAAGCCCGGAACATACAAGCTGGCCAACAGTCAAGGCGAGGTCTACGGCAACGCCTGGAACATCCAACAGCTACGTCGCTTCTACCCTTAAGATGTTTTCAAGTTGATCATATACCTCGCACCCACGCAAAGTTTAGTCATCAAGGAAGGGTCGGCCTCGCCTCGGCAAAGCCCGACCCTCCCTCGGGGGCTAAAAGGGGGGGAACCCCTCCGCGTCAAGATTGAGGGACCTCTTTGCGTCCAAGATTTTCAATCAAAAAAGCTTTTGCGTTCCCCCGGCTATGTCGGAAGCAAGGCCCCAAGGAGCGAACGCGGGTGCATGTAAGTGGCAAGGCCGACTGAGCCGAGGGACTCCTACGCCTCCGGGTTAGGAACACCTCACTCGTCACCCGCCGCGAAAAGTGACCCCTACTTGGGGAAACCACCCTATTACTAAACAGGCGAAGCCGGACACGCAAAAAGGAAAGGAGTACGACTTCATGCAACGGTAACAAAGTGTTCAGGCCTCAACGGCCGCAGAAGGACACACGTGCATCCGACAGAAACTGATCCAACAGAGTTAGGCGTCGCCTTGGGAAGGAGCCGCACCTTCGGCTTCATCCCCACCATCGGCAAAGTCCATCCCGGCTTCCGGCGACGGCGCAGGTGGGAGGATCTCTGCCTCAAAGGTGGTCGCCAGCACTGCGCTCGGACCCGTGGCGGCCGCATCGAGCCTCTGGACTTCTGCCAGGGCGGCTTCATCTTCGTCGGGAAGGCAATACCCCTCGCTAACCCGCTCCAGGTCCACAACGTAGTGGGAAGCGAGTACGGCGAAGGCCCGCCTGACGCCGTGGTGTAACGCCTCGCGGAGTCTGCCGCGCACATGATCGCCCAAGACTTGAAGGCGACTTCGAGGGGAGCTTCCTGAGGGGACGTCGCCGGAGCCATGGACCCGGTAAACGTCCGAGACGGCCTCGGACATGGCCGCGTGGTCGGTTTCCCTCTGCTCGGCCGCCCCGGCAAGCGCCTCGGCAAGCGCCTTGGTGGACTCATCGAGGGCGGACTCGAGCTCTGCGAACAGCCAAAGGAAGGATCTCAAACACAAGTAGAGGAAACAAGCAGAAACGAAAACTGAAGATGGCCAAGGCGTACCTCCGGCTCGGGCACGCTGCTCCGAGGCTGCGACCTGGGCTACGGCTAGGTCGGCCGCAAGGGTTTCGGCCCGGCTTTTGGCCTCGGCAGCCCGGCCCCGAGATTGGTCCCGCTCCTTGACGACCCGGTCGAACTCTGACTGTTGTCGTTGCGCTTCTGCACGCGCCGCGGCCGCCTCCGCGCGCGCCGCTGCCGCCTCGGCTCTCAGATCGGTGCAGAGCAACCGAAGGTCTGCCACCTCGGCACCCTGCTGAGAGAGGCGCGCAGTAGCCCCGGCAAGCGAGGTCCTCAGGGATCGCAGCGAGCCCCAGACGTCGACCTCGCGGCGGATGAACGACGACTTGGCGACGCTCCGATCCGTCAGATCCTGAAGGAAGGAAACGGGGCGTCACGAAAGACGCCTTGGTCACGAAAGAGAAAAGGTATGTCTGAAATCATTACCTGGAGGATTTTGGGGACGTCCCTGCAGAAAACCTCCAGCGACGACCGGAGCGACCCCACCGTTGCTTCGGCACACTCGCGGAGCTCGTCCCAGGACTGGTCCTCCCGCTCATCGTCGAGAACGAAGCCGGGATCCGAGGCCTCACGGGTCTGGAACCGGAGCAACTGGCGTCGGCCCTCGGAGCTCCGCCGCACAGCGACGAGGCTGCCGCCCGGCGGGACGGATCGCACCTCCACGCCCCCCTCTTCCGAGGCACCAAGCGTCGACGCCTCAGCCGTCTCGACGTTGGCAGCAGCCGGTCGCTCCCCAACTGGGACGGCGGCGACTTCAGTAGCGACAGGTGCCGGCATCGCCGGCACGTCCGGTGAGCCCGGGGCCACGTCCGCGTCAGCCACCACCCCCATCACGATGGCCACCCCAGCAGAAGCGCCAGCCCCGGGAACCCGCTCCACGGCGACTGGTGCCGCCTGGGCCCCCTGCTGTGGAGCGCCTTGCGAGAAGGTCACCTGAACGGCAAGGCCCGGAGCGGCGCTGGCCACGCAAGCCGGTGTCGTCTTAAGGGCCTTCCGGGGCGCCAGGTCAGTCAGCCCATGGCTTCGCTTGCTGAGGAAAAGAGAAAAATCACGGCCGGGACATACGAACGAAAAGCCAGGACGAAGACATTCCAGGATACTCACCCGCTCCGGGCCATGATCAACCGTGCCTGGGGGGAGGTCTCTCGGATCTCGACCCCCGGCGACGCCGCTGAGGTCCGCTTCGCCGGTAGCTTCGGCATCACCCTTGCTTTGGGCGCTCTAGACGCCTGGGAGGCAGGCTGCTCAGGCACTGCCACGACGACCTGGGGGCCGCTCCCCTGCGCTGCCGGCGTGGGCGGCGGCTCTCGGGGAGCAGACGCCCCGGCCTGGCTCCCCGGGGTAGCCTCAGCTCCTCCAGCCGAGGGGTCAAGTACCCTCTCGGATTGCCCCCGCTCCTCGGGCCGAGACCCCGGCGTCCTGACTCCGAGGACTGACGGCATCAACCCGCTCGGGGGCTAGATTGATGGCTCCTGGCCTAACCCCAAGTCGGGGCTGAGGCCAAGGCGGGCAGCCATGTCATCTTCCTCGTCATCATCTTCATCATCGTCATCGTCGTCGGGCGTTTCCGGCGATGGCTCCCTCGGGAGCCCCTCCCTCTCCTGCCGGCGATGAAGCTTTTCCAAGGTGTCCCGAGCCCGCCTCCGCTCGCGGGCCCGGGCCTTCTCCGCGTCCTTCTTTTTCTTCTTCTCCTCCGCGGCGACCCGCTGCGCTGCTCGGTCCGCCGCATCTAGCGAGACCCGTGGCAGGGAAGACTTGTGCCACCCTACCTCCTGAAGACGGGTGGAAATCCCGACCTTAGAAACCAGGGGCAATCCGACGCTAGAAGAAAGAAGTGGACACTCACCAGAGTCACGCACCCTTGGTCAGGGCGCATCAAAGGCTGTGAGAAGGCGCTGGGGTCCGGCTTCCCCAACGCAACGGACACCCGCCCGTGGAGGACGTCGAGGGGAAGAGGATCAGAGGACATCCGCGAGCCCTCCAAGTCCGCCTTCGGTGTCATTTCCCAAAGCGGCAGTCGTCGCTCCGCCAAGGGAAGCACCCTCCGACGGTGGATGGCGGCAATCACCCTGACAGCGGTGAGTCCCCCCTTCCGCAACGCCTCTAAGGCCTTGAGGAGGGGTTCGAGGTTCTTCTGTCTTTCGTGAGGGGTCCCGTGGCGCCAAGCATCAGCGACGGCGGTGACTACTCTCTGAGAGAACGGCGGGAGCAACTCGCCGTCATTCCGGAGGTAGAATCACCAGCGCTGCCACCCCTTGTTCGAGGACGCGAGGATGGCGGGAATATACAGCGACGCCCGCGACTGCCTCAGCAGGAGGGTGCAGCCACCGGCCCGCACCGCTGCGCGGACCTTCCTCTCCCCCGTCGGCGAGGCAAAATGCTCCGCGAAAAAGAGATGGGTCCACAGATCCCAATGGGGGGCAATCCCCAAATACCCCTCGCACACCGCTACGAAGATGGCGGCCTGCGAGATGGAGTTGGGGCTGAGGTTGTGCAACTCCACCCCGTAGTGGTGCAGGATCGCCCGCATGAAGCGGCTCGCCGGCACACCAAAGCCCCGCTCGTGGAAGGATACGAAGCTCACGATGTACCCCGGTGGTGGGGATGGAGCGGCTCCGCCCACGGGGGGAATCCATTCCGGTCGCTGCTCATCGGTGAGAGGGCGAAGTAAACCCTCGCCAACAAGATCCTCCAGATCACTCGTCGTCACCGTGGAGAAAGGCCATGGGTCGCGCGGCGAGATGATGGTCACCCGGTCAGCCATCGCCGAGCGGAAGGGGTGGCGGCGCAAAGGACAGGGAGGGCGGTTTCCTTTTCTCTGGCTAAGTCTCTCAGGCTGCGAAAAACATAAGAGGGAGACAGGAAGCGGAGCAAAGAACCATCGCCAGACCCTCTCCCGAGTATATGAAGACCAAGGCGCGACCGGTTCAAACGTTCCGCCCGGACCGGACGTGGGATTCAAAAACGCGAAGCGAAACAGCCGTCCCTCGAACGGCTCGCGCACGCGCAACGGTCGCCCCTCCAACCACTCGCCCCATCGCATTAACTCCGCGGCGGGACACGCGGCGCCTCTGGCAGAAGAAGCGGGCGACGCTTCGCCTTCGACCGCGTCCAAAAAAGGTACGCCGCGTCGTTCGATTTCGTATCCTTTTCCGTTTTTCCTCTTTCTCTCTCTTGCAACAGGGACCGGGAAAGGGGGATACCCCGAAAAGGATCCTTCCCCGAGAAGGAACCAGGCTCCGAGCCCCCCCTACTGATCAGAGGTTCGAAGGCTGGCCCCCCGGAAGGGTTCAACAGCCGCCTCAGATCGCGTGGGCCCTACACCCACTACTGGTCAGAGGTTCGAAGGCCGGCCCCTCGAAAGGGTTCAACGACCGCCTCAGGCTACTCGGGCTCCGCGCCCAATACTGATCAGGGGTTCGAAGGCTGGCCCCCGAAGGGTTCACAGCCGCCTCAGACGCCGAGCGAGGGATGACCATGGGTACGTTCGATACATAACCGAGGCTCGGGCTGCGCTCCCGAGGTACCCTAGGACATTTCCGAGACCAGCGGGAACGATTTTGTAACAGAATCCCATCAGAGGGAGGCATCGAGCCCTCGGACCCCGTCGCCAGGGGACCGGGTCTGGTAGATCACCCGCAGGTACTTTTGGGCGTGCCTCTGGGCCCCTAGCCGACCCCTAACGAACGGGGCACGGACGTCCACTCGGATTACCCGCTTGCAGCTCATCAGAGACACCATGTTCGGCGCCCATCGAGGGAAACATGGCGCTTCCCCCCCTCCTCCTTACGGAAAGGCGACGCAGGGGCGTATGTAAAAAAGCCGAGTCTACCCCTGACCGCCCTCTCGCTCTGTGCAGAGGCTCGGGGGCTGCTCTCGCAAACCCGGCTCCGGCCGAACCGTTGACAGCGTCAACATCCCAGCCCGAGAACTTGGGACCCGACTGTACACCTGGGCTACGGCCAGCTCGCATGAGGGAACGACCAGACCAGCCGAAGCACTACGTGAGGCAGTAAGACCTCGAAGGAGTGAAACCACTCCTCCGAGGCCTCGGGGGCCACACCCGGCGGGTGCGCTCGCGCGCACCCACCGGAACAAAACGCAACCGAGAAAGGCTGGTCCCCTTGCAAAAAAGTGCGACGAAAGCCTCCAAGCGAGTGCAAACACTCCCTTCGAGGCTCGGGGGCTACTGTCGGGGACCATAATTAGGGGTACCCTCAAGGCTCCTAATTCTCAGCTGGTAACCCCCATCAGCACAAAGCTGCAAAGGCCTGATGGGTGCGATTAAGTCAGGGATCAGTCCATTCGAGGGACACGATCACGCCTCGCCCGAGCCTAGCCTCGGACAAGGGCAGCCGACCCCGGAGGATTTTCGTCTCGCCCAAGGCCCCCCTTCAGCGGCGAACATATTCTCGGCTCGCCCGAGGCCCTGCCTTCGCTAAGAAGCAACCCTGACCAAATCGCCGCACCGACCGACCAAGTCGCAGGAGCATTTACTGCAAAGGTGGCCTGACACCCTTATCCTGACGCGCGCCCCCCAGCCGGCAGAGCCGAAGTGACCGCCGTCACTTCACCGCTCCACTGACCGGCCTGACAGAAGTACAGTGCCGCCTGCGCCACTCCAACTGCAGTGCCACTTGACAGAGTAAGACTGACAGGCAGTCAGGCCCTGCCGAAGGCACCATAGGAAGCTCCGCTTCGCCCGACCCAGGGCTCGGACTCGGGCTAAGTACCGGAAGACGGCGAACTCCGCTCCGCCCGACCCAGGGCTCGGACTCGGGCTAAGTCCCGGAAGACGGCGAACTCCGCCCGACCCAGGGCTCGGACTCGGGCTAAGTACCGGAAGACGGCGAACTCCGCCCGACCCAGGGCTCGGACTCGGGCTAAGTCTCGGAAGACGACGATCTCCGCCTCGCCCAGGGCTCGGACTTGGGCTCGGCCCCAGAAGACGACGATCTCCGCCTCGCCCGACCCAGGGCTCGGACTTGGGCTCGGCCCCAGAAGACGACGAACTCTGCTTCGCCCGACCCCAGGGCTCGGACTCCGCCCCGGCACCAGCCGACAATCTCCGCCTCGCCCGACCCGGGGGCTCGGACTCGACCTCGGCTTCGGAGGAGCTTCCACATCGCCCAACCTAGTGCGCAGACCAGCCACGTCAACAGGAGGCGCCATCATCACCCTACCCCGAGCTGACTCGGACCGCAGGGAACAAGACCGGCGTCCCATCTGGCTCGCTCCGCCAGATAGGCAATGATGGCGCCCTGCATGCTCTGTGACGACGGCGGCTCTCAGCCCCCTTACGGAAGCAAGAGGACGTCAGCAAGGACTCAACCGCTCCGATAGCTGTCCCTCCGCCAAGCTCCATCGCTCCTCTGACGGCCACGACATCACACCAGCTGGGTGCCAAGATCTCTCCGGCTGCCACAACGGCATGTACCTAGGGCGCTAGCTCACCTCCGCTAGACACGTAGCACTCTGCCACACCCCCCATTGTACACCTGGATCCTCTCCTTACGCCTATAAAAGGGAGGACCAGGGCCCTCTTAGAGAAGGTTGGCCGCGCGGGGACGAGGACGAGACACGCGCTCGCTCGGAGCCGCTCGCTCCCTCTCCCGCGTGGACACTTGTAACCCCCTACTGCAAGCGCACCCGACCTGGGCGCGGGATGAACACGAAGGCCGCGGGATTCCCACCTCTCTCACGCCGGTCTCCGGCCGCCTCGCTCTCCCCCCTTCGCTCTCGCCCTCGCGCTCGACCCATCTGGGCTGGGGCACGCGGCGACATTCACTTGTCGGCTCAGGGACCCCCCCGGTCTCGGAACGCCGACAAAATTAGACTTGAATTTTAAATTTAAAATAGAAAGCAGAAATTAGAAATATAAGCTAATATAATGAATCGAGGTATGTTTGGTTGGTTTGTTTGTACACGACGTCCTTTAGGTAAAGTCGATACAAATTAGGATATCGCTATAAGATATGTAAGAAAATACTCTTTCAGCTCGCGTATAACATCCCAATAAATCTAAAACTTGATTAAAGCAATTAACAGTTAAATAAACATGCGGATGATTATTGACTGGTGCTTTTGATATTTTTTTCCTTTTTGCTAAGATCAGAACTGGTAACAAAGTCAGCTCAAGTCTTAAACTTTGGAAATAAACAAATAAATAAAAAGGAGAAAAGAAACAAAAAAAGAATCGCTTGGACGTACTCAGAGCCGCATGCGTCAACCCAGGTCCTGCACCCGCTCCATTCATCGTCTCCTTAACCTCCTATGTGGGCCCGGTTCGTCAGCGATTCCCTGGCCACTCTATAACAAACCTTGCTGAAATTCTCGGAGGCCGTTGCAGCAGGATTTGCCCGAATCCACCGCGCGCCGTATCCTGGCCAGCCGTGCGATCTTGGCCGTGGCTCGGTATATTTATATGCCAGGCCATTGCAGCCTCGATGTTGGACTCAAGCAAGGCAACACCACTGCTATTCAATCTACCGAGTGAAACTGACAGTCGGAGCAAAGAGAAGGGAGCAGCGTTTTGGATGGAGGATTGTAGGAATTGGTGGATCAGGTGCGAGAGATCAACGGCGCGCGTGAAACCAAGGTGTGACCGTGAGTCTTCGTCGGAATTTGGGAGCTGCTGCTCATCAGGGACCTCGTGATTTGGTGTCCTGATCCTTGGTAACAATATCCCCGTCTGATTTGTGTTGATCTCCACATCGTTTAGATACCCTACCTGTTCTGTTTGGACCACTGGTGGGCTAGGCGCCTTGCTCCGACCATGGCACCACCACCTGCTAGTGCGCGCCGCCACAGCTTGGGTCGTCTGGGAAGAAACGTGCACACAGTTGGATCTACGTAGGACGAATGGGATTAGATCTTGGAGAGAGTCATCGTGAATCGTTGGATTGGATCCATGGGCATCGGTCATGATCAGATCTGCGTACTGGTAGGGATTGGATGGTTCTGCGCCATCGGATGTGGAGCGGACGAGTGGGATTGAAGTAGTGTTCTGATTTGGGCAAATGAATCGGAGCCGTAGATCTCGGGGCGTGCGATATGGATAGCGTACCGATTAATAATCAGGCTCATCTAATCTTGCGCGTACAAACTGAATCGGACAGTGCAGATCGTCTCGTACCCCTTCGATTTACACATTTTGCATAAGAAGCCCTAGGTTTATTGAGATTCAACCCGCAGTCCACGTTGCAGCACTTTGTGTCTTAGGAAGTTTTGCACCAGAGCCCCTGCACTCCTCTGTTTTTATGCGCGCAGTCCAGAATCATAGGAAAATTCAGAAATTCAATTAGAAAATGATTTTTAGTGTTAAAATAATTCCAGAAACTTATTTAATCCATAGAAAATCCATTCTAGCTCCAAATTAATTCATTCCAGTTTCTATAATTTTGTAATAATGTTGTTTATCACATAGTACCTCTATTTTGACATGAAAGTCGCATTAAAATTTATATGCTATTTAATCTTATACAAAACACATAAAACCATCAGAAATTCATAACTTAAAATCTATAACTCCAAATTGATTCATTCCAGTGGCATTTATTTTGTTTAAATATTGTTTGTCACCAAGTACCTTTGCCTAACCATGAAACTTGATTTAAAATTATTCACATGAATAACTCTATTTTAGGCATTAAATAACTTCAGAAAATCATAACTTAATAACCGTAACTCTGAATTTAGTGGTTCTTGTTTCTACGATCTCGTTGCGACGCGTAGATTATTATTACTCAGTTTGTACTTATATTTGGTGTGATGTTAATTTTGTCTATACCATGTCTATTTGTATTGCAACGACTAGCAGTGCGGTCACGAGGATCTGAAGAATCACCCTGGTAACTAGAATCTCAAGTGCCAGGCAAGTTGTGCCCTTGATCACATTTGTTACCCAATAATATTCTTTATTATCACTATTCAATGCATAGGGTTAATTTTGATGGGACCCAATAGGTCACCCTAGACTGGTTATCCTTTTTACCTTGTTTATCCCTGAATCAATTTGGGTAGTTATACTATTGCTCTATATGGTTTTGGGATTAATATTTCATTACATCCATGTTCCAGTTATTTTGTTATTGTCGGCGTCTCGGACCTGGGGGTCCCTTGGACCGACCAGTGAAATCACCGCGTGTCCCTGCCCAGATGGGTTGGCGCGGGATGAAACACAAGAGGTGGGACAAGCCTTGTATTAGCCTGCACCAGGGGTGCCGCTCGCAGTAGGGGTTACAAGCGCGTCGCGTGAGAGAGGGAGGGACACAGAACTCGTCTGCCGCTTCCCTCGCGCGAACCCCCCTCAGGTTGGCCCTGGACCTCCCTTCTATAGAGGCAAGGAGAGGATCCAGATGTACAACGGGGGGCGTAGCTATGCGCTAACGTGTCTGGCAGTGGAGTGCCTAAGCCCTGTGTACATGCCAACGTGGCCGTTGGGGGAGAGCTTGGGCCCTGTACATGTGATGGCGTGGCCATCGGAGGAGCGCATGTGTCCTGTAGGAGCAGAGCTGGCAGCGCGGCGAGGATCCTACTGACGTCTCCTTGCTGTTGTAAGGGGCTGAGAGCCACCGGCGTCATGGCGCACGCGGGGCACCATCATTACCCGTCGTCGGGGTAAGCCAGATGAGACGCCGGTCTTGTTCCTCGTAGCCTGAGCAGGCTAGGAATAGGGAAATGATGTATCCCCTGTTTAGCGCGGTCGGTCCGAGCCCAGGGTCGGTCGAGGCGGAGACTTCTCTTGAGGCCGAGGCCGGGGTCGGGCAAGGACACGATTCCTCCCGAGACCGGGGTCGAGGCCGAGTCCGGGGGTCGGGCGAGGCGGAGACCTCCTCCCGAGGCCGAAGCATGAGGTCGGGTGAGGCGGAGCTTCCTGTTGCGCCCGAGGCTAAACTCGGTGGTTGATCGTGACTTGTTGTCAGTCGTCGCCGGGGTGGCTGATATGGCAGTCGGAGCGGAGCGAGCGGCGCTGTTTTCCTATCATGTCAGACAGTAAAGAAGAGGGGCAAAGTGACTGCGGTCACTTCGGCCTGACCGACTGAGGCGCGTGTGTCAGGATACGGCGTCAGGCATCCCCTGCAGTTAATGCGCCTGCGAAGCGGTCGGTTGGTGAGGCGGTCTGGCCAAGGTTACTTCACAACGAAGCCTGCCCGAGCTGGGCCTCGGGAGAGCCGAGGGGGCGCCCGCTGCCTGAGGAGGCCCTCGGGCGAGGCGTGAACTCGTCTAGGACTACTGTTCCAACCCGAGGCTGGGCTCGGGTGAGATCGCGTCCTTCGGGTAGACGAAGTCTTGGCTTGAACCGCACCCGTCAGTTGGTCTGAGGGTGTTTACCAGCCATGATTAAGAGTGTTGGGGTACCCCTAATTATGGTACCCGACAGTAGCCCTCAAGCCTCGAAGGGAGTGATGGTACTCGCTTGGAGGCTTTTGCCGCGTTTTCGGTGAGAGGACCGGCCTTTCTCGGTTTTTGCCTTGTTCTGGTGGGTGCGCGCGAGCGCACCCGCCGGATGTAGCCCCCGAGGCCTCGGAGGAGTGGTTTGACTCCTCTGAGGTCTGAATGCTTTTCGTGATGCTTCGGTCGGTCTGATCGTTCCCTCATGCGGCCCGGCCGTAGCCTAGGTGCGTGGTCGGGTTCCGAGTTATCAAGCTGGTTTGTTGACGCTGTCAACAGTTTTGGCCATGGCTGGGTGCGAGAGCAGCCCCCGAGCCTCTGCATGGAGCGAGAGGACGATCAATGACTTTCCCGACTTTTATTATACGCCCCTATGTCGCCTTTCCGCAAGGAGGAGGGGGGGGGGGGAAGCGCCATGTTCCCTCGGAGGGCGCCGAACATGGTGTTTCTAGTGAGCTGCTAACGGGTGATCCGAGTGGACGCCCGTGCCACGTTCGTTAGGGGTCGCTGGTGGCCCAGAGGCGCGCTCCAAAAGTACCTGCGGGTGATTCGCCGGACCCAGACCCCTTCGACAGGGTCCGAGGGCTCGATGCCTCCCTCCGGTGGGATTCCGTTACAAATCATTCCCGCCGGTCTCGGAAATGTCCTAGGGTACCTCGGGAGCGTAGCCCGAGCCTTGGCTATGTATCGAACGTACCCAGAGTCATCCCTCACTCTGCGTGCTCTGGGGCGACTGTCGAACCCTTCCGAGGGGCCAGCCTACGAACCCCTGATCAGTAGTGGGCACGGAGCCCGGGCGCTCTAGGGCGGCTGTCGAACCCTTCTGAGGGGCCAGCCTTTGAATCCCTGATCAGTAATGGGCTTGAAGTCCGAGTGCTCTGGGGCGGCTGTCGAAACCATTTCGAGGGGCCAGCCTTCGAACCCCTGATCAGTAGGAGGGCTCGGGGCCCACTTCCTCCGCTGAGAAGGATCCTTTCCACAACGTCCCCTTTCCTGGTCCCTGTGGCAAGAGAGAGAGAGGAGGAGGGGAAGGATATGAATTTAAATAAGGTGGCACACCTTTTTTGACGCGGTCATTATGGCGAAGGCGAAGCGACGCCCGCCTCGTCTGCCAGAGGTGTCGCCTGCTCCGTCGGGGTGTTAATGCGACGGGACGGGCGATTCGCGTGGCACCCGTTGCGCGTGCGAGCCGTTCGAGGAACGGGGCACGGGCGCGTCGTCTTCACGCCGTGGGAGAGGGCTCTCCCGTCGCTTCAGGAGGGGACGCGAGCCTGCAGGCGACTTGACCGCTGCCTCCGCTCGTCTGCCGCTGCAGTTACTGCCGGCCCGCTTCTGACCATGCCAACCATCGTGCCTACCCCGCGGCTGACCGGCCCATGGCCGTCACCTTTAACTGGCACTATTGGGTCCTACGCAGGGCTACCTCGAGTCACGGTACCGGTTCCACAGTCGAGGAGGCGCAGCATTGGCGCGAGTGGCGGTGTAACTTTTCGCACGTCGTAACCGGCGCGTCGATTACATGACATGCGGGCCTGCTTCCTTTGCGCTGGTCCGTCGAATGTGGATGGGGCCGAAGGGGCGCACAGTTGCGGTGCAGTTGGATGCCTGTCGCGTGGCAGTCCACCCTTTCGACCACCAGTTTCTATGAAGATGGGAGAGCGCTTGTAACCGCGGGACGGTTACATGCCTCGCGTGCGGCGGTTCGCCTTCTTCGTGCTTCGGATCAGCTCATAGGATGTGTGGGTCCCAGCCCCTGTGTCGTAGGGGGAGAACCCTGGAGGATGTCAGTGGGGATTTCGCCCGTGACGCTAAGGGGTGCAAGCGAGGAGGTCTGCCTATAAAAGGGGGATCGATTCCCCGGGCAGTGGCCATGCCTTCGTCCTCCCCTCATGCATTGCGCCCTTCCACCTTTTGAGCCCCAGGATGGGGTGCTCCAGCGCCGCCTTGCTCTTGCTGTCGTTGGAGGAGCGCGGCCTCGTGGAGATCGGCACCGTTCAGCCATCGCTCGGCTTCAAGGATTTTCGTCGTGCAGCCCGGCTGCATTCCCTCACCAATGGGCAGTTTGGTGGGGAGAAGCAAGCCGGGCTATGGCCTCCGCCCTGCCCTCAGCTTCAAGGATCTTCGTCATCCAGGTTGAGGCGGAGGGAGAGCTGAGCCGGGGTTCTACCTCCCGCATGGGCCGGCAGGCCATCTCCTCCTTTAGCATTCAGGGGAGAAGGCGCTCACCGACCTTGCAGAGGGGCGAACTTCGGCAACGCGGGACCGGTCGGCCGTAAGCGTCGTCAGCTCCAGCGTGCCTGGCTTGCTGGCTCAGCTGGCTCTGTCGCGGCCTCCGACGCTGCCTCCTGCCGCTTGATCCGGGCTCAGGCGTCTGTTGCGCCGTGCACACCGGTGGACCGTCCAAGACGTCGTATGCCGCATGGGTGGCGTTTGTGTTCTTGGATTGTCTTGTCCTCACTCCTACACGATGCCTCCGCGCGGAGGTCGGGGCCTGCCCGCCCGCGAGGACCTGAGTGGGGATCTGCCGGTGCGCTTTGGGGCGGTCGTTGTTCGTTGGCACGGTGTCGGTGGGTTCGAACCCACGGTCGGCGCCCTCCGACTCTTCGGCCTTAGCAGCTTGTCCTCACCCCTCGTGTGGGGATGTGGGCGAGGGCCTCTTCACAGCAGCGTTTGTCCTGAGGTCATCTCTGCTGCTGTTTAGCCGCCCAAGGTGGAGGTCATTGTCTCTCCTGCTGCAGAGGTCGCCGGCAAGCCGCTTGGAGTTCGTCATCTCGCGGGCCCCTGGTGTGGAGGTTGTTCATACCCGCGGGAGCGGAACCGGAGTCCCGTTTGTAAGGAGATATACCGGGTTTTTGTCGGAGCAAAATGTAACCGCCTCAAGTACTTAGACATTTGTCGTAGGTCAAGAGAACCGCCGAGGGTTCTGCCGACGTCTAAGTCTGTGTAGCATAGTTACACCCAACTATATGTGTTTGTTCTTTGTGGCTGTCGAGGCCTGAACATTTGGGTATTCGAGAATGAAGCTATGTGTCTTCCTCATTCCGAGCGCTGGGACTTGTCTATTGGCTAGCCGAACCACTTAACCGAGCGTCGGTTGCCTTTCGCGGAAGGTGACGAGTGAGGTGTCCGTATCCTGGAGGCGTAGGAGTCCCTCGGCTCTGTCAGCCTTGCCGCTCTAGGCTTCCCTTGCTCAGTTTTTGGAACCCTCGGCTGCTCTGCGATGAGCCGGAGCCGGAGGCAGCGGTGTTAGCGCGGACAGACGTGGAGTCAGCTTGGAAAGAGACTTTGTTGGCTCGGGAGATGGCGGCTTCCTAGGTCGAGGAAGATGTGGTAGCAGCCGCTGGAGCTTGGCCAAGACACCTGCTGCGCGGTGCTGGCGTCCTCCCTTAGGTGGAGGTCCTTTTGCCTGGGTCGCCGTCTGAGGTCGGGCCTGGTTCCGCCGAGGGTGGAAACAACGCCGAGGGTGCTGCTGCTCCCCCTGCCGATGCCCAAACCTGCAGGAACAGTTTGTCTGTAGCATGTGCATGCTTTTTCGCGGCCGCCGAGGCCTAAACACTTTATCGTCGTGTTTAAAAAGCTGCTTCTTCTCTCCTCTTATTTCGAGCATCACGACTTGTCTGTCAATAGCAGAATCGTTTATCCGAACGAGAGTTACTTTTCGCGGAAGGCGATGAGTGAGGTATCCGTATCCTGGAGGCGTAGGAGTCCCTCGGCTCGGTTGGCCTTGCCGCTTACGTGCGCTCTCATTTGGTCGAAGGATTCCATTATTGGTACAGTCAAGAAGGCACGAAAGTCATTTTCTACCTGAGTGTTAGGACTTGTTCGGTAGCAGGATCGCTTATCCGAGCGTGAGTTACTTCTCGCGGAAGGTGATGAGTGAGGTATCCGTATCCCGGAGGCGTAGGAGTTCCTCGGCTCGGTCGGCCTTGCCGCTTACGTGTACTCTCGTCGTTCTTAGGATCTCGCTATCGATACAGAAGTCGAAAGCACAAAGGTTGTTTTGGTAGAAAATTTTTCCGAGGAGAATTTTGACGCAGAGGGGGTTCCCCCCTTCTAGCCCCCGAGGGCGGGTCGGGCTTTGCTGAGGCAAGGCCGACCCTTCCTTGATGGTTAGACTTTGTGTATGTAAACGAGGTACATGAACGACTTAAAACATCTTAAGGGTAGAAGCGACGTAGCTGTTGGATGTTCCAAGCGTTGTTGTAGACCTCGCCTTGGTCGTTGGCCAGCTTGTATGTTCCGGGCTTCAAGATCTTGGCTATGATGAAGGGCCCTTCCCAGGGTGGAGTGAGCTTGTGGCGCCCTCGGGCGTCCTGTCGCAGGCGAAGCACCAAGTCTCCCACTTGGAAGCCTCGGGACCGAACGCTTCGGGCGTGGTAGCGCCGCAGCGACTGCTGGTACCATGCCAAATGTAGTAAGGCAACGCCCCGAGCCTCCTCGAGTTGGTCCAGCGAGTCTTCTCGGCTGGTCTGTTTGCTTCGAACGTCGTACGCCTTGGTCCTCGGGGACCCGTATTCTAAGTCCATGGGGAGGACGGCCTCGGACCCATAGACTAGAAAGAACGGCGTAACACCCGTGGCGCGGCTCGGCGTCGTCCTCAGACTCTAGACTACCGAGGGTAGCTCTTTCATCCACCGCCTACTGAACTTGCTGAGGTCGTTGTAGATCCTCGGTTTGAGCCCCTGCAAAATCATACCGTTGGCACGCTCCACCTGCCCATTCGTCATGGGATGAGCTACGGCGGCCCAGTCCACACAGATGTGGTGGTCATCGCAGAAGTCCAGGAACTTTTTTCCGGTGAACTACGTGCCATTGTCGGTGATGATTGAGTTTGGGACCCCGAAACGATGGATGATGTTGGTGAAGAACGCCACCGCCTGCTCGGACCTGATGCAGGTGCGTGAAGCCCCCGGGTGCCTTCTGCAAGGGACCGACAAGGTCTAGACCCCACACAGCAAATGGCCAGGTGATGGGTATCGTCTGCAAGGCCTGAGCGGGCAGATGCGTCTGCTTTGCGTAGAATTGACACCCCCGACAGGAGCGCACAATCCTAGTAGCGTCGGCCACCGCGGTTGGCCAGTAGAAACCTTGTCGGAAGGCATTCCCCACGAGGGCTCGAGGCGCTGCATGGTGGCTGCAAGCCCCCGAGTGTATTTCTTGCAATAGTTCTTGTCCTTGGGCGATAGATATGCATCGTTGGAGGATGCCCGAGGGGCTGTAGTGATAGAGCTCTTTTTCATCACCCAGCAAGACTAATGACTTGGCGCGCCGAGCCAGCCGCCGAGCTTTGGTCTTGTCGATGGGAAGCTCTCCTCGGAGCAGATATTCTAGGTATGGGGTCTGCCAGTTCGGATCTAGCGTGACCCCATTCTGTTCCTCCTCGATGGGTAAGGCCTCTTCCTCGATGGCCGAGGGTGCCTCGGGTTCGGCCGAGGGTACCTCGGGCTCGGCCGAGGGTACCTCAGGGTGGGCCGAGGCTTCCTCAGGCTCGGGCGCGTCGTCGATCTTGATGGATGGTTGATGTAGGTCTCTGGAGAAGACGTCTGGGGGAACCGTCGTTCGCCCCGAGGCTATTTTCGCCAGCTCGTCCGCAGTCTCGTTGTACCGTCGGGCGATGTGGTTGAGCTCCAGCCCGTAGAACTTGTTTTCTAGGCACCAGACTTCGTCGCAGTAGGCTTCCATCCTCCGGTCACGGCAGTGGGAGTTCTTCATGACTTGGTCGGTGATAAGCTGCGAGTCGCCTCGAGCGTCGAGGCATTGGAACCCTAGCTCGATGGCAATGCGTAGCTCGTTAACCAGTGCCTCGTACTCGGCCACGTTGTTTGATGCCGGAAAATGGAGGCGAATGACGTAGCGGAGATGCTTTCCGAGGGGTGAAACGAAGAGCAGGCCAGCGCCTGCTCCTGTTCTCATGAGTGACCCATCGAAGTACATGGTCCAGAGCTCGGGCTGGATTGGAGTTGTTGGTAACTGGGTGTCAGTCCACTCAGCCAGGAAGTCTGCCAAGACCTGGGATTTTATGGCCTTCCGAGGAGCGAATGATAGCGTTTCGCCCATAAGCTCCACCGCCCACTTCGCTATCCTACCCGAGGCCTCGCGGCACTGGATGATCTCCCCCAGTGGGGAGGATGACACCATAGTCACCGGATGAGACTCGAAGTAGTGTCGCAACTTTCGCCGTGTCAGAATCACTGCGTAGAGCAGCTTCTGGATCTGTGGGTAGCGGGCTTTGGTCTCGAAAAGCACTTTGCTGATGAAGTAGACTGGCCTCTGGACGGGTAGTGCATGCCCTTCTTCTCGTCTCTCGACTACGATCGCGGCGCTGACCACCTGAGTAGTCACGGCTACGTAAATCAAGAGGGCTTCTCCTGCAGCGGGGGGCACCAGGATGGGTGTGTTCGTAAGGAGCGCCTTAAGGTTTCCGAGAGCTTCCTTGGCCTCGGGGGTCCAAGTGAAGCACTCGGCCTTCCTTAAGAGGCGGTACAGAGGCGAGCCTTTCTCGCCAAGGCATGAGATGAAGCGGCTCAGAGCCGCAAGGCATCCCATGACCCTCTGTACTCCTTTCAAATCTTTGATCGGTCCCATGTTGGTGATGGCCGCGATTTTCTACGGGTTGGCCTCGATGCCCCGCTCGGAGACGATGAATCCAAGGAGCATGCCTCGGGGGACTCCGAAGACACACTTCTCGGGGTTGAGTTTCATGCCTTTCGCTCTCAGACACTTGAATGTCGTTTCAAGGTCACAGAGGAGGTCGGAGGCTCTCTTTGTCTTGACAACGATGTCGTCGACATAAGCCTAGACTGTTGTGCCGATGTGTTCTCCGAACACGTGGTTCATGCACCTCTGGTAAGTGGCGCCTGCATTCCTCAACCCAAATGGCATTGTAGTGTAACAGTACATGCCAAAAGGTGTGATGAAAGAAGTCACGAGCTGGTCGGACTCTTTCATCTTGATTTGGTGATAGCCTGAGTAGACATCAAGGAATGACAGGGTTTCACACCCAGCAGTGGAGTCCACGATTTGATCGATGCGAGGTAGAAGGTAGGGAACTTTTGGACATGCTTTGTTTAGACTAGTGTAGTCTACACACATCCTCCATTTCCCATCCTTCTTCCTCACAAGAACAGGGTTAGCTAACCATTCGGGATGGAATACCTCTTTGATAAACCCTGCCGCGAGTAGCTTGTGGATCTCCTCGCCTATGGCCCTATGCTTTTCTTCGTCAAAACGGCGCAGGGTTTGCTTCACGGGTCGGGCTCCAGCTCTGATGTCCAGTGAGTGCTCGACGACATCCCTCGGTATGCCGGGCATGCCTGAGGGACTCCACGCAAAGACTTCGGCGTTTGCGCGGAGAAAGTCGATGAGCACTGCTTCCTATTTGGGGTCGAGCTCGGAGCCGATCCGAACTTTCTTGCTGGCGTCGTGGCTGGGGTCGAGAGAGACGGACTTGACCGCCTCAACTGGTTCAAAGTTGCCGGCGTGCCGCTTCGTGTCGGGCGCCTCCTTGGAGAGGCGTTCCAGGTCGGCGATGAGGGCCTCGGACTCGACGAGAGCCTCAGCGTACTCCACGCACTCCACGTCGCATTCGTACACGTGGCGGTACGTGGATCCGACGGTGATGATCCCATTCGGGCCCGGCATCTTGAGCTTGAGGTAGGTGTAGTTGGGGACAGCCATGAACTTAGCGTAGCATGGTCTTCCCAACACCGCATGGTAGGTTCCTCGGAACCCGACGACCTCAAAGGTGAGAGCTTCCTTTCGGAAGTTAGAGGGAGTTCCAAAGCCGACAGGTGAAAGTCGCCTAGAGGGGGGTGAATAGGGCGAAACTGAAATTTACAAATATTAACACAACTACAAGCCGGGTTAGCGTTAGAAATAATAATGAGTCCAAGAGAGAGGGCGCAAAACAAATCACAAGCGAATGAAGAGTGTGACACGCGGATTTGTTTTACCAAGGTTCGGTTCTTGCAAACCTACTCCCTGTTGAGGTGGTCACAAAGACCGGGTCTCTTTCAACCCTTTCCCTCTCTCAAACGGTCCCTTGGACCGAGTGAGCTTCTCTTCTCAAATCAAACCGGGAACAAAACTTCCCCGCAAGGACCACCACACAATTGGTGTCTTTTGCCTCGGTTACAATGGAGTTTTGATCACAAGAACAAGTGAGAAAGAAAAGAAGCAATCCAAGCGCAAGAGCTCAAAAGAACACGGCAAATCTCTCTCGCTAATCACTAAAGCCTTGTGTGGAATTGGAGAGGATTTGATCACTTGGGTGTGTCTTGTATTGAATGCCTAGCTCTTGTAAGTGGTTGAGAGGTGGAAAACTTGGATGACTTGAATGTGGGGTGTTTGGGGGTATTTATAGCCCCAACCACCAAACTAGCCGTTTGGGTGGAGGCTGTCTGTCGCATGGTGCACCGGATAGTCCGGTGCACACCGGACATGTCCGGTGCGCCAGCCACGTCACCCGAACGTTAGGGTTCCGACCGTTGGAGCTCTGACTGCTGGGCCCGCCTGGATGTCCGGTGGCGCACCGGACATGCACTGTAGAGTGTCCGGTGCGCCACTTCGCGCGTGCCTGCCTTCTGCGCGCTCTGGCGCGCATTTAATGCGCTGCAGGTGACCGTTGGCGCCGAAGTAGCCGTTGCCCCGCAGTTACACCGGACAGTCCGGTGTACACCGGACATGTCCGGTGAATTATAGCGGAGCAGCCGTTGCGAATTCCCGAAGCTAGCGAGTTCAGAGTCACTTCATTCCTGGAGCACCGGACAGTCCGGTGAATTACAGCGGAGCGACTCTGCATTTTCCCGAAGGTGAGGAGTTTAGCGCGTGGAGAACCCTGGTGCACCGGACATGTCCGGTGGTGCACCGGACAGTCCGGTGCGCCAGACCAGGGTGCCTTCGGTTGTCCCTTTGCTCTTTTTGTTGAACCCTTTTCTTGGTCTTTTTATTGGCCTTTTGTGAACCTTTGGCACCTGTATGACTTATAGACTAGAGCAAACTAGTTAGTCCAATTATTTGTGTTGGGCAATTCAACCACCAAAATTAGTTTAGGAAATAGGTGTAAGCCTAATTCCCTTTCAACGGGTAAGTCGATCCATCCGAGGGGTAGGATTCGCTTCCCGGGCGCGATCCCGTGGAAGGGTGCCGCACTGGCCTGGACTTCGGACCGATCAACCCCTAAGAGTTCCAGGGTCTCGGCGTAGATGATGTTAAGGCTGCTGCCTCCGTCTATGAGGACCTTGGAGAGCCTAACATTGCCGATGATCGGATCAACGACGAGTGGGTACCTTCCCAGGCTTGGCACGAAGTCGGGGTGGTCGCCTTGGTCGAAGGTGATTGGCTTGTCGGACCAGTCTAGGTAGACTGGCGCCGCCACCTTCACCAAGCAGACTTCCCGGCGCTCCTGCTTGCGGTGCCGAGCTGAGGCGTTTGCCGCCTGCCCACCGTAGATCATGAAGCAGTTATGGACTTCCGGGAATCCCTCTTCCTTGCCACCCTCCTTCTTGTCGTTGTCATGGCCCTTGCCATCCTCCGCCGGGGGCCCGGTCTTATGGAAGTAGCACCGGAGCATGACACATTCTTCGAGGGAGTGCTTGATGGGCCCCTGGTGATAGGGGCATGGCTCTTTGAGCATCTTGTCGAACACGCTGGCCCCTCCAGGAGGTTTCTAAGGGTTCCTATGCTCAGCCGCAGCGACAAGATTCGCGTCTGCGGTGTCGCTGTCGCGCTTCGCTCGCGACTTGTTTTTAGCCTTCTTCTTCGTGCCCCACTGGGCGAACGCCTCAGGGGCGTCTGTCTTCGGCTCTCCTTGAGGCTGCTTGTCCTTTCGGAAGATGGCTTCGACCGCCTCTTGACCCGAGGCAAACTTGGTGGCGACGTCCATCAGTTCGCTCGCATGGGCGGGATTCTTGCGCCCCAGTTTGCTCAACAGGTCTCGGCAAGTGGTGCCGGTAAGGAAAGCCCCGATGACATCCGAGTTGGTAACGTTGGGCAGCTCGGTGCGCTGCTTTGAAAACCGCTAGATGTACTCTCGGAGGGACTCCCCTGGCTGCTGGCGGTAGCTTCGGAGGTCCCACGAGTTCCCAGGGCGCACGTACGTGCCTTGGAAGTTTCCCGCGAAAGCTTTGACCACATCGTCCCAGTCGGAGATCTGCGCAGGGGGCAGATGCTCCAGCCAGGCTCGAGCAGTGTCGGAGAGGAAAAGGGGTAGATTATTGTTGGGGACCATAATTAGGGGTACCCCCAAGACTCCTAAAACTCAGCTGGTAAACACCATCAGCACAAAGCTGCAAAGGCCTGATGGGTGCAATACAGGTCAAAGCTCCATCCGCTCAAGGAACGCAATCTTGCCTTGCCCGAGCCCAGCCTCGGGCAGGAACGGTAGACCCAGGCAGATTCATGCCTCGCCCGAGGACCTCCTCAAGCAACGGACGCACCTTCGACTCGCCCAAGGCCCAGCTCGGGCAGGCTTCGCGGAGAAGCAACCTTGGCCAGATCGCCTCGCCGACCGACCGCATCACAGGAGCATTCAATGCAAGGATCGCCTGACACCTTATCCTGACCCGTGCTCCTCAGTCGACAAGGCCAAAGTGACTGTAGTCACTTCGCCCCTCCACTGACTGACCTGACAAGAAAACAGTGCCGCCTGCACTGCTCCGGCTGCTGTGCCACCCGCCCGGGTGAGGCTGACAGCAGCCAAGTCCAGCCTCGGGCGCCATAGGAAGCTCTGCCTCGCCCGACCCCAGGCTCGGACTCAACCTCGACCCTGGAAGACGGTCTCCGCCTCGCCCAACCCTAGGGCTCGGACTCAACCTCGACCTCGGACGATGGTCTCCGGCTCGCTCGACCCCAGGGCTCGGACTCAGCCTCGACCCCAGACGACGGTCTCTGCCTCGCCCGACCCCAGGGCTCGGACTCAACCTCGACCTCGGACGACGGTCTCCTCCTCGCCCGACCCTCAGGCTCGGACTCAGCCTCGACCCTAGACGACGGTCTCCGCCTCGCCCGACCCCAGGGCTCGGACTCAACCTCGACCTCGGACGACGGTCTCCGCCTCGCTCGACCCCAGGGCTCAGACTCAGCCTCAACCCCAGACGACGGTCTCCGCCTCGCTCGACCCCAGGGCTCGGACTCAACCTCGACCTCGGACGACGGTCTCCGCCTCGCCCGACCCTAGGGCTCGGACTCAGCCTTGACTCGGAGGAGCCTCCGCCTCGCCCGACCTTGGGCTCGGGCCGACCACGTCGCAGGGGGGTACATCATTACCCTACCCTTAGCTGGCTCAGGCTACGGGGAACAAGACCGGCGTCCCATCTGGCTCGCCCCGGTAAAACAAGTAATGATGACACCCCACGTGCCCCATGACGACGACGGTTCTCAGCCCCCTATGGAAGCAAGGAGACGTCAGCAAGGTCCCGACAGCCCCGACAGCTGTGCTTCTACAGGGTTTAAGTGCTCCTCCGATGGCCACGACATTACATGAACAGGGCACCAACACCTCTCCAACAGCCACGTCGGCATGTACATAGGACTCTGGCTCCTCTTTGCCGGACACATTAGCAAACTGCTACACCCCCATTGTACACCTGGGCCCTCTCCTTACGTCTATAAAAGGAAGGTCCAGGGCCCTCGTACGAGAAGGTGGCCGCACGGGAGGACGGGCTGACGAGCAGGCTCTCTCTCTCTCTCTCCCTCGCGAACGCTTGTAACCCCCCTACTGCAAGCGCATCCGCCCTGGGTGCAGGACAACACGAGCCGTGGTTCCCCTTATTGTTCTTCCCCCTTGTGTTCCGTCTCGCGCCGACCCATCTGGGCTGGGACACGCAGCGACAATTTACTCATCGGTCTAGGGACCCCCGGGGTTGAAACGCCGACAGTTGGCGCGCCAGGTAGGGGCCTGCTGCGTGTTGACGAACAGCTTCCCGTCAAGCTCTAGATGGGTAGTCTCCAGCAACCTCTTCAGCCCGGGATGCTGCTCCGTTTCGGGAGTCTCGAGTTCATGTCCCTCGACAGCAGCTACGACATGGTACTCCTTCCTTCGCCACGCGACAACGACAATGGCGGCCGTCAGCCCGCCCGCCGGCGGCGGAATCGACGACGTCTTCCCCGCATGGCGGAAGAACAGCATTCGAGTCTGTCCCGTCATCTTCCCCGTCGATGGAGGAGGAGGCGGGACAACCATGGCCAAGCAGGAGGCGGCACCTCATCGCCTGTTGAGCGAGTCGACGACGCCGGCGCCCCAGCGGGGGACACGTCGGGCGTCGACCTCACGTCTGAGACGAAGACAGGCGTCGTTTCCCCACGACACGCCAACCCCAAGCGGACGAATGACGCTAGCACGCTCACGAAGGACCTGCTGGGCGTTAGCCTCGTACCTGAGATAACGGTGCAGTCCGTCCCTGACGTGACTCCGTCACCATCCGTCGATCAAGAGGTACCGTCCGTTTTCCACCCTTTGCCTTTTAGATTCAGCTTTGACCCACCAAGCGACCCCGCTTCGGTGGACGCTTTCGTAAAGGCATATCCAAACCTTCCGGGGTATCATATGTGGTCAACCTGGGACCGATTGACGGCCGTCTCGACCTACAGGCCCCTGGGTTCCGAGGAAGATGACGAGCCAGACTATGGTTGGGATCTCTCCGGGCTCGGGAACCCCAGTGCCATGCGGGACTTCATGACCGCATGTGGCTACTGCCTCTCCGATTGCTCCGATGATAGCCACAGCCTCGGCGACGAGGACTGTGGCCCAAGTCGCGAATGTTTCCACGTCGATCTAGGGGGTCTCGACGAAGGCAACCACCTTGGTATGTCGGAGGACGGTGATCCCCCTAGGCCTGCGCCTCGCGTTGACATCCTTCGGGAGCTAGCTGTGGTCCCAGTCCCTATGGGGGGTCAGGACGCACAGCTCGAGCAAATCCGCGACATGCAGGCCAGGCTCGACGAGGATACAGGGCAACTTGCGCAGCTCCGGCAGAACATCGGGCAGGAGTGGGCAGGCCGAGCACCAGCCGGAGAAGCGTGTCATCTGCCTCAGGACGTCCAACACCGCATCGCTGACGATGCCAGGGCAAGGCCGCCCCCGGCTTCCAGTGGGGTCGGCCAGAACCTGGCTGCGGCAGCAATACTACTCCGAGCGATGCCGGAACCATCCACCACCGAGGGACGGTGTATCCAGGGAGAACTCAAGAATCTCCTGGAGGATGCCGCGGTCCGATGGGCCGAAAGCTCTGCCTCCCGAAGGCAGGGGTACCCCCGGAGCATCGCGCCGTGACTTCCCGATTCATGCGGGAAGCCTCGGTCCACACCGGGCGCACGCGGGACACAGCGCCTGCGGTCGTCGAGCCCACCTCGACGAAAAGGTGCGCCGAGGCTACCACCCCAGGTGTGGGGGACGCTACGACAGCGGGGAGGATCAGAGCCCCTCGCCCGAACCACCCGGTCTGCAAGCTTTCAGCCGGGCCATACGACGGGCGCCGTTCCCAACCTGGTTCCAGACCCCGACTACCATCACCAAGTACTCGGGGGAAACAAGGCCGGAACTGTGGCTCACAGACTACCGGCTGGCCTGCCAGCTGGGTGGAACGGACGATGACAACCTCATCATCCGCAACCTCCCCCTGTTCCTCTCCGACGTCGCCCGAGCCTGGCTCGAGCATCTGCCTCCTGCGCATATCTCCAACTAGGACGACCTGGTCAAAGCCTTCGCCGAAAACTTCCAGGGCACATACGTGCAACCTGGGAACTCCTGGGATCTCTGAAGCTGCCGCCAGCAGCCGGGAGAATCCCTGCGGGACTACATCCGGCGATTTTCGAAGCAGCGCACCGAGCTTCCCAACATCACCGACTCAGATGTCATCGGCGCGTTCCTCACCGGCACCACTTGCCGCGACCTGGTGAGCAAGCTGGGTCCCAAGACTCCCACCAGGGCGAGCGAGCTAATGGACATCGCCACCAAGTTCGCCTCTGGCCAGGAGGCGGTCGAGGCCATCTTCTGGAAGGACAAGCAGCCTCAGGGGCGCCCCAAGGAAGACATCCCCGAGGCGTCCGCTCAGCGCAGCACGAAGAAGAAGGGCAAGAAGAAGTCGCAAGCGAAAGGCGACGCCGCCGACGCAGATCTTGTCGCCGCCACCGAGCATAGGAACCCCCGGAAGCCTCCCGGAGGGGCCAACCTGTTTGACAAGATGCTCAAGGAGTCGTGCCCCTATCATCAGGGCCCCGTCAAGCACACCCTTGAGGAGTGCGTCATGCTTCGGCGCTACTTCCACAAGGCCGGGCCACCGGCGGAAGGTGGCAAAGCCCACGACAACGACAAGAAGGAAGCCCACAAGGCAGAGGAGTTCCCCGAGGTCCATGACTGCTTCATGATGTACGGTGGGCGGGTGGCGAACGCCTTGGCTCGGCACCGCAAGCAGGAGCACCGGGAGGTCTGCTCGGTGAAGGTGGCGGTGCCAGTCTACCTAGACTGGTCCGACAAACCCATCACCTTTGACCAAGGCGACCACCCCGATCGCGTGCCGAGCCCAGGGAAGTACCCGCTCGTTGTTGATCCCGTCATCGGCAACGTCAGGCTTACCAAGGTCCTCATGGACGGAGGCAGCAGCCTCAACATCATCTACGCCGAGACCCTCGGGCTCTTGCAGATCGATTTGTCCACGATCCGGGCCGGTGCAGCGCCCTTTCACGGGATCATCCCCTGGAAGCGCGTCCAACCCCTTGGGCAACTCGATCTGCCCGTCTGCTTCGGGACTCCCTCCAACTTCCGAAAGGAAACCATCACGTTCGAGGTGGTCGGGTTCCGAGGAACCTACCACGTAGTGCTAGGGAGACCATGCTATGCCAAGTTCATGGCCGTCCGCAACTACACCTACCTCAAGCTCAAGATGCCGGGTCCCAACGGGGTCATCACCGTCGGATCCACATACCGACACGCGTACGAATGCGATGTGGAGTGTGTGGAGTACGTTGAGGCCCTCGCCGAGTCCGAGGCCCTCATCGCCGACCTTGAGAGCCTCTCCAAGGAGGTGCCAGATGCAAAACGCCACGCCGGCAACTTCGAGCCAGCAGAGGCAGTTAAGTCTGTCCCTCTCGACCCCAGCAACGATGCCTCTAAGCAAGTACGGATCGGCTCCGAGCTCGACCCCAAATAAGAAGCAGTGCTCGTCGACTTTCTCCGCGCAAACGCCGAGGTTTTTGTGTGGAGTCCCTCGGACATGCCTGGCATACCGAGGGATGTCGCCGAGCACTCGCTGGATATCCGAGCTAGAGCCCGACCCGTGAAGCAGCCTCTGCGCCGATTTGACGAAGAAAAGCGCAGAGCCATAGGCGAGGAGATCCACAAGCTGATAGCTGCAGGGTTCATCAAAGAGGTATTCCATCCCGAATGGCTAGCCAACCCTGTGCTTGTGAAAAAGAAAGGTGGGAAATGGCGGATGTGTGTAGACTACACTGGTCTAAACAAAGCATGTCCGAAGGTTCCCTACCCTCTGCCTCGCATCGATCAAATCATGGATTCCACTGCTGGGTGCGAAACCCTGTCATTCCTTGATGCCTACTCAGGGTATCATCAAATCAGGATGAAAGAGTCCGACCAGCTCGCGACTTCTTTCATCACACCCTTTGGCATGTACTGCTATATTACTATGCCATTCGGTTTAAGGAATACAGGTGCGACATACCAAAGGTGCATGAACCACGTGTTTGGACAGCACATTGGCCGAACGGTCGAGGCTTACGTCGATGACATCGTAGTCAAGACGAGGAAAGCCTCTGACCTCCTCTCCGACCTTGAAACGACATTCAAGTGTCTCAAAGCGAAAGGTGTAAAACTCAATCCCAAGAAGTGTGTCTTTGGAGTCCCCCGAGGCATGCTCCTGGGGTTCATCGTCTCCAAGCGGGGCATCGAGGCCAACCCGGAGAAAATCGCGGCCATCACCAACATGGGGCCTATCAAGGACTTGAAAGGAGTACAGAGGGTCATGGGATGCCTTGCGGTTCTGAGCCGCTTCATCTCGCGCCTCGGCGAAAGAGGCCTGCCCCTATACTGCCTCTTAAGGAAGACCGAGCGCTTCACTTGGACCCCCGAGGCCGAGGAAGCCCTCGGGAACTTGAAGGCGCTCCTTACAAACGCGCCCATCCTGGTGCCCCACGCTGCCGGAGAAGCTCTCCTGATCTATGTAGCCGCAGCCACTCAGGTGGTCAGCGCCGCGATCGTAGTCGAGAGACGAGAAGAAGGGCATGCATTGCTCGTCTAGAGGCTGGTCTACTTCATCAGTGAGGTACTGTCTGAGACCAAAATCCGCTACCCGCAAATTCAGAAGCTACTGTACGCGGTAATTCTGACGCGGCGAAAGTTGCGACACTACTTTGAGTCTCATCCGGTGACTGTGGTGTCATCCTACCCCCTGGGGAGATCATCCAGTGCCGAGAGGCCTCGAGTAGGATTGCAAAGTGGGCGGTGGAGATCATGGGCGAGACGATCTCGTTCGCCCCTCGGAAGGCCATCAAATCCCAAGTCTTGGCGGATTTCGTGGTAGAATGGGTCGACACCCAGCTTCCAGCAGCTCCGATCCAACCAAAACTCTAGACCATGTTTTTCGATGGGTCGCTGATGAAAACAGGAGCAGGCGCGGGCCTGCTCTTCATCTCACCCCTCGGGAAGCATCTCCGCTACGTGCTGCGCCTCCATTTCCTGGCGTCCAACAACGTGGCCGAGTATGAGGCTCTGGTTAACGGGTTGCGCATCGCCATCGAGCTAGGGGTTCGGTGCCTCGACGCTCGTGGTGACTCGCAGCTTATCATTGACCAAGTCATGAAGAACTCCCACTGCCGCGACCCAAAGATGGAAGCCTACTGCGACGAGGTTCGGTGCCTGGAAGACAAGTTCTACGGGCTCGAGTTCAACCACGTCGCCCGATGGTACAACGAGACTGCGGACGAGCTAGCTAAAATAGCCTCGGGGCGGACAACGGTCCCCCCGGACGTCTTCTCCCAAGACCTACATCAACCCTCCGTCAAGACCAACGACACGCCCGAGCCTGAGAAGGCCTCGGCTCAGCCCGAGGCACCCTCGGCCCTGCCCGAGGCACCCTCGGCTCAACCCAAGGCACCCTCGGCCGCCGAGGGTGAGGCACTGTCCATCGAGGAGGAGCAGAATGGGGTCCCACCTAATCGAAACTGGCAGACCCCGTACCTACAATATCTCCACCGAGGAGAGCTGCCCCTCGACGGAACCGAGGCTCAGCGATTGGCGCGGCGCGCCAAGTCGTTTGTCATGCTGGGTGACGGAAAGGAGCTCTACCACCGCAGCCCCTCAGGCATCCTCCAGCGATGCATATCCATCACCGAAGGTCAGGAGTTATTGCAAGAAATACACTCGGGGGCTTGCGGTCACCACGCAGCGCCTCGAGCCCTCGTTGGAAACGCCTTCCAACAAGGTTTCTACTGGCCAACCGCGGTGGCCGACGCCACTAGAATCGTACGCACCTGCCAAGGGTGTCAATTCTACGCAAGGCAGACCCACGTGCCCGCTCAGGCTCTGCAAACAATACCCATCACCTGGCCGTTTGCTGTGTGGGGTCTGGACCTCGTCGGTCCCTTGCAGAAGGCACCCGGGGGCTTCACGCACCTGCTGGTCGCTATCGACAAATTCTCCAAGTGGATTGAGGTCCGACCCCTAAACAACATCAGGTCCAAACAGGCGGTGGCGTTCTTCACCAACATCATCCATCGCTTTGGAGTCCTGAACTCCATCATCACCGACAACGGCACCCAGTTCACCGGGAGGAAGTTCCTGGACTTCTGCGAGGACCACCACATCCGGGTGGACTGGGCCGCCGTAGCTCACCCCATGACGAATGGGCAGGTAGAGCGTGCCAACGACATGATTCTACAGGGACTCAAGCCGAGGATCTACAACGACCTCAACAAGTTCGGCAGGCGATGGATGAAGGAACTCCCCTCGGTGGTCTGGAGTCTGAGGACGACGCCAAGCCGAGCCACGGGCTTCACGCCGTTTTTTCTAGTCTATGGGGCCGAGGCTATCTTGCCCACAGACTTAGAATACGGCTCTCCGAGGACGAGAGCATACGACGCCCGAAGCAACCAGACCAACCGAGAAGACTCACTGGACCAGCTGGAAGAGGCTCAGGACATGGCCTTACTACACTCGGCGCGGTATCAGCAGTCCCTGCGACACTACCACGCCCGAGGGGTTCGGTCCCGAGACCTCTAGGTAGGCGACTTGGTGCTTCGGCTACGACAAGACGCCCGAGGGCGCCACAAGCTCACGCCTCCCTGGGAAGGGCCATTCATCATCGCCAAGACTTTGAAGCCTGGAACATACAAGCTGGCCAATAGTCAAGGCGAGGTCTACAGCAACGCTTGGAACATCCGACAGCTACGTCGCTTATACCCTTAAGATGTTTTCAAGTCATTCATATACCTCGTTTACATACACAAGTAAAGTCTAACCATCAAGGAAGGGTCAGCCTTGCCTCGGCAAAGCCCGACCCTCCCTCGGGGGCTAGAAGGGGGGAACCCCCTCTGCGTCAAAATTTTCCTCGGAAAAAGTTTTTCGGCCAGAACATCTTTCGCGATTTTCGACTACGTCGATAGTGGGATCCTAAAAACGACAGAGTACACGTAAGCGGCAAGGCCGACCGAGCCGAGGGACTCCTACGCCTCCAGGATATGGATAGCTCACTCATCACCTTCTGTGATCAGTAACTCACGCTCGGATAAGCGATCCTGCTAACCGAACAAGTCTTAATGCTCGAAAACTTCTCTGCCGAAACGATTTTTCGTGCCTTCTCGACTATATCGATAACAGAATCCCGCGGATGAGCAAGAGTACACGTAAGCCGCAAGGCCGACCGAGCCGAGGGACTCCTACGCCTCCGGGATACGGATACCTCACTCATCACCTTCTGCGATAAGTAACTCACGCTCGGATAAATGATTCTGCTACCGACAAGCAAGTCCTGATACTCGAAACAAGAGGAAAAGAAATGCAGCTTTATAACACGACAATGACATGTTTGGGCCTCGGCAGCCGCAAAAAACATACACACACTATAGACAAACTGCTCCTGCAGGTTCAGACATCAATAGGGGGAGCAGCAGCACCCTCAGCATCGTTTCCACCATCGGCGGAATCCGACCCAGCCTCAGACGGCAACACGGGCGAAGGATCTCCACCTCGAAGGGAGATGTCGGCACTACGCCTGGGCCATCGCCGCCAGGGTCTCCTCTAGGAACTCGGCCCAAGCAGACGGCTTGTCCGGCCGCTCCGTAGCCTCAGCCAGCTGTCCCCCGAGGACACCAGCCCGGCTCATGGCCTCGGCAGCCCGACTCCGGGGTTGGTCCCGCCAGTAGACGACCCGGCCAGGCTCCGGCCACCACTGCTACACCTCCCCGGCCTGGACCGACGAAGCCCCCTTTTCGAGCTAACTCCACCTCTGTCCATGCTGACACCGCTGCCTCCGGCTCTGGCTCATCGCAGAGCGGCCGAGGGTTTCTTTAACTGGGCAAGAGAAGCCTTAAGTGGCAAGGCCGACCGAGCCGAGGGACTCCTACGCCTCCGGGATACAGATACCTCACTTGTCACCTTCCGCGTAGGGCAATTCACACTTGGTTAAGCGGTTCAGCTAGCCGACAGGCGAGACCTGGTGCTCGAAATAGGGAAGAAACACGGCTTTACGCCCAAGTACACAGATGTTCAGGCCCCGACAGCCGCAATGAACATACGCCGGCACTCAAGATGCCATTACAAACGGAACTCCGGTTCCACTCCCGCGGGTATGAACAACCTCCATACCAGGAGGCCCACGGGACGACAACTTCTAGGTGGCTCGCCGCCGCCCACTCCTACAGCAGCGACAACGACCTCCGCTCCGGGCGGCCAAACAGCAGCAGCGATGACCTCAGGGCAGACGCTGCTGCGACAAGGCCCTCACCCACGTCCCCACTCGAGGGGCGAGGACAAGCTATCAAAGCCAAAGAGCCGGAGGCCCGGAGCATAGATGACGCCGACGATCTCGTCGGCGACGAGGACTTCTCCAGCTGCCACCACCTCAGCTCCGACGACGGCAGCCACCTGCCTACCGGCAGATCCCCACTCAAGTCCTCCCGAACGGGCGAGCACCGACCTCCGCACGGAGGCGTCGTGTGCCGGAGCACGGGTAGGACAGCCCAAGAACACGAATGCCGCCCTAGCAGCGCGCGTCGTCTTGGACGGTCCCCCGGTACGCGCGGTGCGACAGCCGCCCGTACGGCGGCTAGATAGCCACACTCCGACCGACGGCGGGAGGGGGCACCGTAAGCTGAGCCAAAGCCAGCTGAGCCAGCAAGCCCAACGCGCTGAAGCTGACGACGCTCACGGCCGACCAGCCCCGTGTTGTCGAAGTCCGCCCCCTCCGCTAGACCGGTGGGCGCCCTCTCCCCTGAAGGCTGAAGGAGAAGGTGGGCCACCGACCCGTGCGGGAGGTAGAGCTCTGGCTCAGCCTGCCCTCCGCCCCATCAAGGATGATGAAGATCCTTGAAGCTAAGGGCGGGGCAGAGGCCACAGCCCGGCTTGCATCTCCCCACCATCGAACTGGTGGTCACCGTCTTGGGTGACCATTGGTGAGGAGATGCAGTTGGGCTGCCTGACGAAAATCCTTGAAGGCGAACAATGGCTGAAAGATACCGATCTCCACGAGATCGCGCTCCTCCAACGGCAGCGAGAGCAAGGCGACGCTGGGGCACCCCATCCGGGGGCTCGGAAGGTGGAAGGGCGCAATGCATGAAGAGAATGCGGAGGCGTGACTGCCACCCGGGAGCCTTTCCCTTTTTAAAGGCAACTCACCCCCCCCCTCGTGTCCTCAGGTGTCGCGGGCTAAGTCTTCACCAACGCGCTCAAAGATCCTCCCCTTACGACACGAGGGCTGGGTCCCACACGACATGCAAGCCGGCCCAGGACAGAAGAAGCCGAACCGCCCAGCGGTTACAAGCATTCCTCCGTCTTCGCCTAAACCAGCGGGTGAAAGGGCGGACCGTCATGCAGGCAGCATGCAACCACGCCATGGGGATGCACCCTTTCGACTTCAACACGTCCAGCATGGAGTCCCGAGCCCACACGTCATGTAACTGGCGCGCCGGTTACTACGTGCGAAAAACTGCAGCACCACTTGCGCCAGTGCCGCGCCTTCTCGACTGCGGAACCAGTGCCGCAATTCGAGGCAACCCTGCGTGTGGACCAGCAGTGCCAGCCAAACACGCCGGTCATGGGTCAGTCAGCCGCGGGAGAAGGCGCGACGGTCGATATGGCCAGAAGTGGGCCGACACTAATGGCGGCAGCAGGCGAGTGGAAGCGGCGGTCAAATCGTCTGCAGGCTCACGTCCCCTCCTGGAGTAGCAGGAGAGCCCTCTCCCACGGCGTGAAGACGACGCGCCCGTGTTCCGTTTCTCGAACGGCTTGCGCATGCACAACGGCTGCCCCGTGAACCACTCGTCCCGTCGTATTAACTCCACGGCAGGGCACGCGATACCTTTGGCAGGCGAAGCGGGCGACGCTTCACCTCCGCCATAATGACCGCATCAAAAAAAGGTGTGCCACGTCGTTCAATTTCGTATCCTTTTCCTCTTCCCCTTTCTCTCTCTTGCTACAGGGACCGGGAAAGGAGATACTCCGAAAGGGATCCTTCTCCGCGAAGGAAGCGGACCTCGAGCCCTCCTACTGATCAGAGGTTCGAAGGTTGGCCCCTCGGAAGGGTTCGATAGCCGCCTCAGAGCATTCGGGCTCCGCGCCCACCACTGGTCAGAGGTTCGAAGGCTGGCCCCTCGGGAGGGTTCAACAGCCGCCTCAGGCCACTCGGGCTCCGCGCCCACTACTGATCAGGGGTTCGTAGGCTGGCCCCCCGAAGCGTTCGACAGTCGCCCCAGAGCATGCAGAGTGAGGGATGGCTCTAGGTACGTTCAATACATAACCAAGGCTCGGGCTACGCTCCCTAGGTACCCTAGGACATTTCCGAGACCAGCAGGAGCGATTCTATAACGGAATCCCACTAGAGGGAGGCATCGAGCCCTCGGACCCTATCAAACGGGACTGGGTCCGGCAAATCACCTGCAGGTACTTTTGGAGCGCGCCTCTGGGCCACTAGCCGACCCTTATCGAACAGGGCACGGGCGTCCACTCGGATCACCCGTTAGCAACTCACTGGAGACACCATGTTCGGCGCCCTCCGAGGGCAACATGGCGCTTTCCCCCCTCCTCCTTGCGGAAAGGCGATGAAGGGGCGTATGAAAAAAGCCGAGTCAGTCCCTGACCGTCCTATCGCCCTGTGTAGAGGCTCGGGAGCTGCTCTCGCAAACCCGGCTCCAGCCAAACCGTTGACAGCATCAACATACCAGCCCGAGAACTCGGAACCTGACTATGCACCCGGGCAACGACCAGTTCGCATGAGGGAACAACCAGACCGGTCGAGGCATCATGAAAAGCATCAAGACCTCGAAGGAGTCAAACCACTCCTCCGAGGCCTCCGGGGCTACATCCGGCGGGTGCGCTCGCGCGCACCCACCGGAACAAAAAGCAACCGAGAAAGGCCGGTCCCCTTGCAAAAAAATGCGACAAAGCCTCCAAGCGAGTGCCAACACTCCCTTTGAGGCTCGAGGGCTACTGTCGGGGACCATAATTAGGGGTACCCCCAAGACTCCTAAAACTCGGCTGGTAAACACCATCAGCACAAAGCTGCAAAGGCCTGATGGGCGCAATACAGGTCAAAGCTCCGTCCGCTAAAGGAACGCAATCTCGCCTCGCCCGAGCCCAGCCTCGGGCAGGAACGGTAGACCCAGGCAGATTCACGCCTCGCCCGAGGGCCTACTCAAGCAACGGATGCACCTTCGACTCGCCCGAGGCCCAGCTCGGGCAGGCTTCGTGGAGAAGCAACCTTGGCCAGATTGCCTCGCCGATCGACCGCATCACAGGAGCATTCAATGCAAGGATCGCCTGACACCTTATCCTGACGCGCGCTCCTCAGTCGACAAGGCCGAAGTGACCGCAGTCACTTCGCCCCTCCACTGACTGACCTAACAGGAAAACAGCGCCGCCTGCACTGCTCCGACTGCTGTGCCACCTGCCCGGGTGAGGCTGACATCAGCCAAGTCCAGCCTCGGGCGCCATAGGAAGCTTCGCCTCGCCCGACCCCAGGGCTCAGACTCAACCTCGACCCCGGAAGACGGCCTCCGCCTCGCCCGACCCCAGGGCTCGGACTCAACCTCGACCTTGGACGATGGTCTCCGCCTCGCCCGACCCCAGGGCTCGGACTCAGCCTCGACCCTAGACGACGGTCTCCGCCTCGCCCGAGCCCAGGGTTCAGACTCAACCTCGACCTCGGACGATGGTCTCCGCCTCGCCCGACCCCAGGGCTCAGACTCAGCCTCGACCCCAGACGACGGTCTCCGCCTCGCCCAACCCCAGGGCTCGGACTCAACCTCGACCTCGGACGACAGTCTCCGCCTCACCCGACCCCAGGGCTCGGACTCAGCCTCGACCCCAGACGACGGTCTCCGCCTCGCCCGACCCCAGGGCTCGGACTCAACCTCGACCTCGGACGACGGTCTCCGCCTCGCCCGACCCTAGGGCTCGGACTCAGCGTCGACCTCGGAGGAGCCTCCGCCTCGCCCGACCTTGGGCTCGGGCCGACCACATCGCAGGGGGGTACATCATTACCCTACCCCTAGCTAGCTCAGGCTACGGGGAACAAGACCGGCGTCCCATCTGGCTCGCCCCGGTAAAACAAGTAATGATGACACCCCGCGTGCTCCATGACGATGGCAGTTCTTAGCCCCCTACGAAAGCAAGGAGACGTCAGCAAGGTCCCAACAGCCCCGACAGTTGTGCTTCTACAGGGTTTAAGTGCTCCTCCGATGGCCACGACATCACATGAACAGGGCACCAACACCTCTCTGATAGCCACGTCGGCATGTACATAGGACTCTGGCTCCTCTTTGCCGGACACGTTAGCACACTGCTACACCCCCCATTGTACACCTGGGCCCTCTCCTTACGTCTATAAAAGGAAGGTCCAGGGCCCTCGTACGAGAAGGTGGCCGCGCGGGAGGACGGGCTGACGAGCAGGCTCTCTCTCTCTCTCTCTCTCTCCCTCGCGAACGCTTGTAACCCCCTACTGCAAGCGCATCCGCCCTGGGCGTAGGACAACACGAGCCGCGGTTCCCCTTATTGTTCTTCCCCCTTGTGTTTCGTCTCGTGCCGACCCATCTGGGCTGGGACACGCAGCGACAATTTACTCGTCGATCCAGGGACCCCCCCAGGGTCGAAACACCGACAATTACGGATAATGAGGTTGTCATCATTCGCCCCTCCCAACTGGCATGCCAGTCGGTAGTCTGCGAGCCACAGCTCCGGCTTAGTCTCCCCCGAGTACTTGGTGATAGTAGTCGGGGCTCAGAAACGAGCAGGGAACAGCGCTCATCGTATGGCCTGGCTGAAGACTCATGGACCTGGTGGTTCGGGCGAAGGACTGCGATCCTCCTCACTGTTGTAGCGTCCCCCATGCCTGGGATTGTAGCCTCGGCGCACCTTCTCGTCGAGGCGGGCTTGATGGTCGAGATGGTGGTGCTCATTGCCGAGGCGTTCCCAGGCGGCGGGCGCCTCGTCCCGTGTACGCTCGGGATGGACCGAGGCTTCCCGAATGCGTCGGGAGGACACCGCGTGATGTTCCGAGGGGTCAGCTCGCCTACGGGAGGCGGAGCTCTCAGCTCGTCGAACCGCGGCGCCTTCTAGGAGGCTCTTGAGTTCGCCCTGGATACGCCGTCCCTCGGTGGTAGATGGCTCTGACGTGGCTCGAAGCAGCATCGCCGCTGCAGCTAGGTCCTGGCTGGACCCGCTGACGGCCGGGGGCAGCGCTGTCCTGGCATTGTCGACGATGCGGCGCCGGATGTCTTGGGCCCGGTGACAGGCTTCTCCGGCGAGTGTTCGGCCTGCCCACTCTTGTTCGATGTTCTGTCGGAGCTGTACAAGCCGACCTGCTTCCCCGTCGACCCGGACCTGCATCTCACGGATTTGCTCGAGCTGTATGTCCTGACCCCCCGCAGGGACTGGGACCACAGCTAGCTCCCGTGGGATGTCAACGCGAGATGTGGGCCCAGGGGGATCGTCAACCTCTAGCATACCGAGGTGGTTTCCTTCGTTATGATCTCCCAGATCGACGCAGAAACATTCGCGACTTCGGCCGTAACCTTCGTCGTCAAGGTCATGACCATCGTCAGAACAACCGGAGAGGCAATGGTCACATGCGGACATGAAGTCCCGCATGGCACCGAGGTCATTGAGGGCAGAGAGATCCCAACCGGAGTCGGGGTCGTCCTCTTCCTCAGAATCCGCCGGTCCGAAGGTTGAGACGGCTGTCAATCGGTCCCAGGTCGACCACATGTGGTACCACGGAAGGTTTGGATACGGCTTTACGAAGGCGCTCACCATAGCAGGGTCACTAGGTGGATCAAAGCTGAACCGAAAAGGTACATGATGGAAAACAGACGGTACCTTTTGGTCGATGGACGGTGGTGAAGTCGCGTCGGGGGTGGAGCACACTATCATATCAGGTACGAGGGTAACGCCCAGCAGGTCCTTTGCGAGGGTGCTGGCATCATCAGTCCGCTTGGGGCTGACACGTCGCGGGGAAGTGACACCCGCCGTCGCCTCAGGTGCGAGGACAATGTCCGACATGTCCCCCGGAGCAGTGCCGGCGTCGTCGACTCGCTCTGGTGCGACAGCCTACAAGGTGCCGCCTCCTGCGTGGCCATAGTTGCCTCGTCTCCGCCTCCTCCGACGAGGAGGGTGGCGGGGACGACCGGAGTGCTCCTCTTCTGCCGTGGGGAGATGCTGTCATAGAGCTCACCGCCGCCAGGCAAGTCGGAGACCGTCGTTGTCGTCATGCCGCGGGGGGAGGAGTACCATGTCGTAGCTGCCGTCGAGGGACATGAACTCGAGACTCCCAAAGCGGAGCACCGTCCCAGGCTAGAGAGGTTGCTGAAGACTCCCCATCTGGAACTCAACGGGAAGGTGTTCGTTAACACGCAGCAGGCCCCTACCTGGCGCGCCAACTGTCGGCGTCTCGGACCCGGGGGGTCCCTTGGACCGACCAGTGAAATCGCTGCGTGTCCCTGCCCAGATGGGTTGGCACGGGATGAAACACAAGAGGTGGGACAAGCCTTGTATTATCCTGCACCAGGGGTGCCGCTCGCAGTAGGGGTTACAAGCGCGTCGCGTGAGAGAGGGAGGGACACAGAGCTCGTCTGCCGCTTCCCTCGCGCGAACCCCCCTCAGGGTGGCCCTGGACCTCCCTTTTATAGAGGCAAGGAGAGGATCCAGACGTACAACGAGGGGCGTAGCTATGCTAACGTGTCCGGCAGTGGAGTGCCTAAGCCCTGTGTACATGCCAACGTGGCCGTTGGGGGAGAGCTTGGGCCCTGTACATGTGATGGCGTGGCCGTCGAAGGAGCGCCTATGTCCTATAGGAGCACAGCTGGCAGCGCGGCGAGGATCCTGCTGACGTCTCCTTACTGTCGTAAGGGGTTGAGAGCCACCGGTGTCATGGCACACGCGGGGCACCATCATTACCCGTCGCCGGGGTAAGCCAGATGGGACGCCGGTCTTGTTCCTCGTAGCCTGAGCAGGCTAGGAATAGGGAAATGATGTATCCCCTGTTTAGCGCGGTCAGTCCGAGCCCAGGGTCGGTCGAGGCGGAGACTTCTCTTGAGGCTGAGGCCGGGGTCGAGCGAGGACACGATTCCTCCCGAGACCGAGGTCGAGGTTGAGTCCGGGGGTCGGGCGAGGCGGAGATCTCCTCCCGAGGCCAGAGCCTGAGATCGGGCGAGGCGGAGACCTCCTCCTGAGGCCGGAGCATGAGATCGGGCGAGGCGGAGCTTCCTGTTGCGCCCGAGGCTGAACTCGGTGGTTGATCGTGACTTGTTGTCAGTCGTCGTCGGGGTGGCTGACACGGCAGTCGGAGCGGAGCGAGCGGCGCTGTTTTCCTGTCATGTCAGATAGTAAAGAAGAGGGGCGAAGTGACTGCGGTCACTTCGGCCTGGCCGACTGAGGCGCGTGTGTCAGGATATGGCGTCAGGCATCCCCTACATTTAATGCGCCTGCGAAGCGATCGGTTGGTGAGGCGGTCTGGCCAAGGTTACTTCACAACGAAGCCTGCCCGAGCTGGGCCTCGGGAGAGCCGAGGGGGCGCCCGCTGCCTGAGGAGGCCCTCGGGCGAGGCTTGAACTCGTCTGGGACTACTGTTCCAACCCGAGGCTGGGCTCGGGTGAGATCGCGTCCTTCGGGTAGACGAAGTCTTGGCTTGAACCCCACCCGTCAGTTGGTCTGAGGGTATTTACTAGCCATGATTAGGAGTGTTGGGGGTACCCCTAATTATGGTACCCGACAGTTATGTTATTTACGTTCATGATAAGATCATTATGTTAATTGGAACATGGAGCGACCACCCGGGAAAACAGTGCTACCACAAGGGTTTAATGGGACGCTCTTGGCTGATTAACAAGGAAAGCTAGTGGATGACTACCTTACCCGAAAGGGGCAAGGGCAGTAAGGGAGTGGTCAGTGTAGGGAGGTCCTTGGGTTGATTTTGCTGCGATGGCGGTCAGGCGAGGGATTCCTGCACTAGAGCTTCCTATAAACTGTAGCGGGTTTTCTGAAGCTAGTGGAACTTTGTAAAGGCCGCGTAGTGTTACCCTGCCTTGCTTCCTTGGTAGAGGTGTATGGGATTCATGACCCCTTGACAGATGGGTAACACAGCTTGTGGGTAAAGATGCGCAACCTCTGCAGAGTGTAAAACTAGTATACTAGCCATGCTCATAGTCATGAGTGGCTCGAACCCTCACATGATTAAACTATGGAACTTAAATTCAATTTGTCATTTTCATTGCATGGGATTTGTTATTAATTTTTTTCTATTATTTATTATGGTTTGGTATTTACTTACACCTAGTAACTGCTAATAAAATTTTGACCAACTTTAAAAGCAATGCTCAGCTTTAACCATTCTCTTTGGTGAGCCTTACACTTCATGAACTCCCACCTTTGGTGAGTTCATGCCACATTATTCCACACAACTTGTTGAGCGATGAACATGTGTGAGCTCACCCTTGCTGTCTCACACCCCCCCCCCCACAGGAGAAGAATAGGTGGTTCAAGAGGAGCCACAACGAGGAGTTCGATTCGATCTAGGTGGCGTCTCCCAGTTGACTTTCTGGCGCCAAGGATGGATTTTAGATCCTGCTATATTTACCTTTTATTTTGTAAGACTTCCGCTATGTAATAAGTACTCTGATTATTGTGACATTTATCTCTATACACTCTGTGGTTATATATGTTGTCTTCTTTAGCGCATGTATGAGATGCACCCGGCTTTGTTCCTTAAAGCCCGGGGTCTTACAGACGTGGTATCAGAGGAATGTTGACTGTAGGACGAAACCTAGATAGAACTGGACTGCCATTACCTACTTACCTTACTCTCATTCATTCTATGCTTATCTTATCTTGATCCTGTCTCACCTTCTACTGTTCTACTCTGATTAACCTCACCTTTGCTACTCTGATTCTTTTCTAAACTTATCTTAATCTTTCTCATCTATTTCCGCTGTACTCTGATCATTCTTATCTTTTCTACTCTAAGACAAATGTGGATTTCACACTTTGAAATCCCGTGCCTAAAGTGACCTTTAGGAATAGGAGACCTACTCCTAGGAACAAAAACAAAACTATTTTTATAGGTATTTGTATGCTTGAGTGATTGTTCTTATGATACAAGTTTGATTTGGATCTTTGATTGAGTGTGATGAGTTGTGGAGTAATGTCCATAATTACATCTGCATATATATATATATAGACAAATAGAATTCATGAGATAACTAAATAACTTAGATTATCCTCCATTAAAGTGTATCTATTTTAAATAGATCCTTCTTACCTTAAAAGATTCTTTCTTACTTTAATGCATCCCTCTTATCTTAAAAGACTCTCTCTTATCTTAAAATGATCCATCCTTTCTTAAAAGATACTCTCTTACCTTAATAGACACATCTCATCTCGAAAGGATTCTCATCTTATCCTAATAGATCTAACTAATCTTAAAAGATTATACCATGATCTTAGAGACTCATCTTGACCTATCAAGCCTACTTGTCCCAACCATTTTGCTTATCTCATAAAAGTGTAACAAACATGATCTATTCCAAAATAAATTAAGTAGATCTTATCTAGTCTAATCAGATTACACCAATTTAATTCTGATCCCATCCAATCTGATCGGATCTAATCTAATGGACAAACAAGTTAGGTAATGCTGGTAACACAGATTAGACCATCTTCATACGAATGGATTTTAGACCTAAATCGGTGTCTTAAACCAACTTGTTCGAGAAACCACGACCCAGCCTATGTTATAGGTTGCCCAACCTATTTATCTTACAAGCAAAGTAAGACTCTATTTAAACTACCTACCACATGTAACGCAATGGTTATCCCAACTCAGATAATGGCATATAACACCACAACCGATGTTCCCTAATTCAGCCCCTAAAGGAAACTCGATTATGCCATAATACGTTCATTCTATGTCAACACTCACCAAATAGCTAAAACATGATGTACCCTTGTTTCTATACCACACCTGCTAATGGCATAAAAAGAATTTCAGGTGTATAAGAAAAATATATACTGGAATTTCATAAAGATAATGTCAGTTTGTTATGCTTAATTAAATGATATTCTTAAATGTGATTATAGAATCTAATGTGATCTAAGATAATACGACCTAATCTAATGTGGTCTGCTTAAACAGATTAGTGGAGCTTGGACCCTCCTAGCCAGGTAAGACCAACTCAACCATGAGCAAAAGAGTTAACCCGATCCATAGAATCATGATGAATTGCATAATCTGACTATCCCCACGTAACATCAAACAAACTTTTGACCTACATCATGTAATTTATCTCATCATGACAGATTCTATCATACCTTTGGATATTCACCTTATACGACTAGTTACCCAATCTAGACATAAAACAAAGATTAATCACTGCTAAAAATCTTCAGATCATAACCAGCTACTAGCTTATTCATTTCGCTTATCGAATAAATTCCCTTGCAAAACTATTTTGCCATATGTTTCTAACTCTCATGGTCAATACTAGGAAGGAAAGATTATCAGCAACAACAAACAGAAATGAATCCTCCAAATCCTCCACCGGTTGGAATCGATCAAGTGGTTGCTGCCCAAAGGCTGGTAATACAACAATTGACAGACATGGTGACCGAAATGCAAAATCAGATAAGACAAGAACGCGAGGAAATACATCAGGTCCGTCTGGAGATACGTCAAGAAATAAGGCAAGCACAGTTGGAAAGACAACGACAACAACAACCTGAAAGGGAAATGTGCCCTTGGGCCATTTCTAAGTATTTTGGTGATTTAGTGTCCAACACAAGTGCCTAAGTGTAAAAAGGTGGACAAAGTACAAATCGAGAATTAAGGTATGTTTCTCAGACTTAGTACATTGTTTTATGGACTAATGTATTGTGTCTAAGTGCTGGAAACAGGAAAAATCCAATTGGAAATGTCTTGGCTCGAGCAGCCAAGAATCTGCTGAGTCTGCAAGCACCGGACTGTCCGGTGGTGCACCGGACAGTGTCCGGTGCGTCAGGCTGGCTCGAGCGAAGTGGCTGCTCTCGGGAATTCACCGGCGACGTACGGCTAAAATTCACCGGACTGTCCGGTGTGCACAGCCCTGTCCGGTGAGCCAACGGTCGGTCGGGCCAACGGTCGGCCGCGCAATCTGCGTGGGACACGTGGCGGAGCCAACGGCTAGAAGACGGCACCGGACTGTCCGGTGTGCATCAGACATGTCCGGTGCGCCAACGGCTCTCAGGCTGCCAACGGTCGGCTTCGCTATTTAAGGAAGGAAATCGGGCACCGGACAGTGTCCGGTGTGCACCGGACTGTCCGGTGCCCCCGATGACAGAAGGCAAGAATGGCTTTCCAAACTTGTGCTCAACGGCTCCTAGCTGCCTTGGGGCTATAAAAGGGACCCCTAGGCGCATGGAGGAGTACACCAAGCATCCTTTAAGCATCATTGATCACTCACACTTCATTCTCGCGCACTTGTTCGACATTTTAGTGATTTGAGCTCCGTTCTAGTGTGCTAGTCTCTTGAGCTCAAGTCTGGGTTTTGCGTGTGCGTATTCGCTGTGATCTTTGTGTCGTGTGTGAGTTGCTAATCCCTCCCTTGCTCTGTGATTCTTCGTGAACATCTTGTGTAAGGGCGAGAGGCTCCAGGCTGTGGAGATTCCTCGCAAACGGGATTAAGAGAAGCAAAGCAACACCGTGGTATTCAAGTTGGTCTTTGGACCACTTGAGAGGGGTTGATTGCAACCCTCGTCCGTTGGGATGCCACAACGTGGAGTAGGCAAGCGTTGGTCTTGGCCGAACCACGGGATAACCACTGTGCCATCTCTGTGATTGATATCTCTTGGTTATTGTGTTGTGTTGAGATTCTTCTCTAGCCACTTAGCATATTACTGTGCTAACAAGTAACCAAGTTTTGTGGCTTAAGTTTTTGAAGTGTTACAGGATCACCTATTCACCCCCCCCCCTCTAGGTGCTCTCAATTGGTATCGGAGCCGTTCTCTTCAAGAAAGGGACTAACCGCCTGAAGAGATGGATCCTAAAGGCAAGGGGATGGTGATCAACGACAAGGAGAAGGAGTCCTTCGTCAACGAGCCCAATGATGACAGGCCCACCGACTCAGGCTCGGGCCACAAAAGAAAAGACGGGAGGAAGAAGAAGACAAGGCGCATCAAGGAAATTGTCTACTACGACAGCGACGAATCTTCCTCCTCCCAAAAGGACGACGACGACTACGATAGACGAAAGACGGTTAACTCAAACTTTTCTTTCGATTATTCGCGCATCCCGCATAGTTCAAATGCTCAATTGCTCCCCATTCCACTTGGCAAGCCCCCTCACTTTGATGGAGAGGATTACGGATTTTGGAGCCACAAAATGCGTACTCACCTGTTTTCTCTCCATCCAAGCATTTGGGAGATTGTGGAAAGTGGAATGAAATTTGATAGCTCGGATAGCCCTGTGTTTATTAATGAACAGATTCATAAAAATGCACAAGCTACTACTGTGTTGCTAGCCTCTTTGTGCAGGGACGAGTATCACAAGGTGAGCGGCTTGGACAATGCCAAGCAGATCTGGGACACCCTCAAGATCTCTCATGAGGGAAACGACGTCACCTTGCTCACCAAAATGGAGTTGGTGGAGGGCGAGCTTGGACGGTTCGCGATGATAAGGGGCGAGGAGCCGACACAAACATACAACCGGCTCAAGACCCTTATCAACAAAATAAGGAGCTACGGGAGCACGCGATGGACGGACCACGACGTCGTCCGCCTAATGCTAAGGTCATTTACCGTTCTTGACCCTCATTTGGTGAACAATATACGTGAAAATCCTAGGTACACCAAAATGTCGCCCGAAGAAGTTCTTGGGAAGTTCGTAAGCGGGCGAATGATGATCAAGGAGGCAAGATACGTGGACGACGCGTTGAACGGTCCTAGTCATGAGCCTCAACCCATTGCTCTCAAGGCAACAAGGAGCAAGGAGGCGCTACCAAGCAAGGTGGCACAAGTTGAGGCGGCCGGACTCAATGATGAGGAGATGGCCCTCATCATTAAGCGCTTCAAGACGGCGCTTAAAGGTCGCAAGGGGCAGCCAAGCAAGACCAAAGCCAAGGGGAAGCGCTCATGCTTCAAATGCGGTAAGCTTGGTCATTTTATTGCTAACTGTCCCGACAATGATAGTGATCAGGACCAAGGGAACAAGAGGGAGAAAAAGAAGCATTACAAGAAGGCCAAGGGCGAGGCACATATCGGAAAGAGTGGGATTCGGATTGTTCCTCCTCCGACTCTGACAATGAAGGACTCGCCGCCACCGCCTTCAACAAGTCATCCCTCTTCCCCAACGAGCGTCACACTTGCCTCATGGCAAGAGAGAAGAAAGTAAGCACTCATACTAGTACTTATGCTTCTTCGAGTGAAGATGAGTCTAGTGATGATGATGAGATAGATTACTCATGCTTATCCCAGGGATTAGATAGAACCAAGGTAGACAAAATTAATGAATTAATTGATGCCTTGAATGACAAGAATATGCTTTTAGAAAAACAAGAGGATTTGTTGTATGAAGAACATGACAAATTTGTAGAAGCACAGAAATCTCTTGCTCTAGAAATTAAGAGGAATGAAATGCTCTCTAGTGAATTATCTTCTTGTCATGAAACTATTGCTAAGTTAAAAAGTTTTAATGATGATTTAAATGCTAAACTAGAAGTAGCTAATAAATCTAATTCTTGTGTAGAAATTGTTGAAACTTGTAATAGGTGTAAAGATTTTGACATTGATGCTTGTAGTGATCATTTAGTTTCAATTTCCAAATTAAATGATGAATTAGCTAGTCTTAATGCCCAACTTAAGACTAGCAAGAATGAATTTGACAAGCTAAAATTGGTAGACACCCCTCAATTAAGGATGGACTTGGCTACAAGAGAGAAGCCAAGAACTTGACAAGCCATAAGGCTCCCATCTCCGCCAAGGAGAAAGGGAAGGCCCCTATGGCTAGTAATGTGCAAAAGAACCATGCCTTTATGTACTATGATAGAAGACAACCTAGAAATGCTTATAGGAGCTGTAATGTATATAATGCCTTTGATTCTCATGCCATGGTTGCTTCTAGTTCTTCTTATGTGCATGATAGAAATGTTGGTAGGAGAAATGTTATTCATAATATGCCTAGGAGAAATGTCGTTAATGTTCCTAGGAAAGTTAATGAACCTTCTACAATATATCATGCTTTAAATGCTTCTTTTGCTATTTGTAGAAAGGATAGGAAGATAGTTGCTAGAAAATTAGGGGCAAGATGCAAGGGAGACAAAACTTGCATTTGGGTCCCTAAGGATATTTGTGCTAACCTTGCAGGACCCAACATGAGTTGGGTACCTAAGACCCAAGCCTAAATTTGCTGTTGGGGTCATGCTTCATTGCGCCGAAGGTCTTGTATGAAGAAGCAGCTTCGGCTGAAGTTGTCCCCAGGAGACGACCGAAGGTTCCTCTTCATGAAGTTTCGGAATTACAAACCGACTTAGAGATAGAATGACCTTTTAATCCATAAAGGTCTGAGTCAATGTTGTAAACTTTTACGGGGGCATAATTGTAATTCTTTACAGGCTGTGTCCTGTGTCTATAAATAGATGAACAGTATCCCCGTACTGTTCACGCTGATTTGTATTCACTCGTGCATCACGCTTGTATTTTTCGCCTTCCGTCAAATCGAAGGTACAAATGTAATTCAATATTGTTCTTATTCCTCCATAATCATATAATGATGACACCTAATAATGTTGTATGATTATTCATGTATTCTTTCATGTTTCATGTGCTCTTTCTCTTATCAATATAAATTATGATGATGATGATGAAGGTATGTCCTTCACAACCTTCGTCCGGGATCGTTATATCCTAAGGGAAATAACGCTTCGAAGGACGAAGGACATTAATCATTAACTTTTCTGTGTTGCCTTGTTCTTAATTATAGCATTTGAGAACAAGTCCCCAACATTGGCGCCCACCTCCGGTGAACTCACTTCCACTTTTTTGAGCTCATGGCTTCGTTCAACAATCAAGCTGGAGCTGCTTCGGCTCCGAAGCTACTGTTTCCGATAACAGGCGGTTCATGTTCAGAGCCAGCCAACAAGAAGCAGAAGAAGGAGGCACAGAGAAGAGTACAGCATGTTGGGGTGCAAGGACCCTTCATCAAGTCGAGATGGTCTCACATTCCTATTACCTTCTCCCAAGAGGACCTTCAACTCAAGGATTACCCACACAATGATGCTATGGTTATCTCTTGTGTGATCAAAGGATTTCTGGTTCACAATGTCTTGGTTGATACAGGCAGTGCAGCTGATATCATATTTGCTAAGGCCTTCAGACAAATGCAAGAGCCCGAAGACAAGATCCATGATGCTACGCACCCTCTTTGTGGCTTCGGGGGGCGGCAGATTGTAGCACTTGGGAAGATTACCATGCCAGTAACCTTCGAATTTGTTAACAACACAAGGACTGAGCAAATTGTGTTTGATATTGTTGACATGGAGTATCCTTACAATGCTATCATTGGTCGCGGTACTCTCAATGCCTTCGAAGCAATTCTTCACCCAGCTTACCTCTGCATGAAGATACCTTTGGACCAAGGGCCTATTGCTATTCATGGAAGCCAGGAAGCTGCTAGAAGGGCCGAAGGAAGCTGGACTGACTCCAAAGCAATCCATAACATAGATGGAGCTGAAGCTTGTGAACAGTACAAATTCAGAAGGGAGAAAGCAGCTTCAGCAGATCAGCCGAAGCCCATGCTCTTATGTGAGGACATAGCAGAGCAGAAGGTGTTGTTGGGTTCTCAATTATCCGAAGAGCAGGAGAAAACCTTGATAAGGTTTTTGTTCAACAACAAAGATGTTTTTGCATGGTCAGCTAATGACCTCTGTGGAGTAAATCGGGATGTTATTGAACACTCGCTCAATGTTGACCCATCCTTCAGACCCAGAAAGCAGAGGCTTCAGAAAATGTCTGATGATAAGGCCGAAGGGGCTCGCAATGAAGTAAAAAGACTCCTCAGTGCTGGAGTTATTAGAGAGGTGAAATACCCAGAATGGTTGGCCAACACTGTTATGGTGAAGAAGGCCAATGGTAAATTGAGAATGTGTATTGATTTTACTGACCTCAATAAGGCTTGTCCGAAGGACGAGTTTCCATTGCCAAGGATAGATTCCTTAGTCGATGCAGCAGCTTCATCAGAGCTTATGAGTTTGCTGGATTGCTATTCAGGCTATCATCAAATCTGGATGAAGAAGGAGGACGAGCCGAAGACTAGCTTCATAACTCCAAGTGGCACATATTGCTATCTTCGGATGCCTGAGGGGCTCAAAAACGCTGGAGGAAGCTTCAGCAGAATGACTGCGAAGGTCCTCCAGTCTCAGATAGGCAGAAACGTGCTAACTTATGTTGATGACATCATTGTAAAAAGCACGAAACAGGAAAATCATATTGCTGATTTGCAGGAGACCTTCGCCAGTTTCAGACAAGCTGGCTTAAAGCTGAACCCAGAAAAGTGTGTCTTCGGAGTAAAGAAGGGGAAATTTCTTGGATGCTTGGTATCAACAAAGGGAATTGAAGCTAATCCAAGTAAAATTGAAGCTATACTTCGAATGGAGCCACCAACTACAAGAAAGGGGGCCCAAAGATTGACAGGGAGGCTGGCATCTCTCAATAGATTCATATCTAGATCAGCAGAAAGAAATTTACCATTCTTCGAAGTGCTGAAATCAGCCGAAGTCTTTCAATGGGGATCAAATCAACAAAAAGCCTTTGAAGAGCTGAAGCAATATTTGATAGATCTAACAACATTAACTCCACCAACGTCAGGGGCTCCTTTGTTGTTATATGTGGCAGCTTCGCACTCAGCAGTAAGTGCAGCACTTGTCCAGGAGAAGCTTGATGGCCAAGTCAAGAAGCAGGTTCCAGTGTATTTTGTATCTGAAGTCCTTAGTGTATCAAAGAAAAACTATACAGAACTGGAGAAGGTATTATATGCCGTTTTGATGGCATCCAGGAAGCTTCGTCATTATTTTCAGGCATACAATATTGTTGTTCCTTCTTCGCAGCCGTTGAAGGATATTATGAGAAATAGAGAAGCTACTGGACGGATTGGAAAATGGGCTGCAGAGCTCAACGAATTTTGCATTGATTATGTGCATAGATCTTCGATCCAGTCTCAAGCGTTGGCAGATTTCATTGCCGATTGGACGCCAGGGGCTCAGGATGAAGAAATAAATAAAGATGCCGAAGTGTGGACAGTGTTTTGCGATGGATCTTGGGGAACCTTCGGAGCAGGAGCAGCCGCTGTGTTGGTCTCACCATCCAAAGTTAAAACTTGTTATGCGGCAAGACTTGATTTTAGCTGTACAAACAATATTACTGAGTACGAAGCCCTGCTCCTGGGCCTTCGGAAATTAAAGGCAATGGGAATCAGAAGGGCGATTCTTAAAACTGATTCCCAGGTTGTTTCGGGTCATATCGACAAGAGTTGCAAGGCTAAAGATCCGAAGCTTGAAAAATATCTGGACACGGTCCGAAGAATCGAAGCTTCCTTCGAAGGATTTTCTGTCAAAAATATCCCTCGAGGACAAAATGAGCATGCTGATTTGCTAGCTAAGTCAGCAGCACAGGGGCTGCCTTTACCTTCGGATGTGTTCTTCGAAACAATAAAGGCACCTTCAGTGGAACTCCTTGAAAGAGCAGTCCTCAATATATCTCCTGTTTATAGCGAAGATTGGAGAACAGAGATCATTTCTTACCTTCAGGGTAAATTCCTTTCAGATGACGAAGCTTATAACAGGAGGATAGAGGCAAGAGCTCGTCCATATGTCATGATAGAAGGGGAGTTGTACAAACATGGAGTTTGTGCTCCGCTACTCAAGTGTTTATCTAGAGCCGAAGGTATAGAGTTGATGAAAGAAATACATGCAGGCCTGTGTGGATCTCACATTGGACCTAGGCCGTTACTTGGAAAAGTTTTCCGCCAAGGGTTTTATTGGCCGAAGGCAGCTTCGGATGCAGCGGAATTAGTTCAAAAGTGCGAAGGTTGTCAGAAATGTGCAAGAGATCAAAAACAACCTTCGTCTTTAACACAGCTCATACAACCATCTGGCCATTGCAAAAGTGGGGCCTTGACTTGTTAGGTCCATTACCACCGGCTCAAGGGAATCTAAGATATGTTATAGTGGCTGTGGAGTATTTTTCTAAATGGATTGAGGCAAAGCCATTAGCCACAATAACTTCGGCTACTGTCCAAAAGTTTTTCTGGCAGAACATTGTTTGTCGCTTCGGAGTACCGAAGGCCATCACTGTAGATAATGGAACACAGTTCGACTCCGAAGCTTTCAGAAATTTCTGTGATCAAATTGGCACGAAGATCCACTTTGCATCAGTCAGGCATCCGGAGTCAAATGGGCTCGTTGAAAGAGCCAACGGCATCATAATGACAGGAATAATGAAGTTAATCTTCAATCAACCCAGGGGAAAGTGGCCAGATCAGTTAACCAAAGTGGTGTGGAGCCACAATACAACAACATCAAGGTCTACAGGCTTTACTCCATTCAAGTTATTATTCGGTGACGAAGCAATAACTCCGGAAGAAGCTAAAACTGGATCAATAAGAGTAGTAGCTTCGGCAGAATCAGGTCCTGAAGATGCTTGTTTTGTGGAAAAAGATGCTTTAGAAGGGATCAGGCTTCAAGCTGTGGAGAATATCAATAAATACCAAGCCGAAACAGTCAAATGGCGAGATAGAAAAGTTCGGCTAAAGAATATTGAGCCGGGACACTTGGTGCTTCGGAGAGTGGCCAACCCAGACACAGTGGGCAAGTTACAGTTGAAATGGGAGGGACCTTTCTTGGTAGCATCTTCGTCAAGACCTGGTTCATACAGATTGAAGGACATGGACGGCAACGACATTCCAAGATCTTGGAATGCGGATGAGCTTCGGCGATATTATGTGTAACTTGATGTAACTTTTTTATGTTTTTTCTTTTTCATGGCACCCTTTTCCTTTCTAAAGGGGGAGAAAGGTTTTTAATGGGGCCATCACATGTAATTTCCTTCTTTAGTTCTATAAGAGCAAAATCCCCCAAGGAATGTAAATGTAAAAGCTGAGAACGCACCATCGAGTGCCGAAAACTGAAAAAGCGAAGAAGCTCCAAAGTCGTTCCTAAGGGAATGCAGAGCTTACAGCGAAAAGTCAACGCTGATTCCGCCGAAAGTAAAAGGCGAAGAAGCTCCAAAGTCGTTCCTAAGGGAATGCAGAGCTTACAGCGAAAAGTCAACGCTGATTCCGCCGAAAGTAAAAGGCGAAGAAGCTCCAAAGTCGTTCCTAAGGGAATGCAGAGCTGGTGTGTGATTGTTTCTAAGGAAATAACGGCTAAGGCTATGCCTTCGGATATGTGTTTGGGCATTCATTCGCACATCACATTACATCATAGCATTTGCATTCATAAACATTCAGGCATATATAGGATAATCATCATCATGGCATAAGTGGTTGTTTCGGCAAAAAGAAGAAGCGGTCTTTATGCTTCGTTGTGTACAAAAAAGAAAGGTTTCGGCAAAAAGAAGAAGCGGTTTTTTATGCTTCGTTGTGTGCAAAAAAAAGAAAGGTTTCGGCAAAAAGAGGAAGCGGTCTTTTATGCTTCGTTGTGTACGAAAAGAAGGGAAGGTGTTTTTTCGCCTTCGGCTCAAAATACTAATTTCGTCCACATCAAAGCGCCTTAATGGAAGGGTAAGGATATATTACAAGGTATGAACAAAGTTCATTAAGAACAGTTTAGTTGTGTTTACAAAAGTTATTACAAAAGTCTCTTGAGTTTTTTCTACAGTCTACTCCTACTGATTTTCACCGGGCTTTAGCTTCGGCGGCATAGTCTTTAAGCATCAGTTTCAGCTTCGTCATCCTACATGAATCAAGGTATTGTGAGTAAAAATCAAGTTTGAAGGAGAAGGTAAGCACAAGGTATGATTTCTTACTGGTTCAAGATGACTTCGAGCTTCGTCTCCAGCCTTTTCTCGCCCGCCTTTTGTCCATATCATTTTTATAAATCTGTTTGAAATGCTTCGGGCGAGGTCAGGAATATCATCTAGAATTGATGGAGATAGAGTAAAATTGGGCCTGTTGACGATTTGTAACACCCGGTTTTAAAGGACAAAGCCGGGTGCATCTCATACATGCGCCAAAGGAGACAACATATATAATAACAGAGTGTATAGAGATAAATGTCACAAAACATCAAAGTATTTATTACATAGCGGAAGACTTATTACAAAGTAAAAGACTAAATATAAAACGAACTAAGGATCGTCGGCGCCAATGTCGACTGAGAAACGCCACCTAGATCAAGTCGAACGCCTCAGTGTTAGGCGGCTCCTCTTCGACCACCTATTCTTCTCCTGTGGGGGGGTGTGAGACAGCAAGAGTGAGCTCACATACGTTCATAGCTCAACAAGTCGTGGGGAATAATGTGGCATAAACTCACCAAAGGTGGGAGTTCATGTAGTGTAAGGCTGATCAATGAAATAAAGGCTGAAGCTGAGCATTGCTTTTATAAGTTGGTCAAAATTTTATTAGCAATTACTAGGTGTAAGTAAATACCAAACCTTAATAATAATAAAGAAAAGTAATAGTAAAATAATCCCAAATGCGATGCAAATGTCAAATTAAATTTAAGTTCCATAATTAATCATGTGAGGGTCCGAGCCGCTCATGACCGTGAGCACGGCTAGTATACTAGTTTTACACTCTGCAGAGGTTGCGCATCTTTACCCACAAGTCATGTTACCCATCTGCCAAGAGACGGCCAATCCCATACACCTCTACCGAGGAGGCGAGGCAGGGTAACACTACGAGGCCTTTACAAAGTTCCACTAGCTTCAGACTACCCGCTACAGTTTATAGGAAGCTCCAGTGCAGGGTTCCTGGCTGACCGCCATCGCAGCAAAATCAACCAGGGACCTCCCTACACTAACCACTCCCCTACTGCCCTTGCCCCTTTCGGGTAAGGTAGCCCTCCCCTAGCTTTCCTAGTTAATCAGCCAAGGGCGTCCCATTAAACCCTTGTGGTAGCACTGTTTTCCCGGGTGGTCGCTCCATGTTCCCATTAACATAATGATCTTAACATGAACAAGGAATAATAAAACAGATAACAATAAATAGTATAACAATTAGTGATGAATATCTCTATATCCAAATCCACATAAAGCAATAGCATGTACTACCCAAAACTTTAGTAGTAAAACCAGTGGTGAAGCAAGGTATAAAGATAGTCAAAATCTAGGGCATCCTATTGGGTCCCAGCAAAATTATCCTATGCAGATCATTATGAGTAATAAGAACATGAATGGGTAAAAGAAGTGATCAAGGGCACAACTTGCCTTCAATGAGCTCCTGCTCAGCTATCTCTACTTGCTGAACCTCAGTTTCCACAGTAGCTTGCTCGTCTACTCGCATCAACACAATACATACATAGCATGGCATAAATTAACATCACATCAAACATGCAAATTGAATATACAGTAATAAACTAGACATTAAAATAAGATCACAGGAACTGGAATCACTGAATTTGGAGTTATAGATTTCAAGTTATGAATTTCCTAAGATTTAAGGTGATTATAATAGGATTAGATGATAAATTAATTTTCTAACAGAGTTCATGTCAAAACAGTGACTCTAAATGGTAGAGAATAATATTACAAAATTTTAGAAACTGGAATGGAGTGATTTGGGGCTCACATGAATTTTCTACAATTTAATCAAGTTTCTGCATTTAAATATGTGCTAAAAACTATTTTCTAAATGATTTTCCCTATTTTATCATTTCTCTGGACTGGGCGTCATTTTCTGGAAAGTGCAGGGGTTCCGACGTAAAAATCCCTAAGACACAGAGCCCCACAGCGCAGGACGGCGGGTTGATTTCACCATTTCACAAGGTTTCTTATGTAAGAGTGCTCGACGAAGGGGTATGGGTGATTTTAGGCCGTCCAGATCAGATCCAAAGGCCAGGAATAGGTCGCGACCGGGCAAACTGACACGCGAGCGCGTCCACTCGATCCATGATCGACGGCCTCGATTTAATGAAGCCAGGTGTGATCGGCACCGAAGGATCAAAGATCTACGACACGGATCAAATTTCGCTCCAACGATCAACGCGCCCGATCACAACCGTTGTTTCCCCGATCTACGGGCGACGCGCAATCTCCCTACGCTCTCAGTACCGGGCGGCGGCCGACGGCCAGGGCGGCGGCGCCATCACCAGAGAACTCTTCCCCTCGCAATCCCACAGCTATTCTCTAATCAGTCTTAGGGTATAGGTAGAGGAGGACAACGCGAAGCCGACGGGGCATACTCACCAAGGAACGCGACAAAAGAGACTGCCGCCCACGGCGAAGGGCGGATCCACGGCGGCTTGCAACCACGATGAGCAATTAAGCTGACTCTGGTAACGCTCCGAGCCCGATACCGCTATCCCAACGTCCCACGCACCACGACGAAACTCCGGGCTGAAACGCCGAAGGTAGTTCGCCAGTACCGGCAGAGATTCCCGGCGGCGCTCGGAGTCCCTCGCAGATGGCGGCGATGAGAAGAGAAACGAGAAGGAGGCACAAGGGGGAAAGGTCTCGGTCCACATTTGAAGCGCGAGGCGAGGTGGAGATATGGGTGCGGGGTTAGCGCGCGGATTCCACAGCCCGTTCCTGTTTCCCCGGCGAGGTCGACGCGGAGCGCGTGGAGTTCGTTGCGCCGTTGCGGAGCTGGTACAGATCCGATGGTTTGGGCCCACCAGTCAATGGCTGATGCAAGGGAACGGTCACGGGTCTATGCGCCAGCGACAGAGGCGAAGAGAGCGCCGCGGGCAGGAAATAGCTGGTGGCGGCTGACTTGTGGATCCCGCGGACCAGAGGCAGACCGCGTCTGACGAACGGGCTCCACACAGCAGAGACCCAAGGCGCGCGCGGTGGGAGTTTGGGCCGCGTGCCCGAAATGGTTTGCTGGGCCAGAAGTGAGGCGGCCAGCCCATCTAGGTTAGAATTCCTTCTCTATTTTTCCTTTTTATTTTTGAATTCCCTTTTTCTAACTTCAAACATACTATTTGAATTTCAAATTGATTTGCAGATTTCACAGGTCATGTGCACAAAATAAACATACCACTTTAAGGATATATTTATGTTTTTATATTTTTATATTTTATATTCCTCCTCTTTTCTTTAGAGTTTTGTTTTCAAAGGTAGAAGTTAAACTTTATGTGTCCATTAACATCTTGTGGAATATAAAATAGTAGCATATCTTATTATTATTTATTATTATTATTATTATCCACAAATGCACAATCAAGTAAAACCCAGCATGGTGCATGATTTAGTAGCATATCTTTTATATTTATTTGTTCTCATGTGATGTTCTCATGAAATGATAAATATGGACAACACATATATGTACAAAGGAATGTCCTTTCTCCTTTTAGGTTATCCTCCACAAATTACAAGTTGGGTATTACAAATCCTACCCCCCTTAAAAATAATCTCGGCCTCGAGATTTAAGAAGATCTAGGGAAAGAGGTGGGGAAAATCTATGCGAAGCTCTTCTTCTCTTTCCCAAGTTGCTTCATCTTCACCGTGGTGACTCCATTGAACTTTGCACATCTTTATCACCTTATTTCTTGTAACTCGAGTCAGAGTGTCCAAAATTTTGATGGGGTACACAGCATAAGTCAAATCTTCTTGAGCACTAAGGTCTTCCAGTGGTAACTGTTCTTCAGGTACCCTGAGACATTTCTTCAGCTGAGATACATGGAATACATCATGAACATCCGCGAGATGATCCGGTAACTCCAATTGATATGCAACCTCTCCCACTCGCTTTAAGATTAAGAAAGGTCCAATAAAGCGAGGGGGCAACTTTCCTTTGACTTTAAATCTTCTCATACCCCGGAGTGGTGACACCTTCAAATAGACATAATCACCCTCCTTAAACTCAAGCATTCTTCTCCGGTTGTCAGCATAACTTTTCTGCCTGGATTGTGCAGTTCTCAAATTCTCCCTTATTTGCTGAACCTGTTCCTCTGCTTCTTGTATAACCTCAGGCCCAAACAACTGTCTTTCACCAGTTTGATTCCAATACAAGGGAGTCCTGCACTTTCTGCCATACAAAGCCTCAAACGGTGACATCTTCAAGCTGGCCTGATAGCTATTATTATATGAGAACTTAGCACAAGGTAGACACTTGTTCCAACTATTACCATGCTGAAGGGCACAAGCTCTCAACATGTCTTCCAATACTTAATTAGTCCTTTCAGTCTGTCGATCAGTCTGAGGTAGGCCGAACAATTCAACTTCGTATCCATATTCTCATGAAAACTTTTCCAAAATTTGGAGGTAAACTGTGATTCTCTATCCAAAATGATCTTCTTCGGTATACCGTGTTGAGACACAATCCGAGCCATATATGCTCTACCAATTAAGATCCCTTATAAGTAGCCTTGACCGGAATGAAATGAGCCACTTTGGTCAGTCTATCCACAATAACCCATATAGAATCGTATCCTTTCGAGGTGCGAGGCAATCCAGTAATGAAATCCATACCAATCTCTTCCTACTTCCATTCGGTATCTTTAATGGGTACAGTAGTCCAGCTGGTCTCTATGTTCAGCCTTAACTCTTTGACACGCACCGCACATAGCCACATGTGCAGCCACATCTCTCTTCAATCCATACCACCAATATTTCTGCTTTAAATCCTGATACATCTTGGTACTACCAGGATGAATAGAATAATCCGAGTCATAGGCTCCCTTTAAAATAGTCTCACGAAGGCTTTCAATATCAGGAACACATATCCTGTCCTTGAACCATACGGTGCCTTGCTCATCTTCCGTGAATTCTGAACCTCAACCTTCAGTAATCAGATCCTTAATCTCTTGTATTTTAGCATCACCAATCTATCCTTCTGCGGATTTCTTGCTCCAAGGTAGGTTCCACATCCATAATAACTCCTTTAGTGTGAGCAACTATCCCCAGGTTAAGTCTCCTGAAATCTCCAACAACCACATCGGGTAGCTGGGTAACAACATCTGAATGAACATGTTCATTTCGACTCAAGGCATCTGCAACCAAATTCGCCTTGCCCGGGTGATAGTGAATCTCCAAATCATAATCCTTAATAAGCTCCAACCAAGTTGCCTAAGGTTGAGATCCTTCTGAGTGAATATATACTTCAAATTCTTATGATCCGTGCATACTTGACACTTGGTTCCCTAATATAATGTCTCCAAATCTTAAGCACATGCACAACGGCTACCAGTTCTAAGTCATGAGTGGGGTAGTTCAATTCTTGTTTCCGCAACTGTCGAAACGCGTAGGCAATCACGTGTCCTTCTTGCATGAGCACACATCCTAAGCCTTGGCCACATGCATCACAATAAATATCGAATCCTTTCTACAGATTTGGCATAACCAACACTGGTGGCGACATCAATCTCTTCTTTAATTGATCAAAGCTATCTTGGCACTTCTCATCCCACTTGAATTCCCTTCTTTTTTCCAAAAGTGAAGTCATAGGCTTAGCAATCTTAGAAAATCCTTCAATAAATCTCCGATAATATCCTGCTAGTCCCAAGAAACTCTGAATCTCAGTAACTGTAGTGGGTACTCTGCACTCCATTATCTCCTTAACTTTAGCAGGATCCACTGAAATTCCTCCATTAGAAATAATATGACCAAGGAATGGCACCTTGTCAATCCAAAACTCACACTTCCTGAACTTAGCATAGAGTTGATTATCTCACAGCTTCTGTAGCACCAAACTTAGATGTTGTTCATGATCACTTTCATTCTTAGAATAGATAAGAATATCGTCGATAAACACCACGACGAATTTGTCCAAATACTCCGTAAACACTTTGTTCATCAAATTCATGAAATACGCCGGTGCATTGGTTAATCCAAATGACATAACAGTAAACTCATATAATCCATATCGGGTTGAGAAGGTCGTCTTATGAATATCTGAGGGTCTAATCCTCATCTGATGGTATCCCGATCGGAGATCAATCTTCGAGAATACCCTGGCTCCTCTCATCTGATCAAACAAATCCTCAATACGGGGTAATGGATACTTGTTCTTCACCGTGACATCATTGAGTGATCTATAGTCCACACACATATGCCCAAACCAAAATCTCAGCATGACGCATAATTTTATTAGCAACACATGGGGTCAAATAGACCTTTTTATTCCTCCTAAAATAGTATCATACCGAATACTAACTAAAGGAACATGTAGATCCTACAAATAGTAGTAATTTATATATATGTTTATATAGCTTGGTGGAGCTGGTGGTGGTGAAGATGGTGGTTGTTGTCGTTGTCTCTCCAACCGTGATTGCCTTATTTCTTGATGTATCTCCAGGCGGGCCTGACGTATTTCCTCGCGTTCTTGTCTTATCTGGTTTTGCATTTTGGTCACCATGTCTGTCAATTGCTGTATTACCAGCCTTTGGGTTGCGATCACTTGCTCGGTTTCAACAGGTGGGGGATTTGGAGGATTCATTTCTGTTTGCTGTTGCGTGATAATCTTTCCTTTCCTGGTATTGACCATCTGAGTTAGATACATATGGTAAGAAAGAGCAGTAGACAAGGCAGTAATTACAATCATGTTACTTTGGGGGATTTATTAGCTAAGCAGATTAATATTTCACCTACTATAGCTAATTCAATACCTTATGTTGGTACATGCTAAGATGTCCATCTATAATAATTCAATCAATCAAAGAAGCAAATCAGACATTTAGCATCAGCACAATCAACCAACATTTTTTTAAGAAAATAGTTTTAACTTTTGTTTTGGGTTCCCTAACTCTTAAGAATGTCATAGGGGTAGGGATTCCAAGGTGTGAAATCTATCTTGTCTCAGAGTAGAAAAGGTAAGAATGATCAGAGTAGAACAGTAGAAGGTGAGACAGGATCAAGATAAGTGTAGAAAGAATCAGAGTAAGGTGAGTGTAGAATGAATCAGAATGAGATAAGTAGGTAAGGGTTTGTCCAGTTCTATCTAGGTTTCGTCCTACAGTCAACATTTGCTCTGATACCACTTCTGTAACACCCGGTTTTAAAGGACAAAGCCGGGTGCATCTCATACATGCGCCAAAGGAGACAACATATATAATAACAGAGTGTATAGAGATAAATGTCACAAAACATCAGAGTATTTATTACATAGCGGAAGACTTATTACAAAGTAAAAGACTAAATATAAAATGAACTAAGGATCGTCGGCGCCAATGTCGACTGAGAAACGCCACCTAGATCAAGTCGAACGCCTCAGTGTTAGGCGGCTCCTCTTCGACCACCTATTCTTCTCCTGTGGGGGGGTGTGAGACAGCAAGAGTGAGCTCACATACGTTCATAGCTCAACAAGTCGTGGGGAATAATGTGGCATAAACTCACCAAAGGTGGGAGTTCATGTAGTGTAAGGCTGATCAATGAAATAAAGGCTGAAGCTGAGCATTGCTTTTATAAGTTGGTCAAAATTTTATTAGCAATTACTAGGTGTAAGTAAATACCAAACCTTAATAATAATAAAGAAAAGTAATAGTAAAATAATCCCAAATGCGATGCAAATGTCAAATTAAATTTAAGTTCCATAATTAATCATGTGAGGGTCCGAGCCGCTCATGACCGTGAGCACGGCTAGTATACTAGTTTTACACTCTGCAGAGGTTGCGCATCTTTACCCACAAGTCATGTTACCCATCTGCCAAGAGACGGCCAATCCCATACACCTCTACCGAGGAGGCGAGGCAGGGTAACACTACGAGGCCTTTACAAAGTTCCACTAGCTTCAGACTACCCGCTACAGTTTATAGGAAGCTCTAGTGCAGGGTTCCTGGCTGACCGCCATCGCAGCAAAATCAACCAGGGACCTCCCTACACTAACCACTCCCCTACTGCCCTTGCCCCTTTCGGGTAAGGTAGCCCTCCCCTAGCTTTCCTAGTTAATCAGCCAAGGGCGTCCCATTAAACCCTTGTGGTAGCACTGTTTTCCCGGGTGGTCGCTCCATGTTCCCATTAACATAATGATCTTAACATGAACAAGGAATAATAAAACAGATAACAATAAATAGTATAACAATGAGTGATGAATATCTCTATACCCAAATCCACATAAAGCAATAGCATGTACTACCCAAAACTTTAGTAGTAAAACCAGTGGTGAAGCAAGGTATAAAGATAGTCAAAATCTAGGGCATCCTATTGGGTCCCAGCAAAATTATCCTATGCAGATCATTATGAGTAATAAGAACATGAATGGGTAAAAGAAGTGATCAAGGGCACAACTTGCCTTCAATGAGCTCCTGCTCAGCTATCTCTACTTGCTGAACCTCAGTTTCCACAGTAGCTTGCTCGTCTACTCGCATCAACACAATACATACATAGCATGGCATAAATTAACATCACATCAAACATGCAAATTGAATATACAGTAATAAACTAGACATTAAAATAAGATCACAGGAACTGGAATCACTGAATTTGGAGTTATAGATTTCAAGTTATGAATTTCCTAAGATTTAAGGTGATTATAATAGGATTAGATGATAAATTAATTTTCTAACAGAGTTCATGTCAAAACAGTGACTCTAAATGGTAGAGAATAATATTACAAAATTTTAGAAACTGGAATGGAGTGATTTGGGGCTCACATGAATTTTCTACAATTTAATCAAGTTTCTGCATTTAAATATGTGCTAAAAACTATTTTCTAAATGATTTTCCCTATTTTATCATTTCTCTGGACTGGGCGTCATTTTCTGGAAAGTGCAGGGGTTCCGACGTAAAAATCCCTAAGACACAGAGCCCCACAGCGCAGGACGGCGGGTTGATTTCACCATTTCACAAGGTTTCTTATGTAAGAGTGCTCGACGAAGGGGTATGGGTGATTTTAGGCCGTCCAGATCAGATCCAAAGGCCAGGAATAGGTCGCGACCGGGCAAACTGACACGCGAGCGCGTCCACTCGATCCATGATCGACGGCCTCGATTTAATGAAGCCAGGTGTGATCGGCACCGAAGGATCAAAGATCTACGACACGGATCAAATTTTGCTCCAACGATCAACGCGCCCGATCACAACCGTTGTTTCCCCGATCTACGGGCGACGCGCAATCTCCCTATGCTCTCAGTACCGGGCGGCGGCCGACGGCCAGGGCGGCGGTGCCATCACCGGAGAACTCTTCCCCTCGCAATCCCACAGCTATTCTCTAATCAGTCTTAGGGTATAGGTAGAGGAGGACAACGCGAAGCCGACGGGGCATACTCACCAAGGAACGCGACGGAAGAGACTGCCGCCCACGGCGAAGGGCGGATCCACGGCGGCTTGCAACCACGATTAGCAATTAAGCTGACTCTGGTAACGCTCCGAGCCCGATACCGCTATCCCAACGTCCCACGCACCACGACGAAACTCTGGGCTGAAACGCCGAAGGTAGTTCGCCAGTACCGGCAGAGATTCCCGGCGACGCTCGGAGTCCCTCGCAGATGGCGACGTTGAGAAGAGAAACGAGAAGGAGGCACAAGGGGGAAAGGTCTCGGTCCACATTTGAAGCGCGAGGCGAGGTGGAGATATGGGTGCGGGGTTAGCGCGCGGATTCCACAGCCCGTTCCTGTTTCCCCGGCGAGGTCGACGCGGAGCGCGCGGAGTTCGTTGCGCCGTTGCGGAGCTGGTACAGATCCGACGGTTTGGGCCCACCAGTCAATGGCTGATGCAAGGGAACGGTCACGGGTCTATGCGCCAGCGACAGAGGCGAAGAGAGCGCCGCGAGCAGGAAATAGCTGGTGGCGGCTGACTTGTGGATCCCGCGGACCAGAGGCAGACCGCGTCTGACGAACGGGCTCCACACAGCAGAGACCCAAGGCGTGCGCGGTGGGAGTTTGGGCCGCGTGCCCGAAATGGTTTGCTGGGCCAGAAGTGAGGCGGCCAGCCCATCTAGGTTAGAATTCCTTCTCTATTTTTCCTTTTTATTTTTGAATTCCCTTTTTCTAACTTCAAACATACTATTTGAATTTCAAATTGATTTGCAGATTTCACAGGTCATGTGCACAAAATAAACATACCACTTTAAGGATATATTTATGTTTTTATATTTTTATATTTTATATTCCTCCTCTTTTCTTTAGAGTTTTGTTTTCAAAGGTAGAAGTTAAACTTTATGTGTCCATTAACATCTTGTGGAATATAAAATAGTAGCATATCTTATTATTATTTATTATTATTATTATCCACAAATGCACAATCAAGTAAAACCCAGCATGGTGCATGATTTAGTAGCATATCTTTTATATTTATTTGTTCTCATGTGATGTTCTCATGAAATGATAAATATGGACAACACATATATGTACAAAGGAATGTCCTTTCTCCTTTTAGGTTATCCTCCACAAATTACAAGTTGGGTATTACACGATTTTTCCGTGATCACAGCCAGCCTTCAGAAATGCTGCAGCGGTGCCCCGAGAAGCTACCCAGGCACAGAAGTCACCGTGCCCGGCTATAACTTCGTCAAGCTCATCAATTTCAGCTTCAATATGTTCGAAGGTTCTTGGCAAATTTTCAGCTGAAGGGGTGAACTTTCCACTGCTGGCTCCAACTGAATAAAAGATCTTTTTTAATTGTTGAATACAGTTATTACTAAATTTCAAACATTTGTCTTGAAGGCTTGTCAATGATTTTTTCAAATCTGAGTTTTCTTGGACTTCGGCCTCAAATTTTGAATTAAGCTCATGCTTCTCTTGTTCAAATTGTTTTGATTGGCAGAGAAGCTTCGAATTCAATTCTGCTACTTTAGCTTCAGTTTCTGCCAATAAGCCTTCAGTTGTTTGGAGTTCGAAGTCTTTCTTTTCAATAATAGCTAATTGCTCTTTTATTTTGCTCTCTAAATTTTCAATTATAGCTTCGTGTTTCTTATCCTCTAGATCTTGCTGCATCTTCAAAGCCTTGCTCAGTAGCATGCTCTGCACATAAGCAACCTTCGTTAGAAATATTTTCATTATTAAAAACAATAGAAGTCAGAGAAAAGCTGTTTACCTTGAAATTGGAATAAAATAAGCTACCAACGATATGTTGTCGTCGGTAGCGGCTGATATCCGTTTCCAGCTTCGGAAAACCGATACTCTTTGATAGAGTACCGATGACCTTAGCTCCAGTTTGATCCCGGATGCAGTCTAATTTTTCATCGTCAATGCCTCCGAAAAGAAGAGCTCCTGGCTTATATCCGCAAGATTTGGCATATTCTTTAAGCTCTTCTATTTCGGCCTTCGACAGTTCTTGCCCAACTAAATTTTGAAATATGAAGGCTTCGTCCTCCGAAGTATCTTCGGCTATTTTCTTTTCCTTCCCAGGCACTGTGGCCATGGTTTCTTCGGCGGCAGTAGTAGCTTCTTCTGCGGCCATGTCTAGCAGAATTTTGTCGATGTCTTCAATTGTAGTTTCCAAGTTCAAATCTTCGGCCGAAGCGGCTTCGGTAGCCGCGATCTCCGAAGGTGCGACTTCGACATTTGCTCTGCCCTCAATCGCTGGCGCTTTTCGAGTTGAAGCCCTCGGTGGCGTCTTGTCAATGACTTCGGTCACTGCAATGATTCTTTGTCTCTTTGTTTTGGTTATCTTCTTCGTTTTTTCCAGCTCCTCCACCTTTCGAAAAAGCTTCGTCAGTTGAGGCCCTAATGGACTTAGCTTCGCGGGCAGGGGTTCAGTCATTACCTTTAAGATTTCCTCCACGTCGGTGGTAGAGGGTGGTGCAGGAGTCCCCTCTTCATCGGATAATTTTCGCTTCGGAGATGATATTCTTCTCTTCTTTGGAATATTCTTCTCTCTTGGTGTTTCTTCCTCATCTTTGTTCAAAGTTTCGGCCACCCTTTTCCTTTTTTGGCCCTCAGCACCCTTATCCAGCCGTTCATAGTCAGGGTACTCAAAACCCAGGGCATCAAACACTCGGTTTAGTCTTCGCTTCGGACGGGTGCCGAAGGCCGCAGTCATCAATTGATCTTCTTTTTTCGAGTAATTCCCAAGAATTTCATTGCACATTACTTCCACTGTGTCCAGCCACTCTTGGCAAGGTTTTTTAAAGTATTTCTTGAACTTGAAATGGTAAGGAAGCCGAACAAGTTCCCCTTCTTTCTTCTCTCCTTCCAGCTTCGGCATTTTCCATTCTTTTAAAGTAGGGAAAACCCTGAAGGCCAAGAACTCTTGAACTAGGTCCCTGGTACTGATATGCTCTGAAATAATTTTAAATTCACCCAGTGCAGCCCAGGTGGGACCTTCTAATGTCATGTGGCATCGCGGTCTTGTTTCTCCGAAGATCAATTCAAGTGGGCTTTGTACCAACTTCTCTTTGTCTTCGTCAACTTTCACATAAAACCACTCTGACTTCCAGCCTGCCGGCCATTTGCTTCGGTAGCTAATAACAGGAAATTTTGTGGTTTTCCGATAGGCAAAATTGTAGCAACCAAAGTTATCATGTAATCCATCTTTTCTAGCCTTCGTCTGGTAATGCAATTCATGAACTCGACAAAAGCTGTCGGCAAACGGTTCCACCGTCTGGCTTCGGAGGGCCCAGATATAAACACTAAGCCTAACGATAGCGTTAGGAGTCAATTGATGAAAGTAAATACCAAACTTCTTCAATACATCTGCAATAATCCCATGAAGGGGGAATCTCAGCCCAGCCTTTAGAAAGCTCTTGAAAATGACTATCTCATCCTTCTCTGGCTTTGGGGTAGTTTCTTCTCCCCCGAAGCGAAGTAGCTTCTTCTGACTTTCACTGAAATAACCTGACTTTACCATCTTGGAGAGATCAGCCTTTGAAACGGTCGACTTTCCGAAGTCCAAGTGGCTGGGCTTACTTGGCATGGCAATGCGATAATCATCTTCGGGATCAGTTTCTTCAATGTTCTCATCTTCTGCTTCGGCAGTCGCTTGTACTGCTTCAACAGTGGGGATTTCCTCCGAGGTTACCAGTCCGGATCGTTGCATTGCTTCGGAGATGGGAACAGTCTCCGAACCTTCAGCTTCGTCTCCTTCACGCTCAACCCTGGCAGTAGATCGCACTCTGGCCATTTAATTTTGAGTTTGTGGAAATTGAATACTTTTTTCTCCCGAAGCCTTTCCTTCTGACGAAGCAGGCTTCGAGTTGGACCTTCGTTCGATTCCGGGAGTCAAGCTTCGGCTATGGTTAAAAATTTTGGCAGCAAAACAGTGCAAATAGCAATGAATGCTGTGGTAACTTCACACCTACCCGTCTGTTTATATAGTGCTGCAAGTAAGAAGGCGAAGCGCCAGGATTTTTACACCAGGCGGACAGTCACTAGCACTCGCTGCGCGGTGGACCGCAGAGACCAAACAGTAACTCTGCAAGGTGGGCCTGACACGCGCTCGGAAACTGAATCGTTTCTCGACAACGAGCTCAGGGAAGGTGTTTTTTGGACCTTCGGCTTCCCGAAGCTTAAGAGGCTTTTTTCACGGATCAAGCTCGTTACGAAAAACGATCTAGCGCCGCGAAAGGGGCTACTGTTGGGGTCATGCTTCGTTGTGCCGAAGGTCTTGTATGAAGAAGCAGCTTCGGCTGAAGTTGTCCCCAGGAGACGACCGAAGGTTCCTCTTCATGAAGTTTCGGAATTACAAGCCGACTTAGAGATAGAATGACCTTTTAATCCATAAAGGTCTGAGTCAATGTTGTAAACTTTTACGGGGGCATAATTGTAATTCTTTACAGGTTGTGTCCTGTGTCTATAAATAGATGAACAGTATCCCCGTACTGTTCACGCTGATTTGTATTCACTCGTGCATCACGCTTGTATTTTTCGCCTTCCGTCAAATCGAAGGTACAAATGTAATTCAATATTGTTCTTATTCCTCCATAATCATATAATGATGACACCTAATAATGTTGTATGATTATTCATGTATTCTTTCATGTTTCATGTGCTCTTTCTCTTATCAATATAAATTATGATGATGATGATGAAGGTATGTCCTTCACAACCTTCGTCCGGGATCGTTGTATCCTAAGGGAAATAACGCTTCGAAGGACGAAGGACATTAATCATTAACTTTTCTGTGTTGCCTTGTTCTTAATTCATAGCATTTGAGAACAAGTCCCCAACATTTGCCTTGCAGGTTTATGCATCCGGGGGTTCAAGCTGGATTATTGACAGCGGATGCACAAACCATATGACGGGGGAGAAGAAGATGTTCACCTCCTACGTCAAGAATAAAGATTCCCAAGATTCAATAATATTCGGTGATGGGAATCAAGGCAAGGTAAAAGGGTTAGGTAAAATTGCAATCTCAAATGAGCACTCTATCTCTAATGTGTTTTTAGTAGAGTCTCTTGGATATAATTTGCTATCTGTTAGTCAATTATGCAATATGGGATATAACTGTTTGTTTACAAATGTAGATGTGTCTGTCTTTAGAAGATGTGATGGTTCACTAGCTTTTAAGGGTGTACTAGACGGCAAGCTTTACTTAGTTGATTTTGCAAAAGAAGAGGCCGGTCTAGATGCATGCTTAATGGCTAAGACTTGCATGGGCTGGCTGTGGCATCGCCGCTTAGCACATGTGGGGATGAAGAACCTCCACAAGCTTCTAAAGGGAGAACACGTGATAGGTCTAACCAATGTTCATTTCGAAAAAGATAGACCTTGTGCAGCTTGTCAAGCAGGGAAACAGGTGGGAGGCTCTCATCACACCAAAAATGTGATGACAACATCAAGACCCCTGGAGCTGCTACATATGGACCTCTTCGGACCCGTCGCCTATCTGAGCATAGGAGGAAGTAAGTATGGTCTAGTTATCGTTGATGACTTTTCCCGCTTCACTTGGGTGTTCTTTTTGCAGGATAAGTCTGAAACCCAAGGGACCCTCAAGCGCTTCCTAAGGAGAGCTCAAAATGAGTTTGAGCTCAAGGTGAAGAAGATAAGGAGCGACAACGGGTCCGAATTCAAGAACCTTCAAGTGGAGGAGTTTCTTGAGGAGGAAGGGATCAAGCACGAGTTCTCCGCTCCCTACACACCTCAGCAAAATGGTGTGGTAGAGAGGAAGAACAGGACGCTCATAGATATGGCGAGGACTATGCTTGGAGAATTCAAGACCCCCGAGTGCTTTTGGTCGGAAGCCGTGAACACGGCTTGCCACGCCATCAACAGGGTCTACCTTCACCGCCTCCTCAAGAAGACGTCGTATGAGCTGCTAACCGGTAACAAACCTAATGTATCGTATTTTCGTGTTTTTGGGAGTAAATGCTACATTCTAGTGAAGAAGGGTAGGAATTCCAAATTTGCTCCCAAAGCCGTAGAAGGATTTTTATTAGGTTATGATTCAAATACAAAGGCGTATAGGGTCTTCAACAAATCATCGGGTTTGGTTGAAGTCTCTAGCGACGTTGTATTTGATGAGACTAATGGCTCTCCAAGAGAGCAAGTTGTTGATCTTGATGATGTAGATGAAGAAGACGTTCCAACGGCTGCAATACGCACCATGGCGATTGGAGATGTACGGCCTCAGGAACATTTGGAGCAAGATCAACCGTCTTCCTCAACTATGGTGCATCCCCCAACCCAAGATGATGAACAGGGATCTCAAGTGGAGGCACATGATCAAGGGGGAGCACAGGATGTTCAAGAGGAAGAAGCACCTCAGGCACCTGCAACCCAAGTTCGAGCGACAATTCAAAGGGATCATCCCGTCGACCAGATATTGGGTGATATTAGCAAGGGAGTAACTACTCGCTCAAGATTAGTTAATTTTTGTGAGCATTACTCTTTTGTCTCTTCTATTGAGCCTTTCAGGGTAGAAGAGGCCTTGCTAGATCCGGACTGGGTGTTGGCCATGCAGGAGGAACTCAACAACTTCAAGCGCAACGAAGTTTGGACACTGGTGCCTCGTCCCAAGCAAAATGTTGTAGGAACCAAGTGGGTGTTCTACAACAAACAGGACGAGCACGGGGTGGTGACGAGGAACAAGGCTCGACTTGTGGCAAAAGGTTATGCCCAAGTCGCAGGTTTGGACTTTGAGGAGACTTTTGCTCCTGTGGCTAGGCTAGAATCAATTCGTATCTTGCTAGCATATGCCGCTCACCATTCTTTCAGGTTGTACCAAATGGATGTGAAGAGCGCTTTCCTCAACGGGCCGATCAAGGAGGAGGTGTACGTGGAGCAGCCCCCTGGCTTCGAGGATGAACGGTACCCCGACCACGTGTGTAAGCTCTCTAAGGCGCTCTATGGACTTAAGCAAGCCCCAAGAGCATGGTATGAATGCCTTAGAGACTTTTTAATTGCTAATGCTTTCAAGGTTGGGAAAGCCGATCCAACTCTTTTTACTAAGACTTGCGATGGTGATCTTTTTGTGTGCCAAATTTATGTCGACGACATAATATTTGGTTCTACTAACCAAAAGTCTTGTGAAGAGTTTAGCAGGGTGATGACGCAGAAATTCGAGATGTCGATGATGGGCGAGTTGACCTACTTCCTTGGGTTCCAAGTGAAGCAACTCAAGGACGGCACCTTCATCTCCCAAACGAAGTACACACAAGATTTGCTAAAGAGGTTTGGGATGAAGGACGCCAAGCCCGCAAAGACGCCGATGGGAACCGACGGACACACCGACCTCAACAAAAGAGGTAAGTCCGTTGATCAAAAAGCATACCGGTCCATGATAGGTTCTTTGCTTTATTTATGTGCTAGTAGACCGGATATTATGCTTAGCGTATGCATGTGTGCTAGATTTCAATCCGATCCGAAGGAGTGTCACTTAGTGGCTGTGAAGCGAATTCTTCGATATTTAGTCGCTACGCCTTGCTTCGGGATGAGGTATCCAAAGGGGTCTAACTTTGACTTGATTGGGTACTCAGATTCCGACTATGCTGGATGTAAGGTCGATAGGAAGAGTACATCAGGGACGTGCCAATTCTTAGGAAGGTCCCTGGTGTCATGGAACTCTAAGAAACAAACCTTCGTTGCCCTATCCACCGCTGAGGCCGAGTATGTTGCCGCAGGACAGTGTTGCGCGCAACTACTTTGGATGAGGCAAACCCTCAGGGACTTTGGCTACAATCTGAGCAAAGTCCCACTCCTATGTGACAATGAGAGTGCTATCCGAATAGCGGAAAATCCTGTTGAGCACAGCCGCACAAAGCACATTGACATCCGGCATCACTTTTTGAGAGATCACCAGCAAAAGGGAGATATCGAAGTGTTTCATGTTAGCACCGAGAACCAGCTAGCCGATATCTTTACCAAGCCTCTAGATGAGAAGACCTTTTGCAGGCTGCGTAGTGAGCTCAATATCTTAGATTCGCGGAACTTGGATTGAAATGTAGCATACATGTGTTTATGCCTTTGATTATGTTCATTCTGCATATTGTTGCTTATTGTGGTGCTCAAGTTGTACAAACACTCCCTGGACCTCACAAGTCCTGTTTGCAAGTGATGCACATATTTATGGGGAGCTGTGCTACAACTTGACCCTTTGAGACTAACCATGTACTTGAGCTTCGTTGTTTTAGTCTCCAAGGAAAATTGAAAGGGAAAAGGTGGACTTGGACCATGCAAGACTTCCACTGCACTCCGATGAAAAGAGTAACTTTTCCAAGATCATCTTCATACTCTTATTGCCTTTGTGTTCTTATTTGAAGATTTTGGTGAGGCAATGGGGTTAAAGGGCCAAGATTGATCCCGTTTTGGTGCTTGATGCCAAAGGGGGAGAAAATAAAGGCCAAAGCGATAAATGGATCAGCTACCACTTGAGAGATTTTGAAAATAGTAGAATAGAGCTTTTGGTTTGTCAAAACTCTTTTGTTGTCTCTCTTGTCAGAAGTTGGCTTCTTGTGGGGAGAAGTATTGATTATGGGAAAAAGGGGGAGTTTTTTGAAATCTTAAGTCAATTTCTCTTAGAATGACTCTCTTTATGTCTTAACATGTGTGTTTGACTTAGAGATAGAAATTTGAGTTTGATTTGCAAAAACAAACCAAGTGGTGGCATAGAGTGATCCATATATGTCAAAATTGAATCAAAACAATTTTGAGTTCTTATTTGATTTGATTTTGTACTTGTTCTACTTGCTTTATGTTGTGTTGGCATAAATCACCAAAAAGGGGGAGATTGAAAGGGAAATGTGCCCTTGGGCCATTTCTAAGTATTTTGGTGATTTAGTGTCCAACACAAGTGCCTAAGTGTAAAAAGGTGGACAAAGTACAAATCGAGAATTAAGGTATGTTTCTCAGACTTAGTACATTGTTTTATGGACTAATGTATTGTGTCTAAGTGCTGGAAACAGGAAAAATCCAATTGGAAATGTCTTGGCTCGAGCAGCCAAGAATCTGCTGAGTCTGCAAGCACCGGACTGTCCGGTGGTGCACCGGACAGTGTCCGGTGCGTCAGGCTGGCTCGAGCGAAGTGGCTGCTCTCGGGAATTCACCGGCGACGTACGGCTAAAATTCACCGGACTGTCCGGTGTGCACCGGACTGTCCGGTGAGCCAACGGTCGGCCGAGCCAACGGTCGGCCGCGCAATCTGCGCGGGACACGTGGCGGAGCCAACGGCTAGAAGACGGCACCGGACTGTCCGGTGTGCACCGGACATGTCCGGTGCGCCAACGGCTCTCAGGCTGCCAACGGTCGGCTTCGCTATTTAAGGAAGGAAATCGGGCACCGGACTGTCCGGTGCCCCCGATGACAGAAGGCAAGAATGGCTTTCCAAACTTGTGCTCAACGGCTCCTAGCTGCCTTGGGGCTATAAAAGGGACCCCTAGGCGCATGGAGGAGTACACCAAGCATCCTTTAAGCATCATTGATCACTCACACTTCATTCTCGCGCACTTGTTCGACATTTTAGTGATTTGAGCTCCGTTCTAGTGTGCTAGTCTCTTGAGCTCAAGTCTGGGTTTTGCGTGTGCGTATTCGCTGTGATCTTTGTGTCGTGTGTGAGTTGCTAATCCCTCCCTTGCTCTGTGATTCTTCGTGAACATCTTGTGTAAGGGCGAGAGGCTCCAGGCTGTGGAGATTCCTCGCAAACGGGATTAAGAGAAGCAAAGCAACACCGTGGTATTCAAGTTGGTCTTTGGACCACTTGAGAGGGGTTGATTGCAACCCTCGTCCGTTGGGACGCCACAACGTGGAGTAGGCAAGCGTTGGTCTTGGCCGAACCACAGGATAACCACTGTGCCATCTCTGTGATTGATATCTCTTGGTTATTGTGTTGTGTTGAGATCCTTCTCTAGCCACTTGGCATATTACTGTGCTAACAAGTAACCAAGTTTTGTGGCTTAAGTTTTTGAAGTGTTACAGGATCACCTATTCACCCCCCCCCTCTAGGTGCTCTCACAACCTCCACCACCACCACCAGCTCCACCAAGCTACATAAATATATATATATATATATATAAATTACTACTATTTGTAAGATCTAAATGTTACTTTAGTTAGTAGATGATATTATACTATTTTAGGAGGAATAATAAGGTCTAATTGACCCCATGTGTTGCTAATAAATTATGCATCATGTTGAGATTTTGTTTGTGCATATGTTTTGAGATAACATAGTTATACACCCTTTTCTTACAAATCTCGAGGACGAGATTTCTGTTAAGGGGGGTAGGATTTGTAAAGCCTAAAATTTGGTAGAAGAAAAAAAATATATAAAGAAATAAAATAGTAAGGTAAGATACTCCATTGATTTGTTCTCCTCATAAATTATACATACTCTTAAAACAATCAAGAAACCCTTAAATGGAAGCATACAATACATTCTTTCAAAATAAATAGATATTAAATATTTAATATTGAAGTAACTTTTAATTCTTATCCCACATTTAAAATGCTATTTTCCTAAAAAGAAAAAAACAATATGAGTGTGTTTCATATTTCAAACATCTTACATGAATTATTCCTACTAATTTTCATTTTCTTAAATGGATAAATTAATTAATTAAAATGCTTTGCATTCATGTTGAGTTTTTATTTGTTGCAACATATGCTTCAAAAAGAAAATTTAACTTAGCTCTAAATTAGACTTGAATTTTAAATTTAAAATAGAAAGCAGAAATTAGAAATATAAGCTAATATAATGAATCGAGGTATGTTTGGTTGGTTTGTTTGTACACGACGTCCTTTAGGTAAAGTCGATACAAATTAGGATATCGCTATAAGATATTTAAGAAAATACTCCTTTCAACTCGTGTATAACATCCCAATAAATATAAAACTTGATTAAAGCAATTAACAGTTAAATAAACATGCGGATGATTATTGACTGGTGCTTTTGATATTTTTTTCCTTTTTGGTAAGATCAAAACTGGTAACAAAGTCAGCTCAAGTCTTAAACTTTGGAAATAAACAAATAAATAAAAAAGAGAAAAGAAACAAAAAAAGAATCGCTTGGACGTACTCAGAGCCGCATGCGTCAACCCAGGTCCTGCACCCGCTCCATTCATCATCTCCTTAACCTCCTATGTGGCCCCGGTTCGTCAGCGATTCCCTGGCCACTCTATAACAAACCTTGCTGAAATTCTCGGAGGCCGTTGCAGCAGGATTTGCCCGAATCCACCGCGCACCGTATCCTGGCCAGCCGTGCGATCTTGGCCGTGGCTCGGTATATTTATATGCCAGGCCATTGCAGCCTCGATGTTGGACTCAAGCAAGGCAACACCACCGCTATTCAATCTGCCGAGTGAAACCGACAGTCGGAGCAGAGAGAAGGGAGCAACGTTTTGGGTGGAGGATTGTAGGAATTGGTGGATCAGGTGCGAGAGATCGACGACGCGCGTGAAACCAAGGTGTGACCGTGAGTCTTCGTCGGAATTTGGGAGCTGCTGCTCATCAGGGACCTCGCGATTTGGCGTCCTGATCCTTGGTAAGAATATCCCCGTCTGATTTGCCTTGATCTCCACATCGTTTAGATACCCTACCTATTCTGTTTGGACCACTGGTGGGCTGGGTGCCTTGCTCCGACCATGGCACCACCACCTGCCAGTGCGCGCCGCCACAGCTTGGGTCGTCTGGGAAGAAACGTGCACACAGTTGGATCTACGTAGGACGGATGGGAATAGATCTGTGAGAGAGTCATCGTGAACCGTTGATCCATGGGCATCGGTCATGATCAGATTTGCGTACTGGTAGGGATTGGATGGTTCTGCGCCATCGGATGTGGAGCGGACGAGTGGGATTGAAGTAGTGTTCTGATTTGGGCAAATGAATCGGAGCCGTAGATCTCGGGGCATGCGGTATGGATAGCGTACCGATTAATAATCAGGCTCATCTAATCTTGCGCGTACAAACTGAATCAGACGGTGCAGATCGTCCCGTACCCCTTCGATTTACACATTTTGCATAAGAAGCCCTGGGTTTATTGAGATTCAACCCGCAGTCCACCTTGCAGCACTCTTGTGTCTTAGGAAGTTTTGCGCCAGAGTCCCTGCACTCCTCTGTTTTTATGCGCGCAGTCCAGAATCATAGGAAAATTTAGAAATTCAATTAGAAAATGATTTTTAGTGTTAAAATAATTTCAGAAACTTATTTAATCCATAGAAAATCCATTCTAGCTCCAAATTAATTCATTCCAGTTCCTATAATTTTGTAATAATGTTTTTATCACATAGTACCTCTGTTTTGACATGAAAGTCACATTAAAATTTATATCCTATTTAATCTTATACAAAACACATAAAACCTTCAGAAATTCATAACTTAAAATCTATAACTCCAAATTGATTCATTCCAGTGGCATTTATTTTGTTTAAATATTGTTTGTCACCAAGTACCTTTGCCTAACCATAAAACATGATTTAAAATTATTCACATGAATAACTCTATTTTAGGCATTAAATAACTTCAGAAAATCATAACTTAATAATCGTAGCTCTGAATTTAGTGGTTCTTGTTTCTACGATCTCGTTGCGACGCGTAGATTATTATTACTCAGTTTGTACTTATGTTTGGTGTGATTTTAATTTTGTCTATACCATGTCTGTTTGTATTGCAACGACTAGTAGTGCGGTCATGAGGATCTGAAGAATCACCCTGGTAACTAGAATCTCAAGTGCCAGGCAAGTTGTGCCCTTGATCACATTTGTTACCCAATAATATTCTTTATTATCACTATTCAATGCATAGGGTTAATTTTGATGGGACCCAATAGGTCACCCTAGACTGGTTATCCTTTTACCTTGTTTATCCCTGAGTCAATTTGGGTAGTTATGCTATTGCTCTATATGGTTTTGGGATTAATATTTCATTACATCCATGTTCCAATTATTTTGTTATATTATTTACGTTCATGATAAGATCATTATGTTAATTGGAACATGGAGCGACCACCCGGGAAAACAGTGCTACCACAAGGGTTTAATGGGACGCTCTTGGCTGATTAACTAGGAAAGCTAGTGGATGACTACCTTACCCGAAAGGGGCAAGGGCAGTAAGGGAGTGGTCAGTGTAGGGAGGTCCTTGGGTTGATTTTGCTGCGATGGCGGTCAGGCGAGGGATTCCTGCACTGGAGCTTCCTATAAACTGTAGCGGGTTTTCTGAAGCTAGTGAAACTTTGTAAAGGCCTCGTAGTGTTACCCTGCCTCGCTTCCTTGGTAGAGGTGTATGGGATTCATGACCCCTTGGCAGATGGGTAACACGGCTTGTGGGTAAAGATGCACAACCTCTGTAGAGTGTAAAACTAGTATACTAGCCATGCTCACGGTCATGAGCGGCTCGAACCCTCACATGATTAAACTATGGAACTTAAATTCAATTTGTCATTTGCATTGCATGGGATTTGTTATTAATTTTGTTCTATTATTTATTATGGTTTGGTATTTACTTACAACTAGTAACTGCTAATAAAATTTTGACCAACTTTAAAAGCAATGCTCAGCTTTAACCATTCTCTTTGGTGAGCCTTACACTTCATAAACTCCCACCTTTGGTGAGTTCATACCACATTATTCCCCACAACTTGTTGAGAGATGAACATGTGTGAGCTCACCCTTGCTGTCTCACACCCCCCACAGGAGAAGAACAGGTGGTTCAAGAGGAGCCACAACGAGGAGTTCGATTCGATCTAGGTGGCGTCTCCCATTTGACTTTCTGGTGCCAAGGATGGATTTTAGATCCTGCTATATTTACCTTTTATTTTGTAAGACTTTCGCTATGTAATAAGTACTCTGATTACTGTGACACTTATCTCTATACACTCTGTGATTATATATGTTGTCTTCTTTGGCGCATGTATGAGATGCACCCGGCATTGTTCCTTAAAGCCCGGGGTGTTACAAGCCGTGATTTTATTTTTGGATCAGTGAAATAATCGGTCCTAATAGTAGCACTGAAATAACCTCTAAAAGTCTGATGCCTTACCCATGTTAGCCCAAATAGTCCTCAAATTTTACATAATCTAACCACAACCCCATAGAAAATTAGATTAGGCATCAATGCAACAGGAATCAAAATGTGTTCTTTAACCATAAGATAATGTATATAATGACAAAAAGCTATCTATACAACAACAAAAGCAAGGCATAAATTGAAAGCCAACAGAAAGCAAAAACAATGGGTCATCATCGTAGAAAAGATCTTGAAATGAAAGAAAACAACATAGCATAAGCTGAAATGATCTACAAACAAAATGGCTTCTACTGCCCCAAAGATGTCATCTTAATTAAAAACAAAGAGGGTGGGGGAGTACACCGCTAAATGAACCCTACACTTTGGTATACTAAACTCCATCAAGCCACAAGCTAGTAAATGTGATACAAAATAACAACCTAACAAGTTCGTGTCGTAGCGCAAAGGACACCAACCTTTCAGAGTCTAGGGAAATTTAAGCACAAACCAAAGCATCAAGCGAGGAGGCGAGAGGGTGTGTTGAATGAATACCAGCTTGGTCGTCTCGAGTGGCACGAGCCACTGCAAAATAGTGAATTATCTATGTTCTCCTCAAGAAGCTTCTTGTTTGGTTTATTAGTAATTTTTTGCAAAATAGCGAATAACCAATGTGCAAAATAGTGATACTACCATGTCTAGCTTGATTTGTAAGTTTTTGCTACGAAACCAATATAATAAATTACATTAATAGAATATACAAATTCGACATCTCTCTCAGATATTTTATTATTCTTTGGTGCTCCCAACCAGGTTTTTGACAACTCTTTTGTAGAACAGCTTTTAGCATTTTACCAATACCCCCTGCAGTTGAGAAAAGACAAAAAAGAATGACTAGAAAATAATGCATAGTAGCACAAATCAAACATGAAACAAGTGCACCTGAACATTATTCCATATATGATATATCATCATGTTTCCAGTAAGATGGCTATAACCATCATATGATAATTTCTCTATTTTGTTATTGTTTCAAGGTTTCTGGAGTCACTGCCTCTCAAGCAGATGAGTCTTCAAAGAACATGTTATCAAGCTCTACCACGTCTCCATCTACCTCCTTTCTATAAGTTCTACTGACATCCATAGGAATCGACTTCTTCAAATTTGATCCTTCATCAATATTTTCTAGACTCTCAGATTCATTTGACTATAAATCATTCTGGACATCCTCGACATTTGCAGTTTCACAATTTGAACATACATAATTGGTAGAATGGCTTAACTTTTCCTTCAGCTTCCATGCTTGGAATTCTTTTTTTTTTGCGGTTGTAAAGTGTGGGAAAGAATCATAAGATAGATCAGTGTAAACTAACAACTAATTAAAACTTACAAAAAAACCTATCAGAGCCAAAAGTTGTAGGCCTCTTTGACACTTGAACAATATATTTTTGCTGCCTGGATGATTCAACTGTTTAAATGCAAGGCCAGTAATACAAAAGAAGATATCTAAAATTATCATTCTTACTTGTAGCTGATCAATGCTCAAATTTTTCTTATCTGTGGGTCTAGTAAACCCTAATGAAGCACCTGAGTATGCATATTAGCCAAGGAAGCTTCGCTTGTAATACAGGGAGCAGCACCAACATTTGTAATCACTGCAGAAACTACAACAGATCCATCATTCATATCTTCAACATTATCAATATCAATACAAGGAATCATTTTAGTGTCCTGGTTGTTGTTCTTCACTCTGCCTCTATTAACTGCAAAAAACTATATTTGAAGGTCAAATGAAATCTAGAAAATCAAATAGAATTCTCATAGTAAAGCGGAACATGTTAAATTAAAATCATATAACAAACCTCTTCCAGTTTTCTCTTCTTCGACTACTCCACTGTACTTTCAAAAGCACCAGAAGTTGCTATGGCATCCCTTATATTGTTAATAACATGTTTGATATTTCGTTCTAGAAATGAATTTCTTGATTTAACCATTCTTTTCAACTTCCCACTTATCACATGCATCCCCTTCACTATAAATATAAAATTCAAGGGTAAAGTTATTATCTCAGAGAATCTGAAGCACTGACCATGGTAGTCCTAGACTTTCTACAGGTTTTGATACAAGGCATATATATTATGGAACATAGAACATACTATTAGAAGCAAGAAGTGCCAAATAGTTGGAACATTATTGAGACTAAATTGACTAATAATGCAATTGTCCTAAATAAATACCTTGGCGGATCAGCACAAAACATGAATAAAATATAGAAATTATGATGCTTCAGGTTGTCATACCAGAACATAGCAAAACTGGGACAATTTCTCTTTGATGTTTCTATTTAGGGGCTACACATCATAGCTGACAAATTATATGAACAAAATCGAAAGCAGCATTACTACTATGCTACGACAAGCCAAAAGGTTTGGCCTCAGTCCAAACTCTCGGAGGCTCTAAACACTGCACTGGTAGGCTTTGTTTTCTACATTTTTCTAGATAGAGTATCTTAGTGCCAACTCCCACGGCAGGCATACTGATGCAGAGGGCGGGCGACATAGTCTGTAGAGGGGCGGGCAGGCTCCTAATGCCGGAGCGTGGGGAGTGGCGTGCCACCCACCGTCACGCGCGGCCTTCCAGATCCCATCTCTGCCACCAACTTAGAAATGGACGCCCCGGGTGGGGGTTGGAGCTTGAAGAACGTACGCCACAGAAGACGACGAGGCGAGGCATCTTTCTCCTTGACACTCCTCGATTTAGATGAAGACATGGTCGCACGAGAGAGGGACGGACGCCGCCACCGCGCATGTTCGAGAGGGAGGGGGTCGCCTTCGCCTCGTGTGGTGGAGAGGGAGGGGCGCGACCTCTGTGTGTGGTGGAGAGGGCACGCCATCGTCCGTGGCGGAAGAAGATTTCTCACCTGGCCGTCCATCCGATCTCCTCCTCTAGGGCTCCATCGTTGGCTGCCCGACGTGGATCTGTAGAGCGAGGTAGGGGTGGGTTGGTGTCGCATTGCCGAGCATCACGCCGGGGGCATGGTGGGGCGGGTGCCGAGCATCGCGCCGGGGGGGGGGAGGATCTGTTGCGCCGCGGCGGCGGAGTTGTAGGGCAACGACTGGAGCGGTTGTTGAGTCCCAAGCATCGCATGGGGTGAGAGGAGACCTAAAGAACGTGCGTCGGGCAGAGGGAGACCACGCATGGAGGAGACGCAGAGGGAGACCACACGAGCGGAGGTGGGGGCAGGCTTCACCAGATGGCGGACGTCCTCCTTAGGTTCTTAAGTAGTATAGATAGAAAACATTGATTTCTATTTCTCATATATGATTTTTTAGTTATGAATTATTTTAAGAATGTATTTTTTAAAAGATATATATAAGTTTTTTTTATCCCTGATGATGTGTTTGGTCCGTCACGATACGATCATCAACCCTCTATGCTTCGGACTAGGTTAGGCATATCTTTTAGTCTCTAGTCGGGCACGACACGACCCAGCCTAAAATTATTTCGTATCGTGCTGCCTCGTAAAAAGTTAGTATGAATGGGTGCCAAGCCGAGCTAGCACCACACGTCCAACTTTCAGCTATGATGAAGTTTGAAATGTAGTTGTCTCCTAGTTTCCGCTGTCCGCTCGGTGCCTTATATTGGTTGCCGGCCCAGCATGCTATATATATATAAAGAAGAAAAAAAAGACAAGTGACATATCAGCAAGAAAACTCTGAGGTCAAGTTCCAATCCGAGCAGTCCACTCTTGAGTCTTGACCCGTTCCGTTCGCTGAGGAATGGACGAGTCAGACTTGGCACAAGGTCGGTCGGTCGGTCAGATATCGTTCGCCGACCGCCGCCGCCTGTATCTCCCTCCCTATGTATGGCTGCAGTCAAAATGTCCATCGGTTTGATTGAGTTTTCCTGCTGGCAACTTTTCAGCCCTTTCCGATGAAACTGAAAGCCCGAACCATCCCATGCATCCGCTCGATCAGTTCGGCGCCGCCGCGTGCTTCCTCGGTGACCGTGAGTGAGACCGACGGAGACGGACAGCCGCCGCCGTGTTCACGACTTCACGTGCGGAATTGACTCCCTCTAGTTTTTTTTTTTGTCCACCAAAGCTAACTTATTTTCAGGTTCTTCACAAATTTAAGCAAAATTTTTGCCAAACAAACAGCTTTTGTAGCAACTTATCAGTTCAGCTGTTTATCAGAATACACTAAAAGCAGCTAACAAGCAGAAGCTGTTTTTCACCAGCTTTTCAGATAAACTACTTTTTCAACAAGCACCAGCTGTGCCAAACAGAGCCCTAGTCCTTTATGGTTGAGCCAGGTCAAACAGTGTGTGCTTCTTTCTGCTCGTTAATTAACTGACCACGCACAGACACAGCCCGTTTTTTTTTGTTTTAATGTAATCCAGCACTGAACGGGCATGTAGGACATGAGTACACATGACCTCCGGGATGAATAATGCTCCGCCGGTTTGGCGACGTACGTACGTGCGCTGCGGTCGATGTGTTCAACGAGCGCCACGCACGTACGACGCGCGGCATTTCTTTTTCTTGCTCGTCACAGAGTTCACCACATGGTAGGTGGTAGGTACGTACGTACCTTGTCTTTATGTCTTTATGGATGGAGCAGCAATTCGAACGGAGCAGCTGCATGGCAGTCGAATAAGTTGAGAGAGGATGCGACATGTTGGTCAACAAATACTCCATCCGTTTAAAAATGTAACTCGTTCCAAGATTTTTAAAAGAGTCAGTGTTTTCAATTTTGACAGAATTTATACAATAACACAGTAACATTTACGGTATCAAATATATACCATTAGATTCTCAATTAAATATATTTACGTAATATATCTATTCCGTGTCATAAACATTTATGATTCTTCTCATACTTTTAGTTCAAATTTTAAAACTTTGACTCTATACGGATTTTGGAATGGCTTATATTTTATATTTTATGACCGAGTAAGTATAAGGCAAATCTAGGAACACGCGTTTGACTGAGATAATAGTAGTTGTAGACTATACATTCGTTATCAACAACAATGTTGGCTGCAACTGCAATGTAGATACTTGTTTGTTTGATAAGACGACAGCCGTAAACTACCAAGAGAAACACGCGTACCAGTACTACTATGCCGCCGGATCGCGGTTGGAATGGGAGGATGAAATGAAATGGCACTCTGCAACGGAGCAGAGGCGGAGACGGCGTCCAGCTCTCTCACCCGCCCGCGTCCTTCTTCAATTCAACAGCACTCGCCACGCATACGCATCCGCTTTTTCTTCCGCGCGCTTTTGCTCCGTTTCCCTCACCCTCGCCTGCGGCCCTGCCCCGTCTCCACGCCACGCGGATGTCGGCGGCCGCCGCCGGGGCGCGCTCCTCCTCCTGCTCCACCCGATGACCCCGCGGCCGCGCCTCCTCCTCCTCCTCCCGCTGCTCCAGCCCCTCGCCCTCCTCCTCGCCATTGCCGTGCCCGCCGCCTGCGCCGCGTCCACGCTCGCCGTCTCGGCGTCCTCCGCCTCCCCGACCGTCTGCGGGGTCGCCGAGCTCAGCGGCACAGTCCACTGCGCGGCGCTCCAGGGCGCCTCCAGCTCCAACGCCTCGAGGGGCCCCGTCGCGCCGTCCGCCATCGCGTTCGCGGAGCTCTCCGCGGGGCGGGACTTCGTGTGCGGCCTGCAGGCGGGGGGCGCCGCGCTCTTCTGCTGGCCGTCCACGCCGGCGCCGCGCTGGGGCCAGCTCCGCCGGCTGTACGACGGGCCCGCCCCGCTCGCGGACCTCGCCGCCGGCGCCGACCACGTCGCGGCCTACGACGCCTCCCGCTCCGGCTCCGGCTCCGGCTCCGGGAGTGTCCTGTGGTGGCGCGGCGGCGGCCGCTTCCCCGCGCGTGCCGACGGCGCGTTCCGCTCCCTCGTCTCCGGCGACGGCTTCTCCTGCGCCGTCGAGGCCAGCGCGCCCGCGGCCGTCCGCTGCTGGGGCCCGCGGGGCGGCGCGCTGCAGGCGGGCCTCGCCAACGCGTCCGCCGCGCCGTGCCTCGCGGCCGGGGGCGATCGCGCCTGCACCGTCCTGGCCTCCGGCACCGCGCTCTGCTCCGGTGCCCCCGCGGCCAACGCCTCCGCCGCCGCGCCGCCGGGGGACCTCTTCGGCTACGGCCTCGCCGTCGGCGACTCCCACGCTTGCGCGCTCCGTCGGCCCTACCACACCGCCGTCTGCTGGAGCCTCGGCGGGCCCACCACCACCCTGTACGAGCCGGCCCTGGGGATCTCCTTCGAGTTCCTCGTCGCCGGCGGCAACTTCACGTGCGGCGTCGCGTCCAGCGACTTCAGCGTCTACTGCTGGTCCGAGGGCGCCGTGGCCGCGCCGGTGCCGCTGCCGAGGATCCGCCCCGGCGTCTGCGTCGCCGACGACACCGCCTGCCGCGGGTGCGGCTTCATGCCGCAGTCGCAGCAGTTCTGCGGGGGCTCCGGCGGGATCTGCGACGCCCTCTGTGACGGTTCGCCGCCGCTGCCGCCTGCTCCCCCACCCCCTCCGCCGCGTACACCGCCGCCGTCGTCGAGTAGGCGCGTGTCCAAGGCCTGGATCGCGTTCTGCGTGGTCGGCGCGGCGGGAGGCTTCGCGGGGCTCTGCTCCATCGTCTACTGCCTCGTCTTCGGCTTCTGCAGCAACAAGCGGGTGCACAACTCGGTGCAGCCCAACATCAGCGCCGCCGCCGACAGCAACCACAACCACAACAGCGGCGTCGTGGGCACAGCGGTGGGCGGGAGCCCGTACGGGTCGCCGAACGCGTTGCGGGCGCGCGGCCTGTTCCGGCGGCAGCTGTCGCGCGCGATGACGCGGCAGCGCAGCGGGCCGTCGTCGTTCAAGGACGCCGCGGAGGAGTTCACCTTCGCGCAGCTGGAGGCGGCCACCAAGGGGTTCGCGCTGGAGGCCAGGATCGGGGAAGGCAGCTTCGGCACCGTGTACCGGGGCAAGCTCTCCGACGGGCGGGAGGTGGCCATCAAGCGCGGCGAGTGTGGGCCCCGCGCGCACCGGTTCCAGGAGAAGGAGAGCGCGTTCCGGTCGGAGCTGGCGTTCCTGTCCCGGCTCCACCACAAGCACCTCGTCGCCCTGGTGGGGTACTGCGAGGAGAACGAGGAGCGGCTGCTGGTGTACGAGTACATGAAGAACGGCGCGCTCTACGACCACCTGCACCCCAAGGCCTCGGCGGCGCCGTCGCCGGTGGCGTCGTCGTGGAAGCTGCGCATCAAGATCCTGCTGGACGCGTCCCGCGGCATCGAGTACCTGCACTCGTACGCCGTGCCGCCCATCATCCACCGCGACATCAAGTCGTCCAACATCCTGCTGGACGGCGGGTGGATGGCGCGTGTGTCGGACTTCGGGCTGTCGCTGATGGGGCCTCTGGAGCCAGCACCGTCGGAGGATGACGCCGCCGCCGCCGCCTGGAGGTCACGGTCGCGGTCGCAGCACCTGACGGTGGTGAAGGCCGCCGGCACGGTGGGGTACATGGACCCGGAGTACTACGGGCTGCACCACCTGACGGTGAAGAGCGACGTGTACGGGTTCGGCGTGGTGATGCTGGAGTCGCTGACGGGGCGGCGCGCCATCTTCAAGTCGGGGGAGGGCGGGAGCCCCGTGAGCGTGGTGGACTACGCGGTGCCCAGCATCGCGGGCGGGGAGCTCGGGAAGGTGCTGGACCCGCGCGCGCCGGAGCCCGCGGCGCACGAGGCCGAGGCCGTGGAGCTGGTGGCGTACACCGCCGTGCACTGCGTCCGGCTGGAGGGCAAGGACCGCCCCGCCATGGCCGACGTCGTGGCCAACCTGGAGACGGCATTCGCGCTCTGCGAGGGGAGCGCCGCCGGCGGGGTCGGGGTCGGGAACAGCTCCTCCAGTGCCAGCCTCTCCGTCACGTCCATGGACCGGTCGGGAGCCCTGGCCTGACCGCTTGACAATGACTGGCGTGGCGGCCACCACCATTGTTGGTAGGAACGAGCTTGTCCCTCAGTCCCTGCTGTGATTAGCAATTTTTTTTAGCCCGGGCCCCGGGAACGGGAAAGAAGGAAGGGTGGTCAGATTCGTTGCTTAGTTGGATCTCTGAATTCTTCTTGATTCTTGTTCATTCTTCATTTGGGACGGGAGGACTCAGGACTGTGACCCAAGTTTTGTTCTTGGTGCATGTACATTGATTGGTGATTCTTCTTCCGTTCCATTCTTGCTCTGATGATCCCACTCGTCCGTCCTCGAGACAAAACGGCAGGTTGTTGTTGACGAGATCAAAACGGGAGGCAGAGGCGGACCTGGCCGGTCGACCTTCCACAAGGTCAGCGTAGTGATTCCGCCAACCCATGCCGTGACCTCTGAACTGTGGCTAGTAGTCGACAGTGCAAAGAAGTGGTAGTAGAAAGGGAACAGCCGCCGGGTCAACAGGGAAGGAGGCCGACGGCGGGGAGAAGAGGAGCAGGCAGTGGTTGGCTGGCTGATGGTGGACTCGCCTAGCCTGCCTGTCCTCGTCCTCGCCCGCCGTCGTCTTCCACCTCTGTTCACATCCGTGGTCTGGTACCAGGCATGTTCCCGGTTGTCGCTAGCCTCACCTCACTCTTTCCCTGCTACTGCTAGCGTGGCGATCGACGGCTGAACGATGCGTCACCGGAAGGCATAGAGTGACTAGGACTAGGAGAAACGGCTGGTGGCGAGGCCGGTTGGTGAAACTAACCCTTCGTTTTGTCGCCTGGATTCTGTTTGTACTCCCGCGTTCACCTCACCCACTCCTCGCTGCTGCTGCTGTCATGGCGATGCCGATGCTTGGCCGGTCTGGTCTGATCATGCCACCGTGGTAACCAACCACAAGCAGTGTGCAGTGTGCTGTACCCCTCGAGTGATTCTGTCGCCAGTCAAAAAAAAAAGAAGAGAGAGAGAGTATGATCAAATGATTGCCGTACCATCTTTTTTTGAAAAAGTTTGGGGACGGAAAGCATGGTGGTGCATGCAGGAGAGGAGAGGAGAGTATCGTCGTCCTTTTGGTTTCTCCGTCGCCATCAAAATCATCGCTTGCAGATCACTTTCGCTGCGGCCGCGACCGCTTTATTGTTAGTTTTATTTTACTTTATTGCGGTAGAGACTTTTTTTTTTCTTCTTCTTCCTTGAACTTTTGAACCGCCCATGCATGACCCATCTCATCCTGTTTTCCTAGAATGCTCATGCTCATGCTCATGCTCATGCTCATGCTATCTAGAACACAACGCTCCAGCTGATGGAGGGAGAGGAAGCGGCCAGAATGCTCATGCTCATCCTGTTTTCTCTGAAAAAACCTATTTGGATTTTTTTTACTTTCTTATGTGAATTGCCGAATTGTATATTTGAAATTATTTTCTTAAAATAAATAAGTGGCAAATATGAAACTTTGCTTATGCACTGCATGCTTGGAGCATGGTTTTTGTTTTTACAAATTTAACTTTTGAGGTAAATTTCGAAATTGGATTTTGCATTTGAATTTGAAATTGAATTTGGAAAACAAAAAATAAAAGAAAAAGAAAATGTAAACCGGCTTCACAGGCTTCCATCTACCACGGCTCAGCTTCCGGACCCCTTTCCCCCCCTCGGAACGAGATCCTCTGACGTGGGGAGAGGGCACTGCCACGTGGCCCCCGCGTGCGACAGGGCCCGCACGCAGTGATCCTACTGCCCCCTGCAGTACGTCAGAGGAACCGCCCCCTTCCCCCTCGGCTAATCGGGCCGTCTGTTCGGCCCATGAGTGCACCGGGCAGCACACCCGCTGCCCGCGCCGATTTTCGAATATGTGATGATGTGTTGCCCTTTCATTCTTTTCTATGCGTATGTTTCTTTTCCTTCTACATTATATAAGTTGAATTACCAGCTGCTATGCGTCCGTTGGATGGCATGCCGTATCTGATGTCTCAGTTTCTTTGCGTTTCTTTCAGAACACCATGGGGTCTTTTAAACCACAGCATGCATAGACATTAGTGGTCTGCAGGTTACTCATCTCTCTCTCTCTCTCTATTTATCTATCTCATTTTTCAGTAAACTGTATCAGCTGCAAATCTTGTCGCGTCCACACCAGATGCTTCTATTCACCAATAGGGTTGAGAAATATGCCAGCCGTCGCATCGGTGATCCTTGTCACGGCAGGATGGCGATCTTCCTGGCCGAGGTTTATCCGAGCGCGAGCCGCCGTCGCCGTCGCGGGTTCGTTCAGACCTGAGACCGATCGATGCCCGAATCCCCCGGCGCTCCCGGCCGTCGCGCGCCACTCGCACGCAGCAGCGCCTTTTGCTTGCCCCTCGCCGGAATCCGCCGCGCGCGGCGGTGGGGAAAGAAAGGTGATGTCGTGTCAGAGAGGATGGGTTGGGAGGACCATCGAGAATTCGGACACATGGTGTGAAGGGCTAGGGCTGCAGCCTGCAGGGGAGGGGAGCCATCAGAAAATATTGCGCGCAGACCAGCTGTATCTTTGCTTTCCCATTGTGGTTTTCGGCCCACACGCTTTCGTGTCCCATGGCTTGGTTTTAGCATGTCGGAAAACGATTTCTTTTTTTTTTCCAGAAAACAACAGAAAATTTCTCCTACTATACTATACGTGTGCATGTATGATGCTCTCGCATGATTTTTTTCCCTTCTGTGTGATAGGGTGAAAACAGTACTTGAGACATCTAGTTATGATACCATATTAAGTTGTATATACCAACCAATTCAACCAAAAAACTTAAAGCTGATAGAAAGAGGTAAACAATTAACTTATATTATATTTCAACAAACGGATCGGTGTGACTGAAGCATGACACCACTTCCAGTTTGTATTCTTATATGGTTTTGTTAAAAAAGATTTGTCTTGTTCGCGGACGATATGGACACAGAGACGACGGCCGGCTCCAGCCTATCGTTTTTTTATTTGTTGTTCACGTGCGGACGAAGCCGATAGAATAATATTATTTTAGCGACAACGACCGGTGTGGTTACATTTGGAAGAACAGCGTCCATGCCTTTCTTTTTCTCTCTCTCTCTTTCTGTTTGGTTCTTATCGGCAATGCCGGCCGTTGGCCGTGGATTGGCGTGACGGTCGCCGTCGTCGTCATAGTACGTGTGAGAGCAACCAAATAACGGAGCTCGTTGTGACGTTGTCTCACCTTCATTGACCTCGCCCTTTGTGGTTGGATGGCGGAGGTGCACAGCTAGCTAGCAGGGTGTTTCAATGATGGTCGATCGATCAGCATGCGTCCTATGAGAGAGTCCAACAAAGCACTCTCTAGCTGCTAGACTGATTAATCATAAGCTAGATAATCTATGCATGGTTTTATTTAGGCCGGCAGCTGGCGGCGTACATGTGGACAGTGGTCAGTGTGGGCAAATGGATGCACACACCACACATACAAACAATCTCGGCAGCAGGCTGGCTAGGTATACTAGCTAGTAGCACCGTCTGCCGTCGCCGTCGGCGTCGGCGTCGGCGTCGGCGACCTTGAGGGAGTCGACCTGGCTCTTCCCGCGAGGCCCCTTGCGGCGGATGTACATGCGGTAGTCGTCGAAGGTCATGGGGCAGTAGAGCGCGGGGCGGTCCGGCGAGACGAGCTCCGGCATGGGCGCCAGCTGCAGGTCGCTCCTAGGGTTGTAGAAGAGCGCCACCGACAGGCGCTCGTCGGCGGCGTTCACCACCACCCGGTGCTCCACGCTGCGGTACGTCGCGTTCGTCAGCACCTGCGTGCACACACAGAGAGAGAGAGAGACATGCGTAGCAGTATTAGGACTGCATGCATGGAGCGAGCGCACGTACGTGTGCATGCGCTGGTCGGGACGACGTACGGCATGCAACACCACCAGCTGACTGACCCATCTGTCCCAAATACAGGAGTATGCATGAAACCTGTCGGCATCATTATCATCGCCATGCATGCATGCATGCATGCATGTACTCCTATCACATCAGTTTCATCGACATCCGGAGCAGGAGCAGAGAGATCGGGGCAACAAAGGGGGCCGGGCCGTGCATGCACGCCGCCCAGCTGCTGACGCGGACGGATCCCTGCCCTGCCCCCATGTGGATTTGAAAAAACGTGCTTGCTGCGTCTCTGTGCTAGCTCCCCGTGTGGCCCGGGGAGCAGAGCCCTGGACCAGGAAGCAGTTAATCGACACATGGTCGATCTCTCTCGCTCGCACTGCTTTGCTTTGCTTGCATGCACGCGCTGCGTCGGTAGCAGGTAAGGCTGGCGGTGGCCGGTGGCCGCGCGCGCCCGGCAGCACCAGCGTGCAGTGCAGGACAGCTAGCAGGACCGCCAGCCACGGGCATGCTGATGCCTGATGCAGACTTGCAGATCGAGTGCCCCCCAGCCAGTGGGGTGGGTGGCTAATATATACTACGCGGGCACGTGCTAGCATGTTGCGTCGCATCGCATGCAGGCATGGTCTGGATAATCCATTCTGCATTGAGTTATATATATATTTATATATATATATATATATTAAAAATGAGTGCTAATAAAGCAAAAGGCTAGCAAACACGCACGTTTCATTCCGACCGAGATTTGGCTCGCTTGGCCGGTGGAGTGAGCCCTGCCTGTGCCTGCCTGCTGTCTCTGCTCCTGTTCCCCCAACCGTACCAACAGGATGATGGGCACACACAGCACATGGATCGGAGATATGCATCGTCGTCCAGCCACCAGGCCCACGGGCGCCTGTCGTCCCTGTCATAACCATGACGACCACACCACACCACTGCGGCCGTCCGGCCCGCCGGAGCAGAGGCAGACTACTCGTCGTCGTCGACGACGACTCCTCTCCTCACCTCGCGCCCGCCGGTACGGTGTGGTATGGTGTGGTGTGGCGAGATGGGACGCAGATCCCATTGATGGCGGCCGCGGGCCCACTACACTACACTAGACGGCATCGGTTTGGGTTGCGTGCGTGTGCGATGACTGGGTCCTGACGTTGGCGTATGCCCGTTTTGGAAACTCGTCTTGGTGAAGGGCCCACACGACGGGTAGAGTAGAGTAAGTAGGTTAGGTACGCTATCAATCACCTCACCTCTCGTGGTGCGTGCGGTCTCAAACCCCTCGCGAGCGAGCGAGCGATATGGGAATCTTTTTTTTCTTTTTTGCTGCTGCGTTCTGCACCTGCACGCGCTCTTTCCTTCTCTAGTAGTACAGTACAGTACTAGCAGGTGTAGCACTAGTGTAGCGAAGCACCACCAGAATGATGTGAGTGCTTGTGCCCTCCAAAAGGGTAAGTAAAATACCTGGCCGTGCGTACTGGACGGGTGCAGCTTATCCTGATCGCGATCGCCAGCGTGACCATGAGATCAGATACAACAGATCATTTCTCTCTCTCTATCTCTCTAATACTATTTACTATGCGAGAGTGCTAATTAATACTCGTCGTCCTCTCTAGTACTGGATAGCTAATTGAGGTCCTGCTTAGAGCCATTAGAGCATTTTCTTCAAGGGATTCTTCATTTTGAGCTCTCTATTTACCTTTCCATAAAGAGTACACTTTAGGCCTCGTTCGCTTATCCATGTCCCTTATATGTATCATCTTAGTTTGGCTATTCAGGGTAGCTAGCCAAAAGTTTAGCCGGTGAGGAAACCAATTAACATATCTAATGAATTGTTAGGTGAGTTAAGTAGTCTCTTGGAGAGATACTCTTACAACTAGTAGTTATCTTAGTTAGCCAGCTGATAAATTATTAGGCCCTTGTTCGGTTATTCCAATTCCATGTGGATTGAAGTGTATTGGGATGGATTGAGATCAATTTTGACTTATTATGGATTTAAACCGACTCAATACCACCCAATCCACATGGATTAACGGCGAAACGAACAAGCCCTTAGGTGGGTTAAGCCGGCTAAGACCAGTCCCGACAACCCCCAGTTTGTATAAACAATATTTATATTAACACATCATCAAGAACACACTACTTATAGACCTACCCTTTCTCAATGCAAAAGGTTTCACGATGGTTTTTCCATGTCCAAAACATATTTAATGCTTAATATAAACTAGTTGTTAGCTGTGGGTCAATTAAGAATTAGTTGAGGGTGTTTAGTGTATAGCTAATATTAGCATCTAACTAGTAGCGCCAGATGTTCCAATATCAGGGATGTAATAAGCTTAGTTCTGGTTTGTAGGTGCAAAGAATTAATCAACTCCAGTACTACTATATATCTACTACTATTGCAGCAGCGCACTACTGATCTCTGCATACTTCCATCCACCCCCGCGTACGTGCAAGACTGCAAGTCTTCCTGCAGATCATTTATCCCCATCGAACTGATCGCTCGACACGACGGGCATGCGTGCGTCCAAGCTAGCTACCATCATTACCGGCCAGGTGGATTATTATTGGCGGCCACATACGTAATTATCAGTTAACAACCGAGGGCCGGCCGGTGTGCGTGTCGTACGTTGTGAAATGAACGATGGCTTTGTGAGGCTGCCACGTTTACATAACTAGCTAAGTAGCTAACTAACCCATCACTTGGCAACGACGGCTAGTGTTTTTTTTCTGCCCGGTCACGGGCAACCACGAGGGATGCATGTGACTTAAGCCCTGAACCAAACACGCGTCAACGACTGTGTCTGTGTGTAATACGCACCTGGATCTGGTCGCCGACGTTGACGATGAAGGCGTCGGGCACGGGGTCGACGGTGACCCAGGCGCCGCGGCGGCGCACCTGGAGGCCGCGGACGCGGTCGTCGGCGAGGAGCACGGTCATGCCGCCCGGGTCGGAGTGGGACGACAAACCCAGCGCGAGCTCCGGCTGCGGGCACCGCGGGTAGTAGTTCACGCGCACGCACACCCCGGCGCCCTCCGCGCCTCCGAACGCCTCTCGCAGCCGCGCCTCCCCGACGCCTAGCCCCGCCGACATGGCCGCCAGCAGCCGCCCGCACAGCGCCGCCACCTCGCGGCTGTACTCCTCCGTCGTCTCCCTGCCGTAAGTACATCAACTCCTCCGATGATCCGATCCTCCTCAGATGGAGTATATATAATAATAATAAAATAAAATAAGTAGTAATTAATGTACCTGAGGCCGGGGGGCAGGTGGGGCCACTTGCGCGGGTCGCAGAGGTGGGGCGGGCGGACGTGGAGGAAGTAGTAGTCGCCCCAGTCGAGGAGGGCGCCAGCCTCCACGCCCAGCCGGCTGCCGTACCCCTCGTACGTGGCCGGCGAGTTGGCGTACCGCTGCTTCACCTCCATGGGCTGCCGGAAGAAGCCGCGCCACGCGCCGCGCGCGCGCCGCAGCAGCTCACCGGGCACGCCGTGGTTCACGGCCTGGAAGAAGCCCCAGTCGCGGCACGCCTCCGACACCGCGCGCGCCGTCGCCGGCGACGACAGGTCCACCACGGGGATCCCGCCGCCGCCGCACTCCTCCGCCGACGCCGGCCGCTCCGCCTCCGGCTTCACGTACCGCGCCGGGATCGTCGCCGCGCCGCTCTCCGACAGCGACTGCACCCTCACCACCGGCTCCGGCCACCCAGCCGCCGCGCCTTCCATCCTCGATCGATCGATCGATCACTGCAGCCTTCGATATATCTTCCTTGTTGGGATGCTCTTGGACGTACACTGCGCGTTGCACTTGCTAATTCTGCTGAGCACAGCTAGATCGAGAGATGATTCTTGCAGCCAGCCTAAAGCTTCAATTCGCCGATATTTGTCAACGACGGCGAACCAATTAAGCGTGAACAACGAACGGTGGTCTGACGACGGAATTACTACTAATAATAATAATATTATGCATGCATGTATATCAACAGCAAGCTAAGGGATCAGATCAACAAAAGATAGATATGATGCCAGCATCTCATCTCATCTCATCATCTGGAGCTGGAGCAGAGATAGATAGATATATATAAAGAGACCAGAGAAGAGGATATCTGAGAATCGGAGATGAGAACAAAATTAAAGAAGATGCATGGAGATAGCTACTAGCTAGCTAGAGAGGAGGACAGGATCACAGCCACAGCTAGCACAGGTTCTTTTGCTGTGCTGTGTGTGTGTGTGTCGATCATGTCATGTGTGTGCTATATATATTTTGGCCGGCAGTATAGCTTTAGTCAAGCCGATAGCGCTTCGTGTCTAGCTCGATTAGGCAGCCGCTAGCTAGCTAATCGGACAGAGTATACTTGGTTTATCTTTTAGACCAACAAGAGATCGATCTGCTGTACGTTGCTGAATGCTGCTGATGCGGCGGGCGAAAGCAACGCACGCAAATAGCAAAACGTGACTGAATTTCTGTTGCGCATGTGACGGCACCACACGGAGCAGCGGGGTCCACACAGTGACGTGTAGCCTCTGGAGCGTATGCATAAATACAAACCACGTACTCTAGCAGGCATGTGGCCCACCGTAGCGTGCAAATGTACTTGCTCCGTTCAGTATATATCTTCACTAGTGCGTTTTAGACGGCGTATATATATAAATATTAAATACTTTGTCCGTTTCGTTTTAGTTATTCGTTGGATAGCGTAAAATTGAAATATTCAACGACAACTAAAAAGAAACAGAACGAGTAATATATGAAACCGAACAAATACATCAGCGACAACTCGCGAGTCCATGGAGAGGTAATGGCGGTGCCGAGGGTGGGAAGCATCGGCGACAACTGGCTAGTCGGCGGTCATCAGGATGGGAGAGGTGAGGTAAATACAGTTTCGCGGATAGGGCAGGGCAGTGGTTGGCGAGCTGGACTGCTGGAGGTCATCTTTAAAAAAAAATATAGCTAAAAGCAGAGCTGTGATGTAAAACCTTTCAAATCAAGAGAGGATTCGGACTATCGGAGCATCTCAACCGGACGAAAAAAACGGTGGAAGTGCAAGTGCTCCTCCTAGGTACACATCGTGCACGTGCACCCGAAGTCGTCTCTCATTTAATTTACCTTTCTGCCCCTAGCTAGACAGTCTAGTACTGGTGTCTGTAGCACTAGCAATAGCACCCCAATCTTTAAAAGTTTGTCCTCGGCCTGTTGACCTGTGAGCATCTCCGAATCAAGCCCATGCATGCGGCCCATAAAAAGTTTGGAAAAATTATGTTTATGTCATCAGATTTTATACTTATTATTCCTGGTATGCCAAGTATCATATAGATAACTTTTTGTGTTTGTATAATATGTGGGACTAATGACACACGAAGAATAGGTATATTTTCCGGTGACATATAAGGAATTGCCCATAAACGTTTCTGTTGCCGCGCGCATCCCGTCAGACTCATTTGCAAGTGCGCTATTGTCGGGGACCATAATTAGGGATACCCTCAAGACGCCTAATTCTCAGTTGGTAACCCCCATCAGCATAAAGCTGCAGAGGCCTGATGGGTGCGATTAAGTCAGGGATCAGTCCATACGAGCGACCCGATCACGCCTCGCCCGAGCCTAGCCTCGGGCAAGGGCAGCCGACCCTGAGGTGTTTCCGTCTCGCCCGAGGCCCCCTTTTTACGGCAGACGCATCTCCGGCTCGTCCGAGGCCTTGCCTTCGCTAAGAAGCAACCCTGACTAAATCGCCGCACCAACTGACCGAGTCGCAGGGGCATTTAACGCAAAGGTAGCCTGACACCTTTATCCTGACGCGCGCCCCCCGGCAGAGCCGAAGTGACCGCCATCACTTCGCCGCTCCACTGACCGGTCTGACAGAAGGACAGCGCCGCCTGCGCCATCCCGACTGCAGTGCCACTTGACAGAGTGAGACTGACAGGCAGTCAGGCCTTGCCAAAGGCGCCATAGGAAGCTCCACCCGACCCAGGGCTCGGACTCGGGCTAAGGCCCCAGAAGACGGCGAACTCCGCTCCGCCCGACCCAGGGCTCGGACTCGGGCTAAGGCCCCGGAAGACGGCGAACTCCGCTCCGCCCGACCCAGGGCTCGGACTCGGGCTAAGGCCCCGGAAGACGGCGAACTCCGCTCCGCCCGACAGAGGGCTCGGACTCGGGCTAGGCCCCGGAAGACGACGAACTCCGCTTCGCCCGACCCCAGGGGTCGGACTCCGCCCTGGCCTCTACCGAACGACCTCCGCCTCGCCCGACCCAGGAGCTCGGGCTCGGCCTCGGCCATGCAGGACAGACTCGACCTCGGCTTCGGAGGAGCCTCCACGTCGCCCGACCTAGGACACAAGTCCGCCACGTCAACAGGAAGCGCCATCATCACCCTACCCCGAGCCGACTCGGGCCGCAGGGAACAAGACCGGCGTCCCATCTGGCTAGCTCCGCCAGATAGGCAATGATGGCGCCCCGCTAGACCCATGACGACGGCGGCTCTCAGCTCCCTTACGGAAGCAGGGGGACGTCAGCAAGGGCCCAACCGCTCCGACAGCTGTCCCTCCGCCAGGCTCCGTTTCTCCTCCGACAGCCACGACACCACACCAGCTGGGTGCTAAGATCTCTCCGGATGCCACATTGGCATGTACCTAGGGCGCTAGCTCACCCCCGCTAGACACGTAGCACCTTGCTACACCCCCATTGTACACCTGGATCCTCTCCTTACGCCTATAAAAGGAAGGACCAGGGCCTTCTTAGAGAAGGTTGGCCGCGCGGGGACGAGGACGGGGCAGGCGCTCTCTTGGGGCCGCTCGCTTCCCTCACCCGCGTGGACGCTTGTAACCCCCTACTGCAAGCGCACCCGACCTGGGCGCGGGACGAACACGAAGGCCGCGGGATCTCCACCTCCCTCACGACTCGGCTCCGGCCACCTCGCTTTCCCCCCTTCACGCTCGCCCACGCGCTCGACCCATCTGGGCTGGGGCACGCGGCACACTCACTCGTCGGCTTAGGGACCCCCCGGTCTCGAAACGCCGACAGTTGGCGCGCCAGGTAGGGGCCTGCTGCGTGTTGACGAGCAGCTTCCCGTCAAGCTCCAGATGGGCAGTCTCCAACGACCTCTCCAACCCGGGACGGTGCTCCGTTTCGGGAGTCTCGAGTTCATGTCTCTCGACGGCAGCTACGACATGATACTCCTTCCACCGCCGCGCGACGACGACAATGGCGGCCGACAGCCCGCCCGCCGGCGGCGGAATCGACGACGTCTTCCCCGCGTGGTGGAAGAACAACATTCGAGCTCGCCCCGTCCTCTCCCTCGCCATCGGAGGAGGAGGCGGGGCAACCAAGGCCGGGCGGGAGGCTGCGCTCCGTCGGCTGTCGAGCGAATCGACATCCCCAGCGCCCCAACGGAGGACGCGTCGGGCGTCGACCTCGCGTTTGAGACGAAGGCGAGCGCCGTCCCCCCGCGACACGCTAATCCCGAGCAAGTGGACGACGCCAGCACACTCGCAGAGGGCCTGCAGGACGTCGCCCTCGTACCCAAGACGACGGCGCAATCAGTCCCCGATGTGACTACGTCGCTCCTCGTCGACCAAAAGGTACCGACTGATTCCCATCCTACGTCCTTTCGACTCGACCTCAACCCGCCTAGCGACCTCGCTTTGGCGGGCGCTCACGTTGAGGCGAGTGCAACCCCTCTGGGGTTTTGTGTGCGGTCGCCTTGGGACCGATTGACGGACGTCTCGACCTACGGGCCCTCTGGGTCCGAGGAAGATGACGATCCCAGCATCTGCTGGGATTTCTCTGGATCTGGCAACCCTAGTGCCATGCGGGACTTCATGACCGCATGTGACTACTGCCTCTCCGACTGTTCCGATGGCAGCCGCAGCCTTGACGACAAGGACTGCGGCCCGAGCCGCGAATGTTTCCACGTCGAGCTAGGGGATCCCTCCGAAGGCAACCATCTCGGCATGCCGGAGGACGGTGATCTCCCTAGGCCAGTGCCTCGCGCCGACATCCCGCGGGAGCTAGCTGTGGTCCCCGTTCCGACGGGGGGTCACGACCCACAGCTCGAGCAAGTCCGCGGGGCGCAGGCCAGGCTCGACGAGGGAGCAGGAGCGCTCGAGTCGATCCGCTGGGACGTCGGGCAGGTATGGGCGGGCCAGCCCCCGGCCGGAGAAATACGTCACCTGCCCCAGGGTTTCCAGCACCGCGTCGCCAACGATGCCAGGGACAGGCCGCCACCCGCATCCAGCGGGATCGGTCAGAACCTAGCAGCCGCAGCGATGCTCCTCCGCGCGATGCCGGAGCCATCAACCACCGAGGGTCGGCGAATCTAGGGAGAGCTCAAGAATCTCCTGGAAGGCGCTGCGGCCCGGCGGGCCGAGAGCTCTGCCTCCCGAAGGCAGGGGTACCCCTCGGAACCTCATGCCGCGACTTCCCGATTCATGCGGGAGGCCTCGGTCTGCACCGGGCGCACGCGCAACACCGCGCCTGCGGCCCCGGGCCACCTCGGCAACGAGCACTATCGTCACGACCGTCGGGCCCGCCTCGACGAAAGGGTGCGCCGAGGCTACCACCCCAGGCGTGGGGGACGCTACGACAGTGGGGAGGATCGGAGTCCCTCGCCCGAACCACCCGGTCCGCAGGCCTTCAGCCGGGCCATCCGGCGGGCGCCGTTTCCGGCCCGTTTCCGACCCCCGACTACTATCACAAAGTACTCGGGGGAGACAAAACCGGAATTGTGGCTCGCGGACTACCGCCTGGCCTGCCAACTGGGTGGAACGGACGACGACAACCTCATCATCCGCAACCTCCCCCTGTTCCTCTCCGACACTGCTCGCGCCTGGTTGGAGCACCTGCCTCCGGGGCATATCTCCAACTGGGAGGATTTGGTCCAAGCCTTCGCCGGTAACTTCCAGGGCACGTACGTGCGCCCCGGGAATTCCTGGGACCTCCGAAGCTGCCGGCAACAGCCGGGAGAGTCTCTTCGGGACTACATCCGGCGATTCTCGAAGCAGCGCACCGAGCTGCCCAACATCACCGACTCCGATGTCATCGGCGCGTTCCTTGCCGGCACCACCTGCCGTGACCTGGTGAGCAAGTTGGGTCGCAAGACCCCCACCAGGGCGAGCGAGCTGATGGACATCGCCACCAAGTTCGCCTCTGGCCAGGAGGCGGTCGAGGCCATCTTCCGAAAGGACAAGCAGCCCCAGGGTCGCCCGTCGGAAGATGCTCCCGAGGCGTCTACTCCGCGCGGCGCCAAGAAGAAAGGCAAGAAGAAGTCGCAAGCGAAACGCGATGCCGCCGACGCAGACCTTGTCGCCGCCGCCGAGTACAAGAACCCTCAGAAGCCCCCCGGGGGTGCTAACCTCTTCGACAAGATGCTCAAGGAGACGTGCCCTTACCATCAGGGGCCCATCAAGCACACCCTCGAGGAGTGCGTCATGCTTCGGCGCCACTTCCACCGGGCCAGGCCACCCGCAGAGGGTGGCAGGGCCCGCGACGACGACAAAAAGGAAGATCACCAAGCAGGAGAGTTCCCCGAGGTCCGCGACTGCTTCATGATCTACGGAGGGCATGCGGCGAATGCCTAGGCTCGGCATCGCAAGCGAGAGCGTCGGGAGGTCTGCTCGGTGAAGGTGGCGGCGCCAGTCTACCTAGACTGGTCCGACAAGCCCATCACCTTCGACCAAGCTGACCACCCCGACCACGTGCCGAGCCCAGGGAAATACCCGCTCGTCGTCGATCCCATCATCGGCGAAGTCAGGCTCACCAAGGTCCTGATGGATGGGGGCAGCTGCCTCAACATCATCTACGCCGAGACCCTCAGGCTCCTGCGCGTCGATCTGTCCTCCATCCGAGCAGGCGCTGCGCCCTTCCACGGGATCATTCCTGGGAAGCGCGTCCAGCCCCTCGGACAGCTCGACCTTCCTGTCTGCTTCGGAACGCCCTCCAACTTCCGAAGGGAGATTCTGACGTTCGAGGTGGTCGGGTTTCGGGGGACCTACCACGCGGTATTGGGGAGGCCATGCTACGCGAAGTTCATGGCCATCCCCAACTACACCTACCTGAAGCTCAAGATGCCGGGCCCCAACGGGGTCATCACCGTCGGCCCCACGTACAAACACGTGTTCGAATGCGACGTGGAGTGCGTGGAGTACGCCGAGGCCCTCGCCGAGTCCGAGGCCCTCATCGCCGACCTGGAGAACCTCTCCAGAGAGGTGCCAGACGTGAAGCGACACGCCGGCAATTTCGAGCCAGCAGAGACGGTTAAGGCCGTCCCTCTCGACCCCAGTGGCGACACCTCCAAGCAGGTCCGGATCGGTTCCGGGCTCGACCCCAAATAGGAAGCAGTGCTCGTCGACTTTCTCCGCGCAAACGCCGACGTCTTTGCGTGGAGTCCCTCGGACATGCCCGGCATACCGAGGGATGTCGCCGAGCACTCGCTGGATATTCGGGCCGGAGCCCGACCGGTCAGGCAGCCTCTGCGCCGATTCGACGAGGAGAAGCGCAGAGTGATAGGCGAGGAGATCCACAAGCTAATGGCAGCAGGGTTCAGCAAAGAGGTATTCCATCCCGAATGGCTTGCCAACCCTGTGCTTGTGAGAAAGAAAGGGGGGAAATGGCGGATGTGTGTAGACTACACTGGTCTCAACAAAGCATGTCCGAAGGTTCCCTACCCTCTACCTCGCATCGATCAAATCGTGGATTCCACTGCTGGGTGCGAAACCCTGTCTTTCCTCGATGCCTACTCAGGGTATCATCAAATCAAGATGAAAGAGTCCGACCAGCTCGCGACTTCTTTCATCACGCCCTTCGGCATGTACTGCTATGTCACCATGCCGTTCGGTTTGAGGAACGCGGGTGCGACGTACCAGCGGTGCATGAACCATGTGTTCGGCGAACACATCGGACGCACGGTCGAGGCCTACGTCGATGACATCGTAGTCAAGACAAGGAAAGCCTCCAACCTCCTCTCCGACCTTGAAGTGACATTCCGGTGTCTCAAGGCAAAGGACGTCAAGCTCAATCCCGAGAAGTGTGTCTTCGGGGTGCACCGAGGCATGCTCCTGGGATTCATCGTCTCCGAGCGGGGCATCGAAGCCAACCTGGAGAAAATCGCAGCCATCACCAGCATGGGGCCCATCAAGGACTTAAAAGGCGTACAGAGGGTCATGGGATGTCTCGCGGCCTTGAGCCGTTTCATCTCACGCCTCGGCGAAAGAGGCCTACCTCTGTACCGCCTCTTAAGGAAGGCCGAGTGCTTCACTTGGACCCCCGAGGCCGAGGAAGCTCTCGGGAACCTGAAGGCGCTCCTCACCCAGGCGCCTATCTTGGTACCCCCAGCTGATGGAGAAGCCCTCTTGGTCTACGTCGCCGCGACCACTCAGGTGGTTAGCGCCGCGATTGTGGTCGAAAGGCAAGAAGAGGGGCATGCATTGCCCGTTCAGAGGCCAGTTTACTTCGTCAGCGAGGTGCTATTCGAAACCAAGGTCCGCTACCCACAAGTTCAGAAGCTACTGTATGCAGTAATCCTGACGAGGCGAAAGTTGCGACATTACTTCGAGTCTCATCCGGTAACTGTGGTGTCATCCTTCCCCCTGGGGGAGATCATCCAGTGCCGAGAGGCCTCGGGCAGGATCGCAAAGTGGGCGGTGGAAATTATGGGCGAGACAATCTCGTTCGCCCCTCGGAAGGCCATCAAGTCCCAGGTACTGGCAGACTTCGTAGCCGAATGGGTCGACACCCAGCTGCCGACGGCTCCGATCCAACCAGAGCTCTGGACCATGTTTTTCGACGGGTCGCTGATGAAGACGGGAGCCGGCGCGGGCCTGCTCTTCGTCTCGCCCCTCGGGAAACACCTACGCTACGTGCTGCGTCTCCATTTCCTGGCGTCCAACAATGTGGCTGAGTACGAAGCTCTGATCAACGGATTGCGAATCGCCATCGAGCTAGGGGTCCGACGCCTCGACGCTCGCGGTGACTCGCAGCTCGTCATCGACCAAGTCATGAAGAACTCCCACTGCCGTGACCCGAAGATGGAGGCCTACTGCGATGAGGTTCGGCGCCTGGAAGACAAGTTCTACGGGCTTGAGCTTAACCACATCGCCCGGCGCTATAACGAGACTGCGGACGAGTTGGCAAAGATAGCCTCGGGGCGAACCATGGTTCCCCCGGACGTCTTCTCCCGGGATCTGCACCAACCCTCCGTCAAGATCGACGACACGCCCGAGTCCGAGGTACCCTCGGCCCAGCCCAAGGCGTCCTCGGTTCAGTCCGAGGTGCCCTCGGCCCATCCCGAGGCGTCCTCGGTTCAGCCCGAGGTACCCTCGGCCCCCGAGGGCGAGGCGCTGCGCATCGAGGAGGAGCGGAGCGAGGTCATGCCTGATCGAGATTGGCAGACCCCGTACCTGCACTATCTCCGCCAAGGAGAGCTACCCCTCGACCAAGCCGAGGCTCGGCGGGTAGCGCGACGCGCCAAGTCGTTCGTCCTGCTGGGCGACGAGAAGGAGCTTTACCACCGCAGCCCCTCAGGCATCCTCCAGCGATGCATCTCCGTCGCCGAAGGTCAGGAACTCCTGCAAGAGATACACTCGGGGGCTTGCGACCATCATGCAGCGCCCCGAGCCCTCGTCGGGAACGCTTTCCGGCAAGGTTTCTACTGGCCGACGGCGGTGGCTGACGCCACTAGAATCGTCCGCACCTGCGAAGGGTGTCAATTCTATGCGAAGCAGACCCACCTGCCCGCTCAGGCTCTGCAGACGATACCCATCACCTGGCCCTTCGCTGTGTGGGGTCTGGACCTCGTCGGCCCTCTGCAGAAGGCGCCCGGGGGCTACACGCACCTGCTGGTCGCCGTCGACAAATTCTCCAAGTGGATCGAGGTCCGACCCCTGAACAGCATCAGGTCCGAGCAGGCGGTGGCGTTCTTCACCAACATCATCCATCGCTTCGGGGTCCCAAACTCCATCATCACCGACAACGGCACCCAGTTCACCGGCAGAAAATTCTTGGATTTTTGCGAAGATCACCACATCCGGGTGGACTGGGCTGCCGTAGCTCATCCCATGTCGAATGGGCAAGTAGAGCGTGCCAACGACATGATTCTACAAGGGCTCAAGCCTCGGATTTACAACGACCTCAATAAGTTCGGCAAGCGATGGATGAAGGAACTCCCCTCGGTGGTCTGGAGCCTGAGGACAACGCCGAGCCGAGCCACGGGTTTCACGCCGTTCTTCCTGGTCTACGGGGCCGAGGCCGTCTTGCCCACTGACCTGGAATACGGCTCCCCAAGGACGAGGGCCTACGACGATCAAAGCAACCAAGCTAGCCGAGAAGACTCGCTGGACCAGCTGGAAGAGGCTCGGGACAGGGCCTTACTACACTCGGCGCGGTATCAGCAGTCCCTGCGACGCTACCACGCCCGAGGGGTCCGACCCAGAGACCTCCAGGTGGGCGACCTGGTGCTTCGACTGCGGCAAGACGCCCGAGGGAGGCACAAGCTCACGCCCCCCTAGGAGGGGCCATTCGTCATCGCCAAAGTTCTGAAGCCCGGAACGTACAAGCTGGCCAACAGTCAAGGCGAGGTCTACGGCAACGCTTGGAACATCCAACAGCTACGTCGTTTCTACCCTTAAGATGTTTCAAAGTTGTTCATATACCCCGCACCCACGCAAAGTTTAGTCAACAAGGAAGGGTCGGCCTCGCCTCGGCAAAGCCCGACCCTCCCTCGGGGGCTAAAAGGGGGGAAACCCCTCTGCGTCAAAATTTTCCTCGAAAAAAAATCTCTTCTACCAGAATATCTTTCGTGCTTTTTGACTACTTCGAAAAGTGGGTCCTGGAAACGACGGAGTACACGTAAGCAGCCAAGGCTGACCGAGCCGAGGGACTCCTACGCCTCCGGGATACGGATACCTCACTCATCACCTTCTGCGATAAGTAACTCGCGTTCGGATAAAGTGATTCCGCGGATCGAACAAGTCTTTACGTTCGGAAGCCCTTCTGCCGAAGCGATCCTTCGAGCCTTCTCGACCGAGTCGGTGACAGGGCCTCATGGACGGGTGAAGGTACGCGTAAGCGGCAAGGCCGACCGAGCCGAGGGACTCCCACGCCTCCGGGATACGGATACCTCACTCATCACCTTCCGCGAGAAGCAACTCTCGCTCGCACAAACATCCCTGTTACCGACAAAAAGTCCAGATACTCGAAATAAGAGGAAAAGAGACGCAGCTTTACAACGCAGCGAGGGTGTGTGTTCTGGCCTCGACGGCCGCACGAGGCGCACGCTACAAGACAATCTGATCCTGCAGGCTCGGGTCTTGACGTTGGAAGAGGGCAACAACACCCTCGACATCGACGGCACCTTCGGCGAGGCCCGACCTAGCCTCGGACGGCGACGTGGTCCGAGGTTCTCCGCTCCGAAGGACGACGTCATCACCACGCCCGGGCAATCGCTGCCAGGGACTTCTCCGGGAATCCGGCCCGAGCAGGCGGCTCAGCCGGTCACCCCTGGGGCCTCGGCCAACCATCTTCCGAGGGCGCCAGCCCGGTCCAAAGCCTCGGCTGATCAACTCCGACGTCGATCCTGCCAACGGACAACCCGGCTAGGCTCCGGCCAACCAGGTTTCATTTTCGAGCCAACTCCGCCTCTGTTCATGCTGATATCGCTACCCCTGGCCTCGGCTCGTCGAAGAGCGACCGAGGGGTCTCTTTAACTAAGCTAGAGGAACCTCGGACAGCAGGGCCGACCGAGCCGAGGGACTCCTACGCCTCCGGGATACGGATACCTCACTCGTCACCTTGACACGGGGCGACTCATGCTTGGTGAAGCGGTTCAGATAGTCAACAGACGAGTCTTAGTGCTCGGAAATGAGGAAAAAACACGGCTCCGTGCCAAAGTTACATACATGTTCAGGCCTCGAAAGCCGAAATGAACAAAAAACCCTGGCATTCGAAGTGCCATTACAAACAGAACTCCGGTTCCCCCTCCGCAGGTACGAACAACCCCACTCGATAGGGGTGAGCCTGCGGAGCAACAGAAGACCGACGAACGGCATGTCATCGCCCGCCCCGACAGCGGCGGCGATGAAGACTTCTGTCCCGGGGGACCGAACAGCAGCGGTGATGACCTCGGGGCGGATGCTGCTGCTGGGAGGCCCCCGCCCATGCCCGAACTCGAGAGGCAAGGACGGGCAGAAGGCCGTAGAGTTGGAGGTCGGTCCGTGGCCAGCCCTGGCTGTCGCGCCGGCGGAAGAACCTCTTCCAGCTGCCGTGGTAGACGCCGGCGCCACGAGCGGCTCCGAAGCCACTCGCGTCCGAAGGCCAGGCACGCTGCAGATGCCAGCGCCACGGACGACGACCGCTCCTCCCTCCGATCACTGAGTAAAGGAGCGGGCCGCCGCCCACGCGGGGGCCGACCTCAACTCGGCACACTCCCCTCCCCAGCCCTGGTGATGAAAATCCTTGAGGCTGAGGGAGGGGCAGAGGCCGCAGCCCGGCTCGCTTTCCCCCACCATCGAGCCGGAGGTCACCATCTTGGGTGACCGCCGGTGGAGGGGTGCAACCGGGCTGCATGATGAAAATCCTTGAAGCCGAACGATGGCTGAAAGGTACCCACTCCCACGGAGTTGCGTTCCTCCAACGATGAGGCGAAAAGACGGCGGTTTCCCCCATCCGGGGGCTTGGAAGGTGGAAAGACACGGTGCATCAGGGAGGAAGAAGACATGGTCGCCTTACGGAAGGGGTCGCCCTCCTTTTAAAGGCGACTCTCCCTGCTTGCACCCCCAACTGTCACGGGCTGAGTCTTCTCCAACACGCTCCAAAGCCCTCCCCTGCGGCGCGGGGGCTGGGTCCCGCATGTCATGCAGACCGGCTCCAAGCAGAAGAAGCCAAACCGCCGCGCGTGGTGCACGCAACCGCCCAGCGGTTACAAGTGACCCTCCACTTTTGCCCAGACCAACGGGCGAAAGGGGCGGGCAGCCATGCAGGCGGCATGCAATCGCGCCAAGTGGGCGCGCCTCTCCAACTCCCGACACGCCAGCACGGAGGCCCAGGCCCACGCGTCGCGCGACCGGCGCGCCGGATGCTGCATGCAAGCGACTGTACCGCCTGTGCCACCACCGCGCCTCCTCGATCGCGGAACCAATACCGCGACTCGAGGCAACCCAGCGCGCGACCCAGCAGCACCAGCCTGACGCGGCGGCCAACGCGGCCAAAGGTGGGCCGGCAGTAATGACGGTGGCAGGCGCGCGGGAGCAGCGGTCACGTCGTCAGCCAAGCTCACGTCCCATCCGGAGGCCGCGAGAGAACCCCCTCTCACGGCGTGAAGACAACGCGCCCGTGATCCATTCCTCGAATGGCTCACGCACGCGCAACAGCAGCCCCGCCAACTACTCGCCCCGTCGCATCAACTCCGCGGCTGGACAGGCGGCGCTTCTGGCAGGAGCAGCGGGCGACGCTTCGCCTTCGCCGAAACAACCGCGCCAAAAAAGGTACGCCGCGTCGTTCGGCTTCGTATCCTTTTTCCTTTTTTACTCTTTCTCTATCTCTTGCGACAGGGACCGGGAAAGGGGATACCCCGAAAGGGATCCTTCCCCGTGAAGGAACTAGGCTCCGAGCCTCCTTACTGATCAGGGGTTCGAAGGCTGGCCCCCCAAGGGTTCAACAGCCGCCTCAGATCGCGTGGGCCCTACACCCACTACTGGTCAGAGGTTCGAAGGCCGGCCCCCCGAAAGGTTCCACGGCCGCCTCAGGCTACTCGGGCTCCGCGCCCATTACTGATCAGGGGTTCGAAGGCTGGCCCCCCGAAGGGTTCACAGTCGCCTCAGACACCGAGCGAGGGATGACCAGGGGTACGTTCGATACATAACCGAGGCTCGGGCTGCACTCCCGAGGTACCCTAGGACATTTCCGAGACCAGCGGGAGCGATCCTGTAACGGAATCCCATCGGAGGGAGGCATCGAGCCCTCAGACCCCGTCGCCAGGGGACCGGGTCCGGCATATCACCCGCAGGTACTTTTGGGCGTGCCTCTGGGCCCCTAGCCGACCCCAACGAACGGGGCACGGACGTCCACTCGGATTACCCGCTCGCAGCTCACCGAAGACACCATGTTCGGTGCCCATCGAGGGTAACATGGCGCTCTCCCCCCCTCCTCCTTGCAGAAAGGCGACGTAGGGGCGTATGTAAAAAAGCCGAGTCTGTCCCTGATCGCCCTCTCGCCCTGTGCGGAGGCTCGGGGGCTGCTCTCGCAAACCCGGCTCCGGCCAAACCGTTGACAGCGTCAACATACCAGCCCGAGAACTTGGGCCCCGACCGTGCACCCGGGCTACGGCCAGTTCGCATGAGGGAACCACCAGACCAGCCGAAGCATTACGCAAGGTATTAAGACCTCGAAGGAGTGAAACCACTCCTACGAGGCCTCGGGGGCTACACCCGGCGGGTGCGCTCGCGCGCACCCACCGGAACAAAATGCAACCGAGAAAGGCTGGTCCCCTTGCAAAAAAGTGCGACGAAAGCCTCCAAGCGAGTGCTAACACTCCCTTCGAGGCTCGAGGGCTACTGTCGGGGACCATAATTAGGGGTACCCTCAAGACGCCTAATTCTCAGCTGGTAACCCCCATCAGCATAAAGCTGCAGAGGCCTGATGGGTGCGATTAAGTCAGGGATCAGTCCATACGAGCGACCCGATCACGCCTCGCCCGAGCCTAGCCTCGGGCAAGGGCAGCCGACCCTGAGGTGTTTCCGTCTCGCCCGAGGCCCCCTTTTTACGGCAGACGCATCTCCGGCTCGCCCGAGGCCTTGCCTTCGCTAAGAAGCAACCCTGACTAAATCGCCGCACCAACCGACCGAGTCGTAGGGGCATTTAACGCAAAGGTAGCCTGACACCTTTATCCTGACGCGCGCCCCCCGGCAGAGCCGAAGTGACCGCCGTCACTTCGCCGCTCCACTGACCGGTCTGACAGAAGGACAGCGCCGCCTGCGCCATCCCGACTGCAATGCCACTTGATAGAGTGAGACTGACAGGCAGTCAGGCCTTGCCAAAGGCGCCATAGGAAGCTCCACCCGACCCAGGGCTCGGACTCGGGCTAAGGCCCCGGAAGACGGCGAACTCCGCTCCGCCCGACCCAGGGCTCGGACTCGGGCTAAGGCCCCGGAAGACGGCGAACTCCGCTCCGCCCGACCCAGGGCTCGGACTCGGGCTAAGGCCCCGGAAGACGGCGAACTCCGCTCCGCCCGACCCAGGGCTCGGACTCGGGCTAGGCCCCGGAAGACGACGAACTCCGCTTCGCCCGACCCCAGGGGTCGGACTCCGCCCTGGCCTCTGCCGAACGACCTCCGCCTCGCCCGACCCAGGAGCTCGGGCTCGGCCTCGACCATGTAGGACAGACTCGACCTCGGCTTCGGAGGAGCCTCCACGTCGCCCGACCTAGGACACAAGTCCGCCACGTCAACAGGAAGCGCCATCATCACCCTACCCCGAGCCGACTCGGGCCGCAGGGAACAAGACCGGCGTCCCATCTGGCTAGCTCCGCCAGATAGGCAATGATGGCGCCCCGCTAGACCCATGACGACGGCGGCTCTCAGCTCCCTTACGGAAGCAGGGGGACGTCAGCAAGGGCCCAACCGCTCCGACAGCTGTCCCTCCGCCAGGCTCCGTTTCTCCTCCGACAGCCACGACACCACACCAGCTGGGTGCCAAGATCTCTCCGGCTGCCACATTGGCATGTACCTAGGGCGCTAGCTCACCCCCGCTAGACACGTAGCACCTTGCTACACCCCCATTGTACACCTGGATCCTCTCCTTACGCCTATAAAAGGAAGGACCAGGGCCTTCTTAGAGAAGGTTGGCCGCGCGGGGACGAGGACGGGGCAGGCGCTCTCTTGGGGCCGCTCGCTTCCCTCACCCACGTGGACGCTTGTAACCCCCTACTGCAAGCGCACCCGACCTGGGCGTGGGACGAACACGAAGGCCGCGGGATCTCCACCTCCCTCACGACTCGGCTCCGGCCACCTCGCTTTCCCCCCTTCGCGCTCGCCCACGCGCTCGACCCATCTGGGCTGGGGCACGCGGCACACTCACTCGTCGGCTTAGGGACCCCCCGGTCTCGAAACGCCGACAGCTATTTTCCACGAGGCGGGTATCTTATACGGCTACGGACACTTTAGAGCATCTCCACTATTTTTTTGTAAAATATTCCCTAAAACAAATATAGAGAATTGCTAAATGATAAGAGAGACTTAAAATTTTTGTGTTTTCCAATAGTTCTCTACTTTTAGTTAACAAATATTTCAAATTATGTCACCTCAGATCTTTTAATGGGCCTATTTTGTCTTGATCCAATACGCTATGATGATACCTATTTTGTGTTTTCCAATAGTTATCTATTTTTAGTTTAACAAATATTTTAAATATTTCAAATTATGTCACCTCATTTTTTAATGGGCCTATTATGTCACCTCAGCTTCTTTTAATGGGCCTATTTCCCACTATGGTTGACGAGGTGTTGTCGTTGTTGAGAAACCCTAATGAAGGGTTATGTGGGCAAATACCGAATATGCCCCTAAGAGCAATCACGTCTCTATATATAGAACATGTACCCCTCATATGGAAGAGAGATCAGAAAGAGGCCAGAGGCCCAACCCTATATCCTGTGTCTCGTGTGTTTCCTCTGTCGTGCTTATGGGAAGGGAGACGGGTTCTCTTCAGCTTCTTGCGCCTCTACTGCTGACGGGAGGGAAGAGTGCGGATCTGGTGATCCGTGGTAATGTAGTTCTCAACACGTTATCAGCACGCTCTACCTCGACGTTGCCGCGATATCAAATCTGCATCAAGTCTCCGTCAAGCCGGCAGGTCTCCGGCCTAGCCGAACTATCCTACGCAACAGGTAAAGTGGTTCGACGGGAACACACTATGGTTTTCACACCAACATAGTGAAAATTTTCTTAGAATAACCTCTCGGTATACTCGCAACTTCGTGTTGCTAGCGGTTACATGTCCTTTTATCTCATAGTTTGCTTCATGTCATCCAGCGACAAAGAGAGCAATGTGCTAACATCTGGTTGAGCAATGTATGACTAAGATTTCTGATCTTAAATCATTTGGTAAGGTCTTTTTGCTTACTAATATAATCCCAATTTGTGATGTCTTCTATGCCAAAAAGGCTTCCATGCATTATATATCTTCATGTTACTTCAGGTAAAACTTTATGCATGAGGAAAGAGAGCACGGAATTAACTTATCTGTGTTCTATATTATTTCATTTACTTTCCCAGATTATTCAAGCACTATAGAGCTTGATATAGTTGTTATAGCCACTTGGCAATATAAATAAATATATGATGCCACACGACACAATCAAAGAAAATATAAAGTGAAAACAAAATTGTTTATGAAGGTTGCGCATAATGTGACTTTAGGACCTTGAACAACCCACCACAATCCACGCGAGTACAAGCTCTAGCATATCTGGCGTCAACGCGTGTGCGACCATCAGGGCTACGACAGTATAACAAGCCTTCGTAATAAGCGCAATAGGCACAATTATGGCTCGGTAATTGAGGTACACGATAAATCCACGCAACGTGCGCAACAGGCGCAATTGTGGCTCACGGTAGACACACAGTGCCTACAGGGCATGCAAAAAAAATACGCGACTCAGCGATGGCGGTCTGACTCAACGGGAGCGATCCGATTAATGGAGAGCACGACATAGCAATCACATGACGCAGCCAAGTTCGAACGGCACAAATATTACATCGTGTTGCCAGGGCGCAGTAAATATTCAGCTAATGTCATAACTCAGCCGATTACCAACGCAGCCTGATCGGCGTGTCTGAGTACCCATTATACAATTTAATCACTCGACATGAGTCCGAAGGCTCAACACATAGCAAATATTTAGAGCGATTTAAGTATACACAATATATACTCCACATGCATTTAATAATTTTCTACTATTTACTTCAGGAAATAAAGCAGAAAAAATAAATACCAATATTAATGCATAATCATAACACATCGGGTGTAAAAATATTTTTCCCAATATTTAAGCATGCATTTTTTCTATTAATTATTTACAACAGAAAATAATTAATCGAGGTAGAAGCTGTAACATAAAACATGCTTTATTCTATTTGTTATTTTCAACAGAAAATAAATTGAATAAATATGATATGTATTCATGTAAAATATGGGAAACTACATAAAAAAATGGAAGTTGCGAGCTTGAAATTCGGACATTTATGGGCACTATTGAAATAATGTGTGGTGAATGCGATGGTTCAAGTGGTCTTGTGAGAGACCCATCCCACATATGTGTTGAGTAAACAATGTTCCGCTATATGATATAATCTGGCAAATGGCATGAATTAAACTATGCAGTTAATAGGATTCAGAAGATCCATCATGAGATCCAAGGATGACTCATATTCTTGAATTATAAATCTGCAACATATAAATCTCATACCGAATAATACATTCCTGATGAATGATCACTCTCCTATGTAGGGAGAATATCTCCTAGTTGAGATCATCGTTCCTAGATGGAACCTATCCAGAAGAAACAAAGTCTGTGTTGAACACCAAAGTTTGATAACCCCTATACAGGGATAAAGACCCATACAGACCCGGAAAGGAATAAGATGAGGTACCAAAGGACTTGAAGTTCACCGAATAAGCACATGTGCATTCCACGATCTTACTCATGGTATTTTCCACTAGATGTGGAATTACGGTATCCTCTAAAGCCCTGATGGCAGAAACCTATAAGATTTAGGTGTTACTGGCAAAATATCCCCATTGTGCCAGAATGACAGACTGTAACGATGTATCTGATCGATGAAAAATCCCTGATGGATTACGATCTTATATGGACTTTTGTTACACCATCATAGATGTTGCAATGGATGAACGCCTCGAGCGATGTGTCATATTTAGAATATGTACTATTGCAACTATATTATCCCCTAAGTCCTATTGAAGGACATGTTATTTGCTTTGCACAACTATGTATAAATTGTGGTGTAAGATAGAAAATGATAGCACCCCAACCTCATCCATTCTCGTTGTTCCAGATGAACAATGAGACATATATCTTGAAGAATATGCTTGAGTTATGAGGGATAACGACTTTGACAGATGTCATCGTCAGGGGGAGCGAATGCTTATATTGATCACAATCGTGAGACAATAAATGTCATATTCTATGCCCTGAAGGCGTGAGCTTGATGATCAATATGTGAACCTTTATGGAACTTTCTATCAAATATATAGATCCAGTCGATCGAACACCATCAATCAAGGTGGCTTATTTATATTGATACGTGCACTTACCTCGTATATCCTAGAAGTGAGTAGAGGTAAAGTTCCTGAAATAGTCCTTGCAAGGATATGCAATCCGTTTGCTAAATCTTTATATGCATATACTTCCAGAAGAAGATGTTTTGCCTTATTGATACGGTTTTGCAAGGATCAGGGGGAGCACATTTCTAAAGTTAGCCTTTATAGAAGATTCAATTGAATCTAGATATACAAGATCGAAATATGTCCTGATGACAGTTGTTGTACTCTTTTTCCTTGGTGAGTTTTCCTGAAGTTTCTCACATGAGGTTTTTAACGAAGCAACAAAGTGCAAATGCAATATGCGTCACCATGCGCTCTTTCTCCATATTTTCCCACTGAGTTTTTTGGGAGTTTTAATGAGGCATGTGTTGGTCGCGGTATTCGCCCAAGGGGGAGTGTTGAGAAACCCTAATGAAGGGTTATGTGGGCAAATACCGAATATGCCCCTGAGGGCAATCACGTCTCTATATATAGAACATGTACCCCTCATATGGAAGAGAGATCAGAAAGAGGCCAGAGGCCCAACCCTATATCCTGTGTCTCGTGTGTTTCCTCTGTCGTGCTTATGGGAAGGGAGACGGGTTCTCTTCAGCTTCTTGCGCCTCTACTGCTGACGGGAGGGAAGGGTGCGGATCTGGTGATCCGTGGTAACGTAGTTCTCAACTGTCGTGATGCATGTGCTCTAGTAGCAACATGGTTGAGTAGCAATTTTACCCGTGGGTTCGATATCCATCGGATATCCGATCCGTCGGGTCCGGTATGAATTTGTACCTACGGATCTTGCTCGTACCCGACCCGTGATAAAATCGGGTCGGGTACGGATATTTTTTGTCGCCCGCGGGTTACCCGTGGATATCCGTAAAAACTAAAAACTAGTGAGCATGTATCATGAAGACTTGAAGTGTTCTCATATTATGTTCTGTATGCCTGTGTTGACGCATAATTCATGAAGACTTGTTTGAAATGTTCCCTGTACGCATAAATTTTCTGAAATTTTTGCTGGTTATGACTATATTTTCTGGAATTTTTCTGTATTGTTATATATATATATATATATATATATATATATATATATATATATATATATATATATATATATATATATATATATATATACCCGCGGGTATCCGATACACGACTGGTACGAGCACGGGTACAATTTTTTACCCGCAGGTACAGTTGCGGACGGGTATTTATTATACCCAACCCGAATTCGACCCGTTGTCATCTCTAAACCAAACTGAAAAAATAAGTTGTTTGGCTGGCTTACCGACGGCTGTTAGGGTGACTGCTCCACAATGTTTTGTGTCTAAAACACCAGGAGCAGTTAGGGAGCGGCTGGCTTTAAGCCAGCCGAATGGCACAAATAACAACATAAATCGAAGAAATAACTTTAATCTGTTGAATTTTCTAGACATTATTATGAAAAGAGCCGTGACATAATAGTTTTCACGATTTTTTTGCTCGCATTAGATAGAGACTTTGTAAATTTAGCAACCTATTTTAAAGAACCAGGACCAATTCTAATAACAACTTCTTAAATTTATATTTAGGAACATGTTTAGAGAACTACTGCAGATTCTCTTATGGCTTTATATCCAGTTTTGTGTAAACTTGATTGGTTGGTACTGTTTTTTATAAACAACTTGGGAGCCATTGACTTCAACGAGGTCTGAGCTCTCAAAATTATTTAACTTGGATACATAGCCTTTTGTTATTTATCTAGACCTATAAAAAAATGTAGGTACAAAAGTTAAAACAACAAACAATTTTAAAAAAACGAGGCATAACTCAAAACAGAGGAGCTAATATATTTTGGCAAACATAATACATAGGCCCAACCCCCAAACCTAGGACCCGTATATATACTTGAGCATGGGTCGTTCGATTCGACCAACCCGACTCGATCCGTCCGAAAAAATTCGATCCAACTAATGTAGCGGGCATGTAGGTTTACCCCGAACGCTCCAATGCCTATAATATGATACATCTAACCACACAAAGACTCGAAGACAGCGCACGGGACCTAAGAAATTTTGGCAAATGATGTTTTCTGATTCTAGACCCACTCACAAACTCTAGAGTCTACAGTGGCCCTAGGGGGCACTATCAGCACCCCTGGATACACGTACCCTATGTACTACAACCAGGGGCGGGCCCAGGATTTAGAGAATGGGTATTCAAAATTGTACTAGAGAAAAAAATAGATGGCCTAAAGCCTATCCTAATAGACTTTATACATATATAAAATTGATTCACGTATAGACAGTCATAGCATATAATAGAACATTAAATAGTATAAGGAAACTTACATATTACAAGACAACCTTCCGATCCTTCAAGCTTTGAAATTGAGTGATAATGTCCTCATCCTTGACTTGCAAGAAAAATTGCCTTTCAATAAAAGTAACCAGGCATCCATTTAAAATTTTTTGTCCCATCTTGTTTCTTAGTTTATTTTTTACGAAGTTCATTGAAGAAAAGATTCTTTCAACACCAGCAGTTGCAACAGGAAGAACTAGCACCAATTTGAGAAGCTTGTAAACAATGTCATATCGAAGAATCTTATCTGTTTTGACAAGCATCATAGATAACTCTGCTAGGCATCTCAAATTTTTGAAGTTTTCATCTCTTCTCACATCTTCGATATAGCGATTTAATTGAAAAGGGAGTTGTACCTTCTCTTCAAACTCAAAATCTTGAGGATAAAACCCAGCAAGCTTAACCAATTTCTCAGTATTGAATCCATCAAAGTTCTTGGATGGATTGAATGATGCCATACATCTAAGTAACTCTGTGTTTACCTCATCAAACCTATTATTAAGCTCAACAAGTTGCCTATCAATGACACCTAAGAACATATCAGCATGAAACCGATGGTAATTGATAGCATTTCTATATAACTTCTTATCTCTCTGAATAGGCTTATACTTTGCATCCATGTCAACGATTTTAACTTTGTGCTTCTCACAAAAAGAAGAGACATTATTAAGGAATTCTTGCCATCCAGAATCTTCTCTCAAAACAGCCAATTCTACCTTTGTGAATTCAAGAAGATCCATTGCATTTACAATATCTTGCTCCCTCCTTAGCAAAGCATTGCATAAACCATTTGTGTATCCAAATATTTCATTCATCAAATGCAACATGAAAACAAATTCAAATGACTTAAATACTTCTAGCATAGTTTGAGCTCCTATTGACTCACCACTCCTTTATGTTCCTTCCCAATCTTGGAGAGAACTTTCTTGATTGAAGGATACAAGGCTATGACATGCATTACAGTTCTATAGTGAGATCCCCAACGTGTATCACCTGGTCTTGCTAAGCCCATCTCTTGATTCAAACCTTGGCCAGTTTCTATTTCACCCAAACTCAATGCTTCAATCATATATTCAGCTTGAGCTACACGAAGCATAGAGATCTTTTTGCAAGACATTCCAAGAACATTCAACAAGTATGCAAGTTGCCCAAAGAACCAAGAACAGTCAATATTATCCTTTGCAACAGATACAAGGGTTAGTTGAAGTTGATGTGCAAAACAATGAACATAATAAGCTAAAGGTGACTCTTCCATTATTAATTTTTTCAAACCATTTACATGACCCTTCATATTACTGGCCACATCATACCCTTGTCCACATATCTTTGATAATGGCAATTGATATTTAATAAGCAAGGATTGAATTGCTTCTTTAAGTGTCAATGATGAAGTATCTTCAACTTTGACAAGACCAAGAAACCGCTCAACCGGTTCTCCCATTTTATTCACATAGCGCAAGCAAAGAGCCAACTGTTCCTGTTGGTATGCATCACTAGATTCATCAGCTAGAACTGCAAAACATTCATCACCAAGTTCTTCCATGATTAACTTAGTTGTTTCATGAGCACAACAACTAATGAGTTGTTTCTGAATCTTGTGATCTATCAACTAACAATTCTGCGAAGCATTTCCAAGAACTACTTTATTAACTTCTTCAAAGTTCCCTGCAAGCCATTGTAAAAGTTCTCAAAAATTCCCTTTATTTTTTGAACTATTTCCCTCATCGTGACCACGAAAAGCCAACCCTTGATGCAACAGAAATCTTATGCACTTCAGTGACCATGTCAAACGAGCTAGGTATTGAGCCTTATACAATGAAGTATTTGAGGCAACTGACTCACGGATTGATGCTTTAGGTGTCAAAAAATAAATTATATTTCTCCTCAGCTTCACAATGAGCACTATCAACAACACCAACATGCTTAAGCAATCTAGCTTTAACATTCCAATTTCTAAACCCTTCATTAACGAAAGCATCTCCACCAGGGAATTTGTTGTTATCTTTGAACAGATAGCAAACAAAACAATATGCAACATCTCTATCCACACTATACTCAAGCCAACTAAACTCGGAAAACCACTTTGGTAGGAAGCGACGCATACCTCCACATTCATGTTGGGGAAAATCATCCTTCTTCATCTTTGGTCGACATGGCCCTAATACAATATAGGCCCTTCTAACTGCATCTTGGATATTAATAGAATAGCTTGAGATTGGAGTCCTCAATCCAGGATCATGCTCAATGCCATAAATATCATTATCATCACTATTGTTATCCTCACTCGATGTTGTCCCATTCAAGTGCACTGATTCAAAATCATCATTGTCTTCAGCATCTACTATTATTGGAGGTTCATGCTCAACTCTCTCTTGTTCTGCAGGTGTTGCATTACTAGTTTCGATCTGTCCTTGAAATATCACCAATTGCATCTCTCTTTCATTGGAAGATGGAGCAACAATCTCCTTTTTTTGCAGCAGCTCTTGCTAAAAAAGCTCTCAAATCAGTGGTAGCACTGCTCTTCCTCTTCATTTTTAAATCTGCAAATAAATCACAATACACTTAATTCAATGCCTATTTTAAAACAAATTAAGATACACTCAATTCGTAAATTAGTGAAACTATTAAATGATCAAACCACTAAACCAGGACCAAGCAAGCTGCAAGCAACAAGCGTACCGCGTAGCCTCTAGTCTGGCAAGTCTGCAGACCAAGCGCAACAAGCCAGCAAGCCTGGCACTAGTGCACTACCGCAACAAGCCAACAAGCCAGCAGGCTCTGCAAGCGGCCAAGTGCAGACAGGCAGGCTGCAAGCCGCAAGCGGCCAAGTGCAGAGTGCAGACAGGCACTACCGCAACAAGCTAGCAGGCAAGCTGGCTCCTGGCTGGCTGGCTGTGGTTGGACCGCTGGGCGCTGGAGGCTTCAGCCTTACGGTGGACGCTGGACGCACGGCAACGGCAAGCGGAAGCAGCGATGGCGCCTGGCGGCTGGAGACGGGATTGAGCGGTCAGGCAGGCAGAGACGCAGAGTGGCAGACCTAATGGGCCAGATGGGCCGAGCACGTTATGGAAGAAAGTAAGAACAAAGCCTAAAACGAATTTGGGTCTACATGCTCAGTATTCTTGTAGTTTTCAATATTTCAGATTACATATATACAATATATACATGTATATATATTTTTTTTGCCAAAAATAATGGGTATTCAACTGAATACCCTTGTATCAAAGTGGGCCCGCCCCTGACTACAACATAACCGACCATCACGGAGTACAGGCTGAGGACCCCACTATCATGATGGGTCCTATTAAGAAGACCCATTTACGAGGAGAAGAATGTGCAACCAAGACCCTGCAATATGGTTGCGTTGGAGGTTCCCCGCCATTTACGTCTTAACCAAGCTCGCATCCCGCGGAAGCCCCCGTCAATCCGTTGACGGGGTCCGGTTGAGACACGTGTAGCTGGTGGCCTTGTCCCTGACGGGGTCCAGATGCACCACATGTCCTGGCGCTTCCACCGGAGCCAGCACCCCCTGGGAGGCCTCCTACGTCCACCTGCTCTGTTGATTACAATGGGGTCCGAGTGTGCCACGTGCCCTTGGATCCTTGGTGCCCCTAGAGGGCTCCGGCCATACCGCATGTATGGCCGCCTATGTCACAGTTGGTCAAGGATTTGGTGGATCGGAGTTAGAGAGTTGTTATGCCTTTACGATGGACAAGCATGCTTGTGCCCTGCGTCACGCTGGTTGACAGGCCTGGACATCTCAGGTGTGGCACCAATGTGACACAGTGGGTGCACGCATGGACGGTGTCCGCCACGTCCGGTGATAACCTTGACCGTCCACGGTGTACTGAAAGGGAAATGTACCCTTGGGCAATTCTAAGTATTTTGGTGATTAAGTGTCCAACACAAGTGCCTAAGTGTTAAATTGTGCCAAGGACTCAAGAAGTGCAAATCAAGATTAAAGGTATGTTTCTAGACTTAGTACATTGTTTTGAAGACTAATGTATTGTGTCTAAGTGCTAGAAACAGGAGAAACAATTTTGGAGAAGTTGGCTGTGTACAGCCAAAAGGCTGCTCGGTCTGGGTGCACCGGACTGTCCGGTGGTGCACCGGACAGTGTCCGGTGCGCCAGGCTGGCGTCTGTCAACTGGTTGCTCTCGGGACTTCGACGACGATGTACGGCTATAAATCACCGAACTGTCCGGTGGTGCACCGGACTGTCCGGTGAGCCAACAGTTGGCCCGACCAACGGTCGGCCGCGTAATCCACGCGCGACGCGTGGCAGAGCCAACGGTCAGAAGGGGGCACCGGACTGTCCGGTGTGCACCGGACAGTGTCCGGTGCTCCAACGGCTCTGAACCACCAACGGTCGGCTTCACCAAAGAAGGAATGAAATCCGCACCGGATAGTGTCCGGTGCGCCAGGCGATAGAAGGCAAGAATTGCCTTCCTGGAATGCTCTCAGCGGCTCCTAGCTGCCTTGGGGCTATAAATGGGACCCCTAGGCACATGGAGGAGTACACCAAGCATTCTCTAAGCATTCCTAAGCACCAAGACTTCAATTCTGTGCATTCGATTCTTTGTGATAGCAACTAGAGCTCCATTTGAGTAGAGAATGTTTTGAGTTGTGTTGAGAGCTCGTGTTGTGACTTGTGTGCGTATTGTCGCTCTGATTTTGTGTCTTGTGTGCGTTAATCATCCCTCCCTTACTCCGTGCTTCTTTGTGAACATCAAATTGTAAGGGCGAGAGGCTCCAAGTTGTGGAGATTCCTCGCAAGCGGGATATAGTAAACAAAGCAAAACACCGTGGTATTCAAGTGGGTCTTTGGACCGCTTGAGAGGGGTTGATTGCAACCCTCGTCCATTGGGACGCCACAACGTGGAGTAGGCAAGTGTTAAACTTGGCCGAACTACGGGATAAACCACTGTGTCTATCTGTGATTGATCTTCTTGTGGTTATTGTGTCTTGCAAGAACTCCTTTCTAGCCACTTGGCTTTATTGTGCTAACTCCTAATCAAGTTTTTGTGGCATTAAGTTTCAAGTTTTACAGGATCACCTATTCACCCCCTCTAGGTGCTCTCAATTGGTATCAGAGTCGTTCTCTTCAAGGAAGGGACTAATCGCCCGAAGAGATGGATCCTAAGGGCAAGGGGATGGTGGTCAATGATAAGGAGAAGGAGTCCTTCGTCAATGATCCAAAGGATGACAAGCCTACTGACTCGGGGTCGGGCCACAAAAGAAAAGATGGGAGGAAGAAGAAAACAAGGCGCATCAAGGAGATAGTCTACTACGACAGCGACGAATCTTCCTCTTCCGAAAAGGACAACGACAACGACTACGGGAAAAAGAAGACGGTTAATTCAAACTTTTCCTTTGATTATTCTCGTATTCCGCAAAGTTCCAATGCTCATTTGCTTTCCATTCCCCTCGGTAAACCCCCCACTTTGATGGAGAGGACTACGGATTTTGGAGTCACAAAATACGTAGCCACTTATTCTCTCTCCATCCAAGTATATGGGAGATAGTAGAAAATGGAATGCACTTTGATAGTACGGATAGTCCCATGTTCATTAATGAGCAAATTCACAAAAATGCACAAGCTACTACTGTTCTTCTAGCTTCATTGTGCAGGGATGAATACCATAAGGTGAGCGGCTTGGATAACGCCAAGCAGATTTGGTACACCCTCAAGATCTCTCATGAGGGGAACGACGTCACCATGCTCACCAAGATGGAGTTGGTGGAGGGCGAACTTGGGAGATTCGCAATGATCAGGGGCGAAGAACCAACCCAAACATACAACCGGCTCAAGACCCTCGTCAACAAAATAAGGAGCTATGGAAGCACGCGATGGACGGACCACGACGTCGTCCGCCTAATGCTAAGGTCTTTTACTGTCCTTGATCCACATCTTGTGAACAATATTCGTGAGAATCCTAGGTACACCAAGATGACGCCCGAGGAGATACTTGGAAAGTTCGTAAGCGGGCGGATGATGATCAAGGAGGCTAGATACGTTGATGATGCGTTGAATGGCCCAATCCAAGAGCCTCAAACCATTGCTCTCAAAGCAACGAGGAGCAAGGAGGCGCTACCTAGCAAGGTGGCACAAGTTGAGGTGGCCGGGCTTAATGATGAAGAAATGACCCTCATCATCAAGCGTTTCAAGACGGCGCTAAAGGGTCGTAAGGAGCATCCCAACAAGAACAAGACAAAAGGGAAAAACTCATGCTTCAAATGTGGTAAGATTGGTCATTTTATCGCTAATTGTCCCGATAATGATAGTGACCAGGAACAAGGGAACAAGAGGGAAAAGAAGAAGACTTACAAGAAGGCTAAGGGCGAGGCACACCTTGGCAAGGAGTGAGACTCAGATTGTTCGTCGTCCGACTCCGACAACGAAGGACTCGCCACCACCGCCTTCAACAAATCGTCCCTCTTCCCAAATGAGCATCACACCTGCCTCATGGCAAGGGAAAAGAAGGTAAGCACTCGTGATACTCGTACTTACGCTTCCTCAAGTGATGAAGAATCTAGCGATGATGAAATAGACTATTCATGTTTATTCAAGGGCCTAGATAGAACTAAGGTTGATAAGATTAATGAATTAATTGATGCCTTGAATGATAAAAATAGGTTATTAGAAAAGCAAGAGGATCTTTTGTATGAAGAACATGATAAGTTTGTAGAGGCACAAAAATCCCTTGCTTTAGAAATTAAAAGGAATGAGATGCTTTCTTGTGAATTGTGAAAGGGAATTAGGCTTACACCTAGTTCCTAAATAATTTTGGTGGTTGAATTGCCCAACACAAATATTGGACTAACTAGTTTGCTCTAGTGCATAAGTTACACAGGTGCAAAAGGTTCACACTTAGCCAATAAAAAGACCAAGTTTTGGATTCGACAAAGGAGCAACGAGGCAACCGAGGGCACCTCTGGCTGGAGGCACCGGACTGTCCGGTGTGCACCGGACAGTGTCCGGTGCGCCCAGAGGACTCCAACTCCAACTCTTCGCTCTCGGGAATTCTCGGAAGCCGGCGCGCTATAATTCACCGGACTGTCCGGTGTGCACCGGACATGTTCGGTGCTCCAAGGAAGCGCGGTCTCCGGAACTCGCCAGCCTCGGGTTCGCGCGGCAGCCGCTCCGCTAAAATTCACCGGACTGTCCGGTGTGCACCGGACTGTCCGGTGTACCAGCGGAGCAACGGCTCCCTGCGGCGCCAACGACTCCCTGCGGTGCATTAAATGCGCGCGCAGACGTCAGGCACGCCCATGCCGGTGCACCGGACATCAAACAGTACATGTCCGGTGTGCACCGGACACCCAGGAGGGCCCAGAAGTCAGAAGCTCCAACGGTCAGAATCCAACGGCAATGGTGACGTGGCAGGGGCACCGGACTGTCCGGTGTGCACCGGACTGTCCGGTGCGCCATCGAACAGACAGGTTCCAGCAACGGTCACTTTTGGTGGTTGGGGCTATAAATACCCCAACCACCCCACATTCATTGCCATCCAAGTTTTCCACTTCTCAACTACTACAAGAGCTCTAGCATTCAATTCTAGACACACCAAATAGATCAAGTCCTCTCCAAATTCCACACAACTCCATAGTGACTAGAGAGAGTGATTTGCTTGTGTTCTTTCGAGCTCTTGCGCTTGGATCGCATTCTTTTCTTTCTCACTTGTTCTTGAGATCATCACTCAATTGTAACCAAGGCAAGAGGCACCAATTGTGTGGTGGCCCTTGCGGGGAAGCTTTGTTCCCGGTTGATTGAGAAGAAGAGAAAGCTCACTCGATCCGTGGGATCGTTTGAGAGAGGGAAGGGTTGAAAGAGACCCGGCCTTTGTGGCCTCCTCAACGGGGAGTAGGTTTGCGAGAACCGAACCTCGGTAAAACAAATCCACGTGTCACACTCTTATTCGCTTGCGATTTGTTTTGCGCCCTCTCTTGCGGACTCGTTTTTATTTCTAACGCTAACCCGGCTTGTAGTTGTGATTATTTTTGTAAATTTCAGTTTCGCCCTATTCACCCCCCCCTCTAGGCGACTATCAATTGGTATCAGAGCCCGGTGCTTCATTAGAGCCTAACCGCTCGAAGTGATGTCGGGAGATCACGCCAAGAAGGAGATGGAGACCGGCGACAAGCCCACTACAAGCCAAGGGAGCACTTCATCGGAAGAGTCCCGCACCAAGAGAAGGGAGAAGAAGAAGAACTCCTCCAAGCGGAAGGAGAAAAGATCTTCCTCTTCTCACCACAAGGAGAAGAAGGAAAAATCTTCTTCTCACAAGCCGCATCGGAGTGGGGACAAGCACAAAAGGATGAGGAAGGTGGTCTACTACGAGACCGACACTTCATCAACATCCACCTCCGGCTCCGACGCGGCGTCCGTCACTTCTAAACGCCAAGAGCGTAAGAAGTATAGTAAGATTCCCCTACGCTACCCTCGCATTCCTAAACATACACCTTTACTTTCCGTCCCATTAGGCAAACCACCAACTTTTAATGGTGAAGACTATGCTATGTGGAGTAATTTAATGCGATTTCATCTAACCTCTCTCCACAAGAGTATATGGGATGTTGTTGAGAATGGTGTACAGGTACCATCCGTAGGGGATGAGGACTACGACACGGACGAAGTGGCCCAAATCGAGCACTTCAACTCCCAAGCCGCAACCATTCTCCTTGCCTCACTAAGCAAGGAGGAATACAACAAAGTACAAGGGTTGAAGAACGCCAAGGAAATTTGGGACCTACTCAAGACGGCGCACGAGGGTGATGAACTCACCAAAATCACCAAACGGGAAACGATCGAGGGGGAGCTCGGTCGCTTTCGTCTTCGCCAAGGAGAGGAGCCACAAGACATGTACAACCGGCTCAAGACCTTGGTGAACCAAGTACGCAACCTCGGGAGCGCAAAATGGGATGACCACGAGGTGGTTAAGGTTATTTTAAGAGCACTTATTTTCCTTAACCCCACTCAAGTACAATTAATTCGTGGTAATCCTAGATATCCACTAATGACCCCCGAGGAAGTCATCGGGAATTTTGTAAGCTTTGAATGCATGATTAAGGGCTCCAAGAAGATCAACGAGCTTGACGAGCCTTCCACATCCGAGGCGCAACCCGTGGCCTTCAAGGCAACGGAGGAGAAAAAGGAGGAGTCTACACCAAGTAGACAACCAATTGACGCCTCCAAGCTCGACAACGAGGAGATGGCCCTAATCATCAAAAGCTTCAGGCAAATCCTCAAGCAACGGAAGGGGAAGGACTACAAATCCCGTTCCAAGAAGGTTTGCTACAAGTGTGGTAAGCCCGGTCATTTTATTGCAAAATGTCCTATGTCTAGTGATAGTGACAGGGGCGACGACAAGAAGGGCAAGAGGAAGGAGAAGAAGAGATACTACAAGAAGAAGGGCGGCGATGCCCATGTTTGTCGGGAATGGGACTCCGACGAAAGCTCAAGCGACTCCTCCGACGACGAGGACGCCGCCAACATCGCCGTCACCAAGGGCCTCCTCTTCCCCAACGTCGGCCACAAGTGTCTCATGGCCAAGGACGGCAAAAAGAAGGTAAAATCAAGGTCCTCCACTAAATATGAAACATCTAGTGATGAGGATAATGATAAAAATGAGGAGGACAACTTGCGTATTCTTTTTGCTAACCTCAACATGGATCAAAAGGAAAAATTAAATGAGCTAATTAGTGCCATCCATGAAAAGGATGATCTCTTGGACTCTCAAGAGGACTTCCTAATCAAGGAAAATAAGAAACATGTTAAGGTTAAAAATGCGTATGCTCTAGAAGTAGAAAAATGTAACAAATTATCTAGTGAGCTAAGCATATGCCATGACACTATTGCCAACCTTAGAAATGAAAATGTTAAATTAATTGCTAAGGTTGATTCTCATGTTTGCATTGATCCTAGAAATGATAATGTTGATTTGCTTGCTAGGATTGATGAGTTAAATGTTTCCATTGCTAGTCTTAGAAATGAGAATGAGAAACTAATTGCTAAGGCTAAGGATTTTGATGTTTGCAATGCTACTATTTCCGACCTTAGAACTAAAAATGATATGTTGCATGCTAAGGTTGTTGAACTAAAATCTTGCAAACCTTCTACATCTAATGTTGAGCATATTTCCATTTGTACTAGATGTAGAGATATTAATGTTGATGCTATCCATGATCACCTAGCCTTAATTAAAAAACAAAATGATCACATAGCACAACTTAATGCTAAAATTAGAGAGCATGACTTAGAAAATGAAAAATTTAAATTAGCTAGAAGCATGCTCTATAATGGGAGACGCCCTGGCATTAAGGATGGCATTGGCTTCCAAAAGGGAGACAATGTCAAAATTAATGCCCCTCCAAAGAACTTATCTAACTTTGTTAAGGGCAAGGCTCCCATGCCTCAGGATAACGAGGGTTACATTTTGTACCCTGCCGGCTATCCTGAGAGCAAGATTAGGAAAATTCATTCTAGGAAGTCTCACTCTGGCCCTAATCATGCTTTTATGTATAAGGGTGAGACATCTAGATCTAGGCAATCAACCCATGCCAAGTTGCCTAGAAAGAAAACTACTAATGCATCAAATGATCATAGCATTTCATTTAAAACTTTTGATGCATCTTATGTTTTGACTAACAAATCCGGCAAGGTAGTTGCCAAGATTGTTGGGGGCAAACACAAGGGCTCCAAGACTTGTGTTTGGGTACCCAAAGTTCTTATATCTAATGCCAAAGGACCCAAAACCGTTTGGGTACCTAAAACAAAGAACTAAACTTGTTTTGTAGGTTTATGCATCCGGGGGCTCAAGTTGGATACTCGATAGCGGGTGCACAAACCACATGACAGGGGAGAAAAAGATGTTCTCCTCATATGAGAAAAACCAAGATCCCCAACGAGCTATCACATTCGGGGATGGAAATCAAGGTTTGGTCAAAGGTTTGGGTAAAATTGCTATATCTCCTGACCATACTATTTCTAATGTTTTTCTTGTAGATTCTTTAGATTACAATTTGCTTTCCGTATCCCAATTATGTCAAATGGGCTACAACTGTCTTTTTACTGATACTGGTGTTACTGTCTTTAGAAGAAGTGATGATTCAATAGCATTCAAGGGAGTGTTAGAGGGTCAGCTATACTTGGTAGATTTTGATAGAGCTGAACTCGACACTTGCTTGATTGCTAAGACTAACTTGGGTTGGCTTTGGCACCGCCGACTAGCCCATGTTGGAATGAAGAATCTTCACAAGCTTCTAAAAGGAGAACACATTTTAGGACTAACCGATGTTCATTTTGAGAAAGACAGGATTTGTAGCGCATGCCAAGCCGGGAAGCAAGTTGGTGTTCATCATCCACACAAAAATATCATGACTACCGACAGGCCTCTGGAACTCCTCCACATGGATTTGTTCGGCCCGATCGCTTACATAAGCATCGGCGGTAGTAAGTATTGTCTTGTAATTGTGGATGATTATTCTCGCTTCACTTGGGTATTCTTTTTATAGGACAAATCTTATACCCAAGAGACCTTAAAGGGATTCTTGAGACGGGCTCAAAATGAGTTCGGCTTGAGGATCAAGAAAATTAGAAGCGACAACGGGACGGAGTTCAAGAACTCTCAAATTGAAGGCTTTCTTGAGGAGGAGGGCATCAAGCATGAGTTCTCTTCTCCCTACACTCCACAACAAAATGGTGTAGTGGAGAGGAAGAATCGAACTCTATTGGACATGGCAAGAACCATGCTTGATGAGTACAAGACACCGGATCGGTTTTGGGCCGAGGCGGTCAACACCGCCTGCTACGCCATCAACCGGTTATATCTTCATCGAATCCTCAAGAAGACATCTTATGAACTCCTAACCGGTAAAAAGCCAAACATTTCATATTTTAGAGTTTTTGGTAGCAAATGCTTTATTCTTGTTAAGAGAGGTAGAAAATCTAAATTTGCTCCTAAAACTGTAGAAGGCTTTTTACTAGGATATGACTCAAACACAAGGGCATATAGAGTCTTTAATAAGTCCTCAGGACTTGTTGAAGTTTCTTGTGACGTTGTGTTTGATGAGACTAATGGCTCTCAAGTAGAGCAAGTTGATCTTGATGAAACAGGTGAAGAACAGGCTCCATGCATAGCGCTAAGGAACATGTCCATTGGGGATGTGTGTCCTAAGGAATCCGAAGAGCCTTCAAATGCACAAGATCAACCATCCTCCTCAACGCAAGCATCTCCACCAACTCAAATTGAGGATGAGGCTCAAGATGTTGAACAAGAAGATCAAGAAGATGAGCCACCTCAAAATGACGGCAACGATCAAGGGGGAGATGTAAATGATGAGGACAAGGAGGATGATCAACCAAGGCCGCCACACCCAAGAGTCCACCAAGCAATACAACGAGATCACCCCGTCGACACCATCCTCGGCGACATTCATAAGGGGTAACTACTCGATCTCGTGTTGCACATTTTTGTGAACATTACTCGTTTGTTTCCTCTATTGAGCCACACAGGGTAGAGGAAGCACTTCAAGATTCGGATTGGGTGATGGCGATGCAAGAGGAGCTCAACAATTTCACGAGGAACGAGGTATGGCACTTAGTTCCACGTCCTAATCAAAATGTTGTAGGAACCAAGTGGGTCTTCCGCAACAAGCAAGACGAGCATGGTGTGGTGACAAGGAACAAAGCTCGACTCGTGGCCAAGGGGTATTCACAAGTCGAAGGTTTGGATTTTGGAGAAACCTATGCACCCGTAGCTAGGCTTGAGTCAATTCGTATATTATTGGCCTATGCTACTTACCATGGCTTCAAGCTTTATCAAATGGACGTGAAGAGTGCCTTCCTCAATGGACCAATCAAGGAGGAGGTCTATGTTGAGCAACCTCCCGGCTTTGAAGACAGTAAGTACCCTAACCATGTTTATAGGCTCTCTAAGGCGCTTTATGGGCTCAAGCAAGCCCCAAGAGCATGGTATGAATGCCTTAGAGATTTCCTTATTGCAAATGGCTTCAAAGTCGGCAAGGCCGATCCTACTCTATTCACTAAGACTCTTGACAATGATTTGTTTGTATGCCAAATTTATGTTGATGATATTATATTTGGGTCTACTAACAAATCTACATGTGAAGAATTTAGTAGGATCATGACACAGAAATTCGAGATGTCAATGATGGGGGAGTTGAAGTATTTTCTAGGATTCCAAGTCAAGCAACTCCAAGAGGGCACCTTCATTAGCCAAACGAAGTATACTCAAGATATTCTAACCAAGTTTGGAATGAAGGATGCCAAGCCCATCAAGACACCCATGGGAACAAATGGGCATCTCGACCTCGACACGGGAGGTAAGTCCGTGGATCAAAAGGTATACCGGTCGATGATTGGTTCATTGCTTTACTTATGTGCATCTCGACCGGACATTATGCCTTCCGTTTGCATGTGTGCAAGATTCCAAGCCGACCCTAAGGAATCACACCTTACGGCCGTAAAACGAATCTTGAGATATTTGGTTTTTACTCCTAAGTTTGGGCTTTGGTACCCTCGGGGATCCACTTTTGATTTGATTGGTTATTCGGATGCCGATTGGGCGGGGTGTAGGATTAATAGGAAGAGCACATCGGGGACTTGCCAGTTCTTGGGAAGATCCTTGGTGTCTTGGGCTTCAAAGAAGCAAAATTCGGTCGCTCTTTCTACCGCCGAAGCCGAGTATATTGCCGCAGGCCATTGTTGCGCGCAATTGCTTTGGATGAGGCAAACCCTGCGGGACTACGGTTACAAATTAACCAAAGTCCCTTTGCTATGTGACAATGAGAGTGCAATCAAAATGGCCGACAATCCCGTTGAGCATAGCCGCACTAAGCACATAGCCATTCGGTATCATTTTCTTCGGGATCACCAACAAAAGGGGGATATCGAGATTTCATACATTAACACTAAAGATCAATTAGCCGATATCTTTACCAAGCCACTTGATGAACAATCTTTTACCCGACTTAGGCATGAGCTCAATATTCTTGATTCTAGGAATTTCTTTTGCTAAACTTGCACACATAGCACATGAATATACATTTGATCATGTCTCCTTTATATATGCTATGACTAATGTGTTTTCAAGTGTATTTCAAACCAAGTCATAGGTATATTGAAAGGAAATTGGAGTCTTCGGCGAAGACAAAGGCTTCCACTCCACTCTACTACTCATCCTTCGCCGTCGCTCCGCATCACTCTCCAACTTTGGTATAATCCTCACTCATTCATTTTATGACCAAAGGGAGAGACAAGGACTTCATTGGGCTCTAATGATTCCGTTTTTGGCGATTCATGCCAAAGGGGGAGAAAATATGAGCCCAAAGCAAAAGGACCTCACCACCACTTAAAATTTTAAAATTTTGGAGATTTTCAAATTGGTCAATTTCAAAATTGGTATCTCTTTGTGTTCTAAAGGGGGAGCAAGTAGTATTTTCAAAATTGATGGAAAACCCTCTTGAACACTAAGAGGAGACCTTATTTGAGGGGGAGTTTTGTTTAGTCAAAGGAAAAGCATTTGAACAAAGAAAGAAAATTTCAAATCTTGAAAATGCTTTGCAAAATCTTATTCATTTACCTTTGACTATCTTGCAAAATGACTTTGAAAAGAATTTGCAAAAACAAAACTCTTGGTGCAAATGTGGTCCAATATGTTAAAAATAAAGAAAACTTTCCATGCGCATCATGTAAGTATTTATTGGCTCAATTCCAAGCAACCTTTGCACTTATATTATGCAAACTAGTTCAATTATGCACTTCTATATTTGCTTTGGTTTGTGTTGGCATCAATCACCAAAAAGGGGGAGATTGAAAGGGAATTAGGCTTATACCTAGTTCCTAAATAATTTTGGTGGTTGAATTGCCCAACACAAATATTGGACTAACTAGTTTGCTCTAGTGCATAAGTTACACAGGTGCAAAAGGTTCACACTTAGCCAATAAAAAGACCAAGTTTTGGATTCGACAAAGGAGCAACGAGGCAACCGAGGGCACCTCTGGCTGGAGGCACCGGACTGTCCGGTGTGCACCGGACAGTGTCCGGTGCGCCCAGAGGACTCCAACTCCAACTCTTCGCTCTCGGGAATTCTCGGAAGCCGGCGCGCTATAATTCACCGGACTGTCCGGTGTGCACCGGACATGTTCGGTGCTCCAAGGAAGCGCGGTCTCCGGAACTCGCCAGCCTCGGGTTCGCGCGGCAGCCGCTCCGCTAAAATTCACCGGACTGTCCGGTGTGCACCGGACTGTCCGGTGTACCAGCGGAGCAACGGCTCCCTGCGGCGCCAACGGCTCCCTGCGGTGCATTAAATGCGCGCGCAGACGTCAGGCACGCCCATGCCGGTGCACCGGACATCAAACAGTACATGTCCGGTGTGCACCGGACACCCAGGAGGGCCCAGAAGTCAGAAGCTCCAACGGTCAGAATCCAACGGCAATGGTGACGTGGCAGGGGCACCGGACTGTCCGGTGTGCACCGGACTGTCCGGTGCGCCATCGAACAGACAGGTTCCAGCAACGGTCACTTTTGGTGGTTGGGGCTATAAATACCCCAACCACCCCACATTCATTGCCATCCAAGTTTTCCACTTCTCAACTACTACAAGAGCTCTAGCATTCAATTCTAGACACACCAAATAGATCAAGTCCTCTCCAAATTCCACACAACTCCATAGTGACTAGAGAGAGTGATTTGCTTGTGTTCTTTCGAGCTCTTGCGCTTGGATCGCATTCTTTTCTTTCTCACTTGTTCTTGAGATCATCACTCAATTGTAACCAAGGCAAGAGGCACCAATTGTGTGGTGGCCCTTGCGGGGAAGCTTTGTTCCCGGTTGATTGAGAAGAAGAGAAAGCTCACTCGATCCGTGGGATCGTTTGAGAGAGGGAAGGGTTGAAAGAGACCCGGCCTTTGTGGCCTCCTCAACGGGGAGTAGGTTTGCGAGAACCGAACCTCGGTAAAACAAATCCGCGTGTCACACTCTTATTCGCTTGCGATTTGTTTTGCGCCCTCTCTTGCGGACTCGTTTTTATTTCTAACGCTAACCCGGCTTGTAGTTGTGATTATTTTTGTAAATTTCAGTTTCGCCCTATTCACCCCCCCTCTAGGCGACTATCAAATTGTCTACAGGTCATGACTCTATTTCTAGCTTAAAGAGCATAAATGATGATTTGAGTGCTAAGTTAGAAATAGCTAATAAATCAACATCTTGTGTAGAACATGTTGTAGTTTGCAATAGGTGTAAAGATTTTAATGTTGATGCTTGTAGTGAACACCTAGTTTCAATTTCTAAATTGAATGATGAAGTGGCTAGTCTTAATGCCCAACTTAAGACTAGCAAGAGTGAATTTGACAAACTAAAATTTGCAAGGGATGCCTACACGATTGGTAGATACCCCTCAATTAAGGATGGTCTTGGCTTCAAGAGGGAAGTCAAGAACTTAACAAGTCATAAGGCTTCCATCTCCGTCAAGGAGAAAGGGAAGGCCCCTATGGCTAGTAGTGCTCAAAAGAACCATGCTTTCATGTATCATGATAGGAGACATTCTAGGAATGTTTATAGAAGTTATGATGCTTTTGATTCTCATGCAATGATTGCTTCTAGTTCTTCTATTATGCATAATAGAAATTTGGCTAGGAAAAATGTTGTTCATATGCCTAGAAGAAATATTGTTCATGTTCCTAGGAAAGTAATGAATGAATATTCTACAATTTATTATGCTTGCAATGCTCCCTTTGCTATTTGTAGAAAGGATAAGAAGGTAATTGCTAGGAAATTAGGGGCCAAATGTAAGGGAGACAAGACTTGAATTTGGGTCCCTAAGACTATTGTAACTAACCTTGTAGGACCCAACATGAGTTGGGTACCTAAGACCCAAGCCTAAATTTGCCTTGCAGGTTTATGCATCCGGGGGCTCAAGCTGGATTATCGACAGCGGATGCACAAACCACATGACGGGGGAAAAGAGGATGTTCTCTTCCTACGTCAAGAACAAGGATCCCCAAGATTCAATCATATTCGGTGATGGGAACCAAGGCAAGGTGAAAGGGTTAGGAAAAATTGCTATTTCATCCGAGCACTCTATTTCTAATGTGTTCTTAGTTGAGTCGCTTGGATATAACTTGTTGTCTGTAAGTCAACTTTGTAATATGGGATATAACTGTTTATTCACAAATGTAGATGTGTCGGTCTTTAGAAGAAGTGATGGTTCATTAGCTTTTAAGGGTGTACTAGACGACAAACTTTATTTAGTTGATTTTGCAAAAGAGGAGGCCGGTCTAGATGCATGCTTAATTGCTAAGACTAGCATGGGCTGGCTATGGCATCACCGTTTAGCACATGTGGGGATGAAGAACCTTCACAAGCTTCTAAAGGGAGAACACGTGATAGGTCTAACTAATGTAACTTTCGAAAAAGATAGACCTTGTGCAGCTTGTCAAGCAGGTAAACAGGTGGGAAGCTCTCATCATGTCAAAAATGTGATGACAACATCAAGACCCCTGGAGTTACTTCATATGGACCTCTTCGGACCTGTCGCCTATCTAAGCATAGGAGGAAGTAAGTATGGTCTTGTTATAGTCGATGATTTTTACCGCTTCACTTGGGTATTCTTTTTGCAGGATAAATCTGAAACCCAAGGGACCCTCAAGCGCTTCCTAAGGAGAGCCCAAAACGAGTTTGAGCTCAAAGTGAAGAAGATAAGGAGCGACAATGGGTCCGAGTTCAAGAATCTTCAAGTGGAGGAGTATCTTGAGGAGGAAGGGATCAAGCACGAGTTCTCCGCTCCCTACACACCACAACAAAATGGTGTGGTAGAGAGGAAGAACAGGACGCTACTAGACATGGCGAGGACGATGCTTGGTGAATTCGAGACACCCGAACGGTTTTGGACGGAAGCCGTGAGCACGGCTTGCCACGCCATAAACCGGGTCTACCTTCATCGCCTCCTCAAGAAGACTTCATATGAGCTTCTAACCGGTAACAAACCCAATGTGTCTTACTTTCGTGTATTTGGGAGCAAATGTTACATTCTAGTGAAGAAAGGTAGGAATTCTAAGTTCGCTCCCAAAGCTGTAGAAGGGTTTTTGTTAGGTTATGACTCAAATACAAAGGCGTATAGGGTCTTCAACAAATCATCGGGTTTGGTTGAAGTCTCTAGCGACGTTGTATTTGATGAGACTAATGGCTCTCCAAGAGAGTAAAGTTGTTGATCTTGATGATGTAGATGAAGAAGATGTTCCGACGGCCGCAATACGTACCATGGCGATTGGTGATGTACGACCACAGGAACAAAAGGAGCAAGATCAACCTTCTTCCTCAACAATGGTGCATCCCCCAACTCAAGACGATGAACAGGTTCATCAAGAAGAGGCGTGTGATCAAGGGGGAGCACAAGATGTTCATGTGATAGAGGAAGAAGCGCAACCGGCACCTCCAACCCAAGTTCGAGCGACGATTCAAAGGAATCATCCCGTCGACCAAATATTGGGTGACATAAGCAAGGGAGTAACTACTCATTCTAGATTAGTTAATTTTTGTGAGCATTACTCCTTTGTCTCTTCTATTGAGCCTTTCAGGGTAGAAGAGGCCTTGCTAGATCCGGACTGGGTGTTGGCCATGCAGGAAGAGCTCAACAACTTCAAGAGAAATGAAGTCTGGACACTGGTGCCTCGTCCCAAGCAAAACGTTGTGGGAACCAAGTGGGTGTTCCGCAACAAACAAGAAGAGCACGGGGTGGTGACAAGGAACAAGGCACGACTTGTGGCAAAAGGTTATGCCCAAGTCGCTGGTTTGGACTTTGAGGAGACTTTTGCTCCTGTGGCTAGGCTAGAGTCAATTCGCATACTGTTAGCCTATGCTACTCACCATTCTTTCAGGTTGTTCCAAATGGATGTGAAGAGCGCTTTTCTCAACGGGCCAATCAAGGAGGAGGTGTACATAGAGCAACCCCCTGGCTTTGAGGATGAACGGTACCCCGACCACGTGTGTAAGCTCTCTAAGCGCTCTATGGACTTAAGCAAGCCCCAAGAGCATGGTATGAATGCCTTAGAGACTTTTTAATTGCTAATGCTTTCAAGGTTGGGAAAGCCGATCCAACTCTTTTTACCAAGACTTGTGATGGTGATCTTTTTGTGTGCCAAATTTATGTCGATGACATAATATTTGGTTCTACTAACCAAAAGTCTTGTGAAGAGTTTAGCAGGGTGATGACTCAAAAGTTTGAGATGTCGATGATGGGCGAGTTAAGCTATTTCCTTGGGTTCCAAGTGAAGCAACTCAAGGATGGCACCTTCATCTCCCAAACGAAGTACACGCAAGACTTAATCAAGCGGTTTGGGATGAAGGACGCCAAGCCCGCAAAGACTCCAATGGGAACCGACGGACACACCGACCTCAACAAAGGAGGTAAGTCCGTTGATTAAAAGGCATATCGGTCTATGATAGGATCTTTACTTTATTTATGTGCTAGTAGACCGGATATTATGCTTAGCGTCTGCATGTGTGCTAGATTTCAATCCGATCCAAGGGAGTGTCACTTAGTGGCTGTAAAGCGAATTCTCAGATATTTAGTCGCTACGCCTTGCTTCGGGATCTGGTATCCAAAGGGGTCTACCTTTGACTTGATTGGATATTCAGACTCCGATTATGCTGGATGCAAGGTCGATAGGAAGAGTACATCAGGGACGTGCCAATTCTTAGGAAGGTCCCTGGTGTCGTGGAGTTCTAAGAAACAAACCTCCGTTGCCCTATCCACCGCTGAGGCCGAGTATGTTGCCGCAGGACAATGTTGCGCGCAACTACTTTGGATGAGGCAAACCCTCAGGGACTTTGGCTACAATCTGAGCAAAGTCCCACTCCTATGTGATAATGAGAGTGTTATCCGCATGGCGGATAATCCTGTTGAACACAGCCGCACAAAGCACATTGACATCCGGCATCACTTTTTGAGAGACCACCAGCAAAAGGGAGATATCGAAGTGTTTTATGTTAGCACCGAGAAACAGCTAGCCGATATCTTTACCAAGCCTCTAGATGAGAAGACCTTTTGCAGGCTGCGTAGTGAGCTTAATATCTTAGATTCGTAGAACCTGGATTGATTTATAGCATACATGTGTTTCATGCTTTGATCATGTTCCTTAATGCATTTTGTTGTTTATTTGGTGCTCAAGTTGTACAAGCACTCCCCGGACCTCACAAGTCCATTTGCAAGTGATGCACATATTTAGGGGGAGATGTGCTACAACTTGACCCTTTGAGACTAACTGTGTGCTTGAGTTTGCTGAATTTAGTCTCAAAGGAGGTTTGAAAGGGAAAATGTGGACTTGGACCATGCAAGACTTCCACTGCACTCCGATGAAAGAGTAACTGATTCCAAGTTCATCTTTGTACTCTTATTGCCTTTTTACTCTTAGTTGAAGATTTTGGTGAGGCAATGGGGTTAAAGGGCCAAGATTGATCCCATGTTGGTGCTTGATGCCAAAGGGGGAGAAAATAAGGCCAAAGCAACAAATGGATCAGCTACCACTTGAGAATTTTGAAAATAGTAGAATAGAGCTTTTGGTTTGTCAAAAATCTCTTATTGTCTCTTTTGTCAAAAGTTGGCCTCTTGTGGGGAGAATGGTTGATTATGGGAAAAAGGGGGAGTTTTTGATCAATTTCTCTTGGAACAACTCTCTTTATGTCTCAACAAGTGTGTTTGACTTAGAGATAGAAAATTGAGGTTGATTTGCAAAAACAAACCAAGTGGTGGCAAAGGATGATCCAAATATGCCAAATTTGAATCAAAATAAATTTGAGTTTTCATTTGCATTGATGTTGCACTTCTTTTAGTTGCTTTTTATTGTGTTGGCATAAATCACCAAAAAGGGGGAGATTGAAAGGGAAATGTGCCCTTGGGCCATTTCTAAGTATTTTGGTGATTAAGTGTCCAACACAAGTGCCTAAGTGTTAAATTGTGCCAAGGACTCAAGAAGTGCAAATCAAGATTAAAGGTATGTTTCTAGACTTAGTACATTGTTTTGAAGACTAATGTATTGTGTCTAAGTGCTAGAAACAGGAGAAACATTTTTGGAGAAGTTGGCTGTGTACAGCCAAAAGGCTGCTCGGTCTGGGTGCACCGGACTGTCCGGTGGTGCACCGGACAGTGTCCGGTGCACCAGGCTGGCGTCTGTCAACTGGTTGCTCTCGGGACTTCGACGGCGATGTACGGCTATAAATCACCGGACTGTCCGGTGGTGCACCGGACTGTCCGGTGAGCCAACAGTTGGCCGCGTAATCCACGCGCGACGCGTGGCAGAGCCAACGGTCAGAAGGGGGCACCGGACTGTCCGGTGTGCACCGGACAGTGTCCGGTGCGCCAACGGCTCTGAACCACCAACGGTCGGCTTCGCCAAAGAAGGAAAGAAATCTGCACTGGACAGTGTCCGGTGCGCCAGGCGACAGAAGGCAAGAATTGCCTTCCTGGAATGCTCTCAACGGCTCCTAGCTGCCTTGGGGCTATAAAAGGGACCCCTAGGCACATGGAGGAGTACACCAAGCATTCTCTAAGCATTCCTAAGCACCAAGACTTCAATTCCGTGCATTCGATTCTTTGTGATAGCAACTAGAGCTCCATTTGAGTAGAGAACGTTTTGAGTTGTGTTGAGAGCTCGTGTTGTGACTTGTGTGCGTATTGTCGCTCTGATTTTGTGTCTTGTGTGCGTTACTCATCCCTCCCTTACTCCGTGCTTCTTTGTGAACATCAAATTGTAAGGGCGAGAGGCTACAAGTTGTGGAGATTCCTCGCAAGCGGGATATAGTAAACAAAGAAAAACACCGTGGTATTCAAGTGGGTCTTTGGACCGCTTGAGAGGGGTTGATTGCAACCCTCGTCCATTGGGACGCCACAACGTGGAGTAGGCAAGTGTTAAACTTGGCCGAACCACGGGATAAACCACTGTGTCTATCTGTGATTGATCTTCTTGTGGTTATTGTGTCTTGCAAGAACTCCTTTCTAGTCACTTGGCTTTATTTTGCTAACTCCTAATCAAGTTTTTGTGGCATTAAGTTTCAAGTTTTACAGAATCACCTATTCACCCTCTCTAGGTGCTCTCACGTACGAGTGACTTTACCACTCACAGCGTGCAGGCGATGATGCTACATGACTAGGGATGCACATTTACAGCTTCAATAGTACAATAGGTGAGGTCATGTGGACTATAAAAGGGAGAAGCAGGCCCGTTTATAAAGGGGAGGCTAACTCGGAATAGACACATACTCCACAACAGAACACAAGTTTTGGGCTCTCAGACACATGCACTTAGCCATTTTTGCTCCAACCAATACAATCAAGCAACTTAGAGGATGCATGTATTATTGTGCTGCAGTGAATACAATCAAGCAACTTAGAGTATTATTTTGCTCCAACATAATACTTATCGTTTGGTCATGTGGTAGACGATCTGTGAGATTTTTAGTCTTGAATACACAGGATTGTTGCTCTAACGTATGTAATGTGCTGCAGTACCTAACGTTCAGCGTGAGTCTCCACTATTATTATTGTGCTGCAGAAACTGCACTAATGCTACTGTACTTGATCCAAGGCAGGGAAGCAGACGGCTAATATAAGCTAAAGCCAAAGGTTTTAATCTAGATTGGTATCTAAATGTGCATGCGAAACTAATCTTAATTTAGCCTCTGTCAATACTTGCTGAGACGTTGCTGGCTCTAAAACTTAAAAAGTACAGCACACAGGGCAGACACAGAGAGCAAACAGAAACAAGCAGTTGCTGCTGCGGTGCTGCCGGCTTAACAGATGCAAACATGCACGATGACGGTAAACTGCTACGGCTCAAGATTAGGCATAAGAGCAAGACTGGGCATAAGCCTGCGCAATTGAGGATTCTGGATCTGCACGTAGCATACAAGTTGGAACTTTAATTAATTGATGGGTCAGAATTATTGAGGAATGAGGAGCATAAACATACCACAAAAACTGTCCAAGCATGGGAGATGGCGGCTATGTCTGAATCGGTCGTTGGAGGCGGACGACGTGAAGGGCGGCAATAGCATAGTAGTTTGAGTTTGAATACTGGAGGATTACGGTCGTGTAGATCTTGGCGTGGCAATGGCAACTGGTCGCCGGGCTGTTGCAAAAAAGGAGGGGCTCGAATCCAGGGGCTGACGCCGAGATCCTAAGCCTATATGGGAAGAGTCGTTCCCGTCAATCCGACGCCTAGGCGATGGGTCCTTCGGTAGATTAGGGTTTAGAACGAGATACTAGCATTGGCATTCCTGCGACCCCATTTAATCCTTTATATAGCGTTGTGTGATCGGGGCTCCAACCGAGGTTAGCGTGGGCCCTCCCAATCAAAGACTCTGTTAAAGAGACGATTAGTTGAGTTAAGGCCTATCCGGTCTCTATTGACCGGCTGTAGAAGACACAACCAACAATCTCTCATTTGTTCTATACATTTCATATACTCAGCTTTTCTGCATCGCTTATACTCAGCTTTTTTGAATTTACTGCAGTATGACAAATTTAAATGAACAGGACGTCATGGGTTCGTGGGCTAGATGTTGGCTGGCGGCCTGGCGCAGGCCGTTACGTTCTCTGAATTAGTTATCGATAATTCACCATACATAAGAGATATGGGCTCTCTTTGGGACTATCTGGCTCTAGAAATTTTGGTGGAATTAATGTAGCAGTTCTAATAAAACTTCCAAAAAAATCGTGAAGCTAGAGTTATGAATCTTTAGAAGATATTTAAATAGGTCATTTTGTTTCTTCTTTACATTTAACACAATCTTTAAAAAGGGGATGAAGGATGCAGCAGGTTGTTTCAACAGGAGGCATGATACTCCCTGTCTAAAATGTATCTGCCTCGAGCATGATGACCATCATATTCAAGACGGTTACCGAAAGTTGTCTCGTATAATTTGTTGGATTTCAGACCAACATGAGCCAGTAGACAGGCAACTTGTCTTTTTGAGCAGCACTACTACGTTGTCAGCAACGTCCAGAGATTCGAACGCCAACCATACTACCATCAGTGAAGATGGAGAATAGGCCATTGAAGGAGCTGTCACTACGAAGAAGCAGCAAGAAAGAAGAGTTGTCCTACGCGGCCACACCGCAGAAGTGAGGCAACATTAGAGTATATGGGCCCAAATGGGGTTGTGTAATTGGGGCCGTTGGGCCAAGTATGTGGAGCTTATAAGCCTTCCCTAGCTTTGTAAGTGGGTATCGATGGATTAATCCAAAAACCACAACAATTTGGCTGGTTGCCGTCGTCTCCATCCCCTATCTTCTTCTTCACACCAAACTTGTCATCCTCTACCTATCCTTCTCCCTCCTCGTGTGCTAACATTTGATATCATATTCAGTCTGGATCCACTTGCTGTTGTGTCGCGGTGACCCCGATCTTCCTCGATGGAGCACCAAGACGTCGCCATCCGCAAGCTGCTCGACGAAATGCGACTCATGGAGGTGCGCCTGTCCGAGCGCATCAGCGGACGCTGCAACGACGTCAAGCGCCACCTAGACGAGCGCTATGAAGAGCCCTGTGACGAGACGTCTAGCTTCGACAAGGGTCCTGTCGGAGAGGAAATTCTCCAGCCGGGTGGCGAAATGCACCCGCCCTAAATCCTAAGATGAGGAGGGGCCTAAGCGTTTTACCTGTCTGCTGGAGGTGGAAGAACACACGAGGACACGAGGGTTTAGAGTGGTTCAGGCCGCCAGAGCGTAATACCCTACTCCACTGTGTGTTGTATTGAGTCTGTGAGCTTGAGAGCTTGTATGAACTTGTGAGTCTGAGTGAACCTGCCTTGTAACATCGTGTGCCTTCCCTTTTATAGCTCAAGGGAGGCACATACAAGGATGCTAAGCCCTGACATGTGGGCCCAGGAACATAACAGAAGGAATATATTATAGGAGTAACTAACGCCTTGTGCAATCTCCTAGCGCCCTGATGTCCACAGTCCATGCAGTATTGATATGCGGCGGCTGCTTCCTTGGTAACGCACGAGTAATGATGAGCATAGTGCATGCAGCAGTATGGATGTACTGCCTACCAATGGAATGGACAGGCACGCCACCTGCCAGCTGAATGGACAGGGCTCAATAAATGCGAAGGCGGCACATCGCCTGCTAGTGGAATGGACAGGGCTCAATAAATGTGGAGGCAGGCTCATTAAATGCGGAGGCGACACATCGCCTGCCAGTGGAATGGACAGGCGGCGCTCCTTATCCGCAATAAATGCAGAGGCCGCACAGTATCGAGGCCTTACATCAGGCTCCGCCTGTTGGCTTACGTCACGTGTAGTAGGCCACGCGGCAGCATCGGGTCTCCGCCTGGGCGGGGAGAAGAAGCGTATACGATAAGGTCCGGACACGTGTCGGCTCCGGACCCCCGCCTGGCCTTGATTAAGGCCTGGGCATTCTCTGTTCCAGAATCCTGAGACCCTGCTGTGAGCGGCCCGGACCCCAAATAGAGGGGTCCGGACCCCATCCTAGGGGTCCAGTTTGCGCCCGTGGGGGTCCTGGACCTTACCCGGAGGCCCGGTCTGTATATACAGGGGTCCAGCACTTTCCCATGGGGGTCCGGACTCACTGTTGATACCTTGGAGTATATCATCTTCTCTGACCATGTGGCGGCCCCAGAACCGTCCACGTGGAGGGGTCGGGTGCTGTCGCTGGCCCAGAGTAGTTGCCCGAGGCTGGGGCGAGCCATGGTCTGGTCCCACGCACAACTCCTTTACCACGCGACTAAAGATAGCCGCATGGGTTCTGCGTCTTCATACGGTAGTAAGGGGTACCCCTGTTTTAGGGTACTGACAGTGGCCCCCAGGCCCACCTTAGGGGAGGATGTGAGCCTGCAGGTGGGGCCAATAGCCTGATTGGCGATTGGCGCGCCGCTTCCGTGCGTCTGCTGACGTACTACCCTTCAATCCGCCTTCGGTCATGCCAACTGCCATATTTGTCTCCGCGGCTAATTGACCCACGGCCCCCACGCCTGGAGGTTTCGTCAGGCCACGAGCAAGGCGCCTCGATACCGCTGCATTGGTTTAAAAAATCACCCTCTGTCTTCTGTCGCGGCCTCGAGGAGGCGCAGTACCGGCGCGAGCGGTGGTTCACTCTTTTCGCACCCGGGATTCGACACTCCAGGAGTATGACTCATGGGCCTGGGCCCCCATGTCATAGACTAGGCTGTTGTCTCTTGCGGTGGAGATGAAGAGGCACGCTACCACGGGCGGCAGTTTGCTCTTTGACCACGTGCGGCGGTTTGCTTTTTCCGCACTCGGAGACCAGCACTCCTGCTGTATGACTTGTGGGCCCGGGCCCCCGTGTCAGAGACTAGGCCGCCTGGGCGTGAGGTGTGCGTCGGACGAGATTTTCTGTAGTGTCTTGGGGCGCGAGCGGGAGAGTCGTTTTTGAAAAGGGATTCACCCCGCGTGCAGTAGTTACGCTTTCGCATTCTCTCCCAATCGCTGTGCCCTTTCACCTTTGAGATCTCTGCACCCCTTTGCATCCGCGCTCTCCTGCTCTACACCCGTGCCGCCGCCGACGCCATGACTTCACTTGGCCATACCGAGCGTTTCCAGTCTAAGGGGGCGCTCAACCTGGTGCGCCACCTGCTCGGATGGAGTGCGCCGGTGCATGCCAGAAGGATCCGCACCGGTGCCATTCCCCTCGATGATCTCACCGCCGGGGAGTTCGTGCTGTTCGTCTCGTACCTCTCCTGCGGGTTGGTGCTGCCGATCTCGCCTTTCTTCCTGCTGCTACTGGAGGAGCTCGGGCTCCAACTTCAGCACCTCCCGCCCCACTCCATCCTCTAGGCGGCCATCTTCGTCCACCTCTGTGAGATGTTCGTGGGGGTGCCCCCTGCACCTCCCTCTTCCGCCATTTCTTCGTGTTGGTGAAGTCTGGGCAGGCTAAGGACCACTTCGGCGCCTACTACTTCCAGACAAGGCCAGATTCAGCCGTGGCCTATATCCCTGTTGGAACTTGCTCTCTTGGGCAAGATGATCCAACAGGGGAGTAAGATGAATGCAAACAAGGTTTTAGCTCGAGCTGGCAATTGCTCTGTTAATCCAGTCTCTCAAGGGCACTGTACGGGGGTATTTATAGGTGCCTGAGTGCCCAACGTCTTGGAGTAAGGACGCATGTGCCCTCAGGCGCCTGGGCTATCCCCGGAATATTCCCATAAAGTGGGGTTACAGACTGTCATTACAGAAAAGCCATTACAAATCGGGCCCGTAACACACTTCTCCGTGCGGGGCCTATTACAATGGGCCAAATCACATGTGGGCCTCCAGGTTGGACGAGGCCGTGGGACGGGGCGATCTCGTCATATGCCTTCGCCTTGCAGTGTAGTGGACGAAGGGTGGAACCCACCAGTCGTTTTGCCTCCGTTGGTGTAGCGATATTGACGAGGGCTTAGAGCGAAGGGTAACGTCTTTGCCTTCGCCCCAACATTTGACCTCCGAGGGACCAGTTCGACTAAGTCATCTGGTGCCGAAGACATCGCTAGATGGTGGAGACGCTGCCCTCACTCGAAGTGGTTCCGCGGGGGTTTTTGATGTGACCGTTGATGGATGCCGTACTGTTGGAGTGCGGGTTTCCCGAAGCATCGCGCCCTGTGTATAAAAAGGGGGGGGGGGGTCGGCGCAGGTCAAGTTCTCTTACCTTTCTACGCACCACAAAACCCTAGCCTCCTTTTGAAACCGCTCGTCCGCTTGCCTGCCCTCCTTGCTCCTGTTCGTCGGAGATCTGGCCCGCGTCAAGCAGACCACGCGTCGCCGCCGACGGTACGTAGCCATGCCGTCTTCTTCCTCGTCTGCTGCGACCACGCCGACGACCGAAGCGTTGTCCGAGGATACCTCGAGAAATGTGGCAGCGGCGGAGCTACATCCGGGTGATACGGTGGAGTTCGGCGTTTCGTGGATTTCCTCGGTCCGCGTGCAAGATATGCAGCAGTTGGGATATTTTGGCAGCGGAGTTGGGCATGTCCCGGGGGCAGAGGAGGTTCCTGAGCCCGAGGGCGAGTTGGTCGTTTTCGAGGCATTTTTCACCGCTGGCCTTCGCCTGCCTGCACATCGCTTTGTGTCGGAGGTCCTACGGAGATTTGAGGTCTAGGTCCACCAGCTGACACCTAACGCCATGGTGGCCCTGGCGAAGTATGTCTGGGCAACGACTTCGTATGACGGTCAACCTTCTGTGGAAGTATTCGCCAAACAATACTGTCTGCATTGGCAGAAAAGAAAAATTGGACACAAGATTGCACAGTTTGGATCGTGCACGTTCACGCTGAGGGCCGGAAAGACTTCGATGGAAGTCGTGGAGTTGGTTCCTTGTGCCCGTAATAAGTGGGGCAACTGGTGGGATTTCTGGTTCTATGTTTCAGAGGGCGAAGTCGAAGACCACCCAGGGCTCCCCGTGGCCATTATGTGCTCCCATTATTATGTGGCGTACCCGCAATTTGAGGTGGCGGAGGATGATGAGAAAGAGGGAGCCCTTCGGAGCGCTGCCCGTATGAATAGTGGGCGCGATTTAGTTGAGGAATTCATCGGGTATGGGGTGTGGCCCTTGGCGCATGGATGGGCATTGGGCGAAGTATGCCCTCGCGAGATGCCCTCCTTGGGTGGGTAGAAAGTGCGAAGTCCAGCCTTCGCGTTGGATGTGCGAGGCCAGGATCCCGCCACGGTCGTACGTGAAGCGGAGGACGGGGCGGTGCGTATTGTGGGTCATTATGTGCCGAGGACGGAGGCCCTGCGGAGTTGGGATATTCGCGGGTCCAACGATCGGCTGAATAGGGTCTTCGAGCTAAATCGCTTGCCGTACGGCTGCTATCCCGGGGATGACGCTGTCGACCGCCGCGGGAAAAGGCCAGTGGCCGTAACTAAAGAGGACCCTTCGCAGGAGGCTGCCCCAGCCACTAAGAAGAGAAAACTAGGTACTGCAGTGGGGGAACTGGGGGTCTCCGATAGTTTTGCTGTGGAGTTGATGGGGACGTGCGCAGCCCTCGGCGGAAGGATGTCTTCGCCCGAGCTCCGGGAGTCTTCGGCGCGGATGCTGGAGGTTACCGGGGGTCGATGGCCCAAGAATGTTCCGATCCCCCGCGCGGCTGGCGAAGACTTCTTTACGTCTCGCATGGCTCGTGAATTGAAGGTGTTTCCTTACGGACAGAATATTGCTGCTGTTGTGTCGGAAGTGATGAACAAGGACCGTCAAGACGCTGCATAGAAGCGTCGGATGGTCGTCAGGATCACAGATCCTATGCGCGAGGCGAAGAGGGCGCGGGGGAGCGTGAAGGCTGCTGCCTCCGGCAGTAGCAAGCCGGTGCCGGCTATGAAACCGGCTGTCCCCGGACCCAGCAAGGCGTCGGCAAGCGCGAAGACTGCCGCCTCTGGTGTAAGCAAGCCACCCCCGGGCGGACCCGCGAAAGGACGGGAGCTGCCTTCGCCGGGGAGACATGTTGCCGACTTCGACACGAACATCAGTGTCGAGGATTATTTTGTTGGTAAGTTTTTTTTGCTAGTTCTTTGACCGGTGATATGTTGCAGGGTCGGGTGATGGGCAATTGGTTGTTGTCCCGCCTTCGGTGGCAACCATGTCGCCAACAGCGGTGGTTGGGGCGAAGGGTGCCGCGCAGGACCCGTGGCCGCTTTCTGCGCGAGTGGCGAGATTCTGTCAGCCGCTGCCGCTAAGGAAGTGGCGGGCTCCATGTCCCAATGACTGAGGGAAGCGTCGCAGCAGCTGTCGCAGCAGCTGACACAGCAGCTGAAGCAAGTAAGTTGTGCTGGACTTCGATGTTTGTTGTTTCCATGAGGGTTTGGGTCTCATGTGTTTTTGTCAGGTGGCCGACTTCGCTGACCGCGTTGCGTCGGGTGTCCTGACTGCGGACGTGGCTGCCAAAGTCGAGAGTCTCCGGGCGCAGCATGCGGATGCTGTCCGGGAGAAGTCGGCTACGGAAAGCAAAAACCGCAGGCTGGCGGAGAAAGTGGCCGCCATGGAGGCCGAGAAGACGGACCTCCGGTGCCAGCTGGTGGAGGAGAGGAGGGAGGCGAATTAGGCCATCGCTGAAGCATAGGCTGCGCGAGTGGAGGACAAAGTGGGGCGGGCGGAGAGCAGTCTCGCCAGCCAACACGCCGAGGAGCTGGAGGCGAGGTTCAACGCCCTGCGCAGCCGCGTGGACAAGGCCGAGGCCTCGACGCGCTCGGAAGTCGAGTGGACGCACGCGTAGTTTGTGGACGCGTATCGCGAGCTAGGTGCGCGGACTGCTGACTTCGAAGTATCCGGCCAAGAAGCAGGCCTTCGCTTCCTCGAATGGTTGTAGGAGGAGCTGCTGGTGCTCCCGACCATTGTGGCGGGTTTCATGTCCTTCGCCTCCCTCGTCACCTGCGAGGGGGCCATGAATGCATTGTCCTACGAGGGGTGCAGGCAGTACGAGGTCTTCGACCAAGCAGATGAGAACTTTGAACGCGAAATCTTCAGGGCCGAAGACCCTGTGGTGAAGCAGTCAGCGAGGGCACTTTTCGATAGGATGTGAGGTCCGCACGGTTGGGAGGCGGTCAGGGAGCGGTCCGACCGGGCGATAGAGCATGTAAAGATTATTTTTTGTGTGGTTATATGTGTGTGTATGTGTGGTTTTGCTGAATGAGTGTGCTGTTGCTGCAGATGGCGCATGCCGAGGACGTCGAGGACCTTGGAGGACTGGCTGGCGCGCCGCCCGAGGCTGCGGAGGTCAATCCGGTGCCGCCCTTGAATGCCGGTGAAGGCTCCTCGGCTGTACCCGTGCTTACTGTGGCCGATGAAGACCCTTCGTCAGCCCCTACGCCGACAGGCGAAGATGCCTTGAGGGTGGTGGCCGAGCCGGCGGCCAAAGACCCCACGGCCGCGGCCGGGCCTTCGCAGGTGGCTGAATAGGTGTTGAGGAGTTTGTAAATTTTGTCTGTGTGTTACTGAACCTCGGTTGCTGCGCAGGTTCTGGGGTTTGGGCCTGAGCACGCAACCGCTACTGACAATGCTATTTTTGTGGCGGCTTCGACTGTGGCTGCTGAAGACGATTCTGATGATTCTGTGTCTAAGTGTTTTGAGTTTGCTGATTCTGGGAGTTCGATTGTGTGGACAGAGGAGTCTTCAGATGAGGACTTGGATTATTTTGCAGCATTGGATGTGGCTGTGGCGGAGTCTTCTCCGCTTGTGATGGGTGCTGAGGATCTTCCGGGTGCGAGTACTGGGTGTAGGCGGCGAAGGGCGGTGGCGAAACGGAGAGTGTGTGAATTGTCACGAAGTGATAGGCGTCATTGTGGTGAGATGGAGGGTGGTCGTCTTCGTGTGGACGGGAATGGCAAACGGGAATTGTTGTCCTCGCCGGCAGGGGCGAGTGTAGGTGAGGGGGAGCTGCGAAATCTTTTTGAGGGTGAGGAATTGAGGATAATGCTATTCAACTAAAGGGAGATGGGTATCATCCTGAAGGTTGAGCCAATGTAATGTATGATGCCCTCGCTGTATGTATGTAACCATAATTTGTATGATGAGGCTGCGTGCCTTTGTTGATCCGGCCGCGCCCGTAGACGACTTGTGCACGGGTTTTTTTTGGAAAAGTCTTCGATTTTGCGCACTTATTGTGCTAGTCCGGCTGCACCCGTAGGCGACTTTTGCATGGAGGGTCCGGCTGCACTCTTAGGCGACTTTTGCATGGAGAGTCTTTTGGAGAAGACTTCGATTTTGCGCACTTATTGTGCTGGTCCGGCTGCACCTGTAGGCGACTTTTCACGGAGGGTCCGGCTGCACCCTTAGGCGACTTTTGCACGGAGAGTCTTTTGGAGAAGACTTCGATTTTGCGCACTTATTGTGCTATTCCGGCTGCGCCCTTAGGTGACTTTTGCGTGGAGTGTCGCACGCGAGGGTAGTCAGCGCTGCCCCTCGCGGTGACTTTGGTGTGGTCGAATGCCGAAGACCGTCGATGCGGTCTTTTTCGACATATTGTGTCTTAATTTTTGCGGGGGATTTTTGCGGGTATATTGCATGGCTCCGCCTCATTAAAAACCTCACCCCCCGGAAGGAAAAGAGTGCGGGCCGAAATGATAATGTTTGGTGAATTACAAGGGCGTGGTGGCCCTGAGGATTCAAACAAAAAATTTGTGGAGATTATCTATGTTCCAGGAATGCTCCAGGTCTTCGCCAGATTGCGTTGTTAGCCTGTACACGCTAGGAGATGACTTCGTCTTGACGATGAATGGTCCTTCCCACTTTGGCTCTAGCTTACCCCGTGACTCTGTCCGAGTTGTTCGGATGAGTATGAGGTCCCCTCCGTTGAATTCTCTTGGGATGACTGTGTGGTTGCGTCAGGCCTTCGTTTGGGCTTGGTATTTGTTGAGGGCCTGCAGGGCGAAGACACAGTCTCCGTCGATGAGATCTTTGGAGGTTAGCTCGTCTACGTCGGGGATGGCTGCAACGCTTGTCCATGGGGACCCATGTTTGATTTCCTGCGGGGTCATGGCCTCCGATCCGTATAGCAGGCGAAAGGGAGTGAATCCGGTCGCCCGACACTCGGTCATGTTTAGCGCCCAGCCTGCTTCAGGTAGCAGGTCGGCCCATTTACCCTTCTTGTCATCGAGAAGCATTTTCTTGATGGCCGTGAAAATCTTGCCGTTGGCGCACTCCACGACGCCGTTGGATTGTGGGTGATATACTGAGGCGAAGGCAAGCTTGGTGCCAATGGAGAAGCAGAAATCCCTGAAGTCTTGGCTGTCAAATTGTTTGCCATTGTCAACTGTGAGCTCGGACGGGACTCCGAATCGGCAAACAATGTTTTGCCAGAAGAATTTCTGGGCAGTCTTCGATGTTATCGTGGATATTGCTCTTGCCTCAATCCACTTGGTAAAATACTCGACGGCGACGAAGGTGAACTTGAGGTTCCCTTGGGCCGTGGGTAGTGGCCCGACAATGTCCAGGCCCCAGCGCTGAAGGGGCCACGTGTGGGCGATTAGCTTTGTGAATTGCGAAGGGTTTCCCGAGTGTGGAGAAAACTTCTGGCAGGCTTCGCACGACCTCGTGACTCGATTCGCGGTGCATATCATAGCAGGCCAGTAGAGGCCTTGACGGATCACCTTGGCAGCGAGGGCCCTAGGCCCCGCGTGAGAGCCGCAAGTTCCGCTGTGGACTTCGCGTAGGATCTGGACGCCATCGGTCTCATTGACACATTTAAGCATGGGTTGACTGACCCCCTTCTTGTAAAGTTGTCCCTCAATGAGCGCAAAGTCCTGGCTTCGGTGTTTGAGGCGCTTGGCCTCGTTGATATCGCTTGGATGGTAATATCCCTGCAGGAACTGGGTGATTGGTGCCCGCCAGTCTTCGGTCATGATGAGGTTGACTATGCGGTGGCCCTCGGTGTCATTGGTTATTTGGAGGCCCTCTGGACTGCGGACGGCTGGCGTGACGATGACATGGTAGAATACGTCGGAGGGCAAGGCCTCGCCTCTGGCGGCTGACTTGGCTAACGCGTCGGCCTCCTCGTTCTTGGCTCGGTCCACGTGTTGCAAGGTAAATCCCTTGAATTGTCTCTCAAGACTGCGGACAGCCATGAGATACTGCATAAGTGCGGGATCCTTTGCTACGTAATCTTTTTCGACTTGGCCGGCAACCACTTTGGAGTCTGTTTTGATTATGCAGGTAGTGACACCAAGTGCCCGTAGCTTGCGAAGGCCGAGGATGTCAGCTTCGTACTCTGCTACATTGTTGGTGCATCTGTCGGACTCCAAAGCAAAGCTGAGACGTGTTGCATATCTGTGCTTGACCCCTATGGGTGATGTGATGACTGCAGCTGCGCCTGCCCCCGCATGGCACCATGCGCCGTCGCAGTGGATGGTCCACACCTTCTCTGCAGGCGTGTCCGGCTACGTTATTGGCCCTGTCCAGCCGACGATGAAGTCTGCCAGGACTTGTGACTTGATGGTTGTCCTAGGCTCGAAGGTGATATGGTAGCCGGAGAGCTCGGCTGCCCATTTGGCGATTCGGACAGACGCCTCCGGATTTCTGAATAATTCACCGAGTCCCTTGTCCGAGGTGACCCGCACCTTGAACTCTTCGAAATAGTGGCACAACTTGCGTGATGCCATAACGACTACATAGGCAATTTTTTTCCAGTTCCGTCATGTTGCATTTGGATGATGTGAGTACTTCGGAGACGTAATAAACTAGACACTGCCTGGTTTTACCCTCTTTGTCCTGCTCTTGGACCAGCGCTGCGCTGACCGCGTGTGGCGAAGCTACGACGTAGAGCAACAGAGGTAGCGAGGGTTTGGGGCTTGTGAGGGTTGCCAGCTCTGACAGGTGCTGCTTTAGTGATGCGAAGGCCGCCGCTTGCTCTGGTCCCCATGCAAAGTCCTTTGCACCGTGTAGCGTTTTGAGGAAAGCTAGGCTTCACTCTACGGACTTAGAAATGAATCTGTTGAGGGTGGCCAATCTGCCTGTCAGTCGTTGGACGTCTCTGGCTGACTGCGGGGGCGTCATGTTGATGATAGCCTGGATCTTGGTCGGGTTGGCTTCGATCCCGCGGTGCGACAACAGGTAGCCCAGTATCTTCCCCTAGTGAACGCCGAAGAGACACTTTTCGGGGTTTAGGCGAAGTCGTGCGTCCCGCATGTTCACGAATGTTTCTGTGAGGTCAGCCAGATGACCCTCTTTGCTTTTGCTGGCGACGACGATGTCGTCCACATACGTAAATATGTTCCGCCCGACTTGGCTCTCAAGCACTGTCTTGGTGAGGCGAGAGAATGTGGACCTAGCGTTCTTTAGTCCCTCCGACATTCTGATGAAGCAATACGTGCCGAAGGGTGTGATGAAACTGGTGCTAGCCTTGTCTTCCTCCTTCATATATATTTGGTGATAGCCAGAGAAGCAATCAAGGATTGACATGACCTCGCACCCGGCCGCACTATCGATGATCTTGTCGATCAGAGGCAGCGGGAAATTATCCTTGGGGCAGGCCTTGTTGAGGCTGGTGAAATCAATGCACATCCGCCACTTGCCGCTCTTCTTTTGCACCATGACTACGTTAGCGAGCCACGTAGGGTAGGCAACTGGTTCGATGAAGTTGGCCTCAAGCAGGCGGTGTACCTTGGCTTTGGCGGCTTCTGTTTTTTCATCAGACATTTTGCGCAGCCTCTGCTTCTTTGGCCTCACTGAAGGGTCGATGCCCAAGCTATGTTCGATGATAGTGCGACTGACTCCGACCAGGTCGAGGGCGGACCAGGCGAAGACGTCCTTATTTCTGTAAAGACAGGAGATGAGTCTCTCCTCGTCATGCGAAGTAAGGTCTTCTCTTATGATGACCGTTTGCTTGGGCGTTGCCTGGTCAAGGGGGACTGTCTTCGTCCCGTCATTGCTCTGCAGCTGTGCCTTTTCATGCTCGTTGGCGATTGGGCGGGTAGCCTTGGGGACCGCGCGGTGCGTCGTGAGGCAGTGTATGTTCCTTTGCCCTGGAACGAAGTCTCTTTCAATGTTGCGCGCGGCCTGCTGGGTGCCATAGACTGTGATCGCGCCTTGCGAACCCGGGATTTTCATGCATAGGTAAAGTCCATGAATGGCTGCCTCAAACTTGTTGATGGAGCCCCGACCCATTATGGCGTTGTATGGGTACACCATGTCGACGATGTTGAAAGTGACCTGCTCATTTCGTGCATTGGGTGCTGCACCAAAGGACAGGGGTAGCTCTATCTTGCCCACATGAAAGGTGCCCTTGCCGCCGAGGCCTATATAGGGGGTTGTCCGAAGGTTTAAGCAAGCTGTGGCTGATGCCCATGCGGTCGAAGGCGTGGAGGAAAATGATGTCCGCCTGGCTGCCGTTGTCAACTAAGATTTTGTGCAGGTCCCAGCCTGCCACGCTGCAGTTGACGACCATGGCGTCAATGTGGGGTGCGCTGCGAGGTCGACATCTCTGGCGTCGAAGGTCAACGGCACATGGGACCACTTCGTTTGCACGATTGGGCTGGTGACAGCGACGTGGTTGATGCTTCGGTAGTGGTCCCTCTTCTGTCGCTTCGTGTCGAAGTCGACGCTGGACCCCCCAGTGATCATGTGAATGACTCCGCGATACGGCTGATCAGCGAAGTCTTCTTGTTTTGGTGCTTGGGGGTGATTTGGGTGGTGGATGTTTGGCTGATGCGGGTGCGGAGGCGGGAGTGGGGGTGGTACGATTTGTACCTCCTGGTGGTGTTGGTATGCGTGGTTAGGTGGATGCTGAGCGAGGCCGTGGTTGTATGGTTGTGGGAGGTGTTGATATGTGTGCGCGACAACTCTTGGGTTGTCGGCTGGTTGCGCCCGAGACATCCTGTCCCTGGTGGCCTTCGTTTCCGGGCAGTCCCTCGTTGGGTGCGTGCAGTCTTCGCCGTGAAACAGGCAGTAAAATCTGTGCGGCTGTTGCGCCCGTCCTCAGCCCCGACCACTGAGTCCCATTGCCGCGGCCCTGGGGGGGATAATCTTGGCGGCGAGGGGCCTCACCAGCGGGGTGCTGGATGGCGATGTTATGCACCTGGTGCTGACTGCGGCTGTCCCAACCAGAGTCTGACTGCGAGGGTCTTGTCCACGTTCGGCTGGACTGCAGAGGGTCCTTGGGTTTCCTCTAGGACTCAACCTTGCGCTGGTGGAGCTCTTCGGATCTGGCATATTTTTCGAACAACTGATAGAGCTCCTGGAGGTTCTTGGGTGGATCCCTAATGCAGTGGCTATAAAGGACGCCAGCCCGAAGGCCACTGATGGCGTACTGAATGGCAATTTGGTCATCAACCGAAGGCAGTTGTGACTTGAGAGTTAGGAACTTGCGGTAGTACTCCCGCAGAGTTTCTTTCTCCAGCTGCTTGCAGAGTGACAGTTCGGCCAAGGCATCGGTGTCTGGGTGGTACCCTTGGAAGTTGAGCAGAAATTTGTCCCGGAGACTTCTCCAGGAGTCGATGGACAATGGGGGCAACCTGGTGTACCAGGTTAGAGTCGGACCTTCGAGGGCGATGATGAAGGACTTGGCCATCATGGCGTCGTCCCCTCCGGATGATGCAATGATGACTTGATAGCTCATGATATACTATGATGGGTCGGTGCTGCCGTTGTATTTGGGGCAGGTCCCTGCCCTGAAGTTGGCGGGCCATGGTGACACTTGCAGGTGCGGCACTAGAGGACTCCGCTCATCAAGGTAGTTGACGCCTTGGAATGCTAGGGGCGTGCGGGATGACGGGTCCGCGCTGAGGAATGAATAGGTCTCCGATTGGCGCGTGCTGTTGGAGGGGTGGGCCGTGTTGTAGATCATGTTGGCCTTCGCGCTGCATGAGCGCAATTTCTTGCTCAAGTTCCTGAGCCCTCTGCTCCTCGTCTCGTATCATCTAGGCGCACTTTGGCCTGCGCAGAGACACGTTGGCGCTTGGCCTCGAGGATGTCTTTCTGCTTCTGGAGGTTACGGTTCTTGATGCGCAAGGCCCGCAGCTGTAGCTGTTCTTCTGCTGAAACCCCGATGACTTCGCCATCCTCTGTGGCGTCCTCGCCCTCTAGTGGAGTGAAGCCTGGGGGTGCTTGTGGTTGTCCTCTAGAGCTGCAGGTGCGGGCGGTGCCTTCAGGAGTTGGCTAATCATTGCACTGTCTCTTGCTGAGTGCGTCGTCTTCGCAGGCTTCTTGGTGGGTGGTGTATGCAAGGGCCTTGCCCTTTTTCTCGGCCAGCAGCGCTGCCTTTGCTGCTTCGTCAATGGATGGGGCTGCCTTCGAGCTAGCTCTCTTGGGTGCCATCGTGGGTGGTTTGTTCATAGCACGAACGGTGGGCGCCAAATGTTGGAACTTGCTCTCCTGGGCAAGATGATCCAACGGGGGAGTAAGATAAATGCAAACAAGGTTTTAGCTCGAGACGACAATTGCTCTGTTAATCCAGCCTCTCAAGGGCACTTTACGGGGGTATTTATAGGTGCCTGAGTGCCCAACATCTTGGAGTAAGGACGCATGTGCCCTCAGGCGCCTGGGCTATCCCCGGAATATTCCCATAAAGTGGGGTTACAGACTGTCATTACAGAAAAGCCATTACAAATCGGGCCCGTAACACACTTCTCCGCGCAGGGCCTATGATAATGGACCGAATCACATGTGGGCCTCCAGGTTGGATGAGGTCGTGGGACGGGGCGACCTCGTCGTAGGCCTTCGCCTTGCAGTGTAGTGGACAAAGGGTGGAACCGCCAGTCGTTTCTCCTCCGTTGGTGCAGCGAGATTGACGAGGGCTTAGAGCGAAGGGTAACGTCTTCGCCTTCGCCCCAACAATCCCCACCCTTAGCGGCGCAAGGTGGTAAAACTGGCGCGGCGACTGGGTGATCGCCAGCGCCGAGGCCAACGACCGCCTCGCCCTGCCGAGTGACGGGCCAGCACTCGACCGGAAGCAATGGAGGGCCAATCCATCCTGGTGCCAGAGTTCCTGCCCGTGCTGGACAGAATCAAGACCTTGGAAACCAGTGGTCTGACCTCCATGCATGTGGTCGGCGACTTCCTGAAGCGCCGAATCGTGCCGCTACAGAGGAGGGCGCGCCTATGTTGCTGGTTCACCGGCTCGAACGACATCGGCTGGATCCAGCGCGGGTCGGGTACCGACCTGTCCTAGGGAGGAGCTGGAACTCCTGGTGAAGGGTATTACTGGTGAGTCCTTCGTCCCTGAATCCTTGATACTCCCCTAGGACATCCCGGCGCTCTGTGATGATCCAGGACTGCGATCGGCAGTGCTGGCGATGCTGCCGACCCTCGATGAGAGCGGCGTGGCGGTTCGTCAGACCAGCGGCCTTGGACCCCCACCGCGGGATCCAGAGCTCCGATGCACCGGCTGGAGGCCCCTAGTCTGCCGGCGTGACTCCCATCGCCCTCGCCACGTCTCCCCACCCCTTGGACAAGGGCAAAGGGGCTGCAGGCAGTTCCTCCGCCCCAGGTGGCACCAGGGGGTCGGAGGAAGAGAGGCGACGCCGGCTGCGCCGCGCTGACGGGTCATTTATTTCGGACCCCCCAGAAGCATCAGAGGACTGCTGGTGGGGCCGAGGAGGTCGGCTCCCAGGCTCGTTAGTCCTCCTGCCACCACCACCATCGGGTCCGCCGCCACCACAACCACCACCACCGTCGGGTCCGCCGCTGCCACCACCATCTGGGGGTAACCTCCCCCAGGGGTACCAGCAGTAGCAGCAGCAGCAATGATAGTAGCAGCACCAGCAGCGGTCAGCCCCGCTTCCAGGGTCACTGGAAAGTCCAGGGCCCCAAGTGAGTGTAACCCTTTTTTCCCATTAGTCTATTTATCATGCCGACGGGTCGTAACCCATCCTTTGCTTGTCAGGGCTTCCTCCCCCTCTGCTCCCAAGGCCGCGCCTCCCCTGCCCCCGGCTGCTGCCGCCCAGACAGCGCCACCGAGCTCCCATGCTCCAGCTGGGGGTCCGGCAGCAGCGGCGCCAACGTCAAGCGGCATAGCGGTGGAGGGGGTTCCAACTGCTCCGAAGGCTACCGCAACCTCAACGACGGCGATGCCGTCGAGTACACCGTCGACAGTGGCGGAAGGAGGTCCCAACTGCGCCCACCCCCGCCATCGAGGGTGATGCGGGGGCGCGCCCAGCTCCATCCTGCTGCCCACTCTGGAGGAGGTAGAGGTGGTTTTTGGGTGGCGGCTCCGGTCAGGCAGCTGAGCCGGACGTGGCACCAATCCCCCTTCCCCGGGTGCTGTCTCGTGCCCACCAAGCCCTCAATGAAACCGAGGCAGCTATCCGGCGGGAATGGGGGGCACTGGAATCCAAGCACCAATGCCTCAGCGACTGGCGCACCCAGCTAGAGGAGCGCACCAAGGAGGCGTCCCGCCAGTTCGCCTTCTGAGCGGTCCGAACTCACGCGGGACCGCAAAGATTACAAAAGGGACCTCCATAAGGTGTTCGCCAGGGAGCTGGAGGCATCGCGAATAGGAGAAGAGGCTGGCCAAGACGGAGGAGGCCTTGAACCAGAGGGAGGAGGTCGTTATAGAGCTCCGGGCCAAGCTAAGTGCCATGAACGAAATCTCGGAAGAGCAGCGGATCCAGCAGACCGCGACTGTGGAGAGGATCCAAAAATGGGAGCGGGAGCTGGAGGAAAAGGCCAGTAACATTGCCCTGGCCGAGGAGAACCTCAAGGAGAAGGATGCGTCCCTAGATAGGCGGGATGTGGATCTCGCCTGGCGGGAGAAGGATCTCTCCTTCAGAGAGGAAATGTTTGAAAGGTGTGATAAGTTGCTGGCCAAGCATGAGCTCGAGGCAGAGGAGAAGGAGAAAAAGCTGGAGGAGCGGGTCCGCCAGTTCGAAGCGGCGTAGGCAGCACCAGGTCCCCATGCGGCAGAGGCTGCCAAGAAGGCCCTGGAAGATGTCTAGGTAGAACACCGCACTAGGGCCCAGCAGATAGCTGAGTGGGCTAGCGAGGCGAGCACGGCGCTGGTGCCACTAGGGATAAGTCCCATCCCAGTGTCGGGGCCACTAGCGTCGATCTCTGACGCCCTCCCAGTGCTGGACTCCACCGTTGAATGCCTCCGTCGCCTAGACCAGATCCTCGGCGCCCGCCTGGAGGCAGAGGGCAGCAGGCTCTGCCGGGCGGTGGTGGATTACGAGGCTAACGTGCTTCTGGAGCCACGACCAGGCCATGTCCTTGGCGCCGGTGCTCGACGGTCCGGTGGACGCCACAGAAGACGCCGCCTGAGAGAGCGTCCAAGACGCCAGTGGAGACAGTGGCCGCACGCTTTCAGCGCGACCCTGCCGATGCCGAGTAGTTCATACGTGCAGAAATGAGGCTAGGGCTCCACTTGAAGGCGGATGTAATAACTTTTGGTTTTGTACAATACTCTTGAGAACTATTAATCAAACAACACTTATCTGTATGCTAATTATTCTCGCTGTGTGTAGTGTTACTAACTCCTCCCTGGTACTTGGCCCCCCTGGGATGTAGTCTCGACTTGTCGAGGCTGGATACCAGTATTCCTAAGGGAAAATTAGTTGGTGGCCCAGCCCCTAGGATGCAGCCTGGACTGGGACCTGGACCTGTACACAGCTTTGGCTAAGAAGTGTTAGTAGCACACCCATAGGACCCATCGTCTGGTATCTGCCATCCTTTGATTCATGCAACAGGACCTGCAGGATTTAGCCTGGGAAGCCAAGCCTTATGCCCGGACCTACAGGATCACAGCTCCAAATACTAGGGCACCCATTGCAGAGTGGTGGAGGTGTAGGCTTAGGGTATGGGACTAGGCTAAGTGGCTACACAGCTCCGGACCGCTCCAGGAAACGAGCGCCCATTCTCTAGAACCGGACCCGCAGGTTGCCGGACCCCTTGTAACAGGATAGGGGTCCCGAACTGCAAGCCTGGCTTACTCAATTCAGATGTCATCATACCAGCAAGGGTGGGAACTGTATGGGTGGGTTAGATAAAAAATACTATCTGGAAACTGTAGCAGAATAAAATCATCACAGAAGAACATTTGGGGGGGGGTAAATCCTTCCTTTATAACTTGATATGCATGGGTGCAGACCAACAGGCCGGGCTTATGAGGGCACCGGGCTGGCGTACACATATGCACAACCTAGTTACAAAAAGAAGAAACCTTAACCCCTCAGACTTGCTCCTATGGATAGAACTTATGGAGATGCTCTATGTTCCAGAGATTGGGAAGATGCACTCCTTCAGTTGTGACAAGGCAAACACACCCGGATCGGCATACTTCCGACACCTTGAAGGGTCCTTCCCAATTGGGTGAGAGTTTGTGGAGCCCTTCTCGGTTTAGAATTCGCCTTAGGACCAGGTCCCCGACCCTAAGCTCCCTACTATGCACGAACTGCTGGTGGTAGCGCCTGAGCGCTTGGTTGTACCGTGCATTTCGGATCGCCGCTTGCCATCCGCGTTCGTCGATGAAGTCCACGTCCTCACGTCGTAGCTGTTCCTGCATAGGACTCATCGAAAGACTGGACCTGTGGGGAGCCCATAAGGATTTCCGGGGGAAGGCAGGCTTCGGCCCCATAGACCAGGAAGAACGAGGTCTCCCCAGTAGCTCGGCTGGATGTGGTCTGGTTCCCCCACAGTACCGACAGAAGTTCATTGACCCAATTTGCACCATGCTTTTTCAAGCAGTCATAGGTGCGTGTCTTGAGTCCCTTGAGGATTTCTGTGTTTGCCCTCTCATCTTGGTCGTTGCTCCCGAGATGTGCCACAGACACAAAGCAGAGCTGAGCGCCGATGCCCTCGCAATATTCTTGGAAGAGCCGACTTCTGAGCTGGGTCCCGTTGTCCGTAATGATACGGTTTAGGACCCCAAATCTGTAGACAATCGACTTGAGGAAGGCAACAGCAGCACCTTGGGTGATGTTGACCACACGGGTAGCCTCTGGCCACTTTGTGAACTTGTTGATGGCGACGAAAAGGAAACGGTACCCGTCGACGGCCCTAGGAAATGGTCCCAGGATATGCAACCCCCATACAGCTAATGGCCAGGAGGGTGGAATCATTTGCAGAGCCTGAGCTGGTGTGTGTATCTGCTTTGCATGGAACTGACACGCCTTGCAGGACTTTACCATCTCAGCTGCATCCTGGAGAGCGGTTGGCCAGTAGAAGCCATGCCGGAAGGCCTTACCGACCAGTGTGCGGGATGAGGAATGACTTCCGCACTCTCCTCCATGGATCTTCGCGAGTAGTTCACGACCCTCTTCCAGGGTGATGCACCGCATGAGAATGCCATTGGCGCCATGGCGGTAAAGATCCCCCTCTACCACCGTGTAGCGTTTAGCCAACCGCACTATGCGCTCTGCGGACACATGATCTTCAGGAAGGATATTTTCCTTCAGGTAGTCCCGGATCTCGGAGATCCATGCATCGGGACCACTCTGAGATACTGGCTATGGCGCTAAGGGGCTGGCAGGACCCCCTATAGCACACAAAGTCTTCGGTGGGTTCTGTAGATGGTACGCCACCGGGACCGCTAGCTTCGAGGTGTTAGTCTCGCTCCCTTCGTCCAGTTCGGTAGGCTGGGCGGTGGGTCTCAGCAGCCATCTCTCGAAGACGCCCTCGGGCATGGGTGCCCAAGTTGATGCCCTCATGGAGAGTTCATCTGCCGCCGAGTTGTTAGCCCGAGGAACATGTTGTAGTTCCAGGGTCGTGAAGTCTTTTTCCAGCTTCCTTACATGGAGGAGGTAAGCTGCGAGCCTGGGCTCGTTACAGCTACATTCCTTGCGGACTTTCTTGATGATCAGTTGGGAGCCCCCCTTCACAAGGAGCTGGCGGATCCCCATGGATAGGGCCACCGACAAGCCGAAGATCAGTGCTTCGTACTCCGCCATGTTGTTGGTGGCCTTGAACTCAAGGTGCACCATGTACTTCACTTGATCTCCACTTGGGTCGATGAGGACCACTCTGGCTCCGCCACCCTGCTGACAGGTGGATCCGTCGAAGAAGAGTGTCCAGTGGGGCTCGGCGAAGACCAGACTCCTGGGCTCCGCAGGTTTGGGGTCCGAATCGAGATCCGGACCCCCAGGAGCGCTCGGGGGAGGTGTCCACTCCACGATGAAGTCAGCCAGGACCTGGCTCTTGACGGCATGGCGAGGCTGGAAGTCCAGCTGGAACTCAGCGAGCTACGCGGCCCACTTGGCGATGTTGCCTGTGGCGTTAGAGTTGTGGAGGCTGGCCCTTAACGGAAAGGAGGTCACCAGCACGACCCTGTGTGCCTAGGAAATAGTGGCGCAGCTTCCTGGACGCAACAAGCACAACATAAAGGAGTTTGTGTGTCTCAAGGTACGTGGCTTTTGCTTCATGGAGGACCTCGCTGACGTAGTAGACCGGCCTCTATACGGTCTGGACCCCTGTCGAGCCCTCAGGTTCCTGGCCTTCTAGCACCACCTAGTCTTCTTGTGCCATCCTTTGAGCGCACCTAGAGGCGGGGGGGGGGGTGAATAGGTGATCCTGTAAAATCAAACACTAATAGCCACAAAAACTTAATTTAAAGTGTTAGTACGGCTAAGTGATTGAGAGACGAGTTCTTATGGACAAAACAATCACAGAGAAAGCAATCACAAGAGACACGCGATTTTTATCCCGTGGTTTGGCCAAGTAACACTTGCCTACTTCCACGTTGTGGTGTCCCAATGGACGAGGGTTGCACTCAACCCCTTTCAAGTGATCCAATGATCAACTTGAATACCACGGCTTTCTTCCTTATAGTCTTTTCCCGTTTGCGAGGAATCTCCACAAGTTGGAGCCTCTGGCCCTTACAATATTGATCACAAAGAACGCACAAGAGTAAGGTTGGGAAGAGCAACACACACAAGACTCAAATACGCAGCACAACCATGAACACAAGTCACAACTTGAGCTCGAAACACAACGCACAGAGTTCACAACTCAAATGGAGATCAAATCACTATCACAAAGAATCGAATGCATGAAGCTGGAGTCTTGGAGCCTTAGGATGCTTAGTGAATGCTTGGGTGACTCCTCCATGCACCTAGGGGTCCCTTTTATAGCCCCAAGGCAGCTAGGAGCCGTTGGAGACAAACTTGGAAGGCCATCCCTGCCTTCTATCGTGTGGTGCACTGGACAGTCCGGTGCACCACCGGACAACTACTGTTCATGTCCGGTGCATGATTTCTTTCCATACGAAGAACAGTCGTCCGTTGCAGTTTCGGGCCCGTTGGCACACCGGACACTGTTCGGTGCACACTGGACAGTCCTGTGCCCCCTGCCGACCGTTGGCGCAACCACGTGTCGCGTGAAGATTGCACGGCAGATCGTTGGCGCAGGCGACCGTTGGCTCACCGGACAGTCCGGTGCACCACCGGACAGTCCGGTGAATTATAGCCACGTCGCCCCTTTGCTTTTCCCGAGGGCGACGAGTTCGCCACGGATGACTCACCGGACAGTCCGGTGCACCACCGGACCGTCCGGTGAATTATAGCCGTATGCCACCGTTGAATCCCGAGAGCGGCATTTTCACCGGAGACCAGCCTGGCGCACCGGACAGTCCGGTGTGCCAGACTGAGCTGAATTTGGCTGCACCGAGCCAAGTCTTTTCCGTTTCTTTTCTTGCTGTTTCTAGCACTTAGATGACCTCATTAGTATTCAAAAACAAATGTACTAAGTCTAGAATCATATCTTGTCTTTGATTTGCACCTTTTGCTTGTTTACCACATAAGGAGTTCAAAACATTTGTGTTGGACACTTAATCACCAAAACACTTATAGAAATGGCCCAAGGGCACATTTCCCTTTCAATCTCCCCCTTTTTGGTGATTTATGCCAACACATCAAAAAGCAAGAAAAAGAAGTGCAACATCGATGCAATTGAAGACCAAATTGTTTTTGACTATAATTTGGCATATTTGGATCACTCTTTGCCACCACTTGGTTTGTTTTTGCAAATCAAATTCATTTTCCTATCTCTAAGTCACACTCACTTGTTTGGGCATAAAGAGAGATAATCCAAGAGTGAAATTGATCAAGTGCCAAAAACTCCCTATTTTTCCCATAATCAAAATCCTCCCCCACAAGAGACCAGATTTTGTAATAAGAGCATTTTGGACAAATCAAAAATTCTAACTCTATTATTTTCAAAATTCACAAGTGGTAGCTGATCCATTTGCTTTGGCCTTAATTTCTCCCCCTTTAGCATTAAGCACCAAAACGAGATCATTCTTGGCCCTTTAACCCCATTGCCTCACAAAAAATGTCAATTAAGAGCAAAAAGGCAATAAGAGCATAAGTATGAACCTGGAATTAAATACACCAATACCGGAGTGCAGTGGAAGTCTTTGCAACGTCCAAGTCCATTCTCCCTTTCAAGGCACCTTTAAGACTACATCAAGAGTACTCAAACATACAGGTTAGTCTCAAAGGGTCAAGTTGTAGCACATCTCCCCATAAACATGTGCATCATTCACACATGGACTTATGAGGTCCGGGGATCCCTTGCACAACTTGAGCACCATAAATAAGCAACAAATCATATAAATGCATGAAGTAACATGATCAAAGGCATAGAACACATGTATTCTATAGATCAATCCAAGTTACGCGAATCTAAGACATTTAGCTCACTACGCAACCTGTAAAAAGTTTTCTCATCCAATGGCTTGGTAAAGATATCGGCTAGCTGGTTCTCGGTGCTAATATGGTACACCTCGATATCTCCCTTTTGCTGGTGTAAGGAAAATGGACCCCGGGCCATGTGGCTAATTGAGTTTTGGTGTTTGATGAACAACACAATCCGTGAACTAATAAGTCTTCTAGTGTTTGTGTTTGTAGTTCACAGGATGCGAAGAGAATTGGACCAAGGCAATGAGGATGCAACACCTCAAAAGAAGACATAAAAAGATGCATAGGAGTCCAATACTCAACAACAAAGAAGCCCGAAGAAATCAGCGAAGAAATCCAAAGAGAAGGGCTGTCAGCCAGCGCCTGGTGGCGCACCGGACATTGGTGTCCGGTGTGCACCGGACTGTCCGGTGAGGCACTGGACAGTCTACGACAGGCGCTCTCTGGCTGTAGCACCGGACTGTCCGGTGTGCACCGGACTGTCCGGTGTGCCAACGGGCAGACGGCAACGGTCGAATCCAACGGTCGGATCCAACGGTCGACTGCTACAGGCGCCAACGGTCGGCTGACGCACCGTGCACCGGACATCTACTGTGCACTGTCCGGTGTGCACCGGACTGTCCGGTGCACCCGACGACAGAAAGCTGCTGCTTTCTGTCCAACGGCTAGTTGGGGGCTTGGAGGCTATAAATACCACCCCAACCGGCCATTCTCAAGTGTGAGAGCCCAAGCAACATACCAATACACATAGTGCATATTTCCAAGAGCTCAAACACCCAAGTGCTTAATAGAATCACTCGGTGATTAGCGTAGGTGCTTTGCGAAGTGCTTAGGTTAGTTAGACCGCTTTAGCGCTTGCTCTAGGTGAATCCTAGTTAGTTGAGTGAGTTTTGTAAAACCACACAACCCCTCGGCTCTTGCGTGAGTCGTTGTAATTGTACCGAGTGGGGCGAGAGTCTTGCGAGACCGTGACAACCGCGTTTGTGTCACGGCCGCCACCGTGTACCGGAGGGAACGAGGCCCGCGGCGTTTCGGCCGGAAGCTCGATAGTGGAGACGGCGGGGAGCGTCCGAGAGGAGCCGGAAGCGGTGCACCACTTGCGCGTGGAGAAGGCCCGCGGCTCTCTACGGAGTTACTCGACCGTGGTGCTTGGCCCTCGCGTGGGCTTCCCTTAGCGTAGGGGCACCAACGAGGATTAGTCGGGACCTTGCGTGGTTCCGGATACCTCGGTAAAAATACCAGCGTCATCCACGAGAGTTTGCTTCTCTACTTAGCTCTTTACATTCCGCATTTATAGTAAGCATTTAAGTTTCAATCTTGTAGTCATACTTATTTAGTGTAGATTGAAACTTAGCCTTTGCGGTAGAGATAGCAACACTTAGACAAAACCTTCTTTGCACATTCTAGTTTTGATTACTTGTATAGGTTTTGCTCTAGGGATTTAATTGTGGCCTAGTTTAGTAAAAGTTTTAGAAGTCCTAATTCACCCCCCCTCTTAGGCGTCACCCGTTTCCTACAAGTGGTATCAGAACCCGGTTTGGCTCATTTGAAACGCTTTAGCTTCACCGCTAAAAGAGCCGACGCTTTTTAGAGGAAGGGATGGATACCCATAGGCCACCACACTTTGACGGCACCAACTTCCCTTATTATAGTGCTAGAATGGCTTGTTACCTAGAGGCTGTTGATCTAGGTGTTTGGAGAGTCACTCGTGACGGGATGAAACCTCTCAAGAATCCCGAGAAACCCACCACGAGTGAGGAAAAAGAAATCCATTTAAATGCTAGAGCCAAAAATTGCTTGTATGAATCTCTTAGCATGGATATTTTCAATCAAGTATTTACCCTGAAAACTGCTAATGAGATTTGGCTAAAATTGCATGAGCTCCATGACGGCACATCCAATGTCCGTGAGCAAAAACATTGCCTAGTCTTAAATGAGTATAATTCTTTTGCCATGAAAGATGATGAGCTTGTTAGAGACATGTATTCTCGTTTGAATCTAATTATCAATGAGCTCAATTCTATTGGCATTAATAAGCTAGGTGATGCGGACATTGTGAGGAAGATTATCTCCCTGCTACCACAACAAAGATATGGGAGCATCATCACCATCCTTCACAACATGGAGGACTTGAGCAACATGACCCCGACCATTGTGATAGGGAAAATCGCGGCCTTTGAGATGTCGCAAAAAATGAGTCGGGGAGAGGAGCCAACTTCCTCAAGGCCATATGCTTTTGCATGTGATGAAAGGAAGGGCAAAAAGAAGGCTCCCACTCCAAGTTCCTCAAGTGAAGAAGAGGAAGAAGAAGAAAGTGATGATGATGAAGATAATCAACCATGCACATCATCCTCCGAGGACGAAGAAACAATCCGACGCGTCGGAAAGGTAATGAGGATGATCCGCAAGATTAATCTAATGGGTGTGCCCCTGCAGGTCGAGGATCTTCTCTTTAACATTGACAGGAAAAAGCAAAGGAAGAGAGGATGCTTCGCGTGTGGGGAGAAGGGTCACTTCAGGGACAACTGTCCAAATATGGCCAAACCCAAAAAGGAGAGGAGCAAAGGCAAGGCGCTCACAAGTGTTAGAACTTGGGATGATTCTTCAAGTGAAGATGAACCTCCAAGGACGCGCAGCCACCGGTCCTCATCACGATCATCACGGTCATCACACAAATGCCTTATGGCAAGAGGTAACAAAAGCATTCCATCCTCTAGTGATGAAAGTAGTAGTGATGATGAAGGTGAGGGAAAGGCCTCTCTAGAAGAACTTGCGGAAGCCGTTAATTTTTTCCAGGATGTTTGCACTAAGCAAAAAGCTCAACTTAAAACTTTGAAAAATAAGTTGGTTAGCTCTCAAAATGATTACAAAGGTTTGCTAGAAAAATTTGAAACTTTTGCAAACCTAAATAGTGAGCTATCAACTAAAATTGAGCTATTAGAATCTAGTGCTCCATCCACTGCTACCGATGACAGCCTTATTAAAAAGAATGAAAAACTTAAGGCTAAGTTAGCTAGCTCTGAAGAAGCTATTGAAAATTTGCTAGAGAAAATGGAAATTCTTAGCATACACAATAATGAGCTAACTACTAAGCTAGAAAACATTGGTAGCACCCCAGCAGCATCTTTAGTTGAAATACCTGAAATAATTAAGAAAGATGTTTCTACTTCCTGCTTTGATTTAATTGATGATTCTAACCCCTGCAACCAAGTCGCTGTAGAGAATATTTTTGTAGAGACATGTACGGATGAGGTTGCAAAGGAAAATGAACAATTAAAGCAAGAAGTGGCTCGCCTTGGCAAGGCTTTGTATGACAAGAAAGGCAAAGCCAAACAAATCCGACCTCCACAGGATAACACCACTGCGGGAGTGAACAAGCCTGTAGAGGGAGAAACTGTGATTTGTAGGCTATGCCACAAGGAAGGCCACAAGTCTTTCCAATGCAAGGCGATGACCGAGGATAAACAAAGGCAAAAGCTCAAGCAAAAGCCATCAAGCAAAATCTCCAACACCTACATTAAAAAGGTGAACAAAAAGGATGCTACACCATATTTGATCAAGAAGAAAAAGAACGGAAAGGTGATAGCAATCAAGGCCAACAAGCAAGCCAACAAAGGAAAAGGGGCCAAACGCATCTGGGTGCCAAAAGAGATAATTTCAACCATGAAAAACACCAAGAAGGTTTGGATCCCGAAAGGGAAGTGAGTGGACCAAAGGTCATCGGGAAATTTGGAGACTTGGCTAAATTGGGATGTATATCATGGGATACATCATATTGGATCAAGTTTATTGCCAAGTGGGTTAGCGAAAATTTTGGACCCAAATTTCCCACCCATGACTAAGGTAACTAGTTTTATTGTATTTCTCGTTTTTAGATATGCGTATCTATTTATCTTTTATCTAGTTTACCTTTCTTGCCTAGTATTACATTTGTTATGTACTTTTGTTTAAAATCATGCATACTAGGTAAATCATATGGTAGGATTGCTTGTTTTTAATTCATATACTTAAGCAAACCTACATGGCTTAAAATGTTTATTTAAGCACGGCACATAGCTTCTTATTCATTCCATAGTAAATGATGCATCAATTGAAAATTCTGATTTCTACAAAGTATATCATTTAACTTATATGTGCCAAAGTTTGGATTATAGATAATTTGCCCCTCTTGATATCAAATCAAAGTGCATGTCTCCTACAAGTATTCAAAACTTGTATGCACACCTTTAGGGGGAGGTTACTCTATAATCTAACACTTTGAAGACTAACACCTTTTTCAAGTCTATTTCATGTGATAGTCTCATTGTAAGGAAAATGAAGTCCCCGGAGAAAGACAACAATCTTCCACTGCAAAATCTCCAAGAACTCTTATGTCTCTCAAGCTCACCATTGACTTTCAATTGGTATCTTTTGAGATTACATTCAGTATCATTTACATGTCTTCTCCAATATTTGATTAGACTATATTTCATATCATATGCTTCCATGTTGCAAAAATGCATAAGTAGTTAACTCATATTCTGTTACCTATGCATAAGGGAAGTTAGTCTTTTCAAATCATGTCTTGCACCTCTAATTTTCACATGCTTTTTCCTAAGTAGAGGATCTCTGTCAGGGGGAGTATTTCTTCATCTCTAAAGGGGGAGAAAAATTCTTTCTAAGGGAGAATACTCATTTAGGGGAGTAACCTTTTGAGGACTCTTTCAAGTGGTATCATTCATATTGTTTAATTTAATATCCTTCAATTGTGGTATCATTTGATAGATCTCTTGATGAGGGCAAGCTTTTATTTACTTCCTACATGCTTTTAATGTCTTCCTTTTCGGTGGTTGATGCCAAAGGGGGAGAAGTTTAGGGACCAAAGCAATGAAAACTATATCAAACACCAAACACCACAAATTTAAAATTTCATATCTTCAAATAAGTTCTACAAGTGGTTTTGGTTATTTGGTCCAAAAATAGGAAGTAAGTGAATTATGGAGTTAGGGGGAGGCTTAAGTCCATAATATCACATTGTGGGGACAATCATGCATCTTAGCAAGTAAAATACATATTTTCATTTAAATACTTGTATTATTTGCTTGCTTTGGTTGTGTTGTCATCAATCACCAAAAAGGGGGAGATTGTAAGGAAAATGGACCCGGGCCATGTGGCTAATTGAGTTTTGGTGTTTGATGAACAACACAATCCGTGAACTAATAAGTCTTCTAGTGTTTGTGTTTGTAGTTCACAGGATGCGAAGAGAATTGGACCAAGGCAATGAGGATGCAACACCTCAAAAGAAGACATAAAAAGATGCATAGGAGTCCAATACTCAACAACAAAGAAGCCCGAAGAAATCAGCGAAGAAATCCAAAGAGAAGGGCTGTCAGCCAGCGCCTGGTGGCGCACCGGACATTGGTGTCCGGTGTGCACCGGACTGTCCGGTGAGGCACTAGACAGTCTACGCAGAGAGGCCGCAGACAGGCGCTCTCTGGCTGTAGCACCGGACTGTCCGGTGTGCCAACGGGCAGACGGCAACGGTCGAATCCAACGGTCGGATCCAACGGTCGACTGCTACAGGCGCCAACGGTCGGCTGACGCACCGTGCACCGGACATCTACTGTGCACTGTCCGGTGTGCACCGGACTGTCCGGTGCACCCGACGACAGAAAGCTGCTGCTTTCTGTCCAACGGCTAGTTGGGGGCTTGGAGGCTATAAATACCACCCCAACCGGCCATTCTCAAGTGTGAGAGCCCAAGCAACATACCAATACACATAGTGCATATTTCCAAGAGCTCAAACACCCAAGTGCTTAATAGAATCACTCGGTGATTAGCGTAGGTGCTTTGCGAAGTGCTTAGGTTAGTTAGACCGCTTTAGCACTTGCTCTAGGTGAATCCTAGTTAGTTGAGTGAGTTTTGTAAAACCACACAACCCCTCGGCTCTTGCGTGAGTCGTTGTAATTGTACCGAGTGGGGCGAGAGTCTTGCGAGACCGTGACAACCGCGTTTGTGTCACGGCCGCCACCGTGTACCGGAGGGAACGAGGCCCGCGGTGTTTCGGCCGGAAGCTCGATAGTGGAGACGGCGGGGAGCATCCGAGAGGAGCCGGAAGCGGTGCACCACTTGCGCGTGGAGAAGGCCCGCGGCTCTCTACGGAGTTACTCGACCGTGGTGCTTGGCCCTCGCGTGGGCTTCCCTTTGCGTAGGGGCACCAACGAGGATTAGTCGGGACCTTGCGTGGTTCCGGATACCTCGGTAAAAATACCGGCGTCATCCACGAGAGTTTGCTTCTCTACTTAGCTCTTTACATTCCGCATTTATATTAAGCATTTAAGTTTCAATCTTGTAGTCATACTTATTTAGTGTAGATTGAAACTTAGCCTTTGCGGTAGAGATAGCAACACTTAGACAAAACCTTCTTTGCACATTCTAGTTTTGATTACTTGCATAGGTTTTGCTCTAGGGATTTAATTGTGGCCTAGTTTAGTAAAAGTTTTAGAAGTCCTAATTCACCCCCCCTCTTAGGCGTCACCCGTTTCCTACAGCTGGTGGTCTCTCAGAAAGTGATGCCGGATGTCTATGTGCTTAGTGCGACTGTGTTCAACAGGATTATTCGCCATGCGGATTGCACTCTCATTATCACATAGGAGTGGGACTTTGCTCAGATTGTAGCCAAAGTCCCGGACGGTTTGCCTCATCCAAAGTAGTTGCACGCAACACTGTCCCACGGCAACATACTTGGCCTCAGCGGTGGATAGGGCAACGAATGTTTGTTTCTTTGAACTCCAGGACACCAGGGACCTTCTTAGAAATTGGCACGTCCCTGATGTACTCTTCCTATCAACCTTGCACCCGGCATAATCGGAGTCTGAGTATCCAATCAAGTCAAAGGTAGACCCCTTTGGGTACCAGATCCCGAAGCAAGGCGTAGAAACTAAATATCTAAGAATTCGCTTAATGGCCACAAGGTGACATTCCTTGGGGTTGGATTGATATCTAGCACACATGCATACACTTAGCATAATGTCTGGTCTACTAGCACATAAATAAAGCAAGGAACCTATCATAGACTGGTATGCCTTTTGATCAACGGACTTACCTCCTTTGTTGAGGTCAACATGCCCGTCGGTTCCCATCGATGTCTTCGCGGGCTTGACGTCCTTCGTCCCAAACCTCTTGAGAAGATCTTGAGTGTACTTCGTTTGGGAGAGGAAGGTGCCGTCCTTGAGTTGCTTCACTTGGAACCCAAGGAAGTAGGTCAACTCGCCCATCATCGACAACTCAAACTTTTGTGTCATCACCCTGCTAAACTCCTCACAAGACTTTTGATTAGTAGAACCAAATATTATGTCATCGACATAAATTTGGCACACAAAGAGATCACCATCACAAGTCTTAGTGAAAAGAGTGGGATCGGCTTTCCCAACCTTGAAAGCATTAGCAATTAAGAAATCTCTAAGGCATTCATACCATGCTCTTGAGGCTTGCTTAAGTCCATAGAGCGCCTTAGAGAGCTTGAACACATGGTCGGGGTACCTGTCATCCTCAAAGCCAGGGGGTTGTTCCACGTATACATCCTCCTTGATTGGCCCGTTGAGGAAAGCGCTCTTCACATCCATTTGAAACAACCTGAAAGAGTGGTGAGCGACATATGCTAACAATATTCGAATAGACTCTAGCCTAGCCATAGAAGCAAAAGTCTCCTCGAAATCCAAACCTGCGACTTGGGCATAACCTTTTGCCACAAGTCAAGCCTTGTTTCTTGTCACCACCCCATGCTCGTCTTGCTTGTTGCGGAACACCCACTTGGTTCCCAGAACATTTTGCTTGGGACGTGGCACCAGGCTCCAAACTTCATTTCTCTTGAAGTTGTTGAGCTCTTCCTGCATGGCCAACACCCAATCCGGATCCTGCAAGGCCTCTTCTACCCTAAAAGGCTCAATAGAAGAGACAAACGAGTAATGCTCATTGAAAGTCGCCTAGAGGGGGGGGGGGTGAATAGGGCGAAACTGAAATTCTCAAAAATAAACACAACTACAAGCCGGGTTAGCGTTAGAAATATAATAGAGTCCGCGAGAGAGGGCGCAAAACAAATCACAAGCGAATAATGAAGTGAGACACGCGGATTTGTTTTTCCGAGGTTCGGTTCTCTCAAACCTACTCCCCGTTGAGGAGGCCACAAAGGCCGGGTCTCTTTCAACCCTTTCCCTCTCTCAAACGGTCCCTTAGACCGAGTGAGCTTTCTCTTCTCAAATGCTTGGAACACAAAGTTCCCACAAGGACCACCACAAGATTGGTGTCTCTTGCCTCAATTACAAGTGAGTTTGATCGCAATGAAAATTGAAAGAAAGCACGATTGCAAAAACCAAGCGACAAGAGCGACAAATAACACACGGATCACTTTCTCTCTCAAGACACTAATCACTAATGATCTCTTTTCTCAATTGTGAAACTTGGAGAGATGGAGGCTTTGAATGTGTCTTGGAATGGATTGCTAGCTCTTGTATTGAATGTTGGAGGTTGGAATGCTTGGGTGTTATGAATGGAGGTGGTTGGGGTTGTATTTATAGCCACCAACCACTTCCTAGCCGTTACTCCATTCTGCTGAGCGCGGACGGTCCGCTTGCCAGATCCGGACGGTCCGCCCCTGTAGATCAACGGCTGAAAATGCAACGGTCAGCAGTAACGGCTATATCAACGGCTATATTGCATTTAATGCATCGTCAGATGTCAGATAGACCCAGTCGCGGACGGTCCGGTCACGCACCCCGGACGGTCCACGAGGCCGCTATAATTCATTCTTCCGAACCCGTCACCTTCGGGTTTTTCGGATCCTTGCCTACCGGACGGTCCGCGTCTGAGGCCGGACGGTCCGAGCGAGGGTACAGACGGTCCGCGCTTATCCTCCGGACGGTCCATAGTGCAGACTCGGATTTTTGCATTGGTTCTGTCCGAGGGTCATCCTTGTGTTGCGGACGGTCCGCCGCAAGGGCCCGGACGGTCCGCGCTTGGCCTGTTTTTCCAAAAAGCTTCTCCTGTCCGGAATAATCTACGGTATTCCAGACAGTCGATTTAGTATAGTTGTAGATGAACCTTTGACACCTGTAGAACATATAATCTAGAGCAAACTAGTTAGTCCAATTATTTGTGTTGGGCAATTCAACCACCAAAATCAATTAGGAAGTAGGTGTAAGCCTAATTCCCTTTCACTCACAAAAGTTAGCTAATCTTGAGTGAGTAGTTACTCCCTTGCTTATGTCACCCAAAATCTGATCAACGGGGTGATGTCGTTTGATCGTTGCTCAGATTTGAGTTGGAGGGGCACTTGGTTCTTCTTCCTCCATCACTTGTTCTTCCTGTGCTCCCCCTTGATCCTGTCCCTCTTCTTGAGGTACCTGTTCACCGTCTTGAGTTGGAGGATGCACCATTATGGAGGAAGATGGCTGATCTTGCTCTTGATGTCCATATGGTCGCACATCACCTATTGCCATCGGGCGCATTGCGGCCGTTGGAACATCATCTTCATCTATGTCGTCAAGATCAACTTGCTCTCTTGGAGAGCCATTAGTCTCATCAAATACAATGTCGCTAGAGACTTCAACCAAACCCGATGATTTGTCGAAGACTCTATAATCTACGGTATTCCGGACAGTCGATTTAGTATAGTTGTAGATGAACCTTTGACACCTGTAGAACATATAATCTAGAGCAAACTAGTTAGTCCAATTATTTGTGTTGGGCAATTCAACCACCAAAATCAATTAGGAAGTAGGTGTAAGCCTAATTCCCTTTCAATCTCCCCCTTTTTGGTGATTGATGCCAACACAAACCAAAGCAAATTTAAAAGTGCATAATTGAACCAATTTGCATAATGTAAGTGCACAGGTTGCTTGAAATTGAGCCAATAAATGTTACTTACTAGATGTGCATGGATTGTTTCTTTATTTTTAACATTTTGGACCACACTTGCACCACATGTTTTGTTTTTGCAAATTCTTTTTGTAAATACTTTTCAAAGTCCTTTTGCAAGTCAAAGGTAGATGAAATAAGATTTTTGCAAAGCATTTTCAAGTTTAAAATTTTCTCCCCTTGTTTCAAATGCTTTTCCTTTGACTAAACAAAACTCCCCCTCAAATAAATTCTCCTCTTAGTGTTCAAGAGGGTTTTGAGATATTAAGTTTTGAAGATACTACTTGCTCCCCCTTTAGAACACAAAGAGATACCAATTGAGATTTTCCAATTGAAAACCATTAATTTTAAAATTTAGGGTGGTGGTGCGGTCCTTTTGCTTTGGGCTCATACTTTCTCCCCCTTTGGCATGAATCGCCAAAAGCGGATACTTTGAGTGAGATATAAGCCCTTAGAAGTACTTTCTCCCCCTTTGGTCATAAATAAAACATATGAGTAAAGATTATACCAAAGATGGAGAGTGGTGCGGAGAGACGGCGAAGGATGAGTAGTAGAGTGGAGTGGAAGCCTTTGTCTTCGCCGAAGACTCCAATTCCCTTTCAATATACCTATGACTTGGTTTGAAATACACTTGAAAACACATTAGTCATAGCATATATAAAAGAGACATGATCAAAGGTATATTTATGAGCTATGTGTGCAAGTTTAGCAAAAGAAGTTCCTAGAATCAAGACTATTGAGCTCATGCCTAAGTTTGGTAAAAGTTTGTTCATCAAGAGGCTTGGTAAAGATATCGGCTAATTGATCTTTAGTGTTAATGTATGAAATCTCGATATCCCCCTTTTGTTGGTGATCCCTAAGAAAATGATACCGAATGGCTATGTGTTTAGTGCGGCTATGCTCAACGGGATTATCCGCCATGCGGATTGCACTCTCATTATCACATAGAAGAGGAACTTTGGTTAGTTTGTAACCGTAGTCCCGCAGGGTTTGCCTCATCCAAAGCAATTGCGCGCAACAATGGCCTGCGGCAATGTACTCAGCTTCGGCGGTAGAAAGAGTGACCGAATTTTGCTTCTTTGAAGCCCAAGACACTAAGGATCTTCCCAAGAATTGGCAAGTCCCCGATGTGCTCTTCCTATTAATCTTACACCCTGCCCAATCGGCATCCGAATAACCAATCAAATCAAATGTGGATCCCCGAGGGTACCAAAGCCCAAACTTAGGAGTATAAGCCAAATATCTCAAGATTCGTTTTACGGCCGTAAGGTGTGATTCCTTAGGGTCGGCTTGGAATCTTGCACACATACAAACGGAAAGCATAATGTCCGGTCGAGATGCACATAAATAGAGCAATGCACCAATCATCGACCGGTATACCTTTTGATCCACGGACTTACCTCCCGTGTCGAGGTCGAGATGCCCATTTGTTCCCATGGGAGTCTTGATGGGCTTGGCATCCTTCATTCCAAACTTGGTTAAGATGTCTTGAGTGTACTTTGTTTGGCTAATGAAGGTGCCCTCTTGGAGTTGCTTAACTTGGAATCCTAGAAAATACTTCAACTCCCCCATCATCGACATCTCGAATTTCTGTGTCATGATCCTACTAAATTCTTCACATGTAGATTCGTTAGTAGACCTAAATATGATATCATCAACATAAATTTGGCATACAAACAAATCGTTGTCAAGAGTTTTAGTGAATAGAGTAGGATCGGCTTTGCCGACTTTGAAGCCATTAGCAATAAGGAAATCTCTAAGGCATTCATACCATGCTCTTGGGGCTTGCTTGAGCCCATAAAGCGCCTTAGAGAGCCTATAAACATGGTTAGGGTACTCACTGTCTTCAAAGCCGGGAGGTTGCTCAACATAGACCTCCTCCTTGATCGGTCCATTGAGGAAGGCACTATTCACGTCCATTTGATAAAGCTTGAAGCCATGGTAAGTAGCATAGGCTAATAATATGCGAATTGACTCAAGCCTAGCTACAGGTGCATAGGTTTCACCAAAATCCAAACCTTCGACTTGTGAATACCCCTTGGCCACGAGTCGAGCTTTGTTCCTAGTCACCACACCATGCTCATCTTGCTTGTTGCGGAAGACCCACTTGGTTCCTACAACATTTTGGTTAGGACGTGGAACTAAGTGCCATACCTCGTTCCTTGTGAAATTGTTGAGCTCCTCTTGCATCGCCATCACCCAATCCGAATCTTGTAGTGCTTCCTCTACCCTGTGTGGCTCAATAGAAGAAACAAAAGAGTAATGCTCACAAAAATGTGCAACACGAGATCGAGTGGTTACCCCCTTATGAATGTCGCCGAGGATGGTGTCGACGGGGTGATCTCGTTGTATTGCTTGGTGGACTCTTGGGTGTGGTGGCCTTGGTTGTTCATCCTCCTTGTCTTCATCATTTGCGTCTCCCCCTTGATCATTGCCGTCATCTTGAGGTGGCTCATCATTGTCTTCTTCATCTTTATCAACTTGAGCCTCGTCCTCATTTTGGATTGGTGGAGATGCTTGCGTGGAGGAGGATGGTTGATCTTGTGCATGTGGAGGCTCTTCGGATTCCTTAGGGCACACATCCCCAATGGACATGTTCCTTAACGCTATGCATGGAGCCTGTTCTTCACCTATCTCATCAAGATCAACTTGCTCTACTTGAGAGCCGTTAGTCTCATCAAACACAACGTCACAAGAAACTTCAACAAGTCCTGAGGACTTGTTAAAGACTCTATATGCCCTTGTGTTTGAGTCATATCCTAGTAAAAAGCCTTCTACAGTTTTAGGAGCAAATTTAGATTTTCTACCTCTCTTAACAAGATTAAAGCAATTGCTACCAAAAACTCTAAAATATGAAATATTGGGCTTTTTACCGGTTAGGAGTTCATAGGATGTCTTCTTGAGGATTCGGTGTAGATATAACCGATTGATGGCGTAGCAGGCGGTGTTGACCGCCTCGGCCCAAAACCGATCCGATGTCTTGTACTCATCAAGCATGGTTCTTGCCATGTCCAATAGAGTTCGATTCTTCCTCTCTACTACACCATTTTGTTGTGGGGTGTAGGGAGAAGAGAACTCATGCTTGATGCCCTCCTCCTCAAGGAAGCCTTCAATTTGAGAGTTCTTGAACTCCGTCCCGTTGTCGCTTCTAATTTTCTTGATCCTTAAGCCGAACTCATTTTGAGCTCGTCTCAAGAATCCTTTTAAGGTCTCTTGGGTATGAGATTTTTCCTGCAAAAAGAACACCCAAGTGAAGCGAGAATAATCATCCACAATAACTAGAGAGTACTTACTCCCGCCGATGCTTATGTAAGCGATCGGGCCGAATAGGTCCATGTGTAGGAGCTCCAGTGGCCTGTCACTAGTCATGATGTTCTTGTGTGGATGATGAGTGCCAACTTGCTTCCCGGCTTGGCATGCGCTACAAATCCTGTCTTTCTCAAAATGAACATTTGTTAGTCCTAAAATGTGCTCTCCCTTTAGAAGCTTATGAAGATTCTTCATTCCAACATGGGCTAGTCGGCGGTGCCAGAGCCAACCCAAGTTAGTCTTAGCAACCAAGCAAGTGTCGAGTTCAGCTCTATCAAAATCTACCAAGTATAGCTGACCCTCTAACACTCCCTTAAATGCTATTGAATCATCACTCCTTCTAAAGACAGTGACACCTACATCAGTAAATAGACAGTTGTAGCCCATTTGACATAATTGGGATACGGAAAGCAAATTGTAATCTAAAGAATCTACAAGAAAAACATTGGAAATAGTATGGTCAGGTGATATAGCAATTTTACCCAATCCTTTGACCAAACCTTGATTTCCATCCCCGAATGTGATAGCTCGTTGGGGATCTTGGTTTTTCTCATATGAGGAGAACATCTTTTTCTCCCCTGTCATATGGTTTGTGCACCCGCTGTCGAGTATCCAGCTTGAGCCCCCAGATGCATAAACCTACAAAACAATTTTAGTTCTTGACTTTAGGTACCCAAACGGTTTTGGGTCCTTTGGCATTAGAAACAAGAACTTTGGGTACCCAAACACAAGTATTGGAGCCCTTGTGCTTGCCCCCAACAAACTTGGCAACTACCTTGCCGGATTTGTTAGTAAGCACATATGATGCATCAAAAGTTTTGAATGAAATAGCATGATCATTTGATGCATTAGGAGTTTTCTTCTTAGGCAACTTAGCACGGGTTGGTTGCCTAGAGCTAGATGTCTCACCCTTATACATAAAAGCATGATTAGGGCCAGAGTGAGACTTCCTAGAGTGAATTCTCCTAATTTTGCTCTCGGGATAACCGGCAGGGTACAAAATGTAACCCTCGTTATCCTGAGGCATGGGAGCCTTGCCCTTAACAAAGTTAGACAAATTTTTAGGAGGGGCATTAAGTTTGACATTGTCTCCCCTTTGGAAGCCAATGCCATCCTTGATGCCCGGGCGTCTCCCATTATAGAGCATACTTCTAGCAAATTTAAACTTTTCATTTTCCAAGTTATGCTCGGCAATTTTAGCATCTAGTTTTGCTATATGATCATTTTGTTGTTTAATTAAAGACATGTGATCATGAATAGTATTAACATCAATGTCTCTACATCTAGTGCAAATAGAAGTGTGCTCAACAATAGATGTAGAGGGTTTGCAAGATTTCAATTCTACAACCTTAGCATGTAACAAATCATTTTTAGTTCTAAGGTCGGAAACAGTAGCTTTGCAAACATCAAAATCCTTAGCCCTAGCAAGCAATTTTTCATTCTCAATCTTAAGGCTAGCAACATAAATGTTTAATTCTTCAATCCTAGCAAGCAAATCATCATCATTATTTCTAGGATTGGGAATCGAAACATCACAAACATGAGAATCAACCTTAGCAATTAAATTAGCATTTTCATTTCTAAGGTTGGCAATAGTGTCATGGCAAGTGCTTAGCTCACTAGATAGTTTTTGACATTTTTCTACTTCTAGAGCATAAGCATTTTTAACCTTAACATGCTTTTTGTTTTCCTTAACAAGGAAGTCCTCTTGAGAGTCCAAGAGATCATCCTTCTCATGAATAGCACTAATCAATTCATTTAATTTTTCCTTTTGTTGCATGTTAAGATCGACAAAAAGAGTACGCAAATTATTTTCCTCATCACTAGCATTATCATCACTAGAGGATTCATATTTAGCGGATGATTTAGATTTAACCTTCTTCCTTTTGCCGTCCTTTGCCATGAGGCACTTGTGGCCGACGTTGGGGAAGAGGAGTCCCTTGGTGACGGCAATGTTGGCGGCGTCCTCGTCGGAGGAGGACTCGGTGGAGCTCTCGTCGGAGTCCCACTCCCGGCAGACATGGGCATCGCCGCCCTTCTTCTTGTAGTATTTCTTCTTTTCTCTCCTCTTTCCCTTCTTGTCGTCGCCCCTGTCACTGTCACTAGATATAGGACATTTTGCAATGAAATGACCGGGCTTACCACATTTGTAGCACACTTTCTTGGAGCGGGGTTTGTAGTCCTTCCCCCTCCGTTGCTTGAGGATTTGGCGAAAGCTTTTGATAATTAAAGCCATCTCCTCATTGTCGAGCTTGGAGGCGTCAATTGGTTGTCTACACGGTGTAGACTCCTCCTTCTTCTCCTCCGTCGCCTTGAAGGCCACCGGTTGCGCCTCGGACGTGGAGGGTTCATCAAGCTCGTTGATCTTCTTTGAACCTTTAATCATACATTCAAAGCTCACAAAATTCCCGATAACTTCCTCGGGGGTCATTAGTGGGTATCTAGGATTACCACGAATTAATTGAACTTGAGTGGGGTTAAGGAAAATGAGAGCTCTTAGAATAACCTTAACCACCTCATGGTCGTCCCACTTTTTGCTCCCGAGGTTGCGCACTTGGTTCACCAAGGTTTTGAGCCGGTTGTACATATCTTGTGGCTCCTCCCCTTGGCGAAGACGGAAGCGACCGAGCTCCCCCTCAATCGTTTCCCGCTTGGTGATCTTGGTGAGTTCATCACCCTCGTGCGCGGTCTTGAGTAGGTCCCAAATCTCCTTTGCATTCTTCAACCCTTGCACTTTGTTGTATTCCTCATTGCTTAGAGAGGCGAGGAGAATGGTTGTGGCTTGGGAGTTGAAGTGCTCGATTTGGGCTACTTCGTCCGTGTCATAATCCTCATCCCCTATGGATGGTACCTGTGCTCCAAACTCAACAACATTCCATATACTTTTGTGGAGTGAGGTTAGATGAAATTTCATTAAATCACTCCACCTAGCATAATCTTCGCCATCAAAGGTTGGCGGTTTGCCTAATGGAACGGAAAGTAATGGAGTATGTCTAGATGTACGGGGATAGTGTAAGGGGATCTTACTAAACTTCTTGCGCTCTTGGCGCTTAGAAGTTACGGACGGTGCATCGGAGTCGGAGGTAGATGTTGATGAAGTGTCGGTCTCGTAGTAGACCACCTTCCTCATCCTCTTGTGCTTGTCGCCTTTCCGATGCGACTTGTGAGAAGAAGATTTTTCCTTCTTCTCCTTGTGGTGTGAGGAAGAAGATCTTTTCTCCTTCCGTTTGGAGGAGTCCTTCTTCTTCTCCTTCCTCTTGGTGCGGGACTCTTCCGATGAAGTGCTCCCTTGGCTCGTAGTGGGCTTGTCGCCGGTCTCCATCTCCCTCTTGGTGTGATCTCCCGACATCACTTCGAGCGGTTAGGCTCTAATGAAGCACCAGGCTTTGATACCAATTGAAAGTCGCCTAGAGGGGGGGGGTGAATAGGGCGAAACTGAAATTCTCAAAAATAAACACAACTACAAGCCGGGTTAGCGTTAGAAATATAATAGAGTCCGCGAGAGAGGGCGCAAAACAAATCGCAAGCGAATAATGAAGTGAGACACGCGGATTTGTTTTTCCGAGGTTCGGTTCTCTCAAACCTACTCCCCGTTGAGGAGGCCACAAAGGCCGGGTCTCTTTCAACCCTTTCCCTCTCTCAAACGGTCCCTTAGACCGAGTGAGCTTTCTCTTCTCAAATGCTTGGAACACAAAGTTCCCACAAGGACCACCACAAGATTGGTGTCTCTTGCCTCAATTACAAGTGAGTTTGATCGCAATGAAAATTGAAAGAAAGCACGATTGCAAAAACCAAGCGACAAGAGCGACAAATAACACACGGATCACTTTCTCTCTCAAGACACTAATCACTAATGATCTCTTTTCTCAATTGTGAAACTTGGAGAGATGGAGGCTTTGAATGTGTCTTGGAATGGATTGCTAGCTCTTGTATTGAATGTTGGAGGTTGGAATGCTTGGGTGTTATGAATGGAGGTGGTTGGGGTTGTATTTATAGCCACCAACCACTTCCTAGCCGTTACTCCATTCTGCTGAGCGCGGACGGTCCGCTTGCCAGATCCGGACGGTCCGCCCCTGTAGATCAACGGCTGAAAATGCAACGGTCAGCAGTAACGGCTATATCAACGGCTATATTGCATTTAATGCATCGTCAGATGTCAGATAGACCCAGTCGCGGACGGTCCGGTCACGCACCCCGGACGGTCCGCGAGGCCGCTATAATTCATTCTTCCGAACCCGTCACCTTCGGGTTTTTCGGATCCTTGCCTACCGGACGGTCCGCGTCTGAGGCCGGACGGTCCGAGCGAGGGTACAGACGGTCCGCGCTTATCCTCCGGACGGTCCATAGTGCAGACTCGGATTTTTGCATTGGTTCTGTCCGAGGGTCATCCTTGTGTTGCGGACGGTCCGCCGCAAGGGCCCGGACGGTCCGCGCTTGGCCTGTTTTTCCAAAAAGCTTCTCCTGTCCGGAATAATCTACGGTATTCCAGACAGTCGATTTAGTATAGTTGTAGATGAACCTTTGACACCTGTAGAACATATAATCTAGAGCAAACTAGTTAGTCCAATTATTTGTGTTGGGCAATTCAACCACCAAAATCAATTAGGAAGTAGGTGTAAGCCTAATTCCCTTTCACTCACAAAAGTTAGCTAATCTTGAGTGAGTAGTTACTCCCTTGCTTATGTCACCCAAAATCTGATCAACGGGGTGATGTCGTTTGATCGTTGCTCAGATTTGAGTTGGAGGGGCACTTGGTTCTTCTTCCTCCATCACTTGTTCTTCCTGTGCTCCCCCTTGATCCTGTCCCTCTTCTTGAGGTACCTGTTCACCGTCTTGAGTTGGAGGATGCACCATTATGGAGGAAGATGGCTGATCTTGCTCTTGATGTCCATATGGTCGCACATCACCTATTGCCATCGGGCGCATTGCGGCCGTTGGAACATCATCTTCATCTATGTCGTCAAGATCAACTTGCTCTCTTGGAGAGCCATTAGTCTCATCAAATACAATGTCGCTAGAGACTTCAACCAAACCCGATGATTTGTCGAAGACTCTATATTCCTTTGTATTTGAGTCATACCTAGTAAAAACCCTTCTACTGCCTTGGGAGCAAATTTAGAATGTCTACCTTTCTTCACCAGAATGTAACATTTGCTCCCAAATACACGAAAGTAAGAAACGTTGGGTTTGTTACTGGTAAGGAGTTCATACGAGGTCTTCTTGAGAAGTCGATGTAGGTAGAGCCGATTTATGGCGTGGCAAGCTGTGTTCATAGCTTCCGACCAAAACCGCTCGGGTGTCTTGAATTCTCCAAGCATTGTTCTCGCCATGTCGATAAGTGTCCTATTCTTCCTCTCTACCACACCGTTTTGCTGTGGTGTGTAGGGAGTGGAGAACTCGTGCTTGACGCCTTCTTCCTCAAGATACTCCCCCACTTGTAGATTCTTGAACTCGGACCCGTTGTTGCTTCTTATCTTTTTCACCTTGAGCTCAAATTCGTTTTGAGCCCTCCTTAGAATGCGCTTTAGGGTCCCTTGGGTTTCTGATTTATCCTGCAAAAAGAACACCCAAGTGAAGTGGGAAAAATCATCAACAATTACAAGACCATACTTACTTCCCCCGATGCTAAGGTAGGCAACAGGTCCGAAGAGGTCCATGTGAAGAAGCTCTAGTGGTCTTGATGTTGTCATTACATTCTTGCTATGATGAGTGCTTCCCACCTGTTTCCCTGCCTAACAAGCTGCACAAGGTCGATCTTTCTCGAAACAAACATTGGTTAGTCCTAACACATGTTCTCCCTTTAGAAGTTTATGAAGGTTCTTCATCCCAACATGTGCTAGACAGCGATGCCACAGCCAGCCCATACTAGTCTTAGCTATTAAGCATGCATCTAGATCAGCCTCCTCTTTCGAAAAATCAACTAAGTAGAGTTTGCCGTCTAATACACCCTTAAACGCTAATGAACCATCACTCCTTCTAAAGAAAGATACATCAACATTTGTAAACAAACAATTGTAGCCCATGTGGCACAATTGACTTACAGACTGGAGGTTGTATCCTAATGACTCTACTAAAAATACATTTGAAATAGAGTGCTCGCTTGTGATGGCTATCTTTCCCAAACCTTTGACCTTGCCTTGATTCCCATCTCCAAATATGATTGTATCCTGGGAGTCCTTGTTCTTGACGTAGGAGGTGAACATCTTCTCCTCCTCCATCATGTGGTTTGTGCATCCACTGTCGATTATCCAGCTAGAGCCCCCGGATGCATAAACCTGCAAGGAATTTAAGCTTGGGTTTTAGGTACCCAACTTTTGTTGGGTCCTACAAGGTTAGTCACAATAGTTTTTGGAACCCATATGCAAGTTTTGTCTCCCTTGCATTTGGATCCCAATTTCCTAGCCACTACTTTTGCATTCTTACATGAAAGAACAAAAGTGTTGCAAGCATGGAAAACAGTAGTAGATTCATTACACACTTTCCTAGGCACATGATGCACAACATCATTTCTCATAGGCCTACTTCTACCGTGAACAAAAGTAGAACTAGAGGCAAACATAGCATGTGAATCAAAAGAATCATGATCATAACTCCTATTATAATTGGAATGACTAGCAATTTTCCTATTATAAATGAAAGCATGATTCCTTTGAGTACTACTAGCCATAGGGGCCTTCCCTTTCTCCTTCTTGGGAATGGGAGCCCTTTGGCTTGTTAAGTTCTTGGCTTCCTTTCAAAAACCAAGCCCATCCTTAATTGAGGGGTGTTTACCAACGGTGTAGGCATCCCTAGCAAATTTTAACTTATCAAAATCAATTTTGCAAGTCTTAAGTTGAGCATTAAGACTTGCCACCTCATCATTTAGTTTAGCAATAGAAATAAGGTGTTCATCACAAGAATTAACATCAAAGTCCTTGCATCTATTGCAAATAACAACATGTTCTACACAGGAACTAGATTTATTAACTTCCTCTAGCTTAGCATTTAGTTCATCATTTAAACTCTTTAAACTAGAGACCGATTCATGGCAAACAAACAATTCAGAGGATAACATTTCATTTCTCTTAATTTCTAAGGCAAGGGATTTTTGCACACTAACAAATTTGTCTTGTTCCTCATATAAAATATCCTCTTGTTTTTATAATAATCTATCCTTTTCATTTAGAGCATCGATTAATTCATTAATTTTCTCTACTTTGGCTCTATCTAAACCTTTAAATAGACTAGAGTAATCTACTTCATCATTGGAGGAATCCTCATTACTAGAAGTAGAGTACTTAGGGGAATCTCGAACACTTACCTTCTCCTTGGCCATGAGGCAAGTGTGGCGTTCGTTGGGGAAGAGCGACGACTTGTCGAAGGCTGAGGCTGCCAGTCCCTCATCGTTGGAGTCGGATGAGGAGCAGTCAGAATCCCATTCTTTTCCAAGATGAGCCTCGCCTTTTGCCTTCCTATAGCTTTTCTTCTTCTCCTTCTTCCCATGTCTTTCTTGTCCCTGGTCATTTTCATTATCGGGACATTCAGCAATAAAATGACCAGTCTTATCGCATTTGAAGCAGGAGCGCTTTCCCCTTGTTTTATTTTTGTTGGGGGTACTCCTTGCGTCCTTTAAGTGCGGTCTTGAAGCGCTTTATGATAAGCGCCATCTCATCTTCGTTGAGGCCGGCAGCCTCCACTTGAGCTACCTTGCTTGGTAGTGCCTCCTTGCTGCTAGTTGCCTTGAGCGCAACGGGCTGCGGCTCGTATACGGGCAGAGGGCCGTTTAAGGCGTCATCTACATACCTTGCCTCCTTAACCATCATGCGCTCGCTTACAAATTTTCTGAGTATCTCTTCGGGCGTCATCTTTGTGTACCTGGGATTTTCACGGATAAGGTTCACAAGATGAGGGTCAATAACTGTAAAGGACCTGAGCATAAGTCGGACGACGTCGTGATCCGTCCATCTTGTGCTTCCATAGCTTCTAATCTTGTTGACCAGGGTCTTGAGCCTGTTGTAGGTTTGTGTTGGCTCTTCACCCCTGATCATGGCGAATCTCCCTAGCTCGCCTTCCACCAACTCCATTTTGGTCATCATGGTGGCGTCATTCCCTCATGAGATATCTTGAGGGTGTCCCAGATCTGCTTTGCATTATCCAAGCCGCTAACCTTGTTGTATTCATCCCTGCACAGAGATGCTAGCAAAACAGTAGTGGCTTGGGCATTTTTATGAATTTGCTCATTAATGAACATGGCATTGTCAGTACTATCAAAGTGCATTCCGTTTTCAACAATCTCCCAGATACTAGGATGGAGAGAAAATAAATGACTACACATTTTATGACTCCAGAAAGAATAGTCTTCTCCATCAAAGTGGGGAGGTTTTCCAAGAGGAATTGATAGCAAATGAGAATTAGAGTTGTACAGAATACGAGAATAATCAAATGAATAGTTTTGATTAACCGGTTTCTTTTTTATGAGGAGTCATCGTCGTCGTCGTGTTGTGAAGAAGACGAGGCATCACTGTCGTAGTAGATGATCTTCTTGATGTGCCTCTTCTTCCCGTCTCTTTTCTTATGACTCGATCCTGAGTCGGTTGGCTTGTCGTCTCTAGGCTTGTTGAGGAAGGACTCCTTTTCCTTGTCGTTGACCACCATCCCCTTTCCCTTAGGATGAAGAGTACGGCTCCGATACCAATTGAGCGCACCTAGAGGGGGGTGAATAGGTGATCCTGTAAAATCAAACACAAATAGCCACAAAAACTTAATTTAAAGTATTAGTATGGCTAAGTGATTGAGAGACGAGTTCTTGTGGACAAAACAATCACAGAGAAAGCAATCACAAGAGACACGCGATTTTTATCCCGTGGTTCGCCCAAGTAACACTTGACTACTTCCACGTTGTGGCGTCCCAATGGGCGAGGGTTGCACTCAACCCCTTTCAAGTGATCCAATGATCAACTTGAATACCACAACTTTCTTCCTTATAGTCTTTTCCCATTTGCGAGGAATCTCCACAAGTTGGAGCCTCTCGCCCTTACAATATTGATCACAAAGAACGCACAAGAGTAAGGTTGGGAAGAGCAACACACACAAGACTCAAATACACAACACAACCACGCACACAAGTCATGACTTGAGCTCGAGACACAACACACGGAGTTCACAGCTCAAATGGAGCTCAAATCACTATCACATATAATCGAATGCGTGAAGTTGGAGTCTTGGAGTCTTAGGATGCTTAGTGAATGCTTGGGTGACTCCTCCATGCGCCTAGGGGTCCCTTTTATAGCCCCAAGGCAGCTAGGAGTCGTTGGAGACAAACTTGGAAGGCCATCCTTGCCTTCTGTCATGTGGTGCACCGGACAGTCCGGTGCACCACCGGACAACTACTGTTCTTGTCTGGTGCACGATTTCTTTCCATACGGAGAACAGTCGACCGTTGCAGCTTCGGGCCCGTTGGTGGACCGGACACTGTCCGGTGCCCCCTGCTGACCATTGGCGCGACCATGTGTCGCGCGAAGATTGCGCGGCTGACCGTTGGCGTAGGCGACCGTTGGCTCACCGGACAGTCCGGTGCACCACCGGATAGTCCGGTGAATTATAGCCACGTCGCCCCTTTGCTTTTCTCGAGGGCGACGAGTTCGCCGCGGATGACTCACCGGACAGTCCGGTGCACCACCGGACCGTCCGGTGAATTATAGCTGTACGCCGCCGTTGAATCCTGAGAGCGGCATTTTCACCGGAGACCAGCCTGGCGCACCAGACACTGTCCGGTGTGCCAGACTGAGCTAAATTTGGCTACATCGAGCCAAGTCTTTTCGGTTTCTTTTCTTGCTGTTTCTAGCACTTAGATAACCTCATTAGTATTCAAAAACAAATGTACTAAGTCTAGAATCATACTTTGTCTTTGATTTGCACCTTGTGCTTGTTTACCACATAAGGAGTTCAAAACATTTGTGTTGGACACTTAATCACCAAAACACTTATAGAAATGGCCCAAGGGCACATTTCCCTTTCATCCTTTCGACGACCAGCACCATGTTCACCACTTCTGCAGCCACCGCGATGTATAAATACAATGGCTCCCCAGGTTCTGGAGCTACCAGTATTGGTAGGGACACCTGGTGCTGCTTCGACTCTTGAAAGGCTTGTTCCGCCTCTTCGGTCCAAGAGAATGGGCCGGACTTCCGCAACAACTTGAAGAAGGGCAGCACCCTCTCAGCTAGCCTTGAAATGAAGCGGCTAAGGGCGGCTAATGACCCCGTAAGCTTCTGGACGTCCTTGATATGGGCCGAAGGCCTCATCGCCTCAATTGCTTTGATCTTCTCCAGGTTTGCTTCAATGAACCGGTACGAAACCAGGAACCCCAACAACTTTCCTACGAAGACACCAAAGACGCACTTGTCCGGGTTTAGCTTCGTGCGTGTTGCCCGCAGCTTGTCGAAGACTAGGGTTAAGTATTCCACTAGGGTCAACCCTCTCTTAGTCTTGACCATGATGTCATCGACGTATATCTCTACTCTGTCCCTAATTAGATCCCCGAAAGTCTTACTCATCGCCCGCACAAATGTCGGCAATGCGTTTTTTAGACCGCAAGGCATTACGACATAGCAGTAAAGCCCATCCACTGTTATAAAAGCGGTATGCTTCCTATCTTCCCTAGATATCTAGATTTGATGGAAACTAGAGTAAGCATCTAAGAAGGACAAGAGGTCGCACCTAGAGGTAGAATCCACGATTTGATCTATATGTGGAAGTGGATACGGGTCCTTGGGACAAGCTTTATTAAGGCTGGTGTAGTCGATGCACTTCCGAAGCTTCCCGTTTGCCTTTGGGACGATGACTGGATTGGACAGCCACACTGGGTGATGAACCTCTTCGATGAAGCCATCGTCCAGCAGCTTCCGGACCTCCTTTTGGATGAAGTCCTGCCACTCAATGGACTATCTCCGAGGCTTCTGACTCACCGGTTTGGCATCAGGGTAGATCTTCAGATGGTGCTCGATCACCTCCCTGGGGATCCCAGGCATCTGCGACGGCTCCCATGCGAACACGTCGGCACTTGCCTGGAGGAAGGCGACGAGCGCGAGTTCCTATTTTTCCTCTAGATCACTCGCAATGCGAGTGGTCTGGGGGGGGGGGGGGGAATCTGCGTAGAGCCGGATGGCTTTGACGGGGACGTCGTCCGCTCCGGATGGCTGCACCTTTGGCACCTTGGTAGGCACCTTGGTACCGGAGGTCGAGGGGTCCCTTCCTCCAATGTCCAGGCGAGCAGTTTCTGCCGCCAGGGCGTGCAGCTTCTCCACAGTCGCCAGCGCAGCGGCGCGGTCGCCCCGCACGGTGAGGACCCCGGCTGGAGACATCATCTTGAGGACCAAATACCCATAATGGGCAATGCCCATGAACCGATACAGGGCCGGCCTGCCAATGATGGCATTGAACGGGAGGTTAACCTCCGCAACGTCAAACTGGACGTTCTTCATGCGGAAGTTTTCCTCTGTCTCGAATGTAACCAGGAGCATGATGCTCCCGAGGGGATACACCGGTTGAGCGCCCAGTCCCGAGAATGGATGAGAGGGTCCCAGTCAGGACCCTGGGATCTACAGCTGCCTGAACGCTGCGTGGTTGATGACGTTGAGCCCAGCCCCACCGTCGATCAGAACATGATGCAGCTTGATGTTGGCATTGACATGGGCGGTGATGAGCGGCAGTATGCCGGTCCCTGCCATGTTCTTGGGGCAGTCGGATGCCCCAAAGGATATAGTGGTGCTCCGCCACCTCTGGTGTGGAGCGGCCTTCGGGACCCCTGGGGTTGCCGACAGGACCTCGCGGCTCAGGGACTTCACGTTCCTGTGGGAGGTGAGCTCCCAACTCCCGCTGTACATCACGTACAGCTTCTTGCGGCGGTCGTTGTCGTCACCGGAGTCGGAGTCTCCAGTGAGGATGTCCTTGAGGACCTGCTCGGGGGACTGATACCCGAGGTCCCGTTCTCCCGCGGCCACATCTCTATCGTCGACCCTCTCCTTGCCAGGCTGGTGACGAGTTGGGGAGCCATCCTTGGAAGTCTGCTCGCGCCACTCGCTGATGCGCTTCGTGAGCTTGATGATCTCGCGGCACTCCGAGGCGCCGTGGCGACTATTGGGGTGCACAGGACATGAGCCACTGTTGCCTTCCTGAGGCCGTGGGCGCTTGTTGCGCTCGTTTCGGCCCCAGTCGCAGCTGTGATGACCGGGGCAGCAGTCTGCAGCCTCTCGTGGCTGCAATTCTTCTTCTTCTTCTTCTTTTTGCCGTCCTGGGTGACGGCACCCGAGCTACCCGTCTGGGCAACTCCGGTCTGTGGTGCCGAATGCCATGCATGACCCTCGGCAGCTCTGGCACACTTGTCGGCCAGAGCGAAGAGTGTGGTGACAGTTTTCACGTCGTGCGTGGCCAACTTCTCCAGCATCTTCTCATCACGTACCCCCCTGGCAGAAAGTGGTGATGATGGAAGCATCAGAGATACGGGGTATAGTCCCTCGTACCTTGGTGAAGCAGGAGATGAAGGCCCGGAGAGTTTCCCCGGATTCCTGCCTCACTGCATGGAGGTGAGCCTCCACACCATGTTGCTGATAAGCGCTGGCGAAGTTCATTGTGAACCGTGCACAGAGCTCTTCCCAGGAGTAGATCGATCCTAGGGTGAGGTTCATGAGCCAGGTCCGGGCCGACCCAGACAAGGCTACATGGAAGTATGTTGCCATTACAGCAGTGTCTCCACCTGCTGCCGTAATAGCGGTGACGTATACCTACAAGAATTCCGATGGGTTTGATGTACCGTCGTACTTTTCCGGCAGGTGTGGCCGGAACTTGGATGGCCAAGTCTCCGCGTGGAGATGATCCGCCAGTGCGGCGTAGCCCATGCCGGCCAACGGGACAACCACCTGAATTCGGGCACCCCTCGGAGTTTGTGGTGTGACCACAACGAAGTCTTGGTCGAGGTTGCGACCCTCAAAGTTTAGCCGGCGCTCACACGCCCTCTCTAGAGAGACTCGTGCGTCCTCACCCGCATGTTTGCGGTTGAGTTCTGCCTGCAGGTCATCAGTCCTCTCCAGAGATGCTGGAGCGTCCTCTCCCGCACGCCTGTGGTTGAGCTCCACCCGTAGGTCCTCAGTCGGTGCGGCCCTCACCAAGGGTGAGCGCACTGACGCCGACGCCTCATGTTGACACCGGGATGACTGAGGCCTGGGCCTGGCTGAGCTAGAATGCGCCATGCCGAGCAGACGGTCGACATTGTCATGCCACTGCTTCATGGCCCCCGGCGAGGCCGTGGAGCTAGGAGGGTGGCGTAGCAACTCCCTGGCTGCAGACAAGGCCCCATGCACAGGCCTTAATGCTCTAGATGCCTGCGTAGGAGTGTGCTGCCGCGCAGAGCACACAGCTGTAGCACTAGGCGCAGGGCGGCTGGAGGCCCATGGCATGGAAGACGCAGCCTCTTCCTCCATCGGGAAGTCCTCGGGAATGAAGTCATGGTGCTCGACGATCTGGACCATGTTGTCGAGCAGGAAAACAAGCAAAAACCTAATGCCAAGACCCCCTACCTGGCGCGCCAAATGTCGGAGAGAAAATTATCCGGTCGAGTGGCGGAATGCACCTGCCCTAAATCCTAAGATGAGGAGGGGCCTAAGCGTTTTACATGTCTGCTAGAGGTGGAAGAACACATGAGGACACGAGGGTTTAGAGTGGTTCAGGCCGCCGGAGCGTAATACCCTACTCCACTGTGTGTTGTATTGAGTCTGTGAGCTTGAGAGCTTGTATGAACTTGTGAGTCTGAGAGTCTGAGTGAACCTGCCTTGTAACGTCGTGTGCCTTCCCTTTTATAGCTTAAGGGAGGCACATACAAGGATGCTGAGCCTCGACATGTGGGCCCAGGAACATAACGGAAGGAATATATTATAGGAGTAACTAACGCCTTGTGCAATCTCCTGGCGCCCTGATGTCCGCAGTCCACACAATATTGATATGCGGTAGCTGCTTCCTTGGTAACACGCGAGTAATGATGAGCATAGTGCATGCAGCAGTATGGATGTACTGCCTGCCAATGGAATGGACAGGCATGCCACCTGCGGAATGGACTGGTCGCCGCCTGCCAGCGAAATGGACAGGGCTCAATAAATGCGGAGGCGGCACATCGCCGCCAGTGGAATGGACAGGGCTCAATAAATGCGGAGGCGGCACATCTCCTGCCAGTGGAATGGACAAGGCTCATTAAATGCGGAGGAGGCACATCGCCTGCCAGTGGAATGGACAGGCGGCGTGCCTTATCCGCAATAAATGCAGAGGCCGCGCAGTCCCGAGGCCTTACGTCAGGCTCCACCCGTTAGCTTACGTCACGTGTATTAGGCCACGCGGCAGCATCGGGTCTCCGCCTGGGCGGGGAGCAGAAGCATATACAATAAGGTCCGGATATGAGCGACACTTATAGTGCACACTGATATTGAAAATTTATACGGCTCACTAATAATAATAACACATATATGTGGAAATATGAGCGACACTTATAGTGCAAACAGAGTCACAAGTTGCACGTCGAGTTTCTGAAGGTTCATCATTAACCACATATCCTCAAATGCAAGAAAGGCCTTTTGGTCTGAACCAATAAAAGCATGGTCTCGTATATGCACACTGACAGGAACGGGGTGCCCGATCTTCCGTCAGGTGAAGGTAACCATCGATTTGGTGGAGATGTCATACAGACGATCCGGCTTCCAATCAACAAGACTAGAACCCCGCAATCGCAGCACCACTTCTCCTCTGGTTATCAACCATGCGCTGCTCGATTGACCTCGCCACGAAGGCTAATCCTTGCCTGCGAATCGAAGACACAAGCAAGAACGAGAAAGAACACAATCTGAAAAATTGCGGATGGATGATTACGCTCTCGAGTTGGGGTCTCACAAACTGATCTAACGGCGAACTGTTCTTGACAGATTAACTTAAGCAAAACCCGCCCTAACAAGAATGTCGCGGCTACTAATAAAGACTCTAGGGTTATGCAAGACCCCTTGGACGCGCCCCTAATGGGCTCAACGAAGATAAATGACCCAAAAGACCAAAAGATGGCGTCGCAGCGCCGGAACAGATTCTGGAGGTCAACTTGTTTAGACAATTCCTGTCGATTCTGGATGAATTTGGACCTGAAACCGGTGCCATTGGAAGCTCCTCGAAATTATCTTTCCATCCATATAAAGAACGTCCAAATCCGACTCCGTAAGCGACTTGGGCGTCCGTTTTATTACGGGCTGTTCCTGGAATCCGAAACTGAAATGAACTCGAATCGGTTTGGGCCTCCATCTTGATCCAGACGTCCTAGCTGGTCCTCCCCGCCTCTAAGGACTTTCATACAACTATGCTGGTCCGCTCCTTCATTCCTAAGTACAATTAAATCATTAGGTAGCATACTACTCTCAAATGCACAAGAATAATTACTTAGGAACGAGATCATCTGTAAATTCAATTATCGAGCGCGTGCGCGAGTAATTGAGGACTCAACCTAAGGAGTGTTGGTTGTATCCATGGGAGTGATGTCCTCATCATCCTCCCCCTCTTGAAGTGGAGTCGTCCTCGACTCAAGCTCATCTTCTTCTCCCAAATATGGCTTTAAATCTAAAATATTAAAGGTGGGACTAATCCCAAACTCGGGGGGCAACTCAAGTTTATATGCATTGTCATTAATCTTCTCCAAAATTTTATATGGTCCAGCAGCACGGGGCATCAATTTAGATTTTCTCAAAGCTGGAAATCTATCCTTCCGTAAATGTAACCACACTAAATCACCCGGTTCAAGTTTTACTGGATTTCTACCTTGACTACCAGCAAGTTTATATTTCTCGGTCATCTTTTCTATGTTCTCTTTAGTTGAAGCATGCAATTTCAAAATAAAATCAGCATGCTCCTTAGCATCACTATGTACAAGCTCCATAGTAGGTAGAGGCAAAATATCAATAGGCGCACGAGGGTTAAAGCCATACACTACCTGAAAAGGACTTACCTTGGTGGTGGAGTGTTCTGCCCTATTATACGAGAACTCCACATGTGGCAGACACTCTTCCCACATCTTCAAATTGTGCTTCAATATCGCTCGCAACATTGTAGACAATGTGCGATTCACAACCTCTGTTTGTCCCTCCGTTTGGGGGTGGCAAGTAGTAGAAAACAACAACTTTGTCCCCAATTTGTTCCATAGTGTGTGCCAAAAGTGACTCAAAAACTTTGCATCACGATCTAAAACAATAGTAGAAGGCACACCATGCAAGCGCACAATCTCTTTGAAAAAGAGGTTAGCAATATGAACGACATCATCCGTTTTATGACAAGGTATAAAATGTGCCATCTTAGAAAAACGATAAACCACCACAAAAACACTATCGCTCCCCCTCTTCGTTAGAGGCAATCCCAAAACAAAGGCCATCGAAATATCCGCCCATGGAACCAAAGGAATAGGGAGAGGCATATACGAACCATGTGGATTCAACCGTGACTTGGCCTTTTGACACGTTGTGCATCTAGCAACAAAGCGCTCAACATCACGTCTCAAATGGGGCCAAAAGAAGTGTGTGGACAGCACAGCCTTCGTCTTCTTAGCACCAAAGTGGCCCATCAAACCGCCACCATGCGCTTCCAGCAACAACAAGAGACGAACGGAACCAACTGGAATGCGTAGGCGGTTAGCTCTAAATAAGTATCCATCATTAAGAACATATTTATTCCATGTACATCCCTCTTTGCAATTTAATAACACATCTTTAAAATCATCATCTAATGCATATTGTCCCTTAATCGATTCAAGTCCAAAAATACGATAATCAAGTTGAGACAACAAGGCATAACGTCTATATAAAGCATCAGCAATCACATTATCACTCCCCTTTTTGTGTTTAATGATGTAGGAAAATGTCTCAAGAAACTCCACCCACGTAGCATGTCTACGATTCAGATTTGTTTGGCTACGAAGATGCTTAATTGATTCATGATCCGAATGAATAACAAATTCCTTAGACCATAAATAATGTTTCCACGTATGTAAAGAACGAATGAGAGCATACAATTCTTTGTCATAATGTAGAATAATTAGGAACAGGTCCATGCAGTTTCTCACTAAAGTAAGCAACGGCTTTACCTCCTTGCAACAAAACAGCACCAATACCAACTCCACTTGCATCACATTGAAGCTCAAAAGTCTTACCAAAATCAGGAAGTTGGAGTAGCAGTGCGTGAGTAAGCTTCTCTTTCAAAAGTGCAAAGGAATCCTCTTGTGGCTGCCCCCAATGGAACGAAATGCCCTTCTTGGTCAGCTCATGTAAAGGGGCAGCGATGGTACTGAAATCCTTCACAAAACGACGATAAAAGCATGCAAGTCCAAGAAAACTCCTCACTTGTGTCACCGTCGAAGGCGTTGGCCAACTCTGAATGGCATACACCTTGGCCTTATTGTAATACCCAAATTATAAGACTTATATAAGAATTGATCTCATCATGTGATTGCCACCTACTTCTTGAGTCATGTGACTAAGTCCATTTAAAAGAGAATAACCCCTTACTAAAACACAAACAAAGCATGCTTTACAGGAGGTTTGTTTGTGCATTCAATAATAATAATAACCCAAATAGGAATATAACAAAAACTTTGAAATTGGGTGGAACACTAAATTGTAATTTAGGATTTAAAAAAATAGAAATGGAGAAGAAAAAGAGGAAGGATATAAAAATATAAATAGTATATAAATATATCTCCAAAGTAGTACTGTTTATGGCGCAATATCATTTGGGGATAAATTGGCCACAAGTTTAAATTTAAACTAGAATTTAAATTTGAAATGAAGAAAAGGAGAGGAATATAAAGAAAGAATTATATAATAAAAAAATAAACATAAATCTAATCCTTTTAAAAAAATAGTATTTTTAAACCTAGGGGCAGCTTTCAAATCGAATTTGAATTCAAGTATTAAATTTGAAACCTAGGAAGAAATTCAAATAGAATAAAAAAAGAGAACTAAACCCTGCCTGGGCAGCCAACCCCAATTGGGCCCACTGACTCTTTCCCACAGCTCGGCCCATCAAGCAACTTTCGCGTGCGGCAATTGGACCTGGCGCGACGCTGATGAATGGGCCCTCCTTGCTAGCCACTGTAGCCTTGGAAATTAGGTGCTGCAACACCGGGTCGCTGATAGATGGACCAGTGTCATCAGCTCTATCTTCCCAGCTGCCTGCCGAAATCCCAAAACAGAATCACACCAGCCTTGCCAAGATCTCGGGCTGCGTCCGCCATTCCCAGCAACAACTCCACCTCGGCAACCGACCTTTGCAGGTTTCCCTCGGGTATAAATGCTAGCTCCGCGACCGCCCCGTGGTCCATCCCAGTGTGGCGTCAAGCAACCGCGCCTCCCTGCTACCTCCTCGACGCAAACCTCTCTCCTCCCTCTAGCCTCTGGTTCTCGCCCAGGTCGTGGGTACCTACAGCCTCGCCGCGGCCTCGATCCAGCGCGCTCTCCTCCCTGCTCGGCCATCCTCAAATCCTTGTTGTGAACGCCCACTCCATCGTGGCAGATTCGAGATCCAACTGGGGCGCCCGCCATTGATCGCGCTTGGGACCCTGTGTTCGATCGGTGGTGATCGCCGTGGTGTGCCTGACGTACTTGTTGCGGTGTCTTGAGTTGTGGGCGACCGGGAGCACGACAATTGCTCGTCGTAACTCCATCACCGCTGCAAGTCCGCACCTTCCTGTGGCCAAGCCCCCACTTCATCTTCTGGCGGTGTTAAGCACCTCCGTTAAGTCCCCCTCGGTTCCCTCTATGAATATCTTTATTTGGACTAGAGGATTAGTCACCGCGTCACGAGTTCACGTAACCCCGGTGAGGGCGCCACCGCGCCCGTACGTGTGTCGCCGTGTTCGGTCCGCGGTTTGGAGTGGTGGGAGGAAGACAACCGGTGACCGTTGATGCGTAATGGGCGGCCCAGATTAGTTGGATTGTACCGCTTCGGTTGAAGCAATCCAAGTCATTGGATTGGCTATGGAGGGGTGGGATTAGATCCGGGTTCCGACCCTTGGATTCAGATCGGGCGGTCCATGTCGCGTAACGGTTCACTTAAAGGCGGATCTAATCGGGGACGTCGATCATTGATCTAATGGTTCACATGTCACCATACCTCTTCGGTTGCGCCAGATTGCAAATAAGTCCCTCAGTTCCTTTGAAACCAACCCGCCGTCCCCACGGGAGCAGTCTGAGTCTGGGATATTTTACGAGTTAAACCCTGCCTTTCTCTGTAATATTGCGCCAGTCCAGAAAATTAGGAAATCAGGGAAATAAATTTAGAAATGGATTCTTAATATGAAAATAATGGCTAGAATTTGTTTAATCCCTAGAAAATTCATATTAAGTCCAAATGAGTCCATTCTAATTTCTGTAATTCTATAATATTATTGTTTATCATTTAGTACCACTGTTTTGACATGAAAGCCACATTAAAATTTATATCCTATTTAATCTTGTGCAAAATACATGAAACCTTAGGAAATTCATAGCTCCTCCGTTTTAACTCCGATTTGATCCGTTCAAGTTGCGTTAGTCTCATATAAATAATTACTATGCAATAACAATAGTTATTATACCATGTCTCATTATTTTATAACTAGACTTTTATTTAACTGATGTTTGGATAACCTTGTTAATCTACTTATCATTATAATCTATTAAAATATGATCTATGGTCCATTTATAACTTAGATCAAAGTGAGCTAATTATTTATAAGATATTCTCGTATTATTTATGCTAACCAATTTATAATATACTTTAATATTTTAATTGCACATATCTTCTATAAAATCATAACTCCTTAATCATAACTCCGATCTTAGTAGTTTTCGATCACACGATCTCGTAGCTTCGCGTAGATCGTTATTATTCAGTTTGTATATATGTTTGGTGTGATGTTAATTTTATCTATACCATGTTTGTTTGTATTGCTACAACTAGCCATGAGGTCACGAGGATCTGAAGAATCACACTGGTAATTGGAATCTCAAGTGCCAAGCAAGTTGTGCCCTTGACCACTTCTATTACCCAATAATATTCTTTATTATCACTATTCAATGCATAGTTTAATTTTGATGGGACCCAATAGGTCACCCTAGTATGATTATCTTTTACCTTGTTTACCCCTGAATCATATGGGTAGTTTTTGCTATTGCCTTATATGGTTTTGGGATTAATCTTTCATTATATCCATGTTCCAATTATTTTGTCATTCTATTTATGTTCATGTCAAGATCATTAATGTTAATTGGAACATGGAGCTTAACTTGAGAAACATGTGCCACCACATGGGTGGAATGGGATGCCCTTGGCCGACTAATTAGGAAAGCTAGTGGAAGACTACCTTACCCGAAAGGGGCAAGGGCAGTAGGGGATTGCATGCAAGGAGGTTCTCGGGTTGATTTTGCTGCGATGGTGATCAGACGGGGGATTCTTGCAAGTGCTCTTCCCATAAACTGTAGCAGGTTTTCGGAAGCTAGTGGAACTTTGTAAAGGCCTCGTAGTGGATCCCTAGCCATTCACCTCGATAGTTTCTAAGGGCCTTGCAAACCTTGGCGACATGGGATACACGACTTGTGGGTACAGGGTACAACCTCTGTAGAGTGTAAAACTGGTATACTAGCCGAGCTCACGGTCATGAGTAGCTCAGGACTCTCGCATGATTAAATTATGGAACCTAAATTGAATTTGTCATTTGCATTTGCATGGGTTTATTATTAATTTTGTTCTATTATTATTTATTATGGTTTGGTATTTACTTACATTTAGTAACTGCTAATAAAATTTGATCAACTTATTAAAAGAAATGCTCAGCTTTAAACCCCTATTGTTGATCAGCTTTACACATCACTTGAACTCCCATCTTTGGTGAGTTCATGCCACATTATTCCCCACAACTTGTTGAGCGATGAACATGTGTGAGCTCACCCTTGCTGTCTCACACCCCCCACAGGAGAAGAATAGGTGGTTCAAGAGGAGCCACACAACGAGGAGTTCGATTCGATCTAGGTGGCGTCTCCCAGTTGACTTTCTAGTGCCAAGGATGGATTTTAGATCCTTTTATATTTATCTTTTATTTTGTAAGACTTCCGCTATATAATAAATACTCTAATTATTGTGACATTTATCTCTATACACTCTGTTATTATATATGTTGTCTTCTTTGGCGCATGTATGAGATGCACCCGGCTTTGTCCCTTAAAGCCCAGGTGTTACACTCATCCAAGAAATGAAACTCGTTCGGTGCAAAAGGTGCACTTCTCGAGGTTAGCAAATAAACGCGCAGCTCGCAAAGCGCCAAAAACAACACATAAGTGATCCATATGTGCCTCTAATGACTTACTGTAAATCAAGATATCATCAAAGTAAACCACCACAAATTTACCAATAAAGGGGTGTTAAACCTCGTTCATCAATCTCATGAAAGTACTAGGTGCATTAGTTAACCCAAAAGGCATTACTAACCACTCATACAAGCCGAATTTAGTTTTGAAAGCAGTTTTCCATTCATCGCCCAATTTCATTCTAATTGGTGGTAACCACTACGCAAATCAACCTTAGAGAACCATTTAGAACCACTTAACTCATCAAGCATATCATCTAATCAAGGAATAGGATGACAGTACCTAATGGTGATGTTGTTAATGGCTCTACAATCTACACATATGCGCCAACTACCATCTTTTTTTGGGACCAAAATGACAGGTACGGAACAAGGACTAAGGCTCTCACGTACATACCCACGGTCCAAAAGGTCTTGGACCTGTCGCTGAATCTCCTTAGTCTCTTCGGGGTTTGCCCGATATGCAACACGATTGGGAAAACTTGCTCCAGGAATCAAATCAATTTGATGCTCAATTCCGCGAATTGGAGGAAGTCCAGGAGGTATCTCAGCGGGAAAAACATCGCTGAATTCCTGCAAAAGGTTAGTCACAGGCGCATGCACAGTGCTAGCAATATCATCATTGGAAAATAAAGTGTCTGTGCACACTAAAGCATAGCAACAAGTATCATCAACATGTATTTCAGCAAGATCAGATTTTGTAACAAGCATTACAGGAGCTTTCAAATGAATGGCTTGCTGATTTTCAGATTTAAAAGGTGGTTCGTTATTTATATTTGCAGCTCTATCCTTGTCAGCTTGTACAATCTTAGTAGGAGTCAATGGAAGCAAAGTAATTTTCCGGCCCTTATGCATGAAAGTGTATGTATTACTCCGACCATGGTGACGTGCATCATTATCATATTCCCAAGGTCTACCCAACAAAAGAGAGCATGCTTCCATAGGTACAACATCACAATCCGCATAATCAGAATATATACCAAGGAAAAATGCACGCGTACCGTTTGTGTTACCTTAACCTTGCCGGTATCATTAAACCATTGAATGTGGTATGGATGCGGACGTGGGCGTGTGGGCAATCTAAGCTTCTTGACCAAATCTGAACTCACGAAATTGTTACAGCTTCCTCCATCAATAATAACACGAGCACGTCGATCCTTGATGACGAAGAAAGTCTAGAACAAATTATGGCGTTGCTGCTGCCCGGAGGTCTCTGGCTGAGCACTAAGGACACGCTGCACAATGATGTTCCAGAAATTTGCTGTGGCAGCATCACCATCAATGGCAGCATCATCTCCGGCATCATCACTTGTAACACCATCATCCTCCACATCCGACGCACTAATGTACCCATCGTCCGTAGCAATGTACGTCCGTTGGCTAGGACAATCCTTCTTCACGTGACCAAGCCCATGGCAGCGGTGGCACTGAATGCTCGAAGTGCGTCCACTGGAAGGCACCACCGAATCTGGTTTCTTGGCAGGTACCTGCAAAGTAGATGTACCTGCGATGGGAGCGGAAGACGAAGGTCTCATGGGCACTGAAGGAGTCTGAGGTGTGCGAGGTGTCGTCTTTGGCAAGGGGGTGGCGCCAAAGGTACTTCGGGATTGATGCTATGACTGATATCGTCCTTGCACTTCCTTCTCTGCAAGCATAGCAAACTAGAACAACTTGTCGACAGTGTCAAAATCTTTATAATCAAGAATATCCTGTATTTCACGCATCAAAACCGAATAAAAACGACAAATAACATCCTCGATCCCCTCGACTATTTTACAATGCTGCAACCCCTTTTGAAGCTCACCATAATAATCTTGAACAGACTTATCCCCTTGATCTAAACGCATCAGTTTCTTACACAATTCTCTATGATAAGATGGGGGAACAAATGTATCATGCATAGCATCCTTTAGGTCATCCCAAGTAGTTGGTTCTCTACCATCACCCACTAAACCAGTCCACCAAATGATAGCAAAATCTTTGAACTCACTAGTGGCTTGTCTAACCTGATGGTGTTCAGGCACAAGATGGGAGGCAAATTTTTGCTCTACTGTCATCTCCCAATCAAGATATGCCTCAGCATCATAATGACCCAAAAAAGAAGGTATGGTGAACTTAATCTTAGCAAAAGGGTCATCGAGAATACAATTGTTATTACCTCGCTGGTTGTCACCCATACCTACCCTGTTCCAACGAAGACGGCGTCGTAGGCGGGCGTCTCTGGTAGCTACCTCATCAAAATTGCCACGTGCATCGAAAATGGCATCATCGTGAGCCTGTGGTGGAGGCTGCTGATGCCGTGGTGGATGCTGCTGGGGTTGTGGTGGTGGAGGAGGCTACTAATGTAGTGGATGTGTCTCCAACGTGGCAACCCGATCGATAAGCTCGGTTATCCGTCTCTCCACCCTATCTAGCACTTTGCCAAAATCCATTGCAATAAGCGCATCATGGACAGACTTGTGGACCGTTTCCTCCATATTTTCCTCCATACGCTTGCAAATAACATCGAAGTCTTCACGGCTGACCCAATCGGAAAATTGTGTGGGAATGACTACCTCAATCTCGTCATCGGATCCTGCCATTGGAAACACCAAAACAGGAACAAACAGTAAAGGTTATCCCTAATAAGCAACTACGCGCTCTCTGGGTGAATAGGAACACACACTACCGTGTCTTACCAAGTTCTTACTAGTATCTAATGAAAACACAATGCAAAGGACGGTACAATCGGAGGCTGGTTCGTGATACTTACCAAGAGGTTGTGAAACCGCGATTGCATGGTCAAATCTGTATTGATCAGAAGATATAGTATGTGGAGCTGTAGGACAGGCACAATATGTATGTGAATGTGGAACAAAATCGAGTGCAGATGAGCGAAGTTCAATAAATATCCAAAGCACAAGTCACAATTGCTGGCTAAGAGATGTATCCGAGGCGTAGCACAACAAGTTGGAACAAAGAACAATGGAAGAAGCTCACAGAACTAGCAGAATGGCAGTACCATAAATATTGTACTAGCGAGGCCAAAAAGGCACTAGTAGGAATCACAAGTGATTTTGTTTTTCTTTTTTTGTATGATTTTTTAAATATTTTTCTCAGCACAAGAAGCAACAAAATAGGAGCCACACCAAGTTTCACCTAAAACAGAGATCAGATGTGGTCTACAGAAAATCAACACGTTCTCTGAAAAGCGTGCAAGAGCTTTGACAATTTATTTCTTTATTTTCCTGATTTTTTCGACAATTTTATCGAAACCAAACGGGCCAAAGGCCAGTTTGGTTAGCCTCAGAATGGCGTCACCAAGCTCCTGTAAAAATTTCAGATTTTTTGGACAACCGAGTGAAAAGTTATGCCCGTTTTAAGGAAGGTACCTCAAGTTATGTTTTTGGGAGGCACGACTAGAAAGTGGCGGTTAGGGCAAAACTCAAGGCGGCTCAAGGCGGTTGTGCCAGATGAATAAGGAAGGGATGCGGTTGTAAATAGGTTGTGCTAGATGAATAAGGAAGGGCTGCGGTGTAGGCAGAAGACTCAATGCGGCTCGCATCCTATCTAGGGCTGGCACGACGAGAAGTCACACAAGGTGGCTAGCGAGGGCAAGTCGATTAATGGGGTGGATTGACTTGTGATCTGAATAATGGTGGATGGGATAGCGGCAAAGGTGTAGTTGAACTACGACGAAGATACACCCTAAACCAGCAACACGACTCTAGCACAGACACGAACTGAATAAACCCAAACTGAAAACGAAATTGCAAAGGCTAAACAAGGGTTCTAGAACAGCGGGAATTTTTTGTATGGCAATTTTCTGGAGTTATAGGATGAAAAACATAAACTAAACTAGGATAAGCCTGACGGTAATACCTGAGTCTTTGAATACCACTTGGTAGGAACGGGGTGCCCAATCCTTCGTCAGATGAAGGTAACTATCGATTTGGTGGAGATGTCATACAGACGATTCGGCTTCCAATCAACAAGACTAGAGCCCCGCAATCGCAGTACCACTTCTCCTCTGGTTATCAACCATGCGCTGCTCGATTGACCTCGCCACGAAGGCTAATCCTTGCCTGTGAATCGAAGACACAAGCAAGAACGAGAAAGAAACACAATCTAAAAAATTGCGGATGGATGATTACGCTCTCGAGTTGGGGTCTCACAAACCGAACTAACGACGAATTGTTCTTGACAGATTAACTTAAGCAAAACCCACCCTAACAAGAATGTGGTGGCTACTAATAAAGACTCTAGGGTTATGCAAGACCCCTTGGACGCGCCTCTAATGGGCTCAACAAAGATACACGGCCCAAAAGACCAAAAGACGGCGTCGCAGCGCCGAAACAGATTCTGGACGTCAACTTGTTTAGACAATTCCCGTCGATTCTTGATGAATTTGGACCTGAAACTGGTGCTATTGGAAGCTCCTCGAAATTATCTTTCCATCCATATAAAGAACGTCCAAATCCGACTCCGTATGCGACTTGGGCGTCCATTTTATTACGGGCTGTTCCTAGAATCCAAAACTGAAATGAACTCGAATCGGTTTGGGCCTCCATCTTGATCTAGACGTCCTAGCTGGTCCTCCCCGCCTCCAAGGACTTTCATACAACTATGCTGGTCCTCTCCTTCATTCCTAAGTACAATTAAATCATTAGATAGCATACTACTCTCAAATGCACAAGAATAATTACTTAGGAACGAGATCACCTGTAAATTCAATTGTTGAGCGCGTGTACGAGTAATTGAGGAGTCAACTTGAGGAGTGTTGTTTGTATCCATGGGAGTGATGTCCTCATCACACACTAATGGCATCATTGCCAACTGATGATGCACGCATGTACCAGTCATGCAACCTTTTAATACTAGCAGGGACCTTCCTCAGTTTCTCAAGAGTTAGTAGAGGTCTGCCCGGCACATATTGTTTAGGCACATTTTTATAATCTGCCTTAGTTGGGGTCTTTATCTTCGCGGCCATTGCCTTAGCCTTTTCTGCAGACTCCTTGTGCTTGGCCAAATCAACAGTACGTGACATGAGGTCCCGTGCAATCCCTTTAAAAAATTGAGCTGTGCCAACAGTAGTAGCTTTACTCTTCTTTTTCTCGAATGTGGACACCAATTTTGGTAGAGGGAAATTAGATTTCTTTGATTGTCGTGAATCCCTTGATGGTTGTGGAGAAGGTGGTGGTGTCCTAAATGTTGATGCTTGTGGCAGAGAAGGTGGATTAGAAAGAGGATGAGGAGCAGCATGGGAAGATTGTGGAGGTGATGGTGGATGTAAAGGTACTAAAGTTTGAGGAGGCAGAGATGGTTGGGGATGAGACGACGACGACGTTGGTGGATCAACCAAATCGACATCCCTTCGAGGCCAAAGGATGAAAATTTTGATGGCTTGTCCAAGTGTCTTGATTCCTTCGGGCCCAGGGATGTCTAGCATGTGGTCCTCAGATCCTTGGACGACCGTCGTCACTTCTACCCTGCAATAATCATCTAGTATGTCGCTTCCATGAAACTTGCGTCCTGGGATCGCAATGCCTGTTCCTACTTGCTTCGTGCGATTATTGTTAATACCATATCTTATAACTAGTGTGCACGTCACTGGCCTTGTTATGTTATCAACTGGATAACGGACCTTATTTCCTGTTGACGTGACAGAGCTTGGGACAGTTGTACAATCGGTGGAAGCTGGCTGTTCAACTGCTGGAATTATTTGCATGTGTGGAGTGGTCCTCTGTTGAACAGACATCACACTCGCCAACAGTTGCATCAATTCTGGTGGAGGATTTGATAGCATTTGAGACATCAGGTCTTTGAACTCTTTCTTTGCCTCCTGCTTAAAATAATCCGACAACTCTTCTTTGTATCGATCACGTTTCTTGTACAAACCTTCCCACTATGGTTCGAATCCTTCCTTCCATCCTTCCTTAGACGAGATTCCTCATACACGACCAGGATGCTTAGGGTTACCGAGACCGGCCGTTAGGATGTGTCTCTCCCTTTGTGGCTTAAATGATCCTTGGCTCTACTTAGCTGCCATTGCATATATGTTTTTCACAGCTACTTCGACATTTGAATCATCAAAAGATACACCCGACTTAGTTTCCCTGGGTTTTCTAGTACGGATCCAACTAGCCGTCCTTTCACCAAGTTGCTCGGAAAGCGTCGGCAACCCTTGCGGCCTTCTTCTCGGCGTCTTCTTGTCTCCATTTAGAAACTTGATGCTTGTAACCACCTGTGCCTAAGTGGTGGTGGTACTTGTTCTTCTTAGATAGTTCTGAATTTGCCTCGCTTAGAGATATGAATTCAGGGCTGCTCCTCTGCTCTAGAAATACTGCCCACTGACCTTCTGATATTTTATATTTTTTTGTCGGGTCTAGGCCTTTCTTTGTAAATTTTGTATTCATCTCAGACCTCCAGTTTCGAAAATTGATTGCAAGCTGCTTCATCGTGTATTCCTTCACGAGTTCTTCTGAACCCCAAGGTAGAACAAACCTCATTAATAGCTTATTCCATATTTGATTCTTGACATCAACTGACACATCTTTCCAATGTCAGATTGTGATGACAAGATTATCCCTAACTAAGAACCCAAGTGCAATCCAGAACTTAGGGAGTGCCTCTTATAGAGCTAGGGGCTGACCTCACTACAACCTTTTAGGCCTTCTGTGACATAATGATTACGTCACTAACTAGTGTTTATTTGTCACAGTTTATGTTTTGGTGACTTCATTGTGACGAAAAAGTCATCGTCACGGAAGGTGCGTGTTAAATAGCCTACTATGACGATGATCAAAAAATCGTCATAGATTCTATGACGCATACCAGCTTCGTCACTAAATCTATGACACTCTATTTTGTCATAAGCAACCATAAAAACGTCACAATTCATACTGACATGCATTGCCATGTGGCTAATGGTGATGACGTGGTATATGACGTGGCAAAACCTTTATGACAAAAATATTTGTCATAGATTCGATGATGTGGCAAGCCAGGTGGCAGATGACGTGGCAAAATTGTTGTGACGAAATTCTTCGTCACAAATTGGAAGGTGTTGGACGCTTACGTGGCAATGCATTTGTGACAAAAAAATTCGTCATAAACTATGATGACATGGCAAGTGATGTGGCAAAGCATTTGTGACAGATACAATCATCATCGCAAGGAACACATCATATGCATTAATATCGTCATAGAATATTACACATCACAACCAAAATATCATATGAATTTGTTCAACAAAAATATTTCATCTAGCAGAGAATAATATAACTTTAAAACATATAACTGCAAATCCTTTAACTTAAAATCCAAAACAATTCTAATAACTTCAACTCAAAGTATTAAACATTAAGCATAATTGAAAATGATCCTATAACTTCAAATCTAGAGCTACTGTAACTAGCCACTATAGTAGCCATAAGGTTGTAGGTCCTATAGTGGTCAACTAGACTTAAGATGGAGGCACTTGGCCTCGATTGAAGCTTAATAATTGACGAAGGAGAATGTTATTTTCTTCCATCGACCTCTTCATACTATCAATGGTCTCTTGAGATGCTTGTGCTTGAGCCTTCAAGGTTTCTACTTCTTCCCGAATGCCATCTTTTTCTTGCTTCTCGGTCTCCAGTTCATCTTGAAGTTGTTGAACCTTTGCAGAAACAGTTGTTGTGGAGCTTTTCTTGGAGACGAATTGAAGACCAACATTGCGTAGGAACACACTGGAGCCCGGTAGCACATTAGAAACAACTTCTGTAGGAGATTTTGGTTGTTTTCCATCCTAAACTGGTGCTGCTACCATTTCTTCCATGTCAACCTAATATAAAATTTAAAGGCTATTCATCAGTATAGTATACCACAAGTTGCAAGTTGTGAGTACAAACATGAAATGAAAACAAGCTCTTACAATAGCTTTCTGAAAATTTTCACTAAAACCTTTCTTCTTGCTGCAATGCATCTCCTTGAAAAGATCTATTGCACTAGGTTCCGCATCCTGTTGGTCACTTGTTCTCAAATGCTATGAATCAAGAACAAGGCAACACAAGTGTTAATGGTTAAAGACCTTCGTCCTTCGAAGCATTATCTCCCTTAGGATATAATGATCTTCGGACGAAGGTCATGAAGGACGTACCTTCATCATTTCAATAAGCAAGGATGTAAACAAAGACATATGAAACACGAAGGGAATATGATTAATCATTTCAAATCATTAGACTATTCATATTCTTATTATATAAACATGAACAAACATCAACGATGTTTAAATTACATTTGTACCTTCGGCTTGACAGAAGGTGAAAAAGCAGGAATGACGCATGAGTGATTACCAGTCAGCGTGAACAGTACGATGTTACTGTTCATCTATTTATAAGCACAGGACGCAGCCTGGGAAAAATTACATTCATGTCCCTGACATTTACTGTTAGCCAAAAGGCAAGCTGTCGAGGACTAAGCAGTCTTTTCCTCTTTAGGTCGGTTTCATTCTCCACCACCGTCCTTGTGCTAAGCCGAAGCTTCTCCATCCACAGCTTCGGAGCTGGTTCATCCTTCTTCCAAATTGCGCCTTTCATACCATGCACACCTTCATCTCAAAGCCGAAGCTTCCTGTGATAGTATTCTATACTGAAAAACATGTTAGTTGTGTTTTTGAGGACCTTCGGAAGAGGAAGGCCCCGAATAGTAGCCCCTCGCAGTATTAATTTGTTTTTGCGTCTAACAAATTCAGACTGCGACGTGAATGAAGGCATTTAACCGAAGGTTCAAAAAAACACCTTCCCTTCGTTAGAATAGCGAAAGTCAATGACAAATGGGCCCCGCCAAGTTGCAATGCACTAGGCATATAAATAGGACCCTACAACGATAGCATTTGCTACACCATTTCAATCGCTTGTGTTGTTTTCTCAAGTTTTAATTTTCTTGCTATCAGATCTCGCTTGTTTTGTGAGCTTCAACATTTGTTCAAGTGTCGATCAAATGGCTGACGAGAAGAAGGTTGCTGATCCTGCACTAGCTGGTTTCTACGAGGCTATGGAGAAAACAAACACGGAGAAAATTACAGACGAAATGCTAGCTGACTTGTCTGAAGATTCTGATGATAGCGGAAGCTTTGATATGGAAAGTGAAGACGAAGATGCTAACAATCGGCCCTAGCGACCAAGTCACACCATCTTCGGAAAATCATCCATTAAGCAGAGTCAAATTGATGCTATGAAAGGGAGATATTTCCGAGATATTTCCATTATGAGAGCTGGAGGGGATAGTGCCGCCCCTGCTCTCGAAGAAGATGAGTGGTTGTTTACAGGAGCTTTATGAAGGCAGGGCTTCGGTTCCCGTTAAGCAAATTCCTGGTTGAAGTGCTGAAGACCTTCACAATTTTCCTTCATTAGATTATCCCTGAAGCCATTATTAGGATGAGAGTTTTTGTTTGGGTCGTGAGAAGCCAAGGGCTAGAGCCAAGCACAAAGTGCTTCTACAATATGCACGAGTTGCTGTATGAAATGAAGGCTACTGGCAAGGAACAATATCACAACAACTTCGGTTGTTATGGCTTCGTGCCTCGCCCTGATGTAAGCTTCCCAGTTCCAACATTTCGGAAAAGGTGGCCAGGAGCCTGGATGGAAGAATGGTTTTACGTGAAGAATAATTTAGTTGAGAGGGAAGATATAAAAGGGATTATTCAGCGCCCCATTTGGTCTCGCTTTGGCATTAGGAGGCCAACCACTGCTCTTGGGAATGACATAGAAGCATGCCAGAGGAGTTTCAACACTGTGTGTACTTTTATTGGCACAAGAGACTTGGTTCAAGAGCACATTGCCTACAGAGTATGGCCGCTCGTGAGTGAGTGGGAGATGCCGAAGGAAGCTGCTGCCGGGTCTAGTCAAGACGGTTTAGTTTACTTGAAATACACCTTCAGATATAGAGACCAGTTTGATGAGCCAAATGATGAGTGGTTGAGCAGTATTGAGGCAACCAGTGATGAATTACTTGGGGACTATACAAGGGCCAAAGATGATGAATGACCTTGGCCTTCGAAGGTCGAGGCAAGAAAAGGTTGAATAGAGTTTTTGACGTCATTGGTTTCGTATACCCTGATTATAGCTATCCCTTGCGAAAGCAGGGAAAGAAAAGAAAAACTGCTACTTTGGCCATTTCTGTTGTGCCGAAGGGCAAAAAGGTCAAGGTTTTAACGCACCGGCCTAGATACATTGAAACAACAACAATGCCGAAGCTTGGTGAAGGGACATCTTCCACTGCTGAGGTAGAACAACCTGCTCCTGCCATTCCTAGGGAAGAACTGGCTGAATTGCCGAAGGCTCCTGCAGCCGAGCCAGTCGAAACACCAAAACATGGTGTCGAAGCCAAAGGAAAGGCGGCCACAGAGCCAGAGCTAGAGGAAATGGTAGGGCTGCCAAAAATCTTGAGCCCGCCAGCGGAGCCAGAATTGCTGAAGGTATCAAGGGCTCCTGCAATAACTCCCAAGAGGAGAAGGATGGCTAGCATGCTGGACGCCGTCATGGAGTCCACAAGGGCATTGACTCCTGCCCCTGCAAAGAAGGTTGCCGAAGCTGCTACGGCTCGTGTTGAAGCCGAAGCTGGGCCCTCAGTGCCCAATGAGGCAGTGCCTGCCAGAATTGAGCAAAGAACTGAACAAGAATCTTTAGATGCTGGCTTGACTCTGGAGAAGAAAGGCACGCCTGAAAAGTTAAATCTTCTACTCTCGAAGCACCCTCCGACGATCTTGACTTTATTATACGACATGCTTCGGGTAAAAGGTTGTCTGAAGAAGAAATCACGGAAGCCAAACACTACGCCCGGGAATTGTAGTACCCGAAGGGGGGCCATAGTGTACAATGGCACCAATAAAGATGATTTTCTATACTGTCTCCCAAACAATAAGGAAATATCTGTCTGCCGGGAGATGGCAAAACATGGGATTTTCGAAGCTTGAAGTTGGCCTCTCTGCCATGTCAAAGGATGACCTCGCAGACAGTCTTGCATACAACAGTCTAAAGGTACGGAAGTTATGGACTTATAAATAGATTATCTTTTGCCTTTTATTCTCGTGCTGATCCTATATCTCCCTTCTTTTTATAGGGCTTAATTCTTAGCAACGCTTTGAGGGCGCAGAAAAATGTTGAGGATGAAAGCTGCCAGATGGCCCTCGGCAACCTTTGGTAAGAGGCTATCAAACTAAGAAATGAAGCCTTAGAGAAAGATAAAATTCTGCTTTCATCGGTGGATACAGTGAAAAAAGACGAAGCAAAATTTAATGCAATCTGAAGCCCATAAAGCCGAAGTTGAGATCCTTCAGAAAAAACTTGCCAAGGCTAATGAAAATTTTGAAGTTGCAAAAGTAAAGCAAGAAATAAGTGAATGGTCGAATGCTAGGCTGGAAAAGAATGTTGAAGAGCTTCATGAATCCAAGGAGAGATGCTTTGAGAAATCCTTGGACTCCGTAAGAAAACTGAAAACCAGCTTTGCCAAGGTGGGTGCGTACTCTTCGGAAGAAAAGTTCATTCGAGGTGACCCCGAAGGAGTCCTTGATTGGATAGGTGAAGAAGCCGAAGCCTTTGAAGAGATCCTTCGTGATCATGGTGATATTTGTGCCTTCGCCGGCGCTCGGGGGGTTGCAGCAATTTTGGAGAAGGCTAGTTGTGACCATGTTAAAACTACGGCCCAGACCGAAGCCGCCTTCTCCATAGACGACACGAAGGACCCCTTGGCCAAAGCCACTTTGGTGGGTGGGAAGTTTTATTCTGATGTCTGGGTGAACGGTGGCCGAGAAATGGCCAGCGAAATTATAAGGAAAAATGAAAAAGAAACCCATGACGCTCGAGAAGAAGCTAGGCAAGCCGAAGAAGCTGTTGAGTGGGCAAGGCGTATATATATTATTATTGAATTTTTAGCTTCGGTGTTTGTTTTCTAAATTCGGACTAATGACTTGTTTACTACAGCTGAACTTTCACCGCTACCCGAGCCATACGACCCCCAGGCCGATCCCGTTATGAAAGAGGCGCTAGATGTGATGAGTGTTGCTAATATCATCGTTGATGAAGTCGTCTACAGATTGCTGAACGAGGCCGCCGAGAAAATTCTTAAAGAAGACTAGGCTTTTGTTGTAATGATACAATGTAACATGTGTGTATGAAACAATTATCAAACATGTAAATTAATGTAATATATTTCTTTGCGATGCATGAAATTTACGCACATACCATTTTTGAGCCTTCGGCGAAAAAAACACCTTCCCTTCTTTTCATACTTCGTTAAGAAAGAGGCCCTTTGGTGGCAAATCTGTTGTGTGATACTGTTAACACATTTTCCTGGTAGAATTGTATTTGCTAAAGGTTCGCTTCGTGCCTCAGCATGCTTTCATTGATCAAGTTATTGCCGAAGATTTGCTTCGTGCTCAGTCTGCTATTGATGCGATATGATGTATGATGTAATGCTATGCACAATGATGCGAAGATATGATGCAACATGATGTTTATGCCGAAGACACACACCCACACTGAAACATTCAAGACTCTGCATCCCCTTAGGGATGTCTTTGGAGTCTTTAAGCTCTGCATCCCCTTAGGAACGACTTTGGAGCTTCTTCACCTTATATTTCGGTGGTATTTAAGCTCTGCATCCCCTTAGGAACGACTTTGAAGCTTCTTCACCTTATATTTTGGTGGTATTTAAGCTCTACATCCCCATAGGAACGACTTTGGAGCTTCTTCACCTTCTATTTCGGTGGTATTTTGGCTCTGCATTCCCTTAGGAACGACTTTTGAGCTTCGGAACTTACTCTGCGCTCCTGTCACACCTAGTTTTAGAAGGCAAACCGAATGCGAACCATGTACGTGCCAGGATCAGCAATTCACGTACACAGCAGTTACATAACTGGACTTCATCACACAGTGCTCAAATAATAACATAAAAGAAGGTATAATAGTCGATTACATCATGATGTCTGAGACATCCACATAGTCTTTAATAATTATCAAAGTGCAGAAATGAAACTTAGATAAACACGGCCTTCACAGGCAGCCGACTGGGGGTTTGCCACTAACCCATGCCTGGAACTCATTGTACTCTTGGAACTCCTGGAAGTCCTCCTCCACGACTTCATCTTCTCCTGAGCAGTGGTTGCAACGTGGACAACCTGGGGGGTTTGGTGTGTAAAGCAAGGGTGAGTACACATCAACATACTCAGCAATTGTCCCGTTTGGCTGTAGTGGACTAGCTTTATGTGGGGTTAAGTCAAGCAGTTGCTTTTAGTTGGTCAGGTTATTATTACTAGTGGAAAGCCAGGTTTTAGCATTAACCCAAGTTGTTAACCCAAAGTACACTTTCCAAACGGAAATAATACCACTTACCATTACCATAAGCATAACCAAAACCATCATCCTCATCACCACCTATAAACCAAACATCTCTGATCAAAGTATCTCTAATCAAAGGACCTCCCTTGGCCGCTCATAACCGCGAGCACGACTGATATATCAGTTTCATAACACTCTGCAGAGGTTGCGCACTTTACCCATAAGTCGTGATTCCCTCTTGACTCGGGCCGATCAAACCCTTAAACACTACCAAGGTGAATAGGCAGGGTTTCACTACGTAGCCTTTACAAAGACTCCCTGAGTCTGTAGCCGCCTGTTAGGTTTCCTAAATGTACCGCACTCCTCCCCAAGGGGAAAACCACCCTTGGCAGAGCGAGCCGCATACACCGAGTCCCATTGACGGCATGACGGAGAAGCGAACTACACCCCAGTTCCTCTAATTATTCAGCTAAGGGTGTCCCATTCCACCCTCATGGTTGCACTGTTTTCCCGAGCGGTCATCCAACGAACCAGTCCTTACGGAGAGGCACTCGAGAAACAGCTCGAGTCCCCTTAAATGCCACAAGTATATCATCATAATCAAAAGGGAAAACAACGTATCATAGATAATCTCATCATGTTCATTGATTAATGTGAAGCACTAGCATATAGCTAAACCAAAACAACCCAACCAAAATAGGTAAACAAGGACAAGATGAACAAAAGTTAGTCAATCCTTAGGTATAAACTGTGTAAATGAGGGGAGTGAATTATAAGAATGAGTAGGACATAGATGGGTCAAGGGACACTTGCCTTCACCAACCAGCTGCTGCTCAGGGTCTTCACCTATAACTCCTTCGGACTCCACCAACTGACCATTATCTATACGAGTTCAAACATACATTCCACAAATTTAATACAAAAGAACAGTCCACCATGCAATAAAATATCATAAATAAACAGACGCTCGGTGCAGGGCTCACACCTACGACTAAGCGAGAAAGAGAGAGTAACGGTCAAGGCTACGGTCGAGAGTGATCACGTTACGCGATTATAAATCAAAGTACTCGTCTAAACAGAATAATATTTATTCGGCCATCGCGCTATCCATAGGATAAAATCATGTTTCATGTTTAATCATTATAAATAGACCAAAGTAAATTTAAAAGGATTGTCGCGTGGCGAAACGTGCGACTCGTCGTGCGACGGGGCGCGCCACGAGACACTTGAATTAATTATAAAAATGACGTCAAACATCATGCGACGAAGCGCACGACGGCACACGTCATCCAAACTGAATTTAAAACAAAACGTCGCGCGATGCCACATATTAAATAATCTGAAATTAAAATGGATCGTCGCACGACGAAGTGCGCGACGCAGCATATTAATAGAATCTGAAATCAAACTAATTCGCCACGTGACGAAGCACGCGATGTAGCACGTTAATTAAACAAAGTTTAAAATTAATTAAAACTGAAAATCAATCACCACGCGCGTGGGGCTGCATGCGCGAGAACGCGCACAAGATGATCGGGAACACGCGCAACTCCTCCCATTCGCTTTAGGATTAAGAAGGGTCCAATAAAACGAGGGGACAACTTCCCTTTCATTTTAAATCTCCTCATACCCCAGATTGGTGACACCTTTAGATACACGTGATCACCCTCTTTAAACTCTAGCAGTCTTCTCCGGGTATCCGCATAGCTTTTCTGCCTTGACTGCGTAGTTCTCAAATTCTCACTTATCATTCGCACTTGTTCTTCTGCCTCTTGTATAACTTCAGGCCCAAAGAACTGTCATTCACCAGTTTGATCCCAATATAGTGGAGTCCTGCACTTTCTGCCATATAGAGCCTCAAACGGTGACATCTTCAAAACTGGCCTAGTAGCTATTGTTGTATGAGAACTCCACATATGGTAAGCTCTTATCCCAACTACCACCATGTTTAAGAGTACAAGCTCTTAACATATCCTCCAGTACTTGGTTGGTCCTCTAGGTCTGCCCATCAGTCTGAGGATGGTAGGCTGAACTAAAATTCAACTATGTATCCAAGCACTCATGCAACTTCTTCCAAAACCAAGAAGTAAACTGTGATCCTCGGTCTGACACGATCTTCTTAGGCACCCCATGTAGACAAACTATCCGAGTCATATACAATTCTGCTAGCTTGGCTCCCGTGTAGTTAGTTCTCACAGGTATGAAGTGAGCCACTTTCGTCAGTCTGTCCACAATCACCCAAATAGAGTCATACCCTGCAGGAGTGCGGGGTAGTCCAACAATGAAATCCATACCAATTTCTTCCCATTTCCACTCAGGTATCTTAAGTGGGTGCAATAATCCAGCTGGTCTTTGATGTTCGGCCTTGACTCTTTGACACACATCACACTTAGCCACATGTGCAACCACATCTCTCTTCAGCCCATACCACCAGTATTTCTGCTTCAAATCCTGATACATCTTAGTACTACTAGGATGAATGGAATAATCAGAATCATGGGCTTCCTTCAATATAGTCTCACGAAGGCTATCAATCTCCGGAACACATATCTGGTCCTTGAACCATACTGTGCCTTGCTCATCCTCCGTGAATTCTGGACCTCTACCTTCAGTAATAAGATCCTTGATCTCTTGAATTTTAGCATCATCAATCTGACCCTTATGGATTTCTTGCTCCAAGTTAGGTTCCAATTCAATGGTGACTCCTTCAGTGTGTGCAACAATTCCCAGGTTAAGTCTCCTGAAATCTTCAACAATCTCATCGGATAGCTGAGCAACAATAGCTGAATGGACATGCTCCTTCCGACTTAAGGCATCTTCAACTAGATTCGCCTTGCCCGGATGATAATGAATTTCCAAGTCATAATCCTTAATAAGATCCAACCAACGGTGTTGCCTAAGGTTGAGATCCTTTTGGGTGAATATATACTTCAAACTCTTATGATCCGTGTACACTTAGCACTTGGTTCCCATGATATAATGCCTCCATATCTTAAGCGCATGCACTACGACTGTCAGTTCTAAGTCATGAGTGGGATAGTTCAACTAATGTTTCCGCAACTGACGAGACGTGTAGGCAATCACATGTCCTTCTTGCATAAGCACACATCCCAAGCCTTGGCCGCATGCATCACAATAAATGTCAAATCCCTTCTATAGATCTGGCATAGCCAACACTGGGGGTGACATCAATCTCTTCTTCAGTTGGTCAAAGCTATCTTGGCACTTCTCGTCCCACTTAAACTCTCTTCCCTTCTCCAGAAGTGAGGTCATCGGCTTAGCAATCTTAGAGAAGCCTTCAATAAATCTCCGATAATATCCTGCAAGTCCCAAGAAACTTCGAACTTCAGTAACTGTAGTGGGTATGCTCCACGCCATTATCTCCTTGACCTTAGTAGGATCCACTGATATCCCTCCATTAGAAATGATATGTCCAAGGAATGGTACCTCGTCAATCCAGAACTCACATTTGCTATACTTGGCGTAGAGTTGATTATCTCGTAGCTTTTGTAGCACCAATCTCAGATGTTCCTCATGATCACTATCACTCTTGGAATAAATAAGAATATCGTCGATGAATACCACGACGAATCTGTCAAGATACTCCATGAACACCTTATTCATCAGATTCATAAAATGAGTTGGTGCATTATTTAGTCCAAATGACATGATTGTGAACTCATATAAACCATATCGGGTTTAGATAGCCATCTTGGGAATATCAGATGGCCTAATCTTCATTTGGTGGTAACCTGATCGGAGATCAATCTTCGAGAATACCCTTGCACCTCTCATCTGATCAAATAAATCCTCAATGTGAGGTAACGAATACTTGTTCTTCACAGTAACATCATTAAGAGATCTATAATCCACACACATCCTCTGTGATCCATCCTTCTTCTATACAAACAGAACCGGTGCTCCCCAAGGCGAGGAACTTGGACGAATGTACCTAGCCTCTTGTAACTCCGTTAACTGCTTCTTAAGTTTCTTTAGTTCATCTACAGACATCTTGTATGGCCATTTAGAAATAGGAGTAGTTCCAGGTAAGAGATCAATGACAAACTCAACTTCCCTATCTGGTGGCATCCCTGGTAACTCCTCTGGAAAGACTTCCGAAAAATCCGTAACCACACGGATGTTGTCACCAACAAACTCCTCATCTATAAAGAATGTCGCACGTTGGGTAGAAGTAGTTACTGCAATTTCAACTTGAAACCTTTCCCCTTTAGGGCTGGTGAGTTCTACAGTACCCCTACCACATTGTATAATGGCCTTTGCCTTTCTTAGCCATGACATACAAGGATCAGATCTATACTGCTTGCCTCTAATATTATAGTGGTAGCCTAGAATTCTCTTCCCATAATTTTTAATGTCAATCTATGTGTCATATAACTTGCCTCAACATGCCCTTTAGGTGTAATTACTATCATTGCTGTTTTCATATTTTTCAGTGGTAACTCATTTGTGTTGGCATATCGAGTAGACATAAAGGAATGTGTAGCACCAAAATCAAATAATATTATTGCAGGAATTGCATTAATGTAAAACATACCAAGTGCGATGTTAGCTCCTTCAGCAGTAACATCAGCGCTGACTTGATTAACCCTGGCAATAGAGAATCCCTTGCCAGATCCTAGAGTCTGTTGTTTGTTCTGAACTGGGGTAGTAGCAATCCTCTGTGGGCAAACTTTTGCATAATGTCCTGTCTTCCCACACTTGTAGCAAGTAGTGCCTGCACTCTGTCTTGAGAATTTCGTTGGGGTGCCAGTGGGGGCAGCCTGACGAGTCAGTGGAGTCCCCAGTGGTGAGTGCTGAGCTGGGCGCTGGCCTCCTCCAGTGTGAACTGGTGTACCCTGGGGTGAAACGTAGCGAGGATGAACACTGCTACTTCCCTGACCCTGGGATATAGCCTTTTCTTCAGATCTCCCAGCTGAACACGCTTGTGTTCAATAGCTAGGGCCTTGTCGAGCAGCCTCTGGAATGATGGAAATGTATGAGCCACTAGGGCATAGTGCAGGGGTCCATTGAGTCCTTCAATAAAGTGCTCCTGCCTCCTCTCATCTTCAGCAACTTCATCAGGTGCATATCAGGATAGCTGGATGAACTTGTCGCGGTACTTGCTTACTGACATGCTCTCCTGCTTGAGTGACAGAAACTCTTTCTTCTTAATCTTCATCAGTCCAGCAGGAATAGGGTAGTTTCTGAACTAAGTAGAAAACTCCACCCATGTAATAGTATCAGCTGCATCATGGGCAGCAGTGTATGAATCCCATCAATCAGCAGCAGGACCTGTTAGACGACAAGAAGCATATATGACCTTCTCCCGGTCAGAGCATTGGGCAATAATCAACATCTTCTCCATAGACTTTAGCCAATCATCAGCGTCCAGTGGATCGGGAGAGTTGGTGAACATCGGTGGCTTATGGCTCATGAACTCCCGGTGCTTGTCTCGGGGTGGAACTGGTGGTGGTGGTGCTTGCTGCTGTTGCTGTTGAGCCCTTCGCTCCTGACGCATCTCCTTTCGCTCTTGGCACATCTCTTGGCATTCCTGACGCATCTGCGCATGCATATCCACCATCATATCAGGCATCTGCTGCATTATCAACATCTAAGCTGCAACTGCGAGATCAGCTCTGGCTGGTGGAGGATTGGGAGGATACGGGGGATTCATCTCAGCTTGTTGTTGGTGTGGTTGTCTAAATATCCTCCGAGTGTGTCGATTGGGAGGTAGATCAATTCCACCACCCTTCCTAGTATTGACCATTTGATTTAGAAACATATGGTAAGAAAGAAAGAATTGTAGACAAGGCAGGTAATTACGAGGCATGTTACTTTGGGGGATTTATTAGCTAAGTAGATTAATGTTTTACCTACTAAAGTTAATTCATTACCTTATGGTGGTACATGATAAGGTGTCCATTTATAATATCTCAATCAATCAAAGAAACAAATCAGGCATTTATCATCAGAACAATCAACCAACATTTTTAATAGAGAAAATAGTTTTAATTTTGTCCTAGGTTTCCTATTTCTTAAAAAGGTCATAAGTGTAGGATTCCAAGGTATGATAGCAAAAGGTGAGAAAGGATCAAGATAAGCTAAGTGTAGAATGAATCAGAGTAAGGTAAGTAGGTAAGGGTTTTGTCCATTTCTATCTAGGTTTCGTCCTATAGTCAACATTTCCTCTGATACCACTTCTGTCACACCCGGATTTAAGGGACAAAGCCGGGTGCATCTCATATATGCGCCAAAGAAGAGAACACATATAATAACAGAGTGTATAGAGATAAACGTCACAATAACATCATATTACTTATTACATTGCGGAAGTCTTACAAAATAAAAGATAAATATAAAATGAACTAAGGTCCATCCTTGGCGCCATAAAGTCAACTAGGAGACGCCACCTAGATCAGATCAAACTCCTCGTTGTGTGGCTCCTCTTGAACCACCTGTTCTTCTCCTGTGGGGGGTGTGAGACAGCAAAGGTGAGCTCACACATGTTCATCGCTCAACAAGTTGTGGGGAATAATGTGGCATGAACTCACCAAAGGTGGGAGTTCATGTGATGTGTAAAGCTGATCAACAATAGAGGTTTAAGCTGAGCATTGCTTTTAATAAGTTGGTTAATTTTATTAGCAGTTACTAAGTGTAAGTAAATACCAAACCATAATAAATAATAGAACAAAATTAATAAATAATCGCATGCAATGCAAATGACAAATTGAATTTAAGTTCCATAAATTAATCATGTGAGTGTCCGAGCCGCTCATGACCGTGAGCACGACTATAATACCAGTTTTACACTCTATAGAGGTTGTACCCTATACCCACAAGTCGTGTATCCCATGTCGCCAGGGTTTGTAAGGCCCATAGACACTACCGAGGTGAATGACTAGGGATCCACTACGAGGCCTTTACAAAGTTCCACTAGCTTCCGAAAACCCGCTACAATTTATGGGAAGAGCACTTGCAAGAATCCCTCGTCTAGCCGCCATCGCAGCAAAATCAACCCGAGAACCTCCCTGCATGCAACTCCCCTACTGCGGTCGCCCCTTTTGGGTAAGGTAGTCTTACACTAGCTTTCCTAGTTAGTTAGCCAAGGGCGTCCCATTAAACCCTTGTGGTGGCACTGTTTTCCTGGGTGGTTCTCCATGTTCCCATTAACATAATGATCTTATCATGAACAGTAAACAATAAAATGATAACAAAAGTGTGAACATGAGTAATGTATATCTCTATACCCAAAACCACATAAAAGCAATAGCATATACTACAAAAAATTCAGTGGTAAAACAAGGTATAAAGATAGCCAAAACTAGGGTAACCTATTTGTTGGAGACTTGTTCTCAAATGCTATGAATTAAGAACAAGGCAACACAAAAATATGTTAATGGTTAATGCCCTTCGTTCTTCGAAGCATTATTTCCCTAAGGATATAACGATCTTCGGACGAAGCTTATGAAGGACGTACCTTCATCATCACAACATATATCAATGAAAGACGAAGCATATGAAACATGAGAAATAACATGGATAATCATATGGCATCATAATATATCTTTTATTATATAATCATGAATGAATAAGAGCAACATATGATTACATTTGTACCTTCGGCCTGACAGAAGGTGAAAGTACAAGCGTGACGCACGAGCGAGTACAAGTCAATGTGAACAGTACGGGGATACTGTTCTTCTATTTATAGGCACAGGACACAGCCTGTGTAAAATTACATTCATGCCCTTCATATCTAGTATTAGCTTAAGAACAATCTGTCGAGGACTAAATAGTCTTATCCTCCTTAAGTCGGTTCCTTTTTCTGTCATTGAGCCGAAGCTTCTTTATGCACAGCTTCGACACTGATTCAACCTTCGTTCTGACCCTGCTTTCCATATTATGTATAGCTTCATCCCTTGTCCGAAGGTTTCTGCACATATGTTATACTTTGGGAAACATTGTTAGTCATGTTTTTTAGGACCTTCGGAAGACGAAGGCCCCCAACAGTAGCCCCTCACAGTATAAATTTGTTATAACAACGAATTCAGACTGCGATGTGAACGAAGGCCTTAAGCCGAAGGTCCGAAAAAACACCTTCCCTTTGCTAGAATAGCAATAATCAATGACAGACGGGGTCCTCCTAGTTACAGCTTGCGAGGCGTATAAATATGAACTCACATCGGCATCATTTGATACACTGTTTCTGCCATTTGCATTATTTTTCTCAATCTTTTAGCTCCTGCTCACTAGCGCTCGCTAAATTTTCAAGCTCTCTGAGCTTCGGTTAAAAGACGCATTTTCACTATGTCTGGAGAAAAAATGTCCCAGGAAAAGAAGGTTGTTGTGGAGACGAAGCTGACTGAAGAGGCGAAGCTGTTTGAGGAGAAGAAGGCTGTGGATCCTTATGTTGCTGATTTGTTGAATCAATTGCAAAGACAAACATAGAGAAGATTACTAAAGAGATACTGGAAGGTTTATCTAAAGATACTGGTGACATCGATAGCTATGATGTGGAAAGTGGTGACGAAGATTCTAAAGATCGGCCCTGGCGGCCAAGCCATACAATCTTCGGAAAATCAACGATTAAATAGAGTCATCTTGACAACATGAGAGGAAGGTACTTTCGTGTAACACCCAAATTCTGAATTTGGAATTGGTAGAAGAAATCTGAACAAAGTATCATAATGTTTTGGAAATTGGGAAATAAGAAAATGAGGAGAAAAAAAAAGATTTATCTTTTAAAGAAAACCATTTATACATCCCATGAAATAGATAACAAGGAGAAAAAAAACTTAAATTAGTAATATTAAAATAATATGGTTTATATTCACCCTTGGATTTCAATTGATACATTTGAAAAATCTGAAAACTAAAATAGAAGTATAAATTTGAATTTGGAATAGAAAATAGAAAATAAAAGAGAAAAGGGAAGGAAGAAATTATTATGTGAATAAAAATAATTATAATATATATATTATTCTTGTACAGATTTGAGTTGGTACATTTGACTCAAAAGTGAAATTCATAACAAGATCCATATTCAAATTTGAAATTTGAAAAGTAAAAAGAGTAAAACAAAACAGAAAAAAAGAAAAAAGAGAAATAAAAAAACTCGTGTTGGGCCCAAACCGTGGCAACCGGCCCACTTAACCTCCCACGCGCTGGCCCAGCTGAATCCTGGTGCCGACAACCCGGGCCCACTTGTCAGCCGTCATCCGCGCGACTCCTGGATCTCACTGGAACGTGGGCCCCGCCCGTCGGTCTCTCCCTCTCCTCCGCTCGACGCACGCCGACAGGCGGGCCCATGTGGCCAGCGGCAGTCGCGCCCAGGAACACACTTCGGGTCGCTGCCCTGGGGGCCCTGCGTGTCAGCACCATCTTCGTCTGTTCCGCAACGAACGCGCGCGAACTCGCCGCCGGGAATCCGCGCATGACTCGCCGGCCAACCATCGGAGTCCGCGACCCGACCTCCAAGGCTCCAACCCCGCCGAGATCCTCGCAGGACTACCTATAAGACCAGCCACCTCCTCTCGTCCATGACATCGAGCGAAAAGCACCGTGGAGCGCCGCCGCCGGGGACAGCCGTCGTTGGGGGATCTCTGCTCTCGAAATCAAGTCGTGGAGTGTCGCCTTCACCTGGGGAAGCCGTCTGTGCCATCGATTTGAGTCGAACGCCGCCGTGACTTGAGCAATCGCTCGTCGCACTTCGAGCTCCGCCGCTCGCCGTGGCCAGGGCACCTTGCTACATATCACACGGTAATAATGCCACCAAACACTTTGCCATCCTGTCCGCTTCGTATTGTCCCCTCCGATTTGGGTATCGTGCACCAGCGAATCATTGGGTCGAGCTCGCCGGAGCCCGCCACCGCGGGTGGTGTTCTTCGGCCGCGCCCGGCCACCGGTTGGGGAAGAGGGCCGTTCGGCCGTCTGATCTAAGTGGACGGGTGCGATTAGATGGAGTGTGGAGCTAGCGTCAGCCGTTGGATGATGTGTGGACGGCCGCGATTAGTTTATGGCAGGATCGATTCAATCGGATGATCGTGTCCGTCGGTGGGCACATCAACGGCGATGGGGGTTTATGAATTAGATTTCATCGTAGCCGTAGGATCTTGATCTGATGGCTAGTAGTGCGTACCGGTTCACGTGTGTGGTGATCTAATCCGAGCCCTTGGTTTAGATCGGGCGGCCACCATTCAACGATACCCCTTCGCGGGTCGATTTTGTTAATGAGCCCCTCGGCTTTCACGGAATAAACCCGCCGTCCTCGGACACTATTCCCTGTGTCTCGGGAATCTTGCCCCGAGCCCCCTGAGCTTCTTTGTATTAGTGCGCCCAGTCCAGGAAGTTAAGAAATCAAATAAATGAATTTAGAAAATGATTTTTAATGATTAAATAATTGCTAGAGTTTGTATAATTCATAGAAAATTCATTTTAGCTCCAAATTGAACCATTCCACTTTCTAAAATTTTGTAATTTTATTATCTACCACCTAGAGCCTCTGTTTTGTCATGAAAACAATTAGAAATTTAATCTCTCACTTAATCCATTTTAAACACATAAAACCTTTGAAAATTCATAACTTGAAATCTATAACTCCAAATTTAATGATTCCAGTTCCTGTGATCTTATTCTAATGTCTAGATTATTACTGTGTATTTTATTTACATGCTTGGTGTAATGTTAATTTTGCCTATACCATGTATGTCTGTATTGCTACGACTAGCAGTGAGGTCACGAGTCATCTGAAGATCATCCTGGTACCTGGATTCTCAAGGCCCAGGCAAGTTGTGCCCTTGATCACTTCTTTTTACCCACTCATGTTCTAATTAATCATAATGATCTGCATAGGTTAATTCTGATGGGACCCAATAGGTTACCCTAGTTTGATTATCTTTATACCTTGTTTACCACTGAACCTTTTTGGGTAGTACTTGCTAGTGCTTTATGTGGTTTTGGGTATGAAGATACACTTTATTCATGATTATACTTTTATTATCAGTTGTTATTTATGGTTCATGTTAAGATCATTATGTTAATTGGAACATGGAGCGACCACCCGGGAAAACAGTGCTACCACAAGGGAGGAATGGGACCCCTTGGCTGATTAATTAGGAAAGCTAGTGGAAGACTACCTTACCCGAAAGGGGCAAGGGCAGTAGGGGAGAGGTCAGTGCGGGGAGGCCCTCGGGAGGATTTTGCTGCGATGGCGGTCCTGCAAGGGATTCCTGCACTGGATCTTCCTATAAACTGTAGCGGGTTTTCGGAAGCTAGTGGAACTTTGTAAAGGCCTCGTAGTGGATCCCTAGCCATTCACCTCGGAAGTGTCTAAGGGCCTTGCAAACCCTGGCGACATGGGATACACGACTTGTGGGTAAAGATGCGCAACCTCTGCAGAGTGTAAAACTGGTATACTAGCCGTGCTCACGGTCATGAGCAGCTCGGACCCTCACATGATTAACTTATGGAACTAAATTCAATTTGTCATATGCATTGCATCGCAGGTGAAGTTGTTACTTTTGTTCTACTATTTAACTGGGTTGGTATTTACTTATACTTAGTAATTGCTAATAAAATTTTGACCAACTTTAAAAGCAATGCTCAGCTCTAACCATCTTCTTTGGTAAGCCTTACACTTCACGTGAGCTCCCACCTTTGGCGAGTTCATGCACATTATTCCTCACAACTTGTTGAGCGATGAACGTATGTGAGCTCACTCTTGCTGTCTCACATACACCACAGGTCAAGACCAGGTACTGCAGGATGATGCTCATGGAGGATGCTGTGATGAGTTCGTGAGAGGTCTAGGTCGTCGTCTCCCAGTCAACTTTGGGGTGCTGGACCGTTGTCTCCTTATAATGTAATTATTTATTTTGTATAGAACTCCTGTTATGTATAAAGATGTGACATTCGATCCTGTGCCACTATACATCATATGTTTGAGACTTGGTCCCAGCATACCTGGTGTTTATGTTAACCCCGGGTTTTGGACCCCTAAAATCCGGGTGTTACAGAAGTGGTATCAGAGCAATGTTGACTGTAGGACGAAACCTAGATAGAACTGGACAACCCTTGTCTACTTACCTCTGCTACTCTGATTCTTTTCTAAACTTCCCTTAATCTTTTCTCATCTATTTCCGCTTTACTCTGATTATTCTTACCTTTTCATTCTAAAGACAAATGTGGATTTCACACTTTGAAGTCCTGTATCTAAAGTGACCTTTAGGAATAGGAGACCTAATCCTAGGAACAAAAACAAAACTGTTTTTATAGATATCTATGAACTTGAATGTTTGTTCTTATGATACTTGCCTGATTTGGATCTTTGATTGAGTGTGATGAGTTGTGGAGTAATGTCCACAATTACATCTGCATATACACATAGGTATAAAAAAAAATATAATTATAAAATAACTAAACAACCTAGATTGTCCCCATTGGAACATATCTAGCATAAGAGATTTATCTTATCCTAAAAAGATCTCATCCTAACCAATTCATCTTATCTTAAAAGATTCTCCCTTATCTTAATAGATCCATCTCATCTTAAAAGATACTCATCCTATCTTGAAAAGATTGTATCTCATCCTAATAGGTCTAACTGGTCTCAAAAGATTCTATCTTATCTTTATGGATCCATCTTGTCCTAATAAGCATACTTATCCACCCTAGATTAAACAACCATGATCTAATTTAAAGTAATTAGATATTGTCTAGACTAATCCGGTGATACCAATCTAGATCCCATCTAATCTAAATATGACCCAATCCAAAGTGAGTTATTAACAAGTTAGTTAAGTTGGTGATATAGGTTAGACACTGTCTCTACAAATATATCTTAACCTAAATTAATGTCTTATACCAACTCATCCTTGAACAATGGCCTACCTATATCATATAATCCATCCTATCTTAAAAGATTCTAACATATCCTAATAATATTTATCCTACCCTGGTAGATCTAGCTAATCTTAACTAGTTTAATCTGGTCATACCAACCTAATCTGGATTCTATCTAATCCAATATGATCTAAGCTAGATTGAGTTACTTAATGCTGATACAAAGGATAAGGCTATACTCCAAAATTCACCTAAGCCTAAATTGGTGACCTAGATCAACTCGGCCATACCCAACAACTTGACCTATATAACAAATTACATAACTTACCCAATCAATAGAGTCTTAATGGATTGCATAATCTATCAACCACCACCTGACATCAAACCAAATTTTGACCTACAACATGTAGTCTATCTCACCCATATATATCTCTCATCTTGACAGATTCCATCTTACCCTTGAATATTCACCTTATGCAACTGGTTACCCTAATCTGGACATAAAACAAAGATTAAATCCCTACTAAAGAATCTTCAGATTATAACCAGCTACTAGCTTATTTCATTCCACGTATCGAATAATTTCCTTTGCAAAAACTATTACCATATGCTTCTAACTTTCATGGTCAATACCAGGAAAGGAAAGATTATCACGTAACAACAAACAGAAATGAATCCTCCAAATCCTCCACCTGTTGAGATCGATCAAGTGGTTGCTACCCAAAGACTGGTAATACAACAATTAACAGACCTGGTGACCGAGATGCAAAATCAGATAAGACAACAACGCGAGGAAATACGTCAGGCCCGCCAAGAAATAAGGCAAGCACGGTTGGAGAGACAACAACAACAACAACCTCCACCACCACCACCAGCTTCACCAAGCTACATAGATATAAATTATGATGATTTGTAAGATCTAGATGTTATTTTAGTTAGTAGATGATATGATATTATTTTAGAAGGAACAATAAGGTCTATTGACCCTATGTTTTGTTAAAAAAATTATACCTCATACTGAGATTTCTTTGTTTGTGCATATGTTCCGAGAACAATATGAGCATACATCCCTTTTATTACTAATCTCGAGGACGAGATTATTTTTAAGGGGGGTAGGATTTGTAACACCCAAATTCTGAATTTGGAATTGGTAGAAGAAATCTGAACAAAGTATCATAATGTTTTGGAAATTGGGAAATAAGAAAATGAGGAGAAAAAAAAAGATTTATCTTTTAAAGAAAACCATTTATACATCCCATGAAATAGATAACAAGGAGAAAAAAAAACTTAAATTAGTAATATTAAAATAATATGGTTTATATTCACCCTTGGATTTCAATTGATACTGTTGGGGTCGTGCTTCGGTGCGCCGAAGGTCCCACACGAAGAAGCAACTTCGGCTGAAGTCGTCTCCAAAAGATGGCCGAAGGTTCCTTTTTATGGAGCTTCGGCGTTACAAACCGACATAGAAATAGAATGACCTTTTTATCCATAAGAGGTCTGAGTCAATGTTGTAAACTTCTGTAAGGGGCATAATTGTAATTTGTCACAGGCTGCGACCTGTGCCTATAAATAGATGAACAGTACCTCTGTACTGTTCACGCGAACCTGTCATTTGCCTTCGCATCACACTTGTACTCCTGCCTTCCTCAGGACCGAAGGTACATTTGTCATTTATATTCATTCGTATTAATAGAAATGGAAATGATTCTATGTTAACATTTGAGTGTCCATTTTATACCTCATGATTTATATGAATGCTTCACCCTACGTTATTATGTTTACGAAGGTGCGTCCTTCGTAACCTTCGTCCGAAGTTCCTTATGTTCCGAAGGGATATAATGAAGTGGAGGACGAAGGACCTTAATATTTAACATTTTCTGTGTTGCCTTGTTCTTAACTCTTAGCATTTGAGAACAAGCCCCCAACATTGGCGCCCACCTCCGGTGAACTCACTTCCACTTTTCTGAGCTGATGGCTTCGTTCAACAACCAAGCTGGAGCTGCTTCGGCTTCGAAGCTGGTGCTCCCGATAACAGGCGGTTCTTGCTCAGAGCCGGCTAACAAGAAGCAGAAGAAGGAGGCTCAGAGAAGGGTGCAGCATGTTGGAGTGCAGGGACCCTTCATCAAGTCAAAATGGTCCCATATTCCAATTACCTTCTCTCAGGAAGACCTTCAGCTTAAGGATTATCCCCACAATGATGCCATGGTTATCTCTTGCGTGATCAAAGGATTTCTGGTCCACAATGTCCTAGTTGACACAGGCAGTGCAGCTGACATTATATTTGCTAAAGCCTTCAGACAAATGCAAGAGCCCGAAGACAAGATTCATGATGCTACGCACCCTCTTTGTGGCTTCGGAGGGCGGCAGATTGTGGCACTTGGGAAGATTACCATGCCGGTAACCTTCGGATTTGTCAACAACACAAGGACTGAGCAAATTGTGTTTGATATTGTTGACATGGAGTATCCTTACAATGCTATCATCGGCCGTGGCACTCTTAATGCCTTCGAAGCAATTCTTCACCCAGCTTATCTCTGCATGAAGATACCTTCGGACCAAGGACCTATTGCTATTCATGGAAGCCAGGAAGCTGCTAGAAGGGCCGAAGGAAGCTGGACTGACTCCAAGGCAATCCATAATATAGATGGAGCTGAAGCTTGTGAACAGTACAAATTCAGGAGGGAGAAGGCAGCTTCAGCGGATCAGCCGAAGCCTATGTTATTGTGTGAAGATGTAGCAGAGCAGAAGGTGTTGTTGGGCTCGCAATTATCTGAAGACCAGGAGAAAACCTTGATAAGGTTTTTATTCAACAACAAAGATGTCTTTGCATGGTCAGCTAATGATCTCTGTGGAGTAAATCGGGATGTTATTGAACATTCGCTCAATGTTGACCCATCCTTCAGACCCCGAAAGCAGAGGCTTCGGAAAATGTCTGATGACAAGGCCGAAGGGGCTCGCAATGAAGTGAAAAGACTCCTCAGTGCAGGAGTTATCAGAGAAGTGAAGTATCCAGAGTGGCTAGCCAACACTGTTATGGTGAAGAAGGCCAATGGCAAGTGGAGAATGTGTATTGATTTCACAGATCTCAACAAGGCTTGTCCGAAGGATGAATTCCCGCTGCCAAGGATAGATTCTTTAGTTGATGCAGCAGCTTCTTCGGAGCTCATGAGTCTCCTGGACTGCTACTCAGGCTATCATCAAATATGGATGAAGAAGGAAGATGAGCCGAAGACTAGTTTCATCATCCCAAGTGGTACATATTGCTATCTTCGGATGCCCGAGGGGCTCAAGAATGCTGGAGGGAGTTTCAGCAGAATGACGGCGAAGGTTCTCCAATCTCAGATAGGCAGAAATGTGTTGACTTATGTCGATGACATCATCGTAAAGAGCACGAAGCAAGAAAATCATATTGCTGATTTGCAGGAGACCTTCGCCAGCTTCAGACAAGCTGGGCTGAAGCTGAATCCAGAAAAATGTGTCTTCGGAGTGAAGAAGGGTAAATTTCTTGGATGTTTGGTTTCAACGAAGGGAATCGAAGCTAACCCAAATAAAATCGAAGCTATACTTCGAATGGAGCCACCAAACACAAGAAAGGGGGCCCAAAGATTGACAGGAAGGCTGGCATCTCTCAACAGATTTATATCCAGATCAGCAGAAAGAAACTTACCATTCTTCAAGGTGCTGAAGTCAGCTGAAGTCTTTCAATGGGGCCCAAGTCAACAAAAAGCCTTCGAAGAGCTGAAGCAATACTTAATAGATCTCACAACATTAGCTCCACCAACGCCAGGGGCTCCTCTGTTGTTGTATGTGGCAGCTTCGCACTCAGCAGTAAGTGCGGCACTTGTTCAGGAGAAGTTTGATGGACAAGTCAAGAAGCAGGTCCCAGTATATTTTGTGTCTGAGGTCCTCAGTGTCTCAAAGAAAAATTATACAGAGCTGGAAAAGGTGTTGTATGCCGTTTTAATGGCATCCAGGAAGCTTCGACATTACTTTCAGGCATACAACATTATTGTTCCTTCTTCGCAGCCGTTGAAGGACATCATGAGGAATAGAGAAGCTACTGGGCGTATTGGAAAATGGGCTACGGAACTCAATGAATTTTACATTGATTATGTGCATAGATCCTCAATTCAGTCTCAAGCATTGGCAGATTTCATTGCCGACTGGACGCCAGGGGCTCAGGACGAAGAAGCGAATAAAGATGCCGAAGCATGGACAGTGTTTTGTGATGGCTCTTGGGGAACCTTCGGAGCAGGTGCAGCTGCTGTGTTGGTCTCTCCGTCCAAGGTTAAAACTTGCTATGCAGCAAGACTTGACTTCAGCTGCACAAATAATATCGCTGAGTACGAAGCCTTGCTCCTGGGTCTTCGGAAACTAAAGGCAATGGGAATCAGAAGGGCGATTCTTAAAACTGATTCCCAGGTTGTTTCGGGTCATATTGACAAAAGTTGCAAGGCTAAAGACCCGAAGCTTGAAAAGTACCTAGACACGGTCCGTAGGATCGAAGCTTCCTTCGAAGGATTTTCTGTTAAGAATATCCCTCGAGGACAAAATGAGCATGCTGATTTGTTGGCCAAGTCTGTGGCACAGGGGCTGCCGCTACCTTCGGATGTGTTTTTCGAAACAATAAAGGCACCTTCAGTGGAGCTACTTGAAAGAGCAGTCCTTAACATTTCTCCTGTCTACAGTGAAGATTGGAGAACTGAAATAATCTCTTACCTTCAGGGAAACTTTCTATCAGATGACGAAGCTTATAATAAAAGAATAGAGGCAAGAGCTCGTCCCTATGTCATGATAGAAGGGGAATTATACAAGTATGGAGTTTGTGCATGCTGCTCAAGTGCTTATCTAGAGCCGAAGGTATAGACTTGATGAAAGAGATACATGCAGGCCTATGTGGATCCCACATCGGATCCAGGCCGTTACTTGGAAAAGTTTTTCGCCAAGGGTTTTATTGGCCGAAGGCAGCTTCGGATGCAGCAGAGTTGGTTCAAAAGTGCGAAGGTTGTCAGAAGTGTGCAAGAGATCAAAAGCAACCTTCGTCTTTGACACAGCTGATACAGCCCATCTGGCCATTGCAAAGGTGGGGCCTCGACCTGCTGGGTCCATTGCCACCGGCTCAAGGCAATCTGAAATATGTTATAGTGGCTGTGGAGTATTTTTCCAAGTGGATTGAGGCGAAACCATTGGCCACAATAACTTCGGCCACTGTCCAAAAGTTTTTCTGGCAGAACATTGTCTGTCGCTTCGGAGTACCGAAGGCCATCACTGTAGATAATGGAACGCAGTTCGACTCCGAAGATTTCAGAAATTTCTGTGATCAAATTGGCACGAAGATCCACTTTGCATCAGTCAGGCATCCGGAGTCGAATGGGCTTGTTGAAAGGGCCAACGGCATCATAATGACAGGAATAATGAAGCTAATCTTTAATCAACCAAGGGGAAAGTGGCCAGATCAGTTGACCAAAGTGGTGTGGAGCCACAATACAACAACATCAAGGTCTACAGGCTTTACCCCATTTAAGTTGCTATTTGGTGACGAAGCAATAACCCCGGAAGAAGCCAAAGCTGGATCAATAAGAGTGGTAGCTTCGGCAGAACCAGGTGCCGAAGATACTTGTCTTGTGGAAAAAGATGCCTTAGAAGGGATCAGGCTTCAGGCCGTGGAGAATATCAATAAATATCAAGCTGAAACAATCAAATGGCGAGATAGAAAGGTCCGGCTAAAAAATATTGAGCCGGGACACTTGGTGCTTCGAAGAGTGGCCAACCCAGACACAGTGGCCAAGTTACAATTGAAATGGGAAGGGCCTTTCTTAGTAGCATCTTCGTCAAGGCCTGGTTCGTACAGGCTGAAGGACATGGATGGCAATGAAATTCCAAGATCTTGGAATGCGGATGAGCTTCGGCGGTTTTATGTATAACTCGATGTAATTTTGTATGTTTTTTCTTTTCTTTTTCATGGCACCCTTTTCCTTTCTAAAGGGGGAGAAAGGTTTTTAATGGGGCCATCATATGTAATTTTCCTTTTTAGTTTTATAAGAGCAAAATCCCCCAAAGAATGTAAATGTAAAAGCTGAGAGCGCACCATCGAGTGCCGAAACTGAAAAAGAGAAAAAGCTCCGAAGACGTCCCTAAGGGGATGCAGAGCTCACAGCGAAAAGTCAACGCTGATTCCGCCGAAAGTAAAAGGCGAAGAAGCTCCAAAGACGTTCCTAAGGGAATGCAGAGCTTATACCGCCTAAGTAAAAGGCGAAGAAGCTCCAAAGACGTCCCTAAGGGGATGCAGAGCTTACAGCGAAAAGTCAACGCTGATACTGCCTAAGTAAAAGGCGAAGAGGCTCCAAAGTCGTTCCTAAGGGAATGCAGAGCTAATGTGTGGTTGTTTCTAAGTAATGGCTGACAATGTGGCTTCGGACATATGCTTCGGACATTCATTCGCGCATTACATTACATCATAACATTTGCATGCATAAGCATTCATTCATAGCATCTGTGTACCAAAGTGGTTGCTTCGGCAGAAGGGAGAATTGGCTTTTTGTGAATCGTTGTGTAAAAGAAAGGTTTCGGATTGGCTTTTTGTGAATCGTTGTGTAAAAGAAAAGTTTCGGAGAAGTGGTTTTTTATGATTCGTTATGCTATGTTGTGTACAAAAAAGAGAAGCTTCGATAAAAAGAAGAATTGGTATCTTATGCTTTGTTGTATACAAAAGAGAAAAGCTTCGTTGCTCGGCAAAAGGAAGAATTACTTTTATGCTTCGTTGTGTACGAAAAGAAGGGAAGGTGTTTTTTCGCCTTCGGCTCAAAATACTGATTTCGTCCACATCAAAGCGCCTCAATCGAAGGGTAAGAATATATTACAAGGTATGTACAAAGTTCCTTGAGAACAGTTTAATTGTATTTACAAGAATTGTTACAAAAATATACTGAGTTTTTCTATAGTATACTTCTACTAATCTTCATTAAGCTTCAGCTTCGGCGACGGCTTCGGCGACATAACTTAGGCATCATCTTCACCTTCGTCATCCTACATAAATCAAGGAGTCGTGAGTAAAAATCAAGCGCAAAGGAAAAGGTAAGTACGAAGTATCATTTCTTACTGGTTCAAGATGACTTCGTGCTTCGTCTCCAGCCTTCTCCCGCCCGCCTTTTGTCCATATCATTTTTACAAATCTATTTGAGATGCTTCGGGCGAGATCAGGTATATCATCCAGGATTGATGGAGATAGGGTGAAGTTGGGCCTGTTGACAATCTTTCCATGCTCGCAGCCGGCCTTCAAGAATGCAGCAGCGGTACCCCGAGAAGCTACCCAGGCACAGAAGTCGCCGTGCCCGGCTATAACTTCGTCAAGTTCTTCAATTTCGGCTTCAATATGATCGAAGGCCTGTGGTAAATTTTCCGCTGAGGGGTTAAATTTCCCGCTGCTGGCTCCAACAGAGTAAAATATCTTTTTTAATCGACTAATACAATTGTTGCTAAATTTTAAGCATTTGTCTTGAAGGCTTGCTAAAGATTTCTTCAACTCTGAGCTGGTCTGGACTTCGGCTTCAAGCTTCGAATTAAGCTCTAGCTTCTCCTGATCGAATTGTTTTGATTGATTGATAAGCTTCGAATTCAACTCTGCTACTTTAGCCTCAGTCTCAGTCAGCAAGCCTTCGGTCGATTGGAGCTCGAAGTCTTTCTTTTCAATGATGGCAGATTGTTCTTTTATCTTGTTTTCTAAGTTTTCAATTATAGCTTCGTGTTTTCTGTCTTCCAGATCTTGTTGCATCTTCAGAGCTTTGCTCAGTAGCATGCTCTGCACAGAGAAATTTACGTTGGTAACATTTTCATTATTAACAGCAATGAAAACCAGAGAAAAGGTTGTTTACCTTGAAGTTGGAGTAAAATAAGCTGCCGACGATGTGTTGTCGTCGGTAGCGGCTGATGTCTGTCTCTAGCTTCGGAAAACCGATACTCTTTGATAGAGTACCGATTACCTTAGCTCCAGTCTGGTCTCGAATGCAGCCCAATTTTTCGTCGTCAATGCCTCCAAATAGAAGGGCTCCTGGCTTGTAGCCACAAGATTTGGCATAGTCCTTGAGCTCTTCTATTTCGTCTTTCGTCAGTTTTTGCCCAACTAAATTCTGGAAAGAGTAGGCTTCGTCGTCCGAAGTGTCTTCGGCTATTTCTTTTCCTTTCTCAGGCACTGTGGCCATGGTTTTTTCAGTAGTAGCACCAGCTTCTTCTGCAGCTATATCTTCCAAAATCTTGTTAATGTCCTCAATAGTAGTTTCCAAGTTTGTATCTTCGGCTGTAGCGGCTTCGGTAGCCGCGATCTCCGAAGGTGCGCCTTCGACGGTTGTTGTGCCTTCGGCAGTTGCCGTTTTCTGAGTTGACGCCCTAGGCGGCGTCTTGTCGATAACTTCAGTTACCGCAATAATTCTTTGCCGCTTGGGTTTGCTTATCTTCGTCTGATCCGGCTCGTCCACCTTTTGAAAAAGCTTCGTCAGATGGAGCCCTAATGGACTTAGCTTCGTGGGCATGGGTTCAGTCATTACCTTTAAAATTTCCTCCACGTCGCTGGCAGAAGGCGAGGTGGGGGTCCCTTCTTCTTCGGGTGATTTGCGCTTCGGAGTAGATATTTTTCTTTTCTTTGGAATTTTCTTTTCCTTTGCTGGTCTTTCTTCATCTTTGATCAGAGTTTCGGCCACTCTTTTTCTTTTGTGGCCCTCGGCACCCTTGTTCAATTGCTCATAATCTGGGTACTCGAAGCCCAGGGCATCAAGCACTCGGTTCAGCCTTCGCTTCGGTCGGGCGCCGAAGGCCGCTGTCATTAGTTGATCCTCTTTTTTGGAGTAATTCCCCAGGATTTCGTTGCACATCACCTCAACTGTGTCTAGCCATTCTTTGCAGGGTTTTTTAAAGTACTTCTTAAACTTGAAGTGGTAGGGCAGACGGACAAGCTCCCCCTTTTTCTTCTCTCCCTCCAGCTTCGGCATTTCCCACTCTTTTAGAGTAGGGAAAACTCTGAATGCCAAGAACTCCTGAACTAGATCCCTGGTGCCAATATGTTCTGAAATGATTTCAAATTCACCCAGAGCAGCCCAGGTGGGACCTTTTAGATCGCCGATGCGGCATCGTGGCCTCGTCTCTCCGAAGATTAATTCCAGAGGGCTTTGTACCAATTTTTCTTTGTCTTCGTCAACTTTTACATAAAACCACTCAGATTTCCAGCCTGCTGGCCATTTGCTTCGGTAGCTGATGACAGGACACTTTGTTGTCTTCCGGTAGGCAAAATTATAGCAACCGAAATTATCATGTAGCCCATCTTTTCTGGCCTTTGTTTGGTAGTGTAATTCGTGAACTCGGCAGAAGCTGTCAGCAAACGGTTCCACGGCCTGGCTTCGAAGGGCCCAGATATAAACATTGAGCCTAACGATGGCGTTAGGAGTCAATTGATGAAAGTAGATACCAAACCTCCTCAATATCTCTGCAATAATATTATGAAGAGGGAATCTAAGCCCAGCCTTTAAAAAGCTCTTGAAGATAACAATCTCATCCTTTCCTGGCTTCGGGGTGGTCTCTTCTCCCCCGAAGCGGAGTAGCTTCTTCTGATCTTCATTGAAATAACCTGCTTTCACCATCTTCGAAAGATCAGCTTTTGAAACAGTTGATTTCCCAAAATCCAGGTGACTGGGCTTGCTGGGCATGGCAATGTGGTAGTCATCCTCGGGGTCAGTCCCTTCAATGTTTTCTTCTTCTTCGGCTGTTGTCGGGTTTGCTTCGGCAGCAGGCCTTTCTTCCGCAGTCACTAGACCGGAGCGCTGCATCGCTTCGGAGATGGGCACAGTGTCCGAACCTTCGGCTTCGTCTCCCTCACGAACAACTTTGGCAGTAGATCGCACTCTCGCCATTTAATTCTGAGTTTGGGGAAGTCAGAAACTTTTTTCTTTTCTTTTCCCCGAAGCTCTCCTTTCTGACGAAGCAGACGTCGAGACTGACCTTCGTTCGAATCTGGGAGTCAAGCTTCGGCTATGGTGGAAAATTTTGGCAGCAAAACAGTGCAAATAGCAATGAATGCTGTGGTAACTTCACACCTACCCGTTTGTTTATATAGTGCTGCAGGTAAGAAGGCGAAGCGGCAAGATTTTTACACCAGACGGGCGGTCACTCGTACTCGCTGTACAGTGGACCGCAAGGATCAAACAGTAACTCTGCAAGGTGGGCCTGGCACGCGCTCGGGAGCCGGATCGTTTCTCCGCAACGAGCTCAGGGAAGGTGTTTTTTGGACCTTCGGCTTCCCGAAGCTGAAGAGGCTTTTTTCACGGGTCAAGCTCGTTACGAAAAACGATCTAGCACCGCGAAAGGGGCTACTGTTGGGGTCGTGCTTCGGTGCGCCGAAGGTCCCACGCGAAGAAGCAACTTCGGCTGAAGTCGTCTCCAAAAGATGGCCGAAGGTTCCTTTTTATGGAGCTTCGGCGTTACAAACCGACATAGAAATAGAATGACCTTTTTATCCATAAGAGGTCTGAGTCAATGTTGTAAACTTCTGTAAGGGGCATAATTGTAATTTGTCACAGGCTGCGACCTGTGCCTATAAATAGATGAACAGTACCTCTGTACTGTTCACGCGAACCTGTCATTTGCCTTCGCATCACACTTGTACTCCTGCCTTCCTCAGGACCGAAGGTACATTTGTCATTTATATTCATTCGTATTAATAGAAATGGAAATGATTCTATGTTAACATTTGAGTGTCCATTTTATACCTCATGATTTATATGAATGCTTCACCCTACGTTATTATGTTTACGAAGGTGCGTCCTTCGTAACCTTCGTCCGAAGTTCCTTATGTTCCGAAGGGATATAATGAAGTGGAGGACGAAGGACCTTAATATTTAACATTTTCTGTGTTGCCTTGTTCTTAACTCTTAGCATTTGAGAACAAGCCCCCAACAGATACATTTGAAAAATCTGAAAACTAAAATAGAAGTATAAATTTGAATTTGGAATAGAAAATAGAAAATAAAAGAGAAAAGGGAAGGAAGAAATTATTATGTGAATAAAAATAATTATAATATATATATTATTCTTGTACAGATTTGAGTTGGTACATTTGACTCAAAAGTGAAATTCATAACAAGATCCATATTCAAATTTGAAATTTGAAAAGTAAAAAGAGTAAAACAAAACAGAAAAAAAGAAAAAAGAGAAATAAAAAAACTCGTGTTGGGCCCAAACCGTGGCAACCGGCCCACTTAACCTCCCACGCGCTGGCCCAGCTGAATCCTGGCGCCGACAACCCGGGCCCACTTGTCAGCCGTCATCCGCGCGACTCCTGGATCTCACTGGAACGTGGGCCCCGCCCGTCGGTCTCTCCCTCTCCTCCGCTCGACGCACGCCGACAGGCGGGCCCATGTGTCCAGCGGCAGTCGCGCCCAGGAACACACTTCGGGTCGCTGCCCTGGGGGCCCTGCGTGTCAGCACCATCTTCGTCTGTTCCGCAACGAACGCGCGCGAACTCGCCGCCGGGAATCCGCGCATGACTCGCCGGCCAACCATCGGAGTCCGCGACCCGACCTCCAAGGCTCCAACCCCGCCGAGATCCTCGCAGGACTACCTATAAGACCAGCCACCTCCTCTCGTCCATGACATCGAGCGAAAAGCACCGTGGAGCGCCGCCGCCGGGGACAGCCGTCGTTGGGGGATCTCTGCTCTCGAAATCAAGTCGTGGAGTGTCGCCTTCACCTGGGGAAGCCGTCTGTGCCATCGATTTGAGTCGAACGCCGCCGTGACTTGAGCAATCGCTCGTCGCACTTCGAGCTCCGCCGCTCGCCGTGGCCAGGGCACCTTGCTACATATCACACGGTAATAATGCCACCAAACACTTTGCCATCCTGTCCGCTTCGTATTGTCCCCTCCGATTTGGGTATCGTGCACCAGCGAATCATTGGGTCGAGCTCGCCGGAGCCCGCCACCGCGGGTGGTGTTCTTCGGCCGCGCCCGGCCACCGGTTGGGGAAGAGGGCCGTTCGGCCGTCTGATCTAAGTGGACGGGTGCGATTAGATGGAGTGTGGAGCTAGCGTCAGCCGTTGGATGATGTGTGGACGGCCGCGATTAGTTTATGGCAGGATCGATTCAATCGGATGATCGTGTCCGTCGGTGGGCACATCAACGGCGATGGGGGTTTATGAATTAGATTTCATCGTAGCCGTAGGATCTTGATCTGATGGCTAGTAGTGCGTACCGGTTCATGTGTGTGGTGATCTAATCCGAGCCCTTGGTTTAGATCGGGCGGCCACCATTCAACGATACCCCTTCGCGGGTCGATTTTGTTAATGAGCCCCTCGGCTTTCACGGAATAAACCCGCCGTCCTCGGACACTATTCCCTGTGTCCCGGGAATCTTGCCCCGAGCCCCCTGAGCTTCTTTGTATTAGTGCGCCCAGTCCAGGAAGTTAAGAAATCAAATAAATGAATTTAGAAAATGATTTTTAATGATTAAATAATTGCTAGAGTTCGTATAATTCATAGAAAATTCATTTTAGCTCCAAATTGAACCATTCCACTTTCTAAAATTTTGTAATTTTATTATCTACCACCTAGAGCCTCTGTTTTGTCATGAAAACAATTAGAAATTTAATCTCTCACTTAATCCATTTTAAACACATAAAACCTTTGAAAATTCATAACTTGAAATCTATAACTCCAAATTTAATGATTCCAGTTCCTGTGATCTTATTCTAATGTCTAGATTATTACTGTGTATTTTATTTACATGCTTGGTGTAATGTTAATTTTGCCTATACCATGTATGTCTGTATTGCTACGACTAGCAGTGAGGTCACGAGTCATCTGAAGATCATCCTGGTACCTGGATTCTCAAGGCCCAGGCAAGTTGTGCCCTTGATCACTTCTTTTTACCCACTCATGTTCTAATTAATCATAATGATCTGCATAGGTTAATTCTGATGGGACCCAATAGGTTACCCTAGTTTGATTATCTTTATACCTTGTTTACCACTGAACCTTTTTGGGTAGTACTTGCTAGTGCTTTATGTGGTTTTGGGTATGAAGATACACTTTATTCATGATTATACTTTTATTATCAGTTGTTATTTATGGTTCATGTTAAGATCATTATGTTAATTGGAACATGGAGCGACCACCCGGGAAAACAGTGCTACCACAAGGGAGGAATGGGACCCCTTGGCTGATTAATTAGGAAAGCTAGTGGAAGACTACCTTACCCGAAAGGGGCAAGGGCAGTAGGGGAGAGGTCAGTGCGGGGAGGCCCTCGGGAGGATTTTGCTGCGATGGCGGTCCTGCAAGGGATTCCTGCACTGGATCTTCCTATAAACTGTAGCGGGTTTTCGGAAGCTAGTGGAACTTTGTAAAGGCCTCGTAGTGGATCCCTAGCCATTCACCTCGGAAGTGTCTAAGGGCCTTGCAAACCCTGGCGACATGGGATACACGACTTGTGGGTAAAGATGCGCAACCTCTGCAGAGTGTAAAACTGGTATACTAGCCGTGCTCACGGTCATGAGCAGCTCGGACCCTCACATGATTAACTTATGGAACTAAATTCAATTTGTCATATGCATTGCATCGCAGGTGAAGTTGTTACTTTTGTTCTACTATTTAACTGGGTTGGTATTTACTTATACTTAGTAATTGCTAATAAAATTTTGACCAACTTTAAAAGCAATGCTCAGCTCTAACCATCTTCTTTGGTAAGCCTTACACTTCACGTGAGCTCCCACCTTTGGCGTGTTCATGTACATTATTCCTCACAACTTGTTGAGCGATGAACGTATGTGAGCTCACTCTTGCTGTCTCACATACACCACAGGTCAAGACCAGGTACTGCAGGATGATGCTCATGGAGGATGCTGTGATGAGTTCGTGAGAGGTCTAGGTCGTCGTCTCCCAGTCAACTTTGGGGTGCTGGACCGTTGTCTCCTTATAATGTAATTATTTATTTTGTATAGAACTCCTGTTATGTATAAAGATGTGACATTCGATCCTGTGCCACTATACATCATATGTTTGAGACTTGGTCCCAGCATACCTGGTGTTTATGTTAACCCCGGGTTTTGGACCCCTAAAATCCGGGTGTTACATTTCGAGACATGTCTATCGTGAGAGTTGGCGGAGACAACACCACACCTGCCCCTGAGGAAAATGAAGTTGTAATTTACCGAAGCTTCTTCAAGGCTGGACTTCGGTTCCCTTTGAGCAAGTTTGTAGTTGAAGTGTTGAAAATCTACCATATTTTCCTCCATCAGATCACCCCCGAAGCTATAATAAGGATGGGGATTTTTGTCTGGGCAGTAAGGAGTCAAGGGCTAAAGCCGAGTGCGAAGTGCTTCTGTAGTATGCACAAACTTTTATATGAGACGAAGGCCATTGGTAAAGAACAGTACCACAACAACTTCGGTTGTTATGGATTTATCGCTCGCCCCAATGCAAGCCACCCGGTGCCAACATTTCAGAAGAGATGGCCCGGAGCTTGGATGGAAGAATGGTTTTATGTGAAGAATGATTTAAAAGCGAGGGAAGACATTAAGGAAGTCATCATGCGCCCCATCTGGTCCCGCTTCGGCCTCCGAAGGCTGAAGGTAGAAATTGATGAGACAGTCGAAGCGTGTCAGAGGGCCTTCAACACTGTTTGCTCCTTTATTGGGACAAGAGATTTGATTCAAGAACATATAGCCTTCAGGGTATGACCGCTTGTAGACAGCTGTGAAATGCCGAAGGAGACCACCACCGACTCTAGCGAAGGTGGTCTGGTCCGACTGAAGTATACCTTCAGGTTTGGGGATAAATTTGATGAGCCAAACGATGATTGGCTGAAGTGCATTGAAGCCACTAGCGACGAGCTACTTGGGGCATACTCCAAGGCTGAGGACAATGCCTTGTCCGCAGCTTTCGGGGTCAGAATAAGAAAAGATTGAATAGGGTATTCGATGCTATTGGCTTCGTATTCCCTGACTATTGCTACCCGCTATGAGGGCGGGGGTTAAAGAGAAAGACTCCTGCTTCAGGAAAGGTTGCTGCTTCGACCATCACAGCTGAGCCGAAGGGCAAGAAGATGAAGGTTCTGACTCACTAGCCGCGTTACATTGAACCGGCTATCATTCCTGAATTTGGCAAAGGGACCTCTTCAGCTACCGAAACAAAAGAAAATGTTCTGATTGCGCAGAGCACTGAAGAGCCGCCTATAATGCCGATGGTGCTTACAGTCGAGCTGATTGAAACGAAGGTTGATAAGGCTAAAGAGCCAAAAATTGAAGAAATAATGAAGATGCCAGAGATCTTGAGCCCTCCAACAGAGGCAACAATGCCGAAGGTACAAAAGGGTTCTGCCATAACTCCTAAGAGGAGAAGGATGGCGAATGTGCTGGATGTTGTGTTAGAAACAACGAAAACCTTGACTCCTGCTCCTACAAGGAAAGTTGCCGAAGCTGCCAAGGCGCAACCCGAAGCTGGTACTAAGCAGGCAGAAGTCGAAGCTGCAACAATTCAGGCTGAAACCAAAGCTGGGCCTTCAGTGCCCACCGAGATGGAGCCTGCTGACCCTAAGGAAAAATCAACAGAGCGGATTGCAACTGAAAAAAATCGAAGCTCCTGGTCCCGAAGCTTCGAACAAAAGTATTGACTATGTTATTCGTCATGCTTCGGGAAAGGTACTATCCCAAGAAGAAATGTTAGAAGCACAACACTATGCCCAAAAATTGAAATATCCGAAGGGGGCGTTAGTGTTCAATGGCAGTGGTGAAGAAGATTTTTTGTACTGTCTCCCGAATAATAAAGAAATATCCGTTTGCCGGGAGATAGGTAAAAGCATCAGATTCCCGAAGCTGCAAGACGGTCTTTCGATTTTATCGAAGGACAAACTTGCTGATAGCTTAGCATTCAATAGCATAAAGGTATAAAAAGTAACTCTAAATTAGAAAATGAGGTATTTTATTTGTCATACTTATTCTTTCCTCCACTTGCAGGTCTTGATTCTTAGTAATGCCCTTAGGGCACAGAAAAATATAGAGGATGAAGGCTATACAATGGCCCTGAACAACCTTCGTTCAGAGGTAATAATTGAACTGAGAAACAAAGGTCTTGAAAAAGACAAAATCTTATTCTCTCTGGTTAACAAAGTCAAAGAAGATGAAGCTAGCTTCAAAGCCCAGGCCGAAGCCCAAAAGATTGAAATTGAAGACCTTCAGAGGCAACTGGCCGAAGCTAAAGAAAATGCGCACTCGCAAAAGCTAACAAAAAAATCAGCGAATATTGGAAAAATCATTTAGAGAAAAATGTTGAAGAACTTCGCATATCCAAGGAAAGATGCTTTGAAAAATTCTTGGACTGTGTGAAGAAAATAAAAGCTAGTTTCGCCAACGTGGGCGCCTACTCTATCGAAGAAGACTTCATACGAGGCGACCCCGAAGGCGTTATTGAATGGATAAGTAGAGAAGCCGAGAGCTTCGAAGAAATTTTGAGTGATCGCGGGGATATTTGCGCGTTTTCCGGTGTGCGGGGAATTTCAGCCATCTTGGAGAAGGCGGGATGTGACCATATTAAAACCATGGCTCAGACCGAAGCTACCTTCTCCGTAGATGATACAAAGGATCTTTCAGCTGAAGCAAGCTTGATGGGCGGGAGATTTTACAATGAAATCTGGGTGAATGGTGGCCGAGAGATGGCCTAAGAAATTATAAAGAAAAGTGAAAAAGACACCCACGACGCCCGAGTAGAAGCAAGACAAGCTGAAGAAGCTGCAGCGCGCGAAAAGCGTATAGGTATTGTTTTTTCGCTTTTAGCTTTGTCATTTTTTTTGGCTTCGGACTGATTAACTTTTTCCTACTTCAGATGAATTATCTCCGCCGCCGGAACCGTTCGATCCCCTAGCAGTTCCGAAAATGAAGGAAGCACTGGACATTATAAACATGGCTGAATCCGGTGTTGATGAAGTTGTTAACAAATTGCTGCACGAAGTTACAGAGAAAATTCTTAAAGAGTGTTGGGGACTTGTTCTCAAATGCTATGAGTTAAGAACAAGGCAACACAGAAATGTTAAATGTTAATGCCCTTCGTCCTTCGAGACGTTATTTCCCTTAGGATATAATAATCTTCAGACGAAGGTCATGAAGGACATACCTTCATCATTGCAGCGTACGATAATAAAAAGGAAAATCATATGGAATGTAAGAGACAACATGACAATTACATAACATTATCAGCTCATTTCTATTTTATTATCATGGAAAAATAGAAATGATATCAAATTACAAATGTACCTTCGGCTTGAAAGAAGATAAAGGTACAAGAGTGATGCAAAAGCAAATGCCAAGTCAGTGTGAACAGTACGGGAGCACTGTTCATCTATTTATAGGCACGGGACGCAGCCCATGTAAAATTACACCCATGCCCTTTACATTTGCTAATGACTCTATAGTGATCCATCGAGGTCTAAATATCCTTTTCCCTTTTAAGTCGGTTCCCTTTTCTGCTATCATGCCGAAGCTCCCTTGCTCATAGCTTCGGCTCTGCGTCAACCTTCGTATTCTTTGTGCTTCTCGCACTGTGGTTCTGATCCGAGTCCGAAGGTACCTGTTCATGTATTATACTCCAGAAACATTGTTAAATCATGTTTTTGAGGACCTTCGGAAGACGAAGGCCCCCAACAATAGCCCCTCGCAATATTAATTTGTTAGAATAATGAATTCAGATTGCGATATGGACGAAGGCCCTAAGCCAAAGGTCCGAAAAAACACCTTCCCTTTGCTAGAATAGCAACAATCAATGACAGACGGGGCCCTCCAATTTGGAGCGCACTGGGCGTATAAATAAGAACTCACCCCGAGCACTTTTGGTATGCTACTTGCCGCCTGTTTTGTTTGCTCAATTTTTAGCTCTTGCCTACAATCGCTTGCTTGGTTTTTTAGACTTTCTAAGCTTCAGCTTTAAGAACACATTTTCGCCATTTCCGAAGAGAAGATGTCTCAAGACAAAAAAGTTGTTGCTGAGACGAAGCTGAGCGAAGAGGAGAAGCTCCTTGAGGAGAAGACTGCTGGATTTGTTGAATCAATAGCAAAGACAAATACGAAAAATATTACTAAGGAGATTCTAGAAGGCTTATCTAAAGATACTGATGACAGCGACAGTTATGATGTAGAAAGTGGAGGCGAAGACTCTGAAGATCGGCCCTGGCGACCAAGTCATGCGGTCTTCAGGAAATCGACTATCAAACAGAGTCATCTTGATAATATGAGAGGAAGGTATTTTCGAGATATGTCTATTGTGAGGGCTGACAACGGAGACAGGATTGTTCCTGTTCCCGAAGAAAATGAAGTCGTAATCTACCGAAGCATCTTCAAAGCTAGACTTCGGTCCCCCCTAAGCAGATTTGTGGTTGAAGTTTTAAAGGTATATGAGATTTTCCTTCACCAGATTACTCCCGAAGCAATTATTAGAATGGGGATCTTCGTCTGGGCCATGAGGAGTCAAGGTTTAGAGCCAAGCGCAAGATGTTTTTGCAGTATGCACGAGCTTTCATACGAGACGAAGCCCTGGGGTAAGGAACAATATCATAACAATTTCGGGTGTTATAGCTTCGTTGCTCGCTCTGGCACAAGCTACCCGGTGCCGACATTTCGGAAAAGGTGGCTCGGAGACTGGATGAAAGAATGGTTCTATGGGAAGAATGATTTAAAGGCGAGAGAAGATATTACATAGATCATCATGCGCCCCATTTGGTCCCGCTTCGACCTTCGGAAGCCGAAGGTAGAAATTGACGAAGCAGCCGAAGCGTGCCGAAGGGCCTTCAGCATAGTTTGCTCTTTAATCGGAACAAGAGATTTAGTTCAAGAACATGTAGCCTACAAGATATGGCCACTGATAGACAGCTGGGAAATGCCAAAGGAAACCATCACTAACCCTAGCAAAGGTGGTTTGGTTCGATTGAAATATACCTTCAGGTTTGGAGACCAATTTATCGAACCAGACGATGACTGGTTGAAGTGTGTTGAAAATACTAGTGATGAACTACTTGGAGCTTACTCCAAGTCTGAAGATAATGCACTATCTGCAGCCTTCGGGAGCCAAAAAAAGAAAAGGCTAAATAGAGTTTTTGATGCTATTGGGTTTGTGTACCCTGACTATCGGTACCTGCCGTGGGGGCAGAAAAGAACGGGTGCAACTTCTGAGAAGGCTGCTGCTTCAGCTACTCCAAGCGAGTCTGCGCCGAAGAGGAAAAAACTGAAGGTCCTTACCCACCGACCGCGCTACATTGAACCGGCCATAGTGTCTGAATTTGACGATGAGACCTCTTCGGCTATTGAAGCCAAAGGACCTGCTCTTGCGCAGAGGATTGAAGAGTCGACTGTAATGCCGAAGACTAACAAAATTGAAGAACCGAGAATCGAAGGGATGAAAACATTAGAAGTTCTCAGCCCTTCGGCAGGAGTGGATGTGCCGAAGACACAAAAAGGTCTAACAGCGACCCCCAAGAGAAAAATGATAGTTAATGTACTAGATGTGCTGGAGACAATAAAAACTTAAAGCTTTACTCTAGGGAAAGTTGCAAGGCTTCGAAAACGCAGATTGAAACCGAGGCAAAGCTGACCGAAGCCGAAGCTACAATGAGCCGGGCCGTTGCCGAAGCTGGGCCTTCAGAGCCTACCAAAGAGAAATCCTCAGAAATTGGAGAAAAAGCAGCAGAGGAAGAAGCTATAGAACATATTTTGTCTAAAAAAACTGCTGCTCCTACTCCCGAAGCTTTGAAAGAAAATATTGAATATATTATCTGTCATGCTTCGGGAAAAAAGCTCTCTAAAGAAGAAGCACTAGAAGCTCAACACTATGCCCAGAAGCTGAAATATCCAAAGGGGGCATTAGTATTCAATGACAGCGGAGAAGAGGATTTATTGTATTGTCTCCCAGACAACAAGGAGATTTCTGTCTGCCGGGAGATGAGCAGAAGCTTCGGATTCCCGACATTAGAAGACGGACTTTTAGTGCTGTCGAAAGATGAACTGGCCGACAGTTTAGCATATAATAGTATAAAGGTGTGAAAATCAATTTTTTGTACTTAAAACGAATTGTTTCATTTGCTTATACTTAATACCATACTTATTTTTCAGGGCCTGATACTTAGCAATGCCCTCAGAGCGCAGAAAAATGTCGAAGACGAAGGATGCACTATAGCTCTAAACAACCTTCATTCAGAAGTAATTGAACTAAGCAACGAAGGTCTTGAAAAAGATAAAATATTAATTTCATTGGTGAGCAAGATAAAAGAAGACGAAGCTATTTCCAAAGCCCAAGCTGAAGCCCAGAAATGTGAAATTGAAGACCTTCGGAAACAACTGGCTGAAGCCAAATTAAAATGCGATGTTGTCGAAGCTGAACGAGATGCCAGTGATTACTGGAAAAATTATTGGGAAAAAACAGTTGCAGAACTTCGCTCGTCAAAAGAAAGATGTTTTGAAAAATCTGTAGAATGCGTGAAAAAGGTAAAAACTAGCTTCGCCAACGTTGGCGCATATTCAAGCGAAGATAACTTCATACGGGGCGACCCCGAAGGCCCAATTGAGTGGATCAGCAGCGAAGCCAAAGCTTTTGAAGAAATTTTGAGCGACCGCGGGGACGTCTACGCATTCTCTGGTGCAAGGGGAATTGCAGCTATTTTGGAGAAGTCAGGTTGTGAGCATGTTAAGACCTTGGCTCAGGCCGAAGATGTCCTCTGCATTGATGATTCGAAGGACCCCTCGGCCGAAGCAAGCTTAATAGGTGGAAAATTTTTCACTGACATATGGGGAAATGGCGGCCGAGGAATGGCCCATGAGATAATAAAGAAAAATGAAAAAGATATTCATGACACTCGAGAGTCAATAAAAGCAGCTGAAAAGGCTGCAGAGCTTGAGAGACGAATAGGTATTACTTAATGGTTTTTAACTTTGTTGTTTATTTTTGTGACTTCGAACTGATTTACGTTTTCTACCGCAGCTGAAATATCTCCTTCCCCAGAACCCTTTGAGTCACTGGCCGACCCAGAGGCAAAGGAATCAACAGAAATTATTAACATGGCCAAAACTATTGTGGACGAAGTCGTTACCCAACTGCTGAGCAAAGCTGCAGATAAAGTTTTGAAAGAAGAAGAATAGATATTGTAAAAACATTGCTAGTATATTAATGTAACATTTGCTGGACTATGCTTGTAATATTTGGTGCTCGTGGGTTTTGAATGTAATATATGAATGGTTTTGTAATTCATTTCTTTGCGATGCATGAAACTTTTATGTACATACCGTTTTTGAGCCTTCGGCGAAAAAACACCTTCCCTTCTTTTCATGCTTCGTAAAGAAGATCCTTTATGCTTCGTAAAAAATCCTCCCATTGTGGCAAAAACATTAATGCTTTGTCAACATTAGGTTTTTTCCTCCATATCAGAGCTGATGAAGTTGTATTTCTTCAAAACTTATTTTGTGCCTTAGCACAATTTCACTTTTCCAAAGCATTCTCCGAAGGTCAACATTGTATCCCCTTCTTGTGCCATTGATGCAATATGATGTATGATGTTATGTTATGTTATGCGAAATGATGTGATGATGTTATGCTATGCAAAATGATATTTGTGCCGAAGACACACACTCACATACCCATAGTGGAATACACAATGTCTTTGCCGTTTATTTTTCGGCTTCACCGCTTATTTTTCGGTGTATCAGCGCTGACTTTTCGCTGTAAGTTCTGCATTCCCTTAGGAACGTCTTTTGAACTTCTTCGCCTAATATTTCGGCGGTATTTGGCTCTGCATTCCCTTTGGAACGACTTTTGAGCAGAAAACTTACACTGCGCTCCCTTAGGAACGACTTTTTGTAGCTTCGGCAAACTTACGCTGCGTTCCTTAGAACAACTTTTGTTAGCTTCGTTGATACTTGCAATGTGTTTTTAGCCCCACGTTCCCTTAGGAACGACTTTGGTGCTTCAGCGACTTTTTTTTGAACTTCGTGAGTCTGTGGAGAAGATATATTTTACTTATGGCAAGAACAAAGCTATTACAAGAAATTGAAAATGAGAAAAGAACTAGGTTATCAATAATCGTTCCTTATTAAAAAAGAAAAATGGCAACGAATGTAAAAACTGTTTCAGGGGTAGGATATCTCTTAGAAGATATGCTTCGATTCTGGCACAGTACTGTTGACTATGTGAGCTTCGGACTCCTCCCTGAAATCTCGCTGCTGATGGGTCTGTTGGCTCCCTTCTGGCTGTTGGCCTTGTGAATATGCAGGTTGTAGTGGTGGCGGAGGTGGAGGCTATGGCCAGGATACCTGTGGCTGACTAGCCGAAGCAACAGACGCTGCAGGATGGTTACCCACATACTCTGGTATGTAGGGTGAGTGATACGAAGCAGTATGCATGACCTGCTTCGGCTGGTTCTGCTGAGCTGCGGCTTCTGCTATTTCCTTTTGTTTCTGAATGGTGACATGGCACATCCTTGTAGTATGGCCCTTGTCCTCACTATAGAATAAGCAATAAATTTTCCTAGGTTGATCCCCAAACCTTACTCTGAAGCCCTGGCGCCTCTGCCTCTTGGAGCTGGCGGCCGAAGATAGCTTTGTTGCTGCCCTGAAGCTTGTGAGGAATATTGTGGCCTCTGTTGTTGACTTCCTCTGTCATCACTCTGGGTGGAGTGGATTGACCTGACATGCCTTGGGTGGATTCTCCCTCCGAAGCCCCTGGTCATCTCAGAGAACCTGTAGGCTTCCTCCCTTCTTTGACGAAAGTCATTGTCAGCGCGGATGTATTCATCCATCTTTTGAAGCAGCTTCTCCAAAGTTTGTGGAGGCTTTCTAGCAAAATACTGGGCAGTAGGTCCTGGACGAAGCCCCTTGATCATGGCCTCAATGACAATTTCATTGGGCACTATAGGCGCTTGTGCTCTCAGACGCAAGAACCTTCGGACGTATGCCTGGAGATACTCCTCATGATCTTGCGTGCATTGAAACAGAGCCTGAGCTGTGACTGGCTTTGTCTAAAAGCCCTGGAAACTTGTCACCAGCATGTCCTTGAGCTTCTGCCATGAAGTGATAGTTCCTGGTCGAAGAGAAGAATACCACATTTGAGCCACATTCTTAATTGCCATGACGAAGGACTTGGCCATGACAGTTGCATTGCCCCCGTATGAAGATATGGTTGCTTCATAACTCATCAAAAACTGTTTTGGGTCTGAATGCCCATCATACATTGGAAGCTGAGGTGACTTGTATGATGGGGGCCACGGGATAGCCTGTAGTTCTTCTACCAAGGGAGAAGCATCATCAAAAGTAAAGGTATCATGATTAAAATCATCATACCATCCATCGTTGTTGAACAAGCCCTCTTGATGAAGCTCCCTGTGCTGGGGCCTTCGATCTTGCTCGTCTTGAGCAAGGTGACGTACTTCTTCAGTGGCTTCGTCAATCTGCCTTTGAAGGTCAGCTAGTTAGGCCGTCTTTTACTTCTTCTTTTGCACTTGCTGATGAAGCATCTCCATATTTCTGATTTCATGGTCCAACTCGTCCTCCTGGGGTGTTGGACTAGTGGCCTTCCTCTTCTGGCTTTGGGCCTCTCGAAGAGAAAGGGTCTCTTGATTTGGGTCCAGTGGTTGCAGAGCTGCAGCCCCTAGCGCTGAAACTTTCTTCGATGGCATGATGAAGGTCGATGCTTGCCGAAGGTGGTCGAAAAGAGTTCACCGGAGGTGGGCGCCAATGTTGGGGACTTGTTCTCAAATGCTATGAGTTAAGAACAAGGCAACACAGAAATGTTAAATGTTAATGCCCTTCGTCCTTCGAGACATTTTTCCCTGAGGATATAATGATCTTCAGACGAAGGTCATGAAGGACATACCTTCATCATTGCAGCATACGATAATAAAAAGGAAAATCATATGGAATGTAAGAGACAACATGAACAATTACATAACATTATCAGCTCATTTCTATTTTATTATCATGGAAAAATAGAAATGATATCAAATTACAAATGTACCTTCGGCTTGAAAGAAGATAAAGGTGCAAGAGTGATGCAAAAGCAAATGCCAAGTAAGTGTGAACAGTTCGGGAGCACTGTTCATCTATTTATAGGCATGGGACGCAGCCCATGTAAAATTACACCCATGCCCTTTACATTTGCTAATGACTCTATAGTGATCCATCGAGGTCTAAATAGCCTTTTCCCTTTTAAGTCAGTTCCCTTTTCTGCTATCATGCCGAAGCTCCCTTGCTCATAGCTTTGGCTCTGCGTCAACCTTCACACTGTGGTTCTGATCCGAGTCCGAAGGTACCTGTTCATGTATTATACTCCAGAAACATTGTTAAATCTTGTGTTTGAGGACCTTCGGAAGACGAAGGCCCCCAACAAAGAGGAATAGCATTTATTGTAAAAACATTTTGAGATGATCAATGTACCTTTATTGTAACAAGACTGTAATATTTGATGTGTATAGCTTTGAATCGAATATGTAAATTACTGTAATTCATTTCTTTGCGATGCATGAAACTTTACATACATACCGTTTTTGAGCCTTCGGCGAAAAAACACCTTCCCTTCTTTTCATGCTTCATAAAGAAAAAGATCCATGCTTCGTAAAAATATCCATGCTTCGTAAAAAAAAGGGATCCCTTCTTTTGTGGCAGGGCTGATGAAGCTGTATTTCTCAAAGCTTACTTTGTGCCTTAGCACATTTTCATTTTTATGAAGCATTCGCCGAAGATCAATTCCGTGTTCGATTCTCGTGTCATTGATGCGATATGATATATGATGTGATGCTATGCGGGATGGTGTGATGAGTTGATGCAAAAATGATGCTAATGCCGAAGACACACACTCACACGCTCACACTGAAACACACAAGCTCTGCATCCCCTTAGGAACGACTGGAATCTCTTTGCTATTTATTTTTCGGCTTCACCGTTTATTTTTTGGTGTAAGTTCTGCATCCCCTTAGGAATGTCTTTTGAACTTCTTCGCCTTCTATTTCGGCGGCATAAGTTTTGTATCCCCTTAGGAACGTCTTTTGAACTTCTTCGCCTTATATTTCGGCGGTATTTGGCTCAACATTCCCTTTGGAATGACTTTTGAGCAGAAAACTTACACTGCGCTCCTTTAGGAACGACTTTTTGTAGTTTTGGTGACCCTTAGGAACGACTTTTTGAGCTTCGGCAGTTTTTGAGCTTTGTATGTCTGTGACGAAGATATATTTCATTCTGATTTTTAGCTCTGCATTCTCTTAGGAATGACTTTTTTTGGTGTAAGTTCTGCATCCCCTTAGGAACGTCTTTTGAACTTCTTCGCCTTCTATTTTGGCGGTATCACCGTTGACTTTTCGGTGTAAGTTCTGCATTCCCTTAGGAACGTCTTTTGAACTTCTTCGCCTTATATTTCGGTGGTATTTGGCTCTGCATTCCCTTTGGAACGACTTTTGAGCAGAAAACTTACGCTGTGCTCCTTTAGGAACGACTTTTTGTAGCTTCGGCAATTTCGGCTCTGCATTCCCTTAGGAACGACTTTTGAGCCTCGGCAATTTTAGCTCTGCATTCCCTTAGGAACAACTTTGGAGCTTCGGGAATTTTAAGCTTCGTAAGTCTGTGAAGAAGATATATTCCATTCTGATAGAAGTGAAATTATTACAAGGAATTAAAACTAGATTTACATTGCTTGTTCCTTATTAAAAAACAAAATGACATAGAACATGAAAGTATTTCAGAGGTAGGATATCACTCAATAAATGTGCTTTGATTCTGGCATAGTAGTGTTCACTGTGCGAGCTTCGGATTCCTCCCTAAATTCACGTTGCTGTTGGGAGTGCTGGCGCCCTTCTGGCTGCTGGCTTCGTGAATAGGTAGGTTGCAGTGGTGGTGGCGGTGGGAGCTTTGGCCAGGAAGCCTGTGAATGGCTAGGTGAAGCAACAGAAGCTGTAGGATGATTGCCCACATATTCTGGTATGTAGGGAGAGTGGCTCGAAGCAGTGTGCAAGACCTGCTTGGCTGCTTCGGATGATTCTGCCGAGCTTTAGCTTCTGCGATCTCCTTTTGCTTCAAAATGGTGATTTGGCACATTCTTGTAGTATGGCCCTTGTCCTCACCACATAATAAGCAATAGATCTACCTGGGTTGATCCCCATATCTTCCTCTGAAGCCCTTGGTGCCTCTGCCCCTTGGAGCTGGCGGCCTAAAAGAGCTTTGTTGTTGCCCCGAAGATTGTGAGGTGTACTGTGGCCTCTGAAGCTGGCTTCCTTTGTCATCATTTTGAGTTGAGCTGTGGATTGATCTAACATGCCTAGGGTGGATTCTTCCTCCGAAGCCCCTGGTCATCTCAGAGAATCTGTAAACTTCCTCCCTTCTTTGGCAAAAGTCGTTGTCAGCCCGGATGTACTCATCCATTTTCTGAAGCAGCTTCTCCAGAGTCTGTGGTGGCTTTCTGGAGAAATATTGAGCTATAGGCCCTGGCCTAAGACCTTTGATCATGGCCTCAATGACGATTTCATTGGGCATCGTGGGCGCCTGTGCTCTCAGACGCAAGAACCTTCGGACATACGCCTGAAGGTATTCTTCATGGTCTTGCGTGCACTGGAACAAGACTTGAGCTGTTACTGGCTTTGTCTGAAAGCCTTGGAAACTGGTAACTAGCATGTCCTTGAGCTTCTGCCACGACGTGATTGTCCCTGGCTGAAGGGAAGAATACCATGTCTGGGCCACGTTCCAGACTGCCATGACGAAGGACTTAGCCATGACAGCTGCATTGCCTCCGTATGAGGATATTGTTGCCTCATAGCTCATCAAAAATTGTTTTGGGTCCGAGTGCCCATCGTACATGGGTAGCTGGGGTGGCTTGTAGGATTGTGGCCATGGGATAGCCTGCAATTCTGCTGCCAAGGGAGAAGCATCATCAAAAGTAAAGGTATCATGATTAAAATCATCATACCATCCATCTTCGTTGAATAATCCCTCTTGATGAAGCTCCCTGTGTTGGGGCCTTCGGTCTTGATCATCTTGAGCAAGATGACGCACTTCCTCAGTAGCTTCATCGATCTTCCTTTGAAGATCGGCCAGTCGAGGCATCTTCTCCTTTTTCCTTTGCACTTGTCGGTGGATAATTTCCATATCCCTGATCTCCTGGTCCAACTCCTCCTCCTGGAATGTTGGACTGGTGGCCTTTCTCTTCTGGTTTCGAGCCTCTCGGAGAGAGAGTCTCCTGGTTTGTGTCCAGTGGCTGCAGTGCAGCAGCCCCTGGCGCTGTTATCTTCTTCGGCGGCATGACGAAGGTCAGTGCTTTGCCGAAGGTTGTGAAAGTGAGTACACCGAAGGTGGGCGCCAATGTTGGAGACTTGTTCTCAAATGCTACAAATTAAGAACAAGGCAACACAAAAATAGGTTAATGGTTAATGCCCTTCATCCTTCGAAGCATTATTTCCCTTAGGATATAACGATCTTCGGACGAAGGTTATGAAGGACGTACCTTCATCATCACAACATATATCAATGAAAGACGAAGCATATGAAACATGAGAAATAACATGGATAATCATATTACATCATAATATATCTTTTATTATATAATCATGAATGAATAAGAGCAACATATGATTACATTTGTACCTTCGGCCTGACAGAAGGTGAAAGTACAAGTGTTGCGCACGAGCGAGTACAAGTCAGCGTGAACAGTACGAGGATACTGTTCATCTATTTAAAGGCACAGGACGCAGCCTGTGTAAAATTATATTCATGCCCTTCATATCTAGTATTAGCTTAAGAACAATCTGTCGAGGACTAAATAGTCTTTTCCTGCTTAAGTCGGTTCCTTTTTCTTTCATTGAGCCGAAGCTTCTTTGCGCACAGCTTCGACACTGATTCAACCTTCGTTCTGACCCTGCTTTCCATATTATGTACAGCTTCATCCCTTGTCCGAAGATTTCTGCACATATGTTATACTTTGGGAAACAATGTTAGTCATGTTTTTGAGGATCTTCGGACGACAAAGGCCCCCAACAATATTGTATCCCATCAAATTAACCTATGTAGATCATTATGATTAATAAGAACATGACTGGGTAAAAAGAAAGTGATCAAGGGCACAACTTGCCTTCAATGAGCTCCTGCTCAGCAACTTCTACTTGCGGAACACCCGGATCCTCAGCCACTGGCTCTTCTACTCGCCACAATACAAAGAAGCACAGTATATAGAGAAAATTACATCACACCAAACATGTAAACAAAATACATAATAATAATCTACACATTAAAATAAGATTCTAGGAACAGGAATCATTAATTTTGGTGTTATGGATTTTAAGTTATGAATTTCCAAAGGTTTCATATGTTTGATATATAATTATTTGAGAAATTAATTTTATTACTGTTTTCATGTCAAAACAGAGACTCTAGGTGATAAACAATAATATTACAAAATTTTAGAAACTGGAATGGATTAATTTGGACCTAATATGAATTTTCTATGAATTATACAAATTCTAGGAATTGTTCTCATATTAAAATCTCATTTTCTAATTCATTTTCCTGATTTCCCATGTCCCTGGACTGCGCCTCAAATACCAGAAAAGGCAGGGTCCCTGGCTCAAAATAAACCAAGACTCAGATCACTGTGCTATGGATTGCGGGTTTATTCAGGGATAACCCAGGGTCTCTTTTATAAATATCTCGATCGAGGGGTATGGTTGAATGTGAGCCGTCCGATCAATAGCCAACCCTCTAGATTAAATCAGGGTCACAGATGAACCGGCCATCATCCCCGGTCGCCATATCCGACATCAATAGATGAGATACAACCACGCCTCGTCCTTGATCTAAGCCATTCACCAACGCATCGACGATCCAGATCTAATTACAGGAATTGGTAAGTTCCGATTTAATCCTGACCGTAAATTCCAGGATGAATGGCCGAGAGTCGTCTTCCCCAATCCAGCCAACATCGCTCAACAAAGGACGACGCACGCGCAGTGGTGACGGCGAGCGACATCTCCGGCGAGGCGATTCCTCAACCCAGACGCACTAAACCTCAATTAGATGGGTTCTAATTATTGAGGTAACAAGCGCGAACTCAGGAATGGGGTCCATACCAGAAATGGCGCGGCGCAGAGCACTGTCGACGGAAGAATGAGCACATGGTGGCCCTCGGTACTCCGACGAACAATCCCCCAGAATTCTGTTGCACTTGCGTTCGATGATTCGCAACCGCACGATTCCAACCCAATGGCGAGTCCCCGTGACTCTACACCGAGCACCGACCAACGGCCAGGCGAGATGTCAAGAGCGACGGCCTCAACCCTTCTCTTCTCCCCCGTGGACGGCGAATTCTCACTCACTTGGTTAATCGGGTCAGTTGGACGAGGAGAAGGGAAGGGAGCACGTGGGCGTATGGCCCGCTTTTGAAGCTGCGACGAGGTGGAGCCGTGGATAGCGCGATTGCCGGGCGGGCGCAACAACCCGCGCCGCGGTCCTCGGCCAGGAAGAGGAATAGGAGCGAGTGGAGGGCCCCACGCGACAGCCAGGTTACCGATGCGTATGCGGAGGCGAGAGACTGGCAGATATGGCCCACATGTCGGCACACCTGTTTGGACGCTGGGCCACGCGGAGGAAAAGCGTAATGGGCCAAGCTCCAGTGGTTTGGGCCCATGCGCCATTTTCCCATTTTCTTTTCTTTTTCCTTTTCCTTTTCTGTTTTATTTTCCTTTTTTATTTTTCCTTTCTCCTTTTGGATTTCAAATTCAAATTTGAATTTCAATTATTGATTTGCACATATGTCAAATGTACTAAATCAAATTTGGGGATGAAGAGTATATATTTATTTCCTATGTTTTATGTGGTATTTCTTTTCTTTCTCCACTTCAAAATTCTAGAATTTCTTTTAGATCTTAAATTCCACTTTGGACTTAAATATATTTCTTTTTACATTATTTTATATTGTCACAAAATGCACACACAATAAAATCCAGCATGATGCACAATTTAGTGGCATATCTTTTATTAATTATTTGTTTCTAAATATGGTGTTCACATGTGATGGTAAATAGATACAACACACACATATATAAATAAATGGATTAATTTTTCTCCTTTTATATTCTCTCTTACAAATTGGGTATTACATGTTTGGAGTCTTTGATCATAAGTTCAAAGCTCACAAACTTGCCAATAACTTCCTCGGGAGACATCTGTTTGTATCTAGGATCTCCACGTATTAATTGAACATGAGTAGGATTACAACATACAAGAGATCTTAGAATAACCTTGAACGTTTCATGGTCATCCCATTTGGTGCTCCTGAGGTTGCGCACTTGGTTCACCATGGTCTTGAGCCGATTGTACATCGCTTGCGGCTCTTCTCCTTTGTTGAGGACGAATCGACCAAGCTCGCCCTCGATCGTCTCCCATTTGGTGATCTTTGTCACCTCATCCCCTTCATGCGCGGTTTTGAGGATGTCCCAAATTTCTTTACCGTTCTTTAACCCTTGCACCTTATTATACTCATCTCGACACAAGGAAGCGAGGAGTATAGAGGTGGCTTGGGAGTTAAAGTGCCTAATTTGGGCCACCTCGTCCGAGTCGTAGTCCTCGTCCCCCACCTTTGGTGCCTGCGCTCCAAACTCAATAATATCCCAAATACTTTCGTGGAGTGAGGTTAGATGGTGCCTCATTTTATCACTCCACATACAATAATCTTCACCATCAAAATATGGTGGTTTGCCTAGGGGTACGGAAAGTAATGGAGCGCGCTTTGAAATACAGGGATAGTGTAGGGGCATCTTACTATACTTCTTGCGCTCATGGTGCTTATAAGTAGTCGACGACTTGGTGCCGGATGTGGAGGGTGATGAAGAGTCGGTCTCGTAGTAAACCACCTTCTTCATCTTCTTCTTCTTATTATCACCTCTCATATGTGACTTGATGGAGGAAGAGGATTTCTCCTTGTACTTGTTGCCGGACTCTTCTGATAGAGTCCTCCCCGAGCTTGCGGGCTTGTCGCTGGTCACGATCTCCCTCTTGGCGTGATCTCCAGACACCACTTTGAGTTGGTTAGACTCTTAATGAAGCACTGGCTTTGATACCAATTGTTAGTCGCCTAGAGGGGGGTGAATAGACGAAACCTAAAATTTAAACTTTAAACACACACTAAGGTCGGGGGTTAGCGTTAGAATTAAATTCAAGTCCGAAGAGAGGGGAAAACAAATCAAACAAGAATCAAGGCGAGTGAACATGATGATTTGTTTTACCGAGGTTCGGTTCCAAAGAACCTAGTCCCCGTTGAGGAGGTCACAAAGACCGGGTCTATTTCAACCCTTTCCCTCTCTCAAACGGTCACTTAGACCGAGTGAGCCTTTCCCTTAATCACATGGGTCACTAAGACCCCGCAAGGACCACCACACTCTTAGGTGTCTCTTGCTTCGATTACAAGCACATAGAAAAGAAGTGAGGAAGGAAGAAAGGCAATCCAAGCAACAAGAGCGCAAATGAACACGAACACACACTCTCTCAAGTCACTAAGTGGTTGAGATGAATTCGAGACTTGGGGAGGGTTTGGTCTTTGGAAATGTGTCTTGGAGTGAATGCTATAGCTCTTGTATTAAATTTGATCTTCTGAAAACTTGGATGCCAAAGGATGTGGTGGTTTGGGGTATTTTGTAACACCCCAGGTGTTACCCAAAGACCTGGCCAAAGGAGCACACTTGTGTCCTACTCACCCTATATGCTAGATTGGAAAGTAAAGGCACTAAAAGCTTAGAAGCATGGTTAAGCCAAGTATTGATCATCAAAATAAAGGAACCCTAGCCTTCATACAATTCTCACTCATGAACAAGGTTCAAAAACCCTAATTCTCTTCTTAAGCCATTAAACCCTAAGCATGGGATTAAAGGGGAAAGAGTGGGCAAATGGCCAAATCACAAAAGGGAACCTTTACCAAAGATGAAGTATATAAGTAAATCTACAAAATGTATTAAGAAAGGTATTACAAAAAGGCCCAACAAAAACCCCAAAACAATTCACCAAGTGGGGAGCACACTAGAGCTATTCAAAATTCTCTAAGTCCCCAAAACCCACCCTAGCCCAAAATTAAATGTGTTCACCCTTGTGTTGGCGCCAAAACCACTTGGACCAAATAGAAAAAAGTGGCCAAATTACCCAAGGCACATCCCTGAAAAATTTGAATTCAAACCAAGGTCGTTTGACATGGTGTGACATCAGTTTTGTCGCTGGTGAACAGTGCAGACAGACAAGACTTGGCGCCCGCATATCTTGCAAACTAGGGCAGATCTTCCATGGGAACTTACACAAACTAGCTAGCCCTAGGTGCCAGGAAGAGATCTTGCACAAGACTTTTGGCGAGATTCGCACATTTTGGGGCTCTGCCGGCGTAAGAACTCGGGCAGATGAACATGACCACGTGTTCGACGCGCCCTGGCGACGCCAGAGCATGCCCTCGGCGCTCCGCCCGCGCGCGCAGCCCCGCGCCGTGCCAACCTCGCGTCCACGTCGTGCCCGTGGCTATAAAAGCCACCCCGGCCTCGACCGTACACCCTCGCGCGTCCCTGACCCAACCCGAGCTCGAGTTCGTCGGCGGTTGCCCAAAGAGCGATGTGCCAGCAGCCGAGCAAGCCACGACCACCGTAGACCGGCCAAACTAGCCACTCCCCGTCCCGTCTGACCCTCGGGTTAGCTTCTACGGACCTCAATGAAGCTCCCAGAGCCGAGGATTGAACTCTACCTCACCAGAGACATCGGATCGACGTCGCTAGACTTCAACCGGCCGCCGTCGCACGTAGACCGAGCTCCACGGTAAGCCATTCGTTGATTCCTTGCACCTGTAGCATCCTTAGCATCCCGTGAAGCTCCCTGTGCCATTTGATTGAGCCCTACCGCCGTGAGCAGGCCGGAGCACACGCCGCCGACGAGCCCGACCGCCTGCGCACGCGGTCAGCCCTATTCCGGCCATCACCGTCGATGACCCGCACCTCGACGTGACTGCCAGGACCTCCCGGACCTCACCCAACCCTTCACCGGACCTCCCTCGCCGCCTTTAAGCCACGCCACCCTTTTTCCTCTCCGCGGTTACTGTTGCAAGGGGGAAAGAGCTCGGTTTGAAAGAAAGAAAAGCAAGGGGGTTTTTGCGTAGTCAGTGACTCAGAGGAATAGTTCCGCAGGGGTACAATTTAAAGGATTAGTTAAGGGAAACCCCAGGGGCCTCGGTGCAAACTGGTTTTCATTAAACCTTTTAAACTTTATTCTTTTAAATGTATACATAACTTGCAAAATTCATAACTCCAATTCTATCCAGCCAAATTTGGTCAAACTAATTTTGTTAGGTTCTAAATAATGTGAACTACTTAGGAAAATACCAAACACCCTAAGTACTGCAAGAATATTAAAGGTTTTGATTTAAATAAGTATACTGCCCAAAACTAAATAATCAGAGGAAAATAGGAAGAAAAATCACAGGCATGCCCAACTACTAACTACCCTGTTTAAAAATATTGAACTCACCAGTATACTAGATTAAGGAGAAATTAACCACAAAAACTTGTTTTAGTCGAAACATTAAAAAAATGGAAAAGGGGATTAATAATATAAACCAGAGGGCAACCATATTTTTCCTAGCTTACATAAGTAGCATAGTTTACTAGAAAATTTTGTTAAACCCTCTGTTAGTACAAAAGAAATGCACCACAATTCATTTCATGAAAACAATGAAAACTTAGAAAAATCCTAGAAAAATAACCCTAAGGACAAACTACCCCAATCCTTGGGATAACTAATAATATGCTAGTAGGAATCTAGGAAAAATATAAGTTCTGTTGTTTGATATTTTTCAAATAACAAGTTAGTTATAAGTACATGTTTGACATTAAACTTTAGAAAATCACAACTAAATAACCATTAGGTCACTTTCTGTAATTTTTGGCACAGAGACCTGTTATCACCCATGAATCTTGGCAAAAATAAATTTTAGTACAGAAACCTCACCTAAATCAAAGCTATAGTACAAAGTGACTATCTATCCCTCACTTTTGTTATTTTTGCATAAGGATTATCTAAATTAATCCTAACCTCAAAATTTTAGAATAAACTATAGAGATCAATGGTTACCCACTGTAATTTTTGTAACATTTTTGGAAAACTCTAAATTGTCAGGGTAGTTCAAAAGCACTCAATAATAAGCATAATAGAAAGTAAAAGGGGAATTGCGGAAGAAATTAATGACGTACATTGAAATCCTCCTAAGAATCCAAACAAAACATAAAAGAGGTGATTAAAAAGTTCTAAGTTCACTCAAGACCGTAAGATGAGTGCATGAAACCCTTAACACACCCTTCGACAAAGAAAACCCCAAGTGTACCCACTGTTTTCATAATTGTTTCACCATACATAGTACTTACAAATTGCCATATCATTAATATACGTGTACGTTATTCATTGCATCCGATAGATTGTAATCTCGCTGACGGAGAGTACATCCTCGTTCTGGAGCAAGGAGCTGCTCAGGAGGTAGTCCAGGAGCCAGCACCAGAGCCTGCCATCGAGGATCTGCCTGCCCCAGCTTTGGAAGGCAAGCCCCGGTTTTATGCATAACCATTTATATATACTATTTTACTACACTTAATGTTTGTAGGCTTGTACTGTGCACTTAAGTGTAGGAGTTGACTGGAACCTTAGTTGCATGAACTCAGGATTCCTTTTGAGATGTATACTAGTATGCTAGGTCGAGTAGCTGCTTTACTAATTAGGGATCTCGGTATAAGTCGAGTGATTTTTCTAGCACTCGCGCGAGGTCAGGAATTGGTTGTATCCATTTTTTATATCATAGTGATGATGGTTTGTGGACAACGATCCATGAGGATGTGTTGTCTACGAGACAGAAATTGGAATAAGGATTAAGGTGTGGTACCGTGTGTCAAGCGTTTGAACGTACTAAGCACATGCCGAGAAATATGGTAAATCGGTAAGCCTAGTACCTGAGTGAACCTGCCCGCAGACTTTGCCCCTCACGCGACCTAAGATGTGGTCTCCCATTCTGGTTATGGTGGGTACAAGTGCGGTCACTGCACGACGGCAGTCGGGGTCAGTGAGGCATTGTACGCCAAGGTGGTGAGCCCTGTTCTGTTGACAGGGAATCGATGGGTACGGTTGATGTGTGTGGGAACGGAGTGCCTCGCCACGTCGTGTGTTTAGGTTTACCTTGCAAGGGTTAAAAACTCGATTCGAATCGTCTGCTTCTCGCATCTAATGAGACTGCTTGATCCATGCTGCTACATTGAGTAATAAGTGGAAATGAGATGACTGGAAAAAGATGTTGATTGTTAAAAATGTTTGCTACCATGTATGATTAGCTTGGTAGACATCTAGTCTTAAGAGAATCACACTAAAACTTGGAAAGCTAAAATCTGATTTTAAACTCAGCTAGTGCTTTTGGCAAACCAAACCCCTCAGCCAAACAGCTGCATCACTATAGGAAACTGGTTAAAGAACGTGGGTGACAAACCGTCGAACTTAATGTAATAAGTCGTCAAACTTACCGTAAGAACGTGGGTGTACCGACGAATATTACCGACGGCGATTTTTGGACGAACTTAGAGAAGTAAGTTCGACGGCCCCGGCGAACTTAACATTAAGAACGTGGGTACCGTCGAACTTAACGTTAAGAACGTGCATTTTTAGGTTCGATGGTGGCCGTCGAATTTGTTCCCATAAGTTCGATGGTACCCACGTTCTTATTGTTAAGTTCGATGGGGCTACGTGGCCGTCGAACTTATTTGGCCTGCGTGGGCTGCGCATTAAGTTCGACGGTACCCACGAACTTAACGTTAAGAACGTGGGTACCCATGTTCTTAACCTTTTTCCAGAAAAAAATAAAAATTACAGAAATGAAAAATCAGACAAACATAATATCACATGCAACATAGAATATCACATACAATACAGATTTCAAACACATGGATATATGTTCATATCACAAATTCACACAAGTCCAAATACATAAGTTCACAAATTCACATAAGTCCAAATATGTAAGTTCACAAATTCACATAAGTTCACATCCATAGTTCACATTTGTAGTTCACAAGTTCAAACACACAAGTTCAAACATTAGCTCTATCGCTCTCGATTAGGACATCGGATTGTTGTTCGTAGCTCCACCACTAGAATTGAGACATCTGTCCGCAAAGTCATCGTGAGGGGGAGGAGTCACTTGATGGGAGCCGGAATCCTACAAAATAAACCAAAATTCTCATAAATATACAACTGGCATTAAATCACATGTACACAAAGATATAGGAAAGCATGATAAACACAAAATGTGGCTTCCAAGAAGATCACAAAATGCTGGCATTAAATCACATGTACGCGAAGATATAGGAAAACATGAAAAACACAAAATGTGGCTTCCAAGAAGATCACAAAATGACATGTACACCAAGATATAGGAAAGCATGATAAACATCTGTCCTACCCTAAAGTGCTGCCATCACAAGAAACAAGCGGCAGTGGAGTAGTCCCAAAAAAAGAAGGCCAATTTGTTAGCTGCTAAAATTAGTTGAAGACATCCAAACACTCTAGTGCATTCAAACACCCCAGCTAAGCATAGTGCACTAAACAGCTAGATCTAACTGGACACAGGAAATTACAAATAGGACAACAAGTCAACAAACCAAAATTAAGGAAGAAATCAGCAGCACAGAACAATAAAGTTCACCTTGTCCATAAAAAGGGTCAAAAGTGGCATGTTCAGTTCAGCAATACTGAAAATTTTTGTTCCTCTCAACTGAAAGTTATTTTTTTTCTCGAACACGCAGGAGATCTGCGTATCATTCCATTAATAGATAGATAGAAGAAGGTACAACACACGCACACACACACGTCGCACACATCATACCAACAGACGCACCACACCCATCACAAGACACAACATACCAACCAACGCAACACCACCACCACACTTAACCACTCTGGACATGATACAAGACTATCCCCTCGGATTAAGCATAAACGCAAGAGTTGAAAGCAGGTTCAACCCTTTCGCCCCGGCACTACACCACATCCTGAGATCATCGCCAGCGAGGGTGAGAGTATTCTCAAGGCTCGGCGACCGTCCATTGAACACACAGTCGTTGCGATGACGCCAAAGGCTCCAAGCGCCAAGGATAACTATAGAATTGAAACCTCAACTGAAAGTTATGCTCCACACAATGATTTTTTTTGTCAAAGCAGAAATGGGAGCAGATATTGACTGGTCTGGTCTAAACATACAAGACTGAAAGAAGAGAAAATTTTCAAGTGCTACAGTCATTAGAAGTTTAAAATGTGAACCTAGACAGAAAGCAGGGAAGAAACAAGGACCTTTTCCACACTTGGTAGCCTTTTGATTCTGCATTGCCTTTATTTACTGTTAACCCCCAATCCTAATCGTCTAGGATTAGGCGGGTGAGGTTGGCGAGCGCGCCAGGGACGGCACCGTCGAAGGCGTTGACGGAGAGGTCGAGCACCTGGAGCGCGGTCTGCCCCGAAAATCAGTAGAGTCTCAGCTTCTGAAATCCAGACATCGTACTTGTTCTCGGGTGTTGCTTTGCTTACCAGGAACTCGTCGGCCTCGGGGCACGTGGCAGCCGGCATCTGGAGAACGGGGGCGCCATGAAGCACAAACTACTCAAGGTTACAACTTACAATCCCTGCCTACTGCAGCACTGCTCGTTATGCATCCCCATCCCACGCTCTACTCCTGGCAGAGACCCCAACTGCGCGCCGCGCGCGCGGCAAGCGACATCCGGAGCGTTTTGTTTCTGTTTAATATAAATGTCCGAGAGAGAGAGAGACCTGGGAGTAGAGTGTTAGTGATCAAGATGTTTTAGACTATTTGAAAAATAATGGTATACCTGGGAGTTCATAACCATTGAATTTATAGTGGTGGAAGCTGCAAGTACATTCCTGGAAAACATTACATAGTGATGTAAGGCAGGACTTTCAAGCTTCTGGTCATTTAACTGATCCACATGACTTGATCCAGACTTGAAATATTCTACTGTCAATCTCATGTTCAAGCAATGGTCATAGTCTGCACTCCAAGATGATATAGAAATGCACTCTGCCTTGTAAGGAAATAAGCTTCATCTTCAGTTATATCAAGTAGCTGCCTAAGTTTCCGTTCAACATTGGAGCATCCTACTTCACTAGACTTGGCTCTCACAATTGTGTGCTCCATCTTCTCCAGCTTCTTTGTAGAAATGAAAAGAGTAACCAGTCATTGCGACCAGCAATATTTTGAGAATAGAATGAAAAAGACATTGCAGTGCATTATTTTATCGAAATTAATTCGTGAGCATCATAGTTGTGTGCACTAATTGTTTATTGTTTCAAGAAGTGCAGACACAGAACTAAGACAAGAACCAAAGCCATGTTAATGGATTGCACTAGCCACATGTCAGGGCCTAAGGAGGCCCACGGAGGGGCTGCGGTAGCAGCAGCGATGGGCCCTCTAAGGAGGATTAGATAAGGATAGTTAGAGATAAGATTAGTTGAGATTATTTAGGAAGGTTATCAGTTAGTGGTTGTTGAAAGTTTTTAGGAGAGTTTTAAGGAGATAAGGATCTCTAGCTAGATAGAGACGGCCAGCTGGCCTATTTATGTAATCAATGGATGAGAAATAAAGTAGGCAAGAATTAGAAGGGAGAAACCCTCCTCTTGCTCGGCCGTGGGCAGAGGCCCCCGGCCGGTGTTCCTGCCCATCGATACCCTCTCCAATCCTCACTGACCTAGCGACCATAACACCACATATAATTCATTTATTAGTTAAAAAGGTTATATGAAAAAAATTCTCGAATACACAGGAGAACTACATATCATTATATTAAGAAGAATAGAAAGGTCTAAAAAAACCAAGTACAAGACGCCAATATGGTAGCAGAAACTAAAAAAACTGAGCTAAAAACCCAAAACCAAACCCCCCAAAAAATAAAAAAACCACCTCAAAGCACAGGGAAACTAAACAATGGTTGTATGAAAATAAAGGAACATATATGTTTTTTAAATTAAGACAAGACTAACAATGGTGGAAGATCAACATTTGTGATGGTGTCACTTAGCATGTGTTCATGTTCTTGGATGTTTTGCCTCAGTTCACGTGTAAATGCTTCATGCTGCTTCAATTTTGCAATGCTAGGATAATGAGCTCTTGCCATAAAAAGTTGATCTTTAAGCTTCTTGACAATGGCATCCTTCATTACTTCCCTGTGTTTAGTAGACTAGAGGCAGTAACTCCCATATTCATGTTCACAGGACTTGGTATTCTCCTCATGCACTGTCTCTTGATCATGGTTCTCTTTCCCATTGACAGTAGTATCCTGTCACAAAACAAATTTTCCTATGGTAGAAAATGAAAAAAAGGTCTGAAACATTCACTATTTCCCGACCCTGTTCTTAAAGTACATACCATTACAAGAGCACAGGAGTCATATCCTGCACCGACAACTTGAAAACCATTGTGGCGATATTTGAACTAATTATGATTGGCCCTAACAACAAGAGGTTTTCTAAAGAACTAACAACAATTGCACATAATTGTACACCATGGAATCATGGGTAAATTCTATAGAAGGTGGGGGAAAAGCATACGGTGTGTTTAAGGGAACACAATTGTACATTACCCTGCACCAGAATATATATCATTACCTGATTTAAAGTATTTACTGTTTGGAAAGTAAACATCTTACTAGCAGATGGGAATGTGCAAAATGTGGCCTATCAACTTTATTTGTAAAATCTCAGTGGATGCTCAATCCGCAGAAACAAGGCACAAGATTATTACTGATGGGTAGCAATGTTCCTATCATCTCTATATATTCAAGAAAAGTATTGAGTGTGAAGTCCTAGTGATTAAATGGTCATGTCAGTAGAAGCGCAACACACTGACCTCACCATTTTGGGCATGGTAATCCTAAAATGCAGGGAAACAAGAGATTGCAGTTAGCCCAGTCACCTTTGATCTCCAGGATAGGTCCTTCAACTGAAACCTTTTGGAGGTACGAGGTCCTGAAACACAACTAAATACAGTAAGATGGACACCATCAACGTCTCGCGCTGTTTGTACTCTCCTTAATGCTCACATTTACCTTTGAAGGTGCCATTGTTCTGTCCAAGTAAAGAGAAAGCGCCCTTGAGCTTTGCTTTTGATTTGGCAGCATGATCCTGGCTAAACCTCGATCTAGTAGATCTCTCAGCGGAAACCCCATCAGATCCAGACACCTTTTTGGAAACATCCTGGGTGCACAGTCAGAAAAGAGAGGAGGTCATCAGTCAAGATTGAAAAACAAACATGAGACGATTCAGCACAGCAGGCTCCTGATGATGGGTTTAGGTATGCCAGGAAATGCCAATGTGGCAAAAGGAGATTAGAGATCCATCTAGCTAGATAGTTGTGCACCAGTTTGCAGACTTGAGCAAAGTTTCATCACCAGCATTGGTGACAGTACAGTGCACACAACCAATTGATCTATTTGGATATCACTACTAAAATAGTGTTTCGTGTCCACTCTTCAGATTCAGTTATGGGTTTGTTTGACACAAAGGTGCTTATAGAAAATAGATAGCAAGGCAAACCAGATTGTTCGAAATACTAAGAAGAAGGTACAACACTACATCAAGAGGGCATCTTGCCAGCGAGAGCAGTTTTGTGCACGTATTTTATCTTAGGCATGGCATGTCAAGGCATGAAGAGAAGAAACAATTTTGGGTTGTGCACCTACTCCAAGAACAGAAAACCGAGGGATGGGCATGCCAGCCAAGGCATGACGAGAGAAACGCATCTGGTTTGCCACCTCCGCCTGTTCCAGGAATAGCGACTTGAGAATGGAGACAAGAGGCGGTAGGTTGTTGAGCGTCGCCATCACAGCATAGCACATCACGCTCACACACACGCGGCCGGACAACGAGTTGTTGGAGAGGTCGAGCGCGATGAGGCGGGTGAGGTTGGCGAGCGCGCCGGGGATGGCGCCGTCGAAGGCGTTGAAGGAGAGGTCGAGCACCTAGAGCGCGGTCAGCCCCACGAGGGCGGCGGGGAGCGCGCCGGAGAAGGCGTTGGGTGGAGGTGGATGCCCGCGAGCACAGGCAGGCGGTGGCACCGCGGCCCACGCCGGAGAGGAACGCCAGCAGCGCTGCCTTGTCGATGTCGGGCTCGGAGGAGGCCAAGTGGTGTGGGGCTGGCGAGCAGGCGGCGCGGCGCGGCGCGGCGCAGTGTGCGGGGTGGAGGCACGGGTTGGCGGCGGCAGGGCACGCGATGGCAGCAGCGGGGCGCGCGAGCTAGCGGCGGGCGGCGGGCGTGAGCTGGTGGCAAGCGGGAAAGGAGAGGAAGAGAGACGCGCAGGGTTAGGGATTTAGGTTTTTGGGTTAAGAACGACGGTGTCCACGTGGCCCACGTATTTAATTTAAGAACGTGGGTACCCACGTTCCTAATAGGTTAAGTTTGACGGTTTTGGCTTGGGCCCACGAACTTAATTTAAGAACGTGGGTACCCACATTCTTAAAAAAACCCATGAACTTAACTAATGTAAGAACGTCGGTACCCACGTTCTTAACAAAACCCACGAACATTTATCAGTTTCTTGTAGTGCATGTCTAGAGGTAGAGGAGTAGACTCCTCACACTAGGTAAGTCTAGCTAAGTATTAGTATACTCAGCCTTACTTATGGCATAATTTTTACAGGTTCTCTGGAGGATATGGTTGCTGGAGTGACTTGGCCGTCTACCTTGCCACCGGGTTGGACAGTCGAGTGGGACCTTACCTCAGCAGGAGAGGAGCAGGAGGAGTGATGGGACAGGCTTCCCCATCCTCCCGTTTAATTACCATTAGTTAAATTCCGCTGCATTCCGAACAATGATTACCACTTTTGCAAAACTCCGATGATGTTGTAATAACCGTAAGCACTTCTCTAATGTTTGGTTTTATGCTTTATTGTATTTGCTCTGTGCCTCACCTTCGAGTGAGTATGTGGTACTTGATCCTGTTAGTGGCCTTGTCGGACTAGATCCGAGGGACTGATGTTTTATTCCTATTTAAGTGTGGTCTAGCCTCTAAGGTGGGACTTAGGCACTTAAGTTGGAATAATTCAAGCGGTTCCACCACAGCTGGTATCGGAGCTTGTACCACCACAGAGGAATCAATAAATCATAATTACCAACCTTTTCAAAAGTAAACCTATTTAGAAACCAATGTTGGATAGATCGGTAAGACGATAAGGATAGACCTAGGACGTGAATCCTTAGGATACTAGATGGGTAGCTAGGTGGCTAATTGAATATGCCCTACAGGCTGCTATGATACGGATGGAGGATTTCTCTATCCCTATATGCTGGATGTGAGGTCGCTTAGGACGAGCATGCATGCATCTTTTTTTTCTAGCTACTTAGTAAAAGGTCAAAAAATTTAAAAGCTACGTAATCAAAGAGGCACCGTAATAAGAATTAAGTCTACATCAAAGCTCTCAACTTAACCATGGGAAAGCCAAGCGCTAGTTTCCTTTTATTTTGGTAATTCTTTTTCTTTTTCGCTTACGCTTACCCTTACACAGATGACTTCTCACGAATCATCGGAAGGAGGGAACGCACATTCCCACACGGACGGGCTTGCACAAGAGAGTTTTTCCCGTATTTTGTGGGAGGTACTGCAGGGAGCCGGTTATGCTACGCCTCCCCAATACGCGGTGCAGCTGTTCGAGGAGCACCGGGTACCCCGCTATAGGGTGAGGATGACTTTGGAGCTCATCCCTTGCAGCCGGGCTGGCGTTCGTTGGACTCCGAGTCCTTCGGTTTCAGGGCTGAGGATACTATCGAGTCCACCGCTCTCCACGTGCTGACGACCTTCTGCGGCTTTCACCCCTTGAAGCTATCAACCCATCCCATTGGCTTGTTCCCCGCTGAGAAGGAGGACGACCCAATGTGGAAGGATCGAGTGGAGCATGCCAAGGATGTGTGGGCTCTCTACCGGGGGCAGACAGCTCACCTGACAGTTCGGTGCATGAATGCCCTGTATCGTCTGTAGGCAATGCGAGGAGAGGCAATGTCCCAACTGATGGGACTAGTGGAGTCTACCAAGATCACCCTAGATAATAGGGAGGACCTTGTGGTAGACTTGTCCACTGAGCTGGTGGAAAAGGACCTCTAGGTGGAGCAGATGGCCACTCAAATCCAAGAGCCTGAGGATCAGGTAGAGGCCAGGGAGAACACCATCGAGGTTCTGGAAGATCAGCTCCAGACCACGTAGCAACAGCTTGAGGAAGCCAACCAGCATTTGGATCTGTACCATCAGGAGATTCAAGACATGGAGGCAGAAGGGGCCGATGAGGATGTCGACATCGAGGGAGGAGAGGAGCCGGAGAGCCTACATCCAGCTTGGACACTGCTGGCTCAGGGAGACCACCTTCCTCCGAGTCTAGCATTGCCTCGTTTGCCCATTAGATTTCAGAGTTAGGATAGAAGTGTGCAGCAGCAGAACTCCTCGAAACTAGCTTAGCTTTTGCACCTTGGAGGTACTAGGCTAGAGAGAGTCAAGTATTTTGAGCACTGCTGTAACTGGTAGAAAACTCTTTTGGCTTGATGGATGATGGATGGTTTCTATTTTAAGTTATGAAGGAAATTATATCATGGGGTACCTATTGTGGAAGGCAAGAAAATATTTGGGATATTACAGACCTCGTTGTTTAAAAATCTTTTATCATGTGTAATCGCAGATTTCAAAGTATGATATTAAGAACATCCTAAATTTCAGATGGCAGGAAGAGCGCGCCGTGGACAGAATGAGCGCATTCTTCCACCACCACCGCCGCCTCCTACCATGCAAGAGCTGATGGCTCAGCAGAATGAGATTCTGCGACAGCTAGCCCAGCGTCAGCCACCACCTCTGCACTATGGTGGTGGTGATCACCATCAGCGTCCCCCAGTAGCGGCCACCTATCAGGAGTTCCTCAGCACTCAGCCGCCATTGTTCACTCGGGCAGAGGACCCACTTGATGCTGATGTGTGGCTCAGGGTGGTGGAATCCAAATTCCCACTGCTTAATGGAGGTTGTTCCGATGTGGCCAAGGTCCGCTTCGCCACCCAGCAGCTTCGTGGACCCGTGCGGACATGGTGGGATCATTTCCTCGCTATGCAGCCGGTTGACCACGTGGTTGAGTGGGGAGAGTTCAAGGCAGCATTCAGGGGGCATCACATACCAGCAGGCATCATGGACCGCAAGCTCAATGAATTTCTGGCACTCACTCAGAGAGGTCGTACAGTGTTGTAGTACGCCCAAGCTTTCAATGACCTGTGTCAGTATGCAAGCTATCATGCTGACACGGATGAGAAGAGGGACAGGTTCAGGAGGGGCCTCAGTACTAAGCTCCGCAACCGTCTCAACACAGTCAGGGCCAACAGCTACAATGAGTTAGTCAACATGGCCATCTCTCTGGAGGACTGCATCACAACCCATCAGGCAGAAAAGAAGAGGAAGACCCCTATGGCAGGACCTTTAGCTCAGCCTCAGCGCTTCAGGATTGTGTCCGACACTCAGAATAGGGGACCTGAGTAGCAGCAAGGGCGATGGGTGATTCGACCACAGCAGCAGCAGGCACCCAACTGCTCTCAACCTTCAGCTCCGAGGAACAGCAACCAGCCACAGCAGCAGTACCGACAGGGCAATGACAACAGGTGTTTCACTTGTGGCAGCACCGGACATTATGCTAAGAATTGTCCCAAGAACCAGTAGAGGCAGGGGCAGAATGCAAATCAGAACCAAGGCAAGAGGCAGAGGGTGCAAGTGAGGCAAGGCAGGCTGAACTTTACCATATTGGCTGACATTCCTGAGGGAGCACCCGTCATGACCGGTATCTTTTCTGTTTTGAATTACTCTGCTATCATTCTTTTTGATTCTGGTGCATCACACAGTTTTATCAGTGCAAAATTTAGTGCCAAATGTCAGTTACCTTTTCATCACACAAATGGGGCATTATGATTTCAACACCAGGAGGTAGGGTTGCCACCTATCAGATCAATAGGCATGTGCCAATAAGATTGGGTAGTTTCTGTCACACCCGGCTTTAAGGAACAAAGCCATGTGCATCTCATACATGCGCCAAGAAGACAACATATATAATAACAGAGTGTATAGAGATAAATGTCAATAACATCAGAGTATTTATTACATTGCAGAAGACTTATTACAAGATAAAGTAATAAAGATAAAACGAACTAAGGATCGTTGGCGCCAATGTCAACTGAGAAACGCTACCTAGATCAGATCATACTCCTCGCCCTGTGGCTCCTCCTGAACCACCTGCTCTTCTCCTGTGGGGGGGAGTGTGAGACAGCAAGGGTGAGCTCACACATGATCATAGCTCAACAAGTTGTGGGGAACTAGTGGACATAAACTCACAAAGGTGTGAGTTCATGTGATGTGTAAGGCTAATCAATGATAGGGGTTAAGGCTGAGCATTGCTTTTAAGTAGTTGGTCAAAATTTTATTAGCAATTACTAAGTGTAAGTAAATACCAAACCATAAGTAAAGTAATAGAACAAAATTAATAATAATCCCATGCAATGCAAATGACAAAATTGAATTTAAGTTCCATAATTTAAACATCAGAGAGTCCTGAGCTGCTCATGACCGTGAGCTCGGCTAGTATACCAGTTTTACACTCTGCAGAGGTTGTACCCTTTACCCACAAGTCATGTTACCCATCTGCCAAGGGGTCGCGAATCCCATACACCTCTACCTAGGAAGCGCGGCAGGGCAACACTACGAGGCCTTTACAAAGTTCCACTAGCTTCCGAAAACCCGCTACAGTTTATAGGAAGTTCCAATGCAGGGTTCTTGGCTGACTGCCATCGCAGCAAAATCAACCAAGGACCTCCCTACACTGACCACTCCCCTACTGCCCTTACCCCTTTCGGGTAAGGTAGTCTTCCACTAGCTTTCCTAATTAGTCAGCCAAGGGCGTCCCATTAAACCCTTGTGGTGGCACGTGGTTCTCAAGTTAAGCTCTATGTTCCAATTAACATTAATGATCTCAACATGAACATAAATAGAATAACAAAAAGAATTGGAACATAGAGGTAATAAATGATTATCCCAAAACCATATAAAGCAATAGCAAACTACCCAAGTGATTCAGGGGTAAACAAGGTAATGAGATAAACAATCTAGGGTGACCTATTGGGTCCCATCAAAATTAACCTATGCATGGATAAGTGATATTAAAGAACATTATTAGGTAAAAAGTGGTCAAGGGCACAACTTGCCTTCAATGAGCTCCTGCTCAGCTACTTCAACCTGCTGCTCACCAGTACCCTCAGCAACGGGCTCTTCTACTCGCCACAATACAAACAAGAACAGTGCATATAGAGAAATTAACATTACACCAAACATATATACAAAATACACAGTAATAATCTACACATTAAAATAAAATCCTAGGAACAGGAATCGTAATTTTTGGAGTTATAGATTTTAAGATATGAATTTTCAAAGGTTTCATGTGTTTAAATTGGATTAAGTGAGGAATTAAATTTATTACTGTTTTCATGACAAAACAGAGGTTCTAAGTGATAGAGAATAAGATTATAAAATTTTAGGAACTGGAATGGAGTAATTTGGAGTTAGTATGAATTTTCTATGAATTTAGTAAGTTCTATTAATTATTTTCATATTAAAAATCCATTTTCTATTTCATTTATTCAAATTAAATGATCACTGGACTGGGCCTCATTTTCTAGAGAGTGCAGGGGGCTCGGGGAAAGAATCCCCAGACACAGAGAACAGTCGCATAGGACGGGGGGTTATTTGTCAGAAAGGTTATGGACTCTTTAGCAAAATGGCCTGGCGAAGGGGTACGGGTGATTTCTGGTCGTCCGATCAGAAACGGTTGGCCTGGATTAGATGCGAACGATTCAAATTAGATCAGCGCGGCTGCGAATCGGTATGCCACCATGGCCCCTGGATCCCGATCCGACGATCGTAGTTTAATGAAATCTAGATCAGATCTCCATCGCTCGATTCCCCCGCAACGACCCAGATTCGCTCACGTGAAAGGGTATCCCACTATCTAATCTCAGCCGTTCAGAGATCAATCAACGGCCGAAGTGTTTCTCCCCCAACCGAAACAGACGACGGCGGCGCCGCCATGACTTCACGGCGGAGAGTCCATCGGAGAATCCCGCAAGCGGTGTGGATGCACAGATTCCCATGCCCTCTAGCGTACGGGTTACCCCATGCCATAGCCAATGCGGTGGGGACCCTCACACCACCAGCAACCCGTCGGCTGCACCCACCCACGGCACGCGGCGGATTTCTAGCCCCCGGCGAACAATTAATGGAGCACAGGAGTTCGATTCGGAGCTAAGACGAGCGCAAAAGAAAGAGTACACCTAGAGAGGTTAATGGAGGGACTCACCAGCCGACTTGAGGTATCGGGGATGGCCGACCACGAGGTAGCGACGGTGAGGACCCCGCGGCGGTGGAATTCTTCCGCCAGGCGGCTCCCGGTGAGGGATTTGGGGACGGCGCGGGCGAGCACAGGTGCGAGGGGGTCACGGGGATTCCTATTTAACCCCCGAAGTCCAAGCCAGGGAGGAGAGGGAGGTCTTCACCCCGTTCCGCGGTGCTCGGCGGCAATCCCGCGCGGTTCGGTTGCGCCGGGGAAGACAGAGCTGCGTTCGGTTGAGGTGGGAGACTGACAAGGCGGCCCCACGCGGTAGTGAGTGTGCGTGCGCAAACGGTAGGATTGAACAGAGACTGACCCGCCGGCCCCACGTAGCAGCGACACACGGAGCGCGTGATGCGGTGTGAGTATGGCCAGCGGGCCCCGGGTGCAGAGAGCGCGAGCGCGCGGTGGAGGAGCCGTCTGGGCCGCGCGGGCGTGATTCGGGGTTGGGCCGAATTGGCGCCTGGTGGCCCAATTAGGGTTATACTCTTTTTCCTTTTTATATTTCCTATTTTCTTTTCTTTTTTTCTCTTATTTTTGAATCTAAGTTTGAATTTCAAATTTGATGAACTTGTACTCAAATTTTCTGAGTATATGATTTGGATAAATCATTTTGGACTAAGTTTATCTATTTATAAGTTTTATTTTTGTATTGCATAGTATTTTTCTTTCTTTCTTTCCAAATTTTAAAATTTCTTTTAGGATTTAATTCCCTATTTGGATATTTAACATTTTTCACATTATTATATGTTAATACAAAATGCACACAGAATAAAATCGAGCATGATGCATAATTTGGTAGTATATGTTTTTATTAATTGTTTTTGGGCATGATGCTCACATAAGATAATGCATAGAGATCAAACTCACATAAAGAGATATTGTTCCTCTACTGGTATTATTCCTAGCAATTACAAAGTGGGTGTTACAAATCCTACCCCCCTTAAAATTAATCTCGTCCTCGAGATTTAAGAAGATCTAGAGAAAAGGTGGGGAAAGTCTATGCGAAGCTCTTCTTCTCTCTCCCACGTTGCTTCATCTTCCCCGTGGTGACTCCATTGCACTTTACACATCTTTATCACCTTATTCCTTGTAACTCGAGTCAATGTGTCAAGAATCTTGATCGGGTACTCCGTGTAAGTCAAATCACCTTGAACACTGAGCTCTTCCATGGGTAACTGTTCCTCGGGAACACGAAGATACTTCTTTAGTTGAGATACGTGGAACACGTTATGCACATCCGATAGACTATCCGGTAACTCAAGTTGGTATGCCATCTCTCCAACTCCCCTAAAGATCAAGAATGGTCCAATATAGCGAGGGGACAATTTGCCCTTAACTTTGAATCTCCTCATTCCACGAAGTGGTGACACCTTGAGGTACACATAATCTCCTTCTCCAAATTCCAGTGGCCTCCTTCTATTATCAGCATAGCTCTTTTGCCTGGTTTGAGCCACTCTCAAATTCTCTCGAATTATACGGACTTGTTCTTCTGCTTCTTGAATCAATTCAGGCCCAAAGAATTGTCTTTCTCCAGTCTGATCCCAATACAAAGGAGTCCTGCACTTTCTCCCATACAAAGCTTCAAATGGTGACATCTTCAGACTGGCCTGATAACTATTATTATATGAGAACTCAGCATAAGGTAGACTCTTATCCCAACTTCCTCCATGCTGAAGTGCACAAGCTCTCAACATATCTTCCAATACTTGATTAGTCCTTTCAGTCTGTCCATCAGTCTGAGGGTGATAAGCTGTACTAAAATTCAACTTCGTACTCATATTCTCATGAAAGCTTCTCCAAAATCTTGAGGTAAACTGTGAACCTCGATCGGACACGATCTTCTTTGGTACTCCATGTAAACACACAATCCAAGCCATATATAACTCTGCTAGCTGAGAACCTTTATAAGTAGTCTTGACAGGAATAAAGTGAGCCACTTTAGTCAATCTATCCACAATCACCCATATAGCATCATATCCTTTCTGGGTGCGAGGCAATCCAGTGATGAAATCCATACCAATCTCTTCCCACTTCCACTCGGGTATCTTCAGTGGGTGCAATAGCCCAGCTGGCCTCTGGTGTTCAGCCTTAACTCTTTGACACACATCGCACATAGCCACATGTGCAGCTACATCTCTTTTCAATCCATACCACCAATATTTCCGTTTCAAATCCTGATACATCTTGGTACTACCAGGATGAATAGAATAATCCGAGTCATGGGCCTCCTTTAAAATAGTCTCTCGAAGGCTTTTAATATCAGGAACACACATCCTGTCCTTGAACCATACGGTGCCTTGCTCATCTTCCGTAAATTCCGGAACTCGACCTTCAGTAATCAGCTCCTTGATCTCTTTTATTTTAGCATCACCAATTTGTCCTTTGCGGATCTCTTGCTCCAAAGTAGGTTCCACATCAATAATAACTCCTTCAGTATGAGCAACTATCCCCAGGTTAAGTCTCCTGAAATCCTCAACAATCTCATCGGGTAGCTGGGTAACAATAGCTGAATGCACATGCTCCTTTCGACTCAAGGCATCTGCAACCACATTTGCCTTGCCCGGGTGATAGTGAATCTCCAAGTCGTAATCCTTAATAAGCTCCAACCAACGGCGTTGCCTAAGGTTGAGATCCTTCTGAGTGAATATATACTTCAAACTCTTATGATCCGTATATACTTGGCACTTAGGTCCCATGACGTAGTGTCTCCAAATCTTAAGTGCATGCACGACTGCTGCCAATTCCAAGTCATGAGTGGGGTAGTTCAATTCATGTTTCCGCAACTGACGAGAAGCATAAGCAATCACATGTCCTTCCTACATGAGCACACATCCTAAGCCTTGGCCACATGCATCGCAATAGATATCGAATCCTTTCTGTAGGTCTGGCATAACCAATACTGGTGGCGACATCAACCTCTTTTTCAATTGCTCAAAGCTATCTTGGCACTTCTCGTCCCACTTAAATTCTCTTCCTTTCTCCAAAAGCGAAGTCATAGGCTTAGCAATCTTAGAAAATCCTTCGATAAATCTCCGATAATATCCTGCTAATCCCAAGAAACTCCGAATCTCAGTAACTGTAGTGGGTACTCTCCACTCCATTATCTCCTTAACTTTAGCAGGATCCACTGATATTCCTCCATTAGAAATAATATGACCAAGAAATGGCACCTCGCCAATCCAAAACTCGCACTTGCTGAACTTGGCATATAGCTGGTTATCTCGTAGCTTCTGTAGCACCAACCTCAGATGTTCCTCATGATCGCTATCACTCTGAGAATAAATAAGAATATCGTCGATGAATACCACGACGAATCTGTCCAAATACTCCATAAACACCTTATTCATCAAGTTCATAAAATAAGCTGGTGCATTGGTTAATCCAAACGACATAACAGTAAACTCATATAATCCATATCGAGTCGAGAAAGCCGTCTTTGGAATATCCGATGGTCTAATCCTCATCTGATGGTAACCGGATCAGAGATCAATCTTCGAGAATACTCTAGCACCTCTCATTTGATCAAATAAATCTTCAATACGGGGCAACGGATACTTGTTCTTCACCGTAACATCATTAAGAGATCTATAATCCACACACATCCGCTGTGATCCATCCTTCTTCTGTACAAACAGAACCGGTGCTCCCCAAGGTGTGGAACTCGGACGAATGTACCCGGCCTCTTGTAACTCAGTTAACTGCTTCTTAAGTTCCTTCAACTCCTCTACGGACATCCTATATGGTCGTTTAGAAATAGGGGCGGTTCCAGGTAAGAGATCAATAACAAACTCAACTTCTCTATCAGGTGGCATCCCTGGTAACTCCTCTGGAAAGACATCCGGAAAATCTCTAACCACCCGGATGTTGTCACCAACAAACTCCTCAGGTATAAAGAACATTGCACGCATGGGTGAGGAGGTTACTGCAATATTAACTTGAAATCTTTCTCCTTTAGCGGTAGTGAGTTCTACGGTACCTCTACCACATGCTATAACGGCCTTTGCCTTTCTTAGCCATGACATACCAAGGATCAGATCTATACTGCTTGACTCTAATATTATAGCAGTAGCTCCAAATTCTCTACCCATAATGGTCAATGTCAATCTACGTGTCATTTGATTCGCCTCAACAGGCCCTTTAGGTGTAATTACTATCATGGGTTTTCTCATATTTAGCAGTGGTATTTCATTTGTGTTGGCATATCTAGCAGACATGAATGAATGTGTAGCACCAGAATCAAATAATATGGTTGCAGGAATTGCATTAACATAAAACATACCAAGTACGAGGTCCCCACCATCCGGAGTAGCATCAACGCTGACTTGATTAACTTTGGCAATAGAATATCCCTTGCCAAATCCTGGAGTTTGCTGCCTGTTCTGAACTGGAGTAGTCGCAACTCTCTGTGGGCAGACATTTGCATAATGACCAGTCTTCCCACACTTGAAACAAGTAGTGCCTGGACTCTGTCCTGAAAACTTCGTCGGGGTGCCAGTAGGGGTAGCCTGTCGAGGAGGTGGAGTCCTCAGTGGTGATTGCTGAACTGGGCGCGGTCCTCCTGGTCGAGTCGGTGTACCCTGCGGTGAACTGTAGCGAGGACGAACACTGCTGCTTCCTTGTCCTTGAGATATTGCCTTTCTCTTCAAATCACCCAGCTGAACACGCTTGTGTTCAATAGCAAAAGCCTTATCCAGCAGCCTCTGAAATGATGGAAAAGTGTGTGCAACCAGTGCATACTGCAAGGGTCCATTAAGTCCTTCAATGAAGTGCTCCTGCTTCCTCTCATCCTCAGCAACTTCCTCCGGAGCATATCTCGACAGCTGAATAAATTTGTCTCTGTACTCGCTGACCGACATGTTACCTTGCTTCAACGACAAAAACTCCTTCTTCTTGATCTTTATCATACCAGCTGGTATATGATAATTCCTGAACTGTATACTGAACTCTGCCCAAGTAATAGTATCAGCAGCATCGTGGACAGCAGTATAAGAATCCCACCAATCAGCAGCAGGACCGGTCAGACGTCCAGAAGCATATAAAACCTTCTCCCGGTCTGTGCACTGTGCAATATTCAGCATCTTTTCAACGGACTTCAGCCAATCATCCGCGTCTAGTGGATCAGGTGAGCTTGCAAATGTAGGTGGCTTATGACTCATGAACTCTCTATGCTTGTCTCAGGGTGGAACTGGTGGTGGTGGTGGAGGTAGTGGCACTTGTTGCTGCTGTTGCTGATGTTGCATTTGTTGTTGCAGCTGTTGTTGTTGTGCCCTCCTTTCCTGGCGTATCTCATCTCGCTCCTGGCGCAACTCCTGGCGTATATCTTCTCTTTCCTGACGCATCTCCTGGCGTTCTTGCTGCATCTGGGCACGCATATCAGCCATAGTGTCTGCCATTTGCTGCATCACCACCATCTGAGCAGCAACCAGTGGGTCAACTCCGTCTGGTGGAGGATTAGGAGGATTCATCTCTGCAGGTTGTGGCTGAGGTTGTCTATATATCCTTCGAGTGTGTTGGTTAGGAGGCAAATCAATTCCGCCACCCCTCCTGGTATTGACCATCTGAGTTAGATACATATGGTAAGAGAGAGCAGTAGACAAGGCAGGTATTTACAAAGCAGGTTACTTTGGGGAATTTTTATTAGCTAAGCAGATTAATATTTTACCGACCATAGCTAATTCATTACCTTATGGTGGTACATACTAAGATGTCCATCTATAATAATTCAATCATTCAAAGAAGCAAATCAGACATTGATCATCAGAACAATCAACCAACATTTTTAAAATAGAGAAAATAGTTGTATTTTCATCTTAGGTTCCGTATCTCTTAAAAATGTCATAAGGGTAGGGATTCCAAGGTGTGAAATCCATCTTGTCTTAGAGTAGAAAAGGTAAGAATGATCAGAGTAGAACAGTAGAAGGTGAAACAAGATCAAGATGAGATGAGTATAGAATGAGTCAGAGTAAGGTAAGTAGGAGAGGGTTTGTCCATTTCTATCTAGGTCTCGTCCTACAGTCAACATTCCTCTGATACCACTTCTGTCACACCCGGCTTTAAGGAACAAAGCCAGGTGCATCTCATACATGCGCCAAGAAGACAACATATATAATAACAGAGTGTATAGAGATAAATGTCAATAACATCAGAGTATTTATTACATTGCGGAAGACTTATTACAAGATAAAGTAATAAAGATAAAACGAACTAAGGATCGTTGGCGCCAATGTCAACTGAGAAACGCTACCTAGATCAGATCATACTCCTCGCCCTGTGGCTCCTCCTGAACCACCTGCTCTTCTCCTGTGGGGGGTGTGAGACAGCAAGGGTGAGCTCACACATGATCATAGCTCAACAAGTTGTGGGGAACTAGTGGACATAAACTCACAAAGGTGTGAGTTCATGTGATGTGTAAGGCTAATCAATGATAGGGGTTAAGGCTGAGCATCGCTTTTAAGTAGTTGGTCAAAATTTTATTAGCAATTACTAAGTGTAAGTAAATACCAAACCATAAGTAAAGTAATAGAACAAAATTAATAATAATCCCATGCAATGCAAATGACAAAATTGAATTTAAGTTCCATAATTTAAACATCAGAGAGTCCTGAGCTGCTCATGACCGTGAGCTCGGCTAGTATACCAGTTTTACACTCTGTAGAGGTTGTACCCTTTACCCACAAGTCATGTTACCCATCTGCCAAGGGGTCGCGAATCCCATACACCTCTACCTAGGAAGCGCGGCAGGGCAACACTACGAGGCCTTTATAAAGTTCCACTAGCTTCCGAAAACCCGCTACAGTTTATAGGAAGTTCCAACGCAAGGTTCTTGGCTGACTGCCATCGCAGCAAAATCAACCAAGGACCTCCCTACACTGACCACTCCCCTACTGCCCTTGCCCCTTTCGGGTAAGGTAGTCTTCCACTAGCTTTCCTAATTAGTCAGCCAAGGGCGTCCCATTAAACCCTTGTGGTGGCACGTGGTTCTCAAGTTAAGCTCTATGTTCCAATTAACATTAATGATCTCAACATGAACATAAATAGAATAACAAAAAGAATTGGAACATAGAGGTAATAAATGATTATCCCAAAACCATATAAAGCAATAGCAAACTACCCAAGTGATTCAGGGGTAAACAAGGTAATGAGATAAACAATCTAGGGTGACCTATTGGGTCCCATCAAAATTAACCTATGCATGGATAAGTGATATTAAAGAACATTATTAGGTAAAAAGTGGTCAAGGGCACAACTTGCCTTCAATGAGCTCCTGCTCAGCTACTTCAACCTGCTGCTCACCAGTATCCTCAGCAACGGGCTCTTCTACTCGCCACAATACAAACAAGAACAGTGCATATAGAGAAATTAACATTACACCAAACATATATACAAAATACACAGTAATAATCTACACATTAAAATAAAATCCTAGGAACAGGAATCGTAATTTTTGGAGTTATAGATTTTAAGATATGAATTTTCAAAGGTTTCATGTGTTTAAATTGGATTAAGTGAGGAATTAAATTTATTACTGTTTTCATGACAAAACAGAGGTTCTAAGTGATAGAGAATAAAATTATAAAATTTTAGGAACTGGAATGGAGTAATTTGGAGTTAGTATGAATTTTCTATGAATTTAGTAAGTTCTAGTAATTATTTTCATATTAAAAATCCATTTTCTATTTCATTTATTCAAATTAAATGATCACTGGACTGGGCCTCATTTTCTAGAGAGTGCAGGGGGCTCGGGGAAAGAATCCCCAGACACAGAGAACAGTCGCATAGGACGGGTGGTTATTTGTCAGAAAGGTTATGGACTCTTTAGCAAAATGGCCTGGCGAAGGGGTACGGGTGATTTCTGGTCGTCCGATCAGAAACGGTTGGCCTGGATTAGATGCGAACGATTCAAATTAGATCAGCGCGGCTGCGAATCGGTATGCCACCATGGCCCCTGGATCCCGATCCGACGATCGTAGTTTAATGAAATCTAGATCAGATCTCCATCGCTCGATTCCCCCACAACGACCCAGATTCGCTCACGTGAAAGGGTATCCCACTGTCTAATCTCAGCCGTTTAGAGATCAATCAACGGCCGAAGTGTTTCTCCCCCAACCGAAACAGACGACGGCGGCGCCGCCATGACTTCACGGCGGAGAGTCCACCGGAGAATCCCGCAAGCGGTGTGGATGCATAGATTCCCATGCCCTCTAGCGTACGGGTTACCCCATGCCATAGCCAATGCGGTGGGGACCCTCACACCACCAGCAACCCGTCGGCTGCACCCACCCACGGCACGCGGCGGATTTCTAGCCCCCGGCGAACAATTAACGGAGCACAGGAGTTCGATTCGAAGCTAAGACGAGCGCAAAAGAAAGAGTACACCTAGAGAGGTTAATGGAGGGACTCACCAGCCGACTTGAGGTATCGGGGATGGCCGACCACGAGGTAGCGACGGTGAGGACCCCGCGGCGGTGGAATTCTTCCGCCAGGCGGCTCCCGGTGAGGGATTTGGGGACGGCGCGGGCGAGCACAGGTGCGAGGGGGTCACGGGGATTCCTATTTAACCCCCGAAGTCCAAGCCGGGGAGGAGAGGGAGGTCTTCACCCCGTTCCGCGGCGCTCGGCGGCAATCCCGCGCGGTTCGGTTGCGCCGGGGAAGACAGAGCTGCGTTCGGTTGAGGTGGGAGACTGACAAGGCGGCCCCACGCGGCAGTGAGTGTGCACGCGCAAACGGTAGGATTGAACAGAGACTGACCCGCCGGCCCCACGTAGCAGCGACACACGGAGCGCGTGATGCGGTGTGAGTATGGCCAGCGGGCCCCGGGTGCAGAGAGCGCGAGTGCGCGGTGGAGGAGCCGTCTGGGCCGCGCGGGCGTGATTCGGGGTTGGGCCGAATTGGCGCCTGGTGGCCCAATTAGGGTTATACTCTTTTTCCTTTTTATATTTCCTATTTTCTTTTCTTTTTTTCTCTTATTTTTGAATCTAAGTTTGAATTTCAAATTTGATGAACTTGTACTCAAATTTTCTGAGTATATGATTTGGATAAATCATTTTGGAATAAGTTTATCTATTTATAAGTTTTATTTTTGTATTGCATAGTATTTTTCTTTCTTTCTTTCCAAATTTTAAAATTTCTTTTAGGATTTAATTCCCCATTTGGATATTTAACATTTTTCACATTATTATATGTTAATACAAAATGCACACAGAATAAAATCGAGCATGATGCATAATTTGGTAGTATATGTTTTTATTAATTGTTTTTGGGCATGATGCTCACATAAGATAATGCATAGAGATCAAACTCACATAAAGAGATATTGTTCCTCTACTGTTATTATTCCTAGCAATTACAAAGTGGGTGTTACAGTTTCATATTTAAAACCACCCTCCTAATCATGGGATTGGAGACCGTGGATATTGTTGCAGAACCTCCCAAGTTATCGGGCCCACATGCACCTGTCCTTATCTCAAAGACCTCAGACGGCTATGTATGTGCACCAAACAACTTAACAGGATCAGTCCGAGTGCCCCGAGGACCCCGGATAAATGACTTACCACCAAGATCGCAGGATTAAGTAAACACAAATCACACACCAACATTTGCAGGGGAAATTCTTTATTACAAAATGGTTACAAGTTACAACATTTACAAGTTATAACAAGATTACAATATATATCATCGCAGTGATTACAAAAGAAAGTGATTCAAAAAAATTACAATTTAAAATGTATAAAACATTTATAGGTTTTCAAATACATGCTAGCTTAAGTGACAATCCTCAATAAAGAAGCTAAAGATGGGATATACTTATATAAGAAGGCCGAGCTCACCGGCACTTAGCACCATCCACAACAGAACAAACTTATAACCTGAAAAACAACAGGGAATAAAACCCTGAGTACGCAATTACTCAGCAAGACTTACCCGACTAAAGAAAAGACTCTCAAGGGTATGCTAGTTTGTCGGGAATCAAGGTAAAGCTCATCAAATTTCAAAGACTTATTTTTTGCGGAAAATCTTACTAGTAATGGATCCTTATGCAAAAATTTTACTTCACAAATTAAGTACTTTTCCTGAATCTAGATTTGCCTGATCTAGAGCATTCACTTGTCCTACACTAGCTTCATTTTATCAACTTTAATTTCACTTGTTATCTACGCTGAAGGTCGAAGATCCAGTCTTCATATCCGAGAAGTTCGACGATCCGAATCGATTAATACCCAGCTGGGGATCTCCAACCACATGACATATGTAGCACTTAACCCTTGCATATGTCGACTTGCCACCGGGTTTCTCAAGACCAGAACGGGTTCACGCGACCCGAGAGCACAACACCCCACCATCCAGCCACTTGCCAAGTGGGCACACGTTACTCCCGCCATCTCTCCACTCCCAGTGCGTGCGAGCTGTTTTGGTATTGGTCCGACCGAGGCTAAGCTTACCCATGATGAGGCATGTGGCCAGTTAAAGGGTCCTAGATCAGCAGGCCAACAATTAGAACGGTCCTTAAGCGACACAAACGGGCGACCTTTCCTGCTCAACGTCTGGTCTAGATTTATTTAAACCATTTTCCCATTTTTGGTACCCGACAGGGGTACTCTTTTCTGAATGATGAACCCACTCCGGCCGAAGGGGAATCATCACCATAAGTTTGCTTTGATTTTTGAAACAAAAAACCCATAACAGTGTTCCACATCATTCTTTTTAAAAGAAACAACTTTTAATGTTTCTATGCAGGGCTAAGCCTCATTAGTTTTCTTTATAAAACAGGAATCAAGGAAGATAATCAAATTCCAAGGAATGGCAATGCATCAACTGTTTCATCACTCAACTCTTATCACATAATGCAGCATATAAGTGATAAAAGTTTTAAAAACAACAAGAAGGTGGCAAATGCACCGGGGCTTGCCTAGGATACACTAGGTTAGTGTGGTTAGATGACATCCGCTTGGTGAGCATCAACAATCCTGACACTTGATCAAGTCGTGCCTATCGAGATGGGTTCATCAAAGCCACCTTGTGATCCATCATGATCCATGCCCTCCAATTCACATAATCATCTAGCGTACCTATTGGAGATGCATAGTGCATATGAGCATGAGCAAGAACACAAAATAGATAATCTATACTAAGAGGATAAATACTTAAAACAAGTCATCACAATTCCTATGAGCACACTATATGTGAAGATATTACTAAATACCACAAACGCATCTTTTACACTTAAATATATCTAACTCAAGCATCGAACAATCATAAGACTACACACAAGTCTTAAGCTCATGGACTAGAGCACGCTGCCAACGGACTAACACTATTATTAGCACTAATGAACAACCCATTATTTATAATTATAAGGACACAAGAACACTGGTAAAGCTAATTCTATGTTGTAAGTATCATGACCAATGGGTTATCAATAATTGAGTTACATGATCATGCCTATAAAAAAAACCAGTCAACTACAGTCACCATTCTATTCTACAACAAAGAAGACAATAAACCTAATTGAGAACATGCCCAAGGCAGTCAACACAACCAAACACTTATACCCCATTGATGATTTTTGTTGCACTATATTAGCCAATACAATTATCTCAATCCACTACAGCCATAACAGGTGCAGATCTGAAAATTAGCCACCCAACTTCATTTATCAAGACAAGAACTAACTAAATCTAGGTATCCATACAAAAGAAACTCCAAGTAATCATTTTAATACTTGCTGATTTTGGACAGCAAAATAGCAGCTATTTTTTTAGCTCATAACTCACAAAATATTCATCCTAAAATAATAAACTAAGACTTTATGGAAAGCTTATGAAGTCCTCTACTAATTTTATGTTAGTGCAACAGACTACTCGCTTTCTCCATCAACATAAGCTTTCTCGAATCCTCCTGAAGTTAGATATCTCAAAGGCTTTTGATTCAGTTGCTTGGCCTTTCCTCCTCGATGTTCTGCAACATTTGGGCTTTGGTCAGATATTGAGGGACATTATTAGTGGTTTGCTATGGACCTCTTCATCCCAGGTGCTACTTAACGGACTGCCTGGACAGACTATTATTCACCGACGTGGTCTTAGACAAGGCGATCCTTTGTCCCCTTTTCTGTTTATATTGGTCATGGATATTTTGGTATTCTTATTTAACCGAGCTGAACAGGTTGGGCTGTTGCAGCCCCTTGCCCCACGGATTTTGCAGCACCAGATTTCGTTATACGCTGATGATGTGGTGATATTTCTTCGTCCGACTGCTATGGATATCAATATTACTTTGGATATTCTTCACCTCTTTGGAGAGGCTTCCGGCTTATGTACTAATGTCTTGAAGAGCGACGTATATCCTATTAGATGTGACGATCAAGACCTTGTTGTGCTTCATGACTTGCTACCTTGCGAGGTGGCTGATTTTCCTTGTCGGTACTTGGGTCTACCGCTAGCTATTAAAAAGGTCACTAGAGATCAGATTCAGCCCATCATTGATAAGATTGCAAATAAACTTGTTGGTTGGAAGGCTGATTTATTGACTAAATCTGGTCATAAAATCCACGTCCAGTATGTTCTCACAGGGATGGTCATTTATCTTGCTATGGCTGTGGATCTTCCAGCTTGGGCGCTCAAAGCTATTGACAAGATTCGTCATGGGTTTCTATGGAGAGGGCGGAAAGATGCAAGAGGTGGACACTCTCAAGTGGCCTAGGGGACTGTTTGCAGGCCTATTGAGCTGGGTGGACTTGGTATTTCGAGCTTAAAAGAGCTTGCCTGGTCACTTAGAATGCGCTGGTTATGGTTGGCAAAACCTGATCCAACTCGCCCTTGGATTTCTATTTCTATCCAAGTTCCTAAGAAAGTAAAAGATTTCTTCTCAATGGCTATGCAAACTGATATTGGTAATGGTGCTTCCACGCTTTTTTGGACAGATAGGTGGCTGTCGGGACATAGAATTGCAGATTTGACTCCACGGTTATTCAGAATTATTTCTAAGCAAAGGACTAATTGGAGAACAGTATTGGACGCTCTTTCCAATCACAGCTGGATTTCGGACATTCCGGGGGGCCTTTCAGTGGGTGTTATCAACGAGTATCTCCTCCTGTGGGATTTATTAGATTTGGTTCAGCTAAGACCTCATGTTGAAGACAAGCATTTCTTTCGCCTTGCTGCCAATGGAAAATATTCTTCCAAGGAAGCTTATAGGGGTTTCTTTATCGGGTCAATTGAGTTTGAGCCTTTTCATATAATTTGGAAGACTTGGGCTCCTCTGAAATCTAAGTTTTTCATGTGGTTGGTCGCTCATAAGAAGGTGTGGACAGCTGATAGGTTGCAAAGAAGAGGTATGGATCATCCGGAGAGATGTCCATTATGTGATCAGGATCAGGAAACCTTAAATCATATGTTGCTGGGCTGCGTTTTTGCTAGAGAATTTTGGTTCAAGCTGCTTCTTCTTGTAAATCTACAACACTTGGCCCATCAGTCCTGTGAAGGGGTTTTTATGGATTGGTGGCAAGACTTGAGCACCAAGATTCCTGGGATTGCAAGAAATGGTCTTAATTCTCTTGTCATTCTTGGTGTTTGGACCCTTTGGAAACATCGCAATGGCTACGTTTTTGACAATAAGAGTCCTAGTGTTGCTGTTGCTATTAGAAGTATTGGTTTCGAGATTGATCTTTGGGTTATGGCTGGTGCAAAGAAGTTGTCCTTGCTTACTGCCCCCATCCCAGGTCTACCTGTTAGCTAGATAGCTGTAGTGCTGTTTTGGTAGCAGTGTTTTTGTCATGGATGGTTTCATTTATGCTTGTTATTGGCCGCCGTAGGGTGGCCTTATCTGTATCTTGGGGTCCTTTTGGACCTTTTTCCCCTTCTTAATATATTTTCGCGCAGCTCTCCTGCACCTTCGAGAAAAGAATGGTCAAACAATGCTAACCGTAAATTCTGTCCAGATTTGGACAGAATTCGACTACTTACTTCAAAAATTCATAACTGGAGTTTCAGACATCCAAATCCGGTGATCCTAGACTTTTTAGAAAGCTAATAGAATTATCTACAATTCATTTATAAACATCCTAGGTTAATTCAATATATATCAAGGTCAGAAAACATGAGAAAGGCTCTGCTGTCTAAATTTGGGCAGATTCAGAGATCGCATTTCAAACAGCTGTAACTTAACTTATAGATCACCAAAAAGGGTGATCCAAAATTTGTTGAAAATCTTGAGAAAAGTCTACAATTCTTCTATAATTACTAAGGGCTGATTCTCAGTTTAGCTTAGCCAAACAATCCAATTTTTGAAACCTATACAGAATTTGGACAGATTCTGAAACTGTACCTGGAAAAATCATAACTCTCAAACTACTAGACTAATGACCATGATATTTTTACACCAGCAAGATAAAGAAATTATCTACAACTTTTATATATCACACATTCACAGAAAACATGATTTGCTTCACTCAACTATTACCACAACAAAGAGGATGTGTGCAGCAAAAATTCAGCTCAAGCACAATCAGATTTAAATTGATTACCTAAACAAGATTATGAGGAGGACCACTACTACTCAGCCCTACATTATTATACTTAGTCATAGAACTTCTAGTTACATCAAAGAACAATCCAAGCTTTCCAAGAAACATACATGAACTCAATCTCTTCTAATTATTTACTAGTTCTTCTTTTAAGTAGATAATAGATATTATTTTAACACTATATGGAAGCATTCAGTTTTGGACTAGTATTTTTATGAGTGATAGGTGATAATCAATCACGATTAAGACACAAATTTCACATGATCATGCTCTATATATATATTACTTACCCCGGAAGAGGCAATTTGATAAGGAAATCAAGCATGTGAGGGCGAGTTAATTCTAGACTCCATATCCTTTTTAAACGCATGACCATCCTAAGTGTCATTAGGCTACTACAACATCATTTGACACGAGCAATACATAAAATGTTTACCGCCAAAACAAACATTCATAGGATGGATAAAACAATTTAATTAATTTTCTAAACTTCTATTCGAGACTCACTTGCATATTTTACCACTAATTACAATATCTTGACTTACTAACTTCGGACACCAAACTTTATAATAAGGATAACAACTATTTAATTAATTTTCTAAACTTCTTTCTTAAACTAACTTGTACATCATACGAACTAGTTAAAACAACACATTTACTTGATCTAGTAGTTAAAAGATTATTAAAGATCATAGACTTTCAGTAGACCACCACAACACACTTATGCTACAATTAAAAGAATTATTGCCACTAATAGTTCTATCCATCAATGCATTAACTAAATATAAATATCATGAATCAGCTCACCAAAATCGAATCAACTCGATATATACAAGAACGACGATAGTTCCTTGGTTCTCCCATTTCGTCGAACACTTAGAGCGCATCAAACTGAAACATGTTTCCTTTATAAATTTTTCCTAAAATTCTCTTACCACACAAACATATACATAATTAGCATATAGTAAATCGACGTCGGGTACAAGTACTAACAAGGAATAAACACAAGGAGACAATAGGTTCTCACCAGGGTTCGACGAGGTCACAACTAGGACTGTATTGATCGAGGTGGAGCTCGCTACGGTATTTTATCGAGCACATCGAGAGCGCGACACGAAGGGGGTTCCATGGCTGTTGCTGCTCCATGGCCAAGGGTGACGTTGGCGTGCGGCTGGTGGCGTTGATAGATAGCACCGGGGCGAGCGCACCCATGGCGGCTGGACAGAGACCGTGAGGGAGATGGGAGGGCACAGGGACCAAGCTCACTGGCGTTGATGCCGAGCCGGGAGGGACTCACGGCGGGGATGACCGGCTCAAGGGCAGTGGCGAGCGCAGGGTATACTCGACCAGAAGCCAAGGCGATGCGACGAGGAGGCGAGGTGTCCGGGCGAGCTTGCCGTGGCAGCGGTAAACGGCTGGGGCGGCATCCAGACACGGAATCGAGGAGGAGGGCGCCCGTTGCTGGCTGAAACGATGTAGATGAGGGAGGAGTCGATAAAGGCTGAGTGTGTGAAGAAGCACGGTGTGGGGAGGAAGCCTCCATGGACTGCTCGGGTGTGGCAAACGAGTAGAGTGCGGCAGATGAATATAGGACTGAGGGAGTATTCCAGGGAATCGAGCTTTCTCTGGATGAAATAAAAGCGGCATGAGATAAGGAATAAAGAATATGGAAAGCGGTTGGAGATTTCTAGAGCAGCACACGTACTAAAGAAAAGAGCAAGATGACACGTAGAGGATAAAAAAACATAGATTTTTTCTTCTCTTTTTTCTACAAAGATAAATATAGTTTCAGAAACTAGTATTTTAAAGATGCAAAAATGGTTCGGACCAAACCGAGATTGATGGTGTTTGATTGATGGATTCTCCCGAAATCAGATAAAGTTTTACTAGCTATTTATATTAAGATATTGATCTAGACGAAAAAAACACACAGACCGAACCAAATGAGACCAGCTTCCATATTTTAGGATGTATTCGATTTGATTTGAAACCGGAAAATTCTATCCGCAGTCTGAACAGGGAAACAGATTAATTATGAATACTCAATATCGGTTCTAATTATCTCGATTCATTTAAATTTTGCGTTAATACTTTTGTCGTTGAGTTCTACTTAATTTGCTCAGGACAAAATTACACGGCCGATTTGAGCTTTCCAAATTCACATTTGCTTCATTGATAAATTTCAAACCAGCATAAGACTTGACATTTCACGAAATAATTACGTGAGATCGATGCGACATCGAAATTATGATCCTTTCGGAATTGACGTCACACAACGTTGACGTGGGCGAGAGATTGTGCACTGTCACATATGGATTTGCACCCGCCACACGCGTCACGATGTCTGACCACAGATAGACATGTGCAATGCAAGCGTGAAAGAATTTCAAATGAATTTTAAGGAACCCGATTCAATTTCAAGGATTAGAGTTTGGGCAAGACGTCGATGACTCAACCCAAACGATATTGGATTCAATGTTTCGGAAAATTACTAAAGTCTGAATTTTTGCAAAATAAATTAGGACAATTTAGACAGATGGAGACAGACACGATATCAAAATCGTGATAGACGAAGATAATTAGAACTTAGTGGCCTTTATATTTACTGCCATATCATGTTAAAGTCCACACTCGTGGACGAGCAGACGATAAACACCTGGGGTGTTTCAGATATCATATTGGGGACTGACTGGCTGTCACGACAACATGCTGTGATGGATGTCGCAGCAAGAGCCATTGAAATTTACTCACCAATGGATGGAGAGATCACCTTGTACCTACCCGACCAAGGTTGTACCCGTTCTTGTGCCTTCGCCCTGATAGAGTCACCCGTCGAGAGGATTCCTGTAACACCCCAGGTGTTTATCGTCTACTCGACCGCGAGTGCGGACGTTAACACGTGATAGCTGTGAATGTAAAGGACACTAAATTTTAATCAACCTTGTTTATCACGATTTTGATATCGTGTCTGTTTTCATCTATCTGGACTCTTCCTAAAAATTTTTTGTGATGATCCGAACATATTTGTTCTAAAAATTAGCGAGTCTTGTGATTATTTAAAATTCATTAATTGTGCAAATACGAATTTAGAAACTTAGTTCAGACCTCCGATTTTGTCTCCCAAACAAAATTTATTAGAAGCTCGGTGACAAGGGTGTTGAATACAAAATTAAATTGGACCGAGATAATTAGAGCTGATATTGAGCATTCGTAGTTAATCTGTTTCCCTGTTCAGACTACGGATAAAATTATCAGGTTTCGAGTCGAATCAAATTAAGCACAGCCTTAATATATCGACTCTGACCTCGTTTGGTTTGGTCTGTGTGTTCCTCGTCCAGATCCAAATTTTCGAATATAGATAACTGGTAGTAGAATATTCACCAAATCGAACACGGTCCAAAGACTGTTCTAGATCTTGTCTTGATTCAAACAGTTTCTACATCTTTTAAACTCAAAATCCTGAAATTATGTTTACCTAAAACTATGTTTACCTGTACGTAATTGTAAAAAAAAGAGAAAATCCTATTCGTATTCTCTAATGATTATCCTCTCAACTTTATCTCTAGCCGTTCATGGCCTTGCAGGTCAGCGATGTTGATAGAAGGCTCCTAATTCGGCTGCGTGAGATTTTTGTTCCGTGTTCTTATCTCTCTCTTCTCAGCCTCATCCGAAGCCGCCGTTTAATTCCCGAAGAAAGATCACGCCGCCCTCCCTGATCTATTTCTGTTGTGCGTGGTCCTTATCTCCTGCGCTTGCTCTATTCCTCTTCCTGGTGCAGCGCGTCCATTTCCCTGCTTCCCAGCCATGGCAGCGCCTCCTTCTTGCTCGGCGCGCGCCCTCGTCTTCCCCCTCAACTCACCTCTGCTCCTTCAAACTCCCTCCCTGCTCGACCGTCGGAGTTCCCATGGCGCCCCGCTCCTAGATTGCCCCAGCTGGCCGCGATCTGCTCGAGCCCCATCGCGGTGCCCCTCTGCTCCCTCTGCGCGTTTGGCTAACTTCTGCTCGGACCCTCCCAGCCACGTCCTTGGCCCCCCAGCTCGAATCTCGCCTGAACCCGAGCAGAGCTCCGTCCATGACCGCCGTCGAGTCCCTGACGCGCGCTCCGCCGAGTGGCTTCCCCGCGCGTCTTCTCTGTCCCCTCGACTCGCTCCTTCCCCAAACTCCCATGGCGCTCGGCCGCCTATCTCCATCTCCCTGACCGCGCCCTGCTCCCTGTTGCACGAGCACAGCCGAGTCCTTTGCCGTGCTGAGCTCGCCCCTGATCCCTGCTTGTCGCGTTCATGCGCGTCGTCGCCTTGCTGCTCGCTTTGCGCGTGCGGTCCTCTGCCCCTGCGCGTAGCGGGTTTCTTGGTTCGCCGTGGAGCCCGCGCGCTCGGTTCTGTCCAGTTCGTGTACCGCTCGCCCGTCCGCGCGGCACGTCATATATGGTCGCTGTTCGCCGTCGAGTCCCTACGCGTGCACCATCTCCCTGTGTCGCGTTCCATTCGCCTAAACCAGAGTTCGCCAGCCGTCCATGCTTGCCGGTGTGCTGCTGCTCTAGTTCGGATCTCGTCCAAGTCACTGCCATGGTTGTCCGGTGTTTGGCCCGCGCCGATTCACGTTCGCTCATATCGCCATCGTCGTGTTGTCGCTGGTGATAGCTTCGCGTGCGCGTCAAACTCCCGCGTCGAGTCTTTTTTCTGCTCGCTGCGCGCCCTCTCGGCTCGCTCGGCCTTAATCCCTATCTCGTCGTCGACCTCACCGCGACTTAGTTCGTCTGTCATGCTGGTCGCTGTCCCATACTGTACCTATTAGCTCGGATCCTGTCCAGCTCATCGTCGCGTCGTTTGTTGTCGAGTCGTCAAACACATCATCCTCTGCTCAAACCCCACCTCACCAGCTCGCTCCCGACTTCAGCTGAAAGTCGTCGTCGTTCCGCGCGTCAGCAAGAAATCCCAAGAATTGGGTGAAGACGAAGCTAGCAGCGCGATATTCCCTAAGCGCTCGACAAATTGCCTGGATCGGAAAATCGCTACCGATCTCGCGGATTCGTGTCAGCTATTGAAACGGTAAGCTGATGAATTGTTTAGAATAGTTCGAACGTTAAATAAATTAATGTGTTAGTGCGATGCTCATTAGGGTGCTCGATAAATTGCGTAAGTCACGAAACTCTCGTCGACTTCGCAGTTCTTGCGATGATCGAGCCAGATTCAGTTATAGCGAGTTATTTCGCTATTCCGGTCAATTAGTTGAATTAGTGTACCGAGTAGAATTTTAGTAGGCATGCGTGTGGATAAAATATTTTAATCACTTATAAAGATGTAGTATAATTTATAAAGCAAGGGATAAGTTTAGAATTTAATTAATTAATTGATAAGTTGTGATTAGGCTAATTGTATTTCATGTGTATAGTTTGTTGTTCGTGATGTTTGCGTTAGGTTCGAGAAGCGTAATTATTACGCGTAGTCATATATTAATAACTAGTGTTTTTGGTATAAAATTTGTACAACGCCTCGCCGCTAGGTGTTTAATTCGCTATCGCATATTACTATTTAGGTTTGAAATATTCCGGTCTATATGCATTCATGTGCATAATGCATTTCATTCAGGTACGTGAATTAACCACGCGATGCGGAGAACCAGAACTGAGTCGACCACAAGATGGTGCTGATGAACGGAACTGGAGATGGACAGATGAAGCAAGTATCGGGACAAAGGATGGTCGTCAAGTGATCGATGCCTAACAAACACTAACCTAGTGTTATCCAGGCAAGCCCCGGTGCATGCAACCCCTTCCTTGTGTTTTTAAATAATTTTTGCACACTTTAAGTCTAGTGAAATGTGCATTAGGTTCATAGGAGTTGCTTGGAAACCCTTGATGCATTGCCTTCCTTGATATCCATACCTTTATAGATACTTCTGGTGAAGTATCAAAATATGATTTACAAAAATGCTTAGCCCTGCTCAGATCTTGTGGATAGAGGTTGTCTTTTGCATTAAGACCTAGCTCAGGGGTTATCCTGAGGAAAGATGGCTTCTACCTGCAAGAATATTTTCATTGGGAGCATGGTGAGATCTTACTGCAAAGTTCCCTATAATGCTCTTTTCATCCTAAGGAACACAAACAATCCTAAGGATGAAAGTACTTAAATCGGGACTTGGGATATGAACAGGTGATGTTCTACCCAGGTTAATTAAGGATTGGATGCGTATGTAGGCCTGTATGATTAAGGACTATCTTAACTGGCCACATGCCCTGGATATGGGACAGGGTAAGCTTGAACCTGGCTATTCCATACATGAAAAGACAATCGTGCACTGGGAGTGGAGAGATGGCGAGAGTGGCACGTACCCTCCTGGCAAAGGACCACCTAAAAAGGGTGGTGTGCTCTCGGGTGGCGCGGACCTGTTCATGCAGTGGAGGATTCGTGGGAATGGTTGACATATGCAAGGGTTAAGTGCTACATATGTCGTGTGGTTAGAGATCCTCAGCTGAGTAAATCGATTCGGATCGCCGTTATATCCCCGGAGAGTGGAGACTTGATCTCCGACCTACAACCTAAGTCAGGATGTGAACCTCATGAATAAAAATGATGTTGTATTGATGAGATGGTGAAATTAGACCAAATGCAAACAGAGTCTATTAATATTTAATCTAGCGTTAAAATATTGAAAGTAAGGACTCACTTTAGTAAGCTATTTCTGCAAAAGTATCTAATTTGATTCTTGCTAAAACTTTTCCTTGATTCCTATTTAACCAGCATACCCTTGAGAGTCTTTTCTTTAGTCGGGTAAGTCTTGCTGAGTAATTCCATACTCAGGGTTTTATTCCCTGTTGTTTTTCAGGTTATAGTTTTGTGCTGCTGATGATGGTGTTAAGTGTTGGTGGGCTCGGCCTTCTTATAAGTCTAAGTAATTCTTCTATACTTCTTATTGAGGATGGTCATTTATGCTAGCATATATTTCAAACTTACAAATAATTTATAACAGTTTAAAGTTATTTCTTTGAATCACCTTTGTAATCACTCCAATCATACAAAGTAAATTTTTTGTAACTTGTAAAATTTGGTAATAAGATTTCCATTGCAAAGATGTTGATGTGTGTGATTTGTGTTTACTTAATCCCGCGGTTCTGGTTGTAAGTGGTTTATCCGATGTCCTTGGGGCAATCAGACAGATCCTGTTAAGTTATCTGGTGCACATGCATAGCCGTCTGAGGTCTTTGGGACAAGGACAGGTGCATGTGGGCCCAATAACTTGGAGGTTCTGCCACAGCTGGTATCGGAGCAGGATTAAGTATATACGGTCACATACGTATTTTAAAAACAAAGTTTTGGTTTTAGAAAACCTATTTTCAAACTAAACACATTGTTTGGCTTTGAAAACAATTTTGAAAAACTATAATGCTAGCGACATCCTCTGTTAAGCCCTAAATTAAGGACTATCAGGTGGCTTAGTTCAAAACCAATAACCCACAACCGGGTGGATATTGCATACATGTGTAATGTTATTTTTAAGGCCATTCAGCTTTGAATGGATCGACGCTAAGGTAAGGTGAGATGTGAGAGCATGACCGAACAAACGTCGGTCTAGGGAAGAGCATAAAAAGCGCTTGATTATATACATGTTACACATATGTATATATGAAGGCTGCGATGTGGAGTATTTACTTTTCTGGGAATTCGGTACCCCATGGATGTGTATGGGTATACATACATGGGACTACTGAGAAGTGTAATGTATTTGTAACGACGCATCTACGCTCAGGTAAGAAGGTGAGTTACCATAATGAGTTGCCCTATGGTTAAAGTGTGGCAACGACGCCTATGCGTGGCTCAGCGCTTAATGATGAGCTGGCCTCCATATAGCAATATATGGAGTATAAACTGTGATAAACTGTCATGTGTGAATTGCATCAATGGAAAATTGGGCTGTGATGGATTTTTCTGCAGGTACACTAACCTCGAAAACGTATGTGTAGCTGACGACTAGCATAATACCGTGAGAGTCGTAAGTATGCCACCGAGATAGAACACTATCGCCACATTATGTTGGCAAACTTAGTGAGGACGAATAGGACGAGCATGCATCCTAATTGTTGCATCGTGTTTGTCACCTATACACCCAAGATGCTTCTCTCATCTTTATTCTAATAACCGGTAATGCTGAATTATGAACTTCGATGAATAGGTGTCCTCCATTCTTTAGGTGACCTCTTAGGGTGCTTTATGTGCTTGCTCTTGTGCTTGATGTGTCGATAGAAGGTTAGTGACTTGTTTGCCTAAATCTAGAATTAGGCCATGTTCTTAGTTGGTGAACCGAGACCCAAATTTGAATTTACCATTATCGCTCCATGACCAAGCCCATGCAAATAAATGCGTAGATAATTTCCTTATTGGACATAAAGTGTACCCAAGCTTAAAACAAGAACCTCGAGTCATGTCTCCTTCTAGAACCATGCCCTTACTCGATTGGCGCAAGCTGATATCCCTAATTCCAGTTTGCCTGTTCTTGAAGATCGCCATGTTGTTTTACCAACCTAACTTAGGAAAGACATGTCCGATCATTTTCTTAAGTTTGATGCCTTTGGTTTCATCACAATTATCGAAGGCATACCAACTTCATCTTATGATTGTTTTCCCTCCGTATCTAATCAGATACTAATCCTTGACCTTGTAATCTCTATGATGGGCATAGAAATATGCTTGGGACTGAATTAACAGTCTCCCATCGTACTCCCTCCTCAATTTATTTTAGGTTATGGCCATACCTTGTTCCTTTCATCGGGCCATGATCTATTTTGCTCTCTACTTGTAACCGTTTTGACAGGTAGAGTCTCTTTGCATATTGTCACCCTTGCTCAATCTATTGGTGGGGAATAAGATTTCTTATTGGTTACATCTGGTAATGGTGTTATGACTAAAGCCGATGGTGCCGCGACGAAACCAAGGGCCTCTGGTGGGTGATCAACACATGGTTGCGCCACTTGGCACGCGTTGGTATCACCGTTAGTAGTCATAATCCATTATGAGATTATATCAATATGTTATCTTTGCACAAATTGTTCCTCCATGTGAGATTCATTATTGGTGTTGTTTGGTAATGGTGTCACGATTAATGACTTATGGTGCCACAGCGAAACTGAGAGCCTCCTGTGAATGTGCACACAGGACTGTGCTACTCGTCGGATGCTGGTATCAAGGTCTCTGGTCATGATCCATTATGGAACTACACTGATGTGTTAACTCGTGTAGATCTTTTCCCTTGAAATAATTTCTATGTTGTTTGTCAAGTGATCAAGCAACATCTATCATCTCTGTTGGATCAAAAGGGCATACCACTTTCATGTGTGGTCTCTTTTCTTTTGATCTTGGTAGTAACTACTCATACAAATTCTCTTTACGTCCTTTGTGTAAAGGTGAAGCCTTGGAGCTTTTTAGTGTTGGAAAACAGCTGATTAGCTCTCAAATTGGAGATTGACTTTCCCCTGCTGCTGTGATGCAGGAGTTTGTTCATTCGTCCTCTTATTTAATCCATGTATTTTCGAACCCAGTCCGTTCATCTCGCATGAAGAAACGGATGAACAACCTGACCAAATGGATTTCTACCCAAGTGTATGACCTTTTGCTAGCAAAAGTGAACTCTCAACCCTTGGATTACCGATGGCACAGAGAGGACCTGCTCAATGTCAAAGGTAGTTCAACAAGTTGGTTTTACTAACTTGTAATTACTTGTGAACAAAGATTGAGTTTAGAGATCATTTTGTCGAGTTGTCTAAACTCACTTTTGTACAACCCCTCTTATGGAGGTGTTTATAAGAATCGAGATTAAGTCGACTAATAACCACCTAATTATCACTCTACTCATGCCTCGATCGCCTCACGTGTGCTTTTCCAGCATGTGTGATCAAGTCGAGCCATGATTAGTGCTGGATAAAATGGACTGGTTGCAAAGTCCGCATCTACGGATCCTTTCGCTGGTGATTTTTTCAAGTCTATCATTTTTCTTGAACTTGAATTTTCTAGCTAACACGAGTTAACTGGGATGTTGTTCGACATCCACACTCGTCTTGTGTGCTATGAAAATTCCGACGACCCTCTGTTGGTAAACCTCTTTCTGTGTGTTTTACCCAAGAGGTTGTATCTGGTTCTGTTTGGGTAAAGTCGCATAACTACCGCTTGCCCAACAGACTCAGATAATACAGTGTCATCAGAAAAAGCAAACTGCACGCATGGAATCTTATGTGTTCTTTTGGCAGATATCGCCTCTATTGGTGGACATTTCTAAATTAGCCTACGGCGATACATGTTATGTCCACTAGAGAAACAGCCTCTTGAGACACTCACCTTTGCTTGGAACTGTCTTCGGATTATCGCTGATACGGACAAGGAGTTACATGCTGCTCTACTCTTAAAAGTCTTTCGCTCCAAATCTCGGGACGAGATTCTTTTAAGGGGGAGGGCTGTAACACCCCAGGTGTGTATCGTCTACTCGACCGCGAGTGCGGACGTTAACACGTGATAGCTGTGAATGTAAAGGACACTAAATTTTAATCAACCTTGTTTATCACGATTTTGATATCGTGTCTGTTTTCATCTATCTGGACTCTTCCTAATTTTTTTTGTGATGATCCGAACATATTTGTTCTAAAAATTAGCGAGTCCTGTGATTATTTAAAATTCATTAATTGTGCAAATACGAATTTAGAAACTTAGTTCAGACCTCCGATTTTGTCTCCCAAACAAAATTTATTAGAAGCTCGGTGACAAGGGTGTTGAATACAAAATTAAATTGGACCGAGATAATTAGAGCTGATATTGAGCATTCGTAGTTAATCTGTTTCCCTGTTCAGACTACGGATAAAATTATCAGGTTTCGAGTCGAATCAAATTAAGCACAGCCTTAATATATCGACTCTGATCTCGTTTGGTTTGGTCTGTATGTTCCTCGTCTAGATCCAAATTTTCGAATATAGATAACGGGTAGTAGAATATTCACCAAATCGAACACGGTCCAAAGACTGTTCTAGATCTTGTCTTGATTCAAACAGTTTCTACATCTTTTAAACTCAAAATCCTAAAATTAAGTTTACCTGAAACTATGTTTACCTGTACGTAATTGTAAAAAAAAGAGAAAATCCTATTCGTATCCTCCAATGATTATCCTCTCAACTTTATCTCTAGCCGTTCAAGGCCTTATCTCCAGCACCGCTTGCAGGTCAGCGATGTTGATAGAAGGCTCCTAATTCGGCTGCGTGAGATTTTTGTTCCATGTTCTTATCTCTCTCTTCTCAGCCTCATCCGAAGCCGTCGTTTAATTCCCGAAGAAAGATCACGCCGCCCTCCCTGATCTATTTCTGCTGTGCGTGGTCCTTATCTCCTACGCTTGCTCTATTCCTCTTCCTGGTGCAGCGCGTCCATTTCCCTGCTTCCCAGCCATGGCAGCGCCTCCTTCTTGCTCGGCGCGCACCCTCGTCTTCCCCCTCAACTCACCTCTGCTCCTCCAAACTCCCTCCCTGCTCGACCGTCGGAGTTCCCATGGCACCCCGCTCCTGGATTGCCCCAGCTCGCCGCGATCTGCTCGAGCCCCATCGCGGTGCCCCTCTACTCCCTCTGCGCGTTTGGCTAACTTCTGCTCGAACCCTCCCCAGCCGCGTCCTTGGCCCCCAGCTCGAATCTCGCCTGAACCCGAGCAGAGCTTCGTCCATGACCGCCGTCGAGTCCCTGACGCGCGCTCCGCCGAGTGGCTTCCCTACTCGTCTTCTCTGTCCCCTCGACTCGCTCCTTCCCCAAACTCCCATGGCGCTCGGCCGCCTATCTCCATCTCCCTGACCGCGCCCTTCTCTCTGTTGCACGAGCTCAGCCGAGTCCTTTGCCGTGCCGAGCTCGCCCCTGATCCCTGCTTGTCGCGTTCCTGCGCGCCGTCGCGTTGCTGCTCGCTTTGCGCGTGCGGTCCTCTGCCCCTGCGCGTAGCCGGTTTCTTGGTTCGCCGTGGAGACTGCGCGCTCAGTTCTGTCCAGTTCGTGTACCGCTCGCCCGTCCGCGCGACACGTCATACATGGTCGCTGTTCGTCATCGAGTCCCTACGCGTGCACCATCTCCCTGTGTCGCGTTCCATTCGCCTAAACCAGAGTTCGCCAGCCGTCCATGCTTGCCGGTGTGCTGCTGCTCTAGTTCGGATCTCGCCCAAGTCGCTGCCATGGTTGTCCGGTGTTTGGCCCGCGCCGATTCATGTTCGCTCATATCGCCATCGTCGTGTTGTCGCTGGTGATAGCTTCGCGTGCGCGTCAAACTCCCGCGTCGAGTCTTTTTCCTGCTCGCTGCGCGCCCTCTCGGCTCGCTCGGCCTTAATCCCTATCTCGTCGTCGACCTCACCGTGACTTAGTTCGTCTGTCGTGCTGGTCGCTGTCCCATACTGTACCTATTAGCTCGGATCCTGTCCAGCTCGTCGTCGCGTCGTTTGTTGTCGAGTCGTCAAACACGTCATCCTCTGCTCAAACCCCACCTCACCAGCTCGCTCCCGACTTCAGCTGAAAGTCGTCGTCGTTCCGCGCGTCAGCAAGAAATCCCAAGAATTGAGTGAAGACGAAGCTAGCAGCGCGATATTCCCTAAGCGCTCGACAAATTGCCTAGATCGGAAAATCGCTATCAATCTCGCGGATTCGTGTCAGCTATTGAAATGGTAAGCTGATGAATTGTTTAGAATAGTTCAAACGTTAAATAAATTAATGTGTTAGTGCGATGCTCATTAGGGTGCTCGATAAATTGCGTAAGTCACGAAACTCTCGTCGACTTCACAGTTCTTGCGATGATCGAGCCAGATTCAGTTATAGCGAGTTATTTCGCTATTCCGGTCAATTAGTTGAATTAGTGTACCGAGTAGAATTTTAGTAGGCATGCGTGTGGATGAAATATTTTAATCACTTATAAAGATGTAGTATAATTTATAAAGCAAGGGATAAGTTTAGAATTTAATTAATTAATTGATAAGTTATGATTAGGCTAATTGTATTTCATGTGTATAGTTTGTTGTTCGTGATGTTTGCGTTAGGTTCGAGAAGCGTAATTATTACGCGTAGTCGTATATTAATAACTAGTGTTTTTGGTATAAAATTTGTACAACGCCTCGCCGCTAGGTGTTTAATTCGCTATCGCGTAGTACTATTTAGGTTTGAAATATTCCGGTCTATATGCATTCATGTGCATAATGCATTTCATTCAGGTACATGAATTAACCACGCGATGCGGAGAACCAAAACTGAGTCGACCACAAGATGGTGGTGATGAACGGAACTGGAGATAGACAGACGAAGCAAGTATTGGGACAAAGGATGGTCGTCAAGTGATCGACGCCTAACAAACACTAACCTAGTGTTATCCAGGCAAGCCCCGGTGCATGCAACCCCTTCCTTGTGTTTTTAAATAATTTTTGCACACTTTAAGTCTAGTGAAATGTGCATTAGGTTCATAGGAGTTGCTTGGAAACCCTTGATGCATTGCCTTCCTTGATATCCATACCTTTATAGATACTTCTGGTGAAGTATCAAAATATGATTTACAAAAATGCCTAGCCCTGCTCAGATCTTGTGGATAGAGGTTGTCTTTTGCATTAAGACCTAGCTCAGGGGTTATCCTGAGGAAAGATGACTTCTACCTGCAAGAATATTTTCATTGCGAGCATGGTGGGATCTTACTACAAAGTTCCCTATAATGCTCTTTTCATCCTAAGGAACACAAACAATCCTAAGGATGGAAGTACTTAAATCGGGACTTGGGCTATGAACAGGTGATGTTCTACCCAGGTTAATTAAGGATTGGATGCGTATGTAGGCCTGTATGATCAAGGACTATCTTAACTGGCCACATGCCCTGGATATGGGACAGGGTAAGCTTGAACCTGGCTATTCCATACATGAAAAGACAATCGCGCACTGGGAGTGGAGAGATGGCGAGAGTGGCACGTACCCTCCTGGCAAAGGACCGCCTAAAAAGGGTGGTGTGCTCTCGGGTGGCGCGGACCTGTTCATGCAGTGGAGGATCCGTGGGAATGGTTGACATATGCAAGGGTTAAGTGCTACATATGTCGTGTGGTTAGAGATCCTCAGCTGAGTAAATCGATTCGGATCGCCGTTATATCCCCGGAGAGTGGAGACTTGATCTCCGACCTACAACCTAAGTCAGGATGTGAACCTCATGAATAAAAATGATGTTGTATTGATGAGATGGTGAAATTAGACCAGTTGCAAACAGGGTCTATTAATATTTAATCTAGCGTTAAAATATTGAAAGTAAGGACTCACTTTAGTAAGCTATTTCTGCAAAAGTATCTAATTTGATTCTTGCTAAAACTTTTCCTTGATTCCTATTTAACCAGCATACCCTTGAGAGTCTTTTCTTTAGTCGGGTAAGTCTTGCTGAGTAATTCCATACTCAGGGTTTTATTCCCTGTTGTTTTTCAGGTTATAGTTTTGTGCTGCTGATGATGGTGTTAAGTGTTGGTGGGCTCGGCCTTCTTATAAGTCTAAGTAATTCTTCTATACTTCTTATTGAGGATGGTCACTTATGCTAGCATATATTTCAAACTTACAAATAATTTATAACAGTTTAAAGTTATTTCTTTGAATCACTTTTGTAATCACTCCGATCATACAAAGTAAATTTTTTGTAACTTGTAAAATTTGGTAATAAGATTTCCATTGCAAAGATGTTGATGTGTGTGATTTGTGTTTACTTAATCCCGCGGTTCTGGTTGTAAGTGGTTTATCCGATGTCCTTGGGGCAATCAGACAGATCCTGTTAAGTTATCCGGTGCACATGCATAGCCGTCTGAGGTCTTTGGGACAAGGACAGGTGCATGTGGGCCCAATAACTTGGAGGTTCTGCCACAATTCCTGTGGTCTGTGAGTACCCTGATGTCTTGCCAGACGAATTGCTAGGGATGCCACCCGACAGAGACATAGAGTTTGCCATCGAACTGCAACCTGGGACTGCACCTATATCCAAGAGACCCTATAGGATGCCTCCAGCAGAGTTAGCAGAACTCAAGAAGCAGTTGCAAGAATTGTTGGATAAGGGGTTCATTCGCCCAAGTAATTCGCCATGGGGATGTCCGGCCTTGTTCGTAAAGAAGGATGAGAGTCTGAGATTGTGTGTGGATTACCGCCCTCTCAATGCGGTAACGATTAAAAATAAGTATCCGTTGCCCCGCATTGATGTGTTGTTTGATCAGTTGGTGGGAGCCAAGATATTTTCCAAGATAGAACTTCGCTCTGGCTATCATCATATGAAGATCAGGGCCAGCGATATTCCGAAGACAACTTTCTCTACCAGATATGGACTTTATGAGTACATGGTGATGTCATTCGAGCTGACCAATGCCCTGACATATTTCATGTATTTGATGAATTCAGTGTTTATGCTAGAGCTGGACAAATTTGTGGTGGTTTTCATTGATGATATTCTGGTCTATTCAAGAAATGAAGTGGATCATACTATGCATTTGCATATCGTACTTCAGCGACTGCGCGATCATCATTTGTATGCCAAACTTTCAAAGTGTGATTTTTGGCTGAGGGAAATCAAATTCTTGGGTCACACCATTTCTCAGGATGGGATATCAGTTGATCATGAGAAAGTGCAAGAAGTAATGGATTGGAAGCCTCCTACCACCGTGCGACAGATTCAGGGCCTGTTTGGTTCAGCTTTTTTCTGACCAGCTTTTCTGAGAATCTGGCTGTGGAGAGAATTTGGCTGTGTAGAGAATCTGTGTATCATTAGGATTACGTGCGGAGGAAGATAAAGGTGTCCATAGGACTCAGGATCTAGAAAGTGATGGATTCCTACTATTGCAACGACTCAACCGATTATGTGTTTATGTTGATTTTGAATGGTTTTTACTCAAACAAATTTTATAGAAGCTGACTGAAAAGCTGAGCGTTTGGCAGTCCGCAGCAGCTTTTGGTGGCCAGAAGCTCAAAAAAGCTGAAACAAACAGGGGCTCAGAGTTTTCTGGGATTGGCAGGATACTATCGGCGATTCATTCCGGATTTCTGCAGGATTGCTAAACCAATGACGGAATTGTTGAAGAAGGGAGTAAAATTTGAATGGAGTCAGAAGTGTAAGGATGCCTTTCATGCATTAAGGTAGCATCTAACAACAGCACCCGTGTTAGCACAGCCTAACAACACTAAATCTTTTGATGTATACTACGATGCTTCGGCACTGGACTGGGTTGTGTTTTGATGCAAAACAATAGAGTTATTGCCTATGCATCCAGAGCACTCAGGTCTCATGAGCAAAATTACCCCACGCATGATCTGGAGTTAGCAGCAGTGGTTCATGCTCTAAAGATATGGAGACATTATCTAATGGGAGCTCATTGTAATATCTATACTGACCACAAGAGTCTCAAGTATATTTTCACTCAAGCTGATCTTAATATGAGGCAGAGAAGGTGGTTGGAATTAATCAAGGATTATGATCTGGAAGTGCATTACCATCCTGGCAAGGCAAATGTTGTGGCAGATGCCTTAAGCCGAAAATCCCAGTGCAACTATGTAACTATGGATGCTAAGATCACCACTCTGTGTGACGAGTTGCGCAAACTGAACATGGAAGTCATTTCCCCAGGTACCTTGGAGTATATCTTAGTAGAGCCAACTTTACAAGAGCAGATAATCATGGCACAAATTAGTGACAAGGGTGTTCAAATCATTAAGGAAATGCTCGAACAGAAGGTGAATAAGTACAAATGCTTTCGTCAGGACAGCAAGGGAGTCCTATGGTTGGAAAACCGATTGGTTGTTCCTAAGAACCCAGAACTCAGGAAGAAATTATTAGACGAGGCTCATCTTTCCAAGTTTTCCATGCACCCCAGAAGTAACAAGATGTATCATGACCTCAGACCATTGTATTGGTGGACCAGGATGAAGAGAGAAATTGCTAAGTATGTATCTGAGTGTGATACTTGCTGTCGGCGTTTCGACCCCGGGGGTCCCTGGACCGACGAGTAAATTGTCGCTGCGTGTCGCAGCCCAGATGGGTCGGCGCGAGACGGGACACAAAGGGGGGAGAACAGTAAGGGGAACCCGCGGCCTTCATGTTGTCCTACGCCCAGGGCGGATGGATGCGCTTGCAGTAGGGGGTTACAAGCGTTCGCGTGGGAGAGAGCGAGAGCCTTATGCGTCGGCCCGTTCTCCCGCGCGGCCAACCTTCTCGTACGAGAGCCCTGGACCTTCCTTTTATAGGCGTAAGGAGAGGGTCCAGGTGTACAATGGGGGGTGTAGCAGTGTGCTAACGTGTCTAGCAGAGAGGAGCTAGAGCCCTAAGTACATGTCGTCGTGGCAGTCGGAGAGGTTTTGGCACCCTATTCATGTGATGTCGTGGCCGTCGGAGGAGCGCTTGGGCCCTGTGGAAGGACAGCTGTCGGGGCTGTCGAATCCTTGCTGACGTCTCCTTGCTTTCGTAAAGGGCTGAGAGCCGCCGTCGTCATGGAGCACGCGGGGCGCTATCATTATTTGTTTACCGGGGCGAGCCAGATGGGACGCCGGTCTTGTTCCCCGTAGCCTGAGCTAGCTAGGGGTAGGGTAATGATGGCCCCCCTGTGACGTGGTCTGTCCGAGCCCTAGGTCGGGTGAGGCGGAGGCTCCTCCGAGGTCGAGGTCGAGTCTGTCTTCCGAGGTCGAGGCTGAGTCCGAGCCCTGGGGTCGGGCGAGGTGGAGTCCATCTTCCGAGGTCGAGGTTGAGTCCGAGCCCTGGGTCGGGCGAGGCGGAGACCGTCTTCCGAGGCCGAGGCTGTGTCCGAGCCCTAGGGTCGGGCGAGGCGGAGTCCGTCGTCCGAGGTCAAGGTTGAGTCCGAGCCCTGGGTCGGGCGAGGCGGAGACCGTCTTCCGAGGCCGAGGCTGTGTCCGAGCCCTGGGGTCGGGCGAGGCAGAGTCCATCGTCCAGCGTCGAGGTTGAGCCCGAGCCCTGGGGTCGGGCGAGGCAGAGCTTCCTATGGCGCCCGAGGCTGGACTTAGCTGCTGTCAGCCTCACTCTGTCGAGTGGCACAGCAGTCGGAGCGATGCAGGCGGCGCTGTTTTCTTGTCAGGTCGGTCATTGGAGCGGCGAAGTGACTGCGGTCACTTCGGCTCTGTCGACTGAAGAGCACGCGTCAGGATAAGGTGTCAGGCGATCCTTGCATTAAATGCTCCTGCGATACGGTCGGTTGGCGTGGCGATCTGGCCAAGATTGCTTCTCTGCGAAGACTGGGCCTCGGGCGAGCCGAAGGTGTGTCCGTTGCTTGAGGGGGCCCTCGGGCGAGACGTGAATCCTCCGGGGTCGGCTGCCTTTGCCCGAGGCTAGGCTCGGGCGAGGCGAGATCGTGCCCTTGAGTGGACTGAGCCTTGACCTTAACCGCGCCCATCAGGCCTTTGCAGCTTTGTGCTGATGGGGGTTACCAGCTGAGATTAGGAGTTGTAGCACCTAAAATTCTATTTTGGGAAATGACTTCCAATAACAATTTTATTCCTTGTAAAAAAAACATATCTCTCTAAACTAAACACATAATGATAACTAAGAATTTGGTATTCAAGACTTATCTCTAAAACTTAAAACTAAAAGGTTGGAGCAACAAATAAAAAAAAGAGACTTTCAAACTACTTACTCTTTCCTTTATAAACTATACAAATAATACGCCCCTTAAAATATAGTTGAACTAAAATAATCTATGGGACATTATGTATTAACTTCTAAGCAGAAATGTAATGAAGATTATCTTTTCTAAGTGTGCATTCCAAGTTATGTTTTCTAAGTAAATAAATAAATACCATGTGTATATCCCATTATTGAAGTGTTCATCTAAATAAAACAAATAATAATATGATAAACAGTAAAGTTTAAATGTTCATTAGGATTATTTTGTTTGTTAAAACTTAGAACTGAATTATTTTGAAGTTCAAATTCAAAAGAATAAAGAATAAAGAAGAAAACAGGAAATAATAAAGAAAAGGGTGAACCAACTTACAGCTCGGCCGAATCTGGCTGGCCCAACTCGGCTTTTCTTCCCCCGCGCAGCCCATCTCCTTCCCTTTCCCTTTTCTTAATTCCGGGCGCTTACATGTGGGCCCCAGTGGCCAGTCGGTCTTCCCCGCGCTCGTTCCTTTTCCGCTCGCTGGCGCGTGGACCCTGGCGGTCAGCCTCAGCCACCTCACTCCGCGCGCGTTCATTCGGCCACCGACTGGTGGGACCCACTCGTCAGACTCATCTCCCTCCTCTCAACCACCTCCGCTCTGCGCGCCGTGAACGCCGAGCTTCGCACGCGCGCGATTTCCGCAGCCCGAGCGTAACCAACCTCGGACCCGCCTCCTATAAGACCTATGTCTTTCCTCGGTACCCAAGCCATAGCCGTGCGCGCCATCGCCTAGCTTCGCCGCACACCGAGAGAAAGGGAAGTGCGCCGCCGCCGTGGGGTGGTCTGCTCGGCTACCGGCTCTGGGACGTCGGCAACCATCGTGGGTATTCCCGGGGTCGCACCGAAGGAGTCCGTGTGGTCGCCAGGCCAGCTCGGTGGGCGAAACCTCGCCAATCGCTCGCCGTACCACCGTGTTCCGCCATCGCTCGTGGACAGCTACCGTCGCGACATCGCTCACGGTAATGACCTCTCCCCTATCTTCGCCAAGCTCTTAATTTGGAATTGCACCCATTCCGCGGTGCATTGGGCCACGTTTGTACCGAGATTGGATAGCTCGCCGGCGTGCGCCGCCGTGAACGCCCGTTCTGTGGGTTGTTCGGCTGGAGATCGAAGAGATGAGCGATGGCCGTTGGATCGGTCGTGGGCGTCCAGGATTAGATCGGGATGGAGGTAGGAGATTGACCGTAGATCCGCGAAGCAACGGTTGGGATTAGTCGCGCATACCATCGCGCCTTCATAAAATAATGGACGTCGATCTTTGATCCGACGGTCCGTATAACACACAGGGTCACTGCGCTTCGATCTAATCTGGCGCATAGATGCTTGATCGGACAGCCAGCGGCGCTCCATACCCCTTCGGCCTGGCCTTTTTGCATATGAGCCCTTATAGAATACAGAAACCAACCCGCCGTCCACATTCATTATTCACTGAGTCTTAGAAAACTTCAGTTTAGGCCCCTGACTTTTCCAGGATTTGACGCGCAGTCCGGGTAACAGAGAAATTAGATAGTTAATATTAGAAATTGATTTTTAGTATAAAAATAAATCTTAAAACTTGTATAATTCATATTTATTCATTTTAACTCCAAATTGAGTCATTCCAGTTGCAATAATTTTATTTTAATATTGTATATCAACTAGTAACACTGTTTAGCCATGAAACTTGAAGCAAAAAAAATTGTTCATTTGAATTAATCTGTTCTAGGTGCTTAATAACTTCAGAAATTCATAACTAAATAACTATAACTCCAAATTTAGTGATTCTTGTTCCTACGATCTCGTAGCAACGCGTAGATTATTATTATTCAGTTTGTACTTATGTTTGGTGTAATGTTAATTTTGCCTATACAATGTTTGTTTGTATTGCTACGACTAGAGCAAGGTCACGTGTCATCTGAAGAGCAAGTTGGTACCTGGATTCTCAAGTCCCAGGCAAGTTGTGCCCTTGATCACTTCTTTTACCCACTCATGTTCTAATTAATCATAATGATCTGCATAGGTTAATTTGATGGGACCTAATAGGTTACCCTAGTTTGATTATCTTTATACCTTGTTCACCACTAAATTTCTGGGTAGTACTTGCTAGTGCTTTATGTGGTTTTGGGTATGAAGATACATTATTCATGATCATATTTTTATTATCTGTTTATTATTACTGTTCATGATAAGATCATTATGTTAATTGGAACATGGAGCGACCACCCGGGAAAACAGTGCTACCACAAGGGAGGAATGGGACCCCTTGGCTGATTAATTAGGAAAGCTAGTGGAAGACTACCTTACCCGAAAGGGGCAAGGGCAGTAGGGAAGTGGTCAGTGTAGGGAGGCCCTCGGGAGGATTTTGCTGCGATGGCGGTCCTGCAAGGGATTCCTGCATTGGAGCTTCCTATAAACTGTAGCGGGTTTTCTGAAGCTAGTGGAACTTTGTAAAGGCCTCGTAGTGTTACCCTGCCTCGCCTCCTCGGTAGAGGTGTATGGGAAGTCGCGATCCCTTGGCAGATGGGTAACATGACTTGTGGGTAAAGATGCGCAACCTCTGCAGAGTGTAAAACTGGTATACTAGCCGTGCTCACGGTCAAGAGCAGCTCGGACCCTCACATGATTAATTTATGGAACTAAATTCAATTTGTCATATGCATTGCATCGCAGGTGATGTTGTTACTTTTGTTCTTCTATTTAATTGGGTTGGTATTTACTTACACTTAGTAAGTGCTAATAAAATTTTGACCAACTTTAAAAGCAATGCTCAGCTTCAACCATCCTCTTTGGTAAGCCTTACACTTCACGTGAGCTCCCACCTTTGGCGAGTTCATGCACATTATTCCCCACAACTTGTTGAGCGATGAACGTATGTGAGCTCACTCTTGCTGTCTCACACACCCCACAGGTCAAGATCAGGTACCGCAGGATGAAGCGCATGGAGGATGCCGTGATGTGTTCGTGAGAGGTCTAGGCCGTCGTCTCCCAGTCAACTTTGGGTTGCTGGACCGTTGTCTCCTTATAATGTAATTATTTATTTTGTATAGAATTCCTGTTATATAGTAAAGATGTGACATTCGATCCTGTGCCATGATTCATCATATGTGTGAGACTTGGTCCCAGCACACCTGGTGATTATGTTCGCGCCCGGGTCTTGGTGCCCCGAAATCCGGGTGTGACAGAAGTGGTATCAGAGGAATGTTGACTGTAGGACGAAACCTAGATAGAACTGGACAACCATTATCTACTTACCTTTGCTACTCTAATTCTTTCTAAAACTTTCCTTAATCTTTTCTCATCTATTTCCGCTTTACTCTGTTTACTCTTATCTTTTCTTTTCTAAAGACAAATGTGGATTTAGCACTTTGAAATCCTGTGCCTAAATTGACCTTTAGGGATAGGAGACCTACTCTTAGGAACAAAAACAAAACTATTTTTATAGGTGTCTATGTGCTTGAGTGTTTGTTCTTATGATATTTGTATGATTTGGATCTTTGATTGAGTGTGATGGGTTGATGCCCACAATTACATCTGCATATACGTATAGGCATAAATAGAATTCATAAAAAAACTAAGCAACTTAGATTATCCTCCATTAAAATGTATCTATCTCATCTTGACAGATTCTATCTTACCTTTGGACATTCACCCCGTACAACTAGTTACCCTAGTCTTGACATAGAATATCTGGCCCAGCCCTGCCAAAGAAGTTTCAGTACATAACCAACTATTAGCTTATTCATTCTGTCTACTAAATGATTCCCTTGCAAAGCTATCTTACCATATGCTTCTAACTTAGATGGTCAATACCAGGCGGGGTGGTGGAATTGATTTACCTACTAATCGACACACTCGGTGGATATATCGACAACCCCAACCACAGCCAGCAGAGATGAATCCTCCTAATCCTCCATTAGGCGGAGTCGATCCACTAATTGCAGCTCAAATGAGGATGATGCAGCAAATGGCTGACACTATGGCAGATATGTGCACCCAAATGCAGCAAGAACGCCAAGAAATGCACCAGGAAAGAGAGGATGCACGTCGGGAAATGCGCCAAGAGCGGGAAGAGATACGCCAGGAGAGAAGGGTACAACAACAACAGCTGTAGCAACAACTTCAACAACAGCAGCAACAACAACAAGTGCCATTGCCTCCACCTCCACCACCAGTTCCACCCCGAGATAAGCACCGGGAATTCATGAGCCACAAACCACCAACCTTCTCCAACTCCGCAGATCCGCTGCAAGCAGATGACTGGTTAAAGTCCATAGAGAAGATGCTCAACATAGCTCAGTGCTCGGATAGAGAGAAAGTACTCTATGCATCGGGTCGTCTTGCTGGTCCCGCTGCGGATTGGTGGGATGCGTACTGCGCTGCTCATGTTGCTGTCGATACAATTACCTGGGCAGAATTCTCCACACAATTCAGGAATTACCATATTCCCGCTGGACTCATGAAGATTAAGAGAAAGGAGTTTCTATCCCTCAAGCAAGGAAGTATGTCCGTGAGTGAATATAGAGACAAATTCATCCAGTTATCTCGATATGCTCCTAGAGATGTTGAGGATGATGAGCAAAAGCAGGAGCTTTTTCTGGATGGATTGATTGGACCCTTGCAATATCAACTGGTACCGCACACATTCCCATCCTTCCAAAAGCTACTTGACAAAGCTATTGCTGTAGAAAACAAGAGGAGTATATTCGGAGAGAAAAGAAAGGCTGCTAACCAAGGGCAGGCTGGAAGTAGTTCCCGTCCTCGCTATACTACCACTCCAAGTACACCAGCTAGTGGCAGTTCTGGACAACAAACTCAACAGGCACCAACTGCTCCTCCAAAAGCAAGCACCCCAGCAGGACCCTTTGCTCCTAACACAACCGCCAATAGGGCATGCTTCAAGTGTGGACAACCGGGACACTACGCCAACTACTGTCCCAACAGAGCTGCCTACACTACACCGGCTCCGATGAAGCAAGGACAAGCCTCAGCAGGAAAGAATCAGCCCCTATCTATCAACCGGGGACATGCCCATCATGCAGAAGTAGAGGTTGAACCAGGTGAACTTGAAATTCAAGAAGAAGAGCCAGTTGGAGATGAAGTAGTCGGTGAAGAAGTCAACGAGCAGCAAGAATAGAGATAAACATAGATATAGATACATATATATATATTTTACTATTTGTAAGACCTAAATATTAGTTTAGCTATTAGTTAGTATTTTACTATTTTAGTGATAATAATAGGGTCTATTAACTCTACGATTTGTTAAAGAATTATGCATCATGCCGAGATTTCCTTGTTTGTGCATATGTTCCGAGAACAATATGAGCATACATCTCTTTTATTACTAATCTCGAGGACGAGATTATTTTTAAGGGGGGTAGGATTTGTAGCACCTAAAATTCTATTTTGGGAAATGACTTCCAATAACAATTTTATTCCTTGTAAAAAAAACATATCTCTCTAAACTAAACACATAATGATAACTAAGAATTTGGTATTCAAGACTTATCTCTAAAACTTAAAACTAAAAGGTTGGAGCAACAAATAAAAAAAAGAGACTTTCAAACTACTTACTCTTTCCTTTATAAACTATACAAATAATACGCCCCTTAAAATATAGTTGAACTAAAATAATCTATGGGACATTATGTATTAACTTCTCCTAAGCAGAAATGTAATGAAGATTATCTTTTCTAAGTGTGCATTCCAAGTTATGTTTTCTAAGTAAATAAATAAATACCATGTGTATATCCCATTATTGAAGTGTTCATCTAAATAAAACAAATAATAATATGATAAACAGTAAAGTTTAAATGTTCATTAGGATTATTTTGTTTGTTAAAACTTAGAACTGAATTATTTTGAAGTTCAAATTCAAAAGAATAAAGAATAAAGAAGAAAACAGGAAATAATAAAGAAAAGGGTGAACCAACTTACAGCTGGGCCGAATCTGGCTGGCCCAACTCGGCTTTTCTTCCCCCGCGCAGCCCATCTCCTTCCCTTTCCCTTTTCTTAATTCCGGGCGCTTACATGTGGGCCCCAGTGGCCAGTCGGTCTTCCCCGCGCTCGTTCCTTTTCCGCTCGCTGGCGCGTGGACCCTGGCGGTCAGCCTCAGCCACCTCACTCCGCGCGCGTTCATTCGGCCACCGACTGGTGGGACCCACTCGTCAGACTCATCTCCCTCCTCTCAACCACCTCCGCTCTGCGCGCCGTGAACGCCGAGCTTCGCACGCGCGCGATTTCCGCAGCCCGAGCGTAACCAACCTCGGACCCGCCTCCTATAAGACCTATGTCTTTCCTCGGTACCCAAGCCATAGCCGTGCGCGCCATCGCCTAGCTTCGCCGCACACCGAGAGAAAGGGAAGTGCGCCGCCGCCGTGGGGTGGTCTGCTCGGCTACCGGCTCTGGGACGTCGGCAACCATCGTGGGTATTCCCGGGGTCGCACCGAAGGAGTCCGTGTGGTCGCAAGGCCAGCTCGGTGGGCGAAACCTCGCCAATCGCTCGCCGTACCACTGTGTTCCGCCATCGCTCGTGGACAGCTACCGTCGCGACATCGCTCACGGTAATGACCTCTCCCCTATCTTCGCCAAGCTCTTAATTTGGAATTGCACCCATTCCGCGGTGCGTTGGGCCACGTTTGTACCGAGATTGGATAGCTCGCCGGCGTGCGCCGCCGTGAACGCCCGTTCTGTGGGTTGTTCGGCTGGAGATCGAAGAGATGAGCGATGGCCGTTGGATCGGTCGTGGGCGTCCAGGATTAGATCGGGATGGAGGTAGGAGATTGACCGTAGATCCGTGAAGCAACGGTTGGGATTAGTCGCGCATACCATCGCGCCTTCATAAAATAATGGACGTCGATCTTTGATCCGACGGTCCGTATAACACACAGGGTCACTGCGCTTCGATCTAATCTGGCGCATAGATGCTTGATCGGACGGCCAGCGGCGCTCCATACCCCTTCGGCCTGGCCTTTTTGCATATGAGCCCTTATAGAATACAGAAACCAACCCGCCGTCCACATTCATTATTCACTGAGTCTTAGAAAACTTCAGTTTAGGCCCCTGACTTTTCCAGGATTTGACGCGCAGTCCGGGTAACAGAGAAATTAGATAGTTAATATTAGAAATTGATTTTTAGTATAAAAATAAATCTTAAAACTTGTATAATTCATATTTAATTCATTTTAACTCCAAATTGAGTCATTCCAGTTGCAATAATTTTATTTTAATATTGTATATCAACTAGTAACACTGTTTAGCCATGAAACTTGAAGCAAAAAAAAATTGTTCATTTGAATTAATCTGTTCTAGGTGCTTAATAACTTCAGAAATTCATAACTAAATAACTATAACTCCAAATTTAGTGATTCTTGTTCCTACGATCTCGTAGCAACGCGTAGATTATTATTATTCAGTTTGTACTTATGTTTGGTGTAATGTTAATTTTGCCTATACAATGTTTGTTTGTATTGCTACGACTAGAGCAAGGTCACGTGTCATCTGAAGAGCAAGTTGGTACCTGGATTCTTAAGTCCCAGGCAAGTTGTGCCCTTGATCACTTCTTTTACCCACTCATGTTCTAATTAATCATAATGATCTGCATAGGTTAATTTGATGGGACCTAATAGGTTACCCTAGTTTGATTATCTTTATACCTTGTTCACCACTAAATTTCTGGGTAGTACTTGCTAGTGCTTTATGTGGTTTTGGGTATGAAGATACATTATTCATGATCATATTTTTATTATATGTTTATTATTACTGTTCATGATAAGATCATTATGTTAATTGGAACATGGAGCGACCACCCGGGAAAACAGTGCTACCACAAGGGAGGAATGGGACCCCTTGGCTGATTAATTAGGAAAGCTAGTGGAAGACTACCTTACCCGAAAGGGGCAAGGGCAGTAGGGGAGTGGTCAGTGTAGGGAGGCCCTCGGGAGGATTTTGCTGCGATGGCGGTCCTGCAAGGGATTCCTGCATTGGAGCTTCCTATAAACTGTAGCGGGTTTTCTGAAGCTAGTGGAACTTTGTAAAGGCCTCGTAGTGTTACCCTGCCTCGCCTCCTCGGTAGAGGTGTATGGGAAGTCGCGATCCCTTGGCAGATGGGTAACATGACTTGTGGGTAAAGATGCGCAACCTCTGCAGAGTGTAAAACTGGTATACTAGCCGTGCTCACGGTCAAGAGCAGCTCGGACCCTCACATGATTAATTTATGGAACTAAATTCAATTTGTCATATGCATTGCATCGCAGGTGATGTTGTTACTTTTGTTCTTCTATTTAATTGGGTTGGTATTTACTTACACTTAGTAAGTGCTAATAAAATTTTGACCAACTTTAAAAGCAATGCTCAGCTTCAACCATCCTCTTTGGTAAGCCTTACACTTCACGTGAGCTCCCACCTTTGGCGAGTTCATGCACATTATTCCCCACAACTTGTTGAGCGATGAACGTATGTGAGCTCACTCTTGCTGTCTCACACACCCCACAGGTCAAGATCAGGTACCGCAGGATGAAGCGCATGGAGGATGCCGTGATGTGTTCGTGAGAGGTCTAGGCCGTCGTCTCCCAGTCAACTTTGGGTTGCTGGACCGTTGTCTCCTTATAATGTAATTATTTATTTTATATAGAATTCCTGTTATATAGTAAAGATGTGACATTCGATCCTGTGCCATGATTCATCATATGTGTGAGACTTGGTCCCAGCACACCTGGTGATTATGTTCGCGCCCGGGTCTTGGTGCCCCGAAATCCGGGTGTGACAGGAGTCTTGGGGGTACCCCTAATTATGGTCCCCGACAGTAGCCCCCGAGCCTCGAAGGGAGTGTTGATACTCGCTTGGAGGATTTTGTCGCACTTTTTTGCAAGGGGACCGGCCTTTCTCGGTTGCGTTTCGTTTCGGTGGGTGCGCGCGAGCGCACCCGCCGGGTGTAGCCCCCGAGGCCTCGGAGGATTGGTTTGACTCCTTCGAGGTCTTAGTGCGTTTCGTGATGCTTTGGCCGGTCTAGTTGTTCCCTCATGCGAACTGGCCATAGCCCGGGTGCATAGTCAAGTCCCAAGTTCTCGGGCTGGTATGTTGACGCTGTCAACGGTTTGGCCGGAGCTGGGTTTGCGAGAGCAGCCCTCGAGCCTCCGCACAGAGCGAGAGGACGGTCAAGGACAGACTCAGCTTTTTTCATACGCCCCTGCGTCGCCTTTCTGCAAGGAGGAGGGGGGAAAGCGCCATGTTGCCCTCGGAGGGCGCCGAACATGGTGTCTCCAGTGAGTTGCTAACAGGTAATCCGAGTGGACGCCCGTGCCCCATTCGTTAGGGGTCGGCTAGTGGCCCGGAGGCGTGCTCCAAAAGTACCTGCGGGTGATTCGCCGGACCCGATCCCCTTTTGACGGGGTCCGAGGGCTCGATGCCTCCATCTGGAGGGATTCCGTTACAAAATCGTTCCTGTCGGTCTCGGAAATGTCCTAGGGTACCTCGGGAGCGTAGCCCGAGCCTTGGTTATGTATCGAACGTACCCAGGGTCATCCCTCGCTCTGCGTGCTCTGAGGCGGCTGTCGAACCCTTCGGGGGCCAGCCTACGAACCCCTGATCAGTAGTGGGCGCGGAGCCTGAGTGGCCTGAGGCGGCTGTTGAACCCTTCCGAGGGGCCAGCCTTTGAACCTCTGACCAGTAATGGGCGTGGAGCCCGAGTGCTCTGAGGCGGCTGTTGAACCCTTCCGAGGGGCCAACCTTCGAACCCCTGATCAGTAGGGGGGCTCGGGGCCCGCTTCCTTCGTGGAGAAGGATCCCTTTCGGAGTATCCCCTTTCCCGTTCCCTGTAGCAAGAGAGAGAAAGAGGAAGTGGAAAAGGATACGAAATCGAATGACGTGGCGCACCTTTTTTGACGCGGTCATCATGGCGGAGGTGAAGCGTCGCCTGCTTTGCCTGCCAAAGGTGCCGCCTGTCGTGCCGTAGAGTTAATGCGACAGGACGAGTGGTTCGCGGGGCAGCCGTTGTGCGTGCGCGAGCCGTTCGAGGAACAGAACACGGGCGCGTCGTCTTCACGCCGTGGGAGAGGGTTCTCTCGCTGTCCCAGGAGGGGGCGTGAGCCTGCAGACGACTTGACCGCTGCTTCCGCCCGCCTGCCGCCGCCATCACTGCTGGCCCATTTCTGGCCGTATCGACCGTCGCGCCTTCTCCCATGGCTGACTGACCCGTGACCGATGTGCTCGGTTGGCACTATTGGGCCATGCGCAGGGTTGCCTCGAGTCGTGGCACCGGTTCCGCAGTCGAGAAGGCGCGGTACTGGCGCAAGTGGCGGTGCAGTTTCCCGCACGTAGTAACCGGCGCGCCGGTTACATGACGTGTGGGCCTGGGCCTCCATGCTGGACGCGTCGAAGTCGAAAGGGTGCGCCCCCTTGGTGCGGTTGCATGCCGCCTGCATGGCGGTCCGCCCTTTCACCCGCTGGTCCGGGCGATAGCGGAGGAATGCTCGTAACCGCTGGGCTGTTGTGCGCTCCGCGCGTGGCGGTTTGGCTTCTTCTGTCCTGGGCCAGCTTGCATGACACGTGGGACCCAGCCCCCGTGTCGTAGGGGGAGGACCTTGGAGCGTGTTGGAGAAGACTCAGTTCGCAACGGCTGAGGACGCAAGTGGGGAGAGTCGCCTTTAAAAGGAGGGTGACCCCCTTGGATGGCAACCATGTCTTTGCACTCCCTTCATGCATCGCGTCCTTCCACCTTCCGAGCCCCCGGATGGGGAGCACAAGCGTTGCTTTCGTCTTGCTGTCGTTGGAGGAACGCAACTTCGCGGAAGTTGGTATCTTTCAGCCATCGTTCGGCTTCAAGGATTTTCATCAGGCAGCCCGACTGCATCCCCTCGCCGGTGGTCACCCAAGACAATGACCACCAGTTTGATGGTGGGGAGAAGCAAGCCGGGCTGTGACCTCTGCCCCGCCCTCAGCGTCAAGGATCTTCATCATCCTTGCTGGGGCGAAGGGCGGGCTTAGTCGGAGCTCTACCTCCCGCACGGGTTCGTGGGTCACCCTCTCCTTCAGCATTCGGGGGAGAGGGTGCTCACTGGCCTAGCGAAAGGGGCGGACTCCGACAACGCGGGGCTGGTCGGCCGTGAGCGTCGTCAGCTTCAGCGCGTTGGGCTCGCTGGCTCAGCTGGCTCTAGCTCGGCTCCCGGTACCCCCTCCCGTCGTACGAGCGGTCGCCACGCCGCACGCACCGGAGGGCCACCCAAGACGTCGCGTGCTGCTAGGGCGGCGTTCGTGTTCTTGGGCTATCCTGCCTTTGCTCCGGTACGACGCCTCTTGCGCGGAGGTCGGTGCTTGCCTGTTTACGAGGATCCGAGTGGGGATCTGCCGGTGGGCAGATGGCTGCCGTCGTCGACGTTGAGGTGGTGGCGGCTGAAGAAGTCCTCGTCGCCGACGAGATCGTTGCCACCATCCGCGCTCCGGGCCTCCGGCTCTTTGGCTTTGATAGCTTGTCCTCACCCCTCGAGTGGGGACGTGGGCGAGGAGCTCGTCGCAGCAGCGTCCGCCCTGAGGTCATCGCTGCTGCTGTTTGGCCACTCGGAGCGGAGGTCGTTGTCGCTGCTGCCGGAGCGGGCGTCGGCGAGCCACCAGGGGTTTTGTCGCCCCACAGGCCCTCCAATGTGGGGGGTTGTTCGTACCTGCGGGAGTGGAACCAGAGTTCCGTTTGTAATGGCACCTTGAGTGCCGGTGTTTGTTCATTGTGGCTGTCGGGGCCTGAACATGTAGGTATTTTTGGGTGTAATACCGTGTTTTTTCCTCATTTTTGAGCACTGGAACTCGCCTGTCGGCTAGCCGAACCGCTTGACCAAATGTGAGTTGCTCTGTGCGGAAGGTGACGAGTGAGGTATCCGTATCCCGGAGGCGTAGGAATCCCTCGGCTCAGTCGGCCTTGCCGCCCGAGGCTTCACTTGCTTAGTCTAAGAAACCCTCGGCCGCTCTGCGGTGAGCCGGGGCCGAGGGCAGCGGTGTCAGCGTGGACAGAGGCAGAGTTGGCTCGAAAAAGGAAGCTTCGTCGGCCGGGGCTTGGCTGGGTCATCCACTGGCGGGACCAACGCTGGAGTCGGGTTGCCGAGGCCATGAGCCGAGCTGATGTCCTCGGGGGACAGCTGGCTGAGGCCACGGAGCGGCCGGCCGAGCCGTCTGCTCGGGCCGGGTTCCTGGAGGAGACCCTGCGGCGATGGCCTAGGCGTGGTGCTGACGTCGTCCTTCGGAGCGGAGATCCTTCGCCCGTGTTGCCGTCCGAGGCTCGGTCGGACTTCGCCAAAGGTGGAGTTGACGTCGAGGGTGCTGCTGCTCCCCCTCCATCGACGTCTGAGCCTGCAGGATCGGTTCACCTGTAGTATGCATATGTTTTTTGCGGCCACCGAGGCCCAAACATACTGTCGTTGCATTGTAAAGCTGCATTTCTTTTCCTCTTGTTTTGAGTATCAGGGCTTGCTCGTCGGTAGCAGAATCATTTATCCGAGCTAGAGTTACTTCTCACGGAAGGTGATGAGTGAGGTATCCGTATCCCGGAGGCGTAGGAATCCCTCGGCTCGGTCGGCCTTGCCGCTTACGTGTACTCTTGCTCGTCCGTGGGATTCTATTATCGACGTAGCCGAGAAAACCCGAAAAACTGTTTCGGCAGAAAGTCTTTTGAGTGTTAAGGCTTGTTCGGTCAGCAGGATCGCTCATCCGAACGCGAGTTACTTCTCGCAGAAGGTGATGAGTGAGGTATCCGTATCCCAGAGGCGTAGGAGTCCCTCGGTTCGGTCGGCCTTGCCTGCTTACGTGTACTCCGTCGTTTTCATGATCCCACTACCGAAGTAGTCGAAAAGCACGAAAGATATTCTGGCAGAAAGACTTTTTCCGAGGAAAATTTTGACGTGGAGGGGGTTCCCCCCTTCTAGCCCCCGAGGGAGGGTCGGGCTTTGCCGAGGCAAGGCTGACCCTTCCTTGATGGTTAGACTTTATTGGCGTATGTAAACGAGGTGTATGAACGACATGAAAACATCTTAAGGGTAGAAGCGACGTAGCTGTCGGATGTTCCAAGCGTTGCTGTAGACCTTGCCTTGATTGTTGGCCAGCTTGTATGTTCCGGGCTTCAAAATCTTAGCGATGATGAATGGCCCTTCCCAGGGAGGCGTGAGCTTGTGGCACCCTCGGGCGTCTTGTCGCAGCCGAAGCACCAAGTCGCCCACCTGGAGGTCTCATGACCGAACCCCTCGGGCGTGGTAGCATCGCAGGGACTGCTGATACCGCGCCGAGTGTAGTAAGGCCATGTCCCGAGCCTCTTCTAGCTGGTCCAGTGAGTCTTCTCGGTTGGTTCGATTGCTTTGGTCATCGTACGCCCTCGTCCTCGGGGAACCGTATTCTAAGTCTATGGGCAAGATGGCCTCGACCCCATAGACTAGAAAGAACGGTGTGAAACCCGTGGCTCGACTTGGCGTCGTCCTCAGGCTCCAGACCACCAAGGGGAGTTCCTTCATCCATCGTCTGCCGAACTTGTGGAGGTCTTTGTAGATCCTCGGCTTGAGTCCTTGCAGAATCATGTCGTTGGCACGTTCTACCTGCCCATTCGTCATGGGGTGTGCCATGGCGGCCCAGTCCACCCGGATGTGGTGGTCTTCGCAGAAGTCCAGGAACTTTCTTCCAGTGAACTGGGTGCCGTTGTCGGTGATGATGGAGTTTGGGACCCCGAAGCGATGGATGATGTTGGTGAAGAATGCCACCGCCTGTTCGGACCTGATGTTGTTTAGGGGTCGGACTTTGATCCACTTGGAGAATTTGTCAACGGCGACCAGTAGGTGCGTGTAGCCCCCGGGTGCCTTCTGCAAGGGACTGACGAGGTCTAGACCCCACACAGCAAACGGCCAGGTGATGGGTATTGTTTGCAGAGCCTGAGCGGGTAGGTGTGTCTGCCTTGCGTAGAATTGACACCCTTGGCAGGTGCGCACAATTCTAGTGGCGTCGGCCACCGCGGTCGGCCAGTAGAAACCTTGTCGGAAAGCATTTCCAACAAGGGCTCGAGGCGCTGCGTGATGACCGCAAGCCCCCGAGTGTATTTCTTGTAAGAGCTCCTGGCCTTCGGCGATGGATATGCATTGCTAGAGGATGCCGGAGGGGCTGTGGTGGTAGAGCTCCTTCCCGTCACCCAGCAAGACGAATGACTTGGCGCGCCGCGCCAGTTGCCGAGCTTCAGCTCTATCGAGGGGTAGCTCTCCTCGGTGGAGATATTGCAGGTACGGGGTCTGCCAGTTTCGATTAGGCGTGACCCCATTCCACTCTTCCTTGATGCGCAGAGCCTCACCCTCGGTAGCCAAGGGTGCCTCGGGCGGGGCCGAGGGTGCCTCGAACCGGGCCGAGGCCTTCTCGGGCTCGGGATTGAGTTTTACGCCTTTCGCCTTGAGACACCGGAATGTTGTTTCAAGGTTGGAGAGGTGGTCGGAGGTTTTCCTCGTCTTGACTATGATGTCATCGACGTAAGCCTCGACCGTTCGACCAATGTGCTCTCCGAACACGTGGTTCATGCACCTTTGCTACGTCGCACCCGCATTCCTCAAACCAAATGGCATAGTAACGTAGCAGTACATGCCAAAGGGCGTGATGAAAGAAGTCGCGAGCTGGTCGGACTCTTTCTTCCTGATTTGGTGATACCCTAAGTAGGCATCGAGGAAAGACAGGGTTTCGCACCCAGCAGTGGAATCCACGATTTGGTCGATGCGAGGCAGAGGGTAGGGAACCTTCGGACATGCTTTGTTTAGACCAGTGTAGTCTACACACATCCGCCATTTCCCTCCTTTCTTTCTCACAAGCACAGGGTTGGCAAGCCATTCGGGATGGAATACCTCTTTGATGAACCCTGAGGCCATCAGCTTGTGGATCTCCTCGCCTATGGCTCTGCGCTTTTCTTCGTCGAATCAGCGTAGAGGCTGCTTCACGGGTCGGGCTCTAGCTCGGATATCCAGCGAGTGCTCGGCGACATCCCTCGATATGCCAGGCATGTCCGAGGGACTCCACGCAAAGACTTCGGCATTCGCGTGGAGAAAGTCGACGAGCACTGCTTCCTATTTGGGGTCGAGCTCGGAGCCGATCCGTATCTGCTTGGAGGCGTCGTTGCTGGGGTCGAAGGGGCGGATTTGACAGTCTCAGCTGGCTCGAAGTTGCCGGTGCGGTGCTTCGCATCTGGTGCCTCCTTGGAGAGGCTCTCCAGGTCAGCGATGAGGGCCTCAGATTCGGCGAGGGCCTCGGCGTACTCCACGCACTCCATGTCGCATTCGTACGCGTGTCGGTACGTGGGGCCGACGGTGATGACCTTGTTGGGGCCCAACATTTTGAGCTTGAGGTAGGTGTAGTTGGGGACGACCATGAACTTGGCGTATCATGGCCTCCCCAGTACTGTGTGGTAGGTTCCTCGGAACCCGACCACCTCGAACGTGAGGGTTTCCCTTCGGAAGTTGGAGGGAGTCCCGAAGCAGATGGGCAGATCGAGTTGTCCGAGGGGTTGGACGCGTTTCCCGGGGATGATCCCGTGAAAAGGCGCCGCGCCTGTCCGGATCAAGGACAGATCGATCTGCAGGAGCCCGAGGGTCTTGGCGTAGATGATGTTGAGGCTGCTGCCTCCGTCCATTAGGACCTTGGTGAGCCTGACGTTGCCGATGATGGGGTCGACAACGAGCGGATATTTCCCCGGGCTCGGCACGCGGTCGGGGTGGTCGCCCTGGTCGAAGGTGATGGGCTTGTCGGACCAGTCTAGGTAGACTGGCGCTGCCACCTTTACCGAGTAGACCTCCCAACGCTCTTGCTTGCGGTGCCGAGCCGAGGCGTTCGCCACTTGCCCACCGTAGATCATGAAGCAGTCGTGGACCTCGGGGAACTCCTCTGCCTTGTGATCCTCCTTCTTGTCGTTGTTGTGGGCCCTGCCACCTTCCGCCGGTGGCCCAGCCTTGTGAAAGTGGCGCCGAAGCATGACGCACTCCTCAAGGGTGTGCTTGACAGGTCCCTGATGATAGGGGCACGACTCCTTGAGCATCTTATCGAAGAGATTGGCACCTCCAGGAGGTTTCTGAGGGTTCTTGTACTCAGCGGCGGCGACAAGGTCCGCGTCGGTGGCGTCGCGTTTCGCTTGCGACTTCTTCTTGTTCTTCTTCTTGGTGCCGCGCTGAGTGGACGCCTCGGGGACGTCTTCCGGCTGGCAGCCCTAGGGCTGCTTGTCCTTCCGGAAGATGGCCTCAACCGCCTCCTGGCCAGATGCGAACTTGGTGGCGATGTCCATCAGCTCGCTCGCCCTGGTGGGGGTCTTGCGACCCAGCTTGCTCACTAGGTTGCGGCAGGTGGTGCCGGCGAGGAACGCACCGATGACGTCCGAGTCGATGACGTTGGGCAGCTCGGTGCGCTGCTTCGAGAATCGCCGGATGTAGTCCCAGAGAGACTCTCCCGGCTACTGGCGACAGCTTTGGAGATCCCAGGAGTTCCCAGGGCGCACGTACGTGCCCTGGAAGTTGCCGGCGAAGGCTTGGACCAGGTCGTCCCAGTTGGAGATCTGCCCCAGAGGCAGATGCTCCAGCCAGGCTCGAGCGGTGTCGGAGAGGAACAGGGGAGGTTGCGTATGATGAGGTTGTCATCGTCCGTTCCACCCAGCTGGCAGGCCAGTCGGTAGTCCACGAGCCACAGTTCCGGCCTCGTCTCCCCCGAGTACTTTGTGATGGTAGTCGGGGTTCGGAACCGGGTCGGGAACGGCGCCCGTCGTATGGCCCGGCTAAAGCCTGCCTACCAGTGGTTCAGGCGAGGGGCTCCTATCCTCCCCGCTGTCATAGCATCCCCCACGCCTGGGGTGGTAGCCTCGGCGCACCCTCTCGTCGAGGTGGGCTCGACGGTCGCGGCGGTGGTGCTCGTTGCCGAGGCGACCCGGGGCCGCAGTCGCGGTGTTCCGCGTGTGCCCGGTGTGGACCGAGGCTTCCCGCATGAATCGGGAAGTCGCGGTGCGATGCGCCGAGGGGTACCCCTGCCTTCGGGAGGCAGAGCTTTCGGCCCGTCGGACCGCGGCATCCTCCAGGAGATTCTTGAGCTCTCCCTGGATACGCCGCCCTTCGGTGGTCGATGGTTTCGGCATCGCGCGGAGTAGTATTGCTGCTGCAGCCAGGTTCTGGCCGACCCCACTGGAAGCCGGTGGCGGCCTTGCCCTGACGTCGTCGGCAATGCGGTGCTGGATGCCCTGGGGTAGATGACGCGCTTCTCCGGCCGGAGCTTGGTCTGCCCATTCCTGCCCGATGTTCCGCCGGAACTGCTCAAGTGTTCCTGCTCCCTCGTCGAGCCTGGCCTGCATCTCGCGGATTTGCTCGAGTTGTGCGTCCTGACCCCCCGCAGGGACTGGGACCACAGCTAGCTCCCGAAGGATGTCAACGCGAGGCGCAGGCCTTGGGGGATCGCCGTTTTCCGGCATACCAAGATGGTTGCCTTCGCTGGGACCCCCTAGATCGACGTGGAAACATTCACGACTTGGGCTGCAGTCCTCGTCGCCAAAGCTGCGGCTACCATCGGAACAATCAGAGAGGCAGTAGTCGCATGCGGTCATGAAGTCCCGCATGGCACTGGGGTTACCGAGCCCGGAGAAATCCCAACAAAAGTCGGGCTCGTCATCTTCCTCGGAACCCGAGGGTCTGTAGGTCGAGACGACTGTCAGTCTGTCCCAGGGCGACCGCATATGGTACCCCGGAGGGTTGGTACATGCCTCTATGAAGGCTTCCACCGAAGCGAGGTCGCTTGGTGGGTCGAAGCTGAATCCAAAAGGCACAAGATGGGAATCGGTCGGTACGTCTTGGTCGACGGGCGGTGACGAAGTCGCGTCAGGGGCGGACTGCACCGTTGTCTCAGGTACGAGGGCGACGCCCAACAAGTCCTTCGCGAGCGTGCTGGCGTCGTTCGTCTGCTTGGGGTTGGCGTGTTGCGGGGGAAACGGCGCTCGTCTTCGTCTCAGACGCAAGGTCAAAGCCCGACGTGTCCCCTGTTGGGGCGCCAGCGTCGTCGACTTGCTCGACAGCCGACGAGGTGCCGCCTCCTGCTTGGCCATGGTTGCCCCGCCTCCTCCTCCGTCGGTGGGGGAGGTGATGGGACAAACCCGGATGTTGTTCTTCCACCATGTGGGGAAGACGTCGTTGATTCCACCGCCGGCGGGCGGGCTGACGACCGCCATTGTCGCTGTCGCGCGGCGGAGGAAGGAGTATCATGTCGTAGTTGCCGTCGAGGGACATGAACTCAAGACTCCCGAAACGGAGCATCGTCCCGGGTTGGAAAGGTTGCTGGAGACTACCCATCTAGAGCTTGACGGGAAGCTGTTCGTCAACACGCAGCAGGCCCCTACCTGGCGCGCCAACTGTCGGCGATTCGACCCCGGGGGGTCCCTAGACCGACGAGTAAATTGTCGCTGCGTGTCCCAGCCCAGATGGGTCGGCGCGAGACGGGACACAAAGGGGGGAGAATAGTAAGGGGAACCCGCGGCCTTCGTGTTGTCCTGCGCCCAGGGCAGATGGATGCGCTTGTAGTAGGGGGTTACAAGCGTTCGCGTGGGAGAGAGCGAGAGCGAGAGCCTTATGTGTCGGCCCGTTCTCCCGCGCGGCCAACCTTCTCATACGAGAGCCCTGGACCTTCCTTTTATAGGCGTAAGGAGAGGGTCCAGGTGTACAATGGGGGGTGTAGCAGTGTGCTAACGTGTCTAGCAGAGAGGAGCTAGAGCCCTAAGTACATGCCGTCGTGGCAGTCAGAGAGGTTTTGGCACCCTGTTCATGTGATGTCGTGGCCGTCGGAGGAGCGCTTGGGCCCTATGGAAGGACAGTTGTCGGGGCTGTCGAATCCTTGCTGACGTCTCCTTGCTTCCGTAAGGGGCTGAGAGCCGTCGTCGTCATGGAGCACGCGGGGCGCCATCATTATTTGTTTACCGGCGCGAGCCAGATGGGACGCCGGTCTTGTTCCCCGTAGCCTGAGCTAGCTAGGGGTAGGGTAATGATGGCCCCCCCTGTGACATGGTCGGTCCGAGCCCTAGGTCGGGCGAGGCGGAGGCTCCTCCGAGGTCGAGGTCGAGTCCGTCTTCCGAGGTCGAGGCTGAGTCCGAGCCCTGGGGTCGGGCGAGGCGGAGTCCATCTTCCGAGGTCGAGGTTGAGTCCGAGCCCTGGGTTGGGCGAGGCGGAGACCGTCTTCCGAGGTCGAGGCTGTGTCCGAGCCCTAGGGTCGGGCGAGGCGGAGTCCGTCGTCCGAGGTCGAGGTTGAGTCCGAGCCCTAGGTTGGGCGAGGCGGAGACCGTCTTCCGAGGCCGTGGCTGTGTCCAAGCCCTAGGGTCGGGCGAGGCGGAGTCCGTCGTCCAGCGTCGAGGTTGAGCATGAGCCCTGGGGTCGGGCGAGGCGGAGCTTCCTATGGCGCACGAGGCTGGACTTAGCTGCTGTCAGCCTCAATCTGTCGAGTGGCACAACAGTCGGAGCGACGTAGGCGTCGCTGTTTTCTTGTCAGGTCGGTCAGTTGAGCGGCGAAGTGACTGCGGTCACTTCGGCTCTGTCGACTGAAGAGCGCGCATCAGGATAAGGTGTCAAGCGATCCTTGCATTAAATGCTCCTACGATACGGTCGGTTGGCGTGGCGATCTGGCCAAGGTTGCTTCTCTGCGAAGACTGGGCCTCGGGCGAGCCGAAGGTGTGTCCGTTGCTTGAGGGGGCCCTCGGGCGAGATGTGAATCCTCCGGGGTCGGCTGCCTTTGCCCGAGGCTGGGCTCGGGCGAGGCGAGATCGTGTCCCTTGAGTGGACTGAGCCTTGACCTTAACTGCGCCCATCAGGCCTTTGCAGCTTTGTGCTGATGGGGGTTACCATCTGAGATTAGGAGTCTTGGGGGTACCCCTAATTATGGTCCCCGACACTTGCCAAATAATCAAGGCTAGTCATTTGAAGGTAGCAGGTACCTTACAACCCCTCCCCATACCTTCTTGGAAATGGGAGGACCTCAGCATGGATTTTATTGTGGGTTTGCCCAAAACCCCCCGACACCACGATTCTATTTGGGTCATTGTGGATAGGCTAACCAAGACAGCTCATTTCTTGCCAGTACATACCACCCACAGGGCAGAAAAGTATGCAGAAATATATATTGACCAAATAGTGTGTTTGCATGGAATACCAAGGACTATCATGTCAGATAGAGGAGCACCATTCGTAGCACGTTTCTGGGAGCAACTGCAAGAATCACTTGGAACCCATGTGATAAGAAGCTCAGCATACCATCCTCAAACTGACAGCCAGACGGAAAGAGTAAATCAGATTCTTGAGGACATGTTGAGAGCATGTGTGTTACACTATGGTAAGGATTGGGATAAGTGCCTTTCCTTGGCTGAATTCTCTTACAATAATAGCTACCAATCCAGCCTAAAGATGGCACCTTTCGAAGCTTTGTATGGGAGAAGGTGCAGAACACCGCTAAATTGGTCACAAGCCAGAGAAAGGGAAATATTTGAACCTGACATAGTACTTGAAGCTGAGGATAAAGTCAGAATCATTAAGAAGAACTTGGAGGCTGCTCAGGCCAGGCAAAAGAGCTATCACGATAAAAGAAGAAAACCTCTACAGTTCGAGGTGGGAGATCATGTATATCTCAAGGTGTCACCCACCAAAGGTGTTCAGAGATTTGGGGTCAAGGGCAGGTTAGCTCCTCACTATAATAGGCCCTATGAAATCAAGGAGGCTTGTGGACCTGTAGCATACCAGTTGAATTTGCCATCTCATATGTCAGCAATTCATGATGTGTTCCACGTGTCTCAGCTAAGGAAGTGTGTCCGCTTACCCACGAAAGTGCTACCTGAACCAGAATTGGAGATAGAACTGGACTTGTCATATCAAGAGCACCCCATCAAGGTACTGGACCAAAAGGAAAGATCAACTCGAGCAAGGTCAATCCGAATGTATAAGATTCAGTGGAGCAACCATTTAGAAGAAGAGGCTACGTGGGAAACTGAGGATTTTCTGCGCTCTCATTTCCCCGATTTTCTGCCTAAAGGAATCAGTACGTAACCCAAAACACCCACCCCACCTGCCCTTTAAATCTAAATATAATAGAAACATAGTTAAAAAGATTAGAGTAAGTTGTGAAAATGAAGCTAGAAGGACTTCCTTCTGAAGTTGCAAAGAGAATGACATTCGAAGAGCAGTTAACTAAAGAATCTTGATCGAAAGGAACCACAACACACCAACACACACCTTCTTGGTACCCCCACTAAAGCATCCCTACCTAATCTCGGGACGAGATTACTTTAAGGGGGGAGGGCTGTAACACCCTAGGTGTTACCCAAAGCCCTGGCCAAAGGAGCACACTTGTGTCCTACTCACCCTATATGCTAGGTTGGAAAGTAAAGGCACTAAAAGCTTAGAAGCAAGGTTAAGCCAAGTATTGATCATCAAAAGAAAGGAACCCTAGCCTTCATACAATTCTCACTCATGAACAAGGTTCAAAAACCCTAATTCTTCTCTTAAGCCATTAAACCCTAAGCATGGGATTAAAGGGGAAAGAGTGGGCAAATGGCCAAATCACAAAAGGGAACCTTTACCAAAGATGAAGTATATAAGTAAATCTACAAAATGTATTAAGAAAGGTATTACAAAAAGGCCCAACAAAAACCCCAAAACAATTCACCAAGTGGGGAGCACAATAGAGCTATTCAAAATTCTCTAAGTCCCCCAAAACCCACCCTAGCCAAAAGATCAAATGTGTTCACCCTTGTGCTGGTGCCAAAACCACTTGGACCAAATAGCAAAAAGTAACCAAATTACCCAAGGCACATCCCTGAAAAATTTGAATTCAAACCAAGGTCGTTTGACATGGTGTGACATCAGTTTTGTCGTTGGTGAACAGTGCAGACATACAAGACTTGGCGCCCGCATATCTTGCAAACTAGGGCAGATCTTCCATGGGAACTTACACAAACTAGCTAGCCCTAGGTGCCAGGAAGAGATCTTGCACAAGACTTTTGGCGAGATTCACACGTTTTGGAGCTCTGCTGGCGCAAGAACTCGGGCAGATGAACACGGTCACATGTTCGACGCGCCCTGGCGATGCCAGAGCACGCCCTCAGCGCTCCGCCCGTGCGCGCAGCCCTGCGTGGCTACGCCATGCCAACCTCGCGTCCACGCCCGCGCCCGCGGCTATAAAAGCCACCCCGGCCTCGACCGTACACCCCCGCGTGTCCCTGACCCAACCCGAGCTCGAGTTCGCCGGCGGTTGCCCAGAGAGCGAAGTGCCAGCGGCCGCGCAAGCCACGGCCATCATAGACCGGCCAAACCAGCCACTCCCCGTCCCGTCCGACCCTCGGGTTAGCTTCTACGGACCTCAGTGAAGCTCCCAGAGCCGGGGATTGAACTCTACCTCATCGGAGACACCAGATCGACGTCGCCGGACTTCAACCGGCCGTCATTGCACGTAGACCGAGCTCCACGGTAAGCCATTCGTCGATTCCTTGCACCTGTAGCATCCTTAGCATCTCGTGAAGCTCCCTGTGCCATTTGATTGAGCCCTACCGCCGTGAGCAGGCTGGAGGACACGCCGCCGACGAGCCCGACCGCCTGCGCACGCGGTCAGCCCTATTCCGGCCATCACCGTCGACGACCCGCACCTCGACGTGATCGCCAGAACCTCCCAGACCTCACCCAACCCTTCACCGGACCTCCCTCGCCGCCGGTAAGCCGCGCCACCCTTTTTCCTCTCTGTGGTTACTGTTGCAAGGGGGAAAGAGCTCGATTTGAAAGAAAGAAAAGCAAGGGGGTTTTTGCGTAGTCAGTGACTCAGAGGAATAGTTCCGTAGGGGTACGATTTAAAGGATTAGTTAAGGGAAACCCCAGGGGCCTCGGTGCAAACTGGTTTTCATTAAACCTTTTAAACTTTATTATTTTAAATGTATTAAGAACTTGCAAAATTCATAACTCCAATTCTATCCAGCCAAATTTGGTCAAACTAATTTTGCTAGGTTTTAAATAATGTGAACTACTTAGGAAAAATAGCAAACACCCTAAGTACTGCAAGAATTTTTAAGGTTTTGATTTAAATAAGTATACTGCCCAAAACTAAATAAATAAAGGAAAAATAAAAATACTTTTGGACTAAGGGTAAGAAAAATCAGAGGCATGCCCAACTACAAACTTCCCTGTTTAAAAATGTTGAACTCACCAGTATACTAGATTAAGGAGAAATTAACCATAAAAACTTGTTTTAGTCCAAACATTGAAAAAATGGAAAAGGGGATTAAAAATATAAACTAGAGGACAACCACATTTTCCCTAGCTTACTTAAGTAGCATAGTTTACCAGAAAAATTTGTTGAACCCTCTGTTAGTATAAAAGAAATGTACCACAATTCATTTCATGAAAGTAATGAAAACTTAGAAAAATCCTAGAAAAATAACCCTAAGGAGAAACCACCCCAATCCTTGGGATAACTAATAATATGCTAGTACAGTACTAGGAAAAATATAAGTTTTGTTGTTTGATATTTTTCAAATAACAAGTTAGTTATAAGTACATTTTTGACATTAAACTTTAGAAAATCATAACTAAATAACCATTAGGTCACTTTATGTAATTTTTGGCACAGAGACCTATTATCACCCATGAATCTTGGCAAAAAAAAAATTTAGTACAGAAATTTCACTTAAATCAAAGCTATAGTACAAAGTGACTATCTATCGCTCACTTTTGTTATTTTTGCATAAGAACTATCTGAATTAATCCTAACCTCAAAATTTTAGAATAAACTACAGAGATCAATGGTTACCCACTGTAATTTTTGTAACGTTTTTGGAAAACTCTAAATTGTCAGGGTAGTTCAAAAGCACTCAATAATAAGCATAATAGAAAGTAAAAGGGGAATTGCGGAAGAAATTAATGACGTACATTGAAATCCTCCTAAGAATCCAAACAAAACATAAAGGAGGTGATTAAAAAGTTTTAAGTTCACTCAAGACCCTAAGATGAGTGCATGAAACCCTTAACACACCCTTCGACAAACAAAACCCCAAGTGTACCCATTGTTTTCATAATTGTTTCACCATACATAGTACTTACAAATTGCCATATCATTAATATACGTGTACCTTATTCATTGCATTCGATAGATTGTAAACTCGCTGACGGAGAGTACATCCTCGTTCTGGAGCAAGGAGCTGCTTAGGAGGTAGTGCAGGAGCCAGCACCAGAGCCTGGCATCGAGGATCTACCTGCCCCAGCTTTGGAAGGCAAGCCACGTTTTATGCATAACCGTTTATATATACTATTTTACTACACTTAATGTTTGTAGGCTTGTATTGTGCACTTAAGTGTAGGAGTTGACTGGAACCTTAGTTGCATGAACTCAGGATTCCTTTTGAGATGGATACTAGTATGCTAGGTCGAGTAGCTGCTTTACTAATTAGGGATCTCGGTAGAAGTCGAGTGATTTTTCTAGCACTCGCGCGAGGTCCGGAATTGGTTGTATCCATTTTTTATATCATAGTGATGATGGTCTATGGACAACGATCCATGAGGATGCGTTGTCTACGAGACGGAAATTTGAATAAGGATTAAGCTGTGGTACCGTTTGTCAAGCGTTTGAACGTACTAAGCACATGCCGAGAAATATGGTAAATCGGTAAGCCTAGTACCTGAGTGAACCTGCCCGTAGACTTTGCCCCTCACGCGACCTAAGACGTGGTCTCCCATTCCGGTTATGGTGGGTACAAGTGCGGTCACTGCACGGTGGCAGTCGGGGTCAGTGAGGCATTGTACGCCAAGGCAGTGAGCCCTGTTCTGTTGACGGTGAATCGATGGGGACAGTTGATGTGTGTGGGGACAGAGTGCCTCACCATGTCGTGTGTTTAGGTTTACCTTGCAAGGTTTAAAAACTCGATTCAAATCGTCTGCTTCTCGCTGCTAATGAGACTGCTTGATCCATGCTGCTACATTGAGTAATAAGTGGAAATGAGGTGACTGGAAAAAGATGTTGATTGTTAAAAATGTTTGCTACCATGTATGATTAGCTAGGTATACATCTAGTCTTAAGAGAATCACACTAAAACTTGGAAAGCCAAAATCTGATTTTAGACTCAGCTAGTGCTTTTGGCAAACCAAACCCCTCAGCCAAACAGCTGCATGTCTAGAGGTAGAGGAGTAGACTCCTCACACCAGGTAAGTCTAGATGAGTATTAGTATACTCAGCCTTGCTTGTGGCATAATATTTATAGGTTCTCTGGAGGATATGGTTGCTAGAGTGACTTGGCCATCTACCTTGCCACCGGGTTGGACAGTCGAGTGGGACCCTACCTCAGCAGGAGTGGAGCAGGAGGAGTGATGGGCCAGCCTTCCCCATCCTCCCGTTTAATTACCGTTAGTTCAATTCTGCTGCATTCCGAACAATGATTACCACTTTTGCAAAACTCCGATGATGTTGTAATAACCGTAAGCACTTCTCTAATGTTTGGTTTTATGCTTTATTGTATTTGCTCTGTGCCTCACCTTCAAGTGAGTATGTGGTACTTGATCATGTTAGTGGCCTTGTCGGACTAGATCCGAGGGACTGAAGTTTTATTCCTATTTAAGTGTGGTCTAGCCTCTAAGGTGGGACTTAGGCACTTAAGTTGGAATAATTCGGGCGGTTCCTCCACATATTTATAGCCCCCAACCACTTTGTAGTCGTTGGCCAAGGCTGCTGGCGATGGGCATACCAGATAGTCCGGTGCGCCACCGAACAGGCACCGTGCACTGTCCGATGCACGCCACGTCAGCGTATCCGTTAGGGTTCTGAGAAGTTGACCGTTGGTGCGCCTTGTCTTCTAGCTGCACCGGACAGTCTGATGCCACACCGGACAGTCCGGAGCCACACTGGACAGTCCGGTGCCCTCTGACTTCTACGCTTCTGACTCTGTCACGGCACTGTAGCGCACTGTAGCGCTTTGCAGAGTCGACCGTTGGTGCAGGGAGCCGTTGCTCCGCTCGCTCACTGGACAATCCGGTGGCACACCGGACAGTTTGGTGAATTATAGCGGAGCGCGTCACCAAATTCTCGAGAGTGGCTAGTTCATCTGTTGTACGACCTGGTGCACCGGACAGTCCGGTGCGCCATTTTTAAGCACACTCAAGTTCTTTGCTCCATTCTTGATTGTGTCCCTAACCGAATTTCTTTATTGGTTTGTGTTGAACCTTATGCACCTGTAATAGATAATATCTAGACAAACTAGTTAGTCCATGTGTTTGTGTTGATCATCAACCACCAAAATTAATTATAGGAAATGGTTAACCCGATTTCCCTTTCAGGATATTTGTGTCTAATACATCGGTAAAAATGGGGATTCGCAGCCCCAGTCATTGTATGATATGCTGATGAATTCATATCCAGGGCAAATTCCACCACTGTTGTCTCTGCTTGACAGATCGACGAATCTATATATGACTGGATCATCCGCATCTAATCGCGAACCGTCCGGATCCACGTGAGGGCCACCATGTGACCCCTGGTGGTAGCAAACCATGACTATCCGAAGCGACCGGAGAGTCCGGGTATATCCACGGACCGTCCATCAATGCGCCCGACCGTCTGGTCACCTTGACCGGGCCATCTGATACACGTATGCAGAACCTGTTGCGGTGCAAAACATACCCAATTATTACATACCACAACAACAACAATATGTTCCTCACCCTACATATCATAGCCATGACGCACCATGCGATCACAGGTCGAGCGTCGTTCTCGATTGGTCATGGCAGGAAGGCTAGCATAGCAATGCTCGGCCAAATGAGCCCTACCTCCCAAGGATCGGTGGCTTGTCACCAGACGTTATGGAAAAAAATACGGAAGAAATGGTTGAACTACTCCAAGAAAGGCTCAGTGTAAGTGTAGCCATATCGGGACTGTCGTATCGGAAACCTTATAATCACCGATTCAACACCATGCCATATGCAAAAGGGGCCAGGATACCGAATTTCTCTAAATTTTCGAGTGAAAGCGGGAAAAGAACGTAACCCAATTTTTAGCACACCTAGGGAAATTGGCTGATAGGGAAGCCTATAGTGTATGTTTATCTCATTGTCCCTTACTGGTACCGCATTCGCATGGTACGTAGCTCTGCCGACTAACTCTATCAATTCTTGCGAAGAATTAGAGCAGAAATTCTATAAACACTTTTTCTCAAGAGAGCATGAGTTAGAATAAGTTGATCTGGCTTCAGTCCGACAGGGGAACGGGGAATCAATTAATGACTATATCCGGAGGTTCTGGGACACTAGAAACAAATGCTTCCAAATCCATGTTGCAGACAAACAGCTAGCAGGGCTAGCTTTTAATGGATTGTGATCCTACTTATGAGAAAAATTATATGGCACCCAGTTCTTCTTGATAGCGCAGCTACATTAGTGGGTTTTGGCTTGTGAAAATCGCCTAGAGGGGGGTGAATAGGCGAAACCTGAAAATTATAAACTTTGAACACACACTTCACTCGGGGTTAGGGTTAGAAATAAATAATAGAGAATTTGGAGTGCGGAAGATAGTTCCTCTTGCTATGAGTTGCTCAATCAATACGGATAACTTTGGGAGCCAACTCAAGACAATGTGAGCAAGAGAACTTTAGAGAGAGAGAGCAGAGGGAAGAAACAAATCAAGTGATGAAGATCAACACAAGTGCACACTGCGATTTGTTCCCTGAGGTTCGGTTCTAAAGAACCTACTCCCCGTTGAGGAGACCATAAAGGCCAGGTTTATTCCAACCCTTTCCCTCTCTCAATCGGTCACTTAGACCGGTTGAGTGCTTCTTCTTAATCACACGGGTCACTGAAACCCCACAAGGATCACCACACAATTAGGTGTCTCTTGCTAGCTTTACAAAGCAATTAGAAAGATTAGAGTGAGAAGAAGAAAGCAACCAAGCAACAAAAGCAACAAAAGAAACACAAATCACCCTCTCTCAAGTCACTAAGAACTTTTGATCACTTGACTTGATTTTGGAACTTGGAGAGGATTTGATGCTTTGATTGTGTCTTGGAGTCTATTCTTTTGCTCTAGTATTCAATGAGGAAGTTGCAATGCTTGGATGGCTTGAATGGTGGTGGTTGGGGGTATTTATAGCCCCAACCACTATTCCAGCCGTTGCTATCGATGGGCACACCGGACAGTTCGGTGGTGCACTGGACACTGCACTATTCACTGTCCGGTGAGTGCCACGTCAGCTGACTGTTGGGGTTTGGAGCTTTTGACCATTGAAGTCTACTGTCCTCTTGCGGCACCAGACAATCCGATGGCACACCGGACAGTCCGTTGCGACCTGTCGTCACAGACTGTCTTCTGACTGATGGTACTGCAGACTGCGCCACAGTTAGCGCAGTCAACCGTTGGGTGAAGTTGACCGTTGCTCCATTGTCTCATCGGACAGTCCGGTGGCTCACCAGACAGTTCGATGAATTTTAGCGGACGAGCGCCGAGAAAACCCAAGAGCGGCTAGTTCGCGGAGGGCTCGGTCAGGGCACCCGACAGTGTCCGGTGTGCCACTGGCTGCACCATATTTTGTATGCTCCAAACTTTGTAGAATTCCCTCAAGTATTTTTATTTGTATATTTATGTTGAACTTTATGCACATGAGAAAAAACATCCACTAGGCAAACTAGTTAGTCCATATGGTTTGTGATGGACGCCAAACACCAAAATCTATTATAGGAAATGTTGAGGTCATTTCCCTTTGAATCTCCCCCTTTTTGGTGATTGATGCCAACATAAACCAAATCAAATATAAAGTGTAGAAATGTAACTAGTTTGCAATTTGTCAGATGTGCATAAGTTACTTTTGAAATGAAAGGAGTTTTAAACATATATGGTTGCTTTGATCTAGTTTAACATTTTGGACCACATTTGCACCACTTAGTTTTGTTTTTGCAAATCTTTTGGAAAAGTCTTTTCAAATTCTTTTGCAAATATCCAATGAAGAATATGATTTCTAAAAGGATTTTCAAGTATTTGAAAAATTCTCCCCATGTTTCAAATGCTTTTCCTTTGGCTAAATAAAAACTCCCCTTGGAGAAGTTCTCCCCTTAGCTGTCAAGAGGATTTTCGCAATTTGAATAATCTCTCCCCCTTCTTTGAAAAAGTTTTTAGAAAGGTTGGTGGTGCGGTCCTTTTGCTTTGGGCCCATTACTATCTCTCCCTTTGGCATTAAGAGCCAAAAACGAAGAGAACTAGAGGCCTATTACTCTCTCCTCCTTTTGAAAAATGATATGAATGAAAGTTCATGAGTAGGTCAAAGGATAAATGATACAGACAGTCGTAGTGGAACCTTGCCTTTGCCGAATACTCCATTTCCCTTTTAGCCAAGGGCTTGATGAAGCATTGAAATACACTTGGAAGCATATTAGTCTTAGCCTTGGCACAAGAAGAATAAGAAATATGCATTTGTACCAAATGAAAGAGACATGATCAAAGGTATATAAATGAGCAATGTGTGCGAGATTTCAATCAAAGTTCCAAGAATCGAGGATATTGAGTTCATTCCTAAGCTTGCTAAAAGTCTTTTCATCCAAGGGCTTGGTGAAGATACCGGCTAATTGGTTGTGGGTGCTAATATAAGCAATTTTGATATCCTCCTTTTGTTGGTGATCTCTCAAAAAGTGATATCAGATGTCTATGTGCTTAGTGCAGTTGTGTTCAATGGGATTACCTGCCATGCAGATTGCACTCTCATTATCACATAGTAGAGGGACTTTGCTCAACTTGTAGCCATAGTCCCTAAGGGTTTGCCTCATCCAGAGCAATTGTGCACAACAATGTCCTGCAACAATATACTCAGCTTCGGCGGTATATAGAGCTACTGAGTTTTGTTTCTTCGAAGCACAAGACACCAGGGATCTCCCTAGAAACCGACAAGTCCCTGATGTGCTCTTTCTATCAATTTTACATCTGGCATAATCGGCATCGGAATACCCGATTAGATCAAAGGTAGATCCCTTGGGGTACCACAGCCCAAACTTAGGAGTATAAACTAAATACCTCATGATTCTTTTTCATGATTCTTTTCACGGTCCTAAGGTGAACTTCCTTAGGATTTGCCTGGAACCTTGCACACATGCATACGGAAAGCATAATATCCGGTCGTGAAGCACATAAATAGAGTAAAGAACCTATTGACCGGTATACCTTTTGATCTACAGATTTACCTCATGTGTCGAGGTCGAGATGCCAATTTGTTACCATGGGAGTCTTGATGGGTTTGGCATTCTTCATTCCAAACTTCTTGAGTATATCTTGTATGTACTTAGTTTGGCATATGTCACACTCGGTTTTGGAAGGCAAACCGAATGTGAACCATGCACGTGTCAGGATCAGAAACTCACGTACACAACGATTACATAATTGGACATCATCACACATTGCTCAAAGTAAATAGTGGAAAATTACTTTTATTACATCAAGATGTCCAAGACATCCGTAGAGTCTATAACATAGTCATTAACATTAATACCATCAAAGTGTAGAAATATGAAATGTAGGAGATAAGGCCTTCACAGGCAGGTGACTGGGGGGGTTTGCCACTAAGAAAAACTAGAACTCATCGTAGTCCTAAAACTCCTCAAAGTCCTCCATGTTGCCAGCATCTCCTTCTGAGCACTGAGTACAGTGGGGACAACCTGGGGTGGGTGGTTTGTAAAGCAAGGGTGAGTACACATCAACGTACTCAGCAAATGTCCCGTTCGGTTAAAGTGGACTAGCTGTATGTGAAGTTAAGGTTAAGCAGTTGCTTTTAGTTGGTCATGTATTTATTACTATTAGTAGAGCCAAGTTTTAGTAATAACCCAGTTATTACCCAAATGTACTCCCTCTAAGAGGAAATACCAGAGATCATAATTATAATCATCATTATTAATCATCACCATAAAAGTAACCCAAGTTCTTCTAATCAAAGAGGATCCCAAGGCTGCTCTTAACCATGAGCACGACTGATATATCAGTATCTAACACTGTGCAGAGGTCGCACACTTTACCCACAAGTCGTGATTCTCATTCTGCCCGCAAAGAGCCAATCTCTATTGACCACTACCTAGGTGGCCTGGCATGGTATCGCTATGTAGCCTTTATAAAGATTTCCCAGAGGTCATAGCTGCCCGTTAGGTTTCTCAAGTTTGATAAACACAATATATCTTCCCAAAGGAAGGGTGACTAACAAAACCAAATCAAGAACCTCTGCAACCAGCCTCGGCAGAGCAAGTACTATGCCCGGACCCCATTGACGGCCCTACGACGAAGCCAACTACTCCTCTGGTTGCTCTAATTAATCACTTAAGGGCGTCCCATTCCACCCCCATGGTTGCACTGTTATCCCGGGTTGTCACTCCCCGAACAGGTCCTTACGGAGAGGTACTCAGGAAAATGGCCTAAGTCCCCTAATGTATCATAAGATCATCATCGGGATAACATCATCGTATCATAAATATTCACATCATATTCATTGATTACGTTAAAGGAATAGCATAATGCTAACCATGATAACCCAAAAGGTAAACAAGGATAAGTAAATATAGACTAGTCAATCCTTAGGTTTCAATAATGTAATGTGGGACGGTGAATTATAAAGTATGTAGGACATAATGGGTCAGAGGGCACTTGCCTTCACCAGGTTGTTGCTCAGGGAGATCTTCGACAACACACTCAGGAACCACGGGCTGCTCACTGTCTAAATAAAGCGACCATACATTCAATACATTTGGAAAAAATACAAATGAACAACACACCAAACATGTACAATCAAGTGAACACAAGTTTGACAGGACATTATGAACACAAAAGATAGACTTAAATGCTAGGGATTAATTCATTTAAAGATTAGTGATTCCCTAGACATTATGGATTAGATAGTTTAATTCTACTAATTTTAGTGAGACACCCAATTATACCAGGGATCAATTCTTACATGGCATATTATTAATCTCACAAAATTAAATATTCATTTACTACTAGGGTTTTCCCTTTTTATTTATTAAACAAATAAATTAACACCTAACCTAACCTATGGCTTAGACATCAAATTAGAGTGCATAGACTGTGTATGAACATAATTTATTTGAACAAAGAACATTCCTATGGACATTTTGCAATTTGAATCACTAAATTTGGAGTTCATATGAAAAAGATATGAAATAAACAAGTTTTGAAGTTTGAAATACAAAATTAAGTCTAATTTAGTGATTAAACAAAAACCTAGGGTCCAATCTATAAGTTTACAGGGGCATGCGCGCGATATAGAGGGATGTTGGGTTGATTACAAAAAACCCAGGGGTTTCTTTAACAAAAATACATGCGAAGGGGTATCAGGCCATCTCAACCATCAGATCACAGATCGACGACCAAGATCAAATCCAGCGGACGAGCGCGCGAGTGCGGGCGCGCAGCAAGCGCTGATAGGTAGGCTCGGGATGTCAGCGACCTGAGGTAGGGCTGACTGGCCGAGCTCAGCGCAAAGCGCGAGTGAGCAGAGCGGGTCTGAGCGATTGGATTTGCATCGGATGGTTGCGATTAGATCTGTTCTGATTAAACCCAGACCGCCAGATCTCGGATGGATGTCCGACATCCAATGGCTAGCGACCGGTCTGGGGTGCGGTGGCACTGCTCGACCTCGCGTCGAGGTTTCGCCGGAGACGAGGGGGACATCCACGACAGGGCTCTAGGGGTTTGGGGAAAGGTTCGGGTGTGTTCAGGGCGACATGGTGAACTCAGTGATGGGCGCAACGTCGGCGCGGGGGCACTAGAGGGCACAGAACACAGCGAGGTAGCCCAACGGTACCGTAGATCAACTCCGGCGAGCAATTACATGGACACTAGGGCAATAACAGGCGAAATAAGGGCATGTGAAGGTTTCTCACCTCGAGTGCAGGCTCAGGGACACTTGAGCGATGGCGGGGACGCGGGGAAGCCTCGGGTCGACGGTGGCAGACTTCGGCTGCACGGGGAAGTCTCCGGTGATTACGAACCGGGCAAACCAGAGGGGTTGGGGGCGAACTGAGGGGTGTCCCGGGTTGCTGATGGCGAGGCGGAACTCACCGAGGCAACAGGCGCGGCGAGAGCTCGACGGCGACCGTAGAACGGGCGGCGGACCACGGTGAGCAGCGGCAGAGCTCCTTGGGCGCGCACGGTGCGAGTGTGAGGGTGAGGGTGTTCGGTTGGGGGCGCAACTGAGCGAGGGGAGTGAGTGAGTGGGGTGTGGGCACTAAAAGGAGGTCGGGTGCGTGCGGAGGTGGCCAGGAAACGCGCGACGTGGGCACATCCACGACGGGGTGCGAGCGGGAGGTTAGGGACGGGGGTGTGGTAGACAGGCGGGGTCCATGGACCAGCGAGGGAGCACAACAACGGGTGGTCAACTGCTGACAGGGAGGTTCCACCAAGCAGCGAGCGAGAGTGGCCACGAGCGCAGACGGATCGGCACCGATAGGCCGGCCCCACCAGGCAGCGGGAGGGAGAGACAGAGCGGGCACGAGAGGGCGCTGACAGGCGCGGTCCGTCTGTCAGGGAGAGCTGGCGAGCGGGAGCGGGCGTGTGCGAGGGCTGGGCTGGCTGGGCTGTCTTGGGCCAAAATGAGGTTTTCCAATTTCCTAGAATTTCTAATTCCTTTTCCATTTTATTTTCTCTAGGGTTTTCAATTCAAATTCAAACTATGTTTCAAATTCAAACCAAATCAAACATGTGCTTCATTTCAAAGAATATTTTGGGCTCAGCATGATGCAACAATTCATGACTTACATTGTTTTGAAAAAATAAATAATTATCCCCTCTCCTAATTACCCTAGTTCTAGCCAAATTAAAGAGAGAGAGATACAAAGGGTAACACCCGAATTTGGTAGATAATTAGAAAGAAATTTTATACCCCAAATTCAGGGTGTTACAACATATGAAGGTTACCTCTTGGAGTTGCTTGATTTGAAATCCAAGAAAATACTTTAACTCCCCCATCATAGACATCTCAAATTTCTGTATCATAATCCTACTAAACTCTTCACAATATGACTTGTTAGTAGACCCAAAAATGATACCATCAACATAAATTTGGCATATAAACAAGTCTTTATCAATAGTTTTAGTGAAGTGAGTAGGGTCAGCTTTTCCAACTTTGGAGCCATTAGTGAGAAGAAAGTCTCTTAGGCATTCATACCATGCTCTTGGGGCTTGTTTGAGCCCATAAAGTGCCTTTGAGAGCTTATAAACATGTGTAGGATACTCACTATCTTCAAAGTCGGGAGGTTGCTCAACATATACCTCTTCCTTGATAGGGCCATTGAGGAAGGCACTTTTCACGTTCATTTGATATAACTTAAAGCCATGGCATGTAGCATAGGCAAGTAATATATGAATTGACTCAAGCCTGGCTACGGGTGCATAGGTTTCAACAAAATCCAAACCTTCGACTTGTGAATATCCCTTGGCAACAAGTCGGGCTTTGTTCCTAGTCACCACACCATGCTCATCTTGTTTGTTGTGGAATACCCACTTGGTACCTACAATATTTTGGTTAGGACACTGAACTAAATGTCATACCTCATTCCTCGTGAAGTTGTTGAGCTCCTCCTGCATTGCCACCACCCAGTCTGGGTCTAAGTGCATCCTCTATCCTGTAGGGCTCAATAGTATACAAAAAAGAGTAATGTTCACAAAAATGAGCAACTCGAGATCGAGTGGTTACCCCCTTGTGGATGTCACCAAGAATGGAGTTGAAAGGGTGATCTCTTTGAATTGCTTGGTGGACTCTTGGGTGTGGTGGTATTTGATCCTAAATTTCTTGATCATCTTCCTTGTCTTGGTCATCTTCATCTCCCTTTTGATCAATGTCCTCCTCTTGAGGTGGCTCATCCTCTTGGTCTCCATCCTCTTCTTCTTGAGCCATTTCCTCATCTTGAGTTGGTGGAGATGCTTGTATAGAAGATGATGGTTAATCTTGTGCTTGTGAAGGCTCTTCAGATTCTTTTGGACACACATCCCCAATGGACATATTCCTTAGCGCGACACACAGAGCCTCTTCATCATCTAATTCATCAAGATCAACTTGCTCCACTTGGGAGCCATTAGTCTCATCAATCACAATGTCACAAGAAACATCAACTAATCCAATGGACCTGTTGAAGACTCTATATGCCCTTGTGTTTGAGTCATAACCAATTAAAAAGCCTTCTACTGCTTTAGGAGCAAATTTAGAATTTCTACCTCTCTTAATAAGAATAAAGCATTTGCTCCCAAAAACTCTAAAATAAGAAACATTACCAGTGAGGAGTTCATATGATGTTTTCTTGAGGATTCGGTGAAGGTAGAGTCGGTTGATGGAGTAGCAGGCGGTGTTAATCGCCTCCGCCCAAAACCGATCCGGTGTCTTGTACTCATCAAGCATGGTCCTCGCCATATCCAAGGGAGTTCTATTCTTTCTATCCACAACATCATTTTGTTGAGGTGTGTAGGGAGAAGAGAACTCATGCTTGATGCCCTCCTCCTCAAGAAATCCTTCAATTTGTGAGTTCTTGAACTCCGTTCCATTGTCGCTTCTAATCTTTTTGATTCTCAATCCGAACTCATTCTGAGCCCGTCTCAAGAATCTTTTTAAGGTCTCTTGGGTTTGAGAATTTGCCTGCAAAAAAATGCCCAAGTGAAGCGAGAATAATCATCCACAATAACAAGACAACACTTACTCCCGCCGATGCTTATGTAAGCGATCAGGCCGAATAGATCCATGTGGAGTAGCTCAAGCAGCCTTTTGGTCGTCATGATGTTCTTGTGTGGACGATGAACTCCAACCTGCTTCCCTGCTTGACATGCGCTACAAATCTTGTCTTTCTCAAAATAAACATTTGTTAGTCCTAAAATGTGCTCCCCCTTTAGAAGTTTGTGAAGATTCTTCATCCCAACATGAGCAAGTCGGCGATGCTAGAGCCAGCCCATATTAGTCTTAGCAATTAAGCAAGTGTCTAGTTCAGCATTGTTATCATTAAAATCAACTAAATATAGCTGACCATCTAACACTCCCTTAAAATCTACTAAATCATCACTTCTAAAGACAGTAACACCAACATCAGTAAAAAGACAGTTGTAGCCCATTTTGCATAATTGAGAAACTAAAGAATCTACAAGAAAAACAATAGAAATGGAATGGTCAGGAGATATAGCAATTTTACCCAAACCTTTGACCAAACCTTGATTTCCATCCCCGAACGTGATTGCTCTTTGGGGATCATCATTTTTCTCATATGAGGAGAACATCCTTTTCTCTCGAGTCATGTGGTTTGTGCACCCGCTATCGATTATCCAACTTGTCCCGCCGGATGCGTAAACCTACAAAACAAATTTAGGTCTTGTTCTTAGGTACCCAAACGGTCTTGGGTCCTTTCACATTAGAAACAAGCACCTTGGGTACCCAAACACAAGTCTTGGAACTCTTGAGTTTGCTCCCAACATATTTGGCAACTATCTTGCATGATTTGTTAGTAAGCACGAAAGATGCACAAAAGTTTTGAATGAAATGCTATGTTCATTTGATGCATTAGCAATCTTATTCTTAAGAATTTTGATATTAGTTGTATGCCTAGATCTAGAAGCCTGATTACTATACATAAAAGCATGATGAGAAACATAATGAGATTTTCTAGCATGAATTCTTCTAATTTTGTGCTCAGGATAGTTTTTAGGATATAAAATGTAACCCTCCCTATCCTGAACCATGGGAACCTTGCCCTTAATAAAGTTAGAAAGTCTGTTCTAGGGGCATTAAGTTTGATGTTGCTTTGACTCCCGTGTTGGAAACCAATGCCATCCTTAATGCTAGGGCGTATCTCATTATAGAGCATGCTACGAGCAAATTTAAATTTTTTTATTCTCTAACTCATGCTCGGCAATTTTAGCATTTAAATTAGCTATGTGATCATTTTGTTCTTTAATCATGGCAATGTGATCATTCATAGCATCAATATTAACATCTTTACATCTAGTGCAAATAGTGACATGCTCAACAGTAGATGTAGAGGGTTTGCAAGCATTCAATTCTTCAATCTTAACAATTAAATTAACATTTTCAGTTCTAATACAAGAAATTGAATCATTGCAAATAATAAGCTCTTTAGATAAGTTCCACATTTTTCTACTTCAAGAGCATAAGCATCTTTTAGCTTAACAAATTTCTTATTTTCCTTAACGAGCAAGTCCTCTTAGCGTTCCAAGATATCATCCTTCTTGTTAATGGTTTCTATCAATTCATTAATCTTTTTCTTTTGATCTTTGGTAAGGTTTGCAAAAAGAGAAGTCAAGTCATCATTATCATCACTAGAACTACCCTCATCATCGGAAGTAGTGTATTTGGGGTATCTTTAGAATGTACCTTTTTCTTTTTGCTATCCTTAGCCATGAGGCATTTGTGGCCGACGTTGGGGAAGAGAAGACCTTTGTTGACGGTGATGTTGGCGACGTCCTCGTCGGAGGAGGAGTCCATGGAGCTCTCGTCGGAGTCCCATTCCCACCCCATGTGCGCCTCGCCACCCTTCTTCTTGTAGTATCTCTTTTTCTTCATCTTCTTCTTCCCTTTCTTGTCGCCATCCCTGTCACTGTCACTTGTATATGGACATTTAGCAACGAAATGACCAGACTTACCACACATGTAGCAAACCCTCTTGGAATGGGGTTTGTAGTCCTTCCCCTTCCTTTGCTTGAGGATTTGTCGAAAGCTCTTGATGATAAGAGCCATCTCCTCATTGTCGAGCTTGGAGGCGTTGATTGGGAGTCTACTTGGTGTAGACTCTTCCTTCTTTTCTTCTGTGGTTTTGAATGCAACGGGTTGCACCTCGGGTGTGGAGGTGGCGCCTTGCTCCAAGTCAAAAATGTGTTTGGAGTCTTTGATCATAAGTTCAAAGCTCACAAACTTACCAATGACCTCCTCGGGAGACATCTGTTTATATCTAGGATCTCCACGAATTAATTGAACTTGAGTGGGATTACGAAAAACAAGTGATCTTAGAATAACCTTGACCATTTCATGGTCATCCCACTTGGTGCTCCCGAGGTTGCAGACTTGGTTGACCATTGTCTTGAGTCGGTTGTACATTGCTTGTGGCTTCTTTCCTTTGTTGAGGACGAACCGACCGAGTTCTCTCTCGATCGTTTTGTGCTTGGTGATTTTGGTCACCTCGTCCCCTTCATGCGCTGTTTTGAGGAAGTCCCAAATTTCTTTGGCACTCTTCAACCCTTGTACCTTGTTGTACTCCGGCCTACACAAGGAATCAAGGAGTATGGAGGTGGCTTGGGAGTTGAAGTGCCTTATTTGGGCGGCCTCATCGGAGTCGTAGTCCTCGTCGCCCACCTGGGGTGCCTGTGCTCCAAACTCAACAATATCCCATATACTCTCGTGGAGTGAGGTTAGATGGTGCCTCATTTTATCACTCCACATACAATAATCTTCACCATCAAAATATAGTGGTTTGCCTAGGGGTACGGAAAGTAGAGGAGCACATTTAGGAATGCGAGGATAGCGAAGAGGCATCTTACTATACTTCTTATGCTCTTGTCGCTTCGAAGATGTAGACTCGGCGCCGGAGGTGGAAGCTGATGAAGAGACGGTCTCGTAGTAGACCACCTTCTTCATTTTCTTTTTCTTCTTGTCACCCTTCCTATGTGACTTGATGGAGCCGGTGGATTCCTCCTTGTGCTTCTTTTGCTTGTCACTGGCCTCCTTCGACGGAGTCCGTTCTTCGTTCTTCTTTCTTGAAGATCTGGGCTTTTCCCCAGTCACCATCTCCCTTTTGGAGTGTTCTCCTAACATTACTTCGAGTTGTTGAACTCTAATGAAGCACCGGGCTCCATTACCAATTGAAAGTCACCTAGAGGGGGGTGAATAATCAAAACCTAAAAATTATAAAGTTTGAACACACACTTCACCCGGGATTAGGGTTAGAAATAAATAATAGAGAATTCAGAGTGTGGAAGATAGTTCCTCTTGCTATGAGTTGCTCAATCAATGCGGATAACTTTGGGAGCCAACTCAAAACAATGTGAGCAAGAGAACTCTAGAGAGAGAGGAGAGGGAAGAAACAAATCGAGTGATGAAAATCAACACAAGTGGACACAATAATTTGTTTCCTGAGGTTTGGTTCCAAAGAACCTACTCCCCGTTGAGGAGGCCACAAAGGCCGGGTCTATTCCAACCCTTTCCCTCTCTCAATCGGCCACTTAGACCGGTTGAGTGCTTCTTCTTAATCACATGGGTCACTAAGACCCCAGAAGGATCACCACACAATTAGATGTCTCTTGCTAGCGTTACAAAGGAATTGGAAAGATTAGAGTGAGAAGAAGAAAGCAGCCAAGCAACAAGAGCAACAAAAGAAACACAAATCACCCTCTCTCAAGCAAGAACTTTTGATCACTTGACTTGATTTTGGAACTTGGAGAGGATTTGATGCTTTGATTGTGTCTTGGAGTCTATTCTTTTGCTCTAATATTCAATGAGGAAGTTGCAATGCTTGGATGACTTGAATGGTGATGGTTGGGGGTATTTATAGCTCCAACCACTATTCCAGCCATTGATGTCGATGGACACACCGGAGAGTCCGGTGGTGCACCGGATACTGCATTGTTCACTATCCGGTGAGTGCCACGTTAGCCGACCGTTGAGGTTTGGAGCTTTTGACCGTTGAAGTCTTCTGTCCTCTTGCGGCACCGGATAGTCCGGTGGCACACCGTACAGTCCGGTGCGACCTGTCGTCTCAGACTGTCTTCTGACTTCTGGTATTGCAGACTACGCCGTAGTCTGCGCAGTCGACCGTCGGGCGAAGTTGACCGTTGCTCCGTTGTCTCACCGGGCAGTCCGGTGGCTCACCAGACAGTCCGATGAATTTTAGCGGACGAGCGTCGAGAAAACCTGAGAGCGGCCAGTTCGTGGAGGGCTCAGTCAGGGCACCGGACAGTGTCCCAGACAATGTCCGGTGTGCCACTGGCTGCACCAGATTTTGTATGCTCCAAACTTTATAGAATTCCCTCAAGTCTTTTTCTTTGTATGTTTATGTTGAACTTTATGCACCTGAGAAAAAACATCCACTAGGCAAACTAGTTAGTCCATATTGTTTGTGATGGACGTCAAACACCAAAATCGATTATAGGAAATGTTGAGGCCATTTAACTTTCACCTTGTGAAAGCCGATGTAAAGAGACATCAAAATCGACCAGCCATTCTATATGTCTAGTGGACTGTCACACCCGATTTTGAAGGTAAACCGAATGCGAACCATGTACGTGCCAGGATTAGAAATTTACATACACAACAATTACATAAATGACTCATCATAGCACAATGCTTCGAATAACAATAAAGAGTAAGTAATAATATTAAAGACTAGAGTCATTTACATAATATAAATCAAAGTACACAGAATAGAAACATAGCCAAAGTAAACAAACCCACCACATGCAGCTGACTAGGGGAGGTCGCTAGCCTAATCCTCGAACTCGTCGAAGTTTGGCTGAGGTGGACTACCTTTATGTTGAGTTAAGCTCAAGCAGTTGCTTTTAGAAGCCAGGTTTTAGCAATAACCAACCCGTGAACCATTTCCTCATCGAGGAAACATCATTATCATCATCGAACCAAAAACCATTAATAGAATCATTGCATCTCGAACCAGTTGTATCTCTAATAAAAGAGGATCCCAAGGCCACTCATAACCGTGAGCACGACTGATATATCAGTTTCATTCCTCTGCAGAGGTCGCACACTTTACCCATGAGTCGTGATCCCTTTCCAGCCTTGGTGTGCAAGACCCGATCTGCACTACCAAGGTGAATGGCCAGGGATACACTACGTAGCCTTTACAAAGATTCCCCTGGTATGTAGCTGCCCGTTAGGTTTCACCAGTTGTACAAACAGTACTCCTCCCTAAGGTGGCTGACTAAAAAACCAAATCAAAGTAACCTCGGCACCCACCCTTAGCAGAGCAAGCACTATGCCCCCACCCCCATTGATGGCCCTACGGTGAAGCCAGCTACACCTCCAAGTTCCTCTAATTAATTTGCTAAGGGCGTCCCATACCACCCTCATGGTTGTACTGTTTTCTCGGGTGGTTTCTCAACGGACAGGTCCTTACGGAGAGGTACTTGGGAAACAGCCCAAGTCCCCTAAAATAACACAAGCTCATCATCATAATCAAGATATCATCAACATATCATAAATATTCTCATCATGTTCATTGATTAAAGTAGAGAGCTAGCATAAAGCTAACCAAAATACCCCAAAAGGTAATCAAGGACAAGGTAAATAAAAAGCTAGTCAATCCTTAGGTTTAAATTATGTAATGCGAGGGAATTAATTATCATGTGAATAGAATATAAATAGGTCAGAGGACACTTACCTTCACCAAACAGATGCTTAGGGTCTTCAACCTTGTAGAACTCGAAGAGGTTGATCACTTGGTCGCCAACGGTTGATCTTCGATTCCTCGAAGCTCAAAAACGGATCGCAATCTATTCGCGACATGTAGAGAATATGAAAAGACACAAACAAACAAACATATATATATATATACATAAGAACATTACACATACAAAGTAAAACAATATAAAACATGCAACACAGAATAAAGCTCGCTTCTACGGTTGAGCGAGGAAAAAACGCGATAGTCGGAGCTACGGTCGAGGAGTTACCGCATTTAAACTAAATAAGTATTAATTAGAATATTTAATTTGACATACTCACATTATTCGACATTTCTATAACATTAACAGTTGTCAAATAAATAAGTAATTTAATTAACTCGAGAGATTCCAAGCGATGCGAATTTACGACGCGCGAAATAACACGACAACGTGCGAACGACGCGCGGACACGTGCGACATAGCGTGCGGACGACGCACGAAACAATGTGTGCCACACACACAAATGACGTGCGACAACGCGTGCGAACAGCACGCGCGACACGAACGAGCGACACACGAACAACGAGACGATACGTGAGAATCGCTAACGGATATCATTTTTTATAAACAAGTACTAATTCAGAACAACGAGTTGACATTAATCACATTACTCTGTATTTATAAAACACAAATAGAACTAAATTAGTTTTATTTAAATTGCTATGCCAATAAATATCGGATGAACAAATAATTAACGAATTAATTAAAACTTGCGTCGTGACAAAATAATGTTACTAACACGTTGACGATATTATTATAAAATTAACGTAACTAGAACGGGTCGATATGGATTTTCAATAAAAAGATATTGAATAATTAATAATTCACGAAATTACGACGACGTGGCACATTTCTATCGGATGAGGGCTGGCTGCGCACACTGGGGAAAGGAATCGAGCATGGGCGCATCGAGGGGCTGTGCTGCCATGGCCAACGGCGGGGGTCGAGACAGTGCGCGGTGCATGGGGTAGCAGGCTGCATTGAGCGGAGCGGGCAGGCACAACCGAAGAAGCGGAGCAGCGATGCACACATCTGCTCGCTGGTAGGCGCGACCATGGAGGCAACCAAGGCGCACGTCGTGAAGAGGAAAACGACGACCAGCTGTAAACAACGAGAAAGGAGGGGACTCGCCGGGGAAGAAGGGCCTCACCGAAGAGGACAACGTAGATCGCTGGAGTGGTGAGGCGGAGAAGGTGGGTAGCTGCTGTAGCGGGCGACGCCTGAGAAGAACGACAGTGCTCCTCCACACAACGACGACCACTATGGGCTGTGTTGCAGTTGCTACGCAGCGAGATGGACATCGCTACATGGGATGGAGGGAGGGGAGAATAGGTGCTAGAGACTTATAAACGAGCAATGGGGTGGGCAGTTATCGAGCATGTTGCATCGTGGTCAGTTCAAGCGGAACTAGCAGTTCCCACATGAGGGATGATGAGTGGGCCCCTCGCCATGGTTAAACAGCTATGACGTGGGCACTGGTGAGCCACTGGCAAGTGGGGCCCATGGTACAGTGAGACAGGAGCGGTACTGGCATCAAGCGCGAAGGTAGTGTCACACCTGGATTTCGGGGCACCAAGACCCTGGCGCGAACATAATCACCAGGTGTGCTGGGACCAAGTCTCACACATATGATGAATCATGGCACATGATCGAATGTCACATCTTTACTATATAATAGGAGTTCTATACAAAATAATTAAATAAATAATTTCATTATAAGGAGACAACGGTCCAACAACCCAAAGTTGACTGGGAGACGACGGCCTAGACCTCTCACGAACTCGCCACAACATCCTCCATGCGCCTCATCCTGCGGTACCTGTTCTTGACCTGTGGGGGGTGTGAGACAGCAAGAATGAGCTCACATACGTTCATCGCTCAACAAGTTGTGGGGAATAATGTGCATGAACTCGCCAAAGGTGGGAGCTCACGTGAAGTGTAAGGCTTACCAAAGAGGATGGTTAGAGCTGAGCATTGATTTTAAAGTTGGTCAAAATTTTATTAGCAATTACTAAGTATAAGTAAATACCAACCCAATTAAGTAGTAGAACAAAAGTAACAACATCACCTGCGATGCAATGCATATGACAAATTGAATTTAGTTCCATAAGTTAATCATCAGAGAGTCCTGAGCTGCTCATGACCGTGAGCTCGGCTAGTATACCAGTTTTACACTCTGCAGAGGTTGTACCCTTTACCCACAAGTCATGTTACCCGTCTGCCAAGGGATCGCGACTTCCCATACACCTCTACCGAGGAGGCGAGGCAGGGTAACACTACGAAGCCTTTACAAAGTTCCACTAGCTTCAGAAAACCCGCTACAGTTTATAGGAAGCTCCAATGCAGGGTTCTTGCCTGACCGCCATCGCAGCAAAATCAACCAAGGACCTTCCTACACTGACCACTCCCCAACTGCCCTTGTCCCTTTCGGGTAAGGTAGTCCTCCACTAGCTTTCCTAATTAATCAGCCAAGGGCGTCCATGAACCCTTGTGGTGGCACGTGTTTCTCAAGTTAAGCTCTATGTTCCAATTAACATTAATGATCTTGACATGAACATAAATAGAATAACAAAATAACTGGAACATAGATATGATAAATAATTATCCCAAATCCATGTAAGGCAATAGCAAACTACCCAAGTGATTCGGGGGTAAACAAGGTAATGAGATAAACAATCTAGGGTAACCTATTGGGTTCCATCAAAATTAAACCTATGCATGAACATGTGACATCAAAGAACATTATTGGGTAAAAAGTGGTCAAGGGCACAACTTGCCTTCAATGAGCTCCTGCTGAGCTACTTCTACTTGCTGAACCTCAGAATCCACAGTGGCTTACTCGTCTACTCGCATCAACACAATACATACATAGTATAGCAAAAATTAACATCACACCAAACAGGTAGATAAAATACATGATAAAAATCTAAATATTAAAATAAGAGCCTAGGAACAGGAATCATTAAATTTGGAGTTATAGATTTTGAATTATGAATTTTCAATGGTTTAATGTGCTTGAAATGGAATTACATGAGAAATAAACTTCCTTTCTGTTTTCATGTCAAAACAGAGACTCTAGGTGATAGACATTAATATTACAAAATTTTAGAAATTGGAATGGATTGATTTGGATCAAAAATGAATTTTCTATGCATTTTACAAGTTTCTAGATTTGTTTTTGTATTAAAAACGAAATTCTAGAGTTATTTCTCTATTTTTAATCATCTCTGGACTGGGCCTCAATTTCTGAAGCGCAGGGGCCTATGCGCAAGATATCCCAGGCACAGAGAACAGGGTCCCTGGACAGCAGGTTGACTCACTAAAAATCTGAGGACTCATAAGTAAAAGTGCCCCCACGAAAGGGTATGTTTAAATGCGAGCCATCCGATTAGAACCCTAGAGCCAAGATTAAATCGATTTGTAACGAAACGGTATTCATCCCTGGCCACTGGATCTAGAATCCACGACAATCACTCGCCCAACACTTCATCAAATCCCAGCCGACCAACTCGAGATTGACGGCCTAGATTGGCCCCGACCGAAGCGGTATCCTTCAACTAATCGCGAGCGCATAATCTGAATCGGACGGTGGCCACGGTTTGGTTGACTCCGCCCCGCGTTGCTATAAGTCGACCCGCTACACCCGGGTGGACCACCACGGCGAACCCAGACGGCGAAACGCGGTCCGAGCCGGCAACCCGAGGAGCGTGCTCTCCCTTCCCCTCCGAGCACGGCGATGGAATTTGGAGTGCCGCGAGAGCTGTGCGCAAGGGCGGTTCTGGAGCTGCGAACTCACGATTCTTATAGCCCGGAGCCCCCGACGATGGTTACGTGGAAGTTCGTTGAAGTCTACGCCGGATTTTGTGCTGGAATCGCGGACACGACCAACTGTGCGCGCGGCGTTCCTGAGATTAGGTCCACGACCGGGATGACACAAGGGGTCCACCAGTCAGTGATAGCACTAAATGTGGCGTGCGCGTAGTGTAGCTGACCTGTGGGCTCCACCCGCCTGGGAGTGCGAGGCGCGAGTAGATAAGAAGTGGCGCGCCTAACGTTACGGGCCCGCCCGTCAGTGCCGAGGCGCGGGGATGGGAGCAGGCCGCGCGTGAAAAAGGGAATGGGTCGCGCAGGGTTTGCTTCTGGTGGGCCGAAATAGGTGTCTCGAGCCCAATACGCCATCCTCTCATTTTTCTTTTGTTTTTCTTTCTTTTCCTTTTTGTTTTTAGAATTCAAAGTTGAATTTGAATTTGGTTATGAGATTCACCTATGAGTCCATTATATAAATTCACCTTATTGTAGGAATAATGTATTTTTATTTAATTATTTATTATTATATTTTTTTTATCCACATAATATTTGCTTTCCTTTCTCTTCTACATTCTAGAATTTTCTTTTAGATTTTAAATTCCACTTTGGACTTTACTATTTTTCTTGTCACATTATTTTATTTTGTCATAATATGCACACACAAAAATATATCCAGCATGATGCATAATTTAATGGCATATATTCTTTTATTAATTATTTGTTTTTTTAATATGGTGTTCACATGTGATGATAAGTAGATTCAACACAAACATAAAATATAGGAAAATAACTTTTCTCCTCTTTTATTATCTATTACAAATTGGGTATTACAGGTAGCGAGGTCGTGCATGGTCATGACAGCACAGAGCAACTAGCGAGGCATGGTTGCAACGCGCGACGCGACGAGGGTAGGGAGAAGGAGACTGAGCGCAGGGAATAAGAGAGGGTGAAGTTCACAGTAGCACCGACGATGATGGTAGCAGGTGCAGGAGTGTGCAAATATATAGCGGAGGGCGTGAGGAGATGGTTGCACCGATGACGCACGTCATGTTGCGCGATGAAGCGAGGCAAGGTAGTTGATGGGGGTAGATGGCTGAGGTAAACAGGGGTAGACGGGGGGGCAGGGGATAGATGTGGGCGACACACCGTTCGCGAAGTGGAGAGACGGTTTGGCGATCTCACGAAAAGGACATGAGATCCGAAACTGGTTCGATGAGAGGAATATATATATATAATTTACAATCAAGTTTTTAGAATATTTCGGTTTTTGCAACTACTAAATTTTAGAGATTAAAATAATATCAGAAAATTTAAAATTCACATTTTTGAAGGTTCCAAAAAAAATCCAAGAAACATCCTCGAGATAAACTGTAACGCCCTAAATTTGGGGGTATAAAATTTCTTTTCTAATACCCACCAAATTCAGGTGTTACTCTCTCATTTCTCTGCTTTCCTTATCTTTGTTCTAAACCGTGGAGAGTTATTTTGTTTTATATAATTGTAAGACTAGTAACATAAAACCCAAAAAGGGTCATGATTGTTGCACGACATGCTGGATCATCTTTTATTTTTTTTATGTTGATTTATTCTAGTTGTGCATTCACGTAGTCCGCAAATTTGTGTTTGAAGTTAAATTCAAAATAAAATAGCATAAAATAGAATATAAAAAACAAGTGCAAGAAATAGAGAAAATAAAAGAAAAACCGGTCCATTCCTGCTCCCCACGGCCCAGCGCGCGGCGCCCGTGCTCGCCTCTCGCGCACCTGGCCCAGCGACCGCTGCAGCTGTGCGCGCACGGACACGTTTGTCTAGTCCACTACCCACCGTGGCCCACGTGTCAGCTCGTTTCTTCCTCATAAACCCATCCAGCCGAGCCACAGGAAACTACCTCACATGCCCACGATCTCCCACGCCGCTAATCCTCTCAGCTTTTGCGTTCAGCACATGGCGTCGACCTCCCTCGGTCCTCTCCATCCAGCAGCATGCACGGCCTTCCCTCCCTGCTCTCCATGGCCGATGCCTCCTACCATGGCCACATCCTGGCCGTGCTCGGCCCTCTCAGCCTATGCACCGGCCGCCGGAGTACATGTCGATCTCGCCACCGTGTGCAAAGAATCGTCGCCGTCATCACAAGTGAGTTCTCTCCCCTCTATTTTCCTTCCTTCTAGCAGTATGTTGAGCAGCCCTCTCTGCCCCCTGCCGGGCAGTTCGTCTCCTCCTAGTGAAGCCCCTCGCGTGTGCCTTGCCTTCCCATCCCTCATGGCCATGGCTGTCCTCCCCTGCGCCCTACCCCCACGCGTGCCCGTGTGCTCGACGGAACCCCTCCAAGAGCGATCGTGCAGGCAGCGTGGCGCGCATGGTGGCCAGCCCCAGCGACTCCGGGCTCCTGTAGCGCAGCCAGAAGGCCAGCCTGGCGTGCGGCCGAGCTCCGCCTTGCAACCGGCCGACTTGCAGCCTCGCCAGGTGTGGCACGAGCCTATCCCATGGCCAAAGCCATGGTGGCTGCATGGCAGTTTCTGCCCCATCCATGTGTGCATCCGTGAATCGTGGGAGATGGGGATTCATGTGGTCATGTGATCCTTTCCGCGTGTGTTCCATGTGGCCCACCATGTAGCCTTGTTTGCAGCAAATTTTAATGTGCCATGCTTCTTTAATTCCATAGATTATTAATTATCGATACCTTGTACGTCGTAGATCCGTTCAATTGTGATAGCTTCGTAGTAATGTCGTTTACACACTAGAAACATTATTTTGTCACGACACAAGTTTTAATTAATTAGTGAATTATGTGTTCATCCGATATTTCAGAATAACAATTCAAATAGAACTAATTTTATAATTTTATTAGCGTTTTATAAATACAAGTTAATGTGATTAATGCCTATTCAAACATTTTAATTAATAAGTGTTTAGTATAAACACGATGTCTGTTAGCGGCTCTCGTGCGTCGTGCGCGTCGTCGCACTGTCTACGCGTTGTTCGCATGTGTAGAGCTCGTCATCGTCTCTTGTTGATCGCGTGCGTCTCGCGCGCTGTCCGCATGTTATTTAATTATTTTCGTTATTGTCGCTCGCGCTAATTAGTCAATTATTGTTTAGTTGTTGGTTATTTAAAATAACAATTCAATTAGAACGAGTCTATAGTTTTAATCCGTGCTTTTGTAAATATAAATGTTAATTAACATGATTAATACCAGCTTAAATAATTTTAATTAATTATTTGTTCGCTGTGTTTGCGTGTGGCATCGTTTGCGCGTCATCGTGGTGTTCGTGCGTGTAGTCGCGTTGACTCACGCGTGTCACGCGTTGTCGTGTGCGTTGTTTCGCGTGCCGCGTGCTGTTTCGCGTGTTGTCACGTGTGTCGTCACGTGTCGTTCACGCGTGTCACGCGTGCTGTTCGCACGCGTTGTCATGTGCTGGTCTCGTGTGTCGATCACATGTGTCACGCGGTGTCTGCGTGCCATAATAAATTGTTTTCGTTTATAATCACTCATGTTAATAACGTTAATTCGTCAGGTCACATGTTTTAGATAATTAACTTAAGGTTTGCTCAACTAATATTTATTTCCCAATTAGATTAAATATGTAGTATTCAACTTGGGCTCTTATAATAAACATTAACATGGTTTATATTAACTTAAATACGTGTTGTTCGCGCACGTCGTCACGCGTCAATCGCACATGGTCACGCGTTGTCGTGCACGCTGTCCGTGTGCCCCTTCGCGTGTGTCGTGCACGTTGTTCACGCGTGTTGTGCGCGGCGTCGCGCTGTTCACGCGTCGTTCGCGTATGTCGCACGTGTTGTTTCGCGTGTCGCTCGTCGCTCGCACGTGTTGCGCGCTGTCCGCACGCGATATTAAACCGTTCGATTATAATGACTCATGTCAATTAATTAACTATTTCTTTAATCGTCCACTAGTAAGTTAGTCAAAGCTAGGTAGTAGTTTTAATTTATATTTGATATGATAATGTCAATTCATGTAATTATAATTATGTCAAACTAATATTCTAATTAATACTCGTTCAGTGTAAACGTTATAACTTCTCGACCGTAGCCTCGACCGTCGCGCTCCTTATCCCCGCGTAACCATAGAAGCGCTCTATATTTTTATAATGCTCATTTTGATAATATTTTATCTTGTATGGTGTACTGTTCTTATGCAAGTATATGTTTGCTTGTGCCTGTTTGTATTTGTTGTGCATCGCGAATAGATTGCGATCTGTTCCTGAGCTTCGAGGAATCGACGATCAAGATTTGGTGAACCACTGGTTCCGAGATCAAGCTCTTCGAGTTCTGAAAGGTTGAAGACCCTGAGCATCTGTTTGGTGAAGGCAAGTGTCCTCTGACCCATTATGTCCCATTTACTTTATAATACACTGTCCCGCATACTATGAACAACCTAAGGATTTACTAGCTTTCTATTTACCTGGTCCTTGATTTACCTTTTGGGTTACTATGGTTAGCTACATGCTAGCGCTTTACTTTAATCAATGAACATGATGAGATACAATGATGATACTATGGTTTTATTCTGGATATGATGATATACTTGTGGCATTTAGGGGACTCGGGCTGTTTCCCGAGTACCTCTCCGTAAGGACCTGTTCGTTGAGAGACCACCCGGGATAACAGTGCAACCATGAGGGTGAAATGGGACGCCCTTAGCTAATTAATTAGAGGAACTAGAGGTGTAGTTGCTTTGCCATCGTGCCGTCAATGGGGTCCAGGCACAGTGCTTGCTCTGCCGAGGTTGGGTGCCGAGGTTCTTTCAATTTGCTTTTGTTAGTCACCCTCCTGCGGGGAGGGGTACTGTGTTTATCAAACTGGAGAAACCTAACGGGCGGCTATGACCTCTAGGGAATCTTTGTAAAAGCTACGTAGTGATACCCTGCCGGACCACCTAGGAAGTGATCAATGGGGAGTCATGATCCCCAGGCAAAATGGGAATCACGGCTCATGGGTAAAGTGTGCGACCTCTGCAGAGGTAAGGAAACTGATATATCAGCCGTGCTCACGGTTAAGAGCAGCCTTGGGATCCTCTCTCATTAGAGATACATATGATCTGAGATACAATGGTTATATTTATGGTTTTGGTTCGACTATGATGATGATGTTCCTCGATGAGGAAATGGTTCACGGGTTGGTTATTACTAAAACTTGGCTTCCACTAATAATAAATACCTGACTAACTAAAAGCAACTGCTTTGACCTTAACCCCACATAAAGCTAGTCCACTTCAGCCAAACGGGACATTTGCTGAGTACGTTGATGTGTACTCACCCTTGCTTTCACAAAACACCAGGTTGCCTTTGGTGCAATCTATGCTCAGGTAAAGAAGAAGGCGTCGAGGCGGATCTCCAGGAGTTCCAGGACTTCGACGAGTTCGAGGATTAGGCTAGCGACCTCCCCCAGTCAGCTGCCTGTGGTGGGTTAATTTACGTTGGCTACGTTTCTATTATGTGCACTTTGATTTATATTATGTAAATGACTCTAGTCTTTAATATTATTAATTACTCTTTATTGTTATTCGAAGCATTGTGCGATGATGTTCATTTATGTAATCGCTCTGTACGTGAATTCTGATCCTGGCACGTACATAGTTCGCATTCGGTTTGCCTTCTGAAACCGGGTGTGACATAAGTGGTATCAAAGCCATGCTGACTGTAGGGCCTCTAGCCTAGAGTAGCATTGGCCGCTTTAAGGACTTATTGATTACTACTTCACCTCATCCTTGATGCTGCTTCAAAATATTAGTCACCTCGACTAATTCGATGTTGTGCTCCTATATGCCCCTTGCCAAAAGTATTTTATTCTAGTATGGTCTATACTTCTCTTTATCTATTAGATCTGATCTCACTCTTGTGCTTGCGACATCTTTATGGATGCCCTTGACCATAACCTTCTTGTCTTTTGGGATTCTTTCCTTTTTCGTCACTAAATTTGTTACCATCTGGCAAACTCTAGTCCTTCGGTATTGACATACTCGTATCCCTGAATTCTTCGATTCTCTTGTTTCAAATACTCACCTCTAAATTTTTACTGCCTACTTAAACATTTCAGTTTATATGACCATGACCTTCCTATCTTCTAGGACCCTTTCCTATTCTGTTGTTAGGTCATTATCTTTCAACAATTTCTATTTCATTGGTTTTAGTATACTTGTGTCCTTAGAGTCTTGCATACTCTCGTATTTATTTTATTTTTTTTCATACCCCAATATTTGTTTAAGACATTTCAACTTACATGATCTTGACCACCCTTGTTTCTTAATGATGCATGAGCGGTCATTTTACTTTGCATATCCTTGGTGATCTCGTTGTCTCCTTGTAACTCCACTTGGTAATTAATTTTCTTTACTTCAACCATTTTGTTGGAACCTTACCTATCTTACCCTTGCTTGTTTTCTCCACTTTGTCAGTCTTGCCTTAACTCTATCCATTGTTATACTTTTCATCATTATCACCTTTACCCTTATTACCTCTATACCTTACCTTAATGTTTATCTTATACTTGTCCTTTAAAACCTTCTCTCTTCCATCTCAATTTTATATTTGTATTTTACCTATTTTCCATTGATCGTATCCTCTTCCTTGTTGCTTGCGAGTTTTTAACTCCATCCTTGGTTGTGCTTCAGTTGGGTATTACCTTTACCTTTCACATCTCTCGATCTTACCTTGGTGATTACACTCTGTCCATTCTCTAAAATCTCCAATCTCCTATCCCAATTTGGGAGCGGTGTTTTACTTACCTCACCCTTGGCTATATCCTCTTCTTTATCGCATGAAAGCCTGGACGTGAACCCCGTTCTTTGTTGTACTCATACCACTGTCTATTCAATGCCTTCACCTTTTCTCTCATACCCTTGTGTGTCATCGCCTTTGACCCTTGCGATATTTATGTCTTCTACTTAAACGCTTACCTTGAACTTATCCGTTAGAAGCCTCCCCTTTCTTTCAACCCAGTTTGAGAATTGTGAGTTGCCCATCTCTTCCTTGATTTCTTTTCACTCCTTGTTGCCTTACAAGTTTTGTCTTAATTCCATCATTAAATGTGTATTTATTTGCTATAACCATCACCTTGTCATCCATCGATCTTGCCTTGGTACTCCTCTTTAGTCCTAGTCTTTAAAAATCCCATCTCTTCCACCTCAATTTGAGAGTGGAAGTTTACCTGTATGACCCTTGGACGTACCCTCTCTTTTTCCATTTGCAGGTCCTGTCCCAACTCCATCCTTTATGGCACTTATATCTTATGTTCTTATGCTGATTTACCCCCTCTTCTACATCCTTGTCCGTTACCACCTTTAAACCCTTGTAATATCTATACCCATATCTTCATGCTTACCTTGAACCTACCATTCAAAGCCTACTAATTTTCATCCCTGTTCGAGGATAATGCCTCACCTACTTCATCATTGACTGCTCTTCCTTCTTTGACACCTTGCAAGTTTTGTTTAAGATACACCCCTTGTTGTGTGTTTGTCCGTTATCACCTTAACCGTTGTCATCCCTCCATCTTTACCTTGATGCTTATCATATACCTGCATTTTAAAGTTGTCTATCCCATTTCAGTTCAAGAGTGTTGCCTTACCCATCCCGCTCTTGTTTGTTCCCTTTTCTTCTGTCGCGTTGCAAGTCTTGCCTTAACTCGATCTTTTGGTGGGCTTTTTCCTGTTACCTCCCTTACCTTTGTAATCTCTAGATCTTTTCATGATGCTTATCTTATGCCCACCTTTTGAAATATCATCTTTCCCATCTCGATTTGAGAACGGTGTTTTACCTATCCTGACCTTGGTTGCATTCTCTCCCTTGTCGGTTACAATCATTGCTTTAGCTCCATCCTTTATTATGCCCATGCCCCTATCCTCCATGTCTTATTATTCCCCTTGCCTTTGTTGGCATTAGAGTATTTTCCCTTTTTAAGGAAAGATCACCATCAATTTAACATTAACGTGTAGCAACGAGATGTTTGTTGTTGTGTGCTCATGATGTTTGTCCTTCTGCTATGACTGATTTGCTTCTTTGGAATGAGTGTTGATGTGTTGTGGCCCTTGGTCCGCAATGGCATCTGTTTACTAGGTGAGTGCCATAGAGTTAATTAGATGGGTTCTCCCCTTGCTCTCTCTAATCTGTCTATACTTACCTTTTCTCGCTATTCTTTCCTCTTGCACCTGTCCATTTGGCAATCTCCAACTCCTCCAAATTAGTCAAGATCAGAATCGACTGCATCTTCACCAAGTGCGTATCAATGCTCCTGTTAAGGGGGTTAGCTGCTAACCAAAATGAAGACAATGCGATCAACATCAACCAATAAGATCATAGTGGCGCAGGGAAAGCGTGTGTGGGTCCTAACCCACAGGTCCAAGAGATCCTCAAGAATTGCATTGATCGGTCTCAAGTATCTGAAGGTCAAAGCAATTAGTCCACAAGTTAAAGTTGCCAGAGTCAAAGTTGAGTCAGAAGAAGCTATGAAAAACCAATGAATCAATCTCTTTTTCTTGCTAGCCTCTTCTTGAATCTCGAGGGCGAGATTCTGTTAAGGGGGTTAGATTTGTAACGCCCTAAATTTGGGGGTATAAAATTTCTTTTCTAATACCCACCAAATTCAGGTGTTACTCTCTCATTTCTCTGCTTTCCTTATCTTTGTTCTAAACCGTGGAGAGTTATTTTGTTTTATATAATTGTAAGACTAGTAACATAAAACCCAAAAAGGGTCATGATTGTTGCACGACATGCTGGATCATCTTTTATTTTTTTTATGTTGATTTATTCTAGTTGTGCATTCACGTAGTCCGCAAATTTGTGTTTGAAGTTAAATTCAAAATAAAATAGCATAAAATAGAATATAAAAAACAAGTGCAAGAAATAGAGAAAATAAAAGAAAAACCGGTCCATTCCGGCTCCCCACGGCCCAGCGCGCGGCGCCCGTGCTCGCCTCTCGCGCACCTGGCCCAGCGACCGCTGCAGCTGTGCGCGCACGGACACGTTTGTCCAGTCCACTACCCACCGTGGCCCACGTGTCAGCTCGTTTCTTCCTCATAAACCCATCCAGCCGAGCCACAGGAAACTACCTCACATGCCCACGATCTCCCACGCCGCTAATCCTCTCAGCTTTTGCGTTCAGCACATGGCGTCGACCTCCCTCGGTCCTCTCCATCCAGCAGCACGCACGGCCTTCCCTCCCTGCTCTCCATGGCCGATGCCTCCTACCATGGCCACATCCTGGCCGTGCTCGGCCCTCTCAGCCTATGCGCCGGCCGCCGGAGTACATGTCGATCTCGCCACCGTGTGCAAAGAATCGTCGCCGTCATCACAAGTGAGTTCTCTCCCCTCTATTTTCCTTCCTTCTAGCAGTATGTTGAGCAGCCCTCTCTGCCCCCTGCCGGGCAGTTCGTCTCCTCCTAGTGAAGCCCCTCGCGTGTGCCTTGCCTTCCCATCCCTCATGGCCATGGCTGTCCTCCCCTGCACCCTACCCCCACGCGTGCCCGTGTGCTCGACGGAACCCCTCCAAGAGCGATCGTGCAGGCAGCGTGGCGCGCACGGTGGCCAGCCCCAGCGACTCCGTGCTCCTGTAGCGCAGCCAGAAGGCCAGCCTGGCGTGCGGCCGAGCTCCGCCTTGCAACCGGCCGACTTGCAGCCTCGCCAGGTGTGGCACGAGCCTATCCCATGGCCAAAGCCATGGTGGCTGCAAGGCAGTTTCTGCCCCATCCATGTGTGCGTCCGTGAATCGTGGGAGATGGGGATTCATGTGGTCATGTGATCCTTTCCACGTGTGTTCCATGTGGCCCACCATGTAGCCTTGTTTGCAGCTAATTTTAATGTGCCATGCTTCTTTAATTCCATAGATTATTAATTATCGATACCTTGTACGTCGTAGATCCGTTCAATTGTGATAGCTTCGTAGTAATGTCGTTTACACACTAGAAACATTATTTTGTCACGACACAAGTTTTAATTAATTAGTGAATTATGTGTTCATCCGATATTTCAGAATAACAATTCAAATAGAACTAATTTTATAATTTTATTAGCGTTTTATAAATACAAGTTAATGTGATTAATGTCTATTCAAACATTTTAATTAATAAGTGTTTAGTATAAACACGATGTCTGTTAGCGGCTCTCGTGCGTCGTGCGCGTCGTCGCACTGTCTACGCGTTGTTCGCATGTGTAGAGCTCGTCATCGTCTCTTGTTGATCGCGTGCGTCTCGCGCGCTGTCCGCATGTTATTTAATTATTTTCGTTATTGTCGCTCGCGCTAATTAGTCAATTATTGTTTAGTTGTTGGTTATTTAAAATAACAATTCAATTAGAACGAGTCTATAGTTTTAATCCGTGCTTTTGTAAATATAAATGTTAATTAACATGATTAATACCAGCTTAAATAATTTTAATTAATTATTTGTTCGCTGTGTTTGCGTGTGGCATCGTTTGCGCGTCATCGTGGTGTTCGTGCGTGTAGTCGCGTTGACTCACGCGTGTCACGCGTTGTCGTGTGCGTTGTTTCGCGTGCCGCGTGCTGTTTCGCGTGTTGTCACGTGTGTCGTCACGTGTCGTTCACGCGTGTCACGCGTGCTGTTCGCACGCGTTGTCATGTGCTGGTCTCGTGTGTCGATCACATGTGTCACGCGGTGTCTGCGTGCCATAATAAATTGTTTTCATTTATAATCACTCATGTTAATAACGTTAATTCGTCAGGTCACATGTTTTAGATAATTAACTTAAGGTTTGCTCAACTAATATTTATTTCCCAATTAGATTAAATATGTAGTATTCAACTTGGGCTCTTATAATAAACATTAACATGGTTTATATTAACTTAAATACGTGTTGTTCGCGCACGTCGTCACGCGTCAATCGCACATGGTCACGCGTTGTCGTGCACGCTGTCCGTGTGCCCCTTCGCGTGTGTCGTGCACGTTGTTCACGCGTGTTGTGCGCGGCGTCGCGCTGTTCACGCGTCGTTCGCGTATGTCGCACGTGCTGTTTCGCGTGTCGCGCGTCGCTCGCACGTGTTGCGCGCTGTCCGCACGCGATATTAAACCGTTCGATTATAATGACTCATGTCAATTAATTAACTATTTCTTTAATCGTCCACTAGTAAGTTAGTCAAAGCTAGGTAGTAGTTTTAATTTATATTTGATATGATAATGTCAATTCATGTAATTATAATTATGTCAAACTAATATTCTAATTAATACTCGTTCAGTGTAAACGTTATAACTTCTCGACCGTAGCCTCGACCGTCGCGCTCCTTATCCCCGCGTAACCATAGAAGCGCTCTATATTTTTATAATGCTCATTTTGATAATATTTTATCTTGTATGGTGTACTGTTCTTATGCAAGTATATGTTTGCTTGTGCCTGTTTGTATTTGTTGTGCATCGCGAATAGATTGCGATCTGTTCCTGAGCTTCGAGGAATCGACGATCAAGATTTGGTGAACCACTGGTTCCGAGATCAAGTTCTTCGAGTTCTGAAAGGTTGAAGACCCTGAGCATCTGTTTGGTGAAGGCAAGTGTCCTCTGACCCATTATGTCCCATTTACTTTATAATACACTGTCCCGCATACTATGAACAACCTAAGGATTTACTAGCTTTCTATTTACCTGGTCCTTGATTTACCTTTTGGGTTACTATGGTTAGCTACATGCTAGCGCTTTACTTTAATCAATGAACATGATGAGATACAATGATGATACTATGGTTTTATTCTGGATATGATGATATACTTGTGGCATTTAGGGGACTCGGGCTGTTTCCCGAGTACCTCTCCGTAAGGACCTGTTCGTTGAGAGACCACCCGGGATAACAGTGCAACCATGAGGGTGAAATGGGACGCCCTTAGCTAATTAATTAGAGGAACTAGAGGTGTAGTTGCTTTGCCGTCGTGCCGTCAATGGGGTCCAGGCACAGTGCTTGCTCTGCCGAGGTTGGGTGCCGAGGTTCTTTCAATTTGCTTTTGTTAGTCACCCTCCTGCGGGGAGGGGTACTGTGTTTATCAAACTGGAGAAACCTAACGGGCGGCTATGACCTCTAGGGAATCTTTGTAAAAGCTACGTAGTGATACCCTGCCGGACCACGTAGGAAGTGATCAATGGGGAGTCATGATCCCCAGGCAAAATGGGAATCATGGCTCATGGGTAAAGTGTGCGACCTCTGCAGAGGTAAGGAAACTGATATATCAGCCGTGCTCACGGTTAAGAGCAGCCTTGGGATCCTCTCTCATTAGAGATACATATGATCTAAGATACAATGGTTATATTTATGGTTTTGGTTCGACTATGATGATGATGTTCCTCGATGAGGAAATGGTTCACGGGTTGGTTATTACTAAAACTTGGCTTCCACTAATAATAAATACCTGACTAACTAAAAGCAACTGCTTTGACCTTAACCCCACATAAAGCTAGTCCACTTCAGCCAAACGGGACATTTGCTGAGTACGTTGATGTGTACTCACCCTTGCTTTCACAAAACACCAGGTTGCCTTTGGTGCAATCTATGCTCAGGTAAAGAAGAAGGCGTCGAGGCAGATCTCCAGGAGTTCCAGGACTTCGACGAGTTCGAGGATTAGGCTAGCGACCTCCCCCAGTCAGCTGCCTGTGGTGGGTTAATTTACGTTGGCTACGTTTCTATTATGTGCACTTTGATTTATATTATGTAAATGACTCTAGTCTTTAATATTATTAATTACTCTTTATTGTTATTCGAAGCATTGTGCGATGATGTTCATTTATGTAATCGCTCTGTACGTGAATTCTGATCCTGGCACGTACATAGTTCGCATTCGGTTTGCCTTCTGAAACCGGGTGTGACATAAACCGACATATTTTGAAGAATTTTGCACTCATAAACACTATGCGACCACATGAATGCAACAATCAAAGCACCTCTATGGTTTTATTTTTACTAGGCTTAACATTTATATGTAAAACAAAATAACTCTCCATTATTTAGAAAAAAGAGAAGAGAAACAAGGAAAGGAGATGGTAACACCAGAATTTGGTGGATATTAAAAAAGAAATTTTATATCCCTAAATTCAGCGTGTTACATGGACCATGATAATTTGGATGATGAATCCACAGATATATGTACTGCTGAACTTGTTTGGCCAACAAAGCCTAATTCTTCACTTTGTTCTTCTTTACAGTCGATTCAAAAGAATCAGCAAGAAGAAGTTAAATTTACTTTTAATTGCCAAGTGTGATAAAATATTTGACGAACTAGTAAAAAATGGCAACATTAAAGGTACTCATACTCTTCATCCTTTAGATGAATTAAAGAGACGTGCTTACTGCAAGTGGCATAAATCTTTTTATCATGCCACCAATGATTGTAATGTTTTTCGTTGACAGATACAATCAGCCATAAATGAGGGCATGTTAAGTTTTCAGGAGATGCAAGTGAACACACAACCATTTTCTGTCAATATAATAGAACTAACAAATAAAAAAGTCTTGGTTCGGCCTAAAATGTCCGATAAGGACAAAGGAAAGGGCATCATCATTGGTGATCCTCACACGACAAAGCTGTCACAAGGAGTGGTCGCTCAAAAGGCTCCAGACAAGAAGACTAATAAGACTGAAGGTGCTAGGGGCAAGGGCGATCGGACAGCCGATCAAAGCTCAATGTCTTGCGCATCGTGTGGACCTAGAATGTAGCTGGAGGTGGATTCTACAAATTTTACATACAAGCACACTACCCTAGGCATAATATCCAATGTGTTTGGTTCTTTATGAGATTTTTTTTGAATTCTAAGAATTACAAAAACCAAACATGCTCTTATTCATCATAGATGAAAACCAAACATGCTCTTACACTAGCTAGTAGTGGAGCCACTTAGATTGAGCAGCACAAGAGAGCATTCCTACAACTGTATGGACCTGCACTTAGTGCTTAGGCTATCTCCATTAGATCCCATATCCAATCCTCTATCTCATGCCCTATTTCAAACTTCACTCCGTAAACAGTACCAAAACAGTGTCATCTACGGTTACACCCTTGTAGCTTCATCTTTTTCTAAAACAGAGTCTATAAAATTGTATTAATTTAGCTAAAAACAAGTGGACAGTTCTAAATGGACTATAAGACTTGTATGTTATCTATGCATGCTTGGTATGAACTCGAGACCTTCAAGATTCTCGGACAACGAAATCGTGTATATACACACGAGCGAGCCTACAATCACAACTTTTCAGAACACTCAATGATCATCTGCAAAAGAAACAGAACATAATAGAAATCAGCAGTCCACATGCACAAACCACACAACCCACATGAACTTTATCACTCAACAACTTAAGAAACGAAGACATATATGGTGGATTGCTTTTAAGTAAAACCATTGCAACTTTTCAGGTACATTGACCTCAGATCTAAATGAGTTGGGGGGCAGCTCGCCGATGCAAGAAATTTCCACGCACTCAATGATTGTCTGCAAAAGAAACAGAACAGAAATTAGCAGTCCACATGCACAAACCACACAGCCTACATGAACTTTATCACTCAGCAACCCAAATGTAAACTACAAAAAACTGAATCTTCTGAATATCCTACAATGCAGTACATACCCAATGGGGACTACCAAAGGCTCCTATCAGTGAAAAATGCATAGGCATGATGATAAAATGCATGGAGAAGCAGGGAGGGGGCGAAAAACTGAACCAAATGAATATCCTACAATGCAGTACATACCCAATGGGGGCTACCAAAGGCTCCTATCAGTGAAAAAATTCTTAGGCGCGCTGACAAAATGCATGGAGAAGCAAGGAGGAGGCAGTATGACAGATAAATGGAACTAAATTTCAGCATTTAGGTTTAGTAATTTTGTAAAATAAGTTGAAAGCAGATAATACTTGTTGTTTGGCTATGGACAAAGCAAACTACAGAATCAGAAATCAGGTAAACAGTTTCAGATGCACATATTCCCTACTCTACTGAATGAGTAAAATAAAGTGGATGGTGCAAATATTTGACAATTAATGAATTCAACTGTGCAGGAATTAGGTAAGCAGAAATTAGACAGCCAATGAATTCGATGAGCAAAATAACAAAATACCTGTCAGGGCGGTTGCTTGCAACCACTCTTCCTTTGTCAGGATTCACCATAGTTGTGCAGGGGGCTATGCCAAAAACAATGCTGATTATAGGGACAAGGAAAGAAAGTGTCACCCGGATTTAAGGGCAAACCTGTGCGCGAATCTAATATGTGCTAAGATCAAGTCTCACACATATGATGACTAATGGTACAGAAACGAATGTCACATCTTTACTATATAATAGGACTTAGCTAACTAATTACATCATATGAAGACAACGATCCTCGCAACCATAGATGAATGAGAGACGATGGCCTAGACCTCTCACGAACTCATTGCGACATCCTTCATGCTCCTTATCTTGCGGTATATGTTCTTGACCTGGGGTGAGTACAACAAGGGTGAGCTCACATACGTTCATTGCTCAACAAGTTGTGAGGAATAATGTGCATGAGCTCACTTACGGTGGTGGCTCATGTGAAGTGTAAGGCTTACCGAAGAAGATGGTTAAAGCTTAGCATTGCTTTTAAAGTTGGTCAATGTTTTATTAGCAATTACTAAGTATAAGTAGATACCAACCCAATTAAATAAGAGATCACAATTAATAATAAATCCAACAATGCAATGCATATGACAAATTAAGTTTAATTCCATAAGTTAATCATGTGAGAGTCCTGGGTCGCTCTTGACTATGAGCACGACTGATATACCAGTTTTACACTCTGCATAGGTTGGACATCTTTACCCACAAGATGTGTTTCCCGTTTAGCCAGGGTTTGCAAGACCCTTAGACACTCCCAAGGTGAATGGCTAGGGATCCACTGCGAGGGCTTTACAAAGTCCCACTAGATGAGAGAACGCGCTACGAATTCCGGGACGAAAGCAATATAGGAATCCCTCGTCTGAAAATCTTTACAGACAGTCCGACCCAAGGACGTCCCTATACTTGCACTCCACCCTGCTTGCCCTTTCAGGAAAGGATTAACTCACACTAACTTTCTTAATTAGTCAGGCAAGGGTGTCCCATTCCACCCTTGTGGTAGCACTGTTATCTCAAGTTAAGCTCCATGTTCCAATTAACACAATAGTCTTATCATGAACAATAATTAAATCAACAATAATAGTGGCACATGATCATAGTTCATTATAACATTAATCCTAAAACCAGGTAGAGCAATAGCAAGTCTACCCAATAGTTCATTTGTTTGCAAGGTGTGGGATAAACAGAACTAGGGTAACCTATTAGGTCCCATCAAATTAATCTAAGCATGTCACAGTGATTAACAGGAACATTACTAGGTAAAGAAGAGTGATTAAGGGCACAACTTGCCTTTTTGGTGCAACTCCAGGTACTCCACCAAGTTGGTCTCCAGATTTCTCGTCACCTCGCTTCTATGCGTAGAAATACATACCATCAAGCAAATAATGGGTATGGTAACATTACACCAAAGCATATGAACAAACTATATAAGAACATTCTACACACTGCTACGAGATCGTAGGTTCGAGACTCACTAAAATCGGAGTTATGGTTGAAAAGATATAGTTTTCTGAAGTCTTAGGTGATGAAACAATAAAACTATATTCTATGTTGATTAACATAAACCATGTGAGAAAAGTTTACAAAGACATAGCTAATTTAACTTTAATCTAAGTTATAACTTGATTATAAATTATATTTTAGTCAAGTTATAAATGGACCAAATTAAAATGCTACATTAACTTAGATTAGGGGAGTTACTTTAATAAACATATGTTAGACAAGTTAGCTAGTCATTTTTGAAAACATGGTATATGATAAAATAATGTTGTTAATGCGTAGGGAATTTAATTACGAAGCTATCACAATTGGAACGATTCAAATCAGAGTTAAAGCGAGAAAGGTATGGATTTTACAATTTTATGGAATTATTCTTCACATTAAAAATAAATTATGGTTTTATTTCCAAATTCCTCGGACGACGGCTCATATTTTACAAAAGTCCAGGGTCACCTGTACAAAAATCAGGATTGATTTGTTATACTCTTTCTATTAGGTACCTGTACAAAAATCAGGATTGATTTGTTATACTCTTTCTATTAGGTGTGACTGTGGGTTAATTCTTCCTATACTCGAGGGCTCTTTAGCATAACTACCACGACGACTTTAACGTAGAATCGATTGGAGCCGCCCAATCTCTGATCTAAGGCACAAATTACATCGCGAAGGGTGTGCGCTGCGCTGGCTGTCAGATTCTCAATCGACTGCCTAGATTTAAAACACCCGAGGCCAAATCTTACGCGTACACTACCATATCTACGACTGAGACGAGCTCAAGCCAAAAGGGTATGCATGCTATAATCTGGGCCACACATCTATAACACAACGGCTAGGGGACATCTTCCCCCACCCGACTCCATGCATCGGCAGCGCTGCCCCTTCTTGCGGTGGCCCATCGCCGGAGTGAAGGCACTCAGCACCCTGGTTCTCGAATCCACGAATGAACGGACGCTACGTGATGTACGGGTGATATAGAATGTCATGGATGTGGTCTTACCCGATCCCATGACACAGAGAGCTCCACCCATGGCGCGCGATGACTTCTTGGTGACTGGGTTACTCCGATGAGCGATTACCGGCTCCCCACCCATCGATCTCGCCTGATATCATTTCAGACTTCTTCCACGCAGCACAGAGAAGCATCTCGTCCCACTCTCGATGCTTCCACGCGGGTGTAGCTGAGCCCCACCCGCGGCGGCTTCACAACATGGTGGATGCTCTAGCGAGCAATTCCATTCCACCAAGGGGCTTCACGTGTGATTACAACTTTCGACGACCTTCACGGGCCCTAGAGAAGCCCCACGATGACTTGCCCCAGGTGAACCGGCTGCTCCCTTTTTCTTTCATCCCAACGACGAGCTTTCTTGGCTCTCCAGTCCTCGGAGGTGCACCCTGCGCCTACTCTATCTTGGCTACCTCTAATTTGATGCTATTGTCAAGGGGGTGCAATTTCCTGGGTATATAAATACCGGTTGGTTAGGATCTCTAGCCGAGAACTCCGCATCCCAGGCGAGCACGTGACATGCTTGGTTGAAGACCTGAGGGGATGATAGAGCTGACGCTCTGGTCCCACATGTCAACGAAACCATGGTTGTACGCTAAAATATGAAAAGTGTGACCGACACTCGGGGTCCACCAATCGGCGTGTGTTTCAGCCGGGCCAGCAACGCGAGGAATCACGGGCCGATTATAAAGGAAGTGGGCTGGTTGATCGCGGTGAAGTAGTGGACCGAGCTGGTCCGAAGATAGGCTTTCTCCCTTTTTTGCTTTTCTTATTCCTTCTAGTTATATATTTCCAATTCAAGTTTGTATTTCAAAATTCAAATTTGGTTTGGATGCAACAACCCCAAAAACGTATCCAACATGAAATGAAAGGATACACTTTTTATATTTAAGTTTATATTAGTTTATCTTCTCCATGTTTCAGAACATATAATAAAGAGTGACTCATTCATTTTAGGGAAGTAACTTTTTTAAATGTGTGCTCAATTAAAAATTAATTAAAAATGTATTTGGTTTAGGATAAATAAATAATTTTGAATGTGAGGTCTTATCAATAACTTTAATTCTCTTGAGAGTATGATGGTGTATAGTTTAACCAAACAAAAAAATCATTTAGGTGATAACCTCTTTTATTGAATAATTATATCCATAAGTTTAGTTAATATAGGAATCCAAACCTTTTTATTAGAAAATACTTTTACTTCAAAAGTGAGAAGTCCATATCAAGGGAATTTTTAATTCGAAATCTTTTGGAGAAAGATTTACAACTCTCAAAATAGCATTTTGGGTGTGGGGAGGGAGGCGGAGAGGGGGTTTTGTGGAAAGGGGCAAGGGGCGCGTCACTCATGGAAAGGGGACACGAGTTGATTTGTACAACTTTAGGGGGTATTTGTAGAAACATGACACAGGATGACCATCAAAACTAGCGTTTTAATATAGTAGAGATAGATATTATTTCATCCAAAATGTACGAGAATTTACATATTTGTTGCCATGCATGTTTTATACACTAGGTAGAGAATTATACTAGAGTGGAGAAAACTTGAGTGCCTAGATCTGATTCCCAACCAGAAAAATATAGATAAATTTTAGTTTAAAAAAAGAACTAAATCAGAATACTGAGAGGTCTAAATGGTTGTTTACATCAAATCTAGAGTTGTCGCATGATTCTAATAAATCACCAACAATCATTTTGTCACACCCGGGCTTTAATGGACAAAGCTGGGTGCATCTCATACATGCGCCAAGAAGACAACATATATAATAACAGAGTGTATAGAGATAAATGTCACAATAATCAGAGTATTTATTACATAGCGGAAGTCTTGTTACAAAATAAAAGATAAATATAAAATGAACTAAGGATCGTCCTTTGTGACAGAACCTTCCAAGTCATTAGGCCCACCTACAGTTGTCCTTGTCCAACGGACCTCAGACAACCCTGCAGGTGCACCTGATCACTTGACAAGCTCGGTATCTAAATTCCTTACCTTCCCAAGAGCGTTTTACCCGTCACGCAGACATTACAAATCATCGGAGATGCGGAAGTGCGGAAGTAGTTACAATAACTTACTTTTATTCGAAAGTAAGACAGAGTTAAATATTTACATACCAGAACATAATATACGAGTGCAGAGTATTATTATTACAAACCATGGGATGCAAAAACTCCTCTCGAATAAGTAGTAAAAGTTTTTAACGAAGGGCCTTCCCTCCCGCAGCTCTAGTCTTGGTGCTCATCTTTGGGTACCACCTTTGAACAGAAGCAACAAAAGTTTATCGCTTCCTCACCTAAAACAACATGGGACAAAGCCCTGAGTATGAAGTGTACTTTCGCAAGACTTACCCGACAAAGTAAAAGACTCTCAAGGATATGCTGGCTTTAAGGGAGTCAAGGTAAGGCTCATCAATAATCAATGACTCTGTTTGAAGAAATGCTTACTAAAGTGGATCCTTAAAAATCCAATTTTAATTGTCATGTTAAGTAAGATTACCTGTATCTAGAGTTCTTTCTACCCTAGTTCAATCACTTGACCTGCACTAGCCAATTTCTTAACAACCCTTCATCTTTACTGGATTTCTACGTATAGCTCAGTGACCAAGTCTTCATGTCCGCGAAGTTACGGCAATCCAAATCGATTATACTCAGCTGAGGATCTCCAATCACACGACATATGTAGCACTTAACCCTTGCATATGTCAACTCGCCACCGGGGTTCTTAAGACCAGATCAGGTTCACGCCAACTGAGAGCATAGATACACCACCGTCCAGCCTCTTGCCACGGAGGGTACACGCTACTCTCGCCATCTCTCCATGCCCATTGCGTGTTATCTTATTCTGGTATTAGTCTGCCCGAGGCAAAGCTTACCCATGATGAGGCATGTGACTAGTTAAAGGGTCCTCGGTCATCAAGCCTACATCGGCACGGTCCTTAATCGACTCAGACGGAGACACTACACCGAGACTCTCTTCTCGTGCAAGTCACCCGCCCGGTCTCAGCTTAATCATTTCAAACCCAAAGTTTGGTACCTGGCAGAGGTACATCTTTTCCGATGTTGAACCCATCATGGCCATGATGGATCCACCATCAAGTTTTATTTTTGAAAACATCCCTCCCACTTTGCAACATCATCTTTTGTAAAAACAAAACATTTTGATTTGCTAGAGCAAGACTAAGCATAGGAAAAAACCTTTTGTAAAATAGGGATTCAAAGGAAGGTAATCAAATTCAAGGAAGGAAATGCAGAAATTGTTTTAGCACTCAAACTCCTATCACCTAATGCATCAAGCAAGTGAGAAAGATTTTAAAAGAATCAAGGAGGTAGCAAATGCACCGGAGCTTGCCTTGTTTTACTGGTGAATCAGGCTCGGACCCGCAGATGTCAAAATAGAAACAACTGCCTGCCTGATGTTCCTCAGGTGGTGGTGGTGGTGTCCTTGCTTCTTCTTCTACTTCAACTTCTTCTTCGTTTGCTATATATAGCTAAGTATAATAATTAATGCTCATGTAGTGCCCATGAATATGCAAAAACAATAGAAATTGGTTATCTAAAGTCTTGAGTACAATTTTCCTTCACAGTTCTCCGAGAACCTAGGGTTTCCGGAGTCAATAGTGAAGTTCACAGGGCAGGGTGTAGGGTTTTGGTTTCTAAGTATCAAACAAGGTCCAAATCATACCAAACTCTACCGAAGGCTTCTAAATATTATTTAAAGATTACCCTAAAAATTTAGTGAATTTTGGATTTATTATTTATTTTCTAAAAATCCAGAAGCATGGTCTTGAGCTATTTTAATTACTCTATAATTTCCTGTTTGGATTAAAAATCCTAAGACTATTTTTATTAAATTCTATGGAAAATTAGGAAGACAACGTATCAGGTGGAAACTCAACAACCGGTGCAACCATGTAAACTTGAAATAGGAAGCATCGATGTTCCATCTAATGGCTAGAGCAAAAGGTAGGAAAAGTTTTACACTATACCACCCTAGCATCAACTTTGTTTACAAATAGGCCCATCACTAATCATAACCTGCCCTGTTGGTGCGGATGCTACTGGATGGAGGCGCAACTCCCCACGCCCGCGGCCGAGACGCGATGACTGCCGGACCTCGACGACGCCGATGACCGGGGTTCCTTCTCCTCCTGCAACCACCATCAGCACCCAACTCCCCAGCCACCGCCCAAGATCCTCCTCGCCAAGCCGCCGCCGTTGTCTGCCTCCTAATCCTGATGAGTAACTTTGTTTGGGCAGTTGCGTGCATCATGTTCACCTTTTTTCTTACAGTTCCCACACACGCGTTTAGTTCTCCCATTGATCTCCTTGCTCTTTTTTATTCTTCTGCATCTCCCCTTCGACTTGATATCATTTGGCGGATGTATTTCAACTTCATTTGGAATTTTAGTACCAATGAAAGCTTCATATTCATCCTGTTTAGTAATGGTTGTAGTTGGGACAATCTTCTGGAGAGGATCTTGTATGTTGGATAAACTAGAAAATAAAAATTCAATGCCTGGTTCAGATTGCTTGGCCATTTGGATAAGATTTTCAAACTTATTGCGTACATCTGAGATCTTTTTCCTCATTACCACCTCCATACGATGTTCAGGTTTTTTATCTAGTAGGTTACCCTCTTCGTCAAAGAATTGTTCCCTACAAATTAAAGTTTTGATTAAAAACAATCTGAAACATCAATAAATATATATATATATATAAACAATAGTTACAATACATACCTGGTACACCTTTTCTCCCATCTTTTCATGATATAAACCAAAGGTATATCATTTAGCTTCTCAGTGCGGATCACTTGAATTATATGACAGCATGGAATGCCATATGACTCAAATAATTTACATGAGCACGTACTAAACATGTTTGACTTGTTCAAATAGACCACTCGATCTTTTCCAGAAAAGCTACTAATGGTGACAATTTTTGTCTCTTCATTTTCTGTAATGTTTTGAACAAAACATTGGTCTCTAGCAACTGCCACTTGGGATTGAAATTTTTCAAAAACTGCATTAGTATATATCAAACTGCATTGCTTTTCCATGAACCAGGGAGTTGCTAATTTAGGAGTAGTATGTAGTGTTTTATTATCAGCTTTTAATTCCTCTTGGCGCTGACACTCCAAAGCTGTGTCAAACCTTAGCCAAAACTCAACAAAGGACAGTTTTCGATGAATGAAGCGATTAAAAAATGAATTTGCACTCTCTGAGCGTGATGTAGTCCTGAGGATTCCTGCTAGAGGTATGTCCATAAAGTATGCCGGAATCCACGATTCACGAATCAAAAACCTTGTGGAGAACCATTCATTTTTAGTGAGTTGAAAATCAGTGATGATAGAAGTCCACTGAGTCACAAAATCCTCAGTAGTTTCAGATCCCCAAACACATGAGTTCAGTCTTTTCCAGAACTCTTCATCCTCTCTTATAGATGGTCCGACCTTCTCAGGTATCTTGTCCATGATATGCCACATGCAAAGTCTATGAGTTGTTTCTGGTAAAATCATACCAATAGCAGCCTTCATACTCGCATCTTCATCAGTTATAATTAATTGAGGTGTTGCTCCACCCATGGCTTTAAGAAAGGTCTTGAATAGCCATACATATGATTCGATCTTTTCATTAGACAGGAATGCTGCTCCTAGAAAAACACTTTGCAAGTGATGATTGACTCCTGTGAATGGCACAAAGATCATGTTATATTGATTAGTGGTATAAGTTGAATCGAGAGAGACCACATCCCCAAAAAGTTTATAATTTTTCCTGCTCGTTGCATCAGCCCAAAACACACGTATCAACCTTCCTTGTTCATCCACCTCAAATTCATAAAAAAAAGCATAATTGACTTCCTTCTTTCGCTCAAGTTGAGCCACAAACATCTGGGCATCTGCATCTTTGATTTTTGATCTAAGGTCACGATAATAGTTTTTCAAATCCCTTAGCGTACACCCAACATTCTGAAAACCTCCCTCACTGACATGAAGAAGTCTATATGCTTGTGAGGTGCCAATGCTAGCTTTGTGACAATTAAATAAAGTACTCTTCACCCTCTCATTAACATGGCGGTTGGATCTGAGCAAATGCCTCTTATTTGGAGAGACAAGACCATGGTTGTGTTCCTCAACAATAGAAGAAATTCGATACTTTCTGTCGGTATCAAATTTGACAACAATGTGTGCGTCACAACCACACCTAGTTTCCATTACATTATGCGTCTTTCTCTTTTTTTTGGATTGAGCAATAACTGTTCCGTCTTTCACCTTTCTGTAACCTTCCCTTGAGCAATAGTATCGCTTCATTAATATTTCCTCGTGTTGCTTCTTATGCTGTCCAATACGAACAGAGAATCCAGACTCATGTGCGTATGATTTGTAAAATTTCTCTACATCATCAACGCTATCAAATGACATTCCCACCACAGGTTTTATACTTTCTTGACACTCAGGTACAAACGATGAGCACTATAATAACATTAAATGGAATTATTGATCGTAAATCAAAATACAATACATATGTTCTCTTTGGTTGATTATGTGGAGACTTACACTGGGTGGTAAAGTTGACTTGTAATTAGGGGATACTGGCAGCGGCATGTGGACATCGGTGGCACAAGTTGCAACAGGAACAACGGATAGGGCAGCGTCAACATCGAGGTCGGAGGCCTTCACCAACAAGACATCATGAGACATAGCGTTGAGGCATGGCCGCAGACGCGACAAGGTAGAATAAGAAATATAGAGCGAGAGAGGTCTACCTGTACGTGGACAACTTCAGGTGCAATGCTGACGCACGACTGCAGCAAGGGCTCATTAGCCATGGCGATCCAGGACTGGGCGGTAGACGAACGGGATGCAGGGCTGGTCGGCGGCATGAAACGAGGAAGTTAGACAAACAGATCAATACGATGCAGGGCAGGGCAGATACGGAGGTATATTTTCCTATTATTTCTGTATTGGCGGGCGGCTTATTGTAAAAAAACACTACCATCATAAATGACCGTTGGATATCAATTGGACGCTTCCTATTTCAAGTTTGCATAGTTGCACCGGTTGTTGAGTTTCCACCGGATACGTTGCCAATTAGGAATCTAGCAAAATTGGTCCTACATTTTTAGGATTTTTCTTCAATTTTCTAGAATTGTTTTAGCTCTGGCAGAAAAGGAAAAAGACAAAGTGTGAATAGTACTGGACTGAATCGGGCCCAAGTCAGCCCAATAACAGCAGAAACGCGCCCGCGGGCGCCCGCATCGAATTTTGCAAAAACAACCCTGGCTTCTTGATTAACCTAAAGTGGGGTCGCGGCACTATTAACTTAGTCACTGACATTTTCAGACTAGCCCCTGTACTTCTAATTCTTTACATTCCGAGGACCTTGACGGTGGACGGCGACGCGCAGAGCTCCAACGAGCTCGCGTACCAGCCAATTCGCTCAATGACTAGCGTTCTACTTTGGCCGAAGCCAAATTCAAGACCTACCAATGGTTTCCCCTCACTTAATTTCACAAATGGCTACCCGGTTTGCTCTAGCCACGGTGACCGCATGGGCAACAGAAGAACACGGGCGTTCACGGCAACCCAGGGTGGTCTAGTTCATTCAAAGGAGTCGTGAAGCTTGAGGAGGACCTAAGGACGCTAGAACAATCGACCAGAGCACTTGAACGAACCTGGAATAAGCTGGCCGCGGTGAGGGTGTCTCTGCGGTGGCGGAAACCGGATTGAGGGAAGTAAGAAATTCGCGGTCTCTGGTGAACGATTTGAGACAATACTTGGTGGCTTGGTGCGTGATTATCCTATGGACCTGACCGTGCGCTCAATTTATAGAAGAAAAGAGCGGTGGCCATTGAATCGGACGACGACGCGCGGCAGTCGGAGGAGTGGGTGGTCACTGGCGCAAGGAATTCGTGGCATCTACCGTGGTAGCCCCCACCGGCAATGATCAGATGGCCAAAGTGTGTCACGACAATGCGGTGAATGTGCCTAGTTATGTGGCGCAAGGCCGTGAAGCGGCTGTCACCGGCGAGCTCATCTGAAGCAGCCGTGGCAACTCGGTACGGTGGCCAGAGTAGTTTAATGGCCGGAGTATATCCACGGCAATGATACTTACTCAACCCTGAGCGTTATCCAGTCGATCCGAACGCGAATATTGGCGGCGAAGGCACGAATCTACGTGCGGCTCGTCGGCGGCGAGGTTCTCTGAACCTAATTCCCCCCCGGTTCACTGTACCATGGCACAACTTCTTCAGTTGACCTGACAGCCTGATTTGCAGGGCTTAAATCTCCATTTTTCATGTAATGACTTGATAATCTTCCTTTAAAGAAGTTGTTGCTCTACTATTCAGATTTAATCTTGCTATAGCAATCATAGCCAAATAATGACTAGATCATGATCAAACTTAAGCTCAAAGATTGCCTCATCACACTGTCAGACCAGGTTCAGTCACCAGACAGCCTGACAGCCCATCTTTGGGTGTATTTTTCTTCACATTTTTCATAACAAAAGTGTTGCATCCCTTAAACAAAGTTGTTCTCCTTTGATAGATCTACAGAATTGATGTGGTGACCTAGGGCAAAACCCTTATGGTTTGAAAGTTACAAGGCCCCAAAGTTGAGCTAATATCACCAATTTCAGACTTAAGCAATTGGAGTATGAGTGGGGCTCTTTTGCAAATAAGTCCAAAACTCAAGGTTTAGGTTGCAAATTTTCATAATTATGAACCATATAACTTAAGACACCTTACTTTCATGGTTTTTGCACTTTAGCTTAAAAGTGCACTAATTTTGCATTTAGCCCCCCTAGGGTTTAACTCTAGGGTTTTCCAGGGTTCTATTTAGGGTTTTTGATATTCCTAGGGTTTGAATACCACTTAAGTTCATCCATAGTGACACTTTATGACTATTTCAACGGAGTGTTGAAATTTTCTCTTATTTAAGCCTTGTTTGCTCTAATAACCCAATCTAGGGTTGAGTACCCTACTCTAGGATTTTATTCACAAAGTGCCACATCAATACAACTTGTTTGAAATTTTTGCCTAGTGAATGCACTCTAGGTGTGACAAACACATGATATGCTATGCTTATGATGTTATGTTCAAATTTTAGTAACAGTAACACCAGGGGTGTTACATCCTTCCCCCCCATAAAAGAATCTCGTCCCGAGATTAAAAGTCCTAGAGCAAGTAATGGAAAAGGAAACACGGCATGTCTTTATTTCCTTATTCTTGGTACAAGGCAGGGGTGGTTTGGGGTTCACTCCTTCATTACAACAATTGTATTCACACTTTACAAGTTACATGAGGCTAAAAAGCCTGGGAAATTCCATTCTAAAAAGTCCTGAGTTTCCCATGTAGCCTCATCTTCTGAATGTTGGTTCCACTGTATCTTGTAAAACTTGAGAGTTTTTCTTCGGGTAATTCTGTCCTTTTGACCCAAGACTCGAATAGGATGCTCGGAATATGTCAAGTCTAGTTCTAGGGCAACATCCGTTACGTCAATGGTTCAATCGGGAACCCGAAGACACTTCTTCAATTGAGACACGTGGAACACATTATGTACTGCAGACAAGGTTTCAGGTAACTGGAGTCGGTATGCAACTGGTCCATATTGTTCAAGAACAGGAAAAGGACCAATATACCGGGGTGCAAGCTTCCCTTTACCCCGAAACGTGATACACCCTTCATCGGTGAAACTTTCAGGTAGACATAATCTCCAACTAGAAAGTACAAAGGTTGTCGTCGCTTGTCTGCATAACTCTTCTGACGAGCCTGAGCTTCTTTCAAATTATGAATTATTCGTTGAACTTTTTCTTCGGTCTCCTTTACCATATCAGGTCTGAAGAAGCTTCTTTCACCTGGTTCAGACCAATTTAACGGAGTACGACATCGTCATCCATATAAAGCTTCGAAGGGTGCCATCTTAATACTTTCTTGATAGCTATTATTATATGAGAACTCCGCTAATGGTAAACAATCATCCCATTTCTGTGGGAACTCTAGAACACATGCTCGCAACATATCTTCAAGTATTTGATTTACCCTCTCAGTCTACCCACTGGTTTGAGGATGATAGGCCGAACTATGGAACAATTTAGTACCTAAGGATTTGTGAAGTTCTTCCCAGAATTTGGATACAAATTGAGGTCCACGATCTGACACTATAGTCTTCGGAATACCATGCAAACTAAGAATGCGAGCAATGTACAGTTCCGCATATGTGAGGACGGGGTAATATGTCTTGACTGGCAGAAAATGAGCAATTTTTGTAAGGCGATCAATTATAACCCAAATAGAATCATACCCCTTTGCGGTCCTGGGTAATCCCACAATAAAGTCTATGCTTATATCTTCCCATTTCCATGTAGGGATAGGTAGAGATTGTAATGGACCAGCAGCCTTCATGTGTATGGCCTTAACACGTCTACAAGTGTCACATCTTGCCACATAGCGTGCGATTTTAATTTTCATCTTTGTCCACCAATAATGTTGTTTCAGATCATGATACATCTTAGTACTTCTAGGATGAATAGAATAGCGACTAAGATGTGCTTCATCCAAAATTTGCTGGCAGATCTCATCATTTTTAGGCACAACTATGCGGTTGTTCAACCATACAACACCTTGATCATCTCTTCGGAAGTAGTCAGCTTTTCCAGCTTCTATCTTCTCATGAATGTGCTTCATTCCCTCATCATTTCTTTGTGCGTTAATTATTTGTTGCAGGATGACTGACTCAAGCTTCAAATGATTTGAAGTTCCATGCTGAATCATCCCTAGGTTCAACTTCTCCATTTCTTGGCAGATCGTAATGTTAGAAGGCTTCATGGTAAGGCAATGACAGAAAGCCTTACGGCTTAACGCATCTGCCACTACATTAGCTTTGCCTGGGTGATAGTGAATCTCTAATTCATAATCCTTTATCAGCTCGAGCCATCTCGTTTGTCTCATATTAAGCTCTGACTGGGAAAAGATGTACTTCAAACTTTTAGCTGCTCAATATCTGGTTGAGCCAATACCGGAGCTCAATATCCGGTTGAGCCAATACCGGAGCAGTGGTTAATAATACTTTTAGCTGCTCAAAAGCTTCATTACATTTCGAAGACCAATTGAATTTAATATCACTCTTCAATAAACTTGTGATTGGTTTCACAAGCTTAGAAAAATCTGGAATGAATCAGCGGTAATAACTAGCCAGCCCAAGGAAACTTCGGACTTGATGTACAGTGGTTGGGGGTTTCCACTCCAAAATATCCTTGACTTTGCTGGGATCCACCGCAATCCCTTTGGCAGATAATACATGTCCCAGAAATTGAATCTCCTCCAGCTAGAATACGCACTTACTTAACTTAGCATACAATTGGTGTTCCCTTAAGCGCGTCAATACGATCCGCAAGTGCTAAGCATGCTCCTCTTCATTCTTGGAGTATATTAAGATATCTTCAATGAATACCACCACAAATTTGTCCAACTCAGGCATAAATACCGAGTTCATCAGATATGTGAAGTGGGCAGGAGCATTCATCAGTCCGAAAGACATAACCAAATATTCAAATAGTCCATACCGAGTGGTGAATGCGGTCTTTGGTATATCTTCGGGTTGGATACGGATCTGATGATAACCCGACCTGAGGTCAATCTTGGAGAATACCCGAGCTCTGGTAAGTTGATCAAATAGAATGTCAGTCCAGGGAAGAGGGTACTTATTCTTGATAGTGACCTCATTAAGGGGTCTATAATCCATGCACATCCGCAGTGTTTGATCCTTGTTTTTGACGAAGATGGCTGGACAACCCCAAGGCGAAGAACTTGGTCGGATAAATCCTTTTTCAAGTAGATCTTGCAATTGGGTCTTGAGTTCTGCCAGTTCATTTGGAGGCATTCGATACGACCTTCTAGAAATAGGAGCCGTACCCGGTTTCAACTCAATCACAAATTCTACATCCCTTTCTGGAGGCAATCCCGGCAGATCTTCCGGGCAGACATCTGGAAACTCACATACTACCGAAATATCTTGGATTTCCAGTATGATGGCTTCATACACTCTGCCAGTTGGTCTAGCTGGAATGGCTACGGGGATAGACAAAAGAATCTCTTCTTGGCCATAACTCAACCTGATTGTTCTCAGATCAGTGTTGAGGATTGCTTTATGCTGGGCTAACCAATTCATGCCCAAAATTACATCTATGTCTTGGCCTTTTAGAACAATCATGTTTGTTGGAAAGTCCCGTTCAGCCAATGTTACGGGCACTTGGTAAGCCACTTCTTTAGTAAATATTTGTCCCCCAGGCGAATAAACCCTTTACTTGATTCAGTATATGGAATGCAATGTTTTTCCACAAATTTCTTGCTTATGAAAGTATGCGAAGCACCAGAATCAAAGAGAATAAGTGCAGGGTGATTGGCCACGAGGAACGTACCCATCATCACCGGTTCGCCTTCCGGTGTTGTGGCCACTTGAGTATAATAGATCCATCCTGTTTTCCTTGTATTTTTGCCCGCAGTACTGTTTGCCGCATTTCCCTTGGAACTCTCGGACCTCTGTTGATTATTTGATTGATTCTGCCTCAGGTATGGACAGTCCTTAATAAAATGCCCAGACTTTCCACAGTTGAAGCAGCCCGTTGATGAGCTTGGAAGAGCAGGGAAATGAGTGCCAGGGGCACCCGGCTGATTTGTAGCGGTGGGGGCAGCGGTAGGACGGATAAAAACTGGTTGTTTGAATGGGAAGGAGGGTGGGCGCGATGAAGAACGATTCTGATTGAAAGGTCGGATGACCAACCTTTGTCTTTTCTCAGGCCCCTGATTGGGCCTGTCGCCTCCATTCCCCTTTGATTTTCCGGACCCTGCATATTTAGCTTCTACTGCTAGCGCCGTGCTGACAGCCCTTCCATAAGAAAGATCGATGCAGGTGGCCATCTTTCTTTGCATTCGATCATTCAAGCCTCTCATGAAGCAATTCCTCTTCTTTATATCCGTGTTGACTTGATCGATTGCATATTGGGATAAGTGGTTGAATTTATTGAGATACTGGGTGACAGTATCCCCGCCTTGCTTAAGCTTCATAAACTCATCTTGCTTCATATGGAGGACTCCTTCAGGTATATAGTGCTCTCTGAATGCCAACTTGAACTCATCCCACGTGATTTGATGACCAGCCGGCTGAACGGCAACAAAATTTCCCCACCACGTACTGGCAGGGCCACGCAATTGTTATGCTGCGAATAGGGGCTTTTGAATCTCCGTGCACCGGAGAAGCCCGAACTTCTGTTCAATAACGCGGATCCATTCATCCGCTTCCAAAGGATCTTCGGCTTTGACAAACAATGGAGGGCGTGTCTCGGAGAAATCCAAGTATGATGTTTCGCGGGGGCCTTGCGGATATGCCCGCCCGCCTTGTTGCTGCATCTGTTGCCCTGTCATTTCCCGTAGGAAACGGGTGTTGTCAGCTGTAGCATTAACCAAGGCAGCGATGGCCTCGGCTAGTGTTGGAGGTACTGGGGGTGGATTCGGAGTTGGTTCCCTCCCACGGGAGGTGCCCGCCCCATCCTATGCGTGAGTCTTAGACGGAATCTGAGGGTAAGAACATTTAAAAATATGATATGCCAGAACAAACCATCCATTTCACAGTACTGAAAAAGGTAATGTTACAGACTCGTATATACAACAATATTACATTACCTATTACACACTACTACTACTTCTATACTATACTACTCCTGCTTCTTGTCGCTTTTGGTAGCCTCGCTGTCAAGCGTAGGAGACCACTGGTCGACCAAATTCATTGAAGGAGGGGGCTGAAAATGTCCAGTTCTCCTCCAAAGGCTTCTCCTGCTGCTCCAGATGGTCCGGCTCCCATCCCGACAGGATCCACAGGGACGTTCGGGTGCAATTGTGAATACAACACATGAACTTCTTCATGTAATGTATAACAATAGACCTGCAAGTTATCAACAGCTGAGCTAAGCTCTTCCACGCGGGCTCGAGCTCTAGCTTCCTTTGCCCAGGCTAGTGAACGAGAGTTCACAGCCCAGTCGAGCGCTAGATCCCGATCCGCTAGCTGGTCTTGCAGGTGGCGGATTTCTGTTCTCAATTCATTTATCCTTTCGCCATCCGCAACCCATAGATCGTTCCTATGTCTGAGTTCTGATTGAAGCTGATCAACTTGTGCTTCTAGATCCCCGATTGGATCGTTACTACCACTGCTGCTATCTTCATGTTGTGGGGCAAGTTGATGATGGGGCACGCCAAACAGCCCGGTAGACTTGCGCGCGGTCTTTCTCGTGCGCGGCGGCATATCTCCATGAGGGGAAAACCTTATTAGCATAGTTTTTAGCATGATGCATGTATAATTACAGAATCAACCTTGGTTGATTCATACCTTCTATACATTGCACTCTTACTATCTGGTCTTTAAAATAAACTGTTCAGAAGATACTTAGATAAGAAGGGAAGAAATTTTCTAGATAAATCTTGAAAAATTCTTATTGAAGATGTCTCATAATATCTGCAGCGATGGGCTTCGCTCCGATACCAGCTGTGACAGAACCTCCCAAGTCATTAGGCCCACATACAGTTCTCCTTGTCCAACGGACCTCAGACAACCTTGCAGGTGCACCTGATCGCTTGACAAGCTCGGTATCTGAATTCCTTACCTTCCCAAGAGTGTTTTACCCGTCACACAAACATTACAAATCATCGAAGATGCGGAAGTGCGGAAGCAGTTACAACAACTTACTTTTATTGGAAAGTAAGACAGAGTTAAATATTTACAGACCAGAACATAATATACGAGTGCAGAGTATTATTATTACAAACCATGGGAGGCAAAAACTCCTCCCAAATAAGTAGTAAAAGTTTTTAACGAATGACCTTCCCTCCCGCAGCTCTAGTCTTGGTGCTCGTCTTTGGGTACCACCATTGAACAGAAGCAACAAAAGTTTGTCTCCTCCTCACCTAAAACAACATGGGACAAAGCCCTGAGTACGAAGTGTACTTTCGCAAGACTTACCTGACAAAGTAAAAGACTCTCAAGGATATGCTGGCTTTAAGGGAGTCAAGGTAAGGCTCATCAATAATCAATGACTCTGTTTGCAGAAATGCTTACTAAAGTGGATCCTTAAAAATTCAATTTTAATTGTCAGGTTAAGTAAGATTACCTGTATCTAGAGTTCTTTCTACCCTAATTCAATCACTTGACCTGCACTAGCCAATTTCTTAACAACCCTTCATCTTTACTGGATTTCTACGTATAGGTCAGTGACCAAGTCTTCATGTCCTTGCTTCTTCTTCTACTTCAACTTCTTCTTCGTTTGCTATATATAGCCAAGTATAATAATGAATGCTCATGTAGTGCCCATGAAGATGCAAAAACAATAGAAATTGGTTATCTAAAGTCTTGAGTACAATTTTCCTTCACGGTTCTCCGAGAACCTAGGGTTTCCGGAGTCAATAGTGAAGTTCACAGGGCACGGGGTAGGGTTTTGGGTTCTAAGTATCAAACAAGGTCCAAATCATACCAAACTCTACCCAAGGCTTCTAAATATTATTTAGAGATCATCCTAAAAATTTAGTGAATTTTGGATTTATTATTTATTTTCTAAAAATACACACTACAGGAAACGCATAAATTTTCGTAGGCCAGGATATTTTCGTCGTCCGACCCACGAAAATACAATGTTATTTTCGTCGGCCCTCGTGACCGACGAAAATGTGGCCTATTTTCGTGGGCCAGTCAATATTTTCGTGCGCAGGCCGACGAAAATATGAAAGTTATTTTTGTCGGCCTCAACACCGACGAAAATGTTGTGTATTTTCGTCGGCCTCAGCCCGGCCGACGAAAATACGTCATTTATTTTCGTCGGCCTCAGCCCGGCCGACGAAAATAAACGTTTAACGGGCCTCTATTTTCGTCGGCCTCGGTGAGGCCGACGAAAATAGAGGTCGTTAATCGTCCATCCCGGCCTCACCGCATCTTCTCTCTCTCTCGCTCGTCTAACCTAGCTAGCACCGCCGCCCGCTCTCGCCGCGCCGTGCCACGCCGAGCCGCCTCCCCACGCCGCGCCCACTCCGAGCAGCCGTCCCACGCCGCGGCCCCTCCATCGTTGCCACGGTAATGGTTTTACTTAGTTTATAGTAATTAGTTAGCTAATTTACTTGATATAATGTATAGATTGATAGCTATTCACTTGTTAGTATAAATAGTTAGCTAGGTATTTATTTGTTAGTATATACATTTAGTGTATTGGATGTTGTTGGGGATTTGTTCTCAAATGCTATAAATTAAGAACAAGGCAACATAAAATGTTAAATATCAATGCCCTTCGTCCGCTGAAGCATTATCTCCCCAAGGATTTAATGAACTTCGGACGAAGACCACGAGCGAAATATTACGAAGCTTTCACCTTCGTAATTAAACTTACAAAAATAATACAAAGTAATATAAAATGTGGAACATTAAAGATAAATACATCGGAAATAAATGACATCATTTATATATCTTATTATATGAATCTAAGATGTTTGAACATAATATTTAAGTACATTTATACCTTTGCCTTGACAAACAATAATTCCCGAGTGATGTGTTTGCAATTACAGGAATGCGTGAACAGTAAAGGAATACCGTTCACTATTTATAGGCACAGGACACAGCCCGTGAGGAATTACAATCGTACCCCTTATAAAAGTTTACAACAATGACTCGGACTCTTATGGACTAAAAGGTCATTCTATCTTTAAGTCGGTTTGTAATTCCGAAGCTTCACGAAATGGCACCTTCGACATTACGTACGAGCAGCTTCAGCCGAAGCTGTTTCTTTCTGCAGGACCTTCGGCGACGAAGCATGGTCCCAACAGTAGCCCCTTCGCGGTGCTAGATCGTTTTTCGTAACGAGCTTGATCCGTGAAAAAAGTCTCTTAGGCTTCAGGAAGCCGAAGGTCCGAAAAACACCTTCCCTGAGCTCGTTGTCGAGAAACGATACAGTTTCTGAGCGCAGAGCGGTCCCACAGTGCAGGTTCACTATTTGGTTTTTGCGGCCCACCGCACAGCGGGTGCGAGCAACTGTTTGCCTGGTGTAAAAATCCTGACGATTCACCTTCTTACCTGCAGCACTATATAAACAGACAGGTAGGTGTGAAGTTACCATAGCATTCATTGCTATTGCACTGTTTTGCTGCCAAAAATTTTAACCATAGTCGAAGCTTGACTTTCGCATTCAAACGAAGCTCCTGTTTGGCGTTTGCTTCGTCAGAAGGAGAGCTTCGGAAGAAAAGGTTATTAATTTCCAAGAAATCTTTCAAGAAATTTAAAATTAAATGGCCAGAGTGTGCTCTACTGCTAGAGTTGAGCGTGAGGGAGACGAAGCCGAAGGTGTGGAGACTGTTCCTATCTCGGAAGCAATGCAGCGATCTGGATTGGTGACATCGGAAGAAGTTCCCGCTGCTGAAGCAGAACAAGCCGCTGCCGAAGCAGAACAAGGAGATATTGAGGAGGCTAATTCTGACGGTGATTACAATATCACAGTACCGAGCAAGCCTAGCCATCTGGACTTCGGAAAGTCGACTATCTCCAAGGCTGATTTTCCCAAGATGGTGAAGTCGGGCTACTTCAGCGAAAATGAGAAAAAGCTGATTCGCTTCGGTGCAGAGGAAACTACCCCGAAGCCAGAGAAGGATGAAATAGTGATTTTCAAGAGTTTTCTTAAAGCTGGCTTGAGATTTCCTTTGAATAGGATGATTGCTGATGTGCTACAAAAGTTTGGGATCTATTTTCACCAACTGACTCCTAACGCCATTGTTAGGCTTAGTGTTTATATCTGGGCTCTCCGAAGCCAGGTGGTGGAGGCATTTGCCGAAGGTTTCTGCCGGGTACACGAGCTACATTACCAAACCAAGGCCAGAGAGGATGGGTTACACGAAAATTTTGGTTGTTATAATTTTGCCTATCGGAAAACCACAAAATTTCTTGTGATCAGCTACCGAGGCAAGTGGCCGGCAGGCTAGAAATCAGAATGGTTCTACGTCAAAGTTGACGATGACAAGGAAAAGCTGGTACAGAGTCCACTTGAACTGATCTTCGGAGAAACCAGACCCCGATGCAATATGACAGCAGAAGGTCCAACCCGGATCGCGCTGGCTGAATTCAGGACTATTGCAGAGCACATTGGCACTAGAGATTTAGTGCAGGAATTTCTGGCCTTCAGAGTATTTCCAACTATGAAGGATTGGACTATGCCGAAGCTTACAGGGGAGAAGAAAGAGGGGGAGCTTGTCCGACTACCATTATAAGTTCAAGAAATATTTTAAGGCACCCTGCCAAGAATGGCTCGATACAATCGAAATAATGAGTATTGAGATTCTTGGAAATTACTCTAAAAAAGAGGACCAATTGATGACAGCATCCTTCGGCACCCGGCCGAAACGAAGGCTAAACAGAGTACTTGATGCTATAGGCTTCGAATATCCTGACTATGGGCGATTGGGCGGAGATACTGGCGGCCCGAAGAGAAAAAGAATTGCCAACGCTGTTGACGAAGAGAGCACCAAAGTGGCCAAAAAGAAAAAGGAGATTTCTGAAAAACTAAGTCCTGAAAAGTTGAGCCCTGAGCCGAAGGTGGCTGTTGCAAGAAAGAGAAAAACTGCATCTCCAGAACCAAAAACGTTGGTTCGAGAAGAAGATAATCCTGCAACGCCTTTTGGTGCCGATGTAGAAGAGATTATGAAGGTAATGACTGAACCCTTGCCTGTCAAGCTAAGTCCGCTGGCGCCGGAACTGACGAAGTTTTTTCAGAAGGACAAAGCAGCTTCGGCAGAAGAAGGTCCTGCACTGCCGAAAAAACGAAGAATTATTCAGATAGCAGATGTGATTCATCAGACGCCGCCACCGGTGACAGTGTCAAAAGTTGCTTTTGTCGAGACCGCCGAAGCCAAAGGCGCCGCAGCCGAAGCCACCAGAGTGGAAGCCCCCAAAGATGAAACTGGCGCAGCCGAAGCTATCGGGGCCGAAACCGGGGCCACAGAAGATCCAAACCTGGAAGACACACTTGAAGTTATTGATAATATACTCCTAAAAATGGCTGAGGAAGAAGCTGTTGTGGCTGCAGCGAGCACAGCTACTGAAAAGGGGAAAAAGCAAGTTGAAGACATTTTGGAAGAAAGAGATTTTAACTTTCAAGATTTACTTGGGCAAGAATTGACAGATGCTGAAAAAGAAGAGCTTAAAAGATATGCCATATTCTGCGGATATAAGCCAGGGGCTACATTGTTTGGTGGGGTTAACAAAGGAAAGCTGAAATGCCTTCGAAACCGCAGTGAAGCTAAAATTGTTAGAACCCTCTCCAAAAACATTGGCCTGCCGAAGCTAGAAGCGGACCTCTGCCGCTACCAACGACACCATATCGCCGGAAGCTTACTTTATGCTAATTTTAAGGTAACAAATATTATTGCTATTTTATTATTATTATTATTATTATTATTATTATTATTATTATTTAGGTCATTTTTTAACGAAGATTGTTTTGACAGAGCATATTGTTAAGTAAGGTTCTAAAAATGCAACAAGATCTCGAAGACGAGAAGAACAAAGCCATCATCCAAGATTTGGCTAAAAAAGTTGAAAATTACGAAGCTGATCTAAAAAAGAAGGACTTCACCATCCAAGACTTTGAAATCATGGTTAAAGAGCACGAAGGTGCATTAGAAAAGAAAGACTTTGTTATCCAGTCTATAGAAGGCTCCTTGGCTGAATTCCAAGTAGAGAACGACAGCTTAAAGAATGAATTGCTGAAACAATCAGAAAAATTTGAGCAAGAAAAGAAACACCTTGAAGCAAGCCTTAAAATTGAGATGGATAAAAATTCAAATTTGCAAAAATCCTTGAATGAACTTCAAGGGAAATGCCTAAGCTTCGGCAGCCGATGCGTGTAGCGGCTGAAGGATGTGTTTCATTCTATCGGAGCCAGCTCTGAAAAATTTACACCTTCAGCTGAAAATCTGCCCAGCACATTAGAATATATTGAAGGCGAGGTTGATGCTCTTAACAAAGTTATTGGTGGGCATGGCGACTTCTGCGCCCTGGTAGCTTCTCGGGGCACAGCTACCGCTTTTCTGAAGGCTGGCTGTACGCATGGAAATATTGTGAATAGACCAAACTTCAGCTTATCAGCATCAGATCTGATAGATATCCCAAGCCTAGCCCGAAGCATTGGAAATAGATTCATGACCCAGATCTGGGTAAGTGGCGGGCGACAAATGGCGAGTGACGAAGCTCGAAGTCATCTTAAGCCGGTAAGAAACTTATATTTGTTACTTTTACCTTCTCCTTGAAATTTGCACCTTTCTTATTCTGTTGTTTGATATACGCAGGATGAAGAAGCTGAAGAATGACGAAGCTGAAGTTTGACGAAGCCTAGCCTGAAGCTTGATAGTTGCTTACAATATACTTTCCTGCAAAAATTCTGGAGAAACTTTTGTAATATAGTTACAGAACAACTCATGTAAATTTGTACATACCTTGTAATATATTTTGTTTCTGCTATCTGTGTACAATCTGCTTTGCTGTGGACGAAACTTCTCTTTTGAGCCGAAGGCAAAAAACACCTTCCCTTCTTTTCGTACACAACGAAGCATAAAAATTTTTCCTTCGAAGTTTTTTCCTCATTGCTGAAGCACCTGTCTTTTTTGTGTGGTATGATGATGATTCTATATGTCTAAATGAATGTTTATGAATGCAAATTACATGATGAAATGTATTGTGCAAATGAATATTGGGACACATGTTCAAAAACCATAATCACAGCCCTTCATCCCCTTAGGAATGATTCAAATCTTTTTGTCGTTTACTTTTCGGCTTCACCGTTTACTTTTCGGTGTATCAGCGTTGACTTTTCGCTGTAAGCCTCCCTTGGGAGCTTCTTCGCCTTTTACTTTCAGTGGAATCAGCGTTTATTTTTCGCTGTAAGCCTCCCTTAGGAGCTTCTTCGCCTTTTACTTTCGGCGGAATCAGCGTTTATTTTTCGCTGTAAGCTCTGTATTCCCTTAGGAACGACTTTTGAGCTTCTCCCTGTTTCCTTTTCTTTTTTCCTTTGCATTTACATTTACATTTTTGGGGGATATCACTCTCATAGAATTGAAATAACGAAAATTACATGTTGTGGCCCCATTAAAAACCTTTCTCCCCCTTTGGAAAGGAAAAGGGTGTCACAAAAAAGAATAGAAAAAATTACATCAAGCTAAACATAATATCGCCGAAGCTCATCCGCTTTCCATGATCTAGGAATGTCGTTGCCATCCATATCCTTCAATCTGTAGGAACCGGGTCTTGACGAAGATACTACCAAAAAGGGGCCTTCCCACTTCAGCTGTAATTTGCCTACTGTCTCAGGGTTGGCTACTTTTCGAAGTACCAAGTGTCCTGGTTCAATGTTCTTCAGCTTGACCTTTCTGTCACGCCATTTTATTATTTCAGCTTGATATTTATTGATGTTTTCCACAGCTTGAAGTCTGATCTCTTCTATAGCATCTTTTTCTATAGAGCAATCAGCTTCGTCTTCGCCTTCTGCTGAAGCTATTGTTCTTATTGATCCTGCTTTGGCCTCCTCCGGGGTTATTGCTTCGTCACCAAACAATAGCTTGAAGGGCGTAAAACCTGTTGATCTTGACATGGTTGTGTTATGGCTCCACACCACTTTGATTAACTCGTCTGGCCACTTTCCCCTGGGCTGATTGAAGATTGACTTCATTATTCCTGTCATTATGATCCCATTAGCTCTTTCGACAAGTCCATTTGACTCTGGATGTCGGACTGATGCAAAATGGATTTTCGTGCCAATTTGATCACAAAATTCTCTGAAGGCTTCAGAATCAAACTGTGTCCCATTGTCCACAGTAATGGCCTTCGGCACTCCGAAGCGACAAACAATGCTTTGCCAGAAAAACTTTTGAATAGTAAATGAAGTTATTGTGGCTAAGGGCTTTGCCTCAATCCACTTGGAAAAATATTCCACTGCCACTACCACATATCTTAAGTTCCCCTGTGCTGGTGGTAATGGGCCTAGCAAATCAAGGCCCCACCTTTGCAACGGTCAAGTGGGTTGTATTAATTGAGTTAAAGACGAAGGTTGTTTTTGATCTCTTGCACATTTCTGACAACCTTCGCACTTTTGGACTAAATCCGCTGCATCCGAAGCTGCCTTTGGCCAATAAAATCCTTGACGAAAAACCTTCCCAAGCAAAGGCCTAGATCCAATGTGAGATCCACACAGGCCTGCGTGTATTTCCTTCATCAATTTCTATGCCTTCGGATCTGGATAAACACTTGAGCAATGGGGAACAGACCCCTCGCTTGTATAGTTCCCCTTCTATTATGACATATGGTCGAGCTCTTGCTTCTATCCTCCTGTTATAGGCTTCGTCATCTGAAAGAAAATTACCCTGAAGGAAAGAGATGACTTCAGTTCTCCAATCTTCACTATAGACAGGGGATATGTTAAGAACCGCTCTTTCAAGAAGCTCGACCGAAGGTGCTTTTTTTGTTTCGAAAAATACTTCCGAAGGTAAAGGCAGCCCCTGTGCTGCTGACTTGGCCAATAGATCAGCGTATTCATTTTCTCCATGAGGAATATTTTTGACAGAGAATTCTTCGAAGGAAGCCTCAATCCTTCGGACTGTATCTAAATATTTTTCAAGCTTCAGGTCTCTTGCTTTATAGCTCTTGTCAATATGACCAGAAATAACTTGGGAGTCGGTTTTAAGAATGGCCCTTCTGATTCCCATTGCCTTTAACTTCCGAAGACCCAAGAGCAGAGCTTCGTACTCAGCGATATTATTTGTGCAACTAAAATCAAGTCTTGCCGCATAACAAGTTTTAACTTTGGAAGGTGAAACCAACACAGCAGCCGCTCCTGCTCCGAAGGTTCCCCAAGACCCATCGCAAAACACTGTCCATGCTTCGCCATCTTTATTCGTTTCTTCCTCCTGAGCCCCTGGCGTCCAGTCAGCAATGAAGTCTGCCAACGCTTGGGACTAAATCGAAGATCTATGGACATAATCAATACAAAATTCATTGAGCTCTATAGCCCGTTTTCCAATCCTTCCAGTAGCTTCTCGGTTTCTCGTAATATCCTTCAGAGGTTGTGAAGAAGGAACAATTATGTTGTAAGCTTGAAAATAATGCCGAAGCTTCCTGGAGGCCATCAAAACAGCATACAGTACTTTCTCCAATTCTGTATAATTTTTCTTTGATAAACTAAGAACTTCGGATACGAATATATTGGGGCCTGCCTCTTAACTTGGCCTTCAAGCTTCTCCTGGACAAGTGCTGCACTTACCGCTGAGTGCGAAGCTGCCACATATAATAACAAAGGAGCCCCTGGCATTGGTGGAGTTAATGTTGTTAGATCTATCAAATATTGCTTCAGTTCTTCGAAGGCTCTCTGCTGAACTGGTCCCCATTGAAAAACTTCGGCTGACTTCAACACTTCGAAAAATGGTAAATTTCTCTCTGCTGATCTAGATATGAATCTGTTGAGAGATGCCAGCCTTCCTGTCAATCTTTGAGCCCCCTTCTTTGTACTTGGTGGTTCCATTTTAAGTATAGCTTCGATTTTGCTTGGATTAGCCTCAATTCCCTTTGTTGAAACTAAGCAACCAAGAAATTTCCCCTTCTTTACTCCGAAGACACATTTTTCTAGATTCAGCTTTAAGCTAGCCTGTCTAAAATTAGCGAAGGTCTCCTGCAGATCAGCAATGTGGTTATCTTGCTTCGTGCTTTTTACAATGATATCATCAACATAAGTTAGCACATTCCTGCCTATCTGAGAATGGAGGACCTTCGCTGTCATTCTGCTGAAACTTCCTTCGGCATTCTTGAGCCCCTCAGGCATCCGAAGGTAACAATATGTTCCACTGGGGGTTATGAAGCTGGTTTTTGGTTCATCCTCCTTCTTCATCCAAATTTGGTGATAGCCTGAATAGCAATCCAGCAGACTCATAAGCTCTGATGAAGCTGCTGCATTGACTAAGGTATCTATCCTTGGCAATGGATACTCGTCCTTCGAATAGGACTTATTGAGATCAGTAAAATCGATGCACATTGTCCATTTACCATTGGCCTTCTTTACCATAACAGTGTTAGCCAACCATTCTGGATATTTTACCTCTCTGATAACTCCAGCACTGAGGAGTCTTTTCACTTCGTTGTGAGCACCTTCGGTTTTGTCATCAGACATCTTCCGAAGCCTTTGCTTTCTTGGTCTAAAGGATGAATCAACATTGAGCGAGTGCTCAATAACATCCCTGTTTACTCCGCAAAGATCATTAGCTGACCAAGCAAAAACATCTTTGTTGTTGAACAAAAACCTTATCAAGGTTTTCTCCTGCTCTTCGGACAGTTGAGATCCCAATAGCACCTTCTGCTCTGCTATGTCCTCACATAAGAGCATGGGCTTCGGCTGATCAGCCGAAGCAGCTTTTTCCCTTCTGAACTTGTATTGCTCACAAGCTTCAGCTCCATCTATGTTATGGATTGCTTTTGAGTCTGTCCAATTTCCTTCGGCCCTTCTGGCAGCTTCCTGACTTCCATGAATAGCAATGGGCCCTTGGTCCGAAGGTATCTTCATGCAAAGATAGGCTGGATGAAGGATTGCTTCGAAGGCATTGAGAGTACCACGACCAATGATTGCATTGTAAGGGTATTCCATATCAACAATATCAAATACAACTTGTTTAGTCCTTGTGTTGTTAATGAATCCGAAGGTTATTGGCATTGTGATTTTTCCAAGTGCTACGATCTGCCTTCCTCCGAAACCACAAAGGGGATGTGTGGCATCATGAATTTTATCCTCGGGCTCTTGCATCTGTCTGAAGGCCTTAGCAAATATGATATCAGCTGCGCTGCCTGTATCAACCAAAACATTATGGACCAGGAATCCTTTGATCACACAAGAGATAACCATAGCATCATTGTGTGGGTAATCCTTGAGTTGGAGATCCTCTTAAGAGAAGGTAATTGGAATGTGAGACCATCTTGACTTGATGAAGGGTCCTTGCACCCCAACGTGCTGTACCCTTCTCTGTGCTTCCTTCTTCTGCTTCTTGTTGGCTGGCTCTGAGCATGAACCGCCTGTTATCGGGAGTACTAGCTTCGGAGCCGAAGCATCTCCAGCTTGATCGTTGAACGAAGCCATCAGCTCAAAAAAGTGGAAGTGAGTTCACCAGAGGTGGGCGCCAATGTTGGGGACTTGTTCTCAAATGCTATAAATTAAGAACAAGGCAACATAAAATGTTAAATATCAATGCCCTTCGTCCGCTGAAGCATTATCTCCCCAAGGATTTAATGAACTTCGGACGAAGACCACGAGCAGAATATTACGAAGCTTTCACCTTCGTAATTAAACTTACAAAAATAATACAAAGTAATATAAAATGTGAAACATTAAAGATAAATACATCGGAAATAAATGACATCATTTATATATCTTATTATATGAATCTAAGATGTTTGAACATAATATTTAAGTACATTTATACCTTTGCCTTGACAAACAATAATTCCCGAGTGATGCATTTGCAATTACAGGAATGCGTGAACAGTAAAGGAATACTGTTCACTATTTATAGGCACAGGACACAGCCCGTGAGGAATTACAATCGTACCCCTCATAAAAGTTTACAACAATGACTCGGACTCTTATGGACTAAAAGGTCATTCTATCTTTAAGTCGGTTTGTAATTCCGAAGCTTCACGAAATGGCACCTTCGGCATTACGTACGAGCAGCTTCAGACGAAGCTGTTTCTTTCTGCAGGACCTTCGGCGACGAAGCATGGTCCCAACAGATGTAAAATATTGTTAGTGTATTGGATGTAGGATATTGTTAGTGTATTGGATGTAGGATACTTGTAGCATTTTGTTTAGCACATTGATATCACTTGGTTAGCATATTGTTTATTATGTAGCTATCGTGCAGTATTCTGTGTTGGCAACCATTGTGTTGTTGTTTCTTTGCAGGTTTTAGAAACATCACTTTATAGTGGAGGTGCTGCCGATTTTTTTGTTGACAATAGTAATTTTTGTACATAGGTGTTCTTCCGACTTGACCTTCTCCACCGTTAGCTGGACTCGTACATTATTCTCAGGTATACTTTGTTTTCGTAATTTCGGTTAATGTGGTCATTTATTATTTACTATATAGTTATTAGTTAATAAGTAGTTACTATTTATTTATTACTTAGTAAGTTCCTTGCCCGCCCGCGAAGAAGAGAGCCTGCCGTCCGTCCGTCCACGCCGTTGTGGCGTGCCGTGCGCGCGGCCGTGCGCGTGCCGTCTTTTGAATGTTATTTATCTTTTGTTTAATTAGCCTTTGAAATGGACGGTGATTGGAGGGTGATGTCTTTTGTTTAATCTCTGATATATTTTTAATGTTTAGAGTTTAGTTTTAATCGTTAACTGTAGCGAACCGTATGCGTCACCCGTTCGGGAACGGCGAACGTCACATTGGCTTGTGAGGTTCACCGTTTCGGAATTGTCCATGTATTTTGGATAGCCTGAGAGTGTAAGTCGATGCTTGGAATTTTGGTTGTGTAACCCAGTTGTTCTCCAACACACCATGTTCAGGCGTGTGCTTGGAGAGCAGCGGGGTTATGCTGCCGAAATTTCGTGACAATCGTAGGCTACACGTCACAAATCACAAGCATCAGCCTACACTCTTGGGTGGGTTTAGGGCCTTTACCTAATAGGGAGTTCACCTAAGCCACGGACGATCGTTGATGTTCTTTGTCTTTTGTTTAGCCTTTGAAATGGACGGTAATCGGAGGGTGATGTATGACGGGTGGACAAAGGATGGGGCACAATCAAATGAATGGATGGGTGTAACAAAGGCTTTTCTTGAGCACACTTTCAAAGATGCAACTGGTCGTGTAGTGAAGTGTCCTTGCAATCGCTGCGAGAACAAGTGGCCTCAGAAGAAGGAAGAAATGGAGAAACACCATTGCAAAAGTGGGTTTATGCCGAACTACCTTGTATGGTACCAGCATGGAGAGTCTATTAGACACGTTGACGCGGAGGTGGAACTTGATGATGATCATGATAGGATGGATGACATGTTGCATGATCTTGGTAGGATGTTGAAATGAACGCTAAGGAGCCGGGGCAGCTTCCACGCGATGCTCAGGAATTCTTCCGGCTACTCGCCGCGGGAGAAGAGAAACTGCACGAGCACACTCAGATGTCAGTTCTTAGGACTCTTACAAGACTAATGGCGATAAAGTCAAAGCACAACATTTCAAACAGTGCTTACAACGACATCGTCCAACTGATGGGCGAGGTTCTCCTAGAGAATCATAAGTTGCCAAAGAATATGTACTTCGCAAAGAAGATGTTGGCTGGTCTTGGGATGACATATGAGAAGATCGACGTGTGTCCCAATAGTTGCATGCTACTCTTTAAGGAGGATGACAAGCTGGACCGTTGTAAGCATTGCGAAGCTTCTAGATATGTCGAGGTGACAAATGATGAGGGTGAATTGGTAGTTACGAAGGTCGCAGCTAAGCAACTTCGTCGGTTGCCCATCATTCCTCGGCTTTCAAGGTTGTTCCTCAACAAGGAAATAGCTCTGCATATGACGTGGCCAAAGAATGGTGTACGTCTCGTCACTGATCCAGACATAATGGTCTATCCGTCGGACGGTGATGCGTGGAAGGCATTTGACGAGTTTGATCCCGAATTTGCGAACGACCCTAGGAGTGTACGGCTTGGTCTATCGACGGACGGATTCACACCTTTCAATACCAGTGCAAGCCCTTACTCGTGTTGGTCTGTCTTCATTGTGCCATATAATCTTCCTCCTGAGTTGGTCAATAAAGAAGAGTTCATGTTCCTTGCACTAGTCATCCCAGGCCCCGAGCATCCAGGGCCAAAGTTGAATATGTTTGTTCACCCTTTAATTGAAAAGCTGAAACAATTGTGGAGAGGTGTGAAGGCTTATGACAGCCATACTGAAAAGGAGTTTACCATGCGCGCTGCTTATTTGTGGTCAGTGCATGATCTGCTGGCGTATGGAGATTGGTCTGGATGGTGTGTTCATGGTCGGTTGTGCTATCCCATATGTATGAATGATACGGATGCATTCAGATTGAAGCATGGTGGGAAAGTGTCATTCTTTGATGCTCATCGATGTTGGACTCCATTCAAGCATGATTTCAGGAGTTCGCTTACTGCATTCAGAAGTGGAGCCAAAATCAGAAATGGGCCACCAAAGAGGCAAATTGCACCACAGATAATGGCATGGCATGCTTGTCTGAAGCAAGGAGAAAATGATAGGTTCCAAGGCTACGGGGAGGACCACAACTGGACCCATATTTCATCAATATGGGAGCTTCCGTATGCAAGAGCCTTGACCATGCCGCACAACATAGACTTGATGCACCAACAGCGTAACGTTGTTGAAAGCATCATAAGCACATGTTTCGATGTGACTGATAAAACGAAAGATAATATGAAGGCAAGAAAAGACATGGCTGAAATTTGTAAGAGGTCGATGCTCGAGTTGAAAGTAAGCGATAAAGGGGAGTAGGTTGCGAGCTGATTACTGCCTCAAGCCGGATGAAAGGAAAGAAATATTTAAGTGGTTGAAGAATCTGGAATTTCCAGATCGATATGCGACAAATCTGAAACGGGCAGTCAATCTGAAGACCGGTAAATTGATTGGTTTGAAAAGCCATGACTACCATATTATTATGGAGAAGCTAATGCCCGTGATGTTTTGAGGCTATTTTAAGGATGAGCTTTGGAGCATATTTGCAGAGCTGAGTTACTTCTATAGGGAAGTATGCGCAAAGACGGTATCGAAGAGGTTGATGCAGAAATTTGAGAAAGAAGTTCCAATTCTTATTTGTAAATTTGAAAAGGTTTTCCCGCCAGGATTCTTCAATGTGATGCAACATCTAATTGTGCATTTTCCTTGGGAAGCTTTGGTAGGCGGACCAGTGCAATTCAGGTGGATGTATCCTATAGAAAGGGCGTTGAAAAAGCTCAGGGCGTCTGTTCACAACAAGGCTAGAGTCGAAGGGTGTATTGCGGAGGCTTTTGCCCTTAAGGACATATCTCAATTCTCAACCAGGTATTTCGCTTGAGCCAACAATTTGTTTGCGCCTTCAGTGCGACTTCATGTCGAAAATGAATCACCCCAAAGCACCCTTCAAATTTTTGCGAACCCGGGTAAAGCAGTTGGAAAAGGGAGTGTACGTCACATTGAAGGATCAGATTTGAACACGCTAATGCTATATATGTATAGCAATATTGACAGCACACAGGAGGAGTTCGAGTAAGTTTTCCTCATAGTTACGTCCATTTTCTCATCTCATAATTTCTATAGTGTGTAATCTCCATGTTTCTAATATGTCCAGCATGTTTGATGAAGAATGTTGAAAATCTACTAGTAAACCTACGGCCATCCAATTAGAAAATCTTCGACTTGATGGGTTGAAAGGTGGACCAAACTTCGTGTAGTGGTTTCGTAATTATGTTAGTAATTGTCGTTCTCTCATTGTCCATACTTAATCTTTGAATTTTGGACTTGGAATATATAATGCATATACTAATTCCTTGTATAGGTTTCCAAAAACTCTGTGCACCCGGACTTGCAGCAAATGGCACATACCTCTGTGTCCGTTCGGAACTATACTCGCTATGATGTAAATGGATATCGCTTTCGAACCGCGAAATTGGAGAAGAGTCGACCATTGGCAGCCACCACCAATAGTGGTGTGTTGGCAAGTTCATATGTTGACGATGACAAAGTAGTGGACTATTACGGTGTTCTTCAAAACATTGTAGAGTTGATTTTTGATGGCCCCAAGGAACTTAAAGTCGTGTTTTTCGAGTGCGACTGGTTTGATGCTCATAGTGGGACTCGTGTCGACAAGTATGGTAATGTCGAGGTGAAGCATAGCTCTAGGATTCTGAGCAGTATGAGCGATGTTGTCCTTGCAAATTAGGCAAAATAGGTGTACTACCTGCCATATCCTCACCCAAGCCTTAGGGCTTGGTGGGTTGCAATCAAAGTCAACCCACAAGTCGTCGCTCTAGAGAGTGCTGACTACGTGAGTACGAGCAGGGACAACGATGATGCTATTTTTCAACCAGAAGCGGCGTCGAATCAAGACATAGCTCACCGATTCCATGTGACCAATGGAGAAGGCCTTGAAAATCTCTGTTGCAATTCAAGCGACTTAATTGAAGAACCTAGGTCAAAGCGCAAATGACCTGTCGTCGTTAGAAGATCAGTAAGGATCCAACGAAATCAAGAGCGTATGAATAAACAACGAGCCGAAGAAGCATCATCGGATGCGGATGACTTTTGATTAGTATGTTTCTTTTAGTTAATCAATTAAGCTATGTATTCCAATTTTCACATTATTAATTTTCATATTATTTGTTTCATATACTGTGGTTTGACATTAATTTATCTACAGTTGAACATGTTCAAGCATAGGAGATCGAGGAGGAGTGGGGGCAGCGTGGCCAGCGAGGACAGCTCGGGCAGTGGGCTTTTTCAGGGCACCTCATAGAGCCGACAGAGGCAGCAGCAACTTCTCGACTGTCTAGACGAAGTGCAGGGTGAGGAAGGTGAGCAGGATGAGGAGGTTGACCCTATGGGGGCAGGCAGCGCGGGCGACACGTCAGATGGTTCTACGTCCTTCAGGTATTATTATGCATATTAGTTTAATTGATATTAGTTTTTAATCATTTCATCATATTGAATTTACTTGTATACTTAGGTATAAGAAGAGCAATGCGCTTGGTCCGAGACCTGCCGAGAGGAGGCTCATCCGGCCACATGGAGAATGGTGGGGCTTATTTCTGTTGAGTTAATTTTTTAATGTGAACGTGATTGCACTGGTTTACTTGTTTTATTAATGTTTGTAGGTCATGGGAAGACTTGACTTGGGACGGTACAGGCAGACGTCCCAAGGTGAACGCGATGTTGGGTAGCCTCTGTCGCTTCTACTACCCTGGCATGGTGGAGCTCAATGGCGAGAGGTTCACGGCTATGCAGTGGGCCGACTGGGGTCTGAAGGACTATGTCCAGCCAGGGGAGCCAGGGGAAAGCAGTAGCGGAGGGGGAAGTTCGGAACAAAAACGAAGGACTTGTCAGGTGGCTGTGTGGGACGAGTTCTGGGTGAGTTTACTTTCGTATATAAGCAATTCACTGAATTATTGCTTCTCCTAATCTTACTTTAACTTAACTTCTCCATTGATATGTAGGGGAGGTTCCAATTGCCGAATGAGATCGAGGAGGATCAGGCTCAGTGGGCACATGTGAAGAGGCACTTTCGGAAGTGTGCTGATAAGGTCATCAAGGATGCCATGTACAATGCTCGCATCGCGGCCGTCAACTATTACTACAAGAAGATAAAGGGGCAGAAAATGAGCAAAGCATTAGGGGCCAATGAGATCTACCTCACAGAGGAGCAGTACCTGGAGAGCGTTGTCGATTGGCTGGTGAAGGACATGGAAGCCTGGAGGTGGTTGGCTAAGAGATGGGCGTCACCTGAGTGGATTGTAGAGTCCCAGAAGCACCGTGCCAACCGTGGCACTGAAGGACCGGGGCACAGGTACGGCGCCGATGGACACCTTGGTACCGCACGCCGCATGGTAAGTACATAAATCAAACTTGTATGTTACATCTATGAAAATTCTATGGTTTAACTCTTCTTTTTCATGCAGGAAGCTGAAAGTGGAGTTGCTCCAAGTTTTATGGAGGTTTACGTCCATGGTCACCGTGGCCCTGATCCGGCGAACCCTGATGAGCTATGCAGCGAGGCGGCAAGGGAGAAAATGGTAAACAAGTTTGTATTTACGAATTAAATTGCATGTTTTGTGTCTAACTCCAACTCTAACTTTCTTTGCAGAATGCATATGGGGAGGAAATGACTCAACGCCATGGGCCTGATTTCGACTGGATGCATTCAGACTTAGATGCCTCGGCGTTGTACCACAGTGGTGGGGGTAGAAAGCATGGCAGGTGAGGTAGTTGTCTTTGATTCGACAATTTCATTAATAAGAATGTGTCCAATTAATGGCTCAACTATGTGTATCATGCAGGTTTGCCTTTGGCACCGGCGTTGTGGAGTACAATAGGACAATAGGTCAAGGGAAGGCATCATCTTCGGCAGGGAGTTCTCGCTCCTCCAAGTCTGCTCGAGAGGCTCAGCTGGAGAAGGAGACTTAGGCAGCACAGGAGCAGGCTCGAGCAGCACAGGAGCAGGCTCGAGCAGCGCAGGAGCAGGTCGGACAGCTGACGCAGTATATGACTTCTTATTTTCAGGTAATTCGTCTATCTCATCACGTGTCATTGAATCCAAAGAATAATGTTGTGATTCTAGCGTTTCATCCATTTGCAGGAAATGACTACTCGACTCAGCCTTGATATGAACTTGCCCGCTTTTCGCCCTCCCCAGGTAACACTATCTGAACACTTCAATTACATAGCAACTCTTTTTTATTATCAAAAATGGCTCGTAGGCACAAGGATGGGGACAGTGGCCAGGACAAGCTCCAGCGTCGCAGCCACAGTGGACCGGTGTTGGGTGGATGCAGGCACCTCCAGGCACTTGGACGCCTCCACCACCCCAAGGATCGCAGCCAGTCCCGGGATGGGTGCCACCGGTCTCCCAGCCACCGGCAGGCTCTCAGCCATTTCAAGTGTGGATGGCACCGCCAACGACGGGGTGGGTGCCACCACCTCAGGGGTGGCCAGCACAACAGTACCCGTGGATGCATGCACAACCTCCTCATCACCATGGATCACAAGTGACGTTCCATGTTTAGTTTTATGCAAATGGTGACCAAACATAGCAATGTATAGGTATAGGGATAGCAAAACACAGCCTTATTTGAATGATTGATGAATTGCATGGTTCAGCGTCACATGCTCAGGGATCGGAGGGTGTTGTCAACGTCCAAGACTTCTTCGTCCATGGTTCTGGAGGCAGTGGCCAAAACTCCCACAGCCCACAGGAGTGAGTAGTGAGTAGTGAGTTTGTTTGAATGTGTATTGATTGTGAATGTTTGAAACTATGGATGTGTATGGCCAAAACTCCCACGAAAACTATGTATGGACTATGGACTTATGGACTATGGATTATTTATGTACTATGGAAGGTTGTGAATGTGTTTTGTGAATTGTGTATTTTGCTTGTGAATCTGTATATGTGAATTGTGATATTGTGAATTGTGTATTTTGCTGTCAATTGAAAGGTGTAGAAAATTCTGTTTTCGGGGGGTATCATGAATTTTCGTCGGCCTGATTGCAGGCCGACGAAAATACTGCCCAGCTATGTTCGTCGGCCACCACCGGGGCCGACGAAAATCATGTTACTATTTTCGTCGGCCACCGAGGCTGACGTAAATAGTCAGCCGACCAACTATTTTCGTCGGCCTTGGGGAAGCCGACGAAAATAGGTCATTTTCGTCGGTACCGACGGAAATAGTTGTCTATTTTCGTCGAACTTATTTTCGGCGGCTATTTTCGTCGGCCTAGTATATTTTCGTCGGTTTACGCTTATTTTCGTGGGTTTTTGGCCCACGAAAATTTAGGTGTTTCCTGTAGTGCTAGAAGCAAGGTCTTGAGATGTTTTAATTACTCTATAATTTCCTATTTGGACTAAAAATCCTAAAACTATTTTTATTAAATTCTATGGAAAATTAGGAATCTAGCAAAATTGGTCCAACATTTTTAGGATTTTTCTACAATTTTCTAGAATTGTTTTAGCTCTGGCAGAAAAGGAAAAAGACAAAGTGTGAATAGTACTGGACTGAATCGGGCCCAAGTCAGCCCAATAACAGCAGAAACGCGCACGCGCGCGCGCCCACGTCGACTTTTGCAAAAACAACCCTGGCTTCTTGAATAACCTAAAGTGGGGTCGCGGCACTATTAACTCAGTCACTGACATTTTTAGACTAGCCCCTATACTTCTAATTCTTTACATTCTGAGGACCTCGACGGTGGACGGCGACGCGCAGAGCTCCGACGAGCTCGCGTACCGGCCAATTCGCTCAACGACTAGCGTTCTACTTTGGCCGAAGCCAAATTCAAGACCTACCAATAGTTTCCCCCCACTTAATTTCACAAATGGCTACCCGGTTTGCTCTGGCCACGGTGACCGCATGGGCAACGGAAGAACACGGGAGTTCACGGCAACCCTAGGCGGTCTAGTTCAATCAAAGGAGTTGTGAAGCTTGAGGAGGACCTAATGACGCTAGAACAATCGACCAGAGCACTTGAACGACCGCGGTGAGGGTGTCTCTGCGGTGGCGGAAACCGGATTGGGGGAAGTAAGAAATTTGCGGTCTCTGGTGAACGATTTGAGACAATACTTGGTGGCTTGGTGCGTAGCACTGGGCGTTCGGGTTTACCTGAAATTTCGAGTCGGGTTTTTTGGGTTTTTTATATTTCGAGTTTTGAACAGAAGAACCCGTTCCCGTACCCGAAATTTTCGGGTACCCGCAAATTCGGGTTTGGGTTTGGGTAAAATTCGGGTACCCGCTATTATAAATCATACAAATTTACGTTTCAGGTGAAACACTTTGATTGCTTCTTCGCTGATACTAAATCTTAGAAGCAAACTGTTTTGGCTTCTCGCAGACTAATAATGAACAATACATTCCTCTGCTGAACAGACCCCTTGTGTCAGGATTTCATTCTTATGTATTCCCACATAAAAAAATCTAACCAACAGGTTTAAAATATAGTTTACAGTAGTAGATTACGGATAATTAAAGTCAAACATAGTTTATATAACAAAATATTAAGATTAAGATATGCATAAAACTAATGAAGAGAATATAAAAAAGACAGAAACAATTGCCTGGCTTGTTGGCTTGCTGCCTTGTGTTGTGTCGCATTGCCTTGCCGATCGCCGTGCGTGCTGGCTTGCTGCTTGCTGCTCGCCGTGGCCGCCTGACCGGTCACAGATCACGGTGCTGTCCGCGGCTCGCGCTTGGCTTGTTGTTGCTAGCTTGCTGCCTTGTACCACCGAGCGTCGTGCCTTGCCTGCCTTGTACCGCTGACCTCCGTGCTGGCTTGCTGTCTTGCCTGGTGCCGAGCGCCGACCATCGACCGCCGCACCGCCGATCGCAGACTCGCGGGGAGCTATCGAGACCGAGACACCAAGCTAGGGTTTCTGTGGTTTGTGCGTTTCAACTTTCAATTTCACATGGTGGCTGGCTGGCTGCTGGGACTCTGGGTCACTGCTCGCTGGGCCGTGGGGGCGCTGCTAGCACTAGTAGGCCGATTGTCCGAGCACCTGGCGGCTGGCGCAGCTACAGTGCTTCAGGTAGAATGGGTACTTCGGGTACCGTGGGTTAATACCCGATTAGGCCCAAACTTAATTCGGGTATTCAGTTTCGTTACCCACTAGAGCTATTCGGGTAACGGGTTTTAGGCTAAACAGGTATGGGTTCGGGTATTTCGGGTACATGGCTTCGGGCTCGGGTTTTATGCCTAGGTCTATTGGTGCGTGATTATCCTACGGACCTGATCGTGCGCCCAATTTATAGAAGACAAGAGCGGTGGCCATTGAATCGGACGATGACGCGCGGCGGTCGGAGGAGTGGGAGGTCACTGGCGCAAGGAATTCGTGGCATCTACCGTGGCAGCCCTCACCAGCGATGATCAGACGGCCAAAGTGAGTCACGACGATGCGGTGAATGTGCCTAGTTACGTGGCACAAGGCCGTGAAGCGGCTGTCACCGGCGAGCTCATCCAAAGCGATCGTGGCAACTCAGTACGGTGGCCGGAGTAGTTTAATGGCCGGAGTATATCCACGGCGATGATACTTACTCAACCCCGAGCGTTATCCAGTCAATCCGAACGCGAATCTTGGCGACGAAGGCACGAATCTGCGCGCGGCTCGTCGGCGGCGAGGTTCTCTGAACCTGATCCCCCCCGTTCACTATACCATGGCGCAACTTCTTCAGTTGACCTGACAGCCTGATTTGCAGGGCTTGAATCTGTCACACCCGGTTCCAGGGGGTAGAACCGAGCGCATACCATATGTGTACCAGGATCCATTTCCACACATATGTTGACGTCACAAGTGTAATATATCAAAAGACAATGCAATAAAGGCGTAAAGAGAGTATAATACTTTATTACATCATCTGAAACATTGTATCTTTAACAAGTATCACATCAAAGTAAAGCGGAAATAAACAACTGGGCAATCTCCCACAGGAAGATGACCGGCGCATCGTTAGACTTAGAAATCATCGTCGTCGATAAAATCTCCATCAAAGTCTCCAGCATCACCCTCTAATCAAAATATTAGCAAGGGTGAGCTCACTTATGGTCGAGGCTCAGCAAGTGGGGGAAAAACTAATGCAGGTATAACAAGGTGAGGCTAAGGTTGAGCAGTAAGCATTTTAGTTGGTCAACATTTTATTAACAACACCTGTCTTACTAATAAGTGTGAATCCCAAATATCCCATGTAAACAAAGGAATATGAATATATCAAAAACACTTAAGTGAAACCACTTAAGCAAATTATTGGCAGATCATCGGATCTCAATTTAATTCCATCTTCAAGTTCAATTATCATGTGAGGAGTCCAGGTCGCTCTTAACCGGGAGCACGGCTGATATATCAGTTTTACACTCTGCAGAGGTGGTACAACTTTACCCACAAGCCATGTATCCCATCTAGCCCGGGTTGATCAGACCCTTAAACACTGCCGAGGTGAATGGCTAGGGATCCATTATAAGGCTTTCACAAAATACACTTAATACGAAGCAACCCGCTAAAGTTTCTAAAGACGATGGTGGTGGCCCCCTGGGTGAAGTACCTTAGCCAAGAATACGACCCCATGTTAACGTGGGCTGCCAGCACCTACCGCTCCCCCTCTTGCCCATCCTTTAGGTAAGGTTGCTAGGCACTAAGCATATAGAGCTAATTACCAAAGCCAGAGCCATGATAGCACTCGTGGTTGTACTGTTATCCTGGGTGATCACTCCATGTTCCAATTAATTTGTAATAATGTTATCTTAACCATCGGGTTAATGTCATAATTGTCAATTAACATTTTTGGAACATTAAAACCAATTAATGAGTGACATTAGGAACCATTAAGTTGAGCGGTAGCATAAATCTTGCATAGCTTAATTATTTCCCCAGGTTAAACAAGGAATACAGGTAGTAAGTCTAGGAAATCCTTAATTAGGCTATCCCATCAAGTTATGCAATATATATAAAAAAATAAACATTATTATATGCAATGAATAGGTACAAACAGAATATGCAGAGGGAGAATCCACTTGCCTTGCTCAAAAGCGTCTTGCGGGTCGTCCTCGAACGTATTCGAATCGCCTACCGCACAATCGGCTTCTAATAGAGTCGCATAGCGCACATACAAAAATAAAACATAAACCAATAAATAAACATGCACCATTTCATAAACATACACCATTACATGCACATTAACACGTCGCACTAATCACATCTTAATTACGTACTAATCGCGTAAATACTTATTAATTCAATTATAGCTATTAATGTGAATCCTAATGGTGAATTCATGAGTGGTGTAACAAATATAGTTTAAATATATTTTAACATCATTAATAAAACTAAATAATATTTATTTTCTTTTAATACTAATAAATAAATTAATAACTTTTATATCTCTTTATTTCTAACTCAAATTATTGAACATAGCAAAAATGAATATAATATTCTAAAAATCCTTATAAACTACTAATTAAACATTTTCTAACACAAGCGAGGTTATTTGACATAAACTAGTACTCTAACAATTTTAAGTTCTAAATCTGCGAACATGTTTATTTGACTAGCAAAAACCTATTTTTTCCATCTACTAATGATATTTTCTCCCTTCTTTCTAAAAAAAATGTTAACAAAATAATTAACTAAATCATCTAGAAATCCTATATTATTCATATGACATGAGATCTATACCATTTTCTAAAAACCATTAAAATGCACTTATGACTATAATTCTCCAGGTAGTTTCTAAAATTTATCGTGACCAAATTTGACTATAAATTCTTATCTAGTATTTTTATCACCAACGTGTGACTATTAAATCTATGTCATATTTCTCTAAACCAAAATTCCACGCCACGACTAACATGAAATGTAATGGTGCACTAAATAATCGCATATCTCTAACAAATTCCATACCGCACACATATACATAAATCGGAATCACATGTGTTCATATTACAACAAACCAAAATATACAACTCATGAATCGAATCAAAAAGTACTTTTATAAAATACACAAAATAAATTTGGGTCGTCATCAACCTTAGGTTCGCGCGTGTGATGGGGATGGATCGACGGGTTTCGACCAGGTGGAGAGCAAGGCTCGACTACGGACGGCGAATGCGTGGCTCTAGTGAACTCCGGCGACGAACGGCACACTCCGGCGAACTCCACGGGCTCCGGCGACGAACGGCAACGAACGACAACGTTGAGCAGTGTACTGGCGAGCTAGAGAGATGGAATGAGCTTAGGTAGGCAGAAGAAAGGAGAGGGTCTCTGCTGCCTTTTTATAGAGAGAGGGAGGGGAGAGGAGAGGTTACTGCCCAGAGAGCTTCAATGGGCGCTGGCTGTCCTTCATGGCCATCACTAGCTACGTTACGAAAGAATAACGAGGGAGAGAATAATGGAGAAGAAGAAACGGTCGCAGTGATGATTCTTTAACGTAGTCAACGAACGGACGCGCGGGTCGGACTCGGTTGTGCGGTAGTCGGGCTCGCGGCTGGGAATGCAGGGATGGGCGGCTTCGCGCGGGCGCAGTCACGTCGTCGTGCAGTCTGGTGGCGTGGCTTGCGCGCGCGTGGAGGCAGGCGCGCGGCGAGGCTCGCACGGGGAGCAGGCGCCGGGCTCGCTCGGTGCAGGGCGCCGTGGTCGGCGCGCTCAGTCGGCTAGCCAGGGCGGTCGCACGCGGTTGGAGCAAGGCAGAGAACAGAGAGAGGAGAGAGGAAATAGAGGAGAGAGAGAAGAGAGATAGGAAGAACGGCGGCGGCTGGAAAGTTTCCAGGCGCGCGCGTGATGCTTAGGTCTAGGGTTTGGGGATTGGGCCCCTAGTGGGCCGGCTAGTTAGAATTTTCTTTTTTTTCTAATTCGAGATGCAGTTTTAAAGAGCTCGAAAAATCATAAAAATTCACCAAAAATATTTATAAATAAAATACTTGTTTTTGGACTAATAATTACTATATTACTAATTATTATTTTAATTACTAGGATTTTTTTAAAAGGAAGTTAATAACAATCATCCGATCAATCAAGCGCATACAAAGAAAATGATCAACATGCAAATAACTAATTAAACACTTAAAAGTAAAATTATGATTACCATATTTTACTAATTTTATTATTTTTAGTTGATGAATTTTGTGGTGTTACAAACCTACCTCTCTTAAAAAGAATCTCGTCCTCGAGATTAAGAAACTTCCGAGAATAGCTGAGGGAATTCTGCTCTCAGTTCATCTTCTCTTTCCCAAGTGGCCTCATCTTCCGAATGATGGCTCCACTGAACCTTGCACATGTTAATGACTTTACTTCGTGTAATTCTGCGAGATGTTTCCAAAATTCTGACTGGATACTCTGAATAAGTCAAATCCTCATTAACATTCAGTTCTTCCATGGGTAGCTATTCCTCTGGTACTCTTAAGCAATTCTTAAGTTGTGATACATGAAATACGTCATGCACATCTGATAATCTATCGGGTAGCTCTAACTGATAGGCTACTTCGCCTTTTCTTTCCAAAATCTTGAATGGGCCAATATAGCGAGGTGATAATTTTCCCTTAACCTTAAACCTTTTCATTCCTCTCATTGGTGAAACTTTAAGGTAAACGAAGTCTCCTACTTCAAACATCAATTCTCTTCTTCTATTATCAGCATAGCTTTTTTGTCTTGACTATGCTGTCTTCAAGTTTTCTTTGATAATCTGCACTTGTTTTTCCGCCTCTTGGAGAATTTCTGGACCAAATTCTTGACTTTCTCCGGTCTGATTCCAATAAAGCGGTGTTCTACACTTTCGTCCATAGAGTGCTTCAAACGGTGCCATTTTGAGACTTGCTTGATAACTGTTGTTATACGAAAATTCTGCATAAGGCAAACTTTAATCCCAGCTTCTACCATGCTTTAGAGCGCAAGCTCTTAGCATGTCTTCCAACACTTGGTTTGTTCTTTCTGTTTGCCCATCCGTTTGCGGATGATAAGCTGAACTAAAATTTAGCTTGGTATCCATGGATTCATGAAGTCTTTTCCAAAAGCGCGAGGTAAATTGGGTTCCTCGATCTGATACGATCTTCTTCGGTACTCCATGCAGACAAACAATCCTTGACATGTATAACTCTGCTAACTGGGCTCCTGAGTAAGTTGTCTTCACAGGTATAAAGTGTGCTACTTTATTCAACCTGTCCACTATTACCCATATTGAATCATAGCCATCTCGAGTACGGAGTAGTCCAACTATGAAATCCATACTAATTTCTTCCCATTTCCATTCTGGTACCTTGAGAGGTTGTAGCAATCCTGCTGGTCTTTGGTGTTCAGCTTTAACTCGCTGACACACGTCACATAATGCAACATGAGTAGCTACATCTCTTTTCAATCCGTACCACCAATACATTTCCTTAAGATCCTGGTACATCTTGGTACTTCCAGGGTGAATAGAGTAAGCTGAATCATGAGCTTCTCTCAAAATAAGTTGGCGCAAGTGCTCAATTTCTGGTACGCAGATTCTCTTCTTAAACCATACCGTGCCTTGTTCATCTTCCGTGAAATCTGGGGCTTTACCCAAACCAATCAAAGCTTTAATTTCCTTAATTTTCTCATCAGACTCTTGTCCTTTACGAATCTCTTCTTCCAAAGTAGATTCAACTTCCATCACTGTTGCTTCTACATTATTGAGAAATCCAAGGTTGAGTTGTTCCATTTCCCAGCACAATTCCTGTGACATCAAATGAGTAGTGATGCTGTTCACTTGACCCTTACGGCTCAAAGCATCAGCTACTACATTTGCTTTTCTGGGGTGATATTGTATTTCCAAATCATAATCTTTAATCAACTCAAGCCATCTTCTCTGTCTGAGGTTGAGTTCCTTCTGAGTGAATATATATTTCAAGCTTTTGTGATCTGTGAAGATTTTGCACTTGTTTCCAATCATATAGTGCCTCCAAATCTTCAAAGCATGCACTACGGCAGCTAGTTCCAAATCATGCGTAGGATAATTCTTCTCATGCTTCCTCAACTGCCTTAAGGCATAAGCTATCACTTTTCCTTCTTGCATTAGCACACATCCAAGTCCAAGGTGTGATGCATCGCAATACACATCAAATCCCTTGTGGATGTCTGGCATTACCAATATTGGTGCAGTGGTTAACCTTTTCTTGAGTTCTTCAAAACAATTCTGGCAAGCTTCATCCCACTTGAACTCTTTACCTTTCTCCAGTAGAGAGGTAAGTGGTTTCACTAACTTGGAAAAACCTTCAATAAATCTTCTATAGTATCCTGCCAATCCAAGAAAACTTCTGATCTTGGACGCATCCTTAGGTTGCTTCCAATCCAGTATCTCACTTATCTTTCCTGGGTCCACTTTAATTCCACCATCGGTAACGATATGTCCTAAGAAAGCAACTTCCTTAAGCCAAAAATCACACTTCGAGAATTTTGCATATAGTTGGTTGTCACGAAGCTTTTGTAGGACTAGCCTTAGATGATCTTCATGTGTTTCTTCATTCGGAGAGTATATTAGTATGTCGTCAATGAATACGACCACAAACTGATCCAGATATTCCATGAATACTTTATTCATCAAGTTCATAAAGTATGCTGGTGCATTAGTCAGTCCAAATGACATGACCAAAAACTCATATAATCCATATCTCGTCGTGAAGGCTGTCTTCGGTACATCTTCTGTTCGAATCTTTAACTGATAATATCCCAATCTCAGATCTATCTTCGAGAATATCTTAGCTCCTTTCATTTGATCGAATAAATCTTCAATCCGAGGTAATGGATATTTATTCTTGATGGTTACTTCATTCAAACTTCTATAATCAACACACATTCTCCTCGAACCATCCTTCTTGTTCACAAATAGAACTGGGGCTCCCCAAGGGGATGAACTTGGGCGAATGAAACCTTTTTCTAGTAATTCTTCTATTTGTTTCTTCAGTTCTACTAAATCTTTGACATCCATTCTATATGGTCTTTTCAAGATAGGTGCGGTTCCGGGTAATAATTCAATAGAAAACTCTATATCACGGTCAGGTGGCATACCTGGTAATTCCTCTGGAAATACGTCTGGGTATTCGCACACTACTTTGATATTTTCCAAGGGCTTTTCTTCCAAGTGATTGATCACTGTTTTCCCTTTTTCATCTGTTGACTTGTCTATGTTAACTTGGATTCTTTCACCTTGAGGACTTGTCAACATAATTGTTCCATTGGCACACTGTATCACTCCATCACAACTTTTCAACCAGTTGCATCCAAGAATCACATCAATACCGTTGGATCCTAGGACCACTAGGTCGACTGAAAAATCTATTCCTTGAATCTTGATATTAACATGAGGGCATAAGTGTGTGGCCTTCATGTCACCTCCCGGTGAACTAATGTGTAACATCTTCTTAAGGGGGTACTTAGGTATGTTGTGTTTTTCCACAAATGACTCAGTTATAAACGAATGCGATGCTCCAGAGTCAAATAAAACTGATGCGGGTATGGAGTTAACAAGGAACATACCATACACTATGTCGGCATCCTCAGACACTGATTCAGCGGTGATGTGATTGACCCTTCCTCTGCTCTGGTTCTGCGGTGTCTTGTTCTGAGCAGATCCACGAGCGGGGGTGTTCTGGTCATTTTTCTGAGTATTGCTCCTTTGGGGTGTTTGCTGGTTGCGCCTTGGGCAGTTGTTAGCATAGTGGCCCAGTTCACCGCACTTGAAACATCCATTGGGTTGGACAGGTGCGTTGTTTCTGGCCTGCGTGTTACTAGCGCCACCTTGACGATTCTAGGAACTTCCACCAGACCTCTGGTTGGTCTGAGAGTTACTCCTTTGTTGGTTCTGACTCTGATTATTTCTCTGGCCTTGCTGTCCAGAGCGTTGCACTTGATAATTGCTTCCGTCTTGATTTCCAGAGCGGAACTGCGAACCTTGAGCGTTATTAGGGCGGGTGTTCCTGCTTGACTGACCTTGAAATTTCCTTTTGTGGTCAGATAGCTCCTTTCTTTTACTTTCAAGGCCAATTGCCTTGTTCAGCAGTGTCTAGAAATTGGGGAATGTATGACTCTGAAGTTGATAATTTAGAGGTCCAATCAATCCTTCAAGGAAATGCTCCTGGCGCTTCTCATCCATATCCACTTCTTCAGGGGCATAGCGTGAAAGCTGAGTGAAGCGATCACGATACTCGCTAACAGATAGACTCCCTTGAGTAAGGGAAAGGAATTCCTTTTTCTTCAACTTCATGATTCCAGAGGGGATGTGATGAGCGTGGAAGTTCTCTTGAAACTACTGCCAAGTTACTGTATCCGCGTTGGGGTGTGCCGCTGTGAAGGCATCCCACCAATCGGACGTAGCTCCCTCGAGTCTTCCCGAGGCGTACAAGACCTTCTCTCGGTCGTTGCACTGAGTGATGTCCAGCTTCTTTCCAATGACCTTTAGCCAGTCATCGGCATCCAGAGGATCAACCGCATGAGAAAATGTCGGTGGGTGATGACTCATGAAATCCCGGTGCTTATCTCTGGCCGGGGGTGCATACTGCTGATGCTGCTGGGGTTGCTGATTCTGTTGGTTCTGTTGAATTTGCTGAACAGCTGCAGTGATTCCTTGCAGAATCTACATCTAGGCAGCGATAAACTGCTCCATATTGGGATTCGGTGGTGGTGGTGGTACTTGTTGACCACGCTGGTTCCGGTTGTTGTTGTTAGGTCCTTGGCGTGCGTTCACCATCTGATTGGTTAGAAAGTGAACATCTTAGAGGAGTGAAGAGTAGAAAAGATTCTAGAGGGAAATATCCTAAGTTTATTATTTTTTTATATGATCTTATGGCCATCATTCCATAAGACCATGGCACTCAAACAAAGATCCAAATCAAACATTTCAAACATCACCATCACATTGTTGTTATTATTATAGTATAACACTGTTTTATCATCTATTGCGTGTAGCTTATTTGAATAAACTATCCTATCAACCTAAAGGAGTATGGTGATAGACTCAGGGGTTCCATAACAAAACCTTCCAAAAAGAATAAGAATAAGGCAGAGAAAGACGTTTCTTCTTCATCATCCAAAGGTGGGGTAGAGGGTGCTGGTCGATCTTGAGCAACATAGGCGATACTTTTGTAAGCAGTTCTTCTGATAGCAACCTTTCGATAGACGAGAGAAAATCAGACTAGAAGAGTTGAATATGAAGGAGTTGAGTTTTGAGATAAAATAAGTTTTTTATGGAGGAAAATAACTCAAGTTTTGAAAGACTAACTAGGCTTTCCATTTCTAACTAATCTAACGACCTAGGGTTAGCATAGCTTTGATACCACTTCTGTCACACCCGGTTCCAGGGGGTAGAACCGAGCGCATACCATATGTGTGCCAGGATCCATTTCCACACATATGTTGACGTCACAAGTGTAATATATCAAAAGACAATGCAATAAAGGCGTAAAGAGAGTATAATACTTTATTACATCATCTGAAACATTGTATCTTTAACAAGTATCACATCAAAGTAAAGCGGAAATAAACAACTGGGCAATCTCCCACAGGAAGATGACCGGCGCATCGTTAGACTTAGAAATCATCGTCGTCGATAAAATCTCCATCAAAGTCTCCAGCATCACCCTCTGATCAAAATATTAGCAAGGGTGAGCTCACTTATGGTCAGGGCTCAGCAAGTGGGGGAAAAACTAATGCAGGTATAACAAGGTGAGGCTAAGGTTGAGCAGTAAGCATTTTAGTTGGTCAACATTTTATTAACAACACCTATCTTACTAATAAGTGTAAATCCCAAATATCCCATGTAAACAAAGGAATATGAATATATCAAAAACACTTAAGTGAAACCACTTAAGCAAATTATTGGCAGATCATCGGATCTCAATTTAATTCCATCTTCAAGTTCAATTATCATGTGAGAAGTCCAGGTCGCTCTTAACCGGGAGCACGGCTGATATATCAGTTTTACACTCAGCAGAGGTGGTACAACTTTACCCACAAGCCATGTATCCCATCTAGCCCGGGTTGATCGGACCCTTAAACACTGCCGAGGTGAATGGCTAGGGATCCATTATGAGGCTTTCACAAAATACACTTAATACGAAGCAACCCGCTAAGGTTTCTAAAGACGATGGTGGTGCCCCCCTGGGTGAAGTACCTTAGCCAAGAATACGACCCCATGTTAACGTGGGCTGCCAGCACCTACCGCTCCCCCTCTTGCCCATCTTTTAGGTAAGGTTGCTAGGCACTAAGCATATAGAGCTAATTACCAAAGCTAGAGCCATGATAGCACTTGTGGTTATACTATTATTCTGGGTGATCACTCCATGTTCCAATTAATTTGTAATAATGTTATCTTAATCATCGGGTTAATGTCATAATTGCCAATTAACATTTTTGGAACATTAAAACCAATTAATGAGTGACATTAGGAACCATTAAGTTGAGCGGTAGCATAAATCTTGCACAGCTTAATTATTTCCCCAGGTTAAACAAGGAATACAGGTAGTAAATCTAGGAAATCCTTAATTAGGCCATCCCATCAAGTTATGCAATATATATAAAAAAAATAAAAATTATTATATGCAATGAATAGGTACAAACAGAATATACAGAGGGAGAATCCACTTGCCTTGCTCAAAAGCGTCTTGCGGGTCATCCTCGAACGTATTCGAATCGCCTACCGCACAATCGGCTTCTAATAGAGTCGCATAGCGCACATACAAAAATAAAACATAAACCAATAAATAAACATGCACCATTTCATAAACATACACCATTACATGCACATTAACACGTCGCACTAATCACATCTTAATTACGTACTAATCGCGTAAATACTTATTAATTCAATTATAGCTATTAATGTGAATCCTAATGGTGAATTTATGAGTGGTGTAACAAATATAGTTTAAATATATTTTAACATCATTAATAAAACTAAATAATATTTATTGTCTTTTAATACTAATAAATAAATTAATACCTTTTATTTCTCTTTATTTCTAACTCAAATTATTGAACATAGCAAAAATGAATATAATATTCTAAAAATCCTTATAAACTACTAATTGAACATTTTCTAACACAAGCGAGGTTATTTGACATAAACTAGTACTCTAACAATTTTAAGTTCTAAATCTGCGAACATGTTTATTTGACTAGCAAAAACCTATTTTTTCCATCTACTAATGATATTTTCTCCCTTCTTTCTAAAAAAATATTAACAAAATAATTAACTAAATCAACTAGAAATCCTATATTATTCATATGACATGAGATCTATACCAATTTCTAAAAACCATTAAAATGCACTTATAACTATAATTCTCCAAGTAGTTTCTAAAATTTATCGTGACCAAATTTGACTATAAATTCTTATCTAGTATTTTTATCACCAACGTGTGACTATTAAATCTATGTCATATTTCTCTAAACCAAAATTCCACGCCACGACTAACATGAAATGTAACGGTGCACTAAATAATCGCATATCTCTAACAAATTCCATACCGCACACATATACATAAATCGGAATCACATGTGTTCATATTACAATAAACCAAAATATACAACTCATGAATCGAATCAAAAAGTACTTTTATAAAATACACAAAATAAATTTGGGTCGTCATCAACCTTAGGTTCGCGCGTGTGACGAGGATGGGTCGATGGGTTTCGACCGGGTGGAGAGCAATGCTCGACTACGGACGGCGAATGCGTGGCTCCGGTGAACTCCGGCGACGAACGGCACACTCCGGCGAACTCCACGGGCTCCGGCGACGAACGGCAATGAACGGCAACGTCGAGCAGTGTACTAGCGAGCTAGAGAGATGGAATGAGCTTGGGTAGGCAGGAGAAAGGAGAGGGTCTCTGCTGCCTTTTTATAGAGAGAGGGAGGGGAGAGGAGAGGTTACTGCCTAGAGAGCTTCAATGGGCGCTGGCTGTCCTTCATGGCCATCACTAGCTACGTTACCAGAGAATAACGAGGGAGAGAATAATGGAGAAGAAGAAACAGTCGCAGTGATGATTCTTTAACGTAGTCGACGAACGGACGCGTGGGTCAGACTCGGTTGCGCGGCAGTCGGGCTCGCGGCTGGGAACGCAGGGATGGGTGGCTTCGCGCGGGCGCAGTCTCGGCGTCGCGCAGTCGGGTGGCGCGGCTTGCGCGTGCGCGGAGGCAGGCGCGCGGCGAGGCTCGCGCGGGGAGCAGGCGCCGGGCTCGCTCGGTGCAGGGCGCCATGGTCGGCGCGCTCGGTCGGCTGGCCAGGGCGGTCGCGCGCGGTTGGAGCGAGGCAGAGAACAGAGAGAGGAGAGAGGAAATAGAGGAGAGAGAGAAGAGAGATAGGAAGAACGGCGGCGGCTGGAAAGTTTCCAGGCGCGCGCGCGATGCTTAGGTCTAGGGTTTGGGGATTGGGCCCCTAGTGGGCCGGCTAGTTAGAATTTAGTTTTTTTCTAATTCCGAGATGCAGTTTTAAAGAGCTCGAAAAATCATAAAAATTCACCAAAAAATATTTATAAATAAAATACTTGTTTTTGGACTAATAATTACTATATTACTCAATTATTATTTTAATTACTAGGATTTCTTTTTAAAAGGAAGTTAATAACAATCATCCGATCAATCAAGCGCATACAAAGAAAATGATCAACATGCAAATAACTAATTAAACACTTAAAAGTAAAATTATGATTACCATATTTTACTAATTAAACATGCAAATGGATTTTGTGGTGTTACAGAATCTCCATTTTTCATGTAATGACTTGATAATCTTCCTTTAAAGAAGTTGTTGCTCTACTATTCAGCTTTAATCTTGCTATAGAAATCATAGCCAAATAATGACTGGATCATGATCAAATTTAAGCTCAAAGATTGCCTCATCACACTGTCAGACCAGGTTCAGTCACCAGACAGCCTAATAGCTCATCTTTGGGTGTATTTTTCTTCACATTTTTCATAACAACAGTGTTGCATCCCTTAAACAAAGTTGTTCTCCTTTGATAGATCTACAGAATTGATGTGGTGACCTAGGGCAAAACCCTTATGGTTTGAAAGTTACAAGGCCCTAAAGTTGAGCTAATATCACCAATTTCAGACTTAAGCAATTGGAGTATGAGTGCGGCTCTTTTGCAAATAAGTCCAAAACTCAAGGTTTAGGTTGCAAATTTTCATAGTTATGAACCATATAACATAAGACACCTTACTTTCATGGTTTTTGCACTTTAGCCCAAAAGTGCACTAATTTTGCATTTAGCCCCTTAGGGTTTAACTCTAGGGTTTTCCAGGGTTCTATTTAGGGTTTTTGATATTCCTAGGGTTTGAATACCACTTAAGTTCATCCATGGTGACACTTTATGACTATTTCAATTGAGTGTTGAAATTTTCTCTTATTTAAGCCTTGTTTGCTCTATTAAACCCAATCTAGGGTTGAGTACCCTACTCTAGGGTTTTATTCACAAAATGCCACATCAATACAACTTGTTTGAAATTTTTGCCTAGTGAATGCACTCTAGGTGTGACAAACACATGTGTCGGGGACCATAATTAGGGGTACCCTCAAGGCTCCTAATTCTCAGCTGGTAACCCCCATCAGCATAAAGCTGCAAAGGCCTGATGGGTGCGATTAAGTCAGGGATCAGTCCATTCGAGGGACTCGATCACGCCTCGCCCGAGCCTAGCCTCGGACAAGGGCAGCCGACCCCGAAGGATCTCCGTCTCGCCGGAGGCCCCCCTCCAGCGGCGAACATATTTCTGGCTCGCCCGAGGCCCTGTCTTCGCCAAGAAGCAACCCTGACCAAATCGTCGCACCGACCGACCAAATCGCAGGAGCATTTAATGCAAAGGTGGCCTGACACCTTTATCCTGACGCGCGCCCTTCAGCTGACAGAGCCGAAGTGACCGCCGTCACTTCGCCGCTCCACTGGCCGGCCTGACAAAAAGACAGCGCCGCCTGCGTCGCTCCGACTGCGGTGCCACTTGACAGAGTGAGGCTGACAGGCAGTCAGGCCCGGCCGCAGGCGCCATAGGAAGCTCCGCTGCGCCCGACCCAGGGCTCGGACTCAGGCTAAGCCCCGGAAGACGGCGAACTCCGCTTCGCCTGACCCAGGGCTCGGACTTGGGCTAAGCCCCGGAAGACGGAGAACTCCGCTCCGCCCGACCCAGGGCTCGGACACGGGCTAAGCCCCAGAAGATGGCGAACTCCGCTCCGCCCGACCCAGGGCTCGGACTTAGGCTCAGCCCCGGAAGACGACGAACTCCGCTTCACCCGACCCAGGGCTCGGACTTGGGCTCAGTCCCAGAAGACGACGAACTCCGCTCCGCCCGACCCCAGGGCTCGGACTTGGGATAAGCCCCGGAAGACGACGAACTCCGCTTCACCCGACCCAGGGCTCGGACTTGGGCTCAGCCCCAGAAGACGACGAACTCCGCTCCGCCCGACCCCAGGGCTCGGACTCGGGCTAAGCCCCGGAAGACGGCGAACTCCGCTCCGCCCGACCCAGGGCTCGGACTTGGGCTCAGCCCCAGAAGACGACGAGGACTGTGGCCCAAGCCGCGAATGTTTCCACGTCGATCTAGGGGGTCCCTCCGAAGGCAACCACCTCGGCATGCCGGAGGACGGTGATCTCCCTAGGCCGGTGCCTCGCGTTGATATCCCACGGGAGCTAGCTGTGGTCCCCGTTCAGGCGGGGGGCCATGACCCACAGCTCGAGCAAATCCGCGGGGTGCAGGCCAGGCTCGACGAGGGAGCAGGAGCGCTTGAGCCGATCCGCCGGGACGTCGGGCAGGCATGGGCGGGCCAACCTCCGGCCGGAGAAATACGTCATCTACCCCAGGGCTTCAAGCACCGCATCGCCGACGATGTCAGGGTCAGGCCGCCACCCGCATCCAGTGGGGTCGGCCAGAACCTGGCTGCAGCAGCAATGCTCCTCCGCGCAATGCCGGAGCCATCAACCACCGAGGGGCGGCGAATCCAGGGAGAGCTCAAGAATCTCCTGGAAGGCGCCGCGGTCTGGCGGGCCGAGAGCTCCGCCTCCCGAAGGCAGGGGTACCCCTCGGAACATCATGCCGCGACTTCCCAATTCATGCGGGAAGCCTCGGTCTACACCGGGCGCACGTGCAACACAGCGCCTGCGGCCCCGGGTCGCCTCGGCAACGAGCACCATCACCGCGACCGTCGAGCCCACCTCGACGAGAGGGTGCGACGAGGCTACCACCCCAGGCGTGGGGGACGCTACGACAGCGGGGAGGATCGGAGTCCCTCGCCCGAACCACCTGGTCCGCAGGCCTTCAGCCGGGCCATACGACGGGCGCCGTTCCCGACCCGGTTCCGACCCCCGACTACTATCACGAAGTACTCGGGGGAGACGAGACCGGAACTGTGGCTCGCGGACTACCGTCTGGCCTGCCAACTGGGTGGAACGGACGATGACAACCTCATCATCCGCAACCTCCCCCTGTTTCTCTCCGACACCGCTCGCGCCTGGTTGGAGCACCTGCCTCCGGGGCAGATCTCCAACTGGGACGACCTAGTCCAAGCTTTCGCCAAAAATTTCCAGGGCATGTACGTGCGCCCTGGGAATTCCTAGGACCTTCGAAGCTGCCGACAGCAGCCGGGAGAGTCTCTCCGAGACTACATCCGGCGATTCTCAAAGCAGCGCACCGAGCTGCCCAACATCACCGACTCGGATGTCATCGGCGCGTTCCTCGCCGGCACCACTTGTCGCGACCTAGTGAGCAAGCTGGGTCGCAAGACCCCCACCAGGGCGAGCGAGCTGATGGACATCGCCACCAAGTTCGCCTCCGGCCAGGAGGCGGTCGAGGCTATCTTCCGGAAGGACAAGCAGCCCCAGGGCCGCCCTTCGGAAGATGCCCCCGAGGCGTCAACCCAGCGCGGCGCCAAGAAGAAGGGCAAGAAGAAGTCGCAAGCGAAACGCGACGCCGCCGACGCGGACCTTGTCGCCGCCGCCGAGTACAAGAACCCTCGGAAACCCCCCGGAGGTGCCAACCTCTTCGACAAGATGCTCAAAGAGCCGTGCCCCTACCACCAGGGGCCCGTCAAGCACACCCTTGAGGAGTGCGTCATGCTTCGGCGCCACTTCCACAGGGCCGGGACACCCGTGGAGGGTGGCAGGGCCCACGACGACGACAAGAAGGAAGACCACCAGGCAGGAGAGTTCCTCGAGGTCCGCGACTGCTTCATGATCTATGGTGGGCAAGCGGCGAACGCCTCGGCTCGGCACTGCAAGCAAGAGCGTCGGGAGGTCTGTTCGGTGAAGGTGGCGGCACCAGTCTACCTAGACTGGTCCGACAAGCCCATCACCTTCGACCAAGCCGACCACCCCAACCACGTGCCGAGCCCGGGGAAATACCCACTCGTCGTCGACCCCGTCATCGGCGACGTCAGGCTCACCAAGGTCCTCATGGAAGGAGGCAGCAGCCTCAACATCATCTACGCTGAGACCCTCGGGCTCCTGCGTGTCGATCTGTCCTCGGTCCGGGCAGGCGCTGCGCCTCTCCATGGGATCATCCCCGGGAAACGCGTCCAGCCCCTCGGACAACTCGACCTTCTCGTCTGCTTCGGAACACCCTCCAACTTCCGAAGGGAGACCCTGACGTTCAAGGTGGTCGGGTTCCGAGGAACCTACCACGCGGTACTAGGGAGGCCATGCTACGCGAAGTTCATGGCCGTCCCCAACTACACCTACCTAAAGCTCAAGATGCCGGGCCCCAACGGTGTCATCACCGTCGGCCCCACGTACAAACACGCGTTCGAATGCGACATGGAGTGCATGGAGTACGCTGAGGCCCTCGCCGAGTCCGAGGCCCTCATTGCCGACCTGGAGAGCCTCTCTAAGGAGGTGCCAGACGTGAAGCGTCATGCCGGCAACTTCGAGCCAGCGGAGACGGTTAAGTCCGTCCCCCTCGATCCCAGCAGTGATGCCTCCAAGCAAGTCTGGATCGGCTCCGAGCTCGATCCCAAATAGGAAGCAGTGCTCGTCGACTTTCTCCGCGCGAACGCCGACGTCTTCGCGTGGAGTCCCTCGGACATGCCCGGCATACCGAGGGATGTCGCCGAGCACTCGCTGGACATCCGAGCCGGAGGCCGACCCGTCAAGCAGCCTCTACGCCGATTCGACGAGGAGAAGCGCAGAGCCATAGGCGAGGAGATCCACAAGCTAATGGTGGCAGGGTTCATCAAAGAGGTATTCCATCCCGAATGGCTTGCCAACCCTGTGCTTGTGAGAAAGAAAGGGGGGAAATGGCGGATGTGTGTAGACTACACTGGTCCCAACAAAGCATGTCCGAAGGTTCCCTACCCTCTGCCTCGCATCGATCAAATCGTGGATTCCACTGCTGGGTGCGAAACCCTGTCTTTCCTTGATGCCTACTTAGGGTATCACCAAATCAGGATGAAAGAGTCTGACCAGCTCGCGACTTCTTTCATCACACCCTTCGGCATGTACTGCTATGTCATCATGCCGTTCGGCTTGAGGAATGCGGGCGCGACGTACCAGCGGTGCATGAATCATGTGTTGGGCGAACACATTGGCCGGACGGTCGAGGCCTACGTCGATGACATCATAGTCAAGACGAGGAAAGCCTCCGACCTCCTTTCCGACCTTGAAGTGACATTCCGATGTCTCAAGGCGAAAGGCGTCAAGCTCAATCCCGAAAAGTGTGTCTTCGGGGTGCCCCGAGGCATGCTCTTAGGTTTCATCGTCTCCGAGCGGGGCATCGAAGCCAACCCGGAGAAGATCGCAGCCATCACCAGCATGGGGCCCATCAAGGACGTGAAAGGCGTACAGAGGGTCATGGGATGTCTCGCGGCTCTGAGCCGCTTCATCTCACGCCTCAGCGAAAGAGGTCTACCTCTGTACCGCCTCTTAAGGAAGGCCGAGTGCTTCACTTGGACCCCTAAGGCCGAGGAAGCCCTCGGGAACCTGAAGGCGCTCCTCACGAAGGCGCCTATCTTGGTGCCCCCAGCTGTCGGAGAAGCCCTCTTGGTCTACGCCACCGTGACCACTCAGGTGGTTAGCGCCGCGATTGTGGTCGAGAGGCAAAAAGAGGGGCATGCATTGCCCGTTCAGAGGCCAGTCTACTTCGTCAGCGAGGTACTGTCTGAAACCAAGATCCGCTACCCACAAGTTCAGAAGCTGCTGTACGCGGTGATCCTGACACGGCGGAAGTTGTGACACTACTTCGAGTCTCATCCGGTAACTGTGGTGTCATCCTTCCCCATGGGGGAGATCATCCAGTGCTGGGAAGCCTCGGGTAGGATTGCAAAGTGGGCGGTGGAAATCATGGGTGAGACGATCTCGTTCGCCCCTCGGAAGGCCATCAAGTCCCAGGTCCTGGCAGACTTCGTGGCCGAATGGATCGACACCCAGCTACCGACAGCTCCGATCCAACCGGAGCTCTGGACCATGTTCTTCGACGGGTCGCTGATGAAGACAGGAGCCGGCGTAGGCCTACTCTTCGTCTCGCCCCTCGGGAAGCACCTACGCTACGTGCTATGCCTCCATTTCCCGGCATCCAACAATGTGGCTGAGTACGAGGCTCTGGTCAACGGATTGCGGATCGCCATCGAGCTAGGGGTCCGACGCCTCAATGCTCGCGATGACTCGCAGCTCGTCATCGACCAAGTCATGAAGAACTCCCACTGCCGCGACCCAAAGATGGAGGCCTACTGCGATGAGGTTCGGCGCTTGGAAGACAAGTTCTACGGGCTCGAGCTCAACCACATCGCTCGGCGCTACAACAAGACTGCGGACGAGCTGGCTAAAATAGCCTCGGGGCGAACAACGGTTCCCCCGGATGTCTTCTCCCGAGATCTGCATCAGCCCTCCGTCAACATCGACGGCACACCTGAGCCTGAGGCACCCTCGGCCCAGCCCGAGGTACCCTCGGCACAGTTCGAGGCGCCCTCGGCTCGGCCCGAGGCACCCTCGGTCCAGCCTGAGGTACCCTCGGCACAGTCCGAGGCACCCTCGGCTCGGCCCGAGGCACCCTCGGTTCGGCCCGAGGTACCCTCGGCCCCCGAGGGCGAGACGCTGCACGTCGGGGGGGAGCGAAGTGGGGTCACGCCTGATCAAAACTGGCAGACCCCGTACCTGCAATATCTCCACCGAGGAGAGCTACCCTCCGACCGAGCCGAAGCTCGGTGGGTGGCGCGGCGCGCCAAGTCGTTCGTCTTGCTGGGAGATGAGAAGGAGCTCTACCACCGCAGCCCCTCAGGCATCCTCTAGCGATGCATCTCCATCGCCGAAGGTCAGGAACTCCTGCGAGAGATACACTCGAGGACTTGCGGCCATCACGCAGCGCCTCGAGCCCTTGTCGGGAATGCTTTACGACAAGGTTTCTACTGGCCGACGGCGGTGGCCGACGCCACTAGAATTGTCCGCACCTGCGAAGGGTGTCAGTTCTACGCAAGGCAGACCCACCTGCCCGCTCAGGCTCTGCAGACGATACCCATCACCTGGCCTTTTGCTATGTGGGGTCTGGACCTCGTCGGCCCCTTGCAGAAGGCACCCGGGGGCTACACGCACCTGTTGGTCGCCATCGACAAATTCTCCAAGTGGATCGAGGTCCGACCCCTAAACAGCATCAGGTCCGAGCAGGCGGTGGCGTTCTTCACCAAAATCATCCGTCGCTTCGAGGTCCCGAACTCCATCATCACCGACAACGGCACCCAGTTCACCGGCAGGAAGTTCCTGGACTTCTGCGAGGATCACCACATCCGAGTGGACTGGGCCGCCGTGGCTCACCCCATGTCAAATGGGCAAGTAGAGCGTGCCAACAGCATGATTCTGCAAGGACTCAAGCCTCGGATCTACAACGACCTCAACAAGTTCGGCAAGCGATGGATGAAGGAACTCCCCTCGGTGGTCTGGAGCCTGAGGACAACGCCGAGCCGAGCCACGGGCTTCACGCCGTTCTTTCTGGTCTATGGGGCCGAGGCCATCTTGCCCACGGACTTAGAACACGGTTCCCCGAGGACGAGGGCCTACACCGACCATAGCAACCAAGCTAGTCGAGAGGACTTGTTGGACCAGCTAGAGGAGGCTCGGGACAAGGCCTTACTACACTCGGCGCGGTACTAGCTGTCCCTGCGACGCTACCACGCCCGAGGGGTCCGGTCCTGAGACCTCCAGGTGGGCGACCTGGTGCTTCGGCTGCGACAAGACGCCCGAGGGCGGCACAAGCTCACGCCCCCCTGGGAGGGGCCGTTCGTCATCGCCAAAGTTCTGAAGCCCAGAACATACAAGCTGGCCAACAGTCAAGGCGAGGTCTACGGCAACGCCCGAGACATCCAACAGCTACGTCGCTTCTACCCTTAAGATGTTTTAAAGTTGTTCATATACCTTGCTCCCACGCAAAGTTTAGTCATCAAGGAAGGGTCAGCCTTGCCTCGGCAAAGCCCGACCCTCCCTCGGGGGCTAAAAGGGGGGAACCTTCTCTGCGTCGAATTTTTTCCTCGAAAAAAGATCCTTTCTGCCAGAATGTCTTTCGTGCTTTTTGACTACTTCGAAAGTGGATCCTGAAAACGACGGAGTACACGTAAGCAGCCAAGGCTGACCGAGCCGAGGGACTCCTACGCCTCCGGGATACGGATACCTCACTCATCACCTTCTGCGATAAGTAACTCGCGTTCGGAAAAGTGATTCCGCGGACCGAACAAGTCTTCACGTTCGGAAGCTCTTCTGCCGGAGCGATTCTTCGAGCCTTGTCAACTGCGTCGGTGACAGAACCCCATGGACGGGTAAGAGTGTGCGTAAGCGGCAAGGCCGACCGAGCCGAGGGACTCCTACGCCTCCGGGATACGGATACCTCACTCATCACCTTCCGTGAGAAGCAACTCTCGCTCGCACAAACAATTCTGTTACCGACAAAAAAGTCCAGATACTCGAAACAAGAGGAAAAGAGACGCGGCTTTACAACACGATGAGGGTGTGTTTTGGCCTCGGCGGCCGCAGAAAACACACACTACAAGATAATCCGATCCTGCAGGCTCGGATCCTGACGGCTAAAGGGAGCAGCAGCGCCCTCGGCGTCGACAACACCTTCGGCGAGGCCCGACCTAGCCTCGAACGGCGACGCGGTCCAAGGGTCTCTGCTCTGAAGGACAACGTCACCACCAAGCCCGGGCCATCGCCGCCAGGGTCTTCTCCGAGAATCTGGCCCGAGCAGGCGGCTCGGTCGGTCACCTCGGGGCCTCGGCCAGCTGTCCTCCAAGGACATCAGCCCGGCCCGAGGCCTTGGCAGGTCAATTCCGGCATCGGTCCCGCTAACGGACGACCCGGCCAGGCTCCGGCCGACCAAGTCTTCTTTTCGAGCCAACTCCGCCTCTGTTCGCGCTGACACCGCTACCCCTGGCCTCGGCTCATCGAAGAGCGGCCGAGGGGTTCCTTTAACTGAGCAAGAGAAGCCTCGAGCAACAAGGCTGACCGAGCCGAGGGACTCCTACGCCTCCGGGATACGGATACCTCACTCGTCACCTTTACACGAGGCGACTCACACTTGGTGAAGCGGTTCAGACAACCAACAGGCGAGTCTTAGTGCTCGAAAATGAGGAAAAAAACACGGCTCCGTGCCGAAATTACATACATGTTCAGGCCTCGACAGCCATGATGAACAAAGACACTGGCATTCAAAGTGCCATTACAAAACGGAACTCTGGTTCCACCTCCACACCGGGGAGCCTGCGGGGCGACGAGCACCGGGGGACCCGCCAGCGACCTCTGCAGCAGCAGCCATGGTCCCAGGACGGACGCGGCCGCCGGAGGGCTCTCGTTCGCGTTCCCGCTCAAGGGACGCGAACCAGCTATTAAAGCCAAAGAGCGGGCAGCTCCAAAGCGCACCGGCAGGTCCTCGCTCCTGTCCTTGCCATGAAAGCGAGGAAGAGGGCGGAATGTTGCATCCTAGCTGGGCAGCAACAGTTCGCCTTCCCCGGCATGGCTGGAGGACGTCTCCTCCGCAGAGCTGGAGGATGGTTGCCACCACCAGAAGCTGGAAGAAGAGGTGGCCAGCCGGCCCGCGCGGGAGGTAGAGCCCCGTCTCGCCTCGCTCCCCGCCCTAGCAAGGATGACGAACATCCTTGAGGCTGAGGGCGGGACCAAGATCACAGCCCGGTTTGCCTCTCCCCATCCAAGGGCTGGAGTTCACCGTTTTGGGTGACCACCGGCGTAGGGGTACAGCCGGGCTGGCTGATGAAAATCCTTGAAGCCGAACGATGGCTGAGAGGTACCAACTCCCGCGGAGTTGCGTTCCCCCAACGACAAGGCGGAAAGACGGCGGGTATCCCCCATCCGGGGGCTTGGAAGGTGGAAAGACACGATGCATAAGGAAGCGTGAAGACATGGTCGCCTTCTAAGGGGGTCACCCCCCTTTTAAAGGCGACTCTCCTTACTTGCGTCCCCAGCCGTCGTGGGCTGAGTCTTCTCCAACACGCTCCAAGGCCCTCCTCCTACGGCGCGGGGGCTGGGTCCCACACGTCATGCAAGCCGGCTCAAAGCAGAAGAAGCCAAACCGCCGTGCGCGATGCGTGCAACCGTCCAGTGGTTACAAGCGGCTCTCCACTTTTGCCCAGACCAGCGGGCGAAAGGGCGGGCAGCCATGCAGGCGGCATGCAACCGCGCTAAGTGGGCGCACTTCTCCGACTCCCAACACGCCCAGCATGGAGGCCCAGGCCCACGCGTCATGCAACCGGCGTGCCGAATGCTTCGTGCATGCAACTGCACCGCCACTTGCGCCACCACCGCGCCTCCTCGACTGCAGAACCAATACCGCGACTCGAGGCGACCCAGAACACGACCCAGCAGCGCCAGCCTAGCGCGACGGTCAATGCGACCAAAAATGGGCCGACAGTAATGGCGGTGGCAGGCGGGCAGGAGCAGCGGTCACGTCGTCAGCCAAGCCTACGTCCCATCCAGGAGCGATGAGAGAACCCTCTCTCACGGCGTGAAGACGACGCGCCCGTGTTCCGTTCCTCGAACGGCCCGCGCACGCGCAATGGCCGCCCCGCGAACCACTCGCCCCGTCGCATTAACTCCGCGGCGGGACAGGCGGCGCCTCTGGCAGGAGAAGCGAGCGACGCTTCGCCTTTGCCATAACAACCGCGTCAAAAAAGGTACGCCGCGTCGTTCGATTTCGTATCCTTTTCCTTTTTTCCTCTTTCTCTCTCTTGCAACAGGGACTGGGAAAGGGGGATATCCCGAAAAGGATCCTTCCCCGTGAAGGAACCAGGCTCCGAGCCTCCCTACTGATCAGAGGTTCGTAGGCTGGCCCCACGGAAGGGTTCAACAGCCGCCTCAGAGCGCGTGGGCTCCACACCCACTACTGGTCAGAGGTTCGAAGGCCGGCCCCTCAGAAGGGTTCAACGGCCGCCTCAGGCTACTCGGGCTCCGCGCCCACTACTGATCAGGGGTTTGAAGGCTGGCCCCCGAAGGGTTCACAGCCGCCTCAGACACAGAGCGAGGGATGACCATGGGTACGTTCGATACATAACCAAGGCTCGGGCTGCGCTCCCGAGGTACCCTAGGACATTTCCGAGACCAGCGGGAACGATCTTGTAACGGAATCCCATCGGAGGGAGGCATCGAGCCCTCGGACCCCGTCGCTAGGGGACCGGGTCCGGCAGATCACCCACAAGTACTTCTGGGCGTGCCTCTGGGCCTCTAGCCGACCCCAAACGAATGGGGCACGGACGTCCACTCGGATTACCCGCCTGCAGCTCACCGGAGACACCGTGTTCGGCGCCCACCGAGGGCAACATGGCGCTTTCCCCCCCCCCCCCCCTCCTCCTTGCGGAAAGGCGACGCAGGGGTGTATGTAAAAAAGTCGAGTCTGTCCCTGATCGCTCTCTCGCCCTGTGCGGAGGCTCGGGGGCTGCTCTCGCAAACCCGGCTCCGGCCGAACCGTTGACAGCGTCAACATACCAGCCCGAGAACTTGGGACCCGACCGTACACCCGGGCTACGGCCAGCTCGCATGAGGGAACGACCAGACCAGCCGAAGCATTGCGTGAGGCATTAAGACCTCGGAGGAGTCAAACCACTCCTCCGAGGCCTCGGGGGCTACACCCGGCGGGTGCGCTCGCGTGCACCCACCGGAACAAAACACAACCGAGAAAGGCTGGTCCCCTTGCAAAAAAGTGCAACGAAAGCCTCCAAGCGAGTGCTAACACTCCCTTCGAGGCTCAGGGGCTACTGTCGGGGACCATAATTAGGGGTACCCTCAAGGCTCCTAATTCTCAGCTAGTAACCCCCATCAGCATAAAGCTGCAAAGGCCTGATGGGTGCGATTAAGTCAGGGATCAGTCCATTCGAGGGACTCGATCACGCCTCGCCCGAGCCTAGCCTCGGACAAGGGCAGCCGACCCCGAAGGATCTCCGTCTCGCCCGAGGCCCCCCTCCAGCGGCGAACATATTTCCGGCTCGCCCGAGGCCCTGTCTTCGCCAAGAAGCAACCCTGACCAAATCGCCGCACCGACCGACCAAATCGCAGGAGCATTTAATGCAAAGGTGGCCTGACACCTTTATCCTGACGCGCGCCCTTCAGCCGACAGAGCCGAAGTGACTGCCGTCACTTCGCCGCTGCACTGGCCGGCCTGACAAAAAGACAGTGTCGTCTGCGCTGCTCCGACTACGGTGCCACTTGACAGGGTGAGGCTGACAGGCAGTCAGGCCCGGCCGCAGGCGCCATAGGAAGCTCCGCTCTGCCCGACCCAGGGCTCGGACTCGGGCTAAGCCCCGGAAGACGGCGAACTCCGCTCCGCCCGACCCAGGGCTCGGACTCAGGCTAAGCCCCGGAAGACGGTGAACTCCGCTCCGCCCGACCCAGGGCTCGGACACGGGCTAAGCCCCGGAAGACAGCGAACTCCGCTCCGCCCGACCCAGGGCTCGGACTTGGGCTCAGCCCCAGAAGACGATGAACTCCGCTTCACCCGACCCAGGGCTCGGACTTGGGCTCAGCCCCAGAAGACGATGAACTCCGCTCCGCCCGACCCCAGGGCTTAGACTCGGGCTAAGCCCCGGAAGACGATGAACTCTGCTTCACCCGACCCAGGGCTCGGACTTGGGCTCAGCCCCAGAAGACGACGAACTCTGCTCCGCCCGACCCCAGGGCTCGGACTCGGGCTAAGCCCCGGAAGACGGCGAACTCCGCTCCGCCCTTCCCAGGGCTCGGACTTGGGCTCAGCCCGAGAAGACGACGAACTCCTCTTCGCCCGACCCCAGGGCTCGGACTCCGCCCTGGCCTCAGCCAACGGTCTCCGCCTCGCCTGACCTAGGGGCTCGGACTCGACCTCGGCCACGGAAGACAGGCTCGACCTCGGCTTCGGAGGAGCTTCCACATCGCCCAACCTAGGGCGCAGACCAGCCACGTCAACAGGAGGCGCCATCATCACCCTACCCCAAGCTGACTCGGGCCACGGGGAACAAGACCGGCGTCCCATCTGGCTCGCTCCACCAGATAGGCAATGATGGCGCCCCGCATACTCTGTGACGACGGCGGCTCTCGGCCCCCTTACGGAAGCAAGAGGACGTCAGCAAGGACTCGACAGCCCAGACAGTTGTCCCTCCGCCAGGCTCCAGCGCTCCTCCGATGGCCACGACATCACACAAACCGGGCGCCAAAACCTCTCCGGCCGCCACGATGGCGTGTACTTAGGGCGCTAGCTCTCCCCCGCTAGACATGTAGCACTCTGCTACATCCCCCGTTGTACACCTGGATCCTCTCCTTACGCCTATAAAAGGAAGGACCAGGGCCCTCTTAGAGAGGGTTGGCCGCGCGGGGACGAGGACGAGACAGGCACTCGCTTGAAGCCGCTCGCTCCCTCTCCTGCGTGGACGCTTGTAGCCCCCTACTGCAAGCGCACCCGACCTGGGCGCGGGACGAACACGAAGGCCGCGGGATTTCCACCTCTCTCACGCCTGTCTCCGGCCACCTCACTTCCCCCTTCGCGCTCGGCCTCGCGTCGACCCATCTGGGCTGGGGCACGCGGCGACATTCACTCGTCGGCTTAGGGACCCCCCGGTCTCGAAACGCCGACAACATGATATGCTATGCTTATGATGTTATGTGTAACACCTATTTTGTAAATAGAGTCTAAGCAGAGAAATTGTACTCCGTATACATATATGAGTTATCTATGTTTCTCATTTCATGTGAAAATCACATTTAAACAAATAAATAGTTAACAAAAGACACTCAAATAATACATGCATCATGCTGGTATTTTATTTTTGTGTGCATTTTGTGACAACATAGAATAATGTGAAAAAGAAATATATTAATACCCAAATGGGAATTTAAGATCTAAAAGAAATTCTAGAATTTAGAAGAGAGAAGAAAATAAGTATTGTGTGGATAAAATAAGTAATTAAAAATATATTATTCCAACACTAGATTTTGAATTTGTATAATTAACCCAAAGCTGAAACTCATATTCAAATTCAGATTTGGATTCAAATTAATTATGAATAAATAAAAACAGAAAATAGAAGAAAAGAAAAAAAAGAAAGGGATCTAACCTAATTGGGCTGGCTCTACCACAATTTGGCCCATCTTCTATTTCCCCTCACTGGTGCGCGGCCCATCTCATCACCACGGCGCCGACAACCAGACCCACCTTGTCAGCCTCCTACCCTCGCGCATGTAACCTCTTCCATCCGATGGCAGATGGACCTGCTTGGCCAGTCCCTTGGACGGTCTCTGACAGTGGGGGGCCCGCGCATATGACTTCATCTCGCCTTCAACCATCGCGCGCAGCTAGCGCCGCGGGGATCGGACACCATCCTCCTCGCGTCTTCAATCCCAGGCTGGGTACAAATGAGCCACGCATCTTTCCTTCCTCCTCCGCGCTCGCATCCGTCTACAACCTCACCACCAAGCTCATAACCAACTGGCGATTGCGGCGGCGCCTGGGATTCCGCCATCGGATTGCCACCTTCACCGCCCTGACATTAAACGGCCTTACTCCGTGCTGGTGCCCTTCGTCATCGTTGAACCGGGTGTGGAGCAATACCGCCCCGAAGTTGCCGTAGCCCAGATCCTTCTTCCCGAGCGCCATTCTAGCAGAGTGAGGAAGCAATTGCCGCCGCGGAGCCATACACCGTGACCAGTCCTCATTGTCGGCGCTTAACTCCAATTCGGTGCTCAGAGAGTATCACCGGTGTGTGTCGATGGCGTACGAATCATCAATTCGTGGGCGGGGGCATCTAATTGTCGACGATTTCTCGTCGTTGCACCAGCTCCGCCGCGGGCCGCGTGACGCCGTGGCCAGCGCGGTCTGCAACCACATTGCCGGTAAGATTACTATCCCAAGATTTGCTTCACCGTCCTCTTCGAGTAGAGCCTCCCGTGGTTGATAACCGTGCACTGGGGTGTCAGGTTTGTGGGCGTCGGCGGGGTCGCCACCGCGGTGGAAAGAACTCCGCCGCGCTGACGGTCGTGGGAAAGAAGAGTGACGATGACCGTTGATGCGAGATTGTGCAGTGTAGATTAATACGTGCGGCGGATTGTTTTGGGCTGTTGATCCTGATGCGTGCGGCTCGGATATAATATGCTCATACCCTTTCAATACATTAGATCCTGACCGTGCGATTGGATTTGGGCGGATCCGTTAGGGTGTGGGGCGTGGTTGAATCTGGACCGTCGAGCTGGGTTTCTGCGGCTAGTGATGCTCACCGTTTGACTAGGGTTTAGATCTAATCCTAGGCGTAGAATCAGATCCAACGGTTGTAGTCGCTTCATACCCCTTTGTTTGGCTTATTTGCTAAAGAGACCCTGACAGGCACTGGAATCAACCCGCGGTCCAGGATAGGTGTAGTCTGAGTCTGGGAAGATTTTATGGTTTAGTCCCTAGGGTTTTTGATAATGATGTGCTCGGCCACAGAAACATAAAACCAAATAAATACAATTGGAAAATACTTTTAGAGTAAAAATAATTACATAAACTTGTTAAATTCATAGAAGATCCATATTAAGTCCAAATTGGTTCATTTCAATTTCTATAATTTTGTAATAATGTTGTTTATCACCTAGTATCTCTGTTTTGACATGAAAACCACATTAAAACCGATCTCATAATTAATCTTGTATCGAATATATAAAACCTTCGGAAATTCATAACTCCTTCGTTTTAACTCCGATTTGATCCGTTCAAGTTGCGGTAGTCTCGTAGAAACGCATAGATTATTATTATTCAGTTTGTACTTATGTTTGGTGTGATTTTAATTTTATATATACCATGTTTGTTTGTATTGCTATGACTAGCGCGAGGACGCGTGTCATCCGAAAGGCAAGTTGGTTCCTGGAATCTCAAGTGCCAGGCAAGTTGTGCCCTTGACCACTTTTTACCCAATAATGTTCTTTAATATCACTTATCCATGCATAGGTTAATTTTGATGGGACCCAATAGGTTACCCTAGATTGTTTATCTCATTACCTTGTTTACCCCTGAATCACTTGGGTAGTTTGCTATTGCTTTACATGGTTTTGGGATAATCATTTATTACCTCTATGTTCCAATTCTTTTTGTTATTCTATTTATGTTCATGTTGAGATCATTAATGTTAATTGGAACATAGAGCTTAACTTGAGAACCACGTGCCACCACAAGGGTTTAATGGGACGCCCTTGGCTGACTAATTAGGAAAGCTAGTGGAAGACTACCTTACCCGAAAGGGGCAAGGGCAGTAGGGGAGTGGTCAGTGTAGGGAGGTCCCTGGTTGATTTTGCTGCGATGGCGGTCGGCCAGGAACCCTGCATTGGAACTTCCTATAAACTGTAGCGGGTTTTCGGAAGCTAGTGGAACTTTGTAAAGGCCTCGTAGTGTTGCCCTGCCGCGCTTCCTAGGTAGAGGTGTATGGGATTCGCGACCCCTTGGCAGATGGGTAACATGACTTGTGGGTAAAGGGTACAACCTCTGCAGAGTGTAAAACTGGTATACTAGCCGAGCTCACGGTCACGAGCAGCTCAGGACTCTCTGATGTTTAAATTATGGAACTTAAATTCAATTTTGTCATTTGCATTGCATGGGCTTATTATTAATTTTGTTCTATTACTTTATTTATGGTTTGGTATTTACTTACACTTAGTAATTGCTAATAAAATTTGGACCAACTACTTAAAAGCAATGCTCAGCTTTTAACCCCTATCATTGATTAGCCTTACACATCACATGAACTCACACCTTTGTGAGTTTATGTCCACTGGTTCCCCACAACTTGTTGAGCTATGATCATGTGTGAGCTCACCCTTGCTGTCTCACACCCCCCCACAGGAGAAGAGCAGGTGGTTCAGGAGGAGCCACAAGGCGAGGAGTATGATCTGATCTAGGTGGCGTTTCTCAGTTGACATTGGCGCCGACGATCCTTAGTTCGTTTTATATTTATCTTTTATTTTGTAATAAGTCTTCCGCTATGTAATAAATACTCTGATTATTGTGACATTCATCTCTATACACTCTGTTATTATATATGTTGTCTTCTTGGCGCATGTATGTGTAACACCCACTTTGTAATTACTAGAAATAATACCAGTAGAGAAACAATTTCTCTTTATGTGAGTTTGATCTTTAAGCATCATCTTATGTGAACAACATACCCAAAAACAATTAATAAAAAGATATGCTACTAAATTGTTGCATCATGCTAGATATTTTATTTTGTGTGCATTTTGTGACAAGAAAAATATTAAAGACCAAAAAGGGAATTTAAAACCTAAAAGAAATTCTTGAGAATAGAGAAGAGAAAGGAACATTATTCAATACAAATAAAATTATCATTAAAATCACTTCATCACAGTTGATATGATCAAAACAAATAATTAGCCAGTATATAAAGTGCCACAAAGTTTGAATTTGGATTGAAGTTTGAATTTGAAAAAGAAATGAAAAAGAAAAACAGAAAATAAAAAGGAGAAGGCCAAACCTGGCAGCTGGGCCGACTTCACCCCTTTCGGCCCACAACCGTTTTCCCTCTGCGCTCGGCCCATTCCGTGGCTTCGCCTCCGCGCGGCCGCACCGACAGCGTGGGCCCATGGGCCAGCCTCCCGCGCTCTCTCGCGCGCGGTCATGTGCTCCCCGTGTCGCTGCTCTGCTGGCCCCACATGTCACACTCTCATGAGTCCGAAAGCATCGTCTCCACACCGCCAATGTCGCGCGGCAACCAATTCCTCCGAAGCTTCCGCGGTCGCAACCACCGTGGCGGGATCTTCGCGCAGTTGTCGCCGCGGGATAAGTAGGCGGGCCTATCCCTCCTTCTCTTACCCCCCTTAGCTCGTCGGTACCACTGCGTAGAGAGAATTCGTGAGAATTGAGTGACGGCGCCGCCATTGCTGCGCTCGGAAATTCTCCATAGCCGTGACCTCGTGACCAGCCGCCGGGGCTCGCCGTTGTGCACCGTGCAGTCCTGTACCGGTGTGGGGCGCGAATTCGGTACATCGGGGGCCAATTCCTCGCCGACATCGGGGCGGGACTTCATCCGCACGTGGCCGAGCTCGCCTTCGCCCGGGGATCCTAGGTATGCACTCCCACTCGATTTGCGATCATCTATAAGCCACGTAGCATCGATTGGGCAAGACCATAGATGACCGGAGCCCTTAGAATTGCTCGCCGGTGGTGTTGTTGAGCGCGGTGCCGCTGCGCCTGTGGGCGGGCCACCCTCGTCGCCTCGGGCCTCCAATTGAACGCACCCCTATGCTAGCTATTCCCTCTGGTCCAATTTGGAGTAATCGGTGTGGGGTTTTAGGGTCACCAGGCGCGTTTTCGCTTTCTCGTCGGAGTGCTCCGCCGCGTGGCCGGGGCGGCGCTGCCATTACCGGGGTCCTGAGAAACGAGATGGGTTCGGCACCGTCGATCTATTCGCGGACGGCTGGATCTGGGCGTCGGGCACCGCTTCGGGGGGGATGGGATCCGTGCCGTGGATTGGGATCCAACGGTCACTGGTTAATTCCGACCACATAAAATCCTGGCCGTAGATTAGCGATCCGATGGATCCGGTTGGGTACCGCTTCAGTTGGTGTAACGATCTAATCCGTGCCCTCCGCTGCGGATCCAACGGCCCTGAGTGCACCATACCCCTTCGGCCGCTAGTTTTGTAAAAGAAACCCTGGAAAACCGAGGAATCAACCCGCCGTCCTATTTCCACTGTTCTCTGTGTCTGGGACGACTTGCACCGAGCCCCCTGTTGTTATCAAATATTGAGGCCCAGTCCAGGACCTTATAAAACCAGAGAAAATGATTATTAAATGGATTTTTAATAGGAAAATAATTACTAGAACTTTATAAATTCATAGAAAATTCATACTAACTCCAAATTAATCCATTCCAGTTCCTAAAATTTTGTAATTTTATTCTCTAGCACTTAGTGTCTCTGTTATGTCATGGAAACAGTAAGAAATTTATTTATCACTTAATCCTATTTAAAGCACATAAAACCTTCGAAAATCCATAACTTAAAATCTATAACTCAGAAAATTATGATTTCTGTTCCTAGGATTTTATTTTAATATGTAGAATATCTCTGTGTATTTTGTTTACATGCTTGGTGTAATGTTAATTTTCCCTATATCCTGTGCTTGTTTGTATTGTGGCGAGTAGAAGAGCCCGTTGCTGAGGATCCTGGTGAGCAGCAGGTTGAAGTAGCTGAGCAGGAGCTCATTGAAGGCAAGTTGTGCCCTTGACCACTTTTTACCCAATAATGTTCTTTAATATCACTTATCCATGCATAGGTTAATTTTGATGGGACCCAATAGGTCACCCTAGATTTGTTTATCTCATTACCTTGTTTACCCCTGAATCACTTGGGTAGTTTGCTATTGCTTTACATGGTTTTGGGATAATCATTTATTATATCTATGTTCCAATTATTCTTGTTATTCTGTTTATGTTCATGTTGAGATCATTAATGTTAATTAGAACATAGAGCTTAACTTGAGAACCACGTGCCACCACAAGGGAGGAATGGGACCCCTTGGCTGACTAATTAGGAAAGCTAGTGGAAGACTACCTTACCCGAAAGGGGCAAGGGCAGTAGGGGAGTGGTCAGTGTAGGGAGGTCCCTGGTTGATTTTGCTGCGATGGCGGTCAGCCAGGAACCCTGCATTGGAACTTCCTATAAACTGTAGCGGGTTTTCGGAAGCTAGTGGAACTTTGTAAAGGCCTCGTAGTGTTGCCCTGCCGCGCTTCCTAGGTAGAGGTGTATGGGAGTCATGACCCCTTGGCAGATGGGTAACATGACTTGTGGGTAAAGGGTACAACCTCTGCAGAGTGTAAAACTGGTATACTAGCCGAGCTCACAGTCATGAGCGGCTCAGGACTCTCTGATGTTTAAATTATGGAACTTAAATTCAATTTGTCATTTGCATTGCATGGGTTTGTTATTAATTTTGTTCTATTACTTTACTTATGGTTTGGTATTTACTTACACTTAGTAACTGCTAATAAAATTTTGACCAACTACTTAAAAGCAATGCTCAGCTTTAACCCCTGTCATTGATTAGCCTTACACATCACATGAACTCACACCTTTGTGAGTTTATGTCCACTGGTTCCCCACAACTTGTTGAGCTATGATCATGTGTGAGCTCACCCTTGCTGTCTCACACCCCCCCCCCCCCACAGGAGATGATCAGGTGGTTCAGGAGGAGCCGCCTAACACTGAGGAGTTCGATCTGATCTAGGTGGCGTTTCCCAGTCGACATTGGCGCCTACGATCCTTAGTTCGTTTTATCTTTATTATTTTATTTTGTAATAAGTCTTCCGCTATGTAATAAATACTCTGATGTTAATGACATTTATCTCTATACACTCTGTTATTATATATGTTGTCTTCTTGGCGCATGTATGAGATGCACCTGGCTTTGTTCCTTAAAGCCGGGTGTTACAGTATGAGATGCACCTAGCTTTGTTCCTTAAAGCCGGGTGTGACAGAAGTGGTATCAGAGGAAATGTTGACTGTAGGACGAAACCTAGATAGAAATGGACAAAACCCTTACCTACTTACCTTATTCTGATTCATTCTACACTCATCTCATCTTGATCTTGTCTCACCTTTTGCTACTCTGCTCTGATTAATCTTATCTTTTCTACTCTGAGACAAGATGGATTTCACACCTTGGAATCCTACATTTATAACCTTTTGAAGAGATAGGAGACCAAAGACAAAAAAAAATATTTTCTCTATTAAAAATGTTGGTTGATTGTTCTGATGATAAATGCTTGATTTGCTTCTTTGATTGATTGAAACATTATAGTTGGACATCTTAGCATGTACCACCATAAGATAATGTATTAGCTTTAGTGGATAACACACTAATCTACTTAGCTAATAAATCCCCCGCAATAACATTCTCTGTAATTACTTGCTTTGTCTACAATTCTTCCTTTCTTACCCTGTGTTTCTAACCCAGATGGGCTACCCCTATATTGTTAGAAGAGAGCACTATAGACGTGATCCTTGGTATGTCATGGTAAAGGAATGCAAAGGCAGTATATACATTGTGCTAAGGGAATCGTAGACCTCACCAATTCCAAAGAAGAAAGATTTGAAGTTGAAATTGCAGTAGCTACCACCATCAGATTGTGGCATTCTTAGTAGATGGGAAGTTTGTTGGTGACAACATCCGTGTGGTTAAGGATTTTCCGGATGTCTTTACAAAGGAGTTATTAGGGATGCCACCAGATATGGAAGTTGAGTTGGTCATTGATCTCTTACCTGGGACTGCTCATATTTCTAAACGGCCAAACAGGATGTCTGTAGAAGAGTTAAAAGAACTTAAGAAGCAGTTAACGGAGTTACAAGAGGCTGGGTACATTCGTCTGAGTCCCTCACCTTGCGGCAGTTCTGTTCGTACAGAAGAAGGATGGATCATAACGAATGTGCATGGATTATAGGTCCCTTAATGATGTCACTGTGAAGAACAAGTATTCGTTACCCCGCATTAAGGATTTATTCAGATGAGAGATGCAATGGTATTCTCGAAGATTGATCTCTGATCGGGTTACCATCAAATGAAGTTTAGGCCATCGGATATTTCCAAGATGGATTTCTCGACCTGATATGATTTATATGAGTTAACCGTTATGTCATTTGGACTAACTAATGCACCAACCTATTTTATGGATCTAAAGAATAAGGAGTTCATGATTTGGACAGATTTGTTGTGGTTTTCATTGACGATACTCTTATTTGTTCCAAGAGTGATAGTGATCATGAGAAATATCTGAGATTAGTGCTACAGAAGCGACGAGATAATCTACTCTACGCCAAGTATAGCAAATGCGAGTTTTGGATTGGCGAGGTGCCATTTCTTGGTCATATTATTTCTAATGGAGGGATATTAGTGGATCGTGCTAAAGTCAAGGAGATAGTGATGTGGAGCATACTCACTACAGTTACGGAGATTCGGAGTTTCTTGGGACTTGCAGGATATTATCAGAAATTTATTGAAGGATTCTTTAAGATTGCCAAGCCCATGACTTCACTTCTAGAGAAGGGAAGAGAGTTCAAGTGGGACGAGAAGTACCAAGATAGTTTTGATCAATTAAAGAAGAGGTTGATGTCACCACCAGTGTTGGTTATGCCAGATCTACAGAAGAGATTTGACATTTATTGTGATGCATGTGGCTAAGGCTTTGGATGTGTGCTTATGCAAGAAGGACATATGATTGCCTACGCGTATTGTCAATTGCGGAAATATGAGTTGAACTACCCCACTCGTGACTTAGAACTGGCAGCCGTTGTGCATGCGCTTAAGATTTGGAGACATTATATTATGGGAACCAAGTGTCAAGTATACACACATCATAAGAGTTTGAAGTATATATTCACTCAGAAGGATCTCAACCTTAGGCAACGCTGTTGGTTGGAGCTTATTAAGGATTATGATTTGGAGATTCACTATCACCCGGGCAAGGCAAATTTGGTTGCAGATGCCTTGAGTCAAAAGGAGCATGTTCATTCAGCTGTTGTTGCCCAGCTACTCGATGAGATTGTTGAGGATTTTAGGAGACTTAACCTAGGGATAGTTGCTCACACTGAAGGAGTTACTATTGATGTGGAACCTACCTTGGAGCAAGAAATCCGCAGAAGGACAAATTGGTGATGCTAAGATACAAGAGATTAGGGATCTGATTACTGAAGGTCGAGGTCCGGAATTCACGGATGATGAGCAGGGCACTGTGTGGTTCAAGAACAAGATATGTGTTCCTGATATCGAAAGCCTTCGAGAGACTATTTTAAAGGAGGCCCATGACTCGGATTATTCTATTCATCCTGGTAGTACCAAGATGTACCAGGATTTGAAGCGGAAGTATTGGTGGTATGGATTGAAAAGAGATGTAGCCGCACATGTGGCCATGTGCGATGTATGTCAAAGAGTTAAGGCTGAACACCAGAGGCCAGCTGGACTATTGCATCCACTGAAGATACCTGAGTGGAAATGGGAAGAGATTGGTATGGATTTCATTACTGGATTGCCTCGCACCCAGAAAGGATATGATGCTATATGGGTGATTTTGGATAGATTGACTAAAGTGGCTCACTTTATTCCTGTAAAGACTACATATAAAGGTTCTCAGCTAGCAGAGTTATATATGGCTCAGATTGTGTGTTTGCATGGAGTACCAAAGAAGATCATGTCTGATCGAGGTTCGCAGTTTACCTCAAGGTTTTGGAGAAGCTTTCATGAGAACATGAGTACGAAGTTGAATTTTAGTACGGCTTATCACCCTCAGACTGATGGACAGACTGAAAGGACTAATCAAGTATTGGAAGATATGTTGAGAGCATGTGCCCTTCAGCATGGAGGAAGTTGGGATAAAAGTCTACCGTATGCTGAGTTCTCGTATAATAATAGTTACCAGGCCAGTCTGAAGATGTCACCTTTTGAAGCTTTATATGGGAGGAAGTGCAGGACTCCTCTATATTGGGATCAGACTGGAGAGAGACAGTTCTTTGGGCCTGAACTGATTCAAGAAGCAGAAGAACAAGTTCGTATAATTCGAGAGAATTTGAGAGTGGCTCAAACCAGGCAAAAGAGCTATGCTGATAATAGAAGGAGGCCACTGGAATTCGAAGAAGGAGATTATGTGTATCTCAAGGTATCACCCCTTCGTGAAATGAGGAGATTCAAAGTTAAGGGCAAATTGTCCCCTCGCTACATTGGACCATTCCTGATCTTTAGAAGAGTTGGGGAGATGGCATACCAACTTGAGTTACCGGATAGTCTATCAGATGTGCATAACGTGTTCCACGTATCTCAACTAAAGAAGTGTCTCCGTGTTCCCGAGGAACAGTTACCAATGGAAGAGCTCAGTGTTCAGGGTGATTTGACTTACACGGAGTACCCGATCGAGATTTTGGATACATTGACTCGAGTTACAAGAAATAAGGTGATAAAGATGTGCAAAGTGCAATGGAGTCACCATGAAGAAGATGAAGCAACGTGGGAAAGAGAAGAAGAACTTCGCATATATTTTCCCATCTTTTCCCTAGTCCTTCCTAAATCTCGAGGACGAGATTTTTGTTAAGGGGGGTAGGATTTGTAACACCTATTTTGTAAATAGAGTCTAAGCAGAGAAATTGTACTCCGTATACATATATGAGTTATCTATGTTTCTCATTTCATGTGAAAATCACATTTAAACAAATAAATAGTTAACAAAAGACACTCAAATAATACATGCATCATGCTGGTATTTTATTTTTGTGTGCATTTTGTGACAACATAGAATAATGTGAAAAAGAAATATATTAATACCCAAATCGGAATTTAAGATCTAAAAGAAATTCTAGAATTTAGAAGAGAGAAGAAAATAAGTATTGTGTGGATAAAATAAGTAATTAAAAATATATTATTCCAACACTAGATTTTGAATTTGTATAATTAACCCAAAGCTGAAACTCATATTCAAATTCAGATTTGGATTCAAATTAATTATGAATAAATAAAAACAGAAAATAGAAGAAAAGAAAAAAAAGAAAGGGATCTAACCTAATTGGGCTGGCTCTACCACAATTTGGCCCATCTTCTATTTCCCCTCACTGGCGCGCGGCCCATCTCATCACCACGGCGCCGACAACCAGACCCACCTTGTCAGCCTCCTACCCTCGCGCATGTAACCTCTTCCATCCGATGGCAGATGGACCTGCTTGGCTAGTCCCTTGGACGGTCTCTGACAGTGGGGGGCCCGCGCATATGACTTCATCTCGCCTTCAACCATCGCGCGCAGCTAGCGCCGCGGGGATCGGACACCATCCTCCTCGCGTCTTCAATCCCAGGCTGGGTACAAATGAGCCACGCATCTTTCCTTCCTCCTCCGCGCTCGCATCCGTCTACAACCTCACCACCAAGCTCATAACCAACTGGCGATTGCGGCGGCGCCTGGGATTCCGCCATCGGATTGCCACCTTCACCGCCCTGACATTGAACGGCCTTACTCCGTGCTGGTGCCCTTCGTCATCGTTGAACCGGGTGTGGAGCAATACCGCCCCGAAGTTGCCGTAGCCCAGATCCTTCTTCCCGAGCGCCATTCTAGCAGAGTGAGGAAGCAATTGCCGCCGCGGAGCCATACACCGTGACCAGTCCTCATTGTCGGCGCTTAACTCCAATTCGGTGCTCAGAGAGTATCACCGGTGTGTGTCGATGGCGTACGAATCATCAATTCGTGGGCGGGGGCATCTAATTGTCGACGATTTCTCGTCGTTGCACCAGCTCCGCCGCGGGCCGCGTGACGCCGTGGCCAGCGCGGTCTGCAACCACATTGCCGGTAAGATTACTATCCCAAGATTTGCTTCACCGTCCTCTTCGAGTAGAGCCTCCCGTGGTTGATAACCGTGCACTGGGGTGTCAGGTTTGTGGGCGTCGGCAGGGTCGCCACCGCGGTGGAAAGAACTCCGCCGCGCTGACGGTCGTGGGAAAGAAGAGTGACGATGACCATTGATGCGAGATTGTGCAGTGTAGATTAATACGTGCGGCAGATTGTTTTGGGCTGTTGATCCTGATGCGTGCGGCTCGGATATAATATGCTCATACCCTTTCAATACATTAGATCCTGACCGTGCGATTGGATTTGGGTGGATCCGTTAGGGTGTGGGGCGTGGTTGAATCTGGACCGTCGAGCTGGGTTTCTGCGGCTAGTGATGCTCACCGTTTGACTAGGGTTTAGATCTAATCCTAGGCGTAGAATCAGATCCAACGGTTGTAGTCGCTTCATACCCCTTTGTTTGGCTTATTTGCTAAAGAGACCCTGACAGGCACTGGAATCAACCCGCGGTCCAGGATAGGTGTAGTCTGAGTCTGGGAAGATTTTATGGTTTAGTCCCTAGGGTTTTTGATAATGATGTGCTCGGCCACAGAAACATAAAACCAAATAAATACAATTGGAAAATACTTTTAGAGTAAAAATAATTACATAAACTTGTTAAATTCATAGAAGATCTATATTAAGTCCAAATTGGTTCATTTCAATTTCTATAATTTTGTAATAATGTTGTTTATCACCTAGTATCTCTGTTTTGACATGAAAACCACATTAAAACCGATCTCATAATTAATCTTGTATCGAATATATAAAACCTTCGGAAATTCATAACTCCTTCGTTTTAACTCCGATTTGATCCGTTCAAGTTGCGGTAGTCTCGTAGAAACGCATAGATTATTATTATTCAGTTTGTACTTATGTTTGGTGTGATTTTAATTTTATATATACCTTGTTTGTTTGTATTGCTACGACTAGCGCGAGGACGCGTGTCATCCGAAAGGCAAGTTGGTTCCTGGAATCTCAAGTGCCAGGCAAGTTGTGCCCTTGACCACTTTTTACCCAATAATGTTCTTTAATATCACTTATCCATGCATAGGTTAATTTTGATGGGACCCAATAGGTTACCCTAGATTGTTTATCTCATTACCTTGTTTACCCCTGAATCACTTGGGTAGTTTGCTATTGCTTTACATGGTTTTGGGATAATCATTTATTACCTCTATGTTCCAATTCTTTTTGTTATTCTATTTATGTTCATGTTGAGATCATTAATGTTAATTGGAACATAGAGCTTAACTTGAGAACCACGTGCCACCACAAGGGTTTAATGGGACGCCCTTGGCTGACTAATTAGGAAAGCTAGTGGAAGACTACCTTACCCGAAAGGGGCAAGGGCAGTAGGGGAGTGGTCAGTGTAGGGAGGTCCCTGGTTGATTTTGCTGCGATGGCGGTCGGCCAGGAACCCTGCATTGGAACTTCCTATAAACTGTAGCGGGTTTTCGGAAGCTAGTGGAACTTTGTAAAGGCCTCGTAGTGTTGCCCTGCCGCGCTTCCTAGGTAGAGGTGTATGGGATTCGCGACCCCTTGGCAGATGGGTAACATGACTTGTGGGTAAAGGGTACAACCTCTGCAGAGTGTAAAACTGGTATACTAGCCGAGCTCACGGTCACGAGCAGCTCAGGACTCTCTGATGTTTAAATTATGGAACTTAAATTCAATTTTGTCATTTGCATTGCATGGGCTTATTATTAATTTTGTTCTATTACTTTATTTATGGTTTGGTATTTACTTACACTTAGTAATTGCTAATAAAATTTGGACCAACTACTTAAAAGCAATGCTCAGCTTTTAACCCCTATCATTGATTAGCCTTACACATCACATGAACTCACACCTTTGTGATTTTATGTCCACTGGTTCCCCACAACTTGTTGAGCTATGATCATGTGTGAGCTCACCCTTGCTGTCTCACACCCCCCCCCACAGGAGAAGAGCAGGTGGTTCAGGAGGAGCCACAAGGCGAGGAGTATGATCTGATCTAGGTGGCGTTTCTCAGTTGACATTGGCGCCGACGATCCTTAGTTCATTTTATATTTATCTTTTATTTTGTAATAAGTCTTTCGCTATGTAATAAATACTCTGATTATTGTGACATTCATCTCTATACACTCTGTTATTATATATGTTGTCTTCTTGGCGCATGTATGAGATGCACCTGGCTTTGTTCCTTAAAGCCGGGTGTGACATTATGTTCAAATTTTAGTAACAGTAATACCAGGGGTGTTACATCCTTGGCGCCGATGTCAACTGGGAAACGCCACCTAGATTAAATCAAACTCCTCGCTTTGAGGCTCCTCCTGAACCACCTGCTCTTCTCCTGTAGGGGTGTGAGACAGCAAGGGTGAGCTCACACATGTTCATCGCTCAACAAGTTGTGGGGAATAATGTGGCATGAACTCACCAAAGGTGGGAGTTCATGTGATGTGTAAGGCTGATCAACAACAGGGGTTAAAGCTGAGCATTGCTTTTAAGTAGTTGGTCAAAATTTTATTAGCAGTTACTAAATGTAAGTAAATACCAAACCTTAAATAAAGTAATAGAACAAAATTAATAATAATCCCATGCAATGCAAATGACAAATTGAATTTAAGTTCCATAAATTAATCATCAGAGAGTCCTGAGCTGCTCATGACCGCGAGCACGGCTAGTATACCAGTTTTACACTCTGTAGAGGTTGTACCCTGTACCCACAAGTCGTGTATCCTATGTCGCTAGGGTTAGCTAGACCCTTAGACACTACCGAGGTGAATGGCTAGGGATCCACTACGAGGCCTTTACAAAGTTCCACTAGCTAGCTTCCGAAAACCCGCTACAGTTTATGGGAAGAGCACTTGCAAGAATCCTCCGTCTGACCGCCATCGTAGCAAAATCAACCCGAGAACCTCCTTGCATGCAATCCCCTACTGCCTTTGCCCCTTACGGGTAAGGTAGTCTTCCACTAGCTTTCCTAGTTAGTTGGCCAAGGGCGTCCCATTAAACCCTTGTGGTGGCACGTGTTTCTCAAGTTAAGCTCCATGTTCCAATTAACATTAATGATCTTAACATGAACATAAATAGAATAACAAAATAACTGGAACATGGATATAATAAAATATTATCCCAAAACCATGTAAAGCAATAGCAAAACTACCCAAGTGATTCAGGGATAACAAGGTAAAGAGATAAACAATCTAGGGTGACCTATCGGGTCCTATCAAAATTAAGCCTATGCATGGTAAATGATTATAAAGAACATTATTGGGTAACAAAAGTGAATCAAGGGCACAACTTGCCTTCAATGAGCTCATGCTCAGCTACTTTTATCTGCTGCTCACCAGGATCCTCAGTCATGGGCTCTTCTACTCACCACAATACAAACAAGCACAGTATGTAGAGAAAATTAACATCACACCAAACATGTAAACAAAATACATAATAATAATCTACACATTAAAATATAAACCTAGGAATAGGAATCATAATTTTTGGAGTTATCGATTTTAAGATATGAATTTCCAAAGGTTTTATGTGCTTAAAATAGGATTGAGGAATAAATTTTCTTATTGTTTTCATGTAAAAACAGAGACTCTAAGTGATACAGAATAGTATTACAAAATTTTAGAAACTAGAATGGGGTAATTTGGAGCTCATATGAAATTTCTATGAATTATTCAAATTCTAGCACTTATATAATAAAAACCTATTTTCTAATCCATTTATTCAATTTATCATGTCACTGGACTGGGCCTCATTTTCTAGAGAGTGCAGGAGCTGGCGCGTAAAATAACCCAGACTCAGTGAACAGGGTCACTGGACGGCGGGATCTATTTTGAAACTCCGTAAGTGCTCTTTTGCAGTTAAACCATGGCAAAAGGGTATCGCCAGATTCTAGCCGTCCGATCAGCGAGGGACGCGCCAGATTAGATCTATGTTAAAACAACTCAGCGTGCGCCTGCGACCGTGGGATCGATGATCAAGCGCCAGGATTAAATCCTACATATGATGAACCGGTACGTAGCATGGTCACTCGGATCAAGATCTGACGGGCCCAGTTTAATGAATCCTAAAGCGATGTGCATCATCCGGAGACACGCTTCTGTTGGGTGCTACACCTACCAGGATCGAAAACGAGTATGTGCAAGTGATTTATACCAACGATTGCCGCGCAGAGATCACTGGCACCGGAGACGCAAAGAACGATGGTGGCGGTGAATCAACGGCGACGAATTGCGGCACGAACGGCTGATCTCCGCCCTCCTGAGGTGGTCGCACACGAGCGGTACAACCAGGCGAGCCCCCATCACGGTATTCCTAGGCCACAGCCACTGCGTGGCACGCGGTCGACGGCGGCAGCGATTTTTGTCTCGGTGAACGCGAAGGGGAAGTGGAGGTAAGGGAGGAGAATAGGGGAATAGGGGACTCAGTCCGCGTGTCGCAGAACCTCCCAAGTTATCGGGCCCACATGCACCTGTCCTTGTCTCAAAGACCTCAGACGGCTATGTATGTGCACCAAACAACTTAACAGGATCTGTCCGAGTGCCCCAAGAACCCCGGATAAACGACTTACTGCTAAGATCGCAGGATTAAGTAAACACAAATCACACACAAACACTTGCAGCAGAAATAAATTCTTTATTACAAAATGATTACAAGTTACATCAAGATTTTATTATACATCATCAGAGTGATTACAAAAGAAATTGATTCAAAAAGATTACAATTTGAATGTGTAAAACATTTATAAGTTTTAAAATACATGCTAGCTTAAGTGACATTCCTCAATAAAGAAGCTAAAGATGGGATATACTTATATAAGAAGGTCGAGCCCACCGGCACTTAGCAGCATCCACAACAGAACAAAAATTATAACCTGAAAAACAACGGGGAATAAAACCCTGAGTACGCAATTACTCAGCAAGACTTATCCGACTAAAGAAAAGACTCTCAAGGGTATGCTGGTTTGTCGGGAATCAAGGTAAAGCTTATCGAATTTCAAAGACACATTTTCGCAGAAAAGCTTACTAGTAGTGGATCCTTATGCCAAACTTTTACTTCACAAATTAAGTATTTTTCCTAAATCTAGATTTGCCTAATCTAGAGCATTCACTTGTCCTACACTAGCTTCATTTTAACATATTTAGTTTCACTTGTTATCTACGCTGAAGGTCGGAGATCCAGTCTTCATATCCGAGAAGTTCGGCGATCCGAATCGATTAATACCCAGTTGGAGATCTCCAACCACACGACATATGTAGCACTTAACCCTTGCATATGTCAACTCGCCACCGGGTTTCTCAAGACCAGAACGGGTTCACACGACCCGAGAGCACAGCACTCCACCGTCCAGCCGTTGGCTTGGTTGGTACACGTTACTCTCGCCATGGTGCCCGCCATGTTTCCGAGAGTACAGCACCCCACCTTCTAGTCTCTTGCCACGGAGGGTACAAGCTACTCTCGCCATCTCTCCACTCCCAGTGCGTGCGAGCTGTTCTGGTATTGGTCCGACCGAGGCAAAGCTTACCCATGATGAGGCATGTGGCCAGTTAAAGGGTCCTAGATCAGCAGGCCAACAATCGGAACAGTCCTTAAGCGACACAGACGGGCGACCTTTCCTGCTCAGCGTCTGGTCTAGATTTATTCCAACCATTCTCCCATTTTTGGTACCCGGCAGGGGTACTCTTTTCCGAATGATGAACCCACTCCGGCCGAAGGGGAATCATCACCATAAGTTTGCTTTGATTTTTGAAACAAAAAGCCCATAACAGTGTTCCACATCATTCTTTTTTTAAAACAAACGATTTTTCAGTTTCTAAGCAGGGATAAGCGTTATCAGTTCTTTTTTATAAAATAGGTATCAAGGAATAGTAATCGAATTCCAAGGAATGGCAATGCATCAATTGTTTAATCACTCAACTCCTATCACCTAATGCAGCATATAAGTGATAAAAGTTTTATAACAACAAGGAGGTGCAAATGCACCGGGGCTTGCCTGGGATAACACTAGGTTAGTGTTGTTAGATGATGCTTGCTTGGTGAGCATCTCCCATTCTGGCACTCGATCTGATCATCAATCTTCGGGTTTATTCATCAGCATCACCATAAGACAAATCCAACTCTTGTCCTCCACAGCACGTGATCAATTAGCGTACCTAAATGATATGCATAATGAACATGTATGAACATAGGAAGAAATAATAAGGCTAAACAATGTCACAAGGAAGAAAACTCAATATTAAAGGCAAGATCTCACCAACATACATAATCAAACATGAGAGAAAATCTACACAATCATGATCCTCGAGTTAATCGGACCTAATTCAAACATTAGGCAACGTAACTAAACACAAGCCTTAAGCTAAAGCATAACATCGATAGGTAACTACTCATAGACTTATCAATTTCGGATACTTAACTCAGGTTTATGAATAGAAATATTTCAACTAGTTCTTAGAACTACTAATCTAACTTATTAGGCATAACCCATCAACCAAACAAATTATTACACCATTCGATCAAGCAAGTAAACATTATCAAGATCATAGACATTTGTAAGACTATAAGCAATAAAGAGTAACATCACGAATGGACGAGAGAAGTGCTAAATTTTACTACTTGCATTACTATTTCATTATGCACATACAAGGCCTAAATAGTCACTAACTCAAATACATTCACCAAGGCATTTACTTCCTTCTCCAAAATGCTAAAGTATAAAGCAAGCATTAAGAAAGAAAATAAACAACCATTTACCACTACAAGACTTCATTAATCAAGACAAGAACTAACCAAATATAGGTATCCTCACAAAAGAAACTCCAAGTAATCATTTCATACTTGCTGAATTTGGACAGCAGAACAACAGCTAGTTGTTTTATTCATAACTTACACAATATTCATCCAAAAATAGTAAACTAAGACTTTTTGGAAAGATTATAATGTCCTCTACAATTTTGGTATTATCATCACAATGAGATTCGACATTTAGAAATGTCAAATAGTACTAAACGCATATTCTGTCCAGATTTGGACAGAATTCGACTACTCACATCAAAAATCCATAACTGGAGTTTCAGTTCTCCAAATCAGGTGATCCTAGACTTTTTAGAAAGCTAATAGAATTGTCTACAATTCATTTATAATCATCTCCAGTTAATTCAATGCGTAGAAAGGTCAGTTAATATAAACAAACATTGTTGTCCAGATTTGGACAGATTCAGACTCTATAGTTTAAACAGTTGTAACTTGGTCTCTAGACCACCAAAAAGGGTGCTCCAAAATTTGTTGGAAAGCTTAAGAAAAGTACTACAATTCTCCTATAATTACTAAGAGCTGATTCTCATTTTAACTTAGCCAAACAATCCAATTTTCGAAACCTGTACATAATTTGGATAGATTCTGAAACTGGACTTGGAAAAATCATAACTTCTAAACTACAAGATCTATGGTCATGAAATTTTAGCACAAGCAAGATAATGGTCTTAGCTACAACTTTTCTATATAACATTTCTACAGAAAACATTGTTTACTTTACTTAGCTAGCCACGTAATAAAATTGGACATGCAGTCCAAACAGCAAGAACTCAATTTAGCTCCTAGTTTCTACGCTTTCTAATCACATACATAGCTTTCTTCTCCTTTATAACCATGAATTCATTTACTTCACATAACCTAGTATTTTAAGCCTAATCTCATATCATGCAAACAAAGAATCAATTTAAGCACACTATGGCTGCACCTATATTCATCCAAGTACATTCTATACATTATATCATCACATAGAAAAACTCCCTTTTTAATTATACTATGCATATATCTTTATCCAATGATTCACACAATTTGCATCTCAACCTAGACTTCACACGACATAACTATTTCATACCCACGCAATCACGCCAATACAAGAAAACGTGGCTTCACAATAATACATACTGGTCTATTCAAACGCTCCTCGCTATCCCTGTGTTTTAGTCCACGCACCGCATATACATAAACAAGATAACCATCACAACAACTACGTCTATTCCCTCCACCCATACAAGGTAATTGCCATGAATTGTGGAAGAGCTCACCATAACTAAACCAAACTTGAAATCACGAGATCGACGATGATTTTTGGTTCGCCGAACATTTAGCAAGCGTCGAACGGGCTTCACTTCTTCACCATCGGTCCTGAGGGTTTCTCTCCTCACAAAAACACACAAATATACACATGATTAATAGTTTATAATCGACACCGAGAGACATAACACTCAAGTAAGAATATAACATCATCGCTGTGCAAAGACTTGTGGGTCACGGATGGAAAATAATGATGAACTCCAGTTCAAACCTCCCATCAAATACCTGGCGCGCGTCGAGGACATAGGTCTGCCCCAGCGTGCTGCTGCTCGCAAAGAGACAGAGAGGGGCGAGCAGAGATGGCTAGGGAGTTGGGCGAGCTCGGACCTAGGGAACAGAGGCATGGCCATGAGAACTAGCTGGAGCAGGGACGAACGCCAGCGACGAGAACGAAGCGGCAGTCGTCCAACGCAGGGGAGATGGGAAGCCAGCCACCAACAGAGAGAGGGGGAAACAGAGGCAACCGGACTTGGATAGGGGCGAGCTCCATGGCAGCTAGAGGGAGTGAGTTGAGGGAGGGGGCGGCATCCATGGGAGGGACAGGAGAAGGGAGCAGGGACGCCGAGCACTGAACCGATGGAGGGAGATGATGAAAAGAAGGGGCAGCGACCTCCATGGCTGAGTAGTCGAGGGCGTCGGCCAAGGGAATCACGCAGGGAGCGGCGACGGAGAGGACACCTCGTGGAGGAGATGACAGACAGCGCTGGAGATAGGAACGACTGGGAGAGGCGAGCACCAGGGTTGGCGGCGCCCATGGCTAAAGGGCGAGATGGGGATGGAGGAGCAGAGGAAGCGTCGGCCACCTTCAAAGAAGGAAGGGGGCATCGGCCTCAGGGCTGGGAGCTGCGGTGAGGAAGATGGCTGGTGTGGGGAGGAAATGGTGCAGCAGGCCGAAGCCAACAGCATCCTGCGCTCGATGGGGATGAGGGTAGCGTGAAGATAAGCCTGGAAGCTCGAGCGGTAGAGAAGAAAAATATAGATTTTCTTTCTTTTTTTCCATTGAATTGACGTGAGTAACAGCAGGAGATCGATGTGAGGGAGCTACTAGAAGTTGGCGTGCACAAGATAACGAGAGAAAGAAACGAGGCTTAGGGAGATAAGGAGAATTTTAATTTTTCTTCTCCAAACCATTAACAAAATAAACATGTACATATTTTGGGTTCTGAAATCTGAGTCTAAAAAATATGAACAGGTCGAATCAAACAAAACCGGCGATAAAATTTGAACCAGATTTGATTCGATTTAATTTGAAACCTGATAATTCACCCGCAGTCTGAACATGGCAACATATTAATTATGAATACTCAATATCGGCTCTAATTATCTTGATCCAATCTAATCTCGCATCAAAACTTTTGTTGTCGAGTTCTAATTAATTTGCTCGGGACAAACTCACATGGCTGATTTGAGCTTTCCAAATTTATATTTGTTTTGTTGATAAATTTCAAACCAAAATAAGACTCAACATTTCAGGCGATTATTTAACTACGAGTTTCATAAATTATTTTAGACGGTTCAGACAAGTGGAGGCAGATAAGATATTTAAAATCGTAATAGGCGAAGAAGATTATAATTTAGTGATGATTACATTCATCGATATCCCGTACTTAAGTCCGTAGTCGATGTTGAACAGGAAATAAACACCTGGGTGTTACAGCCTTCCCCCTTAAAAGAATCTCGTCCCGAGATTCGGAGCGAAAGACTTTTACGAGTAAAGAAGCATGTAACTCATGTCCATACCAGTATAGCATAAGCTAGTTCCAAGCGAAGACGATTATTTCAAGATTTCAAATGGGTGTAGCATGTGACATATTTATGCTAATTAGAGATGCCACAATAGAGACGATGATTGACAGAAGAACAACTAAGGTTCCATGTGTGCAGTTGCCACTAAGATCAAGAGAAAGGAGTCCCCACATGAAAAGGGTGATTTTACCACACGACTAGATGCAGATAGGTTTTGATTTTTTTTACGAAGTCTTCGGAACTGGTAAGAATTTTAATTAAGGAATACATCAGAGTTATATACTCTTTTGATCCAACAGTGATGGCATATGTTGTTTGATTTTTTTTCAGCAAACAACACAAAAATCGTTTCAAGGGAAAAGTCCACGAAAGATAACATATTAATGTAGTTCCATAATGGATCATGACCAAAGACCTCGATACCAGCATGCGCCAAGCAGCATAACCTTGTGTGTACATTCACAAGGGGCTCTCAGTTTCGTGGTGGCACAAAAAATCATTAATCGTGACACCATTACCGAACTCGCACCAATAATGAATCTCACGGGGTAAGAACTAGAGTATGCAGAGATGACATATCGATATTGTAACACCCGGGCTTTAAGGGACAAAGCCGGGTGCATCTCATACATGCGCCAAGAAGACAACATATATAATAACAGAATGTATAGAGATAAATGTCATAAAACATCAGAGTACTTATTACATAGCGGAAGACTTGATACAAAATAAAAGAATAAACATAAAACGAACTAAGGATCGTTGGCGCCAATGTCAACTGAGAAACGCCACCTAGATTAAGTCGAATGCCTCAGTGTTAGGCGGCTCCTCTTCGACCACCTGTTCTTCTCCTGTGGGGGGTGTGAGATAGCAAGAGTGAGCTCACACATGTTCATCGCTCAACAAGTTGTGGGGAATAATGTGGCATGAACTCACCAAAGGTGGGAGTTCATGAAGTGTAAGGTTGATCAATGAAATAAAGGCTGAAGCTGAGCATTGCTTTTATAAGTTGGTCAAAATTTTATTAGCAGTTACTAAGTGTAAGTAAATACCAAACCTTAGAAATAATAAATAAGAGTAATAGTAAAATAATTCCCAAATGCAATGAAATGACAAATTAAGTTTAAGTTCCATAAATTAATCATGTGAGTGTCCGAGCCGCTCATGACCGTGAGCACGGCTAGTATACCAGTTTTACACTCTGTAGAGGTTGCGCATCTTTACCCACAAGTCGTGTTACCCATTTGCCACGGAGTTGATCAGACTCCATACACCTCTACCAAGGAAGCGAGGCAGGGTACCACTACGAGGCCTTTACAAAGTTCCACTAGCTTCAGACTACCCGCTATAGTTTATAGGAAGCTCCAGTGCAGGGTTCTTGCCTGACCGCCATCGCAGCAAAATCAACCAAGGACCTCCCTACACTGACCACTCCCCTACTGCCCTTGCCCCTTTCGGGTAAGGTAGCCCTCCACTAGCTTTCCTAGTTAATCAGCCAAGGGCGTCCCATTAAACCCTTGTGGTAGCACTGTTTTCCTGGGTGGTTCTCCATGTTCCCATTAACATAATGATCTTATCATGAATAATAATAATAAACAGATAATAAAAAGTATAACAATGAGTGATGAATATCTTTATACCCAAAGCCACATAAAGCAATAGCATATACTACCCAAAAATTTAGTAGTAAAACCAGCGGTGAAACAAGGTATAAAGATAGTCAAAATCTAGGGTAACCTATTGGGTCCCATCAAAATTAACCTATGCAGATCATTATGATTAATAAGAACATGAATGGGTAAAAGAAGTGATCAAGGGCACAACTTGCCTAGCACTTGAGATTCCAGTTACCAGGGTGATTCTTTAGATCCTCGAAACCACGCGCAGCTAGTCGTAGAAATACAAGCAAACAGTGTATAGACAAAATTAACATCACACCAAACATAAGAACAAATTGCATAATAATGATCTACGCGTTGCTACGAGATCGTGGGAACAAGATCCACTAAAATCGAAGTTACGGTTAAGGAGTTATGATTTACGGAAGATCTATGTGGTTTGAATGTTAAATCATATAATAAATTGATTAGTACACATCATATGAGAGCTTATTCCATAAATAATTAACTTAATTTTATAAATTGACTAGAGATCATATTTTAATCAGATTATAATTATGGACATGTTAAATTTAATTTAGAAGAGGTAATCTAGTAGACATAGGACAAATAAGTATCTAATTATAAAAATATTAGACATGGTATAATAAATGTTTTTATTGCATAGTAAATATTTATACGAGACTAACGCAACTTGAACGGATCAAATCGGAGTTATAGATTTTAAGTTATCAATTTCTAAAGATTTTATGTATTTTGTACAAGATTAAATGGGATATAAATTTTAATGTGACACTCATGTCAAAACAGTGGCACAATGGATAAACAATAATATTACAAAATTATAGAAACTAGAATGGACTAATTTGGACATCATAGGAACTTTCTATGAATTAAACACATTCTAGCATTTATTTTCACATAAAAATTATTTTCTAATCACTTTTACTGAATTTCATAAATCTGCGGACTGGGCTTCAAATTCTGTAAAAGACAGGGGCCCCAGCGCAATGTTTACTAGACTCAGTGCACAAGATCTGTGGACTGCGGGTTAATTCCTGACAAGCGCAGGGTCTCATTTGTAAATCTGCTTGGCTGAAAGGGTGTGTTCTAATCTGGACCGCCCGATCAGAAACCAGTGACATGGATCAAATCTGAGTCGGTATGCGATGGCGACCGTCGGATCTAAAAGTATTGGCTCTGATTTAAATAATCCCGACCCGATCTCATGCGCCCGATCCAAACCAACGGACCAGATTGCACATGGCGAAGGGGTATGCGACTAACTAATCCCGACCGCACAACGGGATCTAACGGTCAGGAGCCATTCTCCCCACTACCCGACATGACCCACGGCGGCGCCGCCCCTTCCCCCGACGGACCATCGCCGGAGCGAAGGTGAACGAAGCCCAGGTGTCCTAAACCTCGGCACAAAAGGTCTAAGCGTGGAGAGGAGGTCACGACGAATAGCATGAACGGCATCATACCAAAAATAACATGGGGGAAGCAGCCTGGCCGCGGCACCCGCACGATCCACGGCGGAGCGCAACACCGACGAGGAATCACCACGCACGTCGTACACCACTTTGTTTGCAGACGCGACGGACAGACTCCGAGAGTACTGCTGAATCCCGCAGACCCAACCAATGGCGGCGACGATCGCGAGTATCAGATGTTGCGGTGGAACCTCCCACGCCGTTTCAATTCCGACTATGGTGGAGCATGCGGCTAGTGGCTAAGGTTCTGTTGACGCAGGACGGCTACGGCTGGAAGGGTCCCCACTTATACTCGCATAGAGGCGGCGCATGCGCTAACTGGGTCCGAGCTCCGCGAATACCGCGGCGGTCGTTACAACGGCCGCCCGCCATGCGCGTTGAGAGGAGAACGGCGCCCTAGACCCCGGGGCCCACCCACCAGTGGATGCGATTACACGGCCTCACCTGTTCGCCCAGAGCAGTGGAGCACAATCGAGCCGTAATGGTCAGCAGGTCCCACGGAGATGGCTGCGGCGACCCGCACGCTTCGGTTCTTGCTCGTCGCAGAGGTAGGAGACAACACGGTGACTTCGGCCCCACATGGCAGTGATTGGGAAGCAAGCGTGGGCGCAGAGCGGCTGGCCAGCGGGCCCGGCTTGACAGGAGCAGTGAAGCAAACGCGGCGCGGGGACAGGAGACAGTGGGCCGCGCGACCAGGAAGGCCTGATGGGCCGAAATCAAGAAATCAGGCCCAGCGATGTGTTTTTTTATTCTTTTCTAGTTTATTTCTTTTCTTTCCAAACCCAATTCAAATTCAAATTCATGTTTGATCATCCAAATTATCAAACACATCCCTAATGGGTATATACATCTATTATTGCATTGATATTGTTTTTTTATAGTACATATTTTTTTCTCTCCTTCCCTTCTCATTTATTTCTCATTTTCAAATATTCAAGTTAGTCTTTATAATTCTAATTTGTTTATTATTTTATTCATATTGTTGTGACTACTATTACATGCACAACCAATTAAAAGTCAACAAAATGAACAATTTAGTGATATGTCTTTTTTATTAATTATTTACTTTTAAGTTAGGTGCTCACATGTGATGATAAGTATAGATTACAAAACCTTGAGCTCTTCTCTATTTTCTCTATTTACATTTTTGATTTACAAATGTCAATTTCCAATCCAAGATAAAGTTTTAAGAGTTCGGATTTTTTTATTCATACTCAAAATCAGTTATGTAGCATTACATGTATATTTGTTTTATTATTTTTTTCTTCTTGTACAAATTTTGGGCCTTACAAATCCTACCCCCCTTAACAGAAATCTCGTCCTCGAGATTTGTAAGGGAATGGTGTATACTCATTTTACCTCAACACATATACGCAAACAAAATCTCAGCATGATGCATACTTCATTAGCAAGACATGGGGTCGATTAGACCTTATTATTCCTTCTAAAATAATATCATATCATCTACTAACTAAAGTAACATCTAGATCTTACAAATAGTAGTAATTTATATATATGTTTATGTAGCTTGGTGGAGCTGGTGGTGGTGGTGGAGGTTGTGGGCGTTGTTGTTGTCTTTCCAACCTTGCTTGCCTTATTTCTTGACGTATCTCCGGCCGGACCTGACGTATTTCCTCGCGTTCTTGTCTTATCTGATTTTGCATTTCGTTCACCATGTCTGTCAATTGTTGTATTACCCGCATTTGGGTGGCAACCACTTGATCGATTTCAACAGGTGGAGGATTTGGAGGATTCATTTCTGTTTGCTGTTGCGTGATTATCTTTCCTTTCCTGGTATTGACCATGAAAATTAGAAGCATATGGGAATATAGTTTTGCAAGGAAACGTATTTGGTAAGAAGAATACATAGGCCAGTAACTGGTTATGATCTGAAGATTCTTTGACATAGCTTAATCTGTTGTTTTATATCAAGCTTTGGGTAACTATATGGTGTAGGTAGATCAAAACCTCTGATGAGTTAAATGGAGGGGTTATGCAACCATCGAATGGTTAAGGTGGTTGCATAAGGTCAGGTTGTTGTATGTGGTCTAGTCTTAATTGGAACCTTAGTTTAACTTGGATTAAAACATATTTATAAGAGTAGGATCCAATCTTATTTTACCAGTATTATCTAACATGTTTGTCCATTAGGTTAGATCTGATCAAATTAGATGGGATCAGAATTAAATTGGTGTAATCAGATAAGATCTACTTATTTTATTTTAGAATAGATCATGTTTGTTATGCTGTTATGAGATAAGCAAAGTGGTGGGGATAAGCATGCTTGTTAGGTCAAGACGAGTCATGAAGAATAAGATATAATCTTTTGAGATTAGTTAGATCTGTTAGGATAAAATAGAATCTTTTCAAGATAAGATGAATTTATTAAGGTAAGAAGAATCTTTTTAAGATGAGGTGGATCTATTAAGATAAGAGAGAGTCTGTGAAGATTAGAGGGATCTCTATGAAATAGATAAATTTTAATGGAGGATAATCTAAGTTGTTTAGTTATCTTATGAATTCTATTTATGCCTATACGTATATGCAGATGTAATTGTGGACATTACTCCACAACTCATCACATTCAATCAAAGATCCAAATCAGGCAAATATCATAAGAACAAACACTCAAGCCTATAGATACCTATAAAAATAGTTTTGTTTTTGTTCCTAGGAATAGGTCCCCTATTCCTAAAGTCAGTTTAGGCATAGGATTTCAAAGTGTGAAATCCACATTTGTCTTTAGAAGGAAAAGGTAAGAACGATCAGAGTATAGCGGAAATAGATGAGAAAAGATTAAGATAAGTTTAGAAAAGAATCAGAGTAAGGTAAGTATAGAATGAATCAGAATGAGATAAGTAGGTAAGGGTTTTGTCCATTTCTATCTAGGCCTCGTCCTACAGTCAACATTTCCTCTGATACCACTTCTGTAACACCCGGGCTTTAAGGGACAAAGCCGGGTGCATCTCATACATGCGCCAAGAAGACAACATATATAATAACAGAATGTATAGAGATAAATGTCATAAAACATCAGAGTACTTATTACATAGTGGAAGACTTGATACAAAATAAAAGAATAAACATAAAACGAATAAGGATCGTTGGCGCCAATGTCAACTGAGAAACGCCACCTAGATTAAGTCGAATGCCTCAGTGTTAGGCGGCTCCTCTTCGACCACCTGTTCTTCTCCTGTGGCGGGGTGTGATACAGCAAGAGTGAGCTCACACATGTTCATCGCTCAACAAGTTGTGGGGAATAATGTGGCATGAACTCACCAAAGGTGGGAGTTCATGAAGTGTAAGGTTGATCAATGAAATAAAGGCTGAAGCTGAGCATTGCTTTTATAAGTTGGTCAAAATTTTATTAGCAGTTACTAAGTGTAAGTAAATACCAAACCTTAGAAATAATAAATAAGAGTAATAGTAAAATAATTCCCAAATGCAATGAAATGACAAATTAAGTTTAAGTTCCATAAATTAATCATGTGAGTGTCCGAGCCACTCATGACCGTGAGCACGGCTAGTATACCAGTTTTACACTCTGCAGAGGTTGTGCATCTTTACCCACAAGTCGTGTTACCCATTTGCCATGGAGTTGATGAGACTCCATACACCTCTACCAAGGAAGCGAGGCAGGGTACCACTACGAGGCCTTTACAAAGTTCCACTAGCTTCAAACTACCCGCTACAGTTTATAGGAAGCTCCAGTGCAGGGTTCTTGCCTGACCGCCATCACAGCAAAATCAACCAAGGACCTCCCTACACTGACCACTCCCCTACTGCCCTTGCCCCTTTCGGGTAAGGTAGCCCTCCACTAGCTTTCCTAGTTAATCAGCCAAGGGTGTCCCATTAAACCCTTGTGGTAGCACTGTTTTCTCGGGTGGTTCTCCATGTTCCCTTTAACATAATGATCTTATCATGAATAATAATAATAAACAGATAATAAAAAGTATAACAATGAGTGATGAATATCTTTATACCCAAAGCCACATAAAGCAATAGCATATACTACCCAAAAATTTAGTAGTAAAACCAGCGGTGAAACAAGGTATAAAGATAGTCAAAATCTAGGGTAACCTATTGGGTCCCATCAAAATTAACCTATGCAGATCATTATGATTAATAAGAACATGAATGGGTAAAAGAAGTGATCAAGGGCACAACTTGCCTAGCACTTGAGATTCCAGTTACCAGGGTGATTCTTTAGATCCTCGAAACCACGCGCAGCTAGTCGTAGCAATACAAGCAAACAGTGTATAGACAAAATTAACATCACACCAAACATAAGAACAAATTGCATAATAATGATCTACGCGTTGCTACGAGATCGTGGGAACAAGATCCACTAAAATCGAAGTTACGGTTAAGGAGTTATGATTTACGGAAGATCTATGTGGTTTGAATGTTAAATCATATAATAAATTGATTAGTACACATCATATGAGAGCTTATTCCATAAATAATTAACTTAATTTTATAAATTGACTAGAGATCATATTTTAATCAGATTATAATTATGGACATGTTAAATTTAATTTAGAAGAGGTAATCTAGTAGACATAGGACAAATAAGTATCTAATTATAAAAATATTAGACATGGTATAATAAATGTTTTTATTGCATAGTAAATATTTATACGAGACTAACGCAACTTGAACGGATCAAATCGGAGTTATAGATTTTAAGTTATCAATTTCTAAAGATTTTATGTATTTTGTACAAGATTAAATGGGATATAAATTTTAATGTGACACTCATGTCAAAACAGTGGCACAATGGATAAACAATAATATTACAAAATTATAGAAATTGGAATGGACTAATTTGGACATCATAGGAACTTTCTATGAATTAAACACATTCTAGCATTTATTTTCACATAAAAAATCATTTTCTAATCACTTTTACTGAATTTCATAAATCTGAGGACTGGGCTTCAAATTCTGTAAAAGACAGGGGCCCCAGCGCAATGTTTACTAGACTCAGTGCACAAGATCTGTGGACTGCGGGTTAATTCCTGACAAGCGCAGGGTCTCATTTGTAAATCTGCTTGGCTGAAAGGGTGTGTTCTAATCTGGACCGCCCGATCAGAAACCAGTGACATGGATCAAATCTGAGTCGGTATGCGATGGCGACCGTCGGATCTAAAAGTATTGGCTCTGATTTAAATAATCTCGACCCGATCTCATGCGCCCGATCCAAACCAACGGACCAGATTGCACATGGCGAAGGGGTATGCGACTAACTAATCCCGACCGCACAACGGGATCTAATGGTCAGGAGCCATTCTCCCCACTACTCGACATGACCCACGGCGGCGCCGCCCCTTCCCCCGACGGACCATCGCCGGAGCGAAGGTGAACGAAGCCCAGGTGTCCTAAACCTCGGCACAAAAGGTCTAAGCGTGGAGAGGAGATCACGACGAATAGCATGAACGGCATCATACCAGCAATAACATGGGGGAAGCAGCCTGGTCGCGGCACCCGCACGATCCACGGCGGAGCGCAACACCGACGAGGAATCACCATGCACGTCGTACACCACTTCGTTTGCAGACGCGACGGACAGACTCCGAGAGTACTGCTAAATCCCGTAGATCCAACCAATGGCGGCGACGACCGCGAGTATCAGATGTCGCGGTGGAACCTCCCACGCCGTTTAAATTCCGACTATGGTGGAGCACGCGGCTAGTGGCTAAGGTTCTGTTGACGCAGGACGGCTACGGCTGGAAGGGTCCCCACTTATACTCGCATAGAGGCGACGCATGCGCTAACTGGGTCCGAGCTCCGCGAATACCGCGGCGGTCGTTACAACGGTCGCCCGCCATGCGCGTCGAGAGGAGAACGGCGCCCTGGACCCCGGGGCCCACCCACCAGTGGATGCGATTACACGGCCTCACCTGTTCGCCCAGAGTAGTGGAGCACAATCGAGCCGTAATGGTCGGCAGGTCCCACGGAGACGGCTGCGGCGACCCGCACGCTTCGGTTCTTGCTCGTCGCAGAGGTAGGAGACAACACAGTGACTTCGGCCCCACATGGCAGTGATTGGGAAGCGAGCGTGGGCGTAGAGCGGCTGGCCAGCGGGCCCGGCTTGACAGGGGTAGTGAAGCAAACGCGGCGCGGGGACAGGAGACAGTGGGCCGCACGACCAGGAAGGCCTGATGGGCCGAAATCAAGAAATCAGGCCCAGCGATGTGTTTTTTTATTCTTTTCTAGTTTATTTCTTTTCTTTCCAAACCCAATTCAAATTCAAATTCATGTTTGATCATCCAAATTATCAAACACATCCCTAATGGGTATATACATCTATTATTGCATTGATATTGTTTTTTTTATAGTACATATTTTTTCTCTCCTTCCCTTCTCATTTATTTCTCATTTTCAAATATTCAAGTTAGTCTTTATAATTCTAATTTGTTTATTATTTTATTCATATTGTTGTGACTACTATTACATGCACAACCAATTAAAAGTCAACAAAATGCACAATTTAGTGATATGTCTTTTTTATTAATTATTTACTTTTAAGTTAGGTGCTCACATGTGATGATAAGTATAGATTACAAAACCTTGAGCTCTTCTCTATTTTCTCTATTTACATTTTTGATTTACAAATGTCAATTTCCAATCCAAGATAAAGTTTTAAGAGTTCGGATTTTTTTTATTCATACTCAAAATCAGTTATGTAGCATTACATGTATATTTGTTTTATTATTTTTTTCTTCTTGTACAAATTTTGGGCCTTACAGATATAGTCTAATAATGAATTACAACTACTAACCATGATACCAGCGCGTGCCGAGCAGCACAACCATGTGTGTACATTCACAGGAGGCCCTCGGTCTCGTCGCAGCACCATCAGTTTTAGTCATAACACCATTGCCAGACGTAATCAATAAGAAATCTCACGCGGCACAAATATACTGGGCAAGAATGACAATATACAAAAAGAGACTCCACCTATAAGAATGATACAAGTAGAGAGCCAAGTAGATCATGGCCCGATGAAATGAACAAGGCATGGCCATAACCTAAATTTGATGAAAGGGGTATGATGGGAGACTGTTATTTTAGCCCAATAATATTTCTATGTGCCCATCACAGAGATTATAAAGGCAACAATTAGTGTCCGATTAGATACGCAGGAAAAATGATCGGAAGATTAAATTATTGTGCCTTCGAGAGATATGAGGAAACCATTGGCATTAAATTCGAGAAAATGACTAGGCATTCCTTTCCTAGGTTAGATTGAGAAACCGACAATGTGATCCTCAAGCAGAGGCAAACTGGAATAGGGATACCAGTTTGCACCAACCGAACAAGTCGAAGCTTAGGAGGAAAACATGACCATAAGAGAGCTACAAGTGGATTGTCAAGATCATAGACTTGAGATCCTTATCTTAAGCTTCGGTGCATTTATTTTCTACGAGAAGATTACCTAAACACCAATTTAGATAAGCTAGGTCCTAAAGTAACGATGGAAATTCAAACTCGTCCACTTTTGGAAACTGGGGAAAATTTCAGGGAATTAACATCGATTTCGGTCATGGCTCCTAGATGAGGACATGGCCAAATTTTTAGTTTACACAAACATACCACCAACATTCTACCGGCACAAACACACCAGAACAAACACAAGTTGGACTAGCAGTTAAACTAAGAAGAACCATAGGCCACATAAATACATGTCTAAAGGACCCAACAAACAAGACTAGAAATTGCTTATAGGACAGTAATGCGTCACATATTTTCCAATTATTTATTATCGAAATAAATATGAGAAAAGCATGTTCGTTCACAATCACCAATTATTAGAATAAGGTTGAGAGAAGCATATTTGTGCACAAACAACAAACACAATGCAACAATTAGGATGCATGCTCGTCCTATTCGTTCTCACGAATTTCGCCAACATAATGTGGCAATAGCATTATATATCGGTGGCATACCTATGTTCTCTCTCGATATATTGCTAGTCGTCAGCTACACATACGAGTTCGAAGTTAGTGTACCTGCAGAAAATTTCATCACAGCCAGTTCCCAATGGTGCAATTCACACATGACAGCTTATCACAGTTTATACTCCATATATTTCTATATGGAGGCCAGCTCCTCATTAAGCGCCGAGCCACGCATAGGCGCCGCTGCCACACTTTAACCATAGGGCAGCTCATTATGGTAACTCACCTTCTTACCTGATCGCAGGTGCGTCGTTGCAAATACATTACACTTCTCGGTATTCCCATGTTTGTATGCCCATACACATCCATGGGGTACCGAATCCTAGAAAAGTAAATACTCCACATCACAGCCTTCATATATACATATGTGTAACATGTATATATTCAAGCGCCACAATTAAGCACTTGTCACACCCGGGTTTCGGGGTACCAAGACCCGGGCGCGAACATAATCACCAGGTGTGCTGGGACCAAGTCTCTCACATATGATGAATCATGGCACAGGATCGAATGTCACATCTTTACTATATAACAGGAGTTCTATACAAAATAAATAAATAGTTACATTATAAGGAGACAACGGTCCAGCAACCCAAAGTTGACTGGGAGACGACGGCCTAGACCTCTCACGAACTCGTCACAGCATCCTCCATGCGCCTCATCCTGTGGTACCTGTTCTTGACCTAAGGGGGGGTGTGAGGCAGCAAGAGTGAGCTCACATACGTTCATAGCTCAACAAGTTGTGGGGAATAATGTGCATGAACTCGCCAAAGGTGGGAGCTCACGTGAAGTGTAAGGCTTACCAAAGAGGATGGTTGAAGCTGAGCATTGCTTTTAAAGTTGGTCAAAATTTTATTAGCAATTAGTAAGTATAAGTAAATACCAACCTAATTAAGTAGTAGAACAAAAGTAACAATATCACCTGCGATGCAATGCATATGACAAATTGAATTTAGTTCCATAAATTAATCATGTGAGTGTCCGAGCTGCTCATGACCGTGAGCACGGCTAGTATACCAGTTTTACACTCTGCAGAGGTTGCGCATCTTTACCCACAAGTCGTGTTGCCCATCTGCCAAGAGACGGCCAATCCCATACACCTCTACCGAGGAGGTGAGGCAGGGTAACACTACGAGGCCTTTACAAAGTTCCACTAGCTTCAGAAAACCCGCTACAGTTTATAGGAAGTTCCAGTGCAGGAATCCCTTGCAGGACCGCCATCGTGGCAAAATCCTCCCGAGGGCCTCCCTAGCAGGAATCCCTTGCAGGACTGCCATCGCAGCTAAATCCTCCCGAGGGCCTCCCTACACTGACCACTCCCCTACTGCCCTTGCCCCTTTCGGGTAAGGTAGTCTTCCACTAGCTTTCCTAATTAATCAGCCAAGGGCGTCCCATTAAACCCTTGTGGTAGCACTGTTTTCCCGGGTGGTTCTCCATGTTCCAATTAACATAATGATCTTAACATGAACAGTAAATAACAACTGACATTAAATGTATAATCATGAATATTAATGTGTATCTCTATACCCAAAATCACATAAAGCGAAAGCAAGTACTACAAAAAGATTCAGTGGGGAGCAAGGTATAAAGATAGTCAAACTAGGGTAACCTATTGGGTCCCATCAAATTTAACCTATGCAGATCATTATGATTAATTAGAACATGAGTGGGTAAAAAGAAGTGATCAAGGGCACAACTTGCCTGAGACTTGAGGTTCCAGGTACCAACTTGCTTCTCAGGTGACACGTGTCCTTACTGCTAAACGTAGCAATATAGACAAACATGGTATAGGCAAAAATTAACATTACACCAAACATAAGAATAAACTGTGTAATAATGATCTACGCGTCATTACGAGATCGTGGAAACGAGAACCACCAAGATCGGAGTCATGGTTGCGAAGTTATGACTTATGGGGGATCTATGTGATTTAACCATTAAACTATATTACAAATTAGTTAGTGTGAATCATATGAGAATTTATTCTATAAATAATTATCTCAACTTTTAATCTAAGTTATAAATTAACCATAGATCATATTCTATTAGATTACAATGATAAGCAGTTTAACAAGACTAACCAACATAAGTTAAATAAAGATCTACTTATAAAAGAATGAGACATGATATAATCAATATTGTTACCGCGTAGTAAATATTTATTCGATACTAACGCAACTTGAACGGATCAAATCGGAGTTAAAACGGAGGAGTTATGAATTTCTAGAGTTATTTAGTGCTTGGTGTAGAATAGATCAAGTGAATAATTTTAGTTTAAGTTTCATGGCTAAACAAAGGTACTAGGTGATAAATAATATTAAAACAAAATTATTGCAACTGGAATGGGTTAATTCTGAGTTAGAATGAATTAAATATGAATTAAACAAGTTTATGAATTTATTTTTGTACTAAAAATCAATTTCCCTATTTATTTCTCTGGTTTTATAATTCCCTAGAGTGGGCGTCAATTTCTGGTAAGCGCAGGGGCCATCGTGCAAGTATTCTTAAGACTCTGAGCGCCACTGGTGAGGACGGCGGGTTAATTTCAATTAACTATAGGGTCTCTTATGCAAAATGGCCCGCCCGAAGGGGTATGTGGTTATCCTGGCCGCGGGATCAACAGCGGACGGCCGTGATTATTTCGTTAGCATGACGAAACGGTATGCAACGCCAACCGCCCGATCTGAGATCAACGCCCATGATTTAATGAGATTCCAGGACCAGCGTGGATCGTCGATCGACTGACCGATGGTCACGATCTAATCACACAGGGGGGGTATGGTGATCTAATCCACACCGCTCACTAGAAATCAACGGTGACGAGGCGTCTTCCCCGCCCGACGCCAGAGCGCGGCGGCGCCGCCCAGTCTGCACGGCGGAATCCCGCCGGAGCACGACGCACCGGTGCCCAACTTCGATTTAAACGCATGCTACGCAGAGTGGAGAGGATGGCGAATTCAATGGAGGGGTTCTTACCGAGATTCGTGTAGCAGTTCGCCACGGCCACAGTCAATGGCGGATCCGCGGCAAAGTCCAATCACGACGAGAAATTCCTGGGCCAACAGTGGACTTCCACCCGATTAACCCCCCAAGCAACCTTGCCAGGGCCCTGAACGTTGCGGTGCCGGCCCTCGGGGAGGTCGATTCCCACCACCGGTGAGAATCCGCAGCGGCGGCCTGTTTTCTCTCCGCGCTCCTATCCCCCGACGTATCACACACGACGGCCTGGGTTGTTCAAGAGCGCCGAGCACCTATTTGTACCCTGCAAGACGCCCGAGTCCGCGTCCGAGGAGGTAGGGAGGTCGTTGAGCCGGCCCGGCCAGCTCCGAGGTCTCGCGGCGGCCGTTGCACGGGTTGTTGCGATCCGCGCGGTGAAGGAGATGACCCAGACAACCGGGGCCCAAGCGTCAGAGAGCTGTGCGCGCGCGGAGGGACTACCCACAGGGCCCACCTGTCGGCACGCGTAGAACGCGCGAAGTGGGCCGCGCGGAGCAGTTTCCTGAGTGGGCCGAATGAATGGAGTCGGCCCAGCTAAGTGAGTTTTGTTTTATTCTTTTCTTTTACACTTCTTTTTCTCCATTTTGAAATCCAATTCAAATTTTGAATCCAAATTAGTGTCAAATTTTATTCTCAAATGATATTGTGAAATCTAAAATCCCAATTTTAGAAATATAATTATTTATATTATTTATATCACCCTTTTCTCTCTTCCTTATTTATAAAATCCCACCTTCCACTTTAGGGTTTTGTCACACCCGGGTTTTAGGGGCACCAAGACCCGGGCGCGAACATAAACACCAGGTATGCTGGGACCAAGTCTCACACATATGATGTATAGTGGCACAGGATCGAATGTCACATCTTTATATATAACAGGAGTTCTATACAAAATAAATAATTACATTATAAGGAGACAACGGTCCAGCAACCCAAAGTTGACTGGGAGACGACGACCTAGACCTCTCATGAACTCATCGCAGCATCCTCCAAGCGCTTCATCCTGTGGTACCTGTTCTTGACCTGTGGGGTGTGTGAGACAGCAAGAGTGAGCTCACATACGTTCATCGCTCAACAAGTTGTGGGGAATAATGTGCATGAACTCGCCAAAGGTGGGAGCTCATGTGAAGTGTAAGGCTTACCAAAGAAGATGGTTAGAGCTGAGCATTGCTTTTAAAGTTGGTCAAAATTTTATTAGCAGTTACTAAGTATAAGTAAATACCAACCCAGTTAAATAGTAGAACAAAAGTAACAACTTCACCTGCGATGCAATGCATATGACAAATTGAGTTTAAGTTCCATAATTTAGCCGCTCATGACCGTGAGCACGGCTAGTATACTAGTTTTACACTCTGCAGAGGTTGCGCATCTTTACCCACAAGTCGTGTATCCCATGTCGCCAGGGTTTGCAAGGCCCTTAGACACTACCGAGGTGAATGGCTAGGGATCCACTACGAGGCCTTTACAAAGTTCCACTAGCTTCCAAAAACCCGCTACAGTTTATAGGAAGTTCCAATGCAGGAATCCCTTGCAGGACCGCCATCGCAGCAAAATCCTCCCGAGGGCCTTCCTAACAGGAATCCCTTGCAGGACTGCCAACGCAGCAAAATCCTCCCGAGGGCCTCCCTACACTGACCACTCCCCTACTGCCCTTGCCCCTTTCGGGTAAGGTAGTCTTCCACTAGCTTTCCTAATTAATCAGCCAAGGGGTCCCATTCCTCCCTTGTGGTAGCACTGTTTTCTCGGGTGGTTCTCCATGTTCCAATTAACATAATGATCTTATCATGAACAGTAATAATAAACATATAATAAAAGTGTGATCATGAATAATATACCTTCATACCCAAAACCACATAAAGCACTAGCAAGTACTACCCAAAAAGTTCAGTGGTAAACAAGGTATAAAGATAGACAAACTAGGGTAACCTATTGGGTCCCATCAAAATTAACCTATGCAGATCATTATGATTAATTAGAACATGAGTGGGTAAAAAGAAGTGATCAAGGGCACAACTTGCCTGGGACTTGAGATTCCAGGTACCAGGATGATCTTCAGGTGACTCGTGACCTCACGCTAGTCGTAGCAATACAAACAAACATGGGATAGGCAAAATTAACATCACACCAAACATGAGAACAAACTAAATAATAATGATCTACACGCTGCTACGAGATCGCGGGATCGAGAATTACTAACATCGAAGTTAGGGTTATTAATTTATGATTTTCTGAAGTTATTTAATGCCTAGAATAGAGTTATTCATATGAATAATTTTAAATCTAGTTTCATGGTTAGACAAAGATACCAGGTGATAAACAATATTTAAACAAAATAAATCCCACTGGAATGAATCAATTTGGAGTTATATATTTTAAGTTATGAATTTCTAAAGGTTTTATATATTTTATACAAGATTAAATAGGATATAAATTTAGATGTGACATTCATGTCAAAACAGTGGTACTAGATGATAAACAATAATCCTATGAGATTATAGGAACTGGAATGGACTCATTTGGACTTCATATGAATTTTCTATGAATTATTCAAATTCTAGCACTTATTTTCATATTAAAATCTATTTTCTAATTAATTTATTCAATTTACAATAGGCTCTGAACTGGGCGCAATAAACCAGGGAACTACAGGGGCCTCTGCGCAAGTTGTTTCAAGACTCAGAATACTATTTGTAGTACTGCGGGTTGATTCTAGAAAAGCACAGGGACTCATTTACAATTGTTCTGAAGCGAAGCGGTATTCCCCAACCTCAGCCGTTGGATTCCCCACCAGCGGTGGAGATTAGATCGGGCTTTTATTAAAGCGGTATGAGACGGTAGCCATCAGATCAAGATCAACGGCCAGGATTTAATAAGGTCCCAACCGTTCTCCACCCACCGATCGACGATCTACGGTACGAATTCGACGGGCGAAAGGGTATGTGATGGTGTGATCTCGTCCATCCACCACCGATCCGACGACCAAAAGATCGTCACCTACCCCTATCCAACGACGACGGCGATGAACAGGACAGCCGCGGCGGCGAGCCCTGACCGGCGAAGTTAATCCCCATACTCCCACGCCCGTTTCCTAATTCGGCTGAGTTTCCTACTGCGGAAGACATAATGAGGACGAGGGTACACTTATTACCGAGGATCGATGACTCGTCGACGCTGGCCACGGTGAGGCTTGGTTCCGCGGCGGAGGATGGACTCCGACGAGCAATTCCGGGCTGTCCGGAACGTAATGCGTCCAAACGAAGTCGCGGACGTGATCTGCGGGACTTGATGAAGCCCCCAGACCCAACACCGGAGCCCTGACGATGATGAACTCGTGGATCAAAGTCGGCGGCCCGGTTCCTCACGAACACACTGTGCGGCCCAGCCGATGGGATGAACGAAGGCCATGGAGCATGTGTTTTATAGGTTGTGGCAGAGTCCGACCCGAGGAATAACGAGCAACAAACGGCGAGACTTGCGTGGTGGATCACTGGCCGTTCCGAGCTTGACGGCGCGCGATGGGGAAGGAGACCGGCGCGGGGTCTGTTCGTGGGGTTGAAGCCGAACCTGACCGATGGGGCCCATGCGACAGTGGCGGAGGGTGCACGCGGATGGCAAGTGGGCCCCAGGCGTCGGCACGTGAGCAGGGAGTTGGGCCGCGCGGTCAGTTTCCCAGAGTGGGCCAAAAATGAGGTCAGCCGGCCCATGAAGGCTTTTGTTCTTTTTCTTTTTATCTCTTCTCCCTATATTTCAAACTCTAGTATTTGAATTCAAATTTGTTTGTGATTTCAAACCCAGGTTAAATTCCCAAATAAAGTTCCAGTAGGAAGAATTATAAGCACTCATATATATTTTTCTTTGCATATTATTTTCCTTGTTATTTACTCATGGAAGGAATTCCTTTCTATTTTCTATTCTATGTTTTCATTTGAAATTTTGAGGTCAAGTTTAAACTATGATTCTTTATTTCAACAGAATGTATCACAACAATTTCTTCAGTATGATATGTATTTTTCTTTATTTATTTATTGGGTATTTGACTTTTATTACCTGATTTATGAAAAGAAAAGGAAACTAATAAATCTTCAAAAGGTTTCAAAAGAAAAATTCCCAAAACACTAACCTGAATGTATTTATTTATTTATATCATTTTTTTCTAATGTAAAATCTGGGCATTACAAATCCTACCCCCCTTAACAAAAATCTCGTCCTCGAGATTTGTAAGAAAAGGGATGTATACTTATATTGTTCTCGGAACATATGCACAAACAAAGAAATCTCAGCATGAGGTATAATTCTTTAACAAAACATAGGGTCAATAGACCTTATTATTCCTTCTAAAACAATATCATATCATCTACTAACTATAGCAACATCTAGATCTTACAAATCATCATAATTTATATTTATGTAGCTTGGTGGAGCTTGTGGTGGTGGTGGAGGTTGTTGTTGTTGTTGTCTCTCTAACCGTGCTTGCCTTATTTCTTGGCGGACCTGACGTATTTCCTCGCGTTCTTGTCTTATCTGATTTTGCATCTCGGTCACCAGGTCTGTTAATTGTTGTATTACCAGTCTTTGGGCAGCAACCACTTGATCGATCTCAACAGGTGGAGGATTTGGAGGATTCATTTCTGTTTGCTGTTACGTGATAATCTTTCCTTTCCTAGTATTGACCATGAAAGTTAGAAGCATATGGTAATAGTTTTGCAAAGGAACTTATTCAATAAGCGGAATGAATAAGCTAGTAGCTGGTTATAATCTGAAGATTCTTTAGTAGGGCTTAATCCTTGTTTTATGTCCAGATTGGGGTAACCAGTCGTATAAGGTGAATATCCAAGGGTAAGATAGAACTGTCAAGATGAGAGATATATATGGGTGAGATAGACTTACAAGATGTAGGTTAAAAGTTTGTTTGTTATTAGGTGGGAATAGAAAGGTTATACCATTCGTCATGGCTCTATGGGTTGGGTTAACTCATGGTTGAGTTGATCCAATGTGCTAAGTTAAGTTAATACATGGTTAGTAGGGTCTAATCTCTTCTACTAGTGCCATTAATCTGTTTAGGTGGACCACATTAGGTTAGATAACATTAGACCACACTAGATCAGGTCACATTAGATAAGGTAAGATCTAGATTAGATTGGATATGACTAGATTAGACTAGTTTAGGTTAGATAGGTCAATATGTATTATTAAGATATGTTAGAATCTTTTGAGATTAGTTAGATATGTTATGATAAGATAGAATCTCTCCAAGATAAGATGAATTTATTAAGGTAAGAAGAATCTTTTTTTAAAATGAGGTGGATCTAGTAAGATAAGAGAGAATCTTATAAGATACGATGAATCTATTAGATATGGGAGAGTCTTTTAAGATTAGAGGGATCTCTATGAGATAGATACATTTTAATGGAGGATGATCTGAGTTATTTAGTTATCTTATGAATTCTATTTATGCCTATACGTATATGAAAATGCAATTGTGGACATTACTCCACAACGCATCACATTCAATCAAAGATCCAAATCAGACAAGTATCATGAGAACAAACACTCAAGCATACAAATATTTACAAAAATAGTTTTGATTTTTTTTGTTTCGAAGAGTAGGTCTCCTATTCCTAAAGGTCACTTTAGGCACAGAATTTCAGAGTGTGAAATCCACATTTGTCTTTAAAAGGAAAAAGGTAAGAATAATCAGAGTAAAGCGGAATTAGATGAGAAAAGATTAAGAAAAGTTTAGAAAGGATCAGAGTAAGGTAAGTAGACAATGGTTGTCCAGTTCTATCTAGGTTTCGTCCTACAGTCAACATTCCTCTGATACCACTTCTGTCACACCCGGGTTTTAGGGGCACCAAGACCCGGGCGCGAACATAAACACCAGGTATGCTGGGACCAAGTCTCACACATATGATGTATAGTGGCACAGGATCGAATGTCACATCTTTATATATAACAGGAGTTCTATACAAAATAAATAATTACATTATAAGGAGACAACGGTCCAGCAACCCAAAGTTGACTGGGAGACGACGATCTAGACCTCTCACGAACTCATCGCAGCATCCTCCAAGCGCTTCATCCTGTGGTACCTGTTCTTGACCTGTGGGGTGTGTGAGACAGCAAGAGTGAGCTCACATACGTTCATCGCTCAACAAGTTGTGGGGAATAATGTGCATGAACTCGCCAAAGGTGGGAGCTCATGTGAAGTGTAAGGCTTACCAAAGAAGATGGTTAGAGCTGAGCATTGCTTTTAAAGTTGGTCAAAATTTTATTAGCAGTTACTAAGTATAAGTAAATACCAACCCAGTTAAATAGTAGAACAAAAGTAACAACTTCACCTGCGATGCAATGCATATGACAAATTGAGTTTAAGTTCCATAATTTAATCATGTGAGTGTCCGAGCCGCTCATGACCGTGAGCACGGCTAGTATACTAGTTTTACACTCTGCAGAGGTTGCGCATCTTTACCCACAAGTCGTGTATCCCATGTCGCCAGGGTTTGCAAGGCCCTTAGACACTACCGAGGTGAATGGCTAGGGATCCACTACGAGGCCTTTACAAAGTTCCACTAGCTTCCGAAAACCCGCTACAGTTTATAGGAAGTTCCAATGCAGGAATCCCTTGCAGGACCGCCATCGCAGCAAAATCCTCCCGAGGGCCTTCCTAACAGGAATCCCTTGCAGGACTGCCAACGCAGCAAAATCCTCCCAAGGGCCTCCCTACACTGACCACTCCCCTACTGCCCTTGCCCCTTTCGGGTAAGGTAGTCTTCCACTAGCTTTCCTAATTAATCAGCCAAGGGGTCCCATTCCTCCCTTGTGGTAGCACTGTTTTCTCGGGTGGTTCTCCATGTTCCAATTAACATAATGATCTTATCATGAACAGTAATAATAAACATATAATAAAAGTGTGATCATGAATAATATACCTTCATACCCAAAACCACATAAAGCACTAGCAAGTACTACCCAAAAAGTTCAGTGGTAAACAAGGTATAAAGATAGACAAACTAGGGTAACCTATTGGGTCCCATCAAAATTAACCTATGCAGATCATTATGATTAATTAGAACATGAGTGGGTAAAAAGAAGTGATCAAGGGCACAACTTGCCTGGGACTTGAGATTCCAGGTACCAGGATGATCTTCAGGTGACTCGTGACCTCACGCTAGTCGTAGCAATACAAACAAACATGGGATAGGCAAAATTAACATCACACCAAACATGAGAACAAACTAAATAATAATGATCTACACGCTGCTACGAGATCGCGGGATCGAGAATTACTAACATCGAAGTTAGGGTTATTAATTTATGATTTTCTGAAGTTATTTAATGCCTAGAATAGAGTTATTCATATGAATAATTTTAAATCTAGTTTCATGGTTAGACAAAGATACCAGGTGATAAACAATATTTAAACAAAATAAATCCCACTGGAATGAATCAATTTGGAGTTATATATTTTAAGTTATGAATTTCTAAAGGTTTTATATATTTTATACAAGATTAAATAGGATATAAATTTAGATGTGACATTCATGTCAAAACAGTGGTACTAGATGATAAACAATAATCCTATGAGATTATAGGAAGTGGAATGGACTCATTTGGACTTCATATGAATTTTCTATGAATTATTCAAATTCTAGCACTTATTTTCATATTAAAATCTATTTTCTAATTAATTTATTCAATTTACAATAGGCTCTGGACTGGGCGCAATAAACCAGGGAACTACAGGGGCCTCTGCGCAAGTTGTTTCAAGACTCAGAATACTATTTGTAGTACTGCGGGTTGATTCTAGAAAAGCACAGGGACTCATTTACAATTGTTCTGAAGCGAAGCGGTATTCCCCAACCTCAGCCGTTGGATTCCCCACCAGTGGTGGAGATTAGATCGGGCTTTTATTAAAGCGGTATGAGACGGTAGCCATCAGATCAAGATCAACGGCCAGGATTTAATAAGGTCCCAGCCGTTCTCCACCCACCGATCGACGATCTACGGTACGAATTCGACGGGCGAAAGGGTATGTGATGGTGTGATCTCGTCCATCCACCACCGATCCGACGGCCAAAAGATCGTCACCTACCCCTATCCAACGACGACGGCGATGAACAGGACAGCCGCGGCGGCGAGCCCTGACCGGCGAAGTTAATCCCCATACTCCCACGCCCGTTTCCTAATTCGGCTGAGTTTCCTACTGCGGAAGACATAATGAGGACGAGGGTACACTTATTACCGAGGATCGATGACTCGTCGACGCTGGCCACGGTGAGGCTTGGTTCCGCGGCGGAGGATGGACTCCAACGAGCAATTCCGGGCTGTCCGGAACGTAATGCGTCCAAACGAAGTCGCGGACGTGATCTGCGGGACTTGATGAAGCCCCCAGACCCAACACCGGAGCCCTGACGATGATGAACTCGTGGATCAAAGCCGGCGGCCCGGTTCCTCACGAACACACCGTGCGGCCCAGCCGATGGGATGAACGAAGGCCATGGAGCATGTGTTTTATAGGTTGCGGCAGAGTCCGACCCGAGGAATAACGAGCAACAAACGGCGAGACTTGCGTGGTGGATCACTGGCCGTTCCGAGCTTGACGGCGCGCGATGGGGAAGGAGACCGGCGCGGGGTCTGTTCGTGGGGTTGAAGCCGAACCTGACCGATGGGGCCCATGCGACAGTGGCGGAGGGTGCACGCGGATGGCAAGTGGGCCCCAGGCGTCGGCACGTGAGCAGGGAGTTGGGCCGCGCGGTCAGTTTCCCAGAGTGGGCCAAAAATGAGGTCAGCCGGCCCATGAAGGCTTTTGTTCTTTTTCTTTTTATCTCTTCTCCCTATATTTCAAACTCTAGTATTTGAATTCAAATTTGTTTGTGATTTCAAACCCAGGTTAAATTCCCAAATAAAGTTCCAGTAGGAAGAATTATAAGCACTCATATATATTTTTCTTTGCATATTATTTTCCTTGTTATTTACTCATGGAAGGAATTCCTTTCTATTTTCTATTCTATGTTTTCATTTGAAATTTTGAGGTCAAGTTTAAACTATGATTCTTTATTTCAACAGAATGTATCACAACAATTTCTTCAGTATGATATGTATTTTTCTTTATTTATTTATTGGGTATTTGACTTTTATTACCTGATTTATGAAAAGAAAAGGAAACTAATAAATCTTCAAAAGGTTTCAAAAGAAAAATTCCCAAAACACTAACCTGAATGTATTTATTTATTTATATCATTTTTTTTTCTAATGTAAAATCTGGGCATTACAGGTTTTAATTCCACTTCTAATATTTATTATCTTATTGTTATTATCCTTTTTATTTTTATTTAGTGCACAAACATATAAAACTCCAATAAAATGCACTTTCTTTTATTTTAGCATTATTGGTTTAATTTAATCATCCTTGATTTTATGTATGCTCTTTTGATGATGCAATTAAGGCACAAAATGAGGAGATCCACCATACCCTTTGTATACAAATTTGGGTATTACAAATCCTACCCCCCTTAAAAATAATCTCGTCCTCGAGATTTGTAAGAAAAGGGATGTATACTCATATTGTTCTCGGAACATGTGCACAAACAAAGAAATCTCGGCATGAGGCATTATTCTTTTAACAAAACATAGGGTCAATAGACCTTATTATTCCTTCTAAAATAATATCATATCATCTACTAACTAAAGTAACATCTAGATCTTACAAATAATAATAATTTATATATATGTTTATGTAGCTTGGTGGAGCTGGTGGTGGTGGTGGAGGAGGTTGTTGTTGTTGTCTTTCCAACTGTGATTGTCTTATTTCTTGACGTATCTCCAGACGGGCCTGACGTATTTCCTCGCGTTCTTGTCTTATCTGATTTTGCATTTCGGTCATCATGTCTGTCAATTGTTGTATTACCAGCCTTTGGGCAGCAACCACTTGATTGATTTCAACAGGTGGAGGATTTAGAGGATTCATTTCTGTTTGCTGTTGCGTGATAATCTTTCCTTTCCTGGTATTTGACCATGAAAGTTAGAAGCATGTGGTAATAGTTTTGCAAATGACATTATTCAATAAGCAGAATGAATAAGCCAGTAGCTGGTTATAATCTGAAGATTTTTTTTTGTCGGGCTTAATCTTTGTTTTATGTTCAGATTGGGGTAACCAGTCGTATAAGGTGAATATCCAAGGGTAAGATAGAATCTGTCAAGGTGAGAGATATATATGGGTGAGATAGACTACATGATGTAGGTTAAAAGTTTGTTGGTTGGTAGGTGGGAATAGAAAGGTTATACCATTCATCATGGGTTGGGTTAGCTCATAGTTGAGTTGATCCAATGTGCTAAGTTGAGTTAATACATGGCTAGTAGGGTCTAATCTCTTCTACTAGTGTCATTAGTATGTTTAAGTGGACCACATTAGGTTAGATTACGTTAGACCACACTAGATCAGATTGCATTAGGTAAGAAAAGATCTAGATTAGATTGGATATGACTAGATTAGACTGGTTTAGGTTAGATGGATCTACTAAGGTAATAGAGTATCTTTTAAGATAAGATGGATCTATGAGTGTAGGGTAGAATCTTTTAAGATGAGATAGATATTGTTAGACTGGATATTTTAATGAGAGATAATCTAGTTTGTCTAGTTATCTCATGACATTTTTTTATATGCACATGCAATTGTGGATATTACTCCACAACTCGTCACACTCAATCAAAGAACCAAATCAGACACTTATCATAAGAACAAACATTCAAGTGCATAGATATCTATAAAAATAGTTTTGTTTCGGTTCCTAAGATTAGGTCTCCTATTCCTAAAGGTCACTTTAGGTACAGGATTTCAAAGTGTGAAATCCACATTTGTCTTTAGAAGGAAAAGATAAGAATAATCAGAGTAAAGCGGAAATAGATGAGAAAAGATTAAGAAAAGTTTAGAAAGAATCAGAGTAGCAAAGGTAAGTAAGTAAAGGTTGTCCAATACTATCTAGGTTTCGTCCTACAGTCAACATTCCTCTGATACCACTTCTGTCACACCCGGGTTTCGGGGTACCAAGACCCGGGCGCGAACATAATCACCAGGTGTGCTGGGACCAAGTCTCACACATATGATGAATCATGGCACAGGATCGAATGTCACATCTTTACTATATAACAGGAGTTCTATACAAAATAAATAAATAGTTACATTATAAGGAGACAACGGTCCAGCAACCCAAAGTTGACTGGGAGACGACGGCCTAGACCTCTCACGAACTCGTCACAGCATCCTCCATGCGCCTCATCCTGTGGTACCTGTTCTTGACCTGAGGGGGGGTGTGAGGCAGCAAGAGTGAGCTCACATACGTTCATAGCTCAACAAGTTGTGGGGAATAATGTGCATGAACTCGCCAAAGGTGGGAGCTCACGTGAAGTGTAAGGCTTACCAAAGAGGATGGTTGAAGCTGAGCATTGCTTTTAAAGTTGGTCAAAATTTTATTAGCAATTACTAAGTATAAGTAAATACCAACCTAATTAAGTAGTAGAACAAAAGTAACAATATCACCTGCGATGCAATGCATATGACAAATTGAATTTAGTTCCATAAATTAATCATGTGAGTGTCCGAGCTGCTCATGACCGTGAGCACGACTAGTATACCAGTTTTACACTCTGTAGAGGTTGCGCATCTTTACCCACAAGTCGTGTTGCCCATCTGCCAAGAGACGGCCAATCCCACACACCTCTACCGAGGAGGTGAGGCAGGGTAACACTACGAGGCCTTTACAAAGTTCCACTAGCTTCAGAAAACCCGCTACAGTTTATAGGAAGTTCCAGTGCAGGAATCCCTTGCAGGACCGCCATCGTGGCAAAATCCTCCCGAGGGCCTCCCTAGCAGGAATCCCTTGCAGGACTGCCATCGCAGCTAAATCCTCCCGAGGGCCTCCCTACACTGACCACTCCCCTACTGCCCTTGCCCCTTTCGGGTAAGGTAGTCTTCCACTAGCTTTCCTAATTAATAAGCCAAGGGCGTCCCATTAAACCCTTGTGGTAGCACTGTTTTCCCGGGTGGTTCTCCATGTTCCAATTAACATAATGATCTTAACATGAACAGTAAATAACAACTGACATTAAATGTATAATCATGAATAGTAATGTGTATCTCTATACCCAAAACCACATAAAGCGATAGCAAGTACTACCCAAAGATTCAGTGGGGAGCAAGGTATAAAGATAGTCAAACTAGGGTAACCTATTGGGTCCCATCAAATTTAACCTATGCAGATCATTATGATTAATTAGAACATGAGTGGGTAAAAAGAAGTGATCAAGGGCACAACTTGCCTGAGACTTGAGGTTCTAGGTACCAACTTGCTTCTCAGGTGACACGTGTCCTTACTGCTAAACGTAGCAATAAAGACAAACATGGTATAGGCAAAAATTAACATTACGCCAAACATAAGAATAAACTGTGTAATAATGATCTACGCGTCACTACGAGATCGTGGAAACGAGAACCACCAAGATCGGAGTCATGGTTGCGAAGTTATGACTTATGGGGGATCTATGTGATTTAACCATTAAACTATATTACAAATTAGTTAGTGTGAATCATATGAGAATTTATTCTATAAATAATTATCTCAACTTTTAATCTAAGTTATAAATTAACCATAGATCATATTCTATTAGATTACAATGATAAGCAGTTTAACAAGACTAACCAACATAAGTTAAATAAAGATCTACTTATAAAAGAATGAGACATGATATAATCAATATTGTTACCAGCGTAGTAAATATTTATTCGATACTAACGCAACTTGAACGGATCAAATCGGAGTTAAAACGGAGGAGTTATGAATTTCTAGAGTTATTTAGTGCTTGGTGTAGAATAGATCAAGTGAATAATTTTAGTTTAAGTTTCATGGCTAAACAAAGGTACTAGGTGATAAATAATATTAAAACAAAATTATTGCAACTGGAATGGGTTAATTCTGAGTTAGAATGAATTAAATATGAATTAAACAAGTTTATGAATTTATTTTTGTACTAAAAATCAATTTTCCTATTTATTTCTCTGGTTTTATAATTCCCTGGAGTGGGCGTCAATTTCTGGTAAGCGCAGGGGCCATCGTGCAAGTATTCTTAAGACTCTGAGCGCCACTGGTGAGGACGGCGGGTTAATTTCAATTAACTATAGGGTCTCTTATGCAAAATGGCCCGCCTGAAGGGGTATGTGGTTATCCTGGCCGCGGGATCAACAACGGACGGCCGTGATTATTTCGTTAGCATGACGAAACGGTATGCAACGCCAACCGCCCGATCTGAGATCAACGCCCATGATTTAATGAGATTCCAGGACCAGCGTGGATCGTCGATCGACCGACCGATGGTCACGATCTAATCACACAGGGGGGGTATGGTGATCTAATCCACACCGCTCACTAGAAATCAACGGTGACGAGGCGTCTTCCCCGCCCGACGCCAGAGCGCGGCGGCGCCACCCAGTCTACACGGTGGAATCCCGCCGGAGCACGACGCACCGGTGCCCAACTTCGATTTAAACGCATGCTACGCAGAGTGGAGAGGATGGCGAATTCAATGGAGGGGTTCTTACCGAGATTCGTGTAGCAGTTCGCCACGGCCACAGTCAATGGCGGATCCGCAGCAAAGTCCAATCACGACGAGAAATTCCCGGGCCAAAAGTGGACTTCCACCCGATTAACCCCCCAAGCAACCTTGCCAGGGCCCTGAACGTTGCGGTGCCGGCCCTCGGGGAGGTCGATTCCCACCACCGGTGAGAATCCGCAGCGGCGGCCTGTTTTCTCTCTGCGCTCCTATCCCCCGACGTATCACACACGACGGCCTGGGTTGTTCAAGAGCGCCGAGCACCTATTTGTACCCTGCAAGACGCCCGAGTCCGCGTCCGAGGAGGTAGGGAGGTCGTTGAGCCGGCCCGGCCAGCTCCGAGGTCTCGTGGCGGCCGTTGCACGGGTTGTTGCGATCCGCGCGGTGAAGGAGATGACCCAGACAACTGGGGCCCAAGCGTCAGAGAGCTGTGCGCGCGCGGAGGGACTGCCCACAGGGCCCGCCTGTCGGCACGCGTAGAACGCGCGAAGTGGGCCGCGCGGAGCAGTTTCCTGAGTGGGCCGAATGAATGGAGTCGGCCCAGCTAGGTGAGTTTTGTTTTATTCTTTTCTTTTACACTTCTTTTTCTCCATTTTGAAATCCAATTCAAATTTTGAATCCAAATTAGTGTCAAATTTTATTCTCAAATGATATTGTGAAATCTAAAATCCCAATTTTAGAAATATAATTATTTATATTATTTATATCACCCTTTTCTCTCTTCCTTATTTATAAAATCCCACCTTCCACTTTAGGGTTTTAATTCCACTTCTAATATTTATTATCTTATTGTTATTATCCTTTTTATTTTTATTTTGTGCACAAACATATAAAACTCCAATAAAATGCACTTTCTTTTATTTTAGCATTATTGGTTTAATTTAATCATCCTTGATTTTATGTATGCTCTTTTGATGATGCAATTAAGGCACAAAATGAGGAGATCCACCATACCCTTTGTATACAAATTTGGGTATTACAGCACTCCCCTAGACCGACGTTTGTACGGTCACGCTCTCACATCTCACCTTACCTTGAGCGTCGATCCATTCAATACTGAATGGCCTCAAAAATAACACTACACATGTATGCATTATCCTTCCCAGGTTGTGGGTTAGTATCCTGAACTAAGCCACCTAGTAGTCCTTAACTTAGGGCTTAACAGAGAATGTCGCTAGCATTATAGTTTTTCAAATCTGTTTTTCAAAACCAAACAATGTGTTTAGTTGAAAATAGGTTTTCCAAAACCAAAATTTTGTTTTGAAAATACGTATGTGACCGTATAAACTTAATCCTGCTCCGATACCAGCTGTCACAGAACCTCCCAAGTTATCGGGCCCACATGCACCTGTCCTTGTCTCAAAGACCTCAGACGGCTATGTATGTGCACCAAACAACTTAACAGGATCTGTCCGAGTGCCCTAAGGACCCCGGATAAACGACTTACCGCCAAGATCGCAGGATTAAGTAAACACAAATCACACACAAACACTTGCAGCGGAAATAAATTCTTTATTACAAAATGATTACAAGTTACATCAAGATTTTATTATACATCATCAGAGTGATTACAAAAGAAATTGATTCAAAAATATTACAATTTGAATGTATAAAATATTTATAAGTTTTAAAATACATGCTAGCTTAAGTGACATTCCTCAATAAAGAAGTTAAAGATGGGATATACTTATATAAGAAGGTCGAGCCCACCGGCACTTAGCAGCATCCACAACAGAACAAAAATTATAACATGAAAAACAACAGGGAATAAAACCCTGAGTACGCAATTACTCAGCAAGACTTACCCAACTAAAGAAAAGACTCTCAAGGGTATGCTGGTTTGTCGGGAATCAAGGTAAAGCTTATCGAATTTCAAAGACACATTTTCGCAGAAAAGCTTACTAGTAGTGGATCCTTATCCAAACTTTTACTTCACAAATTAAGTATTTTTTCCTGAATCTAGATTTGCCTAATCTAGAGCATTCACTTGTCCTACACTAGCTTCATTTTAACATCTTTAGTTTCACTTGTTATCTACGCTGAAGGTCGAAGATCCAGTCTTCATATCCGAGAAGTTCGGCGATCCGAATCGATTAATACCTAGCTGGGGATCTCCAACCACACGACATATGTAGCACTTAACCCTTGCATATGTCAACTCGCCACCGGGTTTCTCAAGACCAGAACGGGTTCACGCGACCCGAGAGTACAGCACTCCACCGTCCAGCCGTTGGCCTGGTTGGTACACGTTACTCTCGCCATGGTGCCCGCCATGTTTCCGAGAGTACAGCACCCCACCTTCCAGTCTCTTTCCACGGAGGGTACAAGCTACTCTCGCCATCTCTCCGCTCCTAGTGCGTGCGAGCTGTTCTGGTATTGGTCCGACCGAGGCAAAGCTTACCCATGATGAGGCATGTGGCTAGCTAAAGGGTACTAGATCACCAGGCCAACAATCGGAACGGTCCTTAAGCGACACAGACGGGCGACCTTTCCTGCTCAGCGTCTGGTCTAGATTTATTCCAACCATTCTCCCATTTTTGGTACCCGACAGGGGTACTCTTTTACGAATGATGAACCCACTTCGGCCGAAGGGGAATCATCACCATAAGTTTGCTTTGATTTTTGAAACAAAAATCGCATAACAATGTTCCACATCATTCTTTTTTTAAAACAAACGATTTTTCAGTTTCTAAGTAGGGATAAGCGTTATCAGTTCTTTTTATAAAACAGGTATCAAGAAATAGTAATTGAATTCCAAGGAATGGCAATGCATCAATTGTTTCATCACTCAACTCCTATCACCTAATGCAGCATATAAGTGATAAAAGTTTTAAAACAACAAGGAGGTGGCAAATGCACCGGGGCTTGCCTGGGATAACACTAGGTTAGTGTTGTTAGATGATGCTTGCTTGGCGAGCATCTCCCATTCTGGCACTCGATCTGATCATCAATCTTCAGGTTTATTCATCAGCATCACCATAAGACAAATCCAACTCTTGTCCTCCACAGCACGTGATCAATTAGCGTACCTAAATGATATGCATAATGCACATGTATGAACATAGGAAGGAATAATAAGGCTAAACAATGTCACAAGGAAGAAAACTCAATATTAAAGGCAAGATCTCACCAACATACATAATCAAACATGAGAGAAAATCTACACAATCATGATCCTCGAGTTAATCGGACCTAATTCAAACATTAGGCAACGTAACTAAACACAAGCCTTAAGCTAAAGCATAACATCGATAGGTTACTACTCGTAGACTTATCAATTTCGGATACTTAACTCAGGTTTATGAATAGAAATATTTCAACTAGTTCTTAGAACTACTAATCTAACTTATTAGGCATAACCCATCAACCAAACAAATTATTACACCATTCGATCAAGCAAGTAAACATTATCAAGATCATAGACATTTGTAAGACTATAAGCAATAAAGAGTAACATCACGGATGGACGAGAGAAGTGCTAAATTTTACTACTTGCATTACTATTTCATTATGCACATACAAGGCCTAAATAGTCACTAACTCAAATACATTCACCAAGGCATTTACTTCCTTCTCCAAAATGCTTAAGTCTAAATCAAGCATTAAGAAAAAAAATAAACAACCATTTACCACTACAAGACTTCATTAATCAAGACAAGAACTAACCAAATATAGGTATCCTCACAAAAGAAACTCCAAGTAATCATTTCATACTTGCTGAATTTGGACAGCAGAACAGCAGCTAGTTGTTTTATTCATAACTTAAACAATATTCATCCAAAAATAGTAAACTAAGACTTTTTAGAAAGCTTATAAAGTCCTCTACAATTTTGGTATTATCATCACAATGAGATTCGACATTTAGAAATGTCAAATGGTACTAAACGCAATTTCTGTCCAGATTTGGACAGAATTCGACTACTCACATCAAAAATCCATAACTGGAGTTTCAGTTATCCAAATCAGGTGATCCTAGAATTTTTAGAAAGTTAATAGAATTGTCTACAATTCATTTATAATCATCTCCAGTTAATTCAATGCGTAGAAAGGTCAGTTAATACAAACAAACATTGTTGTCCAGATTTGGACAGATTCAGACTCTATAGTTTAAACAGCTATAACTTGGTCTCTAGACCACCAAAAAGGGTGCTCCAAAATTTGTTGAAAAGCTTAAGCAAAGTACTACAATTCTCCTATAATTACTAAGAGCTGATTCTCATTTTAACTTAGCCAAACAATCCAATTTTCGAAACCTGTACATAATTTGGATAGATTCTGAAACTGGACTTGAAAAAATCATAACTTCTAAACTACAAGATCTATGGTCATGAAATTTTAGCACAAGCAAGATAAAGGTGTTAGCTACAACTTTTCTATATAACATTGCTACAAAAAACATGGTTTACCTTACTTAACTAGCCGTGTAATAAAATTGGACATACAGTCCAAACAGCAAGAACTCAATTTAGCTCCTAGTTTCTACACTTTCTAATCACATACATAGCTTTCTTCTCCTTTATAACCATGAATTCATCTTCACATAACCTAGTATTTTAAGCCTAATCACGAGATCGACGATGATTTTTGGTTCGAACCTTCTACCAAACATTTAGCAAGCGTCGAACGGGCTTCACTTCTTCACCATCGGTCCCGAGGGTTTCTCTCCTCACAAGAACACACAAATATACACATGATTAATAGTTTATAATCGACATCGAGAGATAAAACACTTAAGTAAGAATATAACCTCATCGCTGTGCAAAGACTTGCGGGTCACGGATGGAAAATAACGATGAACTCCAGTTCAAACCTCCCATCAAATACCTGGCGCGCGTCGAGGACATAAGTTTGCCCCGGCGTGCTGCTGCTCGCACAGAGACAGAGAGGGGCGAGCAGAGATGGCTAGGGAGTTGGGCGAGCTCGGACCTAGGGAACAGAGGCATGGCCATGAGAACTAGCTGGAGCAGGGACGAACGCCAGCGACGAGCACGAAGCGGCAGCCGTCCAACGCAGGGGAGATGGGAAGCCAGCCACCAACAGAGAGAGGGGGAAACAGAGGCAACCGGACTTGGATAGGGGCGAGCTCCATGGCGGCTAGAGGGAGTGAGATGAGGGAGGCGGCGGCGTTTATGGGAGGGACAAGAGCAGTGTCACACCCGGCTTTAAGGAACAAAGTCAGGTGCATCTCATACATGCGCCAAGAAGACAACATATATAATAACAGAGTGTATAGAGATAAATGTCATAAAACATCAGAGTATTTATTACATACCGGAAGACTTATTACAAAATAAAAGATAAATATAAAACGAACTGAGGATCGTTGGCGCCAATGTCAACTGAGAAACGCCACCTAGATCAGACCATACTCCTCGCCTTGTGCCTCCTCCTGAACCACCTGCTCTTCTCCTGTGGGGGGGGTGTGAGACAGCAAGAGTGAGCTCACATACGTTCATCGCTCAACAAGTTGTGGGGAATAATGTGACATGAACTCACCAAAGGTGGGAGCTCATGGAGTGTAAGGCTTATCAAAGAGAATGGTTAAAGCTGAGCATTGCTTTTAATGTTGGTCAAACTTTTATTAGCAATTACTAGATGTAAGTAAATACCAAACCTTAATAAATAATAGAACAAAATTAATAATAAACCCATGCAATGCAAATGACCAAATTGAATTTAAGTTCCATAATTTAAACATCAGAGAGTCCTGAGCTGCTCATGACCGTGAGCTCGGCTAGTATACCAGTTTTTTTCCACTCTGCAGAGGTTGTACCCTTTACCCACAAGTCATGCTACCCATCTGCCAAGGGGTCGCGAATCCCATACACCTCTGCCTAGGAAGCGCGGCAGGGCAACACTACGAGGCCTTTACAAAGTTCCACTAGCTTCCGATAACCCGCTACAGTTTATAGGAAGTTCCAATGCAAGGTTCTTGGCTGACCGCCATCGCAGCAAAATCAACCAAGGACCTCCCTACACTGACCACTCCCCTACTGACCTTGCCCCTTTCGGGTAAGGTAGTCTTCCACTAGCTTTCCTAATTAGTCAGCCAAGGGCGTCCCATTAAACCCTTGTGATGGCACGTGGTTCTCAAGTTAAGCTCTATGTTCCAATTAACATTAATGTTCTCAACATGAACATAAATAGAATAACAAAAAGAATTGGAACATAGAGGTAATAAATGATTATCCCAAAACCATATAAAGCAATAGCAAACTACCCAAGTGATTCAGGGGTAAACAAGGTAATGAGATAAACAATCTAGGGTGACCTATTGGGTCCCATCAAAATTAACCTATGCATGGATAAGTGATATTAAAGAACATTATTGGGTAAAAAGTGGTCAAGGGCACAACTTGCCTTCGATGAGTTCCTGCTCAGCTACTTCAACCTGCTGCTCACCAGGATCCTTAGTCACGGGCTCTTCTACTCGCCACAATACAAACAAGCACAATATGCAGGGAAAAATTAACATCACACCAAGCATGTGAACAAAATACACAGAAATATTCTACACCTAAAAATAAAATTCTAGGAACAAAAATCATAATTTTTCGAGTTATAAATTTTAAGATATGAATTTTCCAAGGTTTTATGTGCTTAAAATAAGATTAAATGAGAAATAAATTTTCTTACTGTTTTCATGATAAAACAGAGACACTAAGTGATAGATAATAAAATTACAAAAATTTAGAAAGTAAAATGAATTAATTTGGAGCAAGTATGAATTTTCTATGAATTATTGAAGATTTAGCACTTATTTTTGTATTAAAAATACATTTTCTAATTCATTTATTCATTTTAACCTGTCACTGGACTGGGCCTCAAAATCTGAGAACATCAGGGGCCTCTGCGCAAGATATCTTAGACTCAGTGCATAGCAAAAATGGACGGCGGGTTTATTTCAATGAAACCGAGGGGCTCTTAAGTAAAATGGACCCGCGAAGGGGTACGGTGCACTCTGGGCCGTCCGATTAGATCCGAACGATCCAGATTAAATCCCAAACCGGTATTCCACAGCAGTCGCGCGATCTAAGATCTACGGATGGCTATCGCCCCTCGCGCCAATACTCTCTGGACCGTAGGATCGTGCATCGACGATTTGGATTTAAAACGACAAAGGGGTATCCATTGATATGATCTCCGCCGTTCGCTGACCATCTAACGGCCGAGCAAGATCGTGCTCACCCATCAGCTGGACCAGCACGACGGCGATGCACACCCACGGCGACGCGCAACGCCGGAGACCCGTGTTCCCCATTTTCCCGGTGATAAACCCTTGCCCTAGTTAGCGCAAAACGATGTGGCTACAATTAGGAGCGCCATGGAGGAATTCGCTCGCCGCGACACGCAGTGGGGATCCCTGGCCACGTGAAGGGGCGATTTCACGTAAGACTCAACACCGGCGAGCAATTCCCAATGCCCCATGGACCTAATTCGGGCGCGGTATGAACTTATACCAACTCAGAAAGATTCCGCAGCAAGGAGGTGGGGATTACCGGCGAGGAAGGCAGGACGGAACGCGGATGCGGCGTCAATCGTCACGGTGGCAATGGCGCTACGCCCAGATCGCTCCCCCACACGGCGGCGTTGGCTTTTCGTTTGGGTCGACGAGGGGCGAGGGAAGAACGGCCTCAGACCCGAAGTCATATAGCGCAGGGAAGTTCGGAATGGAGCGAACGTGCCGAGCTAATCGCATGGGTCGTTGAGCTCACGCCGCGCGATAATGGCGGCGAGGGGCTGACCGGTGGGGCCCCAGCGACAGCGAGTGGCCGGTTCAACGTGGGTGCAAGACAGCGGATGACGCGCGGGACCCATTTGTCAGCCGCACGCGCGAGCGGGCGCGGAAGAGCTGGGCCGCGCGGTGATCTCCCGCCGGTGGGCTGAATTGCGGTAAGCCAGCCCAGGTAGGTTTCTTCCCTTTTTCTTTTTTTTATTCATAATTATTTGAATCCAGATTTGAATTTGAATATAAATTTCAGCTTTGGGTTCAATTATACAAATTCAAAATCTAGTCTTGGAATAATATATTTTTAATTACTTATTTTATCCACACAATACTTATTTTCTTTTCCCTTCTAAATTCTAGAATTTCTTTCAAATCTTAAATTCCCATTTGGGTATTACTATATTTCTTTTTCACATTATTGTATGTTGTCACAAAATGCACACAGAATAAAATCGAGTATGATGCATAATTTGGTAGTATATGTTTTTATTAATTGTTTTTTGGGCATGATGTTCACATAAGATGATGCATAAAGATCAAACTCACATGAAGAGAAATTGTTTCCCTATTGGTATTATTTCTAGCAAATTACAAAGTGGGTGTTACAAGCAGGGAGCAGGGGCGCCGAGCTCTGAACCGATGGAGGGAGATGAGGAAAAGAAGGGGCAGCGACCTCCATGGCTGAGTAGTCGAGGGCGCCGGTCAAGGGAATCACGCAGGAAGCGACGACGGAGAAGACACCTCATGGAGGAGATGACAGCCAGCGCTGGAGATAGGAACGACTAGGAGAGGCGAGCACCAGGGTTGGCGGCGCCCGTGGCTAAAGGGCGAGATGGGGATGGAGGAGCAGAGGAAGCGTCGGCCACCTGCAAAGAAGGAAGGGGGCATCGGCCTCAGGGCTGGGAGCTGCGGTGAGGAAGATGCTTGGTGTGGGGAGGAAATGGTGCAGCAGGCTGAAGCCAACAGCGTCCTGCGCTCGATGGGGATGAGGGCAGCGTGAAGATAAGTCTGGAAGCTTGAGCAGTAGAGAAGAAAAATATAGATTTTCTTTCTTTTTTTCCATTGAATTGACGTGAGTAACAGCAGGAGATCGACGTGAGGGAGCTACTAGAAGTTAGCGTGCACAAGATAACGAGAGAAAGAAACGAGGCTTAGGGAGATAAGGAGAATTTTGATTTTTCTTCTCCAAACCATTAACAAAATAAACATGTACATATTTTGGGTTCTGAAATCTGGGTCTAAAAATATGAACAGGTCCAATCAAACAAAACCGACGATAAAATTTAAACCAGATTTGATTCGATTTAATTTGAAATCTGATAATTCACTCGCAGTCTGAACATGGCAACATATTAATTATGAATACTCAATATCGGCTCTAATTATCTTGATCCAATCTAATCTCGCATCAAAACTTTTGTCGTCGAGTTCTAATTAATTTGCTCGGGACAAACTCACATGGCTGATTTGAGCTTTCCAAATTCATATTTGTTTCGTTGATAAATTTCAAACCAGAATAAGACTCGACATTTCAGGCGATTATTTAACTACGAGTTTCACAAATTATTTTAGACGGTTCAGACAAGTGGAGGCAGATAAGATATTTAAAATCGTAATAGGTGAAGAAGATTATAATTTAGTGATGATTATATTCATCGATATCCCGTACTTAAGTCCGTAGTCGATGTCGAACAGGAAATAAACACCTGGGTGTTACACCGCGGCTATCGGTTTATAGCCAAGGGAGGTGGCCGGGTAGCTCGCAACAACCCCCGCGATCGACGCTGGTGACGCGTGGAGTTTCTGTTGCAACAACACAACGCGGGGAAGGGGAAACCCTGATGGGTGGGTCCCACACGTAAGTGATACAAACGAAGTGCGGCGCGGTGTTCTAGTCTGACGCGAGGGCCTCGTGAGTCAGTGTAACAGAGAGGAGAAAGCGCGAGCGCGACTGACCCGGAGGGCCCACATGTCGGCTCCGTCTGCTGTTCTGGGCCGCGCAGCTAAGGACACAGGAAGTGGGCCAAAATTCGTTTCCCAGGCCCATCCGAGTTAAGAATTCTTTTCCTTTATTCTTATCTCCATTTTTTCTATTTTCAAATTCTTGGATTTCATAATTGAATTCAAACTAGTTGTGATGTTCATAATTAGGTCAACTGTTCAAACTAATATACCAGTATTATTAGTTTTACCTTTATTTATATATTTATTCCTTTATTTTGTATAGCATTTTTCTTTCTTTCCTCTAAGCTCCTATTTGCATATTAGGGTTAAATCTCCAAATTTGGATATTAATATATTTCTTTTTATATTATTTTTATATTGTAACAGAATGCACACAAAATAAGGTCGAGCACGATGCATAATTTATTTGAGTGTCTTTTGTTAATTATTTATTTGTGTAAGTGAGATGTTCACATGTGATGGTGAGTAGAAATATAACACACACATAATAATAAAGGAAATAACTTTTCTTTTCTTCTTTTATATTCTCTCTTACAATTTGGGTATTACACAGTTGCTATCTACCTCCTCCTACAATAATGTACACTACTCTTCCACCATCTTGTGGACCTCAGTCTTGTTATCATAATAAGTGGTTCTCTCTTACAATTTGGGTATTACACAGTTGCTATCTATCTCCTCCTACAATAATATACACTACTCTTCCATCATCTTGTGGACCACAGTCTTGTTATCATAATAAGTGGTTCTCTCTTATAATTTGGGTATTACACAGTTGCTATCTACCTCCTCCTACAATAATGTACACTACTCTTCCACCATCTTGTGGACCTCAGTCTTGTTATCATAATAAGTGGAAAGCGCCTAGACCCTCTGTAATGGCATATTTGAGCTTCTTTCTCATTATCTCCTGCAATCAAAACAGATAGCAAAGGTAAATAGGTGTCAGTTTTACATCTTCACAAAAATAAAAACAGATTAACAAACAGGTATGTGGTACCTTCGAGGAGTAAGGAGGGAGCCTGATACAGTGCCAGCAGGTAGCGACGCTTGGCAATTCGTCGTCTACATTGCCATCGCATTCCTGTCGGGCAAGATGCATGGCAGATAAGTATTCAACAAATGAATAGGTCTGTGCCCTAGTGGTATGTATAATTTGCTATGCTAACAAACCTTGCGTACGACAGTGAGCTTGGGATCAAGCGAAGCTAGGCCGCCAAGTGGGAGATGAGGGGCTCCAGTGCTGAATTGTGTGAAAGCCCGCTGCTCCTCTCTTCCAAACTCTCGCAATATCTCCAGAAACTGCAAGTTGTTACAGTTTTGAGATCTTAATTGGTTGGTGTAGAGTTCAAGGAATATCAAGTCTGATAAGCATACTACTTACAATAATAACCGGTTGACTGCTCATATCGTAGCCATCCTCAAACCCAATGTGATCCTCAAGGTTCTTTAACTGCAAAACATAAACACAATTAGAACAATTTAAGGATCATGTTTGCACAAGACTTGGGGAGTACAGAAAGACACGTACATCCCAAGCATCCTGTTCACCACATAGTATGCGTTCCATTTCCTCTTCTGTAAACATTTTGAGGGCCTTGAGATCAAAAACCTGCAAGTTGTAGAACCTAAATTTGTATTTGTTCTTTGCATAGCAGAGAAAAACTCATTTAGCTCTATATATTCCATTATATGACAAACAGACCTCATTAATTCCAGACTTGAAAGCTTCGATCTGCTTGGCAATCCCACTCTTCAGTGTGGCATAAACGACCAAAGATACATATTCATCTAAACTGTCAAGTGTTACCATCTTCTCTGAGCCTCCAGGAACAAGTTCATATTCAGGATTTCCAGGAAGAGTGAAGTCAAGGCACAAATCCTCCAATTTCACGTTTTTATAGGACAAGTCAGCCGCCGTAGGGTTAGATTCCTCTGAAGAGGTTTCCAAAAAATTCTTCCTGCTAACAAGTGCTTGAAACTCAATTACTGTCCGGCCCAGCTCAGGATCAAATGATAGGATGTCATACATATCGAGTTCCTAAAACCAAAAATACAATAATTAGAACAAGAGAGAGGGAATTCAGAATGAGAAATACAATAATTACCTGCTCAAGCATGATTTTGTAAAATGCTTTAGAAAGTGGAATATCCAGAATCCTTCCATCCAGAACCGCTCTCACTACAAGATTCCCTAGAAGTTTGAATTTTTGTAGCATATTAGTAAAATCAATTCCTTGTGATGATGATGGCCACGGCTTTGGAAATAGTCCAAAAGGAGCATGAACGAATCCATGTTCACCGCTGTCTCCTCTCCACATTCCGAGCCCAGCTCTTTGAAGTTCATGACTAACTGTAGAGTAGAATTCAAATGTTGGACCTCGCCCAAACCCAATCTCTCCTTCGAACTCCACCCCAATGGTTCTATTGCTTGGACCATGATTGGTCATCATTGATACAGCACCTTCAATGATAGCACTTCGGGCTACCCTGTACTTTTTAGTTTGTGGATAATAACGGTTAATCTGGTCTGGAAAGAATGAGCGATGTGCAGTCAGACAGAAGTACTTCCACCGTGTGTCCAAGGACAACAGGAATGGGCAGTTCTCGACCAGATAGACACACCACGAGGGTATGAGGCCATCATCGAACAAGACATCTTGCATTTGCATCTCTAGCTTATTTATGAGAAGACTACTGAGGAACTGATGTCGTGGTACTGGACATATTGCCACTTCAATATCATTGATATCTTCTTGAATACCTTCAGCAAATTTGTTTATCTGTTCATCCATCAAGAGTTGATATGAAAAACGGTTCACCCCTTCAAGAACTTTCAGCATGAATAAGAGATTGTATGACAGGTCAGACACATCCAGATTGCCAGGAAGTTTGCCATTAAGTATAGCAGTGAAAAAAGGGTCCTTTAACCATGCACGTTGAAGGATTTCATGCACGTGGGATAACCGAGTATAGTAGGAACTCTGAGACGAGATCTCCTTATTGCTTTTGATTCTTTTCCTATAGGTTATGCTGTGTTCTTCAACCCAGAAAGATTGGTCGATCCATACATCAGATTGTCCCTTGTACATCAGATGGAGAATCGATTCAAAAAATGTAACAGATGGTTGGAGTGTCACGCCATTGTAGAAGAATTCCAGTCTTGAGGATTTGTTCCCATCATCTAGAAGATACGCAGAAGTCACTTTATTTAGATTCCTATCTTATTATAATCAACAATCAAGCAAGACTAACGCGTAATAAGGAAAGCACGAGGGAATGAGACATGAGAAGAGGATGCATACCATTTTTATCTTGATTGGAATTCTGCAATGATGGGAAACAAGAGGGAATTGTTAAATACTGTTAATGAAAGTTTGCAATACTGAAAATAAAAAGGACAAACATGCAAGATTTATCCTGAATATGGATATGATTTGCATATAAACTGCATTGATACGATAATAATAATTTCAAGAAGGAAATAATCCAAGTCCAAGAGAATTATCGTATTTTTTGCATTAACATTGAGGAAATTATATTTTGAGCAACTGTGTGTACCTCGGATGCAGGTTCCTGATCAGTTCTTCTAAAGATCTCAGGAAATAGAATTGGTTCGGTGCTATCTGGTGTTGAGAAAAGGTCGACACTAAGAACACCATTGTAGTTGTACAATTCTCTCTCCTTCTGCGACCTCCGGAATTTTAATAGCAATGATATTGGTTTCTTGGCCTTAGGATATCTCAGCGGAATCATCATGCCCTCACGTGGCATCTGTTCATAAGATAGCAGTACCGGAAAACTGCCATAGCACATGTGCAAAGTGTCTAGCAGCTTCTCCACCAAAATCCCAAGTGGATTTGCTGAACTTTCATTGAAGGGGGTGAGAGCCAAATTAGCAAATTTATGCAACCGACTATGCACCACACTAAGCTGCTCAAGTACAGGTCCATCATTAAGGTCTGCATTGCAGTATGCCCCGTTTGAGAGATAAACTGACAAACATTTGATAGACCCACTCTGCACAAACTCAAAATTAGAAGTAACTGGCAGTTCATCTGACAATAATCTCCTTGAAAGATCAAACAACTGCTTGCAGCTATCAGGATTTTCAGCAAGGTGTGTCGAGGAATATAAATTCAACCTAGCAAAAAAGTCCCTGACACTTTTGAGAGTGAATCCAAACCTATTTGGAGATTTGTTACTCCCTTTTACCGATAAGAAGTTTTTCTTTATCTCTTTTGCTAGTTCCGTAACAGAATTATTCGCAATGCTGCATGCCTCAACAGTCGAGGAAGTTTTCATGTAAAAGCAAAGGCAAAATTCTTTCATGTTCTGGTGACTGGTATTTTTTGATTGTGATACTATATACTCAATTGCATGCTTTACACCCTCCTTGGTAAAGCTCTCCAAGAAAAAGTGCTGATCTTTTTTTGCAAGGATCCTTGAAATTTTGAGTGTTTCAAATAAGACGTGTTGGTTTTTCTGGGCCAACAAACAATTAAATAAGCTGATACAAAGCAAAAAATAAACATGAACATTATGCATGGTGACAAGGCAGAAAATTCCAAATCTCAAATTCTTGCTAAAAGGAAAAAAATGTAGAAATTTTACCTAGAGAGATTTACAGTCTTCTGTAACTCCACTAGGAAATTAGGTGTGCATAATTTAACAAAGCTGCCAATGACAACAACACAGCAGTAGCAAATTGATGATAGTGCAGCAGATTTTGCAACCTACATTGGACAAAAGAAGTGCACATGTCAAGGAAAATTATGTACTTCTGCAAGCATCCAGAGGTCCTCCCGTAGCGGTCCTGAAAAGATACCTCGTACCTGTACTATAAGGGCAAAGATGCTAGCAAGCTGGGTCATGTATCTACGATGTCGCATGATGATTTTTTTCTTTGCAGTGAGTAATTTAAGATGTTGACCAGAAGTTTCAAGAGGTGGCATAAGTTGGTAAATGAGCTCCAGGAGCATCCCGACCTGCAGTTGGGAATATAATAATGTCAACAGTCAAGAGATTCACCAACATATTTGCAGGTGTTTCATAACATGCATATAGATGGCATCCATATCTGGTATCTTGTGATATCACTACCGATGGCTTGAATGTAAAAGATCTTCCCTTTGTGCACTCTCCAAAAGTAAATGCAACTATACTCCAATTTACTTTTTTTTTAATAAATATGCTGACACATGATGTTAGAATTATCGCGTGAAACTTGGCACGTTACGGGGTAGTTAAGGCACCTTAACTGCAAGTGCATGGCCACAAAATTACACTAAGTAATACAAAGAGAAGAAGTAGAGTACCATATTACTATCGTGGTGCACATAGCTGTAATAACTTATCATCTCCTCGAGCAATACACAAAAATTTAATTCAAAGAGAGACTTCACAGCCTTTGCGGAGAAAGAAGCAAGACCTCTAAACAGCCCCAGAATGCCCTGCCAGACATGTTCCATTGAGTCCTCAGGATCCAAGAAAGCTAAAAGACAGCAACGAAATCAAGGAAGGATGATGAGACATACCTCTAAGGTGGCATCATTGAGGCTCTTCCACCTCTCATTACACATCAAGGTCAATGTTGCCTTGACCACATTCGTTTCATAGATGAGCTTACTCATGTATTTATCATTTTCACAAGCACCAACAGCAATCGATACCAAGCACGGAACAACAGATTCAAGAATCTAGCATCCACAAGGATCAACAACACATGAATGTATTTTGTCACACACACTTTTCATCATATATAATCATACTTACCATTGTATCAGAATTTTGCAGGAGGTTACACAGTGCAGGCACAGCCTCCATGGCCTTAGGCCGCATTCACTTCATCATAATCACTGAAGATGTGCAGGAGGATATCAAACGCCACTATCTGTAGGCATTTGTACAAACATTTGGTGAGCACAGAACATATGAAGCAAGAGGACGAACAGTGCAGAAGCACATCAAGCCACAGAACACTCGCTCACGTGTCATTACCTGCTTGCTCGTTGAAAATAAGTCCAAGAACTGCAGCACAGCAGCTGCCACTCCCCGGCTGAGGCACTCGTGAGGGCATTCCAAAGATATGGCGTTCAGAGCCCACAAACACTGTCGAAGCGAAAGGAAAGAGAGATGTCTGTTTAGGAGCAACTTGAGGAAATAAGATCCGGAAGGGAAGGTAGAAGACGCTTATTACAGCACACAGAGTTGGACTTTACTTCCTCCGTTTCTTTTTTATTCGTCGTGTTTTAGTTTTAAAATAAAATAACTGACCACAAATATTCGAGAACGAAATAGAAACCACGTACAAACAAATATGTACACATGCACAAGTTGTGCATGAGTGTAAAGGAACCCAAACTTTAGTATACAACCATCCTGTTTTAGTTCTAAAACCCTAAACCCTAAACCAAGGGCCAACGGCCAACAACTACTATTTCATATGATGGTGAGGTTCATTAGCCGGCGCGACTACACGGGGCTCATATATATAGATGGAAAGGAAAGCATTGCATAACAATCCTGGCCGACAATAGATTAATCACAGTTCGCGACACTTACATTAATGGATCATTAAGACTAACGTACACGAGTAACCTAAATCAAGAGAGCGTTACAGTATTACGATCAAGACAAGCAGACAGGGTTTTTAATCGGTATAGGGTTTATAAGTACGATGGCGCGGCACGGCTCGGTAACAGGGGAAAAGGAATAAGGCGAGGGAGAGCGCAGTGTGCTGTATCAGCTAGTCCTGCAAGTTGGGCCGGGTCGTGCTGACCCGGCACGGACCCATCGTATTTCGGACTTAAAAACTTCGGGCCAGACTAGCACGAATTTTATTCGGGACCGGGACTAAATCGTGCTCATGTTCTAAAATGTAGACCCAGTACTGACCTCTAAAGCACGGCGGACTTGCATCGGGCCGTGCTGACACAGACCCGGCCCGTAAGAGTTGCTTAGGCGAGGAACCGAGGAGCCCGACGACGACCATGCCAACAACCTCATCAGCTTCGGCTCCAAACTCCAACAACGCGGCCAGCAACGGTGCCTCTTCCTCACAGCAGCAGTATCAGCTGGCGATGGGCAGGAGCGCTCGGCCTGGCTCCAACTCCAACAACGCGGCCAGCAACGGTGCCTCTTCATCGCAGCAGCACGGCCCACGATGGCGCCACAGGAACAGCTGGGGCTGGAAATAAACCGAGACGCGAGACCGCCGCCACAGGAACGAACGGCTGGGGCTGGAAATAAATATCACGCGACGCGAGACCGCGGTTCCCTAACTCTAACTCGTACCGGGCTGGCCCGAGCACGGCCAACGATGGCGTGCCGGGCTATTTGGGACGTCGGGCCACCTAGCCGAAGCACAGGCCTAGTCCTTCTAACGTGTCATGCTGGCCCGATTTTTTCTATTTTGTGTTAGGCCGGACTGCGTGCTATCTATTTTGCATCGGGCTCGTGCTGGCCCAACAAACACAGCCCAAACTTATAGGACTAGTATCAGCAGGCAATTAACCAACCTCCTCGGCGAGTTCGACGCAGTCAACGGCGAGGAGCCTGTCGCAGAGCGCCTCGACGGCGCCGTGGCGCGTGAAGTGCGAAGCCCACTGGGGCGCGGTGTCGCAGGCCTCGGCGATGGCGCGCGCGGCGAGCAGCGGCACGCCATCGCCCTGGGAGCCGGAGCCGCCGGCGAGGAGGGCCAGCAGGCGCGTGGCGAGGCCCGCGTGCGGGGTGGCCAGGATGGAGGCCGAGCCAGACACGGCGAGCACTTCGCAGAGCGCGGCGAGCGCGGCTGCCGCGTCCCCCGCGTCCGCGGCCTCGTCGGCGATCGTCGCCATCGCGTCCTGCAGCTTCGCGCCGCTCGCGTACATGTCCATGGCGAGACGCGCGCGCGCTCCCGCGCTCGTCGGTGGTCGGTCGGGACTGCGCTAGTAGCGGCGGCACGGCAAGCAGGTCGCAGGTGCCCGCCGGTGGCGGCGGCTGGGGGGCGTTGCCGATCGGGCGGTGGGCGTGGGGTCGTTGCGATCGTTGGTTCGCAGGTGCTCAACGGCTTCCGCGTGCGCCGCGGACTCGTGCCGTTGGTTTTGGTTGATAGTGCTGCGAGGGCGAGGGCTTATATATCGCGGCGGCGGGGGGAAAGGGCGGCGGACCCGGACTCCGATGCGGCGTGGTGCATGCACGTGAGACCCAGGAGCAGGGTACAGTCACGTCACGGCCCAACTGCCTTCGAGGTTTAAGGGGATTAAACAGAAAATTTTCTAAACTACCCTTAAAAGAGTATCTCTGGGATACTCTTCAATTTTTTTCTCTCTTGACTATCTATTTACCTTTTTAATTTCATAGAGAACATAGAATAATGAGACAGTCCAAATAAACCAAATATTACATAAATAAAGTTCTTTGGTAGCATCTACGCACCAGTAAATATAACACTAGTGTTGAGTCAAAAATAATTGATAGTCCATAGTTCAAATAATGCACAGAAATCAATCACAGTTCTAAATATTGGTAGGCCACATAAACCAGATATAGCAGCAATATTGTGCTGAAACTGAAACAGAGCACACAGTTGATACAATAGAGCCACATGTTCAAAATCTTGCCATTGAATCGGTCCATGCATACACCATATTCTTGTGCTTGTGCTTGAAGATTAGATCACTGTATTTTCCAACAGTAAGACAAAAAATTAATTAGTTAAAGGAATTTTTTGAAACACCAAGACAACATATCTATAATCTTAGATGTACTTAACCTTCTCAAGCATGTACAGGCCCTTGATAGAGAGCTTCTTCTGCCTTTTTGATCTTGGACGAAGAGCCGGTGGTTGTTCATCTTGACCTACAAAAGATATATAGATATAAAAACAAAATACATTGCTTGAAACAATTATTTGCATGTACACTGTCGATTTTGCTTGCTTACCAGGACCATTATATTCGTTAGGGGATTTAAAAGATATCCTAGAATTTAAAAGAATCATCTCTTCTTCATTCAATCCTCCTGACTCCTCTAAAACGAACCCACTTGGTTTGTTAGGGGATTCAGGCTCATCATTTTCATCAAGTGTCGGCAATTATTCACTCCTAGAGTTGCACAACCATTCCATAATCAAGTTGCCTTCATCATACATAGCCTCTTCTCCTCCAAATAACCTAGTTTGCTTTCTGAAGAAAGTATATTGATTAATTACAACTGAAGCCTTTGAAGATGAGCTTGAAAGTTTCTTTATGGCCATTTTCACAGCATGTTGGAACTTTGGTTGTCTTGCCATTTTGGAAGTACATAGCGCTTCAGGTTAAGGGCAGCAGCTAGGAAAATAAAAAGGCAACAACAACATCAATAACTATCATGTTTTATCAGCTAGAAAAATTGAAGGGCAACAATAATTGGTTAAGGGTAGCAACTAGGAAAATAAAAGGACATCAGTAACTATCAGTAAAAGGGCAGCAACAACATCAACAATAATTGAAGTTTTATGCTTTACCACATACCTGCAAGCATAAGAGTATCATTGAGCATATATGTGGAGGACGGATATCCCCCGGGTCCACCAGAAGGACAAGATGCCTCGCAAGGGGCCCGTGGGCCCAATAATCCGCAAGGTCATCCCTTCGTGGGCCTGGGGAGGAACGTCCAATAAAGCGGATCGACACAAGGCCGGATCGATGCAAGCCCAAGCGGCCCGATGAATTCGAGCGGTGGTCACAACAGTGACCCGACCTTCCCGCGCAGGGGCCACGTACATCGGAACTGAGCGAGCATGGGTCAGCTGAATTATAGGAAGATAGACTCAGTCAGTTCACTATTATTTAGGCACTCGTTATTATCATACCCACATGTAATGCCCCACGGTCGAGTATATAAGGCCTAGGGGACACCCCTTCAAGACGATCGACCTCATTACCTAGCCATCCACACCGGCTCTCTGCGTTTCCAATACTAGAGAACCTCCTTGTAACCCACCACATAAAGTACTCACACCAGGACGTAGGGTGTTACGCATCTCAAAGCGGCCCGAACCTGTACACAACTGTCCACTGCCTCTCGTGCATTTAGCACGAACCATCGAGCTACAGTCGATAACACCATCCTACTCCAAAAAGCACATTGAGGGGCAACCCCGGGTGCGTGGTCGAACCCAAAACACCGACAACTGGCGCGCCAGGTAGGGGGTGTGTCGTCGATCCAAGCTAGCTCAATGGCCGTCACCTTCCAACACAACATCATCCTCCGTCCCGGGTCCGTGTTCTGCTTTGGAACTATCTCATTTGTAGCAGATGAGGAGGGAACTCTGCATCGCATCGCGGATCCACCGGAGAGAAAGTCGTCCTCAAAGATCTCCGAGAAAATCGGAGCAAAGCAGGGAAAAGCGCAACCTCCAACGCTCCGAGAAAAGATCACCTTCAGCAAGCTAGGAGCCGAGGGTCCATCTACCCGGAGAACCCCGCTGTCCACTTCTTCGACGGAAGAATGGACACAGATCACAAGGAGGAAAGAAGCAAATGAGGCCAAGGGTCGTCAAGCTCTTCTTTCTGTGCCTCCGTCCTCAAAGGAGGGCAGAAAGAGGATCATCGCGACAGCTGCTCCATTCTACCCCGACATCCTCTTCATCGGGGGAAGAGTGGAATCGAATCCTATCTCCGACGACGAACCGACTGCACCGGGAGAAGAACCTCATCAGCGGGAATCTCGCTGGCGGAGGAACCGACGCCGAAATGTTCGGCGACATCACGAAGCCGAAGAACGGGATCCGGCGCAGCCCGTATCGCGAGACGAGGTCTCGGAAGTGGGAGAAACTCCGGAAGAACGGGTTCTCAGAGAAAGGAGGAACTCTCGACGACGTGACCGTCGGCAGGCTCAAGAACAGGCCGAGCAGGAAACGAGGCAACGTCGGGAAAATCCACTCTTCGGACGCAACTTGAACCCCGACTTCGCCCGAGCCATGAACACACCGAGTGAAGTCGGTGGAGTGTTGGCTCGGATAGCTGATGGCCTCCCCCAGACTCCCGACGCCGAGGGCTATCGGCGGCTGTTCACTCAAGCAGCCAACCACCTTCTACCCCTCGCTCATCCGCTGAACGATCTACGACATGCCATCAACAGTCGGCGGGACGCACGGAGCTCCATCAACGCTTCGCGCAAACGACGACACGAGAACGAGATCCGTCGCCGGGAAGAGTACGACCGGGATCATGGCATCCCAGCATGGAGTCAGGCCACCAGGACCGAGTCGGGCATGGCTTCAACTGGTGGCACCACCCGGGGATGGTCGAGGCACCATGACAACCACTCCCCTCCCCGGGAAAGACATCATCATCGATGACAAGAAGAAAGCTGTGGAGTATCGGTGCTTACTCCACGCCTCAGGGCCATTCAATGGCTTTCTAACTTCAAGGTCTCCAACATCGACAAATATGAACCTAAGTAGGATCCGGGAGGCTGGCTGGCCGTCTACACCACCGCTGCCCGAGCCGCTGGGGCAACCGAGGATGTGATGACCGCGTACTTGCCCATTGTCCTTGGGCAAGACGCGCTGCAATGGCTGCGACACCTACCCCGACACTGCATTGACGAATGGAGTGACTTCAGTCAGCGCTTCACCGCCAACTTCCAATCTCTCTCTGACAAACCGGCGCAACCGTGGGACCTCAAATCCATCAAGCGTCGGGGGACGAAACTCTCTGATCATACCTCAAAAGATTCTAGACCATGAGAAATCGTATCCTCGAGGTCACGGAAGCAGCAATGATCGAGGACTTCTACCGGGGATCTAATGACTCGGCCTTCGTCTGAGCCATACTACAAAAGGCACCGACCACTTCAGAGCAGCTATTCCGGGAAGCTGACCTCTACATCGCCGCCGATGAACGAGCTCTAGACCTCATCGGAGGAGCAAAACTTGCAACAACAGCACTGCGACGCGACACGAACCAGCAACCCGACAAACGCTGGGAGAAGAGGCCTCGTGAAGAGGTCAACACCGCCGGACCGCCCGCCTTTCATGCCCGAGGAGGACCTCATGGAGGCGAACGCATGCTGGACGACATCATTGACGCCCAATGCCCATACCACAAGGACATGCGCCACACCCTCCGGAACTACAGAGACTTCAAGCACTCCGTGGGGAACGGCCGACCCTTCCAACCTCTACCTCCTCCCCTGCCGTGACGAGGACCAGGAGAACCGCGACAACCCCAGCAGCAGGAGGAGGGAGGAGGTGGAGCCTTCCCGCGTGTTGACAGAGAAGTCAACGTCATCTTCGGCGGACACGGGTCGCAAGAAAGCAAGAGACAACAAAAGCTCAACGATCGTCAGATACTGGTGGCGGCTACCGGTCCTCCCGCCCCGTACCGATGGTCTAAGCACCCGATCACCTTCACCCGGGCAGATCAGTGGCTCAACTTCGACCACCCAGGCAAGTACCCGCTCCTCGTCGATCCGGTGATCCGAGAGAGCAGGGTAAAGAAGGTATTAGTGGACGGGGGAAGCAGCATCAACATCACCTTCCCCCGGACGCTCCAAGGCTTGGGAGTTCCCCTCAAAGAGCTCCACGAGTCGGACACTCCCTTCTTAGGCATCGTGCCGACTGAAGGAGAATATTCGTTGGGCCACATCTACATGCTGGTAACCTTCGGAACTCCGGAGAACTACAGAACCGAGTTCCTGAGGTTCGAGGTGGCGAACTTCGACTGCGGATACAACGCCATCATCGGGAGGCCTGGATTGGTGAAGTTCATGGCCATTCCACATTATACATACATGATATTGAAGATGCTAGGACCACAAGGAATCATAACTATGCGCGCTGACTTCCAAGGCGCCGCAGAATGTTTCCGAGTGGCCATTCAGGCGGCCCTCACTACCAAACCATCGACGACTTCTTCTGCGCAGGAGAACTCAAAGCCTGAGGAAGACCTCGCGGTACCCACGAATGAAGCTCAGGCCGTGACCTCCATACGGCCGACTGAAGAAACCAAGAGAATCAATCTTGGGTTCGCTGACGAGCGCAAAACTGCTATCATCAGTTCCAGCCTGGATGACAAATAGGAAGGCGCGCTCGTCCAGTTTTTGCAAGATAACCGAGACGTCTTAGCATGGCAACCTGCGGATATGCCGAGAGTCCCGAGAGAACTGGCCGAGTAGAAACTGAAGGTCTACCCCCAGGCGACGCCGATCCGACAAAAATTACGTCGCTTCACGCCCAACAAGAGAGAAGCCATCCGTGCTGAGCTAGCTCACTTGGTCGCGGCCGGATTCATTAGAGAGGTGTTACATCCTGAGTGGTTAGCTAATCCTGTTCTTGTACTCAAAAAGAATAAAGTGGATTGGCGCATGTGCGTAGACTATATGGATCTCAACAAACACTGTTCGAAGGATCCCTTCGGGCTCCCTAGGATAGACCAGGTGGTGGACTCGACCGCCGGGTGTTCTGTGTTGTCTTTCTTGGATTGCTACTCCGGGTACCATCAGATTAGCTTGGCAAAAGAAGATGAGGAAAAAACATCATTCATCACCCCGTTCGGAGCTTTCTGCTATACCTCCATGCCATTCGGCCTCAAAAATGCTGGAGCGACTTATCAGAGAGCTATTCAGACATGCTTAGCCAACCACTAGGGCAAGCGTGTGGAAGCTTATGTGGATGATGTGGTGATTAAGACAGAGAATTCATAAAATTTCATTGAAGATTTGTAGTTGGTCTTCAACAGTCTACGACGATACCGATGGAAGCTTAATCCCGAAAAATGTGTCTTTGGAGTACTAGCAGGAAAGTTGCTCGGGTTTATTGTCAGCCACCGGGGAATTGAAGCCAATCCAGAAAAGATCGAGGCTATCATGAGGATGGAAGCACCACGATCACAGAAGAAAGTACAAAGACTTACCGGATGTATGGCAGCTCTGAGCAGATTCATATCAAGGCTAGGAGAGAAAGGCTTACCATTCTATAAGTTGCTCAAGAAGGTAGACAAATTCCAGTGGACTTTAGAAGCACAAGAAGCTATTGATGCGCTGAAAAAATTCTTGACAACACCACCAGTGCTAAAACCGCCGCGCCGAGCCACGCCGACTCAACCGGCTGAAGATCTGCTATTATACATCTCTTGCACGACTCACGTGGTGAGCACCGCGTTGGTGGTCGAGCGAGCAGAAGAGGGACATGCATACCCAGTACAGCATCCTATCTATTTCATCAGTGAAGTTCTGGGTACCTCGAAGAAGAAATACCCTCAAGTTCAGAAGTTATTATATGCAGTACTTCTAACTGCACGTAAGCTCCGTCACTACTTCGACGACCACAAAGTCATAGTAGTCACTGGATTTCCGATAGGGGATATTCTCCACAATAAGGAAGCCATTGGAAGAATAGCCAAGTGGGCCTGTGAACTGGGATCTCATGACATTGAGTTTCGACCTCGCACTGCAATCAAAACTCAAACACTGGTCGACTTTGTATCAGAATGGACCAAGCAACAGGTGCTGGATAATCCGGAAACTGCAGAAGTATGGCGAATGTATTTTGATGGCTCGTTGAAGCTGTAGGGAGCAGGCGCAGGGATCCTCTTTATTGCACCTGGAGGTGAACAACTCAAATATGCTCTTCAATTGTTATTTCCAGCATCCAACAATGCAGCAGAATACGAAGCTCTGATTCATGGACTGAACATTGTCATATCACTGGGCATCAAGAGACTGATGGTGTATGGAGATTCTCTGGCGGTCATAAGTCAGATAAACAAAGAATGAGATTGCTCGAATGATTCCATGGGTAAATAATGCACTGCTGTCCGGAAACTAGAAGACAAATTTGAAGGTCTGGAATTTCATCATATGGAGAGAGATCGCAACACGGCAGCTGATATATTGTCCAAGCTAGGATCCAGTCGGACTCAGGTTCCGCCTAGAGTTTTTGTTCAAGAAATACTGCATCCGAGCATTTCACTGGATCAGGTGGAGGAATGCAATGCTCTGAGCCAACCAAAGTCAAATTCTGATGACTGGAGGGAGCCAATCATCAAGTACATAAAAAATGAGGAGGAACCAGATGAAAAAAATGCAGCAGAACGAATTGCAAGGCAGTCATCTCATTATACTCTCATTGGGGAAACGCTATACAGAAGGGGCGCATCAGGAGTCCTCATGAAATGCATTCTCTCAGCTACCGGAAAGCAACTGCTAGAAGAGGTTCATGCTGGGCAATGCGGGATACACGCAGCATCCAGGACCCTAGTTGGGAAGGTCTTTCGGTCGGGATTCTACTGGCCAACAGCAAAGAATGATGCAGCTGAGTTAGTCCAAAGGTGCGAAGCCTGCCAATACTTGTCAAAATAGCAGCATCTACCAGCACATCAACTGCAAACCATACCTGTAACTTGGCCATTCGCGTGCTGGGGACTGGACATGATTGGACCTTTCAAGAAAGCTCAAGGAGGATACACTCATGTACTGGTTGCTATCGACAAATTCACTCAATGGATAGAGTTCAAACCCATTGCCTCTCTAACTTCAGCTAAGGCAGTAGAATTCATACAAGACATAATATTCAGGTTCGGAATACCGAATAGCATCATAACTGACCTAGGATCCAATTTCACAAGCTCAGAGTTCTTCGATTTCTGCGAGCAAAAGAGCATTCAGATCAAATATGCCTCGGTGGCGCACCCAAGAGCCAACAGGCAGGTAGAAAGAGCCAACAGGATGATATTGGAGGCGCTCAGAAAGAAAGTCTTTGACAAGAATGAAAAGTTCACAGGAAAGTGGATCGGAGAGCTGCCGTATGTTGTTTGGAGCCTGAGAACTCAACCTAGTCGAGCTCTGCATGGAAACACACCTTTCTTTATGGTCTATGGTTCGGAAGCAGTGCTACCTGCTGATCTCAAGTTTGGGGCACCAAGGTTAATCTTTGAAAACATAGCAGAAGCTGAGGCTACTAGGTTGGAGGATGTACTAGAAGAAGAATGATTGAATACGGTGATTCAGTCGGCCCGATATCAGCAAACTCTGAGGCGCTATCATAACAAGGCCATACGGCATCGATCCTTTGCAGTGGGAGACCTCGTCCTCCGCCGAATTCTAACGGGGGAGGGACGACATAAACTGTCGCCACTATGGGAAGGACCATTCATAGTAGCAGAAGTCACTCGGCCTGGATCATATCGTCTCACTCAAATGGACGGCACAGAAATTGGGAACTCATGGAACATAGAACATCTCAGAAAGTTTTACCCCTAGCTACATCTCAAAAGCTATTGGGACGACAATGTACGCTGTAAACTGGGAAATATATCATCAATAAAAAGACTTCAAAGGCACTCAAATTATTCACTGTCAACCTGCACGCTTACTTAACCCGGGGTGACCACTATACCCTACTAACGGAGCAATCGGCTTAAGTCGGCAATGACTTAAGGCGGTGCGACATGCTCACGCTTACTTAACTCAGGGTGACCACTATACCCTACTAACGGAGCAATCGGCTTAAGTCGGCAATGACTTAAGGCGGTGCGAGATGCTCACGCTTACTTAACCCGGGGTGACCACTATACCCTACTAACGGAGCAATCGGCTTAAGACGGCAATGACTTAAGGCGGTGCGACATGCTCACACTTACTTAACCCGGGGTGACCACTATACCCTACTAACGGAGCAATCAACTTAAGTCGGCAATGACTTAAGGCGGTATGACATGCTCACGCTTACTTAACTCAGGGTGACCACTATACCCTACTAACAGAGCAATCGGCTTAAGTCGGCAATGATTTAAGGCGATGCGACATGCTCACGCTTACTTAACTCGGGGTGACCACTATACCCTACTAGCGGAGCAGTCGGTTTAAGTCGGTAATGACTTAAATCGGCACGGTACACTCGCGTCTACTTAATCCAACACAAGCACGTTTGCAATTACTCATTTTAGGGCAACCTCTATGCCCCGCGAAATATGAAGAAATTTCAAAACCATCATACTGCATTTACTTCTGCGGTTATAGATACGGTTGTATTCTAACAACGGAAAAACAATAATGGCATTCAGTACTGAAAAATGTTTTCTGACGGAATATCCAAGCACACTAACCGCGTATACAAAACATTCAGTGTTTCTATTTGGTAATGTTCTTCTCAGGAGAGACCGACAAAGAAGGGCGACTCGAAGAATCTGGAGCGGCATTCATGTCAGCCACTATGTCGTCAGGAACAACCACGCCGGGTCTCCTCATCAGGATCCGCCCCACGCGAATAGCTTTGTCCATAGCTTTGTCGCGCTGGGGCCTCAGAGTAGCAGAAGTCTCTTCAGTAGCTTTGACAGCCAACCGAGCAGTTTGTAGCTCCTGGACGACTGATTTCTTGGAAGCACGCAGATCCTTGATGATAGTATCCTTGTTCGACACCAATTGCCTGAGGCAAATCATATCATCCAAGGACTCTTGCAGCTTATAACGATGATTATCCAAATCTTCCATGGTGAAGCGATGGCTCCTCTCCAAGATGGTCAACGAGTTGCTGGCGTCGCGGTATAGCTTGTCAAGGTTGTCGCGAGAAGTGGCAAGAGCACGTTTTTCCTCCTGCAGACAAGAATCAGTTTCTCCAACGTCAAGCAAGCACTAAGAACACAGCAGATAAAGCCAAGTAAAGCTTAATTCACTGGTCACCTTTTCAGAGTGGAGTTCAGCGTGTTGGCATCATTCAGAGAAGCAGAAACCCAGGCCAATTCAGTCTGACCTTGAGAATATTTTTCTTCAAGATCAGAATACCGCCGAGCCATATCTGTCAAGAAATAGTCAAGCAAGGGTGTTCAGCCAAAAAGCAGATTAATCAAGTAGTTAAAGAAGAAATAAAGGGCACTAACCAGCATTTGCCATCTCCAAATCAGATACCCGAAGCTGAAGCAGCACTGGATTCCAATGCGTCAGAGATAGAGCTCTTTCCGGGATAGAAGCACCCTGCGACCTCAGCTGACCAGCCATTTCGTCAACCAATGCCTGACATTAAAAACAAAAGAATGTAAGAACAATATCACACCCGGGGTACAGCCAGATCAGGAAAAACCAAATTACCTGGAGGTTGGAGAAGAACGAAGGAACTCCCAAGTCGTGGGAAATCACTTGATGGCTCGACGAAGGATCACCAACCGGAACAACCTGCAATGCATCAGTGGGGACCAAGTCAGTGTCATCAGCAGAAGTCAAAACTCTGACATTAGGAGCGCCGGCCTCTAAGGCGACTTCCTGACCTGAAGCTTGAGCTGCTGCCATGCAACCAGAATGCGGAGGAGAAGACCCTACGTGAACATCCATGGAAGTGTGAGAGGGAGAACTAACTCGGACACCCTCGGGGGCTGGGTCATAGCTCTCGCTACCCATCCGAGCTGGATCATCCCCGGTGACACCCTTGGGGGCTGGGTAAGCACTAGCACCATCCTTGAGGGTCGAGCCCTCTGTAATAGCCACCTCTAAGACTGAAGGACCTTCACCCACTTCCATGGGAGCAGAACAATCCAGACTAGCCTCTTGACCCTTAAGACCGCGCTCCAAGGTCGACGAGGCATGGGACGCTGCTCGGGATAACTCCAACCCGGCATTAGGCACATCAGCACAAATATCCATCATCCCACCATCTGCTGGCTCCGACAACAGATCCTCTGGGACCATATCCTCGAGAGTCTGATCAAAATTTGCCAAAGACAATTCTTGCAGACCAACGAGAGCAGACAAAGCTGGAGAAGGAACACCACTACTTTTCCCGCTAGCTATGTAGCGCCGGCTGTTCTTCCGAATTAGAGGGACTTCATTCTCCTCTTCCTCATCTTCATCAATAATGCGGACGGTACACCCATTGGGATTAGCTATGGCCAGATTACACCCATTGGGATCAGCTTCAGCAAAAACTGGCACTAGCACTTCCTCAGCAGCAGGAGCAGAAGGACCGGCATCCTGATCCAAACATGACACTTGGAGAAGATGTCTCTTCTTCTTTTTCTTCCCCTCAGCAGGAGAAGTTGGTTGATTGGCTCGGCGAGGACGCTTCGGGCGAACACTATCAGACCTCTGAATATCCAAAGCTTTGCCAGTCTCTGGGATGGGTGCTACAACCAGTGTTTCAGCAGGGGCTGCATCAGAGGAATCTTTAGCCAACATATCCAGCATGGCACTTATCTCTGCATCACTTGGATTCAAAGGTACTTCGAAATGAACCTGCCTCTCGTCGTCAGGGATTTTGCCAAGTGAGGCAACCAAAGCACTAACCTCTTCGGGAGAGGGTCGCACTCTAAGGCCCAAACCGCTATCTCCAACAGGAGGATTTGACACAAAACTGGTAAAGGCCTTGGAAGGAGGCAGATTCCAGGCTGAGTATGCAACAGGAGCGCCAACGTTCGACACCTTGCCTCTGAGTATCATCTCGAGCCGGCTCACCAAATCCACAGCAGGAATCCTTCTGTTGGTAACCTAGGTTGAATCAGCGAGGCCTCGATACAGATAAGCCAGGTATGCTCTGTCTTTTAGTGGCTGAATGTTCTTGAAAATGAAATCGGCAACCACAGCTTCTGCAGTCAGACCCCTCTCTTTCAACAACCCAACTTCAGCAAGCAGAGCTCCTGCCTTAGCTACCTCCAGGTCTGTGGGGGATTCGGTCCAACTCGGAGTACGAACATCTGGCTGTCTCCCTGACCGTGGGGGGAGGGAATTCCCGTGATTCTCCATGATAAACCATTCTAGGCGCCATCCTTTGATGTTGTCCTTGAGTGGGATGTCGAGGTAATCGATCTTCCTCCCACGGTGCATCTCCAAACTCGTGCCCCCCACAAGCTGGTGCTGCCCTCCGGCCATCCCAGGCCGACAGTGGTACAGGTACTTCCATAGGCCGAAGTGTGGCAGAATACCAAGGAAGGCTTTGCATAAATGAACAAAAATGGAAACTTGCAGAATGGAATTGGGATTCAGATGGGTCAGATTCAAGCGGTAGAAATCAAGGAGACTGCGGAAGAAATGAGAAATGGGAAGAGCAAGGCCGCGGATGAGAAAAGGAACATAAATGACGGGTTCGTGGGTGTCTTCTGTCAGAACAGTGACCCCATAGCAGATCTGCCAAGAACAGAGCTCCTTCGGAGGAAGAACTCCGATGGATATGAGATGGAAAAGGTCAGATTCAGAGACGACAGACATGTGATTACCTGCGAAAGGTGGCTGACTGTTGGGATCGATAGGGGGAATGATTGCGGCAGACGAACTCTGGGCTTTCCGCTTGGGTGCCATCTCAACCTTGCTGGCGAGCAGAGCGGAGGCAATATTGCAAGAGAGCAGAGAAGGCCTGGATGCAGAAAAGCAAAACTAGGGCATAGAAAGCAGAGGCATGCGACAGTGCAGTACATATGGGGTTTTCCCGGGCCAGACGCCATTTCTAAAAAGCGTCAAGTCACCACCCAACTATTATTTCTAAAATGTTGGCGTGCTATGTCATCACTCGGCCGTTATTTCCAAAACGGCCGACGCGGCCTAATTTAACTCAACTGTTATTTCTAAAAACGCTGACGTTACCATACTTCACTCGGCCATTGTTTCCAAAGCGGCCGACGTGGCCCGTTATCACTCGGCTGTTACTTCTAAAACACCGACGTTGCCAGCAGTCACTCGGCTGTTATTCCTAAAGCAATGACGTGGCTCCAAAGGATTCGGCTGTTACTTCTAAAACGTCGACATCACTAGTAACCGCTCGGTCGTTATTTCTAAAACACCGACGTGGCCCGCTATCACTCGGCTAGCGCCGACATCACTAATCACTCGGTTGTCATCCCTAAAACGACAACGTGACTCCAAAAGACTCGGCCGCTACCACTAAAGCGCTGACATCGCGAAGAAGGCAGTCTGAAGCGTGACTCGACAATTCTGAGTCGCTACTCAAGCATCACATTCAGAAACAACATCTGCATTAAGCATTAATACGATCGACGATCGACAGGAAGGCAAAATGGTGCACACAGAATTGGGTGAAATCATTCTTCATTATAAAAGGGAAGCACTACCGAACTTACAAACCAACTCATTATGAGTTGATGTCCTCCCCATTACTACATCATATTCCACTACACTATACTACTAACTACTACTACATTATTTCACTAATACTACTTCTACTACTAATCTATACTAACATTTAAAACTAGTGGCATCTAGCCACTTGCCTTGTTGCTACCCTTGCTGCTGCCCTTGTTTCTGCCCCTGCTGCTACCCTTGCTGCCATCGCCGCCGTCGCCGCTGCCACCTTTGCCGCTGCCGTCACCACCCTTGCCGTCGCCTTCGCCACCATCACCATCGCCTCCGTCGTCATCGCCGTCACCGCCATCACCACCGCCGCCCTCCTCGGACGAGTCCGAGGAGTTCTCCGACTCATCCGAGCCCTCGAGCCCAGCACGCTCGACGGCCCGGATGTAGGTCCACACCTCTGCGGTGATCCCCTGGGAGTCGTCTGAGTCATCAGACGACGCCGGGGGAGAGGCATGGACCGGCGAGCCCTCGGACTCGGAGGAGAACTCCTCCTCCGAGTACTCCAAGTCACCGAAGTCCTCCGAGGGAGGAGTCGGCTCATGCTTCCGCTTGTCGCCGGAGTGATGCGAAGAACTACCACCCTTCTTGCTCTTGCCCATGGTGGAGTAGAAGGAAAGAGAAGAAAGTAAACAACGAGCAGCGGTAAGAGATGTGAAAATGTCGGAGAAGCAAGAACAATATTTATAGAAGAAGAAGGCAACCGCTCACCTCCTACCACGGCCACCGAACAGTCGCAAAAATTCAATATGCAATTCAAACCATTTGGAGACACGTCAGGCGGTTGACGCCGTTCCACATAGCACGACACCCATTGGGACTTCAGTCAACTGCTTGGGCGATATGATTACACCCGCGGTCACATCAAGTTACTACTCAGAAGCAGTTTGCTAAACGCTCAGCGTACCAAGCCGTCCCTTTCCTACACCCATTGGGGGGACGTCCAGGAATTTTCAATAGATTTTCCAAAGCAGTCACATCCATACAGTATATGCAATGAATACCTCAAGACAGAAGGAAGATATCAACAGATATCAGAGGAAAGCCAAATATAGCCGATGAGGTACAAGTCTAATCGATAGAAGCATTGAAGCACGAAGTGATATGAAGACTAGCCAAAGGCCATCTATCGAACGTCCAATCAGTCGCAGATCAAATAAATTGCAAGGCCTAGCAAGATATGGGCAGATTGCGTACTCGACTTCAAAGACAAAAACGTATGCTGACCTCTAAAGCATAACGTTAATGATATAATGCTGATCTCTAAGGCATTCGACAAAAGAAAAAGATGATTTCTGAAAAACAGCAGGAAACGAAGACCTTCGAGTGGATTATTTTCAAAAATCCACTCAAAGCTCGGGGGCTACACCCATTGGGTGCACCTGCGGTGCACCCAATGAATAATCATCCCCGAAAGACAAAATGCTGACCTCTAAAGCATACAACAAAACTAAGGCAAAGCTGACCTCTGAAAAAGCATAAGTGGAAGATAAAAGTGATTTCTGAGAAGACTTGAAATGAAGATCTTCGAGTGGATTATCTGCAAAAATCCACCCGAAGCTCGGGGGCTACACCCATTGGGTGCACCTCCGGTGCACCCAATGAACTTCAAAGTTCTACAGTGCAAAATGCTGACCTCTGAAGCATGAACCTGAGACAAAACACCAAATTCCGAGGAATAATAGCGGAGGAAGATAGTAAAAGATCGTTTTTACCAGATTACTCAGAGTTCAGAAGTAGTGACCCGACAGACTTATTTCCAAGGCATTTCTTGTTAAAATCAAAGACTCCAAGCTGGACCTAGGATCTTTGGGCCGATTATTTCAAAATCAACCCAAAGATCGGGGGCTTGTGGGGGACGGATATCCCCCGGGTCCACCAGAAGGACAAGATGCCTCGCAAGGGGCCCGTGGGCCCAATAATCCGCAAGGTCATCCCTTTGTGGGCCTGGGGAGGAATGTCCAATAAAGCGGATCGACACAAGGCTGGATCGATGCAAGCCCAAGCGGCCCGATGAATTCGAGCGGTGATCACAACAGTGACCCGACCTTCCCGCGCAGGGGCCACGTACATCGGAACTGAGCGAGGATGGGTCGGCTGAATTATAGGAAGATAGACTCAGTCAGTTCACTATTATTTAGGCACTCGTTATTATCATACCCACATGTAATGTCCCACGGTCGAGTATATAAGGCCTAGGGGACACCCCTTCAAGACAATCGACCTCATTACCTAGCCATCCACGCCGGCTCTCTGCGTTTCCAATACTAGAGAACCTCCTTGTAACCCACCACATAAAGTACTCACACCAGGACGTAGGGTGTTACGCATCTCAAAGCGGCCCGAACCTGTACACAACTGTCCACTGTCTCTCGTGCATTTAGCACGAACCATCGAGCTACAGTCGATAACACCGTCCTACTCCAAAAAGCACCTTGAGGGGCAACCCCGGGTGCGCGGTCGGACCCAAAACATCGACAATATAGTCAAGTCTTGTATTGATTACTTGCATTAATCTATCACACATATTTTTGTTGATAGGATCATCACCCAAATTGGCTCGTATTTTAGCCATAGCGCTCATCATTTTTGGAAGAAAAGAAGATATAGACACACTCTTCTGTTGATCAGCTAAACAAAGTACAAAGTAGATTGGTGACACAGCTTTCAAAACCTTTTCCATGTCAGTCCACCATTTATTTTTTGTCAAACAATCATATGTGAAGTCATGATCTTCTTCACCATCCCACTTACAGTTCTCCCAATCAGCTGATGCCATCCACAACTTAAATTTATCTTTTCTGTCCAAAAAAACTCTGCAGGAAAATTAAAACAGTACCAAACCTAGTTGCGTTCCACTGAACTAGCTCTCTACCAATTTTATCTCGCATCATAGCATGTAACATAGAATAAAAACAACAATAAATTATGAAAAGCAGCAATGGATATGAATTATGACAAAACAACAATGAAATATGACAAAACAGAATTGAACTATCACCTATTATGATTATAGAAGAATCTACAAATTCTCTTTGCACTATCCACTACTTCTGCAACATCCGGAAATCGTCCTATATCCTTCAACATTAAATTTGTGGTATGTGCAGCACATGTCTGCCAAGTAATATGTGGATATTTTGTTGTGAAGTCTTGACATACCTTTTTTATAGTTTGAGCCATTATCAGTGATGATCTGAACAACATGCTTGATCCCAATATCAACAACCACATCAGATATAACTCCATAGATATAATCAGAATTTTGAATTAGACCGGTTGCATTTATTGACTTATGGAAGAACATGCACCCATTGCAAAAGATCATAAAATTAATAATGGACATCAAGGTAGGACATATACAATCAAGACATAGAAAACAAAAGTAAGGTCATTATGAATACCAACATAAAGTAAGGTCAACTAATTGAACAAGTGTTTACCTTTCCATGAATCACACATGACTGTAACTCCACAATCCTTCCCATACTATTTGAATTTAGCCATGTGAGCCTCCAGTTTGCATAATTCGTATCCAATAATGGACCATCTATTTGTCTCCCACATGGAAATGGTATTTCATCACCAAATTGTTGAGCTAACTTAAGGGCTGAACGGAAGTATGGGCAGTTTGCCTTCCTTCCAGGAATGTCATTAGCATGGAACCATTTTGCCAATGCTATCCCTAGCTTCTCTTTGTGACCCTCTCTAGCATAACATCTATACGTGGTTGCACTTGTGTCCTACTGCGTGCCAAGTCAATGTCAAAAGGATCTCTGGAGGTATCTTGTGTATCCTCGTAGTACCTTGAGAGCCTACTTTGCTTCCATGTAGAACAACTTGCAGCTCCACTTGCACTAGCAGTTGACTTATCAAAAGGTGAACAACTATCATGTTCCAATGTGGAAAAAGAATCCCTCAATGAATTTCTCATTGCCACATCAATTTGTGCTTCTACATCAAGAGAAATTCTTTCACTTCGATAACCATGTCTTGTTCCAGTAACCTCCTTTTCAACAAACAGACGAAGCTTCTTACCACATGCCCTCCTAATTCTCCCATCTATTACTTTTTGAGACATTAGGTCCTTCACATGATTTGGCACTTTACGACATGCCTCCACACTCCCAGGTATGTGACCTAGATGCTCTTTTAATCGAGACGCCCACCTTTTTTGGTGGTGAAACAATAAAAGCACTTAAAGCCAGCCCCATGAGGTCCAGGATATGGTTCACCATGGCTCCAAGTCATATCAATTGGTCCATTTAGCTTCACTGGTTTCCCTACATTACCAAACACTATTTTAGCAAATACATTACCAATAGCATTCTACATAAATTTCTAACAAGTAGTATCTCACAAATGGTCACAAATATGTGCAATAGATAGAAATCCATCTGATCATAAATTTGTACAGAAATCCAGTAGTATTCCACAGAAATTTGTAACAATTAGTATCTCACACTAGTCATAAATATGTGCATTGGATTGAAATCCACATCCTACTGTTGATCCAGCATTGAATCCAAATTTATTTATAGCAATACACGTATATATTAAACAATAAAAGCAATTACCAAGTCGAACAAGCACCATTCAGCACCACTAGAAGATATGTTAGCATCAGCCATGGTCTTTCCTTTCTCTGAGTGAGTAGCACCACGAAGCTCAGTAGGATGGTCAACCACATGCACTTCATCTTCACTGTCCGAGTCCCACAACATCGCAGGAACAGTGCCAGTGCCTCCACCCAGCTCGTCGTTGTCCAGCGCTTGCTGCTAGCCTCCCTTGCACACCAGACGACAGAACAGATCACCAAGTGAAATACAACAAGTTATACAAGAAATGCAGAAGTGTTGTACCTATCTTGTAGAGAGATGCCACGTGACGAACTAGTGCAGGCGTACAACAGGCCATCAACACATTTGCACAAGGAGGAGCTGAACGTGAAGAACAACCTCGCTTATATCTATGTCTTGAAGAACAGCCATGGGAGAAGCTAGGGAGAAAATCTGATGCTAGTGGTTGCGGCGGAGTGGTTCACGCGGTTGCACTGGCGACCGTCATAGGAAGAGCTGCACGTGAAGAACAGCCACGGGAGAAGCTAGGTAGAAAATCTGAACCAGGCGGCTAGCCAGTGAAGAAGCAGGTGACGGGCTGACGGCTGTAGATGTTTTAGGGTTCCATATTTATATACGATTAGTGTTTTGGGACTTTTATTTACAGCCCAAATACATACAAACTGAATTGGGCCAGCTGAATTTAGAACAGATGAAAAATTTGAGTGGTAAGGAAAAAACCAAGCCCTGTCGATAAACACGATTTTTGGTTTTCTCGGAAATTTCTCGCCTAGAAATTTTCCATGGGTAGGGATGGCAACCGACAATTCTGGTCGACAAATAGCTCTCCATTCTTATTCCTGCGATGAAAAAACGTTTACGAGTGACATTTCTTCCTCATTCTCGTTTCCCACAAGAATAAATCCATGACATGGATCCTCATCCCCGTTTACATTATAATTAGGGCATACATCTTTTGTTGTTACTGTAAAACATTGTCACTTATGCACATGTAGGAAATTATTACGTATACATCAAAATGAACATATTTGTACAACGGGTGATCTCTTGACAATGCAATTAATTATTTTTATCATTAACTATTACAGGAAACCATCGTCACGTACAAGTGCGGGGACAAAGGATGGGGAATGCTTCCTCGTTCTTGTCCCCGTTTACACGTTGGGGGAGATTTTTTCCTCGTTTACATCCCTATGGGGATAGAAACTTTACTATCCCCATCCACTAAAGACTTGTTTGGATACTCCCGTATTCACCTCAATCCATATGCATTGAGGTGGATGTTGGTCACCTATTAGGATTCCTGTGGAGAACCAGAACAGGACAACACAATTAAAGGTATTAGACCTTCATCCTTCAAATCTATCCCATGAGAGTTAGATTGAAGGAAGATCTTTACAAACTTAAAAGAAAGCAAGATATATAAAGATACTTAAGACAATTCATCATTGATACACTCCTTTTATCATCCCTTCTGATTACAAGTAATTATAATTATATCTTCGAAGGCTGTGACAACACTTTGATGGTGACAAGGCAACATATCTCTAGAGGCGGAGCAATTTCGTCCTATAGTGTCTCCTTTGTGTATGGCACTGTACCTCTACTTATAATGGCAGTTTGGTATTCAATTTTGTAAGAAATTACAACCACGACCTCGAACACTTTACAAACAAGTATGAAAAATTTACTAACGACATCATCGTCGTTTTCTTCCGAAGTCTTGGTGTGCATGAGGGAAAATCCTTTCTTTGTTTTCTTGCCATTTGCTTCGAGCTCTGCAATATGCTTCGCCTATGCACTTAAGGTGAATCTTCTTCTATTCCCCTTTCAATATGCATTAATGAGCTTCGGCAAGCATAAATTGCTTGCTCTTGAAAAAAAATCACAAGATGGTTAAGACTAGGTGATTTTAAGGACCTTCTGCAAGGCTTACCCCCAACAGTAGCCCCTCGCGGGATTAGTTCATTTTTTCCATAACGTGCTCAGACCGCAAAACAGATGAATGCCTTGTGCCGAAGGTCCAAAAAACATCTCCCTCGAGCACATTATTGAAAATGAGATCAACAAACACGTGCTTGGACAGCTGGCATCAAGGTGGGACCCTGCAACTGCGGTCTATATGACAACGAGCAGAGGTGGGTGAGTCCTTGAGTTATGCGCTTTTTTACCTGTATAACTTGATCGGCCCCAGCTGGGTCGCACAACATATATTGCTAGCACCAACCTGCTGACATTAAATTCTCTGCCTTTGAAGCTCATTTGCCTGTCCAGCGTTGAGTGAGCTTTGAAAACTCAAGACTTGGATAACCTTCGCATGGTGAGGATTAGGACAATTGCTAAGGTAAAGATACCAATGTCGTTAGAAGCATTGCAGAGAGACGAGGAAGTCGCCAATATCGAAGTCATGCAAGGGTATGCAAGTGTTCCCATTTCAGAGGATTTGAAAAAGATAGAAACTTGACGAAGAAGGGGGAGACTGATAAAGCAGTCGAAGAAGGGGAGGATTTATAGGATAATGTCTCTGCTACTGGGGATGATGTTGCCGGGGAAGAAGAGTATGACCTTCATCCATCCAAGCCTAGTTATACTGACATGGTGCAATATCTCATAAAGCCCAACATGTAAAAGGTTTTGAAAAGGCTTGGATATATTGATGATGAAAATTTAATTTGTTTTGTCAGGGAAGGAAGTTTTCCTAAGCTGAAAGTCATGGTGTATAAGAGCTTCTTCTGGGCAGGCCTTTTGGCTTCTGAGAACACCTAGAGCTAGACGAGGGGTTGAAAAGGTGATCCTACGAACATAACTCTAAACAACACAAACTTGGTTTATAATATATGTTAGTGAGAACTAAAACCAATTTAGGATGAGAAGAGAAAGGAAAAGGAGAACTCTTCACTTCATTGCTCCTTTAGGATGAGTATTAAACTTAGGAGCAATATTGCAAGTGAGTAGAGAACTCAAGAAGACAGTAATCACAATAAATAAAATGGACAAAAGACACAACGATTTTTACCATGGTTCGGTCAATGCCTACTCCACATTGTGGCGACCTCTTTTAGTCAAGGGTTGCACTCAACCCATCTCAAGTGATCCAAAGATCAAACTTGAGTGCTACAGTTGTCTTCCTTATATCAATATCACGTTGTGAGGAATCTCCATAAATTGGAGTTTCTCATGCCTCACACAAATTATTACAATCAAATCCGAAGTAAGGAGAGAGGTAGAGACACACACAAGTGCACAACACAGCAACAACACACACACAAGTAAAAGAGAGAGCGCACAAATCAAAACGACAGAGTCACAACTCAAAAACGCGCTCAAATATCTCTCTAACAAATCAACAGCGTGGTCACAGAGGTTCGGAGTTGTGGTGTGCTCAAAGTATGATTGGGTTACAACTCCATGTGTCTAGGGGGTCCTTTTATAGCCCTAAGGGACCAAGGAGCCACTGGGGCTTCATTTGTAAGCTCCCATCCTTCCCCGTCTGCGGGTGCACTGGACTATACGGTGACGCACTGTAATACCCTGAATTTGGGGTGTAAAATTTCTTTTTCTAATATCCACCAAATTCAGGTGTTACCCTCTCTTTTCCTTGCTTTTCTATTTTTTTAATAATGAAGTGTTATTTTGTTAGCGTAAGCATATTCAATTGAACCCTAGAGAAGCTTTGTGTGCTGCATTTCATGCTGAAGCATAGTTTTGTTTGCTATCGCATTTAATTTTATTTAAATTATATTGGACTGGATCTAATATGTATATAATGTCTACTATTCCTATATATACGAAAAGAAGAGAAATAAAAAAAGGAGAAAATAAATAAAAAAGGGAACGACCGTTCAGCCCATCTCCTTGAACCACCACGCTCTCATCTCCCCTGCCTCTCTTATTCTTACAGGTGGGCCCCATGCATCATCTCCTCCACTTCTCCCTCTATCTCCACTATAATCCCCTTTCCTGCTCACATCGTTGGCGGTTCCAAGTTTCCCCGACGAGCACGCCCTCTCTCCCTGCGCGTCCGACCATCCCAGGACTATCTCCCACGCCTGTCTCCCCTCTACCCTCGGCGCCGCAGCGGTCGTCCGGCTTGATTGCCTGGCGCGGTGGCGCGGCCAGCTCAGCTGCCTGGCGCGGCAGCCTCGGCTCGGCATCCCACCGCCTGCCGATGCAGTGGCGCGGTGGCTCGACGCGGCAGCCTTTACAGCTCGCCGAACGTCGGAGTATGGCCATCGACCCCGACCGAAGGCTCGTTGCGCCGCGTTCGTCCTGCACTTAGATCTCCGCAAAGCCGCCATTCCATGTCGAGGTGAGGAGTCCTCTGTCTTCCCTTCTCTCCTCTCTATCGCCATGGTCGTTGCGTTGTTTCTCGGTGCCATGGCAGACAACTTGCTTCTCCTGAGCCTGCCTCCTATGTTGCGCTGCGCCCGTCGAGTCACTCACTGCGCACCTGCCATCATCGTCCTCGAACGGCGTCCGTCTTCCCGATTGCATGCTAGCACAAGTGTGCGCCCGCTCCGCGCGGCCGTTCTCTCGGTGTGGCCATGAACACCCGCGCGTCGCGCGCCTGATGCTGGTCGCGCTCTAGCGAGCTGCCACAGGCCCATGCCACATGCACATGTCCGTGCGTGCCGCCATGTGTAGCACGTGTGTGTCGTCGTGCTCATGAAGAAGAAAACCGTCTGCTCGAGGCTTCGGTCCAACTAGTCCTGTAAGTTTGGGCCGTGCTTGCTGGGCCAGCACGAGCCCGACACGAAATAGATGGCACGTAGCCCGGCCCAGCACGAAATAGAAAAAACCGGGCGAGCACGGCACGTTAGACGGGCTGGGCCGTGCTTCGGCTGGTGGCCCGACGGCCCAAAAAGCCCGGCACGCCATCGTGGGTCGTGCTCGGGCCAGCCCGACACGATTTAGGGTTTGGGAGCCGCGGTCTCGTGTCGCGCGATATTTATTTCCAGCCCCAGCCGTTCTGTTCTCCGGCGGCGGCTCCTTGGCTTCTCTGCTAGTCCGCCAGTCCTCATGCGCAAGCCGCCCAACCCGCCGTCGCTTCTTCCCTCCTCCTTGGTTCCTGTGGTGGCGGCGGTCCTCCTCCTCGGTTCCTGTGGCGGCGGTGGTCCTCCTCCCAACGTCAGCGGCGGGGCCCTGCTCCTCCTCGACTAGCAAGCAACCGAACTGAGGAGGAATCGCAGGATGCCAAAGCAGACACGCACGGCTAGTTCCTCTCACTGACGCGGCTCCTCCATGATATCTAGAAATGCAGACAGGACCTCGAGCATGGCACGGCTCCTCCAGGCGGACCGACTTGACGGCCACGAACAGCGCAGCGACGGCTCCTCCATGATCTCGCCCTCACCCGCCGCGAACAGCGACAGTGACGACGCGACCGACTTGACGGCCACGAGCTCTCCCTCGCCGACCGCGAACAGGGACAGTGTTACGGGCCAGGTCTGGGCCAGCACGGCCCGATACAAGCCCGCCGTGCTTTAGGGTCGTGCTGGGCCTACATTTTAGGACATGGGCACGATTTAGTCCGACCCGAATGCAATTCGTGCTAGCCCGGCCCGAATTATTTAAGCCCGAAGCACGACGGGTCCGTGCCGGGTCAGCACGGCCCGGCCCAACTTGCAGGACTAGGTCCAACCTTATTCGCGTTGAAGAGAAACTGTCGTAGCGAGCATCTAGGAAAATAAAGGAACACACATCAACATAAAACGAGAACTTCCTGTAGGCCCCACCTGCATGCGTCCGCCCCTGCATGCCAATTTCCCATGATTCCCTTGCGTGTGACATGATCTCCACTAATTCCTGCATGCATCCAAAACCAACCAATGGAAACCACCCTCATAATGGATCTTAGATCTTCTGCGCATACTCCTTGCGCGACCCTTCGTGTGGCCGGCCTCCAACCAATAAGATCGTGCCATGTCACAAAAAAATCTGTGATTTATTATTTATTTAATATATTTTATGTTCTAGCCGATTTAGCTTTATATTAAAGTCGTGTGCATGTTAAAAATGATATTTTATTATGACACATGTTTTCGTTAATTATTGGTTTCTCTGATGGTTATTAAAACAACATTTTAATTAAAACTAAATTATAGTTTTAATCTCTGTTTTATAAATATGTATATATATATATATATTAATGTGCTAACTCAACTGTTTTTGAATTAATATTTATTTAGTATAAACGCGATGTCGGTGAGTGGTTCTTATGTGTCGCGTGTGCTGTTCGCACGCGTCGTCGTTTGCGCGTGTTACTGTACCCGTGTATCGTGTCGCGCACATTATTTTTGCACGTCGTGCATCTTGTCGCGTGTCGTTAATTTCGCCCCGCTTAGAATCTCTCGTGTTACTTAACTAACATCTGTTAGTGTAGCATATTAATCGAAACTAAATAGTAGTTATAATTAATATGATTATGTCGATTAATACTTACTAAGTGTAAATACAATAACTACTTGACCGTAGCCCCGACCGTCGTGTTTTTTTTCCTCGCGTGACCATAGTAACGCGCTCTATTTCGTTCTGCATGTTTTATTATGTTTTTATTTGAATGGTGTAATGTTCTTATGCATATATATATATATTTGTTTGTTTGTGCCTGTTTGTATTCGCTATGCATCGCAAATAGATCACGATTCATTTCCGAGCTTCGAGGAATCGATGGTCAAGCTTCGGCGACCAAGTGGTCAAGTTCTTCGAGTTCTACAAAGTTGAAGACTCTGAGCATCCGTTTGGTGAAGACAAGTGTCCTCTATCCTATTATGTCCCATTTACTTTATAATTCATCAACCTGCATACCATGATCAACCTAAGGATTGACTAGTATTCTATTTTCCTGTCCTTGTTTACCCTTTGGGAATTGATTATCATGATTAGTTCTATGCTAGCGCTTTACTTTAATCAATGAACATGATGAGATACAATGATGATACTATGATTTTATTCTGGATATGATGATATACTTGTGGCATTTTAGGGGACTCGAGCGGTTTCTCGAGTGCCTCTCCGTTGGGACCTGTTCGTTGGATGACCACCCGGGAAAACAGTGCAACCATGAGGGTGGTATGGGACACCCTTAGCTAATTAATTAGAGGAACTGAGGTGTAGTTCGCTTCGCCGTCGTGCTGTCAATGGGGCTCGATGTATGCGGCTCGCTCCGCCGAGGGTGGATTGCCCCTTGGGGAGGAGTGCGGTACATTTAGGAAACCTAACGGGCGGCTACAGCCTCAGGGAATCTTTATAAAGGCTTCATAGTGAATCCTTGGCCATTCACCTCGGGAGTGAATAAGGGTCTTGCAAGCCCGGGCTAGAGAGGGAATCATAGCTCATGGGTAAAGTGTGCAACCTCTGCAGAGTGTTATGAAACTGATATATCAGCCGTGCTCACGGTTATGAGCGGCCAAGGGAGCTCCATTGATTAGAGACATATTGAATCAGGGCTACTTTGTTTACATATGATGATGAGGATAATGCTGGTTTCTATTGTGATTATGATTATGATTATGGTTTCTGGTATTCTTTCCGTCTGGAAAGGGTACTTTTGGGTTAACAACTTGGGTTAATGTTAAAACCTGGCTCTCTACTAGTAATAATTACCTGATCAACTAAAAGCAACTGCTTGACCTTAACCCCACATAAAGCTAGTCCACTACAGCCAAACGGGACATTCGCTGAGTACGTTGATGTGTACTCACCCTTGCTTTCACAAACACCAGGTTGCCTTTGGTGCAATCTATGCTCAGGTAAAGAAGAAGGCGTCGAGGCGGATCTCCAGGAGTTCCAGGACTTCGACGAGTTCGAGGATTAGGCTAGCGACCTCCCCCAGTCAGCTGCCTGTGGTGGGTTTATTTACGTTGGCTACATTTCTATTCTGTGTACTTTGATTCATATTATGTAAATGACTCTAGTCTTTAATATTATTACTTACTCTTTATTGTAATTCGAAGCATTATGCTATGATGAGTCATTTATGTAATCACTGTGTACGTGAATTTCTGATCCTGGCACGTACATGGTTCGCATTCGGTTTACCTTCCAAAACCGCGTGTGACACGCACCGGACTCTGCATAGTGCAACGATCAACAGATCCTTCATTGGTCACTTTCCGTTTCAGGTGGGCATCGGAATGTCCGGTGGGTGGCACCGGACTGACCGGTGCGCCATCTCATAGTTGGCTACGGGTTACATGGCAGATAGCCATTGGCTGTCTTCACACGGGACCGTCCGACGCTCTGCGCGGACTGTCCGGTGATTTTTAGCCGATGAAGCCTGGCCAAGCCCAAGAGTGGCATGTTCGGTCGGACAGTCACCAGACTGTCTGGTGGGTGGCACTGGACTGTCTGGTGCTGCCCAGTCCAGCCCTGCTTGTTTCTTTTTGTTCCAACTTTCTTTTCCTCCTTTTGGCTCGGCTTCATATGGTCCCTAACACTTAGACATAATAAATGTTATGAGAAGGAAGATGTCAACTGTCCATAATAAATTCAAAGATATATTTCAAATGCCCAAGAATTCAGAAGACGACATGGACATTTTAATACAAAATTTGAAGTCACTATCATTGCTATTTCAGTCCGCATCTCACACCAGACAAGAGGAGCAAGAAAGTTTTATTGGGATGTCCATTCTAGAAATTCTACAGGTCCATCCACCAAATGACATTCGTTCGAAAGGGAAGTGTAGAAGATTACTAGGCTATGTTTATAAAAACAAAAGGAAGCAAGGTTTGAGTCCACGCAAATGCACATCATGCAAAGATGTTGGACATGATAGGCACAATTGCCTGAAGAAATATGCAACCATACCATGGCTTCTGGTTTTTATAAGTCATTCATAGATTCATTGTTGGCTTTGGAGACTTGATTTGAATTCTCTATTTCTAGAGACATGATGCCAAATCTAGTATGCAACCAGATTTTTTTCTTAATTCAGTTATTTCTGTCATGATGTTTCAGGGCCATGCAATCATTTGGTTATTTCAAATATATTACAATATGAGAACTGAATCAGGTTTACACTTTGCAATTAGATTACAATATGACAGCAAGGATTGTAAAAATGGCGCACTTGATCACTAACTGTTGTTTCGGTACATCTCCTGCTTTTGTCCTTTATGTCACCACAACAACATTTAGTGATAATGTTAGGCTTCAAAGCAATTTCTGTCAATACAGGATCATGGTCACACACGGGATTTTGCTACAAATTAACTTTTGTGAATATATGATGACCATTTTTCTCGACACAACAAAAGCACACCAATTATGGATATTTTTCTCAATCATTTATTGATCATTTGTTCCAAACAACAATGTTACTTCTGAATACATTTACGACACTACAAGTAGCCTTCCATTCGATAAGAGAAGCAAACAAAAATTCTGTACAACGCATGATACTGGAAAAGATTACTAAAAATGCCCAAGTATAGCCTTCAAATCTATCAATACCGGATATAGTTTCCAACTCTGTTCCTTGTTCCTCTGCTGCTCCAAGTTTCTGGTGCATGGTTGAAAAATGAAAAATGAAAAATGAATGTGCCATTGCTCCCCTTCAGAACTCAGACCATACCGTATTTGTTCATTTTTTCCATAACGTGATGAATGCCTTGTGTCGAAGGTCCGAAAAACATCTCCCTCAAGCACATTATTGAAAAAGAGATCAACAAACACGTGCTTGGATAGCTGGCGTCAAGGTGGGACCCTACAACTGATATCTATAGGACAACAAGCAGAGGTGGGTGAGTCCTTGAGTTATGCGCTTTTTTACCTGTATAACTCGATGGACCCCAGCTAGGTCGCACAACATATACTGCTAGCACCAACCTATTGACATTACATTCTCTGCCTTTGAAGCTCATATGCCTGTCCTATGTTGAGTGAGCTTTGAAAACTCGAGACTTGGATAACCTTCACATGGTGAGGATTAGGACAATTGCTAAGGTAAAGATACCAATGTCGTTAGAAGCATTGCAGAGAGACGAGGAAATCACCGATATCGAAGTCATGCAAGGGTATGCAAGTGTTCCCATTTCAGAGGATTTGAAAAAGATAGAAACTATGATGAAGAAGGGAGAGACTGATAAAGCAGTCGAAGAAGGGGAGGATTTAAAGGATAATGTCTCTGCTACTGGGGATGATGTTGCCGGGGAAGAAGAGTATGACCTTCATCCATCCAAGCCTAGTTATACTGACATGGTGCAATATCTCATAAAGCCCAACGAGTAGAAGGTTTAAAAGGCTTGGATATATTGATGCTGAAAATTTAATCTGTTTTGTCACGGAAGGAAGTTTTCCTAAGCTGAAAGTCATGGTGTATAAGAGCTTCTTCTGGGCAGGCCTTTTGGCTTCTGAGAACACCTAGAGCTAGAGGGGGGTTTGAATAGGTGATCCTGCGAACATAACTCTAAACAACACAAACTTGGTTTATAATATGTGTTAGTGAGAACTAAAACCAATTTAGGATGAGAAGAGAAAGGAAAAGGAGAACTCTTCACTTCATTGCTCCTTTAGGATGAGTATTAAACTTAGGAGCAATATTGCAAGTGAGTAGAGAACTCAAGAAGACAGTAATCGCAATAAATAAAATGGACAAAAGACACAACGATTTTTACCGTGGTTCGGTCAATGCCTACTCCACGTTGTGGTGACCTCTTTTAGTCAAGGGTTGCACTCAACCCCTCTCAAGTGATCCAAAAATCAAACTTGAGTGTCACAGTTGTCTTCCTTATATCAATATCCCATTGTGAGGAATCTCCATAAATTGGAGTTTCTCATGCCTCACATAAATTATTACAATCAAATCCGGAGTAAGGAGAGAGGTAGAGACACACACAAGTGCACAACACAGCAACAACACTCACACAAGTAAAAGAGAGAGCGCACAAATCAAAACGACAAAGTCACAACTCAAAAACGCGCTCAAATATCTCTCTTACAAATCAACAACGTGGTCATAGAGGTTCGGAGTTGTGGTGTGGTCAAAGTATGCTTGGGTTACAACTCCATGTGTCTAGGGGATCCTTTTATAGCCCCAAGGGACCAAGGAGCCATTGGAGCTTCATTTGTAAGCTCCCAGCCTTCCCCGTCTGTGGGTGCACCGGACTGTACGGTGGCGCATCGGACTCTGCATAGTGCAACGGTCAACAAATCCTCCATTGATCACTTTCCGTTTCAGGTGGGCATCGGACTGTCCGGTGGGTGGCATCGGACTGTCCGGTGGGTGGCACCGGACTGACCGTTGCGCCATCTGATCGTTGGTTGCGGGTAATGTGGCATATAGTCATTGGCTGTCTTCACACCGGACCGTCCGGCGCTCTGCGCGGACTGTCCGGTGATTTTTAGCCGAGGAAGCCTGGCCAAGCCAAAGAGTGGCCTGTTCGGTCGAACGGTCACCGGACTGTCTGGTGGGTGGAACCAGACTGTCTGGTGTTGCCCTATCCAGCCCTGCTAGTTTATTCTTGTTCCAACTTTCTTTTGCTCCTTTTGGCTCGGCTTCATATGGTCCCTAACACTTAGACATAATAAATGTTATGAGAAGGAAGATGTCAACTGTCCATAATAAATTCGAAGATATATTTCAAATGCCCAAGAATTCAAAAGACAACATGGACATTTTAATACAAAATTTGGAGTCACTATCATTGCTATTTCAGTCCGCATCTCACACCAGACAAGAGGAGCAAGAAAGTTTTATTGGGATGTCCATTCTAGAAATTCTACAAGTCCATCCACCGAATGACATTCGTTCAAAAGGGAAGTGTAGAAGATTACTAGGCTATGTTGATAAAAACAAAAGGAAGCAAGGTTTGAGTCCACACAAATGCACATCATGCAAAGATGTTGGACATGATAGGCACAATTGCCTGAAGAAAGATGCAACCATACCATGGCTTCTGGTTTTTATGTAACCTTTTTAAGTCATTCATAGATTCATTGTTGGCTTTGGAGACTTGATTTGAATTCTCTATTTCTAGAGACATGATGTCAAATCTAGTATGCAACCAGATTTTTTTCTTAATTCAGTTATTTTTGTCATGATGTTTCAGGGCCATGCAATCATTTGGTTATTTCAAATAGATTACAATATGAGAACTGAATTAGGTTTACACTTTGCAATCAGATTACAATATGACAACAAGGATTGTAAAAATGGTGCACTTGATCACTAACTGTTGTTTCGGTACATCTCCTGCTTTTGTCCTTTATGTCACCACACCAACATTTAGTGATAATGTTAGGCTTATAAGCAACTTCTGTCAATACAGGATCATGGCCACACAAGGGATTTTGCTGCAAATTAACTTTTGTGAATATATGATGAGCATTTTTCTCGACACAACAAAAGCACACCAATTATGGATATTTTTCTCAATCATTTATGAATCATTTGTGCCAAACAACAATGTTACTTCTGAATACATTTACAACACTACAAGTAGCCTTCCATTCGATAAGAGAAGGAAACAAAAATTTTGTAGAACACATGATACTGGAGAAGATTACTAAAAATGCCCAAGTATAGCCTTCAAATCTATCAATACCCGATATAGTTTCCAACTCTGTTCCTTGTTCCTCTGTTGCTCCAAGTTTCTGGTGCATGGTTGAAAATGAAAAATGAATGTGCCATTGCCCCCCTTCAGAACACAGACCACATGCTTATATCCAATAACCTTCTTCTCCCTCTGTTGCTTGTTTGTCCCTTGCTCCCATCCTACAAGATACATAAAGTTCATTGTTAAGACTAGATGAGCTTCGGCAAGCATAAATTGGTTGCTCTTGAAAAAAATCACAAGATGGTTAAGACTAGATGATTTTGAGGACCTTCGGCAAGGGTTACCCCCAACAGTAGCCCCTCGCGGGATTAGTTCATTTTTTCCATAACGTGCTCAGACCGCAGAACAGATGAATGCCTTGTGCCGAAGGTCCAAAAAACATCTCCCTCGAGCACATTATTGAAAATGAGATCAACAAACACGTGCTTGGACAGCTGGCGTCATTGACCATGTGTGCTCCTCGACTCTGTTCGAAGACCGCGATGCTGAATGGCGCATGGTCAACTGCTGCGTCGTGAACTGGATTCTCATCACCGTCTCCAAAGGAATCGGAGATGGCTCGTCTCTATCTCCTTCGCTCTCCTGGTCGCCCCCTCCTCAAACCCCCCACGCCAAAATCGCCATTGGCGGGAAACTTCCCCCCCATCCCTAAAGTCGAAAAGCTCCAAGCCCAGGAAGGCGCTACAGGAACGGGCCGCTCCCCGCGATGGTTTCTGGCGTGGATGGACTTCCGGAGTTTCGACTCCGATCAGGAAACAGCGCGGCGAGTCGGATGGTTGTGGCCCAATCCGGGCATCAAAACCTTTGCGCCCCCAGGTATCCCCTCCCCTTCTCCGCATACTTCCTCTCTCCCCCGTGCGATGGTGCGGTCTGGAAAACTAGGGTTTCCCAATGACCTAATTGGGGGTCGCCCTCTTCCTCACCTCGCTGCTTTCCTTTCATCCCTTTGGCGATTGCCCTCCGCTGTGAAAGCTAGCTTCTGTGGTGGTTGGATTTCGGTTCCCATTCGTCCTCCCCCTTCTTCTGATTCATGGCCGAGAGTAGGGATTGGAATCCAAATCCTTAAAGACTCGACCGAGATGGATCCGAAAGGGAAGAACACGAAATGGGATCGCCAAATCCCTAAGCCACAGCGTCAAAACTCACCTCCTTAGGGAAGACACTGGAACCTTAGCTGGCGTTTGAGACCCCCCAGATGAAACCGGAAACCAAGCAAGATTTGCAGACTGCAACTTCGGGCGAGGGCGCTGATCCAGGTAACATGAATCATCCGACCCCCCCCCCCCCCCGTTAATATGGATCTAGATCTTGGTCGCCGAGTTTTTTGCCAGAAATGTGGGGATGAAGGTCACCATGCCAGGGAATGTTTCAAACCCCTTTGGTGCGAGATTTGGCCTAAACAAAGCAAACCTACCATGCCTATTGTTGGTATGGCGGCTGATGGGTTAGGTTTCTATGCCTCTCAGTTTGCTAAAAATGCTGCCAAGAAACCTAGAAAAAGTTTTTTAGGTTTGGTAAAGGTCATTGATGGAGAGGTTAGATGTGAGGATCTGGAACAGGATTTTAGTTTCCACTTTCCCTGGGGAAGAACTTGGAAAGCCACCAAATGTCCATCTGGATTTTTAATGCAGTTCCCCTCGCAGGAAAGATTGGAGGAGGTTGTTAACTTTCCTGAACTAAAAATGAAAATATCTCGGGTCAAAATTAGTGTTATCCCTTGGTCCTCTCAAGCTAAAGCCAAATCTAGACTCCATACTACTTGGGTGGTTGCTGAAAATGTTCCTGAAGAACTTTTAAACTACCAGGCTATTTGTGAGCTTGGCTCAACTATTGGGGCTGTGGAGGAAATTGATTTGAATTCTCTTGAATCCAAAGATATGGTCAGGTTTAAGGTGCATGTCAAAAGCATTGATATGATTCCAGAAGTCATAGAAGTGGGTGTTAAACCTTATCTGTATGACATATTCTTTAAAGTAGAGAATATTGATGTAGAGGGGTGGAATGATGACTCTGTGAGTCTGGGAAAAAGGGCATCTGTTGATGTTCATAGATCTGGAAAATCTGTGATGGAAAAAAGTGGAAAAAAGGCAAAAAAATGAGGAGTTTGGGACAGAAGAAAATGATATGGTTATTGATTATCATTCTGGGTCGACCTCTAAAATGGTGGGGAGTATGATCACTTCTAATAAAACTGGCAATTTGACAGAAGTGATAAAAGACACTGGTGAAAAAGAAGGATCTGAAGGAGATGTGGAATTTAATGAAAGTGAAGATGATTTACTCAGTTCACAAGAATTGGATGTTCTAGTTAAAGATATGGGTGTTGAGGTCACAAACTCTCAGGAGGAGCTGACTTCTGAAAAAGATGACACAGGAAAGCAGGAGATGGATACAGATGAAAAAAATAAGAAAAATAAAGGAAAAGGAGCTGAACTTATGGAAGGAACCAGGAAGAGTACAAGATTGGAGGCAAATGAAGATATCAAGATAACTGAAAAGGCTATCTCAAGGGCGGTAGCTAAAGACGCTTTCCTGAACAAAGGTATGTCATCAAATCCATTCTCTGTTTTGAATACTAGTGATAATTTTTTGATTGAGATGGCTGATTTGCTTAGTGTTAGTCTAGGAAAGAATGATGAGGATATTTGTTTGAATCTCAATGACATTAAAATGGTTGAGACTGAACGATTTATTGATTGTAGTTCTAATATTGCTCCTATTGATGAATTGAACTTAACTGAGACTGAAAAAGAATTTGAGATTTCTGATTCTATAGACAAAATGGTCTAGGATTTATTAGATAGTGAATCTGAGAAAGAAAAATTGTTGGTTTATAATAAAAAGAGGATTTAAGAAGAGAGAAAAAATATTCTCTAAGAAATAAAAAGAAAAATAATTCTCCAAAGGTTAGGTGTACACCTAATAAAAGGAGGATTAAAAAAAGAGAGACTTCAGACATAATGGTTCCATAATGATAGGGGTCATATGGAATTGTCAGGGTCTGGTGAAACCGGGAAAGTTTGAGTTTCTAAGGGAACTCATTACTAGACATAAAGTAGACTTTATTGGTCTCCAAGAGACTAAAAGAAAGGAATTTGATCAACGTTGGTTTGAGGCTCTTAAACCTCAAAAAAAATTTATCTGGATTTCTGCTCCTCCCAGAGGTAGATCTGGTGGCCTTCTGGTTGGTTTTAACTCTGATATTTTTGATGTCATTAGGCAGGACACGAGTGAGTTTATGATTAACTGTCTGATCCATCATAAATCTAAAAATGTTGCTTTTAATTTTGTCAACATTTATGGTGCGGCCCAAGTTGAAAATAAGAGTAGATTTCTCAGTGAGTTCTCTTCTGTCTGTTCAAATTGTAAAGGCCCGACCATTTTTTGTGGTGATTTCAATATAATTAGATCACATGAAGAAAAGAATAAACCTAGGATTTTGAGTAGATGGAGTGCTATTTTCAATTCGATTATTGAAAGGCATGGACTTATTGAGCTTGACCTCTCTGATAGGTTATATACCTGGTCAAATAATAGGAGTAATCCAACTTTTGAAAAACTTGACAGGTTTTTGGTAAACCCTGATTGGGACTTGATGTTTCATAATGCTACAATTAGAGGTCTTGATAGATCTCTGTCTGATCATGTGCCTCTTGTTCTTCAGACTGAAGAAAAAAAAGAATTCCCATGAGTTTAGATATGAACTCAGTTGGAAACTTAGACCAAAGTTTAAAGATATAGTGATGAATAGCTAGACTCTTCCAGTTAGAAGTAAGAATAATATTGATATTTGGAAAGAAAAAGTTAAAAGGCTTAAGAGAGCTTTGAAGGGTTGGAATATCAATGAAGAAGGAAAAAATAGGAGGAAAATAAATACTCTGAAAATGAATCTGAACAGATTGGACATCAAAAGTAAGTCTACAAATCTTTCTGATGAGGAGAAAGATGAAAAGTTGGACTATGAATTTCAATTGAAAAACTTACTTCTGGAAGAAGAAACTAAAATGAAGCAAATTGCAAGAGAAAAAAATGTCATTGCTGGGGATGAGAATACTAAATATTTTCATCTAAAAGCTAATGGAAATAAAAGACGTCTGAGAATTCATTCTCTACTTGATAATGGGATACTTGTTGATAATGAGGATGGGATTAATAAGCTAGCCACCGACTATTATAGAGACCTTTTTGGTCCTTCAAACGTCTCGACCATTCATATGAACGATATGAATATGCGAAAACTTAATGAGGACGACAGAAAATTTCTTACTGCTCCTTTTAGTCTTGATGAGATTCATAAGGTTGTCTCTGATCTCAAACATAATTGTGCCCCAGGTCCTAATGGACTTCCTGCAGAATTTTTTCAGGATTTTTGGGATATTATTAAAAGGGATATTTGGAACATGTGTGATGATTTTAGTAAAGGAACTTTGGACATTAAAAGGCTTAATTATGGATTGATCACCTTAATCCCTAAGGTGGATAATGCTATGGAAATGAAAAATTCTAGGCCAATCTGTCTTCTAAATGTTTGTTATAAAATCATCACTAAAACTCTGAATAACAGGCTATCTACTTGCATTAACAAGGTGATTAGTGAGAATCAATTTGGTTTTGTTAAAGGAAAGTATATTTTAGACTTTGTTGTTGCTCTTCATGAAATTATTCATGAAATAAACAAGAAAAAGCAAAATGGGATTATTCTCAAAATTGACTTTGAGAAGGCTTATGACAAAGTCAATTGGCATTTTTTATATAACATGCTCCAACAAAAAGGTTTTGGAGACAAATGGGGTGATTGGGTGATGAAAATTGTGAAAGGAGGGAAGGTTGCCATTAGAACTAATGGCATGATTGGCTCCTATTTTCCTACGCATAAAGGGGTTAGACAGGGTGACCCCTTTTCCCCTCTTCTTTTCAACATTGGTGCAGATGGTCTTGCATGTCTTATTGAAAAAGCTCAAGAAAAAAATCTGATTGCTGGTTTAATCCCCCATATTATAAAAAATGGGTGTGCATATCTTCAATATGCGGATGAAACAATTCTGTTGCTTCAGGATAATCTAGAATTTGCAAGGAACTTAAAATTTATCCTGATTTTGTTTGAAAAAATGTCTGGTCTTAAAATCAATTTTCATAAAAGTGAGGTGTATTGTTTTGGGAATGCTATTAATGATAAAGATGCTTATGCTGAGATTTTTACATGTCCCATTAAAACACTTCCCATCTGTTACCTTGGTGTTCCTATTGACCATAAAACTTTGAGTATTTCTCAGCGAGCTAAGTCTGAAGAGAAATTTGAAAAAAATTAGGAGTTTGGCAAGGAAGATATCTGAGTCTTGGGGGAGATTAACTCTTATTAATAGTAGCTTGTCTAATATTCCTCTTTATATGCTCTCTCTTTATCTGGCACCATCTTCTGTTTTGAAAAAGATGGATATCTATAGAAAGAGACTTTTGTGGAATGGTGGAAACAATAAAAAAAATACCATTTGGTGAAATGGGATACTGTATGCAATGCTAAAGACATAGGGGGTCTTGGCATCTTAAATTTAAGATGGATGAATATCAGCTTGTTGACAAAATGGCTATGGAAGCTGGAGAAAGAAGATGGTCTTTGGCAGACAATTGTTAAAGAAAAATATATGAAGGGCAAGCCCCTGTCTGTGCTGAAAAAAAACAAGGAGATTTTCAATTTTGGCGTGGCATTATGGATAGTAAGGAGGAGTATTGCAATAATAGAAAAATGGAGATTGGAAATGGTTATGCGACTAGTTTTTGGAGGGACAAATGGTGTGGTGATGAACCTTTTTGCATTAAATACAAAAGATTATTTGATTTATCCCTTAATAAAGAGATAAGTGTGAATGGGGCCTTGAGAGATAGCTGCAACTCCTTAATCTTCAGAAGAAGATTATTTGGAGTAGGAGCTAATCTTTTGGAAAATTTAAAAAAGGACTGTGAAGGATACTGTTTTAAGGACAGTAAGGATAAACCTTCTTGGATTCTTGATAAAAAGGGTTTTCAGTGAAGTCGTTGTACAGACAGTTCAAACAGAATACGATCAGAAAACCATACTGGTTCATCTGGAAAGCGAAAATTCCTCAGAGAATTAAAGTTTTTCTTTGGTTGATTTTAGAAGATAAAATCTTATCCAAAGAAAATCTAAAAAAAAGAAATTGGCATGGTAATGTAAATTGTGATTGGTGTGGTTGCCTGGAAACTACTAATCATATCTTTTACAACTGTCAGGTGGCCACTTTCACTTGGAAAGTGATTCAGATGGCTTTAATGTCTTTGTCCCTTCCCAAAAATGCCAATGAGATGTTTGGGCTATAGCTTTGTAACTTCAAAAAATATGAAAGAAATCTAATCACTATTGGTTGTAGTGCAGTGCTTTGGTCTTTATGGAAAATTAGGAACGATTGTTGTTTCAACAACATTACCTCTCCTAATATTGCTAACATTGTGCTTCTGTGCTGCTCTTGGTTGGATTCTTGGGCGATTCTTCAGAAAGAAACATCAAGAAAGATGCTGCTGGAAGGAAGCTCCCTTCTCAGAAGAATGGTTAAAGGGATCTTCAACAGAAATTTTGGCTGGGCACTGGTGGATAATCGCTTATGCAACTAATGCCGAGCACGTTGTTTTTTGGTTATGCGATCTGTATGCTTGAAGGATGCTCGTCGGTGTTCAATTTCTGCTCTTTAGTTTGTCTGGTTTCTCTCAGGATGTAGTGGTCTTGTAACTGTAGACCCTTACCAATATCCTGTTTGGTAATGTTAGGGTGCTTGGGAGCGTTTGCATTCTGGTTAAATGGTCTGCTTGGCTACTGATCTCTGGAGTGATCCAAAACTTTTATGGATGGTTAGCTGCTGACTGTTAGCTTGTTGGGCTAAGTATTGTAACAAGTAGTCTTTTCTGTTGGAGTCTGTTAAATTGAGGTCCTATTTCTTAATGAAATAGGGGTATCCCCTTGCTGTTAAAAAAATCACTGTCTCCAAAAGCATCTTCAACATCGTCCGCTGCGACCAAGTCGATGCCTTGTCCTTGTGGCGCGCCGTCGAAGGTCTCTTCCACGACAACGAACTGTAGTGTGCCATCTGCTTTGAAGCTAAACTCCGCACGCTGCAGCAAGGCGACATGTCCGTGTTCGACTACTGCACCAAACTCAAGCGTCTCACCGATTAGCTGCGCGACATCGGCCACCCAGTTTCTGAACCCAATCAGGTGCTTAATCTCCTTCGCGGATTGAATCCCAAGTATCACTATGTCAAACCGGTGCTTACTTCCAAGTATCCTCGCCACACCTTCATGAGTGCTGGTCTTTCCTCCTATTTGAGGAGCTCAGCCTTGAGCATGATGTGTCTGTTGAGGCCACTCAGGCCGTTGCTGCAACTCACGGCGACAACTCCAGTACATCTTCTTTGTCAGGCACCACCGACAGCAAGGGTGCTTCTCAGCGCCGCGACACACACAACAACAACTTGGGTTGGGCTCCTCTTCGCGATCCACCAACCGTTCGGATCGCCGTCGCTCCCTTCAACCAGTCGACACCGTGGCCTCTGCACACGCACCCCTGGCAAGGTCTTGGACACCAACCACTGTTTCAGGCTTTCAGCCAAAGAAGGCTACGACTGCCTACCATCAGCCCTCGTCAGCACCTAGCGATACCTTCAACACCAACGCTCTCTACGTCGCGCTTCAGTCCACCGACGTACTGCACCACTAAAAGGAAAATGTGCCCTTGGATTATTTTCAGTTGTTTTGGTGATAAAATGCTCAACATATTACTATGAATTAACACTCATCTTATGAGCATGAGCACATGTGTTTAGAAAGCAAATTGAAACAATCAAGTCTAAAAGATTGAGGAAAATAACAAAAGAACTTTTGGGCTTGAAATTGGACATATTGCAAACCTCTATGAATGAAAAATATAAAGGCATGTTTCTAGCATTTAGTCATTTATTTTAGGTTCTAACAATGTTCATCTAAGTGCCAGGGAACTTTTCAAGTCGAGCCAAAATGGAGTGAAGAAGTTTGGCTAAGTATGACCAAACTTGGGCGAGTCTCGGCCTCACCAGACAGTCACCCGAGACACGCTCGGGCAAATCGGAGATGCGCTCGGGTGAGTCGAAACTACGCTCAGGAGAGTCGTGACTGCGCTCGGGCGAGTTGTGACTGCGCTCAGGCAAATCGAGACTATGCTCGGGCGAATCATGACTGCACAGGTTTGAATTTTGAGGAGACTTTTGCTCCTGTAGCTAGGCTTGAGTCTATTTGCATACTATTAGCCTATGCTGCTCACCATTCTTTTAAGCTCTATCAAATGGACATGAAGATCACCTTACTCAATGGGCCAATCAGGAGGAGGTCTATATGGAGCAATCCTTTGGCTTCAAGGATGACAGATACCCTGACCATGTGTATAATCTCTCTAAGACGCTCTATGAACTTAAGCAAGTCCCAAGAGCATGGTATGAATGATTTAGAGATTTCCTTATTTTAAATGCTTTCAATGTCGGGAAAGCTGATTCTACTCTTTTCATTAATACATGCAATGGTGATCTGTTTATATGCCAAATATATGTTGATGACATAATATTTGCAATAGTCGGGAAAGCTGATCCTACTCAAGGAAAGGACATTCATTTCTCAAATGAAATACACATAAGATATCCTAAAGAAGTTTGGGATGAAAGATGTGAAGCCTGCTAAGACGTCAATGGGAACAGACGGACATCTGGACCTCAATGCGGGTGGTAAGTTTACAGATCAAAGTGTATACCGATCTATGATAGGATCCTTACATTATCTTTGTGCAAGTAGACCGAATATTATGCTTTCTGTTTGCATATGTACAAGACCAAGTTTATTATTTTCAGTTAAGTTTTTGCATGATCATCTATTCACCTTCTCTAGGTAACTTACCCCTCTCTGATCTCCGCCCCTCATCCTCCTCGATCACTGTTGGCAATAGCGATCATCTCTATGCTTCTCATCAGGCGCACACACACAGACTCACTTACCCACAACCACCACTTCTCCACTTTTGCTAAATAATGTTCTGATTTCTCCATCAATTATAAAAATATTATTATCAGTTCATGGTCTCACCACATTTCTGTTGAATTTGACCTAACTGGTTTTTCTATCAAGCATCTACATTCCAGGGCGGAGAACCTCTGATGTAATAGCAGCGTCTCGACCATCCAAGCAACCTAGTCACTTCACAGATAATGCGTCCATTTCCTTTTTCATTGTAATAAAGCTGATGCGCACTCTTGTTCTTCTTGTCGCCTCGGCAACATGTTCTAAATCTCCCGCTATAGCGGCTGCTATCTCCCGCTATAGCTGTTTTGAGGGGAAATAGCTATTTGCTTTCATGCACAATTGAGCCGTTACCTCCCGGTATAGCCCCATTTAGCCCGCTATTAGCTGTTTGAGGAGGCCAATCGCTAAATGTCATAGCCCGCTATTTAAAACACCGGCAAGCACAAACGTTTACCTCTCAGCAACTATGTTTCCCAGTCTTATTTTCCATTTGAGCAACTCTGTATTCCACACAGTTCATGTGTTGCTGTCTTACGTTCATACCCAGTTCCATGCATCTACCAGTCCTGGCGTTTCACAGACAGACAACGGACGTGGATATGATTCTCACGCCATGCGCCTTCTTCTGTCTTCCTTTGGCACTCATCACCTGCGTCTTTCGTGCCCTTATACGTCCCAGCAAAACGGCAAAGGTCGGTCAGTCTTCTTGATTGAGGCCACTGATCAATTGTCGTTCTGTCGAGCCAAATGGTTATGGAGCGAGCCACAACATTTTTTTGCTAGCTGTATTATTGCGCATTATCTCATTCTGTTGCTTGCCTAGTATTTTTATTTTATTTTTTTGCACACTGCAGTTCTGCCTCAAGCTTGCATTATTGTTAGCAGCATTGCCGGAGTATTATGGAGGTTTAGACGGTCGAGTTGTGTATATTGACACAGAATTCAAGTTCTCTTCACGCAGGTAGCTGAAGTTAATGGCTACTGTTTACTACTCCCAATGCAATCAAGTACCTTATTTTCTTCGGTCGAACTTCTCATGTTTCCATTCATATGTTGCAGGATGATTGGGATCGGTCAGAAAAGCTTTCCTCAAATATTTTGGTAATAAGAAGGCTTTAAATCAGTGAACTTTTATTTGCAAAATATACGAACTGACATTTTGAGTATTGTTGACACCTTTTTGGAGGCGCCAATCACTCAAAAGAACCAGCGGCGGTGCTCTCTGGTCAGGCGCGGACGGTCCGCGGCATAGAGCCGGACGGTCCGCGACCTGGCGCGAGGAGGCGGTGCTCTCTGGTTAGACGCGGACGGTCCGCGACACAGGGCCAGACGGTCCGCGACCTGGTGCAGGAGCTAGGATTCCCTGCTTGACGGCCGAACGGTCCGCGCACTAGGTCCGGACGTTCCGCGCCCTAGAGCCGGACGGTCCGCGAGTGCGCAGGGGCGGCGGAAGATCACCGGCGGCGCCTGGATCTCGCTCCCGGGAGGGACCCCATCGGGGAGGAGAGATCCTAGGAGTTGTTTAGGCTCGGGCAGACCGACCTAGACTCCTCTAATCGACGTAGAGTCGAGGAGAGACAGAGAATTTGGGGATTGGAATACTAAACTAGGGCTAAACTAGAACTAGACTAGAACTACTCCTAATGCATAAGGTAAAAACGAGTAATAGACTTGATTTGATCGATTGTTGGGGGTTCAATCGGCCGTAGCCCTTTATCTATATAAAGGGGGAGGTCTGGATCCGCTTCCAACTGATTTCCGAGTTAATCCCGTGGTTTTAGGTAACAAAATCCGCGAGAAACTAGGAACTCTAACTGACTCTGCGCATGCGCGGACCGTCCGCGCCACCACCGCAGACAGTCCGGACCGCGGACCGTCCGGCCTCAGGGCCGGACCGTCCGCACGACCATTTTGGTTTCCAACATATGCCCCCCTGCCTTTTGGTGAAGGTTGACGAACCAAAAGCATATGAACTAAACCTGATATAGGTCACCGACTTTTCGATATGGAGATTATTCAATAAAGCACCAATATAAAGGCCGTTTCGGATTGTATCTTTCTCGGCCATGGCCATTTGATCAATGGATCAAAAGGAATAGAATGGAGGTGCCCCCCAGTCTGGATAGACGAAGGGACTATACATGTACCATGGATTCATCATCGTGCCATTCCATGTTTGAACAGGATAATATACCGACGATGAGTAAATAGGTGGAAAGTACCCTGGTCTCATAGAATGAATAGGCGATGCTTGTTGTGTCGCCTTTCAGGCCGTTTTGTTTGACCATTTTGTTTTAGCAGGTGACTAGGGTTTCTTTGTTGACCGATCACGTGGAACAGTCTTTTTGCTAGTATTTTTGGAGAGCAACTGATCAAAAGTAGGATCGGCTTTGATCAGCCGATTATATGCGCTTTGACCTTGCGTCTTTTTCCTTGGTTTGTGTAGAGGTTGACGCCTTTGGTCATAGGGGGACTGTCCGGCTGAGTTAGCCGAACCGTTTGTCTGAGCACCGGATTGTCCGCATGTAGGTGCCAGACCATCTACGATGCTCGGGCTAGGCTGACGTGTTTGGTTCATTAACTGTGCCTGCCCCCCGGCATCTTTGGACTTTTTAGCCTTCTCGTCCGAAGCCTTTCGAGCAATCTCCTTTTGTGATTTATCTGACGTGCGGGGATCGCCAATGACGATGCCCTTGCCTTTGCCTTTATCGGCCATTTCGGGCCGAACCAAGATCTTTTTGCATGTGAGTTCTATTGTATTAACAGGAAAAGGTTGTGTGTCTACTTGCATCTCCTGAAAAGCCAATCGACCCTCGTTTATTGCCGATTGTATCTGTCGACGAAAAACATTACAATCATTGGTGGCATGAGAAAAGGAATTATGCCACTTACAATAAGCACGCCTCTTTAATTCATCAGGAGGAGGAATAGTATGAGTTAATTTAATGTTGCCATTTTTCAGTAACTCGTCAAATATTTTATCGCATTTGGCAACATTAAAAGTAAACTTAACTTCTTCTTGTTGATTCTTTCGAATCGACTGTAAAGCAGAACACGCTGAAGGTTTAGCCTGTCCTGGCCAAACCAGTTCGGCGGTGTATACATCCGTGGATTCATCGTCCGAATTATCGTATCCCACTAGATGCATCTTATGGCTAGCCGATTTTGATGTTTCCTTACTTCGGCTTTCACAGGTCATAGCCCGCTGGTGTAAGTGCACTAGCGAAAAGAATTGGGTGCCATCTAATTTTTCTTTTAAGTAGGGTCGCAACCCATTGAAAGCTAGCCCTGTTAGTTGTTTTTCTGCGACATGAATCTGAAAGCATCGGTTTCTAGTGTCCCGGAATCTCCGGATATAGTCATTAACCGATTCTTCAGGCCCCTGTCGGACTGAAGCTAAGTCAGCCAATTCTAACTCATGTTCTCCTGAGAAGAAGTGTTCATGAAATTTCTGCTCTAATTCTTCCCAAGAGTTAATAGAGTTTGGTACCAAAGCTGCGTACCATGCAAATGCAGTATCAGTAAGGGACAATGAGAATAAACGAACACGGTAGGCTTCCCCATCAGCCAATTCTCCCAAGTGTGCTACGAATTGGCTAATATGTTCGTGTGTGCTTTTCCCACCTTCACCAAAAAATTTAGAGAAGTCTGGTATTCTAGTTCCCTGTGGATATGGCACGGTGTCGAATCAGTGGCTATAAGGCTTCTGATACGATTGCCCTGTACCTGACACACTAACACCGAGTTTGTCCCTGAACATCCCAGCTACCTCGTCTCTGACCCTCTCCGCCATGTCTGGCGACCATCCATTGAGTTTGTGGGTAGAAATCTCAGGTTGCCTGACATCACTCTGTCGGCTTTCCTCCCAGGGATGTTTGAGGTGTGTGTTAGGTGTCCTATTAATGTCACCAGCTCCTGCCCTATACCTCTCAGGCTCTCTTGTGGCCGAATAGTATTCAGCCCTATGTCCATGAGGTGGTATGGCATGATTATAATGTGTTGCTGGTGGGGCACCATAATGTTGCTGTGATGAATGTGGGAAGTGTGCATATTGCGCAGCTCTCGGTTCTGCGTATGCATATCCGGACGGTCCGGCATAAGAAGTAGGATGGTTCGCGACCTGGCCAAACGGTCCGAAGGTATATCCGGATTGTCTAGCTGTATATGGTGCTATGTGGGTAGTCTCATACCCAGACCGTCTGTCATAAAGAACTGGACGGTCTGTGATCGGGCCGAATGGTCTAGGGTTGTACCCGGACGGATCGACCATATATGGTGCGACTTGGGCAGTCTGCGCGTGGACTCGTGTAGAGTCGGATGGTCCAGCGTAATACGTTGGCCGGTTCATGCCATATCCGGACGGTCCGGCGTAAGACGGCGGACGGTCCGCAACATATCCGGACGGTCCGGAGTGATGTACCGGACGGTCCGTGATGGGGCCGAAGTGTTCAGGGTTGTACCCTGATGGTCCGGCCATGTACGGTGCGACCTGAGTGTTTTGTGTGCGGGCCTGCATCTGGTCAGACGGTCCGGCGAAATACGCCGGACGGTCCGCGGTATAACCGGACTGTCTGAGATGATGCTCGGACAGTCCGGTCGCGTCCAGTACCTGCCGCGTGCCTAGTGGTTGCGGCTGTGACGGTGACACGAAAGCGTGCATCGGCATACCATATGATGGCTGGGTCAAAGGTGACCCATTTATAGCCGATGTGTTTGACGTGGGTGGCACTGTATTAGACTCTCGCGATGGAAAGTTAGGAGCAGCTGATTTCTCGTATGCACGTAACTGCATTTTAATAGATTCATCTACATATTGCTTTAACTGATCTCCTCGTTGATCCATGAAAGTCGTAAGAGATAGATCTGGAGTACTTACAGCAGGACCCTGAAGTTGAGGTAGGAGAGATTCCATATCGATCTCCCCTTGACGGACGATCTTCTGGTGGCGATCTACCGTGAAGTGTGACAAGTACTTGTCCGCCGCCTCCTTACGCCGTTCGGAGAGTTTATGCAGCAGTTCCGCCTCTTCCTTGTCGCGTTGTTCGTTCCATTGCCGCATCACCTCCTTCTCATCGCGCATTACGAGGTCTTCAAAGGGCCTTTGGTCATCAGCCGGGAGCGCCTCCATGGCCGGCTTGATGATGTTGGTGGTGGAGATCTTGGTGTGATCCTTAGAACCGGCCATCTATGGGCCGATTTTTAGCAGGTCTAGACACCTAATCCCCAGTGGAGTCGTCAAAAAGTATGTTGACACCTTTTTGGAGGCGCCAATCACTCAAAAGAACCAGCGGCGGTGCTCTCTGGTCAGGCGCGGACGGTCCGCGGCATAGAGCCGGACGGTCCGCGACCTGGCGCGAGGCGGCGGTGCTCTCTGGTCAGACGCGGACGGTCCGCGGCACAGGGCCGGACGGTCCGCGACCTGGTGCAGGAGCTAGGATTCCCTGCCTGACGACCGAACGGTACGCGCACTAGGGCCGGACGGTCCGCGCGTGCGCAGGGGCGGCGGAAGATCGCCGGCGGCGCCTGGATCTCGCTCCCGTGAGGGACCCCATCGTGGAGGAGAGATCCTAGGAGTTGTCTAGGCTCGGGCAGACCGACCTAGACTCCTCTAATCGACGTAGAGTCGAGGAGAGGCAGATAATTTGGGGATTGGAATACTAAACTAGGGCTAAACTAGAACTAGACTAGAACTACTCCTAATGGATAAGGTAAAAACGAGTAATAGACTTGATTTGATCGATTGTTGGGGGTTCAATCGGTCGTAGCCCTTTATCTATATAAAGGCGGAGGTCTGGATCCGCTTCCAACTGATTTTCGAGTTAATCCCGCGGTTTTAGGTAATAAAATCCGCGAGAAACTAGGAACCCTAACTGACTCTGCGCACGCGCGGACCGTCCGCGCCACCACCGTGGACAGTCCGGACCGCGGACCGTCCGGCCTCAGGGCCGGACCGTCCGCACGGCCATTTTGGTTTCCAACAAGTATTTTAGTTCTTAGACGCATGAAGGACAGGAAGTTCCTCAAACTATCTTTGAGATTCTAGACCATGCTGTTGAAAATTTGGAATGCTTGTTTTCTGCTCAATCGCGGGCCATCATACTTAAGATCTTGTGCTTTAGGTTTATGCTCCTCACTAAACTTCGACATGTTGTGCTAACACTGCGCCCCTTTTTTCTTTTAGTGTCTTTCTACAGTTTGGAATAGATGAAGGTGTATAACACTCTAAAATTCTATTTTGTGACTTAGGGAATTTCTTCCAAAAGCTGTGGATTAAAATACATTGTTATAAAGTTGTCCCCTAAAATAGATAAATGATAATCTTGAACTAGAATTTGGGTTAAAAGAGAGAAAAGCATTATAGGTTATGTGACTAGGAACCTTTGCCTTAATAGAAAACAAATCAGAAATCCTTATTCAAATAAAATTGTTTAGGAATATTCATTGGAATATTTAATATGAGATATGGGAAATGATTTTCTTAGTATAAGTATCTTTTATGTATATGAACTCCATATAGAAAGCACTTCTTTAATGGATAAACCCAGATAATAAATAATTAAATGGATAAATCTTGCATCATGCTGGGATTTTATTACTTGTGCATTTATACCTTGCAAACTTAAAACTATACTTGAATTTAAATTGAAAAGGGAATAAGAAAAGAAAAATGAAAAGGAAACAAAACAAAAAAATAAGAAAAAGCAAACCTGTGCCTGGTCCACCTTCAATTAGCCCATTTTGGCTTCCTCTTCTCCGCACGACCGAGATGGCTCGCGGCCGTTGACTCCCCTGGCTGTCGTGCGTGTGGTACTGACGAGTGGGCCTGCTCGCCAGCACAAGCCGGCTACCTTGCACCCACACACGTGGGACACTGACCTGTGGGACCCTGTGACCAAGATCTCCTTCCACCTCATGCGTGCGACGAACAAACACCGCGAGAGTCGCGTGGCCATAACCTCCCTAGCTTGATCATGTGGCCAACTCGGGACCCCCTTCGTATAAGTACCATCGCCGCCCTCGCCTCCCCATCCCATTAAACCAGCGCATACAGACTTGAGCAACTTTGTCGCGAGAGGTTGGAACACGTGGAAAAGTATCCGGTGCCATTGATCCAAGCGTTCACCATCGGTGGGGTCTCGACATCAGGTCTAGGAGCTTCAGCTCGTTCCCTGGGCGATACCCGTGGTCTCGCCGAGCACGATTGGATCACGGGGCACTGGTAATTGCTCACCGTCGTAAGACCTCATTACCGAGCCGCTAGCTTCCGTGGCCAACCTTCTCCGGCCTCCTGTTGGACGATGAAAGGATCACGATGCCTAAGAGGGGGAGGGTGGGTGAATTGGGCTTTTCTAAAATTCCAACAAAAGTTAAACACCAAGCATGAGCCCAACTTCACCCAATTACTGTCACACCCGAATTTAAGGGACAAAGCCGGGTACATCTCATATATGCGCCAAAGAAGACAACACATATAATAACAGTGTATAGAGATAAATGTCACAATATCATCAAAGTAATTATTACATAGCGGAAGTCTTACAAAATAAAAGATAAATATAAAACAAACTAAAGTCCCTTGTTGGCGCCATAAAGTCAACTGGGAGACGCCACCTAGATCAAGTCAAACTCCTCGTTGTGTGGCTCCTCTTGAACCACCTGTTCTTCTCCTGTGAGGTGGTGTGAGGCAGCAAGGGTGAGCTCACACATGTTCATCGCTCAACAAGTTGTGGGGAATAATGTGCACGAACTCACCAAAGGTGGGAGTTCATGTGAAGTGTAAGGCTGATCAACAATAGGGGTTATAGCTGAGCAATGCTTTTAATAAGTTGGTCAAATTTTATTAGCAGTTACTAAGTGTAAGTAAATACCAAACCATAATAAGAATAGAACAAAATTAATAAATAATCCCATGCAATGCAAATGACAAATTGAATTTAGTTCCATAATTTAATCATGTGAGAGTCCTGAGCTGCTCATGACCGTGAGCTCGGCTAGTATACCAGTTTTACACTTTGCAGAGGTTGTACCCTGTACCCATAAGTCATGTTACCCATCTACCAAGGGATCGCGACTCCCATACACCTCTACCAAGAAAGCGAGGCAGGGCAACACTACGAGGCCTTTACAAAGTTCCACTAGCTTCCGAAAACCCGATATAGTTTATGGGAAGAGCAATTGTAGGAATCCCCCGTCTGGTCGCCATCACAGCAAAATCAACCTGAGAACCTCCCTACATGCCTACTCCCTTACTGCCCTTACCCCTTTCGGGTAAGGTAGTCTTCCACTAGCTTTCCTAATTAGTCAGCCAAGGGCGTCCCATTCCACCCTTGTGGTGGCACGTGTTTCTCAAGTTAAGCTCCATGTTCCAATTAAAGATAATGATCTTGACATGAACATAAATAAAATAACAGAATAATTGGAACATGGATATAATGAAATATTAACCCAAAACCATATAAAGCAATAGCATAACTACCCAAATGATTCAGGGGTAAACAAGGTAAAATATAATCAGTCTAGGGTGACCTATTGAGTCCCATCAAAATTAAACCTATGCATGAATAAGTGGTATTAAAAAAACATTATTAGGTAAAAAGTGGTCAAGGGCACAACTTGCCTTCAATGAGCTCTTGCTCAACAACTTCTATCTGCTGAACATCGGGATCCTCAGCCACTGGCTCTTCTACTCGCCACAATACAAATAAGCATAGTATAAAGAAGAAATTAACATCACACCAAACAGGTAAACAAAATACATATTAATAATCTACATATCAAAATAAGATCATAGGAATAGGAATAATTAATTTTGGAGTTATAGATTTTATGAATTTCTGAAGGTTTTATGTATTTGATACAAGATTAATTAAGAGATAAATTTTAATATGGTTTTCATGTCAAAACAGAGACACTATGTGATAAACAACATTATTACAAAATTATAGGAAATGGAATGGATTAATTTGGACTAAGTATGAACTTTATATGAATTAAACAAGTTCTAGGGATTTATTTTTACATTAAACATCCTTTTCTAATTAATTTTCCCTGATTTTCTAGTTTCCTGGTGTGGGGGACAGATATCCCTCGGGTCCACTGGAAGGATAAAAGACCTCACGAAAGGCCCAAGGGCCCAATAAATCGTAAGGTCACTCCTTCATGGGCCTGGGGAGGAACGACCAGTAAAGCAGATCGACATAAGGCCGGATCGGTGCGAGCCCGGATGGCCCAACAACGTTGAGCAAGCAACCACAACAGAAGACCCAACTTTCCCGCGCTGGAGCCCCATACAACGGAGCTAAGCGAGGATAAGTCGGCAGAACTATAGGAAGATAGACTCAATCAGTTCACTATCTCTTAGGTGCGGTTTGTTATCTCATCCGCATGTATTGCCTCACGGTCGAATATATAAGGCCTAGGGGGCACCCCTTCAGAACGATCGATTTCACCACTCACCCATTCACCCCAACTCTCTATTCTCTAGTGTTAGAGAGCTCCCTTGTAATCCACCACGTAAAACATTCTCACCAGGACGTAGGGTGTTACGCATCTCCAAGCGGCCCGAACCTATAAACACTGTCCATTGTTCCTCGTGCATCCGGCATGAACCATTTAGCTACAGTCGGCGACACCGTCCTACTCCTAAAAACACCTTGAGGGGCAACCCCATGTGTGCGGTCGGACCCAAAACACCGACAGCTGGCGCACCAGGTAGGGGGTGTGTCGCCGATCTAAGCTAGCTCAATGGCCGTCACCTTCCACCGCACGATCACCCTCCATCCCGGATCTGTATTCTGCTTCGGAACTATCTCATCCGTAGCAGATGAAGAGGGAACTCTACACCGCATCGCAGATCCGCTAAAGAAGAAGTCCCCTCCAACATACTCCGAGAATATCGGGGTAAAGAAGGAAAAAGCGCAACCTCCAGCGCTCCGAAAAAAGATCGCCTTCAGCAAGCCAGGGGCCGAGGGCCCACTGACCCGAAGAACTCCGCTGTCTACTTCCTCGACGAAAGAATGGACACAAATCGCAAGGAAGAAAGAGACAAGCAAAACCAGAAGGAAGCAAGTTGTTCTTTCCGTGCCTCCGCCCTCAAAGGAGAACGGAAAGAAGATCGCCGCGACAGCCGCACCATTCTACCCCGACGTTCTTTTCATCGGGAGAGTGGAGTCGCCCCTCTTCTCCGACGACGAGCCGACCGCACCCGGAGAAGAACCACCTCAGCGGGAATCCCGTCGACGGAGGAACCGGCGCCGAAATACTCGGCGACATCACGAGGCCGGAGAGCGGGATCTAGAGCAACCTGTCTCGCGAGACGAGGTCTTAGAGATAGGAGAAACTCCGGAGGAACGCGTCTTCAGAGAACGAAGGAACTCCCGACGGCGTGATTGCCGACGAGCTCAGGAACAAGCCGAGCAGGAGGCAAGGCAACGTCGGGAAAATCCACTCTTCGGGCGCAACCTGAATCCCGACTTCGCCCGAGCCATGAACACGCCAAGTGAAGTTGGAGGGGTACTAGCTCGGATAGCTGATGGACTCCCTCGGACTCCCGACGCCGAGGGCTATCGACAACTGTTCACCCAGGCAGCCAACCATCTTCTACCTCTCGCTCACGCGCCGAATGATCTACGACACGCTATCAACAGTCGCCGGGACACGCGAAGTTCCATCAATGCTTCGCGCGAACGACGGCATGAGAACGAGATCCGCCGCCGGGAGGAGTACGACAGGGATCATGGCATCCTGGCTCGGAGTCAGGCCACCAGAACTGAGTCGGCAACGGCCTCGACTGGATGTACTACCCGGGGACGGTCGAGGAACCACAACAACTACTCCCTCCCTGGGACAGACATCATCCCCGACGACAAGAAGACACGTGTGGAGTGTCTGCCCTTACTCCGTGCCTTAGGGCCATTCAATAGCCCCCTAACTTCAAGGTGTCCAACGTCGACAAATATGAACCTAAGCAGGATCCAGGGGGCTGGCTGGCCGTCTACACCACCGCTGCTCGAGCTGCCGGGGCGTCCGAGGACGTGATGACCGCATACTTACCCATTGTCCTTGGGCAAGACGCGCTCCAATGGCCGTGACATCTACCCCGACACTGCATCGACGAATGGAGCGACTTCAGTCGACGCTTCACTGCCATCTTTCAGTCCCTCTCCGACAAACCAGCGCAACCATGGGACCTCAAATCCATCAAGCGCCGGGGGGACGAAACTCTCCGGTCGTACCTCAAAAGGTTCCAGACCATGAGAAATCGTATCCCCGAGGTCACGGAGGCGGCTGTGATCGAGGACTTCTACAGAGGATCCAATGACTCAGCCTTCATCCGAGCCATATTGCAGAAGGTGCCGACTACCTCCGAGCAGCTGTTCCGGGAAGCCGACCTCTACATCACCGCCGACGAGCGAGCTCAGGACCTCATCGGAGGAGCGAAGCCCGCACCGGCAGTGCCACGACGCGACGTGAACCAACTACCCGACAAACGCTGGGAGAAGAGGCCTCGCGAAGAAGTGCACGCCGCCGGACCACCTGCCTCTCGCGCACGGGGAGGACCTCGCGGAGGCGAACGTACGCTGGACGACATCCTCGATGCCCAGTGCTCGTACCACAAGGACATGCGCCACACCCTTCGAAACTGCAGGGACTTCAAGCACTCCGTCGGACACGGCCGGCCCTTCCAACCTCTACCTCCTCCTCCGCCGCGGGGAGAACCAGGAGAACCGCGACAACCTCAGCAGCGGGAGGAGGGAGGAGGTGGAGCCTTCCCGCGCATTGATGGGGAGGTCAATGTCATCTTCAGCGGACATGGATCGCAGGAGAACAGAAGACAACAAAAGCTCAACGATCGCCAGATATTGGTGGCAACCACCGGTCCTCCCGCTCCGTACCGATGGTCGGAGCACCCGATCACCTTCACTCGGGCAGATCAATGGCTCAACTTCGACCACCCAGGCAAATATCCGCTCCTCATCGATCCGGTGATCCGAGAGAGCAGGGTGAAGAAGGTGTTAGTGGACGGGGGGAGCAGCATCAACGTCACCTTCTCCCGGACACTCCAAGGCTTGGGAGTTCACCTCAAAGAGCACCACGAGTCAGACACTCCTTTCTTCGGCATCGTGCCGACCGAAGGGGAATACCCGCTGGGCCACATCTACATGCCCGTCACCTTCGGAACTCCGGAGAACTACAAAACCGAGTTCCTGAGGTTCGAAGTGGCGAACTTCGACTGCGGGTACAACGCCATCATCGGGAGGCCGAGATTGGCAAAATTCATGGTCGTTCCACATTACACGTACATGATATTGAAGATGCCAGGACCGCAAGGAATCATAACTGTGCGCGCTGACTTCCGAGGCACCGCAGAGTGTTTCTGAGTGGCCATCCAGGCGGCCCTCACCACCAAACCGTCAGTGACTTCTTCAACACAGGCAAACTCTAAGCCTGAGGAAGACCTTGCAGCACCTGCAAATGAAGCTCAAGCCGCGACCTCTATGCGGCCGACTGAAGAAACTAAAAGGATCAACCTTGGGTTCGCTGATGAGCGCAAGACTGCCATCATTAGCTCCAGCCTGGACGATAAATAGGAAGGCGCGCTCGTCCAGTTTCTGCAAGATAACCGAGATGTATTCGCATGGCAACCTGCGGATATGCCGGGAGTCCCGAGAGAACTGGCCGAGCACAAATTGAAGGTCTACCACCAGGCGAGGCCGATTCGGCAAAAACTACGTCGCTTCACGCCCGACAAGAGAGAGGCCATCCGCGCTGAGCTGGCTCGCTTGGTCGCGGCTGGGTTTATTAGGGAGGTGTTACATCCCGAGTGGTTAGCCAACCCTGTTCTTGTACTCAAAAAGAATAAAGTGGATTGGCGCATGTGCGTCGACTATACGGATCTCAACAAACACTGTCCAAAGGATCCCTTCGGGCTTCCTAGGATAGATCAGGTGGTAGACTCCACCCGCTGGATGTTCTGTGCTGTCTTTCCTGGATTGCTACTCCGGATATCATCAGATTAGCTTGGCAAAGGAAGACGAGGAAAAAACAGCGTTCATCACTCCGTTCGGCGCTTTCTGCTATACCTCCATGCCGTTCGGCCTCAAAAACGCTGGAGCGACTTATCAGAGAGCCATTCAAACATGCTTAGCCGATCACTGGGGCAAGCGTGTGGAAGCCTATGTAGATGATGTGGTAATCAAAACGGAGAACTCGGAAAACTTCATCGAAGACTTACAGCTGGTTTTCAACAGTCTACGGCGATATCGATGGAAGCTTAATCCCGAAAAATGTGTCTTTGGGGTACCAGCAGGAAAGCTACTCGGATTTATTGTCAGCCACCGGGGAATTGAAGCTAATCCAGATAAGATTGAAGCTATCATGAAAATGGAGGCGCCACGATCACAAAAGAAAGTTCAGAGACTTACCGGATGTATGGCAGCCCTGAGCAGATTCATATCCAGGCTGGGAGAAAAAGGTTTACCATTTTACAAGCTACTCAAGAAAGTGGATAAGTTTCATTGGACTTCAGAAGCACAGGAAGCCCTAGATGCACTGAAAAAATTCTTGATGACACCACCAGTGCTGAAGCCGCCACGGCGAGCCACGTCAACTCAACCAGCTGAAGATTTGCTCATGTATATCTCTTGCACGACTCACGTGGTAAGCACCGTGTTGGTAGTCGAGCGAGCCGAAGAAGGACATGCCTACCCAGTGCAACATCCTGTTTATTTCATCAGTGAAGTTCTGGGTCCCTCAAAGAAAAAGTATCCTCAAGTTCAGAAGCTATTATACGCAGTACTTCTAACTGCCCGCAAGCTACGTCACTACTTTGACGACCACAAAGTCATAGTGGTCACTGGATTTCCGATAGGGGATATTCTTCACAACAAGGAAGCCATTGGCCGAATAGCCAAGTGGGCCTGTGAACTGGGATCTCATGACATCGAATTTCGACCTCGCACTGCCATCAAAACTCAAGCGTTGGTTGACTTCGTATCAGAATGGACTGAACAACAAGTACCAGATAACCCAGAAACCGTAGAAGTATGGCGAATGTATTTCGATGGCTCGTTGAAGCTGCAGGGAGCGGGCACGGGAATTCTCTTTACCGCACCTGGAGGCGAGCACCTCAAATATGCCCTCCAGTTGCTATTTCCAGCCTCTAACAACGCAGCCGAGTATGAAGCTCTAATTCATGGACTGAACATTGCTATATCACTAGGCATCAAGAGACTGATGGTATATGGAGATTCTTTGGTAGTCATAAGCCAGATAAACAAAGAATGGGACTGTTCGAGCGATTCAATGGGAAAGTACTGCACCGCCGTCCGAAAACTAGAAGATAAATTTGAAGGTCTAGAATTTCATCATGTAGAAAGAGATCGAAACACGGCAGCCGATGTATTGTCCAAGCTAGGATCCAATCGAACTCAGGCCCCACCTGGAGTCTTTGTACAAGAAATACCACAGCCAAGCATCTCAATGGATCAGGCAGAAGAGTGTAATATCGTGAATCAACCAGAGTCAGACTCTGATGACTGGAGAAGGCCGATCATCAGATATATAAAAAATGAAGAGGAACCAGACGACAAAAATGCAGCCGAGCGCATCGTCAGACAGTCAGCTCACTACACACTCATTGGGGAGACACTATACAGAAGGGGTGCATCAGGCGTCCTCATGAAATGCATTCTCTCATCTACTAGGAAGCGACTTCTAGATGAGGTCCATGCTGGACAATGTGGAATACACGCAGCATCCCGGACACTAGTCGGGAAGGTCTTCAGGTCGGGATTCTATTGGCCGACGGCGAAAAGTGATGCAGCCGAGTTAGTTCAGAGGTGCGAAGCTTGCCAGTACTTGTCAAAGCAACAACATCTACCAGCACAGCAACTGCAGACCATACCAGTAACTTGGCCATTCGCATGCTGGGGACTAGATATGATTGGACCTTTCAAGAAAGCTCAAGGAGGATACACTCATGTACTGGTAGCAATCGACAAATTCACTAAATGGATAGAGTTCAAACCCATTGCTTCTTTAACCTCGGCTAAGGCCGTGGAATTCATACAAGGCATAATATTCAGATTCGGAATACAGAACAGTATCATAACTGACCTGGGATCCAACTTCACAAGTTCAGAGTTCTTCGATTTCTGCGAGCAAAAGAACATTCAGATCAACTACGCTTCGGTGGCACACCCAAGAGCCAACGGGCAGGTTGAACGAGCTAACGGGATGATATTAGAGGCACTCAGGAAAAAGGTCTTCGATAAAAATGAAAAGTTCGCAGGAAAATGGATAAGGGAGTTGCCCTACGTCGTTTGGAGCCTAAGAACTCAACCTAGTCGAGCTCTGCACGGAAACACTCCTTTCTTCATGGTCTATGGGTCAGAGGCAATATTACCCGCTGATCTCAAGTTTGGGGCGGCAAGGTTGGTTTTTGAAAGCATAGCAGAAGCCGAAGCTACTAGGCTGGAGGATATTGATGTACTCGAAGAAGAACGGCTGAACGCAGTAATTCAATCAGCGCGATACCAGCAAACTCTGAGACGCTATCACGACAAGGCTGTGCGATGACGATCCTTTGCAGTGGGAGATCTCGTCCTCCACCGAATTCTAACGGGGGAGGGACGGCACAAGTTGTCACCCCTATGGGAAGGACCATTCATAGTAGCAGAAGTCACTCGGCCGGGATCGTATCGTCTCACTCAAATGGACGGCACAGAAATTGGGAACTCTTGGAATATAGAACACCTCAGGAAGTTTTATCCCTAGCTGTATTTCAAAAGCTATCAGGACGACAATGTACTCTGTAAAATGGGAGATATGTCATCAATAAAAAAGGCTTCAAGAATACTCAGTTTGTTCATGATTGACCTGCATTCTTACTTAACTCGAGGTGACCACCATGCCCTGCTAACGGAGCAATCGGCTTAAGTCAGCAATGACTTAAGACGGTGCAACATGCTCGCACTTACTTAACTCGGGGTGACCACTATGCCCTGCTAACGGAGCAATCGGCTTAAGTCGGCAATGACTTAAGACGGTGCAACATGCTCGCGCTTACTTAACTCGGGGTGACCACTATGCCCTGCTAACGGAGCAATCGGCTTAAGTCGGCAACGACTTAAGACGGTGCAACATGCTCGCGCTTACTTAACTCGGGGTGACCACTATGCCCTGCTAACGGAGCAATCGGCTTAAGTCGGCAATGACTTAAGACGGTGCAACATGCTCGCGCTTACTTAACTCGGGGTGACCACTATGCCTTGCTAACGGAGCAATCGGCTTAAGTCGGCAACGATTCAAGACGGTGCAACATGCTCGCGCTTACTTAACTCGGGGTAACCACTATGCCCTGCTAACGGAGCAATCAGCTTAAGTCGGCAATGACTTAAGACGGTGCAACATGCTCGCGCTTACTTAACTCGGGGTGACCACTATGCCCTGCTAACAGAGCAATCGGCTTAAGTCGGCAACGACTTAAGACGGTGCAACATGCTCGCGCTTACTTAACTTGGGGTGACCACTATGCCCTGCTAACGGAGCAATCGGCTTAAGTCGGCAACGACTCAAGACGGTGCAACATGCTCGCGCTTACTTAACTCGGGGTGACCACTATACCCTGCTAACGGTAGAGATGGCAACGGGTACAAACCCGCTGGGTTTTGCCGTCCCAAACCCGTACCCATGAAAAATATTTGTGCCCATTAAAAAACTCGTACTCATGACGGGTTTGAGATTTTGCCCAAACCCGTACCCATCGGGTTAGCGGGTACCCGCGGGTTACCCACGGGTTTTATCTTCGATATGCTTGTTCTTCCTATAATCAATAAGTATCGTAATGATTAATGAGATCATGGTCCAAAATTTATGTGATGAACAACGAGTTCATGATTTGGTATAAAAATTATTAGTAGAGAGAATGGAATTCAAATAATAAGTTGTATAATTAAGTGACCTTGCACTAAGTTATCCATCCACCGCATATATAACGCTAGTAAAAACTATAATAGCAAGCAAGAAGCAACACTCTCACCGACTACTTATACATTCACCATTTGATAAAAATTAGGAAGTAAATAAGGAATAACAAGTTTGTTGTTCGTTTATAAAATAAAATGACAATATGTACTAGGTTTGGTCGGGTTTAAAAAACCCACGGGTTCACGGGTTTGGGTACTATAGGAACAAACCCGTACCCATAAACCCGTCGGATATAGATTTATGCCCCTTAACAAACCCATGGGTATGAAAATTGACCCAAACCCGTACCCTAATGGGGTAAAAACCCATCTAGCTAACGGAGCAATCAGCTTAAGTCGGCAACGACTTAAGACGGTGCAACATGCTCGCGCTTACTTAACTTGGGACTACTACTATGCCCTACTAACAAAAGCAATCGATTTAAGTTAGCAACGAATTAAGGCGATTTCACATGCTTACGATTACTCATATAGGGGTGACCTCTATACCCCGTAAATAAGTTTCAAAATCATCACACAACATTTTACTCCTGCAAATTTATGTACTGCTGAATTCTAAAACAATAGGGGAGTAACAGTAGCATTCAAATGCCGAACTGGTGTCCTCTAACAAATATCTGATCATGATAACCGCGCGCTCAAAGCACGCAATATTTCTCTATTTTGCAACATCTTTCTCAGGAGCAACCGACGAAGAAGGGCGACTTGAGGAATCAGGAGCAGCGTTCACATCAGCCCTTATATCGTCGGGAACAACCACGCCGGGTCTCCTCATCAAGATCCGCCCCGCGCGAATGGCTTTATCCATGGCTCTGTCGCGTTGGGCCCTCAGAGTAATGGAAGTTTCTACAGCAACTTTGACAGCCAATTGAGCGGTCTCTAGCTCCTGGGCGATGGACTTCTTGGAAGCACACAGTTCTTTGATAGCAGCATCCTTAGCCGATATCAACTGCTTGAGACGGATCACGTCATCCGTGGATTCCTGCAGCTTACAACGATGATTGTCTAACTCCTCCATGGTGAAGCGATGACTCCTCTCCAGGATGGTCAACGAGTTGCTAGAATCACGGTATAGTCTATCAAGATTGTCGCGAGAAGCAACAAGGGCACGTTTTTCTTCCTGCAAACAAGAATCAGCTCCTTCAAACATCAAGCAAGCAATAAGAACACAGCAATACAAGGCATAGTTTCATAAGTCACCTTTTTAGAATCAAGCTGAGCGCAAAGAGTAGAGTTCAGCGTGTTAGCGTCATTCAGAGCAGCAGAGGCCTGAGTCAGCTCAGTCTGGCTTTGGGAATACTTTTCCTCAAAATCGGAGCACCGCCGGACCAGTTCGGCCTGACTTTGAGAATGTTTCTCTTCAAGAACAGAAAACTGCCGAGCCATATCTAGCGAGAAACAATCAAGCAAAAGGGTCAAATTGAGAAGCAGTTTAATAAGGTAGTCGAAGGGAAGCAGAAAAGCACCAACCAACATTCGTCGCCTCTAAGTCAGAGACACGCTGTTGAAGTAGCACCGGATTCCAACATGCCAGAGACGAAGCTCTTTCTGGAATAGAAGCACCCTGTAACTTCAGCTGACTAGCCATCTCATCCACCAATGCCTGATATTGAGAGCAGATGAGTGCAAAGACAACAGTTCGTCAGGTGCTAAAATCAGACTAGAATAGAGCATAGTACCTGGAGGTTGGAGAAGAATGAGGGGATTCCAAAATCATGAGAAATCAATTGATGGCTTGGCGCAGGGTCACCATCCGGGGCAGCTTGCAATGAACCGGCAGGAACGAATTCAGTGTCATCAGCAGAGCCCAAAACTCGGTCGGCAGGAACGCTAGCCTCTAAAGCGACTCCCTGACCCAAAGCTTGGGCTACCACCATGCAACCAGAGTGTGGAGGAGATCCTACGTGAACATCCATGGAAGTACAAGAGGGAGACCCCGCTCGGACACCCTCGGGGGCTGGGCCATAGTTTGCGCTACCCACTTGAGTCGGATCATCTCCGGCAATACCCTCGGGGGCTGGGCCGTGGCTTGCGCTTCCCACCCGAGCCGAATCATCCCCGGCAACACCCTCGGGGGCTGGGTAAGTGTCAACACCATCCTCGAGGACCAAGTTCTCTGCAGTAGCCGCCTCTAAGGCTGAAGGTCCCTCAGTTACTTCCATGGGAACAAGATGATCCAAGTCAGTTTCCTGACCCTCAAGATCGCGCTCCAAGGTCAATGAGGCGCGGGACGCTGCCCAGGATGACCCCAACCCGGCGTCGAGCACATCAGCACAAACATCCATCGCACCACCATCCGCTAGCTCTGATAACAGATCCTCTGGAACCATATCTTCAAGAGTCTGATCAAAGTTCACCAGGGACAATTCTTGTAGACCAATGAGGGCAGACAGAGCAGGAGAAGGAACTCCACTACTTTCCCCACTGGCGACATATTGCCGACTGTTCTTCCAAGTCAAAGGGACCTCATCTTCTTCCTCCCCGTCGTTTTCATCAGCAACACAGACAACACCCCCATTGGGATCAGCGACAGATGGATCACACCCATTGGGGTCAGCGTCAGTAAATCTAGGCACATGCACTTCCTCAGCAGCAGGAACCGAATGACCAACATCCTGATCCAAACTAGATACTCGCCGAAGACGTCTCTTTTTCTTTTTCTGCTCATCAGCAGGAGAATCAAGTTGATTGGCTCGGCAAGGGCGTTTCGGGCGAACACTGACAGGTCTCTGAATATCCATGGTTGTACCAGCTTCCGGGAGAGGCGTCACCACCAATGTCCCAGCAGGAGCAGCATCAGAAGAGTCCACGGCCAGCATATCAAGCATAGCACTTATCTCTGCATCACTAGGATCCAAAGGCACCTCAAAGTGGACCTGCCGTTCATCATCAGGAATTTCTCCGAGCGAAGCAACCAAAGCGCTAACTTCTTCGGCAGAGGGTCACACTCTAAGGCCCAAACCGCCATCAGCGACAAGTGGATTCGACACAAAATGAGTGAAGGCCTTGGAAGGAGGCAGGTTCTAGGCCGAGTATGCCACAGGGGCACCAACATTTGTTACCTTGTCTCTAAGAATCATTTCAAGCCGGTTCACCAAGTCTACAGCGGGAATTCTTCTGTTGGTGACCCGGGTTGAGTCAGCTAGACCTCGGTACAGATAAGCCGGGTATGCCCAGTCCTTCAATGGTTGAATGTTCTTGAAGACAAAATCAGCAACCACAGCCTCTGCAGTCAGACCCTCTCCTTCAGCAGTCCAACTTCAGTCAGCAAAGCCCCTGCCTCAGCCACCTCCTGGTCCGTGGGGGACTCGGTCCAACTCGGAGTGCGAACATCTGGCTGTCTCCCTGACCGTGGGGGGAGGGAATTTCTGTGGTTCTCAACAGTAAACCACTCCAAGCGCCATCCCTTGATACTATCCTTGAGCGGGATTTCAAGATAGTCAGTCTTCCTCCCACGGCGCATCTCCAAACTCGCACCCCCACCAGCTAATGCTGCCCCCCGGCCATCCTAGGGCGATAGTGATATAAGTACTTCCACAGTCCAAAATGTGGCAAGACGCCAAGAAAAGCTTCGCATAAATGAACGTAAATGGAAATTTGCAGAATGGAATTGGGATTCAGATGGGTCAAATTAAGGCGATAGAAATCAAGGAGACCGCGGAAAAAGGGAGAAATAGGAAGAGCGAGACCGCGGAGAAGAAAAGGAACATAAATCACGGATTTGTGGGTATCCTCTGTTGGAACAGTGACCCCGTGGCAAATCCGCCAAGAACAGAGCTCCTTCGGAGGAAGGACCCCGATGGACACGAGATGGAGAAGGTCAGGCTCAGAAACAACAGACATATGGTTACCTGCGAAAGGCAACTGGCTGTTGGGGTCGATAGGGGGAATCACCGTAGCGGATGAACTCGAGGCCTTTTGCTTGGGCGCCATCTCAACTCCAACGGTGAACAGAGCGGGAGTCGAATTGCAAAAGGACAGAGAAGATCTGGAGGCAGGAAAGCAAGAACTAGGGCACGGAAAGCAGAGGCGGCTGAAAGCGTAGTACATATGGGATATTCCCGGGTCAGATACCGTTTCCAAAAAGCGCCCAGTCATCACCGGCGGTTACTTCTAAAACACCGGTGTGCCATGTCATCACCCGGCGGATACTTCTAAAGCACCGGTGTGCCACATCATCACTCGACTATTATCTACAAAGTGGCCGACGCAGCCCGTTCTAACTCGGCTGTTATTTCTAAAACGCCGACGTTACCATCATTCACTCGACAGTTATCTCTAAAACGCCGACGTCGTCTTCAGTCACTCGGCAGTTATCTCTAAAACACCGACGTCGTCTTCAGTCACTCGGCAATTATCTCTAAAACGCTGACGTCGTCTTCAGTCACTCGGCAGTTACCTCTAAAACGCCGACGTCGTCTTCAGTCACTTGGCAGTTATCTCTAAAACACTGACGTCGTCTTCAGTCGCTCGGCAATTATCTCTAAAACGCCGACATCGTCATAAGTCACTCGGCCGTTACCTCTAAGAGCGCCGACGTGGTCATCAGTCATTCCAAAGCTGATGTGGCTTCGTCATCATCCGGGCGCTACATCAGAAGCGTAAATGTTGATAATAATAGCTCGGCCATCACCCCTAAAAGCGACAATATGATGCCCGAGTTACTCAGCCAGAGGAATCGACTTCACGGATAAGGCAAACGGAGGAACGATTCGAGAACTTCAAGTTACGACACAAGCATAATAGATAGAGAACATCACTGACAATAAATATCACGACAGAGATCAACTGACTATGAAGCAAAATAATCAACACAGGAGGAGACGAAATCATTCTTCATTAAGGGAAGTTACAATACTTACAAATCAACTCATTATGAGTTGATACTTCCCTACTGCTACTACTACTACTACTACGCTACACTATACTACTCTACACTACTAAATACTACTACATTATTTCATTATACTACTTCTAACCTATACTAACATCTAAAGACCAGTGGCATCTAGCCCCTGGCCCTGTTGCTGCCCTTGCTGCTGCCGCCGCCGTTGCTGCCCCTGCTGCTGCCGCCGTTGCCGCCCCTGCTGCCGCCGTCACCGCCATCATCGCCATCGTCACCGTCGCCTCCGTCGTCTTCGTCATCATCTCCGCCATCGCCGCCACCGCCCTCCTCGGACGAGTCCGAAGAGTCCTCCTCGCCCGAGGAGTACTCCGACTCATCCGAGCCCTCGAGCCCGGAGCGCTCGATGACCCGGATATAAGTCCAGACCTCCGCGGCAATCCCCTGGGAGTCGTCTGAATCGTCAGACGATGCCGGGGGAGAGACGGGAGCCGGAGACCCCTCGGACTCAGAGGAGAACTCCTCCTCCGAGTATTCTGAGTCACCGAAGTCCTCCGATGGAGGAGTCGGCTCGCGCTTGCGTTTGTTACTCTTGCCCATGGTGGAAATGAAGGGAGAAGAAGAAAGCAAGCAGCAGAGAACAGCAAGAGATGTGAAAAAAACCGGAGAGGCAAAGGCACTATTTATAGAAGAAGAATGCAACCGCTCACCTCCTACCACGGTCACTGAACAGTCGCAAAATATTCAATATACGCTTCAACCCGTCTAAAGATACGTCAGGCGGCTGACGCCGTTTCACGCAACACAACACCCATTGGGACTCCAGTCAACTGTGCGGGTGATATGATTACACCCGCCGTCACATCACATTACTACTCAGAAGCAGCCGGCTAAAACACTCAGCGTACCAAGTCGTCCCTTGCCCACACCCATTGGGGGGGACGCCCAGGAATTATCAGTATATTTTTCAAAACTGTCACATCCGTGCAGGGCATGCAATGAATACCTCAAGACAAAAATGAGATATCAGTAAGGATCAAAGGAAAGCCAAATATAGCTAGAGAAGTACAAAATCTGACCGACAAAGCGACATGAAGACTAGCCAGGGGACGTCCATCGAACGTCCAATCAGTCGCAGATCAAATAAATTGCACCACCTAGCAAGATATGGGCAGATCACGAACTCGGCCTCAAAGACAAAATAATGCTGACCTCTAAACATTAATATCAATGACATAATGCTGACCTCTAAGGCATTCGGAAAAAGAAAGGATGACCCTCAGCAAAAGGACACGAAATGAAAACCTTCGAGTGGATTATTTTCAAAAATCCACTCGAAGCTCGGGGGCTACACTCATTGGGTGCACCTCCGGTGCACCCCATGAATCACCATTTCAAGTCAAGACAATGCCAACTTCTAAAGCATATGGCAAGATTAAAGGCAAGGCTGACCTCCAACAAGAGTGCGAGCGGAAAATAAAAATGATTTCTGATGAAGACCTTCGAGTGGATTATTTTCAAAAATCCACTCGAAGCTCGGGGGCTACACCCATTGGGTGCACCTCCGGCGCACCCAATGGAGTTCAGGGTCCTACAGTACGAAATGCCGATCTCCAAGGCAGGAGTGTAAGACAAAGCTCCAGTTTTCAAGTGATCAAAGCAGAAGGAGACAGTAAGAAATCATTTTTACCAAACTGCCCGGAAAGCATTTCTTGTCATAAATGAAGACCGCAAGCTGGACCTAGGATCTTTGGGCCGATTATCTCAAAATCAACCCAAAGATCGGGGGCTTGTGGGGGACAGATATCCCCCGGGTCTAGTGGAAGGATAAAAGACCTCACGAAAGGCCCAAGGGCCCAATAAATCGTAAGGTCACTCCTTCATGGGCCTGGGGAGGAATGACCAGTAAAGCAGATCGACATAAGGCCAGATCGGTGCGAGCCCGGATGGCCCAACAACGTTGAGCAAGCAACCACAACAGAAGACAAGACTTTCCCGCGCTGGAGCCCCGTACAATGGAGCTAAGCGAGGATAAGTCGGCAGAACTATAGGAAGATAGACTCAATCAGTTCACTATCTCTTAGGTGCGGTTTGTTATCTCATCCGCATGTATTGCCTCACGGTCGAATATATAAGGCCTAGGGGGCATCCCTTCAGAATGATCGATTTCACCACTCACCCATTCACCCCAACTCTCTATTCTCTAGTGTTAGAGAGCTCCCTTGTAATCCACCACGTAAAACATTCTCACCAGGACGTAGGGTGTTACGTATCTCCAAGCGGCCCAAACCTGTAAACACTGTTCATTGTTCCTCGTGCATCCGACACGAACCATTTAGCTACAGTCGGCGACACCGTCCTACTCCTAAAAACACCTTGAGGGGCAACCCCGGGTGTGCGTTCGAACCCAAAACACCGACACCTGGACTGGGCGCATTAAAACCGAGATGTGCAGGGGCCTTGGTGTAAGAATCCCAAGACACAGAGCGCACAGGACTAGACCACGGGTTAATTCCTAAATTCTCAAAGGTTTCTTGTGCAAAGTTTACATCGCAAAGGGGTATCGCCTGATCCGAACCGCCAGATCTAAACAGACGACCCAGATTATAACGTGAATCGGTACTAGCCGCGAACACATGATCCCAATCCAACGGTTTAAAGTGAATATTGGGCGACTTGAGCCAACGACCATACGATCAGATATCTACGACCCACACTGATTCTAACCAAAGCGTTATCGACGACCTAATTGTGACCACACGATTCCAAATCGATGGCCCCGATTTAAAAGCCACAAACCGAATTTCGCCCACACGATCTAGATCGAAGCGTTGTCCTAGATCTAATCGCGACCGTTGTCACCAAATCCGACGGCCCTGACGTCTTCCCCCAACCCAAAACTGCGCACGGCGGCGCCGCGCCTTGGTCGCGACGGACCATCACCGACGCACGGCTAAATCGTCCCAAATGCGCCCAAACCCGAATCCAAGAGGTGCTACGCGCGTAATAGAGTTTAACAAAGCTTGCAGAGGCGCTTTTACCTCGGATCGAAGCGATGATGGTTCCCTCCCCGTGATTGTGCAGTCGGCGGCGACTTTGGCGCGACAGTGAGCAATCTGTGAGTCTCTAGGTCGCGTCCTTGTCCACCGAAGCCACACACGCAATGCTGGCACACCGACGAACGCCCGTGAACCTCAACGGGGGTCCTCGCAGTGATGGTTGAGGCGGTCCGCAGTGGCGGCGATGGCGCAGTATTTCTCATGGCTGCTTCGTAAAACGGGTTGAGGCGCAGGTAGTAGCTTTGACGAAGGGGGTTGTGGGTGCGGCAGCTGGCTTATAGCCACGACCAGGTAAGCACGATCACAACGGTGCTCGGAATTTCTGTAAGGCCCAAAATCTGTATAAGAAAAAATAATAATAAAATAAATATGAGAAAAAAATAAAATAGCAAATGAAGATATCTCAAATTATAATTGAGTGTTGAAAATTGAGGACTGAATTTCAAAACCAAGAATTAATTGTGAGAAGAAGTAATAGAAGAGTTTTGTATTCAATTAAATGATTATTCATTTCATCAAATGATACAATATAAGCATTTATTCAAGTATTGATGGATAAGGGTAGTATTAAGTTAGATAACTCAAACCTAGACGGGACTTTTAAAATTTATTATTAAACATAGAAAAATAAATAAATTGGAGGATTTCCTACTTATTTGAGTAAATACCCCCTCCCTTAATCAATATTATATTGAGAGACATTAAGTAAAGTAAGAAGTGAACAAACTTTGTATCATATTGGGATTTTGTTTGTGCATTAAATAAAATATGATGGTAATTTGAGAATTTCAATTTAAACCAAAGGTACATTTTAGAGAATTGGGAATGAAATAAAGAAAACAAGAAAGGAATATAATACAACACAAAATAAACTTATTGTCGGGGACCATAATTAGGGGTACCCCCAAGACTCCTAAACTCGGCTGGTAACCACCATCAGCACAAAGCTGCAAAGGCCTGATGGGCGCAATGCAGGTCAAAGCTCCACCCACTCAAGGGACGCGATCTCGCCTCGCCCGAGCCCAGCCTCGGGCAAGAATAGCAGACCTAGGTGAATTCACGTCTCGCCCGAGGGTCTCCTCAAGCAACAGACGCACCTTCGACTCGCCCGAGGCCCAGCTCGGGCAGGCTTCGCGGAGAAGCAACCTTGGCCAGATCGCCTCGCCAACCGACCGTATCGCAGGAGCATTCAATGCAAGGATCGTCTGACACCCTATCCTGACGCACGTTCCTCAGTCGACAGGGCCGAAGTGACCGCAGTCATTTCGCCCCTCCACTTACTGACCTGACAGGAAAACAGCATCGCCTGCCCTGCTCCGACTACTGTGCCACCCGCCAGGGTGAGACTGACAGCAGCCAAGTCTAGCCTCAGGTGCCATAGGAAGCTCCACCTCGCCCGACCCTAGGGCTCGGACTCAACCTTGACCCCGGAAGACGGTCTCCGCCTCGCCCGACCCCAGGGCTCGGACTCAACCTCGACCTCGGAAGACGGTCTCCACCTCGCCCGACCCCAGGGCTCGGACTCAACGTCGACCCCGGAAAACGGTCTCCGCCTCACCTGACCCTAGGGCTCGGACTCAGCCTCGACCTCGGAGGAGTCATCGCCTTGCCCGACCTCGGGCTCGGACTGACCATGTTACAGGGGGGTACATCATTACCCTACCCCTAGCTAGCTTAGGCTACGGGGAACAAGACCGGCGTCCCATCTGGCTCGCCCCGGTAAACAAGTAATGATGGCACCCCGCGTGCTCCATGACGACGGCGGTCCTCAGCCCCTTACGGAAGCAAGGAGACGTCAGCAAGGACCCGACAGCCCCGACGGCTGTGCTTCTACAGGGTTTAAGCGCTCCTTCGATGGCCACGACATCACATGAACAGGGCACCAACACCTCTCCGACAGCCACGTCGGCATGTACATAGGGCTCTGGCTCCTCTCTGCTAGACATGTTAGCACATTGCTACACCCCCCCATTGTACACCTGGGCCCTCTCCTTACATCTATAAAAGGAAGGTCCAGGGCCCTAGTACGAGAAGGTGGCCGCGCGGGAGAATGGGCTGACGGACAGGCTCTCACTCTCTCTCTCTCTCCCTCGCGAACGCTTGTAACCCCCTACTGCAAGCGCATCCGCCCTGGGCGCAGGACAACACGAGCCGTGGTTCCCTCTTTTGTTCCCCCTTATGTTCCATCTCGCGCCGACCCATCTGGGCTGGGACACGCAGCGACAATTTACTCGTCAGTCCAGGGACCCCTCGGGGTCGAAACGCCGACAGTTGGCGCGCCAGGTAGGGGCCTGCTGCGTGTTGACGAACAGCTTCCCGTCAAGCTCCAGATGGGTAGTTTCCAGCAACCTCTCCAGCCCAGGACGCTACTCCATTTCGGGAGTCTCGAGTTCATGTCCCTCGACGGCAGCTACGACATGGTACTCCTTCCTCCGCCGCGCGATAACGACAACGACGGCCGTCAGCCCGCCCGCCGGCAGCGGAATCGACGATGTCTTCCCCGCGTGACGGAAGAGCACCATCCGGGTCTGTCCTGTCACCTTCCCCGCCGACGGAGGAGGAGGCGGGGCAACCATGGCCAAGCAGGAGGCGACACCTCGTTGGCTGTCGAGCGAGTCGACGACGCTGGCGCCCCAGCGGGGGACACGGCGGACGTTGACCTCGCGTTTGAGACAAAGACGAGCATCATTTCCCCGCAACACGCCAACCCCAAGCAGACGGACGACGCCAGCACGCTCGTGAAGGACTTGCTGGGCGTTAGCCTCGTACCTGAGCTAACGGTGCAGTCTGTCCCCAACGCGACTTCGTCACCATCCGTCGATCAAGAGGTACCGTCCGTTTTCCATCCTGTGCCTTTTAGATTCAGCTTCGACCCACCAAGCGATCCCGCTTCGGTGGACGCTTTCATAAAGGCATATCCTAACCTTCCGGGGTACCATATGTGGTCAACCTGGGACCAACTGACGGTCGTCTCGACCTACAGGCCCCTGGGTTCCGAGGAAGATGACGAGCCCGACTCTGGTTGGGATTTCTCCAGGCTTGATAACCCCAGTACCACGCGAGACTTCATGGCCACATGTGACTACTGCCTCTTCGATTGCTTCGATGGTGGCCACAGCCTTGACGACGAGGACTGTGGCCCAAGTCGCGAATGTTTCCATGTCGATCTAGGGGGTCTCGATGAAGGCAACCATCTTGGTATGCCGGAGGACGGCGATCCCCCTAGGGCTGCGCCTCGCGTTGACATCCTTTGGGAGCTAGCTGTGGTCCCAGTCCCTACGAGGGGTCAGGACACACAGCTCGAGCAAATCCGTGAGATGCAGGCTAGGCTCGACGAGGAAGCAGGACAACTTGTGCAGCTCCGGCAGAACATCGGGCAGGAGTGGGCAGGCCGAGCTCCGATCGGAGAAGCACGTCATCTGGCCCAGGATGTCCAGCACCGCATCGCCAACGATCCTAGGGCAAGGCTGCCCCTGGCCTCCAGTGGGGTCGGCCAGAACCTAGCTGCAGCAGCAATACTACTCCGAGCGATGCCGGAACCATCCACCACCGAGGGGCGACGTATCCAGGGAGAGCTCAAGAATCTCCTGGAGGATGCCGCGGTCCGGCGGGCCGAAAGCTCTGCCTCCCGAAGGCAAGGGTACCCCCTGGAGCATCGCGCCGCGACTTCCCGATTCATGCGGGAAGCCTCGGTCCACACCGGGCGCACGCGGGACACAGCGCCTACGGCCCTGGGTCGCCTCAGCAACGAGCACCACCGCCGCGACCGTCGAGCCCACCTCGACGAGAAGGTGCGCCGAGGCTACCACCCCAGGCGTGGGGGACGCTACGACAGCGGGGAGGATCGGAGCCCTTCGCCCGAACCGCCCGGTCCGTAGGCTTTCAGCCGAGCCATACGACGGGCGCCGTTCCAAACCCGGTTCCAAACCCCGACTACCATCACCAAGTACTCGGGGGAGACAAGGCCGGAACTGTGGCTCGCGGACTACCAGCTCGCCTGCCAGCTGGGCTTAACGGACGATGACAACCTCATCATCCGCAACCTCCCCCTGTTCCTCTCCGACGCCGCCCGAGCCTGGCTGGAGCATCTGCCTCCTGCGCAGATCTCTAACTGGGACGACCTGGTCAAAGCCTTCACCGGCAACTTCCAGGGCACATACGTGCGCCCTGGGAACTCTGGGATCTCCGAAGCTACCGCCAGCAGCCGGGAGAATCCCTGCGGGACTACATCCAGCGATTTTCGAAGCAGCGCACCGAGCTACCCAACATCACCGACTCAGATGTCATCGGCGCGTTCCTCGCTGGCACCACTTGCCACGACCTGGTGAGCAAGCTGGGTCGCAAGACTCCCACCAGGGTGAGCGAGCTGATGGACATCGCCACCAAGTTCGCCTCTGGTCAGGAGGTGGTCGAGGCCATCTTTTGGAAGGACAAGCAGCCTCAGGGGCGCCAGCCGGAAGACATTCCCGAGGCGTCCGCTCAGCGCGGCACCAAGAAGAAGGGCAAGAAGAAGTCGCAAGCGAAATGCGACGCCGCCGGTGCAGACCTTGTCGCCGCCGCCGAGCACAGGAACCCTTGGAAGCCTCCCGGAGGCGCCAAATTGTTCGACAAGATGCTCAAGGAGTCGTGCCCCTACCATCAGGGTCCCATCAAGCACACCCTTGAGGAGTGTGTCATGCTTCGGCGCTACTTCCACAAGGCTGGGCCCCCGATGGAAGGTGGCAGGGCCCACGACAACGACAAGGAGGGCCACAAGGCAGAGGAGTTCCCCGAGGTCCATGACTGCTTCATGATCTATGGTGGGCAAGTGGCGAACGCCTTGGCTCGGCACCACAAGCAAGAACGCTGGGAGGTCTGCTCGGTGAAGGTGGTGGTGCCTGTCTACCTGGACTGGTCCGACAAGCCCATCACCTTCGACCAAGGCGACCACCCCGACCGCGTGCCGAGCCCGGGGAAGTACCCGCTCGTTGTCGATCCCGTCATCGGCCACGTCATGCTTACCAAGGTCCTCATGGACGGAGGCAGGAGCCTCAACATCATCTACGCCGAGACCCTCGAGCTCTTGCAGATCGATCTATCCACGATCCGGGCGGGGCGGCGCCCTTTCACGGGATCATCCCCGGGAAGCACGTCCAACCCCTTGGGCAACTCGATCTGCCCGTCTGCTTCGCGACTCCCTCCAACTTCCGAAAGGAAACCCTCACATTTGAGGTGGTCGGGTTCCGAGGAACCTACCATGCAGTGCTGGGGAGACCATGCTACGCCAAGGAAGTGCTAGATGCGAAGCGCCACGCTGACAACTTCGAGCCAGCAGAGGCGGTTAAGTCCGTCCCTCTCGACCCCAGCAACGACGCCTCCAAGCAAGTCTGGATCGGCTCCGAGCTCGACCCCAAATAGGAAGCCGTGCTCGTCGACTTTCTCCACGCAAACGCCGAGGTTTTTGCATGGAGTCCCTCGGACATGCCTGGCATACCGAGGGATGTCACCGAGCACTCGCTGGATATCCGAGCTGGAGCCCGACCCGTGAAGCAGCCTCTGCGCCGATTCGACGAAGAAAAGCGCAGAGCCATAGGCGAGGAGATCCACAAGCTGATGGCTGCAGGGTTCATCAAAGAGGTATTCCATCCTGAATGGCTAGCCAACCATGTGCTTGTGAAAAAGAAAGGTGGGAAATGGCAGATGTGTGTAGACTACACTGGTCTAAACAAAGCATGTCCGAAAGTTCCCTACCCTCTACCTCGCATCGATCAAATCGTGGATTCCACTGCCGGGTGCGAAACCCTGTTGTTCCTCGATGCCTACTCAGGGTATCACCAAATCAGGATGAAAGAGTCCGACCAGCTCGCGACTTCTTTCTTCACACCTTTTGGCATGTACTGCTACATCACTATGCCATTTGGTTTGAGGAATGCAGGCGCGACATACCAAAGGTGCATGAACCACGTGTTCAGAGAGCACATTGGTCAAACGGTCGAGGCTTACATCGATGACATCGTAGTCAAGACGAGGAAAGCCTCCGACCTCCTCGCTGACCTTGAAACGACATTCAAGTGTCTCAAGGCGAAAGGCGTAAAACTTAATCCTGAGAAGTGTGTCTTCGGAGTCCCCCGAGGCATGCTCCTGGGGTTCATCGTCTCCGAGCGGGGCATCGAGGCCAACCCGGAGAAAATCATGGCCATCACCAACATGGGGCCCATCAAGGACTTGAAAGGAGTACAGAGGGTCATGGGATGCCTTGCGGCTCTGAGCCGCTTCATCTCGTGCCTCGGCGAAAGAGGCCTACCCCTGTACCGCCTCTTAAGGAAGACCGAGCGCTTCACTTGAACCCCCAAGGCCGAGGAAGCCCTCGGGAACTTAAAGGCGCTCCTTACAAGCGCGCCCATCTTGGTGCTCCCCGCTGCCGGAGAAGCCCTCTTGATCTACGTAGCCGCAACCACTCAGGTGGTAAGTGTCGCGATCGTAGTCGAGAGACGAGAAGAAGGGCATGCATTGCTCGTCCAGAGGCCGGTCTACCTCATCAGTGAGGTACTGTCTGAGACCAAAATTCGCTACCCGCAAATTCAGAAGCTACTGTACGCGGTAATTCTGACGCGGCGAAAGTTGTGACACTACTTCGAGTCTCATCCGGTGACTGTGGTGTCATCATTCCCCCTGGGGGAGATCATCCAGTGCCGAGAGGCCTCGGGTAGAATTGCAAAGTGGGCGGTGGAGATCATGGGCGAGACAATTTCGTTCGCCCCTCGGAAGGCCATCAAGTCCCAAGTCTTGGTGGACTTTGTGGCTGAATGGGTCGACACCCAGCTTCCAGCAGCTCCAATCCAACCGGAACTATGGACCATGTTTTTCGACGGGTCGCTGATGAAAACAGGAGCGGGCGCGGGCCTACTCTTCATCTCACCCCTCGGGAAGCACCTCCGCTACGTGCTGTGCCTCCATTTCCCGGCGTCCAACAACGTGGCCGAGTACGAGGCTCTGGTTAACGGGTTGCACATCGCCATCGAGCTAGGGGTTCAGCGTCTCGACGCTCGTGGCGACTCGCAGCTTGTCATCGACCAAGTCATGAAGAACTCACACTGCCGCGACCCGAATATGGAAGCCTACTGCGACAAGGTTCGGCGCCTGGAGGACAAGTTCTACGGGCTCGAGCTCAACCACGTCGCTCGACGATACAACGAGACTGCGGACGAGCTGGCTAAAATAGCCTCGGGGCGGACAACGGTTCCCCCGGACGTCTTCTCCTGAGACCTACATCAACCCTCCGTCAAGACCGACGACACGCCCGAGCCCGAGGAGGCCTCGGCCCAGCCCGAGGCACCCTCGGCTCAGCCCGAGGCACCCTCGGCCGCCGAGGGTGAGGCACTGCGCATCGAGGAAGAGCGGAATGGGGTCACGCCTAATCGAACCTGGCAGACCCCATACCTGCAATATCTCCACCGAGGAGAGCTACCCCTTGACAGAGCCGAGGCTCGGCGACTGGCGCGGCGCGCCAAGTCGTTCGCCTTACTGGGTGACGGAAAGGAGCTCTACCACCGCAGCCCCTCAGGCATCCTCCAGCGATGCATATCCATCGCCGAAGGTCAGGAGCTATTGCAAGAAATACACTCGGGGGCTTGCGGTCATCACGCAGCACCTCGAGCCCTCGTTGGGAACGCCTTCCGATAAGGTTTCTACTGGCCAACCGCGGTGGTCGACGCCACTAGAATTGTCCGCACCTGCCAAGGGTGTCAATTCTATGCAAGGCAGACGCACCTGCCCGCTCAGGCCTTGCAAACAATACCCATCACCTGGTCTTTTGCTGTGTGGGGTCTAGACCTCGTCGGTCCCTTGCAGAAGGCACCCGGGGGCTTCACGCACCTGCTGGTCGCTATCGACAAATTCTCCAAGTGGATTGAGGTCCGACCCCTAAACAGCATCAGGTCCGAACAGGCGGTGGCGTTCTTCACCAACATCATCCATCGCTTTGGGGTCCCGAACTCCATCATCACCGACAACGGCACCCAGTTCACTGGCAGGAAGTTCCTGGACTTCTGTGAGGACCACCACATCCGGGTGGACTGGGCCACCGTAGCTCACCCCATGACGAATGGGCAGGTAGAGCGTGCCAACGGCATGATTCTGCAGGGACTCAAGCCGAGGATCTACAACAACCTCAACAAGTTCGACAGACGATGGATGAAGGAACTCCCTTCGGTGGTCTGGAGTCTGAGGACAATGCCAAGCCGAGCCACGGGCTTCACGCCGTTTTTTCTAGTCTATGGGGCCGAGGCTATCTTGCCCACAGACTTAGAATACGGCTCCCCGTGGACGAGGGCGTACGACGACCGAAGCAACCAGACCAGCCGAGAAGACTCACTGGACCAGCTGGAAGAGGCTTGGGACATGGCCTTGCTACACTCGGCACGGTATCAGCAGTCTCTGCGACGCTACCATGCCCGAGGGGTTTGGTCCCGAGACCTCCAGGTGGGCGACTTGGTGCTTCGGCTACGACAAGACGCACGAGGGCGCCACAAGCTCACTCCTCCCTGGGAAGGGCCGTTCGTCATCGCCAAGATTTTGAAGCCCGGAACATACAAGCTGGCCAACAGTCAAGGCGAGGTCTACAACAACGCTTGGAACATCCGACAGCTACGTCGCTTCTACCCTTAAGATGTTTTCAAGTTGTTCATATGCCTCATTCTCTTTACATACACAAATAAAGTCTAACCATCAAGGAAGGGTCAGCCTTGCCTCGGCAAAGCCCGACCCTCCCTCGGGGGCTAGAAGGGGGGAACCCCCTCTGCGTCAAAATTTTTTCCTCAGAAAAAGTCTTTCTTTCAGAACGTCTTTCGCGCTTTTCGACTACTTCGATAGTGGGATCCTGAAAACGACGGAGTACACGTAAGCGGCAAGGCCGACCGAGCTGAGGGACTCCTACTCCTCTGGGATACGGATACCTCACTCATCACCTTCTGCGATAAGTAACTCACGCTCGGATAAGCGATTCCGCTGATCGAACAAGTCTTAACGCTCGAAAACTTTTCTACCGAAACGATTTTTCATGCCTTCTCGACTATATCGATAACAGAATCTTGCGGACGAGTAAGAGTACATGTAAGCGGCGAGGCCGACCGAGCCAAGGGACTCCTACGCCTCCGGGATACGGATACCTCACTCATCACCTCCCGTGATAAGCAACTCTCGCTCGGATAAGCGATTCTGCTACCGACAAACAAGTCCTGATACTCGAAACAAGGGGAAGAGAAACACAGCTTTCCAACACGACGATGGTATGTTTGGGCCTCGGCAGCCGCAAAAAATATACGCATACTACAGACAAACTGATCCTGCAGGTTCAGACATCAATAGGGGGGCAGCAGCACCCTCGGCGTCGACTCCACCTTCGGCAGAATCCGGCCCGGCCTCGGACGGCGACACGGTCGGAGGATCTCCACCTCGAAGGAAGATGTCAGCACCACGCCTGGGCATCACCGCCAGGGTCTCCTCCAGGAACCCGGCCCAAGCAGACGGCTTGATCAACCGCTCCATGGCCTCAGCCAGCTGACCCCCGAGGACATTAGCCCGGCTCATGGCCTCGGCAGCCCGACTGCAGGGTTGGTCCCGCCGGTGGACGGCCTGGCCAGGTTCCATCCGCCGCTGCTATGCCTCCTTGGCCTGGGAAGTCCCCTGCTCATGGGCCAACGAAGTTTTCTTCTCCAGCCGACTCCGCCTCTGTCCACGCTCGCACCGCTGCCTCCGGCTCCGGCTCATCGCAGAGCAGCCGAGGTTTTCCTTTAACTAAACAAGAGAGGCCTTGGGTGGCAAGGCCGACCGAGCCAAGGGACTCCTACGCCTCCGGGATACGGATACCTCACTCGTCATCTTCCGCACAGGGCAACTCACACTTGGTTAAGCGGTCCAGCTAGCCGACAGGCGAGTCCTGGTGCCCGAAATGAGGAAGAAACACGATATTGCACAAAAAATACCTAGATGTTCAGGCCCTGACAGCCACAATGAACAGACACCGACACTCAAGGTGCCATTACAAACGGAACTCCGGTTCCACTCCCGCGGGTATGAACACCCTCCACATCGGGGAGCCTGCGGGACGACAAACTCTGGGTGACTCACCGGCGACCTCTGCAGCAGCAGCGATGGGCCCAGGGCGGACGCTACCGCTGGAAGGCTCTCGTTCGCGTCCCCACTCGAGGGACGAGAACTAGACATTAAAGCCAAATAGCCGGAGGTCGGTCCGTGGGTGGCGCTGACGGTCTCGTCGGCGGAGAAGCTTTCTCCAGCTTCCACCACCTCAGCACCGGCGGCGGCGTCCACCTGCCCACCAACACCGCACCAGCGGGTGCTGGCCGCCCCAAAGCGCACCGGCAGGTCCTCACTCCCGTCCTCGCCACGAAAACGAGAATGGGACCGTCCCAGAACACGAGTACCACCCTCGCGGCGTACGACGTGTTGTGAGACCCCCGGTGCGGCTGGCCACCGTCTCCCGGACAGAGGACGTAATGCTGCACCCTGGCTGGGCAGCAGCAGTTTGCCTTCCCCGGCATGGCTAGAGGGCGCCTCCTCCGCAGAACTGGAGGATGGTTTCCACCCCCAGAAGCCGGAGGAAGAAGCGGGACGCTAGCCCACGCGAAGGCAGGCCCTGGCTCGCCTCGCCCTCCTCCCCAGCAAGGATGATGAAGATCCTTGAAGTTGAGGGCGGGGCGGAGGCCACAGCCCGGCTTGCTTCTCCCACCATCGAACTGGTGGTCACCGTCTCGGGTGACCATTGGTGAGGGGATGCAGCCGGGCTGCCTGATGAAAATCCTTGAAGCCGAGCGATGGATGAAAGGTACCAACTTCTGTGAAGTTGCGCTCCTCCAACAACAGCAAGACGAAAGCAACGCGGGCGCTCCCCATCCGGGGGCTCGGAAGGTGGAAGGGCGCAATGCATGAGGGGAGTGCGAAGGCATGGCTGCCACCCAAGGGGGTCGCCCCCTTTTTAAAGGAGACTCTCCTCACTCGCGTCCTCAGGCATCGCGGACTAAGTCTTCACCAACGCGCTCCAAGGTCCTCCCCTACGACACGGGGCAGGGTCCCACACGCCATGCAAGCTGGCCGGGACAAAAGAAGCCAAACCGCTGCGCGCGGAGCGTGTAACCGCCGAGCGGTTACAAGCACTCCTCCATCTTCGCCTAAACCAGTGGGTGAAAGGGCGGACCACCATGCAAGCGGCATGCAACTACACCACAGAGATGCACCCTTTCGACTTCGACGCATCCAGCGTGGAGGCCCAGGCCCACACGTCATGTAACTGGCACGCCGGTTGCTACGTGCAAAAAACCGCACCGCCACTTACGCCAATGCCGCGCCTCCTCGATTACAGAACCGGTGCCGCGACTCAAGGCAACCCTGCGCATGGCCCAACAGTGCCAACCAAGCACATCGGTCACAGGTCAGTCAGCCGCGAGAAAAGGCGCGACGGTCGATATGGCCAAAAGTGGGCCGGCAGTAATGGCCGCGGCAGGCGGGCGGAAGCAGCAGTCAAATTGTCTGCATGCTCACGTCCCCTCCTAGGACAGCGAGAGAGCCCTCTCCCACAGCGTGAAGACGACGCGCCCGTGTTCCGTTCCTCGAATGGCTCGCGCAACGACTGCCCCGCGAACCACTCATCCCGTCGCATTAACTCCGCGGCAGGGCAGGCGACACCTTTGGCAGGCGAAGCGGGCGACGCTTCACCTCCGCCATGATGACCGCGTCAAAAAAGGTGCGCTACGTCGTTCAATTTCATATCCTTTTCCTCTTCCCCTTTCTCTCTCTTGCTACAGGGACCGGGAAAGGGGATACTCCGAAAGGGATCCTTCTCCGCGAAGGAAGCGGGCCCCGAGCCCCCTACTGATCAGAGGTTCAAAGGCTGGCCCCTCGGAAGGGTTCGACAGCCGCCTCAGAGCACTTGGGCTCCGAGACCTCCTACTGATTAGAGGTTCGAAGGCTGGCCCCTCGGAAGGGTTCGACAGCCGCCTCAGGCCACTCGGGCTCCACGCCCACTACTGATCAGGCGTTCGAACGCTGGCCCCCCGAAGGGTTCGACAGCTGCCTCAAAACACACAGAGCGAGGGATGACTCTAGGTACGTCCGATACATGGCCGAGGCTCAGGCTATGCTCCTGAGGTACCCTAGGACATTTCCGAGACCAGCAGGAGCGATTCTGTAACAGAATCCCATCAGAGGGAGGCATCGAGCCCTCGGACCCTATCAAACAGGACCGGGTCCGGCAAATCACCTGCAGGTACTTTTGGAGCGTGCCTCTGGGCCACTAGCCGACCCTTATCGAACGGGGCACGGGCGTCCACTTGGATCACCCGTTAGCAACTCACTGGAGACACCATGTTCGACGCCCTCCGAGGGCAACATGGCGCTTTCCCCCCTCCTCCTTGCGGAAAGGCGATGAAGGGGCGTATGATAAAAGCCGAGTCAGTCCTTGACCGTCCTCTCACTCTGTGCAGAGGCTCGGGGGCTGCTCTCGCAAACCCGGCTTCGGCCAAACCGTTGACAGCGTCAACATACCAGCCCGAGAACTCGGAACCTGACCATGCACCCGGGTTACTATCAGATCGCATGAGGGAACAACCAGACCAGCCTAGGCGTCACGAAAGACACTAAGACCTCGGAGGAGTCGAACCACTCCTCCGAGGCCTCGGGGGCTACACCTGGCGGGTGCGCTCGCGCGCACCCACCGGAACGAAATGCAACCGAGAAAGGCTGATTCCCTTGCAAAAAAGTGCGACAAAGCCTCCAAGCGAGTACCAACACTCCCTTTGAGGCTCGGGGGCTACTGTCGGGGACCATAATTAGGGGTACCCCCAATACTCCTAAACTCGGCTGGTAACCACCATCAGCACAAAGCTGCAAAGGCCTGATGGGTGCAATATAGGTCAAAGCTCCGCCCACTCAAGGGACACGATCTCGCCTCGCCCGAGCCCAACCTCAGGCAAGAACAGCAGACCCAGGTGAATTCAAGTCTCGCCCGAGGGTCTCCTCAAGCAACGGGCGCACCTTCGACTCGCCCGAGGCCTAGCTCGGGCAGGCTTCACGGAGAAGCAACCTTGGCCAGATCACCTCGCCAACCGACCGTATCGCAGGAGCATTCAATGCAAGGATCGTCTGACACCCTATCCTGACGCACGTTCCTCAGTCGACAGGGCCGAAGTGACCGCAGTCATTTTGCCCCTCCACTGACTGACCTGACAGGAAAACAGCGCCGCCTGCCCTGCTCCGACTGTTGTGCCACCCGCCAGGGTGAGGCTGACAGCAGCCAAGTCTAGCCTCAGGCGCCATAGGAAGCTCTGCCTCGCCCGACCCCAGGGCTCGGACTCAACCTCGACCCCGGAAGATGGTCTCCGCCTCGCCCGACCCCAGGGCTCGGACTCAACCTCGACCTCGGAAGACGGTCTCCACCTCGCCTGACCCCAGGGCTCGGACTCAACCTCGACCCCGGAAGATGGTCTCCGCCTCGCCCGACCCCAGGGCTCGGACTCAACCTCGACCTCGGAAGACGGTCTCCGCCTCGCCCGACCCTAGGGCTCGGACTCAGCCTCGACCTCGGAGGAGTCACCGCCTCGCCCGACCTCGGGCTCGGACCGACCACGTTACAGGGGGTACATCATTACCCTACCCCTAGCTAGCTCAGGCTACGGGGAACAAGACCGGCGTCCCATCTGGCTCGCCCCGGTAAACAAGTAATTATGGCACCCCGCGTGCTCCATGACGACGGCGGTCCTCAGCCCCTTACGGAAGCAAGGAGACGTTAGCAAGGACCCGACAGCCCCGACAGCTGTGCTTCTACAGGGTTTAAGCGCTCCTCCAACGGCCACGACATCACATGAACAGGGCACCAACACCTCTCCGACAGCCACGTCGGCATGTACATAGGGCTCTGGCTCCTCTCTGCTAGACACGTTAGCACATTGCTACTGTAACACCCTAAATCTCATTTTGTGAATATAGTAATTTTTTTTAAGATCTTGAATTAGAATATTTTTTTCTCTTTTCACAATTCCCATAACATTTGAAGTCATATCTCCTTAAATAAAAATTTTTATAACAAATATTCAATAAAAATATTCTTATATAAAATTAGCCTTTATTTAAGTTTATAAGTATTAATGTGAGAACATTTTTTTAGAGATCATACAATAGAAACTATTATTCTTAAAATAATTACATGGGTGCTACATATTCAAAAGCAATTTCTTATGTGGAATAATAAATGAATGGATATATATATATGTATAAATAAAATGAATATTGCACCATGTTGGATTCTGATTGTGCATTTTGTTTGAGATAGAAAATTCAAACTCGGATTCAAAAAAAATGAATTCAATTGGAAATAGAAATGGAAATAGAAAAAAAAATAAAAAGAAAAAGAAATAAAACTCGCTTGGGCCCGACTCCCTCTTTCGGCCCACTAGTCCTTTTCCCCCCATGCGTGGCCACTTTCCTCTCCCCACCGCGTCAGTGAATTTCTTCAGCGTGTTGGACTTATGGCCTCGCTGACATGTGGGTCCACGCTGACAGCTTCATCATCTCCCTCTCCTACTTTCTCGGGTGACTGCTATGGCGCAAGGGGAGCCGCAACAGAACGCCGATTACCTCACCGGGGATCTCGCTCCTCGTGCCTCGCTCGGACTTCGCTACTGGAGTATAAATCGGGCATCGCAGTCTCCTCGTTCACACCAATGCACCCAGTTCCGCCATTGCAAGAGATGAGGGAGATTCGAAAATCACCGCCGCTGTGGTTCTGCTCGCTCGCCGCGCCATTGCGCTATGTGCCGGGCCACGGGCCATATACCGCCGCTGTCCATACCTGTCGCCGTGGTGGATCGAAGGTCCTGCCGGGCCCTCTGCTATTCATGCTCGTTGGTCTCCACGACACAGCAATGGCGGGCGCTCCCTGTGGCTGCTCCAAGGGGCATGCTCCACATCGGTATAGGGTCGAGTTCTCTCATCTCTCCTCTCTCCCCATGCGTGCGGGCAACCTCTCTGCCTCGCTCCATGCTCCCATGGCCGCTTCACCCGTCGGGAGCTCGGACGCCGCCACCTAGTGCCTGCGCCACGGGATACAGTACCAGGGAGGAAGATGGCACTTACGCCGTTGGATCCTGATCGGGCGCGTGAGATCTGGAGCGATTACACCGTTTCAGCTCAGTAAAATGGGTCCATCGATCGTTGATCGTACGGTCAGGATGGCACACCGGTTAGGATATGCGGCCGAAACGATCTGAGCAGTCCGATGTTGATCGAACGATCAAGGTAATCCCATACCCCTTCGTCGTGGCAATATTCAAAAGAGCCCTCGGACTTCTTTTAAATAAACCCACCGTCCACCGCTATACTGTTAATATTACGGATCGGTCCTGTTTTTCACGATTTAGACCCTAGGCTTTGTAAAATTGGTAGCCGCAACCCTTGTGTCCTTCGGAATTTATAAAATAAATTCAGATTTCGATTTTTAGATTAGAAATAATTCTAGAAACTGGTTTAATTCATATTTAACTCATTTTAACTTCAAATTGACCCATTCCAGTTGTATTGAATTCATAATAATGTTGTTTATCACCTTGTAATCTTGTTTGGTTATGAAACATATAGTTAAATTATGCACTTAGCTTATTCTATATTAAACACGTAAAACATCAGAAAATCGTAACTAATTCATTTTGACTCCGATTTGATCCGTTTGAATTGCGTTAGCTTCGTATAAATATTTACTAAGCAGTAGCGATATTTATTATATGATATCTCATACTTTTAAAATTAGGTAACTAATTTGATTAATATATGTTTTGTGGATTAGCTTATTCTAATATTAATATAGTATTCTGATCTTATAATTATAATTTGATTAAAATATAATCTCTAGTCAAGTTATAATTAAGATTAAAGGTGAAATGATTATTTATTTAGATTATCTTTATAAAACCAACTCAAGACCTAGTTTTAATTACTTCATCACGTAGACCTTCCGAATACCATAACTCCTTAACCGTAACTCTGATTTTAGTAGTTCTCGAGCCTGTGATCTCGTTACGACGTGTAGATTATTAATACATAGTTTAATCTTATGTTTGGTGTGATGTTAATTTTGCCTATACATGTTTGTCTGTATTGCTACATTTAGCAGTGAGGTTACGAGTCATCTGAAGAGCAAGTTGGTACCTGGAATCTCAAGTCCCGGGCAAGTTGTGCCCTTGACCACTTCTTTTTACCCAGCCATGTTCTGATTAATCATAATGATCTGCATAGGTTAATTTTGATGGGACCCAATAGGTTACCCTAGTTTGATTATCTTTATACCTTGTTTACCACTGAACCTTTTGGGTAGTACTTGCTAGTGCTTTATGTGGTTTTGGGTATGAAGATACATTATTCATGATTATACTTTTGTTATCCATTGATATTTACTTTTCATGATAAGATCATTATGTTAATTGGAACATGGAGCGACCACCCGGGAAAACAGTGCTACCACAAGGGTTTATGGATGCCCTTGGCTGATTAATTAGGAAAGCTAGTGGAGGACTACCTTACCCGAAAGGGGCAAGGGCAGTAAGGGAGTGGTCAGTGTAGGGAGGTCCTTGGTTGATTTTGCTACGATGACGGTCAGGCAAGAACCCTGCATTGGAGCTTCCTATAAACTGTAGCGGGTTTTCTGAAGCTAGTGGAACTTTGTAAAGGCCTCGTAGTGTTACCCTGCCTCACCTCCTCGGTAGAGGTGTATGGGAAGTCGCGATCCCTTGGCAGATGGGTAACATGACTTGTGGGTAAAGATGTGCAACATCTGCAGAGTGTAAAACTGGTATACTAGCTGTGCTCACGGTCATGAGCAGCTCGGACCCTCACATGATTAATTTTTGGAACTTAAATTCAATTTGTCATATGCATTGCATCGCAGGTGAGGTTGTTACTTCTGTTCTACTTAATTGGGTTGGTATTTACTTATACTTAGTAACTGCTAATAAAATTTTGACCAACTTTAAAAGCAATGCTCAGCTCTAACCATCCTCTTTGGTAAGCCTTACACTTCACGTGAGCTCCCACCTTTGGCGAGTTCATGCACATTATTCCCCACAACTTGTTGAGAGATGAACGTATGTGGGCTCACTCTTGCTGTCTCACACCCCCCCACAGGTCAAGAACAGGTACCGCAGGATGAGGCGCATGGAGGATGCTATGGCAAGTTCGTGAGAGGTCTAGGTCGTCGTCTCCCAGTCAACTTTGGGTTGCTGGACCGTTGTCTCCTTATAATGTAATTATTTATTTATTTTGTATAGAACTCCGATTATATAGTGAAGTTGTGACATTCGATCCTGTGCCATGATTCATCATATGTGTGAGACTTGGTCCCAGCACACCTGGTGATTATGTTCGCGCCCGGGTCTTGGTGCCCCGAAACCCGGGTGTGACAGAAGTGGTATCAGAGCAATGTTGACTGTAGGACGAATCCTAGATAGATTTGGACAACCATTGTCTACTTAACTTTGCTACTCTGAATCTTTTCTAAACTTTTCTTAATCTTTTCTCATCTATTTCCGCTTTACTCTGATTATTCTTACCTTTTCCTTCTAAAGACAAACTTGGATTTCACACTTTGAAATCCTGTGCTTAAAGTGACTTTTAAGAATAGGAGACCTACTCTTAGGAACAAAAATGAAACTATTTTTATATATATCTATGATTTTGAATGTTTTGTTCTTATGATACTTGTCTGATTTGGATCTTTGATTGAGTGTGATGAGTTGTGGAGTAATGTCCACAATTACATCTGCATATACATATAGGCATAAATATAATTCATAAGATAACTAAATAAATCTAGATTATCCTTCATTAAAGATCTATCTCATCTTAATAGATCCATCTTATCCCGAAAAGATTCTATCATATCCTAATAGATCTTACTAACCTCAAAAGATTCCATCTTATCTTTATGGATCCATCTTATCCTAATAAGCATACTTATCCACCCTAGTTTAACAACCATGATCTAATGCAAATTAATTAGATCTTATCTAGTCAAGCTAGTCATACCAATCTAATCTAGATCCCATCTAACCTAATATTATCTAATCTAAAGTGAGTTACTTAATGGACCAGTTAATGCTTGTGAAATACATTAGACCCTCTCCACATGTTTTAACTTAGTTCACCCTACACTAAATAAAGAATGAGAGACCAACCCAACCAATAGAGTCTTGATGGATTGCATGATCTGCCTATCTCCACCTAACCTCAAACAATCTTTTGACCTACATCATGTACTCCAACTCACCCATAACTACTTCGACCATATACCCCAACTCTGTTGATATACACTGACCTCGAATCAATGAGACCAAGACCGGAGAAGAAAGGATCAACCTCGTCAAGAAAGGAGAGAAGTCAAACTCGATCTTCAGATGCATTACCACCTAACAAAGAATCCTTTCTCACCGTAAACTTTCTTACCCCAGGCTATTCCTGCCAAAACCTATCCATCTCTTATTCCACATAATAAGTAGCCGGATACCTATGCTCTCCTTATCAACCCTTATTGATTATAAAAAAATGAGACTCCGGATTTTTTGAACCAACTATAGACTAAAAGCTGAATTACAAACCAATTCTTTTGTATCCCTTTTCTTACTAATCTCGTGGACGAGATTATTGTTAAGGGGGGTAGGATTTGTAACACCCTAAATCTCATTTTGTGAATATAGTAATTTTTTTAAGATCTTGAATTAGAATATTTTTTCTCTTTTCACAATTCCCATAACATTTGAAGTCATATCTCCTTAAATAAAAAATTTTATAACAAAAATTCAATAAAAATATTCTTATATAAAATTAGCCTTTATTTAAGTTTATAAGTATTAATGTGAGAACATTTTTTTAGAGATCATACAATAGAAACTATTATTCTTAAAATAATTACATGGGTGCTACATATTCAAAAGCAATTTCTTATGTGGAATAATAAATGAATGGATATATATATGTATAAATAAAATGAATATTACACCATGTTGGATTCTGATTGTGCATTTTGTTTGAGATAGAAAATTCAAACTTGGATTCCAAAAAATGAATTCAATTGGAAATAGAAATGGAAATAGAAAAAAAAGAAAAAGAAAAAGAAATAAAACTCGCTTGGGCCCGACTCCCTCTTTCGGCCCACTAGTCCTTTTCCCCCCATGCGTGGCCACTTTCCTCTCCCCGCCGCGTCAGTGAATTTCTTCAGCGTGTTGGACTTATGGCCTCGCTGACATGTGGGTCCGCGCTGACAGCTTCATCATCTCCCTCTCCTACTTTCTCGGGTGACTGCTATGGCGCAAGGGGAGCCGCAACAGAACGCCGATTACCTCGCCGGGGATCTCGCTCCTCGTGCCTCGCTCGGACTTCGCTACTGGAGTATAAATCGGGCATCGCAGTCTCCTCGTTCTCACCAATGCACCCAGTTCCGCCATTGCAAGAGATGAGGGAGATTCAGAAATCGCCGCCGCTGTGGTTCTGCTCGCTCGCCGCGCCATTGCGCTACGTGTCGGGCCATGGGCCATATGCCGCCGCTGTCCATACCTACCGCCGCGGTGGATCGAAGGTCCTGTCGGGCCCTCTGCTATTCATGCTCGTTGGTCTCCACGACACAGCCATGGCGGGCGCTCCCTGTGGCTGCTCCAAGGGGCGTGCTCCACATCGGTATAGGGCCGAGTTCTCTCATCTCTCCTCTCTCCCCATGCGTGCGGGCAACCTCTCTGCCTCGCTCCATGCTCCCATGGCCGCTTCACCCGTCGAGAGCTCGGACGCCGCCACCTAGTGCCTGTGCCACGGGATACGGTACCAGGGAGGAAGATGGCACTTACGCCGTTGGATCCTGATCGGGCGCGTGAGATCTGGAGCGATTACACTGTTTCGGCTCAGTAAAATGGGTCCATCGATCGTTGATCGTACGGTCAGGATGGCACACCGGTTAGGATATGCGACCGGAACGATCTGAGCAGTCCGATGTTGATCGAACGATCCAGGTAATCCTATACCCCTTCGTCGTGGCAATATTCATAAAGAGCCCTCGGACTTCTTTTAAATAAACCCACCGTCCACCCTTATACTGTTAATATTACGGATCGGTCCTGTTTTTCACGATTTAGACCCTAGGCTTTGTAAAATTGGTAGCCGCAACCCTTGTGTCCTTCGGAATTTATAAAATAAATTCAGATTTCGATTTTTAGATTAGAAATAATTCTAGAAACTGGTTTAATTCATATTTAACTCATTTTAACTTCAAATTGACCCATTCCAGTTGTATTGAATTCATAATAATGTTGTTTATCACCTTGTAACCTTGTTTGGTTATGAAACATATATTTAAATTATGCACTTAGCTTATTCTATATTAAACACGTAAAACTTCGGAAAATCGTAACTAATTCATTTTGACTTCGATTTGATCCGTTCGAATTGCGTTAGCTTCGTATAAATATTTACTAAGAAGTAGCGATATTTATTATATGATATCCCATACTTTTATAATTAGGTAACTAATTTGATTAATATATGTTTTGTGGATTAGCTTATTCTAATATTAATATAGTATTCTGATCTTATAATTATAATTTGATTAAAATATAATCTCTAGTCAAGTTATAATTAAGATTAAAGGTGAAATGATTATTTATTTAGATTATCTTTATAAAACCAACTCAAGACCTAGTTTTAATTACTTCATCACGTAGACCTTCCGAATACCATAACTCCTTAACCGTAACTCTGATTTTAGTAGTTCTCGAGCCTGTGATCTCGTTACGACGTGTAGATTATTAATACACAGTTTAATCTTATGTTTGGTGTGATTTTAATTTTGCCTATACATGTTTGTCTGTATTGCTATGTTTAGCAGTAAGGTTACGAGTCATTTGAAGAGCAAGCTGGTACCTGGAATCTCAAGTCCCAGGCAAGTTGTGCCCTTGACCACTTCTTTTTACCCAGCCATGTTTTGATTAATCATAATGATCTGCATAGGTTAATTTTGATGGGACCCAATAGGTTACCCTAGTTTGATTATCTTTATACCTTGTTTACCACTGAACCTTTTGGGTAGTACTTGCTAGTGCTTTATGTGGTTTTGGGTATGAAGATACATTATTCATGATTATACTTTTGTTATCCGTTGATATTTACTGTTCATGATAAGATCATTATGTTAATTGGAACATGGAGCGACCACCCGGGAAAACAGTGCTACCACAAGGGTTTATGGACGCCCTTGGCTGATTAATTAGGAAAGCTAGTGGAGGACTACCTTACCCGAAAGGGGCAAGGGCAGTAAGGGAGTGGTCAGTGTAGGGAGGTCCTTGGTTGATTTTGTTGTGATGACGTTCAGGCAAGAACCCTGCATTGGAGCTTCCTATAAACTGTAGCGGGTTTTCTGAAGCTAGTGGAACTTTGTAAAGGCCTCATAGTGTTACCCTGCCTCGCCTCCTCGGTAGAGGTGTATGGGAAGTCGCGATCCCTTGGCAGATGGGTAACATGACTTGTGGGTAAAGATGTGCAACCTCTGCAGAGTGTAAAACTGGTATACTAGCCGTGCTCACGGTCATGAGCAGCTCGGACCCTCACATGATTAATTTATGGAACTTAAATTCAATTTGTCATATGCATTGCATCGCAGGTGAGGTTGTTACTTCTGTTCTACTTAATTGGGTTGGTATTTACTTATACTTAGTAACTGCTAATAAAATTTTGACCAACTTTAAAAGCAATGCTCAGCTCTAACCATCCTCTTTGGTAAGCCTTACACTTCACGTGAGCTCCCACCTTTGGCGAGTTCATGCACATTATTCCCCACAACTTGTTGAGCGATGAACGTATGTGAGCTCACTCTTGCTGTCTCACCCCCCCCACAGGTCAAGAACAGGTACCACAGGATGAGGCGCATGGAGGATGCTGTGGCGAGTTCGTGAGAGGTCTAGGCCGTCGTCTCCCAGTCAACTTTGGGTTGCTGGACCGTTGTCTCCTTATAATGTAATTATTTATTTATTTTGTATAGAACTCCGATTATATAGTGAAGTTGTGACATTCGATCCTGTGCCATGATTCATCATATGTGTGAGACTTGGTCCCAGCACACCTGGTGATTATGTTCGCGCCCGGGTCTTGGTGCCCCGAAACCCGGGTGTGACAGCTACACCCCCATTGTACACCTGGGCCCTCTCCTTACATCTATAAAAGTAAGGTCCAGGCCCCTCGTACGAGAAGGTGGCCGCGCGGGAGAACAGGCTGACGGACAGACTCTCACTCTCTCTCTCTCTCTCTCTCTCTCTCTCTCTCTCTCCCTCGCGAACACTTGTAACCCCCTACTGCAAGCGCATCCGCCCTAGACGCAGGACAACACGAGCCATGGTTCCCTCTTTTGTTCCCCCTTATGTTCCGTCTCGCGCTGACCCATCTGGGCTGGGACACGCAGCGACAATTTACTCGTCGGTCCAGGGACCCCCCAGGGTCAAAACACCGACACTTATAAATAAATAAATCCATCACATTGTGAATATGTCCAACTTGAACTTTAATCTAAGAATAAAGTTTGCCACAAGGGTTGAGTTTAAATTTGAATTGAAGTTGAATTTGGGAATAGAGAAAAGAAGAGAAAAAAGAATAAAGAAAAGGAATGCCGCGTGGGCTCAATTCCCTGAATTCGACCCATCTGGCCTTTTCCTTTTGCTCCGCGCAGCCCGTCTAAGCCATCGGCGCTGACCTGTGAGATGTGGGACCAACTGTCAGCCGGGGCCCACACCGTCAGCCGGATATTTATTCGGATGTCAAATTTTTGTTCTTGTTTCTTCGATTGCGAACAAATAACATATAGAATTTACTATGTAAATTTATATTCTTGTTTTTAGCATTGAGACGGTTAATCTTCACAAAAAATGAACATTAAATTCATTATATATCTTTTTAAATAATTGATATAAAATTCGGATGTCTATTCGAATACGGATTCGGATGTTTTTTCACCTTTTTTATTGTAGGGAGAAAATAATGTACATAAAAAATTATATATAAATTTATTTAAATACTACATAATATTCTTAATAGCATTGCCAAAAATTAGCTTTAAATTCTATGTATATCTATGCTAAAATATTAGATTTGTGATACAAGTCGGATGTTTTAGGAACATCCCTACACCCCGCGCTGCGCGCGAACACAGTCCCGCCTCCACGTGGGCCCCGCTCACGCGCGATTGGATTCTCGCTGGCTGGTGGGCCTGCGTCCCCAGTCTTGTCCTCCACCTCGCGACGAGCTCGGCGGAATCCGCGGCTCAATCTACAACCACCTGGTTCATTCCCTTGCGACCTCGTCTATGTCTGCTTCGCCTGAATCGTGTGCCACCGCCTTGGAATTGGGCGTTAGCCTCTCCCTCCACGTACCACTTCTTGGCCCGTTGGTCAGTCGTCCGCGCTGGCCATGTTTCTTCCTCTCTTCTTCCCCAAATCCGCACCGAGCTCAACAAACCGCGCGCTTCCTTTGGAACCACTCCAATCCTCCTCGCCTACTTCTATCGAGCCTATCTATTGACCTCCCCAAGCGCTTCCCCTTTCCAAGTCATCGTATCTCCGGCCAAACACCGCGCGGGTACAGAGAGAGAGTGAGGCGAGGGCAGAAATTCTCCGCCAGCGCCGCTGTCAACTTCGCCTAACGGCCGGACACTCGAGTTGTGTCCAGGGGCTTCACGAGGTGTCTGGTGAGGTTTCATGGCCGTCCGGGGAGGGGACGATCGCGGTAGTGTCTGGAATTCTACGTCGGATTTTGGTCTTCGCTGTGCGCCGGGGGTAGCCCACCTACGACCGCCTCCAACCCCGGTGAGCCATCCATCATTTTCGTTGTACTCGTGACACTGCTTAGGACGTCGGGATTAGGGGATTTGAGGTCCGAGCTCGGAATCCGGTGGTACTCCGGCGGGTCTCCGGCGGAGGGAGCAGAGCGGCGCCACCGGTTGGACGGCCAGAGATACGGGATGAGCGTCCACCGTCGGATTTGGGATGAACAACCCTGGTTAGCAGTTGGGAAGAGATGGGTTTCTGGCCGTTGGATCCACCCTGTGTGGGCAGGATTAGATTGTAGAAGGGTTGTTCGAGTACATCAGATCCGAGCCGTCGGATCTCGATCTATCGGTTGTCGCTGCGTACGCTTCATCGTGGGTTGATCTAATCCGAGCCATCCGCGCATGATCGTGTGGCTGAGAACCTTCGGCCATGCATTTTTTCTAAAGAGATCCCGTAGAACCCTAAATTCAACCCGCCGTCTACCAGTGTTGTTCCCTGGGTCTGAGAAAACTTACCCACTGGCCCCTGAGCTTCTCTGATTTTGACGCGCAGTCCAGTCAGCGAATAAAATCAGAGAAATTCATTTTTAAATCATTTTTAATACAAAAATAATGGCAGAAACTTGTATAAATCATAGAAAATTCATATTGGATCCTTTTTAGTCCATTCCAGTTCCTATAATTTTGTAATATTATGGTTTGTCATCTAGTGCCACTGTTTTCACATGAAAGTCACATTAAAAATTGTGTCCTATTTAATCTTGTACAAAACACATAAAATCATTAGAAATTCATAACTTAAAATCTATGACTTCGATTTGATCCGTTCAAGTTGCGTTAGTATCGTATAAATATTTACTATGCAATAACAACAATTATTATACCATGCCTCATTATTTTATAATTAGAGTTGTATCTAACTGATGTTGGTTAGTGTGGTTAAATTGCTTATCATTATAGATTACTAGAATATGATCTATGGTCAATTTATAACTTAGATTAAAGTTTAGATAATTATTTATAGAATAACCTCTTATGTGATTTATATTAACCAATTTATAATATAGTTTAACATTTTAATCACATAAATCCTCTATAAAATCATAACTCCTTACTATAGTAACTCCGATTGTATTAGTTCTCGAGCCCGCGATGTCGTAGCGACGCGTAGATTGTTATTATTCAGTTTGTACTTATGTTTGGTGTGATGTTAATTTTATCTATACCATGTTTATTTGTATTGCTACGACTAGCGTGAGGTTTCGAGGATCTGAAGAATCATCCTGGTACCTGGAATCTCAAGTGCCAGGCAAGTTGTGCCCTTGATCCACTTTTGTTACCCAATAATGTTCTTTATTATCAATATTCAATGCATAGGTTTAATTTTGATGGGACCCAATAGGTTACCCTAGTCTGTGTATCCTGTTTACCTTGTTTACCCCTGATTCACTAGGGTAGTTTTGCTATTGCATTATATGATTTTTGGGTTAATATTTCATTATATCCATGTTCCTATTATTCTGTTATGTTATTTATGTTCATGATAAGATCATTATGTTAATGGGAACATGGAAAGCTAGTGGATGACTACCTTACCCAGGAAAACAGTGCTACCACAAGGGTAGTATGGGATGCCCTTGGCTGATTAACTAGGAAAGCTAGTGGATGACTACCTTACCCGAAAGGGGCAAGGGCAGTAGGGGAGTGGTCAGTGTAGGGAGGTCCTTGGGTTGATTTTGCTGCGATGGCGGTCAGACGAGGGATCCCTGCATTGGAGCTTCCTATAAACTGTAGCGGGTTTTCTGAAGCTAGTGGAACTTTGTAAAGGTCTCGTAGTGTTACCCTGCCTCACCTCCTTGGTAGAGGTGTATGGGATTCATGACCCATTGGCAGGTGGGTAACATGACTTGTGGGTAAAGATGCGCAACCTCTGTAGAGTGTAAAACTGGTATACTAGCCGTGCTCACGGTCATGAGCAACTCGTACCCTGACATGATTAATCTATGGAATTAAAACTCAATTTGTCATTTGCATCGCATTGGGATTATTTTATTATTACTTTTACTTATTATTACTAAGATTTGGTATTTACTTATACTTAGTAATTGCTAATAAAATTTTGACCAACTTATAAAAGCAATGCTCAGCTTCAACCTTTATTTTGTTGATCAGCCTTACACTTCACATGAACTCCCACCTTTGGTGAGTTCATGCACATTATTCCCCACAAATTATTGAGCGATGAACATGTGTGAGCTCACCCTTGCTGTCTCACACCCCCCACAGGAGAAGAACATGTGGTTCAAGAGGCGCCACGTATCGAGGAGTTCGATTCGATCTAGGTGGTGTTTCTCAGTTGACTTTCTGGCACCAAGGATGGATTTTGGATCCTTTTATATCTATCATTTATTTTGTAAGACTTCCGCTATGTAATAAATACTCTGATTATTGTGACATTTATCTCTATACACTCTGTTATTATATATGTTGTCTTCTTTGGCGCATGTATGAGATGCACCCGGCTTTGTCCATTAAATCCGGGTGTGACAATTTCGTGGAGGCTGTTACCGGCGTGTGCGATTCTTCCAGGGGAGAAGGCTCTGACTTGCCGGGCCCGCGCATCAGTGAGAGGGTGAGAGCGAGAGAGAGACGCGTCATCGGTCCCACTGGTCAGCACAGGGGCGCGCGGATGGATTCTGTCCCGCGCGTGCGGGGCTGGCTGGGCGGACCCACTTGGAAGTCCCTACGGGCGAGCGGTGCATAGGAATCTGGGATGACAAGTGGGACCCACGCGATGGCGACTCAAGCGATGTCACACCCAGATTTAAGGGACAAAGTTGGGTGTATCTCATACATGCGCCAAAGAAGACAACACATATAATAACAGAGTGTATAGAGATAAATGTCACAATATAATCAGAGTACTTATTACATAGCGGAATTCTTACAAAATAAAAGATAAATATAAAACGAACTAAGGATCATCCTTGGCGCTAAAAGTCAACTGGGAGACACCATCTAGATCGAATCGAACTCCTCGATATGTGGCTCCTCTTGAACCACCTGTTCTTCTCCTGTGGGGGGTGTGAGACAGCAAGGGTGAGCTCACACATGTTCATCGCTCAACAAGTTGTGGGGAATAATGTGGCATGAACTTACCAAAGGTGGGAGTTCATGTGAAGTGTAAGGCTGATCAACGAAATAAAGGTTGAAGTTGAGCATTGCTTTTATAAGTTGGTCAAAATTTTATTAGCAATTACTAAGTATAAGTAAGTACCAAACCTTAGTAATAATAAGTAAAAGTAATAATAAAATAATCCCAATGCGATGCAAATGACAAATTGAGTTTTAATTCCATAGATTAATCATGTGAGGTTCCGAGCTGCTCATGACCGTGAGCACGACTAGTATGCCAGTTTTACACTCTGCAGAGGTTGCACATCTTTACCCACAAGTCATGTTACCCATCTGCCAAGGGGTCATGAATCCCTTACACCTCTACCGAGGAGGCGAGGTAGGGTACCAATACGAGGCCTTTACAAAGTTCCACTAGCTTCAGAAAACCCACTACAGTTTATAGGAAGCTCCAGTGCAGGAATCCCTCGCCTGACTGCCATCGCAGCAAAATCAACCCAAGGACCTCCCTACACTGACCACTCCCCTACTGCCCTTGCCCCTTTCGGGTAAGGTAGTCATCCACTAGCTTTCCTAGTTAATCAGCCAAGGGCATCCATAATACCCTTGTGGTAGCAATGTTTTCCCGGGTGGTCGCTTCATGTTCCCATTAACATAATGATCTTATCATGAACATAAATAACATAACAGAGTAATAGGAACATGGATATAATGAAATATTAACCCGAAACCACATAATGCAATAGCATAACTACCCAAGTGAATCAGGGGGTAAACAAGGTAAACAGGATAAACAGACTAGGGTGACCTATTGTCACACCCAGTTTTAGAAGGCAAACCGAATGCGAACCATGTACGTGCCAGGATCAGCAATTCACGTACACAACAGTTACATAACTGGACATCATCACACAGTGCTCAAATCATAATATAAAAGGGGAATAATAGTTGACTACATCATATGTCTGAGACATCCACATAGTCTTTACAATAATCAAAGTGCGGAAAAGAAACGTAGATATACGCGGCCTTCACAGGCAGCCGACTGGGGGTTGCCGCTAACCCACGCCTAGAACTCATCATAATCTTGGAACTCCTAGTGGTCTCCTTCCACGGCTTCATCTTCTCCTGAGCAGTGGTTGCAATGCTGACAACCTGGGGGGGTTTGGTGTGTAGAGCAAGGGTGAGTACACATCAACATACTCAGCAAGTATCCTGTTTGGCTGTAGTGGACTAGCTTTATGTGGGGGTAAGTCAAGCAGTTGCTTTTAGTTGGTCAGATTATTATTACTAGTAGAGGAATCCAAGTTTTCGATTTAACCCACGTTATTAACCCAAACATACTCCTTTCCAAACAGAAAGAGTACCACTTACCATTACCAGAGTCAATACCAAAAACCATCAATCTCATTGCCACCTGTAATCCGAACATCTCTGATCAAGTACCACTAATCACTGGAGCTCCCTTGGCCGCTCATAACCGTGAGCACGGCTGATATATCAGTTTTCATACACTCTGCAGAGGTTGCGCACTTTACCCACAAGCCGTGATTCCCTTTCTGCCCGAAGATCATGACTCTCCATTGATCACTACCAAGGTGACCCAGCAGGGCATCACTACATAGCCTTTACAAAGATTCCCCGGGGCTGTAGCCGCCCATTAGGTTTCCTAAATGCAACGCACTCCTCCCCAAGGGGCGAACCAAACTTGGCAGAGCGAGCCGCATACACCGAGCCCCATTAACGGCACGACGGCTAAGCGAACTACACCCCGGTTCCTCTAATTATTCAGCTAAGGGCATCCCATTCCACCCTCATGGTTGCACTGTTTTCCCGGGCGGTCATCCAACAAACAGGTCCTTACGGAGAGGCACTCGAGAAACCGCTCGAGCCCCCTTGAATGCCACAAGTACAACATCATAATAAAGAGGGGAAACAACGTATCATTGATAAATCTCATCATGTTCATTGATTAGTGTTGAGCAATAGCATAAAGCTAAACAATAATAATCCAACCCAAATAGGTAAACGAGAACATGGATAACAAAAGCTAGTCAATCCTTAGGTATAACTGTGTAAATGCGGGAATTGAATTATAGAATGTATAGGACAAAGATATGTCAAGGGACACTTGCCTCCACCAACCAGCTGCTGCTCAGGGGCTTCTCCTGCGAGTTCTTCGGGCTCTTCAACCAGATCGTTCTCTATACAAGCGCAAACATACATACATCCACACATTTAATACAAAAGAACAGTACACCATATAATAGAATGCAATAAATAAATAGACGTTCCACGCGGGGCTCGCGATTACGGTTAAGAGAGAAAGAGGAAATGACAGTCGGGTCTACGGTCGAGAAACGATCACGTTACATAATTATAAATTAAACCACTCGCTTAACAGAAGGGCATTAATTTGGCCACTGCGTTTAGCATAGAGTAAAGTCATGTTCCACATTTAATCATTATAAATAGATAAAGATGAATGAAAGGGAGTGGTCGCACGGCGAGACGTACGACACAACATTTAGATTGAATTAAGAAGTAAACGACTCGCCGCGCGATAGAGCACGCAACGAGATTCTTGCATTAATCATAGATAAACGTTAAGCGTTGCACGACGAAATGCACGACGGCTTACGTCAACAGAACTACTGTTGGGGCGAAGGCGAAGATGCCACCCTTCGCTCGATGCCTTCGCCGACCTCGCTGCACCAACGGAGACAAGACGACTAGCAGATTTACCCTTCGTCCCACGCGTCGCCAGACGAAGACCTGTGATGAGGTCGTCTCATCTTGCGGCCTCGTCCAACATGGAGGCCCACGTGTGATCCGACCCATTGTAACAGGCCCTGCGTGGCCGCTGCGCATTACGGGCCTAATTTGTAAAGGTCTCCCTATAATTACAGTCTGTAACCCCGCTTTATGGGAATATTCCGGGGATAACCTAGGCGCCTGAGGGCACATGCGTCCTTAACACTGGACGTTGGGCACTCAGATACCTATAAATACCCCCGCACAGTGCCCTTGAGAGGCTAGATTAACAGAGCTATTGCCATCTTGAGCAAAAACCCTGTTTACGTTACTTCACTCCCCCGTTGGATCAACTTGCCCAGGAGAGCAAGTTCCAACATTTGGCGCCCACCGTTCGTGCTATGAAAAAACCACCCGCGATGGCACCCAAGAGAGCTACCTCGAAGGCTGACGAGGCTGCGAAGGCAGCACTGCTGGCCGAGAAAAAGGGCAAGGCCCTTGTCGACACCACCCACCAAGAGACCTGCGAAGACGACGCACTCAGCAAGAGGCAGCGCAATGAGCAACCCACTCCCGAAGGCAGTCTCCGCACCTGCAGCTCTGGAGGACAACCACAACTTCCCCCCAGGCTTCGCTCCACCAGAGGGCGCGGACGCCACCGAGGACGGCGAAGTCATCGGCGTTTCGGCAGAAGAACAGCTACAACTGCGCGTATTGCGCATCAAGAACCGCTACCTCCAGAAGCAAAAAGAGATCCTCGAGGCCAAGTGCCAACGCGTGTTCGCACAAGCCAAGGTGCGACAGATGATACGCGACGAAGAGCAGAAGGCTCAGGAACTTGAACAAGAGATCGCCCTCATGCAGAGCGAAGGCCAACTTGGCCTGCAATACGACCCACCCCTCCAGCAGCGCGTACAAATCGAAGACCTATTCATCCCTCAGCGTGGACACGCCGTCCCACACGTCGCGGCATTCCTAGGCGTCAACTATCTTGACGAGCGAAGTCCCCTGGCGCCTCACCTGTAGGTGTCACCATGGCCCGCTAACTTCAGGGCAGGGACCTATCCCATGTACAACGGCAGCACTGACCCCGCACAGTACATCATGACCTATCAGGTCGCCGTTGCATCATCCGGAGGGGACGACGCCACGATGGCCAAGTCATTTATCATTGCCCTCGAAGGCCCAGGCCTCACCTGGTACACTAGGTTGCCGCCGTTGTCCATCGACTCCTGGAGAAGTCTCCGGGACAAATTCTTGCTCAACTTCCAAGGGTACCGCCCAGACACCGACGCCTTGGCCGAACTTTCACTCTGCAAGCAGCTGGAAAAAAGAGACTCTGCGGGAGTACTACCGCAAGTTTCTGACTCTCAAGTCACAACTGCCTTCGGTCGATGACCAAATCGCCATCCACTACGCCATCAGTGGCCTTCGGGCCGGTGTCCTTTACAGCCACTGCATCAGGGATCCGCCCAAGAACCTCCAGGAGTTGTATCAGCTATTTGAAAAATATGCCAGATCCGAAGAGCTCCACCAGCGCAAAGTCGAGTCTCAGAGGAAACCCAAAGACACTCCACAGTCCAACCGCACGTGGACGAGGCCTTCGCAGCCAGACTCCGGTCGGGACGGCCGCAATTAGCAGCAGGTGCACAACATCGCCAACCAGCACCCCGCTGGCGAGGCCCCTCGCCGCCAGGAGTATCCCCCCCAGGGCCGCGGGAACAGAACTCGTGGTCGGGGCCGGGGACGCGCGCAGCAGCCGCGCAGATTTTACTGCCTGTTCCACGACGAAGACTGCGCCCACCGTACCAGAGACTGCCCAGAGACGAAGGCCACCAGAGACAGGATGGCACGGGCGCAGCCAGTCGATAACCCTAGAGTTGTCGCGCACACATATCAGCAACCCCCTCCGCCATACATCCACAGCCCTGCTCCGCAACCACCGCACCACGCATACCAGCACCACCAGGAGGTACAAATCGTACCTCCCCCACCCCACCTCCACACCAGCAACAACAAAACATACACCACCCCCACGCCCCAAAGCAAGAGGACTTCGCCGATCAGCCGTATCGTAGAGTCATTCATATGATCACTGTGGGGTCCAGCGCTGACTTCGACACAAAGTGGCAGAAGAGGGACCATTACCGCAGCGTCAACCACGTCGCCGTCACAGGCCTAGTCATGCAGACAAAGTGGTCCCATGTGCCACTAACCTTCGACGCCCGAGACGTCGATCTGCGCAGCGCACCCCACATCGACGCCATGGTTATCAACTGCAGCGTGGCAAGCTGGGACCTGCATAAAGTCTTAGTCGACAATGGCAGCCAGGCGGATATCATCTTCCTCCATGCCTTCAATCGCATGGGCATAAGCCATAGCCTGCTCAAGCCTTCGGACAACCCGTTGTACGGTTTCGGCGGCAAGGGCACCTTTCCTGTCGGCAAAATAGAGTTACCTCTCTCCTTTGGTGTAGCACCCAATGCCCGAAGTGAGCAAGTCACATTCGACATCGTCGACATGGTGTATCCGTACAACGCCATAATGGGCCGGGGCTCCATCAACAAGTTTGAGGCAGCCATTCACGGACTTTACCTGTGCATGAAGATACCAGGTCCGCAAGGCGCCATCACGGTCTACGGCAACCAGCAAGCTGCGCATAACATAGAACAAGACTTCGTCCCCGGACAAAAAAACGTGCACTGCCTCACGGCCCAGAGTGAGGTCCCCGCGTCTGCCAGCCCAACTGACAAAGAACACGACAAAGCACAGCTACAGAGCAACGACGGGACCAAGACGGTTCCCCTCGACCAGGCCACACCCAAGCAGACGGTCACCATCAGCGAAGACCTCACTTCGCATGATGAGGAGAGACTCCTCTGCTGCCTGTCCAAGAATAAAGACGTCTTCGCCTGGTCCGCCCTCGACCTAGTCGGAGCCAGTCGTTACATCATCGAGCACAGTTTAGGAATCGACCCTTTGGTGAGGCCGAAGAAACAGAGGCTGCGTAAGATGTCTGACGAGAAGACAGAAGCGGCCAAGGCCGAGGTACATCACCTGCTTGAGGCCAAATTTATCGAGCCAATCGCCTACCCCACATGGCTCGCCAACGTAGTAATGGTGAAGAAGAAGAGCGGCAAGTGGCGGATGTGCATCGACTTCACCAGTCTTAACAAGGCCTGCCCCAAGGACAACTTCCCGCTGCCTCGGATCGACAAAATCGTCAATAGTGCGGCCGGGTGCGAGGTCATGTTACTCCTCGATTGCTTTTCCGGCTACCATCAAATATATATGAAGGAGGAGGACAAGGCCAGCACCAGCTTCATAACACCCTTCGGCACGTATTGCTTCATCAGAATGCCGGAGGGACTCAAGAACACTGGGTCCACTTTCTCCTGGCTTACCAAAACGGTGCTCGAGGGACAAGTTGGCAAAAATATATTCACGTATGTGGACGACATCATCGTCGCCAGCAGAAGCAAGGAGGACCATCTTGCTGACCTCGCCGAAATGTTTGCAAACATGCGGGACGCACGACTTCGCCTAAACCCCGAAAAGTGCGTCTTCGGCGTTCGCTAGGGGAAAATATTGGGCTACCTGGTGTCACACCGCGGAATCGAGGCCAACCCAACCAAAATTCAGGCCATCATCAACATGACGCCTCCGCAGTCAGCAAGAGACGTCCAACACCTGACAGGCAGATTGGCTGCCCTCAACAGATTCATCTCCAAATCCGCAGAGCGAAGTCTCCCCTTCTTCAAAACTCTCTGCGGCGCAAAAGACTTCGCTTGGGGATCAGAGCAGGCGGCGGCCTTCGCCTCATTGAAACAGTACCTGTCGGAATTGGCGATTCTTATAAGCCCCGACTCTTCGCTACCCCTATTGCTCTATGTTGCGGCTTCGCCACATGCGGTCAGCGTAGCACTGGTTCAAGAGCAGACCGTAGAGGGCATGATCAGGCAATGTCCAGTTTATTACGTCTCCGAAGTGCTCACACCATCAAAATGTAATATGACGGAACTGGAAAAGATTGCCTATGCAGTTGTTATGGCTTCGCGCAAATTGCGCCACTATTTCGAGGCATTCAAGGATCGGGTCACCTCAGATAGGGGACTCGGCGAACTGTTTAGAAACCCGGAGGCATCAGTCCGGATCGCCAAATGGACAGCCGAACTATCCAGCTACCACATCACATTTGAACCCAGGACAGCCATCAAGTCACAAGTCCTGGCATACTTCATTGCCGACTGGACTGGGCCAACAACACAGCCGGACCCGTCGACAGAAAAAGTATGGACAATCCATTGCGACGGCGCATGGTGCCATGCGGGGGCAGGCGCCGCTGCAGTCATTACTTCACCCACAGGGGTCAAGCACCGATACGCAGCACGCCTCAGCTTTGCTTTGGAGTTTAGCAGATGCACTAACAACATAGCAGAATATGAAGCTATCATCCTCGGCCTTCGCAAGCTAAGGGCCCTTGGTGTCACCACCTGCATCATCAAAACGGACTCCAAGGTAGTCGCCGGCCAAGTCGAGAAAGACTACACAGCGAAGGACCCCGCACTTATGCAGTACCTCGCAGCTATCCGTAGCCTCGAGAGGCAATTCAAAGGTTTCACCTTACAGCATGTGGACTGTGCCAAGAATGAGGAGGCTGACGCGTTGGCCAAGGCAGCCGCCCGAGGCGAGGCCCTGCCCTCCGACGTATTCTACCATGTCATCGGCACGCCAGTCGTCCGTAGCCCAGAAGGGCTCCAAATAACCAATGACAGCGAGGGCCACCGCATAGTCAACCTTATCATGACCGTAGACTGGCGGGCACCAATAACCCTATTCCTGCAGGGGTACTATCATCCAACCGACATCAATAAGGCCAAGCGCCTCAAACATCGAAGCCGGGACTTCGCACTAATTGAAGGACATCTTTACAAGAAGGGGGTCAGTCAACCCATGCTTAAATGTGTCACCGAGACCGAAGGCGTCCAAATTTTGCGCGAAGTCCACAGCAGGACTTGCGGCTCTCACGCAGGGCCCAGGGCACTAGCCACAAAGGTAATCCGGTAGGGTTTCTACTGGCCCGCCATGATCTGCGCCGCAAATCGGGTCACAAGGTCCTGCGAAGCCTGCTAGAAATTTTCTCCACGATTGGGAAGCCCTTCGCAATTCACGAAGCTAATCGCCCACACATGGCCTCTTCAGCGTTGGGGCCTGGACATCGTCGGGCCCCTACCCACGGCCCAGGGGAACCTCAAGTTCACCTTCGTCGCTGTCGAATATTTTACCAAATGGATCAAGGCGAGGGCTGTATCCACAATAACATCGAAGACTGCCCAGAAATTCTTCTAGCAAAACATTGTTTGCCGCTTCGGAGTCCCGTCCGAACTCACAGTTGACAATGGCAAGCAATTTGACAGCTAAGACTTCAAGGATTTCTGCTTCTCCATTGGCACCAAGCTTGCCTTCGCCTCAGTATACCACCCGCAATCCAACGGAGTTGTGGAACGTGCAAATGGAAAAAATTTCACAGCCGTCAAGAAGATGCTCCTCGACGATAAAAAGGGCAAGTGGGCCGATTTGTTACCTGAAGCGGTCTGGGCATTGAATATGACCGAGTGCAGGGCGACTGGGTTCACACCATTCTGCCTTCTATACGGATCGGAGGCCATGACCCCGCAAGAAAAAAAACACGGGTCCCCACGGACAGTCCCGTCAGTTGTCCCCGACGTGGACGAGCCCACCTCGAAGGACCTCATCGATGGAGACCGTGTCTTCGCCCTACAGGCTCTAAACAAATACCAAGCCCAAACTAAAGCATGGCGTGACCACGCAGTCATCCCGAGGGAATTCAGCGAAGGAGACCTCGTACTCGTCCGGACAGCTCGGACAGAGTCCTGGGGCAAGCTGGATCCCAAGTGGGAGGGCCCTTTTATCGTCAAGCCGAAGGCGTCCCCCAGCGCGTACAGGCTCGCAACGCCAGCCGGCGAGGACTTGGAGCATTCTTGGAACATTGACAATCTCCGCAAATTTTTTGTTTGACTCCTCAGGGCCAGCTCGCCCTTGTAATTCGCAAAACAATTTTATTCTGGCTCGCACTCATTTCCTCCCGGGGGGTGAGGTTTTTAACGAGGCGGAGCCATGTAATATACAAGCGAAAAATCCCCCGCAAAAATCTACGTCGAAAAAAGACCGCGTCGACGGTCTTCGACATTCGACCAATACAAAGTCACCGCGAGGGGCAGCGCTAGCTACCCTCACGTGCGACACTCCGTGCAAAAGTCGCCTAAGGGTGCAGCCGGACTAGCACAACAAGTGCGCAAAATCGAAGCCTTCTCCAAAAGACTATCCGTGCAAAAGTCGCCTAAGGGTGCAGCCGGACTAGCACAACAAGTGCGCAAAATCGAAGTCTTCTCCAAAAGACTATCCGTGCAAAAGTCGCCTAAGGGTGCAGCCGGACTAGCACAACAAGTGCGCAAAATCGAAGTCTTCTTCAAAAGACTATCCGTGCAAAAGTCGCCTAAGGGTGTAGCCGGACTAGCACAACAAGTGCGCAAAATCGAAGTCTTCCTCAAAAGACTATCCGTGCAAAAGTCGCCTAAGGGTGCAGCTGGACTAAGTCAACAAGCGCGCCAAAACGGAAGCGCATTACATCCATGCACAAGTCTACACCAAGAAACTATCCGCGCCCAGACCAACATAATAAATGCGCCAGACCAAGCGTGCAACGCCCCTATAGACATAGCCGGATACGCGAAGGCGCACAGCCTCATCATACCAACTATAGTAACACAATTACAGCGAGGGCATCACACCTTACATTGGTTCAACCTTCGGAATGATTCCCATCTCCCTATAGTTAAATAGCATTATCCTAAGCTCCTCACCCTCAAAAAGACTTCGCAACTCCCCCTCACCTACACTCGCCCCAGCCGGTGAGGACAACAATTCCTGCTAGCCAGCCCTGCCCACACGAAGCCGACCGCCATCCAGCTCACTCACTCTACGCTTCGCCACCGCCCTTCACCGCCTACGCCCAGCACTCGGACCAGGCACAACTTCAGCATCCGCAACACGCGGAGAAGCCTCCGCCGCTGCCACATCCAAGGCCGCAAAGTAATCCAAGTCCTCATCCGAAGACTCTTCCGTCCACTCAACCAAACTCCTAGAGTCACCAAAATCAGAAAACTTAGAAGCAGACTCATCCGATTCATTCCCAGCATCCACGGTCGAAGCCGCCACAAAATTAGCAGTAGCGGTTGCGTGCGCAGGCCCAAAATCTTGAACCTGCGCAGCAACCAAGGTTCAGCAACATAGACAAAATTCTCTAACTACCCCACACCCACTAAGCCACCTGTGAAGACCCAGCCGCTGCCGTGGGATCCTCCGCTGCCGACTCCGTCACAGTCTTCGGGGGATCCTCCACCCTCGGCACAGCGGTTGGCGACGAGCCTCCACCGGACGCAGTTGCCGCAGGAGCAGCGAGGGAGCCTTCACCGGTTTCCGGGGGCGGTGCCGGGTCGACCTCAGCCTCGGCCACCACCGGGTTGGCCTCCGCTTCGGGCCGCACGTTGTTCAAGGGTCCGAAGTCCTCCACGACCTCGGCACGCGCCGCCTACAACACAGCACACCGATTCAGCAAGCCCACGCATAACCCACATTCAACAAACACTAAACAAAAGACAAACTTTACCTAATCCATCGCCCGGTCGGACCGCTCCCTCACCACCTCCCGACCGTGGGGGCCCCACATCCGGTCAAAGAGGGCACCCATGGAGTCCTTCACCATAGGGTCTTCGACCTTGAAAATCTCGTGCCCAAAATATTCATCACATCGGTCGAAGACCTCATAGTGACTGCACCCCTCGTGGGACAGCGCGTTCATCGCCCCTTCGCAGGTGACGAGGAAGGCAAAGGACATAAATCCCTCCACAATGGTCGGGAGCGCCAAAAGTTCCTCTTGCAGCCACTCGAGGAAGTGAAGGCCCGCCTCCCGGTCGGGCACTTCGAAGTTAGCAGTCCGCGCGCCCAGCTCGCGGTATGAGTCCACGAGCTGTTTGCGCGTCCGCTCAACTTCCGAGCACGTAGAGGCCTCGGCCCTCTCCATGTGGGCCTGCAGAGCGTTGTACCGCACCTCCCATTCCTCGGCGCGCTAGTTGGCGAGACTACCCTCCACCCGAGCCAAATTGGCCTCCGCCTGCGCTGCCTGCGCCTTGGCGATGGCCTGGTTAGCCTCCCTCCTCTCCTCCACCAGCTGGCGCCGGAGGTCCGTCCTCTCGCCCTCCAGGGCGGCCACCTTCTCCGCCAGCTTGCGGCACTTGCTGTCCGCGGCTGACTTTTCTCGGACGACGTCAGCATGCTGCGCCCGAAGTCTCTCGACTTCGGCAGATACTTCTGCAGTAAGGGCCCCCGACGCCACGCGGTTGACGAAGTCGGCCGCCTAATAGACACACATGAGACCACAATCCCCATGGAAGCGGTAAACACCAAAGTCCAGCTCAACTTACTTGACTCAACCACTGCGACGCCTCCCTCAGCCGGCAGGACACAGTGCCCTCTTCGTCCTTGACGGCAGTGACCGCCGAAATCTCACCACTAGCGCTGAGCGCGCCACCCTTCGCCCCAGGCACCGCGGCAGACACCGTGGTCGCCACCACAGGCGGAACAACAGCAAGTTGCCCCTCGCCCGATCCTGCAGCGTATCACCAGTTAAAAAAAACATACCAACGAGATAGTCGTCCACACTTATATTGGTGCCGAAGTCAGGAACACACTTCCGCGGCGAAGGAAATTCCCGGACCTTCGCAGCTTCGGCCGAGGCAGACTTGGTTCCGCCGGCTCCGGTCGCCTTCACGCCCTCCGGCACCTTGTTGGACCCAGGGGCGGCCGGCTTCACCGCCAGCGTCGGCTGGCTACCGCCGGGGGCGGTAGCCTTCGCAGTCCCCCGCGCCCTCTTCGGCCTAGCCTCGGGAAGCCTGATGACCGCCCGACGCTTATACACAGCTTCCTGGCGATCCTTGTTCATCACTGCAGACACAACAACAGCAATATTCCGTCCGTAAGGAAACACCCTCAGGTCACGAGCCATGCGAGATGTAAAAAAGTCTTCACCGGTCGCGCGGGGGATAGGAACGTTCTTAGGCCACCGACCCCCGGTAACCTCTAGCATCCGCGCCGAAGACTCCCGGAGCTCGAGCGAAGACATCCATTCCCCGGGGGCCGCGCATGTCCCCATCAACTCCATAGCAAAACTATCGGAGACCCCCAGTCCTCCCATCGCAGTACCTAGCTTCCTCTTCTTAGTGGATGGGGCGGTCGCCGGCGCGGGGTCATCTTCAGTCTTAGCCGCCGGTTTTTTCCCACGGCGGTCGACAACGTCTTGCCCGGGATAACCGCCATAGGGCAAACAGTTCAACTCGAAGACCCTATTCAGGCGGTCATTGGATTCGCGTATATCCCAACTCCATTGGGCCTCCGTCTTTGGCACGTAGCGACCAACAATCCGCACCGCCCCATCCTCCGCCTCACGCACGAATGCGGCGGGATCTCGGCCATGCAAATCCAGTGCGAAAGGCAGGACTCCGCACTAGCATCCCGCCGCGGGAAGGCATCTGGCGAGGGCATACTTCGCCCACCGCCCAGCCACGCGCCAAGGGCCATACCCCATACCCGACAAACTCCTCAACCAGATCGCGTCCGCTACTCAGGCGGGCCGCGCACCGAAGGGCCTCTTCATTTTCATCCTCCTCCGCTACCTCAAACTGCGGGTACGCTGAGTAATAATGCGAACACATCTCGGCCACGGGGAGCCCCGGATGGTCTTCGACTGTGCCTTCGGCAACGTAGAACCAAAATTCCCACCAGTTGCCCCATTTATTGCGGGCGTAGGGAACCAACTCAACGACTTCCATCAAAGTCTTGCCGGTCTTCGGCGTAAATGTGCAAGATCCAAATTGTGCAATCTTATTTCCGATTTTCCTTTTCTGCCAATGCAGACAATAATGCTTCGCGAAGACTTCGACCGAGGGCTGCCCGCCGTACGAAGTCGTTGCCCAGACATACTTTGCCAGGGCCACCACGGCATTTGGCGTCAGCTGGTGGACCTAGACGTCGAATCTACGCAGAACTTCTCCCACAAATCGATGAGCGGGCAGATGAAGGCCAGCGGCGAAAAAAGCCTCGAAGACGACCAACTCGCCTTCCGGCTCGAGGACCTCCTCTGTCCCCGGGACACGTGCCACTCCGCCGCCGAAGTACCCAAGCTGTTGCATGTCTTGCACACGGACCGAGGACATCTGCGACACGCCGAACTCTACTGTGTCGCCGGCGCGCAACTCCTCCGCCGCCACATTGCTCAGCGTCTCCTCGGACGACGCGCCGGCTGGCGGTGTATCGGCAACAGAAGAGGAAGAGGACAGCATCGCTACGTACCGTCGGCGGCGGCAGGCGGTCTGCTTCACATGGGCCAGATCTTCGATGAGCAAGAGCAAGGAGGGCAGACGAGCAGCGGGCGGTTTGAGAAGGAAGTTAGGGTTTTCGCGGAGCGCGGAAAGATAAAGTTCAAAACGCGCAGCCCCCCCCGCCCCCTTTTATACACAGGGCGCGGCGCTTCGGGAAACCCGCAATTCAACAGTACGACGTCAATCAACGGTCATGTCAAAAACCCCCGCGGAACCACTTCGAGCGAGGGCAGCGTCTCCACCATCTAGCGATGTCTTCGGCACCAGATGACTTAGTCGAACTGGTCCCTCGGAGGGCAAATGTTGGGGCGAAGGCGAAGACGCCACCCTTCGCTCGATGCCTTCGCTGACCTCGCTGCACCAACGGAGACAAGACGACTGGCAGATTTACCCTTCGTCCCACACGTCGCCAGACGAAGACCTGTGACGAGGTCGTCTCATCTTGCGGCCTCGTCCAACATGGAGGCCCACGTGTGATCCGGCCCATTGTAACAAGCCCTGCGTGGCCACTGCGCATTACGGGCCTAATTTGTAAAGGTCTCCCTGTAATTACAGTCTGTAACCCCGCTTTATGGGAATATTCCGGGGATAACCTAGGCGCCTGAGGGCACATGCGTCCTTAACACTGGACGCTGGGCACTCAGATACCTATAAATACCCCCGCATAGTGCCCTTGAGAGGCTAGATTAACAGAGCTATTGCCATCTTGAGCAAAAACCCTGTTTACGTTACTTCACTCCCCCGTTGGATCAACTTGACCAGGAGAGCAAGTTCCAACAACTACATTTAAAAAGAATCGTCGCACGGCGAAGCGCGCGACGCAGCACATTAATAAAGATGAAATTAGAATGAACCGTCGCGCGGCGAAGCGCGCGACGCAGTACATCGACTAAACAACAATTAAAATGAATTAAGACGGGGACTGAACGCCGCATGACTACGGTCGCACGCGCGAAAGCACGCCGCGCGTGCCGAGGACATGCGAGCACGAGCACGCGAGGGCGCGAGGCCGGGACGCGGGGCAGGGGCTGAGCCGCCGCCGTCGGGCGCGAGGCGTGTGCGGGCGTGGGGCCAAGCCGCCGGCACCGGGTGCGGACGCGCAGGGGGCCGCGGGCGCGGGGACGGACTACCGCCGGGCACGGGGCGGGCAGCCGAGCCGCCGACGCACTAGGGCCGCGGGCGCGGGGCCGGACCGCCGCCGGACGCGGAGAGGGCGTGGGGGCACACGACGGGAAGGGGCGCGGCGCGGGCTGTAACACCCGGTTTTTTAGGAGTCCAAAACCCGGGCGCTAACATAAAACACCAGGTGTGCTGGGACCAAGTCTCACACATATGATGAATCATGGCACAGGATCGAATGTCACAACTTTATATATAACAGGAGTTCTATACAAAATAAATAGTTACATTATAAGGAGACAACGGTCCAGCAACCCAAAGTTGACTGGGAGACGACGACCTAGACCTCTCACGAACTCATCGCAGCATCCTCCATGAGCATCATCCTGCGGTACCTGTTCTTGACCTGTGGTGTGTGTGAGACAGCAAGAGTGAGCTCACATACGTTCATCGCTCAACAAGTTGTGGGGAATAATGTGCATGAACTCGCCGAAGGTGGGAGCTCACGTGAAGTGTAAGGCTTACCAAAGAAGATGGTTAGAGCTAAGCATTGCTTTTAAAGTTGGTCAAAATTTTATTAGCAGTTACTAAGTATAAGTAAATACCATCCCAGTTAAATAGTAGAACAAAAGTAACAACTTCTCCTGCGATGCAATGCATATGACAATTTGAGTTTAAGTTCCATAATTTAATCATGTGAGGGTCCGAGCTGCTCATGACCGTGAGCACGGCTAGTATACCAGTTTTACACTCTGCAGAGGTTGCGCATCTTTACCCACAAGTCGTGTATCCCATGTCGCCAGGGTTTGCAAGGCCCTTAGACACTACCGAGGTGAATGGCTAGGGATCCACTACGAGGCCTTTACAAAGTTCCACTAGCTTCCGAAAACCCGCTACAGTTTATAGGAAGATCCAGTGCAGGAATCCCTTGCAGGACCGCCATCGCAGCAAAATCCTCCCGAGGGCCTCCCTACACTGACCTCTCCCCTACTGCCCTTGCCCCTTTCGGGTAAGGTAGTCTTCCACTAGCTTTCCTAATTAATCAGCCAAGGGGTCCCATTCCTCCCTTGTGGTAGCACTGTTTTCCCGGGTGGTTCTCCATGTTCCAATTAACATAATGATCTCATCATGAACAATAAATAACAACTGATAACAAAAGTGTAACCATGAATAATGTATCTCCATACCCAAAACCACATATAGCACTAGCAAGTACTACCCAGAGAGTTCAGTGGTAAACAAGGTATAAAGATAGACAAACTAGGGTAACCTATTAGGTCCCATCAAAATTAACCTATGCAGATCATTATGATTAATTAGAACATGGCTGGGTAAAAAGAAGTGATCAAGGGCACAACTTGCCTGGGCCTTGAGATTCCAGGTACCAGGATGATCTTCAGGTGACTCGTGACCTCACTGCTAGTCGTAGCAATTCAAACAAACATGGTGTAGGCAAAATTAACATTACACCAAACATAAGAACAAAATACACATTAATAATATACATATTAAAATAAGATCATAGGAACAGGAATCATTAATTTTGGAGTTATAGATTTTAAGTTATGGATTTTCTAATGTTTTATGTGTTTAATACAAGATTAATTAAGATAACAATTTTAACGTGACTTTTATGTAAAACCAGTGGCACTAATTGATAAACAATAATATTACAAAATTATAGGAAGTGGAATGGATTAATTTGGAGTTCATATGCATTTTCTATGAATTATATAAATTCTAGGAATTATTTTTATATTAAAAACTCATTTTCTAATTCATTTTCCTGATTTTATAACACTCTGGACTGGGCCTCAATTAAACCGAAGCACAGGGGGCTCGGCGCAAGATTCCCAAGACACAGCTTACTGTTACCGAGGATGGCGGGTTGTTTTCAAATAAACAGAGGGTCTCTTATGAAAAAGCGCCTGGCCGAAGGGGTATCGAGCGTTTTCAGCCGTTCGATCAGATCTCGATGGTGAGGATTAGATCCACAGCCGCTCGAACCGGTACGCGCTGATAGCCGCAGGATCGGAATCCAACGACTCTGATTTTATGAAGCTTGATCCTCTCCGAACCGTCCGATCAAAGGCGAACGATCCAGAACGGATCAGGCCGAACCGGTGTCCACGTTCTAATCTGGGCCATCGCTGGTGAATCTAACGGCCCGGAACTAATCCCCTACCCCCCCCCCCCCCGCCAAGCACGGCGGCGCCGCCCTCGGTTCACGGCGGAACTTCGCCGGTGAAGCCCAAATCCCGTGCATGAGCGCCCAAGCCTCCAATTCGCCCGCTCCTACGTGATACGGGACCAAAACGAACTTGATGAAGTAATCGTACCCGAGATATTTGTCGCGCAAGGTGTTGGCCGCGAAGGAATGGCGGAGCCACGGCGGAGCCCAGCGACGGCGAGAAATTCCGGTGTCTTCAACGCTCCTTGGTCATGGCCACCCCATCGTGTATGCTCCACGTGCAACCCCGAAGCCCCAGGCCCACACGCCGAGGGTGATTCGCCACCGTGGGCGGAGATCTCCGGCGGCGGACGGAGACGCGGGGAGAGAGCTCGGTCCCGGGGAGAGAGATGTAAAGGAGGGGGGTCGCGGCTACGTACTTATACTCAGGGAGCGCTTCGCGGTTGTTGCACGGGTACCGAGATCACCGGCGAGCTTCGTGGAGTCCGCGCGGTCCGTTGAGCTCCACGCGCGCGCGGCCGTTTCGGTAAGGAAGGAGATGACACGCGGGACCCACATGTAAGCCTCACGGGGAGAAGAGAGAGCGAAGCACCAAGGTTTAGCGCGCGGACGACGGGAACGGCTGACCGCGTGGGCCCGGGATCGGTTTATGACGAATGGGCCCCACCTGTAAGTGTCTCAACCAGAGAAGAGCAGAGTGGGCTGGCGCAGAGGAATCACTAGATGGGCCAGAATTTGGTTCTGTGGCCCAGGTAAGCTTTTGTTCTCTTTTTCTTTTTATTTTCTTTCTATTTCAAATTCAAATTTTCAAATCAATTCCAGGTTTAAGTTTCCAAACTTTGTGGCAAGTTTATTCTCAGTTTATATATTCAATTTTGAACTTACCAATATAGGATCTATTCATTTATGAATTTATCTTGTATTTTATAATATTTCTTTCTCTTTTCTAATTTCTAGAATTTCATTTAGATGTCAAATTCCACTTTGGACTTTAATATATTTCTTTTTACATTATTTTTGTATTGTCATAAAATGCACACAAAATAAAAATCTCAGCATGATGCAATGAGTTAGTGGCATATATTTTATAATTATCTGTTTTAAAATATGGTGTTCACATATGATGATGCATAAAGATCAACCTCACATAAAGAGAGAAATTGTTTTCTCTATTGGTATTTTATCTAGCAATTACAAAGTGGGTGTTACAAATCCTACCCCCCTTAAAAATAATCTCGTCCTCGAGATTTGTAAGAAAAGGGAATACAAAAAGGATTGGTTTGCAATTTAGTTTTTTTTTAATTTCTAAATCAAGGGTCTCTCTTTTTATTATTAGTAAGTGATAGGAGAGCATGGGTATTATATGTATGTCCACTTTATTATGTAGGATAGAAGATGTCTTTAGGGTATACATAGGTTTGGGTAAGAAAGAGTAGGATAAGAAAAACTCCATCCAAGATTGTGGATCTTGACTCATCTTGGTGACCTCACTTGATCCTTGAAGACTTGGGTTGGTGTTCATCCTCCCTTGATGAAGTTGATCATCTTCTTTGGTCTTATCTCATTGATTAGGAGTTAGTGTATATTATTGGCTGGGGAATATGGTTAATATAGGTATGGATGAGATAGACTACATGATGTAGGTCAAAATCTGGTTTGATGTCAGGTGGTGGTTGATAGATTATGCAATCTATTAAGACTCTATTGATTGGGTAAGTTATGTAACTTGTTATATAGGTCGAGTTGTTGTGTATGGCCAAGTTGATATAAGTCTCCAAATTAGGCTTAAGTGATTTAGGAGTATGGCCTTATCTTGTGTACCAGCATTAAGTAACTTACTCTAGATTAGATCATAATAGATTAGATAAAATTTAGATTAGGTTGGATATGACTAGGTTAGACTAGTTTAGGTTAGATAGATCTACTAGGGTAGGATACATGTTAGAATCTTTTGGGATAGGATGGATTATATGATATAGGTAGGCCATTGTTCAAGGATGAGTTGGTATAAGACATTAATTTAGGTTAAGATATATTTGTAGAGACAGTGTCTAACCTATATCACCAACTTAACTAACTTGTCAATAACTCACTTTAGATTGGGTCATATTTAGATTAGATAGAATCTGGATTAGACCGGTATGACTAGTTTGACTAGATAAGATATAATTAATTTGCATTAGATCATGGTTGTTTAAACTAGGGTGAATAAGTATGCTTATTAGGATAAGATGGATCCATAAAGATAGGATAAAATCTTTTGAGACCAGTTAGATCTATTTAGGATGAGATACAATCTTTTCAAGATAGGATGAGTATCTTTTAAGATAAGATGGATCTGTTAAGATAAGGGAGAATCTTTTAAGATAAGATGAATTGGTTAGAATGAGATCTTTTTAGGATAAGATAAATCTCTTAAGCTAGATATGTTCCAATGGGGATAATCTAGGTTGTCTAGTTATTTTATAAATATATTTTTATACCTATGTGTATATGCAGATGCAATTGTGGACATTACTCCACAACTCATCACACTCAAACAAAGACCCAAATCAGACAAGTATCATAATAACAAAACATTCAAGTGCATGGATAAAAATAGTTTTGTTTTGTTCCTAAGATTAGGTTTCCTATTCCTAAAGTCACTTTAGGCACAGGATTTCAAAGTGTGAAATCCACTTTTGTCTTTTGGAAGGAAAAGATAAGAATAATCAGAGTATAGCGGAAATAGATGAGAATAGATTAAGAAAAGTTTAGAAAGAATCAGAGTAAGGTAAGTAAGTATTGGTTGTCCAGTTCTATCTAGGTTTCGTCCTACAGTCAACATTCCTCTGATACCACTTCTGTAACACCCGGTTTTTTAGGAGTCCAAAACCCGGGCGCTAACATAAAACACCAGGTGTGCTGGGACCAAGTCTCACACATATGATGAATCATGGCACAGGATCGAATGTCACAACTTTATATATAACAGGAGTTCTATACAAAATAAATAGTTACATTATAAGGAGACAACGGTCCAGCAACCCAAAGTTGACTGGGAGACGACGACCTAGACCTCTCACGAACTCATCGCAGCATCCTCCATGAGCATCATCCTGCGGTACCTGTTCTTGACCTGTGGTGTGTGTGAGACAGCAAGAGTGAGCTCACATACGTTCATCGCTCAACAAGTTGTGGGGAATAATGTGCATGAACTCGCCGAAGGTGGGAGCTCACGTGAAGTGTAAGGCTTACCAAAGAAGATGGTTAGAGCTAAGCATTGCTTTTAAAGTTGGTCAAAATTTTATTAGCAGTTACTAAGTATAAGTAAATACCATCCCAGTTAAATAGTACAACAAAAGTAACAACTTCTCCTGCGATGCAATGCATATGACAATTTGAGTTTAAGTTCCATAATTTAATCATGTGAGGGTCCGAGCTGCTCATGACCGTGAGCACGGCTAGTATACCAGTTTTACACTCTGCAGAGGTTGCGCATCTTTACCCACAAGTCGTGTATCCCATGTCGCCAGGGTTTGCAAGGCCCTTAGACACTACCGAGGTGAATGGCTAGGGATCCACTACGAGGCCTTTACAAAGTTCCACTAGCTTCCGAAAACCCGCTACAGTTTATAGGAAGATCCAGTGCAGGAATCCCTTGCAGGACCACCATCGCAGCAAAATCCTCCCGAGGGCCTCCCTACACTGACCTCTCCCCTACTGCCCTTGCCCCTTTCGGGTAAGGTAGTCTTCCACTAGCTTTCCTAATTAATCAGCCAAGGGGTCCCATTCCTCCCTTGTGGTAGCACTGTTTTCCCGGGTGGTTCTCCATGTTCCAATTAACATAATGATCTCATCATGAACAATAAATAACAACTGATAACAAAAGTGTAACCATGAATAATGTATCTCCATACCCAAAACCACATATAGCACTAGCAAGTACTACCCAGAGAGTTCAGTGGTAAACAAGGTATAAAGATAGACAAACTAGGGTAACCTATTAGGTCCCATCAAAATTAACCTATGCAGATCATTATGATTAATTAGAACATGGCTGGGTAAAAAGAAGTGATCAAGGGCACAACTTGCCTGGGCCTTGAGATTCCAGGTACCAGGATGATCTTCAGGTGACTCGTGACCTCACTGCTAGTCGTAGCAATTCAAACAAACATGGTGTAGGCAAAATTAACATTACACCAAACATAAGAACAAAATACACATTAATAATATACATATTAAAATAAGATCATAGGAACAGGAATCATTAATTTTGGAGTTATAGATTTTAAGTTATGGATTTTCTAATGTTTTATGTGTTTAATACAAGATTAATTAAGATAACAATTTTAATGTGACTTTTATGTAAAACCAGTGGAACTAATTGATAAACAATAATATTACAAAATTATAGGAAGTGGAATGGATTAATTTGGAGTTCATATGCATTTTCTATGAATTATATAAATTCTAGGAATTATTTTTATATTAAAAACTCATTTTCTAATTCATTTTCCTGATTTTATAACACTCTGGACTGGGCCTCAATTAAACCGAAGCACAGGGGGCTCGGCGCAAGATTCCCAAGACACAGCTTACTGTTACCGAGGATGGCGGGTTGTTTTCAAATAAACAGAGGGTCTCTTATGAAAAAGCGCCTGGCCGAAGGGGTATCGAGCGTTTTCAGCCGTTCGATCAGATCTCGATGGTGAGGATTAGATCCACAGCCGCTCGAACCGGTACGCGCTGATAGCCGCAGGATCGGAATCCAACGACTCTGATTTTATGAAGCTTGATCCTCTCCGAACCGTCCGATCAAAGGCGAACGATCCAGAACGGATCAGGCCGAACCGGTGTCGACGTTCTAATCTGGGCCATCGCTGGTGAATCTAACGGCCCGGAACTAATCCCCTACCCCCCCCCTCCGCCAAGCACGGCGGCGCCGCCCTCGGTTCACGGCGGAACTTCGCCGGTGAAGCCCAAATCCCGTGCATGAGCGCCCAAGCCTCCAATTCGCCCGCTCCTACGTGATACGGGACCAAAACGAACTTGATGAAGTAATCGTACCCGAGATATTTGTCGCGCAAGGTGTTGGCCGCGAAGGAATGGCGGAGCCACGGCGGAGCCCAGCGACGGCGAGAAATTCCGGTGTCTTCAACGCTCCTTGGTCATGGCCACCCCATCGTGTATGCTCCACGTGCAACCCCGAAGCCCCAGGCCCACACGCCGAGGGTGATTCGCCACCGTGGGCGGAGATCTCCGGCGGCGGACGGAGACGCGGGGAGAGAGCTCGGTCCCGGGGAGAGAGATGTAAAGGAGGGGGGGGTCGCGGCTACGTACTTATACTCAGGGAGCGCTTCGCGGTTGTTGCACGGGTACCGAGATCACCGGCGAGCTTCGCGGAGTCTGCGCGGTCCGTTGAGCTCCACGCGCGCGCGGCCGTTTCGGTAAGGAAGGAGATGACACGCGGGACCCACATGTAAGCCTCACGGGGAGAAGAGAGAGCGAAGCACCAAGGTTTAGCGCGCGGACGACGGGAACGGCTGACCGCGTGGGCCCGGGATCGGTTTATGACGAATGGGCCCCACCTGTAAGTGTCTCAACCAGAGAAGAGCAGAGTGGGCTGGCGCAGAGGAATCACTAGATGGGCCAGAATTTGGTTCTGTGGCCCAGGTAAGCTTTTGTTCTCTTTTTCTTTTTATTTTCTTTCTATTTCAAATTCAAATTTTCAAATCAATTCCAGGTTTAAGTTTCCAAACTTTGTGGCAAGTTTATTCTCAGTTTATATATTCAATTTTGAACTTACCAATATAGGATCTATTCATTTATGAATTTATCTTGTATTTTATAATATTTCTTTCTCTTTTCTAATTTCTAGAATTTCATTTAGATGTCAAATTCCACTTTGGACTTTAATATATTTCTTTTTACATTATTTTTGTATTGTCATAAAATGCACACAAAATAAAAATCTCAGCATGATGCAATGAGTTAGTGGCATATATTTTATAATTATCTGTTTTAAAATATGGTGTTCACATATGATGATGCATAAAGATCAACCTCACATAAAGAGAGAAATTGTTTTCTCTATTGGTACTTTATCTAGCAATTACAAAGTGGGTGTTACACGGGCCGCCGCCGCCGGGCATGGGGAGGACGCGGGGCTGGGTGCGGGGCCGTGCGTAGGAGGGCGTGGCGGGGGAGGGGGCTCGCCGGGGGAGGGGGCCGCGCAGGGGTGGGGGAGGGCGCGGGCCGCTAGGGAGGGGGCTCGTCGGGGAGGGGGCCGCATGGGGGGAAGGGCGTGCAAGCAGGGGAGGGCGCACGGCAGGGGCCACGCAGGGAGGAAGAAAGGGTGGGGGAGGGAGAGAGAGAGGGAAGGGGAAAAACTCACCTCCAGGGATCCAATCTCCGGCGATCACGTCTCCAAACCTTAGGGCACCACGGGGAGAGAGAGAGGTGGAAGAGGGAGAGGGAGGTTACTGCGCGGGAGAAAATCAAATGAGATAAAGGGATTAGGGGGAGGGGGCGCGCGCATGGGGAGGGCAGGGGGCGCTAGGGGCGCGCGGATCGGACCGGGCTGGACCGGGTTGGGCCAGGTTGGGCCAGGCTGTGACACATCACGGATCAAAACCCACGACACGCACGACCACTAAACGGAATCCGATCGCGAACCAAAAATCCAAAACAGGGCGAGACGAACACGCGACATCAGACAAAGAAATGTGCTTCAGCATGATGCAACACCCATGACACTTAGGTTTTGTTTACACATGACACGAACACCAGTCACTATACTGGTTGAAATTGGGAAGAAGGAGCGAAACGGGAAGAGAAAAGAGAGTAACGCCCGAATTTGGTGAGTGAAAAAGAAGAAAAAATTCTACCCCCAAATTCAGGGCGTTACAAACCTATCCCCCTTAAAAGAATCTCGCCCTCGAGATTCAAGGTTGGCTAGCAAAGAGCCCAGGGTATTTAGCCATAAGATCATCTTCACACTCCCAGGTTGCTTCTTCCTCGGTGTGGTGGCTCCATCTGACTTTGCACATTCTGATAGTCTTCCTCCGGGTGACTCTGTCTGTAGTCTCAAGAATCTAAGCTGGCTTCTCTATGTAGGTCAAGTCCTCCTGGACCTCCAGACCTTCCACTGGCAACTACTCTTTTGGCACACGCAGACACTTCTTCAACTGAGACACATGAAAGACATCATGCACTACGGACAAGCCTTCTGGCAAACTGAGTTGATAGGCCACTTCTACATGCCTTGCGAGAATCTGATACAGACCAACATAGCGGGCCGGGGCGCTAGCTTGCCTTTGACTCTGAATCTTTTGACTCCTCTGATAGGTGAAACCTTCAAATAGACGAAGTCACCGACTTTGAAACTTAGCTCTCTCCTTCTTGTGTCTGCATAACTTCGCTGCCTTGATTGCGCTATCTTCATATTCTCCCGAACCATCTTGATGTTCTCTTCAGCTTCAAGCAGAATGTCTGGCCCGAACACTTGCTTTTCTCCAGGCTGATCCCATTGTAATGGAGTTCTACAACTCCTCCCATAGAGCGCCTGAAATGGTGACATCTTCAAGCTGGCCTGGTAACTGTTGTTATAGGAGAACTCTGCATAAGGTAACCTCTTCTCCCATCCGGACTGATCTTGCAACGCACAGGCTCTCAACATGTCTTCAAGGATTTGATTAGTTCTTTCAGTCTGACCGTATGTCTGCGGATGATAAGCTGAACTTAAATTCAGGTGTGTACCCAAGGCTTCATGCAACTGCTGCCAGAAATGAGAGGTGAACTGCGTTCCTCTGTTTGACACTATCTTCTTTGGCACACCATGGAGACAAACGATCCGAGTCATGTACAACTCTGCCAATACTGCACTGCTGTAGTTGGTCTTGACAGGTATGAAGTGGGCTGACTTGGTTAAGCGGTCCACCACTACCCAAATGGAATCGTAGCCGGCTTGAGTGCGAGGCAATCCGACTATGAAGTCCATACTGAACTCAACTTTGTTGCCTAGTAAAGCTGCAATTGGTTTTGCAATCTTCGAAAACCCTTCAATAAATTGCCGATAATATCCGGCCATTCCAATGAAGCTCTTGATTCCTCGGGCATCTGTTAGAGCTTTCCAGTTCAGAATGTCTGCAACTTTCTTCGGATCCATAGCCAATCCTTCTTTGTTAATTATGTGACCCAAGAACAGGACTTCACTGATCCAGAACTCACACTTGCTCAACTTTGCATACAACTGGTGCTCTCGCAATCTCTGCAATACCATCCTCAAATGATCTGCATGCTCTGCTTCGCTTTGAGAATATATCAGAATATCATCAATGAATACCACCACAAACTTATCAAGATAATCCATGAATACATTGTTCATCAAATTCATAAAGAAGGATGGTGCATTTGTTAGACCGAAAGACATCACAATGAACTCATACAACCCATACTTGGTAATGAATGCCGTCTTCGGAATGTCTAAAGGTCGAATCCTGAGCTGATGATAACCTAACCTCAGATCTATCTTGGAGAACACGCTGGCTCCTCTCAACTGGTCGAACAGATCTTCTATTCTGGGCAAGGGGTACTTGTCCTTGATTGTGACCTCATTCAGAGCTCGATAATCGATACACATCCTTTTGGTGCCATCTTTCTTCTCCACAAATAGGACAGGGGAGGCCCAAGGCGAGGTGCTTGGCCGGATGTATCCTTTCTCTGATAGCTCATCAATCTGCTTCTTAAGCTCAACCAACTCTAGTCCAGATACTCTGTAAGCTCTCTTAAAGATGGGGGCGGTTCTAGGAAAAAGCTCTATAGCAAACTCAACTTTTCGCTCTGGTGGCATACCTAGTAGGTCCTTTGGAAACACATCTGGGAACTCAGACACAACTTTGATAATCTCAAGTGGATCTGTTTCACTACTATCAATAGCCATCTGATAACAACTTCCTTTCTTTGGCTCAGGTGGGACTAACTCGGTCACCACTTCCTCTCCTAGTGGGGACACCAACTTGATTGTCCTCTTATCACAACTGATAACTGCCTGATACTTATCTAGCCAGTTCATCCCTAGGATGACATCTATTCCCTGAGTACCCATTACTATAAGATTAGCGGGAAACACTATCCCCCTTATTTTCACACTTACATTCAAGCAAATGCTATCGGCTCGAATTCTACCACCGACTGAGTCAATTTGAATGGTGGTTGACATGGTAGTTATTGGAAGATTATGTGCTTCTACCCATGATACAATAATGAATGAATGTGTTGCTCCAGTATCAAATAACACTACTGCAATATGGTAGTTGACTAGAAACATACCTACTATCATGCCGGGGGTCTTCTGAACTGCTTCAGCCTCCAAGTGGTTCAGTCTCCCATGGTTATAGCGTGGCTGAGAGCGGTTGCCTGCTCTAGGCTGAGGCACATTCTGCTTTGCTGGGGCATTAGGGCCTGACTGCTGCTAGGCTACCTTCTTCGGACATTGCATCACCCAATGGCCTTGCTCTCCATAGTGGAAACATGCTCTGTTTCCACCCTGAACTGGTGCGGCTTGACTGTTCTGCTGGGTCACTAGGGCAGGAAGACGAGGTGCCTGCTGATTCTGCCTCTGGAACTGACCTCCTCCAGACTGATTGCTCTGGCAATTCTGATGCTGATGCTGAGGATACTGCCTTTGAAACTGCTGATGCTAAGGTGGACGTTGGTTCTGCCTGAACTGCTGAGGTTGATTGCCTGAGAAACGAGGGTGATTGTTGCTTCCAGGCTGGGGTCCACTGATCTTGCGCTTGCGATCCTCCATCTCTTTGTGCTTCCTCTCTGTCATGATTGCTCTGTCAATCAGGTGCTGAAACGTCGGAAAGGTATGATTCATCAGCTTATACTGTAGAGGGTCGACCAAGCCTCTCAGGAAATGGTACTGTCGCTTGGTGTCAGTGTTAACATCTTCAGGAGCATAGCGAGACAGCTGCAGAAACTTTTCTCGGTACTCACTGACAGACAGTGACCCTTGCTTGAGGGCCAGGAACTCCTCCTTCTTCAGTGTCATCAGACCTGCAGGAACATGGTACTGATGAAAGCTACCTCTGAATTCTTCCCAGGTGATGGTGTCAGGGTTGGCATGAGTGGCGAGATAAGACTCCCACCAAGACTGAGCTGCTTCTCTCAATAGACGGGGACCATACAGAACTTTCTCACTGTCATCACACTGAGCGGTATGCAACTCCCGCTCCACTGTGCGCAGCCAGTCTTCGGCATCCATGGGGTCAGAAGAGTGAGCAAAAGTTGGGGGATGACCTCTCATAAATTTTGCACGCTTGTCCCTAGGCATCTGAGGCATCTGAGGCTGAGGTGGTGGCTGCTGCTGCTGCTGCTGAATGGCGGCCAAAGTCTGACCGATGGCTTGAAATGCCTGAGTCTGCATCATGAACATCTGCTCGATCGACATCGGGGGCAGGGGTGGCAGCTGCTGTTGCTAGGGTGCCTCATCCTGCTGAGCTGGCCGCTCCTGCTGAGCACGCCTTCCTCCTCTGCGCCTGTTTTATGACATCTACAGAATGCAACCACACATCAGAACTGATCTTGCGAATCTTGTAGCATAAGAAAAGAGTATAGAATTCTCCACAACACTGAACAGATGAACATCTTCACTGATCTCCAACACAGACCAACACAGCTTCTCAGATAAAGAGAAAAGTGGAATGAAAGGCCTCACAACTAGATAACTAACTTCATTAACATATAACATGTAAACCAAAATGCAGGGGATACCCAAACTCTGGTGACAGTCATTACAAAGATCCAAATCCAACATAGTTCATCATGACAAACATAAATGCATAGGATAAGCAAACTACCCTGTCTAACTAAGACTAGCTAAAAGCAAGACTAACGCTAAGACTATAGCTTCTATGTATATATTTTCGTATTAATTACAAGATCCAACTCTGACGATCTATGGTTCTAAATTTATCTTGGTCTTGCAGTCGGGTTGCCATAGGACTGGTGTCCATGCCGAGGTGAGCGGTACGGGTGCTGAGTCCCGATGGGAGCGGGGGAGCCATCATCCAGGTGACGACGCTTCGCGCGCTCAGCCCGCAGCTGGGCGATCTCAGCACGAGCCCTACTCAGCTCGTCTAATGCATGGTCCAGCTTCGTGTTTAGCACGACGGCTAGGTTGATTGTGCTGCTCAACCTAGGATTGTCCTCACCAACAGGTGAGACAATCACGCCTCATATGCTGCCAGATGAACGGCTAGGTTGAGACTAAGGGATTAGGGGGAGGGGGGCGCACGCATGGGGATGGCAGGGGGCGCCAGGGGCGCGCGGGCCGGACCGGGCCGAGCTAGGCTGGGCTGGGCCAGACTGTGACACATCGCGGATCGAAACCCACGACACGCATGACCACTAAACGGAATCCGATCACGAACCAAAAATCCGAAACAGGGCGAGACAAACACGTGACATCAAACAAAGAAATGTGCTTCAGCATGATGCAACACCCATGACACTTAGGTTTTGTTTACACATAACACGGACACCCGTCACTATACTGGTTTGAAATTGGGAAGAAGGAGCGAAACGGGAAGAGAAAAGAGAGTAACGCCCGAATTTGGTGAGTGAAAAAGAAGAAAAAAAATTCTACCCCCAAATTCAGGGCGTTACACCTATTGGGTCCCATCAAAATTAAACCTATGCATTGAATAGTGATAATAAAGAATATTATTGGGTAACAAAAGTGGATCAAGGGCACAACTTGCCTGGCACTTGAGATTCCAGTTAGCAGGGTGATTCTTCGGATCCTCGTGACCGCACTGCTAGTCGTAGCAATACAAACAGACATGGTATAGACAAAATTAACATCACACCAAACATAAGAACATACTGCATAATAATGATCTACGCGTCCTACGAGATCGTGGGATCGAGAACTACTAACATCAGAGTTACGATTAAGGAGTTATAATTTTATAGAAGATCTGTGTGATTAAAATATTAAATTATAAATTGGTTAATATAAATCATATGAGAGGTTATTCTATAAATCATTATCTCCACTTAATTCTAAGTTATAAATTTACCATAAATTATATTTTGGTAGATAATGGTGAGCACATTAACAAGACTAACCAACATAAATTAAATAAAGATCTAATTATAAAAGAATGAAACATGGTACAATAAGTGTGTTATTGCATAGTAAATATTTATATAAAACTAACGCACAGACCAGATTGGAATTAAAACGAAGAAGTTATGGATTTTCAAAGTTATTAAGTACTTGGCACGGGATAAATTAAGTAAACAATTTTTAATCTATGTTTCATGTCTATGCAGAGTTACTAGGTGATAAATAATATTAAAACAAAATTAATGCCACTGTAATTGATTAAAAAGGAGCTAAGATGAATTTTCTATGAATTATATAAATTATGGATTTATTTTTACATTAAAATTCATTTTCTGACTTAATTATGAATAATTCTAATAATTCTGGACTGTGGACAAGATTTCCAGAGAGGTCAAGGTTGTTTTCATAAATTTCAGGGCCTAACCGTAATAATCTTACGCCATCAGTGGATGGCGGGTTCATTTAAATGAAGTCCGAGGGCTCTTTTGAATAATTGCGCGCCCGAAGGGGTATCCGCTTACCCCAGCCACCCGATCCAAAATCAGTGGTGCGGATTAGATCTACTCTTTAACCCAAGCGGCGTGTGCTCTCGACCAATGGATTAGCGATCAGCGATCGAGATTTAATTCACACAAGATCGAACTACGTCCCTCAGATCCCCATCGGATGGCCGGTATTCACATACCGAATCGGTATGCCAGTATGTAATCGTGGCCAACCATCCTAGCATCAACGGCACACGATGACACACCCCACCGATCTAATCCTAAACACCAGTAATGGATCGAACGACCATGAGTTCACCTTCTTCCTCCGACAGCACCAACGGCGGCGCCCACAACTCAACGGTGGCGCCATGGCCGAGTTGCGGCCACCCGGTGATTCCGGCCCCAAATCGAACAGATGAGGTTTGCTACGCATCTAATGGAGGATTGTGAAGCACGAGGAAGCATCCATACCGTGGTTTTGGGCATCGGTGGTACAATCCGCGGCGAGCAGTGGAACGGCGGCACCGTCCTTACTCCGACGACGAATTGCGCCCACGATGCAATCCCACCGCATCAGGGAGGACCTTACACGGCCGCGGTGAACACCAGCGATGCCCCTAGGCTCCTGTTCGCGGACAGGGACGCGGCCTAGCTCGATCACCATGGCAGCAGCACCCGACGACGTGGTTTACTGGTTTTCCACCAGCAACCCTGGTCCCGTGACTCCACGAATCCGACCACCCAGTTCAAGCGAATCACGGAGGCCCCTAGTAGAACACCGAGCAATCCCCAATCGGGAGTTTGACTACGCGGCACTCCCTCTCCCCCCTTGGTCTCTCTTCCTTCAACCAGTGTGCGCGTGGACATGATAAAAAGGAAATAGGCGACGCTAAGGTGGTGCTTTATTCACCAGGGAGACGATCCTTCGAGGCCCCACCAGAGCGCAACGGCCCACGAGTCTTACGACGGAGTTGGTGGCGGCTTCGATCTTGCTCACATTCACCAAGGGTGCGAGGAAGACGGTGGCTTTGGCGCTTGCGACTGCCTAGTGGGCCCGCGGGTCAGCGTTATGTGGGTGCCAGCGCGCGCGGAGGGAGCTACTGGGCCAGGAAAAATTCGGCCTAGGGTGCCAAATGGACTGTTCTATTTTTATTTATCTATTTATGTATTCATTTTCTTTCCTATTTGCTATCCAATTTCAAAATTAAGTTCAAATCTACAGTTGAGATTTTAAATTTAGGTTTTTAATGCACAAACAAGAACACTAGTATAAAATTCACCAATTTATTTATCTAAGTATTGGTTTACATATGCAATACACAAATAATTTTGAACATTTTATCAAAGCTAAAAAGTTTAATTTAGAAGAATAAAAATATTCATTATATATTTTGCGAAAAGTAAGGTTCAATATAAAGAATTACCTTAGGTTGGATATATTTTTTACAAGTATTTTATTTATATAGTTTATTCAAAAAGTACCTCTAGTCTTATGATGATTATTTTCTCCCATCTTTTCTTAGAAAACATTTTTATTTAGTTCCTAAGATGAATTTTCTCTAGATCCCAAAATAGGGTTTTAGGGTGTTACAAGCGAGAACGGTGGGAGTGGAGTGTTGGGCTGCGCAGAGGAAAGAGTTAGTGGGCAAAATTGGGGGTTGGCGGCCCAGATGGGTTTTCTCCTTCTTTTTCTTTTATATTTTCCTTTCCTTTTTGATTTTATTTTCCCTTTTCATTTGAATCTCCAAATTTAAATTTGAATCTTGCTATGACTTTCACTTTTAAGTCAAATGTACAAATTCATTTCCCTAGTATAAGAATAGTATATTTGTATATACTTATTTTTATCCACAAAATATTTTATTTCTTCTCTTTTCTAAATTCTAGAATTTCTTTTACATCTTAAATTCTAATTAGGACATTAATATATTTCTTTTTACATTATTTTTATATTATCACAAAATGCACACAAAATGAAATCTCAGCATGATGCATAATTTAGTGGCATGTCTTTATTAATTATTTGTTTTTAAATGAGGTGTTCACATGAGATGGTAAATAGAGATAACACATATATAAAGGCAATACTTTCAGCACTTATGTTTTCTTATAAATTGGGTATTACAAATCCTACCCCTTAACAAGAATCTCGTCCTTAAGATTTAGGAAGGACTAGGGAAAAGATGGGGAAACTCTATTCAAAGCTCTTCTCTCTCCCAAGTAGCTTCATCTTCTCCGTGATGACTCCATTGCACTTTGCACATCTTTATCACTTTATTTCTTGTAACCCGAGTCAAAGTGTCAAGAATCTTGATAGGATATTCCATGTAAGTCAGATCACCCTGAACACTGAGCTCTTCCATTGGTAATTGTTACTCAGGGACACGGAGACACTTCTTAAGTTGAGACACATGAAATACATCATGCACATCAGATAGATTATCAGGTAACTCAAGTTGATATGCCATCTCCCCAACTCGCCTAAAAATTCTGAATGGTCCAATAAAGCGAGGGGATAATTTGCCTTTGACTTTATATCTCTTCATTCCACGAAGTGGTGACACCTTGAGATACACATGATCACCTTCCTCAAACTCCAGTGGTCTTCTTCGATTATCAGCATAGCTTTTTTGTCTAGTCTGAGCTACCCTCAAATTCTCCTTAATTATGCGGACTTGTTCTTCTGCCTCTTGAATAAGTTTAGGCCCAAAGCACTGTTTTTCTCCAGTCTGATCCCAATATAGAGGGGTCCTGCACTTCCTGCCATATAAAGCTTCAAATGGTGACATCTTCGGACTGGCCTCGTAACTATTATTATATGAGAACTCAGCATAAGGTAGACTTTTATCCCAACTGCCTCCATGCTGAAGGGCACAAGCTCTCAACATATCTTCCAATACTTGATTAGTCCTTTCAGTCTGGCCATCAGTCTGAGGATGATAGGCCGAACTTAAATTTAACTTCGTATCCAGATTCTCATGAAAACTTTTCCAAAATCTGGAGGTAAACTATGAACCTCGATCAAACACGATCCTCTTTGGTACTCCGTGCAAGCACACAATCCGAGCCATATACAACTCTGCCAGCTGAGAGCCTTTATAAGTAGTCTTGACCGGAATGAAATGTGCCACTTTGGTTAGTCTATCAATGATCACCCATATGGAATCATATCCTTTCGAGGTGCGAGGCAATCCAGTAATGAAATCCATACCAATCTCTTCCCACTTCCATTCGGGTATCTTTAGGGCTTGTTCGGTTAGCTCTCAATCCATGTGGATTGAGTGGGATTGGGTGGGTTTAAATCTCAAGTAAGTCAAACTCCTTCTTAATTTTTTCCAATCCCATCTAATCCATGGATAACGGGTTTAAATCTCAAGTAAGTCAAGGCCTTAATGGGTGCAATAGTCCAGCTGGTCTTTGATGTTCAGCCTTGACCCTTTGACACACATCACACATAGCCACGTGTGGAGCCACATCTCTCTTCAACCCATACCACCAGTACTTTTGCTTCAAATCCTGATACATCTTAGTGCTACTAGGATGAATAGAATAATCAGAATCATGGGATTCCTTCAATATAGTCTCACGAAGGCTGTCAATCTTAGGAACACATATCCGGTCCTTGAACCATATTGTGCCTTGCTCATCCTCCGTGAATTCTAGACCTCTACCTTCAGTAATCAGATCCTTGATCTCTTGTATTTTAGCATCACCAATCTGACCTTTACGGATTTCCTGCTCCAAGGTAGGTTCCACATCAATAGTGACTACTTCAGTGTGTGTAACAATTCCTAGGTTGAGTCTCCTAAAATCCTCAATAATCTCATCGGGTAGCAGGGCAACAATAGCTGAATGGACATGTTCCTTTTGACTCAAGGCATCTGCAACCAGATTCGCCTTGCCCGGGTGATAGTGAATCTCCAAATCATAATCCTTTATGAGTTCCAACCATCGGCGTTGCCTAAGGTTGAGATCCTTCTAAGTGAATATGTACTTCAAACTCTTGTGATCGGTGTACACTTGACACTTGGTTCCCATAATATAATGTATCCATATTTTGAGCGCATGCACTACGGCTGCCAGTTCTAAGTCATGAGTGGGATAGTTCAACTCATGTTTCTGCAACTGACGAGATGCGTAGGCAATCACATGTCCTTCTTAAATAAGCACACATACCAAGCCTTGGCCGCATGCATCACAATAAATGTCAAATCCCTTCTGTAGATCTGACATAACCAACACTGGGGGTGACATCAATCTCAACTTTAATTGATCAAAGCTATCTTGGCACTTCTCGTCCCACTTAAACTCTCTCCCCTTTTCTAGAAGTGAGGTCATAGGCTTAGCAATCTTAGAAAACCCTTCAATAAATCGCCGATAATAGCCTGCAAGTCCTAAGAAACTCTGGACTTCAGTAACTATAGTGGGTATGCTCCACGCCATTATCTCCTTGACTTTAGCAGGATCCACTGATATCCCACCATTAGAAATGATATGTCCAAGAAATGGCACCTTGTTAATCCAGAACTCGCATATGCTATACTTGGCATAGAGTTGATTATCCCGTAGCTTTTGTAGCACCAATCTCAGATGTTCCTCGTGATCACTATCACTCTTGGGATAAATAAGAATATCATCGATGAAAACCACGACGAATCTGTCCAGATACTCCATAAACACCTTATTCATCAGATTCATAAAATAGGCTAGTGCATTAGTTAGTCCAAATGACATAACTATGAAGTCATATAAACCATATCGGGTTGAGAAAGCTGTCTTGGGAATATCAGAAGGCCTAATCTTCATTTGATGGTAACCCAATCGGAGATCAATCTTCGAGAATACTCTTGAACCTCTCATCTGATCAAATAAATCCTCAATGCGGGGTAACAGATATTTGTTCTTTACAGTAACATCATTGAGGTATCTATAATCCACGCACATCCTCTGTGATCCATCCTTCTTCTATACAAATAGAACTGGCGCTCGCCAAGGTGAGGAACTCGGACGAATGTACCCAACCTCCTGCAACTCCGTTAACTCCTTCTTAAGTTCTTTTAACTCTTCTACAGACATCCTCTATGGCCGTTTAGAAATAGGAGCAGTCCCAAGTAAGAGATCAATGACAAACTCAACTTCCCCATCTGGTGGCATCCCTGGTAACTCCTCTGGAAAGACATCTGGAAAATCCCTAACCACACAAATGTTGTCACCAACAAACTTCCCATCTACCAAGAATGTCGCAAGTCTAGTAGTGGTAGTTACTGCAATTTCAACTTCAAATTTTCTCCTTTAGGGCTGGTGAGTTCTACAGTACCCCTACCACATTGTATAACGGCCTTTGCCTTTCTTCACCATGACATACCAAGGATCAGATCTATACCGCTTTCCTCTAATATTATAGGGGTAGCCCAGAATTCTCTTCCCATAATTGTCAATGTCAATTTATGTGTCATATGATTTGCCTCAACAGGCCCTTTAGGTGTAATTACTATCATTGGTGTTTTCATATTTCGCAGTGGTAACTCATTTGTGTTGGCATATCGAGCAGACATAAATGAATGTGTAGCACCAGAATCAAATAATATTATTACAGGAATTGCATTAATATAAAACATACCAAGTGCGATGTCAGCTCCTTCAGCAGTAGCATCAGCGCTGACCTAATTAACCCTGGCAATAGAGAATCCCTTGCCAGATCCTGGAGTCTGATGTTTGTTCTGCATAGGTGTAGTAGCACTCCTATGCGAACAAACATTAGCATAATGACCAGTCTTACCACACTTATAGCATGTGGTAACAACACTTTTTCCAGAGAATTTCGCCGGGGTGCTAGTGGGGGCAGCATGACGAGTCGGTGGAGTCCCCTGAGGTGTGTGCTGAGCTGGACGCTGGCCTCCTCCGGTGCGAACTGGTGTACCCTAGGGTGGAACATAGCAAGGACGAACGTTGTTGCTTCCCTGACCCTGGGATATCGTCTTCCTCTTCAAATCTCCCAGCTGAACACGCTTGTGTTCAATAGCTAGGGCCTTGTCAAGCAGCCTCTAGAATGACGGAAATGTATGAGCCACCAAAGCATACTACAAAGGTCCATTGAGTCCTTCGATGAAGTGTTCTTGTTTCCTCCCATCTTCTGCCACTTCATCAGGTGTATATCTGGAGAGCTGAATGAATCTGTCGCGGTACTCACTGACTGACATGCTCCCCTGCTTCAGCGACAGAAATACCTTCTTTTTTATCTTCATCAGTCCAGCAGGTATGTGGTAGTTCCTGAACTGAGTAGCAAACTCCACCCATGTGATAGTATCAGCAACGTCGTGGGTAGCAGTGTAAGAATCCCACCAATCAGCAGCAGGACCAGTCAGACGACCAGAAGCATAGAGAACGTTCTCCCGGTCAGAGCATTGAGCAATAATCAACATCTTCTCCATAGAGTTCAGCCAATCATCAGCGTGTAGAGGATCTGGAGAGCTGGCGAATGTCGGTGGCTTGTGGCTCATGAACTCTCGGTGCTTGTCCCGGGGTGGAACTGGAGGTGGTGGTGGTGGCAGTGGTGCTTGTTGCTGTTGAGCCCTTCGCTCCTGGTGCATCTCCTCCTTCTCTTGGCGTTCCTGCCGCATCTGCGCATTCATATCCGCCATAGTATCAGTCATTTGTTGCATTATCCGCATCTGGGCTGCAACTGCTGCATCAGCGTCGGCTGGTGGAGGATTCAGAGGATCCATCTCTGCTTGTTGTGGTTGTCTAAATATCCTCCGACTGTGTCGATTGGGGGGTAGATCAATTCCACCACCCTTCCTGGTATTGACCATCGCAGTCAGAAACATATGGTAAGAAAGATTTGTGGACAATGCAAGTAACTACGAATCATGTTACTTTGGGGGATTTATTAGCTAAGTAGATTAGTGAGTTACCTGCTAAAGCTAATACATTACCTTATGGTGGTACATGCTAAGATGCCCAACTATAATGTTTCAATCAATCAAAGAAGCAAATCAGACATTTATCATTAGAACAATCAATCAACATTTTTAAATAGAGAAAATAGTTTTAATTTTGTCTTAGGCCTCCTATCTCTTAGAAAGGTAATAAACGTAGGATTCCAAGGTGTGAAATCCATCTTGTCTTAGAGTAGAAAAGATAAGAGTAATCATAGTATGATAGCAAAAGATGAGATAGTATCAAGATAAGATAAGTAAAGAAAGAATCAGAGTAAGGTAAGTAGGTAAGGGTTTTTTTCCATTTCTATCTAGGTTTCGTCCTACAGTCAACATTTCCTCTGATACCACTTCTGTCACACCCGGATTTAAGGGACAAAGTCGGGTGCATCTCATATATGCGCCAAAGAAGACAACACATATAATAACAGAGTGTATAGAGATAAATGTCACAACATCATAAGAGTAATTATTACATAGCGGAAGTCTTACAAAATAAAAGATAAATATAAAATGAACTAAAGTCTCTCCTTGGCGCCATAAAGTCAACTGTGAGACACCACCTAGATCAAGTCAAACTCCTCGTTGTGTGGCTCCTCTTAAACCATCCGTTCTTCTCCTGTGGGGGTGTGATGCAGCAAGGGTGAGCTCACACATGTTCATCGCTCAACTAGTCGTGGGGAATAATATGCATGAACTCACCAAAGGTGGGAGTTCATGTGAAGTGTAAGGCTGATCAATAATAGGGGTTATAGCTGAGCACTGCTTTTAATAAATTGGTCAAATTTTATTTGCAGTTACTAAGTGTAAGTAAATACCAAACGATAATAAGAATAGAACAAAATTAATAAATAATCCCATGCAATGCAAATGACAAATTGAATTTAGTTCCATAATTTAATCATGCGAGAGTCCTAAGATGCTCATGACCGTGAGCTCGGCTAGTATACCAGTTTTACACTCTACAGAGGTTGTACCCTGTACCCATAAGTCATGTTACCCATCTGCCAAGGGATCACGACTCCCATACATTTCTACCAAGGAAGCGAAGCAAGGCAACACTACGAGGCCTTTACAAAGTTCCACTAGCTTCCGAAAACCCGCTACAGTTTATGGGAAAAGCAATTGTAGGAATACCCCGTCTGACCGTCATCGCAGCAAAATCAACCTGAGAGCCTCCCTACATGCCTACTCCCCTACTACCCTTGCCCCTTTCGGGTAAGGTAGTCTTCCACTAGCTTTCCTAATTAGTCAGCAAAGGGCGTCCCATTCCACCCTTGTGGTGGCACGTGTTTCTCAAGTTAAGCTCCATGTTCCAATTAAAGATAATGATCTTGACATGAACATAAATAAAATAACGGAATAATTGGAACATGAATATAATGAAATATTAACCCAAAACCATATAAAGCAATAGCATAACTACCCAAATGATTCAGGGGTAAACAAGGTAAAAGATAATCAGTCTAGGGTGACCTATTGGGTCCCATCAAAATTAAACCTATGCATGAGTAAGTGGTATTAAAGAACATTATTGGGTAAAAAGTGGTCAAGGGCACAACTTGCCTTCAATGAGCTCTTGCTCAGCAACTTCTATCTGCTGAACACCGAGATCCTCAGCCACGGGCTCTTCTACTCGCCACAATACAAACAAGCATAGTATAAAGAAGAAATTAACATCACACCAAACATGTAAACAAAATACATATTAATAATCTACATATTAAAATAAGATCATAGGAAAAGGAATCATTAATTTTTGAGGTATAGATTTTAAGTTATGAATTTCTGAAGGTTTTATGTATTTGATACAAGATTAATTAAGAGATATATTTTAATATAGTTTTCATGTCAAAACAGAGACAGTATGTGATAAACAACATTATTACAAAATTATCGGAACTAGAATGGATTAATTTGGACTAAGTATGAACTTTATATGAATTAAACAAGTTCTAGGGATTTATTTTTACATTAAAAATCCTTTTCTAATTAATTTTCCCTGATTTTCTAGTTTTCTGGAGTGGGAGCATTAAAACAGAGAAGTGCAGGGGCCTCGGTGTAAGAATCCCAAGACACAGAGCCACAGGACTGGACTGCGGGTTAATTCCTAAATTCTCAGGGGTTTCTTGTGCAAAGTTTACACCGCGAAGGGGTATCGCCTGATCCGAACCGTCAGATCTAAACAGACGGCCCATATTATAACGTGAATCGGTAATAGCCGGGAGCGCAGGATCCCAATCCAACGGTTTAAAGTGAATCTTGGACGACTTGAGCCAACAACCATACGATCAGGTACCTACGGCCTACACTAATTCTAACTGAAGCGTTATCGACGACCTAATTGTGGCCGCACGATTCCAAATCGATGGCCCCGATTTAAAAGCCACAAACTGAATTTTGCCCACATGATCTAGATTGAACGGCTACTGCTACACTAGACCGAAGCGTTGTCCTAGATCTAATCGCGGCCGTTGTCACCAAATCCGACGGCCCTGAGTTCTTCTCCCAACCCAAAACTGCGCACGGCGGCGCCGCGCCTTGGTCGCGACGGACCATGTAAAGCCCTAAATTTTGTATAAGGTAAAAATAATAAAATAAATAAATACATGTATTTACATAAAAATGTTTTGGGAATTATTTGATTTCCTTTTCCTTGTGCATACTCACTAAAGGGAAGTAAAGTAGTCAAATAGCAAATAAATAAATATAGAAATATGCATCTCATGCTGAGGTTCTTGTAATTGTGCATTTGTGTTTAAATTTGCAAGACAAGTTTAAGTTAGAAAAATAGAATTTGAAAAGGAAGGAGGAAAGAAGAGAGAAGAGGAGGGAAACAATATACACTATGAAGAATATATATATATATAAATGAATATATTATTTTAGGCTAGTACTTTTATTTGAGCACTTGATCCCTGTATGAAACTAATAAACAAATTTGAATTCAAATTATGAATTGGAATGGGAAAAACAAAACAGGAATAAAAAAGGGGAATTCCTGGCACTTGGGCCGATTTCACTCCAATCTCGGCCATTCTGCCGCTCGGCCCACAACCCCTCAACCATCTTGCGGCCCAACTACCCACCGCCCAGCTCCACGCATTAACCGACGCCTGAGCCCCAATGTCCAACCCCTCGGCCTCGCGGAGACGCACTTCCTTACCACTGCCTCGTGGGTCCCTATGCTCAGGCTCGTCCCTTTCCCCTCGGACCAGCATGAACAGAAGACCCCAGAGATCTCGCGGTAGCCATTGCTACCTGTGATTTGCCAGCGCAACAACCGCTCCTGCTATGGAGGGATTCGGTTACCTCCACCCCTCCGTAGAATCCGCACCTGCTCCTCCATAAATAGCAGAGCTCCTCACCTTCGGCCATGAGCGCCAGCACCTGGCGATTCGATTGGGTCGTGAGAGAGAAAGACGCTCCACCAGGGTGGACTTCGAGCTCGGATCACCCTCAGGTCTCGAATGGTGTTCCCTGGGGGGCCCGACCGTGTGTAGGCTGTGCGCGATTGTTGTCGTACGTAGAGATTTGTGGGGAAGCGCTGATCCCTCGCGAGGGCAAGGAATCGCGGCCAGGTCGCGTCGCGATGTGGGCTTCCTCACCGACGCCTTTGTTTCGGGTAAGTGTACCCTAATCTTAGTCGCTTTTGTCCTCGGCGTTCTATTGCACCTATTGTTGGTGAGATTGGGGCGCGGTGTTGCTGGTTGGCTGTGCGCCGGTGAAATCCTCGCCATGGGAAGCTCTGCGTCGCTGCCTGGGTGTTATCAGGAGGAAGATGCCCCCTAGCCGTTCAATCGGCTATCGGCGGATAAGATTACAAGACGCGTACCCCCTTCACGCGATAAATCGGTGTCGTTCGATTTGGATCAAGAACGTAATATTAGATCCCACCCCCTGTAAAACTAAGTTGTAAATATGGCAGCGAACGGGTAGGATTGGATTAGGATACCGTTTGGATTGTGGCCTTGCACTCTGGGTTGAACGGACAAGATTAGATGGCGCAACATTTAAATCCTGTGCTTTGATCCCGGATCCAACGGTGGCGCACGCGTACCGGCTCGGATTATAGCGGGTCTAATCCCGACCGTTGGAATCGATTTGACAGTCCAAATTAGAGCGCACCCTTTCAGCCGTGTACAAATTGCTAAAGAGCCCCTCGAGATCGGACGAATTAACCCGCAGTCCATAACAGTGTATAAGTATTTCAACTTGGGTCCTGTTATTTGCATGTCAAACCCTGGAATTTGTGGTAATCGTGTCCCCAGTCCATTTGAGTCTCCAATTTAATAAAAATAAATCAGAAAAGGCTTTTAATATAGGAAATAAATTCTAAAAACTTCATAAATTTATAACTCTATTGAATGAACTCCGAATTGATCCATTCTAGTGGCATTAATTTTGTTTTAATACTGTTTATCACCTAGTAACTCTGTTTAGGCATGAAACATAGACTAAAATTGTTTACTTAATTTATTCCATGCCAAGCACTTAATTATTTAGAAAATCATAACTATCACACTTTAACTCTGATTTAACTCGTTCCAGTTGCGTTAGATTCATAATAATATCATCTGTACAGTATGACATTAACATTTATCACACCACATACTTTTGTTATTAGAAATTTGTCTAGCCTATGTTTAATAGATTAACTCCTCTAATCAAAGTTAATCTATCCATAATTATAGTTTGATTAAAATATGATCTGTAGTCAAGTTATAATTAAGATTAAGGTTGAGTTAATTATTTATAGAATAGTCTCTCATATGATATACACTAACCAACTTATAATATAATTTAATATTTAAACCACATAGATCTACCATAAATCCTAGTTCTTTAACCGTAACTCTGATTTTAGTAGTTCTCGATCCCACGATTTCGTTACGATGCGTAGATTAATATTACACAACTTATTCTTATGTTTGGTGTGATGTTAATCTTCCTATACCATGTTTGTTTGTATTGCTACGACTAGCGCGAGATTACGAGTCACCGAAGAGCAAGTTGATACCTGGAATCTCAAGTCCTAGGCAAGTTGTGCCCTTGATCACTTCTTTTTACCCAGTCATGTTCTGATTAATCATAATGATCTGCATAGGTTAATTTTGATGGGACCCACTAGGTTACCCTAGTTTGACCATCTTTATACCTTGTTTACCACTGAATTTTTGGGTAGTACCTGCTATTGCTTTATGTGGTTTTGGGTATAGAGATACACATTATTCATGATTATAATTTTATTATTAGTTGTTATTTACTGTTCATGATAAGATTATTATCTTAATTGGAACATGGAGAACCACCCGAGAAAACAGTGCTACCACAAGGGTGGTATGGGACGCCCTTGCTTGACTAATTAGGAAAGCTAGTGGAGGACTACCTTACCTGAAAGGGACAATGGCAGTAGGGGAGTGGTCAGTGTAGGGAGGCCCTTGGGTTGATTTTGCTGCGATGGTGGTCAGCCGAGGGGTCCCTGCATTGGAGCTTCCTAGAAACTGTAGCGGGTTTTCTGAAGCTAGTGGAACTTTGTAAAGGCCTCGTAGTGTTACCCTGCCTCGCCTCCTCGGTAGAGGTGTATAAGTAACATGACTTGTGGGTAAAGACGCGCAACCTCTGTAGAGTATAAAACTGGTATATCAGCCGTGCTCACGGTCATGAGCAGCTCGGACACTCACATGATTAATTTATGGAACTAAATTCAATTTGTCATACGCATTGCATCGCAGGTGTTGTTGTTACTTTTTTTCTACTACTTAATTGGGTTGGTATTTACTTGTACTTAGTAATTGCTAATAAAAATTTGACCAACTTTAAAAGCAATGCTCAGCTTCAACCATCCTCTTTGGTAAGTGTAACATCCTGAATTTGGGGGTATAAAATTTCTTTCTAATTATCACCCAAATTCATGTGTTACTCTTCTCTCTCTAGTTTCTATCTATCTCTAGATTTTCTCTCTTTCTCTCTCTCTTCCTTTTAAGTATAATTAGCTTAAGTGAGTGGAGGTTAATTATTTATGTTTTCCAAAACACTATGGGTCATGACATGTTGCATCATGCTGAGCTTAAATATTCTTTGAATTGTTGGACATGTTTGAATTAGTTTGAATTTGAAACCTAATTTGAATTTGGAATTGAAAATCATAGAGAAAAGAAATAGAAAAGGTATTAGGAAATTTAGGGAAAAGTAAAAGCCATTCTGGCCCAAAACCAGCCAAGCTCGGCCCAACCAGGCCGCACGCCCGCGCGCCTGCCGCCCGTGACAGGCGGGTCCCGCCTGTCAGCGGCAGTCTGTCCTGCGCTCCTTTCCTTCCCTCTCACTCGCTGCCCAGTGGGGCCGACTTGTCGGTGCCAGTTGTCTCGCCCATGCATCCCTTTTCCTTCTGTCTCGCGGGCCCGCACTGCCAGGCGCTGAGCCGTTGCCCGCGCGCCCCTTCTCTCTCTCTGCGCCGTGGGCCTCCCCTGTCAGCTCTGCCCTCCCGCGCCCGCCGTGGACCAGCGAGCGCGCACTCGAGCACGTCACCGGGATCCTCAGCCACGTCACTCTGCCCACACCCCCATCCCTTTTTGAGCCCCCGCCCGTGCCCGCACTCACTCCCTTGCTCGCGCTCTGCCCACGCCGCCAGACCTCGCTAGAGACACGCGCCCACCTCCTCGGCCATATAGCTCACCGGAGATCACGCCAAGCCACCCCGAGCTCCGCCCCGTGGTGAGACACCTGTACCCGTGCCCATTTTTCCCAATTGCGCTCTGTGGTCGGCCAATTTCGGCTTCGCCGGAGTTTGGCCATGGCGGTCCACCGCGACCACGCGGTGACCGGCCAAATTAGCCCGGCCTAGTGCCCCGATGTGAGTCCCTAAGGTACCCCTCCCTCTGCTGAAGCTATCCCAGACCTTAGCACGCCTCAAGCCCCCTCCCCGCAGCCGAAATCCCTCACCGGAGTTCCTCCGGTCCACCCGAGGCCTTCTCCCCACCGTTCTCCCCTCTCTGCCCTTGGATTCGTGGCCTTTTCCCCACCACTAAGTTCGCCGTGGCATTCTCTCCCTCTCTGCCCAATCTCGGCGACCCCGGAACCACCCTAGCACACGGCTGCCCCAACTCCGGCGACTTCACCACCGCGGAGAGGAGCAGCGCCGCCTGCAGCCGTTCACCCCTCTCAGTCTGATCTCCCCCATTCGATCTTGATCGCACAACCCATATCGCGGATACTGCTTCGCGCACGCGTGCCCTGCGCCCCTGGCCCACCTGTCAGCGCCCGTGTCCCCTGGCGCTGGGCCTGATCGATCAGTGCGCCCTCCCCGCAGTCACTGACACCCCCTGGCCCGCTTGTCAGCGCTCGCCCGCCCCAGCGCGTGAGCCCTCGACCGCAGATCTAATCTCGGCCGTCGGTTTCTAATCTAATGGTTGGAATCACCCGATACCCCTTCGCGCGGTAGTTTTATTGAAGAGACCCTCGGTTTGTTCAGAATCAACCCGCCGTCCCTGGTTTTCGCGCGCAGGCCCCTGTATTCTTGCAGATTGAACCCTGGACTTTTAAATATTCATAGAATTAGACCTAATTTCATATTTTGAATTCCCAAACTTGTTTGTTTCATATCTTTTGCATATGAACTCCAAATTTAGTGATTCAAATTGCAAAATGTTCATAGGATTATTCTCTGTTTAAATAAAATAGTTCCATTTACATTCTGTGCTTTCTAATTTTATGGGTAACTATGAACTAGTATATGTTTAAATTTGTTTATTTAATAAAATAAAAAGGGAAAACCCTAGAGATTAAAGCATGTTTAATCCTGTGAGATTAATGATGTGTACTACATGAATTCATCCCTGGTCTAACTTTTAGGTCACCATAAAAAAAATTGAACTAGGTTATGTAATTGTGGGCAATACTTAAAGGAATAGTAATAAATTTCTAAATGAAGTTAGTTTATGTTATACTTTGATCTCATTATCCCTTATGTAGTATTGTGTCTTTTAAGATGTATTCCTATGTTTGTACATGTTTGGTGTGCTGTTCATTTGTACTTTCCAAATGTATTGAATGTGTGCTCGCTTTATTTAGACAACGAGCAGTCCGAGGTTCCTAAGTGTGTTGTTGCAGACCTTCCTGAGCAACAACCTGGTGAAGGCAAGTGTTCTCTGACCTATTATGTCCTACATACCTTATGATTCACTGTCCCACATTACATTATTTAAAACTAAGGATTGACTAGTTTGTATTTACCTTATCCTTGTTTACCTTTTTGGATTATCATGGTTAGCATTTTGCTATTGCCTTAACCTTAATCCATGAACATGATGTGAACATTTATGATACGATACTGTTATCTTGATCATGTTGATGATCTTGTGATACTCTAGGGGCTCAAGCATTTTTCCTGAGTACCTCTCCATAAGGACCTGTTCGTGGAGTGACCACCCGGGATAAAAGTGCAACCATGAGGGTGGAATGGGATGCCCTTAGCTGATTACTTAGATGAACCTGGGGGTGTAGTTGGCTTTGCCGGAGGACCGTCATGGGGGCCGGGGCGTAGTGCTCGCTCTGCCAAGGGGGGGGGTGCACAGGTTCATTCGATTTGGTTTTGTTAGTCACCCACCTTAGGGAGGTGTACTGTGTTTGTTTGACTGGCGAAACCTAACGAGCAGCTATGCACCAGGGGAGTCTTTGTAAAGGCTACATAGTGTATCCCTGGCCATTCACCTTGGTATTGAAGATCGGGTCTGTACAACCCAGGCTGGAAAGGGATCACGATTAGTGGGTAAAGTGTGCAACCTCTACAGAGTGTTAGAAACTGGTATATCAGCCGAGCTCACAGTTAAGAGCAGCCTTGGGATCCTCTTTGATTAGAAGAACTTTGGATACTTTTATGATGATGGTTAACAATGATGATATAAATCTGATCTCCGGTATTTCCTCTTTTGAGGAAGTACTTTTGGGTAATAACTGGGTTTATTACTAAAACTTGGCTCTACTAATAATAATAAATACTTGACCAACTAAAAGCAACTGCTTAACTTCAACCCCACATACAACTAGTCCACTTTAGCCAAACGGGACATTTGCTGAGTACGTTAATGTGTACTCACCCTTGCTTTACACACCACCCCCACCCCAAGTTGTCCCCATTGTACTTAGTGCTCAGGAGGTGATGCTGGCAACATGGAGTACTTCAAGGAGTTCCAGGACTAAACGAGTTTTAGTCTATCTTAGTGGCAAACCTCCAATCAGCTGCCTGTGTAGGCTTAGCATCTACGTTTCGTTTCTCCGCACTTTGATATTTATGTTGAACATTATGGCTATGTATTAGTCTCTGTGGATGCCTTTCCGCTATTGATTTTGAGCATTGTGTGATGATGTCCAATTATGTAATTGTTGTGTACGTGAGTTTCTGATCCTGGCACGTACATGGTTCGCATTCGGTTTGCCTTCCAAAACCGGGTGTGACATAAGTGGTATCAAAGCCTTGCTGACTGTAGGACCGCTAACCTAGACTAGAATGGTCGCCCTAAGGACTATAGACCCCTACTCTTACCTTGACCTTAGAGTTCTTTCAAAAGTTGGTCATCTTGACCAACTCTATGTTACCTTCTTATCTCAAAATGTTTTGTCTCACTTTTCTTTCTGTTTACTTTCTGGTCTCATAGATCTACTCTTACTCTTGTGCTTACGATGTCTTTTGTAGATGGCCCATATCAGGTGCACTGCACCTAAGGTGTGATCCCATTTTTGCCTTCTCGCCTGGCGGAGCGTCCACTGCGTCGCACGGTGCTAGGTCAATCCAGTCACCTGGAGAGACTGCATCGTCGCCTGCACGAGGAGTAGGAGCGCCGACGCCAGGAGCAGGAGCAGCAGGACTCTTCCCCTCGCCTCAGCAGGAGGTGGAGTCTGAGAGGCCACCTTCCCCTGCACCACCATAGGGCATCCCAACTGCTGGAGGAGACCCTGATGGAGACGGAGACGACGCCACCGATGGCAGTTCGAGCCACGGCACGGAGCTCTCAGAGGAGCCAGAGCCAGAGGGATGGATCGCTAGACCCATCACTCATGACGCCGCTCGCGGGTGTCACTTCCACGACGCTCTCGACACCCTGCTGCATCAGGCCTTCGACCGACACACTTGGTCCATCGAATACCATTTTGTAGTCTACCAGCATCGTTGCGGGTTATACCCGGACCAGTGGGAGGCTACTTGCTTGGTGCGCCGTCCGGAGGATGATCTTTGGGGTGCAGAGGCCTTCTTAGAGCACTATTCTATTACTGAGAGGGATACTACCGAGGCAGCCATGCAAGATGCAGCACGCAGACACTTTCTCAGTATTGCTCGTTGTTCAGTGGGGTAGCTGATGGCCTCGACCTGAAGTACTACCCTCGCCGTTCGACCGGCAGTGCTAGAGGTGTGATTGCCTCGCCAGTTGGTGAGGGAAATCCCAGGCTGAACAGCATGGTCAACCTGGCTGCCGTGCTCAACACAAAGTTGGACCACGCCCTTGACGAGTTGGGAAAGGTTCGGGTGGAGGTTGTGGAATTGCGTGCTGAGTGCGCAGCACGCCACTATCTGGATGGTGGTTCTTGCGCCCCTGTCGGGATTAAGCACCCTTACCGTTCACTGCCCCGTGGTCGCTTCGACTATGGTACCCTAGACTGCAGGACCCGGATAGATTTGGATCCCTGGATCGACAGAGTCGGAGTCTGTAATAATGCTTAGTTCAGTGTCTTAGTCTAGTCAGTTTTAGTTAGCGTTAGTTTGCTTATCTTATGTTGGATGCTTGTTATGATGGACATGTAATGAAGTTGGATCTTTGTAATGATTGTCACCAGGGTGTGGGTATCCCCTGCAACTTGGTGTAGTTATTAATAAAGTCAGTTATTGTAATGCCCACTTTGTAAGAAAATTCTAGAGAGAAATTATATTACTTTATATATATATATATGTTATCTATGTTCCTCATTTCATGTGAACACCACAATTAAACAAATAAATAAATGACAAAAGGTACCCAACAAAACTTGTCTCATGCTGAGATTTTATTTGATTGTGCATTTGTGCTTAATAAAATAAATGTATCATTAATAGCATACCAATGGATACATAGAATTTAAACTCTAACTTGAAAATAAAACCATGAAAATAGAAGAGAGAAAGGAACATTGTTTAATACAAATAAAATTATAATTTAATAACTTCGTCACAGTTGGTATGATCAAAATAAATAATTAGCCAGTGTACAAAGTGCCACAAAGTTTGAATTTGAATTGAAGTTTGATTTTGGAAAGAAGGGAAAAGACAAAAGAAAAGAAAGTAAAAAGAAAAAAAAGATAAAACCTTGCTGGGCCCTTAACTTCAATTCAGCCCACTCTCATTTTACTCCCGCTCGCAGCCCAGGCGAGAGCATTGCTTGCGCTGCTGGCTCCGCTGGCGCGTGGGACCCACCTGGCGGTCTCTCGCTCGCGCTCAGCATCTCACTGCATTCGCGGGCCCACTCGTCTGCCGCTTCTCCACGCGAGCGCCACTCACTCTGACCGCGCGGGCCCGCTGCTCAGCTCCACCCGAACCCACACGATCTTCTTCCCCAACGGACTTACCGCGGCGCCCGGAGGGCGAACCGGAATCCTCGCCAACAACCCGGGAATGTCGCCTCGGATGCACCTCCCAGCTGCATAAACTCCTCCCTCGGTCGACCTACCCTTTCTCCTTGTAGTAGCTAAAACACTCCCTCTCGTAACCGAGCTGACCCACCGTCAGTGAGGAACCCGTAGGTTGCCGCCGCACTGGAATCTCGCGCTCAAGGCGACCGTACTCACGTAGAGTGTCTAATTGGGTTCGCCCGGTCCTGCTAAGGGTGGTTAATGACTTGCCTTGGGCGAATCGTGCTCCAGCACCTCAGGATTTCTCACCGGACTTCGTTCGGCGGCGACAGTCCGCCCCACGCCGTGGCCAGCCCCCTTCGCGACCCAATCAATAGGTAATACCCTGCCCAATTGATTCACCGCATCGTTCCGTATGTATTGCCATCGTCCTTGCGCGATTTAGGGCACCAAGTAGGGAAGGCAGGACCTGGTATTTCCGCCGCCGCCGCGGTTGACCGGCCGCGCCGCCGTGCCCTTATGGCGGGGCAGGGAGATGGAGTTCGTACCGTTGGATTCTTGTTCAATGGTGGTGATTAGATAGGGTGGTAGCGAAGAAGATCTGGGTCGTGGGTGGTTCAATGGGCGGCTATGATTTAAGTAGACGCGTAACGGTTCGCTAGGGCGCGATCTGGCCGTAGATCATGGATCGTGCGGTCCTCGCCTCGTACCGATTCGATCTCAGGTAGGCCTGATCTGATCCGTAGAATTCTAATCCAACGGCCCATCTTGGCTCGTACCCCTTCGGGGCGCCATTCTTGCATAAGATCCCCTGTCCTTTTCTAGAATAAACCCTCCGTCCGCGACACTATAGTCTGGGTCTAGGAAATGTTGTCCCGAGGCCCCTGTCTTCCTCTGTAATTGAGGCCCAGTCCAGAGATCGTTTAAATCGAATAAATGAATAGAGAATGGATTTTTTAACATGAAAATAATTACTAGATCTTGATAAATTCATAGAAGATTCATACTAGCTCCAAATTAATCCATTCCACTTTCTAAATTTTTGTAATATTATTCTCTACCACTTAGAGTCTCTGTTTTGTCATGGAAACAGTAATAAAAATAATTTCTCACTTAATCCTATTTCAACCACATAAAACCTTTATAAATTCCTATCTTAAAATCTATAACTCCAAAAATTATGATTCCTGTTCCTAGGATTTTATTTTAATAAGTAGATTATTACTGTGTATTTTGTATACATGATTGGTGTGATGTTAATTTTCTCTATATACTGTGCTTATTTGTATTGTGGCGAGTAGAAGAACACGTGACTGAGGATCCTGGTGAGCAGCAGATAGAAGTAGCTGAGCAGGAGCTCATTGAAGGCAAGTTGTGCCCTTGACCACTTTTTACCCAATAATGTTCTTTAATATCACTTATTCATGCATATGTTTAATTTTGATGGGACAAAATAGGTCATCCTAGATTGTTTATCTCTTTACCTTGTTTACCCCTGAATCACTTGGGTAGTTTGCTATTGCTTTACATGGTTTTGGGATAATCATTTATCATATCTATGTTCCAATTCTTTTGTTATTCTATTTATGTTCATGTTAAGATCATTAATGTTAATTGGAACATAGAGCTTAACTTGAGAAACACGTGCCACCACAAGGGTTTAATGGGACGCCCTTGGCTAACTAATTAGGAAAGCTAGTGGAAGACTACCTTACCCAAAAGGGGCAAGGGCAGTAGGGGAGTGGTCAGTGTAGGGAGGTCCTTGGTTGATTTTGCTGCGATGGTGGTCAGGCAAGAACCCTGCATTGGAGCTTCCTATAAACTGTAGCGGGTTTTCGGAAGCTAGTGGAACTTTGTAAAGGCCTCGTAGTGTTGCCCTGCCGCGCTTCCTAGGTAGAGGTGTATGGGAGTCGCGACCCCTTGGCAGATGGGTAACATGACTTGTGGGTAAAGGGTACAACCTCTACAGAGTGTAAAACTGGTATACTAGCCGAGCTCACGGTCATGAGCGGCTCAGGACTCTCTGATGATTAAATTATGGAACTTAAATTCAATTTTGTCATTTGCATATGCATGGGTTTATTATTAAATTTGTTCTATTATTTATTAAGGTTTGGTATTTACTTACACTTAGTAACTGCTAATAAAATTTTGACCAACTACTTAAAAGCAATGTTCAGCTTTAACCCCTGTCATTGATTAGCCTTACACATCACATGAACTCCCACCTTTGTGAGTTCATGTCCACTGGTTCCCCACAACTTGTTGAGCTATGATCATGTGTGAGCTCACCCTTGCTGTCTCACACCCCCCACAGGAGAAGAACAGGTGGTTCAGGAGGAGCCATAAGGCGAGGAGTATGATCTGATCTAGGTGGCGTTTCTCAGTTGACATTGGCGCCGACGATCCTTAGTTCGTTTTATATTTATTCTTTTATTTTGTAATAAGTCTTCCGCTATGTAATAAATACTCTGATGTTTTGTGACATTTATCTCTATACACTCTGTTATTATATATGTTGTCTTCTTGGCGCATGTATGAGATGCACCTGGCTTTGTTCCTTAAAGCCGGGTGTGACAGAAGTGGTATCAGAGGAAATGTTGATTGTAGGACGAAACCTAGATAGAAATGGACAAACCCTTACCTACTTATCTTATTCTGATTCATTCTATACTTACCTTACTCTGATTCTTTCTATACTTATCTTGACCCTGTCTCACCTTCTACTGTTCCACTCTGATCATCCTTATCTTTTCTACTCTAAGACAAGAAGGATTTCACACCTTGGAATCCTACATTTATAACCTTTTTAAGAGATAGGAGACCTAAGAAAAAAAAATAAAATTATTTTCTCTATTAAAAATGTTGGTTGATTGTTCTGATGATAAATGCTTGATTTGCTTCTTTGATTGATTGAAACATTATAGTTGGGCATCTTAGCATGTACCACCATAAGGTAAAGTATTAGCTTTAGTGGATAACACACTAATCTACTTAGCTACTAAATTCCCCGCAGTAACATTCCTCGTAATTACTCGCCTTGTCTACAATTCTTTCTTTCGTCCCCTGTGTTTCTAACCCAGATGGGCTACCTCTATAGTGTTAGAAGAGAACACTATAGATGTGATCTTGGTATGTCATGGTTAAGAAAGGTAAAGGCAGTTTATACACTGTGCTAAAGGAACCGTAGAACTCACCAGTTCCAAAGGAGAAAGATTTGAAGTTGAAATTATAGTAACTACCACCATCAGACTAGCGGCATTCTTAGTAGATGGGAAGTTTATTGGTGTCAACATCCGTGTGGTTAGTGATTTTTCGGATGTCTTCCCAGAAGAGTTACCAGGGATGCCACCATATAGGGAAGTTGAGTTTGTCATTGATCCCTTACCTGGGTTGCCCCTACTTTCGAACGACCATACAAGATGTCTGTAGAAGAGTTAAACAGACTGAAGAAGCAGTTAACGGAATTACAAGAGGGAGGGTACATTCATCCGAGTTCCTCACCTTGGGGAGCACCGGTACTGTTTGTACAGAAGAAAGATGGATCACAGCGGATGTGTGTGGATTATAGGTTCCTTAATGATGTTACTGTGAAGAACAAGTATCTGTTACCCAGCATTGAGAATTTGTTTGATCAGATGAGAGGTGCAAGAGTATTCTCGAAGATTGATCTCCGATCGGGATATCATCAAATGAAGATTAGGCCATCAGATATTCCCAAGACGGATTCCTCGACCCAATATGGTTTATATGAGTTCACCATTGTGTCATTTGGACTAACTAGTGCACCAACCTATTTTATGGATCTGAAGAATAAGGTGTTCATAATTTGGATAGATTCGTCGTAGTATTCATCGACGATATTTTTATTTATTCCAAGAGTGATAGTGATCATGAGGAACATCTGAGATTGGTGCTACAGAAGCTACGAGATAATCAACTCTACGCCAAGTACAAAAAATGCGAGTTTTGGATTGGCGTGGTGCCATTCCTTGGACATATCATTTCTAATGGAGGGATATCAGTGGATCCAACTAAAGTCAAGGAGATAAGGGCGTGGAGCGTACCCACTACAGTTACGGAGATTCGGAGTTTCCTGGGGCTTGCAGGATATTATCGGAGATTTATTGTAGAATTTTCTAAGATTGCCAAGCCCATGACCTCGCTTCTGGAGAAAGGAAGAGAATTTAACTGGGATGAGAAGTGCCAAGAAAGCTTTGATCAATTAAAGAAGAGACTGATGTCGCCACCAGTGTTGGTTATACCAAATCTACAAAAGGGATTTGATATTTATTGTGATGCATGTGGCCAAGGATTGGGATGTGTGCTCATGCAAGAAGGACTTGTGATCACCTACGCGGAAACATGAGTTGAACTACCCCACGCATGGCTTAGAATTGGCAGCCGTTGTGCACGCGCTTAAGATTTGGAGACATTATATCATGGGAACCAAGTGTCAAGTGTACACGGATCATAAGAGTTTGAAGTACATATTCACTCAGAAGGATCTCAACCTTAGACAACGTCGTTGGTTGGAGCTCATTAAGGATTATGATTTGGAGATTCACTATCACCCGGGCAAGGCGAATTTGGTTGCAGATGCCTTGAGTCGGAAGGAGCATGTTCACTCCGCTTTTGTCGTCCAGCTAACCGATGAATTAGCAAAAGACTTTGAGAGACTCAACTTGGGAATAGTTGCTCACACTGAAGGAGTTATTATTGATGTGGAACCTACCTTGGAGCAAGAAATCCATAGAAGGACAAATTGGGGATGCTAAAATACAAGAGATTAAGGATCTGATTACTGAAGGTCGAGGTCCGGAATTCACAGAAGATGAGCAAGGCACTGTATGGTTCAAGGATCGGATATGTGTTCCGGAGATTGATAGCCTTCGTGAGACTATATTGAAAGAAGCCCATGATTCTGATTACTCTATCCACCCAGGTAGCACTAAGATGTATCAAGATTTGAAGCAAAAGTATTGGTGGTATGGATTGAAGAGAGATGTGGCTGCTCATGTGGCAAAATGTGATGTGTGTCAAAGAGTTAAGGCCGAACATCAAAGACCAGCTGGACTATTGCACCCATTGAAGATACCCGAGTGGAAATGGGAAGAAATTGGTATGGATTTCATTGTTGGACTACCCCGCACTCCAGCAGGATATGACTCTATTTGGGTGATTGTGGATAGATTGACAAAGGTGGTTCATTTCATACCTGTGAGGACTAATTACACGGGAGCCAAGCTAGCAGAGTTATATATGGCTCAGATTGTGTGTTTGCATGGAGTACCAAAGAAGATCGTGTCTGATCGAGGTTCACAGTTTACCTCAAGATTTTGGAGAAGCTTTCATGAGAACATGAGTACAAAGTTGAATTTTAGTACGACTTATCACCCTCAGACCGATGGACAGACCGAAAGAACTAATCAAGTATTAGAAGATATGTTGAGAGCTTGTGCCCTTCAACATGGAGGAAGTTGGGATAAAAGCTTACCATATGCTAAGTTCTCATATAATAATAGTTACCAGGCCTGTCTGAAGATGTCACCTTTTGAAGCTTTATATGGAAGAAAGTGCAGGACTCCTCTATATTGGGATCAGACTGGAGAAAGACAGTTCTTTGGGCCTGAACTGATTTAAGAAGCAGAAGAACAAGTCCGTATAATACGAGAGAATTTGAGGGTGGCTCAAACCAGGCAAAAGAGCTACGCTGACAATAGAAGGAGGCCACTGGAATTTGAAGGAGATTATGTGTACCTCAAGGTGTCACCACTTCGTGGAATGAGGAGATTCAAAGTTAAGGGAAAATGGTTCCCTCACTTTATTGGACCATTCTGTATTTTTAGGCGAGTTGGAGAGATGGCCTATCAACTCGAACTACCTGCTACTCTATCGAATGTGCATAATGTGTTCCATGTGTCTCAACTTAAGAAGTGTCTCTGTAACCCTGAGGAACAATTACCAATGGAAGAGCTCGGTGTTCTGGGTGATTTGACTTACACGGAGTTTCCTGTCAAGATTCTTGATACTTTGACTCGAGTTACAAGAAATAAGGTTATAAAGATGTGCAAAGTGCAATGGAGTCACCATGGAGAAGATGAGGCTACTTGGGAGAGAGAAGAAGAGCTTCGCATAGATTTTCCCCATCTTTTCCATAGTCCTTCCTAAATCTCGAGGACGAGATTATTTTTAACGGGGGTAGGATTTGTAATGCCCACTTTGTAAGAAAATTCTAGAGAGAAATTATATTACTTTATATATATATGTGTTATCTATGTTCCTCATTTCATGTGAACACCACAATTAAACAAATAAATAAATGACAAAAGGTACCCAACAAAACTTGTCTCATGCTGAGATTTTATTTGATTGTGCATTTGTGCTTAATAAAATAAATGCATCATTAATAGCATACCAATGGATACATAGAATTTAAACTCTAACTTGAAAATAAAACCATGAAAATAGAAGAGAGAAAGGAATATTGTTTAATACAAATAAAATTATAATTTAATAACTTTATCACAGTTGGTATGATCAAAATAAATAATTAGCCAGTGTACAAAGTGCCACAAAGTTTGAATTTGAATTGAAGTTTGATTTTGGAAAGAAGGGAAAAGACAAAAGAAAAGAAAGTAAAAAGAAAAAAAAGATAAAACCTTCCTGGGCCCTTAACTTCAATTCAGCCCACTCTCATTTTACTCCCGCGCGCAGCCCAGGCGAGAGCATTGCTTGCGCTGCTGGCTCCGCTGGCGCGTGGGACCCACCTGGCGGTCTCTCGCTCGCGCTCAGCATCTCACTGCATTCGCGGGCCCACTCGTCTGCCGCTTCTCCACGCGCGCGCCACTCACTCTGACCGCGTGGGCCCACTGCTCAGCTCCACCCAAACCCGCATGATCTTCTTCCCCAACGGACTTACCGCGGCGCCCGGAGGGCGAACCGGAATCCTCGCCAATGACCCGGGAATGTCGCCTCGGACGCACCTCCCAGCTGCATAAACTCCTCCCTCGGCCGACCTACCCTTTCTCCTTGTCGTAGCTAAAACACTCCCTCTCGTAACCGAGCTGACCCGCCGTCAGTGAGGAACCCGTAGGTTGCCGCCGCACTGGAATCTCGCGCTCAAGGCGACCGTACTCACGTCGAGTGTCCAATTGGGTTCGCCCGGTCCTGCTAAGGGTGGTTAATGACTTGCCTTGGGCGAATCGTGCTCCAGCACCTCGGGATTTCTCACCGGACTTCGTTCGGCGGCGACCGTCCGCCCCACGCCGTGGCCAGCCCCCTTCGCGACCCAATCAACAGGTAATACCCTGCCCAATTGATTCACCACATCGTTCCGTATGTATTGCCATCGTCCTTGCACGATTTAGGGCACCAAGTAGGGAAGGCGGGACATGGTATTTCCGCCGCCGCCGCGGTTGACCAGCCGCGCCGCCGTGCCCTTATGGCGGGGCAGGGAGATGGAGTTCGTACCGTTGGATTCTTGTTCAACGGTGGTGATTAGATAGGGTGGTAGCGAAGAAGATCTGGGCCGTGGGTGGTTCAATGGGCGGCTATGATTTAAGTAGACGCGTAACGGTTCGCTAGGGCGCGATCTAGCCGTAGATCATGGATCGTGCGGTCCTCACCTCGTACCGATTCGATCTCAGGTAGGCCTGATCTGATCCGTAAAATTCTAATCGAACGGCCCATCTTGGCCCGTACCCCTTCAGGGCGCCATTCTTGCATAAGAGCCCCTGTCCTTTTCTAGAATAAACCCTCCGTCCGTGACACTATAGTCTGGGTCTAGGAAATGTTGTCCCGAGGCCCCTGTCTTCCTCTGTAATTGAGGCCCAGTCCAGAGATCGTTTAAATCGAATAAATGAATAGAGAATGGATTTTTTAACATGAAAATAATTACTAGATCTTGATAAATTCATAGAAGATTTATACTAGCTCCAAATTAATCCATTCCACTTTCTAAATTTTTGTAATATTATTCTCTACCACTTAGAGTCTCTGTTTTGTCATGGAAACAGTAATAAAAATAATTTCTCACTTAATCCTATTTCAACCACATAAAACCTTTATAAATTCCTATCTTAAAATCTATAACTCCAAAAATTATGATTCCTGTTCCTAGGATTTTATTTTAATAAGTAGATTATTACTGTGTATTTTGTGTACATGTTTGGTGTGATGTTAATTTTCTCTATATACTGTGCTTATTTGTATTGTGGCGAGTAGAAGAACACGTGACTGAGGATCCTGAGGAGCAGCAGATAGAAGTAGCTGAGCAGGAGCTCATTGAAGGCAAGTTGTGCCCTTGACCACTTTTTACCCAATAATGTTCTTTAATATCACTTATTCATGCATAGGTTTAATTTTGATGGGACCCAATAGGTCATCCTAGATTGTTTATCTCTTTACCTTGTTTACCCCTGAATCACTTGGGTAGTTTGCTATTGCTTTACATGGATTTGGGATAATCATTTATCATATCTATGTTCCAATTCTTTTGTTATTCTATTTATGTTCATGTTAAGATCATTAATGTTAATTGGAACATAGAGCTTAACTTGAGAAACATGTGCCACCACAAGGGTTTAATGGGACGCCCTTGGCTGACTAATTAGGAAAGCTAGTGGAAGACTACCTTACCCAAAAGGGGCAAGGGCATTAGGGGAGTGGTCAGTGTAGGGAGGTCCTTGGTTGATTTTGCTGCGATGGTGGTCAGGCAAGAACCCTGCATTGGAGCTTCCTATAAACTGTAGCGGGTTTTCGGAAGCTAGTGGAACTTTGTAAAGGCCTCGTAGTGTTGCCCTGCCGCGCTTCCTAGGTAGAGGTGTATGGGAGTCGCGACCCCTTGGCAGATGGGTAACATGACTTGTGGGTAAAGGGTACAACCTCTGCAGAGTGTAAAACTGGTATACTAGCCGAGCTCACGGTCATGAGCGGCTCAGGACTCTCTGATGATTAAATTATGGAACTTAAATTCAATTTTGTCATTTGCATATGCATGGGTTTATTATTAAATTTGTTCTATTATTTATTAAGGTTTGGTATTTACTTACACTTAGTAACTGCTAATAAAATTTTGACCAACTACTTAAAAGCAATGCTCAGCTTTAACCCCTGTCATTGATTAGCCTTACACATCACATGAACTCCCACCTTTGTGAGTTCATGTCCACTGGTTCCCCACAACTTATTGAGCTATGATCATGTGTGAGCTCACCCTTGCTGTCTCACACCCCCCCCACAGGAGAAGAACAGGTGGTTCAGGAGGAGCCACAAGGCGAGGAGTATGATCTGATATAGGTGGCGTTTCTCAGTTGACATTGGCGCCAACGATCCTTAGTTCGTTTTATATTTATTCTTTTATTTTGTAATAAGTCTTCCGCTATGTAATAAATACTCTGATGTTTTGTGACATTTATCTCTATACACTCTGTTATTATATATGTTGTCTTCTTGGCGCATGTATGAGATGCACCTGGCTTTGTTCCTTAAAGCTGGGTGTGACAGTTATTTAGTTGGGTAATCCATTTATTTCTACTTTCCTCTTTATCTGAGAAGTTGTTAGTGAAGATGGCCATCTGTTCAGTGCTATGAAGATTTTCTATACATCTTTTCTTATGCTGAAAGACTACAGAGTCAGATTTGATATATGTGTGTGGTTTCTACAGATGTCTGAGAACAGGCGCAGAGGTTCGAGGCATGCTCAGCTAGAGCAGCAGGCAACCCAAGAGGAGGCAGCCCCGCCACCTCTGATGACCATTGAGCAAATGTTCTTGATGCAGGCTCAAGCAGTCCAAGCAATTGGTCAGACCCTAGCAGCTATGCAGCAGGTGCAGCAGCAGCCACCACCGCCTCAGCCTTAGGTGCAAGTCCAGATGCCTCAAGTGCCTAAAGACAAGCGGGTAGAATTCATGAGGGGACATCCCCCAGTCTTTGCCCATTCTGTTGATCCCATGGACACCAAAGATTGGCTGCATACCGTGGAGCATGAGTTGCACACTGCCCAGTGCAACGATCGTGAGAAGGTGTTGTACGGTCCCCGACACCTAAGGGGAGCAGCCCAGTCTTGGTGGGAGTCTTACCTCGCCACCCATGCCAACCCTGAAGCTATCACTTGGGAAGAATTTAGGGACAATTTCCATCGCTACCATGTGCCCGAGGGACTGATGATAGTGAGGAAGGAGGAGTTTCTCGCCCTGAAGCAAGGTCCCCTGTCCATCAGCGAGTACAAGACAAGTTTCTGCAGTTGTCGCGTTATGCCCCAGAAGATGTCAACACGGATGCCAAGAGGCAATACCGCTTCCTGAGAGGATTGGTTGATCCCCTCCATTATCAGCTGATGAACCACACATTCCCTACCTTCCAGCATCTGATCGACAAGGCTATTATGACTGAAAGGAAGCGTCAAGAGATGGAGGACAAGAAACACAAGATTGGTGGATCTTAGGCCGGGAGTAGCAGTCGTCCTTGCTACTCAGGCAATGCACCTCAACCATTCAAGCAGGGTCACCAGCACAAGCATCAACGTCAGAACCAGCAATAGCAGTACCAGAGGCAGTTTCCTCAGCAGCAGCAGCAGCAGTATCGTCAGAATAACCAGCAGGGAGGAAATCAATACCAGCGTCAGAGCAACCAGGCAGCCCGTCTTCCTGCCCCAGCAACCAACTAGAACAACCAACCAGCGCAAGGAGGAAGTCGTGCATGCTTCCACTGTGGGGAACAAGGCCATTGGGCGAATCATTGCCCAAAGAAGGTAGCTCAGCAGCAGCCAGCTCCTAATGCTCCAGTCAGACAGAATGCAATGCAGCAAGGAGGCAACAACCGTGGGCAGCCTCGTGCCCAGTATGGAAAGGTGAACCACTTGGAGGCCGACATAGTCCAGGAGACTCCAGGAGTGGCACTAGGTATGTTTTCAGTCGAGTACCATTATGCAAATGTCTTATTTGATACTGGAGCAACACATTCTTTTGTGACTGCATCATGGGTAGAATCACATAATATACCAGTAGCACCCATGTATCCACCTATGAGGGTTAGTTCAGTTGGTGGGAGGACCCAAACGGATAGATTTTGCCCTAGTGCAAAGGTTCAAATAAGGGGGATAGAGTTCCCCGCTGATTTAATAGTATGGGTAACCAGGATACAACTATAGATGTCATCCTAGGGATGAATTGGCTAACCATGTATCAATCTAGTCTTAGTTGTGATAAGAGAACGGTGAAGTTAGTGTCCTTATCAGGAGAAGAAGTGTTAGTGGAGTTGGTCTTGTCTGGACCAAGAAAAGGAAGTTGTCACCAAGTCATCGCCCATATTGAGGAGATTAAACCATCAGAGGCTATCAATGTAGTATCAGAATTCCCATATGTGTTTCCCGAGGAGTTACCAGGTATGCCACCTGAAAGGAAAGTATAATTTGCCATAGAGCTTATACCAGGCACCACCCCTATATCCAAGAGAGCCTATCAAGTGTCCGGACCAGAGTTGGTGGAACTCAAGAAGCAGATTGATGAGTTATTAGAGAAAGGTTATATCAGACCAAGCACCTCGCCTTGGGCAGCCCCAGTGCTATTTGTGGAGAAGAAGGATGGCATGAAGAGAATGTGCATCGATTACTGAGCCTTGAATGAGGTTACTATCAAGAACAAGTACCCCCTGCCCAGAATTGAAGATTTATTCGACTAGTTGAGAGGAGCCAGTGTGTTCTCAAAGATAGATCTGAGGTCAGGCTACCATCAGCTCAGAATCCGACCTTCAGATATACCAAAGACAACATTCATCACCAAGTATGGACTGTATGAGTTCAAGGTCATGTCATTCGGTTTGACGAATGCGCCAGCTTACTTCATGTACTTAATGAGCAATGTGTTCATGGACTACCTCGACAAGTTCGTAGTGGTGTTCATCGATGATATTCTTATATATTCCCAGAATGAGCAAGAGCATGAGGAGCATTTGAGGAAAGTACTTCAGAGGCTACGAGATTGTCAGTTGTCTGCCAAGCTTAGCAAATGCAAGTTCTGGATCAGTGAAGTCCTATTCTTGGGTCACATTATAAACCGAGAGGAATTGGCTGTAGATCCGAAGAAAGTAACAACTATCTTGGACTGGAAAGCACCAAAAATGTCCGAGGAATCAAGAGTTTCATCAGAATGGCCGGTTATTATTGGTGTTTCATTGAAGGTTTCTCCTAGATTGCCAGGCCAATGACAGCCTTGTTGGCAAAGAAGGTTGAGTTCAAGTGGACCCCAGCATGCCAGAAGTCCTTTGAGACATTGAAGGAGAAGTTGACAATGGCACCAGTACTGATTCTGCCCGATGTTCACAAGCCATTCTCAGTATATTGTGATGCCTCGTACACCGGACTGGGATGTGTGTTGATGCAGGAAGGGAGAGTAGTGGCATACTCGTCCTGCCAGCTGAAGATTCATGAGAAGAATTATCCTACTCATGATTTGGAATTAGCAGCCATGGTTCATGCATTGAAGACCTGAAGGCACTATTTGTATGGGTAGAAGTGTGATATCTACGCGGATCACAAGAGCCTCAAGTACATATTCACTTAGTCAGAGCTAAATATGAGACAACGAAGATGGCTAGAGTTGATCAAAGATTATGAGCTAGAGATTCATTATCACCCAGGCAAAGCAAATGTGGTTGCAGATGCTCTTAGTAGAAAGAGTCAAGTCAATATGTTGGCCGCTTACCTAATGCCGTATGAGCTAGCAAAGGAGTTCGACAGATTGAGTCTCTGTGATACCTAATTTTCTGAAAAGAAGTTCAATTTATTTTTTCCCTTTTCTTTCGTGATCTGTGTAGTTGAGGTTGGAGTTTTTTAGGAAGCATTCACCAGTAAAACAGTAGATTACTTGTTGGATTTGTGCGCTGGGATCGGGAGCAGACATGAGAGAGAGTTTGGGCCGTGGATCTCGATCCGGCGGTCGGGAGCCCATTAGTTCTCCCCCCCTTAACCCTAGCCGCCCCCTCCCTCTCACTCCCCCACCCCTTTGGCCACCCCCCTCTCTTCCACTCTTGCAGCCGCCCCAATCCCTCTCCTTCTTCCCCCAAGTGATTGCAGCACCACCCCTCAACCCTAGCTGCCCCCCACCTCTTCCTCTCCAAGGTGGAGCCTCCCCGCTTGGTGTCCGTCGTGTGGGTGCGAGTCTTCCATGGGAGTTTGGAGGGAGGAAGAAGGAAGGAAAGAAGGAGGAAAGGAGGAACCCAAGGTGATTTTCATGATCATTTTGTTGTATTTGTGCTGCAATCCAATTGGTTACATGTTTACCTATGCGATTTGGTAGAGGTGCTGTCCAGAAATTTAGTGGGTGGACGAACAACAGTAGTTCTAGGGATTTCTGGGAATTTTTCGTGGGCAATTAGTGGGGATCAGTGGGAGAATCATTTAGAGCTTTGTCATACCTTTCCAACGAGTACTTATGCGCTCTATTCGGAGTTAAATTTAGGAGATATCGTTGTTTGAATCCGGTTATGTTGCTGTCCAAAAAAACAGATTTTCAGGTGGGTGAACAGCAGTAGTATTAGCAGTTTCTGGGAATTTTTCGTGGGTAATTAGTGTTAACCAGTATGATAATCATGTAGGGCTTTGCTTTATCTTTCCAATGAGTACTTATGCACTTGATTTGGATTTATATTTTAAAAGATATCGCTGTTTGAATCTGGGTATGTCGCTGTCCAAAAGACAAAAACAGATTACAGGGTTCATCTTGTGGACTGTTTTGGGCCAATTAGATGTTGGAATTTAATTATAAATTGTATACAAAACTTGTGGGGAATTTTATATAGATGCCTCTAGAGTTTTTGTTTGTTACCACTGCTGCCATAATTTTGAAGTTATGAAATTATTAAACAGCGCCGCTGCAGTTTGGTGGGTGTGGGGAGAGATGTAACCCGCAGCGGGGTTTGAGTTTGTGCGTAGGTGCGGCGTCGTTTATGAGCCTGATTATGTGAAATTGGTGCAATAAGTTGTGTGTCAAAAACAGGTGGTGGACTTCTGGATCGTACTTAGGGATTTGCCCGAACTTCCGGTAAAGGCAAGTAAATACAGTGGTGGTTGCTACCGTTTGGGTTGCATCCTAATCCCTGTCATTGAGTATGCATAAGTTTTAATTATGTTAATCATGGAATTCTGTGATGAAGTTTATTTGTTTGGAAGTATTAATTCTCAATTGTCTAATATTGTGGATGATCATAATTTGGTAATGATATATGTGGTTGATTCCCATCTTGGATGAAGTTGAAGTATCTTTTTGAATCACGTTATATGAAGTGTTGTAGGCATGACATGCACATCGCATCATCCATCTTGCATTTTGAAGTTATGTCGCGATCTTATGGTCCGACCATACCGGTACATTTTTAGCATCGTACGTTGCTCGAGGAGGGGTACGATGCGGCTTCATATCCTTAGAGGTATGAAGGCAGAAGTCATCCTTGCATTTGCAGACATTTGCACTCATGAGGTATATATGAAGTGTGACATTACTATGTTACTATTGTGGTTTCTACCTGCGAGGTGTGGTGACTAGGTGTGTTGTACGTTGTATACGTGCTGCACCTTCGTAATAAGAAGGTTGTGGAATCAAGTGATGGTAAAACAATGTTCTTATGTGGTTAAACAGTTTGATATTATTTTACTTGCTGAGATGTGTCATCTCACTCTTGCATTACTCAATGTAGGTACCTTATACATGCTGGGAATGAGGGGAGTAGCAGCACGTCCACTTTCACTCTCACAATAACGCTGCCCAGGCGCATCCATGATTTAATTAGAAACTTATTGTCAAAGGAAGTTTGTTTTTTTAACTAGTCGTGCGCACTAGTTAATTCGGATCATGTCGTATGTTTAACTTCTCTTTGCTAGCCGATTAATAATACTTAGTATGTTTTTGTCATGATATATGTTCATACACTGTTGCCCCCTCATTTATGCAATTTTGCAAAGGGGATGCTGCCGAAATTTTATATGTGGATGTCAGAAGTGTTGTTTAGTAGCATTCCGGGGTGTTTGTGGACCCCGGGGTGTTACAGTTGGTATCAAAGGATAGTCTTTAGATTCTACGCAATTTGAAGATAAATTTGACACACTTGCACATATAGGAAGGGTATGGGTTCGTATATCTTTCATATTAGTATTTTATTGTATAGATGACTAGAACTTCCTTACTCCAAACCCCTTTATGGTTTGATGGGGTATGTCGTTAACGACGTAATGCTTGATATGATATGTTACTTCTATTTAATATTGGTTTCTTGATGTGGTTGTTATTGAAGATATTATGCAAGTGAAGCTACTAATGTACTTGTTTTATATACATATCGTCATGATATTTTTTTTGGGATGCAATGTTTTCAAATCTCTGAGCTATTACCATCATATATTTCTATATGCTTGACTGTGGATGTTTTTCCCAAAAGGATTCTTGGGTTCTTGTACTTATAGGACCGATTGTTTATTGAGCTTGTGTATATTGGGTCTAATCCGACTTGGTGTAGTGTGAAAACACTATATAATGTAGTTTTATGGTGTTGTTGGGTTTGATTGACTGTTGGGTAACAACCCAACTTATCAATGTAATATTTCCATGGGTGCAATGCTTTGCGCCTCACTTTTTTTAGGCTAGTGTGGCTACTTGCTAACTTGATCTTAGTATAAAATTGGTTTGTCTCTATAGAGCAGAGGCAACGTTGTAATGTCTATGAAATCTTAGACTGGTAGAACTCGAGTGAATTTGTGAGATGACGTAGATTAATAAGTCCAACCATGTCTACCTGATAGGTTTTCTTATTATGTGCAACCTTATTTTTAACAATAAATAGTGTGGTTTCAAGTGGATTTTATGTCGTGCATGTTTTCCTTCTATGGCTTGTTTCAATAGCCATAAAGGCTATGCATAATTTTTAGTTGTTTTAGGCTAGTCATGTGGGCAATATTGACAACCCGTTTTATATTTTTTTATTTGCCAACATTGTATGGCAGTTTGATTTTTTCTATGAGCAGTTTCTCTATGCATGCTTGTTGAATCATTATTTGGACCACTTTATCTTAAACGAAGTCAATGCTTAACTGGGAGTTGCTTATGTTTGTTAGTCATCTATCTCTTTAATGATGGGGTTGTTCCATCAGATTGAGATTTTTCTTATATGAATGATGGTTTGATAGATCATGTATGTCTACTACTTTGAATGCATCCTGTGATATCACGAGGTACAAAATGTTCAAGTGCAGTAATAGTAGGTTTTGTTGTATGTGAGGTTAATCAAGGTAGTTTGGTTATGTGGATTGTCTTATTGACATCTAATTACTCCTGTTGAGCATAGTATCGTGTTATTATTTTAGTATTGAAAGTAATATTTATGAAGCTTTTGCATGAGTCTGTGTCAAGAAGTACATTAGTTTTTCTTGTTGTTATCCCTCCATTGCTTTATGAGTATTGCAAATTTTATCTCTTTTGAGAGGAGGAAAAGACGTTACATGACATGAGCACCATTTGCTTCACGTCAACAGAAAAGTTGTGGAGAGCTCTAATAGTTGGATTCTAGTGTAATAACAACCATGTTTTATAGTGCTAGAGACGGGTATGTCAGGTGTTTCACACATTGTCGATACATGGATGTTTGACCTTAGTGGCATTAACAAACGAGGTTGTTGAATTCGTTGATTGTTGTGCTTAGTGTTCTAACCTATTAGGTAAAGTGTTGCTTAAAGGCTTTGGGGTGTTGCATCCCCATTTGGTAGTGGAAAATCCTAGTGTGGGTCGCACCTGCCAATGCCTTGGGTTTTATTTTATATTGTTTTTTTTATTATGGGTAAGGTGTTGTTTTGTTTTGGGAGTCATTTTAAATTAGTTGGAGGCTGAATCAGGCTTCACTTATCTAGAATGTTTTGTAGTAGATTTCTTCATCTTTGTATAGGATGCTCAATCACCCATTTTGGTCTAAACATTTGAGAGTTATGGGTTTCCTATAGCAGCCTTAATTTTGTACGGAAGTATAGACATTGAATACGGTAAATTTTGGGTTTTGTTGGATTATGAAAGTTTTAGTAATTTCATGATCTTCCCAAAGAGTATTGGTTTGTAATTTTCATTGCATATAATTGGAGTTAGGCTACTCTGAAGTTGTTGCACCGTTGTGTCTGAACTTTAGGTGTCGTTAAAACCACTAATAAATCGACCGCGTTTTGATAGTTTCAGAGCCCAAATTTGGGAATTCTCTTTAAGAAAAACTTTTAGTTTTTCTTAGTACCTTTTAATGGGTATTTATTTGTAATTGTCTGTTAAATAGATCGGGAGAGGTGGTTGTCCGGATATAAGTCGAATCTCTGATGTGCAGTATCTCAAGCTGAGTTTAGCTGTAGGTCATGCAGAGTTGAGGGATATAAAGATAAATTTGGGTGCAACTTTATTGCAAAAGTCGTGGACAATTTCCAAACTTTTCCAACGTGTGTTCGTTGTAGTTTTAAGTTGAGTATAGCAGGTGTCGGCGTTTCGACCCCGGGGGGTCCCTAGATCGACGAGTAAATTGTCGTCGCGTGCCCCAGCCCAGATGGGTCGGCGCGAGACGGAGCGCGAAGGGGGGAAGAAGCCGGTGGGAGACAGGCGTAAAAGGGGAAACCCACGGCCTTCGTGTTTGTCCCGTGCCCAGGTCGGGTGCGCTTGCAGTAGGGGGTTACAAGCGTCCGCGGGGGAGGGAGCGAGAGGCCTAAGCGCGTGCCGTCCCGTCCTTCCCCGTGCGGCCAACCTCCTGTAAGAGGGCCCTAGACCTTCCTTTTATAGGCGTAAGGAGAGGATCCAGGTGTACAATGGGAGGTGTAGCAGTGTGCTAACGTGTCTAGCAGAGAAGAGCTAGTGCCCTAAGTACATGCCATCGTGGCAGCCGGAGAGGTTTTGACACCCGATTCGTGTGGTGTCGTGGCCGTCGGAGGAGCGTTGGAGCCTGGCGGAAGGACAGCTGTCGGGGCTGTCGAGTCCTTGCTGACGTCTCCTTGCTTCCGTAAGGGGGCTGAGAGCCGCCGTCGTCATGGAGCATGCGGGGCGCCATCATTACTTGTTTACCAGGGCGAGCCAGATGGGACGCCGGTCTTGTTCCCCGCAGCCTGAGTTAGCTTGGGGTAGGGTAATGATGGCGCCTTCTGTGACGTGGTCGGTCCGAGCCCTGGGTTGGGTGAGGTGGAGGCTCCTCCGAGGTCGAGGTCGAGTCTGTCTTCCGAGGCCGAGGTCGAGTCCGAGCCCCTGGGTCGGGCGAGGCGGAGACCGTCGGCTGAGGCCAGGGCTGAGTCCGAGCCCTGGGATCGGGCGAGGCGGAGTTCATCGTCTTCCGGGGCCGAGCCCGAGTCTGAGCCCTAGGGTCGGGCGAGGCAGAGTTCGTCGTCTTCCGGGGCCGAGCCCGATTCCGAGCCCTGGGGTCGGGCGAGGCGGAGTTCGTCGTCTTTCGGGGCCGAGCTCGAGTTCGAGCCCTGGGGTCGGGCGAGGCGGAGTTCGTCGTCTTCCGGGGCCGAGCCCGAGTCCGAGCCCTAGGGTCGGGCGATGCGGAGTTCGTCGTCTTCCGGGGCTGTGCCCGAGTCCGAGCCCTTCGGGCGATGCGAAGTTTCCTATGGCGCCTGAGGCCGGACTTGGCTGCTGTCAGCCTCACTCTGTCGAATGGCACAGCAGTCGGAGCGGCGCAGGTGACACTGTCCTCTTGTCAGGCCGGTCAGTGGAGCGGCAAAGTGACTGTGGTCACTTCGGCTCTGTCGACTGAAGGGCGCGCGTCAGGATAAGGTGTCAGGCCACCTTTGCATTAAATGCTCCTGCGATACGGTCGGTCGGCGTGGCAACTTGGCCAAGGTTGCTTCTTGGCGAAGACTGAGCCTCGGGTGAGCCGAAGGCGCGTCCGTTGCTGGAGGGGGTCCTCGGGCGAGACGTAAATCCTCCGGGGTCGGCTGCCCTTGCCCGAGGCTGGGCTCGGGCGAGGCGAGATCGTGTCCCTTGAGTGGACCGAGCCTTGACTTAATCGCACCCATTAGGCCTTTGCAGCTTTGTGCTGATGGGGGTTACCAGCTGAGATTAGGAGTCTTGGGGGTACCCCTAATTATGGTCCCCGACAGTAGCCCCCGAGCCTCGAAGGGAGTGTTAATACTCGCTTGGAGGCTTTTGTAGCACTTTTTTGCAAGGGGACTGGCCTTTCTCGGTTGCATTTTGTTCCGGTGGGTGCGCGCGAGCGCACCCGCCGGGTGTAGCCCCCGAGGCCTCGGAGGAGTGGTTTGACTCCTTCGAGGTCTTAATGCGTTTCGCGATGCTTCGGCCGGTCTGGTTGTTCCCTCATGCGAGCTGGCCGTAGCCCAGGTGCACGATCGGGTCCCAAGTTCTCGGGCTGGTATGTTGACGCTGTCAACAGTTTGGCCGGAGCCGGGTTTGCGAGAGCAGCCCCCGAGCCTCCGCACAGGGCGGGAGGACGGTCAAGGACAGACTTGACTTTTTTACATATGCCCCTGCGTCGCCTTTCCGCAAGGAGGAGGGGGGAAAGCGCCATGTTGCCCTCGGATGGCGCCGAACATGGTGTCTCCAGTGAGCTGCTATCGGGTAATCCGAGTGGACGCCCGTGCCCCATTTGTTAGGGGTCGCCTAGAGGCCCGGAGGCGCGCTCCAAAAGTACCTGCGGGTGATTTGCCGGACCCGGTCCCCTTTTGACGGGGTCCGAGGGCTCGATGCCTCCCTCTGATGGGATTCCGTTACAAGATCATTCCCGCTGGCCTCGGAAATGTCCTAGGGTACCTCGGGAGCGTAGCCCGAGCCTTGGTTATGTATCGAACATACCCAGGGTCATCCCTCGCTCTGCGTCTGAGGCGGCTGTGAACCCTTCGAGGGCCAGCCTACGAACCCCTGATCAGTAGTGGGCACGGAGCCCGAGTGGCCTGAGGCGGTCGTTGAACCCTTCCGAGGGGCCAGCCATTGAACCTCTGACCAGTAGTGGGCGCGGAGCCCGAGCGCTCTGAGGCGGCTATTGAACCCCTCCGAGGGGCCAGCCTTCGAACATCTGATTAGTAGGGGGGCTCGGGGCCCGTTTCCTTCGCGGAGAAGGATCCCTTTCGGGGTATCCCCTTTCCCGGTTCCTGTCGTAAGAGAGAGAAAGAGGAAAAGGATACGAAATCGAATGACGTGGCGCACCTTTTTTGACGCGGTCATTATGGCGAAGGCGAAGCGTTGCCCGCTTCTCCTGCCAAAGGTGCCGCCTGTCCCGCCGCAGAGTTAATGCGATGGGACGAGTGGTTCGCTGAGCGGCCGTTGCGCGTGAGCGAGTCGTTCGAGGAACGAGACACAGGCGTGCCGTGGGAGAGGGCTCTCCCGCTGTCCTAGGAGGGGACGTGAGCTTGGCTGACGACTTGACCGCTGCTTTCGCTCGCCTGCCACCGCCATTACTGACGGCCCATTTCTGGCCGCATTGACCGTTGTGCCTTCTCCCACGGCTGACTGGCCCGTGACCGATGTGCCTGGTTGGCACTGTTGTGTCATGCGCAGGGTTGCCTCGAGTTGCGGTACTAGTTCCGCAGTCGAGGAGGCGCGGTAGTGGCGCGAGTGGCGGTGCAGTTTCTTGCACGTAGCGATTGGTGCGCCGGTTGCATGACGTGTGGGCCTGGGCCTCCATGCTAGACGCGTCGAAGCCGAAAGGGTGTGCCCCTTTGGTGCGGTTGCATGCCGCCTGCATGGCGGTCCGCCCTTTCACCCGCTGGTCTGGGCGAAAGTGGAGGATTGCTCGTAACCGCTGGGCAGTTGCGCGTATCGCGCGCGCGGCGGTTTGGCTTCTTCTGCCCCTGGCCAGCTTGCATGACGCGTGGCACCCAGCCCCCGTGTCGTAGGGGGAGGACCTTGGAGCATGTTAAAGAAGAGTCAGCCCGCGACGGCTGAGGACGCAAGTGGGGAGAGTTGCCCTAAAAAGGAGGGTGACCCCCTTGAAAGGCAACCATGTCTTCGCGCTCCCCTTATGCCTCGCGTCTTTCCACCTTCCAAGCCCCCGGATGGGGGATACTCGCAGTCTTTCCGCCTCGTCGTCGGAGGAACGCAACTTGGCGGAAGTTGGTACCTTTCAGCCATCGTTCGGCTTCAAGGATTTTCATCAGGCAGCCCGGCCGCATCCCCTCGCTGGTGGTCACCAAAGACGGTGACCACCAGCGAGGGGATGCGGAGAAGCAAGCCGGGCTGCGATCTTTGTCCCGCCCTCAGCTTCAAGGATCTTCATCATCCTGGCTGGGGCGGAGGCCGGGCTGAGCCAGAGCTCTACCTCCTGCGTGGGTTCGTGGGTCACCTTCTCCCTCAGCATTCAAGGGAGAGGGCGCTCACCGGCCAAGCGGGAGGGCCGGACTTCGACAAAGCGGGGCTGGTCGGCGGCGAGCGTCGTTAGCTTCAGCGCGTTGGGCTCGCGGGCTCAGCTGGCTCTGGCTCGGCTGCGGGTGCCCCCTCCTGCCGCAAGAGCAGTTGTCGCGCCGCACGCACCGGAGGACCGCCCAAGACATCGCGCACTTCTAGGGTGGCGTTCGTGTTCTGGGGCTGTCCTGCCTTTGCCCCTGTATGGTGCCTCTGCGCGGAGGTCGGTGCTCCGCTCGTCCGGGAGGATCCGAGTGGGGATCTGCCGGTGGGCAGACGGCTTCCGTGTCGGTGCTGAGGTGGCGGCGGCTGAAGAAGTCCTCGTCACCGATGGGATCAGCGCCACCATCCATGCCCCGGGCCTCCGGCTCTTTGTACTTGTCCTCGCCCCTCGAGCGTAGACGTGGGCGAGGGCATTGTTGCAGCGGCGTCCGCCCTAAGGCCATCGCTGCTGCAGTTCGGCCACCCGGAGCGGAGGTTGTTGTCGCTGCTGCTGGAGCGAGTGGCGGTGGGCGACCTGGAGCCTTATCGCCCCACGGGCCCTCTAATGTGGGGGGTTGTTCGTACCCGCGGAGGTGGAACCGGAGTTCTGTTTGTAATGGCACCTTGAGTGCCGGAGTCTGTTCGTTGTGGCTGTCGGGGCCTGAACATGTATGTATCTTTGGCATAGAGCCGTGTTTTTTCCTTATTTCGAGCACTAAGACTCGCCTGTCGGCTATCTGAACCGCTTCACCAAGCGTGAGTTGCCTCGTGCAAAGGCGACGAGTGAGGTATCCGTATCCCGGAGGCATAGGAGTCCCTCGGCTCGGTCGGCCTTGCTGTTCGAGGCTTCTCTTGCTTAGTTAAAGGAACCCTCGACCGCTCTTCGATGAGCCGAAGCCGGAGGTAGCGGTGTCAGCACGGACAGAGGCGGAGTTGGCTCAAAAAGAAGACTTCGTCGGCCGGAGCCTGGCCGGGCCATCCACTGGCGGGACCGACGCAAGAGTCGAGTTGCCGAGGCCACGAGCCGGGCTGATGTCCTTGGGGGACAGCTGGCTGAGGCTTCGGGGCGGCCGGCCGAGCTGTCTGCTCGAGCCGGATTCCTGGAGAAGACCCCGCCGACAATGGTCCGGGCGCAGTGCTGATGTCGTCCTTCGGAGTGGAGATCCTCCGATCGCGTCGCCGTCCGAGGCTAGGTCAGACTTCACCGAAGGTGTGGTTGACGCCGAGGGTGCCGCCGCTCCCTTCGACTATCAAGGTCCGAGCCTGCAGGGTCGGTTTATCTTGTAGTGTGCGTATGTTTTCTACGGCCGCTGAGGCCCAAACACACTGTCGTCGTGTAGAAAAGCTGCGTTTCTTTTCCTCTTGTTTCGAGTATCTGGACTTATTTGTCGGTAACAGAATTGTTTGTCCTAGCGAGAGTTACTTTTCACGCAAGGTAATGAGTGAGGTATCCCTATCCCGGAGGTTTAGGAGTCCCTCGGCTCGGTCGGCCTTGCCGCTTACGTGTACTCTTACTCGTCCGTAGGGTTCTGCCATCGATATAGTCGAGAAGGCCCGAAAAATCGTTTCGGCAGAAGAGTTTTCGAGCATGAAGACTTGTTCGGTCCGTGGAATCACCTATCCGAGCGTGAGTTACTTATCGCAGAAGGTGATGAGTGAGGTATCCGTATCCCGGAGGCGTAGGAGTCCCTCGGCTCGGTCATCCTTGGCTGCTTACGTGTACTCCGTCGTTTTCGGGATCCCACTTTCGAAGTAGTCGAGAAGCACGAAAGACATTCTGGCAGAAAAGATCTCTTTCCGAGGAAAATTTTGACGCAGAGGGGGTTCCCCCCTTCTAGCCCCCGAGGGAGGGTCGGGCTTTGCCGAGGCAAGGCTGACCCTTCCTTGATGGTTAGACTTCGTGTGTGAATGAGGTGTATGAACGACTTGAAAGCATCTTAAGGGTAGAAGCGACATAGCTGTCGGATGTTCCAAGCGTTGCTGTAGACCTCGCCTTGACTGTTGGCCAGCTTGTACGTCCCGGGCTTCAGAACTTTGGCGATGACAAGCAGCCCTTCCCAGGGAGGCGTGAGCTTGTGCCGCACTCGGGCCTCTTGTCGCAGCCGAAGCACCAAGTCGCCCACCTGGAGGTCTCGGGACCGAACCCCTCGGGCGTGGTAGCGTCGCAGGGACTGCTGATACCGCGCCGAGTGTAGCAAGGCCATGTCCCGAGCCTCCTCCAGCTGGTCCAGTGAGTCTTCTCAGTTAGCTCGGTTGCTTTGGTCGTCATAGGCCCTCGTCCTTGGGGAACCGTATTCTAGGTCTATGGGCAAGATGGCCTCAGCCCCATAGACTAGAAAGAATTGTGTGAAGCCCGTGGCTCGGCTCGTCGTTGTCCTCAGACTCCAGACCACCGAGGGGAGCTCCTTCATCCATCGCTTGCCGAACTTGTTGAGGTCGTTGTAGATCCGCGGCTTGAGTCCTTGCAGGATCATGCCGTTGGCACGCTCTACTTGCCCATTCGTCATGGGGTGAGCCACGGCGGCCCAGTCTACCCGGATGTGGTGATCCTCGCAGAAGTCCAGGAACTTTCTACCGGTGAACTGGGTGCCGTTGTCGGTGATGATGGAGTTCGGGACCCCAAAGCGATGAATGATGTTGGTGAAGAACGCCACCGCCTGTTCGGACCTGATGCTGTTTAGGGGTCGGACCTCGATCCACTTGGAGAATTTGTCGATGGCGACCAGTAGGTGCGTGTAGCCCCCAGGTGCCTTCTGCAAGGGGCCGATGAGGTCCAGACCCCACACAGCAAATGGCCAGGTAATGGGTATGGTCTGCAGAGCCTGAGCGGGCAGGTGGGTCTGCCTTGCATAGAATTGACACCCTTGGTAGGTGCGAACAATTCTAGTGGCGTCGGCCACCGCGGTCGGCCAGTAGAAGCCTTGTCGGAAGGCGTGTCCAACAAGGGCTCGAGGTGCTGCGTGATGACCGCAAGCCCCCGAGTGTATTTCTTGTAAGAGCTCCTGGCCTTCGGCGATGGATATGCATCGCTGGAGGATGCCTGAGGGGCTGCGGTGGTAGAGCTCCTTCCCGTCCCCCAGCAAGACGAACGACTTGGCGTGCCGCGCCAACCGCCGAGCTTCGGCTCGGTCGAGGGGTAGCTCTCCTCGGTGGAGATATTGCAGGTACGGGGTCTGCCAGTTTTGATCAGGCGTGACCCCGCTCCGCTCCTCCTCGACGCGCAGTGCCTCACCTTTGGGGGCCAAGGGTGCCTTGGGCTGAGCCGAGGGTGCCTCGGGCTGAGACAAGGGTGCCTCGGGCCGGGCCAAGGGTGCCTCGGGCTGGGCCAAGGCCTTCTCGGGCTCAGCCGTGTCATCGGTCTTGACGGAGGGTTGATGCAGGTCTCGTGAGAAGACGTCAGGGGGAACCGTTGTTCACCCTGAGGCTATCTTAGCCAGCTCGTCTGCAGTCTCGTTGTAGAGTCGGGCGATGTGGTTGAGCTCGAGCCCGTAGAACTTGTCCTCCAGGCGCCGAACCTCATCGCAGTAGGCTTCCATCTTCGGGTCGCGGCAGTGGGAGTTCTTCATGACTTGGTCAATGACGAGCTGCGAGTCACTGCGAGCATCGAGGCGTCAGACCCATAGCTCGATGGCGATGCGCAACCCGTTGACTAGAGCCTCGTACTCGGCCACATTGTTGGATGCCGGGAAGTGGAGGCGTAGCACGTAGCGTAGGTGCTTCCCGAGGGGCGAGATGAAGAGCAGGCCTGCGCCTGCCCCTGTCTTCATCAGCGACCCGTCGAAAAACATGGTCCAAAGTACCTGTTGGATCGGAGTTGTCGGGAGCTGGGTATCGACCCATTCAGCCACAAAGTTCGCCAAGACTTGGGACTTGATGGCCTTACGAGGGGCGAACGAGATTGTCTCGCCCATGATTTCCACCGCCCACTTTGCAATCCTACCCGAGGCCTCTCGGCACTGGATGATTTCCCCCAGGGGGAAGGATGACACCACAGTCACCAGATGAGACTCGAAGTAGTGTCGCAACTTCTGCCGCGTCAGGATCACCGCGTACAGCAGCTTCTGAATTTGTGGGTAGCAGATCTTGGGCTCGGACAGTACTTCACTGATGAAGTAGACTGGCCTCTGGATAGGCAATGCATGCCCCTCTTCTCGCCTCTCAACCACGATCGCGGTGCTGACCACCTGAGTGGTAGCGGCGACGTAGATCAAGAGGGCTTCTCCGGCAGCGGGGGGCACCAAGATGGGTGCGTTCGTGAGGAGCGCCTTTAGGTTCCCGAGGGCTTCCTCGGCCTTTGGGGTCCAAGTGAAGCACTCGGCCTTTCTTAAGAGGCGGTACAGAGGTAGGCCTCTTTCGCCGAGGCGCGAGATGAAACGGCTCAGAGTCGCCAGACATCCCGTGACCCTCTGTATGCCTTTCAAGTCCTTGATGGGTCCTATGTTGGTGATGGCCGCGATATTTTCCGGGTTGGCCTCGATGCCCTGCTTGGAGACGATGAACCCCAAGAGCATGCCTCGGGGGACCCCGAAGACGCACTTCTCGGGATTGAGCTTTACGCCTTTCGCCTTGAGACACCGGAATGTCACTTCAAGATCGGAAAGGAGGTCAGAGGCTTTTCTCGTCTTGACTACGATGTCATCGACGTAAGCTTCGACCGTTCGACCAATGTGTTCGCCGAACACGTGGTTCATGCACCTTTGGTACGTTGCACCCACATTCCTCAAACCAAACGACATGGTAACATAGCAGTACATGCCGAAAGGTGTGATGAAAGAAGTCGCGAGCTGGTTGGACTCTTTCATCCTGATTTGGTGATACCCTGAGTATGCATCGAGGAAAGACAGGGTTTCGCACCCAGCAGTGGAATCCACGATTTGATCGATGCGAGGCAGAGGGTAAGGAACTTTTGGACATGCTTTGTTTAGACCAGTGTAGTCTACACACATCCGCCATTTCCCTCCTTTCTTTCTCACAAGCACAGGGTTGGCAAGCCATTCGGGATGGAATACCTCTTTGATGAACCCTGCCGCCATTAGCTTGTGGATCTCCTCGCCTATGGCTCTGCGCTTTTCTTCGTCGAATCGGCGCAGAGGCTGCTTCACGGGTCGGGCCCCAGCTCGGATATCCAGCGAGTGCTCGGCGACATCCCTCGGTATGCCGGGCATGTCCGAGGGACTCCACGCGCAAACGTCGGCGTTTGCGCGGAGAAAGTCGACGAGCACTGCTTCCTATTTGGGGTCGAGCTCGGAGCCGATCCGGATCTGCTTGGAGGCGTCGTTGCTGGGGTCGAGAGGGACGGACTTAACCGTCTCCGCTGGCTCGAAGTTGCCGGCGTGGCGCTTCACGTCTGGCGCCTCCTTAGAGAGGCTCTCCAGGTCGGCGATGAGGGCTTCGGATTCGGCGAGGGCCTCGGCGTACTCCACGCACTCCATGTCGCATTCGTACGCGTGTCGGTACGTGGGGCCGAAGGTGATGACCCCGTTGGGCCCCGACATCTTGAGCTTGAGATAGGTGTAGTTGGGGACGGCCATGAACTTGGCGTAACATGGCCTCCCCAGCACTGCGTGGTAGGTTCCTCGAAACCCGATCACCTCGAATGTGAGGGTTTCCCTTCAGAAGTTGGAGGGTGTCCCAAAGCAGACGGGTACATCGAGTTGTCCGAGGGGCTGGACGCGCTTCCCGGGGATGATCCCGTGAAAAGGCGTAGCGCCTGCCCGGACCGAGGACAGATCGATCCGCAGGAGCCCAAGGGTCTCGGCGTAGATGATGTTGAGGCTGCTGCCTCTGTCCATGAGGACCTTGGTGAGCCTGACAATGCCGATGACGGGGTCGACAACGAGCGTGTATTTCCCCGGGCTCGGCACGCGGTCGGGATGGTCGCCCTGGTCGAAGGTGATGGGCTTGTCGGACCAGTCTAGGTAGACTGGCGCCGCCACCTTTACCGGGCAGACCTCCCGACGCTCTTGCTTGCGGTGCCGAGCCGAGGCGTTCGCCACTTGCCCACCGTAGATCATGAAGCAGTCGTGGACCTCGGGGAACTCTCCTGCCTTGTGATCCTCCTTCTTATCATCGTCGCGGGCCCTGCCACCTTTAGCGGGTGGCCCGGCCTTGTGAAAGTGGCACCGAAGCATGGCACACTCCTCAATGGTGTGCTTGACGGGCCCCTGATGATAGGGGCATGGCTCCTTGAGCATCTTGTCGAAGAGATTGGCACCTCCGGGAGGTTTCCAAGGGTTCTTGTACTCGGTGGCGGCGACAAGGTCCACGTCGGCGGCGTCGCATTTCGCTTGCGACTTCTTCTTGCCTTTCTTCTTGGTGCCGCGCTGAGTCGACGCCTCGGGGGCATCTTTCGGTGGGCGGCCCTGGGCTGCTTATCCTTTCGGAAGATGGCCTCAACTGCCTCCTAGCCAGAGGCGAACTTGGTGGCAATGTCCATCAGCTCGCTGGCCCTGGTGGGGGTCTTGCGGCCCAGCTTGCTCACCAGGTCGCGGCAGGTGGTGCCGGCAAGGAACGCGCCGATGACATCCGAGTCGGTGACGTTGGGCAGCTCGGTGCGCTGCTTCGAGAATCGCCGGATGTAGTCCTGGAGAGACTCTCCCGGCTGCTGGCGGCAGCTTCGGAGATACCAGGAGTTCCCAGGGCGCACGTACGTGCCCTGGAAGTTGCCGGTGAAGGTTTGGACCAGGTCGTCCAAGTTGGAGATCTACCCCGGAGGCAGGTGCTCCAGCCAGGCTCGAGCGGTGTCGGAGAGGAACAGGGGGAGGTTGCGGATGATGAGGTTGTCATCGTCCGTTCCACACAGGTGGCAGGCCAGCTGGTAGTCCGCGAGCCACAGTTCCAGTCTCGTCTCCCCCGAGTACTTTGTGATAGTAGTCGGGGTTCAGAACCGGGTCGGGAACGGCGCCCGTCGTATGGCCCGGCTGAAAGCCTATGGACCGGGTGGTTCGGGCGTGGGACTCTGATCCTCCCCGCTGTCGCAGCGTCCCCCACGCCTGAGGTGGTAGCCTCGGCGCACCCTCTCGTCGAGGTGGGTTCGACGGTTGCGGTGAGGGTGTTCGTTGTCGAGGCGACCCAGGGCCGCAAGCGCTGTGTTGCGCGTGCGCCCGGTGTGGACCGAGGCTTCCCGCATGAATCTCGAAGTCGCGGCGCGATGTTCCGAGGGGTACCCCTGCCTTCGGGAGGCAGAGCTTTCGGCCCGTCGGACCACGGCATCCTCCAGGAGATTCTTGAGCTCTCCCTGGATACGCCGCCCCTCGGTGGTAGATGGCTCCAGCATCGCACGGAGAAGTATTGTCGCTGCAGCCAGGTTCTGGCCGACCCCACTAGAGGCCGGTGGTGGCCTTGCCCTGGCATCATCGGCGATGCGGTGCTGGGTGCCCTGGGGTAGATGACGCGCTTCTCCGGCCAGAGGTTGGCCCGCCCATTCCTGCCCGATGTCCCGGCGGAACGTCTCAAGTGTTCCTGCTCCCTCGTCGAGCCTGGCCTGCATCTCACGGATTTGCTCGAGCTGTGGGTCATGACCCCCCGTCAGGACGGGGACCACAGCTAGCTCCCGAAGGATGTCAACGCGAGGTGCAGGCCTAGGGGGATCACTGTTTTCCGGTATACCAAGATGGTTGCCTTCGCCGGGACCCCCTAGATCGACGTGGAAACATTCACATCTTGGGCCGCAGTCCTCGTCGCCGAGGCTGTGGCTACCGTCGGAACAGTCAGAAAGGCAGTAGTCGCATGCGGTCATGAAGTCCCGCATGGCACTAGGGTTACCAAGTCTGGAGAAATCCCAACAAAAGTCGGGCTCGTCATCCTCCTCGGAACCCGAGGGCCCGTAGGTCGAGACGACCGTCAGCCGGTCACAGGGTGACCGCATACGATACCCCAGAGGGTTTGGACTCGCCTCTATGAAAGCGTCCACCAAAGTGAAGTCGCTTGGTGGGTCGAGGCTGAATCCAAAAGGCACGAGATGAAAATCGGTCGGTACCTCTTGGTCGACGGGCAGTGACGAAGTCACGTTAGGGGTTGACTGCACCGTCGTCACAGGTACGAGGGTGATGCCCAGCAAGTCCTTTGCGAGCATGCTGGCATCATCCGTTTGCTTGGAGTTGGCGTGTTGCGGGGAGACGGCGCTCGTCTTCGTCTCAGACGCGAGGTCGATGCCCGACGTGCCCCCCGTTGGGGCGCCGGCGCCATCGACTCGCTCGACAGCCGACGAGGTGCCGCCTCCTGCTTGGCCTTTGTTGCCCCGCCTCCTCCTCCGTCGGCGGGGGAGGGGACGGGACAAGCCCGAATGTTGTTATTCCGCCACGTGGGGAAGACATTGTCGATTCCGCCGCCGGCGAGCGGGTTGTCGACCGCCATTGTCGCTATCGCGCGGCGGAGGAAGGAGTATCATGTCGTAGCTGCCGTCGAGGGACATGAACTCAAGACTCCAGAAACGGAGCACCATCCCGGGCTGGAAAGGTTGCTGGAGACTACCTATCTGGAGCTTGACGGGAAGCTGTTCGTCAACACGTAGCAGGCCCCTACCTGGCAAGCCAACTGTCGGCGTTTTGACCCGGGGGGTCCCTGGACCGACGAGTAAATTGTCGTCGCGTGCCCCAGCCCAGATGGGTCGGCGCGAGACGGAGCGTGAAGGGGGGAAGAAGCCGGTGGGAGACAGGCATAAAAGGGGAAACCCACGGCCTTCGTGTTTGTCCCGCGCCCAGGTCGGGTGCGCTTGCAGTAGGGGGTTACAAGCGTCCGCGAGGGAGGGAGCGAGAGGCCTAAGCGCGTGCCGTCCCGTCCTTCCCCGCGCGGCCAACCTCCCGTAAGAGGGCCCTAGACCTTCCTTTTATAGGCGTAAGGAGAGGATCCAGGTGTACAATGGGAGGTGTAGCAGTGTGCTAACGTGTCTAGCAGAGAAGAGCTAGTGCCCTAAGTACATGCCATCGTGGCAGCCAGAGAGGTTTTGACACCCGGTTCGTGTGGTGTCATGGCCGTCGGAGGAGTGCTGGAGCATGGCGGAAGGACAGCTATCGGGGCTGTTGAGTCCTTGCTGACGTCTCCTTGCTTCCATAAGGGGGCTGAGAGCCGCCGTCGTCATGGAGCATGCGGGGCGCCATCATTACTTGTTTACCGGGGCAAGCCAGATGGGACGCCGGTCTTGTTCCCCGCAGCCTGAGTTAGCTTGGGGTAGGGTAATGATGGCGCCTTCTATGACGTGATCGGTCTGAGCCCTGGGTTGGGCGAGGTGGAGGCTCCTCCGAGGTCGAGGTCAAATCTGTCTTCCGAGGCCAAGGTCGAGTCCGAGCCCTGGGGTCGGGCGAGGCGGAGTTCATCGTCTTCCGGGGCCGAGCCTGAGTCCGAGCCCTAGGGTCGGGCGAGGCGGAGTTCGTCGTCTTCTGGGGTCGAGCCCGAGTCCGAGCCCTGGGGTCGGGCGAGGCAGAGTTCGTCGTCTTCCGGGGCCGAGCCCGAGTTCGAGCCCAGGGGTCGGGCGAGGTGGAGTTCGTTGTCTTCCGGGGCCGAGCCCGAGTCCGAGCCCTGGGGTCGGGCGATGCGGAGTTCGTCGTCTTCCGGGGCTGAGCCCGAGTCCGAGCCCTAGGGTCAGGCGAAGCGGAGTTCGTCGTCTTCCGGGTCTGAGCCCTTCGAGCGATGCGGAGTTTCCTATGGCGCCTGAGGCCGGACTTGGTTGCTGCCAGCCTCACTCTGTCGAATGGCACAGCAGTCAGAGTGGCACAGGCGGCGCTGTCCTCTTGTCAGGCCGGTCAGTGGAGCGGCAAAGTGACTGCGGTCACTTCGGCTCTGTCGACTGAAGGGCGCACGTTAGGATAAGGTGTTAGGCCACCTTTGCATTAAATGCTCCTGCGATACGGTCGGTCGGCGTGGCGACTTGACCAAGGTTGCTTCTTGGCGAAGACTGAGCCTCGGGTGAGCCGAAGGCGCGTCCGTTGCTGGAGGGGGTCCTCAGGCGAGACGTAAATCCTCCGGGGTCGGCTGCCCTTGCCCGAGGCTGGGCTCGGGCGAGGCGAGATTGTGTCCCTTGAGTGGACCGAGCCTTGACTTAATCGCACCCATTAGGCCTTTGCAGCTTTGTGCTGATGGGGGTTACCAGCTGAGATTAGGAGTCTTGGGGGTACCCCTAATTATGGTCCCCGACAGCAGGAGTTATAGTATTTTGAATTTTAGTTGTCCATTGTTTCTAACCTATCAGTTTTGCAATAAAGCAGTTGCATTGTTTTATTGGTTTGGAAACCAATTCTGAGACACTCATTATAATAAAAGTTTTAGGGAATGTTATAATCTTTTCAATGAGTTTATATTTGTAAAATTTTGTTAGATGCAGAGAGTTATGAGGTTTTGAATTTATGGGTCATGTTCCGTCAGGTTCTGGTGGCAGATCATGTATGTCGCCTTACAGGTCAAATTAAAAAAATGGAGATAAAATAAAACTTTGTTTATCCTTTGAATGCAAAAGTTGTAGGTCATGAAGTTTAGATGATTTTACAATATTTCTTTGTTATCAATGCTTTTATAGTGAAAGAGGTAGAGACAGAATGAGCATTTGTGTTGTTGATTGTCAATTTTCTATTTAGGGATATTTCTTTGGGAGTTTGGTTTAGTTATGGTGAGCTCTTTCGCAATCCATGTTAATTATGTTGTATGGTGGGAGGGAATAGATGTAGTGGTTGTGATAGTTATCTTGTTATTGTATATGCGGAGCGTGGGCTGAAACAGAGAGATAGCGAGGGATATTTGAATAGGCCAGTACGTATTGTTGTGAAGCCATGTTTTCTGGTCTTGGCGTGTTTGCGTAAGTATGAAATAGTTACGTCGTGTGAAGTCTAGGTGGAGATGCAGATTGTGTGAGTTATTGGATGGATATATATGCATAGTATAATTAAAAAAAAGAGAGAGTTCTTTGATGGGATGATATAATGTATAGAATGTGCTTGGATGGATATATGGGCAGGCATAGTATGCTTAAATCGATTCTTGCTTGCGTGATGTGAGATCAGGCTTAAAATGATTTAAAAAGTAAACATATTGCTTCTACCCTTATGTTGGCTCTAAGTGTCTCGTAATGAAGAACCTAAAGTTCGATGAACGCTTAATCTTAGAAGAGTATAGAACCTGAATAAACACTACACGACGGTTGATCTTTAGCGACCCTTATTTGGGACCGACGGTTGGTCGCTAAAAGTTATGGACCGATGGTTGGTCGCTAAATGCGTTTATAGTGACGGTCTCTGGGTCGCTAAAAGTCTAGAAATTTAACGAATTATGGTCGGTCACTATAGAGTTAAGTGTGTGACTGATGGTGGGTCGCTATAGGGGTACGTCAGTGTGTTCCACTTATTAAAACATCAACACCCCTCAACCCTAGCCGCCTTGCGCCATCACACTCAACCTAGCCGCCAACCTCTCTCCTCCTTCGTCCGCGCTCATCTCCTCCTACGCCAGGGCGGGGCTGCTGGCGGAGTCCCGCAGGGTGTTCGACGAGCTGCCTGCTGGGGCCGCGGCCGCGCACAACGCGATGTTGTCGGTGTACGGGCGAGGCGGGCGCGTGGGCGACGCGGAGCGGCTGTTCGAGGGAATGCCCGACCGTAGCGTGGTGTCGTGGACCGCGATGGTGTTGGGCTACGCGTAGAACGGGAGGCATGAGGAGGCGGTGCGCACGTTCCTGGACATGTGGGACGGGGCCAGGGTGCGGCCCAACAAGCTCACCGTCAGCAGCGTCCTGCCCGCGTGCGCTGCGCTCGGGGCCCTCGCGCTGGGGAGGAAGGTGGAGCGCTACGCCAGGGGGAGAGGGATGCTCAGGAACGTCTATGTCGCCAACGCCTTGGTCGAGATGTACGCCAAGTGTGACATCATCCGCCGAGCTTGGAAGGTGTTTCGGGGCATGGGGACGCGGAGGGATCTTTGTTCTTGGAACTCCATGATCATGGCGTTTGCCGTGCATGGCCTCTGGACGGAGGCGCTGGCCTTGTTTCATAAACTGAGGGTGAGGATGTCTTGCTTGCACTTCTCTTCTTATCCCTGCTTCATTCGCTTTGCATCCAGCTTGCTTGACCAAATATGCTTCGAAGCACCAAACTAGTGACCAGTAACCTTAAATCCAAATTATGCACTGTAGTTGGTAAGGCTGGAGCTGATTTTACTCTGTTTAGATGACAGGGGCAAAACCAGATGGCATTACATTTGTTGGAGTCATTTTGGCCTGTACTCATGGAGGCTTGGTGGATGAAGGCAAGCTGCTCTTTAACTCGATGAGAGGGGAGTTCGGTCTTAAGCCAAGAATCGAGCACTATGGGATGGCGTTGCCTGGGTGTGGAAGCTGCTAAAGTAAAAAGATCATAAGAAATCTGCTGGGTACAGCGTTATTGAGTTAGATGGTAGGATGCACAAGTTCCTGGTTGAAGATAAGTCGCATCCAAGATCTGAGAAGGTATATGACGCCCTGGATAGCATCACGCTGGCCATGAAGCTTGTCAGCTCGGAAAATCCTGAAGTGGAAAGCTGATTTTAACGTCACCATCTTCTATCCCTTTTATTTATGGGAGAAGAAACTGAGAAAACCATTTGAGATTGGTCATGGACTTCTTGCTCAGATCCTCCATATCAAGTGAATGCACCACCTGAATATCAATGGATTTTCCTCTACTACCAAATGGTCATTTCTCTTGTTCATCCAATGAACAATTCAAAGGTGCAAGTGCACCAGACAGATAGAAGCATATAATTGCATGACATACCCAAAGCAGGTGAATTCCTCTGCTTCTCTTTTAAGTTATGAAAATCTGGATCCTACATGCAGGTTATTAAATAAAACTGGAGAACAATTTATTACAAAGAAAGCTTATATGCTTTGGTGGTTTAGTTTTGATGTAGTGTATGCTTTCTGCTTTGCTGCATTTATCTAAGTACCTCACTAACTTGCCGTGTTTATCGTGGCAGATCATCATGGAAGACACTAGAGGAACTTTCAAACTGTGGGGTTATGCATGAGATTGGTTGGAACTATGATGCAGGAATGACCGGGGGTTGTATTTGTGCCCATCATATTTCTCATGGTTGCCTTCACTTGGCAGCCGTGGTTTGGAGCGCACCCTCATATTGGGTGCAACCTTGGAAGCAAGGCAACCTAGATCATCGATGACCATGAGTCATATGTAAATATATTTTATCCTAACAAAAGTATCTCGAACATATATTATATATGAAACTATGGGTCAAGTTCTTGTAATGCAATTATTGATTTTTAATATATAATATTTTTGTTGTAGAGGTATCGGTGGAGCTACAGCTCCTGCGCGAGAAGTGGGGGCTCCTACTGGCCGGTCTGATCTTTCAGGTGAGCTGCGCGAGTTTATTGCCCTGGAGTCTCGTCGTTGCTGGAATTATTAATTTCATTCGTGCTCTATTGTTATTAGTTTGTACGCCTGCAGTTCTGAATTATTAGGCCGTATTAATATTATACTTAACATAACAGGTTACCCCATTTAGTGACTTCTCATGCATTATGTAATTGTTGCTATTTTTGCTTCTCAATTTGACGATATTTTCTTTTACATATCAGGAGTGTTTAATTTTTTATGGGCACGATCGCCTCTAGATGAACCAATGTGCTATATTGCTAGGATTGTTCGTGTGATTTCTATTCTTAGATTTGAGGGTATTCTTATATGTATATGCATGTTAATGCCATAAAATTGTATGGTTAAAATTTGTGATTAAGCATTTTATTCAAGCTTTTGCCAGGCTCGAAGAGCATTTCTGTGGGTTCTATTGGGTTTTTAGCTCTAGTGTATCCCAACTTGCTTGGGATAGAAGGCATTGTTGTTCTTGTTGTTGATATTGTGTTGTGATAAAAACAGTCTTGCTCTGTTTGTTGGTACTTCACAGATAGCTGGGAGCAATTCCGTATCAGTGGCAGCATAGATGTGATTGATGCTTCTACTACAGACCCTGCCAAGCTCCAGGTTAGACCTGAGAGCTGATTACTGCTGCATTTCACCTACGCGCTTTATAGAGTGCACTGGTCTGGTAACGCTTTGAGCAAACAGCCAGTTGTTCTACTAGTGTAAATTAGTGTAGCTTTACTTCTAGTTCATACCTAGGTTTTGTTCATTTATCAGGTTCAACCATATGTTTGTGTCACCTTATCAGCCTGTCAAAGCTTTTGTATATGCTGCTTAGAATAGCCCTATCGCTTATCTTGCTGCTATTCAAATCTATGGTAAACAATGGTTCACTTCTTTCACAGCACAAGGAGAAAGCATGGTTTTCAAGTTCAGTGATGTCGAGATTGCAGTACCTAGGACCACAGCCAGGCATTCCGGTTCTAGATGATGATCATCTCTGGAGCTTTTGTGAATGATCTAGCTAGCAATCTGTAAATGATCTAGTTGTAAATGATATTATAATTGTGATGCTTTTGTGAATATATAATTGTGGTGCTTTTGTGTTATGTGATGGATCTATGACTGTGGTATACTGATTAACTATGTATGTCTTTATGATTTGTGTATAAAAATCTATGATTTGTGTTGCTTAATTAAATGTATATTATTATTAATAGCAACTGTAAAAAGGGCGACTTTCTGTTGGTTGCTAAATGTATAGTATGATGACTTACGGTTGGTTGCTAAATCTATAGTACAGCAACCCACGGTTGGTCGCTAAATATACAATATTAGCAACGGACGGTCGGTCGCTAAAAAGATGTCGGTCGCTAAAGCCTTTAGCGATGGCACTTACAACGACCATCCTTATGGGTTGCTAAAAGTTTTTAGCGACCAACCGTAGGTCGCTGAAGGCCGTTTTAGCAACCAACCGTAGGTCGCTGTAAGTGAACCGTCGTGTAGTGAAATCTATTGCTTGCTGTTTGGGACTACATGACCAGTTTTGGTTATGCCGCTAGTTCAATGAATTACACCATGTTTTCGGTAGAGGTGTTGTATATAAAAAGTTGTAGCCAACTTCTTCATCTTACTTGTGTAAAATTTCATGACCATAGGTCTAGTAGTTTGGGAGTTATGATTTTCTCAAGTCTAGTCTTGAAATCTGTCCAGATTCTGTACAGATTTCGAAACTGACCTTGTTTGCCCAAGTTAAACTTTGAATCAGTTCTTATAAATTATAAAGAAGTGGTAGTACTTTCCTTAAGCTTTCCAACAAATTTTGGATCACCCTTTTTGGTGACATATAAGTTAAGCTACAGCTGTTTTAATTGGAATCTTTGAATCTATCCAAATTTGGACAGCAAAGCCTTTCTTATGTCTTTTGATCTTGATATGCATTGAATTAACCTGATAGGTTTATAAATGAAATATAGACAATTTTACTGGCTTTCTAAAAAGTCTAGGAGCGCCTGAATGGGATGACTAAGACTCCAATTATGGATTTTTGAAGTGAGTAGTTGAATTCTGTCCAAGTCTAGACAAAATTTACGTTTCGCATTGTTTGGCCTTTCTAAGTGTCAAATCTTGTGGTGATGATAGTACCAGGGGTATAGTGGACTTTGTAAGCTTTCCATAAAGTCCTAGTTTACTTCTATTGGATGCATATTTTGTGAGTTATGAGGAAAACAAATAACCGTTGTGCTGCTGTCTAGAAATATGCAAGCATTAAATTGATCTTTTGAAGCTACTCTTGTTTGGATAGGTTTGGTTTAGACTATTTGAGAACAGTATGTATTGCATTCATATAGATATTCATTGAAGTACTTGCATGTGTCAATGTTGATTTGGTGTTAGGAAAGCTTTGTCCGAGTTATATAGGACCGTCTACTATCTTAGCCCGAGTTGGCAGCTTGGCTTAGCACCTACAATTGTTGGAGTCTATGATCAGAGTACACCATGTATTCCATGTCTTTATGTTGAGGAAGTATTTGCGGAATCTAGACCATCAAATTGAGCTAGAGCCGATTCCTGTTTAGCAAGACCAGACTCTAGAGTGTCGTCTGCTGCGTATCTTAGAATCCTAGGAGCTTGAGGAGCTGATGCGGGAGAAGTACCCGAACCTTTCTTTATGTGTGAGTTTTGTTGATTCATTGATCTTTCCTTGTCGTTCCGATAGAAGCGTCGGAATTCGAGGTCGAATTCTTTTTAAGGGGGGTAGAGTGTGATACCCAATTTTCTAAAAAGAAGTTAAATTTATTTTTCCCTTTTCTTTCGTGATCTGTGTAGTTGGGGTTGGAGTTTTTTAGGAAGCATTCACCAGTAAAACAGTAGATTACTTGTTGGATTTGTGCGCTGGGGTCGGGAGCAGACGTGAGAGAGAGTTTGGGCCGTGGATCTCGATCCGGCGGTGGGGAGCCCATTAGTTCCCCCCCCCCCCCCCTTAACCCTAGCCGCCCCCTCCCTCTCACTCCCCCACCCCTTTGGCCACCCCCCTCTCTTCCACTCTTGCAGCCGCCCCAATCCCTCTCCTTCTTCCCCCAAGTGATTGTAGCGCCACCCCTCAACCCTAGCCGCCCCCCCACCTCTTCCTCTCCAAGGTGGAGCCTCCCCGCTTGGTGTCCGTCGTGTGGGTGCGAGTCTTCCATGAGAGTTTGGAGGGAGGAAGAAGGAAGAAAAGAAGGAGGAAAGGAGGAACCCAAGGTGATTTTCGTGATCATTTTGTTGTATTTGTGCTGCAATCCAATTGGTTACATGTTTACCTATGCGATTTGGTAGAGGTGCTGTCCAGAAATTTAGTGGGTGGACGAACAGTAGTAGTTCTAGGGATTTCTAGGAATTTTTCGTGGGCAATTAGTGGGGATCAGTGGGAGAATCATTTAGAGCTTTGTTATACCTTTCCAACGAGTACTTATGCGCTCGATTCAGAGTTATAATTTAGGAGATATCGTTGTTTGAATGCGTTTATGTTGCTGTCCAAAAAAACAGATTTTCAGGTGGGTGAACAGCAGTAGTATTAGCAGTTTCTGGGAATTTTTCGTGGGTAATTAGTGTTAACCAGTATGATAATAATGTAGGTCTTTGCTTTATCTTTCCAATGAGTACTTCTGCGCTTGATTTGGATTTATATTTTAAAAGATATCGCTGTTTGAATCCGGGTATGTCGCTGTCCAAAAGACAAAAAACAGATTACAGGGTTCATCTTGTGGACTGTTTTGGGCTAATTAGATGTTGGAATTTAATTATAAATTGTATACAAAACTTGTGGGGGAATTGTATGTAGATGCCTCTAGAGTTTTTGTTTGTTACCACTGCTGCCATAATTTTAAAATTATGAAATTATGAAGCAGCGCCGCTGCAGTTTGGTGGGTGTGGGGAGAGATGTAACCCGCGGCGGGGTTTGAGTTTGTGCGTAGGTGCGGCGTCGTTTATGAGCCTGATTATGTGAAATTGGTGCACTAAGTTGTGTGTCAAAAACAGGTGGTGGACTTCCGGATCGTACTTAGGTATTTGTCCGAACTTCCGGTAAAGGCAAGTAAATACAGTGGTGGTTGCTACCGTTTGGGTTGCATCCTAATCCCTGTCATTGAGTATGCATAAGTTTTAATTATGTTAATCATGGAATTCTATGATGAAGTTTATTTGTTTGGAAGTATTAATTCTCAATTGTCTAATATTGTGGATGATCATAATTTGGTAATGATATATGTGGTTGATTTCCATCTTGGATGAAGTTGAAGTATCTTTTTGAATCACGTTATATGAAGTGTTGTAGGCATGACATGCACATTGCATCATCCATCTTGCATTTTGAAGTTATATCGCGATCTTATGGTCCGACCGTACCGGTACATTTTTAGCATCGTACGTTGCCCGAGGAGGGGTACGATGCGGCTTCATATCCTTAGAGGTATGAAGGCAGAAGTCATCCTTGCATTTGCAGACATTTGCACTCATGAGGTATATATGAAGTGTGACATTACTATGTTACTATTATGGTTTCTACCTGCGAGGTGTGGTGACTAGGTGTGTTGTACGTTGTATACGTGCTGCACCTTCGTAATAAGAAGGTTGTGGAATCAAGTGGTGGTAAAACAATGTTCTTATGTGGTTAAACAGTTTGGTATTATTTTACTTGCTGAGATGTGTCATCTCACTCTTGCATTACTCAATGCAGGTACCTTATACATGCTGGGAATGAGGGGAGTAGCAGCACGTCCACTTTCACTCTCACAATAACACTGCCCAGGCGCATCCATGATTTAATTAGAAACTTATTGTCAAAGGAAGTTTATTTTTTTAACTAGTCGTGCGCACTAGTTAATTCGGATCATGTCATATGTTTAACTTCTCTTTGCTAGCCGATTAATAATACTTAGTATGTTTTGTCATGAAATATGTTCATACACTGTTGCCCCTCATTTATGCAATTTTGCAAAGGGGATGCTGCCGAAATTTTATATATGGATGTCAGAAGTGTTGTTTAGTAGCATTCCGGGGTGTTTGTGGACCCCGGGGTGTTACAGTCTCGGATTTCTGAACAACACCCAAGGGGTGACAATTGAGTTGGAACCCACTCTAGAGCAAGACATCAGGAAGGGACAGAAGGATGATGAGAAGATCAACGAGATCCAGCAGCTGATCATAGATGGGAAAGGCAAGGATTTCCGTGAAGATGCAGAAGGAGTGCTATGGTTTAAGGATAGACTATGTGTTCCTGACATCAAATCAATCCGAGAACTGATTCTCAAGGAAGCTCATGAGACAGCATACTCTATACACCTTGGTAGTGAGAAGATGTACCAAGACCTAAAGAAAAGATTCTGGTGGTACGGTATGAAAAGGGAGATAGTAGAGTATGTGGTTGTATGTGACAGTTGTCAGAGGATTAAAGTAGAACATCAGAGACCTGCAGGTTTGTTGCAATCGTTGCAGATTCCTCAGTGGAAGTGGGATGAGATCGGAATGGATTTCATAGTCGGTCTGCCTCGCACTCGTACTAGTTATGACTCCATTTGGGTAGTAGTAGACCATTTGACAAAGGTGGCCCATTTCATACCAGTCAAGACCACCTATAACAGTGCAGTGTTGGCCGAACTATACATGGCTCGAATTGTGTGCTTGCAGGGTGTTCCGAAGAAGATAGTATCAGATAGAGGCACTCAGTTCACCTCTCATTTTTGACAGCAGTTGCATGAAGCTTTGGGCTCACACTTGAAGTTCAGCTCAGCTTACCACCCGCAGACAGGTGGTCAAACAGAGAGAACCAATTAGATTCTGGAGGATATGTTGAGGGCTTGTGCTTTGCAAGATAAGATAGGTTGGGACAAGAGATTACCATATGCAGAATTTTCTTACAACAACAGCTATCAGGCCAGTCTGAAGATGTCACCATTCGAAGCGCTTTATGGGAGGAATTGCAGAACTCCATTGCATTGGGACCAACCTGGTGAAAGACAGGTGTTCAGTCCAGATATTTTGCTCGAAGCCGAAGAGAACATCAGAATGGTCCGAGAGAATTTGAAGGCAGCGTAGTCAAGACAACGAAGCTATGCTAACACCAGAAGAATGGAACTCAGTTTTGAAGTGGGAGACTATGTCTATTTGAAGGTGTCACCCATCAGAGGAACCAAAAGGTTTGGAGTAAAAGGCAAGCTAGCACCTCGATATATTGGGTCGTATCTGATTCAAGCAAGACGTGGAGAAGTGGCTTACCAACTCAGCATACCAGAGAATCTATCCGCTGTGCACGATGTGTTCCATGTGTCTCAGTTGAAGAAATGCTTGAGAGTGCCAGAAGAGCAGTTACCAACAGAGGATCTTGAAGTTCAAGAAGATCTGACCTATATTGAGAAGCCAACTCAAATTCTAGAGACAGTAGATCGGGTCACTCGGAGGAGTACCATCAGGATGTGCAAAGTCAAATGGGGTCACCACTCAGAAGAAGAAGCAACCTGGGAAGGAGAAGATGATTTGAAAGCCAAGTACCCTGAGCTCTTTTCTAGCCAGCCCTAAATCTCGAGGGCGAGATTCTTTTAAGGGGGATAGGTCTGTAACACCCTGAATTTGGGGGTATAAAATTTCTTTCTAATTATTATCGGCGTTTCGAACCCGGGGGGTCCCTGGACCGACGAGTAAATTGTCGCTGCGTGCCCCAGCCCAGATGGGTCGGCGCGAGACGGAGCGCGAAGGGGGGAAGAGGAGCCGGAGGGAGACAGGCGTGAGAGGTGAAACCCGCGGCCTTCGTGTTTGTCCCGCGCCCAGGTCGGGTGCGCTTGCAGTAGGGGGTTACAAGCGTCCACGCGGGAGGGAGCGAGCGGCCCTGCGCGAGCGCCGTCCCGTCCTTCTCCGCGCGGCCAACCTTCTGTAAGAGGGCCCTAGATCTCCCTTTTATAGGCGTAAGGAAAGGATCCAGGTGTACAATGGGGGGTGTAGCAGTGTGCTAACGTGTCTAGCGGAGGAGAGCTAGTGCCCTAAGTACATGCCATCGTGGCAGCCGAAGAAGTTTTGGCACCCGGTTCGTGTGGTGTCGTGGCCGTCGGAGGAGCGCCGGAGCCTGGCGGAAGGACAGCTGTCGGCGCTGTCGGGTCCTTGCTGACGTCCTCTTGCTTCCGTAAGGGGGCTGAGAGCCGCCGTCGTCATAGAGCATGCGAGGCGCCATCATTACTTGTTTGGCGGAGCGAGCTAGATGGGACGCCGGTCTTGTTCCCCGTAGCCTGAGTCAGCTTGGAGTAGGGTAATGATGGTGCCTCCTGTGACGTGGTCGGTCCGAGCCCTGGGTTGGGCGAGGTGGAGGCTCCTTAGAGGTCGAGGTCGAGTCTGTCTTCCGAGGCCGAGGTCGAGTCCGAGCCCCTGGGTCGGGCGAGGCGGAGACCGACGGCTGAGGCCAGGGCTGAGTTCGAGCCCTGGGGTCGGGTGAAGCGGAGTTCGTCGTCTTCCGGGTGCTTAGCCCGAGTCCGAGCCCTGGGGTCGGGCGATGTGGAGTTCGTCGTGTTCCGGGGCTAAGCCCGAGTCTGAGCCCTGGGATCTGGCGAAGCGGAGTTCATCGTCTTCTGGGGTTGAGCCCGAGTCCGATCCCTGGGGTCGGGCGAAGCGGAGTTCGTCGTCTTCCGGGGCTGAGCCCAAGTCCGAGCCCTAGGGTCGGGCGATGCGGAGCTCGTCGTCTTCTGGGGCTAAGCCCGAGTCCGAGCCCTGGGGTCAGGCGATGCGGAGTTCGTCGTCTTCTGGGGTTGAGCCCGAGTCCAAGCCCTAGGGTCGGGCGAAGTGGAGTTTCCTCTGGTGCCTGAGGCCGGACTTGGCTGCTGTCAGCCTCACTCTGTCGAGTGGCACGGCAGTCGGAGCAGCGCAGGTGGTGCTGTCCTCTTTCAGGCCTGTCAGTGGAGCGGCGAAGTGACTACGGTCACTTCGGCTCTGTCGACTGGAGGGCGTGCGTCAGGATAAAGGTGTCAGGCCACCTTTGCATTAAATGCCCCTGCGATTCGGTCGGTTGGCGTGGCGACTTGGCCAAGGTTGCTTCTTGGCGAAGACTGGGCCTCGGGCGAGCCGAAGGTGTGCCCGTTGCTGGAGGGGGTCCTTGGGCGAGACATAGATCCTCCGGGGTTGGCTGCCCTTGCCCGAGGCTGCACTCGGGTGAGGCGTGATCACGTCCCTCGAATGGACCGACCTTTGACTTAATCGCACCCATCAGGCCTTTGCAGCTTTGTGCTGATGGGGGTTACCAGCTGATATTAGGAGTCTTGAGGGTACCCCAAATTATGGTCCCCGACAGTAGCCCCCAAGCCTCGAAGGGAGTGTTAATACTCGCTTGGAGGCTTTTGTCGCACTTTTTTTGCAAGGGGACCAGCCTTTCTCGGTTGCGTTTTGTTCCTGTGGGTGCGCGCGAGCGCACCTGCCGGGTGTAGCCCCTGAGGCCTCGGAGGAGTGGTTTGACTCCTTCGAGGTCTTAATGCATTTTGCAATGCTTTGGCCGGACTGGTTGTTCCCTCATGCGAGCTGGCCGTAGCCCGGGTGCAAGGTCGAGTCCCAAGTTCTTGGGCTGGTATGTTGACGCTGTCAACGGTTTGGCCGGAGCCGGGTTTGCGAGAGCAGCCCCCGAGCCTCCGCACAGGGCGAGAGGACGGTCTGGGACAGACTCGACTTTTTTACATACGCCCCTACGTCGCCTTTCCGCAAGGAGGAGGGGGGAAAGCGCCATGTTGCCCTCGAAGGGCGCCGAACATGGTGTCTCCAGTGAGCTGCTGACGGGTAATCCGAGTGGACGCCCGTGCCTCATTTGTTAGGGGTCGGCTAGAGGCCTGGAGGCGCGCTCCAAAAGTACCTGCGGGTGATCTGCCGGACCCGGTCCCCTTTTGATGGGGTCCGAGGGCTCGATGCCTCCCTCTGATGGGATTCCGTTACAAGATCGTTCCCGCTGGTCTCGGAAATGTCCTAGGGTACCTCGGGAGCGTAGCCCGAGCCTTGGTTATGTACCGAACGCACCCAGGGTCATCCCTCGCTCTGCGTCTGAGGCAGCTGTGAACCCTTCGAGGGCCAGCCTACGAACCCCTGATCAGTAGTGGGCGCGGAGCCCGAGTGGCCTGAGGCGGCTGTTGAACCCTTACGAGGGGCCGGCCTTCGAACCTCTGACCAGTAGTGGGCGTGGAGCCCGAGCGCTCTGCGGCGGCTATTGAACCCCTCCGAGGGGCCAGCCTTCGAACCTTTGATCAGTAGGGGGCTCGGGGCCCGTTTCCTTCGCGGAGAAGGATCCCTTTCGGGGTATCCCCCTTTCCCGGTCCCTGTTGTAAGAGAGAGAAAGAGGAAAAGGAAAAGAATACGAAATCGAGATGACGTGGTGCACCTTTTTTGACACGGTCATTATGGCGAAGGCGAAGCGTCGCCCGCTTCTCCTGCCAAGGGTGCCGCCTGTCTTGCCGCGGAGTTAATGCGACGGGGCGAGTGGTTCGCGGGGCAGCCGTTGCGCGGGTGCGGGCCGTTCGAGGAACGGAACACGGACGCGTCGTCTTCACGCCGTGGGAGAGGGTTCTCTCGCTGTCCCACGAGGGGACGTGAGCTCGACTGACGACGTGACCGCTGCTTCCGCCCGCCTGCCACCGCCATTACTGCCGGCCCATTTTTGGCCGCATCGACCGTCGTGCCTTCTCCCAGGGCTGACTGGCCCGTGACCGATGCGCCTGGCTGGCGCTGTCGGGTCATACGCAGGGTTGCCTCGAGTCGCGAGGAACTTGGCGTAGCAGGGCGTCCCTAGTACTGCGTGGTAGGCACGGAGCCATGTTTTTTCCTCATTTTGAGCACTAAGACTCGCCTGTCGGCTATCTGAACCGCTTCACCAAGCGTGAGTCGCCTCGTGCAAAGGTGACGAGTGAGGTATCCGTATCCCGGAGGCGTAGGAGTCCCTCGGCTCGGTCGGCCTTGCTGTCCGAGGCTTCTCTTGCTTAGTTAAAGGAAACCCTCGGCCGCTCTTCGATGAGCCGAAGCCGGAGGTAGCGGTGTCAGCACGGACAGAGGCAGATTTGGCTCGAAAAGAAGATTTGGTCGGCCGGAGCCTGGCCGGGTCGTCCACTGGCGGGACCGACGCTGGAGTGGTGTTGTCGAGGCCACAAACCAAGCTGATGTCCTCGGGGGACAGCTGGCTGAGGCTTCGGGGTGACCGGCCCGAGCCATCTGCTCGAGCTGGATTCCTGGAGAAGGCCCTAGCAGCGATGGCCTGGGTGTGATGCTGATGTCGTCCTTTGGAGTGGAGATCCTCCAACCGCGTCGCCATCCGAGGCTAGGTCGGACCTCGCCGAAGGTGTAGTTGACGCCGAGGGTGCTGCTGCTCCCTTTAACTGTCAGGGTCCGAGCCTGCAGGATCGGGTTATCTTGTAGTGTGCGTATGTTTTCTGCGGCCGCCGAGGCCCAAACACACTGTCGTCGTGTTGTAAAGCTGAGTTTCTTTTCCTCTTGTTTCGAGTATCTGGACTTATTTGTCAGTAACAGAATTGTTTATCCGAGCGAGAGTTACTTTTCACGGAAGGTGATGAGTGAGGTATCCGTATCCCGGAGGCGTAGGAATCCCTCGGCTCGGTCGGCCTTGCCGCTTACGTGCACTCTTACTCGTCCATAGGGTTCTGTCCCCGACGCAGTCGAGAAGGCCCGAAAAATCGTTTCTGTAGAGAAGTTTTTGAGCGTGGAGACTTGTTCGGTCCGCGGAATCACTTATCCGAGCGTGAGTTACTTATCGCAGAAGGTGATGAGTGAGGTATCCGTATCCCGGAGGCGTAGGAGTCCCTCAGCTCGGTCAGCCTTGGCTGCTTATGTGTACTCCGTCGTTTTCAGGATCCACTTTCGAAGTAGTCGAAAAGCACAAAAGACATTCTGGCAGAAAAGATCTTTTTCCGAGGAAAATTTTGACGCAGAGGGGGTTCCCCCCTTTTAGCCCCCGAGGGAGGGTCGGGCTTTGCCGAGGCAAGGCTGACCCTTCCTTGATGACTAAACTTTGCGTGTGAACAAGGTGTACGAACAACTTGAAAGCATCTTAAGGGTAGAAGCGACGTAGCTGTCGGATGTTCCAAGCGTTGTTGTAGACCTCATGTCGTTGGCATGCTCTACTTGCCCATTCGTCATGGGGTGAACCACGGTGGCCCAGTCCACCCGGATGTGGTGATCCTCGCAGAAGTCCAGGAACTTTCTGCCGGTGAACTGGGTGCTGTTGTCGGTGATGATGGAGTTCGGGACCCCAAAGCGATGGTTGATGTTGGTGAAGAACGCCACCGCCTGTTCGGACCTGATGCTGTTTAGGGGTCGGACCTCGATCCACTTGGAGAATTTGTCGATGGCGACCAACAGGTGCGTGTACCCCCGGCTGCCTTCTGCAAGGAGCCGACTAGGTCCAGACCCCACACAGCAAACGACCAGGTGATGGGTATGATCTGCAGGGCCTGAGCGGGCAGGTGGGTCTGCCTTGCGTAGAACTGACACCCTTCGCAGGTGCGGACAATTCTAGTGGCGTCGGCCACCGCCGTCGGCCAGTAGAAACCTTGTCGGAAGGCGTTTCCAACAAGGGCTCGAGGTGCTGCGTGATGGCCGCAAGCCCCCGAGTGTATCTCTTGTAGGAGCTCCTGTCCTTCGGCGATGGAAATGCATCGCTGGAGGATGCCTGAGGGGCTGCGGTGGTAGAGCTCCTTCCCGTCTCCGAGCAAGACGAACGACTTGGCGCGCCGCGCCAACCGCTGAGCTTCGGCTCGGTCGCGGGGTAGCTCTCCTCGGTGGAGATATTGCAGGTACGGGGTCTGCCAGTTTCGATTAGGCATGACCCCGCTCCGCTCCTCCTCGATGCGCAGTGCCTCACCCTCGAGGGCCGAGGGTTCCTCAGGCCGAGCCGAGGGTGCCTTGGGTTGAGCCGAGGGTGCCTCGGGCCAAGCCGAGGGTACCTCGGACTGAGCCGAGGGTGCCTCGGGCTGGGCCGAGGCCTTCTCGGGCTCGGGCGTGTCGTCGGTCTTGACGGAGGGTTGATGCAAGTCTCGGGAGAAGACGTCCAGGGGAACCGTTGTTCACCCTGAGGCTATTTTAGCCAGCTCGTCCGCAGTCTCGTTGTAGCGCCGGGCGACGTGGTTGGGTTCGAGCCCGTAGAACTTGTCTTCCAGGCACTGAACCTCATCGCAGTAGGCTTCCATCTTCGGGTCGCGGCAGTGGGAGTTCTTCATGACTTGGTCGATGACGAGCTGCCAGTCACCGCGAGCGTCGAGGCGTCGGACCCCTAGCTCGATGGCGATGCGCAACCCGTTGACCAGAGCCTCGTACTCGGCCACATTGTTGGATGCCGGGAAATGGAGGCGTAGCACGTAGCGTAGGTGCTTCCTAAGGGGCGAGATGAAGAGCAGGCCTGCGCTTGCTCCTGTCTTCATCAACGACCCGTCGAAGAACATGGTCCAGAGTTCCGGTTGGATCGGAGCTTTTGGGAGCTGGGTGTCGACCCATTCGGCCACAAAGTCCGCCAAGACCTGGGACTTGATGGCCTTCCGAGGGGCGAACGAGATTGTTTCGCCCATGATTTCTACCGCCCACTTTGCAATTCTACCCGAGGCCTCTCGGCAGTGGATGATCTCCCCCAGGGGGAAGGATGACACCACAGTTACCGGGTGAGACTCGAAGTAGTGTCGCAACTTCCACCGTGTCAGGATCACCGCGTACAACAGCTTCTGAATTTGTGGGTAGCGGATCTTGGTCTCGGACAGTACCTCGCTGATGAAGTAGACTGGCCTCTGGACGGGCAATGCATGCCCCTCTTCTCGTCTCTCAACTACGATCGCGGCGCTAACCACCTGAGTGGTCGCGGCGACGTAGATCAAGAGGGCTTCTCCGGCAACAGGGGCACCAAGATGGGCACGTTCGTGAGGAGCGCCTTCATGTTCCCGAGGGCTTCCTCGGCCTCAGGGGTCCATGTGAAGCACTCGGCCTTCCTTAAGAGGCGGTACAGAGGCAGGCCTCTTTCGTCGAGGCGCGAGATGAAACGGCTCAGAGCCGCAAGGCACCCCGTGACTCTCTGTACGCCTTTCAAGTCCTTGATGGGCCCCATGCTGGTGATGGCCGCGATCTTCACCGGGTTGGCCTCGATGCCCCGCTTGGAGATGATGAACCCCAAGAGCATGCCTCGGGGAACCCCGAAGACACACTTCTCAGGATTGAGCTTCACGCCTTTCGCCTTGAGACATCGGAATGTCGCTTCAAGGTCAGAAAGGAGGTCGGAGGCTTTCCTCGTCTTGACTACGATGTCATCGACATAAGCCTCGACCATTCGGCCAATGTGTTCACCGAACACGTGGTTCATGCACCTTTGGAATGTCGCACCTGCATTCCTCAAACCAAACGGCATGGTAACATAGCAGTACATGCCGAAATGTGTGATGAAAGAAGTCGCGAGCTGGTCGGACTCTTTCATCCTAATTTGGTGATACCCTGAGTAGGCATCGAGGAAAGACAGGGTTTTGCACCTAGCAGTGGAATCCACGATTTGATCGATGCGAGGCAGAGGGTAGGGAACTTTCGGACATGCTTTGTTTAGACCAGTGTAGTCTACACACATCCGCCATTTCCCTCCTTTCTTTCTCACAAGCACAGGGTTGGCAAGCCATTCGGGATGGAATACCTCTTTGATGAACCCTGCCGCCATTAGCTTGTGGATCCCCTCGCCTGTGGCTCTGCGCTTTTCTTCGTCGAATCGGCGCAGAGGCTGCTTCACGGGTTGGGCTCCAGCTCGGATATCCAGCGAGTGCTCGGCAACATCCCTTGGTATGCCGGGCATGTCCGAGGGACTCCACACGAAAACGTCGACGTTTGCGCGGAGAAAGTCGACGAGCACTGCTTCCTATTTGGGATCGAGCTCGGAGTCGATCCGGATCTGCTTGGAGGTGTCGTCGCTAGGGTCGAGAGGGACGGATTTAACCGTCTCCGCTGGCTCGAAGTTGCCGGCGTGGCGCTTCGCGTCTAGTGCCTTCTTAGAGAGGCTCTCCAGGTCGGCGATGAGGGCCTCGGATTCGGCGAGGGCCTCGGCGTACTCCATGCACTCCATGTCACATCCGTACGCGTGTCGGTACGTGGGGCCGACGGTGATGACCCCGTTGGGGCCCGACATCTTGTGCTTGAGGTAGGTGTAGTTGGGGACGGCCATGAACTTGGCGTAGCAGGGCCTCCCCAGTACTGCGTGGTAGGTTTCTCAGAACCCGACCACCTCGAACGTGAGGGTCTCCCTTCGGAAGTTGGAGGGTGTCCCAAAGCAGACGGGTAGATCGAGTCGTCCGAGGGGCTGGACGCGCTTGCCGGGGATGATCCCGTGGAAAGGCACAGCGCCTGCTCGGACCGAGGTCAGATGGACCCGCAGGAGCCCGAGGGTCTCGGTGTAGATGATGTTGAGGCTGCTGCCTCCGTCCATGAGGACCTTGGTGAGCCTGACGTTGCCAATGACGGGGTCGACAACGAGCGGGTATTTCCTCGGGCTCGGCACGCGGTCGGGGTGGTCGTCTTGGTCGAAGGTGATGGGCTTGTCGGACCAGTCTAGGTAGACTGGCGCCGCCACCTTTACCGAACAGACCTCCCGACACTCCTGCTTGCGGCACCGAGCCAAGGCGTTCGCCACTTGCCCACTATAGATCATGAAGCAGTCGTGGACCTCGGGGAACTCTCCTGCCTGGTGATCTTCCTTCTTGTTGTCGTCGCGAGCCCTGCCACCCTCCGCGGGTGGCCCGACCTTGTGAAAGTGGCGCCGGAGCATGGTGTACTCCTCAAGGGTGTGCTTGACGGGCCCCTGATGATAGGGGCATGGCTCCTTGAGCATCTTGTCGAAGAGGTTGGCACCTACGGGAGGTTTCCGAGGGTTCTTGTACTCGGCGACGGCGACAAGGTCCGTGTCGGCGGCGTCACGTTTCGCTTGCGAATTCTTCTTGCCTTTCTTCTTGGCACCGCGCTGAGTTGACGCCTCGGGGACATCTTCTGGTGTGCGGCCCTGGGGCTGCTTGTCCTTCCGAAAAATGGCCTCGACCGCCTCCTGGCCAAAGGCGAACTTGGTGGCGATGTCCATCAGCTCGCTCGCCCTGGTGGGGGTCTTGCGACCCAGCTTGCTCACCAGGTCACGGCAGGTGGTGCCGGCGAGGAACGCGCCGATGACATCCGAATCGGTGATGTTGGGCAGCTCGGTGCGCTACTTCGAGAATCGCCGGATGTAGTCCCAGAGAGACTCTCCCGGCTGCTGGTGGCAGCTTCGGAGATCCCAGGAGTTTCCAGGGCGCACGTACGTGCCCTGGAAATTGCCGGCGAAGGCTTGGACCAGGTCGTCCCAGTTGGAGATCTGCCTCGGAGGCAGGTGCTCCAGCCAGGCGCGAGCGGTGTCGGAAAGGAACAGGGGGAGGTTGCGGATGATGAGGTTGTCATCGTCCGTTCCACCTAGTTGGCAGGCCAGCCGGTAGTCCGCGAGCCACAGTTCCGGTCTCGTCTCCCCCGAGTACTTTGTGATAGTAGTCGGGGTTCGGAACCGGGTCGGGAATGGCGCCCGTCGTATGGCGCGGCTGAAAGCCTGCGGACCAGGTGGTTCGGGCGAGGGACTCCGATCCTCCCCGCTGTCGTAGCGTCCCCCACGGCTGGGGTGGTAGCCTCGGCGCACCCTCTCGTCGAGGTGGGCCCGATGGTTGCGGTGATGGTGCTCGTTGCCGAGGCGACCCGGGGCCACAGGCGCTATGTTGCGCGTGCGCCCGGTGTGGACCGAGGCTTCCCGCATGAATCGGGAAGTCGCGGCGCGATGTTCCGAGGGGTACCCCCGCCTTCGGGAGGCAGAGCTTTCGGCCCGTCGGACCGCGGCGTCCTCCAGGAGATTCTTGAGCTCTCCCTAGATAAGCCGCCCCTCGGTGGTTGATGGCTCCGGCATTGCGCGGAGAAGTATTGCCGCTACAGCCAGGTTCTGGCCGACTCCACTGGAAGTGGGTGGCGGCCTTATCCTGACATCATCGGCGATGCGGTGCTAGAAGCCCTAGGGGAGATGACGCACTTCTCCGGCCGGAGGTTGGCCCGCCCATTCCGCCCGATGTCCCGGCGGATCGGCTCAACTGTTCTTGCTCCCTCGTCGAGCCTGGCCAGCATCTCGCGGATTTGCTCGAGCTGTGGGTCATGACCCCTCGCCGGGACGGGGACCACAGCTAGCTCCCGAAGGATGTCAACGCGAGGCACAGGCCTAGGGATACCACCGTTCTCCAGCATACCAAGATGGTTGCCTTCGTTGGGACCCCCTAGATCGACGTGGAAACATTCACGACTTGGGCCACAGTCCTCGTCGCCGAGGTTGCGGCTACCGTCGGAACAGTCGGAAAGGCAATAGTCGCATGCGGTCATGAAGTCCCGCATGGCACTCGGGTTACCAAGCCCGGAGAAATCCCAACAGAAGTCGGGCTCATCATCTTCCTCGGACACCGAGGGCCCGTAGGTCGAGACGGCCGTCAGCCGGTCCCAGGGTGACCGCATACGATACCCCAGAGGGTTTGGACTCGCCTCTATGAGAGCGTCCACCGAAGCGAAGTCGCTTGGTGGGTCGAGGCTGAATCCAAAAGGCGCGAGATGGGAATCGGTTGGTACCTCTTGGTCGACGGGCAGTGACGATGTCACATCAGGGACTGACTGCACCGTCGTCTCAGGTACGAGGGTGACGCCCAGCAAGTCCTTCGCGAGCGTGCTGGCGTCGTCCGTTTGCTTGGGGTTGGCGTGTTGCGGGGAGACGGCGCTCGTCTTCGTCTCAGATGCGAGGTCGATGCTCGACGTACCCCCTGTTGGGGCGCCGGCGACGCCGACTCGCTCGACAGCCGACGAGGTGTCGCCTCCTGCTTGGCCTTGGTTGCCCCGCCTCCTCCTCCTTCGGCGGGGGAGGGGACGGGACAAGCCCGAATATTGTTCTTCCACCACGTGGGGAAGACGTCGTCGATTCCGCCGCCGGCAGGCGGGTTGTCGGCCGCCATTGTCGCTGTCGCGCGGTGGGGGAAGGAGTATCATGTCGTAGCTGCCGTCGAGGGACATGAACTCAAGACTCCCGAAACGGAGCACCGTCCCGGGCTGCAAAGGATGCTGGAGACTGCCCATCTGGAGCTTGACGGGAAGCTGTTCGTCAACACGCAGCAGGCCCCTACCTGGCGCGCCAACTGTCGGCGTTTCGAACCCGGGGGGTCCCTGGACCGACGAGTAAATTGTTGCCGCGTGCCCCAGCCTAGATGGGTCGGCGCGAGACGGAGCGTGAAGGGGGGAAGAGGAGCCGGAGGGAGACAGGCGTGAGAGGTGAAACCTGCGGCCTTCGTGTTTGTCCCGCGCCTAGGTCGGGTGCGCTTGCAGTAGGAGGTTACAAGCGTCCACGCGGGAGGGAGCGAGCGGCCCTGCGCGAGCGCCGTCCCGTCCTTCTCCGTGCGGTGTACAATGGGAGGTGTAGCAGTGTGCTAACGTGTCTAGCGGAGGAGAGCTAGTGCCCTAAGTTCATGCCATCGTGGCAGCTGGAGAGGTTTTGGCACCCGGTTCGTGTGGTGTCGTGGCCGTCGGAGGAGCGCCGGAGCCTGGCGGAAGGGCAGCTGTCGGGGCTGTCGGGTCCTTGCTGACGTCCTCTTGCTTCCGTAAGGGGGCTGAGAGCCGCCGTCGTCATAGAGCATGTGGGGCGCCATCATTACTTGTTTGGCGGAGCGAGCCAGATGGGACGCCGGTCTTGTTCCCCGTAGCCTGAGTCAGCTTGGGGTAGGGTAATGATGGCGCCTCCTATGACGTGGTCGGTCCGAGCCCTGGGTTGGGCGAGGTGGAGGCTCCTCCGAGGTCGAGGTCGAGTCTGTCTTCCGAGGCCGAGGTCGAGTCCGAGCCCCTGGGTCGGGCGAGGCGGAGACCGTCGGCTGAGGCCAGGGCTGAGTCCGAGCCCTGGGGTCAGGTGAAGCGGAGTTCGTCGTCTTCCAGGTGCTGAGCTCGAGTCCGAGCCCTGGGGTCAGGCGATGCGGAGTTCATCGTCTTCCGGGGCTGAGCCCAGGTCCGAGCCCTGGGGTCGGGCGATGCGGAGTTCGTCGTCTTCTGGGGCTAAGCCCGAGTCCGAGCCCTAGGGTCGGGCGAAGCGGAGTTCGTCGTCTTCCGAGGCTGAGCCCGAGTCCGAGCCCTGGGGTCGGGCGAAGCGGAGTTTGTCGTCTTCCGGGGCTGAGCCCAAGTCCGAGCCCTGGGGTCAGGCGATGCGGAGCTCGTCGTCTTCCGGGGCTATGCCCGAGTCCGAGCCCTGGGGTCGGGCGATGCGGAGTTCATCGTCTTCCGGGGTTGAGCCCGAGTCCGAGCCCTGGGGTCGGGCGAAGCGGAGTTTCCTATGGCGCCTGAGGCCGGACTTGGCTGCTGTCAGCCTCACTCTGTCGAGTGGCACGGCAGTCGGAGCGGCGCAGGCGGCGCTGTCCTCTTGTCAGGCCTGTCAGTGGAGCGACGAAGTGACTACGGTCACTTCGGCTCTGTCAACTGGAGGGCGTGCGTCAGGATAAAGGTGTCAGGCCACCTTTGCATTAAATGCCCCTGCGATTCGGTCGGTTGGCATGGCGACTTGGCCAAGGTTGCTTCTTGATGAAGACTGGGCCTCGGGCGAGCCGAAGGTGTGCCCGTTGCTGGAGGGGGTCCTTGGGCGAGACGTAGATCCTCCGGGGTCGGCTGCCCTTGCCCGAGGCTGGGCTCGGGTGAGGCGTGATCCCGTCCCTCGAATGGACCGACCTTTGACTTAATCGCACCCATCAGGCCTTTGCAGCTTTGTGCTGATGGGGGTTACCAGCTGAGATTTAGGAGTCTTGAGGGTACCCCTAATTATGGTCCCCAACAATTATCACCCAAATTCATGTGTTACTCTTCTCTCTCTAGTTTCTATCTATCTCTAGATTTTCTCTCTCTCTCTCTTTTCCTTTTAAGTAGAATTAGCTTAAGTTAGTGGAGGTTAATTATTAATTTTTTCCAAAACACTATGGGTCATGACATGTTGCATCATGCTAAGCTTAAATATTCTTTGAATTGTTGCACATGTTTGAATTAGTTTGAATTTGAAACCTAATTTGAATTTGGAATTGAAAATCCTAGAGAAAAGAAATAGAAGAGGTATTAGGAAATTCAAGGAAAAAGGAAAAGCCATTCTGGCCCAAACCAGCCCAGCCAGGCCGCACGCCCGCGCGCCTGCCGCCCCTGACAGGCGGGTCCCGCCTGTCAGCGGCAGTCTGTCCCGCGCTCCTTTCCTTCCCTCTCGCTCGTTGCCCAGTGGGGCCGAATTGTCGGCGCCAGTTGCCCCGCCCGCGTATCCTTTTTTCTTCTGTCTCGCGGGCCCGCACTGCCAGGCGCTCAGCCGTTGCCCCCGTGCCCCTTCTCTCTCTCTACGTCGTGGGCCTCCCCTGTCAGCTCTGCCCTCCCCTCGCCCGCCATGGACCAGCGAGCGCACACTCGCGCACGTCGACGAGATCCTCAGCCACGTCGTTCTGACCATGCCCCCAGCCCTTTTTGAGCTAATTTCATATTTTGAATTCCTAAACTTGTTTATTTCATATCTTTTGCATATGAACTCCAAATTTAGTGATTCAAATTGCAAAATGTTCATAGGATTATTCTCTGTTTAAATAAAATAGTTCCATTTACATTCTGTGCTTTCTAATTTTATGGGTAACTATGAACTAGTATATGTTTAATTTTGTTTATTTAATATAATAAAAAGGGAAAAACCCTAGAGATTAAAGATGTTTAATCTTGTGAGATTAATGATGTGTACTACATGAATTCATCCCTGGTCTAACTTTTAGGTCACCAGAAAATAAATTGAACTAGGTTATGTAATTGTGGGCAATACTTAAAGGAATAATAATCTATTTCTAAATGAAGTTAGTTTATGTTATAGTTTATGTTATACTTTGATCTCATTATCCCTTATGTAGTATTGTGTCTTTTAAGATGTATTCCTATGTTTGTACATGTTTGGTGTGCTGTTCATTTGTACTCTCCAAATGTATTGAATGCATGCTCGCTTTATTTAGACAACAAGCAGTCCGAGGTTCCTGAGTGTGTTGTTGGAGACCTTCCTGAGCAACAACCTGGTGAAGGCAAGTCTCCTCTGACCTATTATGTCCTACATACCTTATGATTCATTGTCCCGCATTACATTATTTAAACCTAAGGATTGACTAGTTTGTATTTACCTTATCCTTGTTTACCTTTTTGGATTATTATGGTTAGCATTTTGCTATTGCCTTAACCTTAATCAATGAACATGATGTGAACATTTATGATATGATACTGTTATCTTGATCATGTTGATGATCTTGTGATACTCTAAGGGGCTCAGGCCTTTTTCCTGAGTACCTCTCAGTAAGGACCTGTTCATGGAGTGACCACCCGGGTGTCACACCCGGTTCCAGGGGGTAGAACCGAGCGCATAGCATATGTGTGCCAGGATCTATTTCCACACCTATGTTGATGTCACAAGTGTAATATATCAAAAGAACAATGCATAAAAGCGTAAATAACAATTATATTAACATTTTACACTTTGAATAGACATAATGTCTTAACCTTTATTCATCAAAGTACAGCGAACATGGACATCCATCCACAGGAAGATGACCGGGGGTATCACTAGACTAGCATCCATGGAGTTCAGCATCATATCTTCATCTGCAACTTCTGATCAAAATTAAGCAAGGGTGAGCTCACTTATGGTCGGGGCTCAGCAAGTGGGGGAAAAACTAATGCAGGTTTAACAAGGTGAGGCTAAGGTTGAGTAGTAAGCATTTTAGTTGGTCAACATTTTATTAACAACACCTGTCTTACTAATAAGTGTGAATCCCAGGTATTCCCATTAAACAAAGGTACAAGAGTATATCAAAAACTCTTAAGTGAAACCACTTAAGCAAACCATTGGCAGATCATCGGATCTCGATTTATTTCCATCTTCAAGTTCAATTATCATGTGAGGAGTCCTGGCCGCTCATAACCGTGAGCACGGCTGATATATCAGTTTTACACTCTGCAGAGGTGGCGCATCTTTACCCATGAGTCGTGATTCCCTTCTAGCCCAGGTGTAATACTCAAAATTTTGTACTAATAATAATAGAGAGAACTCCTCAATTCTATGTGCCTCATTTGCATCATAAAAAGAACATACTCAAAATTTAAGGGATTTATCAAAACAAATGATTCTAAAATAAATAAATAAATGAATAAATGCATCATATTGGAGTTATGTTTGTGCATTAATAAAATGATAAAGGTGATAAGATAATAAATACTAGAAGTTAGGTCAAACCCTAAACCAAAAATAGGGTTCTCAAAAATGAGAAGAAGAGGAGTAATACAAAGATATAAATAATATGCTAATATTTACAAAATTTGTATTTTCATTTCACAATATGATTGGAGGATAAAAATTTGCACAAAAGTTCGAATTCAAAGTTCATATTCAAACCAAACTTAGAAATGAAGCAAATAGGAGGAAAAGAAAAAAAAGAGAATAAATGAGCACTTGGGGCGACTGCCCCATTTTCGGCCCACTGCTGCTTGCACCGCGCGACAGCCCAACTTTTTCTCCCCCCTCCGCGCGCACTGACCGACTAGCGGGCCCCACAACCCAGAAACGCCGCTCGCGCTCGCTACTTCTCATCATCTCTGGCGCGTGGACCACTGGTGTCAGCACCTTCTTCGTAACAACCGCGCCTACATCTCCGGCGTAGGGATCGCTCGTGCGGCGTGGGATGTTGACCGGGCTTACTCCCAGCCGCCCTACAAGAACGGCAGCCATCCTCGGGACTTCCCCTCCACGTTCGCTGTCCACCCGAGCCACGCCTGCCGGCTTGCGGAAGCTTTCGCCGCCTTACGCCAGCTCTGCAGAGATCCGCCCCGGCGAGCCCACCTCCGCGCCACCGTCTCGTACCTCTTTTCACCGCCCACCAGAAGTACCCGGGCACGGTGAGCCGTGCGTGCCTCGGCGGGGACCGGGAGGCCGTAGAAACCTCCGTCCACGTGCTTCGCTGCCCCGAACGCTTCATTCGCCGCGGATCGACCTGTTCGCCGCATCAATCGCCGGTGAGAACCCCTCCTCCTGTCTCGCCATGGCCTCGTAGAGCTGCCGCACATGTTCAATTAGAAAATGGGGGCGAGGTTAGCAAAATCGGACAACTCCGGCGAGGAATGGGGAATGGTGCCGCCGTGGGGGAGCTCTGCTCCGCCGTCGGCATTCGTTCCGCGGGTGAGCAAATAGATGTGGACCGTCCGATTTGGATTATGCGCTCGCGGTTAGTTGTAGGATACCGCTTCGGTCGGGGCCAATCTGGGCCGTTGATCTCGAGTTGGTCGGCTGGGATTTGATGAAGTGTTGGGCGAGTGATTGCCGTGGATTTTAGATCCAGTGGCCATGAATGAATACCGTTTTGTTACAAACCGATTTAATCTTGGCCCTAGGGTTCTAATCGGATGGCTCACATTTAATCATACCCTTTCGTGGGGGCACTTTTACTTATGAGTCCTCGGATTTTTAGTGAGTCAACCCGCCGTCCTGGTCTAGGGAATCTTCTGCGCTAGCCCCTGATCTCTCTGGAAATTGAGGCCCAGTCCAATACAGAGTTAAATTGATAAAATGAATTGGAAATTGGATTTTTAATATGGAAATAAACCCTAGAATTTGTATAATCCATAGAAAATTCATGTTAACTCCAAATTGAACCATTCCAATTTCTAAAATTTTGTAATAATATTCTTTATCATTTAGTATCACTGTTTTGACATGAACTCAGTTAGAAAATTAATTTATCATCTAATCCTATTTTAATCACATTAAACCTTAAGAAATTCATAACTTGAAATCTATAACTCCAAATTTAGTGATTCCAGTTCCTATGATCTCATTTTAATGTGTAGATTTTTACTGTATATTTTATTCATCTGTTTGGTGCAATGTTAATTTTTGCTATACTATGTATGTATGGTGTTGATGCGAGTAGACGAGCAAGCCACTGTGGAAACTGAGGTTCAACAAGTAGAGATAGCTGAGCAGGAGCTCATTGAAGGCAAGTTGTGCCCTTGATCACTTACTTTTCCCAGCCATGTTCTTATCAATTTTAATGATCTGCATAGGTTAATTTTGATGGGAGCCTTTATGTTACCCCAGTTTTGATTACCTCTATACCTTGTTCACCCCTGAAATATTTTTGGGTAGTACTTGCTATTGCTTTATGTGGATTGGGTATGGAGATACACTATTCATGATTATTCTGTTATTATCTTGTTATTATTACTGTTCATGTTAAGATCATTAAATTAATGGGAACATGGAGCGACCACCCGGGAAAACAGTGCTACCACAAGGGTTTAATGGGACGCCCTTGGCTGATTAACTAGGAAAGCTAGTGGAGGGCTACCTTACCCGAAAGGGGCAAGGGCAGTAGGGGAGTGGTCAGTGTGGGGAGGTCCTTGTTAGATTTTGCTGCGATGGCGGTCAGGCAAGAACCCTGCACTGGAGCTTCCTATAAACTGTAGCGGGTAGTCTGAAGCTAGTGGAACTTTGTAAAGGCCTCGTAGTGTTACCCTGCCTCGCTTCCTTGGTAGAGGTGTATGGGATTCATGACCCCTTGGCAGATGGGTAACACGGCTTGTGGGTAAAGATGCGCAACCTCTGCAGAGTGTAAAACTAGTATACTAGCCGTGCTCACGGTCATGAGCGGCTCGGACCCTCACATGATTAACTATGGAACTTAAGTTTAATTTGACATTTGCATCGCATTTGGGATTATTTTACTATCACTATTCTTTATTATTATTAAGGTTTGGTATTTACTTACACTTAGTAATTGCTAATAAAATTTTGACCAACTTATAAAAGCAATGCTCAGCCTCAGCCTTTACTTCATTGATTAGCCTTACACTACATGAACTCCCACCTTTGGTGAGTTCATGCCACATCATTCCCCACGACTTGTTGAGCTATGAACGTATGTGAGCTCACTCTTGCTGTCTCACACCCCCCCACAGGAGAAGAACAGGTGGTCGAAGAGGAGCCGCCTAACACTGAGGAGTTCGATCTGATCTAGGTGGCGTTTCTCAGTTGACATTGGCGCCGTCGATCCTTAGTTCGTTTTATATTTACTATTTTATTTTGTAATAAGTCTTCCGCTATGTAATAAATACTCTGATGTTTTATGACATTTATCTCTATACACTCTGTTATTATATATGTTGTCTTCTTTGGCGCATGTATGAGATGCACCCGGCTTTGTTCTTTAAAGCCCGGGTGTGACAGAAGTGGTATCAGAGGAAATGTTGACTGTAGGACGAAACCTAGATAGAAATGGACAAATCCCTTACCTACTTATCTTATTCTGATTCATTCTACACTTACCTTACTCTGATTCTTTCTATACTTAGCTTGATCCTGTCTCACCTTCTATTGTTCTACTCTGATCATTCTTATCTTCTCTATTCTAAGACAAGATGGATTTCAAACCTTGGAATCCCTACCCCTATGACATTTTTAAGAGATAGGAGGCCTAAGACCAAATCAAAACTATTTTCTATATTTAAAAATGTGGTTTGATTGTTCTGATGAAAGATGTCTGATTTGCTTCTTTGACTGATTGAAGTATTATATATGGACATCTTAGTATGTGCCAGCATAAGGTAATAAATTAGCTATGGTAGGTAAAACATTAAACTGCTTAGCCAATAAATCCCCCAAAATAACATGATTGTAATTACTGCCTTGTCTACTGCTCTTTCTTACCATATGTATCTAACTCAGATGGTCAATACCAGGAGGGGTGGTGGAATCGATTTGCCTCCTAACCGACACACTCGAAGGATATATAGACAACCTCAGCCACAGCCTGCAGAGATGAATCCTCCTAATCCTCCACCGGGCGGAGTTGATCCACTGGTTGCTGCTCAGATGGCGGTGATGCAGCAAATGGCAGACACTATGGCTGATATGCGTGCCCAGATGCAGCAAGAACGCCAAGAAATGCGTCAGGAAAGAGAAGATATACGCCAGGAGTTGCGCCAGGAGAGAGATGAGATACGCCAAGAAAGGAGGGCGCAACAACAGCAGCTGCAACAACAACTTCAACAACAGCAACAACAGCAACAAGTGCCATTGCCTCCACCACCACCACCAGTTCCACCTCGTGATAAGCACCGAGAGTTCATGAGTCATAAGCCACCTACATTTGCAAGTTCGCCAGATCCACTTGATGTAGATGATTGGCTGAAAGCAATTGAGAAGATGCTCAACATTGCACAATGCACTGACCGGGAGAAGGTTTTATATGCTTCTGGACGTCTGACGGGTCCTGCTGCTGACTGGTGGGATTCTTATACTGCTGCCCATGATGCTGCTGATACTATTACCTGGGCAGAGTTCAGTACGCAGTTCAGGAACTACCATATTCCAGCTGGGATGATAAAGATCAAGAAGAAGGAGTTTCTGGCATTGAAGCAAGGCAACATGTCGGTCAGCGAGTACAGAGACAAATTTATTCAGCTGTCGAGATATGCTCCGGAGGAAGTTGCTGAGGATGAAAGGAAGCAGGAGCACTTTATTGAAGGACTTAATGGACCCTTGCAGTATGCACTGGTTGCACACAACTTTCCATCATTTCAGAGGCTACTGGATAAGGCTCTTGATATTGAACACAAGCGTGTTCAACTGGGTGATTTGAAGAGGAAGGCTATCTCACAGGGACAGGGTAGCAGCAGTGTTCGTCCTCGCTACAGTTCACCACAGGGTACACCGACTCGACCGGGAGGACCACGCCCAGTTCAGCAATCACCACTGAGGACTCCACCTCCTCGACAAGCTACTCCCACTGGCACCCCGACGAAGTTTTCAGGACAGAGTCCAGGCACTAATTGTTTCAAGTGTGGGAAGACTGGTCATTATGCAAATGTCTGCCCACAGAGGGTTGCTACTACTCCAGCTCAGAACAAGCAACAGACCCCTGGCAAGGGATATTCTATAGCCAGGGTGAATCAAGTCAGCGTTGATGATACTCCTGATGGTGGGGTCCTCGTAATTGGTATGTTTTATGTTAATACAATTCCTGCAACCATATTATTTGATTCTGGTGCTACACATTCATTCATGTCTGCTAGATATGCCAACACAAATGAAATACCACTGCTAAATATGAGAAAACCCATGATAGTAATTACACCTAAAGGGCCTGTTGAGGCAAATCAAATGACACGTAGATTGACCTTGACCATTATGGGTAGAGAATTTGGAGCTACTGCTATAATATTAGAGTCAAGCAGTATAGATCTAATACTTGGTATGTCATGGCTAAGAAAGGCAAAGGCCGTTATAGCATGTGGTAGAGGTACCATAGAGCTCACTACCACTAAAGGAGAAAGATTTCAAGTTAATATTGCAGTAACCTCCTCATCCATGCGTGCAATGTTCTTTATGCCTGAGGAGTTTGTTGGTGACAACATCCGGGTGGTTAGAGATTTTCTGGATGTCTTTCCGGAGGAGTTACCAGGGATGCCACCTGATAGAGAAGTTGAGTTTGTTATTGATCTCCTACCTGGAACCGCCCCTATTTCTAAACGGCCATATAGAATGTCCGTAGAAGAGTTGAAGGAGCTTAAGAAGCAGTTAACTGAGTTACAAGAGGCGGGGTATATTCGTCCGAGTTCCTCACCTTGGGGAGCACCGGTGTTATTTGTGCAGAAGAAGGATGGATCGCAACGGATGTGTGTGGATTATAGATCTCTTAATGATGTCACGGTGAAGAACAAGTATCCGTTGCCCCGTATTGAGGATTTATTTGATCAGATGCGAGGTGCTAGAGTATTCTCGAAGATTGATCTCCGATCCGGTTACCATCAGATGAGGATTAGACCATCAGATATTCCCAAGACGGCTTTCTCGACTCGATATGGATTATATGAGTTTACTGTTATGTCATTTGGACTAACCAATGCACCAACTTACTTCATGAATTTGATGAATAAGGTGTTTATGGAGTATTTGGACAGATTCGTCGTGGTATTCATCGACGATATTCTTATCTATTCTAAGAATGAAAGTGATCATGAACTACATCTAAAGTTGGTGCTACAGAAGTTACGAGATAATCAACTCTACGCTAAGTTCAGCAAGTGCGAGTTTTGGATTGACAAGGTGCCATTCCTTGGTCATATTATTTCTAATGGAGGAATAGCAGTGGATCCTGCTAAAGTGAAGGAGATTATGGAGTGGAGAGTGCCCACTACAGTTACGGAGATTCGGAGTTTCTTGGGACTCGCAGGATATTATCGGAGATTCATTGAAGGGTTCTCTAAGATTGCCAAACCTATGACCTCACTTTTGGAGAAAGGAAGAGAATTCAAGTGGGATGAGAAATGCCAAGAGAGTTTTGATCAATTGAAGGAGAGATTGATGTCACCTCCAGTATTGATTATGCCAGATCTGCAGAAGGGATTTGACATTTACTGTGATGCATGTGGCCAAGGACTTGGATGTGTGCTTATGCAAGATGGTCACGTGATTGCCTATGCATCTCGTCAGTTGAGGAAGCATGAACTGAACTACCCCACTCATGACTTGGAACTAGCTGCCGTTGTGCATGCACTTAAGATTTGGAGACACTACATCATGGGAACTAAGTGCCAAGTATACACGGATCATAAGAGTTTGAAGTATATATTCACTCAGAAGGACCTCAACCTGAGGCAGCGCCGTTGGTTAGAGCTTATTAAGGATTATGACTTGGAGATTCATTATCACCCAGGCAAGGTGAATTTGGTTGCAGATGCCTTGAGTCGGAAGGAGCATGTTCACTCCGCTTTCGTTGTCCAGCTACCTGATGAATTAGCAAAAGACTTTGAGAGGCTCAACCTGGGAATTGTTACACATACGGAAGGAGTGACTATTGAATTGGAACCTACCTTGGAGCAAGAAATTCGTAAAGGTCAGGTTGGTGATGCCAAAATCCAGGAGATCAAGGATCTAATAACAGAGGGTAGAGGCCCAGAATTCACAGAGGATGAGCAAGGCACGATATGTTTCAAGAATCGGATCTGTGTTCCCGACATTGATAGTCTTCGGGAAACTATATTGAAGGAAGCACATGATTCAGTTTATTCTATCCACCCTGGAAGTACTAAGATGTATCAGGATTTGAAGCAAAAGTATTGGTGGTATGGTTTAAAGAGGGATGTGGCTGCACATGTGGCTATGTGCGATGTATGCCAAAGAGTTAAAGCTGAACACCAGAGGCCAGCCGGACTACTGCATCCACTGAAGATACCTGAGTGGAAATGGGAAGAGATTGGCATGGACTTCATTGTTGGATTACCCCGCACGTCTGCTGGATATGATTCGATATGGGTGATTGTGGACAGGCTAACTAAAGTAGCCCACTTTATTCCAGTGAAGACCACGTATTCAGGAGCCAAGTTGGCAGAGTTGTACATGGCACGGATTGTCTGCCTGCATGGTGTGCCAAAGAAAATTGTGTCAGACCGGGGATCACAGTTTACCTCACGATATTGGAAGAAGTTGCACGAGTCCTTGGATACAAGATTGAATTTTAGTTCCGCTTACCATCCACAGACTGATGGGCAGACTAAGAGGACTAACCAAGTGCTTGAAGATATGTTAAGAGCTTGTGCTCTTAAGCATGGTGGTAGTTGGGATAAGAGTCTACCGTATGCGGAGTTCTCTTATAATAATAGCTATCAGGCCAGTTTGAAGATGTCACCGTTTGAGGCGTTATATGGCAGAAAGTGCAGGACTCCATTATATTGGGATCAGACCGGTGAAAGGCAGTTGTTTGGGCCTGAGATTATACAAGAAGCAGAGGAACAAGTTCAGCAAATAAGGGAGAATTTGAGAACTGCACAGTCCAGGCAGAAAAGTTATGCTGACACCCGGAGAAGACTACTTGAGTTTAAGGAGGGTGATTATGTCTATTTGAAGGTGTCACCACTCCGGGGTATGAGAAGGTTCAAAGTCAAAGGAAAGTTGTCCCCTCGCTTTATTGGACCCTTTTTAATCTTAAAGCGAGTGGGAGAGGTTGCATATCAATTGGAGTTACCGGATCATCTCGCGGATGTTCATGATGTATTCCATGTATCTCAGCTGAAAAAATGCCTCAGGGTACCTGAAGAACAGTTACCACTGGAAGACCTTAGTGTTCAGGAAGATTTGACTTATGTTGAGTACCCCATCAAGATTCTTGATACATTGACTCGAGTTACGAGGAATAAGGTTATAAAGATGTGCAAAGTTCAATGGAGTCACCACGGTGAAGATGAAGCAACTTGGGAAAGAGAAGAAGAGCTTCGTATAGATTTTCCCCACCTTTTCCCTAGATCTTCTTAAATCTCGAGGACGAGATTATTTTTAAGGGGGGTAGGATTTGTAAAACTCAAAATTTTGTACTAATAATAATAGAGAGAACTCCTCAATTCTATGTGCCTCATTTGCATCATAAAAAGAGCATACTCAAAATTTAAGGGATTTATCAAAACAAATGATTCTAAAATAAATAAATAAATGAATAAATGCATCATATTGGAGTTATGTTTGTGCATTAATAAAATGATAAAGGTGATAAGATAATAAATACTAGAAGTTAGGTCAAACCCTAAACCAAAAATAGGGTTCTCAAAAATGAGAAGAAGAGGAGTAATACAAAGATATAAATAATATGCTAATATTTACAAAATTTGTATTTTCATTTCACAATATGATTGGAGGATAAAAATTTGCACAAAAGCTTGAATTCAAAGTTCATATTCAAACCAAACTTAGAAATGAAGCAAATAGGAGGAAAAGAAAAAAAAAAGAGAATAAATGAGCACTTGGGCCGACTGCCCCATTTTCGGCCCACTACTGCTTGCACCGCGCGACTGCCCAACTTTTTCTCCCCCCTCCGCGCGCACTGACCGACTGGCGGGCCCCGCAACCCAGAAACGCCGCTCGCGCTCGCTACTTCTCATCATCTCTGGCGCGTGGACCACTGGTGTCAGCACCTTCTTCGTAACAACCGCGCCTACATCTCCGGCGTAGGGATCGCTCGTGCGGCGTGGGATGTTGACCGGGCTTACTCCCAGCCTCCCTACAAGAACGGCAGCCATCCTCTGGACTTCCCCTCCTCGTTCGCTGTCCACCCGAGCCACGCCTGCCGGCTTGCGGAAGCTTTCGCCGCCTTACGCCAGCTCTGCAGAGATCCGCCCCGGCGAGCCCACCTCCGCGCCACCGTCTCGTACCTCTTTTCACCGCCCACCAGAAGTACCCGGGCACGGTGAGCCGTGCGTGCCTCGGCGGGGACCGGGAGGCCGTAGAAACCTCCGTCCACGTGCTTCGCTGCCCCGAACGCTTCATTCGCAGCGGATCGACCTGTTCGCCGCATCAATCGCCGGTGAGAACCCCTCCTCCTGTCTCGCCATGGCCTCGTAGAGCTGCCGCACATGTTCAATTAGAAAATGGGGGCGAGGTTAGCAAAATCGGACAACTCCGGCGAGGAATGGGGAATGGCGCCGCCGAGGGGGAGCTCTGCTCCGCCGTCGGCATTCGTTCCGCGGGTGAGCAAATAGATGTGGACCGTCCGATTTGGATTATGCGCTCGCGGTTAGTTGTAGGATACCGCTTCGGTCGGGGCCAATCTGGGCCGTTGATCTCGAGTTGGTCGGCTGGGATTTGATGAAGTGTTGGGCGAGTGAATGCCGTGGATTTTAGATCCAGTGGCCATGAATGAATACCGTTTTGTTACAAACCGATTTAATCTTGGCCCTAGGGTTCTAATCGGATGGCTCACATTTAATCATACCCTTTCGTGGGGGCACTTTTACTTATGAGTCCTCGAATTTTTAGTGAGTCAACCCGCCGTCCTGGTGCACTGTGCTCTGGGTCTAGGGAATCTTCTGTGCTAGCCCCTGATCTCTCTGGAAATTGAGGCCCAGTCCAATACAGAGTTAAATTGATAAAATGAATTGGAAATTGGATTTTTAATATGGAAATAAACCCTAGAATTTGTATAATCCATAGAAAATTCATGTTAACTCCAAATTGAACCATTCCAATTTCTAAAATTTTGTAATAATATTCTTTATCATTTAGTATCACTGTTTTGACATGAACTCAGTTAGAAAATTAATTTATCATCTAATCCTATTTTAATCACATTAAACCTTAAGAAATTCATAACTTGAAATCTATAACTCCAAATTTAGTGATTCCAGTTCTTATGATCTCATTTTAATGTGTAGATTTTTACTGTATATTTTATTCATCTGTTTGGTGCAATGTTAATTTTTGCTATACTATGTATGTATGGTGTTGATGCGAGTAGACGAGCAAGCCACTGTGGAAACTGAGGTTCAACAAGTAGAGATAGCTGAGCAGGAGCTCATTGAAGGCAAGTTGTGCCCTTGATCACTTACTTTTCCCAGCCATGTTCTTATCAATTTTAATGATCTGCATAGGTTAATTTTGATGGGAGCCTTTATGTTACCCCAGTTTTGATTACCTCTATACCTTGTTCACCCCTGAAATATTTTTGGGTAGTACTTGCTATTGCTTTATGTGGATTGGGTATGGAGATACACTATTCATGATTATTCTGTTATTATCTTGTTATTATTACTGTTCATGTTAAGATCATTAAATTAATGGGAACATGGAGCGACCACCCGGGAAAACAGTGCTACCACAAGGGTTTAATGGGACGCCCTTGGCTGATTAACTAGGAAAGCTAGTGGAGGGCTACCTTACCCGAAAGGGGCAAGGGCAGTAGGGGAGTGGTCAGTGTGGGGAGGTCCTTGTTAGATTTTGCTGCGATGGCGGTCAGGCAAGAACCCTGCACTGGAGCTTCCTATAAACTGTAGCGGGTAGTCTGAAGCTAGTGGAACTTTGTAAAGGCCTCGTAGTGTTACCCTGCCTCGCTTCCTTGGTAGAGGTGTATGGGATTCATGACCCCTTGGCAGATGGGTAACACGGCTTGTGGGTAAAGATGCGCAACCTCTGCAGAGTGTAAAACTAGTATACTAGCCGTGCTCACGGTCATGAGCGGCTCGGACCCTCACATGATTAACTATGGAACTTAAGTTTAATTTGACATTTGCATCGCATTTGGGATTATTTTACTATCACTATTCTTTATTATTATTAAGGTTTGGTATTTACTTACACTTAGTAATTGCTAATAAAATTTTGACCAACTTATAAAAGCAATGCTCAGCCTCAGCCTTTACTTCATTGATTAGCCTTACACTACATGAACTCCCACCTTTGGTGAGTTCATGCCACATCATTCCCCACGACTTGTTGAGCTATGAACGTATGTGAGCTCACTCTTGCTGTCTCACACCCCCCCCACAGGAGAAGAACAGGTGGTCGAAGAGGAGCCGCCTAACACTGAGGAGTTCGATCTGATCTAGGTGGCGTTTCTCAGTTGACATTGGCGCCGTCGATCCTTAGTTCGTTTTATATTTACTATTTTATTTTGTAATAAGTCTTCCGCTATGTAATAAATACTCTGATGTTTTATGACATTTATCTCTATACACTCTATTATTATATATGTTGTCTTCTTTGGCGCATGTATGAGATGCACCCGGCTTTGTTCTTTAAAGCCCGGGTGTGACACCAGGTTAGCTAGACCCGTATTCACTTCCGAGGTGAATGGCCAGGGTCTCACTACGAGGCTTCTCCCTAGAGTCCTCATTACACAAATATTGGAAATGGTCAATTGCATAAGGTACACCTACCGTAACCAACTTATAGTCCAGTCCACAGGGTAAAGCTTTGGGAACTATGCCCGTATCCAATCTGCCTGAGCCGGTACTATAAGCGCTTGCCAGGTGCCCCCGTTCCTGGTCGACCACGACCAACACCCAACATAAGACTTCCCTAGTTATTTAGCCAAGACCAGAGCCATGATAGTTCTCATGGTAGCACTGTTTTCCCGGGTGGTCACTCCATGTTCCAATTAATATGCAATAATCTTGTTTAACCATCGGGTTAACAACAATAATGTAAATTTACCATTTTGGAACATTAATATCATAAGCGGGAGTGACTGCATAAAGTTAAGTTGTAGCAATAGCATAGCTACTTGATTAAATCATAATCCCAGGTTAAACAAGGAGTAAGGTTGAAAAGGTTAGGGGTATCTAAATAGGTAACCCATCAAATTATGCATATATTCATCGAAGAATAAACTTTATTAAATGTATTGTTTGGGATCAAACAGAGTATGCAGAGGGAGAAGTCCACTTGCCTTGCTTATAGAAAACTTGAGGTTCTTCCATGGATCTGAATAAATCTTGATTCTTAACTACTAGATCAACCACTGAATATCACACAAACAAACAAGAAGAACAAACACCACTCAATAACATACAACATTCACCATACGTAAAGCTAAAAGAAAGTTTAACGAAAAGAGCGTTCGTTTTTCAAAAACATTACACGCACGGGTTATAATAAAAATGTATTCTTTTCAAAAATGTGTGATCTATACTTTATAAAACAAGACATGAGCTTTAGATATCTTAATTAAAATATACAGATATTAGGTTCACCAAATTAATCTTTTATAAAACGTCATATGTGATATGTCTAAGATTAAGGGTTCATAAGACGATAAAACACGTTATAACAATATTAAACCTTTTTAACCTTTTTAGAAAAGATATATGTTATATATCTAAGGTTAATGGGTTACGAAATATGTTATTAATTTTAGAAGCATTATGGAACATCTTATAAATCATTGTTAAATATTCACTTATGGTAAACTAAGATATAAGTCTAAATAGGTTTTATGTGAAAAGATCATTATTATTAAACACCTATTTTATGAAAAGCTGGGTTATAGGCTCTTAAGTGGATTTTCATGCAAAAGATAATGAACAAATAACTATCTTTTAATTTCATTAGAAAACATATAGCCTATATTATTATATTCGAAGTCAATATATAAAGTAACATTTTAAGTTATAAAAGAACTTAAACTCTTATTACTTTATTTTATCCTTTAGGAAAAGCTAAGTGATTCGTATATAATGTGGACTAAATTCTATGATATCATTAATCATGCTATAAATCTAGTTAAGAACAAATTGACTATAGGTTTGATTAATAAATTATGATAAATGATAATTAATCTATTAATTATCTTTATTTCTATTGTAGGAACAAATGACTTAATTAATTAGAAAGGAATTTATGTATAAACTATCATTATAGTTTATAAAAGCAATGACCCTTGTTATCTTTTAATTAAGAAATTGTAAATACTCTATTAATGGACATATGTTTATTTTATATTTTTATTAAGAAACATATGTCTACATATTCTTTTAAGTTTCTATTTAATACGGCTATACTTAAACATCCATAACATTTTAAAAGGTCATTTTAAACTATTAAAAGGTCATTTTAAACTAGAAACAAATTATCTAATTCTTTAGTAAGAAACATATGTTTACCAATATATCTATCAATTTCTTTATTAGAAAATTATGCGTGCCTAGTTAAGTCATTTTAACATTATAAATTCTACTCTTTCGGTTTTCTCCTTTCTTTTCTAAATAGAATTTATACGTGTGGCTAAAATTGTTTACTTAATTCTTATAACATTAATATACTAAGAATTAATTGTAAATTACTAAATGGGACTGTTAATAGCATATTTATGGTTGTTATGACATAGATAAATATCCTACTAATTCTAAGTAATTTAAGTGTTATATTTATGAATATATTTATCATGAGAAAATATATATTTTCATTTGACCGGACATACGTGGCTTAATCACTATTTCAATTTCTTATATCAATACTAACCAATTATCATTCCACACACACTAAAGCGAAATAAATCTGTAAATGTTTTCTAGTTTGAAAATCACTTCGGTAGTGAATAGTGACCGTACTCATTAAAATTATAAAATCATATACATATTAAAGCGTTGTCGCGGGGTTCGATTTTGGTTATACGTATATATCGAATCTCTAAAATCATACACGTGAATCGCCAAATTACATCAATATTACAACGATAAATCGCAAGATTCAAAATATGATTTAGAAAATAAATCAGAGATTGTCTTCAACCTTGGTTTTTTTTGTTCATGCGTTGGGACAGATCTTCCTGGCGATGATGACGATGTTTGGTGTGGCGATGGCGCGACGGCAGCAGCAGGCGCGGAGAAGAACGTGTAGGAATGCGACGAGGCTCTTCGGCGATGTGGGTGCAGACAGCGAACGACGTAGACGAGTGTGTGGTTGCAGCACCACGGCGCGGTACAAAGCACACAGCCGAGCGACATGCAGAGCACAGGTGTGGCGGCGTGCATGCCGGCATGGCTGTGTAGAGTCGAGTAGCAGATGTTCCTCGTGGGCAGGGGGAATGGAGCTCGGGAGCGGAAGAGAGGCCGGGAATCGGTTTAGTGTGACATGGGCTGCGATTTATAGGAACGAGGAGGAGAAACGGGCGCATTAATCGTCATGAATGGCGACGTTAACTCCCTGCAAGAAACAGTCGAGAGAAAATGCCACAGAGAAGTGAAAAGGGTTATATAGACTTATAGCTGTGGTGGACAGGCGAGGAGTCTCGGGGTGCCGGGCCACAGGCGAGACGTGGGTGCGGCGTGCGCAGGCTCACGAAACGGCGGCGCGGAGCAACGAATCGATGCATGGAAGATGAACGGTTTGCTGGGAAAGAAGCTCTGACAACTGGGGACCATTTGTGAGAGAGAGAGGACATGAGTGGAAAATTGGAGTGTGCGTACGTGCTGGGCTGTTGGGGGCCAACGACTTGGCTAGGCCGAGCGGCTTTCTTCTTTTTTTTCCAATTTTATTATTTCTTTTCTTTTTCAGTTTTTTTCTATTTTCAGGTGGCTGACCGCTTAGAGTTAGATTCCCTTTTTGTTTACTTTCAAATTTCCAAATCCTCTTAACAATTAATTCAGAATCTACATATATACACTCCAAAAGTTAAGTTAACATTAATGCTATTATTAACAACTTCAAAAACAATATTAAGAAACTTATTGTTTTATAAAATAAAATTCACACAAGAATAAAATCAAAAAAATATATAAGTATATATATTTTCAAAATCATAATAATCTCATATTTATTATTAACAAATCAAAATACATACTTACCAAATTTATTGTTTTAATATATTATTATTTTAACAAATGTGGTTCTTCTCAGAAAACTAAATCTAAAAATTGGATTTTGCAAATCAAGTCAAACAAAATTTGTGCTTCGGCATGTATGCATCAAACAATTGACAAAATTTTATCCAATTAGGAAATCACCATTTCAGTACTTCAAAACATAATTTTTTTCTTTCTACTAGAAATTAATAATATAAACTAAGTTATTTTCAATTGACGAATTAGGGTGTTACACCGGGATAACAGTGCAACCATGAGGGTGGAATGGGACGCCCTTAACTGATTAATTAGATGAACCTGGGGGTGTAGTTGGCTTTGCCGGAGGGCCATCAATGGGGGACGGGGCGTAGTGCTCGCTCTGCCAAGGGGGGTGAAGAGGTTCATTCGATTTGGTTTTGTTAGTCACCCACCTTGGGGAGGTGTACTGCGTTTGTACGACTGGCGAAACCTGAGAGCACCTAGAGGGGGGTGAATAGGTGATCCTGTAAAACTTAAAACTTAACACCACAAACTTGATTAAGAGTTAGTATAATGAAATCAAGTGAGTAGAGAGGAGAACTCTTGTGTAGCACAATAGACACAATAAGGACAAGCACAAGAGACACGAGGATTTATCCCATGGTTTGGCCAAGTACAAAACTTGCCTATTCCATGTTGTGGCGTCCCAACGGACGAGAGTTGCACTCAACTCCTCTCAAGTGATCCGAAGATCAACTTGAATACCACGGTGTTCTTCTTTACTTTGCTCTTTTCCCGTTTGCAAGGAATCTCCACAACTTGGAGTCTCTCGCCCTTACAATAAGAATCAATATGAAGCACAAGAGTAAGGAAGGAAAGCAACACACTCAAATCCACAGCAAATACGCACACACAAGATCAAGACTTGAGCTCAAGGCAATATCTCGAGGTTCTCACTAGAACGGAGCTCAAATAACTAAGAATGTCGAACAAGTGCGCAAGAATGAAGTGTGAGTGATCAACAATGTTCAAAGGTTGCTTGGTGTCCTTCTCCATGCGCCTAGGGGTCCCTTTTATAGCCCCAAGGCAGCTAGGAGCCGTTGAGAGCATTTCAAGAAGGCAATTCTTGCCTTCTGTCGTCTGGCGCACCGGACAGTCCGGTGCACCACCGGACACTGTCCGGTGCGGATCTCTTTCCTTATTTGGCGAAGCCGACCGTTGCAGTCTCGGAGCCGTTGGCGCACCGGACACTGTCCGGTGCACACCGGACAGTCCGGTGCCCCTTCCGACCGTTGGCACTTGCCACGCGTCGCGCGCGGATTCCGCGGCCGACCGTTGGCCTGGCTAACTGTTGGCTCACCGGACAGTCCGGTGCACCACCGGACAGTCCGGTGATTTATAGTCGTACGCCGTTAATTGCATCCCGAGAGCGGCCAGTTGATAGACTCCGGCCTGGCGCACCGGACACTGTCCGGTGCACCCAGACCGAGCTGTCTTTGACTGAACAAAGCCATCTCTTTTCCAACTTGATTTCTTCTGTTTCCAGCACTTAGACACAATACATTAGTCTCGAAAACAATGTACTAAGTCTTAGAAACATACCTTTTTACTTGATTTTCACTTTGTCCATCACTTTGCATAGATTAACATAAGTCCACTTGTGTTGGCACTCAATCACCAAAATACTTAGAAATGGCCCAAGGGCACATTTCCCTTTCAATCTCCCCCTTTTTGGTGATTTATGCCAACACAATAAAAAGCAACTAAAGGAAGTGCAACATCAATACAAATGAGAACTCAAAATTGTTTTGATTCAAATTTGGCATATATGGATCATTCTTTGCCACCACTTGGTTTGTTTTTGCAAATCAAATTCAATTTCATATCTCTAAGTCAAACACACTTGTTGAGACATAATGAGAGTTGTTCCAAGAGAAATTGATCAAATATTTCGAAAACTCCCCCTTTTTCCCATAATCAACCATTCTCCCCACAAGAGGCCAACTTTTGACAATAAGAGACAAAAAAGAGTATTTTGACAAACAAAAACTCTAACTCTACTTTTTCAAAATTCTCAAGTGATAGCTGATCCATTTTTTGCTTTGGCCTTATTTTCTCCCCCTTTGGCATCAAGCACCAAAACGGGACAAATTTTGGCCCTTTAACCCCATTGCCTCACCAAAATCTTCAACTAAGAGTAAAAAGGCAATAAGAGTACAAAGATGAACTTGGAATTAGTTACTCTTTCATCGGAGTGCAGTGGAAGTCTTGCATGGTCCAAGTCCACCTTTCCCTTTCAAACCTCCTTTGAGACTAATTTAAGCAAACTCAAGTACACAGTTAGTCTCAAAGGGTCAAGTTGTAGCACATCTCCCCCTAAATATGTGCATCACTTGCAAATGGACTTGTGAGGTCCGGGGAGTGCTTGTACAACTTGAGCACCATAAACAACGAAATGCATTAAGGGACATGATCAAGGCATAAAACACATGTATGCTACAAATCAATCCAGGTTCCGCGAATCTAAGACATTTAGCTCACTACGCAGCTTGCAAAAGGTCGACTCATCTAGAGGCTTGGTAAAGATATCGGCTAGCTGGTTCTCGGTGCTAACATGAAACACTTCGATATCTCCCTTTTGCTGGTGGTCTCTCAAAAAGTGATGCCGGATGTCTATGTTCAACAGGATTATCCGCCATGCGGATAGCACTCTCATTATCACATAGGAGTGGGACTTTGCTCAGATTGTAGCCAAAGTCCCTGAGGGTTTGCCTCATCCAAAGTAGTTGCGCACAACACTGTCCTGCGGCAACATACTCGGCCTCAGCGGTGGATAGGGCAACGGAGGTTTGTTTCTTAGAGCTCCACGACACCAGGGACCTTCCTAAGAATTGGCACATTCCCGATGTACTCTTCCTATCGACCTTACATCCAGCATAGTCGGAGTCTGAATATCCAATTAAGTCAAAGGTAGACCCCTTTGGATACTAGATCCCGAAACAAGGCATAGCGACTAAATATCTAAGAATTCGCTTCACAACCACTAAGTGACATTCCCTTGGATCGGATTGAAATCTAGCACACATGCATACGCTAAGCATAATATCCGGTCTACTAGCACATAAATAAAGTAAAGACCCTATCATAGACTGGTGTCACACCCGGTTTTAAAGGACAAAGCCGGGTGCATCTCATACATGCGCCAAGAAGACAACATATATAATAACAGAGTGTATAGAGATAAATGTCATAATACATCAGAGTATTTATTACATAGCGGAAGTCTTATTACAAAATAAAGATAAATATAAAATGAACTAAGGATCGTCAGCGCCAATGTCGATCGAGAAACGGCACCTAGATCAAGTCGAATGCCTCAGTGTTAGGCGGCTCCTCTTCGACCACCTGTTCTTCTCCTGTGGGGGGGTGTGAGACAGCAAGAGTGAGCTCACATACGTTCATAGCTCAACAAGTCGTGGGGAATAATGTGGCATGAACTCACCAGAGGTGGGAGTTCATGTAGTGTAAGGCTAATCAATGAAGTAAAGGCTGAGGCTGAGCATTGCTTTTATAAGTTGGTCAAAATTTTATTAGCAATTACTAAGTGTAATTAAATACCAAACTTTAATAATAATAAAGAACAGTAATAGTAAAATAATCCCAAATGCGATGCAAATGTCAAATTAAATTTACGTTCCATAGTTAATCATGTGAGGGTCCGAGCCGCTCATGACCGTGAGCACGGCTAGTATACTAGTTTTACACTCTGCAGAGGTTGCACATCTTTAACCACAAGCCGTGTTACCCATCTGCCAAGGGGGCATGAATCCCATACACCTCTACCAAGGAAGCGAGGCAGGGTAACACTACGAGGCCTTTACAAAGTTCCACTAGCTTCAGACTACCCGCTACAGTTTATAGGAAGCTCCAGTGCAAGGTTCTTGTCTGACCGCCATCGCAGCAAAATCAAACAAGGACCTCCCTACACTGACCACTCCCCTACTGCCCTTGCCCCTTTCGGGTAAGGTAGCCCTCCCCTAGCTTTCCTAGTTAATCAGCCAAGGGCGTCCCATTAAACCCTTGTGGTAGCACTGTTTTCCCGGGTGGTCGCTCCATGTTCCCATTAATTTAATGATCTTAACATGAACAACAATAATAACAAGATAATAACAGAATAATCATGAATAGTGTATCTCCATACCCAATCCACATAAAGCATTAGCAAGTACTACCCAAAAATATTTCAGGGGTGAACAAGGTATAGAGGCAATCAAAACTGTGGTAACATAAAGGCTCCCATCAAAATTAACCTATGCAGATCATTAAAATTAATAAGAACATGGCTGGGAAAAGTAAGTGATCAAGGGCACAACTTGCCTTCCACGAGCTCCTGCTCAGCACTCTCTACCAGCTGAACCTCAGATTCCACAGTGGCTTGCTCGTCTACTCGCATCAACACAATACATACATAGTATAGCATAAATTAACATCACATCAAACATGTAAATGAAATATACAGTAAAAATCTACACATTACCATGAGATCATAGGAACTGGAATTATTAAATTTGGAGTTATATATTTTAAGTTATGGATTTTCTAATGTTTTATGTGCTTAATACAAGATTAAGTACTAGAATAATTTCTAATGTGCTTTTCATGCCAAAACAGTGGCACAAATAAATAGACAATAATTTTATGAAAATTTAGGAACTGGAATGGTCTAATTTGGAATTCATATGAATTTTCTACAATTTAAACAAGTTTCTACAATTAAATTTGTACTAAAAACTATTTTCTAAATATGTTTCCTGGTTTTCCTAATCTGTGGACCGCGCCTCATTTTCTGGTAAGTTCAGGGGCCAACGTGTAAGTATTCTCAAGACTCAGAGCGCCCCCGGTAAGGACGGCGGGTTGTTTTCTGTTTTAGTCAGGGTTTCTTTAGCAAATTTGACACGGCGAAGGGGTATCGGTCGATTATGGCCGTTAGATCCGCAATCGTCGGTCCAGATTAGACCGAGGTACACTTGAACCCGAGATCGCCCACATACGTTGGATCCCAATCCTATGATCCGCGGTACACTATCCAACCCCTTCCACCACGGCCGCACGATTATTTATCAACGGCTACGATAGATTAACCGAATGAAGGCCACAAGATCTAATCCTAGCCGTAGGGAAATGATCCAACGGTGATGGCCTTTCTTCCTCACCGCGTCGCGCGAGTGACAGAGCCCGGTAGTCGACGGCGAGCTCGCCACTGTGACGGCGAACAACCCAAGCCGTACCCAGCCCAAGCCAAACCAAACCTCACACGCGCCTAATCACGCTGCAGAGAGGGGAATGGAACGTACCGCCGCAGAGGGCGGTGAGGACGGGGCTGGCGCACACGGTCCGAAGATCCTCCACGTGGTGGGTGCGTCGAGGGTCCCTGACGCCGAGATTCCAAGGAGCTCCCGCCGCCGCACCAGAGGCTTTTGCCGCGCCCAAACTCCCCGCCGGTCACCCGATCCGAAGACGGCGGATGTCTTCGGCAGACGCTGCGCACATTCGATTTCTCTTTCTTGGAAGCTTGGTGGGGCAGCGAAAAAAAGGGATAGCACGCGTGGACGATGTCGAGCGGATCAGGGATCCGTTTTATACAGTTCGAGGTGGCAACCACCATCCCGAGATCCCCGGGTCAACATCCATGGCGACGCACGCGGGTTTTAGTTGCCGCCCAAGCGGATCGACGAGGTGCGCGGTCGTTCGCTCCAACGGAGGTAACACTGATGCCGGGGCCCACCTGGCCAGCGAGACGCACAGGTACGAAGTGCGTGCAGCGGTAGTCTGTTGGGGAAGAAGAAGGTACGCAGTGGGACCCACAAGGTAGTGGCTCAAGGGCGCGCGCAGGTCATTCCGTAAGACTGAGGTGTGGGCCCATGTGGCCGGAGTCTCCACGCGCGAGACGTATGGAGCCTGGCGGCGCAGGGAACCCATCGGCTAGGGTTAGGCGCGGAAATGGGCCAGCGCACGGGAAGATTCGGCCCAAGGCAGCGATTTTCCTTTTTCTTTTATGTTATATTTTCTGCTTTTCTTTTTCTTTGAGTTTGAAATTCAAAGTTCAAAATTCAATTTTTGCTCTGTGGTAAATCCTCCTCAATTTAAGAGAATCATATTGCACATAATATTCTTACCTTTATTTATAATTTTGTATACACCTTTTCTTTTCTTTTTCCACTTCTAGATTATAAAATTTTCTTTTATATTTTATATTCCACTTTGTGACCTTAATATATTTATTTTCACATTATTATTTTTATATGGTCACAATATGCACACAAAATAAAATCCAGCATGATGCATAATTTTAGTGGCATATAGTTTGTATTTATTTGTTTTCATGTGATGTTCTCATGAAACGATAAACATGGACAACAAACATATATACAAAGGAATGTCATTTCTTCTTTTAGGATATCCTCCACAAATTACAAGTTGGGTATTACAAATCCTACCCCCCTTAAAAATAATCTCGTCCTCGAGATTTAAGAAGATCTAGGGAAAAGGTGGGGAAAATCTATGCGAAGCTCTTCTTCTCTTTCCCAGGTGGCTTCATCTTCACCGTGGTGACTCCATTGAACTTTGCACATCTTTATAACCTTATTCCTCGTAACTCGAGTCAATGTATCAAGAATCCTGATGGGGTACTCAGCATAAGTCAAATCCTCTTGTACACTAAGGTCTTCCATTGGTAACTGTTCTTCAGGCACCCTGAGACATTTCTTCAGCTGAGATACATGAAAGACATCATGAACATCCGAAAGATGATCCGGTAACTCCAATTGATATGCAACCTCTCCCACTCGCTTTAAGATTAAGAAGGGTCCAATAAAGCGAGGGGACAACTTTCCTTTGACTTTGAATCTCCTCATACCCCGGAGTGGTGACACCTTCAAATAGACATAATCTCCCTCCTTAAACTCAAGTAATCTTCTCCAGGTGTCAGCATAGCTTTTCTGCCTGGATTGTGCAGTTCTCAAATTCTCCCTTATTTGCTGAACTTGTTCCTCTGCTTCTTGTATAATCTTAGGCCCAAACAACTGTCTTTCACCAGTTTGATCCCAATACAGTGGAGTCCTGCACTTTCTGCCATACAAAGCCTCAAACGGTGACATCTTCAAACTGGCCTGATAGCTATTATTATAAGAAAACTCCGCATAAGGCAAACTCTTATCCCAACTTCCACCATGTTTAAGAGCACAAGCTCTTAACATATCCTCTAGCACTTGGTTGGTCCTCTCAGTCTGCCCATCAGTCTGTGGATGGTAAGCCGAACTAAAATTCAATCTCGTATCCAATGACTCGTGCAACTTCTTCCAGTATCGAGAGGTAAACTGTGATCCTCGATCAGACACGATCTTCCTTGGCACACCATGTAGGCAGACAATCCGTGCCATGTACAATTCTGCCAACTTGGCTCCTGAATAAGTGGTCTTCACCGGAATAAAGTGGGCTACCTTAGTTAGCCTGTCCACAATCACCCATATAGAATCATATCCAGCAGACGTGCGGGGTAATCCAACAATGAAGTCCATGCCAATCTCTTCCCATTTCCACTCAGGTATCTTCAGTGGGTGCAATAGTCCGGCTGGCCTCTGGTGTTCAGCCTTAACTCTTTGGCATACATCGCACATAGCCACATGTGCAGCCACATCTCTCTTTAGTCCATACCACCAATACTTTTGCTTCAAATCCTGATACATCTTAGTACTTCCAGGATGGATAGAATAAATTGAGTCATGTGCTTCCTTCAATATGGTTTCCCGAAGACTATCAATATCGGGAACACAGATCCGATTCTTGAACCATATCGTGCCTTGTTCATCCTCCGTGAACTCCGGGCCTCTACCCTCTGTTATCAGATCCTTGATCTCCTAGATTTTAGCATCACCAACCTGACCTTTACGAATTTCTTGCTCCAAGGTAGGTTCCAATTCAATAGTAATTCCTTCCATATGTGTAACAATTCCCAGGTTGAGTCTCTCAAAATCTTTTGCTAATTCATCAGGTAGCTGGACAACGAAAGCGGAGTGAACATGTTCCTTCCGACTCAAGGCATCTACAACCAAATTCGCCTTGCCTGGGTGATAGTGAATCTCCAAATCATAATCCTTAATGAGCTCCAACCAACGGCGTTGCCTAAGGTTGAGATCCTTTTGAGTGAATATGTACTTCAAGCTCTTATGGTCCGTGTATACTTGGCACTTAGTTCCCATAATGTAGTGTCTCCAAATCTTAAGTGCATGCACAACGGCAGCCAGTTCCAAGTCATGAGTGGGGTAGTTCAGTTCATGCTTCCGCAACTGACGAGATGCATAGGCAATCACATGTCCTTCTTGCATGAGCACACATCCAAGTCCTTGGCCACATGCATCACAATAAATATCAAATCCCTTCTGCAGATCTGGCATAATCAATACTGGAGGTGACATCAATCTCTCCTTCAATTGATCAAAGCTTTCTTGGCACTTCTCATCCCACTTAAATTCTCTTCCTTTCTCCAAAAGCGAGGTCATAGGCTTGGCAATCTTAGAGAACCCTTCAATAAATCTCCGATAATATCCTGCGAGTCCCAAGAAACTTTGAATCTCAGTAACTGTAGTGGGCACTCTCCACTCCATTATCTCCTTCACTTTAGCAGGATCCACTGCTATTCCTCCATTAGAAATAATATGACCAAGGAATGGCACCTTGTCAATCCAAAACTCGCACTTGCTGAACTTAGCGTAGAGTTGATTATCTCGTAACTTCTGTAGCACCATCCTTAGATGTTGTTCATGATCACTTTCATTCTTAGAATAGATAAGAATATCGTCGATAAACACCACGACGAATCTGTCCAAATACTCCATAAACACTTTGTTCATCAAATTCATGAAATAAGCCGGTGCATTGGTTAATCCAAATGACATAACAGTAAACTCATATAATCCATATCGAGTCGAGAAAGCCGTCTTGGGAATATCCGATGGTCTAATCCTCATCTGATGGTAACCAGATCGGAGATCAATCTTCGAGAATACTCTAGCTCCTCTCATCTGGTCAAACAAATCCTCAATACGGGGTAATGGATACTTGTTCTTCACCGTGACATCATTAAGTGATCTATAGTCCACACACATTCTTTGTGATCCATCCTTCTTCTGCACAAATAACACTGGTGCTCCCCAAGGTGAGGAACTTGGACGAATGTAACCAGCCTCTTGTAACTCCGTCAACTGCTTCTTAAGTTCCTTCAACTGTTCTACGGACATTCTATATGGCCGTTTAGAAATAGGGGCGGTTCCAGGTAAGAGATCAATAACAAACTCAACTTCTCTATCAGGTGGCATCCCTGGTAACTCCTCTGGAAAGACATCCGGAAAATCTCTAACCACCCGGATGTTGTCGCCAACAAACTCCTCAGGCATAAAGAACATTGCACGCATGGATGAGGAGGTTACTGCAATATTAACTTGAAATCTTTCTCCTTTAGTGGTAGTGAGTTCTACGGTACCTCTACCACAAGCTATAACGGCCTTTGCCTTTCTTAGCCATGACATACCAAGTATTAGATCTATACTGCTTGACTCTAATATTATTGCAGTAGCTCCAAATTATCTACCCATAATGGTTAATGTCAATCTACGTGTCATTTAATTCGCCTCAACAGGCCCTTTAGGTGTAATTACTATCATGGGTTTTCTCATATTTAGTAGTGGTATTTCATTTGTGTTGGCATATCTAGCAGACATGAATGAATGTGTAGCACCAGAATCAAATAATATGGTTGCAGGAATTGTATTAACATAAAACATACCAATTACGAGGTCCCCACCATCAGGAGTATCATCAACGCTGACTTGATTCACCCTGGCTATAGAATATCCCTTGCCAGGGGTCTGTTGCTTGTTCTGAGCTGGAGTAGTAGCAATCCTCTGTGGGCAGACATTTGCATAATGACCAGTCTTCCCACACTTGAAGCACATAGTGCCTAGACTCTGTCCTGCAAACTTCGTCGGGGTGCCAGTGGGAGTAGCCTATCGAGGAGGTGGAGTCCTCAGTGGTGATTGCTGAACTGGGTGTGGTCCTCCCGGTCGAGTCGGTGTACCCTGTGGTGAACTGTAGCGAGGATGAACACTGCTGCTACCCTGTCCCTGTGAGATAGCCTTCCTCTTCAAATCACCCAGTTGAACACGCTTGTGTTCAATAGCAAGAGCCTTATCCAGTAGCCTCTAAAATGATGGAAAGGTGTGTGCAACCAGTGCATACTGCAAGGGTCCATTAAGTCCTTCAATAAAGTGCTCCTGCTTCCTTTCATCCTCAGCAACTTCCTCCGGAGCATATCTCGACAGCTGAATAAATTTGTCTCTGTACTCGCTGACCGACATGTTGCCTTGCTTCAATGCCAGAAACTCCTTCTTCTTGATCTTTATCATCCCAGCTGGAATATGGTAGTTCCTGAACTGCGTACTGAACTCTGCCCAGGTAATAGTATCAGCAGCATCATGGGCAGCAGTATAAGAATCCCACCAGTCAGCAGCAGGACCCGTCAGACATCCAGAAGCATATAAAACCTTCTCCCGGTCAGTGCATTGTGCAATGTTGAGCATCTTCTCAATTGCTTTCAGCCAATCATCTGCATCAAGTGGATCTGGCGAACTTGCAAATGTAGGTGGCTTATGACTCATGAACTCTCGGTGCTTATCACGAGGTGGAACTGGTGGTGGTGGTGGAGGCAATGGCACTTGTTGCTGTTGTTGCTGTTGTTGAAGTTGTTGTTGCAGCTGCTGTTGTTGCGCCCTCCTTTCTTGGTGTATCTCATCTCTCTCCTGGCGCAACTCCTGGCGTATGTCTTCTCTTTCCTGACGCATCTCTTGGCGTTCTTGCTGCATCTGGGCACGCATATCAGCCATAGTGTCCGCCATTTGCTGCATCACCGCCATCTGAGCAGCAACCAGTGGGTCAACTCCGCCTGGTGGAGGATTAGCAGGATTCATCTCAGCAGGCTGTGGCTGAGGTTGTCTATAAATTCTTCGAGTGTGTCAGTTAGGAGGCAAATCAATTCCACCACCCCTCCTGGTATTGACCATCTGAGTTAGATACATATGGTAGAAAAAGCAGTAGACAAGGCAGTAATTACAATCATGTTACTTTGGGGGATTTATTAGCTAAGCAGTTTAATGTTTTACCTACCATAGCTAATTTATTACATTATGCTGGCACATGCTAAGATGTCCATATATAATACTTCAATCAGTCAAAGAAGCAAATCAAACATTTTTCATCAGAACAATCAAACAACATTTTTAAATATAGAAAATAGTTTTGATTTGGTCTTAGGTCTCCTATCTCTTAAAATGTCATAGGGGGTAGAGATTCCAAGGTGTGAAATCCATCTTGTCTAAGAGTAGAAAAGGTAAGAATGATCAGAGTAGAACAGTAGAAGGTGAGACATGATCAAGATAAGTATAGAAAGAATCAGAGTAAGGTGAGTATAGAATGAATCAGAATGAGATAAGTAGGTAAGGGTTTGTCCATTTCTACCTAGGTTTCGTCCTACAGTCAACATTTCCTCTGATACCACTTCTGTCACACCCGGTTTTAAAGGACAAAGCCGGGTGCATCTCATACATGCGCCAAGAAGACAACATATATAATAACAGAGTGTATAGAGATAAATGTCATAATACATCAGAGTATTTATTACATAGCGGAAGTCTTATTACAAAATAAAGATAAATATAAAACGAACTAAGGATCGTCGGCGCCAATGTCGATCGAGAAACGACACCTAGATCAAGTCGAATGCCTCAGTGTTAGGCGGCTCCTCTTCGACCACCTGTTCTTCTCCTGTGGGGGGGTGTGAGACAGCAAGAGTGAGCTCACATACGTTCATAGCTCAACAAGTCGTGGGGAATAATGTGGCATGAACTCACCAGAGGTGGGAGTTCATGTAGTGTAAGGCTAATCAATGAAGTAAAGGCTAAGGCTGAGCATTGCTTTTATAAGTTGGTCAAAATTTTATTAGCAATTACTAAGTGTAATTAAATACCAAACTTTAATAATAATAAAGAACAGTAATAGTAAAATAATCCCAAATGCGATGCAAATGTCAAATTAAATTTACGTTCCATAGTTAATCATGTGAGGGTCCGAGCCGCTCATGACCGTGAGCACGGCTAGTATACTAGTTTTACACTCTGCAGAGGTTGCGCATCTTTACCCACAAGCCGTGTTACCCATCTGCCAAGGGGGCATGAATCCCATACACCTCTGCCAAGGAAGCGAGGCAGGGTAACACTACGAGGCCTTTACAAAGTTCCACTAGCTTCAGACTACCCGCTACAGTTTATAGGAAGCTCCAGTGCAGGGTTCTTGTCTGACCGCCATCGCAGCAAAATCAAACAAGGACCTCCCTACACTGACCACTCCCCTACTGCCCTTGCCCCTTTCGGGTAAGGTAGCCCTCCCCTAGCTTTCCTAGTTAATCAGCCAAGGGCGTCCCATTAAACCCTTGTGGTAGCACTGTTTTCCCGGGTGGTCGCTCCATGTTCCCATTAATTTAATGATCTTAACATGAACAGCAATAATAACAAGATAATAACAGAATAATCATGAATAGTGTATCTCCATACCCAATCCACATAAAGCATTAGCAAGTACTACCCAAAAATATTTCAGGGGTGAACAAGGTATAGAGGTAATCAAAACTGGGGTAACATAAAGGCTCCCATCAAAATTAACCTATGCAGATCATTAAAATTAATAAGAACATGGCTGGGAAAAGTAAGTGATCAAGGGCACAACTTGCCTTCCACGAGCTCCTGCTCAGCACTCTCTACCAGCTGAACCTCAGATTCCACAGTGGCTTGCTCGTCTACTCGCATCAACACAATACATACATAGTATAGCATAAATTAACATCACATCAAACATGTAAATGAAATATACAGTAAAAATCTACACATTACCATGAGATCATAGGAACTGGAATTATTAAATTTGGAGTTATATATTTTAAGTTATGGATTTTCTAATGTTTTATGTGCTTAATACAAGATTAAGTACTAGAATAATTTCTAATGTGCTTTTCATGCCAAAACAGTGGCACAAATAAATAGACAATAATTTTATGAAAATTTAGGAACTGGAATGGTCTAATTTGGAATTCATATGAATTTTCTACAATTTAAACAAGTTTCTACAATTAAATTTGTACTAAAAACTATTTTCTAAATATGTTTCCTGGTTTTCCTAATCTGTGGACCGCGCCTCATTTTCTGGTAAGTTCAGGGGCCAACGTGTAAGTATTCTCAAGACTCAGAGCGCCCCCGGTAAGGACGGCGGGTTGTTTTCTGTTTTAGTCAGGGTTTCTTTAGCAAATTTGACACGGCGAAGGGGTATCGGTCGATTATGGCCGTTAGATCCGCAATCGTCGGTCCAGATTAGACCGAGGTACACTTGAACCCGAGATCGCCCACATACGTTGGATCCCAATCCTATGATCCGCGGTACACTATCCAACCCCTTCCACCACGGCCGCACGATTATTTATCAACGGCTACGATAGATTAACCGAATGAAGGCCACAAGATCTAATCCTAGCCGTAGGGAAATGATCCAACGGTGATGGCCTTTCTTCCTCACCGCGTCGCGCGAGTGACAGAGCCCGGTAGTCGACGGCGAGCTCGCCATTGTGACGGCGAACAACCCAAGCCGTACCCAGCCCAAGCCAAACCAAACCTCACACGCGCCTAATCACGCTGCAGAGAGGGGAATGGAACGTACCGCCGCAGAGGGCGGTGAGGACGGGGCTGGCGCACACGGTCCGAAGATCCTCCACGCGGTGGGTGCGTCGAGGGTCCCTGATGCCGAGATTCCAAGGAGCTCCCGCCGCCGCACCAGAGGCTTTTGCCGCGCCTGAACTCCCCACCGGTCACCCGATCCGAAGACGGCGGATGTCTTCGGCAGACGCTGCGCACATTCTATTTCTCTTTCTTGGAAGCTTGGTGGGGCAGCGAAAAAAAAGGGATAGCACGCGTGGACGATGTCGAGTGGATCAGGGATCCGTTTTATACAGTTCGAGGTGGCAACCACCATCCCGAGATCCCCGGGTCAACATCCATGGCGGCGCACGCGGGTTTTAGTTGCCGCCCAAGAGGATCGACGAGGTGCTCGGTCGTTCGCTCCAACGGAGGTAACACTAATGCCGGGGCCCACCTGGCCAGCGAGACGCGCAGGTACGAAGTGCGTGCAGCGGTAGTCTGTTGGGGAAGAAGAAGGTACGCAGTGGGACCCACAAGGTAGTGGCTCAAGGGCGCGCGCAGGTCATTCCGTAAGACTGAGGTGTGGGACCATGTGGCCGGAGTCTCCACGCGCGAGACGTATGGAGCCTGGCGGCGCAGGGAACCCATCGGCTAGGGTTAGGCGCGGAAATGGGCCAGCGCACGGGAAGATTCGGCCCAAGACAGCGATTTTCCTTTTTCTTTTATGTTATATTTTCTGCTTTTCTTTTTCTTTGAGTTTGAAATTCAAAGTTCAAAATTCAATTTTTGCTCTGTGGTAAATCCTCCTCAATTTAAGAGAATCATATTGCACATAATATTCTTACCTTTATTTATAATTTTGTATACACCTTTTCTTTTCTTTTTCCACTTCTAGATTATAAAATTTTCTTTTATATTTTATATTCCACTTTGTGACCTTAATATATTTATTTTCACATTATTATTTTTATATGGTCACAATATGCACACAAAATAAAATCCAGCATGATGCATAATTTTAGTGGCATATAGTTTGTATTTATTTGTTTTCATGTGATGTTCTCATGAAACGATAAACATGGACAACAAACATATATACAAAGGAATGTCATTTCTTCTTTTAGGATATCCTCCACAAATTACAAGTTGGGTATTACAACTGGTATGCCTTTTGATCAACGGACTTACCTCCTTTGTTGAGGTCGGTGTGTCCGTCGGTTCCCATTGGAGTCTTTGCGGGCTTGGCGTCCTTCATCCCAAACCGCTTGATCAAGTCTTGCATGTACTTTGTTTGGGAGATGAAGGTCCCATCCTTGAGTTGCTTCACTTGGAACCCAAGAAAATAGCTTAGCTCGCCCATCATCGACATCTCAAACTTTTGAGTCATCACCCTGCTAAACTCTTCACAAGACTTTTGGTTAGTAGAACCAAATATTATGTCATGGACATAAATTTGGCACACAAAAAGATCACCATCACAAGTCTTAGTAAAAAGAGTTGGATCGGCTTTCCCAACCTTGAAAGCATTAGCAATTAAAAAGTCTCTAAGGCATTCATACCATGCTCTTGGGGCTTGCTTAAGTCCATAGAGCGCCTTAGAGAGCTTACACACGTGGTCGGGGTACCGTTCATCCTCAAAGCTAGGGGGTTGCTCCACGTACACCTCCTCCTTGATTGGCCCACTGAGGAAAGCGCTCTTCACATCCATTTGGAACAACCTGAAAGAATGGTGACTAGCATAGGCTAACAATATGCGAATTGACTCTAGCCTAGCCACAGGAGCAAAAGTCTCCTCAAAGTCCAAACCTGCGACTTGGGCATAACCTTTTGCCACAAGTCGTGCCTTGTTCCTTGTCACCACTCCGTGCTCGTCTTGTTTGTTGCGGAACACCCACTTGGTTCCCACAACGTTTTGCTTGGGACGAGGCACCAGTGTCCAAACTTCATTTCTCTTGAAGTTGTTGAGCTCCTCTTGCATGGCCAACACCCAGTCCGGATCTAGCAAGGCCTCTTCTACCCTGAAAGGCTCAATAGAAGAGACAAAGGAGTAATGCTCACAAAAGTTAACTAATCTAGAACGAGTAGTTACTCCCTTGCTTATGTCACTCAATATTTGGTCGACGGGATGATTCCTTTGAATCGTCGCTCGAACTTGGGTTGGAGGTGCCGGTTGCGCTTCTTCCTCTATCACATGAACATCTTGTGCTCCCCCTTGATCACACGCCTCTTCTTGATGGACCTGTTCATCTTCTTGAGTTGGGGGATGCACCATTGTTGAGGAAGAAGGTTGATCTTGCTCCTTTTGTTCCAGTGGCCTCACATCTCCAATTGCCATGGTGCGCATTGCGACCGTTGGAACGTCTTCTTCATCTACATCATCAAGATCAACAACTTGCTCTCTTGGAGAGCCATTAGTCTCATCAAATACAACGTCGCTAGAGACTTCAACCAAACCCGATGATTTGTTGAAGACCCTATACGCCTTTGTATCTGAGTCATAACCTAACAAAAACCCTTCTACAGCTTTGGGAGCAAACTTAGAATTCCTACCTTTCTTCACTAGAATGTAACATTTGCTCCCAAATACACGAAAGTAAGACACATTGGGTTTGTTACCGGTTAGAAGCTCATATGAAGTCTTCTTGAGGAGGCGATGAAGATAGACCCGGTTTATGGCGTGGCAAGCCGTGCTCACGGCTTCCGTCCAAAACCGTTCGGGCGTCTTAAATTCACCAAGCATCGTCCTCGCCATGTCTAGTAGCGTCCTGTTCTTCCTCTCTACCACACCATTTTGCTGTGGTGTGTAGGGAGCGGAGAACTCGTGCTTGATTCCTTCCTCCTCAAGATACTCCTCCACTTGAAGGTTCTTGAACTCGGACCCATTGTCGCTCCTTATCTTCTTCACTTTGAGCTCAAACTCGTTTTGGGCTCTCCTTAGGAAGCGCTTGAGGATCCCTTGGGTTTCAGATTTATCCTGCAAAAAGAATACCCAAGTGAAGCGGGAAAAATCATCAACTATAACAAGACCATACTTACTTCCTCCTATTCTTAGATAGGCGACGGGTCCGAAGAGGTCCATATGAAGTAACTCCAGGGGTCTTGATGTGGTCATCACATTTTTGGCATGATGAGAGCTTCCCACCTGTTTGCCTGCTTGACAAGCTGCACAAGGTCTATCTTTTTCGAAAGTTACATTAGTTAGACCTATCACGTGTTCTCCCTTTAGAAGCTTGTGAAGGTTCTTCATCCCCACATGTGCTAAACGGCGATGCCACAGCCAGCCCATGCTAGTCTTAGCAATTAAGCATGCATCTAGACCGGCCTCCTCTTTTGCAAAATCAACTAAATAAAGTTTGTCGTCTAGTACACCCTTAAAAGCTAATGAACCATCACTTCTTCTAAAGACAAACACATCTACATTCGTGAATAAATAGTTATATCCCATATTACAAAGTTGACTCATAGACAACAAGTTATATCCAAGCGACTCAACTAAGAACACATTAGAAATAGAGTGCTCGGATGAAATAGCAATTCTTCCTAACCCTTTCACCTTGCCTTGGTTCCCATCACCGAATATGATTGAATATTGGGGATCCTTGTTCTTGACGTAGGAAGAGAACATCTTCTTTTCTCCCGTCATGTGGTTTGTGCATCCGCTGTCGATAATCCAGCTTGAGCCCCCGGATGCATAAACCTGCAAGGCAAATTTAGGCTTGGGTCTTAGGTACCTGTCACACCCGGCTTTAAGGGACAAAGCCAGGTGCATCTCATACATGCGCCAAGAAGACAACATATATAATAACAGAGTGTATAGAGATAAATGTCATAAAACATCACATAGCGGAAGACTTATTACAAAATAAAATGATAAAGATAAAACGAACTAAGGATCGTCGGCGCCAATGTCAACTGAGAAACGCCACCTAGATCAGATCATACTCCTCGCCTTGTGGCTCCTCCTGAACCACCTGCTCTTCTCCTGTGGGGGGGTGTGAGACACCAAGGGTGAGCTCACACATGATCATAGCTCAACAAGTTGTGGGGAACCAGTGGACATAAACTCACAAAGGTGTGAGTTCATGTGATGTGTAAGGCTAATCAATGACAGGGGTTAAAGCTGAGCATTGCTTTTAAGTAGTTGGTCAAAATTTTATTAGCAGTTACTAAGTGTAAGTAAATACCAAACCATAAGTAAAGTAGTAGAACAAAATTAATAACAACCCATGCAATGCAAATGACAAATTGAATTTAAGTTCCATAATTTAAACATCAGAGAGTCCTGAGCTACTCATGACCGTGAGCTCGGCTAGTATACCAGTTTTACACTCTGCAGAGGTTGTACCCTTTACCCACAAGTCATGTTACCCATCTGCCAAGGGATCGCGACTTCCCATACACCTCTACCTAGGAAGCGCGGCAGGGCAACACTACGAGGCCTTTACAAAGTTCCACTAGCTTCCGAAAACCCGCTACAGTTTATAGGAAGTTCCAATGCAAGGTTCTTGGCTGACCGCCATTGCAGCAAAATCAACCAAGGACCTCCCTACACTGACCACTCCCCTACTGCCCTTGCCCCTTTCGGGTAAGGTAGTCTTCCACTAGCTTTCCTAATTAATCAGCCAAGGGCGTCCCATTAAACCCTTGTGGTGGCACGTGGTTCTCAAGTTAAGCTCTATGTTCCAATTAACATTAATGATCTCAACATGAACATAGAATAACAAAAAGAATTGGAACATAGAGGTAATAAATGATTATCCCAAAACCATATAAAGCAATAGCAAACTACCCAAGTGATTCAGGGGTAAACAAGGTAATGAGATAAACAATCTAGGGTGGCCTATCGGGTCCCATCAAAATTAACCTATGCATGGATAAGTGATATTAAAGAACATTATTATGTAAAAAGTGGTCAAGGGCACAACTTGCCTTCAATGAGCTCCTGCTCAGCTACTTCAACCTGCTCCTCACCAGGATCCTCGGTCACGGGCTCTTCTACTCGCCACAATACAAACAAGCACAGTGCATATAGAGAAATTAACATTACACCAAACATATAGACAAAATACACAGTAATAATCTACACATTAAAATAAAAACCTAGGAACAGGAATCATAATTTTTCAAGTTATAGATTTTAAGTTATGGATTTTCAAAGGTTTTATGTGCTTTAAGTAAGATTAAGTGTGAGATTAATTTTCTTACTGTTGTCATGATAAAACAGAGGATCTAGGTGTTGGAGAATAAAATTATAAAAATTTAGAAAGTGGAATGGATTAATTTGGAGCAAGTATGAATTTTCTATGAATTATTGAAGATTTAGCACTTATTTTTGTATTAAAAATACATTTTCTAATTCATTTATTCATTTTAACCTGTCACTGGACTGGGCCTCAATTCCTGGAAAGTCCAGGGGTCTTGGGGTAATATTTCTAAGGCACAGGGGACAGTTCATGAGGATGGCGGGTTCTAATCCAAGGAAACCTAGGGTTTCATATGCTAAAATGCCATCCCGAAGGGGTATGAAAAGGCCTCGACCGTTGGATCTTGATCTGCGGTCAGGATTAGATCGGAACCCAGATCAACTGACGTACGCTCCGAGCCGTCAGATCGAGCACGCGCGGTCAAGATTTAAAATACTACGGAGCAACCTAGCGCGTTGGATCAAGATCGCGCGGCACGGACCAGATCCCACCGAACCGGTACCTAACTTCTAATCGTGGCCGTCCGCCATTGATCCGACGGAGCACGATTATCGCCCCAACAGTGCAGGCACGCACGGTGGCGCCGCCCACCGGGCCGCGACGAAGCTCGCCGGAGAATCCCAATCTATCGTGCCAGTGGATAATTCGCGCCAGAACCCACGCAGAACCAAATTCGCTTTCACCCGAATCGATTGGGATGGGGATTGTCCCAGATTGCAGTCGCTATAGCACAGACCACCACCGGCCGCGACCATGGAATGGTTGATGGCGGTGCCCGGCCGTTCGGCCCATCGGAACCTAAGTCCAGAACTGCTACGCACTAGGGAACACAGAGATAAACACGAGTAAGGGAGGAATTGCTCACCAACTTCGTGTCCGGGCGGGTGTAGTCCTTCGCGCGGGATGGTGGCACCAGCAGGGGATCGAGGAATTGGCCGCCGTCGAGGCTCCCTAGGCGCGCGCAACCGGGATCCCACACTCCACACGCCAAGGCGATTCCGGCGACTGAGCTTCAAGGGTAGAACACCGGCGAGTCTCGAAAATGGTAGAACGGCAAGAGGGGCTCTCGGTTGGTTATCTCACGTCAAGCAGCGCCGTGGCGATACAAACGTGCTGACGGCGCCTATATACACCGAAGGTCGGGGAGGAGTGGTAGAGGTCGCGGCTTCCCCAACGACCGGCGCGAGAATGGCGGCCCGGAAATCTCGCATTCCGTTGAGCTCAGCTGCGGCCGGATCTCGGACACGGTTAGGGATGACATGCGGGCCCGGCGCATAAGCGAGTGCCAGTGGCGTACGCGCGAACTGGTGAGACTGTAGGCGGGACCCACGGGTCAGTCGTGGAGTTCGCGCAGGAGGGAAGGAGATCACGGGCCACGCGTGGGTGATTGGTAGATGGGCCGAATGGCATGAAGTTGGCCCACCTGCAGGTTTTCCCTTTTTATTTTATTTCCCTTTTCCTATTTTGTCTTCCAAATTCATGATTTAAATTTCCATTCAAATTTTGAATCCAAACAGTGTTGTGAACCTGTACTCTAGTTAAGGTACAATATATTTTTACTTACTTATTTTTCTCCTCATAATATTCATTTCTTCTCTTTTCTAAATTCTAGAATCCTCTTTAAATCTTAAATTCTCATCTAGGTACTAATATTCTCTTTATTTTATTTTATTTTGGTTAGCCACAAAATGCACTCCACAAAAAAATAATATCCAGCATGATGCATACTTTCAATGGCATATATTCTTTTATTAATTATTTGCTTTTGAATATGGTGTTCACATGGGATGATGCACAAAGGTTAAACCCACATAAGGAGAAATTGTTTCTCTATTGGTATTATTCCTAGCAAATTACAAAGTTGGTGTTACAGTACCCAACTCATGTTGGGTCCTACAAGGTTAGTTACAATAGTCTTAGGGACCCAAATGCAAGTCTTGTCTCCCTTACATTTGGCCCCTAATTTCCTAGCAATTACCTTCTTATCCTTTCTACAAATAGCAAAGGAAGCATTGCAAGCATAATAAATTGTAGAAGGTTCATTCATTGCTTTCCTAGGAACATGAACAATATTTCTTCTAGGCATAGCATTTTTTCTAGCCCAATTTCTATGATGCATAGAAGAACTAGAAGCAAACATTGCATTTGAATCATAAGCATGTGAAACAACATCATTGCAACTCCTATCATGATGAACATTCCTAGAATATCTCCTATCATGGTATAAGAAAGCATGGTTCTTTTGAATACTATTTGCCATAGGGGCCTTCCCTTTCTCCTTGATGGAGATGGAAGCCTTATGGCTTGTTAAGTTCTTGACTTCCCTCTTGAAGCCAAGACCATCCTTAATTGAGGGGTGTCTACCAACCGTGTAGGCATCCCTTGCAAATTTTAGTTTATCAAAATCATTTTTGCTGGTCTTAAGTTGGGCATTAAGACTAGCCATTTCATCATTTAATTTAGAAATTGAAACTAGGTGTTCACTACAAGCATCAATATTAATATCTTTACACCTATTGCAAATTGCAACATGTTCTACACAAGATGTTGATTTATTGGCTATTTCTAACTTAGCATTCAAATCATCATTTATGCTCTTTAAGCTAGAAATAGAGTCATGGCATGTAGACAATTCACAAGAGAGCATTTCATTTCTTTTAATTTCTTACGCAAGGGAGTTTTGTGCCTCTACAAACTTATCATGCTCATCATATAAGAGATCCTCTTGATTTTCTAACAATCTATTCTTATCATTCAAAGCATCAATCAATTCATTTATTTTATCAATCTTAGTTCTATCTAGGCCCTTGAATAAACTAGCATAGTCTATTTCATCATCATCACTAGACTCATCCTCACTAGAAGAAGCATAAGTGGATTTTCGAGAGTTTACCTTCTTCTCCTTTGCCATGAGGCAAGTGTGATGCTCATTGGGTAAGAGGGACGCTTTGTTGAAGGCGGTGGTGGCGAGTCCTTCGTTGTCGGAGCCGGACGACGAACAATCCGAGTCCCACTCCTTTCCAAGGTGTGCCTCGCCCTTAGCTTTCTTGTAAGCCTTCTTCTTTTCCCTCTTGTTCCCTTGTTCCTGGTCACTATCATTATCGGGACAATTAGCGATAAAATGACCAATCTTACCACATTTGAAGCATGAGCGCTTCCCCTTTGTCTTGGTCTTGTTGGGATGCTCCTTGCGACCCCTTAGCACCGTCTTGAAGCGCTTGATGATGAGGGCCATCTCTTCCTCATTGAGTCCCGCCGCCTTAACTTGTGCCACCTTTCTAGGTAGCGCCTCCTTGCTCCTCGTTGCTTTGAGAGCAATGGTTTGAGGCTTGTGGATTGGACCATTCAAAGCATCATCAACGTATCTAGCCTCCTTGATCATCATCCGCCCGCTCATGAACTTTCCAAGTATCTCCTCGGGCGTCATCTTGGTGTACCTAGGATTTTCACGAATATTGTTCACAAGATGTGGATCAAGGACAGTAAAAGACCTTAGCATTAGGCGGACGACGTCGTGGTCCGTCCATCGCGTGCTTCCATAGCTCCTTATTTTGTTGACGAGGGTCTTGAGCCGATTGTACGTTTGGGTTGGCTCCTCGCCCCTGATTATTGCGAATCTCCCAAGTTCGCCCTCCAATAACTCCATCTTGGTGAGCATGGTGACGTCATTTCCCTCATGAGAGATCTTGAGGGTGTCCCAAATTTTCTTGGCGTTATCCAAGCCGCTCACCTTATGGTATTCATCCCTGCACAAAGATGCTAGAAGAACAGTAGTAGCTTGTGCATTTTTGTGAATTTGCTCATTGATAAATGTGGGACTATCAGTACTATCAAATTGCATTCCACTCTCTACTATCTCCCATATGCTTGGATGGAGAGAGAACAAGTGGCTACGCATTTTGTGACTCCAAAATCCATAGTCCTCTCCATCAAAGTGAGGAGGTTTACCAAGTGGAATAGAGAGTAAATGAGCATTTGTATTTTGCGGAATTCTAGAATAATCAAAAAAAAAGTTTGAATTGACCGTTTTCTTTTTCTCGTAGTTGTCGTCGTCCTTTTGGGAAGAAGAGGACTCGTCGTTGTCGTCGTAGTAGACGATCTCCTTGATGCGCCTTGTTTTCTTCTTCTTCCCGTCTTTTCTTTTGTGGCTTGAGCCTGAGTCAGTAGGCTTGTCATCTTTAGGATCATTGACGAAGGACTCCTTCTCCTTATCATTGACCACCATCCCCTTGCCCCTAGGATCCATCTCTTAGGGCGATAAGTCCCTTTCTTGAAGAAAACGGCTCTGATACCAATTGAGAGCACCTAGAGGGGGGGTGAATAGGTGATCCTGTAAAACTTAAAACTTAACACCACAAACTTGATTAAGAGTTAGTATAATGAAATCAAGTGAGTAGAGAGGAGAACTCTTGTGAAGCACAATAGACACAATAAGGACAAGCACAAGAGACACGAAGATTTATCCCGTGGCTCGGCCAAGTACAAAACTTGCCTACTCCATGTTGTGGCGTCCCAACAGACGAGAGTTGCACTCAACTCCTCTCAAGTGATCCAAAGATCAACTTGAATACCACGGTGTTCTTCTTTACTTTGCTCTTTTCCCGTTTGCGAGGAATCTCCACAACTTCGTGTCTCTCGCCCTTACAATAAGAATCAATATGAAGCACAAGAGTAAGGAAGGGAAGCAACACACTCAAATCCACAGCAAATATGCACACACAAGATCAAGACTTGAGCTCAAGACAATATCTCGAGGTTCTCACTAGAACGGAGCTCAAATCACTAAGAATGTCGAACAAGTGCGCAAGAATGAAGTGTGAGTGATCAACAATGCTCAAAGGTTGCTTGGTGTCCTTCTCCATGCGCCTAGGGGTCCCTTTTATAGCCCCAAGGCAGCTAGGAGCCGTTGAGAGCATTTCAAGAAGGCAATTCTTGCCTTCTGTCGTCTGGCGCACCGGACAGTCCAGTGCACCACCGGACACTGTCCGGTGTGGATCTCTTTCCTTATTTGGCGAAGCCGACCGTTGCAGTCTTGGAGCCGTTGGCGCACCAGACACTGTCCGGTGCACACAAGACAGTCCGGTGCCCCTTCCGACCGTTGGCACTTGCCACGCGTCGCGCGCGGATTCCGCGACCGACCGTTGGCCCGGCTGACTGTTGGCTCACCGGACAGTCCGGTGCACCACCGGACAGTCCGGTGATTTATAGCCGTACACCGTTAATTGCTTCCCGAGAGCGGCCAGTTGACAGACTCCGGCCTGGCGCACCGGACAGTCCGGTGCACCCAGATCGAGCTGTCTTTGACTGAACAAAGCCATCTCTTTTCCAACTTGATTTCTTCTGTTTCCAGCACTTAGACACAATACATTAGTCTCAAAAACAATGTACTAAGTCTTAGAAACATACCTTTTTACTTGATTTTCACTTTGTCCATCACTTTGCATAGATTAACATAAGTCCACTTGTGTTGGCACTCAATCACCAAAATACTTAGAAATGGCCCAACGGCACATTTCCCTTTCAAAACCTAACGAGAAACTATGCACTAGGGGAGTCTTTGTAAAGGCTACGTAGTGTATCCCTAGCCATTCACCTTGGTAGTGAAGATCGGGTCTGTACAACCTAGGCTGGAAAGGGATCACGACTCGTGGGTAAAGTGTGCAACCTCTGCAGAGTGTTAGAAACTGGTATATCAGCCGAGCTCACGGTTAAGAGTAGCCTTGGGATCCTCTTTGATTAGAAGAACTTTGGATACTTTTAAGATGATGGTTAACAATGATGATATAAATCTGATCTCCGGTATTTCCTCTTTTGAGGAAGTACTTTTGGGTAATAACTGGGTTTATTACTAAAACTTGGCTCTACTAATAATAATAAATACTTGACCAACTAAAAGCTGTTGGAACTGAAACACGGCGGCCGGCGATGAACTCGAACTGTGGCAGCGCGACAACAGAGCGCGATCACCAGAGCCAACGGACGAACGCTGAGACAGAGGTGTTTTTGGGCTGCAACTCGCGCGCAGTTTTCTGATGCATTAACATAGTGTTATTACACAGAGTGATCCGACTTCCCCCGCCACTCCCCGCAGTTGCACGAAGCCCCTCATTTTCGGTGGCCCGTGTGACATGCACGACGTACAGGTGGTGGCAGCGAATATCCGAACGACGCGGTCACGACGCAGACTAGGCAGTCTCCAGCTTGCCGTGATCTACGTGAAAACAAATATGCCATGCAGTAACACACGCGACAGACTAATGCATCTACATGCAACTAATGCAAGTACTGCTGACGCACTACAAGATTACAACAACATTTCACCCCCTTAATCTTGTCACTCTCCAATGTTGACCACCCCGATTAGACTTCTCAATTCAGTGAACCAGATTCTGCCAAGAGGCTTCATCAGTATATCTGCTAACTTATTTTCAGAGTTGACATGCTTCACATCCAGAACACCATTTCCCACACATTCTCTGATGTAATGATACCTTGTATCTATGTGCTTGCTTCTTTCGTGATAGACTGGATTCTTGCTTAGTTCTTGAGCTGATTTATTGTCAATGAGGAGACAAAAACGCTTCACATCAGTGCACATAAGGTCCCCCAATAGCCTACTCAACCACACCCCCTGACAGGCTGCTGAAGCTGCTGCAATATATTCAGATTCGCAAGATGACAGTGACACCACTCTTTGCTTCTGTGAACACCATGTGATGACATTGTTGCCCAAGAAAAATACAATCCCACTTGTGCTCTTTCTTCTCTCAAGATCACCTGCATGGTCACTGTCTGAGTAGCCAACTAATGTTGCATCTGCTCCCTTTGAATATTTGCAGCCATATTGGATGGTTCCTGCAACAAACCTGATAATTCGCTTGATGGCTGTCCAGTGCTCAGCATTTGGTGTTTCCATAAATCTACTCACCATTCCTATTGAGAAGGCAAGATCAGGTCTTGTGTTAACCAAGTACCTCAAACTACCAACAAGACTTCTATATTTTGTTGCATCCAGAATCAGCTCCGGCTTCCCAGGTAACAATTTTAGATGCTGCTCCATTGGTGTATCCACAGGATTACAACCCTGCATACCACAATTCTCAAGTATCTTTTCAGCATATGCACTCTGACAGATAGTGATCTCCCCTGGTTTCTGCTTTACTTGTAAGCCTAGGTAGTAACTCAATAGGCCTAGATCACACATATTGAACCTTTTCATCATCTGTTGCTTGAAGACAACTATCTCATTGTTGTTTGACCCACAAATGATAAGATCATCAACATATACACCAACTAGAAGTAAGGTTACACCTGTTCCTCGTTTGTAAACAGCATGTTCCTCCACACTCCTTCTGAAACCCAGCCTTGTCAACTCCTCATCAAGTTTTGCATTCTAGGCTCGAGGAGCCTGTTTCAATCCATACAAGGCCTTCTTCAGTTTTAACACCTTTCTTTTGGCTACAGGACACACAAAGCCTGGTGGTTGAAGTACATAAACTTCTTCTCTGAGATTTCCATTCAGAAATGCAGACTTCACATCCATGTGATGCACTTCCCACTCCCCTTCAGCTGTTATGGCCAACAGTATTCTCACTGTCTCTAGCCTTGCCACAGGGGCAGAAAACTCATCATAATCCACCCCCTGGATTTGAGCATATCCTTTAGCTACCAATCTAGCCTTGTGCTTAACAATATTCCCAGTTGGTTCCCTCTTTACTTTGAAAACCCATATGAGTCCTATAGCCTTGTGATCCCTTGGCGGATCATCCATCTCCTAGGTCTGATTTTCTTGAATTGACTTCAGTTCAACCTCCATAGCTCTTTTCCAGCAGTCCTGTGAAAGAGCCTGTTCCACACATGCAGGTTCATTAGCTGCCAGCATGCACACTCCACTATACTCAAAGTCATGCACTTGTTCAGTTGCATCAAACAAATCAGTCAATGTTCTGAACCTGTATGGTCCTGACCTTGAGCTCTCTTATTGTTGAACAGATGGAGTTCCCATCCCTTGACTTTGCATCATACTTGATATTGGAGTGTTTGGAGAAGCAGGTTCATTAGCTTGTCCTGTTTCACTGCTTTGGCCAACTGAATTTTCTCCTCCTGTACTTTGGTCTGACAGTGTTGGGTTACTATCATCCCCAGCTGTTGCCATGTTTTGCTCAGTTAGATCATAGTGAACAATAAAAGTGTCATTCTCTTGTTGATCTGTGCTGCACTTTGAACTGTCCCAGTCCCAAGGTTTCCCTTCTTCAAATACCACATCTCTACTAACTACCAGCTTATTTGTGGCTGGATCAAAGAACCTGTATCCTTTAGTTCCTGACTCATAGCCAATAAATACCATTTTGCTGGATCTGTCAGCAAGCTTATTTATTCCAGGACCAACACGCTTCACATGTGCTACACAACCAAAGATTCTCAAGTGACTCACTTTGGGCTTTTTTCCATGCCAAGCTTCATAGGGAGTCTTTTTTTCTGAGCTTTTGTGGGTGATCTGTTGAGGAGATACACTGCAGTTCTCACTGCCTCACCCCAAAATATTGAAGGAACTCTCATCGATTTCAGCAGGTACCTGGCCATTTCAACCACAGACTGGTTCTTCCTCTCAACAACCCCATTTTTCTGAGGGGAATATGGAGTTGTGGTGTAGTGTTTGATTACAAACTGACTGTAGAACACTGAAAACAGGTTTGATGTGAATTCTCCCCCTCTGTCTGTTCTCAATGCCTTCAGACTACCACCCAGTTCAACTTCTGCCCTTTGCTTGATTTTTTTTGAAACAGTCTAGTGCTTGATCCTTAGTATTAAGCATCTCGACCCACATATATCTACTATGGTCATCTACTACTAAAAGAAAATATGAGGCACCACCTATACTTTTAGGAGTAATCTGACCACACAAATCTGCATGAACCAGTTCTAACCCTTTCTCAGCTCTGAAACTTGACACAGTTGGAAAAGGTTTCCTATGCTGTTTCCCAAGAACACAACCATCACATACCTGCTCAGCCTTTTTCACAGTTTGCATGCCATCAACCATGTTTTTGCTACTAAGATCATGTAGGGCTCTGAAATTTAGGTGACCAAATCTAGCATGCCACTGCCATGACTTGTGTTCGGTATTTGATAGCAAACACACAGGTGTTGATAGACCAAATTTGATGGTGTAGAGCCTATTTGCAGTTCTAGGTGCAGCTATTAACAACATATGTTCTTGATCATACACACATAATTTTTCATTTGCACCTCCAAACTTAAAGCCTTTTTCTTCTAATTGACCCAAACTGACTATGTTGGTTCTTAGTTCAGGAATGTAGTAAATATCACTTAACACCTTGTGCCCATTACCACTGCCTTGCATAATAACTGAACCCATACCTTGTATTCTGATGACAGACCCATCTCCAAACTGAACTGTTCCCCGAACACCTTGGTCAAGCTGTGTCAGCAACGACCGTGTACCTGTCATGTGATTACTTGCTCCAGTGTCAAGGACCCACATACCTTCAGGAACTGAAATTGGTATAGTCTTCTCTGTCAGATGAACATGCTGAACCACATCGTGCACAAAGTCACGAGTGGCCAACATCAGTGCGCCACTGTGTTCAGTTCCACCGATCGCCACATTTGCCTCAGGCATCGGTGTCTCCTTCTTCTTCCCCCTTTTAGGGCATTTGCAGTCCTCAGCCCAGTGACCGTACATCCCACAGTTGCGGCACCGTCCTTTAGGCCGCGGAGTGCCCTAGGAGGTCAACTTGACCGATCCAGAGGCATTCCCGTCGTGGTGTGCTGGCGAGTTGCCTTTCGAGGAGCCAGCGCCAGAGTCACCACCACCGTCCTTGTAGCCAGAACGCAGACGGTGTTTGTTCTTCTCAAGCCAGTCCTCCTCGGCGAGAATGAGTCGTCCTGCCTGTCACACCCGGTTTTAAGGAATAAAGCCGGGTGCATCTCATACATGCGCCAAAGAAGACAACATATATAATAACAGAGTGTATAGAGATACATGTCACAATATAATCAGAGTACTTATTACATAGCGGAAGTCTTACAAAATAAAAGATGAAAATAGCAGGAACTAAAATATATCCTTGGCGCTAGAAAGCTGACTAGGAGACGCCACCTAGATCAAGTCGAAAGCCTCAGAGCTAGGCTGCTCCTCTTTGACCATCTGTTCTTCTCCTGTGGGGGGTGTGAGACAGCAAGAGTGAGCTTACATATGTTCATCGCTCAATAAGTTGTGGGGAATAATGTGGCATGAACTCACCAAAGGTGCGAGTTCATGAAGTGTAAGGCTGATCAATGAAATAAAGGTTGAAGCTGAGCATTGCTTTTATAAGTTGGTCAAAATTTTATTAGCAGTTACTAAGTGTAAGTAAATACCAAACCTTAGAAATAATAAATAAATGTAATAAAAATAATCCCAGATGCAATGATATGACAAATTAAGTTTAAGTTCCATAGATTAATCATGACCGTGAGCACGGCTAGTATACCAGTTTTACACTCTGCAGAGGTTGCACATCTTTACCCACAAGTCGTGTTACCCATTTGCCACGGAGTTGATCAGACCCCATACACCTCTACCAAGGAAGCGAGGCAGGGTATCACTTCGAGGCCTTTACAAATTTCCACTAGCTTCAGAAAACCCGCTACAGTTTATAGGAAGCTCCAGTGCAGGAATCCCTCGCCTGACCGCTGAAAGGGAAATAGGCTCAAACCTTTTCCTAAATGATTTTGGTGGTTGAATTGCCCAACACAAATAATTGGACTAACTAGTTTGCTCTAGATTATATGTTCTACAGGTGCCAAAGGTTCATCTACAACTATACTAAATCAACTGTCCGGAATATCGTAGATTATTCCGGACAGGAGAAGCTTTTTGGAAAATCAGGCCAAGCGCGGACCGTCTGGGCCTTTGCGGCGGACCGTCCACGACACCTAAATGACCCTCGGACAGAACCAATGCAAAATCACATGTCTCTACTGCGGACCGTCCGATTGAAGAGCAAGCACCGTCCGAGACCACGCGCGGACCGTCCGGGCTCAGGTGCGGACCGTCCAGTAGGTGAGGAACTGAAAAACCCGAAGGTGATGGGTTCGGCAAAATGAATTATAGCGTCCTCGCAGACCGTCCGGGGTGCACGACCGGACCGTTCGCGACTGGCTTTACCTGATATCTGATGACGCATTAAATGCAATATAGCCGTTGATATAGCCGTTACTACTGACCGTTGCGTTTTCAGCTGTTGATCTACAGGGGCAGACCGTCCGGTCTAGGCGGGCGGACCGTCCGCGGTTGGCAGAATGGAGCAACGGCTAGGAAGTGGTTGGTGGCTATAAATACAACCCCAACCACCTCCATTCACTTCATCCAAGCATTCGAACCTTCAACATTCAATACAAGAGCTAGCAATCCATTCCAAGACACAATCAAAGCCTCCAATCTCTCCAAGTTCCACAATTGAGACAAGTGATCATTAGTGATTAGTGACTTGAGAGAGAGTGATCCGTGTGTTATTTGTCGCTCTTGTCACTTGGCTTTCGCAATTGTGCTTTCTTCCTTCCCATTCTTATTCTCAAGGCACTTGTAATCAAAGCAAGAGACACTATGTTTGTAGTGGTCCTTGTGGGGTCTAAGTGACCCGTTTGATTAAGGGGAAAGCTCACTCGGTCTAAGTGACCGTTTGAGAGAGGAAAAGGGTTGATAGAGACCCGATCTTTGTGATCACCTCAACGGGGAGTAGGTTTGCAAGAACCGAACCTCGGTAAAACAAATCATCGTGTCACTCTCGCTATTTGCTTGTTATTTGTTTTTCACCCTCTCTTTCGGACTCGATTATATTTCTAACGCTAACCCAGGCTTGTAGTTGTACTTAAAGTTTGTAAATTTCAGATTCGCCCTATTCACCCCCCTCTAGGTGACTTTCAATTGGTATCAGAGCCCGGTGCTTCATTAGAGCCTAACCGCTCGAAGTGATGTCGGGAGCATCTGCCAAGAGGGATCTCGGGACCGGCGACAAGTCCGCAAGCTCAGGAAGAACACACTCAAGGGAGTCCGCCCACAAGCACAAGGAGGAATCCTCTTCCTCCATCAAGTCCCATCGGATGGGTGACAAGAAGAAGAAGATGAGAAAGGTGGTCTACTATGAGACCGACTCTTCGTCACCCTCCACCTCCGGCTCGGAATCAGTCTCCACTACTTCAAAGCGTCATGAGCGCAAGAAGTATAGTAAGATGCCCCTTCGCTATCCTCGCATCTCTAGACGCACTCCATTACTCTCCGTTCCATTAGGAAAACCACCTATGTTTGAAGGTGAAGATTATTCTATGTGGAGTGATAAAATGAGGCATCACCTAACCTCACTCCACAAAAGCATATGGGATATTGTTGAGTATGGAGTGTAGGTACCAAAGAAAGGAGACAAGGATTACGACTCGGAGGAGGTCGAACAAATCCAACACTTCAACTCCCAAGCCACAACTATACTCCTCGCCTCTCTAAGTCAAGAGGAGTATAATAAGGTGCAAGGGTTGAAGAGCGCAAAGGAGATTTGGGACGTGCTAAAAGCCGCGCACGAAGGAGATGAGGTGACCAAGATCACCAAGCGGGAGACGATCGAGGGGGAGCTTGGTCGCTTCCGGCTTCGCCAAGGGGAGGAGCCACAAGATATGTACAACCGGCTCAAGACCTTGGTGAACCAAGTGCGCAACCTTGGGAGCAAAAAATGGGATGACCATGAAATGGTTAAGGTTATTCTTAGATCACTCGTTTTCCTTAACCCTACTCAAGTTCAATTAATTCGTGGTAATCCTAGATATACACTAATGACTCCCGAGGAAGTAATAGGGAATTTTGTGAGCTTTGAGTTGATGATCAAAGGCTCAAAGAAAATCGTCGAGCTAGATGCCCCATCCACGTCCGAAGCACAACTGGTCGCATTCAAGGCAACGGAGGAGAGAAAGGAGGAGTCTACATCAAGTATACAACCCATCGACGCCTCTAAGCTCGACAATGAGGAGATGGCGCTCATCATCAAGAGATTTCGCCAAATCCTCAAGCGAAGGAGGGGGAAAGATTACAAGCCTCGCTCCAAGAAAGTTTGCTACAAGTGTGGTAAGCCCGGTCACTTCATTGCTAAATGTCCATTATCTAGTGATAGTGACAGGGGGGACGACAAGAAGGGGAGAAGAAAGGAGAAGAAGAGGTACTACAAGAAGAAGGGCAGCGATGCCCATGTTTGCCGGGAATGGGACTCCGACGAGGATGCCGCAAACCCCAACGTCGGCCACAAGTGCCTCATGGCAAAGGACGGCAAAAGGAAGAAGGTAAAATCAAGATCCTCCACTAAATATGAAACCTCTAGTGATGAGGATAATTGTAGTGATGAGGAGGATAACTTGCGCATCCTTTTTGCCAACCTAAACATGCAACAAAAGAAAAACTTAAATGAATTAATTAGTGCTATTCATGAGAAGGATGAACTCTTGGACACCCAAGAGGACTTCCAAATTAAGGAAAATAAGAAGCATGTTAAGGTTAAAAATGCTTACGCTCTAGAAGTAGAAAATGTGAAAAACTATCTAGTGAGCTAAGCACTTGCCATGATACCATTATCAACCTTAGAAATGATAATGCTAGTTTAATTGCTAAAGTTGATTCAAATGTTTGTGATACTTCAATTCCCAATCTTAGAAATGATAATGTTGAATTACGTGCTAAGATTGAAGAATTAAATGTTTCTCTTGCTAGCCTTAGAAGTGATAATGAAAAACTAATTGCTAAGGCTAAAGAATTAGATGTTTGCAATGCTTCCATTTCTAACCTTAGAAGTGAAAATGACATATTACATACTAAGGTTGTTGAATTAAAATCTTGCAAACCCTCTACATCTACCGCTGAGCATGTTACTATTTGTATTAGATGTAGAGATATTAACATTGATGCTATTCATGATCATATGGCTTTAATTAAACAACAAAATGATCATATAGCAAAATTAGATGCTAAAATTGCCGAGCATGACTTAGAAAATGAAAAGTTTAAATTTGCTAGAAGCATGCTCTATAGTGGGAGACGCCCTGGCATCAAGGATGGCATTGGCTTCCAAAAGGGAGACAATGTCAAACTTAATGCCCCTCCTAAAAGATTGTCTAACTTTGTTAAGGGCAAGGCTTCTATGCCTCAGGATAACGAGGGTTACATTTTGTACCCTGCCGGTTATCCCGAGAGCAAAATTAGGAGAATTCATTCTAGGAAGTCTCACTCTGGCCCTAATCATGCTTTTATGTATAAGGGTGAGACATCTAGCTCTAGGCAATCAACCCGTACAAAATTGCCTAAGAAGAAAACTCCTATTGCATCAAATGATTCTAACATTTCATTTAAGACTTTTGATGCATCATATGTTTTAACTAACAAATCCGGCAAGGTAGTTGCCAAGTATGTTGGGGGCAAACACAAGGGATCAAAGACTTGTGTTTGGGTACCCAATGTTCTTGTATCTAATGTCAAAGGACCCAAAACCATTTGGGTACCTAAAGTCAAGAACTAAACTTGTTTTGTAGGTTTATGCATCCGGAGGCTCAAGTTGGATCATCGATAGGGGGTGCACAAACCATATGACAGGGGAGAAGAAGATGTTCTCCTCCTATGAGAAAAACCAAGATCCCCAACGAGCTATCACATTCGGGGATGGAAATCAAGGTTTGGTCAAAGGATTGGGTAAAATTGCTATATCTCCTGACCACTCCATTTCAAATGTTTTTCTCGTAGACTCTTTATATTACAACTTGCTTTCAGTTTCACAATTATGTAAAATGGGCTACAACTGTCTTTTTACGGATACAGATGTCACTGTCTTTAGAAGATGTGATGATTCAATACCATTTAAGGGAGTGTTAGAGGGTCAGCTATACTTGGTACATTTTGATAGAGCTGAACTCGACACTTGCTTAATTGCTAAGACTAACATGGGCTGGCTCTGGCATCGCCGACTAGCACATGTTGGAATGAAGAATCTTCACAAGCTTCTAAAGGGACAACACATTTTGGGACAGACAGATGTTCATTTTGAGAAAGACAGGATTTGTAGCGCATGTCAGGCAAGGAAGCAAGTTGGTGTTCATCATCCACACAAGAACATCATGATGACTGACAGGCCACTCGAGCTCCTACATATGGACCTATTCGGCCCGATAGCTTACATAAGCATCCACGGGAGTAAGTACTGTCTAGTTATTGTGGATGACTATTCTCGCTTCACTTGGGTGTTCTTTTTGTAGGAAAAATCTCATACCCAAGAAACCTTAAAGGGATTCTTGAGACGAGCTCAAAACGAGTTCGGCTTAAGGATCAAGAAAATAAGAAGCGATAATGGGACGGAGTTCAAGAACTCTCAAATTGAAGGCTTCCTTGAGGAGGAGGGCATCAAGCATGAGTTCTCTTCTCCCTACACCCCACAACAAAATGGTGTAGTGGAGAGGAAGAATCGAACTCTATTGGACATGGTGCGGGGTGGTCCAACAATGAAATCCATACCAATTTCTTCTCATTTCCACTCGGGTATCTTCAATGGGTGCAATAGTCCAGCTGGTCTTTGATGTTCGGCCTTGACTCTTTGACACACATCACACTTAGCCACGTGTGCAGCAACATCTCTTTTCATTCCATACCACCAGTACTTCTGCTCCAAATCCTGATACATCTTAGTGCTACCAGGGTGGATAGAGTAATCAGAATCATGGGCTTCCTTTAATATAGTCTCACGAAGGCTATCAATCTCCGGAACACATAACCGATCCTTGAACCTTATAGTACCTTGCTCATCCTCCGTGAATTCCGGACCTCTACATTCAGTAATCAGATCCTTAATCTCTTGAATTTTAGCATCACCAACCTGACCCTTACGAATTTCTTGCTCCAAGGTAGTTCCAATTCAATGGTGACTCCTTAAGTGTGAGCAACTATCCCCAGGTTAAGTCTCCTGAAATCCTCAACAATCTCATCGGGTAGCTAGGCAACAACAGCTGAATGAATGTGCTATTTTCAACTCAAGGCATCTGCAACCAAATTTGCCTTGCTCGGGTGATAGTGAATCTCCAAATCATAATCCTTAATGAGCTCCAACCAACGGCGTTGCCTAAGGTTGAGATCCTTCTGAGTAAATATGTACTTCATACTCTTATGATCCGTGTACACTTGGCACTTCTCATCCCAGTTAAATTCTCTTCCTTTCTCCAGAAGCGAGGTCATAGGATTAGCAATCTTAGAAAATCCTTCAATAAACCCCCGATAATATCCTGCAAGTCCCAAGAAACTCCGGACCTCAGTAACTGTAGTGGGTATGCTCCACACCATTATCTCCTTGACTTTAGCATGATCCACTGGTATTCCTTCATTAGAAATGATATGCCAAAGAAATGGCACCTTGTCAATCCAGAACTCGCATTTGCTAAACTTGGCATAGAGTTGATTATCTCGTAGCTTCTGTAGCACCAATCTCAGGTGTTCCTCATGATCACTTTCACTCTTAGAATAGATAAGAATATTGTCGATAAATACTACGACGAATTTATCCAAATACTCCATAAACACCTTATTCATCAAATCCATAAAATAAGCTGGTGCATTAGTTAGTCCAAATGACATAACAGTGAACTCATATAAACCATATCGGGTCGAGAAATCCGTCTTGGGAATATCTGATGGCCTAATCTTCATTTGATGGTAACACGATCGGAGATCAATCTTCGAGAATACCCTAGCATCTCTCATATCATCAAATAAATCTTCAATGCGGGGTAACGGGTACTTGTTCTTCACGGTAACATCATTAAGGGACCTATAATCCACACACATCTGCTGTGATTCGTCCTTCTTTTGTACAAATAGAATCGTTGCTCCCCAAGGTGAAGAACTCAGTCAAATGTAACTAGCCTCTTGCAACTCTGTTAACTGCTTCTTAAGTTCTTTTAACTCTTCTACAAACATCTCGTATGGCCGTTTGAAAGTAAGAGTAGTCCCAGGTAAGAGATCTATGACAAACTCAACTTCCCTATCTGGTGGCATCCCTGTTAACTCCTCTAGAAAGACACCCGGAAAATCTTTAACCACACGGATGTTGTCACCAACAAACTTCCAATCTACTAAGAATGTCGCTAGTCTGGTAGCGGTAGCTACTGCAATTCCAACTTCAAGTATTTCTCCTTTGGAAAGGGTGAGTGCTATGGTTCCTTTAGCACAATGTATAAACTGCCTTTGCCTTTCTTAACCACGGCATACCAAGGATCACGTCTATAGTGCTCTCTTCTAACACTATACGGGTAGCCCATCTGGGTTAGAACCACAGGATAAGAAAGGAAGAGTTGTAGACAAGGCGAGTAATTATGAGGAATGTTATTGCGGAGGATTTATTAGCTAAGGAAATTAGTGTGTCACCTACTAAAGCTAATACATTACCTTATGGTGGTACATGCTAAGATGTCCATATATAATATTTCAATCAATCAAAGAAACAAATCAGACATTTATCATCAGAACAATCAACCAACATTTTTTTAAATAGAGAAAATAGTTTTAATTTTGTCTTAGGTTTCCTATCTCTTAAAAAGATCATAAGTGTAGGATTCCAAGGTGTGAAATCCATCTTGCCTCAGAGTAGAAAAGGTAAGAATGATCAGAGCAGAACAGTAGAAGGTGAGACAAGATCAAGATAAGTATAGAAAAAATCTGTAACACCCAAATTCTGAATTTGGAATTGGTAGAAGAAATCTGAACAAAGTATCATAATGTTTTGGAAATTGGGAAATAAGAAAATGAGGAGAGAAAGGATTTTTCTTTTAAAGGAAACCATTTATACATCCCATGAGATAAATAACAAGGAGAATAAAACTTAAATTAGTGATATTAAAATAGTATGGTTTATATTCACCTTTGGGTTTCAATTGATACATTTGAAAAAAAAAATCTGAAAACTAAAATAGAAGTATAAGTTTGAATTTGGAATAGAGAATAGAAAATAAAAGAGAAGGGAGGAACTAAGAAAAATACTACATAAAATAAAATAAAAATCAGAATAAACATCCTTCACACTTATATTATTAAATTATACCATTCAAACTGAGGACAAGTTATTCACAAAGTTTAAATTTAAACTTGAACTCAAATTGGGTTTGAAAATGGAGAAAAGAAAATAGAAAATAAAAAGAATAAAAACCTTCATGGGCCGGCCAGATCCATTTCGGCCCACCTAAGGATCCTTTACCCGCGCGCAGCCCACTCCACTCACGCGCCGACACGCGGGTCCCACCTGTCATCCTCTCGCGCTCGCGCCATCCTTTACTCTATCGCTGACCGGGTGGGCCATTTCGTCAGGCGTACTCGCGCCCGACCCGCACGCCCTGTCTCACTGACTGGTGGGCCTGCGCTGTCAGGATCTTCTTCTCCCGCGCGGACTCCGTAACAAACCGGGATCTTCGCCGCGTTGATCTCGGGCCGACCTTACCGGTCACCGCCTCCTCCTCGCTCGGACTCTGGGGGGATAAAAGACCCACATGTTCTCCCCTGCTCCCTCAATCCTCCAAGCCGGACACCAAGGCGGGAAATCGCGTAGTCATCGCCGAGAGAGAAAGGAGAGGAGCGCCGCCGCCGAGGATAGCCGTCGTTGGGGGGTCTCGGCTCTCGAAATCGGGTCGTGGTGTATCGTCTTCGCCTGGGGAAGCTGTCCGCGCCTCCAATTCGAGTTGGACACCACCGTGACGCGAGGAATTGCTCGCCGGTGTGGCGTCTCCGCCGCAGACCCGCCCTTCGTCGCGGCTAGGGCGCAACTCGGCGTAATTCACGGTAAGAACCCCTCCTGTATATTCGCGATGACCTCAGCTTCGAGTAGGATTAGTCGACGGTGGTGTTTGGGGCACTGGAACGTCGAATCGCGGGCGCGCCGGCGTGCCTCCGCCGCATGCCGAGGGCGGCGCCGCCGCGGGTGAGCTCGAAGTGATGACGATGGCGTTGGGCCGTTGGATCTAGTATGTGCGGCTCAGATTAGAAGGGAGAATACCCTTTCGCGTGGATGATCTGGGCCGCTGATCTGCTAATAGACGGACCCGGTTGGATCTCGTTTCATAAAATCGTGATCGTAGGATTTGGATCGTGCGGTTATAAATGCATACCGGTTCGCGGGGCTCGGGATTTAATCTTGGCCGTTCACGATTGATCGAACGGCCGAGATCTGAGAATACCCCTTCGCGATGGCCAATTCACTAAAGAGTCCCTCGGTTTACTTGAAAACAACCCGCCGTCCTCTTGTTACTGTGCGCTGTGTCTTGGAAATCTTTCCCCGAGACCCCTGGACTTTCCAGGAATTGTGCGCCCAGTCCAGAGATCAATGAAATTAGAAAATTAATTATAGAAAATGATTTTAAATACAAAAATAATTCTAGAAAGTTGTATAATTCATATTTAATTCATTTTAACTCCAAATTGAGTCATTCCAGTTGCAATAATTTTGTTATAATATTGTTTATCACCTAGTGCCTCTATTTAGCCATGAAATTTGAACTAAAAATGTTCATTTGAGATTAATCTATTCTAAGTACCTAAAAAGCTTCATAAATTCATAACTTAAAATCTATAACTCCAAATTTAATGATTCCAGTTCCTGTGATCTTATTGTAATGTTTAGATTATTACTGTGTATTTTATTTACATGCTTGGTGTAATGTTAATTTTGCCTATACACTGTTTGTTTGTAATGCTACGACTAGCGTGAGGACACGAGTCACCTGAAGATCATCCTGGTACCTGGAATCTCAAGGCCCAGGCAAGTTGTGCCCTTGATCACTTCTTTTTACCCAACCATGTTCTGATTAATCATAATGATCTGCATAGGTTAATTTTGATGGGACCCAATAGGTTACCCTAGTTTGTCTATCTTTATACCTTGTTTACCACTGAACCTTCTGGGTAGTACCTGCTAGTGCTATATGTGGTTTTGGGTATGGAGATACACTATTCATGTTTACACTTTTGTTATCAGTTGTTATTTATTGTTCATGTTAAGATCATTATGTTAATTGGAACATGGAGCAACCACCCGGGAAAACAGTGCTACCACAAGGGAGGAATGGGACCCCTTGGCTGATTAATTAGGAAAGCTAGTGGAAGACTACCTTACCCGAAAGGGGCAAGGGCAGTAGGGGAGAGGTCAGTGTAGGGAGGCCCTCGGGAGGATTTTGCTGCGATGGCGGTCCTGCAAGGGATTCCTGCACTGGATCTTCCTATAAACTGTAGCGGGTTTTCGGAAGCTAGTGGAACTTTGTAAAGGCCTCGTAGTGGATCCCTAGCCATTCACCTCGGTAGTGTCTAAGGGGCCTTGCAAACCCTGGCGACATGGGATACACGACTTGTGGGTAAAGATGCGCAACCTCTGCAGAGTGTAAAACTGGTATACTAGCCGTGCTCACGGTCATGAGCAGCTCGGACCCTCACATGATTAATTTATGGAACTAAACTCAATTTGTCATATGCATTGCATCGCAGGTGATGTTGTTACTTTTGTTCTGTTACTTAATTGGGTTTGGTATTTACTTATACTTAGTAACTGCTAATAAAATTTTGACCAACTTTAAAAGCAATGCTCAGCTCTAACCATCTTCTTTGGTAAGCCTTACACTTCACGTGAGCTCCCACCTTTGGCGGGTTCATGCACATTATTCCCCACAACTTGTTGAGCGATGAACGTATGTGAGCTCACTCTTGCTGTCTCACGTACACCACAGGTCAAGACCAGGTACTGCAGGATGATGCTCATGGAGGATGCTGTGACGAGTTCGTGAGAGGTCTAGGCCGTCGTCTCCCAGTCAACTTTGGGTTGCTGGACCGTTGTCTCCTTATAATGTAATTATTTATTTTGTATAGAACTCCTGTTATATATAAAGTTGTGACATTCGATCCTGTGCCACTATACATCATATGTATGAGACTTGGTCCCAGCATACCTGGTGTTTATGTTAACCCCGGGTTTTGGACCCCTAGAATCCGGGTGTTACAGAAGTGGTATCAGAGCAATGTTGACTGTAGGACGAAACCTAGATAGAACTGGACAACCATTCTTTACTTACCTTACTCCGATTCTCTTCTAAACTTATCTTAATCTTTTTCTCATCTATTTCCGCTTACTCTGATTATTCTTACCTTTTCATTCTAAAGACAAATGTGGATTTCACACTTTGAAATCCTGTGCCTAAAGTGACTTTAGGAATAGGAGACCTACTCTTAGGAACAAAAACAAAACTATTTTTTTATATGCTTGAATGTTTGTTCTTATGATACTTGTCTGATTTGGATCTTTGATTGAGTGTGATGAGTTGTGGAATAATGTCCACAATTGCATCTGCATATACACATAGGTATAAAAATATATTTATAAAATAACCAGACAAATTAAATTATCCTTCAATAAAGTATCTAGCCTAACAATACCCATCTTATCTTAAAGACTCTCCCTTATCTTAATAAATCCATCTTATCTTAAAAGATATTCTATTACTATTAATAGACTCATCTTATCTTGAAAAGATTTTGTTATCCTAATAGATCTAACTGACCTCAAAAGATTCTACCTTATCCTTATGGATTCATCTTGTCCTAATAAGCATATTTACCCCACCCTAGTAACAACCAAGATCTAATCCAAAGCAATTAGATATTATCTAGTCTAATCTAGTTATATCCAACCTAATCCAGTATGATCTAAGCTAGATTGAGATACTTAATGCTGATATAAAGGATAAGGCTATACTCCAAAATTCACTTAAGCCTAAATTGGTGACCTAGATCAACTCGGCCATATCCAACAACTTGACCTATATAACAAGCTGCATAACAACCCAACCAATAGAGTAATGATGGATTGCATAGTCTATCAACCCCCACCTAAAACAAACTTGTAACTTACATCTTGTGATCTATCTCACCCATATATATCTCTCATCTTGACAGGTTCCATCTTACCCTTGGATATTCACCTTATACAACTGGTTACCCCAATCTGGATATAAAACAAAGATTTAGCCCTACTAAAGAATCTTCAGATTATAACCAACTACTAGCTTATTCCGCTTATTGAATAATTTCCTTTGCAAAACTATTACCATATGCTTCTAACTTTCATGGTCAATACCAGGAAAGGAAAGATTATCACGCAACAGCAAACAGAAATGAATTCTCCAAATCCTCCACCTATTGAAACCAAACAAGTGGTTGCTGCCCAAAGACTGGTAATACAACAATTAACAGATCTGGTGACCGAGATGCAAAACCAGATAAGACAACAACGCGAGGAAATACGTCAGGTCCGCCAAGAAATAAGGCAAGCACGGTTGGAGAGACAACAACAACAACAACCTCCACCACCACCACCAGCTCCACCAAGCTACATAGATATAAATTATGATGATTTGTAAAATCTAGATGTTACTTTAGTTAGTAGATGATATGATGTTATTCTAGAAGGAACAATAAGGTCTATTGACTCTATGTTTTGTTAAAGAATTATACCTCATGCTGAGATTTCTTTGTTTGTGCATATGTTCCGAGAACAATATGAGTATACATCCCTTTTCTTACAATCTCGAGGACGAGATTATTTTTAAGGGGGGTAGGATTTGTAACACCCAAATTCTGAATTTGGAATTGGTAGAAGAAATCTGAACAAAGTATCATAATGTTTTGGAAATTGGGAAATAAGAAAATGAGGAGAGAAAGGATTTTTCTTTTAAAGGAAACCATTTATACATCCCATGAGATAAATAACAAGGAGAATAAAACTTAAATTAGTGATATTAAAATAGTATGGTTTATATTCACCTTTGGGTTTCAATTGATACATTTGAAAAAAAAAATCTGAAAACTAAAATAGAAGTATAAGTTTGAATTTGGAATAGAGAATAGAAAATAAAAGAGAAGGGAGGAACTAAGAAAAATACTACATAAAATAAAATAAAAATCAGAATAAACATCCTTCACACTTATATTATTAAATTATACCATTCAAACTGAGGACAAGTTATTCACAAAGTTTAAATTTAAACTTGAACTCAAATTGGGTTTGAAAATGGAGAAAAGAAAATAGAAAATAAAAAGAAAAAGAATAAAAACCTTCATGGGCCGGCCAGATCCATTTCGGCCCACCTAAGGATCCTTTACCCGCGCGCAGCCCACTCCACTCACGCGCCGACACGCGGGTCCCACCTGTCATCCTCTCGCGCTCGCGCCATCCTTTACTCTATCGCTGACCGGGTGGGCCATTTCGTCAGGCGTACTCGCGCCCAACCCGCACGCCCTGTCTCACTGACTGGTGGGCCTGCGCTGTCAGGATCTTCTTCTCCCGCGCGGACTCCGTAACAAACCGGGATCTTCGCCGCGTTGATCTTGGGCCGACCTTACCGGTCACCGCCTCCTCCTCGCTCGGACTCTGGGGGGATAAAAGACCCACATGTTCTCCCCTGCTCCCTCAATCCTCCAAGCCGGACACCAAGGCGGGAAATCGCGTAGTCATCGCCGAGAGAGAAAGGAGAGGAGCGCCGCCGCCGAGGATAGCCGTCGTTGGGGGGTCTGGGCTCTCGAAATCGGGTCGTGGTGTATCGTCTTCGCCTGGGGAAGCTGTCCGCGCCTCCAATTCGAGTTGGACACCACCGTGACGCGAGGAATTGCTCGCCGGTGTGGCGTCTCCGCCGCAGACCCGCCCTTTGTCGCGGCTAGGGCGCAACTCGGCGTAATTCACGGTAAGAACCCCTCCTGTATATTCGCGATGACCTCAGCTTCGAGTAGGATTAGTCGACGGTGGTGTTTGGGGCACTGGAACGTCGAATCGCGGGCGCGCCGGCGTGCCTCCGCCGCATGCCGAGGGCGGCGCCGCCGCGGGTGAGCTCGAAGTGATGACGATGGCGTTGGGCCGTTGGATCTAGTATGTGCGGCTCAGATTAGAAGGGAGAATACCCTTTCGCGTGGATGATCTGGGCCGCTGATCTGCTAATAGACGGACCCGGTTGGATCTCGTTTCATAAAATCGTGATCGTAGGATTTGGATCGTGCGGTTATAAATGCATACCGGTTCGCGGGGCTCGGGATTTAATCTTGGCCGTTCACGATTGATCGGACGGCCGAGATCTGAGAATACCCCTTCGCGATGGCCAATTCACTAAAGAGTCCCTCGGTTTACTTGAAAACAACCCGCCGTCCTCTTGTTACTGTGCGCTGTGTCTTGGAAATCTTTCCCCGAGACCCCTGGACTTTCCAGGAATTGTGCGCCCAGTCCAGAGATCAATGAAATTAGAAAATTAATTATAGAAAATGATTTTAAATACAAAAATAATTCTAGAAAGTTGTATAATTCATATTTAATTCATTTTAACTCCAAATTGAGTCATTCCAGTTGCAATAATTTTGTTATAATATTGTTTATCACCTAGTGCCTCTATTTAGCCATGAAATTTGAACTAAAAATGTTCATTTGAGATTAATCTATTCTAAGTACCTAAAAAGCTTCATAAATTCATAACTTAAAATCTATAACTCCAAATTTAATGATTCCAGTTCCTGTGATCTTATTGTAATGTTTAGATTATTACTGTGTATTTTATTTACATGCTTGGTGTAATGTTAATTTTGCCTATACACTGTTTGTTTGTAATGCTACGACTAGCGTGAGGACACGAGTCACCTGAAGATCATCCTGGTACCTGGAATCTCAAGGCCCAGGCAAGTTGTGCCCTTGATCACTTCTTTTTACCCAACCATGTTCTGATTAATCATAATGATCTGCATAGGTTAATTTTGATGGGACCCAATAGGTTACCCTAGTTTGTCTATCTTTATACCTTGTTTACCACTGAACCTTCTGGGTAGTACCTGCTAGTGCTATATGTGGTTTTGGGTATGGAGATACACTATTCATGTTTACACTTTTGTTATCAGTTGTTATTTATTGTTCATGTTAAGATCATTATGTTAATTGGAACATGGAGCGACCACCCGGGAAAACAGTGCTACCACAAGGGAGGAATGGGACCCCTTGGCTGATTAATTAGGAAAGCTAGTGGAAGACTACCTTACCCGAAAGGGGCAAGGGCAGTAGGGGAGAGGTCAGTGTAGGGAGGCCCTCGGGAGGATTTTGCTGCGATGGCGGTCCTGCAAGGGATTCCTGCACTGGATCTTCCTATAAACTGTAGCGGGTTTTCGGAAGCTAGTGGAACTTTGTAAAGGCCTCGTAGTGGATCCCTAGCCATTCACCTCGGTAGTGTCTAAGGGGCCTTGCAAACCCTGGCGACATGGGATACACGACTTGTGGGTAAAGATGCGCAACCTCTGCAGAGTGTAAAACTGGTATACTAGCCGTGCTCACGGTCATGAGCAGCTCGGACCCTCACATGATTAATTTATGGAACTAAACTCAATTTGTCATATGCATTGCATCGCAGGTGATGTTGTTACTTTTGTTCTGTTACTTAATTGGGTTTGGTATTTACTTATACTTAGTAACTGCTAATAAAATTTTGACCAACTTTAAAAGCAATGCTCAGCTCTAACCATCTTCTTTGGTAAGCCTTACACTTCACGTGAGCTCCCACCTTTGGCGGGTTCATGCACATTATTCCCCACAACTTGTTGAGCGATGAACGTATGTGAGCTCACTCTTGCTGTCTCACGTACACCACAGGTCAAGACCAGGTACTGCAGGATGATGCTCATGGAGGATGCTGTGACGAGTTCGTGAGAGGTCTAGGCCGTCGTCTCCCAGTCAACTTTGGGTTGCTGGACCGTTGTCTCCTTATAATGTAATTATTTATTTTGTATAGAACTCCTGTTATATATAAAGTTGTGACATTCGATCCTGTGCCACTATACATCATATGTATGAGACTTGGTCCCAGCATACCTGGTGTTTATGTTAACCCCGGGTTTTGGACCCCTAGAATCCGGGTGTTACAAAATCAGAGTGAGATTAGTATAGAATGAATCAGAGTCGGTAAGGGTTTGTCCATTTCTATCTAGGTTTCGTTCTACAGTCAACTTTTTCTCTGATACCACTTCTGTCACATCCGGTTTTAAGGAATAAAGCCGAGTGCATCTCGTACATGCGCCAAAGAAGACAACATATATAATAACAGAGTGTATAGAGATAAATGTCACAATATAATCAGAGTACTTATTACATAGCGGAAGTCTTACAAAATAAAATATGAAAATAGCAGGAACTAAAATATATCCTTGGCGCCAGAAAGCTGACTGGGAGACGCCACCTAGATCAAGTCGAAAGCCTCAGAGCTAGGCTGCTCCTCTTCGACCACATGTTCTTCTCCTGTGGGGGTGTGAGACAGCAAGAGTGAGCTCACATATGTTCATCGCTCAACAAGTTGTGGGGAATAATATGGCATGAACTCACCAAAGGTGGGAGTTCATGAAGTGTAAGGCTGATCAATGAAATAAAGGTTGAAGCTGAGCATTGCTTTTATAAGTTTGTCAAAATTTTATTAGCAGTTACTAAGTGTAAGTAAATACCAAACCTTAGAAATAATAAATAAATGTAATAAAAATAATCCCAGATGCAATGATATGACAAATTAAGTTTAAGTTCCATAGATTAATCATGTGAGTGTCCAAGCCACTCGTGACCGTGAGCACGGCTAGTATACTAGTTTTACACTCTACAGAGGTTGCGCATCTTTACCCACAAGTCGTGTTACCCATTTGCCACGGAGTTGATCAGACCCCATACACCTCTACCAAGGAAGCGAGGCAGGGTATCACTACGAGGCCTTTACAAATTTCCACTAGCTTCAGAAAACCCGCTACAGTTTATAGGAAGCTCCAGTGCAGGAATCCCTCGCCTGACCGCCATCGCAGCAAAATCAACCCAAGGACCTCCCTACACTGACCACTCCCCTACTGCCCTTGCCCCTTTCGGGTAAGGTAGTCATCCACTAGCTTTCCTAGTTAATCAGCCAAGGGCGTCCCATTAAACCCTTGTGGTAGCACTATTTTCCCGGGTGGTTCTCCATGTTCCCATTAACATAATGATCTTATCAAGAATAGTAATAATAAACAGATAATAAAAAGTATAACAATGAGTGATGAATATCTTTATACCCAAAGCCACATAAAAGCAATAGCATGTAGTACCCAAAAATTTAGTAGTAAAAACAGTGGTGAAACAAGGTATAAAGATAGTCAAAATCTAGGGTAACCTATTGGGTCCCATCAAAATTAACCTATGCAGATCATTATGATTAATAAGAACATGACTAGGTAAAAGAAGTGATCAAGGGCATAACTTGCCTTCAACGACCTCCTGCTCAGCAGCCTCTACCAGCTGAACCTCAGGATCCTCTGTAGTTCTCTCGTCTACTCGCATCAACACAATACATACATAGCATAGCAAAAATTAACATCACATCAAACATGTAAATAAAATACACAATAATTTAGATCTTAAACTAAGATTATAGAAACTGGAATCATTAAATTTGGAGGTATAGATTTTGAGTTATGGATTTTCCAAGGTTTTATGTATTTAATACAAGATTAAGTGATAGATAAATTTTAATGTGTCTTTCATGCCAAAACAGAGACACAAATGGATAGATAATAATATTACAAAAATTTAGGAACTGGGATGAACCAATTTGGAGTTCATATGAATTTTATAAGAATTAAACAAATTCTGACATTTATTTAATACTAAAAATCTATTTCTAAATTCATTTCTCTGGTTTTTCTGTTCTCCGGACTAAGCATCGAATTCCAGAAAGACCAGGGGGTTCTGCCACAAATGTACCGAGACACAGGCGACCCTGTCCAATTACTGCGGGTTGATTTCTGGAATGCGTGAGGGTTCTTTTGCAAAGAGCGCAGGCCGAACGGGTATGGTTGAATGTGAGCCGTCCGATATGGAGCGAGTGGTTCGGACTAGATTGATCTCAGGCGAACCGGTATGCTACGCAGGCGTTTGGATTTAGATCCAACGGCCGCAAACTCAAGGAGAGGGGATCGCTAGACAACCGCTCGATCGCGATCTAACCGTCACCAGTCAAAGTCGTGACAGGGTAACATGACTTCTAATCGCAGCCGTTCGTTACAGGATCGACGGGCGAGGGCACTCCTATGCCAGATCTAATCCTAGACGCTCATCAACAAACGGACAGACCACGAACGTCTTCCCCACCACAGCCGAGCCGAGCGGCTGGGCTCATGCAACAATGTCGGCGACGCCATTGTCGGCGAGATGGAACCTCAACAAAGGCGCACTAACTTCGAATAAAACAGTTCTACTCGTTGCAGAACTGAAGGCGAATACGGGCAAGGGACTCATACCGAGAATCGAGCTCGCAGGCGTGCAGTTCACGGCGAAGCGTGGTCCGCAGCGGCGGTGTAACAACGGCGAAAAATCCACGCCGCTCCGCAGCTTCCCTCGCCCAATTACGCCCCTATACACGATCCACACATGCTTCTGGACCCCAGGGATCGCTTCACGGGCGTTGGGAGAGGACAATGGTGACGAACGACGATGGCGGATCTCTCAGCTTGAAGTGGGTCTCGATGGTGGCGACCTAGGTATGCTCAACAGAGGCCGAGAGGGGTTTTATATGTGTGGTCCGAGTCTCCTCCAGTCCGCCCATAGCGTCGGTCTAATAGGGAGGTAGTTGCGCCCGCCAAGGAGGTGCGGTGAGCTAGCGCAGCGCGAGACGGGGAGAAGAACAGAAGCAGCAAAAAAAGGGGAGGGATAGAGCTGACAGTATGGGCCCACTTGTCTGACAAAGGGTGATCCGCTCGCGAGGAGTCTGAGTAAATGGCCAGGGCCCACTCGCCAGTGTGACAACGCGCGCTGGAAAGGGGTCTTGGGCCGCACGGATGGCTGCGGAACCCAGTGGGCTGGCGCGAGGGTGATGAAGTGGGATGGGCCGAAATGGAGTTGAGCCAGCCCAGTTCCCCCTATTTAGCTTTTTCTTTTCTTATTTTCCCTTTTCCAAATTTCAATTTGAATTCAAACTTGAATTCAAACTGTTGTGGCTCATCATTATAATTTATACTTGTAACTTTTAGAGATACTAATTCTGGAGGTATTTATTTACATATATTACTTATTTATTCGTATCATTTATCTCTTTCTCTTCTCCACATTTCTAGAATTCCCTTTAGGATTTAAATTCTAATTTAGGTGTTATCATATTTATTTCTACATTATTTTCACATTGTTACGACAAAAAAATGCACACACAATGAAACCTCAGCATGATGCACAATTTAATGACTTTTATTAATCCTCTGTTTTCAAATAAGGTGTTCACATGAAATGACAAATAGAGATGGCACACATGTATATAAAGGAACATAATTTTCTCCTTTTAGATTTTCTTACAAAGTGGGTATTACACTGCCTTATCTACGAGGTGTTCGACCTTGTCGTCGAATCGATCCTCGGCCGCACGCAGATGCCCCACCAGTTCATCCACCGAGAGTTGCTTGAGATCACAGAACATTTCAATCGTGACAACTACCTGGGTGAAGCACGCCGGAATCACCCACAGGAACTTCTTGACGACGTGGACATCTTCCACGACCTCGCCAAGTGCTCGAAGGTTGCCAACGAGGTTGGTGATTCGCATCCCGAAATCTTCGACCGATTCTTCGTCCTTGAACTTGATGTTCTCGAACTCTTGGAGCATCTTCTGGGCGTTCACCTCCTTCACCCGATCGGCATCGAGCCTCATTAACTTCACTGCCTCCCACGTCTCCTTCACTGTCGCCCGGGCGCCGAGCGACTGCCGCATCTACTTCGGCACCGAGTGCAGGAGCACGCTCATGGCTTGGCGATCGTGCACTCGCTTGGGATTGATCCCTGGACTGATCACATCCCAGATCTCCAGCGCCTCGAAGTTAAACTGTATTAACATCGCCCACTCGGAGTAATTATCACGAGTGAGGAGTGGCCACATCAGTGAACTCTCCTTCACGCCGCCGCCGGAACCTGATGCTTGATTCATGGTGTTCGATGGTTGTCGTCGAGGGAGAACGCGCTTCTTCTTCGCTGATTCTCGAGGAGGGCTCACCGATCTGTCGTATTGCATACACCACGGCTCTGATACCAGAATGCTAGAACTGAAACACGGCGGCCGGCGATGAACTCGGACTGTGGCAGCGTGACGACAGAGCGCGATCACCAGAGCCGACGGACGAACACTGAGACAGAGGTGTTTTTGGGCTACAACTCGCAAGCAGTTTTCTGATGCATTAACATAGTCTTATTACACAGAGTGATCCGACTTCCCCCGCCACTCCCCGCAGCTGCACGAAGCCCCTCGTTTTCGGTGGCTCGTGCGACATGCACGACGTACAGGTGGTGGCGGCGAATACCCGAACGACGCGGTCACGACGCAGACTGTGCAGTCTCCAGCTCGCCGTGATCTACGCTAAAACAAATATGCCATGCAGTAACACACGCGACAGACTAATGCATCTACGTGCAACTAATGCAAGTACTGCTGACGCACTACAAGATTACAACAACAAAAGCAACTGCTTAACTTCAACCCCACATACAGCTAGTCCACTTTAGCCAAACGAGACATTTGTTGAGTACGTTGATGTGTACTCACCCTTGCTTTACACACCACCCCCACCCCAGGTTGTCCCCATTGTAATCAGTGCTCAGGAGGTGATGCTGGCAATATGGAGGACTTCGAGGAGTTCTAGGACTACGACGGGTTTTAGTCTATCTTAGTGGAACCCCGAGTCAGCTGCCTGTGTAGGCTTAGCATCTACGTTTTGTTTCTTCGCACTTTGATATTTATGTTTAACATTATGGCTATGTATTAGACTCTATGGATGTCTTGGACGTCTTGTTGTAATAAAGTACCTTTCCGCTATTGATTTCGAGCATTGTGTGACGATGTCCAATTATGTACTCGCTGTGTACGTGAGTTTCTGATCCTGGCACGTACATGGTTCGCATTCGGTTTGCCTTCTAAAACTGGGTGTGACAGTAAGCCTTACACTTCACGTGAGCTCCCACCTTTGGCGAGTTCATGCACATTATTCCCCACAACCTGTTGAGCTATGAACTTATGTGAGCTGACTCTTGCTGTCTCACACCCCCACAGGTCAAGAATAGGTACCGCAGGATAAGGCACATGGAGGATGCTGTGATGAGTTCGTGAGTGGTCTAGGTCGTCGTCTCCCAGTCAACTTTGGGTTGCTGGATCATTGTCTTCATATGATGTAAATATTTATTTATTTTGTATATAACTGCTGTTATGTAGTAAAGATGTGACATTCGATCCTGTGCCATGATTCATCATATGTGTGAGACTTGGTCCCAGCATACCTAGTGATTATGTTCGCGCCCGGGTCTTGGTGCCCCGAAACCCGGGTGTGACAGAAGTGGTATTAGAGGGATGTTGATTGTAGGACGAAACCTAGATAGAACGGGACAATCATTATCTACTTACCTTTGCTACACTAATTCTTTTTAAACGTTCCTTAAATCTTTTCTCATCTATTTCCGCTTTACTCTAATTATTCTTACCTTTTCTTTCTAAAGACAAATGTGGATTTCACACTTTGAAATCTTGTGCCTAAAGTGACCTTTAGGACTAGGAGACCTACTCATAGGAACAAAAACAAAACTATTTTTTATAGGTGTCTATGTGCTGCAATGTTTGTTCTTATGATACTTGTCTGATTTGGATCTTTGATTGAGTGTGATGAGTTGTGGAGTAATGTCGACAATTGCATCTGCATATACACATAGGTATAAAAAATATTTATAAAATAACTAGACAACCTAGATTATCCCGATTGGAATATATCTAGCTTAAGAGATTTATCTTATCCTAAAAGATCCCATTCTAACCAATTCATCTTATCTTAAAAGATTCTCTCTTATCTTAATAGATCCATCTTATCTTAAAAGATTCTATCTTATCTTAATAGACCCATCTAATCTGACCAGATTTAATCTAAAGTTAGTTACGTAAACATGTTAGTTAATACTGATAAAATGGATTAGACTCTACTCCTATAAAATATGTTTAGCTTAATTCACTCTGCGCTAAATAAGAATGACCGTCTCGGCATTATGCAACTACCTTAACCATCTGATGGTTGCATAACTCCTCTGTTTTAATGTAACAGAGATTCTGACCTACCTACAACATAATATCCATCATATCTCAAAGGATTCTAACATATCCTAATAATATTTATCCTACCATAGTAGATCTATCTAACCTAAACTAGTCTAATCTAGTCATATCCAACCTAATCTAGATTTTATCTAATCTATTATGATCTAATCTAGAGTGAGTTACTTAATACTGGTATAAAAGATAAGACCATACTCCTAATTCACTTACGCCTAAACTGGTGACTTAAATCAACTCGGCCATACCTGTAACGCCCCGAATTTTGCAGTTGAATTTTTTCTTTTCTTTACTCGCCAAAATTCGGGCGTTACCTTTTCTTTTTCTTTTTCCCCTCGCTAAACCTTGATCTTTTTCCAAAGTTTTAGCGGGATTCGGTTTGGAATTCCCGTGTAAAGAAAAACCCTAAAACTGTTTTATGTTGTTTGATGCACCATGCCGAACCATGCATTCTTCGATTGTTTGAAAGTGCAAATGCATTCATCTAGAAAGATCGGATTTCGAAAAGGAGATAATCTTTTATTTTTCTTTTTCTTTCTTTCTCTCTCCCTCTTCCCCTTTCTCTCTCCCGCGCCGTGGGCCTCTTGGCCGGCCCAGCCGCCCCTGCGCGCCCCCCCCTCTTGGGCCTGGATAGGCCCAACCGCCCCCACCCCTCCCCTTTTCCCCAAACCCCCTCTCCCTCTCCCTCCCTCTCTCTCATTCTCTCCCTAAGCCGCCGCCCCTACCCCCTGCACTAGCCACCGCCCCCTGCCCTTGCAGCTCGGCCGCCGCCCTCGCCGGTTCGGCCGCCCAACGCCGGTGAGCCCCCCTCCTCTCTCCTCCCTCCCTCTCCCCTCTCCCCTCCTCTCCCCTTGGCAGCCCAGCCGCCCTGGCCCCCCAGCCGCGCCGCCCTGGCCCTTGGCCGCGCGCCCGGCCAGCCCCAGCCGGCCCCCGGCCAGCCCTAGCCCCGCCTGGCCGCGCCCTGGCGCCCCCGGCCAGCCCCCAGCCCGCCCCCAGCCGGCCCCGGCCAGCCCTTGGCCGCGCCCCCGGCCGCGTCCCCAGCCCGCTCGGCCGCGCGCCTGGCCGGCTCGGCCGCCTGGCCAGCCCGACCCCCCCCCCTGCGCGCCACCGGCTCAGCCGCCCTGGCCGCCGGTTCGGCCGCCCCGGCCGCCCAGCTCGGCTGCCCGCGCCTAGCTCGGCCGCCCTGCCCCGGCCGGTTCAACCGCCCTAGGGCCGGTTCAACCGCCCCCCCCCTGTTTTTTTTATTTTTTTTTATTTTACTTTATTTTAGTTTACTTTCTGTGATCATAGTTATTTTATTTTAGGTAGGCTAATCATTGTTAATGTTATTGAAATATGAAGCTTAATTTAGAATTCCGTTATGCTAGTTGATTCACGTAGTTAATTGTTTATCTCATTCAATGTTGATCAACTAAAAATGATTAGGTTTCCATTAGTATATATATAATAGAATCCTTTTGTTAAGAACCAATTGTAACTAATCATTAGTGCATAAAACTTTAACCCCCTGCGAGACCCTTTCCCGTTTCTTTCTAACCATAACAAATGCGATATGGAATGTCATACTTGATGCATACTCGCTTTATTTGTTCCCTTGTATGGTGTACTGTTCTTTTGTATTAAATATGTGGATGTATGTATGTTTGCGCTCGCATAGAGAACGATCCGGTCGAAGAGCCCGAGGAATTCGCAGGAGAAGCCCCTGAGCAGCAGTCGGTTGGTGGAGGCAAGTGTCCTTTGACCTATCTCTGTCCTATTCATTCTTTAATTCACCTCCCGCATTACACATTTATACCTAAGGATTGACTAGCTTTTGTTATCCATGTCCTTGTTTACCTATTTGGGTCGGATTATTACTGCTTAGTCTGATGCTATTGCTCAACTCTAATCAATGAACATGATGTGATTATCTATGATACGCTGTTTTCCCCTTCTTATTTATGATTATATTTGTGACCTTTAAGGGGACTCGAGCGGTTTCTCGAGTGCCTCTCCGTAAGGACCTGTTCAATGGATGACCGCCCGGGAAAACAATGCAACCATGAGGGTGGAATTGGACGCCCTTAGCTGAATAATTGGAGGAACCGGGGTGTAGTTCGCTTAGCCGTTGTGCCGTCAATGGGGCTCGGTGTATGCGGCTCGCTCTGCCAAGGTTGATTTGTCCCTTGGGGAGGAGTGCGGTACATTTAGGAAACCTAACGGGCGGCTACAGCCCCGGGGAATCTTTGTAAAGGCTACGTAGTGATGCCCTGCTGGACCACCTAGGTAGTGGTCAATGGGGAGTCGCTCTCTCCGGGCAGAAAGGGAATCACGGCTTGTGGGTAAAGTGCACAACCTCTGCAGAGTGTTATGAAACTGATATATCAGTCGTGCTCGCGGTTATGAGCGGCCAAGGGAGCTCCAGAGATTAGTGATACTTGATCAGAGATACTTTGGTACAGGTGGCAATGAGATTGATGGTTCTGATTATGATTATGGTAATGGTAAGTGGTATTCTTTCCGTTTGGAAAGGATACATTGGGCTAATAACTTGGGTTAATGTTAAAACCTGGCTCTCTACTAGTAAGTAATAACCTGACCAACTAAAAGCAACTGCTTGACTTATCCCCACATAAAGCTAGTCCACTACAGCCAAACAGGATACTTGCTGAGTATGTTGATGTGTACTCACCCTTGCTCTACACACCAAACCCCCCCCAGGTTGTCAGCATTGCAACCACTGCTCAGGAGAAGATGAAGCTGTGGAAGGAGACTTCCAGGAGTTCCAAGACTACGACGAGTTCTAGGCGTGGGTTAGCGGCAACCCCCAGTCAGCTGCCTGTGAAGGCCGTGTTATCTACGTTTCTTTTCCGCACTTTGATTTATTGTAAGAACTATATGGACGTCTCAGACGTATGATGTAATCGACTATTATTTCCCCTTTTAGTACTATTTGAGCACTGTGTGATGATGTCCATGTTATGTAACTGCTGTGTACGTGAATAACTGATCCTGGCACGTACATGGTTCGCATTCGGTTTACCTTCTTAAAACCGGGTGTGACATAAGTGGTATCAAAGCCGTGCTGACTGTAGGACCGCTAACCTAGAGTAGAATGGTCGTTCTAAGGACTATAGACCTCTGTCCCTGCCTTGACTTTGGTATCCCTTCAAAAGTTGGTCCTACTGACCAAACCTATGTTCTACTATATATTATACCTTGCTGAAAATTATGTTTTATTCTGATCCTTCATTTATTTATGATTCATTATTTGCTGGTCATATTAATTCTGTTCTCACCCTTTTGCTTGCGATGTCTTTTGTAGATGGATCGACTTAGACACACTGCACGAAAGTCCGTCATCCCCTTCTTACCCTCCCGCCTTGCTGAGCGTCCGCTTCGCCGTCCCGTGGCCGGACAGTCCAGCCACTTGGAGAGACTGCACCACCGCCTGCATGAGGAGCAGGAACGTCGACGATAGGAGCAGCAGGGCTCTTCCTTCTCGCTCCAGCAGGAGATAGAGTCTGTGAGGAGCTGCTCTCCTGTGCTTCCCCTGGAGGCGCCCCCTGCACCACCACTGGGCGTCCCAGCTTCTGGAGTAGCTGTTGGAGGAGATCCAGACGACAGAGATGGTGACGACAGCTCGAGCCACGACATCGACTTCTCTGCTGACCATGAGCCGGAAGGATGGGTTGCTCGACCCATCACTCGCGACGCTGCTCGCGGGTGTCACTTCCACGACGCGCTCGACACCCTGCTACGTCGGGCACTTGACCGGCGTACTTGGTCCATCGAGTATCGCTGTGTGGTCTACCAGCATAGTCGCGGGGTCTACCCGGACCGCTGGGAGGCGACCTGCTTGGTGCGCCGTCCGGAGAACAGTCTCCAGGGCGCGGAGGCTTGCTCAGAGCACTATTCTATCTCTGAGCGGGACTCAGCTGAGGCAGCCATGCAGGATGCTGCACGGCGTGCGCTTTCGCACTACTGCTCGGTTCTCGGTGGGGTAGCTGACGGCCTCGACCTGAGGTATTACCCCCGCCATCCATCTGGCAGCACAGGAGGCGTGATTGTTTCACCTGCTGGTGAGGACAATCCTAGGTTGAGCAGCACAGTCAACCTAGTCGCTGTGCTAAACACGGAGCTGGACCATGCATTAGACGAGCTGAGTAGGGCTCGTGCTGAGATCGCCCTGCTGCGGGCTGAGCGCGCGGAGCGTCGTCACTTGGATGATGGTTCCCCCGCTCCCGTTGGGACTCAGCACCCGTACCGCTCGCCTCGGCGTGGACTCCAGTCTTATGGCAATCCCGACTGCAAGACCAAGATAAATCTAGAACCATAGATCGTTAGAGTTGGATCTTGTAATTAATACGAAATATATACATAGAAGCTTCAGTCTTAGCGTTAGTCTCAGTCTTAGTTAGTCTTAGTTAGACAGGGTAGTTTGCTATATCCTGTGCATTTATGTTTGTCATGATGAACTATGTTTGGTTTGGATCTTTGTAATGATTGTCACCAGAGTGTGGGTATCCCCTGCATTTTGGCTTACCTATTATGTTAATGGAGTTAGTTATATAGTTGGGAAAACCTTTATTCTACTTTCCTCTTTATCTGAGAAGCTGTGTGGTCTGTGTTGGAGATCAGTGAAGATGCTCATCTGTTCAGTGCTGTTGGAGAATTCTATACTCTTTTCTTATGCTGCAAGATTTGCCAGATCAGTTCTGATGTGTGGTTGCGTTCTGCAGATGTCAGAGAACAGGCGCAGAGGAGGAAGGCGTGCTCAGCAGGAGCAAGCCGGTCAGCAAGATGAGGCGCCCCAGCAGCAGCAGCTGCCGCCCCCGCCCCCGATGTCCATCGAGCAGATGTTTCTGATGCAGACTCAGGCAGTTCAGGCCATCGGTCAGACTCTGGCCGCCATTCAGCAGCAGCAGCAGCAAGCTCCACCCCAGCCTCAGATGCCTCAGATGCCTAGAGACAAGCGTGCTGAATTCATGAGAGGTCATCCACCAACGTTCGCTCACTCTTCTGACCCCATGGATGCTGAAGATTGGCTGCGCACTGTGGAGCGGGAGTTGCATACCGCTCAGTGTGATGACAGGGAGAAAGTCTTGTATGGTCCCCGTCTGTTGAGAGGAGCAGCCCAATCCTGGTGGGAGTCTTACCTCGCCACCCATGCCGACCCCGACACCATCACCTGGGAAGAATTCAGAGGTAGCTTTCGTCAGTACCATGTGCCTGCAGGTCTGATGACAGTGAAGAAGGAGGAGTTCCTGGCCCTTAAGTAAGGGTCATCATCTGTCAGTGAGTATCGAGACAGGTTTCTGCAGTTGTCCCGCTATGCTCCTGAAGATGTCAACACTGATGCCAAGCAACAGTACCGTTTCTTGAGAGGCTTGGTCGACCCTCTGCAGTATCAGCTGATGAATCATACCTTCCCGACATTCCAGCACTTGATTGACAGAGCAATCATGACAGAGAGGAAGCGTAAGGAGATGGAGGATCGTAAGCGCAAGATCAGTGGACCCCAGCCTGGAAGCAGCAGCCGTCCCCGTTTTTCAGGCAATCAACCTCAGCAGTTCAGGCAGAACCAGCGTCCACCTCAGCAGCATCAGCAGCGTCAGCAGTATCAGCAGTTCCAAAGGCAGTACCCTCAGCATCAGTATCAGAATCGTCAGAGCAATCAGTCAGGAGGAGGTCAGCTTCAGAGGCAGAATCAGCAGACACCTCGTCTTCCTGCCCCCGCAACTCAGCAGAGCAGTCAGGCAGCACCAGCTCAGGTTGGAAACAGGGCATGTTTCCACTGTGGAGAGCAAGGCCATTGGGTGATGCAATGTCCGAAGAAAGCAGCCCAGCAGCAGTCAGGCCCCAATGCCCCAGCAAAGCAGAATGCGTCTCAGCCTGGAGCAGGCAACCGCTCTCAACCGCGCTATAATCATGGGAGACTGAATCACTTGGAGGCTGAAGCAGTTCAGGAGACCCCCGGCATGACAGTAGGTATGTTCCCAGTCGATTCCCATATTGCAGAAGTGTTATTTGATACTGGAGCAACGCATTCTTTCATTACTGCATCATGGGTAGAAGCACATAATCTTCCAATTACTACCATGTCAACCCCCATTCAAATTGACTCAGCTGGTGGTAGAATTCGAGCTGATAGCATATGTTTGAATATAAGTGTGGAAATAAGGGGGATAGCGTTTCCCGCTAACCTTATAGTAATGGGTACTTAGGGAATAGATGTCATCCTAGGGATGAATTGGCTAGATAAGTATCAGGCAGTTATCAGTTGCGATAAAAGGACAATCAAGTTGGTGTCCCCACTAGGAGAGGAAGTGGTGACCGAGTTAGTCCCGCCTGAGCCGAAGAAAGGAAGTTGTTATCAGATGGCCGTTGATAGCAGTGAAGCAGACCCAATTGAGAGTATCAAGGTTGTGTCTGAGTTCCCAGATGTGTTTCCAAAGGACTTACCGGGTATGCCACCAGAGCGGAAAGTTGAATTCGCCATAGAGCTTCTTCCTGGAACCGCCCCTATCTTTAAGAGAGCTTACAGAATATCTGGACCAGAGTTGGTTGAGCTTAAGAAGCAGATTGATGAGCTGTCAGAGAAAGGTTACATCCGGCCAAGCACCTCGCCTTGGGCCGCCCCTGTCTTGTTTGTGGAGAAGAAAGATGGCACAAAGAGGATGTGTATCGATTATCGAGCTTTAAATGAAGTCACGATCAAGAACAAGTATCCCTTGCCCAGAATAGAAGACCTATTCGACCAGTTGAGAGGAGCCAGTGTGTTCTCCAAGATTGATCTGAGGTCAGGTTATCATCAGCTCAGGATCCGACCTTCGGACATTCCGAAGACGGCATTCATTACCAAGTATGGGTTATATGAGTTCACAGTGATGTCTTTTGGTTTGACCAATGCACCAGCATTCTTTATGAACTTGATGAACAGTGTATTCATGGATTATCTCGATAAGTTTGTGGTGGTATTCATTGATGACATTCTGGTTTATTCTCAAAGTGAAGAAGAGCATGCAGATCATTTGAGGATGGTATTGCAGAGATTGCGAGAGCACCAGTTGTATGCAAAGTTGAGCAAGTGTGAGTTCTGGATCAGTGAAGTCCTGTTCTTGGGTCACATAATCAACAAAGAAGGATTGGTTGTGGATCCGAAGAAAGTGGCAGACATTCTGAACTGGAAAGCGCCAACGGATGCTCGAGGAATCAAAAGCTTCATTGGAATGGCCGGATATTATCAGCGATTCATTGAAGGGTTTTCGAAGATTGCGAAACCAATGACAGCGTTGCTAGGCAACAAGGTTGAGTTCAAGTGGACCCAGAAATGTCAAGAGGCCTTCGAAGCGCTGAAAGAGAAGTTGACAACAGCGCCTGTCCTAGTCTTGCCTGATGTGCACAAGCCCTTCTCTGTGTACTGTGATGCTTGTTACACGGGTTTGGGATGCGTGTTGATGCAAGAGGGAAGAGTTGTGGCTTACTCGTCCCGACAGCTGAAGGTTCATGAGAAGAATTACCCAATCCATGATCTAGAGTTGGCAGCAGTGGTTCACGCACTGAAGACATGGAGGCACTATCTGTATGGACAGAAATGCGATGTTTACACAGACCACAAGAGTCTGAAGTACATATTCACTCAGTCAGAGTTGAACATGAGACAGCGAAGATGGTTAGAGTTGATCAAAGATTATGAGTTGGAGATTCATTACCATCCAGGCAAAGCAAACGTAGTGGCAGATGCTTTGAGCAGAAAGAGTCAAGTCAATCTGATGGTCGCTCGTCCGATGCCTTATGAGTTGGCCAAGGAGTTCGACAGGTTGAGTCTCGGATTTCTGATCAATTCGCGAGGAGTCACAGTTGAGTTGGAACCTACCTTGAAGCGCGAAATCAAAGAAGCGCAGAAGAATGATGAGAAGATCAGTGAGATCCGACGACTGATTCTAGATGGCAGAGGGAAAGATTTTCGAGAAGATGCTGAAGGTGTGGTATGGTTCAAAGACCGCTTGTGTGTTCCCAATGTCCAGTCTATTCGGGAGTTGATTCTCAAGGAAGCTCATGAGACAGCTTATTCGATTCACCCTGGCAGTGAGAAGATGTATCAGGATCTGAAGAAGAAATTCTGGTGGTATGGAATGAAGAGGGAAATCGCAGAGCATGTGGCTATGTGCGATAGTTGTCGAAGAATTAAGGCAGAGCACCAGAGACCAGCTGGATTGTTGCAACCGTTGCAGATTCCTCAGTGGAAATGGGATGAAATCGGTATGGATTTCATAGTCGGATTGCCTCGCACTCGAGCCGGCTACGATTCCATTTGGGTAGTAGTGGACCGTTTGACCAAGTCAGCCCACTTCATACCTGTCAAGACCAGCTACAACAGTGCAGTATTGGCAGAGTTGTACATGTCTCGGATCGTTTGTCTTCATGGTGTGCCAAAGAAGATAGTGTCAGACAGAGGAACGCAGTTCACCTCTCATTTCTGGCAGCAGTTGCATGAAGCCTTGGGCACACATCTGAATTTCAGTTCAGCTTATCATCCGCAGACAGATGGCCAGACTGAAAGAACCAATCAAATTCTCGAAGATATGTTGAGAGCCTGTGCGTTGCAAGATCAGTCCGGATGGGACAAGCGATTGCCCTATGCAGAGTTTTCCTATAACAACAGTTACCAGGCCAGTTTGAAGATGTCACCATTTCAAGCGCTCTATGGAAGAAGTTGTAGAACTCCGTTGCAATGGGATCAGCCTGGAGAGAAGCAAGTGTTTGGGCCAGATATTTTGCTTGAAGCCGAAGAGAACATCAAGATGGTCCGAGAGAATCTGAAGATAGCGCAATCGAGGCAGCGAAGCTATGCAGACACAAGAAGAAGAGAGCTGAGTTTTGAAGTCGGAGACTTTGTCTATCTGAAAGTGTCACCGATCAGAGGAGTCAGAAGGTTCGGAGTGAAGGGCAAGCTAGCACCCCGCTACATTGGTCCGTACCAGATCCTCTCAAAGCGTGGAGAAGTGGCTTATCAGCTCAGCCTGCCAGAGAATTTGTCTGCTGTGCATGATGTCTTTCATGTGTCTCAGTTGAAGAAGTGCTTGCGTGTGCCAGAAGAGCAGTTGCCAGTGGAAGGTCTGGAAGTCCAGGAGGACTTGACCTATGTTGAGAAGCCAGCTCAGATCCTTGAGATTGCAGACAGAGTCACCCGAAGGAAGACCATCAGAATGTGCAAAGTCAGATGGGATCACCACTCTGAGGAAGAAGCAACCTGGGAGCGTGAAGATGATTTGATGGCTAAGTACCCAGAGCTCTTTGCTAGCCAGCCCTGAATCTCGAGGGCGAGATTCTTTTAAGGGGGATAGGTTTGTAACGCCCCGAATTTTGCAGTTGAATTTTTTCTTTTCTTTACTCGCCAAAATTCGGGCGTTACCTTTTCTTTTTCTTTTTCCCCTCGCTAAACCTTGATCTTTTTCCAAAGTTTTAGCGGGATTCGGTTTGGAATTCCCGTGTAAAGAAAAACCCTAAAACTGTTTTATGTTGTTTGATGCACCATGCCGAACCATGCATTCTTCGATTGTTTGAAAGTGCAAATGCATTCATCTAGAAAGATCGGATTTCGAAAAGGAGATAATCTTTTCTTTTTCTTTTTCTTTCTTTCTCTCTCCCTCTTCCCCTTTCTCTCTCCCGCGCCGTGGGCCTCTTGGCCGGCCCAGCCGCCCCTGCGCGCCCCCCCTCTTGGGCCTGGATAGGCCCAACCGCCCCCACCCCTCCCCTTTTCCCAAAACCCCCTCTCCCTCTCCCTCCCTCTCTCTCATTCTCTCCCTAAGCCGCCGCCCCTACCCCCTGCCCTAGCCGCCGCCCCCTGCCCTTGCAGCTCGGCCGCCGCCCTCGACGGTTCGGCCGCCCAACGCCGGTGAGCCCCCCTCCTCTCTCCTCCCTCCCTCTCCCCTCTCCCCTCCTCTCCCCTTGGCAGCCCAGCCGCCCTGGCCCCCCAGCCGCGCCGCCCTGGCCCTTGGCCGCGCGCCCGGCCAGCCCCAGCCGGCCCCCGGCCAGCCCCAGCCCCGCCTGGCCGTGCCCTGGCACCCCCGGCCAGCCCCCAGCCCGCCCCCAGCCGGCCCCGGCCAGCCCTTGGCCGCGCCCCCGGCCGCGCGCCTGGCCGGCTCGGCCGCCTGGCCAGCCCGACACCCCCCTGCGCGCCACCGGCTCAGCCGCCCTGGCCGCCGGTTCGGCCGCCCCGGCCGCCCAGCTCGGCTGCCCGCGTCCGCGCCCGCGCCTAGCTCGGCCGCCCTGCCCCGGCCGGTTCAACCGCCCTAGGGCCGGTTCAACCGCCCCCCCTGTTTTTTTATTTTTTTTATTTTATTTTATTTTAGTTTACTTTCTGTGATCATAGTTATTTTATTTTAGGTAGGCTAATCATTGTTAATGTTATTGAAATATGAAGCTTAATTTAGAATTCCGTTATGCTAGTTGATTCACGTAGTTAATTGTTTATCTCATTCAATGTTGATCAACTAAAAATGATTAGGTTTCCATTAGTATATATATAATAGAATCCTTTTGTTAAGAACCAATTGTAACTAATCATTAGTGCATAAAACTTTAACCCCCTGCGAGACCCTTTCCCGTTTCTTTCTAACCATAACAAATGCGATATGGAATGTCATACTTGATGCATACTCGCTTTATTTGTTCCCTTGTATGGTGTACTGTTCTTTTGTATTAAATATGTGGATGTATGTATGTTTGCGCTCGCATAGAGAACGATCCGGTCGAAGAGCCCGAGGAATTCGCAGGAGAAGCCCCTGAGCAGCAGTCGGTTGGTGGAGGCAAGTGTCCTTTGACCTATCTCTGTCCTATTCATTCTTTAATTCACCTCCCGCATTACACATTTATACCTAAGGATTGACTAGCTTTTGTTATCCATGTCCTTGTTTACCTATTTGGGTCGGATTATTACTGCTTAGTCTGATGCTATTGCTCAACTCTAATCAATGAACATGATGTGATTATCTATGATACGCTGTTTTCCCCTTCTTATTTATGATTATATTTGTGACCTTTAAGGGGACTCGAGCGGCTTCTCGAGTGCCTCTCCGTAAGGACCTGTTCAATGGATGACCGCCCGGGAAAACAGTGCAACCATGAGGGTGGAATGGGACGCCCTTAGCTGAATAATTGGAGGAACCGGGGTGTAGTTCGCTTAGCCGTTGTGCCGTCAATGGGGCTCGGTGTATGCGGCTCGCTCTGCCAAGGTTGATTTGTCCCTTGGGGAGGAGTGCGGTACATTTAGGAAACCTAACGGGCGGCTACAGCCCCGGGGAATCTTTGTAAAGGCTACGTAGTGATGCCCTGCTGGACCACCTAGGTAGTGGTCAATGGGGAGTCGCTCTCTCCGGGCAGAAAGGGAATCACGGCTTGTGGGTAAAGTGCACAACCTCTGCAGAGTGTTATGAAACTGATATATCAACCGTGCTCGCGGTTATGAGCGGCCAAGGGAGCTCCAGAGATTAGTGATACTTGATCAGAGATACTTTGGTACAGGTGGCAATGAGATTGATGGTTCTGATTATGATTATGGTAATGGTAAGTGGTATTCTTTCCGTTTGGAAAGGATACATTGGGCTAATAACTTGGGTTAATGTTAAAACCTGGCTCTCTACTAGTAAGTAATAACCTGACCAACTAAAAGCAACTGCTTGACTTATCCCCACATAAAGCTAGTCCACTACAGCCAAACAGGATACTTGCTGAGTATGTTGATGTGTACTCACCCTTGCTCTACACACCAAACCCCCCCCCCAGGTTGTCAGCATTGCAACCACTGCTCAGGAGAAGATGAAGCTGTGGAAGGAGACTTCCAGGAGTTCCAAGACTACGACGAGTTCTAGGCGTGGGTTAGCGGCAACCCCCAGTCGGCTGCCTGTGAAGGCCGTGTTATCTACGTTTCTTTTCCGCACTTTGATTTATTGTAAGAACTATATGGACGTCTCAGACGTATGATGTAATCGACTATTATTTCCCCTTTTAGTACTATTTGAGCACTGTGTGATGATGTCCATGTTATGTAACTGTTGTGTACGTGAATAACTGATCCTGGCACGTACATGGTTCGCATTCGGTTTACCTTCTTAAAACCGGGTGTGACAATACCCAACAACTTGACCTACATAACAAGTTACATAACTAATCCCATCTAGAATATAGCTACCTACTAAACCCTCTACCCATCTATTACCTACAAATCTATCTTAACCTCCTGCCCCAAACTCGGATGAATACACCAAAGCTCAAGAAGGAAGAGATCAATCTCATTAAAGAAGAATAGGAATCTAGCTAGACCCCAAAGGAAGCTAGATTATGCCATAGAACATCCATTCCATGTCAACACTCATTCTATGCGACCTACCCACCATCTGTCCTTAACTACAAGTCATCTTAACTATATGTCCCCAACTTGGGTGACGATTCCAAGGCCGAAGATCGAAGATGATTGGCCTCATCAAATCAAGGAAGGATAAGATTCAAGCCGGATCTCCAAAGGAATCAAGATCCACAATCTTGGATGGAGTCTTTCCTTACCGTACTCTTTCTTACCCAAACCTCTCTATGCTTTAAAAACATCTTTTACCATACACAATAAAGTGGATATACATACCCAAGCTTTCCTAATCATCTTCTAATTTGTGTTATAGAACTTAAAAAAATGGAATTAAAACCACTTGAAAATTGAAACATAGACTACAAATCAAACTTATTGCAACCTCTTTCTTACAAATCTCAAGGACGAGATTTCTGTTAAGGGGGGTAGGATTTGTAAAGCCCTAAAATTTGTATAAGGTAAAAATAATAAATAAATAAATACATGTATTCACATAAAAATGTTTTGGAATTATTTGATTTCCTTTTCCTTGTGCATACTCACTAAAGGGAAGTAAAGTAGTCAAATAGCAAATAAATAAATATAGAAATATGCTGTAATACCCAATTTGTAAGAGAGAATATAGAAGGAGAAGAAAATGTTATTTCCTTTATTTATCTGTGTGGGTTGAACCCATTTGTCATCACATGTGACACCATCTTTAAAAACAATTAATAAAAATATATACCACTAAATTATGCATCATGTTGGATATTATTTTTGTGTGCATTTTGTGACAATATAAAAATAAAGAGACAAGAAATATATTAATTCAAAAGGAAATCTAGAATCTAAAAGAATTCTAGAATTTAGAAAAGAAAAGAAAATAAATATTATGTGGATAAAAATAAGTAAATAAAAAATATACTAATCCTACACTAGAGTTGGAATTCGCATAATTGACTCAAGAGTGAAACTCATGAGAGGATTCAAATTTAAATTTGGGATTTAAACTAGAAAGAAGACAAAATAGGAAAAGAAAATAAAAAAAAGAAAAAAGGAAAACCGCGCTCGGGCACAAAACCTAGCTTCTGGCCCACTACCGTTTCCCCACCGCGCGGCCCATTTCTCCCTCCTGAGCGCGCCGACAGTAAGGCCCCACGGGGCAGTCGCTCTGCCGCACCCTCGCACACACTTGCCTGTCCTTACCGTTACGCCGAACTGCGGGGCCCACGGGTTAGCACCTACCTCCGCCTAAATCGGGATCACGCGGCTATGGCCGAGCGTCGTGCCTAGTTTTCCGGAGCTCATGCTGCAACGGCTTGGGCGGCCTTCTCGGCGGTAAGACGGGGTGGTCCACGAGATAAGTAGTAGTGCACCGCTCCCCTTTCCTTCTTCTTCCGTAGCACCGTTGAGAGAGTTCAGTAAAAAGCGGAGCGCGCCGCCACCATTGAAACGCTCTCGGTCGGCCTTTCCCAGTCGCGGCGTATTGTTCCGGGGGCATCTTGGGGTTCTGCCGCGAGGTTTGGGGCAACCTTCGCATTAGGATCGTGTATCGGGCGAGCGCAATTTCTCGTCGTCGTTGGTGGCTCAGCAGAAACTCGCGGTCGCCATGGACAGCCCTCCTGCGTCCACGATTCGTGGTATGTATTCATCGCCTGTGCCCGTTTTCATCACCGTATCGTGTAGCACTGGTCCAATTAGGTTTAGTTGCGTCATCGCCGGGGATTCGCCTCACCGGAGTTGGGTTTTCCACCATGGTTGGGCCGCGGCGGACGGGGGGAAACAAGGCGCGACGAAGACGATAGTCTGCGGCCGTTGGATCCGGTGCCTGCGGCCGAGATCAGCCAGCCGTGCATGCCTGATGGCGCGATTGTCCTAAACCGTTGATGCTAGATCCGAGGGGTAGCGTGGTCTCGCGGGTAGGAGTTGTTGTGGGGCGTGGATTTTAGATCGAACGATCTCGGGTTCATAGGTATCTCAGATCTAATCTGGGCCGCAGAACCGTAATCGTGCGGCCCGGATCAGCGCGTACCCATTCGCGGTTACGTTTTACAATAGGAACCTTACGATTTTATAGAATAGAACCTGCGGTCCTCTCCTCGGGTTTCTTAGTCTTGGTTACATTTGTGCCAGCGCCCCTGGCATTTCTGGAATTCGATGCCCAGTCCAGAGAACAGGAAAACCAGAGAAAATAAATTAGAAAATAGATTTTAATGCAAAAATAATTGCTAGAACGTGCATAAATAATAGAAAATTCATGTGAACTCCAAATGGATCCATTCAACTTTCTAAAATTTTGTAATATTATTTTCTATCACATAGAATCTCTGTTTTGTCATGAAAACAGTAAGAAAATATTTGCTCACTTAATCCTATTTTAAGTACATAAAACCTTTGGGAATTCATATCTTGAAATCTATAACTCCAAAAATTATGATTCCTGTTCGTAGGATTTTATTTTAATGTCTAGAATATTATTATGTATTTTTGTTTACATGTTTGGTGTGATGTTAATTTTCTTTATATACTGTGCTTGTTTGTATTGTGGCGAGTAGAGGAGCCTGTGACTGAGGATCCTGGTAACCAGCAGATAGAAGTAGCGGAGCAGGAGCTCATTGAATGCAAGTTGTGCCCTTGACTACTTTTTACCCAATAATGTTCTTTAATATCACTTATTCATGCATAGGTTTAATTTTGATGGGACCCGATAGAAACACGTGCCACCACAAGGGTTTAATGGGACGCCCTTGGCTGACTAATTAGGAAAGCTAGTGGACTACCTTACCTGAAAGGGGCAAGGGCAGTAGGGGAGTTGCATGCAAGGAGGTTCTCAAGTTGATTTTGCTGCGATGAAGGTCAGACGAGGGATTCTTGCAAGTGCTCTTCCTATAAACTGTAGCGGGTTTTTGGAAGCTAGTGGAACTTTGTAAAGGCCTCGTAGTGTTGCCCTGCCTCGCTTTCTTGGTAGAGGTGTATGGGAGTCGCGATCCTTTGGCATATGGGTAACATGACTTGTGCGTACAGGGTACAACCTCTGCAGAGTGTAAAACGGGTATACTAGCCGTACTCGCGGTCATGAGCAGCTCAGGACTCTCGCATGATTAATTTATGAAACTTAAATTCAATTTGTCATTTGCATTGCATGGGCTTATTTATTAATTTTGTTCTATTATTTTTATTAAGTTTTGGTATTTACTTAAATTTAGTAACTGCTAATAAAATTTTGATCAACTACTTAAAAGCAATGCTCAGCTTTAACCCATGTTGTTGATTAGCCTTACACATCACATGAACTCCCACCTTTGGTGAGTTCATGCCACTGGTTCCCCACAACTTGTTGAGCTATGATCATGTGTGAGCTCACCCTTGCTGTCTCACACCTCCCCCCACAGGAGAAGAACAGGTGATTTATGAAAGGGAAATAGGGTTTAACCTTTAACTATAAATAATTTTGGTGGTTGAATGCCCAACACAAATAATTGAACTAACTAGATTGCTCTAGATTATATACTCTACAAGTGCTAAAGGTTCAACACAAACCAATAAAAAGATTAAGTTAGGGTTCAAAAAAAGGAGCAAAAGAAACCGAAGAGAACCCTGGTCTGGCACACCAGACTGTCCAGTGCACCAGGGACGTACGACTTCAAACTCTTCACCTTCGGGTTTCTGAGGCCGCACTCCGCTATAATTCACCGGACTGTCCGGTGCACCAGCGGAGCAACGGCTAGCCAGGGCAACGGTCGACTGCAATGGTCTCCTGCAACGCTACAGTGAGCGGACAATTCGCGCAGAAGTCAGAGCAGCCGCAGAAGGCGCACCGGACAGTGAACAGTGCCTGTCCGGTGCGACACCGGACTGTCCGGTGCCACATGAAGACAAAGCTCCAATGGTCGAAACCGTCAGAACCCTAACGGTTAGGTGACGTGGCTGGCGCACCGGACATGTCCGGTGGCGCACCGGACACTGTCCGGTGGCGCACCGGACAAACCTGATGGTTGTTTTTTATCCCAACCATTCTTCCCAACCCTGATACCAATCAGGAAAGGGCTAATTTCTAACAAAGTTTTTCTCTTGTTGATTCCTATTTCGTGGTGTAGTGCTTTTCTCCCCTATGCTGCCTATTGGTACTAGTAGAGTCGGATTGCCCTGTAATACAGAACCTATCCTGTAGGTGTAACCTTTTGCTCAATACTCAAATCTACAGTTGAAGCATCTGAGGCCACATCAATCGAGGATACACGATAGAAGGAATTGTTAGTTCACCTCACATTCCCCAAGCGCGGGTTTCCTTTACTAATTTTGTTCTCTCTATGTGAACCCTCAGTCCGGTGCGCCCATCGACAGCAGCTTGCCCCAACGGTTGATTGGTGGTTGGGGGCTATAAATACCCCCCAACCACCTCCACTCCAACCATCCAAGCATTCACAACAGTGCATTCAATACAAGAGCAATACACTACACTCCAAGACACAAATGAAAGCCTCTGATCAAATCAAAGTCCACAATTCAACTCTAGTATTTTAGGACTTGTGAGAAGATCGTCTTGTGTTTCTTTGTTGCTCTTGTTGCTTGGTTGGCTTTCTTCTTTCTCTCATTCTTACTCTCAAAGCATTATAAGCGAAGCAAGAGACACCAATTGTGTGGTGGTCCTTGCGGGGTCTGAGTGACCCGGGAAATCAAGGAAGAAAGCTCACTCGGTCTGAGTGATCGTTTGAGAGAGGGAAAGGGTTGAAAGAGACCCGGTCTTTGTGACCACCTCAACGGGGACTAGGTTCATTAGAACCGAACCTCGGTAAAACAAATCACCGTGTCATCCACTTTACTTTCTTGGTTGATTTGTTTTCCCCTCTCTCTCGGACTCGGATTTTATTCTAACGCTAACCCCGGCTTGTAGTGTGTTTAAAGTTGTAAATTTCAGTTTCCTCCTATCCACCCCCTCTAGGTGACTTTCAATTGGTATCAGAGCCCGGTACTTCATTTAGAGTCTAACCACTCGAAGTGATGTCGGGAGGATCCGCAAAGAGGGAGATGGAAACGACCACAAGCCACGGGAAGGCTCCATCAAGGGAGTCCGGCGCCAAAGGAAGGGAGGAATCACCTCCCCGCGTCAAGTCGCACCGGAGTGGCGACAAGAAGAAGAAAATGAAGAAAGTGGTCTACTACGAGACCGATTCTTCGTCGCCCTCTACCTCCGGTTCCGACGCTCCATCCGTCACTTCTAAGCGCCATGAGCGCAAGAAGTTTAGTAAGATCCCCCTATGCTATCCCCGCATTTCCAAACGCACTCCTTTACTTTCCGTCCCATTAGGCAAACCACCGATTTTTGATGGTGAAGATTATTGTATGTGGAGTGATAAAATGAGGCATCACCTAACCTCACTCCATGCAAGCATATGGGATATTGTTGAGTTTGGAGTGCCGGTACCATCCGTGGGGGATGAAGGATATGATTCGGACGAGGTCGCCCAAATCCGACACTTAAACTCCCAAGCCATACTATACTCCTCGCCTCTCTATGTCGAGAGGAGTATAATAAGGTGCAAGGGTTGAAGAGTGCCAAGGAGATTTGGTACGTGCTCAAGACCACACACGAGGGAGATGAGGTGACCAAGATCACCAAGCGGGAGACAATCAAGGGGGAGGTTGGTCGATTCGTCCTCAACCAAGGAGAGGAGCCACAAGCTATGTACAACCGGCTCAAGACCTTGGTGAATCAAGTGCGCAACCTCAGGAGCACAAAATGGGATGACCATGAAATGGTCAAGGTTATTCTAAGATCACTTATTTTTTGTAATCCTACGCAAGTTCAATTAATACGTGGTGATCCTAGATTTAAGCTAATGTCTCCCAAGGAGGTTATAGGGAAGTTTGTGAGCTTTGAATTGATGATCAAAGGCTCCAAACAAATCGTCAACTTGGAGCAAGGCGACACCTCCACACCTGAGGTGCAACCCATCGCATTCAAGGCAATGGAGGAAGAAAAGAAGGAATCTATGCCAAGTAGAATTCCCATCGACACCTCCAAGCTTGACAACGAGGAGATGGCGCTCATCATCAAGAGCTTTCGCCAAATCCTCAAGCAAAGGAGGGGGAAGAACTACAAACCCCGCTCCAAAAGGGTGTGCTACAAGTGTGGTAAGCTCAGTCATTTTATCGCTAAATGCCCTATGTCTAGTGATAGTGATAGGGACAATGACAAGAAGGGAAAGAGGAAGGAGAAGAAGAAGTACTACAAGAAGAAGGGTAGTGATGCCCACGTGTGTCGGGAATGGGACTCCGATGAGAGCTCCACCAACTCCTCCTCGGACGAGGATGCCGCAAACATCACCGTCAACAAGGGACTTCTCTTCCCCAACGTTGGCCACAAATGCTTCATGGCAAAGGACAGCAAGAAAAAGAAGGTACAAGTTAGAACCACCCCCAAGTATACTACATCTAGTGATGAGGGTAGTTCTAGTGATGATGAAGATAACTTGCTTAATCTTTTTGCCAACCTTAACATGCAACAAAAAGAAAAATTAAATGAATTAATAGGAGCTATTCATGAGAAGGATGAACTCTTGGATAGCCAAGAGGAATTCCTTATTAAGGAAAATAAGAAGCATGTTAAGGTGAAGAATGCTTATGCTCTGAAAATGGAGAAAAATGAAAATTTGACTAAAGAGCTTAGCATTTGCCATGACACCATTTCCAACCTTAGAACTGAGAATGTTAATTTGAGTGCTAAGGTTGAAAAATCAAATGTTTGTCATGATTCAATTGTCAATCTTAAAAATGATAGTGCTAGTTTAATTGCTAAGATTGATAAATTGAATAAATCAATTGCTAGCCTTAAGACTGAGAATGATAAGTTAATTTCTAAGGCTAAAGATTTAAATGTTTGCACTGTTTTATTTCCAATCTTAGAAATGAGAATGCTATTTTACATGCTAAGATTGATGAATTAAATGCTTACAAAGCCTCTACATCTAATGTTGATCATGTCACTATTTGTACTAGATGTAGAGACATTAATGTTGATGCTATTCACGATCACCTAGCTTTAATTAAACAACAAAATGATCACATAGCTCAACTAACTGCCAAAATCAATGAGAATGAGATAGAAAATGAAAATTTTAAATTTGCTAGAAGCATGCTCTATAGTGGGAGACGCCCTGGTATTAAGGATGGCATTGGTTTCCAACAGGGAAGCAATATCAAGCTTAATGCCCCTAAGAAATTGCCTAGCTTTGTTAAGGCCAAGGCTCCCATGAATCAGGATAACGAGGGTTACATTTTATATCCTGCTAGTTATCCTGAGCACAAGATTAGGAGAATTCATGCTAGGAAGTCTCATTCTGTTTCCCATCATGCTTTTATGTACAAGAATGAGGCATCTAGCTCTAGGCATTCTACTCATGTTAAAATGCCTAAAAAGAAAACTCCCACTACATCAAATGAACCTAATGTTTCATTTAAGACTTTTGATGCTTCTTATGTGCTCATGAACAAATCAGGCAAAGTAGTTGCCAAATATGTTGGGGGCAAACACAAGGGCTCCAAGACTTGTGTTTGGGTACCCAAGGTGCTTGTTTCTAATGTGAAAGGACCCAAGACCGTTTGGGTACCTAAGAACAAGGCCTAAATTGTTTTGCAGGTTTATGCATCCGGGGGCTCACGTTGGATTATTGATAGCGGATGCACCACATGACAGGGGAGAAAAGAATGTTCTCCTCCTAAGAGAAAAAACAAAGATCCCCAAAGAGTTATCACATTCGGGGATGGAAATCAAGGTTTGGTCAAAGGACTTGGTAAAATTGCTATATCACCTGATCATTCCATTTCCAATGTTTTTCTTGTAGATTCTTTAGATTACAATTTGCTTTCTGTATCTCAATTATGCAAAATGGGTTACAACTGTCTTTTTACGGATATAGGTGTTACTGTCTTTAGAAGTAGTGATGATTCAATAGCATTTAAGGGAGTATTAGAGGGTCAGCTATACTTAGTTGATTTTAATAGAGCTGAACTCGATACTTGCTTAATTGCTAAGACTAATATGGGTTGGCTCTGGCATCGCTAATTAGCCCATGTTGGGATGAAGAATCTTCACAAGCTTCTAAAGGGAGAACACATTTTGGGACTAACAAATGTTCATTTTGAGAAAGACAGGGTCTGTAGCGCATGTCAAGCAGGGAAGCAAGTTGGTACCCATCATCCACATAAGAACATAATGACAACATACAGGCCGCTGGAGTTACTCCACATGGATCTATTCGGCCCAATAGCTTACATAAGCATCAACGGGAGTAAGTACTGTCTAGTAATTGTGGACGATTATTCTTGCTTCACTTGGGTATTCTTTTTGCAGGAAAAATCACAAACCCAAGGGACCTTAAAGGTATTCTTGAGACGAGCTCAAAATGAGTTCGGATTGAGAATCAAAAAGATAAGAAGCGACAACGGGACAGAGTTCAAGAACTCTCAAATTGAAGGCTTCCTTGAGGATGAGGGCATCAAGCATGAGTTCTCTTCTCCCTACACACCTCAACAAAATGGTGTAGTGGAGAGGAAGAATAGAACTCTACTGGACATGGCAAGGACCATGCTTGATGAGTACAAGACTCCGGACCGGTTTTGGGCTGAGGCAATTAACACCGCCTGCTACTCCATCAACCGTCTCTACCTTCACCGAATCCTCAAGAAGACATCTTATGAACTCCTCACTGGTAAAAAGCCCAATGTTTCATATTTTAGAGTCTTTGGTAGCAAATGTTTTATACTTGTTAAAAGAGGTAGAAAATCTAAATTTGCTCCTAAGGCTGTAGAAGGCTTTTTACTTGGTTATGACTCAAACATAAGGGCATATAGAGTCTTCAACAAATCCACTAGATTAGTTGAGGTTTCTTGTGACATTGTGTTTGATGAGACTAATGGCTCCCAAGTGGAGCAAGTTGATCTTGATGAATTAGATGATGAAGAGGCTCCGTGTGTCGCACTTAGGAACATGCCCATTAGGGATGTGTATCCTAAGGAATCCGAAGAGCCTCCACAAGCACAAGATCAACCATCATCTTCCAATCAAGCATCTCCACCCACTCAAAATGAGGATCAGGCTCAAGACAATGAAGATGAAGATCAAGAGGATGAGCCACCTCAAGAGGAGGACAATGATCAAGGGAGAGATGATAATGATCAAGACAAGGAAGATGATCAAGAAATTCCAGGTCAAAGACCGCCACACCCAAGAGTCCACCAAGCAATTCAAAGAGATCACCCCGTGAACTCCATTCTCGGTGACATTCATAAAGGGGTAACTACTAGATCTCGAGTTGGTCATTTTTGTGAACATTACTCTTTTGTGCCCTCTATTGAGCCATACAGGGTGGAGGATGCACTAAGAGATTCAGATTAGGTGTTGGCAATGCAAGAGGAACTCAACAACTTCACGAGAAATGAGGTATGGCATTTAGTTCCACGTCCTAACCAAAATGTTGTAGGAACCAAGTGGGTTTTCCTCAACAAGCAAGATGAGCATGGTGTGGTGACAAGGATCAAAGCCCGACTTGTGGCCAAGGGATATTCACAAGTTGAAGGTTCGGATTTCGGTGAAACCTATGCACCCGTAGCTAGGCTTGAGTCAATTCGTATATTACTTGCCTATGCTACTTACCATGGCTTTAAGCTTTATCAAATGGACGTGAAAAGTGCCTTCCTCAATGGACCAATCAAGGAAGAGGTCTATGTTGAGCAACCTCCCGGCTTTGAAGATAGTGAGTACCCTAACCATGTTTATAAACTCTCAAAGGCATTTTATGGGCTCAAGCAAGCCCCAAGAGCATGGTATGAATGCCTCCGAGATTTTCTTATCACTAATGGCTTCAAAGTCGGTAAAGCCGATCCTACACTCTTTACTAAAACCATTGCAAAAGATTTGTTTGTATGCCAAATTTATGTTGATGATATCATATTTGGGTCTACTAACAAATCTACATGTGAAGGGTTTAGTAGGATCATGATTCAAAAATTCGAGATGTCTATGATGGGGGAGTTGAAGTATTTTCTAGGATTTCAAGTCAAGCAACTCCAAGAGGGCAGCTTCATCAACCAAACGAAGTACATTCAAGACATACTCAACAAGTTTGGAATGAAGGATGCCAAGCCCATCAAGACAACCATGGGAACAAATGGGCATCTCGACCTCGACACAGGAGGTAAGTCCGTAGATCAAAAGGTATATCGGTCGATGATAGGATCTTTACTCTATTTATGTGCATCTCGACCGAATATTATGCTTTCTGTATGCATGTGCAAGGTTCCAAGCTGATCCTAAGGAAGTTCACCTTAGGGCCGTGAAAAGAATCATGAGATATTTAGTTTACACTCCTAAGTTTGGACTTTTGTACCCCAAGGGATCCACTTTTGATTTAATAGGATATTCAGATGCCGATTGGGCAGGGTGTAAAATTGATAGGAAGAGCACATCAGGGACTTGTCAATTTCTGGGGAGATCCCTGGTGTATTGGGCTTCAAAGAAACAAAACTCAATAGCTCTTTCTACCGCCGAAGCCGAGTATATTGCCGCAGGCCATTGCTGTGCGCAATTACTTTGGATGAGGCAAACTCTTAGGGACTATGGCTACAAATTGAGCAAAGTTCCTCTCCTATGTGATAATGAGAGTGCAATCCACATGGCGGATAATCCCGTTGAACACAGCCGCACTAAGCACATAGACATTCGATATCACTTTCTAAGGGATCACCAACAAAGGGGGGATATCGAGATAGCTTATGTTAGCACCAAAGAACAATTCGCCGATATCTTCACCAAACCATTAGATGAAAAAACCTTTACAAAACTTAGGAATGAGCTAAACATTCTTGATTCTCGGAACTTTTATTGACACTTTGCACACATAGCTCATTTATATACCTTTGATCATATCTCTTTTATGTCTACGACTAATGTGTTTTCAAGTGTATTTCTATACTAAGTCATGGATTGAAAGGGAAATGGAGTCTTCGGCGATGACAATGCTTCCACTCCATTCTAATCGGTATCATTTACCCTTCGCCATCACTCCACACCACTCTTCGATTGGTATAATCTTCACTCATATTTACTTGTACCAATGGGAGGGCAAGCAAAGGGCTCTCAAAAGACTTCGTTTTTGGCGATTAATGCCAAAGAGGGAGAAATATTAAGCCCAAAGCAAAAGGACCGCACCACCACCAATATCGAAATTTTCAAGAATTTTTCAAATTGGTATCTAAATGTATTTGATCTTTCTTTTGGTATTTACAAAAATTAGTAAAACCCTCTTGAAAGCTAAGAGGAGAATTTTATTCAGGGGAAGTTTTGTATAAGTCAAAGGAAAAGCATTTGAAATAGGGAGAGAAAATTTAAAATTTTGAAAAGGCCTCTCGAAATCTTATTCATATACCTTTGACTATTTAAGACTTTGAAAAGATTTTCCAAAAAGATTTGCAAAAAAAAACAAGTGGTGCAAGCATGGTCCAAAATATTAAATAAAAAAACCAACCATGCATATCTAGTAGATCTATAAATTGGTTTAATTCCAAGCAACCTTTGCACTTACCTTATGCAAACTAGTTCAATTCTGCACTTATATATTTGCTTTGGTTTGTGTTGGCAACAATCACCAAAAAGGGGGAGATTGAAAGGGAAATAGGGTTTAACCTTTTCCTATAAATAATTTTGGTGGTTGAATGCCCAACACAAATAATTGAACTATCTAGTTTGCTCTAGATTATATACTCTACAGGTGCTAAAGGTTCAACACAAACTAATAAAAAGATCAAGTTAGGGTTCAAAAAAAAAGGAGCAAAAGAAACCGAAGAGAACCCTGGTCTGGCACACCGGACAGTGTCCGGTGCACCAGGGCCGTACGACTCCAAACTCTTCACCTTTGAGTTTCTGAGGCCGCACTCCGCTATAATTCACCGGACTGTCCAGTGTGCAACCGGACTGTCCGGTGCACCAACGGAGCAATGGCTAGCTAGGGCAACGGTCGACTGCAACGCTACAGTGCGCGGACAGTTCGCGCAAAAGTCAGAGCAGCCGCAGAAGGCGCACTGGACAGTGAACAGTGTCTGTCCGGTGCGGCACCGGACTGACCGGTGCCACATGAAGACAAAGCTCCAACGGTCGAAACCGTCAGAACCCTAACGGTTGGGTGACGTGGCTGGCGCACCGGACACTGTCCGGTGCGCCCATCGACAGCAGCCTGCCCCAACGGTTGAATTGGTGGTTGGGGGCTATAAATACCCGCAACCACCTCCACTCAAATCATCCAAGCATTCACAATAGTGCATTCAATAAAAGAGCAATACACTACACTCCAAGACACAAATGAAAGCCTCCGATCAAATCAAAGTCCACAATTCAACTCTAGTATTTTAGGACTTGTGAGAAGATCGTCTTGTGTTTCTTTGTTGCTCTTGTTGCTTGGTTGGCTTTCTTCTTTCTCTCATTCTTACTCTCAAAGCCTTGTAAGCGAAGCAAGAGACACCAATTGTGTGGTGGTCCTTGCAGGGTCTGAGTGACCCTGGAAATCAAGGAAGAAAGCTCACTCGGTCTGAGTGACCGTTTGAGAGAGGGAAAGGGTTGAAAGAGACCCGGTCTTTGTGACCACCTCAACAGGGACTAGGTTCATTAGAACCGAACCTCGGTAAAATAAATCACCGTGTCATCCACTTTACTTTCTTGGTTGATTTGTTTTCCCCTGTCTCTCGGACTCGAATTTTATTCTAACGCTAACCTCGGCTTGTAGCGTGTTTAAAGTTGTAAATTTCAGTTTCCGCCTATCCACCCCCCTCTAGGCGACTTTCAGTTCAGGAGGAGCCACAAAGCGAGGAGTTTGATCTGATCTAGGTGGCGTTTCCCAGTTGACTTGCGCCAAGGATGATCCTTAGTTCGTTTTATATTTACCTTTTATTTTGTAATAAGACTTCCGCTATGTAATAAATACTCTGATGTTATTGTGACATTTATCTCTATACACTCTGTTATTATATATGTTGTCTTCTTGGCGCATGTATGAGATGCACTTGGCTTTGTTCCTTAAAGCCCGGGTGTGACATATGCATCTCATGCTGATTGTTGGAGACTTGTTCTCAAATGCTATGAATTAAGAACAAGGCAACACAGAAAGAAGTTAATGGTTAATGCCCTTCGTCCTTCGAAGCATTATTTCCCTTAGGATATAACGATCTTCAGACGAAGGTCATGAAGGACATACCTTCATCATCACAGTTTATATTGATAAAAGGAGAAGCATATGAAACATGAGAGAATAACATGAATGATCACATAACATTATTACATGTCCTTATTATATAATCATGGAAGAATAAAAACAATATTGAATCACATTTGTACCTTCGGCTTGATAGAAGGCAAAAATACAAGCGTGACGCACGAGCGAGTACAAGTCAGCGTGAACAGTACGGGGGTACTGTTCATCTATTTATAGACACAGGACACAGCCTGTGAAGAATTACAATTATGCCCCTCATAAGGGATTACAACAGCGACCCAAACATTTATGGACTGAAAGGTCATTCTACTTTTAAGTCGGTTTGTAATTCCGAAGCTTCATGAAGAGGAACCTTCGGTCATCTCCTGCGGACAGCTTCAGCTGAAGCTGCTTCTTCCTACAAGACCTTCGGCGCGACGAAGCATAGCCCCAACAGTAGCCCCTTTCACGGCGCTAGATCGTTTTTCGTAACGAGCTTGATCCGTGAAAAAAGTCTCTTAAGCTTCGGGAAGCCGAAGGTCCAAAAAACACCTTCCCTGAGCTCGTTGTCGAGAAACGATTCAGTTTCCGAACGCGTAGCGGTCCCACCTTGCAGAGTTACTGTTTGGTCTCTGCGGTCCACCGCGCAGCGAGTGCAAGCGGCTGTCCGCCTGGTATAAAAATCCTGGCGTTTCGCCTTCTTACCTGCAGCACTATATAAACAGACAAGTAGGTGTGAAGTTACCACAGCATTCATTGCTATTTGCACTGTTTTGCTGCCAAAATTTTTAACCATAGCCGAAGCTTGACTCTCGGAATCAAACGAAGCTCCAGCTTGAAGCCTACTTCGTCAGAAGAAAAAACTTCGGAAGAAAAAGTATTTAATTCCCGCAAATTCAGAATTAAATGGCCAGAGTGCGTTCTATCGCTAGGGTTGAGCGTGAAGGAGGTGAAGCTGAAGGCTCGGAGACTATTCCCATCTCCGAAGCAATGCAACGATCCGGACTGGTAACTTCGGAAGGAATCCCCACTGTTGAAGCAGAACAAGCAACTGCCGAAGCAGAAGAAGAGAACGTTGAAGAAACTGATCCCGAAGATGATTATCGTATTGCCATGCCAAGTAAGCTCAGCCACTTGGACTTCGGAAAGTCAACCGTTTCGAAGGCTAATCTCTCCAAGATGGTAAAGTCAGGTTATTTCAGTGAAAGTCAGAAGAAGCTACTTCGCTTCGGGGGGGAAGAAACTACCCCGAAGCCAGAGAAGGATGAAATAGTCATTTTCAAGAGCTTTCTAAAGGCTGGGTTGAGATTCCCCCTTCATAGGATTATTGCAGATGTATTGAAGAGGTTTGGTATCTACTTTCATCAGTTGACTCCTAACGCTATCGTTAGGCTTAGTGTTTATATCTGGGCCCTCCGAAGCCAGGCGGTGGAGCCGTTTGTCGACAGCTTTTGTCGAGTTCATGAGCTGCATTACCAGACGAAGGCTAGAAAAGATGGATTACATGATAACTTTGGTTGCTACAATTTTGCCTATCGAAAAACCACAAAGTTTCCTGTAATCAGCTACCGAAGCAAATGGCCGGCAGGCTGGAAATCAGAATGGTTTTATGTGAGAGTTGACGAAGACAAAGAGAAGCTGGTACAAAGCCCTCTTGAATTGATCTTCGGAGAAACAAGACCGCGATGCCAAATGTCATTAGAAGGTTCCACTTGGGCTGCACTGGCTGAGTTTAAAATTATTTCAGAGCATATCAGTACTAGGGACCTGGTTCAAGAGTTCTTGGCCTTCAGGGTTTTTCCTACTTTAAAAGAATGGGAAATGCTGAAGCTAGAGGGGGAGAAGAAAGAAGGGGAACTTGTGCGGTTACCTTACTATTACAAATTTAAGAAATACTTTAAAAAACCTTGCCAAGAGTGGCTGGACACAGTTGAAATAATGTGCAATGAAATACTCGGTAATTACTCCAAAAAAGAAGATCAGTTGATGACCGCGGCCTTCGGTACCCGTCCGAAGCGAAGACTGAATCGAGTGCTGGACGCCTTGGGTTTTGAATACCCTGACTACGAAAATCTGAATAAAGGTGCCGAAGGTCGGAAAAGGAAAAGGGGAGCCGAAGCTTTAAATGAAGATGAGGAAGAACCACCAAAAAAGAAGAATATTCCGAAGAAGAAGAAAATATCATCTCCGAAGCAAAAAGTATCTAACGAAGAGGAGACTCCCGCATCACGCTCTGCCACTGACGTGGAAGAGATTTTAAAGGTAATGACTCAATCCCTGCCTGTGAAGCTAAGTCCATTGGGGCCTCAACTGACAATGTTTTTTCAGAAGGAAAAGGAGCCCGAAAAAACGAAGAAAACAACTAAAACAAAGAGACAAAGAATCATCGCAGTGACAGAAGTCATTGACAAGACACCACCGAGAGCTTCAGCTCAAAAGATACCAGCGGCTGAAGAAATAACAAATATTGAAATCACACCTTCGGAGGTCGCGGCTGCCGAAGCTACCTCAACTGAAGGTTTGAACTTGGAAAGCACAATTGAACACATCAACAAAATACTGCTAGACATGGCCACAGAAGAAGCTACTACTGCCGCCGAAGAGGCCATGGCCGCAGTGTCCGGGAAAGAAAAGGAAATTGCTGACGAAACTTCAGAGGATGAAGCCTTCATGTTCCAAAATTTGGTTGGAGAAGAATTGTCAAAAACCGAAATAGAAGAGCTTAAAGAGTATGCCAAATCCTGCGGATATAAACCAGGAGCACTCCTCTTCGGGGGTATTGACGATGAAAAATTAGACTGCATCCGGGATCAAACTGGAGCTAAGGTCATCGGTACTCTATCAAAGAGTATCGGTTTTCCGAAGCTGGAAATGGACATTAGCCGCTACCGACGACAACATATCGTTGGTAGTTTATTTTATTCCAATTTCAAGGTGAACTACTATTCCCTTGACTTTTATTGTTTTCAATAATGTAGACCTGTCTTAACGAAGGTTGTTTACGTGCAGAGTATGCTGCTGAGCAAGGCTTTGAAAATGCAGCAAGATCTGGAAGACAAAAAGCACGAGATTATAATTGAAAATTTAGAGAGCAAAATAAAAGAGCAATTAGCTACTATTGAAAAGAAGAACTTTGAGCTTCAGGCAACTGAAGGCTTATTGGCAGAAGCCGAAGCTAAAATAACGGAATTGAATACGAAGCTTCTCTGCCAATCTGAACAGTTTGAACAAGAAAAACAAGAACTAAATGCGAAACTTGAAGCCGAAGTCCAAGAAAATTCAGTTTTGAAAAAATTATTGGCAAGCCTTCAAGATAAATGTTTGGAATTTAGCAACAAATGTATTCAACGACTGAGAAAAATCTTCCACTCAGTCGGAGCTAGCAGTGAGAAATTCACCCCGTGAGCTGAAGATTTACCAAAGACCTTCGAACATATTGAAGGTGAAATTGATGAGCTTGACGAAGTTATAGCCGGGCACGGTGACTTCTGTGCCTGGGTAGCTTCTCGGGGCACTGCTGCTGCTTTCCTAAAAGCTGGCTGTGATCATGGAAAATTTGTCAATAGGCCCAATTTCACTCTATCACCAACAATTTTAGATGATATTCCTGACCTCGCCCGAAGCATTTCTAACAGATTTGTAAAGATGATATGGACAAAAGGCGGGCGAGAAAAGGCTGGAGACGAAGCTCGGAGTCATCTTGAACCAGTAAGAAATCATACCTTGTGCTTACCTCTTCCTTCAAGCTCGATTTTGACTTACAACAACTTAATTCATGTAGGATGACGAAGCCGAAGTCGATGATTAAAAAGAGTGACGCCGAAGCTAAAATCCCTCGAAGATTAAGTAGGAGTAGACTGTAGACAGAGTCTGGAAACTTTTGAGATAACTTGTGTAGATGTAACTAAACTTGTCTTTAATGAGTTCTGTTCATACCTTGTATTATGCTCTTACCCTTCTATTAATGTATGTGAAGTGCTTTGTTGTGGACGAAATTATCTTTTTTGAGCCGAAGGCGAAAAAACACCTTCCCTTCTTTTCGTACACAGCGAAGCATAGAAAACAACATTTCCCTTTCTTCCGAAGCTCTCCTTTTTGTACGCGAAGAAGCTCTTCTCTTATGCCGAAGCAACCACTTATGCCATGATGATGATTATCCTACATATGCCTGGATGAATGTTTATGAATGCAAATGCTATGATGTAATGTGATGTGCGAATGAATGTCCAAACACATATCCGAAGCCATACCCTCAGCCATTATTTCCTTAGAAACAATCACACATCAGCTCTGCATTCCCTTAGGAACGACTTTGGAGCTTCTTCGCCTTTTACTTTCGGCGGAATCAGCGTTGACTTTTCGCTGTAAGCTATGCATTCCCTTAGGAACGACTTTGGAGCTTCTTCGCCTTTTACTTTCGGCAGAATCAGCGTTGACTTTTCGCTGTAAGCTCTGCATTCCCTTAGGAACGACTTTGGAGCTTCTTTGCCTTTTACTTTCGGCGGAATCAGCGTTGACTTTTCGCTGTAAGCTCTGCATTCCCTTAGGAACGACTTTGGAGCTTCTTCGCTTTTTACTTTTCGGCACTCAATGGTGCGTTCTCAGCTTTTACATTTACATTCCTTGGGGGATTTTGCTCTTATAGAACTAAAAAAGAAAATTACATATGATGGCCCCATTAAAAACCTTTCTCCCCCTTTAGAAAGGAAAAGGGTGCCATGAAAAAGAAAAGACATAAAAAGTTACATCAAGTTACACATAATATCGCCGAAGCTCATCCGCATTCCAAGATCTAGGAATGTCATTGTCGTCCATATCCTTCAATCTGTATGAACCGGGTCTTGACGAAGATGCTACTAAGAAAGGTCCCTCCCATTTCAACTGCAACTTGCCCACTGTATCTGGGTTAGCGACTCTCCGAAGCACCAAATGTCCTGGCTCAATATTCTTCAGCCGAACCTTTCTATCACGCCACTTGATTGTTTCGGCTTGATATTTATTGATGTTCTCCACGGCTTGAAGTCTGATCCCTTCTATAGCATCTTTTCAACAGAATGATCAACTTCAGGATCTGACTCTACCGAAGCTACTACTCTTATTGATCCAGTTTTAGCTTCCTCCGGAGTTATTGCTTCGTCACCAAACAATAATTTGAATGGGGTAAAGCCTGTTGACCTTGATGTTGTCGTGTTGTGGCTCCATACTAATTTGATTAGTTGATCTGGCCACTTTCCCCTGGGTTGGTTGAAAATTAACTTCATTATTCCTGTCATTATGATGCCATTGGCTCTTTCAACGAGTCCATTTGACTCCGGATGCCTGACTGATGCAAAATGGATCTTCGTGCCGATTTGATCACAGAATTCTCTGAAAGCTTCGGAGTCGAACTGTGTTCCATTATCTACAGTAATGGCCTTTGGTACTCTGAAACGACAAACAATATTCTGCCAGAAAAACTTTTGAATGGTGGCCGAAGTTATTGTGGCTAAAGGCTTTGCCTCAATCCATTTAGAAAAATATTCCACAGCCACTACAACATATCTTAAGTTTCCTTGGGCCGGTGGTAACGGACCTAACAAGTCAAGACCCCACCTTTGCAATGGCCAGATGGGTTGTATCAGCTGAGATAGAGACGAAGGTTGTTTTTGATCTCTTGCACATTTCTGACAACCTTCGCACTTTTGAACTAATTCCGTTGCATCCGAAGCTGCCTTCGGCCAATAAAACCCTTGACGAAAAACTTTTCCAAGTAACGGCCTAGATCCAATGTGAGATCCACACAAGCCTGCATGTATTTCTTTCATCAACTCTATGCCTTCGGCTCTGGATAAACACTTGAGTAGTGGAGCACAAACTCCATACTTGTACAACTCCCCTTCTATCATGACATATGGACGAGCTCTTGCCTCTATCCTCCTGTTATAAGTTTCGTCATCTGAAAGGAATTTACCCTGAAGGTAAGAGATGATCTCAGTTCTCCAATCTTCGCTATAAACAGGAGATATATTGAGGACTGCTCTTTCAAGAAGTTCCACTGAAGGTGCTTTTACTGTTTCGAAGAACACATCCGAAGGTAAGGGCAGCCCCTGTGCTGCTGACTTAGCTAGCAAATCAGCATGCTGATTTTGTCCTCGAGGGATATTTTTGACAGAAAATCCTTCGAAGGAAGCTTCGATTCTTCGGACCGTGTCTAGATATTTTTCAAGCTTCGGATCTTTAGCCTTGCAACTCTTGTCGATATGACCCGAAACAACCTGGGAATCAGTTTTAAGGATGGCCCTTCTGATTCCCATTGCTTTTAATTTCCGAAGGCCCAAAAGAAGGGCTTCGTACTCAGTAATTTTGTTTGTACAGCTAAAATCGAGTCTTGCCGCATAACAAGTTTTAACTTTGGATGGTGAGACCAACACAGCGGCTGCTCCTGCTCCGAAGGTTCCCCAAGACCCATCACAAAACACTGTCCACACTTCGGCATCTTTATTTGTTTCTTCATCCTGAGCCCCTGGCGTCCAATCGGCAATGAAATCTGCCAACGCTTGAGACTGGATCGAGGATCTATGCACATAATCAATGCAAAATTCATTGAGCTCTGCAGCCCATTTTCCAATCCGTCCAGTAGCTTCTCTATTTCTCATAATATCCTTCAACGGCTGCGAAGAAGGAACAACAATATTGTATGCTTGAAAATAATGCCGAAGCTTCCTGGATGCCATCAAAACAGCTTATAATACCTTCTCCAATTCTGTATAGTTTTTCTTTGATACACTAAGAACTTCAGATGCAAAATACACTAGAACCTGCTTCTTGACTTGGCCATCAAGCTTCTCCTGGACAAGTGCTGCACTTACCGCTGAGTGCGAAGCTGCCACGTATAACAACAAAGGAGCCCCTGGCGTTGGTGGAGTTAATGTTGTTAAATCTATCAAATATTGCTTTAGTTCTTCAAAGGCTTTTTGTTGGCTTGGTCCCCATTGAAAGACTTCGGCTGATTTCAGCACTTCGAAGAATGGTAAATTTCTTTCTGCTGATCTGGATATGAATCTATTGAGAGATGCCAGCCTCCCTGTCAATCTTTGGGCCCCCTTTTTTGTAGTTGGTGGCTCCATTCGAAGTATAGCTTCAATTTTACTTGGATTAGCTTCAATTCCCTTTGTTGAAACCAAGCATCCAAGAAATTTCCCCTTCTTTACTCCGAAGACACATTTTTCTGGATTCAACTTTAAGCCAGCTTGTCTGAAACTGGCGAAGGTCTCCTGCAAATCAGCAATATGATTTTCCTGTTTCGTGCTTTTTACAATGATGTCATCAACATAAGTTAGCACATTTCTGCCTATCTGAGACTGGAGAACCTTCGCAGTCATTCTGCTGAAACTTCCTCCAGCGTTTTTGAGCCCCTCAGGCATCCGAAGATATCAATATGTGTCACTTGGGGTTATGATGCTAGTCTTCGGCTCATCTTCCTTCTTCATCCAGATTTGGTGATAGCCTGAGTAACAGTCTAGCAGACTCATGAGCTCTGAAGAAGCTGCTGCATCAACTAAAGAGTCTATCCTTGGCAATGGGAATTCATCCTTCGGACAAGCCTTGTTGAGATCTGTAAAATCGATACACATTCGCCACTTGCCATTGGCCTTTTTTACCATAACAGTGTTAGCTAGCCATTCTGGGTACTTTACTTCTCTGATAACTCCTGCACTGAGGAGTCTTTTGACTTCATTACGAGCACCTTCGGCCTTATCATCAGACATTTTCCGAAGCCTCTGCTTTCTGGGTCTGAAGGATGGGTCAACATTGAGCGAGTGTTCAATAACATCCCTATTTACTCCGCAGAGGTCATTGGCTGACCATGCAAAAACATCTTTGTTGTTGAACAAAAACCTTATCAAGGTTTTCTCCTGCTCTTCGGATAATTGAGAGCCCAACAGCACCTTCTGCTCTGCTATGTCCTCACATAAGAGCATGGGCTTCGGCTGATCTGCTGAAGCTGCTTTCTCCCTTCTGAATTTGTACTGTTCACAAGCTTCAGCTCCATCTATGTTATGGATTGCTTTTGAGTCAGTCCAGTTTCCTTCGGCCCTTCTGGCAGCTTCCTGACTTCCATGAATAGTGATGGGTCCTTGATCCGAAGGTATCTTCATGCAAAGATAGGCAGGATGAAGAATTGCTTCGAAAGCATTGAGGGTGCCACGACCAATAATTGCATTGTAAGGGTATTCCATGTCAACAATGTCAAACACAACTTGCTCAGTTCTAGTGTTGTTGATGAACCCGAAGGTCACTGACATGGTGATCTTGCCCAGTGCTACAATCTGTCTTCCTCCGAAGCCACCGAGAGGGTGCGTAGCATCATGAATCTTATCTTCTGGCTCTTGCATTTGCCTGAAGGCCTTAGCAAATATGATATCAGCTGCACTGCCTGTATCAACCAAGACATTGTGGACCAGAAATCCTTTGATAACACAAGAGATAACCATGGCATCGTTGTGTGGGTAATCCTTGAGTTGAAGGTCCTCTTGGGAGAAGGTAATAGGAATGTGAGACCATCTCGACTTGATGAAGGGTCCTTGCACCCCAACATGCTGTACCCTTCTCTGTGCTTCCTTCTTCTGCTTCTTGTTGGCTGGCTCTGAACATGAACCGCCTGTTATCGGGAGTAGCAGCTTCGGAGCCGAAGCAGGTCCAGCTTGATCGTTGAACGAAGCCATCAGCTCAAAAAAAATGGAAGTGAGTTCACCGGAGGTGGGCGCCAATGTTGGAGACTTGTTCTCAAATGCTATGAATTAAGAACAAGGCAACACAGAAAGAAGTTAATGGTTAATACCCTTCGTCCTTCGAAGCATTATTTCCCTTAGGATATAACGATCTTCAGACGAAGGTCATGAAGGACATACCTTCATCATCACAGTTTATATTGATAAAAGGAGAAGCATATGAAACATGAGAGAATAACATGAATGATCACATAACATTATTACATGTCCTTATTATATAATCATGGAAGAATAAAAACAATATTGAATCACATTTGTACCTTCGGCTTGATAGAAGGCAAAAATACAAGCGTGACGCACGAGCGAGTACAAGTCAGCGTGAACAGTACGGGGGTACTGTTCATCTATTTATAGACACAGGACACAGCCTGTGAAGAATTACAATTATGCCCCTCATAAGGGATTACAACAGCGACCCAAACATTTATGGACTGAAAGGTCATTCTACTTTTAAGTCGGTTTGTAATTCTAAAGCTTCATGAAGAGGAACCTTCGGTCATCTCCTGCGGACAGCTTCAGCCGAAGCTGCTTCTTCCTACAAGACCTTCGGCGCGACGAAGCATAGCCCCAACACTGATGTTCTTGTAATTGTGCATTTGTGTTTAAATTCGCAAGAAAAGTTTAAGTTACAAAAATAGAATTTGAAAAGGAAGGAGGAAAGAAGAGAGAAGAGGAGGGAAACAATATACACTATGAAGAAAATATATATATATATATATAGAAATGAATATATTATTTTAGGCTAGTACTTTTATTTGACCACTTGATCCCTGTATGAAACTCATAAACAAATTTGAATCCAAATTATGAATTGGAATGGGAAAAACAAAACAGGAATAAAAGAGGGGAATTCCTGGCGCTTGGGCCGATTTCACTTCAATCACGGCCATTCTCCCGCTCGGCCCACAACCCCTCAATCATCTTGCGGTCCAACTACCCACCGCCCAGCTCCACGCATTAACCGACGCCTGGGCCCCACTGTCCAGCCCCTCGGCCCCACGGACACGCTCTTCCTTACCACTACCTCGTGGGGCCCTGTGCTCAGGCTCGTCCCTTTCCCCTCGCACCGGCATGAACAGAAGACCCCAGAGATCTCGCGTTAACCATTGCTACCGTGCCAACGCAACAACCGCTCCTGCTATGGAGAGATTCGGTTACCTCCTACCCTCCGTAGAATCCGCGCCTGCTCCTCCATAAATAGCAGAGCTCCTCACCTTCGGCCATGAGCGCCAGCACCTGGTGTTGGGGCGAAGGCGAAGACGCCACCCTTTGCTCGAGGCCTTCGTCGTACTCGCTACGCCAACGGTAACAAGACAACGGGCAGACTTACCCTTCGTCTCATACGCCACCGGACGAAGACCTGTGACAAGGTCGTCTCATCTTGCGACCTCGTCCAGAATGGAGGCCCGCGTGTGATCCGGCCCATTGTAACAGGCCCTGCGTGGTCGTTGCGCGTTACGGGCCTAATTTGTAAAGGCCTCCCTGTAATTACGGTCTGTAACCCCGCTTTATGGGAATATTCCGGGGATAACCTAGGTGTCTGAGGGCACATGCGTCCTTAACACGGGACGCTGGGCACTCAGATACATATAAATACCCCCGCACAGTGCCCTTGAGAGGCTAGATTAATAGAGCTATTGCCATCTCGTGCGAAAACCCTATTTACGTTACTACACACCCCCGTTGGGTCAACTTGCGCCGGAGAGCAAGTTCCAACATTTGGCGCCCACCATTCGTGCTACGAAAAAAACCACCCGCGATGGCACCCAAGAAAGCTAGCTCGAAGTCTGACGAGGCTGCGAAGGCAGCACTGCTGGCCGCCAAAAAGGGCAAGGCCCTCACCCTCACCCACTCCACCCACCAAGAGGCTACTGAAGACAACGTTCTCCGCACCTGCGAAGACGACGCTCACTGCACCTGCGGCCCTGAAGGACAACCACAACCTCCCCCAGGTTTCGCTCTGCCAGAGGGCACGGACTTCACTGAGGATGGCGAAGTCATCAGTGTCTCCGCAGAAGAACAGCTACAGCTGCGCGCCCTGCGCATCAAGAACCGCAATCTCTAGAAGCAAAAAGAGATACTTGAGGCCAAGCGCCAACGTGTGTCTGCACAAGCCAAGGTGCGGCAAATGATACGAGACGAAGAGCAGAAGGCCCAGGAGCTCGAGCAAGAGATCACGCTAATGCAGCGCGAAGGCCACTTCAGCCTGCAACAAGGGCCACCCCTGCAACAGCGCGCACAAGTCGAAGACCTGAACCTTCCCCACCGCGACCACGCCATCCCACACGCCACGGCATTCCAAGGTGTCAACTACCTCGACGAGCAAAGTCCCCTGGCGCCACACCTGCAAGTGACACCCTGGCCTGCCAACTTCTGGGCAGGGACCTATCCCAAGTACAACGGCAGCACTGACCCAGCACAGTACATCATGAGTTATCAGGTCGCCGTTGCATCTTCCGGAGGGGACGACGCCACGATGGCCAAGTCTTTCATCATCGCCCTCGAGGGCCCAGCTCTCATCTGGTTCACCAGGTTGCCCCCGCTGTCCATTGACTCCTAGAGAAGCCTCCGGGACAAATTCCTGCTCAACTTCCAAGGGTACCGCCTAGACACCGACGCCTTGGCCGAACTCTCACTCTGCAAGCAGCTGGAAAAGGAGACTCTGCGGGAGTACTACCGCAAGTTTCTAACACTCAAGTCACAGCTACCCTTGGTCGATGACCAAATCGCTATCCACTACGCCATCAGTGGCCTTTGAGCCGGCGTCCTTTACAGCCACTGCATCAGATATCCGCCCAGGAACCTCCAGGAGTTATATCAGCTATTTGAAAAATACGCCAAATCCGAAGAGCTCCACCAGCGCAAAGTTGAGTCTCAGAGGAAACCCAAAGACGCTCCACAGTCTAGCCGCACCTGGACGAGGACTCTGCAGCCAGACTCCGGTCGGGACGGCCGCAATCAGCAGCAGGTACACAACATCGCCAACCAGCACCCCGCTGGTGAGGCCCCTCGCCGCCAGGAATATCCCCCCCAGGGCCGCGGAAACAGAACTCGCGGATGGGGCCGGGGACGTGCGCAACCGCCGCGCCGATTTTACTGCCTGTTTCACGGCGAAGACTGCGCCCATCAAACCAGAGACTGCCCAGAGACGAAGGCCACCAGAGACAGGATGGCACGGGCGCAACCAGCCGACAACCCTAGAGTTGTCGCGCACACATATCAGCAGCCCCCTCCACCATACATCCACGCCCCTGCTCCGCATCCACCGCACCACGCATACCAACACCACCAGGAAGTACAAATCGTACCTCCCCCACCCCCACCCCCACCTCCACATCAGCAACAACAAAACATCCACCACCCCCATGCCGCAAAATAAGAGGACTTCGCCGATCAGCCGTATCACGGAGTCATTCATATGATCACTGGGGTGTCAAGCACCGACTTCGACACGAAGTGGCAGAAGCGGGACCACTACCTTCGACAGTTCCTGGGGGCGGCGCCGGGGCGACCTCCGATACAGCCACCGCCGGGTTCGACTCCGAATCAGGCTGCACGCTGTTCAAAGCCCCGAAGTCCTCCACTTTCTCGTTACGCGCCGCCTGAGACACAGCACACAGATTTAGCAAGCCCACATATAACCCACATTCAACAACACTAAACAAGAGTCAAACATTACCTGACCCCTCACCGTGTCGGACCGCTCCCTGACCACCTCCCGACCGTGGGGACCCCACATCCGGTCGAAGAGGGCTCCCGCTGATTCCTTCACCACAGGGTCCTCAACCTTGTAAATCTCGCGCTCGAAATCCTCATCAGATTGGTCGAAGACCTCATAGTGCCGACACCCTTCGCGGGACAGCGCGTTCATCGCCCCTTTGCAGGTGACCAGGGAGGCATAGGACATAAACCCCTCCACAATGGCGGGGAGCGCCAGCAACTCCTCCTGCAGCCACTCGAGGCAGCGAAGTCCGAGCTCTTGGTCTGGCACTTCGAAGTCAGCGGTCCGCGCGCCCAGCTCGTGGTATGAGTCCATAAGCTGTTTGCGCGTCCGCTCAGCCTCTGAGCGCGTCGAAGCCTCGGCCCTCTCCACACGGGTCTGCAGAGCGTTGAACCGCTCCTCCCATTCCTCGGCGTGCTGCCTGGCAAGGCTACCCTCCACCCGCGCCAAATTGGCCTCCGCCTGCGCAGGCTGCGCCTTGGCAAGGGCCTCATTAGCCTCCCTTCTCTCCTCCGCCAGTTGGCGCCAGAGGTCAGCCCTCTCGCCCTCCAGCGTGGCCACCTTATCCGCCAGCTTGCGGCACTTGCTGTCGGCGGTCGACTTTTCCCGGACGGCGTCAGCATGTTGCGCCCGAAGTCTCTCGACTTCGGCAGACACAACCGCCGTAAGGGCCCCCGACGCCACGCGGTCCGCGAAGTCAGCCGCCTACAAGACACACATAAGACCACAATCCCAACGAAACTGGTAAAAACCAAAGTCTAGCTCAACTTACCTGACTCAATGCCTCCTTCAGCCGGCGGGACACAGCGCCCGCCTCGTCCTTGATGGCAGTGAGCGCCGGAATCTCACCACCGGCGCTGAGAGCGCTACCCCTCGCCCTAGGCACCACAGCAGCCGCCACGGTCGCCACCACAGGTGGAACAACAACATGTTACCCTTCGCCCGACCCTGCAACGCATCAACAGTTAAAAAAAACCTCGGGCTAACGACTCACCAACGAGATAATCGTCCACGCTAATCTCGGTGGCGAAGTCGGCAACGCGCTTGCCCGGCGGAGGCAATTCTCGGGCCTTCGCAGCTCCGGCCGGGGCAGTCTTGGTTCCGCCGGCGCTGGCCGCCTTCACGGCCTCCGGCACCCTGCTGGACCCAGGGGCGGCAGACTTCGCCGCCAGCATCGGCTGGCTACCGCCGGGGGCAGCAGCCTTCGCAGTCCCCGCGACCTCTTCGGCCTAGCCTCAGGCAGCCTGACGACCGCCTGGCGCTTCTGCGCAGCTCCCTGACGATCCTTGTCCATCACTGCCGACACAACAGCAGCAATATTCCGTCCATAAGGAAACACTCTCCAGTCACGAACCATGCGAGATGTAAAAAAGTCTTCGCCGGCCACGCGGGGGATAGGAACATTCTTAGGCCACCAACCCCCGGTAACCTTCAGCATCCGCGCCGAAGACTCCCGGAGCTCGGGCGAAGACATCCTCCCCCCGGGGGCCGCGCATGTCCTCATCAATTCCCTAGCAAAACCATCGGAAACCCCCAGTCCTCCCGTAGCAGTAACTAGCTTCCTCTTCTTAGAGGATGGGGCGGCCGCTAGTGCGGGGTCGTCTCCAGTCCCTGCCACCGGCTTCTTCCCGCGACGATCCACATCGTCTTGCCCGGGATAACCGCCATACGGCAGACGGTTCAACTCGAAGACCCTGTTCAAGCGGTCGTTGGACCCGCGTATATCCCAGCTACGCTGGCCCTCCGTCTTCGGCACGTACCGACCAACAATCCGCATCGCCCCATCCTCCACCTCACGCACAAATGCGGCAGGATCACGGCTATGCAGATCTAGTGCGAAGGCGGGACTTCGCACCAGCATCCCACCACAGGAAGGCATCTGGCGAGGGCATACTTCGCCCAGCGCCCAGCCATGCGCCAAAGGCCACACCCCATACGCCACAAACTCCTCAACCAAATCGTGCCCGCTACTCAGGCCGGCCACGCACCGCAGGGCCCCTTCGTCTGCATCCTCCTCCGCCACTTCAAACTGCGGGTATGCTGAGTAACAATGCGAGCACATCTCGGCCACGGGGAGCCCCGGATGGTCCTCGACTGTGCCCTCCGCAACGTAGAACCAAAACTCATACCAGTTGCCCCATTTATTGCGGGCGCAAGGAACCAACTCAACGACCTCCATCGAAGTCTTGCCGGTCTTCGGCGTAAACGTACAGGACCCAAACTGAGCAATCTTATTTCCGATCATCCTTTTCTGCCAGTGCAGACAATAGTACTTCGTGAAGACTTCGACCGATGCGCAGGCAGGCGAAGACCAGCGGCAAAGAACGTGTAACACCCAAATTTTGAATTTGGGATTGAAAGAAGAAATCTAAGCAAAGTACCCTTGATAAATAATTAAACTTTATAATTCACCCTTTTTAAAGGTAAATGATCATAATAAAATAACGATGGTTAAAATAAATCATAATAGAGATTAGACATTGGAAAAGTGTTGCTATCAAAACAAATGAAGAATTTCTGAATATACCTTTAATTTGACTACACACTCAAATAATAATCTATTGCTATAATGTGGTGTGTACTTCATGTTGAAAACATTACCTAATTAAAATAATAATAAAATAAATAAAGAAATAATATGTAGAAATTGTGCATCATGTGGAGTTTTTTTTTTCTGTGCATAAATTTGAAATTCAGAATTTAAAACTTGGTCTGATTTGAAATTGAAATAAGAAAGGAAAATAGAAATCCAAAGAAAATAAAAGGTGAACTCTTTCTTGACTCTTGGGCCGTTTTCGGCCCACTGCGCTAAGTCTCCCTGCGCCAGCCCACTCTACTCCCTCCCCTTTTCTTTTTCTTTCGTGCCAGTGACATGTGGGATCCACCATGTCAGCCTCTGGTCGCTCGGTACCCCTCACCGCCAGGTGGGCCACTTGGGCTGGGACCGTTACACGCTGTGCGCTTGTATCGCTGGCGTGTGGGCCCCGTCTGTCAGGCGTATCTTCTTCTTTCCGTCAAACCCAACCGAACGCGTGTATTCATGGCTCGGACTCCGTACGCCGCGCCCCCAATCCCAACGGATTTTCCGTATCTCTCGCGCAATGGTCGGGTTGTTGAAGGGCGGGCTGCGGGATCACCTCTTGTATATAAACCGTGGCATCTCCCCTGAGCCATCCTCCATCAATCCGCGAGAGCGCCGTCGCCACCATAGATCCGCCATAGGATAATCAAGCCTACACGGTCGTTGCGTTCTCGCTTTCGGGTTTAAGGACATCCCCGAGCTTCGTGGAGACTTTACAGTGGACATCGGAGCTCGGGGCGTAACCAAGTCTCGGTGAATTGCTCGCCGTAGCTCAAGCACCGCCGCGGGTCCGCTCTTCTCCGTGGCCAGCTCCCTCCATTGCCCTCCAGCTGCGGTGAGTAGCTCCATCGTATTTGAATCACCCTCCTCATTGCGAATCAGGGCCTTGATGCGTGCGGGGAGCATCGTGGCCTCGATTTGGCGTACTCCGGCGATGGCCCCGCCGCGCGTGTGGGCGGCGCCGTCACGCTCTGGTGTCGGTAGAGAACGGAGTCATCTGGTCCGTTGGATTCAGGATGTAGGGATGGGTTTAGATCTCGGAGAGAGTCACTGTGGGCCGTTGATCAACTGATGATCGGGCTGGATCAATCCGGGGCATAGCGTATCGCCCAGGGGGGTTTAGCACCGTGGATCTTTGATCCTGCGGACATCGTCGCGTACCGATTCAGTTATGATGCCGACTTTTAATCTGGGCCGTCCGATTTCTATCCTGCGGCCACGAATCCATCATACCCCTTCGCGCTGAGCGTTTTGCATAAAAGCCCCTGGATTTCTAATAAACCAACCCGCCGTCCACCGCGGGTTGAATATGAGTCTGGGATATTTTTATACATTGGTCCATGTGTTTCTATGTTATTGGCGCCCAGTCCTGAGATCAGTAAAACAGGAAAAATAGATTAGAAAATAGATTTTTAATATAAAAATAAATGCAGAAACTTGTTTAATCCATAAGAAATTCATATTAAGTCCAAATTAGTTCATTCTGATTTCTATAATTCTATAATATTATTGTTTATCACATAGTACATCTGTTTTGACATGAAAGTCACATTAAAATTTATATTCTATTTAATCTTGTACAAAACACATAAAATCATTAGAAATTCATAACTTTCTCATTTCAACTTCAAATTGAGTCATTCCAGTTGCAATGATTTTATTTTAATATTGTATACCAACCAGTAGCATTGTTTAGACATGAAACTTGAGTTAAAATTGTTCATCAGGATTTATTTATTCCAAGCACTAAATAATTTCGAAAATCCATAACTTAATAACCGTAACTCCGAATTTAGCGATTCTTGTTCCCACGATCTCGTTACGACGCATAGATCATTATCATGCAGTTTGTGCTTATGTTTGGTGCGATGTTAATTTTGTCTATACCATGTTTGTTTGTATTGCTACGACTAGCGTGAGGTCACGAGTCACCTGAAGATCATCCTGGTATCTGGAATCTCAAGTCCCAGGCAAGTTGTGCCCTTGATCACTTCTTTTTACCCACTCATGTTCTAATTAATCATAATGATCTGCATAGGTTAATTTTGATGGGACCCAATAGGTTACCCTAGTTTGTCTATCTTTATACCTTGTTTACCACTGAACTTTTTGGGTAGTACTTGCTAGTGCTATATGTGGTTTTGGGTATGAAGGTACATTATTCATGATCACACTTTTATTATATGTTTATTATTACTGTTCATGATAAGATCATTATGTTAATTGGAACATGGAGAACCACCCGGGAAAACAGTGCTACCACAAGGGAGGAATGGGACCCCTTGGCTGATTAATTAGGAAAGCTAGTGGAAGACTACCTTACCCGAAAGGGGCAAGGGCAGTAGGGGAGTGGTCAGTGTAGGGAGGCCCTCGGGAGGATTTTGCTGCGATGGCGGTCCTGCAAGGGATTCCTGCATTGGAGCTTCCTATAAACTGTAGCGGGTTTTCTGAAGCTAGTGGAACTTTGTAAAGGCCTCGTAGTGTTACCCTGCCTCGCCTCCTCGGTAGAGGTGTATGGGAAGTCGCGATCCCTTGGCAGATGGGTAACATGACTTGTGGGTAAAGATGCGCAACCTCTGCAGAGTGTAAAACTGGTATACTAGCCGTGCTCACGGTCAAGAGCAGCTCGGACCCTCACATGATTAAATTATGGAACTTAAACTCAATTTGTCATATGCATTGCATCGCAGGTGAAGTTGTGACTTTTGTTCTACTATTTAACTGGGTTGGTATTTACTTATACTTAGTAACTGCTAATAAAATTTTGACCAACTTTAAAAGCAATGCTCAGCTCTAACCATCTTCTTTGGTAAGCCTTACACTTCACGTGAGCTCCTACCTTTGGCGAGTTCATGCACATTATTCCCCACAACTTGTTGAGCGATGAACGTATGTGAGCTCACTCTTGCTGTCTCACACACCCCACAGGTCAAGAACAGGTACCACAGGATGAGGCGCTTGGAGGATGCTGTGACGAGTTCGTGAGAGGTCTAGGTCGTCGTCTCCCAGTCAACTTTGGGTTGCTGGACCGTTGTCTCCTTATAATGTAATTATTTATTTATTTTGTATAGAACTCCTGTTATATATAAAGATGTGACATTCGATCTTGTGCCACTATACATCATATGTGTGAGACTTGGTCCCAGCATACCTGGTGTTTATGTTCGCGCCCGGGTCTTGGTGCCCCTAAAACCCGGGTGTGACAGAAGTGGTATCAGAGGAATGTTGACTGTAAGACGAAACCTAGATAGAACTGGACAACCATTATCTACTTACCTTTGCTACTCTGATTCTTTCTAAACTCTTCTTAATCTTTTCTCATCTATTTCCGCTTTACTCTGATTATTCTTATCTTTTCTTTTCTAAAGACAAATGTGGATTTCACACTTTGAAATCCTGTGCCTAAAGTGACCTTTAGGAATCAGAGACCCACTCTTAGGAACAAAAACAAAACTATTTTTATAAGGATCTATACGCTTGAGTGTTTGTTCTTATGATACTTGTGTGATTTGAATCTTTAATTGAGTGTGATGAGTTGTGGAGTAATGTCCACAATTACATCTGCATATACATATAAAAAAATGCTTATAAAAGTAACTAGACAAATTGGATTATCCCTCATTAAAAAAAATGTATCTAGCTTAATAGATTCATCTCATCTTAAAAGATTCTATCCTACACTCATAGATCTATCTTATCTCAGAAGGTCTTAACTTATCCTAATGTGTATAGATCCATCTTATCTTAAGAGGTTTTCTCTTATCTTAATAGATTCATCTTATCTTGAAGGATTCATCTTATCCTAACCACTTTACTTATTCCATCTTAATAAGATCTAACTGACCTCAAAAGATTCTACCTTATCCTTATGGATTCATCTTGCCCTAATAAGCATACATATCCACCCTAGTTTAACAACCATGATCTAATGCAAATTAATTAGATCTTATCTAGTAAAGCTAGTCATACCAATCTAATCTAGATCCCATCCAACCTAATATGATCTAATCTAAAGTGAGTTACTGGACTAGTTAATCTTGGTGAAATAGATTAGACTCTACTTCTATAGTCATGTTTTAACCTAAAATTGGTGCCCTGTACCAACTTGGTCGTATACAACCAACCTGACCTACATGTTGGGTTGCATAACCTACCTAACCCGACCTAGAAGCAAAACAACAAGACAAATTCTGCTTAAACTTATTGAACTCATAACCGCCCACCAACCTATTTTGTTTACCTACGAAACTGCCTTAACCACATATCCCTAATTCGGATAACAACTTCAAGAACGGAGACCGAAGAGGATCAATGTCATCAAGAAAGGATAAGCACCAACTCAAGTCTTCAAAGATCAAGTTGAAATCGCCAGCGGAATCAAGATCCACATTTCTGGATGAAGTCTTTCCTTATTATACTCTACCTTGCCACAACCTATACTTGCCATAACCGTACCTCATCTGACATAATAAAACGGCTAGACATACATATCCATATATATATATATATATATAAAAACTTTAAACAAAACTTTGATTCCCAAAACCAAATGAGAAACTAAAATTCTAGACCAAACTTATTGTATCCCTTTTCTTACAAATCTCGAGGACGAGATTTCTGTTAAGGGGGGTAGGATTTGTAACACCCAAATTTTGAATTTGGGATTGAAAGAAGAAATCTAAGCAAAGTACCCTTGATAAATAATTAAACTTTATAATTCACCCTTTTTAAAGGTAAATGATCATAATAAAATAACGATGGTTAAAATAAATCATAATAGAGATTAGACATTGGAAAAGTGTTGCTATCAAAACAAATGAAGAATTTCTGAATATACCTTTAATTTGACTACACACTCAAATAATAATCTATTGCTATAATGTGGTGTGTACTTCATGTTGAAAACATTACCTAATTAAAATAATAATAAAATAAATAAAGAAATAATATGTAGAAATTGTGCATCATGTGGAGTTTTTTTTTCTGTGCATAAATTTGAAATTCAGAATTTAAAACTTGGTCTGATTTGAAATTGAAATAAGAAAGGAAAATAGAAATCCAAAGAAAATAAAAGGTGAACTCTTTCTTGACTCTTGGGCTGTTTTCGGCCCACTGCGCTAAGTCTCCCTGCGCCAGCCCACTCTACTCCCTCCCCTTTTCTTTTTCTTTCGTGCCAGTGACATGTGGGATCCACCATGTCAGCCTCTGGTCGCTCGGTACCCCTCACCGCCAGGTGGGCCACTTGGGCTGGGACCGTTACACGCTGTGCGCTTGTATCGCTGGCGTGTGGGCCCCGTCTGTCAGGCGTATCTTCTTCCTTCCGTCAAACCCAACCGAACGTGTGTATTCATGGCTCGGACTCCGTACGCCGCGCCCCCAATCCCAACGGATTTTCCGTATCTCTCGCGCAATGGTTGGGTTGTTGAAGGGCGGGCTGCGGGATCACCTCTTGTATATAAACCGTGGCATCTCCCCTGAGCCATCCTCCATCAATCCTCGAGAGCGCCGTCGCCACCATAGATCCGCCATAGGATAATCAAGCCTACACGGTCGTTGCGTTCTCGCTTTCGGGTTTAAGGACATCCCCGAGCTTCGTGGAGACTTTACAGTGGACATCGGAGCTCGGGGCGTAACCAAGTCTCGGTGAATTGCTCGCCGTAGCTCAAGCACCGCCGCGGGTCCGCTCTTCTCCGTGGCCAGCTCCCTCCATTGCCCTCCAGCTGCGGTGAGTAGCTCCATCGTATTCGAATCACCCTCCTCATTGCGAATCAGGGCCTTGATGCGTGCGGGGAGCATCGTGGCCTCGATTTGGCGTACTCCGGCGATGGCCCCGCCGTGCGTGTGGGCGGCGCCGTCACGCTCTGGTGTCGGTAGAGAACGGAGTCATCTGGTCCGTTGGATTCAGGATGTAGGGATGGGTTTAGATCTGGGAGAGAGTCACCGTTGGCCGTTGATCGACTGATGATCGGGCTGGATCAATCCGGGGCATAGCGTATCGCCCAGGGGGGTTTAGCACCGTGGATCTTTGATCCTGCGGACATCGTCGCGTACCGATTCAGTTATGATGCCGACTTTTAATCTGGGCCGTCCGATTTCTATCCTGCGGCCACGAATCCATCATACCCCTTCGCGCTGAGCGTTTTGCATAAAAGCCCCTGGATTTCTAATAAACCAACCCGCCGTCCACCGCGGGTTGAATATGAGTCTGGGATATTTTTATACATTGGTCCATGTGTTTCTATGTTATTGGCGCCCAGTCCTGAGATCAGTAAAACAGGAAAAATAGATTAGAAAATAGATTTTTAATATAAAAATAAATGCAGAAACTTGTTTAATCCATAAGAAATTCATATTAAGTCCAAATTAGTTCATTCTGATTTCTATAATTCTATAATATTATTGTTTATCACATAGTACATCTGTTTTGACATGAAAGTCACATTAAAATTTATATTCTATTTAATCTTGTACAAAACACATAAAATCATTAGAAATTCATAACTTTCTCATTTCAACTTCAAATTGAGTCATTCCAGTTGCAATGATTTTATTTTAATATTGTATACCAACCAGTAGCATTGTTTAGCCATGAAACTTGAGTTAAAATTGTTCATCAGGATTTATTTATTCCAAGCACTAAATAATTTCGAAAATCCATAACTTAATAACCGTAACTCCGAATTTAGCGATTCTTGTTCCCACGATCTCGTTACGACGCATAGATCATTATCATGCAGTTTGTGCTTATGTTTGGTGTGATGTTAATTTTGTCTATACCATGTTTGTTTGTATTGCTATGACTAGCGTGAGGTCACGAGTCACCTGAAGATCATCCTGGTATCTGGAATCTCAACTCCCAGGCAAGTTGTGCCCTTGATCACTTCTTTTTACCCACTCATGTTCTAATTAATCATAATGATTGATAGTCGCCTAGAGGGGGGGGTGAATAGGGCGAAACTGAAATTTACAAAAATAATCACAACTACAAGCCGGGTTAGCGTTAGTAATAACGAAACGAGTCCGCGAGAGAGGGTGCAAAACAAATCGCAAGCAAATAAGAGTGTGACACAAGGATTTGTTTTACCGAGGTTCGGTTCTCGCAAACCTACTCCCCGTTGAGGAGGCCACAAAGGCCGGGTCTCTTTCAACCCTTCCCTCTCTCAAACGATCCCACGGATCGAGTGAGCTTTTTCTTCTTCTCAATCAACCGGGAACAAAACTTCCCCGCAAGGGCCACCACACAATTGGTGCCTCTTGCCTTGGTTACAATTGAGTGATGATCTCAAGAACAAATGAGAAAGAAAGAAAGCAATCCAAGCGCAAGAGCTCAAAAGAACACGGCAAATCTCTCTCGCTAGTCACTAAGGGTTTGAGTGGAATTGGAGAGGATTTGATCTCTTTGTATGTGTCTAGAATTGAATGCCTAGCTCTTGTAAGTGGTTGAGAGTTGGAAAACTTGGATGGCAATGAATGTGGGGTGGTTGGGGTATTTATAGCCCCAACCACCAAAAGTGACCGTTGCTGGAACTCCTCTGTTCGATGGCGCACCGGACAGTCCGGTGCCCCTGCCACGTCACCAGTGCCGTTGGATTCTGACCGTTGGAGCTTCTGACTTGTGGGCCCTCCTGGGTGTCCGGTGCACACCGGACATGTACTGTTTGATGTCCGGTGCACCGGCATGGGCGTGCCTGACGACTGCGCGCTCTGCGCGCGCATTTAATGCACCGCAGGGAGCCGTTGGCGCCGCAGGGAGCCGTTGCTCCGCTGGTACACCGGACAGTCCGGTGCACACCGGACAGTCCGGTGAATTTTAGCAGAGTGGCTGCCGAGCGAACCCGAGGCTGACGAGTTCCGGAGGCCGCGTCTCCTTGGAGCACCGGACATGTCCGGTGCACACCGGACAGTCCGGTGAATTATAGCGCGCCGGCTTCCGAGAAATCCCGAGGGTGAAGAGTTTGAAGTCGAAGTCCTCTGGCCGCACCGGACAGTCCGGTGCACACCGGACAGTCCGGTGCCTCCGGCCAGAGGAGCCCTCGGTTGCCTTGCTGCTCCTTTGTTGAATCCAACACTTGGTCTTTTTATTGGCTGATTGTGAACCTTTTGCACCTGTATAACTTATGCACTAGAGTAAACTAGTTAGTCCAATGTTTGTGTTGGGCAATTCAACCACCAAAATTATTTAGGAACTAGGTCTAAGCCTAATTCCCTTTCAATCTCCCCCTTTTTGGTGATTGATGCCAACACAAACCAAAGCAAATATAGAAGTGTATAATTGAACTAGTTTACATAATGTAAGTGTAAAGGTTGCTTGGAATTGAGCCAATATAAACTTATATGATGCGCATGGATGGTTTCTTTGTTTTTGACATATTGGACCATATTTGCACCACGAGTTTTGTTTTTGCAAATTCTTTTGTAAATTCTTTTCAAAGTACTTTTGCAAGATAGTCAAAGGTAAATGAAAAAGATTTTGCAAAGCATTTTCAAGATATGGAATTTTCTCCCCCTATATCCAATGCTTTTCCTTTGACTAAGCAAAACTCCCCCTCAAATAAGGTCTCCTCTTAGTGTTCAAGAGGGTTTTAAGACATCAATTTTGAAAATACTCGTTACTCCCCTCTTAGAACACAAAGAGATACCAATTTTGAAATTTACCAATATAAAATTATCAAATTTATGAAATTAGGTGGTGGTGCGGTCCTTTTGCTTTGGGCTCTTATTTTCTCCCCCTTTGGCATGAATCGCCAAAAACGGAGTCATTAGAGCCCAATGAAGTACATTCTCCCCCTTTGGTCATGAAATAAATGAGTGAAGGTTATACCAACGTTGGAGAGATGATGCGGAGCGACGGCGAAGGATGAGTAGTAGAACGGAGTGGAAGCCTTTGTCTTCGCCGAAGACTCCAATTCCCTTTCAATACACCTATGACTTGGTTGAAATATACTTGAAAACACATTAGTCATAGCATATATAAAAGAGACATGATCAAAGGTATATTCATGTGCTATGCGTGCAAGACTAGCAAAAGAAATTCCTAGAATCAAGAATATTAAGCTCATGCCTAAGTCGGGTAAAAGATTGTTCATCAAGTGGTTTGGTAAAGATATCGGCTAATTGATCTTTAGTATTAATATAAGAAATCTCGATATCCCCCTTTTGTTGGTGATCCCGAAGAAAATGATACCGAATGGCTATGTGCTTAGTGCGGCTGTGCTCGACGGGATTGTCGGCCATTTTGATTGCACTCTCATTGTCACATAGCAAAGGGACTTTGGTTAATTTGTAACCGTAGTCCCGCAGGGTTTGCCTCATCCAAAGCAATTGCGCGCAACAATGGCCTGCGGCAATATACTCGGCTTCGGCGGTGGAAAGAGCGACCGAATTTTGCTTCTTGGAAGCCCAAGACACCAAGGATCTTCCCAAGAACTGGCAAGTCCCCGATGTGCTCTTTCTATTAATCCTACACCCCGCCCAATCGGCATCCGAATAACCAATCAAATCAAAGGTGGATCCCCGAGGGTACCAAAGCCCAAACTTAGGAGTAAAAGCCAAATATCTCAAGATTCGTTTCACGGCCGTAAGGTGTGATTCCTTAGGGTCGGCTTGGAATCTTGCACACATGCAAACGGAAAGCATAATGTCCGGTCGAGATGCACATAAATAAAGCAATGATCCAATCATCGACCGGTATACCTTTTGATCCACGGACTTACCTCCCGTGTCGAGGTCGAGATGCCCATTTGTTCCCATGGGTGTCTTGATGGGCTTGGCATCCTTCATTCCAAACTTGCTTAGAATGTCTTGAGTATACTTCGTTTGGCTAATGAAGGTGCCTTCATGGAGTTGCTTGACTTGGAATCCTAGAAAATACTTCAACTCCCCCATCATAGACATCTCGAATTTCTGTGTCATGATCCTACTAAATTCTTCACATGTAGATTTGTTAGTAGACCCAAATATGATATCATCAACATAAATTTGGCATACAAACAAATCATTATCAAGAGTCTTAGTGAATAAAGTAGGATCGGCCTTGCCGACTTTGAAGCCATTAGCAATAAGGAAATCTCTAAGGCATTCATACCATGTTCTTGGGGCTTGCTTGAGCCCATAAAGCGCCTTTGAGAGCCTATAAACATGGTTAGGATACTCACTGTCTTCAAAGCCGGGAGGTTGCTCAACATAGACCTCCTCCTTGATTGGTCCATTGAGGAAGGCACTCTTCACGTCCATTTGATAAAGCTTGAAGCCATGGTAAGTAGCATAGGCTAATAATATACGAATTGACTCAAGCCTAGCTACGGGTGCATAGGTTTCACCAAAATCCAAACCTTCGACTTGTGAATATCCCTTGGCCACGAGTCGAGCTTTGTTCCTAGTCACCACACCATGCTCGTCTTGCTTGTTGCGGAAAACCCACTTGGTTCCTACAACATTTTGGTTAGGACGTGGAACTAAGTGCCATACCTCGTTCCTCGCGAAATTGTTGAGCTCCTCTTGCATCGCCATCACCCAATCCGAATCTTGAAGTGCCTCCTCTACCCTGGTTGGCTCAATAGAGGAAACAAACGAGTAATGTTCACAAAAATGAGCAACACGAGATCGAGTAGTTACCCCCTTATGAATGTCGCCGAGGATGGTGTCGACGGGGTGATCTCGTTGTATTGCTTGGTGGACTCTTGGATGTGGCGGCCTTGGTTGTTCATCCTCCTTTTCTTCATCATTTGAATCTCCCCCTTGATCGTTGCCGTCATTTTGAGGTGGCTCATCTTCTTGATTTTCTTGTTCAACATCTTGAGCCTCATCCTCAACTTGAGTTGGTGGAGATGCTTGCATGGAGGAGGATGGTTGATCTTGTGCATTTGGAGGCTCTTCGGATTCCTTAGGACACACATCCCCGATGGACATGTTCCTTAGCGCTATGCATGGAGCCTGTTCTTCACCTACATCATCAAGATCAACTTGCTCTACTTGAGAGCCGTTAGTCTCATCAAACACAACGTCACAAGAAACTTCAACAAGTCCTGAGGACTTGTTAAAGACTCTATATGCCCTTGTGTTTGAGTCATATCCTAGTAAAAAGCCTTCTACAGTTTTAGGAGCAAATTTAGATTTTCTACCTCTTTTAACAAGTATAAAACATTTGCTACCAAAAACTCTAAAATATGAAATATTGGGCTTTTTACCGGTTAGGAGTTCATAAGATGTCTTCTTGAGGATTCGATGAAGATATAATCGGTTGATGGCGTAGCAGGCGGTGTTGACCGCCTCGGCCCAAAACCGATCCGGTGTCTTGTACTCATCAAGCATGGTTCTTGCCATGTCCAATAGAGTTCGATTCTTCCTCTCCACTACACCATTTTGTTGTGGAGTGTAGGGAGAAGAGAACTCATGCTTGATGCCCTCCTCCTCAAGAAAGCCTTCTATTTGAGAGTTCTTGAACTCCGTCCCATTGTCGCTTCTAATTTTCTTGATCCTTAAGCCGAACTCATTTTGAGCCCGTCTCAAGAATCCCTTTAAGGTCTCTTGGGTTTGTGATTTTTCCTGCAAAAAGAATACCCAAGTGAAGCGAGAATAATCATCCACAATTACAAGACAATACTTACTACCGCCGATGCTTATGTAAGCGATCGGGCCGAATAGATCCATATGTAGGAGCTCCAGTGGCCTGTCGGTAGTCATGATATTTTTGTGTGGATGATGTACCCCAACTTGCTTCCCTGCTTGGCATGCGCTACAAATCCTGTCTTTCTCAAAATGAACATCGGTTAATCCCAAAATGTGTTCTCCCTTTAGAAGCTTGTGAAGATTCTTCATTCCAACATGGGCTAGTCGGCGGTGCCAGAGCCAACCCAAGTTAGTCTTAGCAATCAAGCAAGTGTCGAGTTCAGCTTTATTAAAATCTACTAAGTATAGCTGACCCTCTAACACTCCCTTAAAAGCTATTGAATCATCACTTCTTCTAAAGACAGTAACACCTATATCAGTAAAAAGACAGTTGTAGCCCATTTGACATAATTGGGATACGGAAAGCAAATTGTAATCTAATGAATCTACAAGAAAAACATTGGAAATAGAATGGTCAGGAGATATAGCAATTTTACCCAAACCTTTGACCAAACCTTGATTTCCATCCCCGAATGTGATAGCTCGTTGGGGATCTTGGTTTTTCTCATATGAGGAGAACATCCTTTTCTCCCCGGTCATGTGGTTTGTGCACCCGCTGTCGAGTATCCAACTTGTGCCCCCGGATGCATAAACCTACAAAACAAGTTTAGTTCTTTGTTTTAGGTACCCAAACGGTTTTGGGTCCTTTGGCATTAGATACAAGAACTTTGGGTACCCAAACACAAGTCTTGGAGCCCTTGTGTTTGCCCCCAACAATTTTGGCAACTACCTTGCCGGACTTGCTAGTCAAAACATAAGATGCATCAAAAGTTTTAAATGAAATGGCATGATCATTTGATGCATTAATGGTTTTCTTTCTAGGCAACTTGGCATGGGTTGGTTGCCTAGATCTAGATGTCTCACCCTTATACATAAAAGCATAATTAGGGCCAGAGTGAGACTTCCTAGAATGAATTTTCTTAATTTTACTCTCAGGATACCCGGCAGGGTACAAAATGTAACCCTCGTTATCCTGAGGCATGGGAGCCTTGCCCTTAACAAAGTTAGACAAGTTCTTAGGAGGGGCATTAATTTTGACATTGTCTCCCCTTTGGAAGCCAATGCCGTCCTTAATGCCCGGGCGTCTCCCATTATAGAGCATGCTTCTAGCAAGTTTAAATTTTTCATTTTCTAAGTCATGCTCTCTAATCTTAGCATTAAGTTGTGCTATGTGATCATTTTGTTTCTTAATTAAAGCTAGGTGATCATGGATAGCATCAACATTAATATCTCTACATCTAGTACAAATGGAAATATGCTCAACATTAGATGTAGAGGGTTTGCAAGATTTTAGTTCAACAACCTTAGCATGCAACAAATCATTTTTAGCTCTAAGGTCGGAAATAGTAGCATTGCAAACATCAAAATCCTTAGCCTTAGCAATTAATTTCTCATTCTCATTTCTAAGGCTAGCAATGGAAGCATTCAATTCATCAATCCTAGCAAGCAAATCAACATCATCATTTCTAGGATCAATGCAAACATGAGAATCAACCTTAGCAATTAAATTGGCATTTTCATTTCTAAGGTTGTCTAAAGTCTCATGGCAAATACTTAGCTCACTAGACAATTTTTCACATTTTTCTCTTTCTAGAGCATAAGCATTTTTAACCTTAACATGTTTCTTGTTTTCCTTGATTAGGAAGTCCTCTTGGAAGTCCAAGAGATCATCCTTTTCATGGATGGCACTAATTAGCTCATTTAATTTTTCTTTTTGTTCCATGTTAAGGTTGGCAAAAAGAATACGCAAATTATCTTCCTCATTTTTATCATTATCCTCATCACTAGATGTTTCATATTTAGTGGAGGACCTTGATTTTACCTTCTTTTTGCCGTCCTTGGCCATAAGACACTTGTGGCCGACGTTGGGGAAGAGAAGGCCCTTGGTGACGGCGATGTTGGCGGCGTCCTCGTCGTCGGAGGAGTCGCTTGAGCTTTCGTCGGAGTCCCACTCCCGACAAACATGGGCATCGCCGCCCTTCTTCTTGTAGTATTTCTTCTTCTCCTTCCTCTTGCCCTTCTTGTCGTCGCCCCTGTCACTATCACTAGACATAGGACATTTTGCAATAAAATGACCGGGCTTACCACACTTGTAGCAAACCTTCTTGGAACGGGATTTGTAATCTTTCCCTTTCCGTTGCTTGAGGATTTGCCGGAAGCTTTTGATGATTAGGGCCATCTCCTCGTTGTCGAGCTTGGAGGCGTCAATTGGTTGTCTACTTGGTGTAGACTCCTCCTTCTTCTCCTCCATTGCCTTGAAGGCCACGGGTTGCGCCTCGGATGTGGAGGGTTCATCAAGCTCGTTGATCTTCTTGGAGCCCTTAATCATGCATTCAAAACTCACAAAATTCCCGATAACTTCCTCGGGGGTCATTTGTGTATATCTAGGATTGCCACGAATTAATTGAACTTGTGTAGGGTTAAGGAAAATGAGGGCTCTTAGAATAACCTTAACCACTTCGTGGTCATCCCATTTTGCGCTTCTGAGGTTGCGCACTTGGTTCACCAAGGTCTTGAGCCGGTTGTACATGTCTTGTGGCTCCTCCCCTTGTCGAAGACGGAAGCGACCGAGCTCCCCCTCGATCGTTTCCCGCTTGGTGATCTTTGTGAGCTCATCACCCTCGTGCGCTGTCTTGAGTAGATCCCAAATCTCCTTTGCGCTCTTCAACCCCTGTACTTTGTTGTATTCTTCCTTGCTTAGAGAGGCAAGAAGGATGGTTGTGGCTTGGGAGTTGAAGTGCTCGATTTGGGCCACCTCGTCCGTGTCATAGTCTTCATCCCCTACGGATGGTACCTGTACACCATACTCAACAACATCCCATATACTTTTGTGGAGAGAGGTTAGATGAAATCGCATTAAATTACTCCACATAGCATAATCCTCACCATTAAAAGTTGGTGGTTTGCCTAATGGGACGGAAAGTAAAGGTGTATGTTTAGGAATGCGAGGGTAGCGTAGGGGAATCTTACTATACTTCTTACGCTCTTGGCGTTTAGAAGTAACGGATGCCGCGTCGGAGCCGGAGGTTGTAACACCCTAAAGTTCAATCTTGTGAAGACAAAGAAAAATTCTCAAAGATTTTAAATCAAAAACACCTTTCCTTAAAGATAATCATAATTTAGGAGTTTCCACTCATGAATATGTTAAAAATACATAATTAAAGATACTTAGATAATCTAAATTGCCTTTGGGTTAGGATATATAAAAGAATTATGGTTAAACTATTTCTTAACATATATAAGTCTACAATATAAATTTGATTTCCCTAAGAACTAATAAGGTATGGATTCGTCTCTACTATATGATTGAAGGCTTGTCTAAAAGAACTAAAATAAATAAAGAAATATATAAAATATGTTTTTGCACAAATATGGTTTGCAAATGAACTAGTCACAAGCTTGAATTTAAATTTGAATTCAAAATTTAAAAGAAAAGGGAAATGAGAGAAAGAGAAGGGATATAAAACAAAAATATAAATAATATATAAATAAATAAGTATATTCAGAATTAATATCCCTAACTTCACAAAAATAAGTTAAAATGATGAGCCATAGAGATTTGAATTTAAGTTTGAATTCAAATTGGATTTTGAAAATGGAGAAAAGAAAATAGAAAATAAAAAGAAAAAGGATAAAAACCCTAACTGGGCCGACTTACCCGTTTTCGGCCCATCTCCGGATGGAACCCGCGCGGCCCAACTGGACGTCTCGTGCGCGCCGACAACCGGGGCCCACGGTGCGGTCTCACGCCCGCGCGCCGGGGAACTGACAGGTGGGGCCCACGCTCCAGTCTCTGCCACGCACAGCTAGCCCTCTCGCGCGCTCTCCCCTTTCACCGCCGTGTGGGCCCGCCTCGTCAGCCAGCGCACTTCTTTCTTCTCTCCGTGAGACTTACTTGTGGGTCCCGCCTGTCATCGTGGCCGAACGGACCGCGTCTTCCGCCATGGCCGTTGGCCAGCCGTTGCAACCTCCGCGGTGATCTCGGGCACCTGGGGATTTCCGCGACTCCACCTGCCGGCAGGAACGGGTCTCCGAAATCCGCGCTCCCCTGGCTATAAAGCTGTGCCCCGTGACCCCCCCTTCCCATCGGTGCTCGCTCGCGCCGCTGCCACTGAGATCCGCCGCACCCCTAACTCGCCGGCGCTGCCCTTCTGCACAAATGGGATGGCTCTGGGGCATCGCAAGCGTGCAAGGAATCCTCTATGGGTTGGCGCGCAGCTCGGGGTGGCCGGTGGCCTGGGCAATTGCTCACCGGAGCACAGCCCAGCCGCTCACCCGCCCTTCGCCGTGGCCGGCTCGCTAGCGCGGACAATCGCCGGTAAGTGCACCTCGCCCAGACCCGCCTTCATACCCAATACGCGTATACCGATTTAATCGTGGTGTCGTGCACGTAATTCGAAGAATTGCTCCGCCGGCGAGTGACCTTGCCGCGGCGGCGCCTCGGCGCGGCTCCGTCGGGAGGTAAGTGACGACCTTCAACCGTTGGATCCAAATCGTGCGCTGCAGATTGGTTCTGGCCAGGACATTGGGGGATTCGATCTGGTCCGTTAGATGTTGATCGGATGGCTCAGGGTGGACGTCCAGTGTTTTAAATCTGGAGCGCTGGTTTTTGATCATGTGGTGATCGATCTGTACCGATTCGGCCGAGGATCAGAATAATCCTAGCGGTCGAATTCTAATCGGACGGCTGTTAGAGCCCCGTACCCCTTCGTAGAGCTAAAACTGCAAATGAGCCCCTCGGGTTCTGTTGAATCAACCCGCCATCCCTTGTCGCTGTGCACTGAGCCTTGGGATATTTGCGCAGAAGCCCCTGGGTTTCTTTGGAATTGAGGCCCAGTCCAGAACACGTTTAAATTGAGTAAATAAAATAGAAAATAGATTTTTAATATGAAAATAATTGCTAGAACTTAGATAATTCATAGAAAATCCATTTTAGCTCCAAATTGAACCATTCCAGTTTCTAAAATTTTGTAATAATATTCTTCATCATTTAGTGTCTTTGTTTTGACATGAACTCTGTCAGAAAATTTATTTATCATTTAATCATACTTTAATCATATTAAATCTTAGGAAAATCATAACTTAAAATCTATAACTCCAAATTTAATAATTCTTTTTCCTGTGATCTTATTTTAATATATAGATTATTAATATGTATTTTGCATATATGTTTGGTGTAATGTTAATTTTGCCTATACCATGTATGTTTGTATTGCTACGACTAGCAGTGAGGTCACGAGGATCTGAAGAAATCATCCTGGTACCTGGAATCTCAAGGCCCAGGCAAGTTGTGCCCTTGATCACTTCTTTTTACCTACTCATGTTCTAATTAATCATAATGATCTGCATAGGTTAATTTTGATGGGACCCAATAGGATACCCTAGTTTGTCTATCTTTATACCTTGTTTACCACTGATCTTTCTGGGTAGTACTTGCTAGTGCTATATGTGGTTTTGGGTATGGAGATACACCTTACTATTCATGATTATACTTTTGTTATCAGTTGTTATTTATGGTTCATGTTGAGATCATTATGTTAATTGGAACATGGAGAACCACCCGGGAAAACAGTGCTACCACAAGGGTAGTATGGGATGCCCTTGGCTGATTAATTAGGAAAGCTAGTGGAAGACTACCTTACCCGAAAGGGGCAAGGGCAGTAGGGGAGAGGTCAGTGCGGGGAGGCCCTCGGGAGGATTTTGCTGCGATGGCGGTCCTGCAAGGGATTCCTGCACTGGATCTTCCTATAAACTGTAGCGGGTTTTCGGAAGCTAGTGGAACTTTGTAAAGGCCTCGTAGTGGATCCCTAGCCATTCACCTCGGAAGTGTCTAAGGGCCTTGCAAACCCTGGCGACATGGGATACACGACTTGTGGGTAAAGATGCGCAACCTCTGCAGAGTGTAAAACTGGTATACTAGCCGTGCTCACGGTCATGAGCAGCTCGGACACTCACATGATTAAATTATGGAACTTAAATTCAATTTGTCATATGCATTGCATTGCAGGTGATGTTGATACTTTGTTCTATTACTTAATTGGGTTTGGTATTTACTTATACTTAGTAATTGCTAATAAAATTTTGACCAACTTTAAAAGCAATGCTCAGCTCTAACCATCTTCTTTGGTAAGCCTTACACTTTATGAGCTCCCACCTTTGGTGAGTTCATGCACATTATTCCCCACAACTTGTTGAGCGATGAACGTATGTGAGCTCACTCTTGCTGTCTCACACACACCACAGGTCAAGGCCAGGTACTGCAGGATGATGCTCATGGAGGATGCTGCGATGAGTTCGTGAGAGTTCTAGGTCGTCGTCTCCCAGTCAACTTTGGGTTGCTGGACCGTTGTCTCCTTATAATGTAATTATTTATTTTGTATAGAACCCCTGTTATATATAAAGTTGTGACATTCGATCCTGTGCCACTATACATCATATGTATGAGACTTGGTCCCAGCATACCTGGTGTTTATGTTAACCCCGGGTTTTGGACCCCTAAAATCCGGGTGTTACAGAAGTGGTATCAGAGGAATGTTGACTGTAAGACGAAACCTAGATAGAACTGGACAACCATTATCTACTTACCTTTGTTACTCTGATTCTTTTCTAAACTTATCTTAATCTTTTCTCATCTATTTCCGCTTTACTCTGATTACTCTTACCTTATCCTTCCAAAAACAAATGTGGATTTCACACTTTGAAATCCGTACCTAAAATGACTTTAGGAATAGGAGACCTAATCCTAGGAACAAAAACAAAACTATTTTTATAAGTGTTTATATATTTGAATGTTTGTTCTTATGACACTTGTCTGATTTGGATCTTTGTTTGAGTGTGATGAGTTGTGGAGTAATGTCCACAATTGCATCTGCATATACACATAGGTATAAAAATATATTTATAAAATAACTAGACAACCTAGATTATACCCATTGGAACATATCTAGCTTAAGAAATTTATCTTATCCTAAAAGATCTCATTCTAACCAATTCATCTTATCTTAAAAGATTCTTCCTTATCTTAATAAATCCATCTCATCTTAAAAGATACTCATCTTATCTTGAAAAGATTTTATCCTTATCCTAATAGATCTAACTGGCCCCAGAAGATTCTATCTTATCTTTATGGATCTGTCCTATCCTAATAAGCATACTTATCCACCCTAGTTTAACAACCATGATCTAATGCAAATCAATTAGATCTTATCTAGTCAAACTAGTCACACCAATCTGACCCAGATCTGATCAAATCTAAAAGTGACTTATCAAACATGTTAGATAATACTGATGAAATAGTTTAGACTCTACCCCTATAGAACAGGTCTTAACTTAGAAGGACAGATCGACTTGGCCATATGCAACTACCTTAACCACCTGATAGTTGCATAACCTCTCAATTATAAACTAGCAAGAGACTCTATCTTATCATAACATATCTAACTAATCTCAAAACATCCTAACATAATCTACCCTGTTGGACCTATCTAACCTAAACTAGTTTAATCTAATCATATCCAATTTAATCTAGATCTTATCTTACCTAATGTGACCTGATCCAGTGTGGTCTAATGTTATCTAACCTAATGTGGTTCACTTAAACAGATTAATGACACTAGTAGAAGAGATTAGACCCCACTAGCTATGTATTAACTTATCTTAGCACATTGGATCAATTCAACCATGAGTTAACCCAACCCATAGAATCATGATGAATGGTATAACCTTTCTATTCCCACCTAACAACAAACAAACTTTTAACCTACATCTTGTAGTCTATCTCACCCATATATATCTCTCATCTTTGACTGATTCTATCTTACCCTTAGATATTCACCTTATATGATTGGTTACCCCAATCTGGACATAAAACAAAGATTAAGCCCTACCAAAGAATCTATAGATTATAACCAACTACTAGCTTATCCATTCCGCTTAGTAATTTCCTTTGCAAAACTATTACCACATGCTTCTAACTTTCATGGTCAATACCAGGAAAGGAAAGATTATCACGTAACAACAAACAGAAAATGAATCCTCCAAATCCTCCACCTGTTGACCTCAATCAAGTGGTTGCTACCCAAAGACTGGTAATACAACAGTTAACAGACCTGGTGACCGAGATGCAGAATCAGATAAGACAACAACGCGAAGAAATACGTCAGGCCCGCCAAGAAATAAGACAAGCACGGTTGGAGAGACAACAACAACAACAACCTCCACCACCACCAGCAGCTTCACCAAGCTACATAGATATAAATTATGATGACTTGTAAGATCTAGGTGTTACTTTAGTAATATGATAATATTTTAGAAGAAATAATAAAGGTCTATTGCCCCAATGTTTTGTTAAAGAATTATACCTCATGCTGAGATTTCTTTGTTTGTGCATATGTTCCGAGAACAATATGAGTATACATCCCTTTTCTTACAAATCTCGAGGACGAGATTCTTTTTAAGGGGGGTAGGATTTGTAACACCCTAAAGTTCAATCTTGTGAAGACAAAGAAAAATTCTCAAAGATTTTAAATCAAAAACACCTTTCCTTAAAGATAATCATAATTTAGGAGTTTCCACTCATGAATATGTTAAAAATACATAATTAAAGATACTTAGATAATCTAAATTGCCTTTGGGTTAGGATATATAAAAGAATTATGGTTAAACTATTTCTTAACATATATAAGTCTACAATATAAATTTGATTTCCCTAAGAACTAATAAGGTATGGATTCGTCTCTACTATATGATTGAAGGCTTGTCTAAAAGAACTAAAATAAATAAAGAAATATATAAAATATGTTTTTGCACAAATATGGTTTGCAAATGAACTAGTCACAAGCTTGAATTTAAATTTGAATTCAAAATTTAAAAGAAAAGGGAAATGAGAGAAAGAGAAGGGATATAAAACAAAAATATAAATAATATATAAATAAATAAGTATATTCAGAATTAATATCCCTAACTTCACAAAAATAAGTTAAAATGATGAGCCATAGAGATTTGAATTTAAGTTTGAATTCAAATTGGATTTTGAAAATGGAGAAAAGAAAATAGAAAATAAAAAGAAAAAGGATAAAAACCCTAACTGGGCCGACTTACCCGTTTTCGGCCCATCTCCGGATGGAACCCGCGCGGCCCAACTGGACGTCTCGTGCGCGCCGACAACCGGGGCCCACGGTGCGGTCTCACGCCCGCGCGCCGGGGAACTGACAGGTGGGGCCCACGCTCCAGTCTCTGCCACGCACAGCTAGCCCTCTCGCGCGCTCTCCCCTTTCACCGCCGTGTGGGCCCGCCTCGTCAGCCAGCGCACTTCTTTCTTCTCTCCGTGAGACTTACTTGTGGGTCCCGCCTGTCATCGTGGCCGAACGGACCGCGTCTTCCGCCATGGCCGTTGGCCAGCCGTTGCAACCTCCGCGGTGATCTCGGGCACCTGGGGATTTCCGCGACTCCACCTGCCGGCAGGAACGGGTCTCCGAAATCCGCGCTCCCCTGGCTATAAAGCTGTGCCCCGTGACCCCCCCTTCCCATCGGTGCTCGCTCGCGCCGCTGCCACTGAGATCCGCCGCACCCCTAACTCGCCGGCGCTGCCCTTCTGCACAAATGGGATGGCTCTGGGGCATCGCAAGCGTGCAAGGAATCCTCTATGGGTTGGCGCGCAGCTCGGGGTGGCCGGTGGCCTGGGCAATTGCTCACCGGAGCACAGCCCAGCCGCTCACCCGCCCTTCGCCGTGGCCGGCTCGCTAGCGCGGACAATCGCCGGTAAGTGCACCTCGCCCAGACCCGCCTTCATACCCAATACGCGTATACCGATTTAATCGTGGTGTCGTGCACGTAATTCGAAGAATTGCTCCGCCGGCGAGTGACCTTGCCGCGGCGGCGCCTCGGCGCGGCTCCGTCGGGAGGTAAGTGACGACCTTCAACCGTTGGATCCAAATCGTGCGCTGCAGATTGGTTCTGGCCAGGACATTGGGGGATTCGATCTGGTCCGTTAGATGTTGATCGGATGGCTCGGGGTGGACGTCCAGTGTTTTAAATCTGGAGCGCTGGTTTTTGATCGTGTGGTGATCGATCTGTACCGATTCGGCCGAGGATCAGAATAATCCTAGCGGTCGAATTCTAATCGGACGGCTGTTAGAGCCCCGTACCCCTTCGTAGAGCTAAAACTGCAAATGAGCCCCTCGGGTTCTGTTGAATCAACCCGCCATCCCTTGTCGCTGTGCACTGAGCCTTGGGATATTTGCGCAGAAGCCCCTGGGTTTCTTTGGAATTGAGGCCCAGTCCAGAACACGTTTAAATTGAGTAAATAAAATAGAAAATAGATTTTTAATATGAAAATAATTGCTAGAACTTAGATAATTCATAGAAAATCCATTTTAGCTCCAAATTGAACCATTCCAGTTTCTAAAATTTTGTAATAATATTCTTCATCATTTAGTGTCTTTGTTTTGACATGAACTCTGTCAGAAAATTTATTTATCATTTAATCATACTTTAATCATATTAAATCTTAGGAAAATCATAACTTAAAATCTATAACTCCAAATTTAATAATTCTTTTTCCTGTGATCTTATTTTAATATATAGATTATTAATATGTATTTTGCATATATGTTTGGTGTAATGTTAATTTTGCCTATACCATGTATGTTTGTATTGCTACGACTAGCAGTGAGGTCACGAGGATCTGAAGAAATCATCCTGGTACCTGGAATCTCAAGGCCCAGGCAAGTTGTGCCCTTGATCACTTCTTTTTACCTACTCATGTTCTAATTAATCATAATGATCTGCATAGGTTAATTTTGATGGGACCCAATAGGATACCCTAGTTTGTCTATCTTTATACCTTGTTTACCACTGATCTTTCTGGGTAGTACTTGCTAGTGCTATATGTGGTTTTGGGTATGGAGATACACCTTACTATTCATGATTATACTTTTGTTATCAGTTGTTATTTATGGTTCATGTTGAGATCATTATGTTAATTGGAACATGGAGAACCACCCGGGAAAACAGTGCTACCACAAGGGTAGTATGGGATGCCCTTGGCTGATTAATTAGGAAAGCTAGTGGAAGACTACCTTACCCGAAAGGGGCAAGGGCAGTAGGGGAGAGGTCAGTGCGGGGAGGCCCTCGGGAGGATTTTGCTGCGATGGCGGTCCTGCAAGGGATTCCTGCACTGGATCTTCCTATAAACTGTAGCGGGTTTTCGGAAGCTAGTGGAACTTTGTAAAGGCCTCGTAGTGGATCCCTAGCCATTCACCTCGGAAGTGTCTAAGGGCCTTGCAAACCCTGGCGACATGGGATACACGACTTGTGGGTAAAGATGCGCAACCTCTGCAGAGTGTAAAACTGGTATACTAGCCGTGCTCACGGTCATGAGCAGCTCGGACACTCACATGATTAAATTATGGAACTTAAATTCAATTTGTCATATGCATTGCATTGCAGGTGATGTTGATACTTTGTTCTATTACTTAATTGGGTTTGGTATTTACTTATACTTAGTAATTGCTAATAAAATTTTGACCAACTTTAAAAGCAATGCTCAGCTCTAACCATCTTCTTTGGTAAGCCTTACACTTTATGAGCTCCCACCTTTGGTGAGTTCATGCACATTATTCCCCACAACTTGTTGAGCGATGAACGTATGTGAGCTCACTCTTGCTGTCTCACACACACCACAGGTCAAGGCCAGGTACTGCAGGATGATGCTCATGGAGGATGCTGCGATGAGTTCGTGAGAGTTCTAGGTCGTCGTCTCCCAGTCAACTTTGGGTTGCTGGACCGTTGTCTCCTTATAATGTAATTATTTATTTTGTATAGAACCCCTGTTATATATAAAGTTGTGACATTCGATCCTGTGCCACTATACATCATATGTATGAGACTTGGTCCCAGCATACCTGGTGTTTATGTTAACCCCGGGTTTTGGACCCCTAAAATCCGGGTGTTACAGAGGTAGATGTCGATGAGGTGTCGGTCTCGTAGAAGATCACCTTCCTCATCCTTTTGTGCTTGTCCCCACTCCGATGCGGCTTGTGAGAAGAAGACTTTTCCTTCTTCTCTTTGTGGTGAGAAGAGGAAGATCTTTTCTCCTTCCGCTTGGAGGATTTCTTCTTCTTCTCTCTTCTCTTGGTGCGGGACTCTTCCGATGAAGATGAAGTGCTCCCTTGACTTGTAGTGGGCTTGTCGTCGCCGGTCTCCATCTCCCTCTTGGTGTGATCTCCCGACATCACTTCGAGCGGTTAGGCTCTAATGAAGTACCGGGCTCTGATACCAATTGATAGTCACCTAGAGGGGGGGGTGAATAGGGCGAAACTGAAATTTACAAAAATAATCACAACTACAAGCCGGGTTAGCGTTAGTAATAACGAAACGAGTCCGCGAGAGAGGGTGCAAAACAAATCGCAAGCAAATAAGAGTGTGACACAAGGATTTGTTTTACCGAGGTTCGGTTCTCGCAAACCTACTCCCCGTTGAGGAGGCCACAAAGGCCGGGTCTCTTTCAACCCTTCCCTCTCTCAAACGATCCCACGGATCGAGTGAGCTTTCTCTTCTTCTCAATCAACCGGGAACAAAGCTTCCCCGCAAGGGCCACCACACAATTGGTGCCTCTTGCCTTGGTTACAATTGAGTGATGATCTCAAGAACAAATGAGAAAGAAAGAAAGCAATCCAAGCGCAAGAGCTCAAAAGAACACGGCAAATCTCTCTCGCTAGTCACTAAGGGTTTGAGTGGAATTGGAGAGGATTTGATCTCTTTGTATGTGTCTAGAATTGAATGCCTAGCTCTTGTAAGTGGTTGAGAGTTGGAAAACTTGGATGGCAATGAATGTGGGGTGGTTGGGGTATTTATAGCCCCAACCATCAAAAGGTGACCGTTGCTGGAACTCCTCTGTTCGATGGCGCACCGGACAGTCCGGTGCACACCGGACAGTCCGGTGCCCCTGCCACGTCACCAGTGCCGTTGGATTCTGACCGTTGGAGCTTCTGACTTGTGGGCCCTCCTGGGTGTCCGGTGCACACCGGACATGTACTGTTTGATGTCCGGTGCACCGGCATGGGCGTGCCTGACGACTGCGCGCTCTGCGCGCGCATTTAATGCACCGCAGGGAGCCGTTGGCGCCGCAGGGAGCCGTTGCTCCGCTGGTACACCGGACAGTCCGGTGCACACCGGACAGTCCGGTGAATTTTAGCAGAGTGGCTGCCGAGCGAACCCGAGGCTGACGAGTTCCGGAGGCCGCGTCTCCTTGGAGCACCGGACATGTCCGGTGCACACCGGACAGTCCGGTGAATTATAGCGCGCCGGCTTCCGAGAAATCCCGAGGGTGAAGAGTTTGAAGTCGAAGTCCTCTGGCCGCACCGGACATGTCCGGTGCACACCGGACAGTCCGGTGCCTCCGGCCAGAGGAGCCCTCGGTTGCCTTGCTGCTCCTTTGTTGAATCCAACACTTGGTCTTTTTATTGGCTGATTGTGAACCTTTTGCACCTGTATAACTTATGCACTAGAGTAAACTAGTTAGTCCAATGTTTGTGTTGGGCAATTCAACCACCAAAATTATTTAGGAACTAGGTCTAAGCCTAATTCCCTTTCAATGATCTGCATAGGTTAATTTTGATGGGACCCAATAGGTTACCCTAGTTTGTCTATCTTTATACCTTGTTTACCACTGAACTTTTTGGGTAGTACTTGCTAGTGCTATATGTGGTTTTGGGTATGAAGGTACATTATTCATGATCACACTTTTATTATATGTTTATTATTACTGTTCATGATAAGATCATTATGTTAATTGGAACATGGAGAACCACCCGGGAAAACAGTGCTACCACAAGGGAGGAATGGGACCCCTTGGCTGATTAATTAGGAAAGCTAGTGGAAGACTACCTTACCCGAAAGGGGCAAGGGCAGTAGGGGAGTGGTCAGTGTAGGGAGGCCCTCGGGAGGATTTTGCTGCGATGGCGGTCCTGCAAGGGATTCCTGCATTGGAGCTTCCTATAAACTGTAGCTGGTTTTCTGAAGCTAGTGGAACTTTGTAAAGGCCTCGTAGTGTTACCCTGCCTCGCCTCCTCGGTAGAGGTGTATGGGAAGTCGCGATCCCTTGGCAGATGGGTAACATGACTTGTGGGTAAAGATGCGCAACCTCTGCAGAGTGTAAAACTGGTATACTAGCCGTGCTCACGGTCAAGAGCAGCTCGGACCCTCACATGATTAAATTATGGAACTTAAACTCAATTTGTCATATGCATTGCATCGCAGGTGAAGTTGTGACTTTTGTTCTACTATTTAACTGGGTTGGTATTTACTTATACTTAGTAACTGCTAATAAAATTTTGACCAACTTTAAAAGCAATGCTCAGCTCTAACCATCTTCTTTGGTAAGCCTTACACTTCACGTGAGCTCCCACCTTTGGCGAGTTCATGCACATTATTCCCCACAACTTGTTGAGCGATGAACGTATGTGAGCTCACTCTTGCTGTCTCACACACCCCACAGGTCAAGAACAGGTACCACAGGATGAGGCGCTTGGAGGATGCTGTGACGAGTTCGTGAGAGGTCTAGGTCGTCGTCTCCCAGTCAACTTTGGGTTGCTGGACCGTTGTCTCCTTATAATGTAATTATTTATTTATTTTGTATAGAACTCCTGTTATATATAAAGATGTGACATTCGATCCTGTGCCACTATACATCATATGTGTGAGACTTGGTCCCAGCATACCTGGTGTTTATGTTCGTGCCCGGGTCTTGGTGCCCCTAAAACCCGGGTGTGACAGAACGCCTCGAAGACAACCAACTTGACTTCTGGCTCGGGGACCTCCTCCGCCCCCGGGACACGAGCAACTCCGCCGCCAAAGTAACCAAGCTGCTGCATATCCTGCACGCGGACCGAGGACATCCGCGACACACCGAAATCCACCGTGTCGCCAGCGCGCAACTCCTCCGCTGCCACAGTGCTTAGCGTCTCCTTAGACGACGCGTCGGCTGGCGGTGTAGCGGCAGCAGAAGAAGAAGAGGTCGGCATCGCTACGTACCGTCGGCGGCGGCGGGCGGTCTGCTTCACACGAGCTAGATCTCCGGCGAACAAGAGCAAGGAGGGCAGACGAGCAGCGAGAGGTTTGAGAAGGCGGTTAGGGTTTTCGCGGAGCGCGGAAAGATAAAGTTCAAAACGCGCCGCCCCCCGTCCCCTTTTATACACAGGGCGCGGCGCTTCGGGAAACCCGCAATCCAATAGTATGACGTCAATCAACGGTCATGTCAAAAACCCCCGCGGAACCACTTCGAGCGAGGGCAGCATCTCCGCCATCTAGCGACGTCTTCAGCACCAGATGACTTAGTCGAACTGGTCCCTCGGAGGGCAAATGTTGGGGCGAAGGCGAAGACGCCACCCTTCGCTCGAGGCCTTCGCCGTACTGGCTGCGCCAACGGTGACAAGACAATGGGCAGACTTACCCTTCGTCTCATACGCCACCGGACGAAGACCTGTGACGAGGTCATCTCATCTTGCGACCTCGTCCAGAATGGAGGCTCGTGTGTGATCCGGCCCATTGTAACAGGCCCTGCGTGGCCGTTGCGCGTTACGGGCCTAATTTGTAAAGGCCTCCCTATAATTACGGTCTGTAACCCCGCTTTATGGGAATATTTCGGGGATAACCTAGGTGTCTGAGGGCACATGCGTCCTTAACACGGGACGCTGGGCACTCAGATACCTATAAATACCCCCGCACAGTGCCCTTGAGAGGCTAGATTAACAGAGCTATTGCCATCTCGTGCGAAAACCCTATTTACGTTACTACACACCCCCGTTGGGTCAACTTGCGCCGGAGATCAAGTTCCAACACCTGGCGATTCGATTGGGTCGTGAGAGAGAAAGACGCTCCACCAGGGTGGACTTCGAGCTCGGATCACCCTTGGGTCTCGGATGGTGTTCCCTAGGGGGCCTGACCGTGTGTAGGCTGTGTGCAATTGTTGTCGTACGTAGAGATTTGCGGGGAAGCGCTGATCCCTCGCGGGGGCAAGGAATCACGGCCAGGTCGCGCTGCGATGTGGGCTGCCTCACCGACGCCATTGTTTCAGGTAAGTGTACCCTGATCTTAGTCGCTTTTGTCCTCGGCGTCGTATTGCACCTATTGTTGGTGAGATTGGGGCACGGTGTTGCTGTTTGTCTGTGCGCCGGTGAGATCCTCGCCATGGGAAGTTCAGCGCTGCTGCCTGGGTGTTATCAGGAGGAAGATGCCCCCTGGCTGTTCAATCGGCTATCGGCGGCTAAGATTACAAGACGCGTACCCCCTTCATGTGATAAATCGGTGCCGTTCGATTTGGATCAGGAACGTAATATTAGATCCCACCCCCTCTAAAATCTGAGTCGTAAATCTGGCAGCGAACGGGTAGGATTGGATTAGGATACCGTTTGGATTGTGGACGTGCACTCTGGGTTGAACGGACAAGATTAGATGGTGCAACTTTTAAATCCTGTACATTGATCCCGGATCCAACGGTGGCGCACGTGCATCGGCTCGGATTATAGCGGGTCTAATCCCAACCGTTGGAATCGATCTGACGGTCCAAATTACAGCGTACCCTTTCAGTCGTGTACAAATTGCTAAAGAGCCCCTGGAGATCGGACGAATTAACCCACAGTCCATGATAGTGTTTAAGTATTTCAACTTGGGTCCTGTTATTTGCATGCCAAACCCTGGAATTTGTGGTAATCGTGTCCCCAGTCCATTTGAGTCTCCAATTTAATAAAAATAAATCAGAAAAGGCTTTTAATATAGGAATTAAATTCTAAAAACTTCATAAATTTATAACTCTATTGAATTAACTTCGAATTGATCCATTCTAGTGGCATTAATTTTGTTTTAATACTGTTTATCACCTAGTAACTATGTTTAGGCATGAAACATAGACTAAAATTGTTTACTTAATTTATTCCATGCCAAGCACTTAATTATTCCGAAAATCATAACTACCACACTTTAACTTCGATTTAACTCGTTCCAGTTGCGCTAGATTCATAATAATATCATATGTACAGTATGGCACTAACATTTATCACACCCCATACTTTTGTTATTACAAATTTTTCTAGCCTATGTTTAATAGATTAACTCCTCTAATCGAAGTTAACCTATCCATAATTATAGTTTGATTAAAATATGATCTCTAGTCAAGTTATAATTAAGATTAAGGTTGAGTTAATTATTTATAGAATAGTCTCTCATATGGTATACACTAACCAACTTATAATATAATTTAATATTTAAACCACATAGATCTACCATAAATCCTAGTTCTTTAACCATAACTCTGATTTTAGTAGTTCTCGATCCCACGATTTCGTTACGACTCGTAGATTATTATTACACAACTTATTCTTATGTTTGGTGTGATGTTAATCTTGCCTATACCATGTTTGTTTGTATTGCTACGACTAGCGTGAGGTTACAAGTCACCGAAGAGCATGTTGGTACCTGGAATCTCAAGTCATACGCAAGTTGTGCCCTTGATCACTTCTTTTTACCCAGTATGTTCTGATTAATCATAATTATCTGCATAGGTTAATTTTGATGGGACCCACTAGGTTACCCTAGTTTGACTATCTTTATACCTTGTTTACCACTGAATATTTGGGTAGTACCTGTTATTGCTTTATGTGGTTTTGGGTATAGAGATACACATTATTCATGATTATACTTTTATTATCAGTTGTTATTTACTGTTCATGATAAGATCATTATGTTAATTGGAACATGGAGAACCACCCGGGAAAACAGTGCTACCACAAGGGTGGTATGGGACACCCTTGGCTGACTAATTAGGAAAGCTAGTGGAGGACTACCTTACCTGAAAGGGGCAAGGGTAGTAGGGGAGTGGTCAGTGTAGGGAGGCCCTTGGGTTGATTTTGCTGCGATGGCGGTCAGGCGAGGGGTCCCTGCATTGGAGCTTCCTAGAAACTGTAGAGGGTTTTCTGAAGCTAGTGAAACTTTGTAAAGGCCTTGTAGTGTTACCCTGCCTCGCCTCCTCGGTAGAGGTGTATGGGAGTGGCCTTCTCTTGGCAGATGGGTAACATGACTTGTGGGTAAAGATGTGCAACCTCTGCATAGTGTAAAACTGGTATATCAGTCGTGCTCAGGGTCATGAGCAGCTCGAACACTCACATGATTAATTTATGGATCTAAATTCAATTTGTCATACACATTGCATTGCAGGTGATGTTGTTACTTTTGTTCTACTACTTAATTGGGTTGGTATTTACTTGTACTTAGTAATTGCTAATAAAATTTTGACCAACTTTAAAAGCAATGCTCAGCTTCAACCATCCTCTTTGGTAAGCCTTACACTTCACGTGAGCTCCCACCTTTGGCGAGTTCATGCACATTATTCCCCACAACTTGTTGAGCTATGAACGTATGTGAGCTCACTCTTACTGTCTCACACCCCCATAGGTCAAGAATATGTATCACAGGATGAGGCGCATGGAGGATGCTATAATGAGTTCGTGAGTGGTCTAGGCCGTCGTCTCCCAGTCAACTTTGGCTTGCTGGATCGTTGTCTTCATATGATGTAAATATTTATTTATTTTGCATAGAACTCCTGTGTAGTAAAGATGTGACGTTCGATCATGTGCCATGATTCATCATATGTGTGAGACTTGGTCCCAGCACACTTGGTGATTATGTTCGCGCCGGGTCTTGGTGCCCCGAAACCTGGGTGTGACAGAAGTGGTATCAGAGGGATGTTGACTGTAGGATGAAACCTAGATAGAACCGGACAACCATTATCTACTTACCTTTGCTACTCTAATTCTTTTTAAACGTTCCTTAAATCTTTTCTCATTTATTTCCGCTTTACTCTGATTATTCTTACCTTTTCTTTCTAAAGAAAAATGTGGATTTCACACTTTGAAATCCTGTGCCTAAAGTGACCTTTAGTACTAGGAGACCTACTCATAGGAACAAAAACAAAACTATTTTTATAGGTATCTATGTGCTGCAATGTTTGTTCTTATGATACTTGTCTGATTTGGATCTTTGATTGAGTGTGATGAGTTGTGGAGTAATGTCCACAATTGCATCTGCATATACACATAGGTATAAAAAATATTTATAAAATAACTAGACAACCCAGATCTAAGAGGTGCTACGCGCGTAATAGAGTTTAACAAAGCTTGCGGAGGCGCTTCTACCTCGAATCGAAGCAATGATGGTTCCCTCCCCGAGATTGTGTGGTCAGCGGCGACTTTGGCGTGACGGTGAGCAATCGGTGAGTCTCTGGGCCGCGTCCTTGTCCACCAAAGCCACAAAAACAATGTTGGCACCCCGACGAATGCCCATGAACCTCAACGGGGGTCCTCGCGGTGATGGTTGAGGCGGTCCGCAGTGGCGGCAGCGGCGCGGTATTTCTCACGGCAGCTTCGTGAAATGGGTTGAGGCGCAGGTAGTGGCTTTGACGAAGGGGTCGTGGGTGCGGCAGCTGGCTTATAGCCACGACCAGGTAAGCACGATCACAACGGCGCCCGAAATTTCGCGGAGGCTGTTATCGGCGTGCGCGATTCTTCCGGGGGAGAAGGCTCTGATTTTCTGGGCCCGCGCATCAGTGAGAGGGTGAGAGCGAGTGTGAGAGAGAGACGCATCATCGGTCCCACTTGTCAGCGCAGGGGCGCGCGGATGGATTCTGTCCCACACGTGCGTGCGGGGCTGGCCGGGCGGACCCACCTAGAAGTCTCTGCGGGCGAGCGGTGCATAGGAATCTGGAGATGACACGCGGGAACCACGCGACGGCGACTCAAGCGAGAACGGCGGGAGTGGAGTGTTGGGTTGCGTAGAGGAAAGAGTTAGTGGGCCAAATTGGGGGTTGGCGGCCGAGATGGGTTTTCTCCTTCTTTTCTTTTATATTTTCCTTTCCTTTTTGATTTTATTTTCCCTTTTCATTTGAATCTCCAAATTTAAATTTGAATCTTGCTATGAGTTTCACTTTTAAGTCAAATGTACAAATTCATTTCCCTAGTGTAAGAATAGTATATTTTTATATACTTATTTCTATCCACAAAATATTTTCTTTCTTCTCTTTTCTAAATTCTAGAATTTCTTTTACATCTTAACTTCCAATTTAGACATTAATATATTCCTTTTTACATTATTTTTATATTGTCACAAAATGCACATAAAATGAAATCTCAGCATGATGCATAATTTAGTGGCATGTCTTTATAATTATTTGTTTTTAAATGAGGTGTTCACATGGGATGGTAAATAGAGATAACATATATATAAAGGCAATAATTTTATCACTTATGTTTTCTTATAAATTGGGTATTACAATTACTAGCAACAAAAGTTAAACCGGATGAGGATGGGGAGGGGAGAGAGAGGAGGGTTTGACTTGCCGGTATTGGTGTAGGCTTTAAAATGGGTCGTTGAGGCCAAGTGAACAGTAAGCCCATTTAGTACGTCTTATTTTTTTTCAAACTTCATTGAGTTTTAGTTTGAACCCGGACGTGTATTTTTAAATTTGATTTTAATGGAAAGTCTTAGAATAATCAATAATATTTGTAAGAAAGTTGGTCTCAAAAGTTATCAAAGTTTACAAATTTTCTCAAATTCAAAATCTGAAACCGGTCATACGGGGACCGATTACCGGCGGCTAGCCCGGTTCGCCGAATGGTTTGGTGAACCTTCCCGACATGATTTAACTACAATGATGATCTGGTTCTTTATTTTGCACAATGTATCAGGTTCTTTATTATATCACCTGCGCGGGCCAAATTGATTGGTGTCAAAAATCTGGTTATTGTGGGTGGTACGGTTTCTTTTCTGTTCAGTTAGTGGGAAGGGTATTCCTGCTTGCTGCTGTCGTGTCGGCTACTTTACTTTATTCTACATAAATGAAAACTATGTCAACCTTTTTTCCATTAAGTTTTTGTGAAGCTTCCCTCCTGCACCTATCCAGTCCAACTAACTTGAAAAAAATCAATTCATTTGTAAAGAAACTTATTTCCTTTGAAAATTTGCAGGTATCTACCCTTTGATATATAAGTTATGTTCGAATGTAGTGATTGAGTGTTTTTGTTTTTCCACGAGGATCGAGGAAGATTAAAATAACCGGTATTTCACTTTGAAGCATCCTTTTGTGGTAACCAAGCAGGAACAAAGATACATTGATATCACATCATCAGGGGAGAAAAACCAGACATTGCCTGATTCAGGAAACATTGCTTACATATAGGTCCTTCGTAACAAGGTAAATACTTCTGAACCAAAACGTCGTGATTTGTCTGCAACCATTGGCTGAACTGTTTCAGAAGCAGGTCTTTGTTTTCTGCAACCATTGGCTGTTCGTTTCAGATAAAAGTCGGATTTTTACACTGCTACAGCTTTAATCCATATAGATAAAAAATATTGTAGAAGCAACAGAAGCCGGTACGGATTAAAGCTAAACGTTGTATGAAAAATGCTAGTTATCTTTTAGGTTACCATGGTCAATGATTAAATGTAAAAACCGCAGTTGTCTCCTTTGTAGCGCATGCAGAAGGTCAAAGCAATAGTTGCTGATTTGACTTATTTTGCTTTTGTTTGAACAACTTGAAGGTTTCTCGCCCTATCTCTATCTATGCCTGACGAGATCGACTGATTTCGTCTGTCTCAGAATGTCATGAAAATGTAGATAACACTATTTGTAAAGAAAAAAAATTTAAATAGAAAATAAGATAAGAGATGTAATAGAGAATATGCAAGAGAGACAAGTCTACTCATGAGCTTTGAGTTATAATATTGCTGCAGAAATTTCAGCTGTCCCTGCTTTCTTATGCATGTCTTGTTATATTTAACGCATGAATTGTTATATATAACGCTTAAAATCGTACATAATCTGTGATTGGATACCTCGTAGTACGCTGTACTTCCTGGCTGCTGGAACGGGCACCCTAATAACGTAACCAACCAACCAATGAGGAATCCTTCTCCTGAAACGGAAATAATACCCAATGGAGAAGAGACACCGCTTGCTTTTGTGGGGGGTTAAATTAAGAAACGGAACTACTAGGTTCTAGCTAGGGGAACCCATGGGGGTTCGCCTTGTTTTAGTAGGCATGAAGAATCGTCTTTACACACAGGCTCTGCTAGCTGATCGCTCGCCGATTTATATATAAATATAAATTAAGCTAATGCATTACAGCTAATAGTTACTTAGTTGGCTAAAAAAATTGTTAGCGGGCCAATAAACAGTACGCTAAGTTTTAGCTAATTTGTTAAAATTAGCTAAGAGCTGAAATATTAGCTAGACTCTCTATATGTTTTTAGCTAATTTTACTAGATAACTATCAGTTTTATTGTATTCAAACATCTCTAAAATTAAGCCCAATACTCCCTTTCGTGCGATTTTGACCGAACCCTGTCGATCAGGGTCACTTTTGGGGGTCTAGCTAGTGGTCTATCCTGATTTTTGGATTTTTTTTGTGTGTGTGCAGTGTGGGGGCCTATGACCCTGATTGTTGCAGTTTTTTTCAGCTTCTGGACACCAAAATCTGCTATGAACTGCCAAATGCTCAACTTTTTAGCCAACCCTTATAAAATTCGTTTAGGTAAAAAAACCATCCAAAATGATCATAAACACATGATTGGTCAAGTCGTTGCAATAGTATGAATCTGTCACTTTTCTAGATCCTGGACTCTATAGACACCTTTATCCTCAATGATACTCAGATTCTCTCCAAAGCCGAATTCTCGCCACAACCAGATTTTCAGAAAAAGCTGGTCCGAAAAATACTGAAGCAAACAGTTTGTATGTCTGTAGAAGCAAGATATATTTGATCATGAGACTCATTATTGACGGTGGGTCATGGGGAGCACCAGGATAACATGCACCGAGTGCAAAGACGTATGACCTTACAATAACTTAGGTGTTGTTTGGTTCACGAAATGTAACGTAAATGCATGATAGCAGTAATATTTTACACTCTATTACCACTTGGTAACGAGTTTAAATAGGACAGTATCAATTTCTAGTATGTTATCTGATTATGGTTGGACTTAGAGGATTGTTTGGTTCCTTTAGTCACCCTTCGAAACTTTAATGACTAAAAAACAGGAAATCATTCACGATATATATACGTGTGTGCTACTGCGTTTCCTTAATTGGCGATAGGGTACTCTTAATAATAATATATGCCCCGACCACTGCTATTTTGATTCGTGGGATAAGCTTTAGCTGGGGGTGGGCATCTGAAGAAGCATGAGGTGCATGGTGGGATTCCGTCTAGAAACAACTTCTGTAACTGGATGTAGATCGGGTTAGGTATGTATTTGACCATGCAGAGCCGGGGGCGCACGAGGCCGCACACCAGGGCCGGGGAGCCACGCTGGGGGGCCGGGGAGCCACGCCGGGGGGCCAAGCGGCCACGTCACCGGGGCGCCAGGGAGCCACGACGGGGGGGGGGGGGGGGGGGCGAGGGGCCACGCACGAGGGAGGCCGAGGGGCCACGCCGCGCGGGGCGCCAATGGCCCGCGCGGAGGGGTGCCAGGGGCGCGCGCACACAGGGGAGAAGAAGGGGGCACACAGGGAAGGGAAGGGGAGGAAGAGGAAGAGAGAGAGAGAGAGAGAGAGAGGAGAGGGGAGGGGAGCTCACCTCGGGGATCCAAATCCGGCGATAACCGTCACCGGAGCACCTAGGGCACAAGGGAGAAGAGAGAGAGAGGTGGGAGAGAGGGAGTTGTGCGCAAGAAAAATTGAATGAGGGAGAGAGAGACAAGGGGGGCGCATGGGGAGGGGCAGGGGTGCTAGGGGCACGCGGGCCGGGCCGAGCTGGGCCAGGCCGGGCTGGGTCACGGGTCAAAATCCCACAACACGCACAACCACTGATCGGAATCCAAACGCGAAACGAAATCCGAAACGAGACTAGATAAACACGCGATTAAACACGACATCAGACAAAGAAATATGCCTTGGCATGATGCAACACCCATGACAATTAGGTTTTTGTTTACACGCAACACGGACACCAGTCACTATAATGCTTTGAAAGTGGGAGGAAGGAGCGAAACAGGAAGAGAAAAGAGAGTAACGCCTGAATTTGGTGAGTATTAAAGAAGGAAAAAATTCTACCCCCAAATTCAGGGCGTTACCAACCTATCCCCCTTAAAAGAATCTCGCCCTAGCGATTCAAGTTTGGCCAGCAAAGAGTTTGGGATATTTAGCCATCAGATCATCTTCACGCTCCCAGGTTGCTTCTTCCTCAGAGTGGTGACCCATCTGACTTTGCACATTCTGATAGTTTTCCTCCGGGTGACCCTATTTGCAGTCTGAAGAATCTGCACTGGCTTCTCTATGTAGGTCAAGTCTTCCTGGACTTCCAGACCTTCCACTAGCAAATGCTCTTCTAGCACACGCAGACACTTCTTCAACTGAGACACATGAAAGACATCATGCACCACTGACAATCCTTCTAGCAGACTAAGCTGATATGCCACTTCTCCACACTTTGCGAGAAACTGATACAGACCAACATAGCAGGGTGCTAGCTTGCCTTTGACTCCGAATCTTCTAACTCCTCTGATAGGCGATACCTTCAGGTAGACAAAATCTCTGACTTTGAAACTTAGCTCTCTCCTTCTTGTGTCTGCATAACTTCGCTGCCTTGATTGCGCTGTCTTCAGGTTTTCCCGAACCATCTTTGTAACACCCCAGGTGTTACTTAGGGTTTTCACTCAAGACTACACAAGTAAGCCCATCATCACATGTGACTTAAGTTGGGAAAAGTACACCAAATTTGGAGCTCAAGATCCTAAGTAAGTGCAACCCATCTTAGAAGTCATACCTTGGCTTGTCATGTGCATATAAGGGGGAGAATTGCCCAAACACTAGTTCAAACCCCTTTGGACAAGTGGAGCACTTGTGGTAAGTATGATCAAAAGGCTATGAAAACCACATGATCATGACTTGGGCTAATTATAAAAGATGTAGTACACTTAATACCCTACAAATGATAGTAAGAAAGTGATCCCAAAAAGATTTCAAAAAAAACCCCAAAAGGTTCACAAAAGGGTTGAGCATAAGAGGAAAATCAGAATTCTTCTAAGTCCAAAACCACCCCCTTTTCCAAAGATCAAACATGTTCACCTTGATCCCAAACTCAAAACCACTTGGCCCAATTGACAAAGTGGCGCCAAAATACCTCTAGAACACCCTGGAAAAGTTTGAACCCAACCCTAAGTCGTTTGACATGACTTGGCACAAGATTTGTCTCGGTTTGGATAGCTAGGACAAAGACAACTTCCCACCCCCCATATCTCTCTAACCCGACCACATCTCCCCTTGGAACTCACATGAACTAGGTAGCCCTAGGTGCAGGGAAGAGATATCTCACAGGTCTTAGGGCAAGATTCGCAAGTTTTGCCTGCTCAGCAGAGGGTAGAACAAGAACAGAAACAAAGAGCCACGTGTTCGACGCGCTCTGAGCTCGCCAGAGCACGCCCGACGCGCGCCCCCACGTGCCCCGCGTTGCGCCAAAGCCGAGCCGGTGCCGTTGCCCGTGCCCGCGCCTATTAAGCCCCTAGAGACGTCGACCGTACTCCTCCGCGCGCGCTCGACCTCACCAGAGCACCAGATCACCGGCATTGCCCCGCGCACGACGTGCCCGCAGCCACCCGAACACCCGCCACCGTAGACCGGCCAGCAGAGCCTCTCCCTGCCGCGTTCGACCCTCGGAGTAGACCATGCATGCCTCGGTGAAGCTCCCCGAGCAAGGAATCGAACTTTGCCTCACCGGATAAGCCAGTCCACGGTCGCCGGATGTCGAGGACCATAATTAGGGGTACCCCCAAGACTCCTAATCTCAGCTGGTAACCCCCATCAGCATAAAGCTGTAAAGGCCTGATGGGCGCGATTCCGGTCAAGGCTCCGTCCACTCAAGGGATACGATCTCGCCTCGCCCGAGCCCAGCCTCGGGCAGGAACAGCCGACCCAGGCAGATTCATGCCTCACCCGAGGGTCCCCTCAAGCGACGGGCACACCTTCGACTCGCTCGAGGCCTAGCTCGGGCAGGCTTCACGGAGAAGCAACCTTGGTCGGATCGCCACGCCAACCGACCGTATCGCAGGAGCATTCAATGCAAGGATCGCCTGACACCTTATCCTGACGCACGCTCCTCAGTCAACAAGGCCGCAGTGACCGCAGTCACTTCGCCGCTCCACTGACTGACCTGACAGGAAAACAGCGCCGCCTGCCCTGCTCCGACTGCTGTGCCACTCGCCAGAGTGAGGCCGACAACAGCTAAGTCTCACCTCGGGCGCCATAGGAAGCTCCGCCTCGCCCGACCCCAGGGCTCAGACTCAACCTTGACTCCGGACGACGGTCTCCGCCTTGCCCGACCCCAGGGCTCGGACTCAACCTCGACTCCAGAAGACGGTCTCCGCCTCGCCCGACCCCAGGGCTCGGACTCAACCTCGACTCCGGAAGACGGTCTCCGCCTCGCCCGACCCTAGGGCTCGGACTCAACCTCGATACCAAAGGACGGTCTCCGCCTCGCCCGACCCCAGGGCTCGGACTCAACCTCGACACCAGAAGACGGTCTCCGCCTCGCTCGAACCCAGGGCTCGGACTCCACCTCGACCTCGGACAACGGTCTCCACCTCGCCCGACCCCAGGGCTCGGACTCAGCCTCGACCTCGGAGGAGTCACCGCCTCGCCCGACCTCGGGCTTGGACCGACCAAGTCACAGGGGGTGCCATCATTACCCTACCCCTAGCTAGCTCAGGCTACAGGGAACAAGACCGGCGTCCCATCTGGCTCACCCCGGTAAAACAGGTAATGATGGCACCCCGCGTGCTCCATGACGATTGCGGTTCTCAGCCCCTTACGGAAGCAAGGAGACGTCAGCAAGGATTCGACAGCCCCGACAATTGTACTTCCACAGGGCTCAAGCGCTCCTCCGACGGCCACGACATCACATGAACAGGGCAGCAACACCTCTCCAACAGCCACAACGGCATGTACATAGGACTCTGGCTTCCCTCTGCTAGACACGTTAGCACATTGCTACACCCCCCATTGTACACCTGGGCCCTCTCCTTACATCTATAAAAGGAAGGTCCAGGGCTCTCGTACGAGAAGGTGGCCGCGTGGGAGGACGGGCTGACGCACAGGCTCACGCTCTCTCTCTCTCTCTCCCACGCGAACGCTTGTAACCCCCTACTGCAAGCGCATGCGCCCTAGGTGCAGGACAACACGAGGCCGTGATTTCCCCTTACTGTTTTCCCCCCTTGTGTTCCGTCTCGCGCCGACCCATCTGGGCTAGGACACGCAGCGACAATTTACTCGTCGGTCCAGGGACCCCCCGGGGTCGAAACGCCGACAGTTGGCGCGCCAGGTAGGGGCCTGCTGCGTGTTGTCGAACAGCTTCCCGTCAAGCTCCCGATGGGTAATCTCCAGCAACCTCTCCAACCCGGGACGATGCTCCGTTTCGGGAGTCTTGAGTTCATGTCCCTCGACGGCAGCTACGACATGATACTCCTTCCTCCGCTGCGCGACAACGACAATGGCGACCGTTAGCCCGCCCGCCGGCGGCGGAATCGACGACGTCTTCCCCTCGTGGCGGAAGAGCAACATCCGGGCCTGTCCCGTCACCTTCCCAGCCAACGGAGGAGGAGGCGGGGCAACCATGGCCAAGCAGGAGGTGGCACCTCGTTGGCTGTCGAGCAAGTCGACGGCGCTGGCGCCCCAGCGGGGGACACGTCGGGCGTTGACCTCGCGTCTGAGACGAAGACGAGCGTCGTTTCCCCGCAACACGCCAATCCCAAGCAGACAAACGGCGCCAGCATGCTCGCGAAGGACTTGCTGGGCGTTAGCCTCGTACCTGAGATGACGGTGCAGTCTGTCCCCGATGCGACTTCGTCACCATCCGTCGATCAAGAGGTACCGTCCGTTTCCCATCCTGTGCCTTTTAGATTCAGCTTTGATCCACCAAGCGACCCCGCTTCGGTGAATGCTTTCATAAAGGCATATCCGAACATTCTGGGGTACCATATGCGGTCAACCTAGGACCGACTGACGGCCGTCTCGACCTACGGGCCCACGGGTTCCGAGGAAGATGACGAGCCCGACTCTGGTTGGGATTTCTCCGGGCTCGATAACCCTAGTGCCATGCAGGACTTCATGACCGCATGTGACTACTGCCTCTCCGATTGCTCTGATAGTAGCCACAGCCTCGGCGACGAGGACTGTGGCCCAAGTCGCAAATGTTTCCACGTCGATCTGGGGGGTCTCGACAAAGGCAACCTGTAACACCCAGTTTGTAACATATAATATAAAAAGAAAAAAAAAGCATTTCCTTCATTTATATGTGTGTGTTGTATCTATTTATCATCACATGTGAACACCATATTTAGAAAAAAAACAAATAACTATTAAGATATATGCTACCAAAATAAGCATCATACTGGGTTTTCATGTTGTGTGTATTTTGTGACAACATAAAAAAAATAATGTGACAAGAAATATATATTAAAAAGCCCAAAAGTGAAATTTAAGTTCTAAGGGAAATTTATAATTTGAGATTTGAGAAAAGAGAAGAAATACTATACAAATGAGATAAAATAGATATATAAAATAACTAGATTTGGTTATTTAAATTTAACCTAAGTATGAACTCCGCAAACATAAACTCAAATTTTGAATTTGAATTTGAAAAAGGAAAGAGAAAGAGAAAGAAAAATAGAAATGAAAAAGAAAAGAGAAACCACCTAGTTGGGCCGCTCCCCTCTTCCCTCGGCCCATTTTTGTTCCGCGCGCGGCCCAACTTCTCTTTCCCCACGCGCGCTGCCGTTCTGTAGAACAAGTCCGCTCGACATCCTCTGGACGCTGGTACTTCTCGCTTACATGTGGGTCCCGCCAGGAGGCCGCATGGCATTGGGCTGGCATGGCCTGAACCGCTGATGGGTGGGCCCACCATGTCGGATTCATCATGTCCGTGGAGATCCTCGCGAGCGCCGTAGATACCGCCTGGGAACTCGCCAGGGCCGTTCCTACTTCGGCGGGATTTGTTCCATGCCGGGGGGGTATTTAGACGAGGCCGCCTAGGTGCTTCGATCGCCTCTAGCTGGCTTGCGAGGAGAGAGAGTATGGGACGAGTGGTAGAAGATGGCCTGGAGCGCCGCGTTAGAGAAGACAGTGATCCACCACTATAAAGGCTCCGATTCACCGTAGTTGCGGCGTCTAGCTCGGGCCGGAGGTCCTCGTCCGGTTCCAGGGACCTATTCCATGACACCGCGGGGCTGCGTGTGGCGATGGGGATGCTGGGATTGCTCGCCGGAACGGTCCGTTCACCGTTGGCCGCAGGATGCCATGGCCAGGGGGTCCGCGCGGTTCATTGCAGGTAATACACCCCTCTGTCGTGTTCCCTGTTGCTTCCTCTCTCTGCTACACCCATTTACAAGGGTAGTTGGGCACCTGGGGATTTGATCGTCACGCTCCGGCGAACTTCACCGCGTGGGCATGGTGGCGCCGCCGCGCAATCGGGGTCTGAGGTGGGGATGGTGTTGTGACCGTTGGATCGGCGTTAACGGTCCAGATTAGGGGATCCTCGTACAGTTTCGGTGGATTCGATCATTGCCGTAGATCTTGGTGTGTGCGGCCTAGATTAGAATCAGAATACCCCTTCGGTTATTTAAATCGTAACCGTACATCATAGATCGTACGGTTGGCCTCGCTTATCGATCCGATGAGATGAAGGTCTAATCTCTGCAGTTGAAACCAGATCGGACGGCTCTCGGCGTTGGATACCCCTTCGCTGGGTCGTTTTATACATGTGCCCCTCAGTTTTTAGAGATTTAACCCGCCGTCCACTGTGCATTAGTCCTGTGTCTCGGTATTTTTAGCGCCGAGGCCCCTGCGGTTTCTGATAATAGTGCGCCCAGTCCAGTAATTAAAGAAAATAGGAAAAAGAGATTTAGAAATTGATTTTGAGTATAGAAATAATTGTAAAACTTGTATAATCCATAGAAAATTCATATTAAGTCCAAATTGGCCCATTCCAGTTCCTATAATTTTGTAATATTATTGTTTATCATTTAGTGCCACTGGTTTTACATAAAAGTCACATTAAAATTGTTATCTTAATTAATCTTGTAATAAGCACATAGAATCTTTGGAAATTCATAACTTAAAACCTATAACTCAAAAATTAATAATTCTTTTTCCTGTGATCTTATTTCAATATGTAGATTATTAATATGTATTTTGCATATATGTTTGGCGTAATGTTAATTTTGCCTATACCATGTATGTCTGTATTGCTACGTTTAGCAGTGAGGTCACGAGTCATCTGAAGATCATCCTGATACCTGGAATCTCAAGTCCCAGGCAAGTTGTGCCCTTGATCACTTCTTTTAACCCACTCATGTTCTAATTAATCATCATGATCTGCATAGGTTAATTTTGATGGGACCCAATAGGTTACCCTAGTTTGTCTATCTTTATACCTAGTTTACCACTGAACTTTTGGGTAGTACTTGCTAGTGCTTTATGTGGTTTTGGGTATGAAGGTACATTATTCATGATCACACTTTTATTATATGTTTATTATTACTGTTCATGATAAGATCATTATGTTAATTGGAACATGGAGAACCACCCAGGAAAACAGTGCTACCACAAGGGAGGAATGGGACCCCTTGGCTGATTAATTAGGAAAGCTAGTGGAAGACTACCTTACCCGAAAGGGGCAAGGGCAGTAGGGGAGTGGTCAGTGTAGGGAGGCCCTCGGGAGGATTTTGCTGCGATGGCGGTCCTGTAAGGGATTCCTGCATTGGAACTTCCTATAAACTGTAGCGGGTTTTCTGAAGCTAGTGGAACTTTGTAAAGGCCTCGTAGTGTTACCCTGCCTCGCCTCCTCGGTAGAGGTGTATGGGAAGTCGCGATCCCTTGGCAGATGGGTAACATGACTTGTGGGTAAAGATGCGCAACCTCTGTAGAGTGTAAAACTGGTATACTAGCCGTGCTCACGGTCAAGAGCAGCTCGGACACTCACATGATTAAATTATGGAACTAAATTCAATTTGTCATATGCATTGCATCGCAGGTGAGGTTGTTACTTTTGTTCTACTACTTAATTGGGTTTGGTATTTACTTATACTTAGTAATTGCTAATAAAATTTTGACCAACTTTAAAAGCAATGCTCAGCTTCAACCATCCTCTTTGGTAAGCCTTACACTTCACGTGAGCTCCCACCTTTGGCGAGTTCATGCACATTATTCCCCACAACTTGTTGAGCGATGAACGTATGTGAGCTCACTCTTGCTGTCTCACACCCCCCCCCACAGGTCAAGAACAGGTACCGCAAGATGAGGTGCATGGAGGATGCTGTGATGAGTTCGTGAGAGGTCTAGGCCGTCGTCTCCCAGTCAACTTTGGGTTGCTGGACCGTTGTCTCCTTATAATGTAATTATTTATTTTGTACAGAGTTCCTGTTATGTAGTAAAGATATGACATTCGATCCTGTGCCATGATTCATCATATGTGTGAGACTTGGTCCCAGCACACCTGGTGATTATGTTTGCGCCCGGGTTTTGGACCCCTAAAATCCGGGTGTGACAGAAGTGGTATCAGAGGAATGTTGACTGTAGGACGAAACCTAGATAGAACTGGACAACCATTATCTACTTATCTTTACCTTACTCTGATTCTGTCTAAACTTTTCTTAATCTTTTCTCATCTATTTTCCGCTTACTCTGATTATTCTTACCTTTTCCTTCTAAAGACAAATGTGGATTTCACACTTTGAAATTTCGTGCCTAAAGTGACCTTTAGGAATAGGATACCTACTCTTAGGAACAAAAACAAAAAATTATTTTTCTTTTATATAGATAACTATGAACTTGAATGTTTGTTCTTATGATACTTGTCTGATTTGGATTTTTGATTGAGTGTGATGGGTTGTGGAGTAATGTCCACAATTACATCAGCATATACATATAGAAAAAAAATGTTCATCAAAATAACTAGACAAACTAGATTATCCCTTATTAAATTATCTAGACTAACAATATCCATCTCATCTTAAAAGATTCTATCCATCTTATCTTAATAGATCTATCTTATCTCGAAAAGATTCGATCCTATCCTAATAGATCTAACTGACCCCAAAAGATTTTACCTTATCCTTATGGATTTATCTTGTACTAATAAGCACACTTATTCCACTCTACAGTAACAACCATGATCTAGCCTAAAATAAATAGATCTTATCTAGTTATACCGGTGATCTAGATCCCACCAAATCTAACATGATCTATCCAAATTGAGATACTTAAATAAGTTAGATAATGTTGGCGATATAAATTAGGCCCTAATTCTATAAGCATATCTTACCCTAAATTAATACCTTAGACTAACTCGACCGTAAACAACAACCTAACCTACATTGTAGGTTGCCTAATCCAGATATCCCAAAAGCAAAGTAAACTCTTTCCAAACCTACCTACCTCGTGTACCCCGGTTATCCTAACTATGTATCCTTAGCCATATGTCCTTAACTCGGATGACAACTCCAAGAATAAAGGCCAAAGAAGACCAACCAAGTCAAAGGAGGATAAGAATCAACTCAAGTATTCAAAGATCAAGTTGGATCGCCAGAAGAATCAAGATCCAGAGTTTAGGATGAAGTCTTTCCTTATTATACCCTTGCCACAACCCCTACTTGCCATAACCGTACCTCATCTGACCTAATAGATGGCTAGACATACAATATCCATATGTTCCAAATTGTCTACTAACTGTTATGTGAAAACTTGAACAAAACTTTGATTTCCAAAACCCAATGAGAAACTAAAATTCTAAACCAAACCTATTGTATCCCTTTTCTTACAAATCTCGAGGACGAGATTAATTTTAAGGGGGGTAGGATTTGTAACACCCAGTTTGTAACATATAATATAAAAAAAATGCATTTCCTTCATTTATATGTGTGTGTTGTATCTATTTATCATCACATGTGAACACCATATTTAGAAAAAAAAAACAAATAACTATTAAGATATATGCTACCAAAATAAGCATCATACTGGGTTTTCATGTTGTGTGTATTTTGTGACAACATAAAAAAAATAATGTGACAAGAAATATATATTAAAAAGCCCAAAAGTGAAATTTAAGTTCTAAGGGAAATTTATAATTTGAGATTTGAGAAAAGAGAAGAAATACTATACAAATGAGATAAAATAGATATATAAAATAACTAGATTTGGTTATTTAAATTTAACCTAAGTATGAACTCCGCAAACATAAACTCAAATTTTGAATTTGAATTTGAAAAAGGAAAGAGAAAGAGAAAGAAAAATAGAAATGAAAAGAAAAGAGAAACCACCTAGTTGGGCCGCTCCCCTCTTCCCTCGGCCCATTTTTGTTCCGCGCGCGGCCCAACTTCTCTTTCCCCACGCGCGCTGCCGTTCTGTAGAACAAGTCCGCTCGACATCCTCCGGACGCTGGTACTTCTCGCTTACATGTGGGTCCCGCCAGGAGGCCGCATGGCATTGGGCTGGCATGGCCTGAACCGCTGATGGGTGGGCCCGCCATGTCGGATTCATCAGGTCCGTGGAGATCCTCGCGAGCGCCGTAGATACCGCCTGGGAACTCGCCAGGGCCGTTCCTACTTCGGCGGGATTCGTTCCATGCCGGGGGGGGGGGGTATTTAGACGAGGCCGCCCAGGTGCTTCAATCGCCTCTAGCTGGCTTGCGAGGAGAGAGAGTATGGGATGAGTGGTAGAAGATGGCCTGGAGCGCCGCGTTAGAGAAGACAGTGATCCACCACTATAAAGGCTCCGATTCACCGTAGTTGCGGCGTCTAGCTCGGGCCGGAGGTCCTCGTCCGGTTCCAGGGACCTATTCCATGACACCGCGGGGCTGCGTGTGGCGATGGGGATGCTGGGATTGCTCGCCGGAACGGTCCGTTCACCGTTGGCCGCAGGATGCCATGGCCAGGGGGTCCGCGCAGTTCATTGCAGGTAATACACCCCTCTGTCGTGTTCCCTGTTGCTTCCTCTCTCTGCTACACCCATTTACAAGGGTAGTTGGGCACCTGGGGATTTGATCGTCACGCTCCGGCGAACTTCACCGCGTGGGCATGGTGGCGCCGCCGCGCAATCGGGGTCTGAGGTGGGGATGGCGTTGTGACCGTTGGATCGGCGTTAACGGTCCAGATTAGGGGATCCTCGTACAGTTTCGGTGGATTCGATCATTGCCGTAGATCTTGGTGTGTGCGGCCTAGATTAGAATCAGAATACCCCTTCGGTTATTTAAATCGTAACCGTACATCATAGATCGTACGGTTGGCCTCGCTTATCGATCCGATGAGATGAAGGTCTAATCTCTGCCGTTGAAACCAGATCGGACGGCTCTCGGCGTTGGATACCCCTTCGCTGGGTCGTTTTATACATGTGCCCCTCAGTTTTTAGAGATTTAACCCGCCGTCCACTGCGCATTAGTCCTGTGTCTCGGTATTTTTAGCGCCGAGGCCCCTGCGGTTTCTGATAATAGTGCGCCCAGTCCAGTAATTAAAGAAAATAGGAAAAAGAGATTTAGAAATTGATTTTGAGTATAGAAATAATTGTAAAACTTGTATAATCCATAGAAAATTCATATTAAGTCCAAATTGGCCCATTCCAGTTCCTATAATTTTGTAATATTATTGTTTATCATTTAGTGCCACTGGTTTTACATAAAAGTCACATTAAAATTGTTATCTTAATTAATCTTGTAATAAGCACATAGAATCTTTGGAAATTCATAACTTAAAACCTATAACTCCAAAATTAATAATTCTTTTTCCTGTGATCTTATTTCAATATGTAGATTATTAATATGTATTTTGCATATATGTTTGGCGTAATGTTAATTTTGCCTATACCATGTATGTCTGTATTGCTACGTTTAGCAGTGAGGTCACGAGTCATCTGAAGATCATCCTGATACCTGGAATCTCAAGTCCCAGGCAAGTTGTGCCCTTGATCACTTCTTTTTACCCACTCATGTTCTAATTAATCATCATGATCTGCATAGGTTAATTTTGATGGGACCCAATAGGTTACCCTAGTTTGTCTATCTTTATACCTAGTTTACCACTGAACTTTTTGGGTAGTACTTGCTAGTGCTTTATGTGGTTTTGGGTATGAAGGTACATTATTCATGATCACACTTTTATTATATGTTTATTATTACTGTTCATGATAAGATCATTATGTTAATTGGAACATGGAGAACCACCCGGGAAAACAGTGCTACCACAAGGGAGGAATGGGACCCCTTGGCTGATTAATTAGGAAAGCTAGTGGAAGACTACCTTACCCGAAAGGGGCAAGGGCAGTAGGGGAGTGGTCAGTGTAGGGAGGCCCTCGGGAGGATTTTGCTGCGATGGCGGTCCTGCAAGGGATTCCTGCATTGGAACTTCCTATAAACTGTAGCGGGTTTTCTGAAGCTAGTGGAACTTTGTAAAGGCCTCGTAGTGTTACCCTGCCTCGCCTCCTCGGTAGAGGTGTATGGGAAGTCAGCGATCCCTTGGCAGATGGGTAACATGACTTGTGGGTAAAGAGGTACCACCTCTGCAGAGTGTAAAACTGGTATACTAGCCGAGCTCACGGTCAATGAGCAGCTCAGGACACTCACTGATGATTAAATTATGGAACTAAATTCAATTTGTCATATGCATTGCATCGCAGGTGAGGTTGTTACTTTTGTTCTACTACTTAATTGGGTTGGTATTTACTTATACTTAGTAACTTGCTAATAAAATTTTGACCAACTTTAAAAGCAATGCTCAGCTTCTAACCATCCTCTTTGGTAAGCCTTACACTTCACGTGAGCTCCCACCTTTGGCGAGTTCATGCACATTATTCCCCACAACTTGTTGAGCGATGAACGTATGTGAGCTCACTCTTGCTGTCTCACACCCCCCCCCCACAGGTCAAGAACAGGTACCAGCAAGATGAGGTGCATGGAGGATGCTGTGATGATGTTCAGTGAGAGGTCTAGGCCGTCGTCTCCCAGTCAACTTTGGGTTGCTGGACCGTTGTCTCCTTATAATGTAATTATTTATTTTGTACAGAGTTCCTGTTATGTAGTAAAGATATGACATTCGATCCTGTGCCATGATTCATCATATGTGTGAGACTTGGTCCCAGCACACCTGGTGATTATGTTTGCGCCCGGGTTTTGGACCCCTAAAATCCGGGTGTGACACAACCACCTTGGTATGCAGGAGGACGGCGATCCCCCTAGGCCTGCGCCTCGCGTTGACATCCTTCGGGAGCTAGCTGTGGTCCCAGTCCCTGCAGGGAGTCAGGACGCACAGCTCGAGCAAATCCGCGAGATGCAGGCCAGGCTCGACGAGGAAGCAGGACAACTTGTACAACTCCGGCAAAATATCGGGCAGGAGTGGGTAGGCCGAGCACCGGTCGGAGAAGCGCGTCATCTGGCCCAGGACGTCTAGCACCGCATCACCGATGATGCCAGGGCAAGGCTGCCCCCGGCTTCCAGTGGGGTCAGCCAGAACCTGGCCGCAGCAGCAATGCTACTCCGAGCGATGCCGGAACCATCCACCACCGAGGGGCGGTGTATCCAGAGAGAGCTCAAGAATCTCCTGGAAGATGCCGCGGTCCGACAGGCCGAAAGCTCTGCCTCCCGAAGGCAGGGATACCCCCCGGAGCATCACGCCGCGACTTCCCGATTCATGCAAGAAGCCTCGGTCCACATCGGGCGCATGCGGAACACAGCGCCTGCGGCCCCGGGTCGCCTCGGCAACGAGCACCACCGCCACGACCGTCGAGCCCACCTCGACGAGAACGTGCGCCGAGGCTAGCACCCCAGGCGTGGGGGACGCTACGACAGCGGGGAGGATCGGAGCCCCTCACCGAACCACCAGGTCCGCAAGCTTTCAGCCGGGCCATACGACGGGCGCCGTTCCCGACCCGGTTTCGAACCCTGACTACCATCACCAAGTACTCAGGGGAGACAAGGCCGGAACTGTGGCTCGCGGACTACCAGCTGGCCTGCCAGCTGGGTGGAACAGACGATGACAACCGCATCATCCGCAACCTTCCCCTGTTCCTCTCCAACGCCGCCCGAGCCTGGCTGGAGCATCTGCCACCTGCGCAGATCTCCAACTGGGACGACCTGGTCAAAGCCTTCACCGGCAACTTCCAGGGCACATATGTGCGCCCTGGGAACTCCTAGGATCTCCGAAGCTGCCGCCAGCAGCCGGGAGAGTCCCTGCGGGACTACATCCGGTGATTTTCGAAGCAGCACACCGAGCTGCCCAACATCATCGACCCAGATGTCATCGGCGCATTCCTCGCCGGCACCACTTGCCACGACCTGGTGAGCAAGCTGGGTCGCAAGACTCCCACCAGGGCGAGCGAGCTGATGGACATCGCCACCAAGTTCGCCTCTGGTCAGGAGGCGGTCGAGGCCATCTTCCGGAAGGACAAGAAGCCTCAGGGGCACCAGCCGGAAGACGTCCCCGAGGTGTCCGATCAGCGCGACACCAAGTAGGAGGGCAAGAAGAAGTCGCAAGCGAAACGCGACGCCGCCGACGTAGACCTTATCGCCGCCGCCGAGCACAGGAACCCTCGGAAGCCTCCTGGAGGCGCCAACCTGTTCGACAAGATGCTTAAGGAGTCGTGCCCCTATCATCAGGGTCCCGTCAAGCACACCCTTGAGGAGTGCGTCATGCTTCGGCGCTACTTCCACAAGGCCGGGCCCCCGGCGGAAGGTGGCAGAGCCCACAACAACGACAAGAAGGAGGATCACAAGGCAGAGGAATTCCCTGAGGTCCACGACTACTTCATGATCTACGGTGGGCAAGTGGCGAACGCCTCGGCTCGGCACCGCAAGCAAGAGCGCCGGGAGGTCTGCTCGGTGAAGGTGGCGGCGCCAGTCTACCTAGACTGGTCCGACAAGCCCATCACCTTCGACCAAGGCGACCACCCCGACCGCGTGCTGAGCCCGGGAAAGTACCCGCTCGTTGTCGATCCCATCATCGGCAACATCCGGCTTACCAAGATCCTCATGGACGGAGGCAGCAGCCTCAACATCATCTATGCCGAGACCCTCGGGCTCCTGCAGATCGATCTGTCCTCGATCCGGGGTGGCGCGGCACCTTTTCACGGGATCATCCTCGGGAAACGTGTCCAACCCCTTGGGCAACTCGATCTGCCCGTCTGCTTCGGGACTCCCTCCAACTTCCGAAAGGAAACCCTCACGTTCGAGGTGGTCGGGTTCCGAGGAACCTACCACGCAGTGCTGGGGAGACCATGCTACACCAAGTTCATGGCCGTCCCCAACTACACCTACCTCAAGCTCAAGATGTCGGGCCCCAACGGGGTCATCACCGTCAGCTCCACGTACCGACACGCGTACGAATGCGACGTGGAATGCATGGAGTACGCCGAGGCCCTCGCCGAATCCGAGGCCCTCATCACCGACCTGGAGAGCCTCTCCAAGGAGGCGCCGGATGCGAAGTGCCATGCCGGCAACTTCGAGCCAGCTGAGACGGTTAAGTCTGTCCCTCTCGACCCCAGCAACGACGCCTCCAAGCAAGTCCGGATCGGCTCCGAGCTCGACCCCAAATAGGAAGCAGTGCTCATCGACTTTCTCCGCGCGAACGCCGAGGTTTTTGCGTGGAGTCCCTCGGACATGTCTGGCATACCGAGGGATGTCGCTGAGCACTCGCTGGATATCCGAGCTGGAGCCCGACCCGTGAAGCAGCCTCTGCGCCGATTCGACGAAGAAAAGCGCAGAGCCATAAGCGAGGAGATCCACAAGCTGATGGCTGCAGGGTTCATCAAAGAGGTATTCCATCCTGAATGGCTAGCCAACCCTGTGCTTGTGAAAAAGAAAGGTGGGAAATGGCGGATGTGTGTAGACTACACTGGTCTAAACAAAGCATGTCCGAAAGTTCCCTACCCTCTGCCTCGCATCGATCAAATCGTGGATTCCACTGCTGGGTGCGAAACCCTGTCTTTCCTCGATGCCTACTCAGGGTATCACTAAATCAGGATGAAAGAGTCTGACCAGCTCGCGACTTCTTTCATCAAACCCTTTGGCATGTACTGCTACATTACTATGCCATTTGATTTGAGGAATGCGGGTGCGACATACCAAAGGTGCATGAACCACGTGTTCGGAGAGCATATTGGTCGAACGGTCGAGGCTTATGTCGATGACATCTTAGTCAAGACGAGGAAAGCCTCCGACCTCCTCTTCGACCTCGAAACGACATTCAAGTGTCTCAAGGCGAAAGGCTTAAAACTCAATCCCGAGAAGTGTGTCTTCGGAGTCCCCCGAGGCATGCTCCTGGGGTTCATCGTCTCCGAGCGGGGCATCGAGGCTAACCCGGAGAAAATTGCGGCCATCACCAACATGGGCCCCATCAAGGACTTGAAAGGCGTACAGAGGGTCATGGGATGCCTTGCGGCTCTGAGCCGTTTCATCTCATGCCTCGGCGAAAGAGGCCTACCTCTGTACCGCCTCTTAAGGAAGACCAAGCGCTTCACTTGGACCCCCGAGGCCGAGGAAGCCCTCGGGAACCTAAAGGCGCTCCTTACAAGCGCGCTCGTCTTGGTGCCCTCCGCTGCCGGAGAAGCCCTCTTGATCTACGTCGCCGCTACCACTCAGGTGGTCAGCGCCGCGATCGTGGTCGAGAGACGAGAAGAGGGGCACGCATTACCCGTCCAGAGGCCGGTCTACTTCATCAGTGAGGTACTGTCCGAGACCAAAATCCGCTACCCGCAAATTCAGAAGCTACTGTACGCGGTAATTCTGACGCGGCGAAAGTTGCGACACTACTTCGAGTCTCATCCGGTGACTGTGGTGTCATCCTTCCCCTGGGAGAGATCATCCAGTGCCGAGAGGCCTCGGGTAGGATTGCAAAGTGGGCGGTGGAGATCATGGGTGAGACAATCTCGTTTGCCCCTCGGAAGGCCATCAAGTCCCAAGTCTTGGCGGACTTTATGGCTGAATGGGTCGACACCCAGCTTCCAGCAGCTCCGATCCAACCGGAACTCTGGACCATGTTTTTTGACAGGTTGCTGATGAAGACAGGAGCGGGCGCGGGCCTGCTCTTCATCTCGCCCCTCGGGAAGCACCTCCGCTACGTGCTGCGCCTCCATTTCCCGGCATCCAACAACGTGGCCGAGTACAAGGCTCTGGTTAACGGGTTGTGCATCGCCATCGAGCTAGGGGTCCGGCGCCTTGACGCTCGTGGCGACTCGCAGCTTGTCATCGACCAAGTCATGAAGAACTCCCATTGCCGCGACCCAAAGATGGAAGCCTACTGCGACGAGGTTCGGCGCCTGGAGGACAAGTTCTACGGGCTCGAGCTCAACCACATCGCCCGACGATACAACGAGACTGCGGACGAGCTGGCTAAGATAGCCTTAGGGCGGACAATGGTCCCTCCGGACGTCTTCTCCCGAGACCTACATCAACCCTCAGTCATGACCGACGACACGCCCGAGCCCGAGAAGGTCTTGGCCCTGCCCGAGGCGCCCTCGGCTCGGCCCGAGGCACCTTCAGCTCAGCCCGAGGCACCCTCAGCCCCCGAGGGTGAGGCACTGCGCGTCAAGGAAGAGTGGAATGGGGTCCCGCCTAATCGAAACTGGCAGACCCCGTACCTGCAATATCTCCACCGAGGAGAGCTACCCCTCGACAGAGCCGAAGCTCGGTGACTGGCGCGGCGCGCCAAGTCGTTCGTCTTGCTGGGTGACGGAAAGGAGCTCTACCACCATAGCCCCTCAGGCATCCTCCAGCGATGCATATCCATCGCCGAAGGTCAGGAACTATTGCAAGAAATACACTCGGGGGCTTGCAGTCACCACGCAGCACCTCGAGCCCTCGTTGGAAACGCCTTCCGACAGGGTTTCTACTGGCCAACCATGGTGGCCGACGCCACTAGGATTGTACGCACCTGCCAAGGGTGTCAATTCTACGCAAGGCAGACACACCTGCCCGCTCAGGCTCTGCAAACAATACCCATCACCTGGTCGTTTGCTATGTGGGGTCCGGACCTCATCAGTCCCTTGCAGAAGGCACCCGGGGGCTACACGCACTTGCTGGTCGCCATCGACAAATTCTCCAAGTGGATCGAGGTCAGACCCCTAAACAGCATCAGGTCCGAACAGGCGGTGGCGTTCTTCACCAACATCATCCATCGCTTTAGGGTCCCGAACTCCATCATCACCGACAACGGCACCCAGTTCACTGGCAGAAAGTTCCTGGACTTCTGCGAGGACCACCGCATCCGGGTGGACTGGGCCGCCGTAGCTCACCCCATGACGAATGGGCAGGTAGAGTGTGCCAACGGCATGATTCTGCAAGGACTCAAGCCAAGGATCTACAGCGACCTCAACAAATTCGGCAGGCGATGGATGAAGGAACTCCCCTCGGTGGTCTGGAGTCTGAGAACGACGCCAAGCCGAGCCACGGGCTTCACGCCGTTCTTTCTAGTCTATGGGGCCGAGGCTATCTTGCCCATAGACTTAGAATATGGATCCCCAAGGACGAGGGTGTACGACGACCAAAGCAACCGGACCAGCCGAGAAGACTCACTGGACCAGCTGGAAGAGGCTCGGGACGTAGCCTTACTACACTCGGCGCGGTATCAGCAGTCCCTGCGACGCTACCACGCCCGAGGGGTTCGGTCCCAAGACCTCCAGGTGGGCGACTTGGTGCTTCGGCTACGGCAAGACGCCCGAGGGCGCCACAAGCTCACACCTCCCTGGGAAGGGCCGTTCATCATCGCCAAGATTTTGAAGCCCGGAACATACAAGCTGGCCAACAGTCAAGGCGAGGTCTACAGCAACGCTTGGAACATCCGACAGCTACATTGCTTCTACCCTTAAGATGTTTTCAAGTCGTTCATATACCTCGTTTACATACACAAATAAAGTCTAACCATCAAGGAAGGGTCAGCATTGCCTCAGCAAAGCCCGACCCTCCCTCGGGGGCTAGAAGGGGGGTACCCCCTCTGCGTCAAAATTTTCCTCGGAAAAAGTCTTTCTGCCAGAACATCTTTCGTGCTTTTCGACTACTTCGATAGTGGGACCCTGAAAACGACGGAGTACACATAAGCAGCAAGGCCGACCGAGCCGAGGGACTCCCACGCCTCCGGGATACAGATACCTCACTCATCACCTTCTGCGATAAGTAACTCATGCTCGGATAAGCGATTCCGCTGACCGAACAAGTCTTAACGCTCGAAAACTCTTCTGCCGAAACGATTTTTCGTGCCTTCTCGACTATATCGATAACAAAATCCTACAGACGAGTAAGAGTACACGTAAGCGGCAAGGCCGACCGAGCCGAGTGTCACACCCGGTTCCAGGGGGTAGAACCGAGCGCATACCATATGTGTGCCAGGATCTATTTCCACACATATGTTGACGTCACAAGTGTAATATATCAAAAGAACAATGCATAAGAGCGTAAATAACGATTATATTAACATATTACACTTTGAACAGACATCATGTCTTAACCTTTGTTCATCAAAGTACAGCGAAACATGGACATCCATCCACAGGAAGATGACCGGGGGTATCACTAGACTAGCATCCATGGAGTTCAGCATCATATCTTCATCTGCAATTTCTGATCAAAATTAAGCAAGGGTGAGCTCACTTATGGTCGGGGCTCAGCAAGTGGGGGGAAAACTAATGCAAGTCTAACAAGGTGAGGCTGAGGTTGAGCAGTAAGCATTTTAGTTGGTCAACATTTTATTAACAACACCTGTCTTACTAATAAGTGTGAATCCCAAGTATTCCTATTAAGCAAAGATACAAGAGTATTTCAAAAACACTTAAGTGAAACCACTTAAGCAAACCATTGGCAGATCATCGGATCTTGATTTATTTCCATCTTCAAGTTCAATTATCATGTGAGGAGTCCAGGCTGCTCATAACCGTGAGCACGGCTGATATATCAGTTTTACACTCTGCAGAGGTGGCGCATCTTTACCCATGAGTCGCGATTCCCTTCTAGCCCGGGTTAGCTAGACCCGTATTCACTTCCGAGGTGAATGGCCAGGGTCTCACTACGAGGCTTCTCCCTAGAGTCCTCATTACGCAAATGCTGGAAATGGTCAAACTGCATAAGGCACACCTACCGTACCCAACTTATAGTCCGGACCACAGGGTAAAGCTTTGGGAACTATGCCCGTATCCAATCTGCCTGAGCCGGTACTATAAGCGCTTGCCAGATGCCCCCGTTCCGGTCGACCACGACCAACACCCAACATAAGACTTCCCTAGTTATTTAGCCAAGACCAGAGCCATGATAGTCCTCATGGTAGCACTGTTTTCCCGGGTGGTCACTCCATGTTCCAATTAATATGCAATAATCTTGTTTAACCATCGGGTTAACAACAACAATGTACACTTACCATTTGGAACATTAATATCATAAGCGGGAGTGACTGCATAAAGTTAAGTTGTAGCAATAGCATAGCTACGAAGGTAAAGTATAATTCCCAGGTTTGATCAAGGAATAAGGTTGGAAAGGTTATCTAAATAGGTAACCCGTCAAATTATGCATATATATCCAAAAGAATAAACTTTATCAAATGTATTGTTTGGGATCAAACAGAGTATGCAGAGGGAGAAGTCCACTTGCCTTGCTTATTGAAAACTTGAGGTTCTTCCACGGATCGGAATAGATCTTGATTCTTAACTACTAGATCGACCACTGAATATCACACAAACAAACAAGAAGAGCAAACACCACTCAATAACATACCACATTCACCATACGAAAAGCTAAAAGAAAGCCTAACGAAGAGAGCGTTCGTTTTTCAAAAACGTCGCAAGGGTTATAATAAAAGATATTCTTTTCAAAAAAAAGTGTGATCTATACTTTATAAAACAAGACATGAGCTTAAAATATATTAATTAAAATATACAAATATTTGGTTCATCAATTTTAATCTTTTATAAAACGTCATACGCGATACGTCTAGATTAAGGGTTTATAAGATGATAAAACACGTTATAACAATATTCAAACCTTTTTAACATTTTAGAAAAGATATATGTTATATCTAATGTTAATGGGCTACTAATCACGTTATTAATTGTAGAAGCATTATGGAGCATATTGTTAATCATTCACTTATGATAATTTAAGATATAAGTCTAAATAGGTTTTATGTGAAAAGATCATAATTATATTATTAATCATCTATTTAAGACGAATTAGGTTATGAGCCTTAAGTGGATTTTCATGCAAAAGATAATGAACGCATAACCATCATTTAATGTTATTAAAAAGCATATGGCCTATAATATAATATTTGAAATCCATAAATATAAAGTAACATTTTTAAGTTATAAAAGAACTTAAACTCTTATTACTTTATTTTATCCTTTAAGAAAACTAAGTGATTCGTATATAATGTGGATTAAATTCTATGAAATCATTAATCCTGCCATAAATCTAGTTAAGAACAAATTGACTACCGTTTTGATTATGATAAAGGATAATTAGTCTATTAATTACCTTTAATTCTATTGTAGGAATAAATGATCTAGATAATTAGAATGAATGCTATATTTATTGGTATTAACTATCATTTTAGTTATGTGAGTACTTAATTAAGCCATTATATCATTATTAGACATATTACTATTTAGTACGGCTACACTTAACATCTATAACAAATCCTTATTAAATCAAAATCATGATGTCTATTAAAAATGTCATTTTTAAACTAGAAACAAATTATCTAATTCTTTAGTAAGAAACTTATATTTACCAATATAACTATCAATTTCTTTATTAGAAAACTATGAGCGTCTAATTAGGTTATTTTAACATTATTATAAAATTCTATCTTTTCGGTTTCTTTTTTTTCTTTTCTAAATAGAATTTATACGTATAACTAAAAATTGTTTATTTAATTCCTCTAACATTAATATACTAAGAATTAATTGTAGATTACTAAATAGGACTTTTAATAACATAATCATGGTTATTATGACATAAATAAATGCCTTACTAATTCTAAGTACTTAAGTGCCATACTTATAAATTCATTTATTATGAATAGTGAAATCTATATTTTCTTTTGACCGGAAATACGTGGCTTAATTCCTATTTCAATTTCTTATATCCATAAGTTTACACTTAAAATACTACTAACAATTATTGTTCCACACACACTAAAGCGAAATTCAATTTTAAACATTTCTAGTACGAAAACCACAGAAGTAGTGAATAGTGACCGTGCTCATTTTTAGAATTATAAAATCATACGCATTTTAAAATATTATCACGGGATTCGATTTTGGTTACACGTATACATCGGAATCTCTAAAATCATACCCGAATCACCAAATCACATCATCATAATATTACAATAATAATTCACAAATTTATAAATTCAACACATGCTTTAGAAAATAAATTAATGTTTTGGGTTTGTTATCAACCTTGGGATGAACGGCGAATGGCTCGACGGGCATGGAACGACGAGGTTTGACGGGGTTTGGACACGTCTTCGATGAGGCACGATAGCGAGCAGGGCGCTGCTCCGGCTTCCGTCCACAACGGCGTCAACAGTGAGCTCCGGCGGCGAACAGTTTGGACGACGGGACGCGAGCGGACGGTGAATGGCGAGGACAAACTCCGGCGACGGTGTGGGCGAGTGGGAGAGAGAGAGGGCGACGGTGTGGGCGAGTGGGAGAGAGAGAGGGAGCTCGGGAAGGAAGAGAGCTCGAGGTAGAGAAGGGAGTCTGGCTGTGGGAGGGAGAACAGAGATCTGTCTCCAATTTATAGAGGAAGAGGAGAGGGAGAGAGAGGGTCGGTCGTCGTTCTTCATGGCGGTCATGAATGGCGTTCATCAATGGAGGAAGGTAACGACAGCATTGAAGTTCCATTTACGTAGGAGAGAAACGGATGCATCGAAGTTTCTTGAAGACGGACGACACGGACGACGAGGTCGCCAGGTCGGACACGGTCGGTTGGGCAGGGCCGTTCGGGTTCTCTTGTCACGGCTGCTGGTGGCTTCGACTGCGCGCAGGGGCTCGGCGAGTTGTGACCGGGCGCTCGGACTTGGGCTCACGCGATCGTCGAGGTTGGCGCTGCCTCGTGCGGTCGGCTTCGGGGGTCGGCGCCTGGCAGCGGCGTCAGGGTCTTCGGTTTCGGGTGCGCGCGGTCGCGCGGGTTGGTAGCGATGCAATCGGGCAGGGGCAGGGGCACGGTCTTCGGCGTGGGGCTCGGCGGCTGGAGTCGAGCGTCGGGCACGGCGACGACTTGGGCTGGCAGCTGTGCGGGCGCGGGGCGCTTGGCTCCATGGGCGCGGACGGGTTCCTGGGCGGCGCGCGCGGACAAGCAGAGAAGAGAGAGGGAGAGATGGTCGGGTGGGAGAGAGAAGTGGAAAGGGTGGCGGCGGCTGGGAGATAGAGCAGGGTGGGCGCGGCTTAGGGTTAGGCGTGGCCTCCTTCATGGGCCTAATGGGCCGCTTCGGCTCGGTAGATTAGGATTAAGATTAGGTTTTGTTTTTTTTCTTTTTCTTTTTTTTTCTAATTTCGAAATACCTATTCAAATAATCATAAAATTTATAATAATCAAACCGAAATTATTTATAAATAAAATATAAATTCTTGGACTAATATTTATTATATTATTTATGTGAATTTTCATTTAAGAGAAATGATATTCCATATTCAAAATCAATCATGAGCATTCAAAAATCATTCCAAAAGCAAGTAAATAACGAACACTTAATAGAAAATTAATTACCACAAATATCATTATTAACTAAATGTATTATTTTTATTTAATGATTTTTATAGTGTCACAAATCTACCCCTCTTAAAAAGAATCTCGTCCTCGAGATTAAGAAAGGCTAGCATGAAAGCAAAGGAGATACATAGTTTATTTGTAGGTTCTTAGTTCTCATTGAACTCCTCCAAACTTAAGGAACTTCCTTACTTCTCTGCTCCAAAATGTATACTAATCAAGCGACCTTCATCATCATACTTATAAAATGGTGGGTCTTCTGAAGTATTGCTTAGGTCATGCTTTGCAGCTTTCTTCTTTATTCGGTCTAGACGCTTCTTGGGGCACTCGCGAATAAGATGTCCTTCGTTTTTGCAGTAGTAGCAAGCACCTCTTGCTTTAAGTTCTTTGCGAGTCAACTTTGCTTGACCAATAGGTGGTGAGGGTTGATTGGGTGTCTGTATCTCATGTAGCTGTGTCTGACTTGATTCTTCTGTTTGGGTATCCATGTGTTTCGTGGCTTTCGCTTGTGGTTGTGGTGGACTAATCATGTATCCAAACATTTTTTCTATTCCTTTTGTTGTTCTTTATTCCATTCATCGAATATCTCTGGGACTCATTTTTCTCGTTCATAGTTGTTAAGGTAGGAATATTGTCGTTGGCATCATTTACTTCATTTCCATTAGGGTTCATCATCTAGTCAGAGGGTAAAAGAGTTAGTGAGACAGACTGCATAAGAGGCTTGTATGACATTAAGATAAATAGCTACATTTTGATTTCCAATATAAGATTAGTTAGGAACAAGGATGGTTTCAGATTTCCGCCTAGCTTCATCATACTACAAGAGTTTACATGTGTTATATTCCTTAACAAAGATCTTTTGAACCTTTTAGATTTCAGAGCATGATATCCAAATCATCTTTCTAATCCAAGAGTATTTCTTTGAATACACATTTGAGAGAAAGACTTGAGCGGAATTTTAGGGCAACTAGAGTATCACATTGCTTCAGATGACACCATACTTTATTTTCTTTATAAAGAGGCAAAACACAATAGGTGCGAGAGATTCTCCAAATTTATTCGTATATCACTTAGCACAATTACAAATCTTGAGAGGGGCAACACTTTGACATTTTTTTTCTTGAGACATACTCCTTCTTCTAGCTAAACGGTATATTATTCTTCCTTGCCAGATGTACCAATCTGAGCTGGAGGTCGGTTGTCTTCAACTACTATTCTTTCTCCAAACGGGGTTTCCAAACACATGGTTCTCTCAGTATGTTGGATTACTGCTTTAGTTCTTTGTAACCAATTCTTTCCAAGAATCACATCCTTTCCCATTGATTCTATCACTAGGAGATCAGCTGAAAAATCTATCCCGTTGATTTTAATACTTACTTTCGGACATATGTAGTTCACTAACACTTTCCTTTCAGGTGTACTGATGGTCTTTCTTGATCTTAAGGGGCACTTAAAGATACCATACTTTGTTGCAAACTGGGCACTGATAAAAGAATGTATTGTACGAGGATCATACAACACAGTGGCGATGGTTTTGTGAATGACTAGTGTTCCAAAAATCATGGCATTATCGTATGGAATAGTTCCTGTCACTGCATAACTTATCTTTCCTGTGGTCTCTTTCCGTTGTTTATTCTTTGTTGATGCAAGGGTTTGAGGATGTTGTCGCTTCTTTTGGACCTTATTGATCTCCACAACTTTCTTAGGACAACCATTAACAAGATGGCCGATATAACCACAGCCAAAGCAAGCACGACTTGATAAGTTACATGGTGGAGTTGTCTTTACGTTGTTGGTAGAGGTTTCTGTGCATTTCTGTTCATATTCCATGTCTGAAGACTGAGATAGCTTCCTCTCGGAGGTGATCTGTAGTGAACTCTTATCAGGACAATTACGAAAGTAATGACCTTCACGTCCACATTGATAGCAAGCTTTTCTTGAAGTTATTTCTTGACTTTTTCCATGTTTCCTTTTTTGTTTCTTGGACCTGATGCGACGACGAGGCTGAAACTGTGTGCAGGTAATAGTCCATCCATCAATGTAACACTCCTGTGTTTCTTCTTGGGGCTGGGCATCCTTGTGATGTTTCCTTTTTGGAAAACCTGGCAATTCATCGTCTGCTAGTGCATCTGCTATTAGTTGTTATTGGGGAGACCATTGACTTTTTATGCCCGAAAACAAAATCTGGTTCTTCTGTTTTGTAGTTTCACTTTCGTTTGTACTGATCCGGCGACAAGGAATTCCATAGTACTCACAACAACAACATGTTCCAAGGTCACTTGTTTGTTGGTTTGGTTGTGCATCCTTTTGGGTCTTGAATGTCTGTTCGTCAGCTGTTTTATTTATAGTGTTGTTTTGACTTGCCAACACACCACATTCTTTGCATTTAGTGACATCACTTGTAGTTGACATTCCAAGGTCTGACATCTGTATGGGTATGGAAGAATGGAAGGGACGATAAGGGTTGAGCAAAGACAGATTCTGGGGAGCAGAGAAAACCCATCTATCTAAGGTTTTACCTAGCTAACTCATGTCATTGTGGACAAAAGTCACACAATACACCAACAATCATTTTAAAGAAGAAAATCAAACATGAACACAAAGGACAATGAACTCAAGCATACCAGCACAACACAATCCAATTCTACTCATTCAACCAAAACAATGGTGAGACAAGGTTTGAAATAAGAAAGATAATATAACATCAAGGAGTTGGGTACGAATTATCAAGGAGTTAGATATGACATATTTGTTGGTGGCCAAGAGTGAAATGAGATAACCATGAACTATTAAAGTGAGGATGAATGATACAACCAAGGATATAAAGTGAGTTAGGGAGAAAGCATTATCAAGGAGACAAAATAGAGAGGCATTATTAAGTAGGAGTAGGGAGTCAAAGAATTTAGTATATCAAGGTAGATATTGCGCAAGGGTGGCAATACAGTGGCAAGACAACAAAGTATAAGAAGTCAAGGGTTATATAGCAATATTAGGGATTAGAAAACCACTTATAATATAATATAATATCGCCATTACCGATCTAGTCGAAAATCTTAATACTAAAGAACAATCCTATCACCTTAGCCAAGAAGTAAAATAATAGATCCAGGGGATCCATAACAAAACTTCTTGCGGAGTGGGGATAAGATAGAGAACAGGGCATTGTCGATAGCTTCGAAAGGGTTTCTTCTGGCAAACTTCGCTTCAGGTTCCGCAATCCTAGCTTGATCATCTTGCAATGCTTCTGAGGAGAGTCTTCTGATAGACCAAAATCAGACTAGAAGAGTTGAAAATAAAAGAGACGAGTTTTGGTAAAAAGTAAGTTTTTATGGAGGAAAATATTTCAAGCTTTGAAAGACTGACTGGGCTTTCCATTTCTAACTAATCTAGCGACCTACGGTCACATTGCTTTGATACCACTTCTGTCACACCCGGTTCCAGGGGGTAGAACCGAGCGCATACCATATGTGTGCCAGGATCTATTTCCACACATATGTTGACATCACAAGTGTAATATATCAAAAGAACAATGCATAAGAGCGTAAATAACGATTATATTAACATATTACACTTTGAACAGACATCATGTCTTAACCTTTGTTCATCAAAGTACAGCGAAACATGGACATCCATCCATAGGAAGATGACCGGGGGTATCACTAGACTAGCATCCATGGAGTTCAGCATCATATCTTCATCTGCAACTTCTGATCAAAATTAAGCAAGGGTGAGCTCACTTATGGTCGGGGCTCAGCAAGTGGGGGGAAAACTAATGCAAGTCTAACAAGGTGAGGCTGAGGTTGAGCAGTAAGCATTTTAGTTGGTCAACATTTTATTAACAACACCTGTCTTACTAATAAGTGTGAATCCCAAGTATTCCTATTAAGCAAAGATACAAGAGTATTTCAAAAACACTTAAGTGAAACCACTTAAGCAAACCATTGGCAGATCATCGGATCTTGATTTATTTCCATCTTCAAGTTCAATTATCATGTGAGGAGTCCAGGCTGCTCATAACCGTGAGCACGGCTGATATATCAGTTTTACACTCTGCAGAGGTGGCGCATCTTTACCCATGAGTCGCGATTCCCTTCTAGCCCGGGTTAGCTAGACCCGTATTCACTTCCGAGGTGAATGGCCAGGGTCTCACTACGTGGCTTCTCCCTAGAGTCCTCATTACGCAAATGCTGGAAATGGTCAAACTGCATAAGGCACACCTACCGTACCCAACTTATAGTCCGGACCACAGGGTAAAGCTTTGGGAACTATGCCCGTATCCAATCTGCCTGAGCCGGTACTATAAGCGCTTGCCAGATGCCCCCGTTCCGGTCGACCACGACCAACACCCAACATAAGACTTCCCTAGTTATTTAGCCAAGACCAGAGCCATGATAGTCCTCATGGTAGCACTGTTTTCCCGGGTGGTCACTCCATGTTCCAATTAATATGCAATAATCTTGTTTAACCATCGGGTTAACAACAACAATGTACACTTACCATTTGGAACATTAATATCATAAGCGGGAGTGACTGCATAAAGTTAAGTTGTAGCAATAGCATAGCTACGAAGGTAAAGTATAATTCCCAGGTTTGATCAAGGAATAAGGTTGGAAAGGTTATCTAAATAGGTAACCCGTCAAATTATGCATATATATCCAAAAGAATAAACTTTATCAAATGTATTGTTTGGGATCAAACAGAGTATGCAGAGGGAGAAGTCCACTTGCCTTGCTTATTGAAAACTTGAGGTTCTTCCACGGATCGGAATAGATCTTGATTCTTAACTACTAGATCGACCACTGAATATCACACAAACAAACAAGAAGAGCAAACACCACTCAATAACATACCACATTCACCATACGAAAAGCTAAAAGAAAGCCTAACGAAGAGAGCGTTCGTTTTTCAAAAACGTCGCAAGGGTTATAATAAAAGATATTCTTTTCAAAAAAAAGTGTGATCTATACTTTATAAAACAAGACATGAGCTTAAAATATATTAATTAAAATATACAAATATTTGGTTCATCAATTTTAATCTTTTATAAAACGTCATACGCGATACGTCTAGATTAAGGGTTTATAAGATGATAAAACACGTTATAACAATATTCAAACCTTTTTAACATTTTAGAAAAGATATATGTTATATCTAATGTTAATGGGCTACTAATCACGTTATTAATTGTAGAAGCATTATGGAGCATATTGTTAATCATTCACTTATGATAATTTAAGATATAAGTCTAAATAGGTTTTATGTGAAAAGATCATAATTATATTATTAATCATCTATTTAAGACGAATTAGGTTATGAGCCTTAAGTGGATTTTCATGCAAAAGATAATGAACGCATAACCATCATTTAATGTTATTAAAAAGCATATGGCCTATAATATAATATTTGAAATCCATAAATATAAAGTAACATTTTTAAGTTATAAAAGAACTTAAACTCTTATTACTTTATTTTATCCTTTAAGAAAGCTAAGTGATTCGTATATAATGTGGATTAAATTCTATGAAATCATTAATCCTGCCATAAATCTAGTTAAGAACAAATTGACTACCGGTTTGATTATGATAAAGGATAATTAGTCTATTAATTACCTTTAATTCTATTGTAGGAATAAATGATCTAGATAATTAGAATGAATGCTATATTTATTGGTATTAACTATCATTTTAGTTATGTGAGTACTTAATTAAGCCATTATATCATTATTAGACATATTACTATTTAGTACGGCTACACTTAACATCTATAACAAATCCTTATTAAATCAAAATCATGATGTCTATTAAAAATGTCATTTTTAAACTAGAAACAAATTATCTAATTCTTTAGTAAGAAACTTATATTTACCAATATAACTATCAATTTCTTTATTAGAAAACTATGAGCGTCTAATTAGGTTATTTTAACATTATTATAAAATTCTATCTTTTCGGTTTCTTTTTTTTCTTTTCTAAATAGAATTTATACGTATAACTAAAAATTGTTTATTTAATTCCTCTAACATTAATATACTAAGAATTAATTGTAGATTACTAAATAGGACTTTTAATAACATAATCATGGTTATTATGACATAAATAAATGCCTTACTAATTCTAAGTACTTAAGTGCCATACTTATAAATTCATTTATTATGAATAGTGAAATCTATATTTTCTTTTGACCGGAAATACGTGGCTTAATTTCTATTTCAATTTCTTATATCCATAAGTTTACACTTAAAATACTACTAACAATTATTGTTCCACACACACTAAAGCGAAATTCAATTTTAAACATTTCTAGTACGAAAACCACAGAAGTAGTGAATAGTGACCGTGCTCATTTTTAGAATTATAAAATCATACGCATTTTAAAATATTATCACGGGATTCGATTTTGGTTACACGTATACATCGGAATCTCTAAAATCATACCCGAATCACCAAATCACATCATCATAATATTACAATAATAATTCACAAATTTATAAATTCAACACATGCTTTAGAAAATAAATTAATGTTTTGGGTTTGTTATCAACCTTGGGATGAACGGCGAATGGCTCGACGGGCATGGAACGACGAGGTTTGACGGGGTTTGGACACGTCTTCGATGAGGCACGATAGCGAGCAGGGCGCTGCTCCGGCTTCCGTCCACAACGGCGTCAACAGTGAGCTCCGGCGGCGAACAGTTTGGACGACGGGACGCGAGCGGACGGTGAATGGCGAGGACGAACTCCGGCGACGGTGTGGGTGAGTGGGAGAGAGAGAGGGCGATGGTGTGGGCGAGTGGGAGAGAGAGAGGGAGCTCGGGAAGGAAGAGAGCTCGAGGTAGAGAAGGGAGTCTGGCTGTGGGAGGGAGAACAGAGATCTGTCTCCAATTTATAGAGGAAGAGGAGAGGGAGAGAGAGGGTCGGTCGTCGTTCTTCATGGCGGTCATGAATGGCGTTCATCAATGGAGGAAGGTAACGACAGCATTGAAGTTCCATTTACGTAGGAGAGAAACGGATGCATCGAAGTTTCTTGAAGACGGACGACACGGACGACGAGGTCGCCAGGTCGGACACGGTCGGTTGGGCAGGGCCGTTCGGGTTCTCTTGTCACGGCTGCTGGTGGCTTCGACTGCGCGCAGGGGCTCGGCGAGTCGTGACCGGGCGCTCGGACTTGGGCTCGCAGCTGTGCGGGCGCGGGGCGCTTGGCTCCATGGGCGCGGACGGGTTCCTGGGCGGCGCGCGCGGACAAGCAGAGAAGAGAGAGGGAGAGATGGTCGGGTGGGAGAGAGAAGTGGAAAGGGTGGCGGCGGCTGGGAGATAGAGCAGGGTGGGCACGGCTTAGGGTTAGGCGTGGCCTCCTTCATGGGCCTAATGGGCCGCTTCGGCTCGGTAGATTAGGATTAGGATTAGGTTTTGTTTTTTTTTCTTTTTCTTTTTTTTCTAATTTCGAAATACCTATTCAAATAATCATAAAATTTATAATAATCAAACCGAAATTATTTATAAATAAAATATAAATTCTTGGACTAATATTTATTATATTATTTATGTGAATTTTCATTTAAGAGAAATGATATTCCATATTCAAAATCAATCATGAGCATTCAAAAATCATTCCAAAAGCAAGTAAATAACGAACACTTAATAGAAAATTAATTACCACAAATATCATTATTAACTAATTGTATTATTTTTATTTAATGATTTTTATAGTGTCACACCGAGGAACTCCTACGCCCCCGGGATACGGATACCTCACTCAACACCTTCCGTGAAAAGTAACTCTTGCTTGGATAAACGATTCTGCTACCGACGAACAAGTCCTGATACTCGAAACAAGGGGAAAAGAAATGGAGCTTTACAACACGACGACGGTATGTTTAGGCCTCGGCGGCTGCAAAAAACATACGCACACTACAGATAAGCTGTTCCTGCAGGATCAGACATCAATAGGGGGAGCAGCAGCACCCTCGGCATCAACTCCACCTCCGGCGGAATTCGACCCGGCCTCGGAAGACGACACGGTCGGAGGGTCTCCCCCTCGAAGGAGGACGTCGGCATAGCGCCTGGGCCATCGCCACCAGGGCCTCCTCCAGGAACCCGGCCCGAGCAGACGGCTTGATCAGCCGCTCCGAAGCCTCAGCCAGTTGTCCCCCGAGGACATCAGCCCGGCTCATGGCCTCGGTAGCCCGACTCCAGGCCAAGTTCCAGCCGCCACTACTACACCTCCTCGGCCTGGGAAGTCCCCTACTCCTGGGCCGACGAAGTTTCTTCTCCAGCCAACTCTACCTCTGTCCATGCTGACACCGCTGCCTCCGGCTTTGGCTCATCACAGAGCAGCCGAGGGTTCCTTCACTGAGCAAGAGAAGCCTTGGGCGGCAAGGCCGACCGATCCGAGGGACTCCTACACCTCCGGCATACGGATACCTCACTCGTCACCTTCCGCACGAGGCAACTCACACTTGGTTAAGCGGTCCAGCTAGCCGACAGGCGAGTCTGGTGCTCGAAAGGAGGAAGAAACACGACTTTACGCCCAAAATACCAAGATGTTCAGGCCCCGACAGCCACAATGAACAGACACCGACGCTCAAGGTGCCATTACAGACGGAACTCCGGTTCCACCCCCGCAGGTACGAACAACCCCCCACATTGGAGGGCCTGTGGGACGACAAAATCCTAGGTGGCTCGCCGCCGCCCACTCCGGCAGCAACGACAACGACCTCCGCTCCGGGCGGCCAAACAGCAGCAGCGATGACCTTAGGGCAGACGCTGCTGCGATGAGGCACTCGCCCACGTCCCCACTCGAGGGGCGAGGACAAGCTATCAAAGCCAAAGAGCCGGAGGCCCGGAGCGCAGATGGTGGCGGCGATCTCATCGGCAACGAGGACTTCTTCAGCTGCCACCACCTCAGCACCGATGACGGCAGCCGCCTGCCCGCCGGCAGATCCCCACTCAAGTCCTCCCGGGCGGGCGAGCACCGACTTCCGCGCGAAGGCGTCGTGCCGGAGCGAAGGCAGGACAGCCCAAGAACACGAACGCCACCCTAGCAGCGCGCGACGTCTTGGGCAGTCCCCTGGTGCGCGCAGCGCAACAGCCGCCCGTACGGCGGGCAGATAGCCGCACTCCGCCCGGCGGTGGGAGGTCGCACCGGAAGCTGTGCCAGAGCCAGCTGAGCCAGCGAACCAGGCATGCTAGAGCTGACGACGCTTGCGGCCGCTCGGCCTCACGTTGTCGAAGTCCGCCCCTTCCGCTAAGCCGGTGAGCGCCTTCTCCCCTAAATGCTGAAGGAGAAGGTGGCCCACGAACCCGTGCGGGAGGTAGAGCTCCGGCTCAGCTCGCCCTCCGCCCCAGCAAGGATGATGAAGATCTTTGAAGCTGAGGGCGGGGCAGAGGTCGCAGCCCGGCTTGCTTCTCCCCACCATCAAACTGGTGGTCACCGTCTTGGGTGTCCATCGGCAAGGGGATGCAGCCGGGCTGCCTGATGAAAATCCTTGAAGCTGAGCGCTGGCTGAAAGGTACCAACTTCCGTGAAGTTGCGCTCCTCCAACGACAGCAAGACGAAAGCAACGCAAGCGCTCCCCATCCGGGGCTCGGAAGGTGGAAGGGCGCAATGCATGAGGGGAGTGCGAAGGCATGACTGCCATCCAAGGAGGTCGCCCCCTTTTTAAAGGCGACTCCCCCACTTGCGTCCTCAGCCGTCGCGGACTGAGTCTTCACCAACACGCTCCAAGGTCCTCCCCCTACGACACGGGGGCTGGGTCCCGCGCGTCATGCAAGCTGGCCCAGGACAGAAGAAGCCAAACCGCCGCGCGCGGAGCACGTAACTGCCCAGCGGTTACAAGCACTCCTCCACTTTTGCCCAGACCAGCGGGTGAAAGGGCGGACCGCCATGCAGGCCGCATGCAACTGCACTAAGGGGACGCACCCTTTCGACCTCGACGCATCCAGCATGGGGCCCAGGCCCACATGTCATGTAACTGGCGCGCCGGTTACTACGTGCGAAAAACTGCACCGCCACTTGCGCCAGTACCGCGCCTTCTCGACTACGGAACCGATGCCGCGACTCAAGGCAACCCCACGCATGGCCCAACAGTGCCAACCAGGCGCGTCGGTCACGGGTCAGTCAGCCGCAGGAGAAGGCGCGACGGTCGATATGGCCAAAAGTGGGCCGACAGTAATGACAGCGGCAGGCAGACGGAAGCAGCAGTCAAATCGTCTGCAAGCTCACGTCCCCTCCTGGAGCAGCAGGAGAATCCTCTCCCACGGCGTGAAGACGACGCGCCCGTGTTCCGTTCCTCGAACGGCTCGCGCATGCACAACGGCTGCCCCGCGAACCACTCGTCCCATCGCATTAACTCCACGGCAGGGCAGGCGACACCTTTGGCAGGCAAAGCGGGTGACGCTTCACCTCCGCCATAATGACCGTGTCAAAAAAGGTGCGCCACGTCGTTCAATTTCGTATCCTTTTCCTCTTCCCCTTTCTATCTCTTGCTACAGGGACCGGGAATGGGGATACTCCGAAAGGGATCCTTCTCCGCGAAGGAAGCGGGCCCCGAGCCTTCCTACTAATCAGAGGTTCGAAGGCTGACCCCTCAGAAGTGTTCGACATCCGCCTGAGAGCACTCAGGCTCCGTGCCCACTACTGGTCAGAGGTTTGAAGGCTGGCCCCTCGAAAGGGTTCGACAACCGCCTCAGGCCACTCAGGCTCCGCGCCCACTACTGATCAGGGGTTCGTAGGCTGGCCCCCGAACGGTTCAACAGCCGCCTCAGAACACGCAGAGCGAGGGATGACTCTGGGTACGTCCGATACATGGTCGAGGCTCGGGCTATGCTCCCGAGGTACCCTAGGACATTTCCGAGATCAGCAGGAGCGATTCTGTAACGGAATCCCATCAGAGGGAGGCATCGAGCCCTCGGACCCTATCAAATGGGACCGGGTCCGGCAAATCACCTGCAGGTACTTTTGGAGCGCGCCTCTGGGCCACTAGCCGACCCTTATCGAACGGGGCACGGGCGTCCACTCGGATCACCCGTTAGCAACTCACTGGAGACACCATGTTCGGCGCCCTCCGAGGGCAACATGGCGCTTTCCCCCCCTCCTCCTTGCGGAAAGGCGATGAAGGGGCGTATGATAAAAGCCGAGTCAGTCCTTGACCGTCCTCTCACTCTGTGCGGAGGCTCGGGGGCTGCTCTCACAAACCCGGCTCCGGCCAAACCGTTGACAGCGTCAACATACCAGCCCGAGAACTTGGAACCTGACTATGCACCCGGGCAACGACCAGTTCGCATGAGGGAACAACCAGACCGGCCGAGGCATCACAAAACGCGCTAAGACCTCGGAGGAGTCAAACCACTCCTCCGAGGCCTCGGGGGCTACACCCGGCGGGTGCGCCCGCGCGCACCCACCGGAACGAAATGCAACCGAGAAAGGCTGGTCCCCTTGCAAAAAAGTGCGACAAAAGCCTCCAAGCGAGTACTAACACTCCCTTCGAGGCTCGGGGGCTACTGTCGGGGACCATAATTAGGGGTACCCCCAAGACTCCTAATCTCAACTGGTAACCCCCATCAGCACAAAGCTGCAAAGGCCTGATGGGCGCGATTCTGGTCAAGGCTCCGTCCACTCAAGGGACACGATCTCGCCTCGCCCGAGCCCAGCCTTGGGCAGGAACAGTCGACCCAGGCAGATTCATGCCTCGCCCGAGGGTCCCCTCAAGCAACGGGCACACCTTCGACTCGCCCGAGGCCCAGCTCGGGCAGGCTTCACGGAGAAGCAACCTTGGCCGGGTCGCCACGCCAACCGACCGTATCGCAGGAGCATTCAATGCAAGCATCGCTTGACACCTTATCCTCACGCACGCTCCTCAGTCGACAAGGCCGCAGTGACCGCAGTCACTTCACCGCTCCACTGACTGACCTGACAGGAAAACAGCGACGCCTGCCCTGCTCAGACTGGTGTGCCACTCGCCAGAGTGAGGCCGACAGTAGCTAAGTCCAGCCTCGGGCGCCATAGGAAGCTCCGCCTCGCCCGACCCTAGGGCTCGGACTCAACCTTGACTCCGGAAGACGGTCTCCGCCTTGCTCGACCCTAGGGCTCGGACTCAACCTTGACTCCAGAAGACGGTCTCCACCTCGCCCGACCCCAGGGTTTGGACTCAACCTCGACTCCGGAAGACGGTCTCCGCCTCGCCCGACCCTAGGGCTCAGACTCAACCTCAACGCTAGAAGACGGTCTCCGCCTCGCCCGACCCCAGGGCTCGGACTCCACCTCGACCTCGGACGACGGTCTCCGCCTCGCCCGACCCCAGGGCTTGGACTCAGCCTCGACCTCGGAGGAGTCACCGCCTCGCTCGACCTCAGGCTCGGACTGACAACGTCACAGGGGGGCATCATTACCCTACCCCTAGCTAGCTCAGGCTACGGGGAACAAGACCGGCGTCCCATCTGGCTTGCCCCGGTAAAACAGGTAATGATGGCACCCCGCGTGCTCCATGACGACGGCGGTTCTCAGCCCCTTACGGAAGCAAGGAGTCGTCAGCAAGGATCCAATAGCCCCGACAGCTGTACTTCCACAGGGCTCAAGCGCTCCTCCGACGGCCACGACATCACATGAACAGGGCAGCAACACCTCTCCGACAGCCACGACGGCATGTACATAGGACTCTGGCTTCCCTCTGCTAGACACGTTAGCACATTGCTACACCCCCATTGTACACCTGGGCCCTCTCCTTACATCTATAAAAGGAAGGTCCAGGGCTCTCGTACGAGAAGGTGGCCACGCGGGAGGACGGGCTGACGCACAGGCTCACGCTCTCTCTCTCCCACGCGAACGCTTGTAACCCCCTACTTCAAGCGCATCCGCCCTGGGCACAGGACAACACGAGGCCGCGGTTTCCCCTTACTGTTTTCCCCCCTTGTGTTCCGTCTCGCGCCGACCCATCTGGGCTGGGACACGCAGCGACAATTTACTCGTCGGTCCAGGGACCCCCTGGGTCAAAACGCCGACACCGGACTTCACCCAACCGCCGGTGAACGTAGACCGAGCTCCACGGTGAGTTGTTCTTCAATTCCTTGCACGAGTCGACTCGTCAACACCCCGTGAAGCTTCCCGTGCCCTTGGACTGACAGATGCCACCGTGGTTAGGCCGGAGCACTCGCCGCCGACGAGTTCACCCGCCTGCGCACGTGGACCTGCTAATTCCGGCCACCCCCGCCGTCGAGCCATACCTCGCTGTGACCGCCAGAACCTCCCAGAGCCAACCCCGCCCCTCGCTGGACCTCCCTCGCCGCCGGTAAGCCGCGTCGCCCTTTTTCCTTCCGCGGTTACTGTTTTCATTAGGGGAGGGACCTCGGGGGAGTAGAAGAAAAGGCCATGGGGTTTTGTGCGCTGTCAGTGACTCAAAGGAATAGTGGCGCAGGGGTATAACTATAGGGATTAGTTTAGAAAGAACCCAGGGTCTTCGGTGCAAAGTGGATTTCCAGGAAACCTTTTTAAATATTCTGATTTAAGTGGCAACAGAACTTGAAAAATTCATAACTTCAGTTTGGTTCATCCAAATCAAGTCAAACAAATTTTGCCAGATCATAAATAATATAAACTACTTAGGAAAAATATAAAACCCCTAAGTGTTGCAGAAAACTTTAGAGTAATGATTTAATTGATTAACTGGTCAAAAGCTAAAGAAAATAAGGGAAAATAACTACACTATTAGACTGGGGTTAATAAAATTTAGAGAAGTACTTAATCATTTTCTAACCTGTTTAAAAATAATAAACCCCTCTGTACACCAAATTAAGGTAGAGTTTACCATTTAAATCATTTTAGCCTAAAGTTAGAGAAAATATTAAAGGTAGTTTAAAATAAGAACCAGGGAGCACCCACATTTTTGTTGGCTCCCTTATTCATTGTAGTTCACTAGAAAAATTTATTATACCCTTGTTTAGTGCAAAAGAAAGGAGATACCTTTTAATTTAGAAAAACAAGGAAACCTTAGAAAAACCCTAGAAAAATAACCCTGAGGAGAAAACACCCCAAACCTTGGGATAACTAATGTTTTGTTATTATGAATATAGGAAAAATAAGAAATCTGTTGTTTGATATTTTTCAAATAACAAGTTAGTTATAAGTACCTTTTTGGCATAAAACTTTAGAAATTCACAACTAAATATCCATTAGGCCTTTTTCAGTGATTTTTAACACAGAGGCCTAATATCACCTATGAATCTGGACAAAAATAAAATTTGGTACAGAAACCTCACTTAAATCACAGCTATAGTGTAAAATGCCCTTTTAAAACTTGTTTTTGTTAATTTTGCACAAGTAGTATCTGAATCAGTATCCACCTCAAATTTATAGGACAGACTACAGTGACAAATAGTAACCCACTGTAATTTTTACAGAATTTTTGAAAAAGTTAAATCACTGTTGTAGTTCATACCCACCCTAAAAGCATAAATAGAAAAAGAAAAAGAAAATTAATAGTGGAGACTAATGTTACCCTAACCAAACCAGCAAAACCCCTTGAGTACCCACTAAAACATTTAAGGGCATTCCAAGTCTCAATCCATTATGCTTAGGCAAGAACCTCAAACCTAAATTGATAAGCCTAAAACCCTAAGAGCCTCTTATAACAAGGAAACCCTAAATGATTAACTAACTTAGTTTTTCTGCACTAAGGCATAATTGCTATTAAATTCTACATATTATAGCATGCATATATCTTATTCATTGCATTCGATAGATTGCAACCTCGCGGACGGAGAGTACATCCTCGTGCCAGAGCAAGGAGTTGCTCAGGAGGTAGCCCCAGATCCAACACCAGAGCCTGCCGCAGAGGATATGCCTGCCCCAGCTTTGGAAGGCAAGCCGCGATCTTATGCATAACCTATTTATTATGCTATTTTATTACACTTAATGATTGTAGGATTGAATGTGCACTTAAGTGTAGGAGTTGTTTGAAACCCTAGTTGCATGATATCAGGAATCCTTTTGTGATGGATAGTATGCTAGGTCGAGTAGCTGCTTTATTAATTAGGGATCTCGGTAGAAGTCGAGTGATTTTTCTAGCACTCGCACGAGGTCAGGAATTGGTTGTACCCACTTTCATATCATAATGATGTTGGTCTGTAGACAACAATCCATGGGGATTGGTTGTCTACGAGATGGAAATTTGAATAAGGATTGTTGGAGCGAAGGCAGAAACGCCACCCTTCGCCCGAAGTCTCCACCGCTTAGCCCCTGCCCTGACAGACAAAGCAGGCAGGGACACCCTTCGCTTCATCGGCACCAGAGACAACACGGAGACCCTTCGCTCGATTCGGCACCAGACGAAGGCCTGCGGCGACGCCTCCCCGCGGCGCGGCCTCGTTCGGCTCTGAGGCCCACATGAGATCTGGCCCATTGTAACGGGCCCTGCGTGGCCGCGTTTGTGTTACGGGCCTAATTTGTAAAGGCATACTTGTAATTACAGCTTGTAACCCCGCTTTATGGGAATATTCTAGGGATAAACTAGGTGCCTGAGGGCACATGCGTCCTTAACGCAAGGCGCCGTGCACTCGGATACCTATAAATACCCCCGCACAGTGCCCGTGAGAGGCCAGATTTGTAACACCCGGTTTTAAAGAAACAAAGCCGGGTGCATCTCATACATGCGCCAAAGAAGACAACATATATAATAACAGAGTGTATAGAGATAAATGTCATAAAACATCAGAGTAATTATTACATAGCGGAAGTCTTATTACCAAATAAAGATAAATATAAAACGAACTAAGGATCGACGGCGCCAATGTCGACTGGGAAACGCCACCTAGATCAGATCGAACTCCTCAGTGTTAGGCGGCTCCTCCTGAACCACCTGCTCTTCTCCTGTGGGGGGGGTGTGAGACAGCAAGAGTGAGCTCACATACGATCATAGCTCAACAAGTCGTGGGGAATAATGTGACATGAACTCACCAAAGGTGGGAGTTCATATAGTGTAAGGCTGATCAATGAAATAAAGGCTGAAGCTGAGCATTGCTTTTATAAGTTGGTCAAAATTTTATTAGCAGTTACTAAGTGTAAGTAAATACCAAACCACAGTAATAATAAGTAAAAATAATAATAAAATAATCCCAAATGCAGTGAAATGACAGGTTAAGTTTAAGTTCCATAATTTAATCATGTGAGTGTCCGAGCCGCTCATGACCGTGAGCACGGCTAGTATACCAGTTTTACACTCTGCAGAGGTTGCGCATCTTTACCCACAAGTCGTGTTACCCATCTGCCATAGAGTTGATCAGACTCCATACACCTCTACCTAGGAAGCGAGGCAGGGTACCACTATGAGGCCTTTACAAAGTTCCACTAGCTTCAGACTACCCGCTACAGTTTATAGGAAGATCCAGTACAGGGTTCCTGGCTGACCGCCATCGCAGCAAAATCAACCAGGGACCTCCCTGCACTGACCTCTCCCCTACTGCCCTTGCCCCTTTCGGGTAAGGTAGCCCTCCCCTAGCTTTCCTAGTTAATCAGCCAAGGGCGTCCCATTAAACCCTTGTGGTAGCACTGTTTTCCCGGGTGGTTCTCCATGTTCCCATTAACATAATGATCTTAACATGAACAGTAAAGAATAAAACAGATAATATAAAGTATAACAATGAGTGATGAATATCTCTATACCCAAATCCACATAAAGCAATAGCATGTACTACCCAAAACTTTAGTAGTAAAACCAGTGGTGAAGCAAGGTATAAAGATAGTCAAATCTAGGGTATCCTATTGGGTCCCAGCAAAATTATCCTATGCAGATCATTATGAATAATAAGAACATGAATGGGTAAAAGAAGTGATCAAGGGCACAACTTGCCTTCAACGAGCTCCTGCTCAGCTATCTCAACTTGTTGAAGCTCAGGTTCCACAGTGGGTTGCTCGTCTACTCGCATCAATACAATACATACATGGCATAGCATAAATTAACATCACATCAAACATGCAAATAGAATATATAGTAATAAACTAGACATTAAAATAAGATCACAGGAACTGGAATCATCAAATTTGGAGTTATATATTTTAAGTTATGGATTTTCTAAGGTTTTATGCATTTAATACAAGATTAAGTGAAAGAATAATTTTAATGTGTTTGTCATGCCAGAACAGAGACACAAATAGATAGACAATAATTTTATGAAAATTTAGGAACTGGAATGGTCTAATTTGGAGTTCATATGCATTTACTATGAATTAAATAAATTCTGGCATTTATTTATGCATTAAAAATCAATTTCTATTTACTTTTAATGGATTTTCTAACCTTCTGGACTAGGCGTCAATTACAGGAAAGCGCAGGGGCTAGACGGCAAAATATCCTAGACTCAGAATAACCCCAAGGTGGACGGCGGGTTCATTTCTCTAAAACTCAGGGACTCTTTAGCAAAACGTGCAAGCCGAAGGGGTACCGTGAGTTCTGGGCCGTTGGATCTAGGTTTAGCGCGCAGGATTAGATCTCGACTACACTGAAATATGACACCACGATATCCGTGGGATCCTGAATCTACGGTTCAGATCCAACACACCCACGGAGGAATCGTGCCCACGAATTCATAGATGAACGGTCACAGACCTCTAGGACGAAGGGATAAGGTAACAACCAATCTCAGCCGTCCATCACAGAATCAAAGGGCACCTGGGTGTCTTCAACCTTTCGCCGCCCAGGACGCCATCACGCCATACCTGGCTCCCTCTCACGGCCAACGCCGGTATCCAGTGCGGAGGCGCCATGGCCGGACCATGGTCCAAAGACGTTTTGCCGACCCAACCAGAGGAAACCTACACCGAAGAGAAAGGGATAGAAGGCGGACATGGATGGCGACTCATACCGGAAGTTGTCGGGTGAAGGCGCCCAGCTCCGGCGACGTGCGGACCCACGGTGCTGCAAGCGACGATGGAGGATTTCTGCTCCCCACACAGCACCGCGCCCAGCACCCTGCCCGGCACCTTGCTTGAAGCCGCAGCGATTACCCCGACGAGCGATTATCCTCACGTTCTCTCTCTGCTACCTTTCTTCTCTCTCTCTCGGGGCGATGGCGCACCCGCATATATGGTCCACGGGTCGCGCACGCGGACGTGCCATCGCGGAGATCGTTGGCGATTACAGGGGGGGTATGGGCGAGCGACCAACTAACCAGCTGGGATCACGCGCGGTAGGTGCGGAGCGATCTGTTCTCCAGCCGCCACGGCCGAGCGTGATTGAGGCAGGTCAATGGAGAAGAACGTGCCGACAAACGGGGCCCACCGGTCAGTGTGTTGCGTTGGTAGCCAGGGTTGTGCGTTTGGGTGGACGACGTGTATGCGACTGGCAAGTGGGTCCGCCCATCCGGTGAGTGCGCAGCGGAGAAGGTCGACTGCGCGGTCCGCATGGTGATCTGGGCCGAGCGGTGATTACGGGCTACGGCCCACGCCGAGTTCTTTTCTTTTTTTTCCTTTTCTTTTTTTTTATTTTCTCAAATTCAAATTTGAATTCAATTGCAGCTGTGAACTTATGCTCATTTTAAATATACAAATTGAACATACTAATATGGGTGACCTAGCTATTTTATATACATATTTCTTTATTTTCGTATAACATTTTCTTTCTCTTCTCTAAACTCAAATTAAGGTTAAATCTCTAAATTTGGATCTTTTTTTTATATATTTCTTTTTTTTACATTATTTTTAGATTGTCACAAAATGCACACAAAAATAAAATCCAGCATGATGCAAAATTTTGTGGTATGTCTTTTATTAATTATTTGTTTTTTTAAATGTGGCGTTCACATGCTCCATTAAATAGAGACAAAATATTCAAGGGAATAACCTCTTATCATATGATGTACACATTTGGGTGTTACAAATCCTACCCCCCTTAGAAATAATCTCGTCCTCGAGATTTAAGAAGAACTAGAGAAAAGATGGGGGAAGTCTATGCGAAGCTCTTCTTCTCTTTCCCAAGTTGCTTCATCTTCACCGTGGTGACTCCATTGCACTTTGCACATCTTTATAACCTTATTCCTTGTAACTCGAGTCAAAGTGTCCAAAATCTTGATAGGGTACTCAGCATAAGTCAAATCCTCTTGAACACTAAGGTCTTCCATTGGTAGTTGCTCCTCAGGTACCCTGAGGCACTTCTTTAGCTGAGACACATGGAATACATCATGTACATCTGACAGATGATCGGGTAACTCCAGTTGATATGCAACTTCTCCCACTCGCTTTAAGATCAAGAAGGGTCCAATAAAGCGAGGGGACAACTTTCCTTTAACTTTAAATCTCCTCATACCCCGGAGTGGTGACACCTTCAAGTAGACATGATCACCCTCCTTAAACTCCAGGAGTCTTCTCCTATTATCAGCATAGCTCTTTTGTCTTGATTGTGCAATTCTCAAATTTTCTCTTATCATTCGAACTTGTTCTTCTGCCTCTTGAATAAGTTCCGGCCCAAAGAACTGTCTTTCTCCAGTTTGATCCCAATACAGAGGGGTCCTGCACTTCCTGCCATACAAAGCCTCAAATGGTGACATCTTCAAACTAGCCTGATAGCTATTATTATAAGAGAACTCTGCATATGGTAAACTCTTCTCCCAACTGCCACCATGTTTAAGAGCACAAGCTCTTAACATATCCTCCAGCACTTGATTAGTCCTCTCTGTCTGTCCATCAGTCTGGGGATGGTAGGCTGAACTAAAATTCAACTTTGTATCCAAGCTCTCATGCAACTTCTTCCAAAATCGAGAAGTAAACTGTGATCCTCGATCAGACACGATCTTCTTAGGCACACCATGTAGACAAACTATCCGAGTCATATACAATTCTGCTAGCTTGGCTCCCGTATAATTAGTCCTTACAGGTATAAAATGAGCCACTTTGGTCAATCTGTCCACAATTACCCAAATAGAGTCATATCCTGCTGGAGTGCGGGGTAGTCCAACAATAAAATCCATACCAATTTCTTCCCATTTCCACTCAGGTATCTTCAATGGGTGCAATAATCCAGCGGGTCTTTGATGTTCGGCCTTAACTCTTTGACACACATCACACTTAGCCACATGAGCAGCCACATCTCTTTTCAGTCCATACCACCAATACTTTCGCTTCAAATCTTGATACATCTTAGTGCTTCCAGGGTGGATGGAATAATCAGAATCATGAGCTTCTTTCAATATAGCCTCACGGAGGTTATCAATCTCTGGAACACATATCCGATCTTTGAACCATATGGTACCTTGCTCATCCTCTGTGAATTCCGGAACTCGACCATCCGTGATCAGATCTTTAATCTCTTGAATCTTAGCATCACCAATCTGACCTTTACGAATCTCTTGCTCCAAAGTAGGTTCCAACTCAATGGTAACTCCTTCAGTATGAGTAACAATTCCCAAATTGAGTCTCTCAAAATCTTTTGCTAAATCATCAGGTAGCTGGACAACGAAAGCGGAGTGAACATGCTCCTTCCGGCTCAAGGCATCTGCAACCAAATTCGCCTTGCCTGGGTGATAGTGAATCTCCAAGTCATAATCCTTAATGAGCTCCAACCAACGGCGTTGCCTCAGGTTAAGATCCTTCTGAGTGAATATATACTTCAAACTCTTATGATCCGTGTATACTTGGCACTTAGTTCCCATAACGTAGTGTCTCCAAATCTTAAGTGCATGCACAACTGCTGCCAGTTCTAAGTCATGAGTGGGGTAGTTCAATTCATGCTTCCTCAACTGACGAGATGCATAGGCAATCACATGTCCATCTTGCATAAGCACACATCCAAGTCCTTGGCCACATGCATCACAGTAAATGTCAAATCCCTTCTGCAGATCTGGCATAATCAATACTGGAGGTGACATCAATCTCTCCTTCAATTGATCAAAGCTTTCTTGACATTTCTCATCCCACTTAAATTCTTTTCCCTTCTCCAAAAGCGATGTCATAGGCTTGGCAATCTTAGAGAATCCCTCAATAAATCTCCGATAATATCCTGCGAGTCCCAAGAAACTTCGAATCTCAGTAACTGTAGTGGGCACTCTCCACTCCATAATCTCCTTCACCTTAGCAGGATCCACTGCTATTCCTCCATTAGAAATAATATGACCAAGGAACGGCACCTTGTCAATCCAAAACTCGCACTTGCTGAACTTAGCATAGAGTTGATTATCTCGTAACTTCTGTAGCACCAACCTTAGATGTTGTTCATGATCGCTTTCATTCTTAGAATAGATAAGAATATCGTCGATGAATACCACGACGAATCTGTCCAAATACTCCATAAACACCTTATTCATCAAATTCATGAAGTAAGCTGGTGCATTGGTTAGTCCAAATGACATAACAGTAAACTCATATAATCCATAGCGAGTCGAGAAAGCCGTCTTGGGAATATCCGATGGTCTAATCCTCATCTGATGGTAACCGGATCGGAGATCAATCTTCGAGAATACTCTAGCACCTCGCATCTGATCAAATAAATCCTCAATACGGGGCAACGGATACTTGTTCTTCACCGTAACATCATTAAGAGATCTATAATCCACACACATCCGTTGCGATCCATCCTTCTTCTGCACAAATAACACCGGTGCTCCCCAAGGTGAGGAACTTGGACGAATGTAACCAGCCTCTTGTAACTCCGTCAACTGCTTCTTCAGTTCCTTCAACTCCTCTACGGACATTCTATATGGCCGTTTAGAAATAGGGGCGGTTCCAGGTAAGAGATCAATAACAAACTCAACTTCTCTATCAGGTGGCATCCCTGGTAACTCCTCTGGAAAGACATCCGGAAAATCTCTAACCACTCGGATGTTGTCACCAACAAACTCCTCAGGCATAAAGAACATTGCCCGCATGGATGAGGAGGTTACTGCAATATTAACTTGAAACCTTTCTCCTTTAGTGGTAGTGAGTTCTATGGTACCTCTACCACAAGCTATAACGACCTTTGCCTTTCTTAGCCATGACATACCAAGGATCAGATCTATACTGCTTGACTCTAATATTATAGCAGTAGCTCCAAATTCTCTACCCATAATGGTTAATGTCAATCTACGTGTCATTTGATTCGCCTCAACATGCCCTTTAGGTGTAATTACTATCAGGGGTTTTCTCATAGTTAGCAGTGGTATTTCATTTGTGTTGGCATATCTAGCAGACATGAATGAATGTGTAGCACCAGAATCAAATAATATTGTTGCAGGAATTGCGTTAACATAAAACATACCAATTACGAGGTCACCACCCTCAGGAGTATCATCAACGCTGACTTGATTCACCCTGGCTATAGAATATCCCTTGCCAGGGGTCTGTTGCTTGTTCTGAGCTGGAGTAGTAGCAATCCTCTGTGGGCAGACATTTGCATAATGACCAATCTTCCCACACTTGAAACATTGAGTGCCCGGACTCTGTCCTGCAAACTTCGTCGGGGTGCCCGTGGGAGTAGCCTGTCGAGGAGGTGTCCTCAGTGGTGATTGCTGAACTGGGCGTGGTCCTCCGGGTCGAGTCGGTGTACCCTGTGGTGAACTGTAGCGAGGACGAACACTGCTGCTACCCTGTCCTTGTGAGATAGCCTTCCTCTTCAAGTCACCCAATTGAACACGCTTGTGTTCAATAGCAAGAGTCTTATCCAACAGTCTCTGAAATGATGGAAATGTGTGTGCCACTAGAGCATACTGCAGTGGTCCATTAAGTCCTTCAATAAAATGCTCCTGCTTCCTCTCGTCTTCAGCAACTTCTTCAGGGGCATATCTGGATAGCTGAATAAACTTGTCGCGGTACTCGCTGACTGACATACTTCCTTGCTTCAGCGACAGAAACTCCTTCTTCTTGATCTTTATCATCCCAGCTGGAATATGGTAGTTCCTGAACTGTGTACTGAACTCCTCCCAAGCGATAGTATCCGCAGCATCATGGGCAGCAGTATAAGAATCCCACCAGTCCGCAGCAGGACCAGTCAGACGTCCAGAAGCATATAAGACCTTCTCTCGATCAGTGCATTGTGCAATATTCAGCATCTTCTCAATTGACTTCAACCAATCATCCGCGTCCAGTGGATCAGGTGAGCTGGCGAATGTAGGTGGCTTATGACTCATAAACTCCCGGTGCTTATCACGAGGTGGAACTGGTGGTGGTGGTGGAGGCAGTGGCACTTGCTGCTGTTGTTGCTGCTGTTGAAGTTGTTGTTGCAGCTGTTGTTGTTGCGCCCTCCTTTCTTGGCGTATCTCATCTCTCTCCTGGCGCAGCTCCTGGCGTATATCTTCTCTTTCTTGACGCATCTCCTGGCGTTCTTGCTGCATCTGGGCACGCATATCAGCCATGGTGTCTGCCATCTGCTGCATCACCGCCATCTGAGCAGCAACCAGTGGGTCAACTCCGCCTGGTGGAGGATTGGGAGGATTCATCCCAGCAGGTTGTGGCTGAGGTTGTCTTCGAGTGTGTTGGTTAGGAGGCAAGTCAATTCCACCACCCCGCCTGGTATTGACCATCTGAGTTAGATACATATGGTAAGAAAATAGTAGCCAAGGCAGTAATTACAATCATGTTACTTTGGGGGATTTATTAACTAAGCAGTTTAATATTTCACCTACTAAAGCTAATTCAATTCCTTATGTTGGTACATACTAAGATGTCCATCTATAATAATTCAATCAATCAAAGAAGCAAATCATGCATTTAGCACCAGCACATTCAACCAACATTTTTTTTAAGAAAATAGTTTTAAATTTTGTCTCGGGTTCCCTAACTCTTAAGAATGTCATAGGGGTAGGGATTCCAAGGTTTGAAATCCATCTTGTCTCAGAGTAGAAAAGGTAAGAATGATCAGAGTAGAACAGTAGAAGGTGAGACAGGATCAAGATAAGTGTAGAAAGAATCAGAGTAAGGTGAGTGTAGAATGAATCAGAATGAGATAAGTAGGTAAGGGTTTTGTCCATTTCTATCTAGGTTTCGTCCTACAGTCAACATTTCCTCTGATACCACTTCTGTAACACCCGGTTTTAAAGAAACAAAGCCGGGTGCATCTCATACATGCGCCAAAGAAGACAACATATATAATAACAGAGTGTATAGAGATAAATGTCATAAAACATCAGAGTAATTATTACATAGCGGAAGTCTTATTACCAAATAAAGATAAATATAAAACGAACTAAGGATCGACGGCGCCAATGTCGACTGGGAAACGCCACCTAGATCAGATCGAACTCCTCAGTGTTAGGCGGCTCCTCCTGAACCACCTGCTCTTCTCCTGTGGGGGGGGTGTGAGACAGCAAGAGTGAGCTCACATACGATCATAGCTCAACAAGTCGTGGGGAATAATGTGACATGAACTCACCAAAGGTGGGAGTTCATATAGTGTAAGGCTGATCAATGAAATAAAGGTTGAAGCTGAGCATTGCTTTTATAAGTTGGTCAAAACCCCTTGAGTACCCACTAAAACATTTAAGGGCATTCCAAGTCTCAATCCATTATGCTTAGGCAAGAACCTCAAACCTAAATTGATAAGCCTAAAACCCTAAGAGCCTCTTATAACAAGGAAACCCTAAATGATTAACTAACTTAGTTTTTCTGCACTAAGGCATAATTGCTATTAAATTCTACATATTATAGCATGCATATATCTTATTCATTGCATTCGATAGATTGCAACCTCGCGGACGGAGAGTACATCCTCGTGCCAGAGCAAGGAGTTGCTCAGGAGGTAGCCCCAGATCCAACACCAGAGCCTGCCGCAGAGGATATGCCTGCCCCAGCTTTGGAAGGCAAGCCGCGATCTTATGCATAACCTATTTATTATGCTATTTTATTACACTTAATGATTGTAGGATTGAATGTGCACTTAAGTGTAGGAGTTGTTTGAAACCCTAGTTGCATGATATCAGGAATCCTTTTGTGATGGATAGTATGCTAGGTCGAGTAGCTGCTTTATTAATTAGGGATCTCGGTAGAAGTCGAGTGATTTTTCTAGCACTCGCGCGAGGTCAGGAATTGGTTGTACCCACTTTCATATCATAATGATGTTGGTCTGTAGACAACAATCCATGGGGATTGGTTGTCTACGAGATGGAAATTTGAATAAGGATTGTTGGAGCGAAGGCAGAAACGCCACCCTTCGCCCGAAGTCTCCACCGCTTAGCCCCTGCCCTGACAGACAAAGCAGGCAGGGACACCCTTCGCTTCATCGGCACCAGAGACAACACGGAGACCCTTCGCTCGATTCGGCACCAGACGAAGGCCTGCGGCGACGCCTCCCCGCGGCGCGGCCTCGTTCGGCTCTGAGGCCCACATGAGATCTGGCCCATTGTAACGGGCCCTGCGTGGCCGCGTTTGTGTTACGGGCCTAATTTGTAAAGGCATACTTGTAATTACAGCTTGTAACCCCGCTTTATGGGAATATTCTAGGGATAAACTAGGTGCCTGAGGGCACATGCGTCCTTAACGCAAGGCGCCGTGCACTCGGATACCTATAAATACCCCCGCACAGTGCCCGTGAGAGGCCAGATTTGTAACACCCGGTTTTAAAGAAACAAAGCCGGGTGCATCTCATACATGCGCCAAAGAAGACAACATATATAATAACAGAGTGTATAGAGATAAATGTCATAAAACATCAGAGTAATTATTACATAGCGGAAGTCTTATTACCAAATAAAGATAAATATAAAACGAACTAAGGATCGACGGCGCCAATGTCGACTGGGAAACACCACCTAGATCAGATCGAACTCCTCAGTGTTAGGCGGCTCCTCCTGAACCACCTGCTCTTCTCCTGTGGGGGGGTGTGAGACAGCAAGAGTGAGCTCACATACGATCATAGCTCAACAAGTCGTGGGGAATAATGTGACATGAACTCACCAAAGGTGGGAGTTCATATAGTGTAAGGCTGATCAATGAAATAAAGGCTGAAGCTGAGCATTGCTTTTATAAGTTGGTCAAAATTTTATTAGCAGTTACTAAGTGTAAGTAAATACCAAACCACAGTAATAATAAGTAAAAATAATAATAAAATAATCCCAAATGCAGTGAAATGACAGGTTAAGTTTAAGTTCCATAATTTAATCATGTGAGTGTCCGAGCCGCTCATGACCGTGAGCACGGCTAGTATACCAGTTTTACACTCTGCAGAGGTTGCGCATCTTTACCCACAAGTCGTGTTACCCATCTGCCACAGAGTTGATCAGACTCCATACACCTCTACCTAGGAAGCGAGGCAGGGTACCACTATGAGGCCTTTACAAAGTTCCACTAGCTTCAGACTACCCGCTACAGTTTATAGGAAGATCCAGTACAGGGTTCCTGGCTGACCGCCATCGCAGCAAAATCAACCAGGGACCTCCCTGCACTGACCTCTCCCCTACTGCCCTTGCCCCTTTCGGGTAAGGTAGCCCTCCCCTAGCTTTCCTAGTTAATCAGCCAAGGGCGTCCCATTAAACCCTTGTGGTAGCACTGTTTTCCCGGGTGGTTCTCCATGTTCCCATTAACATAATGATCTTAACATGAACAGTAAAGAATAAAACAGATAATATAAAGTATAACAATGAGTGATGAATATCTCTATACCCAAATCCACATAAAGCAATAGCATGTACTACCCAAAACTTTAGTAGTAAAACCAGTGGTGAAGCAAGGTATAAAGATAGTCAAATCTAGGGTATCCTATTGGGTCCCAGCAAAATTATCCTATGCAGATCATTATGAATAATAAGAACATGAATGGGTAAAAGAAGTGATCAAGGGCACAACTTGCCTTCAACGAGCTCCTGCTCAGCTATCTCAACTTGTTGAAGCTCAGGTTCCACAGTGGGTTGCTCGTCTACTCGCATCAATACAATACATACATGGCATAGCATAAATTAACATCACATCAAACATGCAAATAGAATATACAGTAATAAACTAGACATTAAAATAAGATCACAGGAACTGGAATCATCAAATTTGGAGTTATATATTTTAAGTTATGGATTTTCTAAGGTTTTATGCATTTAATACAAGATTAAGTGAAAGAATAATTTTAATGTGTTTGTCATGCCAGAACAGAGACACAAATAGATAGACAATAATTTTATGAAAATTTAGGAACTGGAATGGTCTAATTTGGAGTTCATATGCATTTACTATGAATTAAATAAATTCTGGCATTTATTTATGCATTAAAAATCAATTTCTATTTACTTTTAATGGATTTTCTAACCTTCTGGACTAGGCGTCAATTACAGGAAAGCGCAGGGGCTAGACGGCAAAATATCCTAGACTCAGAATAACCCCAAGGTGGACGGCGGGTTCATTTCTCTAAAACTCAGGGACTCTTTAGCAAAACGTGCAAGCCGAAGGGGTACCGTGAGTTCTGGGCCGTTGGATCTAGGTTTAGCGCGCAGGATTAGATCTCGACTACACTGAAATATGACACCACGATATCCGTGGGATCCTGAATCTACGGTTCAGATCCAACACACCCACGGAGGAATCGTGCCCACGAATTCATAGATGAACGGTCACAGACCTCTAGGACGAAGGGATAAGGTAACAACCAATCTCAGCCGTCCATCACAGAATCAAAGGGCACCTGGGTGTCTTCAACCTTTCGCCGCCCAGGACGCCATCACGCCATACCTGGCTCCCTCTCACGGCCAACGCCGGTATCCAGTGCGGAGGCGCCATGGCCGGACCATGGTCCAAAGACGTTTTGCCGACCCAACCAGAGGAAACCTACACCGAAGAGAAAGGGATAGAAGGCGGACATGGATGGCGACTCATACCGGAAGTTGTCGGGTGAAGGCGCCCAGCTCCGGCGACGTGCGGACCCACGGTGCTGCAAGCGACGATGGAGGATTTCTGCTCCCCACACAGCACCGCGCCCAGCACCCTGCCCGGCACCTTGCTTGAAGCCGCAGCGATTACCCCGACGAGCGATTATCCTCACGTTCTCTCTCTGCTACCTTTCTTCTCTCTCTCTCGGGGCGATGGCGCACCCGCATATATGGTCCACGGGTCGCGCACGCGGACGTGCCATCGCGGAGATCGTTGGCGATTACAGGGGGGTATGGGCGAGCGACCAACTAACCAGCTGGGATCACGCGCGGTAGGTGCGGAGCGATCTGTTCTCCAGCCGCCACGGCCGAGCGTGATTGAGGCAGGTCAATGGAGAAGAACGTGCCGACAAACGGGGCCCACCGGTCAGTGTGTTGCGTTGGTAGCCAGGGTTGTGCGTTTGGGTGGACGACGTGTATGCGACTGGCAAGTGGGTCCGCCCATCCGGTGAGTGCGCAGCGGAGAAGGTCGACTGCGCGGTCCGCATGGTGATCTGGGCCGAGCGGTGATTACGGGCTACGGCCCACGCCGAGTTCTTTTCTTTTTTTTTCCTTTTCTTTTTTTTATTTTCTCAAATTCAAATTTGAATTCAATTGCAGCTGTGAACTTATGCTCATTTTAAATATACAAATTGAACATACTAATATGGGTGACCTAGCTATTTTATATACATATTTCTTTATTTTCGTATAACATTTTCTTTCTCTTCTCTAAACTCAAATTAAGGTTAAATCTCTAAATTTGGATCTTTTTTTTTATATATTTCTTTTTTTTACATTATTTTTAGATTGTCACAAAATGCACACAAAAATAAAATCCAGCATGATGCAAAATTTTGTGGTATGTCTTTTATTAATTATTTGTTTTTTTAAATGTGGCGTTCACATGCTCCATTAAATAGAGACAAAATATTCAAGGGAATAACCTCTTATCATATGATGTACACATTTGGGTGTTACAAGATTAACAGAGCTTTTGCCATCACGCGCGAGTGCCCTGTTGCCATCACCATTCACTCGTGTTGGATCCCCTTGCTGTCGAGAGCGAGTTCCAACATTTGGCGCCCACCGTTCGTGCTACGAGACAACCACCCGCGATGGCACCCAAGAGAGCTAACCCGAAGGCTGACGAGGCTGCGAAGGCAGCACTGCTCGCCGCAAGAAAGGGCAAGGCCCTCGCCCTCACCCAATCCACCCACCAAGAGGCCACTGAAGACGACACCCTCCGCACCTGCGACCCTGAGGGACAACCCTCAGGCTTCGCACCTCCCTCAGGCTTCGCACCTCCCTCAGGCTTCGCACCTCCCTCAGACTTCGCACCACCGGAGGGCGCGGACCTCGCCGAGGATGGTGAGGTCCTCGGCGTCTCAGCAGAAGAACAGCTACAGCTGCGCGCCCTGCGCCTCAAGAACCGCAACCTCCAGAGGCAGAAGGAGATACTGGAGGCCAAGCGCCAGCGTGTGTCCGCACTCGCCAAAGTGCGGCAGATGATACGCGACGAAGAGCACAAGGCCCAGGAACTCGAGCGGGAGATTGCGCTGATGCAGCGCGAAGGCCACCTCAGCCCGCGGCACGAGTCATCCCTCCAGCAGCGCGCACAAAACGAAGACACGCGCGAAGGCTACCCCGGCCTGCAGCATGGGCCACCCCTGCAACACCACGCGCAACCGGAGGACCCGCGTTTCCCCCAGCGCGACTTCACTTTCCCGCACGCCGCGCCATTCCAAGGGGTCAATTATCTCGATGAGCGAAGCCCCCTGGCGCCTCACCTGCAAGTGACACCGTGGCCAACTAACTTCCGGGCTGGGACCTACCCCAAGTACAACGGCAGCACCGACTCGGCTCAATACATAATGAGTTACCAGGTCGCCGTCGCATCGTCCGGGGGGACGACGCCACAATGGCGAAGTCCTTTATCATCGCCCTCGAGGGCCCCACACTCACCTGGTTCACCAGGTTGCCTCCGCTGTCCATCGATTCCTGGAGAAGTCTCCGGGACAAGTTCCTCCTCAACTTCCAAGGGTACCGCCCGGACACCGACGCCCTGGCCGAGCTCTCGCTCTGCAAGCAGCTAGAGAGGGAGACCCTGAGGGAATATTACCGCAAATTCCTGACACTCAAGTCACAGCTACCCTCAGTCGATGACCAGATTGCCATCCACTATGCTATCAGTGGTCTTCGCGCTGGCGTCCTTTACAGCCACTGCATCAGAGATCCGCCGAAGAACCTCCAAGAGTTATACCAGCTGTTTGAAAAGTACGCCAGATCCGAGGAGCTCCACCAGCGCAAGATTGAGTCCCAGCGGAAGCCAAAAGATGCTCCACAGTCACTACACGACGGTTGATCTTTAGCGACCCTTATTAGGGACCGACGGTTGGTTGCTAAAAGTTATGGACCGACAGTTGGTCGCTAAATGCATTTATAGCGACGGTCTATGGGTCGCTAAAAGTTTAGAAATTTAACGACTTATGGTCGGTCGCTATAGAGGTAAGTGTGTGACTGATGGTGGGTCGCTATAGGGGTACGTGACTTTTGTGTTTCTTATTTAATCACCAAAGCCCATGTAAAAGCCTACTAAACAAACAAAACCCTATTCCACGCAACAAACCACAAATTTTCTTTTAAGTGTTTACTATTTATTTGCCTTTAAAATGATTTTTGATTTCTCATAATTAATTTTGGATATCGAATAACATTTCTTGTTAAGTAAATCCAAATAAATAATATAATAAATACTAGTTCAAAAAATAATAACTATTTTATTTATAAATAATTTTGGGTTAATTGTTCTGAATTTTAGGGTTATTTCAAATTATATTTTGAAATTAGAAAGGAATTGAAAAAGAAAAAAAACAAAACCTAACCTAACTAACCCTAACGGCCCAAGGCCCATTAAGCCGGCCGCCCCTGCTCCCTTACCTAGCGCGCGCGCCCTCTTCCAGCTGAAGTCGCCGCCGCCCTCTGCTTCTCTCTCTCTCTCTCTCTCTCCCACCCGCCTCCTCTCTCCTCCCCCTCGCTCCTCTCTCCGACGCGCAGCCGAGCAGACCGTGCCGACCGAGCAGCAGCAGCGCCGTCGCCTCGCTCCTCTCTCTCCCTCGCATTTCATACTATATCTTCCCTCGCCTCGCTCCTCTCTCTCCCGACCGAGCAGCAGCAGTGGGCGGCACCCATGGCGTCCGTGGCGAAGCTCAAGGAGAAGCACGCCGTCGCGACGGCGTCGGTGAACTCCCTGCTCGAGCGCCGGGAGACGCTCCTCGACACCGACGGTGAGGCATCCCTCCCCCCTCCGCGTCGGGAACCCTCTCGTGGGGTTCGGGGATTTCGCGGGCATTTGCTGACTTCTATGTGTGCGCTCGACTGCGCGGTGCAGTGGCGAGATACTCCAAGTCGCAGGGGAGGGTGCCGGTGAGCTTCAACCCTACGGATCTGGTCTGCTGCCGCACGCTGCAGGGCCATAGCGGAAAGGTTGTTGACTTTGGTATCTCACTATGATTTATAGAGTACCAACCTAAACACTATGATTTATTAGTTTGATCTGCAGATTAAGTCTAGTTTTCATAGTACAAACGTTTCACATGATGTATGATCTAAAAGTTGAAAATATGTATCAACCATTACATCAAACTGTTTGGTATAACCTCTAGATGTTGAACCGCTGATAGTTTGTCACTTTAGAGCCAGTATCTGGTGCTCAGTCAGTTTAATTATTGCTACTAGTCTTTCCTGGCCTATGGTCGAAAAAGGTTTCCCATCCATGGTTAGTCAATTTTGTCCCCATATCAATCAGTGCTACCTTTTGTTACCTTCGAGAAATCATATTGCTCAACCGTGGAAATAATGTACCAATGTGTTAATCTAATCCTTGTGTTGTTTCATTTTGGTTTCTTGTACATTCAAATTGCATGTTTTTTGTGTACTCCTTTTTTGACTACTAATTGCTAATCTACCTTTTAACGAGCTACAATAATACTTTATCGGTCACATTTTGATTGTCCAATTATCCAGATATCCTACTGATGGGGACAAGCAAATGCTTGCTAAACAGACGGGTTTAACATGGAACCAGGTAAATAGCTATGTTACTTGTATTTTGGTATGGACAAGGTGCTCATGTTTTATACAAGTACGTATTAGCGAGCTGGTGAAATCACCAAATCAGACCAAACCAATCCGTATACCTGATGAGTTGAGTAAATTTGCTGCAGATGATGCCTGTGTGGTGGCGGTGGGTGTACTGGGCGGATCCGACGGCATGGACGGTTCATGGCAGAGCGCCCCTCGTTTGTGGAGTTCCTCGAGGCATATTTATAATAATATTATATATTTATATCATGGTGATATTTTGTATTTGTCGTTATGTATCTATATTCCATACTAATTTTTTACTTTGTAGCTTTGGTGCTTTTGTGTAAATGATCTAGTTGTAAATGATATTATAATTGTGATGCTTTTGTGAATATATAATTGTGGTGCTTTTGTGTTTATGTGATGGATCTATGACTGTGGTATACTGATTAACTGTGTATGTCTTTATGATTTGTGTATAAAAATCTGTGATTTATGGTGTTTAATTAAATGTATATTATTATTAATAGCAACTGTAAAAAGGGCGACTTTCTGTTGGTTGCTAAATATATAGTATGACGACTTACGGTTGGTTGCTAAATCTATAGTACAGCAACCCACAGTTGGTCGCTAAATATATAATATTAGCAATTGACGGTCGGTCGCTAAAAAGATGTCGGTCGCTAAAGCCTTTAGCGACGGCACTTACAGCGACCATCCTTATGGGTCGCTAAAAGTTTTTAGCGACCGACCGTAGGTCGCTGAAGGCCGTTTTAGCAACCAACCGTAGGTCGCTGTAAGTGAACCGTCGTGTAGTGAGTCCAGCCGCACGTGGACAAGGACTCCGCAACCAGACTCCGGTCGAGATGGCCGTGGTCAGCAGCAAGTGCACAACATTGCCAACCAGCAGCCGGCCGCTGACCCCCTTCGTCGCCAGGAATATCCCCCCCAGGGCCGCGGAAGTGGAACTCGCGGCAGGGGCCGCGGGCGTGCGCAGCCACCCCCTCCACCGCGCCGATTTTACTGCCTTTTCCATGGCGAAGACTGCGCCCACCAAACCAAAGACTGCCCCGAAGTGAAGGCCACCAGAGACAGAATGGCGAGGGCGCAGCCAGCCGACAACCCCAGAATTGTCGCGCATAATTACCAGCCACCCCCTCCACCATATATCCACACTCCCGCCCCGCATCCACCGCACCACGCTTACCAACATCATCAGGAAGTACAAATCGTACATCCTCCGCCTCCACCACCACACCAGCAACAACAAAACATCCCCCATGCCCCAAAGCAGGAAGACTTCGCCGATCAACCTTATCGCGGAGTCATTCATATGATAACTGGGGGATCCAGCACCGACTTCGACACCAAGTGGCAGAAGCGGGACCACTACCGCAGCATAAACCATGTCGCCATCACGGGCCCAGTTGTGCAGACAAAGTGGTCCCACATACCGCTCACCTTCGACGCACGGGACGTCGACTTGCGCAGCGCCCCCCACTGTGACGCCATGGTTATCAATTGCAGCGTGGCAGGCTGGGACCTACACAAGGTCCTCGTTGACAACGGCAGCCAGGCGGACATCATCTTCCTCCACGCCTTCGATCGCATGGGCATCAGCCACAGCCTGCTTAAGCCTTCGGACAACCCGTTGTATGGCTTCGGCGGCAATGGCACCTTCCCCGTCGGCAAAATAGAGTTGCCCCTCTCCTTCATTGTAGCACCCAATGCCCGAAGTGAGCAAGTGACTTTTGACATTGTGGATATGGTATATCCATACAACGCCATCATGGGTCGGGGCTCCATCAATAAGTTTGAAGCTGCCATCCACGGACTGTATTTGTGCATGAAGATACCAGGCCCGCTAGGCGTAATTACAGTCTACGGTAACCAGCAGACAGCGTGCAACATAGAGCGGGACTTCGTGCCTGGTCAGAGGAACGTGCACTGTCTCACGACACAGTGCGAGGTCCGTGCGCCCGCCAGCCCAACTGACAAGCAGCACGACAAGGCTCAGTTGCAGAGTCAGGATGGGACCAAGACTGTCCCCCTCGATCAGGCCACGCCCAAGCAGACAGTCACTATCAGCGAAGACCTTACTTCGCATGAAGAAGAGAAGCTCCTCTGCTGCCTGGCCAAGAATAAAGATGTCTTCGCCTGGTCCGCCCTCGACCTGGTCGGAGTCAGCCGATCCATAATCGAGCACAGTTTGGGAATTGACCCCTCGGTGCGACCAAGAAAGCAAAGGCTCCGCAAAATGTCCGACGAAAAGACAGAGGCCGCCAAGGCGGAGGTGCACCGCCTCCTAGAGGCTAAATTCATTGAGCCAGTGGCTTACCCCACATGGCTCTCCAATGTTGTAATGGTGCAGAAAAAAAGCGGGAAATGGCGGATGTGCATAGACTTCACCAGTCTCAATAAGGCCTGCCCAAAAGACAATTTCCCGTTGCCACGGATCGACAAAATAGTCGATAGCGCGGCCGGATGCGAGGTCATGTCTCTCCTCGACTGCTTCTCCGGCTATCACCAGATATACATGAAGGCGGAAGACAAGGCTAGCACCAGCTTTATAACACCCTTCGGCACTTATTGCTTCATCAGAATGCCGGAGGGTCTCAAGAATGCCGGGTCCACCTTCTCCAGACTCACCAAAACAGTACTCGAAGGGCAGGTCGGCAGAAATATATTTACATATGTGGACGACATCGTCGTCGCCAGCAAAAATAAGGAGGACCATCTCGCCGACCTGGCCGAGACATTCGCAAACATGCGAGATGCACGACTCCGCCTAAACCCGGAAAAGTGCGTTTTCGGTGTTCGCCAGGGCAAGATATTGGGCTACCTGGTGTCACACCACGGCATCAAGGCCAGCCCAACCAAGATCCAGGCCATCATCGACATGTCGCCTCCGCAGTCCGCTAGGGACGTCCAGCGTCTGACAGGCAGATTGGCCGCTCTCAACAGATTCATCTCCAGGTCGGCCGAGCGAAGTCTTCCTTTCCTCAAAACTCTCCGCGGCGCAAAAGACTTCGCCTGGGGGCCGGAGCAAGCAGCGGCCTTCGCCTCATTAAAACAGTACTTAATGGAGCTGGCCACCCTCACGAGCCCCGACTCCTCGCTCCCCCTATTGCTCTATGTCGCGGCTTCGCCGCACGCGGTCAGCGCGGCACTAGTGCAGGAGCAGACAGTCGAAGGCGCTGTCAGACAGTGCCCTGTTTATTACGTCTCCGAGGTCCTGACACCGTCCAAATGCAACATGACAGAGCTGGAGAAGATCGCCTACGCAGTTGTTATGTCCTCGCGCAAGCTGCGCCATTACTTTGAAGCATTCAAGGTCCGCGTCACCTCAGACAGGGGGCTCGGCGAACTGTTTAGAAACCCGGAGGCATCGGTGAGGATCGCCAAGTGGGCAGCCGAACTCTCCGGCTACCACATCAGCTTCGAGCCCAGGACAGCCATCAAATCGCAAGTCCTGGCAGACTTCGTCGTCGACTGGACCGGGCCAGTAGCACAGCCGGACCCGACCACAGAGAAGGTCTGGACGATCCATTGCGATGGCGCATGGTGCCATGCGGGGGCAGGCGTCGCTGCAATCATAACCTCACCAGTCGGGGTCAAGCACAGATATGCAGCACGCCTCAGCTTCAATCTGGAATCCGACAGATGCACAAATAATATAGCAGAATACGAAGCAGTCATCCTCGGCCTCCGCAAGCTAAGGGCCCTCGGAGTCACCACTTGCATCATCAAAACAGACTCCAAGGTAGTTGCCGGCCAGGTCGAGAAAGACTATGCAGCCAAGGACCCCGCACTCATGCAGTACCTCGCGGCCATCCGAAGTCTCGAGAGGCAGTTCAAGGGGTTCACCGTGCAGCATGTGGACCGGGCCAAGAATGAGGAGGCCGACGCATTGGCCAAGGCCGCGGCCAGGGGCGAAACTATGCCCTCCGACGTGTTCTTCCATATCATCGGCACGCCAGCAGTCCGGAGCCCCGAAGGGCTCCAAATAACCAATGACAGCGAGGGCCACCGTACAGTTAACCTCATCATGACCGAAGACTGGCGAGCACCCATTACCCTGTTCCTGCAGGGGTATTATCACCCAGCCGACATCAGTGAGGCCAAGCGCCTCAGACATCGAAGCCGGGACTTCGCTCTGATTGAGGGCCAACTCTACAAAAAAGGGGTCAGTCAACCAATGCTTAAGTGCGTCACCGAGGCCGAAGGCATGCAGATTCTACGTGAAGTCCACAGTGGCACGTGCGGCTCGCACAAGGGGCCGAGGGCCCTAGCTGCTAAGGTGATCCGCCAGGGTTTTTACTGGCCCGCAATGATTTGCGCCGCGAATCGGGTCACTCGGTCCTGCGAAGCCTGCCAGAAGTTCTCTCCTCGGTCAGGCGGCCCTTCGCAGTATACAAAGCTGATCGCCCACACATGGCCTCTCCAGCGCTGGGGTCTCGACATTGTTGGACCCCTGCCCACCGCTCAGGGGAACCTTAAGTTCGCCTTCGTCGCGGTCGAGTACTTCACCAAATGGATCGAGGCACGGGCTGTCGCCACAATAACATCAAAGACTGCCCAAAAATTCTTCTGGCAGAACATCGTTTGCCGCTTCGGAGTACCGTCCGAATTAACAGTCGACAACGGCAAGCAGTTTGATAATCAAGACTTCAAGGATTTTTGTTTCTCCATTGGCACCAAGCTTGCCTTCGCCTCAGTCTATCATCCGCAGTCCAACGGGGTCGTGGAGCGCGCCAACGGGAAAATCTTCACAGCTATCAAAAAAATGCTCCTCGATGAAAAAAAGGGCAGATGGAGCGATTTTTTACCTGAGGCAGTCTGGGCACTAAACACGACTGAGTGCAGGGCGACCGGGTTTGCTCCCTTCCGTCTTTTATACGGATCGGAGGCCATGACCCCGCAAGAAATAAAGCACGGGTCCCCGCGAACAGTCCCGTCAGCCGTCCCAGATGTGGACGAGCCAACTTCAAAGGATCTCATCGACGGAGACCGTGTCTTCGCCCTACAGGCCCTGAACAAGTATCAAGCCCAGACCAAAGCATGGCGCGACCATTCAGTCACCCCGAGGGAGTTCAGCGAGGGGGACCTCGTACTCATTCGAACAGCTCGGACGGAGTCCAAGGGCAAGCTGGAGCCCAGGTGGGAGGGCCCTTTCATCGTCAAGACGAAAGCTTCCCCCAGCGCTTACAGGCTCACAACGCCAACCGGCGAGGACCTGGAGCACTCCTGGAACATCGACAACCTCCGCAAATTTTTTGTTTGATTCCTTAGGGCTGTCTTCGCCCTTGTAATTCGCAAAAACAATCTTGCATCGGCCCGCACTCTTTTCCTCCCGGGGGGTGAGGTTTTTAACGAGGCGGAGCCATGTAATATATGCGTAAAAAATCCCCCGCAAAAAGACATGCGTCGAAAAAGACCGCGATGACGGTCTTCGACATTCGACCACCACGAGGTCACCACGAGGCTAAGCGCTAGCTACCCTCGCGTGCGACAAATCCGCGCAGAAGTCGCCTAAGGGTGCAGCCGGATTAGCACAACAAGTGCGAAAAAAATCGAAGTCTATCGCGAAGACTATCCGCGCAGAAGTCGCCTAAGGGTGCAGCCGGATTAGCACAACAAGTGCGAAAAAAATCTAAGTCTATCGCGAAGACTATCCGCGCAGAAGTCGCCTAAGGGTGCAGCCGGATTAGCACAACAAGTGCGAAAAAAATCTAAGTCTATCGCGAAGACTATCCGCGCAGAAGTCGCCTAAGGGTGCAGCCGGATTAGCACAACAAGTGCGAAAAAAATCTAAGTCTATCGCGAAGACTATCCGCGCAGAAGTCGCCTAAGGGTGCAGCCGGATTAGCACAACAAGTGCGAAAAAAATCTAAGTCTATCGCGAAGACTATCCGCGCAGAAGTCGCCTAAGGGTGCGGCCGGATTAGCACAACAAGTGCGGAAAAAATCTAAGTCTATCGCGAAGACTATCCGCGCAGAAGTCACCTAAGGGTGCAGCCGGATTAGCACAACAAGTGCGGAAAAAATCTGAGTCTATCGCGAAGACTATCCGCGCAGAAGTCGCCTAAGGGTGCAGCCGGTTTAGCACAACAAGTGCGGAAAAAATCTAAGTCTATCGCGAAGGCTATCCGTGTAGAAGTCGCTTAAAAGTGCAGCCGGATTAGCACAAGTGCGAAAAAACCGAAGACTATCTGTGCAGAAGACACTTAAGGGTACACCTGGACTAGCACAACAACGGCTGAAACGACAACATCAAACCATCCACGCCAAGACCAACTCTAATCAAGCCAACACAGCGCAGCAAAACAAATCAGTGAGTACAAAACGCCTTCGCACACACACATGCACGCGAGGGCACACAATTCCACCATACAAGCCTCTACATACACAAGCGAGGGCACCACACTCTACATCGGCTCAACCTTAGGAATAATTCCCATCTCCCTATAATTAAATAACATTATCCTGAGCTCCTCACCCGCAAAAAGCCTTCGCAGTTCCCCTTCACCTACACTCTCGGCGGTCGGCAGAGACAACAGTTCCTGCCGACCAGCCCCACTCACACGAAGCAGAGCCCGCTCCTTCGCGCTAACCCTACGTTTTGCAACCGCCCTTCGTCGACGGCGCCCGGTGCTAGGGCCTGGCACGTCCGACGCGTCCGCGGCGTGTGGCGAAGCCTCCGCCGCAGCCACGTCCAAGGCCGCAAAATAATCCAAATTCTCCTCCGACGACTCCTCAGTCCACTCAACCGAGCTCCCGGAATCGGCAAAATCAAAAAACTCAGATGCAGACCCACTATATTCATTACCACCTTCCGCGGTCGAAGCCGCCAAAAACTCAGTAGCAGCGGTTGCGTGCACAGGCCCAAAACCTTGAACCTGCGCAGCAACCAAAATTCAGTACAACATCCAAAATTCCCCAACCCTAAACAACCACTACGCCACCTGCGAGGGCCCTGACGCTGCGGGAGCCTCCGCCGTTGGCTCCGCCGCCACTTCCGCCATTGTTTCCACCGCCTCCGCCGCCGGATCTTCGACGGTCGGCGCAGCTGCTGCGAGGGCATCAGGAGCGCCTTCGGCTACCTTCAGGGGCAGGTCTTCAACTGTCGCAGCAGATGTGGGGGCGCCTGGTGCGTCTTCCGCGGTCTCCGGGGTCGGCTCCGGGTCAGGCAGGGCGCTGTTCAGTGCTCCGAAGTCGTCCACCCGCTCGCCTCGCTCCGCCTAAAACAAAACATACAAAAAGTCAGCAAACACACGCACAGACCACATCCAGCAAACGCCGAACAAACGACAACGTTACCTGAGCCCTCGCAGCCTCGGCCCGCTCCCTGACCACATCACCACCATACAGACCCCACATCCGGTCATAGAGGGCACCGACGGACTCCTTCACCACGGGGTCTTCGACCTTATAGATATCTCGCCCAAAATCTTCATCTGCCTGGTCGAAGGCCTCATAGTGCCGGCACCCTTCGTGAGAGAGTGCGTTCATCGCCCCCTCGCAGGTGACCAGGGAGGCGAACGACATTAATCCCCTCAGGACAGTGGGGAGCTCCTGCAGCTCCTCTTGCACCCATTCCAGACAGCGAAGCCCGGCCTCTCGCTCCGGCACCACGAAGTCACCGGTCCGCGCACCCAGCTCGCGATATGTGGCCATAAGCTGTGTGCGCGTCCGTTCGGCCTCCGTTCGCACCGCGGCTTCGGCCCCCTTCGCGCGGCTCTCCAGAGCGGTGAGCCGCCCCCGCAGGTCTTCGGCGAGATCCTTGGCAAGATTGCCTTCCGCCCGTGCCAGCCTAGCCTCCGCCTGCGCGGCCTGCTCCTTGGCGATGGCCTCGTTGGCCTCCCTCCTCTCCCCCGCCAGCTGGCGCCGGAGGTCAGCCTTTTCCTTCTCCAGGGCGGCCACCTTGTCCGCCAGTTTACGACACTTGCTGTCGGAGGCCGACTTCTCACGGACAGCGTCAGCATGTTGCGACCGAAGTCTCTCGACTTCGGCAGACAAAGCTGCCGTAAGTGCCCCCGACGCAGTACGGCTGGTGAAGTCAGCCACCTGTAGAGCACACGTAAGGCCATGGCCGTAAAAAAATATATATATATATATATATATATACATATATAATAGCTCGGCGGACCTGACTCAGTGCCTCCGTCGCCTGACTCAGCGCCTCCGTCACTCCTTTCAGCCGGCGGGTCGCCGCGCCAGCCTCGTCCGTGACCAACGCGAGGGCCGACACCTCGCCTCCGGCGCCAAGGGTCCCGTCCCTCGCCTTCGACGACAGCGCAGCCGTCGCGATTGCCGCGGCAGGCACAACTATAGCAAGCCGGCCCTCGTCCGACCCTGCAACGCATCAACGAGTAAAAAAAAAAGGGCGGCCGGGTGACTTACCCCCAAGATAATCGTCCACACTAATATCGGTGCCGAAGTCAGCAACGCGTTTGCCCGGCGGCGGCAACGTTCGAGCCGCCTTCGAAGCCTCCGCCAATCTGCTGGCCGGCGGCACCACCTTCGTCAGTTTGGAGACTCCGGCGCCCGCCGTTGTCTCCGGCGCCTGGCTGGGTGCAGAGGCGCCCGCCTTCACCGCCAGCGGCGGCTTGCCTCCGCTGGAGCCCGCAGCCTTCGCCGTTCCCCGCTGCCTTTTCGGCCGGGCTTCGTGAATCCTGACGGTCGCCTGGCGTTTTTGCGCCGCCCCTTGGCGATCCTTGTCCATCACTGCCCACACAACAGCACCGATATTTCGCCCGTAAGGAAAAACTCTGCACTGACGAACCATACGAGATGTAAAACAGTCTTCCTCAGCCGCGCAGGGGATAGGAACATTTCTAGGCCAGCAGCCCCCGGTAACCCTCAGCATCCGAGCCGAAGACTCCCGGAGCTCGGGCGAAGACATCCTCTCCCCCGGGGCCGCACACGTCCTCATTAACTCTCTAGCAAAACTATCAGACACCCCAATTCCTCCCGTCGCAGTACCTAATTTTCTCTTTTTTGAGGAGGGGGCGGCCGCCAGCGCAGGGTCGCCTCCAGTCTCCACCGCCGGCTTCTTCCCACGGCGGTCCGCTTTGTCTTGACCAGGGTAGCCGTCGTACGGCAATTGATTTAATTCGAAGACCCTGTTCAAACGTTCATTTGACCCGCGAATATCAAAGTTGCGCTGGCCTTCCGTCCTCGCCACGTACCGCCCCACGAGCCGCACCGCCAAGTCCTCCGCATCACGCACAAAGGCGGCCGGGTCACGGTTTCGCAAATTCAGTGCAAAGGCAGGACTTCGCACCACCCTTCCTCCGTGAAAAGGCATCTGGCGAGGGCACACTTCGCCCAGCGCCCAGCCGTGCGCCAAGGGCCAGACCCCGTACGCCACGAACTCTTCAACTAAATCACGACCACTACTCTGGCCGGCGGCGCACCGAAGGGCCCCTTCGTCTGCATCCTCTTCTGCCACTTCAAAAGGCGGATACGCAGAGTAATAGTGAGAGCACATCTCAGACACGGGAAGTCCTTCATGGCCTTCGACAGTAGCCTCAGCAACGTAAAACCAAAATTCATTCCAATTGCCCCACTTGTTGTGGGCGCACGGAACCAACTCCACTACTGGCATTGTGGTCTTGCCGGTCTTCGGCGTGAATGTGCACGACCCGAACTGGGTAACTCCGTCCTCAACCATCCTCTTCTGCCAATGCAAGCAATAATTCTTCGCAAAAACTTCAACCGACGGCTGTCCGCCGTACGAAGTCGTCGCCCAGACATACTTCGCTAGCGCCACCACGGCGTTCGGTGTCAGCTGATGTATTTGAACGTTGAATCTACGCAGGACTTCGCCAACAAACCGGTGCGCAGGCAAGCGGAGACCGGCGACGAAGAACGCCTCGAAAACAACCAACTCACCCTCCGGCTCGGGGACTTCCTCCGTCCCCGGAGCACGAGCGACTCCACCGCCAAAGTAGCCCAAACGCTGCATATCTTCAACGCGGGCCGACGTCATCCGTGACACACCAAAATCAACAGAGTCGCCGGCGCGCAGCTCCTCCACCATCACGCTACTCAACGTCTCCTCAGACGAGGCGGCGGCCGGCGGCGTGGTGTCGGCGGAAGAAGAAGAGGATGGCATTGCTACGTACCGTCGGCGGCGGCGGGCGGTCTGCTTCACTCGAGCCAGAACTCCGACGAGCAAAGGGAGCAGTAGAAGAAGAGGAGCAGAAAGGCGGCAGGCGGCTAGGGTTTTCATGGAGCGCGGAAGGCAAAGTGCAAACAGCGCCGACCCCCGCCCCCTTTTATAGGCAGGGCGCGGCTCTTCGGGAAACCCGCAATCCGACAGGGCGCGACGCTTCGGAAAACCCGCAGTCCAATAGTACGATGTCCATCAACGGTCACATCAAAAACCCCCGCGGAACCACTTCGAGCGAGGGCAGCGTCTCCGCCATCTGGCGACGTCTTCGGCACCAGGTGACTTTGTCGAACTGGTCCCTCGGAGGGCAAATGTTGGAGCGAAGGCAGAAACGCCACCCTTCGCCCGAAGTCTCCACCGCTTAGCCCCTGCCCTGACAGACAAAGCAGGCAGGGACACCCTTCGCTTCATCGGCACCAGAGACAACACGGAGACCCTTCGCTCGATTCGGCACCAGACGAAGGCCTGCGGCGACGCCTCCCCGCGGCGCGGCCTCGTTCGGCTCTGAGGCCCACATGAGATCTGGCCCATTGTAACGGGCCCTGCGTGGCCGCGTTTGTGTTATGGGCCTAATTTGTAAAGGCATACTTGTAATTACAGCTTGTAACCCCGCTTTATGGGAATATTCTAGGGATAAACTAGGTGCCTGAGGGCACATGCGTCCTTAACGCAAGGCGCCGTGCACTCGGATACCTATAAATACCCCCGCACAGTGCCCGTGAGAGGCCAGATTAACAGAGCTTTTGCCATCACGCGCGAGTGCCCTGTTGCCATCACCATTCACTCGTGTTGGATCCCCTTGCTGTCGAGAGCGAGTTCCAACAAGGATTAAGGTGTGGTACCGTGTGTTAAGCGTTTGAACGTACTAAACACATGCCGAGAAATATGGTAAATCGGTAAGCCTAGTTCCTGAGTGAACCTGCCCGCAGATTGCCCTCCTCACGCGACCTGAGATGTGGTCTCCCATTCCAGTTATGGTGGGTACAAGTGCGGTCACTGCACAATGGCAGTCGGGGTCAGTGAGGCATTGTACGCCAAGGCGGTGAGCCCCTTTCTGTTTCCAGGGAATCAATGGGGACGGTTGATGTGTGTGGGGACGGAGTGCCTCGCCACGTCGTGTGTTTAGGTGTACCTTGCAAGGTTTAAAAACTCGATTCGAATCGTCTGCTTCTCGTAGCTAATGAGACTGCTTGATCCATGCTACTACATTGAGTAACAAGTGGAAATGTGATCACTTGTTAAAAGTTGTTGATTGCTAAATGTTTGATACCATGTATGATTAGATAGGTATACATTTAGTCTTAAGAGAGTCACACTAAAACTTGACAAAGCTAAAACTTGATTTATAAACTCAGCTAGTGCTTTTGGCAACCAAACCCCTTAGCCAAACAACTTCATGTCTAGAGGTAGAGGAGTAGACTCCTCACACCGGGTAAGTCTAGTTGAGTATTAGTATACTCAGCCTTGCTTGTGGCATAATTTTACAGGTTCTCTGGAGGACATGGTTGCTGGAGTGACTTGGTCGTCCATCTTGCCACCGGGGTGGACAGTCGAGTGGGATCCTGCCTCGGCTGAGGAGCATGAGGAGTGATGGGACAGGCTTCCCCATCTCTCTGTTTATTTATCGTTAGTTTTATTCCACTGCATTCTGAACAATGATGACTACTTTTGCAAAAACTCCGATGATGATGTAATAAGTTTAATACTCCTCAATGTATGGTTTATGCTTTATTGTATTTGCTCTATGCCTCACCATCGAGTGAGTACGTGGTACTTGATCCTATCAGTGGCCTCGTCGGACTAGATCCGAGGGATTGACGTGTTATTCCCATTTAAGTGTGGTATAGCCTCTAAGGCGGGACTTAGGCACTTAAGTTGGAATAATTCGGGCAGTTCCGCCACAGCTTGTATCGGAGCTCGTACCACCACAGAGGAATCAATAAACTATAAATACCATCCTTTTCCAAAGTAAAACTTGGTAGAAACAAATGTTGGATAGATCGTAGGACGATCAGGATAGACCTAGGACGTGAAGCCTTACGATGATAGAGGGTAGCTAGGTGGCTAATTGAGTAAGCCCTACAGGCTACTATAAGGGATGGGAGTTTCTTCCTATTCCCTCTAGGTTAATGTGAGGTCGTTTAGGACGAGCATGCATGCATCCTTATTTAAACTACTTAATAATTGGGTAAGAGCTTTAATACACAATAATGATAGGTTAAGTACACCCAGTGCCATTGTCGTAGTTATAGAGAGGCTGAGTTGTGATCCCTTTTTATTTCTATAGTTCTTTTTCTTTTACTTATGCTTAACCGTACACAGATGACTTCTCACAGATCCTCGGACGAAGGGAATGCACAGTCCCACACGGACGGGCTTGCACGAGAGGGTTTCCCCCGTATCTTGTGGGAGGTACTTCAGGGAGCTAGTTACACGACGCCTCCCCAGTATGCGGTGCAGCTGTTTGAGAAGCACCGAGTGCCCCGCTGTAGGGTGAGGATGGCCCTAGAGCCTCATCCCCTACAACTAGGCTGGCATTCGCTGGACTCTGAGTCTTTTGGATACAGGGTTGAGGATACTATCGAGTTGATTGCCCATCGCGGACTGACCACCTTCTGTGGTTTCCACCCCTTGGAGCTGTCCAATCACCCCATTGGTTTGTTCCCTGCGAAAAAGGAGGATGACCCAATGTGGAAGGATCGAGTGGAGCATGCCAAGGATATATGGGCTATCTACCTAGGGCAGACTGCTCACTTGATGGTGCGGTGCATGAATGCCCTGTATCGTCTGCAAGTGATGCGAGGAGAGGCCATGTCTCATCTGATGGCACTGTTGGAGGCTACCAAGATCACCTTGGATAACAGGGAGGAACTTGTGGTAGACTTGTCCACTAAGATGGTGGAAAAAGACTTACAAGTGGAACAATTGTCAAATGAGATCCAAGAGCTTGAGGAGCTAGTGGGCACCAGGGAGAACACCATCGAGGTCCTCGAGGATCAGCTAATCAACACTCAGCAGCAGCTTGCGGAGGCTAACCAGCATCTAGATATGCACCACCAGGAGATCCAGGACATGGAGGCCAACGAGGATGTCGACATCGAGGGAGGAGAGGAGCCTGCCTCCAGCTTGGACACCGCTGGCTCAGGGAGACCACCTTCCCCCGAGTCGAGCGTTGCCTCGTTTGCTCACTAGGTCGCAGAAATAGAGTTAGAAGTCTGTGACGGTAGAAATCCTCGAAGCTAGCTTAGCTTTTGCATCCTTGGGGTACTAGGCTAGATAGAGTTGAGTCTTTTGAGTTACTGAAGTAATCATGACAAACTCTTTTGGAAGCATGGATAATGAATGATGCCAGTTTTAATTTAAGAAGAAAAGTTTATGCCATGTGGAATCTTTTATAGTTATGCAAGAATATATTGGTTTTACCCCTTCGACCCTTTCACCATGATTGAACCTTGAGCCTCAGAAATATGACATTAAGAATATACATGATTTTTCAGATGGCAGGAAGAGCGCGTCGTGGACAGAATGAGCGCATTCCTCCACCACCGCCACCACCTCCTACTCTGCAGGAGCTGATGGCTCAGCAGAACGAGATCTTGCGACAGTTAGCTCAGCGCTAGCCACCACCTCAGCATTATGGTGGTTGTGATCATCAGCGTCACCCCGCAGCAGCCAGTTATCAGGAGTTCCTCAGTACTCAGCCACCATTGTTCACCAGGGCCAAGGACCCACTTGATGCTGATGTAGGGCTGAGGGTAGTGGAATCCAAATTCTCGCTACTCCATGGAGTTTGTTCAGAGGTAACTAAGGTCAGGTTTGCCACCCAGCAGCTTCGCAGACCCACGCGGACATGGTGGGATCATTTCCTTGCTATGCAGCCAGCTGATCATGAGGTGGAATGGAGAGAGTTCAAGGCAGCTTTTAGGGGGCATCATATACCAGCAGGCATTATGGACCGAAAGCTCAATGAGTTTCTGGCACTCACTCAAGGGAACCGGACAGTGTTACAGTATGCTCAGGCCTTCAATGACCTGTGCCAGTATGCCAGTTATCATGCAGACACCGACGAGAAGAAGAGGGACAGGTTCAGGAGGGGGCTCAACACTAAGCTCCGCGACCGTCTCAACACAGTCAGGGCCAACAACTATAATGAGTTAGTCAACATGGCCATTTCTCAGGAGGACTGTATCACAGCCCATCAGGCAGAGAAGAAGAGGAAGACCACTGTGGTAGGACCTTCAGCTCAGCCACAACGCTTCAGGATCGTATCTGACACTCAGAACAGGGGACCTCAGCAGCAGCAAGGATGTTGGGTGATCCGACCACAGCCGCAGTAGCAGGCACCCAACTGCACCCAGTTTCCAGTGCAGAGGAACAATTAGCCACAACAGCAGCAGTACCGTCAGGCCAATGGCAACAAGTGTTTCACTTGTGGTAACACCGGACATTATGCTAAGAATTGCCCCAGAAACCAACAGAGGCAGGGGCAAAATGTCAACCAGAACCAAGGCAAGAGGCAGAAGGTGCAAGTGAGACAAGGCAGACTGAACTTCACCACCATGGCTAACATTCCAGAGGGAGCACCCGTCATGACTGGTATCTTTTCAGTTTTGAATTATCCTGCTATTATTCTTTTTGATTCTGGTGCATCACATAGTTTTATCAGTGCCAAATTTAGTGCCAAGTGCCAATTACCTTTTCACCACACCAATGGGGGTATTATGATTTCGACACCAGTAGGCAGGGTTGCCACCTACCAAATAAATAGGCAAGTGCCTATAAAATTTGGTAGTCTTGTGATTAGAACCACCCTTCTCATCTTAGGATTGGATAGCATGGACATTATATTGGGAACTGATTGGTTATCCAGGCATCAGGCAGTACTTGATATTGCAGCAAGGGCCATTGAGATTCACTCCCCTACTTGTGGCGAGACTACTTTATATTTGCCTAATCAGGGTTGTACCTGCTCTTGTGCATTCACCATGATAGAGTCACCGGATGAAAGAATCCCTATGGTCTGTGACTACCCAGATGTTTTTCTTGACGAATTGCCAGGAATGCCACCTGACAGAGACATAGAGTTCGCGATTGAATTGCAACCCGGGACTGCTCCTATATCCAAGAGACCCTATAGGATGCCTCCAGAGGAATTGGCGGAATTGAAAAAGTAGCTACAAGAGTTGTTGGACAAGGGGTTCATTCGCCTAACTACTTCACCTTGGGGATGCCCAGCCTTATTTGTAAAAAAGAAGGATGAAAGTATGAGAATGTGTGTCGATTACCGCCCTCTCAATGCGGTGACCATCAAGAACAAATACCCACTGCCCTGCATTGATGTTTTGTTTGATCAGTTGGTGGGAGCCAAAGTGTTCTCCAAGATAGACCTTCGCTCAGGCTACCATCAGATCAAGATCCGTGCCAGCGATATTCCCAAGACGGCTTTCTCCACCAGATATGGGCTCTATGAGTTTTTGGTGATGTCCTTTGGGCTGACCAATGCCCCGACTTATTTCATGTACCTGATGAACTCAGTATTCATGCCGGAGCTGGACAAATTTGTGGTGGTTTTATTGATGACATTCTAGTGTATTCCAAAAATGAAGCCGAGCACACTAAGGATTTACATACCGTACTTCAGAGACTGCGTGACCATCAGTTGTATGCTAAATTGTCCAAATGTGATTTCTGGATGGAGATAAAATTTCTAGGTCACACAATTTCTCAGGATGGGATATCAGTTGATCCTGAAAAGGTACAAGAAGTAATGGATTGGGAACCTCCTACCACAGTGTGGCAAATTCGGAATTTTCTAGGATTGGAAGGGTATTATCGACGATTTATTCCGGATTTCTCCAGAATTGCCAAGCCAATGACTGAACTATTGAAGAAGGGAGTCAAGTATGAATGGAGCCAGAAGTGAGAGGATGCCTTTCATACACTGAGGCAGCACTTGACAACAGCACCAGTGCTAGCTCAACCTGACAACACCAAGCCCTTTGAAGTTTATTGCGATGTTTCTGGTATTGGATTGGGATGTGTCTTAATGCAAGACAACAGAGTCATTGGTTATGCCTCCCGAGCACTCAGACCCCATGAGCAGAACTACCCCACGCATGATCTAGAGTTAGCAGCTGTGGTTCATGCTCTCAAGATATGGAGACATTACTTGATGGGAGCTCACTGTAACATTTACACTGATCACAAGAGTCTCAAATATATCTTCACCCAGGCTGATCTTAATATGAGGCAGAGGAGATGGTTAGAGCTAATCAAGGACTACGATTTGGAGGTGCATTACCATCCTGGCAAAGCCAATGTTGTGGCAGATGCCTTAAGCAGGAAAGCCCAGTGCAATTGTATGAACATGGATGCAAGAATCACCACCTTATGTGATGAGTTGTGCAAGCTGAACCTAGAAGTCATTTCCCCCGGAGCTTTAAATTATATTTTAGTGGAGCCCACATTACAAGAGCAAATAGTCATGGCACAGATTGGAGACAATGGTGTTCAAGTAATTAAGGAAATGATCGAGCTGAAGGTGGGCAAATACAAATGCTTCCGTCAGGACAGCAAAGGAATCCTATGGTTTGGAGACCGATTGGTTGTTCCCAAGAACCCTGAGCTCAGAACGAAGATATTGGATGAAGCTCACCTTTCAAAATTCTCCATGCACCTCGGCAGTAACAAGATGTATCATGATCTCAGATCTTTATACTGGTGGACCAGAATGAAGAGGGAAATTGCGAAGTATATATCAGAATGTGACACCTTCTAGAGAATCAAGGCCAGTCATTTGAAGGTAGCAGGCCCTTTGCAACCCCTCCCCATACCATCTTGGAAATTGGAGGATATTTGCATGGATTTTATCATGGGATTGCCCAATACCTCCCGACACCATGATTCTATCTGGGTCATTGTGGATCGGTTGACCAAGACAGCTCATTTCTTGCCAGTACATACCACCCATAGGACGGAGAAGTATGCAGAAATCTACATTGACCAGATAGTTCGCTTGCATGGAATACCAAGGACTATAGTATCTAACAAAGGAGCACCATTCGTGGCACGATTTTGGGAGCAATTACAGGAATCACTTGGGACCCATGTAATAAGAAGCTCAACATACCATCCTCAAACAGATGGCCAGACAGAAAGGGTAAATCAGATTCTGGAAGACATGTTGAGGGCATGTGTGCTACACTATGGGAAGGATTGGGACAAGTGCCTTTCCTTGGTAGAATTTTCTTATAATAACAGCTACCAGTCCAGTTTGAAGATGACACCTTTTGAGGCCTTGCATGGGAGAAGGTGTAGGACACCACTAAATTGGTCTCAAGCAGGAGAGAGGCAAATATTTGGACCAGACTTGGTAATTGAAGCAGAGGAAAAGGTCAGAGTTATTAAGAAGAACCTAGAAGCTGCTCAGGCCAGGCAAAAGAGCTATCATGACAAGAGAAGGAAGCCTCTACAGTTTGGAGTGGGAGATCATGTTTATCTTAAGGTGTCACCCACCAAAGGTGTCCAGAGATTTGGAATCAAGGGCAAGTTAGCTCCTCGCTACATTGGACCCTATGAGATCAAGGAAACTTGTGGACCCGTAGCATATCAATTGAAGTTGCCACCCCACTTGTCAGCAGTTCATGATGTGTTCCATGTATCCCAGCTACGGAAATGTGTCTACTTACCCACTGAAGTGCTACCTGAACCAGAAATTGACATAGAACCAGACTTGTCTTATCAAGAGCACCCCGTCAAGGTATTGGACCAAAAGGAGAGATCAACGCGGGCAAAGTCGATCAGAATGTATAAGGTTCAGTGGAGTCACCATTCAGTAGAAGAGGCTACATAGGAGACTGAGGATTTTCTACGTTCTCGCTTCCCCGACTTTCTGCCCAAGGGAGTCGGTACGTAATCCAAAAACCCCACCCCCACCTGCCCCTTGAATCTAAATATAAGAAAAACTTAGGTGTTAAAGGTAGTGTAAGCTTTGAAAATGACTCAAAAAGGACTTCCTTCAGAATTCGCAAAGAGAATGACATTCAAAGAGCCGTTAACTAGAGAAACTTGGATAAAGGAATATCTTTGTAAGCCGCAGGAGATAATTATCTCAATTGTAAATCTCCTGCGATCTGTAACCACCCGAAAATAGTGAGAAGTTGCTGGCCGACGCTCGTGGTTTTTTCCCCTTCGCTTTAGAGGGGTTTTCCATGTTAAATTCGTGTCTTCTCTGTGATTGATCCTCTTTGTGTCACATTCATTTATAACAAGTGGTATCGGAGCTTTGGTTGTTTGGTGATCGGTGTGCTAGGGTTTCCTGCTGGCGCACGGATGTCGATGACAATGAAGTACGATCTTCCACTGCTGGATCTCGACACGCGTTTCTTGCTGTGGCAGGTGAAGATGCGGGCGATTCTCTCGCAGTCTGATCGCGACCTGGATGATGCCCTAGATGGATTTGGCAACAAGGACGCCAGGACATGGACTGATGAGGAGAGGCGCAAGGATCGTAAGGCGCTCGCACATATTCACCTTCATCTGTCTAACAATATCCTGCAGGAGGTTTTGGCGGAGAAAACCGCCGCTGCTCTCTGGTTGAAGCTGGAGTCGATCTGGATGTCAAAGGATCTGACTAGCAAGATGCATGTCAAAATGAAGTTGTTCTCCCACAAGTTGCAGGAAGGAGGCTCCGTTCTGACGCACATATCGGTGTTTAAGGAGATCGTGGCCGATCTGACGTCTATGGAGGTAAAGTTTGATGATGAAGACCTAGCTCTTCTTCTCCTGTGTTCCCTCCCTGCATCGTTTAGCAATTTTCGAGATACCATCCTATACAGTCGTGATACTCTAACCGTGGCTGAAGTGTATGAAGCTTTGACTGCGAAAGAAAAGATGAGACAGATGGTTAACTCGAAAGATGTTGTTGGCTCGAGTGGAGAAGCTTTGTATGTCCGTGGCCGCACTGATCAGAAAAAGTCCAACTTAGGTGGCAAAGGAAAGGGAAAGAACCAGAGGGGTCGCTCCAAGTCAAGGGGGCCATACGATGAATTATTTTGCAAATACTGCAAGAAGATGAACCATGTAATTGAGAACTGTTACAAACTGCAAAACAAGGAGAAGAGGAACAAGGAAAAGGGTAAGACCGGAGGTACTGTCTCTGTTGCATCCGAAAATAATTCTGGTAATGGTGATGTTCTTATTGCCTTTGCTGGTTGTGTTGCTGATGATGCCCAATGGATCCTCGATTCTGCTTGCTCGTATCATGTTTGCACTAAAAAATCTCTGTTTAGTACCTATGAAGCTGTGCAGAACGGAGGTACTCTTCGGATGGGTGATAATTCCCCTTGCACCGTGCAGATCAAGATGTTCGATGGGATTGTACGCATATTGACTGAAGTGCGGCATGTTCCATCCATGTCCAGGAACCTCATCTCTCTAAGTACTCTGGACATAAAGGGCTACAAGTATACCGCCGGTGATGGTGTCATAAAGGTAACAAAAGGCTCTCTTGTGGTTATTAAAGGTGATTTGAAAGCTGAAAACTTATATGTGCTTCAAGGTAGTTCTGGCTCTGCTAATGCTGTTGTTGCATCTGATTCTGAGACTACTAAAATTTGGCATATGCGCCTTGGCCATATGAGTGCACCTGGTTTGGCAGAATTGAGCAAGAGAGGCCTTCTTGATGGTTGCCATGCTGATACTCTTGATTTCTGTGAGCACTGTGTTTCCGGTAAGCATAAAAGGGTAAAATTCAGTTCTGCTGTTCATAATACCAAAAATATTCTTGATTATGTTCATGCTGATTTGTGGGGGCCGTCACGTATACCTTCTCATGGTGGTGTCGTTACATGTTGACTATCATTGATGATAATTCACGCAGAGTTTGGCCTTATTTTCTTAAACAAAAATCAGATGCCTTTGAATCTTTCAAGGTTTGGAAGACTATGGTTGAGAAGCAGACTAAGAGGAAGCTAAAAGTTCTGAGAACTGACAATGGTATGGAGTTTTGTTCTGGTGATTTTAACTCTTTCTGCAGGAAGGAGGGCATTGTGAGGCACCACACTATACCATATACGCCTTAGCAGAACGGTGTGGTAGAGCATATGAACAGAACAATAATCTCCAAGGCTCGGTGTATGTTGTCTAACTCAGGTTTGAGTCGAAAGTTTTGGGCTGAGGCCGCTTCCACTGCTTGTCATTTGATCAATTGTTCACCATCCACTGCTATCGATAAGAAAACTCCAATTGAGGTTTGGTCTGGTTCCCCCTATGATTATTCTCAGTTGAGAGTTTTTGGTTGTACTGCATATGCACATGTTGATAATGGTAAACTTGAGCCTAGAGCAATTAAGTGTGTTTTCTTGGGTTATGGATCTGGTGTTAAAGCATATAAATTATGGAATCCTGATACACAGAAGGCATTTTTTAGTAGAAACGTTGTGTTCAATGAATCTGTTATGTTCCCTTCGGTTGTATCTACCAGTGCTACTAACCAGAATTCTGAGTCTATCAGTGTGCAGGTGGAGCACGGGGGGATGTTGATGATCATGCTCCACCATCGGCTGAACCTGCTGAAAATTTTGTTTCTGAAAATTCATCACCTGTTGTGGAGTCTCATCCCCAGTCTCTTGCTGAAGGCCGAGCTAGGAGGCAGATAGTTCGGCCCCAAAGACTGATTCAAGAGTGCAATGTTGCTTTTGCTTTGGTTGTTGCTGAAGAAGTTGATAATGTTCAGGAACCATTGAATTATTCAGAAGCTATATTGTCTACTGATAGTGAAAAGTGGATGGGTGCTATGCATGAAGAAATGGAGTCTCTTGATAAAAATGGCACTTGGGAACTAGCTCGGCTGCCTTCTGGTAAAAAGGCAATTAAGTGCAAATGGATTTTCAAAAGAAAAGAAGGTATGACTCCAAAAGAGCCTCCGCGCTTTAAAGCAAGGCTAGTTGCAAATGGTTTTAGTCAGATTCCAGGAATTGATTACTCTGATGTCTATTCTCCTGTTGTCAAACATAGTTCAATTCGTACCTTTCTTAGTCTTGTTGCTGTACATGACTATGAGCTTGAACAGTTAGATGTGAAAACTGCTTTCTTACATGGTGATTTGGAGGAGCACATTTATATCGACCAGCTAGAGGGGTTCATTGTTCCTGGAAAAGAAGACTATGTGTGCAGGTTGAAGAAGTCCTTATATGGTCTGAAACAATCTCCAAGACAGTGGTATAAGAGGTTTGATTCATTTATGTGTTCCAAGGGCTTTCAGAGGTCTCAATATGATAGCTGTGTTTATCTAAAATTTGTTAATGGATCACCTACATATTTGCTGCTATATGTTGATTGCTGCCAAGAGCATGAAGGAAATCACTGCTTTAAAGGCACAGCTTAGTAGCGAATTTGATATGAAGGATCTGGGTGCTGCAAAGAAAATCCTTGGCATAGAGATAGTCAGGGATAGGAAGTCTGGACTGTTGTACTTGAGCTAGAAGAATTACATTGAGAAGGTCCTTCGTCGTTTCAACATGCAAAATATTAAACCTGTGAGTACTCCGTTGGCTCCTCATTTTAAACTATCTGCTAAACAGTGTGCTGAAACTGATGCTGGGCTTGAATATATGTCAAAAGTTCCATACTCTAGTGTTGTTGGGTCACTCATGTATGCTATGGTTTGTTCTCGTCCTGATTTGTCTCATGCTATGAGCATTGTTGCTAGATACATGTCTAATCCTGGTAAAGAGCATTGGAAAGCTGTTCAGTGGATTTTCAGATATCTACGTGGTTCTTCTAGTGCTTGTTTATGTTTTGGTAAATCTAGAGATGGTCTGGTTGGCTATGTTGATTCAGATTATGGTGGTGATTTAGATAGGAGGAGATCTCTTTCAGGTTATGTCTTTACTGTTGGAGATTGTGCTGTGAGTTGGAAAGCTCGTTTACAGGATACTATTGCTTTGTCTACCACAGAAGCTGAGTATATGGCAATTGCAGAAGTTACTAAAGAAGCCTTATGGTTGAAAGGTATATATTCAGAGCTATGTGGAATTAAGTCTTCCATTACCATCTATTGTGATAGTCAGAGTGCTATTCATCTCACCAAAGATCAGATGATTACTGAGAAATCCAAACATATTGATATTCGTTATCACTTCGTTCGTGATATCATTGAAAAAGGGTTGGTGAAGGTATGCAAGATCAGTACTGATAATAATCCAGCTGATATGATGAAAAAGCATGTTTCTGTTGCTATGTTGCTCAAACTTAGTTGGTATTATAAAATAGCCCTTAGTGTCCGTTGGCACCGGCAAGATGATGATGCATTTGTTTAAGGTGGAGTTTGCTATTACGATGCTACAAGGAATTTGTCTCAAGGTGGAGTTTGTTGAGTTTGTGATCTGAATTCTGAAGGCGACAAGTTGGCGAGCGAAGCAGAGGCCCGTCGCCGGGAGGCTTGGGCCGGAGATAATTATCTCAATTGTAAGCCTCCTTCGATCTGTAACCACCCGAAAATAGTGAGAAGTTGCTGGCCGACGCTCGTGGTTTTTTCCCTTCGCTTTAGAGGGGTTTTCCACGTTAAATCTGTGTCTTCTCTGTGATTGATCCTCTTTGTGTCGCATTCATTTATAACAAAGCGGACGCTCCGCGAGATGAGAAGGCAAGAAAGGAATGACTGACTTCCGTATGGTGTGTCTAAGACGAGCCATCTACAAAAGACACCGTAAGCATAAGAGTGAGAACAGAACTAGTATGACCAGCGAGTAAACCATAAAAAATTAGGAATTAGAATAAAACAAAATCTTTTAGCAAGGTATAATATATATAGTAGAACATAGATTTGGTCGATATGACCAACTTTTGAAGGGATACCAAAGTCAAGGTGATAATAGGGGTCTATAATCCTTAGAACGACCATTCTACTCTAGGTTGCGGTCCTACAGTCAGCACGACTTTGATACCACCTATGTCACACCTAGTTTTAGAAGGCAAACCGAATGCGAACCATGTACGTGCCAGGATCAGCAATTCACGTACACAGCAGTTACATAACTGGACATCATCACACATTGCTCAAATAATAAAATAAAAGAAGGTATAATAGCCGATTACATCATGATGTCTGAGACATCCACATAGTCTTTAACAATTATCAAAGTGCGGAAAAGAAACGTAGATAAACACGACTTTCACAGGCAGCCGACTGGGGGTTTGCCGCTAACCCACACCTAGAACTCATCGTACTCTTGGAACTCCTCGAAGTCCTCCTCCACGACTTCATCTTCTCCTGAGCAGTGGTTGTAACGTGGACAACCTAAGGGGCATTTGGTGTGTAAAGCAAGGGTGAGTACACATCAACATACTCAGCAATTGTCCCATTTGGCTGTAGTGGACTAGCTTTATCCGGGGTTAAGTCAAGCAGTTGCTTTTAGTTGGTCAGGTTATTATTACTAGTAGAAAGCCAGGTTTTAGCATTAACCCAAGTTGTTAACCCAAAGTACCCTTTCCAAATGGAAAGAATACCACTTACCATTACCATAAGCATAACCAAAACCATCATCCTCATCACCACCTGTAAACCAAACATCTCTGATCAAAGTATCTCTAATCAAAGGAGCTCCCTTGGCCGCTCATAACCGCGAGCACGGATGATATATCAGTTTCATAACACTCTGCAGAGGTTGCACACTTTACCCACAAGCCGTGATTCCCTCTTGCCTCGGGCCGATCAAACCCTTAAACACTACCAAGGTGAATAGGCAGGGTTTCACTATGTAGCCTTTACAAAGATTCCCTGAGGCTATAGCCGCCTGTTAGGTTTACTAAATGTACGACACTCCTCCCCAAGGGGCAAACCACCCTTGGCAGAGCGTGCCGCATACACCGAGCCCCATTGACGGCACGACGGCGAAGCGAACAACACCCTAGTTCCTCTAATTATTCAGCTAAGGGCATCCCATTCCACCCTCATGGTTGCACTGTTTTCCCGGGCGGTCATCCAACGAACCAGTCCTTACGGAAAGGCACTCGAGAAACAGCTCGAGTCCCCTTAAATGCCACAAGTATATCATCATAATCAAAAGGGAAAACAATATATCATAGATAATCTCATCATGTTCATTGATTAATGTGAAGCACTAGCATATAGCTAAACCAAAACAACCCAACCAAAATAGGTAAACAAGGACAAGATGAACAAAATCTAGTCAATCCTTAGGTATAAACTGTGTAAATACAGGGAGTGAATTATAAGAATGAGTAGGACATAGATGGGTCAAGGGACACTTGCCTTCACCAACCAGCTGCTACTTAAGGTCTTCACCTGCAACTCCTTCGGACTCCACCAACTGACCGTTATCTATATGAGTTCAAACATACATTCCACAAATTTAATACAAAAGAACAGTACACCATGCAATAAAATATCTTAAATAAACAGACGCTTAGTACAGGGCTCACACCTACGACTAAGCGAGAAAGAGAGTGTCAGTACCCTGAAACTAGGGAACCCCTTACTGCTGTATAAAAACGCAGTACCCACGCGGCTATTTTTAGTCATGTGGTAAAAGAGTTGTATGTGGGACCAGGCCATGACTCGCCCAAGCCTCGAGCGATAACTCTGGGCCAGCAACAGCACCTGACCCCACCATATGGGCGAGTCCGTTGCCGCCACGTGTCCAGAGAAAGTGACATACTTTGAGGCATCACCAGTGAGTCCGGACCCCCATGGGAAGGTGCTGGACCCCTGTATATACGGTCCAGGCCTCCAAGTTTGGTCTAGGACCTCCACGTGTGTGAACCGGACCCTTGGAATGGGATCCGGACCCCCCTGTATGGGGTCCGGGCCGCCCACAGTGGGGTCCCGGGGTTCCAGGACAGAACATACCTGGGCCTTAATCAGGACCCAGGCGAGGGTCCGGTGCCGACACGTGTCCAGACCTGATATGGTGGGATCCGGACCTTATCACATACACTCCTGATCCCCACCCAGGCGGAGACCCGATGCTGCCACGTGGCCTACTGTGTGCAGCGTAAGCCAACGGGTAGAACTTGGCATTAAGCCTCTGGTCTACGCGCGTCTTTGCATTCATTACGGATAAGACGTGCGCCTGTCCATTCCAGTGACAGGCGGCGTGCCCAATCCACGCTGCGTGGGTCGTGCTGTTACTCACATGTTACCATAGCAAGGACAATGACTCACCATTACTCGCGCGTTTCCAAGAAAAGGGTCACTGCCTATCAATGCTGCATGGACTGCAGTCATCATGACTTCTACTGATTACTCATGCGTTACTAAGGCGGAGGGAATCTGAACGGCTCCGCCTATACACCTCTTTGCACAACAGGCGTACCAGGCTACTCTGTATTCTACTGCAACAAGCCATCACCCACCTGCGGACACGGCAAGACATGGCAGTAGCCAGTCGGAGAAGCAACACAGCGTCCAGCAAAGATCTTTGTGTGCTGTCAGCATTAATTATTCACATAATGTATTCCTTCCATTATGCTCCTGGGCCCGCATGACTGAGCTCAGCATCCTTGTATGTACCTCCCTTAAACTATAAAAGGGAGGGGACACAGCATTACAAGGGACATGGTCAATACAACTTACGGAAAATGGATGTAGGGTATTACGCTCCAGCGATCTGAACCACTATAAACCCTCGAGTGTTCTTGTGTTCATCCAAAATTCACCGATCAGGCAAGCGCTTAGGCCACCTCCTCATCTTAGGATTAGGGCGGGTGCATTCCGCCACCCGGCCGGAGGATTTTCCCACCAACATTTGGCGCGCCAGGTAGGGGGGTTTGGCCTTGGGTTTTTTTGCCTGTTTTCTTGCTCGACATGATGGTTCAGATCATCGAGCACCGTGACTTGTCTTTCGAGGACTTCTCGATGGAGGAAGGGGCAGCATCTTCCATGCCACGAGGCTCTAACCGCCCTGCGCCTGGTGCTGCTGCTATGCAGGCTGCGTAGCAGCACACGCCCGCGCAGACATCCAGGACTCCATCGAGGGCTGCTCCTTGTGGGGTGTTGTCTATAGCCAGGGAGTTGCTACGTAACCCTCCACGTTCCATGGCGTCGCCGGGGGCCATGAGGTTAGTGGCGCGAAGATGTCGACTGTCTTCTCGGCATGGCCCATCCTGGCTCGGCCAGGTCCAGGCCTCGATCATTCCGGCGTCAACGCGAGGCGTCGGCATCTGTGCGCTCACCCTCAGTGAGGGGTGCACGGACTGACGACCTGCGGGCAGAGCTCAACCGCAGGCGTGCGGGCGAGGATGCTCGAGTCTCTCTGGAGAGGGCGTGTGAGCGCCGGCAAAACATCGAGGGTCGCAACCTCGACCAAGACTTCACTGCAGTTGCACCACAAACTCCAAGGGGTGCTCGAATCCAGGCAGGTGTCCCATTGGTCGGCGTGGGCTATGCCGCACTAGCGGATCATCTCCGCGCGGTGACTCGGCCACCCAAGTTCCAGCCACACCTGCTGGATAAGTACGACGGTACGTCAAACCCATCGGAATTCTTGTAGGTCTACGTCACAGCCATTACAGCAGCTGGTGGAAACACTATCGTAATGGCAAGCTACTTCCATGTAGCCTTGATCGGGCCGGCCCTGACCTGGCTCATGAACCTCACCCCAGGGTCGATCTACTCCTGGGAAGAGCTCTGTGCACGGTTCACAGCAAACTTCGCCAGTGCTTATCAGCAGCATGGTGTGGAGGTTCATCTCCATGCAGTAAGGCAGGAACCCGAGGAGGCTCTCCGGGCTTTCATCTCCCGCTTCACCAAGGTATGAGGGACTATACCTCATGTCTTCGATGCCTCCATTATCACTGCTTTCTGACAGGGGGTGCGTGATGAGAAGATGTTGGCGAAATTAGCGATGCATGACGTAGAAACCATCACTACGCTCTTTGCTCTGGCCGACAAATGTGCCAGAGCTGCCGAGGGCCGTGCATGGCACTCGACACCGCAGACCAGAGTTACCCAGACGGGAGGCTCAGGTGCCGCCACCCAGGGCAGTGGCAAGAAGAAGAAGAAGAACCGCAGTCACGATAAGCCGTAGTCTGGTGCTCTGGTCGCTGCAGCTATGGCTGGGGGCCAGGACAAGCATGGCAAGCGCCCACTGCAATAGGGAAGTAACAGTGGGTCATGCCCTGTCCATCCCAACAGTCGCCACAGCACCTCGGAATGTCGAGAGATCCTCAAGCTCGCGAAGCGCATCAGCGAGTGGTGCGAGCAGGCCTCCAAGGATGGCTCACCGCCTCGGTGCCAGTCTGGCAAGGAGAAGGTCGATGAAGGTGACACTGCCACGAGAGAACGGGACCTCGGGTATCAGTCCCCCGAGAAAGTCCTCAAGGACATCCTCACTGGAGACTCCGACTCCGATGATGACAATGACCACCGCAAGAAGCTGTACGTGATGTATGACGGAAGCTAGGAGCTCACCTCCCGTAGGAACATGAAGTCCCTGCGCCGCGAGGTCCTTTCGACGATCCCAGGGGTCCCGAAGGTAGCCCCGCATCAGCGGTGGCAGAGCACCACTATCTCCTTCGGGGCATTCGATTTCCCCGAAAACATGGCAGGGGCCGGCATACTATCACTCATCACCGCCCCTGTCATTGCCAACATGAAGCAACATCATGTCCTGATTGATGGTGGGGCTGGGCTCAACGTCATCAGTCATGCTACGTTCAAGCAGCTGCAGATCCTAGGATCTCGACTGGGACCCTCTTGCCCATTCTCTGGAGTGGGCCCTCAACCGGTGTATTCCTTTGGGAGCATTGCACTCCCGGTTACATTCGGGACTGAGGAGAACTTCCGCACTGAGAACGTCCAGTTCGACGTTGCGGAGGTTAACCTCCCTTTCAATGCCATCATTGGCAGGCCGACCCTAAACCGGTTCATGGCCATTGCCCATTACGGGTACTTGGTCCTGAAGATGCCATCCCCTGCTGGGGTCCTCACCGTGCGGGGTGACCGTGCCGCTGCGCTTGCAGCTATCGAGAAGTTGCACGCCCTGGCGGCAGAAACCGCTCGCCTGGATGATGGGGGGAGGGACCCCTCGACTTCCTGTACCAAGGCGCCTACCGAGGTGCATAAGGTGCAACTATCTAGAGCAGACGGCGGTCCCGTTAAGACCATCCAGGTCGGCGTGGATTCCTCCCAGACCACTCGCATCGCAGGCAATCTGGAGGAGAAATAGGAATTCACGCTTGTCTCCTTCCTCCAGGCAAATGCCGACGTATTCGCATGGGAACCGTCTCAGATGCCTAGGATCCCCAGGGAGGTGATCGAGCACCATATGAAGATCCACCCTGACGACAAACCGGTGAGTCAGAAGCCTCGGAGACAGTCCATTGAGCGGAAGGATTTCATCCGTGAGGAGGTCCGGAAGCTGCTGCGCGTTGGCTTCATTGAAGAGGTCCATCACCCAGTATGGCTGGCCAATCCAGTAATTGTTCCCAAGGCTAACAGGAAGCTTCGGATGTGCATCGACTACACCAACCTCAATAAGGCATGTCCCAAGGACCCATATCCACTTCCACGAATAGATCAAATCGTGGATTCTACCTCTGGGTGCGACCTCCTGTCCTTCCTAGATGCTTACTCTGGTTTCCATCAGATCCAAATGTCTAGGCAAGATAGGAAGCATACCGCTTTTGTAACTGTGGATGGGCTTTACTGTTATGTTGTAATGCCTTACGGTCTGAAAATTCCTTGCCAACATTTGTACGGGCGATGAGTAAGACCTTTGGTGACCTGATTAGGGATAGGGTAGAGGTATACGTTGATGACATCATGGTCAAGACTAAGAGAGGGTCGACCCTAGTGGAAGACATAACCCTAGTCTTTGACAAGCTGCGGGCAACCCTGAAAAGTCCATCTTTGGTGTCTCTGCAGGGAAGTTGCTAGGATTCCTGGTTTCGCACCGGGGCATTGAAGCAAACCCAGAGAAGATCAAAGCAATTGAGACAATGAGGCCTCCGACCCGAATCAAGGACGTCCAGAAGCTTACGGGGTCACTAGCCGCCCTTAGCCGCTTCATCTCTGTCACACCCGGATTTCGGGGCACCAAGACCCGGGCGCGAACATAATCATCAGGTGTGCTGGGACCAAGTCTCACACATATGATGAATCATGGCACATGATCGAATGTCACATCTCTACTATATAATAGGAGTTCTATACAAAATAAATAAATAATTACATTATAAGGAGACAACGGTCCAGCAACCCAAAGTTGACTGGGAGACGACGACCTAGACCTCTCACGAACACATCGCAGCATCCTCCATGCGCCTCATCATGTGGTACCTGTTCTTGACCTATGGGGGGGGTGTGAGACAGCAAGAGTGAGCTCACATACGTTCATCGCCCAACAAGTTGTGGGGAATAATGTGTATGAACTCGCCAAAGGTGGGAGCTCACGTGAAGTGGAAGGCTTACCAAAGTAGATGGTTAGAGCTGAGCATTGCTTTTAAAGTTGGTCAAAATTTTATTAGCAGTTACTAAGTATAAGTAAATACCAACCCAATTAAATAGTAGAACAAAAGTAACAACATCACCTGCAATGCAATGCATATGACAAATTGAATTTAGTTCCATAAATTAATCATCAGAGAGTCCTGAGCTGCTCATGACCGTGAGCTCGGCTAGTATACCAGTTTTACACTCTGCAGAGGTGGGTAACCTAGGGTAACAAAAGTAAATAACAACGGATAACAAAAGTATAATCATGAATAATGTGTATCTCAATGCCCAAAACCACATATAGCACTAGCAAGTACTACCCAAAAAGTTCAGTGGTAAACAAGGCATAAAGATAGACAAACTAGGGTAACCTATTAGGTCCCATCAAAATTAACCTATGCAGATCATTTTGATTTATTAGAACATGAGTGGGTAAAAGAAGTGATCAAGGGCACAACTTGCCTGGGACTTGAGATTCCAGTTACCAGGATGATTCTTCAAATCCTCGTGACCTCACCGCTAGTCGTAGCAATACAAACAAACATGGGATAGATAAAATTAACATTACACCAAACATAGGAACAACTGCATAATAATAATGTACGCGTTACTACGAGATCGCGGAATCAAGAACTACTAAGATCAGAGTTACGGATAAGGAGTTATGATCTATGAGAGATTTATGTGGTTGAACATTAAATTATATTATAAATTGATTATTATGAGAAAATATACTCTAAATAATCCTTTCAACTTTAATCTAGATTACACTTGACTAGAGATCGTGTTTAGTCACCTTATAATCATAAACATATTAATCTTTGATTAAAAGGGTGAATCTACTAACAAATATCTAATTATAGAATTATGCAATATAGTATAATTAATATTGTCACTGTATATTAAATATTAATACGAAGCTAACGCAACTAGAATGAGCTAAATCGGATTTAAAACGGAGGAGTTACGAATTTCCTATGGTTTTATGTACTTGATACGAGATTAATTAAGAAATAAATTTTAATACCATTTTCATGTTAAAACTGTGTCACTATGTGATAAACAACATTATTACAAAATTATAGGAACTGGAATGGATCAATTTGGACTAAGTATACATTTTCTATGAATTAAACACATTTTAGTATTTATTTTTACACTAAAATTCAACTTCCATAACATTTTCCTGATTTTTCTAACCCTCCGGACTGCGCCTCCATTATAGAAAAGTGCAGGGGTGACTTTGTAACAATCCCGAGACTCAGAGCACAGACACGAGGGATGGCGGGTTCTATTTCATAAAAATGCATGGACTTATTTGCAAAACAGCGGATGAAGGGGTACGGTTAACTGTGAGCCGCCCGATCAGATATGAGCGATCAAGATTAGATGGTGGATGGTATGCAGTGAGGGCCGCAGAATCTGGGATCAATGGTCGGATTAGGTTTAGGTTCCTTTGAAGCGGTATGAAATGCGAACTAGTGGATCGACGATAGACGGCCGCGATTTAAATAAACGGAACTGGATCCCCATCGCCCGGCCGGGATCCAACGGCCACGCACACATATCGCTATCAACCATACGGAGCCGTTGATCACAAGATCAACGCCCCGGCGTCATCTCCTTCTCCCCCGCGTACCTAGGCACGGCGGCGCCATTACCGCACCACCCGCACGGTTCCCCCCCCCCCCCCCGAGAATGGCGGCGAGGTTATTGAGCCATTGCCCCGGCCGTTACGCGCGAGAGCTCGGCTTCAGATACAGCGCAGAGGAGTCCAGCTTGCGGGCGAGTGGGAGGTTGTTGCGCTAGCTGAGGCAAGGAAACCGCGAGCTCATGGATTAGGAGGCAGTGGGATCGCGACGAGCCCACATTCTTCGAAGTCCGTTGAAGACGCGAGCGTGAGTGGGAGGGACGGGCCTGACCGTCGGGGCCCGTGAGTCAGTGGGTCTTGAAGCGGTGTAGGAAACGTTGGCCGTGGGACTAGCATATGGGACCCACACGCCGGTGACTGAAGAAGGCAGGTGCGCGCGGATATAGTGAGACCGACGGGGCGGGTCCACCAGTCAGTCGGTTAAAGAGGGGAAAGGAGTTGGGCTACCGGTTTAGGGGAAAGTGAAGGTGAGATGGGCCGAACTGGACAGCGGCCGGCCCATCCAGGCTTTTATTCTTTTTTTCTACAAATTCCAACTTCAATTCAAATTTAAATTCAAACTGTGTGACAAATGCCTATTCACATTAACTGTTCAACTTGAACATAGTATGGTAATTATTTATTTATTTTTTTATACCAATTTTGGGCTTTACAAATCCTACCCCCTTAACAGAAATCTCGTCCTCGAGATTTGTAAGAAAAGGGATACAATAAGTTTGGTCTAGAATTTTAGTTTCTCATTTGGTTTTGGAAATCAAAGTTTTGTTTAAAGTTTTTTTTGGGATATCTATGTCTAGCCATTTATTATGTCCGATGAGGTACGGTTATGGCAAGTATAGGTTGTGGCAAGGAAGAGTATAATAAGGAAAGACTTCATCTATAACTGTGGATCTTGATTCCGCTGGCGATTCAACTTGATCTTTGAAAACTTGAGTTGATGTTTATCCTCTTTGATGTGGTTGGTCTTCTTTGGCCTTTCTTCTTGGAGTTGCCATCCGAGTTAAGGACATATAGTTAGGATAGCCGGGGTACACGAGGTAGGTAGGTTTGAACAGAGTTGTATTTTGCTTTTGGAACGAATGGACTAAGCAGCCTGTGATGTAGGTTATCTTGTTGTTTACGGATGAGTTGGTATAAGACATTAATTTAGGTTAGGTTATGTTTGTTGAAGCAAAGTCTACCCCATATCACCAGATTAACTAACCTGTTAATAACTTACTTTTGATTGGATCATATTAGATTAGATGGGATCTAGATTAGATCGGTTAAGATATGAGGTCAATTAGATCTATTAGGATAAGAGTACATCTTTTCAAGATAAGATGAATCTATTAAGGTGAGGGGGTATCTTTTAAGATAAGGTGGATCTATTGAGATAAGAAAGAATATTGTAAGATAAGATGGATCTAGTAAAATAAGAGAGAATCTTTTAAGATAAGAGGAATCTATGAGTGTAAGATAGAATCTTTCAAGATTAGATGGATATTGTTAGGCTAGATACTTTAATGGGGGATAATCTAGTTTATCTAGTTATTTTTATTAGCATTTTTTCCCTGTATGTATATGCAGATGTAATTGAAGACGTTACTCCACAAATTATCACACTCAATCAAAGATCCAAATCAGACAAGTATCATAAGAACAAACATTCAAGCATACAAATATTACAAAAATAGTTTTGATTTTGTTCCTAAGAGTAGGTCTCCTATTCCTAAAGGTCACTTTAGGTACAAGATTTCAAAGTGTGAAATCCACATTTGTCTTTAGAAGGAAAAGGTAAGAATAATCAGAGTAAAGCGGAAATAGATGAGAAAGGATTAAGAAAAGTTTAGAAAAGAATCAGAGTAGCAAAGATAAGTAGATAATGGTTGTCCAGTTCTATCTAGGTTTCGTCCTACAGTCAACATTCCTCTGATACCACTTCTGTCACACCCGGATTTCGGGGCACCAAGACCCGGGCGCGAACATAATCATCAGGTGTGCTGGGACCAAGTCTCACACATATGATGAATCATGGCACAGGATCGAATGTCACATCTCTACTATATAATAGGAGTTCTATACAAAATAAATAAATAATTACATTATAAGGAGACAACGGTCCAGCAACCCAAAGTTGACTGGGAGACGACGACCTAGACCTCTCACGAACGCATCGCATCATCCTCCATGCGCCTCATCATGTGGTACCTATTCTTGACCTGTGGGGGGGTGTGAGACAGCAAGAGTGAGCTCACATACGTTCATCGCTCAACAAGTTGTGGGGAATAATGTGTATGAACTCGCCAAAGGTGGCAGCTCACGTGAAGTGGAAGGCTTACCAAAGTAGATGGTTAGAGCTGAGCATTGCTTTTAAAGTTGGTCAAAATTTTATTAGCAGTTACTAAGTATAAGTAAATACCAACCCAATTAAATAGTAGAAAAAAAGTAACAACATCACCTGCAATGCAATGCATATGACAAATTGAATTTAGTTCCATAAATTAATCATCAGAGAGTCCTGAGCTGCTCATGACCGTGAGCTCGGCTAGTATACCAGTTTTACACTCTGCAGAGGTGGTACCCTTTACCCACAAGTCATGTTACCCATCTGCCAAGGGATCGCGACTTCCCATACACCTCTACCGAGAAGGCGAGGCAGGGTAACACTACGAGGCCTTTACAAAGTTCCACTAGCTTCAGAAAACCCGCTACAATTTATAGGAAGCTCCAATGCAGGGTTCTTGCTTGACCGCCATCGCAGCAAAATCAACCAAGGACCTCCCTACACTGACCACTCCCCTACTGCCCTTGCCCCTTTCAGGTAAGGTAGTCCTCCACTAGCTTTATTAATTAATCAGCCAAGGGCGTCCATAAACCCTTGTGGTGGCACGTGTTTCTCAAGTTAAGCTCTATGTTCCAATTAACATTAATGATCTTGACATGAACAGTAAATAACAATGGATAACAAAAGTATAATCATGAATAATGTGTATCTCAATGCCCAAAACCACATATAGCACTAGCAAGTACTACCCAAAAAGTTCAGTGGTAAACAAGGCATAAAGATAGACAAACTAGGGTAACCTATTAGGTCCCATCAAAATTAACCTATGCAGATCATTATGATTAATTAGAACATGAGTGGGTAAAAGAAGTGATCAAGGGCACAACTTGCCTGGGACTTGAGATTCCAGTTACCAGGATGATTCTTCAAATCCTCGTGACCTCACCGCTAGTCGTAGCAATACAAACAAACATGGGATAGATAAAATTAACATTACACCAAACATAGGAACAACTGCATAATAATAATGTACGCGTTACTACGAGATCGCGGAATCAAGAACTACTAAGATCGAAGTTACGGATAAGGAGTTATGATCTATGAGAGATTTATGTGGTTGAACATTAAATTATATTATAAATTGATTATTATGAGAAAATATACTCTAAATAATCCTTTCAACTTTAATCTAGATTACACTTGACTAGAGATCGTGTTTAGTCACCTTATAATCATAAACAGATTAATCTTTGATTAAAAGGGTGAATCTACTAACAAATATCTAATTATAGAGTTATGCAATATAGTATAATTAATACTGTCACTGTATATTAAATATTAATACGAAGCTAACGCAACTGGAACGAGCTAAATCGGATTTAAAACGGAGGAGTTACGAATTTCCTATGGTTTTATGTACTTGATACGAGATTAATTAAGAAATAAATTTTAATACCATTTTCATGTTAAAACAGTGTCACTATGTGATAAACAACGTTATTACAAAATTATAGGAACTGGAATGGATCAATTTGGACTAAGTATACATTTTCTATGAATTAAACACATTTTAGTATTTATTTTTACACTAAAATTCAACTTCCATAACATTTTCCTGATTTTTCTAACCCTTCGGACTGCGCCTCCATTATAGAAAAGTGCAGGGGTGACTTTGTAACAATCCCGAGACTCAAAGCACAGACACGAGGGATGGCGGGTTCTATTTCATAAAAATGCATGGACTTATTTGCAAAACAGCGTATGAAGGGGTACGGTTAACTGTGAGCCGCCCGATCAGATATGAACGATCAAGATTAGATGGTGGATGGTACGCAGCGAGGGCCGCAGAATCTGAGATCAAGGGTCGGATTAGGTTTAGGTTCCTTTGAAGCGGTATGAAATGCGGACCAGTGGATCGACGATCGACGGCCACGATTTAAATAAACGGAACTGGATCCCCACCGCCTGGCCGGGATCCAACGGCCACGCACACATATCGCTATCAACCATACGGAGCCGTTGATCACAAGATCAACGCCTCGGCGTCATCTCCTTCTCCCCCGCGTACCTGGGCACGGCGGCGCCATTACCGCACCACCCGCACGGTCCCCCCCCCCCCCCCGAGAATGGCGGCGAGGTTATTGAGCCATCGCCCCGTCCGTTACGCGCGCGAGCTCGGCTTCAGATACAGCGCAGAGGAGTCCAGCTTGCGGGTGAGTGGGAGGTTGTTGCGCTAGCTGAGGCAAGGAAACCACGAGCTCGTGGATTACGAGGCGGTGGGATCGCGACGAGCCCACATTCTTCGAAGTCCGTTGAAGACGCGAGCGCGAGTGGGAGGGACGGGCCTGACCGTCGGGGCCCGTGAGTCAGTGGGTGTTGAAGCGGTGTAGGAAACGTTGGCCGTGGGACTAGCATATGGGACCCACACGCCGGTGACTGAAGAAGGCAGGTGCGCGCGGATATAGTGAGACCGACGGGGCAGGTCCACCAGTCAGTCGGTTAAAGAGGGGAAAGGAGTTGGGCTGCCAGTTTAGGGGAAAGTGAAGGTGAGATGGGCCGAACTGGACAGCGGCCGGCCCATCCAGGCTTTTATTCTTTTTTTTTCTACAAATTCCAACTTCAATTCAAATTTAAATTCAAACTGTGCGACAAATGCCTATTCACATTAACTGTTCAACTTGAACATAGTATGGTAATTATTTATTTATTTTTTTTATACCAATTTTGGGCTTTACAATCTCAAGACTGGCTGAGAGGGCGCTACCCTTCTTCAAGATATTACGGAAGTCTGGCCCATTCTCTTGGACCGAGGAGGCAGATCGAGCCTTTCAAGAGTTGAAGCAGTACCTTGTGTCCCTACTAATACTGGTAGCTCCAGAGCCACGGGAGCCGTTGTACTTATACATTGCAGCGGCTACAGAGGTGGTGAGCATGGTGCTGGTCGTTGAAAGGACGACACAACATCCCCAGGGGAGTCAAAAAGTTCCCCTAGGAGAAGGTGGTGGTCCGACCACCACGATGGTGATGGAAGGTCAAGAGTTTGAGGGCTCGGGACCAACCGCAGGGGTCCGAACCATCGAAAAGCCATTCTACTACGTCAGCGAATTCCTCCATGAGGCAAAGGCCAGGTATCTTGAGACGCACAAGCTTATCTATGCTATACTTGTTGCATCCAGGAAGTTGCGCCACTATTTTCAGGCACACAGGGTCGTGGTGGTGACCTCCTTCCCGTTAAGGGTCATTCTCCACAACTCTAAAGTCACAGGCAACATCGCCAAGTGGGCCGCGGAGCTTGCTGAGTTCCAACTGGACTTCCAGCCTAAGAGCTAGGTTCTAGCTGACTTCATCGTGGAATGGACCCCTTCCCCGAGCGCTCCTAGGGGTCTGGATCCCGATTCGGACCCCACACCTGCGGAGTCCGGGGCTCCGGTCTTCACCGAGCCCCACTGGATGCTCTTCTTCGACGGATCCGCCCGCCAGCAGGGTGGCGGTGCTAGAGTGGTCCTCGTCGACCCAAGCGGAGATCAAGTGAAGTACATGGTGCACCTTGAGTTCAAGGCCACCAATAACATGGCAGAGTATGAAGCACTGATTTTCGGCTTGTCTGCGACCCTATCCCTAGGGATCCACCAGCTCCTCGTGAATGGGGACTCCTAGATGATTATCAAGCATGTTCGCGGAGAACGTAGCTGCAACGAGCCTAGGCTCGCAGCTTACCTCCTCCACGTAAGGAAGCTAGAAAAGGATTTCATTGCCCTGGAACTGTAACATGTTCCTCGGGCTAACAACTCAACAGTAGATGAACTCTCCATGAGGGCATCAACTTGGGCACCCGTGCCCGAGGGCGTCTTCGAAAGACGGCTGCTGAGACCTACCGCCCAGCCTGCCGAACCAGGCGAAAGGGCAAGACTAGCACCTCGAAGCTAGTGGTCTCGGTGGCGTTCCATCTGCAGAACCCACCAAGGATTGTGTGTGCTACAGAGGGTCCTGCCAACCTCTTAGCACCACAACTAGTAGCTCAGAGTGGTCCCGATGCATGGATCTCTGAGATCCGGGACTATCTGAAAGAAAATGTCATTCCGGAAGATCATATGTTTGAGCGCATAGTGCGGTTGGCTAAACGATACACAGTGGTAGAAGGGGATCTATACCGCCGTGGCACCAACGGCATTCTCATGCGGTGCATCACCCAGGAGGAGGGTCGTGAGCTGCTCGTGGAGATCCATGGAGGTGAGTGCGAAAGTCATTCGTCATCCCGCACACTGGTTGGTAAGGACTTACGACACGACTTCTATTGGCCAACCGCTCTCCAGGATGCAGCTGAGTTGGTAAAGTCCTGCAAAGCATGTCAGTTCCATGCAAAGCAGATACACACACCGGCTCAGGCTCTGCAAATGATTCCACCCTCCTGGCCATTCGCCGTATGGGGGGTGGATATCCTGGGACCATTCCCGAGGGCTATCGGTGGGTACCGTTTCCTCTTCATCGCTATCGACAAATTCACAAAGTGGCCAGAGGCCACCCTTATGGTCAATATCACCCAGGGTGTTGCAGTTGCATTCCTCAAGTCGATTATCTATAGATTTGGGGTCCCAAGCCGTATCATTACGGATAATGGGACCCAGTTCAAAAGTCGGCTCTTCCAAGAGTATTGCGAGGGCATCGGCACCTAGCTCTGCTTTGCGTCTGTGGCTCATCCCATGAGCAACGACCAAGCTGAGAGGGCAAACGCAGAAATCCTTAGGTGACTCAAGACACGCACCTATGACTGCTTAAAAAAGCATGGTGCAAATTGGGTCAACAAGCTTCCGTGCGTACTATGGGGGAACCGAACCACACCCAGCCGAGCTACCGGGGAGACCCCGTTCTTCCTGGTCTACGGGGCTGAAGCCTGTCTTCCCCCGGAAATCATTATGGGCTCGCCACGAGTCTAGTATTTCAATGAATCTATGCAGGAACAACTACGGCGTGAGGACATGGACTTCATCACGAACGTAGATGGCGAGCGGTGATCCGAAATGCACGGTACAACCAAGCGCTCAAGCGCTACCACCAGCGATTTATGCATAGTAGGGAGCTCAGGGTCGAGGACCTAGTCCTAAGGCGAGTACTGAACCGAGAAGGGCTCCACAAACTCTCCCTCAGTTGGGAAGGACCCTTCAAGGTGACGGAAATATGCCAACCCAGGTGTGTCTGCCTTGCCACAACAGGAGGAGTACCTCTTCCCAATCCCTGGAATATAGAGCATCTCCGTAAGTTCTATCCGTAAAAGCAAAACTGGGGGGTTGAGTTTTCTTCCTTGGTAACTAGGTTGCGCATATGTGTACGTCAGTCCGGTGAGGCCCGCCCTCGTAAGCCCGGTCTGTTGGTCTACACCCATGTATATCAAGTTATAAGGAAAAGATTTTGTCAGAGGGAAAATCCTCCGACCGAGTGGCAGAATGCACCCGCCCTAATCCAAAGATGAGGAGGGGGCTTAAGCGGTTGCCTGTTTGGTGAATCTCGGATGAACACAAGAGGACTCGAGGGATTATAGTGGTTCAGGCCGCCGGAGCGTAATACCCTACCTCCACTGTGTGTAAATTGTATTGAGTGTGTGTTTGAGGGTGTCCCTTGTAACGTTGTGTGCCTTCCCTTTTATAGTTTAAGGGAGGCACATACAAGGATGCTGAGCCCCGACATGCGGGCCTAGGAGCATAATGGAAGAAATACATTATGTGAATAACTAATGCTGACAGAGTAACGCATGAGTAATCAGCGGGAGTCATGATGGCTGTAGTCCATGCAGCATTGATAGGTAGTAACTCTTTTCCTGGTAACGCGGGAGTAATGGTGAATAATTGCCCTCGCTATGGTAACGTGTGAGTAATTGTACGGTCCATGCAACATGGACTGGGCACGCCGCCTGTCACTAGAATGGACAAACACATGTCTTATCTGTAATAAATGCCAAGACACGGGTAGCCCCGAGGCTTTATGTTAGGCTCCGCCCGTTGGCTTATGCTGTGCGCAGTAGGCCACGTGGCAACATCGGGTCTCCATCTGGGTGGGGAGCAGGAGCGTATGTGGTAAGGTCTGGATCCCACCAGATCAGGTCTGGACATGTGTCGGCTCCGGACCCCCGCCTGGGTCCTGATTAAGGCCCAGGTATGTTCTGTCCTGGAACCTTGGGACCCCACTGTGGGTGGCCCGGACCCCATATAGGGGGTCTAGATCCCATTCTAGGGGTCCTGTTCGCACACATGGAGGTCCTGGGCCAAACTTGGAGGCCTGTACCGTATATACAGGGGTACGGCACTCTCCCATGGGGGTCCGGACTCACCGTTGATGCCTTAGAGTATATCACTTTCTCTAGACACGTGGCAGCCCTGGACCTGCCCATGTGGTGGGGTCAGGCGCTGTTGCTGGCCAAGAGTAGTCGCTCGAGGCTGGGGTGAGTCATGGCCTGGTCCCACATACAGCCCTTTTACCACGCGACTAAAGATAGCCGCGTGGGTACTGCGTCTTTATACAGTAGTAAGGGGTACCGTAGTTTCAGGGTACCGATAGTGGCCCCCGGGCCCATCTCAGGGGAGGATGCGAGCCTGCAGGTGGGGCCAAAGATTGTACTTTGCCTCAACATGACCTGATCGGTGATTGGCGCGTTGTTTTAGTGCGTCTGCTGACGCGCCCGCTGTCAATCCACCTTCAGTCACATCAACTGCCATATCTGTCCCTGCTGCTGACTGACCCACGGCCCCCACGCCTAGTGGTTTTGTCAGGCCACGCACGGGGCGTCTCGTTGCCGCTGCCTTGGTTTAAAAGATAACATTTTGTGTTCTGTAGCGGCCCCAAGGTGGCAGTTTGCTCTTTCCGCACCTGTAACCCGACACACAAACCGTATGACCTGTGGACCTGGGCCCCCGTGTCACAGACTGGGTTGCCTTGGTCCTTGGTGCCCATCGAACGGGATTTCTTGCGAAAATTCAGGGGCGCGCGGAAGGGTTTCCCTGAACAAGGATTCAGGTTTCATTGAAAAAGGATTCACCCCGCGTGTAGCAGTTACCTTTTCGCATTCTCTCCCAATCTGCTGCGCCCCTTTGCCTTCGTGCTTCTCTGCTCCACGCCCGCACCGCCGCACTCGCCATGGCTTCGCTTGGTCATCCTGACCGCTTTCAGTCTGAGGAAGCGCTTAACCTGGTGTGTGGCCTACTTGGGTGGAGCGCGCCAGGGCTCACCTAAGAATCTATGCCGGCGCTGCCCCCCTTGGGGATCTCGTCGCCGGGGAGTTCGTGTTGTTCACCTCCTACATCTCTTGCGGGTTTGCGCTACCGATTTCGCCCTTCTTTCGGTTGCTACTAGAGGAGTTCGGGCTTCAGCTTCAACACCTCACACCCCACTCCATCCTCTAGGCAGCCATCTTCGTCCACCTCTATGAGATGTTCGTAGGTGTGGCCCCCTGCACTTCCCTCTTCCGCTACTTCTTCGTGCTGGTCAAGTCCGGGAAGACCAGGGACCACATCGGGGCCTACTACTTCTAGACGAGGCTAGATCCAGCCGTAGTCTACATCCCCACCTTTGGTGGAGCGAGGTGGGAAAACTAGCGCAGCGACTGGGTGATTGCTAGCACCGAGGCCAACGATAGCCTCATCCTGTCGTCCAACGGGCCATCACTCGACCACAAGCAATGGAGGAGCAAGCCCTCCCTCTCGCCAGAGTTCCTGCCCATATTGGACAGATTAAGGTCTTGTCCACTAGTGGCCTGACATCAATGCACGTGGTCGGCGACCTCCTGAAGCGCCGGATCAGGCCGCTACAGAGGAGACCATGCCTGTGCTGCTGGTTCACCGGCCCGAACGACATCGGCAGGATCTAGCGCGGGCCAGGCACCAATCTGTCCTAGGACGAGCTAGCAGTCCTAGTGGGAGGGATTACTAGGGAAACCTTTGTCCCTGAGTCCCTGTTACTCCCCCAGAACATCTCGGCGCTCTGCGATGACTCAGGCCTGAGGACGGCGATCTTGGCCACGCTGCCGACCCTCGACGACAGCGGCGTGGCGGTTCGCCAAACCGGCGGCCGGGACCCCCTCCGCGGGATCTAGATCTTAGATGCACCGGCTGGAGGTCCCCAGCCCGCCGGTGTGGCTCCTAGCGCCAACCCTGCCGTGGCCCCCAGCCCCTTGGACAAAGGCAAAGGGGCTGCAAGCAGTGCCTCCGCCCTAGGGGGGGTCGGAGGAGGAGAGGCAACGCAGGGTACGTCGTGCTGACGGGTCGCTCATTTCGGAGCCCCCTAGAAGCGTCAGAGGACTGCAGGTGGGGCCGAGGAGACCAGCTCCCAGGCCCACGACGCGCAGAGGCACGTCAGTCCTCTGGTCCCGCCGCCACCACCACCATCAGGGGTTGATCTCCCAAATGGGCACCACCTGTAGCAACAGTAACAGCAGCAGGAGCGGCGATCGCCCTGCTTCTAGGGTCACTGGAAAGTCCAGGGCCCCAAGTAAGTGTAGCACCTTTTTCGATGAGTCTAATCATCATGCTGACCAGTCTTAACCCATCATCTGTTCGCCAGGGCTTCTTCCTCCGCCGCTCCCAAGGTCACGACTCTCCGCTAGATACCAGGTCCACCGACAGGTCTGGCTCTCAGCATCAGGAATCTGCTAAGAGTGGTGCCGGCAGTCCACCCCTAGCTACTGCGAAGACAGCACCAGCGGCTTCTCGTGCCCTAGCCGGGGGACCGGCGGTAGCGGTGCCAGCGTCAGGCAGCGTCGCAGTGGTGGAGGAGGTCCCAGCTAGGGGATCCGCACCCACTCCGGACACTGGAGATGACACAGGAGGCGCATCCAGCTCCAACCCCCCGCCTGCTCTGGAGGAGATGGAGCTGGTGTTTGGGCGGCGACTCCGGTCGGGTAACGAGCAAGAAGCTGCGCCAGTCCCCCTCCCCTGCATGTTGTCTCGTGCCCACCAGGTCCTTAGTGACACTGGGGTAGCAATCTTGCAGGAGTGGGAGGCGCTTGAGGCTAAGCACCAGCGCCTTAGCGACTGGCGCACCCAACTGGAGGAGCGCACCAAGATGGCGTCCTGATAGTTCATGTCCGAGCGGTCCCAACTTGAGTGGGACTGCAAGGAGTACAAGAGGGACCTCCAGAGGGTGTGCGCCAGGGAGCTGGAAGTGTCCCGGAGAGAGAAGAAGGTGACCAGGAGGGAGGAGGCCGTGACCTAGAGGGAGGCCCTCACAACAGAGTACCTTGGACCAGACTCTGGAAGCCCAGTGGGCCCAGCAGGTCAAGGTCATGGAGAGGCTACAAAAGTGGCAGCAAGAGCTCGAGGGCAAGGCCAGCGACGCCGCCCTCGCCGAGGAAAATCTTAAGGCGAAGGAGCAGTCCTTGTACCGGCGGGAGACGGACCTCAGAGGCGAGAGACGAATCTCGGCTTCAGGGAAGAAATGCTCACCCGGCGAGGCGAGTTGCTGGCCGAGCACGAGCTCGAGGCAGAGGAGAAAGAGAGGAAGCTAGAGGAGGATATCCCCAGTTCAATGCAGCGCAGGCGGCGCCGGGTCCCCAGGCGATGGAGGCCACCAGGAAAGCCCTTGAAGATCTCCAAGCGGAGCACCACGCCGGGGTCCAGCGTATTGCCGCGTGGGCCGGCGAAGCAAGCACAACACTAGTGCCGCTAGGGATGAGCCCTATCCCAGTGTTGGAGCTGCCAGCGTCGATCTCCGATGCACTCCCGGTGCTAGACTCTGCCGCCGACCACCTCCAGCGCCTGGATCAGATCCTCGGGGCCCGCCTGGAGGCAAAGGGTAGCAAGCTCTGCCGGGCGGTGGTTGAATATGTCATGATGTGCTTCCGAAGTCATGAACCCGCAATATCCTTGGCGCCGATGATCGCTGGTTCGGTAGCCGCCACAGAAGACGCCGCCCGAGATAGTGTACAAGACACGGTGGAGCTGGTGGCCGAGCACTTCCAGCGTGATCCTGCTCACGACCTGTAGAGACAAAGCAAGGGTTCTGCTAGGAAGCGGCTGTAATAACTTTTGATTTTGTAAGATATTCTAAGAACCGCTAATGAGGTAGCATTGGAAGTTAAACTTATCTGTATGTTATTTGTCCTTGCTGTGTGTAGCGTCATCAACTTCCCCTTGGTACTTGGCCCCCCTAGGAGGTAGGCTCGACGTGTCGAGGCTAGATACCAGTATACCAAAGATAAAATTGGTGGTCCGGCCCCTAGGAGGTAGTCTCTACAGTTTGAGACTACATACTACTAGACTGGGACCTTGACCTGCACACAGCTTCGACTTTGAAGTGTTAGGAGCACATTCATAGGACCCATCATCTGGTATCCGCCATCCTTTGATTCATGCAACAGGACCTACAGGATTTAGCCTAGGAAGCCAAATCGTATGCCCAGACCCATAGGATCATAGTTCCAAATACTAGGGTGCCCGTTGCAGAGTGGTGGAGCGTGCAGGCTTAGGGTACGAAACCATGCTAAGCGGCTACACAACTTCGGACCCCTCTAGGAGGCGAGCGCCCATTCTCTAGAACTGGTCCGCAGGTTGCCGGACCCCCTATAGCAGTAAAGGGGTCTTGAACTGCAAGCCTGGCTACTCAATTCGGATGTCATCATACCAGCAAGGGTGGGAAACTGTATGGGTGGGTTAGATAAAAAATAATGCATGTAAACCGAAGTAGAATAAAACCATCACAAAAGCACATCCAGGGGGTAAATCCTTTCCTTATAACTCGATATACATGGGTGTAGACCAACATACGGGCTTACGAGGGCGGGCCTCACCGAATTGACATACACATATGTGTAACCTAGTTACAAAGGAAGAAAACTCAACCCCCCCAGTTTTTCTATTATGGATAGAACTTACGGAGATGCTTTATATTCCACGGATTGGGAAGAGGCACTCCTTCGGTTGTGGCAAGGCGGACACACCCGGGTCGGCATATTTCTGTCACCTTGAAGGGTCCTTCCCAACTGGGGGAGAGTTTGTGGAGCCCTTATCGGTTCAGTACTCGCCTTAGGACTAGGTCCCCGACCCTGAGCTCCCTACTATGCACAAACCGTTGGTGGTAGCGCCTGAGCGCTTGGTTGTACCGTGCATTTCGGATCGCCGCTTGCCATCTGCGTTCGTCAATGAAGTCCACGTCCTCACGCCGTAGCTGTTCCTGCATAGACTCATCGAAAGACTGGACTCGTGGGGAGCCCATAATGATTTCCGGGGGAAGGCAGGCTTCGGCCCCGTAGACCAGGAAGAATAGGGTCTCCCCGGTAGCTCGGCTGGGTGTGGTCCGGTTCCCCCATAGTACGGACAGAAGCTCGTTGACCCAATTTGCACCATGCTTTTTTAAGCAGTCATAGGTGCGTGTCTTGAGTCCCTTGAGGATTTCTACGTTTGCCCTCTCAGCCTGGCCGTTGCTCCTGGGATGAGCCACAGACGCAAAGCAGAGCTAGGTGTCCATGCCCTCGCAATACTCTTGGAAGAGCAGACTTTTGAACTGGGTCCCGTTGTCCGTAATGATATGGCTTGGGACCCAAATCTACAGATAATCGACTTGAGGAAGGCAACAACAGCACCCTGGGTGATACTGACCATAGGGGTGGCCTCTGGCCACTTTGTGAATTTGTCGATAGCGACGAAGAGGAAACGGTACCCGCCGATAGCCCTAGGGAATGGCCCCAGGATATCCACCCCCCATATGACAAATGGCCAGCAGGGTGGAATCATTTGCAGAGCCTGAGCCGGTGTGTATATCTGCTTTGCATGGAACTGACATGCTTCGTAGGACTTTACCAACTCAGTTGCATCCTGGAGAGTAGTTGGCCAGTAGAAGCATTGCTAGAAGGCCTTACCAACCAGTGTGCGTGTGGCGGAACCGCCCGAATTATTCCAACTTAAGTGCCTAAGTCCCGCCTTAGAGGCTAGACCGCACTTAAATAGGAATAAACCGTCAGTCCCTCGGATCTAGTCCGATAAAGCCACTTAACCAGGATCGAATACCACTAGCTCACTAGAAGGTGAGGCACAGAGAAATACAATAAAATATAATACCACTAATTTAATAAGTATCATTAGTGATTACATTATCGGAGTTTCAGGAATAATAACCATAAATTTTAATGCAACAGAAATAACTAACGGAGAAAACCGAGTAACATGGCGAAGCCTGGCCACGCTACTCCTCCTGGTCCTCTCCTGCGGAAGCAGTAACCCACTCGACCATCTATCCCGGTGGCGGGGATGGAGGCCAAGTCACACCATCAACCAAATCAATGAGGTACCTGCAAAAATTATGCCACAAGCAAGGCTGAGTATACTAATACTATCGGGGACCATAATTAGGGGTACCCTCAAGGCTCCTAATTCTCAGCTGGTAACCCCCATCAGCACAAAGCTGCAAAGGCCTGATGGGTGCGATTAAGTCAGGGATCAGTCCATTTGAGGGACACGATCACGCCTCGCCCGAGCCTAGCCTCGGACAAGGGCAGCCGACCCCGGAGGATTTCCGTCTCGCCCGAGGCCCCCCTTCAGCGGCAAACATATTCTCGGCTCGCCCGAGGCCCTACCTTCGCTAAGAAGCAACCCTGACCAAATCGCCGCACCGACCGACCAAGTCGCAGGAGCATTTAATGCAAAGGTGGCCTGACACCCTTATCCTGACGCGCGCCCCCAGCCGGCAGAGCCGAAGTGACCGTCGTCACTTCGCCGCTCCACTGACCGGCCTGACAGAAGGACAGCGCCGCCTGCGCCACTCCGACTACAGTGCCACTTGACAGAGTAAGACTGACAGGCAGTCAGGCCCTGCCGAAGGCACCATAGGAAGCTCCGCTTTGCCCGACCCAGGGCTCGGACTCGGGCTAAGTCCCGGAAGACGGCGAATTCCGCTCCGCCCGACCCAGGGCTCGGACTCGGGCTAAGTCCCGGAAGACGGCGAACTCCGCCCGACCCAGGGCTCGGACTCGGGCTAAGTCCCGGAAGACGGCGAACTCCGCCCGACCCAGGGCTCGGACTTGGGCTCGGCCCCAGAAGACGACGATCTCCGCCTCGCCCAGGGCTCGAACTTGGGCTCGGCCCCAGAAGATGACGATCTCCGCCTCGCCCGACCCAGGGCTCGGACTTGGGCTCGGCCCTAGAAGACGACGAACTCCTCTTCGCCCGACCCCAGGGCTCGGACTCTGCCCCGGCACCAGCCGGCAATCTCCGCCTCGCCCGACCCGGGGGCTCGGACTCGACCTCGGCTTCGGAGGAGCTTCCACATTGCCCAACCTAGGGCGCAGACCAGCCACGTCAACAGGAGGCGCCATCATCACCCTACCCCGAGCTGACTCAGGCCGCAGGGAACAAGACCGGCGTCCCATCTGGCTCGCTCCGCCAGATAGGCAATGATGGCGCCCCGCATGCTCTGTGACGACGGTGGCTCTCAGCCCCCTTACGGAAGCAAGAGGACGTCAGCAAGGACTCAACCGCTCCGACAGCTGTCCCTCCACCAAGCTCCATCGCTCCTCCGACGGCCACGACATCACACCAGCTCGGTGCCAAGATCTCTCCGGCTGCCACAACGGCATGTACCTAGGGCGCTAGCTCACCTCCGCTAGACATGTAGCACTCTGCTACACCCCCATTGTACACCTAGATCCTCTCCTTACGCCTATTAAAGGGAGGACCAGGGCCCTCTTAGAGAAGGTTGGCCGCGCGGGGACGAGGACGAGAACAGGCGCTCGCTTGGAGCCCCTCGCTCCCTGTAACACCCGGATTTTAGGGGTCCAAAACCCGGGCGTAAACATAATCACCAGGTGTGCTGGGACCAAGTCTCACACATATGATGAATCATGGCACAGGATCGAATGTCACATCTTTATATATAACAGGAGTTCTATACAAAATAAATAATTACATTATAAGGAGACAACGGTCCAGCAACCCAAAGTTGACTGGGAGACGGCGACCTAGACCTCTCACGAACTCATCGCAGCATCCTCCAAGCGCCTCATCCTGTGGTACCTGTTCTTGACCTGTGTGTGTGTGAGACAGCAAGAGTGAGCTCACATACGTTCATCGCTCAACAAGTTGTGGGGAATAATGTGCATGAACTCGCCAAAGGTGGGAGCTCACGTGAAGTGTAAGGCTTACCAAAGAAGATGGTTAGAGCTGAGCATTGCTTTTAAAGTTGGTCAAAATTTTATTAGCAGTTACTAAGTATAAGTAAATACCAACCCAGTTAAATAGTAGAACAAAAGTAACAACTTCACCTGCGATGCAATGCATATGACAAATTGAGTTTAAGTTCCATCATTTAATCATGTGAGTGTCCGAGCTGCTCATGACCGTGAGCACGGCTAGTATACCAGTTTTACACTCTGCAGAGGTTGCGCATCTTTACCCACAAGTCATGTTACCCATCTGCCAAGAGACGACCAATCCCATACACCTCTACCGAGGAGGCGAGGCAGGGTAACATTACGAGGCCTTTACAAAGTTCCACTAGCTTCAGAAAACCCGCTACAGTTTATAGGAAGTTCCAGTGCAGGAATCCCTTGCAGGACCGCCATCGCAGCAAAATCCTCCCGAGGGCCTCCCTACACTGACCACTCCCCTACTGCCCTTGCCCCTTTCGGGTAAGGTAGTCTTCCACTAGCTTTCCTAATTAATCAGCCAAGGGCGTCCCATTCCACCCTTGTGGTAGCACTGTTTTCCCGGGTGGTTCTCCATGTTCCAATTAACATAATGATCTTAACATGAACCATAAATAACAACTGATAACAAAAGTATAATCATGAATAGTGTAATCTTCATACCCAAAACCACATATAGCACTAGCAAGTACTACCCAGAAAGTTCAGTGGTAAACAAGGTATAAAGATAGACAAACTAGGGTAACCTATTGAGTCCCATCAAAATTAACCTATGCAGATCATTATGATTAATTAGAACATGAGTAGGTGAAAAGAAGTGATCAAGGGCACAACTTGCCTGGGCCTTGAGAATCCAGGTACCAACTTGCTCTTCAGATGACACGTGACCTCGCTCTAGTCGTAGCAGTACAAACAAACATTGTATAGGCAAAATTAACATTACACCAAACATAAAAACAAAATACATAATAATAATCTACATATTAGAATAAGATCATAGGAACAGGAATCATTAATTTTGGAGTTATAGATTTTAAGTTATGAATTTTCAAAGGTTTTATGTGTTTTAAAATGGATTAAGTGAGAAATTAAATTTCTAATTGTTTTCATGACAAAACAGAGCCTCTAAGTGATAGAGAATTAAATTATAAAAATTTAGAAAGTAGAATGGACTAATTTGGAGCAAGTATGAATTCTCTATGAATTTATCAAGTTCTAGTAATTATTTTCATATTAAAAATCCATTTTCTATTTCATTTATTCAATTTAAACGCCCACTGGACTGGGCGTCAAATATAGAGAAGTGCAGGGGGTTAAACCAACATTTTCCCAAGACTCAGGCCTCTATCGCATGGATGGCGGGTTGATTCACGGATAATACAAGGTCTCTTTTACAAAACGCACGAGGCCGAAGGGTTACGGTTAACTCTCATCCACTCGATCTGCTACGGACGGCCCAGATTAGATTGAATCTCATCTGAACCGGTACGCGCAGCCAACCCTCCGATCACGATCTAACGGTCGCGGGATCAATACTACTCGATCCCATCTCCAACGCTCATCCAAAATCGGACGGTACACGGCAGCTTCACCTTAGATTCAATCCTAGCTGTTCATATTGGATCTAACGGCACTGGGTCATCTTCTTCCCCTTTTAATCTGGAGCGCACATCAAAATCGGACGGCCCCCAGGAACACAACTCCAACCGGTACACCGAGCTCGCCATTAGATCGAGATCCGACGGCCGCGAACCCATCTCTCCATCACCCTCGTCAACGAGACCGAGGCCTCACGGCGGCGCCAATACTGGCGCGGTGGCGCCATTGCCGCAATCCGTAGTCCAGCGCGCAGGGCCCCAAACTTTGCTCTACCCTACTCTACACGTGGAGGAGATGAAATAGAACTCGTTGGACGACTTCTTACCGGCATACGGACGTTGACGTGCTCCTACCACGACGCAACTCGGATCCGTGGCGGCACCCCGCCGGTCGTAGTACCCCGACGAGTCCTCCCCAGGGTTCCTGGCTTCCACACCGACCGGCACAACAATGAGTGCCCACCGGTGACCCCGAACCGCACCGATGCTGGCCATCAGGTGCCCGAGGTGGAATCCGCCACGGCGGACATCTTCCCCAGGCGACGGTGCCATGGCCCCGCAGTGCCCCAACCAATATCCTGAACAGCGCTAGGCGGAGAGGAGATCATGGAGATCATGGTAAGACGCACCGCACCGAGGCTTGGTATGCCAATGAAGCTGTCCACACACCTAGGCGGATCCGCGGCAGAGCTGGTACGACGGTGAGAAATTCCCCGCCATCCCACGACGTCCTCTGCCAGTTTGAGGCTGAGGCGACGGTAGCACGCGACCCATATATGCGACGGAGGGGGCAAGTCCGAGCGAGTGTTGTTGGTTCACGGCGAGAAATCCGGGCGGGGTTTGGTTGAGGCGCCCACGGAAGCCGCACATTTGGTTGGAGATCGTTTAGGGGAAGAAGATAGCTCTGACAGTCGGGACCCGCGCGCGAGTGACTCCATGCGTTTGACGGGGAAGCCAACAGAGCGCGTGTAGTCATGGGCTAGCACAGGTTAGTACGTGGGCCGAAGGAGGGGGAATTCGGCCCAAGTGGCTTCTTGTGTTTTCTTTTCTATTTTCTTTTTCTGATATCAATTTCGAATTTAAGTTTTAAATTCTTTCTTCATTTTCAACACTGAGATACAAATGCAACAATACAGAAAACAGAGAATGAGATGCTTAATTATGTATTTTATTTATTAATTGTTCCTTTGCTAAGAGGTTAAATATATGTTCCAATAAGAGGGTAAACCTAATGCATATTGGGATCTCTTATTTAGCCCCGCATTTGCAAGGATATATATATATATTTTATAAGGTTTGTAGCTTAAAAATGTAAGAAAATACTTATTAGAGGATAATTTAACTTGATTCTTTTGGATAACATGGCTATAATTCCCCAAGGGATAATGAAATTCATATAAGGATAAATGTGTTTCTAGTTTGTTCTTATTAGAAATCATATTTACTTTAGCAGATGTGAGTTTAAAGGCAAGGAAGTTCTTATTAAAAGTTACTCTAATTTCAAACTCTTTGAAGAATTGTAATGAATTCGACCAACACCATTTTGAGGCGTTACAAATCCTACCCCCCTTAAAAATAATCTCGTCCTCGAGATTAGTAAGAAAGAGGATATAGGAAGAGTGGTTTGCAATTTAGCTTTCAGTTTCTAATTAGTTCAAAATCAAGAGTCTCTCTTTTTTTTTAATAAGTGATTAGGAGAGCATGGGTATATATATGTATGTCTACTTTATTATGTAGGATAGAAGATGTCTTTAGGGTATATATAGGTTTGGGTAAGAAAGAGTAGGATAAGAAAAGACTCCATCCAAGATTGTGGATCTTGGCTCATCTTGGTGACCTCACTTGATCCTTGAAGACTTGAGTTGGTGCTCATCCTTCTTTGACGTGGTTGGTCTCCTTTGGCCTTTCTTCTTGGAGTTGTCATCCGAGTTAAGGACATATGGTTAAGATATATGTGATAAGATAGACTACATGATATAGGTCAAAATCTGGTTTGATGTCAGGTGGTGGTTGATAGATTATGCAATCAATTAAGACTCTATTGATTGGGTAAGTTATGTAACTTGTTATATAGGTCAAGTTGTTGGGTGTGGCCGAGTTGATCTAGGTCACCAATTTAGGCTTAAGTGATTTTTAGAGTATAGCCTTATCCTTTGTATCAGCATTAAGTAACTCAATCTAGCTTAGATCATATTGGATTAGATAGAATCCAGATTAGGTTGGTATGACTAGATTAAACTAGTTAAGATTAGCTAGATCTACCAGGGTAGGGTAAATATTATTAGGATATGTTAGAATCTTTTAAGATAGGATGGATTATATGATATAGGTAGGCCATTGTTTCAAGGATGAGTTGGTATGAGACATTAATTTAGGTTAAGATATATTTGTAGAGACAGTGTCTAACCTATATCACCAACTTAACTAACTTGTTAATAACTCACTTTAGATTGGGTCATATTTAGATTAGATAGAATCTGGATTGGTATCACCGGATTAGTCTAGACAATATCTAATTACTTTGAATTAGATCATGGTTGATATCTTAGACTAGGATAAATATGCTAATTAGGGTGGGATGAATTCATAAGGATAAGGTATAATCTTTTGAGGTAAATTAGATTTATTAAGATAACAAAATCTTTTCAAGATAAGATGAATTTATTAAGGCAAGAAGAATCTTTTAAGATGAGGTGGATCTAGTAAGATAAGAGAGAATCTTATAAGATACGATGAATCTATTAAAATATGGGAGAGTCTTTTAAGATTAGAGGGATCTCTATGAGATGGATACATTTTAATGGAGGATAATCTAAGTGGCTTAGTTTTCTTATGAATTCTATTTATGCCTATACGTATATGCAGATGTAATTGTGGATATTACTCCACAACCCATCACACTCAATCAAAGATCCAAATCAAACAAGTGTCATAAGAACAAACATTCAAGTTCATAGATATCTATAAAAATAGTTTTGCTTTTGTTCCTAAGAGTAGGTCTCCTATTCCTAAAGGTCACTTTAGGCATGGGATTTCAAAGTGTAAAATCCACATTTGTCTTTTAGAAAGAAAAGATAAGAATAATCAGAGTAAGCGGAAATAGATGAGAAAAAGATTAAGATAAGTTTAGAAAAGAATCAGAGTAGCAAAGGTAAGTAAATGAAGGTTGTCCAGTTCTATCTAGGTTTCGTCCTACAGTCAACATTGCTCTGATACCACTTCTGTAACACCCGGATTTTAGGGGTCCAAAACCCGGGCGTAAACATAATCACCAGGTGTGCTGGGACCAAGTCTCACACATATGATGAATCATGGCACAGGATTGAATGTCACATCTTTATATATAACAGGAGTTCTATACAAAATAAATAATTACATTATAAGGAGACAACGGTCCAGCAACCCAAAGTTGACTGGGAGACGGCGACCTAGACCTCTCACGAACTCATCGCAGCATCCTCCAAGCGCCTCATCCTGTGGTACCTGTTCTTGACCTGTGTGTGTGTGAGACAGCAAGAGTGAGCTCACATACGTTCATCGCTCAACAAGTTGTGGGGAATAATGTGCATGAACTCGCCAAAGGTGGGAGCTCACGTGAAGTGTAAGGCTTACCAAAGAAGATGGTTAGAGCTGAGCATTGCTTTTAAAGTTGGTCAAAATTTTATTAGCAGTTACTAAGTATAAGTAAATACCAACCCAGTTAAATAGTAGAACAAAAGTAACAACTTCACCTGCGATGCAATGCATATGACAAATTGAGTTTAAGTTCCATCATTTAATCATGTGAGTGTCCGAGCTGCTCATGACCGTGAGCACGGCTAGTATACCAGTTTTACATTCTGCAGAGGTTGCGCATCTTTACCCACAAGTCATGTTACCCATCTGCCAAGAGACGGCCAATCCCATACACCTCTACCGAGGAGGCGAGGCAGGGTAACATTACGAGGCCTTTACAAAGTTCCACTAGCTTCAGAAAACCCGCTACAGTTTATAGGAAGTTCCAGTGCAGGAATCCCTTGCAGGACCGCCATCGTAGCAAAATCCTCCCGAGGGCCTCCCTACACTGACCACTCCCCTACTGCCCTTGCCCCTTTCGGGTAAGGTAGTCTTCCACTAGCTTTCCTAATTAATCAGCCAAGGGCGTCCCATTCCACCCTTGTGGTAGCACTGTTTTCCCGGGTGGTTCTCCATGTTCCAATTAACATAATGATCTTAACATGAACCATAAATAACAACTGATAACAAAAGTATAATCATGAATAGTGTAATCTTCATACCCAAAACCACATATAGCACTAGCAAGTACTACCCAGAAAGTTCAGTGGTAAACAAGGTATAAAGATAGACAAACTAGGGTAACCTATTGGGTCCCATCAAAATTAACCTATGCAGATCATTATGATTAATTAGAACATGAGTAGGTGAAAAGAAGTGATCAAGGGCACAACTTGCCTGGGCCTTGAGAATCCAGGTACCAACTTGCTCTTCAGATGACACGTGACCTCGCTCTAGTCGTAGCAGTACAAACAAACATTGTATAGGCAAAATTAACATTACACCAAACATAAAAACAAAATACATAATAATAATCTACATATTAGAATAAGATCATAGGAACAGGAATCATTAATTTTGGAGTTATAGATTTTAAGTTATGAATTTTCAAAGGTTTTATGTGTTTTAAAATGGATTAAGTGAGAAATTAAATTTCTAATTGTTTTCATGACAAAACAGAGCCTCTAAGTGATAGAGAATTAAATTATAAAAATTTAGAAAGTGGAATGGACTAATTTGGAGCAAGTATGAATTCTCTATGAATTTATCAAGTTCTAGTAATTATTTTCATATTAAAAATCCATTTTCTATTTCATTTATTCAATTTAAACGCCCACTGGACTGGGCGTCAAATATAGAGAAGTGCAGGGGGTTAAACCAACATTTTCCCAAGACTCAGGCCTCTATCGCATGGATGGCGGGTTGATTCACGGATAATACAAGGTCTCTTTTACAAAACGCACGAGGCCGAAGGGTTACGGTTAACTCTCATCCACTCGATCTGCTACGGACGGCCCAGATTAGATTGAATCTCATCTGAACCGGTACGCGCAGCCAACCCTCCGATCACGATCTAACGGTCGCGGGATCAATACTACTCGATCCCATCTCCAACGCTCATCCAAAATCGGACGGTACACGGCGGCTTCACCTTAGATTCAATCCTAGCTGTTCATATTGGATCTAACGGCACTGGGTCATCTTCTTCCCCTTTTAATCTGGAGCGCACATCAAAATCGGACGGCCCCCAGGAACACAACTCCAACCGGTACACCGAGCTCGCCATTAGATCGAGATCCGACGGCCGCGAACCCATCTCTCCATCACCCTCGTCAACGAGACCGAGGCCTCACGGCGGCGCCAATACTGGCGCGGTGGCGCCATTGCCGCAATCCGTAGTCCAGCGCGCAGGGCCCCAAACTTTGCTCTACCCTACTCTACACGTGGAGGAGATGAAATAGAACTCGTTGGACGACTTCTTACCGGCATACAGACGTTGACGTGCTCCTACCACGACGCAACTCGGATCCGTGGCGGCACCCCGCCGGTCGTAGTACCCCGACGAGTCCTCCCCAGGGTTCCTGGCTTCCACACCGACCGGCACAACAATGAGTGCCCACCGGTGACCCCGAACCGCACCGATGCTGGCCATCAGGTGCCCGAGGTGGAATCCGCCACGGCGGACATCTTCCCCAGGCGACGGTGCCATGGCCCCGCAGTGCCCCAACCAATATCCTGAACAGCGCTAGGCGGAGAGGAGATCATGGAGATCATGGTAAGACGCACCGCACCGAGGCTTGGTATGCCAATGAAGCTGTCCACACACCTAGGCGGATCCGCGGCAGAGCTGGTACGACGGTGAGAAATTCCCCGCCATCCCACGACGTCCTCTGCCAGTTTGAGGCTGAGGCGACGGTAGCACGCGACCCATATATGCGACGGAGGGGGCAAGTCCGAGCGAGTGTTGTTGGTTCACGGCGAGAAATCCGGGCGGGGTTTGGTTGAGGCGCCCACGGAAGCCGCACATTTGGTTGGAGATCGTTTAGGGGAAGAAGATAGCTCTGACAGTCGGGACCCGCGCGCGAGTGACTCCATGCGTTTGACGGGGAAGCCAACAGAGCGCGTGTAGTCATGGGCTGGCACAGGTTAGTACGTGGGCCGAAGGAGGGGGAATTCGGCCCAAGTGGCTTCTTATGTTTTCTTTTCTATTTTCTTTTTCTGATATCAATTTCGAATTTAAGTTTTAAATCCTTCTTCATTTTCAACACTGAGATACAAATGCAACAATACAGAAAACAGAGAATGAGATGCTTAATTATGTATTTTATTTATTAATTGTTCCTTTGCTAAGAGGTTAAATATATGTTCCAATAAGAGGGTAAACCTAATGCATATTGGGATCTCTTATTTAGCCCCGCATTTGCAAGGATATATATATTTTTTTTATAAGGTTTGTAGCTTAAAAATGTAAGAAAATACTTATTAGAGGATAATTTAACTTGATTCTTTTGGATAACATGGCTATAATTCCCCAAGGGATAATGAAATTCATATAAGGATAAATGTGTTTCTAGTTTGTTCTTATTAGAAATCATATTTACTTTAGCAGAGGTGAGTTTAAAGGCAAGGAAGTTCTTATTAAAAGTTACTCTAATTTCAAACTCTTTGAAGAATTGTAATGAATTCGACCAACACCATTTTGAGGCGTTACACTCCCTCTCCCGCGTGGACGCTTGTAACCCCCTACTGCAAGCACACCCGACTTGGGCGCGGGACGAACACGAAGGCCGCGGGATTCCCACCTCTCTCACGCTGGTCTCTGGCTGCCTCGCTCTCCCCCCTTCGCGCTCGCCCTCGCGCTCGACCCATCTAGGCTGGGGCACGCGGCGACATTCACTCGTCGGCCCAGGGACCCCCCGGTCTCGGAACGCCGACAGTTGGCGCGCCAGGTAGGGGCCTGCTGCGTGTTGACGAACAGCTTCCCGTCAAGCTCCAGATGGGCAGTCTCCAGCAACCTCTCCAACCCGGGATGGTGCTCCGTTTCGGGAGTCTTGAGTTCATGTCCCTCGATGGCAGCTACGACATGATACTCCTTACACCGCCGTGCGACAACAACAGTGGCAGCCGACAACCCGCCCGCCGGCGGCGGAATCGGCGACGTCTTCCCCGCATGGTGGAAGAACAATCTTCGAGCTCACCCCGTCCTCTCCCCCGCCAGCGGAGGAGGAGGCGGGGGAACCAAGGCCAAGCAGGAGACAGCGCCTCGTCGGCTGTTGAGCGAGTCGACGGCCCCGGCACCCCAACGGGGGGCGCACCGGGCGTCGACCTCGCGTTTGAGATGAAGGCGAGCGTCGTCTCCCCGCGACACGCCAAATCCGAGCAAGCGGACGACGCCAGCACGCTCGCGAAAAGCTTGCTGGACGTCACCCTCGTACCTGAGACGACGGCGCAGTCAGTCCCCGACGCGACCTTATCGCCGCCCGTCGACCATAAGGTACCGATCGATTCCCATCCTGCGTCTTTCGGATTCAGCCTCAACCCGTCTAGCCTCTGGGGTTTCGTATGCGGTCACCTTGGGACCGGCTGACGGACGTCTCGACCTACGGGCCCTCTGGGTCCGAGGAAGACGACGAGCCCAGCATCTGTTGGGATTTCTCTGGACTTGGCAACCCCGGTGCCATGCGGGACTTCATGACCGCATGCGACTACTGCCTTTCTGACTGTTCCGATGGTAGCGGTAGCCTCGGCGACGAGGACCGTGGCCCGAGTCGCGAATGCTTCCACGTCGATCTAGGGGGTCCCCCCGAAGGCAACCATCTCGGCATGCCAGAGGATGGTGACCTCCCTAGGCCGGTGCCTCGCGTTGACATCCCATGGGAGCTAGTTGTGGTCCCCGTTCAGGCGGGGAGTCATGACCCACAGCTCGAGCAAATCCACGGGGTGTAGGCCAGGCTCGACGAGGGAGCAGGAGCGCTTGAGCCGATCTGTCGGGACGTCGGGCAGGCATGGGAGGGCCAACCTCCGGCCGGAGAAATACGTCATCTACCCCAGGGCTTCCAGCACCGCATCACCGACGACGTCAGGCTCAGGCCACCACCCGCATCCAGTGGGGTCGGCCAGAACCTGGCGGCAGCAGCAATGCTTCTTCGCGCGATGCCAGAGCCATCAACCACCAAGGGGCAGCGAATCCAGGGAGAGCTCAAGAATCTCCTGGAAGGCGCCGCGGTCCGACGGGCCGAGAGCTCTGCCTCCCGAAGGCAGGGGTACCCCTCGGAACCTCATGCTGCGACTTCCCGATTCATGCGGGAAGCCTCGGTCTACACCAGGCGCACGCGCAACACAGCGCCTGCGGCCCCGGGTCGCCTCGGCAACGAGCACCGTCACCGCGACCGACGGGCCCACCTCGACGAGAGGGTGCGCCGAGGCTACCACCCCAGGCGTGGGGGACACTACGACAGCAGTGAAGATCAGAGTCCCTCGCCCGAACCACCTGGTCCGCAAGCCTTCAGCCGAGCCATCCGACGGGCGCCGTTCCCAACCCGGTTCCGACCCTCGACTACTATCACAAAGTACTCGAGGGAGACGAGACCGGAACTGTGGCTCGCGGACTACCGTCTGGCCTGCCAACTGGGTGGAACGGACGATGACAACCTCATCATCCGCAACCTCCCCCTGTTCCTCTCTGACTCCGCTCGCGCCTGGTTGGAGCACCTGCCTCCGGGGTAGATCTCCAACTGGGACGACCTAGTCCAAGCTTTCGCCGGCAATTTCCAGGGCACGTATGTGCGCCCCGGGAATTCCTGGGACCTCCGAAGCTGCCGACAGCAGCCGGGAGAGTCTCTCCGAGACTACATCCGGCGATTCTCGAAGCAGCGCACCGAGCTGCCCAACATCACCGACTCGGATGTCACCGACGCGGACCTTGTCGCCGCCGCCGAGCATAAGAACCCTCGGAAGCCCCCCGAAGGTGCCAACCTCTTCGACAAGATGCTCAAGGAGTTGTGCCCCTATCACTAGGGACCCGTCAAGCACACCCTTGAGGAATGCGTCATGCTTCGGCGCCACTTCCACAGGGCCGGGCCACCCGCGAAGGGTGGCAAGGCCCGCGATGACGACAAGAAGGAAGATCACTAGGCAGGAGAGTTCCCCAAGTTCCGCAACTGCTTCATGATCTATGGTGGGCAAGCGGCGAACACCTCGGCTCGGCACCGCAAGCAAGAGCGCCGGGAGGTCTGCTCGGTGAAGGTGGCGGCGCCAATCTATCTAGACTGGTCCGACAAGCCCATCACCTTGGACCGAGACGATCACCTCGACCATGTGCCGAGCCCGGGGAAATACCCGCTCGTCGTCGACCCCATCATCGGCGACGTCAGGCTCACCAAGGTCCTCATGGACGGAGGCAGCAGCCTCAACATCATCTACGCCGAGACCCTCAGGCTCCTGCATGTTGATCTGTCCTCTGTCCGGGCAGGCGCTACGCCCTTCCATGGGATCATCCCCGGGAAGCGCGTCCAACCCCTCGGACAGCTCGACCTTCCCGTCTGCTTCGGAACACCCTCCAACTTCCGAAGGGAGACCCTGACGTTCGAGGTGGTCGGGTTCCGAGGAACCTACCACGCGGTGCTGGGGAGGCCATGCTACGCGAAGTTCATGGCCATCCCCAACTACACCTACCTGAAGCTCAAGATGCCGGGCCCCAACGGGGTCATCACCGTCGGCCCCACGTACAAACACGCATTCGAATGCGACGTGGAGTGCGTGGAGTACGCCGAGGCCCTCGCAGAGTCCGAGGCCCTCATCGCCGACCTGGAGAGCCTCTCTAAGGAGGTGCCAGACGTGAAGCATCACGCCGGCAACTTTGAGCCAGCGGAGACGGTTAAGTCCGTCCCCCTCGACCCCAGCGGCGACACCTCCAAGCAGATCCGGATGGGCTCTGGGTTCGATCCCAAATAGGAAGCAGTGCTCGTCGACTTTCTCCGCGCGAACGCCGACGTCTTCGCGTGGAGTCCCTTGGACATGCCCGGCATACCGAGGGATGTCGCCGAGCACTCGTTGGACATCCGAGCCGGAGCCCGACCCGTCAAGCAGCCCCTGCACCGATTCGACGAGGAGAAGCGCAGAGCCATAGGCGAGGAGATCCACAAGCTAATGGCGGCAGGGTTCATCAAAGAGGTATTCCATCCCGAATGGCTTGCCAACCCTGTGCTTGTGAGAAAGAAAGGGGGGAAATGGCGGATGTGTGTAGACTACACTGGTCTCAACAAAGCATGTCCGAAGGTTCCCTACCCTCTGCCTCGCATCGACCAAATCGTGGATTCCACTGCTAGGTGCGAAACCCTATCTTTCCTCGATGCCTACTCAGGGTATCATCAAATCAGGATGAAAGAGTCCGACCAACTCGCGACTTCTTTCATCACACCCTTCGGCATGTACTGCTATGTCACCATGCCGTCCGGCTTGAGGAATGCGGGCGCGACGTACCAGCGGTGCATGAACCATGTGTTCGGCGAACACATTGGCCGCACGGTCGAGGCCTACGTCGATGACATCATAGTCAAGACGAGGAAAGCCTCCGACCTCCTTTCCGACCTTGGAGTGACATTCCGATGTCTCAAGGCGAAAGGCGTCAAGCTCAATCCCGAAAAGTGTGTCTTCAGGGTGCCCCGAGGCATGCTCTAGGGGTTCATCGTCTCCGAGCGGGGCATCGAAGCCAACCCGGAGAAGATTGCAGCCATCGCCAGCATGGGGCCCATCAAGGACTTGAAAGGCGTACAGAGGGTCATGGGATGCCTCGCGGCTCTGAGCCGCTTCATCTCACGCCTCGGCGAAAGAGGTCTACCTCTGTACCGCCTCTTAAGGAAGGCCGAGTGCTTCACTTGGACCCCTGAGGCCGAGGAAGCCCTCGGGAACCTGAATGAGCTCCTCACAAAGGCGCTTATCTTGGTGCCCCCAGCTGCCGGAGAAGCCCTCCTGGTCTACGTCGCCGCGACCACCCAGGTGGTTAGCGCCGCGATTGTGGTCGAGAGGCAAGAAGAGGGGCATGCATTGCCCGTTTAAAGGCCAGTCTACTTCATCAGCGAGGTACTATCCGAAACCAAGATCCGCTACCCACAAGTTCAGAAGCTGCTGTACGCGGTGATCCTAACGCGGCGGAAGCTGCGACACTACTTCGAGTCTCATCCAGTAACTGTGGTGTCATCCTTCCCCCTGGGAGAGATCATCCAGTGCCGAGAGGCCTCGGGTAGGATTGCAAAGTGGGCGGTGGAGATCATGGGCGAGACAATCTTGGGCGTGTTTGGTTCGGCTTTTTTCTGACCAGCTTTTCTGAAAAGCTGGCTGTACGGAAAAGCTGGCTGTTGGGAAAAGCTGGTGGTTAGAATTTAGGTGTTTGGTTCGCCAGCTGTGCAAAAAAGCTGTTCGTTAGAATCTACGTGTTTGGATAAACAGATTCTCATATTGCAGATTCTGTTCGAACAAACGATAAACTGAAACAGTAAACCAACAAAAGGTCATTACACAATAATTAGTGGAGTTGATTACATAATAAGTACCGTTACATTGATAAAGTTAACTACGACACTAATGCATTAGCAATTGCATCTCGAAATGCACTCATGTCTAACTCATCAGATGTGCTACTACTACTCTCACCTACAGGTACATCATGACTCAGGCTATTAGGTCCTACTTCATCAAAATCTCTATCGTGTAGAGCACTATCTCTAATGAAGTTATGCAATGTCATACATGCAATAATTATCTTCGATTGTTTCTCTAGCGAAAAAGAAGGGAGACTTAATAGAATTCTCCACTTCATTTTGAGCACCCCAAACGATCGCTCAATAACATTGCGCAGCGATGAGTGTGCATAGTTGAATACTTCTTTGCTCCCAATAGGTTGCCTCGCATTTTGCCATTCCGAAATGTGGTACTTCTGACCCTTATAAGGTGCAAGATACCCCTTTCTATTTGGATAACCTGAATCGACAAGATAGTATTTACCTGCACAAACATGCAATACAAATGTTAAATACTTAAGACATAAAATAATACCGTATTATACAAAAGTAGTACATATTTATGTACCTTCTGGTGGATGGGGGAACCTGTCCGCATAAGTTATCAAAGTATCTTGTAATACTCTGGTGTCATGTACGGATCCTGGCCATCCCGTGACAACAAACGTGAACCTCATATCGAAGTCACAAACGGCCATTACATTCTGCGATGCGTAACCGTGTCGGCCAATATATTTCGCTTGCTCCGAGGCCGGGACTGCCGCTGGAAAGTGACTACCATCAATTGCACCTATGCAATCCTTGAAGTGTGGCCAAAACCTTGCCTCTCGCAAACGAGGATGAATCTGGGTGAAATTTGGGTCTTTTGGCTTGATTATGTCAGATGACATCTTGTACAGTGCATTAAGGACGTCACTGTACTTGCGACTAATTGTTTCCAAAGAGTGCCCAAACTTATTCCTTATCTGCCTAAAAGATTGTGGACCCCCACATGCCCACAAGAATATGCCAACAGCTTCCATAGTACTCACACCCCGACTAGGAAGCAGACCATAATTTTCTACCAACGTGTCATGCAAGCGACTAAAAACAGTTCTTCGCATGCGAAACATGTCGAAACAGTCGTTACTAATCTCCAAGGTTCTCTGAACCCATTGAATACCAGATTCGACCAATGTTCTTCTAGGAGCCTGACTGAAATGCCTGCCCCAAATGTCTACATCAAATAGAGCAACAACCATTTCTTCATCTGTGTCATCCTTTTCATCATCAGATGGGTGTGCATAAGGGTCATCATCAGATGTGTGTGCATAATGGTCATCAGCATATGTGTGTTCATAAGGGTCACACATCTGCATGGACACAGGCAACAGGCAAAAGTATCATATGCAACCATAGTTTATACAACACATATTAATGAAGACGAACAGTTTACAAGCCATATCAAGTTAACAGATTCACATTGGTCACAAACTTACAACTCTGATTATTCAAATACATGTTCAACTCGAATATTTCGAAAATTGTTTCAAAGCGAAAAAGATACCAGCGAAAACTGACACGACATGACTCATAAAGCAGTCTCAAGTAACATGCGTAGAACATAAGCCTCAGTTGTAGGACCAGCAGCATCTAGGTGGATTTTTTTGTTTCTAACTCGAATGCATGGCGCAGCCAAGCGTTCCTTCCCTCTGATGTCTTCAGTGCAGAAAATATGTCTCTATACTTTTTGGAAGTGAACAAATGAGTGGCAAACAAATGGAGGTCGCTGCCTTCTCGGTTACCATCCTCGATCACTTGTTGCAACTGCGCACTCACCTCAACACGCACAGGGTCGGTCTCAGTAGAGGTGACGGACTTGTTAGTGTTCCTTGAACGCGACTCAAAAGCCTCCACAAGTCGTTTCATGTACTCTTCCCTCGAATCTCTTTTCCTCTTTGGTTTAGGAGAATCATGACGCACCTTACGCTTCCCAGTCGCATTTGAGATTGGATCAGGTGTGCTGTTTTCACCCGCACCTAAAGTGCCTTCCAAATGATCATCAGATGATGAATTAGCATCCTCGACGCTAGGAACAAGGGTTCTTTCATTTGTGCAGACAATGGGTCCAAACATAACCTTTAGCTCGTCCTCATTCTCTAGGGGGGCTGTTTTGAACATAATACAACCTGGCATTGCCTGCACCAACATGGTAGTTCCTAGTTTGAGATGGCCGATACTATTGTTAGTCTACAAAACAAAAAAAAGATCTACTTACTTCATTTTGCTTGGCCCACCACTCATCTGGCGCACTGATTGAACCAGTATGAGGGTCTCGACCAAGACCTGTAGCCCTTTCATTTAGAGTTTTCCACTGGGTGAACATTCTCTTCAACGAGTCCCACCTATTCTTCATTTGGTCCCTTGTGTACGTGCGACCAGTGCGTTCCTTAAACTTTCTTATCAGGTTAGCATACCCTTCGGCGTTTAGGAATTGTTGTGGCCTGTTCCGTGCATTCACCTCTTCTACACATATTTCTATGTAAATTTTTGTTGCTCTACTATCCCACTTAGCAATGACTTTGCCAGACTTGTCCATCTAGTGGAAAACAAGTGTAGATGATTCAAAATATGTATTGAAGTGCACTTACTATGACAACAAAATGAATAGGTAATAATAACATAAAGTATTACCGTCAGGAGTCACATTCGTTTGCCATAATTACACATAAGGTAGAACCAGAAGTACTAAAATTCGGATTTCCTTAAGTACACAAAGACAACGTTTATTAACGAGGTACCCGACACAAAAGCACAGGGAAGACAGTTACAGCAGCCCACTAAGCAAAAGCCTGATGACATCCCTGTTACACTAAAGACCTTCCTGAACCCTAAACTAAGGTCTAACTTAAACCTCATTGTCACTAAAGGAAGGCATCTGATCGGAGTCATATTCAATACCCCAAAACCTTTCGAAGTGCTCGGCAAAGTCCCAGTCTGGACTAAGGTTGTCTTCACCAGGGGGTGGTGAAGACAAATCTGAGGGTTCGTAGTTGCTCTCAGGCTGGTGGGTTACGTTGTTGACCTTGTCCAAATACTCTTGCAAAACCAGAGAATCTTGCTCCATCATGCAAGCTATGTCCTCCAATGCTACACGTAGTTTGGTAGCATCAAACGAGGTCAACCCGCGTCCTGGTCGGATAGTTTCCCGAGCTACGAAAAAAATCTTGTCCGCAATCTCTTGCATCCTTCCAATTGCCTTGTCGGCTATGGAGTCTGCTGAATCCATCTGATGTGGATTTAGGTGGTTAGTCTACTAGACAGGGGGACAATCTACTAACTTGCATGTATTGACATGAAATGCGTACTAACTACCTAAATCGTCATGTGGATTTAGGTAGTTAGTACGGCATGGGTACATTGTACTAGGAATCAGTTATGAATTAGCTCGGCTGGTAACAAACATATCATGGGATGAAGTCGCAAAGGAATCGTAAACCGTGATTCAAATAAGCAGAACCCTAAACCCGAGAACTGTAAACAGTTGAATCACCCTAATACTGCATCTGCAAAACAAATTGCCATTACCAACAAGTTTAGGTTTACATCACCTTTCTTGCCGTGGATGTTTTCACCGACGACGAATACTGGATTTGTCTCCCAGATCTGAAATGCACATTTCAAAGTTAATCGTTAGTACAAACCGTATAATTGGTAGTCAATAGAGGGGGGATAAACCCTAAACACAGAGGCTGGAGTAACCCTACACAATAATCCCTAAATCCGACAGATCGAGTTCGGAGGCGCTAGAGTTATTGGCGTCAATCGGGTTCGGAGGCGCTAGAGTTATTGGGGACGCGGTGGCGGTGACAGCCGGAGGTGAGGCCGAGGTGCGCGACCAGGAGGCAATGAGCCACGGTGGAGGAGAGTTGGGGGAGACCACAAAACCCTAACAGACCATTGCAACGGCTAGAAACAAGCCTCTTCGTGGCTTAGATTGGGAACCTTACGAATCAGTAAGCACAAAGGCCGGATCGAATCAGGCACAAAGGTGGACGAGAAGAGATGGTTGGGATGGAGGAGCACAAATTGGGATGTGGAATGGAGAAGAACATACCGCGGTGGTGGCCGGATGTCAGATGATGGCCGGAGGTTTCCGTCAGTCGCTCGCGCGGGTACGGGATCCTGGCGGCAGGAGATGGCGATGGCGAAACCCTAGCGCCGCGGTGAGTGCACAGCGCGTTTGTGTTTGCGGTGCGGGCGGGAGTGTGGGGGTGCAGCGCGTGTCGGGGCGAAGCGACTTGTTGGCCGCTTCTTGGCAGCCGTAGGGACAGCCGCGTCGCTGCGAAGCGCTTGCGGGAGAAGCCCCCCAGAAGTTTTGCGTTTGGTTCAGCTTCTGGCTTCTGGCGGCCAGAAGCTCCCCAGAAGCTGAACCAAACAGGGGCCTTGTTCGCTCCCCGGAAGGCCATTAAGTCCCAGGTCTTGGCGGACTTCATGGCTGAATGGGTCGACACCCAGCTACCGACGGCTCCGATCCAACTGGAGCTCTGGACCATGTTCTTCGACGGGTCGCTGATGAAGACAGGAGCCGGCGCAGGCCTACTCTTCATCTCACCCCTCGGAAAGCATCTACGCTATGTGCTACGCCTCCACTTCCCGGCGTCCAACAATGTGGCCGAATATGAGGCTCTGGTCAATGGGTTGCGGATCGCCATTGAGCTAGGGGTCCGACGCCTCAACGCTCGCGGTGACTCGCAGCTCGTCATCGACCAAGTCATGAAGAACTCCCATTGCCGCGACCCGAAGATGGAGGCCTATTGCGATGAGGTTCGGCGCCTGGAAGACAAGTTCTACGGGCTCGAGCTCAACCACATCGCTCGGCGCTACAACGAGACTGCGGACGAGCTGGCTAAAATAGCCTCGGGGCGAACGACGGTTCCCCCGGACGTCTTCTCCCGAGACCTGCATCAACCCTCCATCAAGATCGACGACACGTTCGAGCCCGAGGTACCCTCGGCCCAGTCCGAGGCACCCACGGCTCAACCTGAGGCGCCCTCGGCTCAGTCCGAGGCACCCTCGGCTCATCCCGAGGCACCCTCGGCTCGGTCCGAGGCATCCTCGACTCAACCCGAGGTGTCCTCGGCCCCCGAGGGCGAAGCGCTGCACGTCGAGGGGGAGCATAGTGGGGTCACGCCTGATCAGAACTGGCAGACCTCGTACCTGCAATATCTCCACCAAGGAGAACTACCCACCAACCGAGCCGAAGCTCGGCGGGTGGCGCGGCGCGCCAAGTCGTTCATCTTGCTGGGTGATGAGAAGGAGCTCTACCACCGCAGCCCCTCCGGCATCCTCCAGCGATGCATCTCCATCGCCGAAGGTCAAGAACTCCTGCGAGAGATACACTCGGGGGCTTGCGGCCATCACGCAGCGCCTCGAGCCCTTGTCGGGAATGCTTTTTGGCAAGGCTTCTACTGGCCGACGGCGGTGGCCGACGCTACCAGAATCGTCCGCACCTGCGAAGGGTGTCAATTCTACGCAAGGCAGACCCACCTGCCCGCTCAGGCTCTGCAGACGATACCCATCACCTGGCCTTTTGCGGTGTGGGGTCTGGACCTCGTCGGCCCCTTGCAGAAGGCACCCGGGGGCTACACGCACCTGCTGGTCGCCATCGACAAATTCTCCAAGTGGATCGAGGTCCGACCCCTGAACAGCATCAGGTCCGAGCAGGCGGTGGCGTTCTTCACCAACATCATCCATCGCTTCGGGGTCCCGAACTCCATCATCACCGACAACGGCACCCAGTTCACCGGCAGAAAGTTCCTGGACTTCTGCGAGGATCACCACATCCGGGTGGACTGGGCCGCCGTGGCTCATCCCATGACGAATGGGAAGGTGGAGCATGCCAACGGCATGATTCTACAAGGGCTCAAGCCTCAGATCTACAACGACCTCAACAAGTTCGGCAAGCGATGGATGAAGGAACTCCCCTCGGTGGTCTGGAGTCTGAGGACAACGCCGAGCCGAGCCACGGGCTTCACGCCGTTCTTTCTAGTCTATGGGGCCGAAGCCATCTTGCCCACAGACTTAGAATACGGTTCCCCGAGGACGAGGGCCTACACCGACCAAAGCAACCAAGTCAGCCGAGAAAACTCGCTGGACCAGTTGGAGGAGGCTCGGGACCAGGCCTTGCTACACTCGGCGCGGTACCAGCAGTCCCTGCGACGCTACCACGCCCGAGGGGTCCGGTCCCGAGACCTCCAGGTGGGCGACCTGGTGCTTCGGCTGCGACAAGACGCTCGAGGGCGGCACAAGCTCACGCCTCCCTGGGAGGGGCCATTCGTCATCGCCAAGGTTCTGAAGCCCAGAACATACAAGCTGGCCAACATTCAAGGCGAGGTCTACGGCAATGCCTGGAACATCCAACAGCTACATGGCTTCTACCCTTAATATGTTTTCAAGTTGATCACATACCTCGCACCCACGCAAAGTTTAGTCATCAAGGAAGGGTCGGCCTCGCCTCGGCAAAGCCCGACCCTCCCTCGGGGGCTAAAAGGGGGGGAACCCCCTCTACGTCGAAATTTTCCTCGAAAAAAGATCTTTTCTGCCAGAATGTCTTTCGCGCTTTTTGGCTACTTCGAAAGTGGATCCTGAAAATGACGGAGTACACGTAAGCAGCCAAGGCTAACTGAGCCGAGGGACTCCTACGCCTCTGGGATACGGATACCTCACTCATCACCTTCTGCGATAAGTAACTCACGTTCGGATAAGTGATTCTACGGACCGAACAAGTCTTCACGCTCGAAAGCTCTTCTGCCGAAGCGATCCTTCGAGCCTTCTCGACTGCGTCGGTGACAGAGCCCCATGGACGGGTAAGAGTGCGCGTAAGCGGCAAGGACGACCGAGCCGAGGGACTCCTACGCCTCTGGGATACGGATACCTCACTCATCACCTTCCGTGAGAAGCAACTCTTGCTCGCACAAACATTTCTGTTACCGACAAAAAAGTCCAGATACTCGAAACAAAAGGAAAAGAGACGCAGCTTTACAACACGACGGGGGTGTGTTTAGGCCTCGGCGGCCGCGGGAAACACACGCTACAAGACAATCCGATCCAGCAGGCTCGGATCTTGACGGCTGAAGGGCGCAGCTGCACCCTCGGCATCGACGACACCTTCGGCGAGGGCCGACCTAGCCTCGGACGGCGACGCGGTCCGAGGATCTCCACTCTGGAGGACGACGTCATCACCACGCCCGGGCCATCGCCGCCAGGGTCTTCTCCGGGAATCCGGCCCGAGCAGGCGGCTCGGCCGGTCACCCTGGGGCCTCGGCCAGTTACCTTCCAAGGACGTCAATCCGGCCCGAGCAGGTGGCTCGGCCGATCACCCCGGGGCCTCGGCCAGCTGCCCTCCAAGGACGTCAGCCCGACCCGAGGCCTCGGCTGGTCAATTCCGGCGTCGGTCCCGCTAACGGACGACCTGGCCAGGCTCCGGCCAACCAGGTTTTCTTTTTGAGCCAACTCCGCCTCTGTTCATGTTGACGCCGCTACCCCTGGCCTCAGCTCATCGAAGAGCGGCCGAGGGGTTCCTTTAACTAAGCTAGAGAAGCCTCGGACAACAAGGCCGACCGAGCCGAGGGACTCCTACGCCTCCGGGATACGGATACCTCACTCGTCACCTGTACACGGGGTGACTCACGCTTGGTGAAGCGGTTCAGACAACCAACAGGCTAGTCTTAGTGCTCGAAAAGGAGGAAAAAAACACGGCTCCGTGCCGAAATCACCTACATGTTCAGGCCCCGACAGCCACAATGAACAAAAACCCTGGCATTCAAAGTGCCATTACAAACGGAACTCCGGTTCCGCCTCCGCAGGTACGAACAACCCCACTCAACGGGGGGGAGGCCTGCGGAGCGACAGAAGACCGACGAATGGCTCGCCGTCGCCCGCCCCAGCAGCGGCGACGATGAAGACTTCTGTCCCGGGGGGCCGAACAGCAGCAGCGATGACCTCAGGGCGGATGCTGTTGCCAGGAGGCCCCCGCCCGTGCCCAAACTCGAGAGGCAAGGACGGGTAGAAGGCCGTAGAGTTGGAGGTCGGTCCGTGGGTGGCGCCGGCAAACTCGTCGGCGGCGGAACCTCTTCCAGCTGCCGTGGCGGGAGGCGGCACCGGGAGCGGCTCCGAAGCCGCTCGGCTCATCGAGCCGGGCACGGTGCAGCTGTCAGCGCCACGGACGACTCCCGCCCTTCCCCCCGATCACTGAGGGAAGGAGCGGGCCACCGCCCACGCAGGGGCCGACCCCAACTCGGCACACTCCCCTCCCCAGCACTAGTGATGAAAATCCTTGAGGCTGAGGGAGGGGCAGAGGTCGCAGCCCGGCTCGCTTTCCCCCACCATCAAACTGGAGGTCACCATCTTGGGTGACCGCCAGTGGAGGGGTGCAGTCAGGCTGCATGATGAAAATCCTTGAAGCCGAACGATGGCTGAAAGGTACCAACTCCCGCGGAGTTGCGTTCCCCCAACGACGAGGCGGAAAGACGACGGATCTCCCCCATCCGGGGGCTTGGAAGGTGGAAAGACACGATGCATAAGGGAGCGCGAAGACATGGTCGCCTTCCAAGGGGGTCACCCTCCTTTTAAGGGCGGTTCTCCCTACTCGCGTCCCCAGCCGTCACGGGCTGAGCCTTCTCCAACACACTCCAAGGTCCTCCCCTGCGGCGCGGGGGCTGGGTCCCACACGTCATGCAAGCCGGCTCAGAGCAGAAGAAGCCAAACCGCCGCGCGCGGTGCGTACAACCGCCCAGCGGTTACAAGCGACCCTCCACTTTTGCCCAGACCAGCGGGCGAAAGGGTGGGCAGCCATGCAGGCGGCATGCAACCGCGCCAAGTGGGCGCGGTTCTCCGACTCCCAACACGCCCGGCATGGAGGCCCAGGCCCACGCGTCATGCAACTGGCGCGCCGAATGCTTCGTACATGCAACTGCACCGCCACTTGCGCCACTACCGCGCCTCCTTGACTGTGGAACCAATACCGCGACTCGAGGCGACCCGGCGCGCGACCCAGCAACACCAGCCTGGCGCGACGGTCAATGCGGCCAAAAGTAGGCCGGCAGTAATGGCGGTGGCAGGCGGGCAGGAGCAGCGGCCACGTCGTCAGCCAAGCTTACGTCCCATCCGGGGGCAGCGAGAGAACCCTCTCTCACGGCGTGAAGACAACGCGCCCGTGATCCGTTCCTCGAATGGCTCGCGCATGCGCAACGGTCGCTCCTCCAACCACTCGCCCCGTCGCATTAACTCCGCGGCGGGACACGCGGCGCCTCTGGCAGGAGAAGCGGGTGACGCTTCGCCTTCGCCATAATGACCGCGTCCAAAAAGGTACGCTGCGTCGTTCGATTTTGTATCCTTTTCCGTTTTTCCTCTTTCTCTCTCTTGCAACAGGGACCGGGAAAGGGGGATACCCCGAAAAGGATCCTTCCCCGAGAAGGAACCAGGCTTCGAGCCCCCCTACTGATCAGAGGTTCGAAGGCTGGCCCCCCGGAAGGGTTCGACAGCCGCCTCAGATCGCGTGGGCCCTACACCCACTACTGGTCAGAGGTTCGAAGGCCGGCCCCTCGAAAGGGTTCAACGACCGCCTCAGGCTACTCGGGCTCCGCGCCCAATACTGATCAGGGGTTCGAAGGCTGGCCCCCGAAGGGTTCACAGCCACCTCAGACGCCGAGCGAGGGATGACCATGGTACGTTCGATACATAACCAAGGCTCGGGCTGCGCTCCCGAGGTACCCTAGGACATTTCCGAGACCGGCGGGAACGATCTTGTAACGGAATCCCATCAGAGGGAGGCATCGAGCCCTCGGACCCCATCGCCAGGGGACCGGGTCTGGCAGATCACCCACAGGTACTTTTGGGCGTGCCTCTGGGCCCCTAGCCGACCCCCAACGAATGGGGCACGGACGTCCACTCGGATCACCCGCTTGCAGCTCAACGGAGACACCATGTTCGATGCCCATCGAGGGCAACATGGCGCTTTCCCCCACCTCCTCCTTGCGGAAAGGCGACGCAGGGGCGTATGTAAAAAAGCCGAGTCTGTCCCTGATCGCCCTCTCGCCCTGTGCAGAGGCTCGAGGGCTGCTCTCGCAAACCCGGCTCCGGCCGAACCGTTGACAGCATCAACATACCAGCCCGAGAACTTGGGACCCGACCGTACACCCGGGCTACGGCCAGCTCGCATGAGGGAACGACCAGACCAGCCGAAGCATTACGCGAGGCATTAAGACCTTGAAGGAGTGAAACCACTCCTCCGAGGCCTCGGGGGCTACACCCGGTGGGTGCGCTCGCGCGCACCCACCGGAACAAAACGCAACCGAGAAAGGCTGGTCCCCTTGCAAAAAAGTGCGACGAAAGCCTCCAAGCGAGTGCAAACACTCCCTTCGAGGCTCGGGGGCTACTGTCGGGGACCATAATTAGGGGTACCCTCAAGGCTCCTAATTCTCAGCTGGTAACCCCCATCAGCACAAAGCTGCAAAGGCCTGATGGGTGCGATTAAGTCAGGGATCAGTCCTTTCGAGGGACACGATCACGCCTCGCCCGAGCCTAGCCTCGGACAAGGGCAGCCGACCTCGGAGGATTTCCGTCTCGCCCGAGGCCCCCCTTCAGCGGCGAACATATTCCTGGCTCGCTGTTGGAACTTGCTCTCTATAGCAAGGGGATCCAACACGAGTGAATGGTGATGGCAACAGGGCACTCGCGCGTGATGGCAAAAGCTCTGTTAATCTGGCCTCTCACGGGCACTGTGCGGGGGTATTTATAGGTATCCGAGTGCACGGCGCCTTGCGTTAAGGACGCATGTGCCCTTAGGTACCTAGTTTATCCCCAGAATATTCCCATAAAGCGGGGTTACAAGCTGTAATTACAAGTATGCCTTTACAAATTAGGCCCGTAACACAAACGCGGCCACGCAGGGCCCGTTACAATGGGCCAGATCTCATGTGGGCCATCAGAGCTGAACGAGGCCGCGCCGCGGGGAGGCGTCGCCGCAGGCCTTCGTCTGGTGCCGAATCGAGCGAAGGGTCTCCGCATTGTCTCTGGTGCCGATGAAGCGAAGGGCGTCCCTGCCCGCTTTGTCTGTCAGGGCAGGGGCTAAGCGGTGGAGACTTCGGGCGAAGGGTGGCGTTTCTGCCTTCGCTCCAACATTTGCCCTCCGAGGGACCAGTTCGACAAAGTCACCTGGTGCCGAAGACGTCGCTAGATGGCGGAGACGCTGCCCTCGCTCGAAGTGGTTCCGCGGGGGTTTTTGATGTGACCGTTGATGGACGTCGTACTGTTGGATTGCGGGTTTTCCGAAGCGTCGCGCCCTGTGGGATTGCGGGTTTCCCTAGGAGCCGCGCCCTGCCTATAAAAGGGGGCGGGGGTCGGCGCTGTTTGCACTTTGCCTTCCGCGCTCCGTGAAAACCCTAGCCGCCCGTCGTCTTTCTGCTCCTCTTCTTCTACTGCTCCCTTTGCTCGTCGGAGATCTGGCTCGAGTGAAGCAGACCGCCCGCCGCCGCCGATGGTACGTAGCAATGCCATCCTCTTCTTCTTCCGCCGACGCCACGCCGCCGGCCGCCGCCTCGTCTGAGGAGACGTTGAGTAGCGTGATGGTGGAGGAGCTGCGCGCCGGCGACTCTGTTGATTTTGGTGTGTCACGGATGACGTCGGCCCGCGTTGAAGATATGCAGCGCTTGGGCTACTTTGGCGGCGGAGTCGCTCGTGCTCCGGGGACGGAGGAAGTCCCCGAGCCGGAGGGTGAGTTGGTTGTTTTCGAGGCGTTCTTCGTCACCGGTCTCCGCTTGCCTGCGCACCGGTTTGTTGGCGAAGTCCTGCGTAGATTCAACGTTCAAATTCATCAGCTGACACCGAACGCCGTGGTGGCGCTGGCGAAGTATGTCTGGGCGACGACTTCGTACGGCGGACAGCCGTCGGTTGAAGTTTTTGCGAAGAATTATTGCTTGCATTGGCAGAAGAGGGTGGTTGAGGACGGAGTTGCCCAGTTCGGGTCGTGCACATTCACGCCGAAGACCGGCAAGACCACAATGCCAGTAGTGGAGTTGGTTCCGTGCGCCCGCAACAAATGGGGCAATTGGAATGAATTTTGGTTTTACGTTGCTGAGGCTACTGTCGAAGGCCATGAAGGACTTCCCGTGTCTGAGATGTGCTCTCACTATTACTCTACGTATCCGCCTTTTGAAGTGGCAGAAGAGGATGCAGACGAAGGGGCCCTTCGGTGTGCCGCCGGCCAGAGTAGTGGTCGTGATTTAGTTGAAGAGTTCGTGGCGTACGGGGTCTGGCCCTTGGCGCACGGCTGGGCGCTGGGCGAAGTGTGCCCTCGCCAGATGCCTTTTCACGGAGGAAGGGTGGTGCGAAGTCCTGCCTTTGCACTGAATTTGCAAAACCGTGACCCGGCCGCCTTTGTGCGTGATGCGGAGGACTTGGCGGTGCGGCTCGTGGGGCGGTACGTGGCGAGGACGGAAGGCCAGCGCAGTTTTGATATTCGCGGGTCAAATGAACGTTTGAACAGGGTCTTCGAATTAAATCAGTTGCCGTACGACGGCTACCCTGGTCAAGACGAAGCGGACCGCCGTGGGAAGAAGCCGACGGTGGAGACTGGAGGCGACCCTGCGTTGACGGCCGCCCCCCCCCCCCTCAAAAAAGAGAAAATTAGGTACTGCGATGGGAGGAATTGGGGTGTCTGATAGTTTTGCTAGAGAGTTAATGAGGACGTGTGCGGCCCCGGGGGAGAGGATGTCTTCGCCCGAGCTCCGGGAGTCTTCGGCTCGGATGCTGAGGGTTACCGGGGGCTGCTGGCCTAGAAATGTTCCTGTCCCCTGCGCGGCTGAGGAAGACCGTTTTACGTCTCGTATGGTTCGTCAGTGGAGAGTTTTTCCTTACGGGCGAAATATCGGTGCTGTTGTGTGGGCAGTGATGGACAAGGATCGCCAAGGGGCGGCGCAAAAACGCCAGGCGACCGTCAGGATTCACGAAGCCCGGCCGAAAAGGCAGCGGGGAGCGGCGAAGGCTGCGGCCTCCAGCGGAGGCAAGCCGCCGCTGGCAGCGATGGCGGGTGCCTCTGCACCTGGCAAGGCGCCGGAGACAACGGCGGGCGCCGGGGTCTCCAAACTGACGAAGGTGGTGCCGCCGGCCAGCGGAGTGGCGGAGGCTGCGAAGGCGGCCAGAACGTTGCCGCCGCCGGGCAAACGCGTTGCTGACTTCGGCACCGATATCAGTGTGGACGATTATCTTGGGGGTAAGTCACCCGGCCGCCTTTTTTTTTACACTCGTTGATGCGTTGCAGGGTCGGACGAAGGCCGGCTTGCTGTGGTTGTGCCTGCCGCGGCAATTGCGACGGCAGCGCTGTCGTCGAAGGCGAAGGACGGGACACTTGGCGCCGGAGGCGAGGTGTCGGCCCTCGCGTTGGTCAGGGACGAGGCTGGCGCGGCGACCCGCCGGCTGAAAGGAGTGACGGAGGCGCTGAGTCAGGCGACGGAGGCACTGAGTCAGGTCCGCCGAGCTTTTTTTTTTTTACGGCCATGGCCTTACGTGTGCTCTGCAGGTGGCTGACTTCACCAGCCGTACTGCGTCGGGGACACTTACGGCAGCTTTGTCTGCCGAAGTCGAGAGACTTCGGACGCAACATGCTGACGCTGTCCGTGAGAAGTCGGCCTCCGACAGCAAGTGTCGTAAACTGGCGGACAAGGTGGCCGCCCTGGAGAAGGAAAAGGCTGACCTCCGGCGCCAGCTGGCGGGGGAGAGGAAGGAGGCCAACGAGGCCATCGCCAAGGAGCAGGCCGCGCAGGCGGAGGCTAGGCTGGCACGGGCGGAAGCCAATCTTGCCAAGAATCTCGCCGAAGACCTGCGGGGGCGGCTCACCGCTCTGGAGAGCCGCGCGAAGGGGGCCGAAGCCGCGGTGCGAACGGAGGCCGAACGGACGCGCACACAGCTTATGGCCACATATCGCGAGCTGGGTGCGCGGACCGGTGACTTCGTGGTGCCGGAGCGAGAGGCCGGACTTCGCTGTTTGGAATGGGTGCAAGAGGAGCTGCAGGAGCTCCCCACTGTCCTGGGGGGATTAATGTCGTTCGCCTCCCTGGTCACCTGCGAGGGGGCAATGAACGCACTCTCTCGCGAAGGGTGCCGGCAGTATGAGGCCTTCGACCAGGCAGATGAAGACTTTGGGCGAGATATCTATAAGGTTGAAGACCCCGTGGTGAAGGAGTCCGCCGGTGCCCTCTATGACCGGATGTGGGGTCTGTATGGTGGTGATGTGGTCAGGGAGCGGGCCGAGGCTGCGAGGGCTCAGGTAACGTTGTCGTTTGTTCGGCGTTTGCTGGACGTGGTCTGTGCGTGTGTTTGCTAACTTTTTGTATGTTTTGTTTTAGGCGGAGCGAGGCGAGCGGGTGGACGACTTCGGAGCACTGAACAGCGCCCTGCCTGACCCGGAGCCGACCCCGGAGGCCGCGGAAGACGCACCAGGCGCCCCCACATCTGCTGCGACAGTTGAAGACCTGCCCCTGAAGGTGGCCGAAGGCGCTCCCGAAGCCCTCGCAGCAGCTGCGCCGACCGTCGAAGATCCGGCGGCGGAGGCGGTGGAAACAAAGGCGGAAGTGGCGGCGGAGACAACGGCGGAGGCACCCGCAGCGTCAGGGCCCTCGCAGGTGGCGTAGTGGTTGTTTGGGGTTAGGGAATTTTGGATGTTGTACTGAATTTTGGTTGCTGCGCAGGTTCAAGATTTTGGGCCTGCGCACGCAACCACGGCTACTGAGTTTTTGGCGGCTTCGACCGCGGAAGGTGGTAATGAATATAGTGGGTCTGCATCTGAGTTTTTTGACTTTGCTGATTCCGGGAGCTCGGTTGAGTGGACTGAGGAGTCGTCGGAGGAGAATTTGGATTATTTTGCGGCCTTGGACGTGGCTGCGGCGGAGGCTTCGCCACACGCCGCGGACGCGTCGGACGTGCCAGGCCCTAGCGCCGGGCGCCGTCGACGAAGGGCGGTTGCAAAACGTAGGGTTAGCGCGGAGGAGCGGCCTCTGCTTCGTGTGAGTGGGGCTGGTCGGCAGGAACTGTTGTCTCTGCCGACCGCCGAGAGTGTAGGTGAAGGGGAACTGCGAAGGCTTTTTGCGGGTGAGGAGCTCAGGATAATGTTATTTAATTATAGGGAGATGGGAATTATTCCTAAGGTTGAGCCGATGTAGAGTGTGGTGCCCTCGCTTGTGTATGTAGAGGCTTGTATGGTGGAATTGTGTGCCCTCGCGTGCATGTGTGTGTGCGAAGGCGTTTTATACTCACTGATTTGTTTGGCTGCGCTGTGCTTGCTTGATTATAGTTGGTCTTGGCGTGAATGGTTTGATGTTGTCGTTTCAGTCGTTGTTGTGCTAGTCCAGGTGTACCCTTAAGTGTCTTCTGCACAGATAGGCTTCGGTTTTTTCGCACTTGTTGTGCTAATCCGGCTGCACCCGTAGGCGACTTCTGCGCGGATAGTCTTCACGATAGACTTAGATTTTTTCCGCACTTGTTGTGCTAATCCGGCTGCACCCGTAGGCGACTTCTGCGTGGATAGTCTTCGCGATAGACTTGGACTTTTTCCGCACTTGTTGTGCTAATCCGGCTGCACCCGTAGGCGACTTCTGCGCGGATAGTCTTCGCGATAGACTTAGATTTTTTCCGCACTTGTTGTGCTAATCCGGCTGCACCCGTAGGCGACTTCTGCGCGGATAGTCTTCGCGATAGACTTAGATTTTTTCCGCACTTGTTGTGCTAATCCGGCTGCACCCGTAGGCGACTTCTGCGCGGATAGTCTTCGCGATAGACTTAGATTTTTTCCGCACTTGTTGTGCTAATCCGGCTGCACCCGTAGGCGACTTCTGCGCAGATAGTCTTCGCGATAGACTTAGATTTTTTCCGCACTTGTTGTGCTAATCCGGCTGCACCCGTAGGCGACTTCTGCGCGGATAGTCTTCGCGATGGACTTAGACTTTTTCCGCACTTGTTGTGCTAATCCGGCTGCACCCGTAGGCGACTTCTGCGCGGATAGTCTTCGCGATGGACTTAGACTTTTTCCGCACTTGTTGTGCTAATCCGGCTGCACCCTTAGGCGACTTCTGCGCGGATTTGTCGCACGCGAGGGTAGCTAGCGCTTAGCCTCGCGGTGACCTCGTGGTGGTCGAATGTCGAAGACCGTCATCGCGGTCTTTTTCGACGCATGTCTTTTTGCGGGGGATTTTTTACGCATATATTACATGGCTCCGCCTCGTTAAAAACCTCACCCCCCGGGAGGAAAAGAGTGCGGGCCGGTGCAAGATTGTTTTTGCGAATTACAAGGGCGAAGACAGCCCTGAGGAATCAAACAAAAAATTTGCGGAGGTTGTCAATGTTCCAGGAATGCTCCAGGTCCTCGCCGGTTGGCGTTGTGAGCCTGTAAGCGCTGGGGGAAGCTTTTGTCTTGACGATGAAAGGGCCCTCCCACCTGGGCTCCAGCTTGCCCTTGGACTCCGTCCGAGCTGTCCGAATGAGTACGAGGTCCCCCTCGCTGAACTCCCTCGGGGTGACTGAATGGTCGCGCCATGCTTTGGTCTGGGCTTGATACTTGTTCAGGGCCTGTAGGGCGAAGACACGGTCTCCGTCGATGAGATCCTTTGAAGTTGGCTCGTCCACATCTGGGACGGCTGACGGGACTGTTCGCGGGGACCCGTGCTTTATTTCCTGCGGGGTCATGGCCTCCGATCCGTATAAAAGACGGAAGGGAGTAAACCCGGTCGCCCTGCACTCAGTCGTGTTTAGTGCCCAGACTGCCTCAGGTAAGAAATCGCTCCATCTGCCCTTTTTTTCATCGAGGAGCATTTTTTTGATAGCTGTGAAGATTTTCCCGTTGGCGCGCTCCACGACCCCGTTGGACTGCGGATGATAGACTGAGGCGAAGGCCAGCTTGGTGCCAATGGAGAAACAAAAATCCTTGAAGTCTTGGTTGTCAAACTGCTTGCCGTTGTCGACAGTTAATTCGGACGGTACTCCGAAGCGGCAAACGATGTTCTGCCAGAAGAATTTTTGGGCAGTCTTTGATGTTATTGTGGAGACAGCCCGTGCCTCGATCCATTTGGTGAAGTACTCGACCGCGACGAAGGCGAACTTAAGGTTCCCCTGAGCGGTGGGCAGGGGTCCAACAATGTCGAGACCCCAGCGCTGGAGAGGCCATGTGTGGGCGATCAGCTTTGTATACTGCGAAGGGCCGCCTGACCGAGGAGAGAACTTCTGGCAGGCTTCGCAGGACCGAGTGACCCGATTCGCGGCGCAAATCATTGCGGGCCAGTAAAAACCCTGGCGGATCACCTTAGCAGCTAGGGCCCTTGGCCCCGCGTGCGAGCCGCACGTGCCACTGTGGACTTCACGTAGGACCTGCATGCCTTCGGCCTCGGTGACGCACTTAAGCATTGGTTGGCTGACCCCTTTTTTGTAGAGTTGGCCTTCAATCAGAGCGAAGTCTCGACTTCGATGTCTGAGGCGCTTGGCCTCACTGATGTCGGCTGGGTGATAATACCCCTGCAGGAAAAGGGTAATGGGTGCTCGCCAGTCTTCGGTCATGATGAGGTTGACCGTACGGTGGCCTTCGCTGTCATTGGTTATTTGGAGCCCTTCGGGGCTCCGGACTGCTGGCGTGCCGATGACGTGGAAGAACACGTCGGAGGGCAGAGTTTCGCCCCTGGCCGCGGCCTTGGCCAATGCGTCGGCCTCCTCATTCTTGGCCCGGTCCACATGCTGCACGGTGAACCCCTTGAACTGCCTCTCGAGACTTCGGATGGCCGCGAGGTACTGCATGAGTGCGGGGTCCTTGGCTGCATAGTCTTTCTCGACCTGGCCAGCAACTACCTTGGAGTCTATTTTGATGATGCAAGTGGTGACTCCGAGGGCCCTCAGCTTGCGGAGGCCGAGGATGACTGCTTCGTATTCTGCTATGTTATTTGTGCAAATGTTGGAACTTGCTCTCTATAGCAAGGGGATCCAACACGAGTGAATGGTGATGGCAACAGGGCACTCGCGCGTGATGGCAAAAGCTCTGTTAATCTGGCCTCTCACGGGCACTGTGCGGGGGTATTTATAGGTATCCGAGTGCACGGCGCCTTGCGTTAAGGACGCATGTGCCCTTAGGTACCTAGTTTATCCCCAGAATATTCCCATAAAGCGGGGTTACAAGCTGTAATTACAAGTATGCCTTTACAAATTAGGCCCGTAACACAAACGCGGCCACGCAGGGCCCGTTACAATGGGCCAGATCTCATGTGGGCCATCAGAGCTGAACGAGGCCGCGCCGCGGGGAGGCGTTGCCGCAGGCCTTCGTCTGGTGCCGAATCGAGCGAAGGGTCTCCGCATTGTCTCTGGTGCCGATGAAGCGAAGGGCGTCCCTGCCCGCTTTGTCTGTCAGGGCAGGGGCTAAGCAGTGGAGACTTCGGGCGAAGGGTGGCGTTTCTGCCTTCGCTCCAACATTTGCCCTCCGAGGGATCAGTTCGACAAAGTCACCTGGTGCCGAAGACGTCGCTAGATGGCGGAGACGCTGCCCTCGCTCGAAGTGGTTCCGTGGGGGTTTTTGATGTGACCGTTGATGGACGTCGTACTGTTGGATCGCGGGTTTTCCGAAGCGTCGCGCCCTGTGGGATTGCGGGTTTCCCTAGGAGCCGCGCCCTGCCTATAAAAGGGGGCGAGGGTCGGCGCTGTTTGCACTTTGCCTTCCGCGCTCCGTGAAAACCCTAGCCGCCCGCCGTCTTTCTGCTCCTCTTCTTCTACTGCTCCCTTTGCTCGTCGGAGATCTGGCTCGAGTGAAGCAGACCGCCCGCCGCCGCCGACGGTACGTAGCAATGCCATCCTCTTCTTCTTCCGCCGACGCCACGCCGCCGGCCGCCGCCTCGTCTGAGGAGACGTTGAGTAGCGTGATGGTGGAGGAGCTGCGCGCCGGCGACTCTGTTGATTTTGGTGCTGTTGTGTGGGCAGTGATGGACAAGGATCGCCAAGGGGCGGCGCAAAAACGCCAGGCGACCGTCAGGATTCACGAAGCCCGGCCGAAAAGGCAGCGGGGAGCGGCGAAGGCTGCGGCCTCCAGCGGAGGCAAGCCGCCGCTGGCGGCGAAGGCGGGCGCCTCTGCACCTGGCAAGGCGCCAGAGACAACGGCGGGCGCCGGGGTCTCCAAACTGACGAAGGTGGTGCCGCCGGCCAGCGGAGTGGCGGAGGCTGCGAAGGCGGCCAGAACGTTGCCGCCGCCGGGCAAACGCGTTGCCGACTTCGGCACCGATATCAGTGTGGACGATTATCTTGGGGGTAAGTCACCCGGCCGCCTTTTTTTTTACACTCGTTGATGCGTTGCAGGGTCGGACGAAGGCCGGCTTGCTATGGTTGTGCCTGCCGCGGCAATTGCGACGGCAGCGCTGTCGTCGAAGGCGAAGGACGGGACACTTGGCGCCGGAGGCGAGGTGTCGGCCCTCGCGTTGGTCAGGGACGAGGCTGGCGCGGCGACCCGCCGGCTGAAAGGAGTGACGGAGGCGCTGAGTCAGGCGACGGAGGCACTGAGTCAGGTCCGCCGAGCTTTTTTTTTTTACGGCCCTGGCCTTACGTGTGCTCTGCAGGTGGCTGACTTCACCAGCCGTACTGCGTCGGGGGCACTTACGGCAGCTTTGTCTGCCGAAGTCAAGAGACTTCGGACGCAACATGCTGACGCTGTCCGTGAGAAGTCGGCCTCCGACAGCAAGTGTCGTAAACTGGCGGACAAGGTGGCCGCCCTGGAGAAGGAAAAGGCTGACCTCCGGCGCCAGCTGGCGGGGGAGAGGAAGGAGGCCAACGAGGCCATCGCCAAGGAGTAGGCCGCGCAGGCGGAGGCTAGGCTGGCACGGGCGGAAGCCAATCTTGCCAAGAATCTCGCCGAAGACCTGCGGGGGCGGCTCACCGCTCTGGAGAGCCGCGCGAAGGGGGCCGAAGCCACGGTGCGAACGGAGGCCGAACGGACGCGCACACAGCTTATGGCCACATATCGCGAGCTGGGTGCGCGGACCGGTGACTTCGTGGTGCCGAAGCGAGAGGCCGGACTTCGCTGTTTGGAATGGGTGCAAGAGGAGCTGCAGGAGCTCCCCACTGTCCTGGGGGGATTAATGTCGTTCGCCTCCCTGGTCACCTGCGAGAGGGCAATGAACGCACTCTCTCGCGAAGGGTGCCGGCACTATGAGGCCTTCGACCAGGCAGATGAAGACTTTGGGCGAGATATCTATAAGGTCGAAGACCCCGTGGTGAAGGAGTCCGCCGGTGCCCTCTATGACCGGATGTGGGGTCTGTATGGTGGTGATGTGGTCAGGGAGCGGGCCGAGGCTGCGAGGGCTCAGGTAACGTTGTCGTTTGTTTGGCGTTTGCTGGACGTGGTCTGTGCGTGTGTTTGCTGACTTTTTGTATGTTTTGTTTTAGGCGGAGCGAGGCGAGCGGGTGGACGACTTCGGAGCACTGAACAGCGCCCTGCCTGACCCGGAGCCGACCCCGGAGGCCGTGGAAGACGCACCAGGCGCCCCCACATCTGCTGCGACAGTTGAAGACCTGCCCCTGAAGGTGGCCGAAGGCGCTCCCGAAGCCCTCGCAGCAGCTGCGCCGACCGTCGAAGATCCGGCGGCGGAGGCGGTGGAAACAAAGGCGGAAGTGGCGGCGGAGACAACGGCGGAGGCACCCGCAGCGTCAGGGCCCTCGCAGGTGGCGTAGTGGTTGTTTGGGGTTAGGGAATTTTGGATGTTGTACTAAATTTTGGTTGCTGCGAAGGTTCAAGATTTTGGGCCTGCGCACGCAACCACGGCTACTGAGTTTTTGGCGGCTTCGACCGCGGAAGGTGGTAATGAATATAGTGGGTCTGCATCTGAGTTTTTTGACTTTGCTGATTCCGGGAGCTCGGTTGAGTGGACTGAGGAGTCGTCGGAGGAGAATTTGGATTATTTTGCGGCCTTGGACGTGGCTGCGGCGGAGGCTTCGCCACACGCCGCGGACGCGTCGGACGCGCCAGGCCCTAGCGCCGGGCGCCGTCGACGAAGGGCGGTTGCAAAACGTAGGGTTAGCGCGGAGGAGCGGCCTCTGCTTCGTGTGAGTGGGGCTGGTCGGCAGGAACTGTTGTCTCTGCCGACCGCCGAGAGTGTAGGTGAAGGGGAACTGCGAAGGCTTTTTGCGGGTGAGGAGCTCAGGATAATGTTATTTAATTATAGGGAGATGGGAATTATTCCTAAGGTTGAGCCGATGTAGAGTGTGGTGCCCTCGCTTGTGTATGTAGAGGCTTGTATGGTGGAATTGTGTGCCCTCGCGTGCATGTGTGTGTGCGAAGGCGTTTTATACTCACTGATTTGTTTGGCTGCGCTGTGCTTGCTTGATTATAGTTGGTCTTGGCGTGAATGGTTTGATGTTGTCGTTTCAGTCGTTGTTGTGCTAGTCCAGGTGTACCCTTAAGTGTCTTCTGCACAGATAGGCTTCGGTTTTTTCGCACTTGTTGTGCTAATCCGGCTGCACCCGTAGGCGACTTCTGCGCGGATAGTCTTCGCGATAGACTTAGATTTTTTCCGCACTTGTTGTGCTAATCCGGCTGCACCCGTAGGCGACTTCTGCGCGGATAGTCTTCGCGATAGACTTAGATTTTTTCCGCACTTGTTGTGCTAATCCGGCTGCACCCGTAGGCGACTTCTGCGCGGATAGTCTTCGCGATAGACTTAGATTTTTTCCGCACTTGTTGTGCTAATCCGGCTGCACCCGTAGGCGACTTCTGCGCGGATAGTCTTCGCGATAGACTTAGATTTTTTCCGCACTTGTTGTGCTAATCTGGCTGCACCCGTAGGCGACTTCTGCGCGGATAGTCTTCGCGATGGACTTAGACTTTTTCCGCACTTGTTGTGCTAATCCGGCTGCACCCTTAGGCGACTTCTGCGCGGATTTGTCGCACGCGAGGGTAGCTAGCGCTTAGCCTCGCGGTGACCTCGTGGTGGTCGAATGTCGAAGACCGTCATCGCGGTCTTTTTCGACGCATGTCTTTTTGCGGGGGATTTTTTACGCATATATTACATGGCTCCGCCTCGTTAAAAACCTCACCCCCCGGGAGGAAAAGAGTGCGGGCCGGTGCAAGATTGTTTTTGCGAATTACAAGGGCGAAGACAGCCTTGAGGAATCAAACAAAAAATTTGCGGAGGTTGTCAATGTTCCAGGAATGCTCCAGGTCCTCGCCGGTTGGCGTTGTGAGCCTGTAAGCGCTGGGGGAAGCTTTTGTCTTGACGATGAAAGGGCCCTCCCACCTGGGCTCCAGCTTGCCCTTGGACTCCGTCCGAGCTGTCCGAATGAGTACGAGGTCCCCCTCGCTGAACTCCCTCGGGGTGACTGAATGGTCGCGCCATGCTTTGGTCTGGGCTTGATACTTGTTCAGGGCCTGTAGGGCGAAGACACGGTCTCCGTCGATGAGATCCTTTGAAGTTGGCTCGTCCACATCTGGGACGGCTGACGGGACTGTTCGCGGGGACCCGTGCTTTATTTCCTGCGGGGTCATGGCCTCCGATCCGTATAAAAGACGGAAGGGAGTAAACCCGGTCGCCCTGCATTCAGTCGTGTTTAGTGCCCAGACTGCCTCAGGTAAGAAATTGCTCCATCTGCCCTTTTTTTCATCGAGGAGCATTTTTTTGATAGCTGTGAAGATTTTCCCGTTGGCGCGCTCCACGACCCCGTTGGACTGCGGATGATAGACTGAGGCGAAGGCCAGCTTGGTGCCAATGGAGAAACAAAAATCCTTGAAGTCTTGGTTGTCAAACTGCTTGTCGTTGTCGACTGTTAATTCGGACGGTACTCCGAAGCGGCAAACGATGTTCTGCCAGAAGAATTTTTGGGCAGTGTTTGATGTTATTGTGGAGACAGCCCGTGCCTCGATCCATTTGGTGAAGTACTCGACCGCGACGAAGGCGAACTTAAGGTTCCCCTGAGCGGTGGGCAGGGGTCCAACAATGTCGAGACCCCATGATAGTCGCCTAGATGGGGGGTGAATAGGGCGAAACTGAAATTTACAAAAATAAACACAACTACAAGCCGGGTTAGCGTTAGAAATATAAATGAGTCCGCGAGAGAGGGCGCAAAACAAATCGCAAGCGAATAAGAGTGTGACACGCGGATTTGTTTTACCGAGGTTCGGTTCTTGCAAACCTACTCCCCGTTGAGGAGGCCACAAAGGCCGGGTCTCTTTCAACCCTTCCCTCTCTCAAACGATCCCACGGATCGAGTGAGCTTTCTCTTCTTCTCAATCAACCGGGAACAAAACTTCCCCGCAAGGGCCACCACACAATTAGTGCCTCTTGCCTTGGTTACAATTGAGTGATGAACACAAGAACAAGTGAGAAAGAAAAGAATGCGATCCAAGCGCAAGAGCTCGAAAGAACACAAGCAAATCACTCTCTCTAGTCACTATGGAGTTGTGTGGAATTTGGAGAGGACTTGATCTATTTGGTGTGTCTAGAATTGAATGCTAGAGCTCTTGTAGTAGTTGAGAAGTGGAAAACTTGGATGGCAATGAATGTGGGGTGGTTGGGGTATTTATAGCCCCAACCACCAAAAGTGACCGTTGCTGGAACTTGTCTGTTCGATGGCGCACCGGACAGTCCGGTGCCCCTGCCACGTCACCATTGCCGTTGGATTCTGACGTTGGAGCTTCTGTCTTCTGGGCCCGCCTGGGTGTCCGGTGCACACCGGACATGTACTGTTTGATGTCCGGTGCACCGGTATGGGCGTGCCTGACGTCTGCGCGCGCATTAAATGCACCGCAGGGAGCCGTTGGCGCCGCAGGGAGCCGTTGCTCCGCTAGTACACCGGACAGTCCGGTGCACACCGGACAGTCCGGTGAATTTTAGCGGAGTGGCTTCCGCGCGAACCCGAGGCTGGCGAGTTCCGGAGACCGCGCTTCCTTGGAGCACCGGACATGTCCGGTGCACACCGGACAGTCCGGTGAATTATAGCGCGCCGGCTTCCGAGAATTCCCGAGGGCGAAGAGTTTGAAGTCGAAGTCCTCTGGGCGCACCGGACAGTCCGGTGCACACCGGACAGTCCGGTGCCTCCAGCCAGAGGTGCCCTCGGTTGCCTTGCTGCTCCTTTGCTGAATCCAACACTTGGCTTTTTATTGACTGAATGTGAACCTTTTGCACCTGTATAACTTATGCACTAGAGCAAACTAGTTAGTCCAATATTTGTGTTGGGCAATTCAACCACCAAAATTATTTGGGAACTAGGTGTAAGCCTAATTCCCTTTCAATCTCCCCCTTTTTGGTGATTGATGCCAACACAAACCAAAGCAAATATAGAAGTGCATAATTGAACTAGTTTGCATAATGTAAGTGCAAAGGTTGCTTGGAATTGAGCCAATATAAATACTTCATGAATGCGCATGGATTGTTTTCTTTATTTTTCACATATTGGACCACATTTGCACCAAGAGTTTTGTTTTTGCAAATTCTTTTGTAAATACTTTTCAAAGTCCTTTTGCAAGATAGTCAAAGGTAAATGAATAAGATTTGCAAAGCATTTTTAAGTTTTGAAAATTTCTTCCTTTGTTCCAAAATGCTTTTCCTTTGACTAAACAAAACTCCCCCTCAAATAAGGTCTCCTCTTAGTGTTCAAGAGGGTTTTCCATCAATTTTGAAAATACTACTTACTCCCCCTTTAGAACACAAAGAGATACCAATTTTGAAATTTACCATTGAAAATCATCAAATTTAAAACTTAGGTGGTGGTGCGATCCTTTTGCTTTGGGCTCATATTTTCTCCCCCTTTGGCATGAATCGCCAAAAACGGAATCATTAGAGCCCATTGGAGCGTTTTCTCCCCCTTTGGTCATGAAATGAATGAGTGAAGATTTTACCAAAGTTGGAGAGTTGATGCGGAGCGACGGCGAAGAATGAGTAGTAGAGTGGAGTGGAAGCCTTGTCTTTGCCGAAGACTCCAATTCCCTTTCAATATACCTATGACTTGGTTTGAAATATACTTGAAAACACATTAGTCATAGCATATATAAAAGAGACATGATCAAAGGTATATTTATGAGCTATGTGTGCAAGACTAGCAAAAGAAATTCCTAGAATCAAGAATATTGAGCTCATGCCTAAGTCGGGTAAAAGATTGTTCATCAAGTGGCTTGGTAAAGATATCGGCTAATTGATCTTTAGTGTTAATGTAAGAAATCTCGATATCCCCCTTTTGTTGGTGATCCCTAAGAAAATGATAACGAATGGCTATGTGCTTAGTGCGGCTGTGCTCGACGGGATTGTCGGCCATTTTGATTGCACTCTCATTGTCACATAGCAAAGGGACTTTGGTTAATTTGTAACCATAGTCCCGCAGGGTTTGCCTCATCCAAAGTAATTGCGCGCAACAATGGCCTGCGGCAATATACTCGGCTTCGGCGGTAGAAAGAGCGACCGAATTTTGCTTCTTTGAAGCCCATGACACCAAGGACCTTCCCAAGAACTGGCAAGTCCCCGATGTGCTCTTCCTGTTAATCCTACACCCCGCCCAGTCGGCATCCGAATAACCAATCAAATCAAAAGTGGATCCCCGAGGGTACCAAAGCCCAAACTTAGGAGTATAAGCTAAATATCTCAAGATTCGTTTTACGGCCGTAAGGTGTGATTCCTTAGGGTCGGCTTGGAATCTTGCACACATGCATACGGAAAGCATAATGTCCGGTCGAGATGCACATAAATAAAGCAATGAACCAATCATCGACCGGTATACCTTTTGATCCACGGACTTACCTCCCGTGTCGAGGTCGAGATGCCCATTTGTTCCCATGGGTGTCTTGATGGGCTTGGCATCCTTCATTCCAAACTTGGTTAGGATATCTTGAGTATACTTCGTTTGGCTAAGGAAGGTGCCCTCTTGGAGTTGCTTGACTTGAAATCCTAAGAAATATTTCAACTCCCCCATCATCGACATCTCGAATTTCTGTGTCATGATCCTACTAAATTCTTCACATGTAGATTTGTTAGTAGACCCAAATATAATATCATCAACATAAATTTGGCATACGAACAAATCATTGTCAAGAGTTTTAGTGAACAAAGTAGGATCGGCCTTGCCGACTTTGAAGCCATTAGCAATAAGGAAATCTCTAAGGCATTCATACCATGCTCTTGGGGCTTGCTTGAGCCCATAAAGCGCCTTAGAGAGCCTATAGACATGGTTAGGGTACTCACTGTCTTCAAAGCCGGGAGGTTGCTCAACATAGACTTCTTCCTTGATTGGTCCATTGAGGAAGGCACTCTTCACGTCCATTTGATAAAGCTTGAAGCCATGGTAAGTAGCATAGGCTAATAATATACGAATTGACTCAAGCCTAGCTACGGGTGCATAGGTTTCACCGAAATCCAAACCTTCGACTTGTGAATACCCCTTGGCCACGAGTCGAGCTTTGTTCCTTGTCACCACACCATGCTCGTCTTGCTTGTTGCGGAAGACCCACTTGGTTCCTACAACATTTTGGTTAGGACGTGGAACTAAGTGCCATACCTCGTTCCTCGTGAAATTGTTGAGCTCCTCTTGCATCGCCATCACCCAATCCGAATCTTGAAGTGCTTCCTCTACCTTGTGTGGCTCAATAGAGGAAACAAACGAGTAATGTTCACAAAAATGTGCAACACGAGATCGAGTAGTTACCCCCTTATGAATGTCGCCGAGGATGGTGTCGACGGGGTGATCTCGTTGTATTGCTTGGTGGACTCTTGGGTGTGGCGGCCTTGGTTGATCATCCTCCTTGTCTTCATCATTTGCATCTCCCCCTTGATCGTTGCCGTCATTTTGAGGTGGCTCATCTTCTTGATCTTCTTGTTCAACATCTTGAGCCTCGTCCTCAATTTGAGTTGGTGGAGATGCTTGCGTGGAGGAGGATGGTTGATCTTGTGCATGTGGAGGCTCTTCGGATCCCTTAGGACACACATCCCCAATAGACATGTTCCTTAGCGCTATGCATGGAGCCTGTTCTTCACCTATATCATCAAGATCAACTTGCTCTACTTGAGAGCCGTTAGTCTCATCAAACACAACGTCACAAGAAACTTCAACAAGTCCTGAGGACTTGTTAAAGACTCTATATGCCCTTGTGTTTGAGTCATATCCTAGTAAAAAGCCTTCTGCAGTTTTTGGAGCAAATTTAGATTTTCTACCTCTCTTAACAAGAATAAAGCATTTGCTACCAAAAACTCTAAAATATGAAATGTTTGGCTTTTTACCGGTTAGGAGTTCATACGATGTCTTCTTGAGGATTCGGTGAAGATATAACCGGTTGATGGCGTAGCAGGCGGTGTTGACCGCTTCGGCCCAAAACCGATCCGGTGTCTTGTACTCATCAAGCATGGTTCTTGCCATGTCCAATAGAGTTCGATTCTTCCTCTCCACTACACCATTTTGTTGTGGAGTGTAGGGAGAAGAGAACTCATGCTTGATGCCCTCCTCCTCAAGGAAGCCTTCTATTTGAGAGTTCTTGAACTCCGTCCCATTATCGCTTCTAATTTTCTTGATCCTCAAGCCGAACTCATTTTGAGCTCGTCTCAAGAATCCCTTTAAAGTCTCTTGGGTATGAGATTTGTCCTGCAAAAAGAACACCCAAGTGAAGCGAGAATAATCATCCACAATTACAAGACAATACTTACTACCGCCGATGCTTATGTAAGCGATCGAGCCGAATAAATCCATGTGTAGGAGCTCCAGTGGCCTGTCAGTAGTCATGATGTTTTTGTGTGGATGATGAACACCAACTTGCTTCCCGGCTTGGCATGCGCTACAAATCCTGTCTTTCTCAAAGTGAACATCGGTTAGTCCTAAAATGTGTTCTCCCTTTAGAAGCTTGTGAAGATTCTTCATTCCAACATGGGCTAGTCGGCGGTGCCAAAGCCAACCCAAGTTAGTCTTAGCAATCAGGCAAGTGTCGAGTTCAGCTCTATCAAAATCTACCAAGTATAGCTGACCCTCTAACACTCCCTTGAATGCTATTGAATCATCACTTCTTCTAAAGACAGTAACACCAGTATCAGTAAAAAGACAGTTGTAGCCCATTTGACATAATTGGGATACGGAAAGCAAATTGTAATCTAAAGAATCTACAAGAAAAACATTGGAAATAGAATGGTCAGGAGATATAGCAATTTTACCCAATCCTTTGACCAAACCTTGATTTCCATCCCCGAATGTGATAGCTCGTTGGGGATCTTGGTTTTTCTCATAGGAGGAGAACATCTTTTTCTCCCCTGTCATGTGGTTTGTGCACCCGCTGTCGAGTATCCAACTTGAGCCCCCGGATGCATAAACCTACAAAACAAGTTTAGTTCTTTGTTTTAGGTACCCAAACGGTTTTGGGTCCTTTGGCATTAGATATAAGAACTTTGGGTACCCAAACACAAGTCTTGGAGCCCTTGTGTTTGCCCCCAACAATCTTGGCAACTACCTTGCCGGATTTGTTAGTTAAAACATAAGATGCATCAAAAGTCTTAAATGAAATGGCATTATCATTTGATGCATTAGTACTTTTCTTTCTAGGCAACTTGGCATGGGTTGGTTGCCTTGATCTAGATGTCTCACCCTTATACATAAAAGCATGATTAGGGCCAGAGTGAGACTTCCTAGAATGAATTTTCCTAATTTTGCTCTCAGGATAGCCGGCAGGGTACAAAATGTAACCCTCGTTATCCTGAGGCATGGGAGCCTTGCCCTTAACAAAGTTAGATAAGTTCTTTGGAGGGGCATTAATTTTGACATTGTCTTCCCTTTGGAAGCCAATGCCATCCTTAATGCCAGGGCGTCTCCCATTATAGAGCATGCTTCTAGCAAGTTTAAATTTTTCATTTTCTAAGTCATGCTCTCTAATCTTAGCATTAAGTTGTGCTATGTGATCATTTTGTTTTTTAATTAAGGCTAGGTGATCATGGATAGCATCAACATTAATATCTCTACATCTAGTACAAATGGAAATAAGCTCAACATTAGATGTAGAGGGTTTGCAAGATTTTAATTCAATGACCTTAGCATGCAATAAATCATTTTTAGTTCTAAGGTCGGACATAGTAGCATTGCAAACATCAAAATCCTTAGCCTTAGCAATTAATTTCTCATTCTCATTTCTAAGGCTAGCAATAGAACAGTTCAATTTTTCAATCCTAGCAATCAAATCATCATTATCATTTCTAGGAATTGAAACATTGCAAATATGAGAATCAACCTTAGCTAACAAATTTGCATTTTCATTTCTAAGGTTGTCTAAAGTCTCATGACAAGTGCTTAGCTCACTAGACAATTTTTCACATTTTTCTCTTTCTAGAGCATAAGCATTTTTAACCTTAACATGCTTCTTATTTTCTTTAATAAGGAAGTCCTCTTGAGAATCCAAGAGATCATCCTTCTCATGTATAGCACTAATCAATTCATTTAATTTTTCCTTTTGTTGCATGTTGAGGTTAGCAAAAAGAATGCGCAAATTATCTTCTTCATTTTTATCATCATCCTCATCACTAGATGTTTCATATTTAGTGGAGGACTTTGATTTTACCTTCTTTTTGCCGTCCTTGGCCATGAGACACTTGTGGCCGACGTTGGGGAAGAGGAGGCCCTTGGTGACGGCGATGTTGGCGGCGTCCTCGTCGTCGGAGGAGTCACTTGAGCTTTCGTCGGAGTCCCACTCCCGACAAACATGGGCATCGCCGCCCTTCTTCTTGTAGTATCTCTTCTTCTCCTTCCTCTTGCCCTTCTTGTCGTCGCCCCTGTCACTATCACTAGACATAGGACATTTTGCAATAAAATGACCGGGCTTACCACATTTGTAGCAAACCTTCTTGGAACGGGATTTGTAATCCTTCCCCTTCCGTTGCTTGAGGATTTGCCGGAAGCTTTTGATGATTAGGGCCATCTCCTCGTTGTCGAGCTTGGAGGCGTCAATTGGTTGTCTACTTGGTGTAGACTCCTCCTTCTTCTCCTCCGTAGCCTTGAAGGCCACCGGTTGCGCCTCGGATGTGGAGGGTTCATCAAGCTCGTTGATCTTCTTTGAGCCCTTAATCATGCATTCAAAACTAACAAAATTCCCGATGACTTCCTCGGGGGTCATTAGTGGATATCTAGGATTACCACGAATTAATTGTACTTGAGTAGGGTTAAGGAAAATAAGTGCTCTTAAAATAACCTTAACCACCTCATGGTCATCCCATTTTGCGCTCCCTAGGTTGCGCACTTGGTTCACCAAGGTCTTGAGCCGGTTGTACATGTCTTGTGGCTCCTCCCCTTGGCGAAGACGGAAGCGACCGAGCTCCCCCTCGATCGTTTCCCACTTGGTGATCTTGGTGAGTTCATCACCCTCGTGCGCCGTCTTGAGTAGGTCCCAAATCTCCTTGGCGTTCTTCAATCCTTGTACTTTGTTGTATTCCTCCTTGCTTAGAGAGGCAAGGAGGATGGTTGCGGCTTGGGAGTTGAAGTGCTCGATTTGGGCCACTTCGTCCGTGTCGTAGTCTTCATCCCCTACGGATGGTACCTGTACACCATACTCAACAACATCCCATAATCTTTTGTGGAGAGAGGTTAGATGAAATCGCATCAAATTACTCCACATAGCATAATCTTCACCATTAAAAGTTGGTGGTTTGCCTAATGGGACGGAAAGTAAAGGTGTATGTTTAGGAATGTGAGGGTAGCGTAGGGGAATCTTACTATACTTCTTACGCTCTTGGCGTTTAGAAGTGACGGACGCCGCGTCGGAGCCGGAGGTAGATGTCGATGAAGTGTCGGTCTCATAGTAGACCACCTTTCTCATCCTCTTGTGCTTGTCCCCACTCCGATGCGGCTTGTGAGAAGAAGATTTTTCCTTCTTCTCCTTGTGGTGAGAAGAGGAAGATCTTTTCTCCTTCCGCTTGGAGGAGTTCTTCTTCTTCTCCCTTCTCTTGGTGCGGGACTCTTCCGACATCACTTCGAGCGGTTAGGCTCTAATGAAGCACCGGGCTCTGATACCAATTGATAGTCGCCTAGATGGGGGGTGAATAGGGCGAAACTGAAATTTACAAAAATAAACACAACTACAAGCCGGGTTAGCGTTAGAAATATAAATGAGTCCGCGAGAGAGGGCGCAAAACAAATCGCAAGCGAATAAGAGTGTGACACGCGGATTTGTTTTACCGAGGTTCGGTTCTTGCAAACCTACTCCCCGTTGAGGAGGCCACAAAGGCCGGGTCTCTTTCAACCCTTCCCTCTCTCAAACGATCCCACGGATCGAGTGAGCTTTCTCTTCTTCTCAATCAACCGGGAACAAAACTTCCCCGCAAGGGCCACCACACAATTAGTGCCTCTTGCCTTGGTTACAATTGAGTGATGAACACAAGAACAAGTGAGAAAGAAAAGAATGCGATCCAAGCGCAAGAGCTCGAAAGAACACAAGCAAATCACTCTCTCTAGTCACTATGGAGTTGTGTGGAATTTGGAGAGGACTTGATCTATTTGGTGTGTCTAGAATTGAATGCTAGAGCTCTTGTAGTAGTTGAGAAGTGGAAAACTTGGATGGCAATGAATGTGGGGTGGTTGGGGTATTTATAGCCCCAACCACCAAAAGTGACCGTTGCTGGAACTTGTCTGTTCGATGGCGCACCGGACAGTCCGGTGCACACCGGACAGTCCGGTGCCCCTGCCACGTCACCATTGCCGTTGGATTCTGACCGTTGGAGCTTCTGTCTTCTGGGCCCGCCTGGGTGTCCGGTGCACACCGGACATGTACTGTTTGATGTCCGGTGCACCGGTATGGGCGTGCCTGACGTCTGCGCGCGCTGCGCGCGCATTAAATGCACCGCAGGGAGCCGTTGGCGCCGCAGGGAGCCGTTGCTCCGCTGGTACACCGGACAATCCGGTGCACACCGGACAGTCCGGTGAATTTTAGCGGAGTGGCTTCCGCGCGAACCCGAGGCTGGCGAGTTCCGGAGACCGCGCTTCCTTGGAGCACCGGACATGTCCGGTGCACACCGGACAGTCCGGTGAATTATAGCGCGCCGGCTTCCGAGAATTCCCGAGGGCGAAGAGTTTGAAGTCGAAGTCCTCTGGGCGCACCGGACAGTCCGGTGCACACCGGACAGTCCGGTGCCTCCAGCCAGAGGTGCCCTCGGTTGCCTTGCTGCTCCTTTGCTGAATCCAACACTTGGTCTTTTTATTGACTGAATGTGAACCTTTTGCACCTGTATAACTTATGCACTAGAGCAAACTAGTTAGTCCAATATTTGTGTTGGGCAATTCAACCACCAAAATTATTTGGGAACTAGGTGTAAGCCTAATTCCCTTTCACCCCAGCGCTGGAGAGGCCATGTGTGGGCGATCAGCTTTGTATACTGCGAAGGGCCGCCTGACCGAGGAGAGAACTTCTGGCAGGCTTCGCAGGACCGAGTGACCCGATTCGCGGCGCAAATCATTGCGGGCCAGTAAAAACCCTGGCGAATCACCTTAGCAGCTAGGGCCCTTGGCCCCGCGTGCGAGCCGCACGTGCCACTGTGGACTTCACGTAGGACCTGCATGCCTTCGGCCTCGGTGACGCACTTAAGCATTGGTTGGCTGACCCCTTTTTTGTAGAGTTGGCCTTCAATCAGAGCGAAGTCTCGGCTTCGATGTCTGAGGCGCTTGGCCTCACTGATGTCGGCTGGGTGATAATACCCCTGCAGGAAAAGGGTAATGGGTGCTCGCCAGTCTTCGGTCATGATGAGGTTGACCGTACGGTGGCCTTCGCTGTCATTGGTTATTTGGAGCCCTTCGGGGCTCCGGACTGCTGGCGTGCCGATGACGTGGAAGAACACGTCGGAGGGCAGAGTTTTGCCCCTGGCCGCGGCCTTGGCCAATGCGTCGGCCTCCTCATTCTTGGCCCGGTCCACATGCTGCACGGTGAACCCCTTGAACTGCCTCTCGAGACTTCGGATGGCCGCGAGGTACTGCATGAGTGCGGGGTCCTTGGCTGCATAGTCTTTCTCGACCTGGCCAGCAACTACCTTGGAGTCTGTTTTGATGATGCAAGTGGTGACTCTGAGGGCCCTCAGCTTGCGGAGGCCGAGGATGACTGCTTCGTATTCTGCTATGTTATTTGTGCATCTGTCGGATTCCAGATTGAAGCTGAGTCGTGCTGCATATCTGTGCTTGACCCCGACTGGTGAGGTTATGATTGCAGCGACGCCTGCCCCCGCATGGCACCATGCGCCATCGCAATGGATCGTCTAGACCTTCTCTGTGGTCGGGTCCGGCTGTGTTACTGGCCCGGTCCAGTCGACGACGAAGTCTGCCAGGACTTGCGATTTGATGGCTGTCCTGGGCTCGAAGCTGATGTGGTAGCCGGAGAGTTCGGCTGCCCACTTGGCGATCCTCACCGACGCCTCCGGGTTTCTAAACAGTTCGCCGAGCCCCCTGTCTGAGGTGACGCGGACCTTGAATGCTTCAAAGTAATGTCGCAGCTTGCGCGAGGACATAACAACTGCGTAGGCGATCTTCTCCAGCTCTGTCATGTTGCATTTGGACGGTGTCAGGACCTCGGAGACGTAATAAACAGGGCACTGTCTGACAGCGCCCTCGACTGTCTGCTCCTGCACTAGTGCCGCGCTGACCGCGTGCGGCGAAGCCGCCACATAGAGCAATAAGGGGAGCGAGGAGTCGGGGCTCGTGAGGGTGGCCAGCTCCGTTAAGTACTGTTTTAATGAGGCGAAGGCCGCTGCTTGCTCCGGCCCCCAGGCGAAGTCTTTTGCGCCGCGGAGAGTTTTGAGGAAAGGAAGACTTCGCTCGGCCGACCTGGAAATGAATCTGTTGAGAGCGGCCAATCTGCCTGTCAGACGCTGGACATCCTTGGTGGACTGCGGAGGCGACATGTCGATGATGGCCTGGATCTTGGTTGGGTTGGCCTCGATGCCGCGGTGCGACACCAGGTAGCCCAATATCTTGCCCTGGCGAACACCGAAAACGCACTTTTCCGGGTTTAAGCGGAGTCGTGCATCTCGCATGTTTGCGAATGTCTCGGCCAGGTCGGCGAGGTGGTCCTCCTTATTTTTGCTGGCGACGACGATGTCGTCCACATATGTAAATATATTTCTGCCGACCTGCCCCTCGAGTACTGTTTTGGTGAGTTTGGAGAAGGTGGACCCGGCGTTCTTGAGACCCTCCGGCATTCTGATGAAGCAATAAGTGCCGAAGGGTGTTATAAAGCTGGTGCTAGCCTTGTCTTCCGCCTTCATGTATATCTGGTGATAGCCGGAGAAGCAGTCGAGGAGAGACATGACCTTGCATCCGGCCGCGCTATCGACTATTTTGTCGATCCGTGGCAACGGGAAATTGTCTTTTGGGCAGGCCTTATTGAGACTGGTGAAGTCTATGCACATCCGCCATTTCCCGCTTTTTTTCTGCACCATTACAACATTGGAGAGCCATGTGGGGTAAGCCACTGGCTCAATGAATTTAGCCTCTAGGAGGCGGTGCACCTCCGCCTTGGCGGCCTCTGTCTTTTCATCGGACATTTTGCGAAGCTTTTGCTTTCTTGGTCGCACCGAGGGGTCGATTCCCAAACTGTGCTCGATTATGGATCGGCTGACTCCGACCAGGTCGAGGGCGGACCAGGCGAAGACATCTTTATTCTTGGCCAGGCAGCAGAGGAGCTTCTCTTCTTCATGCGAAGTAAGGTCTTCGCTGATAGTGACTGTCTGCTTGGGCGTGGCCTGATCGAGGGGGACAGTCTTGGTCCCATCCTGACTCTGCAACTGAGCCTTGTCGTGCTGCTTGTCAGTTGGGCTGGCGGGCGCAGGGACCTCGCACTGTGTCGTGAGACAGTGCACGTTCCTCTGACCAGGTACGAAGTCCCGCTCTATGTTGCGCGCTGTTTGCTGGTTACCGCGGACTGTAATTACGCCTAGCGGGCCTGGTATCTTCATGCACAAATACAGTCCGTGGATGGCAGCTTCAAACTTGTTGATGGAGCCCCGACCCATGATGGCGTTGTATGGATATACCATATCCACAATGTCAAAAGTCACTTGCTCACTTCGGGCATTGGGTGCTACACCGAAGGAGAGGGGCAACTCTATTTTGCCGACGGGGAAGGTGCCTTTGCCGCTGAAGCCATACAACGGGTTGTCCGAAGGCTTAAGCAGGCTGTGGCTGATGCCCATGCGATCGAAGGCGTGGAGGAAGATGATGTCCGCCTGGCTGCCGTTGTCAACGAGGACCTTGTGTAGGTCCCAGCCTGCCACGCTGCAATTGATAACCATGGCATCGCAGTGGGGGGCGCTGCGCAAGTCGACGTCCCGTGCGTCGAAGGTGAGCGGTATGTGGGACCACTTTGTCTGCACAACTGGGCCCGTGACGGCGACATGGTTTATGCTGCGGTAGTGGTCCCGCTTCTGCCGCTTGGTGTCGAAGTCGGTGCTAGACCCCCCAGTTATCATATGAATGACTCCGCGATAAGGTTGATCGGCGAAGTCTTCCTGCTTTGGGGCATGGGGGATGTTTTGTTGTTGCTGGTGTGGTGGTGGAGGCGGAGGATGTACGATTTGTACTTCCTGATGATGTTGGTAAGCGTGGTGCGGTGGATGCGGGGCGGGAGCGTGGATATATGGTGGGGGGGTGGCTGGTAATTATGCGCGACAATTCTGGGGTTGTCGGCTGGCTGCGCCCTCGCCATTCTGTCTCTGGTGGCCTTCACTTCGGGGCAGTCTTTAGTTTGGTGGGCACAGTCTTCGCCATGGAAAAGGCAGTAAAATCGGCGCGGTGGAGGGGGTGGCTGCGCACGCCCTCGGCCCCTGCCGCGAGTTCCACTTCCGCGGCCCTGGGGGGATATTCCTGGCGACGAAGGGGGTCAGCGGCCGGCTGCTGGTTGGCGATGTTGTGCACTTGCTGCTGACCGCGGCCATCTCGACCGGAGTCTGGCTGCGGAGTCCTTGTCCACGTGCGGCTGGACTGTGGAGCATCTTTTGGCTTCCGCTGGGACTCAATCTTGCGCTGGTGGAGCTCCTCGGATCTGGCGTACTTTTCAAACAGCTGGTATAACTCTTGGAGATTCTTCGGCGGATCCCTGATGCAGTGGCTGTAAAGGACGCCAGCGCGAAGACCACTGATAGCATAGTGGATGGCAATCTGGTCATCGACTGAGGGTAGCTGCGACTTGAGTGTCAGGAATTTGCGGTAATATTCCCTCAGGGTCTCCTTCTCTAGCTGCTTGCAGAGCGAGAGCTCGGCCAGGGCGTCGGTGTCCGGGCGGTACCCTTGGAAGTTGAGGAGGAACTTGTCCCGGAGACTTCTCCAGGAATCGATGGACAGCGGAGGCAACCTGGTGAACCAGGTGAGCGCGGGGCCCTCGAGGGCGATGATGAAGGACTTCGCCATTGTGGCGTCGTCCCCCCCGGACGATGCGACGGCGACCTGGTAACTCATTATGTATTGAGCCGGGTCGGTGCTGCCGTTGTACTTGGGGTAGGTCCCAGCCCGGAAGTTAGCTGGCCACGGCGTCACTTGCAGGTGAGGCGCCAGGGGGCTTCGCTCATCGAGGTAGTTGACCCCTTGGAATGGCGCGGCGTGCGGGAAAGTGAAGTCGCGCTGGGGGAAACGCGGGTCCTCCGGTTGCGCGCGGTGTTGCAGGGGCGGCCCATGCTGCAGGCCTGGGTGGCCTTCGCGCGTGTCTTCGTTTTGTGCGCGCTACTGGAGGGATGACTCGTGCCGCGGGCTGAGGTGGCCTTCGCGCTGCATCAGCGCAATCTCCCGCTCGAGTTCCTGGGCCTTGTGCTCTTCGTCGCGTATCATCTGCCGCACTTTGGCGAGTGCGGACACACGCTGGCGCTTGGCCTCCAGTATCTCCTTCTGCCTCTGGAGGTTGCGGTTCTTGAGGCGCAGGGCGCGCAGCTGCAGCTGTTCTTCTGCTGAGATGCCGAAGACCTCACCGTCCTCGGTGAGATCCGCGCCCTCCGGTGGAGCGAAGTCTGAGGGGGGTGCGAAGCCTGAGGGTAGTCCCTCAGGGTCGCAGGTGCGGAGGGTGTCGTCTTCAGTGGCCTCTTGGTGGGTGGATTGGGTGAGGGCGAGGGCCTTGCCCTTTCTTGCGGTGAGCAGTGCTGCCTTCGCAGCCTCGTCAGCCTTCGGGTTAGCTCTCTTGGGTGCCATCGCGGGTGGTTGTCTCGTAGCACGAACGGTGGGCGCCAAATGTTGGAACTTGCTCTCTATAGCAAGGGGATCCAACACGAGTGAATGGTGATGGCAACAGGGCACTCGCGCGTGATGGCAAAAGCTCTGTTAATCTAGCCTCTCACGGGCACTGTGCGGGGGTATTTATAGGTATCCGAGTGCACGGCGCCTTGCGTTAAGGACGCATGTGCCCTTAGGTACCTAGTTTATCCCCAGAATATTCCCATAAAGCGGGGTTACAAGCTGTAATTACAAGTATGCCTTTACAAATTAGGCCCGTAACACAAACGCGGCCACGCAGGGCCCGTTACAATGGGCCAGATCTCATGTGGGCCATCAGAGCTGAACGAGGCCGCGCCGCGGGGAGGCGTCGCCGCAGGCCTTCGTCTGGTGCCGAATCGAGCAAAGGGTCTCCGCATTGTCTCTGGTGCCGATGAAGCGAAGGGCGTCCCTGCCCGCTTTGTCTGTCAGGGCAGGGGCTAAGCGGTGGAGACTTCGGGCGAAGGGTGGCGTTTCTGCCTTCGCTCCAACATTTGCCCTCCGAGGGACCAGTTCGACAAAGTCACCTGGTGCCGAAGACGTCACGAACGGTGGGCGCCAAATGTTGGAACTTGCTCTCTATAGCAAGGGGATCCAACACGAGTGAATGGTGATGGCAACAGGGCACTCGCGCGTGATGGCAAAAGCTCTGTTAATCTGGCCTCTCACGGGCACTGTGCGGGGGTATTTACAGGTATCCGAGTGCACGGCGCCTTGCGTTAAGGACGCATGTGCCCTTAGGTACCTAGTTTATCCCCAGAATATTCCCATAAAGCGGGGTTACAAGCTGTAATTACAAGTATGCCTTTACAAATTAGGCCCGTAACACAAACGCGGCCACGCAGGGCCCGTTACAATGGGCCAGATCTCATGTGGGCCATCAGAGCTGAACGAGGCCGCGCCGCGGGGAGGCGTCGCCGCAGGCCTTCGTCTGGTGCCGAATCGAGCGAAGGGTCTCCGCATTGTCTCTGGTGCCGATGAAGCGAAGGGCGTCCCTGCCCGCTTTGTCTGTCAGGGCAGGGGCTAAGCGGTGGAGACTTCGGGCGAAGGGTGGCGTTTCTGCCTTCGCTCCAACACTCGCCCGAGGCCCTGCCTTCGCTAAGAAGCAACCCTGACCAAATCGCCACACCGACCGACCAAGTCGCAGGAGCATTTAATGCAAAGGTGGCCTGACACCCTTATCCTGACGCGTGCCCCCCAGCCGGCAGAGCCGAAGTGACCGCCGTCACTTCACCGCTCCACTGACCGGCCTGACAGAAGGACAGCGCCGTCTGCGCCACTCCGACTGCAGTGCCACTTGACAGAGTAAGACTGACAGGCAGTCAGGCCCTGCCGAAGGCACCATAGGAAGCTCCGCTTTGCCCGACCCAGGGCTCGGACTCGGGCTAAGTCCCGAAAGACGGCGAACTCCGCTCCGCCCGACCCAGGGCTCGGACTCGGGCTAAGTCCTGAAAGACGGCGAACTCCGCCCGACCCAGGGCTCGGACTCGGGCTAAGTCCCGGAAGACGGCGAACTCCGCCCGACCCAGGGCTCGGACTTGGGCTCGGCCCCAGAAGACGACGATCTCCGCCTCGCCCAAGGCTCGGACTTGGGCTCGGCCCCAGAAGACGACGATCTCCGCCTCGCCCGACCCAGGGCTCGGACTTGGGCTCGGCCCCAGAAGACGATGAACTCCGCTTCGCCCGACCCCAGGGCTCGGACTCCGTCCCGGCACCAGCCGGCAATCTCCGCCTCGCCCGACCCGGGGGCTCGGACTCGACCTCGGCTTCGGAGGAGCTTCCACATCGCCCAACCTAGGGCGCAGACCAGCCACGTCAACAGGAGGCACCATCATCACCCTACCCCGAGCTGACTCGGGCCGCAGGGAACAAGACCGGCGTCCCATCTGGCTCGCTCCACCAGATAGGCAATGATGGCGCCCCGCATGCTCTGTGACGACGGCGGCTCTCAGCCCCCTTACGGAAGCAAGAGGACGTCAGCAAGGACTCAACCGCTCCGACAGCTGTCCCTCCGCCAAGCTCCATCGCTCCTCCGACGGCCACGACATCACACCAGCTGGGTGCCAAGATCTCTCCGGCTGCCACAATGGCATGTACCTAGGGCGCTAGCTCACCTCCGCTAGACACGTAGCACTCTGCTACACCCCCCATTGTACACCTGGATCCTCTCCTTACGCCTATAAAAGGGAGGACCAGGGCCCTCTTAGAGAAGGTTGGCCGCGCGGGGACGAGGACGAGAACAGGCGCTCGCTTGGAGCCGCTCGCTCCCTCTCCCGTGTGGACGCTTGTAACCCCCTACTACAAGCGCACCCGACCTGGGCGCGGGACGAACACGAAGGCCACGGGATTCCCACCTCTCTCACGCCGGTCTTCGGCCGCCTCGCTCTCCCCCCTTTGCGCTCGCCCTCGCGCTCGACCCATCTGGGCTGGGGCACGCGGCGACAGTCACTTGTCGGCCCAGGGACCCCCCGGTCTCGGAACGCCGACAAATACTCAGCTAGACTTACCCGGTGTGAGGAGTCTACTCCTCTACCTCTAGACATGCAGCTGTTTGGCTGAGGGGTTTGGTTTGCCAAAAGCACTAGCTGAGTCTAATATCAAGTTTTAGCTTTTCAAGTTTTAGTATGATCCTTTTAAGCTAGATGTGTACCTAGATACTCATACATGGTATCAAACATTTTTATCAATCAACATCTTTTGCGAGTCACCTCATTTCCACTTATTACTCAATGTAGCAGCATGGATCAAGCAGTCTCATTAGCTGCGAGAAGCAGACGATTCGAATCGAGTTTTTAAACCTTGCAAGGTAAACCTAAACACATGATGTGGCGAGGCACTCCGTCCCCACACACATCAACCGTCCCCATCGATTCCCCGTCAACAGAACAGGGCTCACCACCTTAGCGTACAATGCCTCACTGACCCCGACTGCCGTCGTGCAGTGACCGCACTTGTACCCACCATAACCGGAATGGGAGACCACGTCTCAGGTCGCGTGAGGGGCAAAGTCTGCTGCCAGGTTCACTCAGGTACTAGACTTGCTGATTTACCATATTTCTCAGCATATGTTTAGTACGTTCAAACGCTTGACACACGGTACCACACCTTAATCCTTATTCCAATTTCTGTCTTGGAGACGACGCATCCCCATGGACCGTCGTCAACAGACCATCATCATTCCGATATAAAATGGATACAATCAATTCCTGACCTCGCGCGAGTGCTAGAAAAATCACTCGACTTCTACCGAGATCCCTAATTAGTAAAGCAACTACTCGACCTAGCATGCTAGTATCCATCTCAAAAGGAATCCTGAGTTAATGCATCTAGGGTTTCAGGTAACTCCTACACTTAAGTGCACAGTACAAACCTACAAATATTAAGTGTAGTAAAATAGCATATATAAACGGTTATGCATAAAACCGGGGCTTGCCTTTAATTTAACACTTAGGTAGTGTTTGCTGGGGGGCACTCGCTTGGCGAGCATCCACTCGTTATGTCCATCCTTCTTTGGGGTCGTCCACCAATTGCATCTTGTGGTTGGCACCACGTCAGTTGCTCGATCGGCATCTCTCGGTCCTAAATGAGATGCAAGATGCATATGGATGAATATGGTGAAAAATGTCACAAGATATACAATACATGGTAGCGAACTAAACACTAATTAGTAAGACACTGCAACGACTATACGCAAGCGCTAGCTATTCGTACGTTATCAACGTTCATCATTAACACCATTAACAAGATGACCATATTTTGTATATTTACACAACACAACTATGACATGACAAGTATACGCATTTATTTAACATGCTATGGCTTTTCTTTAGTTCTTCTATTTATCACACAAAAGCATCACCGACCACACAAGTCCAACCAAGACAACGCAAGTTTGAATACGACATAGACATTAATAACTACGGAACTCTTATCCACCCTCAACTACAGCAAGCAAGTATATTAATCATGAAACACATGTCAACCTAAGTTTAGCCATTACAATTCTATATCCGTTAAGTGCTAACTAAGAATTTTTAGTCAAAAGGGTGATCTAACAATTAATTGGGCACATGCAGATTTTTAGGACAGCAGCACAACAGTTACTAGTTTTAATCATATCTCTTCAAATATTAATCCAAAAATAGCAAACTAGGATTTTCTGGAAAGCTTAAAAAGTGCTCTACAACTTTGGTATTGTCATTACAACATGATTCAGCACCTAGCAAGGTCAAAACGTGCTAATACAACAGCGCTGTCCAGATTTGGACAGATTCAGGCTTGCAACTTCAAAAATTCACAACTGAAGATTCAGACATCCAAACAAAGTGATTTTAGACTTTCTGGAAAGCTAATTAAAGTTTCTACAAACTATTTATAAACATCTCAAGGTGATTCCATATTTAACTAAGGATAAAAGACACTAGAAGACCTTGCTGTCCAGAATTGGACGGATTCAGTCTTCAGACTTTAAACATTCCTAACTAAATCTTCAGACCACCAAAAAGAGTGATCCAAGAATTTTTGGAAAGCTCAGCAAAAGCACTACATAACTTTGATAATCACCAAGAAGCGATTCCAGGTTTAATCAAACCAAACATTACAGTTTTCAAAATCTGTTCTGACAGTGGACAGAACACAGCAAGCAGTTTGTAAAATTCATAACTCCTATACTGTCAGGCCTATGGTTATGAAATTTTAACACAAGCAAGATAGCAAAAACATCTACAACTTTCTTATAACGACCATGAACTGATTGCAACATTAAATTGATCAAACAATGCAGTTTATGAAATCTATACAGAATTTGGACAGATTCAGTTACTGAATTTGTAAAAATCATAACTCCTAAACGATCAAACTTAAGCCTATCAAATTTTAGTAAAAGCAAGATAATAATGTTATCTACAACTCTTCTATATGACTTTTCTACAGAAAACATGATTTGGTTCATCAAACAAACAGCACAACTAAAACAGTGCGTGCAGCCCAAAACAGCAATCAATAAATTCTAGCTTCTATACAATTCAAGAATTGCCGCATTCTAAAGACTTGAATCATTCTAGCACTTTACCATTTCTTAGAGTTAAATTAATTAAATGAGGACTAGCAAGTAGACTTACAAATTTTATCCAAATCATTTAGTGCACTAAAATTACTACAACCAATTAACAACGCATTCTCCACGATAATCACCCAACAATTTGTGTTTTAAATTAGACATCACATGAGCACTACTACTCTTTTACCCGCGACCACAACTATACACATTTAGACCACAACAAGCAATTCGCCGTGATTACGAGCTTAACCAAGTTATCTAACAATTCGGCTAACTAGAGCAATAGTATAGACCGCTATACATCATACACGTCGACTGGTCTATTATTATCGAAGTTCGAGACACAACATGTATATAACAATCACTTAACGAAATCGACTCCTACTTAACATGAGTTGGCTAATTACAGCATAAGACTTAGCGAACTACTTTAGACATCGTAACTCAAAAACATGGGCTGGAGCAGATTAATCAGCGTTTCTTACCCATGGCTCAACTTTATTTAGTTAACACACCAGTCACCTAAAACAGCACATTGTTGGGGTCTAACATAGAGGCATTTACATACGGCGTAAAACTCCATAAGTCTTACATTTGCTACTGAAGGACCTAAGGCACTTATGTGCATATGTTATCGGATTGTTCTTCGATTCTAACAAGGACTGAATTACGCACGCTACTCGCCTTCAATAATTATTGGGCTGCGATGACGCTCGTATAAGACCTCTAATCGATCAACAAGACATTTATTTATCCAAAGGGGCATGGAATGCGATAATTGACAAAGCAAAGCATCACATTGCCATACAACCAAAAATCATGACAACACTGATAGATACTATCCACTAATCATTTGAAAAATTAAACTTACTTCTCGCTTGCCACTACATCACTCCTTAATCACACAACCATCACGAGCATCCTTCACACGATTATATAATAGCGACCTAAGCGTCGTGTCACAATACATACATCTTTCCTCATTGCGAATATAACCATATTATGGCATATACCCGCACACCTCAATCAAATATCTTACGCCACCATTACCCTAATACACCACTGTACCACACACATACGTGCACTAATTCAATCCTCACCTCCCTTGTATTTGCAGACTTACTCATCACATAAAATAAGCACGACACATTTATTTACCAAAACATGAATGCGACCTTGCCACGGTGTATAAACAAAACATTTTGTACCCACACATAATTAAACACCCATGTACACCACATCGACCAAAACATAATTATACAAACTACAAATCGCACGCATCGAACAATCTCTTGTTCTCTAACCGCAAATGTGATCCTACCAAAATATAAAAACATCCGAGTTCTTGTTCTACTTCATTTTCTTCTATATACGTATTCATTCATACAATTATAATTTCACGCACATATTCACACACGCACATCATCGACCAACCACGTAAATAAAACAAATCGCAAATCATTCAAAGCGAACAACCTGGCTGAAATCCGATCGGAGTTGCACTTGCATGCCATCAGACGGGGCTCTTTGCCGATGAGCGACGAGCGAGGCGTGATGACGACATGGCTGCGAGCACGACACAGTTTATTATATGATTTGCTGGTGCGGCTATTCAATCGAACACAAAAAAAACGCAGGACAACTAGTAGCTCACCGAGGTTGTTGCTCGCTGCACAAATCGGTTGACGCCGCACGTGGAGGGCCGAGCACAGGGGTGGATGGCGTCCAGATGGGGGGGCTCACGGCCATGGGGGAAATGGAGCTGCGCAGGGACTGCTGCTTGCTTGAGGAAGGAGAAGGGGAGGAGGGAATGGCGCCATGGCTGCTGGAGGCGCCGAGCTGGAAAGGGGCCAGCGTTGGAGGAGGCCGACGACGCCGGGGAAGACGAGCCACTGGAGCAAACAGGGGCGTCGCGCCATGGAGGAAAAAGCCCCTGCTCCGTGCGCGCTGCTTCATGGAATGGGGAGCGCGAGCAGAGGAGGCCGGCTGGAGCATCGGGAAGGGCGCTCGGCCATGGAGTCGCTGCCCCTGCGCTAACGTGCTGCTGTCGTGTGGGTGGACTGCTACGCGAGGGAGAAGAAGACAGGGAGGAGAGGCTGTGGCGGCTGGAAAAAAATGGAGGGGTGGGAGTGCAAAATAACCAAGTGCAAGGGAGAGGGATCCTATTTATAGAAGAAGCCTAGGGTTAGGGTTTCTTAATGGGTCTATTGGGCTGGGTTCGGTTGGCCCAAAACGCTAAATCAGGCCACACTAATTTATTTCCATTTTATTTTATGGTGTTTTGATTAAACACGGATTATCAGTTCGCTAATTATTTCCCGAAATACAAACGCTCATGCGTAATTCGTCTCTACGGAGAACAGAGCGAATTAGAGTTTCGACGAACGGACCATTGAGCGATTAATTCGGCCGAGAGTTGGATTTGATTTCGCTCGGAAATAATTCCTCGCGCACTATTTTAGAAATGAATGTTTCTCTCAGACTTCTGATCGGCTTTGGATTTTTAGTCGGAGAAAGCGAATCGTGACATTTTAAAATTGCTGTCGGAGTGGGTTTCGAATTTGGTTCAGACACAACAGTACTAGGCTGAGTATAGTAAGAATTAATTAGAGGGCGACACACTGAGTATTCCGTGCGAGAGGACGGACTCAGATAAAATAGTCGGACATCGATTGAGGTTCGAGGAATTAGACTCGGGCTCAGATCAAATAACAACCGTCAAGAGTTTGATTAAATGAGCTTCAAATGAGATTTATAATTTGAGATTGATTATCGAGTTTGCATCCGTGCCGAGAAATAAAAGTTTTAACATGCTCCAAAATTAGCTGTTTCTCGCAATCGAATAACTCCGAATTCGGTGAACTTCCACGAGAAAGCCTGATAAACAGAGATAGACACGATCGAGAAATAGAAAATTTTCACTGAGCATTCAAGTTAGGGACAAATCTCCCGACATAACACGAAACTGACACCTGGGGTGTCACAGCCTTCCCCCCTTAAAAGAATCTTGTCCCGAGATTCGAATGAGGATCTTTAAGGGTGGAGAAGCTTGTAACTCCCAAGCTGAAGGTAGATGCAAATTCATGAGATGGTATCTAAAAAGATAATGAAGATAGATTTGGGTAGAATATCGCGACATATTGAGACAAAATGCAGCGATCACTTTGAGAGAATATCCACAAAAGAGAGCACATCGGTATAGTCCCATAATAGATTACGACTATTAACCGCGGTACCAGCGCGTGCCGAGCAGCTCAACCATGTGTGCACCATAGTAGGCTCTCGGTTTCGTCGCGGCACCATCAGTCGTTAGCCATAACACCATTACCAAACTTAACCAATAAGAAATCCACATAGCATAAATAGAGGGAGCCCTTGAGAGTATGGCTCGAGAAATAAGATCATGACAATAGTTGAAACATAGATTTTTGGCAAAAGAGCAATACATGAGAATTTTCTTCAACTCAGAGAACTATTTTATGATCAATACGGAGAGTACCAGGCCAGAGATTAGTACGAGATGGGATACGAGAATGAAGCACTCAAGAGATCATGATTAATGAGATTTTAGAGACATCAGAAACCAAAGACAACAGCAACATCCATTGAACTAAATGGATATACTGTGTAAGGATAAAATTTGATAAAACAACGTCATGATCCTTGGAGAAGGAGTATGAGAATGGTCAGAAATGAGAGACTTAGGTAGATCAACATCCAATGCTTGTGAATGGGTTATAGGAGATAACCAGATAACGAGGCAGAATCAATAGGGGATCCCGAGATTCGGATGATAAAGCCAACATGATTCACGAGAAAAAGGATTACCAGATCCAGGCAAAAGGAGAGAAAGGCAAACATGATCGGCTAGGATGATTAACAGAAATGCTATGAAGTTTTAGGAGCAAGTATTTATGGAAAGAAACATGATCTTGATAGAGTTTGCGCAACTAGACACCAAACGATTTTTTTGACACAACAAGTGCACAAGGAAGTTTTAGTCGATTTAGGGGTCAAGCTATGGGTGTCTACAAGCCGTGCAGGTGCAACTTCAAGGGGGAAACACACAAGGGTTAGAAAACACCAACACAAGCATGTTTTTTTACAAGGGTTTCACTTGCTAAACTCAAGGTTGTTTGGAGGGGGAAAATCTTTTCATGAGCAGAACAGACAACATTTTTTTTGTAAAAAGGGTTGAACATTTAGAATACCACCTAGATAGCAAGGCAAGAGAATCACATAACACAACCTAGCAAGACTTACTAATTAGGCGAGAGATAAGGCAATTCTTATATTTTATAACATAGCAATACAACACAATATTCGAAAATTCTTATTATTAGAATAAAGGTGAGAGAAGCATGTTGGTGCACAAGAGACATTTATAATGCGACAATCATGATGCATGCTCATTCTAGTCGTCTTCTCAGACCTAACTAATTTTTCGGGTGCTTGTAACAGCATCCTTATTAATAGTAGTAGTAGCCTTTATGGCCTAAATAACTAGCCACCTAGCTACCCATCTATTCCTGGGGCTTCACGTCCTAGGTCTATCCTTATCGTCCTGATATCTATCCAACAATGGTTTCTAAGCAAGTTTTACTTTAGAAAAGGTTGGAAATCATGACATATTGACTTTTCTGTAATGGTATTCGCTCCGATACAAGCTGTGGCGGAACCGCCCGAATTATTCCAACTTAAGTGCCTAAGTCCCGCCTTAGATGGTAGACCACACTTAAATAGGAATAAACCGCGAGTCCCTCGGATCTAGTCCGATAAAGCCACTTAACCAGGATCGAATACCACTAGCTCACTCGAAGGTGAGGCACAGAGAAATACAATAAAATATAATACCACAAATTTAATAAGTATCTTTAGTGATTACATTATCGGAGTTTCAGAAATAATAACCATAAATTTTAATGCAACGGAAATAACTAACGGAGAAAACCGAGTAACATGGCGAAGCCTGGCCACGCTACACCTCCTGGTCCTCTCCTGCGGAAGCAGTAACCCACTCGACCATCTATCTCGGTGGCGGGGATGGAGGCCAAGTCACACCATCAACCAAATCAATGAGGTACCTGCAAAAATTATGCCACAAGCAAGGCTGAGTATACTAATACTCAGCTAGACTTACCCGGTGTGAGGAGTCTACTCCTCTACCTCTAGACATGCAGCTGTTTGGCTGAGGGGTTTGGTTTGCCAAAAGCACTAGCTGAGTCTAAAATCAAGTTTTAGCTTTTCAAGTTTTAGTATGATCCTTTTAAGCTAGATGTGTACCTAGATACTCATACATGGTATCAAACATTTTTATCAATCAACATCTTTTGCCAGTCACCTCATTTCCACTTATTACTCAATGTAGCAGCATGGATCAAACAGTCTCATTAGCTACGAGAAGCAGACGATTCGAATCGAGTTTTAAAACCTTGCAAGGTAAACCTAAACACACGATGTGGCGAGGCACTCCGTCCCCACACACATCAACCGTCCCCATCGATTCCCCGTCAACAGAACAGGGCTCACCGCCTTGGCGTACAATGCCTCACTGACCCCGACTGCCGTCGTGCAGTGACTGCACTTGTACCCACCATAACCGGAATGGGAGACTACGTCTCAGGTCGTGTGAGGGGCAAAGTCTACTGCCAGGTTCACTCAGGTACTAGGCTTGCCGATTTACCATATTTCTCGGCATATGTTTAGTACGTTCAAACGCTTGACACACGGTACCACACCTTAATCCTTATTCCAATTTCCGTCTTGGAGACGACGCATCCCCATGGACCGTCGTCAACAGACCATCATCATTCCGATATAAAATGGATACAATCAATTCCTGACCTCGCGCGAGTGCTAGAATAATCACTCGACTTCTACCGAGATCCCTAATTAGTAAAGCAACTACTCAACCTGGCATACTTGTATCCATCTCAAAAGTAATCCTGAGTTAATGCATCTAGGGTTTCAGGTAACTCCTATACTTAAGTGCACAGTACAAACTTACAAATATTAAGTGTAGTAAAATAGCATATATAAACGGTTATGCATAAAACCGGGGCTTGCCTTTAATTTAACACTTAGGTAGTGTTTGCTGGGGGGCACTCGCTTGGCGAGCATCCACTGGTTATGTCCATCCTTCTTTGGGGTCGTCCACCAATTGCATCTTGTGGTTGGCACCATGTCAGTTGCTCGATCGGCATATCTCGGTCCTAAATGAGATGCAAGATGCATATGGATGAATATGGTGAAAAATAACACAAGATATACAATACATGGTAGCGAACTAAACACTAATTAGTAAGACACTACAACGACTATACGCAAGCGCTAGCTATTCGTACGTTATCAACGTTCATCATTAACACCATTAACAAGACGACCACATTTTGTAGATTTACACAACACAACTATGACATCACAAGTATACACATTTATTTAACTTACTATGGCTTTTCCTTAGTTCTTCTATTTATCATACAAAAGCATCACCGACCACACAAGTCCAACCAAGACAACGTAAGTTTGAATACGACATAGACATTAATAACTACGGAACTCTTATCCACCCTCAACTACAGCAAGCAAGTACATTAATCATGAAACACATGTCAACCTAAGTTTAGCCATTACAATTCTATATCCGTTAAGTGCTAACTAAGCATTTTTAGTCAAAGGGGTGAACTAACAATTAATTGGGCACATGCAGATTTTTAGGACAGCAGCACAGCAGTTACTAGTTTTAATCATATCTCTTCAAATATTAATCCAAAAATAGCAAACTAGGATTTTCTAGAAAGCATAAAAAGTCCTCTACAACTTTGGTATTGTCATTACAACTTGATTCAGCACTTAGCAAGGTCAAAACGTGCTAATACAACAGCGCTGTCCAGATTTGGACAGATTCAGGCTTGCAACTTCAAAAATTCACAACTGAAGATTCAGACATCCAAACAAAGTGATTTTAGACTTTCTGAAAAGCTAATTAAAGTTTCTACAAATTATTTATAAACATCTCAAGGTGATTCCATATTTAATTAAGGATAAAAGACACTAGAAGACCTTGCTGTCCAGAATTGGACGGATTCAGTCTTCAGACTTTAAACATTCCTAACTAAATCTTCAGACCACCAAAAAGAGTGATCCAAGACTTTTTAGAAAGCTCAGCAAAAGCACTACATAACTTTTATAATCACCAAGAAGCGATTCCAGGTTTAATCAAACCAAACATTACAGTTTTCAAAATCTGTTCTGACAGTGGACAGAACACAGCAAGCAGTTTGTAAAATTCATAACTCCTATACTGTCAGGCCTATGGTTATGAAATTTTAACACAAGCAAGATAGCAAAAACATCTACAACTTTCTTATAACGACCATGAACTGATTGCAAAATTAAATTGATCAAACAATGCAGTTTATGAAATCTGTACAGAATTTGGACAGATTCAGTTACTGAATTTGTAAAAATCATAACTCCTAAACGATCAGACTTAAGCCTATCAAATTTTAGTACAAGCAAGATAATAATATTATCTACAACTCTTCTATATTACTTTTCTACAGAAAATATGATTTGGTTCATCAAACAAACAGCACAACTAAAACAGTGCGTGCAGCCCAAAACAGCAATCAATAAATTCCAGCTTCTATATAATTCAAGAATTGCCGCATTCTAAAGACTTGAATCATTCTAGCACTTTACCATTTCTTAGAGTTAAATTAATTAAATGAGGACTAGCAAGTAGACTTACAAATTTTATCCAAATCATTTAGTGCACTAAAATTACTACAACCAATTAACAACGCATTCTCCACGATAATCACCCAGCAATTTGTGTTTTAAATTAGACATCACATGAGCACTACTACTCTTTTACCCGCGACCACAACTATACACATTTAGACCACAACAAGAAATTCGCCGTGATTACGAGCTTAACCAAGTTATCTAACAATTCGGCTAACTAGAGCAACAGTATAGGCCGCTATACATCATACACGTCGGCTGGTCTATTATTATCGAAGTTCGAGACACAACATGTATATAACAATCACTTAACAAAATCGACTCCTACTTAACATGAGTTGGCTAATCACAGCATAAGACTTAGCGAACTACTTTAGACATCGTAACTCAAAAACATGGGCTGGAGCAGATTAATCAGCGTTTCTTACCCATGGCTCAACTTTATTTAGTTAACACACCAGTCAACTAAAACAGCACATTGTTGGGGTCTAACATAGAGGCATTTACATACGGCGTAAAACTCCATAAGTCTTACATTTGCTACTGAAGGACCTAAGGCACTTATGTGCATATGTTATCGGATTGTTCTTCGATTCTAACAAGGACTGAATTACGCAAGCTACTCGCCTTCAATAATTATTGGGCTGCGATAACGCTCGTATAAGACCTCTAATCGAGCAACAAGACATTTATTTATCCAAAGGGGCACGGAATGTGATAATTGACAAAGCAAAGCATCACATTGCCATACAACCAAAAATCATGACAACACCGATAGATACTATCCACTAATCGTTTGAAAAATTAAACTTACTTCTCGCTTGCCACTACATCACTCCTTAATCACACAACCATCACGAGCATCCTTCACACGATTATATAATAGCGACCTAAGCGTCGTGTCACAATACATACATCTTTCCTCATTGCGAATATAACCATATTACGGCATATATCCGCACACCTCAATCAAATATCTTACGCCACCATTACCCTAATACACCACTGTACCACACACATACGTGCACTAATTCAATCCTCACCTCCCTTGTATTTGCAGACATACTCATCACATAAAATAAGCACGACACATTTATTTACCAAAACATGAATGCGACCTTGCCACGGTGTATAAACAAAACATTTTATACCCACACATAATTAAACACCCATGTACACCACATCGACCAAAACATAATTAGACAAACTACAAATCGCACGCATCGAACAACCTCTTGTTCTCTAACCGCAAATGTGATCCTACCAAAATATAAAAACATCCGAGTTCTTGTTCTACTTCATTTTCTTCTATATACGTATTCATTCATACAATTATAATTTCACGCACATATTCACACACGCACATCATCGACCAACCACGTAAATAAAAAAAATCGCAAATCATTCAAAGCGAACAACCTGGCTGAAATCCGATCGGAGTTGCACTTGCATGCCATCAGACGGGGCTCTTTGCCGACGAGCGACGAGCGAGGCGTGATGACGACACGGCTGCGAGCACAGCACAATTTATTACACGATTTGCTGGTGCGGCCATGTCACACCCGAGTTTTGGGGCACCAAGACCCGGGCGCGAACATAATCACCAAGTGTGCTGGGACCAAGTCTCACACATATGATGAATCATGGCACAGGATCGAATGTCACATCTTTACTATATAATAGGAGTTTTATACAATATAAATAAATAATTACATTATAAGAAGACAACGGTCCAGCAACCCAAAGTTGACTGGGAGACGACGGCCTAGATCTCTCATGAACACATCGCAGCATCCTCCATGCGCCTCATCCTGTGGTGCCTGTTCTTGACCTGTGGGGGGTGTGAGACAGCAAGAGTGAGCTCACATACGTTCATCACTCAACAAGTTGTGGGGAATAATGTGCATGAACTCGCCAAAGGTGGGAGCTCACGTGAAGTGTAAGGCTTACCAAAGAGGATGGTTAGAGCTGAGCATTGCTTTTAGAGTTGGTCAAAATTTTATTAGCAATTACTAAGTATAAGTAAATACCAACCCAATGCATATGACAAATTGAATTTAGTTTCATAATTTAATCATGTGAGTGTCCGAGCTGCTCATGATCGTGAGCACGACTAGTATACCAGTTTTACACTCTGCAGAGGTTGCGCATCTTTAATCGAGCTGCTCATGACCGTGAGCACGGCTAGTATACCAGTTTTACACTCTGCAGAGGTTGCACATCTTTACCCACAAGTCATGTTACCCATCTGCCAAGAGACGACCAATCCCATACACCTCTACCGAGGAGGCGAGGCAGGGTAACACTACGAGGCCTTTACAAAGTTCCACTAGCTTCAGAAAACCCGCTACAGTTTATAGGAAGCTCCAATGCAGGAATCCCTCGCATGACCGCCATCGCAGCAAAATCATCCAAGGGCCTCCCTACACTGACCACTCCCCTACTGCCCTTGCCCCTTTCGGGTAAGGTAGTCATCCACTAGCTTTCCTAATTAATCAGCCAAGGGCGTCCATAAACCCTTTGTGGTAGCACTGTTTTCCCGGGTGGTTCTCCATGTTCCAATTAACAAAATGATCTTAACATGAACAATAAATAACAACTGATAACAAGAGTATAATCATGAATAGTGTAATCTTCATACCCAAAACCACATAAAGCAATAGCAGGTACTACCCGAAAATCCAGTGGTGAACAAGGTATAAAGATAGTCAAACTAGGGTAACCTATTGGGTCCCATCAAAATTAACCTATGTAGATCATTATGATTAATTAGAACATGACTGGGTAAAAAGAAGTGATCAAGGGCACAACTTGCCTGGCACTTGAGATTCCAGGTATCAACTTGCTCTTCAGATGACACGTGTCCTCACTGCTAAACGTAGCAATACAGACAATCATGGTATAGGCAAAAATTAACATTACACCAATCATAAGAATAAACTGTGTAATAATATTCTATGTGTTGCTATGAGATCGTGGGTTCGAGAACCGCTAAATTCGGAGCTACGATTATAAATTTATGATTTTCTAAAGTTTTAGGAGTGGTGTACAAAAGAAATTAAGTACATAATTTCAATTTAGGTTTCATAACAAAATAAGGTTACTAGATGATAGATAATATTAATATGAAACTATTGCAACTGGAACGGATCAAATCGGAGCTAAAATAATTAAGTTATGAATTTGCTAAGTTTCTATATTTCTTTTTATGTTATATATCATTTCCTATATTAAATTCTACTTTTATCCAAAATTCTAGGCCGAGGGCACCATTTAGGAGAAGTTCAGGGTGCCCAATATAAATTCTTAGGACCCACCCGTAACGTTTTATACCGAAACCCAGACTGCGGCCTGATTCACCTATATTCCAAGGTCTCTTTTATAAATCTACCACAGCGAAGAGTTATCAGGTGATCCTACCGTCCGATCTTCTGTCTACAGCCCCGATTAGATCTGCATTAATCTGAACAGGTACGCGACGTGGACTGTGGGATTTCTAATATACGGTGCGGATCAGTTCCGCAGGAGCGATATGAGTATACCAGACGGGGACCCTTGCTTTTAAGATGGACGCTCCGGATTTAACCAATGAAGCAACATTTCTTAGTCTAATCGCGGCCGACCGTTGGCCAATCTACGGACCACAGCGCATCGTCATGCCTCCGCCGCCGTGCTACGATGGGAAGCAGAGCGCCGCCCGAGAGTTCACCAGCGCACCCCATCAGGCGCCCCCACGCACCGGTTTTGGGCTACGATCGCGTAAAAACAAAGAGCTATCCTTCATGATCCCGATAGGCACCATACCAACCTCATCCAGTAGTACCCAGGTTCCCGACCACGACCCACACGGTTCCACGGCGGCGCCATAGCTCCGTTGAGCCATTGCCTGATTCGAATCACCCCCACACACTCAATACTAGCTCTATATGCTGCGGATTGAACGAATGACTTCATCGGTCATACCTTACCTCCAGCCACGGCCCACGCGCTGCTGGACACGTGATGGCGCGGCACCGCGACGACACCGAATCAACGGCGATAAATTGTCACCGCCCTCGCCACCATCCTTGCCTAGCAACGGCACGAGCACCCTTAGCGCAAACAACTGATGCCCCCCGGTCTACACCAAGGCACCAGCGCGGGCTTGCCAGTGTTCTTCTAGTGGAGGCATCCACCCAACCCAACAGCCACCGGCAGCGGCGTTCGATTTCCTTGGGATGGATTCGGAGCCACGTCTCTATGGTCAGGGGGGTCGCCATGGCTTCTTTTATACCTTTAGGCCAAAGTCCGCGGAGGACAGCCAGTGCCGTATCAATGGCCAAGTCCAACCCAGCCTTTTTGGAACAGACCGTGTGGATCTAGCGGAGGGGATAAATCTGACAGGGGCATCCCACGTGTAAGCGATAGCGGCGAGGAAACATGAACGCACGCCCGCGGAATTCGCGCACAGGTTGGCACGCTCCACCCGGTGAGTTCGGCGACAGGCGCGGCGAGTTCGACTCGAGGAGGGAGAAGACGGTCCTAGCATTCCAGCCCTAGCCGTATTCTGTTGGCGAGTGGGCAGGCGAGTTCGTCACGGCGGGATTCGTGGATCCGGACGTAACTAACATGGGGAATAAGACTGGCCTGACTTGCGGGCTCACAAAGCAGCGAGCAGATCAGGAGCGTGGGTGCGGCATCGCTTTGATGACGAGTGGGCCAACCGAGTCAGTGGTCATGGTGGGGCATGTGTGTCGTTCAGACTGTAGCTGGTAGAGCCAACGTGCCAGCGCAAGCTACTAGGCGAAGTCAGCGGCGAGCGGCTTGGGATGTAGCCATCCGGCTTGCTCCACGCTGCAGCTTCATGGCCGAAATACGGATGCCAGCAAGACATCAGCTACGTATAATACCTCCCAACGTCACAGTACAGTGGCCAGCGAGTAGGCCGCATAGTGGCCCTTCGGCCAATGTTCTGGGCCAAAGGTGACATCCCCGTAGGCTTCATTTTCTTTTTTTTCTTTTCTATCTCTTTCTCCTATTTTCTTTATACAAATTTAATTCAAATCCATATTTGGTTTTAAGTATTGAACTAAAATTTAGATGCGCAATCAAAATCTCAGCATGGATGCAACCCACCTTTTTTAATATATTTATTTAGCATTTATTAAATGTAACATGTCTCAATAATAGAACACAACTTAAAATAAATCATGATATTATTCCTCAGATAATAGAAGAACTAACTAACTTCCTTAATGCCTTATTTAGGGTTTACAAATCCTACCCCCCTTAACAGAAATCTCGCCCTCGAGATTTGTAGGAAAAAGAGATATAAGGAGATTGGTAAGTAAATTGGCTGTTAGTTTCTCATTAGTTTTTTTATAATAATCCTTAATGGATGATTAGGAGAGTATATGTATCCAGCTTCTTATTATTATGTTATTGGAGATGGATAGGTTAGGGCAAGAATAGCCTGGGGTAAGAAAGTTTAGGGTTAGAAAGAACTCATTGTTGGGTGGTAATGCCTTTGAAGATCGAAATTGACTTCTCTCCTTCCTTGTTCATGTTGATCTTTTCTTCTTCGGTCTTGGTTCCATTGATTCGAGGTCAGCGTGTATCATCATAGTTGGGAGAATATGGTTAAGATAGATTTGGATGAGATAAACTACATGATGTAGTTCAAAGGTTTATTTGATGTTAGGTGGGGATAGACAGATTATATAATTCATCATGACTCTATTGGTTGGGATAGCTCTTCCACTCACGGTTTGAGTTGGCTTAATACACTAATTTAGGTTTAAGTGCATGAGGGGAGAACAAGGTTTATAGGAGTAGGATCTAGTTTATTTCACTAGTGTTGACTTGTTAATTGCCTCACATTAGATTCTACTTTCTTCTACCAGTATCACTAATCTGTTTAAGTAGGCCACATCAGATTAGATCATACTAGTTTAGATAGGATCTAGTTTATATTGGAGATGACTAGATTAGACTAGTTAATATCTAATTACTTTGGATTAGATCATGATGGTTACACTAGTGTGGGATAAATATGCTTATTAGGACAAGATGAGTCTCTAAGAATCAGATAGAATCTTTTGAGATTAGTTAGATCTATTAAGATAAGAAAGAATCTTTTAAGATAAGATGAATCTACTAAGGTAATAGAGTATCTTTTTAGATAAGATGGATCCATTAAGCTAGATATATTAGGATAAGTTAGGATCTTTTGGGATAAGATGGATCTATGAGTGTAGGATAGAATCTTTTAAGATGAGATGGATATTGTTAGGCTAGATACTTTAATGAGAGATAATCTAGTTTGTCTAGTTATTTTGATGGGCATTTTTTTCCTATATGTATATGCAGATGTAATTGTGGACATTACTCCACAACTCATCGCACTCAATCAAAGATCCAAATCAAACAAGTATCATAAGAACAAACACTCAAGCATATAAATATTTACAAAATTAGTTTTGATTTTTGTTCCTCAAGGTAGGTCTCCTATTCCTAAAGTCACTTTAGGTATGGGATTTCAAAGTGTGAAATCCACATTTGTCTTTAGAAGGAAAAGGTAAGGATAATCGGAGTAAAGCGGAGATATATGAGAAAAGATTAAGAAAAGTTTAGAAAGAATCAGAGTAGCAAGGTAAGTAGATAATGGTTGTCTAGTTCTATCTAGGTTTCGTCCTACGGTCAACATTCCTCTGATACCACTTCTGTCACACCCGTGTTTTGGGGCACCAAGACCCGGGCACGAACATAATCACCAGGTGTGCTGGGACCAAGTCTCACACATATGATGAATCATGGCACGAGATCGAATGTCACATCTTTACAATATAATAGGAGTTTTATACAAAATAAATAAATAATTACATTATAAGAAGACAACGGTCCAGCAACCCAAAGTTGACTGGGAGACGACGGCCTAGATCTCTTATGAACACTTCGCAGCATCCTCCATGCGCCTCATCCTGTGGTACCTGTTCTTGACCTGTGGGGGGGGTGTGAGACAGCAAGAGTGATCTCACATACGTTCATCGCTCAACAAGTTGTGGGGAATAATGTGCATGAACTTGCCAAAGGTGGGAGCTCACGTGAAGTGTAAGGCTTACTAAAGAGGATGGTTAGAGCTGAGCATTGCTTTTAGAGTTGGTCAAAATTTTATTAGCAATTACTAAGTATAAGTAAATACCAACCCAATTAAGTAGTAGAACAAAAGTAACAACCTCACCTGCGATGCAATGCATATGACAAATTGAATTTAGTTTCATAATTTAATCATGTGAGTGTCCGAGCTGCTCATGACTGTGAGCACGGCTAGTATACCAGTTTTACACTCTACAGAGGTTGCGCATCTTTAATCGAGCTGCTCATGACCGTGAGCACGGCTACTATACCAGTTTTACACTCTGCAGAGGTTGCACATCTTTACCCACAAGTCATGTTACCCATCTGCCAAGAGACGGCCAATCCCATACACCTCTACCGAGGAGGCGAGGCAGGGTAACACTACGAGGCCTTTACAAAGTTCCACTAGCTTCAGAAAACCCGCTACAGTTTATAGGAAGCTCCAATGCAGGAATCCCTCGCATGACCGCCATCGCAGCAAAATCATCCAAGGGCCTCCCTACACTGACCACTCCCCTACTGCCCTTGCCCCTTTCGGGTAAGGTAGTCATCCACTAGCTTTCCTAATTAATCAGCCAAGGGCGTCCATAAACCCTTGTGGTAGCACTATTTTCCCGGGTGGTTCTCCATGTTCCAATTAACATAATGATATTAACATGAACAATAAATAACAACTGATAACAAGAGTATAATCATGAATAGTGTAATCTTCATACCCAAAACCACATAAAGCAATAGCAGGTACTACCCGAAAATCCAGTGGTGAACAAGGTATAAAGATAGTCAAACTAGGGTAACTTATTGGGTCCCATCAAAATTAACCTATGCAGATCATTATGATTAATTAGAACATGACTGGGTAAAAAGAAGTGATCAAGGGCACAACTTGCCTGGCACTTGAGATTCCAGGTATCAACTTGCTCTTCAGATGACATGTGTCCTCACTGCTAAACGTAGCAATACAGACAAACATGGTATAGGCAAAAATTAACATTACACCAATCATAAGAATAAACTGTGTAATAATAATCTACGCGTTGCTATGAGATCGTGGATTCGAGAACCGCTAAATTCGGAGCTACGATTATAAATTTATGATTTTCTAAAGTTTTAGGAGTGGTGTACAAATGAAATTAAGTACATAATTTCAATTTAGGTTTCATAACAAAATAAGGTTACTAGATGATAGATAATATTAATATGAAACTAATGCAACTGGAACGGATCAAATCGGAGCTAAAATAATCAAGTTATGAATTTGCTAAGTTTCTATATTTCTTTTTATGTTATAAATCATTTCCTATATTAAATTCTACTTTTATCCGAAATTCTAGGCCGAGGGCACCATTTAGGAGAAGTTTAGGGTGCCCAATATAAATTCTTAGGACCCACCCGTAACGTTTTATACCGAAACCCAGACTGCGGCCTGATTCACCTATATTCCAAGGTCTCTTTTATAAATCTACCACAGCGAAGAGTTATCAGGTGATCCTACCGTCCGATCTTCTGTCTACGGCCCCAATTAGATCTGCATTAATCCAAACGGGTACGTGACGTGGACCATGAAATTTCTGATATACGGTGTGGATCAGTTCCGCAGGAGCGGTATGAGTATACCAGACGGGGACCCTTGCTTTTAAGATGGACGCTCTGGATTTAACCAATGAAGCAACATTTCTTAGTCTAATCGTGGCCGACCGTTGGCTGATCTACGGACCACAGCGCATCGTCATGCCTCCGCCGCCGTGCTATGATGGGAAGCAGAGCGCCGCCTGAGAGTTCACCAGCGCACCCCATCAGGCGCCCCCACGCACCGGTTTTGGGCTACGATCGAGTAAAAACAAAGAGCTATCCTTCATGATCCCGATAGGCACCATACCAACCTCATCCAGTAGTACCCAGGTTCCCGACCACGACCCACACGGTTCCACGGCGGCGCCATAGCTCCGTTGAGCCATTGCCCGATTCGAATCACCCCCACACACTCAATACTAGCTCTATATGCTGCGGATTGAACGAATGACTTCATCGGTCATACCTTACCTCCAGCCACGGCCCAAGCGCTGCTGGACACGTGATGGCGCGGCACCGCGATGACACCGAATCAACGGCGATAAATTGTCACCGCCCTGGCCACCATCGTTGCCTGGCAACGACACGAGCACCCTTAGCGCAAACAACTGATGCCCCCCGGTCTACACCAAGGCACCAGCGCGGGCTTGCCGGTGTTCTTCTATTGGCGGCATCCACCCAACCCAACAGCCACCGGCAGCGGCGTTCGATTTCCTTGGGATGGATTCGGAGCCACGTCTCTATGGTCAGGGGGGTCGCCATGGCTTCTTTTATACCTTTAGGCCAAAGTCCGCGGAGGACAGCCAGTGCCGTATCAATGGCCAAGTCCAACCCAGGCTTTTTGGAACAGACCGTGTGGATCTAGCGGAGGGGATAAATCTAATAGGGGCATCCCACGTGTAAGCAATAGCGGCGAGGAAACATGAACGCACGCCCGCCGAAATCGCGCACAGGTTGGCGCGCTCCACCCGGTGAGTTCGGCGGCAGGCGCGGCGAGTTCGACTCGAGGAGGGAGAAGACGGTCCTGGCATTCCAGCCCTAGCCGTATTCTGTTGGCGAGTGGGCAGGCGAGTTCGTCGCGGCGGGATTCGTGGATCCGGACGTAACTAACATGGGGAATAAGACTGGCCTGACTTGCGGGCTCACAAAGCAGCGAGCAGATCAGGAGCGTGGGTGCGGCATCGCTTTGATGACGACTGGGCCAACCGAGTCAGTGGTCATGGTGGGGCATGTGTGTCGTTCAGGCTGTAGCTGGTAGAGCCAACGTGCCAGCGCAAGCTACTAGGCAAAGTCAGCGGCGAGCGGCTTGGGATGTAGCCATCCGGCTTGCTCCACGCTGCAGCTTCATGGCCGAAATACGGATGCCAGCAAGACATCAGCTACGTATAATACCTCCCAACGTCACAGTACAGTGGCCAGCGAGTAGGCCGCATAGTGGCCCTTCGGCCAATGTTCTGGGCCAAAGGTGACATCCCCGTAGGCTTCATTTTCTTTTTTTTCTTTTCTATCTCTTTCTCCTATTTTCTTTATACAAATTTAATTCAAATCCATATTTGGTTTTAAGTATTGAACAAAAATTTAGATGCGCAATCAAAATCTCAGCATGGATGCAACCCACCTTTTTTAATATATTTATTTAGCATTTATTAAATGTAACATGTCTCAATAATAGAACACAACTTAAAATAAATCATGATATTATTCCTCAGATAATAGAAGAACTAACTAACTTCCTTAATGCCTTATTTAGGGTTTACAAATCCTACCCCCCTTAACAGAAATCTCGCCCTCGAGATTTGTAGGAAAAAGAGATATAAGGAGATTGGTAAGTAAATTGGCTGTTAGTTTCTCATTAGTTTTTTTATAATAATCCTTAATGGATGATTAGGAGAGTATATGTATCCAGCTTCTTATTATTATGTTATTGGAGATGGATAGGTTAGGGCAAGAATAGCCTGGGGTAAGAAAGTTTAGGGTTAGAAAGAACTCATTGTTGGGTGGTAATGCCTTTGAAGATCGAAATTGACTTCTCTCCTTCCTTGTTCATGTTGATCTTTTCTTCTTCGGTCTTGGTTCCATTGATTCGAGGTCAGCGTGTATCATCATAGTTGGGAGAATATGGTTAAGATAGATTTGGATGAGATAAACTACATGATGTAGGTCAAAGGTTTATTTGATGTTAGGTGGGGATAGACAGATTATATAATTCATCATGACTCTATTGGTTGGGATAGCTCTTCCACTCACGGTTTGAGTTGGCTTAATACACTAATTTAGGTTTAAGTGCATGAGGGGAGAACAAGGTTTATAGGAGTAGGATCTAGTTTATTTCACTAGTGTTGACTTGTTAATTGCCTCACATTAGATTCTACTTTCTTCTACCAGTATCACTAATCTGTTTAAGTAGGCCACATCAGATTAGATCATACTAGTTTAGATAGGATCTAGTTTATATTGGAGATGACTAGATTAGACTAGTTAATATCTAATTACTTTGGATTAGATCATGGTGGTTACACTAGTGTGGGATAAATATGCTTATTAGGACAAGATGAGTCTCTAAGAATCAGATAGAATCTTTTGAGATTAGTTAGATCTATTAAGATAAGAAAGAATCTTTTAAGATAAGATGAATCTACTAAGGTAATAGAGTATCTTTTAAGATAAGATGGATCCATTAAGCTAGATATATTAGGATAAGTTAGGATCTTTTGGGATAAGATGGATCTATGAGTGTAGGATAGAATCTTTTAAGATGAGATGGATATTGTTAGGCTAGATACTTTAATGAGAGATAATCTAGTTTGTCTAGTTATTTTGATGGGCATTTTTTTCCTATATGTATATGCAGATGTAATTGTGGACATTACTCCACAACTCATCGCACTCAATCAAAGATCCAAATCAAACAAGTATCATAAGAACAAACACTCAAGCATATAAATATTTACAAAATTAGTTTTGATTTTTGTTCCTCAGGGTAGGTCTCCTATTCCTAAAGTCACTTTAGGTATGGGATTTCAAAGTGTGAAATCCACATTTTTCTTTAGAAGGAAAAGGTAAGGATAATCGGAGTAAAGCGGAGATATATGAGAAAAGATTAAGAAAAGTTTAGAAAGAATCAGAGTAGCAAGGTAAGTAGATAATGGTTGTCTAGTTCTATCTAGGTTTCGTCCTACGGTCAACATTCCTCTGATACCACTTCTGTCACACCCGAGTTTTGGGGCACCAAGACCCGGGCACGAACATAATCACCAGGTGTGCTGGGACCAAGTCTCACACATATGATGAATCATGGCACAGGATCGAATGTCACATCTTTACAATATAATAGGAGTTTTATACAAAATAAATAAATAATTACATTATAAGAAGACAACGGTCCAGCAACCCAAAGTTGACTGGGAGACGACGGCCTAGATCTCTCATGAACACATCGCAACATCCTCCATGCGCCTCATCCTGTGGTACCTGTTCTTGACCTGTGGGGGGGTGTGAGACAGCAAGAGTGATCTCACATACGTTCATCGCTCAACAAGTTGTGGGTAATAATGTGCATGAACTCGCCAAAGGTGGGAGCTCACGTGAAGTGTAAGGCTTACCAAAGAGGATGGTTAGAGCTGAGCATTGCTTCTAGAGTTGGTCAAAATTTTATTAGCAATTACTAAGTATAAGTAAATACCAACCCAATTAAGTAGTAGAACAAAAGTAACAACCTCACCTGCGATGCAATGCATATGACAAATTGAATTTAGTTTCATAATTTAATCATGTGAGTGTCCGAGCTGCTCATGACCGTGAGCACGACTAGTATACCAGTTTTACACTCTACAGAGGTTGCGCATCTTTAATCGAGCTGCTCATGACCGTGAGCACGGCTAGTATACCAGTTTTACACTCTGCAGAGGTTGCACATCTTTACCCACAAGTCATGTTACCCATCTGCCAAGAGACGGCCAATCCCATACACCTCTACCGAGGAGGCGAGGCAGGGTAACACTATGAGGCCATTACAAAGTTCCACTAGCTTCAGAAAACCAGCTACAGTTTATAGGAAGCTCCAATGCAGGAATCCCTCGCATGACCGCCATCGCAGCAAAATCATCCAAGGGCCTCCCTACACTGACCACTCCCCTACTGCCCTTGCCCCTTTCGGGTAAGGTAGTCATCCACTAGCTTTCCTAATTAATCAGCCAAGGGCGTCCATAAACCCTTGTGGTAGCACTATTTTCCCGGGTGGTTCTCCATGTTCCAATTAACATAATGATCTTAACATGAACAATAAATAACAACTGATAACAAGAGTATAATCATGAATAGTGTAATCTTCATACCCAAAACCACATAAAGCAATAGCAGGTACTACCCGAAAATCCAGTGGTGAACAAGGTATAAAGATAGTCAAACTAGGGTAACTTATTGGGTCCCATCAAAATTAACCTATGCAGATCATTATGATTAATTAGAACATGACTGGGTAAAAAGAAGTGATCAAGGGCACAACTTGCCTGGCACTTGAGATTCCAGGTATCAACTTGCTCTTCAGATGACATGTGTCCTCACTGCTAAACGTAGCAATACAGACAAACATGGTATAGGCAAAAATTAACATTACACCAATCATAAGAATAAACTGTGTAATAATAATCTACGCGTTGCTATGAGATCGTGGGTTCGAGAACCGCTAAATTCGGAGCTACGGTTATAAATTTATGATTTTCTAAAGTTTTAGGAGTGGTGTACAAAAGAAATTAAGTACATAATTTCAATTTAGGTTTCATAACAAAATAAGGTTACTAGATGATAGATAATATTAATATGAAACTAATGAAACTGGAACGGATCAAATCGGAGCTAAAATAATTAAGTTATGAATTTGCTAAGTTTCTATATTTCTTTTTATGTTATAAATCATTTCCTATATTAAATTCTACTTTTATCCGAAATTCTAGGCCGAGGGCACCATTTAGGAGAAGTTTAGGGTGCCCAATATAAATTCTTAGGACCCACCCGTAACGTTTTATACCGAAACCCAGACTGCGGCCTGATTCACCTATATTCCAAGGTCTCTTTTATAAATCTACCACAGCGAAGAGTTATCAGGTGATCCTACCGTCCGATCTTCTGTCTACGGCCCCGATTAGATCTGCATTAATCCAAACGGGTACGCGACGTGGACCATGGGATTTCTGATATACGGTGCGGATCAGTTCCGCAGGAGCGGTATGAGTATACCCGACGGGGACCCTTGCTTTTAAGATGGACGCTCTGGATTTAACCAATGAAGCAACATTTCTTAGTCTAATCGTGGCCGACCGTTGGCTGATCTAGGGACCACAGCGCATCGTCATGCCTCCGCCGCCGTGCTACGATGGGAAGCAGAGCGCCGCCCGAGAGTTCACCAGCGCACCCCATCAGGCGCCCCCACGCACCGGTTTTGGGCTACGATCGCGTAAAAACAAAGAGCTATCCTTCATGATCCCGATAGGCACCATACCAACCTCATCCAGTAGTACCCAGGTTCCCGACCACGACCCACACGGTTCCACGGCGGCGCCATAGCTCCGTTGAGCCATTGCCCGATTCGAATCACCCCCACACACTCAATACTAGCTCTATATGCTGCGGATTGAACGAATGACTTCATCGGTCATACCTTACCTCCAGCCACGGCCCAAGCGCTGCTAGACACGTGATGGCGCGGCACCGCGACGACACTGAATCAACGGCGATAAATTGTCACCGCCCTGGCCACCATCCTTGCCTGGCAACGGCACGAGCACCCTTAGCGCAAACAACTGGTGCCCCCCGGTCTACACCAAGGCACCAGCGCGGGCTTGCCGGTGTTCTTCTAGTGGCGGCATCCACCCAACCCAACAGCCACCGGCAGCGGCGTTCGATTTCCTTGGGATGGATTCGAAGCCACGTCTCTATGGTCAGGGGGGTCGCCATGGCTTCTTTTATACCTTTAGGCCAAAGTCCGCGGAGGACAACCAGTGCCGTATCAATGGCCAAGTCCAACCAGGCTTTTTGGAACAGACCATGTGGATCTAGCAGAGGGGATAAATCTAACAGGGGCATCCCACGTGTAAGCAATAGCGGCGAGGAAACATGAACGCACGCCCGCCGAAATCGCGCACAGGTTGGCGCGCTCCACCCGGTGAGTTCGGCGGCAGGCGCGGCGAGTTCGACTCGAGGAGGGAGAAGACGGTCCTGGCATTCCAGCCCTAGCCGTATTCTGTTGGCGAGTGGGCAGGCGAGTTCGTCGCGGCGGGATTCGTGGATCCGGACGTAACTAACATGGGGAAAAAGACTGGCCTGACTTGCGGGCTCACAAAGCAGCGAGCAGATCGGGAGCGTGGGTGCGGCATCGCTTTGATGACGAGTGGGCCAACCGAGTCAGTGGTCATGGTGGGGCATGTGTGTCGTTCAGGCTGTAGCTGGTAGAGCCAACGTGCCAGCGCAAGCTACTAGGCGAAGTCAGCGGCGAGCGGCTTGGGATGTAGCCATCCGGCTTGCTCCACGCTGCAGCTTCATGGCCAAAATACGGATGCCAGCAAGACATCAGCTACGTATAATACCTCCCAACGTCACAGTACACTGGCCAGCGAGTAGGCCGCGTAGTGGCCCTTCGGCCAATGTTCTGGGCCAAAGGTGACATCCCCGTAGGCTTCATTTTCTTTTTTTTCTTTTCTATCTCTTTCTCCTATTTTCTTTATACAAATTTAATTCAAAACCATATTTGGTTTTAAGTATTGAACTAAAATTTAGATGCGCAATCAAAATCTCAGCATGGATGCAACCCCCCTTTTTTAATATATTTATTTAGCATTTATTAAATGTAACATGTCTCAATAATAGAACACAACTTAAAATAAATCTTGATATTATTCCTCAGATAATAGAAGAACTAACTAACTTCCTTAATGCCTTATTTAGGGTTTACAGGCCATTCAATCGAACACAAAAAAAACGTACGACAGCTAGTAGCTCACCGAGGTTGTTGCTCGCTGCACAGATCGGTTGATGCCGCACGTGGAGGGCCGAGCACAGGGGTGGATGGCGTCCAGATGGGGGGGCTCACGGCCATGGGGGAAATGGAGCTGCGCAGGGACTGCTACTTGCTTGAGGAAGGAGAAGGGGAGGAGGGAATGTCGCCATGGCTGCTGGAGGCACCGAGCTGGAAAGGGGCCGGCGTTGGAGGAGGCCGACGGCACCGGGGAAGACGAGCCACCGGAGCAAACAGGGGCGTCGCACCATGGAGGAAAAAGCCCCTGCTCCCTGCGCGCTGCTTCATGGAATGGGGAGCGTGAGCAGAGGAGGCCGACTGGAGCACCAGGAAGGGCGCTCGGCCAAGGAGTCGCTGCCCTTGCGCTGACGTGTTGCTGCCGTGTGGGTGGACTTCTACGCGAGGGAGAAGAAGACAGGGAAGAGAGGCTGTGGCGGCTGGAAAAAAATGGAGGGGTGGGAGTGCAAAATAACCAAGTGCAAGGGAGAGGGATCCTATTTATAGAAGAAGCCTAGGGTTAGGGTTTCTTAATGGGCCTATTGGGCTGGGTTCGGCTGGCCCAAAACGCTAAATCGGGTCGCGCTAATTTATTTCCATTTTATTTTATGGTGTTTTGATTAAACACAGATTATCAGTTTGCTAATTATTTCCCGAAATACAAACGCTCATGCAGAATTCGTCTCTACGGAGAACAGAGCGAATTAGAGTTTCGACGAACGGACGATTGAGCGATTAATTCGGTCGAGAGTTGGATTTGATTTTGCTCGGAAATAATTCCTCGCGCACTATTTTAGAAATGAATGTTTCTCTCAGACTTCTGATCGGCTTTGGATTTTTAGTCTGAGAAAGCGAATCGTGACATTTTAAAATTGCTGTCGGAGTGGGTTTCGAATTCGGTTCAGACACAACGGTACTAGGCTGAGTAGAGTAAGTATTAATTAGAGGGCGACATACTGAGTATTCCGTGTGAGAGGACGGACTCGGATAAAATAGTCGGACATCAATCGAGGTTCTAGGAATTAGACTCGGGCTCAGATCAAATAACAGCCGTCAAGAGTTTGATTAAATGAGCTTCAGATGAGATTTATAATTCGAGATTGATTATCGAGTTTGCATCCGTGCCGAGAAATTAGTTTTAACACGCTCCAAAATTAGTTGTTTCTCGTGATCGAATAACTCCGAATTCGGTGAACTTCCATGAGAAAGCCTGATAAACAGAGATAGACACGATCGAGAAATAGGAAATTTTCACTGAGCATTCAAGTTAGGGACAAATCTCCCGACATAACACGAAACCGACACCTGGGGTGTCACAGTGCAGGATGATGAATGACTTCCTCACTCTCCTCCATAGATCTCCGTGAGTAGCTCACGGCCCTCCTCCTGGGTGATGCACCGCATGAGAATGTCATTGGCGCCACGGCGGTATTGTCAGTACCCTAGAACAGGGGTACCCGTTACTACAGTATGAAGGTACGGTGTCCATGCGGCTATCTCTAGTCTCATGGCGAACAACACCTGACCCCACCGCGTGGACAGCTCCAGGGCCGCCACATGGCCAGGAAAGACAATATACTCCATGGTGTAAATAGTGGGTCCAGACCCCCACAGGAAAGTGTCGGCCCCCTGGATACACGGCCCGAACCTCCGGGCTGGGTCCAGGACCTCCGCGAGTACAGACTGGACCCCTGAGACGGGTCCTGGACCTCCTTGTGTGGGGCCCAGGTCACTCACAAGAAGGTCCCGGGATTCCAAGAGAAGGAGTGCCCGGACCTTAACCAAGGCCAGGCGGGGGTCCGGAGCCGACACGTGTCTGGACCATATTGCGTACCCTCTGCTACCCGCTCAGGCGGAGACCCGATGCTGCCACGTGGCCAGCTGCCCGTGACGTAAGCCAATGGGTCGAGACAGACGTAAGGCCTCTGGGCCACACACATTTATTGCGGGTGAGGCGCACCGCCTGTCAAACTAGCAGGTGATGTGCCGCATCAGCATTAAATGCGCCCTATCTACTCCACTGGCAAGCGATGTGTTGCCTCAACATTTAATGTGCCCTGTCACTCTGCTGGCAGACGGCGACCAGACCATCCCGCAGGCGGCATGCCTGTCCATTCCCGTGGTAGACGGCACGTCCATACTGTCGCATGCGCCACAACCATCATCACTCGTACATTGCCAGGGAAGCTTCCACTGGACGCCAATGCTACGTAGACCACAAATATTAGGGTACAAGGAGATTGCACTGGCGACTAGCATTAGTTGCTCCAATTATTACATCCGTTATGTTCCTAGGCCCGCATGTCGGGGCTCAGCACCCTTGTACGTGCCCCCCTTGAGCTATAAAAGGGGAGGCATGGAGCGTTACAGACTCAAGCTCACTTAGACTTAGACCTAACTCAGGTTCACAAGTTCATACAAGCTCCCAAGCTCAAGACATCACACAGTGGAGTAGGATATTAAGCTCCGGCAGCCTGAACCACTCTAAACCCTTATGTGTTCTCGTGTTCGTTCATCGCTTAGTAGATAGGCAAAACGCTTAGGCCCCTCCTCATCTTAGGATTTAGGGCGGGTGCATTCCGCCACCCGGCCGGAGATTTCCTCTTTGACATTTGGCGCACCAGGTAGGGGCTTAGGCTTTAGGCTTTTGCTTGTTTTCTTGCTCAGCATGATGGTGCAAATAGTTGAGCACCGCGCCGAGACTACGGTGGATTTCTTGGTGGAGGAAGAAGCTGATTCTTCCACGCCACAGGTTCCCAACCGACCAGTGCCGGGCACTGCTGCTGTGCACGCTGTGCAGCAGCATACAGCTGCGCAAACATCCCAGACTCCATCAAGGGCAGCTCCGGGGGCGTTGTCTGCGGACAGGGAGTTGCTGCGCCACCCCCACAAGCTCCACGGCCTCACCAGGGGCCATGAAGCAGTGGTGTGACAATGCCGACCAACTGCTCGGCATGGCGCACTCTGGCTCGACCAGGTCGAGGTCGCGGTCATCTCGGTGCCATCATGAGGCGACGGCGTCTGTGCGCTCACCCTCGGTGAGGGGTGTACAGACCGATGACCTCCGGGCAGAGCTCAACCGCAGGCGTGCGGGAGAGGATGCCTATGTCTCCCTGGAGAGGGCGTGGGAGCGCCGACGAAACATCGAGGGTCGCAACCTTGATCAAGATTTTGCTGCGGTAGCACCGCAGACCCCAGTGGGTGCCCGGATCCAGGCGGGTGTCCCATTGGCTGGCGTGGGCTGCGCCACGCTCGCGGATCATCTCCGCGCGGCAACCTAGCCCCCCAAGTTCCAGCCGCACCTGCCAGAAAAGTACGACGGTACGTCCAACCCGTCGGAATTCTTGCAGGTGTATGTCACCGCCATTACGGCAGCAGGTGGAGACACCACTGTAATGGCAACATTTTCATGTTGCCTTGTCTGGGCTTGCCCGGACTTGGCTCATGAACCTTACCTAGGATCAATGTACTCCTGGGAAGGGCTCTGTGCGAGGTTTGCAGCGAACTTCGTCAGTGCTTACCAGTGGCATGGCGTGGAGGCTCACCTCCATGTAGTGAGGCAGGAGCCCGGGGAAACTCTCCGGACCATCATCTCTTGCTTCACCAGTGTACGAGGGACTATACCCCATATCTCTGACGCTTCCATCATCACCGCCTTCCCCCAAGGGGTGCATGATGAAAATATGCTGGAGAAGTTGGCCACGCATGATGTGGAAATTGTCACTGCGCTCTTCGCTCTGGCCGACAAGTGCGTGAGGGCTGCCGAGGGCCGTGCATGGCACTCAGCACCACAGACCGGGGTTACCCAGACGGGTGGCTCAAGTGTCGTCTCTCAGGACGGCAAGAAGAAGAAGAAGAAGAATCGCGGCTCCGAGAGGCCACCGTCTGCTGCTCTGGTCGTCGCAGCTGCGATTAGGGGCTGAATCGAGCGCAACAAGCGCCCTCGGTCGTAGAGGGGTAACAGCGGCTCATGCCCTGTACACCCCAATAGTCGCCATAGCTCCACGGAGTGTCGTGAGATCATCGAGCTCGCGAAGCGCGTCAGCTGGCGGCGCGAGCAGTCTTCCAAGGACGGCTCCCCACCTCGCCGCTGACCTGGCAAGGAATGGGTCGACGACGGCGAGGTGGCTGCGGCTGAACGGGACCTCGGGTATCAATCACCCGAGGGGGACCTGAAGGATGTTTTCATCGGAGGCTCCGTCTCCGGTGATGATAGCTAGACGGACCTCCAGAGGGACCCCATACTCCCTGGTCTACGGGGTTGAAGCCTGTCTTTCCCCGGAAACCCTTATGGACTCACCACGGGTCCAGTCTTTTGATAAGTCTGTGCAGGAGCGGCTACAACATAAGGATGTGGACTCTTTCCTTGCAAGCAGAGAGCAAGCAACGACCTGAAATGCATGTTGCAACTAGGCGCCCAGGCGCTACTAACGGTTCGTGCATAGTAGGGAACCCTGGGTCGGGACCTAGCCCTATGGCGAGTACTGAACCAAGAAGGGTCTCGTAAACTCTCCCCCAGCTGGGAAGGACCCTTCAAGGTGACGGAAATGTGCCGACCCGGGGGTAACCACCTTGCTACAGCTAGAGTACCTCTCCTAACCCCTGGAGCATCTCTGTATGTTCTATCCATAGGAGCAAGTCTGATGGGTTGAATTTTTCTCCCTTTTGTAACTAGGTTGTGCATACTTGTACTCCAGCCCGGTGAGGTCCGCCCTCATAAGCCCAGCCTGTTGGCCTGCACCCATGCATGTCGAGTTATAAATAGAAGATTTACCCCCTCAGATGTGCTTCTATGACGTTTTATCCTCCTGCCTCCATGGTTTTATCCTATAGTTTCCAGATATTATTTTTTACCTAACCCACCCATACGGTTCCCATCTGTCCTGGCATGATGACATCCAAATTGAGTAGCTAGGCCTGCAGCTTAGGACCCCTCTACGAAAGCAGGGGGTCCGGTAGCCTGGGGACCGGTTCTAAAGAACGGGAGCTCGTTCCATGGGGAGGTCCGAAGAAGTGTAGCCGCTTAGCCTGGTTCCATACCCAAAGCCTGCACACTCCACCACTATGTGACGGGCACCCTAGTATTTGGAACTATAGTCTTGTGGGTCCGACAACCTAGGGTCCGGCTCTAAAGAATGGATACTTGTCTCCTGGGGTGGTCCGGAGCCGTATAGCCGTTTAGCCTGGTCTCGTACCGTAAGCCTGCACACTCCACCACTCGGCGATGGGTGTCCTAGTATTTGGAATCGCGGTCCAGGGGGTCCGGACACACAACTTGGCCTCCCAGACTAAAACCTGCAGGTCCCGTGCATGTATCAAAGGATGGCTAATGCCAGACAATGGGTCCTATGGTTGTGCTACTAACGCTCCCTAGCCGAAGCTGTGTTCAGGTCCAGGTCCCAGTCGAGGCTGCCTCTTGGGGGCCGTTGCCAACTCTTTTAGGTATGCTGGTATCCAGCCTCGACACGTCAAGCCTACATCCCAGGGAGGCTAGGTACCAGGGAGGAGTTGGCAATGCCACACACAAAAGGGACAAATAGTACGCAGATAAGTGCTAATACTGCTCAATAAATAGTACTCAAAAGTACCTTACAAAAACAAAATTATTACATCCGCCTTCAAGCAGGACCCTAGCCTTATGTCTACAGGTATGACCTACTCGACATCAGTTGGGTCGCGCTGGAAGCGCGTGACCGCCATCTCCATGGCGTACGGCGTCTTGTACGACCTCCTGGGTAGCGTCTTCAGCAGCTAGGCCAGCGGTCACCATTGGAGGCAGCACCGAAGCCATCAAAGTCAAAGAGATGGAGCCGCAGCATGACTCGCTTCCCACCCCAAAGAGTTGGGGGCGCGAGGGATGGAGCCGCAGCTCAGCCCGCTGTCCACCTTCACAAGGCTGGTGAACATCCTTCCCTCCAAATGCTGGAGGAAGAAGAGGGAAGAAGTGTCGCCCCCACGGACACCTTGCAGAGGTAGGCGATGATGGCCTCCTAAAGGATGATGTAGGGCGTAAGGTGTTGAGGTTGGAGGCCAAGCCCCTCCAGCAGCAGCACGAAGAAAGATGGGATCGGCAGCGCCAACCCGCTGGGGAGGTTGGAGACGAAGAACACAAACTCTCCGGTGGCGAGATCGCCGTGAGGAGAGGCACCGACACAGATCTTTCCGACGAACGCCGACACACCCCATCCGAGCAGGTTGCGCACCATGTTGAGTGCCACCTCGGGCTGGAGGCGCTCGGGAGGATCTAGAAAGGCCATGGCGCTACGGCGGCAGAAGAGCGCGGAGAACTCGAGGGTGAAAGGGTGCAGCGAGTGATGAGAATGGCTACCATGCTCGGGGGAGTCCCTTTTAAAAGAAAGATTCCACCACTGATGCCCCGAGACACCACATAAGATCTCGCCCTACGTTTGCCATGGTGACCGAGCCTCTGACATGGGGGCCCAGGCCCACGAGTCATACTCCTTGGGCGTCAGCCTCCGTGTGCAGATAAGGTGTACCGCCGCGTGAGGAGCACGCTACCGTCTGTGGTAGTGCGCCTCTTCGTCTCCACCGAAAGCAGCGGCCCAGTCTCTAACACGGGGGCCCGGGCCCACGAGTCATACTTCTTGGGCGTCAGCCTCCGTGTGCGGAGAAGGTGAACTGCCGCGTGAGGAGCACGCTACCGTCTACGGTAGTGCGCCTCTTCATCTCCGCTGAAAGTAGCGGCCCAGCCTGTGACACGAGGGCTCGGGCCCACGAGTCATACTCCTTGGGCGTTGGCCTCCGTGTGCGGAGAAGGTGAACCTCCGCGTGAGGAGCACGCTACCGTTTGCGGTAGTGCGCCTCTTCATCTCCGTCGAAAGCAGCGACCCAGCCTCTAACACGGGGGCCCGGGCCCACGAGTCATACTCCTTGGGCGTCGGCCTCCGTGTGCGGAGAAGGTGAACCACCGCGTGAGGAGCACGCTACCGTCTGCGGTAGTGTGCCTCTTCGTCTCCGCCGAAAGCAGCGGCCCAGCCTCTGACATGGGGGCCCAAGCCCACGAGTCATACTCCTTGGGCGTCGGCCTCCGTGTGCGGAGAAGGCGAACCGTCACGTGACGAAGCGCGCCACCGTCTGCGATAGTGCGTCTCTTCGCCTCCGCCAAAACCAACAGCCTAGTCCCTGACATTTGGGCCCGGGCCCACGAGTCATCCTCCATGGTCGCCGGTTCCTGGGTGCAGAGATGTCGAACCGCCGCTCGCGCCAATACCGCGCCTCCTCGGGGCCCTCGCAGAAGACAGAGAAAGTAAATTTTCAAAACCAATGCAGCGGTATCGAGGCTCCCCGCACGTGGCCCAACAAAACCATCAAGTGTGGAGGTCACGGATCAGTCAGCCGTGGGGACAGGCATGGCAGTTGGCGTGCTCAAGGGCGGACTAGCAGTAATTACATCAGTGAGCACACAGAAGCAGCGCGCCAATCAACAATCCATCTTTAGCCCCACCTACAGGCTCGTATCCTCCCCTGAGGCGAGCCCGGGGGCCACTGTTAGTACCCTGGAACAGGGGTACCCATTACTACAGTATGAAGGTACGGTGTCCATGCGGCTATCTCTAGTCGCGTGGCGAACAACACCTGACCCCACTGCATGGACGGCTCCAGGGCCGCCACGTGGCCAAGAAAGACAATATACTCCTTGGTGTCAATAGTGGGTCCGGACCCCCACGGGAAAGTGTCGAACCCCTGGATACACGGCCCAAACCTCCGGGCTGGGTCTAGGACCTCCGCGAGTACAGATTGGACCCTCGAGACGGGTCTTTGACCTCCCTGTGTGGGGCCCAGGTCACTCACAACAAGGTCCCAGGATTCCAAGAGAAGGAGTGCCTGGACCTTAGCCAAGGCCAGGCGGAGGTCCGGAGCCGACACGTGGCCGGACCATATTGCGTACGCCTCTGCTCCCCGCTCAGGCGGAGACCCGATGCTGTCACGTGGCCAGCTGCCCGTGACGTAAGCCAACGGGCCAAAACAGACGTAAGGCCTCTGGGCCACGCGCATTTATTGCGGGTGAGGCACGACGCCTGTCAAACTGGCAGGTGATGTACCACCTCAGCATTAAATGTGCCCTGTCTACTCCACTGACAAGCGATGTGCCGCCTCAGCATTTAATGTGCCCTGTCACTCTGCTGGCGGACGGTGACCAGACCATCCCGCAGGCGGCGTGCCTATCCATTCCCGTGGCAGACGACACGTCCATACTATCGCATGCGCCACGATCATCATCACTCGTACATTGCCAGGGAAGCTTCCGCTGGACGCCAATGCTACGCAGACCGCAGATATCAGGGTGCAAGGAGATTGCACTAACGACTTGCATTAGTTGCCCCAAGTATTACATCCGTTATGTTCCTGGGCCCGCATGTCGGGGCTCAGCACCCTTGTACGTGCCCCCCTTGAGCTATAAAAGGGGAGGCACGCAGCGTTACAGACTCAAGCTCACTTAGACTTAGACCCAGCTCAGGCTCACAAATTCATACAAGCTCCCAAGCTCAAGACATCACACAATGGACTAGGGTATTACGCTCCGGTGGCCCGAACCACTCTAAACCCTTATGTGTTCTCGTGTTCATTCATCGCTTAGTAGACAGGCAAAACACTTAGGCCCCTCCTCATCTTAGGATTTAGGGCGGGTGCATTCTGTCACCCGGCCGGAGATTTCCTCTCCGACAGGTATAGATCCCCTTCTACCACCGTGTATCGTTTAGCCAACCGCACTATGCGCTCTGCGGTCACATGATCTTCAGGAAGGATATATTCTTTTAGTTAGTCCCGGATCTTAGAGATCCATGCATCGGGACCACTCTGAGCCACTGGCTGTGGTGCTAAGAGGTTGGCAGGACCCTCTGTAGCACACACAATCCTTGGTGGGTTCTGCAGATGGAACACCACCGGGACCGCTAGCTTCGAGGTGCTAGACTCGCCCCCTTCGCCCGGTTCGGCAGGCTGGGCAGTAGGTCTCAGCATCCGTCTTTCGAAGACGCCCTCGGGCATGGGTGCCCAAGTTGATGCCCTCATGGAGAGTTCATCTGCTGCTGAGTTGTTAGCCCGAGGAACATGTTGCAGTTCCAAGGCAATGAAATCCTTTTCCAGCTTCCTTACGTGGAGGAGGTAAGCTGCAAGCCTGGGCTCGTTGCAGCTACATTCTCCGTGGACCTGCTTTATAATTAGCTGGGAGTCCCCCTTGATGAGGAGCTGGTAGATCCCTAGGGATAGGCCCGCAGTCAAACCGAAGATCAGTGCTTCATACTCTGTCATGTTGTTGGTGGCCTTGAACTCAAGGTGCACCATGTACTTCCCTTGATCTCCGCTCGGGTCAATGAGGACCACTCCAGCACCGCCACCCTGCTGGCGGGCGGATCTGTCGAAGAAGAGCGTCCAGTGCGGCTCGGTGAAGACCGGAGCCCTAGGCTCCGTAGGTGTGGGGTCCGAATCGGGATCCGGACCACCAAGAGCGCTCGGGGAAGGGGTCCACTCCATGATGAAGTCGGCCAGGACCTAGCTTTTGATAGCATGGCGAGGTTGGAAGTCCAGTTGGAACTCGGCAAGTTCCGCTGCCCACTTGGCGATGTTGCCCGTGGCGTTAGAGTTGTGGAGAATGGCCTTTAACGGGAAGGAGGTCACCACCACAACTCTGTGTGCCTGAAAATAGTGGTGCAACTTCCTGGACGCAACAAGTATATCATAGATAAGCTTGTGCGTCTCAAGGTACATGGCCTTTGCCTCATGGAGGACTTCGCTAATGTAGTAGACTGGCTCCTGGATGGTTCGGACCCCTTGGTTGGTCTCGAGTCCTCAAACTCCTGGCCTTCTATCAACATCATGCTGGTCGGACCACCACCTTCTCCTAGGGGAACTTTCTGACTCCCCTGGGGTTGTTGTGCCATCCTTTCGGCAACCAGCACCATGCTCACCGCCTCTGTAGCCGCTGCAATGTATAAGGACAACGGCTCCCCTGGCTCTAGAGCTACCAGTATTGGTAGGGACACAAGGTGTTGCTTCAACTCTTGAAAGGCTCGTTCTACCTCTTCGGTCCAAGAGAATGGCTCGGACTTCCGCAATATCTTGAAGAAGGGTAGAGCCCTCTCAGCCAGTCTTGAGATGAAGCGGCTAAGAGCGGCCAGTGACCCCGTAAGCTTCTGGACATCCTTGATGCGGGTTGGAGGCCTCATTGTCTCAATTGCCTTGATTTTCTCTGGGTTTGCTTCAATGCCCCGGTGTGAAACCAGGAATCCTAGCAACTTCCCTGCAGAGACACCAAAGACGCACTTGTCCGGGTTTAGCTTCGTGCGTGTTGCCCGCAGCTTGTCAAAGACCAGGGTTAAGTCTTCCACCAGGGTCGACCCTCTCTTAGTCTTGACCATGATGTCATCAATGTATACCTCCACCCTGTCCCTAATTAGGACACCAAAAGTCTTACTCGTCGCCCGTACAAATGTTGGCAAGGCGTTTTTCAGACCGTAAGGCATTACAACATAACAGTAAAGCCCATCCACTGTTACAAAAGCGGTATGCTTCCTATCTTGCCTAGACATCTGGATCTGATGGAAACAAAAATAAGCATCTAGGAAGGACAAGAGGTTGCACCTAGAGGTAGAATCCACGATTTGATCTATTCGGGGAAGTGGATATGGGTCCTTGGGACATGCCTTATTGAGGTTGGTGTAGTTGATGCACATCCAAAGCTTCCCATTAGCCTTGGGAACGATGACTGGATTGGCCAGCCATACTGGGTGATGGAACTCTTTGATGAAGCCAGCGTCCAGCAGCTTCCGGACCTCCTGGTGGATGAAATCCTGCCGCTCAATGGACTGTCTCTGAGGCTTCTGACTCACCGGTTTGGCGTCAGGGTGGATCTTCAGATGGTGCTCGATCACCTCCCTAGGAATCCCAGACATCTACGACAGTTCCCATGCAAATACTTCGGCATTTGCCTGGAGGAAGGCGATGAGCGCGATTTCCTATTTCTCCTCCAGACCACTCGTGATGCGAGTGGTCTCGGAGGAATCCTCGCTGAGCCATATGGTCTTGACAGGGACGCCGTCTGCTCCAGATGGTTGCACCTTAGGCACCTTGGCAGGCGTCTTGGTACAAGAAGTCGAGGGGTCCCTCCCCTCATCATCCGGGCGAGCGGCTTCCGCCGCCAGGGTGTGCAACTTCTCGACAGCTGTAAGCGCAGCGGGGCGGTCGCCCCGCACGGTGAAGACCCCAGCAGGGGACGGCATCTTGAGGACCAAGAACCCATAATGGGCAATGGCCATGAACTGGTACAGGGCTGGTTTGCCAATGATGGCATTGAAAGGGAGGTTAACCTCCGCAACGTCGAACTAGACGTTCTCAGTGCAAAAGTTTTCCTTAGTCCTGAATGTAACCAGGAGTGCGATGCTCCCAAGGGGATACACCGGTTGAGGACCCACTCCGGAGAATGGGCGAGAGGGCCCCAGTCGGGATCTTGGGATCTGCAGTTGCTTGAACGCAGCATGACTGATGACGTTGAGCCCAGCCCCACCATCAATCAGGACATGATGTAGCTTCATCTTGGCGATGACAGGGGCGGTGATGAGTGGTAGTATACCGGGCCCTGCCATGTTTTTAGGGCAGTCGGATGCCCCGAAGGAGATAGTGGTGCTCCGCCACCGCTGATGTGGGGCTGCCTTCGGGACCCCTGTGGTCGCCAAAAGGACCTCGCGGCGCAGGGACTTCACGGTCCTACGGGAGGTGAGCTCCCAGCTTCCGCCATACATTACGTACAGCTTCTTGCGACGGTCGTTGTCATCACCGGAGTCAGAGTCTCCAGTGAGGATGTCCTTGAGGACTTGCTCGGGGGCCTGATACTCGAGGTCCCGTTTTCCCGTGGCCAGGTAGCCTTCTTCGACCTTCTCCTTGCCAGGCCAGCGACAAGGCGGCGAGCCATCCTTGGAGGCCTGCTCACGCCTCTCGCTAATGCGCTTCGCGAGCTTCAGGATCTCTTGGCATTCCGAGGCGCTATGGCGACTGTTGGGGTGGACAGAGCATGACCCACTATCACTTCCATGTTGCCGGGGGCACTTGCTACGCTCGTCCCGGCCCCCAGCCGCAGCTGCGGCAACCGAAGCACCAGGTTGCGGCCTATCGTGACCGCCGTTCTTCTTATTTTTTTTGCCACCGCCCTGGGTGGTGGCACCTGAGCCGCCCGTCTTGGTAACTCTAGTTTGCGGCGCCGAGTGCTATGCATGGCCCTCAGCAGCTCTAGCACATTTGTCGGCCATTGTGAAGAGCGTTGTGACGGTTTCCACGTCATGCGTCGCTAATTTCTCCAACATCTTCTTATCACGCACCCCATGTCGGAAAGCAGTGATAATGGAGGCATCGGAGATGCGAGGTATAGTCTCCCGTACCTTGGTGAAACGAGATATGAAAGCCCGGAGAGTCTGCCTGGGTTCCTGTCTCACTGCATGGAGATGAGCCTCCACGCCGTGCTGCTGATAAGCACTGGCGAAGTTTGCTGTAAACCGTGCACAGAGCTCTTCCCAGGAATAGACCGACCCCGGGGTGAGGTTCATGAGCTAGGTCTAGGCCGGCCCGGTCAAGGCTACATGGAAGTAGCTTGCCATCACAACAGTGTTTCCACCAGTTGCAGTAATGGCGGTGATGTAGACCTGCTAGAATTCCGACGGGTTCGACGTACCGTCGTACTTCTCCGGCAGGTGTGGCCGGAACTTGGGTGGCCAATTGGCCGCACAGAGATGATCTGCTAGTGCGGCACAGCCCACGCCGACCAATGGGACACCCGCCTAGATTCGGGCATCCCTTGCAGTGTCTTGGTCGAGGTTGTGACCCTCAAAGTTTTATCGGTGCTCGCATGCCCTCTCTAGAGAGACTCGAGCATCCTCGCCCGCACGCCTGCGGTTGAGTTCTTCCCGCAGGTCGTCAGTCTGCGCACCCCTCACTGAGGGTGAGCGGGCAGATGCCGATGCCTCACGTTGACACCGGAACGACCGAGGCTTGAATCTGGCCGAGCTAGGATGGGCCATGCCGAGGAGACGGTCGACATCCTCGTGCCACTGCCTCATGGCCCCCGGCGAGGCCGTGGAACTAGCTGGCTACAGACAATGCCCCACCATGAGCAGCCCTCGATGGAGTCCTGGATGTCAGCACGAGCGTGTGCTGCCGTTCTGTGTGCATAGCAGCAGCACCAGGCACAGGGCGGTTGGAACCTCGTGGCATGGAAGATGCTGCTCCTTCCTCCATCAGGAAGTCCTTGGGAGACAAGTCACGGTGCTCGATGATCTGAACCATCGTGTCGAGCGGGAAAACAGGCGAAAAACCTAAAGCCAAGACCCCCTACCTGGCGCGCCAAATGTCGGAGGGAAAATCCTCCGGCCGGGTGGTGGAATGCACCCGCCCTAATCCTAAGATGAGGAGGGGGCCTAAGCGTTTGCCTGTTTGGTGAATCTCGGATGAACACAAGAGGACTCAAGGGATTATAGTGGTTCAGGCCGCCAGAGCATAATACCCTACCTCCACTGTGTGTAAATCGTATTGAGTGTGTGTTTGAGCGTGTCCCTTGTAACGTTGTGTGCCTTGTAATAAAGGCACATACAAGGATGCTGAGCCTCGACATGTGGGCCCAGGAGCATAATGGAAGAAATACATTATGTGAATAACTAATGCTGACAGAGTAACGCATGAGTAATCAGCAGGAGTCATGATGGCTGCAGTCCATGCAACATTGATAGGTAGTAACTCTTTTCGTGGTAACGCGGGAGTAATGGTGAATCATTGCCCTCGCTCTAGTAATGTGTGAGTAACTGTACAGTCCACTCAACGTGGACTGGGTGCGCCGCCTGTCACTGGAATGGACAGACGCACGTCTTATCCGTAATAAATGCCAAGACGCGGGTAGCCCCAAGGCTTTATGTCAGGCTCTGCCCGTTGGCTTACGCCGCGCGTAGTAGGCCACGTGGCAGCATCGGGTCTCCGCTTAGGCGGGGAGCAGGAGTGTATGTGGTAAGATCCGAATCCCACCAGATCAGGTCTGGACACGTGTCGGCTCCGGACCCCTGCCTGGGTCCTGATTAAGGCCCGGGTATGTTCTGTCCTGGAACCCTGGGACCCCCCTGTGGGTGGCCCGGACCCCATACGGGGGGTCCAGATCCCATTCTAGGGGTCTGGTTCGCACACGTGGAGGTCCTGGGCCAAACTTGGAGGCCTGGACCGTATATACAGGGGTCTGGCACTCTCCCATGGGGGTCCGGACTCACCGTTGATGCCTTAGAGTATATCACTTTCTCGGGACACGTGGCGGCCCCGGACCCACCCATGTGGTGGGGTCAGGCACTGTTGATGGCCCAGAGTAGTCGCCCGAGGCTGGGGCGAGTCATGGCCTGGTCCTGCATACAGCCCTTTTACCACGCGACTAGAGATAGCCGCGTGGGTACTGCATCTTTATACAGTAGTAAGGGGTACCCTAGTTTCAGGGTACCGACAGATTTACCCCCCAGATGTGCTTTTGTGATGGTTTTATTATACTTCAGTTTACAAGCATTATTTTTTATCTAACCCACCCATACATATTCCCACCCTTGCTGGTATGATGACATCCGAATTGAGTAGCCAGGCTTGCAGTTTAGGACCCCTCTACTACTGTAGGGGTCTGGCAACCTGGGTTCCAATTCTAGAGAATGGGCGCTCGTCTCCTAGAGTGGTCTGGAGCTGTGTAGCTGCTTAGCATGGTTCCGTACCCTAATCCTGCACGCTCCACCACTCTGCAACAGGTACCCTAGTATTTGGAACTATGATCCTGTGGGTCCGGGCATACGGCTCGGCTTCCTAGGCTAAATCATGCAAGTCCTGTTGCATGAATCAAAAGATGAAAGATACCAGATGGTGGGTGTCGGAGAGGAAAATCTCCGGCCGGGTGGCGGAATGCACCCGCCCTGAATCCTTAGATGAGGAGGGGCCTAAGCGTTTTGCCTGTTAGATGGAAACGGGAAGAACACAAGAACACACAAGGATTTAGAGTGGTTTGGGCCGCCGGAGCGTAACACCCTACTCCACTGTGTGATGTATTGAGCTTGAGAGCTTGTGAGCGTCTAAGTGTGTCTGTGTCTGTTGGCCTAGATGAGCTTGAGTTGTAACATTGCGTGCCTCCGCTTTTATAGCTAAAGGGGGGCACGTACAAGTATGTTGAGCCCTGACATGCGGGCCTAGGGACATAACGGATGAAATACTTGGAGCAACTAATGTTGGTCGCCAGGGCAATCTCCTTGCGCCCTGATATCCACAGTCTACGTAGTATCGGCGCGCAGCGGAAGCTTCACTGGCAACGTATGAGTGATGATGAGCATAGTGTATGCCGCAATGCGGGCGTACTACCTGCCAATGGAATGGACAGGCACGCCGCCTGCAGGATAGCCTGGTTGCCGCCCGTCAGTGGAGTGGACATGGCACATTAAATGCTAAGGCGGCACATCGCCTGCTAGTGGGGTGGCAGGGCTCATTAAATGCCAAGGTGGCACATCACCTGCCAGCGGAATAGACAGGCGGCACGCTTTATACATAATAAATGCAGCGCCGCGTGGCCCAGAGGCCTTACGTCAGGCTTCACCCGGTGGCTGACATCATGGCAATTTGGCCACATGGCAGCATCGGGTCTCCGCCTGAGCGGGGAGCAGAAGTGTACATGGTATGGTCCGGACACGTGTCGGCTCCGGACCGCCACCTGGCCTTGATTAAGGCCTAGGTATTCTTTGTCCCAGAATCCCAGGACCCTGCTGAGGGTGGCCCAGACCCTACACAGAGAGGTCCGGGACCCGTCTCGGGGGTCCGGTCTGTACCCGCGGAGGTCCTAGACCCTGCCCGGAGGCCCGGTTCGGATATGCTGGGGTCCGGACCCACCATTGACACCTTGGAGGATATTGTCCTTCCTGGCCACGTGGCGACCCCGGAGCCGTCCACATGGTGGGATCGGGTACTGCTTACCGCGCGACTAGACATAGTCGTGCGTGCACCGTGCCTTCTTACTGTAGTAAGGGGTACCCCTGTTTCAGGGTACCGACAGTAGCCCTCGGGCCCACCTCAGGGGAGGATACGAGCCTGCAAGTGGGGCCAAAACTTGTATCCTGCGTCGATGTGGTATGACTATTGACGTACACGTCGTTAGTTTGCCTTCTATGTCCTCTACGGCGGCCCTGAGGAGGCGCGGTACTGGCGCGAGCGGCGGTTCGACTTCTCTACACCCAGGAACCGGCACCCATGGAGGATGACTCGTGGGCCCGGGCCCCTGTGACAGAGACTGGGCTATTGGTTTTGGCGGAGGCGAAGAGGCGCATTCCCGCAGGTGGTGGCGTGCTCCTCGCGCGGCGGTTCGCCTTCTCCGCACACGGAGGCCGACGCCCGAAGAGTATGGCTCGTGGGCCTAGGTCCCCATGTCAAAGACTGGTCTGCTACTTTTGCCGGAGGTGAGGAGGCGTGTTACTGCGAGTCGGTAGCATGCACCGTGCGCGGCAGTTTGCCTTCTTCGTACCCAGGAACCGGCACGCCAGGTGTATGACATGTGGGCCTGGGCCCCCATGCCAGAGGCTGGGCCATTGTTTTTGGCGGAGATGAAGAGGCACACTATCATGGGTGGTGGTTCGCCCCTCGCGTGGCGGTTCGCCTCCTTCGCACTCGGAGACCAACGCATCAGTTGTATGACTTGCGGGACCGGGCCCCCGTGTCATAGGTTGGGTACTCTGGTGTGCATCGGGGGAGACTTCCCGTGGCGTTTCGGGGCGCGAGAAGGGGAGTCTGCCTTTAAAAAGGGGTTCATCCCTCGAGTAATAGCCATGCCTTGCTTCTCCCCTACTTGTTGTGCCCTTTCACCTCCAAGCTCTCTACGCCCCTTTGCCTTCAAGGTCTCTGCTTTGAGTCGCCATAGTTTGCCATGGCCTTGTAAGTTCATCCCAAGCGTGCCCAGACTGAGTGGGTGCTCGACATGGTGTGCTGCCTGCTTGAATGGGATGCGCCGGTGTTCGGCGGAAGGATTTGCGCCGGCGCCATCCTCCCCGGTGGACTTGCCACCGGAGAGTTCGTGCTTTTTGTCTTCAGCCTCCCCAGTAGGTTGGTGCTGCCGATCTTGCCTTTCTTCTGCTGGAGGTGCATGGCCTCGTGGGGGCGGTGCTCTTCCACCGGCGCTTTGCTTCAAGGATGTTCATCAGCCTTGCGGTGGTGGATAGCGAGCCGGGCTGCGGCTCCGTCTTCCACATGAGCTGGTGACCCACCTCTTCCTCCAGCATTCGGAGGAAAGGATGATCACCAGCCTTGTGAAGGTTGGAGGCGAACTTCAGCTACGCGGCACCAGCCAGACCGCAAGCGCCGTCTGCCGCCGTGCTTCCAGCTCCTTGGCTTGGATGGCCTTGTCGTCACCCCCGTAGGAGGACGGAGGCGAGGGCCTCCTTGCCATGGCGCAGACGCTGAGGTGGTCACCACCGCTAGTGCAGAGGTGGTTGCCGCCGCTGGCAAGCCGCTCGGAGCTAGCTTCCAACACGACCCTGCTGGTGCAGTGTAGTCCATACCTGTAGAGTAGAGATGGAGCTAGGACTCCGCTTGAAGGCGGATGAAATAACTTTGTTTTTGTAAGGTACTTTTGAGTACTGTCGGAGAGTGGATCTCCGGCCGGGTGGCGGAGTGCACCCGCCCTAAGTCCTGAGATGAGGAGGGGCTTAGGCGGTTCGCTTGATCGTTGGAGTGAAGGGGAAGAACACAAGAACACACAAGGTTTTAGAGTGGTTCGGGCCGCCGGAGCGTAATACCCTACTGGTGTATTGCTTTAGAGCTTGTATGAGCTAGCGAGTCTGAGATTGCGTGTGTGTGTAATGTCGCATGCCTCCCCTTTTATAGCTGAAGGGGGCATGCACAAAGGGACTTGGCCCCGACATGTGGGCCCAGGGACATAAAGAATATAGTGCTTGGATCCTCTAATATCTGTTGTCGAGACAATCTTCTTGTGTCCTTACGCCCGAGATCTGCGTATCCTTGGCGTACCGAGGAAGCTTCTTGCGGAAGAGAAGATGAGTATAGCGCGTCACTCGGCACAGGCGTACTGTTTGCCAGCAGACCCAGCAGGCGCGCCGCCTGCTAGATGACCTTGACGCCGCCTGCCAGCAGATGGGATGGGACACATTAAATGCTGAGAGGGCACGTCGCCTGTCAGCGCAGTGGCAGGCGGCGCGTCTTTTCCTCAATAAATGCAGGGGCTGCACGACTTCTCGTTAGGTTCAGCCTGGTAGCTTATGTCATGGGCCACAAGCAGCGGGTCTCCGCCTGTGCGGGAAGTGGAGAGCAAGGCCCGCACACGTGTCAGCACCGAACCCCTGCACACACCAAGGTCCTTCTCGTTCTGGAACCCTGCTGGGGTTCGGTCCTACCCGGGGGCTCCGGACCTGTATGTATATAGGGGTCCGGTGTCCTTCTGTGGGGGTCTAGGCTTACTGAGGTGTGGTGCCTTTTCTTGCCACGTGGCACCCTTTGGCCTGCCCATCCGGTGGGGTCAGGCGCGGTCCTCCGTGTGGCTAGGAGAGGCTGCAAGGGTGCAATGTCTTCATGCTATAGGAGAGGGTACCCCTGATTTAGGGTACCGACAGTGGCCCCCGGTCCTGCCTCAGGGGAGGATGCGAGCCTGCAGGTGGGACCAGAGTCTGATTGCGGTTGGACCGCTGCTTCCGTGTGCCTGTTGCTGCAATTACTGTCGGCCCGCCTATGACTACGCCAACTGTCGTGCCTATTCCCACGGCTGACTGACCCGTGACCGTCGTACTTAATGGCACTGTTGGGCCATGCACGGGGCTTCCTCGTGTCGCTGCACTGGTTCTGAAAATTTTACCTTTTCAGAAACCCGTGACAGTCCCAAGAAGACGTGGAATTGGCGCAGGCGGCGGTGCGGTTTCTTTGCACACGGTAACCGGCGTGCCGGTTACATGGCGTGTGGGCCTGGGCCCCTGAGTTGGACCACCAGTTGCGGCGGAGCTGAGGGAGCACACAACCGTGGGACGGTTGTACGCTTCTTGCGCGGCGATTCGCCTGTTTGACCGCTGGGTGCGGTGAAGACGAAGGGGCGCCTAACCGTGGGGCAGTTGCATGCCCTATGTGTGGTGGTTCGTCTTCCTGACCGCTGGTTACCCCGAAAATGGAGGAGCACGCAACCGCAGGGCAGTTGCACGCTCCTTCTCAGGGTTGGCCTGTATGACATGTGGGGCCTAGCCCCCGTGTCATAAGGTGGGATCCTTGGTGTACGCTGGGGGAGACTTCGCCCGTGACGCTTTAGGGGCACGAGTGGGGGGATCTGCCTTTAAAAAGGGGTCGATCCCCCGGGCAGTAGACATGCCTCGCTCCTCTTGCGACCATCGCACTCTTTCGCCTTCCGAGCCTCCAGATGGGGTGCGCCAGTGTTCTCTAGAGGGATCCGAGTCAAGGCCGTCTCTTTTGGCAATTTCACCATTGGAGAGCGCGCGCTCGTGGTGGTATCGCTGGTCTTGTCTTCTTGCTGCTGTTGGAGGGGTGCAACCCCACGGGAGTTTGCATCCTTCCACCATCATTCGGCTTCAAGGATTTTCATCATGCAGCCCGGTTGCAGTCCCCTGCCGGTGGTCATCCAGAAGGATGACTACCAGCCTTGTGGTGGGGAGAAGCAAGCCGGGCTGTGGCCTCCCTCCTGCCCTCAGCTTCGAGGATGTTCATCATCTGTGCTGGGGAGGAGGGTGTGCCGAGTTGGGGCTCACCTCCACGTGGGTAGCGGCCCGCTTCTTCCCTCAGTGTTCGGGGGAGAAGGGCGTTCGCCGTCTGTGGCGCTGTCAGCTGCCGTGTCTCTGACTCCCCGGCCTGGGCGGCTCTGGTGCCGCCTCCGACGCTGCCTCCTACCACAGAGGCGGAGCGTGGCTGCCTGTCCACCGCATGGGCGACAGTCGCGCCGTGCGCAGGTTGGCCACATCCACAGCTTCTCCTACGGCACCAGCCGTACTTGGAGGTTGTACAAGACGTCGTACGCCGTGCGGGTGGGGGCGATGTTCTTGGATGGTCTTGTCCTCACTCCCGTAGTGAGGACGGGAGCGAAGACCTCTTCGTGCGCGCTGGTGCAGCTGCCGTTCGCTGGCATGGTACTGGTGCGCAGGTGGCCGCTGTCGTCGGTGCTGAGGTGGTCGCCGCCGCTGGTGAGGCTCCCCACTACAGAGGTGGTTGCCTCCGCCGGCGAGACCGTCAGTGCCACCTACTGCCGGACCTCCGGCTCTTTGGCTTTAATGGCCTGTTGTCGCCCCCCGTAGGGAGACGGGGGCGAAGTCCTACCTGCAGTGGCGCACATGTTGTGATGATTGCCGCTGCTGGCGAGTCATCGGTGCAGAGGCGGTCGTCGTCGCCGGTGCTGATGCGGTTGCCTCTGCTAGTGAGCCGCTCGGGGCTTGTTGTCACACCCGGTTCCAGGGGGTAGAATCGTGCGCATACCATATGTGTACCAGGATCCATTTCCACACATATGTTGACGTCACAAGTGTAATATATCAAAAGACAATGCAACAAAGGCGTAAAGAGAGTATAATACTTTATTACATCATCTGAAACATTGTATCTTGAACAAGTATCATATCAAAGTAAAGCGGAAATAAACAACTGGGCAATCTTCCACCGGAAGTTGACCGGCGCATCGTTAGACTTAGAATTTTGCGTCGATAAATTCTCCATCAAAGTCTCCAGCATCACCCTCTGATCAAAATATTAGCAAGGGTGAGCTCACTTATGGTCGGGGCTCAGCAAGTGGGGGAAAAATTAATGCAGGTATAACAAGGTGAGGCTAAGTCTGAGCAGTAAGCATTTTAGTTGGTCAATATTTTATTAACAACACCTGTCTTACTAATAAGTGTGAATCCCAAGTATCCCATTTAAACAAAGGAATATGAGTCTAGCAAAAACACTTAAGTGAAAACCACTTAAGCAAATTATTGGCAGATCATCGGATCTCAATTCATGTCCATCTTTAAGTTCAATTATCATGTGAGGAGTCCAGGTCGCTCATAACCGGGAGCACGGCTGATATATCAGTTTTACACTCTGCAGAGATGGTACAACTTTACCCACAAGCCATGTATCCCATCTAGCCCGGGTTGATCGGACCCTTAAACACTGCCGAGGTGAATGGCTAAGGATCCATTATGAGGTTTTCACAAAATACACTTAATACAAAGCAACCCGCTAAGGTTTCTAAGACGATGGTGGTGGCCCCCTGGGTGAAGTACCTTAGCCAAGAATATGACCCCATGTTAACGTGGGCTGCCAGCACCTACCGCTCCCCCTCTTTCCCATCTTTCAGGTAAGGTTGCTAGGCACTAAGCATATAGAGCTAATTACCAAAGCCAGAGCTATGATAGCACTCGTGGTTGCACTGTTATCCTGGGTGGTCACTCCATGTTCCAATTAATTTGTAATAAAGTTATCTTAACCATCGGGTTAATGTCATAATTGCCAATTAAATCTTTGGAACATTAAAACCAATTAATGAGTGACATTAAGAAATCATTAAGTTGAGCGGTAGCACAAATTTTTGCACAACTTAATTATTTTCCCAGGTTAAACAAGGAATACAGGTAGTAAATCTAGGAAATCCTTAATTAGGTAAACCCATCAAATTATGCAGTATATCAAAGAGTAAACATTATTATATGCAATGAATAGGTACAAATAGAATATGCAGAGCGAGAATCCACTTGCCTTGCTCAAGCGAGTCCTGCGGATCGTCCTCGAACGAGTTCGGATCGCTTACCGCACAATCCGCTTCTAATAGAGTCGCATAGCGCACATACAAAAATAAAACATACACCAATAAATAAACATGCACCATTCATAAACATACACCAATACGTCATTAAGCACACATTAACGTATCACACCAATCATATCTTAATTACGTACTAATCGCGTAAATACTTATTAATTCAATTGTAGCTATTAATGTGAATCCTAATGGTGAATTTATGAGTGGGTGTAATAAATATAGTTTAAATATATTTTAACATCATTAATAAAAATAAATAATATTTATTGTCTTTTAATACTAATAAATAAATTAATACCTTTTATCTCTCTTTATTTCTAACTCAAATTATTGAACATAGCAAAAATGAATATAATATTCTAAAAATCCTTATAAACTACTAATTGAACATTTTCTAACACAAGCGAGGTTATTTGACATAAACTAGTACTCTAACAAATTTTAAGTTCTAAACCTGCGAACATGTTTATTTGACTAGCAGAAACCTATTTTTTTTCATCTACTAATGATATTTTCTCCTTTCTTTATAAAAAGAAAATGTTAATAAAATAAGTAGATAAATCATCTAAAAATCCTATATTATTCATATGACATCTATGCCATTTTACAAATCCATTTACAATGCACCTATAATTCTCCAAATAGTTTCTAAAATTTATCGTGACCAAATTTTGACTATAAATTCTTATCTAGTATTTTTATCACCAACGTGTGACTATTAAATCTACGTCAGATTTCTCTAAACCAAAATCAACGCGTCGATTAACATGAAATAACACGGTGCACTACTAATCGCATATCTCTAACAAATTCCATAACGCACACATATACATAAATCGGAATCACATGTGTTCATAATACAACAAACAAAATATACAACTCATGAATCGAATCAAAAAGCACTTTATAAAATACATAAAATAAATTTGGGTCGTCATCAACCTTGGGTTCGTGCGTGTGACGGGGATGAATCGACAGGTTTCGACCGGACGGAGAGCAGGGCTCGACTACGGACGGCTAATGCGTGGCTCCGGTGAACTCCGGCGACGAACGGCACACTCCGGCGATCTCCACGGGCTCCGGTGATGAACGGCGATGAACGGCAACGGCACTAGCTATGAGCAAGGAGTGCTAGAGAGAGAGGCAAACTCGAGTAGGCAGGAATGGGGAGGCTCTGCTGCCTTTTATAGAGAGCAGGAGGGAGAAGAAAGGTCTGCCAGAGGGAGTAATGTGGTCTTCAATGGCCACCACTGTGTCAGTTTCCAGAGAATAACGAGGGAGAGAATAATGGAGAAGAAGAAACGGTCGCAGTGATTTCCATTAATCGCAGGCAACAAACGGACGACGGGACTCGTGGTCGGGCTCGGTTGGCGCGTGCGGCATCGCGGCGTCGCGTGGCTCGGGCGTCGGCGTGCGCGGGAGGCAGCGCGGCTGGACACGCGGCCGAGGTGGCGTGCGCGCCTGGGCGGGTGCTCGCACGCGGCGGGGCGCGCTCGGCGCGGCGGGGAGCAGGCGCGGCCTACGTGCGCGCGCGTAGGCAGGGCGCGGCGCTCGGCTGGGGCTCGCACGCGGGAGAGAGAACGGTGGGAGGAGAGAGAGAGTGGGAGAGAGAGAAGTGAGGGAGAGAGAGAGAGTGGGAGAGAGAGGAGTGAGGGAGGGAGGAGAGAGAACAGAGAGAGAGAGAGAGTTGGGAGGCGGCGGCGGCTGGGATTCCCAGGGGCGCGCGCGGCGCTGAAGGCTAGGGTTAGGGTTTGGAGGTTTTGGGCCCCTAAGTGGGCCGGCTTGTCACACCCGGCTTTAAGGAACAAAGCCAGGTGCATCTCATACATGAGCCAAGAAGACAACATATATAATAACAGAGTGTATAGAGATAAATGTCATAAAACATTAGAGTATTTATTACATAGCGGAAGACTTATTACAAAATAAAATAATAAAGATAACACGAACTAAGGATCGTCGGCGCCAATGTCAACTGAGAAACGCCACCTAGATCAGATCATACTCCTCGCCTTGTGGCTCCTCCTGAACCACCTGCTCTTCTCCTGTGGGGGGGTGTGAGACAGCAAGGGTGAGCTCACACATGATCATAGCTCAACAAGTTGTGGGGAACCAGTGGACATAAACTCACAAAGGTGTGAGCTCATGTGATGTGTAAGGCTAATCAATGATAGGGGTTAAAGCTGAGCATTGCTTTTAAGTAGTTGGTCAAAATTTTATTAGCAGTTACTAAGTGTAAGTAAATACCAAACCATAAGTAAAGTAATAGAACAAATTAATAATAAACCCATGCAATGCAAATGAAAAAATTGAATTTAAGTTCCATAATTTAAACATCAGAGAGTCCTGAGCTGCTCATGACCGTGAGCTCGGCTAGTATACCAGTTTTACACTCTGCAGAGGTTGTACCCTTTACCCACAAGTCATGTTACCCATCTGCCAAGGGATCGCGACTTCCCATACACCTCTACCTAGGAAGCGCAGCAGGGCAACACTACGAGGCCTTTACAAAGTTCCACTAGCTTCCGAAAACCCGCTACAGTTTATAGGAAGTTCCAATGCAGGGTTCTCGGCTGACTGCCATCGCAGCAAAATCAACCAAGGACCTCCCTACACTGACCACTCCCCTACTGCCCTTGCCCCTTTCGGGTAAGGTAGTCTTCCACTAGCTTTCCTAATTAGTCAGCCAAGGGCGTCCCATTAAACCCTTGTGGTGGCACGTGGTTCTCAAGTTAAGCTCTATGTTCCAATTAACATTAATGAACTTGACATGAACATAAACAGAATAACACGAATAATTGGAACATAGATATAATAAATGATTATCCCAAAACCATGTAAAGCAATAGCAAACTACCCAAGTGATTCAAGGGTAAACAAGGTAATGAGATAAACAAATCTAGGGTGACCTATTGGGTCCCATCAAAATTATCCTATGCATGGATGAGTGATATTAAAGAACATTATTAGGTAAAAAGTGGTCAAGGGCACAACTTGCCTTCAATGAGCTCCTGCTCAGCTACTTCAACCTGCTGCTCACCAGGATCCTCAGCAACGGGCTCTTCTACTCGCCACAATACAAACAAGCACAGTGTATGGAGAAAATTAACATCACACCAAACATGTAAACAAAATACACAATAATATTCTACACATTAAAATAAAATCCTAGGAACAGGAATCATAATTTTTGGAGTTATAGAATTTAAGTTATGGATTTTCAAAGGTTTTATGTGCTTTAAGTAAGATTAAGTGTGAGGTTAATTTTCTTACTGTTGTCATGATAAAACAGAGGCTCTAGGTGATACAGAATAAAATTACAAAATTTTAGGAACTGGAATGGATTAATTTGGAGTTAGTATGAATTTTCTATGAATTTATAAAGTTTTAGTAATTATTTTCCTATTAAAAATCCATTTTCTCTTTATTTACTCAAATTAAAACAGCTCTGGACTAGGCCTCATTAACAGAGAAGTGCAGGGGCTTATTTATAAGTTTACAGAGACACAGACGACAGTGCCACAGGACTGCGGGTTTATTTCTGGTTTAGTCAGGGTCTCATATGAAAATGCGCACCCGCGAAGGGGTGTCCTCTGTTATCAACCGTAGGATCTGGATCTTACGGCTCGAATTAGATTGTCGTGGTTAAAGGACCCGCACGTTATATGAACCCCACGACCCGCGATCAACGGACCACAGCGCCCCATTCCCAGATCAAATCTGCGCCCTTAGATCCCAGATCTACGTTTACGATTTAATGAAGCCTGAAACACGCACCAATCGTCCGATCCTGATCGAACGTTGCCCATTCATTTGCCCTTCACCGGTATCCTTGTTCGATCTAGACCGTTCGTCCACGGATCAACAATCCAGCACGACTCTAACTAGCCCAAGCCGTGATCAAATCTGGCCGTTCATTCTGTCATCTACGGCCATGAGCTCGTCCTCATCCTCTGACCACACGCCATGGCGGCGCGCCTTCAACCTTCGACTCTCTCTTTCTCTCCTTTTTTCCATGGCCGAACGCCAACACCGTCTGCACACTTCGCGGCGAATGCATTCCACACCGAGCACCTCCCACCGTGCACGCCGCCGGTGAGGCCTAGACCCTGCGCACGCGTTCTACTCGGTCCCTACGGGTTGGCAAGGAAGGTACGGCCCTACGGTAACGCAGGGAAGGAGCTTTGCTCACCGGGATCTGGCGCGACAGGAGGAACAGCTTGACCAGCGACCCGACTGCGATATGGACGCCTGCGACGACACCTGATGGCCCCGGGATTTCGTGCGCGCTCGGTACCGCCACAAGACCGCAAGACCACGCAAGGACTCCGCCCCTTGATTGCTCAAACCCCCCCCCCACTGTACGGCGAGGAAAGGTTCACGACGGCGCTGGAGTTTCACGGGGGCACCAGGTAGAGGGACGGCGGCCCTGACCCGCGGTCATATAGGGCTGACTGGTTCGGTTATTGGGAGCGCGGTGCCCGGAGATCTCGCGCAGTCAGTTGAGCCCAAGCTGCCCATCCATGGCGCTACAGAGGCTGACAAAACGGCCCCGCGTACCAGAAACGCGGACTCGCGTGCACGTGGGAGAAAACGCGCTGACAGCAGGACCCAGTCGGCAGCGACGCGTGGAGAGAGCGACTGAACACACGGCCCGCAATTCAGTGACCAAAAGCCAGAGCGTGCGGCGTACAGGGATTTGGGCCGCGTGGGGTCAATGCCTAGATGGGCCAAGAATGGGGTCTGGCTCTCTCTCTTTTCTTTTTATTCTTTTCTGTTTTATTATTTTTTTCTTCTTTTCATTTTCAAATTTCAACTTTGAATGTGGATCTTGTTATAAATTTAACCCTTGGCCAAATGTTCAACTTCATTTCTCTAGTGTGATAATATTATTTGTTTTTATATATTTAATCTCACCCACAAAATATTTTATTTATCCTCCTTACTAGTTTCTAGAATTTCTTTATATCTTAAGCTCCACTTTGGCCGTTAGTATATCTCTTTTCACATTATTTTTATGTTGTCACAAAAGAAAAATGCACACACAATGAAATCGAGCATGATGCATAATTTGGTAGTATATATTTTTATTAATTGTTTATTTTTTTGAATATGGTGTTCACAAGTGATGATACATAAAGATCAAACTCACATAAAGAGAAATTGTTTCTCTATTGGTATTATTTCTAGCAAATCACAAAGTGGGTGTTACAAATCCTACCCCCCTTAAAAATAATCTCGTCCTCGAGATTTGAGAAGATCTAGGGAAAAGATGGGGAAAATCTATGCGAAGCTCTTCTTCTCTTTCCCAAGTTGCTTCATCTTCACCGTGGTGACTCCATTGCACTTTGCACATCTTTATCACCTTATTTCTCGTAACCCGAGTCAAAGTATCCAAAATCTTGATCGGGTACTCCGTGTAAGTCAAATCACCCTGAACACTGAGCTCCTCCATTGGTAACTGTTCCTCAGGGACACGAAGACACTTCTTTAGTTGAGATACGTGGAACACGTTGTGCACATCCGATAAACTATCCGGTAACTCGAGTTGGTATGCCATCTCCCCAACTCTTCTAAAGATCAGGAATGGTCCAATATAACGAGGGGACAATTTGCCCTTGACTTTGAATCTCCTCATTCCACGAAGTGGTGACACCTTGAGATACACATAATCTCCTTCTTCAAATTCCAGTGGTCTTCTTCTATTATCAGCATAGGTCTTTTGCCTGGTTTGAGCCACTCTCAAATTCTCTCGAATTATACGGACTTGTTCTTCTGCTTCTTGAATCAATTCAGGCCCAAAGAACTGTCTTTCTCCAGTCTGATCCCAATATAAAGGAGTCCTGCACTTCCTCCCATACAAAGCTTCAAAAGGTGACATCTTCAGACTGGCCTGGTAACTATTATTATATGAGAACTCAACATACGGTAGACTTTTATCCCAACTTCCTCCATGTTGAAGGGCACAAGCTCTCAACATATCCTCCAAAACTTGATTTGTCCTTTCAGTCTGTTCATCAGTCTGAGGGTGATAAGCTGTACTGAAATTCAACTTCGTACTCATGTTCTCATGAAAGCTTCTCCAAAATCTTGAGGTAAACTGCGAACCTCGATCAGACACGATCTTCTTTGGTACTCCATGCAAACACACAATTCGAGCCATATATAACTCTGCTAGCTGAGAACCTTTATAAGTAGTCTTCACAGGAATAAAGTGAGCCACTTTAGTCAATCTATCCACAATCACCCATATAGCATCATATCCTTTCTGGGTGCGAGGCAATCCAGTAACAAAATCCATACCAATCTCTTCCCATTTCCACTCGGGTATCTTCAGTGGATGTAACAATCCAGCTGGCCTCTGGTGTTCAGCCTTAACTCTTTGACATACATCGCACATAGCCACATGTGCAGCTACATCTCTTTTCAATCCATACCACCAATATTTCCGCTTCAAATCCTGATACATCTTAGTACTACCAGGATGAATAGAATAATCTGAATCATGTGCCTCCTTTAAAATAGTCTCCCTAAGGCTTTTAATATCAGGGACACACATCCTGTCCTTGAACCATACAGTGCCTTGCTCATCTTCCGTAAATTCCGGAACTTGACCTTCAGTAATCAGATCCTTAATCTCTTTTATTTTAGCATCACCAATTTGTCCTTTGCGGATTTCTTGCTCCAAGGTAGGTTCCACATCAATAGTGACTCCTTCAGTATGAGCAACTATCCCCAGGTTAAGTCTCCTGAAATCCTCAACAATCTCATCGGGTAGCTGGGCAACAATAGCTAAATGGACATGCTCCTTGCGACTCAAGGCATCTGCAACCAAATTTGCCTTGCCCGGGTGATAGTGAATCTCCAAATCATAATCCTTAATAAGCTCCAACCAACGGCGTTGCCTAAGGTTGAGATCCTTCTGAGCGAATATATACTTCAAACTCTTATGGTCCGTGTATACTTGGCACTTAGTTCCCATGATGTAGTGTTGCCAAATCTTAAGTGCATGCACAACGGCAGCCAATTCCAAGTCATGAGTGGGGTAGTTCAATTCATGCTTCCGCAACTGACGAGATGCATAAGCAATCACATGTCCTTCTTGCATGAGCACACATCCAAGTCCTTGGCCACATGCATCACAGTAAATGTCAAATCCCTTCTGCAGATCTGGCATAATCAATACTGGAGGTGACATCAATCTCTCCTTCAACTGATCAAAGCTTTCTTGGCACTTCTCATCCCACTTAAATTCTCTTCCTTTTTCCAAAAGCGATGTCATAGGCTTAGCAATTTTAGAGAACCCTTCAATAAATCTCCGATAATATCCTGCGAGTCCCAAGAAACTCCGAATCTCAGTAACTGTAGTGGGCACTCTCCACTCCATTATCTCCTTCACTTTAGCAGGATCCACTGCTATTCCTCCATTAGAAATAATATGACCAAGGAATGGCACCTTGTCAATCCAAAACTCGCACTTGCTGAACTTAGCGTAGAGTTGATTATCTCGTAACTTCTGTAGCACCAACCTTAGATGTAGTTCATGATCACTTTCACCCTTAGAATAGATAAGAATATCGTCGATGAATACCACGACGAATCTGTCCAAATACTCCATAAACACCTTATTCATCAAATTCATGAAGTAAGCTGGTGCATTGGTTAGTCCAAATGACATAACAGTAAACTCATATAATCCATATCGAGTGGAGAAAGCCGTCTTGGGAATATCCGATGGTCTAATCCTCATCTGATGGTATCCCGATCGGAGATCAATCTTCGAAAATACTCTTGCACCTCTCATCTGATCAAATAAATCTTCAATACGGGGCAACGGATACTTGTTCTTCACTGTAACATCATTAAGAGATCTATAATCCACACACATCCGCTGCGATCCATCCTTCTTCTGTACAAACAAGACCGGTGCTCCCCAAGGTGAGGAACTCGGACGAATGTACCCAGCATCTTGTAACTCAGTTAACTGCTTCTTAAGTTCCTTCAACTCCTCTACGGACATCCTATATGGCCGTTTAGAAATAGGGGCGGTTCCAGGTAAGAGGTCAATAACAAACTCAACTTCTCTATCAGGTGGCATCCCTGGTAACTCCTCTGGAAAGACATCCGGAAAATCTCTAACCACCCGGTTATTGTCACCAACAAACTCCTCAGGCATAAAGAACATTGCACGCATGGATGAGGAGGTTACTGCAATATTAACTTGAAATCTTTCTCCTTTAGTGGTAGTGAGTTCTACGGTACCTCTACCACATGCTATAACGGCCTTTGCCCTTCTTAGCCATGACATACCAAGGATTAGATCTATACTGCTTGACTCTAATATTATAGCAGTAGCTCCAAATTCTCTACCCATAATGGTTAATGTCAATCTACGTGTCATTTGATTCGCCTCAACAGGCCCTTTAGGTGTAATTACTATCATTGGTTTTCTCATATTTAGCAGTGGTATTTCATTTGTGTTGGCATATCTAGCAGACATGAATGAATGTGTAGCACCAGAGTCAAATAATATGGTTGCAGGAATTGCATTAACATAAAACATACCAATTACGAGGTCACCACCATCAGGAGTATCATCAACGTTGACTTTATTCACCCTGGCTATAGAATATCCCTTGCCAGGGGTCTGTTGCTTGTTCTGAGCTGGAGTAGTAGCAATCCTCTGTGGGCAGACATTTGCATAATGACCAGTCTTCCCACACTTGAAACACGTAGTGCCTGGACTCTGTCCTGCAAACTTCGTCGGGGTGCCAGTGGGAGTAGCCTGTCGAGGAGGTGGAGTCCTTAGTGGTGATTGCTGAACTGGGCGTGGTCCTCCCGGTCGAGTCGGTGTACCCTGTGGTGAACTGTAGCGAGGACGAACACTACTGCTTCCTTGTCCTTGAGATATTGCCTTTCTCTTCAAATCTCCCAGCTGAACACGCTTGTGTTCAATAGCCAGGGCCTTATCAAGCAGCCTCTGAAATGATGGAAATGTGTGTGCCACTAGAGCATACTGCAGTGGTCCATTAAGTCCTTCAATGAAATGCTCCTGCTTCCTCTCGTCTTCAGCAACTTCTTCAGGGGCATATCTGGATAACTGAATGAATTTGTCTCTGTACTCGCTGACTGACATGTTACCTTGCTTCAATGACAGAAACTCCTTCTTCTTGATCTTTATCATACCAGCTGGAATATGGTAGTTCCTAAATTGTGTACTGAACTCTGCCCAAGTAATAGTATCCGCAGCATCATGGGCAGCAGTATAAGAATCCCACCAGTCAGCAGCAGGACCAGTCAGACGTCCAGAAGCATATAAAACCTTCTCCCGGTCAGTGCATTGTGCAATGTTGAGCATCTTCTCAATTGCTTTCAGCCAATCATCTGCATCAAGTGGATCTGGTGAACTGGCGAAGGTCGGTGGCTTATGACTCATAAACTCTCTATGCTTGTCTAGGGGTGGGACTGGTGGTGGTGGAGGAGGCAATGGCACTTGCTGCTGTTGTTGCTGTTGTTGCTGTTGTTGAAGCTGTTGTTGCAGCTGCTGTTGTTGCGCCCTCCTTTCTTGGCGTATCTCATCTCGCTCCTGGCGCAACTCCTGGCGTATATCTTCTCTTTCCTGATGCATCTCCTGGCGTTCTTGCTGCATCTGGGCACGCATATCAGCCATAGTGTCTGCCATTTGCTGCATCACCGCCATATGAGCAGCAACCAGTGGGTCAACTCCGCCTGGTGGAGGATTAGGAGGATTCATCTCTGCAGGCTGTGGCTGAGGTTGTCTATATATCCTTCGAGTGTGTTGGTTAGGAGGCAAATCAATTCCGCCACCCCTCCTAGTATTGACCATCTGAGTTAGATACATATGGTAAGAGAGAGCAGTAGACAAGGCAGGTATTTACAAAGCAGGTTACTTTGGGGAATTTTTATTAGCTAAGCAGATTAATATTTTATCTACCAAAGCTAATTAAACACCTTATGGTGGTACATACTAAGATGTCCATCTATAATAATCCAATCAATCAAAGGAGCAAATCAGGCATTTAGCATCAGAACAATCAACCCACATTTTTAAAATAGAGAAAATAGTTTTATTTTCATCTTAGGTTCCCTATCTCTTAAAAAGATCATAGTGGTAGGATTCCAAGGTGTGAACTCCATCTTGTCTTAGAGGAGAAAAGATAAGATTAACCAGAGTAGATTAGCAGAAGGTGAGACAAGATCAAGATGAGATAAGTATAGAATGAGTCAGAGTAAGGTAAGTAGGAGAGGGTTTGTCCATTTCTATCTAGGTCTCGTCCTACGGTCAACATTCCTCTGATACCACTTCTGTCACACCCGGCTTTAAGGAACAAAGCCAGGTGCATCTCATACATGCGCCAAGAAGACAACATATATAATAACAGAGTGTATAGAGATAAATGTCATAAAACATCAGAGTATTTATTACATAGCGGAAGACTTATTACAAAATAAAATAATAAAGATAACACGAACTAAGGATCGTCGGCGCCAATGTCAACTGAGAAACGCCACCTAGATCAGATCATACTCCTCGCCTTGTGGCTCCTCCTGAACCACCTGCTCTTCTCCTGTGGGGGGTGTGAGACAGCAAGGGTGAGCTCACACATGATCATAGCTCAACAAGTTGTGGGGAACCAGTGGACATAAACTCACAAAGGTGTGAGCTCATGTGATGTGTAAGGCTAATCAATGATAGGGGTTAAAGTTGAGCATTGCTTTTAAGTAGTTGGTCAAAATTTTATTAGCAGTTACTAAGTGTAAGTAAATACCAAACCATAAGTAAAGTAATAGAACAAATTAATAATAAACCCATGCAATGCAAATGACAAAATTGAATTTAAGTTCCATAATTTAAACATCAGAGAGTCCTGAGCTGCTCATGACCGTGAGCTCGGCTAGTATACCAGTTTTACACTCTGCAGAGGTTGTACCCTTTACCCACAAGTCATGTTACCCATCTGCCAAGGGATCGCGACTTCCCATACACCTCTACCTAGGAAGCGCGGCAGGGCAACACTACGAGGCCTTTACAAAGTTCCACTAGCTTCCGAAAACCCGCTACAGTTTATAGGAAGTTCCAATGCAGGGTTCTCGGCTGACTGCCGTCGCAGCAAAATCAACCAAGGACCTCCCTACACTGACCACTCCCCTACTGCCCTTGCCCCTTTCGGGTAAGGTAGTCTTCCACTAGCTTTCCTAATTAGTCAGCCAAGAGCGTCCCATTAAACCCTTGTGGTGGCACGTGGTTCTCAAGTTAAGCTCTATGTTCCAATTAACATTAATGAACTTGACCTGAACATAAACAGAATAACACGAATAATTGGAACATAGATATAATAAATGATTATCCCAAAACCATGTAAAGCAATAGCAAACTACCCAAGTGATTCAAGGGTAAACAAGGTAATGAGATAAAAAAATCTAGGGTGACCTATTGGGTCCCATCAAAATTATCCTATGCATGGATGAGTGATATTAAAGAACATTATTAGGTAAAAAGTGGTCAAGGGCACAACTTGCCTTCAATGAGCTCCTGCTCAGCTACTTCAACCTGCTGCTCACCAGGATCCTCAGCAACGGGCTCTTCTACTCGCCACAATACAAACAAGCACAGTGTATGGAGAAAATTAACATCACACCAAACATGTAAACAAAATACACAATAATATTCTACACATTAAAATAAAATCCTAGGAACAGGAATCATAATTTTTGGAGTTATAGAATTTAAGTTATGGATTTTCAAAGGTTTTATGTGCTTTAAGTAAGATTAAGTGTGAGGTTAATTTTCTTACTGTTGTCATGATAAAACAGAGGCTCTAGGTGATACAGAATAAAATTACAAAATTTTAGGAACTGGAATGGATTAATTTGGAGTTAGTATGAATTTTCTATGAATTTATAAAGTTTTAGTAATTATTTTCCTATTAAAAATCCATTTTCTCTTTATTTACTCAAATTAAAACAGCTCTGGACTAGGCCTCATTAACAGAGAAGTGCAGGGGCTTATTTATAAGTTTACCGAGACACAGACGACAGTGCCACAGGACTGCGGGTTTATTTCTGGTTTAGTCAGGGTCTCATATGAAAATGCGCACCCGCGAAGGGGTATCCTCTATTATCAACCGTAGGATCTGGATCTTACGGCTCGAATTAGATTGTCGCGGTTAAAGGACCCGCGCGTTATATGAACCCCACGACCCGCGATCAACGGACCACAGCGCCCCATTCCTAGATCAAATCTGCGCCCTTAGATCCCAGATCTACGTTTACGATTTAATGAAGCCTGAAACACGCACCAATCGTCCGATCCTGATCGAACGTTGCCCATTCATTTGCCCTTCACCGGTATCCTTGTTCGATCTAGACCGTTCGTCCACGGATCAACAATCCAGCACGACTCTAACTAGCCCAAGCCGTGATCAAATCTGGCCGTTCATTCTGTCATCTACGGCCATGAGCTCGTCCTCATCCTCTGACCACACGCCACGGCGGCGCGCCTTCAACCTCCGACTCTCTCTTTCTCTCCTTTTTTCCACGGCCGAAAGCCAACACCGTCTGCGCACTTCGCGGCGAATGCATTCCACACCGAGCGCCTCCCACTGTGCACGGCGCCGGTGAGGCCTAGACCCTGCGCACGCGTTCTACTCGGTCCCTACGGGTTGGCAAGGAAGGTACGGCCCTACAGTAACGCAGGGAAGGAGCTTTGCTCACCGGGATCTGGCGCGACAGGAGGAACAGCTTGACCAGCGACCCGACTGCGATATGGACGCCTGCGACGACACCAGATGGCCCCGGGATTTCGTGCGCGCTCGGTACCGCCACAAGACCGCAAGACCACGCAAGGACTCCGCCCCTCGATTGCTCGAACCCCCCCCCCCACTGTACGGCGAGGAAAGGTTCACGATGGCGCTGGAGTTTCACGGGGGCACCAGGTAAAGGGACGACGGCCCTGACCCGCGGTCATATAGGGCTGACTGGTTCGGTTATTGGGAGCGCGGTGCCCGGAGATCTCGCGCAGTCAGTTGAACCCAAGCTGCCCATCCATGGCACTACAGAGGCTGACAAAACGGCCCCGCGTACCAGAAACGCGGACTCGCGTGCACGTGGGAGAAAACGCGCTGACAGCAGGACCCAGTCGGCAGCGACGCGTGGAGAGAGCGACTGAACACACGGCCCTCAATTCAGTGACCAAAAGCCAGAGCGTGCGGCGTACAGGGATTTGGGCCGCGCGGGGTCAATGCCTAGATGGGCCAAGAATGGGGTCTGGCTCTCTCCCTTTTCTTTTTATTCTTTTCCGTTTTATTATTTTTTTCTTCTTTTCATTTTCAAATTTCAACTTTGAATGTGGATCTTGTTCTAAATTTAACCCTTGGCCAAATGTTCAACTTCATTTCTCTAGTGTGAGAATATTATTTGTTTTTATATATTTAATCTCACCCACAAAATATTTTATTTATCCTCCTTACTAGTTTCTAGAATTTCTTTATATCTTAAGCTCCACTTTGGCCGTTAGTATATCTCTTTTCACATTATTTTTATGTTGTCACAAAAGAAAAATGCACACACAATGAAATCGAGCATGATGCATAATTTGGTAGTATATATTTTTATTAATTGTTTATTTTTTTTGAATATGGTGTTCACAAGTGATGATACATAAAGATCAAACTCACATGAAGAGAAATTGTTTCTCTATTGGTATTATTTCTAGCAAATCACAAAGTGGGTGTTACACGGCTGTGTGGGGTTTTTTTAATTCCGAAATGCTTATTTAAAGAGCTCAAAAATTCATAAAAAATTACCAAAAATATTTATAAATGGAATACTTGTTTTTAGACTAATAATTACTTAACTATTATTTAATTACTAGTATCTCTTTTAAAATGAATTGATATTAAACATCCGATAAGAAATCAGCGCATGCAAAGAAAACGATGCAAATAAATTATTAAACACTAAAAAAATTTATTACCCTAATTAATATAATGTCTAAATTTATTATTTTAATTGATGGCTTTTATGGTGTTACAAACCTACCCCTCTTAAAAAGAATCTTGTCCTCGAGATTAAGAAACTTCCGAGAATAACTGGGGGAATTCTGCTCTGAGTTCATCTTCTCTTTCCCAAGTGGCCTCATCTTCCGAATGATGACTCCACTGAACTCTGCACATGTTAATGACTTTACTCTGTGTAATTCTGCGAGATGTTTCCAGAATTCTGATCGGGTACTCCGAATAAGTCAAATCCTCATTAACATTCAGTTCTTCCATGGGTAACTGTTCTTCTGGTACTCTTAAGCACTTCTTGAGTTGTGATACGTGAAATACGTCATGCACATCTGATAATCTATCGGGTAGCTCTAACTGGTAGGCTACTTCGCCTTTTCTTTCCAAAATCTTGAATGGGCCAATATAGCGAGGTGATAATTTTCCTTTAACCTTAAACCTTTTCATTCCTCTCATCGGTGAAACTTTAAGGTAGACAAAGTCTCCTACTTCAAACATCAATTCTCTTCTTCTATTATCAGCATAGCTCTTCTGTCTTGACTGTGCTGTCTTCAAATTTTCTCTGATAATTTGCACTTGCTTTTCCGCCTCTTGGAGAATTTCTGGACCAAATACTTGACTTTCTCCAGTCTGATTCCAATAAAGCGGTGTTCTACACTTTCGTCCATATAGTGCTTCAAATGGTGCCATTTTGAGACTTGCTTGATAACTGTTGTTATACGAAAATTCTGCATAAGGCAAACTTTTATCCCAGCTTCTACCATGCTTTAGAGCGCAAGCTCTTAGCATATCTTCCAACACTTGGTTTGTTCTTTCTGTTTGCCCATCCGTTTGAGGATGATAAGCTGAACTAATGTTTAGCTTGGTATCCATGGACTCATGAAGTCTTTTCCAAAAGCGCGAGGTAAACTGGGTTCCTCGATCTGATACGATCTTCTTCGGTACTCCATGCAGACAAACAATCCTCGACATGTACAACTCTGCTAACTGGGCTCCTGAATAGGTTGTCTTCACAGGTATAAAGTGTGCTACTTTAGTTAACCTGTCTACTATGACCCATATTGAATCATAGCCATCTCGAGTACGGGGTAGTCCAACTATGAAATCCATACTGATTTCTTCCCATTTCCATTCTGGTACCTTGAGAGGTTGTAGCAATCCTGCTGGTCTTTGGTGTTCAGATTTAACTCGCTGACACACGTCACATAATGCAACATGAGTAGCAACATCTCTTTTCAAACCGTACCACCAATACTTTTCTTTAAGATCCTGGTACATCTTTGTACTTCCAGGGTGAATAGAGTAAGCTGAATCATGAGCTTCTCTCAAAATAAGTTGGCGCAGGTGCTCGATTTCGGGTACACAGATTCTCTTCTTAAACCATACTGTGCCTTGTTCATCTTCCGTGAAATCTGGGGCTTTACCCAAACCAATCAAAGTTTTAATTTCCTTAATTTTCTCATCGGACTCTTGTCGTTTACGAATCTCTTCTTCCAAAGTAGATTCAACTTCCATAACTGTTGCTTCTACATTATTGAGCAATCCAAGGTTGAGTCGTTCCATTTCCCAGCACAATTCTTGTGACATCAAATGAGTAGTGATGTTGTTCACTTGACCCTTACGGCTCAAAGCATCAGCTACTACATTTGCTTTTCTGGGGTGATATTGTATTTCTAAATCATAATCTTTAATCAACTCAAGCCATCTTCTTTGTCTGAGGTTGAGTTCCTTCTGAGTGAATATATATTTCAAGCTTTTGTGATCCGTGAAGATTTTGCACTTGTTCCCAATCATATAGTGCCTCCAAATCTTCAAAGCATGCACTACGGCAGCTAGTTCCAAATCATGCATAGGATAATTCTTCTCATGTTTCCTCAACTCTCTTGAAGCATAAGCAATCACCTTTCCTTCTTGCATTAGCACACATCCAAGTCCAAGGTGTGATGCATCGCAATACACATCAAATCCCTTGTGGATGTCTGGCATTACCAGTATTGGTGCAGTGGTTAACCTTTTCTTGAGTTCTTCAAAACAATTCTGGCAAGCTTCATCCCACTTGAATTTTTTACCTTTCTCCAATAGAGAGGTAAGTGGTTTCACTAACTTGGAAAAACCTTCAATAAATCTTCTATAGTATCCCGCTAATCCAAGAAAACTTCTGATCTTGGACGCATCCTTTGGTTGCTTCCAATCCAGTATCTCACTTATCTTTCCTGGGTCCACTTTAATTCCACCATCGGTAACAATATGCCCTAAGAAAGCAACTTCTTTCAACCAAAAATCACACTTCGAGTATTTTGCGTATAGTTGGTTGTCACAAAGCTTTTTTAGGACTAGCCTTAGATGAACTTTGTGTGTTTCTTCATTCGGAGAATATATCAGTATGTCGTCAATAAATACGACCACAAACTGATCCAGATATTCCATGAATACTTTATTCATCAAGTTCATAAAGTATGCTGGTGCATTAGTCAGTCCAAACGACATGACCAAAAACTCATATAATCCATATCTCGTCGTGAAGGCTGTCTTGGGTACATCTTCTGCTCGAATCTTTAACTGATGATATCCCGATCTCAGATCTATCTTCGAGAATATCTTAGCTCCCTTCATTTGATCGAATAAATCTTCAATCCGAGGTAACGGGTATTTATTCTTGATGGTTACTTCATTCAAACTTCTATAATCCACACACATTCTCCTCGAACCATCTTTCTTGTTCACAAATAGCACTGGGGCTCCCCAAGGGGATGAACTTGGGCGAATGAAACCTTTTTCTAGTAATTCTTCTATTTGTTTCTTCAGTTCTACTAAATCTTTGACATCCATTCTATAAGGTCTTTTCGAGATAGGTGCGGTTCCCGTTACTAATTCAATAGAAAACTCTATATCACGGTCAGGTGGCATACCTGGTAATTCCTCCAGAAATACGTCTGGGTATTCGCACACTACTTTGATATTTTCCAAGGGCTTTTCTTCCAAGTGATTGATCACTGTCTTCCCTTTTTCATCTGTTGACTTGTCTATGTTAACTTGGATTCTTTCACCTTGAGGACTTGTCAACATAATTGTTCCATTGGCACACCGTATCACTCCATCACAACTTTTCAACCAATTGCATCCAAGAATCACATCAATCCCGTTGGATCCTAGGACCACTGGGTCGACTGTAAAATCTATTCCTTGAATCTTGATATTAACATGAGGGCATGAGTGTGTGGCCTTCATGTCACCTCCTGGTGAACTAATGTGTAATATCCTCTTCAGAGGGTACTTAGGTATGTTATGTTTTTCCACAAATGACTCAGTTATAAATGAATGTGATGCTCCAGAGTCAAATAAAACTGATGGAGGTATGGAGTTAACAAGGAACATACCATACACTATGTTGGCATCCTCAGGCACTGATTCCGCAGTGACGTGATTGACCCTTCCTCGGCTCTGGTTCTGTGGTGTCTTGTTCTGAGCAGATCCACGAGCGGGGGTGTTCTGGTCATTCCTCTTATTATTGCCTTTCTGGGGTGTCTGCTGGTTGCGCCTTGGGCAGTTGTTAGCATAGTGGCCTAGCTCACCGCACTTGAAGCAGCCATTGGGTTGGACAGGTGCGTTGTTCCTGGCCTGCGTGTTGTTGGTGCCACCTTGACGGTTCTGTGAATTTCCACCAGACCTCTGGTTGGTCTGGGAGTTGCTCCTTTGTTGATTCTGATTCTGATTATTTCTCTGGCTTTGTTGTCCAGAGCGTTGCACTTGATAATTATTTCCACCCTGATTACCAGAGCGGAACTGTGAACCTTGAGCATTGTTTGGCCGGGTGTTCCTGCTGGACTGACCTTGGAATTTTCTCTTGTGGTCAGATAGCTCCTTCCTTTTGCTCTCAAGGCCAATTGCCTTGTTCAGGAGTGTCTGGAAGTTGGGGAATGTGTGACTCTGAAGTTGATAGTTCAGAGGTCCAATCAACCCTTCCAGGAAACGCTCTTGGCGCTTCTCATCGGTGTCCACTTCCTTAGGGGCATAACGTGAAAGCTGAGTGAAGCGATCACGATACTCGCTGACAGTCATATTCCCTTGAGTAAGGGAAAGGAACTCCTTCTTCTTCAGCTTCATAATTCTAGAGGGGATGTGATGAGCGCGGAAGTTCTCTTGGAACTCCTGCCAGGTTATGGTATCTGCGTTGGGATGTGCCGCTGTGAAGGCATCCCACCAATCGGACGCAACTCCCTCGAGTCTTCCCGAGGCGTACAAGACCTTCTCTCGGTCGTTGCACTGAGTGATGTCCAGCTTCTTCCCAATGACTTTGAGCCAGTCATCGGCATCAAGAGGATCAACCGCATGAGAAAATGTCGGCGGGTGATGACTCATGAAATCCCGGTGTTTATCTCTGGCCGGGGGTGCATACTGCTGCTGCTGGGGTTGCTGATTCTATTGGTTCTGTTGTAATTGCTAAACAGCCGCAGTGAGTCCTTGCAGAATCTGCATCTGGGCGGCGATGAACTGCTCCATATTGGGATTTGGTGGTGGTGGTGGTGGTGGTGCTTGTTGTCCACGCTGGTTCCGGTTGTTGTTGGGTCCTTGACGAGCGTTCACCATCTGATTGGTTAGAAAGTGAACATCTTAGAGAAGAGAAGAGTAGAAAGATTCTAGAGGGGAAATGACTTAAGTTTTAAAATTTTTATATGTTCTTATGGCCATCATTCCATAAGACCATTGCACTCAAACAAAGATCCAAATCAAACATTTCAATCAATCACCATCACATGGTTGATATTTATTAATATGATAACTTAAAGAGAGTATCATCGTCTAACGCGAAGTATAACTTATTACATCATGACTCAAAACTCCTAAAGCAGCCTAGTGACTGATCCGGGCTCTCCATAGCGCAGCCTCTTGCGGGGAGGAGGCAACACCACGACGGGGACCTGAGCTTCTGGCGGATCAAGTCCTTGCAGTTGGGTTTGCAGGGCTGCAATCCTGGCGTGGGCATTCTCCAGCTCCATGTGCACCCTGTAGAGGTCCAGGGTGGCACTGTCCAGGGCGGTGTTGAGACCGGCCACTACACCAGCTAGGGTGTTGAGGCGATCCTCACCAGGTTCACCTGGGACAATGTTGGTCTGGCTTTCTCCACGCAGACGCTGAGGAAGATGCCTGAACCTCGTGTTCTGCAGCTGCTGCCGGTAGGTGTGGCTGAGCGACCACAGGGTCCGACGGGCAGCATCGCTGACCGAGGCAGCGTAGGTGGACAGCTGTATCAGGGACTCATGAGCAGACAGAGTCCTGAATCCCCTGTCACCTGCATCCATCACCCTGACGTGGATGCGAGTGATGTAATAGCAAGCCCGGGGAGGCTCACTCACTCGCCTCGTCTCGTATAGGGGGCGGACATAGGCTCTTAGCGCATGCAGCACCTCCTGCAGCAGGTTGGGGAAGTGCCCCGTCTCGAACATTGATGTATAATGTTCGACAACAGGATCAAACCCCAAGAAGTTGTCTTGCTGGGTGTAGTCAGCTTCCTCATTGATGTGTCTGTCTTCTCCATCGTCTTCGTCGTCGTCATCCTCGTCATCGCCGTCTCCGGAGTCGTCGGGGTCGTCGCCTCCAGGTGCAGGTGCTTGGAAGGCTGGTGCCGACGATGCTGACGTCGATGACCCAGCTGCGAAGGCCAGGGACTCTGCCAACGGGGTGGGGGTCGGCAGCTGCTCCTCCGAGCTGTCCTCCAGGTTGATCACGTTCTCCACTCGGACGGGAGGGAGATTCGCTGGAGCTTCCTCGACTACCACTGGGTAGACCAGGATCTGCCGGGGCTGAGGGGCGTAGTTGGTGTTGACGCGAGTGGTTTGGAGAGTGCGAACCATCTACAAGAGAATAGTCAACTTAGTTGAATTTCAAAGAGGTAAGACTGATAAAGGAATTTATAGGAATGAAATTAGCAAGTTTTGAACAACAAGGCTTTCCATTTCTAACTAATCTAACGACCTAGGGTCAGCATAGCTTTGATACCACTTCTGTCACACCCGGTTCTAGGGGGTAGAACCGAGCGCATACCATATGTGTGCCAGGATCCATTTCCACACATATGTTGACGTCACAAGTGTAATATATCAAAAGACAATGCAACAAAGGCGTAAAGAGGGTATAATACTTTATTACATCATCTGAAACATTGTATCTTGAACAAGTATCATATCAAAGTAAAGCGGAAATAAACAACTGGGCAATCTTCCACAGGAAGTTGACCGGCGCATCGTTAGACTTAGAATTCTTCGTCGATAAATTCTCCATCAAAGTCTCCAGCATCACCCTCTGATCAAAATGTTAGCAAGGGTGAGCTCACTTATGGTCGGGGCTCAGCAAGTGGGGGAAAAATTAATGCAGGTATAACAAGGTGAGGCTAAGTCTGAGCAGTAAGCATTTTAGTTGGTCAATATTTTATTAACAACACCTGTCTTACTAATAAGTGTGAATCCCAAGTATCCCATTTAAACAAAGGAATATGAGTCTAGCAAAAACACTTAAGTGAAAACCACTTAAGCAAATTATTGGCAGATCATCGGATCTCAATTCATGTCCATCTTTAAGTTCAATTATCATGTGAGGAGTCCAGGTCGCTCATAATCGGGAGCACAGCTGATATATCAGTTTTACAATCTGCAGAGGTGGTACAACTTTACCCACAAGCCATGTATCCCATCTAGCCCGGGTTGATCGGACCCTTAAACACTGCTGGGGTGAATGGCTAGGGATCCATTATGAGGTTTTCACAAAATACACTTAATACAAAGCAACCCGCTAAGGTTTCTAAGACGATGGTGGTGGCCCCCTGGGTGAAGTATCTTAGCCAAGAATACGACCCCATGTTAACGTGGGCTGCCAGCACCTACCGCTCCCCCTCTTGCCCATCTTTCAGGTAAGGTTGCTAGGCACTAAGCATATAGAGCTAATTACTAAAGCCAGAGCCATGATAACACTCGTGGTTGCACTGTTATGCTGGATGGTCACTCCATGTTCCAATTAATTTGTAATAAAGTTATCTTAACCATCGGGTTAATGTCATAATTGCCAATTAAATCTTTGGAACATTAAAACCAATTAATGAGTGACATTAAGAAATCATTAAGTTGAGCGGTAGCACAAATTTTTGCACAGCTTAATTATTTTCCCAGGTTAAACAAGGAATACAGGTAGTAAATCTAGGAAATCCTTAATTAGGTAAACCCATCAAATTATGCAGTATATCAAAGAGTAAACATTATTATATGCAATGAATAGGTACAAACAGAATATGCAGAGGGAGAATCCACTTGCCTTGCTCAAGCGAGTCCTGCGGATCGTCCTCGAACGAGTTCGGATCGCCTACCGCACAATCCGCTTCTAATAGAGTCGCATAGCGCACATACAAAAATAAAACATACACCAATAAATAAACATGCACCATTCATAAACATACACCAATACGTCATTAAGCACACATTAAAGTATCACACCAATCATATCTTAATTACGTACTAATCGCATAAATACTTATTAATTCAATTGTAGCTATTAATGTGAATCCTAATGGTGAATTTATGAGTGGGTGTAATAAATATAGTTTAAATATATTTTATCATCATTAATAAAAATAAATAATATTTATTGTCTTTTAATACTAATAAATAAATTAATACCTTTTATCTCTCTTTATTTCTAACTCAAATTATTGAACATAGCAAAAATGAATATAATATTCTAAAAATCCTTATAAACTACTAATTGAACATTTTCTAACACAAGCGAGGTTATTTGACATAAACTAGTACTCTAACAAATTTTAAGTTCTAAACCTGCGAACATGTTTATTTGACTAGCAGAAACCTATTTTTTGCATCTACTAATGATATTTTCTCCTTTCTTTATAAAAAGAAAATGTTAATAAAATAATTAGATAAATCATCTAAAAATCCTATATTATTCATATGACATCTATGCCATTTTCCAAATCCATTTACAATGCACCTATAATTCTCTAAATAGTTTCTAAAATTTATCGTGACCAAATTTTGACTATAAATTCTTATCTAGTATTTTTATCACCAACGTGTGACTATTAAATCTACGTCATATTTCTCTAAACCAAAATCAACGCGTCGATTAACATGAAATAACACGGTGCACTACTAATCGCATATCTCTAACAAATTCCATAACGCACACATATACATAAATCGGAATCACATGTGTTCATACTACAACAAACAAAATATACAACTCATGAATCGAATCAAAAAGCACTTTATAAAATACATAAAATAAATTTGGGTCGTCATCAACCTTGGGTTCGTGCGTGTGATGGGGATGAATCGATAGGTTTCGACCAGACGGAGAGCAGGGCTCGACTACGGACGGCGAATGCGTGGCTCCTGTGAACTCCGGCGACGAACGGCACACTCCGGTGAACTCCACGGGCTCCGGTGACGAACGGCGACAAACGGCAACGGCACTAGCTATGAGCGAGGAGTGCTAGAGAGAGAGGCAAACTCGAGTAGGCAGGAATGGGGAGGCTCTGCTGCCTTTTATAGAGAGCAGGAGGGAGAAGAAAGGTCTGCCAGAGGGAGTAACGTGGTCTTCAATGGCCACCACCGTGTCAGTTTCCAGAGAATAACAAGGGGAGAATAATAGAGAAGAAGAAACGGTCGCAGTGATTTCCATTAATCGCAGGCAACGAACGGACGACGGGACTCGTGGTCGGGCTCGGTCGGCGCGTGCGGCATCGCGGCGTCGCGTGGCTCGGGCGTCGGCTGTGCGCGGGAGGCAGCGCGGCTGGACGCGCGGCCGAGGTGGCGTGCGCGCCTGGGCGGCTGCTCGCGCGCGGCGGGGCGCGCTCGGCGCGGCGGGGAGCAGGCGCGGCCTGCGCGCGCGCGAGTAGGCAGGGCGCGGCGCTCGGCTGGGGCTCGCACGCGGGAGAGAGAACGGTGGGAGGAGAGAGAGAGTGGGAGAGAGAGAAGTGAGGGAGAGAGAGAAGTGAGGGAGAGAGAGAGTGGGAGAGAGAGGAGTGAGGGAGGGAGGAGAGAGAACAGAGAGAGAGAGAGAGAGTTGCGAGGCGGCGGCGGCTGGGATTTCCAGGGGCACGCGCGGCGCTTAAGGCTAGGGTTAGGGTTTGGGGGTTTTGGGCCACTAAGTGGGCCGGCTGTGTGGGGTTTTTTTTAATTCCGAAATGCTTATTTAAAGAGCTCAAAAATTCATAAAAAAATTACCAAAAATATTTATAAATGGAATACTTGTTTTAGACTAATAATTACTTAATTATTATTTAATTACTAGTATCTCTTTTAAAATGAATTGATATTAAACATCCGATAAGAAATCAAGCGCATGCAAAGAAAACGATGCAAATAAATAATTAAACACTAAAAAAAATTATTACCCTAATTAATATAATGTCTAAATTTATTATTTTAATTGATGGCTTTTATGGTGTTACACTTGTTATCCCGCGGCCCTTGCTGGTGTGGAGGTAGTTCATTCCTGTAGGAATGGAGCTGGGGTCCCGCTTGTAAGGGAAATGTAATGACATCTGCTTGAGAGCAAAATGTAATAACATATGTACGCATGATTTTAGCCTGGGAAGCCCAGTTATGTGTCCGAACCCCCTAGATGGTGTCTTTAAGTACTAAGACACCTGCCACAGGGGGGTGGAGTATGCAGGCTCACGGTACGGGACCAGGCTGAGCAGCTACATGGTTTCCGGACCCCCCCAGGAGACCAGTGTCCGTTTTTCAGAGCCGAACCTCCAAGTTGTTGGATGCACAGGACTTTAGTTTTAAATACTAGGACACCCGCTACGGGGTGGCGGAGTGTGCACGATTTTGGGTATGGAACCAGGCTAACCGGCCACATAGGCTCCGGGCCACCCTATGGAGCGGGCATCCGTTCTTTAGAACTGGCCCCCAGGCCTTCCCCTGTTTTTGTAAACAAATAAATATTGTCTTCTAAGCTACATTTAACACTTATCTGTGTAACGCCTGTTCCTGTTGTGACCGATGTTGTTGACTCCTCCCTGGTACCTGGCCCCCCGCCTGGGATTCAGGCATGATGTGTTGAGGTTGGATACTAGCGTTTCTGAAAAAAGTTGTCAACAATCCTCGGGAGGCAACCTCGCCGGGATCTGAATCTGTACACAACTTTTAGCTAGGAAGCATTAGTAGTACACCTCATAGGGCTCTCCGTCTGCCATTAGTCGTCTTTTGATACATACTCGGGACTTGCAGGTTTTAGTCCGGGCGGCCAAGTTGTGTGTCCGGACCCCCTTGGGTCGCGGTTCTAGATACTAGGACACTTGTCGCAGGGCGGTGGAGCATGCAGGCCCACGGTACGGGACCTGGCTGAGTGGCTACACGGGCTCCGGACCACCCCAGGAGACCAATGCCCGTTCTCTAGCTCCGGTCCCAAGGTTGTCAGACCCGCGGGACTTATAACTCTAGATACTTAGTCCCCGTCATGGGGTGGTGGAGCATGTAGGCCCACGGTACGGGACCTGGCTGAGCAGCTACACAGGCTCTGGACCACCCTATGGAACGGGGTCCCGTTCTCTAGAGCCGGCCCCCAGGCTGTCGGACCTCCCTACTTTCGTGTCAGGGGCCCTAACCTGCAAGCCTGGCTATTCAATTCGGATGTCGCCATGTCAGACAGATGGAACCGTACGGGTGGGTTAGCTGAAAGGTATTATCTGAAAGATTGCAAGGTAGGACCATGGAGCAGCAAGATGGAACTATCACAAGGGCATGGCTAAGGGGGTAGTTTCTTCTTCATAACTTGTCGTGCATGTTTGCAGACCAATAGTCTGGGTTCATGGGGGCAGACCCACCGGGTTGTCGTACACATATGCGTTATCTAGTTATAGAAAAGAAGGAAACAGACTCGACCCCTTAGTCTTGCTCTATGGATAGAACTTATAGAGATATTTGGCATCAGGGTAAGGTACTCCTCCGGTCGTAGCTAGATGGTTCCCCTTAGGTCGGTGTACTCCCGTTACCTTGAAGGGTCCTTCCCAGCTGGGGGAGAGTTGCGGAGCCCCTCTTGGTATGGTATCTGCTGTGGGGCTAAGCCCTGACCCAAGGTTCCCATCTGTATTTGACATGGGAGCCCTCGTCTCTGGCTGTGATCACTTCTGCATATACCTGTCTGTAGCTCGGACCCGTGGGGGGTCCAGAAGGGCCTCCGGAGGAAAGGCATGCTTCAGCTCCATAGACCGGGGAACACGGGGTCCCTCTGGGGTCTGTCTAGTTGTCTTCACCAGAGTAGGAGCCTCCGGTGAAGATATCTTTCAGGTCCCCCTCGGGCGACTGGTACCCGAGGTCCCGCTCAGCCGCGGCTACCTCGCCGTCGCCCACCTTCTCTTTGCCGGGCCGACGGAGAGGCGGGGAGCCGTCTTTGGAAGACTGCTTGCGCCGCTCGCTGACGCGTTTTGCGAGGTCAATGATCTCGTGACACTCTGCTACGCTGTGGTGACCATGCGGGTGCACAGGGCATGGACTGCTGCTACCCTTCTGCGGTCGTGGGCGCTTGTTGCGGTCGCCCTGGCCTCTGGTCACTGCTGTGGCCACTAGAGCAGCGGACCGTGGCTTCTGGTAGTCACGGTCCTTCTTCTTTTTCTTCTTTCTGTCCCGGAGGACGGCCCCCAAGCCACCTGACTGGGCAGCCCCAGTTTGCGAGGCCGAGTGCCATGCACGGCCCTCGACGGCTCTGGCGCATTTGTCGGCCAGGGCGAAGAGCGTAGGGACAGTTTCCATGTCATGTGTGGCCAACTTCTCCAACATTTTTTCATCACGTACTCCCTGTCGGAAAGCCGTGATGATAGAAGCATCAGAAATACGAGGTATCGTACCTCGTACCTTGGTGAAGCGGGAGATGAACTTCCGGAGGGTCTCCCCGGGCTCCTGCCTCACTGCATGAAGGTGGGCTTCCACACCGTGCTACTGGTAAGCACTGGCGAAGTTCGCAACGAACCGCGCACAGAGTTCTTCCCAGGAATAGACTGATCCCGGGGTGAGGTTCATGAGCCAGGTCCGGGCAGGTCCAGACAAGGCCACATAAAAGTATGTTGCCATCACAGTGGTGTTTCCACCTGCTGCCGTGATGGCGGTAACGTACACCTGTAGGAACTCCGATGGGTTTGATGTTCCGTCGTATTTTTCCGGTAGGTGTGGCCAGAACTTGGGTGGCCAGGATGCCACGCGGAGATGATCCGCCAGTGCGGTGCAGTCCACTCCGGCCAAGGGGACACCCGTCTGGGACCGGGTGCCCATTGGTGTATGCAGTGCAACCGCAGCGAAGTCTTGATCAAGGTCGCGTCCATTGATGTTTTGGCGGCGCTCGCGCGCCCTTTCCAAGGATACCCGGGCATCCTCTCTCGCTCGCCTGTGGTTGAGTTCTGCCCGGAGGTCGTTGGTCTGTGCGCCCCTCACTGAGGGTGAGCGCACCGATGCTGATGCCTCGTGTTGGCACCATGATGACCGCGCCTTCGACCTGGTTGAGGTAGAATGAGCCATACTGAGCAGCCGGTCGACGTTGTCCTGCCACTACTTCATGGCTCCTTGTGATGTCGTGGAGCTTGGAGGGTGTCGCAACAACTCCCTGGCTGCTGACAACACCCTCGGAGACGCCCTTGATGGAGTCCGGGATGTTTGCACTACCGTGTGCTGCCGTGCGGTGTGCACAGCAGGAGTGAATAGTGTCGGGCGACTGGGAGCCTGCGGTGTGAAGGAAGCAGCTTCTCCCTCCACCGCAAAGTCTACCGAAGTCTCGGCGCGGTGCTCTACGATCTGCACCATCATGCTTGGGCAAGGAATCAAGCGAAAACCTAATGCCTAGGCCCCCTACCTGGCGCGCCAAATGTCGAAGAGTGGATCTCCGGCTGGGTGGCGGAGTGCACCCGCCCTAAGTCCTGAGATGAGGAGGGGCTTAGGCGTTTCACTTGATCGTTGGAGTGAAGGGGAAGAACACAAGAACTCACAAGGGTTTAGAGTGGTTCGGGCCGCCGGAGCGTAATACCCTACTCCACTGTGAGGTGTATTGCTTGAGAGCTTGTATGAGCTAGCGAGTCTGAGATTGTGTGTGTGTGTGTAACGTCGCATGCCTCCCCTTTTATAGTTGAAGGGGGGCATGCACAAAGGGACTGGGCCCCAACATGTGGGCCCAGGGACATAAAGAATATAGTGCTTGGATCCTCTAATATCTATTGTCGAGACAATCTTCTTGTGCCTTGACACCCGAGACCTGTGTATCCTTAGTGTACCGAGGAAGCTTCTTGCGGAAGAGAAGATGAGTATAGCACGCCGCTCGGCACAGGCGTACTGTTTGCCAGCAGACCCAGCAGGCGCGCCGCCTGCTGGATGACCTTGACGCCGCCTGCCAGCAGATGGGACGGGACACATTAAATGCTGAGAGGGCACGTCGCCCGTCAGCGTAGTGGTAGGCGGCACATCTTTTCCTCAATAAATGCAGGGGTTGCACGACTTCTCGTCAGGTTCGGCTCGGTAGCTTATGTCATGGGCCACAAGCAGTGGGTCTCCGCCTGTGCGGGAAGTGGAGAGCAAGGCCCGCACATGTGTCAGCACCGGACCCCTGCACACACCAAGGTCCTTCTCGTTCCGGAACCCTGCTGGGGTTCGGACCTACCCGGGGGCTCTGGACCTGTATGTATATAGGGGCCCGGTGTCCTTCTGTGGGGGTCCAGACTTACTGAGGTGTGGTGCCTTTTCTTGCCGCGTGGCGCCCTTTGGCTTGCCCATCCGGTGGGGTCAGGCGCGGTCCTCCACGTGGCTAGGAGACGCCGCAAGCGTGCGACATCTTCATGCTGTAGGAGAGGATACCCCTGATTTAGGGTACATACATGTACTATTTATCAAGCAGTATTAGCACTTATCTGTGTACCACTTGTCCCTATTGTGTGTGGTGTTACCGACTCCTCCCTGGTACCTATGTGGCCCCCTGGGATGCAGGCTCGTCGTGACGAGGTTGGATACCAGCATACCTAAGAAAGAGTTGGCAATGGCCCCCAGGAGGTAGCCTCGACTGGGACCTGAACACAGCTTCGGCTAGGGAGCATTAGTAGTAAACCCATAGGACCCATCGTCTGTCATTAGCCATCCTTTGATACAAGCACAGGACCTGTAGGTCTTAGTCTGGGAAGCCAAGTTGTGTGTCCGGACCCCATGGACCACGGTTCCAGATACTAGGACACCCGTCGCAGAGTGGTGGAGCGTGCAGGCTTACGGTACAGGACCAGGCTAAGCGGCTACACGGCTCCGGACCACCCCAGGGGACAAGTATCTATTATCTAGAGCCGGACCCCGGGTTGTCGGACTCACAGGACTATAGCTCCAAATACTATGGTGCCCGTCACAGGGTGGTGGAGTGTGCAGGATTTTGGGTACGGAACTCGGCTAAGCGGCCACACTGCTCCGGACCACTCCATGGAACGAGCTCCTGTTCTTTAGAACCGGTCCCTAGGCTACCGGACCCCCTTCTTTCGTAGAGGGGTCCTAAACTGCAGGCCTGGCTACTCAATTCGGATGTCTTCATGCCAGGACAGATAGGAACTGTGCAGGTGGGTTAGGTAAAAAATAATATCCGGGAACTGTAGGATAAAACCATGGAGGCAGGAGGATAAGACTATCATGGGAGAGCATCTGAGGGGGTAAATATTCTCTTTATAACTCGACATGCATGGGTGCAGGCCAACAGTTCGGGCTTATGAGGGCAGACCTCACCGGGCTGGCGTACACGTATGTGCAACCTAGTTACAAAAAGGGAGAAAAACTAAACCCCACAGACTTGCTCCTATGGATAGAACTTACAGACATGCTCCAAGGGTTAGGAAGAGGTGCTCCAGCTGTAGCAAGGTGGTTACCCCCAGGTCGGCACATTTCTGTCACCTTGAAGGGTTCCTCCCAGCTGGGGGCGCGTTTACGGAACCCTCCTTGGTTAAGGACTCGCCATAGGGCTAGGTCCCGACCCAGGGTTCCCTACTATGCACGAACCGTTAGTAGCGCCTGAGCACCTGGTTGCAACGTGCAATTCGGGTCACTGCTTGCCCTCTGCGTTCGCTGATGGAGTCCATAACCTTACGCTGTGGCCGCTCCTGCACAGACTTATCAAAAGGCTCGACCCATGGTGAGTCCATAAGGGTTTCTGGGGGAAGTCAGGCTTCAGCCCCATAGACCAGCTAGCACGGGGTCCCCCTGGCGGTCCGTCTAGCTGTCGTCACCGGAGACAGAGCCTCCGGCGAAAACATCCTTCAGGTCCCCCTCGGGTGGTTGATACCCGAGGTCCCGTTCAGCCGCGGCCACCTCGTCGTCGTCGACCCTTTCCTTTCCAGGTCGGCGGCGAGGTGGGGAGCCGTCCTTGGAAGACTGCTCGCGCCGCTCGCTGATGCGTTTCGCGAGGTCGATGATCTCGCGACACTCCACGGCGCTGTGGTGACTGTTGGGGTGCATAGGGCATGAGCCGCTGTTACCCCTCTGTGGCTGTGGGTGTTTGTTGTGGTCGCCCCGGCCCCCAGTCGCAGGTGCGACGACTAGAGCGGTGGACTGCGGCTTCTCGTGGCCGCGGCCCTTCTTTTTCTTTTTACCGTCCAGGGGGACGGCACCCAAGCCACCCATCTAGGCGACCCCGGTGTGTAGTGCCGAGTGCCATGCCCGGCCTTCGGCGGCCCTGGCGCACTTGTCGGCCAGAGCGAAGAGAGTGGAGACAGTTTCCACGTCATGCGTGGCTAACTTCTCCAACATCTTTTCATCACGTACTCCCTAGCGGAAGGCCGTGATGATTGAAGCATCTGAAATACAAGGTATGGTGCCTCGTACCTTGGTGAAGCGGGAGATAAACGTCCGTAGAGTCTCTCCGGGTTCCTGCCTCACTGATTGGAGGTGGGCCTCCACGCCGTGACCCTCAATGTTTTGCCAGCGCTAACATGCCCTCTCCAGAGAGACTCGAGCGTCATCACGACCCTCGAAGTTTTGTCGGCGCTCCCACGCCCTCTCCAGAGAGACCCGGGCATCCTCCCCCGCACGCCTGCAGTTGAGCTCTGCCCGGAGGTTGTTGGTCTGTGCGCCCCTCACTGAGGGTGAGCGCACAAACGCCAACGCCTCATGTTGGCACCGGGATGACCGTGGCCTCGACCTGGTCGAGCCAGAGTGTGCCATGCCGAGCAGTCGGTCGACGTCGTCCCGCCACTGCTTCAAGGCCCCCGGTGAGGCCATGGAGCTTGGAGGGTGACGCAGCAACTCCCTAGCCGCAGACAATGCCCCCGGAGCTATCCTCGACGGAGTCCGGGATGTCTGCGCGGTTGTATGCTGCTGTGCAGCGTGCACAGCAGCAGTGCCAGGCACTAGGCGGTTGGGAACCTGCGGTGTGGAAGAGGCAGCTTCCTCCTCCACCAGGAAAACCACTGAAGTCTCGGCACGGTGCACGACGATTTGCACCATCATGCTGAGCAAGAATACAAGCAAAAACCTAATGCCTGCCCCCTACCTAGCGCGCCAAATGTCGGAGAGGAAAATCTCTGGCCAGGTGGCGTAATGCACCCGCCTTAAATCCTTAGATGAGGAAGGGCCTAAGCGCTTTGCCTGTTAGATGGAAACGGGAAGAACACAAGAACACATAAGGATTTAGAGTGGTTCGGGCCACCGGAGCGTAACACCCTACTCCACTGTGTGATGTATTGAGCTTGAGAGCTTGTGAGCGTCTAAGTGTGTCTGTGTCTGTTGGCCTAGATGAGCTTGAGTTGTAACGTTGCGTGCCTCCACTTTTATAGCTGAAGGGGGGCACATACAAGTATGTTGAGCCCCGACATGCGGGCCTAGGGACATAACAGCTGAAATACTTGGAGCAACTAATGTTGGTCCCTAGGGCAATCTCCTTGCGCCCTAATATCCACAGTCTGTGTAGTATCGGCGTGCAGCGGAAGCTTCACTGGCAACGTACGAGTGATGATGAGCACAGTGTATGCCGCAATGCGGGCGTACTGCCTGCCAACGGAATGGACAGGCACGCCGACTGCAGGATAGCCTGGTCGCCGCCCGTCAGCGGAGTGGACAGGGCACATTAAACGCTGAGGCGGCACATCGCCTGCCAGTGGGGTGGTAGGGCTCATTAAATGCCGAGGTGGCACATCACCTGCCAGCAGAATAGACAGGCGGTGCGCTTTATCTGCAATAAATGCAACGCCGCGCGGCCCAGAGGCCTTACGTCAGGCTCCGCCCGCTGGCTTACGTCATGGGCATTTGGCCACGTGGCAGCATCGGGTCTCCGCCTGAGCGGGGAGCAAAAGTGTACATGGTATGGTCCGGACACATGTCGGCTCCGGACCCCCGCTTGGCCTTGATTAAGGCCTAGGTATTCTTTGTCCCAGAATCCCGAGACCCTGCTGAGGGTGGCCCAGACCCTACACAGAGAGGTCCGGGACCCGTCCCGGGGGTCCGGTCTGTACCCGCAGAGGTCCTGGACCCTGCCCGGAGGCCTGGTCGGGATATGATGGGGTCCAGTACTTTCCCATGGGGGTCCGGACCCACCGTTGATACCTTGGAGGATATTGTCCTTCCAGGCCACGTGGCGATCCTGGAGCCATCCACATGGTGAGATCGGGTACTGCTTACCGCGCGACTAGAGATAGCCGTGCGAGCACCGTGCCTTCTTACTGTAGTAAGGGGTACCCCTGTTTCAGGGTACCGACAGTGGGTACTATGGGTGTGCTCCTAAAACTTCAAAGCCGAAGGTGTGTGCAGGTCCAGGTCCCAGTCCAGAGGGAAGTAGTCTCAAACTGTAGAGACTAACTCCTAGGGGCCGGGCCACCAATTTTTTTTGGTATACTGGTATCCAGCCTCGACACGTCGAGCCTACCTACCAGGGGGGCCAAGTACCAGATGGAAGTTGATGACGCTACACATAACATGGGCAAATAACATACAGATAAGTTCCAGTGCTACTTGATTAACGGTTCTTAAAATATGTTACATGGCCAAAAGTTATTACAGCCGCCCCCAACAGAACCCTCGCCTTGTCTCTACAAGTTCAGCTATTCAGCGTCGGCAGGATCAAGCTGAAAGTGCGCGGCCACCATCTCCACTGCATCTTGTACACTCTCCCGGCGGCATCTTCTGTGGCGGCTACCGGACCATCGATCACCGGCGCCAAGGATATGGCGGGGTCATGACTCCGGAAGCACATCAGGACGTAGTCTACCACCGCCCGGTACAGCTTGCTGCCCTCTGCCTCCAGGCAGGCACCGAGGATCTGATCTAGGCGCCGGAGGCGATCGGCGGCAGAGTCCAACACCGGGAGGGCATCGGAGATCGACACTGGTGGCTCCAAAACTAGGATGGGGCTCATCCCTAGTGGCACCAGTGTCGTGCTTGCCTTGCCGACCCACTTGGCAATGCGCTGGACCCCGGCGCGGTGTTCTGCTTGGAGATCTTTGAGGGCCTTTCTGGTGGCCTCCATTGCCTGGGGACCCGGCGCCACCTGCGCCGCATCGAACTAGCAGATCTGCTCCTCCAGCTTCCTCTCCTTTTCCTCTGATTCGAGCTCATGCTTGGCCAGCAACTCGCCTCGCTGGACGAGCATTTCTTCCTTGAAGGCGAGATCTATCTCTCGCCTGGCGAGATTCGTCTCTCGCTTGTCCAAGGACAGCTCTTTCTCCTTAAGGTTTTCCTCGGTGAGGGTGACCTCGCTGGCCTTGCCCTCGAGCTCTTGCTGCCATTTCCGCAGCCTTTCCATGGCCTTTACCTGCTGGGCCTGCTGGGCTTCCAGAGTCTTGTCCAGAGCACTCAGCTTGGTCTGGTACTCCGTCGTGAGGGCCTCCCTCTAGGTCATGGCTTCCTCCCTCCCGGCCACTTCTCCCTCTGGGTCACCTCCAGCTCCCTAGCACACACCCTCTAGAGGTCTTTCTTGTACTGCTTGCGGTCCCGCTCGAGTTGGGACCGCATGAAGGTGAACTGTCAGGACGCCGTCTTGGTGCGCTCCTCTAGTTGGGTGCGCCAGTCACTGAGGCGTTGGTGCTCAGCTTCAAGTGCCTCCCACTCCCGCAAGATTGCTGCCTCAGTTTCACTAAGAACCTGGTGGGCACGGGACAACATGCGGGGGAGGGGGACTGGTGCCACTTCTTGCTCGGCACCCGACCGGAGTCACTGCCCAAATACCACCTCCATCTCCTTCGGAGCAGGCGGGGGGGATGGAGCTGGACGCGCCCCCTGTGTCACCCCCAGTGTTGGGAGTGGGCACAGATCCCCTAGCTAGGACCTCCGTCGCCGCTGCGACGCTGCCTGACGCTAGTGCCAGTGCCACTAGATCCCCATCTAGGGCATGGGAGGCCGGTGGCGCTGTCCTGGCAGCAGCTGGGAGTAGACCGCCAGCACCACCCTCATCGGATTCCTGCTGCTGAGAGCCAGACCCGTCGGTGGGCCTGGTATCAGGCGGAGGAGGCGTGGCCTTGGGAGCAGCGGAGGAAGAAACCCTGGCAAACAGATGATGGGTTAAGACTTGTCGACATGATGATTAGGCTCGTGGAAAAAGGGACTACACTTACTTGGGGCCCTGGACTTTCCAGTGACTCGGAAGCGAGGCGATCGCTGCTCCTGGTGCTGTTGTCGCACTGGCTGTGGCTGCTGCTGTTGTGGCTGCTGCTGCCCCTCCTGCTGCTATTGTTGTTGCTGCTGCTGGTGCTCCTGGGGGTGATCACCCCCGGATGGTGGTGGTGGCGGCGGGATCGGGAGACTGACGCGCCTCTGCGCGTCGTGGGCCTGGGAGCAGGCCTCCTCGGTCCCATCTGCAGCCTTCTGGCGCTTCTTGACGGGCTCCAAAACGAGCGACCTGTTAGCGCAACGCAACCTGCATCGCCTCTCCTCTTCCGACCACCCGGAGCTACCTAGGGCGGAGGCATTGCTTGCAGCCCCTTTGCCCTTGTCCAAGGGGCTCGGGGCCATGGCGGGATTGGCACTGGGAGCCACACCGACGGGCCAGGGACCCCTAGCTGGTGCACCAGAGATCCGGATCCCGCGGGGGGGGGGTCCTGGCCGCCGGTCTGGCAAACTACCACGCTGTTGTCATCGAGGGTCGACAACGTGGCCAGGATCGCCATCCTTAGGCTTGAGTCATCATAGAGCGTCGTGATGTCCTAGGGGAGTATCAGGGATTCAGGGACAAAAGTCTCCCCAGTAATCCCCCCACCAGGAGTTCTAGCTCGTCCCAGGACAGATCGGTACTCGGCCTGCGCTGGATCCTACAGATGTCGTTCATGCCGGTAAACCAGCAGGACAGGCGTGGCCTCTTCTGCAGTGGTGTGATCCGGTGCTTCAGGAGATCGCTGACCACATGCATTGATGCCAGGCCGCCTGTGGCCAAGACCTTGATCCTGTCCAATACGGGCAAGAACTCTGGTGAGAGGGATGGCTTGGTCCTCCATTGCTTGTGGTTGAGTGCTGGCCCATTAGTCGGTAGGATGATGCGGTCGTTGGCCTCGGTGCTGGCGATCACCCAGTCGCTGTGCCAGTTTTCCCACCTCGCACCACCAAAGGTGGGGATGTAGACTATGGCCGGATCTAGCCTCGTCTGAATGTAGTATGCACCGATGTGGTCCCTAGCATTCCCGGACCTGGCCAGCACAAAAAAATAGCGGAAGAGGGAAGTGTAGGGGGGCACACCTACAAACATCTCGCTGAGGTGGGTGAAGATCGCTGCCTGGAGGATGGAGTGGGGTGTGAGGTGTTGAAGATGAAGCCCAAACTCCTCCAGCAGTAGCAGGAAGAAGGGCGAAATCGGCAGCGCCATCCCGCAAGAAATGTATGAGGTGAACAACACAAACTCCCCGGTGGCGAGATCGCCAAGGGGGATAGCGCCGGCAGGGATCCTTCTGGCGAGCCCTGGTGCGCTCCACACAAGCAGGCCACGCACCAGATTGAGCTCTTCCTCAGCCTAAAAGCAATCAGGATGACCGAGCGAAGCCATGGCGTGTGCAGCGGCGCGGGCGTGGAATAGAGGAGCACGAAGGCAAAGGGGCGCAACCGATTGGGGGAGAACGCGAAGAGGTAACTGCTGCACGCGGGGTGAATCCTTTTCCAGGGAAACTCTCCCGAGCGCCCCTGAAACGCCACAAGAAATCCCGTTCGACGGGCACCTAGGACCGAGGCAGCACAGTTTGTGACATGGGGGCCCAGGTCCACAAGTCATATAGTTTGTGTGCCGGATTTCGGGTGCGGAAAGAGCGGGGTGTGAACCGCCGCACGCGATAGCGCGCCTCCTTGGGGCCGCTGCAGAAGACAAAAGGTTATTTTTAAAACCAATGCAGTGGCAACGAGGCACCCCGCGCGTGGCCCGGCGAAACCACCAGGCATGGGGAGCCGTGGGTCAGTCAGCCGTGAGGACATATATGGTAGTTGACGTGACTGAAGGTGGATTGACAGTGGGCGCGTCAGCAGACGTGCTAAAACAGCGCGCCAATCACCGATCAGGCCATGTTGAGGTAAAGTACAAGCTTTGGCCCCACCTGCAGGCTTGCATCCTCCCCTGAGGTGGGCCTAGGGGCCACTGTCGGTACCCTGAAACTAAGGTACCCCTTACTGCTGTATAAAAACGCAGTACCCACGCGACTATTTTTAGTCGCGTGTAAAAGAGTTGTATGTGGGACCAAGCCATGACTCGCCCAAGCCTCGGGCGACTACTCTGGGCCAGCAACAGCACCTGACCCCACCACATGGGTGGGTCCGGTGCCGCCACATGTCCAGAGAAAGTGACATACTCTGAGGCATCACTAGTGAGTCCGGACCCCCATGGGAAGGTGCCGGACCCCTGTATATATGGTCCGGACCTCCAAGTTTGGTCCAGGACCTCCACGTGTGCGAACCAGACCCCCCTGTATGGGGTCCGGGCCGCCCACAGCGTGGTCCAAAGGTTCCAGGATAGAACATACCTGGGCATTAATCAGGACCCAGGCGGGGGTCCAGTGCTGACACGTGTCTAGACCTGATCTGGTGGGATCCGGACCTTATCACATACACTCCTGCTCCCCGCCCAAGCGGAGACCCGATGCTGCCACGTGGCATACTGCGCGCGGCATAAGCCAACGGGCAGAACCTGGCATGAAGCCTCTGGGCTACGCGCGTCTTTGCATTCATTACGGATAAGACATGCGCCTGTCAATTCCAGTGACAGGCGGCGTGCCCAGTCCACGCTGCGTGGGTCGTGCTGTTACTCACACGTTACCATAGCAAGGACAATGACTCACCATTACTCGCGCGTTTCCAAGAAAAGGGTCACTGCCTATCAATGCTGCATGGACTGCAATCATCATGACTCCTGCTGATTACTCATGCATTACTAAGGCGGAGGGAATCTGAACGGCTCCGCCTATATGCCTCTACGCACAACAGGCGTACCAGGCTACTCCGTATTCTACTGCAACAAGCCATCACCCACCTGCAGACACGGCAAGATGTGGCAGTAGCCAGTCGGAGAAGCAACACAGCGTCCAGCAAAGATCTTTGTGTGCTGTCAACATTAATTATTCACATAATGTATTCCTTCCATTATGCTCCTGGGCCCGCATGTTGGAGCTCAGCATCCTTGTATGTACCTCCTTAAACTATAAAAGGGAGGGGACACAACGTTACAAGGGACATGGTCAATACAACTTACAGACAGTGGATGTAGGGTATTACGCTCCAGCGGCCTGAACCACTATAAACCCTTGAGTGTTCTTGTGTTCACCCAAAATTCACCAATCAGGCAAGCGCTAAGGCCCCCTCCTCATCTTAGGATTAGGGCGGGTGCATTCCGCCACCCGGCCGGAGGATTTTCCCACCGAGAGAGAGAGTAACGGTCGATGCTATGGTCGAGGAGCGATCACTTTACGTGATTATAAATCAAAGTACTCGTCTAAACAGAATAGTATTAATTCGGCCATCGTGCTATCCATAGGATAAAATCATGTTCCATGTTTAATCATTATAAAAAGACCAAAGTAAATTTAAAAGGATTGTCGCACAGCGAAACGCACGACACAACACTTAGACTGAATTAAGAAATAAACGACTCGTCGTCCGATGGGGCGCGCCACGAGGCACTTGAATTAATTATAAAAATAACGTCAAACGTCACGTGACGAAGCGCACGGTGGCACACGTCATCCAAACTGAATTTAAAACGAAACATCGCACGACTAGACGCGCGACGCCACATATTAAATAATCTAAAATTAAAATGGATCGTTGCGCGACGAAGCGCGCGACGCAACACATTAATAGAAATTGAAATCAAACTAATTCGCCACGCGACGAAGCGCGCGACGCAGCATGTTAATTAAACAAAGTTTAAAATTAATTAATACCAAGGGGCCGCGCGCGAGGGAGGTCGAGGGGCCGCGCCGCCGGGCCGCCAGGGGGCCACGCGCAGGGGCACCAGGGGCGCGCGCAAGGAAGGGGAGGAAGAGGAAGAGATAGAGAGAGAGGAGAGGAGAGGATAGGAGAGGGGAGGGGAGCTCACCTCGGGGATCCAAATCCGGCGATAACCGTCACGGAGCACCTAGGGCACAAGGGAGAAGAGAGAGAGAGAGGTGGGAGAGAGGGAGTTGTGCGCGGGAAAAATTAAATGAGGGAGAGAGAGACAAGGGGGGCACGCATGGGGAGGGGTAGGGGCGCCAGGGGCGCGTGGGCCGGGGCCAGGCTGAGCTGGGCTAGGCCGGGCTGGGCTGGGTCGCGTCGTGGGTCAAAATCCCACAACACGCACAACCAGTGATTGAAATCCAAATGTGAAACGAAATCCGAAACGAGACTAGACAAACACGCGATGAAACACGACATCAGACAAAGAAATATGCCTCGTCATGATGCAACACCCATGACAACTTACGTTTTTGTTTACACGCAACACGGACACCAGTCACTATACTGCTTTGAAATTGGGGGGAAGGAGCGAAACAGGAAGTGAAAAGAGAGTAACGCCTGAATTTGGTGAGTATTAAAGAAGAAAAAATTCTACCCCCAAATTCAGGGCGTTACAGCCCCTTAGGAACGGCTTTTGCAACTTCGGAACTTACTCTGCGCTCCCTTAGGAATGGCTTTTGTAGTTTCGGAAGTTACTTTGCGCTCCCTTAGGAACGACTTATATGGCTTCGGAAGTTTATTAAGAGGGAGCATTTCACTTAATAATACGAGCACTATTATTACATGAAATTAGAATTCAGTTCTTCGAGACTTGCTTTTTTCATTCAAGAAAAATAAAATGATAGAAAAGATAAATATACACAAAGGGTAGGATATTCTTTAGTAGATGTGCTTGGATTCAGGCACAGTACTATTGACTGTGCGAGCTTTGGACTCCTCCTGAAAATCGTGTTGCTGTTGAGTGTGCTAGTGCCCTTCTGGCTGCTGGCTTCGGGTTAGAGTAAGTGGTAGCAGTGGTGGTGGTGGGAGCTGGGAAGTCTCAGGCACATAAAGCTGCTGCGGAGGAAGAGGAACTAAAAACTGCTGCTCAACACTTGACATCATGTTGATAGTGCCCTGAGAAGAGGAGGAAGTCACCGGGTCCCATCTGAGCTTCCCATTAGGATTCCTCCTACACACCACATCCTTGTGGTCCTGACTGCAGATAGAACACTTGCCACTCCACTGGCACTCTGCACGGCGATGCGCATCACCACAGCGGAAACACACTAGCCCCAGCCCGAGCTTAGGAACAGCCCGAAACCTCTGAGTACTTCCTCCCGAAGTACTAGAGTCAGAAGATTTGCCACGGTAAGGATGGTGGCGCTGATGCTGAGACTTGCCCTTCTTGTGGGCTGGACCTCCCGTGTTGCCCCTCCTCGCGTCCTGGCCACGAGGCTGATCAACACCTAAAGACTTCTGCGACTCCATGGTATACTGGTGTTGCATCCCCACACCCAGTGCCTGCTCCACCGTAGTACGGAAGTCCACCAACGGAAAGGCTCCCAGTGCATGCCTGATAGATGGTTTCAGACCCTGACGGAACTGGCTCGCCTTTTCCATCTCATTATAAGCCACATGAGGGACAAAGCAGACCATCTTGTTGAAGCCCACTTCATACTCGGTGACAGACTTCTTCTCCTGCTTGTAGGACTGCAAATCAATCTTCATTTTCTCTAGGAAGGTGACCGGGTAGAATCTCCTTTCAAACTGCCTGATGAAGACATCCCAAGACAGGACTCCTGGTGAGGAGGAGTGCGCTGCCTGCACGCCTCTCCACCAAATTTGAGCCTCTCCCTTCAGTAGTTGTGTGCCAAAGCGAACCCGATCTCCATACACAATCTCGAAGACATTCATCTTATCCTCCACGTAAGTCAACCAATCTGCCACCTCGACCGGAGTACCACTGCCATCAAAAGAATCCAACTTCATGCCCATCCACTGCATCAGAGAAAGACCACTAACTGGAAGAGGCACCTCGGCCCCGCCACCTGGAACAGCACCCGCAGGGATAGCGCCCCCGGGCACTTCTCCACCACCAGCACCCTGAGCAGCACCCACAGGGGCAACAGTAATGGCTTGCCTCAGAAGGGCCAACTCCTGCTGCATGGCCTGCATCACGGCTAACATTGCCGCCGGACTCATCGAGTCCCCACTAGGAACCTTCGGACTACCCCGAGCCCTACGAGGCGGCATAGTTGCAGCCACAAGGATGAGAATAATAAGTAAATAAGATTGGCATAGCATCTCTTCAGATAATGTCAAACTAGCACAGACAATAACATAACATATCAATAGCAAGGCAGAAATCCCATCCTACATGTGCAGTGTGTCAATTTATTATTACTCCACTTGCTAGGACCTACAACCTATTCCTCTGATACCAACTGTAACACCCCCACTGGTCACCCACATTGGATGTTACCAAAAACTCCTCCCACTAAACTTATGCAACACAAGAAATGTAATAAAGAGAGAAAATATTGCAAAAATCCGGTAGCACCTCCCTTGAAAGTAGCATAACAAGGGGGAAAACATGGAGTTCATACAGGATATAAAAGACAGATAATTCACATAGTAGAATCTAAATGCATAAGTGGTAAACCACATTCATGACCAAATAGCAAAAAGAGATAAGTAACTCAGCCCACCCCAAAACCGCTCAACCACCATGAAAAGCTAGAACATAGCAATTCCCTAGACTTGACCCTCCCTGATTAGCAACATTATTAAGTAGTGGTTCCTTTATTAATGGTGTAGTGGCCGTGCTGCTACATCCCTCTTTTCCCAAAGTAGAAATTAGGTGCCTGCATCAAACAATGCAAGAGTGAGATGACACATCTCAGCAAGTAAACAGAGCAAACAACAAATTGGACATTGTAAACCAACTGTGCTTAAACAACCTCGTAGTTCAAAACTTTCTTCTGGAATATTAAATTGCAGCAAGTAAACAAGTAACTAATTACTTAAAGCCAAGAAGAATCACAATGTAGAAATCCACATTATCCACATCCACATAATAGATTCCACACCTCTCCCATGAATGCACATGGCTACAGATGTAATAATGACTTCTGCCTTCATATCTCTAAGGATATGAAGCTGCATCATACCCCTTCTCGGGCAATATATGATGCTCAATGTACCGGTACGGTCGGACCATAAGATCACGACGAACTTCCATGCAATGAATAATGAATGCATTATGCATGACAACAACATGAGTTCATCCCAAGTAAAATGTGCTAGACATATACCTCCACCCATTCCACATAATAACCACTTGAGTAACATGGTCAACCACAGATTCCACATATGTAATCAATAAAGCATGAATATCTTCAAACGATGGTACTCAATTAAAAGTATGAATACGAACACAACAGCACAACATAATCAAGTGTAAGACACTTCATTCAACAAACAGAATAACCATCACTGTTTTACTTGCCTTCACCGGAAGTTTGGGCAAATCTTTAAGTACGGTCCGGAGGTCCACCAACTGTTTTTGACACCCAACTTAGTGCACCAATATCACGTAATAAGCCCAAAAACAACGCCGCTCCTACACGCAGTCTCAAACCCCGCCGCGGGTAACAATTCTCCCCACACCCACCAAACTGCAGCGGCGCTGCTTAACAATTCCATAACTTTAAAATTAAGGCAGCAGTGGTGGCAAACAAAAACTCCAGAGACAACTACATAAAATTCCCCACAAGTTTTGTAGACAAATTATGATTAAATTCGAACATCTAATTACCCCTAAATGGTCCTCAAGTTAAACCCTGCAATCTGTTCTTTTTCTCTTTTGGGCAGCGACATACCCGGATTCAAACAGCGATAACTTTTAAAATATAATTCCGAATCAAGCGCATAAGTACTTGTTGGAAAGGTAAGACAAAGCCCTACATGATTCTCATACTGATTAACACTAATTACTCACGAAACATCACCAGAAACTGCTAATACTGCTGCTGTTCGTCCACCTGAAAAATCTGTTTTTTTTGGACAGTCCCATACCCGGATTCAAACGGCGATATCTTTTAATTTATAACTCCGAATTGAGCGCATAAATACTCGTTGGAAAGGTATGACAAAGTTCTATATGATCCCAAACTGATTCCTATTAATTCTCCACGAAACATGCCCAGAAACTGCTAGAACTACTGCTGTTCGTCCACCACCTAAAATTCTGGACAGCCCCTCTACCCAATCGCATACGCAACATCTAATCAATAGGATTGCAGCACAAATGAACAAGAGATAAACACAAAAATCACCTTGGGTTCTCCCCCTTTCCTTCGTCCCTTCTTCCCTCCACCGAAAACAATTGAAGATTTGCACCACGCGACGTAGATCCGAGCGGCAAGGAATGGCACCTTGGGAGGAGGAGATGGGGGGCTAGGGTTAGGTGTGTGGCTGCAAGGGTTTGAGAGAGGAGGAGATGGGAGGGGGGCGGCGGCCAAAGGGTAGGGGGAATGGGGGGGCGGCTGCACAAAGGGGGGTTAGGGGGAAAAGGGCGGCTAGGGTTAGGGAAGGTTAGTGGGCCGAATCACGAATCGCGGCCCAACTCGCCCACGCGATAGCTCCCAACCCCGTCGCAAGCGCCTAACCAAACAAATTCTACTGCCCTACTGGTGAATGATTTTCCACAAATTCCAAATCCCCAAAACGCAACAACCGAATGAGAAAAAAAACAAAAGAATAACCTCCAACTTCTCTTCTTTGCAAACCGGGTATCACATTTCCTCAGTGGCCCCATCAATCTTTCTCTAGAGATCGGCGAGCCGAAGCATTTTTTCTTTCTTCTTTTGAACCTGTTGATGGATAGCTTCGAGGTCCCTAATTTCTTGATCCAACTCCTCCTCCTGAGGTGTTGGGCTGGTAGCCTTCCTCTTCTGGCTCCAAGCTTCGCGTAGCGTCTCCTGATTAACGTCCAGTGGTTGCAGTGCAGCCCCTGGCCCTGTTGTCTTCTTCGGCGGCATGACGAAGGTCAAAGCTTACTGAAGGTGGTCGAATGAGTTCACTAGAGGTGGGCGCCAATGTTGGTCACTTGTTCTCAAATGCTATAAATCAAGAACAAGGCAACACAAGTGTTAATGGTTAAAGACCTTTGTCCTTTGAAGCATTATCTCCCTTAGGATATAATGATCTTCGGACGAAGGTCATGAAGGATGTACCTTCATCATTTCAATAAGCAAGGATGTAAACAAAGACGTATGAAACGGAAAGGGAATATGAATAATCATTTCAAATCATTAGACTATTCATATTCTTATTATATAAACATGAACAAACATCAATGATGTTTAAATTACATTTGTACCTTTGGCTTGACAGAAGGTGAAAAAGCAGGAATGATGCATGAGTGATTACCAGTCAGCGTGAATAGTACGGTGTTACTGTTTATCTACTTATAGGCACAGGATGCAGCCTGGGTAAAATTACATTCATGTCCCTGACATTTACTGTTAGCCAAAAGGCAAGTTGTCGAGGATTAAGCAGTCTTTTCCCCTTTAGGTCGGTTTCATTCTCCACCACCGTCCTTGTGCTAAGCCGAAGCTTCTCCATCCACAGCTTCGGAGCTGGTTCATCCTTCTTCCATATCACGCCTTTCATACCATGCACACCTTTATCTCAAAGCCGAAGCTTCCTGTGACAGTATTCTATATTGAAAAACATGTTAGTTGTGTTTTTGAGGACCTTCAGAAGAGGAAGGCCCCCAACACATCCTTATATTTTTCTTGCTTCTAGAATGATATAAAATGAGTCCGGTGAGAATGGAGGTCTTGAATAAGTTACATGTAGGATTTCAAAATGACAATTTAAAATGCATTTTGGATATGAACAGTGCTAAAGCATTTAGTTAAAACAATAAATGAAGCAGTCAAGAACAACTATATGAGCAAACATAGATGTTAAATTGTGCTTAGGTGTACAAAAACAGAAACAGAGATGTTAGAGTCGATTACTGCATATCTACATGATTTAGCAAGCTATACATATGTTTAAATGCTAGAGAGATGTTAGAGTCAATTACAGAAACAAAGATGTTAGAGTCGAATACAGAAACAGAAAAACAGCAAGCTATACATTCTCTGTTATTATTGTTCTATCTATTCAGTACTTGATGAATATGTAAATGGACTTTTTGGAGAAAGAGCATGAGGAGCTGCACAATGCTCAAATAAGGAGGATCATGAATTGTTAATCGACTATTAACACTACAATAAAAATGATTTATGAGAGTATCTAATATAAAAATAAAATGTTCATTAGAAAAGGGAAGCCTCACCTGCCTCTTAGGGTGGAAGGGGGCATCAAGTCCGCTGGTTGCCTTGGCTGCCATGACTCCAGCATGCTGCGACACCGTCGTTGCCGTAAAATAAAGCGTAGACAAAATCCATGTTAGTCTAGAATCAGACGAATGGATGGATGATTGAAGTTGCAATCTAAGACAAGCAGGTAACCTAGTAGAAGTCAGTGTAGGACAGGATGCTGAAGTCAGTGTACGACATGATGTTGGGGAACTGCTCCTTATGGGCTCGAGCAGTCTGACCACAATTTCTCTACAAACTTGTATAGACTAAAGCAACATAAGAAGTTTAGTGTCGTTAAAGTCTTTATATGCCATAAATTAAGTCAATGTTTGAATGCATTAGAGCTAATAGTGAGCTGCTAAAAAATTAGCTAAAGACATCAAAACAGTATAGCTAATAGTTCAGCTATTAACTACTTTTAGCAAATTAGCTACTAGTTAGCTAACTATTTATTAGCTAGCTAATTCTAATAACATTTTTACCCAATTAATTATTAGTTTTAGTGCATTCAAACACCCCTAATAGTCCCTACTACATCACATTACATTTAAATAGGAATAGATTTATATCTTAATAGTTTCCTCTAATCACCTACCCTAGCTGACAGACCTACACATTAGCAAATGGGCACGATACTTACTGAACGTTATATTTAGCTTGTGACATCTGAACTCTGTGATTTGATATAGAAGGATATCAATATATCTGCAATAAAGTACTGAAACATAAACAAAATGCTCTAATTCAAGGCTTCCAAATGGATATTTTGTACAGAAACTGCAGAACATATAATTTTGTACATATTGGGATGTACAATATTATTGTTGAACACAATTTTCTACCACGAAGTGTTAGAGAAAATTGTGTCGTGAAGTGGAGCAACAATATTGGAGCCGTAAAGTGTAAGAGAAAATTACCGTACAAAATTATTGCTGCTCGAGCATCCTGCTGCGGCATTTTACAACATTATTGTTGAACATATAATTTTGTACAGAAGAAAGGAACGGCAACAGAAACCAACCTCAGATGCATCTGACATTCTCCAATATCGTGTTGGATCGAGCCAGCCAAGGTGCCAAGCTGCGCAGCACAGCAGCCCACAAGCGCATGTTGCGCAGTGACCCTCGCGCACCACCAGTCCGCCACCGCGCCGTGAAGCCCTCCATCACACTCCATGCGTCCGCACGAAGCCTCGCCTTTGCTCGTGAGTCTACACCGCTCGCGCGCAGGGGCAGAGCTACAGGGTATGTCGGGTGGGCCATCGCATACCCTGTAGTTTTGGCCCAGTTAAGCCTAGATATCAGGAGTTTTTAACCTAATAAATTAAGGGACGGTTCAGCTGCTTCCAAATTCCAATCGGCAAACCGTAAACGTGTCTGCTCCCCACCCCACGACGGCGGACGATTGACGAGACGAGGCGACGACCAGGTGAAGTAGTTGGCGCAGGCGCAGGCTCACAGGCGCCAGGCGGCCAAGAGCACGACAGCCATTTGAATAATTGATGCCTTGACGGTGAGTGTGATCACATCAATAGAATTATTATTTTATCAATTATCATGTTCTTATAGATTAAGATTTAAAAAGTGCATCATTTGAGAACGTGCTGGTGCTAATCAACTCTAGTTTTTGCTGGTGCTTGACGTTGTAGCCCGTAGGCAGACTTGTACCCCATTCACTGTTGCTTGCTGGGTAGACGAACAACACTTTGCAGTGTGCAGTCCTAGGAGGTAAGGCATAAGCACAATGTGATTGTTTTATTTATTTTGTTGTACTTTACAGTCTATAGGGACATACTTAAATTGTTTTTCTATATTTCACTTAGATGCTGGATTATTTATCATGGGTTCATTGATTGTTCTACATATATTGTTACCCAATGTTTTTTGTTGAATATAAATTAGTTCAGTAACTTCAGTTCATACACAATCGCAATTTTTTACAACAATAAATTATCCTTAATAAGTTGGTATTTCTATACAGTTAATGAGATAAATTATGAAGAGGACAGGAGATATCGCTTCTCTTTTCCAGAAACATGCAGCAAAGAAGGCTCTTGCTAGTGTTGCTACGCCATCTCCTTCCCCATGTCCAGCTATAGCTGAGACAGAAGAGCAACCTCAAGAGCAGGGGCGGAGCTACAGGGTATGTCGGGTGGTCCACGACATATTCTGTAGTTTTGGCCCAGTTAAGCCTAGATATCAGGAATTTTTAACCTAATAAATTAAGGGACGGTTCAGCTGCTTCCAAATTCCAATCGGCAAACCGTAAACGCGTCTGCTCCCCACCCCACGACGGCAGACGATTGACGAGACGAGGCGACGACCAGGCGAAGTAGTTGGCGCAGGCGCAGGCTCACAAGCGCTAGGCGGCCAAGAGCACGACAGCCATTTGAATATTTGATGCCTTGACGGCGAGTGTGATCACATCAATAGAATTATTATTTTATCAATTATCCTGTTCTTATAGGTTAAGATTTAAAAAATGCATCATTGGAGAATGTGATGGTGCTAATCAACTCTAGTTTTTCATGGTGCTTGACGCTGTAGCCTGTAGGCAGACTTGTACCCCATTCACTGTTGCTTGCTGGGTAGATGAACAACGCTTTGCAGTGTGCAGTCCTGGGAGGTAAGGCATAAGCACAGCAGTCTATAGGGACATACTTAAATTGTTTTTCTATATTTCACTTAGATGTTGGATTATTTATCATGGGTTCATTGATTGTTCTACATATATTGTTACCCAATATTTTTTGTTGAATATAAATTAGTTCAGTAACTTCAGTTCATACACAATCGCAATTTTTTACAACAATAAATTATCCTTAATAAGTTGGTATTCCTATACAGTTAATGAGATAAATTATGAAGAGGACAAGAGATATCGCTTCTCTTTTCCAGAAACATGCAGCAAAGAAGGCTCTTGCTAGTGTTGCTACGCCATCTCCTTCCCCATGTCCAGCTGCAGCTGAGACATAAGAGCAACCTCAAGAGCAGGGGCGGAGCTACAGGGTATGCCGGGTGGGCCACGACATACCCTGTAGTTTTGGCCCAGTTAAGCCTAGATATCAGGAATTTTTAACCTAATAAATTAAGGGACGGTTCAGCTGCTTCCAAATTCCAATCGACAAACCGTAAACGCGTCTGCTCCCCACCCCACGACGGCGGACGGTTGACGAGACAAGGCGACGACCAGGCGAAGTAGTTGGCGCAGGCGCAGGCTCATAGGCGCTAGGCGGCCAAGAGCACGACAACCATTTGAATATTTGACTAGGTGAGTACCCGTGCGTTGCAACGGGAATATATAATAACATAATAACTTATATACAAAATGTGTTTTATATTGTTATAAAAAATATTTCATAATCCATTTGTAATCCTAGCCATACATAATTTTATTATTTTAATTTAGCTGTTTCACTACTCCATTGCAACCATCAGTATCATGCAGACTTCGATATATGCCACGATTTGCTTGGTCTCATCATTGAAGAGCACGTGTCACACCTGCCGGTAGAAGTTTCCTCGTATATTGTCAGTCATCAGGTACGCACCACCATACACGCTTGCTTAAACAAAAAAAAAGTGTATGTGTTTGCGAAGAGAATTAAAGGCAGGCCGGCACAAAAGCTACCCCGACGATGGCGAGTGGTCATTGTTGTCGGTCCTCCTCTGCGTCACCTCTGGTGCCAATATGACGCCATAGTCCTTGATATAGTAGTCGTCGAACGCGCACGACATGGCGAGTACCAATGACTCTTGGCTGGGCTGCCAAACGAAGTGCACACCGGGCTCATCAGCGAGGTAGTACACCTAGCCATTGCACCACCGGATGTGCTACTCCTCTATATATATCTTGTTCAAGGACACTCACACAACGTTAGCAACGACCATCGTCCCAGCGCACAAGAATTCATGGCCGATCAGTAGTGACTTACGTGGGAGGTTGAGCTTCAGGTGGATGATGAGCTGGACGGTGTGACGGCGCCGTTGTCGGATGCGGTGCCCAGAACAACCCGAGAGTCGCCGGCGTTGGCGACGACCATAAGGTCCCCCTATTTGAAGATGGACAGCGCGGTGCAGCCGCTCTGGACCGCGTCCAAGCGGCGGCTGCCGAACACAGCGACGCATGGTGTCACGTAGTACTGCTTCCAGAGGTCGAACTGGCAGTCGCCAAGCTTCTTTTCGTCGTCGATGAGCGACGCCAACGCGAGCGCCTCCTGCCAGTGGTGTTTGTTCGGGGTTTCCAAGTAAGAAACATGGATTCATCTTTGGCATTGGTTTATGAAAATGACTCAGAAGTCAGAGTCATGGAAAAATATTACGGAGAACAAATGTCACACATATAAAAAAGAATTTAAGTTGAAAACATTATTCAAATAAAAGAAATTGCATGCAAGGCTCTTTTTTAAATACTACTCCCTCTATCCAAAAATATAATTCAGGAATCTCGTTGATAATTATCTACCACTACACATTGTGCAAAGGTAGCAGGTGGGATTTGGGAGAGATGTAGTATATATTTTTACTGTAACAAATATTGACATAAACACACATGTGGTGTAGTGGTAGCTACAAGCATATTTGCTTGAGAGGTCGCAGGTTCGAATCCCATTGGAGCCACATTTGTGTTTTTTTAATTTAATTTTAGCTAGGCGTGGGATGCACGTGGGAATGGGAATGAGATTTGCGGGGAGGGGGGAATGAGAAAGACAGTGCGGGGAGGAGGTAATGGGAATGGCAGAACACGTAATGACAGTCGGGAATGGGAATGGAAATAGGCTTTGCGGGGAGGGGAGAATGAGAAAGACAGTGCGGGAATGGGAATGGCAGAACACGGAATGGCAGCCTACCCCTTACCGCCTTAATAAGTAGTAGAGAATGCCTTGACGGTGAGTGTGATCACATCAATAGAATTATTATTTTATCAATTATCCTGTTCTTAAAGATTAAGATTTAAAAAATGCATCATTGGAGAACGTGCTGGTGCTAATCAACTCTAGTTTTTGCTGGTGCTTGACGCTGTACCCTGTAGACAGACTTGTACCCCATTCACTGTTGCTTGCTGGGTAGAAGAACAACGCTTTGCAGTGTGCAGTCCTGGGAGGTAAGGCATAAGCACAACAGTCTATAGGGACATACTTAAATTGTTTTTCTATATTTCACTTAGATGCTGGATTATTTATCATGGGTTCATTGATTGTTCTACATATATTGTTACCCAATGTTTTTTGTTGAATATAAATTAGTTCAGTAACTTCAGTTCATACACAATCGCAATTTTTTACAACAATAAATTATCCTTAATAAGTTGGTATTCCTATACAGTTAATGAGATAAATTATGAAGAGGATAGGAGATATCGCTTCTCTTTTCCAGAAACATGCAGCAAAGAAGGCTCTTGCTAGTGTTGCTACGCCATCTCCTTCCCCATGTCCAGCTCAACTGAGACAGAAGAGCAACCTCAAGAGCGACAAATTGAAGAACAATCGTCTATCCGATCAGTGTTATTCACACCAGCACCACCTTCAGGCTATGACATCAATTGTCTCCAACTTGATCGTCACTTTAATGTGGTATGGTTTTATAATTATCATTGGCTTGAATATAGTGTCAAAAAGGATGTTGTGTTTTGTCTTATATGCTAATTGTTTAAGAAAGGCAGTGGGGCAGATACATTTACTACAAGTGGTTGGAGAAATTGGAATATAGGAGACAAAGCACTTCTTAAACATGAAGGTTCTAAGGCACACGCTGCAGCTCAAGAGAGATACAATGGCTTTGTTAATCCCAATGTTGCAATTGATTATCGTATTGACAAATGGAGTGATGATGATCTTTATCTCTATAAGATCAGATTGGCTTATTCACTTAGATGTTTTAAGTTTCTTTTGCATCAAGGGTTGGCATTTCGTGGACATGATGAAAGTGAAGACTCTAGCAACAGAGGGAATTTTCTTGAACTTCTAAAATTTATTGCAGAAAATAGTGAAGAAGTGAATAAGCATGTCTTGAAAAATGCTCCAGGTAATTGCACTTTAACCAGTCCTGAGATACAGAAACAAATTATTCAGTGTTGTGCCCTAGAAACTAGGAAGAAAATTGTTGAAGGAATTGGTGATGAGCCCTATGCAATTCTAGCGATGAGTCTAGTGACATATCACATAGAGAACAACTTGCTCTTTGCTTGCGTTTTGTTGATAAATTAGGTAGACCATGTGAGCATTTTCTTGGAGTTGTTCATGTAGATAATACTACTTCTTTGTCACTTAAGAAAGTAATTGAGGATTTACTTGTAATGAATGGTTTGATTATGACTCAAATTCATGGGCAAGGTTACGATGGTGCTAGCAACATGAAGGGAGAGGTTAAAGGGCTCAAAACATTGATCATGCAAGAGTCACCATCTGCTTATTATATTCATTGTTTTGCTCATCAACTTCAATTAGTTCTTGTTGTTGTTGCCAAGGGGAATAGTGACTGTGTTTGGTTTTTTGACCAAGTGTCTCTTTTGCTGAATATTGTTGGTGTTTCTTGTAAACATCATGGCATGATTCGAGATGCAAGACTTGATAATGTCATGAAAGCAATTGATTGTGGTGAACTTCAAACTGGAAGTGGATTAAATCAAGAGATGGGATTGCCTAGGCCAGGCGAGGCTCATTGGCGATCTCACTACAAAACTGTTGTCAACATTATTGGTATGTATCCCACAATACGTGATGTACTCATCTCTCTTGGTAATGATACTTCATAAAAGAGTGATTGGCCAAAAATACATACTATGGTTGGAGTATTGGAGTCATTTGATTATATTTTTAGTGCACACTTGATGTTTATCATTTTGGGATACACTAATGAATTATCAGAGTGCTTGCAAAGAAGGGAGCAAGATATTATAAATGCAGTCTCAGTTATTAGAGTGGCAAAGGATAGAATGCAAGAATTAAGGTTCAGTGGATGAAGTCAATTCCTTGAAAAGGTCACTTTATTTTGCAACAAACATGATGTCCATGTTCCTATCATGGAGAATAATTATGTGCCTTATGGAAGATCAGCTCGGTTTGCCAAAAACCAAACAAATGATGATCACTTCAGAAGAGAAGTATATATTGGGGTTATTGATCAAATTAGTCAAGAGCTTGACAGTTGCTTTGATGAGGTTAATATGGAGTTACTTTCTTGTATGTCGGCATTCAATCCTAAAGACTCATTTGCTTCTTTTGATGCACAGAAGTTACGCAAACTTGCTAATTTTTATCCAAAGGACATATTTGGTACCGATTTACTAAAGCTTGAATTGCAGTTGGGTAACTTTATTGCTGACATAAAAAAAGATGTTTTATTTGAAGGCCTAGAAAATCTTGTTGATCTCTCATTGAAGCTTGTTCAAACAAAGAGACATAAAGTTTATGACTTAGTATACATGCTTCTCAAATTAGTACTACTTCTACCTGTGGCAACAGCAGGTGTTGAGAGGGCATTTTCTGCGATGACATTCATCAAAAGTAAGTTGAGAAATAAGATGGGTGATAGCCTTTTGGATGACTGTCTACTCACATATATTGAGCGAGATGTTTTCTTTCAACTGGATGAAGAATATGTAATCAAGACTTTTTTTACCATAAGAAACCGCATGCCAAAGAAAAACAAGTAATCTTCTAGTACATACTCCCATGAGTAAGTGAAATTTATGCATATGTTGAACTGAATTAATATATTATCATGATTATAAAAATATTATATTGGAACCAATTATATATATTTGTAACTATTTAGTTAGGCAAATTTTAGTATTCTATATGGTGCCACCAAATTAATGGTTCGGCATACCCAGAGATAAATTCCTAGATCTGCCACTGCTCGCGCGCCTCCCCATGCAGGCCACATCCACGCCGGTCGTCGCCTCGTGTGAAGCCTGCGCGTTCCGCGGCCCCGCACGCTTGCACGCGTGCCTCCGGTCGACTGCAGAGCAAAGGAAACCCTAAACTTACTATTGTGTTTGACTACATGTCTACATGGGCCAGTGGGCCACACGTCCATGTCTCAGGTGGCCTAGGGCCTAAATTTGCCTTGGCCACACCATCGTAGTCATGTCTATGCCGTTGATTGTGGCTCAAAGCTAAAGCATAAAAGATTTTATTTTTCTAAACGATGAGACAAAGTTTGCGTAAACTCAAAATGAGGAGGTGATGATCGACTTGAGACTCATAAAACACTGACAATTTCTGTATAGTATCTAAAATGATAGCTCCCACATGTTAGAACTTAGAACAAAATAGTTTATAGACAGATGAAGAAGTCATATTCCTTTCAATATTAGAAAAATTTGTATCCCAATGACAAACCTATAGGTATAAGATAAATAAGATATCTTTTTAGCAATAAATATGTCAAAAGCCTAGTGGAGTAAAGGCTTTAGCCAATCCTTAGATCATAGTTTCAAACTATTCATATTGTAGCTTTTTTATTTGAGATTTTATTTATTTATTATGAAAAATATTGTTGGTAACCACATTGCCATGTGTGACAATATGTCAAACATAAAAGTTTAAGTGGTAATGAGACCTACCCATAATGGTGGGTCACGCGTGGTAACATGGATAATAGTATTTTTTAAAAAAAACTCACATCATGTCTATGACATATGTGCATTGTCATTTAATATTATCACAATTATTAGTTGACAAGGATATGACAATTTATTCTTATGACTATTTCTATATTGTCATAGAAAATTGTCACAAATAAGATGCTAGAGTATGTTATGACGGTTTTAATGACGGAGGTTAAATTTTCGTCACTATATTGATACATCTTCTAAAAATCATCATAAACAAAGAGATCCAATGACGAAATACTCTATTGTCATTGACTATTTGTCATAGAAGGTCATAAGTGTTGTAGTGCCTTTCGGGCTCACTTCTAAGATTTTATATGTTTTGTCAGGAAACTTGTTCAGTCCTCTGTCACCTCTTTTCCGGTCGCTCTTCTTCCTTTTCCTTGACCTCTCGGTGGTTGTATCGGTCGGTATCGGTGCGTCTTCGTCTTGGTTCAGCCCTGGTGCGTCTTGGTATTGTGCCACGACTTCATCAAGTATCGCACGATATTGAGACAAGACCTCTATTCATGTAATGAAATGCAAAACATGCATGTGTAATAGACATTGTGATATCAACTAATTAGGTATACACACACAAAACTAAAGATGCGTACTTTACCTCACACTCTTGTGGATCATAATTAGGGTCACGTTGCAAATGACGCCAAGCGGCCCTATCTATGCTAGGACAAGGGTTGGTAGGCGTTTCATATCCTTCATCACTTGAATGTTCTTGAGAAACACCCTTGTTCATGTGGTCAGGCATTAACCCTTGGTCCTTGTTTACAGAACTCATTGAGCTATATATATATATATATATATATATATATATATATATATATATATATATATATATATATATATATATATAATTGCAACAAAGATTCAAAAAAATTGAACACAAAGATTGGAACAGAAGATTAGAACACAATATATATATAATCACACGAAGTTCTTACATAATACGCAGTCCATCATACTAAGTTCTTAGATATAGTATGTCATCTATCATACTAAGATTAGAACATATACTGTAATTTCTACTCGTCATCGTCGTCCATCTGTGCTATACAATCGATCTCCCTATCTTCATCGTCAGAGAGGATGATGACTGGCGCTACCGGCTCCACATGCACGGCCGTGGAGACAACCTTACGTGTAGTCGTTGAAGCCGAGGAGCCCACAGCGGCGCGTTGACGGCGACGCTTCGAGAGAACTCTGCAGGCACACATGAAAATACGACGTCTTGATGATTGAGCCTTGACTGGCGTCGGAGCTCGAGGTGGCGGCGATGCATGAGTCGCGCCGTTGCCAGCCGCTCCGCTAGTGTACTTTTGGGGGCCTTCATCTTCCGAAGGTCCACAAAAACATGATTAACAATGTTTTCCAAGTGAAATATATGTACAGGAACATTCGGACATAGAACGAAGTTGTCCACAATGTGGAAAGCATGATTGGGACGAAGGTCGAATCAATTCCGAAGCTATGCGCAAGGAAGCTTCGGCTTAGTAGCAGAAAAAGAAACCGACTTAAAGAGGAAAATGCTATTTAGTCCTTGATAGATTGTCCTTAAGTAAATTGTAAATGTGAAGGGCATGAATGTAATTTTATACAGGCTGAGCCCAGTGCCTATAAATAGATGAACAGTACCCCCGTACTGTTCACACTGACTTGTATTCATTCGTGCGTCACGCTTGGACTTTTGCCTTCTGTCAAGCCAAAGGTACTAATGTAATTGAATATTGTTCATATTCATTTATGATGATTTAATAAAGATATATTAAAGATGTTGTATAATTATTCATGTTGCCTTCTATGTTTCATATGCTTCTTCTTTCATTAATATGTACTGTGATGATGAAGGTACGTCCTTCACGACCTTCGTCTGAAGATCATTATATCCTAAGGGAGATAATGCTTCAGAGGACGAAGGGCTTTAATCATTAACATTTTGTGTTGCCTTGTTCTTAACTCATAGCATTTGAGAACAAGTCCCCAACATTGGCGCCCACCTCTAGTGTACTCACTTCCACAATCTTCGGCAAAGCATCAACCTTCGTCATGCCGCTGAAGAAGATAACAGCGCCAAGGGCTGCACTCTAGCCACTCGACACAAACCAGGAGACTCTCTCTCTCCGAGAGGCCAGAAGCCAAAAGAGAAAGGCCACCAGTCCAACACTTCAGGAGGAGGAGTTGGACCAGGAGATCAGGGACCTAGAAATCATTCACCAGCAGGTGCAAAGGAAAAAGGAAAAGATGACTCGCCTGGCCGACCTTCAGAAGAAGATCGATGAAGCTACTGAGGAAGTGTGTCATCTTACTCAAGATGATCATGACCGAAGGCCCCAACACAGGGAGCTTCGTCAAGAGGGCTCGTTCAACGAAGATGAATGGTACGATGATTTTAATCATGGTACATTTACTTTTGATGATGCTTCTCCCATGGCAACAGAATTGCAGGCTATCCCATAGCCACAATCCTACAAGCCACCTCATCTACCCATGTACAATGGGCACTTGGACCCAAAGCAATTCTTGTTGAGCTATGAGGCAACAATATCCTCATATGGAGGCAACACAGCTGTCATTGCAAAGTCCTTCGTCATGGCAGTCCGAAACGTGGCCCAGACATGGTACTCTTCTCTCCGGCTAGGGACAATCACGTCATGGCAGAAGCTTAAGGACATGCTGGTTACCAGTTTTCAAGGCTTTCAGACGAAGCCAGTCACAGCTCAGGTCTTGTTCCAGTGCACACAAGACCATGAGGAATACCTTCAGGCGTATGTCCGAAGGTTCTTGCGACTGAGAGCACAAGCGCCCATAGTGCCCAATGAAATCGTCATTGAGGCAATGATCAAGGGTCTTCGCCTTCGGCCAGGACCTACGGCCCAATACTTCGCCAGGAAACCCCCCAGACTCTGGAGAAGCTGCTTCAGAAAATGGATGAGTACATCCGGGCTGATAATAACTTCTGACAAAGAAGGGAGGAAGCTTATAGATTTTCTAAGATGACTAGGGGCTTCGGAGGGAGAATCCACCCTAGGCATGTCAGATCAATCCACAGCTCCAGTCAGAATGATGTCAAAGGAAGCTAGCTTCAGAGGCCACAACACACATCACAGTCTTTGGGACAGCAGCAAAGCTCCTTTAGGCCACCAGCCCCAAGGGGCAGAGGCGGCAGGGGCTTCGGAGGAAGATATGGGGACCAGCCTAGGAAAATCTATTGCTTATTATGTGGTGAGGACAAGGGCCACACTACAAGAACGTGCCAAATCACTATTCTGAAGCAAAAGGAGATTGCTGAAGCAGAAGCTCGGCAGAATCAGCCAAAGCAAGTTTTACACACTGCTTCATGCCACTCTCCTTACATACCAGAATATGTGGGCAACCAACCTGCAGCTTCTGTTGCTTCGGCAAGCCATTCACAAGCTTCTTGGCCTCAGCTCCCACCGCCACCACCACTGCAACCTACTTATTCCCGAAGCCAGCAGCAAGAAGGGCGCCAGCACTCCCAACAACAACATGACTTCAGGGAGGAGTCTGAAGCTTGTACAGTCAATAGTACTGTACCAGAATCAAAGCACATATACTAAGCAATATCCTGCTTCTTAAATACTTTTATATTATAGACTATTTTGTTTTTTGAATAAGGAACAAGCAATGAAAACTTAGTTTTAGTTTCTTGTAATGATTTTGCTTCTATCAGAATGAAATATATCTTCTTCATAGATTTACGAAGCTCAAAAGTCGTTCCTAAGGGGATGTAGTGTCAACATAAATGAAGCTCAAAAGTCATTCCTAAGGGAATGCAGAGTCAACATAAACGAAGCTACAAAAGTCGTTCCTAAGGGAGCGCAGCGTAAGTTTTGTGCTCAAAAGTCGTCCCAAAGGGAATGCAGAGCTAAAATTCTGAAGCTACAAAAAGTCATTCCTAAGAGAGCGCAGCGCAAGTTTTCTGCTCAAAAGTCGTTCCAAAGGGAATGCAGAGCCAAATACCACCGAAATAGAAGGCGAAGAAGTTCAAAAGTCGTTCCTAAGGGGATGCAGAACTTATACCGCCGAAATAGAAGGTGAAGAAGTTCAAAAGACGTTCCTAAGGGGATGCAGAACTTATATCACCGAAATAGAAGGTGAAGAAGCTCAAAAGTCGTTCCTAAGGGGATGCAGAGCTTATGTGTTCCAGTGTGGGCGTGTGGGTGTGTGTCTTCGGCATTCTCATCATTTTGCATCATATCATCACATCATTTCGCATAACATTACATCATACATCATATTGCATCAACGGCACAAGAATCGAATACGAAGCCAATCTTCGGCACATGCTTCGTCAAAATGAAAATGTGCTAAGGCACAAAATAAGCTTCGGGCAGATTTATCAGCCTTGTCACACGAAGGGATCCCTTTCTTTACGAAGCATGAAAAGAAGGGAAGGTGTTTTTTTCGCCGAAGGCTCAAAAACGGTATTTATGCAGGTTTCATGCATCGCAAAGAAATAAATTACAATAATTTACATATTCCATTTAAAGTTACATACATCAAATATTACATAGTCTTGTTACAATAAAAGCTTAATGTTCATTCCATTGTCTCATACATCGAGCATTTCAAAATATTTTGGAGTCTATTCTTCTTTGAGAACTTTTTCCGCAACTTCGTTTAAAAGTTTGTCGACAACTTCATCAATAATGGAGTCCGCCATGTTTATAATGTCCAGCGCTTCCTTTGTTTCCAGATCAGCCAGGGGATCGTATGGTTCCGGCGGTGGAGATAGTTCAGCTGAAGTAGGTAAAATTGATTAGTTCGAAGCTGCAAAACAAGTACCGAAGCTAAAAAACCAAAAATAATACCTATACGCCTTTCGCGTTCTCCAGCTTCTTCAGCTTGTCTTGCTTCTGCTCGGGCATCATGGGTGTCTTTTTCACTCTTCTTTATAATTTCATGGGCCATCTCTCAGCCACCATTCACCCAGACATCATTGTAAAATTTCCCGCCCATCAAGGTTGCTTCAGCTGAAGGATCCTTCGTATCATCCACGGAGAAGGCAGTTTCGGACTGGGCTATGGTTTTAATGTGATCGCATCTGGCCTTCTCCAAGATGGCTAAAATTCCATGTGCACCGAAAAACACGCAAACATCCCCGCGATCACTCAAAATTTCTTCGAAGGTTTCGGCTTCTCCATTGATCCATTCAACGACGCCTTCGGGGTCGCCTCGTATGAAGTTTTCCTCAGTAGAGTAGGCACCCACTTTGGCAAAGCTAGCTTTTAATTTTTTCACGCAATCAAAGGATTTCTCAAAGCAACTTTCCTTGGATTCGCGAAGTTCTTTAACATTTTTCTCTAGATAAATTTTCCAATATTCGTTGATTTCTTGATTAGCCTGTGCGAGTGCACAGTTTTCCTTAGCTTCGGCCAGTTGTCTCCGATGGTCTTCAATTTCAGTTTTCTAGGCTTCGGCCTGAGCTTTGAAATTAGCTTCGTCTTCCTTTACTTTGTTCACCAATGAAATTAAGATTTTGTATTTTTCCATACCTTCATTTCTCAATTCAATCACCTCTGAACGAAGGTTATTAAGAGCCATTGTATAGCCTTCGTCTTCAATATTCTTCTGCGCCCTAAGGGCATTACTAAGAATTAAGCCCTGCAAAGAGGAGGAAAGAATTGAGCATGACAAATAAAATACTTCATTCTCAAATTCAAAGTTAACTTCTATACCTTTATACTGTTGTATGCTAGGCTGTCAGCAAGATCATTCTTCGACAAAATCGAAAGGCCATCTTCCAGCTTCGGGAATCCCATGCTCTTACCTATCTCCCGGCAAACGGATATTTCTTTGTTGTCCGGGAGACAGTATAAGAAGTCGTCATCGTTAGTGTCGTTAAACACTAAAGCTCCCTTCGGATATTTCAACTTTCACGCAGTGTCTGGCTTCCAAAATTTCTTCTTCAGACAATTTTCCCCAAAGCGTGTCGAATGATGTATTCAACATTTTCGATCGGAGCTTCGGGAGCAGGGGTCTCGATCTTTTTAGGTGCAATCTGCCCTGCTGTTTTTTCCTCAGGCGCGGCAGGCTTCGCCGTGGCGGGCGCTGAAGGCCCAGCTTCGGCTTCAGCCTAAGCTTTCGTAGCCTCGGCTTTTGCTTGCCTAGTTTCGGCTTCGGCTTGCGCTTTGGCAACTTCAGCAATTTTCTTTGTAGGAGCAGGGCTCAAGGCCTTGATAGTCTCTAGCACAGCATCCAGCACGTTGGCCATTCTCCTCCTCTTGGGAGTTGCGGCAAAAGCCTTTTGCACCTTAGGCAGTTTTGCCTCTATTGGAGGGCTTAGAATTTCTGGCATTTTCATTATTTCTTCAACCTTTGTCTCTTCAGCCTTATCAACCTTATCTTCGACTGGCTCAACTGTATGCGTATTTGGCATTACAGTTGGTTCTTCACGCTCTGTGTAATTGAAGCAGCTTATCTTGCTTCAGCAGTTGAAGAGGCTCCTTCGACAAATTCAGGTACCACGGCCGGTTCAATATAACGTGGCCAGTGGGTTTGAACCTTCACCTTTTTGCTCTTCGGCACAACTGTGGTGGCCGAAGCGGCAGCCTTCCTCTTTTTTCCTTGCCCTCGTAGCGGGAAGCGATAATCAGGGTATATGAAGCCAATCGCATCAAAGACCCTGTTCAATCTTTTCTTCCCCCGGCCTCCGAAGGCTGCGGACAAAGCATTATATTTGGCCTTGGAGTAAGCTCCAAGTAGCTCATCACGGGTAGCTTCAATACACTTCAGCCAGTTGTCGTTTGGCTCATCAAACTTCTCCCTAAATCTGAAGGTATACTTCAGTCGGACCAGACCACCATCACTAGAATCGGTGGTGGTCTCCTTCGGCATATCCCAGCTTTCCACAAGTGGCCATACCCTGAAGGATATATGCTCTTGAATCAAATCCCTTGTGCCATTGAGGGCACAAACAGTGCTAAAAGCCCTCTGACATGCTTCAACAGCGTCATCAATTTCCACCTTCAGCCTTCGGAGGCCGAAGCGAGACCAGATGGGGCGCTGGATAATTTCTTTGATGTCTTCCCTTTCCTTTAAATCATTTTTAACATAAAACCACTCCTCCATCCAGGCTCCGGGCCATCTCTTCTGGAATGTTGGCACAGGGTGGCTTGCATTGGGGCGAGCAATAAATCCATAACAACCGAAGTTGTTGTGGTACTGTTCTTTGCGAGTAGCCTTCGTCTCATATAAAAGCTCGTGCATACTACAGAAGCACTTCGGGCTTGGCTCTAGCCCCTGACTCCTTATAGCCCAGACAAAAATCCCCATCCTCATTATAGCTTCGGGGGTGATCTGATGAAGGAAGATCTGGTATATTTTCAGCACTTCAACCACAAACTTGCTCAAAGGGAACCGAAGACCAGCCTTAAAAAAGCTTTGGTAGATAACAACTTCATTTTCCTCAGGGGCAGGGACGATGTTGTCTCCGCCAACTCTCACGATAGACATGTCATGAAAGTACCTTCCTCTCATGTTGTCAAGATGACTCTGTTTAATAGTCGATTTTTCAAAGATATCATGGATTGGTCGCCAGGGCCGATCTTCGGAATCTTCATCCCCACTTTCCACATCATAACTATCACTGTCATCAGTATCTTCAGACAAACCTTCCAATATCTCTTTAGTAATCTTCTCTATGCTTTTTTTTGACATAGACTCAATAAACCCGGCGATAAAAGGATCTACAGCTTTCTTTTCTTCGAACAACTTCGTCTCCTCAGTGAGCTTTGTCTCCATAGTCATCTTCTTTTCCTTGGTCATCTTTTCCCCAGACATGGTGAAAACACGTCTTTAAACCAAAGCTCAAAAACCTCGAGAATCAGGCAAAACCTAGTAAACAAGAGCTAAAAATTTGACACAATAACACAAATGGCGGAAGTGGCATGCCAAATGTTGTCGGTGTGGGTTCATATTTATACGCTCAATGCGTTGCAATTTGAAGGGCCCCGTCTGTCATTGACTGTTGCTATTCTATCAAAGGGAAGGTGTTTTTTGGACCTTCGGCTTAAGGCCTTCGTTCACGTCGCAATCTAAATTCGTTATTATAACAAATTAATACTGCGAGAGGCTACTGTTGGGGGCCTTCATCTTCCGAAGGTCCTCAAAAACATGATTAACAATGTTTTCCAAGTGAAATATATGTACAGGAACCTTCGGACATGGAACGAAGTTGTCCACAATGTGGAAAGCATGATCGGGACGAAGGTCGAATCAATTCCGAAGCTATACACAAGGAAGCTTCGGCTCAGTAGCAGAAATAGGAACCGACTTAAAGAGGAAAATGCTATTTAGTCCTCGATAGATTGTCCTTAAGTCAATTGTAAACGTGAAGGGCATGAATGTAATTTTATACAGGCTGAGCCATGTGCCTATAAATAGATGAACAGTACCCCCATACTGTTCACACTGACTTTTATTCATTCGTGCTTCACGCTTGGACTTTTGCCATCTGTCAAGTCGAAGGTACTAATGTAATTGAATATTGTTCATATTCATTTATGATGATTTAATAAAGATATATTAAAGATGTTTGTCGGCGTTTCGACCCCGGGGGGTCCCTGGACCGACGAGTAAATTGTCGTCGCGTGTCCCAGCCAAGATGGGTCGGCGCGAGATGGAGCACAAAAGGGGGTGGAGAAACAGCAAAGGGGAAACCCGCGGCCTTCGTGTTGTCCTGCGCCCAGATCGGGTGCGCTTGCAGTAGGGGGGTTACAAGCGTCCGCGTGGGAGAGAGAGAGAGGGAGCCCTATGCGTCGGCCCGTTCTCCCGCGCGGCCAACCTTCTCGTACGAGAGCCCTGGACCTTCCTTTTATAGGCATAAGGAGAGAGCCCAGGTGTACAATGGGGGGTGTAGCAGTGTGCTAACGTGTCTAGCAGAGAGGAGCTAGAGCCCTAAGTACATGCCGTCGTGGCAGTCAGAGAGGTTTTGGCACCCTGTTCATGTGATGTCGTGGCCGTCGGAGGAGCGCTTGGGCCCTGTGGAAGGACAGCTGTCGGGGCTGTCGGATCCTTGCTGACGTCTCCTTGCTTCCGTAAGGGGCTGAGAGCCGCCGTCGTCATGGAGCACGCGGGGTGCCATCATTACTTGTTTACCGGAGCGAGCCAGATGGGACGCCGGTCTTGTTCCCCGTAGCCTGAGCTAGCTAGGTGTAGGGTAATGATGGCCTTCCCTGTGATGTGGCAGGTCCGAGCCCGAGGTCGGGCGAGGCGGAGTTCGTCTCCTGATGTCGAGGCTGAGTCCGAGCCCTGGGGTTGGGTGAGGCGGAGTCCATCTTCCAGGGTCGAGGCTGAGTCCGAGCCCTGGGTCGAGCGAGGTGGAGCTCATCTTCCGAGGCCGAGGCTGAGTCCAAGCCCTGGGTCGGGCGAGGCGGAGACCGTCTTTCGAGGCCGAGGCTGAGTCCGAGCTCTGGGTCGGGCGAGGCGGAGATCGTCTTCCAGGGTCGAGGCTGAGTCCGAGCCCTAGGTCGGGCGAGGCGGAGCTTCCCATGGCGCCCGAGGCTAGACTTAGCTGCTGTCAGCCTCACTCTGTCGAGTGGCACAGCAGTCGGAGTGGGTCAGGTCGGTCAGTGGAGTGGTGAAGTGACTGCGGTCACTTCGGCTCTGTCGACTTGGGAGCGTGCGTCAGGATAAGGTGTCAGTCGATCCTTGCATTAAATGCTCCTGTGATATGGTCGGTTGGCGTGGTGATCTGGCCAAGGTTGCTTCTCCGCGAAGACTGGGCCTCGGGCGAGCCGAAGGTGTGTCCGTCACTTGAGGGGGCCTTGAGTGGACTGAGCCTTGACCTTAATTGCGCCCATCAGGCCTTTGCAGCTTTGTGCTGATGGGGGTTACCAGCTGAGATTAGGAGTCTTGGGGGTACCCCTAATTATGTTCCCCGACAGTAGCCCCCAAGCCTCGAAGGGAGTGTCGATACTCGCTTGGAGGCTTTTGTCGCACTTTTTTGCAAGGGGACCGGCCTTTCTCGGTTGCGTTTCGTTCCGGTGGGTGCGCACGAGCGCACCCGCCGGGTGTAGCCCCCGAGGCCTCGGAGGAGTGGTTTGACTCCTTTGAGGTCTTAGCGTGTTTCGTGATGCTTTGGCTGGTCTGGTTGTTCCCTCATGCGAATTGGCCGTAGCCCGGGTGCATGGTCAGGTTCCAGGTTCTCGGGCTGGTATGTTGACGCTGTCAACGGTTTGGCCGAAGCCAGGTTTGCGAGAGCAGCCCCCGAGCCTCCGCACAGAGCGAGAGGACGGTCAAGGACAGACTCGGCTTTTTTCATACGCCCCTGCGTTGCCTTTCCACAAGGAGGAGGGGGGAAGCACCATGCTGCCCTCGGAGGGCGCCGAACATGGTCTCTCTAGTGAGTTGCTAACGGGTGATCCGAGTGGATGCCCGTGCCCCGTTCGATAAGGGTCGGCTAGTGGCCCAGAGGCGCGCTCCAAAAGTACCTGCAGGTGATTTGCCAGACACGGTCCCGTTTGATAGGGTCCGAGGGCTCGATGTCTCCCTCTGATGGGATTCCGTTACAGAATCGCTCCTGCTGGTCTCGGAAATGTCCTAGGGTACCTCGGGAGCGTAGCCCGAGCCTCGACCATGTATAAGACGTACCCAGAGTCATCCCTCGCTCAGCGTGCTCTGAGGCGGCTGTCGAACCCTTCGGGGGCCAGCCTACAAACCCCTGATCTGCAATGGGCACGGAGCCCGAGTGGCTTGAGGCGGATGTCGAACCCATCCGAGGGGCCAGCCTTCGAACCTCTGACCAGTGGTGGGCGTGGAGCCCGAGTGCTCTGAGGTGGCTGTCGAACCCTTCCGAGGGGCCAGCCTTCAAATCTCTGATCAGTAGGAGGGCTTGGGGCCCGAGTGCTCTGAGGCGACTGTCGAACCCTTCCGAGGGGCCAGCCTTCGAACCTCTGATCAGTAGGGGGGCTCGGGGCCCGCTTCCTTCACGGAGAAGGATCCCTTTCGGAGTATCCCCTTTCCCGGTCCCTATAGCAAGAGAGAGAAAGAGGAAGAGGAAAAGGATTCGAAATCGAACGACGTGGCGCACATTTTTTGACGTGGTCATTATGGCGGAGGTGAAGCGTCGCCTGCTTCGCCTGCCAAAGGTGCCGCCTGCCCTGCCGCAGAGTTAATGCGACGGGACGTGTGGTTCGCGGGGCAGCCGTTGTGCGTGCGCGAGCCGTTCGAGGAACGGAACACAGGCGTGTCGTCTTCACTCCGTGGGCGAGGGCTCTCTAGCTGTCCCAGGAGGGGACGTGAGCCTGCAGACGACTTGACCGCTGCTTTCGCCCGCCTGTCGCCGCCATTACTGCCGGCCCACTTTTGGCCATATTGTCCATCGCGCCTTCTCCCGCGGCTGACTGACCCGTGATCGATGTGCTCGGTTGGCACTGTTGGGCCATGCGCAGGGTCACCTCGAGTCGCGGCACTGGTTTTGCAGTTGAGAAGGTGCGGTATTGGCGCAAGTGGCAGTGCAGTTTCCCGCACGTAGTAACCGGCGCGTCGGTTACATGACGTGTGGGCCTGGGCCCCCATGCTGGACGCGTCGGAGTCGAAAGGGTGCGCCCCCTTGGTACGGTTGCATGCCGCCTGCATGGCGTCCGCCCTTTCACCCGCTGGTCTGGGCGAAAGTGGAGGAGTGCTTGTAACTGCTGGGCAGTTGTGCGCTCCGCGCGTGGCGGTTTGGCTCCTCCTGTCCTGGGCCAGCTTGCATGACGTGTGGGACCCAGCCCCCGTGTCATAGGGGGAGGATCTTGGAGTGTGTTGGTGAAGACTCAGTCCGCGACGGCTGAGGACGCAAGTGGGGAGAGTCGCCTTTAAAAGGGGGGTGACCCCCTTGGATGGCAACAATGTCTTCGCACTCCCTTTATGCATTGCGTCCTTCCACCTTCTGAGCCCCCGGATGGGGAGCGCCCGCGGTTCTTCCGTCTTGTCGTCGTCAGAGGAATGCAACTTCGCGGAAGTTGGTACCTTTCAGCCATCGCTCGGCTTCAAGGATTTTCTTTAGGCAGCCCGGCTGCATCCCCTCGCTGGTGGTCACCCAAGACGGTGACCACCAGTTTGATGGTGGGGAGAAGCAAACCAGGCTGCGACCTGTGCCCCACCCTCAGCTTCAAGGATCTTCATCCTCCTTGCTGGGGCGGAGAGCGAGGCGAGCCAAAGCTCTACCTCCCGCACGGATCGGCAGGCCACCTCTTCCTCCAGCTTCTGGGGGTGGAAACCATCCTCCAGCTCTGCGGAGGAGGCGCCCTCCAGCCATGCCGGGGAAGGCGAACTGTTGCTGCCCAGCCAGGGTGCAACATTCCGTCCTCTGTCCTCGATTTTGTGGTGAAGACGGTAGTGAGGACCTGCCGGTGCGCTTTGGGGCGGCCGGCGCTCGCTGGTGTAGTGTTGGCGGACAGGTGGTCGCCGCCTTCGGTGCTGAGGTGGTGGCAGCTGGAGAAAGGTTGCACACCGTCTAGACCGTCAGCGCCACCTGTGGACCAGCCTCCGGCTCTTTGGCTTTAATATCTGGTTCTCGTCCCTTGAGTGGGGACGCGAACGAGAGCCTTCCGGCAGCAGTGTCCGTCCTGGGACCATCGCTGCTGCTGCAGAGGTCGCCGGCGAGTCACCAGGAGTTTGTCGTCCCGCAGGCTCTCTGATGTGGAGGTTGTTCATACCCGCGGGAGTGGAACCGGAGTTCCGTTTGTAATGGCACCTTGAGTGCCAGTGTCTGTTCATTGTGGCTGTCGGGGCCTGAACATGTATGTATTTTTGGCGTGAAGCCGTGTTTCGTCCTCATTTCGAGCACTAGGACTCGCCTGTCGGCTAGCCGAACCGCTTAACCAAGTGTGAGTTGCCTCGTGCGAAGGTGACGAGTGAGGTATCCGTATCCCAGAGGCATAGGAGTCCCTCGGCTCGGTCGGCCTTGCCGCCCGAGGCTTCTCTTGCTTAGTTAAAGGAACCCTCAGCCGCTCTGCGATGAGCTGGAGCCGGAGGCAGCGGTGCCAGCATGGACAGAGGCGGAGTTGGCTCGAAAAGAAGCTTTGTCTGTCGGAGCCTGGCCGGGCCGTCCACTGGCGGGACCGATGCCGGAGTCGGGTTGTCGAGGCCATGAGCCGGGCTGACGTCCTCGGGGGACAGCTAGCTGAGGCTACGGAGCTACCGGTTGAGCCGTCTGCTCGGGCCGGGTTCCCGGAGGAGACCCTAGCGACGATGGCCCAGGCATGGTGCCAACAGGTTCCTTCGAGGTGGAGATCCTCCGACCGTGTTGCCATTCGAGGCCGTGTCGGATTCCGCCGAAGGTGGAGTCGACGCCGAGGGTGTTGCTGCTCCCCCACTGATGTCTGACCCTGCAAGAACAGTTTATCTTGTAGTGTGCGTATGTTTTTTGCGGCCGCCGAGGCCCAAACATATCGTCGTCGTGTTATAAAGCTGCGTTTCTTTTCTCCTTGTTTCGAGTATCTGGACTTATTTGTCGGTAACAGAATTGTTTGTCCGAGCGAGAGTTACTTTTCGCGGAAGGTGATGAGTGAGGTATCCGTATCCCGGAGGCGTAGGAGTCCCTCGGCTCGGTCGGCCTTGCCGCTTACGTGTGCTCTTACTCGTCCGTAGGATTCTGTTATCAATATAGTCGAGAAGGCACGAAAAATCATTTCGGTAGAAAAGTTTTCGAACAATAAGACTTGTTCGGTCAGCGGAATCGCTTATCCGAGCATGAGTTACTTATCGCAGAAGGTGATGAGTGAGGTATCCGTATCCCGGAGGCGTAGGAGTCCCTCGGCTCGGTTGGCCTTGCCTGCTTACGTGTACTCCATCGTTTTCAGGATTCCACTTTTGAAGTAGTCAAAAAGCACGAAAGATGTTCTGGCAGAAAGACTTTTTCCGAGGAAAATTTTGACGCAGAGGGGGTTTGCCCCTTCTAGCCCCCGAGGGAGGGTTGGGCTTTGTCGAGGCAAGGCTGACCCTTCCTTGATGGTTAGACTTTATTGGCGTATGTAAACGAGGTGTATGAACGACTTGAAAGCATCTTAAGGGTAGAAGCGACGTAGTTGTCGGATGTTCCAAGCGTTGCTGTAGACCTCGCCTTGACTGTTGGCCAGCTTGTATGTTCCGGGCTTCAGAATCTTGGCGATGATGAATGGCCCTTCCCAGGGAGGCGTGAGCTTGTAGCGCCCTCGGGCGTCTTGTCACAGCCGAAGCACCAAGTCGCCCACCTGGAGGTCTCGGGATCGAACCCCTAGGGCGTGGTAGCGTCGCAGGGACTGCTGATACCGCGCCGAGTGTAGTAAGGCCATGTCCCGAGACCTCTTCCAGCTGGTCCAGTGAGTCTTCTTGGTTGGTTCAATTGCTTTGGTCATCGTACGCCCTCATCCTCGGGGAACCGTATTCTAAGTCTGTGGGCAAGATGGCCTCGGCCCCATAGACTAGAAAGAATGGCGTGAAGCCCGTGGCTCGGCCCGGCGTTATCCTCAGACTCCAGACCATCGAGGGGAGTTCCTTCATCCATCGCCTGCCGAACTTGTTGAGGTCGTTGTAGATCGTTGGCTTGAGTCCTTGCAGAATCATGCCGTTGGCACGCTCTACTTGCCCATTCGTCATGGGGTGAGCTACGGCGTCCTAGTCCACCCGGATGTGGTGATCCTCGTAGAAGTCCAGGAACTTTCTGCCGGTGAACTAGGTGCCGTTGTCGGTGATGATGGAGTTTGGGACCCCAAAGTGATGGATGATGTTGGTGAAGAATGCCACCGCCTGTTCGGACCTGATGCTGTTTAGGGGTCGAACCTCGATCCACTTGGATAATTTGTCGATGGCGACCAGCAGGTGCGTGTAGCCCCTGGGTGCCTTCTGCAAGGGACCGACGAGGTCCAGATCCCACACAGCAAACGGCCAGGTGATGGGTATTGTCTGTAGAGCCTGAGCGGGCAGGTGGGTCTGCTTCGCGTAGAATTGACACCCTTGGCAGGTGTGTACAATCCTAGTGGCATCGGCCACCGCGGTTGGCCAGTAAAAACCTTGTCAGAAGGCATTCCCAACGAGGGCTCGAGGTGCTGCGTGGTGACCGCAAGCCCCCGAGTGCATTTCTTGTAATAACTCCTGACCTTCGGCGATGGATATGCATCGCTGGAAGATGCCTGAGGGGCTGCAGTGGTAGAGCTCCTTCCCGTCCCCCAGCAAGACGAACGACTTGGCGCGCCGCGCCAGTCGCCGAGCTTCGGCTCGGTCGAGGGGCAGCTCTCCTCGGTGGAGATATTGCAGGTACGGGGTCTGCCAGTCTCGATTAGGCGAGACCCCATTCCGCTCTTCCTCGACGCGCAGTGCCTCACCCTCGGGGGCCGAGGGTGCCTCGGGCTGAGCCGAGGGCGCCTCAGGCTGAGCTGAGGGCGCCTCGGGCAGGGCCGAGACCTTCTTCGGCTCAGGTGTGTCATCGGTCTTGACTGAGCGTTGATGTAGGTCTCGGGAGAAGACGTCCGGGGGAACCGTTGTCCGCCCCGAGGCTATCTTTGCCAGCTCGTCCGCAGTCTCGTTGTATCGTCGAGCGATGTGGTTGAGCTCGAGCCCATAGAACATGTCCTCCAGGCGCCGAACCTCATCGCAGTAGGCTTCCATCTTCGGGTCGCGGCAATGGGAGTTCTTCATGACTTGGTTGATGACAAGCTGCGAGTCGCCACAAGCGTCGAGGCGTCGGACCCCTAGCTCGATGGCGATGCGCAACCCGTTTACCAGAGCCTCGTACTCGGCCACATTGTTGGACGTCGGGAAATGGAGGCGTAGCATGTTGCGGAGGTGCTTCCCGAGGGGTGAGATGAAGAGCAGGCCCGCGCCCGCTCCAGTTTTCATCAGCGACCCGTCGAAAAACATGGTCTAGAGTTCCGGCTAGATCGGAGCCACTGGAGGTCGGAGAGGAGGTCGAAGGCTTTCCTCGTCTTGACTATGATGTCATCGACGTAAGCCTCGACCGTTCGACCAATGTGCTCTCCGAACACATGGTTCATGCACCTTTGGTATGTCGCACCCGCATTCCTCAAACCGAATGGCATAGTAACGTAGCAGTACATGCCAAAGGGCGTGATGAAAGAAGTCGTGAGCTGGTCGGACTCTTTCATCCTGATTTGGTGATACCCTGAGTAGGCATCAAGGAAAGACAGGGTTTTGCACCCAGCAGCGGAATCCACGATTTGATCGATGCGAGGCAGAGGGTAGGGAACCTTTGGACATGCTTTGTTTAGACCAGTGTAGTCTACACACATCCGCCATTTCCCTCCTTTCTTTCTCACAAGCACAGGGTTGGCAAGCCATTCGGGATGGAATACCTCTTTAATGAACCCTGCGGCCATCAGCTTGTGGATCTCCTCGCCTATGGCTCTGCACTTTTCTTCGTTGAATCGGCGCAGAGGCTGCTTCACGGGTCGGGCTCCAGCTCGGATATCCAGCGAGTGCTCGGCGACATCCCTCGGTATGCCAGGCATGTCCGAGGGACTCCACGCAAAAACTTCAGCGTTCGCGCGGAGAATGTCGACGAGCACTGCTTCCTATTTGGGGTCGAGCTCGGAGCCGATCCGTATCTGCTTGGAGGCATCGTTGCTGGGGTCGAGAGGGACGGATTTGACCGTCTCAGCTGGCTCGAAGATGCCGGCGTGGCGCTTCGCATCTGGCCCCTCCTTGGAGAGACTCTCAAGGTCGGCGATGAGGGCCTCAGATTCGGTGAGGGCCTCGGCGTACTCCACGCACTCCACGTCGCATTCGTACGCGTGTCGGTACGTGGAGCCGACGGTGATGACCCTGTTGGGGCCCAGCATCTTGAGCTTGAGGTAGGTGTAGTTGGGGACAGCCATGAACTTGGCGTAGCATGGCCTCCCCAGCACTGTGTGGTAGGTTCCTCGGAACCCGACCACCTCGAACGTGAGGGTTTCCTTTCGGAAGTTGGAGGAAGTCCCGAAGCAGACGGGCAGATCGAGTTGCCCAAGGGGTTGGACGCGTTTCCTAGGGATGATCCCATGAAAAGGTGCCGCGCCGGCCCAGATCGAGGACAGATCGATCTGCAGGAGCCCGAGGGTTTCGGCATAGATGATGTTGAGGCTGCTACCTCCGTCCATGAGGACCTTGGTGAGCCTGACGTTGCCGATGACGGGGTCGACAACGAGCGGGTACTTCCCTGGGCTCGGCACGCGGTCGGGGTGGTCGCCCTGGTCGAAGGTGATGGGCTTGTCGGACCAGTCTAGGAAGTCTGGTGCCGCCACCTTTACCGAGCAAACCTCCCGGCGCTCTTGCTTGCGGTGCCGAGCCGAGGCGTTCACCACATGCCCACCGTAGATCATGAAGCAGTCGTGGACCTCGGGGAACTCCTCTGCCTTGTGATCCTCCTTCTTGCCGTCGTTGTGGGCTCGGCCACCTCCCATCGGTGGCCCGACCTTGTGGAAGTAGCGCCGAAGCATGACGCATTCCTCAAGGGTGTGCTTGACGGGACCCTGATGATAGGGGCACGACTCCTTGAGCATCTTGTTGAACAGGTTGGCGCCTCCGGGAGGCTTCCGAGGGTTCCTGTGCTCGGCGGCGGCGACAAGGTCCACGTCGGTGGCGTCGCGTTTCGCTTGCGACTTCTTCTTGCCCTTCTTCTTTGCGCCGTGCTGAGCGGACGCCTCGGGGATGTCTTCCGGCTAGCGCCCCTGAGGCTGCTTGTCCTTCCGGAAGATGGCCTCGACCGCCTCCTGGCCAGAGGCAAACTTGGTGGCGATGTCCATCAGCTCGCTTGCCCTGGTGGGAGTCTTGCGACCCAGCTTGCTCACCAGGTCGCGGCAAGTGGTGCCGGCGAGGAACGCGCCGATGACATCCAAGTCGGTGATGTTGGGCAGCTCGGTGCGCTGCTTCGATATCGCTGGATGTAGTCCCGGAGGGATTCTCCCGGCTGCTGGCGGCAGCTTCGGAGATCCCAGGAGTTCCCAGGGCGCATGTATGTGCCCTAGAAGTTGCCGGCGAAGGCTTTTACCAGGTTGTCCCAGTTGGAGATCTACGCAGGAGGCAGATGCTCCAACTAGGCTCGGGCGGCGTCGGAGAGGAACAGGGGAAGGTTGCGGATGATGAGGTTGTCATTGTCTGTTCCACCCAGCTGGCAGGCCAGCCGGTAGTTCGCGAGCCACAGTTCCGGCTTTGACTCCCCTGAGTACTTGGTGATAGTAGTCGGGGTTCGGAACCGGGTCGGGAACGGCGCCCGTCGTATGGCCCGGCTAAAAGCTCGCGGACCGGGTGGTTCGGGCGAGGGGCTCCAATCCTCCCCGCTGTCGTAGCGTCCCCCACGCCTGGGGTGGTAGCCTCGGTGCACCTTCTTGTCGAGGTGGGCTCGACGGTCGCGGCGGTGGTGCTCGTTGCCGAGGCGACCCGGGGCCGCAGGCGCTGAGTTCCGCGTTCGCCCGGTGTGGACCGAGGCTTCCCGCATGAATCGAGAAGTCGCGGCGCGATGCTCCGAGGGGTATCCTTGCCTTCGGGAGGCAGAGCTTTCGGCCCGTCGGACCGCGGCATCTTTCAGGAGATTCTTGAGCTCTCCCTAGATACGCCGCCCCTCGGTGGTGGATGGTTCCGGCATCGCTCGGAGTAGTATCGCTGCTGCAGCCAGGTTCTGGCCGACCCCACTGGAAGCCGGGGTAGCCTTGCCCTGGCATCATCGGCGATGCGGTGCTGGACGTCCTGGGCCAGATGACGCGCTTCTCCGGCCGGTGCTCGGCCTGCCCACTCCTGCCCGATATTTTGCCGAAGCTGCACAAGTTGTCCTGCTTCCTCGTCGAGCCTGGCCTGTACCTCGCGGATTTGCTCGAGCTGTGCGTCCTGACCCCCCGCAGGGACTGGGACCACAGCTAGCTCCCGAAGGATGTCAACGCGAGGTGCAGGCCTAGGGGATCATCGTCCTCCGGCATACCAAGATGGTTGCCTTCGTCGAGACCCCTAGATCGACGTGGAAGCATTCGCGACTTGGGCCACAGTCCTCGTCGCCGAGACTGTGGCTGCTATCGGAGCAATCAGAGAGGCAGTAGTCACATGCGGTCATGAAGTCCCGCATGGCACTGGGGTTATCGAGCCTAGAGAAATCCCAACCAGAGTCGGGCTCGTCATCTTCCTCGGAACCTAGAGGACCGTAGGCCGAGACGGCCGTCAACCGGTCCCAGAATGACCGCATATGGTACCCCGAAGGGTTTGGACACGCCTTTACGAAAGCGTCCACCGAAGCAGGGTCGCTTGGTGGGTCGCAGCTGGATCTAAAAGGCATGGAACGGGGAACGGACGGTACCTCTTGATCGACGGGTGGTGATGAAGTCGCGTCAGGGGCGGACTGCACCGTTGTCTCAGGTACAAGGCTAACGCCCAGCATGTCCTTCACGAGCATGCTGGCGTCGTCCGTCTGCTTGGAGTTGGCGTGTCGCGAGGAAACGACGCTCGTCTTCGTCTCAGACGCGAGGTCGACACCCGTCGTGTCCCCCGCTGGGGCGCCGGCTCCGTTGACTCGCTCGACAGCCGACGAGGTGCCGCCCCATGCTTGGCCATGCCTGCCCCGTCTCCTCCTCCGTCGGCGGGGAAGGTGACGGGACAGACCCGGATGTTGCTCTTCCGCCACGAGGGGAAGACGTCGTCGATTCCGCCGCCAGCGGGCGGGCTGACGGCCGCCATTGTCGTTGTCGCGCGGCGGAGGAAGGAGTATCATGTCGTAGCTGCCGTCGAGGGACATGAACTCCAGACTCCCGAAACGAAGCATCGTCCCGGGCTGAAGAGGTTGCTGGAGACTAACCATCTGGAGCTTGATGGGAAGTTGTTCGTCAACATGCAGCAGGCCCCTACCTGGCGCGCCAACTGTCGGCGTTTCGACCCCTAGACCGACGAGTAAATTGTCGCCGCGTGTCCCAGCCCAGATGGGTCGGCGCGAGACGGAGCACAAAAGGGGGTGGAGAAACAGCAAAGGGGAAACTTGCGACCTTCGTGTTGTCCTGCGCCCAGGTCGGGTGCGCTTGCAGTAGGGGGGTTACAAGTGTCCGCGTGGGAGAGAGAGAGAGAGGGAGCCCTGTGCGTCGGCCCGTTCTCCCGCGCGGCCAACCTTCTCGTACGAGAGCCCTGGACCTTCCTTTTATAGGCGTAAGGAGAGGGCCCAGGTGTACAATGGGGGGTGTAGCAGTGTGCTAACGTGTCTAGCAGAGAGGAGCTAGAGCCCTAGTACATGCCGTCGTGGCAGTCGGAGAGGTTTTGGCACCCTGTTCATGTGATGTCGTGGCCGTCGGAGGAGAGCTTGGACCCTGTGGAAGGACAGCTGTCGGGGCTGTCGGATCCTTGCTGACGTCTCCTTGCTTCCGTAAGGGGCTAAGAGCCGCCGTCGTCATGGAGCACACGGGGTGCCATCATTACTTGTTTACCAGGGCGAGCCAGATGGGACGCCGGTCTTGTTCCCCGTAGCCTGAGCTAGCTAGGGGTAGGGTAATGATGGCCTTCCCTGTGACGTGGCGGGTCCGAGCCCGAGGTCGGGCAAGGCGGAGGCTCCTCCGAGGTCGAAGTCGAGTCTGGGCCCTGGGGTCAGGCGAGGCGGAGTTCGTCTCCCGATGTCGAGGCTGAGTCCGAGCCCTGGGGTCGGGCGAGGCGGAGTCCGTCTTCCGGGGTCGAGGCTGAGTCCGAGCCCTGGGTCGGGCGAGGCAGAGCTCGTCTTCCGATGCCGAGGTTGAGTCCGAGCCCTGGGTCGGGCAAGGCAGAGACTGTCTTCCGAGGCCAAGGCTGAGTCCGAGCCCTGGGTCGGGGGAGGCGGAGATCGTCTTCCAGGGTCGAGGCTGAGTCTGAGCCCTGGGTCGGGCGAGGCGGTGCTTCCCATGGCGCCTAAGGCTAGACTTAGCTGTTGTCAGCCTCACTCTGTCGAGTGGTACAGCAGTCGGAGCGGGGCAGGCGGCGCTGTTTTCCCATCAGGTCGGTCAGTGGAGCGGCGAAGTGACTGCGGTCACTTCGACTCTGTCGACTGGGGAGCGCGCGTCAGGATAAGGTGTCAGTCAATACTTGCATTAAATGCTCCTACGATACGGTCGGTTGGCATGGCGATCTGGCCATGGTTGCTTCTCCGCGATGACTAGGCCTCGGGCGAGCCGAAGGTGTGTCCGTCACTTGAGGGGGCCCTCGGGCGAGATGCGAATCCTCCGGGGTCGGCTGCCTTTGCCCGAGGCTGGGCTCGGGCGAGGCAAGATCGTGTCCCTTGTGTGGACTGAGCCTTGACCTTAATTGCGCCCATCAGGCCTTTGCAGCTTTGTGCTGATGGGGGTTACCAGCTGAGATTAGGAGTCTTGGGGGTACCCCTAATTATGGTCCCTGACAATGTTGTATAATTATTCATGTTGCCTTCTATGTTTCATATGCTTCTTCTTTCATTAATATGTACTGTGATGATGAAGGTACGTCCTTCACGACCTTTGTCTGAAGATCATTATATCCTAAGGGAGATAATGCTTCGGAGGACGAAGGGCTTTAATAATTAACATTTTGTGTTGCCTTGTTCTTAACTCATAGCATTTGAGAACAAGTCCCCAACATGTACGTGCCTTGAGACGCACTGCGATGGCATCCACTGGGTCCATTTTGAGGATGCGTCGATGATGGAAAAGTCTAGCTTGAACTATATATACTGCAGGCTGGCGAAGGGGCAGACCGGCGGCTACCGCCAAAGCTAACGTGCAGCAGCCGCCATCATAGCTAGCATGGCGGCCGCCCTAGCTAGCTCGTCGAGCGCGCGATGGCCATAGCACGCTCTAGGGTTTACTAACCGGCACGGCGTGCCCTAGGGTTTACGACCAGCGGCGAGCACGGCGACTGGTGTGGCTGATGACGATGGCGGTGGTGGCAGAGGCAAAAGGGAAAGAGTAAATAAAGGGATAGAGGAAAACCTGACGGTGGCGTGGGGGCGCGGGGACGACGCGGAGGATCATCGGCAAAGAAACCCTCGGGGACGAAATCCGGCAGCTTGACGACGTGATGAGATGAACCGGCTCTAGGGGACTTGTAAATTTTTCGAGCTCCCGCTCACCACCCGTTATATAGGCGCATTTTCTACTGGCAGTTGCCATAGAGAACCGCCAGTATAGATTGTTTTCCACTAGCGATTGTCTTAGAGAACCGCCAGTATAGATAGTTTGTCACTGGCGGTTGTCTGTGAGAACCGCCAGTATAAAATATTTACAATGGATTTTCATTGTCTAGTGTACTTATATATATTACATTAAGTATACTTTTATATCTTCTACGACAAGGGAAACTTGGTCATTGAGAACCACCAGTAAATTAAGACAATGAAGAAATATATATATATTGATCTCGAACTTATAATAGACATGGTCCTAACAATAATCAATTACATGACAATTTATAATCTAGGGAGCTATTATTGTTCCTTGTCCATCATGGTGTACCCAGGGCAACTATTTATGTGGGATGCTTCGCTCAACGTTCCTTATCTTGGTTGGATGGTCTATGAAAAGAGACATGTCATCGAATTGGTTAAAATCCTCCATATCAGATACACCATCAACTCCTATAGCTTGTTATTTTCTAGGAAAAACTACATGCTTCAATTTGTCGGTGCTTTTCTTCTCATTGTTAGAAATGATCTGTTCAGCATAGAAAACCAGTGCAGCACGATTAGCAAGGATCCATGGGTCATCTTTGTAACCTACCTTACTTAGATCAAGAACTCTCACCCCCATATTTGTCTATCGTGACATGTTTGTCTTCAACCCATTGACATCAGAAAATTGAAATATTAAATGTACCATAGTCTAGTTCCCATATGTCCTCAATAAAGCCAAAATATGTAATAGTCTGACTAGTTTCATCGTCTATGGCCTCACATCAAACACCGTTGTTTTGTGATATGCTCCTTTTGTCCTTGGACTAGGTACAAAATGTAAATCCACTAATGTCATAGGTTTGCCATGTCGTGACCTGGCGTGATGGTCTAGATGCCAACCCCTTAATGGTTTGTTCTTCTATTGTATCTCCGTGTGGAATGTCTTTCACAATTAGCCATGTGTTGAATCGCTGCTTATGTTGCTTCATTACTTAATCATCTGTTTGCCTAGGATTTTGCTCACGAAGCTCATTGATGTGTTGTTGGATAAATGGCTCCATTATCTCTAGCTGATGTAGGATGATGTGATGTGCCTCAAGTATTGTATTGTAATTCGGTGGGATGAAGGATTTCCGTCCCATCCTACCGCTTCCATACAGTCTACCCCCGTGTCGTGACGGAGGCAGACCTATTGCAACCTGGTCTTTTAGGATAATATTGCACAATGGACCTCCGGACTGAATGGCCTCTTTGGTACAGTACCCCTCTATCATGGATGCCTCGGGACGAGCATGGGTTGATACATAACCATTCAGTATTGACATGAAACGCTCATACGTCCACATTTCATGCAAGTACATAGGACCCAATGCCTCTATTTGTGGTATCAAGTGCACCACAAGTTGCACCATAATATCAAAGAACGATGGAGGGAAACACATCTCAAACTGCGATATTGTCTCCACTGCAAATTCCTGAAGAGATGCCAACTCATCACGGTCAATTACCTTTTATGAAATTCTATTGAAAAGTAGCACAACCGTGTGATTATCATATTTAAAAACAGAGGATTTATAGCCCTAATGGCAATAGGTAGGAATGTAGTTAACATGACATGACAAACATGTGAGTTGTAGTTGGTGACTGTCTGATCTTTCATTGACACAATACTCTGTATGCTAGAGTAGAATCTGGATGGGACTCTCAAATTATTGAGCCAAACACACATCGCATGTTTCTCATCTACATTAAGATTGTATCTTGCTGCTGGGAGATGGTACTTCCCATTTTCTTGAAGAACATGATGTAGTTCCTTTTTTATGCCTAAATTTACCAAGTCCACGCATGAATTGAGCCCTTCTTTTGTTTTGTCCTTTATGTCTATCAAGGTGCCAATTATGCTTTCAAACACGTTCTTCTGAACGTGCATACCATCGATCGCATGTCGCACATCAAACTCTTTCCAGTAATGCAAGTACTCGAAGAAAATAGACTTCCTTTTGAATATAGCCTCCAAAGCTGGTTTGGCATCCTTCCTTCTTTTCCCATCTTTTGTCTTCTTCCCGAAAACATAGTTGATATTCCTGACTATTTCAAAAACTCTATGACCTCTATTGTTACCCGATGGAGGAGTAGAATGTAGTTCACCATTATTGTCGAAGTACTTATCCATCTTTCGCATGCGGTACCTGTGTCCTTCCAATAAAAAGTGTTTGTGCCTCATGTACACTATCTTCTTAGATGCAGTAAGGGACATGTAAGCAGTTTCATCAATACATAATGTGCAACCAACCTTTCCCTTAAACTGGCCTGATAATGTGAAGAGAACAGGGTAATCGTTGATTGTAACAAAAATAATTGCTCTTAGTGTGAACGAATCTTTACGATACTCATCCAACATTTGGACACCTGTTTCCCACAATATTTTCATATCCTCCATTAAGGGCTCCAAAAATACATCCATGTCAACTCCAGGTTGTGTAGGTCCATAAATAAGAATGGTTAGCATAATGTACTTTCGTTTCTGCATCAACCATGTAGGAAGGTTGTATATGGTGAGGATCACCGGCCATGTGCTATGCTTACTACTCCTCTCAGCAAATGGATTCATTCCATCGGTACTCAGTGCGAACCTAATATTTCTTGGTTTATTGGCAAAGTCTCGGTGGTTGTCATTGAAATCTTGCCACTGCTTCCCATCGGCTGGATGTCGAAGCTTCCCATCGTTTTTGTGCTCATCATGTTGAACAGTTGTGTCTTTTAAACTGTCCCTACAGAATTGAAATGGCAATTATGCTCGCCGAACACAAAGCGGTGACTTTTGACGCCTCTTTGCTCCTCGAAGTTCGCGTAAATGTCGATCTAGTTCTCGATTTTAATATATTTAAATGCTCATCGGCCATGTTTCCACTATTCATTGCCTACAAACTCAGAAAAACTATCTTGCTTCAGCTTTCCACCCATGGCAACATCACCGAGTGATTCCTCTGCTTCTTTTGTCTCCCATTCCTCTAGCCGTGAACCAACCTGTGACACCCTAGGTGTCTATTTCGCATTATATCAGGAGATTTATCCTAATCTCGGATGCTCAGTGAAAAATTTCTATTTCTCGATCGCATATATCTCAATTTATCAAGTTATTCATGAATGTTTCACCAAGTTTGGAATTATTCGATCTCAAGAACAGCCAAATTTGGAGCCTGTTAAAAATTTTTATTTCTCGGAGCAAATGCAAATTCGAAAGTCAATATCGTCTCGCAACTCCTGTCCAGACTCATTTATTCGAACTCTTGACAGTTGTGATGTTATCCAATCAATGTCCGAATTCGCCTTCTCGATAGTCGTCTACGTCCAAATACTATGTCTGAATCCGCATTCTCCAGCGGAATCTCTATTGTGTCAACCTCTAATTATTTTTATTCAAATCAGCTTGTTATCTCTATATCATCATTCATCTCTATCTATCAAGTGTATTCTAAAGATGTCTCAAAGCTTGAACCAAATATTCGTATGAAATTATAAATCCTACGCATGCTTGAAACTGCTCGTCTGAACAAATGCAATTTTGAAATTAACAAAACATTATCATCTTGCTCAAGCAACTCTATATCAACTCTACAACAAAAGTTATTAAGGGTTCATGCAGAGAAAATGCCATGAAAATGTCGAGAAAATACCCCGATTGCCTTAAAAATATAATTTGAAGCTTTATAATGATGCTACCTTGACCAAAGTGAAACTTTATTTTATATTCAAGATATGAGGTTTGACCTTTAATAAAAGTTGTAGAACCTGTGTAATACAACAAATTTTATATTTAAACCAAGCCTTGATTCATCCTCTAAGTATCTCAAACAGTGCCATCAAGACAGAATAAAAATCTGATTTCAGAATTAAGTCTGGAATCAGTGTCGTTCGGGTTGACGTCTCGCGTTCCCAACTTTTTGTTGAATAACTCAAGTTTCCCGAAATATAAAAGTTGTTAATAATTAATAGAGGCACAACATATTAAAAGATGGCATTCATCCGATTCCGTTTGACATGCTTTGACATTTAGTTTTCACAATTTTCCACTGATTTCTAACCCTCTGACAAACCAATTTTCGTGGGTATATAACTTTCTAACCAGTGCCCGAATTACCTCAATCTCTATACACGATTTGTAGATTATAGATCAAGGAAGAAATTTTGTGCAGCGACCAAGGTTCAATTCCAAAAGAAAAATGCCAAAAATGGGCGCCCAAAGTCGCTCTGCCATCACCTGCCAGCAGACTGACTGACCAGAGCTCTGCAGGCCGCCCATCTCCACCAATGGCTGCCAGCGACGCCTCTTTAAAATCAAGCATACTGCCCTCTCCCTTCTCCTCCAAGCCATTTCATTCTCCAGCCAGACCTCCTCACGCCAGCCCCATGCCGAGCACCTCTCTAGCTCCCTCCCATGGGCGTGCGCCACCCCTGCTGTTTTCTCCATCGCGTAGGTGCAGGCGACCCTGTCCATGGCTGGTGCTCCAAGCTCCGGTAGTCCCCTAGCGCAGCAACGCCCTCTTACCAGAGGCGGACGTACAGGGGGGCAAAGTAGGCCATGGCCCCCCTGAAATTTTGAAACTATTTATATGTATAGTATAGTTTACTGTAAAAGTGTATAAATAATAAAATGTATGATGGGCCAAAATAAACTGAGTCTTTAGGCCCGTTAGCTAACTGCATTTGAGGCCTGAGTTTGAGCACTTGAGGGATCGAGGCCTGTTAGCTTTGCTGCTTTGGTCGCTGGCCGCCGCTCAGTTTGCCATGGTTTTCTAGGAGAAGCCGCCGCTCAGTTTCACACACGGCCGCCGCCGCCACTGCTGTCCCCGTCCAGCGTGCTGTCCGGCACTCCGGCTATCGGCTGCTGTCCCCAACCCGTCCACGGTCCGCTTCCTGTTCCTGGCCGCTGGCCCGGACGTCCACGGCTGTCGGCAAGAAGCAGGCAAGCAGCCCGTCCACCTGTTCCTAGCCGCTGGCTCGGTGCACGTTCTGAAGAATAGAAGAAGGCAAGAAGCTAATTAGCCAAGAAGCGAGCAGGCAAGCAGCCACGAAGGTAAGCACTTAGGCACTTAGCAGTTAGCACTAAACAGACAAGCGTATAAGTAGATTTGCAATCTTGTATGATTAATAAATGGATTAGATAAATTTATAAGTAGCTGATATGTTGATGATTATTACTCCTCTTTGTTTAGATAAATGAGGAGATTTTTTCAGCCACTTTCAAGGGGGTCCGCAATTGGTGGTCAGGATAATAATAATGTCAATGATGTGCCAATCGCGCAAACAAGAATTTCAGATCAGTCAAATGTTGGAAGGGCATTTAATCCAGATGAAATAGTTGCAGATCCAGCATTAAGAAGACAAATTGATGAGTATAATATAAATGTACAAGATGAAGTAAGAAGGTCATATATTTTGAAAGGTCCATGCCAACCAAGAGGTTTAGATTTTCCTCGCAGACAATATGGCCAGAGATCAAGACATTTTCAAGAACAATGGTATGAAAATTATGATTGGTTGGAGTACAGTGAGTCAAAGGATGCATCCTATTGCTTTTATTGCTTTCTTTTTAAGCAACTAGCAAAGGGTGATAAATACGAAGCTTTCACCAAAGTTGGGTACAATAATTGGAAAGATGCGGTTGTAAAGTTTAAAGCTCATGTGGGTGGTGTTAATAGTATACACAACAATGCTAGATTGCATTTTGATGATTTTAGTAATCAAAGGCAAAGCATAGATTCTGTCATGTCCAGTGCTACTCGTGAGGCTGAAGAGCTATATAAAATCAGATTGACTTGTTCATTACATTGTACAAGATATTGCAAAGGAAGAGCTCTCTCAAATGTTGCAAAGGAAGAGTGTTGATATTGTTCTTGCCATGGAGTTACTTGATGTTGTTAAAGCCCGAATGGCTATGATGAGGACATATAATGGTTGGGAGTCATTCTTTGAAGATGTGAAGGAATTTTGTGCTAATAAGGGTATTCCTGTGGTAGACATGGATGCAGAAGTACCTATTAGAGGTCGATCAAGGCGAGATGGATTCACAGTCACAAATCTTCACTACTACCGCACCGAGATATTTTTTGTTATTCTTGATAAAATCAATACAGAGTTGTGTCATCGGTTCAGTGAAGTTTCAAGTGAGTTGCTAGTTGGTTTTGCTTGCCTTGATCCAAAGAAGTCATTTTCTATGTTCAATTTGGAGAAGCTTGTTAAGCTTGCTAAGTTATATGATCAAGATTTCACAGTTGTTGATCGTGCAATGTTAAGAGAGCAACTCGAGACATATATTGTTCATGTGAGAAGGCATGCTGCTTTTAGTACTTGTGAAGATATTGCATCTCTTTCTATTAAGATGGTTCAGACTGGAAAGCATGTTGTGTTTCCTTTAGTCTACAAGCTAATTGAGTTGGCCCTATTATTACCTGTGTCAACGGCAAGTGTTGAAAGAACATTTTCAGCTATGAATATAATTAAGAGAGAATTGCGTAACAAGATTGAAGATGATTGGTTGAATGATTTAATGGTTTGCTACATTGAGAAAGAGATCTTCAAATTCGTTGATGATGAGCTTATTATTCGAAGATTTCAACGTCTCAAAACTAGAAGGATGGAATTGCCTCGGTCAACAAGAACTTAACGGTATGTTTGATTTTTTTATTTATATGGTTTTTTCTTTGAATTTTGTATCATGTATTGATATAAAACTTGAATTTTACGCGGCAGTAGTTGTTTACGGTATGGCTTGATTTTATCATGTGATTTTTTGGCCCACCCTGAATTCTTGTCCTGCGTCCACCACTGCCTCTTACATGGGTACTTTCCTATCTCTCCCATGGGTGTGCGTCCCTCTCCCTGCAGCCATGGCCGAGCTCCCTCCACCAGCGGCAAATCTGCCCTGTGCGTGCACATCCTAGAGGTTGAAGAAGGTGTTTGTGAGGCTGACGTGTGGGCCTAAGACGAAGGGTAATGGTGCTTCAAATTCCAGACTCCATAATATCTTGTAAAATTCATATCTTGAGTTTGGTAGCTCCTAAAATTGTGAAACTTAATTTGTTGCCTTCCTTATGAAATTATCTATCTGTTAGATCTATAGGTTGGCATGTTTTAGTGGAAAATTTTTTCAGTAGAAATTTGTATTTAAAAACTGGTTTAGAGAATAAACGAACTTGTTTCTCTCCATAATTTTATTTATAAAAATCCAAAAATGATGAAACCTGTTTTGTTAGTTAGATGTTATCATACTCCATCAAGGAAAAATATAAAAATTATATGTTGTTCACAGTTTTCTTGGTGTGTTAATTAAAACAAGTTAAATAGAGAAAAGAAGATTTATTTGCTTGTTATTTTTGGATCTGTAGCTCCGGTGCTCCAAATGAATTCACATTTTTACGGTAGACTCTTGGTGTAATGCTTGGTGACTGGTAAAAAGTTCATGAATTGTGGTGCATGTATGATTAAGTTAGTGATTTAACTTGATTGATGCATATTAAGTAGTTTTAAATGGTTTATAAATTATGTATGAGTGTAAAAATGGAAAATGGTGTTCCACTGTCCTTGTATGATATTATAGTAGCCTAAGGAAACTTAATATGGTCATGCATCTACAGAAAATAATTAATTTTAGATTTAACTTGCTCTCACATGCTTTATTGTATTAATAATTTGTTATTTTTGTAGTAAATAAAATATAAAATCTGAGCATGTGAAATTTATACATTGGTCATGATTTGTTATTACCTATGCCTCATAAACATTCCAGCCCCAAACTAGATAGTATCATATAGTACTAAAATAACACCCATTTTATAATTACAATAGTTAGTGAAAAATATAGGAGTAAACAAAATCATGCATATTTCATGGAATGCTTGAGTTACACCTTAAAACTAATTAGAGATTTAATGGTTATGTCATGGTGTTCTAAAGATAAATATTAATAGTGCTTCATCATTATTTTGTGTGATGTCGGACATGTGTGTCGAAGTGTTTTATTTTGGTGAATGCGTTTGTTAATTGTGTGGTAATTGCACGAAATGACTTGGATAAAAATTAATAAGTCGACTTGTTGGTCCTAATTTGTTTGTTTTAACTCTAACATATGGTAAAGTGTTATAATAGTTCGAGTCTCTAGAACGCGGCAATTCTTGAAGTAAATAGGAGCTGAAATTATTAGTTGGTGTTTTGGACTGCACGCAGTGATTTCCCCGTGCTGTATGTTTGATGAACCAAATTATGTTTTCTGTAGATATATGCTATAGAAAAGTGGTAGATAACTTTATTATCTTGCTGGTGTTAAAATTTGACAGGCATAAGTCTGATCGTTTAGGAGCTATGCTTTTTATAAATTCAGTAACAGAATCTATCCAAATTCTATACATATTTCAAAAACTGCATTGTGTGCCTAATTTAATGTTACAATCTGTTCATGGTCGTTATAAGAAAGTTGTATATGCTTTTCTTATCTTGCTTGTATTAAAATTTCATAACCATAGGCCTGACAGATTAGGAGTTATGAATTTTACAAACTGGTTGATGTGTTCTGTCCACTGTCAGAACAGATTTCGAAAACTGTAATGTTTGATTTGATTAAACCTGGAATCACTTCTTGGTGATTATAAAAGTTATGTAGTGTTTTGTCAAGCTTTCCAAAAAGTCTTGGATCACTCTTTTGGGTGAGCTGAAGATTAAGTTATGGATGTTTAAAGTGTGAAGACTGAATCTGTCCAGTTCTGGACAGCAAAGCCTTCTAATGTTTTTGTCCTAAATTGCATATTGAATCCCCTTGAGACGTTTATAAATAATTTGTAGAATATTTAATTAGCTTTCAAGAAAGTCTAGAGTCACTTTGTTTGGATGTCTTAATCTTTAGTTGTGAATTTTTAAATTCGCAAGTCTGAATCTGTCCAAACCTGAATAAAGTTGTCGTTTATCACTATTTAACCTTGTTAAGTGTCTAATCACCTTGAGATGACAATACCAAAGTTGTAGATAACTTCTTAGACTTTCCAAAAAGTATTTGATCACTATTTTTAGATGAATACCTTGCGAGTTACGACTGAAACAACTACTGTGTTGTTGTCCTAAATATGTTAATTGTGATTGATTGTTCCACTCTAGTGTGCTTGTCTTGAGTCGACTGCTTGTTGTTTTGGATTTTGACTGAGCATGAGTAATAATGATAGTAACTGATATAATTTGGTTATATATAAGTAACTAGTGTATGTTCCTAAGTAGTAAATTAAATTGTTGAAGTCTAGTAAGTAATCAGCTTCAATCAACGTTATTTTAACAAGTGTCGTTATATGGATAAGAAACACAATAAACAAGATGTTACCATTTTTAATACTTGTGTAGCAAATATAATATTGCTAAATAACCAACCTCATTAGACTAGTATAAGAAGCAATGTGATTAGGCTATTGCTTTCCGTGTGTGCTCTTCGGTGTGTCCTTGCATTAGAATATTGAGAATGTTGGTAGAACCAGATTAAGTAAATATTCCCTATTAAAGTAAGTTTGTCTGTATGACATTTAGAAGTCATAGTGAATGTACGCGTGCCTAAGTAGTTTAATAATAGAGTAACTAAGAAAGGATAAAAGTGAATGTGGTAAATGCTTGTACGTATGATGTCGTGTTGTGTTGGTTAAATATAGGAAATTTTCGTCGTCTTTCCAGTAATGTTGACTTGTTGTGCCCAATGACGTATAGATAACTAATGCTAACGTGTGGTGGTTTACGGTGTCTTCTAAATTAATGTTAGTTCGCTACTGTGTCTTTATATATCTTATGGTATTTTTCATCATATTCATACATATGCATCTTGCATCTCATTTAGGACCGAGAGAGGATGATCGTGCAAGTGATGTGGTGCCAACCACAAGGTGCAGTCGGTGGACAACCCAAGGAAGGATGGACTAAACCGGTGGATGCTCGCTAAGCAAGCACCTCCCCCAGCAAACACTACCTAAGTGTTAAATTAAAGGCAAGCCCCGGTTTTATGCATAACCGTTTTATATGCTATTTTACTACACTTAATGTTTATAGGCTTGTACTGTGCACTTAAGTGTAGGAGTTGCCTGAAACCCTAGTTGCATGAAATCAGGATTCCTTTTGAGATGGATACTAGTATGCTAGGTCGAGTAGCTGCTATGCTAAATCAGGATCTCGATAGAAGTCGAGTGATTTTTCTAGCACTCGCGCGAGGTCAGGATTTGGTTGTATCCATTTTGATAACAGAATGATGATGGTCTGTGGACGCGGATCCAAGGGGATGCGTGGTCTATGAGACAAAATTGGAATAAGGATTAACGTGCGGATACCTATGTCAAGCGTTTGAACGTACTAAACACATGTCGGGAAATATGGTAACCGGTAAACCTAGTACCTGAGTGAAGTCGGGCGCAGACTTTATCCCTCACACGACCTAAGACTGGGTCTCCCATTCTAGATATGGTGGGTACAAGTGCGGCCACTGCACGGCAGCGGCCGGGGTCAGTGGAGCATTGTATGCCAAGGTGGTGAGCCCTGGCCGCGAATGGGGAATCGACGGGGACGGTTGACATGTGTGGGGACGGAGTGCCCCTACATGTCGTGTGTTTAGGTTTACCTTGCAAGGTTAAAACTCGATTCGAATCGTCTGCTTCTCGCAGCTAATGAGACTACTTGATCCATTGTACTGCATTGAGTAATAAGTGGAAATGAGGATACTGGCAAAGGATGTTGATTGCACTAAATGATTGTTACCATGTATGAATAGATAGGTTCTCATCTAGTCTGAATTATTATTATAGAACTGGAAAAGCTAAAACTTGATTTTAGACTCAGCTAGTGCTTTTGGCAAACCAAACCCCTCACCCAAACAATTGCATGTCTAGAGGTAGAGGAGTAGACTCCTCACACCGGGTAAGTCTAGCTGAGTATTAGTATACTCAGCCTTGCTTGTGGCATAATTTTTGCAGGTACCTCCTTGATTTGGTTGATGGTGTGACTTGGCCTCTATCCCTGCCACCGGGATAGACGGTCGAGTGGGTTATTGCTTCCGCAGGACAGGACCAGGAGAAGTAGCGTGGCCAGGCTTCGCCATGTTACTCGGTTTTCTCCATTAGTTATTTCCGCTGCACTAAAAATATTATTATTGCTTTTGAAACTCCGATAATGTAATTACTATTGATACTTATTAAATTTGTGGTATTATGATTTATTGTATTTCGATGCGCCTCACCTTCGAGTGAGCTAGTGGTATTTGATCCTGGATAAGTGGCTTTATCGGACTAGATCTGAGGGACTGACGGGTTATTCTGATTTAAGTGTGTTGCTGCCTTTAAGGGTGTTGTCACACCCGGATTACATAGAGGAAGACTTACAAAATAAAAGATAAATATAACAGGATCTAAAATCTATCCTTGGCGCCAGAAAGCTGACTGGGAGACGCCACCTAGATCAAGTCGAAAGCCTCAGAGTTAGGCGGCTCCTCTTCGACCACCTGTTCTTCTCCTGTGGGAGGGTGTGAGACAGCAAGAGTGAGCTCACATACGTTCATAGCTCAACAAGTCGTGGGGAATAATGTGCATGAACTCACCAAAGGTGAGAGTTCATGTGAAGTGTAAGGCTGATCAACAAAGTAAGGGCTGAAGCTGAGCATTGCTTTTTGAGAGCACCTAGAGGGGGGTGAATAGGTGATCCTGTAAAACTTAAAACTTAATCCACAAAACTTGATTAGGAGTTAGCACGGTTAAGCCAAGTGGCTAGAGAAGAGATCTTGCACAACACGATAACCACAAAGAGATCAATACAGAGATGGCACAGTGGTTTATCCCGTGGTTCGGCCAAGTACAAAACTTGCCTACTCCACGTTGTAGCGTCCCAACGGACGAGGGTTGCAATCAACCCCTCTTAAGCGGTCCAAAGACCCACTTGAATACCACGGTGTTTTGCTTTCTTGACTATATCTCGTTTGCGAGGAATCTCCATAACTTGGAGCCTCTCGCCCTTACAATTGATGTTCACAAAGAAGCACGGAGTAAGGGAGGGATGAGCAACGCACACAAGACACAACGATCACAGCAAATACGCACACACAAGACCCAGACTTAAGCTAAAGAGACTATCACAAGTTTCACACTAGAACGAAGCTCAAATCACTAAGAATGTCGAATAAGTGCGCAAGAATGGAGTGTGAGTGATCAACAATGCTCAAAGGATGCTTGGTTTTCTCCTCCATGCGCCTAGGGGTCCCTTTTATAGCCCCAAGGCAGCTAGGAGCCGTTGAGAGCAATCTGGGAAGGCAATTCTTGCCTTCTGTCGTCTAGCGCACTGGACAGTCCGGTGTACCACCGGACACTGTCCGGTGCGGATTTCCTTCCTTATTTGGCGAAGCCGACCGTTGGCAGCCTTGGAGCCGTTGGCGCACCGGACACTGTCCGGTGCACACCGGACAGTCCGATGCCCCCTACTAGCCGTTGGCTCGGCCACGTGTCCCGCGCGGATCGCGCGGCCGACCGTTGGCCCGGCCAACCGTTCGCTCACCGGACAGTCCGGTGCACACCGGACTGTCCGGTGAATTATAGCCGTACGCCGTTAATCACTTCCCGAGAGCAGCAAGTTCGCCTGAGCCAGCCTGGCGCACCGGACACTGTCCGGTGCACCACCGGACAGTCCGGTGCACCCAGACAGAGCTGACTATGGCTGAACAAAGCCATCTTTAATCTCAACTTGATTTTTCTTGTTTCTAGCACTTAGAGACAATACATTAGTCTCTAAAACAATGTACTAAGTCTGAGAAACATACCTTTATACTTGATTTGTACTTTGTCCACCATTTAACACTTAGGCACTTGTGTTGGACACTAAATCACCAAAATACTTAGAAATGGCCCAAGGGCACATTTCCCTTTCAATCTCCCCCTTTTTGGTGATTTATGCCAACACAACATAGAGCAAGTAGAACAAGTGCAAAATCACTTCAAATAAGAACTCAAAATTGTTTTGATTCAAATTTGACATATATGGATCATTCTTTGCCACCACTTGGTTTGTTTTTGCAAATCAAACTCAATTTCCTATCTCTAAGTCAAACACACATGTTGAAACATAAAGAGAGATATTTCACGAGAAATTGATCAAGGATTCAAAAACTCCCCCTTTTTCCCATAATCAACCATTCTCCCCACAAGAGGCCAACTTTTGACAATAAGAGACAAACAAGAGTATTTTGACAAACAAAACTCTAACTCTACTTTTTCAAACATTCTCAAGTGGTAGCTGATCCATTTCTTGCTTTTGGCCTTATTTTCTCCGCCTTTGGCATCAAGCACCAAAACGGGATCAATTTTGGCCCTTTAACCCCATTGCCTCACCAAAATCTTCAACTAAGAGTAAAAAGGCAATAAGAGTACAAAGATGAACTTGGTAAAAAGTTACTCTTTCATCGGAGTGCAGTGGAAGTCTTGCATGGTCCAAGTCCACCTTTGCCCTTTCAAACCTCCTTTGAGACTAAATTAAGCAAACTCAATCACACAGTTAGTCTCAAAGGGTCAAGTTGTAGCACATCTCCCCCTAAATTTGTGCATCACTTGCAAAGGACTTGTGAGGTCCGGGGAGTGTTTGTACAACTTGAGCACCATAAATAAACAACAAAATGCATTAAGGAACATGATCAAAGGCATAAACACATGCATGCTATTAATCAATCCAAGTTCCGCGAATCTAAGACATTTAGCTCACTACGCAGCTTGCAAAAGGTCTGCTCATCTAAAGGCTTGGTAAAGATATCGGCTAGCTGGTTCTTGAAGCTAACATGAAACACTTCAATATCTCCCTTTTGCTGGTGGTCTCTCAAAAAGTGATGTCAGATGTCTATGTGCTTTGTGCGGCTGTGTTCAACAGGATTATCCGCCATGCGGATAGCACTCTCATTATCACATAGGAGTGGGACTTTGCTCAGATTGTAGCCAAAGTCCCTGGGGGTTTGCCTCATCCAAAGTAGTTGTGCGCAACACTGTCCTGCGGCAACGTACTCGGCCTCAGCGGTGGATAGGGCAATGGAAGTTTGTTTCTTAGAGCTCCATGACACCAGGGACCTTCCTAAGAATTGGCACATCCCCGATGTACTCTTCCTATCGACCTTACATCCAGCATAGTCGGAGTCTGAATATCCAATCAAGTCAAAGGTAGACCCCTTTGGATACCAGATTCCGAAGCAAGGCGTAGCGACTAAATATCTAAGAATTCGCTTCACGGCCACTAAGTGACACTCCCTTGGATCGGATTGAAATCTAGCACACATGCATACGCTAAGCATATTATCCAGTCTACTGGCACATAAATAAAGTAAAGACCCTATCATTGACTGGTATGCCTTTTGATCAACAGACTTACCTCCTTTGTTGAGGTCGGTGTGTCCGTCGGTCCCCATCGGAGTCGGAGTCTTTGCGGGCTTGGCGTCCTTCATCCCAAACCGCTTTAGCAAGTCTTGCGTGTACTTCGTTTGGGAGATGAAGGTGCCGTCCTTGAGTTGCTTCACTTGGAACCCAAGGAAGTAGTTCAACTCGCCCATCATCGACATCTCAAATTTCTGTGTCATCACCCTGCTAAACTCATCGCAAGTCTTAGTAAAAAGAGTTGGATCGGCTTTCCCAACCTTGAAAGCATTAGCAATTAAAAAGTCTCTAAGGCATTCATACCATGCTCTTGGAGCTTGCTTAAGTCCATAGAGCGCCTTAGAGAGCTTACACACGTGGTCGGGGTACCGTTCATCCTCGAAGCCAGGGGGTTGCTCTACGTACACCTCCTCCTTGATTGGCCCGTTGAGGAAAGCGCTCTTCACATCCATTTGAAACAACCTGAAAGAATGGTGAGCGGCATATGCTAGCAAGATACGAATGGACTCTAGCCTAGCCACAGGAGCAAAAGTCTCCTCAAAGTCCAAACCTGCGACTTGGGCATAACCTTTTGCCACAAGTCGAGCCTTGTTCCTTGTCACCACCCCGTGCTCGTCTTGTTTGTTGCGGAACACCCACTTGGTTCCCACAAGATTTTGCTTAGGACAAGGCACCAGTGTCCAAACTTCATTCCTCTTGAAGTTGTTGAGCTCCTCCTACATGGCCAACACCCAGTCCGGATCTAGCAAGGCCTCTTCTACCCTAAAAGGCTCAATAGAAGAGACAAAAGAGTAATGCTCACAAAAATTAACTAATCGAGACCGAGTAGTTACTCCCTTGCTAATATCACCCAAAATCTGGTCGACGTGATGATCCCTTTGAATCATCGCTCGAACTTGGGTTGGAGGTGCCGGTTGCGCTTCTTCCTCCATTACATGATCATATTGTGCTCCCCCTTGATCACACGCCTTCTGTTCATCATCTTGAGTTTGGGGATGCACCATTGTTGAGGAAGAAGGTTGATCTTGTTCATCTTGTTCCTGTGGCCGCACATCTCCAATCGCCATGGTGCGTATTGCGGCTGTTGGAACTTCTTCTTCATCTACATCATCAAAATTAACAACTTGCTCTCTTGGAGAGCCATTAGTCTCATCAAATACAACGTCGCTAGAGACTTCAACCAAACCCGATGATTTGTTGAAGACTCTATACGCATTTGTATTTGAGTCATAACCTAACAAAAACCCTTCTACGGCTTTGGGAGCAAATTTGGAATTCCTACCCTTCTTCACTAGAATGTAGCATTTACTCCCAAAAACCCGAAAATACGAAACATTTGGTTTGTTACCGGTTAGTAGCTCATACGACATCTTCTTGAGGAGGCGATGAAGGTAGACCATGTTGATGGCGTGGCAAGCCGTGTTCACGGCTTTCGACCAAAAGCGCTCAGGGGTCTTGAACTCTCCAAGCATCGTCCTCGCCATGTCTATAAGCGTCCTGTTCTTCCTTTCTACCACACCATTTTGCTGTGGTGTGTAGGGAGCGGAGAACTCGTGCTTGATCCCTTCCTCCTCAAGGTATTCCTCCACTTGAAGATTCTTGAACTTGGACACATTGTCGCTCCTTATCTTCTTCACCTTGAGCTCAAACTCATTTTGAGCTCTTCTTAGGAAGCGCTTGAGGGTCCCTTGGGTTTCAGATTTATCCTGCAAAAAGAATACCCAAGTGAAGCGGGAAAAGTCATCAACAATAACTAGTCCATACTTACTTCCTCCTATGCTTAGATAGGCGACGGGTCCGAAGAGGTCCATATGTAGCAGCTCCAGAGGTCTTGATGTGGTCATCACATTCTTGCTGTGATGCGCTCCTCCCACTTGTTTACCTGCTTGACAAGCTGCACAAGGTCTATCTTTTTCGAAAGTAACATTGGTTAGACCTATCACGTGTTCTCCCTTTAGAAGCTTGTGAAGGTTCTTCATCCCCACATGTGCTAAGCGGCGATGCCACAGCCAGCCCATGCTAGTCTTAGCAATTAAGCATGCATCTAGACTGGCCTCCTCTTTTGCAAAATCAATTAAATAAAGTTTGCCGTCTAATACACCCTTAAAAGCTAATGAACCATCACTTCTTCTAAAGACAGACACATCTACATTAGTGAATAGACAATTATATCCCATATTGCATAATTGACTAACAGATAACAAATTATATCCAAGAGACTCAACTAAAAACACATTAGAAATAGAGTGCTCGGATGAAATAGCAATCTTCCCTAACCCTTTCACCTTGCCTTGGTTCCCATCACCGAATATTATTGAATCTTGGGGATCCTTGTTCTTGACGTAGGAAGAGAACATCTTCTTTTCCCCCGTCATGTGGTTTGTGCATCCGCTGTCGATAATCCAGCTAGAGCCCCCGGATGCATAAACCTGCAAGGCAAATTTAGGCTTGGGTCTTAGGTACCCAACTCATATTGGGTCCTACAAGGTTAGTACAAATATCCTTAGGGACCCAAATGCAAGTTTTGTCTCCCTTGCATTTTGCCCCTAATTTTCTAGCAACTATCTTCCTATCCTTTCTACAAATAGCAAAGGAAGCATTTAAAGCATGATAAATTGTAGAAGGTTCACTACTTGTTTTCCTAGAAACATGAACAACATTTCTTCTAGGCATGTGATTAATAACATTTTTCCTCGCTAAATTTCTATCATGCACAACATGGGAACTAGAAGCAGTCATAGCATATGAAACAACATTATTGCAATGAACGTTCTTAGAATATTTCCTATCATTGTATAAGAAAGCATGGTTCTTTTGCACACTATTTGCCATAGGGGCCTTCCCTTTCTCCTTGATGGAGATGGGTGCCTTATGGCTTGTCAAGTTCTTGGCTTCCCTCTTGAAGCCAAGCCCATCCTTAATTGAGGGGTGTCTACCAACCGTGTAGGCATCCCTAGCAAATTTTAGTTTGTCAAAATCACTCTTGCTAGTCTTAAGTTGGGCATTAAGACTAGCTACTTCATCATTTAATTTAGAAATGCGAGCTAGGTGTTCACTACAAGCATCAATGTTAACATCTTTACACCTAGTGCAAGTTACAACATTTTCTACACACGATGTTGATTTACTAGCTATTTCTAACTTAGCATTCAAATTATCATTTATGCTCCTTAAGCTAGAAATTGTCTCATGGCAAGTAGATAGTTCATAAGAAAGCATCTCATTCCTTTTAACTTCTAAAGCATGAGATTTTTGTGCCTCTACAAATTTATCATGTTCTTCATATAACAAATCCTCTTGCTTTTCTAATAACTTATTCTTATCATTCAAGGCATCAATTAATTCATTAATTTTATCAACCTTGGTTCTATCTAGGCCCTTGAATAAACATGAATAATCTATTTCATCATCACTAGACTCGTCCTCACTTGAAGAAGCATAAGTAATATTTCGAGTACATACCTTCTTCTCCCTTGCCATGAGGCATGTATGGCGCTCGTTGGGGAAGAGGGTCGATTTGTTGAAGGCGGTGGTGGCGAGTCCTTCGTTGTCGGAGTCGGACGACGAACAATCCGAGTCCCACTCCTTGCCAAGGTGTGCCTCGCCCTTAGCCTTCTTGTAAGCTTTCTTCTTTTCCCTCTTGTTCCCTTGTTCCTGGTCACTATCATTATCGAGACAATTAGCGATAAAATGACCAACCTTACCACATTTGAAGCATGAGCGATTCCCCTTCGTCTTGTTCTTGTAAGGCTGTCCTTTGCGTTCCTTAAGCGCCGTCTTGAAGCGCTTGATGATGAGGGCCATCTCTTCATCATTGAGCCCGGCCGCCTCAACTTGTGCTACCTTGCTAGGTAGCGCCTCCTTGCTCCTCGTTGCCTTGAGAGCAATGGGTTGAGGCTCATGGATTGGACCGTTCAACGCGTCGTCCACGTATCTTGCCTCCTTGATCATCATCCGCCCGCTTACGAACTTTCCAAGGATCTCCTCGGGCGTCATCTTCGTGTACCTAGGATTCTCACGAATATTGTTCACAAGATGTGGATCAAGAACGGTAAAGGACCTTAGCATTAGGCGGACGACATCGTGGTCTGTCCATTGCGTGCTTCCATAGCTCCTTATCTTGTTGATGAGGGTCTTGAGCCTGTTGTATGTTTGGGTTGGCTCCTCCCCTCTTATCATCGCGAATCTCCCAAGTTCGCCTTCCACCAATTCCATCTTGGTGAGCATGGTAACATCGTTCCCCTCATGTGAGATCTTGAGGGTGTCCCATATTTGCTTGGCATTGTCCAAGCTTGCTTACCTTATGGTACTCGTCCCTGCACAATGAGGCTAACAACACAGTAGTAGCTTGTGCATTTTTATGAATTTGCTCGTTAATGAACATGGCATTATCAGTACTATCAAATTTCATTCCACTCTCTACTATCTCCCATATGCTTGGATGGAGAGAGAACAAGTGACTACGCATTTTGTGACTCCAAAATCTGTAGTCCTCTCCATCAAAGTGAGGAGGTTTGCCAAGTGGAATGGAGAGCAAATGAGTATTTGTACTTTGCGGAATACGAGAGTAATCGAAAGAAAAGTTTGAATTAACTGTCTTCCTTTTGTCGTACTCGTTGTCGTCGTTGTCCTTTTGGGAAGAAGTGGACTCGTCGCTGTCGTCGTAGTAGACGATCTCCTTGATACGCCTCGTCTTCTTCTTCTTCCCATCTCTTCGTTTGTGACCCGAGCCCGAGTCGGTAGGCTTGTCATCATTTGGCTCGTTGGCGAAGGACTCCTTCTCCTTATCATTGATCACAATCCCCTTTCCCTTAGGATCCATCTCTTCGAGCGATTAGTCCCTTTCTTGAAGAGAATGGCTCTGATACCAATTGAGAGCACCTAGAGGGGGGTGAATAGGTGATCCTGTAAAAACTTAAAACTTAATCCACAAAACTTGATTAGGAGTTAGCACGGTTAAGCCAATTGGCTAGAGAACAGATCCTGCACAACACCATAACCACAAAGAGATCAATACAGAGATGGCACAGTGGTTTATCCCGTGGTTCGGCCAAGTACAAAACTTGCCTACTCCACGTTGTGGCGTCCCAACGGACGAGGGTTGCAATCAACCCCTCTCAAGCGGTCTAAAGACCCACTTGAATACCACGGTGTTTTGCTTTCTTGACTATATCCCGTTTGCGAGGAATCTCCACAACTTGGAGCCTCTCGCCCTTACAATTGATGTTCACAAAGAAGCACGGAGTAAGGGAGGGATGAGCAACGCACACAAGACACAAAGATCACAGCAAATACGCACACACAAGACCCAGACTTGAGCTAAAGAGACTATCACAAGTTTCACACTAGAACGAAGCTCAAATCACTAAGAATGTCGAATAAGTGCACAAGAATGGAGTGTGAGTGATCAACAATGCTCAAAGGATGCTTGGTTTTCTCCTCCATGCACCTAGGGGTCCCTTTTATAGCCCCAAGGCAGCTAGGAGCCGTTGAGAGCAATCTAGGAAGGCAATTCTTGCCTTCTGTCGCCTGGCACACCGGACAGTCCGGTGTACCACCGGACACTGTCCGGTGCGGATTTCCTTCCTTATTTGGCGAAGCCGACCGTTGGCAGCCTTGGAGCCGTTGGCGCACCGGACACTGTCCGGTGCACACCGGACAGTCCGGTGCCCCCTACTAGCCGTTGGCTCGACCACGTGTCCTGCACGGATCGCGCGGCCGACCGTTGGCCCGGCCGACCGTTGGCTCACCAGACAGTCCGGTGCACACCGGACAGTCCAGTGAATTATAGTCGTACGCCATTAATCACTTCCCGGGAGCAGCAAGTTCGCCTGAGCCAGCCTGGCGCACCGGACACTGTCCGGTGCACCCAGACAGAGCTGACTATGGCTGAACAAAGCCATCTTTAATCTCAACTTGATTTTTCCTGTTTCTAGCACTTAGACACAATACATTAGTCTTTAAAACAATGTACTAAGTCTGAGAAACATACCTTTATACTTGATTTGTACTTTGTCCACCATTTAACACTTAGGCACTTGTGTTGGACACTAAATCACCAAAATACTTAGAAATGGCCCAAGGGCACATTTCCCTTTCACTTTTATAGGTTGGTCAAAATTTTATTAGCAATTACTAAGTGTAAGTAAATACCAAACCTTAATAATAATAAAGAAAAGTAATAGTAAAATAATCCCAAATGCGATGCAAATGTCAAATTAAATTTAAGTTCCATAAATTAATCATGTGAGGGTCCGAGCTGCTCATGACCGTGAGCACGGCTAGTATACCAGTTTTACACTTTGCAGAGGTTGCACATCTTTACCCACAAGTCATGTTACCCATCTGCCAAGAGATGGCCAATCCCATACACCTCTACCGAGGAGGCGAGGCAGGGTAACACTACGAGGCCTTTACAAAGTTCCACTAGCTTCAGAAATCCCGCTACAGTTTATAGGAAGCTCCAGTGCAGGAATCCCTCGCCTGACCGCCATCGCAGCAAAATCAACCCAAGGACCTCCCTACACTGACCACTCCCCTACTGCCCTTGCCCCTTTCGGGTAAGAAAGACATCCACTAGCTTTCCTAGTTAATCAGCCAAGGGCGTCCCATTAAACCCTTGTGGTAGCACTATTTTTCCCGGGTGGTCGCTCCATGTTGCCATTAACATAATGATCTTAACATGAACAGTAATAATAAAAAGATAATAAAATAGTAATCATGAATAGTGTATCTCCATACTCAAATCCACATAAAGCAATAGCAGGTACTACCCAAAAATGTTTCAGTGGTGAACAAGGTATAAAGATAACCAAAACTAGGGTAACCTATTGGATCCCATCAAAATTAACCTATGCAGATCATTATAATTAATAAGAACATGGCTAGGAAAAGTAAGTGATCAAGGGCACAGCTTGCCTTCAATGAGCTCCTGCTCAGCTACTTCTACTTGTTGAACCTCAGAATCCACAGTAGCTTGCTCGTCTACTCGCATCAACATAATACATACATAGTATAGCATAAATTAACATCACATCAAATAGATAAATAAAATATACAATAAAATCTACACATTAAAATGAGATCATAGGAACTGAATCATTAAATTTGGAGTTATATATTTTAAGATATGAATTTTTCAAGGTTTTATGTATTTAATACAGGATTAAGTGCTAGTTAAATTTTTTTGAGGTGTCTTTCATGTCAAAACAGTGGCACTACTAAATAGACAATAATTTTACAAAAATTTAGGAACTGGAATGGACCAATTTGGATTGAAAATGAATTTTCTATGCATTTTACAAGTTTCTAGATTTGTTTTTGTATTAAAAACGAATTTCTATAATTATTTCTCTGTTTTTAAACATCTCTGGACTGGGCCTCGATTTCCAGAAAAGTCAGGGGTGCCTAGGTAAAAACTCCAAGACACAGTGAACAATACCCCCTGGACGGCGGGTTAAATCCTAAATAGTCCAGGGGTTCTTTTAAAAGGCTGCCACGCGAAGGGGTAAGATCACATCAGAGCCGCACGATACAAAACAGAGGGCTAGGATTAGATCTGACTTAAGGTGAATCCGTTACGCATTTGTGGCCCTCAGATCACGCATCAACGCTCACCAATTCAAGGAACCCTTAATCTATTTCCGGCCAACGGATCGAGGATCTACGATCCGCATTCAACGGTGTGAAAGGGGTATCTACGGTATCAATCCGAGCCGTCCGAACAGAGATCTACGGTTCATCGATCATCGCTAACCTACAGTATGCTCGATGGCAACGCCATCCCACCACACGGTGGAGCTTCGCCGTCGTGCGCCCTGCTCTGGCCCCCCAGAGTGAGCCCCTACTCGATTTCTAGTGCAGATCCATGAGAGAACGACAGTGAACACGATGGGAGGGTCATTACTGGTGTTAGGAAGATTGGTGAAGCTGCCCTCGTGCGTAGTGCTTCCGCGGCGACGACCCAGCGCCGGTGAGCAATCGCCCCTGCTAGAGACGACGACACGGCTTGCCTAAACCACGCACGCTCGAGCCACGCCAGCGCGCAGCTCCGGTGCCCCTCCCTGGTCCCTAAGCCACACCAATCGACGGATTAGACAGGCGGCGGCGGAGCGCTTCTCTCTTTCCCACTTTCTCCTCCCCGGGCGAACACGACGGGATCACAAAGCTGGGCGCGAGGAGCGAAACGGGTCGTGGAAGTCCTATTTATCCCTAGGGGACCCGGTCCGCAACTACCCGCGCGCAAAAGGCGGCATCAGAAGCGGTGAAGCACGCGACAGCAGCGGCGTTCGCTACGGAGAAGATGACCGAGCTGACGGGTGGGTCCTGCGTTCTAGAGAGCGGAAGGGAGAAGTGAGCGCGAGTAAGTCACTGGCTACCGGGGCCCCCGTGTCGGCGCTGTTATTTAGTGTAGGCGCGCGCGGAGTGGTAGACAGATGGGGCCACGGCGTCGGCGCCCGTTCACGCGTGGTTTGGGCCGCGCGGGTGACATTCCCTAGTGGGCCAGAAGTGAGACGGGAGGCCCATTTAGGTTAGTTTTTGTTTTATTCTTTTCATTTTCTATTCCTTTTTCCTCTTATTTGAATCTCAATTTAATCTCCATTTAAATTCAAACTTTGTGACTCATCATTTTCCAACTATATTTGTACAATTAAAAGTAATAAGTTTGAGAATATTTATTTAAATATATTATTTATGTTTTCATATCCCTTCTCTTTTCCTCATTTTTCAAAACCCCAAATTTCAATTTAGGTTTAACTCCAACTTCTAGTAATTATTATCTTATTATTTTTATCCTTATTATTTTATTTAATGCACAAACATATAAACTCCAATATGATGCATTTTCTTTTTATTTTAGTATCAGTGGTTTTTAATTAATCACTCTTAATATGCATGCTCTTTTTATGATGCAAATATGGCACATAAAATGAGGAGACCTCTCTATATTCTTTGTATACAAATTTGAGTATTACAGGTGCGACTTGGGCACTTAAGCTGGAATAATTCGGGCGGTTCCGCCACAGCTGGTATCAGAGCGAATACCAGTATAGAGGAGTCAATAAGTCATGATTTTCAACCTTTTCTAAAGTAAAACTTGCTTAGAAACCAAAGTTAGATAGATCGTTAGGATGATAAGGATAGACCTAGGACGTGAAGCCTTAGGAAATAGATGGGTAGCTAGGTGGCTATTTATATAGGCCGTAAAGGCTACTATTACTACTATTAATAAGGATGTTGTAGAAGCACCTGAAAAATTAGTTAGGTCTGAGAAGACGACTAGAATGAGCATGCATCATGATTGTCGCATCATTGTCTCTTGTGCATCAACATGATTTTCTCACCTTCATTCCAATAATAAGAACTTGTGAATAATGTGATGTACTTCTATGTTAGGAACTATAAGAAATGTCTTACCTCGCGTCGGATTGGTAATTCTTGTTAGGTCATGTTATGTGTTTCTCTTGTCTTGCTATCTAGGTGGTATTGTAATTGTTTAGCCCTTTTTGCAAAAAAAAATGTTGCTTGTTTTGCCCATAAAAGGACCCCCTCCCCAAATAATCTAGTGGTTCCCTAGTGAAACCTTAAAAAAATCATATGTTATGTCAGTGTTTTCTAGCCCTTGTGTGTTCATCCTTGAAATTACACATGCACAGCTTGTAGACCCCCATAGCTTGACCGCTAAACCAACCCAAGCTTCCTTGTGCACTTGTTTATGTTAAAAAAAGTTATATAAAACTTTGGTTGGTGTTTGTTGCGCAAAACAATATCCAGTCTCAAATTCTTTTTGGAAATCTTGTCCAGAAGCCTCTTTAAATTCTCCTCTGCTCAACCTAGAAGCCATCTGGGTTGATGATCTCTCTTTTCTCCTGGATCTAGTAATCTTTTCCTTTGCGAATCATGTTGTGTCTTATCATCCGAATCTCCGGATCCCCTATTGATCCTGCCCTATTATCTGGTTATCTGCTATAACCTGTTCTCATATACTAAATGTGGATCAGTCTAATCTCTCATTTCTGATCATTCGCATGCCCCTTCTCCACAGATCATGACGTTGTTTTATCAAATTTTATCTTTGAACAGTGTATCCATTTAGTCCAATGGATTATGCTATTGTCTTTAGTTCTCTCATGTCTCAGCAAGTTGCCAATCTTGATCTCATGGTTGGTTCCTTCTCATATTAAATCTCGTACTAACCTTTGGCATGATAATCCCCATGATGATCATAAATAATTCTCTGAGTTGAAGAAAATTCTCATGTGATGCTCTTTTTCCAACAATCTCTGCTTCAACTCCGACCACATTCTTATTTTCTGAGCCATACTCTCAGAGGCTCCATCTATCTGTGCTTTGTGAATTTCTTATTGGTTATGTTTAGTAATGGTGTTGTGACTAAACGACTGATGGTGTCGCGACGAAACCGAGAGCCTCCTATGGGTGCACACATGGTTGAGCTGCTCGGCACACGCTGGTATCACGGTTAATAGTCGTGATCGATTACGAGACTATACTGATGTGCTATCTTTTGTGAACATTCTTTCATAGTGATTGTTGCATTTTGTCTCATTATGTCGCGATATTCTGTCCAAATCTATCTTCTGTATCTGTCAGATGACATTTTATGGATTGGCATCTACCATCAGCATGGGAGTTACATGCTTCTCCACCCTTCAGAGTCTTTGTTCGAATCTCAGGACGAGATTCTTTTAAGGGGGGAAGGCTGTGACACCCCAAGTGTCTATTTCGCATTATATCGGGAGATTTATCCTAATCTCGGATGCTTAGTGAAAAATTTCTATTTCTCGGTCGCATATATCTCCATTTATCAAGTTACTCATGAATGTTTCACCAAGTTTGGAATTATTCGATGTCAAGAACAACCAAATTTGGAGCCTGTTAAAACTTTTATTTCTCGGAGCAAATGCAAATTCGAAAGTCAATATTGTCTCCCAACTCCTGTCTAGACTCATTTATTCGAACTCTTGACAGTTGTGATGTTATCCAATCAATGTCCGAATTCGCCTTCTCGATAGTCGGTCTATGTCCAAATACTATGTCTGAATCCGCATTCTCCAGCGGAATCTCTATTGTGTCAACCACTAATTATTTTTATTCAAATCAGCTTGTTATCTCTATATCATCATTCATCTCTATCTATCAAGTGTATTCTAAAGATTTCTCAAAGCTTGAACCAAATATTCGTACGAAATTATAAATCCTACGCATGCTTGAAACTGCTCGTCTGAACAAATGCAAATTTTGAAATTCAACAAAACCTTGACATCTTGCTCAAACAACTCTATATCAACTCTACAACAAAAGTTATTAAGGGTTCATGCAGAGAAAATGCCATGAAAATGTCGAGAAAATATTCTGATTGCCTTAAAAATATAATTTGAAGCTTTATAATGATGCTACCTTGACCAAAGTAAAACTTTAATTTATATTCAAGATATGAGGTTTGACCTTTAATAAAAGTTGTAGAACCTGTGTAATACAACAAATTTTATATTTAAACCAAACCTTGATTCAACCTCTAAGTATCTCAAACAATGCCCTCAAGACAGAATAAAAATCTGATTTCAGAATTCGAATTCTTCTGAGTCTGGAATCAGTGTCGTTCGGGTTGACGTCTCGCGTTCCTAAATTTTTGTTGAACAACTCAAGTTTTCCCAATTATAAAAGTTGTTAATAATTAATAGAGGCACAACATATTAAAAGATGGCATTCATCCGATTCCGTTTGACATGCTTTGACATTCAGTTTTCACAAGTTTCCACTGATTTCTAACCCACTGACAAACCAATTTTCGTGGGTATATAACTTTCTAACCAGTGCCCGAATCACCTCAATCTCTATACATGATTTATAGATTATACATCAAGGAAGATAATTTGTGAAGCGACCAAGGTTCGATTCCAAAAGCAAAATACCAAAAATGGGCGCCCAAAGTCGCTCTGCCATCACCTGCCAGCAGACTGACTGACCAGAGCTCTGTAGGCCGCCCATCTCCACCAATGGCTGCCAGCGACGCCTCTTTAAAATCAAGCAGTCTGCCCTCTCCCTTCTCCTGCAAGACTTTTCATTCTCCAGCTAGACCTCCTCACGTTAGCCCCATGCCGAGCACCTCTCTAGCTCCCTCCCATGGGTCTGCGCCACCCCTGCTGTTTTCTCCATCGCGCAGGTGCAGGCGACCCTCTCCATGGCTGGTGCTCAATGCTCCGGCAGTCCCCTAGCGCAACAACGCCCTCTTACATGGGTGCTTTCCTATCTCTCCCATGGGCGTGCGTCCCTCTCTCTGCAGCCATGGCCGAGCTCCCTCCAGCAGCGGCAAATCTGTCCAGAGGTTGAAGAAGGTGTTTGTGAGGCTGACGTATGGGCCTAAGACGAAGGGTAATGGTGCTTCAAATTCCAGATTCCATAATATCTTGTAAAATTCATATCTTGAGTTTGGTAGCTCATAAAATTGTAAAACTTGTTTTGTTGCCTTCTTATGAAATTATCTATCTATTAGATCTATAGGTTGGCATGTTTTAGTGGAAAAGTTTGTCAGTAGAAATTCGTATTTTAAAACTGGTTTAGAGAATAAACGAACTTGCTTATCTCAATAATTTTATTTATAAAAATCCAAAAATGATGAAACATGTTTTGTTAGTTAGATGTTGTCATACTCCATCAAGGAAAAATATAAAACTTATATGTTGTTCACTGTTTTCTTGGTGTGTTAATTAAAACAAGTTAAATAGAGAAAAGAAGATTTATTTGCTTGTTATTTTTGGATCTGTAGCTCTATGGCTCCAAATGGATTCAAATTTTTGCAGTAGACTCTTGGTGTAATGCTTGGTGACTGGTAAAAAGTTCATGAATTGTGGTGCACGTATGATTAAGTTAGTGATTTAACTTGATTGATGCATATTAAATAGTTTTAAATGGTTTATAAATAATGTATGAGTGTAAAAATGGAAAATGGTGTTCCACTGTCCTTGTATGATATTATAGTAGCCTAAGAAACTTAATATGGTCATACATCCACAGAGAATAATTAATTTTAGATTTAACTTGCTCTCACATGCTTCATTGCATTAACAATTTATTATTTTTGTAGTAAATAAAATATAAAATCTGAGCATGTGAAATTTATACATTGGTCATGATTTGTTATTACCTATGCCTCATAAAATTCCAGCCCCAAACTAGATACTATCATATAGTACTAAAATAACACCCATTTTATAATTACAATAGTTAGTGAAAAAATAGGCGTAAACAAAATCATGCATATTTCATGGAATGCTTGAGTTACACCTTAAAACTAATTAGAGATTTAATGGTTATGTCATGGTGTTCTAAAGATAAATATTAATAGTGCCTTATCATGATTTTGTATGATGTCGGACATGTGTGCCGAAGTGTTTTATTTTGGTGAATGCGTTTGTTAATTGTGTGGTAATTCTAGCGCACGAAATGACTTGGATAAAAATTAATAAGTCGACTTGTTAGTCCTAATTTTTTATTTTAACTCTAACATATGGTAAAGTGTCATAATGGTTCGAGTCTTTAGAACGCGGCAATTCTTGAAGTAAATAGGAGCTGAAATTATTAGTTGGTGTTTTGGACTGCACGCAGTGATTTCCCCGTGCTGTATGTTTGATGAACCAAATTGTGTTTTCTGTAGATATGTGCTATAGAAAAGTGGTAGATAACTTTATTATATTTCAGGTGTTAAAATTTGACAGGCATAAGTCTGATCGTTAAGGAGCTATGCTTTTTACAAATTCAGTAACTGAATCTGTCCAAATTCTGTACAGATTTCAGAAACAGCATTGTTTGCCTAATTTAATTTTACAATCTGTTCATGGTCGTCATAAGAAAGTTGTAGATGCTTTTCTTATCTTGCTTGTGTTAAAATTTCATAACCGTAGGCCTGACAGTTTAGGAGTTATGAATTTTACAAACTGGTTGTTGTGTTCTGTCCACTGTCAGAACAGATTTCGAAAACTGTAATGTTTGATTTGATTAAACCTGGAATCACTTCTTGGTGATTATAAAAGTTATGTAGTGCTTTTTCCAAGCTTTCCAAAAAGTCTTGGATCCTCTTTTGGGCGATCTGAAGATTAAGTTATGGATGTTTAAAGTGTGAAGACTGAATCTGTCCAATTCTGGACAGCAAAGCCTTCTAATGTCTTTTGTCCTAAATTGCATATTGAATCCCCTTGAGACGTTTATAAATAATTTGAAGAACATTTAATTAGCTTTCTAGAAAATCTAGGGTCACTTTGTTTGGATGTCTTAATCTTTAGTTGTGAATTTTTAAAGTCGCAAGTCTGAATCTGTCCAAACCTGAATAAAGCTGTCGTTTATCACTATTTAACCTTGTTAAGTGTCTAATCACCTTGAGGTGACAATACCAAAGTTGTAGGTAACTTCTTAGACTTTCCAAAAAGTATTTGATCACTATTTTTAGATGAATACCTTGCGAGTTACGACTGAAACAACTAATGTGATGTTGTCCTAAATATGTTAATTGTGATTGATTGTTCCACTTCAGTGTGCTTGTCTTGAGTCGACTGCTTGTTGTTTTGGATTTTGACTGAGTATGAGTAATAATGATAGTAACTGATATAATTTTTTTATACATAAGTAACTAGTGCATGTTCCTAAGTAGTAAATTAAATTGTTGAAGTCTAGTAAGTAATCAGCTTCAATCAATGTTATTTTAACAAGTGTCGTTATATGGATAAGAAACACAATAAACAAGATGTTACCATTTTTAATACTTGTGTAGCAAATATAATATTGCTAAATAACCAACCTCATTAGACTAGTATAAGAAGCAATGTGATTAGGCTATTGCTTTCCGTGTGTGCTCTTCGGTGTGTCCTTGCATTAGAATATTGAGAATGTTGGTAGAACCAGATTAAGTAAATATTCCCTATTAAAGTAAGTTTGTCTGTATGACATTTAGAAGTCATAGTGAATGTACGCGTGCCTAAGTAGTTTAATAATAGAGTAACTAAGAAAGGATAAAAGTGAATGTGGTAAATGCTTGTACGTGTGATGTCGTGTTGTGTTGGTTAAATATAGGAAATGTTCGTCATCTTTCCAATAATGTTGACTTGTTGTGCCCAATGACTTATAGATAACTAATGCTAGCGTGTGGTGATTTACGGTGTCTTCTAAATTAATGTTAGTTCGCTACTGTGTCTTTGTATATCTTGTGGTATTTTTCATCATATTCATACATATGTATCTTGCATCGCATTTAGGACTGAGAGCGGATGATCGTGCAAGTGATGTGGTGCCAACCACAAGGTGCAGTCGATGGACGATCCAAGGAAGGATGGACTTAACCAGTGGATGCTCGCCAAGCGAGCACCTCCCCCAGCAAACACTACCTAAGTGTTAAATTAAAGGCAAGCCCCAGTTTTATGCATAACCGTTTATATATGCTTTTTTACTACACTTAATGTTTGTAGGCTTGTACTGTGCACTTAAGTGTAGGAGTTGCCTGAAACCCTAGTTGCATGAACTCAGGATTCCTTTTGAGATGGATACTAGTATGCTAGGTCGAGTAGCTACTATGCTAAATCAGGATCTCGGTAGAAGTCGAGTGATTTTTCTAGCACTCGCGCGAGGTCAGGAATTGGTTGTATCCATTTTGATAACAGAATGATGATGGTCTGTGGACGCGGATCCATGGGATGCGTGGTCTATGAGACGAAATTGGAATAAGGATTAACGTGCGGATACCTGTGTCAAGCATTTGAACGTACTAAACACATGTCGGGAAATATGGTAACCGGTAAACCTAGTACCTGAATGAAGTCGGGCGTGGACTTTATCCCTCACGCGGTCTGAGACTGGGTCTCCCATTCTAGATATGGTGGGTACAAGTGCGGCCACTGCACGGCGGCGGCCGGGGTCAGTGGAGCATTGTATGCCAAGGCGGTTAGCCCTGGCCGCGAACGGGGAATCGATGGGGACGGTTGACATGTGTGGGTACGGAGTGCCTCTACATGTCGTGTGTTTAGGTTTACCTTGCAAGGTTAAAACTCGATTCGAATCGTATGCTTCTCGCAGCTAATGAGACCGCTTGATCCATTGTACTGCATTGAGTAATAAGTGGAAATGAGGATACTGGCAAAGGATGTTGATTGCACTAAATGATTGTTACCATGTATGAATACATAGGTTCTCATCTATTCTGAATTATTATTATAGAACTGGAAAAGCTAAAACTTGATTTTAGACTCAGCTAGTGCTTTTGGCAAACCAAACCCCTCAGCCAAACAGCTGCATGTCTAGAGGTAGAGGAGTAGACTCCTCACACCAGGTAAGTCTAGCTGAGTATTAGTATACTCAGCCTTGCTTGTGGCATAATTTTTGCAGGTACATCTTTGATTTGGTTGATGGTGTGACTTGGCCTCCATCCCTGCCACCGGGATAGACGGTCGAGTGGGTTACTGCTTCCGCAGGAGAGGACCAGGAGGAGTAGCGTGGCCAGGCTTCGCCATGTTACTCGGTTTTCTCCATTAGTTATTTCCGCTGCATTAAAAATATTATTATTGCTTTTGAAACTCCGATAATGTAATTACTATTGATACTTATTAAATTTGCGGTATTATGCTTTATTGTATTTCTCTGCGCCTCGCCTTCGAGTGAGCTAGTGGTATTCGATCCTGGATAAGTGGCTTTATCGGACTAGATCCGAGGGACTGATAGGTCATTCCGATTTAAGTGTGGTGCTGCCTTTAAGGGTGCGACTTGGGCACTTAAGCTGGAATAATTCGGGCGGTTCCGCCATACAACCCTAGAGTGGGATCCTATACCGGCATATGAGAAATAGACACCTTTGCATTGGGATGCAGATGGATGGGACTTTGAGGTTGCATCGGAATCTGACGGTGACCTCACCGACAGGGACGACCTCCAGTTCCTCGTTGACGGGGAGCTGGACTCCGACACCAGAAGTGACTGGTCTTGGACGTATGACGGAGAATCGTTGGATGTGGAGTCCTTCGACAACGATGACGACCCGATGTCTGGACATTGGATGGGCATCGGCTCCTCGAACGATGAAGACGACGAAGACGAGAACGACGACAGTAGTGACTACGGCAGCAGTGACGAGGACAGCGACGGCAGTGGCGATGGTGACGGCGATGATGATGGTGGGGCAAGCCAATGCGATGAGATGCCTCCCAGCAAGCGTCGTCGGCTGTTGCATGGTAGCTTATTCTGGTAGGAAAAGTAGTAGTTAGTACTAGGATGAAAACAATCCTTTTTAATGAATAAAGTAGTTCTTGTTAAATAATACTTTTCTGATGAAATATGATGATTTTTAGAACTCGAAAATACTTTCCACTAGCGTGTCTCTTAAAGAACCGCCAGTGAAAAAATAACAATGGCGGCTGGCTTAAGTGTCACACCCGGGTTTTAGGGGCACCAAGACCCGGGCGCAAACATAATCACCAGGTGTGCTGGGACCAAGTCTCACACATATGATGAATCATGGCACAGGATCGAATGTCACATCTTTACTATATAATGGAAGTTCTATACAAAATAAATAATTACATTATAAGGAGACAACGGTCCAGCAACCCAAAGTTGACTGGGAGACGACGGCCTAGACCTCTCACGAATACATCACAGCATCCTCCATGCGCCTCATCCTGTGGTACCTATTCTTGACCTGTGGGGGGTGTGAGACAGCAAGAGTGAGCTCACATACGTTCATCGCTCAACAAGTTGTGGGGAATAATGTGCATGAACTCGCCAAAGGTGGGAGCTCACGTGAAGTGTAAGGCTTACCAAAGAGGATGGTTGAAGCTGAGCATTGCTTTTAAAGTTGGTCAAAATTTTATTAGCAATTACTAAGTATAAGTAAATACCAACCCAATTAAGTAGTAGAACAAAAGTAACAACCTCACCTGCGATGCAATGCATATGACAAATTGAGTTTAGGTTCCATAATTTAATCATGTGAGTGTCCGAGCTGCTCATGACCGTGAGCACGGCTAGTATACCAGTTTTACACTCTGCAGAGGTTGCGCATCTTTACCCACAAGTCATGTTACCCATCTGCCAAGAGACGGCCAATCCCATACACATCTACCGAGGAGGCGAGGCAGGGTAACACTACGAGCCCTTTACAAAGTTCCACTAGCTTCAGAAAACCCGCTACAGTTTATAGGAAGCTCCAGTGCAGGAATCCCTCGCCTGACCGCCATCGCAGCAAAATCAACCAAGGACCTCCCTACACTGACCACTCCCCTACTGCCCTTGCCCCTTTTGGGTAAGGTAGTCTTCCACTAGCTTTCCTAATTAGTTAGCCAAGGGCGTCCATAAACCCTTGTGGTAGCACTGTTTTCCCGGGTGGTTCTCCATGTTCCAATTAACATAATGATCTTATCATGAACAGTAAATAATAACTGATAATAAAAAATAATCATGAATAAAATGTATCTCTATACCCAAAACCACATAAAGCAATAGCAGGTACTACCCGAAAATCCAGTGGTGAACAAGGTATAAAGATAGTCAAACTAGGGTAACCTATTGGGTCCCATCAAAATTAACCTATGCAGATCATTATGATTATTTAGAACATGACTGGGTAAAAAAAAAGTGATCAAGGGCACAACTTGCCTGGGACTTGAGATTCCAGGTACCAACTTGCTCTTCAGATTCTCGTGACCTCACCGCTATTCGTAGCAATACATACAAATAGGCAAGGATCATATAAAAATAACAGTACACCAAACATGAGAACAAACAACGTAAGAATATTCTACGCGATGCTACAAGGTCGTGGGAACGAGAATCACTAAATTCGGGGTTACTGTTATGAAGTTATGGTTTTCCAAAGATCCACGTGGTTAAATATAACATAGACTAAGTGCAACATTTTTACCTATATTTCGTGACAAAACAAAGTTACTAGATAATAATAAATATCATTGTGAGACTAATGCAACTAGAATGGATCAAAACGAAGTTACGGTTATTGAGTTATGAATTTCTAAAATTATCTAGCACCTAGAATAGATTAATTCAAATGAACAATTTTAATCCAAGTTTCATGGTTAAACAAAGGTACTAGGTGATAAACAGTATTAAAACAAAATCAATGCAACTGGAACGGATCAATTTGAAGTTAAAACGGATGAGATATGGATTAAACAAGGTTATAGGTATTTTACTATTAAATTTATACCTAAATAATACTTCCAGGGGCTCTTCTGCAAATTCCAGGGACTTAACTGTGAAATATTCTTACAATCGAGGGATGGCAGGTTAGTTTTTAAGTTCCACAGGGTTTCTTTTGCAATTCGATCATGGCCAAAGGGAGTATCGGTCGCCAGAGTCATCCGATTCGGATCCGAGGGCCCAGATTTACCCCAGCCTTTGAGTGAACCAGCATGCAATTTGGACCGTAGGATTCAATATAAGGGCCGAGATTTAAGGTGTGTGCGATCTGTTCCCACCCCTGCATTCGCGATCCAACGGTCGAGCATCACTCGCCCCGAAACGGTAGCTTTGACCAGATCCACACCATTCCTCACAGATCTAATGGTCTCTGATTCAACCCACGTCATCTTCTCCACACGACCGACCAGGACGGCGGCGCCGCCACGCCCGTCCGACGGAGCACCACCGCACAGACACGCAAGTCCATGAACCCGACTTCTACCAGAGCTACGCATGGAGGAAGGAGAAGGCGAACCTTTGGGAAGGGTCTTGCCGGCGACCGTGGAGCGGGGTCAGTTGTTCAGGGCGCGCAACAGCCTGGCGGGGACGGACAAGCTCCGACGAGCAATTATTGAGGCCTCGGTGCATCACTTCGACAGAGACGGACACGACCCCATTCCAAGGGACGCTATGAAGCTCCAGCAGACCTGCGTTCGCCTCAATCGCCAACGTAGAAGAGTACCCTCTACGACGCGCGAGTCCGCGGCCATGGCTTGGCCCGACGAGCAATTTGCTGGTGCAAATGTTGTTCCAGCACCGATGACTGCCACTACCATCATCGCGACACCCAGGCGAGGATTCCGAGCGACGGTATGGACGTGGTTCCACGGCGGCGCCTCGTGTGTGCACGGCGGACCGACGAGTTCCCCCGCGAGCTTGGTTTATGGGAGGATTTCACTCGTGATGACTATGGCTAGGGGCAAAGAGGGGCCGGATTTTATACTGAGGCAGAGTCCGCGTTCAAGGAGGCCATGGCCGAGAATCTCGCCGACGCTGTTGCCCGAGATCCCGGCGGAAGTCGCGAGTCCCACGGATGCTGTTGCGTGGCGACAGAGCTCGGTGTGCCCAACAGAAAAGCGAATAGGGAGGGAGAAGAGGTTTCTGACGTCCAGACCCCACGCGACAGGGACCCGAGGCCAACTACTGCGCGCGGATTCCGCGGATTCTGCTCTCAGCGGCGATCCCTACCCGAGGAGGGAGACGACTAACGAAGCGGGCCCATTCGTCAGTTGGAGACGAGAGTACGAGTGCGCGCGGGGATCACCTGTTGGGCCGGTGGAAGGGTTTTGGACCGAATTTGTAGATTCCAGCCCGCCAAGCTCTCATTTCCTTATTCTTTTCTATTTCTAATTTGAAACACGTAAACCAAATTCAATTTCCTGTTCTTAATTTCAGATTCCAAAAAAAATAAAAATCCCAATATAATGATAACACCTATTATTTATTTGTTTATAATATATTTTATTTTATTCTCTTTTTAGTGTATACTCATTTCCTACTTCTAGCTTATTTCCAAATTCAATTATTCAAACTCAAATTTATACTCTTATTTTAATTTTCAGATTTTCCAATTGTATCAATTGAAATCCAAATGTGAATATAAACCACATTTTCTAAATATTACTATGTTATTCTCATTCCCATATTTGTCTCTAACAATAGTTGACTCAATTACAAATTTCCTTTCTCATTCCCCAATGTACTATAATAACTATATTTGTTTATTTATAACAACAATTCTACTAATTTTGGGTCTTACAAATCCTACCCTCCTTAACAGAAATCTCGTCCTCGAGATTTGTAAGAAAAGAGATACAAAAGGATTGGTCTATAGTTCAACTTTTAGTCTATAGTTGGTTCAATAAAAATCCAGAGTCTCCTTTTTTAGTCCATAATGTGTGATTAGGAGAGCATGGATATCCAACTACTTATTATGTAGGATAAAAGATAGGAAGGTTAGGGCAAGAATAACCAGGGGTAAGAAAGTTTACGGTGAGAAAGGACTCCTTGTTGGGTGGTAATGAATCTTGAAGATCAAGTTTGACTTCTCTCCTTCCTTGGCGTGGTTGATCTTTTCCTTCTCCGGTCTTGGTCTCATTGATTCGAGGTTAGTGTATATCATCGGAGTTGGGGAATATGGTTAAGATAGATATGGACAAGATATACTAAATGATGTAGATCAAAAGTTTGTTTGATGTTTGTTGGGAATAGCCAGATTATGCAATCCATCATGACTTTATTGGTTGATCTGCCATTCTTTATTTAGTGTAGGGTGAACTAGGTTAAAACATGTGGATAGGGTCTAATCTATTTCACAAGTATTAACTGGTGCATTAAGTAACTCACTTTAGATTAGACCATATTAGATTAGATGGGATCCAGATTAGGTCGGTATAACTAGATTAGACTAGATAATATCTAATTACTTTGGATTAGATCATGGTTGTTACACTAGTGCGGGATAAATATGCTTATTGGGGCAAGATGAATCCATAAGGATAAGATAGAATCTTTTGAGGTCAGTTAGATCTGTTAGGATAAGATAAAGTCTTTTCAAAATAAGATGAATTTATTTAGGTAAGCGAGTATCTTTTAAAATAAGGTGGATCTATTAATCTAGATACATTTTTAATGAGGGACAATCTAAGTTTGATTAATTATATATATGCCTAAGTATATGTAGATGCAATCGTGGACACTACTCCACAACTCATCCCACTCAATCAAAGATCCAAATCAGACAAGTATCATAAGAACAAACATTCAAGCATATAGATACCAAAAAAATAGTTTTGTTTTGTTCCTAAAAGTAGGTCTCCTATTCCTAAAGGTCACTTTAGGCACGGGATTTCAAAGTGTGAAATCCAAGTTTGTCTCTAGAAGTGAAAAGGTAAGAATAAACAGAGTCAAGCGGAAATAGATGAGAAAAGATTAAGAAAAGTTTAGAAAGGATCAGAGTAGCAAAGGTAAGTAAGTATTGGTTGTCCAGTTCTATCTAGGTTTCGTCCTACAGTCAACATTCCTCTGATACCACTTCTGTCACACCCGGGTTTTAGGGGCACCAAGACCCGGGTGCAAACATAATCACTAGGTGTGCTGGGACCAAGTCTCACACATATGATGAATCATGGCACAGGATCGAATGTCACATCTTTACTATATAATGGAAGTTCTATACAAAATAAATAATTACATTATAAGGAGACAACGGTCCAGCAACCCAAAGTTGACTGGGAGACGACGGCCTAGACCTCTCACGAACACATCACAGCATCCTCCATGCGCCTCATCCTGTGGTACCTGTTCTTGACCTGTGGGGGGTGTGAGACAGCAAGAGTGAGCTCACATACGTTCATCGCTCAACAAGTTGTGGGGAATAATGTGCATGAACTCGCCAAAGGTGGGAGCTCACATGAAGTGTAAGGCTTACCAAAGAGGATGGTTGAAGCTGAGCATTGCTTTTAAAGTTGGTCAAAATTTTATTAGCAATTACTAAGTATAAGTAAATACCAACCCAATTAAGTAGTAGAACAAAAGTAACAACCACACCTGCGATGCAATGCATATGTCAAATTGAGTTTAGGTTCCATAATTTAATCATGTGAGTGTCCGAGCTGCTCATGACCGTGAGTACGGCTAGTATACCAGTTTTACACTCTGCAGAGGTTGCGCATCTTTACCCACAAGTCATGTTACCCATCTGCCAAGAGACGGCCAATCCCATACACCTCTACCGAGGAGGCGAGGCAGGGTAACACTACGAGGCCTTTACAAAGTTCCACTAGCTTCAGAAAACCCGCTACAGTTTATAGGAAGCTCCAGTGCAGGAATCCCTCGCCTGACTGCCATCGCAGCAAAATCAACCAAGGACCTCCCTACACTGACCACTCCCCTACTGCCCTTGCCCCTTTCGGGTAAGGTAGTCTTCCACTAGCTTTCCTAATTAGTTAGCCAAGGGCGTCCATAAACCCTTGTGGTAGCACTGTTTTCCCGGGTGGTTCTCCATGTTCCAATTAACATAATGATCTTATCATGAACAGTAAATAATAACTGATAATAAAAAATAATCATGAATAAAATGTATCTCTATACCCAAAACCACATAAAGCAATAGCAGGTACTACCCGAAAATCCAGTGGTGAACAAGGTATAAAGATAGTCAAACTAGGGTAACCTATTGGGTCCCATCAAAATTAACCTATGCAGATCATTATGATTAATTAGAACATGACTGGGTAAAAAGAAGTGATCAAGGGCACAACTTGCCTGGGACTTGAGATTCCAGGTACCAACTTGCTCTTCAGATTCTCGTGACCTCACCGCTATTCATAGCAATACATACAAATAGGCAAGGATCATATAAAAATAACAGTACACCAAACATGAGAACAAACAGCGTAAGAATATTCTACGCGATGCTACAAGGTCGTGGGAACGAGAATCGCTAAATTTGGGGTTACAGTTATGAAGTTATGGTTTTCTGAAGATCCACGTGGTTAATTATAACATAGACTAAGTGCAACATTTTTACCAATATTTCATGACAAAACAAAGTTACTAGATAATAATAAATATTATTGTGAGACTAATGCAACTAGAATGGATCAAAACAAAGTTACGGTTATTGAGTTATGAATTTCAAAAATTATCTAGCACCTAGAATAGATTAATTCAAATGAACAATTTTAATCCAAGTTTCATGGTTAAACAAAGGTACTAGGTGATAAACAGTATTAAAACAAAATTAATGCAACTGAAACGGATCAATTTGAAGTTAAAACGGATGAGATATGGATTAAACAAGGTTATAGGTATTTTACTATTAAATTTATACCTAAATAATACTTCCAGGGGCTCTTCTGCAAATTCCAGGGACTTAACTGTGAAATATTCTTACAATCGAGGGATGGCGGGTTAGTTTTTAAGTTCCACAGGGTTTCTTTTGCAATTCGATCATGGCCAAAGGGAGTATCGGTCGCCAGAGTCATCCGATTCGGATCCGAGGGCCCAGATTTACCCCAGCCTTTGAGTGAACCAGCATGCAATTTGGACCGTAGGATTCAATATAAGTGCCAAGATTTAAGGTGTGTGCGATCTGTTCCCACCCCTGCATTCACGATCCAACGGTCGAGCATCACTCGCCCCGAAATGGTAGCTTTGACCAGATCCACACCGTTACTCATAGATCTAACGGTCTCTGATTCAACCCACGTCATCTTCTCCACACGACCGGCCAGGACGGCGGCGGCGCCACGCCCGTCCGACGGAGCACCACCGCACAGACACGCAAGTCCATGAACCCGACTTCTACCAGAGCTACGCATGGAGGAAGGAGAAGGCGAACCTTTGGGAAGGGTCTTGCCGGCGACCGTGGAGCGGGGTCAGTTGTTCACGGCGCGCAGCAGCCTGGCGCGGACGGACAAGCTCCGACGAGCAATTATTGAGGCCTCGGTGCATCACTTCGACAGAGACGGACACGACCCCATTCCAAGGGACGTTATGAAGCTCCAGCAGACCTGTGTTCGCCTCAATCGCCAATGTAGAAGAGTGCCCTCGGCGACGCGCGAGTCCGCGGCCATGGCTTGGCCCGACGAGCAATTTGCTGGTGCAAATGTTGTTCCAGCACCGATGACTGCCACTACCATCATCGCGACACCCAGGCAAGGGTTCCGAGCGACGGTATGGACGTGGTTCCACGGTGGTGCCTCGTGTGTGCACGGCGGACCGACGAGTTCCCCCGCGAGCTTGGTTTATGGGAGGATTTCACCTGTGATGACTATGGCTAGGGGCAAAGCGGGGCCGGATTTTATACTGAGGCAGAGTCCGCGTTCAAGGAGGCCATGGCCGAGAATCTCGCCGACGCCGTTGCCCGAGATCCCGGCGGAAGTCGCGAGTCCCACGGATGCTGTTGCGCGGCGACGGAGCTCGGTGTGCCCAACAGAAAAGCGAATAGGGAGGGAGAAGAGGTTTCTGACGTCCAGACCCCACGCGACAGGGACCCGAGGCCAACTACTGTGCGCGGATTCCGCGGATTCTCCTCTCAGCGGCGATCCCTACCCGAGGAGGGAGACGACTGACGAAGCGGGCCCATTCGTCAGTTGGAGACGAGAGTACGAGTGCGCGCGGGGATCACCAGTTGGGCCGGTGGAAGGGTTTTGGGCCGAATTTGTAGATTCCAGCCCGCCAAGCTCTCATTTCCTTATTCTTTTCTATTTCTAATTTGAAACACTTAAACCAAATTCAATTTCCTATTCTTAATTTTAGATTCCAAAAAAAATAAAAATCCCAATATAATGATAACACCTATTATTTATTTGTTTATAATATATTTTATTTTATTCTCTTTTTAGTGTATACTCGTTTCCTACTTCTAGCTTATTTCCAAATTCAATTATTCAAACTCAAATTTATACTCTTATTTTAATTTTCAGATTTTCCAATTGTATCAATTGAAATCCAAATGTGAATATAAACCACATTTTTTAAATATTACTATGTTATTCTCCTTCCCATATTTGTCTCTAACAATAGTTGACTCAATTACAAATTTCCTTTCTCATTCCCCAATGTACTATAATAACTATATTTGTTTATTTATAACAACAATTCTACTAATTTTGGGTCTTACATTAAGGAACCACCAGTGAAAACGCTGAATTACATTGGGGCCTGGCTTTAGGAACCGCCTGTGACAATGCTAAATTAACACTGGCGACTGGCTTTAGGAACCGCCTGTTGAAATCATTTCTACGGGTGATTCTTTATAAGAACCGCCAGTAGAAATCGTTTTACTTATATGCGCCTCAATGGTCTCCTTTCGCCGCTCCAGACGCCCTAGTACTGTCCCTGCTCTCCATTCTCGCTCTAGCCGTCGACGTGCCACCTCGCGCCTCCCCTTTGTTGTCGTTGCCCGATCCGCCCTCCCTCCGTCGTCCTAGCCAAAGTGAAGTAGGCGGCGGGCTCGGCCGTCGACTCTGCACACCGCGTGCCAGACACCAAGACATGGATCTAGGTCAATTGCTTAGTTCCTCCATTTTACTGCTGCTATCTGCCCTCATGCCTCCATTTTAATGTATTAAATCACTCTTCTTTTTTGGCGCAGTTTCTACATAAGGTTGCCCAATCTGGCACATTCATTCACTGATTCTTGTTCCCTAGACAAAGCTCTGCGTGACAAGAGAACTGCACCTATTCAGTACAACCTACGCCAGAAGCGTGCCAAAACAACTTCCATGGCAAGTTCTTATGTGCATAACTTATCTTGTTTCTTATGTCCTCTGTTTCAGAAATTGTTAAATGTGCCTTTGTATTCATTGACCTATAGCAAGTTCTTATCTTGTTTCTTTGGCCACGACAAGTTCTTGTTTCTTTTACTAAATGTCCTCTATTCCAAATAGTTATGTGCATGTGCAACTTGCCCATAGATGAGTTCAAACCGTGCCAGCTAGGATGCGATGACAACTAAAATATTCATTGACCTATGCATCATTCAGAAGAACCTTAATAACTTCAATAGCATGGGCTTAACTAAATATGGATGGCAACAAGTGTATCGCAGCTTCAAAGAGCAGACTGGTCTTGATTATGAAAACAAAAAACTGCAAAACAAATTGAACTTGCTCTGAAGGTCTTTCCAGCATTGGCAATACTTGTAGAACCATACTGGGTTTGGCCTTGACTCAAGGACTGGTGATATAGCGGCTGATGACTCGTACTGGGGGACCCAGGAAGGGGTACATTGCTCATGAATTGATTATAAGTTTTTTTATTTTATGGACCAATACTAAATCTGCACTATGTTCAAACGTAGGATCCTAGTCCTCAGGGCAGTCGAGGAAAACCACCACCCTTTCTTGATGAGATTTACACTTTGTTTGGTCGAACCACACATGACAGGGGCAATTTGATTAGTGCTGGAGGTGTCTGTGAACCTCCATGAAGCTATGGCAGCCACGATACTCCTGATGACGGTGTGGGTTGCTCCAACATTAGATCATCGTCCAAAAGGTTCAGGGAAGCCACAATGGATAGCCCTCCTAAGAAAAAGATGAGTTTGGAAGATCACATTGCTAATATTTCTGAGTCCATTTGCATCAGAAACCGGAGAACTCTTAGTCATGGACAAGAAGAAGTTGACGAAGTTGTGCGACTCTTAAAGCAAGATGGACTTGAAGAAGACTCTGATTTGTACTGCATGGCAAATATTCTTTGCAAAAGCGATATAGATATGAGTTTTTTTCTTCATTTGAATACTAAAGAGGGACGCCTCCATTGGATTAGGTTTCAATGGAATCATATTTCTAAGTAGCTTGTCTATGTGGTCTTGTAATAATGCTTTGATACACTGTTAAGTTTTCCAGTCTAGTTTTGAATGTGTGTGTTGTAATAACTCTAGTATTATTTGATGTTTGCAGACATATTGTAGTTCAGTTTTATTTATGTGCTTGTGCACTTTAGTTTTATAACATACAAGTTAAGTATTGCATTTCTGTTAAATGTAGGCAACTTCGAGATGAGGCATTAGGGATGTTCTTATGGGCATGTGGGATACAACAAGCAACACGACAAATTAGAGACAAATTCGAAAGGCCTTTGGATACCATCAGTAGAAAAATGGCTATGGTGGTAGATGCTATGTATGGTTTTGCACAAACCATTATATGTCCAAAGGATCCAACATTTTCTAAAGTGCATAACTGAAAGGGAAATGGACCTAATCATTTCCTATAATCGATTTTGTTGGTTGACGTCCAACACAAACCATGTAGACTAACTAGTTTGTTTAGATATCATTTATCACAGGTGCATAAGGTTCAACACAAACCAAGAAAGAAATTCAGTTAGGGACTTAATCAAAAATTAGATCAAGACTTAGAGTGTGTTGTTTTTTGGCGCACCGGACACTGTCTGGTGCACCAGGCCAGGCAGCCAGCGAACTAGCCACTCCGGGTTCCTGTTGGGCACGCTCCACTATAATTCACCGGACTGTCCGGTGAGCCAGCGAAGCAACAGCTCCCTACGTGCCAACGGACGTTTCGTCAGATGAAGAGTGATGAACAGTGCCACGGTAGAAGTCAGAGGTCACCGAACTGTCCGGTGTGGCACCGGACTGTCCGGTGCAGCAAAAAGACAAACGGCTCCAACGGTCAATAGCTCCAAACTCTAACGGACGCGCTGACGTGGCACGCACCGGACAATGAACAGTGGCTGTCCGGTGCGCCACCGGACTGTCCGGTGTGCCCATCGCCAGCAGATTTCACCAACGGCTAGGAAGTGGTTGAGGGCTATAAATACCCCCCAACCACCTCATTCAAAGCCGTCCAAGCATTCTGAGTTTCTCATTCATTGCAAGAGCAAAGTTCAACACTCCAAGACACAATCAAAGCAACCAATCCACTCAAAGTCCCCAAAATCAAATGTAGTGCTTAAGGGCTTGTGAGAGGATCTTTTGTTGCTCCTGTCGCTTGGATTGCCTTCCTTCTTCCTTTTTCTTCATAATTTCTAAGTGCTTGTAAAGCTAAGCAAGAGACACCAAGTGTGTGGTGGTCCTTGCGGGGTCTTAGTGACCCGTGTGATTAAGGGAAGGCTCACTCGGTCTAAGTGACCGTTTGAGAGAGGGAAAGGGTTGGAATAGACCCGGCCTTTATGGCCTCCTCAATGGGGACTAGGTTCTTTGGAACCGAACCTCGGTAAAACAAATCATCGTGTCCACTTGCTTGATTTCCATTTGATTTGTTTTCCCTATTTCCTCTCTCTAATGTTTCCTTGCTAAGTATTGATTTGAGTTTGCTCCCATACGTCATCCACATCCTTTGAGCAACTCCTAGCAAGAGAAACAATATTTTGGACTTGAATTTAATTCTAACGCTAACCCCAACCTCAAGTGTGTGTTTAAGTTTATAAATTTCAGGTTTTGCCTATTTACCCTCCCTCTAGGCGACTTTCAATTGGTATCGGAGCCAGTGCTTCATTAAGAGTCTAACCGACTCGAAGTGATGTCTAGAGATCACGCCAAGAGGGAGATCATGACTGGCGACAAGCCCACTGGCTCGGGGAGGACTCTATCAAAGGAGTCCGGCAACAAGTTAAAGGAGGAATCATCTTCCTCCATCAAGTCACTTAGGAGGGGTGACAAGAAGAAGAAGAAAATGAAGAAGGTGGTCTACTACGAGACCGATTCTTCATCACCCTCCACGTCCGGCGCCGAGTCTACAACTTTGACGCGCCATGAGCGCAAGAAGTATAGTAAGATGCCACTTCATTTTCCCCGCATTCCTAAACGCGCTCATCTACTTTCGGTACCCCTAGGCAAACCACCATATTTTGATGGTGAAGATTATTGCATGTGGAGTGATAAAATGAGGCACCATCTAACCTCACTCCACGAAAGTATTTGGGATATTGTTGAGTTTGGAGCGCAGGCATCACAGGTGGGGGACGAGGACTACGACTCGGATGAGGCCGCCCAAATTAGGCACTTTAACTCCCAAGCCACCTCTATACTCCTCGCGTCCTTGTGTCGAGAGGAGTATAATAAGGTGCAAGGGTTAAAGAACGCCAAAGAAATTTAGGATGTCCTCAAAACCGCGCATGAAGGGGACGAGGTGACAAAGATCACCAAGCGATAGACGATCAAGGGCGAGCTCGGTCAATTCATCCTCAATAAAGGAGAAGAGCTGCAAGCAATGTACAAGCGGCTCAAGACCATGGTGAACCAAGTGCGCAACCTCGGGAGCACAAAATGGGATGACCATGAAATGGTCAAGGTTATTCTAAGATCCCTTGTTTTTCATAATCCTACTCAAGTTCAATTAATACGTGGGGATCCTAGATACAAGCAGATGTCTCCCGAGGAGGTAATTGGCAAGTTTGTGAGCTTTGAACTTATGATCAAAGACTCCAAACACATTGTCAACTTGGAGCAAGGTGCCACCTCTACACCCAAGGTGCAACCCGTTGCATTCAAAGCAACGGAAGAAAAGAAGGAGGTGTCTACACCAAGTAGGCTTCCAATCGATGCCTCCAAGCTCGATAATGAGGAAATGGCGCTCATCATCAAGAGCTTTCGCTAAATCCTCAAGCAAAGGAGGGGGAAGGACTACAAGCCCCGCTCCAAAAGGGTGTGCTACCGGTGTGGTAAGTCCGGTCATTTTATTGCTAAATGTCCATATTCTAGTGAAAGTGACAGGGACGAAGACAAGAAGGGGAAGAAGAAGGAGAAGAAGAAATATTACAAGAAGAAGGGTGGCGAGGCGCACATGGTGCGGGAGTGGGACTCCGATGAGAGCTCCACCGACTCCTCCTCCGACGAGGACGCCGCCAACATCGCCATCAACAAAGGCCTCCTCTTCCCCAACATTAGCCACAAATGTCTCAAGGCTAAGGACAGCAAAAAGAAGAAGGTACACACTAGAGCCACCCCCAAATATACCACATCTAGTGATGAGGGTAGCTCTAGTGATAATGAAGAGAACTTAGTTTCTCTCTTTGCCAACCTTACCATGGACCAAAATAAAAAAAAAAGGAACGAACTAATTGAAACCATTAACGAGAAGGATGATCTATTGGAATGTCAAGAGGACTTGCTCGTTAACGAAAACAAAAAATTTGTTAAATTGAAAAATGCTTATGCTCTAGAAGTAGAAAAATGTGAAGACTTAACTAAGGAGCTTAGCATATGTAATGATTCAATTTCTTTTCTTAGAATTGAGAATGATAATCTAGTTTCTAAGATTGAAAAATTGAATGTCTGCAGTGAATCAATTTCCTGTCTTAGAGATGTGAATGCTAGATTAAATGCTAAAATAGAGGAATTGAGTGTTTGCAAACCCTCTACATCCAATTTTGAGCATGTTACTATCTGTACTAGATGTAGAGATGTAAATGTTGAAGCTATTGATGATCACCTTGCTATGATAAAAGAACAAAATGATCACATAGCTAAATTAAATGCTAAAATTGCCGAGCATAAACTTGAAAATGAAAAATTTTAAATTTGTTAGAAGCATGCTCTATAATGAGAGACGCCCTGGCATTAAGGATGACATTGGGTTTCAACAAGGGAACCAAAGCAATGTCAAGCTTAATGCCCCCCAAGAAATTGTCTAATTTTGTTAAGTGTAAGGCTCCCATGGTTCAGGACAGACATGGCTATATTTTCTATCTTGAAAACTATCCTAAGCACAAGATTAGGAAAATTCATGCTAGGAAACCTCATACTACTTCTCATGATGCTTTTATGTATAAAAATAAGGCTTATAGCTCTAGGCATTCCACTCATGTTAAAATGCCTAAGAAGAAAAAAAACTAATGCATCAAATGAGCATAATATTTCATTTAAGACTTTTAATGCTTCTTATGTGCTCACTAACAAATCAGGCAAAGTAGTTGCCCAATATGTTGGGGGCAAACACAAGAGTCCAAAGACTTGCGTTTGGGTACCCAAGGTGCTTGTTTCTAATGTCAAAGGACCCAAGACCGTTTGGGTACCTAAGAACAAGGCCTAAATTTGTTTTGTAGGTTTATGCATCTGGTGGATCAAGTTGGGTAATCAATAGCGGGTGCACAAACCACATGACAGGGGAGAAGAGAATGTTCTCCTCATACGAGAAAAATGAAGATCCCAAAGAGCTATCACATTTGGGGATGGAAATCAAGGTTTGGTCAAAGGTTTGGATAAAATTGCTATATCTCCTGACCATTCCATTTCCAATGTTTTTCTTGTAGATTCTTTAGACTACAATTTGCTTTCTGTTTCTCAATTATGCAAAATGGGCTACAACTGTCTTTTCACTGATGTAGGTGTCACTGTCTTTAGAAGAAGTGATGATTCAATAGCATTTAAGGGAGTGTTAGATGGTCAGCTATATTTAGTTGATTTTAATGATAACCAAGCTGAAATAGACACTTGCTTAATTGCTAAGACTAACATGGGTTGGCCCTGGCATCGCCGACTTGCTCATGTTGGGATGAAGAATCTTCACAAGCTTCTAAAGGGAGAACACATTTTAGGACTAACAAATGTTCATTTTGAGAAAGACGGGATTTGTAGCGCATGCCAAGCAGGGAAGAAAGTTGGAGTCCATCATCCACACAAGAACATAATTACGACGGACAGGCCGCTTGAGCTACTCCACATGGACCTATTCAGCCTGATCGCTTACATAAGCATCGGCGAGAATAAGTACTGTCTAGTAATTGTGGATGATTATTCTCGCTTCACTTGGGTGTTCTTTTTGCAGGAGAAATCTCAAACCCAAGAGACATTAAAAGGATTTTTGAGACATGCTCAAAATGTGTTCGGATTGAGAATCGAGAAATATAGAAGCGACAATGGGACGGAATTCAAGAATTCACAAATTGAAGGATTTCTTGAGGAGGGCATCAATCATAAGTTCTCTTCTCCCTACACACCTCAACAAAATGGTGTAGTGGAGAGAAAGAATAGAACTCTACTGGACATGGAAAGGACTATGCTTGATGAGTACAAGACACCGGACCGGTTTTGGGCGGAGGCGATTAACACCGCCTGCTACTCCATCAACCGGTTATATCTTCACCGAATCCTTAAGAAGACATCATATGAACTCCTCACTGGTAAAGAGTCCAATGTTTCATATTTTAGAGTTTCTGGGAGTAAATACTTTATTCTTATTAAAAGAGGTAGAAAATCTAAATTTTCTCCTAAAGTTGTAGAAGGCTTTTTACTTGGTTATGACTCAAACACAAGGGCATATAGAGTCTTCAACAAGTCCACTGGATTAGTTGAAGTTTCTTGTGACATTGTGTTTGATGAGACTAATGGCTCCCAAGTGGAGCAAGTTGACCTTGATGAGCTAGATGATAAAGAGGCTCCATGCATCGCGCTAAGGAACATGTCCATTGGGGATGTGTGTCCAAAAGAATCCGAAGAGCCTCCATAAGCACAAGATCAACCATCATCTTCCATGCAAGGATCTCCACCAACTCAAGATGAGGACCATGCTCAAGAAGATGAAGATGAAGATCAAGATGATGAGCCACCTCAAGAGGAGGACATTGATCAAGGGGGAGATGAAAATGTTGATGACAAGGAAGATGATCAAGAAATTCGGGATCAAAGACCACCACACCAAAGAGTCCACCAAGCAATTCAAAGAGATCATCCCGTCAACTCCATTCTTGGTGATATTCACAAGGTGGTAACCACTAGATCTCGAGTTGCTCATTTCTGTGAACATTACTCTTTTGTTTCCTCTATTGAGCCATACAGAGTAGAGGATGCACTAGGAGATCCGGATTGGGTGGTGGCAATGCAAGAGGAGCTCAACAACTTCACGAGGAATGAGGTATGACATTTAGTTCCACGTCCTAATCAAAATGTTGTAGGTACCAAGTGGGTATTCCGCAACAAGCAAGACGAGCATGGTGTGGTGGCAAGGAACAAAGCCCGACTTGTGTCCAAAGGTTATTCACAAGTTGAAGGTTTGGATTTTGATGAAACCTATTCACCCATAGCTATACTTGAGTAAATTCGTATATTACTTGCATATGCTACTTACCATGGCTTCAAGCTTTATCAAATGGACGTGAAGAGTGCCTTCCTTAATGGCTCTATCAAGGAAGAGGTCTATGTTAAGCAACCTCCCGGCTTTAAAGATAGTGAGTACCCTAACTATGTTTATAAGATCTCAAAGGTGCTTTATGGGCTCAAGCAAGCCCCAAGAGCATGGTATGAATGCCTATGAGACTTTCTTATCACTAATGGCTTCAAAGTCGGCAAAGCCGATCCTACTCTCTTCACCAAAACTATTTCCAAAGACTTGTTTATATGCCAAATTTATGTTGATGATATTATATTTGGGTCTACTAACAAGTCATCTTGTGAAGAGTTTAGTAGGATCATGATTCAAAAATTCGGGATGTTTATGATGGGGGAGTTGAAGTATTTCCTTGGATTTCAAATCAAGCAAATCCAAGAAGGCACCTTCATCAGCCAAACTAAGTACATTCAAGACATACTTAAGAAGTTTGGAATGAAGGATGGCAAACCCATCAAGACTCCCATGGGAACTAATGGGCATCTCGACCTCGACACGGGAGGTAAATCCGTAGTTCAAAAGGTATACCAGTCGATGATAGGTTCTTTACTCTATTTATGTGCATTTCGACCGGACATTATGCTTTCTGTATGCATGTGTGCAAGGTTCCAGGCAAATCCTAAGGAAGTTCACCTTAGAACTGTGAAGAGAATCATGAGATATTTAGTTTACACTCCTAAGTTTGGGCTATGGTACCCCAAAGGATCTACCTTTGATTTAATAGGATATTTCGATGTCGATTATGCAGGGTGTAAAATTTATAGGAAGAGCACATCAGGGATTTGTCAGTTTCTAGGGAGATCCCTGGTGTCTTGGGCTTCTAAGAAACAAAACTCAGTAGCTCTTTCCACCGCCGAAGCCGAGTACATTGCCGCAGGTCATTGTTGTGCGCAATTACTTTGGATGAGGCAAAACCTTAGGGACTATGGCTACAAATTGAGCAAAGTCCCTCTCCTATGTGGTAATGAGAGTGCAATCCGCATGGTGGATAATCCCATTGAGCACAGCCACACTAAGCACATAGATATTCAGTATCACTTTCTAAGAGATCACTAACAAAAGGGGGATATCGAGATTGCTTATGTTAATACCCACAACCAATTAGCCGATATCTTCACCAAGCCACTAGATGAGAAAACGTTTAACAAACTTAGGAATGAGCTAAATATTCTTGATTCTCGGAACATTGATTGAGACATTGCACACATAGCTTATGTATATACCTTTGATCATATATCTTTCATTTGGTACAAATACATATTTCTTATTCTTCTTTTGCCAAGGCTAAGACTAATATGCTTCCATGAGTATCTCTTGTATTAGTCTTAGATTGAAAGGGAAATGGAGTATTCGGCAAAGAAAAGGCTTCCACTCCAGCTTTGATGGTATCATGTACTCTTTGTCGTTACTCATGTGACTCTCAATGGTATGACCCTTCACTCATATTTATTTTACCATTTGTGGGAAAGTATTAGGCCCCAAAGGGGAAGTAAGAACCAGAGCTCCCAAGTTCTCCGTTTTTGGCGATTAATGCCAAAGGGGGAGAGAGTATTTAGCCCAAAGTAAAAAGGACCGCACCACCATTTTAAAATTTTAGTGTATTTTTCAAATTGGCATCAAGATTCAAAATTTCACAAATGTTTATTTCAATTAGTATTTGAGTTAGCCTCAAAATGAATTTTCAATTGGTACCTTTAAAATTTAATTTTCAATTGGTATCTATTTCAAAAACCCTCTTGAAAGCTAAGGGGAGAATTCATTCAAGGGGATCTTTTATTTAGTCAAAGAAAAAGCATTTGAAACAGGGGGAGGAATTTCAAATCCTAAAAATGCTTCTTGCAATCACATTTCTATACCTTTGACTATTTGCAAACGAATTTGAAAAGATTTTTCCAAAAGATTTGCAAAACCAAACAAGTGGTGCAAATGTGGTCCAAAATGTTAAATAAGAGAAAAGCAATCCATTCACATATATAAAGTCTTTCATTGGTTTAATTCTAAGCAACCTATGCACATCTATCTAAATTGCAAACTAGTTACACTTCTACACTTCATATTTGCTTTGGTTAAGTGTTGGCATCAATCGCCAAAAAGGGGAAGATTGAAAGGGAAATGGACCTAATCATTTTCTATAATCGATTTTGGTGGTTGATGTCCAACACAAACCATGTAAACTAACTAGTTTGTTTAGATATCATTTATCACAGGTGCATAAGGTTCAACACAAACCTAGAAAGAAATTCAGTTAGGGACTCAAATAAAAAATTGGAGCAAGACTTAGAGTGTGCTATTTTTTGGCGCACCGGACAGTGTCCGGTACTGTCCGGTGCACCAGGCCATGCAGCCAGCGAACTAGCCACTCTCGGGTTTCTGTTGGGCGCGCTCCACTAAAATTCACCGGACTGTCCGGTGAGCTAGCGGAGCAGCGGCTCCCTGCGCGCCAACGGTCGTTTCGTCAGATGGACAGTGATGAACAGTGCCGCGGCAGAAGTCAGAGCATAGAAGCCAGAGGTCACCGGACTGTCCGGTGTGGCATCGGACTGTCCGGTGCAGCAAAAAGACAAACGGCTCCAATGGTTAACAGCTCCAAACCCTAACGGATGCGCTGATGTGGCGCGCACCGAACAGTGAATAGTGGCGTCCGGTGCGCCACCGGACTGTGCGGTGCGCCCATCACCAGCAGACTTCACCAACGGCTAGGAAGTGGTTGAGGGCTATAAATACCCCCCAACCACCTCATTCAAAGACATCCAAGCATTCTAAGTTTCTCATTCATTGCAAGAGCAAAGTTCAACACTCCAAGACACAATCAAAGCAATCAATCCACTCAAAATCCCCAAAATCAACTCTAGCGCTTAAGGGCTTGTGAGAGGATCATTTGTGTTCTTTTGTTGCTCTTGTCACTTGGATTGCCTTCCTTCTTCCTTTTTCTTCCTAATTTCTAAGTGCTTATAAAGCTAAGCAAGAGACACCAAGTGTGTGGTGGTCCTTGCGAGGTCTTAGTGACCTATGTGATTAAGGGAAGGTTCACTCGGTCTAAGTGGCCGTTTGAGAGAGGGAAAGGGTTGGAATAGACTCGGCCTTTGTGGCCTTCTCAACGGGGACTAGGTTCTTTGGAACCGAACCTCGGTAAAACAAATCATCGTGTCCACTTGCTTGATTTCCATTTGATTTGTTTTCCCTATTTTCTCTCTCTAACGTTTTCTTGCTAAGTATTGATTTGAGTTTGCTCCCATACGTCATCCACATCCTTTGAGCAACTCCTAGCAAGAGAAACAATCTTTCGGACTTGAATTTAATTCTAACGCAAACCCCGACCTTAAGTGTGTGTTTAAGTTTATAAATTTCAGATTTCGCCTATTCACCCCCCCTCTTGGCGACTTTCAATAACAAGCTTAGACCTTATGCCCATTTCTTTGATGGGTGCATAGGAGCCTTAGATGGCACACACCTTCCAGCTCACGTATGTCATGAGTCGAGGCTTGAACACATAAATAGAAAAGGGTGGCCTAGCTACAATGTATTAGGTATAGTGGACATGGATATGCGGTTCACTTTTGTAGGTGCTGGGTTGCCTGGTTCTTGCCATGACATGGCAGTGCTCAGGAGTTGTATGGGAGAAGTGAACTATCCACACCCACCAGCAGGTATGGTGGCATGCATGTTATGTTGGCGCCATTGCATACATTGTATTCATGCATTACGATCTAGTAAATCTTTTTCTAAGTTTATTTGTTTGTGTACAGGGAGGTATTATCTAGTGGATGCTGGTTACTCAATTCACGAATGTTACTTGCCACCATATCGGAATCAGAGACATCACTTAGAAGATTTTAATCAAACAAGAGTAGAGACTGTGCAGGAAAAGTTTAATTTTCACAACTCAAGTCTACGAAATGTAGTTGAACGGCCTTTTGGACTACTCAAATCAAGGTGGCATGTGCTACGAGGACTCCCATTTTATGAAGGAAGCATGCAAGTGAAGATTATAGTTGCTTGTTTGGCTTTGCATAACTATTTGTTGGACCGAGGCCACATAGGAGGATCAAGGAGTAGTTCGCATGGCCAAGCTGATTACGATGTGTCAGATTGGGTGAATGTAAATGCAAGTCAAGAAATGACATTAATGAGAGATTGGATCGCTGTTGGAGTATCATTGATGTAGTGTATATAATGAAATGGTTAGATGTAATGAAGTAGTTAGTGATATATAGTGTATCTCAGATTCCTGGGTATATAGATTGTGTAATCATGCAATGTATTGATCACCTCTCTGGTATTGAGAAATCATGCAATGTATTGGGTACCGATCACTGAGTAATCATGCAATGTATTGGGGTACCGATCACTGAGTAATCATGCAATGTATTGGCGTACTGATTCCTCTCTGGTACCGAGTATTAATGAAATGTATTGACGGTTTCATTAAGTAAACCGTCAGTGTATATATATTTCCATTGGCAGTTCACTTAATACAACCGCTAGTGTAAATATCTGTTTTACACTGACGGTTTAGTTAAGTGAACCGCCAGTGTATATGATATTTCCACTGGCGGTTTACTTAATAAAGCCGCCAGTGTAAATACATCATTTCCACTGACAGTTCAGTTAAGTGAACCACCAGTGTATATGATATTTCAACTGGCGGTGTACTTAACACAGACGCTATTGTAAATACATCCTTTCCACTGACGGTTCAGTTAAGTGAACCGCCAGTGTATATGATATTTCCACTAGCGGTGTACTTAATACTGTCACCAGTGTAAATACATCCTTTCCACTGACAGTTCAGTTAAGTGAGCCGTCAGTGTATATATATTTACATTGACGGTTTCTTAAGGTGGGCCCACCTGTTTTTTTCACTGGCGTGTTGTAACTGAAACCGCCAGTATAAATTTCTGTGTGCCGTCACCTTAGACCTCTTTTCTACTAATGGATACACTCGATCCTCCATAAGGGCGCTAGTACTGTAGTACATCAGTACCGTTTCACGGCTAGCTGTACGTCCAAGCTGCACTCTCGCCGTACGTTTTGGTCCCATTATTCGTCTACGCTAGTCAGTAGTCCCTAGCTAGTCTCTCCCGGCCGGATCCATGCACCCCAATCGATCGTCAACCTCTGCCGTCGCGTCTGCTCTGCTGCGCCTTTGACAATGGCCGTGGACCAGCCCGGCCGGCGGCGACATGCGGCGTGCGGGGCGACACGTGCTCGTCCCGGCACCGCCCTGGACCAACCACGTACGCCAGTACGCCACGGCATGCGTAGGCGCGTACGTGCCCACGACCAACATGCCAACATCGACCGCGACCGACTCTCGAGCATGCGTGCGGAAACAGGGTAGCATACGGCCCGATCCGAACGCGCGCGCGCGCCAAGTGTCAAACGCACGCACAAGCTTGCCGTACACGAATAGAGATAAAACATCGTACAGGAGTAGATTGCAACGCGTGAATGAGGGAATGCACCTGCAGCAAGCAATCATGATGGTGGTCCGGCGGGCCGGCCGGAGGCGGCGCGTCCAGATAATGGGAACGGTGGCTGGCCGGCTAGCTGTTCCTTGCAGCGCAGGCCACGCCCCCCACGACACACACACACGTCCCCGTCGCGGGCCGCCCACCTGGACGACGACGCGGACGCGATCACGCGACCCACTTGCTCCTCCCTCCTGCTGCAGCTGCATGCGGCATGCCGGAGCCAGCGCCCAGCGGTTGAAAAAAGAAAGAAAGGGAAAAAAAAAAGGAGCTTGCCCGACACACAGTCTCTGACCAGAGAGATGCTTCGCAGCAAAGGAAGAAGACTCGCGTGGTTCCGTGGAGTGACGAAACCAAACGGGTGGGCATGCAATGCAAAGGGCCCTGCTGCCGTCTGACGACGCGCTGTCGTGCGCGTGACGCAACCCTCCACTCCATGCAGGGACCGTCCCGGGCCGGGCCCCCCGCATCCCCGAGCCCGTGGGCCCGGCGTGGGCAAGCCGCATGACCGCTCGGATCCTTTGTGAACGCAGCGTGACGGCGGCGCCGGCGGCCACATGTGTAAGGCCACCTCCAACAGTGTCCCGTACACCCGTTTGGGGTAAAGAAAAAAAAACTCTCCAACAATTTCCCCAACAGCACACCCCTGTATGCCGGAGGTAGAGGTTAAAACATAAACTGTAATTTTTAGATATCGAGAATCGTTTTTGAAGTTTTACCGAAATTTATGTCTAAACAGAAACGTAAACGGTTACCGAAAATATAGAAATGGAATAGATAGAAAAAAATTGGAACAGGAAACGGTTTGATCCTCTTTTGACCGTTTCTGGATATTACCGTTTTTATTCGATATTTTACTGTCGGTAATAAATTCGGTATTTTTTAAAAAAAATATTAAATTTGAACCGACCTTTATAAATTCATAATAATTTCATCTTAGCTTAGAAAAATATGAAACTAATTTTATTATTTTCCTAAAATTAAGATCTATCCAATGGTATATAGTTTAGAATCATTTGAAACTTTTATAAAAACTTATTTATGTTTTCTTACCTGTAATTACCCTTGATATATATATTTATAATTTGCACGAGAACTTAAGAAGGACCAAGAGGACACAAATTATATTGACTACGCCAAGTAGTAGGAGTACAAATAGAATGTAAGTATCATATCATTATACACATTTTGATTCTACTTTACTTAAATACATAATAATGATTTTTTATTGTATACTTCTTAACTTATATATCTAATGTGACCTCCTACCTTATATATTATTACTAATTTTATATAAATGTATGACTTGCGTGAATTTTTAAAGTCAATTGAGGGTACATGTTACAGTTTTTACCGATTGAATTTTAGATTCCGATCGTAACCGGTGCAATTTTTGTACCAAACTTTTGTTTCCGATGTTTCCGAAGTATCGATGTCGTTTTCGTTTCCGGAGTTACCGTTTTCGATCTCGTTTCGGAGAAAAATATTAAAATGAAAATGGTTTTAGTGTTAACCGGTCGTTTTCGACCGTTTTCACCCCTAGCCGGAGAGAGGCTGCTCCCCCTTATATGGGGGGTCTCTAATCTTTTCTACACTTTAATTATTAAGTATTCTACTGCTCTGTGATGTTAACCCATTTTAAGTATCGTAAATTGATAACAGTATGTATTATGATATTACAAATAGTCTGTGATTTTTTAAACTTTAAAAACTGATGAAAAATGTCAAATAATTGAATTTTAGTATATAGGAGGAGGCGGATAGGGTGAATGGTTGGAGGTGGCCTATATGTGGAGTGAGTATCTTTTGAATGATGTGGTAAAATATAATAGAAAGTGTAGATATGAAGAAAAATGTGGGGGAATGATTGGAGATGGTCTAATAACAACGTTAACCGTTAACAACCGATTGTATAGATGTCCAAACGGGTGGCCTGGCCCGACCCGACATTGGCCCGATACGACATGTGTCTGACCCGACGGGTTAACTGGGTCGTGCCGAGGCGGCCCACATGCCGTGCCCGTGGCCAAAGCATGGCACGTCGGCTTGCTAGGCGTGCCGTGCCGGACCGTTAACCTCTGGAGCCCATTTGATTAAATTGAAATAGATGAAAAAAAACAACACAAGCAAAGGGATCGAACCCGCAATCTCCTCTATATAGAAGGCGAGAGATGGTAGCTAAGCTAGGCTAACAAATAGAACCACAATCTATTGTGTCATATGGCGAATAGACATTTTAAATATACTTATACTATTATTTTATAAAACAAAAAAGGTAATCTGTAAAACCCAAAAAAAATGGTAAGAAAAAAATAATAAATAAGTAAATTTATAAAGTGGATGTTTCGAGGATCCCTTGATTTTCTCTACATAATCAATCAATGGCATTAAATTATGTAAATAACAAATAAAATAGATACATAAATGTGCATTCCATGAAGTTTTCTTATAAGTTTACACTTTGTATTCAAAATTGTGAAACAAGCTTAAGTTAGGAAACTAGGAAATGTTTAGGAAACCATTTATTCATCCCAATATAAATGAGTTGTGAAATACTCTTTGTTAATTTATATGTTTTGAAGCATGGATAAAATAACTAATATGAACATATGGATCCTTGCACTCATACTGGAGTTTTATGTGATGCATATAATTTTGAAATCTGAACTCTGAAAAATTTGAATTTAAATTAGAATTGGAAAACTGAAATTTGAAGAAAAGGAATGAAAGAATAATAAATAAAAAAAAGGGAAAGCAGTATTCGGTCGGGTGGGCCTCTATTCCTTGCTTTCGGCCCACCTCCCGTTTTTCTCTGCACACTGGCACGCGGGCCCGGGGGGGGCAGCCACCGTGTTTGCGGCGTTCACGTGCGTGCCTGGTTGACCTCTCACTGCTCATGAGACCCACACGGCGGAAGCCTCTCTCACCTATACCGAGCGGCGAGGTTCTCGGGTATGCTTGCGACGAACCCGGCCGAGATCACTGGCCGCATCCCTATCCTTCCGGTCCAGCCTACGGGTATAAGTTGGACCCGCAGTCGCCCCTTCCCTTCAACCAGTTGTCGCAAGCCGCGCTGCGGGAGCTACTTCGCCATGGCGCAGGGAGATCGCAAGCCGCCACCACCGATTGGAGATTTCGCCGTTGATTCTACCTCTGCTCGGGGGAATAAAAGGCCACTAAGAGTACCTGCGCATGTCCGAAGACGTTCCAGGCAAGAAGATCCTCCGGTGGCATGTGAATTGCTCACCGGAGTTTGGCGGGTGTGGCAGATCCGCACCGCTGCGTGGCCGACCCTTGCGCCGTCGTAGTCTGCTGGTGAGAACCGCCTCCACTGATTCGCCATTAACTTAGCTTCGATTAGCACCTAGCAGACTCTACAATCGAACACCAGGGGTCTGGAGCACTGGCTCCGGCGGGTGCGCTGCTGGGCTGGAAACGCGCCGCCGCCTGGCTACGGCGTGAGGAAGAAAGCGCCTGGGACGTTAGATCCTATATGGACGGCTGAAAATAGAAGCTGGGTACCCCTTCGCCATTTTAAGTCCGAGCCATTAGATTTTAATCGTGTGGCTCGCGGTAGATTGGATCGTGGGCATTCGTGGGCCGTGGATCTCTGATCGTACGGTTTACGTTGCATACCGGTTTATAAAACGCCCAGATCTAATCTACACCATCGGATCTAATCTGGGCGGTCCGCGTTCACCCGTACCCCTTCGGCCGGGTATTTTCTTAAAGAGACCCTCCACTTCAAACTATTCAACCCGCCGTCCTGTGCGGGTGTAGCCTGAGTCTTGGGGATTCTTACCCCGAGCCCCCTGACTTTTCTTATAATTGAGGCCCAGTCCAGTGAATAGGAAAATCATAGAAAATGATTTAGAAAATGATTTTTAGTGTTAAAATAAATCCAGAAACTTAATTAATTCATAACTAATTCATTTTAGCTCCAAATTGAGTCATTCCAATTCCTAAAATTTTGTAATAATATTATCTATCATTTAGTGTCTCTGTTTTAACATGAACTCTGTCAGAAAATTTATTTATCATTTAATCATATCTTAATCACATCAAACCTCTGAAAATTCATAACTTAAAATCTATAACTCCAAAATTAATAATTCTTTTTCCTGTGATCTTATTTTAATATGTACATTAATAATGTGTATTTTGTTCTTATGCTTGGTGTAATGTTAATATTGCCTATACACTGCTTGTTTGTATTGCTACGACTAGCAGTGAGGACACGTGTCATCTGAAGAATCATCCTGGTACCTGGAATCTCAAGGCCCAGGCAAGTTGTGCCCTTGATCACTTCTCTTTTTACCCAGCCATGTTCTAATTAATCATAATGATCTGCATAGGTTAATTTTGATGGGACCCAATAGGTTACCCTAGTTTGTCTATCTCTATACCTTGTTTACCATTGAACCTTCTGGGTAATACTTGCTAGTGCTATATGTGGTTTTGGGTATGGAGATACACTTTATTCATGATTACATTTTTGTTATCAGTTGTTATTTATGGTTCATGTTGAGATCATTATGTTAATTGGAACATGGAGCGACCACCCGGGAAAACAGTGCTACCACAATGGTGGAATGGGACGCCCTTGGCTGATTAATTAGGAAAGCTAGTGGAAGACTACCTTACCCGAAAGGGGCAAGGGCAGTAGGGGAGAGGTCAGTGCGGGGAGGCCCTCGGGAGGATTTTGCTGCGATGGCGGTCCTGCAAGGGATTCCTGTACTGGATCTTCCTATAAACTGTAGCGGGTTTTCGGAAGCTAGTGGAACTTTGTAAAGGCCTCGTAGTGGATCCCTAGCCATTCACCTCGGAAGTGTCTAAGGGCTTTGCAAACCCTGGCGACATGGGATACACGACTTGTGGGTAAAGATGCGCAACCTCTGCAGAGTGTAAAACTGGTATACTAGCCGTGCTCACGGTCATGAGCAGCTCGGACACTCACATGATTAATTTATGGAACTAAATTCAATTTGTCATATGCATTGCATCGCGGGTGAAGTTGATACTTTTGTTCTACTATTTAATTGGGCTGGTATTTACTTATACTTAGTAACTGCTAATAAAATTTTGACCAACTTTAAAAGCAATGCTCAGCTCTAACCATCTTCTTTGGTAAGCCTTACACTTCACGTGAGCTCCCACCTTTGGCGAGTTCATGCACATTATTCCCCACAACTTGTTGAGCGATGAACGTATGTGAGCTCACTCTTGCTGTCTCACATACACCACAGGTCAAGATCAGGTACTGCAGGATGATGCTCATGGAGGATGCTGTGATGAGTTCGTGAGAGGTCTAGGTCGTCGTCTCCCAGTCAACTTTTGGGTTGCTGGACCGTTGTCTCCTTATAATGTAATTATTTATTTTGTATAGAACTCCTGTTATATATAAAGTTGTGACATTCGATCCTGTGCCACTATACATCATATGTATGAGACTTGGTCCCAGCATACCTGGTGTTTATGTTAACCCCGGGTTTTGGACCCCTAAAATCCGGGTGTTACATAATCGAGCTGGGCTGGGTAGGCGGCGGCCCAAGCATGGCCCGCTATCGTGCCCACGCAGGATCGGTCCTGGCGGTGGGGCAAGGTGGGTGACTGCCTAGGGCCCCGAAGGTATAGAGCACCTAAATTTGTACTAAGTGTAAGCATATAATATATTCATTTATGCTATAGATATTTGGATATGGTCTTGGTTGAGAAAATATTCGATAGTCCTTTCACTAGTTATAGCTTGTTGGCAATCTAAGAAACGAATCAATGAGCCTACTGTAGTCACAGAGAACACAAATCTCAAACTCTCATTAATGAGCCTACTTTAGTAATTCTATATAGGATTTTAAAGTCAGAAATTTTATCTCAAACTCTTATTGTACTTTGGTCCAAGTGAGTACAATGCTAAGATAAGAGATTTTCGAATGAGCTGCTACATGAATGTTTGAGAATATTGTAGAGATGAATTGTTATGCTAATGTCTCTATTGTATATTGAATCGCTGTTCCATTTGCCAAAAAAACTTTTTAAGACTAAAATTATTGAAAAACTATTTGTGATCAACAATCATGTTTTTAAAAAATCTATATATAAATATGTATTACATATATACATATGTAGAGAGTGATAAGAGGGACCTCCAAGTTAGCTTTCGCTCGTAACCCCTAAAATATCAGGATCGGACCGGCACTGACCTATTTTCTATCGTACCGGGCTGTGCCGAGACACTAATAAATGGGTCGTGCCTCTGGCCGGCGCACTAGCCACGGCTCATTTAACTATCTATAGCCGCTTGCTTATTAAAGTTTCTTCTTTTTCATTGTGTTGTGTATATCCGGATTGAAATACCACGTGTAAATTTGTATAAGTTTTCACGAGACAGGAGCGGAGAGAAGAAAACGATGGTATCCCATATGCGCGGAGATACCAAGAACGGATTAGTTGATCTAGCATTAACGATCTAAACTAGTTTAATCGTCCTAGCTCAACCAGTCCACTGCAACTGTCCAAACCTTAATGAGTGTGATTGACCGACAGGCGACACTTTAATTTGGCCAGCCCAGCCCAGCCGCTTTCTTCTTTGCAAAATTAATACAGCAGTACGTAATGGCTCCAACCGGACGACGCGTGTGTCGTCCAAGTCAATGCCATTCATACACCGATCCCAAAAGGTTGTGTGTGGTTGGGGATTTTTTTTTTTAAGTCACATTGCTAGTTGACCTTTGTCTTCTCTTTTCCCAGCTTTATCCACAATGCACTCGTGTATCGGTGTATGAGCAGTAATGCCAAGCATGTCTTACGACACTACAGTGATATCATTAGAACCTTAACCTTACGTACATACTAATCTCCAGATACGATGTTGAGAGTCATTCATGAGTTTATTTATGACGTCAAATAAGTCTCATCAGATTAATCATACATAAGTATCAGTCTCTTTTTTATGTTTTAATTAAGCTTTTTAGAGCCCCTTCCTATGGGAGGGCTCTCTTGACTCCCCTTTGGGAGGTCTCTCTTGACCGCTCCTGCTCACTGTGAAGCCGTGTCAAACAATCTTAAAAAACGGCTTCTCGTCAGGAGCCTTCAAAAAGATAGAGTCATTTTCTTGTTGGGAGCGAGAGTACCAGAAACGTGGCTTCTACTGGCTTATCCTACCCAAATTCAACAATTTACATTCCTGCCACCCCCTCTTCTGTGTTGCATCTGTGAGTTCTCTTCTCCATCGTGCGTCGCTCCGATGAACCATCTACGACGAGGCCAAACTTCGGCTGTGCGTAGATCAACAACGGACGGATCTGGTGGCTCGCACGGCGAGAGAGGCGTGCTTGTCGGTACCCTGTAACCAGGGTACCCCTTGCCAGTACCTTAAGGACGGGATAACATTGTGTAACACCATAAAAACCATCAACTAAAAATAATGAATTTAGTTATTATGGTAATTAGGATAATAATTTTGTTTTAAGTGTTTAATTATTTATTTGCACTTTGAATCATTTTTTCTTTGTATGCGCATGATTGATGATCGGATGTTTTATAGTAATTCTTCTTAAAAAAATCTTAGTAATTAATATAATAATGAAATAATATAATAATTATTAGTCTAAAAATAAATATTTTATTTATAAATAATTTTGGTGAATTTTTTATGAATTTTTTAGCCCTTTAGAAATTCAGTTCGCAATTTTAAAAAAACAAATTTCCTAACCCTAACCGGCCCACTAGGGGCCCAGCCACCCCAAACCCTAGCACGCGCGTGCGCCCCTGCTAGCATTCCCAGCCGCCGCCGCCGCCGCTCCTAAGCCTGTCCCCAAGCCACTGCCGCCCCTACTGCTCCCTCTTCTCTCCCCTATCACTCTCCTCCCTCTCACCTCTCTCTCTATCGCGCACTAGGAGCCGACTGCCGCCAGGCCAGCCGCGCCCGACGCCCACGACGCCACGCGACGCCCGTGCGAACCCGAGCCCCGCCGGTTCCACGCCCAGGCGGCCGAGCCCATGACCCTGGGCAGCCCCAGCCCCCGCGACGCCGCCCTGCACGCCCTGCGTGCATAGCCCCGCGACACCACCCGTTCTGCACCGAGGAGCGTGACACCAGACCCGACTGGCGCGCTCAAGCTCCGCGTGCGAAGCCATCCACTCCACACGCGCCATGCACAGCTATGCGACCTGCCCACGACTGTTTGTCTTTGTCGTTAATGGAGCTTCAATGCCGACTGTTTCTTCTCCCCATTAATCCCTCTCTTCATGGACGGCGTTGATGGCAGCCTTGAAACCGACCGGCGACTCTCTCGCTCCCTCTTCCTTCTCTATAAATTAGACGCCGAGCTCTCTCTCCCTTCCTCCCCTACCCGAGCTCACTCTCATTTCCTCGCACTCTTTCGCTCCTCGTTCGTTGCCAGAGTTCACCGTCGTCACCGAAGTTCGCCGGAGTTCACCGGAGCTCGCCCCACCAGAGCCCGCCCGACGTCGAGGACCCCTGCCCGCTTCTCTTGCTCGACCGACCTCCTTGCCGAGCCATCTCCATTTCCTGCGCAAGCGAGAACCCAAGGTGGAAGACAACCCCAAATTAATTTGTGTATTTTTAAAATACTTTTGATTCGATTCATGAATTGTATATTTAGTTTGTTGTAATATGAACATGTGTGATCCACAATTCATACGTATGTGCGCTATACGAATTTTGGTAGATATATACGATATGTAGTGCACCGTGATTGTTCATGCTAGTCGATGCGATGATTTTTGGATTAGAGAGAAATATGACGAAAAATTAGTAGTCACACGTTGGTGATAAAAACACTAGATCGGAATTTTGTAGTTAAAATTTGGTCACAATGAATTTTAGAAACTATTTGGAGAATTGTAGTCATAGGTTCATTTTAATGAATTTAGAAAAATGGTATAGAACTCATATCATATAAACATTATAGGATTTTAGATGATTTATCACTAGGTTATTTTATTAATATTTTATTTTTATAAAGAAAGGAGAAAATACCACTAGTAGTATGGAAAATAGATTTTTACTAGCCAAATAAACATGTTCGCAAGTATAGCACTTAAATTCTTAGAGTAAGCAAAGTACTCGTTTATATCAAAATAACCTCGCTTCTGTTATAAAAAGTTCAATTAGTAATTTATAGGGATTTTTAGACTATTAAATTCATTTTGGCTATACTCAATAATTCGAGTTAGAAATAAAAAGGATAAAATCTATTAGTTTAATTATTAGTATTAAAGACAATAACTACTATTTATTTTTATTGATGATGTTAATACGTATTAATACTAGTTAAAACTATATTTATAGCACCTACTCATAATTTCACCATTTATGACTCGTAATAATAGTCATAAATGAATTAATAATCATTTACACGCTAAGACGTATTTATGTGTGCATTAAGTGCGATGCGTTAATGTGAATGTAATGGTGTATGTTTATGTAATGATGCATGTTTATTTATTGGTGTATGCTTTCTTTTTGTATGGCGACGTGCAACGTTATTAGAAGCTGACTGTGTGGTAGACGAACCGAATTTGTTTGAGGACGAACCGCAAGACGCTTTTGAGCAAGGCAAGTGGATTCTCCCTCTGCATATTCTTTTTGTACCCAATCATTGCATATAATAATGTTTACTTTTTGATATACTGCATAATTTGATGGGTTTTACCTAATTAAGGATTTCCTAGATTTACCAACTAGATTCTTTGTTTACCCTGGAGAAATTATTAAGCTTTACAAACTTGTGCTACCGCTCCACTTAATAACTTTTATGTCACTCATTAATTGATATTAATGTTCTGATAATGAAATTGGCAATTATGATATTAACCCGATGGTTAAAACAACATTATTTCATATTAATTGGAACATGGAGTGACCACCTAGGATAATGTAATACCTAAATAGTGAGGGTAATAAAATGTACAAGATAAGAGAAATATAAAAGGGTCAGTTGACCATTGGTGTTGTTATTCTCATTTTTGTACATTTCAAATCATGGGATTAACCCTGACTACCAATAAAAAAATAATACTAAATAAAAGAATGTGCATCATGCTGGGTTTTACTTGATTACGCATTTGTGGATAATAAAATAAATAAATAAATGTGTCATTAACAAGATGTTAATGGACACATAAAGTTTTACTTCTACATTTGAAAACAAAACTCTAAAGAAAAGAGGAGGAATATAAAATAAAGATAGAAACATAAAAACATAAATATATCCTTAAAGTGGTATATTTATTTTGTGCACATGACCTGTGAAATCTTCAAATCAATTTGGAAATCAAATAGTATGTTTGAATTTAGAAAAAGGGAATTCAAAAATAAAAAGGAAAAATAGAGAAGGAATTCTAACCTAGATGGGCTGGCCACCTCACTTCTGGCCCAGCAAACCATTCCAGACGAGCGGCCCATATCCCATTCCACCGCGCGTGCGCAACCATCTTCCATGCGGGGCCCACTGCTCGGTCTCTGCGACGCGCGCCGCGTGCACCAGAATGGGTTGCCGACCGTCTGGGTCCACTGCCCAGCGTCCGTCGCGCTCGCGTCTCCACTGATCAGTGGGTCCCTGCCGTCATCGCTTTCCCCATAGGCGACTCGCAACAAACCATGCGCGCGCCGTGCACGAACTACGGATCTCACGCGCGGATTTTGGGTGGTGGGTCAATCTCACGCCGACTTCGTGGTGGTGGGCGGCTATAAGTCCTAGCCTTGCAGAGCCCACTCTCTGTTTCTCCACCGCGCCAGATCGCCATCATCCATAACTCCGGGAGCAAGTGGGAGCCAAGCGCCGCCTCGAGTGCATCCATCTGCGTTGTCGCTCAGTTCGGAAAGAACGGCGCAAGAGCTTCGACGTCGCATGAGGAATTTGTCAGCAACTTCACTGCGCAAAACCCCGGGCAGCTCCGACTGGAATATCTCATCGGGGTGCGCCACACGGCGGAGTCCGCTGCAAGCTGGGGGCAACCCGCTTCTCGCCGTGAAACCTGGTATGGGAACGTCGAGCGTCTTTCCTGTTGTATATTCTACGTAAATCCAGGCTTGGGGGAGAGTTAGGTCGCCGGGGAATGGATTGGGCCATTTGAGAGCACCTAGAGGGGGGGGGTGAATAGGTGATCCTGTAAAAACTTGAAACTTAAAGCCACAAAACTTGATTAGGAGTTAGCACAATTAAGTCAAGTGGCTAAGGAGAGCTCTTGTGAAGCACAATAGACACAGTGAGAACAAGCACAAGAGACACGAGGATTTATCCCGTGGTTCGGCCAAGTACAACACTTGCCTACTCTACGTTGTGGCGTCCCAATGGACGAGAGTTGCACTCAACTCCTCTCAAGTGATCCAATGATCAACTTGAATACCACGGTGTTCTTCTTTTCTTTACTCTTTCCCATTTGCGAGGAATCTCCACAACTTGGAGTCTCTCGCCCTTACAATAAGGATCAAAGTGGGAGCACTAGAGTAAGGGAGGGAAGCAACAAACACAAATCCACAGCAATACGCACACACACGGCCAAGACTTGAGCTCAAATGAATATCACAAGGTTCTCATTAGAACAGAGCTCAAATCACTAAGAATGTCAAACGAGTGCGCAAAGACGGAGTGTGAATGATCAAGAATGCTCAAAGTATGCTTGGTGTGCTCCTCCATGCGCCCAGGGGTCCCTTTTATAGCCCCAAGGCAGCTAGGAGCCGTTGAAAGCAATTCAGGAAGGCAATTCTTTCCTTCTGTCGGTTGGTGCATCGGACAGTCTGGTGCACCACCGGACACTATCCGGTGCTGATTTCTTTCCTATTTTGGCGCAGCCGACCGTTGAAGATTTGGAGCCGTTGGCGCACCGGACACTGTCCGGTGCACACCGGACAGTCCGGTGTCCCCATCCGACCGTTGGCTCGGCCACGCGTCACGCGCGGATTGCGCGGCCGACCGTTGGCCCAGCCGATCGTTGGCTCACTGGACAGTTTGGTGCACCACCGAACAGTCCGGTGAATTATAGCCGTACGCTGTTGACTTGATTCCCGAGAGCGGCGACTTCGCCGCAGCCGACTCACCGGACAGTCTGGTGCACCATCGGACAGTCTAGTGATTTATAGCCGTACGCCACCGTTGAGACCCGAGAGCAGCCAGTTGACCAGATGCCAGCCTGGCGCACCGGACACTGTCCGATGCACCACCGGACAGTCCGGTGTACCCAGACTGAGCAGAGTCTTGGCTGCTCGAGCCAAGTCTTTTCCAATTGTATTTTCTCTGATTCTAGCACTTAGACAAATATGTTAGTACACAAAAACCAATGTACTAAGTCTAGAATCATACCTTTGTGTTGATTTTCACTTCATCCACCATTTGGCATAGTTTCACACTTAAACCAATTGTGTTGGCACTTGATCACCAAAATACTTAGAAATGGCCCAAGGGCACATTTCCCTTTCAATCTCCCCCTTTTTGGTATTTATGCCAATACCACAAAAAGCAACTAAAGGAAGTGCAACATCAATGCAAATGAGAACACAAATTTGTTTTGATTCAAATCTGGCATATTTGGATCATTCTTTGCCACCACTTGGTTTGTTTTTGCAAATCAAACTCAATTTCCTATCTCTAAGTCAAACACACTTGTTGAGGCATAGAGAGAGGTATTCCAAGAGAAATTGATCAAGAATTCAAAAGCTCCCCCCTTTTCCCATAATCAAACATTCTCCCCACAAGAGACCAACTTTTGACAATAAGAGACAATAAGAGTATTTTGACAAACCAAAAGCTCTAATTCTATTATTTTCAAAATTCTCAAGTGGTAGCTGATCAAAATTCTCAAGTGGTAGCTGATCCATTTCTTGCTTTGGCCTTATTTTCTCCCCCTTTGGCATCAAGCACCAAAACGGGATCAATCTTGGTCCTTAAACCCCATTGCCTCACCAACATCTTCAAATAAGAGTAAAAAGGCAATAAGAATATGGAGATGAACTTGGAGTGAGTTACCCTCTCATCGGAGTGCAGTGGAAGTCTTACATGGTCCAAGTTCACCTTTCCCTTTCAATCCACCTTTGAGACTAAATTAAGAAAACTCAAGCACACGGTTAGTCTCAAAGGGTCAAGTTGTAGCATTTCTCCCCCTAAATATGTGCATCAATCACACATGGACTTGTGAGGTCCGGGAGATCTTTTGCACAACTTGAGCACCATAAATAAGCAATAAAATGCATAATGGAACATGATCAAAGGCATAAAACACATGTATGCTCTATATCAATCCAAGTTACGCGAATCTAAGACATTTAGCTCACTACGCAGCCTCTAAAAGGTCTTCTCATCTAAAGGCTTGGTAAAGATATCGGCTAGCTGGTTCTCGGTGCTAACATAAAACACTTCGATATCTCCCTTTTGCTGGTGGTCTCTCAAAAAGTGATGCTGGATGTCTATGTGCTTTGTGCGGCTGTGTTCAACAGGATTGTCCGCCAAGCGGATTGCACTCTCATTGTCACATAGGAGTGGGACTTTGCTCAGATTGTAGCCAAAGTCCCTGAGGGTTTGCCTCATCCAAAGTAGTTGCGCGCAACACTGCCCTGCAGCAACGTACTCGGCCTCAGCAGTGGATAGGGCAACGGAAGTTTGTTTCTTAGAACTCCATGACACCAGGGACCTTCCTAGGAATTGGCACGTCCCTGATGTACTCTTCCTATCGACCTTACATCCAGCATAATCGGAGTCTGAATATCCAATTAAGTCAAAGGTAGACCCCTTTGGATACCAGATCCCGAAGCAAGGCATAGCGACTAAATATCTAAGAATTCGCTTAACGGCCACAAGGTGACATTCCCTTTGGTCGGATTGAAATCTAGCACACATGCATACGCTAAGCATAATATTTGGTCTACTAGCACACAAATAAAGTAAAGACCCTATCATAGACCGGTATGCCTTTTGATCAACAGACTTACCTCCTTTGTTGAGGTCGACATGTCCGTCGGTTCCCATTGGAGTCTTTGCGGGTTTGGCGTCCTTCATCCCAAACCGCTTGAGCAAGTCTTGCGTATACTTTGTTTGAGAGATGAAGGTGCTGTCCTTGAGTTGCTTCACTTGGAACCCAAGGAAGTAGTTCAACTCGCCCATCATCGACATCTCAAATTTCTGAGTCATCACCCTGCTAAACTCTTCACAAGACTTTTGGTTAGTAGAACCAAATATTATGTCATCGACATATATTTGGCACACAAATAGATCACTGTCACAAGTCTTAGTGAAAAGAGTTGGATCGGCTTTCCCAACCTTGAAAGCATTAGCAATTAAAAATTCTCTAAGGCATTCATACCATGCTCTTGGGGCTTGCTTAAGTCCATAGAGCGCCTTAGAGAGCTTACACACGTGGTCGGGGTACCGTTCATCCTCAAAGCCAGGGGGTTGCTCCACGTACACCTCCTCCTTGATTGGCTCGTTGAGGAAAGTGCTCTTCACGTCCATTTGGAACAACCTGAAAGAATGGTGAGCGGCATAGGCTAATAAAATACGAATCGACTCTAGCCTAGCCACAGGAGTGAAAGTCTCCTCAAAGTCCAAACATGCGACTTGGGCATAACCTTTTGCCACAAGTTGAGCCTTATTCCTTGTCACCACCCCGTGCTCGTCCTGTTTGTTGCGGAACACCCACTTGGTTCTCACAACATTTTGCTTGGGACACGACACCAGTGTCCAAACTTCATTTCGCTTGAAGTTGTTAAGCTCTTCCTGCATGGCCAACACCCAGTCCGGATCTAGCAAGGCCTCTTCTACCCTGAAAGGCTCAATAGAAGAGACAAAAGAGTAATGCTCACAGAAATTAGCTAATCTAGAGCGAGTGGTTACTCCCTTGCTAATGTCACCCAAAATCTGGTCGACGAGATGGTTCCTTTGAATCATCGCTCGAACTTGAGTTAGAGGGGCCTGTGGTGCTTCTTCCTCTTCAACTTGGTCATCTTGTGCTCCCCCTTGATCACACGCCTCTTCTTGAGGGACCTGTTCGTCATCTTGAGTTGGGGGGTGCACCGTCGTTGAGGAAGAAGGTTGATCTTGCTCCTTGTGTTCCTGTGGTCGCACGTCTCCAATCACCATGGTATGAATCGCGTCCGTTGGAACATCATCCTCATCTACATCATCAAGCTCAACTTGCTCTCTCGGAGAGCTATTAGTCTCATCAAATACAACGTCGCTAGAGACTTCAACCAAACCTGATGATTTATTGAAGACTCTATACGCCTTTGTATTTGAGTCATAACCTAACAAAAACCCTTCTACAGCTTTGGGAGCAAATTTTGAATTTCTACCTTTCTTTACCAGAATGTAGCATTTACTCCCAAAAACTCGAAAATAAGAAACGTTGGGTTTGTTACCGGTTAGAAGCTCGTATGACGTCTTCTTGAGGAGGCGATGAAGGTAGACTCGGTTTATGGCGTGGCAAGCCGTGTTCACAGCTTCCGACCAAAACCGCTTGGGCGTCTTGAATTCTCCAAGCATCGTCCTCGCCATGTCTATGAGCGTCCTGTTCTTCCTCTCTACCACACCATTTTGCTGTGGTGTGTAGGGAGCGGAGAACTCGTGCTTGATTCCTTCCTCCTCAAGGTACTCCTCTACTTGAAGGTTCTTGAACTCGGACCCATTGTCGCTCCTTATCTTCTTCACCTTGAGCTCAAACTCATTTTGAGCTCTTCTTAGGAAGTGCTTGAGGGTCCCTCGGGTTTCAGATTTATCCTGCAAATAGAATACCCAAGTGAAGCGGGAAAAGTCATCAACTATAACAAGACCATACTTACATCCTCCTATGCTTAGGTAGGCGACGGGTCCGAAGAGATCCATATGAAGTAACTCCAAAGGTCTTGACGTGGTCATCACATTCTTGATATGATGAGAGCCTCCCACCTGTTTACCTGCTTGACAAGCTGCACAAGGTCTATCTTTTTCGAAAGTTACATTTGTTAGACCTAACACATGTTCTCCCTTTAGAAGTTTGTGAAGGTTTTTCATCCCCACATGTGCTAGACGGCGATGCCACAGCCAGCCCATGCTAGTCTTAGCAATTAAGCATGCATCTAGATCGGCCTCCTGTTTTGCAAAATCAACTAAATAGAGTTTGCTATCAAGTACACCCTTAAAAGCCAATGAACCATCACTCCTTCTAAAGACAGACACATCTACATTTGTGAATAAGCAATTATATCCCATATTACATAATTGACTAATGGACAACAAGTTATATCCGAGCGATTCAAGTAAAAACACATTAGAGATGGAATGCTCGGAAGAAATAGCTATTTTTCCTAGTCCTTTAACCTTGCCTTGATTCCCGTCACCGAATATGATTGAGTCTTGGGAATCTTTGTTCTTGACGTAGGAGGTGAACATCTTCTTCTCCCCCATCATGTGGTTTGTGCATCCGCTGTCGATAATCCAGCTTGAGCCCCCGGATGCATGAACCTGCAAGGCAAATTAGGCTTGGGTTTTAGGTACCCAACTCTTGTTGGGTCCTACAAGGTTAGTTATAATCATCTTTGGGACCCAAATGCAAGTTTTGTCTCCCTTGCATTTGACCCCCACCTTTTTAGCAATCACCTTTTTATTTTTGCATGAAAGAACAAATTTAGTATTGCATGCAAGAAATACAGTGGTAGATCCATTACACACATTCTTAGGTGCATGAGACACAGAGTTTCTCCTAGGCCTACCATTAGAACTTGAAGCGGTCATGGCATGTGAGTCAAAAGCATTATAACTCCTATCATAATGAACATTTCTAGAATATTTCATAGCCATATTTCTACCACGCATAGAAGAACTAGAAGCAGTCATAGCATGTGAATCATAAGAATAATTCCTACAAGCATTTCTAGAGAATTTCCTATCGCTATAAATGAAGGCATGATTCTTTTGATTGCTACTAGTCATAGGAGCCTTCCCTTTCTCCTTAGCGGGGATGGGAGCCTTATGACTTGTTAAGTTCTTGGCTTCCCTCTTAAAGCCAAGCCCATCCTTAATTGAGGGGTGTCTACCAATAGTGTAGGCATCCCTTGCAAATTTTAGTTTATCAAATTCATTTTTTCTAGTCTTAAGTTGAGCATTAAGACTAGCCACTTCATCATTTAATTTAGAAATGGAAACTAGGTGTTCACTACACGCATCAACATTAAAATCTTTACACCTATTGCAAATTACAACATGTTCTACACAAGAGGTTGATTTATTAGCTATTTCTAACTTAGCCTTCAAGTCATCATTGATACTCCTTAAGCTAGAAATAGATTCATGGCATGTAGATAATTCACATGAAAGCATTTCATTTCTTTTAACTTCTAAAGCAAGAGATTTTTGAACATCTACGAATTTATCATGCTCTTCATATAAAAGATCCTCTTGCTTTTCTAACAATCTGTTCTTCTCATTCAAGGCATCAATTAGTTCATTGATTTTATCAATTTTAGTTGTATCTAAACCTTTGAATAAACTAGCATAGTCTACTTCATCATCACTAGATTCATCATCACTTGAAGAAGTGTAAGTAATAGTATTACGAGTGCTTACCTTCTTCTCTTTTGCCATGAGACAGCTGTGATGCTCGTTGGGGAAGAGGGATGATTTGTTGAAGGCGGTGGCGGCGAGTCCTTCGTCGTTAGAGTCAGATGAAGAGCAATCCGAGTCCCATTCTTTGCCAAGGTGTGCCTCGCCCTTCGCTTTCTTGTAAGTCTTCTTCTTTTCCCTCTTCTTCTCTTGATCCTGGTCACTATCATTATCGGGACAATTAGCAATAAAGTGACCAACCTTACCACACTTGAAGCAGGAGCGCTTTCCCTTCGTCTTGCTTTTGTTGGGATGCTCCTTGCGACCTTTGAGCGCCGTCTTGAAGCGCTTGATGATGAGGGCCATTTCATCCTCGTTTAGCTCGGCCGCCTCAATTTGCACCACCTTGCTAGGTAGCACCTCCCTGCTACTTGTTGCCTTGAGAGCAATGGCTTGAGGCTCATGGATTGGGACATTTAGCGCCTCATCAACATATCTCGCCTCCTTGATCATCATTCGCCCGCTCACAAACTTCCCAAGTATTTATTCGGGCGTCATCTTGGTGTACCTAGGATTTTCACAAATAGAGTTAACAAGATGAGGATCAAGGACGGTGAAGGACCTTAGCATAAGTCGGACGACGTCGTGGTCCATCCATCGCGTGCTTCCATAGCTCCTTATTTTGTTGACGAGGGTCTTGAGCCTGTTGTACGTTTGGGTTGGCTCCTCCCCCCTGATCATCGTGAACCTTCCTAGTTCGCCTTCCACTAACTCCATCTTGGTGAGCATGGTGACGTCGTTCCCCTCATGCGAGATCTTGAGGGTGTCCCAAATTTGCTTGGCGTTATCCAAGCCGTTCACCTTACGGTATTCATCCCTGCACAATGACGCTAAAAGAACAGTAGTAGCTTGTGCAATTTTGTGAATTTGTTCATTGATGAACATGGGACTATCCGTACTATCAAATTGCATTCCATTTTCTACTATCTCCCATATACTTGGATGGAGAGAGAACAAGTGGCTACGCATTTTGTGACTCCAAAATCCGTAGTCCTCTCCATCAAAGTGAGGAGGTTTACCAAGGGGAATGGAAAGCAAATGAGCATTGGAACGAGAATAATCAAAGGAAAAGTTCGAATTAACCAGTTTCTTTTTCTCCTCGTATTCGTTGTCCTTTTGGGAAGAAGAGGATTCGTCGCTGTCGTAGTAGACAATCTTCTTGATGCGCCTCTTCTTCCCGTCCTTCTTCTTTTGACTCGAGCCGGAGTCATTAGCTTTGTCGTCCCTCGGCTCGTTGAAGACGGATTCCTTCTCCTTATCGTTGATCACCATCCCCTTGCCCATAGGATCCATCTCTTCGGGCGATTAGTCCCTTTCGTGAAGAGAGTGACTCTGATACCAATTGAGAGCACCTAGAGGGGCGTGAATAGGTGATCCTGTAAAAACTTGAAACTTAAAGCCACAAAACTTGATTAGGAGTTAGCACAATGAAGTCAAGTGGCTAAGGAGAGCTCTTGTGAAGCACAATAGACATAGTGAGAACAAGCACAAGAGACACGAGGATTTATCCCATGGTTCGGCCAAGTACAACACTTGCCTACTCCACGTTGTGGCGTCCCAATGGACGAGAGTTGCACTCAACTCCTCTCAAGTGATCCAATGATCAACTTGAATACCACGATGTTCTTCTTTTCTTTACTCTTTCCCGTTTGCGAGGAATCTCCTCAACTTGGAGTCTCTCGCCCTTACAATAAGGATCAAAGTGAGAGCACTAGAGTAAGGGAGGGAAGAAACACACACAAATCCACAGCAATACGCACACACACGACCAAGACTTGAGCTCAAATGAATATCACAAGGTTCTCACTAGAACGGAGCTCAAATCACTAAGAATGTCAAACGAGTGCGCAAAGACGGAGTGTGAATGATCAAGAATGCTCAAAGTATGCTTGGTGTGCTCCTCCATGCGCCTAGGAGTCCCTTTTATAGCTCCAAGGCAGCTAGGAGCCGTTGAGAGCAATCCAGGAAGGCAATTCTTTCCTTCTGTCGGTTGGTGCACCGGACAGTCCGGTGCACCAACGGACAATGTCCAGTGCTGATTTCTTTCCTATTTTGGCGCAGCCGACCGTTGAAGATTTAGAGCCGTTGGCGCACCGGACACAGTCCGGTGCACACCGGACAGTCCGGTGCCCCCATCTGACCGTTGGCTCGGCCACGCGTTACGCGCGGATTGCGCGGCCGACCTGGCCCGGCCAACCGTTGGCTCACCGGATAGTCCGGTGCACCACCGGACAGTCCGGTGAATTATAGCCGTACGCTGTTGACTTGATTCCCGAGAGCGGCGACTTCACCGCAGCCGACTCACCGGACAGTCCGGTGCACCATCGGACAGTCCAGTGATTTATAGCCGTACGCCGCCGTCGAGACCCGAGAGTAGCCAGTTGACCAGACGCCAGCCTGGCGCACCGGACACTGTCCGGTGCACCACCGGACAGTCCGGTGTACCCAGACTGAGCAGAGTCTTGGCTGCTCGAGCCAAGTCTTTTCCAATTGTATTTTCTCTGATTCTAGCACTTAGACAAATATGTTAGTACACAAAAACCAATGTACTAAGTCTAGAATCATACCTTTGTGTTGATTTTCACTTCATCCACCATTTGGCATAGTTTCACACTTAAACCATTTGTGTCGGCACTTGATCACCAAAATACTTAGAAATGGCCCAAGGGCACATTTCCCTTTCACCATTCCCGGTCATGGTGCCGCCGTGGGCGGGATTGCTCCGCCGGGGCGTGCGATCGCTGCCGCGGCTGTTGTTACTGAGGGTTAGCGTGCACCGTTGGATAGGGTGTATGCGGCTGTGATTAAACCCGGTGCGTACCGCTTCGGGGTTGAGGGTGAGCCGTAGGATGCGATCGGGCGGACCAGATCCGACCACAATTCTTTAAATTCATGCCGTTGGATTCCGATCCGTGGGTCGCGGATGAATACCGATTCACGGGATAGGGAGATCTAATCCTGGGCGTTGAAAATAGATCTCACGGCCAGTAGTTCACCGTACCCCTTCGGCCCTGGAATCTTGCATAAGAGCCCCTGCGTTTAGTCGAATTGGAACCCGCCGTCCAGTGGGGAGTTTACTGAGTCTATAGTTTTCTTGCGCCAAGCCCCCTGCTGTCTCTGGTAATCTTGCGCCCAGACCAGAGCCGACTGTAAATTGAATAATGAATTAGAAATAGATTTTTAATATGAAAATAAACCCTAGAACTTGTATAATCCATAGAAAATTCATATGAACCCCGAATTAATCCATTCCAATTTCTAAAATTTTGTAATATTATTGTCTATTATTTAGTGTCTCTGTTTTGACTTAAAAATAGTAAAAAATTAATTCCTCATTTAATCCTATTTCTAGTATATTCAACCTTAGGAAATTCATAATTTGAAATCCATAACTCTAAATTTAATGATTCCAGTTCCTATAATCTTATTTTAATATATAGATTTTTATCATGTATTTTATTTACATGTTTGGTGTGATGTTGATTTTTGCTATACTATGTATGTATTGTGTTGATGCGAGTAGACGAGCAAGCCACTGTGGATTCTGAGGTTCAGCAAGTAGAAGTAGCTGAGCAGGAGCTCATTGAAGGCAAGTTGTGCCCTTGATCACTTACTTTTTCCAATCCATGTTCTTGTTAATTATAATGATCTGCATAGGTTAATTTTGATGGGATCCAATAGGTTACCCCAGTTTTGGTTATCTTTATACCTTGTTCACCACTAAAATATTTTTGGGTAGTACCTGCTATTGCTTTATGTGGATTGGGTATGGAGATACACTATTCATGATTACTCTTTTATTATCTTTTTATTATTACTACTCATGTTAAGATCATTAAATTAATGGGAACATGGAGCGACCACCCGGGAAAACAGTGCTACCACAAGGGTTTAATGGGACGCCCTTGGATGATTAACTAGGAAAGCTAGTGGGGGTCTTCCTTACCCGAAAGGGGCAAGGGCAGTAGGGGAGTGGTCAGTGTAGGGAGGTCCTTGGGTTGATTTTGCTGCGATGGCAGTCAGGCGAGGGATTCCTGCACTGGAGCTTCCTATAAACTGTAGCGGGATTTCTGAAGCTAGTGGAACTTTGTAAAGGCCTCGTAGTGTTACCCTATCTCGCCTCTTCGGTAGAGGTGTATGGGATTGGCTGTCTCTTGGTAGATGGGTAACATGACTTGTGGGTAAAGATGCGCAACCTCTGCAGAGTGTAAAACTAGTATACTAGCCGTGCTCACGGTCATGAGCGGCTCGGACCCTCACATGATTAATTTATGGAACTTAAATTTAATTTGACATTTGCATCGCATTTGGGATTATTCTACTACTACTTTTCTTTATTATTATTAAGGTTTGGTATTTACTTACACTTAGTAGTTGCTAATAAAATTTTGACCAACTTATAAAAGCAATGCTCAGCTTCAGCCGTTATTTCATTGATCAGCCTTACTTCATGAAGTCCCACCTTTGGTGAGTTCATACCACATTATTCCCCACGACATGTTGAGCTATGAACGTATGTGAGCTCACTCTTGCTGTCTCACACCCCCCCACAGGAGAAGAACAGGTGGTCGAACAGGAGTCGCCTATCACTGAGGCGGCATTCGACTTGATCTAGATGGCGTCTCCCAGTCAGCTTTGTGGCGCCAGGGAATAATATTTAGTTTGCTTTACTTTATCATTTATTTTTGTAAGTCTTCCGCTATGTAATATGTACATTTATGATATTTATGATATTTATCTCTATGCACTCTGTTATTATGTGTGTTGTTCTTCCTTGGCGCACATATGAGATGCACCCGACTTTGCTCCTTGAAACCGGGTGTGACAGATAACAGTGCAACCACGAGTGCTATCATGGCTCTGGCTTTGGTAATTAGCTTTATATGCTTAGTGCCTGGCAACCTTACCTGAAATATGGGCAAGAGGGGGAGCGGTGGTGTTGGCAGCCCAAGTTATCATGGCGACGTATTCTTGACTAAGGTACCTCACCCAGGGGGCCGCCACCATCGTCTTTAGAAACCTTAGCGGGTTGCTTCGTATTAAGTGTATTTTGTGAAAGCCTCATAATGGATCCCTAGCCATTCACCTCGGTAGTGTTTAAGGGTCCGATCAACCCGGGCTAGATGGGATACATGGCTTGTGGGTAAAGTTGTACCACCTCTGTAGAGTGTAAAACTGATATATCAGCCGTGCTCCCGGTTATGAGCAGTCTGGACTCCTCACATGATAATTGAACTTGAAGATGGAATTAAATTGAGATCCGATGATCTGCCAATGATTTGCTTAAGTGATTTCACTTAAGTGTTTTTGTTGTATTCATATTCCTTTGTTTAAATGGGATATTTGGGATTCACACTTATTAGTAAGATAGGTGTTGTTAATAAAATATTGACCAACTAAAATGCTTACTGCTCAACCTTAGCCTCACCTTGTTATACCTGCATTAATTTTCCCCCACTTGCTGAGCCTTGACCATAAGTGATCTCACCCTTGCTAATATTTTGATTAGAGGGTGATGCTGGGGACTTTGATGGAGATTTTGACGACGAGGAATTCTAAGTCTAACGATACGCCGGTCATCTTCCTGTGGAAGATTGCCCATGTCATTTAATTCTGCCTTTACTTTGATGTGATACTTGTTAAAGATACTATGTTTCAGATGATGTAATAAAGTATTCTACTCTCTTTACGCCTTTATTGCATTGTCTTTTGATATATTACACTTGTGATGTCAACATATGTGTGGAAATGGATCCTGGCACACATATGCTATGCGCTCAGTTCTGCCCCCTAGAACCGGGTGTGACAGAAGTGGTATCAAAGCTATGCTGACCCTAGGTCGTTAGACTAGTTAGAAATGGAAAGCCTTGTTTGTTCAAAATTTGCTAATTTCATTCTTATAAATTATTTTACCAGCCTTACCTCTTTAAAATTTCAACTGAGTTGACATTTCTCTTGTAGATGGTTCGTACTCTCCAAACTACCCGTGTCAACACCAGCTACGCCCCTCCGCCCCGGCAAATCCCTGTCTAGCCAGTGGTAGTCGAGGAAGTTCTAGTGGATCTCCCTCACATCCAAGTGGATAATGTAGTCATCCTGGAGGACAGCTCAGAGGAATAGCTGCCGACACCCACCCCATTGGCAGAGTCCCTGGCCTTCACAGCTAGGTCATCAACATCGGCACTGCCTGCACCAGCCATCCAAGCACCTGCGCCGGGAGGCGATGACCCCGACGACTCTAGGAATGACGATGACGAGGATGACGACGACGACGAAGGAGGAGACGAACACGTCAACGAGGAAGCTGACTACGCCCAGCAGGACTATTTCATGGGGTTTGGTCCAATTGTCGAACATTACACATCAATGTTCGAGATGGGGCACTTCCCCAACCTGCTGCAAGATGTGTTGCACGCGCTAGGCACCTACGTCCGCACCCTATACGAAACAAGGCGAGAGAGCAAGCCTCCCCGAGCTTGCTACTACATCACTCGCATCCATGTCAGGGTGATGGATGCAAGGGATAGGGGATTTAGGACTCTGTCTACTAACGAGTCCCTGACACCACTGTCCACCTATGCTGCCAGACGGACCCTGTGGTCGCTCAGCCACACCTACCGACAGCAGCTGCAGGACATGAGGTTCAGGCATCTTCCTCTGCGTCTAAGTGGAGGAAGTCAGACCAGCATCATCCCAGGTGAAGCTAGTGAGGATCACCTCAACACCCTAACTGGTGTAGTGGCCGGCCTCAACACCGACCTGGACAGTGCCACCCTGGATCTCTCTAGGGTGCACTTGAAGCAGGAGAATGCCCATGCCAGGATTGCAGCCCTGGAGACCCAACTCCAAGGACTGGATCCGCCCGAAGCCTAGGTCCCCGCCATGGCGTTGTCTCCTCCCCGCAAGAGGCTGCGTTATGGGGAACTCGGATCGATCACTAGGCTGCTTTAAGTATTTTAAGTTATGATGTAATAAGTTAGTTTCTGCGTCAGATGATGATACCCTTTTAAGTTATCTTATTAATAAATAGCAACCATGTGATGGTGTTGGTTGACATGTTTGAGTTGGATTTTTGTTTGAGTGCAATGGTCTTATGGAATGATGGCCATAAGAGCATATAAAAAAATAAACTTAGGATATTCCCCTCTAGAATCTTTTCTACTCCTCACTTTTCTAAGGATTTCACATCCTAACCAATCAGATGGTGAACGCTCGCCAAGGACCCAACAACAACCGGAACCAACGTGGTCAACAGATACCACCACCACCACCGAATCCCAACATGGAACAGTTCATCGCCGCCCAGATGCAGTTACTGCAAGGACTTACTGCAACTGTTCAGCAGATTCAGCAGAACCAGCTGAATCAACAGCATCAGCAACAACAGCAGAATGCACCCCCAGCCAGAGATAAGCACCAGGATTTTATGAGTCATCATCCGCCAACATTCTCCCATGCGGTTGATCCTCTAGATGCCGATGACTGGCTCAAGGTCATTGGAAAGAAGCTTGACATCACTCAGTGCAACGACCGGGAGAAGGTCTTGTACGCCTCGGGAAGACTCGAGGGTTCCACGTCCGACTGGTGGGATGCCTTCACAGCGGCACACCCCAACGCGAATACTATAACTTGGTAGGAGTTCCAAGAGAACTTCCGCGCTCATCACATTCCCTCGGGAATTATGAAGCTGAAGAAGAAGGAGTTCCTTTCCCTTACTCAAGGGAATATGTCGATCAGTGAGTATCGTGATCGCTTCACTCAGCTTTCACGCTACGCACCGGAAGAAGTGGACACAGATGAGAAGCGCCAAGAGCGTTTCCTAGAAGGATTGATTGGACCTCTAAACTACCAACTTCAGAGTCATACCTTCTCCAATTTCTAGACACTGCTGAACAAGGCAATTGGCCTTGAAAGTAAAAGAAGGGAATTATCTGACCATAAAAGGAAGTTTCAAGGTCAGTCCAGTAGGAACACCCGCCCGAACAACGCTCAAGGTTCACAGTTTCGCTCTGGAAACCAAGGCAGAAACAATTATCAGATGCAACGCTCTGGACAGCAAGGCCAGAGAATTAATCAAAGTCAGAACCAGCAAAGGAGCAACTCCCAGGCTAACCAGGGGTCTGGTGAGAGTTCACAGAATCGTCAAGGTGGCGCCAGTAACACGTAGGCCAGAAGCAACAACGCACCAGTCCAACCCAATGGCTGTTTCAAGTGCAGTGAGCTAGGCCACTATGCTAACAACTGCCCAAGGCGCAACCAGCAGACACCTCAGAAAAGCAATAACCAGAGAAATGACCAGAACACCCCCGCTCGTGGATCTACTCAGAACAAAGCTCCACAGAACCAGAGTAGAGGAAGGTCAATCATGTCACAGCGAACTCAGTACCTGAGGATGTCAATGTAGTGTATGGTATGTTCCTTGTTAACTCCATACCCGCATCAGTTTTATTTGACTCTAGAGCATCGCATTCCTTTATAACTGAGTCATTTGTGGAAAAACATAACATACCCAAGTACCCCTTAATAAGATGTTACACATTAGTTCACCGGGAGGTAACATGAGGGCCACACACTCATGCCCCCATGTTAATCTCAAGATTCAAGGAATAGATTTTTCAGTCAACCTAGTGGTACTAGGGTCCAATGGTATTGATGTGATTTTTGGATGCAACTGGTTGAAAAGTTGTGATGGAGTGATACAGTGTGCTAACGGAACAATTACGTTGATGAGTCCGCAAGGCGAAAGAGTCCAAGTTAGCACGGACATGTCAACATATACAAAAGGGAAGACAGTGATAAATCACTTGGAAGAAAAGCCCTTGGAAAATATCAAGGTAGTGTGCGAGTACCCAGACGTATTTCTAGAGGAATTACCAGGTATGCCACCTAACCGTGATATAGAGTTTTCTATTGAATTATTACCCGGAATCGCACCTATCTCCAAAAGACCTTATAGAATGGATGCCAAGGATTTAGTAGAACTGAAGAAACAAATAGAAGAATTACTAGAAAAAGGTTTCATTCGCCCAAGTTCATCCCCTTGGAGCCCCAGTTCTATTTGTGAACAAGAAAGATGGTTCGAGGAGAATGTGTGTTGATTATAGAAGTCTGAATGAAGTAACCATCAAGAATAAATACCCATTACCTTGGATCGAAGATTTATTTGATCAGATGAAGGGAGCTAAGATATTCTCTAAGATAGATCTAAGATCAGGATATCACCAGTTAAAAATTCGAGCAGAAGATGTACCCAAGACAGCCTTCACGACGAGATATGGATTATATGAGTTTTTGGTCATGTCGTTTGGACTGACTAATGCACCAGCATACTTTATGAACTTGATGCATAAAGTATTCATGGAATATCTGGATCAGTTTGTGGTTGTATTCATTGACGATAAACTGATATACTCTCCGAATGAAGAAACACATGAAGATCATCTAAGGCTAGTCCTACAAAAGCTTCGTGACAACCAATTATATGCGAAGTTCTCGAAGTGTGATTTTTGGTTGAAGGAAGTTGCTTTCTTAGGGCATATCGTTACTGATGGTGGAATTAAAGTGGACCCAGGAAAGATAAGTGAGATACTGGATTGGAAGCAACCAAAGGATGCGTCCAAGATCAGAAGTTTTCTTGAATTGGCAGGATACTATAGAAGATTTATTGAAGGTTTTTCCAAGTTAGTGAAACCTCTTACCTCACTACTGGAGAAAGGTAAAGAGTTCAAGTGGGATGAAGCTTGCCAGAATTGTTTTGAAGAACTCAAGAAAAGGTTAACCACTGCACCAATATTGGTAATGCCAGACATCCACAAGGGATTTGATGTGTATTGCGATGCATCACACCTTGGACTTGGATGTGTGCTAATGCAAGAATGAAAAGTGATAGCTTATGCCTCAAGGCAGTTGAGGAAGCATGAGAAGAATTATCCTACGCATGATTTGGAACTAGCTACCGTAGTGCATGCTTTGAAGATTTGGAGGCACTATATGATTGGAAACAAGTGCAAAATCTTCACAGATCACAAAAGCTTGAAATACATATTCACTCAGAAAGAACTCAACCTCAGACAGAGAAGATGGCTTGAGTTGATTAAGGACTATGATTTGGAAATACAATATCACCCAGGAAAAGCAAATGTAGTGGCTGATGCTTTAAGCCGTAAGGGTCAAGTGAACAACATCACTACTCATTTGATGTCATAAGAATTGTGCTGAGAAATGGAACAACTCAACCTTGGTATGCTCAATAATGTAGAAGCAACGGTTATGGAAGTTGAATCTACTTTGGAAGAAGAGATTCGTAAAGGACAAGAGTCCGATGAGAAGATTAAGGAAATTAAAACTTTGTTTGGTTTGGGAAAAGCCCCAGATTTCACGGAAGATGATCAAGGCATAGTATGGTTTAAGAAGAGAATCTGCGTATCGAAAATCGAACACCTGCGCCAACTTATTTTGAGAGAAGCTCATGATTCAGCTTACTCTATTCACCCTGGTAGTACAAAGATGTACCAGGATCTTAAGGAAAAGTATTGGTGGTACGGATTGAAAAGAGATGTTGCTACTCATGTTGCATTATGTGACGTGTGTCAGCGAGTTAAAGCCGAACATCAAAGACCAGTAGGATTACTACAACCTCTCAAGGTACCTGAATGGAAATGGGAAGAAATCGGTATGGATTTCATAGTTGGACTACCTCGTACTCGGGATAGCTATGATTCAATATGGGTCATAGTAGACAGGTTGACTAAAGTGGCACACTTTATACCTGTAAAGACAACTTACTCAGGAGCCCAATTAGCAGAGTTATACATGTCGAGGATTGTTTGTCTACATGGAGTACTGAAAAAGATTGTATTAGATCGAGGAACCCAGTTTACCTCGCGTTTTTGGAAAAGACTACCTGAGTCCATGGATACCAAGCTAAACTTTAGTTCAGCTTATCATCCGCAAACGGATGGGCAAACGGAAAGAACAAACCAAGTGTTGGAAGATATGCTAAGAGCTTGCGCTCTAAAGCATGGTAGAAGCTGGGATAAAAGTTTGCCTTATGCAGAATTTTCGTATAACAATAGTTATCAAGCAAGTCTAAAAATGGCACCATTTGAAGCACTTTATGGACGAAAGTGTAGAACACCGCTTTATTGGAATCAGACTGGAGAAAGTCAAGTATTTGGTCCAGAAATTCTCCAAGAAGCAGAAAAGCAAGTACAGATTATTAGAGAAAATTTGAAGACAACACAGTCAAGACAGAAAAACTATGCTGATAATAGAAGAAGAGAGTTGATGTTTGAAGTAGGAGACTTTGTCTACCTTAAAGTTTCACCGATGAGAGGAATGAAAAGGTTTAAGGTTAAAGGAAAATTATCTCCTCGCTATATTGGCCCATTCAAGATTTTGGAAAGAAAAGGTGAAGTAGCCTACCAGTTAGAGCTACCCGATAGTGTATCAGATGTGTATGACGTATTTCACGTATCACAACTCAAGAAGTGCTTAAGAGTACCGGAGGAACAGTTACCCATGGAAGAACAGAATGTCAATGAGGATTTGACTTATTCGGAGTACCCTGTCAGAATTCTGGAAACATCTTGCAGAATTACACGGAGTAAAGTTATTAACATGTGCAAAGTTCAGTGGAGTCATCATTCGGAAGATGAGGCCACTTGGGAAAGATAAGATGAACTCAAAGCAGAATTTCCCCAGTTATTCTCGGAAGTTTCTTAATCTCGAGGACGAGATTCTTTTAAGAGGGGTAGGTTTGTAACACCATAAAAGCCATCAACTAAAAATAATGAATTTAGTTATTATGGTAATTAGGATAATAATTTTGTTTTAAGTATTTAATTATTTATTTGCACTTTGAATCATTTTTTCTTTGTATGCACATGATTGATGATCGGATGTTTTATAGCAATTCTTCTTAAAAGAAAATCTTAGTAATTAATATAATAATTAAATAATATAATAATTATTAGTCTAAAAATAAATATTTTATTTATAAATAATTTTGGTGAATTTTTTTATGAATTATTGAGCCCTTTAGAAATTCAGTTCGCAATTTAAAAAAATAAATTTCCTAACCCTAACCGGCCCACTAGGGGCCCAGCCACCCCAAACCCTAGCACGCGCATGCCCCTGCTGGCATTCCCAGCCGCCGCCGCTCCTAAGCCTATCCCCATGCAGCCGCCGCCCCTACTGCTCCCTTTTCTCTCCCCTATCTCTCTCCTCCCTCTCACCTCTCTCTCTAGCGCGCACTGGGAGCCGACTGTCGCCAGGCCAGCCGCGCCCATCACCCACGACGCCGCGCGACGCCCGCGCGCACCCGAGCTCTGCCGGTTCCGCACCCAGGCGGCCGAGCCCACGACCCCGGGCAGCCCCAGCCCCCGCGACATCGCCCTGCACGCCCTGCGCGCATAGCCCCGCGACGCCGCCCGTTCTGCACCGAGGAGCGTGGCACCAGACCCGACTGGCGCGCTCAAGCTCCACGTGCCAAGCCATTCGCTCCACACGCGCCATGCATAGCTGCGCGACCCGCCCACGACGGTTTGTCTTCGTCGTTAATGGAGCTTCAATGCCGACTGTTTCTTCTCCCCATTAATCCCTCTCTTCATGGACGGCGTTGATGGCAGCCTTGAAACCGACCGACGACTCTCTCGCTCCCTCTTCCTTCTCTATAAATTGGACGCCGAGCTCTCTCTCCCTTCCTCCCCTACCCGAGCTCACTCTCATTTCCTCGCACTCTCTCGCTCCCCGTTCGTTGCCGGAGTTCACCGTCGTTGCCGAAGTTCGCCGGAGTTCACCGGAGCTCGCCCCGCTAGAGCCTGCCCGACATCGAGGACCCCTGACCGCTTCTCTTGCTCGACCGACCTCCTTGCCAAGCCATCTCCATTTCCTGCGCAAGCGAGAACCCAAGGTGGAAGACAACCCCAAATTAATTTGTGTATTTTCAAAATACTTTTGATTTGATTCATGAATTGTATATTTAGTTTGTTGTAATATGAACATGTGTGATCCGCAATTCATACGTATGTGCGCTATACGAATTTTGGTAGATATATACGTTACGTAGTGCACCGTGATTGTTCATGCTAGTCGATGCGATGATTTTTGGATTAGAGAGAAATATGACGAGAAATTAGTAGTCACACGTTGGTGATAAAAACACTAGATAGGAATTTTGTAGTTAAAATTTGGTCACAATGAATTTTAGAAACTATTTGGAGAATTATAGTCATAGGTTCATTTTAATGAATTTAGAAAAATGGTATAGAACTCATGTCATATAAACATTATAGGATTTTAGATGATTTATCACTAGGTTATTTTATTAATATTTTCTTTTATAAAGAAAGGAGAAAATACCACTAGTAGTATGGAAAATAGGTTTTTACTAGCCAAATAAACATGTTCGCAAGTATAGCACTTCAATTCTTAGAGTAAGCAAAGTACTCGTTTATATCAAAATAACCTCGCTTGTGTTATAAAAAGTTCAATTAGTAATTTATAGGGATTTTTAGAATATTAAATTTATTTTGGCTATACTCAATAATTCGAGTTAGAAATAAAAAGGATAAAATCTATCAGTCTAATTATTAGTACTAAAGACAATAACTACTATTTATTTTTATTGATGATGTTAATACGTATTAATACTAGTTAAAACTATATTTATAGCACCTACTCATAATTTCACCATTTATGACTCGCAATAATAGTCATAAATGAATTAATAATCATTTACACGCTAAGAAGTATTTATGTGTGCATTAAGTGCGATGCGTTAATGTGAATGTAATGGTGTATGTTTATGTAATGGTGCATGTTTATTTATTGGTGTATGCTTTCTTTTTGTATGGCGACGTGCAACGTTATTAGAAGCTGACTGTGTGGTAGACGAACCGAATTTGTTTGAGGACGAACCGCAAGACGCTTTTGAGCAAGGCAAGTGGATTCTCCCTCTGCATATTCTTTTTGTACCCAATCATTGCATATAATAATGTTTACTTTTTGATATACTGCATAATTTGATGGATTTTACCTAATTAAGGATTTCCTAGATTTACCAACTGTATTCCTTGTTTATCCTGGGGAAATTATTAAGCTTTGCAAACTTGTGCTACCGCTCATCTTAATAACTTTTATTTCACTCATTAATTGATATTAATGTTCCGATAATGAAATTGGCAATTATGACATTAACCCGATGGTTAAAACAACATTATTTCATATCAATTGGAACATGGAGTGATCACCTAGGATAACAGTGCAACCACGGGTGCTATCATGGCTCTGGCTTTGGTAATTAGCTTTATATGCTTAGTGCCTGGCAACCTTACCTGAAATATGGGCAAGAGGGGGAGCGGTGGTGTTGGCAGCCCACGTTATCATGGGGACGTATTCTTGGCTAAGGTACCTCACCCAGGGGGCCTCCACCATCATCTTTAGAAACCTTAGCGGGTTGCTTCGTATTAAGTGTATTTTGTGAAAGCCTCATAATGGATCCCTAGCCATTCACCTCGGCAGTGTTTAAGGGTCCGATCAACCCGGGCTAGATGGGATACATGGCTTGTGGGTAAAGTTGTACCACCTCTGTAGAGTGTAAAACTAATATATCAGCCGTGCTCCCGGTTATGAGCAGCCTGGACTCCTCACATGATAATTGAACTTGAAGATGGAATTAAATTGAGATCCGATGATCTGCTAATGATTTGCTTAAGTGGTTTCACTTAAGTGTTTTTGTTGTATTCATATTCCTTTGTTTAAATGGGATATTTTGGATTCACACTTATTAGTAAGACAGGTGTTGTTAATAAAATATTGACCAACTAAAATGCTTACTGCTCAACCTTAGCCTCACCTTGTTATACCTGCATTAATTTTCCCCCCACTTGCTGAGCCCCGACCATAAGTGAGCTCACCCTTGCTAATATTTTGATTAGAGGGTGATGCTGGAGACTTTGATGGAGATTTTGACGACGAGGAATTCTAAGTCTAACGATACGCCGGTCATCTTCCTGTGGAAGATTGTCCATGTCATTTAATTCCGCCTTTACTTTGATGTGATACTTGTTAAAGATACAATGTTTCAGATGATGTAATAAAGTATTCTACTCTCTTTGCGCCTTTATTGCATTGTCTTTTGATATATTACACTTGTGACGTCAACATATGTGTGGAAATGGATCCTGGCACACACATGCTATGTGCTCAGTTCTGCCCTTGGAACCGGGTGTGACACATTGCCATAGGGAGTCCTGGTCTTACATGTGTAAGGCACTTGGGCAGCAAATGTGAAGTCTCCAGACCCCTGGCAGACGAGGAGTCCAAGGTCTGCTTCCTGTAAGTAACCTCTAGGCTCATAGTAGAGGTCCGGAACCGTCACGTGGCCTCTATGCTCATTTTGTATGCATTTGTCCAGAAGGAAGCTCCTTGCTAGCAGTCACACCACACACATTTATTGCAGAGTGGCCAAAGGATGCACGGTAGGTTGCAAAAGTGTGACAGACTGTCGGGGAAATGATCCTCGGTCCCTAGGACCCATCGGTCAATGAGCACGCTGAGGAAAGAGCCCCTAGTCGCTGGGGCCCGTTAGTCAGTACGAAGAGGCAGGTGTGCCAACCCTGGAAGGACCCACCCTCGGTCGAACCCCGCAGCACCGAGCCTAGGGCCGGGGATGGCGGAGCCTAATAAGGAAGGACGAGCATGTTGGAAGGGAACCAGTCAAGTGGATCCCGCGTCCAGCCCCGGACCGATCCACCATAAATGATTGACCGCATTAACCACGTCTGGCATCAAGCCATAGCGTGGGCACCGGTCCGATTTCCACTCATGACCTATGAACCTACGAACTGGGGTGCATTAATAGCACGTGCACCCCATGGCCTGCAGCGAATTTATGGCATATCGAGCTAGGCCTAAGTGCCCAGGTCTCCCACAGGGCACTACACAACGAGTCGATCCGAGCCCTAGACTACAGAATCCAGGGTTGGCGTAGCCCGTATGATGGCGCCTAGGACTATCGCTGCCCCCACATCATCCAGCACGATAAATACGTGATAGCCAGGCAACCCTAGGCCCCACGAATACACGTGGCCTCCCCCATAGTAAAATGCTAGTTTTACCCCCTGCCTTATGACTCCTTCCTAGAGAAGCCGCCGCGGGTCGACCCCTCTCCCAGCCTATAATAGGGAGAGGGTCGCCTCAGGGCAATGAGATGGACCAATCCAGTAACAAAAGGATGGACTAAGGGACGATCGGACGCCTTCAGATGGGGACGAACCCACAAGGACGAATAGGAGGAGGAGCGCCGATGAGGACTAGAAGGCGGGAGCCCAACCAAGCCAAGACTTACCTAGGACTCCACCTCTCAGCTTCTATGCTCCACTTCCACCCCGATAAGAGATCTAGGAGCCTCCTATCACTCTCTTGACTGCTTGTTACTCCTACTACGAGTTTGATCATCAATGATGCTAGTAGCGTAAGCCACCGATGACTGGATGTAGGGACGTTCTGCCCGAACTAGAATAAATATTGCGCCCTCCGTGCACACCCTCCGGAGCACGGGACGCACATAATAAATTTACTTGTCGGAGCAAGTTACAAAACATCGACACAAGCCCTATGGGATGGTAATACCACTCGCACGTCACCAGAGAGCACGGCAACTCGCCCTCGTCATATACATTCAATGCCTACTTTGAGCAGCGCAAGTTACATATGCGCTTATCTCGAGCATGTAAGCAGCGCCATTTGGCTACTTAGCACCCCCACTGTTGTGCAGGCCAGATGTGACAACGTGAAGATATCAAATTAGATTCATTGCTTATTAGCACATCCGGTCTTGATGACGTGAGTGTAGAGGCAACAGGAAGAGTGTGTCCAGACATCAAGTCAACACAATATCCAAGAATAAGATCTTAGCCCTCCATCACACTTATAACTCCAGGAAACATATACACTACACCAAAAACATAAACTTCCTACGGTTTTTTAACTTCCTATAGCCTTTATAACAAACTGTAGGAAATAATTAACTTCCGAGAGGCAACTAATAGCTCTACGAAATAAACATAATTTCCTACGGTTTTTTATAAAAGCTGTAAGACGTTAGCTTTCACATGCTGACCAACGCGTGTGGTCAAACGAGCCGCTAACTTCCTACGGCATGCTCTAGGAAGTTAGTCGCTCCTGCTAACTTCCTACTGTCTCCTCTAGGAAGTTAGCTGCCCCTGCTAACTTTCTACAGCCTCCTATAGGAAGTTAGCTGCCCCTGCTAACTTCCTACGACCTCCTTTAGGAAGTTAGCTTTCAGCTTTTGACCAGTCAAACGAGCCGCTAACTTCCTACGGCCTCCTCTAGGAAGTTAAGTAACTTCCTAGAGTACATGTACAGCCTCTAGGAAGTTAAGTAACTTCCTACGGCCTTTACTCTAGGAAGTAATATTTTTTATCTTAATCTGTGAATCTACCCTTATGTTTCCATCATTCATCCTTTCTTCTCCAACACCTGTCACTCTCTTCTCCAACTCGAAGACGCCGACCACCACCGCCCAGCCTGCCCCGCCTAGCCACGCGTCGCTGGCCACCCCTGCCCCACCCCGCCCGCCGCGCCTCGTGCTCCCCTCCTCCTCCTCTTCCTCCAACGACGCCCCGTCCCCTCGCCCTCGGCTCTGCTCGTGCCTCTCCTCGTCTGTTAAGCGCGCAGTGAGCCCCGTTCCCCTTCTTTCCTTGTCCCGTGCTCTTGCTCTTGCTTCTGGTACTTTGCGGCATTGCCCAAAATTTTTTTGTAATTAGTGTCCGTCCTGCGAGGGAGCTTGTGGTCCGCGCGTGTGTCTTGGTACGTGATGTGTTGTCTACTGGTTAGCTTCCTTTTCTTCCTTTCTTGTACATAACACGTCCTAAGTGATGAGCAGCGAATGATTCCTCGCTATCAAAGCTTCCTTCCATCCGTCTTGCTTTCACTGCTTGCGCAACATGCTTGGTGGATAGCTAGATCTTTTCGGTTTTCTCTGCGACTGACGAGGTGCTAGCGCGATTTCTACTGCTTGCGCAACATGTCCGGCACAACTTTGCATTTTGTTTATGCGGAAGGAGAGAGATACCACAGGTGGAGTAGGGGTCCCCATCCCGACTCATGGCTGGCTGTGGGAGCTCGAGCGCGGCGCCGAGCGGATGGGGGCAATCGGGATCGAAAGCGTGCTCCACCAGTCCAGTGAGACGGCCCTGGTGAGGGTTCAATGAGTGCAATACATGTATTCCAAATCTATCGTGATGTTACTTGTTTTGTAGGTACATAATGTTTGCTAACGTCATCGACTCGAGCCAGGTGAGGGTTCAGCATGGAGGTTCGTCGAGGTCTGCTGCTCGTAGCTCCCGTCTCTCCACTCAAGATCTAGCAGAAGTGGAGCAACTGCGAGAAGAACTTAGGCGACATCTAGATTACTTGAGGCAACAAGTTGCACAACATGAATACTATGCTACGTAGATTCAACAACAACAAACACTCATACAAGTAAGTTCAAAAGATAATAGCTTTCACTTTAAGATATGTAATGATTTAAAACGCTGATGTGAATGAGTTCAACAATTTTGTAGCAAGTAGCACAGGCCCAAGGGATACATGTCCCGGTGCCCCCCACCACCTCCCGTACATTATCCTGGGTCTTCACCTCCACCTACACCTACATCTCCACCTACCGAACATCATATATGCAAATTTATCATCATTTACTTGTTGTTAGTTATATTATGGTGTAACTCAGCAAATATCATTTGTACATGTATATTAGACCCCTCCAGCTATCTTACCGACACAGGAATGAGAAGACGGGTTAGACTTTGTCGAAGCTCTCTTCGCTAGTGGAGGTATCGACCATCACTCATCACTATACCTCGATGGTGATCGGCGACCGTGAGCTTCCCTGTTATGTGTTGTGATACTTGAGACTTTTATTATGACTATGTATGAGATATTGTCTCTTATTATGACTGGATGAGATGTGTCTTATGACTATGGATGAGACTTTTATGATGTAATTGATAAGACTATGGATTTAAATATTGTTATGTGATTGTGTGTGAGATGTTTTATGTGAAAATATGTTGTGCTATATTTTTTGATATATTTGTTATATTGTGGAATGTGGTGTAAAATAAAAATAAACAACATTTGTAATGCTGGTCAAATTAACTTCCTAGAGGCCAACTGGGCCGTAGCTAACTTCCTAGGGGCTACACTAAACCATAGGAAGTTAACCAGCTGACGGCGCAGACGGTGTGAACCTACTAACTTCCGAGAGGCACCGCTGGCTGTAGGAAGTTAGCTAACTTCCTAGAGGGCTCTAGGAAGTTAAGGTAACTTCCGACAAAAAATTTCCGAAAGCCAAACTTCCGACGGGATAGCTTTTACTTCCGAGGGTTTCGCTAACTTCCTAGAGTTTAGGGCTAACTTCCTAGAGTTTAGGCTCTAGGAAGTTCACTATTTTGGTGTAGTGATATTTAATGCAGGCGTGATGGGCCCACTTGCCAGGGCCTGTCATCCTTGTGCATGTTCCCGTTAGAATATAAAAGGAAGGACATACGATACAAGAGGGACAAACTGAAACACATGATGAGGCATTGAACTCCCAAAGCAATACAATTCATAGTGAATGTAGGGTTTTACGCTCCGGTGGTCCGAACCACTCTAATCTTTGTGTTCTTGAGTTTCCCTGATTAGATAGGTAGATACCTACATATAATGTCCGTACTCCAACGATCGCTCCATGGATAGAATTCATGACGGCATTGCAAAAAACAATCTTCCTTTTTAGGTCTTCTTGAACATGATTGATGAAATTGCATGTATAGATGTATAAATTGGAAAAGTAGGACACAATCTTATGTACAATATGACCATGTTTGATGTTCTAATATTCATACATAATATAAATATGCCTCTTATACATGTACAACCAAAAAATGAGTCATGAGCACTATAGACATTTTCCTCGTACACCATTCTAAAGACACACATGGGAAAAAATTGTTTTGCCAAATAAATTGCAAAATGGCTCTGGCTCCTATAGAGAAGCCAATAAGACAATGAAGCTAGAGCCGGAGCTGTTTTTAGAAAACTTAAGCTCAGCCAAAGAGGGCCTTAAAAGGTTGATCTAAGTGAGTTGTACACACCATATTTGAGGATAAGTTGTACACTTAGAGCTCTTTTAGAACGCATGAATTTTATGGAAATGGTATAAATTTTTTTATAGGAATTAGTTCAAAAACACACAAAAAAAATATAGGATTCAGGAAGTTTTCCTTTGTTCGAAAAGAGCCCTTATGGTAGGATGCCCAGGATTACGTGAGGACTGATTAGCCGTAGGCGTGAAGCATGAATGAAGGCAGGGCAAGCGGCGCAGAGGATCCAGATCTTGCGAAGAAAAAGCAATATGAAAGCAAGCCGTTTCCGCGTTGAAACCCAGCACTCCAGCAGCAGGCGTCCAACAACACCTCTCTTTCTCTGCCTTCTCTTGGTGGTGGTCTACTGGTCTTGGTCCCGTGTGCGGCAAGGCCAAGGCCAACCCGGCTGTCTCTCCTCTCCTGCTCTTGACTTCCATTTCCATCCCAATTTCCCACCACTGACCTGACCGCCCGCCCGCCGCCCTTGGCCTCGATCACATCATCCCTCCGCTCCACTTTTGCCGCCGTCCTCCGTCTCCCTCCCCCCCGCGTCCAAATCCAACCATCCCCACCGCGCGCCTCCGCCATGGATCCCTTCCACCACCTCAACACCTCCTTCTCCAACCCCTACCACCCGCTCCTCTCCCCGTCGCCGCCGCACTTTCCCCTGCCGCCCCCGCCCCCGCAGCTGCCCTCCGTCTCCGCCGCCTCCAGCGCGAGCCTCGAGCGGGAGCGCCTCCCGCAGTGGTCCCACGCCGAGACGGCCGCCTTCCTCGCCGTGCGCGCCGACCTCGACCACTCCTTCCTCACCACCAAGCGCAACAAGGCGCTCTGGGAGGCCGTCTCCGCGCGCCTCCACGCGCAGGGCTTCGCGCGCACCCCGGACCAGTGCAAGTCCAAGTGGAAGAACCTCGTCACCAGGTTCAAGGGCACCGAGGCCGCCGCCGCCGCCGCCGCGGCCGACCCGGCCTCCGCGCAGCAGCAGCCGAGGCCGCAGTTCCCGTTCCACGACGAGGTGCGGCGGATATTCGACGCCAGGGCCGAGCGCGCGCAGGCATTGGAGAGGAAGAGGGCCAAGGGCAAGGGCGTCCGCACGGCGGCGGCAGCGGCGCTGGACGACGAAGGCGCCGGCGAGGGGGACGACGCCGCCGATGTTGACGACGACGAGGAGGACGAGGACGAAGAGGCCGCGGCGGGCGACGAGGAGGCCGGCGGGGGCCTGCCTGCTGCGGCGGACGCGGGCGGCAGGGCCGGCGCGAAGAAGCGAAGGCGGAAGCAGGCGCGCGCCGCCGCCGCCGCTAGGGCCGCGGCGGGGCAGGGCGAGGTGGAGGCCATGCTGCGGGAGTTCATGCGCCGGCAGGCCGAGATGGAGGAGCGCTGGGCGGAGGCCGCCGAGGCGCGCGAGGCCGAGCGCCGGGCGCGCGAGGAGGAGTGGCGCGCCGCCATGGTCGCGCTGGGCGAGGAGCGCCTCGCGCTCGTGCGCCGCTGGCGGGAGCGCGAGGACGCCCTGCGCGCGCGCGCAGAGGAGCGCGAGGAGCGCCGCCACCAGCTCGTCGCCGCGCTGCTCGCCAAGCTCGGCGGCGCCGACTGCTGACGAGTCGTGCTCGTGCGTCGATCGGCATGCATGATGCATCCATCCATCGATGGTCTCCCTCGCGCGCGCGCCACGCGACCAGCTCGTCCATCCGAATCGGCGAATCCTTCGACCCCCAGCCCACCGGTACGGACCAAACAACCCACGCACGTCCTACTCCTACTCGCTCATCATCCGTAGTGCACAACTTCATCATCCATCATGCATAAGCCTCCATGCGTCGATCGATCAATCGATCTACTGGTAGCACTAGCTAGTCGATCGATCATATAAATCTTCTTCTGATGCGTGGCACTACTTGTTTGTTGGATTCTTGCTCAGGAGAAGGGAAAAAAAACGATGTTTTACCGCGAAGCGTGCGCATCGTCGACCGGATAGCTACTCTACTTTACATATTTAGATGGACGACGTCGACCACCGGTGCAGTGATCGATCAATCCATCCATGTCCATGCATCACCCCATATATGATCTTTGTTGATTAGGGTTTCTCTGCTAGAATGCATGCATGAGGTGGTGTGTATACATGGCATATATATATATGCTTGTTAGGTAGGTGGTGAAAAGGGTTTCATGATCTATATATTGCAGCTCACCATGCATGCAATCTCATATTTGTTTAGTAGCCACGCGCCTTAATGATGATCACTGATACTACTAAGTAGGCTTAGCTAATCTCATCATCCTCAGCTTCAGGATCGGCTTATTGAGCTTTTTCTGGCTTTACAAGTGCATGGATCGGATGGATGGATGCATGCTCTTAGCTTCTCCTTGGTACTTCTCTCCATATATAGAGATCGATCTCGAGGCCTCCTCTTTCCTCCGTCGTCTTTAGTCTTTACAAGATGATCCGTAGGACCTCCCGCACCATGGTCGGTGCTTTTCCGATCCACTCGAAAACGGGTGTGTGTGGTGATATGTCTCTGCAGGCCGCCTTGCGTAGCTTTTGCGCGACACGGCCTAGTAGCCGCAAGATCTTGCTTCGTTTCCTCTCTCTCTCTCTTCAGTTGCATGGGTAAAGATATGCATCTCACTAGCGAAAAGAGATTTGCATCTGAAAAGTTGTAGGATTGGACTGGCCGGCTAGGATAGATGATCAAGAAAGAGAGAAAGAGAGAGAGGATGCATGGTGGATACTAGCTAGAAGCACATGGTTGCTGGTAGAGGGTGCAGGAGGCTGCTTTGCTTTGCTTTGCGCTAGCTTATCATACAGGAAGGATCGAGGGAAGGGTATCGATGCCCCTGCGGCCTTCCCGTTGCATATGCATACTCTTCTACCTTGGGGGAAAAAAAAGTCAGAGGTGTCCAGTAGAAGCCACTACTGCTGCATATATATACACGACCAACCAAAGTAGCAACTAGCTAATCAGCATGTAGAGACTCTATGCGGTGTGCTTGCTTGTGTTTGAAATGATAATAACTAGTGTCAATTACATGATCATCTCCTCCCTAATGATGTGTGAACCGCGTGTCGTGGAATGCATCATGGCGTCTCTTGCAGACAGTGGGCGCGCGCGCGCATATGCGTGTGGTTAGTATGAACCCATCAGCATGCATGCACAGTGTGTGCGTAAAAGCGTCGTAGTATGAAACCGCGTTACATGTGTACGCGCACCATATGCGTGTTCGGCCGAGAATGAATTTGCTGGCCCTATACATTAGTATATTATACTTACACTACATTATATCTGTGGGGAGGCCAGCTAGGGGGTAGCTAGTTGACCAGCAAGTGATGTCAGGTTCTCTTCTACAATTAATGTTTATTTATACGTTTGTATATGTGGGTTCAGTCACCATTCATACGCTAATAAAATCCATCAAAGCTAGCTAGCTAGATCTGTGCTTTTGTCATCAGTAGATACGTAAATAGAACTGCCATTTCATTCTTTCAAGGAAAACTGCCAGTGTGGCTTGTGCGAATCCTTTGGGTGAAAGCCAAATGCATGGTATCAACTGCATATTTATACATATAAGAAGACTTTTGAGGTCCAGACCTCTGACCTGCTTGCTGTAAACTTTACTACATATGCTACCTGCTGCTAACCTTGTTGATGATACTTGATAGTGTGTGTGGTCATAACAACAGCTTGTCGGGGAAGCTGGTGGTCTCAGTTTCATTTGTTAGTTTGCTTCTAGCATGCATGACCATGTGAGTTCATGCATGACTCTAGAAACAAAAACTAAGATACATGCATGCACGCGCGCGCGCGTGCGCGTGCACACAGTGTCACACACACAGGAGGATAAACAATAAACAACGATATATATTAATCTGTTATCTTACATCATCAAGCAGCTTTTTCATATTTATGAGTTACTTGTGCAGATAATTATTGAGATCATAATGACGGGCAAGTGACATCAACTTATCATGTTTCCGTGACCTAATAGTATATATCTGTAAGCACATACGTGCAGCTAGCTTTTTCTAGGCATCATGTCGTGTTCACTGTTCACTTTTTATGAGCGCGCTCTTGTTGAGTGTTCACAATGGCAACGGGCAATCAGAGGAAACGTCGCTTGTCAGTATTTGCTTGGCTTTAGCCTCAGCCCGACACAACGAATGGACGTCTTGTGATAATTTTCTGGCCATTTGATCGATTAACGACACTGTCTGCAGCTGTATTATCAGTATAATTATCCCCTTTTTTTAAAAAAAATCCAACTTGGTATTTATAATTATCCCTTTGGAAATTTTTTAGTTTGCTAGCTCTCCCAACAACTCTATATATTGTGGATTCAGCTAATTAGCTTGTATCCATGCATGTCTTTATATATGCACATGCATCTGCTAGTGCCTGTGCTGTGTGAGGAACTCACGCTCTCCTGATGTCAGTCTGATTTTATACTTTGATCTGATGAATACTTGATGATAGATATTTTGTGGTTACTAATTGTAGACTAGCCTCCTAATTTCGTACTCCCTCCGGTTTCCTATTAGTTGTCGTTTAGGACAACGACATGGTCTCCAAAATATAACTTTGACCAATATTTTTTGTTAAAATACAAATGAACTCTTAATACATTTATACTTTTATAAAAGTACTTTTTATGACAAATTGGTGCATATAAATATTAGGTTCCAAAACTAAATAATAAAATAGTTATTTGTAGTCAAAATTTTATAAGTTTGACTCGAACCTTATCCAAAACGACAACTAAGAGGGTGTTTGGGAACAAAGTTTTTCTGCAGTTTTGGAAGAATACTGCAGTATTCTCAAATACTGCAGTATTATATACATAATGGTGTTTGGCAAGCTTGGTAAAATCTCTGTTTTCAAAACTGAAGTATTGCAAATACTATAGTTGTTTTAAGACATTCTAAACTTAGCTCTGGACCTCAGTTTTCAAAACTGCGGTATTATAAACTACGGTATTGTCATAACTAAAGTATAGTATAGTATTTCAAAAACTGTGGTTTTCAAAAACTTTGTTCCCAAACAGGGCCTAATAGGAAACCGGAGGGAGTACTAGGTAGCTAGCAGCAAGTAGCAGCTGCAAAAGGATACTACAGTGGCAGTTTCTTGGCAGTATATATCAAAGATGAACCCTAGCCTAGCCTAGCCTGGTGTACTCGGGTCTCGGGGTGCGGTGTGGCTGGAAATCAGTAAACTAAAGCCATCTTGGTGGTACGGCGTATGGAAACAAACTGAACATACGCAATCCACACATATCTAATGATCCAGCAGCAAGCAAGCACAGTAGTTAATTATTCGCATGCATGATTCGATCGCCGGTCAATATCCTGCCCTAGCTGCTACTGGCTAGTGTGAAGTCAAGGGACGCGTACGTACGTCCAAAATCTAGACGGAGACCGGCCGCTTGACGCGCAAACGATATAAAAATATTTTAACAGATGTTCTTCGGTGTAACACCCCAACCCCTCCTAGACCGGCACTCTTGCTTACTTCTGCCAGGCCTTCAGAATCATATATCACTTTCACATATTAACGTGCGCACCTAGAAAAACTTTTTAGTCGATCACCCATTATAAAATTTCTCTATGTCAAATAAACTTTTCGGTCGGTCACCCATTCTAAAATTTCTCTATGTCAAATACGTTTAATCTAGGCGTTCTTTCATAACAGGTTTCCGAAAAAAATACACCTTATTTAAGGGGTGTTTGAATGCACTAAAACTAATAGTTAGTGGCTAATATCAGTACTCTATTAATTTTATTAAGATTTGAATCAGAATATCACGCTCCACCAGACTAGGATATCACATTCTTCATTCTGCAATTGAGGGGGCACCAACATCTATCCATGTGCGGGACTACTACTCCAGTAGACAAGCTAAGGACCAATTATCCGTCGACCTGATGTGGATGGAGCGATGATGGAGATTAATTCGGAGTGTGCCAACAAATTGCACTGATATATATGATGGAGTTGCAGTATTGAAGTGGTACATAAGGTTGTACTAGTTAATTTGACTACTACCTGACACTGTACAGGGGCAGAGAGCAAACGATGGTGTTGCTTGCACGCTAGCTTTGACGAATACTCGAAATTTCAGTTCACGTAGGTATAGCGAAGATTGCATTTTATGTCTAAGCTTTATCCTTTTGAGTTTATATCATTCTAGCTCTCGAGACGTAAACACAAAATCTAAAAAAAATGTTGTCTAAAGCTTAGCTAACGTCATAACAAAATTCACACCATATAAGTGAGATAAAGTGGTTTAGTTTTTTTTAGTACTCAACTTTAGCTCTAAGTAAACTTTGGTCCAGAGAATAATCCAGCGGGCTTATTTAGCTAGCTATGCACCCTTCGCCTAAACATAACTAGAAATGGTTACAATTTGATAACCTATTTATGTGCGGCGGCCCTTAGAAATGGTTACAATTTGATAAAGCACCTTTTAAGGGCCCTAGGCTTCGTCTCTCTCAGCTTTCCAAGTACCTTCAAAGTTGTTTCCCGTGTAAAGCCAAATGTACGATTGTACATTTATCTCATAAGCAGGAGAATGGAATGAAAAATCCTAAGGCATATGTGAAGAGTAACATGTTTCGCCCTTCATTACATTCTTATTCATTTTTACTTGGTCTACACCCTTCATTTTTACTTCGTGAACACCCTTGCCTCTTCTCCCTTAATTTATCTATTCGAAGAAGAGATAAGAGAGAAGGGAGAAGGTTTCAATCTTTCAACTTGTGTTGCCTTGTTTTTGACACCTCATAGTAATCAAAAGCAATTGACCAACACTAGGCTAGGTCAAGAGAGAGATGTGTGATAGAGTAGTCTCAGGCAGGGATAGATCTAGCGGTGGGGCGGGTGGGGCTCTGGGCCCCTTAACGCTCCCAAATTCATAGAGCCTCATCGAAACCCCTTCTAAATTTTAAAACATTCAAACTATTATTGTGAGTGATTTAGTGAGATTATATTGTTGTAGCGTTTTAATTCAGTCCATCCTAAATTTTTTCTAGCTCCATCCCTGGTCTCAGGTTTGGTCTCACAAGGATCTGATCCTAATATACTAATCTAATAGCCGGGCCTTACAAACATGTGTAATTGGGCTTTCCAATGGTTCCTGCTCAAAATAAATAATCCCTCCATCATATAAAGACATTCTAGAGTTCCAAACTTGTCAAAACTCAAAAGTGTCATTTTAGGCATGTAGCCTCTTGATGAATGGAACCACAACCAATCCTTAGGCTATCTCCAGCAACTTACATATCCTATCATCTCTCATCTTATCTTCTATTTCAAACTTCACACTGTGAACAATGTAATATATAGTGTGAAACAATGTTTTTGCACGATCATATACATGACCTGCTGGAGACAATCTTAGACTACCACTTTACTGAAAAACAAAATTGTATAGGGACCGTGTAGTGCACAGGCATCATGTGGACACCCAACCAAATCACGACACGTGGGGAGAGAATTTGAAACCAACATTATAAAGTTGTGGCGTGGAAGCTGACCAAACACTACATGACAGTTAAGTTTTAGCGATCCTTATTAGGTACCAACTATTAGTTGAGAAAAGTTATGAATTGATAGTCGGTCGTTAAATACGTTTGTAGCTACGGTATGTTGGTCGCTAAAGTCTACTAGAAATTTAACAACTTATGGTGGATCGCTATAGATGTCGTTGGGGAATAATGATGGGTCAATATAGAGTAGAGTAATTTTGGTAGTGATGATTGACTTACAGTCTTACACATAAAAACATCGGTGTCATGGACCCAAAATTTTTATGAAATTTGGTTGAGTCTGCTCCTTCCCCTTTGAAAGGATCACGATGCCCAAGAGGGGAGGTGAATTGGGCTTTTCAAAAAATCAACAACAATTAAACCCTAAGCAAGAGCCCAACTTCACCCAACTAATAGCAATAAGAGAATACTACTAGAAAGACAATAATACTAAGACATTACTTCAACTACTTGCTAAACAACTAAACAAGGTAAAATGCTTGAATTAAATGTGGAATGTAAAGCAAGGTTTAGAAGACTCCTCCAATTTTTTCCCGAGGTATCGAAGAGTTGGCACTCTTCCCTAGTCCTCGCTGGAGCACCCGCGCAAGGGTATCGCTCCCCCTTGGTCCTCACAAGAACCAAGTGCTCACTATGGGATGATCCTTTGCCACTCCGGTGTGGTGGTTCCCTCACGACCGCTTACAATCTCGAGCCGGGTCACCAACAAATCCTCCAAGGTAATTACCGTGCTGCCAACACCACCAAGCCATCTAGGTGATGCCGATCACCATGAGTAACAAGCCATAGACTTTCACTTGACTAAGAGAAGCCTAATGCATGTGGTGTGTGCTCTAGGTGGCTCTCACTTGCACTAATGTGGTCCTAATGCGGGATTAAGATTTTCTAATCACCTTACTATGCTTTGTGGTGCTTGCAATGCTCTAGCAATGTATGGTCATCAATGTGGGCAGTAAGACATCCAATATGGTGGGTGGAGGGCGTATAAATAGCTCCACCCACCAAACTAGACGTTACCAGGGTTTGCTGCGCATGGGCGCACCGGACAGTCTGGTGTGTCACCGGTGCACCAACGGTCGATTCCAACGGCTAGTTCTGACAGCTAGCCATTGGGCTGATGGCACACCGAACAGTTCGGTGTGGTGGCTAAAATTCAACTCCGTAACTCGTTGCTCTCGCGTTTTTTCGGGGGCGAGGCTGTGCCCCTGGGCCTGGTTGGCCCCACTGTCAGGGGGCTCACCAGACAGTCTGGTGCACACCGGACAGTCCGGTGCCCCTAAGACAGAAATCCTAACTTCTTTTTCATTCTGATTTCGGAATCCGTTTTCGTTCTAACTTGTGAGTGTGTTATAGAGTGACACCTAGCACTAGAAGTGAGTTTGAATATGCACCAACACTACACTAGAATTCTCTTGGTCAAACTACTCATCCACAACCCCTCTTTATAGTACAGCTACAATAAAATAGAAGACCTAACTCTATACCGAGTGTCCACAACTCCTTCGACACTCGGAATATGAAGACCTTCATCTTTTGATTCGTCATTTAGCCGACCCTTCAAGTTCTCATCTCAGGGATTATTTTCACCGTTGTAGTACAACTTCCTGTAATGCGACCTAACTTACCATTTGCTCTGCAAAACACATATTAGTCACATATAATATTACATTATCATTAATCACTAAAACCAACCAGGGGCCTAAATGCTTTCAATCTCCCCCTTTTTGGTGATTGATGACAACCCTACAAGAGTGTAAGAGTAGTTTGTTTGTTTTTCTGTCAATAGGGAAGATGGTTAGTTATACTTAATAATTTTGACAGAAAGAGATGTAAAGCTCTAAAATTGGTAAAAAAAGAAAGTAATAATAATAAAATAAAGAAATAAACACATTTATGATTGGGTTTTGAAGATTTTTTGAAGACCATTAAAAATCTATTGGTCTCTCCCTCATATTCAATTAATAGTATTAAATTAGCCAAGAAACCCATAGATAAATAAAGAAGCGTGCGTCGCGTGTCGATGATTTTGTTGCAATGCATTTTATCAAAATTAAGGAGTCATAACTTAAATTTGACCTCGAATTATAAAACAGAAAATGGGAAAGAAGGTTTTAATTAAGACATTTATTCCTCCCATAAATAAATAATAAGGAAAAGAATAAAAAATATACTATCATAAACAATAAGGTTTATATTCATAGTAGTACTAATTTTGACACTTGGAATCTAAAATTCAAAATAGGGATTTGAATTTGAAATTAAATAGAAATGCAAAATAGAAAATAGAAAAGAGAACTCAAAACGCGTTTGGGCTGATTTGCTTTGGACGACCCATCTTCTTTTCCCCTCTCGTAGCCGCGAAGGCCCATTATATTTTCCCTGTCCTTTCTGTCTGCGTGTCACTGATCTTGTGGGGCCGCGGGGGTCAGCCTCACGATTACTTGGCCGGGCGCGCGTGCTGTGGCTTTATGGTGGGCCCCGTTCCGCAGACGCACATGCCACCGACCCTGTAGCCACAACAAATTCCACCGCGATTCATGGGGAGCCCAGCCTGACCTTGATCGCGTGCAGGAAGCTAGTGGGTGGGACTCGGAACCACTATTCCTCTTCTCCCCCTTCTCAGTCGGAGATTGCTCAACGCATCCCCCTGGCGGTGTCAGCAGCTTTCCCCGCATCCACTGGAGTTCGTCGGTTCGATGACAAAGCTCAACAAACCAGAAGCAAATCCCGTGCAAGATTCTCGCTAGAACCGTTTTCCTGCTCGGTTGTTGCAGCTAAATCCGTCGGGAATCCTGGATCCGACTCCGCCACCACTCCACCTTGATGCTTGTAACACCCATTTGTAAATAGCTAGAAAAAAAATACCAATAGAGAAAACAATTTCTCTTTATGTGAGTTTGATCTTTATGCATCATCATATGTGAACACCATGTCCAAAAAAAAACAATTAACAAAGAGAGATGCTACTAAATCATTGCATCATGCTGGATATTTTATTTGTGTGTGCATTTTTGTGACAATATTTTAATAATGCAAAAAGAAATAGGTGAATACCCAAATGGGGATTTAAATCCTAAAATAATCCTAGAATTAAGAAAAGAGAGAAGGAAAAGAGTATACAAAATAGAGGAAAATAAATATATGAAAGAATACATTTTGTTCCTACTAATATTTTAATTTAGGTATTTAACTCAGTTATGAAGCTCACAAACAAGTTTGAATTCAAAATGGATATTTAAAAATGAAATGAAACAGAAAATAAAAAGAAAAAGGTTAAGAACACCTAACTGGGCCGCAGGAAACCAATTTGGCCCACCTAACAAATCTGCCTCCGCGCAGCCCACTCGTTCACGCCCACTCGTGCGGATTACTGACGAATGGGGCCCGCGCGTCATTCACCGGTTGGCATCCACGTCCACGTTGAATCGGTCTCTCGCGCTCGTGCCTTCACTGACCCGTGGGTCCGCTGTGTCAGTCGCCTCATCCGCTCCGCGCGTTCGCCCCAACGGAATCCGCCGCGACTCCATCGGAATCGCCCAGCTCGCGCCCACCTCCCGGAGATCTCGACCGCCACTCGGGCCTTATTTAGCACCCCCGTGACCCGTTCCTCCGTTCCCCTCGTTAGCCTCAATCGCTCGTCGCCACCAGATCGCTGCCACGTGCCGCGTGAAGAAATTCGGGCCGCCGTCGTTGACCCGCGCCGCCGTCGCCCCTCTGCTCCGATTGCCTCGTCCTGGGCGTTCGGGAGGTTGCACGGAACACGCGCGGGGCAGTTACCGGGGGGACGCGACATCGACCGGCCGGGAATTCCTCACCGTCGACCGAGTGCCGCCGTGGAGCCGTGACCTTCCGTGGACAGTGCAGTCGCCGCATCGGACCGAGGTAATAAGCCCACGAACGGTTTCGCCTTGACCTCCTGTACGCGTAGCGCTGTTTAATTTTGGGCACGGGGTAGCGGATGACCGGATTGTGCGCTCGCCGGTGGTGCTCCGCCGTGGATGGTTGGTGCGCCGCCGTGCTCCGGTCTGTTTGGGGATGGTGAACTCGCACCGTCGGATCATGGACGGACGATCCCGATTAGATTAGGCATACCTCTTCGCGCGATCGATGAGAACCGTAGATCCGCGATCCGATGATTACGACGCAATCCCGGGTATTTTGAATCCGCGCCGTAAGATTAGGATCCAACGGTTGCTGTCGCACACCGGTTCATAACTCGCGCCAATCTAATCTGGCGCGTAGGATCTGGATCGTGCGGCCAGGATTAGATGATACCCCTTCGCCCTGGTCATATTGCTAAAGAGTCCCTCTGCTTCCAGGAAACCAACCCGCAGTCCATGTGTTACTATTCTCTGTGTCTAGGCTATCTTACGCAGAGACCCCTGCACTTTTCAGTAAATGAGGCCCAGTCCAGAGATCGTTTAAATTGAATAAATGAAATAGAAAATAGATTTTTAATAGGGAAATAATTGCTAGAACTTTATAAATTCATAGAAAATTCATACTAACTCCAAATTAATCCATTCCAGTTCCTAAAATTTTGTAATTTTATTCTCTAGCACTTAGTGTCTCTGTTATGTCATGAAAACAGTAAGAAATTTATTTATCACTTAATCTTATTTAAAGCACATAAAACCTTTGAAAATGCATAACTTAAATTCCATAACTCCAAAAATTATGATTTCTGTTCCTAGGATTTTATTTTAATGTGTAGATTATTACTGTGTATTTTGTATATATGTTTGGTGTAATGTTAATTTTTCCTATATCCTGTGCTTGTTTGTATTGTGGCGAGTAGAAGAGCCCGTTGCTGAGGATCCTGGTGAGCAGCAGGTTGAAGTAGCTGAGCAGGAGCTCATTGAAGGCAAGTTGTGCCCTTGACCACTTTTTACCCAATAATGTTCTTTAATATCACTTATCCATGCATAGGTTAATTTTGATGGGGCCCAATAGGTCACCCTAGATTTGTTTATCTCATTACCTTGTTTACCCCTGAATCACTTGGGTAGTTTGCTATTGCTTTACCTGGTTTTGGGATAATCATTTATTACCTCTATGTTCCAATTCTGTTGTTATTCTATTTATGTTCATGTCAAGTTCATTAATGTTAATTGGAACATAGAGCTTAACTTGAGAACCACGTGCCACCACAAGGGAGGAATGGGACCCCTTGGCTGACTAATTAGGAAAGCTAGTGGAAGACTACCTTACCCGAAAGGGGCAAGGGCAGTAGGGGAGTGGTCAGTGTAGGGAGGTCCCTGGTTGATTTTGCTGCGATGGCGGTCAGCCAGGAACCCTGCATTGGAACTTCCTATAAACTGTAGCGGGTTTTCGGAAGCTAGTGGAACTTTGTAAAGGCCTCGTAGTGTTGTCCTGCCGCGCTTCCTAGGTAGAGGTGTATGGGAAGTCGCGATCCCTTGGCAGATGGGTAACATGACTTGTGGGTAAAGGGTACAACCTCTGCAGAGTGTAAAACTGGTATACTAGCCGAGCTCATGGTCATGAGCAGCTCAGGACTCTCTGATGTTTAAATTATGGAACTTAAATTCAATTTTGTCATTTGCATTGCATGGGTTTGTTATTAATTTTGTTCTATTACTTTACTTATGGTTTGGTATTTACTTACACTTAGTAACTGCTAATAAAATTTTGACCAACTACTTAAAAGCAATGCTCAGCTTTAACCCCTGTCATTGATTAAGCCTTACACATCACATGAACTCACACCTTTGTGAGTTTATGTCCACTGGTTCCCCACAACTTGTTGAGCTATGATCATGTGTGAGCTCACCCTTGCTGTCTCACACCCCCCACAGGAGATGATCAGGTGGTTCAGGAGGAGCCGCCTAACACTGAGGAGTTCGATCTGATCTAGGTGGTGTTTCCCAGTCAACATTGGCGCCGACGATCCTTAGATTGTTTTATCTTCATTACTTTATTTTGTAATAAGACTTCCGCTATGTAATAAGTACTCTGATGTTTTATGACATTTATCTCTATACACTCTGTTATTATATATGTTGTCTTCTTGGCGCATGTATGAGATGCACCTGGCTTTGTTCCTTAAAGCCGGGTGTTACAGAAGTGGTATCAGAGGAAATGTTGACTGTAGGACGAAACCTAGATAGAAATGGACAACCCTTACCTACTTATCTTACTCTGATTCAATCCATGCTTACCTTATCTTGATCCTGTCTCACCTTTTTGCTATTCTACTCTGATCATTCTTATCTTTTCTACTCTAAGACAAGATGGATTTCACACCTTGGAATCCTATGACTATGATCTTTCTAAGAGATAGGGAACCTAAGACAAAATTAAAACTATTTTCTCTATTTAAAAATGTTGTTTGATTGTGCTGATGCTAAATGCCTGATTTGCTTCTTTGATTGATTGAACTATGGACATCTTAGTATGTACCACCATAAGGTATTGAATTAGCTAGGATAGGTAAAATATTAATCTGCTTAGCTAATAAAATTCCCCAAAGTAACCTGATTTGTAAATACCTGCCTTGTCTACTATTTTCTTACCATATGTATCTAACTCAGATGGTCAATACCAGGCGGGGTGGTGGAATTGACTTGCCTCCTAACCAACACACTCGAAGGATATATAGACAGCCTCAGCCACAGCCTGCAGAGATGAATCCTCCCAATCCTCCACTAGGCGGAGTTGACCCACTGGTTGCTGCTCAGATGGCGGTGATGCAGCAAATGGCAGACACCATGGCTGATATGCGTGCCCAGATGCAGCAAGAACGTCAGGAGATGCGTCAGGAGAGAGAAGATATACGCCAGGAGCGAGATGAGATACGCCAGGAAAGGAGGGCGCAACAACAGCAGCTGCAACAGCAAATGCAACAACAACAGCAACAAGTACCACTGCCTCCACCACCACCACCACCAGTTCCACCCCGTGATAAGCACCGGGAGTTCATGAGTCATAAGCCACCGACATTTGCAAGCTCACCTGATCCACTGGACGCGGATGATTGGCTGAAATCCGTTGAGAAGATGCTGAATATTGCACAATGCACGGACCGGGAGAAGGTTTTATATGCTTCTGGACGACTGACAGGTCCTGCTGCTGACTGGTGGGATTCTTATACTGCTGCCCATGATGCTGCGGATACTATTACTTGGGCAGAGTTCAGTACACAATTCAGGAACTACCATATTCCAGCTGGGATGATAAAGATCAAGAAGAAGGAGTTTCTGTCATTGAAGCAAGGCAACATGTCAGTCAGCGAATACAGAGACAAATTTATTCAGCTATCGAGATATGCCCCTGAAGAAGTTGCTGAAGACGAGAGGAAGCAGGAGCATTTCATTGAAGGACTTAATGGACCACTGCAGTATGCTCTAGTGGCACACACATTTCCGTCGTTTCAGAGGCTGCTGGATAAGGCTCTTGCTATTGAACACAAGCGTGTTCAGCTGGGTGATTTGAAGAGAAAGGCAATATCTCAAGGACAAGGAAGCATCAGTGTTCGTCCTCGCTACAGTTCACCACAGGGTACACCGACTCGACCAGGAGGACCACGCCCAGTTCAGCAATCACCACTGAGGACTCCACCTCCTCGACAGGCTACTCCTACTGGCACCCCGACGAAGTTTTCAGGACAGAGTCCGGGCACTCAATGTTTCAAGTGTGGGAAGATTGGTCATTATGCAAATGTCTGCCCACAGAGGATTGCTACTACTCCAGCTCAGAACAGGCAGCAAACACCAAGCTCTGGCAAGGGATATTCTATCGCCAAGGTTAATCAAGTCAGCGTTGATGCTACTCCGGATGGAGGGGACCTCGTAATTGGTATGTTTTATGTTAATGCAATTCCTGCAACCATATTATTTGATTCTGGTGCTACACATTCATTCATGTCTGCTAGATATGCCAACACAAATGAAATACCACTGCTAAATATGAGAAAACCCATGATAGTAATTACACCTAAAGGGCCTGTTGAGGCGAATCAAATGACACGTAGATTGACATTGACCATTATGGGTAGAGAATTTGGAGCTACTGCTATAATATTAGAGTCAAGCAGTATAGATTTGATCCTTGGTATGTCATGGCTAAGAAAGGCAAAGGCCGTTATAGCATGTGGTAGAGGTACCGTAGAACTCACTACCACTAAAGGAGAAAGATTTCAAGTTAATATTGCAGTAACCTCCTCATCCATGTGTGCAATGTTCTTTATGCCTGAGGAGTTTGTTGGTGACAACATCCGGGTGGTTCGAGATTTTCCGGATGTCTTTCCAGAGGAGTTACCAGGAATGCCACCTGATAGAGAAGTTGAGTTTGTTATTGACCTCTTACCTGGAACTGCCCCTATTTCTAAACGGCCATATAGGATGTCCGTAGAGGAGTTGAAGGAACTTAAGAAGCAGTTAACTGAGTTACAAGATGCTGGGTACATTCGTCCGAGTTCCTCACCGTGGGGAGCACCGATTTTGTTTGTACAGAAGAAGGATGGATCGCAGCGGATGTGTGTGGATTATAGATCTCTTAATGATGTTACAGTGAAGAACAAGTATCTGTTGCCCCGTATTGAGGATTTATTTGATCAGATGAGAGGTGCAAGAGTATTTTCGAAGATTGATCTCCGATCGGGATACCATCAGATGAGGATTAGACCATCGGATATTCCCAAGACGGCTTTCTCGACTAGATATGGATTATATGAGTTTACTGTTATGTCGTTTGGATTAACCAATGCACCAGCTTATTTTATGAACTTAATGAACAAGGTGTTTATGGAGTATTTGGACAGATTCGTCGTGGTATTCATCGACGATATTCTTATTTATTCTCAGAGTGATAGTGATCACGAGGAACATCTGAGGTTGGTGCTACAAAAGCTACGAGATAATCAACTCTATGCCAAGTTCAGCAAGTGCGAGTTTTGGATTGGCGAGGTGCCATTTCTTGGTCATATTATTTCTAATGGAGGAATAGCAGTGGATCCTGCTAAGGTTAAGGAGATAATGGAGTGGAGAGTACCCACTACAGTTACTGAGATTCGGAGTTTCTTAGGACTTGCTGGATATTATCGGAGATTTATTGAAGGGTTTTCTAAGATTGCTAAGCCTATGACTTCGCTTTTGGAGAAAGGAAAAGAATTTAAGTGGGACGAGAAGTGTCAAGACAGCTTTGATCTATTGAAAAAGAGACTGATGTCGCCACCAGTATTGGTTATGCCAGACCTACAGAAAGGATTTGATATTTATTGCGATGCATGTGGCCAAGGCTTAGGATGTGTGCTCATGCAGGAAGGACATGTGATTGCTTATGCTTCTCGTCAGTTGCGGAAACATGAATTGAACTACCCCACTCATGACTTGGAATTGGCAGCCGTTGTGCATGCGCTTAAGATTTGGAGACATTACATTATGGGAACCAAGTGCCAAGTATATACGGATCATAAGAGTTTGAAGTATATATTCACTCAGAAGGATCTCAACCTTAGGCAACGCCGCTGGTTGGAGCTTATTAAGGATTATGATTTGGAGATTCACTATCACCCGGGCAAGGCAAATTTGGTTGCAGATGCCTTGAGTCGCAAAGAGCATGTTCATTCAGCTATTGTTGCCCAGCTACCCGATGAGATTGTTGAGGACTTCAGGAGACTTAACCTGGGGATAGTTGCTCATATAGAAGGAGTTACTATTGAGGTGGAACCTACTTTGGAGCAAGAGATCCGCAAAGGACAAATTGGTGATGCTAAAATAAAAGAGATCAAGGATCTGATTACTGAAGGTCGAGTTCCGGAATTTACGGAAGATGAGCAGGGCACCGTATGGTTCAAGGACAGGATGTGTGTTCCTGATGTTAAAAGCCTGCGAGAGACTATTTTAAAGGAGGCCCATGACTCGGATTATTCTATTCATCCTGGTAGTACCAAGATGTATCAGGATTTGAAACGGAAATATTGGTGGTATGGATTGAAAAGAGATGTAGCTGCACATGTGGCTATGTGCGATGTATGTCAAAGAGTTAAGGCTGAACACCAGAGGCCAGCTGGACTACTGCATCCACTGAAGATACCCGAGTGGAAATGGGAAGAGATTGGTATGGATTTCATTACTGGATTGCCTCGCACCCAGAAAGGATATGATGCTATATGGGTGATTGTGGATAGATTGACTAAAGTGGCTCACTTTATCCCTGTGAAGACTACTTATAAAGGTTCTCAGCTAGCAGAGTTATATATGGCTCGGATTGTGTGTTTGCATGGAGTACCAAAGAAGATCGTGTCTGATCGAGGTTCGCAGTTTACCTCAAGATTTTGGAGAAGCTTTCATGAGAATATGAGTACAAAGTTGAATTTTAGTACAGCTTATCACCCTCAGACTGATGGACAGACTGAAAGGACTAATCAAGTATTGGAGGATATGTTGAGAGCATGTGCCCTTCAGCATGGAGGAAGTTGGGATAAGAGTCTGCCTTATGCTGAGTTCTCGTATAATAATAGTTACCAGGCCAGTCTGAAGATGTCACCTTTTGAAGCTTTATATGGGAGGAAGTGCAGGACTCCTCTATATTGGGATCAGACTGGAGAGAGACAGTTCTTTGGGCCTGAACTGATTCAAGAAGCAGAAGAACAAGTTCGTATAATTCGAGAGAATTTGAGGGTGGCTCAAACCAGGCAAAAGAGTTATGCTGATAATAGAAGAAGACCACTGGAATTTGAAGAAGGAGATTATGTGTACCTTAAGGTGTCACCACTTCGTGGAATGAGGAGATTCAAAGTCAAGGGCAAATTGTCCCCTCGCTACATTGGACCATTCTTGATCTTTAGGCGAGTTGGAGAGATGGCATACCAACTTGAGTTACCTGCTAGTCTATCAGATGTGCATAATGTGTTCCATGTATCTCAACTGAAGAAATGTCTCCGTGTCCCTGAGGAACAGTTACCAATGGAAGAGCTCAGTGTTCAAGGTGATTTGACTTACACGGAGTACCCGATCAAGATTTTGGATACATTGACTCGGGTGACAAGAAATAAGGTGATAAAGATGTGCAAAGTGCAATGGAGTCACCACGGTGAAGATGAAGCAACTTGGGAAAGAGAAGAAGAGCTTCGCATAGATTTTCCCCACCTTTTCCCTAGATCTTCTTAAATCTCGAGGACGAGATTATTTTTAAGGGGGGTAGGATTTGTAACACCCATTTGTAAATAGCTAGAAAAAAAATACCAATAGAGAAAACAATTTCTCTTTATGTGAGTTTGATCTTTATGCATCATCATATGTGAACACCATGTCCAAAAAAAAACAATTAACAAAGAGAGATGCTACTAAATCATTGCATCATGCTGGATATTTTATTTGTGTGTGCATTTTTGTGACAATATTTTAATAATGCAAAAAGAAATAGGTGAATACCCAAATGGGGATTTAAATTCTAAAATAATCCTAGAATTAAGAAAAGAGAGAAGGAAAAGATTATACAAAATAGAGGAAAATAAATATATGAAAGAATACATTTTGTTCCTACTAATATTTTAATTTAGGTATTTAACTCAGTTATGAAGCTCACAAACAAGTTTGAATTCAAAATGGATATTTAAAAATGAAATGAAACAGAAAATAAAAAGAAAAAGGTTAAGAACACCTAACTGGGCCGCAGGAAACCAATTTGGCCCACCTAACAAATCTGCCTCCGCGAAGCCCACTCGTTCACGCCCACTCGTGCGGATTACTGACGAATGGGGCCCGCGCGTCATTCACCGGTTGGCATCCACGTCCACGTTGAATCGGTCTCTCGCGCTCGTGCCTTCACTGACCCGTGGGTCCGCTGTGTCAGTCGCCTCATCCGCTCCGCGCGTTCGCCCCAACGGAATCCGCCGCGACTCCATCGGAATCGCCCAGCTCGCGCCCACCTCCCAGAGATCTCGGCCGCCACTCGGGCCTTATTTAGCACCCTCGTGACCCGTTCCTCCGTTCCCCTCGTTAGCCTCAATCGCTCGTCGCCACCAGATCGCTGCCGCGTGCCGCGTGAAGAAATTCGGGCCGCCGTCGTTGACCCGCGCCGCCGTCGCCCCTCTGCTCCGATTGCCTCGTCCTGGGCGTTCAAGAGGTTGCACGGAACACGCGCGGGGCAGTTACCGGGGGGACGCGACATCGACCGGCCGGGAATTCCTCACCGTCGACCGAGTGCCGCCGTGGAGCCGTGACCTTCCGTGGATAGTGCAGTCGCCGCATCGGACCGAGGTAATAAGCCCGCGAACGGTTTCGCCTTGACCTCCTGTACGCGTAGCGCTGTTTAATTTTGGGCACGGGGTAGCGGATGACCGGATTGTGCGCTCGCCGGTGGTGCTCCGCCGTGGATGGTTGGTGCGCCGCCGTGCTCCGGTCTGTTTGGGGACGGTGAACTCGCACCGTCGGATCATGGACGGACGATCCCGATTAGATTAGGCATACCTCTTCGCGCGATCGATGAGAACCGTAGATCCGCGATCCGATGATTACGACGCAATCCCGGGTATTTTGAATCCGCGCCGTAAGATTAGGATCCAACGGTTGCTGTCGCACACCGGTTCATAACTCGCGCCAATCTAATCTGGCGCGTAGGATTTGGATCGTGCGGCCAGGATTAGATGATACCCCTTCGCCCTGGTCATATTGCTAAAGAGTCCCTCTGCTTCCAGGAAACCAACCCGCAGTCCATGTGTTACTATTCTCTGTGTCTAGGCTATCTTACGCAGAGACCCCTGCACTTTTCAGTAAATGAGGCCCAGTCCAGAGATCGTTTAAATTGAATAAATGAAATAGAAAATAGATTTTTAATAGGGAAATAATTGCTAGAACTTTATAAATTCATAGAAAATTCATACTAACTCCAAATTAATCCATTCCAGTTCCTAAAATTTTGTAATTTTATTCTCTAGCACTTAGTGTCTCTGTTATGTCATGAAAACAGTAAGAAATTTATTTATCACTTAATCTTATTTAAAGCACATAAAACCTTTGAAAATGCATAACTTAAATTCCATAACTCCAAAAATTATGATTTCTGTTCCTAGGATTTTATTTTAATGTGTAGATTATTACTGTGTATTTTGTATATATGTTTGGTGTAATGTTAATTTTTCCTATATCCTGTGCTTGTTTGTATTGTGGCGAGTAGAAGAGCCCGTTGCTGAGGATCCTGGTGAGCAGCAGGTTGAAGTAGCTGAGCAGGAGCTCATTGAAGGCAAGTTGTGCCCTTGACCACTTTTTACCCAATAATGTTCTTTAATATCACTTATCCATGCATAGGTTAATTTTGATGGGGCCCAATAGGTCACCCTAGATTTGTTTATCTCATTACCTTGTTTACCCCTGAATCACTTGGGTAGTTTGCTATTGCTTTACCTGGTTTTGGGATAATCATTTATTACCTCTATGTTCCAATTCTGTTGTTATTCTATTTATGTTCATGTCAAGTTCATTAATGTTAATTGGAACATAGAGCTTAACTTGAGAACCACGTGCCACCACAAGGGAGGAATGGGACCCCTTGGCTGACTAATTAGGAAAGCTAGTGGAAGACTACCTTACCCGAAAGGGGCAAGGGCAGTAGGGGAGTGGTCAGTGTAGGGAGGTCCCTGGTTGATTTTGCTGCGATGGCGGTCAGCCAGGAACCCTGCATTGGAACTTCCTATAAACTGTAGCGGGTTTTCGGAAGCTAGTGGAACTTTGTAAAGGCCTCGTAGTGTTGCCCTGCCGCGCTTCCTAGGTAGAGGTGTATGGGAAGTCGCGATCCCTTGGCAGATGGGTAACATGACTTGTGGGTAAAGGGTACAACCTCTGCAGAGTGTAAAACTGGTATACTAGCCGAGCTCACGGTCATGAGCAGCTCAGGACTCTCTGATGTTTAAATTATGGAACTTAAATTCAATTTTGTCATTTGCATTGCATGGGTTTGTTATTAATTTTGTTCTATTACTTTACTTATGGTTTGGTATTTACTTACACTTAGTAACTGCTAATAAAATTTTGACCAACTACTTAAAAGCAATGCTCAGCTTTAACCCCTGTCATTGATTAAGCCTTACACATCACATGAACTCACACCTTTGTGAGTTTATGTCCACTGGTTCCCCACAACTTGTTGAGCTATGATCATGTGTGAGCTCACCCTTGCTGTCTCACACCCCCCCACAGGAGATGATCAGGTGGTTCAGGAGGAGCCGCCTAACACTGAGGAGTTCGATCTGATCTAGGTGGCGTTTCCCAGTCGACATTGGCGCCGACGATCCTTAGATTGTTTTATCTTCATTACTTTATTTTGTAATAAGACTTCCGCTATGTAATAAGTACTCTGATGTTTTATGACATTTATCTCTATACACTCTGTTATTATATATGTTGTCTTCTTGGCGCATGTATGAGATGCACCTGGCTTTGTTCCTTAAAGCCGGGTGTTACAATGCTTGCCCAACCATAAATAGATGGAGCCTAGAAACTGCCCTTGCCATCTCGATCCACGCCGTGGTCACCAAGCGTAGCCATGGGGGAGAGCGCAGAGGGGCGCCACCATGGCCATGTGTGAGGAGAAGCTCCGCCGCGCCCCGACCTCATATGGATCCCGTCTCTGACCGTGACCTTCTCTACTACTTCATCGCGCAAGGGACCCAGCCGCCATGGGCCCTGCTCCTCTTCAGCTTCCCCTCCGTGCAGGCTCGCCTTCGGTCGTCGTGAGGACACCAGCAAGCTCCAGATCCGAACGCTCGTGCTCCAACTCCGGCCGAACACCATCCTCTACACCGAGATCTTCTTGGCACGCGGGTCCTTGGCCACCATCTCTGGGCGCCGCTGCCCCAAGTCCGACCAGGGCCCCTGCCTCGATGCCGTGTGATCTCTCGCCATCACCGTGGAGCTACTGGGTCAACACCAATCAAACCTCGCAGTTTCTGTTCATCTACATAGTGTTGGGGGAATCGTGTCTTGTGTTAGCGTCGTGCGGGGTCGGGTGCTCAGTGCATAATACCCCCTCCATGGGTGGTAATGCGGGTGTCGATGCTCCCAATTCGGTGCATCGTCGCAAAACCGCGCGCATGGGCCGGGCTGCTTGCTTCCACCGCGCGCCGTCGTCATCTGCTCACTTCATCGGTGGTAAGATCACCCTCTGTGCTTGGTCGGATTCTTACTCTAGCGTGCGGAGTCATCACCCTGGGCGTGCGTAGGGAGGGTGCCGTGGGAAAGATGACGTCTGGGCCGTCGATCCCATGATTTGCGACCTAGATTTGATAGGGGCGAGGAGTTGAGCTACCGTTCGATGCATAATGGATGGATGTGATCGAATACCGCTTACCTATTCGCTTCAAGGAATAGCGGTCGTTGATCATGAAATAAGCGGCTAGGATTAGAGCGTATATGCCCGTTCGGCCAGGATGCTTCGGGGTCGTCGATCGGAATTTGATGGCCTGGTCCGCTCACCCCCACAGATCTTCTGCGCCCGCGGTCATATAGCCCATCATATGACCGGACTCTAGCCAATGAGATCACAGCACGTCACCTATAATCCGTGAAATATTATTTACTCAATATATTTGCGTTTTAGATCCATTTCAACCCGTTCCAATTGCGTTAAGTTTGTAATAATATCGTCTACGTGTTAGAAACATTATTTGTCACGACGCATTTTTATTGATTAATTAATTAAATTGTTCATTCGATGATTATTAAAATGTTGATTTAGTTAAAACTAAGTTATAGTTTAAATATGTGCTTTTATAAATACATGTTAATGTGGTTAATGTTTATTCTAATGTTTTTTTATTAAAACTTATTTAGTATAAACACGATATTTGTAGTGATTCTCGTGTGTTGCGCTCGGCGTTGTCACGCTGTTTGCGCATGTTGCCACGCATTGTTCACACGTATCACGTGCTGTCCGAGCCTGATATTAAATTGTTTCGCCATATCATTTATGTTAGATAATTAATTACTTGCTTAGTTGTCAGCTATTAAAATAACAATTCAATCGACTCACATTTATAATTTAAATTTATATTTTATAAATGCATGTTAATATGACTATACCGAACTAGGAGTTCTAATCAATACTCACTTGAGCCATTCACCTCGGTAGTGTCTAAGGGTCTTGCAAACCCTGGCGACATGGGATACACAACTTGTGGGTACAGGGTACAATCTCTGTAGAGTGTAAAAACTGGTATACTAGCCGAGCTCACAGTCAAGAGCAGCTCAGGACTCTCGCATGATTAAATTATGAAACTAAATTCAATTTGTCGTTTGCATTTGCATGGGATTTGTTATTAATTTTGTTCTTTTATTATTATGGTTTGGTATTTACTTACATCTAGTAATTGCTAATAAAATTTGACCAACTTATTAAAAGCAATGCTCAGCTTTAACCCTTATTGTTGATCAGCCTTACACATCACATGAACTCCCACCTTTGGCGAGTTCATGCACATTATTCCCCAGAACTTGTTGAGCGATGAACATGTGTGAGCTCACTCTTGCTGTCTTACACCCCCCATAGGAGAAGAACAGGTGGTTCAAGAGGAGCCACATAACGAGGAGTTCGATTTGATCTAGGTGGCGTCTCCCAGTTGACTTTATGGCGCTAAGGATGGACTTTAGTTTGTTTTATATTTATCTTTTATTTTATAAAACTTCCGTTATGTAATAAGTACTCTGATTATATTGTGACATTTATCTCTATACACTCTGTTATTATATGTGTTGTCTTTTTGGCGCATATGTGAGATACACCCGGCTTTGGCCCTTAAATCTGGGTGTGACAGAAGTGATATCAGAGGAATGTTGACTGTATGACGAAACCTAGATAGAACTGGACAAACAATGCTTACTTATCTTTGCTACTCTGATTCTTTTCTAAACTTTTCTTAATCTTTTCTCGTCTATTTCCACTTTACTCTGATTATCCTTACCTTTTCACTCTAAAGACAAATGTGGATTTCACACTTTGAAATCCTGTGCCTGAAGTGACCTTTAGGAATAGGAGACCTACTCTTAGGAACAAAAACAAAACTATTTTTATAGGTATCTATACGCTTGAGTGCTTGTTTTTATGATACTTGTTTGATTTGGATCTTTGATTGAGTGTGATGAGTTATGGAGTAATGTCCACAATTACATCTGCATATACATATAGACATAAATAGAATTCATAAGATAACTAAACAACCTAGATTATCCTCCATTGAAGTGTATCTATTTTAAAATAGATCCATCTTAACTTAAAGGAATCTATCTTATCCTAATAGGTTCATCTTGTGTAAAAAATATCTTATCCTCTCAAATTATTTATAAGATAAACTAGACCAACTAAGAGTACCCCCACTAGAATGTATCAAATAGATCCATCTTATCTTGAAAGGTTCTCTCTTATCTTAATCCATCTTATCCTGAAAAGATTCTATCATATTCTAATAGATCTAACTAATCTCAAAAGATTCTATCTTATTCTTATAAATTCATCTTGTCCTAGCAAGTATACTTATCCCACCACTTTGCTTATCTCATAATAGTGTAACAAACATGATCTATTCCAAAATAAACTAAGTAGATCTTATCTAGTCTAATCTGATTACACCAATTTAATTCTGATCCCATCTAATCTGATCAAATCTAATCTAATGGACAAACATGTTAGATAATACTAGTAAAATAAGATTGGATCCTACTCTGGTAAATATGTTTTAACCTAAATTGGAGTCTTAGTCTAACCTGACCATATGCAACTACCTTAACCACCCGATAGTTGCATAACCCCTCTATTTTAACCTAACAGAGATTCTGATCTACCTACACCATATAATCCATCTTATCTCAAAAGAATCTAACATATCCTAATAATATATATCCTACCCTGGTAGACCTATCTAACTTAAACTAGTCTAATCTAGTTATATCCAATCTAAGTTAGACTCTACCTAATCTAATCCAACCCGAAGGGAGTCACTTAAACAAGTTCGTTAATACTAGTAACATAGTTTAGACCATATTCCTATAAATGGGTTTTAAAATCTAAATTGGTGTCTTAGACCAACTTGTCTGTGAAACCATGGCCTAGCCTATGTTATAGGATGCCCAACCTATTTATCTCAAAAGCAATGAAAAGTTCTGATTAATCTACCTACCCCATGTAACCACAATGGTTATTCCAACTCAGATAAAGGCATTTAACACTACAACCGATGGTCCCTAAATCAGACCCAAAAAGAAGGTTAACCTCGACAATGAAGGATATTAGTAGGAACAGATCTTCAGATGAATCAAGATCCACCACCCGGAATAAAAAAATCTCTCCTACCAAACTTTCTTTTGCCCCCAAATCTCCTCTATACTCAGCAAATAGCTAAAATATGATGTACCCTTGTTTTCTATGCCACACCTGTTATGGCATGAAAATTTTACGTGTATAAAATATATACTAATTGGAAGTTCCACTTAAAAAAGATACTAGAACTTCGTAAAGATAAAGTCAGCTTGATATACTCAACTATGTGGTATTCTTAAATGGGGTTATAGAATCTAATGTGATCTAATCTAATGTGGTCTACTCGAACAGACTAGTGATATTGGTAGAAGAGATTATACCCTAATAGCTAGGTGTAGACCAACTCAACCATGAGCAGAAGGGCTAGCCATAGATCCAACAAGTTTTTGACCAACATCATGTAGTCTATCTCATCCATATCTATCTTAACCATATTCTCCAACTTCGATGATATACACGCACCCCGAAGCAATGAGACCAAGATCGAAGAAGAAAAGACCAACATCGACAAGGAAGGATATAACAGTCAAAGCGAATCTCGAGATAAATCAAAACTTAAAAATTTCAGATGAAGTATTTTCCTTGCCATAATCTTTCTTACCTCAACCTGTCCAACTTATATCTTACATAATAAGAGACTCGGTACCTATGCTCTCCTAATCACACACTATTGACTATATTAAAAAATGACTCTGGATTTTTGAACCAATTATAGACTAAAAGCTGAATTACAAACCAATCCTTCTGTATCCCTTTTTCTTACAAATCTCAAGGATGAGATTTCTGTTAAGGGGGGTAGGATTTGTAAAGCTCTAAAATTGGTAAAAGAAAAGAAAAATAATAATAATAAAATAAAGAAATAAATACATTTACAATAGGGTTTCGAAGATTTTTGAAGACCATTAAATCTATTGGTCTCTCCCTCATATTCAATTAATAGTATTAAATTAGCCAAGAAACCCATAGATAAATAAAGAAGCGTGCATCGCGTGTCGATGATTTTGTTGCAATGCATTTTATCAAAATTAAGGAGTCATAACTTAAATTTGACCTCGAATTATAAAATAGAAAATGGGAAAGAAGATTTTAATTAAGACATTTATTCCTCCCATAAATAAATAATAAGGAAAAGAATAAAAAAATATACTATCATAAACAGTAAGGTTTATATTCACAGTAGTACTAATTTTGACACTTGGAATCTGAAATTCAAAATAGGGATTTGAATTTGAAATTAAATAGAAATGCAAAATAGAAAATAGAAAAGAGAACTCAAAACGCGTTTGGGCTGATTTTCTTCGGCCGGCCCATCTTCTTTTACGCTCTCACAGCCGTGAAGGCCCATTATCTTTTCCCTCTCCTTTCTGTCTGCGTGTTACTGATCTTGTGGGGCCGTTGGGGTCAGCCTCATGATTACTTGGCCAGGCACGCGCGCAGTGGCTTCATGGTGGGCCTCGTTCCGCAGACACACATGCCACCGACCCTGTAGCCGCAACAAACTCCACCGCGATTCATGGGGAGCCCAGCCTGTCCTTGATCACGCGTAAGAAGCTGGTGGGTGGGATCCGGAACCACTATTCCTCTTCTCCTCCTTCTTAGTCGGAGATTGCTCAGCGTATCCCCTGGTGGCATCAGCAGCTTTCCCCGCATCCACTGGAGTTCGTCCGTTCGATGGCAAAGCTCAACAAACCAAGAGCAAATCCCACGCAAGATTCTCGCCAAAACCGTCTTTCTGCTCGGTTGTTGTAGCTAAATCTATCGGGAATCTCGGATCCGACTCTGCCACCACTAGACCTTGATGCTTGCCCAGCCATAAATAGATGCAGCCCAGAAATCACCCTTGCCATCTCGATCCACGCCGTGGTCACCAAGCGTAGCCATGGGGGAGAGCGCAGAGGGGCGCCACCATGGCCATGTGTGAGGAGAAGCTCCACCGCGCCATGACTGCATATGGATCCCGTCTCTGACCACGACCTTCTCTGCTACTTCATCGCGTAAGGGACCCAGCCGCCATGGGCCCTGCTCCTCTTCAGCTTCCCCTCCGCGTAGGCTTGCCTTCGGTCATTGTGAGGACACCAGCAAGCTCCAGATCCGAACGCTTGTGCTCCAACTCCGCCCGATCACCATCCTCTACATCGAGATCTTCCCGGCGCGTGGGTCCTTGGCCACCATCTCTGGGCGCCGCTGCCCCCAAGTCCGACCAGGGCCCCTGCCTCGATGCCGCGTGATCTCTCGCCATCACCGTGGAGCTGTCGGTCAACACCAATCAAACCTCGTAGTTTCTGTTCGTCTTCAGAGTGTTGGGGGAATCGTGTCTTGTGTTAGTGCTGTGCGGGGTCGGGTGCTTAGCGCATAATGCCCCCTCCATGGGTGGTAATGTGGGTGTCGATGCTCGTGATTCGGTGCCTCATCGTGAAACCGCGCGCATGGGCCGGGCTGCTTGCTTCCTCTGAGCGCCGTCATCATATGCTCACTTCATCGGTGGTAAGATCGCCCTCTGTGCTTCGTCGGATTCTTACTCTAGCGTGCGGAATCATCACCCTAGGCGTGTGTATGGAGGGTGTGGTGGAACCGCCCGAATTATTCCAACTTAAGTGCCTAAGTCCCACCTTAAGGCTAGACCACACTTAAATAGGAATAAAACGTCAGTCCCTCGAATCTAGTCCGACGAGGCCAGTAACAGGATCAAGTACCACGTACTCACTCGAAGGTGAGGCATAGAGCAAATACAATAAAGCATAAAACCATACATTAAGAAGTATTAAATTTATTACAACATCATTGGAGTTTTAGCAAAAAGTAGTGATCATTGTTCGGAATCCAGCGGAATAAAACTAACGATAAACAAACAGAGGATTGGGGAAGCCTGGCCCATCACTCCTCATGCTCCTCCTCTGCCGAGGTAGGGTCCCACTCGACAGTCCAACCCGGTGGCAAGATGGATGGCCAAGTCACTCCAGCAACCATGTCATCCAGAGAACCTGTAAAATTATGCCACAAGCAAGGCTGAGTATACTAATACTCAGCTAGACTTACCCGGTGTGAGGAGTCTACTCCTCTACCTCTAGACATGTAGCTATTTGGCTGAGGGGTTTAGTTTGCCAAAAGCACTAGCTGAGTCTAAAATCAAATTTTGCTTTTCAAGTTTTAGTGTTACTCTCTTAAGACCAAAGGTGTACCTAGCTAATCATACATGGTAGCAATCATTTTTAGCAATCAACATATTTTGCCAGATCAACATATTTCCACTTGTTACTCAATGTAGCAGCATGGATCAAGCAGTCTCATTAGCTGCGAGAAGCAGACGATTTGAATCGAGTTTTCATCCTTGCAAGGTAAACCTAAACACACGACATGGCGAGGCACTCCGTCCCCACACACATCAACCGTCCCCATCGATTCCCTGGTAACAGATCAGGGCTCATCGCCTTGGCGTACAATGCCTCACTGACCCCGACTGCCGTCGTGCAGTGACCGCACTTGTACCCACCATAACCGGAATGGGAGACCACGTCTCAGGTCACGTGAGGGGTAAAATCTGCGGGCAGGTTGACTCAGGTACTAGGCTTACCGATTTACCATATTTCTCGGCATGTGTTTAGTACGTTCAAACGCTTGACACACGGTACCACACCTTAATCCTTATTCCAATTTCTGTCTCGTAGACAACCAATCTCCATGGATCGTTGTCCACAGACCATCATCATTACGATATAAAAATGGATACAACCAATTTCCTGACCTCGCGCGAGTGCTAGAAAAATCACTCAACTTCTACCGAGATCCCTAATTAGTAAAGCAGCTACTCGACCTAGCATACTAGTATCCATCTCAAAAGGAATCCTGAGTTCATGCAACTAGGATTTCAGTCAACTCCTACACTTAAGTGCACAGTACAAGCCTACAAACATTAAGTGCAGTAAAATAGCATATATAACGGTTATGCATAAAACCGGGGCTTGCCTTCCACAGCTGGGGCAGGCAGATCCTCGATGGCAGACTCTGGTGCTGGCTCCTGGGCTACCTCCTGAGCAACTCCTTGCTCCGGAACGAGGATGTATTCTCCGTCAGCGAGATTACAGTCTATCGAATGCAATGAGTAAGATATATGCATAAAAATGATATGAAAATGTGTAAAGGTTATGCATAGCAAAAACAGTGCCTAAGTTTAGTGGTTCTCTAGGGTTTCTTTTGGGTATACTTAAGGGTCTTGTACTTTCATCTTTGAGATTTTGAATGAAGTTACACTCCTTAATTATATTTTTATGTTCCATGAGTTTCTTGGAAGGTTTTGGTTGTACATTATCTATTTCTCCCAAAATTCCCTTTTCCTTGCTATTGTGCTTCTCAGTAAGCATTTTTGAACTATCTTGGTTAGTTAACATTTTCTAAAAATGTTATAAAAATTACAAGGAGTAAACATTGACATTTGTGGGTTCTCCTAAAAATTTGAGGTGGAAAATCAATTTAGAGGCTCCTTGAGAAAAATTAATAAAAGTAAGGGTAAAAGGGCACTTTACACTATAGCTCTAATTTCTATGGGGTTTCTAGTTCAACCTTTATTTTTACCAAGATTCCTAGGGATTAATAGGTCTTTGTTTTTAAAAATCACAGAAAAAGGCCTACTGAATATTTAGTTGTGATTTTCTAAAGTTTAATGCCAAAAAGGTACTTATAACTAACTTGTTATTTAAAAAAATATCAAACAACAGAACTCACATTTTTCCTAGGTTCCTAATAACATATTATGAGTTATCCCAAGGCTTGGGGAGGTTTCTCCTTAGGATTATTTTTCTAATATTTTCCTAAGTTTTCATTGTTTTCATAAAATAAAAGGTAATGTATTTCTTTTGTACTAACAGAGGGTCTAACAAAATTTTCTAGTAAACTATGTTGGATAAGTGAGCTAGCAAAAATTTGGTTGCCCGTGTTTCTTATTTTAAATTACCTTTTCTATTTTTTTAACTTTGAGCCAAAATAGGTTTAAATGGTAAACCCTTCCTTAATTTGGTGTACTGAGGAGTGTACTATTTTTAAATAGCTTAGGGAGTGGTTAAGTACTTCTCTTATTTTTCTTAACCCTTGTCTAACAGTGTAACTATTTTTCCCTATTTTAATTAACTTTTGGCCAGATAACTATTTAAATCAAAACTTTGAAATCTTCTGCAATACTTAGGAGGTTTTGTATTTTTCCTAAGTAGTTCACATTATTTAGAACCTACCAAAATTGGTTTGACTAAATTTGGCCAGATAAAACTGAAGTTATGAATTTTACAAGCTCTGTTTGTATTTAAATGAGAATTGTTGAAAAGGTTTTCTGGAAAACCAGTTTACACCGAGGACCCTGGGCTTTTTTTAAAACAATCCTCTAACTTATACCCCTGTGCAACTATTCATTTGAGTCGCTGACACTTCAAAAACCCCCTGACTTCTTTTCCTTCTTCCCCGAGGACCTCCCCCCTTTTGAATAGTACCCGCGGAAGGAAATAGGGCGGCGCGGCTTACCAGCGGCGAGGGAGGTCCGGCAAAGGGCGGGGTTGGCTTCGGGAGGTCCTTGTGGTCACGACGAGGTATGGCTCGACGACGGTGATGGCCGGAATCGGCCGGTCCACGAGCGCAAGCGGGTGAGCTCGTCGGCGGCGGGTGCTTTGGCCGATCCACGGCGACATAGGTCAATCCAAGGGCACGGGGAGTTCCACAGGGTGCTAATGAGTCTACCCATGCAAGGAATCGAAGAATAACTCCCCGTGGAGCTCGGTCTACGTTCGCCGGCGGTCGAGTGAAGTTCGGTGACCTTGATCCAGTGTCTCCGGCAAGGCAGAGCTTGATTCCTCGCTCTAGGAGCCTCACCGAGGCACGTAAAGTCTCACCCGAGGGTCGGACGGGGCTGGGAATGTCTCAGTTGGCCGGTCTACGGTGATGGGTGCTCGGGCGGCCGCTGGCACGTCGTGTGTAGGGCAAACTCCGGTGAGGTCGAGAGCAGGCGGGGGAGTACGGTCGAAGCCTCGATTGGCTTTACAGGCGCGAGCGCGGCAGTGGGCATGGGCCTGGCTTGGTGCGATGTAATGCGGGTTCGAGCGTCGGGCGTGCTCTGGCGAGTTCAGGGCATGTCGAACACGTGGAGGTGTGTTTCTGCCCTTGTTCAAAAGCTGCTGAGATCGCAAACGTGCTAATCTTGGCAAAAATCCGGCGCAAACCTCTTCTTGTCACCTATGGCTATCTCTTGTGTGTAAGTTCCAAGGGGAGATAAGCCCTAGGTCAGAAGATTTGCGGATGCCAAATCTGGGTTGTCTCACTGTCCACCCCGAGACACAAGTGATGTCAAATCATGTCAAATTGTTTTGGCTTGGGTTCAAATTTTTCCAGTGGGTTTCTTAGGTAGTTTGGCACCTTTTTGGTATTCAGACCAAGTGGTTTTGGCGCCATTTACTAAGTGAACATGCCAGATCTTTAGATTAGGGTTAAATTTTGACTTAGAGAAGATTAGAGAGCTCTAGTGTGCTCTCTACTTAATGAGTGGATTTGGGGTCTTTGAGGGGTCTTTTTGTAATGTTTCCCCTCTGCATTTTATAGATTTTTATGTGTACTTAAACTTTGGTTAAGGATTAACCCATGACTTGTGCATTTGCTTAACCTTTCCCTTAATCCAAGGTTTTGGGAGATAAGGGCTCAAGAAGGGTCTAGGGTTTATTCTTCTCTTGCCCAAGGGGATAATTGCCCAATTTTCTTGGGGATTGCTTTTGTCATGAACATTTCTTAGTTACCCATGTTCTCTAAAGTTTTGGTGCTCATTCTCCTTTACTTAAACACATGTGATAATAATTCACAAGTGTATGTAGGGAGTTAGGGCCTCAGGTAACACCTGGGGTGTTACAGCCCTCCCCCCTTAAAGGAATCTCATCTCGAGATTTGGGTAGGGATCCTTTAGAGGGGTACCAAGAAGGTGGGCTGGTGTGTTGCGTTTTCCTTTAGCCAAGTTTCTCTTAGTTAACTGCTCTTCGAATGTCATCCTATTTGCAACTTCAGAAGGAAGTCCATTTAAAGTTACTTTCAAAGCTTACTCTACTCTTAACAACTAGGTTTTTCTTATATTTTGATTCAAAGGGTAGGTGGGGGTGGGGTTCTGGGTTACGTACCGACTCCTTTGGGCAGAAAGTCGGGGAAGTGAGAACGTAGAAAATCCTCAGTCTCCCACGTAGCCTCTTCTACTGAATGGTGGCTCCACTGAACCTTATATATCTTGATCGACCTTGCCCGAGTTGATCTCTCCTTTTGGTCCATTACCTTGATGAGGGTGCTCTTGATACGACAAGTCTGGTTCTATTTCTAATTCTGGTTTAGGTAGCACTTCCGTGGGCAAGCGGACACACTTTTGTAGCTGAGATACGTGGAAAACATCATGAACTGCTAACATATGGGGTGACAACTTCAATTTATATGCTACAGGTCCATACGTCTCTTTGATCTCATAGGGCCCAATGTATCGAGGAGCTAACTTGCCCTTGAGTCCAAATCTCTGAACACCTTTGGTGGGTGACACATTAAGATAAACATGATCTCCCACTTCGAACTGTAGAGGCTTCCTCCTTTTGTCATGATAGCTCTTTTGCCTGGCCTGAGCAGCTTCTAGGTTCTTCTTAATGACTCTGACTTTCTCCTCGGCTTCACGTACCAGGTCAGGTCCAAATATTTCCCTCTCTCTAGCTTGTGACCAATTCAGCGATGTCCTACACCTTCTCCCATACAAGGCCTCAAAAGGTGCCATCTTTAGGCTGGACTGGTAGCTGTTATTGTAAGAGAACTCTGCCAATGAAAGACACTTGTCCCAATCCTTGCCATAGTGTAGCACACATGCCCTCAACATGTCTTCCAAAATCTGATTCACCCTTTCTGTTTGACCATCTGTTTGAGGATGGTATGCTGAGCTTCTTATTACCTGGGTCCCAAGTGATTCTTGCAATTGCTCCTAGAAACGTGCTACGAACGGTGCTCCTCTGTCAGATACAATAGTCTTTGGTATTCCATGTAAACGAACTATCTGGTCAATATAGACTTTTCTGCTCTATGGGTGGTATGCACTAGCAAGAAATGAGCTGTCTTGGTCAACCTATCCACAATGACCCAAATAGAATCGTGGTGTCGGGAGGTATTGGGCAATCCCACAATAAAATCCATGCAAATATCCTCCCATTTCCAAGATGGTATGGGAAGGGGCTGTAAATTGCCTGCTGCCTTCAAGTGGCTGGCCTTAACTCTTTAGCAAGTGTCGCATTCAGATATATACTTAGCAATTTCTCTCTTCATTCTGGTCCACCAGTACAAAGATCTAAGATCATGATACATCTTGTTACTGCCGGGGTGCATGGAGAATTTGGAAAGGTGAGCTTCATCCAATATTTTCTTCCTGAGCTCGGGGTTCTTAGGAACAACCAATCGGTATCCAAACCATAGAATTCCCTTGCTGCCCCGACAGAAACATTTGTATTTGTCCACCTTCTGTTCGATCATTTCCTTGATGACTTGAACACCCTTGTCACCAATTTGAGCCATGACTATTTTCTCATGTAAGGTGGGCTCTACTGAAATATACTTTAAAGTCCCTGAGGAAACAACTTCTATGCTCAACTTGCACAACTCATCACACAGGGTGGCAATCTTGGGGTCCACTGTTACACAGTTGCACTGGGCCTTTCGACTTAAGGCATCTGCCACAACATTGGCTTTGCCAGGATGGTAATGCACTTCCAAATCATAGTCCTTGATTAATTCTAACCATCTTCTTTGCCTCATATTAAGATCTGCCTAAGTAAAAATATACTTGAGACTCTTGTGATCAGTATAGATATTACAATGAGCTCCCATCAAGTAATGTCTCCAAATCTTGAGAGCATGAACTACGACAGCCAATTCCAAATCATGTGTGGGGTAGTTCTGCTCATGAGGCCTGAGTGCTCTGGAGGCATAGGCAATAACTCGGTTGTCTTGCATCAAGACACATCCCAATCCAGTACCTGAAGCATCGCAATAAACCTCAAAGGGTTTGGTATTGTCAGGCTGAGCTAGCACGGGTGCGGTTGTCAGATACTGCCTCAATGCATGGAAGGCATCCTTGCATTTCTGACTCCAATCATACTTTACTCCTTTCTTCAACAACTCAGTCATTGGCTTGGCAATCCTGGAGAAATCCGGAATGAATTGCCGATAATACCCCGCCAATCCCAGAAAACTCTGAATTTGCTGTACAATGGAAGGGGGCTCCAATTCATCACTTCTTGTACTTTCTCAGGATCAACTGATACCCCATCCTGAGAAATGGTGTGCCCTAAAAATTTTATCTCCCTCAGCCAGAATTCACATTTGGACAACTTAGCATATAGACGATGATCGCGCAATCGCTGAAGCATGATGTGTAGATGCTTAGTATGCTCAGCTTCATTTTTAGAATAAACCAGAATGTCATCAATGAAGACCACCACAAACTTGTCTAGCTCTAGCATGAACACTGAGTTCATCAAATACATGAAATATGCCGGGGCATTGGTCATCCCGAACGACATCACCAAGTACTCATAAAGCCCATATCTGGTAGAGAAGGCCGTCTTCAGAATATCGCTAGCCTTGATTTTGATCTGATGATAGCCAGAGTGAAGATCTATCTTGGAAAATACCTTGGCTCCCACCAACTGATCAAATAATACATCAATGCGGGGCAATGGATACTTATTCTTGATGGTCACCGCATTGAGAGGGCGGTAATCGACACACAATCTCAGACTCTCATCCTTCTTCTTTACGAACAAGGCTAGACATCCCATGGTGAAGTACTTGGGTGAATGAATCCTTTATCTAACAACTCTTGTAACTGCTTTTTCATTTCTGCCAACTCTGCTGGAGGCATCCTATAAGGCCTCTTGGATATAGGTGCAGTTCCTGGTTGCAACTCAATTGCAAACTCTATGTCTCTGTCAGGTGGCATCCCTAGCAATTCATCTAGAAAAACATCAGGGTATTCACAGACCACCAGAATTTTCTCTACAGGTGACTCTATCATGGTAAAGGCACAGGAACGGGTACAACCCTGGTTAGGCAAATACAATATAGTCTTACCACAAGTAGGGGAGTGGATCTCAATGGCCCTTGTTGCGATGTCAATTACTGCCTGATGTCTCGATAACCAGTCAGTTCCTAAAATGATGTCCACACTATCCAATCCCAAGATGAGGAGGGTGGTTTTAATTATAAGACTACCAAACTTTATGGGCACATGCCTGTTGATTTGATAGGTGGCAACCCTGCCTCCTGGTGTTGAAATTGTAATACCCCCATTGGTGTGATGGAAAGGTAACTGGCATTTGGCACTAAATTTTGCACTAATAAAACTGTGTTATGCACCAGAATCAAAAAGAATGATTGCAGGATAATTCAAAACGGAAAAGATACCAGTCATGACGGGTGCTCCCTCTGGAATGTCAGCCATGGTGGTGAAGTTCAGTCTGCCTTGTCTCACTTGCACCTTCTGTCTCTTGCCTTGGTTCTGATTGGAATTCTGCCCCTGCCTCTGCTGGTTCCTGGGACAATTCTTGGCATAGTGTCTAGTGCTGCCACAAGTGAAGCATTTGTTGTCATTGGCCTGATGATACTGCTGCTGTGGCTGATTGTTGTTCCTCTAAACTGGGGGCTGAGAGTGGTTGGGTGTCTGCTGCTGCTGTTGGGGTCGAAACACCCATCGTCCCTGTTGCTGCTGTGGCCCCCTGCTCTGGGTGTCAGATACAATCCTAAAGCGCTGAGGCTGAGCTAAAGGTCCTACCACAGGGGTCTTCCTCTTCTTTTCTGCCTGACGAGCTGTGATGCAGTCCTCCTAGGAAATGGCCATGTTGACTAACTCATTGTAGCTGTTGGCCCTGACTGTGTTGAGACGGTCACGGAGCTTAGCACTGAGGCCCCTCCCGAACCTGTCCCTCTTCTTCTCATTAGTGTCTGCATGATAGCCTGCATACTAACACATGTCATTGAAAGCCTGAGCGTACTACAACACAGTACGATTCCCCTGAGTAAGTGCCAGAAACTCATCAAGCTTGCGGTCCATAATGCCTGCCGGTATGTGATGCCCTCTGAATGCTGCCTTGAATTCTCCCCATTCCACCACATGGTTAGCTGGCTGAATGGCGAGGAAGTGATCCCACCATGTCCGCGCGGGTCCGCGAAGCTGCTGGATGGTGAACTGGACCTTAGCCACATCTGAACAAACTCCATTAAGCAGTGGGAATTTGGATTCTACTACCCTGAGCCATACATCAGCATCAAGCGGATCCTCTGCCCAAGTGAACAACGACGACTGAGTGCTGAGGAACTCCTGATAAGTGGCTGCTGCTGGGGGACGCTGATGGTAATCACCACCACCATAGTGTTGAGGTGGCGGCTGACGCTGAGCCAACTGTCACAGAATCTCATTCTGCTGAGCCATCGGTTCCTGCATGGTAGGAGGCGATGGCGGTGGTGGAGGAATACGCTCATTCTGTCCACGACGCGCTCTTCCTGCCATCTGAAAATTTAGGATGCTCTTAATATCATATGTTTGATGTCAGGGTTTATGCGTGGTGAAGGGTCTGAAAGGACAAAGCCAACATTTTCTTGCATAAATCATAAAAGATACCACATGGCATAAAACTTTCTTCATAACTAAAGGTTGACAAAATCCACCATCCATAATTCCAAAAGAGTTTGTTACGACTACATCAGTGACCCAAAAGACTCAACTCGGTTTAGCCTAGTACCCTAAGAGTGCAAAAGCTAAGCTAGCTTCAAGGAGTTCTACCACCACACAATTCTAACCTTATCCCTGTAATCTAATGAACAAACGAGGCAACACTTGACTCGGGGGAAGGGGGTCTCTCTAAGCCAGCATTATCTAGACTGGGTGTAGGCTCCGGCTCCTCTCCTCCCTCAATGTCAACATCCTCGTTGGCCTCCATGTCCTGAATCTCTTGATGGTGCATATCCAAGTGCTAGTTAGCTTCCTCAAGTTGCTGCTGAGTGTTCATAAGCTGATCCTCAAAAACCTCGATGGTGTTCTCCCTGGCTCCTACTAGTTCTTCAAGCTCTTGAATCTGGGTGGCCATCTGTTCCACCTGGAGGTCTTTCTCCACCAGCTCAGTGGACAGGTCTACCACAAGGTCCTCCCTGTTATCCAGGGTGATCTTGGTAGCCTCCACCAAGGCCATCAGTTGGGACATTGCTTCAGCTCGCACCGCTTGCAGACGATACAGGGCATTCATGCACCACACTGTCAGGTGAGCAGTCTGCCCTAGGTAAAGAGCCCATATGTCCTTGGCATGCTCCACCCGATCTTTCCACATTGGGTTGTCCTCATTGTCAGTGGGGAACAAGCCAATGGGATGAGTAGATAGCTCCAAGGGGTGAAAGCCACAGAAGGTTGTCAGCCCATGGAGAGCAATGGCCTCGATAGTGTCTTCAGCCCGATATCTGAAAGACTCGGAGTCCAACGAACGCCAGCCTGGCTGCAAGGGATGAGGCTCAAAGGTCATCTTCACCCTACAACAGGGTACCCGGTGCTTCTCGAACAGCTGCACCGCGTACTGGGGAGGTGTCGTATAACCGGCTCCCTGAAGTACCTCCCACAAGATGTGGGGAAAGCCCTCTCATGCAAGTCCGTCCGTGTGGGAATGTGTGTTCCCCCTTCCAAAGAATCATGAGAAGTCATCTGTGCAAGGGTAAGTGTAAGTGAAAAAAAGAAAAAGAACTAAAAAAGGGAATCAACGCTTGGTCCTTCTAAGGTCATGTTATGGTCTCGGAGTGTACTTAAGCTTTTATTATCATGCCTTATAGCATTCAAAGTTCTTAACCATTTACCAAGTAATTTGAATAAATGATGCATGCATGCTCATCCTAACGACCTCACAATCAACTTATAGGGAATAGGGAAAACCCACATCCCTTTTTGTAGCCTATAGGGCTCACTCAAATAGCCACCTAGTTACCCATCTAATATCCTAAGGCTTCACGATCTATGTCCATCCTTATCTCCTTACCGATCTATCTAACAATTGTTTCTAACAAGTTTTACTTTTGAAAAGGCTAGTATTTACAATTTACTGATTCCTCCGTGGTGGTACAAGCTCCGATACCAGCTGTGGCGGAACCGCCCGAATTATTCCAACTTAAGTGCCTAAGTCCCACCTTAAGGCTAGACCACACTTAAATAGGAATGAAACGTCAGTCCCTCGGATCTAGTCCGACGAGGCCACTAACAGGATCAAGTACCATGTACTCACTCGAAGGTGAGGCACAGAGCAAATACAATAAAACATAAAACCATACATTAAGAAGTATTAAATTTATTACAACATCATCGGAGTTTTAGCAAAAAGTAGTGATCATTGTTCGGAATGCAGCGGAATAAAACTAACGATAAACAAACGGAGGATTGGGGAAGCCTGGCCCATCACTCCTCATGCTCCTCCTCTGCCGAGGTAGGGTCCCACTCGACAGTCCAACCCGGTGGCAAGATGGATGGCCAAGTCACTCCAGCAACCACGTCATCCAGAGAACCTATAAAATTATGCCACAAGCAAGGCTGAGTATACTAATACTCAGCTAGATTTACCCGGTGTGAGGAGTCTACTCCTCTACCTCTAGCCATGCAGCTGTTTAGCTGAGGGGTTTAGTTTGCCAAAAGCACTAGCTGAGTCTAAAATCAAATTTAGCTTTTCAAGTTTTAGTGGACTCTCTTAAGACCAAAGGTGTACCTAGCTAATCATACATGGTAGCAATCATTTTTAGCAATCAACATATTTTGCCAGATCAACATATTTCCACTTGTTACTGAATGTAGCAGCATGGATCAAGCAGTCTCATTAGCTGCGAGAAGCAGACGATTCAAATCGAGTTTTCATCCTTGCAAGGTAAACCTAAACACACGACACGGCGAGGCACTCCGTCCCCACACACATCAACCGTCCCCATCGATTCCCTGGCAACAAATCAGGGCTCACCGCCTTGGCGTACAATGCCTCATTGACCCCGACTGCCGTCGTGCAGTGATCGCACTTGTACCCACCATAAACGGAATGGGAGACCACGTCTCAGGTCGCGTGAGGGGTAAAGTCTACGAGCAGGTTCACTCAGGTACTAGGCTTACCGATTTACCATATTTCTCGGCATGTGTTTAGTACGTTCAAATGCTTGACACACGGTACCACACCTTAATCCTTATTCCAATTTCCGTCTCGTAGACAACCAATCCCTATGGATCGTTGTCCACAGACTATCATCATTATGATATAAAAATGGATACAACTAATTTCCTGACCTCGCGCGAGTGCTAGAAAAATCACTCGACTTCTACCGAGATCCCTAATTAGTAAAGCAGCTACTCGACCTAGCATACTAGTATCCATCTCAAAAGGAATCCTGAGTTCATGCAACTAGGGTTTCAGTCAACTCCTACACTTAAGTGCACAGTACAAGCCTACAAACATTAAATGCAGTAAAATAGCATATATAACGGTTATGCATAAAACCGGGGCTTGCCTTCCACAGCTGAGGCAGGTAGATCCTCGATGGCAGACTCTGGTGCTGGCTCCTGGGCTACCTCCTGAGCAACTCCTTGCTTCGGAACGAGGATGTATTCCCCGTCAGCGAGATTACAGTCTATTGAATGCAATGAGTAAGATATATGCATAAAAATGATATGAAAATGTGTAAAGGTTATGCATAACAAAAACAGTGCCTAAGTTTAGTGGTTTTCTAGGGTTTCTTTTGGGTATACTTAAGGGTCTTGTACTTTCATCTTTGAGATTTTGAATGAAGTTACACTCCTTAATTATATTTTTATGTTCCATGAGTTTCTTGGAAGGTTTTGGTTGTACATTTTCTATTTCTCCCAAAATTCCCTTTTCCTTGCTATTGTGCTTCTCAGTAAGCATTTTTGAACTATCTTGGTTAGTTAACATTTTCTAAAAATGTTATAAAAATCACAAGGAGTAAACATTGACATTTGTTGGTTCTCCTAAAAATTTGAGGTGGAAAATCAATTTAGAGGCTCCTTGATCAAAATTAATAAAAGTAAGAGTAAAAGGGCACTTTACACTATAGCTCTAATTTCTGTGGGGTTTCTAGTTCAACTTTTATTTTTACCAAGATTCCTAGGGATTAATAGGTCTTTGTTTTTAAAAATCACAGAAAAGGCCTTCTAATATTTAGTTGTGATTTTCTAAAGTTTAATGCCAAAAAGGTACTTATAACTAACTTGTTATTTGAAAAATATCAGACAACAGAACTCACATTTTTCCTAGGTTCCTAATAACATATTATGAGTTATCCCAAGGCTTGGGGTGGTTTCTCCTCAGGATTATTTTTTTAAGATTTTCCTAAGTTTTCATTGTTTTCATAAAATAAAAGGTAATGTATTTCTTTTGTACTAACAGAGGGTCTAACAAAATTTTCCAGTGAACTATGATGGATAAGTGAGCTAGCAAAAATGTGGTTGCCCCCTGGTTCTTATTTTAAATTACCTTTTCTATTTTTCTTAACTTTGTGCCAAAATAGGTTTAAATGGTAAACCCTTCCTTAATTTGGTGTACTGAGGAGTGTACTATTTTTAAACAGCTTAGGGAGTGGTTAAGTACTTCTCTGATTTTTTTAACCCTAGTCTAACAGTGTAACTATTTTTCCCTATTTTAATTAACTTTTGGACAGATAATTATTTAAATCAAAACTTTGAAATCTTCTGCAATACTTAGGGGGTTTTATATTTTTCCTAAGTAGTTCACATTATTTAGAACCTAGCAAAATTGGTTTGACTAAATTTGGCCAGATAAAACTGAAGTTATGAATTTTACAAGCTCTGTTTGTCTTTAAATGAGAATTGTTGAAAAGGTTTTCTGGAAAACCAGTTTACACCGAGGACCCTGGGCTTTTCTTAAAACAATCCTCTAACTTATACCCCTGCGCAACTATTCATTTGAGTCGCTGACACTTCAAAACCCCCCTGACTTCTTTTCCTTCTTCCCCGAGGTCCCTCCCCCCTTTTAAACAGTACCCGCGAAAGGAAATAGGGCGGCACGGCTTACCGGCGACGAGGGAGGTCCAGCGAAGGGCGGGGTTGGCTTCGGGAGGTCCTTGTGGTCACGACGAGGTACGGCTCGACGACGGTGATGGCCGGAATCGGCCGGTCCACGAGCGTAGGCGGGTGAGCTCATCGGCGGTGGGTGCTCCGTCCTATCCATGGTGACATAGGTCAATCCAAGGGAATGGGGAGTTCCATGGGGTGCTAATGAGTCTACCGTGCAAGGAATCGAAGAATAACTCACCGTGGAGCTCGGTCTACGTTCGCCGGCGGTCGGGTGAAGTCCAGTGACCTTGATCTGGCGTCTCCGGCGAGGCAGAGCTTGATTCCTCGCTCTAGGAGCTTCACCGAGGCACGTAAAGTCTCACTCGAGGGTCGGACGGGGCTAGGAATGTCTCGGTTGGCCGGTCTACGGTGATGGGTGCTCGGGCGGCCGCTAGCACGCCGTGTGCAGGGCAAACTCCGGTGATCTCGTGCTCTGGTGAGGTCGAGAGCGGGTGAGGGAGTATGGTCAAAGCCTCAGTTGACTTTATAGGCACTGGCGCGGCAGTGGGCACGGGCCTGGCATGGCACGACATGGGGCATGCGGGTTACTGCGCCGAGCGTGCTCTGGCGAGTTCAGGGCGTGTCGAACACGTGGAGGTGTGTTTATGCCCTTGTTCAAAAGCTTGCTGAGATCGCAAACGTGCGAATCTTGGCAAAAATCCGGCGCAGACCTCTTCCTGGCACCTATGGCTATCTCTTGTATGTAAGTTCCAAGGGGAGATAAGCCCTAGGTCAGAAGATTTGCGAACGCCAAATCTGGGTTGTCTCACTATCCACCCCAAGACACAAGTGATGTCAAATCATGTCAAATTGTTTTGGCTCAGGTTCAAATTTTTCCAGTGGGTTCCTTAGGTAGTTTGGCACCTTTTTGGTATTCAGACCAAGTGGTTTTGGTGCCATTTACTAAGTGAACACGCCTGATCTTTAGATTAGGGTTAAATTTTGACTTAGAGAATATTAGAGAGCTCTAATATTCTCTCTACTTAATGAGTGGATTTGGGGTCTTTGAGGGGTCTTTTTGTATTGTTTCCCCTCTGCATTTTATAGATTTTTATGTGTACTTAAACTTTGGTTAAGGATTAACTCATGACTTGTGCATTTGCTTAACCTTTCCCTTAATCCAAGGTTTTGGGAGCTAAGGGGTCAAGAAGGGTTTAGGGTTTATTCTTCTCTTGCCCAAGGGGATAATTGCCCAATTTTCTTGAGGATTGCTTTTGTCATGAAAATTTCTTAGTTACCCATGTTCTCTAAAGTTTTGGTGCTCATTCTCTTTTACTTAAACACATGTGATAACAATTCACAAGTGTATGTAGGCAGTTAGGGCCTCAGGTAACACCTAGGGTGTTACAGAGGGTGCCATGGGAAAGACGATGTCTGGCCTGTCGATCCCATGATTTGCGACCTAGATTTGATAGGGGTGAGGAGTTGAGCTACCGTTCGATGCATAATCGATGGATGTGATTGAATACCGCTTACCTAATTGCTTCAAGGAATAGCGACAGTTGATCATGAAATAAGCGGCTAGGATTAGTATGTGTATGCCCGTTCAGCCGGGACGCTTCGGGGTTGTCGATCGGAATCTGATGGCCTGGTCCGCTCACCCCCACAGATCTTCTGCGCCCGCGGTCATGTAGCCCATCATATGACCGGACTCTAGCCAATGAGATCACAACACGTCATCTATAATCCGTGAAATATTATTTACTCAATATATTTGCGTTGTAGATCCATTTCAACCTGTTTCAATTGCGTTAAGTTTGTAATAATATCGTCTACATGTTAGAAACATTATTTGTCACGACGCGTTTTTGATAGATTAATTAATTAAATTGTTCATTCGATGATTATTAAAATGGTGATTTAGTTAAAACTAAGTTATAGTTTAAATCTGCGCTTTTATAAATACATGTTAATGTGGTTAATGTTTACTCTAATGTTTTTTATTAAAACTTATTTAGTATAAACATGATATTTGTAGTGATTCTCGTGTGTTGCGCTCGACGTCGTCACGCTGTTTGCGCATGTTGCCGTGCATCATTCACACGTATCACGTGCTATCCGAGCCTGATATTAAATTGTTTCGCCATATCATTCATGTTAGATAATTAATTACTTGCTTAGTTGTCAGCTATTAAAATAACAATTCAATCGACTCACATTTATAATTTAAATTTATATTTTATAAATGCATGTTAATATGACTATACCGAACTAGGAGTTCTAATCAATATTCACTTACGGGGCGTTTGGATCCCTTTATTTTAGAGGAATTGGAATTCACTCAATAAAGTAACTTATTTAGTTTGGATTTTGACATTCCACCACTTTCTAAAGTTTAGATATAAGCCTATCTCAAATTCATGGGTTAGAGGGTGGGAAATGATTTTATGCATTAGTAGAATTTTTTTCTACTCTGTAACTTACATGACACTCTTCGTCTCACTCATCTATAGTAAAAATGTAGCACATAAATATCTTCGACATCTTGCTAATTATAGTATTCACATATATTTTGCATAAAATCGAATTAGCTTAATTGATATATGCCTAAATTACTATTATTAGAATGGAATTCAATTCCGATGATCCAAACGGGGCATTAGCGTAAACGTGGTACCTTCTCAAATGTAACCCCGATTTTAGTAGCCTCGAACCCACGATCTCGTAGCTACGCGTAGATCATTATTATTCAATTTGTTCTTATGTTTGGTGTGATGTTAATTTTGTCTATACCATGTTTGTTTGTATTTCTACGACTAGCAGTGAGGTCACGAGGATCTGAAGAATCATCCTGGTACCTGGAATCTCAAGTGCCAGGCAAGTTGTGCCCTTGACCACTTTTTACCCAATAATGTTCTTTATAATCATTTTATCATGCATAGGTTTAATTTTGATGGGACCTAATATGTCACCCTAGTCTGCTTATCTTATACCTTGTTTACCCCTGAACTATTTAGGTAGTTTTGCTATTGCTCTATATGGTTTTGGGTTTAATATTACATTATCTTCATGTTCCAATTATACTGTTATTTTATTTATGTTCATGTTAAGATCATTATTTTTAATTGGAACATGGAGCTTAACTTGAGAAACACGTGCCACCACAAGGGAGGAATGGGACCCCTTGGCTGACTAATTAGGAAAGCTAGTGGAAGACTACCTTACCCGAAAGGGGCAAGGGCAGTAAGGGAGTTGCATGCAGGGAGGTTCTCGGGTTGATTTTGCTGCGATGGCGGTCACTGGTCAGACAAGGGATTCTTGCAAGTGCTCTTCCCATAAACTTAGCGGGTTTTTGGAAGCTAGTGGAACTTTGTAAAGGCCTTGTAGTGGATCCCTAGCGATTCACCTCGGTAGTGTCTAAGGGCCTTGCAAACCCTAGCGACATGGGATACATGACTTGTGGGTACAGGGTACAATCTCTACAGAGTGTAAAAACTAGTATACTAGCCGAGCTCACGGTCAAGAGCAGCTCTATTATTATTATGGTTAAATTATGAAACTAAATTCAATTTGTCATTTGCATTTGCATGGGATTTGTTATTAATTTTGCTCTATTATTATGGTTTGGTATTTACTTACATCTAGTAATTGCTAATAAAATTTGACCAACTTATTAAAAGCAATGCTCAACTTTAACCCTTATAGTTGATCATCCTTTTACACATCACATGAACTCCCACCTTTGGCGAGTTTATGCACATTATTCCCCGCAACTTGTTGAGCGATGAACATGTGTGAGCTCACTCTTGCTGTCTCACACCCCCACAAGAGAAGAACATATGGTTCAAGAGAAGCCACATAATGAGGAGTTCGATTTGATCTAGGTGGTGTCTCCCAGTTGACTTTATGGCACCAAGGATGGACTTTAGTTCATTTTATATTTATCTTTTATATTGTAAGACTTCTGCTATGTAATAAGTACTCTGATTATATTGTGACATTTATCTCTATACACTCTGTTATTATATGTGTTGTCTTCTTTCGCGCATATATGAGATGCACCCGGCTTTGCCCTTAAATCCGGGTGTGATAAGAGACATGTAAAAGAATAATAAATATAGGCGCATACACGACATACGTTTCTTATTCATATAAGAATGAAATGAAATCGATGAACAAGAACTAAATGACTGGTGATAACATCTTAGGTGAAAACACAATACACACAGTCAATAATAAACATCAAGAGCATATCATAGAGTTTGTGAGTTAAGCGTCATACAAAAGTGGAGCTAGTACAGAGTGTATCAAGCAAATATATTACATCAAAATACAAAAGGCACTCTCAACTAACTCCCTAACTCCCCCTAGCTCTCAAAACTCTCATATCTCTCCCCCTTTGGCGACAAACACCAAAAGGGTTACCCAAACCTACACACCAGAAGAGGAAGGAGGAGGCAAGGGCGCATCCGGTCGCGGTCGAGGCAGAAGCACAAACACAAGCTAAGGATCAGAGTCAATCTCGGATCCAGGATCTACAGTAGAAGCTGGAGCTGGTACTGACTCTGACAGGGGCAGCGATGCAGGATCCACTGGAGCAGGTGCAGTCACGGACACCGCCACAGTAGCAGTGGTAACAGCAGGCGCTGGTGGCACTTGCGGCTGGGCACTGACGGTTCCAATGACTGGTGACAAGAAGTTCAAAGTGACCGGCCGGAGCGGAGAAGGAGAAGGACCAAAAGTAGGAAGCGGGGATCCTCCCTGAAGAGCTGATACAACAGCTGCCTGAAGAGCTAGAGGAGGGGCAGACTGAATGGGAGGGAGCTGAACACCGGTGTGCTGAAGGATATGTGTCATAAATGCTCGGTGCTTGGCCCTGTCTGCCAAGAGCTACTGCTGCAGAGTGTCCTGACGGTCCTAAATAGTCTGAAACATAGAGAGCATCCGTTCAGACATCTACTATTGGATGGCTACCTGTCGAGCCTGCTTTGCTCCAGATGAGACTACTGTTGTGTAAGAGACTGAAGAATCGCGGCTAGAGCAGGGTCAATAGCAGGTGGGGCAGCAGGAGCAGCAGTGGAACTACCCGCTGTCGGTGTTTTGGGTCCGACCGCGCACCCAGGGTTGTCCCTCGAGGTGCTTTTCGGAGTAGGATGGTGTTACCGACTGTAGCTCGATGGTTCATGCCAAATGCACGAGAGACAGCGGACAATTTTGTATAGGTTCGGGTCGCTTTGGGATGCGTAATACCCTATGTCCTAGCGTGGATATGTTGTGTGGTGGGTTACAAAGGGGGGTCCTCTAGTATCGAGGATGTTAGAGAACTGAGTAGATGGCTAAGCAGTGAGATGATCTTGAAGGGGTGCCCCTAGGCCTTATATATTCGACCGTGGGACGTTACATATTGATATGATAACCACGTGTTCCTAAGTAATAGTGAACCGACTGAGTTTATCTTCCTATAACCTCGCCGACTTATAATCCTTTGGCTCCGACGTTTGAGGGCGCTGCGCGGGAAAGTCGGATCAATGCTGCAGATAGCGTTTGAGTTCAGCGAACTGCATGGGCTCGAGTTGATTCGTTCTGTTGAAAGTTCCTCCCCTGGCCCACAAAGGGATGGCCTTCACGAAGTAATGGGCCTGGGGCCTTCCACGAGGCCTTCTTGCCTTCTAGTGGACCCGGGGGAAATCTGTCCACCACAAGCCCCCAATCTTTGTGATGATTTTGAAATAATCGGCCCAAAGATTCCAGGTCTAGTTTACGATTTTGAAACATGTCTGCTAAGTCATTACCTCTAGCTCCGAGTAACTTGGTAAAAACAATCTTCTGTCATCTTCTTTCGGCATCATTGTACAGTTTTTTGCTTTTAACCTTCAATAATTGGTGTTCTGTTTATGCTTTGGAGGTCGACATTTCGTTCTTAGGGGTTAAGGATTCATTGGGTGCACCGAAGGTGCACTAATGGGTGTAGCCCCCGAACTTTGAGTGGATTGCTGAAAATAACCCACTCAAAGGTCTTCATTCCACGCTTTTTTAGAAACCATTGTCTTTGACTTAGACTTATGCCTTAGAGATCAACATTGTCTCATCTTCACTTTGTGCCTCAGATTTCAGCATTACATCATCAGTTTATGCTTTCGAGATCAGCATATAGTTTTTTGTCTTTTTGTGATCATCAATACGGCCTGACCATGCACCAGCTTGAAATTTATTTGATCAGCGACAGATTGGACATCCGGTAGATGGCCCTTGGCTAGTCTTCCTTTCGCTTCATGCTTCAATGCTCCTGTTGATTAGACTTGTACTTCATCAGCTATTTTTTGGCTTTCTTCCGATCTCCATAGATATCTTCTTTTTGTCTTGATACATTCATTGCATATACTGTATGGATGCGACTGCTTGGGAAAATCTATTGAAAATTCCTGGACGTCCCCCTCAATCGGTGTAGGCAAAGGACGACTTGGTGCGCTGAGCGTTTAGCGAACTGTCCCTGAGTAGTAACTTGATGTGACCGCGGGTGTAATCATATCATCCATGCAGTTGACTTGAGTCCCAATGGGTACTGTGTTACAAGAAACGACGTCAGCCGCCTGACTTGTTTCCAGGCGATTTGAATTGCTTATTGAATACTTGCGACTGTTCGGTGACTGTGGTAGGAGATGAGCGATTACTTTCTTCTTCTATAAATAGAGCGCTTGCTTCACTGGCGTCTTCACACATTTCTCAACCGTTGCTTGCTTATTCTCCTCTTTTCTGTTCCACCATGGGCAAGAGCAAGAAGAGCGGAAGTTCGTCGCACCATTCTGGTGACAAGCGGAAGCGCGAGCCGATCCCTCCCTCGGAGGATTTCGGCGATTCTGAGTACTCAGAGGAGGAGTTCTCCTCTGAGTCCGAGGGATCGCCGGTCTACACCATGCCCCCGGCATCATCCGAAGACTCGGACGATTCCCAGGGGATCGCCACTAAGGTGTGGTCCTACATCCGGGCCGTCGAGCACTCTGGGCTCGAGGGCTCGAATGAGTTGTAGGTCTCCTCAGACGAGGAGGACTCCTCAGACTCATCCGAGGAGGGAAGCGGCAATGATGACGACGGCGAGGGTGACGGTGACGACAGAGGCGACGGCGGGGGCGATGACAGCAAGGGCGACAGTAAGGGCGACGACGGCAGCAGCGGCGGCAAGGCTAGTGGCAAAGCGCCACTGGCTTAAAATATTAGTATAGATAAGTAGTATTAGTATTAGTAGAATAATGTAGTAGTAGTTAGTAGTATAGTGTATTGTAAGTAGTGTAGTAGTAGTGTAATGTAGTAATGTAATGTGTCGAAAAGTGGAAAGAAATCCGGCTCATAATGAGTCGGCCTTTTGCTTTGTGTGATAAATTCCCCCCTTATATAATGAAGTGAACTCGGGCTTGATCTTTGTGCACATCCTTTGTCTTTGCCTTGCTTCTTTATAGTTGATCAACAATTTGTGCTTGTATCCAATGCGGACGTTGTTCTTAGAAGTAACTCTTGAGTAATGACTTGCCATTGATGTGTTGCATTTTAATTCTGTCTGCATTTACGTGGAGAAAGAACGGTCTAGTTTACTGCTGGTGTCTTCAGGGGTAACAGCCGAATGGTTTTTGGTGATGTCGGTGTTATAGAGGTAACAGAAGAGTCACTTGGAGCCATGTTGGCGTTTTAGAGGCAACGACCGAGTGATTAGGGGTTTAGAGATCTCTCTTCTGCTCAGTTCACCGATGAGATTGAGATGGTGCCCAAGCGGAAGAGTTAGAATTCCGTCGCTGTTGTTATTCCTCCCATCGATCCCAACAGCCAATTGCCTTTCGCAGGTAATCACATGTCTGTTGTTTCTGAGTCAGATCTTCTCCACCTCGTCAATGTCGGAGTTCTTCCTCCGAAGGAGCTTTGTTCCTGGCGGATTTGCCATGGGGTTACTGTTCGACAGAGGATACTCATGAGTCTGTCGTTTACATTCCTTTTCTTCTTCGCGGTCTTGCTCTTCCAATTTCTCCCTTCTTTCGTGGTCTCCTTGACTTTTACAATATGAATCTAACTCATCTGAATCCCAACTCTATTCTGCAAATTTCTATCTTTGTCCATATGTGTGAGGCCTACCTTGGAATTCTCCCTCACTTCGGTTTGTGGAAACATTTGTATCACTGTCGTCCTGATATGGCCGAGGGGCAGCATCAGCTTGTGGGCGGTGTGAGTCTAGAGATGCGTCATGGGAGGAAGACAGAGTACCTGGATATCCCACTCAAAGACAGTATTAAAGGATGGCGCTTAGAGTGGTTCATTGTTGAAAATCATGGCAAGTCCCTCCCCCCTCGGTCAGGGAGACAGCCTGACGTACGCACTCCTAGTTGGATTGAGTCCCCCACTACCTTGGAGATAACAGAGGCCAGAGTTCTGCTTGATGAAATTCGTCTGCTGAAGGAGAGAGGTATAACCGCTGAGGTTGTGGTTGCAGACTTTATTAAGAATATTCAGCCCCTGAAGGATAGGGCCTATCCGTCTTACTTGTACAGTGGTGCCACTGACTCAACTCGGGTTACTGACAGGAGGATTCCCTCTGTTGATCTGGTGAGCCGATTGGAGATGATATTGAGGAGCAAGGTATCGAATATTGGTTCTCCTGTTGCATATTCTGCTTGGAATTTGCCATCTTCTAAGCCCTTTTTCAGTTTTGTGTCCAATCCTCCTGTTGGTGACAGTGGTTTGGGTCGTAGAGTGCGACCCTCTCCCGAAGAAGTTGAAGCCCTGGTTGCTTCACTTGGTGGCCTTCCCAACGATGAGAAGCAAGTTCACTTTGAGATACCTACTAATCCGAGTGATGCAGAGATAGGTGCTATGCTGGATATGTTGGCGGGGGATTCCTCTGATTCTGCCCTTGCTGAAACAGTGGCTGTTGGGACTATTCCAGAGCCTGAGAAAGCTGTGGATGCTCAAAGGCCTAAGGGTACTCGCCCAAAACGTCTTCGCCAAGTTAGTCATCCGACTGCTCCTGCCGAGAGGAAGAAAAAGAAAAAGAGACGGCTTCAGCGAGTGTCGTGCTTGGATCATGATGCTGGCCCTTCTGCTTCTGCTGCTAAAGTACCAGTGGAACTTTTTACTGGAGCTGATCCCAATGAGTGTGACCCTATTGATGTTGATCCCAATGGGTGTGATCCTGCTGAAGCTAATCTCAATGGGTGTGACCCTGCTGAAACTGATCCCAATGGGTGTGATCCTGCCAGAGCTGATCCCAATGGGTGTGACCCTGCTGAAACTGATCCAAATGGGTGTGATCCTTCCAGAGCTGATCCCAATGGGTGTATTGTTCGTATTGTTGATGAGGATGAAGAAGAAGAGGAGGAGATCCCCTTAATTTAGAAGAATAGTCGGCATTACATAGTCAGTGGGGAGAGTAGTGATATCCCTTCTCTAGCTTTGTCTGCTCTCGTCGGTCTGTAAGAATTATGTAACGCCCCGAATTTTGCAGTTGAATTTTTTTCTTTCTTTTCTTCACTCGCCAAATTCGGGCGTTACCTTTTCTTTTTCTTTTTTCCCTCGCTAGACCTTGACCTTTTCCAAAGTTAGCGGGATTCGGTTTGGAATTCCCGTGTAAAGAAAAACCCTAAATTGCTTTATGTTGTTTGATGCACCATGCCGAACTATGCATTCTTTGATTGCTTGAAAGTGCAAATGCATTCATCTAGGAAGATCGGATTTCGAAAATGAGAGAAACCTTTTCTTTCTTTTTCTTTTTCTTTCTCTCTCCCCTCCCTTTTCTCTCTCCCGCGCCGTGGGCTGCCCCTGGCCGGCCCAGCCGCCCCCCAGCCGGCCCAGCCGCCCCCGCGCGCCCCCCCTCTTGGGCCTAGCCGGCTGTAACACCCGGATTTTAGGGATCCAAAACCCGGGGTTAACATAAACACCAGGTATGCTGGGACCAAGTCTCATACATATGATGTATAGTGGCACAGGATCGAATGTCACAACTTTATATATAACAGGAGTTCTATACAAAATAAATAATTACATTATAAGGAGACAACGGTCCAGCAACCCAAAGTTGACTGGGAGACGACGGCCTAGACCTCTCACGAACTCATCGCAGCATCCTCCATGAGCATCATCCTGCAGTACCTGGTCTTGACCTGTGGTGTATGTGAGACAGCAAGAGTGAGCTCACATACGTTCATCGCTCAACAAGTTGTGGGGAATAATGTGTATGAACTTGCCAAAGATGGAAGCTCATATGAAGTGTAAGGCTTACCAAAGAAGATGGTTAGAGATGAGCATTGCTTTTAAAGTTGGTCAAAATTTTATTAGCAGTTACTAAGTATAAGTAAATACCAAACCCAATTAAGTAATAGAACAAAAGTATCAACATCACCTGCAATGCAATGCATATGACAAATTGAATTTAGTTCCATAATTTAATCATGTGAGTGTCCGAGCTGCTCATGACCGTGAGCACGGCTAGTATACCAGTTTTACACTCTGCAGAGGTTGCGCATCTTTACCCACAAGTCGTGTATCCCATGTCGCCAGGGTTTGCAAGGCCCTTAGACACTACCGAGGTGAATGGCTAGGGATCCACTACGAGGCCTTTACAAAGTTCCACTAGCTTCCGAAAACCCGCTACAGTTTATAGGAAGTTCCAATGCAGGAATCCCTTGCAGGACCGCCATCGCAGCAAAATCCTCCCGAGGGCCTCCCTACACTGACCACTCCCCTACTGCCCTTGCCCCTTTCGGGTAAGGTAGTCTTCCACTAGCTTTCCTAATTAATCAGCCAAGGGGTCCCATTCCTCCCTTGTGGTAGCACTGTTTTCCCGGGTGGTTCTCCATGTTCCAATTAACATAATGATCTTATCATGAACAATAAATAACAACGGATAACAAAAGTGTAATCATGAATAGTGTATCTCCATACCCAAAACCACATATAGCACTAGCAAGTACTACCCAGAAAGTTCAGTGGTAAACAAGGTATAAAGATAGACAAACTAAGGTAACCTATTGGGTCCCATCAAAATTAACCTATGCAGATCATTATGATTAATTAGAACATGGGTGGGTAAAAAGAAGTGATCAAGGGCACAACTTGCCTGGGCCTTGAGAATCCAGGTACCAACTTGCTCTTCAGATGACACGTGACCTCGCTCTAGTCGTAGCAATACAAACAAACATTGTATAGGCAAAATTAACATTACACCAAACATACGTACAAACTGAATAATAATAATCTACGCGTTGCTACGAGATCGTAGGAACAAGAATCACTAAATTTGGAGTTATAGTTATTTAGTTATGAATTTCTGAAGTTATTAAGCACCTAGAACAGATTAATTCAAATGAACAATTTTGCTTCAAGTTTCATGGCTAAACAGTGTTACTAGTTAATATACAATATTAAAATAAAATTATTGCAACTGGAATGACTCAATTTGGAGTTAAAATGAATTAAATATGAATTATACAAGTTTTAAGATTTATTTTTATACTAAAAATCAATTTTTAATATTAATTATCTAATTTCTCTGTTATCTGGACTGCGCGTCAAATCCTGGAAAAGTCAGGGGCCTCAGCGCAAGAAACCCGAGACTCAGAGTACAGTAGCGAGGGACGGCGGGTTCTATTTCAACTAAACGCAGGGGCTCTTTAGCAAAATGCTGGGCCGAAGGGGTATCGGGTGGCATCAACCGCCCGATCTAATTTAAACGTTCCAGATTAGATGCCAGAATTAAAAGAATTGCCACGCAACCAGGGCCATCCGATCCAATCAATGCACCAGATTTAATATGGTCGCGATCAAATCTCGACCACTGACAACTAATCCTACGACCACGGATCAATCCTCGCGAAAGGGTACGTGTTTTCTAATCCTGACCGAACATCGCAAAACGGGCGGCCAGATGCTCATCATCTAATTCTGTGCGCCAGATCACGATCCAACGGCCCGGAATGTTTCTTCTTCCCTGCTATCGGATTCCTCGTCGTAGGCACAAAGCGGCAGCGCCATTGCCATCGTACGCACCTTCCCAGCAACCAAGAGACCAACCTAACCGTAAAATGTAGCTACGTGAGGCAGGGACTATGCAGAGACGGTTTGTGGGTCCATACCTATGAATCGAGAGTCGCATGGCCCAGATCCACGGTTGTGTTCAACCCCCGGCGAGAAATTTCGGCCGCGACATCGAAGCCCGGCCATCGTGGTTGCATCCTGGTGAGTGCTTCCCCGCACGCGAAGCTCCCAGACGGCTGCATCCTCTCTGATTCCTCATCTCTCTCATGGATTAGCGCAGCCTGCACGCACGGAGAGGAGACCCGGTCTGCCGCACGCACAGGAAAGTTCCCAGGCGCGACACCCGCCCATCATCTACCCTACCTCCTCAACTCCATATCCAGCCTCCGAACGGCGCTCCCCGCTAGGTGGTGCCAGCGGCAACCGCTTTTCTCTCTCTCTCCAGGCGATGGAGCTCTCAAATTGGGTTCTCTCTCCTCCTCGCGATCCGGCATAGAAGCACATGGCGACGGCGGTGATTTTCCTTGTGATGGATTCGGCTCAGGGCGCTATAAATAGGGGCAGAGGGTACCTAGATCGGTGCATGGCATGCCCACCCCCACAAATTTCGCCAGCTTCAACAGATTTCTGTTGGAGACCGTAGGTAGAGGATGAGTCTTACATGGTGGCCCCACGAGTCAGCCAGTGTTATGGAGTAAGAAGGGAAAAAAAATAAAACAAGGGGAGAAGGGGGCCGAGCGGTTAGGAATGGGCCGGTCAGGTTGATTTTCAGCCCACGAGCAGTTCTCCTCTTTTTCTTTTCTTATTTCTCTTTTATTCTCTATTTCAAGTTTACAATATTCAATTTAAATTCAAATTCAAATCTGAGTTTTGACGAACAAAATAATCCCAGCATGATGCAATAATATTTTATTATTTACTTTATTATTTTGAATAATATTGATGCTTAATTCATGAGCGAGAGAGAAGAAGAGAATAATTCTCTCATATCAGAAATTAGAACTCTTTACGTTTATTAAAAGATTTTCATTTTTTTTTACCTTTAGTTGAGACCCAAATCTATCTTTAATAAAGAAAAACAATACTGCCATTTACTTATTTCCAATAAATAATTACTAAGCTAATAAATTCTTTATTCATGACCTTTTATTTAGACCTTAGAATAATTTTTTTTGTACATTCAAAATAGGATTTTGGACGTTACAAATTCTACCCCCCTTAACAGAAATCTCGTCCTCGAGATTTGTAAGAAAAGGGATGCAAAGAGATCTGTATGTAATTTAGCTTTTAGTTTCCCATTAGTTCAAAATTAAGAGTCCATTTTTTTATAATAATCCTTAATGGGTGATCATGAGAGTATAGATATCTAGCCACTTATTATGTGAGATAATCAATGGATAGGTTGGGATAACCAGGATTATGGTAATGAAAGACTCCATCATGTACAGTGGATCTTGTTTCATCTAGCGATCCAACTTGATCTTTGAAGACTTGAGTTGATGCTTATCCTCCTTTGACGTGGTTGGTCTTCTTTGGTCTTTAATCTTGGAGTTGCCATCCAAGTTAAGGACATATGGCTAAGGACATATAGTTAAGATAGCCGGGGTACACGAGGTAGGTAGGTTTGAACAGACTTTTACTTTGCTTTTGGGACAAATGGACTAGTCAGGCTATGGTGTAGGTTATGTTGTAGTTCACGGACGAGTTGGTATAATACATTAATTTAGGTTAAGTTATGTTTGTAGAAGCAGTGTCTAACCCATATCACCAGATTTACTAACCTGTTAATAACTCACTTTAGATTAGATAATATTAGATTAGATGGGATCTAGATTAGATCGGTTATGATATGAGGTCAGTTAGATCTATTAGGATAAGATAACCTCTTTTCAAGACAGAGTACCTTTTAAGGTAAGATGGATCTATGAGTGTAGAATAGAATCTTTTATGATGAGATGGATATTGTTTAGGCTAGATACTTTAATGAGCGATAATCTGTATTGTCTATTTTATAAATATCCTCCCTTATGCCTAGATGTATATGCAGATGCAATTGTGGACATTACTCCACAACTCATCACACTCAACCAAAGATCCAAATCAGGCAAGTATCATAAGAACAAACATTCAAGTGCATAGATACTTATAAAAATAGTTCTGTTTTTTTTTGTTCCTAGGATTAGGTCTCCTATTCCTAAAGTCACTTTAGGCACAGGATTTCAAAGTGTGAAATCCACGTTTGTCTTTAGAAAAGAAAAGGTAAGAATAATCAGAGTAAAGCGGAAATAGATGAGAAAAGATTAAGAAAAGTTTAGATAAGAATCAGAGTAGCAAAGGTAAGTAGATAATGGTTGTCCAGTTCTATCTAGGTTTCGTCCTACAGTCAACATTCCTCTGATACCACTTCTGTAACACCCGGATTTTAGGGATCCAAAACCCGGGGTTAACATAAACACCAGGTATGCTGGGACCAAGTCTCATACATATGATGTATAGTGGCACAGGATCGAATGTCACAACTTTATATATAACAGGAGTTCTATACAAAATAAATAATTACATTATAAGGAGACAACGGTCCAGCAACCCAAAGTTGACTGGGAGACGACGGCCTAGACCTCTCACGAACTCATCGCAGCATCCTCCATGAGCATCATCCTGCAGTACCTGGTCTTGACCTGTGGTGTATGTGAGACAGCAAGAGTGAGCTCACATACGTTCATCGCTCAACAAGTTGTGGGGAATAATGTGTATGAACTTGCCAAAGATGGAAGCTCATATGAAGTGTAAGGCTTACCAAAGAAGATGGTTAGAGATGAGCATTGCTTTTAAAGTTGGTCAAAATTTTATTAGCAGTTACTAAGTATAAGTAAATACCAAACCCAATTAAGTAATAGAACAAAAGTATCAACATCACCTGCAATGCAATGCATATGACAAATTGAATTTAGTTCCATAATTTAATCATGTGAGTGTCCGAGCTGCTCATGACCGTGAGCACGGCTAGTATACCAGTTTTACACTCTGCAGAGGTTGCGCATCTTTACCCACAAGTCGTGTATCCCATGTCGCCAGGGTTTGCAAGGCCCTTAGACACTACCGAGGTGAATGGCTAGGGATCCACTACGAGGCCTTTACAAAGTTCCACTAGCTTCCGAAAACCCGCTACAGTTTATAGGAAGTTCCAATGCAGGAATCCCTTGCAGGACCGCCATCGCAGCAAAATCCTCCCGAGGGCCTCCCTACACTGACCACTCCCCTACTGCCCTTGCCCCTTTCGGGTAAGGTAGTCTTCCACTAGCTTTCCTAATTAATCAGCCAAGGGGTCCCATTCCTCCCTTGTGGTAGCACTGTTTTCCCGGGTGGTTCTCCATGTTCCAATTAACATAATGATCTTATCATGAACAATAAATAACAACGGATAACAAAAGTGTAATCATGAATAGTGTATCTCCATACCCAAAACCACATATAGCACTAGCAAGTACTACCCAGAAAGTTCAGTGGTAAACAAGGTATAAAGATAGACAAACTAAGGTAACCTATTGGGTCCCATCAAAATTAACCTATGCAGATCATTATGATTAATTAGAACATGGGTGGGTAAAAAGAAGTGATCAAGGGCACAACTTGCCTGGGCCTTGAGAATCCAGGTACCAACTTGCTCTTCAGATGACACGTGACCTCGCTCTAGTCGTAGCAATACAAACAAACATTGTATAGGCAAAATTAACATTACACCAAACATACGTACAAACTGAATAATAATAATCTACGCGTTGCTACGAGATCGTAGGAACAAGAATCACTAAATTTGGAGTTATAGTTATTTAGTTATGAATTTCTGAAGTTATTAAGCACCTAGAACAGATTAATTCAAATGAACAATTTTGCTTCAAGTTTCATGGCTAAACAGTGTTACTAGTTAATATACAATATTAAAATAAAATTATTGCAACTGGAATGACTCAATTTGGAGTTAAAATGAATTAAATATGAATTATACAAGTTTTAAGATTTATTTTTATACTAAAAATCAATTTTTAATATTAATTATCTAATTTCTCTGTTATCTGGACTGCGCGTCAAATCCTGGAAAAGTCAGGGGCCTCAGCGCAAGAAACCCGAGACTCAGAGTACAGTAGCGAGGGACGGCGGGTTCTATTTCAACTAAACGCAGGGGCTCTTTAGCAAAATGCTGGGCCGAAGGGGTATCGGGTGGCATCAACCGCCCGATCTAATTTAAACGTTCCAGATTAGATGCCAGAATTAAAAGAATTGCCACGCAACCAGGGCCATCCGATCCAATCAATGCACCAGATTTAATATGGTCGCGATCAAATCTCGACCACTGACAACTAATCCTACGACCACGGATCAATCCTCGCGAAAGGGTACGTGTTTTCTAATCCTGACCGAACATCGCAAAACGGGCGGCCAGATGCTCATCATCTAATTCTGTGCGCCAGATCACGATCCAACGGCCCGGAATGTTTCTTCTTCCCTGCTATCGGATTCCTCGTCGTAGGCACAAAGCGGCAGCGCCATTGCCATCGTACGCACCTTCCCAGCAACCAAGAGACCAACCTAACCGTAAAATGTAGCTACGTGAGGCAGGGACTATGCAGAGACGGTTTGTGGGTCCATACCTATGAATCGAGAGTCGCATGGCCCAGATCCACGGTTGTGTTCAACCCCCGGCGAGAAATTTCGGCCGCGACATCGAAGCCCGGCCATCGTGGTTGCATCCTGGTGAGTGCTTCCCCGCACGCGAAGCTCCCAGACGGCTGCATCCTCTCTGATTCCTCATCTCTCTCATGGATTAGCGCAGCCTGCACGCACGGAGAGGAGACCCGGTCTGCCGCACGCACAGGAAAGTTCCCAGGCGCGACACCCGCCCATCATCTACCCTACCTCCTCAACTCCATATCCAGCCTCCGAACGGCGCTCCCCGCTAGGTGGTGCCAGCGGCAACCGCTTTTCTCTCTCTCTCCAGGCGATGGAGCTCTCAAATTGGGTTCTCTCTCCTCCTCGCGATCCGGCATAGAAGCACATGGCGACGGCGGTGATTTTCCTTGTGATGGATTCGGCTCAGGGCGCTATAAATAGGGGCAGAGGGTACCTAGATCGGTGCATGGCATGCCCACCCCCACAAATTTCGCCAGCTTCAACAGATTTCTGTTGGAGACCGTAGGTAGAGGATGAGTCTTACATGGTGGCCCCACGAGTCAGCCAGTGTTATGGAGTAAGAAGGGAAAAAAAATAAAACAAGGGGAGAAGGGGGCCGAGCGGTTAGGAATGGGCCGGTCAGGTTGATTTTCAGCCCACGAGCAGTTCTCCTCTTTTTCTTTTCTTATTTCTCTTTTATTCTCTATTTCAAGTTTACAATATTCAATTTAAATTCAAATTCAAATCTGAGTTTTGACGAACAAAATAATCCCAGCATGATGCAATAATATTTTATTATTTACTTTATTATTTTGAATAATATTGATGCTTAATTCATGAGCGAGAGAGAAGAAGAGAATAATTCTCTCATATCAGAAATTAGAACTCTTTACGTTTATTAAAAGATTTTCATTTTTTTTTTACCTTTAGTTGAGACCCAAATCTATCTTTAATAAAGAAAAACAATACTGCCATTTACTTATTTCCAATAAATAATTACTAAGCTAATAAATTCTTTATTCATGACCTTTTATTTAGACCTTAGAATAATTTTTTTTGTACATTCAAAATAGGATTTTGGACGTTACACCGGCCCAACCGCCCCCTCCCTTTTTCCCCCCAACTCCCTCTCTCTCCCTCCCATTCTCCCTCTCCCCACCCTAGCCGCCGCCGCCCCCTGGCCCTAGCTCGGCCGCCCCCTGCCGCCGGCCCAACCACCGCCGCCCCTCGCCGCTCGCTCGCCCGTCCCCGGTGAGCCCCCCCTTCCCCCTCCTCCCTCCCTCTCCCCTCTCCCCTCCTCTCTCCTTGGCCGGCCCAGCCGCCTGGCCGCCTCCAGCCGCCCCCTGGCCGCGCGCCCCTGGCCGCGCGCCCCTGGCCGCCTGGCCGCCCAGCCGCCCCTGGCCGCGCGCCCCCTGGCCGCCTGGCCGCCTGCCGCCCCTGGCCGCGCGCCCCCTGGCCGCGCCTGGCCGCCCCTGGCCGCGCGCCCCCTGGCCGCCTGGCCGCCCAGCCGCCCCTGGCCGCGCGCCCCCTGGCCGCCTGGCCGCCCAGCCGCCGGTTCGGCCGCCCCAGCCGTCGGTTCGGCCGCCCCCAGCCGCCCAGCTCGGCCGCCCCTGCGCGCCCGCCCCCAACCCAGCCGCCCAGCTCGGCCGCCCCTACGCCCCCGCCCCCGCCCTGGCCGGTTCAACCGCCCCCCGGCCGGTTCAACCGCCCGCCCCCCCCCCCCCCCCCGCCAGCTCGGCCGCCCGCCGCCGGCTTGGCCGCCCCCGCCCCTGCCCTGGCCGGTTCAACCGCCCCCTGGCCGGTTCAACCCCCCCTTTTTTTATTTTATTTTTTTTATTATTTATTTTATTTTACCTTCTGTTATCATTGTTATTTAGGCAGGCTAATCATTGTTAATGTCATTGAAATAGGAAACTTGATTTAGAATTTCGTTACGCTAGTTGATTCATATAATCAATTGTTTATCCAGTTCAATGTTGATCAACTAAAAATGACTAGGTTTCCATTAGTGCATATAACTAATTTCTTTTGTTAGAACCAATTGTAACTAATCATTAGTGCATAAGATTTAACCCCCCTGCGAGACTCTTTCCCGTTTCTTTCTAATTATAATGAATGCGATATCGAATGTCATATTTGATGCATATTCACTTTATTTGTTCCCTTGTATGGTGTACTGTTCTTTTGTATTAAATATGTGGATGTATGTATGTTTGCGCTCGCATAGAGAACGATCCGGTCGAAGAGCCCGAGGAATTCGCAAGAGAAGCCCCTGAGCAGCAGTCGGTTGGTGGAGGCAAGTGTCCTTTGACCTATTTCTGTCCTATTCATTCTTTAATTCACCTCCCGCATTACACATTTATACCTAAGGATTTACTAGCTTTTGTTATCCCTGTCCTTGTTTACCTATTTGGGTCGGATTATTACTGCTTAGTCTGATGCTATTGCTCAACTCTGATCAATGAACATGATGTGATTATCTATGATACGCTGTTTTCCCTTCTTATTTATGATTATATTTGTGACCTTCAAGGGGACTCGAGCGGTTTCTCGAGTGCCTCTCCGTAAGGACCTGTTCAATGGATGACCGCCCGGGAAAACAGTGCAACCATGAGGGTGGAATGGGACGCCCTTAGCTGAATAATTAGAGGAACCGGGGTGTAGATCACTTAGCCGTTGTGCCGTCAATGGGGCTCGGTGTATGCGGCTCGCTCTGCCAAGGTTGATTTGTCCCTTGGGGAGGAGTGCGGTACATTTAGGAAACCTAACGGGTGGCTACAGCCCCGGGGAATCTTTGTAAAAGCTTCGTAGTGAATCCCTAGCCATTCACCTTGGGAGTGAATAAGGGTCTTGCAAGCCCGGGCTAGAGAGGGAATCACGGCTTATGGGTAAAGTGCACAACCTCTGCAGAGTGTTATGAAACTGATATATCAGCCGTGCTCGCGGTTATGAGCGGCCAAGGGAGCTCCAGAGATTAGTGATACTTGATCAGAGACATTTTGGTACAGGTGGCAATGAGATTGATGGTTCTGATTATGATTATGGTGCTGGTAAGTGGTATTCTTTCCGTTTGGAAAGGATACATTGGGCTAATAACTTGGGTTAATGTTAAAACCTGGCTTTCTACTAGTAAGTAATAACCTGACCAACTAAAAGCAACTGCTTGACTTATCCCCACATAAAGCTAGTCCACTACAGCCAAACGGGATGCTTGCTGAGTATGTTGATGTGTACTCACCCTTGCTCTACACACCAAACCCCCCCCAGGTTGTCAGCATTGCAACCACTGCTCAGGAGAAGATGAAGCTGTGGAAGGAGACTTCCAGGAGTTCCAAGACTACGACGAGTTCTAGGCGTGGGTTAGCGGCAACCCCCAGTCGGCTGCCTGTGAAGGCCGCGTTATCTACGTTTCTTTTCCGCACTTTGATTTATTGTAAGAACTATATGGACGTCTCAGACGTATGATGTAATCGACTATTATTTCCCTTTTAATATTATTTGAGCACTGTGTGATGATGTCCATGTTATGTAACTGCTGTGTACGTGAATAACTGATCCTGGCACGTACATGGTTCGCATTCGGTTTACCTTCTAAAAACCGGGTGTGACATAAGTGGTATCAAAGCCGTGCTGACCGTAGGACCGCTAACCTAGAGTAGAATGGTCGTTCTAAGGATTATAGACCTCTGTCCCCGCCTTGACTTTGATATCCCTTCAAAAGTTGGTCATACCGACCAAACCTATGTTCTACTACATATTATACCTTGCTGAAAATTATGTTTTATTCTGATCCTTCATTCATTTATGATTCATTACTTGCTGGTCATATTAATTCTGTTCTCACCCTTTTGCTTGCGATGTCTTTTGTAGATGGCTCGACTTAGACACACTGCACGAAAGTCCGTCATCCCCTTCTTACCCTCCCGCCTTGCTGAGCGTCCGCTTCGCCGTCCCGTGGCCGGACAGTCCAGCCACTTGGAGAGACTGCACCACCGCCTGCATGAGGAGCAGGAACGTCGACGACAGGAGCAGCAGGGCTCTTCCTTCTCGCTCCAGCAGGAGATAGAGTCTGTGAGGAGCTGCTCTCCTGTGCTTCCCCTGGAGGCGCCCCCTGCACCACCACAGGGCGCCCCAGCTTCTGGGGTAGCTGCTGGAGGAGACCCAGACGACGGAGGTGGCGACGACAGCTTGAGCCACGACATCGACTTCCCTGCTGTCCAGGAGCCGGAAGGATGGGTTGCTCGACCCATCACTCGCGACGCTGCTCGCGGGTGTCACTTCCATGACGCGCTCGACACCCTGCTACGTCGGGCACTTGACCGGCGTACTTGGTCCATCGAGTATCGCTGTGTGGTCTACCAGCATAGTCGCGGGGTCTACCCGGACCGCTGGGAGGCTACCTGTTTGGTGCGCCGTCCGGAGAACAGTCTCCAGGGCGCGGAGGCTTGCTCAGAGCACTATTCTATCTCTGAGCGGGACTCAGCTGAGGCAGCCATGCAGGATGCTGCACGGCGTGCGCTTTCGCACTACTGCTCGGTTCTCGGTGGGGTAGCTGACAGTCTCGACCTGAAGTATTACCCCCGCCGTCCATCTGGCAGCACAGGAGGCGTGATTGTTTCACCTGCTGGTGAGGACAATCCTAGGTTGAGCAGCACAGTCAACCTAGCCGCCGTGCTAAACACGGAGCTGGACCATGCATTAGACGAGCTGAGTAGGGCTCATGCTGAGATCGCCCTGCTGCGGGCTGAGCGCGCGGAACGTCGTCACTTGGATGATGGTTCCCCCGCCCCCGTCGGGACTCAGCACCCGTACCGCTCACCTCGGCGTGGACTCCAGTCTTATGGCAATCCCGACTGCAAGACGAAGATAAATCTAGAACCATAGCTCGTTAGAGTTGGATCTTGTAATTAATACGAAATATATATACATAAGAAGCTTCAGTCTTAGCGTTAATCTCGGTCTTAGTTAGTCTTAGTTAGACAGGGTAGTTTGCTATATCCTGTGCATTTATGTTTGTCATGATGAACTATGTTTGGTTTGGATCTTTGTAATGATTGTCACCAGAGTGTGGGTATCCCCTGCATTTTGGTTTACCTGTTATATATTAATGGAGTTAGTTATATAGTTGGGAAACCCTTTATTCTACTTTCCTCTTTATCTGAGAAGCTGTGTGGTCTGCGATGGAGATCAGTGAAGATGCTCATCTGTTCAGTGCTGTTGGAGAATTCTATACTCTTTTCTTATGCTGCAAGATTTGCCAGATCAGTTCTGATGTGTGGTTGCATTCTGCAGATGTCAGAGAACAGGCGTAGAGGAGGAAGGCGTGCTCAGCAGGAGCCAGCCGCTCCACAGGATGAGGTGCCCCAGCAGCAGCACCTGCCACCCCCGCCCCCGATGTCGATCGAGCAGATGTTTCTGATGCAGACTCAGGCAGTTCAGGCCATCGGTCAGACTCTGGCCGCCATTCAGCAGCAGCAGCAGCAGCAACAGCAGCAAGCACCACCCCAGCCTCAGATGCCTCAGATGCCCAGAGACAAGCGTGCTGAATTCATGAGAGGTCATCCCCCAACGTTCGCTCACTCTTCTGACCCCATGGATGCTGAAGATTGGCTGCGCACTGTGGAGCGGGAGTTGTATACCGCTCAGTGTGATGACAGGGAGAAAGTCTTGTATGGTCCCCGTCTGTTGAGAGGAGCAGCCCAATCATGGTGGGAGTCTTACCTCGCCACCCATGCCAACCCCGATGCCATCACCTGGGAAGAGTTCAGATGTAGCTTTCGTCAGTACCATGTGCCTGCAGGTCTGATGACAGTGAAGAAGGAGGAGTTCCTGGCCCTTAAGCAAGGGTCATCATCTGTCAGTGAGTATCGAGACAGGTTTCTGCAGCTGTCTCGCTATGCTCCTGAAGATGTCAATACCGATGCCAAGCGACAGTACCGTTTCTTGAGAGGCTTGGTTGACCCTCTACAGTACCAACTGATGAATCATACCTTCCCGACATTCCAGCACCTGATTGACAGGGCAATCATGACAGAAAGGAAGCGTAAGGAGATGGAGGATCGTAAGCGCAAGATCAGTGGACCCCAGCCTGGAAGCAGCAGTCGTCCTCGTTTTTCAGGCAATCAACCTCAGCAGTTCAGGCAGAATCAGCGTCCACCTCAGCAGCATCAGCAGCGTCAGCAGCATCAGCAGTTCCAAAGGCAGTACCCTCAGCACCAGTACCAGAACCGTCAGAGCAATCAGTCAGGAGGTCAGTTTCAGAGGCAGAATCAGCAGACACCTCGTCTTCCTGCCCCAGCAAGCCAACAGAACAGTCAGGCAGCACCAGCTCAGGTTGGAAACAGAGCATGTTTCCACTATGGAGAGCAAGGCCATTGGGTGATGCAATGTCCAAAGAAAGCAGCCCAGCAGCAGTCAGGCCCCAATGCCCCAACAAAGCAGAATGTGTCCCAGCCTGGATCAGGCAACCGCTCTCAACCGCGCTATAATCATGGAAGACTGAACCACTTGGAGGCTGAAGCAGTTCAGGAGACTCCCGACATGACAGTAGGTATGTTCCCAGTTGACTCCCATATTGCAGAAGTGCTATTTGATACTGGAGCAACACATTCTTTCATTACTGCATCATGGGTAGAAGCACATAATCTTCCAATTACTACCATGTCAACCCCCATTCAAATTGACTCAGCCGGTGGTAGAATTCGAGCTGATAGCATTTGTTTGAATGTAAGTGTGGAAATAAGGGGGATAGCGTTTCCCGCTAACCTTATAGTAATGGGTACTCAGGGAATAGATGTCATCCTAGGGATGAATTGGCTAGATAAGTATCAGGCAGTTATCAGTTGTGATAAAAGGACAATCAAGTTGGTGTCCCCATTAGGAGAGGAAGTGGTGACCGAGTTAGTCCCACCTGAGCCGAAGAAAGGAAGTTGTTATCAGATGGCTGTCGATAGCAGTGAAGCAGACCCAATTGAGAGTATCAAGGTTGTGTCTGAATTCCCAGATGTGTTTCCAAAGGACTTACCGGGTATGCCACCAGAGCGGAAAGTTGAGTTTGCCATAGAGCTTCTTCCTGGAACCGCCCCCATCTTTAAGAGAGCTTACAGAATTTCCGGACCAGAGTTGGTTGAGCTTAAGAAGCAGATTGATGAGCTGTCAGAGAAAGGTTACATCCGGCCAAGCACCTCGCCTTGGGCCGCTCCTGTCTTGTTTGTGGAGAAGAAAGATGGCACCAAAAGGATGTGTATCGATTATCGAGCTCTAAATGAAGTCACGATCAAGAACAAGTATCCCTTGCCCAGAATAGAAGATCTGTTCGACCAGTTGAGAGGAGCCAGTGTGTTCTCCAAGATTGATTTGAGGTCAGGTTATCATCAGCTCAGGATCCGACCTTCGGACATTCCGAAGACGGCATTCATTACCAAGTATGGTTTGTATGAGTTCACAGTGATGTCTTTTGGTTTGACCAATGCACCAGCGTTCTTTATGAACTTGATGAACAGTGTATTCATGGATTATCTCGATAAGTTTGTGGTGGTATTCATTGATGACATTCTGGTTTATTCTCAAAGCGAAGAAGAACATGCAGATCATTTGAGGATGGTATTGCAGAGATTACGAGAGCACCAGTTGTATGCAAAGTTGAGCAAGTGTGAGTTCTGGATCAGTGAAGTCCTGTTCTTGGGTCACATAATCAACAAAGAAGGATTTGCTGTGGATCCGAAGAAAGTGGCAGACATTCTGAACTGGAAAGCGCCAACGGATGCTCGAGGAATCAAGAGCTTCATTGGAATGGCCGGATATTATCGGCGATTCATTGAAGGGTTTTCGAAGATTGCGAAACCAATGACAGCGTTGCTAGGCATCAAGGTTGAGTTCAAGTGGACCCAGAAATGCCAAGAAGCCTTTGAAGCGCTGAAAGAGAAGTTGACAACAGCGCCTGTCTTAGTCTTGCCTGATGTGCACAGGCCCTTCTCGGTGTATTGTGATGCTTGTTACACAGGTTTGGGATGCGTGTTGATGCAAGAGGGAAGAGTTGTGGCTTACTCGTCCCGACAGCTGAAGGTTCATGAGAAGAATTACCCAATCCATGACCTAGAGTTGGCAGCAGTGGTTCACGCACTGAAGACATGGAGGCACTATCTGTATGGACAGAAATGCGATGTTTACACAGATCACAAGAGTCTGAAGTACATATTCACTCAGTCAGAATTGAATATGAGGCAGCGAAGATGGTTAGAGCTGATCAAAGACTATGAGTTGGAGATCCATTACCATCCAGGCAAAGCAAACGTAGTGGCAGATGCTTTGAGCAGAAAGAGTCAAGTCAATCTGATGGTCGCTCGTCCGATGCCTTATGAGTTGGCCAAAGAGTTTGACAGGTTGAGTCTTGGGTTTCTGAACAATTCGCGAGGAGTCAAAGTTGAGTTGGAACCTACCTTGGAGCGAGAAATCAAAGAAGCGCAGAAGAATGATGAAAAGATCAGTGAGATCCGGCGACTGATTCTAGATGGCAGAGGCAAAGATTTTCGAGAAGACGCAGAAGGCGTGATATGGTTCAAAGACCGCTTGTGTGTTCCCAATGTCCAGCCCATTCGGGAGTTGATTCTCAAGGAAGCTCATGAGACAGCCTATTCGATTCACCCTGGCAGTGAGAAGATGTATCAGGATCTGAAGAAGAAATTCTGGTGGCACGGAATGAAGAGGGAGATCGCAGAGCACGTGGCTATGTGCGATAGTTGCCGAAGAATTAAGGCAGAGCACCAGAGACCTGCTGGATTGTTGCAACTGTTGCAGATCCCTCAGTGGAAATGGGATGAAATCGGTATGGATTTCATAGTCAGATTGCCTCGCACTCGAGCCGGCTACGATTCCATTTGGGTAGTAGTGGACCGTTTGACCAAGTCAGCCCACTTCATACCTGTCAAGACCAACTACAGCAGTGCAGTGTTGGCAGAACTGTATATGTCTCGGGTCGTTTGTCTTCATGGTGTGCCAAAGAAGATAGTGTCAGACAGAGGAACGCAGTTCACCTCTCATTTCTGGCAGCAGTTGCATGAAGCCTTGGGCACACATCTGAATTTCAGTTCAGCTTATCACCCGCAGACAGATGGCCAGACCGAAAGAACCAATCAAATTCTCGAAGACATGTTGAGAGCCTGTGCGTTGCAAGATCAGTCCGGATGGGACAAGAGATTGCCTTATGCAGAGTTTTCCTATAACAACAGTTACCAGGCCAGTTTGAAGATGTCACCATTTCAAGCGCTCTATGGAAGGAGTTGCAGAACTCCGTTGCAATGGGATCAGCCTGGAGAAAAGTAGGTGTTTGGGCCAGACATTTTGCTTGAAGCCGAAGAGAACATCAAGATGGTCCGAGAGAATCTGAAGATAGCGCAATTAAGGCAGCGAAGCTATGCAGACACAAGAAGAAGAGAGCTGAGTTTTGAAGTCGGAGACTTTGTCTATCTGAAAGTGTCACCGATCAGAGGAGTCAGAAGGTTTGGAGTGAAAGGCAAGCTAGCACCCCGCTACATTGGTCCGTATCAAATCCTCTCAAAGCGTGGAGAAGTGGCTTATCAGCTCAGCCTGCCAGAGAATTTGTCTGCTGTGCATGATGTCTTTCATGTGTCTCAGTTGAAGAAGTGTTTGCGTGTGCCAAAAGAGCAGTTGCCAGTGGAAGGTCTGGAAGTCCAGGAGGACTTGACCTACGTCGAGAAGCCAGCTCAGATCCTTGAGGTTGCAGACAGAGTCACCCGAAGGAAGACCATCAGAATGTGCAAAGTCAGATGGAATCACCACTCTGAGGAAGAAGCAACCTGGGAGCGTGAAGATGATCTGATGGCCAAGTACCCAGAGCTCTTTGCTAGCCAACCCTGAATCTCGAGGGCGAGATTCTTTTAAGGGGGATAGGTTTGTAACGCCCCGAATTTTGCAGTTGAATTTTTTTCTTTCTTTTCTTCACTCGCCAAATTCGGGCGTTACCTTTTCTTTTTCTTTTTTCCCTCGCTAGACCTTGACCTTTTCCAAAGTTAGCGGGATTCGGTTTGGAATTCCCGTGTAAAGAAAAACCCTAAATTGCTTTATGTTGTTTGATGCACCATGCCGAACTATGCATTCTTTGATTGCTTGAAAGTGCAAATGCATTCATCTAGGAAGATCGGATTTCGAAAATGAGAGAAACCTTTTCTTTCTTTTTTTTTTCTTTCTCTCTCCCCTCCCTTTTCTCTCTCCCGCGCCGTGGGCTGCCCCTGGCCGGCCCAGCCGCCCCCCAGCCGGCCCAGCCGCCCCCGCGCGCCCCCCTCTTGGGCCTAGCCGGCCCAACCGGCCCCCCTCCCTTTTTCCCCCCAACTCCCTCTCTCTCCCTCCCATTCTCCCTCTCCCCACCCTAGCCGCCGCCCCCTGGCCCTAGCTCGGCCGCCCCCTGTCGCCGGCCCAACCGCCGCCGCCCCTCGCCGCTCGCTCGCCCGTCCCCGGTGAGCCCCCCCCCTTCCCCCTCCTCCCTCCCTCTCCCCTCACCCCTCCTCTCTCCTTGGCCGGCCCAGCCGCCTGGCCGCCCCCAGCCGCCCCCTGGCCGCGCGCCCCTGGCCGCCTGGCCGCCCAGCCGCCCCTGGCCGCGTGCCCCCTGGCTGCGCGCCCCCTGGCCGCACCTGGCCGCCTGGCCGCCCCTGGCCGCGCGCCCCCTGGCCGCCTGGCCGCCCAGCCGCCCCTGGCCGCGCGCCCCCTGGCCGCCTGGCCGCCCAGCCGCCCCTGGCCACGCGCCCCCTGGCCGCCTGGCCGCCCAGCCGCCCCTGGCCGCACGCCCCCTGGCCGCCTGGCCGCCCCTGGCCGCGCGCCCCCTGGCCGCCTGGCCGCCCAGCCGCCCCCTGGCCGCGCGCCCCTGGCCGCGCGCCCCCTGGCCGCCTGGCCGCCCAGCCGCCGGTTCGGCCGCCCCCAGCCGCCCAGCTCGGCCGCCCCTGCGCGCCCGCCCCCAGCCCAGCCGCCCAGCTCGGCCGCCCCTGCGCCCCCGCCCCTGCCCTGGCCGGTTCAACCGCCCCCCCGGCCGGTTCAACCGCCCCCCCCCCCCCCCCCCCCCGCCAGCTTGGCCGCCCGCCGCCAGCTTGGCCGCCCCCGCCCCTGCCCTGGCCGGTTCAACCGCCCCCCTTTTTTTATTTTATTTTTTTTATTATTTATTTTATTTTACCTTCTGTTATCATTGTTATTTAGGCAGGCTAATCATTGTTAATGTCATTGAAATAGGAAACTTGATTTAGAATTTCGTTACGCTAGTTGATTCATATAATCAATTGTTTATCCAGTTCAATGTTGATCAACTAAAAATGACTAGGTTTCCATTAGTGCATATAACTAATTTCTTTTGTTAGAACCAATTGTAACTAATCATTAGTGCATAAGATTTAACCCCCCTGCGAGACTCTTTCCCGTTTCTTTCTAATTATAATGAATGCGATATCGAATGTCATATTTGATGCATATTCACTTTATTTGTTCCCTTGTATGGTGTACTGTTCTTTTGTATTAAATATGTGGATGTATGTATGTTTGCGCTCGCATAGAGAACGATCCGGTCGAAGAGCCCGAGGAATTCGCAGGAGAAGCCCCTGAGCAGCAGTCGGTTGGTGGAGGCAAGTGTCCTTTGACCTATTTCTGTCCTATTCATTCTTTAATTCACCTCCCGCATTACACATTTATACCTAAGGATTTACTAGCTTTTGTTATCCCTGTCCTTGTTTACCTATTTGGGTCGGATTATTACTGCTTAGTCTGATGCTATTGCTCAACTCTGATCAATGAACATGATGTGATTATCTATGATACGCTGTTTTCCCTTCTTATTTATGATTATATTTGTGACCTTCAAGGGGACTCGAGCGGTTTCTCGAGTGCCTCTCCGTAAGGACCTGTTCAATGGATGACCGCCTGGGAAAACAGTGCAACCATGAGGGTGGAATGGGACGCCCTTAGCTGAATAATTAGAGGAACCGGGGTGTAGATCACTTAGCCGTTGTGCCGTCAATGGGGCTCGGTGTATGCGGCTCGCTCTGCCAAGGTTGATTTGTCCCTTGGGGAGGAGTGCGGTACATTTAGGAAACCTAACGGGTGGCTACAGCCCCGGGGAATCTTTGTAAAAGCTTCGTAGTGAATCCCTAGCCATTCACCTTGGGAGTGAATAAGGGTCTTGCAAGCCCGGGCTAGAGAGGGAATCACGGCTTATGGGTAAAGTGCACAACCTCTGCAGAGTGTTATGAAACTGATATATCAGCCGTGCTCGCGGTTATGAGCGGCCAAGGGAGCTCCAGAGATTAGTGATACTTGATCAGAGACATTTTGGTACAGGTGGCAATGAGATTGATGGTTCTGATTATGATTATGGTGCTGGTAAGTGGTATTCTTTCCGTTTGGAAAGGATACATTGGGCTAATAACTTGGGTTAATGTTAAAACCTGGCTTTCTACTAGTAAGTAATAACCTGACCAACTAAAAGCAACTGCTTGACTTATCCCCACATAAAGCTAGTCCACTACAGCCAAACGGGATGCTTGCTGAGTATGTTGATGTGTACTCACCCTTGCTCTACACACCAAACCCCCCCAGGTTGTTAGCATTGCAACCACTGCTCAGGAGAAGATGAAGCTGTGGAAGGAGACTTCCAGGAGTTCCAAGACTACGACGAGTTCTAGGCGTGGGTTAGCGGCAACCCCCAGTCGGCTGCCTGTGAAGGCCGCGTTATCTATGTTTCTTTTCCGCACTTTGATTTATTGTAAGAACTATATGGACGTCTCAGACGTATGATGTAATCGACTATTATTTCCCTTTTAATATTATTTGAGCACTGTGTGATGATGTCCATGTTATGTAACTGCTGTGTACGTGAATAACTGATCCTGGCACGTACATGGTTCGCATTCGGTTTACCTTCTAAAAACCGGGTGTGACAAATTATCCCTAGCCAATTTTGATCAGGCTCTCAAGGATGTTGTTCCTGAAGACTTGCTGTCCGAGCCCATGGACGGTGGTATGATGGACGTTTGCTCTGACATTCCAGATGTGGGATTAGAGTTATCCCGAGCGGCGTCTCGTGCCTCGTCAACCTTGGAGTGTAGTCTTCGGGGCCAAGAAGCTGGTCGAGGTTGTTTAATTCCCATGGAGGTGGCTGAGAATTCTTTAGCCTTAGAGGTGGCTGCTGCAGAGAACCCGGTCCCCAAGGAAGGCGCCAGTGATTACCTAGCCCCCGAGGGTATTGCTGGTAATGATCTGGCTCGGGTGGGTAGCGCGATCTATAGCCCAGCCCCCGAGGGTGCTGCCGGTGGTGATCCAGCTCCGATGGGCAATGTGGGCAGCGACCCAGCCCCCGAGGGTGTCCGCGCGGGCTCCCCTTCTTATACCTCCATGGATGTCCACATCGGGTCTTCTCCTCCACATTTTGATTGTATGGCAGCAGCACGTGCTTCAGATCATGAAGTTGCCTTAGAGACTGGCGCACCTGACGCTAGAGTTTTGATTCCTGCTGGTGATGTTGAGTTGACTCCCAATGATGCTCTTCAGATTGCCTCGGTTGATATTCCTTCATCGAGTCACTATATGGCTTCTCATGATTTGGGGCTTCCTTCATTCTTCTCCAATCTTTAGGTAATTTGGCTTTTCCCGATCTGGCTATACTCCAGGCAAAATATTGTCTTTGCACTCATTCGTTTTCAATATCAGGCTTTGGTTGACAAGATGGCTGGTCAGCTAAGATCACAGGGTGCCTTTGTCCCAAAAAGAGCTCTATCTCTGAGGCATTAGAATCCAATGCTGCTTCAGCAGTGGATATCTGATTTGGAGATGACAAATGCTGGTTAGTGCCTTTGTTTTCTTCCTTGACTTCTTGACTGGTCCATTTTTAACAGTGTGCTTTTCTTCAACTATTTTTTGTTAGATATGACCCGTCGGTACTCTGAACTTGAGGAGAGGTATTCTCAAGGTCAGGCCGACTTGGCTCGAGTGTCTGCTTCCTTAGATGACGCTAATTTATTGAATTCCTCTCTTAGTGCTCAGCTTGATTCTGAAAGGGTGGCTAATGAAGTGAGTTTACTTGACTTTCTCTGCTATGTTCTTACTGCCTGCTAGGTGTTTGAGAGCCGATTCTTGTCTGCAGGAAGAAAAACGTGCCCTTGCAGCTTCTCGCGATAACCTTGATAGGTTATATCATGACACTAGTAATTCTTTGACTATCTTGGAGAGGAGCCATCGTTTCACCATGGCAGATTTGGACCATCATCGTCATGAGCTGCAATTATCCCAGGATGAGGTCCTTCGTCTCAAGCAGTTGGTGTCAAGCAAAGATTCTGTCATCAAGGATCTGCGTGCTTCCAAAAGATCGGTCGTCTAGGAGCTAGAAGCTACCCGACTGGCTATCAAGGTTGCTGAAGACACTTCCACCACTTTGAAGGCTCATCACAACAAGGCTATGGATAAAGCCATTCGTGCGGGGCAGATCTTGATGAGAAGGCCGGGCGTGATCGTTCCTGATGACATAGTTGCTGATGTCAACGCTGCTCTGACTCCTCGAGTCGCCCTTCTTCGTCAGTTGCTCCTGAGAAGAACATTGCCAAGTAGAAATACTGAATGCATTTATGAATTGTATGTGTATGTGGTCAATGTGCTTGCATGTTCTGCTAGAAAGTGTTCCTGGTACTGAACGCTATTGTTATTTCTCTGTTGTTTGAATTCAACAGTTGTTATGATTGCAAAAGTAAACGCAGTGCGATGGTTTTGAAACTTCTTCCTATTTCGTGGGGCATAGAGATCACCCTGAGTTGAGTAATCGTAAGCGTGTTTATGCTGGATCAAGTAGATGTGAGCATGTCACACCACCTTAAGTCATCACCGACTTAAGTCGATTGCTCCGTTAGTAGGGTATAGTGGTCACCCTGAGTTAAGTAAGCGTGAGCATGTCGCACCGCCTTAAGTCATCACCGACCTAAGTCGATTGCTCCGTAAGTATGGTATAGTGGTCACCCTGAGTTAAGTAAGTGTGAGCATGTCGCACCGGCTTAAGTCATCGCCTACTTAAGTCGATTGCTCCGTTAGTAGGGTATAATGGTCACCCTGAGTTAAGTAAGCGTGAGCATGTCGCACCGGCTTAAGTCATCGTCGACTTAAGTCGATTGCTCCATTAGTAGGGTATAGTGGTCACCCTGAGTTAAGTAAGCGTGAGCATGTCGCACCGGCTTAAGTCATCGCCGACTTAAGTCGATTGCTCCATTAGTAGGGTATAGTGGTCACCCTGAGTTAAGTAAGCGTGAGCTGTCGCACCAGCTTAAGTCATCGCCGACTTAATTCGATTGCTCCGTTAGTAGGGTATAGTGGTCACCCTGAGTTAAGTAAGCGTGCAGATTGGTAATAGGTCGAGTTCTTTCGAGAATGAAGTCTTTTTATTGATGGTGTACTTTCCCATTACAGAATACAATGCTGCCCCGATAGCTTTTGAAGTCTAGCTAGGGGTAAAACTTCCTGAGATGTTCTATATTCCATGAATTCCCTATTTCCATGCTATTCATTTGAGTAAGTCGGTACGACCCTGGCCGAGTGACTTCTACTACCATGAATGGCCCTTCCCACAGTGGCGACAATTTATGTCGTCCTTCCCCTGTTAGAATTCGGCAAAGGACCAAGTCTCCCACTGCGAAGGATCGATGTTGTATGGCCTTATCATGATAGCGCCTCAGAGTTTGCTGGTACCTAGCCGACTGGATTACTGTATTCAATCGTTCTTCTTCTAGTACATCAATATCCTCCAGTGTAGTAGCTTCTGCCTCAGCTATGTCATCGAAGATTAATCTTAGCGCCCCAAACCTGAGGTCGGCGGGCAGCACTGCCTCTGAACCATAGACCATGAAGAAAGGAGTGTTTCCATGCAAAGCTTGGCTAGGTTGAGTTCTTAGGCTCCAGACCACATATGGCAACTCCTTGATCCATATTCCTGCGAACGTTTCATTCTTGTCGAAGACTTTCTTTCTGAGTGCTTCCAATATCATTCCATTGGCTCTTTCTACCTGCCTGTTGGCTCTTGGGTGTGCCACTGATGCATATTTGACCTGGATGCTTTTTTGTTCGCAGAAATCAAAGAACTCTGAACTAGTGAAATTGGATCCCAGGTCAGTTATGATGCTATTTGGTATTCCGAACCTGAATATTATGTCTTGTATGAATTCCACTGCCTTAGCTGAAGTTAGAGAAGCGAAGTGCTTGTACTCTATCCATTTAGTGAATTTGTCAATAGCAACCAGTACATGAGTGTATCCTCCTTGAGCTTTCTTGAAGGGTCCAATCATATCCAGTCCCCAGCACGCGAATGGCCATGTTACAGGTATGGTTTGCAGTTGCTGTGCTCGTAAATGCTGCTGTTTTGATAAGTATTGACAAGCTTCACATCTTTGGACTAACTCGGCTGCGTCACTCTTTGCCGTTGGCCAGTAGAAACCAGACCTGAAGACCTTCCCAACCAAAGTCCTAGATGTTGCGTGTATCCCACATTGCCTAGCGTGGACCTCATCTAGCAGTTGCTTCCCAGTAGCCGAAAGAATGCATTTCATGAGGACTCCTGTCGCGCCTCTTCTGTACAGTGTTTCCCCAATGAGAGTATAGTGAGCTGATTGCCTTGCAATGCGCTCTGCCGCATTTTTGTCATCTGGCTCCTCCTCATTCTTTATATATCTGATGATTGGTTCCCTCCAGTCATTAGGATCTGACTCTGGTTGGCTCAAAATATTGCACTCTTGTGCCCGATCTAATGAAATGCTCGGGTGTAGTACTGAAAGGGAATTAGGCTCACACCTATTTTCCTAAGTGATTTTGGTGGTTGAATTGCCCAACACAAATAATTGGACTAACTAGTTTGCTCTAGTCTATAAGTTATACAGGTGCCAAAGGTTCACATAAGGCCAATAAAAAGACCAAGAAAAGGGTTCAACAAAAAGAGCAAAGGGACAACCGAAGGAACCCTGGTCTGGCACACCGGACTGTCCGGTGTGCCACCGGACAGTGTCTGGTGCACCACCGGACAGTGTCCGGTGCACCAGGGAACTCCAAGCTAAACTACTCACCTTCGGGAATTTTCAGAGCGCTTCACTATAATTCACCGGACATGTCCGGTGCACACCGGACAATGTCCGGTGCCCTAAGGAACAACGACTCTAAACTCGCCAGCTTCGGGAATCCGCTCCGCTATAATTCACCGGACATGTCCGGTGCACCACCGGACTGTCCGGTTAGCCAGCGGAGCAACGGCTACTTCGCGGCAATGGTCGACTGCAGGCGCATTAATTGTGTGCCAGAACGCGCAGAGGTCAGAGCATGCGCGGGTGGCACACCGGACAACCTACAGGGCCTGTCCGGTGCACCACCGGACAGCCAGGCGGGCCCACAAGACAGAGCTCCAACGGTCGGAACCCAACGGCAGGCTGACGTGGCTGGCGCACCGGACAGTGTCCGGTGGCACACCGGACTGTCCGGTGCGCCATACGACAGCACACTTCCAACGACCATTTTTGGTGGTTGGGGCTATAAATACCCCAACCACCCCACATTCAATGGCATCCAAGTTTTCAAGTTTCCAACCACCTTACAAGAGCTAGCATTCATTACAAAGCACACCAAAGAGATCAAATCCTCTCCCAACTTCACACAAAGCTTTAGTGATTAGAGACAGTGATTTGTCGTGTTCATTTGAGCTCTTGCGCTTGGATCGCTTCTTTTCTTTCTCATTTGTTCTTGTGATCAAAACTCATTTGTAACCGAGGCAAGAGACACCAATTGTGTGGTGGTCCTTGCGGGGAAGTTTTGTTCCCGGTTGATTTGAGAAGAGAAGCTCACTCGGTCCGAGAAACCGTTTGAGAGAGGGAAAGTGTAGAGCCCAAAAATTTGTATCAAAGAAAAATAAGGTTATAAATAAATGAATATGTTTATAAGTGGGTATCTTGGGAGTTAATTGGTTTTCTCTTCTTTGTGCATATTTGATTAATGGAATTATATGGGGTAACATAACAAATAAATAAATAAATAAAATGCCTCTCATGATAAAGTTATTGTATTGTTGCACTTTGTATTCAAATTTGTGAAACAAGCTTAAGCTAAGAAAACTAGAATTTGAAAATGGAAATATAAAATAAAAGAGAAAATAGAAGGAAGAAATTACTATGTGAATAAAAAGAATTATAATATATATATATATATTATTCTTGTACAGATTTTAGTTTATACATTTGACTCAAAAGTGAATTTCTTAACAAGACTCAAATTCAAATCAGGAATTCAAATGAAAAGAAAAGTGAATCAAATAGGAAAAAGGAAAAATAAAAGAAAAAGGCTAAGAACACCTTACCTGGGCCTCAGACCCGAATTCGGCCCACTTACCACCGTGCAGCCCACCTAAACCCATGCCTTCCTCCCTCTCTACGGCTGACTGGTGGGCCCTCTCGGCCAGACCCGCGCGCGCGCGCGGGATCAACCTCTCCACCGCACACTTCACACCGACATGTGGGGCCCATGCGACAGGTTCTCCTTCTTCCTCGCTCGGCGCTCAACAGAAGGCCGATTCCGTCGGGAAGCTCGGCTTCTGTCCGTGGCCCTCCCCCTCTCTGGTCGGACCCGCGGCGCACTCATCTCGCTGCCATCTGGGACCCACTTGGCATCTTCTTCAACTGAATGGCGGACTCCATGGGCGCTCGGACTCTGTACGCCGCGATGTCCGCCGCCGGGATCGGGCGGATCCCGCTGGCCGTTCCAACCACCCGGCCGAAATCCTCTCGCTGTAGGGTATTAAGGGGACCGACCCCCCCTCTCGCCCTTTACCTTGCGCCGCAAGTCCTTTCGCCTCGCTGCAGCGCCACCATGTCCGCGGGAGAAGAGTTCCGCCGTACCTGCAATCGGGAGGCTACCGACGTCCCGAACCCGACGGTCAGGGGGTAGGGCATCGTCCGTGCGGGTGGAGGCCGGCCGCGGTATCGCTCGACTCTTTGGGCGCGCACCATCACCACAATTTCTCGCCGTCGACCTGCGCTCCGTCGCAGATCCGCATTCACCGTGGCCGGGGTGGTCTGCAACCGCATCGTAGGTAAGAAGTTCTCCTATGGGCTCGCCTCGTCCTCCTCGTCGCGTAGCACCGATCAATTTTGGATTTAGGGGCGCTTGGAGTGGAATCGTGCGCGCGCCGGCAGCCTCCGCCGTCGCACTTGGGCTGCGCAGCCGCTCTGTTGTTCGGAGGAAGGAGGCACGGCGTATGCCGTTGAACGTGCGATGGACGGGTGCGATTAGATGGAGAGAAGAGCTAGCGTCAACCGTAGGATCGTCGTTGGGCGGTTCAGATTTAATCACGCGCACCCCCTTCGCGCGACCAATTTCGGACCGTCGATCCTTGATCGTGCGGTCGGGAGGGGTTTTCCGGATCATTAAATCCTGGGCGTGTAATTTGAATCCGACGGCCACCGGGTGGCTCCAGTTCACTTCGCGGGAGTGTAATCCGAACCGTTAGATCTTGATCGGGCGTCCCGCGCTGAACGATACCCCTTCGTCCAGTTCTTTTGCTAAAGAGCCCTCGAATTTTAATGAAATGAACCCGCAGTCCGTCGGGGGGGGGGGGGGGTTTGTCTGTGTCCTGGGATTTATTGCGTCTGGGCCCCTGACTTCTCTGGAAATCGAGGCCCAGTCCAGTGCAGTATTAAAGTGATTAAATGAATTAGAAATTAGATTTTTAATACAAAAATAATTGCTAGAACTTAGATAATTCATAGAAAATTCATTTTAGCTCCAAATTGAACCATTCCAGTTCCTAAAATTTTGTAATAATATTCTCTATCATTTAGAATCACTGTTTTGACATGAACTCTGTTAGGAAATTAATTTGTCATCTAATCCTATTATAATCACCTTAAACCTTTGAAAATTCATAACTTAAAATCCACAACTCCAAAATTAATAATTCTTTTTCCTGTGATCTTATTTTAATATGTAGATTTTGGCATACATGTTTGGTGTAATGTTAATTTTGCCTATACACTGTTTGTTTGTATTGCTACGACTAGCAGTGAGGTCACGAGAATCTGAAGATCATCCTGGTACCTGGATTCTCAAGGCCCAGGCAAGTTGTGCCCTTGATCACTTCCTTTTACCTACTCATGTTCTAATTAATCATAATGATCTGCATAGGTTAATTTTGATGAGACCCAATAGGTTACCCTAGTTTGTCTATCTTTATACCTTGTTTACCACTGAACTTTCTGGGTAGTACTTGCTAGTGCTATATGAGGTTTTGGGTATGAAGATTACACTATTCATGATTATACTTTTGTTATCAGTTGTTATTTATGGTTCACGTTAAGATCATTATGTTAATTGGAACATGGAGAACCACCCGGGAAAACAGTGCTACCACGAGGGTGGAATGGGACGCCCTTGGCTGATTAATTAGGAAAGCTAGTGGAAGACTACCTTACCTGAAAGGGGCAAGGGCAGTAGGGGAGAGGTCAGTGTAGGGAGGCCCTCGGGAGGATTTTGCTGCGATGGCGGTCCTGCAAGGGATTCCTGCACTGGATCTTCCTATAAACTGTAGCGGGTTTTCGGAAGCTAGTGGAACTTTGTAAAGGCCTCGTAGTGGATCCCTAGCCATTCACCTCGGAAGTGTCTAAGGGCTTTGCAAACCCTGGCGACATGGGATACACGACTTGTGGGTAAAGATGCGCAACCTCTGCAGAGTGTAAAACTGGTATACTAGCCGTGCTCACGGTCATGAGCAGCTCGGACCCTCACATGATTAAATTATGGAACTAAATTCAATTTGTCATATGCATTGCATCGCAGGTGAAGTTGTTACTTTTGTTCTACTACTTAATTGGGTTTGGTATTTACTTATACTTAGTAACTGCTAATAAAATTTTGACCAACTTTAAAAGCAATGCTCAGCTTCAACCATTCTCTTTGGTAAGCCTTACACTTCACGTGAGCTCCCACCTTTGGCGAGTTCATGCACATTATTCCCCACAACTTGTTGAGCGATGAACGTATGTGAGCTCACTCTTGCTGTCTCACACCCCCCCACAGGTCAAGAGCAGGTACCACCGGATGAGGCGCATGGAGGATGCCGTGATGTGTTCGTGAGAGGTCTAGGTCGTCGTCTCCCAGTCAACTTTGGGTTGCTGGACCGTTGTCTCCCTATAATGTAATTATTTATTTTGTATAGAACTCCTGTTATATATAAAGTTGTGACATTCGATCCTGTGCCACTATACATCATATGTGTGAGACTTGGTCCCAGCATACCTGGTGTTTATGTTAGCACCCGGGTTTTGGACCCCTAAAATCCGGGTGTTACAGAAAGGGTTGAAAAAGACCCGGCCTTTGTGGCCTCCTCAACGGGGAGTAGGTTTGAGAGAACCGAACCTCGGTAAAACAAATCCACGTGTCACATCCTTTATTTGCTTGTGATTTGTTTTGCGCCCTCTCTCGTGGACTCATTATTGTTTCTAACGCTAACCCGGCTTGTAGTTGTGATTATCTTTGTAAATTTCAGTTTCGCCCTATTCACCCCCTTCTAGGCGACTTTCAATTGGTATCAAAGCCCGGTGCTTCATTTAGAGCCTAACCACTCGAAGTGATGTCAGGAGATCACGCCAAGAGGGAGATGGAGACCGGCGACAAGCCCACTACAAGTCACGGGAGCACTTCATCGGAAGAGTCTCGCAACAAGGGAATGGGGAAGGGGAAGAAACCTTCTTCCCACAAGTCGCATCGGAGTAGCGGCAAGCACAAGAAGATGAGGAAGGTGGTCTACTACGAGACCGATACTTCATCACCTTCCACCTCTGGCTCCGACGCGCCCTCCATAACTTCTAAGCGCCATGAGCGCAAGAAGTTTAGTAAGATTCCCTTACACTACCCTCGCACCCCTAGACATACTCCATTACTTTCCGTTCCTTTAGGCAAACCGCCAACCTTTGACGGTGAAGATTATGCTAGGTGGAGTGATTTAATGAAATTTCATCTAACCTCACTCCACAAAAGTATATGGAATGTTGTTGAGTTTGGAGCACAGGTACCATTCGTGGGGGATGAGGATTATGATGAGGACGAGGTAGCCCAAATCGAGCACTTCAACTCCCAAGCCACAACCATACTCCTCGCTTCTCTAAGTAGGAAGGAGTACAACAAGGTGCAAGGTTTAAAAAGCGCCAAGGAGGTTTGGGACGTGCTCAAGACCGCACATGAGGGTGATGAACTAACCAAGATCACCAAGCAGGAAACGATCGAGGGGGAGCTCGGTCGCTTCCGTCTTCGCCAAGGGGAGGAGCCACAAGATATGTACAACCGGCTCAAAACCTTGGTGAATCAAGTGCGCAACCTCGGGAGCAAGAAATGGGATGACCATAAGGTGGTTAAGGTTATTCCAAGATCACTTATTTTCCTTAACCCTACTCAAGTACAATTAATTCGTGGCAATCCTAGATATATACTAATGACTCCCGAGGAAGTAATCGGGAATTTTGTGAGCTTTGAGTATATGATCAAGGGCTCAAAGAAGATTAACGAGCTAGATGATCCCTCCATGTCCGAAGCACAACCAGTGGCATTTAAGGCGACGGAGGAGAAGAAGGAGGAGTCTACACCAAGTAGACAACCAATCGACGCCTCAAAGCTCGACAACGAGGAAATGGTGCTCATCATCAAGAGCTTCCACCAAATCCTCAAGCAAAGGAGGGGGAAAGACTACTAGCCCCGCTCCAAGAAAGTTTGCTACAAATGTGGTAAGCCCGGTCATTTTATTGCTAAATGTCCATTATCTAGTGATAGTGACAGGGGCGACGACAAGAAGGGGAGAAGAAAGGAGAAGAAGAGGCACTACAAGAAGAGGGGCGGCGATGCCCATGTATGCCGCGAATGGGACTCCGAGGAGAGCTCCTCCAACTCCTCCTCCGACGAGGATGCCGCCAACCTCGCCGTCACCAAGGGACTTCTCTTCCCCAACGTCGGCCACAAGTGCCTCATGGCAAAAGACGGCAAAAGGAAGAAGGTAAAATCAAGATCCTCCACCAAATATGAAACCTCTAGTGATGAGGATGATGCTAAAAATGAGGAGGATAACTTGCGCATTCTTTTTGCCAACCTAAACATGCAACAAAAAGAAAAATTGAATGAATTGATTAGTGCTATTCATGAGAAGGATGATCTCTTGGATTCTCAAGAGGACTTCCTTATTAAAGAAAATAAGAAGCATGTTAAGGTTAAAAATGCTTACGCTCTAGAAGTAGAAAAATGTGAAAAACTATCTAGTGAGCTAAGCACTTGCCATGAGACCATTAACAACCTTAGAAATGAAAATGCTAGTTTAAATGCTAAGGTTGATTCTCATGTTTGCAATGTTTCAATTCCCAATCTTAGAGATGATAATGTTGATTTGCTTGCTAAGATTGAAGAATTGAATGATTCTCTTGCTAGCCTTAGGATCGAAAATGAGAAATTGCTTGCTAAGGCTAAAGAATTAGATGTTTACAATGGTACAATTTCCGACCTTAGAAGTAAAAATGATATATTGCATGCTAAGGTTGTAGAATTAAAAACTTGCAAACCCTCTATATCTACTATTGAGCATGTTTCCATTTGCACTAGATGTAGAGATATTGATGTTAATGCTATTCATGATCATATGACCTTAATTAAACAACAAAATGATCATATAGCAATGTTAGATGCTAAAATTGCCGAGCATAACTTAGAAAATGAAAAATTTAAATTTGCTAAAAATATGCTCTATAATGGGAGACGCTCTGGCATCAAGGATGACATTGGCTTCCAAAGGGGAGACAATGTCAAACTCAATGCCCCTCCTAAGAAATTGTCTAATTTTATTAAGGGCAAGGCTCCCATGCCTCAGGATAACGAGGGTTACATTTTGTACCCTGTCGGTTATCCTGAGAGCAAAATTAGGAGAGTTCATTCTAGGAAGTCTCACTCTAGCCCTAACCATGCTTTCATGTATAAGGGTGAGACATCTAGCTCTAGGCAACCAACCCATGCTAAGTTGCCTAAAAGGAAAACTCCTACTGCATCAAATGACCATAGCATTTCATTCAAAACTTTTGATGCATCATATGTGCTTACTAACAAATCCGGCAAGGTAGTTGCCAAGTTTGTTGGGGGCAAACACAAGGGGTCAAAGACTTGTGTTTGGGTACCCAAAGTTCTTGTGTCTAATGCTAAAGGACCCAAAACCGTTTGGGTACCTAAAGTCAAGAACTAAAATTGTTTTGTAGGTTTATGCATCCGGGGGCTCAAGTTGGATCATCAACAGCGGGTGTACAAACCACATGACAGGGGAGAAGAAAATGTTCTCTTCATACAAGAAAAATCAAGATCCCCAACGAGCTATCACATTCGGGGATGGAAACCAAGGATTGGTTAAAGGTTTGGGTAAAATAGCTATATCCTTTGACCATTCCATTTCCAATGTTTTTCTTGTCGATTCATTAGATTACAATTTGCTTTCCGTATCCCAATTATGTCTAATGGGCTACAACTGTCTCTTTACTGATGTAGGTGTCACTGTCTTTAGAAGAAGTGATGATTCAATAGCTTTTAAGGGAGTGTTAGAGGGTCAGCTATACTTGGTAGATTTTGATAGAGATGAACTCGACACTTGCTTAATTGCTACGACTAACATGGGTTGGCTCTGGCACCGCCGACTAGCCCATGTTGGAATGAAGAATCTTCATAAGCTTCTAAAGGGAGAACACATTTTAGGATTAACAAATGTTCTTTTTGAGAAAGACAGGATTTGTAGCGCATGCCAAGCCGGGAAGCAAGTTGGTGTTCATCATCCACACAAGAACATCATGACGACTGACAAGCCACTGGAGCTCCTACACATGGATTTATTCGGCCCGATCACTTATATAAGCATCGGCGGGAGTAAGTACTGTCTAGTTATTGTGGATGATTATTCTCGCTTCACTTGGGTATTCTTCTTGCACGAAAAATCTCAAACCCAAGAGACCTTAAAGGGATTCTTGAGACGGGCTCAAAATGAGTTCGGCTTAAGGATCAAGAAAATAAGAAGCGACAATGGAACAGAGTTCAAGAACTCACAAATCGAAGGCTTTCTTGAGGAAGAGGGCATCAAGCATGAGTTCTCTTCTCCCTACACCCCACAACAAAATGGTGTAGTGGAGAGGAAGAATCAAACTCTATTGGACATGGCAAGAACCATGCTTGACGAGTACAAGACGCCGGATCGGTTTTGGGCCGAAGCGGTCAACACCGCTTGCTACGCCATCAACTGATTATATCTACACCGAATCCTCAAGAAGACATCATATGAACTCCTAATCGGTAAAAAGCCCAACATTTCATATTTTAGAGTCTTTGGTAGCAAATGCTTTATTCTTGTTAAAAGAAGTAGGAAATCTAAATTTGCTCCTAAGACTGTAGAAGGCTTTTTACTAGGATATGATTCAAACACAAGGGCATATAGAGTCTTTAACAAGTCCTTTAGACTTGTTGAAGTTTCTTGTGACGTTGTGTTTGATGAAACTAACGGCTCTCAAGTAGAGCAAGTTGATCTTGATGAGATAGGTGATGAAGAGACTCCGTGCATCGCACTAAGGAACATGTCCATTGGGGATGTGTGTCCTAAGGAATCCGAAGAGTCTCCAAATGCACAAGATCAACCATCCGCCTCCACGCAAGCATCTCCACCAACTCAAAATGAGGACGAGGCCCAAGTTGATGAAGGAGAACATCAAAATGATGAGCCACCTCAAGATGATGGCAACAATCAAGGGGGAGATGCAAATGATCAAGACAAGGAGGATGAAGAACCAAGGCCGCCACACCCAAGAATCCACCAAGCAATCCAACGAGATCACCCCGTCAACACAATCCTCGGCGACATTCATAAGGGGGTAACCACTCAATCTCGTGTTGCACATTTTTGTGAGCATTACTCTTTTGTCTCCTCTATTGAGCCTCATAGGGTAGAGGAAGCACTCCAAGATTCGGATTGGGTGATGGCGATGCAAGAGGAGCTCAACAATTTCACTAGGAACGAGGTATGGCATCTAGTTCCACGTCCTAATCAAAATGTTGTAGGAACCAAATGGGTCTTCCGCAACAAGCAAGATGAGCATGGTATGGTGACAAGGAACAAAGCTCGACTAGTGGCCAAGGGATATTCACAAGTCGAAGGTTTGGATTTTGGTGAAACCTATGCACCCGTAGCTAGGCTTGAGTCAATTCGCATATTATTAGCCTATGCTACTTACCATGGCTTCAAGCTTTATCAAATGGACGTGAAGAGTGCCTTCCTCAATGGACCAATCAAGGAAGAGGTCTATGTTGAGCAACCTCCCGGCTTTGAAGACAGTGAGTACCCTAACCATGTCTATAAGCTCTCTAAGGCGCTTTATGGGCTCAAGCAAGCCCCAAGAGCATGGTATGAATGCCTAAGAGATTTCCTTATTGCTAATGGCTTCAAAGTCGGCAAGGCCGATCCTACTCTATTCACTATAACTCTTGACAATGATTTGTTCGTATGCCAAATATATGTTGATGATATTATATTCGGGTCTACTAACGAATCTACATGTGAGGAATTTAGTAGGATCATGACACAAAAATTCGAGATGTCGATGATGGGGGAGTTGAAGTATTTTCTAGGATTTCAAGTCAAGCAACTCCAAGAAGGCACCTTCATTAGCTAAACGAAGTACACTCAAGACATTCTAAACAAGTTTGGGATGAAGGATGCCAAGCCCATCAAGACACCCATGGGAACCAATGGGCATCTCGACCTCGACACGGAAGGTAAATCCGTCGATCAAAAGGTATATCGGTCGATGATAGGTTCACTACTCTATTTATGTGCATCTCGACCGGATATTATGCTTTTCGTATGCATGTGTGCAAGATTCCAAGCCGACCCTAAGGAATCTCACCTTACGGCCGTAAAACGAATCTTGAGATATTTGGCTTATACTCCTAAGTTTGGGCTTTGGTACCCTCGGGGATCCACTTTTGATTTAATTGGTTATTCGGATGCCGATTGGGCAGGGTGCAAGATTAATAGAAAGAGCACATCAGGGACTTGCCAGTTCTTGGGAAGATCCTTGGTGTCTTGGGCTTTAAAGAAGCAAAATTCGGTCGCTCTTTCTACCGCCAAAGCCGAGTACATTGCCGCAGGCCATTGTTGCGCGCAATTGCTTTGGATGAGGCAAACCCTGCGGGACTATGGTTACAAATTAACCAAAGTTCCTCTTCTATGTGATAATGAGAGTGCCATCAGCATGGCGGATAATCCCGTTGAGCATAGCCGCACTAAACACATAGCCATTCGGTATCATATTCTTAGGGATCACCAACAAAAGGGGGATATCGAGATTGCATATATTAATACTAAAGATCAATTAGCCGATATCTTTACCAAGCCACTAGATAAACAAACTTTTACCAAACTTAGGCATGAGTTAAATATTCTTGATTCTAGGGATTTCTTTTGATGTCTTGCGTACATAGCTCATAAATATACCTTTGATCATGTCTCTTTTATATATGCTATGACTAATGTGTTTTCAAGTGAATTTCAAACCAAGTCATAGGTGTATTGAAAGGGAATTGGAGTCTTCGGCAAAGACAAAGGCTTCCACTCCACTCCATAACTCATCCTTCGCCGTCGCTCCAAGCGATTCTTCATCTTTGGTATAATCTTCACTCATATGTTTTATTTGCCAAAGGGGAGAAAGTAGTTAGTAAAGGGCTTATATTTCACTCTAAGTATCCGTTTTTGGCGATTCATGCCAAAGGGGGAGAGTATTAGCCCAAAGCAAAAGGACCGCACCACCACCCTAATTTTAAAAATAATGATTTTCGATGGGTAAATTTTCAAATTGGTATCTTAGTGTGTTTTTAAAAGAGGAGATTTCAAAAATTGGTATCTTAAAACCCTCTTGAACACTAAGAGGAGAATTTATTGAGGGGGAGTTTTTGTTTAAGTCAAAGGAAAATCATTTGAAATAGGGAGAGAAAATTTCAAATCTTGAAAATGCTTTGCAAAATCTTATTCATTTACCTTTGACTATTTGCAAAAGGACTTTGAAAAGGATTTACAAAAAGAATTTGCAAAAACAAAACATGTGGTGCAAGCATGGTCCAAAATGTCAAAAATTAAAGAAACAATCCATGCGCATCCTATAAGTATTTATATTGGCTCAATTCCAAGTAACCTTTGCACTTACATTATGCAACCTAGTTCAAATATGTACTTCTATACTTGCTTTGGTTTGTGTTGGCATCAATAACCAAAAAGGGGGAGATTGAAAGGGAATTAGTCTCACACCTATTTTCCTAAGTGATTTTGGTGTTTGAATTGCCCAACACAAATAATTGGACTAACTAGTTTGCTCTAGTCTATAAGTTATACAGGTGCCAAAGGTTCACATAAGGCCAATAAAAAGACCAAGAAAAGGGTTCAACAAAAAGAGCAAAGGGACAACCGAAGGAACCCTGGTCTGGCGCACCGGACAGTGTCCGGTGCACTAGGGAACTCCAAGCTAAACTCCTCACCTTCGGGAATTTTCAGAGCGCTTCACTATAATTCACCGGACATGTCCGGTGCACACCGAACAGTGTCCGGTGCCCCAAGGAACAGCGACTCTAAACTCGCCAGCTTCGGGAATCCGCTCCGCTATTATTCACCGGACATGTCCGGTGCACCACCGGACTGTCCGGTGAGCCAGCGGAGCAACGGCTACTTCGCGTGAACGGTCGACTGCAGGCACATTAATTGCGCGCCAGAACGCGCAGAGGTCAGAGCACGCGTGGGTGGCACACCGGACAGCCTACAGGGCCTGTCTGGTGCACCACCGGACAGCCAGGCGGGCCCACAAGACAGAGCTCCAACGGTCGGAACCCAACGGCAGGCTGACGTGGCTGGCGCACCGGACTGTCCGGTGCGCCATTCGACAGCACACTTCCAACGGCCATTTTTGGTGGTTGGGGCTATAAATACCCCAACCACCCCACATTCAATGGCATCCAAGCTTTCAAGTTTCCAACCACCTTACAAGAGCTAGCATTCATTACAAAGCACACCAAAGAGATCAAATCCTCTCCCAACTTCACACAAAGCTTTAGTGATTAGAGAGAGTGATTTGCCGTGTTCATTTGAGCTCTTGCGCTTGGATCGCTTCTTTTCTTTCTCATTTGTTCTTGTGATCAAAACTCATTTGTAACCGAGGCAAGAGACACCAATTGTGTGGTGGTCCTTGCGGGGAAGTTTTGTTCCCGGTTGATTTGAGAAGAGAAGCTCACTCGGTCCGAGCGACCGTTTGAGAGAGGGAAACGGTTGAAAAATACCCGGCCTTTGTGGCCTCCTCAACGGGGAGTAGGTTTGAGAGAACCGAACCTCGGTAAAACAAATCCGCGTGTCACATCCTTTATTTGCTTGCGATTTGTTTTGCGCCCTCTCTCGCGGACTCATTATTGTTTCTAACGCTAACCCGGCTTGTAGTTGTGATTATCTTTGTAAATTTCAGTTTCGCCCTATTCACCCCCCCTCTAGGCGACTTTCAAGTACTTCTTGGACGAAAACTCTAGATGGGACCTGAGTCCGACTGGATCCCAGCTTCGACAACGCATCAGCTGCCGCGTTGTGATCTCTTTCCACATGATGAAATTCCAGCCCTTCGAATTTGACTTCTAGCTTTCATACAGCGGTGCAATACTTGCCCATGGACTTATGACCACCAGTGAATCTCCGAATACCATTGGCCTCTTAATGCCCAGTGATATGGCAATATTCAGTCCATGATTCAAAGCTTCGTATTCTGCTGCATTATTGGATGCTGAGAATAACAACTGAAGAGCATATTTGAGTTGTTCACCTCCAGGTGCAATGGAGAGGATCCCTGCGCCTGCCCCTTGCAGCTTTAACGAGCCATTGAAATACATCCGCCATACTTCCACAGTCTCTGGGTTATCCGGCACTTGTTGCTCCATCCACTTTGACACAAAGTCAACTAGTGCTTGAGTCTTTATTGCCGTGCGAGGTCGAAACTCGATGTCGTGAGCTCCTAGTTCGTAGGCCCACATGGCTATTCTTCTGATGGCTTCCTTGTTGTGGAGAATATCTCCTATTGGAAATCCAGTGACTACTATGACTTTGTGGTCGTCAAAGTAGTGACGGAGCTTGCGTGCAGTTAGAAGTACTGCATACAACAGCTTTTGAACTTGAGGATATTTCTTCTTTGAGGGCCCCAGAAACCTTGCTAATGAAATAGACGGGATGTTGTACTGGATATGCATGTCCTTTTTCAGCTCGCTCGACTACCAACGTGGTGCTTACCACGTGAGTTGTGCAAGAGATATATAATAGTAGATCCTCGGCCGGCTGATCCGACGTGGCTCGGCGCGGTGGTTTTAGTACTGGTGGTGTTGTCAGGAATTTCTTCAGTGCATCAAGAGCTTCCTGGGCTTCTTCAGTCCATTGGAACTTGTCTACCTTCTTGAGCAATTTGTAGAACGGTAGGCCTTTCTCTCCTAGCCTTGATATGAACCTGCTCAAAGCTATCATGCATCCAGTAAGTCTTTGTACTTTCTTTTGCAATCGTGGTGCTTCCATTCTCATGATAGCCTCGATCTTTTCTGGGTTGGCTTCAATTCCTCGGTGGCTGACAATGAATCCAAGTAATTTTCCTGCCGGTACGCCGAAGACACATTTTTCTGGATTAAGCTTCCATCGATATCTCCATAGACTGTTGAAGACCAGTTGCAAATCTTCAATGAAATTTTCTAAGTCTTCTATCTTGATCACCACGTCATCCACATAAGCTTCCACACGCTTGCCCCAGTGGTTGGCTAAGCATGTCTGAATGGCTCTCTGGTAAGTCGCTCCAGTGTTTTTAAGGCCAAACGACATGGAGGTATAGCAAAAAGCTCCAAACGGGGTGATGAATGCAGTTTTTTCTTCATCTTCTTTTGCTAGACTGATCTGATGATACCCAGAGTAGCAATCCAAGAAAGACAACATAGAGCACCCGACGGTTGAATCCACCACCTGGTCTATTCTAGGAAGTTCGAAGGGATCCTTCGGACAGTGCTTGTTGAGATCTGTATAGTCGACGCACATGCGACAATCCCCTTTATTCTTTTTGAGTACAAGAACAGGATTCACCAACCATTCAGGATGCAGCACTTCTCTAATGAACCCTGCCACGACTAAGCGAGCCAGCTCGGCACGAATGGCTTCTCTCTTGTCAGGCGTGAAACGATGCAGCTTTTGTCAAATCAGCCTCGCCTGAGGGTAGACTTTCAGTTTGTGCTCAGCAAGCTCTCTTAGGACTCCCGGCATATCCGCAGGTTGCCACGCGAATACGTCTCAGTTGCCTTGCAGGAACTGGACGAGCGCGTTTTCCTATTTGTCATCCAGGCTAGAGCTGATGGTAGCAGTCTTGCACTCGTCGGCGAACCCAAGGTTGATTCTCTTGGTTTCTTCAGTCGGCCGCATAGAGGTCACGGCTTGAGCTTCATTCGTGGGTACCACGAGGTCTTCCTCAGGCTTTGAGTTCACCTGCGCAGAAGAAGTCGCCGATGGCTTGGTGGTGAGAGCCACCTGAATGGCCTCTCGGAAACACTCTGCGGCGCCTTGGAAGTCAGCACGCACAGTTATGATTCCTTGTGGTCCTGGCATCTTCAATATCATGTACGTATAATGTGGAATGGCCATGAACTTCACCAGTCCAGGCCTGCCGATGATGGCGTTGTATCCGCAGTCGAAGTTTGCCACCTCGAACCTTAGGAACTCGGTTCTGTAGTTTTTAGGAGTTTCGATGGTGACCGGCATGTAGATGTGTCTGAGTGGATATTCTCCTTCAGTTGGCACGATGCCGAAGAAAGGAGTGTCTGACTCATGGAGCTTTTGAGGGGAACCCCCAAGCCTTGAAGCGTCCAGGGGAAGGTGATGTTGATGCTGCTTCCCCCATCTACTAACACCTTCTTCACCCTGCTCTCTTGGATCACCGGGTCGACGAGGAGTGGGTACTTGCCTGGGTGATCGAAGTTGAGCCACTGATCTACCCGAGTGAAGGTGATCGGGTGTTCAGACCATCGATATGGGGCGGGAAGGCTGGTGGCCGCCACCAGTATCTGACGATCGTTGAGCTTCTGTTGCCTCATACTTTCCTGCGATCCATGTCCGCCGAAGATGACGTTGACATCTCCATCGACGCGCGGGAACGCTCTACCTCCTCCCCCTCCTATTGTTGAGGTTGTCGAGGTTCTCCAGGTCCTCCTCGTGGTCGGGGAGGTGGCAGAGGTTGGAAGGGTCGGCCGTTCCCCACGGAGTGCTTGAAGTCTCTGCAGTTCCGGAGGGTGTGGCGCATGTCTTTGTGGTATGGGCACTGGGTGTCGAGGATGTTGTCCAGTGTACGTTTGCCTCCATGAGGTCCTCCTCGGGCGCGAGAGGCGGGTAGTCTGGCGGCGTGGACTTCTTCATGAGGCCTCTTCTCCCAACGTTTGTTGGGTTGTTGGTTCGTGTCGCGCAGTGGTGCCGCCGATGCAGGCTTTGCTCCTCCGATGAGGTCTTGAGCTCATTCGTCGGTAGTGATGTAGAGGTCAGCTTCCCGGAATAGCTGCTCGGAGGTAGTCGGCGCCTTCTGCAGTATGGCTCGGATGAAGGCCGAGCCATTAGATCCCCAGTAGAAGTCCTCGATCACCGCTGCTTCCTCAACCTCAGGGATTCGATTCCTCATGGTCTGAAATCTTTTGAGGTATGATCGAAGAGTCTCATCCCCTTGGCGCTTGATGGTCTTGAGGTCCCATGGCTATGCTGGCTTGTCGGAGAGGGATTGGAAGTTGGCAATGAAGCACCGACTGAAGTCGCTCCAGTCGTCGATGCAGTGTCGGGGTAGGTGTCATAGCCACTACAGTGCATCTTGCCCAAGAACGATGGGAAGGTATGCAGTCATCACGTCTTCAGTTGCCCCAGCGGCCTGGGCGGCAGTGGTGTAGACGGCCAACCAGCCTCCTGGGTCCTACTTAGGCTCATACTTGTCAACGTTGGAGACCTTGAAGTTAGAGGGCCATTGAATGGCCCTAAGACGTGGAGTGAGCGCCGATACCCCACACGTGTCCTCCTGCCGACGATGATGATGTCGGTCCCGGGGAGGGGAGTCGTTGACGTGGTGCCTCAACCGTCCCCGGGTCGTGCCGCCAGTTGAAGCCGTTGTCGACTCAACTTTGGTGGCCTGACTTCGCGCGGGGATGCCGTGATCCCGGTCATACTCTTCTCGGCGCCGGATCTTGTTCTCATGCCGTCGTTCGTGCGAGGCATTGATGGAGCTCCGTGTGTCCCACCGACTGTTGATGGCGTGTCGTAGGTCGCTCGAAGGATGAGCGAGAGGAAGAAGATGATTAGCTGCCAGAATGAGTAGCCATCGATAGCCCTCAGCGTCTAGAGTCCGGGGGAGGCCATCAGCGATCCGAGCTAACACTCCACTGACCTCGCTCGGTGTGTTCATAGCTCGGGCGAAGTCAGGGTTCAGGTTTTGGCCAAGAAGATGGTTCTCTCGGCGTTGTTTCGCTTCCTGTTTGGCCTGCTCTTGAGCTTGCCGATGATCACGCCATCGGGAATTCCTTCTTTCCCTAAAGACTCATTCATCTAGAGTTTATCCCACCTTTGAGACCTCATCCCGTGACACGGGCTACGCCGGATCGCATTCTCTGGCTTCATGGTGTCTCCAAATATTTCAGCGTCGGTTCCTTCGTCGGCGAGATTCTCGCTGAAGAGGTTCTTCTCCCGGCGCGGTTGGTTCATCGTCGGAGACGGGAGAAAATTCTATTCTTCCTTCGATAAAGAGGACGTCGGGGTAGAATGGCGCCACCGTAGTGACAAGCTTCTTCCTGTTCTCCTTTGAGGGTGGAGATACCTAGAGAGCAGCCTGATGAGCTTTTACCTTGTTTGGTTCCCTTTTCCTTGTGATATGTGTCCATTCTTCCATGGAAGAGGTGGTCAGCGGAGTTCTCCGGGTAGATGGACCCTCTACTCCTAGCTTGCGGGAGGGAGTCTTCGCTCTGAGCGCTAGAGGTTGCGTTATTTCTGGCTTTGCTCTGACTTTTCCGGAGGTTGTTGTAGAAGGCTTTTTCACCGGTAGATCTGCGATGCGATGCAGAATTCCTTTTTTGTCTGCTATGGATGAAATGGTTCCGAAGCAGAACATGGACCCAGGGCGGAGGGCAATCTTGTTCTTGAAGGTGATGGCCATTGAGCTAGCTTGGATCAGTGACACACCCCCTACCTGGCGCGCTAGCTGTCGGTGTTTTGGGTCCGACTGCGCACCCAGGGTTGTCCCTCGAGGTGCTTTTCGGAGTAGGATGGTGTTACCGAATGTAGCTTGATGGTTCGTGCCAAATGCACGAGAGACAGTGGACGATTTTGTATATGTTCGGGTCGCTTTGGGATGCGTAATACCCTACGTCCTGGCATGGATATGTTGTGTGGTGGGTTACAAAGGGGGGTCCTCTAGTATCGAGGATGTTAGAGAACTGAGTAGATGGCTAAGCAGTGAGATGATCTTGAAGGTGGGCCCCCTAGGCCTTATATATTCGACCGTGGGACATTACATATTGATATGATAACCACCTGTTCCTAAGTAATAGTGAACCGACTGAGTTTATCTTCCTATAACCTCGCCGACTTATAATCCTTTGGCTCCAACGTCTGATGGCGCTGCGCGAGAAAGTCGGATCAATGCTGCAGATAGCGTTTGAGTTCAGCGAAACGCATGGGCTCGAGTTGATCCGTTCTGTTGAAAATTCCTCCCCTGGCCCACAAAGGGATGGCCTTCACGAAGTAATGGGCCTGGGGCCTCTCACGAGGCCTTCTTGCCTTCTAGTGGACTCGGGGGATATCTGTCCTCCACACCCGCCTCGTGATCATGTGAGCGAGGTGGCACAGGAGGCGGTGGCGGGATCCCAAGTTCCTCATCATCATCTGAAGATGTGTCAGCAACTGTACCCTAGGTCTCGAACTGTGTGAAGGTCTCATCCTCAGCCTGAACATCTGATACTGGATCTGGCACAGGGACTGGGTCCTCAGGGGCTAGATGATAGGAACCAAACTGAAGGCGAGAGGCCTCGAGGGTGCCCTGGAACTAATGAGGACTAATTAGATGTGCGAAGATGTGACAGATATAATGCGCATAGGGTAGCTGACGGCAAGCACGGAGACCATCCAATACTGTACCCTAGATCTCACAAATAAGGAAGTCAACCACATCAAACTCTGAATGTGAGATCAAGGCACCAAGTAGCCATAACTAAATATGAGTAGTAGCCTCTCTATATCCCATCCTAGGTAGCTGTGTCCATCTCATCAGCTCATATAAGTACTTCGTTGCAGTGGTGAAGTCAGTTGGAGAGCGTTGTGACCCATCTGTGAAAGGAGGTCTGAACAGGGTCATGACATGAGTTGTGGCTAGTACAACTCCGCCGTGAGGGCGACGAGGAGGATCCGAGGTGCCATAGCACAAACTCTGGAGCCGAGTCGACGACTCTGGAAATCCAAAGAGCTGGCGAATCTAGCTAGCATGCAAAGTGACATCCTCTCTCTCAAAGCGGAATCACATCCACTAATGATTAGGGTCAATCCACACTGTAGCATAAAACACTCTGATCCACTCCTCGATATATCTGCCACTCGCAGTCAGTAGTGAAAGCAGTCCTGGCAGATAAGAGAGATGAACCTCTCAATCGGCACCGGCTATGAGCAGAAAAGCAGGTAAATCCAATAGACGGTGCACTCTCAAAGTGATCTGAGCTGACAGCTGTGCCCGAAAGGACTCCTGAGTCCTGGTACTAAAGAGAGCCACTACGACAGGGTCCCTCTGAGATGGCAACTAGGACTCCACCGGTACATGCCTGAACCGACGTACCCAAGCTTAGTGGCACGCTGAAAGTCGAGGAGACGGGGATCAGCAGCGAGGGGTCGCACCTCATTCTTGTCACGCTTGCTGAAGCAAGGTGGTGGAATGGGCAGAGCGGAAATGGGAGTAGGAGGGGGAATAATGGAAGCTGGAGTGGTGGAGGTGGTGGGTGTAGCGGAAGTGGTGGATGGCTCTAGAGCAATAGGAGCTGGTGAAGTGGGAGGTGGAGTAGACACTGTGGTGGAAGGTGTGGAGGGAGCAGTAGAGCAAGGCCGAGATGCGAGGCGACGAACTCTGTAGGCTTTCTGATCAGAGGAAGTCTGCAATCGTCCTCCCCGCTCTGCCTGCTCTACTGCTGCTGCCGCTGCAAGTGCTGCACGAGCGGCTCTATCCATATGACTTCTTCTGGCCCTCCTACTGCTCACGGTAAACCGTCTTCCCCTTGACCTGCCTGAAGGGGCAAGGAGGGTCCTCATCGTCTCCTCCCCCTAGCGCTGAGACGTTCTTCGTCCACACCATCCTAACCTGAGAGCTGCATGAGTGAGTGAAAAGTTAAGCAGGAGTAGATAGCAGCTGATAAGATCATAAATGAAGTGATCGCTACCTAGAAATCTCATGAGACAGAGAGAAGATCTATGTAGGACTGGTGATGGGCACACGGGCAGGCAAGATCACTGAAATGATAGAAGAGGTGAGCATGTATTAGTCACATAGTCATAAGTATATGAAATGGGAATAAATACATATACAGAGAGTGAAGACACAAAAGCTGAGTGATTTGGAGAACCAGGAGTCAAACGACGCGAGAACGACGTTTGAACGAAGAATTATGCCATAGGAGGTTTGAAATTGGAGATGCGGCATTAAATGAGTTGGAATTGAGCCAACACTTCACGAGTTGGTATATATGAGTGCATATGAGTGAAGTGTGTGCTTGGTTTTAAATTTGGCGGAGAAAATGAATTTGTGGCACTCAGCTCAGAAACAATCGGTATAAATGTGAAACAGTGGTGTAATCGGTGTCTGGGATATCGGATTGGCGTGAAATTTGGCGAAAGTGTTACTAGAGGTGGCATGAAGGTGCTGGAAAAATCTAGGGTCGATTTGAACAAATTTGAGTGGTTGATGTATTTCATCGAACACGTGGCGTGCGGGGATTTAGGTTTTGAATGAAATGGCTATTGGAGAGTTTGAAACCTCCCAAAGGGAGTAGAAAACCTGCAGGGGGATTCAAGGGACACAAGGGCACATACAGGTTGCACAAGATTCCATAGATTTGAAGAGAATTTGGATGGGAATTCAAAAGGTGGTAGTGGTTGGGCTTCACTGCACAATCAGAGGATCAGAGAAGGGAGAAAATCAGTGGAGGAGCTCACCAGGTGAAGGATGAGGGAGGCTGCTTGAGCTGGAGAAGTTTGTCGGAGAACTCCGGTGATCACCAGCGGCAAGAACGCAAAATTCCAGAGAGCCGGAGATAGAGAGATATGAACTGGAGGAGAGGAGAAGTGTTTGGCTTGGGCTCGGGTTGGGGAATCCTTTTTAAAAACCGATTATGGGCACACCGGACAGTCTACAGTGCATGTCCGGTGGACACCGAACAGCGCAGCACAAAAGAAGATCTGTGCGCGCCCAGTCGGTGCACTAGACATTGCACAGTGCAGTGTCTGGTACACATCCGACTGTCCGGTGAGCCCAGACAGAGGGAATTTTGAAATTTTCAAGGAAATTTTGAACCAAACCAAATCCCAACTTATAAGCACATAAAAGAACACCTGTTGGGACAGGTATTGGTACCCTCACATATTCTCTCATATTTTTCAAAATATTTTGCCATAGGCTAGATATTTCTTAGAGAAAATAATCAAATGGTGAGATTTGCATTTCGGCTTTGCACTAGAGGTTTCATGAATGAGTTGAGTTTTGAATACTCCCCTTAAGTGCAGTACCACGTGCATATCTCAAGAACCAACAATTGCATAGTAAATAAAATTTTAAGTACCAAAAAGCTTAAATGCTAAGGGTGTGTTTGGTTTGGCTTTTGGCTTTGGCTTTTGCCCCCTAAAAGTCAAAAGTCAAACCAAAGGGCTGAATTTGGAAAGCAGCTTTTTCTAAAAGCTAACTTTCTTGTAGTGCAAAACTAAAAGCACCTCTGGACCTGCTTTTAGCAGTTTTTAGGTGGAACTGTGAAAATATATATGGACGAATTTTTAGCGACTTTTAGTGGTTTCGACCAAACGGTTTTTAGTTTTTTAGCAGTTCACAGCCCACAGCAGCTTTTTTCACAGCTCACAGCCCACATCAGCTTTTTTCACAGCCACAGCCCAACCAAACAGACCCTAAGACTTGTCAAGTTTGAGCCCATGTTAAGCTTTTTCAATCACTTTGTTGGCGGTTATCTTTACTAGGTTAGACAAGCCCTAGATGCAGTACAAGAAAATTAAATATGCAATGCAGGCTTGACAACACCATTTTGAGATTAAGTGAAATTTCTGCCTTAACATACAAAAGCGGGTTTTATCTAGTGGCTTTGTGAAAATGTTCGCTAATTGATCTTCTGATCTCACTCCTTCTAAAATAATGTCTCCTTTAGCAACATGATCTCTAAGGAAGTGATGACAGATATTAATGTGCTTGGTGCGAGAATGTTGTACAGGATTATTAGTAATTTTAACAGCACTCTCATTGTCACACAACAATGGTATCTTTTATAGAACTACACCATAGTCTAGAAGAGTTTGTTTCATATAAAGAATTTGTGTGCAACAAGCACCTGCGGCAATGTATTCTGCTTCGGCGGTTGACAAGGCAACACTATTTTGCTTCTTAGAAGTCCATGAAACTAGTGATCTCCCAAGCAAGTGGCATCTCGCAGATGTACTTTTTCTATCAATTTTGCAATCGGCATAATCCGAATCGAAATAGCCAATTAAATCAAAAGTAGCTCCTTTGGGATACCAAAGGCCAACGCTTGGGGTGTGCTTAAGATACCTAAGAATTCTTTTAACAGCGTGAATATGAGCTTTCTTAGGATTTGCTTGAAATTGAGCACACATATAGACACTAAACATGATATCGGGCCTAGATGCAGTAAGATACAATAAACTACCAATCATGGAAGGTAGAGAGTTTGATCAACCGGGTTACCTCCCTCATCTAGGTCGAGATGTCCATTAGTTGGCATGGGTGTCTTGATTGGTTTGCACTTCTCCATATTAAATCTTTTCAACAAGTCTTTGGTATACTTCTCTTGTGAGAGGAAGTTCCCATCTTTCATTTGCTTGACTTGAAAGCTAAGGAAGTATGTTAGCTCACCAATCATTGACATCTCGAACTCCTTCGACATCAACTCACCAAATTCCTTGCAATGATAATCATTTGTCGAGCCAAAGATTATATCATCAACATAAACTTGACAAATGAAAATGTCACCGTTATGCTTCTTTGTGAATAGAGTTGTGTCGACGGTCCCAATCTTGAAGCCCTTTTCGATGAGGAAGTCGTGAAGACGCTCATACCAAGCCCTTAGAGCTTGCATTAGCCCATATAGCGCCTTGGACATCCTGTAAGCATGATTAGGATATCTAGGGTCTTCAAACCCGGGTGGTTGCTCAACATATACAAGTTCATTTATGAAGCCATTTAAAAATGCACTTTTTACATCCATTTGATAAAGCTTTATGTCATAGCATGATGCATATGCAAGTAGGATATGGATGGTTTCGAGTCGAGCAACCGGTGCAGAGGTCTCTCCAAAATCTAAGCCTTCAACTTGAGAGAAGCCCTTTGCAACAAGTCTTGCCTTGTTCCACACAATTATACCTTGATTATCTTGTTTGTTTCTGAACACCCATTTTGTTCCAATAATCCTTGCATCTTGTGGAGGCTTCTCCAGGGTCCAAACTTGGTTGTGGGTGAAGTTGTTTAATTCTTCATGCATGGCATTCACCTAGTCTGAATCCTGTAGCGCCTCATCTATACATGTAGGTTCAACACAAGAAACAAAAGAGTGATGTTCAATAAATGAAGCATGTTTATGAGAACAGTGATAACCCCTTGTGAAAGACTCCCAATGATTTGATCTTGTGGGTGTGCTTGAAGTAGTGATGAGTTTATCTTGTCAACCACTTGGGAAGAAGATCTTGGAGCATCAACATCTTCAGCTTGTACTCTTGCTTGTTCATGAGAGACAAATGTATCTTCATTTGCATGCCTCTCATCTTTTTCATCATCATGTGGTACATTTGATGAAGAAGGCTTGTCAATATTTTGCACCTCTTCTTCATTTTCTTTTGGTTTGATGGCTCTAATTGGCATGTTCTTCATAGCTTCCCTAAGTGGCTCATCACCTACATCATCAAGATTTTCAAGTGCTCCTTAGGAGCCATTAGTCTCATCAAACTCCACATCATATGTTTCTTCTACCATGCCAGTGGCATGATTGAATACTCGATATGCTTTGGATTTTGATGAATAACCAAGTAGGAAACCAATATCACAATGTCTTTGAAACTTCCCTAGGTGATGGCGTTTCTTGTAGATGTAGCATTTGCATCCAAACACCTAAAAGAAGGAGACATCTGGCATTTTCCCATTTAGCAGTTTATAGGGAGTCTTCTCGAGTAGTCGGTGAGGAAATAGCCTGTTTGATGTGTAGCATGCAGTGTTGACAGCTTCAGCCCAAAACCTCTCTGGTGTGTTATACTCATCAATCATTGTTCTTGCCAGAGTGATAAAGGTCTTGTTCTTCCTTTCAACAACTCCATTTTGTTGAGGTGTGTATGTTGCAAAAACTTCATGCTTGATCCCAATCTCATCACAATATTCATGAATGTTGGTGTTGTCAAATTCTTTCCGTTATCACTTCTAATCTTCTTGATTTTGCAATCAAATTCATTTTGAGCCTTCTTGGCAAACTTCTTGAATATAGATGCAACTTCAGACTTATCATGGAGAAAGAACACCCAAGTGTATCTTGAAAAGTCATCAACAATAACAAGACAATAGATGTTGTCACCAGCACTAGCATAAGTTGTTGGTCCAAATAGATCCATATGAAGCAGTTCTAGTGGCCTTGATGTTGACATAAAAGCTTTTGTAGGATGTGTGTTAGCAACTTGCTTTCCAGCTTGACATGCACTATAAGGCTTATCCTTTTCAAATACAAGATCCTTTAGTACTCTAACCATGTCTTTCTTTAGTACTTTCTTGAGTGTTCTCATTCCAACATGTGCAAGCCTCCTATGCCATAGCCATCCAAGTGATGCTTTGGTAAAGAGGCAAGTCCTTAAGTTTGCATCTTCAGAGGTGAAATCCACTAAGAATTATACCCAATACCACTCTTGTTTTTTTTCATGATAGTGTTCATGAGCAACTCATTTTGAAGGTATTGGCCCTTGTTGAACTTTTGCACACTTGTGGTAAGATGTTCATTTTCATTCTTATGTTTCTTGACCTCATTTCTAAGCCTTTCATTATCCTCTACCAACTCATTGTTAATGTCATTGCTCTCTATGACAACCTTTCCTCTAGTGGTTGCATCAGTCAAGTATCTCTTCAATTTCTGGTTGTCTAGTGTCAAAACTTCAACTTTTTCAGTCAATTCATCATGAAGACTAGTTTGATCATCTTGGCTCAAATCATCACATGAGGTTGATCTTAACTGTAGGGTTAATAACCTCATGTGTACTGCAAGATAAAAGCTCACTTGCAACAAGAAGATTATCATAGTCAATTTTGATTTTTGTATAATCTTCCTTAATTTTGACAAGTCTATCTTTCAACTCCCTATTTGCTTCATTTAATTTGTCACACTTATCCTTAGCATCTTTTAGGGAGGATTTGAGCTCATTTACAGTGGATGACATAGTTTTATTTTCCTATTTCATTTCATCACTAGCTTTTATAACTATGTCATACTTGGCAGTTAAAAATTCATTTTCATCCTTTAACTTATCACATTTAGCCTTTGACTTCCTAATGATTTGAGTGTATTCCTTAAGTAAGTCAGTTAATTCATCATAGGAAGGTGAAGCAAACTCATCATCACTATCACTATCACTATCATCAATAATATCATTCTCAATTTGTACCTTCCGTTCACCTTTAGCCATAAGGCATAGGTGAGAAGTAGATGAGGGTGATGGTGGTGGTGAAGAGAAGTCCCTAGCGATAGCGACAACTTTTTCATCATTTTCTTCTTCACTTGAAGAAGACCCGCTTGAGGACTCAATGTTAGTGAGCCAGTCACCAACAATGTATGCCTTTCCATTTTTCTTCTTATGGAATCTTTTGTGCTTCCCATCCTTTCTTTTGAAGAATTTCTTTTCCTTTTTCTCATCATCGCTGTCATCATCTTTCTTGCCCTTGAACTTGTTCTTCTTGGGCTTGTTGCATTGATGAGCAAGATGATCGAGTTCTCCACAATTATAGCAGTCCATCTCAGAGATGTGCTTTCTTTTGCTGGAGAAGAACTTCTTTCTTGAGTCAAACTTGATGCCTTCTCTATTGAGTTTCTTTAACATTTTGGTGGTCTTCCTTACCATCAAAGCAATGTTAGCATCTAGATCATCATCACTTGAGGATTCTTCCTCAATTTGCACTTTAGCTTTCCCTTTCTTTTCCTGATTAGCCTTGAGAGCCAATTCTTTTCTTTTGGAAGATGACCCATCCTTGTCATTTATGTGCATGTACATCTCATGAGCATTGATCTTTCCCAATATTTGTGTTGGGGTAGCAACTGAAAGATCCATCTGATGTAGCACTGTGACAATGTGTCCGTATTTGTCAATTGGGAGGACACTGAGAATCTTCCTCACAACATCCGGTTGTGAAATCTGGGTGAGCCCCAAGCCATTGACTTCCTCTACAAGAATATTAAGACGTGAGTACATATCATTAGCATTTTCATTTGCAAGCATCTTAAAAGAATTTAATTTTTTCATTGGAATGTGATATCTCTCCTCACGCTCACTTTTAGTCCCTTCATGTAGAGCACAAATATCCATCCACAAATCATGAGCATCTCTATAATTTCTTACTCTATCAAAGACATCTTTGCAAAGGCCTCTAAAAAGAGTGTTTTTGGCCTTAGCATTTCACTTTTCATAATTAAACTCTTCTCCTACAAGATTTGTGGGATCTCTTGGTTCGGGAGCCCTTGAGTGGCGGCTTTGTAGACACCAATGTCTATAGCCTCTAAGTAAGCTTCCATACGAATTTTCTAATATGGAAAATCGTCACCATAAAAAATGAGAGGAGGTCCATCCCCGCCGGACATCGCTACTCTAGCGGTTAAGCTAATCTAAGAGCAATAAGGCTCTGATACCAATTGAAAGGATCACGATACATAAGAGGGGGGTGAATTGGGCTTTTCTAAAAATCAACAACAATTAAACCCTAAGCAAGATTCCAACTTCACCCAACTACTAGCAATAAGAGAATACTACTAGAAAGACAACAATACTAAGACATTACTTCAACTACTTGCTAAACAACTAAACAAGGTAAAATGCTTGAATTAAATGTGGAATGTAAAGCAAGGTCTAGAAGATTCCTCCAATTTTTCCCGAGGTACCGAAGAGTTGACACTCTTCCCTAGTCCTCGTTGGAGCACCCGCGCAAGGGTATCGCTCCCCCTTGTCCTCGCAAGAACCAAGTGCTCACTATGAGATGATCCTTTGCCACTCCGGTGCGGTGAATCCCTCACGACCGCTTACAATCTCGAGCCGAGTCACCAACAAATCCTCCAAGGTGATCACCATGCTCCCAACACCACTAAGCCGTCTAGGTGATGCCGATCACCAAAAGTAACAAGCCATAGACTTTCACTTGACCAAGAGAAGCCTAATATATGCGGTGTGTGCTCTAGGTGGCTCTCACTTGCATTAATGAGGTCCTAATATGGGACTAAGATTTTCTAATCACCTCACTATTCTTTGTGGTGCTTGCAATGCTCTAGCAATGTATGGTCATCAATGTGGGCAGCAAGAAATTCAATATGGTGGGTGGAGGGGGTATAAATAGCCCCACCCACCAAACTAGCCGTTAACAGGGTTTGCTGCGCATGGGCACACCGAACAGTCCGGTGCGCCACCGGTGCACCAACGGTCGATTCCAACGGCTAGTTCTGACAGCTAGCCGTTGGGCTAATGGCACACTGGACAGTGAACAGTTCCTGTCTGGTGCACACCGGACAGTCCGGTATGGCGGCTAAAATTCGACTCCGCAACTCGTTGCTCTCGGGTTTTTTTGGGGGCGAGGCTCTGCCCCCGGGCCTGGCTGGCCCCACTGTCAAGGGGCTCACCTGACAGTCCGGTGCACACCAGACAATCCGGTGCCCCTAAGACAGAAACCCTAACTTCTTTTTCATTCTGATTTTCGAATCTGTTTTCGTTGTAACTTGTGAGTGTGTTATAGAGTGACACCTAGCATTAGATGTGAGTGTGAATATGAACCAACACTACACTAGAATTCTCTTGGTCAAACTACTTATCCACAACCCCTCTTTATAGTATGACTAAAATAAAATAGAAGACCTAACTCTATACCGAGTGTCCACAACTCCTTCGACACTCAGAATACGAAGACCTTTATCTTTTGATTCGTTGTTTCAGCCATCGCTTCAAGTTCTCATCTCAGGGATTGTTTTCACCATTGTAGTACAACTTCCTGTAATGCGACCTAACTTACCATTTGCTCTGCAAAACACACGTTAGTCACATATAATATTACATTATCATTAATCACTAAAACCAACCAGGAGCCTAGATGCTTTCACCCTTTCTCCCTACCACGTCGCCACCTCCCGCTTTCTCTGTCGTGGCTCGTGCTCGATGCTGGTGTTCCCTGCTCTAGGCCTTCCAAAGGAGCCCACCTAAGGATTCCACCACCGTCGGTTGGCCCTAGGAGCTTGCTATCGCCACCACCAGGAGCCTGTCACCGCCACTGCCTGGGACGTTGTTTCATGTAAACCTAACAGATCTGTTCATTTCTAACTTTTGTTCATCATTGTGTGTCATGTATCTATTCATCTGAATTGAATATGGTACCCTCTCCTAGCTAGGAATTAGTTGTTGCAACATTCCACCATTATCTTACTTTGTGTAACACCTTAGAGTGTTTGAAGACTTGAATGGTGCCTGGTGAGGATGATTCGAGTGGGAATATTTCAAGTTGGTTTCTATGTCGGTTTAGTACTAGCTAATGAGTCTGTTAGCGTTTCTTTCTTGTAAAAGGGGCCAGTTAGGGCCAAGGCATATATAAGCCAAATTTGTAATAGACTAAAGGATATGGAATAATACCAAATAGAAAAACGACTCGTACCTGGGGTTTGTTTAGCCTCCACCTATCACTTGGCGATTCAGCCATTACTGGCTCACGCCGTGGTGTAGAGGCGCACCATCTGCAACGGGTCAGTACACTTCCTCGCCTCTGATCCTCAGCGATGATGACTCGGCGCGGTGTGCGTCGGACGTGGTTGGTGCAAGTCATCACGACTCCACATCCACGTCCATCGGTTCAGACTACGTTCATGCTGGAAGCTATGGCGGGTGTGAAGAAATCCGAGGCCGTGAAATGGGATCAAGTGCTAAGCACTTTGGACACAATCGTGCAGAGGATCGAGTCCACTGAGCGGACTCAACATCAATTGGTGGGACAACAACGCTGGCCAAATCAGTGGCAGAACAAGCAGCGAAGGATCGGGATGAGATGGCATGTCAGATTGCTGATACTAGCAAACGGGTGGCCTCACTCACGTTGGAGCAGATGGCAACAAGCATGGAGCAGTTTGTGGTGGATGCTGCTGCATCTTCCTCGGCTCATTCAAGCATGGTTACACCTCTACACCGAGAGGTTTGTCCAGGAGGTCCTCGAGGTTCTCTTGATCGAGTTGTTCCTCCAGCGGATCATCATGTTCCTCCTCATCATCATATCGACATGATGTTCGCGGTGGTCATCGGGTTGAAGGAGCTGAACATCAATAGATTGTTGGCACACCTCGTCTATTCATGAAGTTTTCCTTTCCCAAATTTGGTGGCGAATCACCTTTGATATGGTTGGGCAAGTGCCATGACTACTTTCAGATGTATCAAGTACTTGGTTCTATCTGGGCGATGGCTACTTCCATGCATATGGAAGGGAAGACAGCCAAGTGGCTACATGTATTCAAACTTTTATCATGGTTTGGGGATTTGGAGTAGTTTTCATCTGTTGTGTTGGCTCAGTTTGGATTACATGAAAATCCTCAAGCCATGTATGATTTGCTCTATTTGGGGCAGACTAGTTCTCTTGATGAGTATGTTTCAACGTTTGATGATTTACGCTATAGTGCTGTTGTTCATAATAACACATTGGACGAGACATTTTTAATCAGTTTGTTAAGGGTTTGAAACGGGAGATAAAAGGACCTACGATGTGTTAGGTGCCTACTACTGTCAATAGAGCAGTGTTGTTGGCTAAATTAGAACATGATGTTTTCGACAATGGATGGACTAAGTTTCAGTCAGGTGTTGGTGGTCCAAGAGGTGTTCCAATGAAAGCTGCTGAAGCTTGTGTTGAGGGCCTTCCTCTTCCTAAGATGCTCAAAAACACGACTAACCATTTGCTTTCAGTGTATTACTAAATATTACAGGAGCTTCATCATTAGAAAAGCTTCGATACAACACAAGAGGAGCAAAGCAAGCTTCGTCTGTCAAGCTTCATCACAGTGAAACGGATAGACAATGTGGCTTTGGCATTAACGAAAAGGAAGTACAATGAAGCATGCTTCATAAAGCAGGCTTCGTCACGATGAAACAATGAGACGATGCAAGGAGAAAGTGTTGCTCAAGTTATTAAATACAAATGGCGATGTTGTCGTTGTGACATTTTGTAAACTATGTATGTAATCGTTAAGGGCATAAATATAATAGTGTACGAACCCTTACGTTGCCTATAAATAGATGAACAGTATTCCCATACTATTCACGCTGGATTGTAATTGCTCTCGCGTCAACACTTTCAAACAAGCCGAAGGTATCAATGTAATATAAATTTCGTTAATGTTCATATATATATATATATATCATGAAATAAATATATGAGTGAATGAATGAATAACATATATTGTCTCTATGAACTCTTGTCCTCGTGAATGATGAAGGTGTGTCCTCCATAACCTTCGTCAGAAGATCGTTATATCCGAAAGGAGATAATGCTTTGAAAGACGAAGGTCCTTAATTTTTAACAATTTTGTTGCTTTGTTCTTGATTCACAACATTTGAAAACAAGTGAACAACAACTAGAATGGGTGGTGACAGTTTGGGACTGTCCAAGGAACGACAACTCCAAGATTATCGTAGAGCTCATGGCCTATGTTTTACTTGTGGGAGAAAATTTGATGTTGTCCATGCTGCTAAGTGTGGAAGAAAAGCACCTGCTATGCTCAATGTGTCGACCGTGGAGGATATGTCTTTGGAATTGTCTTATGAGGTTTTACATAAATTGGATCAGGAAGATCAAACTGTGGAGTTATGCAGTTTATCTATTCATGTTGTGTCAAGATTCTTAAATTAGTATAAAAATATAGTTTGAATAATGATATACATGGACATATAAAACACAAGCAATCTACAATCACAAGTTATACACACTTACACATAATTATAAATGTACAAATTAATAATTAAGCATGGCATGAGTACATGACACATAAAAGTTCGGGTAATTCGGGTATTTCGGGTACCCGGTTGTGATACCCGAATTACCCGAAATAAATTCGGGTTTTGCAAGTTGCTACCCGAAATTCCCGAACAAAATTTGGGTTTCGGGTATTTCGGGTTCGGATTCGGATATTCCGGGTTCGGGTTTCGGGTTACGGGTTTTTTGCCCAGCCCTAGTTAAGAACAGAAGGGGAGGATAGTATTTGGTTGCATGCTCTAGTCCGGAATTAGGTTTTCTTGCTTTTGGTGGATTCTGGTAGCTCGGCTACTTTTATTAACTCGAACTTTACTCGGAGATCATGATTGTTGACTCATTAAGCAGCACAACTGAGGGTGAAGACAGCCAGTGGGCTAGAGTTGGTGAGTACTACTATGGTGTAGGCAGTTTAATGGTGGTGTGATGGATATACTTTTAATACTGACTTGAGAGTATTGGATTTGGGACCATATGATACTATTCTGGGAAGTCATTGGTTGAAACAAAATAGTCATATTACTTGCAACTGGAATCAGAAATTTCTGGGATTTTCTTATCAAGGCTCTTGGGTGCAGTTGCAAGGATCATTACCTTCTGTGCATGAGAAGGTGACTCAGTTGTCTGCAGCACAATTGGGAAGTGGTTTTCTGGTAATGAAGTGTGGGCTTTGGCTCTTTTAGATTTTTCCCCTTATTCTACTTCTCAGTCTCAATCTGCTGCTACTAGTTTGGTTGTTCATAATTTTTTATAGAGTATAAGGATGTGTTTGAGGATCCTAAGACCTTACCACCGATGAAAGTTTTTGATCATGTCATTCCTCTCATTCCTGGTACTACTCCAGTGAATTAATTCTAAGCCTTATCATTATTCTCCTTTTCATAAGACTGAGATTGAACGACAAGTGGAGTTGTTGGCAGTAGGATTGATTGAACCTTAGTGTTAGTCCTTTCGCATCTCCTGTGTTGTTAGTGCAAAAGAAAGATGAGTCATGGTGTTTTTGTGTGGATTATCGCAAGCTTAATGATCTCACTATGACACTTTTATACAGTATTATTCAGTTGCCCGTGTATTGCCACGGTTTATATATATCACATGACTAGACTTTGTTTTACTAGGACACAAAACATGTGTTCGATTGGTTAGGTGGTTTGGATGTTGAGCCAACAACTAAGGATCAAACCCCTATTTGTACATAATTTTATTTTATTTTTGCCTTAAGAGGGAAGGGTGAGGCAGAAAGGTCGTTGAAACTATTGCTTTAATATAGTATAGACAGAGATATACGCTACCAATAACTAATGTGTGGAAGAAAATTTACAATTTATTTCTAAGGCCCAATAATGAAACTGGCTTCAAGGGATACTAGCTGGGATTTAGCTCGAAATGGCCCATGTGCCGATCGGAGCTGGGCCGGAAAATGCTTGTTCGGGCTTTGAAATTGACACCAAATAAAAGGAAGAATGGCGGGCACGTACAGCATTCGCAGTAGCAGATAAGGCGCGTTGCGTTATCTAATCCGTCCAAGAGGCTGCGGTGCTCGCTCAGGCTCACTGCTCAGTGCTCACTAGCTAAAAACATCTCCTTTCTCATCCATGGAGACGGCAGCGCTCACCTCCCACTCCCTGCAGCGCCCAGCAGCAGCTGCTGCTGCTCCCGCGCATGGCCAGCGGCGGAGGGTCCGAGAGGCGGGCCTGCGGCGCCGGCAGCCGCGCGCCGGCGGCAGGATCCGGGCCCTGCCTTCGGCGGAGGTCATCAGCGAGATCCTGAGCCCCAAGCTGGTGCCCGGCTCGCCCGCCGACACCGGCGACGTCTCCTCGCTCGTCCCGGTCAGTGCCCTGATGCTGCTCTTCTACTTCGTGTCCAACTGGGTGGTGCCCGAGCTGCTCCTGAAGGGCCTCAAGGAGCCCAAGCCCGAGGACGAAGCGTCCACGTCCTTCGCCGCGTCCGCCGACAACGCCGCCGCCGCTGGCCCAGCGGACGACGGCGGCGCCCGTAAGATCCGCCTCAAGGTCAAGAAGAAGAAGAACGGGAAAGCGACCATCGTCAAGGTCTAGGTAGGTAACAGGGGAGCGCACGCATATGGAGCGTGCGAGGGCGTCTCCGACGTCATGATAAGTTATTATACCAAGTCTCCATCAGAACATCGAAGGAGAAACACTACTCTACTGATTACTGCCAGGGTGATCTTCTGATCGCCATGAAAGCTACAGTGCTTATTTACACCACCCTTCATGGATGATGAATGTTACTGCCGGCTCTCAAACGGATGCTGCTGCCTGTTTGGTGATGTGTGTTCCAACTTCCAAGAGGCTTGCCACTATAGGAAACGACTTAATGTTCCAAAATCTAAATAGTCGGAAGTTAAACTCTCGAAAAGTGTAGAATAAGGCACCATCGAGTTAAAGCCAGCGAGGACTGTCGAAAATTAGCGGGGCTAACACCGTTCGGGATGTTGGCGTCGTTACCACGATAACTTTCGACGTCCATTAGGCCTCTCGAAAGTTTAGTGCTAAATTTTACGATTTTTAGGGACCTCTCGAATATTATTCTCTCAGAAGTTATATTAAACCAGCATTCAAAATATTGTTCAATTTCAAATTTGATCACATACATTACAATACAACCAACCGTCAATCAGGATAATAATAATATCACAATATCATCTCATCCATTTCATCACAATAACAACTCATCTCATCAACACAATTCCAATCCATCTCACCACAATAAAAACTCAATGCATCTCATCTAAATCCACAACGTATCTCAAATGTCATACTTCTTCACAAGTTCACAATGGTTCACAAGTCCAAGTCTCATACAAGTTTACCACAAGAAACGTTAGTGATTGGTCATCATTTGAGAATTGATGAGTCCACTACCAAAGAGCGAACTGACAAATGTGTTATCGTCGTTGTAACACCTGGCTTTAAGGAACAAAGCCAGGTGCATCTCATACATGCGCCAAGAAGACAACATATACAATAACAGAGTGTATAGAGATAAATGTCACAAAACATCAGAGTATTTATTACATAGCGGAAGACTTATTACAAAGTAAAAGAATAAATATAAAACGAACTAAGGATCGTCGGCGCCAATGCCAACTGAGAAATGCCACCTAGATCAAGTCGAATGCCTCAGTGTTAGGCGGCTTCTCTTCGACCACCTGTTCTTCTCCTGTGGGGGGGGTGTGAGACAGCAAGAGTGAGCTCACATACGTTCATAGCTCAACAAGTCATGGGGAATAATGTGGCATTAACTCACCAAAGGTGGGAGTTCATGAAGTGTAAGGCTGATCAATGAAATAAAGGCTAAAGCTGAGCATTGCTTTTATAAGTTGGTCAAAATTTTATTAGCAATTACTAAGTGTAAGTAAATACCAAACCTTAATAATAATAAAGAAAAGTAATAGTAAAATAATCCCAAATGCGATGCAAATGTCAAATTAAATTTAAGTTCCATAATTAATCATGTGAGGGTCCGAGCCGCTCATGACCGTGAGCACGGGTAGTATACTAGTTTTACACTCTGCAGAGGTTGCGCATCTTTACCCACAAGTCATGTTACCCATCTGCCAAGAGACGGCTAATCCCATACACCTCTACCGAGGAGGCGAGGCAGGGTAATACTATGAGGCCTTTACAAAGTTCCACTAGCTTCAGAAATCCCGCTACAGTTTATAGGAAGCTCCAGTGCAGGAATCCCTCACCTGACCGCCATCGCAGCAAAATCAACCCAAGGACCTCCCTATACTGACCACTCCCCTACTGCCCTTGCCCCTTTCGGGTAAGGAAGACCTCCACTAGCTTTCCTAGTTAATCAGCCAAGGGCGTCCCATTAAACCCTTGTGGTAGCACTGTTTTCCCGGGTGGTCGCTCCATGTTCCCATTAATTTAATGATCTTAACATGAACAGTAATAATAACAAGATAATAAAAGAGTAATCATGATTGTTGTATCTCCATACCCAATCCACATAAAGCAATAGCAGGTACGACCCAAAAATATTTCAGGGTGAACAAGGTATAAAGATAACCAAAACTGGGGTAACCTAAAGGATCCAATCAAAATTAACCTTTGCAGATCATTAAAATTAATAAGAACATGGCTAAGAAAAGTAAGTGATCAAGAGCACAACTTGCCTTTAATGAGCTCCTGCTCAGCTACTTCTACTTGCTGAACCTCAAAATCCACAGTGGCTTGTTCGTCTACTCGCATCAACACAATACATACATAGTATAGCATAAATTAACATCACATCAAACATGCAAATAAAATACACAGTAATAAACTAGACATTGAAATAGAATCACAGGAACTGGAATCATTTAATTTGGAGTTATAGATTTCAAGTTATGAATTTCCTAAGGTTTAATGTGATTGAAATAGGATTAAATGATAAATTAATTTTCTTACTGCTCTCATGTCAAAACAGTGACACCAAGTGATAAAGAATAATATTACAAAAATTTAGAAAGTGGAATGGCTCAATTTGGACCAAAAATGGAATTTCTATGAATTTTACAAGTTTCTAGATTTGTTTTTGTATTAAAAATGAATTTCTATAATTATTTCTCTGTTTTCAAACATCTCTGGACTGGGCGTCAAGTCTTGGGAAAGTTAGGGGGCTAGGCGCAAGATTCCTGAGACACAGTGAATAGTACCCGAGGACCGTGGGTTGTTTTTAAGTTTGAGGAGGTCTCTTTAACAAAATATACCCGCGAAGGGGTATGAAGGTCTCTGGGCCATCCGATCGTGCGTGGGCGGACCAGATCAAAGCGCATGTTTATGAACCAGTATCGAACCGTGGTCGCCCGATCGCGATCCAACGGTTCAAAGCCAATCCCGCGAAGGGGGGCACACGATCTAATCTCGCGCGTACATGATCGGATCAACGGCCAGAAACCCATCCCTTCCCAACTTCTAATCTGGGCTGTTCATTCCAAATCTGACGGTGGACGCTAATCTCCTATCTCAGGCTATCAAACCGGTGGCGCCGCCCTGTTCATCCGGCGGAGCACGCCGGCGAGGAACCCAATCAGCCATACCCGAGCGTCTAACACAAATTGAAGCGGTGTAACGCGGACCTAGGTGCATGGCGAAACAGGAAACTGAGACTTACCGAGGGTTGGGCGGCGGAGTGAAGCTGTCCTCGACAGCAGGCGGGTTCGTGGCGGCGCTTAAGCTACGACGAGCGATTCCGACGTCGTTGGTCCTCAATAGCACCCAGAAAGACCATGGACGGTTTCCAGACGCGCAAGCGAATTCACTCGACTCCCTCCCGGCCCGATTCCAAGGCTCCAATGGTGATGAGGACACAGGTGGCTCTGGCGGCTGGCTTTCTCTGGTGCGCGGCTGCTGGCGTTTTGGGCGAGAGCTTTCCCCGCTCGCGAAGCTCTCTGGCGGATCTCCCTTGCTGGTTTTATGCGGCGGCCGAGAGCTAGCAACAGATTTCCGGATCATACGGCGACGTGCGGCGATTGCGGAGCGGAGTGCGGGTATCACGGAAGGTGGGTGACGATGCTGACGAGGTGGCCCCATACGCAAGTCACACAGTGCACGACCCACAGTCAGCGAGCCGGCCAAGTACGCGCGTCAGGATATCCACTGACGACTGGGCCCCAGCTGTCGGCGCGCTGCGAAGTTGGTAATGGGCCGCGCGCGCGTGGGTTAGGTGGGCCGCCAGAAACAGACCCGGCCCAAGCAGGGTTTTATCCTTTTCTTTTTCTTTTTTTTTCTCTTTTCTTTTTCAAATTTAGATTTTCATTTCTCCTTTTAGATTTCAAATTCAAATTTGAATTTCAGTTATGGATTTGTACTTATCTCAAATGTGCCAATTTACATTTGAAGTTGAAGAGAGTATGTTTATGTGTATATTTATTCCCGATGTGTTATGTGGTATTTCCTTTCTTTCTTTTTTTTCAAAACCCTATATTCAAATTAGGGTTTAATTCAACTTCTAGTAATTATTATTTTATTATCATTAACATTATTATTTTATTTAATGCACAAACATAGAAACTCCAACATGATGCATTTTTTATCATTTGTTTGAATTACACTCTAAATTTTTGGGTATGCTCTTTTTTGGATGCAATTGAGGCACATAAAATGAGGAAATCACCATGTATTTCTTGTACACAATTTTGAGTATTACAGTCGTCTTGTTGTGGTGCCAGTAAGATAGGTGGAGGGATCTAGTACACTTGTGTAAAGGAAATTCGCTGAGTTACATCTCAAAAAATTTATGACAAGTAGTTGACAATACATAGGACATTTTTATCACTAGAAATACACTACTTCTATATACAAGGCAAATACTCTATATGTAATATATATATATATATATATATATATATATATAGTTTATATATTTGGAGCCCTGGACTTCCAATAACTAGAGGAAGCTTTGGCTCAACAGTGTCATCCGGTTCAGCCGCACCAGGTTCAGACGGCTATAAAAAGACCCCTCGGCCGCCAGGGATTAGGTTTTAGCGGGGTGGCGGTTCCCTCGGGCGAGCTAGCGGCGGCAGCGGTTTCCTCGGGCGTGCGAGCGTAGCGGACGACCAGCGGTGATGCTCCTATGGTGAGCGGGCAAGCACCGACGGCGCTCCCGAACCGGACGAGCGGTGGTGGCACATCCTAGGCCTGGTGGTGACGGCGGTTGCGCGAGGCGCGGTAGGCTTCGACAACAGTGGTGGAGGATCTTGGTGGAGTGCACACGGCGGCGGATGCCATAGGCGCCCACACGATGTCGGCTCCTCGGAGGCACGCGCCCTGGAGTGGCGCCCGCTGGCGTTCCCCCTCCCGCGACGAAGCCGGCCTTCCCTAGGCACGAGCGACGACGACAGACTTTCCTAGGCGACGAGCGGTAGGAGATCGACTACCTTGTTTTTATGCTATTTTATATGCATATTTATGTCCACGTCAATAGGTTTTTATGATACATTATCAGTTCATGGCTCTCCTTCCATATTTAGTATGTTTGTGATATTTCTATTCACATTTTATGTAAACGTTTGTTGATTTTTGCGTAGTGTACCACAATGCATAAATACCTTCGAGATGTAGCATAATTAGTATCAGTATATATCATAAACTGGTTCTAACGAGCCCAACAGCATGTCTGTTGGAGAGATCCTATATTTATGGATGAAATAAAACATTGAAAATCAGATTTTTGTTTCCATGCATGCCAATCCATTTCCTTTCAACTCACATTCTTTTCATTCTAAATTTGTGTGCATGCAATAGTAAACAGATTTTGTACAAAATGTACTGCATTGCATAAATACCTTCGACATGTAGCATAATTAGTCTCAGCATATATCATAAACTGGTTCTAACGAGCCTAGATGCATGACTGTTGGAGCGATCATATATTTATGGAGAAAATTAAGCATTTAAATCAGATTTTTTTTGTTTCCATGCATACCAATCCATTTCCTTTCAACGCACATTCTTGCCATCCTAAACTTGTGTGCATTGAAATTCGCCTAGAGGGGGTGAATAGGTGAAACCTGAAATTTATAAACATAAACACACACTAATACTGGGGTTAGCGTTAGAATTAAATTCAAGTGCAGAAGATTGTTCCACTTGCTATGAGTTGCTCAATTAATGCGGATGACGTTTGAGAGCAAACTCAAATCAATATTAGCAAGGAAACTTTTAGAGAGAGGAAAGAGGGCAAATAAATCAAGCAACAATCAATGCAAGTGAGCACGGTGATTTGTTTTACCGAGGTTCGGTTCTAAAGACCTAGTCCCCGTTGAGGAGGCCACAAAGGTCGGGTCTATTTCAACCCTTTCCCTCTCTCAAATGGTCACTTAGACCAGATGAGCTTTCTCCTTTATCACTTGGGTCACTAAGACCCCGCAAGGATCACCACACACTTAGGTGTCTCTTGCTAGCTTTACAAAGTACTTATGAGAATAAGAATAGAGAAGGAGAAGGCAATCCAAGCAACAAGAGCAACAAAAGAACATAAATAATCCTCTCACAAGTCTCTAAGCACTAGAGTTGATTTTGGAAGCTTGGAGTGGATTGAATGCTTTGAATGTGTCTTGGAGTGTTTTGCTTTGCTCTTGCAATGAATGTGGAGTTCAGAAAACTTGGATGCAATTGAAGGAGGTGGTTGGGGGTATTTATAGCCTCCAACCACTTCCTAGCCGTTGGTTGAGTTTGCCGGCGATGGGCACACCGGACAGTCCGGTCGTGCACCGGACAGACACTATTCACTGTCCGGTGCGTGCCATGTCAGCACGGCCGTTGGGGTTTGGAGCGGTCGACCGTTGGAAGCCTTCGTCCTGTAGCTGAACAGGACAGTCCAGTGCCACACTCTGACTTCTCTGCTCTAACTTCTGCCGTGCACTGTTCACTTCACTGTTTACTTTTGCAGTCGACCGTTGCGCGTAGTGACCGTTGCTCCATTGGCTCACCGGACATGTCCGATGCACACCGTACAGTCCGATGAATTATAGCGGAGCGCGTCATGAGAAAAACCCGAGAGTGGCCTGTTCGCTTGGTGCTCAGCCTGGTGCACCATTGGCAGCACACTCTCATGTCCTTTGCTCCAAATTTGTTTGACTCACCAACTGAATTTCTTTCTTGGTTTGTGTTGAACCTTATTGAAAGTCGCCTAGAGGGGGGGGGGGGTGAATAGGGCGAAACTGAAATTCTCAAAAATAATCACAACTACAAGCCGGGTTAGCGTTAGAAATATAATCGAGTCCGCGAGAGAGGGCGGAAAACAAATCGCAGGCGAATAAGAAGTGTGACACGCGGATTTGTTTTACCGAGGTTCGGTTCTCGCAAACCTACTCCCCGTTGAGGAGGCCACAAAGGCCGGGTCTCTTTCAACCCTTCCCTCTCTCAAACGGTCCCTCGGACCGAGTGAGCTTCTCTTTCTCAAATCACTTGGGAATCAAACTTCCCGCAAGGACCACCACACGATTGGTGTCTCTTGCCTTAATTACAAGTGAGTGTTTGATCACAAGAAAGAATGCCAAAGAAAAAGAAGCGATCCAAGCACAAGAGCTCAAATGAACACTACAAATCACTCTCCTAGTCACTAAGGCTTTGTGTGGAGTTGGGAGAGTATTTGATCTCTTTTGGTGTGCTTTGTAATGAATGATAGCTCTTGTATAGTGGTTGGAAGCTGGAAAACTTGGATGCAATGAATGGTGGGTGGTTGGGGTATTTATAGCCCCAACCACCAAACTAGCCGTTTAGTGAGGCTGTCTGTTCGATGGCGCACCGGACAGTCCGGTGCACACCGGACATGTCCGGTGCGACAGCCACGCCACCAAAGCCGTTGGGTTCCGACCGTTGGAGCTCTGACTTCTGGGCCCGCCTTGATGTCCGGTGGCGCACCGGACATGAACTGTAGATTGTCCGGTGCGCCAGCATGGGCGTGCCTGACCTCTGCGCGCGCAGCGCGCGCATTTAATGCGTCGCAGGTAGCCGTTGGCGCCGAAATAGCCGTTGCCCCGCTGTTACACCGGACAGTCCGGTGTACACCGGACAGTCCGGTGAATTATAGCGGAGCAGCTTCAATGAATTCCCGAGGCTGGCGAGTTCCGGAGGCCGCTCTTCCCTGGAGCACCGGACATGTCCAGTGTACACCGGACAGTCCGGTGAATTATAGCGGAGTCGCCTCTAGAAATTCCCGAAGGTGACGAGTTCGAAGTTTGAGTCCTCTGGTGCACCGGACATGTCCGGTGGCACACCGGACAGTCCGGTGCGCCAGACAAGAGGTGCCTTCGGTTGTCCCTTTCTCCTTTGTTTGAACCCAATACTTGGTCTTTTTATTGGCTAAGTGTGAACCTTTTGCACCTGTATAACTTATACACTAGAGCAAACTAGTTAGTCCAAATATTTGTGTTGGGCAATTCAACCACCAAAATTAATTAGGGACTAGGTGTAAGCCTAATTCCCTTTCACTTATGCACATGTGATAAATGACATCTAGGCAAACTAGTTAGTCTATGTGGTTTGTGATGGACGTCAACCACCAAAATCGATTATAGGAAATGATTAAGCCCATTTCCCTTTCAATCTCCCCCTTTTTGGTGATTGGTGCCAACACAAACCAAAGCAAATATAAAGTGCAAAACTGTAACTAGTTTGCAATTATGATTGATGTGCATAGTTTACTTAGAATTAAACCAATTGAAAGACTTTGTACATATGTCTAAGAATAAACGTGATTGCTTTCTTCTATTTAACATTTTGGACCACATTTGCACCACTTGCTTGTTTTTGCAAATCTTTTAGAAAAATCATTTCAAAAATATTTTGCAAATAGCCAAAGGTATAAGAATATAATTTTAAGAAGCATTTTCAAGATTTGAAATTCCTCCCCCTATTTCAAATGCTTTTCCTTTGACTAAATAAGGGCTCCCCCTGAAGAAATTCTCCCCTTAGCTTTCAAGAGGGTTTTTTGAAATGATTTTCCCTTTTTGAAACAGATACCAAATGAGATTAAATCAATTGAAATTTTATACTAACTTGAAATTTTGAAACCAAATAAGACTCCAATTGAAAATTTTGAGATTAACTCAGATACCAATTGAAATAGTTTCTTCCTTTGGTTTTTTTTTGAAAATTTTTAAAATGGTGGTGCGGTCCTTTTGCTTTGGGCTTAATACTTTCTCCCCCTTTAGCATTAATCACCAAAAACGGAGAACTTGAGAGCCCTTTACCATTCTCCCCTTATAGGGCCTAACACTTTCTCCCCCACAACATGAGTGAAGGGTTATACCAATTGAGATTTGCATGAGTGGCGGCAAAGGGTAAATAATACCGTCAGAGTTAGAGTGGAAGCCTTGCTTTTGCCGCATACTCCATTTCCCTTTCAATCTAAGACTAATCATAGAAGTACACTTGAAAGCATATTAATCTTAACCTTGGCACGAGAAGAATAAGAAATATACATTTGTACCGAATGATAGAGACATGATCAAAGGTATAAGAATTAGCTATGTGTGCAATGTTTCAATCAAAGTTTCTAGAATCAAGTATATTTAGCTCATTCCTAAGTTTGCTAAAGGTCTTTTCATCTAGTGGCTTAGTAAAGATATCGGCTAATTGGTTGTGGGTATTAACATAAGCAATATTGGTATCCCCTTTTGTTGGTGATCTCTCAGAAAGTGATACCGGATGTCTATGTGCTTAGTGCGGCTGTGTTCAACCGGATTATTCGCCATGCGGATTGCACACTCATTATCACATAGGAGAGGGACTTTGCTCAACTTGTAGCCATAGTCCCTATGGGTTTGCCTCATCCAAAGTAATTGTGCAAAACAATGTCCTGCAGCAATATACTCGGCTATGGCGGTAGAAAGAGCTAAAGCCCAAGGCACCAGGGATCTTCCCAGAAACTGACAAGTCCCTAATGTGCTCTTCCTGTCAATTTTACATCCAGCATAATCAGCATTAAAATAGCCAATTAAATCAAAGGTAGATCCCTTGGGGTACCAAAGCCCAAACTTAGGAGTGTAAACTAAATATCTCATGATTCTTTTCACGGCTCTAAGGTGAACTTCCTTAGGATTTGTCTGTAACCTTGCACACATGCATACAGAAAGCATAATAGCCGGTTGTGAAGCACATAAATAGAGTAAAGTTCCTATCATTGATCAGTATACCTTTTGATCTACGGATTTACCTCCCGTGTCGAGGTTGAGATGCCCATTTGTTCCCATCGGTGTCTTGATGGGTTTGGCATTCTTCATTCCAAACTTCTTAAGTATGTCTTGAATGTACTTAGTTTGGCTGATGAAGGTGCCCTCTTGGTGTTGCTTGACTTGAAATCCAAGGAAATACTTCAACTCCCCCATCATTGACATCTCGAATTTCTGTATCATAATCCTACTAAACTCTTCATAAGTTGACTTGTTAGTAGACCCAAATATAATATCATCAACATAAATTTGGCATATAAAGAAGTCTTTAGCAATTGTTTTAGTGAAGACAGTAGGATCAGCTTTTCCTACTTTGAAGCCATTAGTGATAAGAAAGTCTCGTAAACATTCATACCATGCTCTTGGGGCTTGCTTTAGCCCATAAAGCGCCTTTGAGAGCTTATACACATGGTTAGGATACTCACTATCTTCAAAGCCGGGAGGTTGCTCAACATAGACCTCTTCCTTGATAGGGCCATTGAGGAAGGCACTCTTCACGTCCATTTGATATAGCTTAAAGCCATGGTAAGTAGCATAGGCAAGTAATATACGAATTGATTCAAGCCTAGCTATGGGTGCATAAGTTTCATCAAAGTCCAAACCTTTGACTTGTGAATAACCTTTTGCAACAAGTCATGCTTTGTTCCTTGTCACCACACCATACTCATCTTGTTTGTTGCGGAATACCCACTTGGTACCTACAATATTTTGGTTAGGACATGGAACTAATTGCCATACCACATTCCTCGTGAAGTTGTTGAGCTCCTCTTGAATTGCCACCATCCAGTCTGGATCTCTTAGTGCATCCTCTATCTTGTATGGTCAATAGAAGACACAAAAGAGTAATGTTCACAGAAATGAGCAACTCAAGACCTAGTGGTTACCCCCTTATGGATGTCACCAAGTATGGAGTTGACAGGGTGATCTCTTTGAATTGCTTGGTGGACTCTTGGGTGTGGCGGTCTTTGATCCCGAATCTCTTGATTATCTTCCCTGTCTTGATCATCTTCATCTCCCCCTTGATCAATGTCCTCCTCTTGAGGTGGCTCATCGTCTTGATCTTCATCATCTTCTTCTTGAGCCTTATCCTCATCTTGAGTTGGTGGAGATGCTTGCATGGAAGATGATGGTTGATCTTGTGCTTGCGGAGGCTCTTCGAATTTCTTTGGACACACATCCCCAATGGACATGTTCCTTAGCGCGACGCACGGAGCCTCTTCATCATCTAGTTCATCAAGATCAACTTGCTCCACTTGGGAGCCATTAGTCTCATTGTAATACTCAAAATTGTATACAAGAAATACATAGAGGTCTTCTTATTTTTTATACCATATTTTCATCATAAAAGAGCATACCTATAATTAAGAGATGAATTAAAACAAATGATAAAAAAATTTGCATCATCTTGGAGTTATATGTTTGTGCATTAAATAAAAATAATAAGGATAATAATAATAATAAGATAATAATAATTCTAAAGGTTGGATTAAACCCTAAATTTAAATTAGGGTTTTGAAAATAAGAAGAAGAGAAATGATATAAAAATATAAATAATATAATTAAATTTCCAAAATTAGTACTTTTAAGGTCACAATATAGTTTGAGAATAAATTTGGCACAAGTTTGAATTCAAATTGGATTTGAAAATAGAAAAAAAGGGGATAGAAAATAAAAGAATAAAACAAAACCCACCTAAATGGGCCGCGTGCCTCCTTTCTGGCCCATGGCTCCTTTCCACTCTCGCGCAGCCCAACTACGGATGCTTTGCGCACACCACATACTGACACCCGGGCCCCATTAGCCAGCCACCCTTCCTCGCGCTCGCGTCTCTCCGCCCACTGGTTCTCAGGCCCATCTGTCAGCCCCGCTTCCGCGTACCGCATCCACCATGTGCCTGGCAACGCTGATCACTGGGCTTGAGCTGCCAGGGCATGTCTTCAACTAACCCGCCGAGGATGGCGGCACCTCGCCGTGAAGCTCGGGGGTCGTGTCGGCTGCGTAGACCGGCCCATGGGGACTTAAAAGCCAAGGACATGGAGTCTTCAGACCCTCCCCTTCCGTCACAGCTCAATCGTCCTCGTTGTGGGCAGTATTGGGGGATTTTGGGCACGGGAATTCCGCCGTCGCCGCGGGCACGATTGGCCGTCGTCGGTGAAGCCTTTTACACATCCGGAGAAGCACTGTGTCGTGTCCTGGAGGGTTGCCGCCGTCGTGCCGTGGGGGATTATTGGCGGTGGTGCGAAGAATTCGTTGCCGGAGTTTCTCTGCCACGACGGATCCACCCCTCGTCGTCGCCCAGTCACTATGCAGTATAAGTCGGGGTGAGTTACCCATGCCCATGTTCGCACTTCTCTCTTCCTTGCGTTGATATGCGTAGTCGAGGTAAATGTGCACAGGGGGTGCGTTTGGGCGAATCCGGCGAACTCCACCGCCGCGGGCTGGTTGCACCGCCAGGATGGTGGCCTAGGGTTGAAGACGGCTCGGATGTCGTTGATTCAGCCCTAAACGGCCGAGATTAGAGTACTCGTACCCGTTCGCACGATTGAGCAAACGCCATAGATCCGCGATCCTGCGGTTCAGGTTAGGACTGGCTTCATTAAATCGTGGGCGTGGGATCTAGATCCTGTGGACATCGTTGCGTACCGGTTCATCGCGGCTCAGATCTAATCTGCAGCGTCCATTTGCGATTGTGCGGCCGAGATTACAAGATACCTCTTCGGCCGTGTAATTTTGCTAAAGAATCCCTGTTCTTATACGAAATCAACCCGCAGTACTACAAATAGTGTTCTGAGTCTTGAAATAACTTGCGGAGAGGCCCCTGTAGTTCCCTGTTTTTATGTGCCCAGTCCAGAGCCTATTTAAAATGAATAAATGAATTAGTAAATGCATTTTTAATACAAAAACAATTACTAGAACTTATTTAATTCATAGAAAATTCATTTTTAGCCCAAATTGACCCATTCTAATTTCTAAAATTTTGTAATATTATTGTCTATCACTTAGAGTCTCTCTGTTTTGGCATGAAAATAGTAATAGAATTTATTTATTAGTTAATCTTGAATCAAATACATAATACCTTTGGAAATTCATATCTTAAAATCTATAACTCCAAAATTAATGATTTCTGTTCCTAGAATCTTATTTTAATGTGTAGAATATTATTGTGTATTTTATTTACATGTTTGGTGTGATGTTAATTTTTGCTATACTATGTATGTATTGTGTTGATGCGAGTAGACGAGCAAGCCACTATGGATCCTGAGGTTCAGCAGATAGAAGTAGCTGAGCAGGAGCTCATTGAAGGCAAGTTGTGCCCTTGATCACTTATTTTTACCCATCCATATTCTTATTATTCATAATGATCTGCATAGGTTAATTTTGATGGGATCCAATAGGTTACCCCAGTTTTGGCTATCCTTATACCTTGTTGCCACTGAATATTTTTGGGTAGTACTTGCTATTGCTTATTGTGGTTTTGGGTATGGAGATACACTATTCATGATTACACTTTTATTATCTATTTATTATTATTGTTCATGTTAAGATCATTATGTTAATGGGAACATGGAGCGACCACCCGGGAAAACAGTGCTACCACAAGGGTTTAATGGGACGCCCTTGGCTGATTAACTAGGAAAGCTAGTGGATGACTTCCTTACCCGAAAGGGGCAAGGGCAGTAGGGGAGTGGTCAGTGTAGGGAGGTCCTTGGGTTGATTTTGCTACGATGGCGGTCAGGCGAGGGATTCCTGCACTGGAGCTTCTTATAAACTGTAGCGGGATTTCTGAAGCTAGTGGATCTTTGTAAAGGCCTCATAGTGTTACCCTGCCTCACCTCCTTGGTAGAGGTGTATGGGATTGGCCGTCTCTTGGCAGATGGGTAACATGACTTGTGGGTAAAGATGCACAACCTCTACAGAGTGTAAAACTGGTATATTAGCCGTGCTCATGGTCATGAGCAGCTCGGACCCTCACATGATTAATCTATAGAATTAAAACTCAATTTGTCATTTGCATCGCATTTGGGATTATTTTATTTACTTTTACTTATATTTACTAAGGTTTGGTATTTACTTATACTTACTAACTGCTAATAAAATTTTGACCAACTTATAAAAGCAATGCTCAGCTTCAGCCTTTATTTTGTTGATTAGCCTTACACTTCACATGAACTCCCACCTTTGGTGAGTTCATGCACATTATTCCCCATGACTTGTTGAGCTATGATCGTATGTGAGCTCACTCTTGCTGTCTCACATTCCCCCCCCCCACAGGAGAAGAACAAGTGGTCGAAGAGGAGCTGCCTAACTCTGAGGCTTTCGACTTGATCTAGGTGGCGTCTCCCAGTCAGCTTTGTGGCGCCAAGGAATAATATATAGTTCGCTTTATTTTATCATTTATTTTTGTAAGACTTCCGCTATGTAATAAGTACATTTATGATATTTATGACATTTATCTCTATGCACTCTGATATTATATGTGTTGTCTTCTCTGGCGCATATATGAGATGCACCCGGCTTTGTTCCTTAAATCTAGGTGTGACACTCATCAAACACAATGTCACAAGAAACTTCAACTAATCCAGTGGACTTGTTGAAGACTCTATATGCCCTTGTGTTTGAGTCATAACGAGTAAAAAGCCTTCTACTGCTTTAGGAGCAAATTTAGAATTTCTACCTCTTTTAATAAGAATAAAGCATTTGCTCCCAAAAACTCTAAAATAAGAAACATTGGGCTTTTACTAGTGAGGAGTTCATATGATGTTTTCTTGAGGATTCGGTGAAGGTATAACTGGTTGATGGAGTAGCAGGGGGTGTTAATCGCCTCCGCCCAAAACTGGTCCGGTGTCTTGTACTCATCAAGCATGGTCCTTGCCATGTCCAATAGAGTTCTATTCTTCCTCTCCACTACACCATTTTGTTGAGATGTGTAGGGAGAAGAGAACTCATGCTTGATGCCCTCCTCCTCAAGAAATCCTTCAATTTGAGAGTTCTTGAACTCCGTTCTAATGTCGCTTCTAATCTTTTTTATCCTCAATCCGAACTCATTTTGAGCCCGTCTTAAGAATCTCTTTAAGGTCTCTTGGGTTTGAGATTTTTCCTACAAAAAGAATACCCAAGTGAAGCGAGAATAATCATCTACAATAACAAGACAAAACTTACTCCCGTCGATGCTTATGTAAGCGATCGGACCGAATAGATCCATGTGGAGTAGTTCAAGCGGTCTGTCGGTCGTCATGATGTTCTTGTGTGGATGATGAACTCCAACTTGCTTCCTTGCATGACATGCGCTACAAATTCTATCTTTCTCAAAATGAACATTTGTTAGTCCTAAAATGTGTTCTCCGTTTAGAAGTTTGTGAAGATTCTTCATCCCAACATGGGCAAGTCGGCGATGCCAGAGCCAGCCCATATTAGTCTTAGCAATTAAGAAAATATCTAGTTCAGCCTTGTTATCAATAAAATCAACTAAATATAGCTGACCATCTAACACTCCCTTAAATGCTATTGAATCATCACTTCTTCTAAAGATAGTAACACTTATATTAGTAAAAAGACAGTTGTAGCCCATTTTACATAATTGAGAGACAGAAAGCAAATTGTAATATAAAGAATCTACAAGAAAAACAGTAGAAATGGAATGGTCAGGAGATATAGCAATTTTACCTAAACCTTTGACCAAACCTTGATTTCCATCCCCGAATGTGATAGCTCTTTGGGGATCTTCATTTGTCTCATATGAGGAGAACATCCTTTTCTCCCTTGTCATGTGGTTTGTGCACCCGCTATCGGTTATCCAACTTGATCCACCGGATGCATAAACCTACAAAACAAATTTAGGCCTTGTTCTTAGGTACCCAAACGGTCTTGGGTCCTTTGACATTAGAAACAAGCACCTTGGGTACCCAAACACAAGTCTTTAAACTCTTGTGTTTGCCCCCGACATATTTGGCAACTACTTTGCCTGATTTGTTAGTAAGCACAAAAGATGCATCAAAGGTCTTAAATGAAATGCAATGTTCATTTGATGCACTAGGAATTTTCTTTTTAGACATTTTGATATGAGTTGAATACCTAGAGCTAGAAGCATCATTCTTATATATAAAAGCATGATGAGAAACATTTTGAGGTTTTCTAGCATGAATCTTCCTAATCTTATGCTTAGGATAGTTTGTAGGATATAAATTGTAGCCCTCTCTATCCTGAACCATGGGAGTCTTACCCTTGACAAAATTGGACAATTTGTTCTTGGGGCATTAAGTTTGGTGTTGTTTTGGCTCCCTTGTTGGAAGCCAATGCAAATTTAATTTTTTCATTTTCTAGCTCATGCTCGGCAATTTTAGCATTTAATTTAGTTGTGTGATCATTTTGTTCTTTAATCATGGCAAGGTGATCATCAATAGCTTCAACATTAACATCTCTACATCTAGTACAAATAGTGACATGTTCAACAGTAGATGTAGAGGGCTTGCAAACATTCAATTCTTCTATCGTAGCATTTAAACTAGCATTCTCATATCTAAGATAGGAAATTGAATCATTACACATGCTAAGCTCCTTAGTTAAGTTTTAACATTTTTCTACATCTAGAGCCTAAGCATTTTTCAGCTTAACAATTTTTTATTTTCTTTAACGAGCAAGTCCTCTTGGCATTCCAAGAGATCGTCTTTCTCGTTAATGGTTTCTATTAATTAATTTATTTTTTCTTTTGGTCCATGGTAAGGTTGGCAAAGAGAGAAATTAAATCATCATTATTATCACTAGAGGTACCCTCATCATCAGATGTAGTGTATTTGGGGGTATCTCTAAAATGTACCTTCTTCTTCTTGTCGTCCTTAGCCATGAGACACTTGTGGACAACGTTGGGGGAAGAGGAGGCCTTTGTTGATGGCAATGTTGGCAACGTCCTCATCGGAGGAGTCGGTGGAGCTCTCATCGAAGTCCCATTCCCGCCCCATGTGCGCCTCGCCACCCTTCTTGTAATACTTCTTTTTCTCCATCTTTTTCTTCCCCTTCTTGTCGTCGTCCCTGACACTATCACTTGTGTATGGACATTTAGCTATAAAGTGACCGGACTTACCACACCTGTAGCACACCCTCTTGGAACGTTGCTTGTAGTCCTTCCCCTTCCTTTGTTTGAGGATTTGACGAAAGCTCTTAATGATAAGAGCCATCTCCTCGTTGTCGAGCTTGGAGGCATCAATTGGAAGTCTACTCGGTGTAGACTCCTCCTTATCTTTCGTTGCTTTGAATGCAACGGGTTTCACCTTGGGTGTGGAGGTGGCGCCTTGCTCCAAGTTGACAATGTGTTTGGAGTCTTTGATCATTACTTCAAAGATCACAAACTTGCCAATTACTTCCTCGGGAGACATCTGTTTATATCTAGGGTCTCCACGGATTAGTTGTATTTGAGTGGGATTACGAAACACAAGAGATCTAAGAATAACCTTGACCATCTCATGGTCAACCCACTTGGTGCTCCTGAGGTTGCGCACTTGATTGACCATAGTCTTGAGCCGGTTGTACATTGCTTGCGACTCTTCTCCTTTGTTGAGGACGAATCGACCGAGCTCTCCCTCGATCATCTCGCGCTTGGTGATCACCCAATGAAGTTCAGAATCCTACAAATTGGAATGCCGACCTCTAAGGCACAGGCACGAAACCAGGTTTTGGTCAACGAGTGATCGGAGCAGGAGAAGACAACAGGAAGCCATCTTTCTTCAAATTACCTGCAAGCTGGACCTGGGATCTTCGGGTTGATTATCTCTAAATTAACCCAAAGATCGGGGGCTTGTGGGGGATGGATGTCCCTCGGGTCCACTAAAAGAGTAAAGGACCTCACGAAAGGCCCAAGGGCCCAATAAGTCGTAAGGTCATTCTTTCGTGGGCCTAGGGAGAAACAACCAGCGAAGCAGAACGACATGAGGCCGGATTGGTACAAGCCCGGACGGCCCACAACATCGAGCGAGTGACCGCAACAGAGATCCGACTTTCCCGTGCTGGAGCCTCCATGCAACGAAGCCACGCGAGGATAAGTCGGCGAGGGTTACGTAGGGATAATCTCAAGAGGTTCACTATCTTTGAGCTACTTGTTCCTATCTTATCCACGTGTACTGCCCCACGGTCGAGTATATAAGGCCTAGGGGGCACCCCTTTAGAACGATCGACACTTTACTTAGCCACCCACATCAACTCTCTGTATTCTCAATCCAGAGAGCTCTCTTGTAACCACATTCACCAAGCATACTCACCAGGACGTAGGGTGTTACGCATCTCTAAGCGGCCCGAACCTATAAACCTCGTCCACTATCCCTCGTGCGATCTGCACGAACCATTTTGCTACAGTTGTCGACATCGTCCTACTCCTAAAACACCTTGAGGGGCAACCCCGGGTGTGCGGTCGGACCCAAAACACCGACAGCTGGCGCGCCAGGTAGGGGGTGTGTCGACAATCCAAGCTAGCTCAATGGCCGTCATCTTCTACAGCAAGATCACCCTGCGTCCCGGATCCGTGTTCTGCTTCGGAACAATCTCATTTGTAGCGGATGAAGAAGGAATTCTGCACCGTATCGAGGATCCGCCGGAAAAGAAGTCTCCCCCAACGAACTCCAAAAATACCGGAGAAGCTCAACCTCCAACTCTCCAGATGAGGATCGTCTCCAGAAAGCCGGGGGCCGAGGGCTCGCTGACCCGGAGAACTCCACTGCCTACCTCTCCGACAAAAGAGTGGACACAGATCGCAAGAAAGAAGGTAACCGGGGAAAAGCAAGTTGCTCTTTCCGTTCCTCATGCCTCAAAGGGGAACGGGAAGAAGGTCACCACGACAGCAGCATCATTCTACCCCGACGTCCTCTTCATCGGGAGAGCGGAGTCGCCTATCGTCTCCGACGACGAGCCGACTGCACCCGGGGAAGAACCGCATCAACGAGAGTCCCGACGACGGAGGAACCGGCGCAAGAACGTTCGACGACATCATGCGGCCGGAGAGCGGAATCCGGAACAGCCTGTCTCGCGAGACGAGGTCTCGGAGGTAGGAGAAACTCCGGAAGAACGCGTCTTCAGAGAACGAAGGAACTCCCAACGACGTGATCGCCGACGAGCTTAGGAACAGGCTGAGCAAGATGCAAGGCAGCGCCGGGAGAATCCATTCTTCGGGCGCAACCTGAACCCCGACTTCGCCCGAGCTATGAACACGCCGAGCGAAGTCGGAGGAGTACTGGCTCAGATAGCTGAGGGACTTCCTCGGACTCCTGATGCCGAGGGCTACCGACGACTGCTCACCCAGGCGGCCAATCATCTTCTACCGCTCGCTCACCCGCCGAACGATCTACGACACGCCATCAACAGTCGCCGAGACGCGCGAAGCTCCATCAATGCTTCGCGCGAGTGGCGGCATGAGAACGAGATTCGCCGTCGGGAGGAGTATGACAGGGATCATGGCATCCCGATTCAGAGCCAAGCCACCAGAACTGAGTCGGCAACGGCCTCAACTAGCGGAACCACCCGGGGACGGTCGAGGAACCACAATCACAACTCCCCTCCCCGGGACAGACATCGTCCCCGACGACAAGAGGATACATGCGGAGTGTCCGCTCTTACTCCGCGCCTTAGGGCCATCCAATGGCCTCCCAACTTCAAGGTATCCAATGTTGACAAATATGAACCTAAGCAGGATCCATGGGGCTGGCTAGCCGTCTACACCACCGCTGCTCGAGCTGCTGGGGCGTCCGAAGACGTGATGACCGCGTACTTACCCATTGTCCTTGGGCAAGACGCGCTGCAATGGCTGCGACATCTACCCCGACACTGCATCGACGTCTGGGGCGACTTCAGTCGACGCTTCACCGCCAACTTCCGGTCCCTCTCCGACAAGCCGGCGCAACCGTGGGACCTCAAATCCATCAAGCGCCGGGGGGACGAGACTCTCCGGTCGTACCTCAAAAGGTTTCAGACCATGAGAAATCGTATCCCCGAGGTCACGGAGGCGGCCGTGATCGAGGACTTCTACAGAGGATCCAATGACTCGGCTTTCGTCCGAGCCATACTACAGAGGGCACCGACTACCTCTGAGGAGCTGTTCCGGGAAGCCGACCTCTACATCACCGCCGACGAGCGAGCCCAGGACCTCATCGGAGGAGCAAAGCCCGCACCGGCAGCACCACGACGCGACACGAACCAGCAACCCGACAAACGATGGGAGAAGAGGCCTCGCGAAGAAGTGCACGCCGCCGGACCACCTGCCTCTCGCGCCCGAGGAGGACCTCGTGGAGGCGAACGCACGTTGGACGACATCCTCGACGCCCAGTGCCCGTACCACAAGGACATGCGCCACACTCTTCGTAATTGCCGAGACTTCAAGCATTCCGTTGGACACGGCCGACCCTTCCAACCTCTACCTCCTCCTCCGTCGAGGGGAGGACCAGATGAACCACGACAACCCCATCGGCAGGAGGAGGGAGGAGGAGGAGCTTTCCCAAGCGTTGACAGGGAGGTCAACGTCATCTTCGGCGGACACGGATCGCAGGAGAACAGAAGACAGCAAAAGCTCAACGATCGCCAGATACTGGTGGCGACCACCGGCCCTCCCGCCCCATACCGGTGGTCGGAGCACCCGATCACCTTCACTCGGGCAGATCAATGGCTCAACTTCGACCATCCGGGCAAATACCCGCTTCTCGTCGATCCGGTGATCCGAGAGAGCCGGGTGAAGAAGGTGTTAGTGGACGGGGGGAGCAGCATCTACGTCACCTTCCCCCGGACACTCCAAGGCTTGGGAGTTCACCTCAAAGAGCTCCACGAGTCGGACACTCCTTTCTTCGGCATCGTGCCGACGGAAGGGGAATACCCGCTGGGCCACATCTACATGCCAGTCACCTTCGGAACTCCGGAGAACTACAGAACCGAGTTCCTGAGGTTTGAAGTGGCGAACTTCGACTGCGGGTACAACGCCATCATCGGGAGGCCTGGACTGGCCAAGTTCATGGCCATTCCGCATTACACATACATGATACTGAAGATGCCAGGACCACAAGGGATCATAACCGTGCGCGCCGACTTCCAAGGCGCCGCAGAGTGTTTCCGAGTGGCTATTCAAGCAGCCCTCACCGCCAAGCCATCGACGGCTCCCTCCACACTGGCGAACTCTAAGCCTGAGGAGGACCTCGCAGTACCGGCAAGCGAAGCTCAGACCGCGACCTCTATGCGGCCGACTGAAGAAACCAAGAGAATCAACCTGGGGTTCGCTGATGAGCGCAAGACGGCTATCATCAGCTCCAGCCTGGATGACAAATAGGAAAGCGCGCTCGTCCGGTTTCTGCAAGATAACCGAGATGTATTCGCATGGCATCCCGCGGATATGCCGGGAGTCCCAAGAGAACTGGCCGAGCACAAACTGAAGGTTTATCCTTAGGCAAGGCCGATTCGGCAAAAATTACGTCGTTTCACGCCCGACAAGAGAGAGGCCATTCGCACTGAGTTAGCTCGCTTGGTCGCGGCTGGATTCATTAGAGAAGTGTTACATCCCGAGTGGTTAGCCAACCCTGTTCTTGTACTCAAAAAGAATAAAGTGGATTGGCGCATGTGCGTTGATTATACTGATCTCAACAAACACTGTCCGAAGGATCCTTTCGGGCTCCCGAGGATAGATCAGGTGGTGGACTCCACCGCTGGATGTTCTATGCTGTCTTTCCTGGATTGCTATTCTGGATACCATCAGATTAGTCTGGCAAAGGAAGATGAAGAAAAAAACGGCATTCATTACTCCGTTTGGTGCTTTCTGTTATACCTCCATGCCGTTTGGCCTCAAAAACGCTGGAGCAACTTACCAGAGAGCCATTCAAACATGCTTAGCCGATCACTGGGGCAAGCGTGTGGAAGCCTACGTGGATGATGTGGTAATCAAAACACAGGACTCAAAAAGCTTCATCGAAGACTTGCAACTGGTTTTCAGCAGTCTGAGGCGGTATAGATGGAAGCTTAATCCCGAGAAATGTGTTTTTGGGGTACCAGCCAGAAAGTTGCTCGGGTTTATCGTCAGCCACCGGGGAATTGAGGCTAATCCAGATAAGATTGAAGCTATCATGAAGATGGAAGCACCTCGATCGCAGAAGAAGGTTCAGCGACTTACTGGATGTATGGCAGCTCTAAGCAGATTTATATCTAGGCTAGGAGAAAAAGGTTTGCCATTTTAAAAGTTACTCAAGAAGGTGGATAAGTTTCAATGGACTTCAGAAGCACAAGAAGCTCTAGATGCTCTGAAAAAATTCTTGACAACACCACCAGTACTGAAACCACCCCGGCGAACTACGTCAACTCAACCAGCTGAAGATTTGCTACTGTATATCTCTTGCACGACTCACGTGGTAAGCACCGCGTTGGTAGTCGAGCGAATAGAAGAAGGACATGCCTATCCAGTACAACATCCTGTCTACTTCATTAGTGAAGTCCTAGGCCCCTCGAAGAAAAAGTACCCTCAAGTTCAGAAGCTATTATACGCAGTACTTCTAACTGCCCGCAAGCTGCGTCACTACTTTGACGACCACAAAGTCATAGTAGTTACAAGTTTTCCAATAGGGGGTATTCTTCACAACAAGGAAGCCATCGGTCGAATAGCCAAGTGGGCCTGTGAGCTGGGATCTCATGACATCGAGTTCCGACCTCGCACTGCCATCAAAACTCAAGCACTGGTTGATTTCGTATCAGAGTGGACTGAACAGCAAGTACCAGACAACCCGGAGACTACAGAAGTATGGCGAATGTATTTTGATGGCTCACTGAAGCTGCAGGGAGCAGGAGCAGGGATTCTCTTCACTGCGCCTGGAGGCGAACACCTCAAATACGCCCTCCAGTTGCTATTCCCAGCCTCCAACAATGCAGCCGAGTATGAAGCTTTGATCCATGGATTGAACATTGCCATATCGTTGGGCGTCAAAAGATTAATGGTATACGGAGACTCTCTGGTAGTCATCAGTCAGATAAACAAGGAGTGGGATTGCTCAAGCGATTCAATGGGAAAATACTGCACTGCCGTCCGAAAGCTAGAAGATAAATTCGAGGGTCTAGAATTTCATCATGTAGAAAGAGATCGGAACACAGCAGCCGATGTACTGTCCAAGCTAGGGTCTAGTCGAACTCAGGTCCCACCCGGAGTTTTCGTGCAAGAAATTCTGCAGCCAAGTATCTCAATGGATCAAACAGAAGAGTGCAACATCATAGATCAACCCGAGTCAGACCCTGATGACTGGAGAAGGCCGATCATTAAGTATATAAAGAATGAAGAAGAACCAGACGACAGAAATTCGGCAGAACGCATTGCAAGACAGTCGGCTCACTATACACTTATTGGGGAGACATTATACAGAAGGGGTGCATCAGGCGTCTTCATGAGGTGCATTCTCCCGTCCACTGGGAAGCAACTTCTGGAGGAAGTCCATGCTGGGCAATTGTCACACCTGGCTTTAAGGAACAAAGCCAGGTGCATCTCATACATGCGCCAAGAAGACAACATATATAATAACAGAGTGTATAGAGATAAATGTCATTAACATCAGAGTATTTATTACATAGCGGAAGACTTATTACAAAATAAAATAATAAAGATAAAACGAACTAAGGATCGTCGGCGCCAATGTCGACTGGGAAACGCCACCTAGATCAGATCGAACTCCTCAGTGTTAGGCGGCTCCTCCTGAACCACCTGATCTTCTCCTGTGGGGGGGGGGTGTGAGACAGCAAGGGTGAGCTCACACATGATCATAGCTCAACAAGTTGTGGGGAACCAGTGGACATAAACTCACAAAGGTGTGAGTTCATGTGATGTGTAAGGCTAATCAATGATAGGGGTTAAAGCTGAGCATTGCTTTTAAATAGTTGGTCAAATTTTATTAGCAGTTACTAAGTGTAAGTAAATACCAAACCATAAGTAAAGTAATAGAACAAAATTAATAACAAACCCATGCAATGCAAATGACAAAATTGAATTTAAGTTCCATAATTTAAACATCAGAGAGTCCTGAGCTGCTCATGACCATGAGCTCGGCTAGTATACCAGTTTTACACTCTACAGAGGTTGTACCCTTTACCCACAAGTCATGTTACCCATCTGCCAAGGGGTCGCGAATCCCATACACCTCTACCTAGGAAGCGCGGCAGGGCAACACTACGAGGCCTTTACAAAGTTCCACTAGCTTCCGAAAACCCGCTACAGTTTATAGGAAGTTCCAATGCAGGGTTCCTGGCTGACCGCCATCGCAGCAAAATCAACCAGGGACCTCCCTACACTGACCACTCCCCTACTGCCCTTGCCCCTTTCGGGTAAGGTAGTCTTCCACTAGCTTTCCTAATTAGTCAGCCAAGGGGTCCCATTCCTCCCTTGTGGTGGCACGTGGTTCTCAAGTTAAGCTCTATGTTCCAATTAACATTAATGAACTTGACATGAACATAAATAGAATAACAAGAATAATTGGAACATAGATATAATAAATGATTATCCCAAAACCATGTACAGCAATAGCAAACTACCCAAGTGATTCAGGGGTAAACAAGGTAATGAGATAAACAAATCTAGGGTAACCTATTGGGTCCCATCAAAATTAACCTATGCATGAATAAATGATATTAAAGAACATTATTGGGTAAAAAGTGGTCAAGGGCACAACTTGCCTTCAATGAGCTCCTGCTCAGCTACTTCAACCTGCTGCTCACCAGGATCCTCAGCAACGGGCTCTTCTACTCGCCACAATACAAACAAACACAGCGCATATAGAGAAATCAACATTACACCAAACATATAAACAAAATACACAGTAATATTCTATACATTAAAATAAAATCCTAGGAACAGAAATCATAATTTTCTGAGTTATAGATTTTAAGTTATGGATTTTCAAAGGTTTTATGTGCTTTAAATAAGATTAAGTGATAAATAAATTTATTACTGTTTTCATGACATAACAGAGGCTCTAGGTGATAGGTAATAGAATTACAAAATTTTAGGAACTGGAATGGAGTAATTTGGAGCCCATATGAAATTTCTATGAATTATCAAAGTTCTAGCATATATTTTCCTATTAAAAATCCATTTTCTATTTCATTTATTCAATTTAAATGATCTCTGGACTGGGCCTCAAATTTCATAAAGCGCAGGGGGTTTGGCACAAGATTTCCTAAGACTCCGAGCGCAACCCGAGTGGATCGCGGGTTGAATAGTTAATAATCTAGGGTCTCTTTAGACAAACGCCACGCGAAGGGGTATGGACGGTTTCTGGCCGTCAGATTTCGCGCTGGCGGTATGGATTAGATCTGCGTGGATCAAACCCTGAGCGCCGCAGAGCCGTCCGATTGGGGATCGACGGCGGAGATTTTAAATGCTAGGATCACTACGCGCCCGTCCGTTTATGATCTAACGGCAGGGATCCGTCTCAACGAAGGGGGGTACGCAACGATCTAATCTACACCGTTCCTTTTGCATCCTACGACCCCTGTGCTTCTTCTACCTCCGCGCAGCACGGGCGCTAGCTGCAACCGAAAACGCCACAGCACGCGAACGCTAGGAGGGCTTGGCTAGCTACACGCGAGTGTGGGTCGAAGTGCGACTGGGTCTATACCGATTTCAAGGCGCAAGTAGTGGTGGCTCGCGAGGATGTTTTCATACCGCTTCCCGGACGCTAGCACGGTAGTCCCGAAGTTCTGCAGCACGACGGTGAATCTTCAATGCCGACGACGATGCACCTGCGCACTCTTCAATGCTCGGTGAAGGAGGCCTGGTCCGATCCACGCCGCGCGCACGGGTAGAACCTAGGTTCCCAGAGCGCCGCCGCGTCAACACCCGCTCGGCGACTATCCTCACGTTCTCTCTCTGCTCCCTTTCTTCTCTCTCTCGGCTGCACTCGTCGCCAGGCAACCAGGAAGACGAGGAAAGACGAAGGTGTGGCGTTTTCCCCCCTTCTTATCCCCAGGCGGTTCCTGGTTGAGTAGCCGCCGCAGGAGCCGGAAGTAGCCCACGCCTGCGAGGATCCCGGCGGCTGGTACGCCATCCGTGCACCCGCGGCGGCCGTTGCGGCTAATTTGTTGCGTTTAGGCGAAACGACTGGTGCTGTGGGTCCCACACGTCGGTGAGGACACGGATGCGGCATGCGCAGGAGAAGTGAAACGGCCAACTGACCGGGCGGTCCCAGCCGTCAGCGCGAGGGCACGATGATGGGCCGCGCGGAGGGAAAGTAGTTGTGGGCCGAAAGGGATGAAGTCGGCCCAGCTGCCAGGTTTTGGTCTTTTCCTTTTTATTTTCTGTTTTTTTTTATTTCTTCATAATTATTTTGAATTCAAATTTGAACTTTTGAATACGAATTTCAACATTGTGTCAAGTGTACAATTTCAAGCTTCTAGTGGAGGGATAATATATTTTTATTTACTTATTTTTATCCACAAAATTCTTATTTTCTTCTTTTTTTTTCTAGATTCAAGAATTTCTTTTAGGTTCTAAATTCCCTTTTTGGTCTTTAATATTTTTCTTGTCACAAAATGCACACATAAATAAAATATTCAGCATGATGCAACGATTTAGTAGCATATCTTTTTATTAATTGTTCTTGGACATGGTGTTCACATATGATGATGCATAAAGATCAAACTCGCATAAAGAGAGAAATTGTTTTCTCTATTGGTATTTTATCTAGCAATTACAAAGTGGGTGTTACAGCAATGTGGAATACATGCAGCCTCCAGAACACTAGTCGGGAAGGTCTTCAGGTCAGGATTCTATTGGCCAACAGCAAAGAACGATGCAGCCGAGTTAGTTCAAAGGTGCGAAGCCTGCCAATACTTGTCAAGGCAACAACACATGCCAGCACAGCAACTGCAGACCATACCAGTAACTTGGCCTTTCGCATGCTGGGGACTGGATATGATTGGACCTTTCAAGAAAGCTCAAGGGGGATACACTCATGTATTGGTAGCAATTGACAAATTCACTAAATGGATAGAGTTCAAGCCCATTGCCTCTTTAACCTCTGCTAAGGCCGTGGAATTCATACAAGACATAATATTCAGATTCGGGATACCAAACAGCATCATAACTGATTTAGGATCCAACTTCACAAGTTCAGAATTCTTTGACTTCTGCGAGCAAAAGAGCATTCAGATCAAGTATGCATCTGTAGCCCATCCAAGAGCCAACGGGCAAGTTGAGCGAGCCAACGGGATGATATTGGATGCACTCAGGAAAAAGGTCTTCGATAAGAATGAAAAATTCGCAGGAAAGTGGATAAGGGAATTACCCTATGTCGTTTGGAGCCTAAGAACCCAACCTAGCCGAGCTTTGCATGGAAACACTCCTTTCTTCATGGTCTATGGGTCGGAGGCAGTGCTACCTGCTGATCTCAAGTTTGGGGCGCCAAGGCTGATCTTTGAAAGCATAGCAGAAGCTGAGGCCACCAGGCTGGATGACATAGATGTACTTGAGGAAGAACGGCTAAACGCAGTAATCCAAGCAGCAAGGTACCAGCAGACTCTAAGGCGCTATCACGACAAGGCTGTGCGACAACGATCCTTCTCAGTAGGAGATCTCGTCCTCCGCCGAATTCTAACGGGGGAGGGACGACACAAGTTATCACCTTTATGGGAGGGACCCTTCGTGGTAGCAGAAGTCACTCGGCCCAGATCGTATCGCCTCACTCAGATGGATGGCACAGAAGTTGGAAACTCCTGGAACATAGAACACCTCAGAAAGTTTTATCCCTAGCTGTATCTCAAAACTGCTGGGATGATGATGTACTCTGTAAAGTGGAAATATGTCATCAGTAAAAAAGAGGTTTCAAGGATACTCAGTTCATTTACGATTAACTTGCATTCTTACTTAACTCAGGGTGACCACTATGCCCTGCTAACGGAGCAATCGACTTAAGTCGGCAATGACTTAAGGCGGTGCAACATGCTCACGCTTACTTAACTCAGGGTGACCACTATGCCCTGCTAACGGAGCAATCGACTTAAGTCGGCAATGACTTAAGGCGGTGCAACATGCTCACGCTTACTTAACTCAGGGTGACCACTATGCCCTGCTAACGGAGCAATCGACTTAAGTCGGCAATGACTTAAGGCGGTGCAACATGCTCACGCTTACTTAACCTGGGGTGACCACTATGCCCTACAAACGGAGCATTGACTTAAGTCGGCGACGACTTAAGGCGGTGCAACATGCTAACGCTTACTTAACTCAGGGCGACCACTATGCCCTACTAACGGATCAATCGACTTAAGTTGGCAACAACTTAAGACCGGTGCAACATGCTCGCGCCTATGTAATTCAGGGGATGACTTCTATATCCCGCAAACAAATTTCATAATCATCATGCGTCATTACTGCCAACTCACGAACTAATAAATTCTGATACAATGAGAGAGTAATTATGTCATTCGAATGATAAACTGATGTCCTCTAACAAATACTCGATCATGCTAACTGCGCGCTCGGAGCACGCAAAATGTTTCTCTATTTTACAATGTCTTTCTCAGGAGCGACCGACGAAGAAGGGCGACTCGAGGGATCAGGGGTAGCGTTCACGTCAGCCCTTATGTCTTCAGGAACAACCACGCCGGGTCTCCTCATCAAGATTCGTCCCGCCCGAATAGCCTTGTCCAGGGCTTTGTCGCGCTGGGCCTTGAGAGTAACAGAAGTTTCTTCAGCGGCTTTAGCAGCCAGTCGAGCAGTCTCTAACTCCTGGGCAACGGATTTTTTGGAAGCTCGAAGTTCTTTGATAGTAGCATCCTTTGCTGATATCAACTGCTTGAGCTGGGTTACCTCATCCATGGATTCCTGCAGCTTACGACGTTGGAGGTCTAATTCTTCCATGGTGAAGCGATGACTTCTCTCCAAGATAGTCAGTGAATTGCTAGAATCACGATACAACCTGTCAAGATTGTCACGAGAAGCAGCAAGGATACGCTTTTCTTCCTGCGAGCAAAAGTCAGTTCCTTCAAAAACCAAGCAAGTAATAGGAGCACAGCAAGGCAAGGCACAGTTTTGTATATTACCTTTTCAGAATCAAGCTGAGCATGAAGGGAAGAATTCAGGGCATTGGCGTCATCTAAAGCAGCAGAAACTTGACCCAGTTCAATTTGGCCCTGAGAGTACTTCTCCTCAAAATCAGTGCACCGCTGAGCCAATTCAGCTAGATCTCGGGAGTGTTTTTCCTCAAGAATTGAAATCTGCCGAGTCACTCCTAACGAGAGATAATCAAACAAAATGGGGTCAGAAGGTAAGGCAGTCCACAGCGAAGGCAGAGAGAAGCAAAAAAGCACTAACCAGCGTTGGTTGCCTCCAATTCAGAGACGCGACGTTGAAGTGTCACTGGATTCCAACATGCAAGAGATGAAGCTACCTCTGGGGTGGAAGCACCCTGAAGCCTCAGCTGGCTAGCCATCCCATCCACCAAAGCCTGATGAGGAAAACAGACGAGTGTGACGACAGCAGTTTAGGCAATGTAAAAGTCAAGTTAAAATACATCACAGTACCTGGAGGTTGGAGAAGAACGAAGGGATTCCCAAATCAGGAGAAATCAGTTGATAAGCAGATGTAAAACCACCACCTGGAGCAGTTTGCAACGAATCAGCAGAGATCAATTCAGTACCTTCAACAGAGCCCAACACTCGGTCAGCAGGGATGCTGCCCTCTAAAGCGATTCCCTGATCCAAACTCTGGGCTACCACCATACAGCCAGAGTGTGGAGGAGATCCCGCGTGAACGTCCAAGGAGGTACAGGAAGGAGACCCTGCTCGGGCATCCTCGGGGGCTGGGTCATAGTTGGCACTGCCCATTTGAGCCGGATCATCCCCGGCAGCACCCTCGGGGGCTGGGCAGTGGCTTACACTCTCCACCTGAGCTAAGTCATCCCCGGCGACACCCTCGGGGGCTGGGCATGTCACAGCACCACTCTTGAGGTCCAAGCTCTCTGCAGTAACCACTTCTAAGGTTGATGGGCCCTCATCTACCTCCATAGGACCAGGACGATTCAAGTCAGTCTCCCGGCCCTCAAGACCGCGCTCTAAGGTCGACGAGGCACGGGATGACCTCAACCCAGCATCGGGCACGTCAGCACAAGCCTCCATTGCGCCATCATCCACTAGCTCCGATAACAAGTCCTCTGGAACCATATCCTCAAGAGTTTGATCGAAGTTGGCCAGAGACAGTTCTTGTAGACCAATGAGGGCAGACAAAGCAGGAGAGGGAACTCCACTACTCTCACCACTGGCGATGAACTGCCGACTGTTCTTTCGAGTCAAAGGAACCTCATTCTCTTCCCCCTCGTCATCCACACCGACAACACAAGCAGCACCCCCATTGGGATCAGCAACAGGTGGAGCACCCACATTGGGATCAGTAGCAGTTTGAGTACACCCATTGGGGTCCGCGTCAGTAAGTCCAGTCGCAGGCACTTCTTCAGCAGCAGGAATTGAGGTACCAGCGTCCTCATCAAAACTGGATACTCGCCGGAGGCGTCTTCTTTTCTTCTTTTGCTCATCAGCAGAAGGCTCAGGCTGATTGGTTCGGCTAGGGCGCCTCGGGCGAGTACTGACAGGTTTCTGAACATCCAAAGTTGTATCAACTTCTGGGAGGGGCACCACTGCCAATGTACCAGCAGGAGCAGCGTCGGAAGAATCCTCAGCTAGCAGATCAAGCATGGCATTTATATCTGCATCACTAGGGTTCAGGGGCACCTCAAAATGGACTTGCCGTTCGTCATCAGGAATCTCCCCAAGCGAAGCAACCAAAGCACTAACTTCTTCAGCAGAGGGTCGCATTCTAAGGCCCAAATTGCCATTAGTCACAGGTGGATTTGACACGAAAAGGGTGAAGTCTTTGGCAGGAGGCAAGTTCCAGGCCGAGTACGCCACCGGAGCACCAACATTGGACACCTTGCCCCTGAGAATCATTTCCAGCCGGCTCACCAAGTCTGCAGAAGGGATTCTCCTGTTGGTAACCCGAGTTGAGTCGGCCAGCCCTCAATACAGATAAGCTGGGTAGATCCTATCTTTCAGTGGCTGAATGTTCTTGAAAACGAAGTCAGTGACCACAGCTTCAGCAGTTAGACCTCTCTCTTTCAGCAGTCCAACTTCAGCTAGCAACACACCCACTTCAGCTACCTCCTCATCTGTGGGAGACTCGGTCCAGCTTGGGCTGCGAACGTCTGGCTGTCTTCCCGACCGGGAGGGGAGAGAATTTCCATAATTATCAACTATGAACCACTCTAGATGCCATCCCTTAATACTGTCTTTAAGGGGAATCTCAAGATACTCAGTCTTCCGTCCGCGGCGCATCTCCAAACTGGCACCCCCGACCAACTGATGTTGTCCCCCGGCCATCCCAGGGCGACAATGATACAGGTATTTCCATAAGCCGAAATGCGGCAGCACGCCAAGAAAGGCTTCGCATAAGTGAACGAAGATGGAGATTTGCAGAATTGAGTTAGGGTTCAGATGGGTCAGGTTAATGTGGTAGAAATCAAGGAGACCGTGGAAAAAGGGAGAGATGGGAAGGCCAAGGCCGCGGAGAAGAAAAGGGGCGTAAACTACAGACTCGTGGGTATCCTCTGTCGGGACAGCAGTCCCGTGGCAAATCCGCCAAGAACAGAGTTCCCGCGGAGGAAGAACCCCGATGGACACGAGGTGGAGGAGTTCAGCTTCGGAAATGATGGACATGTGGTTACCTGCAAAGGGCAACTGGCTGTTGGGATCGATTGGAGGAATCACCACAGCGGACGAGCTTGCGGTCTTCCTCTTGGGCGCCATCTCGATTCTACCAGCGAGCAGAATGGAGGCGAGTGGCAGAGAGGATTCGGAAGCAGGAATGCAAGAACTAGGGCACGGAAAGCAAAGGCGGCTAAAAGCGCAGCTCTTATGGGATATTCTCGAGCCAGATACCGTTTCAAAAAGTGCCCAGTCATCACCCGGCGGTTATTTCCAAAACCAACGTGCCACGTGGTCACCCGGCAGTTATCCCCAGAACACCAATGCGCCACCTCATCACTCGGCCACCATCCTCAAAGTGGCTCGGGCGGCCTACCGTCACTCGGCGTTGCTTCTAAAACGCTGATTTCGTATTCAGTCGCTCAGCATTACTTCTAAAAATGCCGACGTCGACCTCCAATCACTCGGCGTTGCTTCTAAAACACTGATTTCGTACTCAGTCGCTCGGCATTACTTCTAAAATGCCGACGTCGACCTCCAGTCACTCGGCGTTGCTTCTAAAATGCTAATTTCGTATTCAGTTGCTCGACATTACTTCTAAAATGCCGACGTCGACCTCCAGTCACTTGGCGTTGCCTCTAAAACGCTGATTTCGTATTCAGTCGCTCGGCATTACTTCTAAAATGCCGACGTCAACCTCCAGTCACTTGGCATTGCCTCTAAAATGCTGATTTCGAATTCAGTCGCTCGGCATTACTTCTAAAATGCCGACGTCGACCTCCCGTCACTCGGTGTTGCTTCTAAAACGCTGTTTTCAAGTTCAGTCGCTCGGCATTACTTCTAAAATGCCGAAGCCGACCTCCAGTCACTCGGCGTTGCTTCTAAAACGTTGATATCACATTCAGTCACTCGGCGTTGTTTCTAAAAACGCAGACACAATCTTCAGTTACTCGGCAGTTACTTCTACAAGCGCTGACACCACTTACAAAGTTACTCGGCAACCATTTCAGAAAACATCAGTTCAATGCTCGAGTATTTCGCTTACTCTTTCAAAGGAATTACACTCACAAGTAAACGGGGAAGTCATCAAAAGAGAAGCCAAACGTCATTCTTTCATTCAAAGGGAAGTTAATAAACTTGCAAATCAACTCTTCGCGAGTTGATACTCCCCTACTATTACTACATTACATTACTACTACTACACTACGCTATACTACTCTACATTACCACTACATTATTCTAACTATACTATACTATACTAATATCTAAGAAGACCAGTGGCGTCTAGCCACTGGCCCTGCCCCTGCTGCCGCCGCCACCCTTGGTGCTGCCCTTGCTGCTGCCGCCCTTGGTGCTGCCCCTGCTACCGCCGCCATCGCCGCTGCCCCTGCCGCTGCCGCTGCCGTCGCCGTCGCCACCGTCGTCGTCGTCGCCGTCGTCGTCGTCCTCGTCCTCGCCGCCGCCATCAGAGTCCTCCTCATCCGAGGAGTACTCCGACTCGTCCGAGCCCTCGAGCCCGGAGTGCTCGACGGCCCGGATGTATGACCAGACTTCCACGGCTATCCCCTGGGAGTCGTCCGAGTCATCGGACGACGCCGGGGGAGAGACGGGAGCCGGAGTTCCCTCGGACTCGGAGGAGAACTCCTCCTCCGAGTATTCCAAGTCACCAAAATCCTCCGATGGAGGAGTTGGTTCGCGCTTGCGCTTGTTGCTCTTGCCCATGGCGGAAGCAGACGGGAGAGAAGAGAAGGAAGCAGTAAAGAACAGCGAAGAGATGTGAAAAAACCAGAGGGGCAACGACGTTATTTATAGAAGGGAAAGGCAACCGCTCACCTCCAACCGCGGTCACTGAACAGTCGCAAAGCATTCAATAGGCACTTCCACCCGTCTGGAGACACGTCAGGCGGCTGACGCCGTTTCATGCAACACTACACCCATTGGGACTCCAGTCAACAGCGCAAAGGATATGATTACACTCGCCGTCCCATCACATTACTACTCAGAAGCAGTCGGCTAAAACACTCAGCGTACCAAGCCGTCCCTTGCCCACACCCATTGGGGGGGACGCCCAGGAATTATCAGTATATTTTTCAAAATGGTCACATCTGTGCAGGGCATGCAGTGAATGCCTCAGGACAAAAATGAGATATCAACAAGAGTTAGAGGGAAGCCAAATATAGCCAGAAGAGTGCAAAATATGGTCGACAGACACGACTTGAAGACTAGACAGAGAACGTCCATCAAATGTCCAATCAGTCACAGAGCAAATAAATTACACTACCTAGCAAGATACGGATGGATTGCGAACTCGACTGCAAAAGACAAAATACATGCTGACCTCTGAAGCATAATATTGATGACATAGCGCGGATGACATCATGCCAACTTTCTTACAAGCAGAAAGGATAATCTTCAGCAAAAGGACATAAAAAGAAGACCTTCGAGTGAATTATCCTCAAAAATCCACTTGAAGGTCGGGGGCTACACCCATTGGGTGCACCTCTGGTGCACCCCATGGATTATCATTCCAAGCCGAGATAGTGCCGATTTCTAAAGCGTGGGACAAGATTAAAAAAGCCAACCCTCAACCAAAATGAGTGAACACAAATGGAAATGATCTCTACTGAAGACCTTCGAGTAGATTATTTTCTAAAATCTACTCGAAGCTCGGGGGCTACACCCATTGGGTGCACCTCCGGTGCACCCAATGAAGTTCAGAATCCTACAAATTGGAATGCCGACCTCTAAGGCACAGGCACGAAACCAGGTTTTGGTCAACGAGTGATCGGAGCAGGAGAAGACAACAGGAAGCCATCTTTCTTCAAATTACCTGCAAGCTGGACCTGGGATCTTCGGGTTGATTATCTCTAAATTAACCCAAAGATCGGGGGCTTGTGGGGGATGGATGTCCCCCGGGTCCACTAAAAGAGTAAAGGACCTCACGAAAGGCCCAAGGGCCCAATAAGTCGTAAGGTCATTCTTTCGTGGGCCTGGGTTCACTATCTTTGAGCTACTTGTTCCTATCTTATCCACGTGTACTGCCCCACGGTCGAGTATATAAGGCCTAGGGGGCACCCCTTCAGAACGATCGACACTTTACTTAGCCACCCACATCAACTCTCTGTATTCTCAATCCAGAGAGCTCTCTTGTAACCACATTCACCAAGCATACTCACCAGGACGTAGGGTGTTACGCATCTCTAAGCGGCCCGAACCTGTGAACCTCGTCCACTATCCCTCGTGCGATCTGCACGAACCATTTTGCTACAGTTGTCGACACCGTCCTACTCCTAAAACACCTTGAGGGGCAACCCCGGGTGTGCGGTCGGACCCAAAACACCGATAGTCACCTCGTCCCCTTCGTGTGCCATTTTGAGGATGTCCCAAATTTCTTTGGCATTTTTCAACCCTTGCACCTTATTATACTCCTCTCGACACAAGGAGGTGAGGAGTATAGAAGTTGCTTGGGAGTTAAAATGCCTAATTTGGGCAGCCTCGTCCGAGTCGTAGTCCTCGTCGCCCACATGTGGTGCCTACGCTCCAAACTCAACAATATCCCATATGCTTTCGTGGAGTGAGGTTGGATGATGTCTCATTTTATCACTCCACATGCAATGATCCTCACCACAAAATATGGTGGTTTGCCTATGGGTACCTGTCGGTACCCTGAAAAAGGGGTACCCCTTACTACAGTGTGAAGACGCTGTACCCGCGCGGCTACCGCTAGTTGCGTGGTGAACATCACTCTACCCTACCATGTGGATGGCTCCGGCTCGCCACATGGCCAGGGAAGATGATATACTCCAAGATATCAGCAGTAGGTCCAGACCCCCATGGGAAAGTGCCGGACCCCTGTACATGTAGACCGGACCTCTAGGTAGGGTCCAGGACCCCCACGGGCGTGGCCCGGACCCCTAGGGCGGGTCCCGGACCCCTCTGTGTGGGATCTGGGCTGCCTACAGCCGGGTCCTGGGACTCTGGGATAGAGGATACCCAGGCCCTGCTTAGGCAGGGGCCGATGTCGACATGTGTCCAGGCCCAGCCTGGTGCGGACCTGTCCGCATAATGCTACTGCCCCCTGCCCAGGCAGAAACCCGATGCTACCACGTGGCCTACCGCGCGTGATGTAAGCCAGCGGGCGGAGCCTGACGTAAGGCCTCTAGGTTGCGCGGCCCCTTCATTTATTATGGATAAGGCGTGCCGCCTGACAAGAGATGTGCCGCCTCGGCATTTAATGAGGCCTGCCCACTCTGCTGTCAGGCGGCGACCTATCCAATCTACTGGCAGGCAGGGTGCCGCCTCAGCATTTAATGAGATCTGTCCATTCCGATGGCAGGCGGCATGCTTGTCTATTCCACTGGCAAGCAGTACGCCTGTGCTCCGCATGCACTGCACACATCATAACTCGCGCGTTTCCAAGGACGTTCCCGCGAGACATCAATATTGTATGCACTACGAATATTATGGCGCTCGGAGATCACCCTGGCATTGGAGGCGGTAGTTCCTTCCTTCCATTTGTCCCTAGGCCCACATGTCGGGGCTTAGTATCCTTGTATGTGCCCCCCTTGAACTATAAAAGGGAGGGCACACTACGTTACAAGACACACTCACTTAGACTCTCAGACTCACAAGTTCATACAAGCTCTCAAGCTCAATACAGCACACAATGGAGTAGGGTATTACGCTCCGGCTGCCCGAACCACTCTAAACCCTTGCGTGTTCTTGTGTTCATCGTCCATCTAGCAACAGGCAAAACGCTTAGGCCCCCTCCTCATCTTAGAATTTAGGGCGGGTGCATTCCGCCACCCGGCCGGAGATTTCCTCTCCAACATTTGGCGCCCCAGGTAGGGGCTCTTGGCATTAGGTTTTTGCTTGTTTTCCTGCTCGACATCATGGTTGACATCGTCGAGCACCACGATTTCGTCCCCGAGGACTTCCCCATGGAGGAGGAGGCTACCTCTTCCACACCATGGGCCTCCAGCCGCCCTGCGCCCGGTGTAGCAGCTGCTGTGAGCTCAGCGCGGCAGCACACTCCTACACAGACGTCCAGGGCATCAAGGGCCGCGCTCGGAGCGCTGTCCGCAGCCAGGGAGTTGTTGCGCCACCCTCCTAGCCCAACGGCCTCGCTAGGGGCCATGAAGCAGTGGCGTGACGACGTCGACTGGCTTCTCGGCATGGCGCACTCTAGCTCAACCAGGCCCAGGCCTCGGTCATCCCGGCGTCAACATGAGGCGTCGGCATCTGTGTGTTCACCCTTGGTGAGGACAACGCCGACTGAGGACCTGCAAGCGGAGCTCAACCGCTGGCACGCGGCGGAGGATGCTCCAGTCTCTCTAGAGAGGTTTAATGACCTGCGGGCAGAACTCAACCGCAGGTGTGCGGGCGAGGATGCCCGTGTCTCTCTGGAAAGGGCGCGAGAGCACCGACAAAACATCGAGGGTCGCAACCTCGATTACGACTTCGCTGCAGTTGCACCGCATACCCCGACGGGTGCCCGGATCCTGAAGGGTGCCCCGTTGGCCGGCGTGGGTTGCGCTGCATTCGTGGATCACCTCCGTGCGGCGACGTGGCCATCCAAGTTCTAGCCACACCTGCTGGAAAAGTACTACGGTACGTCAAACCCGTCGGAATTCCTGCAGGTATACGTCACCGCCATCACGGCAGCAGGTGGAGACACTGCTGTGATGGCAACATACTTCCATGTAGCCTTGTCTGGGCCGGCCCGGACTTGGCTCATGAACCTTGCCCCAGGATCGATCTACTTCTGGGAAGAGCTCTGTGCGCGGTTCACCACGAACCTCGCCAGCGCTTACCAACAGCATGGCGTGGAGGCACACCTCCATGCAGTGAGGCAGGAGCCCGGGGAAACACTCTGGGCCTTCATCTCCCGCTTCACCAAGGTACGTGGGACTATACCCCGTATCTCTGATGCTTCCATCATCACTGCCTTCCGCCAGGGAGTGCGTGATGAAAAGATGTTGGAGAAGTTGGCCACGCACGACATGGAAACTGTCACCACACTCTTCGCTCTGGCCGACAAGTATGCCAGGGCTGCAGAGGGCCGTGCATGGCACTCAGCACCACAAACCGGGGTTGCCCAGACAGGTGGCTCCGGTGCCATTGCCCAGGACGGCAAGAAGAAGAAGAAGAACCGCGGCCGCGAGAGGTCGCAGGCTACTGCTCCAGTCGTTGCGGCTGCGGCTAGGGGCCGGACCGAGCGCAACAAGCACCCACGGCCGCAGGGGGGTGACAGCGGATCGTGCCCTATGCACCCCAATGCTCGCCACAGCACCACGGAGTGCCGCGAGATAATCAAGCTCACAAAGCACGTTAGCGAGCGACGCGAGCAGTCCTCCAAGGACGGCTCCCCATCTCGTCGTCGGCCTAGCAAGGAGAGGGCCGACGATGGCGAGGTGGCCACCAAGGAGCGGGACCTCGGGTACCAGTCGCCTGAGGGGGTCCTAAAGGACGTCTTGACCGAGGGCTCTGACTTCGGTGACAAGAGCGACCGGCGCAAGAAGTTGTATGTCATGTACGGCGGCAGCTGGGAGCTCACCTCCCGCAGGAACGTCATGTCCTTGTGCTGCGAGGTCCTATCGTGGACCCTAAGGGTCCCGAAGGCTGCTCCACATCAACGATGGAGAAGCACCACCATCTCCTTTGGGGCATCTGACTACCCCGACAACATGGCAGGGGCCGGTATACTACCACTCATTACCGCCCGTGTCATCGCCAACCTGCGGCTGCACCATGTGCTAATCGATGGTGGGGCCGGCTGTTGGTGCTGTCTCTCGACAGCAAGGAGATCCAACACGGGTGAATGGAGATGGCAACAGGGCACTCGCGCGTGATGGCAAAAGCTCTGTTAATCTGGCCTCTCACGGGCACTGTGCGGGGGTATTTATAGGTATCCGAAAGCACGGCGCCTTGCGTTAAGGACGCATGTGCCCTCAGGTACCTAGTTTATCCCCAGAATATTCCTATAAAGCGGGGTTACAAGCTGTAATTACATGTACGCCTTTACAAATTAGGCCCGTAACACAACCGCGGCCACGCAGGGCCTGTTACAATGGGCCCAACCTCATGTGGGCCTCGGAGCCGACCGAGGCCGCGCCGTAGGGAGGCGTTGCCGCAGGCCTTCGTCTGGTGCCGAATCGAGTGAAGGGTCTCCATGTTGTCCCTGGTGTTGATCAAGCGAAGAGTGTCCCTGCCTGCTTTGCCTGTCAGGGCGGGGGCTAAGCGGTGGAGACTTCGGGCGAAGGGTGGCGTTTCTGCCTTCGCTCCAACATTTGCCCTCCGAGGGACCAGTTCGACAAAGTCACCTGGTGCCGAAGACGTCGCTAGATGGCGGAGACGCTGCCCTCGCTCGAAGTGGTTCCGCGGGGGTTTTTGATGTGACCGTTGATGGACATCGTACTGTTGGACTGCGGGTTTTCCGAAGCGTCGCGCCCTGTGGGATTGCGGGTTTCCCGAGGAGCCGCGCCCTGCCTATAAAGGGGGGCGGGGGACGGCGCTGTTTGCACTTTGCCTTCTGCGCTCCGTGAAAACCCTAGCCGCCCGCCGTCTTTCTGCTCCTCTTCTTCTACTGCTCGCTTTGCTCGTCGGAGATCTGGCTCGAGTGAAGCAGACCGCCCGCCGCCGCCGACGGTACGTAGCAATGCCATCCTCTTCTTCTTCCGCCGACGCCACGCCGCCGGCCGCCGCCTCGTCTGAGGAGACGTTGAGTGGCGTGATGGTGGAGGAGCTGCGCGCCGGCGACTCTGTTGATTTTGGTGTGTCACGGATGACGTCGGCCCGCGTCGAAGAAATGCAGCGCTTGGGCTACTTTGGCGGCGGAGTCGCTCGTGCTCCGGGGACGGAGGAAGTCCCCGAGCCGGAGGGTGAGTTGGTTGTTTTTGAGGCGTTCTTCGTCGCCGGTCTCCGCTTGCCTGCGCACCGGTTTGTTGGCGAAGTCCTGCGTAGATTCAACGTTCAAATTCATCAGGTGACACCGAACGCCGTGGTGGCGCTGGCGAAGTATGTCTGGGCGACGACTTCGTACGGCGGACAGCCGTCGGTTGAAGTTTTTGCGAAGAATTACTGCTTGCATTGGCAGAAGAGGGTGATTGAGGACGGAGTTGCCCAGTTTGGGTCGTGCACATTCACGCCGAAGACCGGCAAGACCACAATGCCAGTAGTGGAGTTGGTTCCGTGCGCCCGCAACAAGTGGGGCAATTGGAATGAATTTTGGTTTTACGTTGCTGAGGCTACTGTCGAAGGCCATGAAGGACTGCCCGTGTCTGAGATGTGCTCTCACTATTACTCTGCGTATCCGCCCTTTGAAGTGGCAGAAGAGGATGCAGACGAAGGGGCCCTTCGATGCGCCGCCGGCCAGAGCAGTGGTCGTGATTTAGTTGAAGAGTTTGTGGCGTACGGGGTCTGGCCCTTGGCGCACGGCTGGGCGTTGGGCGAAGTGTGCCCTCGCCAGATGCCTTTTCACGGAGGAAGGGTGGTGCGAAGTCCAGCCTTTGCACTGAATTTGCGAAACCGTGACCCGGCCGCCTTTGTGCGTGATGCGGAGGACTTGGCGGTGCGGCTCGTGGGGCGGTACGTGGCGAGGACGGAAGGCCAGCGTAGCTTTGATATTCGCGGGTCAAATGAACGTTTGAACAGGGTCTTCGAATTGAATCAATTGCCGTACGACGGCTACCCTGGACAAGACGAAGCGGACCGCCGTGGGAAGAAGCCGGCGGTGGAGACTGGAGGCGACCCTGCGCTGACGGCCGCCCCCTCCTCAAAAAAGAGAAAATTAGGTACTGCGATGGGAGGAATCGGGGTGTCTGATAGTTTTGCTAGGGAGTTAATGAGGACGTGCGCGGCCCCGGGGGAGAGGATGTCTTCGCCCGAGCTCCGGGAGTCTTCGGCTCGGATGCTGAGGGTTACCGGGGGCTGCTGGCCTAGAAATGTTCCTGTCCCCTGCGCGGCTGAGGAAGACTGTTTTACATCTCGTATGGTTCGTCAGTGGAGGGTTTTTCCTTACGGGCGAAATATCGGTGCTGTTGTGTGGGCAGTGATGGACAAGGATCGCCAAGGGGCAGCGCAAAAACGCCAGGCGACCGTAAGGATTCACGACACCCGGCCGAAAAGGCAACGGGGAACGGCGAAGGCTGCGGCCTCCAGTGGAGGCAAGCCGCCGCTGGCGGCGAAGGCGGGCGCCGCTGCGCCCAGCAAGGCGCCGGAGACAGCGGCGGGCGCCGGAGTCTCCAAGCCGACGAAGGTGGTGCCGCCGGCCAGCGGAGTGGCGGAGGCTTCGAAGGCGGCCCGAGCGTTGCCGCCGCCGGGCAAGCGCATCGCCGACTTCGGCACCGACATTAGCGTGGACGATTATCTTGGGGGTAAGTCACCCGGCCGCCTCTTTTTTTTTTTTTTTGATTGTTGATGCGCTACAGGGTCGGACGAGGGCCGGCTTGCTATAGCTGTGCCTGCCGGGGCAATCGCAACGGCGAAGGGCGGGACCCTTGGCGCCGGAGGCGAGGTGTCGGCCCTCGTGAAGGTCAGAGACGAGGCTGGCGCGGCGACCCGCCGGCTGAAGGGAGTGACGGAGGCGCTGAATCAGGCGACGGAGGCGCTGAGTCAGGTCCGCCGAGTTTTTTTTTTTTTTTTTTTTACGGCCATGGCCTTACGTGTTCTCTGCAGGTGGCTGACTTCACCAGCCGTACTGCGTCGGGGGCGCTCACGGCAGCCTTATCTGCCGAAGTCGAGAGACTTCGGATGCAACATGCTGACGCTGTCCGTGAGAAGTCTGCCTCCGACAGCAAGTGTCGTAAACTGGCGGACAAGGTGGCCGCCCTGGAGGAAGAAAAGGCTGATCTCCGGCGCCAGCTGGCGGGGGAGAGGAGGGAGGCCAACGAGGCCGTCGCCAAAGAGCAGGCCGCGCAGGCGGAGGCTAGGCTGGCACGGGCGGAGGCCAATCTTGCCAAGGATCTCGCCGAGGACCTGCGGGGGCGGCTCACCGCTCTGGAGAGCCGCACGAAGGGGGCCGAAGCCGCGGCACGAACGGAGGCCGAACGGACGCGCACACAGCTTATGGCCACATACCGCGAGCTGGGTGCGCGGACCGGTGACTTCGTGGTGCCGGAGCGAGAGGCCGGGCTTCGCTGCTTGGAATGGGTGCAAGAGGAGCTGCAGGAGCTCCCCACTGTCTTGGGTGGATTAATGTCGTTCGCCTCCCTGGTCACCTGCGAGGGGGCAATGAACGCACTCTCTCGCGAAGGGTGCCGGCACTATGAGGCCTTCGACCAGGCAGACGAAGATTTTGGGCGAGACATCTATAAGGTCGAAGACCCCGTGGTGAAGGAGTCCGCCGGCGCCCTCTATGATCGGATGTGGGGTCTGTATGGTGGTGAAGTGGTCAGGGAGCGGGCCGAGGCTGCGAGGGCTCAGGTAACGTTGTCGTTTGTTTGGCGTTTGCTGGATGTGGTCTGTGCGTGTGTTTGCTGACTTTTTGTATGTTTTGTTTTAGGCGGAGTGAGGCGAGCGGGTGGACGATTTCGGAGCACTGAACGACGCCCTGCCTGACCCGGAGCCGGCCCCGGAGACTATGGAAGACGCACCAGGCGCCCCCACATCTGCTGCGACAGTTGAAGACCTGCCCATGAAGGTGGCCGAAGGTGCTCCCGATGCCCTCGCAGCAGCCGCGCCGACCGTCGAAGATCCGACGGCGGAGGCGGTGGAAAGAATGGCGGGAGTGGCGGCGGAGACAACGGCGGAGGCACCCGCCGCGTCAGGGCCCTCGCAGGTGGCATAGTGGTTGTCTAGGGTTAGGAAATTTTGGAGGTTTGTACTGAACTTTGGTTGCTGCGCAGGTTCAAGATTTTGGGCCTGCGCACGCAACCACTGCTACTGAGTTTTTGGCGGCCTCGACCGCGGAAGGTGGTAATCAATATAGTGGGTCTGCATCTGAGTTTTTTGACTTTGCTGACTCCGGGAGCTCGGTTGAGTGGACTGAGGAGTCGTCGGAGGAGAATTTGGATTATTTTACGGCCTTGGACGTGGCTGCGGCGGAGGCCTCGCCACACGCCGCGGACGCGTCGGACGTGCCAGGCCCTAGCGCCGGGCGCCGTCGACGAAGGGCGGTTGCAAAACGTAGGGTTAGCGCGGAGGAGCGGGCTTTGCTTCGTGTGAGTGGGGCCGGTCGGCAGGAACTGTTGTCTCTGCCGACCGCCGAGAGTGTAGGTGAGGGGGAACTGCGAAGGCTTTTTGCGGGCGAGGAGCTCAGGATAATGTTATTTAATTATAGGGAGATGGGAATTATTCCTAAAGTTGAACCGATGTAGAGTGTGGTGTCCTCGCTTGTGTATGTAGAGTCTTGTATGGTGGAATTGTGTGCCCTCGCGTGTATGTGTGTGAAGGCGTTTTGTACTAACTGATTCGTTCGGCTGCGCTGTGCTTGGTTGATTATAATTGGTCTTGGCGTGAATGGTTCGATGTTGTCGTTTCGGCCGTTGTTGTGCTAGTCCAGGTGTACCCTTAAGTGTCTTCTGCACAGATAGTCTTCGGTTTTTTCGCACTTGCTGTGTTAAACCGGTTGCACCCTTAGGCGACTTCCGCGCGGATAGTCTTCGCGATAGACTTAGATTTTTTCCGCACTTGTTGTGCTAATCCGGCTGCACCCGTAGGCGACTTCGGCACGGATAGTCTTCGCGATAGACTTAGATTTTTTCCCGGCTGCACCCTTAGGCGACTTCTGCACGGATAGTCTTCGCGATAGACTTAGATTTTTTCCGCACTTGTTGTGCTAATCCGGCTGCACCCGTAGGCGACTTCGGCACGGATAGTCTTCGCGATAGACTTAGATTTTTTCCGCACTTGTTGTGCTAATCCGGCTGCACCCGTAGGCGACTTCGGCACGGATAGTCTTCGCGATAGACTTAGATTTTTTCCCGGCTGCACCCTTAGGCGACTTCTGCACGGATAGTCTTCGCGATAGACTTAGATTTTTTCCGCACTTGTTGTGCTAATCCGGCTGCACCCGTAGGCGACTTCCGCACGGATAGTCTTCGCGATAGACTTTGATTTTTTCCCGGCTGCACCCTTAGGCGACTTCTGCACGGATAGTCTTCGCGATAGACTTAGGTTTTTTTTCGCACTTGTTGTGCTAATCCGGCTGCACCCTTAGGCGACTTCTGCGCGGATTTGTCGCACGCGAGGGTAGCTAGCGCTTAGCCTCGCGGTGACCTCGTGGTGGTCGAATGTCGAAGACCGTCATCGCGGTCTTTTTCGACGCATGTCTTTTTGCGGGGGATTTTTTACGCATATATTACATGGCTCCGCCTCGTTAAAAACCTCACCCCCCGGGAGGAAAAGAGTGCGGGCCGGTGCAAGATTGTTTTTGCAAATTACAAGGGTGAAGACAGCCCTGAGGAATCAAACAAAAAATTTGCGGAGGTTGTCAATGTTCCAGGAATGCTCCAGGTCCTCGCCGGTTGGCGTTGTGAGCCTGTATGCGCTGGGGGAGGCCTTCGTCTTGACGATGAAAGGGCCCTCCCACTTGGGCTCCAGCTTGCCCCTTGACTCCGTCCGAGCTGTCCGAATGAGCACGAGGTCCCCCTCGCTGAACTCCCTCGGGGTGACTGAGTGGTCGCGCCATGCTTTGGTCTGGGCTTGATACTTGTTCAGAGCTTGTAGGGCGAAGACACGGTCTCCGTCGATGAGATCCTTTGAAGTCGGCTCGTCCACATCTGGGACGGCTGACGGGACCGTTCGCGGGGACCCGTGCTTTATTTCCTGCGGGGTCATGGCCTCCGATCCGTATAACAGACGGAAAGGAGTAAACCCGGTCGCCCTGCACTCAGTCGTGTTTAGTGCCCAGACTGCCTCAGGTAAGAAATCGCTCCATTTGCCCTTTTTTTCATCGAGGAGCATTTTTTTGATAGCTGTGAAGATTTTTCCGTTGGCGCGCTCCACGACCCCGTTGGACTGCGGATGGTAGACTGAGGCGAAGGCAAGCTTGGTGCCAATGGAGAAACAAAAATCCTTGAAGTCTTGGTTATCAAACTGTTTGCCGTTGTCGACCGTTAACTCGGACGGTACTCCGAAACGGCAAACGATGTTCTGCCAGAAGAATTTTTGGGCAGTCTTTGATGTTATTGTGGAGACAGCCCGTGCCTCGATCCATTTGGTGAAGTACTCGACCGCGACGAAGGCGAACTTGAGGTTCCCCTGAGCGGTGGGCAGGGGTCCAACAATGTCGAGACCCCAGCGCTGGAGAGGCCATGTGTGGGCGATCAGCTTTGTGTACTGCGAAGGGCCGCCTGACCGAGGAGAGAACTTCTGGCAGGCTTCGCAGGACCGAGTGACCCGGTTCGCGGCGCAAATCATTGCTGGCCAGTAAAAACCCTGGCGTATCACCTTAGCAGCTAGGGCTCTTGGCCCCGCGTGCGAGCCGCACGTGCCACTGTGGACTTCACGTAGGACCTGCATGCCTTCGGCCTCTGTGACGCACTTAAGCATTGGTTGGCTGACCCCTTTTTTGTAGAGTTGGCCTTCAATAAGAGCGAAGTCCCGGCTTCGATGTCTGAGGCGCTTGGCCTCACTGATGTCGGCTGGGTGATAAAACCCCTGCAGGAACAGGGTAATGGGTGCTCGCCAGTCTTCGGTCATGATGAGGTTGACTGTACGGTGGCCCTCGATGTCATTGGTTATATGGAGCCCTTCGGGGCTCCGGACTGCTGGCGTGCCGATGACGTGGAAGAACACGTCGGAGGGCAGAGTTTCGCCCCTGGCCGCGGCCTTGGCCAATGCGTCGGCCTCCTCATTCTTGGCCCGGTCCACATGCTGCACGGTGAACCCCTTGAACTGTCTCTCGAGACTTCGGATGGCCGCGAGGTACTGCATGAGCGCGGGGTCCTTGGCTGCATAGTCTTTGTCGACCTGGCCGGCAACTACCTTGGAGTCTGTTTTGATGATGCAAGTGGTGACTCCGAGGGCCCTCAGCTTGCGGAGGCCGAGGATGACTGCTTCGTATTCTGCTATATTATTTGTGCACCTGTCGGATTCCAGATTGAAGCTGAGTCGTGCTGCATATCTGTGCTTGACCCCGACTGGTGATGTTATGATTGCAGCGACGCCTGCCCCCGCATGGCACCATGCGCCATCGCAATGGATCGTCCAGACCTTCTCTGTGGTCGGGTCCGGCTGTGTTACTGGCCCGGTCCAGTCGACGACGAAGTCTGCCAGGACTTGCGATTTGATGGCTGTCCTGGGCTCGAAGCTGATGTGGTAGCCGGAGAGTTCGGCTGCCCACTTGGCGATCCTTACCGATGCCTCCGGGTTTCTAAACAGTTCGCCGAGCCCCCTATCTGAGGTGACGCGGACCTTGAATGCTTCAAAATAATGGCGCAGCTTGCGCGAGGACATAACGACTGCGTAGGCGATCTTCTCCAGCTCTGTCATGTTGCATTTGGACGGAGTCAGGACCTCGGAGACGTAATAAACAGGGCACTGTCTGACAGTGCCTTCGACTGTCTGCTCCTGCACTAGTGCCGCGCTGACCGCGTGCGGCGAAGCCGCGACATAGAGCAATAAGGGGAGCGAGGAGTCGGGGCTCGTGAGGGTGGCCAGCTCCGTTAAGTACTGCTTTAATGAGGCGAAGGCCGCTGCTTGCTCCGGCCCCCAAGCGAAGTCTTTTGCGCCGCGGAGAGTTTTGAGGAAAGGAAGACTTCGCTCGGCCGACCTGGAAATGAATCTGTTGAGAGCGGCCAATCTGCCTGTCAGACGCTGGACATCCCTGGTGGACTGCGGAGGCGACATGTCGATGATGGCCTGGATCTTGGTTGGGTTGGCCTCGATGCCGCGGTGCGACACCAGGTAGCCCAATATCTTGCCCTGGCGAACACCGAAAACGCACTTTTCCGGGTTTAAGCGGAGTCGTGCGTCTCGCATGTTTGCGAATGTCTCGGCCAGGTCGGCGAGGTGGTCCTCCTTATTTTTGCTGGCGACGACGATGTCGTCCACATATGTAAATATATTTCTGCCGACCTGTCCCTCGAGTACTATTTTGGTGAGTCTGGAGAATGTGGACCCGGCGTTCTTGAGACCCTCCGGCATTCTGATGAAGCAATAAGTGCCGAAGGGTGTTATGAAGCTGGTGCTAGCCTTGTCTTCCTCCTTCATGTATATCTGGTGATAGCCGGAGAAGCAGTCGAGGAGAGACATGACCTCGCATCCGGCCGCGCTATCGACTATTTTGTCGATCCGTGGCAACGGGAAATTGTCTTTTGGGCAGGCCTTATTGAGACTGGTGAAGTCTATGCACATCCGCCATTTCCCGCTTTTTTTCTGCACCATTACAACATTGGAGAGCCATGTGGGGTAAGCCACTGGCTCAATGAATTTAGCCTCTAGGAGGCGGTGCACCTCCGCCTTGGCGGCCTCTGTCTTTTCATCGGACATTTTGCGAAGCTTTTGCTTTCTTGGTCGCACCGAGGGGTCGATCCCCAGACTGTGCTCGATTATGGATCGGCTGACTCCGACCAGGTCGAGGGCGGACCAGGCGAAGACATCTTTATTCTTGGCCAGGCAGCAGAGAAGCTTCTCTTCTTCATGCGAAGTAAGGTCTTCGCTGATAGTGACTGTCTGCTTGGGCGTGGCCTGATCGAGGGGGACAGTCTTGGTCCCATCCTGACTCTGCAACTGAGCCTTGTCGTGGTGCTTGTCAGTTGGGCTGGCGGGCGCAGGGACCTCGCACTGTGTCGTGAGACAGTGCACGTTCCTCTGACCAGGCACGAAGTCCCGCTCTATGTTGCGCGCAGCTTGCTGGTTACCGCGGACTGTAATTACGCCTAGAGGGCCTGGTATCTTCATGCACAAATACAGTCCGTGGATGGCAGCTTCAAACTTATTGATGGAGCCCCGACCCATGATGGCGTTGTATGGATATACCATATCCACAATGTCAAAAGTCACTTGCTCGCTTCGGGCATTGGGTGCTACACCGAAGGAGAGGGGCAACTCTATTTTGCCGACGGGGAAGGTGCCTTTGCCGCCGAAGCCATACAACGGGTTGTCCGAAGGCTTGAGCAGGCTGTGGCTGATGCCCATGCGATCGAAGGCATGGAGGAAGATGATGTCCGCCTAGCTGCCGCTGTCAACGAGGACCTTGTGTAGGTCCCACCCTGCCACGCTGCAATTGATGACCATGGCATCGCAGTGGGGGGCGCTACGCAAGTCGACGTCCCGTGCGTCGAAGGTGAGCGGTATGTGGGACCACTTCGTCTGCACAACTGGGCCCGTGATAGCGACGTGGTTTACGCTGCGGTAGTGGTCCCGCTTCTGCCGCTTGGTGTCGAAGTCGGTGCTGGACCCCCCAGTTATCATATGAATGACTCCGCGATAAGGTTGATCGGCGAAGTCTTCCTGTTTTGGGGCGTGGGGGATGTTTTGTTGCTGCTGGTGTGGTGGTGGAGGCGGAGGATGTACGATTTGTACTTCCTGATGATGTTGGTAAGCGTGGTGCGGTGGATGCGGGGCGGGAGCGTGGATATATGGTGGAGGGGGTGGCTGGTAGTTATGCGCGACAATTCTGGGGTTGTCGGCTGGCTGCGCCCTCGCCATTCTGTCTCTGGTGGCCTTTACTTCGGGGCAGTCTTTAGTTTGGTGGCCGCAGTCTTCGCCATGGAAAAGGCAGTAAAATCGGCGCGGCGGAGGGGGTGGCTGCGCACGCCCTCGGCCCCTGCCGCGAGTCCCACTTCCATGGCCCTGGGGGGGATATTCCTGGCGACGAAGGGGGTCAGCGGCCGGCTGCTGGTTGGCGATGTTGTGCACTTGCTGCTGACCGCGGCCATCCCGACCGGAGTCTGGCTGCGGAGTCCTTGTCCACGTGCGGCTGGACTGCGGAGCATCTTTTGGCTTCCGCTGGGACTCAATCTTGCGCTGGTGGAGCTCCTCGGATCTGGCGTACTTTTCAAACAGCTGGTATAACTCTTGGAGGTTCTTGGGTGGGTCCCTGATGCAATGACTGTAAAGGACGCCAGCGCGAAGACCACTGATAGCATAGTGGATGGCAATCTGGTCATCGACTGAGGGTAGCTGTGACTTGAGTGTCAAGAATTTGCAATAATATTCCCTCAGGGTCTCCTTCTCTAGCTGCTTGCAGAGCGAGAGCTCGGCCAGGGCGTCGGTGTCCGGGCGGTACCCCTGGAAGTTGAGGAGGAACTTGTCCCGGAGACTTCTCCAGGAATCGATGGACAGCGGAGGCAACCTGGTGAACCAGGTGAGCGCGGGGCCCTCGAGGGCGATGATGAAGGACTTCGCCATTGTGGCGTCGTCCCCCCCGGACGATGCGACGGCGACCTGGTAACTCATTATGTACTGAGCCGGGTCGGTGCTGCCGTTGTACTTGGGGTAGGTCCCAGCCCGGAAGTTGGCTGGCCACGGCGTCACTTGCAGGTGAGGCGCCAGGGGGCTTCGCTCATCGAGGTAGTTGACCCCTTGGAATGGCGCGGCGTGCGGGAAAGTGAAGTCGCGCTGGGGGAAACGCGGGTCCTCCGGCTGCGCGCGGTGCTGCAGGGGTGGCCCATGCTGCAGGCCGGGGTGGCCTTCGCGCGTGTCTTCGTTTTGTGCGCGCTGCTGGAGGGATGACTCGTGCCGCGGGCTGAGGTGGCCTTCGCGCTGCATCAGCGCGATCTCCCGCTCGAGTTCCTGGGCCTTGTGCTCTTCGTCGCGGATCATCTGCCGCACTTTGGCGAGTGCAGACACACGCTGGCGCTTGGCCTCCAGTATCTCCTTCTGCCTCTGGAGGTTGCGGTTCTTGAGGCGCAGGGCGCGCAGCTGTAGCTGTTCTTCTGTTGAGATGCCGAGGACCTCACCGTCCTCGACGAGATCCGCGCCCTCCGGTGGAGTGATGTCTGAGGGAGGTGCGAGGCCTGAGGGTTGTCCCTCAGGGTCGCAGGTGCGGAGGGTGTCGTCTTCAGTGGCCTCTTGGTGGGTGGATTGGGTGAGGGCGAGGGCCTTGCCCTTCCTTGCGGCGAGCAGTGCTGCCTTCGCAGCCTCGTCAGCCTTCGGGTTAGCTCGCTTGGGTGCCATCGCGGGTGGTTGTCTCGTAGCACGAACGGTGGGCGCCAAATGTTGGTGCTGTCTCTCGACAGCAAGGAGATCCAACACGGGTGAATGGAGATGGCAACAGGGCACTCGCGCGTGATGGCAAAAGCTCTGTTAATCTGGCCTCTCACGGGCACTGTGCGGGGGTATTTATAGGTATCCGAAAGCACGGCGCCTTGCGTTAAGGACGCATGTGCCCTCAGGTACCCAGTTTATCCCCAGAATATTCCTATAAAGCGGGGTTACAAGCTGTAATTACATGTACGCCTTTACAAATTAGGCCCGTAACACAACCGCGGCCACGCAGGGCCTGTTACAATGGGCCCGACCTCATGTGGGCCTCGGAGCCGACCGAGGCCGCGCCGTAGGGAGGCGTTGCCGCAGGCCTTCGTCTGGTGCCGAATCGAGCGAAGGGTCTCCATGTTGTCCCTGGTGTCGATCAAGCGAAGAGTGTCCCTGCCTGCTTTGCCTGTCAGGGCGGGGGCTAAGCGGTGGAGACTTCGGGCGAAGGGTGGCGTTTCTGCCTTCGCTCCAACACCGGCCTCAACGTCATCAGCCATGCTGCATTCAAGCAGCTGCAGATCCCGGGGTCCCGACTAGGACTCTCTCGCCCATTCTCCGGAGTGGGCCCACAACCGGTGTATCCCCTTGGGAACATCACGCTCCCGATTACATTCGGGACGGAGGAAAACTTTCGCACAGAGAACGTCCAGTTCGATGTCGCGGAGGTTAACCTCCCCTTCAACTCCATCATTGGTAGGCCGACCCTGTACCGGTTCATGGACATTGCCTATTATGGGTATTTGGTCCTCAAGATGCCGTCCCCTACCGGGGTCCTCACCGTGCGGGGTGACCGCGCCGCTATAGTGGCGGCTATCGAGAAGCTGCATGCCCTGGCGGCGGAGGCTGCTCGCCCCGACGACGGAGGGAGGGACCCCTCAACCTCCGGCACCAAGGCGCCGTCCAAGGCGCCAAAGGTGCGGCCATCCCGGGCCGATTTCCCCATCAAGGCCGTCTGGCTCACCGCGGACTCCTCCCAGACCACTCGCATTGCGGGTGATCTGGACGAAAAATAGGAACTCGCGCTCGTCACCTTCCTCTAGGCAAATGCCGACGTGTTCGCATGGGAGCCGTCGCAGATGCCTGGGATCCCTAGGGAGGTGATCGAGCACCATCTGAAGATCAACCCTGACGCCAGACCGGTGAGATAGAAGCCTCGCTGACAGTCCATTGAGCGATAGGACTTCATCCGCAAGGAGATCCGAAAGCTGCTTGACGCCGGCTTCATCGAAGAGGTTCATCACCCGGTGTGGCTGGCCAACCCGGTCATCGTCCCCAAGGCGAACGAGAAGCTTCGGATGTGCATCGACTACACCAGCCTAAATAAGGCCTGTCCCAAGGACCCATATCCACTCCCACGTATATATCAGATCATGGATTCTACCTCCAGGTGTGACCTGTTGTCTTTCTTAGATGCTTACTCTGGTTTCCATCAAATCCAGATGTCTAGGGAAGATAGGAAGCATATCGCTTTTGTAACAGCGGATGGTCTTTAATGCTACGTTGTTATGCCTTACGGTCTGAAAAATGCCTTACCAACATTTGTGCGGGCGATGAGTAAGACTTTCGGGGACCTCATCAGGGACAAAGTGGAGGTGTACGTCGACGACATCGTAGTCAAGACTAAGGCAAGGTCGACCCTAGTGGAAGACTTAACCCTGGTCTTCGACAAGCTACGGGCAACCCACACAAAGCTGAACCCGGACAAGTGTGTCTTTAGGGTCTCCGCTAGGAAGTTGCTGGGGTTCCTAGTTTCACACCGGGGCATTGAAGCAAACCCGGAGAAAATCAGGGCGATTGAGGCGATGAGGCCTTCGGCTCGAATCAAGGATGTCCATAAGCTTATGGGGTCGTTAGCCACCCTTAGCCGCTTCATTTCAAGGCTGGCTGAGAGGGCGCTACCCTTCTTGAAGCTCATGCAAAAATCCGGTCCATTCTCTTGGACCGAAGAGGCTGAGCATGCCTTTCAAGAGTTGAAGCAGCACCTTATGTCCCTAACGATACTAGTAGCTCCGGAGCTAGGGGAGTCGCTGTACCTATACATTACGGTGGCTTCAGAGGCGGTGAGCATGGTGCTGGTCGTCAAAAGGGCGGCACAAGAAGGCCAGGAACCTGAGGGCCCAGGACCAGCTACAGGGGTCTGGACCATTCAGAAGCCGGTCTACTACGTCAGTGAGGTGCTCCATGAGGCGAAGACCAGGTACTTTGAGACGCACAAGCTTCTCTATGCTATACATATTGCGTCTAGGAAGTTGCGCCACTATTTCTAAGCACACAAGGTTGTGGTGGTGACCTCCTTTCCGTTAAGGGCCATCCTCCACAACTCTAACGCCACAGGCAATATCGCCAAGTGGGTAGCGGAGCTCACTGAGTTCCAGCTGGACTTCTAGCCTCGCCATGCCATCAAGAGCCAGGTCCTGGCAGACTTCATCGTGGAGTGGACGCCTCCCCCGAGCGCCCTTGGGGGTCCGGATCCCGACTCGGACCCCACACCTGTGGAGCCCAGGGGTCCGGTCTTCACCGAGCCTCACTGGACGCTTTTCTTCGATGGGTCTGCTCGTCAGCAAGGTGGCGGAGCCGGAGTGGTCCTCATCGACCCAAGCGGAGATCAAGTGAAGTACATGGTGCACCTTGAGTTCAAGACCACCAACAATATGGCAGAGTACGAGGCACTTATCTTTGGCTTGTCTGTGGCCCTATCCCTGGGGATCCGCTAGCTCCTTGTGAAGGGGGACTCCCAGCTGATCATCAAGCAAGTCCGCGGAGAATGTAGCTGCAACAAGCCCAGGCTTGCAGCTTACCTCCTCCACGTAAGGAAGCTAGATAAGGACTTCATAGCCTTGGAACTGCAACACGTTCCTCGGGCTGACAACTCAGTGGCAGATGACCTCTCCGTGAGGGCATCAACTTGGGCGCCCGTGCCCGAGGGTGTCTTCGAAAGACGGATGCTGAGACCCATCGCCCAGCCTACCGAGCTAGGCGAAGGGGGCGAGACTAGCACCTCGAAGCTAGCGGTCCCGGTGGCGTTACATCTACAGAACCCACCAAAGGTTGTGTGTGCCATAAGGGGTCCTACCTACACCTTAGCGCCGCAACCAGTATCTCAGAGTGGTCCCGATGCATGGATCTTCGAGATCCGGGACTACCTAAAGGAAAGCATCCTTCCTGAAGACCATGTATCCGCAGAGCGCATAGTGTGGTTGGCTAAGCGCTACACGGTGGTGGAAGGGGATCTCTACCACCGTGGCGCCAACGGCATTCTAATGCGGTGCATTACCCAGGAGGAGGGCCATGAATTGCTCACGAGGTCCATGGAGGAGAGTGCGGAAGTCATTCATCATCCCGCATGTTGGTCGGTAAGGCCTTCCGGCATGACTTTTTGAAAGGGAAATGTGCCCTTGGGCCATTTCTAAGTATTTTGGTGATTGAGTGCCAACACATGTGTTTAATTGTGAATTTGTGTACATGGATGAACAAGGTGCAAATCATGAAGTAAAGGTATGTTTCTAAGCCTTAGTACATTGGTTTTATGGACTAACATATTTGTCTAAGTGTTAGAAACAGAAAGAAGAAAAAGAGAAAAGGGGAGAGAAAGACTTGGCTGTGTGCAGCCAAGTCTCAGCTCGGTCTGGAGCACCGGACTGTCCGGTGTGCACCGGACAGTGTCCGGTGCGCCAGGCTGTCTCAACTCGAACTGGCTGCTCTCGGGAATTCGCCGACGGCGTACGGCTAAAATTCACCGGACTGTCCGGTGTGCACCGGACTGTCCGGTGAGCCAACGGTCGGCCGCGCAATCGGCGCGGGACACGTGGCCGAGCCAACGGTCGGAAGACGGCACCGGACTATCCGGTGTGCACCGGACTGTCCGGTGCGCCAACGGCTCGCAGATCTACGGCAGTCTTCCAACGGTCGGAAGCGCCAGAAAAGGAAACAAATCGGGCACCGGACAGTGTCCGGTGTGCACCGGACTGTCCGGTGCCCCCGTCGACAGAAGGCCAGGATAGCCTTCCAGAATTGCTCTCAACGGCTCCTAGCTGCCTTGGGGCTATAAAAGGAGCCCCTAGGCGCATGGAGGAGACACACAAGCAACTCTTGAGCATTCTTGATCATCCACACAAGTTCTTTGCGCATTCGTTTGTGATTCTAAGTGATTCGAGCTCTGTTCTAGTGTGAACTCTGAGATAGTCATTCGAGCTCGAGTCTTGGCCGTGTGTGTGCGCTTTTGTTGTGGATTTGTGTGTGTTGCTTCCCTCCCTTACTCTGTGCTTTCTTTGTGATCATACTTGTAAGGGCAAGAGACTCCAATTTGTGGAGATTCCTTGCAAACGGGATAGTGAAAGGAACAACAAAACACCGTGGTATTCAAGTGGGTCTTTGGACCGCTTGAGAGGGGTTGATTGCAACCCTCGTCCGTTGGGACGCCACAACGTGGAAGTAGGCAAGCATTGGCTTGGCCGAACCACGGGATAAAACACCGTGTCACCTCTGTCTTGATCTTTTGTGGTATTGTGTTTTGTTGAGACTTCACCTTAGCCACTTGGCAATACTCGTGCTAACACTTAACAAGTTTGTGGCTTAAGTTTGAAGTTTTTACAGGATCACCTATTCACCCCCCCCCTCTAGGTGCTCTCAATTGGTATCGGAGCCGTTCTATTCACAAAGGGACTAACCGCCCGAATAGATGGATCCTAAGGGGAAGGGTATTGTGATCAACGACAAAGAAAAGGAGACCTTCGTCAACGAGACGAAGGACGACAAGCCTACCGACTCCGGCTCGGGCCATAGACGAAAGGAAGGGAAGAAGAAGAAGACGAGGCGTATCAAGGAGATCATCTACTACGACGATAGTGATGAATCCACTTCTTCCCAAAAGGACGACGACAACGACTACAGGAAGACGGTCAATTCGAACTTTTCATTTGATTATTCCCGTATTCAACATAGTTCGAATTCGCATTTGCTTTCCATTCCTCTTGGCAAACCTCCACACTTCGATGGGGAGGACTACGGATTTTGGAGTCACAAAATGCGTAGTCACTTATTCTCTCTCCATCCTAGCATATGGGAGATTGTGGAGAACGGAATGAAATTCGATAGCTCGGATAGCCCTATGCTTATAAATGAACAGATTCATAAAAATGCACAGGCTACTACTGTTCTCTTAGCATCTTTGTGCAGGGAAGAGTACAATAAGGTGAGCGGCTTGGACAATGCCAAGCAGATATGGGACACCCTCAAGATCTCTCACGAGGGGAACGACATCACCATGCTCACCAAGATGGAGTTGGTGGAGGGCGAGCTTGGACGGTTCGCCATGATAAGGGGAGAGGAGCCAACTCAGACGTACAACCGGCTCAAGACCCTTATCAACAAAATAAGGAGCTACGGAAGCACGCGTTGGACGGATCACGATGTCGTCCGCCTAATGCTCAGGTCCTTTACCGTACTTGATCCTCATCTCGTGAACAATATTCGTGAGAATCCCAGGTACACGATGATGACGCCCGAGGAAGTACTTGGAAAATTCGTGAGCGGGAGGATGATGATCAAGGAGGCGAGATACGTCGACGACGCGTTGAACGGACCACTCCACGAGCCTCAACCCATTGCTCTAAAAGCAACAAGGAGCAAGGAATCGCTACCTAGCAAGGTGGCGCAAGTTGAGGCGGCCGGGCTCAATGATGAAGAGATGGCTCTCATCATCAAGAGATTCAAGACGGCGCTAAATGGTCGCAAGGGGCAGCCAAGCAAGACCAAGACCAAGGGGAAGCGCTCGTGCTTCAAATGCGGTAAGCTTGGTCATTTTATTGCTAACTGTCCCGATAATGAAAGTGACCAGGAAAAGGGGAACAAGAGGGAGAAGAAGAAGGCATACAAGAAGACAAAGGGCGAGGCGCATCTAGGAAAGGAGTGGGACTCGGATTGCTCCTCCTCCGACTCTGACAATGAAGGACTCGCCGCCACTGCCTTCAACAAATCGGCTCTCTTCCCCAATGAGCGTCTCACTTGTCTTATGGCAAGAGAGAAGAAGGTAAGTACTAAAGACTCCACTTATGCTTCTTCTAGTGATAGTGAGTCTAGTGATGATGATATAGATTATTCTTGCTTGTTCAAGGGCTTAGATAGATCTAAGATAGATAAAATCAATGAATTGATTGATGCATTGAATGAAAAGGATAGGCTTTTAGAAAAGCAAGAAGATTTATTGTATGATGAACATGATAAGTTTGTAGAGGCACAAAAATCATATGCTTTAGAAGTGAAAAGAAATGAAATGCTTTCTAGTGAAATATCTTCCTGTCATGAAACCATTTCTACCTTAAGAAGTGTTAATATTGATTTAAGTGCTAAACTAGAAGTAGCTAGTAAATCAAATTCTTGTGTTGAACATGTTGAAATTTGTACTAGGTGTAAGGACTTTGATGTTAATGCTTGTAGTGAACACCTAGTTCTAATTTCCAAATTAAATGATGAAGTGGCTAGTCTTAATGCCCAACTTAAGACTAGCAAGAATGAAGTTGATAAAATAAAATTTGCAAGGGATGCCTACACGGTTGGTAGACACCCCTCAATTAAGGATGGGCTTGGCTTCAAGAGGGAAGCCAAGAACTTAACAAGCCATAAGGCTTCCGTCTTCGTCAAGGAGAAAGGGAAGGCCCCTATGGCTAATAGTGCTAAAAAGAACCATGCTTTCTTATACCATGATAGGAGACATGCTAGAAATATTTATAATGATTTTGATTCGCATGTTTATGATTCTCATGCCATGTTTGCCTCTAGTTCCTCTCATAAGCATGATAGAAATATGAGTAGGAGAAATGTTGCGCATATGCCTAGGAGAAATATTGCTCATGTGCCTAGAAAGAATGTTATTCATGCTCCTAGGAAAGTAGTGAATGAACCTTCTACCATTTATTATGCTTGTAATGCTCCTTTTGCTATTTGTAGAAAGGGTAAGAAGGTTGTTGCTAGGAAATTAGGGGCTAGATGCAAGGGAGATAAATCTTGCATTTGGGTCCCTAAAGATATTTGTGCTAACCTTGCAGGACCCAACATGAGTTGGGTACCTAAGACCCAAGCCTAAATTTGCCTTGCAGGTTTATGCATCCGGGGGTTCAAGCTGGATTATCGACAGCGGATGCACAAACCATATGACGGGGGAGAAGAAGATGTTCACCTCCTACGTCAAGAATAAGGATTCCCAAGATTCAATTATATTCGGTGATGGGAATCAAGGCAAGGTAAAAGGGTTAGGTAAAATTGCAATTTCTAATGAGCATTCTATCTCAAATGTATTCTTAGTGGAGAGTCTTGGATATAATTTGCTATCTGTTAGTCAATTATGTCAAATGGGATATAATTGTTTATTTACAAATGTAGATGTGTCTGTCTTTAGAAGATGTGATGGTTCACTAGCTTTTAAGGGTGTACTAGACGGCAAGCTTTATTTAGTTGACTTTGCAAAAGAAGAGGCCGGTCTAGATGCATGCTTAATGGCTAAGACTTGCATGGGCTGGCTGTGGCATCGCCGCTTAGCACATGTGGGGATGAAGAACCTCCACAAGCTTCTAAAGGGAGAACACGTGATAGGTCTAACAAATGTTTATTTCGAAAAAGATAGACCTTGTGCAGCTTGTCAGGCAGGTAAACAAGTAGGAGGAGCACATCACAGCAAGAATGTGATGACCACGTCAAGACCTCTGGAGCTGCTGCATATGGACCTCTTCGGACCCGTCGCCTATCTAAGCATAGGAGGAAGTAAGTATGGTTTAGTTATTGTTGATGACTTTTCCCGCTTCACTTGGGTGTTCTTTTTGCAGGATAAGTCTGAAACCCAAGGGACCCTCAAGCGCTTCCTCAGGAGAGCTCAAAATGAGTTTGAGCTCAAGGTGAAGAAGATTAGGAGCGACAACGGGTCCGAGTTCAAGAACCTTCAAGTGGAGGAGTTTCTTGAGGAGGAAGGAATCAAGCACGAGTTCTCCGCTCCCTACACACCACAGCAAAATGGTGTGGTAGAGAGGAAGAACAGGACGCTAATCGATATGGCGAGGACGATGCTTGGAGAGTTCAAGACCCCCGAGTGCTTTTGGTCGGAAGCCGTGAACACGGCTTGCCACGCCATCAACAGGGTCTACCTTCACCGCCTCCTAAAGAAGACGTCATATGAGCTACTAACCGGTAACAAACCCAATGTATCGTACTTTCGTGTTTTTGGGAGCAAGTGCTACATTCTAGTGAAGAAGGGCAGAAATTCTAAGTTTGCTCCCAAAGCTGTAGAAGGGTTTTTATTAGGTTATGATTCAAATACAAAGGCGTATAGGGTCTTCAACAAATCATCGGGTTTGGTTGAAGTCTCTAGCGATGTTGTATTTGATGAGACTAATGGCTCTCCAAGAGAGCAAGTTGTTGATTGTGATGATGTAGATGAAGAAGATGTTCCAACGGCCGCTATACGAACCATGGCGATTGGAGACGTTCGGCCACAGGAACAGGATGAACGTGATCAACCTTCTTCCTCAACGACGGTGCATCCCCCAACTCAAGACGATGAACAGGTTCATCAAAAGGAGGCGTGTGATCAAGGGGGAGCACAAGACGATCAAGTGATGGAGGAAGAAGCGCAACCGGCACCTCCAACCCAAGTTCGAGCGATGATTCAAAGGGATCATCCAGTCGACCAAATTCTGGGTGACATTAGCAAGGGAGTAACTACTCGATCTCGATTAGTTAATTTTTGTGAACATTACTCTTTTGTCTCCTCTATTGAGCCTTTCAGGGTAGAGGAGGCCTTGCTAGATCCGGATTGGGTGTTGGCCATGCAGGAGGAACTCAACAACTTCAAGCGCAATGAAGTTTGGACGCTGGTGCCTCGTCCCAAGCAAAATGTTGTGGGAACCAAGTGGGTGTTCCGCAACAAACAGGACGAGCACGGGGTGGTGACGAGGAACAAGGCTCGACTTGCGGCAAAAGGTTATGCCCAAGTCGCAGGTTTGGACTTTGAGGAGACTTTTGCTCCTGTGGCTAGGCTAGAGTCCATTCGTATCTTGCTAGCATATGCCGCTCACCATTCTTTCAGGTTGTACCAAATGGATGTGAAGAGCGCGTTCCTCAACGGGCCAATAAAGGAGGAGGTGTACGTGGAGCAACCCCCTGGCTTCGAGGATGAGCGGTACCCCGACCACGTGTGTAAGCTCTCTAAGGCGCTCTATGGACTTAAGCAAGCCCCAAGAGCATGGTATGAATGCCTTAGAGATTTCTTACTTGCTAATGCTTTCAAGGTTGGGAAAGCCGATCCAACTCTTTTTACAAAGACATGTGATGGTGATTTGTTTGTATGCCAAATTTATGTCGATGACATAATATTTGGTTCTACTAATCAAAAGTCTTGTGAAGAGTTTAGCAGGGTGATGACGCAGAAATTCGAGATGTCGATGATGGGCGAGTTGAACTACTTCCTTGGGTTCCAAGTGAAGCAACTCAAGGACGGCACCTTCATCTCCCAAACGAAGTACACGCAAGATCTGCTGAAGCGGTTTGGGATGAAGGACGCCAAGCCCGCAAAGACTCCGATGGGAACCGACGGACACACCGACCTCAACAAAGGAGGTAAGTCCGTTGATCAAAAAGCATACCGGTCAATGATAGGTTCTCTGCTTTATTTATGTGCTAGTAGACCGGATATTATGCTTAGCGTATGCATGTGTGCTAGATTTCAATCCGATCCTAAGGAGTGTCACTTGGTGGCGGTGAAGCGAATTCTTAGATATTTAGTCGCTACGCCTTGCTTCGGGATCTGGTATCCAAAGGGGTCTAACTTTGACTTAATTGGGTACTCAGATTCCGACTATGCTGGATGTAAGGTCGATAGGAAGAGTACATCGGGGACGTGCCAATTCTTAGGAAGGTCCCTGGTGTCATGGAACTCTAAGAAACAAACCTCCGTTGCCCTATCCACCGCTGAGGCCGAGTACGTTGCCGCAGGACAGTGTTGTGCGCAACTACTTTGGATGAGGCAAACCCTCCGGGACTTTGGCTACAATCTGAGCAAAGTCCCACTCCTATGTGACAATGAGAGTGCTATCCGAATAGCGGAAAATCCTGTTGAGCACAGCCGCACAAAGCACATTGACATCCGGCATCACTTTTTGAGAGACCACCAGCAAAAGGGAGATATCGAAGTGTTTTATGTTAGCACCGAGAACCAGCTAGCCGATATCTTTACCAAGCCTTTAGATGAGAAGACCTTTTGCAGGCTGCGTAGTGAGCTAAATGTCTTAGATTCGCGGAACTTGGATTGAATTGTAGCATACATGTATTTATGCTTTTGATCATGTTCCCTTCTGCATTTTGTTGCTTAGTATGGTGCTCAAGTTGTACAAACACTCCCTGGACCTCACAAGTCCGTTGCAATGTGATGCACATGTTTAGGGGGAGATGCGTTACAACTTGACCCTTTGAGACTAACCATATGTTTGAGTTTGCTTGTGTTAGTCACAAAGGAGAATTGAAAGGGAAAAGGTGGACTTGGACCATGAAAGACTTCCACTGCACTCCGATGAGGGGTAACTTACTCCAAGTCCATCTCATTAACCCTTATTGCCATTTGCTCTTAAGTGAAGATTTTGGTGAGGCAATGGGGTTAAAGGGCCAAAATTGATCCCGTTTTGGTGTTTGATGCCAAAGGGGGAGAAAATAAAGGCCAAAGCAATAAATGGATCAGCTACCACTTGAGAGATTTTGAAAATAGTAGAATAGAGTTTTTGGTTTGTCAAAATTCTTAAGTTGTCTCTCTTGTCAAAAGTTGGCTTCTTGTGGGGAGAAGTGTTGATTATGGGAAAAAGGGGGAGTTTTTGAAATCCTTGATCAATCTCTTTTTGAATGACTCTCTTTATGCTTAAACATGTGTGTTTAACTTAGAGATAGAGATTTGTGTTTGATTTGCAAAAACAAACCAAGTGGTGGCAAAGGATGATCCATATATGCCAAAATTGATTCAAAATAAATTTAAGTGTTATTTGAATTGAGTTTGCACTTGTTCTAGTGGCTTTATGTAGTGTTGGCATAAATCACCAAAAAGGGGGAGATTGAAAGGGAAATGTGCCCTTGGGCCATTTCTAAGTATTTTGGTGATTGAGTGCCAACACATGTGTTTAATTGTGAATTTGTGTACATGGATGAACAAGGTGCAAATCATGAAGTAAAGGTATGTTTCTAAGCCTTAGTACATTGGTTTTATGGACTAACATATTTGTCTAAGTGTTAGAAACAGAAAGAAGAAAAAGAGAAAAGGGGAGAGAAAGACTTGGCTGTGTGCAGCCAAGTCTCAGCTCGGTCTGGAGCACCGGACTGTCCGGTGTGCACCGGACAGTGTCCGGTGCGCCAGGCTGCCTCAACTCGAACTGACTGCTCTCGGGAATTCGCCGACGGCGTACGGCTAAAATTCACCGGACTGTCCGGTGTGCACCGGACTGTCCGGTGAGCCAACGGTCGGCCAGGGCCAACGGTCGGCCGCGCAATCGGCGCGGGACATGTGGCCGAGCCAACGGTCGGAAGACGGCACCGGACTATCCGGTGTGCACCGGACTGTCCGGTGCGCCAACGGCTCGCAGATCTACGGCAGTCTTCCAACGGTCGGAAGCGCCAGAAAAGGAAACAAATCGGGCACCGGACAGTGTCCGGTGTGCACCGGACTGTCCGGTGCCCCCGTCGACAGAAGGCCAGGATAGCCTTCCAGAATTGCTCTCAACGGCTCCTAGCTGCCTTGGGGCTATAAAAGGAGCCCCTAGGCGCATGGAGGAGACACACAAGCAACTCTTGAGCATTCTTGATCATCCACACAAGTTCTTTGCGCATTCGTTTGTGATTCTAAGTGATTCGAGCTCTGTTCTAGTGTGAACTCTGAGATAGTCATTCGAGCTCGAGTCTTGGCCGTGTGTGTGCGCTTTTGTTGTGGATTTGTGTGTGTTGCTTCCCTCCCTTACTCTGTGCTTTCTTTGTGATCATACTTGTAAGGGCAAGAGACTCCAATTTGTGGAGATTCCTTGCAAACGGGATAGTGAAAGGAACAACAAAACACCGTGGTATTCAAGTGGGTCTTTGGACCGCTTGAGAGGGGTTGATTGCAACCCTCGTCCGTTGGGACGCCACAACGTGGAAGTAGGCAAGCATTGGCTTGGCCGAACCACGGGATAAAACACCGTGTCACCTCTGTCTTGATCTTTTGTGGTATTGTGTTTTGTTGAGACTTCACCTTAGCCACTTGGCAATACTCGTGCTAACACTTAACAAGTTTGTGGCTTAAGTTTGAAGTTTTTACAGGATCACCTATTCACCCCCCCCTCTAGGTGCTCTCACTTTTACTAGCCAACCGCCCTCCAGGATGCAGCTGAGATGGTAAAGTCCTGCAAGGCATGCTAATTCCACGTGAAGCAGATACACACACCAGCTTAGGCTCTACAGATGATTCCGCCCTCCTGGACATTCGCCGTATGGGGGGTGGATATCGTGGGACCGTTTCCTAGGGCCGTCGGTAGGTACCATTTCCTCTTCATCGCCATCGACAAGTTCACCAAGTGGCCAGAGGCCACCCTGTGGTCAACATCACCCAGGGTGCTACTGTCGCTTTCCTCATGTCGATTGTCTATAGGTTTGGGGTCCCAAGTCGTATCATTATGGACAACGGGACCTAGTTTACAAGTCGGCTTCTCCAGGAGTATTGCGAGGGCATCGGCACCCAGCTCTGCTTCGCGTCTATGGCTCACCCCAGGAGTAATGGCCAAGTGGAGAGGGCAAATGCAGAAATCCTCAGGGGACTCAAGACACACACCTATGACTGCTTGAAGAAGCACGGTGCAAATTGGGTCAGTGAGCTCCCGTCCGTGCTATGGGGGAACCGGACCACACCCAGCCGAGCTACCGGGGAGACCCCGTTCTTCCTGGTCTACGAGGCCGAAGCCTGCCTTCCCTCGGAAATCATTATAGGCTCCCCACACGTCCAGGCTTTCGATGATTCTGTGCAGGAACAACTACGGTGTGATGACGTGGACTTCATCGACGAGCGCAGATGGCACGCGACGATCCGAAATGCACGGTACAACCAGGCGCTACCACCAATGGTTCGTGCATAGTAGGGAGCTCCGGGTCGGGGACCTAGTCCTAAGGTAAATACTTAACCGAGAAGGGCTCCAGAAGCTCTCCCCTAGCTGGGAGGGACCCTTCAAGGTGACGGAAATATGCCGACCCGGGTGTGTCCGCCATGCTACAACTGAAGGAGAGCCTCTCCCCAATCCTTGGAACATAGAGCATCTCCAAAAGTTTTTCCCATAAAAGCAAACCTGGGGGGCCAGTTTTCTCCCTTTGTAGCTAGGTAGCGCATATATGTACGCCAGCCCGGTAAGGTCCGCCCTCATAAACTCGGACTGTTGGTCTACACTCATGTATATCAAGTTATAAAGAAAAGATTCACCCCCAGATTTGTTTTTGTGTTGATCTTATTTTGCTTCAATTTACGAGCATCATTTTTTATCTAACCCACCCATACAGTTCCCACCCTTGCTGGTATAATGACATCCGAATAGAGTAGCTAGTCTTGCAGTTCGGGACCCCTCGGCAGGGGGGTCCGGCAGCCTGGGGGCCAGTTCTAGAGAATGGGTACTTATCTCCTAGGGTGGTCCGGAGCCGTGCAGTCGCTTAGCTTGGTTCTGTACCCAAAGCCTGTACACTTCACCACTCTGTGACAGGTACCCTAGTATTTGGGACTGTAGTCCTGTGGGTCCGACAACCTGGGGTCAGGTTCTAAAGAATGGACACTTGTCTCCTGGGACGGTCCAGAGCTATGTAGCCACTTAGCATGGTCCTATACCCTAAGCCTACACGCTCCACCACTCTGCGATGGGTGCCCTAGTATTTGGAGCTGCGATCTAGGGGGTCCAGACACACGGATTGGCTTCCCAGTCTAAGTCCTGCAGGTCCTGTGGCATTAATCAAAGGATAGAAGGTACTAGCTGGCGGGTCCTATGGGTGCACTACTAAAACTTCCTAGCCAGGGCTGTGTGCAGGTCCAGGTCCAAGTTGAGACTATCTCTTTGGGGCCAGGTCACCAATTCTTTCTTACATATACTGGCATCCAGCCTCGACACGTTGAGCCTACATCCCAGGGGGGCCAGGTCACCAATTTTCTCTTAAGTACGCTGGCACCCAGCCTCGACACGTTGAGCCTGCATCCCAGGGGGGCCAAGTACTAGGGAGAAGTTGGTAATGACACGCACAGCAAGGACAAAAAGCAAGCAGATAAGTGTTAATACTGATTAGTACTTAAAAGTATCTTACAAAAACAAAGTTATTACATCCGCTTTCAAGTGGAGCCCTAGCTCCATTCCTACAGGTATGAACTACTCGACACCAGCAGGGTCATGCCGAAAGCGTGCGGCCATCGTCTTCATGACGTCCTATATGACCTTCTGGGTGGCTTGCCGGCAGCGGTGGCCTCCTCGACACGTACGCCGAGACAAAGGAGCCCTCATCGTTGGAGGTGACGTTGGGGCCATTAAAGCCAAAGAGTTGGGAGCGCGGCGGCACGTGGTGCCCGACGGCCTGGCCGCTGAAACGGAGCCGGAGTTCGACCAGTTCATGGAGGCGTGCCACGAGGCCGCTGTAGGAGGCAATGAAGTTCATGCGTAAGATGGAGCCATAGCCTAGCTCGTTCTCCATCCTCGCAAGGGTGATGAACATCCTTGAAACTGAGCACTGGCAAAAAAGTGCCACCTCCCACGAGGCCACGCTCCTCCAGCAACAGCAAGAAGAAAGGCGAAATCAGCACCGCCAACCCATAGGAGAGGTTGGAGATGAAGAGCACAAACTCCTCGGCGGTGAGATCGCCGAGGGGAGTGGCGCCAGTGCGGATCCTTCCGGCGAACGCCGATGCACCCCATCCGAGCAGGTTGCGCACCAAGTTGTGTGCCTCCTTGGCCTAGAAGCGCTCGTTTGAACTGGCAAGGCCATGGCGACCATGGCGGCAGAAGAGTGCAAATACAAAGGAGCGTGGAGAGCGCGAAGGCAAAACGGCGTAGCAGTTGGGAGAAAATGCGGAAGCATGACCGCTACACATGGGGTGAACCCCTTTTAAAGGAAGACTCCCTTGCTCGTGCCCTAAGACGCCGCGAAAAATGTCGCCCGATGCGCACCGAAGCAACCCGGCCTATGACACGAGGGCTTGGCCCCACAAGTCATTCGGCTGGGGTGCGGGTCTCTGAGTACGAAGAAGCCGAACCGCCACGCGAGGAGCGAATCGCCGCGCCTCTTCATCTCCACCGAAAGCAGCGGACACGGGGGCCCGGGCCCACAAGTCGTGCTCCATGGGCGTCAGCATCCGAGTACGAAGAAGCCGAACCGCCACGCGAGGAGTGAATTGCCGTGCCTCTTCATCTCCGCCAAAACCAACTGCCCAGTCTCTGGCACGGGGGCCTAGGTCCACGAGTCATCCTCCTTGGGCGTCGGTTCCTAGGTACAGAGAAGTCAAACCGCCGCTCACGTCAGTACTACGCCTCCTCGGGGTTGCCGCAGAAGACAGAGAAAGTGAATTTTTAAACCAACGCAGCGGTATCAAGGCGCCTCGCACGTGGCCTGGTGAAACCATAAAGTATGGGGGCCACGGGTCAAATCAGCCGCGGGGACAGACGTGGCAGTTGGCGTGACCGAAGGCGGACGGGCAGTGCTTACGTCAGCAGGCGCACGGAAGCATCGCACAAATCGCCAATCAAGCTTTGGCCCCACATGCAGGTTCGTATCCTCCCCTGAGGTGGGCCCGGGGGCCACTATCGGTACCCTGAAATAGGGGTACCCCTTACTACAGTGTGAAGACACTGTACACGCGCGGCTACCTCAAGTTGCGTGGCGAACAGCACTCTACCCTGCCACGTGGACGGCTCTAGGGTTGCCACGTGGCAAGGGAAGACGATATACTCCAAGATATCAGCAATAGGTCTGGACCCCCATGGGAAAGTGCCAGAACCCTGTACATGTAGACCGGACCTCTAGGTAGGGTCTGGGACCCCCATGGGCGCGGCCCGGACCCCTGGGGCGGTGGGTCCCGGACCCCTCTGTGTGGGATCCGGGCTGCCCACAGCCGGGTCCCGGGACTCTGGGACAGAGAATACCCAGGCCTTGCTCAGGCAGGGGTCTAGTGCCGACACGTGTCCAGGCCCAGCCTGGTGCGGACCTGTCCGCATAATGCTACTGCCCCCTGCCCAGGCGGAAACTCGATGCTGCCATGTGGCCTACCGCGCGTGACGTAAGCCAGCGGGCGGAGCTTGACGTAAGGCCTCCGGGTTGCGTGGCCCCTGCATTTATTGCGGATAAGGCACGCCGCCTGACAAGCGATGTGCCGCCTCAACATTTAATGAGGCTTGCCCACTCTGCTGTCAGGTGGCGACCTGTCCTCTCTACTGGTAGGCAGGGTGTCGCCTCAGCATTTAATGAGACCTGTCCATTCCTATGGCAGGCGGCATGCCTGTCTATTCCACTGGCAAGCGGTACACCTGTGCTGCCGCATGCACTGCACTCATCATAACTCGCGCGTTACCAAGGACGCTGCCGCGAGATATCAATATTGTATGCACTACGAATATTATGGCGCTCGGAGATCACCCTAGCGTTGGAGGCGGTAGTTCCTTCCTTCCATTTGTCCCTAGGCCCACATGTCGGGGCTCAGTATCCTTGTATATGCCCCCTTGAACTATAAAAGGGAGGGCACACTACATTACAAGCTCTCAGACTCACAAGTTCATACAAGCTCTCAAGCAGCTCAATACAGCACATAGTGGAGTAGGGTATTACGCTCTGGCGGCCCGAACCACTCTAAACCCTTGCGTGTTCTTGTGTTCATCGTCCATCTAGCAACAGGCAAAACGCTTAGGCCCCCTCCTCATCTTAGGATTTAGGGCTGGTGCATTCCGCCACCCGGCCGGAGATTTAGGAATGCGAGGATAATGTAGGGGCGTCTTACTATACTTCTTACGCTCGTGGCGCTTTGAAGTTGTAGACTCAGCGCCAGATGTGGAAGGTGATGAAGAGTCGGTCTCGTAGTAGACCACCTTCTTTATTTTCTTTTTCTTTTCTTGTCACCCTTCCTATGTGACTTGATTGAGGAGGAGGATTCCTCCTTGTACTTGTCGCTAGGCTCCCTTGATGGAGTCCTTCCCGAGCCTATGGCCTTGTCGCCCGTGACAATCTCCCTCTTGGCGTGATCTCCAGACATCACTTCGAGTTTGTTAGACTCTTAATGAAGCACCGGTTCTGATACCAATTGAAAGTCGCCTAGAGGGGAGTGAATAAGCAAAACCTGAAATTTATAAACTTAAACACACACTAAGGCCGGGGTTAGCGTTAGAATTCAATTTGAGTGCGGAAGATTGATCCTCTTGCTATGAGTTGCTCAATTAATGCGGATGGCATTTGGGAGCAAACTCAAATCAATATTAGCAAGGAAACTTTTAGAGAGGGGAAAGAGGGCACAAATCAAGAGACGATCAATGCAAGTGAACATGGTGATTTGTTTTACCGAGGTTTGGTTCTAAAGAACCTAGTCCCCGTTGTGGAGGCCACAAAGGTCAGGTCTATTTCAACCCTTTCCCTCTCTCAAACGGTCACTTAGACCGGATGAGCTTTCTCCTTTATCACTTGGGTCACTAAGACCCCGCAAGGATCACCACACACTTAGGTGTCTCTTGCTAGCTTTACAAAGAACTTATGAGAATAAGAATAGAGAAGGAGAAGGCAATCCAAGCAACAAGAGCAACAAAAGAACACAAATAATCCTCTCACAAGTCTCTAAGCACTAGAGTTGATTTTGGGAGCTTGGAGTTTGGAGTGTTTGGCTTTGCTCTTGCAATGAATGTGGAGTTTAGAAAACTTGGATGCAATTGAAGGAGGTGGTTGGGGGTATTTATAGCCTCCAACCACTTCCTAGTTGTTGGCTGAGTTTGCTGGCGATGGGAACACCGGACAGGTACTGTTCACTGTCCGTTGCGTGGCACGTCAGCACGCCCGTTGGGGTTTGGAGCAGTCGACCATTGGAAGCCTTCGTCCTGTAGCTGCACCAGACAGTCTAGTGTGCTCTGACTTTTGCCGTGCACTATTCACTTCACTGTTTACTTTTGTAGTCGACCGTTGCGCGTAGTGACCGTTGCTCCGTTGGCTCACCGGATATGCCCGATGCACACTGGACAGTCCAGTGAATTATAGCGGAGCGCATCCTGAGAAAAACCTAAGAGTGGCCTATTCGCTTGGTGCTCCACCTGGGGCACCGGACACTGTCCGGTGAGCCATTGGCAGCACTCTCATGTCCTTTGCTCCAAATTTGTTTGAGTCCCCAACTGAATATCTTTCTTGGTTTGTGTTGAACCTTATGCACCTATGATAAATGACATCTAGGCAAACTAGTTAGTCTACATCGTTTGTGATGGACGTCAACCACCAAAATCGATTATAGGAAATGATTAAGCCCATTTCCCTTTCATGCATGCAGCAGGAAGCAGATTTTTTCACGTTGTACCGCAGTGCATAAATATCTATACCGTGTAGCATAATTAGTGTCTATATATGTCATAAACCAGTTCCAACGATCCTAACTGCATGGTTGTTATCAAGATCCTACTTTTATGGACGAAATAAAGCATTTAAATCAGATTTTTTTGTTTCCATTCATGCCAATATATTTCCTTTCAACCTAAAGGAAACGGGTGACGCCTAAGAGGGGGGTGAATTAGAACTTTTAAAACTTTCACTAAACTAGGCCACAAATAAATCCCTAGAACAAAACCTATGCAAATAATCAAACTAGAAATGTGTAAACTAGGTTTTGTCTAAGTGTTGCTATCTCTACCGCAATGGCTAAGTTTTAATCTACACTATATAAGCAGAAAGTCAAGATTGAAACTTAAATGCTTAATATAAATGTAGAAGTTAAAGAGCAAGGTAAAGATGCAAACTCTCGTGGATGACGCCAATATTTTTACCGAGGTATCCGGAACCACACAAGGTCCCGACTAATCCTCGTTGGTGCCCCTGTGCAAAGGGAAGCCTACGTGAGGGCCTAGCACCTCGGTCGAGTAACTCTGTAGAGAGCCACGGGACTTCTCCACACGCTGGTGGTGCTCCGCTTTCGGCTCCTCTCGAACGCTCCCCGCCGTCTCCACTATCGAGCTTCCGGCTGAAACGCCGCTGGTCTCATTCCCTCCGGTACATGGTGGCGGTCGTGACACAAACACGGTTGTCACGATCTCGCAAGACTCTCGCCCCACTCGATACAAATACAACGGCTCGCGCAAGAGCCGAGGAGTTGTGTGGTTTATCTAAACTCACTCAACTAACTAGGATTCACCTAGAGCAAGCGCTAGAGCGGTCTAACTAACCTAAGCACTTCGCAAAGCAACTACGCTAATCACCGAGTGATTCTATTAAGCACTTGGGTGTAAGAGCACTTGGGAATGTCTACTATATGCCTTGGTATGTCTCTTGAGCTCCCACACTTGGAAATGGCCGGGTTGGGAGTGTATTTATAGCCCCAACACAAAACTAGCCGTTGGAGGAAAGCTATTGCTTTCTGTGGTGCACCGGACAGTCCGGTGGGGTCATCGGACCGTCTGGTGCCCCTGTCCAGTGCGCCTAGCCGTTAGGGTTGTCAGAGCAGGTGACCATTGGCATGCAGGCTTTACACACTGGACAGTCCGGACTTCACACCGCATAGTCCGATGGTCTTCCCTCCTCGGTGCCACCTGGAACTAGTCGTTAGGGCTATAGTTCCTGGTGCACCGGACAGTCCGGTGTGTGGCACGAGACAGTCTGATGCTCCTCGCACAGACAGTCGGCATGTGACACTTCTTATCTTCTTGGACTTTTGTAACACCCACTTTGCAAATTGCTAGAAATAATATCAATAGAGAAACATTTTCTCTTTATGTGAGTTTGATGCATCATCATATGAGAACACCATGTCCAAGAACAATTAATAAAAAGATATGCTACTAAATTGTTGCATCATGCTGGATATCTTATTTTTGTGTGCATTTTGTGACAAGAAAAATATTAAATATCCAAATGAGAAATTAAATCCTAAAAGAAATGCTAAAATTTGGAAAGAAAGAAAGAAAAATGCTATGTAATACAAAGAAATAAAACTTATAAATGGATAAATTTGTTCCACAATGCTTTATCCAAATCATATACTCAGAAAATTTGAGTACAGGTTCATCACAAATTTGAAATTCAAAACTTAGATTCAAAAGTAAAAGAAAAGAAAACAGAAAATAAAAAGGGAAAAGGATAAAGCCTTACCTGGGCCGGCAGACTCCATTTCGGCCCACCTTTCATTTCCCTCGGTGCGGCCCAAGTTTTCCACCGCGCGCTCGTTCCTCCCCTCGCTGCCAACTGGGGCCCGCTCGTCTGCCTTCGGCGCCGACAGCTTGACCCCACGCGTCAGCCACTGTTACACCGCGCGCGCCACACCCTCTGTCTCGCGGGACCCGCGTGCCAGCCTCACTTTCGCTTCACCGCGCGCTCACTGTTTTTTTTCCTACGACACTTCCACGTGGGGCCCACACGTCATCGCCCACCTATCGCGCGTATGGCGGACGACCGCAACCACCGCGCCGATGAATGCGGAGCTGGCGGACTTGAAGACCGGCTAGGCATCGTGCCCATAAGAGACCCCCTTGACCACGCTTCTCCTTGTATCCCACTCCTTCCGCATCCGCTGCGCCGTCCCTAACCACCTCGCTGCCGCGTTCCGCGCAAAGTTCGCCGCGCCGCCGGTGAAAACGATCCCTGTCGACCTTCCCTCCTCTTCGTGTGGCCGGGTGCGTGCGTCGGTGCCCGGTGGCCCTGTTCGAGCTCGCGTGGCGTGCTGAGCAACCCCGAATCGGGGGGAATTTCTCACCGGAGTGCGCAACCGGGCGGAACATCCTCCTCCTCGTGGTCGGCTCGCCTGCGCTAACGATACTCGGTAAGAACCACTCGCCTGGACCCGCTTTACTATCCATAGCATGTATTCCGATTGAATTTGAGTTTCATGCCCGGAATCTGGAGATTGGCCCCGCCGGCGTGAGGCTTGGCCGCGGTGGCGTCCCGGCGCGGCTCCGTCGGGAGGAAGGTGATGAGGGCGCGGCCGTTGGATCGAGCGCATACGGGTACGATTAGATCCAGGGGTAGGGTAATCGAGACCGTCGGATGCGTCGTTGACGGTTGCGATTGCATCGGGGTATACCGATTGGGGGGAGTGTCCTGGAGCGTTGGATCTGGATCATAGGGCCGTGATTGAAACCCGTCTTCATTAAACCCTGGCCGTTGATCGCCGATCGAACGGTTTCAGTCGCGTACCGGTTCGGTGTATAATAAATCTAATCTGGGCCGCTCGGTTCAGATCGTGCGGCCGAGATTCAACCATACCTTTTCGCGCTGGCACTTTTATTAAAGAGCCCCTGGATTTTTGGAAATAGAACCCGCCGTCCAGAGCACTGTGCGCTGTGTCTCGGGCAACTTGCCCCGAGCCCCCTGGGTTTTCCAGGAATTGACGCCCAGTCCAGAGCCTAATTAAATCAGATAAAGGATTTGGAAAATGGATTTTTAATAGGAAAATAATTGCTAGAACTTCAATAATTCATAGAAAATTCATACTAACTCCAAATTGAGCCATTCCAGTTCCTAAAATTTTGTAATTTTATTCTCTAGCACTTAGTGTCTCTGTTTTATCATGAAAACAGTAAGAAAGGTATTTATCACTTAATCCTATTTAAAGCACATAAAACCTTTGAAAATGCATAACTTAAATTCCATAACTCCAAAAATTATGATTCCTGTTCCTAGGATTTTATTTTATTGAGTAGAATATATCTGTGTATTTTGTTTACATGCTTGGTGTAATGTTAATTTTCCCTGTATCCTGTGCTTGTTTGTATTGTGGCGAGTAGAAGAACCCGTTGCTGAGGATCCTGGTGAGCAGCAGGTTGAAGTAGCTGAGCAGGAGCTCATTGAAGGCAAGTTGTGCCCTTGACCACTTTTTACCCAATAATGTTCTTTTATATCACATATTCATGCATAGGTTAATTTTGATGGGACCCAATAGGTCACCCTAGATTGTTTATCTCATTACCTTGTTTACCCCTGAATCACTTGGGTAGTTTGCTATTGCTTTATATGGTTTTGGGATAATCATTTATTACCTCTATGTTCCAATTCTTGTTGTTATTCTGTTTATGTTCATGTTGATATCATTAATGTTAATTGGAACATAGAGCTTAACTTGAGTAACACGTGCCACCACAAGGGAGGAATGGGACCCCTTGGCTGACTAATTAGGAAAGCTAGTGGAAGACTACCTTACCCGAAAGGGGCAAGGGCAGTAGGGGAGAGGTCAGTGCAGGGAGGTCCCTGGTTGATTTTGCTGCGATGGCGGTCAGCCAGGAACCCTGTACTGGATCTTCCTATAAACTGTAGCGGGTTTTCGGAAGCTAGTGGAACTTTGTAAAGGCCTCGTAGTGTTGCCCTGCCGCGCTTCCTAGGTAGAGGTGTATGGGATTCATGACCCCTTGGCAGATGGGTAACATGACTTGTGGGTAAAGGGTACAACCTCTGCAGAGTGTAAAACTGGTATACTAGCCGGGCTCGCGGTCATGAGCAGCTCAGGACTCTTTGATGTTTAAATTATGGAACTTAAATTCAATTTTGTCATATGCATTGCATGGGTTTGTTATTAATTTTGTTCTATTACTTTACTTATGGTTTGGTATTTACTTACACTTAGTAACTGCTAATAAAATTTTGACCAACTACTTAAAAGCAATGCTCAGCTTTAACCCCTGTCATTGATTAAGCCTTACACATCACATGAACTCACACCTTTGTGAGTTTATGTCCACTGGTTCCCCACAACTTGTTGAGCTATGATCATGTGTGAGCTCACCCTTGCTGTCTCACACCCCCCCCCACAGGAGAAGATCAGGTGGTTCAGGAGGAGCCGCCTAACACTGAGGAGTTCGATCTGATCTAGGTGGCGTTTCCCAGTCGACATTGGCGCCGACGATCCTTAGTTCGTTTTATCTTTATTATTTCATTTTGTAATAAGTCTTCCGCTATGTAATAAATACTCTGATGTTTTATGACATTTATCTCTATACACTCTGTTATTATATATGTTGTCTTCTTGGCGCATGTATGAGATGCACCTGGCTTTGTTCCTTAAAGCCGGGTGTTACAGAAGTGGTATCAGAGGAAATGTTGACTGTAGGACGAGACCTAGATAGAAATGGACAAACCCTTACCTACTTATCTCATTCTGATTCATTCTACACTCACCTTACTCTGATTCTTTCTACACTTATCTTGATCTTGTCTCACCTTCTACTGTTCTACTCTGATCATTCTCACCTTTTCTACTCTAAGACAAGATGGATTTCACACCTTGGAATCCCTACCCCTATGACATTTTTAAGAGATAGGAAGCCTAAGACAAAATTAAAACTATTTTCTCTATTAAAAATATTGGTTGATTGTTCTGATGACCAATGCCTGATTTGCTTCTTTGATTGATTGAGATATTATATATGGACATTTTAGCATGTACCACTATAAGGTATTGTATTAACTTTAGTAGGTGACACACTAATCTACTTAGCTAATAAGTCCCCCAAAGTAACATGATTGTAATTACTGCCTTGTCTACTGCTCTTTCTTACCATATGTATCTAACTCAGATGGTCAATACCAGGCGGGGTGGTGGAATTGACTTGCCTCCTAACCAACACACTCGAAGACAACCTCAGCCACAACCTGCAGGGATGAATCCTCCCAATCCTCCACCGGGCGGAGTTGACCCACTGGTTGCTGCTCAGATGGCGGTGATGCAGCAAATGGCGGACACCATGGCTGATATGCGTGCCCAGATGCAACAAGAGCGCCAGGAGATGCGTCAGGAAAGAGAAGATATACGACAGGAGTTGCGCCAGGAGCGAGATGAGATACGCCAGGAAAGGAGGGCGCAACAACAGCAGCTGCAACAGCAAATGCAACAACAGCAACAGCAGCAACAAGTACCACTGCCTCCACCACCACCACCAGTTCCACCCCGAGATAAGCATAGGGAGTTCATGAGCCATAAGCCACCTACATTCGCTAGCTCACCTGATCCACTGGACGCGGATGATTGGCTGAAAGCAATTGAGAAGATGCTGAATATTGCACAGTGCACGGACCGTGAGAAGGTTTTATATGCTTCTGGACGTCTGATTGGTCCTGCTGCTGACTGGTGGGATTCTTATACTGCTGCCCACGATGCTGCGGATACTATTACTTGGGCAGAGTTCAGTACGCAGTTCAGGAACTACCATATTCCAGCTGGTATGATAAAGATTAAGAAGAAGGAATTTCTGTCGCTGAAGCAAGGGAGTATGTCAGTCAGCGAGTACAGAGACAAGTTTATTCAGTTATCCCGATATGCCCCTGAAGAAGTTGCTGAAGAGGAGGGAAGGTCGGCAGGGATCGTTTTCACCGGCGGCGCGGCGAACTTTGCGCGGAACACGGCAGCGAGGTGGTTAGGGACGGCGCAGCGGATGCGGAAGGAGTGGGATACAAGGAGAAGCGTGGTCAAGGGGGTCTCTTATGGGCACGATGCCTAGCCGGTCTTCAAGTCCGCCAGCTCCGCATTCATCGGCGCGGTGGTTGCGGTCGTCCGCCATACGCGCGATAGGTGGGCGATGACGTGTGGGCCCCACGTGGAAGTGTCGTAGGGAAAAAAACAGTGAGCGCGCGGTGAAGCGAAAGTGAGGCTGGCACGCGGGTCCCGCGAGACAGAGGGTGTGGCGCGCGCGGTGTAACAGTGGCTGACGCGTGGGGTCAAGCTGTCGGCGCCGAAGGCAGACGAGCGGGCCCCAGTTGGCAGCGAGGGGAGGAACGAGCACGCGGTGGAAAACTTGGGCCGCACCGAGGGAAATGAAAGGTGGGCCGAAATGGAGTCTGCCGGCCCAGGTAAGGCTTTATCCTTTTCCCTTTTTATTTTCTGTTTTCTTTTCTTTTACTTTTGAATCTAAGTTTTGAATTTCAAATTTGTGATGAACCTGTACTCAAATTTTCTGAGTATATGATTTGGATAAAGCATTGTGGAACAAATTTATCCATTTATAAGTTTTATTTCTTTGTATTACATAGCATTTTTCTTTCTTTCTTTCCAAATTTTAGCATTTCTTTTAGGATTTAATTTCTCATTTGGATATTTAATATTTTTCTTGTCACAAAATGCACACAAAAATAAGATATCCAGCATGATGCAACAATTTAGTAGCATATCTTTTTATTAATTGTTCTTGGACATGGTGTTCTCATATGATGATGCATCAAACTCACATAAAGAGAAAATGTTTCTCTATTGATATTATTTCTAGCAATTTGCAAAGTGGGTGTTACAACTTTTCTTGATCTTCTTAATGTCTTCTTTTGAGGTGTTGTTTTCCTCAATGTCTTGGTCTAAGTTATTTTAGCATCCTGTGAACTACAAACATAAACACTAGCAAACGCATTAATCCACAGGTTATCAAACACCAAAATCTCTTAAGCCAAATGGTCTGGGGTCCATTTTCCTTACAATCTCCCCCTTTTGGTGATTGATGACAACACAACCAAAGCAAGCAAATATTATAAAAATTCTATTGAAAAATGCAATCTACTTGCTTGGATGCATGATTGTCCCCACAATGTGATATTATGGACTTAAGCCTCCCCCTAGATGATGAAGAGGCTCCGTACATTGTGCTAAGGAACATGTCCATTGGGGATGTGTGTCCTAAGGAATCCGAAGAGCCTACATAAACACAAGATCAATCGTCATCTTCCAACCAAGCATCTCCTCAAACTCAAAATGACGATCAGGCTCAAGACAATGAAGATGAAGATCAAGAGGATGAGCCACCTCAAGAAGAGGACAATGATCAAGGGGGAGATGACCATGACAAAGACAAGGAAGATGAGCAAGAAATTTAGGGTCAAAGACCACCACACCCAAGAGTCCACCAAGCGATTCAACGAGATCACCCCGTCAACTCCATTCTTGGTGAAATTCATAAGGGAGTAACTACTCGATCTCGAGTCGCTCATTTTTGTGAACATTACTCTTTTGTGTCCTCTATTGAGCCATACAGGGTGGAGGATGCACTAAAAGATTTAGATTGGGTGTTGGCAATGCAAGAGGAGCTCAACAACTTCACAAGGAATGAGGTATGGCATTTGGTTCCACGTTCTAATCAAAATGTTGTAGGTACCAAATGGGTATTCCGCAACAAGTAAGATGAGCATGGTGTGGTGACGAGGAACAAAGCCCGACTTGTGGCCAAGGGATATTTACAAGTCGGAGGTTTGGATTTCGATGAAACTTATGCACCCGTAGCTAGGCTTGAGTTAATTCGCCTAATACTTGCCTATGCTACTTACCATGGCTTTAAGCTTTATCAAATGGACGTGAAAAGTGCCTTCCTCAATGGACCAATCAAGGAAGAGGTCTATGTTGAGCAACCTCCCGGCTTTGAAGATAGTGAGTACCCTAACAATGTTTATAAACTCTCAAAGGCGCTTTATGGGCTCAAGCAAGCTCCAAGAGCATGGCAAGATTTTCTTATCACTAATGGCTTCAAAGTCGGTAAAGCCGATCCTACTCTCTTTACTAAAACTATTGAAAAAGATTTGTTTGTTTGCCAAATTTATGTTGATGATATCATATTTGGGTCTACTAACAAATCTACTTGTGAAGAGTTTAGTAGGATCATGATTCAAAAATTCGAGATGTCAATGATGGGGGAGTTGAAGTATTTCTTAGGATTTCAAGTCAAGCAACTCCAAGAGGGCACCTTCATCAGCCAAACCAAGTACATTCAATACATACTTAACAAGTTTGGAATGAAGGATGCCAAGCCCATCAAGACACCCATGGGAACAAATGGGCATCTCGACCTCGACACGGGAAGTAAGTCCGTAGATCAAAACATATACCGGTCAATGATAGGATCTTTACTCTATTTATGTGCATCTCGACCGGATATTATGCTTTCCGTTTGCATGTGTGCAAGGTTCCAAGCCGATCCTAAGGAAGTTCACCTTAGGGCAATGAAAAGAATTATGAGATATTTAGTTTATACTCCTAAGTTTGGTCTTTGGTACCCCATGGGAACCACTTTTGATTTAATAGGATATTCCGATGTCGATTGGGCAGGGTGTAAAATTGATAGGAAGAGCACATCAGGGACTTGTCAGTTTCTAGGGAGATCCCTGGTGTCTTGGGCTTCAAAGAAACAAAACTCAGTAGCTCTTTCTACCGCCGAAGCCGAGTATATTGTCGTAGGTCATTGTTGTGCGCAATTACTTTGGATGAGGCAAACCCTCAGGGACTATGGCTATAAATTGAGCAAAGTCCCTCTCCTATGTGACAATGAGAGTGCAATCCACATGGTGGATAATCCCATTGAACACAGCCGCACTAAGCACATTGACATTCAGTATCACTTTTTGAGGGGGATATCGAGATAGCTTATGTTAGCACCAAAGAACAATTAGCCGATATCTTTACCAAGCCATTAGATGAGAAAACCTTTAGCAAACTTAGGAATGAGCTCAATATTCTTGATTCTCGGAATTTTGATTGAAACATTACACACATAGCTCATTTATATACCTTTGATCATATCTCTTTCATGACTATGACTAATGTGTTTTCAAGTGTATTTCTATGCTAAGTCGTATATTGAAAGGGAAATGGAGTCTTCGGCGAAGACAAGGCTTCCACTCCACTCTATCGGTATCATTTACCCTTCGCCATCACTCCACATCACTCTCAAATTGGTATAATCTTTCACTCATATTTACTTGTACCAATGGGGGAGAAAGTAACAAAGGGCTCTCAAAGTCTCCGTTTTTGGCGATTCATGCCAAAGGGGGAGAAATATTAAGCCCATAGCAAAAGGACCGCACCACCACCAATTTCAAAATTTTCAAGAATTTTTCAAATTGGAACCTAAATGTATTTGATCTTATTCAATTTGGTATTTACAAAAATTGGTAAAACCCTCTTGAAAGCTAAGAGGAGAATTTCATTTAGGGGGAGTTTTGTTTAGTCAAAGGAAAAGCATTTGAAACAGGGGGAGAAAATTTCAAATCTTAAAAATGCTTCTCGCAATCTTATTCATATACCTTTGACTATTTGCAAAAGTTTTTGAAAAGATTTTCCAAAAGAATTTGCAAAAACAAAACAAGTGGTGCAAGCGTGGTCCAAAATGTTAAATAAAAGAAAGCAAACCATGCATATCTAGTGAAACTACAAATTGGTTTAATTCCAAGTAACCTATGCAGTTACCTTATGCAAACTAGTTCAATTCTACACTTATATATTTGCTTTGGTTTGTGTTGGCATCAATCACCAAAAAGGGGGAGATTGAAAGGGAAATAGGGTTTAACCTTTTCCTATAAATAATTTTGGTGGTTGAATGCCCAACACAAATAACTGGACTAACTAGTTTGCTCTAGATTATATATTCTACAGGTGCATAAAGGTTCAACACAAACCAATAAAAGCTTAAAGAAAGGGTTCAAAAAGATAGGAGCAAAGAAACCCAAGTGTGCCCTGGTCTGGCGCACCGGACTGTCCGGTGTGCCACCGGACAGTGTCCGGTGCACCAGGACCGTATAAGTCCAAACTCATCACCTTCGGGTTTCTCCAGCGCCACTCCGCTATAATTCACCGGACTATCCGTTGTGCCACCGGACTGTCCGGTGCACCAAGCGGAGCAACGGCTACCAGTGCAACGGTTGACTGCAACGGACACCTGCAAACGCTACAGTGCGCGGACATTTCTCGCAGAAGTCAGAGCAGCCGCCAGAGGCGCACCGGACAGTGAACAGTACCTGTCCGATGTGGCACCGGACTGTCTGATGCCACTAGAAGACAAAGCTCCAACGGTCAAACCCTAATGGTTGGGTGACGTGGCTGGCGCACCGGACAGTGTCCGGTGGCACACTGGACTGTCCGGTGCGTCCATCGATAGCAGCCTACCCCAACGGTTGTTTTGGTGGGTAAGGGCTATAAATACCCCTCAACCACCACCACTCCAACCATCCAAGCATTCATCACTCTCCATTCAATACAAGAGCATAGTGCAACACTCCAAGACACAAATCAAAGCCACCGGTCCGATCAAAGTCCCCAATTCAATTCTAGTGCATTAGGACTTGAGAGGATCACTTGTGTTTCTTGTTGCTCTTGTTTTCTTGGCTTGGCTTTCTTTTCTTTCTCACTTCTTACTCTCAAGCTTTGTAAGCGAGGCAAGAGACACCAATTGTGTGGTGGTCCTTGCGGGGTCTAAGTGACCCGTGAGATTAAGGAAGAAGCCTCACTCGGTCTAGATTACCATTTGAGAGAGGGAAAGGGTTGAAAGAGACCCGATCTTTGTGACCACCTCAACGGGGACTAGATTCTTTAGAACCGAACCTCGGTAAAACAAATCACCGTGTCATCCGCTTTATTTTCTTGGTTGATTTGTTTTCCCCTCTCCCAGACTTGATATTCGCTCTAATGCTAACCCCAGCTTGTAGTGTGTGTTTAAAGTAATAATTTTCAGATTCCGCCTATCAACCCCCCTCTAGGCGACTTTCACTTTGGCCCCTAAACTTCTCCCCCTTTGGCATCAACCACCAAAAAGGAAGACATTAAAAAAATGTAGGAAGCAAATAAGACTTGCCCCTCATAAAGGATTTGTCAATTAATACCAGTTGAAGTACTAAATTGTTACTCCCCTTAAATGAGTGTTCTCCTTTAGAAAGAATTTTCTCCCCCTTTAGATACGAAGAAATACTCCCCCTGACAGAGATCTTCTACATAGGAAAAAGCATGTGAGAGATAGAGGTGCAAGACATAATTTGAATAGACTGACTTCCCCTATGCATAGGTAACAAAATATGAGTCAACAATATATGCATTTATAGCAACATGGGAAGTATAAGATATGAAATATAGTCCAATCAAATATTGGACAATGTCACACCCGGATTTAAGGAACAAAACCGGGTGCATCTCATATATGCGCCAGAGAAGACAACAAATATAATAACAGAGAGCATAGAGATAAATGTCATAAATATCATAAATGTACTTATTACATATCGGAAGTCTTACAAAAATAAATGTTAAAATAAAGCGAACTATTTATTATTCCCTGGCGCCACAAAGCTGACTGGGAGACGCCACCTAGATCAAGTCGAAAGCCTCAGTGCTAGGAGGCTCCTCTTCGATCACCTGTTCTTCTCCTATGGGGGGTGTGAGACAGCAAGAGTGAGCTCACATACGATCATAGCTCAACAAGTTGTGGGGAATAATGTGAAGAACTCACCAAAGGTGGGAGTTCATGTGAAGTGTAAGGCTGATCAATAAAATAAAGGCTGAAGCTGAGCATTGCTTTTATAAGTTGGTCAAAATTTTATTAGTAGTTACTAAGTATAAGTATTTACCAAACCTTAATAATAATAAAGAAAAGTAATAAATAATCCCAATGCGATGAAAATGACAAATTGAGTTTTAATTCCATAGATTAATCATGTGAGGGTCCGAGCTGCTCATGATCGTGAGCATAGCTAGTATACCAGTTTTACACTCTGCAGAGGTTGTGCATCTTTACCCACAAGTCATGTTACCCATCTGCCAAGAGATGGCCAATCCCATACACCTCTACCGAGGAGGCGAGGCCGGGTAACACTACGAGGCCTTTACAAAGTTCCACTAGTTTCAGAAAACCCGCTACAGTTTATAGGAAGCTCCAGTGCAGGAATTCCCTCGCCTGACCGCCATCGCAGCAAAATCAACCCAAGGACCTCCCTACACTGACCACTCCCCTACTGCCCTTGCCCCTTTCGGGTAAGGTAGTCAACCACTAGCTTTCCTAGTTAATCAGCCAAGGGCATCCCATTAAACCCTTGTGGTAGCACTGTTTTCTCGGGTGGTCGCTCCATGTTCCCATTAACATAATGATCTTAACATGAACGATAATAATAAACAAATAATAAAAGTGTAATCATGAATAGTGAATCTCCATACCCAAAACCACAATAAGCAATAACAAGTACTACCCAAAAATATTTAGTGGCAACAAGGTATAAAGATAGCCAAAACTGGGGTAACATATTGGATCCCATCAAAATTAACCTATGCAGATCATTATGAATAATAAGAACATGGCTGGGTAAAAATAAGTGATCAAGGGCACAACTTGCCTTCAATGAGCTCCTGCTCAGCTACTTCTATCTACTGAACCTCAGGATCCACAGTGGCTTGCTCGTCTACTCGCATCAACACAATACATACATAGTATAGCAAAAATTAACATCATACCAAACATGTAAATAAAATACATAATAAAAATCTACACATTAAAATAAGAACCTAGGAACAGGAATCATTAATTTTGGAGTTATATATTTTAAGTTATGAATTTCCAAAGGTTTTATGTGCTTGAAATAGGATTAAATGAGAAATTGATTTTCTTAATGTTTTCATGTCAAAGCAGAGACTCTAGGTGATAAATAATAATATTATAAATATATAGAAATTAGAATGGGTCAATTTGGATTAAAAATGGATTTTCTATGCATTTTACAAGTTTCTAGAATTGTTTTTGTATTATAAACTAATTTCTATAATTATTTCTCTATTTTTAATCCTTTCTAGACTGGGCCTCAATTTCTGGAAAAGTCAGGGGCCCCTACGCAAAATTTCCTAGACTCAGCGCAAGAAGCCCTAAACTGCGGGTTGATTTGTGTATTGGTCAGGGTCTCTTATGCAAAAGGCTTCAGCCGAAGGGGTATGGGCTGCTCGTGGTCGTCCGATTAGACATCGACGCATCATATTAGATCGGAGCGAGCTGCTCACCCACGCACACCCCTGGCCGTCAGATCCATAATCTGCGGCCGCGATTTAAATACACGAAGGGGCATGCCAGGATTCGTTCTAAGCCATCCATCTAGGATCTACGGTTGCGATCGATTAAGCCGAATGGATATTTCAAGATCTAATCCTGGCCGTCCATATTGCATCAATGGTCCAGATGCGACCATCTACACCCGACACCAGGCAACGGCGGTGCGCCAGCTCCGGCACGGCGATGCCATAGCCGCGCAATCTGACCTTACGCGATTCTGCCCAAAACGTAGATTTGGTGGGACCAAACATAGTGGAGAATGGGGCGAACATAATGGGCGCTTACTTAGGGTAATTCGAGACGGTGTCGTGTCCGACCACGGAGCTTGGCGGTCTGGTGTTGTTGAAGGAGCTCCGACGAGCAATTGCCGGAGTTGTGGTGCCCTTCTATTCCCCCGATGACCACCCGCACATCCGCGATGACCAATCAAACACCCCGAAGCCACACGCCGGGACCAATCGGTGGCGCAGGCACGATTCCTCCATCGGCCGTGCGTGGCCTACTTCTATCGAGCGCTGCGCTGCTAGGGTTCTGGTGTTGGGAGCGTTTGATGGGGAATGGATTCGTAGGCGCGTTGCGGTCAAGAGGGGGAAAGGAACTCCCGAGCTTATAGGCTCGACGAGACGGAACGTGCGCGACAATCTCGTCGTGGTCTTTGCGGATCCGTTGCAATGGCAACGAAGCAGCTGACTAGTGGGATCACTTACCAGCGGCAGACCAGCATAAGCGTACGCGTGAGGGCAACTGGGCAGTGGGTCCTTAGCGTTGGTGAGGAACCGGTTGCGTTGTGGGCGTGGGGAATCGGCTGATGAGCGGGCCCCATAGACCAGTGACACCATCGAATACAGGCTGCGCGGAGGGCTCCTGGTGGGCCAAATTAGGCGAAGTTGGCCCAGCTGCGAGTTTTCTCTTTTTCTTTTATGTTTTTATTTTTCTGTTTTCTTTTCCTTTTTGTTTTTAGATTCCAAATTTAAATCCTATTCAAATTTAAACTTCATAGTAAATTTGTTTCCCTATCACATGTCCCCCTTAAACATGAAATGGGTGAACTTATTTATTTTCAATATTTATTTTATTAAAGCTAGTGCTATGTTTCTCCAAATTAGAGTTTAAATTCTATGTGTCCCTTAATATATTAATATAAGGTTAGTGACACATTTATTTTACTATCCACAAATGCACAATAAAGTAATAACTCAGCATGATGCATAATTTATTTGAGTGTCTTTTGTTAATTATTTATTTGTATAGGTGAGGTGTCCACATGAAATGATAAATAGGGATAACACACATACATGTAAAGGAATGTAATCTCTCCTTTTAGATTTTTCTTACAAAGTGGGAACTACAAATCCTACCCTCCTTAACAAGAATCTCGTCCTCGAGATTTAGGAAGGACTAGGGAAAAGATGAGGAAAATCTATGCGAAGCTCTTCTCTCTCCCAAGTTGCTTCATCTTCTCCATGGTGACTCCATTGCACTTTGCACATCTTTATAACCTTATTTCTCGTGACACGAGTCAGTGTATCAAGAATATTGATAGGATATTCTGCATAAGTCAGATCATCTTGAACACTAAGGTCCTCCAGTGGTAACTGCTCTTCAGGTACCCTGAGACACTTCAGTTGTGACACATGAAAGACATCATGCACATCCGCAAGATGATCAGGTAACTCCAATTGATATGCAATCTCTCCCACTCACTTTAAGATCAGGAAGGGTCCAATAAAGCAAGGGAACAACTTTCCTTTGACTTTAAATCTTCTCATACCCCGGAGTGGTGACACCTTTAAATAGACATGATCACCCTCCTTAAACTCTAGCAGTCTTCTCCGGGTATCAGCATAACTTTTCTGCATTGACTGTGCAGTTCTCAAATTCTCCCTGATTTGATGGACATGTTCTTCAGCCTCTTGTATAATTTCAGGCCCAAATAATTGTCTTTCACTAGTTTGATCCCAATACAGTGGAGTCCTGCACTTTCTGCTATATAAAGCCTCAAAAATGACATCTTCAAACTGGCCTGGTAGCTATTATTGTAAGAGAACTCCGCATAGGGTAAACTCTTATCCCAACTTCCACCATGCTTAAGAGCACAAGCTCTTAACATATCTTCTAGCACTTGTTTGGTTCTCTCAATCTGCCCATCAGTCTAGGGATGGTAGGCCGAACTAAAATTCAATCTAGTATCCAAGGACTCATGTAACTTCTTCTAGTACCAAGAAGTATATTGTGATCCTCGGTCTGGCACAATCTTCTTTGGCACACCATGTAAGCATACAATCCGTGCCATGTATAACTCTGCTAGCTTGGCTCCTGAATACGTGGTCTTCACTGGAATAAAGTGGGCTACTTTAGTTAGCCTGTCCACAATCACCCATATAGAATCATACCCAGCACATGTGCGGGGTAAGCCCACAATGAAGTCCATGCCAATCTCTTCCCATTTCCACTCAGGTATCTTAAGCGGGTGCAGTAAACCAGCAGGTCTTTGATGTTCTGCTTTCACCCTCTGACAAACATCATAAAGTGCAACATGTGAAGCAACATCCTTCTTTAGTCCATACCACCAATACTTCTGCTTCAAGTCCTGGTACATCTTAGTACTACCAGGGTGGATAGAGTCAACTGAGTCATGTGCCTCCTTCAATATGGTTTCACGAAGACTATAGATATCAGGAACACAAATCCAATTCTTGAACCATATCGTGCCTTGCTCATCCTCCGTGAAATCCGGGCCTCTACCTTCTGTTATCAGATCCTTGATCTCCTGAATTTTGGTATCACATATCCGACCCTTTCGTATTTCTTGCTCTAAGGTAGGTTCCAATTCAATGGTAATTCCTTCAGTATGAGCAACTATCCCCAGATTGAGCCTCTCAAAATCTTCAAGTAACTCATCTGGTAACTGGATGACAATAGCTGCATGGACCTGCCCCTTTCGACTCAAGGCATCCGCAACCAGATTAGCCTTGCCCGGATTATAGTGAATTTCCAGGTCATAATCCTTGATGAGCTCCAACCATCGGCGTTGCCTAAGGTTAAGATCCTTCTAAGTGAAAATGTATTTTAAGCTCTTGTGATCAGTGTAGATTCGGCACTTGGTTCCCATAATATAGTGTCTCCAAATCTTAAGAGCATGCACAACGGCTGCCAGTTCTAAGACATGTGTGGGGTAGTTCAACTCATATTTCCTCAACTAGCGAGATGCGTAGGCAATGACGTGTCCTTCCTACATAAGCACACGTCCTAGTCCTTGGCGACTTGCAACACAATATATATCAAAATTCTTCTATAAATCTGGCATAATCAGCACTGGAGCAGCCATCAACTTAGATCTCAACTAATCAAAACTCTCTTGGCATTTCTCAGTCCACTTAAACTCCTTGCCCTTTTCCAACAATGAGGTCATAGGCTTAGCAATCTTGGAGAACCCTTCAATGAATCGTCGGTAATATCCTGCAAGTCCCAAGAAACTCTGGATCTTCGAGACTGTACTTGGTGTCTTCCAATCCATTATTGCTGTTACTTTAGCTGGATCCATAGCAATTCCTCCTTTGGAGATGATATGCCCAAGAAAATGTACTCCATCAAGCCAGAATTCACACTTGGTAAATTTGGCATAAAGCTGATTATCCCATAACTTATGTAGCACCATCCGCAAATGCTCCTCGTGCTCACTATCATTCTTGGAATAAATAATAATGTCATCGATGAATACTATGACGAATTTATTAAGATACTGCATGAACACCTTATTCATCAGGTTCATAAAATAAGCTGGTGCATTGGTTAGGCCAAATGACATGACTGTGAATTCATATAGACCATATCGGGTAGAAAAAGCCGTCTTGGGAATATTAGATGGCCGAATCTTCATTTGATGGTAGCCCGACCTGAGGTCAATCTTAGAGAACACCCTAGCACCTCTCATCTGATCAAATAAGTCATCAATATGAGGTAACGAGTACTTATTCTTGATGGTAATATCATTAACTGCTCTATAGTCCACACACATCCGTTGCGAACCATCCTTCTTCTGTACAAACAGTGCCGGTGCTCCCCAAGGTGAGGAACTCGGACATATGTACCCTGCCTCCTGCAACTCCGTTAACTGCTTCTTAAGTTCTTGTAACTCTTCTACGGACATTCCGTAGGGTAGTTTAGAAATAGGAGCAGTCCCAGGTAAGAGATCAATGACAAACTCAACTTCCCTCTCCAGTGGCATCCCTGGCAACTCCTCTGGAAAGGCATCCAGAAAATCCCTAACCACACGAATGTTGTCACCAACAAACTCCTCAGCTAAAAAGAACATCACACATTTGGAAGAGGTGGTTACTGCAATTTGAACTTGAAATCTTTCTCCTTTAGGGCTGGTGAGTTCTATAGTACCCCTACCACATTGTATAATGGCATTTGCCTTCCTTAACCATGACATACCGAGGATCAGATCTATACTACTTTCCTCTAATACTATAGCGGTAGCCCAGAACTCTCTTCCCATAATGGTTAATGTCAATCTGTGGGTCATATGATTCGCCTCAACAGGCCCTTTAGGTATAATTACTATCATTGGTTTTCTCATATTTAACAGTGGTATCTCATGTGTATTGGCATATCGAGCTGACAAATGAATGTGTAGCACCAGAATCAAATAATATGGTTGCAGGAATTGCATTAATATAAAACATACCGAGTGCAATGTTAGCACCATCAGGAGTAGCATCTGCGCTGACTTGATTAACCCTGGCAATAGAATATCCCTTACCAGGAGTCTGTTGCTTGTTCTGAGCTGGTGTACCAGAATTCCCTACCGGACAAGCATTAGCGTAGTGCCCAATCTGACTGCACTAGAAGCATGTAGGGCCAGTCTTCTATCCTGTAGGTCTCGCCGGGGTGCCAGTTGGGGTAGCCTGATGAGTGGGAGGTGTCCGTGGCGACCCCTGTGGAGCGTACTGAGCTGGGCGTGGTCCTCCTCCTGGATGAGCTGGGGTACCCTAAGGCGGAACATAGCGAGGATAAACACTGCTGCTACCCTGCCTCTGGGTAATGGCCTTCCTTTTCAAGTCACCCAGTTGAACACGCTTGTGTTCAATAGCAAGAGCTTTATCCAGCAGTCTCTGAATATGATGGAAATGTGTGAGCAACCAGTGCATACTGTAGGGGCCCATTGAGTCCTTCTGTGAAGTGCTCTTGTTTCCTTTCATCATCTGCCACCTCATCAGGAGCATATCTTGACAACTGAATGAATTTGTCTCTGTACTCGATGACAGACATGTTGCCTTGCTTCAATGACAGAAACTCCTTCTTCTTGATCTTCATCAATCCAGCAGGAATGTGGTAGTTTCTGAACTGAGTTGTGAATTCCGCCTAAGTAATAGTATCAGTAGCATCATGGGCAGCAACATAAGAGTCCCACCAGTCAGCAGCAGGACCTGTCAGACGACCAGAAGTATAAAGAACCTTCTCTCGGTCAGAGCATTGGGCGATGTTGAGCATCTTCTCAATTGACTTCAACTAATCATTAGCATCTAGTGGATCTAGCGAGCTGCGAAGGTCGGTAGCTTGTGACTCATAAATTCCCGGTGCTTGTCCCAGGGTGGAACCGGTGGTGGAGGTGGAGGCAGTGGTACTTGCTACTGTTGCTGTTGTTGTTGCTGTTGCAGCTGCGCCCTTCTCTCCTGGCGTATCTTTCTCCTGGCGCATCTCCTGACGTATATCCTCTCTTTCCTGGCGCATCTCTTGGCGTTCCTGTCGCATCTGCGCGAACATATCCGCCATAGTGTCAGCCATTTTTTGCATCATCCTCATCTGAGCTACAACCATTGGGTCAACTCCGACTGGTGGAGGTAGTGGTGGAGGGTCCATCTCTGCTAGTGAAAGCTCTCTTGTGGGTTTTGGTATTTGGATGACAACTCAATTAAAGGACTAACAAGTGTCTAAGTGTTGAACAGGTGCTCAATGTAAAGCTAACAGGGTTCAACACAAGTGAACAAGTGTGATGGACCAAGGACTAGATTATGGATAGATAATGGACATCACAAGTAAGATGGACATTGCATAAAGTGAGACTCGGGTGCGTAGCTCGGAGAAAACTGATCAAGCCAAGGAAGGAGGCAAGAAGAGCTTCAAGGTACCAAGTGCACGGGAGAAGGTCAAAGAGGCTGAGGAACCCAAAGCCAAGGGTGAAGAAGAAGGCTTGCAAAGTCAAGGGTGATCGAGTTGAGAACAGCTAAGGCACATCAAGGATCACTACATAAGGACGTGACTTACAACCAATGAGGAAATGTCTATAGTTATGTGGTGTAAGTCACAAGGCTCAAGACCAAGCTCTAAGAAGGAGATCAAGGTCACTAGAACGAGAACAAATGTCAAAAACAGAACTGGAAGCAGCCCAAAAGAGCTAAGTGCACTCTGACCTTTAGTTTGGGTTGTTCCTATGTTTGGAGATATTCTATGTGACCTTTACAGGATGTTGGAGCTCAGAAATCTCAGTGTAGATCAAGTTAAGCTGACTTGATGATTTATGAATCCAACATCAATCTTAAGCATGTCAAATGATAGAGAGGTGAAAATCCAAGAGAATGTATGTTTCTAGACTTAGTACATTGGTTTTTGTGTACTAACGTATTTGTCTAAATGTCAGAAACAGCAAAAAGAAGAAAAGAAAAGAGATGCAAAAAGGCTTGGTTGTGTACAGCCAAGACTCAGCTCAGTCTGGCACACCGGACAGTCCGGTGGTGCACCGGATAGAGTTCGGTGCGCCAGGCTGAACTCTGGTGAACAGGCTGCTCTCGGGAGAAGCCGTCGGCGTGCGACTATAAATCACTGGACTGTCCGGTGGTGCACCGGACAGTGTCCGGTGAGTCGGCTGCGGCGAAGTCGTCGCTCTCGGGAGAAGTCTGGCGACGTACGACTATAATTCACCGGACTGTCCGGTGGTGCACCGGACTGTCCGGTGAGCCAACGATCAGCTAGGCCAACGGTCGGCCGCGCAATCCGCGCGTGACGCGTGGCCGAGCCAACGGTCAGATGGGAGCACCAGACTGTCCGGTGTGCACCGGACAGTGTCCAGTGCACCAACGGCTCCAAGACTGCAACGGTCAACTGCGCCTTTTTTGGAAGGAAATCGGGCACCGGACAGTGTCCGGTGATGCACCGGACTGTCCGGTGCACCACCCGACAGAAGGCAAGAATTGCCTTCCTGGATTGCTCTCAACGGCTCCTAGGCCCCTTGGGTCTATAAAAGGGACTCCTAGGCGCCTCCATTAGAAAGGGAAGCGCAGCCAACAAGTGTAGACATCACTCTGATCAATTCTCACTCTCCCTCTTGTATGTATTTCTCTAGTTTGTGTAGAAGGCAAAGCTATAAGCCTTTAGAGAGTGGAGAAGAGCTGCTAAGAGCTAGAGCAAGGTCTTGAGCATATCGTTACTCTACCGAAGTGCTGCCAAAAAGATTGTAAGCAGTCACGGTTTCGTTGTAACAAACTCAACATAGTGGAAGGCTCTATCTGTCTGACTGACAAATCTGAGCAAACGGAGGAAGGAGTTGAAATAGACTCCAAGCCCAGGTGTGGCTAACTCCAACGAGGACTAGGCAAGCATTTCAGGCTTGGCCGAACCTCAGGATAAATTCCTATGTCCACGTGCTCTGCTCTATGTGCTGATTCTGTCTTATTCAGTTCTTACTTCTGCACTTCACTACTTACTTGTGGCACTAGCTTTCTTTGAAGTGCAGGATATTCTTAAGACAGGAACTTCAATTCCGCTGCAACCTACTCGAAGGGTTCTTCACTCCACTGCGATCCTGTCTTCGAGTAGAGTAAGATTTAAGTTTTAAAGTGATAATTTTTATTCGCCTATTCACCCCCCCTCTAGGCGACATCCAGATCCTGTTCGCGGGCCAAAGGGAACTTTCAATTGGTATCAAAGCTAGGCCTCTCCAGTGTGGGCTTAGCCGTCCGGAGATGACGATGTCGTCACAAGAGGTAACTGTAGAACTTCTTTTAGGCGATGGTTCTAATTACAAATCTTGGTCTGTCTCTATTTATAATGCTTTCATGCATGTTGATCCTGATTTGAGACAGATCTTTAGTAGAAGTATTTTTTCCTCTGATATTAGGAAAAATCCTTGTAATACTGAACTAAGATGTTTATCTCTCAATCACCGTGCTTGCAACATCTTAGTTGACTCTCTTTCTAGAGGTGCCTATTGTAACACCCGGTTTTAAAGAACAAAGCCGGGTACATCTCATACATGCGCCAAGAAGACAACACATATAATAACAGAGTGTATAGAGATAAATGTCATAATCATCAGAGTATTTATTACATAGCGGAAGTCTTATTACAAAATAAAAGTATAATCATAAAACGAACTAAGGATCGACGGCGCCAATGTCGACTGGGAAGCGCCACCTAGATCAGATCAAACTCCTCGATACTTGACTCCACTTGAAACCACCTGTTCTTCTCCTGTGGGGGGGGGTGTGAGACAGCAAGAGTGAGCTCACATACGATCATAGCTCAACAAGTCGTGGGGAATAATGTGGCATGAACTCACCAAAGGTGGGAGTTCATGAAGTGTAAGGCTGATCAATGAAATAAAGGCTGAAGCTGAGCATTGCTTTTATAAGTTGGTCAAAATTTTATTAGCAGTTACTAAGTGTAAGTATATACCAAACCATAGTAATAATAAGTAAAAGTAATAATAAAATAATCCCAAATGCAATGACATGACAGGTTAAGTTTAAGTTCCATAAATTAATCATGTGAGTGTCCGAGCCGCTCATGACCGTGAGCACGGCTAGTATACCAGTTTTACACTCTGCAGAGGTTGCGCATCTTTACCCACAAGTCATGTTACCCATCTGCCAAGAGATGGCCAATCCCATACACCTCTACCGAGGAGGCGAGGCAGGGTAACACTACGAGGCCTTTACAAAGTTCCACTAGCTTCAGACTACCCGCTACAGTTTATGGGAAGATCCAGTACAGGGTTCCTGGCTGACTGCCATCGCAGCAAAATCAACCAGGGACCTCCCCGCACTGACCTCTCCCCTACTGCCCTTGCCCCTTTCGGGTAAGATAGCCCTCCCCTAGCTTTCCTAGTTAATCAGCCAAGGGCGTCCCATTCCACCCTTGTGGTAGCACTGTTTTCCCGGGTGGTTCTCCATGTTCCCATTAACATAATGATCTTAACATGAACAAGGAAAAATAAAACAGATAACAATAAATAGTATAACAATGAGTGATGAATATCTCTATACCCAAATCCACATAAAGCAATAGCATGTACTACCCAAAACTTTAGTAGTAAAACCAGTGGTGAAGCAAGGTATAAAGATAGTCAAATCTAGGGTATCCTATTGGGTCCCATCAAAATTATCCTATGCAGATCATTATGAATAATAAGAACATGAATGGGTAAAAGAAGTGATCAAGGGCACAACTTGCCTTCAATGAGCTCCTGCTCAGCTATCTCTACTTGTTGAACCTCAAATTCCAAAGTGGCTTACTCGTCTACTCGCATCAACACAATACATACATAGTATAGCATAAATTAACATCACATCAAACATGCAAATAAAATATACAGTAAAAATCTACACATTAAAATGAGATCATAGGAACTGGAATCACTGATTTTGGAGTTATAGAATTTAAGTTATGAATTTCCTAAGATTTAAGGTGATTATAATAGGATTAGATGATAAAGTAATTTTCTTTCTGTTTTAATCCCAAAACAGAGGCACTGGATGCTAGAGAACATTATTACAAAATTTTAGAAATTTGAATGGCTTAATTTGGATTTAAAATGAATTAGATATGAATTTTCCAAGTTCTAGCAATTGTTTTTGTATTAAAATTGCATTTACTAATTCATTTACTTATTTTAAATACGCTTTGGACTGGGCACATGAAAACAGGGAAAAGCAGGGGCTTCTACATAATTTTCCTAAGACACAGTACTCCCCGCAGTGGACCGCGGGTTTATTTTATAAAAACGGAGGGGTCTTTCTGCACATCGACACGGCTGAAAGGGTATCTTCGCATCATAGCCGTTAGATCAGCACCCTACGGTCTGGATTAAATCAGACGCTTGATGGACTGGTACGCGAATAGGACCGTCGATCGAGCAATCAATGGTCACGATCCAACGTACGAAGAGGTATGCCCGCTTCCAATCCCAAGCGTAGGCCGAAGATCCAACGGTTCTGCCTTACTGGAACTTATCCTCCGCTCCTGTCCTAATCTCGGCCCTCCAACAATGATCTAACGGTCCGAAGACCACCAACCGGTACTAAACAGAGGCCGCCAGATCTCTATCCTACGGTTCAAATCCGACCCGCCAAGCACCTACCCATGGCCATCGGATGAATAACATACGGTTCGGATTTAATCCCGCGAATGGTTACACTTTATCTAATCGCCACCGTTCAACCATGATCTAATGGTTCACATCACCCCTGACCCTGATCAAATCATAGCCATCCAACCCGGGATGGACGGCCCAGAGGGCGTCTTCCTCCATCGCCCAGCTAACCCGACGGCGCTGCCCCTCAACCCATGGTGGAGGCACGCCGGCGCTACACAATCCAACGCGCAGGCAACCGAACCACTAAATCGTTAAGTGCTACACGATCCCAGGGAGCTAGTGAACATGATGTAGGGTTTACTCACCGGAGACGGGAGCCGAACGGAGCTACCCACAATGCGCGGCGGATCGGGGCCAAACAAGAACCTTGGCGAGCAATTGTCGCACACGCAAAGCTCCGATTCACCAATTACTCCCACCAGAGCCCCCGCGACGACCACCCGACCGCCCAGAGCAACAAACGGTGGTGAGGCGACGGCGGCGAATCCAGTCTCCTTCCTCACGGCGGCGAACAGAGGAACGCCCAGCTCAACGAAATTCCCAAAGCACAGGCGGCCGACGACAGTAATTTGGTGGAGTTGGCTCAGTCCAAAAGGCGAGGGTGAGTACGCGGGGACCAAGGACCTTCCCACGAGCTTATAGGCATGCTGGGGAAGGGAATCGCGGATGCCCAGCCGCGGATCACGCGAGCCCGATTCAACGACGAGGGAGACTCCGCGCCATGCGCCCAGGTGGTTGACGCGGCAACGGTGAAGATGACACACGGGAGTCGGCAAACGCGCGCCCGGACCCGGTCGCTAGGATAGCTTGGGCGGTGGTCAAGATTGCCACGCGGGATCCACGGCGGGAGACCGGCGAAATCTGTTGGGAAGACGCACCTGACGAGCTGGGCCCACATGACAGCAACGGACATTAGCGTAGCGGGCGCGAGGTAATACTGGCGCGCGGGTCCCGCCTGGAAGAGACTCGGCGTAGAGTGTGGGCAGCGCGGGGAATTCCCCCCCGATGGGCCGAACCGACCACATTAGGCCCAACGCAGGTTTTTCTATTTTATTTTTCTTTTCTTTTATGTTTTCTCTCCTATTTCCTTTCTTTTTCCCCTTTTTTTTCTCCTTTTCAAATTCAAACTCATTTCAATCCTAGTTTAAATTCAAACTTGTGACAACTTTTATTGTCAAACCATATTTGTACAATTAAAAGTATTAAGTTTGAGAATATTTATTTAAATATATTATTCATGTTTTCATATTTCCTTCTCTTTTCCTCATTTTGTTCAAAACCCCAAAACTCAATTTAGGGTTAAGCTCCATCTTCTAGTCATTATTGTCTTAGTATTTTTTTATCCTTATTATTTAATGCACAAACATATAAACTCCAGCTGATGCATTTTTTTTTATCTTTTGTTTGACTTAATTTCTAAATTGTGTGTGTGCTCTTTTCTTATGATGCAAATGAGGCACATAAAATGAAGAAATCACTATATATTCCTTGTATACAATCTTGAGTATTACAAATCCTACCCCCCTTAAAAATAATCTCGTCCTCGAGATTTAAGAAGAACTAGGGAAAAGGCGGGGAAAAATCTATACGAAGCTCTTCTTCTCTTTCCCAAGTTGCTTCATCTTCACTGTGGTGACTCCATTGCACTTTACACATCTTTATCACCTTATTTCTTGTAACCCGAGTCAATGTATCCAAAATCTTGATCGGGTACTCCATGTACGTCAAATCACCTTGAACACTGAGCTCTTTCATTGGTAACTGTTCCTCAGGGACACTGAGACACTTCTTAAGTTGAGATACGTGAAATACATTAGGCACATCAGATAGATTATCAGGTAGCTCAAGTTGATAGGCCATATCTCCAACTTGCCTACAAATTCTGAATGGTCCAATAAAGTGAGGGGACAATTTGTCCTTGACTTTAAATCTCCTCATTCCACGTAGTGGTGACACCTTGAGGTACACATAATCTCCTTCTTCACATTCCAGTGGCCTCCTTCTATTATCAGCATAGCTCTTTTGCCTGGTTTGAGCCACTCTCAAATTCTCTCGAATTATACGGACTTGTTCTTCTGCTTCTTGAATCAGTTCAGGCCCAAAGAACTGTCTTCCTCTAGTCTGATCCAATGTAGAGGAATCCTGCATTTCCTGCCATATAGAGTCTCGAACAGTGACATCTTCCGACTGGTTTGGTAACTATTATTATGTGAGAACTCAGCATAAGGTAGACTCTTGTCCCAGCTACTACCATGCTGAAGGGCACAAGCTCTCAACATGTCCTCCAATACTTGATTAGTCTTTTCAGTTTGTCCATCAGTCTAACGATGGCAGGCCGAACTAACATTCAACTTCGTACCCATATTCTCATGAAAACTTTTCCAAAATCTGGAGGTAAACTGTGATCCTCTATCCAAAACGATCTTCTTTGGTACACCGTGTAGAGACACAATCCGAGCCATATACACTCTCCAATTGAGATCCCTTATAAGTAGTCTTGACCAGAATGAAATGAGCCACTTTAGTCAATCTATCCACAATCACCCATATAGCATCATATCCTTTTTGGGTGCGAGGCAATCCAGTAATGAAATCCATACCAATCTCTTCCCACTTCCACTCGGGTATCTTCAGTGGATGCAGCAGTCCAGCTGGCCTTTGGTGATCGGTCTTAACTCTTTGGCACACATCGCACATAACCACATGTGCAGCCATATCTCTCTCCAGTCCATATCACCAGCACTTCTACTTTAAATCCTGATACATCTTGGTACTACCAGGATGAATAGAATAATCCAAGTCATGGGCTTCCTTCGATATAGTCTCACGAAGGCTTTCAATCTCCGGAACACATCTCTTGTCCTTGAAGCATACGGTGCCTTGCTCATCTTCCGTGAATTCCGGCACTCGACCTTCAGTAATCAGATCCCTAATCTCTTTTATTTTAGCATCACCAATTTGTCCTTTGCGGATCTCTTGCTCCAAAGTAGGTTCCACATCAATAGTAACTCCTTCAGTATGAGCAACTATCCCCAGGTTAAGTCTCCTGAAATTCTCAACAATCTCATCGAGTAGCTGGGCAACAACAGCTAAATGAACATGCTCCTTTCGACTCAAGGCATCTGCAACCAAATTTGCCTTGCCCGGGTGATAGTGAATTTCCAAATCATAATCCTTAATAAGCTCCAACCAACGGCGTTGCCTAAGATTGAGATCCTTCTAAGTGATTATATACTTCAAACTCTTATGATCCGTATATACTTGGCACTTCTCGTCCCACTTGAACTCTCTTCCCTTCTCCAAAAGCGAGATCATAGGCTTAGCAATCTTTGAAAATCCTTCGATAAATCTACGATAATATCCTGCAAGTCCCAAGAAACTCCAGACCTCAGTAACTGTAGTGGGTATGCTCCACACCACTATCTCCTTGACTTTAGCAGGATCCACTGATATTCCTCCATTAGAAATGATATGTCCAAGAAATGGCACCTTGTCAATCCAAAACGCGCACTTGCTAAACTTAGCGTAGAGTTGATTATCTCATAACTTCTGTAGCACCAACCTTAGATGTTCTTCATGGTCACTCTCTTTCTTAGAATAGATAAGAATATCGTCGATGAACACCACGACGAATCTGTCCAAATACTCCAAAAACATCTTATTCATCAAATCCATAAAATAAGCTGGTGCATTATTTAATCCAAACGACATAACGATGAACTCATATAATCCATATCGAGTCGAGAAAGCCGTCTTAGGAATATCTGATGGTCCAATCTTCATCTGATGGTACCCTGATCGGGGGTCAATCTTCGAGAATACCCTGGCTCCTCTCATCCGATTAAATAAATCCCTAATGCGGGGTAACAGAAACTTGTTCTTCACAGTGACATCATTAAGGGACCTTTAATCCACGCACATCCCTTGCAATCCATCTTTCTTCTTTACAAACAAAACTGGTGCTCTCCAAGGTGAAGACTCGGACGAATGTACTCAGCCTCTTGCAACTCCGTTAAGTGCTTCTTGAGTTCTTTTAACTCTTCTACAGACATTCTATACTGCTTGGCTCCAATATTATAGCAGTAACTCCCAATTCTCTACCCATAATGGTCAATGTCATTCTACGTGTCATTTGATTCGCCACAACAGGCCCTTTAGGTGCAATTACTCTCGTGGGCTTTCTCATATTGTCCAACACATATGCCCAAACCAAAATCTCAGCATGACGCATAAATTTTATTAGCAACACACGGGGTCAAATAGACCTTTTTATTCCTCCTAAAATAGTATCATACCGAATACTAACTAAAGGAACATGTAGATCCTACAAATAGCAGTAATTTACATATATGTTTATGTAGCTTGGTGGAGCCGGTGGTGGTGGAGATGGTGGTTGCTCTTGTTGTTGTCTCTCCAACCGTGATTGCCTTATTTCTTGCTGTATCTCCAGACGGGCCTGACGTATTTCTTCGCGTTCTTGTCTTATCTGGCTTTGCATTTCGGTCATCATGTCTGTCAATTGCTGTATTACCAGCCTTTGGGTTGCGATCACTTGCTCGGTTTCAATAGGTGGGGGATTTGGAGGATTCATTTCTGTTGGCTGTCGCGTGATAATCTTTCCTTTCCTGGTATTGACCATCTGAGTTAGATACATAAGGTAAGAAAGAGCAGTAGACAAGGCAGATATTTACAAATCAGGTTACTTTGGGGGACTTATTAGCTAAGTAGATTAGTGTGTCACCTACTAAAGCTAATACAGTACCTTATAGTGGTACATGCTAAAATGTCCATATATAATATCTCAATCAATCAAAGAAGCAAATCAGGCATTGATCATCAGAACAATCAACCAACATTTTTAATAGAGAAAATAGTTTTAATTTTGTCTTAGGCTTCCTATCTCTTAAAAATGTCATAGGGGTAGGGATTCTAAGGTTTGAAATCCGTCTTGTCTTAGAGTAGAAAAGGTAAGAATGATCAGAGTAGAACAGTAGAAGGTGAGACAAGATCAAGATAAGTATAGAAAGAATCAGAGTAAGGTAAGTGTAGAATGATTCAGAATGAGATAAGTAGGTAAGGGTTTGTCCATTTCTATCCAGGTTTCGTCCTACAGTCAACATTTCCTCTGATACCACTTCTGTAACACCCGGTTTTAAAGAACAAAGCCGGGTACATCTCATACATGCGCCAAGAAGACAACACATATAATAACAGAGTGTATAGAGATAAATGTCATAATCATCAGAGTATTTATTACATAGCGGAAGTCTTATTACAAAATAAAAGTATAATCATAAAACGAACTAAGGATCGACGGCGCCAATGTCGACTGGGAAGCGCCACCTAGATCAGATCAAACTCCTCGATACTTGACTCCACTTAAAACCACCTGTTCTCCTGTGGGGGGGGTGTGAGACAGCAAGAGTGAGCTCACATACGATCATAGCTCAACAAGTCGTGGGGAATAATGTGGCATGAACTCACCAAAGGTGGGAGTTCATGAAGTGTAAGGCTGATCAATGAAATAAAGGCTGAAGCTGAGCATTGCTTTTATAAGTTGGTCAAAATTTTATTAGCAGTTACTAAGTGTAAGTATATACCAAACCATAGTAATAATAAGTAAAAGTAATAATAAAATAATCCCAAATGCAATGACATGACAGGTTAAGTTTAAGTTCCATAAATTAATCATGTGAGTGTCCGAGCCGCTCATGACCGTGAGCACGGCTAGTATACCAGTTTTACACTCTGCAGAGGTTGCGCATCTTTACCCACAAGTCATGTTACCCATCTGCCAAGAGATGGCCAATCCCATACACCTCTACCGAGGAGGCGAGGCAGGGTAACACTACGAGGCCTTTACAAAGTTCCACTAGCTTCAGACTACCCGCTACAGTTTATGGGAAGATCCAGTACAGGGTTCCTGGCTGACTGCCATCGCAGCAAAATCAACCAGGGACCTCCCCGCACTGACCTCTCCCCTACTGCCCTTGCCCCTTTCGGGTAAGATAGCCCTCCCCTAGCTTTCCTAGTTAATCAGCCAAGGGCGTCCCATTCCACCCTTGTGGTAGCACTGTTTTCCCGGGTGGTTCTCCATGTTCCCATTAACATAATGATCTTAACATGAACAAGGAAAAATAAAACAGATAACAATAAATAGTATAACAATGAGTGATGAATATCTCTATACCCAAATCCACATAAAGCAATAGCATGTACTACCCAAAACTTTAGTAGTAAAACCAGTGGTGAAGCAAGGTATAAAGATAGTCAAATCTAGGGTATCCTATTGGGTCCCATCAAAATTATCCTATGCAGATCATTATGAATAATAAGAACATGAATGGGTAAAAGAAGTGATCAAGGGCACAACTTGCCTTCAATGAGCTCCTGCTCAGCTATCTCTACTTGTTGAACCTCAAATTCCAAAGTGGCTTGCTCGTCTACTCGCATCAACACAATACATACATAGTATAGCATAAATTAACATCACATCAAACATGCAAATAAAATATACAGTAAAAATCTACACATTAAAATGAGATCATAGGAACTGGAATCACTGATTTTGGAGTTATAGAATTTAAGTTATGAATTTCCTAAGATTTAAGGTGATTATAATAGGATTAGATGATAAAGTAATTTTCTTTCTGTTTTAATCCCAAAACAGAGGCACTGGATGCTAGAGAACATTATTACAAAATTTTAGAAATTTGAATGGCTTAATTTGGATTTAAAATGAATTAGATATGAATTTTCCAAGTTCTAGCAATTGTTTTTGTATTAAAATTGCATTTACTAATTCATTTACTTATTTTAAATACGCTTTGGACTGGGCACATGAAAACAGGGAAAAGCAGGGGCTTCTACATAATTTTCCTAAGACACAGTACTCCCCGCAGTGGACCGCGGGTTTATTTTATAAAAACGGAGGGGTCTTTCTGCACATCGACACGGCTGAAAGGGTATCTTCGCATCATAGCCGTTAGATCAGCACCCTACGGTCTGGATTAAATCAGACGCTTGATGGACTGGTATGCGAATAGGACCGTCGATCGAGCAATCAATGGTCACGATCCAACGTACGAAGAGGTATGCCCGCTTCCAATCCCAAGCGTAGGCCGAAGATCCAACGGTTCTGCCTTACTGGAACTTATCCTCCGCTCCTGTCCTAATCTCGGCCCTCCAACAATGATCTAACGGTCCGAAGACCACCAACCGGTACTAAACAGAGGCCGCCAGATCTCTATCCTACGGTTCAAATCCGACCCGCCAAGCACCTACCCATGGCCATCGGATGAATAACATACGGTTCGGATTTAATCCCGCGAATGGTTACACTTTACCTAATCGCCACCGTTCAACCATGATCTAATGGTTCACATCACCCCTGACCCTGATCAAATCATAGCCATCCAACCCGGGATGGACGGCCCAGAGGGCGTCTTCCTCCATCGCCCAGCTAACCCGACGGCGCTGCCCCTCAACCCATGGTGGAGGCACGCCGGCGCTACACAATCCAACGCGCAGGCAACCGAACCACTAAATCGTTAAGTGCTACACGATCCCAGGGAGCTAGTGAACATGATGTAGGGTTTACTCACCGGAGACGGGAGCCGAACGGAGCTACCCACAATGCGCGGCGGATCGGGGCCAAACAAGAACCTTGGCGAGCAATTGTCGCACACGCAAAGCTCCGATTCACCAATTACTCCCACCAGAGCCCCCGCGACGACCACCCGACCGCCCAGAGCAACAAACGGTGGTGAGGCGACGGCGGCGAATCCAGTCTCCTTCCTCACGGCGGCGAACAGAGGAACGCCCAGCTCAACGAAATTCCCAAAGCACAGGCGGCCGACGACAGTAATTTGGTGGAGTTGGCTCAGTCCAAAAGGCGAGGGTGAGTACGCGGGGACCAAGGACCTTCCCACGAGCTTATAGGCATGCTGGGGAAGGGAATCGCGGATGCCCAGCCGCGGATCACGCGAGCCCGATTCAACGACGAGGGAGACTCCGCGCCATGCGCCCAGGTGGTTGACGCGGCAACGGTGAAGATGACACACGGGAGTCGGCAAACGCGCGCCCGGACCCGGTCGCTAGGATAGCTTGGGCGGTGGTCAAGATTGCCACGCGGGATCCACGGCGGGAGACCGGCGAAATCTGTTGGGAAGACGCACCTGACGAGCTGGGCCCACATGACAGCAACGGACATTAGCGTAGCGGGCGCGAGGTAATACTGGCGCACGGGTCCCGCCTGGAAGAGACTCGGCGTAGAGTGTGGGCAGCGCGGGGAATTCCCCCCCGATGGGCCGAACCGACCACATTAGGCCCAACGCAGGTTTTTCTATTTTATTTTTCTTTTCTTTTATGTTTTCTCTCCTATTTCCTTTCTTTTTCCCCTTTTTTTTCTCCTTTTCAAATTCAAACTCATTTCAATCCTAGTTTAAATTCAAACTTGTGACAACTTTTATTCTCAAACCATATTTGTACAATTAAAAGTATTAAGTTTGAGAATATTTATTTAAATATATTATTCATGTTTTCATATTTCCTTCTCTTTTCCTCATTTTGTTCAAAACCCCAAAACTCAATTTAGGGTTAAGCTCCATCTTCTAGTCATTATTGTCTTAGTATTTTTTTATCCTTATTATTTAATGCACAAACATATAAACTCCAGCTGATGCATTTTTTTATCTTTTGTTTGACTTAATTTCTAAATTGTGTGTGTGCTCTTTTCTTATGATGCAAATGAGGCACATAAAATGAAGAAATCACTATATATTCCTTGTATACAATCTTGAGTATTACACCTATTTTGCCATCATGAGTAGTGATAGTGACTTATTTGTTGATGCTCATGATCTATGGACTAAACTTAAGTTGAAATTTTTTAAGTCCATATGCACTTCCTCTGCTCCCTCTATTGCTGGTGATACTAACTTGTCAAAGGGAGAAGAACAAGAACGATGGCAACCAAACGATGAATCCACCTCATCAACAGGTTTGTCTTCCACTAGTAATAAATGTCTTATTGCTAACAATGATGGTGGAGACAAAAGCGATGATGAGGAAGAATATGAGGATGAGGAATCTACATCATCACAAGGTACATTTTCCTGTTTTGCTTCCACTGATAATAATGACAGGTAAAATGAGACCGACGATGTGGAAGAGGAGATTCGCCATTTCTACACCCATCTCAACAAAGAAGACAAAGCGCTCTTGATTAAGCTATTGAGAAGGAACAAGGAACAAGGCGAGACGCTTCTCAGGCTAGAGGAAACTCTCATCAAAACCAACAACAGCCTGGAGAAGATGACCAAAGAACATGAGGAGTTAAAGTACTCTCATGGGAATTTGGTCCAACGGTATGAATCTGTTTTAATTGAGCAAAGAAATAATCATGATGTATTATCTAATGCTGCCCAACTTAAAACTAAAAATTCTATGCTTAGGAGTCAAGTAGAAATGATAAACTTAGAAAAACTTGCTCTAGGTGAAAAGTATGATATGCTTTCATATTCTCATAATAAATTAGTTGATGACCATATCATGCTTGATGTTGCTCATGAGGTCGTAATTACGAACTTAAATTCATGTGAACCTCATTCTTGCACAAGTACACATTTGGATAATCTATCACCATGTGCTAACCCCTGTCGCTCAAAAGGAAGCGAATGTTTAAATGAGCAAAAAGTTGTAGGGTCACAAAAGAAATTGTGTGGGAACAAGAAGCAAAGACAACTAAGGAGAAGACGCATTGCTCAACCTTCTCAAGATATCCACGGGCGCGTGGTGAAGAAGCTTGAGAAGGGAAAAACTGCAGCAAGTGTTAAGCTCCATAAGAAGGATGTTCCTAAAGATGAAGAAATCAACATGAGCTTGGAAAAAGGTAAAAATTCAATTAATCATGTTGTTTGCACTGACCATTTCTCTATGTCATCCAAGAACAAAAAGAGAAAAGGGAAAAGGAGGTGCTTTAAGTGCAACAAGTCTGGACACCTCATTGCGTCGTGTCCATACATCGACAAGGGTGAAGGGATAAGGAGATGCTTCGGATGCAATGACAAGAACCATACGATCACTTCTTGTCCGCTACTGATGAACCAAGCACGTACACTCTCCGGGATGACCCCCACTAAGGAAAATGACAAACAGCAAGCGTCATGTCAGGTTGAGTGACGCTTCTGCTACAAGTGTGGCGAGCAGGGTCATCTATCAAAGGTATGTAATAAAGGTGAGGTTCCTAAACAAGTAAAGTTGTCTCAATCTCATTCACTTAGGAGACCCAAATCATATACGTGTCCTAGATCTATAACGAGATCACCTAGAACTAGCACAAAGACTATTTGGGTGCCAAAGGCACTTTTAGTTGAACGTCATGGACCCATCCCTAGGTGGGTACCAAACTGTGCTAACTAGACCATGCAGGTGCATTGAGATGGACTGGAGACCAAGGGAGAGCTTAAGACGGTTAACTCAAACTCTATGCTTAAGCTGTTAATTGTTTTGGTGTTTATACATTGACCCAAGGTTGAATTATTGTGAGACACTAATCCCATGTTCATCTCAAGTGAAATAAGTTGTAGAGGTTCTTAATCATTATTGGTGAATCAAGCAAAGGACCTTGATGAGATTCTGCAACTTGCTCTCCAAAGGATGGTACCCTAGTATCTTGAGTACATTCTTGCAAATAAGTATTGCTCTTAAGTTGGATTGTTTACCTATCCTTGGAGTAGTTATGCTTTTGATTGCCTGTGTTGAGTACCCTTCAATCAATGATTAATGATTTCCAAGATCGTAACCATGCTTGCTTAATCATGATTGTGTGCTTTAGAGGTGATGTCTCTTGAATCATTTGATGGGTAGTTTTTCATTAGATATATCCACAATGATTAACTCTTTTTGTGTTCGTGAATAAACCTGTATCCCTTTATGAGTTATGCTATATGGTTTAATGATTAACCTATGTGCAAGTATGACATTTTGTTTAGTCTATGTTCACATGATTACTCTAGTCTAGTAGTGTGTGAATACAAAATCCATGTTGTGCCTCTAATGCACCTTTTGAGCTATAAGGTGCATGAGTAAAAGGAGCCCTTAATTGGTGACAACTGGTGCTCTCATGGCAATTCAGGTAAAGGCAAAGGTATGGAGAATGGAACTATGCAATTTTATTGAATATCCTGCAATTCCATTGATTGTAATCACAGCTATGTTCTTGCCTATGAATTAGTAAGTATCTTGGCTTAGGTGCTCCTTACTTTAAAATGTTGTTTCTCTTGGTGTACCTAAGAAAATTGTTCTTAATCCTGATGTGATTAGACATTGTGCTTTATTTGCATGATCTTGTCGTTTTCAATTGGCATATATGGTGAAATGATTATCATGTATGAGGCATGCCTAGGTTGCTTGTAAAATGTTATACTTCTTAAGGCATGCATAATTGTATTAAGTCAACCTTTCATTTGGTATTCAATTGGTATATCTTTGTGGTGAAATTGATAGAGTATGCCTTGACCAAGAGACATTGTGATTCCCTCTAGTTCTGAGAAAGCTAGAATGTGCAAAGTGCAAGTTATTCAAATACTTGATGCACAAGTTTAGGGGAAGCACACATAACTTGTGTCTTTTGAGACTAATTGTTTCTTGAGCGATCTTGTATAGTCTCAAGGTGGAAAAGAGAAGATGAGCAAGAAATGGAGCAATCAGGACTTGGGTACCTCCGTAAGTCAAGTAATTGGTATCTTAAGTCGTGAGTAATTGCATATTTTTAGATTGCTCATGCTCTATAATATTTGGTGATACTCGATGCTTATCCTTAGATATCATGGAGCTATGGTAATAAATGATCTTTCAATTGGTAGCCGTGATAGTTTGCTTTAATTGACATCTTTAGGTAATCGCTAGAATAAAAGCTTCATCTTGTGCCTCAATACTATAACTTGCTCTAAGCTTGGTGTCTTAGCAACAAGAAAAGGTTAGGATAAAGGATCAGGAACAAGTGTGGAGAAGCTCCCAAGAGATTGATACGTTCAAGATGGGAAGTACATCACATCAGGGTAAAGGTACAAAAGGAAGTATTGATCGTTTGCGTATATGTACCTTAACTTTCCTCCAAATGCTTGTGGTGCATATGTTGAATGAGTAAGGGGGAGTATTGTTAGTGTGTGTTTACCTACTTAACACCCTGCTGTCCCTTGACATCATCCTATGTTCTTGCTTGAATATGGTTTTGGTGTTTGATGTCAAAGGGGGAGAATTTGTGCATTAAAGCTTATCTCAACCTGAGAGGAAAGCTTATCCTAAGGGGTGATGTGTTAGTTTGAGCTTTGCTATCATATGCCTATTGCAGTATTATATGTGTTGCATCATATGGACTAGTGCTTCCGTTGCTATGAATTAATTGGCATCTATTGTGCTCATTCTGAAATAGATAGTCATGTGGATAATGGTGCATGTGGTTAATGGTTTAATGGTGCTTTAAGATTGTTTTAAATTGGTATATTAGTTTAAATTGGTATCTTATTGGTGAATAGTGGTAGGTTGATATTCCTGTGATATATCCACTCAATTGAATGGTGTTTAACTCTGATTCTGTGCATTTGTGTGTTATACGCATCATGGTTTGATCCTTGACACAATGCATCCCACAGGTGTTAAGGTGTAGCAATGCTTCGATTTAGCCTAAGTATGTGCATTTTGTCATTTAAGGCCAAAGCTAAGATTTTAATGTAAGCACATATTTAGGGGGAGCATTCTACAATCTGAGAGCTCAAAATTTGTGCTTTAAATTTCACTCTTATGTAAGCTTTAATTGTGTTGCCATCAATCACCAAAAAGGGGGAGATTGAAAGCTCTCTTGTGGGTTTTGGTATTTGGATGACAACTCAATTAAAGGACTAACAAGTGTCTAAGTGTTGAACATGTGCTTAATGTAAAGCTAACAGGGTTCAACACAAGTGAACAAGTGTGATGGTCCAAGGACTAGATTATGGATAGATAATGGACATCACAAGTAAGATGGACATTGCATAAAGTGAGACTTGGGTGCGTAGCTCGGAGAAAACTGATCAAGCCAAGGACGGAGGCAAGAAGAGCTTCGAGGTACCAAGTGCACGGGAGAAGGTCAAAGAGGCTGAGGAACCCAAAGCCAAGGGTGAAGAAAAAGGCTTGCAAAGTCAAGGGTGATCGAGTTGAGAACAGCTACGGCACATCAAGGATCACTACATAAGGACGTGACTTACAACCAATGAGGAAATGTCTATAGTTATGTGGTGTAAGTCACAAGGCTCAAGACCAAGCTCTAAGAAGGATATCAAGGTCACTAGAACGAGAACAAATGTCAAAAACAGAACTGGAAGCAGCCCAAAAGAGCTAAGTGCACTCTGACCTTTAGTTTGGGTTGTTCCTATGTTTGGAGATATTCTATGTGGCCTTTACAGGATGTTGGAGCTTAGAAATGTCAGTGTAGATCAAATTAAGCTGACTTGATGATTTATGAATCCAACATCAATCTTAAGCATGTCAAATGATAGAGAGGTGAAAATCCAAGAGAAGGTATGTTTCTAGACTTAGTACATTGGTTTTTGTGTACTAACGTATTTGTCTAAATGTTAGAAACAGAGAAAAGAGGAAAAGAAAAGAGATGCAAAAAAGGCTTGGCTGTGTACAGCCAAGACTCAGCTCAGTCTGGCACACCGGACTGTCCGGTGGTGCACCGGACAGTGTCCGGTGCGCTAGGCTGAACTCTGGTGAACAGGCCGCTCTCGGGAGAAGCCGTCGGCGTACGGCTATAAATCACCGGACTGTCCGGTGGTGCACCGGACAGTGTCCGGTGAGTCGGCTGCGGCGAAGTCGTCGCTCTCGGGAGAAGTCTGGCGACGTACGGCTATAATTCACCGGACTGTCCGGTGGTGCACCGGACTGTCCGGTGAGCCAATGGTTGGCTGGGCCAACGGTCGGCCGCGCAATCCGCGCGTGACGCGTGGCCGAGCCAACGGTCAGATGGGAGCACCAGACTGTCCGGTGTGCACCGGACAGTGTCCGATGCGCCAACGGCTCCAAGACTGCAACGGTCAACTGCGCCTTTTTTGGAAGGAAATCGGGCACCGGACAGTGTCTTGTGGTGCACCGGACTGTCCGGTGCACCACCCGACAGAAGGCAAGAATTGCCTTCCTGGATTGCTCTCAACGGCTCCTAGGCCCCTTGGGTCTATAAAAGGGACTCCTAGGCACCTCCATTAGAAAGGGAAGCGCAGCCAACAAGTGTAGACATCACTCTGATCAATTCTCACTCTCCCTCTTGTGTGTATTTCTCTAGTTTGTGTAGAAGGCAAAGCTATAAGCCTTTAGAGAGTGGAGAAGAGCTGCTAAGAGCTAGAGCAAGGTCTTGAGCATATCGTTACTCTGCCGAAGTGCTGCCAAAAAGATTGTAAGCAGCCACAGTTTCGTTGTAACAAACTCAACATAGTGGAAGGCTCTATCTGTCTGACTGACAGATCTGAGCAAACGGAGGAAGGAGTTGAAATAGACTCCAAGCCCAGGTGTGACTAACTCCAACGAGGACTAGGCAAGCATTTCAGGCTTGGCCGAACCTCAGGATAAATTCCTGTGTCCACATGCTCTGCTCTGTGTGCTGATTCTGTCTTATTCAGTTCTTACTTCTGCACTTCACTGCTTACTTGTGGCACTAGCTTTCTTTGAAGTGCAGGATATTCTTAAGACAGGAACTTCAATTCCGCTGCAACCTACTCGAAGGGTTCTTCACTCCACTGCGATCCAGTCTTCGAGTAGAGTAAGATTTAAGTTTTAAAGTGATAATTTTTATTCGCCTATTCACCCCGCCTCTAGGCGACATCCAGATCCTGTTCCTGAGCCAAAGGGAACTTTCAGCTAGTTGCGACTGGGGTTGTCTAAATATCCTCCGAGTGTGTCGATTGGGAGGTAGATCAATTCCACCACCCTTCCTAGTATTGACCATCTGAGTTAGAAACATATGGTAAGAGAGAATAGTAGACAAGGCAGGTGATTATGAATCATGTTACTTTGGGGGAACCATTAGCTAAGTGTGTTGCCTACTAAAGCTAATTCATTACCTTATGGTGGTACATGCTAAGATGCCTGTCTATACTATTTCAATTAATCAAAGAAGCAAATCAGGCATTGATCATCAAAACAATCAACCAACATTTTTAATAGAGAAAATAATTTTAATTTTTTTACGTCTCCTATCCCTTAAAAAGGTCATAAATATAGGATTCCAAGGTGTGAAATCCATTGTTGTGGACTTGTTCTCAAATGCTTCGAATTAAGAACAAGGCAACATAGAGAATTAGATATAAAATCCCTTCGTCCGCTGCAACATTACTCCTTCGTGGATTTAATGAGCTTCGGACGGAGGTTATGAATAATATATCACGAAGATTATATCTTCATGATCAGAGATAAAATAATGTGAAAAGAAATATAAAATACAAAAATGCTACAGAATGATAAAAATAAATAACATTATTTACTCTTTCTGTATAATATGAATTCGGATATTAAAACACGGTAATTAGGTATATTTATACCTTTCGTCTCGGCAGCACGGCGTCAGCAATTACAAGATTGTGTGAACAGTAAAGGAGTACTGTTCATCTATTTATAGGCACAGGGCGCAGCCTGTGAGAAATTACAATCATGCCCCTTACAGAAGATCACAATTGTAACTCAGACTCTTTATAGACTAAAAAGTCATTTCATCTTTAAGTCGGTTTGTTCCTTCGTCTTTGGATACGTTCTAGTGTCGAAGCTTCGTGAACGATAGCTTCGTTATTACGTACAAGCGGATTTGCCGAAGGTGTTTCTTTCTGTAGGACCTTCTGCGATGAAGCATGGTCCCAACATCCATCTTGTCTTAGAGTAGAAAAGATAAGAATGATCAGAGTAGAACAGTAGAAGGTGAGACAGGATAAAGATAAGTATAGAGAGATTCAGAGTAAGGTAAGTATAGAATGAATCAGAATAAGGTAAGTAGGTAAGGGTTTTGTCCATTTCTATCTAGGCTTCGTCCTACAGTCAACATTTGCTCTGATACAACATCTGTCACACCCATATTTAAGGAACAAAGCCAGGTGCATCTCATATATGCGCCAGAGAAGACAACACATATAATAACAGAGAGCATAGAGATAAATGTCATAAATATCATAAATGTACTTATTACATAGCGGAAGTCTTATAAAAATAAATGTTAAAATAAAGTGAACTATTTATTATTCCCTGGCGCCACAAAGATGACTGGGAGACGCCACCTAGATCAAGTCGAAAGCCTCAGTGCTAGGCGTCTCCTCTTTGATCACCTGTTTTCTCTTGTGGGGGGTGTGAGACAGCAAGAGTGAGCTCACATACGATCATAGCTCAACAAGTTATTGGGAATAATGTGCATGAACTCACCAAAGGTGAGAGTTCATGTAAAGTGTAAGGCTGATCAATAAAATAAAGGATGAAGCTAAGCATTGCTTTTATAAGTTGGTCAAAATTTTATTAGCATTTACCAAGTATAAGTAAATACCAAACCTTAATAATAATAAAGAAAAGTAATAAATAATCCCAATGCGATGCAAATGACAAATTGAGTTTTAATTCCATAGATTAATCATGTGAGGGTCCGAGCTGCTCATGATCGTGACCCCAGCTAGTATACCAATTTTACACTCTGCAGAGGTTGCGCATCTTTACCCACAAGTCATGTTACCCATCTGCCAAGAGACGGCCATTCCCATACACCTCTACCGAGGAGGCGAGGCAGGGTAACACTACGAGGCCTTTACAAAGTTCCACTAGTTTCAGAAAACCCGCTACAGTTTATAGGAAGCTCCAGTGCAGGAATTCCCTCGCCTGACCGCCATCATAGCAAAATCAACCCAATGACCTCCCTACAATGACCACTCCCCTACTACCCTTGCCCCTTTCGGGTAAGATAGTCATCCACTAGCTTTCCTAGTTAATCAGCCAAGGGCATCCCATTAAACCCTTGTGGTAGCACTGTTTTCCCGGGTGGTCGCTCCATGTTCCCATTAACATAATGATCTTAACATGAACAGTAATAATAGACAGATAATAAAAGTGTAATCATGAATAGTGTATCTCCATACCCAAAACCACAATAAGCAATAGCAAGTACTACCCAAAAATATTCAATGGCAACAAGGTATAAAGATAGCCAAAACTAGGGTAACCTATTGGATCCCATCAAAATTAACCTATGCAGATCATTATGAATAATAAGAACATGGCTAGGTAAAAATAAGTGATCAAGGGTACAACTTGCCTTCAATGAGCTCCTGCTCAGCTATTTCTATCTGTTGAACCTCAGGATCCACAGTGGCTTGCTCGTCTACTCGCATCAACACAATACATACATAGTATAGCAAAAATTAATATCACACCAAACATGTAAATAAAATACATAATAAAAATCTACATATTAAAATAAGAACCTAGGAAGAAATCATTAATTTTGGAGTTATATATTTTAAGTTATGAATTTCCAAAAGTTTTATGTGCTTGAAATAGGATTAAATGATAAATTGATTTCTTACTGTTTTCATGTCAAAACAGAGACTCTAGGTGATAAACAATAATATTATAAAATTATAGAAATTGGAATGGTTCAATTTGGATTAAAAATGAATTTTCTATGCATTTTAGAAGTTTCTAGAACTGTTTTTGTATTAAAAACTAATTTCTATAATTATTTCTCTATTTTTAATCCTTTATGGACTAGGCCTCGATTTCTGGAAAAGTCAGGGGCCCCTGTGCAAAATTTCCTAGACTCAGCGCACAGAAGCCCTAGACTACGGGTTGATTTGTGTATTGGTTAGGGTCTCTTATGCAAAAGGCTTCGGCCGAAGGGGTATGGGCCGCTCGTGGTCGTCCGATTAGGCATCGACGCATCAGATTAGACCGGAGCGAGCTACTCACCCGCGCACACCCCTGGCCGTCAGATCCGGAATCCGCGGCCGTGATTTAATTACGCGAAGGGACACGCCAGGATTCATTCTAAGCCATCCATCTAGGATCTATGGTTGCGATCGATTAAGCCGAATGGATATTTCAAGATCTAATCCTGGCCGTCCATATTGCATCAACGGTCCAGATGCGACCATCTACACCCAACACCAGGCAGCGGCGGCACGCCAGCTCCGGCACAGCAACGCCATAGCCGCGCAATCTGACCTTACGCAATTCTACCCTAAACGTAGATTCGGTGGGACCAAACATAGTGGAGAATGGGGCGAACGTAATGGGCGCTTACTTAGGGTAATCTGAGACGGTGTCGTGTCCGACCACGAAGCTTGGCGGTCCGGTGTTGTTGAAGGAGCTCCGATGAGCAATTGCCGGAGTTGTGGTGCCCTTCTACTCCCCCGATGACCACCTGCACATCCGCGATGACCAACCGAACACCCCAAAGCCACACGCCGAGACCAATCGGTGGCATAGGCGCGATTCCTCCGTCGGCCGTGCGTGGCCTACTTCTACAGAGCGCTGCGCTGCTAGGGTTCTGGCGTTGGGAGCGTTTGACGGGGAATGAATTCGCAAGTGCGTTGCGGTCTTCGCGGATCCGTTGCAAAGGCAACGAAGCAGCTGACAGGTGGGACCACTTACCAGCGGCAGACCAGCACAAGCGTACGCGTGAGGACGACTGGACAGTGGGTCCTTCGTGTCGGTGAGGAACCGGTTGCGTCGTGGGCGCGGGGAATCAGCCGATGAGCGAGCCCCGCAGACCAGTGACACCATTGAATACAGGCTGTGCGGAGGGCTCCTGGTGGGCCAAATTGGGCGAAGTTGGCCCAGCTACGGGTTTTCTCTTTTTCTTTTATGTTTTTATTTTTCTATTTTCTTTTCCTTTTTGTTTTTAGATTCCAAATTTAAATCCCTATTCAAATTCAAACTTCATAGTAAATTTGTTTCCCTATCACATGTCCCCCTTAAACATGACATATGTGAACTTATTTATTTTGAATATTTATTTTATTAAAGCTAGTGCTATGTTTCTCTAGATTAGAGTTTAAATTCTATGTGTCCCTTAATATATTAATATATGGTTAGTGACACATTTATTTTACTATCCACAAATGCACAATCAAGTAAAAACTCAGCATGATGCATAATTTATTTGAGTGTCTTTTGTTAATTATTTATTTGTATAGGTGAGGTGTCCACATGAAATGATAAATAGGGATAACACACATACATGTAAAGGAATATAATCTCCCCTTTTAGATTTTTCTTACAATGTGGGCACTACAGAGAAGACATGAAGGTGATACTGAATGTAGTCTCAAAGATACCAATTGAAAGTCAAGGGCGAACCAATTGAAAACCAATGGCAGGCTTGTGAGACATGAGAATTCTTGGAGATTTTGCAGTGGAAGTTTGTTGTCTTTCTCTGGAGACTTCATTTTCCTTACAATGAGACTACTACATGAAATAGACTTGAAAACAGGTATTGGTCTCAAAGTCTTAGAGTATCGAGTAACCTCCCCCTGAAAGTGTGCACACAAGTTTTGAATACTTGTAGAGGATATGCACTTTGATTTGATATCAAGAGGGGCAAATTATCCATAATCCAAGCTTTGGCACATATAAGTTAAATGACCAAATGAAGGATATAAGCTTTCAAAGCATTAGTGTCATTTACTTAGGGATGTTAAATAAGCTATGTGCCATGCTTAATTAAACAATTTTAAAACATGTAGGTTTGCTCAAGAATATGAAATGAGAACGAGCAATCCTACCATGTGATTTACCTAGTATGCATGCATTGTTAATCTAAAGTACATACAAAATGAAATACTAGGCATGGAAGGTAAAACTAGATACAAGAAAATAGATACGCATATCTAAAAATAAGAAATACAATAAATCTAGTTACCTTAGTCATGGGTGGGGAAATTTGAGTCCAAAATATTCACTAATCCACTTGGCAATAAATTTGATCCAATATGATGTATCCCATGATATACATCCATAATTTACCAAGTCTCCAAATTTCCCATTGTCCTTCGGACTACTCACTTCCCTTTCGGGATCCAAACCTTCTTGGTGCTTTTCATGGTTGAAATTATTTCCTTTGGCACCCAAATGCGTTTGGCTCCCTTTTCTTTGTTGGCTTGCTTGTTGGCCTTGATTGCTATCACATTTCCATTCTTTTTCTTCTTGATCAAATATGGTTTAGCAGCCATTTTGTCCACCTTTTTGATGTAGGTGTTGGAGATTTTGCTTGATGGCTTTTGCTTGAGCTTTTGCTTTTGCTTATCCCCGGTCATCGCGTTGCATTGGAAAGACTTATGGCCTTCCTTGTGGCATAACCTACAAATCACAGTTTTGCCCAACACAGGCTTGTTCACTCCCGCAGTGGTGTTATCCTGTGAAGGCTGGATTTGTTTGGCTTTGCCTTTCTTGTTGTACAAAGCCTTGCCAAGGCGAGCCACTTCTTGCCTTAATTGCTCATTTTCCTTTGCAACTTCATTCAAACATGTTTCTACAACAATACTCTTAACAAGAACTTGGTTGCAGGGGTTAGAATTATCAATCAAATCAAAGCAAGAAGTAGAAGCATCTTTTTTAATAATTTCAGGAATTTTAACTAAAGATGCTTCTGGGGTGCTACCAATGTTTTCTAGCTTAGTAGTTAGCTCATTGTTATGTATGCTAAGAATTTCCATTTTCGCTAGCAAATTTTCAATAGCTTCTTGAGAGCTAGCTAACTTAGCCTTAAGTTTTCCATTCTTTTTAATAAGGCCATCATCGGTAGCTGTGGATGTAGAACTAGACTCTAATTGCTCAATTTTAGTTGATAGCTCACAATTCAAATATGCAAAAGCTTCAAATTTTTCTAGCAAACCTTTATAGTCATGTTGAGAGCTAATCAACTTATTTTTTAAAGTTTAAATTGAGCCTTTTGTTTAGTGCATACATCTTGAAAAAATTTAATGGCTTCCGCAAGCTCATCTACGGAGGGCTTTCCCTCACCTTCATCATCACTACTACTTTCATCACTAGAGGATGGAATACTCATTTTTACCTCTTGCCAGGCACTTGTGTGATGACCGTGATAAGCGTGATGAGGATCAGTGGATGCGTGTCCTTGGAGGTTCATCTTCGCTTGAAGAGTCGTCCCATGTTTTGACACTTGTTAGCGCCTTGCCTTTGCTCCTCTCCTTTTTGGGTTCAACCATAGTTGGACAGCTGTCCCTGAAGTGGCCCTTCTCCCCGCATGCGAAGCAACCTCTCTTTCTTTGTTTTTCCTGTCAATGTTAAAGAGAAGATCTTCTACCTACAGGGGCACACCCATTAGATTAATCTTGCGAATCATCCTTATTATCTTTCCAATGCGTCGGATTGTTTCTTCGTCCTCGGAGGATGATGTTGGTGGTTGATTACCTTCTTCATCATCATTTTCTTCTTCTTCCTCTTCTTCACTTGAGGAACTTGGAGTGGGAGCCTTCTTTTTACCCTTCCTTTCACCACATGCAAAAGCATATGGCCTTGAGGAAGTTTGCTCCTCTCCTCGACACATTTTTCACGACATCTCAAAGGCCATGATTTTCCCAATCACAGTGGTCGGGGTCAGTGTACTCAAGTCCTCCATGTTGTGAAGGATGGTGATGATGCTCTCATATCTTCGTTGTGGTAGCTGGGAGATAATCTTCCTTACAATGTTCGCATCATCTAGCTTATTAATGCCAATAGAATTGAGCTCATTAATGATTAGATTTAAACGAGAATACATATCTCTAACAAGCCATTTTCTTTCATAGCAAAAGAATTATACTCATTTAAGACTAGGCAATGTTTTTGCTCACGGACATTTGATGTGTCGTCATGGAGCTCATGCAATTTTAGCCAAATCTCATTAGCAGTTTTCAATGTAAATACTTGATTAAAAATATCCATTCTAAGAGATTCATACAAGCAATTTTTGGCACTAGCATTTAAATGAATTTCTTTTTCCTCACTCATAGTGGGTTTCTCGGGATTCTTGGGAGGTTTTATCCCATCACGAGTGACTCTCCAAACACCTAGATCAATGGCCTCTAGGTAACAAGCCATTCTAACACTATAATATGGGAAGTTAGTGCCGTCGAAGTGTGGTGTCCTATGGGTATCCATCCCTTCCTCTAAAAAGCGTCGGATCTTTTAGCGGTGAAGCTAAAGCGTTTCAAATGAGCCAAACCAGGCTCTGCTACCAATTGAAGGAAACGGGTGACGCCTAAGAGGGGTGAATTAGGACTTCTAAAACTTTCATTAAACTAGGCCATAAATAAATCCCTAGAACAAAACCTATGTAAATAATCAAACTAGAATGTGTAAACTAGGTTTGGTCTAAGTGTTGCTATTTCTACCGCAATGGCTAAGTTTCAATCTACACTATATAAGCAGAAAGGCAAGATTGAAACTTAAATGCTTAATATAAATGCAGAAGTTAAAGAGCAAGGTAGAGATGCAAACTCTCGTGGATGACGCTGGTATTTTTACCGAGGTATCTGGAACCACGCAAGGTCCCGACTAATCCTCGTTGGTGCCCCTACGCAAAGGGAAGCCCACGTGAGGGCCAAGCACCTCGGTCGAGTAACTCCATAGAGAGCCACGGGCCTTCTCCACGCGCAGGTGGTGCTCCACTTCTGGCTCCTCGCAGACGCTTCCCGTCGTCTCCACTATCGAGCTTCCGGCTGAAACGCCACGGGCCTCGTTCCCTCCGGTACACGGTGGCAGCCGTGATACAAATGCGGTTGTCACGGTCTTGCAAGACTCTCGCTCTACTCGATACAAATACAACGGCTCGCGCAAGAGCCAAGGGGTTGTGTGGGTTATCTAAACTCACTCAACTAACTAGAATTCACCTAGAGCAAGCGCTAGAGCGGTCTAACTAACCTAAGCACTTCGCAAAGCAACTACACTAATCACTGAGTGATTCTATTAAGCACTTGGGTGTAAGAGCACTTGGGAATGTCTACTATATGCCTTGGTATGTCTCTTGGGCTCCCACACATGAAAATGGCTGGTTGGGAGTGCATTTATAGCCCCAACACAAAACTAGCCGTTGGAGAAAAGCTGCTGCTTTCTGTGGTGCACCGGACCGTCTGGTGGGGTCACCAGACCGTCCGGTGCCCCTGTCCGGTGCGCCTAGCCGTTAGGGTTGTCAGAGCAGGTGACCGTTGGCGCGCAGGCTTTACACACGGGACGGTTCGGACTTCAGACCGGACAGTTCGGTGGTCTTCCCTCCTCGGTGCCACCTGAAACTAGCCGTTAGGGCTATAGTTCCTGGTGCACCGGACAGTCCGTCGTGTGGCACCGGACAGTCCGGTGCTCCTCGCACAGACAGTCCACAGGCAACACTTCTTCTCTTCTTGGACTTTTCTTGATCTTCTTAATGTCTTCTTTTGAGGTGTTGTTTTCCTCAATGTCTTGGTCCATGTTATTTTATCATCCTGTGAATTACAAACATAAACACTAGCAAACACATTAGTCCACAGGTTATGTTGATCATCAAACACCAAAATCTATTAAGCAAAATGGCCCGGGGTCCATTTTCCTTACACAACCCACATTCTTATCATCCTAAATTTGTGTGAATGCAGCAAAAAAACAGATTTTTACGTGGTCTACCACACTGCATAAATATCTATACAGTGTAGCATAATTAGTATCAGTATATGTCATAAACTAGTTCCAACAAGCCTAACTGCATTGTTGTTGTAGAGATCCTATTTTTATGGACAAAATAAAGCATTAAAATCAGATTTTTTTGTTTCCATGGATGTCAATCTATTTTCCTCTCAATGCACATTATTGTCATCCTAAATTTATGCACATGCAGCAGGAAACTGATTTTTTACGCAGCGTACCGTATTGCATAAATAACTACACTATGTAACATAGTTAGTAGCAGTATATTTTGTAAAATGTTTCCAACGAGTCTAGCTGCATGGCTGTTATAGAGATCCTATATTTATGGAAGTAATAAAGCATTCAAATCAGATTTTTTTTTGTTTTCATGCATGCAGCAGTTAAGTGATACACTTCATAATTTCTCGCGCATGCAAATGGAAACAAACTGCGCACATGCAAGGCATGCGAGAGGTGGGCTAGTGGCCAGGCCATAGTGGTGCATGGCTGGCTAGGGCTTCCTATATGCTATGGAAGCCTAGGGCTCCCAATAGCCTCACCCTATATATAGTTTATATATTGAGAGCCCTGTGCTCTCAATAACTATAGAGAGCCCCGGTCACCAACAAAACCGGGTAAGGCCCACTTTCTTTCATTGTTTATGCAACAAAACGAATTTGGCGTAAACAGATCCCCTCGTTCGAACCCACGTTCCAAAAAACCATGTAAGGCCCACTTTCTTTCACTGTTTATGCAACAAAACAAATTTGGCGTAAACAGAGCCCCACATCTGAACCCAAGTTCTAGAAAACCCAGGTAAGGCCCACTTTCCACGCGGTCAACGGAGCATATCGACTCAACTATTTCTCTACCCTAACCCCGTCGCTGTCATCTTCCCTCGCCGACTCGCCGTCAACCCGCCGCGATTCATCGAGTGGCGCCGCAGCGACTCGTCATTCCTCCGCCCCCGCACGCCTCTCAACCCAAACCAACACCATTCTCAATCTCCTCAAGGTCAACCGGAGTATTTGCCCCTGTGCCACCGCCACCATTTGTCGTCGAGCCACCACCGCGCGTCTGCAAAACACCAGGTGCTCGCATCCCTCCCTCACCACCGCTGCCACATTGCTCTTTCCCAATCTCACTGCATCATTCTTCTGCTCCATTTCTTCTCCGCCGCTCCACACATCGTATCTGAGGCGTCTCCCATCGCGCTGTATTCCAGCTGCCCCATTTCACCACAGGCGTCTAGGTTGCTCCTTGGTTCGTCATTCGGCTTCAAGCATGTTAGGCCCAAAATTTGTATAATTTTTTTAATCATAATAAAATAAATATATGAAGAAATGAAATAGTAAATTTAGATATCTCAAATTATACTTGAGAGTTAAAATTGAGGGCTGCAATTTGAAAACCAAGAATTATCTTAGAAAAAGTAATAGAAAAGTTTTCTATTCAACTAAATGGTTATGCATATCATTAAATGATACACCATAAGTATTTATTACATGAATAGTTAAGTTTGAAGTAACTTTTAATTCTTGTTCCCTAATCAAAATACTATTTTCCTAAAAATAAAGGAACAATATGAATGGTTTCATATTTCAAACATTTATCAAACAAATAAATTAATTAGAATAAATATATATCTATCGCTTAATGAATAATTTTTAGTGTGTATTAAATTTGGAATTCCTAAACTTCATCTTAGATTTGAATTTTAAATTTGTAGAAAATAGAGAATGAGAAGGGAATTCTTTTAATGAAACCATTTATTCCTCCCATAAATAAATAATAAGGAAAAGAATAAAAAAATATTATCATAAACAGTAAGGTTTATATTCATAGTAGTATTAATTTTGACACTAGAAAAGTTGAAGTTCAGAACATATGTTTGAATTTGAAGTGAGAACTTTGAAGTAGAAGAGGAAATTTTAGGGTTTGAGGAAAAGGAAGAAAATACTAAACAAACAAAATAAATGTATAAAATAAATAAATTTGTCCATACTATGTTCAAATGGAACACTTAAGGAGAAGACAAATTCGCCACAAATTTTGAACTTAAATTGGAATTGAAATATGAATTTAAAATAGGAGATAGAACAAAAAGGAGAAAATAGGGAAAAGGAAACATATTTGGGCTAACCATTTCAAAGTTGGCCCATCCCTCTTTCCCTGTTGCGCCAGCCCAGCTCCACTCCTAACAACCCCGGCCCCACCAGTCGGCCTCACCCCCGGTGCCGCACACCAAGTCTATATCGCTTGCGCGTGGGACCTAGGGCTCAGCCTCTCAACCACAGCACGAAAACACTTCCATGTGGGCCCATTGTGTAAGCTTCTTCCTCGTTTCTCGGCAGAACAACACGAAAATACTTCCATGTGGGCCGCACACCAAGTCTATAGCCGCGTCTTAGTCTTGTGACGATGACTGGTGGACCCCGCCTGACAGGAGCTTCTTCCCCGTTTCTCGGCAGAACAACCAATGTGCGAGGATTTCTCGGCGTCGAGCTCAGAACCGCCTAGACTATGGGAATAAAACCCTGGGACGCTTGCGACTCCTCCTGCTATCTCGCGCTTGGGCCACAAAGTAGTCACCACATCCCGTGCGCCGTCGCCGTGACCTACCTCGTGCCGTGGAGCTCGCCGCCGCGGAATCGTGGCAGTGGCGGGTTTCAGGCCCCGGCAGTGACAGCGGGGGGATCGGTCTAGCTTCGTTGTTGCTGGGCGAAGGGGTAATCGGAGGGAGTCCAGCGAAAGCCTCGGGAATATCTCGTCGGAAGAGCTGCGCCGCCGCGGACCGCCTTCTGCTGTGGTCGGGTCACTTAAGTGCATAATTCGCGGTATGGCTACAACCACATTGCTAGCCACTTTCCCCTCTCCGTTTTGCGCATAATCGCGTTAAGATTAGGGCTTGGCTGCACTCACGCAGGGTGCACCGCTCATGGCGCCGCCGTGGGACTTTCCTCCCGCCTCCGTAGTCCGGCCAACTTGGGTAAACTGCCCTCAACCGTTGATCTGCGTGTGAACGCCTTGGATTAGATCTCCCACACCGTTTTGGGTTGTTTGATCCTGACCGTTGGATCTGATCGAACGGCCAGGGGCGGATAGATCTAAGAAAGGTTGAGAACCGTAGATCTAGATGGACGGTCGTGGTGAGATCGGGGTGCTTAAGGCAACTGCGACCGCAGATCCGGGATTGTGCGGTTATTAGGGCATACCGGTTCGCGTACTGCGTCGATCTAACTTGAGCCCTAGATTTCTGATCGGACGGTTCTGGGTCCCCGATACCCCTTCGGTCGTGCACTTTCACATAAGAACCCCTCAGGATTTTAGGAATAAACCCGCAGTCCATCCCAGGCGCTCACTGAGTCTGGGGATTTATTGCACTGAGGCCCTTGCACTCTCTGATTTTCATGCGCCTAATCCAGGGAGTTTTTAAATCAGAGGAATTTAATTGGAAATGTATTTTTAAGGTAAAAATAAATGTTAGAATTTGTATAATCTCTAGAAAATTCATATGAAGTCCAAATCAATCCATTCCAATTTCTATAATTTTATAATATTATTGTTTATCAATTAGTGCCACTGTTTTGACATGAAAGTCACATTAAAATTTATATCCTATTTAATCTTGTACAAAACACATAGAATCTTTAGAAATTCATAAATTAAAATCTATAACTCTGATTTGATCCATTCAAGTTGTGTTAGTCTCGTACAAATATTTACTATGCAATAACAACATTTATTATACCATGTCTCATTATTTTATGATTAGATCTTTATTTAACTTATGTTGGTTAGTCTTGTTAATGTGCTCATCATTATCTACTAAAATATGATCTATGGTCAATTTATAATTTAGATTAAAGTTGAATTAATTACTACTATAGGTTATCTGTTCTCTAGGTTTATAAAATAAACATAGAACCTAGTTTAATCATTTAATCACATCATAACTTGATGACCGTAGCTCCGAATTTAGTAGTTCTCAATTCTACGGTCTCGTAGCAATGCGTAGATTATTATTCAGTTTGTACTTATGTTTGATGTGATGTTAATTTTGTCTATACCATGTTTGTTTGTATTGCTACGACTAGCAGTGAGGTCACGAGGATTTGAAGAATCATCCTGGTACCTGGAATCTCAAGTGCCAGGCAAGTTGTGCCCTTGACCACTTTTGTTACCCAATAATGTTCTTTAATACCACTTATTCATGCATAGGTTTAATTTTGATGGGACCCAATAGGTCACCCTAGTCTGTCTATCATTTTTCCCTTGTTTAACCTTGAATCATTTGGGTAGTTATGCTATTGCTTTACATGGTTTTGGGTTAATATTTCATTATATCCATGTTCCAATCATTTTGTTATTTTATTTATGTTCATGTCAAGATCATTATTTTTAATTGGAACATAGAGCTTGAGAAACACGTGCCACCACAAGGGAGGAATGGGACCCATTGGCTAGCTAATTAGGAAAGCTAGTGGAAGACTACCTTACCCGAAAGGGGCAAGGGCAGTAGGGGAGTTGCATGCAGGGAGGTTCTCGGGTTGATTTTGCTGCGATGGCAGTCAGACAAGGGATTCTTGCAAGTCTCTTCCCATAAACTGTAGCGGGTTTTCGGAAGCTAGTGGAACTTTATAAAGGCCTCGTAGTGGATCCCTAGCCATTCACCTCGGTAGTGTCTAAGGGTCTAGCTAACCCTGGCGACATGGGATACACGACTTATGGGTACAGGGTACAACCTCTTCAGAGTGTAAAACTGGTATACTAGCCGAGCTCACGGTCAAGAGCAGCTCAGGACTCTCGCATGATTAAATTATGGAACTAAATTCAATTCATCATTTGCATTGCATGGGATTTTGTTATTAATTTTGTTCTATTATTATAGTTTGGTATCTACTTATACTTAGTAATTGCTAATAAAATTTTGACCAACTTTAAAAGCAATGCTTAGTTTTAACCATTCTCTTTGGTAAGCCTTACACTTCATGAGTCCCACCTTTGGCGAGTTCATGCACATTATTCCCCACAACTTGTTGAGCGATGAACATGTGTGAGCTCACCCTTGCTGCCTCACACCCACCACAAGAGAAGAACAGGTGGTTCAAGTGGAGCCACACAACGAGGAGTTTTCGATCTAGGTGGTGTCTCCCAGTTGACTTTATGGCACCAAGGATTTACTTTAGTTCGATCTATATTTATCTTTTATTTTGTAAGACTTCCGCTATGTAATAAATACTCTGGTTATATTGTGACATTTATCTCTATACTCTCTATTATTATATATGTTGTCTTCTTTGGCGCATGTATGAGATGCACCCAGCTTTGTCCCTTAAATCCGGGTGTGACAGAAGTGGTATCAGAGGAATGTTGACTATAGAACGGAACCTAGATAGAACTGGACAACCCTTACCTACTTACCTTACTCTAATTCTTTTCTAAACTTATCTTAATCTTTTCTCATCTATTTCCGCTTTACTCTGATTATTCTTACCTTTTCTAAAGACAAATGTGGATTTCACACTTTGAAATCCGGTGCCTAAAGTGACCTTTAGGAATAGGAGACCTACTCTTAGGAACAAAAATAAAACTATTTTTATAGGTATCTATACGCTTGAGTGTTTGTTCTTGTGATATTTGTCTGATTTGGATCTTTGATTGAGTGTGATGAGTTGTGGAGTAATGTCCACAATTACATCTGCATATACGTATAGGCATAAATATAAATAATAAAATTCATGAGATAACTAAATAACTTAGATTATCCTCCATTAAAGAGGGATCTATTTAAAATAGATACACTTTAATTAATGGATCCCTCTTAACTTAAAGGAATCTATCTTATCCTCATAGGTTCATATTGTGTTAAAAAATATTATCTTATCCTCTTAAATTGTTTATAAGATAAACTAGACCAACTAAGAATACCCCATTAGCATATATCAAGCCTAATGGCTCCATATTATCTTGAAAGACGCTATCTTATCGTAATAGATCCATCTTATCTTAAAATATTCTCTCTTATCTTAATAGATTGATCTTATCTTAAAAGGCTCTCTCTTATCTTAATAGATCCATCTTATCTTAAAAGATACTCTCTTATCTTAATAGACTCACCTCATCTCGAAAGGGTTTTCATCTTATCCTAATAGATCTAACTAATCTCAAAAGATTCTACCATAATCTTAGAGACTCATCTTGACCTAACAAGCATACTTATCCCAACCACTTTGCTTATCTCATAATAGTGTAACAAACATGATCTATTCCAAAATAAATTAAGTAGATCTTATCTAGTCTAATCTGATTACACCAATTTAATTCTGATCCCATCTAATCTGGTCAGATCTAACATAATAGACAAACATGTTAGATAATACTAGTAAAATAAGATTGGATCCTACTCTTATAAATATGTTCTAATCTAAATTGGAGTCTTAGTCCAACCTGGCCTTATGCAACTACCTTAACCACCCGATAGCTGCAAAATCCCTCTGTTCTAACCTAACAGAGATTCTGACTTACCTACGTCATATGATCCATCATATCTCAAAAGGTTCTAACATGTCCTAATAATATTTATTCTACCCTAGTAAATTTATCTAATTTAAACTAGTCTAATCTAGTTATATCCAATTTAGTCTAGACCCTACCTAATTTGACATGATCTAATCTAAAGGAAGTTACTTAAACAAGTTATTTAAATACTAGTAACACAGATTAGACCATATTCATATAAATGGGTGTCTTAGATCAACTCGTTCATGGAACCACGACCTAGCCTATGTTATTGGTTGCCTAACCCATTTATCTCAAAGGCAAAGTAAAACTTTGTTTACTCCACCTACCTTGTGTACCCGCAATTGTTATCCCAACTTAGATACTAGCATCGAACCCACAACCGATGGTTCTTAAATCAGATCCAAGAAGAAGGTTAACCTCAACAATGAAAGATACAAGTAGAAACAGATCTTCGAATAAATCAAGATCCACCACCCAGAATAAAAGTCTTCCTTGCCTAACTTTCTTTTACCCCAAATCTTCTCTACACTCACAAATAGCTAAAACATGATGTACCCTTGTTTTCTATGCCACACCTGCTAATGGCATGAAAATTTTAGGTATAAAAAATATACTAATTGGAAGTTCCACTTAGATAATATATATATATATACTAGAGTTTCATAAAGATAAAGTCACCTAGATATGCTCAATTAAATGGTATTCTTGAATAGGATTATGGAATCTAGTGTGATCTAATCTAATGTGGTCTACTTAAACAGATTAATGATATTGGTAGAAGAGATTGTACCCTAATAGCTAGGTGTTAACTTAACTTAGCACATTAGACCAGCTCAACCATGAGTAAAAGAGTTAACCCAACCCATAGAGTCATGATGAATGGTATAATTTGTCTATCCCCACCTAACATCAAACAAACTTTTGACCCACATCATGCAGTCTATCTCACCCATATCTATCTCATCTCGACAGGTTATATCATACCTTCGGATATTCACCTTATACGACTAGTTACCCCAATCTGGACATAAAACAAAGATTAAGCCTTGCTAAAGAATCTTCAGATCATAAATAGCTACTAACCTATTCATTCTGCTTACCAAATACTTTTCATTGCAAAACTATCCTACCATATGCTTCTAACTCTCATGGTCAATACCAGGAAGGGGAAGATTTTTAGGCAATAGCAAACATAAATGAATCCTTCAGATCCTCCACCGGTTGGAATCGATCAAGTGGTTGCTGCCCAAATGATGGTAATACAACAAATGGCAAACATGGTAACCAAAATGCAAAATCAGATAAGGCAAGAACGCCAGGAAATATGTCAGGATCGACTGGAGATATGTCAAGAAATAAGGCAAGCACGGTTGGAAAGACAACAACAACAACGCCCACTACCTCCACCACCACCAGCTCCACCAAGCTACATAAATATATATATAGTATTACTATTTGTAAGGTCTAAGTATTACTTTAGTTAGTAGTTAGTATTTTACTATATTGGGAATAATAATAAGGTCTAATTGACTGTATGTGTTGCTAATAAAACTATGCATCATGCTGAGATTTTGTTTGTGCATATGTTCTGAGACAATATGGTTATGCACCCTTCTCTTACAAATCTCGAGGACAAGATTTCTGTTAAGGGGGGTAGGATTTGTAAGGCCCAAAATTTGTATAAATTTTTTTAATAATAATAAAATAAATATATGAAGAAACGAAATAGTAAATTCAGATATCTCAAATTATACTTGAGAGTTAAAAATTGAGGGCTGGATTTTGAAAACCAAGAATTATCTGAGAAAAGAAGTAATAGAAAAGTTTTCTATTCAACTAAATGATTATGCATATCATTAAATGATACACCATAAGCATTTATTTATATGAATAGTTAAGTTTGAAGTAACTTTTAATTCTTGTTCCCCAATCAAAATACTATTTTCCTAAAAATAAAGGAACAATATGAATGGTTTCATATTTCAAACATTTATCAAACAAATAAATTAATTAGAATAAATATATATCTATCGCATAATGAATAATTTTTAGTGTGTATTAAATTTAGAATTCCTAAACTTCATCTTAGATTTGAATTTTAAATTTGTAGAAAATAGAGAATGAGAAGGGAATTCTTTAAATGAAACCATTTATTCCTCCCATAAATAAATAATAAGGAAAAGAATAAAAAATATTATAACAGTAAGGTTTATATTCACAGTAGTATTAATTTTGACACTGGAAAAGTTGAAGTTTAAAACATATGTTTGAATTTGAAGTGAGAACTTTGAAGTAGAAGAGGAAATTTTAGGGTTTGAGGAAAAGGAAGAAAATACTAAACAAACAAAATAAATGTATAAAATAAATAAATTTGTCCATACTATCTTCAAATGGAACACTTAAGGAGAAGACAAATTCACCACAAATTATTAATTTAAATTAGAATTGAAATATGAATTTGAACTAGGAAATAGAACAAAAAGGAGAAAATAGGAAAAAGGAAACACCCTATTATGGCTAACCATTTCAAAGTTGGCCCATCCCTCTTTCCCTGTTGCGCCAGCCCAGCTCCACTCCTGACAACCCCGGCCCCACCAGTCGGCCTCACCCCCGATGCCGCACACCAAGTCTGTATCGCTTGCGTGTGGGGCCTAGGGCTCAGCCTCTCAACCACAGCACGAAAACACTTCCATGTGGGCCCGTTGTGTAAGCTTCACTCCACAGCCGCGTCGTAGTCTTGTGACGATGACTGGTGGACCCCGCCTGATTGGAGCTTCTTCCCCGTTTCTCGGCCGAACAACCAACGTGAGAGGATTTCTCGGTGTCGAGCTCGAAACCGCCTAGACCGTGGGAATAAAACCCTGGGACGCTTGCGACTCCTCCTGCTATCTCGCTCTTGGGCCACAAAGTATTCACCACATCCCGTGCGCCGCCGCCGTGACCTACCTCGTGCCGTGGAGCTTGCCGCTGCGGATCAAGGTAGTGGCAGGTTTCTGGCCCCGGCAGTGATAGCGGGAGGTCGGTCTAGCACCATTGTTGCTAGGCGAAGGGTTAATCGAAGGGAGTCCAGCAAAAGCCTCAGGAATTCCTCGTCGGAAGAGCAGCGCCGCCGTGGACCGCCTTCTGCCATGGTCGGGTCACCAAAGTGCATAATTCGTGGTATGGCTACAACCACAATGCTCGCCACATTCCCCTCTCCGTTTTGCGCATAATTGCGTTAAGATTAGGGCTCGGCTGCACTCGCACAGGGTGCACCGCCCATGGCACCGCCGTGGGACTTTCCTCCCACCGCCGCGGTCCGGCCAACTTGGGTAAACTGCCCTCGGCCGTTGATCTGCTCGTTAACGCCTTGGATTAGATCTCGCGCACCGTTTTGGGTTGTTTGATCCTGACCGTTGGATCTGATCGAACGGCCAGGGGCTTATAGAGCTAAGAAAGGTTGAGAACCGTAGATCTAGATGGACGGTCGTGGTGAGATCGAGGTGCTTAAGGCAACTGTGACCGCAGATCCGGGATCGTGCGGTTATTAGGGCATACCGATTCGCGTACTGCGCCGATCTAACTTGAGCCCTAGATTTCTGATCAGACGGTTCTGGGTCCCCGATACCCCTTCGGCCGTGCACTTTCACATAAGAACCCCTCAGGATTTTAGGAATAAACCCACAGTCCATCCTAGGCGCTCACTGAGTCTGGGAATTTATTGCACTAAGGCCCTTGCACTCTCTGATTTTCATGCGCCTAGTCTAGGGAGTTTTTAAATCAGAGGAATTTAATTGGAAATGTATTTTTAAGGTAAAAATAAATGTTAGAATTTGTATAATCTCTAGAAAATTCATCTGAAGTCCAAATCAATCCATTCCAATTTCTATAATTTTATAATATTATTGTTTATCAATTAGTGCCACTGTTTTGACATGAAAGTCACATTAAAATTTATATCCTATTTAATCTTGTATAAAACACATAGAATCTTTAGAAATTCATAACTTAAAATCTATAACTCTGATTTGATCCATTCAAGTTGTGTTAGTCTCGTACAAATATTTACTATGCAATAACAACATTTATTATACCATATCTCATTATTTTTTGGTTAGATCATTATTTAAATTATGTTGGTTAGTCTTGTTAATGTGCTCATCATTATCTACTAAAATATGATTTATGGTCAATTTATAATTTAGATTAAAGTTGAATTAATTACTACTATAGATTATTTGTTCTCTAGGTTTATAAAATAAACATAGAACCTAGTTTAATCATTTTATCACATCATAACTTGATGACTGTAGCTCTGAATTTATTTGTTCTTGATTCCACGGTCTCGTAGCAATGCGTAGATTATTATTATTCAGTTTGTACGTATGTTTGGTGTAATGTTAATTTTGTCTATACCATGTTTGTTTGTATTGCTACGACTAGCAGTGAGGTCACGAGGATTTGAAGAATCATCCTGGTACCTGGAATCTCAAGTGCCAGGCAAGTTATGCCCTTGACCACTTTTGTTACCCAATAATGTTCTTTAATACCACTTATTCATGCATAAGTTTAATTTTGATGGGACCCAATAGGTCACCCTAGTCTGTTTATCATTTTTCCCTTGTTTACCCTTGAATCATTTGTTTAGTTATGCTATTGCTTTACATGGTTTTGGGTTAATATTTCATTATATTCATGTTCCAATCATTTTGTTATTTTATTTATGTTCATGTCAAGATCATTATTTTTAATTGGAACATGGAGCTTAACTTGAGAAACACGTGGCACCACAAGGGAGGAATGGGACCCCTTGGCTAATTAATTAGGAAAGCTAGTGGAAGTCTACATTACCCGAAAGGGGCAAGGGCAGTAGGGGAGTTGCACGCAGAGAGGTTCTCAGGTTGATTTTGCTGCGATGACGGTCAAACGATGGATTCTTGCAAGTGCTCTTCCCATAAACTGTAGCGAATTTTCGGAAGCTATTGGAACTTTGTAAAGGCCTCGTAGTGGATCCCTAGCCATTCACCTCGGTAGTGTCTAAGGGTCAAGCTAACCCTAGCGACATGGGATACACGACTTGTGGGTACAGGGTACAACCTCTGCAGAGTGTAAAACTGGTATACTAGCCGAGCTCACAGTCAAGAGCAGCTCAGGACTCTCGCATGATTAAATTATGGAACTAAATTCAATTCGTCATTTGCATTACATGGGATTTTGTTATTAATTTTGTTCTATTATTATAGTTTGGTATCTACTTATACTTAGTAATTGCTAATAAAATTTTGACCAACTTCAAAAGCAATGCTTAGTTTTAACCATTCTGTTTGGTAAGCCTTACACTTCATGAGTCCCACCTTTGGCGAGTTCATGCACATTATTCCCCACAACTTGTTGAGCGATGAACATGTGTGAGCTCACCCTTGCTGTCTCACACCCCTCACAAGAGAAGAACAGGTGGTTCAAGTGGAGCCACACAACGAGGAGTTCGATTCGATCTAGGTGGCATCTCCCAGTTGACTTTATGGCGCCAAGGATGGACTTTAGTTCGATCTTTATTTTTCTTTTATTTTGTAAGGCTTCCGCTATGTAATAAATACTCTGATTATATTGTGACATTTTATCTCTATACTCTCTGTTATTATATATGTTGTCTTCTTTGGCGTTTGTATGAGATGCACCCGGCTTTGTCCCTTAAATCCGGGTGTGACAAAGCACTGACGGATTTGTGGCCGCCGATGACAAGGAAAAGTCAGGTCAGCGTGGCATGAATAATTGTATATTTTGCTGGTATGTCATTGCATAAATCATGTTTTATGAACATTTTGTTGGTATGCATACATGTATATGGCAATTGTACACTACAATGTTACGATTTTTTTATGAATCCATATTTTGTTGTAATATATGGTATAGACTAGCCCATTGTTTCGTATAGATTTAAACATTACTTGTTGAATGCATAGTGTTAGTTTGTAAAAACTTTCGATGAGATTTAAGGCTAGCTCCATTAAATAGGTTTACATTATAGCCCTGTTGTGTTTAAACCATGAAACTCATTTGTTTAAAATGTGAAAACTAGCAGTCAAGAAACTGATTTGAGTAGCAATTTGCTGACGCTAATCATAATATTTATAGTATTGGTAGTTTTGACAAATCATATAATAGAATTGAGGTATTCTAATGATATGAATTCAGGTCAAGTATCATAAATTAATCATTTGAATTTCTAGCGCCATAACTCAAGAAAAAATTGTTTACAAGCTATTTACAGTTGATGACTAGACGGACCTTCTGCTGTCCAATGCGCTAATTTGATATGTTCTTGTTTATGAAGATCTGACGCGTGTGAAAAATTCAAGAAACTGCTTTGTGAAAAAATTTCATACGCTACAATGATTCTTGAAGGCACATCTATGTTGTAGATCAAATATCTAATTTTAGTTTGGTTATGCAAATAGTCTTATAATATATCTCTTTTCACTATGTTTTGTTTTCTTTTTTATGACAGATGCCACATAAGTGTTTTGTTTATGTTGTTTTTGTTCACTCATCGATTATTCATTTTAATTTCTAGAGCCATATAAGATATATAATTGAGGTATTCTAATGTGGATGAGTGTCTAGAGTGTACAATTATTTCATATAGTCATTTGTTTATATGTTGATGTATGTAAGTTTGTAAACTTTATGTAAAATCAGCATGTATATTTGTTTCACTGTTAATCATTTTTATTTGTCACATATGTTTCACATTTGTTGCCCCACAGGCTGCTGCTTCAACCATGCAAAAGGTTGATCGACTCCCAACCAATCTGAAGCAATTAATCATTGAGTCTAGCCAAGAATGCTTCAGTGTCGACATCCCACGCTTGACAGCCACTGGAGACCCTTCAAATCCTCGCTGTGATGGTTATCCTCCGCAATATAGAAAGAGAGGTTCTGTTGCCGAGGTAAAAAGGTCCCCATGCCTAGTGTGGACGATGATGATGACTTTGAGCCCCCCAAAAAGAAGTGCAATATCAAAATGGATGCCGCAAACAAGACGCGGGTGAGTTTACAACATTGCACCCTCTTATCTATTCCAAAATCAACCTTTGAAATATGCAGCAAACAGTATCAATACGGTTGATATATATATATATTTATATATATATAGAGAGAGAGAGAGATTATGTTTTAAATATTAATCAAAATATTTTAATTATGCTTATAATCATAATGCATACTTTCTGTGCTGCAACATACAACTTATTATATTAAACAAAAGCATTATTGTCTTATAGGATTATTACTATATAGTAACTTATCATATCAATCCAAAATTGTAATAGACCCTAAAATTATGTAAAAATCAGAATGCAGACATTATGATATTTAATTATTAACATATTTATTCATCTTTCCACCTTTTTCTTATAGAGACTCAACATCAGATGCAACCAAGGAGATGTTCTTAAGTCCATTCAAATAATGAATGAAAGGCAACATTAAGCTATAGTCAGAAATGGTTTCTCCAGCATTCTTGACATGATGATTGATGCAATTAGATGTTGGACACATCTTTGTTGGCTCATGCGGAAGCTAGACCCCAGATACATGACTCTTCGTATTTGTCTAGACAAATAACTGAAAATCACCAAGGAGACTGTCCGTCTAATATTGGGTCTTCCAAATTTGGGTGGTGGGAAGCCACTAAATATTGATGAAGCGAATGTCGTGGCAAACCTTCGATCCTCCCTAAGCATTAGCAAGGATGAGTTTGTGATTTCAAGGCTACATGACAGATTGAGGCTAGGCAACGATGATGAGCCGTCAATTCGATGTTTTTTATCCTCCACTACAAGAAACTGGTTAAAGAACGTGGGTGAAAAACCGTCGAACTTAATGTAATAGGCCGTCGAACTTACCATAAGAATGTGGGTTTACCCACGAATATAGTCGACGGCGATTTTTGGACGAACTTAAAGAAGTAAGTTCGACGGCCCCCACGTTCTTAAGGTTAAGAACGTGGGTACCGTCGAACTTAACATTAAGAACGTGGGTACTGTCGAACTTAAGGTTAAGAATGTGGGTTTTTAAGTTCGACGGGGGCCGTCAAATTTTTTCCCATAAGTTCGACGGCACCCACGTTCTTAACCTTAAGTTCGACGGGGCCACGTGGCCGTCGAACTTATGGGTCGTGCGTGGGTCGGCGAGGGCTGCCCATTAAGTTCGACGGTACCCACGTACCCACGTTCTTAACCCTTTTCCAGAAAAAATAAAAAATACAGAAATGTAAAATTAGACACACATAATATCACATGCAACACAATATATCACATACAATACAGATTTCAAACACATTGATATATGTTCATATCACAAATTCACATAAGTCCAAATATATAAGTTCGCAAATTCACATAAGTCTAAATACATAAGTTCACAAATTCACACAGGTTCACATCCATAGTTCACAAGTTCAAACACACAAGTTCAAACATTAGCTCCATCGCTCTCGATCAGGACATCGGATTGTTGTTCGTACCTCCACCACTAGAATTGAGACACCTGTCCGCAAAGTCAACGTGAGGGGGAGGAGTCACTTGATGAGAGCCAGAATCATACAAAATAAACCAAAATTCTCATAAATACACAATTGGCATTAAATCACATGTACACAAAGATATAGGAAAGCATGATAAACACAAAATGTGGCTTCCATATTTGTGCATGAACATGAACATGAGAGTGAAAACAAACTTCATTTCAAGACGCAGCACCCAATCAGCCACGTGGTAAATTATGCTTATATGCCAGACAACAGACAGCTATGCTACCTACAAAATATGAATATATATGATGTGCTTTGAGAATACTTCAAGCATCAACCACGCTTTAGCAATGCACTGCATAGTATGTACTTATGACAAAACAGTACTGTTCCAACACCCACCACCCACCTGAACGAATATAATCCAATCAGCTTCATTAGCCCAAAACAAAAGGCTAACTAAAATAAATGCCAACTAAAACTAGATATCAGCACCCTACCTGCCAACAACACTAATTAATAAGGTCCCAAAAAAACAACACACACCCATAAGAGAGAATCTGGCACATGTATCAACTTCAGAGTGTTTGTTTAGCAACCACAAGCTGATTGAGCAGCTACCCACATCAGCATGGTTGGTTCTCATATATATGTCAAATGCAAGTCACTTTGGACATAGACACGTTTACAAAGTGGAACTTTTTGACAATAATATTCGTAGAAAGAGTAAATTTGAACTATCATGATGTGAAAGAGTAGAAAAAGTGAGCATTCTGAATATAACTGACATATATATGCACCAACCTGAAAATATCTAATGATTTGAAGTACAGCATTAATCACGAACCAAGCACATAAGTGTCATGCCAGAGGGGCTCATTTGACTTCATGGTTACTCAATTCGATGTGTGAGTTTAATAGTTCATAGACAACTCCAGTCAAGTGGATATGAATGTTCGTTTCTTTCATTTGCTACATCTATGGTTCTATTGATTCTCTATTCGGTATGTGTGGAGTGTGGACACCACCATGCATCGAGTTCCAACAGAAATTTTACTGCTACAGATGCAAGAGCACAACTATAGTGCAAGGCTGCCAAAGGAATGGTAGATCTATGCAGATTGATTAGATCGAGCCATAAGTCATGTGAGAAGGAAAATCCAGATGTGTCAACTTCCTACTGTAAAATATCAATCTTTTTACCTTTTTCCTTCTTTACTTGAGACTATCAGATTACTTCCATTATCTAGAACAATAGGAAGGAAGCCTATCTTGCACTGGTGACTTGCCTATCTATATCTTGGCAGGGAATTAAAAGGTTTCAAAATTTCATGTGCAGGCATCAGTAAAATTTCCAAGAACATATCAGAAAATTTGAACGTCTATTAATGAAGGCTTCATTGATCAACGATCAATACGTTCATAATCAGGTTATCATCCTTTGTACAGGGGCTAATAATTTACACTACTGTAGTGGGCTCAGCAGCTCAGGACAAGCAGGCTGTGAAGCATGAGCGGGACAAGCCGGGGCGCTACACGCCACCGCAATCACTAGGCACCAGTCAACAGATTGAAAGCACAACGACCCAGAAATCACTAGGAACTGACTGATTATGGTAGCAGATGTGTTGTGTTATTAGTAAAAACTGTTGAGGAACTGACTGATTACCAACAGAATTCACTAGGAAAATTGTGCACTGTGGCCCCCCTCTGAAAGTGACTAAAGCTAGACAATAAAACCAATCTAGACTTAGTTTATTTAGGAAGAAATCAACTAGCATTGAAATCAACTAGCATTGAAATCAACTAGCATTAAATTCAGGAACGTACCGCTGGTGACAGAAGTGGCTGTGTTGGCCATGGGGGGTGTCCCCAAGGCCCCATTGGATGTGTAGGATATCCCCATGGTGGTGGCGGCCAATATCCCATACCTGGTTGTGGAGGAGGAAGAATATGTCCTCTAGGAGGCATCGACCACTGAATGTCCATCTGTGGGTTTCCTTGTTCGGTCTCAGAACCCTATAACCAAATAAAACAATGCATGATTATAATTGTATATTAAAGTAAATATACTACAAAACTATACTTGTGTTTCATTGGTGTTTGGGGTCTGTCCAGATTGTGACGGACGGGTGAACTGGGGTCCCATTGGAGATCCCATCTGAGCACTATACATCTGCAAATAAAATAAGCTTATATTATTGTACTGTGTTACTATGTGCTAATCTTGATTCCATGAATCTGGTAGAATAAATGCATTCTCATTTTATTACTAATTATTGGTCTATGAGAAATGTGATGGTAATAGATCAACTTATTCTATTCCACAAACCAAATAAACAGTGAGGAATTAAAAGATGATGATCTATCTTATTCCTCAAACAAAGCACAAAACACGGAGCAAACATGCTATTAAAGAGCAGCCGCGCTTCAAGGAATTAAAACATGACGAACTACGACTGGAGGTTCTGACAGTAAACACGAGGAGCTCACAGTTAACATATCAGATAGAGGTAATAAAAAATGCAAAGGAACAGTGGGCATTGCAGAGCCATTGAATGACATTACTAAAATACCAGAACCACAGAAACACAACAGCTAAGCTATTGCCATATAGCAAGCCAGCAAAGATGAAACCATGTTTGAATGACCTTGACAGAAGAAGCCATTCCTTTGTTGATCAACCTAACTCCTGCACAATTGAATGGCTCGTATTTCTTAGTTTCCATTCAATGCAGGCTTGGCAACTCCCTTACTACTATATTGCCCCCCTATTTAGACATGGTGATCCTGACTGCAACCTCTCCTTTTCATTATAAAAAAAATCAAAGATAAACCCTGGATCTGATCCTCCATCAAATCAGATCATACTATATAGGAGCATAATACTGACGCACTTCCCCTGCCCAAAAATATGTAGCTGCTGCACTTGGAACCTGTCAGGGAGTTTGGTTGAGCAGATTGCTTGCAGATATTACAGGGGAGTAAAGCAGCAGCAGGAGCAAGAACTTGTGCAGCAGCAGTAAAGCAGCAGCAGGAGCAGGAGCATAAAACAGGAGCAGGAGCAGTTGCACACACACACACAAAAAGTTAGGCCACGAGCAGGAGCAACTACTTGTTTTGCTGCATCTGCAAAAGCAGAGCTGAGGGAGCAAGCTGACCAGATTTGCTGCATTAGAATTTTTCCGATTACTGCCCAGACCAGAGCTGAGCAGAGCAGAGGGAGCAAGCCCCTACTCTCGGCTGACTGCCCAGCAGGCTGCTGTGCACTGCAGTGGACTTCACCCCCTCTACTACAATTCCTAGCCCCTACTCTCGGCTGACTGCCCAGCAGGCTGCTGTGCACTGCAGGCCACTGTGGTGGTTCCCTGGAAGGAGGTCGCCATGGCCCTCTTCTTCTAGTCTTCTTCTTCACCCCGTCTACTACAATTCCTAGCTACAGAGGCGAGGCTGCTAGAGGTCTGCTCCAAACTCCCCAGCGGCCGGCCTTGAGTTGCTGTTGCTGATCGATGGATGGTTATATGGGAAGAAGGTGTGGTTGGTTGGTGGTGGTGAGCTGAGCTGCAGCCAGGGACACAGCTCTAGCTAGTGAGGGAATGTTGTCCTGCTCCTTGCATGAGCATGACATGAATGGGGTGGTTGTGGAAATTTGCGATGTGGCGAAGCAAAATCAGGCAAGACGACTGACGGTGACAGAGAACAGTTTACGACAATTATTAGAGAGACAAGAGAAGTCATTGGCTTCTTGAGGAACATAAGCAAGGGAACTCTGCCAGCCCTATAATTTGGCTTTGTGAATTTGTTGAGAGCAAGTTAGATAAAAAAATATGGGCAGATTCTGAGATTGGGCAGATTCTGAGCGGATTACTAAAATTATTACCTGCATCAGCATTCCCTGCATCATCTGAACTTGTTGAGATAGTTGTTGAACTTGTTGTTGTTGCTGTCTTAGTTGCTCATCAAGCTCTGATTCCCTCGAAGTTGAAGTTCGAGATCTACTCCCCACCGAGGAAACAGACCGACGACCAAAGCTATCGCGACTCACAACCCCATCACCGATCCCCAACCTAGAAACATCACAAGTTATGAACCAATAGTTTTTATATATCACAACTTTGATCTTATCATACCTCCCATGTGGTAGCCCACCACCAGCAACATATGCTGCATCCGGATCGAAAGGTGCCTCCCTCCAATCTAGATCATCGTCTCCTGCTTTCCTCCTAACCTCCTCGGCATAATGAGTCTACAAAACAATTTATGTTAATTATAAATGAGTCACAAGTTAATTAATAATAGATAGTTATTATTTACACCTACCAGCTTTTCTATCGCGATGTCATCACATAAAACTTCAGGATGATCTGGATCTGGACCTCGGTGTCCCTCCATGTAAACGTCAATGAATCGGGGTTCAACACCATCACAAGCCTCCTGCAGTAAGAGACATAATAAAACATACATATTTGTCTGAGGGAAAAAGAATAAATGTTACTTAGCTCGTCATACCATTCGTTGTGATTTCCTAATAAATCCATCTGCTCCAAATCGATGGAGGCCCGGTTTGCTCTTCCGGTTCAAACTATTTCTATCTGAAATCACTTTGTACTCATCTGAGGCCCAGTACTCACAGAGCTTGACCCAAGCTTCAGGATGAGCAGTGAGCCAGTCCACTTCACTTTGTTTATACTCCTCAGCTGTCAAGTGGATTTCACATGCCTGCTTGTTGGTCATTCTTTGACCCTTCACTTTCTTGAAGTACACGGTAACAGCTTTGACCCGTGCATCTGACATTGAACCATTTATAACTTTTCTAGCAGCATTGTGGAATACACGTTTTGCATGTTCTTCGTTCGCTGTTTCGTCCAATCTAAATTGTTCCTGCAAAATGAAGAAGCAATTAAATTCATTTATAGGCGCCCACGGTAAGTAAATTTAAAATACATAATAAACTCACCCAAAATGATGACCACACTGCGTCTTGGTGAGTACGGTCGGGTCCATATGGTTTGAGGCCCCAGTGAGCCCAGTGATACGCCCCTATCTCTGCCCCATTGAATTGTACCACCCCTGGATAGTGAAAACGAGCTATAGATCCCAGCACTGTGTTAACTGGTGTCCGGTGACCTTTGCCACTCCATGCCACCTCCACCCAGCTCCTCTCTCCTGCAGGGTTTATGACCCTACGTTGGTCCAAGGGTTGTGTCGGTGGAACTCTAAGGGACCGCCGAAGCCTACAAAATTGTAAATTGTGCACTGGTAATAATATCAATCCAACAAAAAATAGAACTCATCGTCAAAATAAAATTACCTGAAGTTCGTTGCCTGTGTCGTTGTAACAACCTCGTCATCGGCCTCTCCATCGTAGTCCTCCCCATAGTCATCATCATCACACATTGGTGAACCTTGGCGTGCCAGCTCGTCCTCCTGACTAGGTGCATTGTGGTCTGCTGCCTCGCGCGCTTGCTCAAATGCATTGTGGTCCTGCTCTAGCATAGGTCCACTTGAGCCTATCGCCTCACGCTCCGGCTCAAGTGCATTGTGGCATGCCACCTCGCGCTCTTGCCCAGGTGCACTATGGCCTGCCACCTCGCGCTCTTGCCCAGGTGCACTATGGCTTGCCACTTCGCGCCCCTGCTCCTCCATGCAACCAAGGAGCTGCTCTAGCCGTTGCCTTGACGTTGTAGAGCCCTACAAACATAATCAACAATGAGATATATCAAGTACTCAAAAATAAGGTGATAATACTATTACATACATAGAAGAAAAGAAAATAAAACAAATTAAATACCTGGAACAACATAGAGGATGTATCTCCACCACCTGAACCCCTAGTCGACCGTGACCTCGAGGAGTCACCACGATCTCCGCGCTTCTTCCCTTTGAGCTTGTCCATGACCCTCATCATCTGCACAAATTTCATTACAAGAATTTAATTATATATACTTTTAGTATTGAAATAGAAATGCATATACTAGAATTTAAATATATATACTTTTCAAAAATCATCGGCATCAGAATCTGCTTCAGCAACGCGCTGCTCAATTATTTCAAGTCTTTGTTGTTTTTCAAGAATTCTCTGTGACCTACGAGTCCTTGCCCTAGAAGGACCTGGTTCTTCTGCCATCAAATCTATGGCGAGACTAGCTACTTCATTGAGCCCTAAATCCTCAGATATAGTAAATTCTCTATTTTCTGACTGATCGCCTTCTTCTTGATAAATATTAATAGAATCATCATCTTCGTTATTTGTGTTGTAATAATCATATCGTAACGAATGGACTTCAGGATTAATTTTGTATACAACCCAACAAGACTTCAAGTTTTCATGAGGATATGTTAGATAGTACACCTGTTGCGCTTGATGTGCAAGCACAACATTGCTATAATCGCTGCCTTTAAACCGTGATTCATGCTTTACCTCCACAATTCCAAATTCATCCTCTCGCGTTTGTTGAGGATCAAACCATTCACAATCAAATAACACAAACATGAACTCTTTGGCCCCACCAAGAGTGTACTCCGTTATGTCTTGAAGAACACCATAATAGTCATGAGTGCCTCCGTCTGCATTTGTGGCAGTTGCTACTACTCCACTGTTTGTCATGGCGGAGTGCGGGCGGATTTTTTCTAATTTTGATGTTCGAAAATGGTATCCATTAATATCATAGCGGCTATATTTTCTTGCTTTCAACTGACCATGTGATATCTGTCGCAAATCATCCGAGACTAGAGAGTCCAGTTTCTTACACTACATAGAGCAGAAAAAAAAGATATAGGTAAATAGCAAGTCATATGTGCAAACTAAGTACACAAAGGAAAATTATAAAGAGATAATTACATGCTCGTGGAACCATTCAACGAAACATGGACCTCCATTCATCCCTTTCATACGTAGATTATCCAGTTCCTTTGGTGTAGGTTTGTGGCCAGCTAAATATATGGAATCAAACATTTCAAAGTATGGATCAAGTTCCTCCATGTTGATGTACAAGTAGAGCATGGTGAAATTACGCTCTCTTATGTCAACATAATGTGCAGTAGAAGCCCCGACCCCTTTCCCCTTCCATAGAAAAACACTAAGGTCGGTCGAAGGACCTTCTTCTTCAGTATGATACCGTGTTGACTGAGCATTCACGTTGTTAGTGTGTCATAAATACTGACTTGAGAAGATTGTGATCTCTTTAGCTGCAAAGGCCTCTGCGATACACCCCTCAACCCTTGCTTTGTTCCGCACAGTAGCTCTAAGTTTTTCAATTTTCTTTCTTGACTATACATCCATCGGAACTGCACTAGTCCTCCTACCAATGCTTCATAAGGTAAGTGCACTAGAAAATGTTGCATCACATTCATAAATCCAGGCGGAAATACTTTTTCCATCTTGCATACAAGCACCGCGATTTGTTTCTCAAATTGAATCATCAATTTCTTTGAGATATGCTTAGCACATATATGTCTATATATGTAATTAAGTTCAGCAATCATCTTCCACAGAGGAGGCTTCAAATAGCCACAGAACATTACCGGCATAAGTCTTTCCATCAAAATATGGTAATCGTGAGCCTTCAAACCATTTAGTTTATTAGTGTCGAGGTTAACAGTACGTTTTATGTTAGCTACATAGCGGTCTGGAAACATCAACATTTTCAACCATTGAAATACTTCTTTTCGCTCTTCCGGCTTTAGACAGTATGAAGCTCGTGGTGTCCTCTCCTTTCCATTAGGATTTAATTTGACCTCAAGGCTAGGGCGATCGCAAAGATTAGCTAAATCTTTCCTGGCATTGATGTTGTCTTTTGTTTTACCCTTAATGTTTAGACACATGCTTATGATGCTTTTAGTGTAGCATCCCAAAAATTCAAATCTTGAAATTTTCTCAAACTCCCTCTAAATTCAAAATGAATTTCAAATTTCATTTCAAAATGTTTGTTTGCGAGTTGATATCAGCAAATAAAATATAGTGGTCTATATTCTCTCCAAAATCCTCCTCAAATATCCTACAAATATTTCCCAGTGATCACCCTCAATTTGTTTCCAGAAATACTGCCCGGATATTTCCCCAGTAATCCCCCTCAAGTTCTTTCTAGAAATATTGCCCAGATATTCCACCGATATATCTCCAAGTATTTTCCTCTTGAGAAATACCTTTAGAATCATTTTTCAAGTCCCTATAAATATTTTCTTCATAACTTTCCTCATGCTCATACGTATACGTATGCCTCCAGTGTCATACGGTGAGCTCTACAAGCAAATCTCACTTATACAAGACAAATACATGCTAACCTCCCACTAATCATCTCATCCTCCCACTAATCCTCTCATCCCTCCCACTAATCCTCTCATCCCTCCCCCTAATCCCCCCACCATGGCTATAAATAGAGGGGCAAGGGCCTCCTCCCATCCCACCCCAAGCCATTTCATGGCAACTCTCTCCCCCCCCCCACACACACACCCACTCCATGTTCCACACAAGCACACACTAGCACAAGGATCGTTCGATCGTTCTTCGATCGTTCGTCCCCTGTTCTTAGTTTGTTTGTTCGTTCGTCCGATCGTTCGATCGTTCGTCCGATCGTTCATGGTTCGTTCGTCCGATCGTTCGATCGTTCGTCCGTTCGTTCGTCCAAATAATCTTTTTCCTACCGTTATGCTGCCGAAATTCCGATTGTTCGTTCGTTCGATCATTCGATCGTTCATCGTTCGTTCATAGTTCCTATTCATCGTTCATCGTTCGTTCATAGTCCCTATTCATCGTTCGTTCATAGTCCCTATTCATCGTTCTTCCAGATAATCTTTTTCCTACCGTTATGCTGTCAAAATTCTGATCGTTCGTTCGTTCGATCATTCGATCGTTCATCGTTCGTTCATAGTTCCTATTCATCGTTCATCGTTCGTTCATAGTCCCTATTCATCGTTCTTCCAGATAATCTTTATCCTGCAGTTATGCTGCCGAAATTCCGATCGTTCGTTCGTCCGATCATTCGATCGTTCGTCCGTTCGTTCGTCCAAATAATCTTTTCCTGCCGTTATGCTGCCGAAATTCCAATCGTTCGTTCGTCCGATCATTCGATCGTTCGTCCGTTCGTTCATAGTTCCTATTCATCGTTCATCGTTCGTTCATACGACTATTCACTGTCACTATTCACCATTACTATTCACCGTTACTATTCATCGTTACTATTCACATACACTATTCATCATCGTTACTATTTATCATTACTATTCATCATTGTTACTATTCATAGATGATATCTATAATTACTTTTCCATCGCCACTATTCACCGTTACTATTCATCGATTAGCCGATCACCCCAAATTTCAACTACTCATACATCATGCTGTGCAGTCCACCTAAGACCAGCCAGACCCATATTCCAGTCATACGAACTCCGGTGACTGTGATTTTCCTTCTAGTAGGGAACTTCCCATCTGGTCACCCATCCCAGGTTTCTCCGAGTTGAGCACGCTTAACTTTGAGATTCCTTCGAACCAGGCTCCCAAACTCAGATTCCAATAATTCTCGTTTCTAAATTTTTATCAAACTATTCCCTATCCAGCCATGTCACCCCTTAAGCATGGTTCATGTTCCAGAAAACTCCCAAAATACTCTTGTCCCATATTCTGCCTATAACTCTCACGTTCATACCAAGTCAGACGATTCATTCGTCACTATTCTCACCAACAGTGAACTTCACTGTGCTACACCACCTACACTCAGCTATAAATACACCCAGCTACCCTCTCCCTCTCCACACACACTCAACACCCTCAGCCAAGGCAAACACCCCACCCACTTAGTTACTCCGCTCTGCCGGCTACACGCATAGTGTCGCTTTGCCTCCAGTCCACCCTCCTGGTAAGCACCTCCGCTCCACCACCAGTAATATCACAACACCACATGACATAGATTCTACTCAAGACTCTACCCATCCATATATCGCTTTTCTGACCACTATACTAAATATTTGTTGGTATACTTGCTGGTTTGTATGTTTGCTTGTTCATGTTGCATAGTTATCGGAGCGTTCGTGCCATCTCGTGGAGGCCAGATCTGCAAGTCTACGCCAGGCGGTGGAGCCAGAAGCCAGTTCCGCGAGCTCTCCTTCCCCCTTCGCCGAATAAGCATGGCAAGCTCACTGGATCCCTTTGATGCATAAATTACCTATGTTTTACAACCACAACCCTCAGCCTGTTATTTTATGCATGATATGATTTTAACACAAGTTATTATGGCCACCCAGCCGCTTGCCGCAATCAATCCCTGATATATTTGTTACAAATGATTTGAGGAAAGGTGTGAGTTTTCAAAAGAAAATGTTTTTCAAAATGTGTATGATGAAGGGTTTTTACCCTTATCACCTTTGAGTAGGGATAATCAGGGACTCCCTGGTTTAGGGGAGGGCCTAAGGTGTTGGCTCAGCTGGTTTAGGCGTGAGCAGAAGGATTGTCCCCTCATATAAGGACCGGTTTGTCATCTTCACTACCTGTACTCTTTAATAGTACAACCACTCGAGACTGTGTGGGCAGTCACTCAATCTGAACTCGTACGGTCCAACCCCAGGGTTATGAAGGCTGGGGAGCACCGGGAGGATAAGGAGGGGGAAAGTTTTGTCCGGTTTGGACATGGTGGTGGCCTGACTCCTTCCGGATAACCGTTAAGGTTAGGACGTGCGGGGAAAGAAAGAGATTCGGATTCGGATCTCATTGATCATGAGATCGCAGAGCCGGACTAGTGGGTAAAGTGTACACCTCTGCGCAGAGTTTGAAAACCTATTCGAATAGTCTGTGTCCACAGGAATGGACGAGTCTGGTATGGTATGGCAATTAATGTTTTGTTTTAAAAAAAAGGGTGCGTTTGATAAAAGTGGTTTTAAAAAGGTTCGGCGGTTGAGCCGTGAGCTATGGTGGACGGGAAGTCCAGTAGCGGTTTTTGAAAAGGAAAACCAGTGGGAAACTGCTGAGATGCCTGGATGGTTTAGTCCAGGGGATTTTGTTATAATTCTGAAAAACTTCCTGCTCCTTTTGGAGAGGATGCGGTTTGCAAAAATACAAAATGTTTTTCAAAACAACTCTGCATTAAATATTGCTGTTTCTGCAAAATATCCCGAGCTCCACATATTCCATGCATTATATCTGATTTCCCCATTCCGCGGGTGAAGGTGGGCTGCTGAGTACGTTTGTACTCACCCTTGCTTATTTGTTGTTTTTCAGAAAAAGGAGATCGGGTAAGAGTTACGACTGTTCCCAACCTTGCCTGTGGCTGTTGGACCACTGACTTGCTTCCTGCGTATATCGGGCTGCTTCAGCCTGACTCTGATGATATGTCTCGAGTTGTGGACCAACTCTTAAAGTTGACCGCCACCTTTATAGGTTTGTCTCATTTAAGCAGATTTGGTGTCATCTGATGTATAAATGTGTTTGCTAGCCTCCTGGGACTAGTAATTGTATCACATTTGAGTCCCAGAGGATTGGGGACGCTTCATTTAGCAACATTGCGCTCTTGGTGCATGAAATCTATGTTGTGTGGTAAAATCAATACCTTCGCATACGAAAGTTCCCAGAGAAAAGAAATATGAGTCCAGTTGTGATCTTGACCATAGCCTTCAAACTCATGACCTTCTGCAGCCCTTTGAAGGGCATGATGTTGTATCAGGATATCTTCACCCATTAACGTTTTGGTGGACCATCTTTAACTTTTATGCCTCTTCTAAATGACTTCATATCATTTCGAAACGGGTGATTGGATGGAAGAAACTGTCGATGACAATCAAAGAATGAGACCTTTTTACCATGCTCCAATCGATATGCTTGTGTGTCCCCCATGCATATGGGACAACACAGTCGACCGTGGACACACCAACCAGACCAAATACCATAAGCAGGCAAATCATGAATTGACCACAAATATACAGCACGTAAGGTAAATTCACGTTTTAGATGACCATCATAAGCCTTTACCCCTACCCATAGTTCTTTGAACTCTTCAATCAACGGTTGCATGAATACATTGATCTTCTTTCCAGGATGTTTAGGCCCTTGAATAATAAGGGCAAGAAATATGAACCCTTCTTTCATGCATTTGTTGGGAGGGGGGTTGTAGGGCATGATGAAAACCGGCCAACAAGAGTATGAAGTTGAACTGTTGTCGTAAGGAGTGAAACCATCAGTGGACAAGCCTAGACGAACACTCCTAGCGTCTCTTGCAAATTCTGGGTCAAAACGATCCAGAGCCTTCCAAGCATCGCCATCTGATGGATGCATCATAATGTCTGGATCTTGGCTCTCACGATCTCCTTCCTTATGCCACAACATTAGCTTCGCAGTTTCTGGGGTTAAAAATAGACGTTTAAGCCTTGGGGTGATGGGCATATATTGAAGTTGTTTAACTGCCACTTTTGTAGCAAAAGTAGCTCCATCCTCTTTTAGTACCTCCGCATATCTTGATTTACCGCATATCTGACAATGGGTGGCCGCTTCATATTCCTTCCAGAACAACATGCAATTATCTTCGCACACATCAATCTTCTTATACTTCATCCCAAGACCGGACACGATCTTTTTTGACTGGTATAAGTCTTTTGGCATCTTATGGTTTGATGGGATGAGATCAATAATCAGATTGATTATATCGTTATAGCAGTTATTCGAGAAGTTATACTTTGCCTTCATTGCCATAAGACGTGTAACCACCTGCAACACGATCACAGTGGTGTCATCATGCACTTTTTCCTCTGACGCGTGAAGAAGCTTATAAAACTCCTGCACTTCCTCTGGTGTACCCTGTTCCGAGGCCAATGTTGGATACTCTCTACTAATATCGGCCACCAAGTCATCCATCCGATCCTCCTCATCATCATCAATTCTTTCTGACTCTGTGATATTCTGCTCTACTTCTCCATGTGAGCGCCACACAAGATAGTTAGGCATAAACCCATTCTTGCAAAGGTGATGCTCAGTTCTTCGATCTTTCTCACATACTTAAAATTCCGACACTTGGTACACGAACACTTCACCACACGAGGTCCACCAGAAAATGCGAGATCCACGAATTGTTTTGCAACCCTAACCCATTCCTTTGAGTGACCTAGAGTCACGCTATTGAATCCATCATACATCGCCCTTCTTCTATTGTCATCCATTTGCAAAACTAAATAACCCAATGTATAAAAAAGTGTAAATAAACATCATTAAGCATATAAACATCATTAAGTAATTTCGTTCATCTAAATCATGCGCTTATATGTTAGACCGTCTTCAAAAGAAAGATCATCAAAATCACAATTAGTAATCAAAATCATGCAATACTTATATATGCACTTAGCTGTCTACTCAAAATCACAATTAGTCTGGAATATAATGTTTCCCAGTATTTCCCATAATCATATGTGCGTAGTTATTATTACCAGCTGATTCCCCTTGATCAATTTTCTTGGCTTTCTGTATTTTGTTTAGTTTTATGACCGTACCACTAAGCAAAATGATGAATGAGCTATAATAAACATTTAAAAGAACATATGCAGTGATCATTATAATTAATATTCCAGATCCTATATATACATATCCAGTTATATTGGGTTGTACACTCCTGCTGAAATTAAAAATGCTTCACATACTGCTGTACTGCTAAAGAATCATATGTGGCCATATTATTGTTGAGGTTGGTGGTTCATTCTTGTGCTTTTGATATGCAGAATGTTTCACAATGTGGGTTAAGGTGTCAGTTCTTGTGGCCATATTTCTTCAACTATAAAGCACAAGAATGAACTTATGGTTCATTCTTCAAAAGCACAAGAATGAACTTATGGTTCATTCTGCATATCAAAAGCACAAGAATGAACTGACAATATGTGATCAGAAATATGGATTAAGGTGTCAGTTTACAATACCACAAGTTACAAATGATATGGTCCTACCCTCTGACCTAATATCTATTCAATCATCATTTTATAAAACCTTTTGATCTGCCTAGGGTCATGGTACATGATATCTGACATTTTTTCTATCTACAGCATGCTGGCGAGGTTTTTGGCGAGAAAGCTATTTTAACCACATAGGCACGTGAGCTTCAATCTTGACTTTAGAGGCTTTCAGATGAGAGGAATAAATTTTGTAAACTGTGATATTGAAGAACTGACACCTTTATAGTTGAAGAAGACGAGTAGGAGCGCGGGGTGGGCGAGCCAAGGCGGTCGGTGCCGAGCTGGCGAGCCGGGGCGGCGGCACGGCCCGCTCGAGGTGGCGCAGCCCGCTCACGGCGGCGTGGCGGCGGCGCGGCCCGGTCACGGTGACGGCGCGGGCTCCGGGCGGTGGCGGCGCGGGCTCCGGGCGGTGGCGGCGCGGGCTCCCGGCGGTGGCGCGGTGGCGGCGCGGGCTCCCGGGCGGCGATGGTGCGGTGAATTGGTGAGGGAGGAGCGCGTACGTGTGGGCGCATGGGAGGAGACAGGGTGAGAGAGAGACGCGCGCGCGTGGGATTAGTGGGTTTAGGTTTTCACGGTTAAGTTCGACGGTATCCACGAGCCCGACGAACTTAACTTAAGAACGTGGGTACCCACGTTCCTAACGCGTTAAGTTCGACGGTTTTATCCACGGCCCACGAACTTAACTTAAAAACGTGGGTACCCACGTTCTTAAATTAACCCATGAACTTAACTCAATTAAGAACGTGGGTACCCACGTTCTTAATTTTACCCACGAACGTTTATGAGATAACTAAATAACTTAGATTATCCTCCATTAAAGAGGGATCTATTTAAAATAGATACACTTTAATGGATCCCTCTTAACTTAAAGGAATCTATCTTATCCTCATAGGTTCATATTGTGTTAAAAAATATTATCTTATCCTCTTAAATTGTTTATAAGATAAACTAGACCAACTAAGAATACCCCATTAGCATATATCAAGCCTAATGGCTCCATATTATCTTGAAAGATGCTATCTTATCGTAATAGATCCATCTTATCTTAAAATATTCTCTCTTATCTTAATAGATTGATCTTATCTTAAAAGGCTCTCTCTTATCTTAATAGATCCATCTTATCTTAAAAGATACTCTCTTACAGTCTTACCTTAATAGACTCACCTCATCTCGAAAGGGTTTTCATCTTATCCTAATAGATCTAACTAATCTCAAAAGATTCTACCATAATCTTAGAGACTCATCTTGACCTAACAAGCATACTTATCCCAACCACTTTGCTTATCTCATAATAGTGTAACAAACATGATCTATTCCAAAATAAATTAAGTAGATCTTATCTAGTCTAATCTGATTACACCAATTTAATTCTGATCCCATCTAATCTGGTCAGATCTAACCTAATAGACAAACATGTTAGATAATACTAGTAAAATAAGATTGGATCCTACTCTTATAAATATGTTTTAATCTAAATTGGAGTCTTAGTCCAACCTGGCCTTATGCAACTACATTAACCACCTGATAGCTGCAAAATCCCTCTGTTCTAACCTAACAAAGATTCTGACTTACCTACGTCATATGATCCATCATATCTCAAAAGGTTCTAACATGACCTAATAATATTTATTCTACCCTAGTAAATTTATCTAACTTAAACTAGTCTAATCTAGTTATATCCAATTTAATCTAGACCCTACCTAATTTGACATGATCTAATCTAAAGGAAGTTACTTAAACAAGTTATTTAAATACTAGTAACACAGATTAGACCATATTCATATAAATGGGTGTCTTAGATCAACTCGTTCGTGGAACCATGACCTAGCCTATGTTATTCGTTGCCTAACCCATTTATCTCAAAGGCAAAGTAAAACTTTGTTTACTCCACCTACCCTGTGTACCCGCAATTGTTATCCCAACTTGGATACTGGCATCAAACCCACAACCGATGGTTCTTAAATCAAATCCAAGAAGAAGGTTAACCTCAACAATGAAAGATACAAGTAGAAACAGATCTTCGAATAAATCAAGATCCACCACCCAGAATAAAAGTCTTCCTTGCCTAACTTTCTTTTACCCCAAATCTTCTCTACACTCACAAATAGCTAAAACATGATGTACCCTTGTTTTCTATGTCACACCTGCTAATGGCATGAAAATTTTAGGTATAAAAAAATATACTAATTGGAAGTTCCACTTAGATAATATATATATATATATATATATATATATATATATATATGTATATACTAGAGTTTCATAAAGATAAAGTCACCTGGATATGCTCAATTAAATGGTATTCTTGAATAGGATTATGGAATCTAGTGTGATCTAATCTAATGTGGTCTACTTAAACAGATTAATGATATTGGTAGAAGAGATTGTACCCTAATAGCCAGGTGTTAACTTAACTTAGCACATTAGACCAGCTCAACCATGAGTAAAAGAGTTAACCCAACCCATAGAGTCATGATGAATGGTATAATTTGTCTATCCCCACCTAACATCAAACAAACTTTTGACCAACATCATGCAGTCTATCTCACCCATATCTATCTCATCTCGACAGATTATATCATACCTTCGAATATTCACCTTATACGACTAGTTACCCCAATCTGGACATAAAACAAAGATTAAGCCTTGCTAAAGAATCTTCAGATCATAAATAGCTACTAACCTATTCATTCTGCTTACCAAATACTTTTCATTGCAAAACTATCCTACCATATGCTTCTAACTCTCATGGTCAATACCAGGAAGGGGAAGATTATTAGGCAATAGCAAACATAAATGAATCCTTCAGATCCTCCACCGGTTGGAATCGATCAAGTGGTTGCTGCCCAAATGATGGTAATACAACAAATGGCAAACATGGTTACCAAAATGCAAAATCAGATAAGGCAAGAACGCCAGGAAATATGTCAGGACCGACTGGAGATACATCAAGAAATAAGGCAAGCACGGTTGGAAAGACAACAACAACAACGCCCACTACCTCCACCACCACCAGCTCCACCAAGCTACATAAATATATATATATAGTATTACTATTTGTAAGGTCTAAGTATTACTTTAGTTAGTAGTTAGTATTTTACTATATTGGGAATAATAATAAGGTCTAATTGACTGTATGTGTTGCTAATAAAACTATGCATCATGCTGAGATTTAGTTTGTGCATATGTTCTGAGACAATATGGTTATGCACCCTTCTCTTACAAATCTCGAGGACAAGATTTCTGTTAAGGGGGGTAGGATTTGTAAGGCCCAAAATTTGTATAAATTTTTTTAATAATAATAAAATAAATATATGAAGAAACGAAATAGTAAATTCAGATATCTCAAATTATACTTGAGAGTTAAAAATTGAGGGCTGGATTTTGAAAACCAACAATTATCTGAGAAAAGAAGTAATAGAAAAGTTTTCTATTCAACTAAATGATTATGCATATCATTAAATGATACACCATAAGCATTTATTTATATGAATAGTTAAGTTTGAAGTAACTTTTAATTCTTGTTCCCTAATCAAAATACTATTTTCCTAAAAATAAAGGAACAATATGAATGGTTTCATATTTCAAACATTTATCAAACAAATAAATTAATTAGAATAAATATATATCTATCGCATAATGAATAATTTTTAGTGTGTATTAAATTTAGAATTCCTAAACTTCATCTTAGATTTGAATTTTAAATTTGTAGAAAATAGAGAATGAGAAGGGAATTCTTTAAATGAAACCATTTATTCCTCCCATAAATAAATAATAAGGAAAAGAATAAAAAATATTATCATAAACAGTAAGGTTTATATTCACAGTAGTATTAATTTTGACATTGGAAAAGTTGAAGTTCAAAACATATGTTCGAATTTGAAGTGAGAACTTTGAAGTAGAAGAGGAAATTTTAGGGTTTGAGGAAAAGGAAGAAAATACTAAACAAACAAAATAAATGTATAAAATAAATAAATTTGTCCATACTATCTTCAAATGGAACACTTAAGGAGAAGACAAATTCGCCACAAATTATTAATTTAAATTAGAATTGAAATATGAATTTGAAATAGGAAATAGAACAAAAAGGAGAAAATAGGAAAAAGGAAACACCCTATTTGGGCTAACCATTTCAAAGTTGGTCCATCCCTCTTTCCCTGTTGCGCCAGCCTAGCTCCACTCCTGACAACCCCGGCCCCACCAGTCGGCCTCACCCCCGGTGCCGCACACCAAGTCTGTATCGCTTGCGTGTGGGGCCTAGGGCTCAGCCTCTCAACCACAGCACGAAAACACTTCCATGTGGGCCCGTTGTGTAAGCTTCACTCCGCAGCCGCGTCGTAGTCTTGTGACGATGATTGGTGGACCCCGCCTGATTGGAGCTTCTTCCCCGTTTCTCGGCCGAACAACCAACGTGCGAGGATTTCTCGGTGTCGAGCTCGAAACCGCCTAGACCGTGGGAATAAAACCCTGGGACGCTTGCGACTCCTCCTGCTATCTCGCTCTTGGGCCACAAAGTATTCACCACATCCCGTGCGCCGCCGCCGTGACCTACCTCGTGCCGTGGAGCTTGCCGCCGCGGATCACGGTAGTGGCGGGTTTTAGGCCCCGGCAGTGATAGCGGGAGGTCGGTCTACCTCCATTGTTGCTAGGCGAAGGGTTAATCGAAGGGAGTCCAGCAAAAGCCTCAGGAATTCCTCGTCGGAAGAGCAGCGCCGCCGTGGACCGCCTTTTACCGTGGTCGGGTCACCTAAGTGCATAATTCGTGGTATGGCTACAACCACAATGCTCGCCACTTTCCCCTCTCCGTTTTGCACATAATCACGTTAAGATTAGGGCTCGGCTGCACTCGCACAGGGTGCACCGCCGTGGGACTTTCCTCCCGCCGCCGCTGTCCGACCAACTTGGGTAAACTGCCCTCTACCATTGATGTGCTCGTTAACACCTTGGATTAGATCTCGCGCATCGTTTTGGGTTGTTTGATCCTGACCGTTGGATCTGATCGAACAGCCAGGGGCTTATAGAGCTAAGAAAGGTTGAGAACCGTAGATCTAGATGGACGGTCGTGGTGAGATCGAGGTGCTTAAGGCAACTGTGACCGCAGATCCGGGATCGTGCAGTTATTAGGGCATACCGGTTCGCGTACTGCGCCGATCTAACTTGAGCCCTAGATTTCTGATCAAACGGTTCTGGGTCCCCGATACCCCTTCGGTCGTGCACTTTCACATAACAACCCCTCAGGATTTTAGGAATAAACCCGCAGTCCATCCTAGGCGCTCACTGAGTCTAGGAATTTATTGCACTAAGGCCCTTGCACTCTCTGATTTTCATGCGCCTAGTCTAGGGAGTTTTTAAATCAGAGGAATTTAATTGGAAATGTATTTTTAAGGTAAAAATAAATGTTAGAATTTGTATAATCTCTAGAAAATTCATATGAAGTCCAAATCAATCCATTCCAATTTCTATAATTTTATAATATTATTGTTTATCAATTAGTGCCACTGTTTTGACATGAAAGTCACATTAAAATTTATATCCTATTTAATCTTGTATAAAACACATAGAATCTTTAGAAATTCATAACTTAAAATCTATAACTCTGATTTGATCCATTCAAGTTGTGTTAGTCTCGTACAAATATTTACTATGCAATAACAACATTTATTATACCATATCTCATTATTTTATGGTTAGATCTTTATTTAACTTATGTTGGTTAGTGAAAGGGAATTAGGCTTACACCTATTTCCTAATTGATTTTGGTGGTTGAATTGCCCAACACAAATAATTGGACTAACTAGTTTGCTCTAGTTTATAAGTTCTACTGGTGCCAAAGGTTCACAATAAGCCAATAAAAAGACCAAGAAAAAGGGTTCAAACAAAAGAGCAAAGGGACAACCGAAGGCACCCTGGTCGGGCGCACCGGACTGTCCGGTGTGCCACCGGACAGTGTCCGGTGCACCAGGGGATTTCAAGCTGAACTTCGCACCTTCGGGAATTCTCAGAGGCGCTTCGCTATAATTCACCGGACTGTCCGGTGCACCACCAGACAGTGTCCGGTGCCCCAGGATCAAGCGACTCTGAACTCACCAGCTTTGGGAATCCGCTCCGCTATAATTCACCGGACATGTCCGGTGCACACTGGACTGTCCGGTGAGCCAGCGGAGCAACGGCTACTTCGCGCCAACGGTCACCTGCAGAGGCATTTAATGCGCGCCAGAGCGCGCAGAAGTCAGGCACGTGCGAGGTGGCGCGTCAGATAGCCTACAGGGTTGTCCGGTGCACCACCGGACAGCCAGGCGGGCCCACACGTCAGAGCTCCAACGGTCGAACCCTAATGGCCGGGTGACGTGGCTGGCGTACCGGACTGTCCGGTGTGCCCGTCGACAGCAGCCTTCACCAAACGGCTAGTTTGATGGTTGGGGCTATAAATAACCCCAACCACCCCACATTCAAGTCATCCATGTTTTCCACCTTCCAACTACTTACAAGAGCTAGGCATTCAATTCTAGACACATCCAAGTGATCAAATCCTCTCCCAACTCCACATAAGGCTTTAGTAATTAGTGAGAGAGATTTGTTGTGTTCTTTTGAGCTCTTGCGCTTGGATTGCTTCTTTCTTTCATTCTTTTTTGCGAACAACTCAGTTGTAACCGAGGCAAGAGACACCAATTGTGCGGTGGTCCTTGCGGGGAAGTTTGTTCCCGTTTGATTGAGAAGAAGAAGCTCACTCGGTCCGAGGGACCGTTTGAGAGAGTGAAAGGGTTGAAAGAGACCCGGTCTTTGTGACCACCTCAACGGGGAGTAGGTTTGCGAGAACCGAACCTCGGTAAAACAAATCCGCGTGTCAGACTCTTTATTCGCTTGCGATTTGTTTTGCACCATATCTCTCGGACTCATTATTATTTCTAACGCTAACCCGGCTTGTAGTTGTGATTAACTTTGTAAATTTCAGTTTCGCCCTATTCACCCCCCTCTAGGCGACTTTCAATTGGTATCAGAGCCCGTTGCTTCATTAGAGCCTAACCGCTCGAAGTGATGTCAGGAGATCACGCCAAGAGGGAGATGGAGACCAGTGACAAGCCCACTACAAGCCACGAGAAGACTTCATCGGAAGAGTCCCGCAACAAAGGGAAGGGGAAGGAGAAGAAATCCTCTTCCCACAAGTCGCATCAGAGTGGCGGCAAGCACAAGAAGATGAGGAAAGTGGTCTACTACGAGACCGATACTTCATCACCTTCCACCTCCGGCTCCGACGCGCCGTCCGTAACTTCTAAGCGCCATGAGCGCAAGAAGTTTAGTAAGATCCCCCTACACTATCCTCGCATTCCTAAACATACACCTTTACTTTCAGTCCCATTAGGCAAACCACCAACATTTGATGGTGAAGATTATGCTAGGTGGAGTGATATGATGCGATATCACCTAACCTCACTCCACAAAAGTATATGGGATATTGTTGAGTTTGGTGTACAGGTACCATCCGTAGGGGATGAAGATTATGATGAGGATGAAGTGGCCCAAATCCAACACTTCAACTCCCAACCCACAACTATACTCCTCGCCTCTTTAAGTCGAGAGGAGTATAATAAGGTGCAAGGGTTGAAGAGTGCTAAGGAAATTTGGGACGTGCTAAAGACCGCGCACGAAGGAGATGAGGTGACCAAGATCACCAAGCGGGAAACGATCGAGGGGGAGCTCGGTCGCTTCCGTCTTCACCAAGGGAAGGAGCCACAAGACATGTACAACTGGCTCAAAACCTTGGTGAACCAAGTGCGCAACCTCGGGAGCACAAAATGGGATGATCACGAAGTGGTTAAGGTTATTCTTAGATCACTTGTTTTCCTTAACCCTACTCAAGTTCAATTGATTCGTGGCAATCCTAGGTATACACTAATGACTCCCGAGGAAGTAATCGGGAATTTTGTGAGCTTTGAATTGATGATCAAAGGCTCAAAGATGATCAACGAGCTTGACGGCCCCTCCACGTCCGAAGCACAACCGGTCGCATTCAAGGCAACGGAAGAAAAAAAGGAGGAATCTACTCCAAGTCGAACACCCATTGACGCCTCCAAGCTCGACAACGGGAGATGGCGCTCATCATCAAGAGCTTCCGTCAAATCCTCAAGCAAAGGAGGGGGAAAGATTACAAGCCCCGCTCCAAGAGAGTTTGCTACAAGTGTGGTAAGCCCGATCACTTTATAGCAAAATGTCCAATTTCAAGTGACAGTGACAGGGGCGACGACAAGAAGGGGAGAAGAAAGGAGAAGAAGAAGTACTACAAGAAGAAGGGCGGCGATGCCCATGTTTGCCGGGAACGGGACTCCGACGAGAGCTCCACCGACTCCTCCGACGAGGACGCCGCAAACATCATCGTCACTAAGGGACTTCTCTTCCCCAACGTCGGCCACAAGTGCCTCATGGCAAAGGACGGCAAAAGGAAGAAGGTAAAATCAAGATCCTCCACTAAATATGAAACCTCTAGTGATGAGGATAATGCTAGTAATGAGGAGGATAACTTGCGCATTCTTTTTGCCAACCTAAACATGCAACAAAAAGAAAAGTTAAATGAATTAATTAGTGCTATTCATGAGAAGGATGATCTCTTGGACTCCCAAGAGGACTTTCTTATTAAAGAAAACAAAAGGCATGTTAAGGTTAAAAATGCTTATGCTCTAGAAGTAGAGAAATGTGAAAAATTATCTAGGGAGCTAAGCACTTGCCATGAGACTATTGACAACCTTAGAAATGAGAATGCTAATTTATTAGCTAAGGTTGATTCAAATGTTTGTGATGTTTCAATTCCCAATCTTAGAAATGATAATAATGATTTGCTTGCTAAGATTGAAGAATTAAACATTTCTCTTGATAGCCTTAGATGTGAAAATGAAAAATTGAATGCTAAGGCTAAAGACTTAGATGTTTGCAATGTTACAATTTCCGATCTTAGAGATAACAATGATATTTTGCGTGCTAAGATTGTTGAACTTAATTCTTGCAAACCCTCTACATCTACCATTGAGCATGTTTCTATTTGCACTAGATGTAGAGATGTTGATATTAATGCTATTCATGATCATATGGTCTTAATTAAACAACAAAATGATCATATAGCAAAATTAGATGCTAAAATTGTCGAGCATAACTTAGAGAATGAAAAGTTTAAATTTGCTAGAAGTATGCTCTATAGTGGGAGACGCCCTGGCATCAAGGATGGCATTGGCTTCCAAAGGGGAGACAATGTCAAACTTAATGCCCCTCCTAAGAAATTGTCTAACTTTGTTAAGGGCAAGGCTCCCATGCCTCAGGATAACGAGGGGTACATTTTGTACCCTGCCGGTTATCCCGAGCACAAAATTAGGAGAATTCATTCTAGGAAGTCTCACTCTGGCCCTAATCATGCTTTTATGTATAAGGGTGAGACATCTAGATCTAGGCAACCAACCCATGCTAAGTTGCCTAAGAAGAAAGCTCCTAATGCATCAAATGATCATGACATTTCATTTAAAACTTTTGATGCATCTTATGTTTTAACTAACAAATCCGGCAAAGTAGTTGCCAAGTTTGTTGGGGGCAAACACAAGGGCTCCAAGACTTGTGTTTGGGTACCCAAAGTTCTTGTGTCTAATGCCAAAGGACCCAAAACCGTTTGGGTACCTAAAGTCAAGAACTAAAATTATTTTGTAGGTTTATGCATCCGGGGGCTCAAGTTGGATCATCGATAGCGGGTGCACGAACCACATGACAGGGGAGAAGAAAATGTTCTCCTCCTACGAGAAAAACCAAGATCCCTAAAGAGCTATCACATTCGGGGATGGAAATCAAGGTTTGGTCAAAGGTTTGGGTAAAATAGCTATATCTCCTGACCATTCCATTTCAAATGTTTTTCTAGTTGATTCATTAGATTACAACTTGCTTTCCGTTTCCCAATTATGTCAAATGGGCTACAACTGTCTATTTACTGACGTAGGTGTCACTGTCTTTAGAAGAAGTGATGATTCAATAGCATTTAAGGGAGTGTTAGAGGGTCAGCTATACTTGGTAGATTTTGATAGAGCTGAACTCGACACTTGCTTAATTGCTAAGACTAACATGGGTTGGCTCTGGCATCGCCGACTAGCTTATGTTGGAATGAAGAATCTTCATAATTAAGCTTCTAAAGGGAGAGCACATTTTAGGATTAACAAATGTTCATTTTGAGAAAGACAGGATTTGTAGCGCATGCCAGGCTGGGAAGCAAGTTGGTGTTCATCATCCACACAAGAACATCATGACGACTGACAGGCCACTGGAGCTCCTACACATGGATTTATTCGGCCCGATCGCTTACATAAGCATCGGCGGGAGTAAGTACTGTCTAGTTATTGTGGATGATTATTCTCGCTTCACTTGGGTATTCTTTTTGCAGGAAAAATCTCAAACCCAAGAGACCTTAAAGGGATTCTTGAGACGGGCTCAAAATGAGTTTGGCTTAAGGATCAAGAAAATAAGAAGCGACAACGGGACGGAGTTCAAGAATTCACAAATTGAAGGCTTCCTTGAGGAGGAGGGCATCAAGCATGAGTTCTCTTCTCCCTACACCCCACAACAAAATGGTGTAGTGGAAAGGAAGAATCAAACTCTATTGGACATGGCAAGAACCATGCTTGATGAGTATAATACGCCGGATCGGTTTTGGGCCGAGGCGGTCAACACCGCCTGCTACGCCATCAACCGGTTATATCTACACCGAATCCTCAAGAAGACATCCTATGAACTCCTAACGCTGTAAAAAGCCCAACATTTAATATTTTAGAGTCTTTGGTAGAAAATGCTTTATTCTTGTTAAAAGAGGTAGAAAATCTAAATTTGCTCCTAAGACTGTAGAAGGCTTTTTACTAGGATATGATTCAAACACAAGGGCATATAGAGTCTTTAACAAGTCCTCAGGACTAGTTGAAGTTTCTTGGGACATTGTGTTTGATGAAACTAACGGCTCTCAAGTAGAGCAAGTTGATCTTGATGAGATAGGTAATGAAGAGGCTCCGTGCATCGCGCTAAGGAACATGTCCATTGGAGATGTGTGTCCTAAGGAATCCGAAGAGCCACCACATGCACAAGATCAACCATCCTCCTCCACGCAAGCATCTCCACCAACTCAAAATGAGGACGAGGCTCAAGTTGATGGAGGAGAAAATCAAAATGATGAGCCACCTCAAGATGACAGCAACAATCAAGGGGAGATGCAAATGATCAAGACAAGGAGGATGAAGAACCAAGACCGCCACACCCAAGAGTCCACCAAGCAATCCAACGAGATCACCCCGTCGACACCATCCTCGGCGACATTCATAAGGGGGTAACCACTTGATCTCGTTTTGCACATTTTTGTGAGCATTACTCTTTTCTTTCCTCTATTGAGCCACAGGGTAAAGGAAGCACTCCAAGATTCGGATTGGGTGATGGCGATGCAAGAGGAGCTCAACAATTTCACTAGGAATGAGGTATGGCATTTAGTTCCACGTCCTAACCAAAATGTTGTAGGAACCAAATGGGTCTTCCGCAACAAACAAGATGAGCATGGTGTGGTGACAAGGAACAAAGCCCGACTTGTGGCCAAGGGATACTCCCAAGTCGAAGGTTTGGATTTTGGTGAAACCTATGCACCCGTAGCTAGGCTTGAGTCCATTCGTATATTATTAGCCTATGCTACTTACCATGGCTTCAAGCTTTATCAAATGGACGTGAAGAGTGCCTTCCTCAATGGACCAATCAAGGAAGAGGTCTACGTTGAGCAACCTCCTGGCTTTGAAGACAGTGAGTACCCTAACCATGTCTATAGGCTCTCTAAGGCGCTTTATGGGCTCAAGCAAGCCCCAAGAGCATGGTATGAATGCCTAAGAGATTTCCTTATTGCTAATGGCTTCAAAGTCGGCAAGGCCGATCCTACTTTATTTACTAAGACTCTTGCAAATGATTTGTTCGTATGCCAAATTTATGTTGATGATATTATTTTTGGGTCTACTAACGAATCTACATGTGAGGAATTTAGTAGGATCATGACACAGAAATTCGAGATGTCAATGATGGGGGAGTTGAAGTATTTCTTGGGATTCCAAGTGAAGCAACTCCAAGAGGGCACCTTCATCAGCCAAACAAAGTATACTCAAGACATTCTAAACAAGTTTGGGATGAAGGATGCCAAGCCCATCAAGACACCCATGGGAACCAATGGGCATCTCGACCTCGACACGGAAGGTAAATCCGTCGATCAAAAGGTATACCGGTCGATGACAGGTTCATTACTCTATTTATGTGCATCTCGACCGGACATTATGCTTTCCGTATGCATGTGTGCAAGATTCCAAGCCGACCCTAAGGAATCTCACCTTACGGCCATGAAACTAATCTTGAGATATTTGGCTTATACTCCTAAGTTTGGGCTTTGGTACCCTCGGGGATCCACATTTGATTTAATTGGTTATTCGGATGCCGATTGGGTGGGGTGTAAAATTAATCGAAAGAGCACATCGGGACTTGCCAGTTCTTGGGAAGATCCTTGGTGTCTTGGGCTTCAAAGAAGCAAAACTCTGTGGCTCTTTCAACCGCCGAAGCCGAGTACATTGCCGCAGGCCATTGTTGCGCGCAACTACTTTGGATGAGGCAAACCCTTAGGGACTATGGTTACAAATTAACCAAAGTTCCTCTTCTATGTGATAATGAGAGTGCAATCCGCATGGCGGATAATCCTGTTGAGCATAGCCGCACTAAACACATAGCCATTCGGTATCATTTTCTTAGGGATCACCAACAAAAGGGGGATATCGAGATTGCATACATTAACACTAAAGATCAATTAGTCGATATCTTTACCAAGCCACTAGATGAACAAACTTTTACCAAACTTCGGCATGAGCTAAATATTCTTGATTCTAGGAATTTCTTTTGATGTCTTGCACACATAGCTCATAAATATACCTTTGATCATGTCTCTTTTATATATGCTATGACTAATGTGTTTTCAAGTGTATTTCAAACCAAGTCATAGGTATATTGAAAGGGAATTGGAGTCTTCGGCGAAAACAAAGGCTTCCACTCCACTCCATAACTCATCATTCGCCGTCGCTCCGAGCATCTCTTCGTCTTTGGTATAATCTTCACACATATGTTTTACTTGCCAAAGGGGAGAAAGTAGTTAATAAAGGGCTCTAATGATTCCGTTTTTGGCGATTCATGTTAAAGGGGGAGAGAGTATGAGCCCAAAGCAAAAGGACCGCACCACCACCTAATTTTAAAACTTATGATTTTCAAATCGGTATCTCATTGTGTTCAAAAAGGGGGAGAAAGTAGTATTTTCAAAATTGATATCTTAAAACCCTCTTGAACGCTAAGAGGAAGATTTTATTAAGGAGGAGTTTTGTTTAGTCAAAGGAAAAAGCATTTGATTCAGGGGGAGAAAATTTCAAAACTTGAAAATGCTTCGCAAAATCTTATTCATTTACCTTTGACTATTTTACAAAAGGACTTTGAAAAGGATTTACAAAAAGAATTTGCAAAAACAAAACATGTGGTGCAAGCGTGGTCCAAAATGTTTAAAATAAAGAAACAATCCATGCATATCTAGTAAGTAATATTTATTGGCTCAATTCTAAGTAACCTTTGCACTTACATATGCAAACTAGTTCGATTATGCATTTCTATACTTGCTTTGGTTTGTGTTGGCATCAATCACCAAAAAGGGGGAGATTGAAAGGGAATTAGGCTTACACCTATTTCCTAATTGATTTTGGTGGTTGAATTGCCCAACACAAATAATTGGACTAACTAGTTTGCTCTAGTTTATAAGTTCTACAGGTGCCAAAGGTTCACAATAAGCCAATAAAAAGACCAAGAAAAAGGGTTCAAACAAAAGAGCAAAGGGACAACCGAAGGCACCCTGGTCGGGCGCACCGGATTGTCCGGTGTGCCACCGGACAGTGTTCGGTGCACCACCGGATAGTGTGCGGTGCACCAGGGGATTTCAAGCTGAACTTCGCACCTTCGGGAATTCTCAGAGGCGCTTCGCTATAATTCACCGGACTATCCGGTGCACCACCGGACAGTGTCCGGTGCCCCAAGATCAAGCGACTCTGAACTCGCCAGCTTCGGGAATCCGCTCCACTATAATTCACCGAACATGTCCGGTGCACACCGGACTGTCCGGTGAGCCAGCGGAGCAACGACTACTTCGCGCCAACGGTCACCTGCAGAGGCATTTAATGCGCGCCAGAGCGCGCAGAAGTCAGGCACGCGCGAGGTGGCGCACCGGACAGCCTACAGGGCTTGTCCGGTGCACCACCGGACAGCCAGGTGGGCCCACACGTCAGAGCTCCAACGGTCGAATCCTAACGGCCGGGTGACGTGGCTGGCGCACCGGACAGTGTACGGTGGCGCACCGGACTGTCCGGTGCACCCGTCGACAGCAGCCTTCACCAAACGGCTAGTTTGATGGTTGGGGCTATAAATAACCCCAACCACCCCACATTCAAGTCATCCAAGTTTTCCACCTTCCAACTACTTACAAGAGCTAGGCATTCAATTCTAGACACATCCAAGTGATCAAATCCTCTCCCAACTCCACACAAGGCTTTAGTGATTAGTGAGAGAGATTTGTTGTGTTCTTTTGAGCTCTTGCGCTTGGATTGCTTCTTTCTTTCATTCTTTCTTGCGAACAACTCAATTGTAACCGAGGCAAGAGACACCAATTGTGTGGTGGTCCTTGCGGGGAAGTTTGTTCCCGTTTGATTGAGAAGAAGAAGCTCACTCGGTCCGAGGGACCGTTTGAGAGAGGGAAAGGGTTGAAAGAGACCCGGTCTTTGTGACCACCTCAACGGGGAGTAGGTTTGCGAGAACCGAACCTCGGTAAAACAAATCCGCGTGTCACACTCTTTATTCGCTTGCGATTTGTTTTGCACCCTCTCTCTCGGACTCATTATTATTTCTAACGCTAACCCGGCTTGTAGTTGTGATTAACTTTGTAAATTTCAGTTTCACCCTATTCACCCCCCCTCTAGGCAACTTTCAGTTAGTCTTGTTAATGTGCTCATCATTATCTACTAAAATATGATCTATGGTCAATTTATAATTTAGATTAAAGTTGAATTAATTACTACTATAGATTATTTGTTCTCTGGGTTTATAAAATAAACATAGAACCTAGTTTAATCATTTTATCACATCATAACTTGATGACTGTAGCTCTGAATTTATTAGTTCTCGATTCCACGGTCTCGTAGCAATGCGTAGATTATTATTATTCAGTTTGTATGTATGTTTGGTGTGATGTTAATTTTGTCTATACCATGTTTGTTTGTATTGCTACGACTAGCAGTGAGGTCACGAGGATTTGAAGAATCATCCTGGTACCTAGAATCTCAAGTGCCAGGCAAGTTATGCCCTTGACCACTTTTGTTACCCAATAATGTTCTTTAATACCACTTATTCATGCATAAGTTTAATTTTGATGGGACCCAATAGGTCACCCTAGTCTGTTTATCATTTTTCCCTTGTTTACCCTTGAATCATTTGTTTAGTTATGCTATTGCTTTACATGGTTTTGGGTTAATATTTCATTATATTCATGTTCCAATCATTTTGTTATTTTATTTATGTTCATGTCAAGATCATTATTTTTAATTGGAACATGGAGCTTAACTTGAGAAACACGTGCCACCACAAGGGAGGAATGGGACCCCTTGGCTAATTAATTAGGAAAGCTAGTGGAAGACTACCTTACCCGAAAGGGGCAAGGGCAGTAGGGGAGTTGCATGCAGAGAGGTTCTCAGGTTGATTTTGCTGCGATGACGGTCAGACGATGGATTCTTGCAAGTGCTCTTCCCATAAACTGTAGCGAATTTTCGAAAGCTATTGGAACTTTGTAAAGGCCTCGTAGTGGATCCCTAGCCATTCACCTCGGTAGTGTCTAAGGGTCAAGCTAACCCTAGCGACATGGGATACACGACTTGTGGGTACAGGGTACAACCTCTGCGGAGTGTAAAACTGGTATACTAGCCGAGCTCACAGTCAAGAGCAGCTCAGGACTCTCGCATGATTAAATTATGGAACTAAATTCAATTCGTCATTTGCATTGCATGGGATTTTGTTATTAATTTTGTTCTATTATTATAGTTTGGTATCTACTTATACGTCTATTATTATAGTTTGGTATCTACTTATACTTAGTAATTGCTAATAAAATTTTGACCAACTTCAAAAGCAATGCTTAGTTTTAACCATTATCTTTGGTAAGCCTTACACTTCATGAGTCCCACCTTTGGCGAGTTCATGCACATTATTCCCCACAACTTGTTGAGCGATGAACATGTGTGAGCTCACCCTTGCTGTCTCACACCCCTCACAAGAGAAGAACAGGTGGTTCAAGTGGAGCCACACAACGAGGAGTTCGATTCGATCTAGGTGGCATCTCCTAGTTGACTTTATGGCGCCAAGGATGGACTTTAGTTCGATCTTTATTTTTCTTTTATTTTGTAAGACTTCCGCTATGTAATAAATACTCTAATTATATTGTGACATTTATCTCTATACTCTCTGTTATTATATATGTTGTCTTCTTTAGCGTATGTATGAGATGCACCCGGCTTTGTCCCTTAAATTCGGGTGTGACAAAGCACTGACGGATTTGTGGCCGTCGATGACAAGGAAAACTCAGGTCAGCGTGGCATGAATAATTGTATATTTTGCTGGTATGTCATTGCATAAATCATGTTTTATGAACATTTTGTTGGTATGCATACATGTATATGGCAATTGTACACTACAATGTTACGATTTTTTATGAATCCATATTTTGTTGTAATATATGGTATAGACTAGCCCATTGTTTCGTATAGATTTAAACATTACTTGTTGAATGCATAGTGTTAGTTTGTAAAAACTTTCGATGAGATTTAAGGCTAGCTCCATTAAATAGGTTTACATTATAGCCCTGTTGTGTTTAAACCATGAAACTCATTTGTTTAAAATGTAAAAACTAGCAGTCAAGAAACTGATTTGAGTAGCAATTTGCTGAAGCTAATCATAATATTTATAGTATTGGTAGTTTTGACAAATCATATAATAGAATTGAGGTATTCTAATGATATGAATTCAGGTCAAGTATCATAAATTAATCATTTGAATTTCTAGCGCCATAACTCAAGAAAAAATTGTTTACATGCTATTTACAGTTGATGACTAGACGGACCTTCTACTGTCCAATGCGCTAATTTGATATGTTCTTGTTTATGAAGATCTGACGCGTGTGAAAAATTCAAGAAACTGCTTTGTGAAAAAATTTCATACGCTGCAATGATTCTTGAAGGCACGTCTATGTTGTAGATCAAATATCTAATTTTAGTTTGGTTATGCAAATAGTCTTATAATATATCTCTTTTCACTATGTTTTGTTTTTCTTTTTTATGACAGATGCCACATAAGTGTTTTGTTTATGTTGTTTTTGTTCACTCATCGATTATTCATTTTAATTTCTAGAGCCATATAAGATATATAATTGAGGTATTCTAATGTGGATGAGTGTCTAGAGTGTACAATTATTTCATATACTCATTTGTTTATATGTTGATGTATGTAAGTTTGTAAACTTTATGTAAAATCAGCATGTATATTTGTTTCACTGTTAATCATTTTTATTTGTCACATATGTTTCACATTTGTTGCCCCGCAGGCTGCTGCTTCAACCATGCGAAAGGTTGATCGACTCCCAACCAATCTGAAGCAATTAATCATTGAGTCTAGCCAAGAATGCTTCAGTGTCGACATCCCATGCTTGACAGCCACTGGAGACCCTTCAAATCCTCGCTGTGATGGTTATCCTCCGCAATATAGAAAGAGAGGTTCTGTTGCCGAGGTAAAAAGGTCCCCATGCCCAGTGTGGACGATGATGATGACTTTGAGCCCCCCAAAAAGAAGTGCAATATCAAAATGGATGCCGCAAACAAGACGCAGGTGAGTTTACAACATTGAACCCTCTTATCTATTCCAAAATCAACCTTTGAAATATGCAGCAAACAGTATCAATACGGTTGATATATATATATATATATATATATATATATATATATATATATATATATATATATATATATATATATATATATATATAGAGAGAGAGAGAGAGAGAGAGATTATGTTTTAAATATTAATCAAAATATTTTAATTATGCATATAATCATAATGCATACTTTCTGTGCTGCAACATACAACTTATTATATTAAACAAAAGCATTATTATCTTATAGGATTATTACTATATATTAACTTATCATATCAATCCAAAATTGTAATAGACCCTAAAATTATGTAAAAATCAGAATGCAGACATTATGATATTTAATTATTAACATATTTATTCATCTTTCCACCTTTTTCTTACAGAGACTCAACATCAGATGCAACCAAGGAGATGTTCTTAAGTCCATTCAAATAATGAATGAAAGGCAACATTAAGCTATAGTCAGAAATGGTTTCTCCAGCATTCTTGACATGATGATTGATGCAATTAGATGTTGGACACATCTTTGTTGGCTCATGCGGAAGCTAGACCCCAGAGACATGACTCTTCGTATTTGTCCAGACAAATAACTGAAAATCACCAAGGAGACTGTCCGTCTAATATTGGGTCTTCCAAATTTGGGTGGTGGGAAGCCACTAAATATTGATGAAGCAAATGTCGTGGCAAACCTTCGATCCTCCCTAAGCATTAGCAAGGATGAGTTTGTGATTTCAAAGCTACAGGACAGATTGAGGCTAGGCAACGATGATGAGCCGTCAATTCGATGTTTTTTATCCTCTTCAACCGACCGCTAGCTAGTCGATATCTTACAACAAGGTTCTACTGACGGAACAATTGGATCGATTCCCTCACGTTGACTGGTGCCATCTCATTTTCAGTGACCTGTGTGAAGCTGCCCAGAAATGGGACAATAGAAGCACTAATAATGTCTCGGTGACAATATACAGGTGTTCCATCGTTGTTCTTATAAGTTTCATACTTACTATGGTAAATCTTTTCTTAGTTTAACCCATTGCAACCCAAAAATACATTCATATCTTTTTTGTTTACGTTCACTTGTTACCATGTGCATATGACTTACATAATGTCACTATGTTATGTAGCTGTATTATTTGGACCACCTGCACCATGCCGCAGCACCCAACAACAAAAGTGACACTCCGCGCATCAAGTATTTTAACAAGAATATCATAAGGGCATTGTCAATGGCTGATAAGCATAAGCCACGACAGGTTGGCGAACATTTTGGTTATTGCCCTGTGAGTATTCACATCTAACAATCATAATTTTAGTTTTGTCCAATCCATTCAGTTTTTTCATGTGTACTCCAAATTGCACATTTTTTTCTCTTATATTTGTTTTGTAGTGTTTCCATGTTGCACAATATAAGGTGTCATCTATGTTAGGTGTATCACATCAGAAACTTTTTTGTTGTTTACAACAATCTTATCTATGACTATGTTTAAATCCAATTTATTGTAGTAGTTATCTCATTTTTCCTTCGATGCTACGAGACACTCAATTTACATAATTATTGATTTACATTTGGTTTCATCAGTTTCGGAGTAGCAATGAGACTTGTTACATCACAAAATCTAGATTTATTGGTCAGTTTGAGGTTAGATTACATCCCCACATTGTTATTTGTGTGTTTGCTTCTTATCATATTTATTCTCTTACTATATTTTTTTACTTCAGTCTACACTAAGGCCAGAATCAAGTGAGGCACCCCCAAATGAACATGGTCGACTTCCCAACATATACATCCAACTGCCTCTTATCCAAGACCTGATGTCAACTAAGATCCAGCAGCTTCTTGTACATCAACGCTCCAAGTTCCAAGCTTGCTTGCTTATGACTCAGAGGTTGGCAAGATAGTTGCCACTATGAAGCAATGTCTGAATAAGATTGGTAGGATGCAGTACTAGCTAGCTAATACATTTGGAGAGTTGATTGACGAGGTTCTCCGGGCTGAGATATATAGTTCAGACATTGAAGATCACATGACACAACCTTGCAATGCATTTGTACCTGGTCAGTTGTCATTTTCATCACATATGTATACTTCATGCAAACATATGATGCACTAATTCATAGTTTTCAATGTGTAGAACCAGCCACACAATCTAGTGATCAATTTGTATCTGAACCAATGATGACACCCACCCAGATGGAGTCGCAGATGACTCATAGTCAGGTGGAAAAAATTAGTTCACAGACAACAGGAAGTGCGACGAGTCTTCGATAGTTGCCCTGATGAATCGGTTACACCAAATACTGTTAGTATCTAAGTTTGACTTCTATACATTTGTGACTTGATATTGTGCATTTGACATTTACATATTATGATGAATGAATAATTCACTTTTTTGTGCAGCTAGGTCACACTGTGCCAGGTGGCATAGTTCATCCTGACTCTGGCCCAGTCTTTGACAAGACTCCTAGTGGAAATGTTAGTGCCTCAGGCATCTTCCTATAAAAAATGGAATGTGCTCACGCTCTCTAAACTACTTGTGTTCTAAGGCCATGGACATGGATAGGTACAAACTCATAAATTTGTGTGACCTCACATATTGTCTAATCCATATGTAGTAAACTTATATTTTCATACTTCCTTGTTACTTACTAAATTGTTGAGGTATTTTACCTCCTTAGTGCATGGTAACCAAAATGCATCTGTATTGATCAACTTATTTGAGAAAAAATAAAGGATGTTGACTGGAGAAACTATCGATGACTTGTTTAGCTAACATCATAAATACTTAAGGTATAGTAATGAACAAATGAGAATTAGTTTGTAATAGACTATCAACATATTTAGTTTTTATATGTGATAAAAGAAAATGTAATACTTTGGGTTGTATGAATAAACAAAATTGGTGTCAGGTGTTCCAATATTTTGCTAGTAGTTTTATGCAATATATGAAGGCAATAATTCACTCTTCCCATGTAGAAGATTAAATTCATTGTTTAGACACTGTTAAGTATTTGCAGATCTATTATGTAATTATGTATTTCATATTTACAAATAACATTTGTTTATGTTGTTGTATGTTCATTTTTTTATCATAGAAATATCATTGTCTTTGGTGAATATCGTGGCAATTGTTGTGACATACAACAATCTTTTGCTGATGGCGTGTGTATCGACAATGTGTTTATGCAATGCTTCATTGAGTGTGTCCGCGATGACGCGGCTAACCATATTTCTCCAATGACTGCTCACCAACTCATCCTAGACGTTAATGTTGGGGTAATCACTTATACTTTTATATCACTTTTATTGAATCCATAGTATCTATGGAAAATAAATAATACTACTCTATCCTATTTAGGCTATATTGAACTTCGAGGAGCAGGAGCAATATAGTAATTCTACTCGTCCTTTTGACCCTTCAATTTTGGAGAGTTACCTTTCAAACAAATTGCCTTTGTTCAAGAAGCTGGATGAGTACAAATCGGTAAATCTCAGTTCCCTGACCCCATCACACTGTCACTGCATTTTGTTGCATTTAAATTTCAATCGTATTCATGCATATCAACCATAGTATACTCAACATTTGGCATTTTAATTTTTTACAAGCATATCATAGTACCCATGCTACGCGCAGGACATTGGACCTTGTATGTTGTTAATTTTCAGATTGGATGCATACATGTGTTAGATTCCAACCCATATGGGCCAGAACTAGGTGGGACTACATGGAAGAGTTACCATGCTACACCTATGGATATGGGTGACATGCATTTGCCATAGGCCAGGTTAATAACGAGTAGGCTCAATCGGCTCAATCTAGCCATACAACATGTTCGACCAAGATCAGCCCTCCCTGCCTTTTGGAACTACCCTATTGAACTCCCCACGAACTGTCCAACAATGAAAGCGGGGTCTAACGATTGTGAATTCTTTGTTATGAGATATATGCAGTACTATGACTACATGGATGGAACTATTAATGTAGTTATTGATCCGATACGTAATTGCCAGCTAGCTATTTTGTGCTATGATAGAATGTATGCATAATTATGTCTATCTCACAGTTTCCTTATAATGGTTTGTAGGATAATTCAGAGGACGTTCACTCTCTTGTACTGTATTACATGATATTCCATCGCCTAAACAAAAATAGCTCCATGCTTTCAGATTTAGAAAGGTTCAAGTTCTCTCAGTAGTAGCCTAGTCTAGATCACTGTCACTGAACAGAGTTTATGTCTATCATGATCTGTTGGCTTATATTAGCGTACAGATCATACTTTTATCCATATGCGCTCTTAACAATCTTCTAGCTATGTCGTACTAGATATGTTTTATATGGTAATATGCTATGTGTCACTATATTTATATGTCGCTTTATATTTATATATGTTATGTACTCTTGCAATTCTGTTCTGTCATGATTATGTATTTATCTGGAATGCTTTATGCCTTTTTATTCGGTTCTTCATAATAGACGATAGCATATACCTAGTGACCACATTGCGCCAGCTGTTTATCTATAGGAATAAAAAGACTTTATGCCATGAAATGAATATCATTTTATATGGCTAAACAAATCCACCGTTAGCATATTGCATAGGAAATAATTCCAAAAAATCATTATCATGAGGGTTTGATCCCACTCCCTGGTGTTTATCAAGGCAATAGCACTCCAACGGGAACCAGTCCATATATTAACATTTTCATGGTTTCAATGTATGCAACATATTATTTAATAAGAGCAAACCCGTGAATCTGTTATCCAAAAAATCACTCCTTAGTTAATCACAGAAAAATATACTCTAAATATACTAGTAACATCATTTATTCATATTAAACTTTTTCCGTTCACCTTAATTACTTTGCATTACTAGGGATAATCCATATAGTGAACTTTTAACGCAAATAATCATCGTATAGTATCATGATCATAACATATTCATATAATGAGATATAAAATTTTGCATGTATGTTTCACAATCTTGTCACCTAATCGTCATTGGATCCATGGTCTCAAGAATCAACCAGTTTATGCTTCTTTGAAGTCGATGTCTCCTTCCACTAGGGGGCCATCATTGAATTCTTGTTTCTAGACTCGGACGACCGTTCTCTTTTTCTATCAGCAAGGCTAGCCAATTTAACCCTATTCTCCTCCATAGATAGACAGGTGTGACTGTTGTGTCCATCAGCAATGCCACACTTTTGGCACTTTTGATTCTTCTTCTTTTCTCCTTTCGCACCCAATTTGACAACTCTTTGCTCACTAGTTTTGATCGTCCTTCCCTTTGGCCTTGCGTTATCTGGTCGCACGAAGATTATGCCATCTACAGCAAATTCCAGTCTCTACATGCCATACAAAAACATATTATTTGACCCATTTTACGATGTCAAGTTATAAATATTTGTGAACATTAAATAAATAGAATAGTTTCAATTTAATAAAATTAAAATTACAACATTTCTAACATCCCCATCTCGTGCCCCCTCACAATCAACATTTCCAGCAATCGCCATTTGCAAATCGGATTGATGTTCCGCATCAATATTTCTGCTTCCATCCAACTCATCAGTGCATTATAGTCAATATTACAAATAATGTTTAAATCATCAAAATTGTTTGCATTATATAGGAATTGCCATTACTTTTTTGTGCCATATATTACCTGTTGCAGTGTACGTACTGGCATATGATCTTCATTATCACATTGCAACACATGTTCCCCTTCATCATTTCCAACAGCCTCCACCTCGCCCTAGAACGTTTAATTATTACAATTGGCAACAATTAATTTGTGAATAAAATGTAGAATAATTGTATAAATAAACACCACCTACATGGTTGCCCTCGCTAGTACTTGCACCACCAGCATCACCACATCCTATATCTAGCTCCAAACGCACAAGCATCTCCAATAGTTCATCCATTGCATCCAAGGCCTTATCACTCCCTGTCTTTGACATAATAGCATGGTTTACTACCTTCATTGCTTTTTAAGCAACATTTTCTTCCTATATGATTTTGTCTCTTCATCCTTTCTATTCAATTTCTTGTCATTTCTTGAAAATATCACATCTTGCATAGCTGAGTACATGTAACGCTGTAGAACGTATTCCTTAGGTATCCTTTCTAGCTTAATGTGCATGAATGTTCGTATAAGATGCACACAAAATAGGCCTACATTTAAACAAGTGGGTAACATTTCACATTCACCTTATATTATTAACATATACATCATATGACGTTATACCACAACACTTACATACATGTGTGCTCCCACTGTTTGCATTCACTTTTAAACTTCCCAGCCTCTACATCCGCCATCACTCTGAATTGGTGTTGCCCCCACATGATTTTTTCGATCTCGAAGTATGCTGCACCAACCAATCATTTGTGCCACCATCTGGATCAAGTGATATCCTATACGCAGTAGCATATTTTATTAACTCCAAGAAACCTATCCATCACAGCCCTTGTGTATGCCCTTGCAACCCTAATTTCGAACATATGTATGTTATGATATCCTTTTGTCCCTACATATGTCCTAATTAGATTCTTATTGTGATCCTATTAAATAGTATAATGCATAAATAATATTACATACCATATAGCCTAACGTCTCTTTTCCCTCTTGCATCTTCCTACTATGAAGTAGTTTCAGCATTTGCTTTGCAAACTCATGAAGTGAGGTGTTTGAATCGACATGAGCACTCTTCACGAGTTTGTTCATGCTCTCGCTATGTTGTGTAGATACTATAAGCCCACAATAGTCATGTTTGAAAAAAGCAGAAATATTCCTTACGAATTTCGTATAATTTTCTAAGAGTACTATCCTCATGCAGGTTAAACTCATCAAGCATCATTGCCCATGCATCCCCAAACTCTATTTCAGTCAATGGATGATGTATTATAGACTGGAACTTTGTCTTAAAATATGCCTCAGCATAACGTGCATACAACTCATTTAGAAATGGCATGTACCTATTTTTGTCACACCCGGTTTTAGAAGACAAACCGAATGCGAACCATGTACGTGCCAGGATCAGCAATTCACGTACACAGCAGTTACATAACTAGACATCATCACAGAGTGCTCAAATAATGATATAAAAGAAGGTATAATAGTCGATTACATCATGATGTCTGGGACATCCACATTGTCTTTAACAATTATCAAAGTGCGGAAAAGAAACGTAGATACACACGGCCTACACAGGCAGCCGACTGGGGGTTTGCCGTTAACCCACGCCTAGAACTCATCGTACTCTTGGAACTCCTGGAAGTCCTCCTCCACGACTTCATCTTCACCTGATCAGTGGTTGCAACGTGGACAACCTAGGGGGTTTGGTGTGTAAAGCAAGGGTGAGTACACATCAACATACTCAGCAATATGTCTCGTTTGGCTGTAGTGGACTAGCTTTATGTGGAGTTTAGTCAAGCAGTTGCTTTTAGTTGATCAGGTTATTATTACTAGTAGAAAGCCAAGTTTTAGCATTAACCCAAGTTGTTAACCCAATGTATCCTTTCCAAACGGAAAGAATACCACTTACCATCACCATAGTCATAACCAAAACCTTCATCCTCATCACCACCTGTAAACCATACATCTCTGATCAAGTATCTCTAATCAATGGAGCTCCCTTGGCCACTCATAACCGCGAGCACGGCTGATATATCAGTTTCATAACACTCTGCAAAGGTTGCGCACTTTACCCACAAGCCATGATTCCCTCTTGCCTCGGGCCGATCAAACCCTTAAACACTACCAAGGTGAATAGGCAGGGTCTCACTACGTAGCCTTTACAAAGATTCCCTGGGGCTGTAACCGCCCGTTAGTTTTCCTAAATGCACCGCACTCCTCCCCAAGGGGCGAACCAACCTTGGCAGAGCGAGCCGCATACACCGAGCCCCATTAACGGCACGACGGCAAAGCGAACTACACCCCAGTTCCTCTAATTACTCAGCTAAGGGCGTCCCACTCCAGCCTCATGGTTGCACTGTTTTCCCGGGCGGTCATCCAACGAACCAGTCCTTACAGAGAGGCACTCGAGAAACAGCTCGAGCCCCCTTAAATGTCACAGTACCATCATCATAATCAAAAGGGAAAACAGCGTATCATAGATAATCTCATCATGTTCATTGATTAATGTGAAGCACTAGCATATAGCTAAACTAGAATAGCCCAACCAAAATAGGTAAGCAAGGACAAGATAAACAAAAGCTAGTCGATCATTAGATATAAATTGTGTAAATGCGAGGAGTGAATTATAAGAATGAGTAGGACATAGATGGGTCAAGGGACACTTGCCTTCACCAACCAGCGGCTGCTTAGGGTCTTCACCTGCAATTCCTTCGGACTCCACCAATTGACCATTATCTATACGAGTTCAAACATACATTCCACACTTTTAATACAAAAGAACAGTACACCATACAATAGAATGTAATAAATAAACAGACGTTTGACGCGGAGCTCACACCTACGACTAAGTGAGAAAGGAAAAGTAACGGTCGAGGCTACGGCCGACGAGCGATCACGTCACACGATTATAAATTAAAATACTCGTCTAAATAGAATGGTATTAATTTAGCCATCGCGTTAAGCATAGGATAAAGTCATGTTCCATGTTTAATTATTATGAATAGATAAAGGTAAATTAAAAGGATTGTCGCGTGACGAGACGCGCGACACAGCACCTAAATTAAATTAAGAAATAAACGACCCGTCGTGCGACAGGGTGTGCAACGAGACTCTTGCATTAATTATAAAGAAACGTTAAGCATCGTGCGACGAAACGCACGACGGCATACATCATCTGAACTGAATTTAAAATGAAACGTCGCGCGACACAGCTCATTAATAAAGATGAATTTAAAATGAATCGTTGCGCGACGAAGCGCACGACGCAGCACATCGACTAAACTAAAATAAAAAAATGGATTAAACTAAAAGTTGAATGTCGCACAACTATAGTCGCGTGCGCGAGAACAAGCTGTGCGCGCCGGGGGCTCGCGAGCCGCGTCGGGGCACGTGAGGCCACGCCGGGGCACGAGCCGCCGGGGACACGGGCACGGCCACCAGGGCACGAGGACACAGGGCCGCGGGGCGCGAGGGTAGCCGGAGCGTAGGGCCACGCGTGGGGGCCACCGAGGGCGCGCCGGCACGCAGGGTGTGGGGCCGCCGAGGGTGCGCCGGCACGCAGGGTGTGGGGCCACCGGGGGGCGAGGCCACCGGGGCACGGGGCCGCGGGGGCGAGCCACCGCCGGGCAGCGAGGGGCGCAGACGCAGAGGCCATCGAGGGCGAGCCACCGCCAGGGCGCGGGGGCGAGGCCGCTGGGCCGCCGAGGCGCGGGCGCGGGGCCACGGGGCGAGCCGCCGCCAAGGCGCAGACGCGCAGGGGCGCGGGCGCGGGGGCCGCCAGGGCAGGGGCGCAGGGGCGAGGCCGCCGAGCCACCGGGGCACGGGCATGAGGCCGCGGGGTGAGCCGCCGCTAGGGCGCGGACGCGCAGGGGTGCGGTGTCACACCCGGCTTTAAGGAACAAAGTCAGGTGCATCTCATACATGCGCCAAGAAGACAACATATATAATAACAGAGTGCATAGAGATAAATGTCACAATACATCAGAGTATTTAATACATAGCAGAAGACTTACAAAATAAATTATAAATATAAAACGAACTAAGGATCGTCGGCGCCAATGTCAACTGAGAAACGCCACCTAGATCAGATCATACTCCTCGATACTTGACTCCACTTGAAACCACCTGTTCTTCTCCTGTGGGGGGGTGTGAGACAGCAAGGGTGAGCTCACACATGTTCATCGCTCAACAAATTGTGGGGAATAATGTGACATGAACTCACCAAAGATGGGAGTTCATGAAGTGTAAGGCTGATCAACAATAGAGGTTAAAGCTGAGCATTGCTTTTAAGTAGTTGGTCAAAATTTTATTAGCAGTTACTAAGTGTAAGTAAATACCAAACCATAATAAAATAATATAACAAAATTAATAACAAATCCCATGCAAATGCAAATGACAAATTGAGTTTAGGTTCCATAATTTAATAATCAGAGAGTCCTGAGCCGCTCATGACCGTGAGCTCGGCTAGTATACCAGTTTTACACTCTGCAGAGGTTGTACCCTTTACCCACAAGTTGTGTTTCCCATGTCGCCAGGGTTAGCTAGGCCCTTAGACACTACCAAGGTGAATGGCTAGGGATCCACTACGAGGCCTTTACAAAGTTCCACTAGCTTCCGAAAACCCGCTACAGTTTATAGGAAGTTCCAATGCAGGGTTCTTGTCTGACCGCCATCGCAGCAAAATCATCCAAGGACCTCCCTACACTGACCACTCCCCTACTGCCCTTGCCCCTTTCGGGTAAGGTAGTCTTCCACTAGCTTTCCTAATTAGTCAGCCAAGGGGTCCCATTCCTCCCTTGTGGTGGCACGTGGTTCTCAAGTTAAGCTCCATGTTCTAATTAACAATAACATAATGATCTTGACATGAACATAAATAGAATAACAAAATAACTGGAACATGGATATAATGAAATATTAACCCAAAAACCACGTAAAGCAATAGCATAACTACCCATACGATTCAGGGGTAAACAAGGTAATCAGGATAAACAGACTAGGGAAACCTATTGGGTCCCATCAAAATTAAACCTATGCATGGTAAATGATTATAAACAACATTATTGGGTAACAAAAGTGAATCAAGGGCACAACTTGCCTAGCACTTGAGATTCCAGGTACCAACTTGCTTTTCAGATGACACGTGCCTTCGTGCTAGTCGTAGCAATACAAACAAACATGGTATGAACAAAATTAACATCACACCAAACATAAGTACAAACTGAATAATAATGATCTACGCGAAGCTACGAGATCGCGGGTTCGAAAACCACTAAAATCGGAGTTATGGTTATTAAGTTATGATTTTCTGAAGTTATTTAATGCCTAGAATAGAGTTATTCATGTGAATAATTTTAAATCAAGTTTTATGGTTAGACAAAGATACCAGATGATAAATAATATTTAAACAAAATAAATGCCACTGGAATGAATCAATTTGGAGTTATATATTTTAAGTTATGAATTTCTGAATGTTTTATGTGTTTTATGCAAGATTAAATAGGCTATAAATTTTAATGTGACATTCATGTCAAAACAGTGGTACTAATTGATAAACAATAATTTTATAAAATTATAGAAATTGGAACGAATAAATTTGGACTCCATATGAATTTTCTAGGAATTTTGCAAGTTCTAGCAAATATCTTCGTATTAAAAATCCATTTCCTATGTATTTTTTTCTGAATTTTCTAATCTTTTGGACTGGGCGCACAATTACCAAAATCAGCAGGGGTCTCAGCGCAAGTTTTTTTTAAGACTCAGGCTTTGGACGGCGGGTTTATATGTTAAAAGTTCAGGGTTTCTTTTGTAACATGCACGGCGAAGCGGTGTCGGTGGAGCAGGGCCGTTGGATCGGAGATCCACGATTTATAATCAATGCGCCAGCGATCTAATCGGGGCCATCGGTCACACAACGGACGGTCACAGACGACACCGCGTGACCACTCCCCCGATCGAGTCAGCACCGTCCGATTAACTTCCAGCGGCCACAAACCCAAATGAACGGCCGATCACCTTTCTTCCTCCTCTCTCCATCCCAGCTACCCCAACCCCAAGTCGGCCACAGCACTGGACTGCGACTGAGCCATGGTTGGCCTCACCAGTGGCTGGCGCGACCGAGCCCAGCACCCATGGCGGCACTCCGCTAGTGAGACACCCATCCAGCGTACCAGTACACCACCCGCAATCCAGCTAGCCCTAAGAATAGAGGACGACAAGATGGAAGTAATAGGGGTCCTTACCGGCTATTGAAGCGATTGGGATGCCCTCGGCGGAACGGATTCACGCCGGCGAGAAATCCCACTAGGCCATGCCGTGCAGGCACCCGCACTCGTTCGCCCGGGGAGAATCCGATGGATGGCTCCACGGGGCCTGGCAACGGCGAAATCCGCCAGGGGATATTTGCCGCGAGCACACACTCCACAGATTCGCGCCATAGACATGCGCCCAAGGTCTCAAGTCAACCCCGAGCGATGGAGCAGTATATGGTTTCTCCCTCCCTCACGATTTGCACTGCCAGAACGACAGCACAGTGGCCATCACTTCACTCTCCGCCACGGCAAACTTGGATCACAGTGGCATGTGCAGCTCGGCCAGCGCACCAAGGTGGGAGGAGGAGCGTCTGGGAATAAGAGGAGGAGGAGGGCGCAGGACGCACGACCTTATAGCCGACTTGGTCAGACGCCACAACCTCTACGCGCGACAAAGACGCCGAGGTTTCCCCGCGTCGCACGGGTGGTTTCGGCTCGACAAGAAGAACAGGACTGGGGGATGAAACTTCTACCAAATGGGGCCCACCGACCGGAGACTGGACGAGACAAGTGCGCGAGTGGTGTTGGTCGCTGACAAACAGGCCCGGCCCACGCATCCGAGAACCTAACTTTGGCGAGTGGGGGCCACCGGTCAGCGCAGAATTGAAGGCGTGCGCGCCGAGAGTCTGACGGGAGGGGCCCGGATGTCGGTGCTGGTCTCCAGTTGGGCCACACGGTGAGGCTGGAGATGGGTCGAAAGAAAGGTTTTGGCCCAGATGCGGGCCTAGTTCCCTTTTCTTTTTTTCTTTTAATCTTATTTTCTGTTTTGTTTTCTTATTTTGAATCTCAAATTCAACTTGGTGACAAAATTTGTTTTCAGATTAAATGTTTCCCCTAGACCATACCAAAATATGAAGAAGTTATTTATTCATAGATTTATTTTGTATAGTATGATATTCCTTTCTTTCCCCTTTTTCCTATTTTGCTAATTCTCCTAAATTCCAATTTGAGGCACTAACATATTTTTTTCTTTACAATATATTTTTTTGTTATATTGTCATAAAATGCACACCCAATAAAATCTAGCATGATGCATAATTTATTAGCATATATTTTTTATTACTTATTTGTTTTTTTAAAGATGGTGTTCACATGTGAAGACAATTAGGTTCAACCCACACATATGAAGTGAAATTGTTTCTCCTTTTAGATTATCACTTCCAAATTACAAATTGGGTATTACAAATCCTACCCCCCTTAAAAAGAATCTCATCCTCGAGATTTAGGAAGGACTAGGAAAAGATGGGGAAAAACTATGCGAAGCTCTTCTTCTCTCTCCCAAGTAGTTTCATCTTCTCCATGATGACTCAATTGCACTTTGTACATCTTTATCACTTCATTCCTTGTAACTTGAGTCAATGTATCGAGAATCTTGATAGGATACTCCATGTAAGTCAAATCACCCTGAACATAGAGCTCTTCCATCGGTAACTATTCCTCAGGGACACGGAGACACTTCTTAAATTGAGACACATGGAATACATTATGCACATCAGATAGACTAGCAGGTAGCTTGAGTTGATAGGCTATCTCTCCAACTCGCCTAAAAACTCAAAAGGGTCCAATAAAGCGAGGGGACCATTTGCCCTTAACTTACATCTCCTCATTCCACGAAGTGGTGACATCTTAAGGTGCACATGATCACCTTCCTCAAACTCCGGTGGTCTTCTTCTATTATCAGTGTAGCTCTTTTGCCTGGTTTGAGCTACCCTCAAATTCTCCCGAATTATACGGACTTGTTCTTCTGCCTCTTGAATAAGTTCTGGTCCAAAGATCTGTTTTCCTCTAGTCTGGTCCAAAATAGAGGAGTCCTGCATTTCCTGTCATATAAAGCCTCGAACGGTGACATCTTCAGACTAGCCTGGTAACTATTATTATGTGAGAACTCAGCATAAGGTAGACTCTTGTTCCAGCAACTACCATGCTGAAGGGTACAAGCTCTCAACATATCCTCCAATACTTGATTAGTCCTATTAATCTGTCCATCAGTCTGAGGGTGATAGGCTGAACTAAATTTCAACTTCATATCCATTTTCTCATGAAAACTTTTCCAAAATCTGGAGGTAAACTATGATCCTCTATCCAAAATGATCTTCTTCGGTACACTGTGTAGAGTCACAATCCGAGCCATATATAACTCTGCCAATTGAGATACTTTATAAGTAGTCTTGACCGGAATGAAATGAGCCACTTTGGCCAGTCTATCCACAATCACCCGTATAGAATCATATCCTCTCGGGGTGTGAGGCCATCCAGTAATGAAATCCATATCAATCTCTTCTTACTTCCACTCGGGTAGCTTTAATGGGTGTAATAGTCTAGCTAGTGGTGTTCAGCCTTAACTCTTTGACACACATCGCACATAGCCACATGTGCAGCCACAACTCTCTTCAATCCATACCACCAATACTTCCACTTCAAATCCTGATACATCTTGGTACTACCAGGATGAATAGAATAATCCAAGTCATGGGCTTCCTTTAAAATAGACTCACGAAGGCTATCAATCTCAGGAACTCATATCTGATCCTTGAACCATACTGTGCCTTGCTCATCTTTTGTGAATTCCGGACCTCGTCCTTCAGTAATCAGATCCTTAATCTCTTGTATTTTAGCATCACCAATTTGTCCTTTGTGGATTTCTTGTTCCAAGGTAGGTTCCACATCAATAATAACTCCTTCAGTGTGAGCAACTATCCCCAGGTTAAGTCTCCTGAAATCCTCAACAATCTCATCGGGTAGCTGGGCAACAACAGCTGAATGAACATGCTCCTTTCGACTCAAGGCATCTCCAACCAAATTTGCCTTGCCCGGGTGATAGTGAATCTCCAAATCATAATCCTTAATAAGCTCCAACCAACGACGTTGCCTAAGGTTGAGATCCTTCTGAGTGAATATATACTTCAAACTCTTATGATCCGTATATACTTGGCACTTGGTTCCCTTAATATAATGTCTCCATATCTTGAGCGCATGCACAACGGCTGCTAGTTCTAAGTCATGAGTGGGGTAGTTCAACTCTTGTTTCCGCAAGTGACGAGACGCATAGGCAATCACATGTCTTTCTTGCATGAGCACACATCCCAAGCCTTAGCCACATGCATCACAATAAATGTCAAATCCCTTCTGCAGATCTGGCATAACCAACACTGGGGTGACATCAATCTCAACTTCAGTTGGTTAAATCTATCTTGGTACTTCTCGTCCCACTTAAACTCTCTTTCCTTCTCCAGAAGTGAGGTCATACGCTTAGTGACCTTAGAAAATTCTTCAATAAATTTCCGATAATATCCTACAAGTCCCAAGAAACTCCGAATCTCAGTAACTGTAGTGGGTACTCTCCACTCCATTATCTCCTTGACTTTAGCAGGATCCACTGATATTCCTTCGTTAGAAATGATATGTCCGTGAAATGGCACCTCGCCAATCCAAAACTCGCATTTGTTGTACTTAGCGTAGAGTTGATTGTCTCGTAGCTTCTGTAGCACCAATCTCAAATGTTCCTCATGATCACGTTCACTCTTGGAATAAATAAGAATATCGTCGATGAACACTACGACGAATCTATCCAGATTATGAACACCTTATTCTTTAGATCCATAAAATAGGTTGGTGCATTAGTTGGTCCTAATGACATAACGGTGAACACATATAAACCATATCGGGTCGATAAAATCGTCTTGGGAATATCCGATGGCCTAATCTTCGTTTGGTGATAACCCGTTCAGAGATCGATCTTCAAGAATACCCTAGCATCTCTCATCCGATCAAACAAATCCTCAATACGGGGTAATGGATACTTGTTCTTCATAGTGACATCATTAAGGGTCCTATAATCCATGCACATCCCTTGCGATCTTTCTTCCTTCTGTACAAATAGAACCGGCGCTCCATAAGGTGAAGAATCCGAACGAATATACCCAGCCTCTTGTAACTCCGTTAATTGTTTCTTAAGTTCCTTTAGTTCTTCTATGGACATTCTGTATAGCCGTTTAGAAATAGGAGCAGTCTCAGGTAAGAGATCAGTGACCAACTCAACTTCAAATCTTTGTCCTTTGGAACTGGTGAGTTCTACGGTTCCCTTAGCACAGTGTATATACTGCCTTTGCCTTTCTTAACCATGATATACCAAGGATCAAGTCTATACTGCTCTCTTCTAACAGTATAGGGGTAGCCAATCTGGGTTAGAAATATAGGGTAAGAAAGGAAGAATTGTAGACAAGGCGAGTAATTACGAGGAATGTTACTGCGGGGGATTTATTAGCTAAGTAGATTAGTGTGTCGCCCACTAAAGCTAATACATTACCTTATAGTGGTACATGCTAAGATGCCCAACTACAATGTTTCAATCAATCAAAGAAGCAAATCAAGCATTCATCATCAGAACAATCAATCGACATTTTTTTAATAGAGAAAATAGTTTTAATTTTGTCTTGGGTTCCCTATCTCTGAAAAAGTTCATAGTTGTAGGATTCCAAGGTGTGAAATCCATCTTGTCTCAGAGTAGAGAAGGTAAAAATGATCAGAGTAGAACAGTAGAAGGAGAGACAGGATCAAGATAAGGTAAGTATAGAATGAATCGGAGTAGGTAAGGATTTATCCATTTCTATCTAGGTTTCGTCCTACAGTCAACATTTCCTCTGATACCACTTCTGTCACACCCGGCTTTAAGGAACAAAGCCAGGTGCATCTCATACATGCGCCAAGAAGACAACATATATAATAACAGAGTGCATAGAGATAAATGTCACAATACATCAGAGTATTTAATACATAGCGGAAGACTTACAAAATAAATTATAAATATAAAACGAACTAAGGATCGTCGGCGCCAGTGTCAACTGAGAAACGCCACCTAGATCAGATCATACTCCTCGATACTTGACTCCACTTGAAACCACCTGTTCTTCTCCTGTGGGGGGGTGTGAGACAGCAAGGGTGAGCTCACACATGTTCATCGCTCAACAAGTTGTGGGGAATAATGTGACATGAACTCACCAAAGATGGGAGTTCATGAAGTGTAAGGCTGATCAACAATAGAGGTTAAAGCTGAGCATTGCTTTTAAGTAGTTGGTCAAAATTTTATTAGCAGTTACTAAGTGTAAGTAAATACCAAACCATAATAAAATAATATAACAAAATTAATAACAAATCCCATGCAAATGCAAATGACAAATTGAGTTTAGGTTCCATAATTTAATCATCGGAGAGTCCTGAGCCGCTCATGACCGTGAGCTCGGCTAGTATACCAGTTTTACACTCTGCAGAGGTTGTACCCTTTACCCATAAGTCGTGTTTCCCATGTCGCCAGGGTTAGCTAGGCCCTTAGACACTACCAAGGTGAATGGCTAGGGATCCACTACGAGGCCTTTACAAAGTTCCACTAGCTTCCGAAAACCCGCTACAGTTTATAGGAAGTTCCAATGCAGGGTTCTTGTCTGACCGCCATCGCAGCAAAATCATCCAAGGACCTCCCTACACTGACCACTCCCCTACTGCCCTTGCCCCTTTCGGGTAAGGTAGTCTTCCACTAGCTTTCCTAATTAGTCAGCCAAGGGGTCCCATTCCTCCCTTGTGGTGGCACGTGGTTCTCAAGTTAAGCTCCATGTTCCAATTAACAATAACATAATGATCTTGACATGAACATAAATAGAATAACAAAATAACTGGAACATGGATATAATGAAATATTAACCCAAAAACCACGTAAAGCAATAGCATAACTACCCATACGATTCAGGGGTAAACAAGGTAATCAGGATAAACAGACTAGGGAAACCTATTGGGTCCCATCAAAATTAAACCTATGCATGGTAAATGATTATAAACAACATTATTGGGTAACAAAAGTGAATCAAGGGCACAACTTGCCTGGCACTTGAGATTCCAGGTACCAACTTGCTTTTCAGATGACACGTGCCTTCGTGCTAGTCGTAGCAATACAAACAGACATGGTATGAACAAAATTAACATCACACCAAACATAAGTACAAACTGAATAATAATGATCTACACGAAGCTACGAGATCGCGGGTTCGAAAACCACTAAAATCGGAGTTATGGTTATTAAGTTATGATTTTTTGAAGTTATTTAATGCTAGAATAGAGTTATTCATGTGAATAATTTTAAATCAAGTTTTATGGTTAGACAAAGATACCAGATGATAAATAATATTTAAACAAAATAAATGCCACTGGAATGAATCAATTTGGAGTTATATATTTTAAGTTATGAATTTCTGAAGGTTTTATGTGTTTTATGCAAGATTAAATAGGCTATAAATTTTAATGTGACATTCATGTCAAAACAGTGGTACTAATTGATAAACAATAATTTTATAAAATTATAGAAATTGGAACGAATAAATTTGGACTCCATATGAATTTTCTAGGAATTTTGCAAGTTCTAGCAAATATCTTCGTATTAAAAATCCATTTCCTATGTATTTTTTTCTGAATTTTCTAATCTTTTGGACTGGGTGCACAATTACCAAAATCAGCAGGGGTCTCAGCGCAAGTTTTTTTTTAAGACTCAGGCTTTGGACGGCGGGTTTATATGTTAAAAGTTCAGGGTTTCTTTTGTAACATGCACGGCGAAGCGGTGTCGGTGGAGCAGGGCCGTTGGATCGGAGATCCACGATTTATAATCAATGCGCCAGCAATCTAATCGGGGCCATCGGTCACACAACGGACGGTCACAGACGACACCGCGTGACCACTCCCCCGATCGAGTCAGCACCGTCCGATTAACTTCCAGCGGCCACAAACCCAAATGAACGGCCGATCACCTTTCTTCCTCCTCTCTCCATCCCAGCTACCCCAACCCCAAGTCGGCCACAGCACTAGACTGCGACTGAGCCATGGTTGGCCTCACCAGTGGCTGGCGCGACCGAGCCCAGCACCCATGGCAGCACTCCGCTAGTGAGACACCCATCCAGCGTACCAGTACACCACCCGCAATCCAGCTAGCCCTAAGAATAGAGGACGACAAGATGGAAGTAATAGGGGTCCTTACCGGCTATTGAAGCGATTGGGATGCCCTCGGCGGAGCGGATTCACGCCGGCGAGAAATCCCACTAGGCCAAGCCGTGCAGGCACCCGCACTCGTTCGCCCGGGGAGAATCCGATGGATGGCTCCACGGGGCCTGGCAACGGCGAAATCCGCAAGGGGATATTTGCCGCGAGCACACACTCCACAGATTCGCGCCATAGACATGCGCCCAAGGTCTCAAGTCAACCCCGAGCGATGGAGCAGTATATGGTTTCTCCCTCCCTCACGATTTGCACTGCCAGAACGACAGCACAGTGGCCATCACTTCACTCTCTGCCACGGCGAACTTGGATCACAGTGGCATGTGCAGCTCGGCCAGCGCACCAAGGTGGGAGGGTTTTCTCATATTGTCCAACACATATGCCCAAACCAAAATCTCAGCATGACGCATAATTTTATTAGCAACACATGGGATCAAATAGACCTTTTTATTCCTCCTAAAATAGTATCATACCGAATACTAACTAAAGGAACCTATAGATCCTACAAATAGTAGTAATTTACATATATGTTTATGTAGCTTGGTGGAGCTGGTGGTGGTGGAGATGGTGGTTGCTCTTGTCGTTGTCTCTCCAACCGTGATTGCCTTATTTCTTGCTGTATCTCCAGACGGGTCTGACGTATTTCCTCGCGTTCTTGTCTTATCTGGTTTTGCATTTCGGTCATCATATCTGTCAATTGTTGTATTACCAGCCTTTGGGTTGCGATCACTTGCTCGGTTTCAACAGGTGGGGGATTTGGAGGATTCATTTCTGTTTGCTGTTGCGTGATAATCTTTCCTTTCCTGGTATTGACCATTGTGGGTAGAGAATTTGGAGTTACTGCTATAATATTGGAGCCAAGCAGTATAGATCTGATACTCGGTATGTCATGGTTAAGAAAGGCAATGGTGGTTTATACACTGCGCTAAGGGAACCGTAGAACTCACTACTACTAAAGGAGAAAGGTTTCAAGTTAACATTGCAGTAACCTCCTCATCCATGCGTGCAATGTTCTTTATGCCTGAGGAGTTTGTTGGTGACAACATCCGGGTGGTTAGAGATTTTCCGGATGTCTTTCCAGAGGAGTTACCAGGGATGCCACCTGATAGAGAAGTTGAGTTTGTTATTGACCTCTTACCTAGAACCGCCCCTATTTCTAAACGGCCATATAGGATGTCCGTAGAGGAGTTGAAGGAACTTAAGAAGCAGTTAACTGAGTTACAAGAGGCTGGGTACATTCGTCCGAGTTCCTCACCTTGGGGAGCACCGGTCTTGTTTGTACAGAAGAAGGATGGATCGCAACGGATGTGTGTGGATTATAGATCTCTTAATGATGTTACGGTGAAGAACAAGTATCCGTTGCCCCGTATTGAAGATTTATTTGACCAAATGAGAGGTGCAAGAGTATTTTCGAAGATTGATCTCCGATCCGGTTATCATCAGATGAGGATTAGACCATCGGATATTCCCAAGACGGCTTTCTCGACTAGATATGGATTATATGAGTTCACAGTTATGTCGTTTGGATTGACTAACGCACCAGCCTATTTTATGAACTTAATGAACAAGGTGTTTATGGAGTATTTGGACAGATTCGTCGTGGTATTCATCGACGATATTCTTATTTATTCTCAGAGTGAAAGTGATCACGAGGAACATCTGAGGATGGTGCTACATAAGCTACGAGATAATCAACTCTATGCCAAGTTCAGCAAGTGCGAGTTTTGGATTGGCGAAGTGCCATTTCTTGGTCATATTATTTCTAATGGAGGAATAGCAGTGGATCCTGCTAAAGTTAAGGAAATAATGGAGTGGAGAGTACCCACTACAGTTACTGAGATTCGAAGTTTCTTAGGACTTGCTGGATATTATCGGAGGTTTATCGAAGGATTTTCTAAGATTGCTAAACCTATGACTTCGCTTTTGGAGAAAGGAAAAGAATTTAAGTGGGACGAGAAGTGTCAAGACAGCTTTGATCTATTGAAGAAGAGGTTGATGTCGCCACCAGTATTGGTTATGCCAGACCTATAGAAAGGATTTGATATCTATTGTGATGCATGTGGCCAAGGCTTAGGATGTGTGCTCATGCAAGAAGGACATGTGATTGCTTATGCTTCTCGTCAGTTGCGGAGACATGAATTGAACTACCCCACTCATGACTTGGAATTGGCTGCCGTTGTGCATGCGCTTAAGATTTGGAGACATTATATCATGGGGACCAAGTGTCAAGTGTATACGGATCATAAGAGTTTGAAGTATATATTCACTCAGAAGGATCTCAACCTTAGGCAACGCCGTTGGTTAGAGCTTATCAAGGATTATGATTTGGAGATTCACTATCACCCGGGCAAGGCAAACTTGGTTGCAGATGCCTTGAGTTGCAAGGAGCATGTTCATTCAACTGTTGTTGCCCAGCTACCCGATGAGATTGTTGAGGATTTCAGGAGACTTAACCTGGGGATAGTTGCTCATATTGAGGGAGTTACTATTGATGTGGAACCTACTTTGGAGCAAGAGATCCGCAAAGGACAAATTGGTGATGCTAAGATAAAAGAGATTAAGGATCTGATTACTGAAGGTCGAGTTCCGGAGTTCACGGAGGATGAGCAAGGCACGATATGGTTCAAGAATCGGATCTGTGTTCCCGATATTGATAGTCTTCGGGAAACCATATTGAAGGAGGCACATGATTCAGTTTATTCTATCCACCCTGGGAGCACTAAGATGTATCAGGATTTGAAGCAAAAGTATTGGCGGTATGGTTTAAAGAGAGATGTGGCTGCACATGTGGCTATGTGCGATGTATGCCAAAGAGTTAAAGCTGAACACCAGAGGCCAGCCGGACTACTGCATCCACTGAAGATACCCGAGTGGAAATGGGAAGAGATTGGTATGGATTTCATTACTGGATTGCCTCGCACCCAGAAAGGATATGATGCTATATGGGTGATTGTGGATAGATTGACTAAAGTGGCTCACTTTATTCCTGTCAAGACTACTTACAAAGGTTCTCAGCTAGCAGAGTTATATATGGCTCGGATTGTGTGTTTACATGGAGTACCAAAGAAGATCGTGTCTGATCGAGGTTCGCAGTTTACCTCAAGGTTTTGGAGAAGTTTTCATGAGAACATGAGCACGAAGTTGAATTTTAGTACGGCTTATCACCCTCAGACTGATGGACAGACTGAAAGGACTAATCAAGTATTGGAAGATATGTTGAGAGCATGTGCCCTTCAGCATGGAGGAAGTTGGGATAAAAGTCTACCTTATGCTGAGTTCTCATATAACAATAGTTATCAGGCCAGTCTGAAGATGTCACCTTTTGAAGCTTTATATGGGAGGAAGTGCAGGACTCCTCTATATTGGGATCAGACTGGAGAAAGACAGTTCTTTGGGCCTGAACTGATTCAAGAAGCAGAAGAACAAGTCCGTATAATTCGAGAGAATTTGAGAGTGGCTCAAACCAGGCAAAAGAGTTATGCTGATAATAGAAGGAGGCCACTGGAATTTGAAGAAGGAGATTATGTGTACCTCAAGGTGTCACCACTTCGTGGAATGAGGAGATTTAAAGTTAAGGGAAAGTTGTCCCCTCGCTACATTGGACCATTCTTGATCTTTAGAAGAGTTGGGGAGATGGCATACCAACTCGAGTTACCTGCTAGTCTATCGGATGTGCATAATGTGTTCCACGTGTCTCAACTTAAGAAGTGTCTCCGTGTCCCTGAGGAACAGTTACCCATGGAAGAGCTCAGTGTTCAAGGTGATTTGACTTACACGGAGTACCCGATCAAGATTTTGGATACATTGACTCGAGTTACAAGAAATAAGGTGATAAAGATGTGTAAAGTGCAATGGAGTCACCACAGTGAAGATGAAGCAACTTGGGAAAGAGAAGAAGAGCTTCGCATAGATTTTCCCCACCTTTTCCCTCATTCTTCTTAAATCTCGAGGACGAGATTATTTTTAAGGGGGGTAGGATTTGTAACACCCACTTTGCAAATTGCTAGAAATAATATCAATAGAGAAACATTTTCTCTTTATGTGAGTTTGATGCATCATCATATGAGAACACCATGTCCAAGAACAATTAATAAAAAGATATGCTACTAAATTGTTGCATCATGCTGGATATCTTATTTTTGTGTGCATTTTGTGACAAGAAAAATATTAAATATCCAAATGAGAAATTAAATCCTAAAAGAAATGCTAAAATTTGGAAAGAAAGAAAGAAAAATGCTATGTAATACAAAGAAATAAAACTTATAAATGGATAAATTTGTTCCACAATGCTTTATCCAAATCATATACTCAGAAAATTTGAGTACAGGTTCATCACAAATTTGAAATTCAAAACTTAGATTCAAAAGTAAAAGAAAAGAAAACAGAAAATAAAAAGGGAAAAGGATAAAGCCTTACCTGGGCCGGCAGACTCCATTTCGGCCCACCTTTCATTTCCCTCGGTGCGGCCCAAGTTTTCCACCGCGCGCTCGTTCCTCCCCTCGCTGCCAACTGGGGCCCGCTCGTCTGCCTTCGGCGCCGACAGCTTGACCCCACGCGTCAGCCACTGTTACACCGCGCGCGCGCCACACCCTCTGTCTCGCGGGACCCGCGTGCCAGCCTCACTTTCGCTTCACCGCGCGCTCACTGTTTTTTTCCCTACGACACTTCCACGTGGGGCCCACACGTCATCGCCCACCTATCGCGCGTATGGCGGACGACCGCAACCACCGCGCCGATGAATGCGGAGCTGGCGGACTTGAAGACCGGCTAGGCATCGTGCCCATAAGAGACCCCCTTGACCACGCTTCTCCTTGTATCCCACTCCTTCCGCATCCGCTGCGCCGTCCCTAACCACCTCGCTGCCGCGTTCCGCGCAAAGTTCGCCGCGCCGCCGGTGAAAACGATCCCTGCCGACCTTCCCTCCTCTTCGTGTGGCCGGGTGCGTGCGTCGGTGCCCGGTGGCCCTGTTCGAGCTCGCGTGGCGTGCTGAGCAACCCCGAATCGGGGGGAATTTCTCACCGGAGTGCGCAACCGGGCGGAACATCCTCCTCCTCGTGGTCGGCTCGCCTGCGCTAACGATACTCGGTAAGAACCACTCGCCCGGACCCGCTTTACTATCCATAGCATGTATTCCGATTGAATTTGAGTTTCATGCCCGGAATCTGGAGATTGGCCCCGCCGGCGTGAGGCTTGGCCGCGGTGGCGTCCCGGCGCGGCTCCGTCGGGAGGAAGGTGATGAGGGCGCGGCCGTTGGATCGGGCGCGTACGGGTACGATTAGATCCAGGGGTAGGGTAATCGAGACCGTCGGATGCGTCGTTGACGGTTGCGATTGCATCGGGGTATACCGATTGGGGGGAGTGTCCTGGAGCGTTGGATCTGGATCATAGGGCCGTGATTGAAACCCGTCTTCATTAAACCCTGGTCATTGATCGCCGATCGAATGGTTTCAGTCGCGTACCGGTTCGGTGTATAATAAATCTAATCTGGGCCGCTCGGTTCAGATCGTGCGGCCGAGATTCAACCATACCTTTTCGCGCTGGCACTTTTATTAAAGAGCCCCTGGATTTTTGGAAATAGAACCCGCCGTCCAGAGCACTGTGCGCTGTGTCTCGGGCAACTTGCCCCGAGCCCCCTGGGTTTTCCAGGAATTGACGCCCAGTCCAGAGCCTAATTAAATCGGATAAAGGATTTGGAAAATGGATTTTTAATAGGAAAATAATTGCTAGAACTTCAATAATTCATAGAAAATTCATACTAACTCCAAATTGAGCCATTCTAGTTCCTAAAATTTTGTAATTTTATTCTCTAGCACTTAGTGTCTCTGTTTTATCATGAAAACAGTAAGAAAGGTATTTATCACTTAATCCTATTTAAAGCACATAAAACCTTTGAAAATGCATAACTTAAATTCCATAACTCCAAAAATTATGATTCCTGTTCCTAGGATTTTATTTTATTGAGTAGAATATATCTGTGTATTTTGTTTACATGCTTGGTGTAATGTTAATTTTCCCTGTATCCTGTGCTTGTTTGTATTGTGGCGAGTAGAAGAACCCGTTGCTGAGGATCCTGGTGAGCAGCAGGTTGAAGTAGCTGAGCAGGAGCTCATTGAAGGCAAGTTGTGCCCTTGACCACTTTTTACCCAATAATGTTCTTTTATATCACATATTCATGCATAGGTTAATTTTGATGGGACCCAATAGGTCACCCTAGATTGTTTATCTCATTACCTTGTTTACCCCTGAATCACTTGGGTAGTTTGCTATTGCTTTATATGGTTTTGGGATAATCATTTATTACCTCTATGTTCCAATTCTTGTTGTTATTCTGTTTATGTTCATGTTGATATCATTAATGTTAATTGGAACATAGAGCTTAACTTGAGTAACACGTGCCACCACAAGGGAGGAATGGGACCCCTTGGCTGACTAATTAGGAAAGCTAGTGGAAGACTACCTTACCCGAAAGGGGCAAGGGCAGTAGGGGAGAGGTCAGTGCAGGGAGGTCCCTGGTTGATTTTGCTGCGATGGCGGTCAGCCAGGAACCCTGTACTGGATCTTCCTATAAACTGTAGCGGGTTTTCGGAAGCTAGTGGAACTTTGTAAAGGCCTCGTAGTGTTGCCCTGCCGCGCTTCCTAGGTAGAGGTGTATGGGATTCATGACCCCTTGGCAGATGGGTAACATGACTTGTGGGTAAAGGGTACAACCTCTGCAGAGTGTAAAACTGGTATACTAGCTGGGCTCGCGGTCATGAGCAGCTCAGGACTCTCTGATGTTTAAATTATGGAACTTAAATTCAATTTTGTCATATGCATTGCATGGGTTTGTTATTAATTTTGTTCTATTACTTTACTTATGGTTTGGTATTTACTTACACTTAGTAACTGCTAATAAAATTTTGACCAACTACTTAAAAGCAATGCTCAGCTTTAACCCCTGTCATTGATTAAGCCTTACACATCACATGAACTCACACCTTTGTGAGTTTATGTCCACTGGTTCCCCACAACTTGTTGAGCTATGATCATGTGTGAGCTCACCCTTGCTGTCTCACACCCCCCCCCCCCCACAGGAGAAGATCAGGTGGTTCAGGAGGAGCCGCCTAACACTGAGGAGTTCGATCTGATCTAGGTGGCGTTTCCCAGTCGACATTGGCGCCGACGATCCTTAGTTTGTTTTATCTTTATTATTTCATTTTGTAATAAGTCTTCCGCTATGTAATAAATACTCTGATGTTTTATGACATTTATCTCTATACACTCTGTTATTATATATGTTGTCTTCTTGGCGCATGTATGAGATGCACCTGGCTTTGTTCCTTAAAGCCGGGTGTTACAGTGGGAGGAGGAGCGTCTGGGAATAAGAGGAGGAGGAGGGCGCAGGACGCACGACCTTATAGCCGACTTGGTAAGACGCCACAACCTCTACGCGCGACAAAGACGCCGAGGTTTCCCCGCGTCGCACGGGTGGTTTCGGCTCGAGAAGAAGAACAGGACTGGGGGATGAAAATTCTACCAAACGGGGCCCACCGACCGGAGACTGGACGAGACAAGTGCGCGAGTGGTGTTGGTCGCTGAAAAATGGGCCCGGCCCACGCATCCGAGAACCTAACTCTGGCAAGTGGGGGCCACCGGTCAGCGCAGAACTGAAGGCGTGCGCGCCGAGAGTCTGATGGGAGGGGCCCGGATGTCGGTGCTGGTCTCCAGTTGGACCACACGGTGAGGCTGGAGATGGGCCGAAAGCAAGGTTTTGGCCCAGATGCGGGCCTAGTTCCCTTTTCTTTTTTTCTTTTAATCTTATTTTCTGTTTTGTTTTCTTATTTTGAATCTCAAATTCAACTTGGTGACAAAATTTGTTTTCAGATTAAATGTTTCCCCTAGACCATACCAAAATATGAAGAAGTTATTTATTCATAGATTTATTTTGTATAGTATGATATTCCTTTCTTTCCCCTTTTTTTCCTATTTTGCAAATTCTCCTAAATTCCAATTTGAGGCACTAACATATTTTTTTCTTTACAATATATTTTTTGTTATATTGTCATAAAATGCACACCCAATAAAATCTAGCATGATGCATAATTTATTGGCATATATTTTTTTATTACTTATTTGTTTTTTTAAAGATGGTGTTCACATGTGAAGGCAATTAGGTTCAACCCACACATATGAAGTGAAATTGTTTCTCCTTTTAGATTATCACTTCCAAATTACAAATTGGGTATTACACGCGGGCGCGGGGGTGAGGCCGCCGGGGCGCGGACGCGAGGCCGCGGGGCCGCGGGGCGAGCCGCCGCTAGGGCGCGCGCGCAGGAAGGAAGAAAAAAAGGGGCGCGCAGGGAACGCGCGCGGGGGAGAAGGAAGGGGAGGGGGAGGGGAAGAGAGAGAGGGAGAGGGAGAGGGAGCTCACCTCGGGGTCCAAATCCGACGATCACCGTCTCCAAAACCTAGGGCACCACGGGGAAGAGAGAGAGGTGGGAGAGAGAGGGAGTTGTGCGCGGGAGAATTGAATGAGGGGAAAGAGACCCGGGGAGGGGGGGCGCAGGAGAGGGGCAGGGCGCCTGGACGCGCGGGCCACAGCGGGCCAGGCTGGGCCGGGCCGGACCGGGGGACAATAGCTCATGACAAGCACAACCATAGATCGGAAACCAATCGCGAAACAAAATCCGAAACAAGACTAAGCAACACATGCGATTAAACACGACATCAGACAAAGAAATATGCCTCGACATGATGCAACACTCATGTCAACTTAGTTTTTTGTACACCCACAATACGGACACCGGTCGCTATACTACTTTGAAATTGGGAAAAAAAGCGAAACGGAAGAGAAAAGAGAGTAACGCCTGAATTTGGTGAGTAAAAAGAAGAAAAAAATTCTACCCCCAAATTTAGGGCGTTACAAACCTATCCCCCTTAAAAGAATCTCGCCCTTGAGATTCAAGGTTGGCCAGCAAATAGTTCAAGATACTTGGCCATCAGATCATCTTCACACTCCCAGGTTGCTTCTTCCTCAGAGTGGTGATCCCATCTAACTTTGCACATTCTGATAGTTTTCCTCCAGGTGACTCTGTCTGCAGTCTCAAGAATCAGTGTTGGCTTCTCTATATAGGTCAAGTCCTCCTGGACCTCTAGACCTTCTACTGGCAACTGCTCTTCTGGCACATGCAGACACTTCTTCAACTGAGACACGTGAAAGACATCATGCACTGCGGACAAACCTTCTGGCAGACTGAGCTGATAGGCCACTTCTCCACTGCTTTGCGAGAATCTGATACGGATCGATGTAGCGGGGTGCTAGCTTGCCTTTGACTCTGAATCTTCTGACTCCTTTGATAGGTGATACTTTTAAGTAGACAAAATCTCCGACTTCAAAACTCAGCTCTCTCCTTCTTGTGTCTGCATAACTTCGCTACCTTGATTGTGCTATCTTCAGGTTCTCCCGAACCATCTTGATGTTCTCTTCAGCTTCGAGCAGAATGTCTGGCCCAAACACTTGCTTTTCTCTAGGCTGATCCCATTGCAATGGAGTTCTACAACTCCTCCCATAAAGTGCCTGAAATGGTGACATCTTCAAGCTGGCCTGGTAGCTGTTGTTATCGGAGAATTCTGCATAAGGCAATCTCATGTCCCATCTGGACTGATCTTGCAATGCACAGGCTCTCAACATATCTTCTAGGATTTGATTGGTTCTTTCAGTCTGACCGTCGGTCTGTAGATGGTAAGTTGAACTGAAATTCAGATGTGTACCCAAGGCTTCATGCAACTGCTGCCAGAAATGAGAGGTGAACTGTGTTCCTCTATCTGACACTATCTTCTTTGGTACATCGTGAAGACAAACGATCCGGGACATATACAACTCTGCCAACACTGCACTACTATAGTTAGTCTTGACTGGTATGAAGTGGGCTGACTTGGTTAAGCGGTCCACCACTACCCAAATTGAATCGTAGCCGGCTCAAGTGCGGGGCAATCCGACAATGAAGTCCATCTAGATTTCATCCCATTTCCACTGAGGAATTCGCAATGGTTGCAACAATCCAGCTGGTCTCTGATGCTCTGCCTTGATCCTTTGACAACTGTCATATATAGCCACATGCTCTGCGATCTCCCTTTTCATTCCATACAACCAGAATTTCTTCTTCAGATCCTGATACATCTTCTCACTTCCAGGATGAATAGAATAAGCTGACTCATGAGCTTCCTTGAGGATCAACTCCCGAATGGACTGGACATTGGGAACACACAAACGGTCCTTGAACCATATCACACCTTCTGCATCTTCCTGAAAATATTTGCCTCTGCCCTCTAGAATTAGTTGCCAGATTTCATTGATCTTCTCATCATTCTTTTGTGCTTCTTTGATTTCTCGCTCTAGGTAGGCTCTAACTCAACTGTCACTCCTCGCATACTGTTCAGAAATCCGAGGCTCAACCTGTCAAACTCTTTCGCTAACTCATAAGGCATCGGACGAGCGACCATCATATTGACTTGACTTCTCCTGCTCAAAGCATCTACCACTACGTTCGCTTTGCCTGGATGGTAATGAATCTCCAATTCATAGTCTTTGATCAACTCTAACCATCTTCGTTGCCTCATATTCAACTCTAACTGAGTGAATATGTACTTCAAACTCTTGTGGTCTGTGTAGACATCACACTTCTGTCCGTACAGATAGTGCCTCCATGTCTTCAGTGCATGAACCACTGCGGCCAATTCTAGGTCATGGATTGGATAATTCTTCTCATGAACCTTCAGCTGTCGGGACGAGTAAGCCACAACTCTTCCCTCTTGCATCAACACGCATCCCAAACCAGTGTAACAAGCGTCACAATACACTGAGAAGGGCTTGTGTACATCAGGTAAGACTAAGACAAGCGTTGTAGTCAACTTCTCTTTCAGCGCTTCAAAGGCTTCTTGACATTTCTGGGTCCACTTGAACTCAACCTTGTTGCCTAGCAAAGCTGTCATCGGTTTCACAATCTTTGAAAACCCTTCAATGAATCGCCGATAATATCCGGCCATTCCAATAAAGCTCTTGATTCCTCGAGCATCTGTTGGTGCTTTCCAATTCAGAATGTCTGCCACTTTCTTCGGATCCACAGCTAATCCGTCTTTGTTAATTATGTGACCCAAGAACAGGACTTCATTGATCCAGAACTCGCACTTACTCAACTTTACATACAACTGGTGCTCTCGCAATCTCTGCAATACCATCTTCAAATGATTCACATGCTCTTCTTCACTTTGAGAATATATAAGAATATCATCAATAAATACCACCACAAACTTGTCAAGATAATCCATGAATACATTGTTCATTAGATTCATGAAGAAGGCTGGTGCATTTGTTAGACCAAAGGACATAATAGTAAACTCATACAACCCATACTTGGTAATGAATGCCGTCTTCGGAATGTCTGAAGGTCGAATCCTGAGCTGGTGATAACCTGACCTCAGATCTATCTTTGAAAACACGCTGGCTCCTCTCAACTAGTCGAACAGATCTTCTATTCTGGGCAAGGGGTACTTGTTCTTGATTGTGACCTCATTCAGAGCTCGATAATCAATACACATCCTTCTGGTGTCATCCTTCTTCTCCACGAACAGGACAGGGGCGGCCCAAGGCGAGGTGCTTGGCCTTATATAACCTTTCTCTGACAGCTCATTAATCTGCTTCTTAAGTTCAACCAACTCTGGTCTAGATACCCTGTAGGCTCTTTTAGAAATGGGGGCGGTGCTAGGAAGAAGCTCTATGGCAAACTCAACTTTTCGCTCAGGTGGCATGCCTGGCAAGTCTTTCAGGAACACATTTGGAAATTCTGACACAACCTTGATAATTTCGAGTGAATCTGGCTCCTTGCTATCAACAGCCATCTGATGACAACTTTCCTTCCTTGGTTCAGGTGAGACTAGCTCGGCTATCACTTCTTCTCCTAGTGGGGACACCAATTTGATTGTCCTCTTATCATAGCTGATAATTGCTTGGTACTTATCTAGCCAATTTATCCCTAGGATGACATCTATTCCCTGAGTACCCATTACTATGAGATTAGTGGGAAACGTTATCCCCCTTATTTCCACACTTACATTCAAGCAAATGCTATCGGCTCAAATTCTACCACCGACTGAGTCAATTTGGATGGGGGTTGACATGGTAGTTATTGGAAGATTATGTGCTTCTACCCAAGACGCAGTAATAAAAGAATGCATTGCTCCAGTATCAAATAACACTTCTACAATATGGGAGTCGACTCGAAACATACCTACTGTCATGCCGAGTGTTTCCTGAACTGCTTCAGCCTCCAAGTGGTTCAGTCTCCCATGGTTGTAGCGTGGCTGGGAGCGGTTGCCTGCTCCAGGCTGAGACACATTCTGCTTTGCTAGGGCACTAGGGCCTGACTGTTGCTAGGCTGCCTTCTTCAGACATTGCATCACCCAATGGCCTTGCTCTCCACAATGGAAACATGCTCTGCTTCCACCTTGAACTGGGGCTGCTTGACTATTCTGGTTGGTTGCTGGGGTGGGGAGGCGAGGTGCCTGCTGATTCTGCCTCTAGAACTGACCTCCTCCTGACTGGTTGTTCTGAAGATTCTGCTGCTGGTACTGAGGGTACTGCCTCTGAAACTGTTGCTGCTGAGGGGGACGCTGATTCTGCCTGAACTGCTGCAGTGGATTGTCCGAGAAACAAGGGCGATTGCTACTTCCAGACAGAGGTCCACCAATCTTACGCTTGCGATCCTCCATCTCCTTGCGCTTCTTCTCTGTCATGATTGCTCTGTCGATCAGGTGCTGAAATGTGGGGAAGGTATGATTCATCAGCTGGTAATGCAAGGGATTGACTAGGCCTCTCAAGAAACGGTACTGCCTCTTAGCATCTGTGTTGATATCTTCAGGAGCATAGCGGGACAGCTGCAGAAACTAGTCTCGGTACTCACTATCATCAGGCCTGCTGGAATATGGTACTGATGGAAGTTATCTCTGAATTCTTCCCAGGTGATAGCGTCAGGATTGGCATGGGTGGTGAGATAGGACTCCCACCAAGACTGGGCTGCTCCTCTCAACAGACGGGGACCATACAGAAGTTTCTCCCTGTCATCACACTAAGCGGTGTGCAACTCCTGCTCCATGGTATGCAGCCAATCTTCAGCATCCATGGGGTTAGAAGAGTGAGTGAACACTGGGGGATGACCTCTCATGAATTCAGCACGCTTGTCTCTAGGCATCTGAGGTATCTGAGGCTGAGGTGGTGGCTGCTGCTGCTGCTGAATGGCGGCCAGAGTCTAACTGATGGCTTGAACTGCCAGAGTCTGCATTAGGAACATCTGCTCGATGGTCATTGGGGGCGGTCGTGGCAGCTGCTGTTGCTGGGGTGCCTCATCCTGAGGGGCTGCCTGCTCCTGCTGAGCACGCCTTCCTCCTCTACGCCTATTTTCTAACATCTGCAGAATGCAATCACACATCAGAATTGATCTTGCAAACCTTGCAGCATAAGAAAAGAGTATAGAATCCTTCCACAATTCTGAATAGATGAACATCTTCACTGATTTCCAACACAGGCAAACACAGCTTCTCAGATAAAGAGGAAAGTAGAATAAAAGGGCTTCCCAACTAGATAACTAATTTTTATTAACATTTAACAGGTAAACTAAAGTGCAGGGGATACCCACACCCTGGTGACAATCATTACAAAGATCCAAATCCATCATAGTTCATCATGACAAACATAAAAGGCACAGGATAAGCAAACTACCCTGTCTATCTAAGACTAACTAAGAGTAAGACTAATGCTAAGACTATAACTTCTATATTTTAAGTATTAATTACAAGATCCGACGCTGACGATCTATGGTTCTAAATTTATCCTGGTCCTGCAGTCGGGGTTACCATAAACATGGTGTCCATGCCGAGGTGAGCGGTACGGGTGCTGAGTCCCGACGGGAGCGGGGGAGCCATCCTCCAGGTGACGATGCTCCGCGCGCTCAGCCCGCAGCTGGGCAATCTCAGCATGAGCCCTACTCAGCTCATCTAATGCATGGTCCAGCTCCGTGTTTAGCATGGTGGCTAGGTTGACTGTGTTGCTCAACCTAGGATTGTCCTCACCGACAGGCGAGACAACCACGCCTCCTGTGCTGCTAGATGGACGACGGGGGTAACACTTCAGGTTAAGACCATCAGCTACCCCACTGATCACTAAGAAGTAGTGCGAAAGCGCACGCCATGCGGCATCTTGCATGGCCGCCTTAGCTGAGTCCCGCTCAGAGATAGAATAGTGCTCTGAGCAGATCTCCGCACCCCAGAGACTGTTCTCTAGACAGCGCACCAAACAGGTCGCCTCCCAGCGGTCCGGGTAAACCTCGCGACTATGCTGGATGACAACACAGCGATACTCGATGGACTAGGTACGCCGGTCAAGTGCTTGGCGTAGCAAGGTGTCGAGCGCATCGTGGAAGTGACACCTGCGAGCGGCGTCGCGAGTGATGGGTCGAGCAACCCATCCTTCCAACTCCTGCTCCTCTGAAAGGTCGGTGCTATGGCTCAAGCTGCTGTCGCCACCTCCATCGTCTGGGTCTCCTCCAGCAGCTACTCCAGCGGCTGGGGCGCTCAGTGGTGGTGCAGGGGGTGCCTCCAGCGGGAGCATAGAGGAGCAGCTCCTCACAGACTCTATCTCCTGCTGAAGCGAGAAAGAAGAGCCCTGCTGCTCCAGCTCCTGTCATCGACGCTCCTGCTCCTCATGCAGGCGGTGGTGCAGCCTCTCCAAGTGGCTAGACTGACCAGTCACTGGACGGCGAAGTGGACGCTCAGCGAGACGAGAATGCAAGAAAGGAATGACGGACTTCCGTGTAGTGTGTCTAAGACGAGCCATCTACAAAAGACATCGTAAGCATAAGAGTGAGAACAGAGCTAATATGACCAGCAAGTAAACCATAAATAAATAAGGAATTAGAATAAAACAAATTTTTCAGCAAGGTATAATATATATAGTAGAACATAGATTTGGTCGATATGACCAACCTTTGAAGGGATACCAAAGTCAAGGTGATAATAGGGGTTTATAATCCTTAGAATGACCATTCTACTCTAGGTTAGCGGTCCTACAGTCAGCACGACTTTGATACCACCTATGTCACATCCGGTTTTAGAAGGCAAACCGAATGCGAACCATGTACATGCCAGGATCAGCAATTCACGTACACAGCAGTTACATAACTGGACATCATCACACAGTGCTCAAATAATGACATAAAAGAAGGTATAATAGTCGATTACATCATGATGTCCGGGACATCCACATAGTCTTAATTATCAAAGTGCGGAAAAGAAACGTAGATACACACGGCCTACACAGGTAGCCGACTGGGGGTTTGCCGCTAACCCACGCCTAGAACTCATCGTACTCTTGGAACTCCTGGAAGTCCTCCTCCATGACTTCATCTTCACCTGAGCAGTGGTTGCAACACGGACAACTTGGGGGGTTGGTGTGTAAAGCAAGGTTGAGTACACATCAACATACTCAGTAATATGTCCCGTTTGGATGTAGTGGACTAGCTTTATGTGGAGTTTAATCAAGCAGTTGCTTTTAGTTGGTCAGGTTATTATTACTAGTAGAAAGCCGAATTTTAGCATTAACCCAAGTTGTTAGCCATTGTATCCTTTCCAAACGGAAAGAATACCACTTACCATCACCATAGTCATAACCAAAACCTTCATCCTCATCACCACCTATAAACCATACATCTCTGATCAAGTATCTCTAATCAATGGAGCTCTCTTGGCCGCTCATAACCGTGAGCATGGCTGATATATCAGTTTCATAACACTCTGCAGAGGTTGCGCACTTTACCCACAAGCCGTGATTCCCTCTTGCCTCAGGCCGATCAAACCCTTAAACACTACCAAGGTGAATAGGCAGGGTCTCACTACGTAGCCTTTACAAAGATTTCCTGGGGCTGTAGCCGCCCGTTAGGTTTCCTAAATGCACCGCACTCCTCCCCAAGGGGCGAACAAACCTTAGCAGAGCGAGCCGCATACACCGAGCCCCATTAACGGCACAACGGCGAAGCTAACTACACCCCAGTTCCTCTAATTACTCAGCTAAGGGCGTCCCACTCCACCTTCATGGTTGCACTGTTTTTGTCGAGCGGTCATCCAACGAACCAGTCCTTACGCAGAGGCACTCGAGAAACAGCTCGAGCCCCCTTAAATGTCATAGTACCATCATCATAATCAAAAGGGAAAACAGCGTATCATAGATAATCTCATCATGTTCATTGATTAATGTGAAGCACTAGCATATAGCTAAACTAGAATAACCCAACCAAAATAAATAAGCAAGGACAAGATAAACAAAAGATAGTCGATCCTTAGATATAAATTGTGTAAATGCGGGGAGTGAATTATAAGAATGAGTAGGACATAGATGGGTCAAGGGACACTTGCCTTCACCAACCAGCGGCTGCTCAGGGTCTTCACTTGCAATTCCTTTGGACTCCACCAATTGACCATTATCTATACGAGTTCAAATATACATTCCACACATTTAATACAAAAGAACAGTACACCATACAATAGAATGTTATAAATAAACAGACGTTTGACGCAGGGCTCGCGAGCCGCGTCGGAGCACACGAGGCCACACCGGGGCACGAGCCGCCTGGGACACGGGCACGGTCACCAGGGCGCGAGGGCATGGGGCCGTAGAGCGCGAGGCCGCCGGGGCGCAGGGCCGCGCGCGGGGGCCGCCGAGGGCACGCTGGCGCGTAGGGTGCAGGGCCGCCGCGGGGCGAGGCCGCCGAGGCATGGGGCCATGGGGGCGAGCCGCCGCTGGGTAGCGAGGGGCACGGACGCGGGGGCCGCCGAGGGCGAGCCGCCGCCGGGGCACGGACGCGCAGGGGCGCGGGGGCGAGGTTGCCGGGGCGCAAGCGCGGGGCCGCGGGGCGAGCCGCCGCTAGGGCGTGGACGCGCAGGGGTGCAGGCGCAGGGGCCACCGGGGTGTGGGCGCAAGGCCGCGGGGCGAGCCACCGCCAGGGCGCGGACACGCAGAAGCACGGACGCAGGGGCCGCTAGGGCAGGGGCGCGGGGGCGAGGCCGCCGGGCCACCTGGGCGCGGACGCGAGGCTGCGGAGCCGTGGGGCGAGTCGCCGCCAGGGCACGTGCAGGAAGGAAGAAAAAAAGGGGCACACAGGGAACGCACGCGGGGGAGAAGGAAGGGGAGTGGGAGGGGAAGAGAGAGAGGGAGAGGGAGAGGGAGCTCACCTCGGGGTCCAAATCTAGCGATCACCGTCTCCAAAACCTAGGCCACCACGGGGAAGAGAGAGAGGTGGGAGAGAGAGGGAGTTGTGCGTGGGGGAATTGAATGAGGGGAAAGAGACCAGGGGAGGGGGCGCGCAGGAGAGGGGCAGGGTGCCTGGGCGCGCGGGCCAGAGCGGGCCGGGCCGGACCGGGGGACAACAGCCCATGACAAGCACAACCATAGATTGGAAACCAATCGCGAAACAAAATCCGAAACGAGACTAAGCAACACACGCGATTAAACAAAAAAACAAAATCACATGCATTGTAAACTATACACAAGTTATTGAATTTATTCTCCAAGTATTTGAATTACAGATTGATTACACATATATCATACCTGTCAACATCACTCTTGTTCCTTCAGTCCCCATGCATGTTTTGAATGCATTAAACACCCAATCGAATGTTTCAATAGTTTTGTCTCCCAATAATGAGAACACAAACACTATGCATTGTAGGTGGTGGTTTGCACCAACAAACATGCCTAGGGGTTTACCATATAAATTAGTCTTGTGAGTTGTATCGAAGGTAACTGCATCCCCAAAATCAACATACTCCCCTTGCTGACTCGCATGAGACAAAAAATACTCAATATTTTTCCTTCGTTGTCTAGCTAGAAGTCAGAGAAATACTATGGATTATCCTTTTTGCATAAGGCAAAAAAAGCCAAAAGCTTAGACACATCATTGGCATTCTTTTCTCGTTGCTTCGCCTGTTTCCTGTATAGTACAAAAAAATTAGAACTATTGCTCATTAATTCAACATGGATTTTAAATTTTATAGCCTAAATTCATAAATACAACGTTGCTTACAAATTAGCAATATGATTTGTTGTAATTGGTACATTTTTAGGACCACCATGCATTTCAGACACGAAGTTTATGATACAGTGATGCAGGATTCTGCTTTGCTGCATTGCACTTAGAAACTCCATGTATTCAGGATCAAGGGTCTTGTTGCATTGTAGATGCTTCTTTTCAGTATCCTTCTTAATGAAATCATGATTATGCTCTAAGTGCAGTAGATTGATTCGTATAGCTACAATATTTTCTTTAGAGTCATCATAGATTTTTTAGCTTCATACCAGCTTTGCATTGTGTCCTCCTTGAGGATGTATTATAGATTCTTGGATTACTAGCTAACATTTCTGTATTTCTACCCTCCATTGAACAATTTAACCACTTATAGTTCTTCCTCTCCCTATACTTCTTTAGCGAAAAACCAACTTCATATGTGTAACGACTATAAAAAATGTATGTCTAATCGACATTTCCAAATGTCATACCGATCCTAGGCACCATTCTTGGATCAATACGTTCAGGTCGTGCATAAACATAATCATAAATCCAATAAATATAATATTAGGTATGAGCATTTTTTATCATACTCAATGTCAGCTGTGGGTGTGCATACTCTTAATGTCATCATGCATAAGTTTGATTAAATCGTGGCATAGACATAAACATATCTAAACAACTTACATGGTTCCATAGGATATGGGGTGTCTCTTGTTCATGATCACTAATGGTCCTCATAGGCACTGGTTGATTTGCTGCTCCCATCGTTACACTATCCATTGCATTGTCATCATTGACCTGTGACGCTAGTAAATTTGCGGGTGGTGTTTCAATATCTCTCCGTGGACTCGCACTACTGTTCGGAGATGCAAGTGTCAGGCTAGGCGATGCATGTGCTCCTCCCAGCGTCTTAAGTGTAAGCACTGCTGGTATCCCACCGCATGAGTCTGCACACCGGCCATCATATTTTATTATGGATTTACAAAATGATGGTACACGTCATATTTTAACTCACCTGATGCAGCACTGCGCTATGTTGAAGAAGAAACATCACCTTTATCTTGTTCTCTGGCGTCTGCCATGGTTCAATTATGAAGAGATGCCAATAGGATCCTTTCTTATTTGCACCGTGCAGTCCAATTTCCATTAGTATCATTTACGCAATATATTGTGTTCATTTACGGTCCATTTAGCGTGTACATGCATGCACAGAGATATTCCCGGAAACGTCCCTACAACGTGGGCGATTTTATCGTGGCTTGTTACGAAACAGCTTTAGTATTTACGCTACTAAATGATTTTGGTTACGCAATACTCTATGTATATTTATGGACCGAATTTCCACTGACCTGCATGCCACGCGATATTATCAGAAACTATCATTTATCGTTTGTGAATTTCTCACGTATCTTGTTTGCGAAACAGCTCAACAGTTTACGCTAAAACATGAACTCGTTTACACTTTTTCGTAAATGTCTTAAGCTTTGGTCTGACCGGACCAGAAAACCTGCGCGCTGCCCCAATCCGCAAACTGGATTGGCTGGGGCTTCCCGGTACTAATGGAAGACTGGGCTTATATATATATATATATATATATATATATATATATATATATATATATATATATATATATATATATATATAAGCCCAGGTCGGACGGTGCAATCCGGTCGAGTCGGACCAGGTCCGAACGTCTATAAAACAAGACTCCGAGTGCTAGGGTTCAGTTTTTTACGCTCCACCCCGATTCATTAGCGACGCCGCGTGCAACGACGGTGGTTGCCCCAGAGCGTGCGCGGCTGTGGACCCCCAGCCGGTGGCCGCAGCTCCATGACCTCGACGCGCGGTGGCGGAGGTTCCTCGATCCGGAGTAGTGGCGGCGGTTCCCAGGTCGGTGGCGGTGACTCCCCGATCCAGAGGACGAACGACAGCGGGGCCCTTGTGCGGGCAAGCGGCGGCGTCCCCTAGGCCCCGAGGAGGCGGCACTTCCAAGGCCGACGAGCAAGCGGCACCCGTCTACGTGCGAGTAGCGACGGCGACGCATGAGGCGCGAGGTTCGAGCGAGCGGCGTCACGGAAGGCGCGAGATGCGTGCAGCGATGATCACGCGTGACATCCTTCGATCCGGCGCAGTTTGGGCGGCCCGAGTGACGACCTACATTTGTGCTTGTGTCATCGATGATGTCCTCCGACCATTACCTCCTTCGACTCGTGTTTTCTTTTCGATTATTGTGTTTTATGCCTACCACATGTATTATTAACGGTAAAAACTGTACGATTTTATGCTTGAACACGGAGTTCTTATATCAGTTTACTGCATGCATATTTTTTGCATGCACATTGGAAAGGCAATTCCTTGATTTATGATATTCGTAATTTGCGCGTATGCAATGGAAACTCCCACGATTTTGCCATAATTTTTGGATCTGTATAAAAATAGAAACCGCATGCATGCGGCTGCCATATTTTTCGGATCTGTCATAAAAATAGGATCATAATAACAATCTACTAGAGCTATCAACATCTCACATTGACTCGGTATTTACGCTTATAATTGAGGGATTTTATGCTCAAAACTTAAGGTTTTACGCTCCACCCGGAGATGCGTCCACCAGTGAACATGCCAGATTTTTTACGCAGTGTAACGAATTGCATAAATAACTACACCGTGTAGTATAATTTGTATCAGTATATATCATAAACTAGTTCTAATGCGTTTAGCTGCATGGCTATTGGAAGGATCCTATATTTATGAAGTAAATAAAACATTAAATGTGATTTTTTTTTTGTTTCTATGCTTGCAATTAATTTCCTTTCATTGCATATTCTTTCCATCATAAATTCGTGCGCATGCAGCTGGTAATAGATTTTTACGTAATATACTGAATTGCATAATTATCTACACAGTGTAGCATATTTAGTATCAGTATATATCATAAAATGGTCATTACGAGCCTAGCTACATGGCTGTTGCAGCTATCCTAAATTTATGGAGGAAATAAAGTATTTAAAATAGAAACCGCCATATATCTTTCCTAAATTTACATGCATGCAAGTGAACGTGTTTGACTCATGCATGCATTTTGTCATAATTTTTAGATTTGTATAAAAATAGAAACTGCATGCATGCGGCTGCCATGTTTTTCGGATCTGCCATAAAAATAGGATCATAATAACAACTTACTAAAACTATCAACCTCTCACATTGGCTCGGTATTTACGCTTATAATTGAGTGATTTTATGCTCAAAACTTAAGGTTTTTACGCTCCAACCCGGAGATGCGTCCACCAGTGAGCAACATGCCAGATTTTTTACGCAGTATACCGAATTGCATAAATACCTACACCATGTAGTATAATTTGTATCAGTATATATCATAAACTAGTTCTAATGTGTTTAGCTGCATGGCTGTTGGAGGGATCCTATATTTATGAAAGAAATAAAACATTAAATACGATTTTTTGTTTCTATGCGTGTAATTCATTTCCTTTCATTGCACATTCTTTCCGTCATAAATTCGTGCGCATGCAGCTGGTAACATATTTTTATGCAGTATACCGAATTGCATAATTATCTACACAGTGTAGCATATTTAGTATCAGTATATATTATAAAATGGTCTTTACGAGCCTAGCTGCATGGCTGTTGCAGCGATCCTAAATTTATGGAGGAAATAAAGCATTTAAAAACAAAAACCGTCACACATATCTTTCCTAAATTTACGCACATGCAAAGGAACATGTTTGACTCATACATGCATTCCTTTTTTGCGCGCACAGACATGGGGTTGGTGGCGCACCCGACAGCCTGGTTGAGTCGGCGCGCTAGGTTGAACCACGTTGCAGGGGTGGTCAGCCTGTTGTTGAGCTCTAAAAAGAGCAGTGCGGACGGTCCGGCCCTAAGGCCGGACGGTCCGCGGTCCAGACTGTCCGCGGTGGCGGCGCGGACGGTCCGGGCGTGTGCAGAGTCAGTTAGGGTTCCTAGTTTCTCGCGGGATTTGTTACCTAAAACCGCGGGATTAACTCGGAAAACAGTTGGAAACGGATCCAGACCTCCCCCTTTATATAGATGAAGGGCTATGGCCGATTGAACCCCCAACAATCGATCAAATCAAGTCTATTACTCGTTTTTACCTTATGCATTAGGAGTAGTTCTAGTCTAGTTCTAGTTTAGCCCTAGTTTAGTATTCCAATCCCCAAATTCTCCGCCTCTCTTCGACTCTACGTCGATTAGAGGAGTCTAGGTCGGTCTACCCGAGCCTAGACACCACCTAGGATCTCTCCTCCCCGACGGGGTCCCTCCCGGGAGCGAGATCCAGGCGCCGGCGGCGATCTTCCGCCGCCCCTGCGCACCCGCGAACCGTCCGGCCCCAGCGCGCGGACCGTCCGGCCGTCAGGCAGGGAACCTGGGCTCCTGTACTAGGTCGCGGACCGTTCGCGCCTGACCAGAGAGCACCTCCGCCTCGCGCCAGGTCGCGGACCGTCCGGCCCTTTGCCGCGGACCGTCCGCGCCTGACCAGAGAGCACCGCCGCTGGTTCTTTTGAAGTGATTGGCACCTCCAAAAAGGTGTCAACATACTTTTTGGCGACTCTGCTGGGGAATAGGTGTCTAGATCTGCTAAAAAACGACCCATAAATGGTCGGTTCTAAGGATCACACCAAGATCTCCACTACCAACATCATCAAGCCGGCCATGGAGGCGCTCCCGGCTGATGACCAAAGGCCCTTTGAAGACCTCGTAATGCGTGATGAGAAGGAGGTGATGCGGCAATGGAACGAACAACGCGACAAGGAAGAGGCGGAACTGCTGCATAAACTCTCCGAAAGGCGCAAGGAGGCGGCGGACAAGTACTTGTCACACTTCACGGTAGATCGCCACCAGAAGATCGTCCGTCAAGGGGAGATCGATATGGAATCTCTCCTACCTCCACTTCAGGGTCCCGCTGTAAGTACTCCAGACCTATCTCTTACGACTTTCATGGATCAACGAGGAGATCAGTTAAAGCAATATGTAGATGCATCTATTAAAATGCATTTACGTGCATACGAGAAATCAGCTGCTCCTAACTTTCCATCATGAGAGTCTAATACAGTGCCACCCACGTCAAACACATCGGCTATAAACAGGTCACCCTTGACCCAGCCATCATATGGTATGCCGATGCACACTTTCGTGTCACCATCATAGCCGCAACCACTAGGCACATGGCAGGTACTGGATGCGACCGGACCGTCCGAGCATCATCTCAGACAGTCCGGTTATACCGCGGACCGTCCGGCGTATTTCGTCGGACCGACCGACCAGATGCAGGCCCGCACACAAAACACTCAGGTCGCACCGTACATGGCCGGACCATCAGGGTACAACCCTGAACACTTCGGCCCCATCACGGACCGTCCGGTGCATCACGCCGGACCGTCCGGATATGTTGCGGACCGTCCGCCATCTTACGCCGGACCGCCCGGATATGGCATGAACCGGCCGACGTATTACGCTGGACCATCCGACTCTACACGAGTCCACGCGCAGACTACCCAAGTCGCGCCATATATGACCGATCCGTCCGGGTACAGCCCTGGACCATTCGGCCCGATCGCGGACCGTCCAGTTCTTTACGACAGACGGTCTGGGTACGAGACTACCCATGTAGCACCATATACGGCTGGACAATCCGAATATACCTTCGGACCATTTGGCCAGGTCGCGGACCATCCGGCTTCTTACGCCGGACCGTCCGGATATGCATACGCAGAGCCGAGAGCTGCGCAATACGCACAGTTTCCGCATTCATCGCAGCAACATTATGGTGCCCCACCAGTAACACATTATAATCATGCCATACCACCTCATGGACATAGGGCTTAATACTGTTCGGCCAAAAGAGAGCCTGAGAGGTATAGGGCAGGAGTTGGTGACATTAATAGGACACCTAGCGCACACCTCAAACATCCCTGGGAGGAAAGCCGACAGAGTGATGTCAGGCAACCTGAGATTTCCACCCACAAACTCAATGGATGGTCGACAGATATGGCGGAGAGGATCAGAGACGAGGTAGCCGGGATGTTCAGGGACAAACTCGGTGTTAGTGTGTCAGGTACAGGGCAATCGTATCGGAAGCCTTATAGCCACCGATTCGACATCGTGCCATATCCACAGGGAACTAGAATACCAGACTTCTCTAAGTTTTCTGGTGAAGGTGGGAAAAGCACACATGAACATATAAGCCAATTCATAGCACACTTGGGAGAATTGGCTGATGGGGAAGCCTACCGCGTTCGTTTATTCTCGTTGTCCCTTACTGATACTGCATTTGCATGGTACGCAGCTTTGCCACCAAACTCTATTAACTCTTGGGAAGAATTAGAGCAGAAATTTCATGAATACTTCTTCTCAGGAGAACGTGAGTTAGAATTGGCTGACTTAGCTTCAGTCCGATAGGGGCCTGAAGAATCGGTTAATGACTATATCCGGAGATTCCGGGACACTAGAAACCGATGCTTTCAGATTCATGTCGCAGAAAAACAACTGACAGGGCTAGCTTTCAATGGGTTGCGACCCTACTTAAAAGAAAATTTAGATGGCACCCAATTCTTTTCGCTAGTGCACTTACACCAGCGGGCTATGACCTGTGAAAGCCGAAGTAAGGAAACATCAAAATCGGCTAGCCATAAGATGCATCTAGTGGGATACGATAATTCGGACGATGAATCCACGGATGTATACACCGCCGAACTGGTTTGGCCAGGACAGGCTAAACCTTCAGCGTGTTCTGCTTTACAGTCGATTCGAAAGAATCGACAAGAAGAAGTTAAGTTTACCTTTAATGTTGCCAAATGCGATAAAATATTTGACGAGTTACTGAAAAATGGCAACATTAAATTAACTCATACTATTCCTCCTCCTGATGAATTAAAGAGGCGTGCTTATTGTAAGTGGCATAATTCCTTTTCTCACGCCACCAATGATTGTAATGTTTTTCGTCGACAGATACAATCGGCCATAAATGAGGGTCGATTGGCTTTTCAGGAGATGCAAGTAGACACACAACCCTTTCCTGTTAATACAATAGAACTCACACACAAAAAGATCTTGGTTCGGCCCGAAATGGCCGATAAAGGCAAAAGCAAGGGCATCGTCATCAGCAATCCTCGCATGTCAGATATATCACAAAAGGAGATTGCTCGAAAGGCTTCGGACAAGAAGGCTAAAAGGTCCGAAGACGCTGGGGGGCAGGCACAGTTAATGAACCAAACACATCAGCCTAGCCCCAGCATTGTAGATGGTCCGGCACCTACGTGCGGACAATCCGGTGCTCAGACAAACGGTCCGGCTAACTCAGCTGGACAGTCCACCTATGACCAAAGGCGTCAACCTCTACACAAAGTAAGGAAAAAGACGCAAGGTCAAAGCACATATAATCGGCTGATTAAAGCCGATCCTACTTTTGATCAGTTGCTCTCCAAAAATACTAGCAAAAAGACTGTTCCACGTGATCGGTCAACAAAGAAACCCCGGTCACCTGCTAAAACAAAACGGTCAAACAAAACGACTCGAAAGGCGACACAACAAGCATCGCCTATTCATTTTATGAGACCAGGGTACTTTCCACCTATTTACTCATCGTCGGTATATTATCCTGTTCAAACATGGAATGGCACGATGATGAATCCATGGTACATGTATAGTCCCTTCGTCTATCCAGACTGGGGGGCACCTCCATTCTACTCCTTTTGATCCATTGATCAAATTGTCATGGCCGAGAAAGATATAATCCGAAACGGCCTTTATATTGGTGCTTTATTGAATAAACTCCATATCGAAAAGCCGGTGACCTACATCAGGTTTAGTCCATATGCTTTTGGTTCGTCAACCTTCACCAAAAGGCAGGGGGGCATATGTTGAGCTCTAAAAAGAGCAGTGCGGACGGTCCGACCCTGAGGCTGGACGGTTCGTGGTCCAGACTGTCCGCGGTGGCGGCGCGGACGGTCCGCGCGTGTGCAGAGTCAGTTAGGGTTCCTAGTTTCTCGCGGGATTTGTTACCTAAAACCACGGGATTAACTCAGAAAATAGTTGGAAACGGATCCAGACCTCCCCCTTTATATAGATGAAGGGCTACGGCCGATTGAACCCCCAACAATCGATCAAATCAAGTCTATTACTCGTTTTTACCTTATGCATTAGGAGTAGTTCTAGTCTAGTTCTAGTTTAGCCCTAGTTTAGTATTCCAATCCCCAAATTCTCCGCCTCTCTTCGACTCTACGTCGATTAGAGGAGTCTAGGTCGGCCTACCTGAGCCTAGACACCACCTAGGATCTCTCCTCCCCGACGGGGTCCCTCCCGGGAGCGAGATCCAGGCACCGGCGGCGATCTTCCGCCGCCCCTGCGCACGCGCGGACCGTCCGGCCGTCAGGCAGGGAACCCGGGCTCCTGTACCAGGTCGCGGACCGTCCGGCCCTGTGTCGCGGACCGTCCGCGCCTTACCAGAGAGCACCTCCGCCTCGCGCCAGGTCGCGGACCGTCCGGCCCTGTGCCGCGGACCGTCCGCGCCTGACCAGAGAGCACCGCCGCTGGTTCTTTTGAAGTGATTGACACCTCCAAAAAGGTGTCAACACCTGCGCTTCCTTTAACTATTGGAAGCCCAGGGCTTCAGTTATACTTGTCCTATATATATATAACAATATTACTCCAAACATTTAAATGGGCTAAATTATCACACATCGTTTACCTATTTATTCAAGATAAACGATAATTTAAATAAACTAGACAGTGATTCAAGGAATAAACAACTTACTAGATCAGCACGACGAGTCATTATGTAGCATTTATATTACATGTCAGGGAGTGTTTGGTTCCACGGACTAAAGTTAAGTCCATATCAATTAGATGTTTGAATGCTTATTACAAATATTAAATATAGTCTAATTATAAAACTAATTACACAACTAAAGTCTAAACAGTGAAAAAATAATTAAGCCAAATTAATCCATGATTAGCAAATGTTTACTATAGCATCACATTAGCGAATCATGAACTAATTAGATTTAATAAGTTTATCTTATCGTTTAGTCCTAATCTATGTACTTAGTTTTGTAATCAGACTATATTTAATATTTCTAACTAGCATCCAAACATCTAATATGACAGAGATTAAAATTTAGTTAGTGGAACCAAATGGGGCCTAAATGAGCTAACCGACAGTATAGGCGAACAATGATATGAAAGAGTCTAAGCCAGTGAGGCCTTGTTCGGTTATTATCATTTCATGATTTTGGAGAAGGAATAGTAACTTGCTAGAGATTTAAACTATCTCAATCCCCTTCAGTCCACAAAGATTGAGATGAAAACTAACAAGCCCTTATAATTTGGAACATAGGTAATATGTGTTTGTAACACTAGTAATCATCTCAATATGCAGTAAACATAAAACATTATTTAGTTTTGTTCATTTAAAGTTGGGAAGTAAAGCATAGACATATTACACATCAATTTTGCTTCAAATTAACTTAGTATATGAATAGAGAACATGATAACTTACGTGAAAGTAAGGTAGCAGAAACATTCCTAAGGCTATCTCTAGCACTCTCCTATCGAATCTCTATCTCATCTTCTATTTCAAACTTCACTGTATAAACAGTGTTGTCTACAGTGCAAAAATAGTGTTTTACATGCCTATATACTTGATCTACTACACACAACCTAAGTGTTGCATGAAAACATAATGAGATAGCCAAGACTTATTATGACTTTGTGTTAAAAAAAGAAGAAATACAATAAATATTTTACCCATGAGGAGTCATGCTTTTGCTAATCATATGCGATAAGGCTATTCACAACTAATTGTTTTTGGTCATGATATCCAAAGTTGCCACATCATATGATACTATACAAGATACAGGTGCCTCGATGTATAGTATCATGTGTTGTTTCATACTCCCACAAGACAACAAAATGCTAGATGTGTACAAGAGTATGAATTGTGGGGTCACTTAAATGGTCCAGGTTTCAATGTCAATGATCTCATGCCTGAGTCATATCTCCCTCAAGATACTACTTTATTCTCTTTCCTCTCTACTCACATCCATACCAGCTTTCCATTCTACATGGCATATATTAAATGGGTATGACATCATGCAATGGAATAACCTAAGCAATAAGATCGAAGAGTTCAACCTTTTATGGGTGTGCAACATTTTTTGGGGCAAATGGTCCCTACTAGCTACCTTAGGTCCACCGTTGGGCATATCTTGCGCACGACTGAATTGTCCTTAGGGCATGTATAATCCTGAACTCTTAGATCATTTTTCATGTACAAGAGACAACTAATAAATTGCATAATAGTATCACAAGCTCCTAGATTATAAATGTAGTTAAGACATAATATGTATAGAAAGTCAAGTAAAGACAAGCTAGAGACCATCTTTTATATATTTTATGTAGTCCCTTAAAAAGAGATCCCATATTAATTAGGGTGTACATATGCCCTTATATAAAGACTTGACTTATAAATTTAGCTAACTAAGAGCATGTTCAAGAGACTAGCTAAATGACTCGCCAAGCCAAATTTTAGCTACTCAATAGTAAATTAAATCTCCAACAGACTAGCTATCTGACTCGCAAGTTATCTGACTCTGTAAATTGGCTCTCTCACTAGCTAAATTTGGCTAGCCACCTGACTAGCCAAACTAGATAGAAAGTCTGTTGGACTAAGATTCTATATATAGAGTGTAATCTTTATGAAAACGTAAATAGATAGTCAAATAGAGAGAAAAAATGAAGAGTCTCTTGGAGATGCTCTAATAGGGACAAAGATTTATCCAACATTTTTATCATGTGTTACTTTCTTGTTGCTCAGTTCCAAAATGAACTAAACGATCCCAACTGCTTCCTAAGTATATATGTGCATAACCTCCTTGTTAGTGGAGATGGTTTTACTATTCCACTGCCATCTTTGATGCAAATTGTTCACGAAATGTCAGATTGAGAATTATTGGAGATGTATTTTTAAAAAAAAATAACAAAAAACATTAGAAGATGTTCTCAAAAGCTCTTAGATATTTGTTTCAAGTATGGATGAAAACAAAGACTTGATTGCTTATAAATATGACGTAGAATCTATTACGCAAATTCATAATTGTTTTTAGTATTGAAATTTTAAAAATCATAAAAGGTTAGATTCAAAATATTCTCAAATGATATATATGTATGAAGTCCGGATACGCATACGAATTCATATGTTGTTTTTTACTTTTTTTCGTAAGGAGCAAATAATTCATACAACAATTTATGTAAAATTTTGCTATTATTTGTGATCATGTAGTTGATAACATTAGAAAAAGGTCATCATAAGAATTCAAACATACCTATTGCACAACATTAAATTTCTCCTAAAATAATTCGATATCGACTTCCATCCTGGTTCCGAGTTGCATGCTAAAAGTAAACGTGAGCAATAATAATCGAGCATGGACTCAATTGGGCAATGGGACACAGGCCCAAGGTCGCATCCTGACTGAAGAAAAAAAGGTCCAGGGTTGCCATGGCTTCTTTAGACCCACGACTACACCACATGGTTACGGCTTTTGCTGTGCTGCCAAGGCCTGCTCAAGCATTTTCGGTCTGGCCCATACGCCCATCCTCCAGCCATGGCCCATTTCCAACTAAATTCGTCACTATGCCTTTTTTAAAAAAATAATGGTACGCTTTTCTACCAACTAAATCCAAAGCTATCTAATCCTGTCTCCTTGCTTTGTAAGCTCGAAGGTACATGTGTAATTAATTTCCTTAACACGAAATAATAAGTAGCCGAGCGAATCGAGTCATATCAAACCAACAAGTATACCTGTACATGTAGGCCGGCCTGATCCGACACGGCACATGCCCACAAAAGCACGGCCTACAAAGGCACGGCCCACAAAAATACATATCTTATTATGAGTCGTGTCGTGCCAGCACATGTGCCCAGTCATCGGCCCACGGCATGGCCCACAATTAGTTATGTGTGGCAGGCCGGCCCAAATAGCCTAAAATGTCTTAATGTGCCAGACCGGCCCATATACATACAACAACAATACATTAACAAAAAGTATAGAATATATATATGATCAAAATAAAACTAAGATGTTTTGTGGATGCACATTAAAAACCTTTGATCAGAAAGAAAAAATATTACAACTAGCTCAGAAATAATATTCAGTTTTCTGTTCAGTTTTAATTGAGTACTATACAGCCATACAGAATACATATACAATAATTATCATCACTATTCACTATCCCCATCTAGTTATTGGTTCTCGATGGCCTATTGAAGCTCTAGATTCTCCAAGTTGTGCTGGTCATATGAGCTTTAACGGACCTTAGTTAAATACTGAGTCTATATTTAGTGGGCCTCGATATGCCTTAGTTAAATGGGCCATGTCAGGCCGGCCCATAGGCTTGACTTGAGGCCCAGGCACGACCCACATATTGGGCCGTGCCGGCCCAGGCCCACAATTAGGTTGGGCCGTGCCAAAAATTATGTGCTTTGGGCCGGCCTATTAGATACAACACAAATGTACACCTATACCGACAAGTTTTCATTGTTTCCATACTCCTCCCGTTTGTTAAGCTCCCAAGGTTAAGAAGGGAAAATCCTTTTCATTTTGCCATGCTTTTTTAATCTCTTTCAGGAATCAAAAGCAAGTCACCAACACGTTCCCTCCAAAAAAATAAATGTTAATTTATACTGTATATTTTTTGGTTGCCTTAAAAATATATATATATAATGATGGCTTTTGTAATATAACATGGATGGAATTAAGGTTTTAGTAGCTATCAGTACCCGCAACATAACTGCTGGTGTCTCTTTTGACTTGTGGAATGCGCGGAAAGGTAAGTATGACGTGATAGTGGTCGCGGTTCCCAATCGAAACGGAGCAGCGCTGTGCGTATTAATAATCCCATCAGCTGGCGGTGGGGTGGGGTGGGTCGGTGTCCACAAATCATCTCTGACTCCGAACTGATCAAGGCGACGGGGCAGCTAGCTCTGCTACCTGCTACTCGGTTTGCGCAGCTGTGATCTCTGCAGTCAGCGAACATGATGTATATACGCCTCGTTAAGAATGTGTGGATATTGTTTGAACCAAAAAAATAGCCGACGGACGGTCCGGCCCTGAGGCCGGACGGTCCACGGTCCAGACAGTCCGCGCCTGTGGGCCGGACGGTCCGCGTGTGCACAGAACAGATAAGAGTTCCGAGTTTTGTGCTACGGTTGTTAGCTAGATTCGCGGAATTAGCTCAGAATCAGTTGTGTAAAGGGTCCAGCCCCCCTCCTCTATAAATAGAGAGGTATACATCCGATTTGTAATCATCAATCGAATCAATACAACTTTTATTTCGCATTTTATCTTAGGAGTAGTTCTAGTTTAGCCCTAGTTTAGGCTTCCAATCCCCAAATTCTCTGTCTCTCTTCGACTCTACGTCGATTAGAGGAGTCTAGGTCGGTCTACCCGAGCCTAGACAACTCCTAGGATCTCTCCTCCCCGACGGGGTCCCTCCCGGGAGCAAGATCCAGGCGCCGTCGGCGATCTTCCGCCGCCCCTGCGCACGCGCGGACCGTCCGGCCCTAGGGCGCGGACCGTCCGGCCGTCAGGCAGGGAACCCGAGCTCCTGCACCAGGTCGCGGACCGTCCAGCCCTGTGCCGCGGACCGTCCGCGCCTGACCAGAGAGCACCGCCGCCTCGCGCCAGGTCGCGGACTGTCCGGCCCTGTGCCGCGGACCGTCCGCGCCTGACCAGAGAGCACCGCCGCTGGTTCTCTTGAGTAATTGACGCCTCCAAAAAGGTGTCAACATACTTTTTGGCGACTCCGCTGGGGACAATAAATATAGACGCATCAAATCGGTCCTCAATGGCCGGTTCAAGGGATAGCTCTAATATTTCCCCAAGCAACATCATTGAGCCGACTTGGGAAACCTTGCCGACTGATGAACAGCTCCAGTTTGAGGAGCACAAGGAGCGTATGATCCAGGAGGCAAAAGCAAAATTCTTGGCCAGCTTCAAAGTGGATAGGAACAACAAGGTCGTCCGACATCGGGTGACGGATTCGGCTTCGCTCCAACCCACACCAGATATCCCCAATGTAAGTAATACCAACGAGCTACAATCTCTTAGAAATTATGTAGAAGAGCAACGTGAGCAAATGCAAAACATCATAGGGGGTATGCAAAGCGATTTTAAAAGACTAGTACGTGCATTTGATAAATCTAATATCACAAATTTTCCTTCGCACGAGGTTGAGTTAGGGGGTAACACGCGTAATACATCGGCTACAGGTTGTCACGACCAGTCACAACCCCTTTATGGGATGCCGATGTACACATACCCTGAGCAACCGCAAATCGGCAGTAAATCAGCCGATCTACACATGCCCGGACCGTCCGCACGTGAGCGCGGACCGTCCGGGCCAGCAACAGTCGGGCCTATTTTTAATGAGTTACCTAGATATGCGCCCGAGCCACCACACACGGCACAGAACCCAAACTACCCAGTCGGACGGTCCGCATACAACGACGGACGGTCCGCATATAACCACGGACGATCCGGGTACATATCCGGACAGTCCGCGCATGAATCTTTTGAGGAGGATTATTACCTGAATCCTCACCCGTCCCAGCAACACTTCCCATCACACTATGCAATGCACCAGCCCATTAATTCAAGATACAGAGCCCAGGAAAGCTTTCTAGCCCCACCCAGGAGGCCGAAAAGAAACGATCAAACCTGTGACCCATATAGGGCAAATGAAAATGCACCACGTAACTCAAACCAATGGGGGGAAAGACAACATGTTAATATCCAGCCAACCCCACCTATGTTTGACTAGAGAGCCGGTGGTCTCGCACCGGCTGCCATTGATATAGTAAGGGAAGAAATAGCCGGGGCGTTCCGAAATAAGCTCGGAGTAAGCATGGTCCCTGGGGGGCAATCATATCGGAAACCTTATGACAGCCGATTTGATCACCACCCATACCCACAGGGAACCAGGATACCCGAATTCACAAAATTTTCGGGTGATCAAGGAAAGAACACACGTGAACACATAAGCCAATTTTTAGCATGTAACACCCGGTTTTAAAGGACAAAGCCGGGTGCATCTCATACATGCGCCAAGAAGACAACACATATAATAACAGAGTGTATAGAGATAAATGTCATAAAACATCAGAGTATTTATTACATAGCGGAAGACTTATTACAAAATAAAATAATAAAGATAAAACGAACTAAGGATCGTCGGCGCCAATGTCGACTGGGAAACGCCACCTAGATCAGATCGAACTCCTCTGTGTTAGGCGGCTCCTCCTGGACCACCTGATCATCTCCTGTGGGGGGGGGTGTGAGACAGCAAGGGTGAGCTCACACATGATCATAGCTCAACAAGTTGTGGGGAACCAGTGGACACAAACTCACAAAGGTGTGAGTTCATGTGATGTGTAAGGCTTAATCAATGATAGGGGTTAAAGCTGAGCATTGCTTTTAAGTAGTTGGTCAAACTTTTATTAGCAATTACTAAGTGTAAGTACATACCAAACCATAAGTAAAGTAATAGAACAAAATTAATAACAAACCCATGCAATGCAAATGACAAGATTGAATTTAAGTTCCATAATTTAAACATCAGAGAGTCCTGAGCTGCTCATGACCGTGAGCTCGGCTAGTATACTAGTTTTACACTCTGCAGAGGTTGTACCCTTTATCCACAAGTCATGTTACCCATTTGCCAAGGGGTCATGAATCCCATACACCTCTACCTAGGAAGCGCGGCAGGGCAACACTACGAGGCCTTTACAAAGTTCCACTAGCTTCCGAAAACCCGCTACAGTTTATAGGAAGATCCAGTACAGGGTTCCTGGCTGACTGCCATCCCAGCAAAATCAACCAGGGACCTCCCTGCACTGACCTCTCCCCTACTGCCCTTGCCCCTTTCGGGTAAGGTAGTCTTCCACTAGCTTTCCTAATTAGTCAGCCAAGGGGTCCCATTCCTCCCTTGTGGTGGCACGTGGTTCTCAAGTTAAGCTCTATGTTCCAATTAACATTAATGATATCAACATGAACATAAACAGAATAACAAGAATAATTGGAACATAGATATAATAAATGATTATCCCAAAACCATGTAAAGCAATAGCAAACTACCCAAGTGATTTAGGGGTAAACAAGGTAATGAGATAAACAATCTAGGGTGACCTATTGGGTCCCATCAAAATTAACCTATGCATGAGTATGTGATATTAGAGAACATTATTGGGTAAAAAGTGGTCAAGGGCACAACTTGCCTGCAATGAGCTCCTGCTCAGCTACTTCAACCTGCTGCACACCAGTATCCTCAGCAACGGGCTCTTCTACTCGCCACAATACAAACAAGCACAGGATATAGGGAAAATTAACATTACACCAAGCATGTAAACAAAATACACAGAGATATTCTACATATTAAAATAAAAACTTAGGAACTGGAATCATAATTTTCTGAGTTATAGATTTTAAGTTATGCATTTTCAAAGGTTTTATGTGCTTTAAATAGGATTAAGTGATAAATAAATTTCTTACTGTTTTCATGACATAACAGAGGCTCTAGGTGATAGAGAATTAAATTACAAAATTTTAGGAACTGGAATGGATTAATTTGGAGTTCATATGTATTTTCTATGATTTATCAAAGTTCTAGCATATATTTTCCTATTAAAAAATCCATTTTCTATTTCATTTATTCAATTTAAATGAGTTCTGGACTGGGCTTCATTTTCTGCAAAATACAGGGGCTGTTCTACAAATATTCTCGAGACTCAGTCCAACCCCGCTGTGGACCGCGGGTTGGTTTCCTGAAAACAGAGGGGCCTAGGTGCAAAACCGCGCCCACGAAGAGGTATCGCCTGATCCGAACCGTCAGATCTAAACCGACGGCCCAGATTGGACTTGGGGACAATCCGAACCGGTACGCAACCGCAGCCGCCTACTCTGAGATCTACGGTTCGGATTTAAATAGTTCTCGACTGATCTGGTTCATCCGATTGCGATCGAAGGGACCAGAATCGGTCCAGGCCACAACGCTACGCTAGGCGCGATCGCAGCCGTCCCAGACAGATCGGACGGTAGGTGGTCGTCTTCTCCTAACCGGGCAACATCGTCCAACAGCGGACGACACCCGCGCAGCTGCGCCCCCGACGGACGGTGGTGGCCATGCCGGCGAGCACCCGTTCGACGCCCAAGGTCCCGAGACCTACCCCGAAGAGTACTACTCGCAGCGGATCGCTCGATGAAAGGAAGGAAGCAATCGTTACCTGCTTTTGTATGGCGACGATGCCCGACCGCGGCGACCCGATCCTCCCGGCGAAGATGCACGACCGCCGAGCGATTCCTAGCACTACAGCGGGACACCCTTCAATTAACCTTGCATACGACTTCGTTAGGGTTCGGACCAACACCGTGTAGCTTAGTTGGACTCCGATTCTCGCTGCCGACGGCGGGGGCGAACCGAGGACCGCCACAATCCCCGCACCTGCTCCAAATTGATGGTGGTGGTTGGTGTCGCTGGAGGACGATAATGGAGGAACGGAGCTCCCTGACGCACGACTATATAATCCCAAGGATTAATCAGTTGAGAAGTCCACGACCTCGCGCAGAGTTCGGCGCCCGCATGCACAGGATTCCGTTGCGCGGCTCTCGGCGGCGGACTTCAGGAAGAGAACGACTCTGGTGAGCGGGGTCCACCAGTAAGTGAAACAACAGGAGAGACAAGAGAGTGGGGAGATCGTTCTGACTGGTGGAGGCCACACGGCGGAGACAGGCGGTGACGCAAAAAAAAACTGACCAGTGGGCCCACGACGCAGCGATTGGGATGTCCAGCGCGCGTGGCTGATCCACTGGGACCACCTGACAGCGTCATTACATCGTCATGGGCCGCGCGCGGAATAAAACCAGATGGGCCGAATTGAGAAGATTGAGCCCAGCAGTGTATTCTGTTTTTCTTTTATCCTTTGCTATTTTATTTTCAAACTTAAATTCCAATTTGAATCCAAATCTTGGTGGCAAATTTGTCTTCACATTAAGATGTTTATTTTGTACATATCCTGGGATAATTTAAATTATTTACACCTTTACTTTATTCTATACAATATTTCTTCTCTTTTCCTTTTCTATGTCTTTCTCAATTCCCTAAATTGCGCTTTTGGGACAAATCTAAATCCTCAAATCATTACTATATTCCTATTAATTTCACTATTATTACTATTCAATGCACACACAAAACTCCAACATGATGCTTAGAATATATTTTTATTAGTTATTTGTTGACTTACATAAGATGCTTTCATGTTGTAGTGAGTGAAATGCAAAACGATTAAGGAAGCAACTCTCCTTTATTAGGTTTTACAATATGGGTATTACAAATCCTACCCCCCTTAAAAAGAATCTCGTCCTCGAGATTTAAGAAGAATGAGGGAAAAGGTGGGGAAAATCTATGCGAAGCTCTTCTTCTCTTTCCCAAGTTGCTTCATCTTCACCGTGGTGACTCCATTGGACTTTGCACATCTTTATCACCTTATTTCTTGTAACTCGAGTCAACGTATCCAAAATCTTGATCGGGTACTCCGTGTAAGTCAAATCACCTTGAACACTAAGCTCTTCCATTGGTAGTTGTTCCTCGGGCACACGGAGACACTTCTTAAGTTGAGACACATGGAACACATTATGCACATCCGATAGACTATCCGGTAACTCGAGTTGGTATGCCATCTCCCCAACTCTTCTAAAGATCAAGAATGGTCCAATGTAGCGAGGGGATAATTTGCCCTTAACTTTAAATCTCCTCATTCCACGCAGTGGTGACACCGTGAGATACACATAATCTCCCTCTTCAAATTCCAGTGGTCTCCTTCTATTATCAGCATAACTCTTCTGCCTGGTTTGAGCCACTCTCAAATTCTCTCGAATTATACGGACTTGTTCTTCTGCTTCTTGAATCAATTCAGGCCCAAAGAATTGTCTCTCTCCAGTCTGATCCCAATATAGAGGAGTTCTGCACTTCCTCCCATATAAAGCTTCAAAAGGTGACATCTTCAGACTGGCCTGATAACTATTATTATATGAGAACTCAGCATAAGGCAGACTCTTATCCCAACTTCCTCCATGCTGAAGGGCACATGCTCTCAACATATCTTCCAATACTTGATTAGTCCTTTCAGTCTGTCCATCAGTCTGAGGGTGATAAGCCGTACTAAAATTCAACTTCGTGCTCATGTTCTCATGAAAACTTCTCCAAAACCTTGAGGTAAACTGCGAACCTCGATCAGACACGATCTTCTTTGGTACTCCATGTAAACACACAATCCGAGCCATATATAACTCTGCTAGCTGAGAACCTTTGTAAGTAGTCTTGACAGGAATAAAGTGAGCCACTTTAGTCAATCTATCCACAATCACCCATATAGCATCATATCCTTTCTGGGTGCGAGGCAATCCAGTAATGAAATCCATACCAATCTCTTCCCATTTCCACTCGGGTATCTTCAGTGGATGCAGTAGTCCAGCTGGCCTCTGGTGTTCAGCCTTAACTCTTTGACATACATCGCACATAGCCACATGTGCAGCTACATCTCTTTTCAATCCATACCACCAATATTTCCGTTTCAAATCCTGATACATCTTGGTACTACCAGGATGAATAGAATAATCCGAATCATGGGCCTCCTTTAAAATAGTCTCCCGAAGGCTTTTAATATCAGGGACACACATCCTATTCTTGAACCATACGGTGCCCTGCTCATCTTCCGTGAACTCCGGAACTCGACCTTCAGTAATCAGATCCTTAATCTCTTTTATTTTAGCATCACCAATTTGTCCTTTGCGGATCTCTTGCTCCAAAGTAGGTTCCACATCAATAGTAACTCCCTCAATATGAGCAACTATCCCCAGGTTAAGTCTCCTGAAATCCTCAACAATCTCATCGGGTAGCTGGGCAACAACAGTTGAATGAACATGCTCCTTGCGACTCAAGGCATCTGCAACCAAGTTTGCCTTGCCCGGGTGATAGTGAATCTCCAAATCATAATCCTTAATAAGCTCCAACCAACGGCGTTGCCTAAGGTTGAGATCCTTCTGAGTGAATATATACTTCAGACTCTTATGATCCGTATATACTTGGCACTTGGTCCCCATGATATAATGTCTCCAAATCTTAAGTGCATGCACAACGGCTGCCAATTCCAAATCATGAGTGGGGTAGTTCAATTCATGTCTCCGCAACTGACGAGAAGCATAAGCAATCACATGTCCTTCTTGCATGAGCACACATCCTAAGCCTTGGCCACATGCATCACAATAGATGTCAAATCCTTTCTGTAGGTCTGGCATAACCAATACTGGTGGCGACATCAACCTCTTTTTCAATTGCTCAAAGCTGTCTTGGCACTTCTCGTCCCACTTAAATTCTCTTCCTTTCTCCAAAAGTGAAGTCATAGGCTTAGCAATCTTAGAAAATCCTTCAATAAATCTCCGATAATATCCTGCGAGTCCCAAGAAACTCCGAATCTCAGTAACTGTAGTGGGTACTCTCCACTCCATTATCTCCTTAACTTTAGCAGGATCCACTGCTATTCCTCCATTAGAAATAATATGACCAAGAAATGGCACTTCGCCAATCCAAAACTCGCACTTGCTGAACTTGGCATATAGCTGGTTATCTCGAAGCTTCTGTAGCACCAACCTCAGATGTTCCTCATGATCTTTATCACTCTGAGAATAAATGAGAATATCGTCGATGAACACCACGACGAATCTGTCCAAGTACTCCATAAACACCTTGTTCATTAAGTTCATAAAATAAGCTGGTGCATTGGTTAATCCAAACGACATAACAGTAAACTCATATAATCCATATCTAGTCGAGAAAGCCGTCTTGGGAATATCCGATGGTCTAATCCTCATCTGATGGTATCCTGATCGGAGATCAATCTTCGAAAATACTCTTGCACCTCTCATCTGATCAAATAAATCCTCAATACGGGGCAACAGATACTTGTTCTTCACCGTAACATCATTAAGAGATCTATAATCCACACACATCCGCTGCGATCCATCCTTCTTCTGTACAAACAAAACCGGTGCTCCCCAAGGTGAGGAACTCGGACGAATGTACCCAGCCTCTTGTAACTCAGTTAATTGCTTCTTAAGTTCCTTCAACTCCTCTACGGACATTCTATATGGCCGTTTAGAAATAGGGGCGGTTCCAGGTAAGAGATCAATAACAAACTCAACTTCTCTATCAGGTGGCATCCCTGGTAACTCCTCTGGAAAGACGTCCGGAAAATCTCTAACCACCCGGATGTTGTCACCAACAAACTCCTCAGGCATAAAGAACATTGCACGCATAGATGAGGAGGTTACTGCAATGTTAACTTGAAACCTTTCTCCTTTAGTAGTAGTGAGTTCTACGGTACCTCTACCACATGCTATAACGGCCTTTGCCTTTCTTAGCCATGACATACCAAGGATCAAATCTATACTGCTTGACTCCAATATTATAGCAGTAGCTCCAAATTCTCTACCCATAATGGTTAATGTCAATCTACGTGTCATTTGATTCGCCTCAACAGGCCCTTTAGGTGTAATTACTATCAGGGGTTTTCTCATATTTAGCAGTGGTATTTCATTTGTGTTGGCATATCTAGCAGACATGAATGAATGTGTAGCACCAGAATCAAATAATATGGTTGCAGGAATTGCATTAACATAAAACATACCAATTACGAGGTCCCCTCCGTCCGGAGTAGCATCAACGCTGACTTGATTAACCTTGGCAATAGAATATCCCTTGCCAGTTCCTGGAGTTTGCTGCCTGTTCTGAGCTGGTGTAGTAGCAATCCTCTGTGGGCATACATTTGCATAATGACCAATCTTCCCACACTTGAAACATTGAGTGCCCGGACTCTGTCCTGAAAACTTCGTCGGGGTGCCAGTAGGGGTAGCCTGTCGAGGAGGTGGAGTCCTCAGTGGTGACTGCTGAACTGGGCGTGGTCCTCCGGGTCGAGTCGGTGTACCCTGTTGTGAACTGTAGCGAGGACGAACACTGCTGCTTCCTTGTCCTTGAGATATGGCCTTTCTCTTCAAATCTCCCAGTTGAACACGCTTGTGCTCAATAGCCAGTGCCTTATCAAGCAGCCTCTGAAATGATGGAAATGTGTGTGCCACAAGAGCATACTGCAGTGGTCCATTAAGTCCTTCAATGAAATGCTCTTGCTTCCTCTCGTCTTCAGCAACTTCTTCAGGGGCATATCTAGATAACTGAATAAACTTGTCGCGGTACTCGCTGACTGACATACTCCCTTGCTTCAGCGACAGAAATTCCTTCTTTTTAATCTTTATCATACCAGCTGGAATATGGTAGTTCCTGAACTGCGTACTGAACTCTGCCCAGGTAATAGTATCAGCAGCATCGTGGGCAGCAGTATAAGAATCCCACCAGTCAGCAGCAGGACCAATCAGACGTCCAGAAGCATATAAAACCTTCTCCCGGTCAGTGCATTGTGCAATATTCAGCATCTTCTCAATTGCTTTCAGCCAATCATCTGCATCAAGTGGATCTGGTGAGCTTGCAAATGTGGGTGGCTTATGGCTCATGAACTCCCTATGCTTATCTCGGGGTGGAACTGGTGGTGGTGGTGGAGGCAGTGGTACTTGTTGCTGCTGTTGCTGTTGTTGCATTTGTTGTTGCAGCTGCTGTTGTTGCGCCCTCCTTTCCTGACGTATCTCATCTCGCTCCTGGCGCAGCTCCTGTCGTATATCTTCTCTTTCCTGACGCATCTCCTGGCGTTCTTGTTGCATCTGGGCACGCATATCAGCCATGGTGTCTGCCATTTGCTGCATCACCGCCATCTGAGCAGCAACCAGTGGGTCAACTCCGCCTGGTGGAGGGTTGGGAGGATTCATCCCAGCAGGTTGTGGCTGAGGTTGTCTATATATCCTTCGAGTGTGTCGATTAGGAGGTAGATCAATTCCACCACCCCGCCTGGTATTGACCATCTGAGTTAGATACATATGGTAAGAAGATAATAGACAAGGCAGGTATTTACAAATCAGGTTACTTTGGGGGATTTATTAGCTAAGCAGATTAATATTTCACCTATCCTAGCTAATTCAATACCTTATGGTGGTACATACTAAGATGTCCATAGTTCAATCAATCAAAGAAGCAAATCAGGCATTTAGCATCAGCACAATCAAACAACATTTTTAAATAGAGAAAATAGTTTTAAATTTTGTCTTAGGTTCCCTATCTCTTAGAAAGATCATAGTCATAGGATTCCAAGGTGTGAAATCCATCTTGTCTTAGAGTAGAAAAGATGAGAATGATCAGAGTAGAACAGTAGAAGGTGAGACAAGATCAAGATGAGATAAGTATAGAATGAGTCAGAGTAAGGTAAGTAGGAAAGGGTTTGTCCATTTCTATCTAGGTCTCGTCCTACAGTCAACATTTCCTCTGATACCACTTCTGTAACACCCGGTTTTAAAGGACAAAGCCGGGTGCATCTCATACATGCGCCAAGAAGACAACACATATAATAACAGAGTGTATAGAGATAAATGTCATAAAACATCAGAGTATTTATTACATAGCGGAAGACTTATTACAAAATAAAATAATAAAGATAAAACGAACTAAGGATCGTCGGCGCCAATGTCGACTGGGAAACGCCACCTAGATCAGATCGAACTCCTCTGTGTTAGGCGGCTCCTCCTAGACCACCTGATCATCTCCTGTGGGGGGGGTGTGAGACAGCAAGGGTGAGCTCACACATGATCATAGCTCAACAAGTTGTGGGGAACCAGTGGACACAAACTCACAAAGGTGTGAGTTCATGTGATGTGTAAGGCTTAATCAATGATAGGGGTTAAAGCTGAGCATTGCTTTTAAGTAGTTGGTCAAACTTTTATTAGCAATTACTAAGTGTAAGTACATACCAAACCATAAGTAAAGTAATAGAACAAAATTAATAACAAACCCATGCAATGCAAATGACAAGATTGAATTTAAGTTCCATAATTTAAACATCAGAGAGTCCTGAGCTGCTCATGACCGTGAGCTCGGCTAGTATACCAGTTTTACACTCTGCAGAGGTTGTACCCTTTACCCACAAGTCATGTTACCCATCTGCCAAGGGGTCATGAATCCCATACACCTCTACCTAGGAAGCGCGGCAAGGCAACACTACGAGGCCTTTACAAAGTTCCACTAGCTTCCGAAAACCCGCTACAGTTTATAGGAAGATCCAGTACAGGGTTCCTGGCTGACTGCCATCCCAGCAAAATCAACCAGGGACCTCCCTGCACTGACCTCTCCCCTACTGCCCTTGCCCCTTTCGGGTAAGGTAGTCTTCCACTAGCTTTCCTAATTAGTCAGCCAAGGGGTCCCATTCCTCCCTTGTGGTGGCACGTGGTTCTCAAGTTAAGCTCTATGTTCCAATTAACATTAATGATATCAACATGAACATAAACAGAATAACAAGAATAATTGGAACATAGATATAATAAATGATTATCCCAAAACCATGTAAAGCAATAGCAAACTACCCAAGTGATTTAGGGGTAAACAAGGTAATGAGATAAACAATCTAGGGTGACCTATTGGGTCCCATCAAAATTAACCTATGCATGAGTATGTGATATTAGAGAACATTATTGGGTAAAAAGTGGTCAAGGGCACAACTTGCCTGCAATGAGCTCCTGCTCAGCTACTTCAACCTGCTGCACACCAGTATCCTCAGCAACGGTCTCTTCTACTCGCCACAATACAAACAAGCACAGGATATAGGGAAAATTAACATTACACCAAGCATGTAAACAAAATACACAGAGATATTCTACATATTAAAATAAAAACTTAGGAACTGGAATCATAATTTTCTGAGTTATAGATTTTAAGTTATGCATTTTCAAAGGTTTTATGTGCTTTAAATAGGATTAAGTGATAAATAAATTTCTTACTGTTTTCATGACATAACAGAGGCTCTAGGTGATAGAGAATTAAATTACAAAATTTTAGGAACTGGAATGGATTAATTTGGAGTTCATATGTATTTTCTATGATTTATCAAAGTTCTAGCATATATTTTCCTATTAAAAAATCCATTTTCTATTTCATTTATTCAATTTAAATGAGTTCTGGACTGGGCTTCATTTTCTGCAAAATACAGGGGCTGTTCTACAAATATTCTCGAGACTCAGTCCAACCCCGCTGTGGACCGCGGGTTGGTTTCCTGAAAACAGAGGGGCCTAGGTGCAAAACCGCGCCCACGAAGAGGTATCGCCTGATCCGAACCGTCAGATCTAAACCGACGGCCCAGATTGGACTTGGGGACAATCCGAACCGGTACGCAACCGCAGCCGCCTACTCTGAGATCTACGGTTCGGATTTAAATAGTTCTCGACTGATCTGGTTCATCCGATTGCGATCGAAGGGACCAGAATCGGTCCAGGCCACAACGCTACGCTAGGCGCGATTGCAGCCGTCCCAGACAGATCGGACGGTAGGTGGTCGTCTTCTCCTAACCGGGCAACATCGTCCAACAGCGGACGACACCCGCGCAGCTGCGCCCCCGACGGACGGTGGTGGCCATGCCGGCGAGCACCCGTTCGACGCCCAAGGTCCCGAGACCTACCCTGAAGAGTACTACTCGCAGCGGATCGCTCGATGAAAGGAAGGAAGCAATCGTTACCTGCTTTTGTATGGCGACGATGCCCGACCGCGGCGACCCGATCCTCCCGGCGAAGATGCACGACCGCCGAGCGATTCCTAGCACTACAGCGGGACACCCTTCAATTAACCTTGCATACGACTTCGTTAGGGTTCGGACCAACACCGTGTAGCTTAGTTGGACTCCGATTCTCGCTGCCGACGGCGGGGGCGAACCGAGGACCGCCACAATCCCCGCACCTGCTCCAAATTGATGGTGGTGGTTGGTGTCGCTGGAGGACGATAATGGAGGAACGGAGCTCCCTGACGCACGACTATATAATCCCAAGGATTAATCAGTTGAGAAGTCCACGCCCTCGCGCAGAGTTCGGCGCCCGCATGCACAGGATTCCGTTGCGCGGCTCTCGGCGGCGGACTTCAGGAAGAGAACGACTCTGGTGAGCGGGGTCCACCAGTAAGTGAAACAACAGGAGAGACAAGAGAGTGGGGAGATCGTTCTGACTGGTGGAGGCCACACGGCGGAGACAGGCGGTGACGCAAAAAAAAAACTGACCAGTGGGCCCACGACGCAGCGATTGGGATGTCCAGCGCGCGTGGCTGATCCACTGGGACCACCTGACAGCGTCATTACATCGTCATGGGCCGCGCGCGGAATAAAACCAGATGGGCCGAATTGAGAAGATTGAGCCCAGCAGTGTATTCTGTTTTTCTTTTATCCTTTGCTATTTTATTTTCAAACTTAAATTCCAATTTGAATCCAAATCTTGGTGGCAAATTTGTCTTCACATTAAGATGTTTATTTTGTACATATCCTGGGATAATTTAAATTATTTACACCTTTACTTTATTCTATACAATATTTCTTCTCTTTTCCTTTTCTATGTCTTTCTCAATTCCCTAAATTGCGCTTTTGGGACAAATCTAAATCCTCAAATCATTACTATATTCCTATTAATTTCACTATTATTACTATTCAATGCACACACAAAACTCCAACATGATGCTTAGAATATATTTTTATTAGTTATTTGTTGACTTACATAAGATGCTTTCATGTTGTAGTGAGTGAAATGCAAAACGATTAAGGAAGCAACTCTCCTTTATTAGGTTTTACAATATGGGTATTACATAGCATAATTAGGAGAGTTGGCCGACACAGAGGCATTTCGCGTACGTTTATTTTCATTATCTTTAACAGGAACTGCGTTTGCATGGTATGCCACTTTACCTCCTAATTCCATTTCATCATGGGGGGATCTAGAACAAAAAATTCATGATCATTTTTTCTCCGGTGACTATGAGTTGGATTTGGTAGATTTAGTGTCATTACGACAAGCAAAAGATGAATCGGTTAATGATTACATCCGGATATTCTGAGATACAAGAAATCGATGCTTCCAAATTTATTTAGCAGAAAAACAGCTAGCAGGATTAGCCTTTAATGGTTTACGATACTATTTAAAAGAAAGATTAGAAGGCATCCAATTTTTTACACTAGCACAGTTACACCAGAGACCTTTGGCTTGTGAAAGCCGAAGCAAAGAAACTACTAAAGCAATTCGTCATAACGTACATATAGTAGAGTGCGATCAAAGTAGTTCAGATGACGAGTCAGCGGAAATATATGCTGCTGAAATGGTTTGGCCAAAGCAGACCAAATCTTCGGCTTGTACTTCCTTACAGCTGGTTCAAAAGAAACGGCAAGAGGAGGTAAAGTTTACATTTAATGTTGGTAAATGTGATAAAATATTTGATGAGTTACTTAAAATGGCAATATTAAAATAAATCACACTGTTCCATCCGCCGACGAGCTAAAACGTCGTGCATACTTCAAGTGGCATAACTCATTTTCTCATGCCACTAATGATTGTAATGTATTCCGTCGACAGATTCAATCGGCCATTAACGAAGGACGATTGAAATTTCAGGAAATGCAGGTGGACACGGAGCCCTTTCCGATGAACATGATCGACTTTGAGGGCAAGAAAGTCCTGGTTCGGCCAAACACAGCCGATAAAGGCAAAGGCAAAGAGACAATCATCGGCGATGCTAAAGAGGCCGATGAGGGTCGCAAAGTTTCTTGCGGGAAAGTGGTGGCCGAGAAGACTCCCGATGGAGGGGAGACCCTGAAGGTGACCATCACAGCCTCTAGCACTAGGGGGCAAGCGCAGACAGGGAGACAGATGCAGGAACCCATGCTGCGCATCCCGGACGGTCCGTCACATAGGCGCGGACGGTCCGGGACCCCGCCGGACGGTCCGGAGAACTCCAGCAGATGGTCCGGCCATGCTCAAGACTCACAACGGCCACGTACTTTCAAACCACGACGACCAGAGACAGGTACGTGGAAAACAAATACAATCAAGGCAGCTGGTCGGTTGGTCAAAGCTGGCCCAACTTTTGATCAATTATTGTCTAAATACGTAAAAAAGAAGGTCGGCCACAGTGACCGGCCAGCAAAGCGACCCCGCTCACCCATTCATGAGCAACGTTAGGTCAGGCCGATTGGACCACCCCACCAATCGGAAGAAATGAAAGGTCATACTGTACAATTGAGACCTAACATACCGACATGGACACCTCCACCCCCTTATCCACCTATGTCATATCCATACACATATTTACCTTCACCATATGTCCCGAATCAAATGTGGGGCATGTCACCATACCCATTTGGGATGCCACAGTACCCCGCCTGGAGGGCACCCCAAACATCTGTTTTTGACAGGCTGACGCCACCAGTACAAGATCGATTGAGCACCGCTCAATCCGGTCACCAGGCACAGACCCAACAGGATTGCCGGACTACTCGGCCTCCAAGGCCGACCAATCCGGCAGGGGGGCATATGCCTGTAGCAACTCAAAGAACAACAAAAAATGACATCATCAAAATAGGCACTGCAGATGTTGTCATACAGGGAGACAATAAAGGGCCGATGATTTTCGGCGAATCGGCCAACACAACCGAAAAGGATACGGCTACCATCAAAACAGCCGATCCAAAATACTCCATGCCTCGATGGTGCCCAGCGGGATTGACACATCCCAAAAGAGAAAATTACAGCGCCTAAGAGCAAAGGAGAGCCAGGAGAAGGAGGCGGAAAAGACATTTAATGACACACATCCACTATACCCGCCACTGCAAAAGAAATGGAGACCGAAGGCCGTTGAGAAAAAACAAACGGCCACAGAAATAGAAAGTCAATCTGCACCAGGCGCGGACCGTCCGGCCCCTGTGCGCGGACCGTCCGCCGTTCACCAGGAAGTCTCTGGACAACCTGCACCAGGCGCGGACCGTCCGGCCCCCGCACGCGGACCGTCCGCCGTTCACCAGGAAGCCTCCAACGACACGACAACATCAATGGAAGAGGACGACCTGCTGGGAGAAGACCTGGTCGACTACGAGGCTTCTCCAGAACGCCCAGGTATGGATGTAAATATTATTACATTTTCTGCCGATTGTACTATTATCGGCGACGATGAACCTGTTGTTGCCCAGTTTGATTTCGGTCCTAAAGAAGTCGCCTTTACTAAACCAAAGGAATCGGTAAATCATTTAAAGTCGCTCTTCGTGCGCGGTCACATTGATGGAATACCGATTGCTAAGATGTTGGTAGATGGAGGGGCGGCTGTAAATCTAATGCTTTATTCATTATACAGAAAATTAGGTAAACAAGATGACGAACTTGTCAAAACCAACATGACCCTCAGCGGTGTTGGGGATAGTTCGATTAAAGCCAGGGGAGTCACGTCCGTTGAATTAACCATCGGGACTAAGACCCTTGCTGCTGCATTCTTCGTCGTTGATGTAGAAGGGAATTACAGTTTAATTCTAGGCAGAGATTGGATTCATGCCAATCAATGTATACCTTCTACATTACATCAAATGCTAATACAATGGGTAGGCGATGAGGTAGAACAAGTACATGCTGATGTATCGGTCTGCATCGCTGTGGCCGATGCCCCCGTACTCTGGACTTATGAGACTGCTACATGTCTCACAGGAGTAGATTTTTCTGATTATCAGTTCATAAGTATAGATAAGAAAGGTTTCATTCCTGTAATGCTAGAGCCGATGGAGAATCGGCTAAATCCTAAATAGAGTTTAAATGATGAATACACACAAAGTTCATGAGTCTTTGATCACGGACAATTCGGCTCTCAAAGCCGGATGGTCTGGTCTTTCACAAAACAGTTCGGACTTTAAGACCGAACATCTACCGCAGCGAAAAGAGTATTACAGATGATCCTGTCCCCGAGACCGGAAAGTCCACCATCACACAAAGATCATCTGATTCCTCTGTGGGGGACATGATAGAGGAATTTAGAGATCTTGATAAACTAGGACAGGGGTTTACATCGGCCGATCCTTTGGAGGAGATTGACATAGGAGATGGTAAAACTCCAAGGCTGACTTTTGTAAACAAGACCCTAGAGACCGATTCTAGAAATGAGATGATCGGTCTATTGAAGGAATATTTAGATTGTTTTGCTTGGAATTACACTGAAATGCCTGGACTAAGCCGAGAGATTGTTGAACATCGGCTGCCTATTAAGTCTGGTTTCAGACCTTTCAAGCAGAAAGCTAGAACATTTCGTCCAGATCTTCTCCCACGAATCAAGGACGAAATCCACCGGCTGCTTGAAGCTAATTTTATTAGACCTTGCAGATACGCAGAGTGTGTCTCCAATATTGTGCCGGTGGAGAAGAAGGAGTCAGGTAAGCTTAGAGTATGCATTGATTTTCGTAATTTAAATAGAGCAACTCCTAAAGACGAATATCCCATGCCCATAGCCGACACATTAATCAATAATGCATCAGGAAATAGAATTATTAGCTTCCTTGATGGTAACGCCGAATATAATCAGATTTTCATGGCCGAAGAAGATGCGTCTAAAACGGCCTTTATATGTCCAGGCTTCATTGGTTTATTTGAATGGGTTGTCATGACATTCGGTCTTAAAAATGCTGGTGCTACTTATCAGAGGGCTATGAATCTGATCTTCCATGAGTTGTTAGGAAACACTGTGGAAGTCTACATTGATGATATTGTAGTCAAATCGGCTGAGTTTAGTTCTCATATAGCTGATTTGCGCAAAGCCTTTGATAAAATGTGTCGGTATGGTTTGAAAATGAACCCACGTAAATGTGCTTTTGGAGTGTCGACTGGTAAGTTTTTAGGATTTGTCATCCATGAACATGGTATAGAAATAGACCCTGACCGAATCAAGTCTATTCGGAATGTGGGGCCTCCGACTTGTAAGGTCGAAGTGCAGAGGTTTCTCGGCAAGGTGAATTATTTACGAAGGTTTATTTCTAACCTAGCCGGGAAGATTGATGCCTTCACCCCTATCCTTCGGCTTAAGAATGATGCTGAATTCACTTGGGGGGGCAGAGCAACAGGAAGCATTTGATCTCATTAAAAAATACTTGTCTTCGGCTCCCGTGTTAAAAGCACCACAAGTAGGAGCACCATTCAGATTATACATTGCAGCTGAAGATAAGGTTATTGGGGCTGTTCTGACAAAAGAAGCTAAAGGAAAGGAGCATGTGGTGACATATCTAAGTCGGAGGTTGGTGGATGCTGAAACAAGGTACACTTTTATTGAAAGGTTATGCTTATGCTTGTTTTATGCATGCACAAAGTGTAGATGTTATTTACTGTCTAGTCATTGCACTGTTTCTGGTCAAGCCGATGTAATCAAATACATGTTGCATAACCCAATTATGAGTGGTAGAATTGGTAAGTGGGCTTATGCACTTATAGAATATGACTTGGCCTATGAACCATTGAAATCCATGAAAGGCCAGGTCGTAGCGGATTTTATTGTAGAACATCGGATTAATGATATCCATAAACTAGACATGACATACCTCACTATTGCTCCTTGGACTTTATATTTTGATGGATCGGTTTGCAATGAAGGGCAAGGCATTGGCATCGTACTTGTTTCACCAAGTGATGTCTCCTTCGACTTCTCTAGCCGATTGAAAACTTATTGCACTAATAATCAAGCCGAATATGAGGCCCTCTTATTCGGTTTGGAACTCTTAAATTGTATGGGAGTAAAACATGTGAAGGCATTTGGTGATTCTCAGCTGGTCGTCCAACAAGTGTTAGAAGAATATCAGTGTTTTGATAGTACTTTAAATAGTTACCTTGAAAAATGTTGGAGCATAATCCATTCTTTTGACGAATTCAGTATTCGGCATATCTCTAGAGTTGAGAATCATAGAGCTAACAATTTGGCACAAGATGCATCAGGTTATCGGATAAAGCGAGGGAGATTTCACAGCACTGAAAATCTGATAACCAGTGCAGGGCCAAATCAACAGGCCGCGGACCGTCCGCGTGAAGGCGCCGGACCGTCCGAGGTTACCAGGAAGGTTCTCCTAGTCGATTCGGCTGATAATGAAGCCGATGCAAGTGATTGGAGAACGCCCATAACAAATTATTTACGAAATCCCAATGTCAGGACAGATAAGAATATTCGGCGTACAGCTTTCAAGTATGTTTTGATGAGTGATGAACTCTACCGCCGAACAGTCAACGACGTCCTGCTTAAGTGCTTGGGCCCAGATGATGCTATATTAGCCATGGCCGAAGTGCATGAAGGAATTTGTGGTACCCATCAATCAGCTCCAAAGATGAAATGGCTGTTGCGAAGGTCTGGTTTTTATTGGTCTAACATGATAGCTGATTGTTTCAAGTACTACAAGGGTTGCCAAGTGTGTCAAAAATTCAGTGATCTACAGTTGGTCCCTGCAGCCGAGTTACATCCTATCATCAAGCCTTGGCCTTTCAGAGGATGGGGATTAGACTTTATTGGAGAAATTCATCCTTCATCATCAAAGGGGCATCGGTTCGTGTTAGTTGCCACTGGCTACTTTACCAAATAGACTAAAGTCGTTGCTTTGAAAAACATGACGCACAAGGAGGAAGCAGTATTGCCTGTGGAAATAAGTTTGAATGCTGTCAGATTCGCCAGACAAAATGATCTAACTGTCACTGATTATTATAATTCAATGATGGATAATATTGATGAGGTGACCGACAAGAGGGTGATAGCTTTGGGAACAATAGAAAAAGACAAGATTATGGTAGCCAGGGCCTACAACAAGAAGGTCAAAGCAAAGTCATTTCAAGTAGGGGATCTGGTGTGGAAGACCATCTTGCCTCTAAGGAATAAAGACCGGAAGTTTGGGAAATGGTCGCCAAGCTGGGAGGGTCCTTATAAAGTAAAACAGGTAATGTCTGGTAACGCCTATTTGCTACAAACATTACAAGGCAAGGATTTACCAAAGGCTTTGAATGGACGTTTCCTTAAACAGTACCATCCTAGTATGTGGCAAGATGCCTAAGAGAACCGATGTGATCACATCGAGTTAGTTGCTTTTGCTTCGCCCATCTCCATCAAAAGGCAGGGGGCATATGTTTGAACCAAAAAAGAGCTGGCGGACGGTCCGGCCCTGAGGCCGGACGGTCCGCGGTCCGGACAGTCCGCGCCTGTGGGCCGGACGGTCCGCGCGTGCGCAGAACAGATAAGAGTTCTGAGTTTTGTGCTACGGTTGTTAGCTAGATTCGCGGAATTAGCTCAGAATCAGTTGTGTAAAGGGTCCAGCCCCCCTCTTCTATAAATAGAGAGGTCTACGGCCGATTTGTAATCATCAATCGAATCAATACAACTTCTATTTCGCATTTTATCTTAGGAGTAGTTCTAGTTTAGCCCTAGTTTAGCCTTCCAATCCCCAAATTCTCTGTCTCTCTTCGACTCTACGTTGATTAGAGGAGTCTAGGTCGGTCTACCCGAGCCTAGACAACTCCTAGGATCTCTCCTCCCCGACGGGGTCCCTCCCGGGAGTGAGATCCAGGCGCCGCCGGCGATCTTCCGCCGCCCCTGCGCACGCGCGGACCGTCCGGCCGTCAGGCAGGGAACCCGAGCTCCTGTACCAGGTCGCGGACCGTCCGGCCCTGTGCCGCAGACCATCCGCGCCTGACCAGAGAGCACCGCCGCTGGTTCTCTTGAGTAATTGACGCCTCCAAAAAGGTGTCTATATATATATATATATATATATATATATATATATATATATATATATATATATATATATATGCTTCGTTAACCTAGCTACTCCAGTTCAGAGAGCTGGCATTATTTTGCACCAGTCAGCCTCTGGACAGGCTAGGATCCTGCGTATTCTTCTAGAATGTACCGTGGGAGTGTGGCCACAGCTTGGAGGAGCTTCTTAAAGGCACCCCTGTTTCTTTCTTGCTTCCAAGCATTGGAAACCTGAACGAAGCGGCGTTTATGATACATACCCCATCCATGCCATGCCGTCTGGCCTCGCCTCGTATCTTTGTTGTTGCTTGTGAATGTGGAACGCACGCCCTTCCTCGGACAGAGCGGAAACATGGCATGGTGCTCCAATGATTGGTAGTTCATCATTGTTTTTTTTTTTGATTAAAGTCAGCTGTTTCGACAGCTATATAGCTGCAATTCATAGAGATAAAAACACTGTGAAAACAGTAGAAACGGTTAGAACCGGCTTCTCTGTTTTTCATTCATCCGTTAAAAAAACGTCTTTTTAATTACCATCAAATATCTCCAGGTTCGATCAGGTTTGGTTTAAAGGGAAAAGAAAACAGAATGCAACCCCGGCATCCATCCAGAAAATCGAAATTAGTTTCGGCGAAGAGATACATTAAAATTGTTTTTGTTTTGTGTGTCTGTGTGTGGTCAGGAGGGAGTCCGTACATTGGATAGGGTCACGGCGTGGCGCACAAGCCTCCGCTCCGCTCCTCCACGGGGTTGCGGTGGAACGGAAACGAAACGACGACGAAAGGGTCAAAAAACCCGCCATGCGAGGGTGGCTGGCTGCACTGGTTGGGCGCGACGGGAAAGGGAAGAAAGCGGCTTTTCGCTCTCGGCGGTCACCGTCCGTTGCGCCGAGCCGGTCCAGGTGTGCGACGGTGGTGTGGTGGCGGCCTGGCGGGCGATGGCGACGCGCGGCTCCGATCCACGCGCTCCCCGGCCGGCCGGCCCGCCGAGTCCGTCCGCCCGCACCGGCACCGGCGCCGGCGCAGCTGCACACCGCAAGATGGCCCGCGCGCGCCACCGTCGGCGTCGCCGTCGCTATAGATGCCGGTGCCGGTGCCGGTGCGCGCTATAGCTAGCTAGCTTGTCCCGTTGTCCGTCGCATCGCGTGCAGTGCAAAATCTAACGCGATAGCGTGTAGGTCAGGTCAGACATGCATACATACTCCCTCCGGTGCAGTAAAAGAAGTCATCCTGCGCGTGACCGCCCCTAGTAATTGCACAAAAAAAATGCATTTAAGAGGAATCGAACTTGAGACCTCTAGTCTAAAATGCCTTAGAGCTGCTGCAGCAACCAATCAAGCCTGATTGTTTTAGTAATGTTAATGCACTCATATCCCTATTTAATAGGGGCAAACAGGGAAAACTCTATGATAATTAATCACTCCTTGGTATACACAATCATGTCCTAAACGACTACATTTACTACACTGGAGGGAGTACATACATCATCGTTCCGTTAAACGACGTTTCATCACCCGGGGCCCGGGCGGCGCTGTTTGGTTGCACTGGCACCATACCTACGGCCGATGAAGCCAACTGAGCAATACTGCAACAGTATATATATATAGTATAGTGTATAGTAGTATAAAAGACAATCAGTTAACCATTTATGTGAGACGTACGTACGTGGATACTGGTCGAGCGCGCGCGTATTGAACACGTGGACGCACCAGGATCTGTGGACCGCCTTGCCACCTTGGTGAGCCCAGCCCACTATGCACGGGCTGTGAGGTGGTTTCCGGCGGCAACCTTTCAGCACAAAGGTGAAAGCTAGCCAGCCAGCCAGCCAGCATGTCCGGGTGCACGCACGCGCACGAGCATAGCCGTCGTGACGGGGATGATGTGCACTACCAGGATCATATTATTGGGCAAAATTAATATTGGATTAAGGCCCTGTTTGGTTCTTTTAGTCACTAGACTAAATTTTAGTGACTAAAGCTTAGTCGCTAAAGTACCTCGTTTGGTTTCAGTGACTAAACCGGACTAAAGAGCATTAATTGTTGTGGATAATGACTGTTTTACCCTTATTAATTAATGGATGTTTGCTATAAGAAGACAGTAAAGAGGGTAAATAAGGTAAAAATACTACTTTAGTCCCTTTTAGTCACCTCTTTGGTGACTAAAGAACTAAAGTTTAGTCATCTCATTTTAGTCATCATATTTGTTTCTTTATGGACTAAAAGTGACTAAAGTTTAGTTAGTCACCCAAAACCAAACCGGACCTAAGTCCAGCACTACTCACATAGTAGTGGTGCCGGCCGTGCGACTGGGCGAGGCGTGTGTTGACTCTGACCTCTGTCTGTCGGCCTCTGCCGCCGCGTGACGGACTTGACTGCTACAGTGCTACTAGTAGACAGTAGGAGGAGGAGGAGGAATGCATTGCAAATCATCATCCATACGTCTCCATCCGTCGCCTGGCAAGTGATTCAGTGGAGGCGGAAGCCGGAAGCTTCGTAGGACGGATCAGATCGAGTCAGACTCCTCACGCGCGCACCTGCTGCTGCAGCGCAGCGCAAGTGCGCGCGGGGCCAGTCCCGGGCCCACGTGCAACAGGAGGAAGACTCGTTCGCCCGTGACGTGGCGTGGCGTGGCGGTATCCTGCATTCCTGCGTCGGCTGTCGGTACGGCCTGGTCCGCCCGCGCGCCCTTGACCGTGGACCGGTCGTCGCCACCGCGCCCGCGCTCGCGTCGATCTGAAGGAAGGACGCAGCGCAGGCACCGCACCAGGTATGGAATGGAGGCCGGCCGGAGGGGGAGCAGCTGCCTGCAGCCAGCAGTGCAGGAGCGACCCGCGGCGACCGTTCACCAGCTGACCAGCGAGCCGGGCCTCCAGACGACAACGACGACGGCGACGTGGATCCCTGCATCTGCCTGCTGCACCGCATGATTGATGGAGTGCGTAGATTTTCTGTTCACTATCTAGTAGACTGGTATATCCATGGCTCCATATATGCTCACTCGCCGGTCAGTCGTCGTCTGCATGCCACGCAATTTATGGACATGTGCTGACCCGACCCGTCTAGGTGCTGCGACTGCATTACGGCTTCTTCGGCCAGCGACAAACACATACGTCTCATCTCTCATGCATGGCGCGCGCGTGCCGCGCCGCCGTGCACCGGCCGGCAGGCAATCTATACTACCTATTAAGACTCTAAGGGGTAGGCTGCCCCATTCCTGGTTCTGCCATTCCCATTCCGAACTCTTGTGTATTTTCATTCCCATTCCCATGCGCACTGTGTGTTTTCATTCTCATTCCCAACTGTGTCCTGACCCGTTTCCCATTCCCAATTGTGTCCTGACCCGTTTCCCATTCCCAATTGTGTCCTGCCCCATTCCTGGTTCTTCCGAACTCTTGTGTGTTTTCATTCCCATTTTCATGCGCCTTGTGTGTTTTCATTCCCATTCCCAACTGTGTCCTGACCCGTTTCTCATTCCCAATTGTGTCCCTCCCCGCACTGTCTTTCTCACATCCCACGCCTAGCTAAAATTAAATTAAAAAAACACAAATGTGGCCCCCTAATGGGATTCGAACCCGCGACCTCTCAAGTAAATGTGCTCGTAGCTACCACTACACCACATGTGTGTTTATGTTAATATTTGTTACAGTAAAAATATCTACTACATCTCTCTCAAAGCCCACCTGCTACCCTTACACAATGTGTATTAGTAGATAATTATCAACGAGATTCCCGAATTATATTTTTGGATGGAGAGAGTAGTATTTAAAGAAGAGCCTTACATGCAACTTCTTTTGTTTGAATAAGTTTTCAACTTAAATTCCTTTTTTATATGTGTGACATTTATTCTCCATAATATTTTGTCCATGGATCTGACTTGTGAGTCATTTTTATAAACTAACGCCAAAGATGAATCCATGTTTCTTACTTGGAAACCCCGAACAAACACCACTGGCAGGAGGCGCTCGCGTTGGCGTCGCTCATCGACGATGAGAAGAAGCTTGGCAACTGCCAGTTCGACCTCTGGAAGCAGTCTTACTTGGTCGCATGCGTCGCTATGTTCGGCAAGCTCCGGTGCAGCCGTCGCTTGGACGCGGTCCAGAGCGGCTACACTGCTGTCCATATTCAAACGAGGGACCTCATAGTCGTTGCCAACGCCGGCGACTCTCGGGTTGTTCTGGGCACCGCATCCGACGACGGCGCCGTCACGCCATCTAGCTCATCATCCACCTGAAGCTCAACCGGCCACGTAAGTCGCTACTGATCGGCCATAAATTCTTGTGCGCTGGGACGACGGTTGTTGTTGATGTTGTGTGAGTGTCCTCGAACAAGATGTATGTAGAGGAGTAGCACATCTGGAGGTGCAACGGCTAGGTGTACTACCTCGCTGATGAGCCCGGGGTGCACTTCGTTTAGCAGCCCAGCCAAAAGTCATCGGTACTCGCCATGTCACGCGCGTTCGACGACTACTATATCAAAGACTATGGCGTCATCTTAGCGACAGAGGTGACACAGAGGAGGACCGACAACAATGACCACTTGCCATCGCCGAGGTAGCTTTTGTGCTGGTCTGCCTTTAATTCTCTTCGCAAACGCACACACTTGCCTTTTTATTTAAGCAAACATGTATGGTTGTGCGTGCCTGATGACTGACGATGTACGAGGGAACTTCTACCGATAGGTGTGGCACGTGCTCTCCAATGATGAGACCATGCAAATCATGGTATATATCGAAGTCTGTATGATACTGATGGTTGTAATGTAGTAGTGAAACAGTTAAATTAAAATAACAAAATTTATATATGGCTAGGATCACAAATGAATTATGAAACATTTTCTTATAACAATATAAGACACATTATATATATAAGTTATCATGGTATTGTGTGTTTCCGTTGCAACGCACGGGGCACTCATCTAGTAAATAAATAATATATATATATATATGTGCATACGAACGATGCATCAATTAGTTAGGACTTAGGCTAACAAAGCTAAAAATCGTTTGGTGTATGTAAGGACAGTGTTCTACTGTTCTTTATAAGGATGTTTCTTTTTATGGTGTGTGTTTTGTTAAGTTTCGATCTGTAATGTCGTATGTAAGAGACAGACTAAAAAAGATGGACGTTTTTTTTGTTTCCATTATCTAAAAATCTAGATCTATGGGGTTTTCTAGAGCTATAGGTGAATGTGGAATTCGACAGATTTTTCTTAGGGTGCGTTTGGTTGGGAAGCCAATTGAAATGGAGCAGCTCCATTCTAATTTGTGTGAATGGAGTCATTTCATTCTATGTTTGACAATTAAAACGGACCCGACGCTCTATATTTTTTTGTTTGGTTGAAGAGTAGAATAGAGCGGAGTCGATCTTTTCATTGTTTGGTTGGAGAGTCATATAAGTGTGGAGGGGAGAAGAGGAAGAAGAGCGCTCACATCCGATCGTTTTGGTGAAGCGGGAGCATTCCAAATATTTGCCGTATATAGACTCTAAAGCCGTTCAACTTCTCTTCCGTTAGAAACCAAACATATAGAAAACAGGAATAGAGCCGATTCATTCTACCCCGCTCAGCTCATCCCCTCCCTTAGTCAGGACTCTAGCTACTAACAAGATCTAATCTAGAGGCAGGGAGCTATAGCAAACACTGGTGTCCACACGTCGTCAGATGACTAGCATTCCCATGCAAACTAGTACATTATGAGCTCCGACCCTAGTACCAGGAAAAAGGCTGCGCCACCTAGCAGGAGTATAGATGATTCACAGTCCATGCACGCGCGCTCAATCACAACTACTAGACAACTGGTGAGAGGGATAAGCACGTGCGCCGTGCGTGGAATCGAATCACACACGGAGCTCGAGGCAGAGTATAGCTGGCTGGTGGCCCTGCCTGCCTCTCCCGCGCGCGCTCCTCCTCGCTCTCGATCGGATCGCGAGTTCCGCACGTGGAATCCGTTTCTCCCACTCGACCGCGCGCTCTGCTCCATATATTTATGCTGTCTGCCACCAGCAGCAACTGCCATTCGTACCGATGCAAGTGCTGTTTGCTGGATCTAGTATCTAACAAACAATCTACGGACCATGTGCGTCGAGTCGATGATACAGAGTCGACACGGGGTAACCAGGACACACAGACGGATTGCTCGATCGATCTAGCCAGTGTTCCCAGACCGAGCACAGCCGATCAAACAGCACGCTCCGGTTCGGTCTCGTCCCCACCCCCACAGAGCACAGCCGGAGGCAGCAGCATCGTGTCCGTGTCCCTCCCTGTCATGCTTCATGCAGCAGCGCGTGCGTTGACGCGGTCGGCGCGTGGAATGGAAACCAACCCAAACCCAAACCCACTTGAGCACCCACGGCGGCGCCGGCGCGTAGGAGCAGGAACGAGCAGTAGTACAGGTTGTGGAACACTGACTCGGAAACCAACCGCGTGGTGGGCCCACCACTCCCACGGAAAAAAAAAGGAACTCCGCACTCATCCTTCAGCACCTTAGACCAACTCCAGCAGACTGCGCATCTGGCCGCGTATACGCGAAAAAAGGCAGCGAAAGCTACTATTCAGCCTTCCAACAGGCTACGTATCTGCCTCCGCAAAATACGAGCTCACCGAAACGCCGCGCTTTTTCACGGGTTCTCTCTCATCCTCCTATCTTCTCTTGCTCTCTTCAGCTAGCGACGCGTGGCATGGCTCACGGCGGCCGAGGCAAGCTGACGGGCAGGATGAAGCAAAAGGATATGGATACGCGTTCATTGCTGGAGGACGGGCCGCGTATAGCGATGGGACCCACGTACGGTGCATGCGTTATGCACGTCCGCAGCCGTGCTATTGCTGGAGTTGGTCTTATCCTCACTGCCCGAGGGCCCTCCGCGGGCCCACGCGCGCGGGAGGCGGAGAAGGGTAGCAGGAGCCGACCGGCAGCAGCTATTGCAGGGCAGGACCAGCACCTCTCACTCAGAGGCCAGGACTCAGGAGGCCAAGCGGAGCGCGGCACGTGTGGCGCCCCCGCGCCCGATATTTTGCCGGCCAAAGGGCGGCGACGTGGCGGCCCCGGATTGCGCGGCCGGCGCGAGGTGCAGCCCCGGCACCGGCAAGCCGCACAGTGGCGCTCGCGTGAAGCCGTGAACCTCGTTGGCCTTGGGCTGGCGTCGCGTCCCTCCTGCTCTGCTCTGCTCACCGCGCTGCTGCACCCCAGATCTCTTCCGCCCGTGGACACGACAAGGAGGCGCCCTCACGTGCAACGCGCTCGCGCTTCCTTCCTAGTACTAGACTAGCAGAACTCCGCGCACGCTCGAAAAAAAAAAGTTGTATGCGTACCCGTCTTCCACAAAACACTTTTGTGGGAGAGCTACCGGATGACAATCTACACGTCCCGGCTTTCCCGCCGTTTTGAGAACCTCCGTTCTCCTCTTCCCCATAGGACTTGTTTAATATATGAGAGTGAGGGTAATCGAGATGATTAAGGAGACTAGAATCTTTTACTGTTCGATTTTAAATATTAAGGGCCTGTTCGATTTAGTCGGAACGATGACCTGGAATAATTCATAGTCGGATTGCTCGTATAATTTACATAAGCTTTGATCAACTGGAACGATTCCGGGATAGAATCCCGGACAACCAAACAGGGCCTAAGGAATGCTAGTCCCTTTAATCCCCCTCCATTTCACTCACTTCCAAACAATCTATTAGAGATTTATATAAAAAACAATACTTCGTTAACAATTGTTCGCAAACGGATCGGGTGCAACGTTAAGAGCTCAGCCTCACCAACTTCAACAGTTCAGCCTCACAAAAAAACCTGAAGTGGGACGAGAATTCACGTTTTTCATGAAACATCAAAAGAGGAGCTTCACGAACCTGAATCTTGAAACTCGTCGTGAAGTTGGGTGAAAATTTCGTTGGACATGGTCTGCCTACCCCACTGACGGTGAGGGTCGGTCTTCTCCGGACCGCACGTGGCTGGCATCCCAATGGAGAGAGATCACTACACGTGGTGGCTGTGGGCCGCACCTAGTACTAGGGCGTGGCGAGAGTAGGCCCGTGGCAACTATAGCCATGGCCGACGCGTACTCCAGCTCCTCCCTACCGACGGGTGGCACCGCCTTAGCATCTGCAAGGCGTGGAGGAAGACCAGCAACAACCAACGGTTGTATGACAGTGGTGGCTGGTGGTTCCCTCCTGGACGACGGGTCTCTCCACATAGCTCTCGCCTGCCAAGTGGGCAAGGCAGACAATGTTGGCGGCTTTGGAAAAGCACAACCATCAAAACTTCAATATACTACACGTATGAAGGTAATTAATACATATGAAATGACATCAATACATGACATTGAATTAGTGGTGTTATAATTTGGCCAATCTAAGCTCACTGTTGATTAATGATTGGTACTATTGCACACTGACGAACAAACCGGTGAATCGTTGTAGGTGTTGTTATCAAGAAATTAATGCAATTGTATGTATAGATTGATGTTGGCTGATAGTGAGAACTTGAATAATATTTATTGGCTATTGATTAAGTAGTACTTTCTCCCATAAGAATGCTATGGTTGATTATTTTTCATCACATAATCTAGTTCTGACTAATGTTGTTTGAAATATTACTTGAAATATTGTTTGAATGCATTGCTTGAAATCATGGTTAGTGAGATCAAATGGATGGTATCCCTATCTATTCCTATCCTAAGTAACTAATCATGAAAATCAGTATTCTAGTAATGCTTGCTAAATATCTTCAAGTTTTCGTGTTCCCTTTCTGACACTCCGAGACTATGTTAATCACATAATGATCAACTTGAACTATCGTGTGTACCATACATGTAGCTACGCGCACAACATAGACATTTGCAATACATAATGCACGTACACACAAACTCAAATGTCTGCACCCCCAAAGAAAGGTTGTTGCCACAATGTGCACATCGTCCGACACATGCACAATAAAACACTTTAAACAGTCTCAAATACAATAAGATGGTTAATCATACATAGAGGATACTCAAATGCACATCATCCCACATTGGCATCTGTTAGCAACACTGAGGTGGAAGACATGTAGAAGCATATATATGACAATAACATGAAGAAGAAGAAGAAAGGAACATAAACATAGACGAAAACTAGTGTCAATGTATTGTTCTGGCTTTTTGATGTCCCTCTCCTCTGCCCAGCGCACGCTTATATCGAAGCCTTACAAACCGACCCAGCCAGCCATCACATGGGCCATTCCAGCTAGTTACATCCACATTATCGCGCTTCTCATGTTGTGGACGTGTCGTGGCGCCCTCTTCCCCTTGCTTCAACTCTATTGACACCATCAGATCTTATTTGCTTAATATCCAGTATCTCCCTAAGTATCTGAGCTAACAACATGGCGATGTACTGACATTCCCCACCGCTTGAAATGCAGTTCACTACCGAAATCGCGTTCTTTGCCGAATATCTTAGGTCATTTTACACTCGGCAAAGCCTTTACCGAGTGTTACACTCGGCAAAGAATACTTGATAAACATTTTATCGGCAAAGGGTTCTTTGCCGAGTACTTTTTTCGGACACTCGGCAAGGACTTTGCCGAGTGTCGAAAAGCACTCAGCAAAGAAAAACACTCTGCAAATTAAGAATCGCAAAAAACCCCAAAATATAGCAAAACATTTTTAAAATTATATGAACAACTCTCCAACCACTACCTATTATCATACCCATTGACCTATCATTTTTCACTATTATTTTAAATCAAATTTACATATTTTGTGAAGGGTGAGATTCAAACTCGCAACTTCTCTCTCGTGCATACCCTCCTCTACCACTACACTACAACATCAATTACGTCTATACTATGTTTTTATTCCTCATGTACTATAACAAACCGAGAGTAATTTGATTATTTAAGACACTAAATTAATTCATTTGAAAATGTAACCAACTATAAAGTTGCATAACTTTTCAAGATCTACAAGTTCTATTTTTATAGTTTCTACATCCGAGGTCGTTTATTAAATTTGAATTTCAAATTTGAAAACTTCACATGAAATTTTCAAAGATAAGATGATTTCAAATCAAAAAATTGTCAATCACAAAGTTTCATTACATTTCAAGACCTACAACTTTTATTTTGGTGGTTTTTTCACCCGAGATAATTTCAAAAATTCAAATTTTAAAATTCAAACATAGTTTTGCATGACAAGATGATTTCAAACCAAAACATTATCAACTATAAAGTTTCATAACTCTTCAATACCTACAACTTTCATGTTGGTGGTTTTTTCTTTCGAGGTCGTTTTCAAAATTCAAATTTTAAAATTTTTAAATTGAAACGTAGTTTTAGTTGACAAGATGACTTCAAATGAAAACGTTGCCAACTACAAAATCCTATAACTTCTCAAAATCTATAAAGTTTATTTTGGTTGTTTGGTCATTTATTTATCTCACATGATGGTTCTAACATTATGCACAAATCTAATACATATCTCTCGTAGTTTCATAAATTACGAGAGAGATATAGGTTTTATGAACAAATTTATTTTTTATTTTGTCATATGAAGAAATATTCAAAATATAAATTATACAAAATTGTAGTTGAAAACCTTTTCATTTAAATTAATTTACTGCTTTAAAATATGATTTTTAAATTGTCTTTGCATAGTGTTGAAAAAAGCACTCGGTAAAGAAACTCTTTGCCGAGTGTCAAAAATAAAACACTCGGCAAAGAGCTTCTTTGCCGAGTGTCCGAAAAAACACTCGACAAAACATTTGGCACTCGACAAAGAGCCAAATTCCGGTAGTGGCTTGTCCCCAAGCTGTGTTTCGCATGACCACCAGGATCCCAACGAAAGATTGCGAAATTGGCTTGCCACTGCTGACAACACCCAGATCAGATGTAACAAGGCTAGTGCCAGCACCAATCCTTGAACCAACGAGAATGAGGGCAGCGCCCACAAGTCCAACACCAGAATCGACATCATCCGTTGTGCTACAACTTATCCCATTATGTGGGGGTTTTGGGTCCGACCGCACACCCGGGGTTGCCCCTCAAGGTGCTTTTTGGAGTAGGACGGTGCTGTCAACTGTAGCTCAATGGTTCGTGCTAGTTGCACGAGAGACGGTAGCCAATGGTTTATAGGTTCGGGCCGCTTTAGAGTGCGTAATACCCTACGTCCTGGTGAGAGTGCTGTATATGGTGAGTTACAAGGTGATTCTCTAATGCGTAGGGAGCTGAGGTGGATGGCTAAGTAGTGGGTTCTGCCTTTGAAGGGGTGCCCTCTAGGCCTTATATATTCGACCGTGGGGCGGTACATGCAGATATGATAACCACGTACACCTAAGAAATAGTGAACCGATTGAATCTATCTTCCTATGTCTCTGCCGACTCATCCTCGGTTGGCTCCGTCGTACGGGGTTCCAGCGCGGGAAGGTCGGGTCTCTGTTGTGGTTACTTGCTTGAAGTTACTGGGTCGTCTGAATTCGTATTGACCCAGCCTTGTGTTGATTCGCTTCACTGGTCGTTCTTCCCCAGGCCCACGAAGGAATGACCTTACGATCCATTGGACCTTTGGGCCTTTTGAAAGGTCTTTTATCCTTCTAGTGGACCCGGGGGATATCTATCCCCCACAAGCCCCCGATCTTTGGGTTGATTTTGAAATAATCGGCCCAGAGATCCTAAGTCCAGCTTGCGGTCTTTGTTTGTAACAGGAAGTTCTTTCTGGGTAATCTGGTAAAAATGATTTCTTACTATCTCCTTCTGCTTTCATCACTCGAAAATTGGTGTTCTGTCTTAGACTTTTGCTTCGGAGGTCAGCACTTCATCTTGCAGGACTTTGTACTTCATTGGGTGCACCGAAGGTGCACCCAATGGGTGTAGCCCCCGAGCTTTGAGTGGATTTTTGAAAATAATCCACTCAAAGGTCTTCATTTTGAGTATTATCAGAAGTCACCTTCACCTTCCATTTGTATTTTATTGGAGGTCAGCCTTGTATTTGTCTTACCCTATGCTTTAGAGATCAGCATTGTCTTGGTCTGAGACGATGATTCATTGGGTGCACCGGGTGTAGCCCCCGAGCTTCGAGTGGATTTTTAAAAATAATCCACTCAAAGGTCTTCATTTTATGCCTTCTTCCAGTAATCCTCTTCCCTTCTTGCCGAATGATTTGGAGGTCAGCACTATGTTGTTGATATTATGCTTTAGAGGTCAGCATATATTTTGTCTTTGAGACTGTTCGTGATCTGCTCATATCTTGCTAGTGCTATTTATTTGATCTGTGACTGATTGGACGTTCGATAGGTGACCCTTGGCTAGTCTTTGTTATTACTTCTTGCTTCAATGCTTCTGTCGATTAGACTTGTACCTTGTTGGCTATATTTGGCTTTCCTTTGATCCTTGTTGATATCTCACTTTTGTCTTGAAGTATTCATTGCACGCGCTGCGCGGATGTGACAGTTTTGAAAAATATACTGGTATTTCCTGGGTGTCCCCCCCAATGGGTGTAGGCAAGGGACGACTTGGTACATCGAGTGTTTTAGCAAACTGTCTCTGAGTAGTAACTTGATGTGACCGCGGGTGTAACCATATCGCCCGTGCAGTTGACTGGAGTCCCAATGGGTGTTGTGCTGCGTGAAACGGCGTCAGCCGCCTGACGTGTCTTCAGATGGTTTGAATTGCATATTGAATTTTTGCGACTATTCAGTAGCCGTGGTAGGAGGTGAGCGGTTGCCTCCTTCTTCTATAAATAGTGTTCTTGCTTCCCTGACATTTTCACATCTCTTACTGCTCTTTTCTGCTTGCTTTCTTCTTCCTCCTTCCTTTCCACCATGGGCAAGAGTAAGAAGGGTAGCAGTTCCTCACCACGCTCCGGTGACAAGCGCAAGCGTGAGCCGACTCCTCCCTCGGAGGACTTCGGCGATTCGGAGTACTCGGAGGAGGTGTTCTCCTCCGAGTCCGAAGGGTCTCCGGCCCCCGCCTCTCCCCCGGTGTCGTCTGATGATTCAGACGACTCCCAGGGGATTGCCGCGGAGGTTTGGACCTACATCCGGGCCGTCGAGCGCGCCGGGCTCGAGGGCTCGGATGAGTCAGAGTACTCCTCGGACGAGGAGGACTCCTCGGACTCGTCCGAGGAGGGCAGCGGCGGCGATGGCGGAGGCAGCGGCAAGGGCGGCGACGGCAGCGGTGAAGGCGGCAACGGCGGCGGCGAGGGCGGCCATGACGGCGGCAGGGGCAGCAGCAGGGGCAGCAACCGGGCCAGTGGCTAAATGTCACTGGTTTTTAGGTATTAGTGTAGATTAGTAGTAGAAATAATATTAGTGAAATAACGTAGTAGTAGTATAGAATAGTGTAAGGTAATGTAGTAGTAGTAGTAGTAGTAGTAGTAGTAGTAGTAGGGAAGTATCAACTCATAACGAGTTGATTTGCAAGTCCTTGTAACTTCCCTTTCATGAAGGATGACATGGTCTTTCCCTGTGTTAGCTTCTTTGCTTCCCGTGACGATGGTGTCTTAGAAACAGTGGTCAAGTTATTATAGATGACATTGACGCTTCTGAAATAGTGTCCGATTGATGGTGGAGCCACGCTGGTGTTTTTAGAATTAACGGCCGAGTGGCCACTGTTGATACCAGCGTTATAGGAGTAAAAACCGAGTGACTGACGGCAGTGTCAGCGTTTTAGAGGTAACGGTCGGGTGAATGATGGTGTCGTCGGCGTTTTAGAAGTAACAGCCGAGCGACTTACGACAGCATCGGTGTTTTGGAGGCAACAGCCGAGTGACTGATGGCAACGTCGGCGTTTTAGAAGTAACAGCTGAGTGAAGGATGGCGTCGTCGGCATTTTAGAAGTAACAGCCGAGCGACTTACGACAACATCGGTGTTTTGGAGGCAACGGCCGAGTGACTGATGGCAACGTCGGCGTTTTAGAAGTAACGACCGAGTGAAGTCAGCATTTTTAGAAACCATGGCTAAGTCAATTTGGGTCATGTTGGCTATTTAGGAATTAGCGGCCGAGTGATGACATGACACGCCGACCTTTTTAGAAATGGCAGCTGAGTGATGACGTGGCATGTCAGCGGGTTTAGAAATGACCGCTGGATGAAGACGTGGCACGCCAGCGGTTTTAGAAATAACCGCTGGGTGCTGACTGGGTACCTTTTAGAAACGGCATCTGGCCTGGGAAAACCCTATATGTATTGCACTATTCCGCGTCTCCGCATTCCGTTCCCTAGTTCTTGCTTTTCTGCTTCTAGATCCTCTCTGCCGATTTGCAATTCTGCTTTCGCTCTGCTCGCCGCCGAGGTTGTGATGGCGCCTAAGCGGAAAGCTTCGAGTTCGTCTGCTGCTGCCATTCCCCCCGTCGACCCCAACAGTCAGTTGCCTTTCGCAGGTAACCATATGTCTGTTGTTTCTGAGTCTGACCTTCTCCATCTTGTGTCTATTGGGGTTCTGAAAGCTCTCTTGTGAGTTTTGGTGTTTGGATGACAACTCAATTAAAGGACTAACAAGTGTACTAAGTGTTGAACAGGTGCTTAAGGTAAAGTCTACAGGGTTCAACACAAGTGAACAATTGTGATGGTCCAAGAACTGGATTATGGATACATGATGGACATCACAAGTAAGATGGACATTGCATAAAGTGAGACTCGGGTGCGAAGCTCGGAGACAACTGATCAAGCCAAGGACGGAGGCAAGAGAAGCTTCGAGGTACCAAGTGCACGGGAGAAGGTCAAGGAGGCTGAGGAACCCAAAGCCAAGGGTGAAGAGGAAGGCTTGCAAAGTCAAGGGTGATCGAGTTGAGAAGAGCTATAACACACCAAGGATCACTACATAAGGACGTGACTTACAGCCAATGAGGTAACAACTACAGTTATGTGGTGTAAGTCATAAGGCTCAAGATCAAGCTCTAAGAAGGAGATCAAGGTCACTAGAAGGAGAACAAGTGTCAAAACCAGAACTGGAAGCAACCCAAAAGAGCTAAGTTCACCTTAATCTTTAGTTTGGATTGTTCCTATGTTTGGAAATGTTCTATGTGACCTTTGCAGGATGTTGGAGCTAAGAAATGTCAATCTAGATCAAGTCAAGCCGACTTGATGATTTATGAGTCCAATATCCAAGCTCAAGCATGTGAAATGCTATGAATATAATAATTAAGAGAAGGTATGTTTCTAGACTTAGTACATTGGTTCTAGTGTACTAATATATTTGTCTAAGTGTTAGAAACAGAAAGAAGAAGAAGAGAGAAGAGGAGAAAATACTCAAGGCTTAGCTCGGTCTGGAGCACCGGACTGTCCGGTGTGCACCGGACAGTGTCCGGTGCGCCAGACTGACTCGGAGCGAACTGGCCGCTCTCGGGAATTCGCCGACGGCGTACGGCTAAAATTCACCGGACTGTCCGGTGAGCCAACGGTCGGCGGGGCCAACGGTCGGCCGCGCGATCTGCGCGGGACACGTGGCCGAGCCAACGGTCGGAAGACGGCACCGGACTGTCCGGTGTGCACCGGACATGTCCGGTGCGCCAACGGCTCCAGATCTGCAACGGTCTGCAACGGTCAGCTTCGCCGTAGAAGGAAAGAAATCGGGCACCGGACAGTGTCCGGTGTGCACCGGACTGTCCGGTGCGCCACCCGACAGAAGGCAAGATTTGCCTTCCTGGATTGCTTCCAACGGCTCCCAGGCTCCTTGTGCCTATAAAAGGGACCCCTAGGCGCCTCCAGCAAAATACAAGTGCAGCCAACAAGTGTAGACATCACTCGGATCAATTCTCGCTCTCCCTCTTGTGTGTAACTCTATAGTTTGTGTAGAAGGCACAGCTATAAGCCTTTAGAGAGAGGAGTAGTGCTGCTAAGAGCTAGAGCAAGGTCTTGAGCGTATCGTTACTCTGCCGGGGTGCTGCCAAGAAGTTTGTAAGCAGCCGCGGTTCTGTTGTAACCCCACTCAATAGTGAAAGGCTCTATCTGTCATACTGACAGATCTGAGCAACCGGAGGAAGGAGTTGAAATAGACTCCAAGCCCAGGTGTGGCTAACTCCAACGAGGACTAGGCAAGCATTTCAGGCTTGGCCGAACCTCGGGATAAATCCTTGCGTCTGTGTGCTCTGTTCTGTATTGTACTCTGACTCTCTGTCTTACTCGCTTATATATCTGCACTTCACTATTTACTTGTGGCACTAGCTTTCCTTGAAGTGCAGGATATTCGTAAGACAGGAACTTAAATTCCACTGCAAGCTACTCGAAGGATTCTTCACTCCACTGCGATCCTGTCTTCGAGTAGAGTAAGATTTAAGTTTTAAAGTGATAATTTTTATTCGCCTATTCACCCCCCCTCTAGGCGACATCTAGATCCTGTTCCCGGGCCAAAGGGAACTTTCAATTGGTATCAGAGCTAGGCCTCTCCAGTGTGGGCTTAGCCGTCCGGAGATGACGATGTCGCCACAAGAGGTAACTGTAGAACTTCTTTTAGGCGATGGCTCTAATTACAAGTCTTGGTCTGTCTCCATTTATAGTGCTTTCATGAGTGTTGATCCTGATTTGAGACAGGTCTTTAATAGTAGTATTTTTCCATCTGATATTAGTAAAAATCCCTCTAATGATGAACTAAGATGTTTATCTCTCAATCACCGTGCTTGCAACATCTTAGTTGATTCTCTTTCTAGAGGTGCCTATTTTGCCATCATGAATAGTGATAGTGATCTATTTGTTGATGCTCATGATTTATGGAATAGGATTAAAGAAAAATATTTTGTGGCAAACTGTGATGCTCCTACTCTCTATATTACTTGTGATACTAACCATTCAAAGGGAGAAGAACAAGAAAAATGGCACCCAAACGATGAATCCACCTCGTCGACAGGTTTGTTTTCCACTAGTGATAAATGTTTGATTGCTAACAATGATGGTGGAGACAAAAGCCATGATGAGGAAGAATATGAGGATGACAGCGAGGATGAATCTTCATCATCACAAGGTACATTTTCCTATATTGCTTCCACTGACATTAATGACAGGGAAAATGAGACCGATGATGTGGAAGAAGAGGAGATTCACCGTTTCTACAACCATCTCAACAAAGCGGACAAATCTCTCTTGGTTAAGTTGTTGAGAAGAAACAAGGAACAAGGCGAGACGCTTCTCAGGCTAGAGGAGACTCTCATCATAACCAACGACAGCCTGGAGAAGATGACCAAAGAACATGAGGAGCTAAAGCAATCTCATGGGAATTTGGTCCAACGGTATGAATTGATTTTAATTGAGCAAAGAAATAATCATGATGTATTATCTAATGCTGCTCAACTTAAAATTGAAGATTCTATGCTTAGGAATCAAGTAGAATTGTTAAGTCATGATAACCTTGCTCTTACTAAAAAATATGACTTATTGTCTTGTTATCATGATAATCTCTTGGATAGACATATCATGCTTAATGTTGCTCATGAGGTTATAATTGCAAACTTAAATTCATGTGAACCTCATTCTCGCACATGTGCGCATTTGAATTGTATATCATCATGTGCTAACCCCAGTTGCTCAAAAGAAAGCCAATCATTGATTGAGCAACAAGTTTTAGGGTCACAAAAGAAATTCTGTGGGAATAAGAAGCAACGACAGCTGAGGAGAAGACACTTTGCTCAACTCTCTCAAGATATCCACGGGCGCGTGGTGAAGAAGCTTGAGAAAGGAAAAACTGCAGCAAGTGTCAAGCTCAATAAGAAAAATATTCCTAAAGATGAAGAAATCAACATGAGCTTAAAAAAAGGTAAAGATTCAATTAATCATGTTGTTTGCACTGACCCTCTCTCCATGTCATTCAAGTACACAAAGGGAAAAGGAAAAAGGAGGTGTTTCAAGTGCAAGAAGTTAGGCCACCTCATCGCGTCTTGTCCGTACAAAGACAAGAATGAAGGGACAAGGAGTTGTTTCGGATGCAACAATAAGGACCACACGATCACTTCATGTCCGGTCATGAAGAATCAAGGATGTGCATCCTCCAAGGTGACCCTCACCAAGGAAAGTGACACACAGCAAGCGTCATGTCAGGTTGAGCGACGCTTCTGCTACAAGTGTGGTGAGCAGGGTCATATATCCAAGGTATGTTATAAAGGTAAGATTCCTAAGCAAGTGAATTTGTGTCAATCTTATTCGCGTAGGAGACCCAAATCATACTCTTGTGCTAGATCTATAACAAGATCACCTAGAACTAGCACAAAGGCAATTTGGGTACCAAAGGCACATTTAGATGATCTTTATGGACCCATCCCGAGATGGGTACCAAACCATGCTAACTAGACCATGCAGGTGCTTTGAGATGAACTGGAGACCATGGGAGAGCTTAAGACGGTTATCTAAAACTCTATGCTTAAGCTATTAATTGTTTTGGTGTTTATTGACCCAAGGTTGAATTATTGTGAAACACTAATCCCATGTTCATCTCAAGTGAAATAAGGTGTATAGGTCCTAAATCATTATTGGTGTATCAAGTAAAGGACTTTGATGAGAATTTACACCTTGCTCTCCAAAGGATGGTACCCGTGTGTTTTAAGTACATAATTGCAATTTAGTATTGCTCTTAAGTTGGCTTGTTGTGCTACCTGTCTTTGGAGTAGTTATGATTTATGATTGCCTCTGTTAAATGAATCATAATGATGTTTGCTTAATCATGACTGGTGCTATATCTTTTGAATCATTCATGGGTAGCTCTTTCATTCGTTATATCCACAACGATTAACTCTCTTGGTATATATGGATAAACCTCTTTTTGTAAGTCATGCTATGTGCAATTATGACATTTTGTTTAGTCCATGTTCACATGATTACCCTAGTTTGGTACTGTGTGAATTTCAAATCCATGTCGTGCCCTTTTGAGCTATGAGGTGCATGAGCAAAAGGAGCCCTGAATTGGTGATAACAAGTGCTCTCATAAAGGCAAAGGTATGGAAAATGGAACTGTGCAATTTTATATGAATATCTTGAAGTTCCATTGATAATGATCATAGCTGTGTTCTTGTATTTCAATTGGTAATATCTTGGCTTAGGTAATTTATGCCTTTAAAATGTTGTTTCTTTTGTGCACCTAAGAAACCTTCTTAATTATGACATGCTTTCGCTTTATATACATGATTGTGTTGATCTTCAATTGGTATATGCAATGATAGTCAAGTATGTAGCATGTCCAAGTTGCGTCAATGTTAGACTTCCTGTGAGTATTCAATTGGCTTAGGTGCCACTGAGGTGTGCATTGCTGTATTTAGTCAACCTTTCATTTAGCCTTCAATTGGTGTTAAGTGGCGTTTCATTGGATATTCAAATTGGCATCTTTGGGTGATGAAAGTGGTAGAGTATGCCTTGACCAAGGTATGTTGTGATCCCCTCTAGTTCTAAGGAAGCTAGAATGTGCAAAGTGCAAGTCATTCAAATACTTGATGCACAACTTGAGGGGGAGCACACATAACTTGTGTCTTTTGAGACTAACTGTTTCTTGAGCAATCTTGTATAGTCTCAAGGTGGAAAAGAGAAGATAAGCAAGAAATGGAGCAATCAGGACTTGGGTACCTCTGTAAGTCAAGAAATTGGTATCTCAAGTTGTGAGTAAGTGCATATCTTTAGATTGCTCATGCTCTATAATATCTGGTGATAATAGATGCTTAAATATCATGGAGCCATGATAATAAATGAACTTTGCAATTGGTATCTTTAAATTGGTATCTTTCAATTGGTAGCCGTAATAGTTCGCTTCAATTGACATCTTTTGATAATCATGAGAATAGGAGTTTCTTCTTGTGCCCAATACTATAACTTGTTCTAAGTTTGGTGTCTTAGCAACAAGAAAAAGTTAGGAGAAAGAATCAGGCACAAGTGTGGAGAAGCTCTTGAGAGATTAGATACTTTCAAGATGGGAAGTACACTACAACATGGTAAAGGTACAAAAGGAAGTATTAATCTTTTTGCATATATATGTATCTTACCTAAATGGTGATAGGGCATATGTTCAATAAGTAAGGGGGAGTTTTGATAGTCGTTTTTCCTCCTTAACACCCTGCTGTCCCTTGGCATCATCCTATGTTCTTGCTTGAGTATGGTTTTTGGTGTTTGATGTCAAAGGGGGAGAAGTTGTGCATTAAAGCTTATCTCAACCTGAGAGGAAAGCTTATCCTAATGGGTGATGTGTTAGTTTGAGCTTTGCCAAGTGTGAGCTTATCTCAACCTGAGAGGAAAGCTTATCCTAATGGGTGATGTGTTAGTTTGAGCTTTGCCAAGTGTGATATTCATATGTTTCTTGCAGTATTATATGTGTTGCTCATATGGACTAGTGTTTCCGCTGCGATGAATAATTTGGCTTCTATAGTGTAATAGAGAGTCATGTGGTTAATGGTGCTTTAAGATTGCTCTAAATTTAGGGTCTTAGTTTAAATTGGTATTAGTTTGAATTGGTATCTTAATGGTGAATAGTGGTAGGTTGATATTCCTGTGATATATCCACTAATTTGAATGGTGTTTAACTCTGATTATGTGCATTTGTGTGTTTGATTATGTGCATTTGTGTGTTATAGTATCATGGCTTGATTCTTGACACAATGCATCCTAAAAAGTGCTAAGGTGTAGAAATGTTTCGAATTGCCTAAGTATGTGCAAATTGGCGTCTGAGGTCAAAACTATGTTTTTGAAGTAAGCACATATTTAGGGGGAGCATTCTATAAACTTAGAATTCAAAATTTGTGCTTCAAATCTTATTCTTATGTAAGTTTTAATTGTGTTGCCATCAATCACCAAAAAGGGGGAGATTGAAAGCTCTCTTGTGAGTTTTGGTGTTTGGATGACAACTCAATTAAAGGACTAACAAGTGTACTAAGTGTTGAACAGGTGCTTAAGGTAAAGTCTACAGGGTTCAACACAAGTGAACAATTGTGATGGTCCAAGAACTGGATTATGGATACATGATGGACATCACAAGTAAGATGGACATTGCATAAAGTGAGACTCGGGTGCGAAGCTCGGAGACAACTGATCAAGCCAAGGACGGAGGCAAGAGAAGCTTCGAGGTACCAAGTGCACGGGAGAAGGTCAAGGAGGCTGAGGAACCCAAAGCCAAGGGTGAAGAGGAAGGCTTGCAAAGTCAAGGGTGATCGAGTTGAGAAGAGCTATAACACACCAAGGATCACTACATAAGGACGTGACTTACAGCCAATGAGGTAACAACTACAGTTATGTGGTGTAAGTCATAAGGCTCAAGATCAAGCTCTAAGAAGGAGATCAAGGTCACTAGAAGGAGAACAAGTGTCAAAACCAGAACTGGAAGCAACCCAAAAGAGCTAAGTTCACCTTAATCTTTAGTTTGGATTGTTCCTATGTTTGGAAATGTTCTATGTGACCTTTGCAGGATGTTGGAGCTAAGAAATGTCAATCTAGATCAAGTCAAGCCGACTTGATGATTTATGAGTCCAATATCCAAGCTCAAGCATGTGAAATGCTATGAATATAATAATTAAGAGAAGGTATGTTTCTAGACTTAGTACATTGGTTCTAGTGTACTAATATATTTGTCTAAGTGTTAGAAACAGAAAGAAGAAGAAGAGAGAAGAGGAGAAAATACTCAAGGCTTAGCTCGGTCTGGAGCACCGGACTGTCCGGTGTGCACCGGACAGTGTCCGGTGCGCCAGACTGACTCGGAGCGAACTGGCCGCTCTCGGGAATTCGCCGACGGCGTACGGCTAAAATTCACCGGACTGTCCGGTGAGCCAACGGTCGGCGGGGCCAACGGTCGGCCGCGCGATCTGCGCGGGACACGTGGCCGAGCCAACGGTCGGAAGACGGCACCGGACTGTCCGGTGTGCACCGGACATGTCCGGTGCGCCAACGGCTCCAGATCTGCAACGGTCTGCAACGGTCAGCTTCGCCGTAGAAGGAAAGAAATCGGGCACCGGACAGTGTCCGGTGTGCACCGGACTGTCCGGTGCGCCATCCGACAGAAGGCAAGATTTGCCTTCCTGGATTGCTTCCAACGGCTCCCAGGCTCCTTGTGCCTATAAAAGGGACCCCTAGGCGCCTCCAGCAAAATACAAGTGCAGCCAACAAGTGTAGACATCACTCGGATCAATTCTCGCTCTCCCTCTTGTGTGTAACTCTATAGTTTGTGTAGAAGGCACAGCTATAAGCCTTTAGAGAGAGGAGTAGTGCTGCTAAGAGCTAGAGCAAGGTCTTGAGCGTATCGTTACTCTGCCGGGGTGCTGCCAAGAAGTTTGTAAGCAGCCGCGGTTCTGTTGTAACCCCACTCAATAGTGAAAGGCTCTATCTGTCATACTGACAGATCTGAGCAACCGGAGGAAGGAGTTGAAATAGACTCCAAGCCCAGGTGTGGCTAACTCCAACGAGGACTAGGCAAGCATTTCAGGCTTGGCCGAACCTCGGGATAAATCCTCGCGTCTGTGTGCTCTGTTCTGTATTGTACTCTGACTCTCTGTCTTACTCGCTTATATATCTGCACTTCACTATTTACTTGTGGCACTAGCTTTCCTTGAAGTGCAGGATATTCGTAAGACAGGAACTTAAATTCCACTGCAAGCTACTCGAAGGATTCTTCACTCCACTGCGATCCTGTCTTCGAGTAGAGTAAGATTTAAGTTTTAAAGTGATAATTTTTATTCGCCTATTCACCCCCCCCCTCTAGGCGACATCTAGATCCTGTTCCCGGGCCAAAGGGAACTTTCAGGTTCTTCCTCCGAAAGAACTCTATTCTTAGCGGATCTGCTGTGGGGTCACTGTTCCAACAGAAGATACCCATGAATCCGTTATTTATGTTCCATTCCTCCTCCGCGGTCTTGCTCTTCCTATTTCTCCCTTTTTCCGCGGTCTCCTTGATTTCTATCACCTGAATTTGACCCATCTGAACCCCAATTCCATTCTACAAATCTCTATCTTTGTTCATTTGTGTGAGGCTTTTCTTGGCGTTCTGCCGCATTTTGGCCTGTGAAAATATTTGTATCACTGTCGCCGTGGGATGGCCGGAGGTCAGCACCAACTGGTAGGGGGTGCGAGCTTGGATATGCGTCGTGGGAGGAAAACCGATTATCTTGACATCCCGCTCAAAGACAGCATCAAAGGATGGCGCTTGGAGTGGTTTATCGTGGAAAATCATGGGAATTCCCTCCCACCTCGATCAGGGAGACAGCCGGATGTTCGTACTCCGAGTTGGACCGAGTCCCCCATAGATCAGGAGGTGGCTGAAGCAGGGGCTTTGCTAGCTGAAGTTGGATTGCTGAAGGGGAGGGGTCTGACTGCCGAGGCTGTAGTAGCTGACTTTGTCTTCAAGAATATTCAGCCGTTGAAGGATAGGGCATACCCGGCCTATCTGTATCGAGGTTTAGCCGATTCAACTCGGGTCACCAATAGAAAAATTCCTGCTGTGGACTTGGTGAACCGGCTTGAAATGATACTTAGAGGCAAGGTATCGAACATTGGCGCCCCTGTTGCGTACTCGGCCTGGAACCTGCCTCCTTCCAAAGCCTTTACTTACTTTGTGTCAAATCCTCCTTCTGCTGATAACGGTTTGGGCCTTAGAGGGCGACCCTCTACTGAAGAAGTTAGTGCTTTGGTTGCTTCGCTCGGAGAAATTCCTGATGATGAACGATAGGTCCACTTTGAAGTGCCTTTGGATCCTAGTGATGCAGAGATAGGTGCCATGCTGGATATGTTGGCTGGGGATTCTTCTGATGCTGCTCTGACTGAAACATTGGTGGTGGTTCCCATCCCTGAAGCTGATAAAGCCTTGGACGCTCAGAAGCCTGTCAATGTTCGTCCAAAACGTTCTCGCCGAGTTGACCAAGCCTCTCTTCCTGCTGAGGGGGAGAAAAAGAAAAAGAGACGCCTTCGTCAGGTGTCTAGCTTGGGTCAAGGTGCCGGTCCTTCTGCTCCTGTTGCTAAGGAAGTGCCAGTGCCTGAATTCACTGAAGCCGATCCCAATGGGTGTGGCCCGTCTGACGCTGAACCCAATGGGTGTACTGTCCGTCTTGCTGATGATAACGGTGAAGAAGAAGAAGACGAAATCCCCCTGATTAGAAAAAACAGCTGTCGTTACACTGCTAGTGGGGAAAGTAGCGATGTTCCCTCCCCAGCCTTGTCTGCCCTCATTGGACTGCAGGAATTATCTCTGGCCAACTTTGATCGGACTCTTGAGGATATGATTCCAGAAGATTTTCTATCAGAGCCGGTAGATGGTGGTGCCGAGGATGTTTGTGTTGACGTGCTCGACGCCGGGTTGGGGTCCTCCCGGGCAGCGTCCCGCGCCTCATCGACCTTGGAGCGCGGTCTTGAGGGTCAGGAGGCTGGTTTAGATTTCCCCCCTCCCATGGAAGTGACCGAGGGACCCTCAGCCTTAGAAGTGGCTGTTGCAGAGAACTCGGCCCACAATGACGGTGCCAGTCTTTGCCCAGCCCCCGAGGGTGCTGCTGGAGATGATCCGACTCAAATGGATAGTGCTAGCTACTACCCAGCCCCCGAGGGTGTTGCCGGAGATGATCTGGCTCGGATGGGTAGTGCAAGCCATGATCCAGCCCCCGAGGGTGTCCGAGCGGGTTCTCCCTCTTGCACCTCCATGGATGTTCACGTAGGGTCCTCTCCTCCACACTCTGGTTGCGCGGTAACAGCCCAAACCTTTGGTTAGGGGGTCGCTTTGCAAGTTGCTCCGAGTGGTGATCGTTGCAAGTTGCTGCTGGATGTCACTGATGACAAGGTTTTGGGTTCTGCCGATGTCACTGAATTGGTTGCTGCTGGATCGTTGCAAGTTGCTCCGAGTGGTGATCCTTTGCCGAACCATCAGTTGATCTCTCACGACTTGGGAGTCGCTTCCTTCTTCTCCAACTTCTAGGTATTTTGGTTTCTTCTGATCTGACTTTTACCCAAGCAAGCAATTATCCTCATGCTCGTCTGCTTTTTAATGCCAGGCGTTGGTCGATGAGATGTCTAGTCGGCTGAGGTTGCAGGGCGCTTCTGTTCCGGAAGGAGCTTTGTCTCTGGCGCGTTGGAATCCGGTGCTGCTTCAGCGGCGTGTTTCTGACTTAGAGGCGGCGAATGCTGGTCAGTGCCCTTGTGCTTCCTTCTGGCTACTTTATCAAACTGCTTCTTATTTTGACACCTTTGCTTGACTGCTTCTCGCTAGACATGACTCGGCAGTATTCTGCCCTTGAGGAAAAACACTCTGAAGACCGAGCTAAACTGGTCAGGCGGTGTTCTGATCTTGAGGAAAAGTATTCCCAAAGTCAGACAGAACTGGCCTAGGTCTCTGCTTCTCTGAATGACGCCAACACGCTGAACTTTACCCTCCGCGCTCAGCTTGACTCTGAGAAGGTAACCTGTGAATCCAGGTTTTGTTTTGCTGTGTTTTTGTTGCCTGCTTGACGTTTGAAAAAGCTGATTCTTGCTTGCAGGAAGAAAAACGTGCCCTTGCCACTTCTCGTGACAATCTTGACAAGCTATATCGTGACTCTAGCAACTCGTTGACCATCCTTGAGAGGAGTCATCGTTTCACCAGGGAGGAGTTAGACAATCTTCGCTATAAGCTGTAGGAGTCCTTGGATGATGTGATTCACCTCAGGGAGTTGATATCGGCCAAAGATGTTGTCATCAAGAATCTACGTGCTTCCAAGAAATCTGTCACTCAGGAGCTAGAGGCTGCCCAGTTGGCCGTCAAGATTGCTGAAGAGACTTCTGCTACTCTGAGAGCCCAGCGCGATAGAGCTATGGATAAAGCTATTCGCGCGGGGCAGATTCTGATGAGGAGACCTGGTGTGGTTGTCCCTGATGACATAGCGGCGGATGTGAACGCTGCTCCCGATTCCTCGAGTCGCCCTTCTTCGTCAATTGTTCTTGAGAAAAATGTCGAAAAATAGAAAAACACCGCATGCTTCGAGTGCATGGTTAATGTGCTTGGATGTTTTGTTAGAGGACACCTTTTAGTACTGAATGCTACCATTGTTCTCCTATTGTTTTAGAATTCGGCAGTATCTACATTTGTAGATGCAAAATGTAGCGTAATGGTTTTGAGGCCTCTTTATGGGACATAGAGGCCGCCCCTGGATGAGTAACCATGTACGCGCTGAGTACGTTGCGCCACTTAGTACTAGCTCAAACCAATCGCTCCGCTAATGTGGTTTAGTGGCCACCTTGAGTTAAGCAAGCGTGAACAGGTTGCCCCGCTTTTTAAGTCATCGTCGACTTAAACCGATTGCTCTGCTAGCAGGGCATAGTGGTCACCCTGAGTTAGGTAAGCGCGAGCATGCTACACCGCCTTAAGTCGTTGCCGACTTAAGCCGATTGCTCCGTTAGCAGGGTATAGTGGTCACCCTGAGTTAAGTAAGCGCGAGCATGTTGCACCGTCTTAAGTCGTTGCTGACTTAAGCCGATTGCTCTGTTGGTAGGGCATAGTGGTCACCCTGAGTTAAGTAAGCGCGAGCATGTTGCACCGCCTTAAGTCGTTGCCGACTTAAGCCGATTGCTCTGTTGGCAGGGCATAGTGGTCACCCTGAGTTAAGTAAGCGCGAGCATGTTGCACCGCCTTAAGTCGTTGCCGACTTAAGCCGATTGCTCCGTTGGCAGGGCATAGTGGTCACCCTGAGTTAAGTAAGAATGCAGATTGACAATGAACAATCTGAGCGCTCTCGAAGTCTTCTTATTGATGATATGTTTCCCAGTTTACAGAGTACATTGTCGTCCCAATAGCTTATGGAATATAGCTAGGGGTAAAACTTCCTGAGGTGTTCTATGTTCCATGAGTTCCTGATTTCTGTGCCATCCATCTGAGTGAGACGATATGATCCCGGCCGAGTGACTTCTGCTACTATGAATGGTCCTTCCCATAGAGGTGACAACTTGTGCTGCCCTTCCCCCGTTAGAATTCGGCGGAGGATGAGATCTCCCACTGCGAAGGATCGATGCCTCATGGTCTTATCGTGATAGTGCCTCAGGGTTTGCTGGTACCGTGCTGATTGAATCACCGTGTTCAGTCGTTCTTCTTCAAGTACATCAACATCCTCCAGCCTAGTAGCCTCGGCTTCTGCTATATTTTCGAAGATCAGCCTTGGCGCCCCAAACTTGAGATCAGCAGGTAGCACAGCCTCTGAACCATAGACCATGAAGAAAGGGGTATTTCCATGCAGAGCTCGACTGGGTTGAGTTCTTAAGCTCCAAACGACGTAGGGCAACTCCCTTATCCATTTCCCTGCAATTTTTTCATTTTTATCGAAGACTTTTTTCCTGAGGGCCTCCAATATCATTCCGTTAGCTCTTTCAACCTGCCCGTTGGCTCTTGGGTGTGCCACCGAAGCGTATTTGATCTGAATGCTTTTTTGCTCACAGAAGTCAAAGAACTCTGAACTTGTGAAGTTGGACCCCAGGTCAGTTATGATACTATTTGGTATTCCAAATCTGAATATTATGTCTTGTATGAACTCCACTGCCTTGGCTGAAGTTAAGTAAGCAATGGGTTTGAATTCTATCCACTTAGTGAACTTGTCAATGGCCACCAGCACATGAGTGTATCCTCCTTGGGCTTTCTTGAAGGGTCCAATCATGTCCAGTCCCCAGCATGCGAACGACCAAGTTATGGGTATCGTTTGCAGTTGCTGTGCTGGCAGATGCTGCTGCTTTGACAGGTACTGGCAGGCCTCGCACCTCTATACTAACTCGGCCGCATCACTCTTTGCCGTTGGCCAATAGAAACCTAACCTGAAGACCTCCCCAACCAGGGTTCTGGATGCCGCATGCACTCCACACTGACCAGCATGGACCTCGTCTAGAAGTTGCTTTCCAGTAGTTGAGAGAATGCATTTCATGAGGACTCCTGACGCACCCCGTCTGTATAGTGTTTCCCCAATGAGTGTATAGTGAGCTAATTGCCTTGCGATGCGCTCGGCTGCATTCTTGTCGTCTGGCTCCTCCTCATTTTTTATAAATCTGATGATCGGCCTCCTCCAGTCGTCAGAGTCCGACTCTGGTTGGCTCAGGGTATTACATTCTTCTGCCTGATCCAGTGATATGCTTGGGCGTGATATTTCTTGGACAAAGACTCCAGGCAGGACCTGAGTCCGACTGGACCCCATCTTAGACAACATGTCAGCCGCCGTGTTTCGATCTCTCTCCACATGATGAAATTCCAGACCTTCAAATTTATCTTCTAATTTTCGGACGGCAGCACAGTATTTTCCCATGGAATCATTCGAGCAATCCCATTCTTTGTTTATCTGACTTATGACTACCATAGAATCTCCATATACCATCAATCTCTTGATGCCCAATGATATAGAAATGTTCAGTCCGTGAATCAGAGCTTCATATTCTACGGCATTGTTAGAGGCTGGAAATAACAACTATAGGGCATATCTAAGGTGTTCGCCTCCGGGTTGTAATACCCAACTTTGTAAACTATATTAAGGAGAGAATTCTCTTACGTATTTTTGCTACTGTTCAACTAAATATGAGAACACCATATCGAAAAGCAAGTAAACAATTAATAATACTGGGAATTTCCGTGCATCATGTTGGTTTTGTTGTATGTGCATCTAGTAAAAATAATAGCCACAATAAGAAAATAAATTAATGTCACAAATTGAAGATTTAATATCTATTTGGAATATTTAAGAGTGGGAAAGTAACAAAGAAAAGAAAAGAGAAAAAAAAAGAAATCTCAGCGCAGGCCGACTAACCTCGCTTCCGGCCCAGGAACCAATTACCAGTCTGTGCGACCCTGCCCTGGTGGAACCGTGCTGACAATGCTAGCCCACAGGTCAGGCATACCACGACCGAGCGCGCGCGATCAGACAATGTCACGTGGGCCCTATCGTCAGCAATTTCCTTAATGCGCCCAGACTCATCGTTTCTCTGCCATATGGGACCGCCTGGTCATATGCTTCTCCCAGCCGAGTTTAGCGCAAAGTGGAGAAACAGCTTCTCCAACAAACCACCGAGATCCGAAATTTCTGCCAGATGCCAACTGAACTAGCTCCAGAGTATTAAAATCAAACCTCGTGACTCCCTGCACTATCTCATCCGCTGCTGGGAGCTTGCGATCCTCCAGGAACGTTTTTTTTTGGTGCTAGCAGAGAGAGAAATCGAGAGAAGAAGGAGAGAGGTTTAGAGTGGGAGAACTGTGAGCCGCCGCCATGGACCATTGCCTGCTGGGGCGACTGCTGCGTGGATGATGGTTTGGGGAATCACCGGAACACCGGTAACTTGCCGACAGAGACGATGCTCCACCGAGGAGCTGCTCCACGACGTCGCCCAAATCTCAGGTGAGAAACCCCTCCAAGCCTTATTTTCCACGTCTGCGATAAGTAGCTCCGAATTGGGACGATTGTGCGTTAGGAATTGGTCGTCGGTGTATGTCGCCGCCGCAGATCTACAAGAATGTCGTGGGCCACTCTCTGGTCGCCATCGCTGTCTACAGTGTGTTCTGATTCAGCTTAGCCATGCCTGCGGGGTTTTGTAGCATGACTGGGATTGGGTTTCGGTCAGCCAGGGCTTAAATCTCGTCGTGCTCCACCGTGGGGGAGGCCTGGCAGCGCCGCCGAGCTTGGTCGATGGCTGGAGGTGGAAGACACGCATGCACCATAGATCCGCGGATGTGTGGCTGCGATTAGAGCTATGATAACCCTTCGGTGCTTGTGATCCTAACCGTTGGTAAGAGATCCGATGGTAGATATCCGGTCATCGCGGCGGGTATTGCGGGCCGTACGATTTAAATCCAGCGGCCATCGCGCGCTCACTGGTTGGCTCAGCTAAGTGATTCGATCTCGGCCATGGATTTCTAATCGGACGACTCAAATGAGCCGATACCCCTTCGGCCCGGGTATTTTCTTAAAGAGACCCTCCACTTTAAGCTATTCAACCCGCCGTCCATTACAGCTATACACTGTGTCTTGAGATTCTTACCCCGCAGCCCCTGTATTTTACAGAATTTGATGCCCAGTCCAGAGATTTATAAAATTCAGAAAAAGGATTAGAAAATGATTTTAATGTGAAAATAAATGATAGAATTTGTTTAATTCATATAAAATTCATATGAAGTCCAATTTAATTCATTCTAGTTTCTATAATTTTGTAATATTACTGTTTATCACATAGTGCCTCTGTTTTGATATGAAAACAATAATAAAATTAATTTCCTAATTAATCTTATATCAAAATACATAAAACCCTAGGAAATTCATAACTCCTTCGTTTTAACTCCGATTTGATCCGTTCAAGTTGCGTTAGTCTCGTACAAACGTGTAGATCATTATTATGCAGTATATTCTTATGTTTGGTGTGATGTTAATTTTATCTATACCATGTTTGTTTGTATTGCTACGACTAGCGCGAGGACACGTGTCATCTGAAAAACAAGTTGGTACTGGATTCTCAAGTGCCAGGCAAGTTGTGCCCTTGATTCACTTTTGTTACCCAACAATGTTCTTTATAATCATTTACCATGCATAAGTTTAATTTTGATGGGACCCAATAGGTTTCCCTAGACTGTTTATCCTGTTTACCTTGTTTACCCCTGAATCACATGGGTAGTTATGCTATTGCTTTACGTGGTTTTTGGGTTAATATTTCATTATATCCATGTTCCAGTTATTTTGTTATTCTATTTATGTTCATGTCAAGATCATTATGTTATTGTTAATTGGAACATGGAGCTTAACTTGAGAACCACGTGCCACCACAAGGGAGGAATGGGACCCCTTGGCTGACTAATTAGGAAAGCTAGTGGAAGACTACCTTACCCAAAAGGGGCAAGGGCAGTAGGGGAGTGGTCAGTGTAGGGAGGTCCCTGGTTGATTTTGCTGCGATGGCGGTCAGCCAGGAACCCTGCATTGGAACTTCCTATAAACTGTAGCGGGTTTTCGGAAGCTAGTGGAACTTTGTAAAGGCCTCGTAGTGGATCCCTAGCCATTCACCTTGGTAGTGTCTAAGGGCCTAGCTAACCCTGGCGACATGGGAAACACGACTTGTGGGTAAAGGGTACAACCTCTGCAGAGTGTAAAACTGGTATACTAGCCGAGCTCACGGTCATGAGCGGCTCAGGACTCTCCGATGATTAAATTATGGAACCTAAACTCAATTTGTCATTTGCATTTGCATGGGATCTGTTATTAATTTTGTTCTATTACTTTATTATGGTTTGGTATTCACTTACACTTAGTAACTGCTAATAAAATTTTGACCAACTTATAAAAGCAATGCTCAGCTTTAACCACTATTATTGATCAGCCTTACACTTCACATGAACTCCCACCTTTGTGAGTTCATGTCACATTATTCCCCACAACTTGTTGAGCGATGAACATGTGTGAGCTCACCCTTGCTGTCTCACACCCCCCCCACAGGAGAAGAACAGGTGGTTTCAAGTGGAGTCAAGTATCGAGGAGTTTGATCTGATCTAGGTGGCGTTTCTCAGTCGACATTGGCGCCGACGATCCTTAGTTCGATTTATCTTTATTATTTTATTTTGTAATAAGTCTTCCGCTATGTAATAAATACTCTGATGTTTTATGACATTTATCTCTATACACTATGTTATTATATATGCTGTCTTCTTGGCGCATGTATGAGATGCACCTGGCTTTGTTCCTTAAAGCCGGGTGTGACAGAAGTGGTATCAGAGGAATGTTGACTGTAGGACGAAACCTAGATAGAAATGGATAAACCCTTTCCTACTTACCTTACTCTGTTTCATTCTATACTTATCTCATCTTGATCTCGTCTCACCTTTTTGCTATTCTACTCTGATCATTCTTATCTCTTCTACTCTAAGACAAGATGGACTTCACACCTTGGAATCCTAAGACTATGATCTTTCTAAGAGATAGGGAACCTAAGATAAAACTAAAACTATTTTCTCTATTTAAAAATGTTGGTTGATTGTTCTGATGATAAATGCTTGATTTGCTTCTTTGATTGATTGAAAAATTGTAGTTGGGCATCTTAGCATGTACCACCATAAGGTAATGTATTAGCTTTAGTGGATAACACACTAATCTACTTAGCTAATAAATCCCCCGCAGTAACATTCCTCGTAATTACTCGCCTTGTCTACAATCCTTGCTTTCTTACCCTGTGTTTCTAACCTAGATGGGCTACCCCTATACTGTTAGAAGAGAGCAGTATAGATTTGATCCTTGGTATGTCATGGTTAAGAAAGGCAAAGGCAGTATATACATTGTGCTAAGGGAACCATAGAACTCACCAGTTCCAAAGGAGAAAGATTTGAAGTTGAAGTTGCAGTAACTACCGCCACCAGACTAGCGACATTCTTAGTAGATGGGAAATTTGTTGGTGTCAACATCCGTGTGGTTAAGGATGTTCCGGATGTCTTCCCAGAAGAGTTATTAGGGATGCCACCAGATAGGGAAGTTGAGTTTGTTATTGATCTCTTACCTGGTACTGCCCCTATTCCCAAACGGTCATACAGGATGTCTATAGAAGAACTGAAGAAGTAGTTAATGGAATTACAAGAGGCTAGGTACATTCGTTCGGATCCTTCACCTTGTGGAGCGTTGATTCTATTTGTACAAAAGAAAGATGGATCGCAAGGGATGTGCATGGATTATAGGTCCCATAACGATGTCACTGTGAAGAACAAGTATCCATTACCCCACATTGAAGATTTATTTGATCAGATGATAGGTGCTAGGGTATTCTCGAAGATTTATCTCCGATCGGGTTACCAACAAATGAAGATTAGACCATTGGATATTCCCAAGACGGATTTCTCGACCCGATATGGTTTATATGAGTTTACCGTTATGTCATTTGGACCAACTAATGCACCAACCTATTTTATGGATCTGAAGAATAAGGTGCATGATCTGGACAGATTCGTCGTGGTTTTCATGGACGATATTTTTATTTATTCCAAGAGTGATAGTGATCATGAGGAACATATGTGATTGGTACTACAGAAGCTTTAAGATAATCAACTCTACGCCAAGTACGGTAAATGCGAGTTTTGGATTGGCGAGGTGCCATTTCTTGGTCATATTATTTCTAATGGAGGGATATCAGTGGATCCTGCTAAAGTCAAGGAGATAGTGGTGTGGAGCATACCCCCTACAGTTACGGAGATTCAGAGTTTCTTGGGATTAGCAGGGTATTATTGGAGATTTATTGAAGGATTTTCTAAGATTGCTAAGCCTATGACTTCGCATTTGGAGAAGGGCAAAGAATTTAAGTGGGACGAGAAGTGCCAAGACAGCTTTGATCAATTAAAGAAAAGATTGATGTAACCACCAGTGTTGGTTATGCTAGATCTACAGAAGGGATTTGACATTTATTGTGATGCATGTGGCTAAGGCTTGGGATGTGTGCTCATGCAAGAAGGGCATGTGACCACCTATGCGTTTCGTCAGCTACGGAAACATGAATTCAACTACCCCACTCATGACTTGGAATTGGCAGCCGTTGTGCATGCGCTTAAGATTTAGAGACATTATATTATGGGAAACAAGTGTCAAGTATGCACGGATCATAAGAGTTTGAAGTATATATTCACTCAGAAGGATCTCAACCTTTGGCAGCGCCGTTGGTTGGAGCTTATTAAGGATTATGATTTGGAGATTCACTATCACCTGGGCAAGGCAAATTTGGTTGCAGATGCCTTGAGTCGAAAGGAACGTGTTCATTCAGCTGTTGTTGCCCAACTACCCGATGAGATTGTTGAGGATTTCAAGAGACTTAACCTGGGGATAGTTGCTCACATGGAAGGGGTTATTATCGATGTGGAACCTACCTTGGAACAAGAAATTTGCAAAGGTCAGGTTAGTGATGCTAGGATACAAGAGATTAAGGATCTGATTACTGAAGGGTGAGGTCCGGAATTCACGGAGGATGAACAAGGCACCGTATGGTTCAAGGATAGGATATGTGTTCCTGAGATTGAAAGCCTTCGTGAGACTATTTTAAAGGAAGCCCATGACTTGGATTATTCTATTTCATCCTGGTAGTACCAAGATGTATCAGGATTTGAAGTGGAAGTATTGGTGGTATGGATTGAAGAGAGATGTGGCTGCACATGTGGCTATGTGCGATGTGTGTCAAAGAGTTAAGGCAAAACACCAAAGACCAACTGGACTATTATACCCATTGAAGATACCTGAATGGAAGTGTATGGATTTCATTACTGGATTGCCTCGGACCTCGAAAGGATATGATTCTATATGGGTTATTGTGGATAGACTGGCCAAAGTGGCTCATTTCATTCCGGTCAAGACTACTTATAAAGGATCTTAGCTAGCAGAGTTATATATGGCTCGGATTGTGTCTCTACATGGGGCACCAAAGAAGATCATTTTGGATAGAGGATCACAGCCTACCTCCAGATTTTGGAAAAGTTTTCATGAGAATATGGATACGAAGTTGAATTTTAGTTTGGCCTACCAACCTCAGACTGACGGACTGACCGAAAGGACTAATCAAGTATTGGAATACATGTTGAGAGCTTGTACCCTTCAGCATGGTAGTAGTTGGGACAAGAGTCTACCTTATGCTGAGTTCTCATATAATAATAGTTACCAGACCAGTCTGAAAATGAGGCCCTATATGGCAGGAAATGCAGGACTCCTCTATTTTGGACCAGATTAGAGGAAGACAGATCTTTGGACCTAAACTTATTCAAGAGGCAGAAGAACAAGTCCATATAATTCGGGAGAATTTGAGGATAGCTCAGACCAAGTAAAAGAGCTATGCTGATAATAGAAGAAGACCACTTGAGTTTGAGGAAGGAGATTTTGTGTACCTCAAGATGTCACCACTTCGTGGAATGAGGAGATTCAAAGTTAAGGGCAAATTGTCCCCTCGCTTTATTGGACCATTCTGAGTCTTAGGCAAGTTGGAGAGGTGGCCTATCAACTCGAGCTACCTGATAAACTATCTGATGTGCATAATGTATTTCACGTATCTCAACTTAAGAAGTGTCTCCGTGTCCCTGAGGAACAGTTACCAATGGAAGAGTTCAGTGTTTGGAGTAATTTGACTTATACGGAATATCCTACCAAGATTCTTGACACTATGACTCAAGTCACAAGAAATAAGGTGATAAAGATGTGTAAAGTACAATAGAGTCACCATGCAGAACATGAAGCAACTTGGAAGAGAGAAGAAGAGCTTCGCATAGATTTTCCTCATCTTTTTCCCTCGTTCCTCCTAAATCTCGAGGACGAGATTCTTGTTAAGGGGGGTAGGATTTGTAATACCCAACTTTGTAAACTATATTAAGGAGAGAATTCTCTTACGTATTTTTGCTACTGTTCAACTAAATATGAGAACACCATATCGAAAAGCAAGTAAACAATTAATAATACTGGGAATTTCCGTGCATCATGTTGGTTTTGTTGTATGTGCATCTAGTAAAAATAATAGCCACAATAAGAAAATAAATTAATGTCACAAATTGAAGATTTAATATCTATTTGGAATATTTAAGAGTGGGAAAGTAACAAAGAAAAGAAAAGAGAAAAAAAAGAAATCTCAGCGCAGGCCGACTAACCTCGCTTCCGGCCCAGGAACCAATTACCAGTCTGTGCGACCCTGCCCTGGTGGAACCGTGCTGACAATGCTAGCCCACAGGTCAGGCATACCACGACCGAGCGCGCGCGATCAGACAATGTCACGTGGGCCCTATCGTCAGCAATTTCCTTAATGCGCCCAGACTCATCGTTTCTCTGCCATATGGGACCGCCTGGTCATATGCTTCTCCCAGCCGAGTTTAGCGCAAAGTGGAGAAACAGCTTCTCCAACAAACCACCGAGATCCGAAATTTCTGCCAGATGCCAACTGAACTAGCTCCAGAGTATTAAAATCAAACCTCGTGACTCCCTGCACTATCTCATCCGCTGCTGGGAGCTTGCGATCCTCCAGGAACGTTTTTTTTTGGTGCTAGCAGAGAGAGAAATCGAGAGAAGAAGGAGAGAGGTTTAGAGTGGGAGAACTGTGAGCCGCCGCCATGGACCATTGCCTGCTGGGGCGACTGCTGCGTGGATGATGGTTTGGGGAATCACCGGAACACCGGTAACTTGCCGACAGAGACGATGCTCCATCGAGGAGCTGCTCCACGACGTCGCCCAAATCTCAGGTGAGAAACCCCTCCAAGCCTTATTTTCCACGTCTGCGATAAGTAGCTCCGAATTGGGACGATTGTGCGTTAGGAATTGGTCGTCGGTGTATGTCGCCGCCGCAGATCTACAAGAATGTCGTGGGCCACTCTCTGGTCGCCATCGCTGTCTACAGTGTGTTCTGATTCAGCTTAGCCATGCCTGCGGGGTTTTGTAGCATGACTGGGATTGGGTTTCGGTCAGCCAGGGCTTAAATCTCGTCGTGCTCCACCGTGGGGGAGGCCTGGCAGCGCCGCCGAGCTTGGTCGATGGCTGGAGGTGGAAGACACGCATGCACCATAGATCCGCGGATGTGTGGCTGCGATTAGAGCTATGATAACCCTTCGGTGCTTGTGATCCTAACCGTTGGTAAGAGATCTGTAACACCCGGATTCTAGGGGTCCAAAACCCGGGGTTAACATAAACACCAGGTATGCTGGGACCAAGTCTCAAACATATGATGTAAAGTGGCACAGGATCGAATGTCACATCTTTATATATAACAGGAGTTCTATACAAAATAAATGATTACATTATAAGGAGACAACGGTCCAGCAACCCAAAGTTGACTGGGAGACGACGACCTAGACCACTCACGAACTCATCGCAGCATCCTCCATGAGCATCAGCCTGTGGTACCTGATCTTGACCTGTGGTGTATGTGAGACAGCAAGAGTGAGCTCACATACGTTCATCGCTCAACAAGTTGTGGGGAATAATGTGCATGAACTCGCCAAAGGTGGGAGCTCACGTGAAGTGTAAGGCTTACCAAAGAAGATGGTTAGAGCTGAGCATTGCTTTTAAAGTTGGTCAAAATTTTATTAGCAATTACTAAGTATAAGTAAATACCAAACCCAATTAAGTAATAGAACAAAAGTAACCACATCATCACCTGCAATGCAATGCATATGACAAATTGAATTTAGTTCCATAAATTAATCATGTGAGTGTCCGAGCTGCTCATGACCGTGAGCACGGCTAGTATACCAGTTTTACACTCTGCAGAGGTTGCGCATCTTTACCCACAAGCCGTGTTACCCATCTGCCAAGGGGTCATGAATCCCATTCACCTCTACCAAGGAAGCGAGGCAGGGTAACACTACGAGGCCTTTACAAAGTTCCACTAGCTTCCGAAAACCCGCTACAGTTTATAGGAAGATCCAGTACAGGAATCCCTTGCAGGACCGCCATCGCAGCAAAATCCTCCCGAGGGCCTCCCCGCACTGACCTCTCCCCTACTGCCCTTGCCCCTTTCGGGTAAGGTAGTCTTCCACTAGCTTTCCTAATTAATCAGCCAAGGGCATCCCATACTACCCTTGTGGTAGCACTGTTTTCCCGGGTGGTTCTCCATGTTCCAATTAACATAATGATCTCAACATGAACCATAAATAACAACTGATAACAAAAGTATAATCATGAATAGTAAGGTGTATCTCCATACCCAAAACCACATATAGCACTAGCAAGTACTACCCAGAAAGATCAGTGGTAAACAAGGTATAAAGATAGACAAACTAGGGTAACCTATTGGGTCCCATCAAAATTAACCTATGCAGATCATTATGATTAATTAGAACATGAGTAGGTGAAGAGAAGTGATCAAGGGCACAACTTGCCTGGGCCTTGAGATTCAGGTACCAGGATGATTCTTCAGATCCTCGTGACCTCACTGCTAGTCGTAGCAATACAAACATACATGGTATAGGCAAAATTAACATTACACCAAACATATATGCAAAATACATATTAATAATCTACATATTAAAATAAGATCACAGGAAAAAGAATTATTAATTTTTGAGTTGTAGAATTCAAGTTATGAATTTCCTAAGGTTTAATGTGATTAAAATATGGTTAAATGATAAATAAATTTTCTGACAGAGTTCATGTCAAAACAAAGACACTAAATGATGAGGAATATTATTACAAAATTTTAGAAACTGGAATGGTTCAATTTGGAGCTAAAATGAATTTTCTATGAATTAAACAAATTCTAGCAATTATTTTCCTATTAAAAATCTATTTTCTATTTTAATTATTCAATTTAAATGCTCACTGGACTGGGCCTCAATTCCAGAGAAACCCAGGGGGCTCGGGGTAAGTTGTCACAGACACAGAGAACAGTCTCCCAGGGACGGCGGGTTGATTCACTGAAACCCGAGGGTCTCTTTAACAAAATATACCCGCGAAGGGGTATCGACGATTTCTAGCCGTCCGATCCGATTCAACGCGCAAGATTATATCTAATTCTTTATGAAACGGTACGCGATCCTAACCGTTGGATCAGAGATCCACGGTTTACATTTTAAATACGCGCGATCGCCTTGGATCCGTTCGATCGAGATCTAACAGCCGCGGATGAATCGTTATCGCGCTTCTAATCTTCACCGTTGGCTAGGATCGGACGGCCCAACGGCTGTCTTCCCATCCGAGCCGACGCACGGCAGCGCCGCCCCGCGCCCGCGGCGGACCATCGCCGGCGCGCCCGCGATTCAATGCCCCAGTGCCCCAAGCCCAAAATTGACGGGTCCTATGCGTGAAGGAGTTCAAGGCGAACAGGATGGCGTGCTTCTTACCGTGGATTGGAGCCCGGTTGATGCTGACCACGGCGAGCAGCGGGCCGGCCGCCAAAGCCGAAGTCCGGCGAGCGATTCCGCCCCCACGCGTCGATGTTAGCGCCCAGAGAACCGCACCTGCCTGATCCTTGCACGATGGCGAGTCCACACTGCCCCCAACCGAGACCCCAACGGCAGCAGGCGCGGACTTCCGTCACGGCGGCGGAAACGCGGCGAGGGAGCTCGGTCCTGGGAAGCGAGATGTAAAGGAGGGGGGTCGCGGCTACGTACTTATACCCGGGAGGCACCTTGCGGTTGTTGTCCGGGCACCGAGATCACCGGCGAGCTCGCGGAGTCCGCGTGGTCCGTTGAGCTTTACGCGCGCGCGGCGAACTCGCGTTTGGTTGAGAGGAAGACGGGGCAAGAAGATGACAACCGGGCCCCGCGTGTAAGCGACCGAGTCAGAAGCCCGTGCGCGAGAAGGCTAGAGCGCGCGAGGGTGAGAGGCTGCCCCGCGGGCCCGCGTCGTCAGCGAGAGAGAGGGGAAACGCAGGCGAGCGCGTGAGACAGACTGGTGGGGCCGGGATGTCGGCGCCCGACTTTGGAGTTGGGCCGCGCGGGTTGAAAATAGTTGTGGGCCGAATTCCGGTTTCAGGGCCCAGTTAGGGTTTTTATTCTTTTTCTTTTTCTTTTCTATTTTCTTTTCTCCATTTTCAAATCCAATTCAAATCCAATTTGAATTCAAGTTTGAGTTCAAACTTTGTGATTAAATTGTCCTCAGTTTGAAAGGTATAATTTATTAATATAAGTGTGAAGGATATTTATTTTATTTTATGTAATATTTTTCTTAGTTCTTCCTTTCTCTTTTATTTTTTTCTATTTTCTATTCCAAATTCAAATTTATACTTCTATTTTAGTTTTCAGATTTTTCAAATGTATCATTTGAAATCCAAGGGTGAATATAAACCATACTATTTTATTATTACTAGTTTAATTTTTTTATTCCCCTTGTTTATTTATTTCATGAGATGTATAAATGGTTTCTTTTAAAAGAAAAGGAAAAGTTCTTTTCCCATCATTTTCTTATTTCCCAATTTCTAAGACATTATGATATTTTGTTCAAATTTCTTCTACTAATTCCCAATCCAGAATTTGGGTGTTACAAATCCTACCCCCCTTAAAAATAATCTCGCCCTCGAGATTTGTAAGGAAAGGGATGTATACTCATATTGTTCTCGGAACGTATGCACAAACAAAGAAATCTCAGCATGAGGTATAATTCTTTAACAAAACATAGGGTCAATAGACCTTATTGTTCCTTCTAGAATAATATCATATCATCTACTAACTAAAGTAACATCTAGACCTTACAATTCATCATAATTTATATCTATGTAGCTTGGTGAAGCTGGTGGTGGTGGTTGTTGTTGTTGTTGTCTCTCCAACCGTGCTTGCCTTATTTCTTGACGGGCCTGACGTATTTCCTCGCGTTGTTGTCTTATCTGATTTTGCATCTCGGTCACCAGGTCTGTTAATTGTTGTATTACCAGTCTTTGGGTAGCAACCACTTGATCGACCTCAACAGGTGGAGGGTTTGGAGGATTCATTTCTGTTTGCTGTTACGTGATAATCTTTCTTTTCCTGGTATTGACTATGAAAGTTAGAAGCATATGGTAATAGTTTTGCAAAGGAAATTATTCAATAGGCGGAATGAATAAGCTAGTAGCTGGTTATAATCTAAAGATTCTTTGGTAGGGCTTAATCTTTGTTTTATGTTCAGATTGGGGTAACCAATCGTATAAGGTGAATATCCAAGGGTAAGATAGAATCAGTCAAGATGAGAGATATGTATGGGTGAGATAGACTACATGATGTAGGTCAAAATCTGGTTTGATTGTCAGGTGGTGGTTGGTAGATTATGCAGTCCATTAAGACTCTATTGATTGGGTAAGTTATGTAACTTGTCATATAGGTCGAGTTGTTGTGTATGGCCAAGTTGATATAAGTCTCCAAATTAGGCTTAAGTGATTTAGGAGTATGGCCTTATCCTTTCTACCAGCATTAAGTAACTCACACTAGATTAGACCATATTAAATTAGATATGATCTAGATTAGACTAGTTTAGGTTAGATAGATCTTCCTGGGTAGGATATATTTTATCAGGATATATTAAAAATCTCTGTTAGGTTAAAGCAGAGGGGTTATGCAACTATCAGATGGGTAAGGTAGTTGCATATGGTTAGGTGGTTGTATATAGTAAAGTTGGTCTAGGGCACCAATTTTAGGTTAGATTGATATAACTAGATTAGGCTAGATAGAATCTCATTAATTTTAAATAGGTCATGGTTGTTATTCTAGAGTGGGATAAATATTCAATTTAGGGCAAGATGAATCCATAAGATAAGATAGAATCTTTCGAGGTCAGTTAGGTCTATTAGGATGACGTAAAATCTTTTCAAGATGAGATGAGTATCTTTTAAGATGAGATGGATCTAGTAAGATAAGAGAGAATCTTATAAGATAAGATGAATTGGTTAGAATGAGATCTTTTAGGATAAGTTAAATCTCTTAAGCTAGATATGTTCCAATGGGGATAATCTAGTTTGTCTAGTTATCTTACAAGTGCTATCCTTTATACCTAGATGTATATGCAGATGTAATTGTGGACATTACTCCCCAACCCATCACACTCAATCAAAGATCCAAATCAGACAGATAACATAAGAACAAACATTCAAATACATAGACACTCATAAAAATAGTTTTGTTTTTGTTCCTAGGATTAGGTCTCCTATTCCTAAAGTCACTTTAGGCACAGGATTTCAAAGTGTGAAATCCACATTTGTCTTTAGAAATGAAGAGATAAGAACAATCAGAGTAAAGCGGAAATAGATAAGAAAAGATTAAGATAAGCTTAGAAAAGGAATCAGAGTAGCAAAGGTAAGTATGACAATGGTTGTCCAGTTCTATCTAGGTTTCGTCCTACAGTCAACATTGCTCTGATACCACTTCTGTAACACCCGGATTCTAGGGGTCCAAAACCCGGGGTTAACATAAACACCAGGTATGCTGGGACCAAGTCTCAAACATATGATGTAAAGTGGCACAGGATCGAATGTCACATCTTTATATATAACAGGAGTTCTATACAAAATAAATGATTACATTATAAGGAGACAACGGTCCAGCAACCCAAAGTTGACTGGGAGACGACGACCTAGACCACTCACGAACTCATCGCAGCATCCTCCATGAGCATCAGCCTGTGGTACCTGATCTTGACCTGTGGTGTATGTGAGACAGCAAGAGTGAGCTCACATACGTTCATCGCTCAACAAGTTGTGGGGAATAATGTGCATGAACTCGCCAAAGGTGGGAGCTCACGTGAAGTGTAAGGCTTACCAAAGAAGATGGTTAGAGCTGAGCATTGCTTTTAAAGTTGGTCAAAATTTTATTAGCAATTACTAAGTATAAGTAAATACCAAACCCAATTAAGTAATAGAACAAAAGTAACCACATCATCACCTGCAATGCAATGCATATGACAAATTGAATTTAGTTCCATAAATTAATCATGTGAGTGTCCGAGCTGCTCATGACCGTGAGCACGGCTAGTATACCAGTTTTACACTCTGCAGAGGTTGCGCATCTTTACCCACAAGCCGTGTTACCCATCTGCCAAGGGGTCATGAATCCCATTCACCTCTACCAAGGAAGCGAGGCAGGGTAACACTACGAGGCCTTTACAAAGTTCCACTAGCTTCCGAAAACCCGCTACAGTTTATAGGAAGATCCAGTACAGGAATCCCTTGCAGGACCGCCATCGCAGCAAAATCCTCCCGAGGGCCTCCCCGCACTGACCTCTCCCCTACTGCCCTTGCCCCTTTCGGGTAAGGTAGTCTTCCACTAGCTTTCCTAATTAATCAGCCAAGGGCATCCCATACTACCCTTGTGGTAGCACTGTTTTCCCGGGTGGTTCTCCATGTTCCAATTAACATAATGATCTCAACATGAACCATAAATAACAACTGATAACAAAAGTATAATCATGAATAGTAAGGTGTATCTCCATACCCAAAACCACATATAGCACTAGCAAGTACTACCCAGAAAGATCAGTGGTAAACAAGGTATAAAGATAGACAAACTAGGGTAACCTATTGGGTCCCATCAAAATTAACCTATGCAGATCATTATGATTAATTAGAACATGAGTAGGTGAAGAGAAGTGATCAAGGGCACAACTTGCCTGGGCCTTGAGATTCAGGTACCAGGATGATTCTTCAGATCCTCGTGACCTCACTGCTAGTCGTAGCAATACAAACATACATGGTATAGGCAAAATTAACATTACACCAAACATATATGCAAAATACATATTAATAATCTACATATTAAAATAAGATCACAGGAAAAAGAATTATTAATTTTTGAGTTGTAGAATTCAAGTTATGAATTTCCTAAGGTTTAATGTGATTAAAATATGGTTAAATGATAAATAAATTTTCTGACAGAGTTCATGTCAAAACAAAGACACTAAATGATGAGGAATATTATTACAAAATTTTAGAAACTGGAATGGTTCAATTTGGAGCTAAAATGAATTTTCTATGAATTAAACAAATTCTAGCAATTATTTTCCTATTAAAAATCTATTTTCTATTTTAATTATTCAATTTAAATGCTCACTGGACTGGGCCTCAATTCCAGAGAAACCCAGGGGGCTCGGGGTAAGTTGTCACAGACACAGAGAACAGTCTCCCAGGGACGGCGGGTTGATTCACTGAAACCCGAGGGTCTCTTTAACAAAATATACCCGCGAAGGGGTATCGACGATTTCTAGCCGTCCGATCCGATTCAACGCGCAGGATTATATCTAATTCTTTATGAAACGGTACGCGATCCTAACCGTTGGATCAGAGATCCACGGTTTACATTTTAAATACGCGCGATCGCCTTGGATCCGTTCGATCGAGATCTAACAGCCGCGGATGAATCGTTATCGCGCTTCTAATCTTCACCGTTGGCTAGGATCGGACGGCCCAACGGCTGTCTTCCCATCCGAGCCGACGCACGGCAGCGCCGCCCCGCGCCCGCGGCGGACCATCGCCGGCGCGCCCGCGATTCAATGCCCCAGTGCCCCAAGCCCAAAATTGACGGGTCCTATGCGTGAAGGAGTTCAAGGCGAACAGGATGGCGTGCTTCTTACCGTGGATTGGAGCCCGGTTGATGCTGACCACGGCGAGCAGCGGGCCGGCCGCCAAAGCCGAAGTCCGGCGAGCGATTCCGCCCCCACGCGTCGATGTTAGCGCCCAGAGAACCGCACCTGCCTGATCCTTGCACGATGGCGAGTCCACACTGCCCCCAACCGAGACCCCAACGGCAGCAGGCGCGGACTTCCGTCACGGCGGCGGAAACGCGGCGAGGGAGCTCGGTCCTGGGAAGCGAGATGTAAAGGAGGGGGGTCGCGGCTACGTACTTATACCCGGGAGGCACCTTGCGGTTGTTGTCCGGGCACCGAGATCACCGGCGAGCTCGCGGAGTCCGCGTGGTCCGTTGAGCTTTACGCGCGCGCGGCGAACTCGCGTTTGGTTGAGAGGAAGACGGGGCAAGAAGATGACAACCGGGCCCCGCGTGTAAGCGACCGAGTCAGAAGCCCGTGCGCGAGAAGGCTAGAGCGCGCGAGGGTGAGAGGCTGCCCCGCGGGCCCGCGTCGTCAGCGAGAGAGAGGGGAAACGCAGGCGAGCGCGTGAGACAGACTGGTGGGGCCGGGATGTCGGCGCCCGACTTTGGAGTTGGGCCGCGCGGGTTGAAAATAGTTGTGGGCCGAATTCCGGTTTCAGGGCCCAGTTAGGGTTTTTATTCTTTTTCTTTTTCTTTTCTATTTTCTTTTCTCCATTTTCAAATCCAATTCAAATCCAATTTGAATTCAAGTTTGAGTTCAAACTTTGTGATTAAATTGTCCTCAGTTTGAAAGGTATAATTTATTAATATAAGTGTGAAGGATATTTATTTTATTTTATGTAATATTTTTCTTAGTTCTTCCTTTCTCTTTTATTTTTTTCTATTTTCTATTCCAAATTCAAATTTATACTTCTATTTTAGTTTTCAGATTTTTCAAATGTATCATTTGAAATCCAAGGGTGAATATAAACCATACTATTTTATTATTACTAGTTTAATTTTTTTATTCCCCTTGTTTATTTATTTCATGAGATGTATAAATGGTTTCTTTTAAAAGAAAAGGAAAAGTTCTTTTCCCATCATTTTCTTATTTCCCAATTTCTAAGACATTATGATATTTTGTTCAAATTTCTTCTACTAATTCCCAATCCAGAATTTGGGTGTTACAAGATCCGATGGTAGATATCCGGTCATCGCGGCGGGTATTGCGGGCCGTACGATTTAAATCCAGCGGCCATCGCGCGCTCACTGGTTGGCTCAGCTAAGTGATTCGATCTCGGCCATGGATTTCTAATCGGACGACTCAAATGAGCCGATACCCCTTCGGCCCGGGTATTTTCTTAAAGAGACCCTCCACTTTAAGCTATTCAACCCGCCGTCCATTACAGCTATACACTGTGTCTTGAGATTCTTACCCCGCAGCCCCTGTATTTTACAGAATTTGATGCCCAGTCCAGAGATTTATAAAATTCAGAAAAAGGATTAGAAAATGATTTTAATGTGAAAATAAATGATAGAATTTGTTTAATTCATATAAAATTCATATGAAGTCCAATTTAATTCATTCTAGTTTCTATAATTTTGTAATATTACTGTTTATCACATAGTGCCTCTGTTTTGATATGAAAACAATAATAAAATTAATTTCCTAATTAATCTTATATCAAAATACATAAAACCCTAGGAAATTCATAACTCCTTCGTTTTAACTCCGATTTGATCCGTTCAAGTTGCGTTAGTCTCGTACAAACGTGTAGATCATTATTATGCAGTATATTCTTATGTTTGGTGTGATGTTAATTTTATCTATACCATGTTTGTTTGTATTGCTACGACTAGCGCGAGGACACGTGTCATCTGAAAAACAAGTTGGTACTGGATTCTCAAGTGCCAGGCAAGTTGTGCCCTTGATTCACTTTTGTTACCCAACAATGTTCTTTATAATCATTTACCATGCATAAGTTTAATTTTGATGGGACCCAATAGGTTTCCCTAGACTGTTTATCCTGTTTACCTTGTTTACCCCTGAATCACATGGGTAGTTATGCTATTGCTTTACGTGGTTTTTGGGTTAATATTTCATTATATCCATGTTCCAGTTATTTTGTTATTCTATTTATGTTCATGTCAAGATCATTATGTTATTGTTAATTGGAACATGGAGCTTAACTTGAGAACCACGTGCCACCACAAGGGAGGAATGGGACCCCTTGGCTGACTAATTAGGAAAGTGTAACACTCAAGTTGTATACAAAGAATAATAAAGAAATCTCCTCAATTTCCTGTGCCTTATTTGCATCATAAAAAGAGCATACATGTTGAGAGTGATCAATTAAAACCAAAGACACTAAAATAAAAGAAAATGCATCATATTGGAGTTTATATGTTTGTGCATTAAGTAAAATAATAATATTAATGAATAATATAATAATAATTATTAGAAGTAGAATTAAACCCTAATTTTGAAAATAGGGTTTTGAAAATGAGAAGAAGAGAAAGGATATAAAAATATAAATAATATAATTATATTTTTTTTAAAAAAAAAACTAGTATTTTTAACTTCACAAATGTAAAGGGGATTAATGTAGCACGAGCTTGAATTTATGTTTGAATTCAAATTGGAATTCAAATGGAACTTGGAAGTATAGAAAAGAGAATAAAGAATGAAAAAAAAAGAATAAAATCAACCTAGTCTAACTGGGCTTCGGAACCTCAATTCGGCCCAACTTAGTTTTTGCCCCGCTTAGCCCATGGCGCTCACTACCGCTCACATGCGTGGCTTACCGGTGGGGCCATGCTGTCATCACCTATTCTCCGTGCTCATCTCAACAGAATGCGCCATGCTCGCGTGGTCAACACTCCGATCTTCCTCACCGCGGATTCCGCGACCTCCCGGGCTCCCGGGGATAAGTAGCGTGTCCTGCGGCCCTTCTCCTCGTCGACCCTGCGATTCTCCCGCGACCTCAGCGTCAGTGCTCGAGCTCTCCCCCTCGTTTCCCCCTTCCAGTCGTCGTTACGCGCTCGGTAGTGGGTGGAAATCCTGTTCCCGCGCCTTCAAGCCAGAGCTGTGAGGTCAGAGAGCTCCGCCCGAACCTCCTATTCGCGATTGTCGTAGTGCCGTGCGAGGGGGCGGGCCGTGTGCCTCCAATTTCTCGCCATCGAATTGTTCTCCGCCGCGGGACTACAGCGCACCGTGGGCGGGATTCCTGGGCGCTTGATCTGCGGTAAGGCAACCACCATTGCATTCATTATCTCTTCCTTACTGCGTAGCCGTGAGCAATTTGGAAATTGGGGCACTAGGGTGCCAGGTAGGCTCCGCGCCGGCAAGGTCCGGCCGCTGGGATTCGTCGCGCCGCCGGGCTTGCCGCCGTTGGGGGAGCTTATCACGTGACCGTGGGATCCTCGATGGAGGGTCAAGATTTGCTCGTGCGTTGGCTGGAAGTGGGAGTAGTGTTTGGACCGTCCGATCTAGATCGGAGGTGTGTGGACAGTTTGGCTTCTATTAGTTGTGGACCCTTAGATCTTGATCTGATGGGCATGCTTGCGTACCGGTTCGGCCGTGATTCAATCTAATCGGTGCCTTTCGTTCTTGATCGGACGGCTGTGATCGGTGCGTACCCCTTCGCCGCGGTTATTTTCTAAAAGAGCCCCTCGGGTTTCGTTGAATTAACCCGCCATCCTGTGTCACTATTCCCTGTGCCTTAGAAATATTACACCGAGACCCCTGCGCTTCTGTTTAATTGAGGCCCAGTCCAGAGAGTTATAAAATCAGGAAAATGAAATAGAAAATGGATTTTTAATATGAAAATAATTACTAGAACTTAGTTAATTCATAGAAAATTCATTTTAGCTCCAAATTGAACCATTCCAGTTTCTAAAATTTTGTAATAATATTCTTCATCATTTAGTGACTCTGTTTTGACATGAACTCTGTCAGAAAATTTATTTATCATTTAATCATACTTTAATCACATTAAACCTTAGGAAATTCATAACTTAAAATCTATAACTCCAAAATTAATGATTCCTGTTCCTATGATCTTATTTTAATATGTACATTCATAATGTGAATTTTGTTCTTATGTTTGGTGTAATGTTAATTTTTGCCTATACCATATTGGTTTGAATTGCTACGACTAGCAGTGAGGTCACGAGTCATCTGAAGAATCATCCTGATACCTGGATCTCAAGGCCCAGGCAAGTTGTGCCCTTGATCACTTCTTTTTACCCAGCCATGTTCTAATTAATCATAATGATCTGCATAGGTTAATTTTGATGGGACCCAATAGGTTACCCTAGTTTGTCTATCTTTATACCTTGTTTACCACTGAACTTTCTGGGTAGTACTTGCTAGTGCTATATGTGGTTTTGGGTATGAAGATTACACTATTCATGATTATACTTTTGTTATCAGTTGTTATTTATGGTTCATGTTAAGATCATTATGTTAATTGGAACATGGAGCGACCACCCGGGAAAACAGTGCTACCACAAGGGAGGAATGGGACCCCTTGGCTGATTAATTAGGAAAGCTAGTGGAAGACTACCTTACCCGAAAGGGGCAAGGGCAGTAGGGGAGAGGTCAGTGTAGGGAGGCCCTCGGGAGGATTTTGCTGCGATGGCGGTCCTGCAAGGGATTCCTGCACTGGATCTTCCTATAAACTGTAGCGGGTTTTCGGAAGCTAGTGGAACTTTGTAAAGGCCTCGTAGTGGATCCCTAGCCATTCACCTCGGAAGTGTCTAAGGGCTTTGCAAACCCTGGCGACATGGGATACACGACTTGTGGGTAAAGATGCGCAACCTCTGCAGAGTGTAAAACTGGTATACTAGCCGTGCTCACGGTCATGAGCAGCTCGGACCCTCACATGATTAAATTATGGAACTTAAACTCAATTTGTCATATGCATTGCATCGCAGGTGATGTTGTTACTTTTGTTCTACTACTTAATTGGGCTGGTATTTACTTATACTTAGTAATTGCTAATAAAATTTTGACCAACTTTAAAAGCAATGCTCAGCTCTAACCATCTTCTTTGGTAAGCCTTACACTTCACGTGAGCTCCCACCTTTGGCGAGTTCATGCACATTATTCCCCACAACTTGTTGAGCGATGAACGTATGTGAGCTCACTCTTGCTGTCTCACATACACCACAGGTCAAGACCAGGTACTGCAGGATGATGCTCATGGAGGATGCTGTGATGAGTTCGTGAGTGGTCTAGGTCGTCGTCTCCCAGTCAACTTTGGGTTGCTGGACCGTTGTCTCCTTATAATGTAATTATTTATTTTGTATGGAACTCCTGTTATGTATAAAGATGTGACATTCGATCCTGTGCCACTATACATCATATGTATGAGACTTGGTCCCAGCATACCTGGTGTTTATGTTAACCCCGGGTTTTGGACCCCTAAAATCCGGGTGTTACAGAAGTGGTATCAGAGGAATGTTGACTGTAGGACGAAACCTAGATAGAACTGGACAACCATTGTCTACTTGCCTTTGCTACTCTGATCTTTTCTAAACTTATCTTAATCTTTTCTCATCTATTTCCGCTTTACTCTGATTATTCTTACCTTTATCTTTCTAGAGACAAATGTGGATTTCACACTTTGAAATCCTGTGCCTAAAGTGACCTTTAGGAATAGGAGACCTACTCTCAGGAACAAAAAAAACAAAACTATTTTTATAAGTGTTTATGTATTTGAATGTTTGCTCTTATGAAATATGTCTGATTTGGATCTTTGTTTGAGTGTGATGAGTTGTGGAATAATGTCCACAATTGCATCTGCATATACACATAGGTATGAAAAAAATATATATATAATTATAAAATAATTAGACAACCTAGATTGTCCCCATTGGAACATATCTAGCTTAAGAGATTTATCTTATCCTAAAGGCTCTCATTCTAACCAATTCATCTTATCTTAAAAGATTCTCCCTTATCTTAATAGATTCACCTCATCTCATGAGATTCTATCCTACACTCAGAGATCTATCTTATCTCAGAAGGTCTTAACTTATCCTAATGTATATAGATCCATCTTATCTTAAAAGATACTCATCCTATCTTGAAAAGATTGTATTTCATCCTAATAGGTCTAACTGGTCTCAAAAGATTTTATCTTATCTTTATGGATCCATCTTATCCTAATAGGCATACTTATCCACCCTAGTTTATCAACCATGATCTAATGCAAGTTAATTAGACCTTATCTAGTTAAACTAGTCATACCAATCTAATTTAGGTCTCATCTAACCTAATATGATCTAATCTAAAGTGACTTATCAAACATGTTAGATAATACTAGTGAAATGGATTAGACCTCACTCCTATAAAAATGATTTAAGCTAAATTGATGCCCTAGATTAACTTGACCATATACATATGCAACTACCTTACCCATCCGATAGTTGCATAATCCCTCTGTGTTAACCTAATAGAGCGTCTGACCTACCTACACCATATACCCCATCCTATCTCAAAAGATTCTAACATATCCTAACAAGATATATCTTACCCTGATAAATCTATCTAACTTAAACTAGTCTAATCTAGATCATATCTAATTTAATATGGTCCAATCTAGTGTGAGTTACTTAATGGACCAGTTAATACTTGTGAAATAGATTAGCCCCTATCCACATGTTTTAACTTAGTTCACCCTACACTAAATAAAGAATGAGAAACCAACCCAACCAATAGAGTCTTGATGGATTGCATGACCTGCCTATCCCCACCTAACAAACTTTTGACCTACATCATGTAGTCTATCTCATCCATACCTATATTAACCATATTCCCCAGCCCAATAATATACACTAACTCCTAATCAATGAGACAAGACCGAAGAAGATGATCAACTTCATCAAGGAAGGATGAGCACCAACTCAAGTCTTCAAGGATCAAGTGAGGACACCAAAAGTAATCAAGATCCACAATCTTGGATAGAGTCTTTCCTAGCCCCACCCTTTTATAACTAAACCTATCTACGCTCTAAAGACATCTTCTATCCTACATAATTAAAGTGGACATATGTAACACCCAAATTCTGGATTGGGGATTAGTAGAAGGAATTTGAACAAAATATCATAATGTTTTGGAAATTGGGAAATAAGAAAATGATGGGAAAAGAATTTTTCTTTTTCCTTTAAGAGAAACCATTTATACATCTCATGAAATAAATAAACAAGGAGAATAAAACTTAAACTAGTAATAATAAAATAGTATGGTTTATATTCACCCTTGGATTTCAATTGATACATTTGAAAAATCTGAAAAAAATAGAAGTATAAATTTGAATTTGGAATAGAGAATAGAAAATAAAAGAGGAGGGAAGAACTAAAGAAAATACTACATAAAATAAAATAAAAATCAGAATAAACATCCTTCCCACTTAAATTATTAAATTATACCTTTCAAACTGGGGACAAGTTATTCACAAAGTTTGAATTTAAACTTGAATTCAAATTGGATTTGAAAATGGAGAAAAGAAAACAGAAAAATAAAAAGAAAAGGAATTCTACCCTAACTGGGCCGGCTACCTGGAAATCGGCCCAACTCCACAAGCCTCACTGCGCGCGGCCCATTCTCAACCCGGCGCCGACATGTGGGTCCCACGTGCAGCCTCTCACGTGCTCGCCTGCGTTTTCCCTCCCCTCCTCTGGTCCGCGGGCCCCGTTGCTCAGACTCACCCTCCCTCCGCGCGGACTCATTCGCCGTGTCTCTGTCGTGTGGGCCCGCTTGGTCAGTGTATCACCTGCGCCCGCTGCTTGAGTCACTGGTACTTCGGTCCCACCTGTCATCCCGCTGCTCGCGACAACGGATCGCGCGAGAAGCTCGCCGCCGCCGCGGAAATCGCGCGCGCGGATGACCTGGGATCGATCTGGCCGACTCAACCTCGTCGCTGGATTATAAAAGCAAGCCCTTGGGTCCTTCTCGCCCAACAAACCAAGAACCGAACCCTTTTGTCATCACCGCGCGGAGAGAAGTTCGTGCCGCCGCCGTGGACCGGCGTGAAGACGTTAAATCGTGCACCGTGAAGCATCCAGCCGCTGCGCCGCGCACCCTGGAAGCTTCGACGGCCACCAATTTTGTCATCGGCGTTGCCGTGACCGCGCAATCGCTCATCGGTGTTGAAGCTTCGCGGTGGTGCCGCTCGTCGTCGTGGGCAGTGGCCTCTGCGCTCCCAACCCCGGTAAGAACATCACGCCCTGAATCGCCGTGTTGCGGGCATAGAGCAGAAGCTTCCAATTTGAGTTTGGCGCGGTGGCGCGCCGTATTGGCGTGTCGCCGGCGATGGTGCGTCGCCGTTGTTGGGCGGCGCCACTGCGTGTGGGCGCGAAGTGGGACGAAGGGCGGTGGACCATTGATCTTTGAATCAAGGGCTGGGATTAGATCCCGAATAACGTTTCGGAATGGATGGTGGTGACCGTTGGATCCTGGTTGGAGGGCACGGATCGGTTTGCGTCTTCATAAAATCCTGGCCTTTGGATCTTGATCCGAGGGCTGGAATCGCATACCGGTTCGATTAAAACGCGATCTAATCTGGACCGTCAGAATTAGATCGGGCGGTTGAGACTTCATGATACCTCTTCGGCCGGGCGCTTTTTCATAAGAGACCCTCTGTTTATTTGAAATCAACCCGCCGTCCAGAGCACTGTGCGCTGTGTCTCTGTAATTTTACCCCGAGCCCCCTGGGTTTCTCTGGAATTGAGGCCCAGTCCAGAACATAGTAAAATCAGAGAAAATAGTTATTAAATAGATTTTTAATATGAAAATAATTGCTAAAACTTAGATAATTCATAGAAAATCCATTCTAGCTCCAAATTGAGTCATTCCAATTCCTAAAACTTGGTAGTAATATTCTCTACCATTTAGAATCACTGTTTTGACATGAACTCTGTCAGAAAATTTATTTATCATTTAATCATATTATAATCACCTTAAATCTTAGGAAATTCATAACTTGAATTCTACAACTCCAAAATTAATAATTCTTTTTCCTGTGATCTTATTTTAATATGTAGATTATTAATATGTATTTTGCATATATGTTTGGTGTAATGTTAATTTTGCCTATACCATGTATGTTTGTATTGCTACGACTAGCAGTGAGGTCACGAGGATCTGAAGAAATCATCCTGGTACCTGGATTCTCAAGGCCCAGGCAAGTTGTGCCCTTGATCACTTCTTTTCACCTACTCATGTTCTAATTAATCATAATGATCTGCATAGGTTAATTTTGATGGGACCCAATAGGTTACCCTAGTTTGTCTATCTTTATACCTTGTTTACCACTGAACTTTCTGGGTAGTACTTGCTAGTGCTATATGTGGTTTTGGGTATGGAGATACATTATTCATGATTACACTTTTTGTTATCAGTTGTTATTTATTGTTCATGTTAAGATCATTATGTTAATTGGAACATGGAGCGACCACCCGGGAAAACAGTGCTACCACAAGGGTAGTATGGGATGCCCTTGGCTGATTAATTAGGAAAGCTAGTGGAAGACTACCTTACCCGAAAGGGGCAAGGGCAGTAGGGGAGAGGTCAGTGTAGGGAGGCCCTCGGGAGGATTTTGCTGCGATGGCGGTCCTGCAAGGGATTCCTGCACTGGATCTTCCTATAAACTGTAGCGGGTTTTCGGAAGCTAGTGGAACTTTGTAAAGGCCTCGTAGTGGATCCCTAGCCATTCACCTCGGAAGTGTCTAAGGGCCTTGCAAACCCTGGCGACATGGGATACACGACTTGTGGGTAAAGATGCGCAACCTCTGCAGAGTGTAAAACTGGTATACTAGCCGTGCTCACGGTCATGAGCAGCTCGGACCCTCACATGATTAATTTATGGAACTAAATTCAATTTGTCATATGCATTGCATCGCAGGTGATGTGGTTACTTTTGTTCTATTACTTAATTGGGTTTGGTATTTACTTATACTTAGTAATTGCTAATAAAATTTTGACCAACTTTAAAAGCAATGCTCAGCTCTAACCATCTTCTTTGGTAAGCCTTACACTTCACGTGAGCTCCCACCTTTGGCGAGTTCATGCACATTATTCCCCACAACTTGTTGAGCGATGAACGTATGTGAGCTCACTCTTGCTGTCTCACATACACCACAGGTCAAGACCAGGTACTGCAGGATGATGCTCATGGAGGATGCTGCGATGAGTTCGTGAGAGGTCTAGGTCGTCGTCTCCCAGTCAACTTTGGGTTGCTGGACCGTTGTCTCCTTATAATGTAATTATTTATTTTGTATAGAACTCCTGTTATGTATAAAGATGTGACATTCGATCCTGTGCCACTATACATCATATGTATGAGACTTGGTCCCAGCATACCTGGTGTTTTAACCCCGGGTTTTGGATCCCTAAAATCCGGGTGTTACAGAAGTGGTATCAGAGGAATGTTGACTGTAGGACGAAACCTAGATAGAACTGGACAACCATTCCTTACTTACCTTACTCTGATTCTTTTCCAAACTTATCTTAATCTTTTCTCATCTATTTCCGCTTACTCTGATTATTCTTACCTTTTCCTTCTAAAGACAAACTTGGATTTCACACTTTGAAATCCTGTGCCTAAAGTGACTTTAGGAATAGGAGACCTACTCTTAGGAACTAAAAACAAAACTATTTTTATCTATGTACTTGAATGTTTGTTCTTATGATATTTGCCTGATTTGGATCTTTGATTGAGTGTGATGGGTTGTGGAGTAATGTCCACAATTGCATCTGCATATATACATAGGTATAAAAATATATTTATAAAATAACTAGACAGCCTAGATTATCCCCATTGGAACATATCTAGCTTAAGAGATTTATCCTATCCTAAAAGATCTCATTCTAACCAATTCATCTTATCTTAAAAGATTCTCCCCTATCTTAATAGATCCATCTCATCTCAAAAGATCCTAACTTATCCTAATTAAAATATAGATCCATCTTATCTTAAAAGATACTCTATTACTTTAGTAGATTCATTTGGTCTTGAAAAGATTTTATCCTTATCCTAATAGATTTAACTGGCCCAGAAGATTCTATCTTATCTTTATGGATCTGTCTTATCTTAATAAGCATACTTACCCACCCTAGTTTAACAACCATGATCTAATGCAAGCTAATTAGATCTCATCTAGTCAAACTGGTCACACCAATCTAACCTAGATCTGATCAAATCTAAAGTGACTTATCAAACATGTTAGATAATACTGATGAAATAGTTTAGACTCTACCCCTATAGAACAGGTCTTAACTTAGTTCACCCTGTACTAAATTAAGAAGGACAGATCAACTAGGCCATATGCAACTACCTTAACCATCTAATAGTTGCATAACCTCTCAATTATAAACTAGCAAGAGACTCTATCTTATCACAATATATCTAACTAATCTCAAAACATCCTAACATATTTTACCCTGTTGAACCTATCTAACCTAAACTAGTTCAATCTAGTCATATCCAATTTAATCTAGATCTTATCCTACCTAATGTGACCTAATCTAGTGTGGTCTAATGTGATCTAGCTTAAATGTGGTCCACTTAAACAGATTAATGACACTAGTAAAAAAAAAAGATTAGACCCCACTAGCCATGCATTAACTTATCTTAGCACATTGGATCAATTCAACCATGAGCTAACCCAACCCATAGAACCATGATGAAGGGTATAACCTTTCTATTCCCACCTAATAACAAACAAACTTTTAACCTACACCCTGTAGTCCATCTCACCCATATATATCTCTCATCTTGACAGATCCCATCTTACCCTTGGATATTCACCTTATCTGATTGGTTACCCCAATCTGGACATAAAACAAAGATTAAGCCCTACCAAAGAATCTATAGATTATAACCAGCTACTAAGCTTATTCATTCAGCCTATTGAATAATTTCCTTTGCAAAACTATTACCATATGCTTCTAACTTTCATGGTCAATACCAGGAAAGGAAAGATTATCACGTAACAGCAAACAGAAATGAACCCTCCAAATCCTCCACCTGTTGGGATCAATCAAGTGGTTGCTACCCAAAGACTGGTAATACAACAGTTAACAGACATGGTGACCGAGATGCAGAATCAGATAAGACAACAACGCGAGGAAATACGTCAAGCCCGCCAAGAAATAAGGCAAGCACGGCTGGAGAGACAACAACAACAACCTCCACCACCACCACCAACTTCACCAAGCTACATAGATATAGATTATGATGATTTATAAGACCTAGATGTTACTTTAGTTAGTAGATGATATGATATTACTCTAGAAGGAACAATAAGGTCTATTGACCCTATGTTTTGTTAAAGAATTATACCTCATGCTGAGATTTCTTTGTTTGTGCATATGTTTCGAGAACAATATGAGTATACATCCCTTTTCTTACAAATCTCGAGGACGAGATTATTTTTAAGGGGGGTAGGATTTGTAACACCCAAATTCTGGATTGGGGATTAGTAGAAGGAATTTGAACAAAATATCATAATGTTTTGGAAATTGGGAAATAAGAAAATGATGGGAAAAGAATTTTTCTTTTTCCTTTAAGAGAAACCATTTATACATCTCATGAAATAAATAAACAAGGAGAATAAAACTTAAACTAGTAATAATAAAATAGTATGGTTTATATTCACCCTTGGATTTCAATTGATACATTTGAAAAATCTGAAAAAAATAGAAGTATAAATTTGAATTTGGAATAGAGAATAGAAAATAAAAGAGGAGGGAAGAACTAAAGAAAATACTACATAAAATAAAATAAAAATCAGAATAAACATCCTTCCCACTTAAATTATTAAATTATACCTTTCAAACTGGGGACAAGTTATTCACAAAGTTTGAATTTAAACTTGAATTCAAATTGGATTTGAAAATGGAGAAAAGAAAACAGAAAAATAAAAAGAAAAGGAATTCTACCCTAACTGGGCCGGCTACCTGGAAATCGGCCCAACTCCACAAGCCTCACTGCGCGCGGCCCATTCTCAACCCGGCGCCGACATGTGGGTCCCACGTGCAGCCTCTCACGCGCTCGCCTGCGTTTTCCCTCCCCTCCTCTGGTCCGCGGGCCCCGTTGCTCAGACTCACCCTCCCTCCGCGCGGACTCATTCGCCGTGTCTCTGTCGTGTGGGCCCGCTTGGTCAGTGTATCACCTGCGCCCGCTGCTTGAGTCACTGGTACTTCGGTCCCACCTGTCATCCCGCTGCTCGCGACAACGGATCGCGCGAGAAGCTCGCCGCCGCCGCGGAAATCGCGCGCGCGGATGACCTGGGATCGATCTGGCCGACTCAACCTCGTCGCTGGATTATAAAAGCAAGCCCTTGGGTCCTTCTCGCCCAACAAACCAAGAACCGAACCCTTTTGTCATCACCGCGCGGAGAGAAGTTCGTGCCGCCGCCGTGGACCGGCGTGAAGACGTTAAATCGTGCACCGTGAAGCATCCAGCCGCTGCGCCGCGCACCCTGGAAGCTTCGACGGCCACCAATTTTGTCATCGGCGTTGCCGTGACCGCGCAATCGCTCATCGGTGTTGAAGCTTCGCGGTGGTGCCGCTCGTCGTCGTGGGCAGTGGCCTCTGCGCTCCCAACCCCGGTAAGAACATCACGCCCTGAATCGCCGTGTTGCGGGCATAGAGCAGAAGCTTCCAATTTGAGTTTGGCGCGGTGGCGCGCCGTATTGGCGTGTCGCCGGCGATGGTGCGTCGCCGTTGTTGGGCGGCGCCACTGCGTGTGGGCGCGAAGTGGGACGAAGGGCGGTGGACCATTGATCTTTGAATCAAGGGCTGGGATTAGATCCCGAATAACGTTTCGGAATGGATGGTGGTGACCGTTGGATCCTGGTTGGAGGGCACGGATCGGTTTGCGTCTTCATAAAATCCTGGCCTTTGGATCTTGATCCGAGGGCTGGAATCGCATACCGGTTCGATTAAAACGCGATCTAATCTGGACCGTCAGAATTAGATCGGGCGGTTGAGACTTCATGATACCTCTTCGGCCGGGCGCTTTTTCATAAGAGACCCTCTGTTTATTTGAAATCAACCCGCCGTCCAGAGCACTGTGCGCTGTGTCTCTGTAATTTTACCCCGAGCCCCCTGGGTTTCTCTGGAATTGAGGCCCAGTCCAGAACATAGTAAAATCAGAGAAAATAGTTATTAAATAGATTTTTAATATGAAAATAATTGCTAAAACTTAGATAATTCATAGAAAATCCATTCTAGCTCCAAATTGAGTCATTCCAATTCCTAAAACTTGGTAGTAATATTCTCTACCATTTAGAATCACTGTTTTGACATGAACTCTGTCAGAAAATTTATTTATCATTTAATCATATTATAATCACCTTAAATCTTAGGAAATTCATAACTTGAATTCTACAACTCCAAAATTAATAATTCTTTTTCCTGTGATCTTATTTTAATATGTAGATTATTAATATGTATTTTGCATATATGTTTGGTGTAATGTTAATTTTGCCTATACCATGTATGTTTGTATTGCTACGACTAGCAGTGAGGTCACGAGGATCTGAAGAAATCATCCTGGTACCTGGATTCTCAAGGCCCAGGCAAGTTGTGCCCTTGATCACTTCTTTTCACCTACTCATGTTCTAATTAATCATAATGATCTGCATAGGTTAATTTTGATGGGACCCAATAGGTTACCCTAGTTTGTCTATCTTTATACCTTGTTTACCACTGAACTTTCTGGGTAGTACTTGCTAGTGCTATATGTGGTTTTGGGTATGGAGATACATTATTCATGATTACACTTTTTGTTATCAGTTGTTATTTATTGTTCATGTTAAGATCATTATGTTAATTGGAACATGGAGCGACCACCCGGGAAAACAGTGCTACCACAAGGGTAGTATGGGATGCCCTTGGCTGATTAATTAGGAAAGCTAGTGGAAGACTACCTTACCCGAAAGGGGCAAGGGCAGTAGGGGAGAGGTCAGTGTAGGGAGGCCCTCGGGAGGATTTTGCTGCGATGGCGGTCCTGCAAGGGATTCCTGCACTGGATCTTCCTATAAACTGTAGCGGGTTTTCGGAAGCTAGTGGAACTTTGTAAAGGCCTCGTAGTGGATCCCTAGCCATTCACCTCGGAAGTGTCTAAGGGCCTTGCAAACCCTGGCGACATGGGATACACGACTTGTGGGTAAAGATGCGCAACCTCTGCAGAGTGTAAAACTGGTATACTAGCCGTGCTCACGGTCATGAGCAGCTCGGACCCTCACATGATTAATTTATGGAACTAAATTCAATTTGTCATATGCATTGCATCGCAGGTGATGTGGTTACTTTTGTTCTATTACTTAATTGGGTTTGGTATTTACTTATACTTAGTAATTGCTAATAAAATTTTGACCAACTTTAAAAGCAATGCTCAGCTCTAACCATCTTCTTTGGTAAGCCTTACACTTCACGTGAGCTCCCACCTTTGGCGAGTTCATGCACATTATTCCCCACAACTTGTTGAGCGATGAACGTATGTGAGCTCACTCTTGCTGTCTCACATACACCACAGGTCAAGACCAGGTACTGCAGGATGATGCTCATGGAGGATGCTGCGATGAGTTCGTGAGAGGTCTAGGTCGTCGTCTCCCAGTCAACTTTGGGTTGCTGGACCGTTGTCTCCTTATAATGTAATTATTTATTTTGTATAGAACTCCTGTTATGTATAAAGATGTGACATTCGATCCTGTGCCACTATACATCATATGTATGAGACTTGGTCCCAGCATACCTGGTGTTTTAACCCCGGGTTTTGGATCCCTAAAATCCGGGTGTTACAACATACATATATATACCCATGCTCTCCTAATCACTTACTAATGAAAAAAAAAGAGAGACTCTTGATTTTGAACTAATTAGAAACTGAAAGCTAAATTGCAAACCACTCTTCCTATATCCTCTTTCTTACTAATCTCGAGGACGAGATTATTTTTAAGGGGGGTAGGATTTGTAACACTCAAGTTGTATACAAAGAATAATAAAGAAATCTCCTCAATTTCCTGTGCCTTATTTGCATCATAAAAAGAGCATACATGTTGAGAGTGATCAATTAAAACCAAAGACACTAAAATAAAAGAAAATGCATCATATTGGAGTTTATATGTTTGTGCATTAAGTAAAATAATAATATTAATGAATAATATAATAATAATTATTAGAAGTAGAATTAAACCCTAATTTTGAAAATAGGGTTTTGAAAATGAGAAGAAGAGAAAGGATATAAAAATATAAATAATATAATTATATTTTTTTTTAAAAAAAAAACTAGTATTTTTAACTTCACAAATGTAAAGGGGATTAATGTAGCACGAGCTTGAATTTATGTTTGAATTCAAATTGGAATTCAAATGGAACTTGGAAGTATAGAAAAGAGAATAAAGAATGAAAAAAAAAGAATAAAATCAACCTAGTCTAACTGGGCTTCGGAACCTCAATTCGGCCCAACTCAGTTTTTGCCCCGCTTAGCCCATGGCGCTCACTACCGCTCACATGCGTGGCTTACCGGTGGGGCCATGCTGTCATCACCTATTCTCCGTGCTCATCTCAACAGAATGCGCCATGCTCGCGTGGTCAACACTCCGATCTTCCTCACCGCGGATTCCGCGACCTCCCGGGCTCCCAGGGATAAGTAGCGTGTCCTGCGGCCCTTCTCCTCGTCGACCCTGCGATTCTCCCGCGACCTCAGCGTCAGTGCTCGAGCTCTCCCCCTCGTTTCCCCCTTCCAGTCGTCGTTACGCGCTCGGTAGTGGGTGGAAATCCTGTTCCCGCGCCTTCAAGCCAGAGCTGTGAGGTCAGAGAGCTCCGCCCGAACCTCCTATTCGCGATTGTCGTAGTGCCGTGCGAGGGGGCGGGCCGTGTGCCTCCAATTTCTCGCCATCGAATTGTTCTCCGCCGCGGGACTACAGCGCACCGTGGGCGGGATTCCTGGGCGCTTGATCTGCGGTAAGGCAACCACCATTGCATTCATTATCTCTTCCTTACTGCGTAGCCGTGAGCAATTTGGAAATTGGGGCACTAGGGTGCCAGGTAGGCTCCGCGCCGGCAAGGTCCGGCCGCTGGGATTCGTCGCGCCGCCGGGCTTGCCGCCGTTGGGGGAGCTTATCACGTGACCGTGGGATCCTCGATGGAGGGTCAAGATTTGCTCGTGCGTTGGCTGGAAGTGGGAGTAGTGTTTGGACCGTCCGATCTAGATCGGAGGTGTGTGGACAGTTTGGCTTCTATTAGTTGTGGACCCTTAGATCTTGATCTGATGGGCATGCTTGCGTACCGGTTCGGCCGTGATTCAATCTAATCGGTGCCTTTCGTTCTTGATCGGACGGCTGTGATCGGTGCGTACCCCTTCGCCGCGGTTATTTTCTAAAAGAGCCCCTCGGGTTCCGTTGAATTAACCCGTCATCCTGTGTCACTATTCCCTGTGCCTTAGAAATATTACACCGAGACCCCTGCGCTTCTGTTTAATTGAGGCCCAGTCCAGAGAGTTATAAAATCAGGAAAATGAAATAGAAAATGGATTTTTAATATGAAAATAATTACTAGAACTTAGTTAATTCATAGAAAATTCATTTTAGCTCCAAATTGAACCATTCCAGTTTCTAAAATTTTGTAATAATATTCTTCATCATTTAGTGACTCTGTTTTGACATGAACTCTGTCAGAAAATTTATTTATCATTTAATCATACTTTAATCACATTAAACCTTAGGAAATTCATAACTTAAAATCTATAACTCCAAAATTAATGATTCCTGTTCCTATGATCTTATTTTAATATGTACATTCATAATGTGAATTTTGTTCTTATGTTTGGTGTAATGTTAATTTTTGCCTATACCATATTGGTTTGAATTGCTACGACTAGCAGTGAGGTCACGAGTCATCTGAAGAATCATCCTGATACCTGGATCTCAAGGCCCAGACAAGTTGTGCCCTTGATCACTTCTTTTTACCCAGCCATGTTCTAATTAATCATAATGATCTGCATAGGTTAATTTTGATGGGACCCAATAGGTTACCCTAGTTTGTCTATCTTTATACCTTGTTTACCACTGAACTTTCTGGGTAGTACTTGCTAGTGCTATATGTGGTTTTGGGTATGAAGATTACACTATTCATGATTATACTTTTGTTATCAGTTGTTATTTATGGTTCATGTTAAGATCATTATGTTAATTGGAACATGGAGCGACCACCCGGGAAAACAGTGCTACCACAAGGGAGGAATGGGACCCCTTGGCTGATTAATTAGGAAAGCTAGTGGAAGACTACCTTACCCGAAAGGGGCAAGGGCAGTAGGGGAGAGGTCAGTGTAGGGAGGCCCTCGGGAGGATTTTGCTGCGATGGCGGTCCTGCAAGGGATTCCTGCACTGGATCTTCCTATAAACTGTAGCGGGTTTTCGGAAGCTAGTGGAACTTTGTAAAGGCCTCGTAGTGGATCCCTAGCCATTCACCTCGGAAGTGTCTAAGGGCTTTGCAAACCCTGGCGACATGGGATACACGACTTGTGGGTAAAGATGCGCAACCTCTGCAGAGTGTAAAACTGGTATACTAGCCGTGCTCACGGTCATGAGCAGCTCGGACCCTCACATGATTAAATTATGGAACTTAAACTCAATTTGTCATATGCATTGCATCGCAGGTGATGTTGTTACTTTTGTTCTACTACTTAATTGGGCTGGTATTTACTTATACTTAGTAATTGCTAATAAAATTTTGACCAACTTTAAAAGCAATGCTCAGCTCTAACCATCTTCTTTGGTAAGCCTTACACTTCACGTGAGCTCCCACCTTTGGCGAGTTCATGCACATTATTCCCCACAACTTGTTGAGCGATGAACGTATGTGAGCTCACTCTTGCTGTCTCACATACACCACAGGTCAAGACCAGGTACTGCAGGATGATGCTCATGGAGGATGCTGTGATGAGTTCGTGAGTGGTCTAGGTCGTCGTCTCCCAGTCAACTTTGGGTTGCTGGACCGTTGTCTCCTTATAATGTAATTATTTATTTTGTATGGAACTCCTGTTATGTATAAAGATGTGACATTCGATCCTGTGCCACTATACATCATATGTATGAGACTTGGTCCCAGCATACCTGGTGTTTATGTTAACCCCGGGTTTTGGACCCCTAAAATCCGGGTGTTACAGAAAGCTAGTGGAAGACTACCTTACCCAAAAGGGGCAAGGGCAGTAGGGGAGTGGTCAGTGTAGGGAGGTCCCTGGTTGATTTTGCTGCGATGGCGGTCAGCCAGGAACCCTGCATTGGAACTTCCTATAAACTGTAGCGGGTTTTCGGAAGCTAGTGGAACTTTGTAAAGGCCTCGTAGTGGATCCCTAGCCATTCACCTTGGTAGTGTCTAAGGGCCTAGCTAACCCTGGCGACATGGGAAACACGACTTGTGGGTAAAGGGTACAACCTCTGCAGAGTGTAAAACTGGTATACTAGCCGAGCTCACGGTCATGAGCGGCTCAGGACTCTCCGATGATTAAATTATGGAACCTAAACTCAATTTGTCATTTGCATTTGCATGGGATCTGTTATTAATTTTGTTCTATTACTTTATTATGGTTTGGTATTCACTTACACTTAGTAACTGCTAATAAAATTTTGACCAACTTATAAAAGCAATGCTCAGCTTTAACCACTATTATTGATCAGCCTTACACTTCACATGAACTCCCACCTTTGTGAGTTCATGTCACATTATTCCCCACAACTTGTTGAGCGATGAACATGTGTGAGCTCACCCTTGCTGTCTCACACCCCCCCCCCACAGGAGAAGAACAGGTGGTTTCAAGTGGAGTCAAGTATCGAGGAGTTTGATCTGATCTAGGTGGCGTTTCTCAGTCGACATTGGCGCCGACGATCCTTAGTTCGATTTATCTTTATTATTTTATTTTGTAATAAGTCTTCCGCTATGTAATAAATACTCTGATGTTTTATGACATTTATCTCTATACACTATGTTATTATATATGTTGTCTTCTTGGCGCATGTATGAGATGCACCTGGCTTTGTTCCTTAAAGCCGGGTGTGACACGGGTGCAGTAAAGAGGATCCCTGCGCCTGCTCCCTGCAGCTTTAATGAGCCATCGAAATACATTCGCCATACTTCTGCAGTTTCTGGGTTATCTGGTACTTGTTGTTCGGTCCACTCCGACACAAAGTCAACCAGCGCTTGAGTTTTGATGGCAGTGCGAGGTCGAAATTCAATATCGTGAGATCCCAGCTCGCAGGCCCATTTGGCTATTCTTCCGATGGCTTCTTTGTTGTGAAGAATGTCCCCTATTGGAAAACCAGTGACTACTACGACTTTGTGGTCGTCGAAGTAGTGACGGAGCTTGCGTGCAGTTAGAAGTACTGCATATAATAGCTTCTGAACTTGAGGGTATTTTTTCTTCGAGGGACCCAGAACTTCGCTGATGAAATAAACAGGGTGTTGCACTGGATAAGCATGTCCTTCTTCTGCTCGCTCGACTACTAACGCGGTGCTCACCACGTGAGTCGTGCAAGAAATATACAACAGCAAATCTTTGGCTAGTTGAGTCAGCGTGGCTCGACACGGCGGTTTCAGCACTGGTGGTGTTGTCAAGAATTTCTTCAGTGCCTCTAGAGCCTCCTGTGCCTCTGAAGTCCATTGAAATTTGTCCACCTTCTTGAGCAACTTATAAAACGGCAAGCCTTTTTCTCCCAACCTCGATATGAATCTACTCAAAGCTGCCATGCACCCTGTGAGTCTTTGCACTTTCTTTTGCGACCGTGGTGCCTCCATCCTCATAATAGCCTCGATCTTTTCTGGGTTAGCCTCGATCCCTCGATGGCTGACAATGAACCCGAGTAACTTCCCTACTGGTACCCCGAAGACACATTTCTCGGGATTAAGCTTCCATCGATATCGCCGCAGGCTATTGAAAACCAGCTGTAAATCTTCGATGAAATTTTCCGAATTTTCTGTTTTGATTACCACGTCGTCCACATAAGCTTCTACACGCTTGCCCCAGTGATCGGCTAAGCATGTTTGAATAGCTCTCTGATAAGTCGCTCCAGTGTTCTTGAGGCCGAACGACATGGAGGTATAGCAGAAAGCACCGAATGGAGTGATGAACACCATTTTTTCCTTGTCTTCTTTCGCCAAGCTAATCTGGTGATATCCAGAGTAGCAGTCCAGGAAAGACAGCATAGAACATCCAGCGGTGGAATCTACCACCTGGTCTATCCTAGGGATCCCAAAGGGATCCTTCGGACAGTGTTTGTTGAGATCTGTATAGTCGACGCACATGCGCCAATCCACCTTATTCTTTTTGAGTACAAGAACAGGGTTAGCTAGCCACTCAGGATGTAACACTTCTCTAATAAATCCGGCCGCGACCAAGCGAGCCAGCTCGGCACGAATGGCTTCTCTCTTGTCGGGCGTGAAACGACGTAATTTTTGCCGGATCGGCCTCGCCTGGGGGTAGACCTTCAGTTTGTGCTCGGCCAGTTCTCTCGGGACTCCCGGCATATCCGCAGGTTGCCATGCGAATACGTCTCGGTTATCTTGCAGGAACCGGACGAGCGCGCTTTCCTATTTGTCATCCAGGCTGGAGCTGATGATGGCGGTCTTGCGTTCATCAGCGAACCCGAGGTTGATCCTTTTAGTCTCTTCAGTCGGTCGCATAGAGGTCACGGCTTGAGCCTCGTTCGCTGGTATCGCGAGGTCTTCCTCAGGCTTAGAGTTTGCCTGTATAGAAGAAGTCGCCGGCGGTTTGGTGGTGAGGGCCGCCTGGATGGCTACTCGGAAGCATTCCGCGGCGCCTTGGAAGTCGGTGCTCATAGTTATGATCCCCTGTGGCCCTGGCATCTTCAGTATCATGTAGGTGTAATGTGGAATGGCCATGAATTTCGCTAATCCAGGCCTCCCGATGATGGCGTTGTATTCGCAGTCGAAATTCGCCACCTCGAACCTTAGGAACTCGGTTCTGTAGTTTTCCGGAGTTCCGAAGGTGACCGGCATGTAGATGTGGCCCAACGGGTATTCTCCTTCGGTCGGCACAATGCCGAAGAAAGGAGTATTGGACTCATGGAGCTCTTTGAGGTGAACTCTCAAGCCTCGAAGCGTCCGAGGGAAGGTGACGTTGATGCTGCTCCCCCCGTCCACTAGTACCTTCTTCACCCGGCTCTCTCGGATCACCGGATCGACGAGGAGCGGGTATTTGCCCGGGTGGTCGAAGTTGAGCCACTGATCTGCCCGAGTGAAAGTGATCGGGTGCTCCGACCATCGGTACGGAGCGGGAGGACCGGTGGTTGCCACCAATATTTGGCAATCGTTGAGCTTTTGTTGTCTCTTGTTCTCCTGCGACCCATGTCCGCCGAAGATGACATTGACCTCTCTGTCAACGCACGGGAAGGCTCCATCTCCTCCCTCCTCCTATTGCTGGGGTTGTCGCGGTTCTGGTCCTCCCCGCGGCGGAGGAGGAGGTAGAGGCTGGAAAGGTCGGTCGTGCCCAACGGAGTGCTTGAAGTCCCTGCAGTTCCGGAGGGTATGGCGCATGTCCTTGTGATACGGGCACTGGGTGTCGAGGATGTCGTCCAGTGTGCGTTCGCCTCCATGAGGTCCTCCCCGGGCGCGAGAGGCGGGTGGTCCGGTGGCGTGAACTTCTTCGCGAGGCCTCTTCTCCCAACGCTTGTCAGGATGCTGGTTCGTGTCACGTCGTGGCGCTGTCGGTGCTGGCTTCGCTCCTCCGATGAGGTCCCAAGCTCGCTCGTCGGCAGTGATGTAGAGGTCGGCTTCCCTGAATAGCTGTTCGGAGGTAGCCGACGCTTTCTGTAATATGGCGCGGACGAAGGCCGCGTCATCGGAGCCTCTGTAGAAATCCTCGATTACTGCTGCCTCCGCGACCTCGGGGATACGATTTCTCATGGTCTGGAACCTTTTGAGGTATGACCTGAGAGTTTCGTCCCCTCGGCGCTTGATGGATTTTAGGTCCCATGGTTGCACTGGTTTGTCGGAGAGGGACTGGAAGTTGGCGATGAAGCGTTGACTGAAATCACTCCAGTCATCGATGCAGTGTCGTGGTAGATGTCGCAGCCATTGCAGCGCGTCTTGCCTGAGGACGATGGGCAAGTATGCGGTCATCACGTCCTCGGTTGCCCCGGCGGCTCGGGCAGCGATGGTGTAGACGGCCAGCCAGCCTCCCGGATCCTGCTTAGGCTCATATTTGTCAATGTTGGATACCTTGAAATTAGGGGGCCATTGAATGGCTCTAAGGCGCGGAGTAAGTGCCGACACTCCACACGTGTCCTCCTGTCGTCGAGGATAATGTCTGTCCCGGGGAGGGGAATGGTTGTTGTGGTGCTTCGACCATCCCCAGGTGGTGTCGCCAGTCGAAGCTGTTGCCGACTCGGTCCTGGTGGCCTGACTCCGGGTTGGGATGCCATGATCCCTGTCGTATTCTTCCCGGCGACGGATCTCGCTCTCGTGTCGTCGTTCGCGTGAAGCGTTGATGGAGCTCCTTGCGTCCCGCCGACTGTTGATGGTATGTCGTAGATCATTCGGCGGATGCGCGAGAGGTAGAAGATGGTTGGCCGCTCGAGTGAACAGTCGCCGGTAACCCTCGGCGTCGGGGGTCCGAGGGAGACCGTCGGCTATCCGAGCCAGCACTCCGCCGACTTTACTTGGCGTGTTCAAGGCCCGGGCGAAGTCGGGGTTCAGGTTGCGCCCGAAGAGAGGATTTTCCTGACGTTGCTTAGTTTCCTGTTCGGCATGTTCCTGAGCTCGCCGCCGATCGCGTCGTCGGGAATTCCTTCTTTCCCGGAAGACACGCTCTTCCGGGGTTTCTCCCATCTCTGAGGCCTCGTCTCGCGACACAGGTTGTGCCGGGTCCCGCTTTCCAGCCTCGTGATGTCTCCGGATATTTCGGCGTCGGTTCCTTCGTCGGCGGGATTCCCACTGAGGGGGTTCCTCTCCGGGTACGGTCGGCTCGTCATCGAAGATGGGGGGCGACTCTGCTCTCCCGATGAAGAGGACGTCGGGGTAGAATGGTATAGCTGTTGTGACGATCTTCTTTCTGTTCTCCTTTGAGGGCGGAGGCGCAGAAAGAACAACTTGCTTCCTCCCGATTTTATTTGCCTCTTTCTTTCTTGCGATTTGTGTCCATTCTTCCGTCGGAGAGGTAGGCAATGGAGTTTTCCGGGTTGGTGGGCCTCGGGCCTCCGTCCTGCCGGAGGCGATCTTTTTTCGGAGCATCGGAGGTTGCGCCTTTTCCTGCTTTTCCCCGATTTTCACGGAAATTTTTGAGGAAGATCTTCTCTTTGTCGGGTCCGCAATGTGATGCAGAGTTCCCTCCTCATCCGCTACAGCCGAGATGGTTCCAAAGCAGAATGTGGATCCAGGGCGGAAGACGATCTTGTGCAGGAAAGTGACGGCCATTGAGCTAGCTTGGATCGACGACACACCCCCTACCTGGCGTGCCAGCTGTCGGGGTTTTGGGTACGACCGCACACCCGGGGTTGCCCCTCAAGGTGCTTTTTGGAGTAGGACGGTGTTGTCAACTATAGCTCAATGGTTCGTGCTAGTTGCACGAGAGACGGTAGACAATGGTTTACAGGTTCGGGCCGCTTTAGAGTGCGTAATACCCTACGTCCTGGTGAGAGTGCTGTATATGGTGAGTTACAAGGTGATTCTCTAATGCGTAGGGAGCTGAGGTGGATGGCTAAGTAGTGGGTTCTGCCTTTGAAGGGGTGCCCCCTAGGCCTTATATATTCGACCGTGGGGCGGTACATGCAGATATGATAACCACGTACACCTAAGAAATAGTGAACCGATTGGATCTATCTTCCTATGGCTCTGTCGACTCATCCTCGGTTGGCTCCATCATACGGGGTTCCAGCGCGGGAAGGTCGGGTCTCTGTTGTGATTACTTGCTTGAAGTTACTGGGCCGTCTGAATTCGTATTGACCCAGCCTTGTGTTGATTTGCTTCACTGGTCGTTCTTCCCCAGGCCCACGAAGGAATGACCTTACGATCCATTGGACCTTTGGGCCTTTTGAAAGGTCTTTTATCCTTCTAGTGGACCCGGGGGATATCTATCCCCCACACATTATGACACCAATGAATAGTTCTTGCACCTATGGAGATTGTTCTCGAAGAATACACCAAAACCTGACTTCACTGTCTATTAGACCCTAGTGCGATCTCTTCAAGCTGGAAGACTAAGACTAAAACAAAGCTTAGCGAGTCAAGGACACTGACCTCACACTCATACATGGGTGAAAAGGAGAGCTTAAGCATTTCTGATGCTAGAGATAGCTGCTAGGATATGTGAGAGCACCTAGAGGGGGGTGAATAGGTGATCCTGTAAAACTTGAAACTTAAAGCCACAAACTCGATTAATTGTTAGAGCAATAAAGCCAAGTGGCTAGAGAGGAGTTCTTGCTAAACACGATAACCACAAAGAAATCAACACAGAGAGGCACAATGGTTTATCCCGTGGTTCGGCCAAGTCCAACACTTGCCTACTCCACGTTGTGGCGTCCCAACGGATGAGGGTTGCACTCAACCCCTTTCAAGTGGTCTAAAGACCCACTTGAATACCACGGTGTTTTGCTTTTGTTTCACTATATCCCGTTTGCGAGGAATCTCCACAACTTGGAGCCTCTCGCCTTTACAATTTGATGATCACAAATAAGCACAGAAGTAAGGATGGGATGAGCAACACACACAAGACACAAAATCAGAGCACAACCACGCACACAAGTCACAACTTGAGCTCGCAACACAACTCGAAGAGTTCTCTACTCAAATGGAGCTCTAGTTGCTATCACAAAGAATCAAAAGCGCGGAAATGGAGTCTTGGTGCTTAGAGTTGATCAAAGAATGCTTGGTGTACTCCTCCATGCACCTAGGGGTCCCTTTTATAGCCCCAAGGCAGCTAGGAGCCGTTGGAAGCAATCCAGGAAGGCAATTCTTGCCTTCTATCGGGTGGCGCACCGGACAGTCCGGTGCACCACAGGACATACCCTGTTCACTGTCCGGTGTAGATTGCTTTCCTAAATTGGCGCAACCGACCGTTGAAGATTTGGAGCCGTTAGCGCACCGGACAGTCCGGTGCCCCCATCCGACCGTTGGCTCGGCCACGCGTCACGCGCGGATTGCGCGGCCGACCGTTGGCTCACCGGACAGTCCGGTGTCTCAACGGACAGTCCGGTGAATTTTAGCCGTACGCTGTTGACTTGGTTCCCGACAGCATCGATGTAATACTCAAGATTCTAAATAAAGAATATAGAGAGATCTTCTCATTTTATGTGCCTTATTTGCATCATAAAAAGAACACACATATAATTAAGAGTGATTAATTAGAACAAATGATACTAAATAAAACAAAGTGCATCTCGTTGGAGTTTTATATTTTTGTGCATTAAATAAAATAACAAGGATAATAATAATAAGATAATAATTACTAGAAAGCTTGAATCCTAAATTGAGAATTAGGGTTTGAATTAAGAGAAGAGAAGAACTAAGGAAAATACTACATAAAATAAAATAAAAATCAGAATAAATACCTTTCACACTTATATTATTAAACTATACATTTCAAACTGAGGACAAGTTATTCACAAAGTTTGAATTTAAACTTGAATTCAAATTGGATTTGAAAATGGAGAAAAAGAAATGGAAAAGAAAAGAATAAAACAAAACTACCCTAACTGGGCCCCAACTTCACTTTTGGCCCACTGTTGCTCCCACAGCGCGCGGCCCAACTCTCACCCGCCTTCTCCACGCGCGCGCGCTCGACGCCACTGACCGGCCGGGGCCACCTATCAGCCACCCAGACTCCTCCACTCAGCCACGCGTTGGAGCCCAGTCTGTCACCGTTCGGCGGGCCCCAGCTGCCAGTTTGTTTCGCTCGCGCTCGCGTCTGCTCTTTGTGGTGTGGGACGGGCTTGTCAGATCCACCCTCAACCAACTGCGTGCATGGCGGAGCGCGCACGGCGGGTTCGCCGGTGAAGCTGGGAACGGACTCGGGGTCAAAACCTTCTCCACCTCGCCTCTATAAGATGCGCCGCAAACCCTAGGCGACTCCTCTTCCACCTCCGTGATAGCCATCGACCAATAGCGCCATGAGCGAGAGTGCGCGCAGAGGAGTGAATTCGCCGCCGCCGGCTAGACCAGTACTGCGGGGGTGTCCGGCCGTGGCAAGGCGTCCGGGGGGTTCGTGGGCAACGCCCAAAACTGTCTGTGGCACATTCGGGTGGAATTAGTCGATGGAGCACTCTGGATTGCTCGTCGTCGTTCTTCCTCAGCCGCGGATTCGTGCACCACCGTGGGCGGGGCTCTCTGCACTTCGATTCCAGGCAAGGAAACCCTAGACCATTTCGCCTTGATCTCAGTACCGTGTAGCGCGTTTCAATTTGCGAGTTGGGGCACTGGTTCGCCGGATTGGCTGACCACGGCGGAGCGCCGCCGTGGGGATCGCGGCGCTGCGGGGGTCCTGTGTCCCGAGGTGGGGGAAGAGCGTCGGGGCCGTCGGATTGATAGCGTGCGGCTGAGATTAGAGTTAAGAAAACAATTCGCCCCAATTGGTTGTGACCGCCAGATCCATATCGGACGAGTTAGATTATATCCGGACGTGTAAAGCTTCGTGCCGTTGAACGCAAATCCGACGATCGCGATCGCGTACCGGTTTAGCGCATATGCACGTTTAATCCAAGCCCTCGTTTGATGATCGGATGGCTCAGATCCCACGATACCCCTTCGCGCGGCATAATTTCTAAAGAGACCCCACAGTCTCAAGTAATCAACCCGCCGTCCAGGTAATACTATTCACTGAGTGTAGGCATTTATGCGCGCGGGCCCCTGGACTTTCTGAAAAATGAGGCCCAGTCCAGAGATGTTTAAAAACAGAGAAATAATATTAGAAATTCATTTTTAATACAAAACAAATCTAGAAACTTGTAAAATTCATAGAAAATTCATTTTAGCTCAAAATTGAACCATTCCAATTTCTAAAATTTTGTAATATTATTGTCTATCATTTAGTGTCTCTGTTTTGACATGAACTCAGTTAGAAAATTTATTTCTCATCTAATCCTATTTTAATCACATTAAACCTTAGGAAATTCATAACTTGAAATCTATAACTCCAAATTTAGTGATTCCAGTTCCTATGATCTCATTTTAATGTGTAGATTTTTACTGTATATTTTATTTACATGTTTGATGTGATGTTAATTTATGCTATACTATGTATTTATTGTGTTGATGTGAGTAGACGAGCAAGCCACTGTGGAATCTGAGGTTCAACAAGTAGAGATTGCTGAGCAGGAGCTCATTGAAGGCAAGTTGTGCCCTTGATCACTTACTTTTCCCAGCCACGTTCTTATTAATTTTAATGATCTGCATAGGTTAATTTTGATGGGATTCTTTAGGTTACCCCAATTTTGATTACCTCTATACCTTGTTCACCCTTGAAATATTTTTGGGTAGTACTTGCTATTGCTTTATGTGGATTGGGTATGGAGATACACTACTCATAATTATCCTGTTATTATCTTGTTATTATTACTGTTCATGTTAAGATCATTAAATTAATGGGAACATGGAGCGACCACCCGGGAAAACAGTGCTACCACAAGGGTTTAATGGGACGCCCTTGGCTGATTAACTAGGAAAGCTAGTGGAGGTCTTCCTTAGCCGAAAGGGGCAAGGGCAGTAGGGGAGTGGTCAGTGTAGGGAGGTCCTTGGTTGATTTTGCTGCGGTGGCGGTCAGGCAAGAACCCTGCACTGGAGCTTCCTATAAACTGTAGCGGGATTTCTGAAGCTAGTGGAACTTTGTAAAGGTCTCGTAGTGTTACCCTGCCTCGCCTCCTCGGTAGAGGTGTATGGGATTGGCCGTCTCTTGGCAGATGGGTAACATGACTTGTGGGTAAAGATGCGCAACCTCTGCAGAGTGTAAAACTAGTATACTAGCCGTGCTCACGGTCATGAGCGGCTCGGACCCTCACATGATTAATTATGGAACTTAAATTTAATTTGACATTTGCATCGCATTTGGGATTATTTTACTATTACTTTTCTTTATTATCATTAAGGTTTGGTATTTACTTACACTTAGTAATTGCTAATAAAATTTTGACCAACTTATAAAAGCAATGCTCAGCTTCAGCCTTTATTTCATTGATCAGCATTACACCACAAGAACTCCCACCTTTGGTGAGTTCATGCCACATTATTCCCCACGACTTGTTGAGCTATGAACGTATGTGAGCTCACTCTTGCTGTCTCACACCCCCCCACAGGAGAAGAACAGGTGGTTCAGGAGGAGCCGCCTAACACTGAGGAGTTCGATCTGATCTAGGTGGCGTTTCTCAGTCGATATTGGCGTCGACGATCCTTAGTTCATTTTATATTTATTCTTTTAGTTTGTAATAAGTCTTCCGCTATGTAATAAGTACTCTGATGTTTTGTGACATTTATCTCTATACACTCTGTTATTATACATGTTGTCTTCTTGGCGCATGTATGAGATGCACCTGGCTTTGTTCCTTAAAGCCCGGGTGTTACAGAAGTGGTATCAGAGGAAATGTTGACTGTAGGACGAAACCTAGATAGAAATGGAAAAAACCCTTACCTACTTACCTTACTCTGACTCATTCTATACTTATCTCATCTTGATCTTGTCTCATCTTCTGCTACTCTACTCTGGTTAATGTTATCTTTTCTACTCTAAGACAAGATGGATTTCACACCTTGGAATCCTACCACTATGATCTTTTTAAGAGATAGGGAACCTAAGACAAAATTTAAAACTATTTTCCTTAAAAATGTTGTTTGATTGTGCTGATGATAAATGCCTGATTTGCTTCTTTGATTGATTGATATATTATATATGGACATCTTAGTATGTACCACCATAAGGTAATGAATTAGCTATGGTAGGTAAAATATTAATCTGCTTAGCTAAAAAGTTCCCCAAAGTAACATGATTTGTAAATACCTGTCTTGTCTACTATTTTCTTACCATATGTATCTAACTCAGATGGTCAATACCAAGCGGGGTGGTGGAATTGACTTGCCTCCTAATCGACACACTCGAAGGATTTATAGATAACCTCAGCCACAGCCAGCAGAGATGAATCCTCCTAATCCTCCACCAGGCGGAGTTGACCCACTGGTTGCTGCTCAGATGGCGGTGATGCAGCAAATGGCGGACACTATGGCTGATATGCGTGCCCAGATGCAGCAAGAACGCCAGGAGATGCGTCCGGAAAGAGAAGATATACGACAGGAGTTGCGCTAGGAGCGAGAGGAGATACGCCAGGAAAGGAGGGCGCAACAACAGCAGCTGCAGCAGCAAATGCAACAACAACAGCAACAGCAACAAGTACCACTGCCTCCACCACCACCAGTTCCACCCCGTGATAAGCATAGGGAGTTCATGAGTCATAAGCCACCTACATTCGCTAGCTCACCTGATCCACTGGACGTGGATGATTGGCTGAAGTCTGTGGAGAAGATGTTGAATATTGCACAGTGCACTGATCGGGAGAAGGTTTTATATGCTTCTGGACGACTGACAGGTCCTGCTGCTGACTGGTGGGATTCATATACTGCTGCCCATGATGCTGCGGATACTATTACTTGGGCAGAGTTCAGTACATAGTTCAGGAATTATCATATACCAGCTGGATTGATGAAGATTAAGAAGAAGGAATTTCTGTTGCTGAAGCAAGGAAGTATGTCAGTCAGCGAGTACCGCGACAAGTTTATCCAGTTATCCAGATATGCCCCTGATGAAGTTGCTAAAGACGAGAGGAAGCAGGAGCATTTTATTGAAGGACTTAATGGACCACTGCAGTATGCTCTAGTGGCACACACCTTTCCATCATTTCAGAGGCTGCTGGATAAGGCTCTTGCTATTGAACACAAGCGTGTTCAGCTGGGTGATTTGAAGAGAAAGGCAATATCTCAAGGACAAGGAAGCAGCAGTGTTCGTCCTCGCTACAGTTCACCACAGGGTACACCGACTCAACCAGGAGGACCGCGCCTAGTTCAGCAATCACCACTGAGGACTCCACCTCCTCGACAGGCTACCCCTACTGGCACCCCGACGAAGTTTTCAGGACAGAGTCCAGGCACTACTTGTTTCAAGTGTGGGAAGACTGGTCATTATGCAAATGTCTGCCCACAGAGGATTGCTACTACTCCAATTCAGAACAGGCAGCAAACTCCAGGATCTGGCAAGGGATATTCTATTGCCAAGGTTAATCAAGTCAGCGTTGATGCTACTCCGGATGGTGGGGACATCGTACTTGGTATGTTTTATGTTAATGCAATTCCTGCAACCATATTATTTGATTATGGTGCTACCCATTCATTCATGTCTGCTAGATATGCCAACACAAATGAAATACCACTGCTAAATATGAGAAAACCCATGATAGTAATTACACCTAAAGGGCCTATTGAGGCGAATCAAATGACACGTAGATTGACATTGACCATTATGGGTAGAGAATTTGGAGTTATTGCTATAATATTAGAGTCAAGCAGTATAGATCTGATCCTTGGTATGTCATGGCTAAGAAAGGCAAAGGCCGTTATAGCATGTGGTAGAGGTACTGTAGAACTCACTACCACTAAGGGAGAAAGATTTCAAGTTAATATTGCAGTAACCTCCTCATCCATGCGTGCAATGTTCTTTATACCTGAGGAGTTTGTTGGAGACAACATCCGAGTGGTTAGAGATTTTCCGGATGCCTTTCCAGAGGAGTTACCATGGATGCCACCTGATAGAGAAGTTGAGTTTGTTATTGATCTCTTACCTGGTACCTCCCCTATTTCTAAACGGCCATATAGGATGTCCGTAGAGGAGTTGAAGGAACTTAAGAAGCAGTTAACTGAGTTACAGGAGGCGGGGTACATTCGTCCGAGTTCCTCACCTTGGGGAGCACCGGTGTTATTTGTGCAGAAGAAGGATGGATCGCAACGGATTTGTGTGGACTATAGATCACTTAATGATGTCACGGTAAAGAACAAGTATCCATTACCCCGTATTGAGGATTTGTTTGATCAGATGAGAGGAGCCAGGGTATTCTCGAAGATTGATCTCCGATCGGGATACCATCAGATGAAGATTAGACCATCAGATATTCCTAAGACGGCTTTCTCAACCCGATATGATTATATGAGTTTACTGTTATGTCATTTGGATTAACCAATGCACTGGCTTATTTCATGAATTTGATGAACAAAGTGTTTATGGAGTATTTGGACAGATTTGTCGTGGTGTTTATCGACGATATTCTGATCTATTCTAGGAATGAAAGTGATCATGAACAACATCTAAGGTTGGTGCTACAGAAGTTACGAGATAATCAACTCTACGCTAAGTTCAGCAAGTGCGAGTTTTGGATTGACAAGGTGCCATTCCTTGGTCATATTATTTCTAATGGAGGAATAGCAGTGGTCCTGCTAAAGTGAAGGAGATAATGGAGTGGAGAGTGCCCACTACAGTTACTGAGATTCAGAGTTTCTTGGGACTCACAGGATATTATCGGAGATTTATTGAAGGGTTCTCTAAAATTGCTAAGCCTATGACATCGCTTTTGGAAAAAGGAAGAGAATTCCAGTGGGATGAGAAGTGCCAAGAAAGCTTTGATCAATTGAAGGAGAAACTAATGTCACCACCAGTATTGGTTATGCCAGATCTACAGAAGGGATTTGACATTTATTGTGATGCATGTGGCCAAGGACTTGGATGTGTGCTCATGCAAGAAGGACATGTGATTGCCTATGCATCTCGTCAGTTGCAGAAGCATGAACTGAACTACCCCACTCATGACTTGGAACTGGCTGCCGTTGTGCATGCACTTAAGATTTGGAGACACTACATTATGGGAACTAAGTGCCAAGTATACACGGACCATAAGAGCTTGAAGTACGTATTTACTCAGAAGGACCTCAACCTTAGGCAACGCCGTTGGTTGGAGCTCATTAAGGATTATGATTTGGAGATTCACTATCACCCAGGCAAGGCAAATTTGGTTGCAGATGCCTTGAGTCGGAAGGAGCATGTTCACTCCGCTTTCGTTGTCCAGCTACCTGATGAATTAGCAAAAGATTTTGAGAGACTCAACCTGGGAATTGTTACACATACGGAAGGAGTGACTATTGAATTGGAACCTACCTTGGAGCAAGAAATTCGTAAAGGTCAGGTTGGTGATGCTAAAATCCAGGAGATCAAGGATCTGATAACAGAGGATAGAGGCCCAGAGTTCACGGAGGATGAGCAAGGCACGATATGGTTCAAGAATCGGATTTGTGTTCCTGATATTGATAGTCTTCGGAAAACTATATTGGAGGAGGCTCATGATTCAGTTTATTCTATTCATCCTGGGAGTACTAAGATGTATCGGGATTTGAAGCAAAAATATTGGTGGTATGGATTGAAGAGAGATGTGGCTGCACATGCGGCTATGTGCGATGTATGCCAAAGAGTTAAGGCTGAACACCAGAGGCCAGCCGGACTACTGCATCCACTGAAGATACCTGAGTGGAAATGGGAAGAGATTGGCATGGAATTCATTGTTGGATTACCCCGCACGTCTGCTGGATATGATTCGATATGGGTGATTGTGGATAGGCTAACTAAAGTGGCCCACTTAATTCCAGTGAAGACCACATATTCGGGAGCTAAGTTGGCAGAGTTGTACATGACACGGATTGTCTGCCTGCATGGTGTGCCAAAGAAGATTGTATCAGACCGGGGATCACAGTTTACCTCTCGGTATTGGAAGAAGTTACACGAGTCAATGGACATGAGATTGAATTTTAGTTCGGCTTACCATCCCCAGACCGATGGGCAGACTGAGAGAACTAACCAAGTGCTGGAAGATATGTTAAGAGCTTGTGCCCTTAAGTATGGTGGTAGTTGGGATAAGAGTCTACCGTATGCAGAGTTCTCTTATAATAATAGCTATCAGGCTAGTTTGAAGATGTCACCGTTTGAGGCCTTGTATGGCAGAAAGTGCAGGACTCCACTGTATTGGGATCAAACTGGTGAAAGGCAGTTGTTTGGACCTGAGATTATACAAGAAGCAGAGGAACAAGTTCAACAAATAAGGGAGAATTTGAGAACTGCACAGTCCAGGCAGAAAAGTTATGCTGATACCCGGAGAAGACTGCTTGAGTTTAAAGAGGGAGATTATGTCTATTTGAAGGTGTCACCACTCCGGGGTATGAGAAGATTTAAAGTCAAAGGAAAGTTGTCTCCTCGCTTTATTGGACCCTTCTTAATCTTAAAGCGAGTGGGAGAAGTTGCATACCAATTGGAGTTACCATATCACCTTGCGGATGTTCATGATGTCTTTCATGTATCTTAGCTGAAGAAATGTCTCAGGGTGCCTGAAGAACAGCTACCAATGGAAGACCTTAGTGTTCAAGAGGATTTGACTTATGCTGAGTACCCCATCAGGATTCTTGATACATTGACTCGAGTCACAAGGAATAAGGTTATAAAGATGTGCAAAGTGCAATGGAGTCACCACGGTGAAGATGAAGCAACTTGGGAAAGAGAAGAAGAGCTTCGTATAGATTTTCCTCACCTTTTCCCTAGATCTTCCTAAATCTCGAGGACGAGATTATTTTTAAGGGGGGTAGGATTTGTAATACTCAAGATTCTAAATAAAGAATATAGAGAGATCTTCTCATTTTATGTGCCTTATTTGCATCATAAAAAGAACACACATATAATTAAGAGCGATTAATTAGAACAAATGATACTAAATAAAACAAAGTGCATCTCGTTGGAGTTTTATATGTTTGTGCATTAAATAAAATAACAAGGATAATAATAATAAGATAATAATTACTAGAAAGCTTGAATCCTAAATTGAGAATTAGGGTTTGAATTAAGAGAAGGGAAGAACTGAGGAAAATACTACATAAAATAAAATAAAAATCAGAATAAATACCTTTCACACTTATATTATTAAACTATACATTTCAAACTGAGGACAAGTTATTCACAAAGTTTGAATTTAAACTTGAATTCAAATTGGATTTGAAAATGGAGAAAAAGAAATGGAAAAGAAAAGAATAAAACAAAACTACCCTAACTGGGCCCCAACTTCACTTTCGGCCCACTGTTGCTCCCACAGCGCGCGGCCCAACTCTCACCCGCCTTCTCCACGCGTGCGCGCTCGACGCCACTGACCGGCTGGGGCCACCTGTCAGCCACCCAGACTCCTCCACTCAGCCACGCGTTGGAGCCCAGTCTGTCACCGTTCGGCGGGCCCCAGCTGCCAGTTTGTTTCGCTCGCGCTCGCGTCTGCTCTCTGTGGTGTGGGACGGGCTTGTCAGATCCACCCTCAACCAACTGCGTGCATGGCGGAGCGCGCACGACGGGTTCGCCGGTGAAGCTAGGAACGGACTTGGGGTCAAAACCTTCTCCACCTCGCCTCTATAAGATGCGCCGCAAACCCTAGGCGACTCCTCTTCCACCTCCGTGATAGCCATCGACCAATAGCGCCGTGAGCGAGAGTGCGCGCAGAGGAGTGAATTCGCTGCCGCCGGCTAGACCAGTACTGCGGGGGTGTCCGGCCGTGGCAAGGCGTCCGGGGGGTTCGTGGGCAACGCCCAAAACTGTCTGTGGCACATTCGGGTGGAATTAGTCGACGGAGCACTCTGGATTGCTCGTCGTCGTTCTTCCTCCGCCGCGGATTCGCGCACCACCGTGGGCGGGGCTCTCTGCACTTCGATTCCAGGTAAGGAAACCCTAGACCATTTCGCCTTGATCTCAGTACCGTGTAGCACGTTTCAATTTGCGAGTTGGGGCACTGGTTCGCCGGATTGGTTGACCACGGCGGAGCGCCGCCGTGGGGATCGCGGCGCTGCGGGGGTCCTGTGTCCCGAGGTGGGGGAAGAGCGTTGGGGCCGTCGGATTGATAGCGTGCGGCTAAGATTAGAGTTAAGAAAACAATTCGCCCCAATTGGTTGTGGCCGCCGGATCCATATCGGACGAGTTAGATTATATCCGGACGTGTAAAGCTTCGTGTGGTTGAACGCAAATCCGACGATCGCGATCGCGTACCGGTTTAGCGCATATGCACGTTTAATCCAAGCCCTCGATTGATGATCGGATGGCTCAGATCCCACGATACCCCTTCGCGCGACATAATTTCTAAAGAGACCCCACAGTCTCAAGTAATCAACCCGCCGTCCAGGTAATACTATTCACTGAGTCTAGGCATTTATGCGCGCGGGCCCCTAGACTTTCTGAAAAATGAGGCCCAGTCCAGAGATGTTTAAAAACAGATAAATAATATTAGAAATTCATTTTTAATACAAAAACAAATCTAGAAACTTGTAAAATTCATAGAAAATTCATTTTAGCTCCAAATTGAACCATTCCAATTTCTAAAATTTTGTAATATTATTGTCTATCATTTAGTGTCTCTGTTTTGACATGAACTCAGTTAGAAAATTTATTTCTCATCTAATCCTATTTTAATCACATTAAAACTTAGGAAATTCATAACTTGAAATCTATAACTCCAAATTTAGTGATTCCAGTTCCTATGATCTCATTTTAATGTGTAGATTTTTACTGTATATTTTATTTACATGTTTGATGTGATGTTAATTTATGCTATACTATGTATGTATTGTGTTGATGCGAGTAGACGAGCAAGCCACTGTGGAATCTGAGGTTCAACAAGTAGAGATTGATGAGCAGGAGCTCATTGAAGGCAAGTTGTGCCCTTGATCACTTACTTTTCCCAGCCATGTTCTTATTAATTTTAATGATCTGCATAGGTTAATTTTGATGGGATCCTTTAGGTTACCCCAGTTTTGATTACCTCTATACCTTGTTCACCCCTGAAATATTTTTGGGTAGTACTTGCTATGCTTTATGTGGATTGGGTATGGACATACACTACTCATAATTATCCTATTATTATCTTGTTATTATTACTGTTCATGTTAAGATCATTAAATTATTGGGAACATGGAGCGACCACCCGGGAAAACAGTGCTACCACAAGGGTTTAATGGGACGCCCTTGGCTGATTAACTAGGAAAGCTAGTGGAGGTATTCCTTACCCGAAAGGGGCAAGGGCAGTAGGGGAGTGGTCAGTGTAGGGAGGTCCTTGGTTGATTTTGCTGCGGTGGCGGTCAGGCAAGAACCCTGCACTGGAGCTTCCTATAAACTGTAGCGGGATTTCTGAAGCTAGTGGAACTTTGTAAAGGCCTCGTAGTGTTACCCTGCCTTGCCTCCTCGGTAGAGGTGTATGGGATTGGCCGTCTCTTGGCAGATGGGTAACATGACTTGTGGGTAAAGATGCGCAACCTCTACAGAGTGTAAAACTAGTATACTAGCCGTGCTCACGGTCATGAGCGGCTCGGACCCTCACATGATTAATTATGGAACTTAAATTTAATTTGACATTTGCATCGCATTTGGGATTATTTTACTATTACTTTTCTTTATTATCATTAAGGTTTGGTATTTACTTACACTTAGTAATTGCTAATAAAATTTTGACCAACTTATAAAAGCAATGCTCAGCTTCAGCCTTTATTTCATTGATCATCATTACACCACATGAACTCCCACCTTTGGTGAGTTCATGCCACATTATTCCCCACGACTTGTTGAGCTATGAACGTATGTGAGCTCACTCTTGCTGTCTCACACCCCCCCCACAGGAGAAGAACAGGTGGTTCAGGAGGAGCCGCCTAACACTGAGGAGTTCGATCTGATCTAGGTGGCGTTTCTCAGTCGACATTGGCGTCGACGATCCTTAGTTCGTTTTATATTTATTCTTTTACTTTGTAATAAGTCTTCCGCTATGTAATAAGTACTCTGATGTTTTGTGACATTTATCTCTATACACTATGTTATTATATATGTTGTCTTCTTGGCGCATGTATGAGATGCACCTGGCTTTGTTCCTTAAAGCCCGGGTGTTACAAACGACTTCGCCGCAGACGACTCACCGGACAGTCCGGTGCACCACCGAACAGTCCGGTGATTTATAGCCGTACACCGCCGTCGAGACCCGAGAGCAGGCTGTTCACTAGGACTGGTCCTGGCACACCGGACACTGTCCGGTGCGCCACTGGACACTGTCCGGTGCACCACCAGACAGTCCGGTGCATCCAGACCGAGCTGCCTTTTGGCTGAACACAGCCAACTTAACTCCAACGTGATTTCTCCTATTTCTAACACTTAGACACAATACATTAGTCTTCAAAACAATGTACTAAGTCTAGAAACATACCTTTAATCTTGATTTGCACTTCTTGAGTCTTGAGCACACATATTACTCAACACATTTGTGTTTAGCACTTAATCACCAAAATCTTATAGAAATGGCCCAAGGGCACATTTCCCTTTCAATCTCCCCCTTTTTGGTGATTTATGCCAACACAACAAAAAGCACTAAAAGAAGTGCAACATCAATGCAAATGAGAACAAAAATGTTTTTGATTCAAATTTGGCATATATGGATCATTCTTTGCCACCACTTGGTTTGTTTTTTTGCAAATCAACCTCAATTTCCTATCTCTAAGTCAAAATCACTTGTTGAGGCATAGAGAGAGGTATTCTAAGAGAACTTGATCAAAGATTCAAAAACTCCCCTTTTTCCCATAATCAAACATTCTCCCCACAAGAGACAAACTTTTCACAATAAGAGACAATAAGAGTATTTTGACAAAACAAAAGCTCTACTCTACTATTTTCAAAATTCTCAAGTGGTAGCTGACCCGTTTCTTGCTTTGGCCTTAATTTCTCCCCCTTTGGCATCAAGCACCAAAATGGGATCATTTTTTGCCCTAAAACCTCATTACCTTACCAAAATCTTCAATTAAGAGTAAAAAGACAATAAGAACACGGAGATGAACTTGGAGTAAATTACCCTCTCATCGGAGTGCAGTGGAAGTCTTGCATGGTCCAAGTTCACCTTTTCCCTTTCAATCCTCCTTTGAGACTAAATTAAGAAAACTTAAGCACACTGTTAGTCTCAAAGGGTCAAGTTGTAGCATTTCTCCCCCTAAATATGTGCATTATTCGCACATGGACTTGTGAGGTCCGGGGATCCCTTGCACAACTTGAGCACCATAAATAAGTGAAAGTTCTCTTGTGGGTTTTGGTGTTTGGATGACAACTCAATTAAAGGACTAACAAGTGTGCTAAGTGTTGAACAGGTGCGTAATGTAAAGCTAACAGGGTTCAACACAAGTGAACAAGTGTGATGGTCTAAGGACTAGATGATGGATAGATAATGGGCATCACAAGTAAGATGAACATTGGATAAAGTGAGACTCGAGTGCGTAGCTCGGAGACAACTGATCAAGCCAAGGATGGAGGCAAGAAGAGCTTTGAGGTACCAAGTGCACGGGAGAAGGTCAAAGAGGCTGAGGAACCCAAAGCCAAGGGTGAAGAAGAAGACTTGCAAAGTCAAGGGTGATCAAGTTAAGAAGAGCTATGGCACATCAAGGATCACTACATAAGGACGTGACTTACAACCAATTGGGAAACATCTATAGTTATGTGGTGTAAGTCATAAGGCTCAAGATCAAGCTCTAAGAAGTGAACAAGGTCACTAGAAGAAGAACCAGTATCAAAGCCAGAACTAGAAGCAGCCCAAAAGAGCTAAGTGCACCTTGATCCTTAGTTTGGGTTGTTCCTAGTTTGGAGATATTCTATGTGACCTTTGCAGGATGTTGGAGCTTAGAAATGTCAGTGTAGATCAAGTTGAGCTGACTCGATAATTTATGAGTCCAACATCAATCTTAAGCATGTCAAATGCTAGAGAGGTGAAAATCCAAGAGAAGGTATGTTTCTAGACTTAGTACATTGTTTTTTGTGTACTAACATATTTGTCTAAGTGTTAGAAACAGAGAGAAGAAGAAAAGAAAAGAAAAGAAAAGAAAAAGACTTTGCTGGTGGATCCATGACTATGCGCAGTCTGGGTGCACCGGACTGTCCGGTGGTGCATCGGACAGTGTCCGGTGCGCCAGGCCGGTGTCTGGTCAACAGGCTGCTCTCGGGTCTCGATGGTGGCGATCGGCTAAAAATCACCGGACTGTCCGGTGGTGCACCGGACTGTCCGGTGGTGCACCGGACTGTCCGGTGAGCCAACGGTCGGCCGGGCCAACGGTCGGTCACGCAATCCGCGCGTGACGCGTGGCCGAGCCAACGGTCAGATGAGGGCACCGGACTGTCCGGTGTGCACCGGACAGTGTCCGGCGCGCCAACGGCTCCAAGTTTGCAACGGTCGACTGCGCCAATTTAGGAAGGAGATCCGCACCGGACCGTGAACTGTGGATGTCCGGTGGTGCACCAGACTGTCCGGTGCGCCACCCGACAGAAGGCAAGATTTGCCTTCCTGGATTGCTTCCAACGGCTCCTAGGCCCCTTGGGCCTTTAAAATGGACCTCCAGGCGCCTCAATCAAATACACAAGTGCAGCCAACAAGTGTAGACATCACTCGGATCATTTCTCCCTCTCCCTCTCGTGTATATCTCTCTAGTTTGTGTCGAGGCAAAGATATAAGCCTTGAGAGAGTGGAGAAGTGCTGCTAAGAGCTAGAGCAAGGTATTGAGCATATCGTTACTCTGCCGGAGTGCTGTCAAGAAAATTGTAAGCAGCCGCGGTTTCGTTGTAACCAACTCAACATAGTGAAAGGCTCTATCTGTCATACTGACAGATCTGAGCAAACGGAGGAAGGGGTTGAAACAGACTCCAAGCCCAGGTGTGGCTAACTCCAACAAGGACTAGGCAAGCGTTTCAGGCTTGGCCAAACCTCGGGATAAATCCTTGCGTCTGTATGCTCTGTTCTGTATTGTGTTCTGACTCTCTGTCTTACTCGCTTTTATATCTGCATTTCAACACTTATCTGTGGTACAAGTTATATTTGAAGTGCAGGACATTTTGAGACAGGATCTTTTATTCCGCTGCAACCTACTCGAAGGGTCTTCTCATTCCACTGCGTTCTAGTCTTCGAGTAGAGTAAGAATTTAAGTTTTACAGTCGACATCCAGATCCTGTTCTCGGGTAAAGGGAACCTTCAATTGGTATCAGAGCTAGGCCTCTCCAGTGTGGGCTTAGCCGTCCGGAGATGACGATGTCGTCACAAGAGGTAACTGTAGAACTTCTTCTAGGCGATGGCTCTAATTATAAATCTTGGTCTGTCTCTATTTATAATGCCTTCATGAGTGTTGATCCTGATTTAAGACAAATCTTTAGTAGAAGTATTTTTCCCTCTAATATTAGTAAAAATCCCTCTAATGCTGAACTAAGATGTTTATCTCTCAATCACCGTGCTTGCAACATCTTAATTGACTCTCTTTCTAGAAGTGCTTATTTTGCCATCATGAGTAGTGATAGTGATTTATTTGTTGATGCTCATGATTTATGGAATAGAATTAAAGTAAAATATTCTATGGCAAATTGTGATGCTCCTACTCCCTATATTGCTTGTGATACTAACCCTTCAAAGGGAGAAGAAAAGCGTTGGCCACCAAAGGATGAATCTACCTCACCGAAAGGTTTGTCTTCCACTAGTTATAAATGTCTTATTGCTAACGATGATAGTGGAGACGAAAGCAATGATGAGGAGTCTACATCATCACAAGGTACATTTCCCTATATTGCTTCCACTGACAATAGTGACAGGGAAAATGAGATCTACGATGTAGAAGAAGAGGAGATTCACCGTTTCTACATCCATCTCAACAAAGAGGACAAAGCGCTCTTGGTTAAGCTGTTGAGAAGGAACAAGGAACAAGGCGAGACGCTTCTCAGGCTAGAGGAGACACTCATCAAAACAAACAACAGCCTGGAGAAGATGACCAAAGAACATGAGGAGCTAAAGTGCTCTCATGATGATTTGGTCCAACGGTATGATTCAATTTTAATTGAGCAAAGAAGCAATGATGATACTTTATTTTGTGTTGCTCAACTTAAAACTGAAAATTCTATGCTTAGGAGTCAAGTAGAGATGATAAATCTGGAAAAACTTGCTCTAAATGAAAAGTATGATATGTTGTCAAATTCTCATAGTGAATTGGTTGATGACCATATCATGCTCAATATTGCTCATGAGGTTGTCTTTGCAAACTTAAATTCATGTAAACCTCATTCTTGCAAGTGTACGCATTCAAATTGTATATCGCCATGTTCTAACCCCCGCTCCTCAAAAGAAAGCCAATCCTTGATTGAGCAACAAGTTGTAGGGTCTAAAAGAAAATTGCTTGGGAACAAGAAACAAAGACAACTAAGGAGAAGACGCCATGCTCGACTTCCTCAAGATATCTACAAACACGTGGTGAAGAAACATGAGGAAGGAGAAACCGCAGCAAGGGTCAACCTCCTTAAGAAAGATGTTCCTAAAGCAATAAGTGAAGAAATCAACATGAGACAAGAGAAAGGTAACAATTTAATTAGTCATGTTGTTTACACTAATAATCTTGTCGGTGTTTCGAAACCCGGGGGGTCCCTGGACCGACGAGTGAATTGTCGCCGCGTGCCCCAGCCCAGATGGGTCGACGCGAGGCGGAACGCGAAGGGGGGAAAGGAGGCAGCCGGAGGGAGGCAGGCGTAAGAGAGTGGATCCCGCGGCCTTCGTGTTAGCCCCGCGCCTGAGTCGGGTGCGCTTGCAGTAGGGGGATACAAGCGTCCACGCGGGAGTGGGAGCGAGCGGCCTTGCGTGAGCGCCGTCCCGTCCTTCTCCGCGCGGGCCAACCCTCTGTAAGAGGGCCCTGGTCCTCCCTTTTATAGGCGTAAGGAGAGGATCCAGGTGTACAATGGGGGGTGTAGCAGAGTGCTACGTGTCTAGCGGAGGAGAGCTAGCGCCCTAAGTACATGCCGTCGTGGCAGCCGGAGAGGTTTTGGCACCCGGTTCGTGTGGTGTCGTGGCCGTCGGAGGAGCGCTGGAGCCTGGCGGAAGGACAGCCGTCGGGGCTGTCGAGTCCTTGCTGACGTCCTCTTGCTTCCGTAAGGGGGCCAAGAGCCGCCGTCGTCACAGAGCGTGCGGGGCGCCATCATTGCCTATCTGGCGGAGCGAGCCAGATGGGACGCCGGTCTTGTTCCCCGTAGCCTGAGTCAGCTCGGGGTAGGGTAATGATGGCGCCTCCTATCGACGTGGTCGGTCCACACCCTAGGTTGGGTGATGTGGAGGCTCTTCCGAGGTCGAGGTTGAGTCTGTCTTCCATGGCCGTGGTCGAGTCCGAGCCCCTGGGTCGGGCGAGGCGGAGACCGTCGGCTGAGGCCAGGGCTGAGTCCGAGCCCTGGGGTCGAGCGAGGCGGAGTTCGTCGTCTTCCGGGGTTGAGCCCATGTCCGAGCCCTGGGTCGGGCGGAGCGGAGTTTGCCGTCTTCCGGGGCTGAGCCCGAGTCCGAGCCCTGGGTCGGGCGGAGCGGAGTTCGCCGTCTTCTGGGGCTGAGCCCGAGTCCGAGCCCTAGGTCGGGCGGAGCGGAGTTCGCCGTCTTCCGGGGCTGAGCCCGAGTCCGAGCCCTGGGTCGGGCGAGGCGGAGTTTCCTATGACACCCGATGCCGGCCTTGGCTGCTGTCAGCTTCACTCTGTTGGGTGGCTCAGCAGTCGGTGCGGCGCAGGCGGCGCTGTCCTCTTGTCAGACCGATCAGTAGAGCGGCGAAGTGACTGCAGTCACTTCGGCTCTGTCGACTGGAGGGCGTGCGTTAGGATAAAGGTGTCAGGCCACCTTTGCATTAAATGCCCCTGCGATTTGGTCGGTCGGCGTGGCGATGTGGCCAAGGTTGCTTCTTGGTGAAGACTGGGCCTCGGGCGAGCCGATAGTGTGCCCGTTGCTGGAGGGGGGTCCTCGGGCGAGACGTAGGTTCTCCGGGGTCGGCTTCCCCTGCCCGAGGCTAGGCTCGGGCGAGGCATGATCGTGTCCCTTGAATAGACTGATCCTTGATTTAATTGCACCCATCAGGCCTTTGCAGCTTTGTGCTGATGGGGGTTACCAGCTGAGATTTAGGGGTCTTGAGGGTACCCCTAATTATGGTCCCCGACAGTAGCCCCCGAGCCTCCAAGGGAGTACTAATACTCGCTTGGAGGCTTTTGCCGCACTTTTTTGCAAGGGGACCAGCCTTTTTCGGTTGCATTTTGTTCCGGTGGGTGCGAGCGAGCGCACCCGCCGGGTGTAGCCCCCGAGGCCTCGGAGGAGTAGTTTTACTCCTTCGAGGTCTTAGTGCATTTCGCAACACTTCAGTCGGTCTAGTTGTTCCCTCATGCGAGCTGGCCGTAGCCCGAGTGCACGGTCGGGTCCCTAGTTCTCGGGCTGGTATGTTGACGCTGTCAACGGTTTGGCCGGAGCCGGGTTTGCGAGAGCAGCCCCCGAGCCTCTGCACAGGGCGAGAGGATGGTCAAGGACAGACTCGTCTTTTTTACATACGCCCCTGTGTCGCCTTTCCGCAAGGAGGAGGGGGAAAGCGCCATGTTGCCCTCGGAGGGCGCCGAACATGGTGTTTCTGGTGAGCTGCTGGCGGGTAATCTGAGCGGGACACCCGTGCCCCATTTGCTAGGGGTCGGCTAGAGGCCCGGAGGCGCGCTCCAAAAGTACCTGTGGGTGATCTGCCGGACCCGGTCCCCTTTGACGGGGTCCGAGGGCTTGATGCCTCCCTCTGATGGGATTCCGTTACAAGATCGCTCCCGCTGGTCTCGGAAATGTCCTAGGGTACCTCGGGAGCGTAGCCCGAGCCTTGGTTATGTATCGAACGTACCCAGGGTCATCCCTTGCTCTGTGTCTGAGGCGCCTGTGAACCCTTCGAGGGCCAGCCTATGAACCCCTGATCAGTAGTGGGCGCGGAGCCCGAGTGGCCTGAGGCGGCCATTGAACCCTTAGAGGGGCCGGCCATCGAACCTCTGACCAGTAGTGGGCGCAGAACCCAATCGATCTGAGGCGGCCGTTGAACCCCTCCGAGGGGCCGGCCTTCGAACCTCTGATCAGTAGGGAGGCTCGGAGCCTATTTCCTTCACGGAGAAGGACACGAAATCGAATGACGTGGCGTACCTTTTTGACGCGGTCATTATGGCGAAGGCGAAGCGTCGCTCGCTTCCCCTGCCAGAGACGCCGCCTGTCCCACCGCGGAGTTAATGCGACAGGGCGATCGGTTCGCGGGGCAGCCGTTGCGCGTGCGCGAGCCGTTCGAGGAACGGCCGTTTCGCCTTGGGTTTTTGAATCCCGCGGCGGATCCGGGTGAAACGTTGAACGGGTCTCGCCTTGGTCTTTATATACTCGGGGGAGGGTCTGGCGACGGTCCTTTGCTCCGCTTCTTGCCTCCTTCTTAGGTTTTCGCAACCTGAGAGGTTTAGCCGGAGAAAAGGAAACCGCCCACCCAGTCCTTTCCGCCGCCACCCCTTTTGCTCGGCGATGGCCGACCGGGTGACCATCATCTCGCCGCGCGATCCATGGCCCTTCTCCACAGTCACAGCGGAGGACCTGGAGGATCTTGTTGCCGAGGGTTTACTTCGCCCTCTCTCTGATGAGAGGCAGCCAGAGTGGATTCCTCCCACGAGCGGAACCGCCCCGTCCCCGTCGCCGGGGTACGTCGTGAGCTTTGTCTCCTTCCACGAGCAGGGGTTCGGTGTGCCGGCAAGCCGCTTTATGCGGGCGATCCTGTACAACTATAAGGTGGAGTTGCACAACCTTAGTCCCAACTCCATTTCGTAGGCCGCCATCTTCGTAGCGTTGTGCGAAGGATACTTGGGGATCGCCCCCCACTGGGACTTGTGGACTCATCTCTTCTCTGCGGAGCTTTTTGCTTCGCCGACGGGAGAGAGAAGGGTCCGCGCGGCAGTGCAGGCCGGCGGTTGCATTCTCCAGTTGAGGCAGTCATGGGCGTCGCTGTACATCCCCGCCATCCTCGCGTCCTCGAACAAAGGGTGGCAGCGCCGGTGGTTCTACCTCCGTAATGACAGCGAGATGCTTCCACCATTTTCTCAACGAGTGGTCACCGCCGCTGCCGATACCTGGCGCTATGGGACCCCGCACGACAGGCAGAAAAACCTTGAGCCCCTTCTCAAGGCCCTGGAGGTGTTGCGGAAAGGAGGACTTACTGCCGCGGGAGTGATTGTCGCCATTCACCGCCGTAGGGTGCTTCCCTTGGCGGAGCGGCGGTTGCCGCTTTGGGAGATGACACCGGAGGCTGACTTGGAGGGCTCGTGGATGTCCTCGGATCCTCTTCCCATCGACGTTCTCCACGGGCGGGTGGCCGTCGCGTTGGGAAAACCAGACGCCAGCACCTTCTCTCAGCCCTTGATGCGCCCCGACCACGGGTGTGTGACCCTAGTGAGTATCCGCTCCTTCCTTCTCCTTGCGTCAGGTTGCCTTTGGTCCTTACGGTCGAGATTTCCGTTCGCCTCCAGGAGGTAGGGTGGCACAAGCCTTCCCGGCCACGGGTCCCGGAGGACGCGGTGGACCGAGCAGCGCGGCGGGTTGTCGCGGAGGAGAAGAAGAAGAAGGACGCGGAGAAAGCCTGGGCCCGCGAGCGGACGCGGGCCCGAGACGCCTTGGAGAAGCTCCGTCGTCGGCAGGAGAGGGAGGGGCTCCCGAGGGAGCCGTCGCCGGAGACGCCTGACGACGACGATGAAGATGATGACGAGGACGACGACATGGCTGCCCGCCTCGGCCTCAGCCCGAGTTTGAGACTAGGCCAGGAGTCGTCAAGCCAGCCCCCGAGTGGGCTGGCGCCGTCAGTTCCCGGAGTCGGGACGCCGAGGTCCTGGCCCGACGAGCGGGGGCAGACCGAGGGGGTACTTGACCCCTCGACCGGGGAAGTCGAGGTGACCCCGGGGAGTCAGGCCGAGGCGTCTGTTTCTCGGGAGCCGTCGGCCACGTCGTCAGCGCAGGAGGGTGACCCTCAGGTCGCCGTGGCAACGCCTGGGCAGTCCGTCTCCCGGGCGTCCAAGGTGCCCAAGGCGAGGTTGATGCCGAAGCTGGCGGCGAGGCGGACCTCGGTGGTGTCTTCGAGGGTCGAGATCCGAGAGACCTCCCCTCAGGCGCGGTTGATCATGGCCCGGAGCGGGTAAGTATCTTGGAGCGTCTTTGTCCTGGCTTCTCATTTGTATGTCTCGACCGCGACTTTCCTTTCCTCCTCAGCAAGCGAAGCCACAGCCTGATCGATCTGGCTCCCCGAAAGGCCCTTAAGACGGCGTCGGCTTCCGTAGCCAGTGTCGCGCCGGGCCTCGCTGTTCAGCTGGCCTTCTCGCAAGGCGCTCCACAGCGGGGGCTCTGGCGGCACTAGCCGTCGTGGAGCGAGTTCCCAAGGCTGGCTCTTATGCCGAGGCAGCCATCGTGCTGGAGGAGGCGACTGGTGCAGACGTGGCCCCGGGCCCACCGGACATGCCGTCGGTGCCGGCGCCTACTGCTGCTGAAGCCGCTACCGTCCCAGTCGGGGAGCGACTCGTTGCTGCCGACGCTGAGATGGCCGAGGCGTCGGCGCTCGGTGCCTCGGAGGAGGGGGCGTGGAAGCGCGATCCGTCCCACCGAGCGGCGGCCTTGTTGCTGCGCGGCGTAGCTCCGAGGAGCGGCCCCAGTTGCTCCGGTTCCGGACCCATGGGGCCTCAGATCCCTTCTTCATTCTCGACGACGAGCGAGAGGAGCAGTCTTGGGACGAGCTCCGCAAGTGTGCCGAAGCAACGGTGGGGTCGCTCCGGTCATCGCTGGAGGTCTTCTGCAGGGACATCCCCAAAATCCTCCAGGTAATGGTTTCAGGCGTACCTTTTCGTGACCAAGGCGTCTCTTGTGACGCCCCGCTTCCTTCCCTTAGGATCTGACGAATCTGAGCACCGCCAAGTCGTCGTTCATCCGCCACGAGGTCGATATTTGGGGCTCACTGCGATCCCTAAGGACCTCGCTTGCCGAGGCTACTGCGCGCCTCTCCCAGCAGGGCGCCGAAGTGGCGGACCTTCGGTTGCTCTACGCCGATCTGAGAGCAGAGGCGGCAGCGGCCCGCGCAGAGGCGGCAGCGGCACGCGCAGAGGTGCAGCGACGGCAGTCGGAGTTCGACCAGGTCGTCGATGAGCGAGACCAATCCCGGGGCTGGGCTGCCGAGGCCGAAAGCCGGGCTGGAGCCCTTGCAGCGGACCTAGCCGTAGCCCAGGCCGCAGCTTCGGAGCAGCGTGCCCGAGCCGGAGGTATGTCCTGGCCATTTCCGGTTTTCGTTTCAGCTTGTTTCCTCCACTTGTGTTTAAGGCCTTGCGTTCTGGTTGTTCGTAGAGCTTGAGTCCGCCCTTGATGAGTCCACCAGGGCGCTTGTCGAGGCGGCCGAGCAGAGGGAGGCCGACCACGTGGCCATGTCCGAGGCCATCTCGGACTTCTGCCGGGTCTTTGGCTTCGGCGACGTCCCCTCAGGAAGCTCCCCTCAAAGTCGCCTGCAGGCCTTGGGCGAGCATGTGCGCGGCAGACTCCGCGAGGCGCTACACCATGGCGTCAGGCGGGCCTTCGCCGTGCTCGCTTCCCACTACGTCGTGGACCTGGAGCGGGTCAGCGAGGGGTATTGCCTTCCTAACGAAGATGAAGCCGCCCTGGCAGAAGTCCAGAGGCTCGACGCGGCCGCCGCGGGTCCGAGCGCAGTGTTGGCGACCACCTTCGAGGCAGAGATCCTCCCGCCTGCGCCATCGTCCGAAGCCAGGGTGGACTTTGCCGAGGGCGGGGACGAAGCCGAAGGCGCGACTCCTTCTCCGGGCAATGCCTAACTCTGTCGGAGCAGTTTTCTGTTGGATGCACGTGCGTCTTTTTGCGGTCGCTGAGGCCTGAACACTTTATTAACGTTGCATAAGGTCGTGCCCCTTTTCCTTTCATTTTGCGTGTCCGGCCCCGTCCGTCAGTAGCAGGGTGGCTTCCCCAAGTAGGAGTCACTTTTCGTGGTGGGTGACGAGTGAGGTATCCGTAACCCAGAGGCGTAGGAGTCCCTTGGCTCAGTCAGCCTTGCCACTTACATGCACCCGCGTTCGCTCCTTGGGGTCCTGCTTCCGACATAGCCAGGGGAACGCAAAAGCCTTTTTGATTGAAAATTTTGACACAGAGGGGGTTCCCCCCTTTTAGCCCCCGAGGGAGGGTCGGGCTCTGCCGAGGCAAGGCTGACCCTTCCTTGATGACTAAACCTTGCGTGGGAGCGAGGTATATGAACAACTTGAAAGCATCTTAAGGGTAGAGGCGACGTAGCTGTCAAACATTCCAAATGTTGGTGCACACCTCACCTTGAGTGTCGGCCTGTTTGTTTGTTCCGGGCTTCAGAACTTTGGCGATGACGAGCGGCCCTTTCCAGGGGTGAGTGTAGCCCCCGAGTGTCTTCCGCGAGGGGTGGTGAAAGGGAAATGTGCCCTTGGGCCATTTCTAAGTATTTTGGTGATTGAGTGCCAACACAAGTGCTTAAATGTGAATTTATGTCCATGGATGAACAAAGTGCAAATCATGAAGTAAAGGTATGTTTCTAAGCCTTAGTACATTGGTTTTGTGTGCTAATAGACTTGTCTAAGTGTTAGAAACAGAAAGAAGAAGAAAAGAAAAGAGGAGAAAAAGACTTGGCTGTGTACAGCCAAGACTCAGCTCGGTCTGGCACACCGGACTGTCCGGTGTGCACCGGACAGTGTCCGGTGCGCCAGGCTGACTCGGCGCGAACTGGCTGCTCTCGGGAATTCGCCGACGGCGTACGGCTAAAATTCACCGGACCGTCCGGTGTGCACCGGACTGTCCGGTGAGCCAACGGTCGGCCGGGCCAACGGTCGGCCGCGCAATCTGCGCGGGACACGTGGCCAAGCCAACGGCTAGAAGACGGCACCGGACTGTCCGGTGTGCACCGGACATGTCCGGTGCGCCAACGGCTCTCAGATCTGCAACGGTCTGCAACGGTCGGCAGCGCCATTTTTGGAAAGAAATCGGGCACCGAACAGTGTCCGGTGTACACCGGACTGTCCGGTGCACCCGACGACAGAAGGCAAGGATAGCCTTCCAGATTTGCTCTCAACGGCTCCTAGCTGCCTTGGGGCTATAAAAGGGGCCCCTAGGCGCATGGAGGAGACATCCAAGCAACCTTAGAGCATTCTTGATCATCCACACTCATTCTTTGCGCATTCGTTTGTGATTCTAAGTGATTCGAGCTCCGTTCTAGTGAGAACTTTGAGATAGTCATTCGAGCTCGATTCTTGGCCGTGTGTGTGCGCATTTTGCTGTGGATTTGTGTGTGTTGCTTCCCTCCCTTACTCTGTGCTTATTTGTGATCATATACTTGTAAGGGCAAGAGACTCCAATTTGTGGAGATTCCTTGCAAACGGGATATTGAAAGGCAAAGCAAAACACCGTGGTATTCAAGTTGGTCTTTGGACCGCTTGAGAGGGGTTGATTGCAACCCTCGTCCATTGGGACGCCACAACGTGGAGTAGGCAAGCGTTGGTCTTGGCCAAACCACGGGATAAACCACTGTGCCATCTCTGTGATTGATCTTCTGTGGTTATTGTGTTTTGTGGAGACTCCTATCTAGCCACTTGGCATTATCTGCGCTAACACTTAACAAGTTTTTGTGGCTATAAGTTCAAGTTTTCACAGGATCACCTATTCACCCCCCCCCTCTAGGTGCTCTCAATTGGTATCAGAGCCGTTCTCTTCACAAAAGGGACTAACCGCCCGAAGAGATGGATCCTAAGGGGAAGGGAATTGTGATCAACGACAAAGAGAAGGAATCCTTCGTCAACGAGCCGAAGGACGACAAGCCTACCGACTCTGGCTCGGGCCATAGACGGAAGGAAGGGAAGAAGAAGAAGACAAGGCGCATCAAGGAGATCATCTACTACGACGATAGTGATGAATCTACTTCTTCCCAAAAGGACGACGACAACGACTACAAAAAGACGGTCAATTCGAACTTTTCATTTGATTATTCTCGTATTCAACATAGTTCGAATTCGCATTTGCTTTCCATTCCTCTTGGCAAACCTCCACACTTCGATGGGGAGGACTACGGATTTTGGAGTCACAAAATGCGTAGTCACTTATTCTCTCTCCATCCAAGCATATGGGAGATTGTAGAGAATGGAATGAAATTTGATAGCTCGGATAGCCCTTTGCTTATAAATGAACAGATCCATAGAAATGCACAAGCTACTACTGTTCTCTTAGCATCCTTGTGCAGGGAAGAGTACAACAAGGTGAGCGGCTTGGACAATGCCAAGCAAATATGGGACACCCTCAAGATCTCTCACGAGGGGAACGACATCACCATGCTCACCAAGATGGAGTTGGTGGAGGGCGAGCTTGGACGATTCGCCATGATAAGGGGAGAGGAGCCAACTCAAACGTACAACCGGCTCAAGACCCTTATCAACAAAATAAGAAGCTACGGAAGCACGCGATGGACGGACCACGACGTCGTCCGCCTAATGCTAAGGTCCTTTACCGTTCTTGATCCTCATCTCGTGAACAATATTCGTGAGAATCCCAGGTACACGATGATGACGCCCGAGGAAGTACTTGGAAAATTCGTAAGCGGGCGGATGATGATCAAGGAGGCAAGATACGTCGACGAAGCGTTGAACGGTCCAATCCACGAGCCTCAACCCATTGCTCTCAAGGCAACAAGGAGCAAGGAGTCGCTACCTAGCAAGGTGGCGCAAGTTGAGGCGGCCGGGCTCAATGATGAAGAGATGGCTCTCATCATCAAGAGATTCAAGACGGCGCTAAATGGTCGCAAGGGGCAGACAAGCAAGACCAAGACAAAGGGGAAGCGCTCATGCTTCAAATGTGGTAAGGTTGGTCATTTTATTGCTAACTGTCCCGAAAATAATAGTGACTAGGAGCAAGGGAAAAACGGGAAGAGAGAGAACAAGAAAGTTTACAAGAAGGCCAAAGGTGAAGCACACCTTGGAAAGGAGTGGGACTCGGATTGCTCTTCGTCCGACTCCGACGACGAAGGACTCGCCGCCACTGCCTTCAACAAATCGGCTCTCTTCCCCCATGAGCATCACACTTGCCTCATGGCAAGGGAGAAGAAGGTAATCACTAGTAATGCTAATACTTATGATTCTTCTAGTGATGATGAGTCTAGTGAGGATGAAATAGATTATTCTAGTTTATTCAAGGGATTGGATAGAACTAAGATAGCTAAGATTAATGAATTGATTGATGCCTTGAATGAAAAGGATAGAATCTTAGAAAAACAAGAAGATCTTTTATATGAAGAGCATGATAAATTTGTTAGTGCACAAAATTCACTTGCTCTAGAAGTTAAAAGAAATGGAATTCTTTCTTGTGAACTTTCTACTTGTAATGAAACCATTTCTTCTTTAAAAGGTGAAATTAATGTTTTAACCGCTAAACTAGAAGTAGCAAGTAACTCTTGTGTTGAAAATGTTACAATTTGCACTAGGTGTAAGGATTTTGATGTTAATGCTTGTAGTGAACACCTAGTTTCAATTTCAAAACTTAATGATGAATTGGCTAGTCTTAATGCTCAACTTAAGACTAGCAAGAGTGAAGTTGATAAAATAAAATTTGCAAGGGATGCCTACACGGTTGGTAGACACCCCTCAATTAAGGATGGTCTTGGCTTCAAGAGAGAGGCCAAGAACTTAACAAGCCATAAGGCTCCCATCTTCGTCAAGGAGAAAGGGAAGGCCCCTATGGCTAGTAGTGCTAAAAAGAACCATGCTTTCTTATACCATGATAGGAGACATGCTAGAAATGCTTATAATGATTTTGATTCACATGTTTATGATTCTCATGCCATGTTTGCTTCTAGTTCTTCCTATAAGCATGATAGAGATATGTGTAGGAGAAATGTTGTGCATATGCCTAGGAGAAATTTTGCTCATGTTCCTAGAAAAGTTGTGAACAAACCTTCTACCATTTATTATGCTTGCAATGCTCCCTTTGCTATTTGTAGAAAGGGTAAGAAGGTAATTGCTAGGAAGTTAGGGGCAAGATGCAAGGGAGATAAAACTTGCATTTGGGTCCCTAAGGATATATGTGCTAACCTTGTAGGACCCAACATGAGTTGGGTACCTAAGACCCAAGCCTAAATTTGCCTTGCAGGTTTATGCATCCGGGGGTTCAAGCTGGATTATCGACAGCGGATGCACAAACCATATGACGGGGGAGAAGAAGATGTTCACCTCCTACGTCAAAAATAAGGATTCCCAAGATTCAATTATATTCGGTGATGGGAATCAAGGCAAGGTAAAAGGGTTAGGTAAAATTGCAATTTCTAATGAGCACTCAATATCAAATGTATTTTTAGTTGAGTCTCTTGGTTACAATTTGCTATCTGTCAGTCAACTATGCAATATGGGATATAATTGTCTTTTTACTAATGTAGATGTGTCTGTCTTTAGAAGATGTGATGGTTCACTAGCTTTTAAGGGTGTACTAGACGGCAAGCTTTACTTAGTTGATTTTGCAAAAGAAGAGGCCGGTCTAGATGCATGCTTAATGGCTAAGACTTGCATGGGCTGGCTGTGGCATCGCCGCTTAGCACATGTGGGGATGAAGAACCTCCACAAGCTTCTAAAGGGAGAACACGTGATAGGTCTAACAAATGTTTATTTCGAAAAAGATAGACCTTGTGCAGCTTGTCAAGCAGGTAAACAAGTGGGAGGAGCACATCACAGCAAGAATGTGATGACCACGTCAAGACCTCTGGAGCTGCTGCATATGGACCTCTTTGGACCCGTCGCCTATCTGAGCATAGGAGGAAGTAAGTATGGTCTAGTTATTGTTGATGACTTTTCCCGCTTCACTTGGGTGTTCTTTTTGCAGGATAAGTCTGAAACCCAAGGGACCCTCAAGCGCTTCCTTAGGAGAGCTCAAAATGAGTTTGAGCTCAAGGTGAAGAAGATAAGGAGCGACAACGGGTCCGAGTTCAAGAACCTTCAAGTGGAGGAGTTCCTTGAGGAGGAAGGGATCAAGCACGAGTTCTCCGCTCCCTACACACCTCAGCAAAATGGTGTGGTAGAGAGGAAGAACAGGACGCTCATAGATATGGCGAGGACTATGCTTGGAGAATTCAAGACCCCTGAGTGCTTTTGGTCGGAAGCCGTGAACACGGCTTGCCACGCCATCAACAGGGTCTACCTTCACCGCCTCCTCAAAAAGACGTCGTATGAGCTACTAACCGGTAACAAACCCAATGTATCTTACTTTCGTGTATTTGGGAGCAAGTGCTACATTCTAGTGAAGAAGGGTAGAAATTCTAAATTTGCTCCCAAAGCTGTAGAAGGGTTTTTATTAGGTTATGATTCAAATACAAAGGCGTATAGGGTCTTCAACAAATCATCGGGTTTGGTTGAAGTCTCTAGCAACGTTGTATTTGATGAGACTAATGGCTCTCCAAGAGAGCAAGTTGTTGATTGTGATGATGTAGATGAAGAAGATGTTCCGACGGCCGCCATACGAACCATGGCGATTGGAGAAGTGCGGCCACAGGAACAAGATGAACGAGATCAACCTTCTTCCTCAACAACGGTGCAACCCCCAACTCAAGACGATGAACAGGTTCATCAAAAGGAGGCGTGTGATCAAGGGGGAGCACAGGATGATCACGTGATGGAGGAAGAAGCGCAACCGGCACCTCCAACCCAAGTTCGAGCGGTGATTCAAAGGGATCATCCCGTCGACCAAATTTTGGGTGACATTAGCAAGGGAGTAACTACTCGATCTCGATTAGTTAATTTTTGTGAGCATTACTCCTTTGTCTCTTCTATTGAGCCTTTCAGGGTAGAGGAGGCCTTGCTAGATCCGGATTGGGTATTGGCCATGCAGGAGGAACTCAACAACTTCAAGCGCAACGAAGTTTGGACACTGGTGCCTCGTCCCAAGCAAAATGTTGTGGGAACCAAGTGGGTGTTCCGCAACAAACAGGACGAGCACGGGGTGGTGACGAGGAACAAGGCTCGACTTGTGGCAAAAGGTTATGCCCAAGTCGCAGGTTTGGACTTTGAGGAGACTTTTGCTCCTGTGGCTAGGCTAGAATCAATTCGTATCTTGCTAGCATATGCCGCTCACCATTCTTTCAGGTTGTACCAAATGGATGTGAAGAGCGCTTTCCTCAACGGGCCGATCAAAGAGGAGGTGTACGTGGAGCAGCCCCCTGGCTTCGAGGATGAACGGTACCCCGACCACGTGTGTAAGCTCTCTAAGGCGCTCTATGGACTTAAGCAAGCCCCAAGAGCATGGTATGAATGCCTTAGAGATTTTTTAATTGCTAATGCGTTCAAGGTTCGGAAAGCCGATCCAACTCTTTTTACTAAGACTTGCGATGGTGATCTTTTTGTGTGCCAAATTTATGTCGATGACATAATATTTGGTTCTACTAACCAAAAGTCTTGTGAAGAGTTTAGCAGGGTTATGATGCAGAAATTCGAGATGTCGATGATGGGCGAGTTGACCTACTTCCTTGGGTTCCAAGTGAAGCAACTCAAGGACGGCACCTTCATCTCCCAAACGAAGTACACACAAGATTTGCTAAAGAGGTTTGGGATGAAGGACGCCAAGCCCGCAAAGACGCCGATGGGAACCGACGGACAGACTGACCTCAACAAAGGAGGTAAGTCCGTTGATCAAAAAGCATACCGGTCAATGATAGGGTCTTTACTTTATTTATGTGCTAGTAGACCGGATATTATGCTTAGCGTATGCATGTGTGCTAGATTTCAATCCGATCCGAAGGAGTGTCACTTAGTGGCTGTGAAGCGAATTCTTAGATATTTGGTTGCTACGCCTTGCTTCGGGATCTGGTATCCAAAGGGGTCTAACTTTGACTTGATTGGGTACTCAGATTCCGACTATGCTGGATGTAAGGTCGATAGGAAGAGTACATCGGGGACGTGCCAATTCTTAGGAAGGTCCCTGGTGTCATGGAACTCTAAGAAACAAACCTCCGTTGCCCTATCAACCGCTGAGGCCGAGTACGTTGCCGCAGGACAGTGTTGTGCGCAACTACTTTGGATGAGGCAAACCCTCAGGGACTTTGGCTACAATCTGAGCAAAGTCCCACTCCTATGTGATAATGAGAGTGCTATCCGAATAGCGGAAAATCCTGTTGAGCACAGCCGCACAAAGCACATTGACATCCGGCATCACTTTTTGAGAGACCACCAGCAAAAGGGAGATATCGAAGTGTTTCATGTTAGCACCGAGAACCAGCTAGCCGATATCTTTACCAAGCCTTTAGATGAGAAGACCTTTTGCAGGCTGCGTAGTGAGCTCAATATCTTAGATTCACGGAACTTGGATTGAAAAGTAGCATACATGTGTTTATGCCTTTGATCATGTTCATTCTGCATCTTGTTGCTTATTGTGGTGCTCAAGTTGTACGAACACTCCCTGGACCTCACAAGTCCGTTGCAAAGTGATGCACAGTTTTAGGGGGAGGTGTGTTACAACTTGACCCTTTGAGACTAACCATATGCTTGAGTTTGCTTGTTTTAGTCTCAAAGGAGAATTGAAAGGGAAAGGTGGACTTGGACCATGAAAGACTTCCACTGCACTCCGATGAGAGGGTAACTTATTCCAAGTTCATCTCATGAACTCTTATTGCCATTTGCTCTTAATTGAAGATTTTGGTGAGGCAATGGGGTTAGAGGGCCAAGATTGATCCCGTTTTGGTGCTTGATGCCAAAGGGGGAGAAAATAAAGGCCAAAGTGATAAATGGATCAGCTACCACTTGAGAGATTTTGAAAATAGTAGAATAGAGCTTTTGGTTTGTCAAAACTCTTTTTGTTGTCTCTTGTCTCTCTTATCAAAAGTTGGCTTCTTGTGGGGAGAAGTATTGATTATGGGAAAAAGGGGGAGTTTTTGAAATCTTAATCATTTTCTCTTAGAATGACTCTCTTTATGTCTTAACATGTGCGTTTGACTTAGAGATAGAAATTTGAGTTTGAGGTTGATTTGCAAAAACAAACCAAGTGGTGGCATAGAGTGATCCATATATGTCAAAAGTGAATCAAAACAACTTTGAGTTCTTATTTGATTTGATTTTGTACTTGTTCTACTTGCTTTATGTTGTGTTGGCATAAATCACCAAAAAGGGGGAGATTGAAAGGGAAATGTGCCCTTGGGCCATTTCTAAGTATTTTGGTGATTGAGTGCCAACACAAGTGCTTAAATGTGAATTTATGTCCATGGATGAACAAAGTGCAAATCATGAAGTAAAGGTATGTTTCTAAGCCTTAGTACATTGGTTTTGTGTGCTAATATACTTGTCTAAGTGTTAGAAACAGAAAGAAGAAGAAAAGAAAAGAGGAGAAAAAGACTTGGCTGTGTACAGCCAAGACTCAGCTCGGTCTGGCACACCGGACTGTCCGGTGTGCACCGGACAGTGTCCGGTGCGCCAGGCTGACTCGGCGCGAACTGGCTGCTCTCGGGAATTCGCCGACGGCGTACGGCTAAAATTCACCGGACCGTCCGGTGTGCACCGGACTGTCCGGTGAGCCAACGGTCGGCCGGGCCAACGGTCGGCCGCGCAATCTACGCGGGACACGTGGCCGAGCCAACGGCTAGAAGACGGCACCGGACTGTCCGGTGTGCACCGGACATGTCCGGTGCGCCAACGGCTCTCAGATCTGCAACGGTCGGCAGCGCCATTTTTGGAAAGAAATCGGGCACCGAACAGTGTCCGGTGTACACCGGACTGTCCGGTGCACCCGACGACAGAAGGCAAGGATAGCCTTCCAGATTTGCTCTCAACGGCTCCTAGCTGCCTTGGGGCTATAAAAGGGGCCCCTAGGCGCATGGAGGAGACATCCAAGCAACCTTAGAGCATTCTTGATCATCCACACTCATTCTTTGCGCATTCGTTTGTGATTCTAAGTGATTCGAGCTCCGTTCTAGTGAGAACTTTGAGATAGTCATTCGAGCTCGATTCTTGGCCGTGTGTGTGCGCATTTTGCTGTGGATTTGTGTGTGTTGCTTCCCTCCCTTACTCTGTGCTTATTTGTGATCATATACTTGTAAGGGCAAGAGACTCCAATTTGTGGAGATTCCTTGCAAACGGGATATTGAAAGGCAAAGCAAAACACCGTGGTATTCAAGTTGGTCTTTGGACCGCTTGAGAGGGGTTGATTGCAACCCTCGTCCGTTGGGACGCCACAACGTGGAGTAGGCAAGCGTTGGTCTTGGCCGAACCACGGGATAAACCACTGTGCCATCTCTGTGATTGATCTTCTGTGGTTATTGTATTTTGTGGAGACTCCTATCTAGCCACTTGGCATTATCTGCGCTAACACTTAACAAGTTTTTGTGGCTATAAGTTCAAGTTTTCACAGGATCACCTATTCACCCCCCCCTCTAGGTGCTCTCAGGTGGGTCTGCCTTGCGTAGAACTGACGCCCTTCGCGGGTGTGGACAATTCGGGTGGTGTCGGCCACCATCGTCGGTCATTAGAGACCTTGTCGGAAGGCGTCTCCAACAAGGGCTCGGGGTGCTGCGCGATGGTCACAAGCCCTCGAGTGTATCTCTCGTAGGAGTTCCTGACCTTCGGCGATGGAAATGCATTGCTGGGGGATGCCCGAGGGGCTGCGGTGGTAGAGCTCCTTCCCATCTCCCAGCAAGACGAACGACTTGGCGCGTCGCGCCAACCGCCGAGCCTCGGCTCGGTCGAGGTGTAGCTCTCCTCGGTGGAGATATTTCAGGTACGGGGTCTGCCAGTTTTGATTAGGCATGACCCCGCTTCGCTCCTCCTCGACGCGCAGTGTCTCGCCCTCGGGGGCCGAGGGCACCTCGGGCTGAACCGAGGATGCCCCGGGCCGAGCCGAGGGTGCCTCGGGCTGGGCCGAGGGCGCCTCGGGCTCGGGCGTGTCGTCGATCTTGACGGAGGGTTGATGCGGGTCTCGGGTGAAGGCGTCCGAGGGAACCGTTGTTCGCCCCGAGGCTATTTTAGCCTGCTCCTCCAGCAACGGGGGGGGGGGGGGCTCCAAGATGGGCGCGTTCGTTAGGAGCGCCTTTAGGCTCCCGAGGGCTTACTCGGCCTCAGGAGTCCAAGCGATGCACTCAGCTTTTCTTAAGAGGCGGTACAGAGGCAAACCTCTTTCGCCGAGGCGGGAGATGAAGCGGCTCAGAGCCGCGAGACATCCCATGACCCTCTGTACGCCTTTCAATTCGTTGATTGGCCCCATGCTGGTGATGGCTACAATCTTCTCCGGGTTGGCTTCGATGCCCTGCTCGGAGACGATGAACCCCAAGAGCATGTCTCGGGGGACCCCGAAGACACACTTTTCGGGATTAAGCTTCACGCCTTTCGCCTTGAGACATCGGAACATCGCTTCAAGGTCGGAAAGGAGGTCAGAGGCCTTCCTCGTCTTGACTACGATGTCATCGACGTAGGCCTCGACCGTTCGGCCGATGTGTTCGCCAAACACATGGTTCATGCATCGCTGGTACGTTACCCCCGCATTCCTCAAACCAAACAGCATTGTAACATAGCAGTACATGCTGAAGGGTGTGATGAATGAAGTCGCGAGCTGGTCGGACTCTTTCATCCTGATCTGTTGATACCCTGAGTAGGCATCGAGGAAAGACAGGGTTTCGCACCCAGCAGTGGAATCCACGATCTGATCGATGCGAGGCGGAGGGTAGGGAACCTTCGGACATGCTTTGTTTAGACCAGTGTAGTCTACACACATCCACCATTTCCCCCCTTTCTTTCTCACAAGCACAGGGTTGGCAAGCCATTCGGGATGGAATACCTCTTTGATGAACCCTGCCGACAGTACCTTGTGGATCTCCTCGCCTATGGCTCTGCGCTTCTCTTCGTCGAATCGGCGCAGAGGTTGCTTCACGAGTCAGGCCCCAGCTCGGATACCCAGAGAGTGCTCGGCGACTTCCCTCGGTATGCCGGGCATGTCCGAGGGACTCCACGCGAAAACGTCGGCGTTTGCGCGGAGAAAGTCGACGAGCACTGCTTCCTATTTGGGGTCGAGCTCGGAACCGATCCGAATCTGCTTGGAGGCATCATTGCAGGGGTCGAGAGGGACGAACTTGACCGTCACCGCTGGTTCGAAGTTGCCGGCGTGGCGCTTCACGTCGGGCGCCTCCCTAGAGAGGCTCTCCAGGTCAGCGATGAGGGCCTCGGATTCGGCGAGGGCCTCGGCGTACTCCACGCACTCCACATCGCATTCGTACGTGTGTCGGTACGTGGGCCCGACGGTGATGACCCCATTGGGGCCCGACATCTTGAGCTTGAGGTAGGTGTAGTTGGGGACGGCCATGAACTTGGCGTAGCATGGCCTCCCCAGCACTGCGTGGTAGTGTAACACCTACTTTGTAAGTGCTAGGAATAATATCAATAGAGAAACATTTTCTCTTTATGTGAGTGTGATCTTTATTCATCATCATATGAGAACACCATGTCCAAGAACAATTAATAAAGAGATATGCTACTAAATTGTTGCATCATGCTGGATATTTTATTTTTGTGTGCATTTTGTGATAAGAAAAAGATTAAATATTCAAATGGGAAGTTAAATCCTAAAAGAAATACTAACATTTGGAAAGAAAGAAAGAAATAATAGAAAATATAAGACAAAAATTTATAAATATACAAACTCAACCCTACTGGTATGATTAAAAATTTATCTATACTTTGAGTACAAATTCAAAGTCACATTTGGAATTCAAATTGGGAATTGAAAAATAAAATGAAAAAGGAAAACAGAAAACAGAAAAAAAAAAGATAAAAGAGTTACCTGGGCCGCAGGCTCCACATTTGGCCCACCAGAAGAAGCAGTCCGCGGCGGCCCACTTCTACGCTTCAGCAGGCGCCGACCGGTGGGCCCCACCAGTCATCCGCTCCCGTGCGTGCGCCTGGCGTCCGTTACACTGGCGTGTGGGGCCCTTCTATCAGCACTATCATCTTCCCGAGCTCTCCGCGCGGCCGCGACCGAACGCGCGAGATCGTCGCCGGCTGACCCGGAACTCCGTTGTCTCCCATGCGCGTTTAACCTGGGTTCCCCCGTCTCGCCGACCTGCGGGGCCCGCTTGGCAGACCCGTCTCCTTTCCCGACCGGTCTTCGCGGCGACGGAATCGCGCGCGCAACAACTCCGCGCGAGTCGGCCGGGACCGCTGGTACCCGAACCCACCTTGCGCCGGCTTCAAAAGCGGACCCGAGCCCTTGAACCTCTCCTCGTCCTCCTTTTCTCCCCAGCTCCCCTCGTCTCGGCCGTTGTCTGCGCCACACCGCCACCTCCCTGTTCTTCGCCGCCGCCGCAGTCATCCGCCTACTGCTCGAATTGGACCCCAATCGGGACACCGGGCGGTCGTGCTGGGCGTGGTGAAGCTGTTCGTGCGCTTGGTGAGACGAATCCGGCAGCGGGGCGAGGTTAATTTCTCACCGGAGTGCGCAACCGGGCGGAATATCGACCTCCTCGTGGTCGGCTCGCCTGCGCTAACGATACTCGGTAAGAACCACTCGCCCGGACCCGCTTTACTATCCATAACATGTATTCCGATTGAATTTAAGTTTCATGGCCGGAATCGGGTGATTGGCCCCGCCGGCGTGGGGCTTGGCCGCGGTGGCGCCCCGGCGTGGCTCCGTCGGGAGGAAGGTGACGTAGGCGCGACCGTTGGATCGGGCGCGTACGGGTATGATTAGATCCAGGGTTAGGGTAATCGTGACTGTCGGATGGCGCTCGGACGGTTCCGATTAGATCAGGGCGTACCCCTTCGGTGATTGAACCAGAGCCGTTAGATCGGATCGGACGGTTCTGGGTGACTCGAGCTACATTAAATCCGTGCCGTTGATCTCAGATCCAACGGCGCACGCTGCGTACCGGTTCGGATTGCCCCGAGTCTAATCCGGGCGCTTGATTTCTAATCCAACGGCTGATATCACGCGATACCCTTTCGCGCTGGCATTTTTGTATATGAACCCCTCGGTTTATACGAATTAGAACCCGCCGTCCACTGCATAGTGTTCTGAGTCTTAGGAAATTATGCGCAGAAGCCCCTGACGTTTCTGGAAAATGAGGCCCAGTCCAGAGATCATTTAAATTGAATAAATGAAATAGAAAAGGGATTTTTAATAGGAAAATAATTGCTAGAACTTTATAAATTCATAGAAAATTCATACTAACTCCAAATTCATCCATTCCAGTTGCTAAAATTTTGTAATTTTATTCTCTAGCTCTTAGTGTCTCTGTTTTGGCATAAAAAAAACAGTAAGGAATTTATTTATCACTTAATCCTATTTAAAGCACATAAAAACCTTTGAAAATGCATAACTTAAAATCTATAACTCAGAAAAATATGATTTCTGTTCCTAGGATTTTATTTTAATATGTAGAATATCTCTGTGCATTTTGTTTATATGTTTGGTGTAATGTTAATTTCTCTATATGCACTGTGCTTGTTTGTATTGTGGCGAGTAGAGGAGCCCGTTGCTGAGGATCCTGGTGAGCAGCAAGTTGAAGTAGCTGAGCAGGAGCTCATTGAAGGCAAGTTGTGCCCTTGACCACTTTTTACCCAATAATGTTCTTTAATATCACATACTCATGCATAGGTTAATTTTGATGGGACCCAATAGGATTCCCTAGATTGTTTATCTCATTACCTTGTTTACCCCTGAATCACTTGGGTAGTTTGCTATTGCTTTATATGGTTTTGGGATAATCATTTATTACCTCTATGTTCCAATTCTTGTTGTTATTCTGTTTATGTTCATGTTGTTATCATTAATGTTAATTGGAACATAGAGCTTAACTTGAGAACCACGTGCCACCACAAGGGTGGAATGGGACGCCCTTGGCTGATTAATTAGGAAAGCTAGTGGAAGACTACCTTACCCGAAAGGGGCAAGGGCAGTAGGGGAGAGGTTAGTGCGGGGAGGTCCCTGGTTGATTTTGCTGCGATGGCTATCAGCCAGGAACCCTTTACTGGATCTTCCCATAAACTGTAGCGGGTTTTCGGAAGCTAGTGGAACTTTGTAAAGGCCTCGTAGTGTTGCCCTGCCGTGCTTCCTAGGTAGAGGTATATGGGATTCATGACCCCTTGGCAGATGGGTAACATGACTTGTGGGTAAAGGGTACAACCTCTGCAGAGTGTAAAACTGGTATACTAGCCGAGCTCACGGTCATGAGCAGCTCAGGACTCTCTGATGTTTAAATTATGGAACTTAAATTCAATTTTGTCATTTGCATTGCATGGGTTTATTATTAATTTTGTTCTACTACTTTACTTATGGTTTGGTATTTACTTACACTTAGTAATTGCTAATAAAATTTTGACCAACTACTTAAAAGCAATGCTCAGCTTTAACCCCTGTCTTTGATTAAGCCTTACACATCACATGAACTCACACCTTTGTGAGTTTATGTCCACTGGTTCCCCACAACTTGTTGAGCTATGATCATGTGTGAGCTCACCCTTGCTGTCTCACACCCCCCCCCCCCACAGGAGATGATCAGGTGGTTCAGGAGGAGCTGCCTAACACTGAGGAGTTCGATCTGATCTAGGTGGCGTTTCCCAGTCGACATCTGCGCCGTCGATCCTTAGTTCGTTTTATCGTTATTACTTTATTTTGTAATAAGTCTTCCGCTATGTAATAAATACTCTGATGTTAATGACATTTATCTCTATACACTCTGTTATTATATATGTTGTCTTCTTGGCGCATGTATGAGATGCACCCGACTTTGTTCTTTAAAACCGGGTGTTACAGAAGTGGTATCAGAGGAAATGTTGACTGTAGGACGAAACCTAGATAGACTGGACAAACCCTTACCTACTTATCTCATTCTGATTCATTCTACACTCACCTTACTCTGATTCTTTCTACACTTATCTTGATCCTGTCTCACCTTCTACTGTTCTACTCTGATCATTCTTACCTTTTCTACTCTGAGACAAGATGGATTTCAAACCTTGGAATCCCTACCCCTGTGACATTTCTAAGAGATAGGGAACCCAAAACAAAATTAAACCTATTTTCTCTATTTAAAAATGTTGTTTGATTGTGCTGATGCTAAATGCCTGATTTGCTTCTTTGATTGATTGAATTATAGATGGACATCTTAGTATGTACCAACATAAGGTATTGAATTAGTTATAGTAGGTAAAATATTAATCTGCTTAGCTAATAAATCCCCCAAAGTAACCTGATTTGTAAATACCTGCCTTGTCTACTATTTTCTTACCATATGTATCTAACTCAGATGGTCAATACCAGGCGGGGTGGTGGAATTGACTTGCCTCCTAACCAACACACTCGAAGACAACCTCAACCACAACCTGCAGGGATGAATCCTCCTAATCCCCCACCAGGCGGAGTTGACCCACTGGTTGCTGCTCAGATGGCGGTGATGCAGCAGATGGCAGACACTATGGCGGATATGCGTGCACAGATGCAGCAAGAACGCCAAGAGATGCGTCAAGAAAGAGAGGATATACGACAGGAGTTGCGCCAGGAGCGAGATGAGATACGCCAGGAAAGGAGGGCGCAACAACAGCAGCTGCAACAGCAAATGCAACAACAACAGCAACAAGTGCCTCCACCTCCACCACCACCAGTTCCACCCCGAGATAAGCATAGAGAGTTCATGAGCCATAAGCCACCCACATTTGCAAGCTCACCAGATCCACTTGATGCGGATGATTGGCTAAAAGCAATTGAGAAGATGCTGAATATTGCACAATGCACGGACCGGGAGAAGGTTTTATATGCTTCTGGACGTCTGATTGGTCCTGCTGCTGACTGGTGGGATTCTTATACTGCTGCCCATGATGCTGCGGATACTATTACTTGGGCGGAGTTCAGTACGCAGTTCAGGAACTATCATATACCAGCTGGGATGATAAAGATCAAGAAGAAGGAATTTCTGTCGCTGAAGCAAGGGAGCATGTCAGTCAGCGAGTACAGAGACAAGTTTATTCAGTTATCCCGATATGCCCCTGAAGAAGTTGCTGAAGACGAGAGGAAGCAGGAGCATTTTATTGAAGGACTTAATGGACCACTGCAGTATGCTCTTGTGGCACACACATTCCCATCATTTCAGAGGCTGCTTGACAAGGCATTGGCTATTGAACACAAGCGTGTTCAATTGGGAGATTTGAAGAGAAAGGCCATATCTCAGGGACAAGGAAGCAGCAGTGTTCGTCCTCGCTACAGTTCACCACAGGGAACACCGACTCGACCCGGAGGACCACGCCCAGTTCCGCAATCACCACTGAGGACTCCACCTCCTCGACAGGCTACCCCTACTGGCACCCCGACGAAGTTTTCAGGACAGAGTCCGGGCACTCAATGTTACAAGTGTGGGAAGATTGGTCATTATGCAAATGTCTGCCCACAGAGGATTGCTACTACTCCAGTTCAGAACAGGCAGCAAACTCCAGGAACTGGCAAGGGATATTCTATTGCCAAGGTTAATCAAGTTAGCGTTGATGCTACACCGGATGGAGGGGACCTCGTAATTGGTATGTTTTATGTTAATGCAATTCCTGCAACCATATTATTTGATTCTGGTGCTACACATTCATTCATGTCTGCTAGATATGCCAACACAAATGAAATACCACTGCTAAATATGAGAAAACCCCTGATAGTAATTACACCTAAAGGGCATGTTGAGGCAAATCAAATGACACGTAGATTGACATTAACTATTATGGGTAGAGAATTTGGAGCTACTGCTATAATATTGGAGTCGAGCAGTATAGATTTGATTCTTGGTATGTCATGGCTAAGAAAGGCAAAGGCCGTTATAGCATGTGGTAGAGGTACCGTAGAACTCACTACTACTAAAGGAGAAAGGTTTCAAGTTAATATTGCAGTAACCTCCTCATCTATGCGTGCAATGTTCTTTATGCCTGAGGAGTTTGTCGGTAACAATATCCGGGTGGTTAGAGATTTTCCGGATGTCTTTCCAGAGGAGTTACCAGGAATGCCACCTGATAGAGAAGTTGAGTTTGTTATTGACCTCTTACCGGGAACCGCCCCTATTTCTAAACGGCCATATAGAATGTCCGTAGAGGAGTTGAAGGAACTTAAGAAGCAGTTAACTGAGTTACAAGAGGCTGGGTACATTCGTCCGAGTTCCTCACCTTGGGGAGCACCGGTCTTGTTTGTACAGAAGAAGGATGGATCGCAACGGATGTGTGTGGATTATAGATCTCTTAATGATGTTACGGTGAAGAACAAGTATCCGTTGCCCCGTATTGAAGATTTATTTGATCAGATGAGAGGTGCAAGAGTATTTTCGAAGATTGATCTCCGATCGGGTTACCATCAGATGAGGATTAGACCATCGGATATTCCCAAGACGGCGTTCTCGACTAGATATGGACTATATGAGTTTACTGTTATGTCGTTTGGATTGACTAATGCACCAGCTTATTTTATGAACTTAATGAACAAGGTGTTTATGGAGTATTTGGACAGGTTCGTCGTGGTATTCATCGACGATATTCTTATTTATTCTCAGAGTGAAAGTGATCACGAGGAACATCTGAGGATGGTGCTACAGAAGCTACGAGATAATCAACTCTATGCTAAGTTCAGCAAGTGCGAGTTTTGGATTGGCGAAGTGCCATTTCTTGGTCATATTATTTCTAATGGAGGAATAGCAGTGGATCCTGCTAAGGTTAAGGAGATAATGGAGTGGAAAGTACCCACTACAGTTACTGAGATTCGGAGTTTCTTGGGATTAGCAGGCTACTATCGGAGATTTATTGAAGGATTTTCTAAGATTGCTAAGCCGATGACTTCGCTTTTGGAGAAAGGAAAAGAATTTAAGTGGGACGAGAAGTGTCAAGACAGCTTTGATCTATTGAAGAAGAGGTTGATGTCGCCACCAGTATTGGTTATGCCGGACTTACAAAAAGGATTTGACATCTATTGCGATGCATGTGGCCAAGGCTTAGGATGTGTGCTCATGCAAGAAGGACATGTGATCGCTTATGCTTCTCGTCAGTTGCGGAGACATGAATTGAACTACCCTACTCATGACTTAGAATTGGCTGCAGTTGTGCATGCACTGAAGATTTGGAGACATTATATCATGGGGACCAAGTGCCAAGTGTATACGGATCATAAGAGTTTGAAGTATATATTCACTCAGAAGGATCTCAACCTTAGGCAACGCCGTTGGTTGGAGCTTATCAAGGATTATGATTTGGAGATTCACTATCACCCGGGCAAGGCAAACTTGGTTGCAGATGCCTTGAGTCGCAAGGAGCATGTTCATTCAGCTGTTGTTGCCCAGCTACCCGATGAGATTGTTGAGGACTTCAGGAGACTTAACCTGGGGATAGTTGCTCATACTGAGGGAGTTACTATTGATGTGGAACCTACTTTGGAGCAAGAGATCCGCAAAGGACAAGTTGATGATGCTAAAATAAAAGAGATTAAGGATCTGATTACTGAAGGTCGAGTTCCGGAATTCACGGAAGATGAGCAGGGCACTGTATGGTTCAAGGACAGAATATGTGTTCCTGATGTTAAAAGCCTTCGGGAGACTATTTTAAAGGAGGCCCATGATTCGGATTATTCTATTCATCCTGGTAGTACCAAGATGTATCAGGATTTGAAACGGAAATATTGGTGGTATGGATTGAAAAGAGATGTAGCTGCACATGTGGCTATGTGCGATGTATGTCAAAGAGTTAAGGCTGAACACCAGAGGCCAGCTGGATTATTGCATCCACTGAAGATACCCGAGTGGAAATGGGAAGAGATTGGTATGGATTTCATTACTGGGTTGCCTCGCACCCAGAAAGGATATGATGCAATATGGGTGATTGTGGATAGATTGACTAAAGTGGCTCACTTTATTCCTGTCAAGACTACTTATAAAGGTTCTCAGCTAGCAGAGTTGTATATGGCTCGGATTGTGTGTTTGCATGGAGTACCAAAGAAGATTGTGTCTGATCGAGGTTCACAGTTTACTTCAAGGTTTTGGAGAAGCTTTCATGAGAACATGAGTACGAAGTTGAATTTCAGTACAGCTTATCACCCTCAGACTGATGGACAGACTGAAAGGACTAATCAAGTTTTGGAAGATATGTTGAGAGCATGTGCTCTTCAGCATGGAGGAAGTTGGGATAAGAGTCTGCCTTATGCTGAGTTCTCGTATAATAATAGTTACCAGGCCAGTCTGAAGATGTCACCTTTTGAAGCTTTATATGGAAGAAAGTGCAGGACTCCTCTATATTGGGATCAGACTGGAGAGAGACAGTTCTTTGGTCCTGAATTGATTCAAGAAGCAGAGGAGCAAGTTCGTATAATTCGAGAGAATTTGAGAGTGGCTCAAACCAGGCAAAAGAGCTATGCAGATAATAGAAGAAGACCACTGGAATTTGAAGAAGGAGATTATGTGTACCTCAAGGTGTCACCACTGCGTGGAATGAGGCGATTCAAAGTCAAGGGCAAATTGTCCCCTCGCTATATTGGACCATTCTTGATCTTTAGAAGAGTTGGGGAGATGGCATACCAACTCGAGTTACCTGCTAATCTATCAGATGTGCATAATGTGTTTCACGTATCTCAACTAAAGAAATGTCTCCGTGTCCCCGAGGAACAGTTACCAATGGAAGAGCTCAGTGTTCAAGGTGATTTGACTTACACGGAGTACCCGATCAAGATTTTGGATACATTGACTCGAGTTACAAGGAATAAGGTGATAAAGATGTGTAAAGTACAATGGAGTCACCACAGTGAAGATGAAGCAACTTGGGAAAGAGAAGAAGAGCTTCGTATAGATTTTCCCCACCTTTTCTCTAGTTCTTCCTAAATCTCGAGGACGAGATTATTTTTAAGGGGGGTAGGATTTGTAACACCTACTTTGTAAGTGCTAGGAATAATATCAATAGAGAAACATTTTCTCTTTATGTGAGTGTGATCTTTATTCATCATCATATGAGAACACCATGTCCAAGAACAATTAATAAAGAGATATGCTACTAAATTGTTGCATCATGCTGGATATTTTATTTTTGTGTGCATTTTGTGATAAGAAAAAGATTAAATATTCAAATGGGAAGTTAAATCCTAAAAGAAATACTAACATTTGGAAAGAAAGAAAGAAATAATAGAAAATATAAGACAAAAATTTATAAATATACAAACTCAACCCTACTGGTATGATTAAAAATTTATCTATACTTTGAGTACAAATTCAAAGTCACATTTGGAATTCAAATTGGGAATTGAAAAATAAAATGAAAAAGGAAAACAGAAAACAGAAAAAAAAAAAGATAAAAGAGTTACCTGGGCCGCAGGCTCCACATTTGGCCCACCAGAAGAAGCAGTCCGCGGCGGCCCACTTCTACGCTTCAGCAGGCGCCGACCGGTGGGCCCCACCAGTCATCCGCTCCCGTGCGTGCGCCTGGCGTCCGTTACACTGGCGTGTGGGGCCCTTCTATCAGCACTATCATCTTCCCGAGCTCTCCGCGCGGCCGCGACCGAACGCGCGAGATCGTCGCCGGCTGACCCGGAACTCCGTTGTCTCCCATGCGCGTTTAACCTGGGTTCCCCCGTCTCGCCGACCTGCGGGGCCCGCTTGGCAGACCCGTCTCCTTTCCCGACCGGTCTTCGCGGCGACGGAATCGCGCGCGCAACAACTCCGCGCGAGTCGGCCGGGACCGCTGGTACCCGAACCCACCTTGCGCCGGCTTCAAAAGCGGACCCGAGCCCTTGAACCTCTCCTCGTCCTCCTTTTCTCCCCAGCTCCCCTCGTCTCGGCCGTTGTCTGCGCCACACCGCCACCTCCCTGTTCTTCGCCGCCGCCGCAGTCATCCGCCTACTGCTCGAATTGGACCCCAATCGGGACACCGGGCGGTCGTGCTGGGCGTGGTGAAGCTGTTCGTGCGCTTGGTGAGACGAATCCGGCAGCGGGGCGAGGTTAATTTCTCACCGGAGTGCGCAACCGGGCGGAATATCGACCTCCTCGTGGTCGGCTCGCCTGCGCTAACGATACTCGGTAAGAACCACTCGCCCGGACCCGCTTTACTATCCATAACATGTATTCCGATTGAATTTAAGTTTCATGGCCGGAATCGGGTGATTGGCCCCGCCGGCGTGGGGCTTGGCCGCGGTGGCGCCCCGGCGTGGCTCCGTCGGGAGGAAGGTGACGTAGGCGCGACCGTTGGATCGGGCGCGTACGGGTATGATTAGATCCAGGGTTAGGGTAATCGTGACTGTCGGATGGCGCTCGGACGGTTCCGATTAGATCAGGGCGTACCCCTTCGGTGATTGAACCAGAGCCGTTAGATCGGATCGGACGGTTCTGGGTGACTCGAGCTACATTAAATCCGTGCCGTTGATCTCAGATCCAACGGCGCACGCTGCGTACCGGTTCGGATTGCCCCGAGTCTAATCCGGGCGCTTGATTTCTAATCCAACGGCTGATATCACGCGATACCCTTTCGCGCTGGCATTTTTGTATATGAACCCCTCGGTTTATACGAATTAGAACCCGCCGTCCACTGCATAGTGTTCTGAGTCTTAGGAAATTATGCGCAGAAGCCCCTGACGTTTCTGGAAAATGAGGCCCAGTCCAGAGATCATTTAAATTGAATAAATGAAATAGAAAAGGGATTTTTAATAGGAAAATAATTGCTAGAACTTTATAAATTCATAGAAAATTCATACTAACTCCAAATTCATCCATTCCAGTTGCTAAAATTTTGTAATTTTATTCTCTAGCTCTTAGTGTCTCTGTTTTGGCATAAAAAAACAGTAAGGAATTTATTTATCACTTAATCCTATTTAAAGCACATAAAAACCTTTGAAAATGCATAACTTAAAATCTATAACTCAGAAAAATATGATTTCTGTTCCTAGGATTTTATTTTAATATGTAGAATATCTCTGTGCATTTTGTTTATATGTTTGGTGTAATGTTAATTTCTCTATATGCACTGTGCTTGTTTGTATTGTGGCGAGTAGAGGAGCCCGTTGCTGAGGATCCTGGTGAGCAGCAAGTTGAAGTAGCTGAGCAGGAGCTCATTGAAGGCAAGTTGTGCCCTTGACCACTTTTTACCCAATAATGTTCTTTAATATCACATACTCATGCATAGGTTAATTTTGATGGGACCCAATAGGATTCCCTAGATTGTTTATCTCATTACCTTGTTTACCCCTGAATCACTTGGGTAGTTTGCTATTGCTTTATATGGTTTTGGGATAATCATTTATTACCTCTATGTTCCAATTCTTGTTGTTATTCTGTTTATGTTCATGTTGTTATCATTAATGTTAATTGGAACATAGAGCTTAACTTGAGAACCACGTGCCACCACAAGGGTGGAATGGGACGCCCTTGGCTGATTAATTAGGAAAGCTAGTGGAAGACTACCTTACCCGAAAGGGGCAAGGGCAGTAGGGGAGAGGTTAGTGCGGGGAGGTCCCTGGTTGATTTTGCTGCGATGGCTATCAGCCAGGAACCCTTTACTGGATCTTCCCATAAACTGTAGCGGGTTTTCGGAAGCTAGTGGAACTTTGTAAAGGCCTCGTAGTGTTGCCCTGCCGTGCTTCCTAGGTAGAGGTATATGGGATTCATGACCCCTTGGCAGATGGGTAACATGACTTGTGGGTAAAGGGTACAACCTCTGCAGAGTGTAAAACTGGTATACTAGCCGAGCTCACGGTCATGAGCAGCTCAGGACTCTCTGATGTTTAAATTATGGAACTTAAATTCAATTTTGTCATTTGCATTGCATGGGTTTATTATTAATTTTGTTCTACTACTTTACTTATGGTTTGGTATTTACTTACACTTAGTAATTGCTAATAAAATTTTGACCAACTACTTAAAAGCAATGCTCAGCTTTAACCCCTGTCTTTGATTAAGCCTTACACATCACATGAACTCACACCTTTGTGAGTTTATGTCCACTGGTTCCCCACAACTTGTTGAGCTATGATCATGTGTGAGCTCACCCTTGCTGTCTCACACCCCCCCCCCACAGGAGATGATCAGGTGGTTCAGGAGGAGCTGCCTAACACTGAGGAGTTCGATCTGATCTAGGTGGCGTTTCCCAGTCGACATCTGCGCCGTCGATCCTTAGTTCGTTTTATCGTTATTACTTTATTTTGTAATAAGTCTTCCGCTATGTAATAAATACTCTGATGTTAATGACATTTATCTCTATACACTCTGTTATTATATATGTTGTCTTCTTGGCGCATGTATGAGATGCACCCGACTTTGTTCTTTAAAACCGGGTGTTACAGGTAGGTTCCTCGAAACTCGACCACTTCGAATGTGAGGGTCTCCTTTCAAAAGTTGGAGGGCGTCCCAAAGCAGACGGGTAGATCAAGTTGTCCGAGGGGTTAACGCGCTTCCCGGGGACGATCCCGTGGAAAGGCGCAGCGCCCGTCCGGACCGAGGACAGATCGATCCGTAGGAGCCCGAGGGTCTCGGCGTAGATGATGTTGAGGCTGCTGCCTCCATCCATGAGGACCTTGGTGAGCCTGACGTTGTCGATGATGGGGTCGACAACGAGTGGGTATCTCCCTGGGCTCGGCACGTAGTCTGGGTGGTCGGCCCGGTCGAAGGTGATGGGCTTGTCGGACCAGTCTAGGTAGACTAGCGCTGCCACCTTTACTGAGCAGACCTCCCGACGCTCTTGCTTGCGGTGCCGAGCCGAGGCGTTCACCACTTGCCCGTCGTAGATCATGAAGCAGTCGCGGACCTCGGGGAAACCTCCTGCCTTGTGATCTTCCTCCTTTGCGTCGTCGAGGGCCTTACCACCCTCCGCGGGTGGCCCGGCCTTGTGGAAGTGTCGTCGAAGCATGGCACACTCCTCAAGGGTGTGCTTGACGGGCCCCTGATGATAGGGGCACGGCTCCTTGAGCATCTTGTCGAAGAGGTTGGCACCTCCGGGAGGCTTCTGAGGGTTCTTGTACTCGGCGGCGGCGACAAGGTCCGCGTCGGCGGCGTTGCGTTTCGCTTGCGACTTCTTTTTGCCCTTATTCTTGGCGCCGTGCTGAGTTGACGCCTCGGGAGCATCTTCCGGCGGGCGGCCCTGGGGCTGCTTGTCCTTCTGGAAAATGGCCTCAACCGCCTCCTGGCCAGAGGCGAACTTGGTGGCGATGTCCATCAGCTCACTCGCCCTGGTGGGGGTCTTGCGACCCAGCTTGCTCACCAGGTCGCGGCAGGTGGTGCCGGCGAGGAACGCGCCGATGACATCTGAATCGGTGACGTTGGGTAGCTCTGTGCGCTGCTTCGAGAATCGCCGAATGTAGTCCCGGAGAGACTCTCCCGGCTGCTGGCGGCAGCTTCGGAGATCCCAGGAGTTTCCAGGGCGCACGTACGTGCCCTGGAAATTGCCGGCGAAGGCTTGGACCAGGTCGTCCCAGTTGGAGATCTGCCCCGGGGGCAGGTGCTCCAGCCAGGCTCGAGCGGTGTCGGAGAGGAACAGGGGGAGGTTGCGGATGATGAGGTCGTCGTCGTCCGTTCCACCCAGTTGGCAGGCCAGCCGATAGTCCGCGAGCCACAGTTCCGGTCTCGTTTCTCCCGAGTACTTTGTGATAGTAGTCGGGGTTCGGAACCGGGTCGGGAATGGTGCCCGTTGTATGGCGCGGCTGAAAGCCTGCGGACCGGGTGGTTCGGGCGAAGGACTCCGATCCTCCCCGCTGTCGTAGCGTCCCCCACGCCTGGGGTGGTAGCCTCGGCGCGCCCTGTCGTCGAGGTGGGCCCAACGGCTGTGATGGTGGCGCTCGTTGCCGAGGCAACCCGGGGCCGCAGGCGCTGTGTTGCGCGTGCGCCCGGAGTGGACCGAGGCTTCCCGCATGAATCGGGAAGTCGCGACGTGATGTTCCGAGGGGAACCCCTGCCTTCGGGAGGCAGAGCTTTCGGCCCGTCGGACCGCGGCGTCCTCCAGGAGATTCTTGAGCGCTCCCTGGATACGCCGCCCCTCGGTGGTTGATGGCTCCGGCATCGCGCGGAGGAGTATCGCCGCTGCAGCCAGGTTCCGGCCGACTCCGCTGGAATCCGGCGGCGGCCTCACCCTGACGTCGTCGGCGATGCGGTGCTGGATGTCCTGGGGGAGATGACGCGCTTCTCCGGCCGGGGGTTGGACCGCCCATTCCTGCCCGATGTCCCGGCGGATCGGCATAAGCGTTCCTGCTCCCTCGTTGAGCCTGGCCTACCTCTCGCGGATTTGCTCGAGCTGTGGGTCAGGACCCCCCGCCGGGACGGGGACCACAGTTAGCTCCCGAAGGATGTCAACGCGAGGTGCGGGCCTAGGGGATCACCGTTTTTTCGGCATACCAAGATGGTTGCCTTCGCCGGGACCCCCTAGATCGACGTGGAAACATTCACGACTTGGGCCGCGGTCCTCATTGTCGAGGCCGCGGCTGCCGTCGGAACAGTCGGAAAGGCAGTAGTCACATGCGGTCATGAAGTCCCGCACGACACTGGGGTTGCCAATTCCGGAGAAATCCCAACAGAGGTCGGGCTCGCCATCTTCCTCGGACCCCAAGGGCTCGTAGGTCGAGTCGGCCGTCAGTCGGTCTCAGGGTGACCGCACACGATACCCCAGAGGGTTTGGACTCACCTCTAAGAGAGTGCTCACCGAAGCGGAGTCTCTTGGTGGGTCGAGGCCGAATCCAAAAGACACGAGATGGGAATCGGTCGGTACCTTTCGGTCGACGGTTGGTGACGAGGTCGCGTCTGGGACTGACTGCACCGTTGTCTCAGGTACGAGGGTGACGCCCAGCAAGTCCTTCGCGAGCGTGCTGGCGTCGTGCGTTTGCTTGAGATTGGCGTGTTGCGGGGAGGCGGCGCTCGTCTTCGTCTCAGACACGAGATCGATGCCCGACGCGCCCTCCGTTGGGGCGCCAGCGCCGTCGACTCGCTCGACAGCCAACGAGGTGCCGCTTCCCGCTTGGCCTTGGTTGCCCCGCCTCCTCCTCCGTCGGCGGGGGAGGGGACGGGACAAGCCCGAATGTCGTCCTTCCACCGCGTGGGGAAGGCGTCGTCGATTTCCCCACCGGCGAGCGGGTTGTCGACCGCCATTGTCGCTGTCGCACGGCGGGGGAAGGAGTATCATGTCGTAGCTGCCGTCGAGGGACATGAACTCAAGATTCCCGAAACGGAGCACCGTCCCGGGCTGGAAAGGTTGCTGGAGACTGCCCATCTGGAGAGCTTGACGGGAAGTTGTTCGTCAACACGCAGCAGGCCCCTACCTGGCGCGTCAACTGTCGGTGTTTCGAAACCCGGGGGGTCCCTGGACCGACGAGTGAATTGTCGCCGCGTGCCCCAGCCCAGATGGGTCGACGCGAGGCGGAACGCGAAGGGGGGAAAGGAGGCAGCCGGAGGGAGGCAGGCATAAGAGAGTGGATCCCGTGGCCTTCGTGTTAGCCCCACGCCTGAGTCGGGTGCGCTTGCAGTAGGGGGATACAAGCGTCCACGTGGGAGTGGGAGTGAGCGGCCTTGCGCGAGCGCCGTCCCGTCCTTCTCCGCGCGGGCCAACCCTCTGTAAGAGGGCCCTGGTCCTCCCTTTTATAGGCATAAGGAGAGGATCCAGGTGTACAATGGGGGTGTAGCAGAGTGCTACGTGTCTAGCGGAGGAGAGCTAGCGCCCTAAGTACATGCCGTCGTGGCAGCCGGAGAGGTTTTGGCACCCGGTTCGTGTGGTGTCGTGGCCGTCGGAGGAGCGCTGGAGCCTGGCGGAAGGACAACCATCGGGGCTGTCGAGTCCTTGCTGACGTCCTCTTGCTTCCGTAAGGGGGCCGAGAGCCGCCGTCGTCACAGAGCGTGCGGGGCGCCATCATTGCCTATCTGGCGGAGCGAGCCAGATGGGACGTCGGTCTTGTTCCCCGTAGCCTGAGTCAGCTCGGGGTAGGGTAATGATGGCGCCTCCTATCGATGTGGTCGGTCCGCGCCCTAGGTTGGGCGATGTGGAGGCTCCTCCGAGATCGAGGTCGAGTCTGTCTTCCGTGGCCGTGGTCGAGTCCGAGCCCCTGGGTCGGGCGAGGCGGAGACCGTCAGCTGAGGCCAGGGCTGAGTCCGAGCCCTGGGGTCGGGCGAGGCGGAGTTCGTCGTCTTCCGGGGTTGAGCCCATGTCCGAGCCCTGGGTCGGGCGGAGCGGAGTTCGCCGTCTTCCGGGGCTGAGCCCGAGTCCGAGCCCTGGGTCGGGCGGAGCGGAGTTCGCCGTCTTCTGGGGCTGAGCCCGAATCCGAGCCCTGGGTCGGGTGGAGCGGAGTTCACCATCTTCCGGGGCTGAGCCCGAGTCCGAGCCCTGGGTCGGGCGAGGTGGAGTTTCCTATGACGCCCGAGGCCGGCCTTGGCTGCTGTCAGCTTCACTCTGTTGGGTGGCTCAGCAGTCGGTGCGGCGCAGGCGGCGCTGTCCTCTTGTCAGACCGGTCAGTAGAGCGGCGAAGTGACTGCGGTCACTTCGGCTCTGTCGACTGGAGGGCGTGCGTTAGGATAAAGGTGTCAGGCCACCTTTGCATTAAATGCCCCTACGATTTGGTCGGTCGGCGTGGCGATGTGGCCAAGGTTGCTTCTTGGTGAAGACTGGGCCTCGGGCGAGCCGATAGTGTGCCCGTTGCTGGAGGGGGGGTCCTCGGGCGAGACGTAGGTTCTCCGGGGTCGGCTTCCCCTGCCCAAGGCTAGGCTCGGGCGAGGCACGATTGTGTCCCTTGAATGGACCGATCCTTGATTTAATTGCACCCATCAGGCCTTTGCAGCTTTATGCTGATGGGGGTTACCAGCTGAGATTTAGGGGTCTTGAGGGTACCCCTAATTATGGTCCCCGACAAATCTCTCTATGTCATCCAAAAGTAAAAAGAGAAGAGGAAAAAGGAGATGCTTCAAGTGCAAAGCATTAGGCCACCTCATCGCGTCTTGTCCGTACAACGACAAGGATGAAGGGGCAATGAGATGTTTTGGATGCAACAACAAGGACCACATGATCACTTCATGTCCGGTCATGAAGAATCAAAGATGTGCATTCTCCAAGATGACTCTCACCAAGGAAAATGACAAACAACAAGCGTCATGTCAGGTTGAACGACGCTTCTGCTACAAGTGTGGTGAGCAGGGTCATCTATCCAAGGTATGTAATAAATGTAAGGTCCCTAAGCAAGTAACTTTGTCTCAATCTCATTCTCTTAGGAGACCCAACTCATATACTTGTGCTAGATCTATAACGAGATCACCTAGAACTAGCACAAAGGCTATTTGGGTACCAAAGGCACTTTTAGTTGAACGTCATGGGCCCATCCTGAGATGGGTACCAAACTTTGTCAACTAGACCATGCAGGTGCCTCAAGATGGAATGGAGACCCTGGGAGAGCTTAAAATGGTTATTTCAAACTCTATGCATAGCTGTTAATCTTTATTGTCTAATTATTAACTCAAGGTTGGATTATTGTGCAATATTAATCCCATGTTCATCTCGAGTTAAATAAGTTGTAGAAGTCCTTAATCATTATTGGTGAATCAAGCAAAGGACGTTGATAAGAATCTGCATCTGGCTCTCCAAAGGACGGTACCTGTGTTTCTTAAGTGCATTATCAGCATTGCTCTTAAGATGGATTGTCGTGCTATCTATCCCTGGAGTAGTTGTGCTTTTTAGATTACTTGTGTTGGATTTCTGTCAAATAATGATCCATGATTTCCAAGAGCATAATCATGTTTGCTTAATCATGACTGGGTGCCCTATAGGATATATCTTTTGAATCATTCAATGGGTAGCTTTTCATTTGATATATCCACCACGATTGACTCTCTCGGTGTATATGGATAAACATGTATCTTTTTGTAAGACATGCTATGTGATGTTTAATGATTAACCTAAGTGCAAGCAAGATAGCTGTTGTTTAGTCCATGTTCACATAAGTACTTGGTATTGGCACTCTATGTATAACAATGGTATGCGCCTTCAATGCACCCTCTTGAGCTATGAGGTGCATGAGCAAAAGGAGTCCTCATCTGGTGACAACCGGTACTCTCATGGCCATCCAAATAAAAGGCGAAGGTATGGAGAATGGAACTATGCAATTTCATTAGATATCTTGGAGTTCCATTGATTATGATCACAGCTATGTTCTTGCAATTGCCCTTGAATTGATAGTTTCTTGGCATATGTGCTCTCTACTTTAAAATAGTGTTTTCCTTGGTGTACCTAAGAAATTTTTTTTCTTATTCTTGATGTGAGTAGACATTGTGATCTATATGCATGATCTTGTCATTTCAATGTTATACTCCTTGAGACACGCATTGTTGTATTAAGTCAACTATTCAATTGATATCTCTTTGTGATGAAATTGATAGAGTATGCCTTGACCAAGATATGTTGTGATCCCCTCTAGTTCTGAAGAAGCTAGAATGTGCAAGTCATTCAAATACTTGATGCACAACTTTAGGGGGAGCACACATAACTTGTGTCTTTTGAGACTAATTGTTTCTTGAGTGATCTTGTATAGTCTCAAGGTGGAGAAGGGGAGATGAGCAAGAAATGGAGCAATCAGGACTTTGGTACCTCCGTAAGTCAAGTAGTTGGTATCTTAAGTTATGAATAATTGCATATTTTTAGATTGCTCGTGCTCTATAGTATTTGGTGATACTAGATGCTTATCTTTAAATATCATGGAACTATGACAGTAATGATCTTTCAATTGGTAGCCTTGGTAGTATGCGTCAATTGATAACGGTTGGTAATCACTAGAATAGAAGCTTCATCTTGTGCCGCAATATTATAACTTGTTCTAAGTTTGGTGTCTTAGCAACAAGAAAAGGTTAGGATAAAGGATCAGGCACAAGTGTGGAGAAGCTCCCGAGAGATTAAACCTACAAGATGGAAAGTACACCACAATAGGGTAAAGGTACAAAAGGAAGTATTGATCTTTTGCATGTATGTATCTTAATTTTCCTCAAATGCTTGTGGTGCATATGTTTAATGAGTAAGGGGGAGTATTGTTAGTACGTTTTACTTGCTCAATACCCTGCTGTCCCTTGACATCATTCTATGTTCTTGCTTGAATATGGTTTTGGTGTTTGATGTCAAAGGGGGAGAATTTGTGCATTAAAGCTTACCTCAACCTAAGAGGAAAGCTTATCTTAAAGGGGTTCTCTTGTGTTCCTTGAGTTCTCTTGGTCTTAAGGAAGAATGTGTTAGTTTGTTCCTTGAGTTCTCTTGGTCTTAAGGAAGAATGTGTTAGTTTGTTGTTTTAGATAATTGTTTGTTGTTATAAATAATTCTTATCATATGATTCTTGTAATAAATGTGATAATGCAAAACTAGTAGTTCCGCTGATATTAATTAATTGGCATCTATTGTGTTCTTTCTGTAATAGATATTCATGTGGGTAATGGTGCATGTGGTTAATTGTGCTTTAAGATTTCTTTAAATTGGTATCTTAGTTTAAATTGGTATCTTAATGGTGAATAGTGGTAGGTTGATATTCCTGTGATATATCCACTCAATTGAATGGTGTTTAACTCTGATTCTGTGCATTTGTGTGTTATACGTATCATGGTTTGATCCTTGACACAATGCATCTCACAGGTGCTAAGGTGTAGCAATGCTTCGATTTAGCCTAAGTATGTGCATTTTGGCATTTAAGGCCAAAGCTAAGATCTTAATGTAAGCACATATTTAGGGGGAGTATTCTACAATCTTAGAGCTCAAAATTTGTGCTTTAAATTTCACTCTTATGTAAGCTTTAATTGTGTTGCCATCAATCACCAAAAAGGGGGAGATTGAAAGCTCTCTTGTGGGTTTTGGTGTTTGGATGACAACTCAATTAAAGGACTAACAAGTGTGTTAAGTGTTGAACAGGTGCGTAATGTAAAGCTAACAGGGTTCAACACAAGTGAACAAGTGTGATGGTCCAAGGACTAGATGATGGATAGATAATGGGCATCACAAGTAAGATGGACATTGCATAAAGTGAGACTCGAGTGCGTAGCTCGGAGACAACTGATCAAGCCAAGGATGGAGGCAAGAAGAGCTTCGAGGTACCAAGTGCACGGGAGAAGGTCAAAGAGGCTGAGGAACCCAAAGCCAAGGGTGAAGAAGAAGACTTGCAAAGTCAAGGGTGATCAAGTTGAGAAGAGCTATGGCACATCAAGGATCACTACATAAGGACGTGACTTACAACCAATTGGGAAACATCTATAGTTATGTGGTGTAAGTCATAAGGCTCAAGATCAAGCTCTAAGAAGTGAACAAGGTCACTAGAAGAAGAACCAGTATCAAAGCCAGAACTAGAAGCAGCCCAAAAGAGCTAAGTGCACCTTGATCCTTAGTTTGGGTTGTTCCTAGTTTGGAGATATTCTATGTGACCTTTGCAGGATGTTGGAGCTCAGAACTGTCAGTGTAGATCAAGTTGAGCTGACTCGATGATTTATGAGTCCAACATCAATCTTAAGCATGTCAAATGCTAGAGAGGTGAAAATCCAAGAGAAGGTATGTTTCTAGACTTAGTATATTGGTTTTTGTGTACTAACATATTTGTCTAAGTGTTAGAAACAGAGAGAAGAAGAAAAGAAAAGAAAAAGACTTTGCTGGTGGAGCCATGACTATGTGCAGTCTGGGTGCACCGAACTGTCCGGTGGTACACTGGCAGGGGCGGATCTGCGACCGGGGCTGCCCGGGCTGCAGCCCCGGTCGCGGCCTAGTACAAGCGAATAGTGTACAAGCCGTGTCTCTGCCTACAGCCTCCAGCCGCGTGCCTGCGTCGGCGCGTCGCGTAGTCGCGTCCAGCCGCCAGCCCGCCATCGGAGCAGCTCAGCAGCGCCGAAGTGGAGACGAGCCGGAACTGCCGAAGTGGAGACGAGCAGGAAGCGCCGAAGCGGAGCAGCTCAACAGCGCCGAAGTGGAGACGAGCAGGAACTGCCGAAGTGGAGACGAGCAGAAAGCGCCGAAGCGGAACAGCACGGAGACGAGCAGGAAGCGAGGAAGCGGAGCAGCTCAGCAGCGCCGAAGTGGAGACGAGCAGGAACTGCCGAAGTGAAGACGAGCAGGAAGCAGGAAGGGGAGCAGCGCTGCGTCCAGTGGCAGATCTAGATTTCGCTACGTCCAGGTCTCCAGGAAGCCAAGCACCAGCCACCAGGTAAAGCCTCATTCGGTTAAATTAGACTATGGTTTAATCTGGATTGGATCGGATCCAATCTAACCCACAATTCATACAAAAAAATCCAGAATTATTTTATTTTTCCCCTCTTAAGTTAAACCCGCTATGGTTCGCACTTCGCACCCATGGTTTTGGATCTGGCCGACCGACAGACTCAAGCTTTTCGTGTTCGTTCTATAAAGGTAGGAATATGATATATTTCACTCGAGATCGGTCAATGTAATAATACAATTCACTAGCTAAGAATATGTTTGTAGATATTTAAGATGAAAAGATTTTAAAGCATTTTCAAGGCTTAAGAACTCGAAAGATAAATTTATCTCACAGCATCAACTCATGAACGATATGTATTGATTATTGTATTCCTAGAATTCATATCGACTTATTTTTGGGCTACATATTTCTTGAATGTTTAGATTATATCTTGTTTCTTGTGTTATATTAAACATCAATTATATTTTTTGCTTGGTTTAAATTTTTTTATAGCTTTAGCTTATTAGCCCCCCTCTTGGATCAATTCTGGATCCGCCACTGTACACTGGACAGTGTCCGGTGGTGCATCGGACAGTGTCCGGTGCGTCAGGCCGGTATCTGGTCAACAGGCTGCTCTCGGGTCTTGACGGCGGCGATCGGCTAAAAATCACCGGACTGTCTGATGAGCCAACAGTCGGCCGGGCCAACGGTCGGCCGTGCAATCCGCGCGTGACGCATGGCCGAGCCAACGGTCAGATGGGGGCACCGGACTGTCCGGTGTGCACCGGACAGTGTCCAGTGCGCCAACGGCTCCAAGTCTGCAACGGTCGACTGCGCCAATTTAGGAAGGAGATCCGCACCGGACCGTGAACTGTGGATGTCCGGTGGTGCACCGGACTGTCCGGTGCGCCACCCGACAGAAGGCAAGATTTGCCTTCCTCGATTGCTTCCAACGGCTCCTAGGCCCCTTGGGCCTATAAAAGGGACCTCCAGGCGCCTCAATCAAATACACAAGTGCAGCCAACAAGTGTAGACATCACTCGGATCATTTCTCCCTCTCCCTCTCGTGTATATCTCTCTAGTTTGTGTCAAGGCAAAGATATAAGCCTTGAGAGAGTGGAGAAGTGCTGCTAAGAGCTAGAGCAAGGTATTGAGCATATCGTTTCTCTGCCGGAGTGCTGTCAAGAAAATTGTAAGCAGCTGCAGTTTCGTTGTAACCAACTCAACATAGTGAAAGGCTCTATCTGTCATACTGACAGATCTGAGCAAACGGAGGAAGGAGTTGAAACAACTCCAAGCCTAGGTGTGGCTAACTCCAACGAGGACTAGGCAAGCGTTTCAGGCTTGGCCGAACCTCGGGATAAATCCTTGCGTCTGTATGCTCTGTTCTGTATTGTGTTCTGACTCTTTGTCTTACTCGCTTTTATATCTGCATTTCAACACTTATCTATGGTACAAGTTATATTTGAAGTGCAGGACATTTTGAGACAGGATCTTCTATTCCGCTGTAACCTACTCGAAGGGTCTTCTCATTCCACTGCGTTCTAGTCTTCGAGTGTAACACCCAAAATTATGATCCTTGAGATTAGTAAAAGAAATCAAAGGAAAGTGTCCTAATAAAATAATTATAATATGGATTTTTTTTTAAATAAAATAGAAACATAAGCTCAATTATAAATTTTAAGAAATAATGAGAATAGCTTCCATTTATTAGAATGGATTAACCCTCTTCTAAGACTATATATATATAATATTCCCTTGTGTGTTAAAGTGACCCATGATAGAAAACAAAATATACAATATTTTCTCCTAAAATAATTAAGTAATGAATATTCACCTTTAAATGAAATTTTAACCGCAATACCTAACACCATATTTCCTTAAACATTTCATGTGTGCATTGCATATTTGAAATAATTTGCCAAATAATAGGGTAAGATAATTAGTGGAATAATACTTGCATCTCATGTGGGTGTTTTTGTGTGGTGCATTTAGTTTATAATTGGATTTCTAAAACTGGATTTGATTGTGATGTAAATTTGTAAATTAAATAGAAATTTGAAAACAGAATATAGAAAATGGAAAAGGGAATACCTACCTGGTGGGCCAGAAACCTCTTCCTCGGCCCACTCCTCTTTCCTCTTCCCACACGCGTGCAGCCCAAACCCCCTGCAGCCGCTCACCCGAGTTTGCTTTGCTGCCATGTGGGCCCCACCTAGGCTGATGCTCCACACAACCGTGCTCTATCCTTCCCTCGCTGTCTGATGGGTCCCGGGCGTCAGCTATTTCTTCTCCCACCTCCGTAACAAACCAGAGCAAAGCCGACGCCGTCGCTTCGGGGTGGTTGGGATCGAGCTCGGACGTCAATAACGGAAGGGGGGAGTATAAAGCTTGAGCAACGACGTCCCTCTACGGATAAGCCAAAATCGGCGCAGGCTGTATCCTTGCCGCGCGCGCGAGGGAGATGGACCGCCCTTCCGGCACAACGTACCAGCGCTTCCCCCGCGTTCGGATCCGCGAGCTCATGGACGACTACGCCAAGTTCGAACTCCGCGACACCGACGCCAGCATGGCCAACGCCCTCCGCCGCGTCATGCTCGCCGAAGTCCCAACTGTTGCCATCGATCTCGTAGAGATCGAGGTTAACTCCTCCGTCCTCAACGACGAAGTTCATCGCCCACCGTTTGGGGCTCATTCTGCTCACCTCCGCTGCCGCCATGCAAATGCGCTTCTCTCGGGACTGCGACGCTTGCGACGGCGACGACTCCTGCGAGTACTGCTCCGTCGAGTTTCACCTCGCCGTGCCCCGCTTACCATTTCCCCCTCCCTGGTAATACTCGTCGTCGCCGTGTCACTGACCTCCGTGCTCGGCGTTCTTCGGAGCTCGGTCCACCGGTGGTGAGTGAACCTGAATCACTTGGTCGTGTACTCCTCTGCGCTTATCATTGCTGGTCGTAGGGATGAGCGCAACCGACACTCCTCCCTCCTCAGGCGCTCCCTCTCCGTCGTGCGCTGTGCTACGGTGGCAGCGCCGGCGAGCTTTCTTTCCCTCCCTGTGCGGCCGTGCTGGACTCTGCTCCCAGGTGTCGAGCGATGGGGGGATAGCGGCGGCTGGGTGTGGAGGTAGACGAGATCCCCTGGCCGTCGGGTGGAAGATGAGTCCCTGGCCGTCCGATCAAAATTGGTAGGATAGGATTGGGGGAAAGGCGCGGGGGAATATGGACCCTTGGATCGAGATCTCGCGCGTAAGAATGGATCGCGCCTTCATTAAATAGTGGACGTCGATCTTCGATCCAACGGTCTGTGTTGCGTACCGTTTCGCTTAATAGGTGATCTGATCTGGGCCGCATAGTTCTAATCGGGCGGCTCTGGTGCGCGCGTACCCCTTCGCGTGCCATCTTTACATAAGAGACCCTATGAAATTTTGAAATCAACCCGCCGTCCTGTTCTGCTGTGCACTGAGTCTTGGGACTTCTTGCACCGAACCCCCTGCACTTCTCTGTAATAGTGCGCCCAGTCCAGAGTATTATAAAACAGAGAAAATAATTTATAAATGGATTTTTAATATGAAAATAATTACTAGAACTTGATAAATTCATAGAAAATTCATACTTGCTCCAAATTAGTCCATTCCACTTTCTAAATTTTTATAATTTAATTCTCTATCACTTAGAGCCTCTGTTTTGTCATGAAAACAATTAGAAATTTAATCTCTCACTTGATCCATTTTAAACACATAAAACCTTTGAAAATTCATAACTTAAAATCTATAACTTCAAAATTAATGATTCCAGTTCCTGTGATCTCATTTTAATGTATAGATTTTTACTGTGTATTTTGTTTACATGTTTGGTGTAATGTTAATTTTGCCTATACCATGTTTGTTTGAATTGCTACGACTAGCAGTGAGGTCACGAGTCACCTGAGGATCATCCTGGTACCTGGAATCTCAAGTCCCAGGCAAGTTGTGCCCTTGATCACTTCTTTTTTACCCACTCATGTTCTGATTAATCATAATGATCTGCATAGGTTAATTTTGATGGGACCCAATAGGTTACCCCAGTTTGACTATCTTTACACCTTGCTTACCACTGAACTTTTTGGGTAGTACTTGCTAGTGCTATATGTGGTTTTGGGTATGAAGATTACATTATTCAAGATTATACTTTTATTGTCAGTTGTTATTTACTGTTCATGTTAAGATCATTATGTTAATTGGAACATGGAGAACCACCCGGGAAAACAGTGCTACCACAAGGGAGGAATGGGACCCCTTGGCTGATTAATTAGGAAAGCTAGTGGAAGACTACCTTACCCGAAAGGGGCAAGGGCAGTAGGGGAGAGGTCAGTGTAGGGAGGCCCTCGGGAGGATTTTGCTGCGATGGCGGTCCTGCAAGGGATTCCTGCACTGGATCTTCCTATAAACTGTAGCGGGTTTTCGGAAGCTAGTGGAACTTTGTAAAGGCCTCGTAGTGGATCCCTAGCCATTCACCTCGGAAGTGTCTAAGGGCTTTGCTAACCCTGGCGACATGGGATACACGACTTGTGGGTAAAGATGCGCAACCTCTGCAGAGTGTAAAACTGGTATACTAGCCGTGCTCACGGTCATGAGCAGCTCGGACACTCACATGATTAAATTATGGAACTTAAATTCAATTTGTCATATGCATTGCATCGCAGGTGATGTTGTTATTACTTTTGTTCTATTACTTAATTGGGTTGGTATTTACTTATACTTAGTGACTGCTAATAAAATTTTGACCAACTTTAAAAGCAATGCTCAGCTCTAACCATCTTCTTTGGTAAGCCTTACACTTCACGTGAGCTCCCACCTTTGGCGAGTTCATGCACATTATTCCCCACAACTTGTTGAGCGATGAACGTATGTGAACTCACTCTTGCTGTCTCACATACCCCACAGGTCAAGAACAGGTACCGCAGGATGATGCACTCGGAGGATGCTGCGATGTGTTCGTGAGAGGTCTAGGCCGTCGTCTCCCAGTCAACTTTGGGTTGCTGGACCGTTGTCTCCTTATAATGTAATTATTTATTTTGTATAAGAACTCCTGCTATATATAAAGTTGTGACATTCGATCCTGTGCCACTATACATCATATGTGTGAGACTTGGTCCCAGCATACCTGGTGTTTATGTTAGCGCCCGGGTTTTGGACCCCTAAAATCCGGGTGTTACAGAAGTGGTATCAGAGGAATGTTGACTGTAGGACGAAACCTAGATAGAACTGGACAACCAATACTTACCTACCTTTGCTACTCTGATTCTTTCTAAACTTTTCTTAATCTTTTCTCATCTAATTCCGCTTTACTCTGATTATTCTTACCTTTTTCCTTCTAAAGACAAACTTGGATTTCACACTTTGAAATCCTGTGCTTAAAGAGACTTTTAGGAATAGAAGACCTAATCCTAGGAACAAAAACAAAACTATTTTTTTATAAGTGTCTATGTATTTGAATGTTTGTTCTTATGATACTTGTTTGATTTGGATCTTTGATTGAGTGTGATGAGTTGTGGAGTAATGTCCACAATTGCATCTGCATATACACATAAGTATAAAAATATATTTATAAAATAACTAGACAACTTAGATTATCCCCATTGGAACATATCTAGCTTAAGAGATTTATCTTATTCTAAAAGATCTCATTCTAACCAATTCATCTTATCTTAAAAGATTCTCCCTTATCTTAATAGATCCATCTCATCTTAAAAGATACCCATCTTATCTTGAAAAGATTTTATGTCATCCTAATAGATCTAACTGATTCTACCTTAACTTTATGGATTCCATCTTATCCTAATAGGTTCATTTTATGTTAAAAAAATATCTTATCCTCATAAATTGTTTATGAGATAAACTAGACCAACTAAGAGTACCCCCACTAGAATATATCAAGCCTAATAGATCCACCTTATCTTAAAAGATACTCGCTTACCTAAATAAATTCATCTTATCTTAAAAAAAGATTTTATCTTATCTTAATAGATCTAATTGACCTCAAAATATTCTACCTTATCCTTATGGATTCATCTAGCCCTAATTAGCATATTTATTACACTCTAGAATAACAACCATGAGTTAATCCAAAATTTATTTAGCTCTTAACTAGTCTAATCTAGTCATATCCAACCTAATCTAGACTTTATCTAATCTATGGTGATCTAATCTAAAGTAAGTTACTTAATGCTGGTACAAAAGATAAGACCATATCCCTCATGCACTTAAAACTAAACTAGTGCCTTAAACCAACTCAGCCACATGCATGAGATCTGATCCAACCAATAGAGTCGTGAAGAATTGCATAATCTGTCTATCCCCACCTAACATCAAACAAACGTTTACCTACATCATGTAATCTATTTCATCCATATCTATCTTAACCATATTCCTCACCCCGATGATATACACTAACCGCGAATCAATGAGCTCAAGACCGGAGAAGAAAATATCAACTTCGTCAAGGAAGGTGAGGAGTCAAACTTGATCATCAGATGCTTTACCATCAAACACGGAGTTCTTTCTCACCGTAAACTTTCTCACCACATGCTATTCTTGCCCTAACCTATCTTTTACACTACACAAAAAGGTGACTATACATATATATATCCACGCCTTCCTAATCACCTGCTAATTTGTGTTATAAACTTGAACAAAAAAAAATTCTTTATTTAAAACTACTTAGAAATTGAAATCTAGACTACAAACCAAACTTGTTGCATCCTCTTTCTACTAATCTCGAGGACGAGATTATTTTTAAGGGGGGTAGGATTTGTAACACCCAAAATTATGATCCTTGAGATTAGTAAAAGAAATCAAAGGAAAGTGTCCTAATAAAATAATTATAATATGGATTTTTTTTAAATAAAATAGAAACATAAGCTCAATTATAAATTTTAAGAAATAATGAGAATAGCTTCCATTTATTAGAATGGATTAACCCTCTTCTAAGACTATATATATATAATATTCCCTTGTGTGTTAAAGTGACCCATGATAGAAAACAAAATATACAATATTTTCTCCTAAAATAATTAAGTAATGAATATTCACCTTTAAATGAAATTTTAACCGCAATACCTAACACCATATTTCCTTAAACATTTCATGTGTGCATTGCATATTTGAAATAATTTGCCAAATAATAGGGTAAGATAATTAGTGGAATAATACTTGCATCTCATGTGGGTGTTTTTGTGTGGTGCATTTAGTTTATAATTGGATTTCTAAAACTGGATTTGATTGTGATGTAAATTTGTAAATTAAATAGAAATTTGAAAACAGAATATAGAAAATGGAAAAGGGAATACCTACCTGGTGGGCCAGAAACCTCTTCCTCGGCCCACTCCTCTTTCCTCTTCCCACACGCGTGCAGCCCAAACCCCCTGCAGCCGCTCACCCGAGTTTGCTTTGCTGCCATGTGGGCCCCACCTAGGCTGATGCTCCACACAACCGTGCTCTATCCTTCCCTCGCTGTCTGATGGGTCCCGGGCGTCAGCTATTTCTTCTCCCACCTCCGTAACAAACTAGAGCAAAGCCGACGCCGTCGCTTCGGGGTGGTTGGGATCGAGCTCGGACGTCAATAACGGAAGGGGGGAGTATAAAGCTTGAGCAACGACGTCCCTCTACGGATAAGCCAAAATCGGCGCAGGCTGTATCCTTGCCGCGCGCGCGAGGGAGATGGACCGCCCTTCCGGCACAACGTACCAGCGCTTCCCCCGCGTTCGGATCCGCGAGCTCATGGACGACTACGCCAAGTTCGAACTCCGCGACACCGACGCCAGCATGGCCAACGCCCTCCGCCGCGTCATGCTCGTCGAAGTCCCAACTGTTGCCATCGATCTCGTAGAGATCGAGGTTAACTCCTCCGTCCTCAACGACGAAGTTCATCGCCCACCGTTTGGGGCTCATTCCGCTCACCTCCGCTGCCGCCATGCAAATGCGCTTCTCTCGGGACTGCGACGCTTGCGACGGCGACGACTCCTGCGAGTACTGCTCCGTCGAGTTTCACCTCGCCGTGCCCCGCTTACCATTTCCCCCTCCCTGGTAATACTCGTCGTCGCCGTGTCACTGACCTCCGTGCTCGGCGTTCTTCGGAGCTCGGTCCACCGGTGGTGAGTGAACCTGAATCACTTGGTCGTGTACTCCTCTGCGCTTATCATTGCTGGTCGTAGGGATGAGCGCAACCGACACTCCTCCCTCCTCAGGCGCTCCCTCTCCGTCGTGCGCTGTGCTACGGTGGCAGCGCCGGCGAGCTTTCTTTCCCTCCCCGTGCGGCCGTGCTGGACTCTGCTCCCAGGTGTCGAGCGATGGGGGGATAGCGGCGGCTGGGTGTGGAGGTAGACGAGATCCCCTGGCCGTCGGGTGGAAGATGAGTCCCTGGCCGTCCGATCAAAATTGGTAGGATAGGATTGGGGGAAAGGCGCGGGGGAATATGGACCCTTGGATCGAGATCTCGCGCGTAAGAATGGATCGCGCCTTCATTAAATAGTGGACGTCGATCTTCGATCCAACGGTCTGTGTTGCGTACCGTTTCGCTTAATAGGTGATCTGATCTGGGCCGCATAGTTCTAATCGGGCGGCTCTGGTGCGCGCGTACCCCTTCGCGTGCCATCTTTACATAAGAGACCCTATGAAATTTTGAAATCAACCCGCCGTCCTGTTCTGCTGTGCACTGAGTCTTGGGACTTCTTGCACCGAACCCCCTGCACTTCTCTGTAATAGTGCGCCCAGTCCAGAGTATTATAGAACAGAGAAAATAATTTATAAATGGATTTTTAATATGAAAATAATTACTAGAACTTGATAAATTCATAGAAAATTCATACTTGCTCCAAATTAGTCCATTCCACTTTCTAAATTTTTATAATTTAATTCTCTATCACTTAGAGCCTCTGTTTTGTCATGAAAACAATTAGAAATTTAATCTCTCACTTGATCCATTTTAAACACATAAAACCTTTGAAAATTCATAACTTAAAATCTATAACTTCAAAATTAATGATTCCAGTTCCTGTGATCTCATTTTAATGTATAGATTTTTACTGTGTATTTTGTTTACATGTTTGGTGTAATGTTAATTTTGCCTATACCATGTTTGTTTGAATTGCTACGACTAGCAGTGAGGTCACGAGTCACCTGAGGATCATCCTGGTACCTGGAATCTCAAGTCCCAGGCAAGTTGTGCCCTTGATCACTTCTTTTTTACCCACTCATGTTCTGATTAATCATAATGATCTGCATAGGTTAATTTTGATGGGACCCAATAGGTTACCCCAGTTTGACTATCTTTACACCTTGCTTACCACTGAACTTTTTGGGTAGTACTTGCTAGTGCTATATGTGGTTTTGGGTATGAAGATTACATTATTCAAGATTATACTTTTATTGTCAGTTGTTATTTACTGTTCATGTTAAGATCATTATGTTAATTGGAACATGGAGAACCACCCGGGAAAACAGTGCTACCACAAGGGAGGAATGGGACCCCTTGGCTGATTAATTAGGAAAGCTAGTGGAAGACTACCTTACCCGAAAGGGGCAAGGGCAGTAGGGGAGAGGTCAGTGTAGGGAGGCCCTCGGGAGGATTTTGCTGCGATGGCGGTCCTGCAAGGGATTCCTGCACTGGATCTTCCTATAAACTGTAGCGGGTTTTCGGAAGCTAGTGGAACTTTGTAAAGGCCTCGTAGTGGATCCCTAGCCATTCACCTCGGAAGTGTCTAAGGGCTTTGCTAACCCTGGCGACATGGGATACACGACTTGTGGGTAAAGATGCGCAACCTCTGCAGAGTGTAAAACTGGTATACTAGCCGTGCTCACGGTCATGAGCAGCTCGGACACTCACATGATTAAATTATGGAACTTAAATTCAATTTGTCATATGCATTGCATCGCAGGTGATGTTGTTATTACTTTTGTTCTATTACTTAATTGGGTTGGTATTTACTTATACTTAGTGACTGCTAATAAAATTTTGACCAACTTTAAAAGCAATGCTCAGCTCTAACCATCTTCTTTGGTAAGCCTTACACTTCACGTGAGCTCCCACCTTTGGCGAGTTCATGCACATTATTCCCCACAACTTGTTGAGCGATGAACGTATGTGAGCTCACTCTTGCTGTCTCACATACCCCACAGGTCAAGAACAGGTACCGCAGGATGATGCACTCGGAGGATGCTGCGATGTGTTCGTGAGAGGTCTAGGCCGTCGTCTCCCAGTCAACTTTGGGTTGCTGGACCGTTGTCTCCTTATAATGTAATTATTTATTTTGTATAAGAACTCCTGCTATATATAAAGTTGTGACATTCGATCCTGTGCCACTATACATCATATGTGTGAGACTTGGTCCCAGCATACCTGGTGTTTATGTTAGCGCCCGGGTTTTGGACCCCTAAAATCCGGGTGTTACATCGAGTAGAGTAAGAATTTAAGTTTTACAGTGATAATTTTTATTCGCCTATTCACCCCCCCTCTAGGCGACATCCAGATCCTGTTCCCGGGTAAAGGGAACCTTCAATAAGCAATAAAATGTATAATGGAACATGATCAAAGGCATAAAACACATGTATGCTCTATATCAATCCAAGTTACGCGAATCTAAGACATTTAGCTCACTACGCAGCCTGCAAAAGGTCTTCTCATCTAAGGGCTTGGTAAAGATATCGGCTAGCTGGTTCTCGATGCTAACATAAAACACTTCGATATCTCCCTTTTGCTGGTGGTCTCTCAAAAAGTGATGTCGGATGTCTATATGCTTTGTGCGGCTGTGTTCAACAGGATTGTCCGCCATGCGGATTGCACTCTCATTGTCACATAGGAGTGGGACTTTGCTCAGATTGTAGCCAAAGTCCCGGAGGGTTTGCCTCATCCAAAGTAGTTGTGCGCAACACTGTCTGGTGGCAACGTACTCTGCCTCAGCGGTGGATAGGGCAACGAAGGTTTGTTTCTTAGAACACCACGACACCAGGGACCTTCCTAGAAATTGGCACGTCCCTGATGTACTCTTCCTATCGACCTTACATCCAGCATAATCGGAGTCTGAATATCCAATCAAGTCAAAGGTAGACCCCTTTGGATACCAGATCCCGAAGCAAGGCGTAGCAACTAAATATCTAAGAATTCACTTAACGGCCACAAGGTGACACTGCCTTAGGTCAGCTTGAAATCTAGCACACATGCATACGCTTAGCATAATATCCGGTCTACTAGCACATAAATAAAGTAAAGATCCTATCATAGACCGGTATGCCTTTTGATCAACGGACTTACCTCCTTTGTTGAGGTCGACATGTCCGTCGGTTCCCATTGGAGTCTTTGCGGGCTTGGCGTCCTTCATCCCAAACCGCTTGAGAAAGTCTTGCGTGTACTTCGTTTGAGAGATGAAGGTGCCGTCCTTGAGTTGCTTCACTTGGAACCCAAGGAAGTAGTTCAACTCGCCCATCATCGACGTTTCGAATTTCTGAGTCATCACCCTGCTAAACTCTTCACAAGACTTTTGGTTAGTAGAACTAAATATTATGTCGTCGACATAAATTTGGCACACAAATAGATCACCGTCACAAGTCTTAGTGAAAAGAGTTGGATCGGCTTTCCCAACCTTGAAAGCATTAGCAATTAAAAAGTCTCTAAGGCATTCATACCATGCTCTTGGGGCTTGCTTAAGTCCATAGAGCGCCTTAGAGAGCTTACACACGTGGTCGGGGTACCGTTCATCCTCAAAGCCAGGGGGTTGCTCCACGTACACCTCCTCCTTGATTGGCCCGTTGAGGAAAGCGCTCTTCACGTCCATTTGGAACAACCTGAAAGAATGGTGAGCGGCATAGGCTAACAGAATACGAATCGACTCTAGCCTAGCCACAGGAGCAAAAGTCTCCTCAAAGTCCAAACCTGCGACTTGGGCATAACCTTTTGCCACAAGTCGAGCCTTGTTCCTTATCACCACCCCGTGCTCGTCCTGTTTGTTGCGGAACACCCACTTGGTTCCCACAACGTTTTGCTTGGGACATGGCACTAGTGTCCAAACTTCATTTTGCTTGAAGTTATTGAGCTCTTCCTGCATGGCCAACACCCAGTCCGGATCTAGCAAGGCCTCTTCTACCCTGAAAGGCTCAATAGAAGAGACAAAAGAGTAATGCTCATAAAAGTTAGCTAATCTAGAGTGAGTGGTTACTCCCTTGCTAATGTCACCCAAAATCTGGTCGACGGGATGATTCCTTTGAATCATAGCTCGAACTTGAGTTGGAGGGGCTCGTGGTACTTCTTCCTCTTTATCTTGGACATCCTGTGCTCCCCCTTGATCATATGCCTCTTCTTGAGGGACCTGTTCGTCGTCTTGAGTTGGGGGATGCACCGTTGTTGAGGAAGAAGGTTGATCTTGCTCCTTGTGTTCCTGCGGTCGCATGTCTCCAATCGCCATGGTACGAATCGCGTCCGTTGGAACATCATCCTCATCTACATCATCAAGATCAACTTGCTCTCTTAGAGAGCCATTAGTCTCATCAAATACAACGTCGCTAGAGACTTCAACCAAACCCGATGATTTGTTGAAGACTCTATACGCCTTTGTATTTGAGTCATAACCTAACAAAAACCCTTCTACAGCTTTGGGAGCAAATTTTGAATTTCTACCTTTCTTCACCAGAATGTAGCATTTACTCCCAAAAACTCGAAAATACGAAACGTTGGGTTTGTTACCGGTTAGTAGCTCGTATGACGTCCTCTTGAGGAGGCAATGAAGGTAGACCCGGTTTATGGCGTGGCAAGCCGTATTCACAGCTTCCAACCAAAACCGCTCGGGCGTCTTGAATTCTCCAAGCATTGTCCTTGCCATGTCTATAAGCGTCCTGTTCTTCCACTCTACCACACCGTTTTGCTGTGGTGTGTAGGGAGCGGAGAACTCGTGCTTGATTCCTTCCTCCTCAAGGTACTCCTCCACTTGAAGGTTCTTGAACTCGAACCCGTTGTCGCTTCTAATCTTTTTCACCTTGAGCTCAAATTCGTTTTGAGCCCGCCTTAGAAAGCGCTTGAGGGTCCCTTGGGTTTCTGATTTATCCTGCAAAAAGAATACCCAAGTGAAGCGAGAAAAATCATCAACAATAACAAGACCATACTTACTTCCCCTGATGCTGAGGTAGGCGACGGGTCCGAAGAGGTCCATATGCAATAGCTCCAGAGGTCTTGATGTAGTCATCACATTCTTGATGTGATGAGCACTTCCCACTTGTTTTCCTGCCTGACAAGCTGCACTTTTTCGAAAGTTACATTTGTTAGACCTAACACATGCTCTCCCTTTAGAAGCTTGTGAAGGTTCTTCATCCCCACATGTGCTAGACGACGATGCCACAGCTAGCCCATGCTAGTCTTAGCGATTAAGCATGCATCTAGATCGGCTTCCTCCTTCGAAAAATCAACTAAATAGAGTTTACCGTCTAGTACACCCTTAAAAGCTAATGAACCATCACTTCTTCTATCAACAGACACATCTACGTTTGTAAATAAGCAATTGTAACCCATATTACATAATTGACTAACGGACAACAAGTTATATCCGAGCGATTCTACTAAAAACACATTAGAGATGGAATGCTCGGAAGAAATAGCTATTTTTCCTAGTCCTTTAACCTTGCCTTGATTCCCGTCACCGAATATGATTGAGTCTTGGGAATCTTTGTTCTTGACGTAGGAGGTGAACATCTTCTTCTCCCCCGTCATGTGGTTTGTGCATCCGCTGTCGATAATTTAGCTTGAGCCCCCGGATGCATAAACCTGTAAGGCAAATTAGGCTTGGGTTTTAGGTACCCAACTCTTGTTGGGTCCTACAAGGTTAGTTACAATAGCCTTAGGGACCCAAATGCAAGTCTTGTCTCCCTTGCATTTGGCTCCCACCTTTTTAGCAATCACCTTTTTATTTTTACATGAAAGAATAAATTTAGCATTGCAAGCATGAAAAATAGTAGTAGATCCATTAAACACTTTCCTAGGAGCATGAGACACAAAATTCCTCCTAGATCTACCATTAAGGTTTGAACTTGAAGCAAACATGGCATGAGAGTCAAAGACATTATAACTCCTATCATAATGAACATTTCTAGAATATTTCCTATCATGATACAAGAAAGCATGATTTTTATGAACACTATTAGCCATAGGGGCCTTCCCTTTCTCCTTGGCGGAGATGGGAGCCTTATGACTTGTTAAGTTCTTAGCTTCCCTTCGAAAGCCAAGCCCATCCTTAATAGAGGGATGTCTACCACTAGTGTAGGAGTCCTCGCAAATTTTAGTTTATCAAAATCATTTTTGCTAGTCTTAAGTTGGGCATTAAGACTAGCTACTTCATCATTTAATTCAGAAATGGAAATTAAATGTTCATTGCAAGCATCAATATTAAAATCCTTACACCTATTGCAAATTACTACATGCTCAATACAGGAACTAGATTTATTTGCAACTTCTAGCTTAGCATTTAAGTCATCATTCAAAATCTTCAAGCTAGAAATAGATTCATTGCAAATAGACAATTCAGAAGATAGTAATTCATTCCTTTTAATCTCTAAGGCAAGAGACTTCTGAACATTAACCAATTTATCATGTTCCTCATACAAGATGTCCTCTTGCCTCTCTAGCAGTCTATCTTTTTCATTCAATGCATCGATTAATTCATTGATCTTATCAATTTTAGTTCTGTCTAAACCTTTGAATAAACTAATGTAATCAATTTCATCATCATCACTAGATTCCTCATCACTAGAAGTAGAGTACTTAGGAGTTTCTCTAGTGATTACCTTCTTTTCCTTTGCCATTAGGCAAGTGTGGCGCTCGTTGGGGAAGAGCGACGATTTGTTGAAGGCGGTGGCGGCGAGTCCCTCGTCGTCGGAGTCGGACGAAGAACAATCCGAGTCCCACTCTTTGCCAAGGTGTGCCTCGCCCTTAGCCTTCTTGTATGCCTTCTTCTTTTCCTTCTTCCCGCTTTTTCTCTTGTCCCTGGTCACTATCATTATCGGTGCAGTTAGCAATAAAGTGACCAGTCTTACCACACTTGAAGCAGGAGCGCTTTCCCTTCGTCTTGTTCTTTTTGGGATGCTCCTTGCGACCCTTTAGCGCCGTCTTGAAGCGCTTGATGATGAGGGTCATTTCTTCCTCGTTGAGCCCCGCCGCCTCAACTTGCGCCACCTTGCTAGGTAGCGCCTCCCTTTTACTTGTTGCTTTGAGAGCAACGGTTTGAGGCTCGTGGATTGGGCCATTCAACGCCTCATCAACGTATCTCGCCTCCTTGATCATCATTCGCCCGCTTACAAACTTCCTAAGTATTTCCTCGGGCGTCATCTTGGTATACCTAGGATTTTCACGAATAGAGTTAACAAGATGAGGATCAAGGACAGTGAAGGACCTTAGCATAAGCCGGACGACGTCGTGGTCCGTCCATCTCGTGCTTCCATAGCTCCTTATTTTGTTGACCAGGGTCTTGAGCCTGTTATATGTTTGGGTTGGCTCCTCCCCCTGATCATTGCGAACCTTCCTAGTTCGCCCTCTACCAACTCCATCTTGGTGAGCATGGTGACGTCATTTCCCTCATGCGAGATCCTGAGGGTGTCCCAAATCTGCTTGGCGTTATCCAAGCCGCTCACCTTATGGTACTCTTCCCTGCACAAGGATGCTAAAAGAATAGTGGTAGCTTGTGCATTTTTGTGAATTTGTTCATTGATAAACATGGGATTATCCGAACTATCAAAATGCATTCCATTCTCTACTATCTCCCATATACTTGGATGAAGAGAGAACAAGTGACTACGCATTTTGTGACTCCAAAATCCGTAGTCCTCTCCATCAAAGTGTGGAGGTTTACCAAGAGGAATGAAAAGCAAATGTGCATTTGAATTATGCGGAATATGAGAGTAATCAAAAGAAAAGTTTGAGTTGACCATTTTCTTTTTCTCGTAGTCGTCGTCGTTGTCCTTTTGGGAAGAAGAAGACTCGTCGTTGTCATCGTAGTAGACGATCTTCTTGATATGCCTCTTCTTCTTCCCGTCCTTCTTCTTATGACTTGAGCCCGAGTCAGTGAGCTTGTCGTCTTTTGGCTCATTGATGAAGGACTCCTTCTCCTTGTCGTTGATCACCATCCCCTTTCCCTTAGGATCCATCCCTTCAGGCGATTAGTCCCTTTCTTGAAGAGAACGGCTCTGATACCAATTGAGAGCACCTAGAGGGGGGTGAATAGGTGATCCTGTAGAACTTGAAACTTAAAGCCACAAACTCGATTAATTGTTAGAGCAATAAAGCCAAGTGGCTAGAGAGGAGTTCTTGCTAAACACGATAACCACAAAGAAATCAACACAGAGAGGCACAGTGGTTTATCCCGTGGTTCGGCCAAGTCCAACACTTGCCTACTCCACGTTGTGGCGTCCCAACAGACGAGGGTTGCACTCAATCCCTTTCAAGCGGTCCAAAGACCCACTTGAATACCATGGTGTTTTGCTTTTGTTTCACTATATCCCGTTTGCGAGGAATCTCCACAACTTGGAGCCTCTCGCCCTTACAATTTGATGATCACAAATAAGCACGGAAGTAAGGATGGGATGAGCAACACACACAAGACACAAAATCAGAGCACAACCACGCACACAAGTCACAACTTGAGCTCGCAACAGAACTCGAAGAGTTCTCTACTCAAATGGAGCTCTAGTTGCTATCACAAAGAATCAAAAGTGCGGAAATGGAGTCTTGGTGCTTAGAGTTGATCAAAGAATGCTTGGTGTACTCCTCCATGCGCCTAGGGGTCCCTTTTATAGCCCCAAGGCAGCTAGGAGCCGTTGGAAGCAATCCAGGAAGGCAATTCTTGCCTTCTGTCGGGTGGCGCACTGGACAGTCCGGTGCACCACCGGACATACCCTGTTCACTGTCCGGTGTAGATTGCTTTCCTAAATTGGCGCAGCCGACCGTTGAAGATTTGGAGCCGTTGGCGCACCGGACACTGTCCGGTGCACACCGGACAGTCCGGTGCCCCCATTAGACCGTTGGCTCGGCCACGCGTCACGACCGTTGGCTCACCGGACAGTCCGGTGTCTCACCGGACAGTCCGGTGAATTTTAGCCGTACGCTGTTTACTTGGTTCCCGAGAGCAGCGACTTCGCCGCAGACGACTCACCGGACAGTCCGGTGCACCACCGGACAGTCCAGTGATTTATAGCCGTACGCCACCGTCGAGACCCGAGAGCAGGCTGTTCACCGGGACTGGTCCTGGCACACCGGACACTGTCCGGTGCACCACCAGACACTGTCCGGTGCACCACCGGACAATCCGGTGCACCCAGACCGAGCTGCCTTTTGGCTGAACACAGCCAACTTAACTCCAACGCGATTTCTCCTATTTCTAACACTTAGACACAATACATTAGTCTTCAAAACAATGTACTAAGTCTAGAAACATACCTTTAATCTTGATTTGCACTTCTTGAGTCTTGAGCATACATATTACTCAACACATTTGTGTTTAGCACTTAATCACCAAAATCTTATAGAAATGGCCCAAGGGCACATTTCCCTTTCAATATGCTTAACCGTGTCTCGTGTTGTGAATTAAGGACTCGAGATCTGGCAACTGTATTGAATTTGAAGCCTATCCAGCGATATAGGGTGCCCAAGACTTCGATAAGAGTTACCTTCTATCTACCCATTATATCTCTAGAAATCTTTTATCTTGTCGTCTCTGCTGCTTGGAATAGAAGTTAAAGCATGGCCAATCGCAATGACAAGATAACAAAAGATACTGACTATCAACGAATACGACAACATGCTCCGTGATATCAATTGCAAAAGATGTCACGACGGTTGCGTCGTGGAGGTAGTCCTTGTGGTAGATAAATGATCTCTCGACGAAAGATGGTTCGGCCATGCATCGTAGCTCAGCCTAGGGGATCTCCTAGTACTCTTCCCTTGGCTAGATATGGTACACAACGTCCTCATCGATGATAGTTGGCTCAAGGTCGATGAATATGGCCTAGGTCACATGCTTGTCGGTGATGTCAACCGAGGTATCACTTTGCTGCTTTTCATCAAACACCACTTGAGCATCGATCGAGGCAGATGTAGATTGGTTGTTGATGCGCCTGAGCTTCTGGTAGTTGAACCAAGAGTCGTCGGTCTCGGCGACGGTAGCGACGATGGGCAGGCAATTGAAGGAGTCAGTGAAGAGCTTCTAGAGGCGAACGCTGAAGCGACGCTTGCACTCGTTGTAGAAGCCATAGATGCGGTTGATGGAGGCACACTCGTGGTTGCCCTAGAGCAGTAAGACGTTGTACAGGTACTGGATCTTGAACGCCAGAAGGAGGCAGATGGTCTTGATGCTCTGCTTGACATGGTCCACGTAGTCGTAGAGGAATAGGTAGTTGGCTATCGGTGGCAGACCACCATACTCGAATAGCACAACAGGTCCGAGAACTGCCCATGGATGTTACCACATACATTGATGGGGCTTCTAGCTCAAGGAGGTTGGGTTGGCAGAGGAAGATCCCCTTGGCGATGATGCAGAGGAGTTGGATATGAGCCTTGGTCAGCACCAACGACGGGCGAGACTCTCGGTGCTTGGTCAGGTGGGAAACCTTGCCTTCTTCATTCTCAACATCGTGTCACCCAAACGGTAAGCCTGACGGAGCCGTAGTCGTTGAAGATGGGCCCAATGAACGCAATGGTTGTTAGGGAAGTGGCTGGGTTGGGTACGGAGTAGGCGTTGCAGTTGAGGACCATCAACGAACACTTGGTGGCGTGTCGACGGGTACATCCTCCTCTATGCTTTGAGGTAGTTGGTGCACGGTCAATAGCCGACAGTGCACAGACATGAGCTAGTGGAGGAGCCGACGCAGCCGATGGTGTTGTGGTCGATGACGCAGCCCAATAGCACAATGGTGGGGCGAGTCTGGTGTCGGACGCTATGGTGTGCTCATCAACATCCCTGGCTTGGGCGGGGTGGGTTACGTTGCAGGCGCCCTCCAGGCTGTCGTCGGGCGTAGGGGCCCTGCTGGTGCCCTCGCGGGGTGGGCGCGAGGTGCTACGGCGCGGATCCGTTGTTGACGGAGGAGGGAGTGCGCCCGTGTGCGGGCCGCTCGCCGCAACTGCCATCCATCGCACTGGTCAAACGCTCCTCCATGTGTGCAAGTTCGTCAAGAATGACGTTAATTAATCAGGATTGTAACTAGTCTGATACCAGATGTTAGCAACACGGAGGTGGAGGACAGGTAGAGGATGACAACAACGTGAAGGATAAGAAAGGAACAGAAACACAGACGGAAATTGGTGTCCATGTATTGTTCCCGTTTTTTCGATGTCCCTCTATCCAACGCACGCTTATATCGAAGTCTTAAAGACCGGCCCTGCTAGCCACCATACGGCCAATTCCAGTCAGTTACACGCACACTACCACGCTTCTGACGTAGTGGACGTGTCGTGGCACCCTCTTCCTCTTGCTTCAACTCTGTCGAAGCCACTGTTTAATCTCCAGTATTTCCCTGAGTATCTGAGCTAACAACGTGACCTTGTATGACAGCATCGCATAGCCCATATACATACATGTATAAAAAACATCTAAATATATAGAACCACAAAAAAAATGTATAAGATTCCATGATGATGATTTTTTGGTGAGGTCGTGGCCGTCCGACGAAATGTTCCCCGCCAGAGAAACATGTGTACCTCTTGTTCCACAGCTCCAACTCCTCCACCCAAAGAAAAATGTTTGCACACGGGGAGGGGGAGGTGAGAGACGGATGCATGATGAAGGAGCAGGACGACCGAAAGCAACTCGTAGGTGTATGTGCATAATAAATAAAGAAAAACAAAAACTGAGAAGGAAAAAAACGAAAGGAGCAAGAAGGAGCGACTTGTGCGCGTCCTCCTTTTGACCACGCGAGCTCGGCGACAACAGAAAACAACACCATGAACATTATAAAATTTCCCTCCTTTTTTCTCCCTATCTCTCTCTCCATCTCTCCAAACAAAACAAACGATTGCGAAAGCCACACACGGAGAGAGATGAGAGAGAGTGATGACTCGACTGATGAGAGGGAGAGGTGAGGGAGAGAGACCATCCGAGCTGTTTCGTGCCCTCCTCCTTATCTCTTTCACAGCCCCACCACAAACCGAACCCCGCGCCCCGGCTTTGCTGCCCGCCATACTCCATTATTCTCCCTTCCCCACCTCCCTCTACATATACCTCCTCCCACCCCACCTCTTCCTCCTCAACCCACCCACCTCCCACTCTCGCCACCGTGTGGTCCAGACGTCCAGTCCTCTAACCGAACCAGGAAGCACCAGGCAGCGTAAGCTCGCGCTGGGATCGGCTACCAACAATAATATCGTTCCTCGCCTCCCTCACCTCTGAACGAGAACGCGAACGCGCCCTGTGATCACTACCCCACAGCATGTGCTCAGGACCTCGCAAGCCGTCCACACCCCCTCTGCCGGCGGCGACGGCCAAGGACTCCTCGGCGATGGCGGTGCTGCTGGAGCTGGCGGCGGCGGACGACGTCGTGGGGTTCAGGCGCGCCGTGGAGGGCGACAAAGCCCCAGCCTTGGACGACGCGGGCCACTGGTACGGCCCGTCCGCCGCGGCCGCCGGCCGCCTCCGCCTGCGCCTCGAGGCGCGCACTCCGGCCATGGTGGCCGCGCTCTACGGCAGCACGGCGGTGCTGGCGTACGTGCTGTCCGCCGCGCCGGCGGAGGCCGCGCGCGCCTCGCCCACGGACGGCGCCACGCCGCTCCACCTCGCCGCGGCCGGCGGCGCGCCGGGCGCCGTCGCGGCCGCGCACCTGCTCCTGGCCGCTGGCGCGTCCGCCGACGCGCTCGCCTTCTCGGGCCTCCGCGCCGGCGACCTCCTCCCGCGCGCCAACGCCGCCGCCGACAGGGACCGCGCGCTCCGCGTGCTCCTCAAGTCCCCCGCGGCGTCGCCGTCGTCCTCGCCCAAGAAGTCCGCCTCGCCGCCACCGCCGCTGCCCCCGACGGCGGCAGCTGCGGCGCCGGAGCCGAGGAAGGAGTACCCGCCCGACCTCACGCTCCCGGACCTCAAGAGCGGGCTCTTCAGCACCGACGAGTTCCGCATGTACAGCTTCAAGGTGAAGCCCTGCTCGCGCGCCTACTCCCACGACTGGACCGAGTGCCCCTTCGTGCACCCCGGCGAGAACGCGCGCCGCCGCGACCCGCGCCGCTTCTCCTACAGCTGCGTCCCCTGCCCGGAGTTCCGCAAGGGCGGCGCCTGCCGCAAGGGCGACAACTGCGAGTACGCGCACGGCGTCTTCGAGTGCTGGCTCCACCCGGCGCAGTACCGGACGCGCCTCTGCAAGGACGAGGTCGGCTGCGCGCGCCGCATCTGCTTCTTCGCGCACAAGCCCGAGGAGCTGCGCGCCGTCAACCCGTCCGCGGTCTCCGTCGGGATGCAGCCCACCGTTTCGTCGCCGCGCTCCTCGCCGCCCAACGGCCTCGACATGGGCGCCATGCTCAACCCGGCCTGGCCCTCCTCCCCGGCCAGCAGGCTCAAGACCGCGCTCGCCGCCGGCCGGGAGCTGGACTTGGACCTCGAGCTGCTCGCGCTCGACCAGTACCAGCAGAAGCTGTTCGACAAGGTGTCGTCGCCGAGGGCCGGCTGGGGAGGCGGGATCGGCTCGCCGCTGCCCGCCGCGGCGCCCAGCAGCAGGGCCGTGCCGGACTACGCGGACCTGCTCGGCTCCGTCGACCCGGCCATGCTGTCCCAGCTGCACGCGCTGTCGCTCAAGCAGGCCGGCGACATGCCGGCGTACAGCTCCATGGCGGACACGCAGCTGCACATGCCGGCGTCGCCCATGGTCGGCCCGAACTCCGCGTTCGGGCTCGACCACTCCATGGCCAAGGCCATCATGAGCTCCCGCGCCTCGGCGTTCGCCAAGCGCAGCCAGAGCTTCATCGACCGCGGCGGCCGCGCGCCGGCCGCGCGCTCGCTCATGTCGCAGCAGCCCACCGCCGGCGCGCCGTCCATGCTCTCCGACTGGGGGTCTCCGGACGGCAGGCTGGACTGGGGCGTCCAGGGCGACGAGCTGCACAAGTTCCGCAAGTCCGCGTCTTTCGCGTTCCGTGGGCAGTCCCCGGCCCCCGCGCCGGCTCCCGCCGAGCCAGACGTCTCGTGGGTGAACTCTCTTGTCAAGGACGGCCACGCCAGCGACATATTTGCGCAGTGGTCGGAGCAGGAGCAGATGGTGGCCTAATCTATCGACCGTCACTGCTGCTGGCTCATAGCATCTAGCTGACCAAATTTCTTTCCTTTCCTTCAATTGTTTTTTTCCCTTTGTTTGCTTAATTCGATTCATATATGAGATGTTTTTTACTAGTACATATATATAGGACGTTCTATAATATTTGTTCATCACCAAGAAGCATGGATGCCCAAAGGGAGCTCTGTATTGGATGAGGAAGGAACACCCAGTATTTTACTTCTACGAATTTATAAATAGTTGTACACACGCATTACTACATACCAAGAGTTTTATATTTATTTATATCACTTGATATATATATAAAAGATATCGAGAGGACAGTAATATTTGATTCGTGTGCTTTGCGACAGTTATGAGAAATTCCATGCTTATCTGCTGTACTCTTTCTCGTGGATGTGATTATCAGTATATATTCCTGATCCTTCCACGACCATATCTTCCTTCCCTTTGCTTGATTCTATCTTCTATTTAATAAATGCAATTTTTTTTCTACCTCTACCCCTTGCCAAGTGGATGGTAGGCCATAGGAGGTAGACTACAAGGCAATCACTGGTTAGTTTAGTGGAGATGGTGGCGTCATGCTGCAGATCATTATAAGTAAAGTAAATACCACTTCCTGTCAGAAAGCAAGCACTCATTCATGCATGAACCTAAAGCCAAAAAAAAACAAGGTTAACGAATTATTTGCTGTGTTGGTGGGTTAGGCACAGAACACAATGGCCCCAAAATCTGGGCTTATATCATATGTGCCACCAAGACAATAGAGAAGAAAATGACAATATTCATCAATTATCTAACATCTCTTTTTTTTAGTGTTGCCAATGTTGATTTTGCTTTGACAAAAACTGCTCTTCTAGAACGTTGGACTTCTTCATCCACTCACGAACAGGGCAGATTTCCTCTCCTTTTGTCCTCCTGCGCCTTTCCCTTTCTTGTATTGTATTCGCGTGGTATTTTCTTCTTCTTCTCTGTCGTCATAAAACCAGTATCGTCGCCCATGCTGTCTCTGGTTTTTATATGCATGGTGTAGCTGTTGTGTTTGGGTACTCGGAATTATTGCGTCTAAAAAAAAAGTGTTCAGTTCTTTAGTCATGCTGGAGTACTGTTCTTGCAGTTGGAGCAGATTTTGGAGTATTCTAGGGTTATCCAGGTATTTAATCATTGGTGATGTTCTGTCCTCGAACCAGCTTCTCATCCTCGATGAGATTTTATTACGTAGTTTATTCGTGCATCATGAAACATGCTGGTATTTCTGTTACCTTGCGTTAATTTATCCGCGCAGTGTATATATTTATATAGTGGAGTTGCTTCTACTTGCCTCCTCTATCTCTGGCTCTCTGCTCATCCATTCTCGTTCCGCCCAATTTCTTGCGATCTACTAGTACTTCTCAGCCTGTAGTTTACTAGTTAGTATCATGCTTATACATATTTATACGGTTATATTTGGTACATGATTGTCAAGAGTTTTATAATTTTTTTCAACAATTGTTTATTAAAACAGTTCTATAGGCTAAGTCTTTTCTTTTCTTTCATCAAGAATGAAAAGATCTTCTGTCTGACTTGACTCGTCCGAAAAAAACCTGATCTAACCTAGCCCGATCATTGCGACGGGCGGATATGAGCCATATTTTTTGACCCGCAACAATCGACGGGCTGGGTACGGACCATGATTTTTGACTAAAAATCCGATCCAACCCAACCTGACGCATCCAATCGGAAGACATGGCCCAACCTGACCCGACCCAACAATATGCATGGGTCAGGCGCGGGTTGTGCTAAATGATCCACGACCCAACCTTGACCCGACCTGACCCGGTATTTGAATAGGTCTAACGGTATGTCACATTTAACACTTAAACTATGCCACATGAACTTGAGTAGTTTTTTTTTAAAAAAAAAACTCCTAACAAACCACAATTGCATCTATGGTTAGATCATCATTTAACAGATCAGGAGACTTACTTGCACGCTTACACCTAGCGTCTGCTCGCATAGTAGTCATTGCCAAAAGTATGTTACGTTAAGGCTAGGTCCAGTGCTTGCCCTTACCTTCCGCTGACATGGTTTGACGCCATTTGGTACTGATGTTCTGGCCCAACGGATTGTCGATCGTCTATAGGTCTATCAATTAGCCGGTGTGGTCGGTGTCGACAGTGTTAGAACCGTGCTGGTCGGTACGGACCATATTGCTAAAGTTTATATCGATACAGACTCGGTCGATCAATATCGTCCGTTTAGTGCTGACGTAGTGTCTTTTGATTAACTGCACTATTTTAACCATTTGGATTTAAAAAATCAGAAAGTTAAAAAAACCCACCATATAAATAGGGGGTTTTGAGTTTACTCACACCCCTCATTCTCTAATTCATAAACCTTCTTCTCTATTTGTAATCTTTCACTCTATCTTGCTATGGATCCAAGTTGGAGTCGAACATTGATATGTTCACTGACTTGTTGAACGAGCAATCTCCACAACATTTGGAGACTCTTATTGTCGGCGTCTCGGACCCGGGGGGAGGGGGGTCCCTTGGACCGACCAGTGAAATCGCTGTGTGCCCCTGCCCGGATAGGTTGGCGCGGGATGGAACACAAGAGGTGGGACAAGCCTTGTATTATCCTGCACCAGGGGTGCCGCTCGTAGTAGGGGTTACAAGCGCGTCGCGTGAGAGAGGGAGAGACACAGAGTTCGTCCGCCGCTTCCCTCGCGCGAACCCCCCTTAGGGTGGCCCTGGACCTCCCGTTTATAGAGGTAAGGAGATAGTCCAGACGTACAACGGGGGGCGTAGCTATGCGCTAACGTGTCCGGCAGTAGAGTGCCTAAGCCCTATATACATGCCAACGTGGACGTTGGGGGAGAGCTTGGGCCCTGTACATGTGATGACGTGGCCGTCGGAGGGGCGCCTGAGTCCTGTAGAAGCACAGCTGGCAGCGCGGTGAGGATCCTGCTGACGTCTCTTTGCTGTCGTAAGGGGCTGAGAGCCACCGGCGTCATGGTGCACGCGGGGCACCATCATTACCCGTCGCCGGGGTAAGCCAGATGGGACGCCGGTCTTGTTCCTTGTAGCCTGAGCAGGCTAGAAATAGGGAAATGATGCATCCCCTATTTAGCGCGGTCAGTCCGAGCCCAGGGTCGGTCGAGGCGGAGACTTCTCTTGAGGCCGAGGCTGGGGTCGGGCGAGGACGCGATTCCTCCCAAGAACGGGGTCGAGGCCGAGTCCGGGGGTCGGGCGAGGCGAAGACCTCCTCCCGAGGCCGAAGCCTGAGGTCGGGCGAGGCGGAAACCTCCTCCCGAGGCTGGAGCATGAGGTCGGGCGAGGCGGAGCTTCCTGTTGCGCCCGAGGCTGAACTCGATGGTTGATCGTGACTTGTTGTCAGTCGTTGCTAGGGTGGCTGACACGGCAGTCGGAGCGGAGCGAGCGACACTGTTTTCCTGTCATGTCAGACAGTAAAGGAGAGGGGCGAAGTGACTGCGGTCACTTCGGCCTGCCCGACTGAGGCGCGTGTGTCAGGATACAGCGTCAGGCATCCCCTGCATTTAATGCGCCTGCGAAGCGGTCGGTTGGTGAGGCGGTCTGGCCAAGGTTGCTTCACAACGAAGCCTGCCCGAGACGGGCCTTGGGAGAGCCGAGGGGGCGCCCGCTGCCTGAGGAGGCCCTCGGGCGAGGCGTGAACTCGTCTGGGACTACGGTTCCAAGCCGAGGCTGGGCTCGGGTGAGATCACGTCCCTCGGGTAGACGAAGTCTTGGCTTGAACCGCACCCGTCAGTTGGTCTGAGTGTGTTTACCAGCCATGATTAGGAGCGTTGGGGGTACCCCTAATTATGGTACCCGACAGTAGCCCCCGAGCCTCGAAGGGAGTGATGGTACTCGCTTGGAGGCTTTTGCCGCGTTTTCGGTGAGGGGACCGGCCTTTCTCAGTTTTTGCCTTGTTCTGGTGGGTGTAGCCCCCGAGGCCTCGGAGGAGTGGTTTGACTCCTCTGAGGTCTGAATGCTTTTCGTGGTGCTTCGGCCGGTCTGATCGTTCCCTCATGCGGCTCGGCCATAGCCCGGGTGCGTGGTCGGGTTCCAAGTTATCAAGCTGGTTTGTTGACGCTGTCAACAGTTTTGGCCGTAGCCGGGTGCGAGAGCAGCCCCTGAGCCTCTGCACGGAGCGAGAGGACGATCAAGGACTTTCCCGACTTTTATTATACGCCCCTGCGTCGCCTTTCCGCAAGGAGGAGGGGGGAAAGTGCCATGTTGCCCTCGGAGGGCGCCGAACATGGTGTTTCCAGTGAGCTGCTAACGGGTGATCCGAGTGGACGCCCGTGCCCCGTTCGTTAGGGGTCGGCTGGTGGCCCAGAGGCGCGCTCCAAAAGTACCTACGGGTGATTCGCTGAACCCAGACCCCTTCGACAGGGTCCAAGGGCTCGATGCCTCCCTCCGGTGGGATTCCGTTACAAATCGTTCCCACCGGTCTCGGAAATGTCCTAGGGTACCTCAGGAGCGTAGCCCAAGCCTCGGCTATGTATCGAACGTACCCAGAGTCATCCCTCACTCTGCATGCTCTAGGGCGACTGTCGAACCCTTCCGAAGGGCCAGCCTACGAACCCCTGATCAGTAGTGGGCACGGAGCCCGGGCGCTCTGGGCGGCTGTCGAAACCTTCCGAGGGGCCAGCCTTCGAACCCCTGATCAGTAATGGGCTTAAAGTCCGAGTGCTCTGGGGCGGCTGTCGAAACCCTTCCGAGGGGCCAGCCTTTGAATCCCTGATCAGTAGGAGGGCTCGGGGCCCGCTTCCTCCGCCGAGAAGGATCCTTTCCACAACGTCCCCTTTCCCGGTCCCTGTGGCAAGAGAGAGAGAGAGGAGGAAGGGAAGGATATGAATTTAAATAAGGTGGCACACCTTTTTTGATGCGGTCATTATGGCGAAGGCAAAGCGACGCCCGCCTTGCCTGCCAAAGGTGTTGCCTGCTCCATTGGGGAGTTAATGCGACGGGACGGGCGATTCGCGTGGCGCCTGTTGCGCGTCCGAGCCGTTCGAGGAACGGGGCACGGGCGCGTCGTCTTCACACCGTGGGAGAGGGCTCTCCCGTCGCTTCAGGAGGGGACGCGAGCCTGCAGGCGACTTGACTGCTGCCTCTGCTCGTCTGCCGCTACAGTTACTGTCGGCCCGCTTTTGACCATGCCAACCGTCGTGCCTACCCCGCGGCTGACCGGCCCGTGGCCGTCACCTTTAATTGGCACTGTTGGGTCCTACGCAGGGCTACCTCGAGTCACGGTACCTGAAGCGTCCCGATCCTTTGGGACTCAAATGTGATACAATTACTAGTCCCAGGAGGCTAGTAATCACATTCATTACTTCAAATGGTTACAGAGTCTGAATAATGTTATTACAATATCGAGGATACAAGCTCGAAAGTGAGCCGAAACGAAATAAAGCGCAGTGGAAGATAAAATAGCCCAGGCCACAGGCGGAACTGGGTGAAGACACAGCCCCATCAATCAAGCATAGTAGAAAAGAAGTCTTCAGCTGCTGAAAAACATAAATAAATCTGGGTGAATACACTAGGTATTCCGCAAGCCCACCTGGCTCCCGTAAAGAGAAAGTGACCTATATTGTACATGCTTATTGTGGTGGAGTTGAAGTCACTCATACTTTTTCAGAGAAAGGCAGTACTCAATAGTTAGGGTTTTTCCCAAAACAATAGAAGTAACACTTGCTTGACTACCACTGAGCTTCCCGCTCCCGTGGTACTACTTTCTTTCCAGAACATACACACACATTTCCCTGTTCCCAGTTGTAGTAGAAAAACACTAATTGTCATACCATATCAGACTCGTCCATACCAGTGGACACGGACTATTCAAATAGGTTTAGACTCTGCGCAGAGGGGTACACTTTACCCACTAGTCCGGCTCTGCGATCTCATGGCCAATGAGATCCGAATCTGAAACTCTTTCCTTCCTTGTACGTCCGAACCTTAATGGTTATACCGGAAGGAGTCAGGCCACCACCATGTCCAAACCGGACAAAACATTCCCCTTCCTTATCCTTCTGGTGCTACCCCAGCCTTCATAACCCTGGGGTGGGACCGTACGAGTTCAGATTGAGTGGCTGCCCACACAGCCTCGAGTGGTTGTACTTTTTGGGAGTACAGGTAATGAAAGATGACAAACCGGTCCTTATATAAGAGGACGATCCTTCTGCTCACGCCTAAACCAGCTGAGCCAACACCTTAGGCCCTCCCCTAAACCAGGGAGTCCCTGATCATCCTACTTCACTAGGTGATGAGGGTGAGTACCCTTCATCGCACTCTTTTTGGAAAACATTTCACTTATACCCCTTTTTACTTGTCCCATATATTTAATCGAAGTAATAGTTAATGTGGGCTCTCTCATGCTTACCATGCAATTCGATTCCCATCCCATAATCCAGGCATAGGCAGTGGTAGAGAGAAATAGGTAAATAATGCATCAAGGGAAGGATGGACTTGCCTTCGACGAAGCTTTCCTAGCACAAGAGGTTAATCTCGGAGGGGTCGGGTTCCTGCCCTTCTTCCGGAGCTAAGAGTTCCAGAGGATCGGATCCCTCTTCCACTAATTAAAACATAGCCAAAAACAATACATCAAACATGGTGACTTTTGTGGAGTGTGCAAATTGTTATACTATATTATTTTTGTGCCCTAATAATTTATTTAAACTATTTTTGGTGCATAAAATATCAGCATATAAGTATATATGGGAAAATGGGAAAAAGAAATGGGAAAAGAAAAAGAAAAAGGATTTCCTTTCCTTGTGGGCCGGGGGGGGGGATTTTTGGCCCACATGGGCGCGGGCGCTCGCGCGGGCGAGGCTGGCGGCCCAGCTGGCCCAGCTGTGCGGGGGAGACGGCGAGGGACGGCGTGGAGGCGCGGGCCCACCAGCCAGCGAGAGAGGAGGGGCTGATGGCGTTGGCGACAACGGAGGGGGGGAGGGGCTCGACTGGGGTCGACCGGCGGTGAGGATCCGCGGCGGTTCTCCGCCGCCGGTCCGGTTTTGCGACGGGGAAGCGGTGGCGGAGCATGAGTGGAAGATGAGGATCACAGGGGCGGGGCTAATTTCGCCTGCGGGGGCCTAGGGCGGCCGGTCCGTGGCACGGTGGCGGGCTTCCGCGACGGCGAAGCCGCCGGTGAGTTTTCCGGCCGAGATAGAGTGGAGAAGGTGGCGTGTCGTGAACGTGGAAGTGTGGCGGAACTCTTGGCACTATTTAATTGGACGGAAAGTCGCCAAGGAGGGAGAGGGGAGCTTACCGGAGCGGTGGAGGGAAACACGGCGGCGCTGCTAGCTCAATTGAGCTCGGGGAGGTGTGGAGGAGGAGGCCGGGGCTGGTGTGGAGTGCTCGGGCTCGGCTGTCCCTTTTATAGGCGCCCGGGAGGGGGAGAGGGATGGAGGGGACGGCGAGCTCCGACGAGCTTCCATGATGGCGGGCATGGAGCAAACGGCGACGAGACGGCTCGGGCAGGCTGAGGATGAGGGGACGGCTCGGGCACAGTGGCGGGGTTGTCGCGGAGGGGCTGGCGAGCATTAATGGCGAGGCGACGAGGCGAGGGGTGCTCGGCGGCGATCGCGCCGGGGAGGGATGGGCGAGGGAGAAGGAGCTGACAGGTGGGGTTGGGCTGCCAGTGAGAGAGGGCCGCGCGAGAGAGAGAGAGGGGCGAGGCGCTGACGGGCGGGGTCGGGCTGTCAGCGGGCGGAAGTGGCGCGCGGTGTGGGCCGCCTGGGCCAGAAAGAGAGGGGAGGGAGGCGGGCGCGCGCGAGTTGGGCTAGAAGTCGGCCCAGCCGCGAGAGGGGAGAGGAAAATTCCTTTTTCTTTTCTTTTTCTAATTCTTTCCTTTTTCTTTTCTACTTTTGTGACATTTTGTTTCTTTTCCTCTTAACAAAAATTCTCTAAATGAACTTGGTGGTAAATGTGGCCTATGTGAAGTGCTTCAAATCATTTTAAGTATATGCAAATGATTGGGTGACCTAGGGGTAGGGTTAGGGAGAAGAATAAAACCAAAAGCGGGGGAAGATTAGGGGGGTTAGGGTTTCAAACCTGGGTTGGGATTTTGGGATGTTACAAACCTACCCCACTTAAAGGAATCTCGCCCTCGAGATTTAGACTGGATTTGGGAAAAGGTAAGGGTATTCCCTCCTCAAGAAGTCCTCACTCTCCCAGGTGGCTTCCTCTTCTCCTTCTCTGCTCCACTGAACTTTACAGAGCTTTACTTCTGAGGTGCGGGTCTTTCTGACTGCCGAATCAAGAATCTTCACTGGTTTCTCACGATATTGAAGGTCTTTCTGAATCTGCACTGTCTCTTCTTCGAGGTGACTTTCTGGTGCTTGCAGGCATTTGCGGAGCTGGGACACGTGGAACACATTGTGGATGTCGGACATGGATTCTGGTAGTTCCAGGCGGTATGCGGCGGGTCCTACCTTGCCAATGATGGGATAGGGACCTACAAAACGTGGGGCTAGCTTCCCTTTGACTTGGAACCTTCTGACCCCACGCATTGGAGAAACCTTAAGGTAGACGAAGTCTCCTTCCTCAAATCGGAGTTCCCTCCGCCTGTTGTCTGCGTAACTCTTCTGTCGACTCTGAGCTTCAAGCAACCTTCTGCGGATCAGTGCAACTTTCTCCTCTGCCTACTTGACAAAGGCAGGTCCTTCTAGTGCTTTTCCCCCACGTTGGACCACATGAGAGGGGTCTGGCATTTTTGTCCATACAGTGCTTCGAATGGTGACATCTTGATGCTGGACTGATAGCTATTGTTGTAGGAGAACTCTGCGTAGGGTAGACTGGATTCCCAACTTCTATCAAAAGCTAACACACATGCTCTTAAGAGATCTTCAAGGACTTTGTTGACTCTCTCTGTCTGCCCATCTGTCTGAGGGTGATAAGCGGTACTGAAATCTAGCTTGGTGCCCATAGCTTTCTGAAGGCTTGTCCAGAATTTGGATGTGAACTGGGTTCCTCTGTCTGATACTATCTTCCTTGGGATGCCATGGAGTCTGACTATCTCCTTGAGGTAAATTCGGGCAAGGGTGGCTCCTCCAAAGGTAGTTTTCACTGGAATGAAATGGGCTACCTTGGTGAGGCGATCTATTATTACCCAGATGGAGTCATTCCCTTTCTGTGTCCGGGGTAGTCCGGTTACGAAGTCCATGCCTATTTCTTCCCACTTCCATTCAGGTATCGGGAGGGGTTGTAATAGGCCAGCAGGTTTTTGGTGTTCGGCCTTTGTTCGTTGGCAGATGTCACACCGGGCCACATACTGAGCTATTTCTTTCTTCATCCCCTTCCACCAGTATCTGGTCTTGAGGTCCAGGTACATCTTGGTAGTTCCGGGGTGGATGGAGTAGGCCGAGTCGTGAGCTTCCTTGAGTAGGACTTCTCGGGCCTCCCCTTTTGGTACACACAGACGGTGTTTGAACCAAAGGACTCCTTGGTCATCTGTCCTGAGGTCCGGGAGTTGTTCCTTGCGGGCTTTCTCCACAAGCCTTGTCGTCTCTGGGTCTAGATGTTGAGCCTTGCAGATGAGGTCTTCTAGCATTGGCTTGACTTCGAGACTGTCGTTGTTTCCCAGACATGCATTTAGTTGTGCTGATTCTTCCTTCCAGTCTTCTAGAAAGTTGGTCCCTTTTATTCCGAATGGCTTTCGACTGAGAGCGTCTGCTACCACATTGGCCTTCCCGGGGTGATAGTGAATTTCAATGTCATAATCCTTGATTAGCTCTAACCATCTTCGCTGACGGAGGTTGAGATCAGGTTGAGTGAATATGTACCTCAGACTCTTGTGGTCGGTGAAAATGTGGCATTTGTTTCCGATTTGGTAATGCCTCCATATCTTCAAGGCATGCACTATGGCTGCCAATTCCAGATCATGGGTGGGGTAATTCTGCTCGTGCGGCTTGAGTAGGCGTGATGCGTAAGCGATGACTTTCTCGTTCTGCATTAGCACACACCCTAAGCCTTGCCTCGAGGCATCACAGAAGACGACAAAATCTTGATGAATATCTGGCAGTGATAGAACGGGTGCCATTGTAAGTTTTTCCTTTATGATTTGGAAACTTTCTTCACATTTTGGGGTCCACCTAAATTTATGGTCTTTCTTGAGGAGTTCTGTCATTGGCCTTGCGATGCTGGAGAATCCTTTGATGAAGCGGCGGTAATACCCTGCCATTCCTAGGAAGCTTCGAACTTCACTGACGTTGGTTGGTTGCCTCCATTTTGACACTGCTTCTACTTTGGAAGGGTCCACTTCTATTCCTTCTGCGGTTAAGATATGCCCAAGGAAGGCTATCTTTTCCAACCAGAATTCACATTTACTGAGTTTGGCAAAAAGTTGGTGTGCTCTAAGTTTTCCAAGGACAATCCGAAGGTGACGCTTATGGTCTTCGCGGTTCTTGGAGTAAATAAGGATGTCGTCGATGAAGACTACGACAAACTTATCTAGCTCCTCCATAAACACTTTATTCATGAGGTTCATGAAAAAGGCGGGTGCGTTTGTCAGTCCGAACGGCATTACCGTGAATTCATATTGCCCGTACCGGGTGACAAATGCAGTCTTTTGGATGTCCGCTTCCTTGATCCTCAGTTGGTGGTAACCAGACCTTAGGTCTATCTTGGAGAAGTACTTGGCTCCTTGAAGCTGATCGAAGAGGTCGTCAATCCGAGGAAGTGGGTACTTGTTCTTGATGGTAACTTCATTTAACGATCGGTAATCAATACACATTCTCATACTTCCATCCTTCTTGGAGACAAACAGGACTGGTGCTCCCCAAGGTGATGAGCTAGGATGAATGTACCCTTTTTGCTGAAGATCTGAGATTTGAAGCTTCAGTTCTGCTAACTCGGTTGGAGCCATGCGGTATGGTCTCTTTGCGATGGGTGCTGTTCCAGGAATCAGGTCTATGTAGAACTCCACTTCTCTTTCTGGCGGCATTCCTGGCAATTCTTCGGGAAACACATCCATGAATTCTTCTACTACTAATATACTTTCCGTTGTTATACTGAACATCATTGGGTCACTGGCGGGTGGCTGTGCCTGGCAAGAGACTGACTTTCCCTGCTGGTCGGTGAGGAGGACTGTCTTGTCTGCGCAACTGATGATGCCTTTGTGTTTATTTAGCCAATCCATTCCTAGGATCACATCAATTCCCTTGGATGGCAAGACGATTAAGTCTGCCAGGAACACTACCCCACTTAAAAGGATTCTGACTTGGGAACATTTTAGCTGGCATAGGAGGTCGGACCCTGGGGTTCGGGTGACCAAAGGAATCTCTAGGGGAGTAGAGGGAATGCCATATTTTTCCACAAAGCTAGTGACTATGAAAGAGTGGGATGCTCCAGAATCGAAAAGTACGGTAGCGGGAGTAAATTCAACCAGGAACTCACCGAGTACTACTCCCGGAGCCTGCTGAGCTTCCTGGGCATCGACGTGATTTACACGTGCCCTCCCTTGGTACGGAGTCTTGTTCTGCTGGCTGACGGCGGAGGGCGCCTTGAGGGCGGGTGCCGAGGTATTCTTCGGGCCATTCACCGAGTTGGAGTAGGCGGGTCCCTGTGGCTTCAGCTGCGGACAGTTGTTCTTGAAGTGACTTGGATCACCGCAGTGCCAACATGCATTAGCCGGAGGTTGGTTGCTTGCCACCGAGGGAGAATGGAAAGAGCTCTAACTCTGCTGGCTGAATCGTGATGGAGTGGGTCCAGCTGGCCTACTGAAGTTGGGCCCCTTGGGTGGAAACCCAAATGATCGAGTCTTCTGGTGCCGGTCCTGCTGTTGTGCCCGGAGAACCTGGAACTTCCTTTTGAGGTGCCCTTTTTCTTCCTCCTTAGCTCTTTCAACTTGCATGGCCTTGTTGGAAAGGTGAGAGAAGTTGAGGAAGTCTTGGCTAGCCAGAATTGTCTTGAGTTCTGGCCTGAGTCCCTTGAGGAAACGGGCCATCTTCTTGCTCTCAGTATTGACATCATCTGGCGCGTAGCGGGCTAGTTCCGTGAACTTGTGCACATATTCGCTGACAGATCTTCCGTCTTGAGTCAATTCTCGGAACTCGTCCTCCTTAAGCTGTACCAATCCTTGGGGCACATGGTGCTCCCGGAAAGCTGCCTCAAATTCCGCCCAGGTAGCATCTCTGATGGTGACGTTGAAGGTGTCCCACCAGGCTAAGGCCATCCCAGAGAGTTGATGGGCAGCCAGTTGAACACGCTGATTTTCTGGGCAACCAATGGCTTCCAGCTTCCTTTTGATCGTTCGCATCCAATCGTCTGCATCGAGGGGGTTGCTTGATCCGGCGAACGTGGGAGGTTTGAGTCTCAGGAAGTCCCCCATTCTGTCTTGCGGTCTTCCACCATTTGGCCGTTGATTTTCCAGATTTCGAGTGAGGACCTCGATGAGCCGGGTCTGATTGGCTAGAACTTGGGCTAGGTCTAAGGGTAGGGGTGGAGGTGCGGGGAGGTGGGTTTCACTTTCCTCTCTAACGACTTCCCCTTCAGCTCTTCGGGGGAAACCTGCTCCAATCCCTGAGGCGGTAGGCGTGGTTTTATCCGAAGCCATCTGCCAGGGAAGAGAGTCACTATTATGCACATGCAAATTGTTCTCAACCAAGTTATTTTATTCATTACACCATCACATTACAAGCATAAGACTACTACAGAGGAAAACTACACGAGGGCGTTCTTCGAGGTGCTAGCGAGTTCCTTGTCTAAGGTGTCCCCAAATGCCTTGAGAAGATCATCGAGGCTGGCTAGGGATACATCTTCTTCGTCGGACCAGTCATCGATTCTGGGGGGAGGTAGGGCTAGAGGGGCCTTCTTCTTCTTCTTCTCTGTCTGGCATCCTTGGTTAGTGGTCTTCTTCTGGATCTTCCTTTTGGGGGCGAGTGCCTTTAGCTTCTTGTCATAGTCTATCTTCAAGGTCCGATAGGCCTCACGGGTGTTGGCTTCCTCGCCTTCCGCTATGCTGAGACTCTCCTGGAGGGATACCTTCTCTTGCGTAAGCTCTTTGACTTGCTGCTCTAGGCATTCCACTCGGGAGTTTAGGTGGGTACAATGGGAGGAGAGCTCATCGTAGTGGTTGTCGAGGGTGTGGAGGTATCCTGCCATGTAGACGATAGTGGGATCATCTTCTATGGGATCTCCTCCTGACAGAGCCTGGAGTCTTTTCTTCCAGGTGGGGGTGTTTTTGTTGCTGGGTGGGAAGTATCGGAGGGGAGTCTCAAAGGTCTCTCGGCTATAGTTTTGGCACAGTTGTTTGAGGGCTTTTTGAGCAACGCTCTGGCATGTGTCTGGGAAGCGGTGCCCGATGAAGGTAATTTGGAAAGGATGGTGGTTTGGGTAGTTCCGGCTTTCTCCCAAGTAGACTGCCATGGAGCACTTTTCCATTCCATTTTCACGGTACTCTTTCCAGACGTATTCGGGCTTCTTGCGGATCCCCAAGCGCAGTGCGCAGCTTCGAAGAAGGTGAGGAAAGCCTTCCTCCTCTGAGCAATAGGAAGTCCTAATCACCCAGGGGTTTTCCATCTGGTAGACGAAAAGAAAGGTCTATTAATATCGGGAAAAGGGGAAAGAATGTTTCTTGGAGGTAAGAGGTGTTTTCTTGTTAAGGCAACTTTTAAGGTCAGGGCTGTGGTCTACGGCCAGTCCTATAGGCTTTGATACCACCTGAAGCGTCCCGATCCTTTGGGACTCAAATGTGATACAATTACTAGTCCCAGGAGGCTAGTAATCACATTCATTACTTCAAATGGTTACAGAGTCTGAATAATGTTATTACAATACCGGGGATACAAGCTCGAAAGTGAGCCGAAACGAAATAAAGCGCAGTGGAAGATAAAATAGCCCAGGCCACAGGCGGAACTGGGTGAAGACACAGCCCCATCAATCAAGCATAGCAGAAAAGAAGTCTTCAGCTGCTGAAAAACATAAATAAATCTGGGTGAATACACTAGGTATTCAGCAAGCCCACCCGGCTCCCGTAAAGAGAAAGTGACCTATATTGTACATGCTTATTGTGGTGGAGTTGAAGTCACTCATACTTTTTCAGAGAAAGGCAGTACTCAATAGTTAGGGTTTTTCCCAAAACAATAGAAGTAACACTTGCTTGACTACCACTGAGCTTCCGCTCCCGTGGTACTACTTTCTTTCTAGAACATACACACACATTTCCCTGTTCCCAGTTGTAGTAGAAAAACACTAATTGTCATACCATACCAGACTCGTCCATACCAGTGGACACGCAGTCACGCACTATTCGAATAGGTTTAGACTCTGTGCAGAGGGGTACACTTTACCCACTAGTCCGGCTCTGCGATCTCATGGCCAATGAGATCCGAATCCGAAACTCTTTCCTTCCTTGTACGTCCGAACCTTAATGGTTATACCGGAAGGAGTCAGGCCACCACCATGTCCAAACCGGACAAAACATTCCCCTTCCTTATCCTTCCGGTGCTACCCCAGCCTTCATAACCCTGGGGTGGGACCGTACGAGTTCAGATTGAGTGGCTGCCCACACAGCCTCGAGTGGTTGTACTTTTTGGGAGTACAGGTAATGAAAGATGACAAACCGGTCCTTATATAAGAGGACGATCCTTCTGCTCACGCCTAAACCAGCTGAGCCAACACCTTAGGCCCTCCCCTAAACCAGGGAGTCCCTGATCATCCTACTTCACTAGGTGATGAGGGTGAGTACCCTTCATCGCAATCTTTTTGGAAAACATTTCACTTATACCCCTTTTTACTTGTCCCATATCTTTAATCGAAGTAATAGTTAATGCGGGCTCTCTCATGCTTACCATGCAATTCGATTCCCATCCCATAATCCAGGCATAGGCAGTGGTAGAGAGAAATAGGTAAATAATGCATCAAGGGAAGGATGGACTTGCCTTCGACGAAGCTTTCCTGGCACAAGAGGTTAATCTCGGAGGGGTCGGGTTCCTGCCCTTCTTCCGGAGCTAAGAGTTCCGGAGGATCGGATCCCTCTTCCACTAATTAAAACATAGCAAAAAACAATACATCAAACATGGTGACTTTTGTGGAGTGTGCAAATTGTTATACTTTGTTATTTTTGTGCCCTAATAATTTATTTAAACTATTTTTAATGTATAAAATATCAGCATATAAGTATATATGGGAAAATGGGAAAAAGAAATGGGAACAGAAAAAGAAAAAGGATTTCCTTTCCTGGTGGGCCGGGGGGGATTTTTGGCCCACATGGGCGCGAGCGCTCGCGCGGGCGAGGCTGGCGGCCCAGCTGGCCCAGCTGTGCGGGGGAGACGGCGAGGGACGGTGTGGAGGCGCGGGCCCACCAGCCAGCGAGAGAGGAGGGGCTGACGGCGTTGGCGACAACGGAGGGGGGGGAGGGGCTCGACCGGGGTCGACCGGCGGTGAGGATCCGACGGGGTCGACCGGCGGTGAGGATCCGCGGCGGTTCTCCGCCGCCGGTCCGGTTTTGCGACGGGGAAGCGGTGGCGGAGCATGAGTGGAAGATGAGGATCACAGGGGCGGGGCTAATTTCGCCTGCGGGGGCCTAGGGTGGCCGGTCCGTGGCACGGTGGCGGGCTTCCGCGACGGCGAAGTCGTCGGTGAGTTTTCCGGCCGAGATAGAGTGGAGAAGGTGGCGTGTCGTGAACGTGGAAGTGTGGCAGAACTCTTGGCACTATTTAATTGGACGGAAAGTCGCCAGGGAGGGAGAGGGGAGCTTACCGGAGCGGTGGAGGGAAACACGGCGGCGCTGCTAGCTCAATTGAGCTCGGGGAGGTGTGGAGGAGGAGGTCGGGGCTGGTGTGGAGTGCTCGGGCTCGGCTGTCCCTTTTATAGGTGCCCGGGAGGGGGAGAGGGATGGAGGGGACGGCGAGCTCCGACGAGCTTCCATGATGGCGGGCATGGAGCAAACGGCGACGAGACGGCTCGGGCAGGCTGAGGATGAGGGGACGGCTCGGGCACAGTGGCGGGGTTGTCGCGGAGGGGCTGGCGAGCATTAATGGCGAGGCGACGAGGCGAGGGGTGCTCGGCGGCGATCGCGCCGGGGAGGGATGGGCGAGGGAGAAGGAGCTGACAGGTGGGGTTGGGCTGCCAGTGAGAGAGGGCCGCGCGAGAGAGAGAGGGGCGGGGCGCTGACGGGCGGGGTCGGGCTGTCAGCGGGCGAAAGTGGCGCGCGGTGTGGGCCGCCTAGGCCGGAAAGAGAGGGGAGGGAGGCGGGCGCGCGCGAGTTGGGCTGGAAGTCGGCCCAGCCGCGAGAGGGGAGAGGAAAATTCCTTTTTCTTTTCTTTTTCTAATTCTTTCCTTTTTCTTTTCTACTTTTGTGACATTTTGTTTCTTTTCCTCTTAACAAAAATTCTCTAAATGAACTTGGTGGTAAATGTGGCCTATGTGAAGTGCTTCAAATCATTTTAAGTATATGCAAATGATTGGGTGACCTAGGGGTAGGGTTAGGGAGAAGAATAAAACCAAAAGGGGGGGAAGATTAGGGGGGGTTAGGGTTTCAAACCTGGGTTGGGATTTTGGGATGTTACAGTACCGGTTCCGCAGTCGAGGAGGCGCAGCATTGGCGCGAGTGGCGGTGTAACTTCTCGCACGTCGTAACCGGCGCGACGGTTACATGACATGCGGGCCCGCTTTTTTTGCACTGGTCCGCCGGATGTGGACGGAGCTGAAGGGGCGCACAGTTGTGGTGCAGTTGGATGCCTGTCGCGTTGCAGTCAACCCTTTTGACCCTCGGTTTCTGCGAAGATGGGAGAGCGCTTGTAACCGTGGGACGGTTACATGCCTCGCGTGCGGCGGTTCGCCTTCTTCGTGCTTCGGATCAGCTGTATGACGTGTGGGTCCCAGCCCCCGTGTCGTAGGGGGAGAACCCTGGAGGATGTCAGTGGGGATTTCGCCCGTGACGCTAAGGGGTGCAAGTGAGGAGGTCTGCCTATAAAAGGGGGATCGATCCCTCAGGCAGTGGCCATGCCTTCGTTCTCCCCTCATGCATCGCGCCCTTCTGCCTTTTGAGCCCCCGGATGGGGTGCTCCAGCATTGCCTTGCTCTTGCTGTCGTTGGAGGAGCGCGGCCTCGTGGAGATCGGCACCTTTCAGCCATCGCTCGGCTTCAAGGATTTTTGTCGTGCAGCCCGACTGCATTCCCTCACCAATGGGCGGTTTGGTGGGGAGAAGCAAGCCGGGCTGCGGCCTCCGCCCCGCCCTCAGCTTCAAGGATCTTCGTCATCCTTGCTGAGGCGGTGGGAGGGCTGAGCCGGGGTTCGCCTCTGCGTAGGCAGCGGCCCGCTCCTTCCTTCAGTGATCTGGGGGAAGGGCATTCGCTGCCTGTGGCGCTAGTAGCCGCCGCGCGACTGGCTCCCCGGCACGAGTGGCTATGGTGCTATATCCGGTGCCCCCCACCGCAGGTCCTCTACACCCGGCGGGTGCGCTTCGGGGCGGACGACGTACGCCGGTTTAGCTCCGTCTCTTCGGCTTTAACGGCTGGTTCTCGTCTCTCAAGGGCGAGGGCCTCTTGGCTGCAGCGTTTGCCCTGTAGCCGTTGCTGCAGTTGTCTAGCCGCCCGAGACGGAGGTTGTTGTCGCTGCTGCTGGAGCGGCTGCCGGCGGGCCACTGGGAGTTCGTTGTCCCACAGGCCCTCTAGTGCGGTGGTAGTTCATACCCGTGGGAGCAAAACCAGAGTCCCGTTTGTAAGGAGATATACCGGGTTTTTGCCGGAGCAAAATGTAACTGCTTCAAGTACTTAGACATTTGTCGTAGGTCGGGAGAACCGCCGAGGGTTCTGCCGATGTCTAAGTCTATGTAGCATAGTTACCCCCAAGTATATGTGTTTGTTCTTTGTGGCTATCGAGGCCTGAACATTTGGATATTCAAGAATGAAGCTGTGTGTCTTCCTCATTCCGAGCACTGGGACTTATCTGTTGGCTAGCCGAACCACTTAACCGAGCGTCGGTCGCCTTTCGCGGAAGGTGACGAGTGAGGTGTCCGTATCCCGGAGGCGTAGGAGTCCCTCGGCTCTGTCGACCTTGCCTCTCTAGGCTTCTCTTGCTCAGTTTTTGGAACCCTCGGCTGCTCTGCGATGAGCCGGAGCCGGAGTGTAATACCCAAATTGTAAGGGAGTGTAAAAGGAGGGATTGTTTCCTTTGAATGTGAGTACACCTCTATCATCATCACATGTGCCTGATCATGATTAAAAAAAATGAGTAAATCATTCATTACTAAGGCACAAATAAATCATTGCATCATATTGGATTTTTGTTTGTGCATTTAAAACAATGATAATATGAATAAATAAATAAATAAAATAAATAATAATGAGAAGAGGATTAGAGGAAAGAAGGAAATAATATACAATATAAAATAATATTATAATTAAATAATTTCCTCATAATATGGTATGATCAATATGCATAGTCAACATGAGTTTAAATTTGCACCCAAGATTTAATTCAAATCTGGATTCAAAAGAATTATAAATAAAAGAAAACAGAAAATAAAACGAAAAAGGAAAAGAAAAGGGGATTTACCTGGGCCTCGTTACCACTTTTCGGCCCACAGTCACTTTGGCTCCCGCTGCGCCAGCCCAAGACTACCGCGTGTGGACGTTATGCTCTGCGCTCCTCCCTGTCACGCGAGCCCCACATGTCAGGCGGGTTTCTGTAGATCTTCCCTGAACGCCGTACTTCGCCCACCTCCCAACAACCTCCGTATCCCTGGCCGTGCATGCCGGATGTGCATGGCGACTTCCAGACTCTTGATATAGGATGGATGTCGTCCCTTTCCCGTGCCCCTATCCAAACCGCGCAGGGCCCTCTCAATTCCACGGCGTTAGAGAAATCGCCGACCCGAACCCACCGGATTGGAGCTCGGGCTTGTCGTCGCCACCGTCAGGGCTCCTCTGCAACTACCCTTGGCTGTGGATCGGTTTCGCGAGGGCGGCGCGCGTGGATCTACCGGCAGCAGGGTCGGCTGGCAACTCACCGGTATGAGACCACTTCACACCTTCTCGGCATTCCGTCATTGTCGAAGCATACATCGCCGCTCTACCTCGGGGTCGTCTTGCTCAAGCTCGGTGCGCCGGGGGCGAAGTGCGTTCGGGTCACGGCGCGTGTGGAGGCTGCGACGATTACCGTAGCGTGGTCGGCGTGTTCCGCGACGTCAAGCTTCGGCACCGACGAGGCCGCTGTAACACCCGGTTTTAAAGAACAAAGCCGGGTGCATCTCATACATGCGCCAAGAAGACAACATATATAATAACAGAGTGTATAGAGATAAATGTCATTAACATCAGAGTATTTATTACATAGCGGAAGACTTATTACAAAATGAAATAATAAAGATAAAATAAACTAAGGATCGTCGGCGCCAATGTCGACTGGGAAACGCCACCTAGATCAGATCGAACTCCTCAGTGTTAGGCAGCTCCTCCTGAACCACCTGATCATCTCCTGTGGGGGGGGGTGTGTGAGACAGCAAGGGTGAGCTCACACATGATCATAGCTCAACAAGTTGTGGGGAACCAGTGGACATAAACTCACAAAGGTGTGAGTTCATGTGATGTGTAAGGCTGAATCAATGACAGGGTTAAAGCTGAGCATTGCTTTTAAGTAGTTGGTCAAAATTTTATTAGCAGTTACTAAGTGTAAGTAAATACCAAACCATGAGTAAAGTAGTAGAACAAAATTAATAACAAACCCATGCAATGCAAATGACAAAATTTAATTTAAGTTCCATAATTAAACATCAGAGAGTCCTGAGCTGCTCATGACCGTGAGCTCGGCTAGTATACCAGTTTTACACTCTGCAGAGGTTGTACCCTTTACCCACAAGTCATGTTACCCATCTGCCAAGGGGTCATGAATCCCATATACCTCTACCTAGGAAGCACGGCAGGGCAACACTACGAGGCCTTTACAAAGTTCCACTAGCTTCCGAAAACCCGCTACAGTTTATGGGAAGATCCAGTAAAGGGTTCCTGGCTGATAGCCATCGCAGCAAAATCAACCAGGGACCTCCCCGCACTGACCTCTCCCCTACTGCCCTTGCCCCTTTCGGGTAAGGTAGTCTTCCACTAGTTTTCCTAATTAGTCAGCCAAGGGCGTCCCATTCCACCCTTGTGGTGGCACGTGGTTCTCAAGTTAAGCTCTATGTTCCAATTAACATTAATGATAACAACATGAACATAAACAGAATAACAACAAGAATTGGAACATAGAGGTAATAAATGATTATCCCAAAACCATATAAAGCAATAGCAAACTACCCAAGTGATTCAGGGGTAAACAAGGTAGTGAGATAAACAATCTAGGGAGTCCTATTGGGTCCCATCAAAATTAACCTATGCATGAGTATGTGATATTAAAGAACATTATTGGGTAAAAAGTGGTCAAGGGCACAACTTGCCTTCAATGAGCTCCTGCTCAGCTACTTCAACCTGCTGCTCACCAGGATCCTCAGCAACGGGCTCTTCTACTCGCCACAATACAAACAAGCACAGTGCATATAGGGAAATTAACATTACACCAAACATATAAACAAAATGCACAGAGATATTCTACATATTAAAATAAAATCCCAGGAACAGAAATCATAATTTTCTGAATTATAGATTTTAAGTTATGCATTTTCAAAGGTTTTATGTGCATTAAATAGGATTAAGTGATAAATAAATTTCCTTACTGTTTTCATGATAAACAGAGGCTCTAGGTGATAGAGAATAAAATTACAAAATTTTAGGAACTGGAATGGATGAATTTGGAGTTAGTATGAATTTTCTATGAATTTATAAAGTTCTAGCAATTATTTTCATATTAAAAATTCATTTTCTATTTCTTTTATTCAATTTAAAAGACCTCTGGACTGGGCGTCAATTCTGGAGAAACCCAGGGGTCTCGGTGTAAATTTCTACAGACACAGAGAACAGTGGAGATGGATGGCGGGTTGGTTTCTAGTAAGTGTAGGGGTTCTTTTGTAATACGCGCAAGCCGAAGGGGTATCCATCCATATGGGCCGTCCGATCAGCAGTCAATGCGCCAGATTAGATCTCAGATTTAATGAATCGGTATGCGACGACAGTCGTTGGATCCTAAACCCACGGCCCAGATTTAATGAGTCGCGGATCCACTCCGCGCCACTGGATCACGCATCAACGGTCCCTGTGCGATCGAGCGAAGGGGTATCCCATGGCCTAATCTCGACCGTTCATCCCCCGATCGATGGCCGCGAAGTCGTCGCCTCCCCTGGACCCCGAGCGCGGCGGCGCACTCCCCTACCGCGGCGGCCCGCTCGCCGGAGCCCCACCGATTCGGCCACAATCCGACCCTATTCTCCAATTAAACCAGGCTACACTAAGGCAAAGGTAGGGCGAACGCAATGGGGGATCAATTACCTCAGATTGGCGACGATGGTAGCTCGGCCACGACGCGGCGCGGGTTCACGGCGAAAGAGCAGCGACGGCGAGGAATCTCCGGTCGTCAGCTGCACGATGCGCCAAGGCAAGCTCTCAGCCGCGACCCACCGGACCAGGTGAGGCTCCCGCACCCCAAACCTCGGTCCAATTGCTGAGGAACCGACCGGTCAACGACGGCGGAACGGATCTCCTCCCACGGTGCGCGGCGGCGTTCTCCCTCACTCGAACTCCCTCTCTCTGTGCGATTCACGGCGGCGCAAGCGGATGAGGAGGGAAGGAAGGAGCAGAGGAGTTCGCCTACTTATCCTCTGTGGACTCGGCTCGGCTAGAAAGAGGTCGCCCGCGATTCACGGCAACGGCGGCGAGTATCTCGCGCGGTTTGTTAAGGCGAAGAAGAACGGGCTGACACGGGGGGTCGGGTTGTCAGCGGCCGCGCGTGCGAAGTAAAGGAGAGCGCGTGCAGTGTGCGACCGACGAGTGGGGCCCGCGAGCGAGTGAGAGTGAGGCAGGCGCGCGGCTGAAGCGCAGAAGTGGGCCGTCGCGGGTGATTTGGCCAGTGGGCCGAATAAGGAGCCTGCGGCCCAGGTAGGCTTGTATTCCCTTTCTCTTTTTCTTTTATGTGTCTCTCTTTTTTTTTTTACCTCTCATTTTTAATTTCCAATTGAATTCAAATATGAATGTGAACTTTGTACATAAGTTAAATATACAAAATAAACCTGCTAGTACTGTAGTCTTTTATTGATCCATATATTTTGTCTTATATAGTATTTATTATTTCCAATCTTCCCCCAATTTGCACTTTTGGGATTAAATCCAATTCTCTTCTCATTATTATGTTTTCATGTTATTATTTATTTATTTTTATTGCCACAAAATGCACACCAAATAAAGTCCAGCATGATGCACAGGTTATTTATGTGTTCTTGGTTCTAATTATCCTCTTTCAACTAGTGTTGATCACATGTAAAGAATAGTAGAGACCACAAATTATTGAGATTATCTCTCTCCTCTTCTATTACACTTTTGAGTATTACAAATCCTACCCCCCTTAAAAATAATCTCGTCCTCGAGATTTAAGAAGATCTAGGGAAAAGGTGGGGAAAATCTATGCGAAGCTCTTCTTCTCTTTCCCAAGTTGCTTCATCTTCACCGTGGTGACTCCATTGGACTTTGCACATCTTTATCACCTTATTTCTTGTAACTCGAGTCAATGTATCCAAAATCTTGATCGGGTACTCCGTGTAAGTCAAATCACCTTGAACACTGAGCTCTTCCATTGGTAACTGTTCCTCGGGAACACGGAGACATTTCTTTAGTTGAGATACGTGGAACACATTATGCACATCCGATAGACTAGCAGGTAATTCGAGTTGGTATGCCATCTCCCCAACTCTTCTAAAGATCAAGAACGGTCCAATGTAGCGAGGGGATAATTTGCCCTTAACTTTAAATCTCCTCATTCCACGAAGTGGTGACACTTTGAGATACACATAATCTCCTTCTTCAAATTCCAGTGGTCTCCTTCTATTATCAGCATAACTCTTTTGCCTGGTTTGAGCCACTCTCAAATTCTCTCGAATTATACGAACTTGCTCTTCTGCTTCTTGAATCAATTCAGGACCAAAGAACTGTCTCTCTCCAGTCTGATCCCAATATAGAGGAGTCCTGCACTTTCTCCCATATAAAGCTTCAAAAGGTGACATCTTCAGACTGGCCTGGTAACTATTATTATACGAGAACTCAGCATAAGGCAGACTCTTATCCCAACTTCCTCCATGCTGAAGGGCACATGCTCTCAACATATCTTCCAATACTTGATTAGTCCTTTCAGTCTGTCCATCAGTCTGAGGGTGATAAGCCGTACTGAAATTCAACTTCGTGCTCATGTTCTCATGAAAGCTTCTCCAAAATCTTGAGGTAAACTGTGAACCTCGGTCAGACACGATCTTCTTTGGTACTCCATGTAAACACACAATCCGAGCCATATATAACTCTGCTAGCTGAGAACCTCTATAAGTAGTCTTCACAGGAATAAAGCGAGCCACTTTAGTCAATCTATCCACAATCACCCATATAGCATCATATCCTTTCTGGGTGCGAGGCAATCCAGTAATGAAATCCATACCAATCTCTTCCCATTTCCACTCGGGTATCTTCAGTGGATGCAATAGTCCAGCTGGCCTCTGATGTTCAGCCTTAACTCTTTGACATACATCGCACATAGCCACATGTGCAGCTACATCTCTTTTCAATCCATACCACCAATATTTCCGTTTCAAATCCTGATACATCTTGGTACTACCAGGATGAATAGAATAATCCGAGTCATGGGCCTCCTTTAAAATAGTCTCTCGCAGGCTTTTAATATCAGGAACACATATCCTGTCTTTGAACCATACAGTGCCCTGCTCATCTTCCGTGAACTCCGGAACTCGACCTTCAGTAATCAGATCCTTAATCTCTTTTATCTTATCATCACCAATTTGTCCTTTGCGGATCTCTTGCTCCAAAGTAGGTTCCACATCAATAGTAACTCCTTCAGTATGAGCAATTATCCCCAGGTTAAGTCTCCTGAAGTCCTCAACAATCTCATCGGGTAGCTGGGCAACAACAGCTGAATGAACATGCTCCTTGCGACTCAAGGCATCTGCAACCAAATTTGCCTTGCCCGGGTGATAGTGAATCTCCAAATCATAATCCTTAATAAGCTCCAACCAACGGCGTTGCCTAAGGTTGAGATCCTTCTGAGTGAATATATACTTCAGGCTCTTATGGTCCGTGTATACTTGGCACTTAGTTCCCATGATGTAGTGTCTCCAAATCTTAAGTGCATGCACAACGGCTGCCAATTCCAAGTCATGAGTAGGGTAGTTCAATTCATGTCTCCGCAACTGACGAGAAGCATAAGCAATCACATGTCCTTCTTGCATGAGCACACATCCTAAGCCTTGGCCACATGCATCGCAATAGATGTCAAATCCTTTCTGCAGGTCTGGCATAACCAATACTGGTGGCGACATCAATCTCTTCTTCAATAGATCAAAGCTGTCTTGACACTTCTCGTCCCACTTAAATTCTTTTCCTTTCTCCAAAAGCGAAGTCATCGGCTTAGCAATCTTAGAGAATCCTTCAATAAATCTCCGATAGTAGCCTGCTAATCCCAAGAAACTCCGAATCTCAGTAACTGTAGTGGGTACTCTCCACTCCATTATCTCCTTAACCTTAGCAGGATCCACTGCTATTCCTCCATTAGAAATAATATGACCAAGAAATGGCACTTCGCCAATCCAAAACTCGCACTTGCTGAACTTAGCATAGAGTTGATTATCTCGTAGCTTCTGTAGCACCATCCTCAGATGTTCTTCGTGATCACTTTCACTCTGAGAATAAATGAGAATATCGTCGATGAATACCACGACGAATCTGTCCAAATACTCCATAAACACCTTGTTCATTAAGTTCATAAAATAGGCCGGTGCGTTAGTCAATCCAAACGACATAACTGTGAACTCATATAATCCATATCTAGTCGAGAAAGCCGTCTTGGGAATATCCGATGGTCTAATCCTCATCTGATGATAACCGGATCGGAGATCAATCTTCGAAAATACTCTTGCACCTCTCATTTGATCAAACAAATCTTCAATACGGGGCAACGGATACTTGTTCTTCACTGTAACATCATTAAGAGATCTATAATCCACACACATCCGCTGCGATCCATCCTTCTTCTGTACAAACAAGACCGGTGCTCCCCAAGGTGAGGAACTTGGACGAATGTACCCAGCCTCTTGTAACTCAGTTAACTGCTTCTTAAGTTCCTTCAACTCCTCTACGGACATTCTATATGGCCGTTTAGAAATAGGGGCGGTTCCAGGTAAAAGGTCAATAACGAACTCAACTTCTCTATCAGGTGGCATCCCTGGTAACTCCTCTGGAAAGACATCCGGAAAATCTCTAACCACCCGGATATTGTTACCAACAAACTCCTCAGGCATAAAGAACATTGCACGCATAGATGAGGAGGTTACTGCAATATTAACTTGAAACCTTTCTCCTTTAGTAGTAGTGAGTTCTACGGTACCTCTACCACATGCTATAACGGCCTTTGCCTTTCTTAGCCACGACATACCAAGGATCAAATCTATACTGCTTGACTCCAATATTATAGCAGTGGCTCCAAATTCTCTACCCATAATGGTTAATGTCAATCTACGTGTCATTTGATTCGCCTCAACAGGCCCTTTAGGTGTAATTACTATCAGGGGTGTTCTCATTTGTAGCAGTGGTATTTCATTTGTGTTGGCATATCTAGCAGACATGAATGAATGTGTAGCACCAGAATCAAATAATATGGTTGCAGGAATTGCATTAACATAAAACATACCAATTACGAGGTCCCCTCCATCCGGAGTAGCATCCACGCTGACTTGATTAACCTTGGCAATAGAATATCCTTTGCCAGGGGTCTGTTGCTGCCTGTTCTGAACTGGAGTAGTAGCAATCCTTTGTGGGCAGACATTTGCATAGTGACCAATCTTCCCACACTTGTAACATTGAGTGCCCGGACTCTGTCCTGAAAACTTCGTCGGAGTGCCAGTAGGGGTAGCCTGTCTAGGAGGTGGAGTCCTCAGTGGTGACTGCGGAACTGGGCGTGGTCCTCCGGGTCGAGTCGGTGTACCCTGTGGTGAACTGTAGCGAGGACGAACACTGCTGCTTCCTTGTCCTTGAGATATTGCCTTCCTCTTCAAATCTCCCAGTTGAACACGCTTGTGTTCAATAGCCAGTGCCTTATCAAGCAGCCTCTGAAATGACGGAAATGTGTGTGCCACTAGTGCATACTGCAAGGGTCCATTAAGTCCTTCAATGAAATGCTCCTGCTTCCTCTCGTCTTCAGCAACTTCTTCAGGGGCATATCTGGATAACTGAATAAACTTGTCGCGGTACTTGCTGACTGACATACTTCCTTGCTTCAGCGACAGAAACTCCTTCTTCTTGATCTTTATCATCCCAGCTGGAATATGGTAATTCCTGAACTGCGTACTGAACTCTGCCCAGGTAATAGTATCAGCAGCATCGTGGGCAGCAGTATAAGAATCCCACCAGTCAGCAGCAGGACCAATCAGACGTCCAGAAGCATATAAGACCTTCTCCCGATCAGTGCACTGTGCAATATTCAGCATCTTCTCGACAGACTTCAGCCAATCATCCGCGTCCAGTGGATCAGGTGAGCTAGCGAATGTAGGTGGCTTATGACTCATGAACTCCCTATGCTTATCTCGGGGTGGAACTGGTGGTGGTGGTGGTGGAGGCAGTGGTACTTGTTGCTGTTGTTGTTGCATTTGCTGTTGCAGCTGCTGCTGTTGCGCCCTCCTTTCCTGGCGTATCTCATCTCGCTCCTGGCGTAACTCTTGTCGTATATCCTCTCTTTCTTGACGCATCTCCTGGCGTTCTTGCTGCATCTGAGCACGCATATCAGCCATAGTATCTGCCATCTGCTGCATCATCGCCATCTGAGCAGCAACCAGTGGGTCAACTCCGCCTGGTGGAGGATTGGGAGGATTCATCCCCGCAGGCTGTGGCTGAGGTTGTCTTCGAGTGTGTTGGTTAGGAGGCAAGTCAATTCCACCACCCCGCCTGGTATTGACCATCTGAGTTAGATACATATGGTAAGAAAATAGTAGACAAGGCAGGTATTTACAAATCAGGTTACTTTGGGGAATTTACTAGCTAAGCAGATTAATATTTTACATATCCTAGCTAATTCAATGCCTTATGGTGGTACATGCCAAGATGTCCATCTATAATAATTCAATCAATCGAAGAAGCAAATCAGGCATTTAGCATCAGCACAATCAAACAATATTTTTAAATAGAGAAAATAGTTTTAATTTTGTCTTAGGTTCCCTATCTCTTAAAAATGTCATAGGGGTAGGGATTCCAAGGTTTGAAATCCATCTTGTCTCAGAGTAGAAAAGGTAAGAATGATCAGAGTAGAACAGTAGAAGGTGAGACAGGATCAAGATAAGTGTAGAAAGAATCAGAGTAAGGTGAGTGTAGAATGAATCAGAATGAGATAAGTAGGTAAGGGTTTGTCCAGTCTATCTAGGTTTCGTCCTACAGTCAACATTTCCTCTGATACCACTTCTGTAACACCCGGTTTTAAAGAACAAAGCCGGGTGCATCTCATACATGCGCCAAGAAGACAACATATATAATAACAGAGTGTATAGAGATAAATGTCATTAACATCAGAGTATTTATTACATAGCGGAAGACTTATTACAAAATGAAATAATAAAGATAAAATAAACTAAGGATCGTCGGCGCCAATGTCGACTGGGAAACGCCACCTAGATCAGATCGAACTCCTCAGTGTTAGGCAGCTCCTCCTGAACCACCTGATCATCTCCTGTGGGGGGGGGGGTGTGTGAGACAGCAAGGGTGAGCTCACACATGATCATAGCTCAACAAGTTGTGGGGAACCAGTGGACATAAACTCACAAAGGTGTGAGTTCATGTGATGTGTAAGGCTGAATCAATGACAGGGTTAAAGCTGAGCATTGCTTTTAAGTAGTTGGTCAAAATTTTATTAGCAGTTACTAAGTGTAAGTAAATACCAAACCATGAGTAAAGTAGTAGAACAAAATTAATAACAAACCCATGCAATGCAAATGACAAAATTTAATTTAAGTTCCATAATTAAACATCAGAGAGTCCTGAGCTGCTCATGACCGTGAGCTCGGCTAGTATACCAGTTTTACACTCTGCAGAGGTTGTACCCTTTACCCACAAGTCATGTTACCCATCTGCCAAGGGGTCATGAATCCCATATACCTCTACCTAGGAAGCACGGCAGGGCAACACTACGAGGCCTTTACAAAGTTCCACTAGCTTCCGAAAACCCGCTACAGTTTATGGGAAGATCCAGTAAAGGGTTCCTGGCTGATAGCCATCGCAGCAAAATCAACCAGGGACCTCCCCGCACTGACCTCTCCCCTACTGCCCTTGCCCCTTTCGGGTAAGGTAGTCTTCCACTAGTTTTCCTAATTAGTCAGCCAAGGGCGTCCCATTCCACCCTTGTGGTGGCACGTGGTTCTCAAGTTAAGCTCTATGTTCCAATTAACATTAATGATAACAACATGAACATAAACAGAATAACAACAAGAATTGGAACATAGAGGTAATAAATGATTATCCCAAAACCATATAAAGCAATAGCAAACTACCCAAGTGATTCAGGGGTAAACAAGGTAGTGAGATAAACAATCTAGGGAGTCCTATTGGGTCCCATCAAAATTAACCTATGCATGAGTATGTGATATTAAAGAACATTATTGGGTAAAAAGTGGTCAAGGGCACAACTTGCCTTCAATGAGCTCCTGCTCAGCTACTTCAACCTGCTGCTCACCAGGATCCTCAGCAACGGGCTCTTCTACTCGCCACAATACAAACAAGCACAGTGCATATAGGGAAATTAACATTACACCAAACATATAAACAAAATGCACAGAGATATTCTACATATTAAAATAAAATCCCAGGAACAGAAATCATAATTTTCTGAATTATAGATTTTAAGTTATGCATTTTCAAAGGTTTTATGTGCATTAAATAGGATTAAGTGATAAATAAATTTCCTTACTGTTTTCATGATAAACAGAGGCTCTAGGTGATAGAGAATAAAATTACAAAATTTTAGGAACTGGAATGGATGAATTTGGAGTTAGTATGAATTTTCTATGAATTTATAAAGTTCTAGCAATTATTTTCATATTAAAAATTCATTTTCTATTTCTTTTATTCAATTTAAAAGACCTCTGGACTGGGCGTCAATTCTGGAGAAACCCAGGGGTCTCGGTGTAAATTTCTACAGACACAGAGAACAGTGGAGATGGATGGCGGGTTGGTTTCTAGTAAGTGTAGGGGTTCTTTTGTAATACGCGCAAGCCGAAGGGGTATCCATCCATATGGGCCGTCCGATCAGCAGTCAATGCGCCAGATTAGATCTCAGATTTAATGAATCGGTATGCGACGACAGTCGTTGGATCCTAAACCCACGGCCCAGATTTAATGAGTCGCGGATCCACTCCGCGCCACTGGATCACGCATCAACGGTCCCTGTGCGATCGAGCGAAGGGGTATCCCATGGCCTAATCTCGACCGTTCATCCCCCGATCGACGGCCGCGAAGTCGTCGCCTCCCCTGGACCCCGAGCGCGGCGGCGCACTCCCCTACCGCGGCGGCCCGCTCGCCGGAGCCCCACCGATTCGGCCACAATCCGACCCTATTCTCCAATTAAACCAGGCTACACTAAGGCAAAGGTAGGGCGAACGCAATGGGGGATCAATTACCTCGGATTGGCGACGATGGTAGCTCGGCCACGACGCGGCGCGGGTTCACGGCGAAAGAGCAGCGACGGCGAGGAATCTCCGGTCGTCAGCTGCACGATGCGCCAAGGCAAGCTCTCAGCCGCGACCCACCGGACCAGGTGAGGCTCCCGCACCCCAAACCTCGGTCCAATTGCTGAGGAACCGACCGGTCAACGACGGCGGAACGGATCTCCTCCCACGGTGCGCGGCGGCGTTCTCCCTCACTCGAACTCCCTCTCTCTGTGCGATTCACGGCGGCGCAAGCGGATGAGGAGGGAAGGAAGGAGCAGAGGAGTTCGCCTACTTATCCTCTGTGGACTCGGCTCGGCTAGAAAGAGGTCGCCCGCGATTCACGGCAACGGCGGCGAGTATCTCGCGCGGTTTGTTAAGGCGAAGAAGAACGGGCTGACACGGGGGGTCGGGTTGTCAGCGGCCGCGCGTGCGAAGTAAAGGAGAGCGCGTGCAGTGTGCGACCGACGAGTGGGGCCCGCGAGCGAGTGAGAGTGAGGCAGGCGCGCGGCTGAAGCGCAGAAGTGGGCCGTCGCGGGTGATTTGGCCAGTGGGCCGAATAAGGAGCCTGCGGCCCAGGTAGGCTTGTATTCCCTTTCTCTTTTTCTTTTATGTGTCTCTCTTTTTTTTTTACCTCTCATTTTTAATTTCCAATTGAATTCAAATATGAATGTGAACTTTGTACATAAGTTAAATATACAAAATAAACCTGCTAGTACTGTAGTCTTTTATTGATCCATATATTTTGTCTTATATAGTATTTATTATTTCCAATCTTCCCCCAATTTGCACTTTTGGGATTAAATCCAATTCTCTTCTCATTATTATGTTTTCATGTTATTATTTATTTATTTTTATTGCCACAAAATGCACACCAAATAAAGTCCAGCATGATGCACAGGTTATTTATGTGTTCTTGGTTCTAATTATCCTCTTTCAACTAGTGTTGATCACATGTAAAGAATAGTAGAGACCACAAATTATTGAGATTATCTCTCTCCTCTTCTATTACACTTTTGAGTATTACAGCCGCCATGGGAGATTCACAAATGGTGGCGTCGGGTTCCCGGTGGACAGGCTGGGTGAGTATCTTCATTGAATGTCTCCTCCGCTACGCGTAGGTTCGTTCGAAGTAGAAGATAGGGCGCGACAGGGTCGTTCGGACGCTCCAGTCATGGCTACCACCGTGGTGGCACTGTGCCTGTGCGCCGCCGAATAGATGACCAGGGGAGGAAGAAAGGGGTGAGTCCGTTGGATTTTGATCCAGTGGCTAATATTAGATCGGGTTCAAATTAGATGTGGTTCGTTCGATCTAAATGGACGGGCGGGATTTTAAGTAGCATACCCCCTTCGCAGATGAAATCTATGCCACATGTTATTGATCCGATGGCTAGGCTCTGTCAAGGACGTGGACCTTCCTCGGCCATGGATCTCGTATCCGAGGGCCTTGAGGGCGTACTGATTCATAAAGTTGTATGATTTAATCTAGGCCGTCCACTTCACATCCAGCGGTCCAAGCGCAACGATACCCCTTCGGCCGCCATTTTGCAAAAGAGACATCCCTTTTGTCCATAATCAACCCGCAGTACCCCCTCATTATGTTCTGAGTCTGTGGGGTTTTGCAGATTAAACCCTCGACTCTCTGGATTTTGATGCGCAGTCCGGATTATAAGGAAAACTATATAAATAATATCAGAAATTGATTTTCAACACAAAAATAATTATAAACTTGTAAAATTCATATAAAATTCATTTTAGCTTCTTTTCAGTTCATTCCAGTTCCTATAATTTTATAATATTATTGTTCATCACATAGTACCTCTGTTTTGACATGAATATCACATTAAAATTAATATCCTAAGTAATCTTTTATCCAACACTTAAAACTTAATAAATTCACAACTTCTTCATTTTAATTCCGTTTTGATCCGTTCAAGTTGTGTTAGTCTCGTAGCAACGTGTAGATTATTATTACACAGTTTTATTCTTATGTTTGGTGTAATGTTAATTTTATCTATACCATGTCTGTTTGTATTGCTACGACTAGCGCGTGGACACGTGCCATCTGAAAAGCAAGTTGGTACCTGGAATCTCAAGTGCCAGGCAAGTTGTGCCCTTGATTCACTTTTGTTACCCAATAATGTTCTTTATAATCATTTACCATGCATAGGTTTAATTTTGATGGGACCCAATAGGTTTCACTAGACTGTTTATCCTGTTTACCTTGTTTACCCCTGAATCACATGGGTAGTTATGCTATTGCTTTACGTGGTTTTTGGGTTAATATTTCATTATATCCATGTTCCAGTTATTTTGTTATTCTATTTATGTTCATGTCAAGATCATTATGTTATTGTTAATTGGAACATGGAGCTTAACTTGAGAACCACGTGCCACCACAAGGGAGGAATGGGACCCCTTGGCTGACTAATTAGGAAAGCTAGTGGAAGACTACCTTACCCGAAAGGGGCAAGGGCAGTAGGGGAGTGGTCAGTGTAGGGAGGTCCCTGGTTGATTTTGCTGCGATGGCGGTCAGCCAGGAACCCTGCATTGGAACTTCCTATAAACTGTAGCGGGTTTTCGGAAGCTAGTGGAACTTTGTAAAGGCCTCGTAGTGGATCCCTAGCCATTCACCTTGGTAGTGTCTAAGGGCCTAGCTAACCCTGGCGACATGGGAAACACGACTTGTGGGTAAAGGGTACAACCTCTGCAGAGTGTAAAACTGGTATACTAGCCGAGCTCACGGTCATGAGCGGCTCAGGACTCTCCGATGATTAAATTATGGAACCTAAACTCAATTTGTCATTTGCATTTGCATGGGATTTATTATTAATTTTGTTCTATTATATCATTATGGTTTGGTATTCACTTACACTTAGTAACTGCTAATAAAATTTGACCAACTACTTAAAAGCAATGCTCAGCTTTAACCTCCATTGTTGATCAGCCTTACATTCATGATCTCCCACCTTTGGTGAGTTCATGTCACATTATTCCCCACAACTTGTTGAGCGATGAACATGTGTGAGCTCACCCTTGCTGTCTCACACCCCCCCCCCCCACAGGAGAAGAACAGGTGGTTTCAAGTGGAGTCAAGTATCGAGGAGTTTGATCTGATCTAGGTGGCGTTTCTCAGCTGACATTGGCGCCGACGATCCTTAGTTCGTGTTATATTTATCTTTTATTTTTGTAAGTCTTCCACTATGTAATAAATACTCTGATTATTGTGACATTTATCTCTATGCACTCTGTTATTATATATGTTGTCTTCTTGGCGCATGTATGAGATGCACCTGGCTTTGTTCCTTAAAGCCGGGTGTGACACGGAGGCAGCGGTGTTAGCGCGGACAAACGCGGAGTCGGCTCGGAAAGAGACTTCGTCGGCCCAGGAGATGGCGGTTTCCTAGGCCAAGGAAGATGTGGTAGCAGCCGCTGGAGCTTGGCCAAGACACCTGCTGGCGCGGTGCTGGTGTCCTCCCTTAGGTGGAGGTCCTTTTGCCCGGGTCGCCGTCCGAGGCCAGGCCAGGCCAGGTTCCGCCGAGGGTGGAGACAATGCCGAGGGTGCTGCTGCTCCCCCTGCCGATGCCCGAACCTACAGGAATAGTTTGTCTGTAGCATGCGTATGCTTTTTCACGGCCGCCGAGGCCTAAACACTTTATCGTCGTGTTTAGAAAGCTACGTCTTCTCTCCTCTTGTTTCGAGCATCATGACTTGTGTGTCAATAGCAGAATCGTTTATCCGAACGAGAGTTACTTTTCGCGGAAGGTGATGAGTGAGGTATCCGTATCCCGAAGGTGTAGGAGTCCCTCGGCTCGGTCGGCCTTGCCGCTTACGTGCGCTCTCATTTGGTCGAAGGATTCCATTATTGGTACAGTCGAGAAGGCACGAAAGTCGTTTTCTACCCGAGTGTTAGGACTTGTTCGGTAGCAGGATCGCTTATCCGAGCGTGAGTTACTTCTCGCGGAAGGTGATGAGTGAGGTATCCGTATCCTGGAGGCATAGGAGTTCCTCGGCTCGGTCGGCCTTGCCGCTTACGTGTACTCTTGTCGTTCTCAGGATCCCGCTATCGATACAGAAGTCGAAAGCACAAAGGTTGTTTTGGTAGAAAATTTTTCCGAGGAAAATTTTGACGCAGAGGGGATTCCCCCCTTCTAGCCCCCGAGGGAGGGTCGGGCTTTGCTGAGGCAAGGCCGACCCTTCCTTGACGGTTAGACTTTGTGTATGTAAACGAGGTACATGAACGACTTAAAACATCTTAAGGGTAGAAGCGACGTAGCTGTTGGATGTTCCAAGCGTTGCTGTAGACCTCGCCTTGGTCGTTGACCAGCTTGTATGTTCCGGGCTTCAAGATCTTGGCGATGATGAAGGGCCCTTCCCAGGGAGGAGTGAGCTTGTGGCGCCCTCGGGCGTCCTGTCGCAGGCGAAGCACCAAGTCTCCCACTTGGAAGCCTCGGGACCGAACGCTTCGGGCATGGTAGCGCTGCAGCGACTGCTGGTACCATGCCGAATGTAGTAAGGCAACGTCCTGAGCCTCCTCGAGTTGGTCCAGCGAGTCTTCTTGGCTGGTCTGGTTGCTTCGGTCGTCGTACGCCTTGGTCCTCGGGGACCCGTATTCTAAGTCCGTGGGGAGGACGGCCTCGGCCCCATAGACTAGAAAGAATGGCGTAAAACCCATGGCGTGGCTCGGTGTCGTCCTCAGACTCCAGAATACCGAGGGTAGCTCTTTCATCCACCACTTGCCGAACTTGTTGAGGTCGTTGTAGATCCTTGGTTTGAGCCCCTGCAAAATCATACCGTTGGCACGCTCCACCTGCCCATTCGTCATGGGATGAGCTATGGCGGCCCAGTCCACACGGATGTGGTGGTCGTCACAGAAGTCCAAGAACTTTTTTCCGGTGAACTGCGTGCCATTGTTGGTGATGATTGAGTTTGGGACCCCGAATCGATGGATGATGTTGGTAAAAAACGCCACAACCTGCTCGGACCTGATGCTGGTCAAGGGTCGGACCTCGATCCACTTGGAGAATTTGTCGATGGCGACCAGAAGGTGCGTGAAGCCCCCGAGTGCCTTCTGCAAGGGACCGACGAGGTCTAGACCCCACACAGCAAATGACCAGGTGATGGGTATCGTCTGCAAGGCCTGAGCGGGCAGATGCGTCTGCTTTGCGTAGAATTGACACCCCCGGCAGGAGCGCACAATCCTAGTGGCGTCGGCCACCACGGTTGGCCAGTAGAAACCTTGTCGGAAGGCATTCCTCACGAGGGCTCGAGGTGCTGCATGGTGGCCGCAAGCCCCCGAATGTATTTCTTGCAACAGCTCTTGTCCTTGGGCGATAGATATGCATCGTTGGAGGATGCCCGAGGGGCTGCGGTGATAGAGCTCTTTTTCATCACCCAGCAAGACGAATGACTTGGCGCGCCGAGCCAGCCACCGAGCTTTGGTCTTGTCGATGGGAAGCTCTCCTCGGAGGAGATATTCTAGGTACGGGGTCCACCAGTTCGGATCTGGCGTGACCCCATTCTGTTCCTCCTTGATGGGCAAGGCCTCTTCCTCGATGGCCGAGGGTGCCTCAGGTGCGGCCGAGGGTACCTCGGGCTGGGCTGAGGCTTCCTCAGGCTCGGGCGTGTCGTTGATCTTGACGGATGGTTGATGTAGATCTCTGGAGAAGATGTCCGGGGGAACCGTCGTTCGCCCCGAGGCTATTTTCGCCAGCTCGTCCGTAGTCTCGTTGTACAGTCGGGCGATGTGGTTGAGCTTCAGCCCGTAGAACTTGTTTTCCAGGCGCCAGACTTCGTCGCAGTAGGCTTCCATCCTCCGGTCACGGCAGTGGGAGTTCTTCATGACTTGGTCGATGACAAGCTACGAGTCGCCTCGAGCGTCGAGGCATCGGACCCCTAGCTCGATGGCGATGCGTAGCCCGTTAACCAGTGCCTCATACTCGGCCACATTGTTTGATGCCGAAAAATGGAGGCGAATGACGTAGCGGAGATGCTTTCCGAGGGGTGAAACGAAGAGCAGGCCAACGCCTGCTCCTGTTTTCATGAGTGACCCATCGAAGTACATGGTCCAGAGCTCAGGCTAGATTGGAGTTGTCGGTAACTGGGTGTCAGTCCACTCAGCCAGGAAGTCTGCCAAGACCTGGAATTTTATGGCCTTCCGAGGAGCGAATGATAGCATTTCGCCCATAAGCTCCACCACCCACTTTGCTATCCTACCCGAGGCCTCGCGACACTGGATGATCTCCCCCAGGGGGAAGGATGACACCACAGTCACCGGATGAGACTCGAAGTAGTGTTGCAACTTTCGTCGTGTCAGGATCACTGCGTAGAGCAGCTTCTGGATCTGTGGGTAGCGGACTTTAATCTCGGAAAGCACTTTGCTGATGAATAGACTGGCCTCTGGACGGGCAGTGCTTGCCCTTCTTCTTGTCTCTTGACTATGATCGCGGCGCTGACCACCTGAGTAGTCGCGGCTACGTAGATCAAGAGGGCTTCTCCTGCGGCGGGGGGCACCAGGATGGGTGTGTTAGTAAGGAGCGCCTTAAGGTTTCCGAGGGCTTCCTCGGCCTCAGGGGTCCAAGTGAAGCACTCGGCCTTCCTTAAGAGGCGGTACAGAGGCAAGCCTTTCTCGCCGAGGCATGAGATGAAGCGGCTCAGAGCCGCAAGGAATCCCATGACCCTCTGTACTCCTTTCAAATCTTTGATTGGTCTCGTGTTGGTGATGGCCGCGGTTTTCTCCGGGTTGGCCTCGATGCCCCGCTCGGAGACGATGAATCCAAGGAGCATGCCTCGGGGGACTCCGAAGACACACTTCTCGGGATTGAGTTTCACCCCTTTCGCTCTCAGACACTTGAATGTCGTCTCAAGGTCAGAGAGGAGGTCGGAGGCTCTCTTCGTCTTGACAACGATGTCGTCGACATAAGCCTCGACCGTTCTGCTGATGTGTTCTCCGAACACATGGTTCATGCACCTCTGGTAAGTGGCGCCTGCATTCCTCAACCCAAATGGCATTGTAGTGTAACAGTACATGCCAAAAGGTGTGATGAAAGAAGTCGCGAGCTGGTCGGACTCTTTCATCTTGATTTGGTGATAGCCTGAGTAGGCATCGAGGAATGACAGGGTTTCACACCCAGCAGTGGAGTCCACGATTTGATCGATGCGAGGTAGAGGGTAGGGAACTTTCGGACATGCTTTGTTTAGATCAGTGTAGTCTACACACATCCTCCATTTCCCATCCTTCTTCCTTATAAGAACAGGGTTAGCTAACCATTCGGGATGGAATACCTCTTTGATAAACCCTGCCGCGAGTAGCTTGTGAATCTCCTCGCCTATGGCCCTGCGCTTTTCTTCGTCAAAACGGCACAGGGTTTGCTTCACGGGTCGGGCTCCAGCTCTGATGTCCAATGAGTGCTCGGCGACATCCCTCGGTATGCCGGGCATGTCCGAGGGACTCCACGCAAAGACTTTGGCGTTTGCGCGGAGAAAGTCGACGAGCACTGCTTCCTATTTGGGGTCAAGCTCGGAGCCGATCCGAACTTTCTTGCTGGCGTCATTGCTGGGGTCGAGAGAGATGGACTTGACCTCCTCGACTGGTTCGAAGTTGCCGGCGTGCCGCTTCGCGTCGGGCGCCTCCTTGGAGAGGCGTTCTAGGTCGGCGATGAGGGCCTCGGACTCGGTGAGAGCCTCGGCGTACTCCACGCACTCCACGTCGCATTCGTACGCGTGGCGGTACGTGGATCCGACGGTGATGATCCCATTCGGGCCCGACACCTTGAGCTTGAGGTAGGTGTAGTTGGGGACGGCCATGAACTTGGCGTAGCATGGTCTTCCCAACACCGCATGGTAGGTTCCTCGGAACCCGACAACCTCAAAGGTGAGAGCTTCCTTTCGGAAGTTAGAGGGAGTTCCGAAGCAGACGGGTAAGTCGATCCGTCCGAGGGGTAGGATTCGCTTCCCGGGCGCGATCCCGTGGAAGGGTGCCGCACCGGCCCGAACTTCAGACCGATCAACCCCTAAGAGTTCCAAGGTCTCGGCGTAGATGATGTTAAGGCTGCTGCCTCCGTCCATGAGGACCTTGGAGAGCCTAACGTTGCCGATGATCGGATCGACGGCGAGCGGGTACCTTCCTGGGCTTGGCACAAAGTTGGGGTGGTCACCTTGGTCGAAGGTGATAGGCTTGTCGGACCAGTCTAGGTAGACTGGCGCCGCCACCTTCACCAAGCAGACTTCCCGGCGCTCCTGCTTGCGGTGCCGAGCCGAGGCGTTCGCCGCCTGCCCGCCATAGATCATGAAGCAGTTATGGACTTCTGGGAATCCCTCTTCCTTGCTGCCCTCCTTCTTGTCGTTGTCATGGCCCTTGCCATGCTCCGCCGGGGGCCCAGTCTTATGGAAGTAGCGCTGGATCATGACACATTCTTCGAGGGTGTGCTTGACGGGCCCTTAGTGATAGGGGCATGACTCTTTGAGCATCTTGTTGAACGCGCCGGCCCCTCCAGGAGGTTTCCGAGGGTTCCTGTGCTCGGCCGCAGCGACGAGATTCGCGTCTGCGGCGTCGCGCTTCGCTTGCAACTTGTTTTTAGCCTTCTTCTTCGTGCCCCGCTAGGCGGACGCCTCAGGGGTGTCTGTCTTCGGCTCTCCCTGAGGCTGCTTGTCCTTTCGGAAGATGGCTTCGACCGCCTCTTGACCCGAGGCGAACTTGGTGGCAACGTCCATCAGTTCGCTCGCACGGGTGGGAGTCTTGCACCCCAGTTTGCTCACCAGGTCTCGGCAAGTGGTGCCAGCAAGGAAAGCCCCGATGACATCCGAGTCGGTAATGTTGGACAGCTCGGTGCGCTGCTTTGAAAACAGCCGGATGTACTCTCGGAGGGACTCCCCTGGCTGCTGGCGGCAGCTTCAGAGGTCCCACGAGTTCCCAGGGCGCACGTACGTGCCTTGGAAGTTTCCCGCGAAAGCTTTGACCAGGTCGTCCCAGTCGGAGATCTGCGCAGGAGGCAGATGCTCCAGCCAGGCTCGGGCGGCATCGGATAGGAAAAGGGGTAGATTACGGATGATGAGGTTGTCATCATCCGCCCCTCCCAACTGTCATGCCAGTCGGTAGTCTGCGAGCCACAGCTCCGGCCTTGTCTCCCCCGAGTACTTGGTGATGGTAGTCGGGGCTCGGAAACGGGCAGGGAACGACGCTCGTCGTATGGCCCGGCTGAAGACTCGCGGACCGGGTGGTTCGGGCGAAGGACTGCGATCCTCCTCACTGTTGCAGCGTCCCCCACGCCTGGGATGGTAGCCTCGGCGCACCTTCTCGTCGAGGCGGGCTCGATGGTCGAGATAGTGGTGCTCGTTGCCGAGGTGTTCCCGGGCGGCGGGCGCCTCGTCCCGCATACGCTCGGGGTGGACCGAGGCTTCTCGAATGCGCCGGGAGGACACCGCGTGATGCTCCGAGGGGTCAGCTCGCCTGCGGGAGGCGGAGCTCTCGGCTCGTCGAAACGCGGCGCCTTCTAGGAGATTCTTGAGTTCGCCCTGGATACACCGTCCCTCGGTGGTGGATGGCTCCAGCATGGCTCGAAGCAGCATCGCCGCTGCAGCTAGGTCCTGGCCGGACCCGCTGACGGCCGGGGGTAGCACTGTCCTGGCATTGTCGACGATGCGGCGCCGGATGTCTTGGGCGGATGACAGGCTTCTCCGGCGAGTGTTCGGCCTGCCCACTCCTGTTCGATGTTCTGTCGGAGCTGTACAAGCCGGCCTGCTTCCCCGTCGACCCAGGCCTGTATCTCACGGATTTGCTCGAGCTGTATGTCCTGACCCCCCGCAGGGACTGGGACCACAGCTAGCTCCCGCGGGATGTCAACGCGAGATGCGGGCCCAGGGGGATCGTCAACCTCTGGCATACCGAGGTGGTTGCCTTCGTTGTGATCTCCCAGATCGACGTGGAAACATTCGTGACTTGGGCTGTAACCCTCATCGTCAAGGTCATGGCCATCGTCAGAACAACCGGAGAGGCAGTGGTCACATGCGGACATGAAGCCCCGCATGGCACCGGGGTCATTGAGGACAGAGAAATCCCAACCGGAGTCGGGGTCGTCCTTTTCCTCAGAACCCGCCGGTCCGAAGGTTGAGACGGCTGTCAGTCGGTCCCAGGTCGACCACGTGTGGTACCCCAGAAGGTTTGGATACGCCTTTACGAAGGCGCTCACCATAGCGGGGTCGCTAGGTGGATCGAAGCTGAACCGAAAAGGTACGGGATGGAAAACGGACGGTACCTCTTGGTCGTTGGACGGTGGTGAAGTCGTGTCGGGAGCGGAGCACACCATCATCTCAGGTACGAGGGTAACGCCTAGCAGGCCCTTTGCGAGGGTGCTGGCGTCATCAGTCCGCTTGGGGCTGACACGTCGCGGGGAAGTGACACCCGCCGTCGTCTCAGGTGCGAGGACAATGTCCGACATGTCCCCCGGGGAAGTGCCGGTGTCGTCGACTCGCTCTGGTGCGACAACCGACAAGGTGCCGCCTCCTGCGTGGCCACGGTTGCCCCGTTTCCGCCTCCTCCGACGAGGAGGGTGGCGGGGACGACCGGTGTGCTCCTCTTCCGTCGCGGGGAGATGCTGTCGTAGAGCTCGCCGCTGCCGGGCGAGTCGGAGACCGTCGTTGTCGTCACGCCGCGGGGGAGGAGTACCATGTCGTAGCTGCCGTCGAGGGACATGAACTCAAGACTCCCGAAGCAGAGCACCGTCCCGGGCTAGAGAGGTTGCTGAAGACTCCCCATCTGGATCTCAATGGGAAGGTGTTCGTTAACACGCAGCAGGCCCCTACCTGGCGCGCCAACTATAGGCGTCTCGGACCCGGGGGGTCCCTTGGACCGACCAGTGAAATCGTTGCGTGCCCCTACCCAAATGGGTTGGCGCGGGATGAAACACAAGAGGTGGGACAAGCCTTGTATTATCCTGCACCAGAGGTGCCGCTCGTAGTAGGGGTTACAAGCGCGTCGCGTGAGAGAGGGAGAGATGCAGAGTCCGTCCGCCGCTTCCCTCGCGTGAACCCCCCTTAGGGTGGCCCTGGACCTCCCTTTTATAGAGGCAAGGAGAGAGTCCAGACGTACAACGGGGGGTGTAGCTATGCTCTAACGTGTCCGGCAGTGGAGTGCCTAAGCCCTATATACATGCCAACGTGGTCGTTGGGGGAGAGCTTGGGCCCTGTACATGTGATGACGTGGCCGTCGGAGGGGCGCCTGAGTCCTGTAGAAGCACAGCTGGCAGCGCGGTGAGGATCCTGCTGACGTCTCCTTGCTGTCGTAAGGGGCTGAGAGCCACCGGTGTCATGGTGCACGCGGGGCACCATCATTACCCGTCGCCGGGGTAAGCCAGATGGGACACCGGTCTTGTTCCTTGTAGCCTGAGCAGGCTAGGAATAGGGAAATGATGCATCCCCTATTTAGCGCGGTCAGTCCGAGCCCAGGGTCGGTCGAGGCAGAGACTTCTCTTGAGGCCGAGGCCGGGGTCGGGCGAAGACACGATTCCTCCCGAGACCGGGGTCGAGGGCAAGTCCGGGGGTCAGGCAAGGCGGAGACCTCCTCCCGAGGCCAGAGCATGAGGTCGGGCGAGGCGGAGCTTCCTGTTGCGCCCGAGGCTAAACTCGGTGGTTGATCGTGACTTGTTGTCAGTCGTTGCCGGGGTGGCTGACACGGCAGTCGGAGCAGAGCGAGCGGCGCTGTTTTCCTGTCATGTCAGACAGTAAAGGAGAGGGGCGAAGTGACTGCGGTCACTTCAGCCTGCCCGACTGAGGCGCGTGTGTCAGGATACAGTATCAGGCATCCCCTGCATTTAATGCACCTACGAAGCAGTCGGTTGGTGAGGCGGTCTGGCCAAGGTTGCTTCACAACGAAGCCTGCCCGAGCCGAGCCTTGGGAGAGCCGAGGGGGCACCCGCTGCCTGAGGAGGCCCTCGGGCGAGGCGTGAACTCGTCTAGGACTACGGTTCCAACCCGAGGCTGGGCTCGGGTGAGATCGCGTCCCTCGGGTAGACGAAGTCTTGGCTTGAACCGCACCCATCAGTTGGTCTGAGGGTGTTTACCAGCCATGATTAGGAGCGTTGGGGGTACCACTAATTATGGTACCCGACACTTATCGGTGCAGAACAGGTCTTCTTCAATTGTCTTTGTCCCATCCATCATCGACGGGAGGATGTTTCAGCTCATCCATGTTCCCTATCTCTACAACTTCTGTTTCTATAACCATATTGTCCTCCTCCATACCAAGTTTACCAAGTACTGTGATCCTACTACTACCGAACCTCCTATGACCGTCGCTCCTCTTGCCATTGAAGCTTCTTATTGGGTACCTAGGAACATGGTATCCAAGATATGACCTATAAACCTTCTTGCCGGCCAAAATCTCCCTGTCGAGCAAATCCACGAGGCGGAGCGGCCGACCAGGTCCTCGCTGAGCAAGTCTACGAGGCGGAGTGACTGACCAGGTCCCTGCCAAGCAAGTCCGCGAAGAGGAGCGACCGACTAGGTCTCTATTGAGCAAGTCATGCAGAACGACCACCTAGGTCCCAACCGAGAAAAAGAAGCAAGGCGAAAAGCCAAGTCAAACGTCATGAGTCCACGACGACTAAGACAAGACATGACACCCTAGGCTGTGGCCCATCACCCGAACGGCAGACCGAGGGCACACTGAGTGTCTGCTATCAACATGACCGCACCACCCCGAGTATGGCCCCAAAACACGCTCCACCAGCCTCGAGGGATCGGACGTGCCTATTCATAAAGTACCTCAACATCGGAGCTTCTACAGTTGTCCGAATACCGGGTAGTGTGCAACAGATACACCATACTAGGTGTATGCCTACGCATATATGCCATCAAGTGGCGCAGGCTCATGACGACCGGCGAGACCGCATGACGCACGACCGCTCCATACGACCGACTTGCGGGACCCTCCGTGCACTACAACGAGAATGTTAGCAGAAAACCGGCAAAAGGAACTCGTATGACAAGCGGACGGGACAATACATCATGGTAGGAGTATGGCTACGCACGACCCTACGGAGAGTAACAGAAGAACCACACTACCCAAGGCCCCCCGGTCGAGCTCCTCCCAGCAGAATACAAGTTCCCATTATAGAGTTTAGCCCTTGAACTATCAACGGAAAGGACCCCTTTTTTCTAAACACACAAGCACACCTACTGTAACATGCTCCATATCAATACTACAGTCAACACTACACCAGACTATGGAGCAAGCCTAAACCAGTATAAACCCACCGTCTTAGATCCACGCTCGAGTCCCTGTGATTCACCATTCGAAGTGAGTCCACACTAATCCCTTCACCGAACACAAATCTCACTGCCCCCTGGTTTCCAAAATCACGACACTTCTTCCACCAACACTCATCCTTCTCAACCTTTCACTTATTTGTACCCTCCTTTGTACTCGTACGGATATCCATATGATGCTCCTTACTAGACCAACTCTAGCAACTTTCAATCGCCATTTTGTACTATTCAACACTCTAGCAGCCTCCCCATCCCGCACGTGCAAAATGGAGGCTAGCTTTTCCACTTCCGTTTTGGATTCTATCTCCTCTCCGCACATGGGCATGGAAGTGGACATTAAAAACCCTGCAACATTTACCAACCATCAACCTCACACACTACATGTGTATATGGAGTGAGATGTGGAGACTGATGGAGGACCCAAACTAAAGACTGTTGATGGAGTGATGGAGAGGTTGTGTGTCACGCTAAATGGAGAGGTGGAGAGGGAGTCTGTTGGACTTGGGTTATGGATCGTATGGTGCTCCTTCGTTCCATCACTCGTATGGTGCTCGTGTTCTTTTTTGTCCTCACACAGACATGGTAGTGCCCCTAAGCAGTCATAGCGATACAACTACCAACCTATCCACGATGCATTGCAGTTCTTATGGCAAAGAGATTTGACTAAGACAAAGGACAAAAGGCTGGTACATATACTTTTATAAGTTAGACACAATGTTTAGTACTATACTCGGCCCATTCGTTGCACGCCTAGTCAGGAGTGTGCACCAAGCGGTCAGAGAGCCATAAATAAGATTCATGATAACTTCAGATTATGGCGCCAGAGAGTCTTACCAGCTTAGTATCATTAACTTAGAGTGACTAGGTTAGGGCCAACCTCGTCGGGATGACTAGGTCAATATTGTTCAAGACGACCGAGGTTAGTGCTGACATGGTCGGCGTGACTAAATCGGGTCGTTCTAGGCGATCGAGGACTGGGTTGACTTGGTCAAGGTGGCTAGGTCGAGGTCGACAAGGTCGGGGTCGACGTGGTCTAGGTGAACATGTCGGAGTGGTCGACCTTGCCGGGGTGACTATATTGGGGCTGCCTAGGTTTTCTTTGGTCATGATGGGTCTTTCCGAGAGGTGTTGATGACTCTACGGATGAAAAAACAGGATCAAAGTCGACTTAATCTGTTTTTAGTTTGGTTTGGTCGTTTCTTACTTTGTTTAAGGATGTGTGCCAACCACGGGCGTGCTAGCCCTTACTCATATATGACCCAGATCTCTTCCAAAAATAACCTAGTAAGGGCTTATTCGGTTATTTCTATCCCATATGGATTGGATGAGATTAGAAAAAATTATGAAAGATTTTGACTTGTTTGGGATTGAAACCCATCCAATCTCACTCAATTCACATTGATTGAGAGCAAAACGAATATGCCCTAATTGTGAAGCTGAACAAACAGCTCTACATACGAAGCATTGCTGTGCAAAGGAAACCTAAATATACGATTACGGTTGCTTACATACATGGTTATTAATCAAACGGCACTCTGCAAGACCAGGGCAACTGCCTGAGCAGCATGTCCAAATGACATCGATATCGGGTAAACTAAAAAACCTACTACTTGCGTCAGAAGCAGGTTAGCGGCTGTGTGAACGATTGGGTTAGCCTGGTCGTCTTTCGTTTCGTTTCCATGCGAGGCATTCAAACCTTGCTGCGAAAGCAATCCGCATTAATTATTTCATGTACCGGCTCGACGACTCGCGACAAATCCTGTTGCCGATCGATAGAAACGGTTTAATTCTCAGCTTTCGGCATCATGTGATGGCCTGTCATCATCCTAATTCCTATCTAAAACGTCAAGTCCTTATCTCCCAAAACACTGAAATGTTTAAAAAGAAATGCAGCATCTTTCCTCCTTGCATTATTTCGTCTTGGTTCACAGAATCACAGGACAAGGTTACATGGAAAAAAACGCAGTCGTCATGGATGTTGACGTCGAGAGACCTTCCTTTCTTTTAGCTGAGGGCGCACATCATTGACCTCATCTTCGTTGAAACTTCCCGACAAGTGATCTGCAACTGCAACTGCGTTTTTTTGTGAAGGAAAAGAGGGTGTGAGAGCCCAGCCAAACCAACTTCTTCCCTGGCTGAAAGTTTCCTCCCCATGTTGCCACTTTGAAATCGGGTAAAAAGATTCAGGACCCTCCAAAACCTCCTCAGCATCTTTATCTCCAGAGCTCGTTTGTTGAGGATGACTGGCTTTGTCTAATCAACGGGGTCCGCGACAGATAGTTTATTGTCCTGATTAGAGACTTGGTTTAATTACTGCACCTGATCAGAAATCAGAATATTAGTTTATTCCAATTTATATTATATTTGTATAAAAAACCATCATTCGCATTAGAGCAAGCATCTGCGATAATAATTCCTACTTAATTACCAAACCTACTCACATTCCGTTCAGTTAATAATTAATCCGTTGCAGGCACAGGGAGTTGAAGGTTGAACGGGTAAGGCACGTGCCGTTTCTGCGATCAAATCCCCTGAACCCGTCTTTGTTGCGAGTTATGTTATGTTTTTGTACAGGTCTATTACCTTTTTCTTCTTATATAATGATGCGGAACTCTCCTAAGTGTTGGAGAAATTTTTTTTATTTGAGTGGTACTAGATGATTTGACTACATGGATATGCATAATCGTTAGAACTTTTGACTAGTTTGTTGGCAGGACCTCTCATGCACCCACCAGCAGAAACCTAGAAAGGATGATTTGTACGTCTTCCTGTTGGCTGATGCTGCAGCCTGCAGGGTCTGTGTGTGATGGAGTCGGGCTTGGGCTCTCCAAGAAGCACAGCCATGGTCCATGGAGGATCGGAGCCTTGGAGATGGAACCATGATTATTAATCACGACACATTTTCCAACATGTTCGTTGGATCTCATTCTGTTGTTCCAATCAGAGGGGACTCCACAGAGCAATCAGAATCGGCGAAACTGTTATCTACGAAAAAAGACTTGCTTGACTGAACTCGCTGGATCTCCAATCTCATGAGAATACCAGTCCATCTGTCATTATGGCATGGCCTCACCCGGAGCAATTATCTTCAGAGATTTACATGAAACATCGACTCTGATGTCGTTCAGCTATTTTTAGTTGCTAAACACATGATATCTACATACGTGCATGGTTAATGGGCTTTTGGGCCATTGGATAGATAACACACAGCCCAGTGCAAACTCACTCAGTTGTTTCCGAGATCTTGACATCATCTTAAACCAGACTGTTATCTTATTTTAGAACATGTTTAAGAATTTAAGTGACTCGAGAACAAAGGTCAATGTATAACCTCAAATTCCAAAAAAGAAACTATAACAAACTATATTGTTGTCTTTGTGTTTGGTTGTTTTCATGCCATGTTATTTTGTTTTTGAACGAAGGATCCTAGGTGAGTTTGTGTATATTGAAAATAAGTATAACAAATCTGATTTGCACCTTCTTAATTTTGCAGGTTCCACCATCAGTCTGAGGTTATAACTTGAAGAATAACATGTATGATTTTCCAAATCATGCACAATGCTTTATCGTATTTTTTTGTCAACTCACTCAGATTTATAACTATCTTGTCATACCCCTTGAATATTGTCATACCCCTTGAATAGGTAAAACGACAATGCATAATTCATCAACTCATGTTTTATGTCATATCATATCCATGTATGCTACAGTATAAACATTTGTACGCATAGAAAATATCTATGCCTGTACATACAACACATGGTTCCTAACTGATTATACATACAGTCTTATCACGATAGAATAATACATCTCCAATCTTTCAAGTATTGTGATGCTCACGATAACAGGTATGATCAACTATCACAACTGCCCTTTATTATACCTCGTCGGTGGACCTTGACCAGGGCCAATTTGGTTGGTTACTGGCCTCACCTATCATGGTCAGGGGTGGTAATAGACAATGATCTAAATATTTCTTCATAAAATGGTAGGACTCTAAATAAATCTTATTTAAAAATGAATAGAAATAGAGTCCGATTTTAATCCGATCCGATTCAATCCTTAAATTTTATAGTGTAAAATTTAGAGTCCATTGTTACCCCCTAATCATGGTTAAGGCTTAATCAAAAGCAATTGGACTCCTCAAAACTTGGTCAGGTTCAAGTCTTTCATTAGCCGATATCAACCCTAACCGCCCCTGCCTACAGCTACTCCAAAATACTTATTGTTTCTCTAATTTTTGTTTCCTTCAAAAGATATATGACATAGGATGATCTAAACTTCATGGAATAGGATAAAAACATGAGAGGGGGCGAGTACAAAGTTTCCCATCAAGTCTCAATAAATTTGTGCCATGTACTTTCTTGAGTGGATCTTTTGCTTTTATGCATCCTGAGGTTTCTCTTGAGTGGATCTTTTGCTTTTATGGATTGTCGACAAATTTGTGCTATGGATTCTCTTGAATGTGTCTTTTGCTTCTTATGCCTCCTGAGCAACGAAATCATGTTTGAGAATACATTCTTTTATTTTAGTAGATTAAAACCTTTACCATAATTTCCTATGTTTTTCATGTTTCATCCAAACAGCTCAACGAACTTACTTAATTATCACTTATATATTATGAAATGTGTATGTATCTTGCTCAAAAGTGTTATCACTTATATTCCGATTTGTTTTTTTCACACACGCAAGGCGCGCGTCAATTACTAGTTATTTAATCACCATAGCGACTAGCGAGCGATTTAGGGTAGGGGAAACCTACGCCGTTGGATGGTGGACTCGTTCATGGGCTTGGGCTTGGCTTCTCTTCTTGGGCTGCTCCACGAGAACTCACAAAAACAAAGTGGACTCCTTTTCGCGCGTTTTCTCCATAAGAGTGAGCAGAGGAGAGACATGGCCAACTTTAGTAGCGGAGCGATCATGGGCCACTTGGCCTGAGTCGATTGTCAATACGTCGAATTGGGTTCGGGTGATGATTTTCGATGCATGATCTGAATGATCTTAAAAGAGCTGCAGAACATTTTATTGAAGAAAGAAATACATCAAAGTATACAGGTTGCTTATTTTCGTCACAGAAACTTGGTTTTAACTTTACTGGAGTTTGCCAGACCTGAAGTTTGGCCATATATACGTTCGACTTCATTCAGATTCAGGTGCTAGTACAAGGAGTCCAAGTAGAGAGTGAACTCATCTCATGTACAGTTTCAGAGTTCGGACCTTGGCAGTACAGAGAGTGTGGATCCTGGTGTACTTCTCCAGGTTCAGCAATATCTGTAGTCTGTACTTGTCAGTTTCAGCGATCTTGATGAAAGAAACCTAGACCAGACTACTGTCGCATTTGAGAGTTTACGAATCTAACCTCTCGCTCGTTCAGTAGCATCCGATCGCTCGTCCTGTCCGAACGTTCTTGCCACCCAGCTCGGGTCGGAGTGGGAGAGGACGCTGCGCCCGTGCGGTTCCAGACGCTCCCCGGAGGAGTTCGTCCACCGTCTCACGCACGAGGTGGTCGAGGACGCCGCACTCTATCTCGGCGACGACGACGACGACGACGTCCGCGCCGTCCCGCGTCGACGGCCACTCCGTGCTCCTCAGACCTTCCTCGACCAGCCTGCAGACCGGCTGCCAGGCGACGGACACGTCCGGCGTGACCACCTCCTCGTCCTCGCTCACCGCTCTCCTGCTCCTCCTCCTCCTCTCGCTGTCTGAGCATCTCGAGACGTGGCAGGAGCTTCGCGGTGGCGACGGCGTGCCCGGCTGGTCGAGGTCCGGGGGGTGCAGGTGCAGCTTCCTGCTTGAGTTCTGATGTTCCAGTGTTGTCTGAGGTTCATCTGCGGGAAGTGGATACGGTAACAGCGCTGTCAGCAGCAGCAGGAAGAAGCAGCTCCTGCACATCATACTGGTCCATGTATTATTATTTAGTGACTCTTTTTTTTGACGAAGGGGAACAACCCTATTTCATTACGAAATAGACAGCAACATAGTTTAAACAAGACAACATTCGCCACCAAAACGGAAAAAGCCAATAACAAGCATGCAACTATCGGCTGGGGTAAACACGATATGGGGAAACACTTCCACCGTAGAATAGAAAGACAACTAACAGTATCGACCACCAAGAGAAATCAACAGGAGCACAACCATGACATGACAGCCGCGAACCCAACATGGACACAGATAGCATATCAGCCTGACTAAAGATCACAGAGAAGACTAACCAAAAGGACCTACTAACTCTCAGCAATCACTGGATGTGTCAAGTGACTCTTAGCTATAGTATTTGCTAGATCTAGTAGTTTCAGTGAGGAAGGGTAACTATCGTGAACATCTTTTCCCCATTTTTTCCCCACAGCTTTTACAGCATTCAGGGCACAGCATGAAGCGACATGAAAATGAGGTTAGGGAAACTTGGATCGCACCGCCTTGGAGACGTGGCCTGATTAGAGAATCTAAAAAGGTAATATTTCTGGCAGATTGTTGGATATGGGCTGCAATTCTGACATGATGTGGGGTTTTTTTTTCTTCCCTCTCAGAACAAACTTTGATACTACAAACTTGACAGATTGTTGCGGATGGACCGCAATTCTCATGTGAAGTTCTGATCAGCTTTTTTTTAGCTCGACGGACATGTACTCGGAAAGATAGAGAACTTTGACAGTAGATTCTACAGACTGTCCACCAAAGCTTAGCACTCCAGTTTTCTTGCTAGCAATCTCGTCTCGCGCAAAGGGATGGAGGCGCCTGCGGCGCTCTGGAACTGGGAGCAATGCAAGCCTAGCAGGCAGTGATGCGCATCAACTCAGTTGAATTTAGGAAGCGCCGAAGCGAGCAGGACGAACCTGAGGCAGCGGAGCAGGGCTCCGCGTGCTCCACCTCATCCAAGGAAGACGATGTGGTCGTGGTGGTGGACGACTCGTCGTGCGCCTCCAGCACAGACACGGGGCTGGAGTAGTGCACATCGCAGTCCGCCCACCTGCGGAGGCCGGCGCGGGCCGGGGACAGCGACTCCGCCTCGTCGTCGCCGGCGAACCGCAGCCTGCGGCGGCGCCCGTTCCGCACCGGCGCGCCCGACCTCGCCCGCCCGCCGCGCCTCGTGGCCGCCGTGGCGGCGAGCAGGAACTCGAGCTCCTCCCGGACGTCGCGCTCCCGGTCCGGGTCCGGGTCCGGGTCATCGGGGCTGAAGCTGAGGAGCAGGAACTCGTCGCTCTCCTGCCGCAGGTACGCCGGCCTCTCCCGCAGCGACGCGGACGCCCGGACCGCCCGCGGCGGCTGCGTGTTGTCCCGGTCCCACTCGCACTGACGCGGCGAGCCCTCCGCGGAGCGGCTGCGCCGCAGCAGCGGCGTCCGCGGGGGCTGGGCGTGCGAAGCCTCGGGCGGCATCGCGTCCAGGCCCATGAGCCTGGCCACAATGCAGGGGCTCCTCGTGGGCTCGTCGTCCGTCTCCGGCGCGCACGTGTGGCGTGCGGCGGCGTCTGGACGGTCGCCGGCGCTGCGCGCGCAGAGGAGGCGCCGCAGGAAGTCGAGCGCGAACGCGGAGGACGACGCCATGCGCGCGGGCTGCTCGTGAAGGGTCCCTCAAGAAGGTGCTCGGCACGGGAGAGTGGAGTGGAGTGGAGTGGGCAGAATCGACCGAGAAGGGTCCCTCGAGAAGGTGTGCTGGCCTCTTTGAACCGGGGGCGGAGGGAAGGGAAACAGAGGAAGGAAGTCGCTGCACTGCGAGATGGAACGGAACGGAACGGGACCTTAACGATCACCGTATTTTTATTTTTGTTTTCCTATAACCTAAATTATTCGGAGGGCATAAATAAGCCATCTTTAGTTAAAGAAAAATTTTGGTCGGGCTTACCTTTTGCAACGGGTGGAGGAGGAGACAAAAAAAAAAAAGCGTTCGAGTAGGAGGAGGAGGAGAAGAGCGGAAAGGAGGTTTCCGGTGCAGCAAGCACCGTGCCGCCGTGCTGCTTTCGTGGGCGGGCACTCCGTTTGAAAACGCGCCGAGGTTACCGTCCTGCTGCGGCCTGTTACGGGTTTGAGGAAAAGGCGGCAAGCCTGGTACTGGTGGGCCTGAGCCTGCCACCCCGATCCATCTACCCCACACGAGACTTCTTCGCCGGCGCTTCGGGTCGGGCGGGCCCATGAGCAGCAGCAGCAGTGTTGGTTTCAAACCCGAACCGGGGCGAGGGTCGTGGTCCGGGCCTCCGGGGGTCCATGGACGACCCAAGCCGGGCGCCATGTCAGGTCAGGTCAGCAGTCAGCTTCTGCGTCTGGCGTCTGCATGGCTGGGCCTGTTGCACTGCTCCTGCCCCTGCCTCCTGGACAGGACAGGACAGGTCTCGGCTCTTCTCTCTGTGGCCTCTGCCAATGCCAGACGCGCAGTCGCAGTGGCAGCCTGCTCTGCTCACTGTCCACTGACCACTGCTGCTCGGCCGGATCGGTCTCCCTCCGGCCCTCCCGCTTCTGTGCTTCACACGGTCACGGCTACACGAGGAACTACAGTACCTTTTTTATATAAGGGTCTGCTGGGTTTTTTAAAAACTCCTTTCTATCCTCAGTTTCTAAAAAATATTTTTATAAAAAAAGTTGGATGTAAGTGTTTTAGGACTCAGTTTCTAGTTTTTTTATACTTAATCACTAGCTCACCTTCTTAGTTTTTAAGAAATCGATAATCTAGTTTCCATAAAATAAAACATGACCTGGTATGTTCGAAACCACTCTGGTTAGTTTTTTTAGAAACTAAGTGCTTTCAAACCAGCTCTAAATCACTACCTCTTGTAACGAATAATGATTGCGTTGCTATTGTTTTTTTTTTCATGTCTCTTTTCTATTTCGCGCAAAGGATCCAAAAATAGATCTTCTACCTCCTACCCACACCTCTGTCTTACTGACAGTTCGAATCTAAGATCCGTGACAATGTTATTATTGTGAACATGCTACCAACGCATCCCACCGCTTCTCTATAGCGACGCGTGTTGTTCTTCATTCTCTAGATTCCTCTTTACGCTTCGGTCGGCTTTTTTCCATATTGATTCAGTTTAATAAACTAGCAATATATATTACTTTCATCTAGTTACTAGTTCACAAGAAACCGAAGAAAAATGCGTCAGGTGCTACTACAGATTATGCTAAATGTGTTTTCCACATGCTTTTTATTTGGTTTTTTTTATACAGCACTAGTTTTTTACTAGTGCGTGCAGCCGCATCTAGCTAGACTCAACTATTTCAAGTTATCCTTCTCATGTCCCCTTTATACCCCATCTCGGACCGTGCAAGATGTCGTTAGTGCCGATATACACCATGACAGCATTGAACCATGGATTGACAAAAATTGGTACCAAAGTGCACGGATAACATGATCAGATGGTAATGAAGGGGAACGTACTTTTGGATGGGACATAGAGATTGTTACAAGTTTCAGAGGCAATCGAGGAATTTTTCTCGAGTTTATTTGGTTTGCATGCGTGGGGGCAGTAGCTAGGTTTGAATTTTGCATCGGGGATCTCATGTGGTTGAGGAAATTGAACTAGCAAAGCAACCGATTCATAATCTCCGTAAACGGTTCCTGCAAAGCTCTGGCCAATGCCAAGAATTATATAAGCGGTTCTTGAGTCATGTACGATAAAATGAATTGTAGTGGCTATCCTAATTGTCATGCTGTCATCTTAGTCGATAGTGGTTACCTTTATCCATTATCGTTACTTAAAGTCTTTAAGGTGTGTTCCGGTACGTGTCTTTTCTTGTCACTACAAATTGTTCTGTGAATTTAGGAGGGGGTATTGGGTCATCCAACACCGATAAAATCCATGTCATTTAGCACAACAATGTAAAGTTTTTTTTAAAAAAAAATATAGAATGTGATGAAGCTCATGACTCCAACGATGTTCTAGGTTAGATTCACTACTGTTGCCTTCAATTTATGATTGAAATACATTGTCTCCATTTATTTTCCTAAAATAATCATTAGTGTGGTTCAGCTTCAATTTTACTCGGGGTTTCCCAAATAGTAGTATTAGTTGTTGTTGCCAAATACCAATCCATCTTCAAAATTGGTCGAATTTGTCATGGTGGTGACTAATCTTTATCTCTACTATATAAACACCAGTTTCTATGGTTCCATGATTTCGACCACCGTCGTGCTCTCCCACAATTTAAAATGATTAAAATTATGAACAAATGGAGATCGAACCATGGTTATTGGCTTCAAACCCATATTCATAACCACCTAGCCAACATAACACACATGTCTCTATGTTTCATAAACTACACTCAAGCATAAATAAAAAATCGTAACTTTAAGCATAAATCCTTCCTTCATCCGTTCCAATTTATAATTCATTTTTTTTACTTTTTAAACCTAACTTTAATCTCTCGACTTATTAAAAAATGTGAGAAAACAATAAAATACATCGTGGTTTTGTTCATTACCAAATTTACTTTACATATAATTTAAAGTTTTCATTTTTCATGAACTTTTAAATAAGACAAGTAATTAAAGTTGAGATTAAAAAGTCAAACGAATTATATTTTGAGATTAAGTAATGGTTTACATTTGTCACAGCCACTTGGAACTCAAGAAGGTCTATTGCTCCACTTGTAACAAGGGGAAAGAAACTTTTTTTTTTAAAAAGAAAGGGTTTATTGTTTAAAACATGGGAGGCCCCACTTAGCAGAGAAGAACCTGGTAGTGATGGCCAACTAGGTGGCCATCGTCTTCAGCTCTTTGTCACTCCGCGTTAGGGATGGCAGTGGAAATTTCCCGTCGAGAAATACCTCCCCGTTCCCGCAACGAAAAAACCCCCCGTGGGGATCCACACGAACGCTTGTGGGGGATATTTCTTCCTCATCCCCGTTCCCCGCGGGGATAAATCTCCGACGGGGATCACCATCCCCGCTTGAATTATAATCAGGATATACATCCTTGGTTATTAATATAAAGCATTATCACTTATACACATTGTTAGATGTAAGAAATCATTATATGTACATCAAAATTAACATAATTGTACAATAAGTGATCACTTGATAAAGTAATTATTTATTTTTATTATTAACTAGTATACAAAAACATCGTCATGCACATTGAAAGTTGCTTAGAGTGGGGGTGAATAGGCGAAACCTGAAATTTATAAACTTAAACACACACTACAAGCGGGGGTTAGTGTTAGAATTAAAACTCAAGTCCGAAAGAGAGGGAAAACAAATCAACCAACAATTAAGGCGAGTAGACACGGTGATTTGTTTTACCGAGGTTCGGTTCAAAAGAACCTAGTCCCCGTTGAGGTGGTCACAAAGACTGGGTCTCTTTCAACCCTTTCTCTCTCTCAAACGGTCACCTAGACCGAGTGAGTTTTCTCCTTAATCAAATGGGTCACTTAGACCCCGCAAGGACCACCACACACTTAGGTGTCTCTTGCTTTGATTACAAGTCACTTGGGAACAAGAATGAGGAAGGAAGAAAGCGATCCAAGCAACAAGAGCGCAAATAAACACGAAAACACACTCTCTCAAGCCACTAGGTGGTTGGAATGAATTTGGGACTTGGAGAGGCTTTGATCTTTGTAAATGTGTCTTGGAGTGAATGTACTAGCTCTTGTATTGAATGAGAACTTCAGAAAACTTGGATGCTTGGAGTGGTGGTGGTTGGGGGTATTTATAGCCCTCAACCACCACAAAGCCGTTGGGGGATGGCTGCTGTCGAAGGACGCACCGGACAGTCCGGTGTGCCACTGGACAGGCACTGTAGGCTGTCTGGTGCGCCGCCACGTCACCCAACCGTTAGGGTTCGGGAGCAGTCGACCGTTGGCGCAGTTGACTTCTTGTGGCACCGGATAGTCTGGTGCCACACCGGACAGCTACTGTTCATTGTTTGGTGCGCCTCTGACTCTGCGCTCTGACTCTACGTGCATTGTTCTTCACTGTTCATCTGATCTTTAGCTTTTGCAGTCGACCATTGCGCGAAGTAGTCATTGCTCCGCTGGTGCACTGGACAGTCCGGTGAATTATAGCGGAGTGCGCCCGAAGAAACCCGAGAGTTGCTAGTTCAGCCCTGTACGGTCCTGGTGCACCGGACACTATCCGGTGGCACACCGGACAGTCCGGTGCGCCAGACCACAGCACACTCGATTTCTTTGCTCCTTTGTATTTGAACCCCTAACTTGAATATTTATTGGTTTGTGTTGAACCTTTATGCACCTGTAGAACATGTATTCTAGAGTAAACTAGTTAGTCCATATATTTGTGTTGGGCATTTGTCACACCCGGGTTTTAGGGGCACCAAGACCCGGGCGCAAACATAATCACCAGGTGTGCTGGGACCAAGTCTCACACATATGATGAATCATGGCACAGGATCGAATGTCACATCTTTACTATATAATCGGAGTTCTGTACAAAATAAATAAATAATTATATTATAAGGAGACAACGGTCCAGCAACCCAAAGTTGACTGGGAGACGACGGCCTAGACCTCTCACGAACTCGCCACAGCATCCTCCATGCGTCTCATCCTGCGGTACCTGTTCTTGACCTGTGGGGGGTGTGAGACAGCAGGAGTGAGCTCACATACGTTCATCGCTCAACAAGTTGTGGGGAATAATGTGCATGAACTCGCCAAAGGTGGGAGCTCACGTGAAGTGTAAGTCTTACCAAAGAGGATGGTTAGAGCTGAGCATTGCTTTTAAAGTTGGTCAAAATTTTATTAGCAACTACTAAGTATAAGTAAATACCAACCCAATCAAGTAGTAGAACAAAAGTAACAACCTCACCTGCGATGCAATGCATATGACAAATTGAGTTTAGGTTCCATAATTTAATCATGTGAGGGTCCGAGATGCTCATGACCGTGAGCACGGCTAGTATACCAGTTTTACACTCTGTAGAGGTTGCGCATCTTTACCCACAAGTCATGTTACCCATCTGCCAAGGGATCGCGACTTCCCATACACCTCTACCAAGGAGGCGAGGCAGGGTAACACTACGAGGCCTTTACAAAGTTCCACTAGCTTCAGAAAACTCGCTACAGTTTATAGGAAGCTCCAATGCAGGGATCCCTTGCATGATCGCCATCGCAGCAAAATCATCCCAAGGACCTCCCTACACTGACCACTCCCCTACTGCCCTTGCCCCTTTCGGGTAAGGTAGTCTTCCACTAGCTTTCCTAATTAATCAGCCAAGGGTGTCCCATTAAACCCTTGTGGTAGCACTGTTTTCTCGGGTGGTCGCTCCATGTTCCAATTAACATAATGATCTTATCATGAACAGTAATAATAAACAGATAATAAAAGTGTGATCATGAATAATGTTCCTTCATACCCAAAACCACATAAAGCACTAGCAAGTACTACCCAAAAAGTTCAGTGGTAAACAAGGTATAAAGATAGACAAACTAGGGTAACCTATTGGGTCCCATCAAAATTAACCTATGCAGATCATTATGATTAATCAGAACATGAGTGGGTAAAAAGAAGTGATCAAGGGCACAACTTGCCTGGGACTTGAGATTCCAGGTACCAACTTGCTCTTCAGATGACACGTGACCTTGCTCTAGTCGTAGCAATACAAACAAACATTGTATAGGCAAAAATTAACATTACACCAAACATAAGAATAAACTGCATAATAATGATCTACACGTGCTACGAGATCGCGGGATTGAGAACTACTAAGATCAAAGTTACGATTAAGAAGTTATGGTTTATAAAAGATCTATGTGATTTAATTGTCACATTATATTATAATTTGGTTATTATAATTCATATGAGAGGTTATTCTATAAATAATTATCTCAACTTTAATCTAAGTTATGAATTGACCATAGATCATCTTCTAGTAGATTATAATGATAAGTAGATTAACAAGACTAACGCACATAAATTAAATAAAGATCTAATTAGAAAAGGATGAGATATGGTATAACAAATATTGTTACAACATAGTAAATATTTATACAAAACTAACGCAACTGGAACGAGTAAAATCAGAATTAAAACGAGGAAGTTATAAATTTCTAAAGTTTTTATGTATTTGATATGAGATTAATTAGGAGATAAATTTTATTATTGTTTTCACATCAAAATAGCGACACTAGATGATAAACAATAATATTATAAAATTATAGGAACTAGAATGAATTAATTTGGAGCTAGAACGAATTTTCTATGAATTAAATAAGTTTCTGGAATTATTTTAACACTAAAATCATTTTCTAATTGAATTTCTGCATTTTTCTATGATTCTGGACTGCGCGCATGAATAACTAGAAGCACAGGGGCCCCTGCGCAAAAATTCTCAAGACTCACACTATTCCGAGTTGGATGGCGGGTTGATTAAACCAAAACACAGGGTCTCGTTTATAAATTAGGACTGCCGAAGGGGTAACAAAGGCCCTGAGCCATCCGATCGCGGGTGGACGCCCCAGATTAGATCTGTCTTTAAGTGAACTAATACGTGATATGGGCCGCCAGATCTAAATCCAAGGGTCGGAACCTAGATCTAATCCTACCCCTCCTCGGCCAATCCAACGACTTGGATTGCACTAACCGAAGCGGTATGATCCAATTAATCTGGACCGCTCATTACGCATCAACGGTTCACGGCAGTCCTCACCCATCCGACCACCCCTGAGCTACCAGCACGGCGGCGCCCAAGCGCCCACGGCGGCGCACGCCGGTGAGACATGCAATCGGCGCGATGGTCGCCCCAAACTCCGATTGGCCGGATGCTACGCAGAGCGGAGATGATGGCGAACGTGGTCACGGGCTACTTACCGACAGTCGGGTCGAGCAGTTGGCTGGCAACGGACGGAGACGCGGGGAGGGAGCAGAGAAGGGGCGCGCCGAGCGGAGGGGATGGTGGCGGCATGGGCACGGTCGAGCAGAGAGGGGCCGCACCGAGCGGAGGCCACTAGGGAGGGAGCTCGGTCCTGGGGAGAGAGATGGAAAGGAGGGGGAGGCAGCCGCTGCGGCAGGGTGAATCGTGGTCGAGGTGCCAAGCAATGGAGGCGAAAGTGACGGGAAAAGGGGGCGCAGGGGCGATACTTGTACTCCCACGACGCGGAGTCCGCGGCCGGGCCTAGCACAGCGACCACGCGAGATCCCATGCCGGTATACGCGGCCGAGCGATTCCCAGCGGATATGGCAATTCTGTTGTGGGAGACTTCGGATAGGGACGAACCTGACAGAGGGGCCCCAATAGACAGCCACACACCACAAGCGCAAACGGGAGGGGCTGCAGCGTGGGACCCACACGTCAGTGACGTGAGCAAGAGCGCGCGACTGGGCTGGTGTGGAGGATGGGCTGCCCGGAGTTGAGTTGGGCCAGAGGACAAATTTGGCCCAAAACGGGTTTTATCCTTTTTTTCATTTTCTTATTCCATTTTCTTTTCTCTATTTCATTTTTTTTCATATTTTTATTTTAAATACTAATTCAAATCTGAATTCCAGTTTCAAGTTCATATGCAAAAGTACGATAAAACTACAACGTGCAATTGAAAGTTTTATTATATATATATTAATTATCCATTTAAGTGAACCCTCAATATATACGTTAATAGTTCTTCAAACTTTATTATTCATTTATTATTTGATTACTTTAATTCCCTTAATTTAACATGCACAAGGAAAAATCAAATAGTTTCCAAAGGTTCCATAATCCCAAAACACTACATAATTATATATTTTTTCTAATACAAATTTTAGGCTTTACAGCATTCAACCACCAAAATTAATTGTAGGAAAAGGTTAACCCTATTTCCCTTTCAATCTCCCCCTTTTTGGTGATTGATGCCAATACAAACCAAAGCAAATATATAAAGTGCAGAAATGAACTAGTTTGCATATGGTAAGTGCATAGGTTACTTGGAATTCAAACCAATTTAAAGTCTTATTACATATGAATAAGAGTGAATGGATTGCTTTCTTCTATTTAACATTTTGGACCACATATGCACCACTTGTTTTGTTTTTGCAAATCCTTTTTGAAAATCTTTTGCTAATAGTCAAAGGTATATGAATAAGATTGCAAGAAGCATTTTCAAGATTTGGAAATTTCTCCCCCTGTTTTAAACGCTTTTCCTTTGACTAAATAAAAACTCCCCCTGAATGAAATTCTCCTTTAGCTTTCAAGAGGGGTTTTAAATGGATATCAATTTTGAAATCTTATTTTCATAAGCATAGATACCAATTGATATCAATTGAAAAACAAACATTTGTGAAAACCAATTAAATCTTCATTTCAAAAATTTTGAAATGGTGGTGCGGTCCTTTTGCTTTGGGAGTTTTGAAATGGTGGTGCGGTCCTTTTGCTTTGGGCTTAATATTTTCTCCCCCTTTGGCATTAATGGCCAAAAAACGGAGACTTTTGGAGCCCTTTTTATATTGTCTCCTCCATTGATAAAAGAGATATGAGTGAAAGATTATACCAATTTGAGAGATGGCAGAATACCGGCAAAGGGTAAGTAATACCGATGGAGTTGAGTGGAAGCGTTGCCTTTACCAAATACTCCATTTCCCTTTCAATCTACGACTTAGGATAGAAATACACTTGAAAACACATTAGTCGTAGTCTTGGTACATGAAGAATAAGAAATATGAATATGTACCAAATGAAAGAGATATGATCAAAGGTATATAAATGAGCTATGTGTGCAATGTTTCAATCAAAATTCCGAGAATCAAGAAGATTTAGCTCATTCCTAAGTTTGCTAAAAGTTTTCTCATCTAATGGCTTGGTAAAGATATTGGCTAATTGATCTTTGGTGTTAATATAAGCTATTTCGATATCCCCTTTGTTGGTGATCCCTCAGAAAGTGATACCGAATGTCTATGTGCTTAGTGCGGCTGTGTTCAACGGGATTATTCGCCATACAGATTGCACTCTCATTATCACATAGGAGAGGGACTTTGCTCAATTTGTAGCCATAGTCCCTGAGGGTTTGCCTCATCCAAAGTAATTGCGCACAACAATGGCCTACGGCAATGTACTCGGCTTCGGCGGTAGAAAGAGCTACTGAGTTTTGTTTCTTTGAAGCCCAAGACACTAGGGATCTTCCTAGAAACTGACAAGTCCCTGATGTGCTCTTCCTATCAATTTTACACCCTGCCCAATCGACATCGGAATATCCTATTAAATCAAAAGTGAATCCCCTGGGGTACCAAAGCCCAAACTTAGGAGTGTAAACTAGATATCTCATGATTCTTTTCACGACCCTAAGGTGAACTTCCTTGGGATCGGCTTGGAACCTTGCACACATGCATACAGAAAGCATAATATATAGTCGAGATGCACATAAATAGAGTAAAGATCTTATCATCGACCGGTATACCTTTTGATCTATGGATTTACCTCCCGTGTCGAGGTCGAGATGCCCATTTGTTCCCATGGGTGTCTTGATGGGTTTGGCATCCTTCATTCCAAACTTGTTAAGAATGTCTTGACTGTACTTGGTTTGGCTCATGAAGGTGCCATCCTGGAGTTGCTTGATTTGAAATCCTAAGAAATATCTCAATTTCCCCATCATAGACATCTCGAATTTCTGTACCATGATCCTACTAAACTCTTCACAAGTAGATTTGTTAGTAGACCCAAATATAATATCATCAACATAAATTTGGCATACAAATAAATCATTTGCAACAGTTTTAGTAAAGAGAGTAGGATTGGCCTTGTCGACTTTGAAGCCATTAGTGATTAGAAAATCTCGCAGGCATTCATACCATGCTCTTGGTGCTTGCTTGAGCCCATAAAGTGCCTTTGAGAGTTTATAAACATGGTTAGGGTACTCACTATCTTCAAAGCCGGGAGGTTGCTCAACATAGACCTCTTCCTTGATGGGTCCATTGAGGAAGGCACTCTTCACGTCCATTTGATAAAGCTTGAAGCCATGGTAAGTAGAATAGGCAAGTAATATGCGAATTGACTCAAGCCTAGCTACGGGTGCATAAGTTTCATCAAAATCCAAACCTTCGACTTGTGATTAACCTTTGGCCACAAGTCGGGCTTTGTTCCTTATCACCACACCATGCTCATCTTGCTTGTTGCAGAATACCCACTTGGTATCTAGAACATTTTGATTAGAACGTGGAACTAAATGCCATACCTCATTCCTCGTGAAGTTGTTGAGCTCCTCTAGCATAGCCAGCACCCAATCTGAGTCTCTTAGTGCATCCTCTACCCTGTATGACTCAGTAGAGGAAACAAAAGAGTAATGTTCACAAAAATGTGTGACTCGAGATCGAGTAGTTACCCCCTTATGAATATCACCGAGGATGGAGTTCACAGGGTGATCTCTTTGAATCGCTTGGTGGATTCTTGGGTGTGGCGGTCTTTGACCCTGAATTTCTTGATCATCTTCCTTGTCTTGATCATCTTCATCTCCCCCTTGATCCTTGTCCTCCTCTTGAGGTGGCTCATCCTCTTGATCTTCTTCTTTATCACCTTGAGCTTGATCCTCATCTTGGGTTGGTGGAGATGCTTGCATGGAAGATGATGGTTGATCTTGTGCTTGTGGAGACTCTTCGGATTCCTTAGGACACACATCCCCAATGGACATGTTCCTTAGCACAATGCACGGAGCCTCTTCATCATCTAGTTCATCAAGATCAAATTGCTCCACTTGGGAGCCATTAGTATCATCAAACACAATGTCACAAGAAACCTCAACTAATCCAGTGGATTTGTTGAAGACTCTATATGCCCTTGTGTTTGAGTCATAACCAAGTAAAAAGCCTTCTGCAGCCTTAGGAGCAAATTTAGATTTTCTACCTCTTTTAGCAAGAATAAAACATTTGCTTCCAAAGACTCTAAAATATGAAACATTGGGCTTTTTACCGGTGAGGAGTTCATAAGATATCTTCTTGAGGATTCGGTGAAGATATAATCGGTTGATGGAGTAGCAGGCAGTGTTAATCGCCTCAGCCCAAAACCGGTCTAGAATCTTGTACTCATCAAGCATGGTTCTTGCCATGTCCAGTAGAGTTCTATTCTTCCTCTCCACTACACCATTTTGTTGAGGTGTGTAGGGAGAACAGAACTCATGCTTGATGCCCTCATCCTCAAGAAATCATTCAATTTGAGAGTTCTTGAACTTCGTCCCGTTGTCGCTTCTTATCTTTTTGATCCTTAAGCCGAACTCATTTTGAGCCCGTCTCAAGATCCCTTTAAGGTCTCTTGGGTCTGAGATTTTTCCTGTAAAATGAATACCCAAGTGAAGCGAGAATAATCATCCACAATAACTAGACAGTACTTACTCCCACCGATGCTTATGTAAGCGATCAGGCCGAATAAATCCATGTGGAGTAGCTCTAGTGGCCTGTCCGTTGTCATGATGTTCTTGTGTGGATGATAGGCGCCAACTTGCTTTCCTGCTTGACATGCGCTACAAATCCTGTCTTTCTCAAATTGAACATTTGTTAGTCCCAAAATGTGTTCTCCCTTTAGAAGTTTGTGGAGATTCTTCATCCCAACATGGGCAAGTCGGCGATGCCAGAGCGAACCCATATTAGTCTTAGCAATTAAGCAAGTGTCAAGTTCAGCTCTATTAAAATCAACTAAGTATAGCTGACCCTCTAACACTCCCTTAAATGCTACTGAATCATCACTCCTTCTAAAGGCAGTAACACCTACATCACTTAAAAGACAGTTCTAACCCATTTTGCATAATTGAGAAACTGAAAGCAAGTTATAATCTAAAGAATCTACAAGAAAAACATTGGAAATAGAATGGTCAGGTGATATAGCAATTTTACCAAGTCCTTTGAACAAACCTTGATTTCCATCCCCGAATGTGATAGCTCTTTGGGGATCTTTGTTTTTCTCGTAGGAGGAGAACATCTCTTTCTCCCCTGTCATGTGGTTTGTGCATCCGCTATCAATTATCCAGCTTGAGCCCCCGGATGCATAAACCTGCAAAACAATTTAAGCCTTGTTCTTAGGTACCCAAACGGTCTTGGGTCCTTTCACATTAGAAACAAGCACCTTGGGTACCCAAACACAAGTCTTGGAGCCCTTGTGTTTGCCCCCAACATATTTGGCAACTACTTTACCTGATTTGTTAGTTAAAACATAAGATGCATCAAAAGTCTAAAATGAAATAATAGGCCCATTTGATGCAGCAGAAGTTTTCTTTTTAGCCATTTTTAACATGGATAGAATGCCTAGAGCTAGATGCATCATTCTTATACATAAAAGCATGGTGAGAAACAGAATGAGATTTCCTAGCATGAATTCTCCTAATTTTGTGCTCAGGATAATTGAAAGCTCTCTTGTGAGTTTTGGTGCTTGGATGACAACCCAATTAAAGGACTAACAAGTGTGTTAAGTGTTGAACAGGTGCTAAATGCAAAGCTAACAGGTTTCAACACAAGTAAATAGGTGTGATGGTCCAAAGACGGAATTATCTATAGATAATGGACATCATAGGAAAGGTGGACACTGCTTAAGTGAGACTTGATATGCATAACTTGGAGACAACTGATCAAACCAAGGATGGAAGCAAGAAGAGCTTCGGGGTACCGAGTGCACGGGAGAAAGTCAAGGAGACCAGGAACCCAAAGCCAGGGTTGAAGAAGGAGACTTGCGGAATCAGGGTTGATCGAGTTAAGAAGAGTTATGGTGCATCAAGGAACACTAGATAAGGACATGACTTACATCCAATGAGGTAACATCTACAATTATGTGGTGTAAGTCATAAGGCTCAAGACCAAGCTCAAAAGGGAACAAGGTCACTAGAAGGAGAACAAATGTCAAAATCAGAACTGGAAGCATCCCAAAAGAGCTAAATGCACCTTGACCTTTAGTTTGGGTTGTTCCTATGTTTGGAGATATTCTATGTGACCTTTGCAGGATGTTGGAGCTCAGAAATGACAATCTAGATCAAGTTAAGCCGACTTGATGATTTTCAATCTCAGTCATGCCAAATGCTAAAGAAGTGAAAATCAAAGAGAAGGTATGATTCTAGACTTAGTACATTGGTTTTTGTGTACTAATATATTTGTCTAAGTGTTAGAAACAGATAAAAAGGAGAAAAGAAAAGAGATGCAAAAGGCTTGGCTGTGTACAGCCAAGACTCAGCTCAGTCTGGCACACCGGACTGTCCGGTGGTGCACCGGACAGTGTCCGGTGTGCCAGGCTGAACTCCGGTGAACAGGCTGCTCTCGGGAGAAGTTTGGCGACGTACGGCTATAATTCACCGGACTGTCCGGTGGTGCACCGGACTGTCCGGTGAGCCAACAGTCGACTGCGCCAATGGTCAGAAGCGCGATCAGCGGGCGATGCGTGGCTTGGGCCAACGGATAGTTGGCGCACTAGACTGTCCGGTGAGCCAAGACGACCGGTTCTCCAACGGTCAGCAGAGCCCGATTTGGAAGGAGATCACGCATCGGACAAGCTACAGGACCTATCCGGTGGTGCACTGGACTGTCTAGTGCGCCACCCGACAGAAAGCAAGTATTGCTTTCCAAAATGGATTCCAACGGCTCCTAGGCCCCTTGGGTCTATAAAAGGGACCCCTAGGCGCCTCTAACAGGTACACAAGTGCAGCCAACAATTGTAGACATCACTCAGATCAATTCTCTCTCCCTCTCGTGTATATCTCTCTAGTTTGTGTAGAGGCAAAGCTATAAGCCTTGAGAGAGTGGGGAAGTGCTGCTAAGAGCTAGAGCAAGGTCTTGAGCATATCGTTACTCTGCCAGAGTGCTGCCAAGAAGATTGTAAGCAGCCGCGGTTTCATTGTAACCAACTCAACATAGTGGAAGGCTCTATCTGTCGTACTGACAGATCTGAGCAAACGGAGGAAGGAGTTGAAATAGACTCCAAGCCCAGGTGTGGCTAACTCCAATGAGGACTAGGCAAGCATTTTAGGCTTGGCCGAACCTCGGGATAAATTCTTGCGTCTGTGTGCTTCGCTCTATATTGTGTGTTGTCTCTCTGCATTATCTACTCTTTATATCTGCACTTCAATACTTATTTGGTGTACAAGTTATATTTGAAGTGCAGGGCACTTTGAGACAAGAACTTCTATTCCGCTGCAACCTACTCGAATGGTCTTTCATTCCACTGCGATCTGGTCTTCGAGTAGAGTAAGAACATCTAGATCCTAATTTCCGGGCAAAGGGAACTTTCAATTGGTATTAGAGCTAGGCCTCTCCAGTGTGGCCTTAGCCGTCCGGAGATGACGATGTCGTCACAAGAGGTAACTGTAGAACTTCTACTAGGCGATGGTTCTAATTATAAATCTTGGTCTGTCTCTATTTATAATGCTTTCATGCATGTTGATCCTAATTTGAGACAGATCTTTAACAAAAGTATTTTCCCTCTAATATTAGTCAAAATCCTTCTAATGATGAACTAAGATGTCTATCTCTCAATCACCATGCTTGCAACATCTTAGTTGACTCTCTTTCTAGAGGTGCCTATTTTGCCATCATGAGTAGTGATAGTGATTTATTTGTTAATGCTCATGATCTATGGAATAGAATTAGAATAAAATATTCTGAGTCAAATTGTACTGCTTCAACTCCCTATATTTCTTGTGATACTAACCTTTCAAAGGGAGAACAAAAACGATGGCAACCAAACGATGAATCTACCTCACCGAAAGGATCGTCTTCCACTAGTTATAAATGTCTTATTGCTAACAATGATAGTGGAGACGAAAGCAATGATGAGGAGGAGTATGAGGATGATAACGAGGATGAATCTTCATCACCACAAGGTACATTTTCCTGTATTGCTTCCACTGATATTAATGACAGGGAAAATGAGACCGACGATGTGGAAGAAGAGGAGATTCGTCGTTTCTACACCCATCTCAACAAAGAAGACAAAGCGTTCTTGATTAAGCTATTGAGAAGGAACAAGGAACAAGGCGAGACACTTCTCAGGCTAGAAGAGACCCTCATCAAAACTAACGGCAGCCTGGAGAAGATGACCAAAGAACATGAGGAGCTAAAGTGCTCTCATGATGATTTGGTCCAGCGGTATGATTCAGTCTTAATTGAGCAAAGAAATAATGATGATGCTTTATCTTGCGTTGCTCAACTTAAAATGGAAAATGCCATGCTTGAGAGGCAAGTAGAAGTGCTAAGTCATGATAAACTTGCTCTTACTGAAAAATATGATTTATTGTCTTGTTATCATGATAATCTCTTGGATAGACATATCATGCTTGATGTTGCTCATAAGGTTGTAATTGCAAACCTAAATTCATGTGAACCTCATTCTTGCACACATGCACATCTAGATAATATATCATCATGTGCTAACCCCGGTTGCTCAAAAGAAAGCCAACTCTTGGATGAGCATCAAGCTACAGGATCAAAAGAAAATGTGCTCATCAAAGAAAGGAACAAGAAAACAAAGCAACTAAGGAGAAGACGCATTGCTCAACCTTCTCAAGATATCCACGGGAGCATGGTGAAGAAGCTTGAGACGGAAAAACTGCAGCAAGTGTTAAGCTCCATAAGAAGGATGTTCCTAAAGCAAAAAATGAAGAAATCAACATGAACTTGAAAAAAGGTAAAGATTCAATTAGTCATGTTGTTTGCACTGACCATTTCTTTATGTCATCCAAGAACAAAAAGAGAAAAGGGAAAAGGAGGTGCTTTAAGTGCAATAAGTCAGGACACCTCATTGCGTCGTGTCCATACAACGACAAGGATGAAGGGATAAGGAGATGCTTCGGATGCAATGACAAGAACCATATGATCACTTCTTGTCCGCTAATGACAAACAAGCACATGCACTCTTCAGGATGACCCCCACTAAGAAAGAAGACAAACAACAAGCGTCATGTCAGGTTAAGCGACGCTTCTGCTACAAGTATGGTGAGCAAGGTCATCTATCCAAGGTATGTAAAAAGGGTAAGGTTCCTAAGCAAGTAAATCTATCTCAATCTTATTCACTTAGGAGACCCAAACCATACACTTGTGCTAGATCAGTAATGAGATCACCTAGAACTAGCACAATTGCTATTTGGGTACCAAAAGCTCTTATGGATGATCGTTATGGACCCATCCCGAGATGGGTACCAAACTGTACCAACTAGACCATGCAGGTGCCTCAAGATGGACTGGAGACCATGGGAGAGCTTAAGATGGTTAATTCAAACTCTATGCTTAAGTTGTCAATTCTACTATCTATTTATTGACCCAAGGTTGAATTATTGTGCAGTACTAATCCCATGTTCATCTTGAGTAAAATAAGTTGTAGAGGTCTTTGATCATTATTTGTGAATCAAGCAAAGGACCTTGATGAGAATATGCAACGTGCTCTCCAAAGGACGGTACCCGTGTATTTTAAGTACATTATTGCAAATCAGTATTGCTCTGAAGTTTGATTGTTGTATCTGTCCTCGGAGTAGTTATGCTTTTGAGATTGCTTGTGTTGAATACTTTTTGATCATTGATTCATGATTTCAAAGATCACATTGATGCCTGTTTAATCATGATTGTGTGTTATATCTCTTGAATCATTCAATGAGTAGCTTATCATTTGATATATTTACCATGATTAACTCTTTATGTGTTCATGGATAAACCTATATCTTTTTGTAAGTCATGCTATATGGTGTTTAATGAGTAACCTATGTGTGCAAGCATGACATCTTGTTTAGTCCATGTTTAAATAATTACCCTATTATGATACTGTGTGTATACCAAATCCATGTTGTGCCACTAATGCACCTTCTTGAGTTATGAGGTACATGAGCAAAAGGAGCACTCAATTGGTGACAACTGGTGCTCTCATGGCAATTCAGGATAAGGCAAAGGTATGGAGAATGGAACTATGCAATCTCATATCTTGAAGTTCCATTGATTGTGATCACAGCTATGTTCTTGCCTCTAAATTGGTAGTATCTTGGCTTAGGTGCTCCTTACTTTAAAATGTTGTTCCTTTTGGTGTACCTATGGAACCTTCTTAATCATGGTGTGCTTAGACATTGTGCTTTACATGCATGATCTTGTAGTTTTCAATTGGTATATGTGTTGCAATGATCATCTTGTGTAAAGCATGCCTAGGTTGCTCGTTATATTCCTTGAGGCATGCATTGTTTCCACTAGTCATAAGTTGTATTATGTCATCTATCCAATTGGTATCTTTTGTGATGAAATTGATAGATTATGTCTAGACCAAGATATGTTGTGATCCCCTCTAGTTCTGAGGATGCTAGAATGTGCAAAGTACAAGTCATTCAAATACTTGTTGCACAACTTTAGGGGGAGCACACATAACTTGTGTCTTTTGAGACTAATTGGTTCTTGAGTAGTCTCAAGGTGAAAAAGGGAAGATGAGCAAGAATTGGAGCAATCAGGACTTGGGTACCTCCATAAGTCAAGTATTTGGTATCTTAAGTTGTGAGAAATTGCACATTTATAGATTGCTCAGGCTCTATAATATTTGGTGATACTAAATGCTCATCTTTAGATATTCATGGAACTATGATATTAATGATTTTTCAATTGGTAGCCTTGGTAGTTTGCTTCAATTGATATCTTTTGGTAATCACTAGAATAGAAGCTTCATCTTGTGCCACAATACTATAACTTGCTCTAAGCTTGGTGTCTTAGCAACAAGAAAAGGTTAGGATAAAGGGTGAGGCACAAGTGTGGAGAAGCTCCCTAGAGATTAAACTTTCAAGATGGAAAGTACACCATAACATGGTAAAGATACAAAAGGAAGTATTGATCTTTTGCGTATATGTATCTTAAGTTTCCTCAAAATGCTTGTGTTCCATATATTCAATGTGTAAGGGGGAGTAATGTTAGTGTGTTAAAATTTACCTGCTCAATATCCTGCTGTCCCTTGACATCATTCTATGTTCTTGCTTGAATATGGTTTTGGTGTTTGTTGTCAAAGGGGGAGAAATTGTGCATTAAAGCTTATCTCAACCTGAGAGGAAAGCTTATCCTAAAGGGGTTATCCTAAAGGGGTTTCCTTGAGTCTTAGGGAAGAATGTGTTAGTTTTGTTGATACTATTTATGCTTCTTATTGTATTATATGGTGATAATGCAAAATCAGTGCTTCCGTTGATATGAATCATTTAGTATCTTCTGTGTTATCCTATAATAGATATTCATGTGGTTCTGGTGCTTTAAAATTGTTTTAATTTGGTATCTTAATGGTGAAAAGTGGTAGGTTGATATTTCTGTGGTATATCTATTCAATTGGTGTTTAACTCTGCTTCTTATTGTATTATATGGTGATAATGCAAAATCAGTGCTTCCATTGATATGAATCATTTAGTATCTTCTGTGTTTATCCTGTAATAGATATTCATGTGGTTCTGGTGCTTTAAAATTGTTTTAATTTGGTATCTTAATGGTGAAAAGTGGTAGGTTGATATTTCTGTGGTATATCTATTCAATTGGTGTTTAACTCTGATTCTGTGCATCTATGTGTCATACGCATCACGGTTTAATTAGTGACACATTGCATCCCACATGTGCTAAGGTATAGTAATACTTCGAATTAGCCTAAGTATGTGCAATTAGGCATAAAAGGCCAAATTTAAGATTTTGATGTAAGCACATATTTAGGGGGAGCATTCTATAAACTTAGAATTCAAAATTTCTGCTTTAAATCTTATTCTTATGTAAGCTTTAATTGTGTTGCCATCAATCACCAAAAAGGGGGAGATTGAAAGCTCTCTTGTGAGTTTTGGTGTTTGGATGACAACCCAATTAAAGGACTAACAAGTGTGTTAAGTGTTGAACAGGTGCTGAATGCAAAGCTAACAGGGTTCAACACAAGTAAACAGGTGTCATGGTCCAAAGACGGAATTATCTATAGATAATGGACATCATAGGAAAGGTGGACACTGCTTAAGTGAGACTTGATATGCATAACTTGGAGACAACTGATCAAACCAATGATGGAAGCAAGAAGAGCTTCGAGGTACCGAGTGCACGGGAGAAAGTCAAGGAGACCAGGAACCCAAAGCGAGGGGTGAAGAAGGAGACTTGCGGAATCAGGGTTGATCGAGTTAAGAAGAGTTATGGTGCATCAAGGAACAATACATAAGGACATGACTTACAACCAATGAGGTAACATCTACAATTATGTGGTGTAAGTCATAAGGCTCAAGACCAAGCTCAAAAGGAACAAGGTCACTAGAAGGAGAACAAATGTCAAAATCAGAACCGGAAGCAGCCCAAAAGAGCTAAGTGCACCTTGACCTTTAGTTTGGGTTGTTCCTATGTTTGGAGATATTCTATGTGACCTTTGCAGGATGTTGGAGCTCAGAAATGACAATCTAGATCAAGCTAAGCCGACTTGATGATTTTCAATCTCAGTCATGCCAAATGCTAAAGAAGTGAAAATAAAAGAGAAGGTATGATTCTAGACTTAGTACATTGGTTTTTGTGTACTAATATATTTGTCTAAGTGTTAGGAACAGATAAAAAGGAGAAAAGAAAAGAGATGCAAAAGGCTTGGCTGTGTACAGCCAAGACTCAGCTCAGTCTGGCACACCGGACTGTCCGGTGGTGCACCGGACAGTGTCCGGTGTGCCAGGCTGAACTCCGGTGAACAGGCCGCTCTCGGGAGAAGTTTGGCGACGTACGACTATAATTCACCGGACTGTCCGGTGGTGCACCGGACTGTCCGGTGAGCCAACGGTCGACTGCGCCAATGGTCGGAAGCGCGATCAGCGGGCGACGCGTGGCTTGGGCCAACGGATAGTTGGCGCACCGGACTGTCCGGTGTGCACCGGACTGTCCGGTGTGCACCGGACAGTGTCCGGTGAGCCAAGACGGCCGTTGCTCCAACGGTCCGTAGAGCCCGATTTGGAAGGAGATCACGCACTGGACAAGCTACAGGACCTGTCCGGTGGTGCACCGGACTATCCGGTGCGCCACCCGACAGAAAGCAAGTATTGCTTTCCAAAATGGATTCCAACGGCTCCTAGGCCCCTTGGGTCTATAAAAGGGACCCCTAGGCGCCCCCAACTGGTACACAAGTGCAGCCAACAATTGTAGACATCACTCGGATCAATTCTCTCTCTCCCTCTCGTGTATATCTCTCTAGTTTGTGTAGAGGCAAAGCTATAAGCCTTGAGAGAGTGGGGAAGTGCTGCTAAAAGCTAGAGCAAGGTCTTGTGCATATCATTACTCTGCCGGAGTGCTGCCAAGAAGATTGTAAGCAGCCACGGTTTCATTGTAACCAACTCAACATAGTGGAAGGCTCTATCTGTCATACTGACAGATCTGAGAAAACGGAGGAAGGAGTTGAAATAGACTCCAACCCCAGGTGTGGCTCACTCCAACGAGGACTAGGCAAGCATTTCAGGCTTGGCCGAACCTCAGGATAAATTCTTGTGTCTGTGTGCTTCGCTCTGTATTGTGTGCTGTCTCTCTATATTATCTACTCTTTATATCTGCACTTCAATACTTATTTGGTGTACAAGTTATATTTGAAGTGCAGGGCACTTTGAGACAGGAACTTCTATTCCGCTGCAACCTACTCGAAGGGTCTTTCATTCCACTGCGATCTAGTCTTCGAGTAGAGTAAGAACTAAAGTTTTAAAGTGATAATTTTTATTCGCCTATTCACCCCCCCTCTAGGCGACATCCAGATCCTGTTCCCGGGCAAAGGGAACTTTCAATAATTAACAGGATATAAAATATAGCACTCATTATCCTGAACCATGGGAGCCTTGCCCTTAACAAAGTTAGATAATTTCTTAGGTGCATTAAGCTTGACATTGCTTCCCTGTTGGAAACCAATGCCATCCTTAATGTTAGGGCGTCTCCCACTATAGAGCATGCTTCTAGCAAATTTAAACTTTTCATTTTCAATTTCATGCTCTTTAATTTTAGCAATTAATTGAGCTATATGATCATTTTGTTGTTTAATTAAAGCAAGGTGATCATTTATAGCATCAACATTAATATCTCTACAACTAGTGCAAGTAGAAACATGATCAACAGTAGATGTAGAGGGTTTGCAAACATTTAATTCATCAATCTTAGCATGTAAAATAGCATTCTCATTTCTAAGACTAGAAATAGAATCATTGCAAACATTCAAATCTTTAGCATTAGAAATTAAATTATCATTCTCAGTCCTAAGGCTAGAAATTGATTCATTCAATTTATCATTTTCATTTCTAAGACTGATAATTGAATCATTACAAACATTTAACTTCTCAACCTTAGTAATTAAATTAACATTCTCAGTTCTAAGGTTGGAAATAGTGTCATGGAAAATGCTAAGCTCTTTAGTCACGTCCATTTGATAAAGCTTGAAGCCATGGTAAGTAGCATAGGCAAGTAATATATGAATTGACTCAAGCCTAGCTACGGGTGCATAAGTTTCATCGAAATCCAAACCTTCGACTTGTGAGTAACCTTTGGCCACAAGTCGGGCTTTGTTCCTTATCACCACACCATGCTCATCTTGCTTGTTGCGGAATACCCACTTGGTACCTACAACATTTTGATTAGGACGTGGAACTAAATGCCATGCCTCATTCCTCATGAAGTTGTTGAGCTCCTCTTGCATTGCCAGCACCCAATCCGAATCTCTTAATGCATCCTCTACCCTGTATGGCTCAATAGAGGAGACAAAAGAGTAATGTTCACAGAAATGAGCAACACGAGATCTAGTTGTTACCCCCTTATGAATGTCACCAAGGATGGAGTTGATGGGGTGATCTCATTAAATTGCTTGGTGGACTCTTGGATGTGGCGGTCTTTGACCCTGAATTTCTTTCTCATCTTCCTTGTCTTGATTATCTTCATCTCCTCCTTGATCATTGACCTCCTCTTGAGGTGGCTCATCTTCTTGATCTTCTTCTTCATCACCTTGAGCCTGTTCCTCATCTTGAGTTGGTGGAGATGCTTGATTTGAAGATGACGGTTGTTCTTGTGCTTGTGGAGGCTCTTCGGATTCATTAGGACACACATCCCCAATGGACATGTTCCTTAGCGCCACACACAGAGCCTCTTCATCATCTAGCTTATCAAGATCAACTTGCTCCACTTGGGAGCCATTAGTCTCATCAAACACAATGTCACAAGAAACTTCAACTAGTCCAGTGGACTTGTTAAAGACTCTATATGCCCTTGTGTTTGAGTCATAACCAAGTAAAAAGCCTTGTACAGCCTTAGGAGCAAATTTAGATTTTCTACCTCTTTTAACAAGAATAAAGCATTTACTCCCAAAGACTCTAAAATATGAAACATTGGGCTTTTTACCAGTTAGGAGTTCGTATGATGTCTTCTTGAGGATTCGGTGAAGGTAAAGCTGGTTGATGGAGTAGCAGGCGGTGTTAATCGCCTCGACCCAAAACCGGTCCGATGTCTTGTATTCATCAAGCATGGTCCTTGCCATGTCCAGTAGAGTTCTATTATTCCTCTCCACTACACCATTTTGTTGAGGTGTATAGGGAGAAGAGAACTCATGCTTGATGACCTCTTCCTCAAGAAAGCTTTTGATTTGAGAGTTCTTGAACTTCGTCCCGTTGTCGCTTCTTATCTTTTTTATTCTAAATCAGAACTCATTTTGAGCCCATCTCAAGAATCCCTTTAAAGTCTCTTGGGTTTGTGATTTTTCCTGCAAAAAGAATACCCAAATGAAGCGAGAATAATCATCCACAATAACTAGACAGTACTTACTCCTGTCGATGCTTAGTAAGCGATAGGGCCGAATAGATCCATGTGGAGTAGCTCGAGCGGCCTATCCGTAGTCATGATGTTCTTGTGTGGATGATGGGCGCCAACTTGCTTTCCTGCTTGGCATGCGCTACAAACCCTCTCTTTCTCAAAATGAACATTGGTTACTCCTAAAATGTGCTCTCATTTAGAAGCTTGTGAAAATTCGTCATCCCAACATGGGCAAGTCGGCGATGCCAGAGCCAGCCCATATTAGTCTTAGCAATTAAGCAAGTGTCAAGTTCAGCTTTGTTATCATGAAAATCAACAAAATATAGCTGACCCTCTAACACTCCCTTAAATGCTATTGAATCGTCACTTCTTCTAAAGATAGTAACACCTAACTCAGTGAAAAGACACTTGTAACCCATTTTGCATAATTGAGAAATAGAAAGCAAATTGTAATCTAATGAATCTACAAAAAAAACATTGGAAATAGAGTGGTCAGGAGATATAGCAATTTTACCAAGTCCTTTGACCAAACCTTGATTTCCATCCCTGAATGTGATAGCTCTTTGGGGATCCTCGTTTTTCTTGTAGGAGGAGAACATTCTTTTCTCCCCAGTCATGTGGTTTGTGCATCCGCTATCAATTATCCAACTTGAGCCCCTAGATGCATAAACCTGCAAAACAATTTAGGCCTTGTTCTTAGTTACCCAAACGGTCTTGGGTTCTTTCACATTAGAAACAAGCACCTTCGGTACCCAAACACAAGTCTTTGAACCCTTGTGTTTGCCCCCAACATATTTGTCAACTACTTTGTCTGATTTGTTAGTGAGCACATAAGATGCATCAAAAGTTTTGAAAGAAACATTATGCTCATTTGATACAACAGGAGTTTTCTTTTTAGGCATTTTAACATGTGTAGAATGCCTAGAGCTAGAAGCCTCATTTTTATACATAAATGCATGATGAGAAGTAGTGCGAGGTTTCTTAGCATGAATTCTCCTAATTTTGTGATCGAGATAATTAGCAGGATATAAAATATAGCCCTCATTATCCTGAACCATGGGTGCTTTGCCCTTAACAAAATTAGATAATTTCATAGGGGCATTAAGCTCGACATTGTTTCCCTCTTGGAAACCAATGCCATCCTTAATACTAGGGCGTCTCCCACTATAGAACATGCTATAAGCAAATTTAAATTTTTCATTTTCTAATTCATGCTCGGCAATTTTAGCATCTAATTTAGCTATATGATCATTTTGTTGTTTAATCATTGCAATGTGATCATTAATACCTTCTACATTAACATCTCTACATCTAGTGCAAATAGAAACATGCTCAACAGTAGATGTAGAGGGTTTGCAAATATTTAATTCTTCTATCTTAGCATGTAATATGGCATTCTCATTTCTAAGACAGGAGATAGAATCATTGCAAACATTTAAATCTTTGACCTTAGAAATTAGGCTAGCATTTTCATTTCTAAGGCTGGAAATTGTATCATTCAATTCATCAATCTTAGCATTTAGACTAGCATTTTCATTTCTAAGATTGACAATTTGAAAGGGAAATGTGCCCTTGGGCCATTTCTAAATATTTTGGTGATTGAGTGCCAACACAAGTGCTTTTGTGTTAATCTATGCAAAGTGGTGGACAAAGTGCAAATCATGTCAAAAGGTATGTTTCTAGACTTAGTACATTGTTTTATGGACTAATGTATTGTGTCTAAGTGCTGGAAACAGGAAAAATCGAGTTGGAAATGAGATGGCTTTGTTTAGCCAAAGTCTGCTCAGTTTGGGTGCACCGGACTGTCCGGTGGTGCACCGGACAGTGTCCGGTGCGCCAGGCTGGCTCTAGCGAACAAGTTGCTCTCGGGACTACGACGACGGTGTACGACTATAATTCACCGGACTGTCCGGTGGTGCACCGAACTGTCCGGTGAGCCATTCACAGGCGAACTCGTCGCTCTCGGGAGATGATTAACGGTGTACGGCTAAAATTCACCGGTCTGTCCGGTGGCGCACCGGACTGTCCGGTGAGTCAACAGTCAGCCAGGGCAACGGTCGGCCGAGGATTCCGCGCGTGATGCGTGGCCGAGCCAACGGTCACATTGGTGCACCGGACAGTGTCCGGTGCACCAACGGCTCTCAGACTCCAACGGTCGGCTTCGCCAAATAAGGAAGGATATCTGCACCGGACAGTGTCCGGTGGTGCACCGGACTGTCCGGTGCGCCAGTCGATAGAAGGCAAGATCTGCCTTCCAGGATTGCTCTCAACGGCTCCTAGCTGCCTTGGGGCTATAAAAGGGACCCCTAGGCGCATGGAGGAGTACACCAAGCATTCCTTGAGCACTCTTGATCACTCACACTCCATTCTTGCGCACTTGTTCGACATTCTAGTGATTTGAGCTCCGTTCTAGTGTGCTAGTCTTTTGAGCTTAAGTCTGGGTCTTGCGTGTGTGTATTTGCTGTGATCTTAGTGTCTTGTGTGAGTTGCTAATCCCTCCCTTACTCCGTGCTTCTTCGTGAACTTCAAGTGTAAGGGCGAGAGGCTCCAAGTTGTGGAGATTCCTCGCAAACAGGATTAAGAAAAGCAAGCAAAACACCGTGGTATTCAAGTGGGTCTTTGGACCGCTTGAGAGGGGTTGATTGCAACCCTCGTCCATTGGGACGCCACAACGTGGAGAAGGCAAGCATTGGTCTTGGCCGAACCACAGGATAACCATCGTGCCATCTCTGTGATTGATCTCTTGTGGTTATTGTGTTTTGTTGAGACTCCTCTCTAGCCACTTGGTGATTTTTGTGCTAATGCTTAACCAAGTTTTTGTGGCTAAAGTTTCAAGTTCTACAGGATCACCTATTCACCCCCCCTCTAGGTGCTCTCAATTGGTATCGGAGCCGTTCTCTTCACAAAGGGACTAATCGCCCGAAGAGATGGATCCTAAGGGGAAGGGAATCGTGATCAACGATAAAGAGAAGGAGTCCTTCGTTAACGAGCCTAAGGATGACAAGCCTACCGACTCGGGCTCGGGCCACAGACGCAAGGATGGAAAGAAGAAGAAGACGAGACACATCAAGGATATCGTCTACTACGACAACAGTGATGAGTCCACTTCTTCCCATAAGGACAACAATGACAACGACTGCGACAAACGAAAGACGGTTAACTCAAACTTTTCTTTCGATTATTCGCGTATTCCTCAAAGTTCAAATTCACATTTGCTCTCCATTCCTCTCGGCAAGCCTCCACACTTTGATGGGGAGGACTATGGATTTTGGAGCCACAAAATGTGTAGTCATCTGTTCTCTCTCCATCCAAGCATATGGGAGATTGTTGAGAATGGAATGAAATTTGATAGCTCAGATAGTCCTATTTTTATTAATGAACAGATTCATAGAAATGCACAAGCTACTACTGTGTTGTTAGCCTCCTTGTGTAGGGACGAGTACCATAAGGTGAGCGGCTTGGACAATGCCAAGCAAATCTGGGACACCCTCAAGATCTCTCATGAGGGGAATGACGTCACCTTGCTCACCAAGATGGAGTTGGTAGAAGGCGAGCTCGGAAGATTTGCGATGATAAGGGGCGAGGAGCCAACCCAAACATACAACCGGCTCAAGACCCTTATCAACAAAATAAGGAGCTACGGAAGCACGCGATGGACGGACCACGACGTCGTCCGACTAATGCTAAGGTCCTTTACCGTTCTTGATCCACATTTGGTGAATAATGTTCGTGAGAATCCTAGGTACACCAAAATGTCGCCCGAAGAAGTCCTTGGAAAATTCATAAGCGGGCGAATGATGATCAAGGAGGCGAGGTACGTGGACGACGCACTGAATGGTCCAATCAATGAGCCTCAACCCGTTGCTCTCAAGGCAACGAGAAGCAAGGAGGCGTTACCTAGCAAGGTGGCGCAAGTTGAGGCGGCAGGGCTCAATGATGAAGAGATGGCCCTCATCATCAAGCGCTTCAAGACGGCGCTTAAGAGTCGCAAGGGACAGCCAAGCAAGACCAAGTCAAAGGGGAAGCGCTCATGCTTCAAATGTGGTAAGCTTGGTCATTTTATTGCTAACTGTCCCGATAATGATAGTGACCAGGAAAAAGGAAACAAGAGGGAGAAGAAGAAGAATTACAAGAAGGCCAAGGGCGAGGCACATATCGGAAAGGAGTGGGATTCAGATTGCTCCTCCTCTGACTCCGACAATGAAGGACTCGCCGCCACCGCCTTCAACAAGTCATCCCTCTTCCCCAACGAGCGTCACACATGCCTCATGGCGAAGGAGAAGAAGGTATGTACTCGAGACAGTACTACTTATGATTCTTCTAGTGATGATGAGTCTAGCGATGAGGAAATAGATTACTCTAGCTTGTTCAAGGGATTGGATAGAAATAAAATTGATAAAATCAATGAATTGATTGATGCCTTGAATGAAAAGGATAGACTTTTAGAAAAGCAAGAGGATTTGTTGTATGAAGAACATGATAAATTTGTAGAGGCACAAAAATCTTATGCTTTAGAAGTTAAAAGAAATGAAATGCTTTCTTATGAACTATCTACTTGTCATGAAACCATTTCTACTTTAAAAGGTGTTAATGATGATTTAAATGCTAAACTAGAAGTAGCTAGTAAATCTAACTCTTGTGTAGAACATGTTTGCACTAGGTGTAAAGATCTTAATACTTGTAGTGAACACCTAGAGTGCATTTCTAAACTAAATGATGAAGTAGCTAGTCTTAATGCTCAACTTAAGACTAGCAAGAGTGAATTTGACAAACTAAAATTTGCAAGGGATGCCTACACAATTGGTAGACACCCCTCAATTAAGGATGGCCTTGGCTTCAAGAGGGAAGATAAGAACTTAACAAGCCATAAGGCTCCCATCTCCGCCAAGGAGAAAGGGAAGGCCCCTATGGCTAGTAGTGTGCAAAAGAATCATGCTTTTATGTACCATGATAGGAGACAATCTAGAAATACTTATAGGAGTTGGAATGCTTATGATGCTTTTGATTCTCATGCCATGCTTGCTTCTAGCTCTTCCTATGTGCATGATAGAAATGTTGGTAGGAGAAATGTTGTTCATAATATGCCTAGGAGAAATATTGTTAATGTTCCTAGGAAAGTTAATGAACCTTCTACAATATATCATGCTTGCAATGCTTCTTTTACCATTTATAGAAAGAATAAGAAGGTGATTGCTAGGAAGTTAGGGGCCAAATGTAAGGGAGATAAAACTTGCATTTGGGTCCCTAAGACAATTGTAACAAACCTTGGAGGACCCAACAAGAGTTGGGTACCTAAGACCCAAGCCTAAATTTGCCTTGCAGGTTTATGCATCCGGGGGTTCAAGCTGGATTATCGACAGCGGATGCACAAACCATATGACGGGGGAGAAGAAGATGTTCACCTCCTACGTCAAAAACAAGGATTCCCAAGATTCAATAATATTCGGTGATGGGAACCAAGGCAAGGTAAAAGGGTTAGGTAAAATTGCAATTTCATCCGAGCACTCTATATCTAATGTGTTTTTAGTTGAGTCTCTTGGATATAATTTGTTATCGTTTAGTCAATTATGCAATATGGGATATAACTGTCTATTCACAAATGTAGATGTGTCTGTTTTTAGAAGGTGTGATGGTTCACTAGCTTTTAAGGGTGTACTAGACGGCAAACTTTATTTGGTTGATTTTTCAAAAGAAGAGGCCGGTCTAGATGCATGCTTAATGGCTAAGACTTGCATGGGCTGGTTGTGGCATCGCCGCTTAGCACATGTGGGGATGAAGAACCTCCACAAGCTTCTAAAGGGAGAACACGTGATAGGTCTAACTAATGTACATTTCGAAAAAGATAGACCTTGTGCAGCTTGTCAAGCAGGGAAACAGGTGGGAGGCTCTCATCACACCAAAAATGTGATGACCACATCAAGACCCTTGGAGATGCTTCATATGGACCTCTTCGGACCCGTCGCCTATCTAAGTATAGGAGGAAGTAAGTATGGTCTTGTTATAGTTGATGATTTTTCCCGCTTCACTTGGGTATTCTTTTTGCAGGATAAATCTGAAACCCAAGGGACCCTCAAGCGCTTCCTCAGGAGAGCTCAAAATGAGTTTGAGCTCAAGGTGAAGAAGATAAGGAGCGACAACGGGTCCGAATTCAAGAATCTTCAAGTGGAGGAGTTCCTTGAGGAGGAGGGGATCAAGCACGAGTTCTCTGCTCCCTACACACCTCAGCAAAATGGTGTGGTAGAGAGGAAGAATAGGACGCTCATCGATATGGCGAGGACTATGCTTGGAGAGTTCAAGACCCCCGAGCGTTTTTGGTCGGAAGCCATGAACACGGCTTGCCACGCCATCAACAGGGTCTATCTTCACCGCCTCCTCAAGAAGACTTCATATGAGCTGCTAACTGGTAACAAACCCAATGTGTCTTATTTTCGTGTATTTGGGAGCAAGTGTTATATTGTTGTGAAGAAAGGTAGAACTTCTAAATTTGCTCCCAAAGCTGTAGAAGGGTTTTTATTAGGTTATGACTCAAATACAAAGGCGTATAGGGTCTTCAACAAATCATCGGGTTTGGTTGAAGTCTCTAGCGATGTTGTATTTGATGAGACTAATGGCTCTCCAAGAGAGCAAGTTGTTGATCTTGATGATGTAGATGAAGAAGATGTTCCAACGGCCGCAATGCGCACCATGGCGATTGGCGATGTGCGACCACAGGAACAATTGGAGCAAGATCAACCATCTTCCTCAACAATGGTGCATCCTCCAACCCAAGATGACGAACAGGTACCTCAAGTGGAGGCACATGATCAAGGGGGAGCACAGGATGATCAAGTTGAAGAGGAAGAAGCACCTCAGGCACCTCCAACCCAAGTTCGAGCGACTATTCAAAGGAATCATCCCGTCGACCAAATTTTGGGTGATATTAGCAAGGGAGTAACTACTCGTTCAAGATTAGTTAATTTTTGTAAGCATTACTCCTTTGTATCTTCTATTGAGCCTTTCAGGGTAGAAGAGGCCTTGCTAGATCCGGACTAGGTGTTGGCCATGCAGGAGGAACTCAACAACTTCAAGCGCAATGAAGTTTGGACACTGGTGCCTCGTCCTAAGCAAAACGTTGTGGGAACCAAGTGGGTGTTCCGCAACAAACAGGACGAGCACGGGGTGGTGACGAGGAACAAGGCTCGACTTGTGGCAAAAGGTTATGCCCAAGTCGCAGGTTTGGACTTTGAGGAGACGTTTGCTCCTGTGGCTAGGCTAGAATCAATTCGTATTTTGCTAGCATATGCCGCTCACCATTCTTTCAGGTTGTACCAAATGGATGTGAAGAGCACTTTCCTCAACGGGCCGATCAAGGAGGAGGTGTACGTGGAGCAACCCCCTAGCTTCGAGGATGAACGGTACCCCGACCACGTGTGTAAGCTCTCTAAGGCGCTCTATGGACTTAAGCAAGCCCCAAGAGCATGGTATGAATGCCTTAGAGACTTCATAATTGCTAATGCTTTCAAGGTTGGGAAAGCCGATCCAACTCTTTTCACTAAGACTTGCGATGGTGATCTTTTTGTGTGCCAAATTTATGTCGATGACATAATATTTGGTTCTACTAACCAAAAGTCTTGTGAAGAGTTTAGCAGGGTGATGACGCAGAAATTCGAGATGTCGATGATGGGCGAGTTGAACTACTTCCTTGGGTTCCAAGTGAAGCAACTCAAGGACGGCACTTTCATCTCCCAAACGAAGTACACGCAAGACTTGCTAAAGCGGTTTGGGATGAAGGACGCCAAGCCCGCAAAGACTCCGATGGGAACCGACGAACACACCGACCTCAACAAAGGAGGTAAGTCCGTTGATCAAAAGGCATACCGGTCTATGATAGGGTCTTTACTTTATTTGTGTGCTAGTAGACCAGATATTATGCTTAGCGTATGCATGTGTGCTAGATTTCAATCCGATCCAAGGGAGTGTCACTTAGTGGCCATGAAGCGAATTCTTAGATATTTAGTCGCTACGCCTTGCTTCGGGATCTGGTATCCAAAGGGGTCTAACTTTGACTTAATTGGATATTCAGATTCCGACTATGCTGGATGTAAGGTCGATAGGAAGAGTACATCGGGGACGTGCCAATTCTTAGGAAGGTCCCTGGTGTCGTGGAACTCTATGAAACAAACTTCTGTTGCCCTATCCACCGCTGAGGCCAAGTACATTGTCGCAGGACAGTGTTGCGCGCAACTACTTTGGATGAGGCAAACCCTCCGGGACTTTGGTTACAATCTGAGCAAAGTCCCACTCCTATGTGACAATCAGAGTGCTATCCGAATAGCGGAAAATCCTGTTGAGCACAGCCGCACAAAGCACATTGACATCCGACATCACTTTTTGAGAGACCACCAGCAAAAGGGAGATATCGAAGTGTTTCATGTTAGCACCGAGAACCAGCTAGCCGATATCTTCACTAAGCCTTTAGATGAAAAGACCTTTTGCAGGCTGCGTAGTGAGCTAAATGTCCTAGATTCGTGGAACTTGGATTGATTCATAGCATACATGTCTTTATGCCTTTGATCATGTTCCTTATGCATTTTGTTGCTTACTTGCGGTGCTCAAGTTGTACAAACACTCCCTGGACCTCACAAGTCCTTTTTGCAAGTGATGCACATATTTAGGGGGAGCTGTGCTACAACTTGACCCTTTGAGATTAACCGTGTGCTTGAGTTTGCTGGTTGTAGTCTCAAAGGAGGTTTGAAAGGGAAAAGGTGGACTTGGACCATGAAAGACTTCCACTGCACTCCGATGAGAGGGTAACTTATTCCAAGTTCATCTCATTGCCTTTGTATTCTTATTTGAAGATTTTGGTGAGGCAATGGGGTTAAAGGGCCAAGATTGATCCCGTTTTGGTGCTTGATGCCAAAGGGGGAGAAAATAAAGGCCAAAGCAATAGATGGATCAGCTACCACTTGAGAAATTTTGAAAATAGTAGATTAGAGCTTTTGGTTTGTCAAAACTCTTTTATTGTCTTTTTTGTCAAAAGTTGGCCTCTTGTGGGGAGAAGTGTTGATTATGGGAAAAAGGGGGAGTTTTTGAAATCGTTGATCAATTTCTTTTGGAATACCTCTCTTTATGTCTCTACAAGTGAATTTGACTTAGAGATAGGAAATTGAGTTTGATTTGCAAAAACAAACCAAGTGGTGGTAAAGAGTGATCCATATATGCCAAATTTGATTCAAAACAACTTTGGGTTTTCATTTGCATTGATATTGCACTTGTTCTAGTTGCTTTATGTTGTGTTGGCATAAATCACCAAAAAGGGGGAGATTGAAAGGGAAATGTGCCCTTGGGCCATTTCTAAATATTTTGGTGATTGAGTGCCAACACAAGTGCTTTTGTGTTAATCTATGCAAAGTGGTGGACAAAGTGCAAATCATGTCAAAAGGTATGTTTCTAGACTTAGTACATTGTTTTATGGACAGGAAAAATCGAGTTGGAAATGAGATGCCTTTGTTTAGCCAAAGTCTGCTCAGTCTGGGTGCACCGGATAGTGTCTGGTGCGCCAGGCTAGCTCTAGCGAACAAGCTGCTCTCGGGACTTCGACGGTGGTGTACGGCTATAATTCACCGGACTGTCCGGTGGTGCACCGGACTGTCCGGTGAGCCGTTCACAGGCGAACTCGTCTCTCTCGGGAGATGATTAACGGCATACGGCTAAAATTCACCGGTCTGTCCGGTGGCGCACCGGACTGTCCGGTGAGTCAACAGTCAGCCGGGGCAACGGTCGGCTAAGGATTCCGTGCGTGACGCGTGGCCGAGCCAACGGTCACATTGGTGCACCGGACAGTGTCCGGTGCACCAACGGCTCTCAGACTCCAACGGTCGGCTTCGCCAAATAAGGAAGGATATCTGCACCGGACAGTGTCCGGTGGTGCACCGGACTGTCCGGTGCGCCAGTCGACAGAAGGCAAGATCTGCCTTCCAGGATTGCTCTCAACGGCTCCTAGCTGCCTTGGGGCTATAAAAGGGACCCCTAGGCGCATGGAGGAGTACACCAAGCATTCCTTGAGCACTCTTGATCACTCACACTCCATTCTTGCGCACTTGTTCGACATTCTAGTGATTTGAGCTCCGTTCTAGTGTGCTAGTCTTTTGAGCTTAAGTCTGGGTCTTGCGTGTGTGTATTTGCTGTGATCTTAGTGTCTTGTGTGAGTTGCTAATCCCTCCCTTACTCCGTGCTTCTTCGTGAACTTCAAGTGTAAGGGCGAGAGGCTCCAAGTTGTGGAGATTCCTCGCAAACGGGATTAAGAAAAGCAAGCAAAACACCGTGGTATTCAAGTGGGTCTTTGGACCGCTTGAGAGGGGTTGATTGCAACCCTCGTCCGTTGGGACGCCACAACGTGGAGTAGGCAAGCGTTGGTCTTGGCCGAACCACGGGGTAACCACCGTGCCATCTCTGTGATTGATCTCTTGTGGTTATTGTGTTTTGTTGAGACTCCTCTCTAGCCACTTGGTGATTTTTGTGCTAACGCTTAACCAAGTTTTTGTGGCTTAAGTTTCAAGTTCTACAGGATCACCTATTCACCCCCCCTCTAGGTGCTCTCACAATTGAATCATGGCAAATGCTAAGCTCCTTAGTCAAATTTTCATTTTTCTCTACTTCCTGAGCATAAGCATTTTTTACTTTAACATGCTTTTTGTTTCCTTTAATAAGGAATTCCTCTTGGCTATCCAAAAGTTCATCCTTCTCATGAATGGCTCCTATCAATTCATTTAATTTTTCCTTTTGTTGCATGTTATGGTTGGCAAAAAGAGTAAGCAAATCATTTTCAACTTCACTAGAACTACCCTCATCACTAGATGTAGTGTACTTGGGGGTGGTTCTAGATTGTACCTTCTTCTTTTTGCCGTCCTTTGCCATGAAGCATTTGTGGCCGACGTTGGGGAAGAGGAGGCCCTTGTTGACGACGATGTTGGTGGCGTCCTCGTCGAAGGAGGAGTCGATGGAGCTCTCATCGGAGTCCCATTCCCGACACACGTGGGCATCACCGCCCTTCTTCTTGTAGTACCTCTTCTTTTCCTTCTTCTTTCCCTTCTTGTCTTCGCCCCTGTTACTATCACTAGACATTGGACATTTAGCAATAAAATGACCGGGCTTACCACACTTGTAGCACACCCTCTTGGAGCAGGGTTTGTAGCAAGGTTTTAAATAGCCGGCTATAGCGGTCGATATATCCCGATATATCCTTTTTAGAAGCGAAAAGTTACGCCATTTAGCCCGATATATCCTGATATATCTAGCTATATCGCGATATATCCCGATATTTGCACTTTTTGGAAGTTCGGGGATAAATTCAATTTCCCGATATTTAAAACACTAGTTTGTAGTCCTTCCCCCTCCTTTGTGTCACACCCAGATTTAAGGGACAAATCCGGGTGCATCTCACATGTGCGCCAAGGAAGAACAACACACATAATAATAGAGTGCATCGAGATAAATATCATAAATATCATAAATGTACTTATTACATAGCGGAAGACATACAAAAATAAATAATAAAGTAAAACGAACTAAATAATAATCCCTGGCGCCACAAAGTTGACTAGGAGACGCCACCTAGATCAAGTCGAATGCCTCGGTGTTAGGCGGCTCCTCTTCGACCACCTGTTCTTCTCTTGTGGGGGGGTGTGAGACAGCAAGAGTGAGCTCACATATGTTCATAGCTCAACAAGCCGTGGGGAATAATGTGGCATGAACTCACCAAAGGTGGGAGTTCATGAAGTGTAAGGCTAATCAATGAAATAGAGGCTGAAGCTGAGCATTGCTTTTATAAGTTGGTCAAAATTTTATTAGCAATTACTACGTGTAAGTAAATACCAAACCTTAATAATAATAAAGAAAAGTAGTAGTAAAATAATCCCAAATGCGATGCAAATGTCAAATTAAATTTAAGTTCCATAATTAATCGTGTGAGGGTCCGAGCCGCTCATGACCGTGAGCACGACTAGTATACTAGTTTTACACTCTGCAGAGGTTGCACATCTTTACCCACAAGTCATGTTACCCATCTGCCAAGAGACGGCCAATCCCATACACCTCTACCAAGGAGGCGAGGCAGGGTAACACTACGAGGCCTTTACAAAGTTCCACTAGCTTCAGAAATCCCGCTACAGTTTATAGGAAGCTCCAATGCAGGAATCCCTCGCCTGACCGCCATCGCAGCAAAATCAACCCAAGGACCTCCCTACACTGACCACTCCCCTACTGCCCTTGCCCCTTTCAGGTAAGGAAGACCTCCACTAGCTTTTCTAGTTAATCAGCCAAGGGCGTCCCATTAAACCCTTGTGGTAGCACTGTTTTCCCGGGTGGTCGCTCCATGTTCCCATTAATTTAATGATCTTAACATGAATAGTAATAATAATAAGATAATAACAGAATAATCATGAGTAGTGTATCTCCATACCCAAATCCACATAAAGCAATAGCAGGTACTACCCAAAAATATTTCAGTGGTGAACAAGGTATAAAGATAACCAAAACTGGGGTAACCTAAAGGATCCCATCAAAATTAACCTATGCAGATCATTATAATTAATAAGAACATAGCTGGAAAAAGTAAGTGATCAAGGGCACAACTTGCCTTCAATGAGCTCCTGTTCAGCTACTTCTACTTGTTGAACCTCAGAATCCACGGTGGCTTGCTCGTCTACTCGCATCAACACAATACATACATAGTATAGCAAAAATTAACATTGCACCAAACATGTAAATAAAATACAAAGTAATAAACTAGACATTAAAATAAGATCACAGGAACTAGAATCATTAAATTTGGAGTTATAGATATCAAGTTATGAATTTCCTAAGATTTAATGTGCTTGAAATGGGATTAAATGATAAATTAATTTTCTTACTGTTTCATGTCAAAACAGAGACTCTAGAGGATGGAGAATAAAAATACAAAATTTTAGGAACTGGAATGGAGTAATTTGGAGTTCATATGAGTTTTCTAGGAATTAACTAAGTTCTAGGAATTATTTTTTTATTAAAAATACATTTACTAATTCATTTGTACATTTTAAACGGGCTCTGGACTGGGCGTCAATATCTAAAAAACTCAGGGGCCTCGGGGTAACATTTCTAAGACACAGGGAACAACAGCCATGGACTGCGGGTTCTAATTCGTCTAAACCGAAGGGTTCGAATGCAAATTAAACCCACGAAGGGGTATCGACCGATCGTGGCCGCTGGATCCTTTCTGGACGACCTAGATTAGATCTGCGTGGGGGAATAACTGGTACGCGTTTGCAGACGCCCGATCCAAATCCAATGGTCCGAATTCGACCACGCATCAACCATCCCAGATCCACTCATTATCCGATCTACGGTTTAGATTTAAAATGCGAAGGGGTATTCCTTACCTCTAATCGCGGCCGCAGATCCATCCATCAACGGCCTACGCGCGTTGCCCCCCAATCCCCCCTTCACCCGCAAGCACAGGCATCAACACCGCCGCAGCATACGGCGGAGATCCGCCGGAGCACAGTGCTCAAGCGCCCCAGAGCTCGGATTTTTCAATTCGATGCGCTCTACACGATTCTTAGGTGAACGCGATGCGGTTGGGGAGATTCTCACCGACGTTGTAGATGCAGCAGTACTCGGTCACGGCGGAGCGTGGTACGACGGTGGTGGAAACGGATCCGACGAGAAATTGGTGGAGATCCCGACCACCGAACTGACTTGGAGGTAACTCGGACGTCTTCCGCGCGACTCAAGATGAGCCTAGGAGGCTCGGCAGGGGCCCAGACCCAATGCCGGTGGGAATCTACAATGGCGGCTTCAACTCTCTCTCTCTCTTCTCTCTCGCGTGGTCTGCTCTGTTCGCTCACTTGGCACGGGAAAAGAAGAGGGTACGTGCCCACGCCTTAAGGACTGGGGAGTCCGAGCTACGCGAGGGAAAGACGGACAGATGGTTGCAACCACCCGCCGAGGTGACTGCGGGGTCGTGGGGTGCCCGCGGCATGCTCGGAAGCTCTGTTGAGGACGGAACTTACGTACCAGGTCCACCTGTCAGCGATATAGCCTCAAGACGCGAGCGAGGGAAGCGGCTGCCCGTGGGTCCGATCTGTCAGGGTGGCGCGCGCGCGGTAGAGCAATCTGGGCCGTGCGGTGTGATTTCTCTGGTAGGCCAAATGGTGATTAAGGCCCAAACCGAATTCCTTTCCTCCTTTCTATTTTCCCTTTTTATTCTCTATTTTATTTTTCCTTTCTTTTCACCTTTAGATTTCAGATTTGAATCCAAAGTTTTGTGGCGAATTTGCACTAAATTTTGAATGTATAATTTGAGTCATACCATTATAGGATAAATTTATTTATTTATAAATTTATCTTGTATTTTATAGTGTTTCTCTCTTCTTTTCCATTTTAAATTCCAAATTCCAACTTAGGTTTTAATCCAAATCTTCAAACCATTATTATATTTTATTATTGTTATTGTTTTTATTATTAAATGCACAAACAAAACTCCAATATGATGCATGGCTTTTCTCTTTTTGAGTTAATCTCTAAATTGCGTGTATGCTCTTTTCATGATGCAAATAAGGCAGATAACCTGAGGAGACATCACTATCTTCTTTGTATACAATTGTGAGTATTACACTTTGCTTGAGGATTTGGCGGAAGCTCTTGATGCTGAGAGCCATCTCCTCATTGTCGAGCTTGGAGGCGTCGATGGGAAGCCTACTTGGTGTAGACTCCTTTTCTTCTTCCATCACCTTGAATGCGACGGGTTGCACCTCGGGTGTGGAGGTGGCGCCTTGCTCCAAGTCGACAATATGTTTGGTGTATTTGATCATAAGTTCAAAGCTCACAAACTTGCCAATTACCTCCTCGGGAGACATTTGCCTGTATCTAGGATCCCTACGGATTAATTGAACTTAAGTAGGATTACAAAATACAAGGGATCATAGAATAACCTTGACCATTTCATGGTCATTCCATTTTGTGCTCCTGAGGTTGCGCACTTGGTTCACCATTGTTTTCAGCCGGTTATACATTGCTTGTGGCTCTTCTCCTTTGTTGAGGACGAAACGACCGAGCTCCCCCTCGATCGTCTCTCTTTTGGTGATCTTGGTCACCTCGTCCCCTTCGTGCGTTGTTTTGAGGACGTCCCAAACTTCCTTGGCGGTCTTTAACCCTTGCACCTTATTATACTCCTCTCGACACAAGGAGGCGAGGAGTATAGTCGTGGCTTGGGAGTTAAAGTGCCTAATTTGGTCGGCCTCGTTCGAGTCGTAGTCCTTGTCCCCTACCTTAGGTACCTGTGCTCCAAACTCAACAATCTCCCATATGCTTTTGTGGAGTGAGGTTAGGTGATGCCTCATTTTATCATAATCCTCACCATCAAAATATGGTGGTTTGCCTAGGGGAACGGAAAGTAATGGAGTGTGCTTAGAAATGCGAGGATAGCAGAGGGGCATCTTACTATACTTCTTGCGCTCATGGCGCTTAGAAGTAGTGGACGACGAGTCGGAGCCGGATGTGGAGGGCGACGATGAGTCAGTCTTGTAGTAGACCACTTTCTTCATTTTCTTCTTCTTGTCGCCTCTTCTATGGGACTTGATGGAGGAAGAGGATTCCTCCTTGTGCTTGTTGCCGGACTCCCTTGAGAGAGTCCTCCCCAAGCTTGTGGGCTTGTCACCGGTCATGATCTCCCTCTTAGCGTGATCTCCCAACATCACTTCGAGTTGTTAGACTCTAAATGATGCACCTAGCTTTGATACCAATTGAAAGTTGTCTAGAGAGGGGTGAATAGGTGAAACCTAAAATTTATAAACTTAAGCACACACTACAAGCGGGGGTTAGCGTTAGAATTAAAACTCAAGTCCGAAAGAGAGGGAAAACAAATCAACCAACAAATAAGGCGAGTGGACACGGTGATTTATTTTACCGAGGTTCGGTTCTAAAGAAACTAGTCCCCATTGAGGTGGTCACAAAGACCGGGTCTCTTTCAACCCTTTCCCTCTCTCAAACGGTCACCTAGACCGAGTGAGCTTTCTCCTTAATCAAATGGGTCACTTAGACCCCGCAAGGACCACCACACACTTAGGTGTCTCTTGCTTTGATTACAAGTCACTTGGGAACAAGAATGAGGAAGGAAGGAAGGGATCCAAGCAACAAGAGCGCAAATGAAGACGAAAACACACTCTCTCAAGTCACTAGGTGGTTGGAATGAATTTGGGACTTGGAGAGGCTTTGATCTTTGCAAATGTGTCTTGGAGTGAATGAACTAGCTCTTGTATTGAATGAGAACTTTAGAAAACTTGGATGCTTGGAGTGGTGGTCGTTAGGGGGTATTTATAGCCCTCAACCACCACAAAGTCGTTGGGAATGGCTGCTGTCGAAGGGTGCACCGGATAGTCCAGTGCGCCACCGGACAGGCACTGTAGGCTATACGGTGCACCGCCACATCACCCAACCATTAGGGTTCGGGAGCAGTCGACCGTTGGCGCAGTTGACTTCTTGTGGCACCGGATAGTCTAGTGCTACACCGGACAACTACTGTTCATTGTCCGATGCGTGTAAACCCTAATATCCCACTGTTGGTATTTGGGGAATTTTTTCTCTATAAAATTTAATTAGATAATACCCTCTTAAAAATATATATTATTAATATATCCCTATCAATAATAAATTTGAGGATACTCTCCAACAAGAAACTTAAGCTAAGATATTTTTTATAAAGATTATATATTAGGGATTATCTTCTTAAAGTAAATAAGTAACTAATAAATAGATAAGGTGAGTTGATCTCTTGATGATAATTTTGGTGAAGCATTTTATGGAGAACATAAACTTGGACTCCAATTCTAAACAAAAATATAAAATAGTAAAAGAGAAAGAAAATATGGTATAAAATAAACACATAAACAAAAATATTTCATTCCTACTGATATTTGAAATGTGAGCAGTTAACTCAAAATATGAATCTCACATCTAAAGTTGAATTCAAATTTGAAATAAAAAATTGGAAAAGAGAAGGATGAATATAAAAGAAAATAAAACTGCGCATGGGCCCTATTCCTAACCCGCAGCGCAACTACCAGCTAGGCCAAACTCTCCATCCGCGCAGCCCATCCCGCTTGTGCTGACAACCGGGCCCCACCGGGAAGTCGCACTGGCGCTTCCACGCTTTCTCTCCTTCACTGTCGCATGGGACCCAATGGATAGCCCATTCTTCTCCAAGTCAACGGCAACAGTCTCGCGGAGAGATCGTTGTGGCCACCATTCTTCTCGAGCCTAACCATGCTCCAACCGTTTCTGTTAGGATTTAATCGCGGGACTCTCGGGGGGGGACTTGCCTTGAGCCAACAACCCGCCAGTCTCCTTCCATTCCGCCTCTCTCGGCATGGAACTCGCCTGTATCCAGGATATAAAGGCAGCTGGCCGCGAGTCCATGGCCATCACCAGTTGCGCCGCCAAGTCCCATGACGGTCGAGCGCAAGTCGGGAGGTCACCGCCGATGCGGCTTAGCGGAGCACCTTCGATCCATTACGCGCTTGAAAACCACCTGCGACTCCGGGTAGACGTCCACTCGCCATCGCTGCTGACAGAGAGAGAGAGAGAGAGAGAGAGAGAGAGAGAAAGGTCCGAGAGCCTCGCTAGTGAGAAGGGGAGAGAGAAGAAAGGGAGAGGGCGCAGTAGTCCGAAGCGAACAACAGAGCGGGGTTGTGTGCGGGTAGGGCCACGGGGCGAATCTCGATGACCTCCTGTACCGCGTGAAGGAAGGATTCGGCCTGGCATCACCACGCGCTGTCATCGAACTGCTCACTCCCTCAACGATGCCGTCGGCCAAGTCCATCGACGGTGAGACTTCTCTCTGCGCACCATTGTATTTTCGATGTTTGTGTGCGGACCGATGATCCGATCACCGTCAGGGAGGGTAGTCTGTCGCTGGGTTGGCGCGCGATCTTGGGCGCGAGGTTGAAGACGCGCGCGCACCGTCGGATCGGTGCAGACGGCTGAGATAGGTTAGAACATACCCCTTCATAAGTAAACGTGAGTCGTCGATCCGTGATCGGGCGAATCCAATTGATCTCTGATATTTTGAATCTAGGCCGAAGAACATAACGTGGATGGCTGGGATTAAACCAACCACGTACCCCCTTCGTCCTTTGATCTAGGCCGCAAATCAGTAAACGGTCGACCCAGGGTGCTCGACGCTAGTTAGCCCTAACTTATTTCATAAAGAGCCCCTCGGATTTTGCATAATCAACCCGCCATCCTTCCCAGGCCAAAATAAATTACAGCCGAGCCCAAAACTTTATGTTTTAGCCCCTGCATTCTAGAGAATTTATGCGCGCAGTCCAGAATCTAGGAAAATTCAGAAACTTAATTAGAAAATGATTTCTAGTGTTAAAATAATTTCAGAAACTTATTTAATTCATAGAAAATCCATTCTAACTCCAAATCAAATAATTCCAGTTCCTATAATTTTATAATATTATTGTTTATCAAATAGTGCCACTGTTTTGCCATGAAACCTATATTAAATTGGATCACCTAATTAATCTTGTACAAAACACATGGAATCTTCAGAAAATCATAACTCCTCCGTTTTAAAGGCATGTTTGGTTCACTACCTCAGTTGCCACACTTTGCCCAACTTTTCTGTCTAAGGTTAGTTATTCAATTCGAACGACTAACCTTAGGCAAAGTGTGGCACATTTAGCCACAAACCAAACAGGCCCTAAATTTGATTTGACCCGTTCGAGTTGTGTTAGTCCCGTATAAATATTTACTATGCAATAATACCAGTTATTATACCATGTCTCATTATTTTATGATTAGATCTTTATTTAACTTATGTTGGTTAGTCTTGTTAATGTGTTCATCATTGTTTACTAGAATATGATCTATGATTAATTTATAGCTTAGATTAAAGTTGAGATAATTATTTATATAAAAAACCTCTCATATGATTTATATTAACCAATTTATGATATAGTTTAATATTTTAATCACATAAATTCTCTATAAAATCATAACTCCTTAACCATGACTCTGATCTTAGTGATTCTCGTTTTCGCGATCTCGTAGCACGCGTAGATTATTATTATTCAGTTTGTTCTTATGTTTGGTGTGATGTTGATTTTGTCTATACCATGTCTGTTTGTATGGCTACGACTCGCAGTGAGGTCACGAGGATCTGAAGCATTACCCTGGTAACTGGAATCTCAAGTGCCAGACAAGTTGTGCCCTTGATCCACTTTTGTTACCCAATAATATTCTTTATTATCATTATTCAATGCATAGGTTTAATTTTGATGGGACCCAATAGGTCACCCTAGTCTATTTAACCTGTATACCTTGTTTACCCCTGAATTATTTGGGTAGTTATGCTATTGCTTTATATGGTTTTGGGATTAATACTACATTATGTCCATGTTCCAATTATTATTTTATTTTATTTATATTCATGACAAGATCATTATATTATTGTTAATTGGAACATGGAGCTTAACTTGAGAAACATGTGCCACTACAAGGGAGGAATGGGACCCCTTGGCTAACTAATTAGGAAAGCTAGTGGAAGACTACCTTACCCGAAAGGGGCAAGGGCAGTAGGGGAGTTGCATGCAAGGAGGTTCTCGGGTTGATTTTGCTGCAATGGCGGTCAGATGAGGGATTCTTGCAAGTGCTCTTCCCATAAACTGTAGCGGTTTTCAGAAGCTAGTGCAACTTTGTAAAGGCCTCGTAGTGGATCCCTAGCCATTCACCTCAGTAGTGTCTAAGGGCCTTGCAAACCCTGGCGACATGGGAAACACGACTTGTGGGTAAAGGGCACAACCACTGTAGAGTGTAAAACTGGTATACTAGCCGAGCTCATGGTCAAGAGCAGCTCAGGACTCTTGCATGATTAAACTATAGAACTTAAACTCAATTTGTCATATGCATTGCATGAGTTTATTATTAATTTTGTTCTACTATTTTATTATGGTTGGTATTTACTTACACTTAGTAACTGCTAATAAAACTTTGACCAACTTATTAAAAGCAATGCTCAACTTTAACCCCTATCGTTGATCAGCCTTACACATCACATGAACTCCCACCTTTGGTGAGTTCATGCCACATTATTCCCCACAACTTGTTGAGTGATGAACATGTGTGAGCTCACCCTTGCTGTCTCACACCCCCTCACAGGAGAAGAACAGGTGGTTTAAGAGGAGCCACGCAATGAGGAGTTCGATTCGATCTAGGTAGCATCTCCCAGTTGACCTTTCTGGCGCCAAGGATGGATTTTAGATCCTGTTATATTTATCTTTTATTTTGTAAGACTTCTACTATGTAATAAGTACTCTGATTGTATTGTGACATTTATCTCTATACACTCTGTTATTATATATGTTGTCTTCTTTGGCGCATGTATAAGATGCACCCGGCTTTGTCCCTTAAAGCCCGGGGTGTGACAGAAGTGGTATCAGAGGAAATGTTGACTGTAGGACGAAACCTAGATAGAAATGGACATAACCATTACCTACTTACCTTACTCTGATTCTTTCTATACTTATCTTGATCCTATTTCACCTTCTACTGTTCTACTCTGATTAATCTTACCTTTTCTACTATGATCTTCTCTAAACTTATCTTAATCTTTTCTCATTTATTTCCGCTTTACTCTAATTATTCTTACGTTTTCTTTCTAAAGACAAATGTGGATTTCACACTTTGAAATCATATGCCTAAAGTGACCTTTAGGAATAAGAGACCTAATCTTAGGGACAAAAAAATAAAACTATTTTTATAGGTATCTATACGCTTGAGTGTTTGTTCTTATGATACCTGTCTGATTTGGATCTTTGATTGAGTGTGATTAGTTGTGGAGTAACGTCCACAATTACAACTACATATACGTATAGGTATAAATATAAATAAATAAAATTCATGAGATAACTAAATAATTTAGATTATCCTCCATTAAAATGTATATATTTCATATAGATCCATCTTATCTTAGATTCTCTCTTATCTTAATAGAATCATTTTATCTTAAAAGATTCTCTCTTATCTTGATAAGATCCATTTTATCTTAACAGATTCCCTCTTATCTTAAAAGATTCTTTCTTATCTTAATAGATCCATCTGATCTCGAAAAGATTCTATCATATCCTAATAGATCTAACTAATCTCAAAAAGATTCTATCTTATCCTTAGAGACTCATCTTGTCCCAAAAAAAGCATACTTATCCCCACCACTTTGCTTACCTCATAATAGTGTAACACACATGATCTATTCCAAAATAAATTAAGTAGATCTTATCTAGTCTAATCTGATTACACCAATTTAATTCTGACCTCATCTAATTTAATCAGATCTAACCTCATGGACAAACATGTTAGATAATACTGGTAAGGTAAGATTGGATCCTACTCTTATAAATATGTTTTAATCCAAGTTGGACTGAGATTCCAATTTAGACTAGACCACACATAATAACCTAACCATATGCAACTACCTTAACCATCCAATAGTTGCATAACCCCTCTATTTTAACCGACAGAGATTCTGACTTACCTACACCATATAATCCCTCCTATCTCAAAAGAATCTAACATATATTAATAATACATATTTTACCCTGGTAGATTTACCTAACTTAAACTAAGTTTAATCCAATTATATCCAATCTAATCTAGACCCTGCCTAATCTAGTATGGTCTAATCTATGTTACAAGTATTAACTAAACCATATTCTGATAAATGAGTTTTAAATCTAAATTGGTGTCTTAAGACCAACTCGTCCATGAAATCTCGACCTACCCTATGCTATAGGTTGCCCAACCCATTTATCCCAAAAGCAAAGTAGAACTCTGTTCAATCTACCTACCCCATGTGCCCACAATTGTTATCCCAATTTGGATAATGGCATCTAACACCACGACCGATGGTCCCTAATTCAGACCCTCGAAGGAAGCTTGATCATGCCATAGTGCACCCATTCTATGTCGACACTCACCAAATAGCTAAAACATGATGTACCCCTTGTTTCTATATCACACCTGCTAATGGCATAAAAAGAATTTTAGGTGTATAAAAAAATACTAGAATTTCATAAAGATAAAGTCGGCTTGTTATGCTTAACTAAGTGGTACTCTTAAATAGGATTTAGTGTGATCTAATCCAATGTGGTCTGCTTAAGCAGATTAGTGGTACTTGGACCCTTCTAGCCAGGTGTTAACTTAATTTTGCACATTAGGTCAACTCAACCATGAGCTAATTCAACCACTAGAGTCTTGATGAATGGCATAATTTATCTATCCCCACCAAATGTTAAACAAGTTTTTGATCTACACCATATAGTTTATCTCATCTTGGCAGAATTTATCGTACCATTGGACATTCACCTTAGACGACTAGTTATCCCAAGCTTGGTATAAACCAAAGATTAATCCCTGCTAAAGAATCTTTAGATCATAACCAACTACTGGCCTATTCATTCTGCTTACCAAATACTTTTCCTTGCAAAACTATATTCCCATATGCTTCTAACTCTCATGGTCAATACCAGGAAGGGAAGATTATCAAGCAACATCAAACAGAAATGAATCCTCCAAATCCTCCACCCATTGGAATCGATCAAGTGGTTGCCACCCAGATGATGGTAATACAACAAATAGCAAACATGATTACCGAACTACAAAATCAGATAAGAAAAGAACACGAGGAAATACGTCAGGACCGGCTGGAGATACGTCGAGAAATAAGACAAGCACAGTTGGAAAGACAGCGACAACAACAACCTCCACCACCACCACCAGCTCCACCAAGCTACATAAACATATATATAAATTACCACTATTTATAAAGTCTAAGTGTTACTCTAGTTAGTATTTGGTATGATACTATTTTAGGAGGAATAATAAGGTCTAATTGACCCCGTGTGTTGCTAATAAATTATGCATCATACTGAGATTTTTGTTTGTGCACATGTGTTGAGACAATATGAGTATGCACCATTTCCTTACAAATCTCGAGGACAAGATTTCTGTTAAGGGGATAGGATTTGTAAACCCTAATATCCCACTGTTGGTATTTGGGGATTTTTTTCTCTATAAAATTTAAATAGATAATACCTTCTTAATATATATATATATATATATATATTATTGATATATCCCTATCAATAATAAATTTGAGGATACTCTCCAACAAGAAACTTAAGCTAAGATATTTTTTATAAAGATTATATATTAGGGATTATCTTCTTAAAGTAAATAAGTAACTAATAAATAGATAAGGTGAGTTAATCTCTTGATGATAATTTTGGTGAAGCATTTTATGGAGAACATAAACTTGGACTCCAATTCTAAACAAAAATATAAAATAGTAAAAGAGAAAGAAAATATGGTATAAAATAAACACATAACCAAAAATATTTCATTCCTACTGATATTTGAAATGTGAGCATTTAACTCAAAATATGAATCTCACATCTAAAGTTTAATTCAAATTTGAAATCAAAAATTGGAAAAGAGAAGGATGAATATAAAAGAAAATAAAACTGCGCATGGGCCCTATTCTGTAAAGCCCAAAATTGGTCAAAGGAAAAAAATGATGATAAAATAAATGAATAAATATATTTGAGGATTTTTGAAACCTTGGGAAATTTATTTGGACCTTTCTATCTTCATAGCCAATTAATGGAGCATTATTAGTCGAGTAACTCATAAGCAAATAGGAGTGTGCACCCCATGCTTAAGATTATGTTGGGATACATTTTATTCGACCTCAAATTATAAATGAAAATATAAAATAGAAAATAAAAAAGTTTTTTTTTAAAATTATTCCCTTAAAGCACCCTCTACAAAAATATACATATGGTTGAATTAAAATAAATTCATGATGAAGATTATACATTAACCTCTCCTTTAGTACATAGGTATTAACTTTTGAAAATCTATATATATATATATACATATATCTGATTTATCTACCCATTCATAATCACCTTTTCTTAAATGGAATCATGTGTGTGTGTATTTCATATTTAAAAGTATTATTATTATTATTTTATTGCTTAGAGATAATGAATGAATAAACTTGTATCATGTTGAATCTTTGTTTGTACAATACCACTTGAACTAAATTTAAAATAGATTTTGACTTGGTTTTGAATTTGAATTTAGAAACACAAAATAAAAATAAAAAGGAAAAAGACTCAAACTCGTGCTTTGGGCCTAATTCCCTCAGCTGGCCCAATTCTGTTTTCCTTCCCCGCACGGCCCACTCACTCCACCACCTGCGCCGCGCCTTCTTATGCAGACAGCTGGGCCCATCGGGTCGGTCTCGCTCACGCTCTCAGGTTACGCTGGCGCGTGGGGCCCTGGGGTCGGACCCGTCTCTTCCGCGTCGCGTGACCAGGAGACGAAATTTTCCGTAACAAGCCTGGCCGCAATCACCGCTAATCACCCGGATTCGTCGCCCGATGCTGCGTCCGCTCCTGTATAAAACCAGGATCGTTGCGTGCTGCTCCTCATCCCCTAGAACGGAGAGCTAGAGCCACGCCATGGCTAATACAGAGAAAGAGATGCGGGTGCAGGGAGCCTTGGAATCTGTTGCGCGCCATGCTCATCTCCGTATGAATCCGCCTGTAATTCTTGGTCACGGGTGAATGCTGGGGGCTATGGGAGCTCACGCACTGGCAGGGTAAACCCGGAGTCATCTCGTGGACAAGAATTGTTCGTCGGTGCTGCGTCACCATCGCCATGGCGCTCCGCATCGACGACCAGGATACTGGCGCCCGAACCTCCAGTGAGAACGCCTCCGTTTGGCTCGCCATGCCATGCCAAATACGTATGTGGCTTCGCCTGGCTGGAATCACACTTTGCGCTTCCGGAACCGTACGCCGGTAATCACCTGTAACACCCGGATTTTAGGGATCCAAAACCCGGGGTTAACATAAACACCTGATATGCTGGGACCAAGTCTCATACATATGATGTATAGTGGCACAGGATCGAATGTCACAACTTTATATATAACAGGAGTTCTATACAAAATAAATAATTACATTATAAGGAGACAACGGTCCAGCAACCCAAAAGTTGACTGGGAGACGACGACCTAGACCTCTCACGAACTCATCACAGCATCCTCCATGAGCATCATCCTGCAGTACCTGATCTTGACCTGTGGTGTATGTGAGACAGCAAGAGTGAGCTCACATACGTTCATCGCTCAACAAGTTGTGGGGAATAATGTGCATGAACTCGCCAAAGATGGAAGCTCATATGAAGTGTAAGGCTTACCAAAGAGGAGGGTTGAAGCTGAGCATTGCTTTAAAAGTTGGTCAAAATTTTATTAGCAGTTACTAAGTATAAGTAAATACCAATCCCAATTAAGTAATAGAACAAAAGTATCAACATCACCTGCAATGCAATGCATATGACAAATTGAATTTAAGTTCCATAATTTAATCATGTGAGGGTCCGAGCTGCTCATGACCGTGAGCACGGCTAGTATACCAGTTTTACACTCTGCAGAGGTTGCGCATCTTTACCCACAAGTCATGTTACCCATCTGCCAAGGGATCGCGACTTCCCATACACCTCTACCGAGGAGGCGAGGCAGGATAACACTACGAGGCCTTTACAAAGTTCCACTAGCTTCAGAAAACCCGCTACAGTTTATAGGAAGATCCAGTGCAGGAATCCCTTGCAGGACCGCCATCGCAGCAAAATCCTCCCGAGGGCCTCCCTACACTGACCTCTCCCCTACTGCCCTTGCCCCTTTCGGGTAAGGTAGTCTTCCACTAGCTTTCCTAATTAATCAGCCAAGGGCATCCCATACTACCCTTGTGGTAGCACTGTTTTCCCGGGTGGTCGCTCCATGTTCCAATTAACATAATGATCTTATCATGAACAATAAATAACAACTGATAATAAAAGTGTGATCATGAATAATGTATCTCCATACCCAACCACATATAGCACTAGCAAGTACTACCCAGAAAGATCAGTGGTAAACAAGGTATAAAGATAATCAAACTAGGTAACCTATTGGGTCCCATCAAAATTAACCTATGCAGATCATTATGATTAATTAGAACATGGCTGGGTAAAAAGAAGTGATCAAGGGCACAACTTGCCTGGGCCTTGAGAATCCAGGTACCAGGATGATTCTTCAGATCCTCGTGACCTCACTGCTAGTCGTAGCAATACAAACATACATGGTATAGGCAAAATTAACATTACACCAAACATATATGCAAAATACATATTAATATTCTACATATTAAAATAAAACCACAGGAAAAAGAATTATTAATTTTGGAGTTATAGAATTCAAGTTATGAATTTCCTAAGATTTTAAGGTGATTATAATATGATTAAATGATAAATAAATTTTCTGACAGAGTTCATGTCAAAACAGTGATTCTAAATGATAGAGAATATTATTACAAAATTTTAGGAATTGGAATGGTTCAATTTGGAGCAAAAATGAATTTTCTATGAATTTATAAAGTTCTAGCAATTATTTTTGTATTAAAAATTCAATTTCCTAATCATTTAATCAATTTATAACTGTGCTGGACTGGGCCTCAATTCCAGAGAAACCCAGGGGGCTCGGGGCAAGTTGCCCGAGACACAGCGTACAGTAACATATGGACGGCGGGTTGATTTAGTGAAACCCGAGGGGTTCTTTAACAAAATCGACCCGCGAAGGGGTACGGTGCGATCTCGGCCGTTGGATTAAACACCGAGGGCCCAGATTAAATCCGGAGTGCGCCGAAGCGGTACGCAATCCTGATCCTTGGATCAGAGATCGACGGCGAGGATTCTAAATCTAATCCTATTCGTCCGATCGAAGACCCACGGCCCCGATTTAATATCCCGAAGGGGTATCGCCTGCTTCTAATCTGAGCCGTTCACTGGGAGATCGACGGCCACCGCGCTTTCCCCCAATCCCCCAGCTCGGGACGGCGGCGCCGCCCAAGCCATACGGCGGGCCATCGCCGGAGAAACCCAATCACACGCTCCAGTGGCCCTAGCGCTCAATTAAAGGCTGCTACATGGTGCTTAGGGGACGGCGAACTCACTGGAGTAGATCTTACCGGCGGTCTTGGCGCGCAGAGGGTCCGACGACGACGGAGGCGGATCCGCGGCGGCGAGTCGAAGTTCGACGAGGAATTGCGCTGTGCTCAGTGGCCTACTTCGCCCGCGAACGACTCGACACCCTTCGAATGGACTTGGAGACGCTCCAAGGCCGATCACCGGGGACCCGACGTCGACGACGACGCGTTTCGGTCACGGCGGCGAACTTGGCCCGCGAGAATCGCGACGGTGGCTGGCGAAAGGTTGCGGACGAAGGTGAGGATGGGAAAGGGGGTCGCGGAGCTTCGGCTTTATACTCCAAAGCCATGGAAAGCGGAGTCCGAGCGAGGAACGAGATTCCCGGCGAGGAAGTCGCGCGCGTCCGTTGCGGCGAGTTCGTTGGAGACGACGAACAAGAGGCTGACGAGGTGGGGTCGAGCTGTCGGTGACGGGCGCGCAGGGTGACTGACCAGCGGGCCCGGCTGGCAGTGAGGGAAAGGCGAGCGCGCGCGAGGGGGTGAGGGGCTGCCCCGTGGGTCCCGCGTGTCGGCGCCGGGTTGAGAATGGGCTGGCGCGCGCGAGTTAGTGGGCCGAATTGAGGAGAGTTGGCCCAGTTAGGGTTTTTCTCTTTTTCCTTTTTATTTTCTATTTCTTTTCTTCATTTTCAAATCCAATTTGAATTCAAACTTAAATTCAAATTTCTATGGCTCATCATTTCAATTTATTTTTGTGAAGTTAGGGATATTAATTCTGAACATACTTGTTTATATATATATTATTTATATTTTTGTTTTATATCCCTTCTCTTTCTCTTCTTTTCTATTTTCTATTCCAAATTCAAATTTATACTTCTATTTTGGTTTTTTTCAGATTTTTCAAATGTATCAATTGAAATCCAAAGGTGAATATAATCCATATTATTTTAATATTACTAATTTAAGTTTTATTCTCCTTGTTTATTTATTTCATGGGATGTATAAATGGTTTCCTTTAAAAGAAAAATTCTTTTTCTCCACATTTTCTTATTTCCCAGTGATACTTTGTTCAGATTCCTTCTTCCAATTCCAAATTCAGAATTTGGGTGTTACAAATCCTCCCCCCCCTTAAAAATAATCTCGTCCTCGAGATTTGTAAGAAAGAGGATATAGGAAAAGTGATTTGAAATCTAGCTTTTAGTTTCTAATTAGTTCAAAATCAAGAGTCTCTTTTTTTTTATTAGTTAGTTATTAGGAGAGCATAGGTATATATGGTTATAGACACTTTATTATGCAGGATAAAGGATATCTTTTAAAGCCTATATAGGTTTGGGCAAGAAAGAGTGGGGTAAAGAAAGACTCCATCCAAGATTGTGGATCTTGACTCATCTTGGTGACCTCACTTGATCCTTGAAGACTTGAGTTGGTGCTCATCCTTTCTTGATGAAGTTAATCATCTTCTCCGGTCTTGTCTCATTGATTCGAGGTTAGTGTATATCATTGGAGTTGGGGAACGTGGTTAAAATAGATATGGATGAGATAGACTACATGATGTAGATCAAAAGTTTGTTTTGTTATTAAGTGGGAATAGAAAGGTTATACCATTCATCATGGTTCTATGGGTTGGGTTAGCTCATGGTTGAATTGATCCAATGTGCTAAGATGAGTTAATACATGGCTAGTGGGGTCTAGTCTCTTCTACTAGTGTCATTAATCTGTTTAAGTGAACCACATTAAGTTAGATAATATTAGACCACACTGGATTAGGTCACATTAGGTAAGATAAGATCTAGATTGAATTGGATATGACTAGATTAGACTAGTTTAGGTTAGATAGGTCCAACAGGGTAGAATATGTTAGGATGTTTTGAGATTAGTTAGATATGTTATGATAAGATAGAGTCTCTTGCTAGTTTATAATTGAGAGGTTATGCAACTATCAGATGGTTAAGGTAGTTGCATATGGCCAAGTCGATCTATCATTCTTAATTTAGTGCAGGGTGAACTAAGTTAAGACTTGTTCTATAGAAGTAGAGTCTAAACTATTTCATCAGTATTATCTAACATGTTTGATAAGTTAGTTTAGATTAGATCAGATCTAGGTTAGATTGGTGTGACTAGTTTGACTAGATAAGATCTAATTAATTTGCATTAGATCATGGTTGATGAACTAGGGTGGATAAGTATGCCTATTAGGATAAGATGGGTCCATAAAGATAAGATAAAATCTTTTGAGGTTAGTTAGATCTATTAGGATGAAATACAATCTTTTCAAGATAGGATGAGTATCTTTTAAGATGAGATGGATCTAGAATAAGAGAATATATATATATATATTTTTTTAAGATAGAATGGATCTATATACATTAGGATAAGTTAAGACCTTTTGAGATAAGATAGATCTATGAGTGTAGGATAGAATCTCTTGAGATGAGATGAATCTATTAAGATAGGGGAGAATCTTTTAAGATAAGATGAATTGGTTAGAATTAGATCTTTTAGAATAAGATAAATCTCTAAGCTAGATATGTTCCAATGGCATTGGAATAATCTAGGTTGTCTAGTTATTTTATAAATATATTTTTATACCTATGTGTATATGCAGATGCAATTGTGGACATTACTCCACAACTCATCACACTCAAACAAAGATCCAAATCAGACAAGTATCATAATAACAAACATTCAAATACATAGACACTTATAAAAATAGTTTTGTTTTTGTTCCTAGGATTAGGTCTCCTATTCCTAAATTCACTTTTAGGCACAGAGTTTCAAAATGTGAAATCCACATTTGTCTTTAGAAAGATAAAGGTAAGAATAATCAGAGTAAAGCGGAAATAGATGAGAAAAGATTAAGATAAGTTTAGAAATGAATCAGAGTAGCAAAGGTAAGTAAGTATTGGTTGTCCAGTTCTATCTAGGTTTCGTCCTACAGTCAACATTCCTCTGATACCACTTCTGTAACACCCGGATTTTAGGGATCCAAAACCCGGGGTTAACATAAACACCTGATATGCTGGGACCAAGTCTCATACATATGATGTATAGTGGCACAGGATCGAATGTCACAACTTTATATATAACAGGAGTTCTATACAAAATAAATAATTACATTATAAGGAGACAACGGTCCAGCAACCCAAAAGTTGACTGGGAGACGACGACCTAGACCTCTCACGAACTCATCACAGCATCCTCCATGAGCATCATCCTGCAGTACCTGATCTTGACCTGTGGTGTATGTGAGACAGCAAGAGTGAGCTCACATACGTTCATCGCTCAACAAGTTGTGGGGAATAATGTGCATGAACTCGCCAAAGATGGAAGCTCATATGAAGTGTAAGGCTTACCAAAGAGGAGGGTTGAAGCTGAGCATTGCTTTAAAAGTTGGTCAAAATTTTATTAGCAGTTACTAAGTATAAGTAAATACCAATCCCAATTAAGTAATAGAACAAAAGTATCAACATCACCTGCAATGCAATGCATATGACAAATTGAATTTAAGTTCCATAATTTAATCATGTGAGGGTCCGAGCTGCTCATGACCGTGAGCACGGCTAGTATACCAGTTTTACACTCTGCAGAGGTTGCGCATCTTTACCCACAAGTCATGTTACCCATCTGCCAAGGGATCGCGACTTCCCATACACCTCTACCGAGGAGGCGAGGCAGGGTAACACTACGAGGCCTTTACAAAGTTCCACTAGCTTCAGAAAACCCGCTACAGTTTATAGGAAGATCCAGTGCAGGAATCCCTTGCAGGACCGCCATCGCAGCAAAATCCTCCCGAGGGCCTCCCTACACTGACCTCTCCCCTACTGCCCTTGCCCCTTTCGGGTAAGGTAGTCTTCCACTAGCTTTCCTAATTAATCAGCCAAGGGCATCCCATACTACCCTTGTGGTAGCACTGTTTTCCCGGGTGGTCGCTCCATGTTCCAATTAACATAATGATCTTATCATGAACAATAAATAACAACTGATAATAAAAGTGTGATCATGAATAATGTATCTCCATACCCAACCACATATAGCACTAGCAAGTACTACCCAGAAAGATCAGTGGTAAACAAGGTATAAAGATAATCAAACTAGGTAACCTATTGGGTCCCATCAAAATTAACCTATGCAGATCATTATGATTAATTAGAACATGGCTGGGTAAAAAGAAGTGATCAAGGGCACAACTTGCCTGGGCCTTGAGAATCCAGGTACCAGGATGATTCTTCAGATCCTCGTGACCTCACTGCTAGTCGTAGCAATACAAACATACATGGTATAGGCAAAATTAACATTACACCAAACATATATGCAAAATACATATTAATATTCTACATATTAAAATAAAACCACAGGAAAAAGAATTATTAATTTTGGAGTTATAGAATTCAAGTTATGAATTTCCTAAGATTTTAAGGTGATTATAATATGATTAAATGATAAATAAATTTTCTGACAGAGTTCATGTCAAAACAGTGATTCTAAATGATAGAGAATATTATTACAAAATTTTAGGAATTGGAATGGTTCAATTTGGAGCAAAAATGAATTTTCTATGAATTTATAAAGTTCTAGCAATTATTTTTGTATTAAAAATTCAATTTCCTAATCATTTAATCAATTTATAACTGTGCTGGACTGGGCCTCAATTCCAGAGAAACCCAGGGGGCTCGGGGCAAGTTGCCCGAGACACAGCGTACAGTAACATATGGACGACGGGTTGATTTAGTGAAACCCGAGGGGTTCTTTAACAAAATCGACCCGCGAAGGGGTACGGTGCGATCTCGGCCGTTGGATTAAACACCGAGGGCCCAGATTAAATCCGGAGTGCGCCGAAGCGGTACGCAATCCTGATCCTTGGATCAGAGATCGACGGCGAGGATTCTAAATCTAATCCTATTCGTCCGATCGAAGACCCACGGCCCCGATTTAATATCCCGAAGGGGTATCGCCTGCTTCTAATCTGAGCCGTTCACTGGGAGATCGACGGCCACCGCGCTTTCCCCCAATCCCCCAGCTCGGGACGGCGGCGCCGCCCAAGCCATACGGCGGGCCATCGCCGGAGAAACCCAATCACACGCTCCAGTGGCCCTAGCGCTCAATTAAAGGCTGCTACATGGTGCTTAGGGGACGGCGAACTCACTGGAGTAGATCTTACCGGCGGTCTTGGCGCGCAGAGGGTCCGACGACGACGGAGGCGGATCCGCGGCGGCGAGTCGAAGTTCGACGAGGAATTGCGCTGTGCTCAGTGGCCTACTTCGCCCGCGAACGACTCGACACCCTTCGAATGGACTTGGAGACGCTCCAAGGCCGATCACCGGGGACCCGACGTCGACGACGACGCGTTTCGGTCACGGCGGCGAACTTGGCCCGCGAGAATCGCGACGGTGGCTGGCGAAAGGTTGCGGACGAAGGTGAGGATGGGAAAGGGGGTCGCGGAGCTTCGGCTTTATACTCCAAAGCCATGGAAAGCGGAGTCCGAGCGAGGAACGAGATTCCCGGCGAGGAAGTCGCGCGCGTCCGTTGCGGCGAGTTCATTGGAGACGACGAACAAGAGGCTGACGAGGTGGGGTCGAGCTGTCGGTGACGGGCGCGCAGGGTGACTGACCAGCGGGCCCGGCTGGCAGTGAGGGAAAGGCGAGCGCGCGCGAGGGGGTGAGGGGCTGCCCCGTGGGTCCCGCGTGTCGGCGCCGGGTTGAGAATGGGCTGGCGCGCGCGAGTTAGTGGGCCGAATTGAGGAGAGTTGGCCCAGTTAGGGTTTTTCTCTTTTTCCTTTTTATTTTCTATTTCTTTTCTTCATTTTCAAATCCAATTTGAATTCAAACTTAAATTCAAATTTCTATGGCTCATCATTTCAATTTATTTTTGTGAAGTTAGGGATATTAATTCTGAACATACTTGTTTATATATATATTATTTATATTTTTGTTTTATATCCCTTCTCTTTCTCTTCTTTTCTATTTTCTATTCCAAATTCAAATTTATACTTCTATTTTGGTTTTTTTCAGATTTTTCAAATGTATCAATTGAAATCCAAAGGTGAATATAATCCATATTATTTTAATATTACTAATTTAAGTTTTATTCTCCTTGTTTATTTATTTCATGGGATGTATAAATGGTTTCCTTTAAAAGAAAAATTCTTTTTCTCCACATTTTCTTATTTCCCAGTGATACTTTGTTCAGATTCCTTCTTCCAATTCCAAATTCAGAATTTGGGTGTTACATCACCCTTCCGCCTGGGTCCGTCGACCGGCCTCACCACCGCAACAACGCCGGTAAGACCACTTCCGTTGTGTTCGCCATCGCTTCCACTTCGTAATGATCACATCGGGTTGAAGAATAGCGCACCGGGGTGATGTATCGCGTGCACCGGCGATGGCGCCGTTGCATGGTCTGGGCGGCGCCGCCGTGGCTCGACCATGGGAGTGAAGACGACACGGGAGCCCTCGATCTATGAATGAACGGCTCTGATTGAATCAAAGTTACCCCTTCACGAGATCAACCCTGGATCATTGATTTGTGATCGGATGGCCAGGAGTACATCCTTGGCATACCGCCTCGGGTGCAAGATCTGCACCGTAGAAATCTGATCCTGGGGCCAGCGTGGTGTCTGTTCACTTAAAACGTCGGCGTGATCTGTGCCGCGGAATTCTAATCCAACGGCTGGGAAGCCCTCATACCCCTTCGTCGTGCGCTTCTTTCAAAAGAGACCCTGAGAAATTGACAAAACAACCCGTCGTCCGTGCCCTGTGTAAAGTATTTATATCTGTGCCCTGGAATCATAAAACAGCCCCTGAACTCTGTGATATTAGTGGCCGCAGTCCTGAACTAGATAAAATAGGATAATTTCATATAGAAAATAGTTTTTAGTACAAAAGTAATTCCATAAAATTATTTAATTCATAACTAATTCATCTTAATTCCTTTTTGACCCATTCCAGTTGCATTAGATCCATAATAATATTATCTATCCTTTGGTAGCTTTATTTCTCAAAGAAACCTAAATAAGAATTATGTACTCAATCTCTTTTGTACCCAACACTTAAATCTTCGAAACATAATAACTTGATGACCGTAACTCCGATTTTAGTGATTCTCGAGCCCACGATCTCGTAGCGACGCGTAGATTATTATTATGCAATGTATTCTTATGTTTGGTGTGATGTTAATTTTGCCTATACCATGTTTGTCTGTATTGCTACGTTTAGTAGTGAGGACACGTGTCACCTGAAGAGCAAGTTGGTACCTGGAATCTCAAGTGCCAGGCAAGTTGTGCCCTTGATCACTTATTTTTACCCACTCATATTCTGATTAATCATAATGATCTGCATAGGTTAATTTTGATGGGACCCAATAGGTTACCCTAGTTTGTCTATCTTTATGCCTTGTTTACCACTGAACTTTTGGGTAGTACTTGCTAGTGCTTTATGTGGATTTGGGTATTGAGATATACATTATTCATACTTTTGTTATCAGTTGTTACTACTATTCATGATAAGATCATTATGTTAATTGGAACATGGAGCGACCATCCGGGAAAACAGTGCTACCACAAGGGTTTAATGGGACGCCCTTGGCTGATTAATTAGGAAAGCTAGTGGAAGACTACCTTACCCGAAAGGGGCAAGGGCAGTAGGGGAGTGGTCAGTGTAGGGAGGCCCTTGGGATGATTTTGCTGCGATGGCGGTCATGCGAGGGGTCCCTGCATTGGAGCTTCCTATAAACTGTAGCGGGTTTTCTGAAGCTAGTGGAACTTTGTAAAGGCCTCGTAGTGTTACCCTGCCTCGCCTCCTCGGTAGAGGTGTATGGGAAGTCGTGATCCCTTGGCAGATGGGTAACATGACTTGTGGGTAAAGATACGCAACCTCTGCAGAGTGTAAAACTGGTATATCAGCCGTGCTCACGGTCATGAGCAGCTCGGACCCTCACATGATTTATTTATGGAACTAAATTCAATTTGTCATATGCATTGCATCACAGGTGATGTTGTTACTTTTGTTCTATTACTTAATTAGGTTGGTATTTACTTATACTTAGTAATTGCTAATAAAATTTTGACCAACTTTAAAAGCAATGCTCAGCTCTAACCATCCTCTTTGGTAAGCCTTACACTTCACGTGAGCTCCCATCTTTGGCGAGTTCATGCACATTATTCCCCACAACTTGTTGAGCTATGAACGTATGTGAGCTCACTCTTGCTGTCTCACATCCCCCCACAGGTCAAGAACAGGTACCACAGGATGAGGCGCATGGAGGATGTTGTCCTGTGTTCGTGAGAGGTCTAGGCCATCGTCTCCCAGTCAACTTTGGGTTGCTGGACTGTTGTCTCCTTATAATGTAATTATTTATTTATTTTGTACAGAACTCCTATTATATAGTAAAGATGTGACATTCGATCATGTGCCATGATTCATCATATGTGTGAGACTTGGTCCCAGCACACCTGGTGATTATGTTCGCGCCCGGGTCTTGGTGCCTCGAAACCCGGGTGTGACAGAAATGGTATCAGAGGAATGTTGACTGTAGGACGAAACCTAGATAGAACTGGACAACCATTATCTACTTACCTTTGCTACTCTGATTCTTTCTAAAACTTTCTTAATTTTTTCTCCTCTATTTCCGCTTTACTCTGATTATTCTTATATTTTCCTTCTAAAGACAAATATGGATTTCACACTTTGAAATCCTGTACCTAAAGTGATTTTTAGGACTAGGAGACCTACTCTTAGGAATAAAAACAAAACTATTTTTATAAGTATCTATATGCTTGAATGCTTGTTCTTATGATATTTGCCTGATTTGGATCTTTGTTTGATTGTGATGAGTTGTGGAGTAATGTCAACAATTACATCTGCATATACATATAGGAAAAAAATACTCATAAAAATAACTAGACAAACTAGATTATCCCTCATTAAAGTATCTAGCCTAACAATATCCATCTCATATTAAAAGATTCTATCCTACACTCCTAGATCCACCTTATCTCAAAAGATCCTAACTTATCCTAATTAAAATATACCTAACATAATAGAGCCATCTTATCTTAAAGGATACTCTATTACCTTAGTGGATTCATCTTATCTTGAAAAGATTTTATGTCATCCTAATAGATCTAACTGACCTCAAAAGATTCTACCTTATCCTTATGGATTCATCTTGCCCAAATTAGTATATTTATCTCACTCTAGAATAACAACCATGAGCTAATCCAAAATTTATTTAGATCTTATCTAGTCTAAAATAGTCATATCAATTTATTCTAGATCTGATCCCATCTAATAGGTTAATCTAACCTAATGAAGTCTAACCTTAAGTTCAGCTAACCTAAGGTCAGTCACTTAACCAGTTAATAGTGGGAAAAAATTAGATTAGACTCTACTAACATGTCTTAACTTAGTTCACTCTGCACTAAACTAAGAACAACAGACCAACTCGGCCTCAGGTAAACTACCTTAACCATCCGATGGTTGCATAACCCCTCTGTTTTAATCTAACAGAGATTCTAACATATCTTAATAATATTTATCCTACCCTAGTGGATCTATCAACTTAAACTAGTCTAATTTAGTCAGACCCAATCTAATCTAGATCCTACCTAATCTAATCTAACCTAGTGGGTGTTACCTACAAATCCATCTCAACCACTTGTCCCTAACCCGGATAGAGACACCAAGCCTCGAGAAGAAATACATCAACAATGCAAGAAGGGAGGCAAACCAGATCTCCAAATGAGACAAGACTAATCATTCGTGATAAAAAGCTTTCCTTACCATAATCTTTCTTACCCCAAACTATTCTTGCCCTAACCTATCCATCTCTTATATCCTACATAATAAGTAGTTGGATACCTATGCTCTCCTAATCACCCATGAAAAAAAACTCCGGATTTTTGAACCAACTATAGACTAAAAGCTGAATTACAAATCAATCCTTCTGTACCCCTTTTCTTAAAAATCTCGAGGACGAGATTTCTGTTAAGGGGGGTAGGATTTGTAAAGCCCAAAATTGGTCAAAGGAAAAAAATTGATGATAAAATAAATGAATAAATATATTTGAGGATTTTTGAAACCTTGGGAAATTTATTTGGACCCTTCTATCTTCATAGCCAATTAATGGAGCATTATTAGTCGAGTAACTCATAAGCAAATAGGAGTGTGCACCCCATGCTTAAGCTTATGTTGGGATACATTTTATTCGACCTCAAATTATAAATGAAAATATAAAATAGAAAATAAAAAAAAGTTTTTTAAATTATTCCCTTAAAGCACCCTCTACAAAAATATACATATGGTTGAATTAAAAAAAATTCATGATGAAGATTATACATTAACCTCTCCTTTAGTACATAGGTATTAACTTTTGAAAATCTATATATATACATATATCTAATTTATCTACCCATTCATAATCACCTTTTCTTAAATGGAATCATGTGTGTGTGTATTTCATATTTAAAAGTATTATTATTATTTTATTGCTTAGAGGTAATGAATGAATAAACTTGTATCATGTTGAATCTTTGTTTGTACAATACCACTTGAACTTAAATTTAAAATAGATTTTGACTTGATTTTGAATTTGAATTTAGAAACACAAAATAAAAATAAAAAAGGAAAAAGACTCAAACTCGTGCTTTGGGCCTAATTCCCTCAGCTGGCCCAATTCTGTTTTCCTTCCCCACGCGGCCCACTCACTCCACCACCTGCGCGGCGCCTTCTTATGCAGACAGCTGGGCCCATCGGGTCGGTCTCGCTCACGCTCTCAGGTTACGCTGGCGCGTGGGGCCCTGGGGTTGGACCCGTCTCTTCCGCGTCGCGTGACCAGGAGACGAAATTCTTCGTAACAAGCCTGGCCGCAATCACCGCTAATCACCCGGATTCGTCGCCCGATGCTGCGTCTGCTCCTGTATAAAACTAGGATCGTTGCGTGCTCCTCCTCATCCCCTAGAACGGAGAGCTAGAGCCGCGCCATGGCTAATACAGAGAAAGAGATGCGGGTGTAGGGAGTCTTGGAATCTACTGCGCGCCATGCTCATCTCCCTATGAATCCGCCTGGAATTCCTAGTCACGGGTGAATGCTGGGGGCTATGGGAGCTCGCGCACTGGCAGGGTAAACCCGGAGTCATCTCGTGGACAAGAATTGTTCATCGGTGCTGTGTCACCATCGCCATGGCGCTCCACATCGACGACTAGTTTACTGGCGCCCGAACCTCCGGTGAGAACGCCTCCGTTTGGCTCGCCATGCCACGCCAAATACGTATGTGGCTTCGCCTGGCTGGAATCGCGCTCTGCGCTTCCGGAATCGTACGCCGGTAATCACCCTTCCGCCTAGGTCCATCGACCAGCCTCACCACCGCAACAGCGCCGGTAAGACCACTTCCGTTGTGTTTGCCATCGCTTCCACTTCGTAATGATCACATCGGGTTGAAGAATAGCGCACCGGGGTGATGTATCGCGTGCACCGGCGATGGTGCCGTCGCATGGTCTGGGCGGCGCCACCGTGGCTCGGCCGTGGGAGTGAAGACGACATGGGAGCCCTCGATCTATGAATGGACGACTCTGATTGAATCAAAGTTACCCCTTCGCGAGATCAACCCTAGATCATTGATTTGTGATCGGATGGCCAGGAGTACATCCTTGGCATACCGCCTCGGGTGCAAGATCTGCACCGTAGAAATCTGATCCTGGGACCAGCGTGTGTCGGTTCACTTAAAACGTCGGCGTGATCTGTGCCGCGGAATTCTAATCCAACGGCTGGGAAGCCCTCATACCCCTTCGCTGTGCGCTTCTTTCAAAAGAGACCCTAAGAAATTGACAAAACAACCCGCCGTCCATGCCCTGTGTAAAGTATTTATATCTGTGCCCTGGAAATTCATAAAACAGCCCCTGAACTCTGTGATATTAGTGGCCGCAGTCCTGAACTAGATAAAATAGGATAATTTCATATAGAAAATAGTTTTTAGTATAAAAGTAATTCTATAAAATTATTTAATTCATAACTAATTCATCTTAATTCCTTTTTGACCCATTCCAGTTGCATTAGATCCATAATAATATTATCTATCCTTTGGTAGCTTTTTTCTCAAAGAAACCTAAATAAGAATTATGTACTCAATCTCTTTTGTACCCAACACTTAAATCTTCGAAACATAATAACTTGATGACTGTAACTCCGATTTTAGTGATTCTCGAGCCCACGATCTCGTAGCGATGTGTAGATCATTATTATGCAATGTATTCTTATGTTTGGTGTGATGTTAATTTTGCCTATACCATGTTTGTCTGTATTGCTACGTTTAGCAGTGAGGACACGTGTCACCTGAAGAGCAAGTTGGTACCTGGAATCTCAAGTGTCAGGCATGTTGTGCCCTTGATCACTTATTTTTACCCACTCATGTTCTGATTAATCATAATGATCTGCATAGGTTAATTTTGATGGGACCCAATAGGTTACCCTAGTTTGTTTATCTTTATGCCTTGTTTACCACTGAACTTTTGGGTAGTACTTGCTAGTGCTTTATGTGGATTTGGGTATTGAGATACACATTATTCATACTTTTGTTATCAGTTGTTACTACTGTTCATGATAAGATCATTATGTTAATTGGAACATGGAGCGACCACCCGGGAAAACAGTGCTACCACAAGGGTTTAATGGGACGCCCTTGGCTAATTAATTAGGAAAGCTAGTGGAAGACTACCTTACCTAAAAGGGGCAAGGCCAGTAGGGGAGTGGTCAGTGTAGGGAGGCCCTTGGGATGATTTTGCTACGATGGCGGTCATGCGAGGGGTCCCTGCATTGGAGCTTCCTATAAACTGTAGCGGGTTTTCTGAAGCTAGTGAAACTTTGTAAAGGCCTCGTAGTGTTACCCTGCCTCGCCTCCTCAGTAGAGGTGTATGGGAAGTCGCGATCCCTTGGCAGATGGGTAACATGACTTGTGGGTAAAGATGCGCAACCTCTGTTGAGTGTAAAACTGGTATATCAGCCGTGCTCACGGTCATGAGCAGCTCGGACCCTCACATGATTAATTTATGGAACTAAATTCAATTTGTCATATGCATTGCATCACAGGTGATGTTGTTACTTTTGTTCAATTACTTAATTGGGTTGGTATTTACTTACACTTAGTAATTGCTAATAAAATTTTGACCAACTTTAAAAGCAATGCTCAGCTCTAACCATCCTCTTTGGTAAGCCTTACACTTCACGTGAGCTCCCACCTTTGGCGAGTTCATGCACATTATTCCCCACAACTTGTTGAGCTATGAACGTATGTGAGCTCACTCTTGATGTCTCACATCCCCCACAGGTCAAGAACAGGTACCACAGGATGAGGCGCATGGAGGATGTTGTGTTGTGTTCGTGAGAGGTCTAGGCCGTCGTCTCCCAGTCAACTTTGGGTTGCTGGACCGTTGTCTCCTTATAATGTAATTATTTATTTATTTTGTACAGAACTCCTATTATATAGTAAAGATGTGACATTCGATCCTGTGCCATGATTCATCATATGTGTGAGACTTGGTCCTAGCACACCTGGTGATTATGTTCGTGCCCAGGTCTTGGTGCCCCGAAACCCGGGTGTGACATATTCCTAACCCACAGCCCAACTACCAGCTAGGCCAAACTCTCCATCCGTGTAGCCCATCCCGCTCGTGCTGACAACCAGGCCCCACCGGGAAGTCGCACTGGCACTTCCACGCTTTCTCTCCTTCACTGTCGCGTGGGACCCAATGGACAGCCCGTTCTTCTCCAAGTCGACGGCAACAGACTCGCGGAGAGATCGCTGTGGCCACTGTTCTTCTCGAGCCTAACCATGCTCCAACCGTTTCTATTAGGATTTAATCGCGGGACTCTTGGGCGGACTTGCCTTGAGGCAACAACCCGCCAGTCTCCTTCCGTTCTGCCTCTCTCAGCATGGAACTTGTCTGTAACCAAGATATAAAGGCAGCTGGCCGCGAGTCCATGGCCATCACCAGTTGCGCCGCCAAGTTCCGCGACGGTCGAGCGCAAGTCGGGAGGTCACCGCCGATGCGGCTTAGCGGAGCACCTTCGATCCATTGCGTGCTTGAAAACCACCTGCGACTCCGGGTAGATGTCCACTTGCCATTGCCGCTGACAGAGAGAGAGAGAGAGAGAAAGGACCGAGAGCCTCGCCGGTGATAAGGGGAGAGAGAAGAAAGGGAGAGGGCGTAGTAGTCCGGAGCGAACAACAGAGCAGGGTTGTGCGCGGAAAGGGCCACGGGGCGAATCTCGACGACCTCCTGCACTGCACGGAGGAAGGATTCGGCCTGGCATCACCGCGCGCCGTCATCAAACTGCTCACTCCCTCAACGACGCTGTTGGCCAAGTCCATCGACGGTGAGACTTCTCTCTGCGCACCGTTGTATTTTCGATGTTTGCGCGCGGACCAATGATCCAATCGCCGTTGGGGAGGGTAGTCTGTCGCTGGGTTGGCGCGCGGTCTTAGGCGTGAGGTTGAAGACGCGCATGCGCCGTCGGATCGGTGCGGACGGCTGAGATTAGGTTAGAACATACCCCTTCGCGAGTAAACGTGAGTCATCGATCCGTGATCGGGCGAATCCTATTGATCTCTGATATTTTGAATCTGGGCCATAGAACATAACGTGGATGGCTGGGATTAAACCAACCACGTACCCCCTTCATCTTTTGATCTGGGCCGCAGATCAGTAAACGGTCAGCCCAGGGTGCTCGACGCTAGTTAGCCCTAACTTATTTCATAAAGAGCCCCTCGGCTTTTGCATAATCAACCTGCCATCCTTCCTAGGCCAAAATAAACTACAGCTAAGCCCAGAACTTTATGTTTTAGCCCCTGCGTTCTAGAGAATTTATGTGCGCAGTCCAGAATCTAGGAAAATTCAGAAATTTAATTAGAAAATGATTTCTAGTGTTAAAATAATTTTAGAAACTTATTTAATTCATAGAAAATCCATTCTAGCTCCAAATCAAATAATTCCAGTTCCTATAATTTTATAATATTATTGTTTATCAAATAGTGCCACTGTTTTGCCCTGAAACCTATATTAAATTGGATCACCTAATTAATCTTGTACAAAACACATGGAATCTTCAGAAAATCATAACTCCTCCGTTTTAAATCCGATTTGACCTGTTCGAGTTGTGTTAGTCCCGTATAAATATTTACTATGCAATAACACCAGTTATTATACCATGTCTCATTATTTTATGATTAGATCTTTATTTAACTTATGTTGGTTAGTCTTGTTAATGTGTTCATCATTGTTTACTAGAATATGATCTATGATTAATTTATAGCTTAGATTAAAGTTGAGATAATTATTTATAGAATAACCTCTCATATGATTTATATTAACCAATTTATGATATAGTTTAATATTTTAATCACATAAATCCTCTATAAAATCATAACTCCTTAGCCATGACTCTGATCTTAGTGATTCTCGTTTTCGCGATCACGTAGCACGCGTAGATTATTATTATTTAGTTTGTTCTTATGTTTGGTGTGATGTTGATTTTGTCTATACCATGTCTGTTTGTATGGCTACGACTAGCAGTGAGGTCACGAGGATCTGAAGAATTACCCTGGTAACTGGAATCTCAAGTGCCAGGCAAGTTGTGCCCTTGATCCACTTTTGTTACCCAATAATATTCTTTATTATCATTATTCAATGCATAGGTTTAATTTGATGGGACCCAATAGGTCACCCTAGTCTGTTTATCCTGTTTACCTTGTTTACACCTGAATCATTTGGGTAGTTATGCTATTGCTTTATATGGTTTTGGGATTAATACTACATTATGTTCATGTTCCAATTATTATGTTATTTTATTTATGTTCATGACAAGATCATTATATTATTGTTAATTGGAACATGGAGCTTAACTTGAGAAACACGTGCCACCACAAGGGAGGAATGGGACCCCTTGGCTAACTAAGTAGGAAAGCTAGTGGAAGACTACCTTACCCAAAAGGGGCAAGGGCAGTAGGGGAGTTGCATGCAAGGAGGTTCTCGGGTTGATTTTGTTGCGATGGCGGTCAGACGAGGGATTCTTGTAAGTGCTCTTCCCATAAACTGTAGCGGGTTTTTGGAAGCTAGTGGAACTTTGTAAAGGCCTCATAGTGGATTCCTAGCCATTCACCTCGGTAGTGTCTAAGGGCCTTGCAAACCCTGGCAACATGGGAAACACGACTTGTGGGTAAAGGGTACAACCTCTGTAGAGTGTAAAACTGGTATACTAGCCGAGCTCACGGTCAAGAGCAGCTCAGGACTCTCGCATGATTAAACTATGGAACTTAAACTCAATTTGTCATATGCATTGCATGAGTTTATTATTAATTTTGTTCTATTATTTTATTATGGTTGGTACTTACTTACAGTTAGTAACTGCTAATAAAACTTTGACCAACTTATTAAAAGCAATGCTCAGCTTTAACCCCTATCGTTGATCAGCCTTACACATCACATGAACTCCCACCTTTGGTGAGTTCATGCCACATTATTCCCCACAACTTGTTGAGCGATGAACATGTGTGAGCTCACCCTTGCTGTCTCACACCCCCCACAGGAGAAGAACAGGTGGTTCAAGAGGAGCCACGCAACGAGGAGTTCGATTCGATCTAGGTGGCGTCTCCCAGTTGACCTTTCTGGCGCCAAGGATGGATTTTAGATCCTGTTATATTTATCTTTTATTTTGTAAGACTTCCGCTATGTAATAAGTACACTGATTATATTGTGACATTTATCTCTATACACTCTGTTATTATATATGTTGTCTTTTTTGGCACATGTATGAGATGCACCCGGCTTTGTCCCTTAAAGCCCGGGGTGTGACAATGCGCCTCTGACTCTGCGCGCACTGTTCTTCACTGTTCATCTGATCTTTAGCTTTGGCAGTCGATCGTTGCGCGGAGTAGTCGTTGCTCCGCTGGTGCACCGGACAGTCCGGTGGCACACCGGATAGTCCGGTGAATTATAGCGGAGTGCGCCCGAAGAAACCCGAGAGTGGCTAGTTCAACCCTGTACGGTCCTGGTGCACCGAACACTGTCCGGTGGCACACCGGACAGTCCGATGCGCCAGACCACAACACACTCGGTTTCTTTGCTCCTTTGTATTTGAACCCCTAACTTGAATATTTATTGGTTTGTGTTGAACCTTTATGCACATGTAGAACATCTTCTAGAGCAAACTAGTTAGTCCATATATTTGTGTTGGGCATTCAACCACCAAAATTAGTTATAGGAAAAGGTTAACCCTATTTCCCTTTCACACATCTTTAACGCGTCCCCGCTGGGAATGGAGATGGGGAATGCTTCTGTATCCCCGTTCCCATTTACCCATCGGGGAAGAGTTTTTCTAGTTTACATCCACGTGGGGGAAGAAACTTCTCCATCTCCATCCCATAATGGAGGAATTCCCTGCAGCGAATGGGAGATCGAGTTGTTGGGGCGAAGGCGAAGACGCCACCCTTCGCTCCAGCCTCCGTCAATCTCGCTGCACCAACGGAGGCAATACGACCGGCGGGGTCCACCCTTCGTCCTCTACACTACGAGACAAAGGCCTACAACGATGTCGCCCCGTCCCACGTCCTCACCCGACTATGAGGCCCACGTGGGATTCGGCCCATTGTAACAGGCCCCGCGCGGCGTCGTGTGTTACGGGCTCGATTTGTAATGGCTTTTCTGTAATGACAGTCGGTAACCCTCCTTTATGGGAATATTCCAGGGATAGTCCAGGTGCCTGAGGGTACATGCGTCCTTACATCGAGACGTTGGGCACTCAGGCACCTATAAATACCCCCGTACAGTGCCCTTGAGAGGGTGGATTAACAGAGCAATTGTTGTCTCGAGTTAAACTGTGTTCACATCTTTCTCACTCTCCCATTAGATCAACTTGCACGGGAGCGCAAGTCCCAACATTGGCGCCCACCATTCGTGCTACGAGCAAACCACCCGCGATGGCACCCAAAAGAGCTAATTCGAAGGTAGCCCCATCCGTCGACGAAGCAGCGAAGAAAAAGGGCAAGGCCCTCGCCGACAACACCCACCAAGGAGCTGGCGAAGACGAAGCACATAGTAAGAGACAGCGCAACGATCAACACACTCCAGAAGGCACCCTCCGCACCTGCAGCTCCGAAGGGCAGGCACAAGTGCCACCCCCAGGCTTCGCTCCACCAGAGGGCGAGGACGCAGCAGAGGACCGCGAGGTCCTCGGCGTCTCCGCAGAAGAACAGCTACAGCTACGGGCCCTACGCCTCAAAAACCGCAACCTCCAGAAGCAGAAGGAAATCCTCGAGGCCAAGCGCCAACGTGTCTTTGCGCAGGCCAAGGTGCGCCAAATGATACGAGATGAGGAGCAGAGGGCTCAAGAGCTTGATCAGGAGATTGGGCTCATGCAGCACGAAGGCCAACATCATCTGCAGCACGGCCCGCCCCTCCAGCAGCGCGCGCCAGTTGGAGACCTATTCGTTCCTCAGCGTGGACCCTTCACCCGCACGCCGCAGCTTTACAAGGCATCAATTACCTTGATGAGCGGAGCCCCCTGGCTCCGCAACTGCAGGTGTCACCATGGCCCGCCAACTTCAGGGCAGGGACCTACCCCAAGTACAACGGCATCACCGACCCAGCACAGTACATCATGAGCTATCAAGTCGCTGTCGCATCATCCAGAGGGGATGATGCCACGACGGCCAAGTCCTTCATCATCACCCTCGAGGGCACCAGGTTGCCCCCATTGTCCATCGACTCCTGGAGAAGTCTCCGGGACAAATTTCTGCTCAACTTCCAGGGGTACCGCCCAGACACCGACGCCTTGGCCGAACTATCACACTGCAAGCAGCTGGAGAAAGAAACCTTGCGGGAGTACTACCGCAAGTTCCTGACTCTCAAGTCACAACTGCCTTCGGTCGATGACCAAATTGCCATTCACTACGCCATCAGTGGCCTTCGGGCTAGCGTCCTTTACAGTCACTGCATCAGGGACCCACCCAAGAACCTCCAAGAGCTCTATCAGTTGTTTGAAAAATACGCCAGATCCGAAGAGCTCCACCAGCGCAAGGTCGAGTCCCAGAGGAAACCCAAGGACCCTCCACAGTCCAGCTGCACATGGACAAGACCTTCGCAGTCAAACTCTGGGCGGGACAACCGCAGTCAACAGTAGGTCCATAACATTGCCAACCAGCACCCCGCAGGTGAGGCCCATCGCCGTCAAGATTATCCCCCCCAAGGCCGCGGCAGTGGCACCCGTGGTCGGGGCCAAGGATGGGTGCAGCAGCCGCGCAGATTTTACTGCCTATTCCACGGCGAAGACTGCGCGCACCCAACGAGGGACTGCCCGGAAACGAAGGCCACCAGGGACAGAATGTCTCGAGCACAACCAGCCGACAACCCACGGGTTGTCGTGCACACATATCAACACCACCTCCCACAACCATACAACCGCGGCCCCGCCCAGCATCCACCTAACCATGCATACCAACACCATCAGGAGGTACAAGTCGTACCACCTCCACTTCCGCCTCCGCACTCGCATCAGCCAAACATCCACCACCCAAACCACCCCCAAGCGCCAAAACAAGAAGACTTCGTCGATCAGCCGTATCGCGGAGTCATCCACATGATCACTGGGGGGTCCAGCGTCGACTTCGACACGAAGCGACAGAAGAGGGACCACTACCGAAGCATCAACCACGTCGCCATCACCGGCCCAGTCGTACAAACGAAGTGGTTGTGACGGAACCTCCCAAGTAATTAGGCCCACCTACAGTTGTCCTTGTCCAACGGACTTCAGACAACCCTGTAGGTGCCCCTGAATTACTTGACAAGTTCGGTATCTTTCCTTACCTTACCAGGAACGATTCACCCGTCTTGCAGACATTACAGAACATCGGAGATAAAGAAATGCGGAAGCGATTTACATAACTTACATTTATTTTAAAAGCAAGCTCAAGTTGTTTTATTACAGACCAGAACTAAAAACGAGTGCATAGTAATAATATTATACAAACCAAGGGAGGCAAAACTCCTCCCGAGAAGATTTAAGTAAAAGATCTATATGGAGGACCAAGTCCTCCCGCACTTCAGTCTTGTGTTTCTTCTTTGGGAACCACCTTGGCACAGAAGCAGCAGAAATCTGCTACTTCCTCACCTAAAAACAACGAAGGGATAAACCCTGAGTATGGAATTACTCAGCAAGACTTACCCGACTAAAGAAAAGACTCTCAAGGGTATGCTGGCTTTTAGGGAGTCAAGGTAAGGCTTCTCAATAATCAAAGACTCTGTTTTGCAGAAATGCTTACTAAAGTGGATCCTTAAAAATCAAATTTTATTTGTCAAGTTAAGTTCAATTACCTGCAACTAGAGTTCTTTCTACCCTAGTTCAATCGCTGGTCCTGCACTAGCCAATTTCTTAACAAATACCCATCATCTTTAGTGGAATGCTACGTGTAGGGTAGTGACCAAGTCTTCATAACCGCGAAGGTACGGCGATCCGAATCGATTATACTCAGCTGAGGATCTCCAATCACACGACATATGTAGCACTTAACCCTTGCATATGTCAACCCGCCACCGAGGTTCTTAAGACCGGATCAGGTTCACGCAAACCGAGAGCACAGATACACCATAGTCCAGCCTCTTGCCACGGAGGGTACACGCTACTCTCGCCACCGCTCCACGCCCATTTCGTGTTATCTTATTTCGGCCTTAGTCTGCCCGAGGCAAGGCTTACCCATGACGAGGCATGTGACCAGCTAAAGGGTCCTCGATCAACAAGCCTACATCGAGACGGTCCTTAATCGACTCAGACGGAGACACTACACCGAGATTCCTTTCTCGTGCAAGTCACCCGCCCGGTCTTAGCTTAATCTTTTCAAACCCAAAGTTTGGTACCTAGCAGAGGTACATCTTTTCCAGATGTTGAATCCATCAAGGCCCTGATGGATCCACCATCAAATTTTATTTTCAAAAACATCCCACCCACTTTTGCCACATCATCTTTTGTAAAAACAAAACATTTTGTTTTTCTAAAGCAAGGCTAAGCATCAAAATCTTTTGTAAAACGGGTGATCAAGGAAGGTAATCAAATTCAAGGAAGGTAATGCAGGAATTGTTTTAGCAATCAACTCCTATCACCTAATGCATCAATCAGGTGAGAAAGATTTTTAAAAACATCAAGGAAGGTGGCAAATGCACCGGGGCTTGCCTTTGTTAACAGGTGAGTCCTGCTCGGATCCACAAATATCGAAATAAAAGCAGTTGCCTGCTTGAGGATCTGAGGTTGGTGGTGTCCCCTCTTCAGTGACTTCTTCTTCTTCGTGTTCTAACATAACCATATATATGCATAAGAATGGATGCCATGGGATGCTCATGAGGATGCGAAGATAATATAAACTTATTATCTAAGTCTTGAGTACAACTTTCCTTCACGGTACTCCGAGAACCTAGGGTTTCCGGAGTCAGTAAAGGAGTTCATAGGGCAGAGGGGGTGGTTTTGGGTTCTAGTTATCAAACATGGTCCAAATCAACTCAAACCCTACCCAAGGCTTCTAAATATTGTTTTAAGTTCCCATAAAAAGTTTGGGCATTTTTGGACTTACCAATTATTTTCTAAAAAAATGCCCTAAAATTTCTTATTTCCACTAAAAATCACAAAACTATTTTTATTAAATTCTAGGGAAAATAACAAGCCTAGGAAAATTGGTTTCACAATTTTATTATTTTTCTACTGTTTTCTATAATTGTTTTGGCTCTGGAGATAAAAGAAAAAGAAAAACAGATGAATAGTACTGGACCGAATCCAGCCCAGGTCGGCCCACTACCAGCAGAAGCACGCCCACGCGCGCGCCCGCGCTGGCAACTTTACAGGAAAGGCCTCGGGGTTTTCACTATCTGCGAACGGGTTTTCTCACTGTTTAACAGAGTCACTGACACTTTGCAAGAAGGTCCCTCGAGTTCTATTCCTTTACGTTCCACGGTCCCCGACGGCGTGGAGCACGGCCGAGCTCCGGCGAGCTCCCACGCCAGCCGATTGGGGCAACGGCTAGGGTTCCCGAGCGGCGGACATCAAATTGGACCACGCTCGAGTGTTTTCCCTAATCTAATTTCAAGAATGATGAACTAATTTGGCCTGGCCACGGTAACCGCGCGGATGAACCAAAGAACCACACGTTCCCGGCGATTGGTGGCGGTCTAATTCAATTGGAGGGGTCGAAGAGCTTAAGGAGGGCATAAAGATGCTATAACAAGCAGTAGAGGGACTTGAGCTCACCTGAGTTGAGCTGGTCACGGTGAGGTCTTCTTTGCGGCGGCGGAAACCGAATTGGGGGAAGTGAGCGATTCTCTGGCTATGGGGGCTAATCGGAGACAAGAGTAGTGGCTATGGCTTTGGTACGACCTAGCGCAACTGGCCGGGGGCTCAATTTATAGATCCCCGGGGCGGTGGCGCTCAATTTGAGCGGATAACGGAGGCGGCCGGAGATGAGGAAGAAGGCGGCGCGGTGAATACGTGGCTAACGCCGTGGCAAGCTCATCGACGCTGATGGGACTGCAGTAGGGAATCACGGTGATGCAATGTCGCGGTTAGGACACGCGGTGGCCAATGGCGAGGGCACGTCGGCGGTGAGCACTTTACCCGCAGGCGATGAACCAGGGAAGGAGTACCGCGGCCGACCGAGGTGGTTTCCAGCTTGACGACGATGAGGATCTTTTACCCCGAGAGGTTATCCACAAGTCCGATGCACGAATCCAAACGCCGGTGACCTGAATCACGGCGGAGGGATCCGTCGGTGGTGAGGGCAGCCACGCGGTTGATCTGATCCAGTCAAGCTACTGTACCATGGCGAGCTCCTTTCAGATGAACTGACAGAGAGATTTGAGGCTAGATTTTCTCCCGATTTTGTATAGTAACCGAGCAAGCTTTCTGTACCAAAGTTATAGGGCTACATACCAGCTACAAATCGACTATAGTGACTGAGCTCATTTGATAACTAGATCATGGTTGAATTCAGCTCCAAAGATGGCTTTGCTACACTGAAAGTCTGAATTTTAGAATAAACCAGCCTGTCAGTCTGACTTTGGGTGTGATTATCTCCAAAATCTTCATAACAACTGTGCTTACACTCTTAAGTAAAGTTTTTCACCTAAGATAGATCTACATAGTTGATGTGGTGACCTAGGGCAAAAACCTTATAGTTTGAAAGTTACAAAGCTCAAAAGTTGAGCCCATAACACTAAGTTTCAGACTTAGAGAAATCTCAATTGGGGGTCCTTTTTGCATTTAAGTCCAAAACTTAGGGTTTGGCTTGTAAATTCACATATGAGTGCCCCAAATGACTTTAGATACTTATTTAACTTGGTTTTTGCACTTTAGTCCAAAAGTGGACCAATTTTGCACATAGACCCCTAGGGTTTAGTTTTAGGGTTTTCCAGGGTTTCATTTAGGGTTTCTAGTATCCCAGGGGTATAAATGAGATTCAACTTTGCTTTTGGGGATATTTTATAGCTATTTCACTAAAGCCTTTAGGTTTTCTCAATTTGGGTTAAGTTTTAGCCCCTTTAATCCTTGTTTAGGATAATGCTTCCTATCCAGGGTCCTATTTGCAAAACCTTAAAACAATACAACTTGTTTGAAATTTTTTCCTAGTGAATGCACTCTAGGTGTATCAAACATATGCAATGTCAATGCTTATGATGCCATGCTCAAGTTTTAGTCATAGTAACACCAGGAGTGTTACATCCTTCCCCCCATAAAAGAATCTCGTCCCGAGATTTAAAGTCCTAGGGTGAGTAATGGAAAAGGAAATGTGTCATATTTTTATTTCCTTATTTCTGGTACAAGGCAGGGTGGTGTGGGGTTCATTCCTTTATTGCCATAACTATATACATTTTACAAATTACATGAGGCTAGAAAGCCTGGGAAATTCTTATTCAAGAAGTCTTGAGTTTCCCACGTAGCCTCTTCCTCAGAATGCTGGTTCCATTGTACCTTGTAGAACTTGAGAGTCTTTCTCTGGGTAACCCTGTCCTTTTGATCCAGAACTCGAATAGGATGTTCTGAGTACGTTAAGTCTGGTTCCAGGACAACATTTGTCACTTCAATGGTTCGATCGGGAACCCGAAGACACTTCTTCAATTGCGATACATGGAATACATTATGTACTGCAGACAATGTTTCGGGAAGTTGAAGTTGATATGCCACTGGCCCATATCTTTGAAGAATAGGAAATGGACCAATGTACCTGGGGGCAAGCTTTCCCTTTACCCCGAAACGCGATACTCCCTTCATTGGTGAAACCTTTAAGTAGACGTAGTCTCCTTCCAGGAAGTATAAGGGCATTCGCCGTTTGTCTGCACAACTCTTCTGACGAGCTTGTGCTTGCTTCAGATTACGAATAATTTTCTGAACATTATCCTCAGCTTCTTTCACCAGATCAGGTCTAAAGAAGCACCTCTCACCAGGTTCAGACCAATTTAGCGGAGTCCGACACCGTCGTCCATATAAAGCTTCAAAAGGTGCCATCCTAATACTTTCTTGATAACTATTATTGTATGAAAACTCCGCCAAAGGTAAACATTCATCCCATTTTGGTGAGAAATCCAGGACACATGCCCGCAGCATATCTTCAAGTATTTGGTTCACTCTCTCAGTTTGTCCACTGGTTTGAGGATGATAGGCCGAACTGTGGAGTAACTTAGTACCCAGTGATTTATGAAGTTCTTCCCAAAATTTGGATACAAATTGTGGTCCACGATCCGACACTATAGTCTTTGGAACCCCATGCAAACTGAGAATACGGGCGATGTACAACTCCGCATAGGTAATGACGTGATATTTTACCTTGACAGGGAGGAAGTGGGCGATCTTGGTAAATCGATCAATGATCACCCAAATAGAGTCATACCCTTTTGTGGTCCTGGGCAATCCCACAATGAAGTCCATGCTTATGTCTTCCCATTTCCATGTTGGTATTGGTAATGACTGCAATGGACCGGCAGTCCTCATGTGTATGGCTTTGACACGTCTGCAAGTGTCACACTTAGCCACATAGCGTGCAATTTCAATTTTCATCTTCGTCCACCAGTAGTGCTGTTTTAGATCGTGATACATCTTAGTGCTTCCCAAATGAATAGAATAGCGACTAAGATGCGCTTCATCTAAGATTTGCTGGTGGAGTTCTTCATTCTTTGGCACTACTATGCGGTTGTTAAACCATAACACACCTTGATCGTCTTCCTTGAAACATTTGGCTGTTCCGGCCCTTATCTTCTCTCGTATGTGCTTCTGTCGGCGTTTCGAGACCGGGGGGTCCCCGAGCCGACGAGTGAGAGTGCCGCGTGCCCCAGCCCAGATGGGTCGAGCGCGTGGGCGAGCGCGAAGGGGGAAAGAGAGCGAGAGCGAGGTGGCCGGAGCCGGGTCGTGACGAGGGAGACGGAGATCCCGCGGCCTTTCGTGTTCGTCCCGCGCCCAGGTCGGGTGCGCTTGCAGTAGGGGGTTACAAGCGTCCGTGCGGGTGAGGGGAGCGAGCGGCCCCAAGAGAGCGCCTGCCCCTGCCCCTCGTTCCCGCGAGGCCAACCTTTTCTAAGAAAGCCCTGGTCCTTCCTTTTATAGGCGTAAGGAGAGGATCCAGGTGTACAAATGGGGGTGTAGCAAGGTGCTACGTGTCTAGCGGGGGAGAGCTAGTGCCCTAAGTACATGCCCAGGTGGCAGCCGGAGAGATCTTGGCACCCTGTTAGTGTGGCGTCGTGGCTGTCGGAGAAGCAGTAGAGCTTGGTGGAGGGACAGCTGTCGGAGCGGTTGGGCCCTTGCTGACGTCCTCCTGCTTTCGTAAGAGAGCTGGGAGCCGCCGTCGTCATGGGTCCAGCGGGGTGCCATCATTGCCTATCTGGCGGAGCTAGCCAGATGGGACGTCGGTCCTGGCCCGAGTCGGCTCGGGGTAGGGTGATGATGGCGCTTCCTATTGACGTGGCGGACTCGTGCCCTAGGTCGGGCGACGTGGAGGCTCCTCCGAAGCCGAGGTCGAGTCTGTCCTGCATGGCCGAGGCCGAGCCGAGCTCCTGGGTCGGGCGAGGCGGAGGTCGTTCGGCAGAGGCCAGGGCGGAGTCCGAGCCCTGGGTCGGGCGAGGCGGAGGTCGTTCGGCAAAGGCCAGGGCGGAGTCCGAGCCCTGGGTCGGGCGAGGCGGAGTTCGTCGTCTTCCGGGGCCTTAGCCCGAGTCCGAGCCCTGGGTCGGGCGGAGCGGAGTTCGCCGTCTTCCGGGGCCTTAGCCCGAGTCCGAGCCCTGGGTCGGGCGGAGCGGAGTTCGCCGTCTTCCGGGGCCTTAGCCCGAGTCCGAGCCCTGGGTCGGGCGGAGCGGAGTTCGCCGTCTTCCGGGGCCTTAGCCCGAGTCCGAGCCCTGGGTCGGGCGGAGCGGAGTTCGCCGTCTTCCGAGGCCTTAGCCCGAGTCCGAGCCCTGGGTCGGGCGGAGCTTCCTATGGCGCTTTTGGCCAAGCCTGGCCGCCCGGCAGTCCCATTCTTTGGGTCAAATGCCCCAGTAACTTGGTAGGTCGGCACGGTGATTTAGTCAGGGTTGCTTCTCAACGAAGGCAAGGCCTCGGGCGAGCCGGAGATGCGTCTGCCGTAAAAAGGGGGCCTCGGGCGAGACGGAAACACCTCAGGGTCGGCTGCCCTTGCCCGAGGCTAGGCTCGGGCGTGGCGTGATCGAGTCGCTCGTATGGACTGATCCCTGACTTAATCAAACCCATCAGGCCTCTGCAGCTTTATGCTGATGGGGGTTACCAGCTGAGAATTAGGCGTCTTGAGGGTACCCCTAATTATGGTCCCCGACAGTAGCCCCCGAGCCTCAAAGGGAGTGTTAACACTCGCTTGGAGGCTTTCGTCGCACTTTTTTGCAAGGGGACCAGCCTTCCTCGGTTGCACTTTGTTCCGGTGGGTGCGCGCGAGCGCACCCGCCGGGTGTAGCCCCCGAGGCCTCGGAGGAGTGGTTTCACTCCTTCGAGGTCTTAATGCCTTGCGTAACGCTTCGGCTGGTCTGGCGGTTCCCTCATGCGAACAGGCCGTAGCCCGGGTGCACTGTCGGGGCCCAAGTTCTCGGGCTGGTATGTTGACGCTGTCAACGGTTCGGCCGGAGCCGGATTTGCGAGAGCAGCCCCCGAGCCTCCGCACGGAGCGAGAGGACGATCAGGGACAGACTCGGCTTTTTTACATACGCCCCTACGTCGCCTTTCCGCAAGGAGGAGGGGGGGAGAGTGAAGCGTCCCGATCCTTTGGGACTCAAATGTGAAACAATTACTAGTCCCAGGAGGCTAGTAAACACATTTCTTACTTCAAATAGTACAGAGTTGTAGATAAACTTATTACAATACCGGGGTACATGCTCGAGAGAGCCAAATAGAGAAGCGCAGTAGGAAAAATACACTAGCCCAAGCCACAGGCAGAACTGGGTGCAGACACAGCCCTCTTAATCAAGCATAGCAGAAAAGAAGTCCTCGGCTGCTGAAAAACATAAATAAAACTGGGTGAATACACTAGGTATTCCGCAAGCCCACCCCGCTCCCGTAGAGAGAAAGAGACCTATGATGTACATGCTCAATTTGGTGGAGTTGTAGTCACTCATTATTTTCTTAGAGAGAGACAGTTACTTGAAGGTTTTCCCATGGTATTATAAGTAACCAAAAACTCAACCACCACTGAGCTTCCCGCACCAGTGGCTTTATTTCTTTTTCAAAACCCATTTAAACGCACCTTTCCCTTGATAAGAAACTTAGAGAAAAAGTTCTAATTGCCATACCATACCAGACTCATCCATACCAGTGGACACGGACTATTCGAATAGGTTTCAACTCTGCGCAGAGGGGTACACTTTACCCACTAGCCCGGTTTCTGCGATCTCACCGTCGCGAGACCTCGAATGCCGGATCTCTTTCCTTACTCGTGCATCCTAACCTTAACGGTTATCCGGAAGGAGTCAGGCCACCACCATGCCCAAACCGGACAAAACTTTTCCCCCTCCTTATCCTCCTGGTGCTCCCCAGCCTTCTTAACCCTGGGGTCGGACCACACGAGTTTGGATTGAGTGACTGCCCACACAGTCTCGAGTGGTTGTACGACAAAGGAGTACAGGTAGTGAAAATGACAAACCGGTCCTTATATGAGGGGACAATCCTTCTGCTCACGCCTAAACCAGCTGAGCCAACACCTTAGGCCCTCCCCTAAACCAGGGAGTCCCTGATCATCCCACTCCCAGGTGATGAGGGTGAGTACCCTTCATCGCATAATTTTTCAAAAGAGATTTTATTTGGAGAAACACGTGGCCCTTCTTCCCCATCCACTTTAGTATCCAGAATGTGTATGTTAATGTGGGCCATCTCTCACTCACAATGCAATATTCCCCATAATTCCCGGCCTAGGCAGTGGTAGAGAGAATAGGTAATTTATGCATCAAGGGAAGGATGGACTTGCCTTCGTCGAAGCTTTCTTGGCACAAAAGATCTACTTCCGGAAGTTCGGGCTCTGGCCCTTCTTCCGGGGCTACGGGTTCCGGATCCGCGGTCCCCGCTTCTTCTAGTAAAACAGTCAACAAAACAACACATCAATGGTAGTTTACTTAATTATAGTGTGTCATTTACCAACATTATTAATACTTAGGACTTTAGAAACTATTTGGGTGGTTTTTGGTACATAAAATATTGAAGGAAACTAATTAAATGAGAAAAGGTGGAGAAAAGAAAATAGAAAGGGATTTTCTCCTCAAACGGGCCGGGGGGGGGGGGGGGAATTTTGGCCCAGCTCGGCGCGGGGCAGACGCGCGGGCGCGCTTTCGGCCCAGCAGCGGCCCACGAGCGGGGAGAACGGCGCGGCCGGGGGGGGTGACGGCGTCGCGTAGGGCCCACTTGCCAGCGAGAGAGGGGGGGGAGAAGGAACGGCGTTACGGTTGACGGGGGGGGGGGGGGGTGAACCGGCCGTCCGTGGGGAGGACTCGGCCGCCGGTGGGCTCGGCGGCGGTTCACCGCCGGTGGCCCGGTTCTTGGGCAATGTGCAGGCGCCTTAGCATGGGGAGGGGATGGCGGACCTAGAGGTGGGCTCAATTTGGTCAGAGGAGGTCGGGAGGGGGCTGCCCGCGGGGAGGTGGCGGAGCTTCGCGGCGGGGTTGCCGTCGGTGAGCTCTGGGCGAGCAATCGGGGTGGGGGAGTGGTGTATTGCGTTTGCGGCAAGGTGAGGAAGCTGCTAGGCTAACTCAATCGCTTGCTGGGCTAACAAAGAGGGAGAGAGAAGAGGGGGAGGGACTCACCGGAGAGGGGGAAGACGACGGCGCTTCGCGAATTGGGCTCGGGCGAGGGGAGGAGGGTAGTGGTCGAGGCTGGTGCGAGAAAGAAGGGGCTCGGGGCGAGCTTTTTATAGGCGCGCGGGGGCGAGGGGAGCGGTGGAGCTCCCTGACTCCGGCGAGCTTCCCGGTGCCGCCATAATGGCGCACAGCGCCGCCGAGGGGATGCTACGACGGGGCGGTACTGGCGAGGACGCTGGACAAGGGGAGGAGGACGGAGCGGTGCCAAACTTTCCTGTGCGGCGAGGAGACAGCGGTGAAGAGACGGCGGTGAAGGACGGCGGTGAAGGACGGCGGTGAAGGGACGGCGGGGCGTCGTATGCGGGGAGGACGACGAAGCGGCTGACCGGTGGGGCCGGTCTGCCAGTGGAAGCGAGCGCGTGAGAGAGGGCGGCTGGCAGGTGGGGCTGGCTTGTCAGTGAGAGGGCGGCGGAGTGCGGAGTGGGCTGGCGCGCGCGCGGAGGCAGGCCGGGAGTAGGCCGAGAGAGGAGGAGCGCGGGCGCGGGAGGGGGGGGGGGGAGTCGCGGGTTTGGGCCGAGAGTCGGCCCAGCAGGGGGAGGAGGAGGCTTTTCTCTTTTTCTTTTTACTTTCTAATTCCTATTTCCCATTTTGTATCTTTTTCTTTGGAACAAATTATTTTGTAGATACTCTAAGTGTTTAGAAAATAGAATCTAAGTGAGGTGCTTTTGTGATCAAACAAAATGTATGCATATGATGAAGGAAAATTTTGGGGAGGATTTTAGAATTAGAGGATGAAGGGAGGGGTAAAAGGTGGATTAGGGTTTCAAACCTAGATTAGGATTTTTGGGATGCTACAAACCTACCCCACTTAAAGGAATCTCGCCCTCGAGATTCAGACGGGGCTCGAGAAAAGGTGAGGGTATTCCTTCCTCAGAGAGTCCTCACTCTCCCAGGTGGCTTCCTCTTCTCCATCTCTGCTCCACTGAACCTTACAGAGCTTCACTTCTGAATTGCGGGTTCTTCTGACTGCTGAGTCGAGAATCTTCACTGGCTTTTCTCGGTACTGGAGATCTTTTTGAATCTGAATTGTTTCTGCCTCGATACGGGTTTCTGGTACTTTTAGACATTTGCGGAGTTGAGACACATGGAACACATTGTGAATATCTGACATGGATTCTGGTAGCTCAAGACGGTATGCCACAGGTCCTATTCGGGAAATGACAGGGTAAGGACCGACGAAACGGGGTGCTAGCTTTCCTTTCATCTGGAACCTTTTGACACCACGCATCGGGGAAACCTTGAGATAAACAAAATCTCCTTCCTCAAATCTGAGTTCCCTTCGCCTATTGTCTGCGTAACTCTTCTGTCGACTCTGAGCTTCAAGTAACCTTCTGCGGATCAAAGCAACTTTTTCTTCAGCTTCTTTAATAAAGTCGGGTCCTTCTAGTGTCCTTTCCCCTACATTGGACCACATTAGGGGAGTCTGGCATTTTCTTCCATACAGTGCTTCGAATGGTGACATTTTGATGCTGGCCTGATGGCTATTGTTGTATGAGAATTCGGCGTACGGCAAACTAGACTCCCAATCTCTGTCGAAGGCTAATACGCAGGCTCTGAGTAAATCTTCAAGGACCTTGTTGACTCTCTCTGTTTGACCATCTGACTGGGGGTGATAAGCAGTGCTGAAGTCTAGCTTGGTGCCCATTGCTTGCTGAAGGCCCTTCCAAAATTTTGAAGTGAACTGTGTTCCTCTATCTGATACTATCTTTCGTGGGATGCCATGTAGCCTGACTATCTCTTTAAGGTATAATCGGGCGAGGGCTGCTCCTCCAAAAGTGGTCTTTACTGGAATGAAATGAGCCACTTTGGTGAGACGATCGATTATTACCCATATGGAATCATTTCCTCTTTGAGATCTGGGTAGTCCGGTTACGAAATCCATGCCTATTTCTTCCCACTTCCATTCGGGTATTGGGAGGGGTTGAAGCAGGCCTGCAGGCTTCTGATGTTCGGTCTTTGTTCGCTGACAGGTGTCACATCGGGCCACATACTGTGCTATTTCCCTCTTCATCCCTTTCCACCAATATCTGGTCTTAAGGTCTAAGTACATCTTGGTGGTCCCTGGGTGGAGAGAGTAAGCTGAGTTGTGGGCTTCATCGAGCAGGGTTTCTCGTATTTCTCCCATTGGCACGCACAGGCGATCCTTGAACCAGAGGGCTCCTTGATTATCTGTCCTGAGGTCCGGAAGTTGCTCCTTTCGTGCTCTTTCTATTAGCTTGGTTGTTTCCGCGTCCAGGCGTTGGGCCTTGCATATGAGATCTTCTAGATTTGGCTTGACTTCCAGGCTGCCGTTGCCTCCCAGACATGCATTTAGCTGAGCTGATTCTTTCTTCCAATCTTCCAAAAAGTTTGCTCCTTTAACCCCGAAGGGCTTTCTGCTGAGGGCGTCTGCTACCACGTTGGCCTTTCCGGGGTGGTAGTGGATTTCGAGGTCGTAATCTTTGATCAATTCGAGCCACCTTCTTTGACGGAGGTTGAGGTCCGGTTGCGTGAAGATGTACTTTAGACTCTTGTGATCAGTGAAGATGTGGCATTTGTTTCCAATCAGATAATGCCTCCAAATTTTTAGGGCGTGCACTATGGCTGCCAATTCCAGATCGTGGGTAGGATAGTTCTGCTCGTGCGGCTTGAGCAAACGGGATGCATAAGCAATGACTTTCTCATTTTGCATTAAGACACACCCTAAGCCTTGCTTGGAAGCATCACAAAAGATGACAAAATCCTGGTGTATGTCTGGTAGGGTCAGGACTGGTGCAGTTGTAAGTTTCTCCTTGATGATTTGGAAACTTTCTTCACATTTGGGAGTCCATGCAAACTTATTGTCCTTTTTGAGAAGTTTCGTCATGGGCTTTGCTATGCTGGAGAATCCCTTGATAAAGCGGCGATAATACCCTGCCATTCCCAGAAAGCTTCGAACTTCACTGACGTTGGATGGTTGCTTCCAATTTGAAACAGCTTCTACCTTAGATGGGTCCACTTCTATCCCTTCAGCAGTCAAGATATGCCCTAGGAAGGCTATCTTTTCTAACCAGAACTCACACTTGCTGAGCTTAGCATAAAGTTGATGTGCTCTGAGTCTTCCGAGGACGGTTCGAAGGTGCTGCTCATGGTCCTTGCGACTCTTGGAATAGACGAGGATGTCGTCGATAAAAACCACGACAAACTTATCCAATTCTCCCATAAATACCTTATTCATGAGGTTCATGAAAAAGGCGGGTGCGTTGGTTAGTCCAAATGGCATCACCGTGAATTCATATTGCCCGTATCTGGTGACGAATGCAGTTTTCTGAATGTCTGCTTCCTTAATCCTGAGTTGGTGATACCCTGACCTGAGGTCTATCTTGGAGAAGTATTTGGCTCCTTGCAGTTGGTCGAAGAGGTCATCGATCCGGGGAAGGGGGTACTTATTCTTGATTGTAACCTCGTTCAAGGATCGATAATCAATACACATCCTCATACTTCCATCCTTTTTGGTAACGAAAAGAACGGGTGCTCCCCAGGGAGACGAACTGGGACGGATGTACCCTTTTTGCTGTAGTTCTGAAAGCTGAAGTTTCAGTTCTGCCAATTCAGTGGGGGCCATGCGGTATGGTCTTTTTGCGATGGGCGCGGTGCCGGGAATGAGATCTATATAGAACTCTACTTCTCTTTCCGGTGGCATCCCGGGCAACTCTTCTGGGAATACATCTTCAAACTCCTTGATTACAGACATGCTTTCTACTGCCAGATTAAATATCATTGGATCATTTGCGGGCGGTTGGGCTTGACAGGAAACTGACCTTCCTTGGTGATCTAAGAGAAGAACAGTCTTGCTTGCGCAGCTGATAACACCCTTGTGCCTAGCTAGCCAATCCATTCCTAGAATTACATCAATACCTTGGGATGGCAAGATGGTTAAGTCTGCCAGGAACACTACCCCACTCAAAAGAATTCTGACTTGTGAACACCTGAGTTTGCATAGGAGGTCTGATCCCGGGGTTCGAGTGACCAAAGGGATAGCTAAAGGTGTAGAGGGTATGCCATGCTTCTCCACAAACTTAGCGGCTATAAATGAATGGGATGCTCCTGAATCAAAAAGCACAGAAGCGGGAGTAAATTCAACTAGGAACTCACCGAGCACTACTCCCGGGGCCTGCTGGGCTTCCTGAGCGTCGACGTGGTTGACCCGGGCCCTGCCCTGGTACTGAGCCCTGCTCTGCTGGCTGCTGGGAGGAAGCGCCTTGGAGGTAGGTGCTGATAGAATCTTGGGGCCATTCACCGAGTTGGAGTAGGTTGGCCCGGGTGCCTTCAGCTGAGGGCAGTTGTTCTTGAAGTGCCTGGGGTCTCCGCAGTGCCAACAGGCGTTTACTGGCGGCTGGTTACTTGCAACGGAGGGTGCCTGATGGGAGCTCTGACTCTGTTGACTGTAGCGCGATGGAGAGGGTCCAGATTGTTTATCGAAGCCTGGACCCCTGGGTGGGAGCCCAAAGGGTCGAGCTCTCTGGTGACGCTCTTGCTGTTGAGCTCGCAGAACCTGGAACTTTCTCTTGATGTGCCCTTTTTCTTCCTCTTTAGCTCTTTCCACTTGAATAGCTTTGTTGGAAAGGTGAGAGAAGCTGTGGAAGTCCTGGCTGGCGAGGATGGTCTTAAGCTTGGGTCTTAACCCTCTCAGGAAACGGGCCATTTTCCTGGCCTCGGTGCTGACATCCTCAGGCGCGTAGCGGGCCAACTCTGTGAACTTGTGCACATACTCACTGACTGTTCGCCCACCTTGGGTTAGCTCCCGGAATTCATCCTCCTTGAGTTGAACTATCCCTTGGGGTACATGGTGCTCACGGAAAGCTGTTTCGAATTCTGCCCAGGTAGCATCTCTGACGGCTTCACTGAAAGTGTCCCACCATGCTAAAGCCATTCCTGAAAGCTGATGAGCTGCCAGCTGAACACGCTGATTCTCAGGGCAAGCGATGGCTTCCAACTTCCTCTTGATCGTGCGAAGCCAGTCATCTGCATCGAGGGGATTGCTGGACCCTGCGAATGTGGGAGGCTTAAGTCTCAGGAATTCTCCCATCCTGTCTGTGACAGAACCTCCCAAGTAATCAGGCCCACCTACAGTTGTCCTTGTCTAACAGACATCAGACACCCTGTAGATGTTCCTAAGTTACTTGACAAGCTCGGTATCTTTCCTTACCTCACCAGGAACGTTTCACCCGTCTTGCAGACATTACAGATCATCGGAGATAAAGAAATGCGGAAGCGATTTACATAAACTTACATTTATTTCCAAAGAAAACTCGAGTTATAATATTACAGACCAGTTTAAAAGTGAGTGCATATAAGAAATAATTATACAAACCAGGGAGACACAAACCTCTCCCGAAAGACTATAAATAAAAGATTCTAGATGGAGGACCGAGTCCTCCCGCCTTTCAGTCTTGTTTTTCCTCGTTGGGAACCACCTTAGCACAGAAGCAGCAAAAATCTGCTACTTCCCCACCTAAAAACAACAAAGGGATAAACCCTGAGTATGGAATTACTCAGCAAGTCTTACCCGACTAAGGAAAAGACTCTCAAGGGTATGCTGGATATATGGGAGTCAAGGTAAGGCTTCTCAATAGTCAAAGACTCTGGTTTGCAGAAATGCTTACTAAAGTGGATCCTTAAAATCCAATTTTATTTGTCAAGTTAGGTAAAATTACCTGCACTAGAGTTCTTTCTACCCTAGTTCAATCACTGGTCCTGCACTAGCCAATTTCTTAAACAAAAACCCATCATCTTTAGTGGAATGCTACGTGTAGGTCAGTGACCAAGTCTTCATAACCGCGAAGGTACGGCGATCCGAATCGATTATACTCAGCTGAGGATCTCCAATCACACGACATATGTAGCACTTAACCCTTGCATATGTCAACCCGCCACCGGGGTTCTTAAGACCGGATCAGGTTCACGCAAACCGAGAGCACAGATACACCACCGTCCAGCCTCTTGCCACGGAGGGTACACGCTACTCTCGCCACCGCTCCACTCCCATTTCGTGTTATCTTATTCCGGCCTTAGTCTGCCCGAGGCAAGGCTTACCCATGACGAGGCATGTGACCAGTTAAAGGGTCCTCGATCATCAAGCCTACAACGACAAGGTCCTTAATCGACTCAGACGGAGACACTACACCGAGACTCTCTTCTCGTGCAAGTCACCCGCCCGGTCTCAGCTTACTCATTTCAAACCCAAAGTTTGGTACCTGACAGAGGTACATCTTTTCCGATGTTGAATCCATCACGGCCGTGATGGATCCACCATCAAGTTTTATTTTCGAAAACATCCCTCCCACTTTGCCAAACATCTTTTGTAAAACAAATCCTTTTGTTTCTCTAGAGCAATACTAAGCATAGTAAAACCTTTTTGTAAAAACAGGATTTCAAGGAGGGTAATCAAGATCAAGGAAGGTAATGCAGGAATTGTTTAATCAATCAACTCCTATCACCTAATGCATCAAGCAAGTGAGAAAGATTTTAAAAACATCAAGGGGGGGTGGCAAATGCACCGGGGCTTGCCTTTGTTATCAGAGGTGTCTTGCTCGGATCCACAGATATCAAAATAAAAGCAGTTGTCTGCCTGAGGATCAGAGGTGGGTGGTATCCCTTCTTCAAAAACTTCTTCTTCTTCTTCTTGCTCTAATATAATCATATACATGCATAAGAATGGATGTCATGGAATGCTCATGAGGATGCAAAGGTAGCATAAACTTATTAGTTATGTCTTGAATACAACTTTCCTTCACGGTACTCCGAGAACCTAGGGTTTCCGGAGTCGGTAAAGGAGTTCATGGAGCAGGGGAGGGGTGGTTTTGGGTTTAGTGATCAAACAAGGTCCAAATCAAACCAAACTCTACCCATGGCTTCTAAATAATGTGATAAGCTCACATAAAAAAATTTGGGAAATTTTGGGCTTATTATTTATTCTCTAAAAATCCAGAATCAATAGTTTAGGCTATTTTAAATACCCTAAAATTCCCTGTTCAAACTAAAAATCATAAAACTATTTTTATTAAATACTATGGAAAATAACAAGCCTAGGAAAATTGGTCTCATAATTTTAGGATTTTTCTACTATTTTCTACAGTTTTTCAAAGTTCTGCTGAAAAAGAAAAAGAAAAACAAGGAGCAGTACTGGGCCGATTCTGGCCCAACAAGCCCAGGTCCAGGGAAAACAGCGCTCGCGCCCGCGCGCGCGCGCCCGCGCCCAGGCAATTTTGCAGAAAGGGCCTCGCGCTTCTGGCTAATCCGAAAAAGGTCCTTTCACTATTGTTTCGAGTCACTGACGATTTGCACAAATGCCCTCGGGGTTCTGTCAATTCACAACACGAGGTCCCCGACGGCGCTCAAGCGCGGCCACGCTCCGGCGAGCTAGCAGACCGGCCAACTGGGGCAGTGACCGGCGCTCCCGAGCGACGTACACGGAATTAAACCCCTACGGAGCATTTCCCCTAACTTAATTGCACTAATGGTGGACTAGGGAGCTCCGGCCACGGTGGCCGTAAGCATCACGGCGAGACAGTCGTGTTCCCGGCGATAGGCGCCGGTCTAGTTCGATTCATTGGTTCGGTAAGCATCACGGAGGTATGAGCATGCTCAAACGAGGAAGCAAAGGGCGGGTACTGACCGGAGTTGGGCTGGCGACGATGAACTCAACTCTACGGCGGCGGAGAACCGATTTGGGGGCAACGCGAAATTCGAGCGCTTGAGTGGATGACTGTGGCCGATTAGCGGTGGCTGGATGCGTAAGGATATGGTGAAGCCTACGGCGGGGTCAATTTATAGAACTCCGAAGCGGTGGCGCTTAATTTGATCGCGATGAGTCGACGGCCGGAGAGGAGGAAGAAACACGGGCTTCGCGAGTACGTGGCCAACGACGTGGCGGTAATTCCGGTGAGCTATGGAGGGTTCCGAGAAGGTCTTGGCGACACGGTGAAAGTGTAGAGCCACGCGGCACCCGGCCGAGAGGCGGCGGTCGACGGCGAGTACTTACCGCGGGCGGTGAGCCAGGGGGAATGGACTACGGCTAGTCGGGGCAGCGTCAAGGCCACGGGCGGTGATGATCTTTTGACGCCGCAAAGTTATCCACACGCCCGAGCGCGAATCGTGACGCCGGCGACGTGGATCACGGCGGAAAGCCACCGGCGGCGGTTTGCTGGCGACCTTATCTCCTTCAGCCATTGTACCATTGTAGACCCTTTCAGAGCGCCTGACAGTGAACTTTGGAGCCCAATTTCCTCTCAATTTTACATGGTGACACAAGTTAAGCCTTGCAGCAAACTTGTAGAGTATGGTACCCACTACAAACTTGCTATGGAACTCATAGGTATATTTCCACAGGATCATGCTCAAAACCTAGCTTGAAGTCGAGGTCAGTTCACTGCTAGTCTGAAGATTCAGATATAACAGCCTGACAGCCCAACTTTAGGCCTGGTTTTCTCTAAATCCTTCTTAACAACTAAGCTCACAACCTTAAGCAAAGTTGTTCTCCTATAATGGGTCTTCAACTTTGATGTGGTGACCTAGGGTAAAAACTCTATATTCTGAAAGATACAAGGCTCCAAAGTTGAGCCCATTCACTAACTTTCAGACTTAGAATAAAACTCAAAGGGGGTCCATTTTGCATTTTAGTCCAAAACTTAAGGTTTGGCTTTCAAGTCCATATATTTGTGATCCAATTGACTTAAAACACTTATTTGACTTGATTTTTGCACTTTAGCCCAAAAGTGGACTAATTTTGCACTTAGGTCCCTAGGGTTTGGTTTTAGGGTTTCCCAGGGTTCCAATTAGGGTTTTTGGTATTCCAGGGGTATAAATGTGATTCAACTTTATTGTTGGGGTCACTTTATGACTTTTACCCTAAAGCCTTTAGGTTTTCTCCACTTTGGTTAAGTTTTACCCCTTTAACCACTATTTAGGGTTAAGTCCTTAAACCAGGGTCTTATTTGTAAAACAGTAAAACAATACAACTTGTTTGAAATTTTTGCCTAGTGAATGCACTCTAGGTGTATCAAACATATGCAATGCCCATACTCATGATGCCATGCTCAAGTTTTAGTTACAGTAACACCAGGGGTGTTACATCCTTCCCCCCATAAAAGAATCTCGTCCCGAGATTTAAAGTCCTAGGGTGAGTAATGGAAAAGGAAATGTGTCACATCTTTATTTCCTTATTTCTGGTACAAGGCAGGGGTGGTGTGGGGGTTTATTCCTTTATTACATAGCTATACAAACTTTACAACTTACAAGAGGCTAGGAAGCCTGGGAAATTCTTATCTAAGAAATCTTGGGTTTCCCATGTAGCCTCATCTTCCGAATGCTGGTTCCACTGTATTTTATAAAACTTGAGAGTCTTTCTCCGGGTAACCCTGTCCTTTTGATCCAGAACTCGAATGGGATGTTCCGAGTACGTTAAATCTGGTTCCAGGACAACATCAGTCACTTCAACGGTTCGATCGGGAACCCGAAGACACTTCTTCAATTGTGACACGTGGAACACATTATGCACGGCAGACAATGTTTCGGGGAGCTGAAGTCGGTATGCCACTGGTCCACATTGCTCAAGTACCAGGAGTGGACCAATGTACCTGGGTGCAAGTTTTCCTTTAATCCCAAAACGCGATACGCCTTTCATTGGTGAAACCTTTAAGTAGACGTGGTCTCCTTCTAAGAAGTATAAGGGCATTCGCCGTTTGTCTGCATAACTTTTCTGACGAGCCTGTGCCTTCTTCATATTACGAACTATTTTCTGAACCTTTTCTTCAGTTTCTTTTACCATATCAGGTCTAAAGAAATATCTTTCACCAGGTTCAGACCAATTTAGCGGAGTTCGACACCGTCGCCCATACAAAGCTTCAAAAGGTGCCATCTTGATGCTTTCCTGGTAACTGTTATTATATGAAAACTCCGCCAAGGGTAAGCATTCATCCCATTTCTGTGAGAAATCCAGGACACATGCCCGCAACATATCTTCAAGTGTTTGGTTCACTCTCTCAGTTTGTCCACTGGTTTGAGGGTGATAGGCCGAACTGTGGAGCAACTTAGTTCCTAGGGATTTATGAAGTTCTTCCCAAAATTTGGATACGAACTGAGGTCCACGATCCGACACTATGGTCTTTGGAACACCATGCAAACTGAGAATACGAGCAATGTATAACTCCGCATAGGTAAGTACCGGGTAATATGTCTTGACCGGCAGAAAATGAGCAACCTTTGTAAGTCGATCAACAATCACCCAGATAGAGTCGTACCCTTTTGCGGTCCTGGGCAATCCCACAATGAAGTCCATGCTTATGTCTTCCCATTTCCATGTTGGTATTGGTAATGACTGCAATGGACCGGCGGCTTTCATGTGTATGGCCTTGACACGTCTGCAAGTGTCACACTTAGCCACATAGCGTGCAATTTCAATCTTCATCTTCGTCCACCAGTAGTGTTGTTTCAGATCATGATACATCTTAGTGCTTCCCGGATGAATGGAATAGCGACTAAGATGCGCTTCATCTAAGATTTGCTGGCGGAGTTCTTCATTCTTCGGCACTACTATGCGGTTGTTGAACCATAACACACCTTGATCATCTTCCTTGAAACATTGGGCTGTTCCAGCCCTGATCTTCTCTCGTATGTGCTTTATGCCTAGATTATCCTTTTGAGCATCAATTATCCTTTGCAAAATGGTTGACTCAAGCTTTAGTTGATTCAGAGTCCCTTGCTGGATTATCCCCAGGTTTAACTTTTCCATTTCTTGACACAAAGTGTTTTCGGAGGTCTTTACCATAAGACAGTGGCAGGAAGTCTTGCGACTCAATGCATCTGCCACCACATTGGCCTTGCCTGGGTGATAATGGATTTCCAGTTCATAGTCTTTAATGAGCTCAAGCCATCGTCTTTGCCTCATGTTTAACTCTGACTGGGTAAATATATACTTCAAACTCTTATGATCTGTATATATGTGGCAGATATTTCCCAGCAGATAGTGACGCCATATTTTCAGGGCATGAACCACAGCAGCCAGCTCGAGATCATGAGTTGGATAGTGCTCCTCATGTCGGCGTAACTGCCTTGAAGCATACGCAATTACTCGGCCCTCTTGCATCAGCACACAGCCGAGTCCACTGCCTGACGCATCACAATATACATCGAAAGGTTTAGTGATGTCCGGTTGAGCCAATACCGGAGCAGTGGTTAATAGTGTCTTTAGTTGCTCAAAGGCTTCGTTACACTTAGAAGACCAATTGAACTTAGTATCATTCTTCAATAAACTTGTGATTGGCTTCACAAGCTTAGAAAAATCAGGTATGAATCTGCGATAATATCCCGCTAGTCCAAGAAAACTCCGGACTTGGTGAACAGTCGTTGGAGGTTTCCATTCCAGAATATCCTTGACCTTGCTAGGATCTACCGCAATTCCCTTGGCTGATAACACGTGCCCCAGAAATTGAATTTCCTCCAGCCAGAACGCGCACTTGCTGAACTTGGCATACAGCTGATGTTCCCTCAGGCGCGTCAATACAATCCGTAGGTGCTGAGCATGTTCCTCTTCATTTTTAGAATATATCAAAATATCATCGATGAAGACCACCACGAACTTGTCTAACTCGGGCATGAACACCGAGTTCATCAAATAGGTGAAGTGGGCAGGAGCATTAGTGAGCCCGAAAGACATTACCAAGTACTCAAACAATCCATACCGCGTAGTAAATGCGGTCTTCGGTATATCCTCGGGCCGAATACGGATTTGATGATAGCCCGACCTGAGATCAATTTTGGAAAACACCCTCGCCCCAGTCAGTTGATCAAATAAGATGTCGATCCTTGGAAGAGGGTACTTATTCTTGATGGTGACCTCATTTAGGGGCCGATAGTCCACGCACATGCGCAAGGTTTGATCCTTCTTCTTCACAAAGATGGCGGGACAACCCCATGGGGACGAGCTTGGCCGGATAAATCCTTTATTCAGCAGATCTTGTAATTGAATCTTCAATTCTGCCAACTCATTAGGGGGCATACGGTACGATCTTCGGGAGATGGGAGCCGTACCGGGCTTTAGCTCAATTACGAATTCTACATCTCTTTCAGGGGGTAGTCCAGGCAAATCTTCCGGAAATACATCTGGAAACTCACATACTACCGGAATGTTCTTGATCTCCGGGACAATGGCTTCAAATATTCTACCAGAAGCTTTGACTGGATTGGTTTTGGGGAGAGACAAGAGAATTTCTTCTTGATTATAACTCAACCTGACGGTTCTGAGTTCAGTGTTGAGAATTGCCTTGTGTTGAGTTAACCAATTCATCCCCAAAATTACATCTATATCCTGGCCTTTTAGAACAATCATGTTAGCAGGAAAGTTCCGTCCGGCCATAGTTACTGGCACTCCATAGGCCACTTCTCTAGTAAAAATGTGTCCCCCAGGTGAATGAATTTTAAATCCCTCTTTTGATTCATGACATGCAATATGATGTTGCTCCACAAATATCTTGCTAATGAAGGTATGCGAAGCACCAGAATCAAAAAGAATGATTGCAGGGTAACTGGCCACAGGGAACGTACCCATCATCACCGGCTCTCCCTCCGGTGTAGTAGCCACTTGCGTATAATATACTCGCCCCGTCTTTTTGGTATTCTTGCCCGAAGTACTTCCCTTGCCTGGAGCTGCATTCCCCGATCCTTGTTGATTATTAGCCTGATTTTGCCGAGGATAGGGACAATCTTTAATAAAATGCCCAGATTTGCCACAGTTAAAACATCCAGTTGAAGAACTTGGCAGAGCAGGGAATCGAGTGCCTGGGGCACCCGGCTGACTTTGGACAGTAGGGGCTCTGTTGGGACGAATAATTATGGGCTGCTTGAAAGGGAAAGATGGTACACTTGAACGGTTCTGGTTAGAGGGCCGGAGAATAAACCGTTGCCTCTTTACCGGGCCCTGATTAGGCCGATCACCACTGAATCCCTTACTTTTCCTAGAATTTGCATATTTGGCCTCCACAGATAAGGCTGTGCTGACAGCCTTTCCATAAGTAAGATCAATACATGCAGCCATTTTTCGCTGCATCCGGTCGTTCAGACCTCTCATAAAACAATTCCTTTTCTTCAAGTCTGTGTTCACCTGATCAATGGCGTATTGTGACAGGTGATTGAACTTGTTGAGATACTGGTTAACAGTATCTCCCCCTTGCTTCAATTTCATGAACTCTTCTTGCTTCATGTGCAGCACTCCCTCAGGAATATAGTGCTCGCGGAATGCTGCTTTGAACTCATTCCATGTAATTTGATGGTTGTCCGGTTGGATAGCCACAAAGTTCCCCCACCAAGTGCTGGCAGGGCCTCGGAGTTGCTGTGCCGCAAACAACGGCTTTTGGGTTTCCGAACAACGTAGAAGGCCAAATTTCTGTTCAATGACCCTTATCCATTCGTCGGCTTCGAGCGGATCTTCTGCTTTGACGAAGAGAGGCGGACGAGTCTCGGAGAAATCTAGATAAGTGGTCTCACGGGGACCCTGTTGAAATCCTCTTCCTGCTTGTTGCTGAAGCTGTTGCTGACCCGCCATCTCCCTCAGGAAGCGGGTATTGTCGGCTGTAGCATTTACCAAGGCAGCGATGGCCTCGGCAAGCGTGGGTGGAACGGGAGGTGGATTCGGGGTAGCATCCCGACCCCCGGATGTTCCGGCTGCATCCTGTCCGCGAGTCCGGGTCGGCATCTGAGGCAAAAACATTTGAATAAACATAATGTGCCAAAGAAAACCTTCCGTTTTACATTACTGTAAAAAGTAATGGTACAGACTCGACATTACACAACAGGATACATTACCCATTTTACAAAAGTTTAACCTATTATACAACCGTACACCCTACAATACACTACTCTAATATAACAGTACACCCTACAATACACTACTCTACTCTTATTACACCACTAGTCCTGTTTTCCATTGCTTTTGGCGGCTTCATCATCAGGTGTGGGAGTCCAGACGTCAACCAACCTCAAAGAAGAGGGGGTTCATACAGGTCTAATTCCCCACCCAACGCGCGTCCCGCAACGTGAGAGGGTCCGGCTTCCGCCTCAGCAGAGGATATAGGCTCACTAGGGTGTAGTTGCGAGTAGAGCACATGGACTTCCTCATGCAATGTATTGCAGTAAACCTGCAAGTCGTCGACAGCTGAGCTGAGTTCTTTCACTCGGGCCTGAGCCCTTGCCTCCTTGGCCCATGCCAATGAACGAGATTGAACAGCCCAATCGAGTGCCAAATCCCGATCGGCCAGCTGGTCTTGTAGATGGCGAATGTCTCTTCGTAACTCATTTATACGGTCACCATCTCCAATCCATATAGCTGTCCTGCGGCGGAGGTCCAATTGGAGCCTGCTTACTTCTGCTTCCAGATCCCCTATAGGATCATTGCTCCCGCTACTACTATCTACATCTCGCGGAGCAAGTTGATGTCGAGGTACTCCAATCGGTCCAGTCGACTTACGCGCGGTCTTTCTTGTGCGCGGCGGCATTTTCTAAGGGGGAAATTTATTAGTATAATTCTTAGCATGATGCATGAGTAAGTACAGAATCAACCTTGGTTGATTCAACCTTCTATACATTGCACTCTTCCTATCTGGTCTTTAAGATAAACTCTTCAGAATACTTAGGTAAGAAGAGAAAAGAATCATTAGGTAAGACTTTTGAAAATCTTTTTGAAGATGCCTCAATATCTGCAAAGAAGGGCTACGCTCCGATACCAGCTGTGACAGAACCTCCCAAGTAATCAGGCCCACCTACAGTTGTCCTTGTCTAACAGACATCAGACACCCTGTAGATGTTCCTAAGTTACTTGACAAGCTCGGTATCTTTCCTTACCTCACCAGGAACGTTTCACCCGTCTTGCAGACATTACAGATCATCGGAGATAAAGAAATGCGGAAGCGATTTACATAAACTTACATTTATTTCCAAAGAAAACTCGAGTTATAATATTACAGACCAGTTTAAAAGTGAGTGCATATAAGAAATAATTATACAAACCAGGGAGACACAAACCTCTCCTGAAAGACTATAAATAAAAGATTCTAGATGGAGGACCGAGTCCTCCCGCCTTTCAGTCTTGTTTTTCCTCGTTGGGAACCACCTTAGCACAGAAGCAGCAAAAATCTGCTACTTCCCCACCTAAAAACAACAAAGGGATAAACCCTGAGTATGGAATTACTCAGCAAGTCTTACCCGACTAAGGAAAAGACTCTCAAGGGTATGCTGGATATATGGGAGTCAAGGTAAGGCTTCTCAATAGTCAAAGACTCTGGTTTGCAGAAATGCTTACTAAAGTGGATCCTTAAAATCCAATTTTATTTGTCAAGTTAGGTAAAATTACCTGCACTAGAGTTCTTTCTACCCTAGTTCAATCACTGGTCCTGCACTAGCCAATTTCTTAAACAAAAACCCATCATCTTTAGTGGAATGCTACGTGTAGGTCAGTGACCAAGTCTTCATAACCGCGAAGGTACGGCGATCCGAATCGATTATACTCAGCTGAGGATCTCCAATCACACGACATATGTAGCACTTAACCCTTGCATATGTCAACCCGCCACCGGGGTTCTTAAGACCGGATCAGGTTCACGCAAACCGAGAGCACAGATACACCACCGTCCAGCCTCTTGCCACGGAGGGTACACGCTACTCTCGCCACCGCTCCACTCCCATTTCGTGTTATCTTATTCCGGCCTTAGTCTGCCCGAGGCAAGGCTTACCCATGACGAGGCATGTGACCAGTTAAAGGGTCCTCGATCATCAAGCCTACATCGACAAGGTCCTTAATCGACTCAGACGGAGACACTACACCGAGACTCTCTTCTCGTGCAAGTCACCCGCCCGGTCTCAGCTTACTCATTTCAAACCCAAAGTTTGGTACCTGACAGAGGTACATCTTTTCCGATGTTGAATCCATCACGGCCGTGATGGATCCACCATCAAGTTTTATTTTCGAAAACATCCCTCCCACTTTGCCAAACATCTTTTGTAAAACAAATCCTTTTGTTTCTCTAGAGCAATACTAAGCATAGTAAAACCTTTTTGTAAAAACAGGATTTCAAGGAGGGTAATCAAGATCAAGGAAGGTAATGCAGGAATTGTTTAATCAATCAACTCCTATCACCTAATGCATCAAGCAAGTGAGAAAGATTTTAAAAACATCAAGGGGGGTGGCAAATGCACCGGGGCTTGCCTTTGTTATCAGAGGTGTCTTGCTCGGATCCATAGATATCAAAATAAAAGCAGTTGTCTGCCTGAGGATCAGAGGTGGGTGGTATCCCTTCTTCAAAAACTTCTTCTTCTTCTTCTTGCTCTAATATAATCATATACATGCATAAGAATGGATGTCATGGAATGCTCATGAGGATGCAAAGGTAGCATAAACTTATTAGTTATGTCTTGAATACAACTTTCCTTCACGGTACTCCGAGAACCTAGGGTTTCCGGAGTCGGTAAAGGAGTTCATGGAGCAGGGGAGGGGTGGTTTTGGGTTTAGTGATCAAACAAGGTCCAAATCAAACCAAACTCTACCCATGGCTTCTAAATAATGTGATAAGCTCACATAAAAAAATTTGGGAAATTTTGGGCTTATTATTTATTCTCTAAAAATCCAGAATCAATAGTTTAGGCTATTTTAAATACCCTAAAATTCCCTGTTCAAACTAAAAATCATAAAACTATTTTTATTAAATACTATGGAAAATAACAAGCCTAGGAAAATTGGTCTCATAATTTTAGGATTTTTCTACTATTTTCTACAGTTTTTCAAAGTTCTGCTGAAAAAGAAAAAGAAAAACAAGGAGCAGTACTGGGCCGATTTTGGCCCAACAAGCCCAGGTCCAGGGAAAACAGCGCTCGCGCCCGCGCGCGCGCGCCCGCGCCCAGGCAATTTTGCAGAAAGGGCCTCGCGCTTCTGGCTAATCCGAAAAAGGTCCTTTCACTATTGTTTCGAGTCACTGACGATTTGCACAAATGCCCTCGGGGTTCTGTCAATTCACAACACGAGGTCCCCGACGGCGCTCAAGCGCGGCCACGCTCCGGCGAGCTAGCAGACCGGCCAACTGGGGCAGTGACCGGCGCTCCCAAGCGACGTACACGGAATTAAACCCCTACGGAGCATTTCCCCTAACTTAATTGCACTAATGGTGGACTAGGGAGCTCCGGCCACGGTGGCCGTAAGCATCACGGCGAGACAGTCGTGTTCCCGGCGATAGGCGCCGGTCTAGTTCGATTCATTGGTTCGGTAAGCATCACAGAGGTATGAGCATGCTCAAACGAGGAAGCAAAGGGCGGGTACTGACCGGAGTTGGGCTGGCGACGATGAACTCAACTCTACGGCGGCGGAGAACCGATTTGGGGGCAACGCGAAATTCGAGCGCTTGAGTGGATGACTGTGGCCGATTAGCGGTGGCTGGATGCGTAAGGATATGGTGAAGCCTACGGCGGGGTCAATTTATAGAACTCCGAAGCGGTGGCGCTTAATTTGATCGCGATGAGTCGACGGCCGGAGAGGAGGAAGAAACACGGGCTTCGCGAGTACGTGGCCAACGACGTGGCGGTAATTCCGGTGAGCTATGGAGGGTTCCGAGAAGGTCTTGGCAACACGGTGAAAGTGTAGAGCCACGCGGCACCCGGCCGAGAGGCGGCGGTCGACAGCGAGTACTTACCGCGGGCGGTGAGCCAGGGGGAATGGACTACGGCTAGTCGGGGCAGCGTCAAGGCCACGGGCGGTGATGATCTTTTGACACCGCAAAGTTATCCACACGCCCAAGCGCGAATCGTGACGCCGGCGACGTGGATCACGGCGGAAAGCCACCGGCGGCGGTTTGCTGGCGACCTTATCTCCTTCAGCCACTGTACCATTGGAGACCCTTTCAGAGCGCCTGACAGTGAACTTTGGAGCCCAATTTCCTCTCAATTTTACATGGTGACACAAGTTAAGCCTTGCAGCAAACTTGTAGAGTATGGTACCCACTACAAACTTGCTATGGAACTCATAGGTATATTTCCACAGGATCATGCTCAAAACCTAGCTTGAAGTCGAGGTCAGTTCACTGCTAGTCTGAAGATTCAGATATAACAGCCTGACAGCCCAACTTTAGGCCTGGTTTTCTCTAAATCCTTCTTAACAACTAAGCTCACAACCTTAAGCAAAGTTGTTCTCCTATAATGGGTCTTCAACTTTGATGTGGTGACCTAGGGTAAAAACTCTATATTCTGAAAGATACAAGGCTCCAAAGTTGAGCCCATTCACTAACTTTCAGACTTAGAATAAAACTCAAAGGGGTCCATTTTGCATTTTAGTCCAAAACTTAAGGTTTGGCTTTCAAGTCCATATATTTGTGATCCAATTGACTTAAAACACTTATTTGACTTGATTTTTGCACTTTAGCCCAAAAGTGGACTAATTTTGCACTTAGGTCCCTAGGGTTTGGTTTTAGGGTTTCCCAGGGTTCCAATTAGGGTTTTTGGTATTCCAGGGGTATAAATGTGATTCAACTTTATTGTTGGGGTCACTTTATGACTTTTACCCTAAAGCCTTTAGGTTTTCTCCACTTTGGTTAAGTTTTACCCCTTTAACCACTATTTAGGGTTAAGTCCTTAAACCAGGGTCTTATTTGTAAAACAGTAAAACAATACAACTTGTTTGAAATTTTTGCCTAGTGAATGCACTCTAGGTGTATCAAACATATGCAATGCCCATACTCATGATGCCTTGCTCAAGTTTTAGTTACAGTAACACCAGGGGTGTTACACTGTCCTGGGGCCTCCCACCACCTGGGCGCTGGTTCTCCAGACTTCGAGTGAGGACTTCAATGAGTCTGGTTTGATTGGCTAGAACTTGGGCCAGATCTAGTGGTAGTTCCGGAGGTGCGGGGAGGTGGGTCCCATCCCCTTCTCCACCGGCTCCTCCTTCTGCTCCTAAGGGAAAACCTGCTCCAATCCCGGAGGCGGTAGGCGTCGTTTTATCCGAAGCCATCTGCCATGGGAAGAGAGTTACTATTATGCACATGCCATTTTTTTTAAAACTGGTTATTTTATTCATTACATCAAGCCATTACATGACACAACGCCCTGCTATCATAAGTTCGTTACACACGAGTGCTATCTAGGGTACTCCCGCACTCCTTCTCTAATGTGTCCCCAAATTCCTTGAGAAGGTCATCAAGGCTAGCCAGGGACATCTCATCGGTGTCGGATAGGTTCCTTGGAGGGTTTTCTTCCTTCTGCTCAGTCTGGCATCCTTGGCTTTTGGTCTTCTTGCGGATTTTCTTTGCGGGGGCGAGCTTCTTCAGTTTCTTGTCGTAGTCCATCTTCAGTGTGCGGTAGGCCTCTCGGGTATTGGTTTCCTCACCTTCAGCTATTGCGAGGCTCTCTTGAAGGGACACTTTTTCTTCTGAGAGTTCCCTGACTTTCTGCTCCAGGCTTTCCACCCGGGAGGTTAGAGAGGTGCAGTGGAGGGTGAGGTCATCATATTGGTTATCAAGGGTATGAAGGTATCCAGCCATGTAGACAATGGTGGGATCATTCTCAATAGGATCTCCTCCTGATAGGGCCTGAAGTCTTTTCCTCCAGGTGGGGGTATTCTTGTTGCTGGGTGGAAAGTAGCGAAGGGGGGTTTCAATGATTACTTTGTTGTAGTTTTGACATAGCTGACGGAGGGCTTTTCGGGCGACATTTTGGCAAGCATCTAGGAAATGGACTCCGGTAAAAGTGACTTGGAAGGAACGTTGGTTTGGATAGCTTTGGCTTTCCCCTAGGTAGACTGCCATAGAGCATCTTATCATCCCGCCCTCGAAATGTTCCGTCCAAACGTATTCCGGCTTCTTGCGGATTCCCATGCGGAGCGCACAGCTTCGCAAGAGGCGTGGGAACCCTTCCACTTCTGAGCAGTAGGATGTCTTAATGGCCAGAGAGTCTTCCATCTGGAATAGGAAAAGAAGGGTCTTGTTAAAACCGGGGAAGGGAAGAGAAAACTTTTCTTGAGGTAAGAGGTATTTTCTTTTTAAGGTAGGTTTTAGGGTCAGGGCTGCGACCTACGGCCAGTCCTATGGCTCTGATACCACCTGAAGCGTCCCGATCCTTTGGGACTCAAATGTGAAACAATTACTAGTCCCAGGAGGCTAGTAAACACATTTCTTACTTCAAATAGTACAGAGTTGTAGATAAACTTATTACAATACCGGGGTACATGCTCGAGAGAGCCAAATAGAGAAGCGCAGTAGGAAAAATACACTAGCCCAAGCCACAGGCAGAACTGGGTGCAGACACAGCCCTCTTAATCAAGCATAGCAGAAAAGAAGTCCTCGGCTGCTGAAAAACATAAATAAAACTGGGTGAATACACTAGGTATTCCGCAAGCCCACCCCGCTCCCGTAGAGAGAAAGAGACCTATGATGTACATGCTCAATTTGGTGGAGTTGTAGTCACTCATTATTTTCTTAGAGAGAGACAGTTACTTGAAGGTTTTCCCATGGTATTATAAGTAACCAAAAACTCAACCACCACTGAGCTTCCCGCACCAGTGGCTTTATTTCTTTTTCAAAACCCATTTAAACGCACCTTTCCCTTGATAAGAAACTTAGAGAAAAAGTTCTAATTGCCATACCATACCAGACTCATCCATACCAGTGGACACGGACTATTCGAATAGGTTTCAACTCTGCGCAGAGGGGTACACTTTACCCACTAGCCCGGTTTCTGCGATCTCACCGTCGCGAGACCTCGAATGCCGGATCTCTTTCCTTACTCGTGCATCCTAACCTTAACGGTTATCCGGAAGGAGTCAGGCCACCACCATGCCCAAACCGGACAAAACTTTTCCCCCTCCTTATCCTCCCGGTGCTCCCCAGCCTTCTTAACCCTGGGGTCGGACCACACGAGTTTGGATTGAGTGACTGCCCACACAGTCTCGAGTGGTTGTACGACAAAGGAGTACAGGTAGTGAAAATGACAAACCGGTCCTTATATGAGGGGACAATCCTTCTGCTCACGCCTAAACCAGCTGAGCCAACACCTTAGGCCCTCCCCTAAACCAGGGAGTCCCTGATCATCCCACTCCCAGATGATGAGGGTGAGTACCCTTCATCGCATAATTTTTCAAAAGAGATTTTATTTGGAGAAACACGTGGCCCTTCTTCCCCATCCACTTTAGTATCCAGAATGTGTATGTTAATGCGGGCCATCTCTCACTCACAATGCAATATTCCCCATAATTCCCGGCCTAGGCAGTGGTAGAGAGAATAGGTAATTTATGCATCAAGGGAAGGATGGACTTGCCTTCGTCGAAGCTTTCTTGGCACAGAAGATCTACTTCCGGAAGTTCGGGCTCTGGCCCTTCTTCCGGGGCTACGGGTTCCGGATCCGCGGTCCCCGCTTCTTCTAGTAAAACAGTCAACAAAACAACACATCAATGGTAGTTTACTTAATTATAGTGTGTCATTTACCAACATTATTAATACTTAGGACTTTAGAAACTATTTGGGTGGTTTTTGGTACATAAAATATTGAAGGAAACTAATTAAATGAGAAAAGGTGGAGAAAAGAAAATAGAAAGGGATTTTCTCCTCAAACGGGCCGGGGGGGGAATTTTGGCCCAGCTCGGCGCGGGGCAGACGCGCGGGCGCGCTTTCGGCCCAGCAGCGGCCCACGAGCGGGGAGAACGGCGCGGCCGGGGGGGGTGACGGCGTCGCGTAGGGCCCACTTGCCAGCGAGAGAGGGGGGGGAGAAGGAACGGCGTTACGGTTGACGGGGGGGTGAACCGGCCGTCCGTGGGGAGGACTCGGCCGCCGGTGGGCTCGGCGGCGGTTCGCTGCCGGTGGCCCGGTTCTTGGGCAATGTGCAGGCGCCTTAGCATGGGGAGGGGATGGCGGACCTAGAGGTGGGCTCAATTTGGTCAGAGGAGGTCGGGAGGGGGCTGCCCGCGGGGAGGTGGCGGAGCTTCGCGGCGGGGTTGCCGTCGGTGAGCTCTGGGCGAGCAATCGGGGTGGGGGAGTGGTGTATTGCGTTTGCGGCAAGGTGAGGAAGCTGCTAGGCTAACTCAATCGCTTGCTGGGCTAACAGAGAGGGAGAGAGAAGAGGGGGAGGGACTCACCGGAGAGGGGGAAGACGACGGCGCTTCGCGAATTGGGCTCGGGCGAGGGGAGGAGGGTAGTGGTCGAGGCTGGTGCGAGAAAGAAGGGGCTCGGGGCGAGCTTTTTATAGGCGCGCGGGGGCGAGGGGAGCGGTGGAGCTCCCTGACTCCGGCGAGCTTCCCGGTGCCGCCATAATGGCGCACAGCGCCGCCGAGGGGATGCTACGGCGGGGCGGTACTGGCGAGGACGCTGGACAAGGGGAGGAGGACGGAGCGGTGCCAAACTTTCCTGTGCGGCGAGGAGACGGATGTGAAGAGACGGCGGTGAAGGACGGCGGTGAAGGGACGGCGGGGCGTCGTATGCGGGGAGGACGACGAAGCGGCTGACCGGTGGGGCCAGTCTGCCAGTGGAAGCGAGCGCGTGAGAGAGGGCGGCTGGCAGGTGGGGCTGGCTTGTCAGTGAGAGGGCGGCGGAGTGCGGAGTGGGCTGGCGCGCGCGCGGAGGCAGGCCGGGAGTGGGCCGAGAGAGGAGGAGCGCGGGCGCGGGAGGGGGGGGGAGTCGCGGGTTTGGGCCGAGAGTCGGCCCAGCAGGGGGAGGAGGAGGCTTTTCTCTTTTTCTTTTTACTTTCTAATTCCTATTTCCCATTTTGTATCTTTTTCTTTGGAACAAATTATTTTGTAGATACTCTAAGTGTTTAGAAAATAGAATCTAAGTGAGGTGCTTTTGTGATCAAACAAAATGTATGCATATGATGAAGGAAAATTTTGGGGAGGATTTTAGAATTAGAGGATGAAGGGAGGGGTAAAAGGTGGATTAGGGTTTCAAACCTAGATTAGGATTTTTGGGATGCTACAGAGAGCGCCATGTTACCCTCGATGGGCACCGAACATGGCGTCTCCGGTGAGCTGCAATCGGGTAATCCGAGTGGACGTCCGTGCCCCGTTCGTTGGGGGTCGGCTAGGGGCCCGGAGGCACGCCCAAAAGTACCTGCGGGTGATCTGCCGGACCCGGTCCCCTGGCGACGGGGTCCGAGGGCTCGTTGCCTCCCTCCGATGGGATTCCGTTACAGAGTCGTTCCCGCTGGTCTCGGAAATGTCCTAGGGTACCTCGGGAGCGCAGCCCGAGCCTTGGTTATGTATCGAACGTACCCCTGGTCATCCCTCGCTCAGTGTCTGAGGCGACTGTGAACCCTTCGGAAGGCCAGCCTTCGAACCCCTGATCAGTAATGGGCGCGGAGCCTGAGTAGCCTGAGGCGGTCGTGGAACCTTTCGGGGGGCCGACCTTCGAACCCCTGACCAGTAGTGGGTGTCGGGCCCACGCGATCTGAGGCGGCCGTTGAACCCTTCGGGGGGCCAGCCTTCGAACCCCTGATCAGTAAGGAGGCTCGGAGCCTAGTTCCTTTACGGGGAAGGATCCCTTTAAGGGTATCCCCTTTCCCGGTCCCTGTTGCAAGAGATAGAGAAAGAAGGAAAAGGGAAAAGGGATACGAAATTGAACGACGTGGCGTACCTTTTTTGGCGTGGTCGTTTTGGCGAAGGCGAAACGTCGCCAGCTGCTTCCGCCAGAAGCGCTGCCCGTCGAGCCGCGGAGTTAATGCGCCGGGGCGAGCGGTCGGCGAGGCTGCCGTTGCGTGCGCGAGCCGTTCGAGGAACGGGTCACGGGCGTGTCGCCTTCACACCGTGAGAGAGGGGGTTCTCTTGCTGCCTCCGGATGGGACGTGAGCTTGGCTGATGGCGTGACCGCTGCTCTTGCGCGCCTGCCACCGTCATTACTGCCGGCCCACTTTTGACTGCGTTTGACCGCTGCGCCCGGCTGGCGCTGCTGGGCTGCGCGCTGGGTCGCCTCGGGTCGCGACATTGGTTCCGCAACCGAGGAGGTGCGGTGGTGGCGCAAGTGGCATAGTGGCTTACATGCAGCATCCGGCGCGCCGGTTGCGCGACGCGTGGGCTTGAGCCTCCGTGCTGGCCTGTCAGGAGTCGGAGAGGCGCGTCCACTTGGCGCGAGTCGGAGAGGCGCGTCCGCTTGGCGTGGTTGCATGCTGCCCGCACGGCTGCCCGCCCCCTTCGCCCGTTGGTCTAGGCAAAGGTGGAGGGTCGCTTGTAACCGCTTGGTGGTTGTGCGCGTCGCGCGCGGCGGTTCGGCTTCTTCTGCTCGGAGCCGGTCTCCATGACTTGTGGGTCCCAGCCCCCGCGCCGCGGGGGAGGGCTTTGGAGGCGTGTTGGAGAAGACTCAGCCCGTGACGGTTGGGGGCACAAGCAGGGGGAGTTGCCTTTAAAAGGAGGGCGACCCCCTTCGTAAGGTGACCATGTCTTCTTCCTCCCTTATGCATTGTGTCTCTCCACCTTTCAAGCCCCCGGACGGGGAAAACCGCCGTCTTTTCGCCCCATCGTTGGAGGAACGCAACTCCGTGGGAGTTGGTACCTTTCAGCCATCGTTCGGCTTCAAGGATTTTCATCATGCGGCCCGGTTGTTCCCCTCCGCTGGTGATCACCCAAGATGGTGACCTCCAGCTTGATGGTGGGGAGGGGCAAACCGGACTGCAATCTAGGTCCCACCCTCAGCTTCAAGGATGTTCATCATCCTTGCTGGGGTGGGTGCCGGACTGAGCCGGCGCTCTACCTCCCGCGCGGGTTCGTGGGTCATCCTCTCCCACTACGTTCGTGGGAGAGGGCGCTCACTGGCCCTGCGGGCGGCCCGGACTTCGACAACGTGGGATGGGTCGGCGGCGAACGTCGTCACCTCCAGCGTGTCGGGTCCGCTGGCTCGGCTCCGGCGGCCCCTTTTGTCGGGGGGCGGCTGCCGCGCCGTGTACACGGGAGGTCCACCCTAGACGCCGCACGTCGCTAGGGCGGCGCTCGTGTTCTGGGGTGGCCCTGCCTTTGCACCAGGGCGGCGTCCTCACGCGGAGGCCGGTGCCCCACTCATCTAGGAGGATTTGAGTGGGGATGTGCCGAAGGGCTGATGGCTTCTGCCGTCAGCGTCGAGGCGGAGGCGGCTCGAGAAGCCCCCGTCGCCGGCGGGGTCACTGCCGCTATCCGCGCGTCGGGCCTCCGGCTCTTTGTACTTGTCCTCGCCCCTCGGGTGGCGTTATGGGCGAGGGCAAGACTGCAGCAGTGCCTACCCCTGAGGCCTGCGCTGCTGCGGAGGGGGGAACCGGAGTTCCGTTTGTAATGGCACTTCGAGTGCCGGGTTTTTTGTTCATTTCGGCTTTCGGGGCCTGAACATGTGTGTAACTTCGACACAGAGCCGTGTTTTTTCCTCATTTTCGAGCACCAAGACTCGTCTGCTGATTATCTAAACCGCTTCACCAAGCATGAGTCGCCCCATGTCAAGGTGACGAGTGAGGTATCCGTATCCCGGAGGCGTAGGAGTCCCTCGGCTCGGTCGGACCTGTTGTCCGAGGCTCCTCTAGCTTAGTTAAAGAGACCCTTCGGCCGCTCTTCGACGAGCCGAGGCCGGGGGTAGCGATATCAGCATGAGCAGAGGCGGAGTTGGCTCGAAAATAAAACCTGTTTGGCCGGAGCCTAGCCGAGTTGTCCGTTGGCAGGATCGACGCCGGAGTTGGTCAGCCGAGGCTTCGGACCGGGCTCGCGCCCTCGGAAGGTGGTTGGCCGAGGCCCCGGAGGTGGCTGGCCGAGCCGCCTGTTCGGGCCGGATTCTTGGAGAAGTCCCTGACAACGATCGCCCGGGCGTGGTGATGACACCGTCCCTCGGAGCGGAGGCCCTCGGACCGCGTCGCCGTCCGAGGCTAGGTCGGGCCTCGCCGAAGATGTCGTCGATGCCGAGGGCGTCGCCGCCCCCTTTCAGCGTTAAGACCCGAGCCTGCAGGGTCAAATCGTCTTGTAGCGTGGGCCTTGTGCGGCCGTCGAGGCCAGAACACACACCCTTGCTGTGTTGTAAAGCCGCGTCTCTTTTCCTCTTGTTTCGGGTATCTGGACTTTTTGTCGGTAACAGGGATGTTTGTGCGAGCGAAAGTTGCTTCTCGCGGAAGGTGAGGAGTGAGGTATCCGTATCCCGGAGGCGTGGGAGTCCCTCGGCTCGGTCGGCCTTGCCGCTTACGCGCACTTTTACTCGTCCATGAGGCCCTATCACCGACTTAGTCGAGAAAACTCGAAGAATCGCTTCGACAGAAGAGCTTCCGAACGTAGAGACTTGTTCGATCCGTGGAGTCACCTTATCCGAACGCGAGTTACTTATCGCAGAAGGTGATGAGTGAGGTATCCGTATCCCGGAGGCGTAGGAGTCCCTCGGCTCGGTCAGCCTTGACTGCTTACGTGTACCCCGTCGTTTCCAGGACCCACTTTTCGAAGTAGTCAAAAAGCACGAAAGATGTTCTGGTAAAAGAGATTTTCTTTTCGAGGAAAATTTTGACGCAGAGGGGGTTTCCCCCCTTTTAGCCCCCGAGGGAGGGTCGGGCCTTGCCGAGGCGAGGCCGACCCTTCCTTGTTGACTAAACTTTGCGTGGGTGCGAGGTATATGAACAACTTGGAAACATCTTAAGGGTAGAAGCGACGTAGCTGTTGAATGTTCCAAGCGTTGCCGTAGACCTCGCCTTGACTGTTGGCCAGCTTGTACGTTCCGGGCTTCAGAACTTTGGCGATGATGAACGGCCCCTCCCAGGGGGGCGTGAGCTTGTGCCTCCCTCGGGCGTCTTGCCGCAGCCGAAGCACCAGGTCGCCCACCTGGAGATCTCGGGGTCGGACCCCTCGGGCGTGGTAGCGTCGCAGGGACTGCTGGTACCGCGCTGAGTGTAGTAAGGCCCTATCCCGAGCCTCGTCCAGCTGGTCCAGCGAGTCTTCTCGGCTAGCTTGGTTACTTTCGTCGTCGTAGGCCCTCGTCCTCAGGGAGCCGTATTCCAGGTTCGTGGGCAAGACGGCCTCGGCCCCGTAGACCAGGAAGAACGGCGTGAAACCCGTGGCTCGGCTCGGCGTCGTCCTCAGGCTCCAGACCACCGAGGGGAGTTCCTTCATCCACCGCTTGCCGAACTTGTTGAGGTCGTTGTAAATCCGGGGCTTGAGCCCTTGTAGGATCATGCCGTTGGCACGTTCCACTTGCCCATTCGACATGGGATGAGCTACGGCGGCCCAGTCCACCCGGATGTTGTGATCCTCGCAAAAATCCAAGAATTTTTTGCCGGTGAACTGGGTGCCGTTGTCGGTGATGATGGAGTTCGGGACCCCGAAGCGATGGATGATGTTGGTGAAGAACGCCACCGCCTGCTCGGATCTGATGCTGTTCAGGGGTCGGACCTCGATCCACTTGGAGAATTTGTCGACAGCGACCAGCAGGTGCGTGTAGCCCCCGGGCGCCTTCTGCAGAGGGCCAACGAGGTCCAGACCCCACACAGCGAAGGGCCAGGTGATGGGTATCGTCTGCAGAGCCTGAGCGGGCAGGTGGGTCTGCTTCGCATAGAATTGGCACCCTTCGCAGGCGCGGACAATTCTAGTGGCGTCAGCCACCGCCGTCGGCCAGTAGAAGCCTTGGCGGAAAGCGTTCCCGACGAGGGTTCGAGGTGCTGCATGATGGCCGCAAGCCCCCGAGTGTATTTCCTGCAGGAGTTCCTGACCTTCGGCGATGGAGATGCATCGATGGAGGATGCCCGAGGGGCTACGGTGGTAGAGCTCCTTCTCATCGCCCAGCAAGACGAACGACTTGGCGCGTCGCGCTACCCGCCGAGCCTCGGCTCGGTCGAGGGGCAGTTCTCCTTGGCGGAGATATTGCAGGTACGGGGTTTGCCAATCTTGATCTGGCATGACCCCGCTCTGCTCCTCCTCGATGCGCAGTGCTTCGCCCTCGGGGGTCGAGGGTTCCTCGGGTTGAACCGAGGATGGCTCGGGCTGGGCCGAGGTCACCTCGGACGGGGCCAAGGGCACCTCGGGCTCGGGCGTGTCGCCTATCTTGACGGAGGGTTGGTGCAGATCCCGGGAGAAGACGTCCGGGGGAACCGTCGTTCGCCCCGAGGCTATCTTCGCCAGCTCGTCCGCAGTCTCGTTGTAGCGCCGGGCGATGTGGTTAAGCTCGAGCCCGTAGAACTTGTCTTCCAGGCGTCGAACCTCCTCACAGTAGGCCTCCATCTTCGGGTCGCGGCAGTGGGAGTTCTTCATGACTTGGTCGATGACGAGCTGCGAGTCGCCGCGTGCATCGAGGCGTCGGACCCCTAGCTCGATGGCGATTCGCAATCCGTTGATCAGAGCCTCGTACTCAGCCACATTGTTGGACGCCGGGAAATGGAGGCGGAGCACGTAGCGCAGGTGTTTCCCGAGGGGCGAGACGAAGAGCAGGCCCGCGCCGGCTCCCGTCTTCATCAGCGACCCGTCGAAAAACATGGTCCAGAGCTCCGGTTGGATCGGAGCCGTCGGCAACTGGGTATCGACCCATTCGGCTACGAAATCCGCCAGTACCTGGGACTTGATGGCCTTCCGAGGGGCGAACGAGATTGTCTCGCCCATGATTTCCACCGCCCACTTTGCGATCCGTCCCGAGGCTTCTCGGCACTGGATGATCTCCCCCAGGGGGAAGGATGACACCACAGTCACCGGATGAGACTCGAAGTAATGCCGCAGCTTTCGCCTCGTCAGGATCACTGCATACAGCAGCTTCTGGACTTGTGGGTAGCGGATCTTGGTCCCGGACAGTACCTCGCTGACGAAATAAACTGGCCTCTGAATAGGCAAAGCATGCCCCTCTTCCTGCCTTTCGACCACGATCGCGGCGCTGACCACTTGAGTGGTAGCGGCGACGTAGACCAGGAGGGCTTCTCCATCAGCTGGGGGTACCAAGACGGGCGCCTGGGTGAGGAGCGCCTTCAGGTTCCCGAGAGCTTCCTCGGCCTCGGGAGTCCAAGTGAAGCACTCGGCCTTCCTTAAGAGACGGTACAGGGGCAGGCCTCTTTCGCCGAGGAGCGAGATGAAACGGCTCAAGGCCGCGAGACATCCCATGACCCTCTGTACGCCTTTTAAGTCCTTGATGGGCCCCATGTTTGTGATGGCTGTGATCTTCTCCGGGTTGGCTTTGATGCCCTGCTCGGAGACGATGAATCCCAAGAGCATGCCTCGGGGCACCCCGAAGACGCACTTCTCGGGATTGAGCTTGACGCCCTTCGCCTTGAGACACCGGAATGTCAGTTCGAGGTCGGAGAGAAGGTCGGAGGCTTTCCTCGTCTTGACTACGATGTCATCGACGTAAGCCTCGACCGTGCGACCGATGTGTTCGCCGAACACATGGTTCATGCACCGCTGGTACGTTGCACCCGCGTTCCTCAAACCGAACGGCATGGTGACATAACAGTACATGCCGAAGGGCGTGATGAAAGAAGTCGCGAGCTGGTCGGACTCTTTCATCTTGATTTGATGATACCCTGAGTAGGCATCGAGGAAAGACAGGGTTTCGCACCCTGCGGTGGAGTCCACGATTTGATCGATGCGAGGTAGAGGGTAGGGGACCTTCGGACATGATTTGTTGAGACCAGTGTAGTCTACACACATCCGCCATTTCCCCCCTTTCTTCCTCACAAGTACAGGGTTGGCAAGCCATTCGGGATGGAATACCTCTTTGATGAACCCTGCTGCCATCAGCTTGTGGATCTCCTCACCTATCACCCTGCGCCTTTCCTCGTCGAATCGGCGCAGAGGCTGTCTGACCGGTCGGGCTCCGGCCCGAATATCCAGTGAGTGCTCGGCGACATCCCTCGGTATGCCGGGCATGTCCGAGGGACTCCACGCAAAGACGTCGGCGTTTGCGTGGAGAAAGTCGACGAGCACTGCTTCCTATTTGGGGTCGAGCCCGGAACCGATCCGGATCTGCTTGGAGGTGTCTCCACTGGGGTCGAGAGGGACGGCCTTAACCGTCTCCGCTGGCTCGAAGTTGCCGGCGTGTCGCTTCACGTCCGGCACCTCTCGGGTGAGGCTCTCCAGGTCGGCGATGAGGGCCTCGGACTCGGCGAGGGCCTCAGCATACTCCACGCACTCCACATCGCATTCGAACGCGTGTTTGTACGTGGGGCCGACGGTGATGACCCCGTTGGGGCCCGGCATCTTGAGCTTCAGGTAGGTGTAGTTGGGGATGGCCATGAACTTTGCGTAGCATGGCCTTCCCAGCACCGCGTGATAGGTTCCTCGGAACCCGACCACCTCGAACGTCAAAGTCTCCCTTCGGAAGTTGGAGGGTGTTCCGAAGCAGACAGGAAGGTCGAGCTGTCCGAGGGGCTGGACGCGCTTCCCAGGAACGATCCCGTGGAAGGGCGCAGCGCCTGCTCGGACGGGTGACAGATCGACGCGCAGGAGCCTGAGGGTCTCGGCGTAGATGATATTGAGGCAGCTGCCCCCATCCATCAGAACCTTGGTGAGCCTAACGTCACCGATGACAGGGTCGACGACGAGCGGGTACTTCCCCGGGCTCGGCACGTGGTCGGGGTGGTCGTCCTGGTCGAAGGTGATGGGCTTGTCGGACCAGTCTAGGTAGACTGGTGCCGCCACCTTTACCGAGCAGACCTCCCGACGCTCTTGCTTACGATGCCGAGCCGAGGCGTTCGCCGCATGCCCTCCGTAGATCATGAAGCAGTCGCGGACCTCGGGGAACTCTCCCGCTTGGCGATCTTCCCTTTTGTCGTCGTCGCGGGCCCTGCCACCCTCCGCGGGTGGCCCGGCCCGGTGGAAGTGGCGCCGAAGCATGACGCACTCTTCGAGGGTGTGCTTGACGGGCCCCTGATGGTAGGGGCACGTCTCCTTGAGTGCCTTGTCGAAGAGGTTAGCACCTCTGGGGGGGCTTCCGAGGGTTCTTATGCTCGGTGGCGGCGACAAGGTCTGCGTCGGGAGCGTCGCGTTTCGCTTGCGACTTCCTCCTGCCTTTCTTCTTGGCGCCATGCAGAGTAGACGCCTCGGGAGTATCTTCCGACGGGCGGCCCTGGGGCTGCTTGTCCTTTCGGAAGATGGCCTCGACCGCCTCCTGGCCGGAGGCGAACTTAGTGGCGATGTCCATCAGCTCGCTCGCCCTGGTGGGGGTCTTGCGACCCAACTTGCTCACCAGGTCACGGCAGGTGGTGCCGGCAAGGAACGCGCCGATGACATCGGAGTCGGTGATGTTGGGCAGCTCGGTGCGCTGCTTTGAGAACCGCCGGATGTAGTCCCGAAGGGACTCTCCCGGCAGTTGCCGACAGCTTCGGAGGTCCCAGGAATTCCCGGGGCGCACGTACGTGCCCTGGAAGTTGCCGGCGAAAGCTTGGACCAGATCTTCCCAGTTGGAAATCTGCCCCGGAGGCAGGTGCTCCAACCAGGCGCGAGCAGTGTCGGAGAGGAACAGGGGGAGGTTGCGGATGATGAGGTTGTCGTCGTCCGTTCCACCCAGTTGACAGGCCAGGCGGTAGTCCGCGAGCCACAATTCTGGCCTCGTTTCCCCCGAGTACTTTGTGATAGTAGTCGGGGGTCGGAATCGGGGCGAAAACGGCGCCCGCCGAATGGCTCGGCTAAAGACCTGCGGACCGGGTGGTTCGGGCGAGGGACTCCGATCCTCCCCGCTGTCGTAGCGTCCCCCACGCCTGGGGTGATAGCCTCGGCGCACCCTTTCGTCGAGGCGTGCCCGACGGTCGCGATGAGGGTGCTCGTCGCCGAGGTGACCCGGGGCCGCAGGCGCGGTGTTGCGCGTGCGCCCGGTATAGACCGAGGCTTCCCGCGTGAGTCGGGAAGTCGCGGCACGAGGTTCCAAGGGGTACCCCTGCCTTCGGGAGGCAGAGCTCTCGGCCCGCCGGGCCGCAGCGCCTTCCAGGAGATGCTTGAGCTCTCCCTGGATTCGCCGACCCTCGGTGGTTGATGACTCCGGCATCGCGCGGAGGAGCATCGCCGCGGCTGCCAGGTCCTGACCGGTCCCGCCGGACGCGGGTGGCGGCCTGTCCCTGGCCTCGTGGGCGATGCGGTGCTGGAGACCCTGGGGCAGGTGACGTATTTCTCCGGCCGGGGGCTGGCTTGCCCATACCTGCCCGACGTCCCGGCGGATTGCCTCGAGCGCTCCTGCTCCCTCATCGAGCCCGGCCCGCGCCCCGCGGACTTGCTCGAGCTGTGGGTCGTGACCCCCCGCCGGAACGGGGACCACAGCTAGCTCCCGCGGGATGTCGGCGCGAGGCGCTGGCCTAGGGGGATCACCATCCTCCGGCATGTCGAGACAGCTGCCTCCGGAGGGATCCCCTAGCTCGACGTGGAAACATTCGTGGCTCGGGCCGCAGTCCTTGTCGTCAAGGCTACGGCTGCCATCGGAACAGTCGGAGAGGCAGTAGTTGCACGCGGTCATGAAATCCCGCATGGCACTGGGGTTGCCAGATCCAGAGAAATCCCAGCAGACGCTGGGATCGTCATCTTCCTCGGACCCAGAGGGCCCGTAGGTCGAGACGCCCGTCAATCGGTCCCAAGGCGACCGCACATAAAACCCCAGAGGGGTTGCACTCGCCTCGATGCGAGCGCCGCCAAAGCGAGGTCGCTAGGCGGGTTGAGGCTGAGTCGAAATGACGAAAGATGGGAATCAGTCGGTACCTTTTTGTCGACGAGGAGCGACGAAGTCACGTCGGGGGCTGATCGCGCTGTCGTCTTGGGTACGAGGGCGACGTCCTACAGGCCCTTCGTGAGCATGCTGGCGTCGTCCATCTGCTCGGGGTCGACGTGTTGCGGGGGGATGGCGCTCGCCTTCGCCTCAAACGCGAGGGTGACGCCTAGCGTGTCCTCCGTTGGGGCACTGGGGATGTCGATTTGCTCGACAGCCGTCGGAGCGCAGCCTCCCGCTCGGCCCCTATTGCCCCGCCTCCTCCTCCGATGGCGAGGGAGAGGATGGGGCGAGCCCGAAAGTTGTCCTTCCCCCACGCGGGAAAGACGTCGTCGATTCCGCCGCCGGCGAGCGGGCTGTCGACCGCCATTGTCGCCGCCGCGCGGCGGTGGAAGGAGTACCATGTCGTAGCCGCTGTCGAGAGACATGAACTCGAGGCTCCCGAAACGGAGCACCGTCCCGGGTTGGAGAGGTCGTTGGAGACTGCCCATCTGGAGCTTGACGGGAAACTGCTCGTCAACACGCAGCAGGCCCCTACCTGGCGCGCCAACTGTCAGCGTTTCGAGACCGAGGGGTCCCCGAGCCGACGAGTGAGAGTGCCGCGTGCCCCAGCCCAGATGGGTCGAGCGCGTGGGCGAGCGCGAAGGGGGAAAGAGAGCGAGAGCGAGGTGGCCGGAGCCGGGTCGTGACGAGGGAGACGGAGATCCCGCGGCCTTTCGTGTTCGTCCCGCGCCCAGGTCGGGTGCGCTTGCAGTAGGGGGTTACAAGCGTCCGCGCGGGTGAGGGGAGCGAGCGGCCCCAAGAGAGCGCCTGCCCCTGCCCCTCGTTCCCGCGAGGCCAACCTTTTCTAAGAAGGCCCTGGTCCTTCCTTTTATAGGCGTAAGGAGAGGATCCAGGTGTACAAATGGGGGTGTAGCAAGGTGCTACGTGTCTAGCGGGGGAGAGCTAGTGCCCTAAGTACATGCCCAGGTGGCAGCCGGAGAGATCTTGGCACCCTGTTAGTGTGGCGTCGTGGCTGTCGGAGAAGCAGTGGAGCTTGGCGGAGGGACAGCTGTCGGAGCGGTTGGGCCCTTGCTGACGTCCTCCTGCTTTCGTAAGAGAGCTGGGAGCCGCCGTCGTCATGGGTCCAGCGGGGTGCCATCATTGCCTATCTGGCGGAGCTAGCCAGATGGGACGTCGGTCCTGGCCCGAGTCGGCTCGGGGTAGGGTGATGATGGCGCTTCCTGTTGACGTGGCGGACTCGTGCCCTAGGTCGGGCGACGTGGAGGCTCCTCCGAAGCCGAGGTCGAGTCTGTCCTGCATGGCCGAGGCCGAGGCCGAGCTCCTGGGTCGGGCGAGGCGGAGGTCGTTCGGCAGAGGCCAGGGCGGAGTCCGAGCCCTGGGTCGGGCGAGGCGGAGTTCGTCGTCTTCCGGGGCCTTAGCCCGAGTCCGAGCCCTGGGTCGGGCGGAGCGGAGTTCGCCGTCTTCCGGGGCCTTAGCCTGAGTCCGAGCCCTGGGTCGGGCGGAGCGGAGTTCGCCGTCTTCTGGGGCCTTAGCCCGAGTCCGAGCCCTGGGTCGGGCGGAGCGGAGTTCGTCGTCTTCCGGGGCCTTAGCCCGAGTCCGAGCCCTGGGTCGGGCGGAGCGGAGTTCGCCGTCTTCCGGGGCCTTAGCCCGAGTCCGAGCCCTGGGTCGGGCGGAGCGGAGTTCGCCGTCTTCCGGGGCCTTAGCCCGAGTCCGAGCCCTGGGTCGGGCGGAGCGGAGTTCGCCGTCTTCCGGGGCCTTAGCCCGAGTCCGAGCCCTGGGTCGGGCGGAGCTTCCTATGGCGCTTTTGGCCAAGCCTGGCCGCCCGGCAGTCCCATTCTTTGGGTCAAATGCCCCAGTAACTTGGTAGGTCGGCGCGGTGATTTAGTCAGGGTTGCTTCTCAACGAAGGCAAGGCCTCGGGCGAGCCGGAGATGCGTCTGCCGTAAAAAGGGGGCCTCGGGCGAGACGGAAACACCTCAGGGTCGGCTGCCCTTGCCCGAGGCTAGGCTCGGGCGTGGCGTGATCGAGTCACTCGTATGGACTGATCGCTGACTTAATCAAACCCATCAGGCCTCTGCAGCTTTATGCTGATGGGGGTTACCAGCTGAGAATTAGGCGTCTTGAGGGTACCCCTAATTATGGTCCCCGACAGCTTCATACCCAGATTATCCTTTTGAGCATCAATTATCTTTTGCAGAATGATTGACTCAAGCTTTAGCTGATTTAGAGTCCCTTGTTGGATTATTCCCAGGTTTAACTGTTCCATCTCTTGACATAAAGTATTGTCAGAGGTTTTTACCATAAGGCAGCGGCAGGAAGCCTTACGGCTTAATGCATCTGCCACCACATTGGCCTTGCCTGGGTGATAATGGATCTCCAGCTCATAGTCCTTAATAAGCTCAAGCCATCGTCTTTGCCTCATATTTAACTCTGACTGGGTGAAGATGTACTTCAAACTTTTATGATCTGTATATATGTGACAGATATTTCCCAGCAGATAGTGACGCCATATTTTCAGGGCATGAACCACAGCAGCTAGCTCCAGATCATGAGTTGGATAATGCTCTTCATGTCGGCGCAACTGCCTTGAAGCATACGCAATTACTCGGCCTTCTTGCATCAGTACACAGCCGAGCCCACTGCCAGATGCATCACAATATACATCAAAAGGCTTAGTGATGTCCGGTTGAGCCAATACCGGAGCAGTGGTTAATAATGTCTTCAATTGCTCAAAGGCTTCATTACACTTAGAAGACCAATTGAACTTAATATCATTCTTCAATAAACTTGTGATTGGCTTCACAAGCTTAGAAAAATCGGGTATGAATCTGCGATAATATCCAGCTAGTCCAAGAAAACTCCGGACTTGGTGAACAGTGGTTGGGGGTTTCCACTCCAGAATATCTTTGACCTTGCGAGGATCTACCGCAATTCCTTTAGCTGATAACACGTGCCCCAAAAATTGAATTTCCTCCAGCCAGAACGCGCACTTGCTGAACTTGGCATACAGCTGATGTTCCCTCAGGCGCGTCAATACAATCCGTAGATGCTGAGCATGCTCCTCTTCATTTTTAGAGTATATCAAAATATCGTCGATGAAGACCACCACGAACTTGTCCAACTCGGGCATGAACACCGAGTTCATCAAATAGGTGAAGTGGGCAGGAGCATTTGTGAGCCCGAAAGACATTACCAAGTATTCAAACAATCCATACCGCGTAGTAAATGCGGTCTTCGGTATATCCTCGGGCCGAATACGGATTTGGTGATAGCCCGACCTGAGATCAATTTTGGAAAATACCCTCGCCCCAGTCAGTTGATCAAATAAAATGTCGATCCTTGGAAGAGGGTACTTATTCTTGATGGTGACCTCATTCAGGGGTCGATAATCCACGCACATCCGTAAGGTTTGATCCTTCTTCTTAACAAAAATGGCGGGGCAACCCCATGGGGACGAGCTTGGCCGGATGAATCCCTTATTCAGTAGATCTTGTAATTGAATCTTCAATTCCGCCAACTCATTAGGGGGCATACGGTACGATCTTCGGGAGATAGGAGCCATACCGGGCTTTAGCTCAATTACGCATTCTACATCTCTTTCAGGGGGCAGTCCAGGCAAATCTTCCGGAAATACATCTGGAAACTCACATACTACCGGAATGTTCTTGATCTCCGGTACAATGGCTTCCAATATTCTACCAGAAGCTTTGGCTGGATTGGTTACGAGGAGAGACAAAAGAATCTCTTCTTGATTATAGCTCAACCTGATGGTTCTGAGTTCAGTGTTGAGAATTGCCTTGTGTTGGGTTAACCAATTCATACCCAAAATTACATCTATATCCTGGCCTTTCAGAACAATCATGTTAGCAGGAAAGTTCCGTCCGGCCATTGTTACTGGCACTTCATAGGCCACTTCTCTAGTAAAAATGTGTCCCCCAGGTGAATGAATTTTAAATCCCTCTTTTGATTCATGGCATGCAATGTGATGTTGCTCCACAAATTTCTTGCTAATGAAGGTATGCGAAGCACCAGAATCAAAAAGAATAATTGCAGGGTGACTGGCCACGGGAAACGTACCCATCATCACCGGCTCTCCTTCCGGTGTAGTGGCCACCTGGGTGTAGTATACACGCCCCGTTTTCTTGGTATTTCTCCCCACAGCATTTCCCTTGGGCTGAGTGGACTTCCCAGTTCCTTGCTGAGCATTGGATTGATTTTGCTTGGGGTATGGGCAGTCTTTGATAAAATGTCCCGACTTGCCGCAGTTGAAACACCCAGTGGAAGAGCTGGGCAAGGTAGGGAATCGAGTGCCTGGGGCACCCGGCTGATTTGGGGGAGTGGAGGTATTGTTGGGGCGGATAATAATGGGCTGTTTGAAAGGGAATGCTGGTGGACGAGAAAAAGTACGGTTTTGGATAGAAGGCCAGATGACGAACCGTTGCCTCTTCGCCTGGCCCTGATTAGGCCTCTCACCACCGAATCCCTTATTCTTCCCAAAACTTGCGTATTTTGCTTCAACAGATAAGGTTGTGCTAACAGCCTTTCCATATGTGAGATCAATACATGTGGCCATCTTTCGCTGCAACCGGTCATTTAGGCCTCTCATAAAACAGTTCTTTTTCTTCAAATCAGTATTCACCTGGTCGATGGCATACTGCGACAGGTGATTAAACTTGTTAAGATACTGATTGATGGTGTCTCCTCCTTGTTTCAGCTTCATGAATTCCTCTTGTTTCATATGCAGCACCCCTTCAGGTATGTAGTGCTCACGGAAGGCTGCTTTAAATTCTTCCCAAGTGATTTGATGGTTGTCAGGTTGGATAGCCACAAAATTTCCCCACCAAGTACTGGCAGGGCCACGTAGTTGCTGTGCCGCGAATAATGGCTTCTGCGTTTCAGAACAACGAAGAAGACCAAACTTTTGTTCAATAACTCGTATCCACTCGTCGGCTTCTAGCGGGTCTTCTGCCTTGGTGAATAGAGGTGGACGAGTTTCGGAGAAGTCCAGATAGGTGGTTTCACGGGGACCTTGCTGAAAACCTCTTCCTGCCTGCTGCTGGAACTGCTGCTGACCCGCCATTTCCCTAAGGAAGCGAGTATTGTCTGTGGTGGCATTCACCAAGGCGGCAATCGCCTCGGCTAGCGTGGGTGGAACCGGAGGTGGATTTGGGGTGACATCCCGACCCCCAGAAGTTCCAGCTGCGTCCTGTCCGCGAGTCCTGGTCGGCATCTGAGGCAAAAACATTTGAAATAAACATAATATGCCAAAGAGACCTTCCATTTTACATTACTATAAAAAGTAATGATACAGACTCGATATTACATAACAGGATACATTACCCATTATACAAAAGTTCAACCTATTATACAACAGTGCATAATACACTACTCTACTTCTATTACACCATTAGTCCTGCTTTCAGTTACTTTTGGCGGCCTCATTGTCAGGTGTGGGAGTCCAGATGTCAACCAACCTCAAAGAAGGAGGGGGTTCAAAAAGGTCTAACTCCCCACCCAACGCGCGTCCCGCAACGTGAGAGGGTCCGGCTTCCGCCTCGGCAGAGTGTGCAGGCACACTAGGGTGTAATTGTGAGTATAGTATATGGACTTCCTCATGCAACGTATTGCAGTAGACCTGCAGGTCGTCGACAGTTGAGCTAAGTTCTTTAATTCGGGCCTGAGCCCTTGCTTCCTTAGCACATGCCAGCAAATGAGACTGTACTGCCCAGTCAAGTGCTAAGTCTCGATCAGCAAGCTGATCCTGCAGGTGACGGATGTCCCTTCTTAGTTCATTGATTCTATCTCCGTCTGCGACCCAAGCATCGGTCCTGTGTTGCAGCTCTGCTTGAAGTCGACTCACTCGGGCTTCAAGGTCTCCTATGGGGTCATTACTTCCGCTGCTGCTGCTTTCGTGTCGAGGGGCTAGTTGATGCCGGGGTACTCCAATTGGTCCCGTTGACTTACGTGCCATTAGCCTTGTGCGTGGCGGCATCTTTCTAAGGGGGGAAAATTTATTAGCATAATTCTTAGCATGATGCATGAATAAGTACAGAATCAACCTTAGTCGATTCAACCTTCTATACATTGCACTCTTCTTATCTGGTCTTTAAGATAGACTCTTCAGAATACTTAGGTAAGAAGAGAAAAGAATTTTTTTTTAGGTAAGACTTTCGAAAATCCTTTTGAAGATGCCTCGTAATGTCTGCAAAGAAGGGCTACGCTCCGATACCAGCTGTGACGGAACCTCCCAAGTAATTAGGCCCACCTACAGTTGTCCTTGTCCAACGGACTTCAGACAACCCTGTAGGTGCCCCTGAATTACTTGACAAGTTCGGTATCTTTCCTTACCTTACCAGGAACGATTCACCCGTCTTGCAGACATTACAGAACATCGGAGATAAAGAAATGCGGAAGCGATTTACATAACTTACATTTATTTTAAAAGCAAGCTCAAGTTGTTTTATTACAGACCAGAACTAAAAACGAGTGCATAGTAATAATATTATACAAACCAAGGGAGGCAAAACTCCTCCCGAGAAGATTTAAGTAAAAGATCTATATGGAGGACCAAGTCCTCCCGCACTTCAGTCTTGTGTTTCTTCTTTGGGAACCACCTTGGCACAGAAGCAGCAGAAATCTGCTACTTCCTCACCTAAAAACAACGAAGGGATAAACACTGAGTATGGAATTACTCAGCAAGACTTACCCGACTAAAGAAAAGACTCTCAAGGGTATGCTGGCTTTTAGGGAGTCAAGGTAAGGCTTCTCAATAATCAAAGACTCTGTTTTGCAGAAATGCTTACTAAAGTGGATCCTTAAAAATCAAATTTTATTTGTCAAGTTAAGTTCAATTACCTGCAACTAGAGTTCTTTCTACCCTAGTTCAATCGCTGGTCCTGCACTAGCCAATTTCTTAACAAATACCCATCATCTTTAGTGGAATGCTACGTGTAGGGTAGTGACCAAGTCTTCATAACCGCGAAGGTACGGCGATCCGAATCGATTATACTCAGCTGAGGATCTCCAATCACACGACATATGTAGCACTTAACCCTTGCATATGTCAACCCGCCACCGAGGTTCTTAAGACCGGATCAGGTTCACGCAAACTGAGAGCACAGATACACCACCGTCCAGCCTCTTGCCACAGAGGGTACACGCTACTCTCGCCACCGCTCCACGCCCATTTCGTGTTATCTTATTCCGGCCTTAGTCTGCCCGAGGCAAGGCTTACCCATGACGAGGCATGTGACCAGCTAAAGGGTCCTCGATCAACAAGCCTACATCGAGACGGTCCTTAATCGACTCAGACGGAGACACTACACCGAGATTCCTTTCTCGTGCAAGTCACCCGCCTGGTCTTAGCTTAATCTTTTCAAACCCAAAGTTTGGTACCTAGCAGAGGTACATCTTTTCCAGATGTTGAATCCATCAAGGCCCTGATGGATCCACCATCAAATTTTATTTTCAAAAACATCCCACCCACTTTTGCCACATCATCTTTTGTAAAAACAAAACATTTTGTTTTTCTAAAGCAAGGCTAAGCATCAAAATCTTTTGTAAAACGGGTGATCAAGGAAGGTAATCAAATTCAAGGAAGGTAATGCAGGAATTGTTTTAGCAATCAACTCCTATCACCTAATGCATCAATCAGGTGAGAAAGATTTTTAAAAACATCAAGGAAGGTGGCAAATGCACCGGGGCTTGCCTTTGTTAACAGGTGAGTCCTGCTCGGATCCAAAATATCGAAATAAAAGCAGTTGCCTGCTTGAGGATCTGAGGTTGGTGGTGTCCCCTCTTCAGTGACTTCTTCTTCTTCTTCTTCGTGTTCTAACATAACCATATATATGCATAAGAATGGATGCCATGGGATGCTCATGAGGATGCGAAGATAATATAAACTTATTATCTAAGTCTTGAGTACAACTTTCCTTCACGGTACTCCGAGAACCTAGGGTTTCCGGAGTCAGTAAAGGAGTTCATAGGGCAGGGGGGTGGTTTTGGGTTCTAGTTATCAAACATGGTCCAAATCAACTCAAACCCTACCCAAGGCTTCTAAATATTGTTTTAAGTTCCCATAAAAAGTTTGGGCATTTTTGGACTTACCAATTATTTTCTAAAAATCCATAACTAATACTTCTAACTACTTTAAATGCCCTAAAATTTCTTATTTCCACTAAAAATCACAAAACTATTTTTATTAAATTCTAGGGAAAATAACAAGCCTAGGAAAATTGGTTTCACAATTTTATTATTTTTCTACTGTTTTCTATAATTGTTTTGGCTCTGGAGATAAAAGAAAAAGAAAAACAGATGAATAGTACTGGACCGAATCCAGCCCAGGTCGGCCCACTACCAGCAGAAGCACGCCCACGCGCGCGCCCGCGCTGGCAACTTTATAGGAAAGACCTCGGGGTTTTCACTATCTGCGAACGGGTTTTCTCACTGTTTAACAGAGTCACTGACACTTTGCAAGAAGGTCCCTCGAGTTCTATTCCTTTACGTTCCACGGTCCCCGACGGCGTGGAGCACGACTGAGCTCCGGCGAGCTCCCACGCCAGCCGATTGGGGCAACGGCTAGGGTTCCCGAGCGGCGGACATCAAATTGGACCACGCCCGAGTGTTTTCCCTAATCTAATTTCAAGAATGATGAACTAATTTGGCCTGGCCACGGTAACCGCGCGGATGAACCAAAGAACCACACGTTCCCGGCGATTGGTGGCGGTCTAATTCAATTGGAGGGGTCGAAGAGCTTAAGGAGGGCATAAAGATGCTAGAACAAGCAGCAGAGGGACTTGAGCTCACCTGAGTTGAGCTGGTCACGGTGAGGTCTTCTTTGCGGCGGTGGAAACCGAATTGGGGGAAGTGAGCGATTCTCTGGCTATGGGGGCTAATCGGAGACGGGAGTAGTGGCTATGGCTTTGGTACGACCTAGCGCAACTGGCCGGGGGCTCAATTTATAGATCCTCGGGGCGGTGGCGCTCAATTTGAGCGGATAACGGAGGCGGCCGGAGATGAGGAAGAAGGCGGCGCAGTGAATACGTGGCTAACGCCGTGGCAAGCTCATCGACGCTGATGGGACTGCAGTAGGGAATCACGGTGATGCAATGTCGCGGTTAGGACACGCGGTGGCCAATGGCGAGGGCACGTCGGCGGTGAGCACTTTACCCGCAGGCGATGAACCAGGGGAGGAGTACCGCGGCCGACCGAGGTGGTTTCCAGCTTGACGACGATGAGGATCTTTTACCCCGAGAGGTTATCCACAAGTCCGGTGCACGAATCCAAACGCCGGTGACCTGAATCACGGTGGAGGGATCCGTCGGCAGTGAGGGCAGCCGCGCGGTTGATCTGATCCAGTCAAGCTACTGTACCATGGCGAGCTCCTTTCAGATGAACTGACAGAGAGATTTGAGGCTAGATTTTCTCCCGATTTTGTATAGTAACCGAGCAAGCTTTCTGTACCAAAGTTATAGGGCTACATACCAGCTACAAATCGACTATAGTGACTGAGCTCATTTGATAACTAGATCATGGTTGAATTCAGCTCCAAAGATGGCTTTGCTACACTGAAAGTCTGAATTTTAGAATAAACCAGCCTGTCAGTCTGACTTTGGGTGTGATTATCTCCAAAATCTTCATAACAACTGTGCTTACACTCTTAAGTAAAGTTTTTTACCTAAGATAGATCTACATAGTTGATGTGGTGACCTAGGGCAAAAACCTTATAGTTTGAAAGTTACAAAGCTCAAAAGTTGAGCCCATAACACTAAGTTTCAGACTTAGAGAAATCTCAATTGGGGGTCCTTTTTGCATTTAAGTCCAAAACTTAGGGTTTGGCTTGTAAATTCACATATGAGTGCCCCAAATGGCTTTAGATACTTATTTAACTTGGTTTTTGCACTTTAGTCCAAAAGTGGACCAATTTTGCACATAGACCCCTAGGGTTTAGTTTTAGGGTTTTCCAGGGTTTCATTTAGGGTTTCTAGTATCCCAGGGGTATAAATGAGATTCAACTTTGCTTTTGGGGATATTTTATAGCTATTTCACTAAAGCCTTTAGGTTTTCTCAATTTGGGTTAAGTTTTAGCCCCTTTAATCCTTGTTTAGGATAATGCTTCCTATCAAGGGTCCTATTTGCAAAACCTTAAAACAATACAACTTGTTTGAAATTTTTGCCTAGTGAATGCACTCTAGGTGTATCAAACATATGCAATGTCAATGCTTATGATGCCATGCTCAAGTTTAAGTCATAGTAACACCAGGAGTGTTACAGTGGTCCCACGTGCCGCTGACCTTCGACACCAGAGATGTCAACCTGCGCAGCGCACCCCACATCGATGCCATGGTAATCAACTGCAGCGTGGCAGGCTGGGACCTGCACAAAGTTTTAGTTGACAACGGCAGCCAGGCGGACATCATTTTCCTCCACGCCTTCGACCGCATGGGCATCAGCCACAGTTTGCTTAAGCCTTCGGACAACCCCCTATATGGTTTCGGCGGCAAGGGCACCTTTCCTGTGGGCAAGATCGAGTTACCTTTGTCCTTCGGTGTAGCACCCAATGCACGAAGTGAGCAGATAACCTTCGACATCGTCGACATGGTATACCCGTACAACGCTATAATGGGCCGGGGCTCCATCAACAAGTTTGAAGCGGCCATTCACGGACTTTACCTGTGCATGAAAATCCCCGGTCTGCAAGGCGCAATCACAGTCTATGGCAATCAACAGACCGCGCACAACATTGAAAGAGACTTCGTTCCAGGGCAACGGAACATATACTGCCTTACGACGCAGCGTGAAGTCCCCAAGCCCACCCGCCCAACCGCCAACGAGCATGAAAAGGCACAGCTGCAGAGCAACGATGGAACGAAGACAGTCCCCCTTGACCAGGCAACGCCCAAGCAGACGGTCACCATAAGCGAAGACCTGACTTCGCACGACGAGGAGAGACTCATATCCTGTCTTTCCAGAAATAAGGACGTCTTCTCCTGGTCTGCCCTCGACCTGGTCTGAGTCAGTCGCACTATCATCGAACACAGTCTGGGCATCGACCCTTCAGTGTGGCTGAAGAAGCAGAGGCTGCGCAAAATGTCTGATGAGAAAACAGAAGCCGCCAAAGCCGAGGTACACCGCCTACTTGAGGCCAAATTCATCGAACCAGTCGCCTACCCTACATGGCTTGCTAACGTAGTCATGGTGCAAAAGAAGAGTGGCAAGTGGCGGATGTGCATCGATTTCACTAGCCTCAACAAGGCCTGCCCCAAGGATAATTTCCCGCTGCCTCGGATCGACAAGATCGTCGATATTGCGGCTAGATACGAAGTCATGTCACTCCTTGACTGCTTCTCTGGCTATCACCAAATATATATGAAGGAGGAAGACAAGGTCAGTACCAGTTTCATCATGCCCTTCGGCACATATTGCTTCGTCAGAATGCCAGAAGGACTAAAGAACGCTGGGTCCACCTTCTCCTGCCTCACCAAGACGGTGCTCGAGAGCCAAGTAGGCCGGAACATTTTCACGTATGTGGACGACATCATCGTCGCCAGCAAAAACAAAGAGGACCATCTGGCTGACCTTGCAGAAACATTCACGAACATGCGGGACGCACAACTTCGCCTAAACCTCGAAAAGTGCGTCTTCGGAGTTCGCCAGGGGAAGATACTAGGCTACCTGGTGTCGCACCGTGGGATCGAGGCCAACCCGACCAAGATCCAGGCCATCATCAACATGATGCCTTCACAGTCAATCAGAGACGTCCAACGCCTGACAGGCAGATTGGCTGCCCTCAACAGATTTATCTATAAGTCCACAGAGCGAAGCCTACCTTTCCTCAAGACGCTATGCGGCACAAAAGTCTTTGCGTGGGGACCAGAGCAAGCGGCAGCCTTCGTTTCACTCAAACAGCACCTGTCAGCATTGGCAACCCTTACAAGCCCCGACCCCTTGCTGCCTCTGTTGCTCTACATCGCAGCTTCGCCACACGCGGCCAGCGCAGCTTTGGTCCAAGAGCAGGACAGAGAGGGCACAACTCGGCAGTGTCCAGTTTATTACGTCTCCGAAGTCCTCACGACTTCCAAATGCAACATGACGGAGTTAGAAAAAATTGCATATGCAGTCATCATGGCATCGCGCAAGTTGCGCCACTACTTTGAAGCGTTCAAGGTGCGGGTCACCATGGACAGGGGACTCGGCGAATTATTCAAGAATCCGGAAGCGTCTGTCCGTATCGCCAAATGGGCAGCTGAACTCTCTAAATACCACATCACCTTCGAGCCCAGGACAGCAATCAAGTCACAAGTCCTCGCAGACTTCATCGTCGACTGGACAGAGCTGGCACGGCAGCAACAAGAGCCCTCGGAAAAAGTATGGACCATCCACTGTGACGACGCATGGTGCCACGCGGGGGCAGGTGTGGCTGCAATCATCACATCACTTACTGGCGTCAAGCACAGATACGTTGCACGCCTCAGCTTCGCTCTAGAATCTGATAGGTGCACAAATAACATAGCAAAATACGAAGCCGTCATCCTGGGCCTTCGCAAGCTGAAAGCACTTGGCGTGGCCACCTGCATAGTCAAGACAGACTCCAAAGTCGTTGCTGTCCAGATCGAAAAAGACTATTCAGCAAAAGACCCTGCACTTCTGCAATATCTTTCAGCCGTCCGCAGTCTTGAGAAACAGTTCAAGGGTTTCACCCTGCAGCATGTGGACCGCTCTAGAGACGAAGAAGCCGACGCGTTGGCCAAAGCAGCAGCCAGAGGCGAAGCCCTGCCCTCCGACGTGTTCTACCACGTCATTGGCACTCCAGCCGTCCGCAACCAAGAGGGCCTGCAAATAACCACCAATGCCGAGGGCCATCGCATTGTCAATCTCATCATGGCTGAAGACTGGAGGGCCCCAATAACCCTGTTCTTGCAAGGATACTACCATCCAGGTGATGTCAATGAGGCCAAGCGCCTCAAACACAGAAGTTGGGACTTCACACTTATCGAGGGCCAGCTATACAAGAAAGGGATCAGTCAACCCATGCCCAAATGTGTCACCGAGACCGAAGGCATCCAGATCTTGCGCGAAGTCCACAGCGGCACTTGCGGCTCTCACTCAGGGCCTAGGGCCCTCGCTGTCAAGGTTTCTACTGGCCCGCTATTATCTACGCCGCAAATCGAGTCATGAGGTCGTGCGAAGCCTGCCAGAAGTTCTCTCCCCGCTCGGGCAACCCCTCGCAATTCACAAAGCTGATTGCCCACACATGGCCTCTTCAACGCTGGGGGCTAGACATTGTCAGGCCACTGCCCACGGCCCAAGGAAACCTCAAGTTCACCTTCGTTGCCATCGAGTATTTTACCAAGTGGATCGAGGCAAGGGCAGTATCCACAATCACGTCGAAGACTGCACAGAAATTTTTCTGGCAAAACATTATCTGCCGATTCGGAGTCCCGTTTGAGCTCACAGTTGACAATGGCTGTAAACTCTAAAAAAATGAATTAGGAGTTCATGTGCTCCTTCTATGTCCTTTTATAGGAAGTAACACTAAGAAATAGAGTAAACATAAGATAAAATAGAAATATCATCCATCTAGTACGATAAGATATTCTTCTCATGAAATTTAAAGAATGCTCACAAATAAAAATATATTCAATATTAAGTAATTCTTGGTAAAATGGTGGATATTACTTTTCAGGGTTAGCTTGAAATTTGATCCCACACTCATAAGTAACATAATATGTATACATGACATGCCTTGAGCCTTTAACTAAATAAAGGAATAAAATAATTAAAATAAATATATAAGTATATAAAAATATATGCCTCGCATTCATGCCGATATTTTGAATGTTGCATTTATACTAGAGTTTGAAACTCTGATTTGAATTCAAATTTGAAGTAGAAATATAAAATAGAAAATCATCCTTTTCTTCCATGATTAAACAATAGGGAGAAGAGTAAATAATAATAGTAAACAAATAATATTATTGCAAGTTGTAGGAGTGTTATTCATATCATAATTTGTTTGATCCTTGAAATCTGAAAATAAGAATTTAAACATAGTTTGAATCCTGAAAATGGGAATTTGAAAATAAATAAATAAAAAGAAAAATGAACATCTATTCCCCTGGGCCACATCCGTTAATCCAGCCCACCTAAACTCTTCTCCTCTGCTGCGGACGGCCCAATTTGGGGGGAAATGGTGCTGACATGTGGGTCCCATTTTCCATACACTCGCGCCACTGCCATGCGGGGCCCACTGGCCGGCCACCCTGTCTCCGCGCGCTTGCTCCTTCCTCCCACCGCGCACCTGCACGTGACACTGGCGCCTGGGCCCCAGCCACTTCACTTCGCGTGCGCATACAAGCCGGGCGCTGTGACGCTGACCTGGCGGGCCCATTCGCCAGGACCGTCTCCTCCACCGTGTGGGTCGCCGAACGCAGCAGAATCCGTAGGCGCCGGGACGTTGAGCTACCTCCGCCGTTCTCGCGCCCTCGGTAAACCGCCCAACAACCTCCGCCGCTCACGAGGATTCGGTGCGGGCGGTTCACCAATCCATCGCGGATCTCGCGGCATGCCCCGACTCGGAATTTGGGTGCCGTCGAGGTAACAACCAGGCGGAGCTCACGGCGAATTCTCCAGCGATGGCTTGCGCACCTCATCGGTCTCTGCTCATCTATAAAACCATGGCGTAGGTTTCCCTTTCCCCCATCCTTCCCCTCTGTGTACCGCGCGACCTGTGAGAGTTGTGAGGAAGAAACAGCAATCGGAAGAAGGTGAGACCCGCCGTGGGGGGAGGGAACCGGGTTTCCTAGGGGGTTTTGACCATCCTAGGGTACCCGTGCGATTCGCCGGAGTTCATTGAACACGCCTGAAGACTCTATTGGCGAAGGCATCGTCTCCTGGACGCCAATTTCTTGCCGGTGGCGGAATTCCTCCCCCTTGCCGCCGTGCCGCGTGGGCAGCGTTCATCGTTGCTCGACCACCCGTAAGTCGACCACCATCGGATTCTCCTTACTCTCCTCTCTGTTTTACGCGAGACCGTGCGTGGGATTGGGGGCACTGGGGGGCGAATCGCCTATCGCCGGTGATGGCGCTGGTCATCGGCGGCGCCGCCGTCAGACTAATTCCTGGAAGGAGAACGGCTCCTAGCCGTCCGTTCTTTATCAGGTGGCCGTGATTGGAGCACGCATACCCCCTTTGGTGAGATCATCCTGGGTCGTCCGATCGAATCCCGCGGCCCAGATTCAATCTTTAATGTTTTAAATCAGGGCCGTTGATCACAGATTGGATGGTCGGCGCTGTGCACCGCTTCGGCGCGCTGGTGACCTAATCTGGGCTACTGAAACCCGATCCAACGGCTGAGATTGAAGGATACCCCTTCGGTGGGTAATCTTCATAAAGAGCCCCTGCTCTTTACCACAATTAACCCGCCATCCGCGCGGGGTGTAGACTGAGTCTGGGGAAAACTTTTAGATTTGCCCCGGAGTTCTCTATAATTAGCGCTCGATCCAGAAAATAATGAAAATGGATAATTAATTACAGAATTTGATTTTTAATACAAAAATAATTCCAGAAACTTGTGAAATTCATAGTTAATTCATTTTAACCCCAAATTGAGTCATTCCAGTTGCAATAATTTTATTTTAATATTTTCTATCAATTAGTAACACTGTTTAGCCATGAAACTTGAAGCAAAATTGTTCATTTGAATTAATCTATTCTAGGTGCTTAATAACTTCAGAAATTCATAACTAAATAACTATAACTCCAAATTTAGTGATTCTTGTTCCTACGATCTCGTAGCAACGCGTAGATTATTATTATTCAGTTTGTACTTATGTTTGGTGTAATGTTAATTTTGCCTATACAATGTTTGTTTGTATTGCTACGACTAGAGCGAGGTCACGTGTCATCTGAAGAGCAAGTTGGTACCTGGATTCTCAAGGCCCAGGCAAGTTGTGCCCTTGATCACTTCTTTTACCCACTCATGTTCTAATTAATCATAATGATCTGCATAGGTTAATTTTGATGGGACCCAATAGGTTACCCTAGTTTGTCTATCTTTATACCTTGTTTACCACTGAACTTTCTGGGTAGTACTTGCTAGTGCTAAATGTGGTTTTGGGTATGGAGATACACTATTCATGATTACACTTTTGTTATCAGTTGTTATTTATTGTTCATGATAAGATCATTATGTTAATTGGAACATGGAGCGACCACCCGGGAAAACAGTGCTACCACAAGGGAGGAATGGGACCCCTTGGCTGATTAATTAGGAAAGCTAGTGGAAGACTACCTTACCCGAAAGGGGCAAGGGCAGTAGGGGAGTGGTCAGTGTAGGGAGGCCCTCGGGAGGATTTTGCTGCGATGGCGGTCCTGCAAGGGATTCCTGCATTGGAACTTCCTATAAACTGTAGCGGGTTTTCGGAAGCTAGTGGAACTTTGTAAAGGCCTCGTAGTGGATCCCTAGCCATTCACCTCGGTAGTGTCTAAGGGCCTTGCAAACCCTGGCGACATGGGATACACGACTTATGGGTAAAGATGCGCAACCTCTGCAGAGTGTAAAACTAGTATACTAGCCGTGCTCACGGTCATGAGCGGCTCGGACCCTCACATGATTAATTTATGGAACTTAAATTCAATTTGTCATATGCATTGCATCGCAGGTGATGATGTTACTTTTGTTCTACTACTTAATTGGGTTTGGTTTTTACTTATACTTAGTAACTGCTAATAAAATTTTGACCAACTTTAAAAGCAATGCTTAGCTCTAACCATCTCCTTTGGTAAGCCTTACACTTCACGTGAGCTCCCACCTTTGGCGAGTTCATACACATTATTCCCCACAACTTGTTGAGCAATGAACGTATGTGAGCTCACTCTTGCTGTCTCACACCCCCCCCCCACACAGGTCAAGAACAGGTACCACTGGATGAGGTGCATGGAGGATGCCGTGATGTGTTCGAGAGAGGTCTAGGCCATCGTCTCCCAGTCAACTTTGGGTTGCTGGACCGTTGTCTCCTTATAATGTAATTATTTATTTTGTATAGAACTCCTGTTATATATAAAGATGTGACATTCGATCCTGTGCCACTATACATCATATGTGTGAGACTTGGTCCCAGCATACCTGGTGTTTATATTCGCGCCCGGGTTTTGGACCCCTAAAACCCGGGTGTGACAGAAGTGGTATCAGAGGAATGTTGACTGTAGGACGAAACCTAGATAGAACTGGACAACCATTATTTACTTACCTCTGCTACTCTGATTCTTTTCTAAACTTATCTTAATCTTTTCTCATCTATTTCCGCTTTACTCTGATTATGCCTACCTTTTCTTTCTAATGACAAATGTGGATTTCACACTTTGAAATCATGTACCTAAAGTGACCTTTAGGGATAGGAGACCTACTCTTAGGAGCAAAGACAAAACTATTTTTATCTATGTGCTTGAATGTTTGTTCTTATGATACTTGTCTGATTTGGATCTTTGATTGAGTGTGATGGGTTGTGGAATAATGTCCACAATTACATCTGCATATACATATAAAAAAATGCTTATAAAAATAACTAGATAAACTAGGTTATCCCTCATTAAAGTATCTAGCCTAACAATATCTATCTCATCTTGAAAGATTCATACTCTATACTCATAGATCCATCTTATCTCAAAAAGATCCTAACTTATCCTAATTAAAAATATATCTAGCTTCATAGATCCATTCTTATCTTCAAAGAATCTATCTTATCCTAACCACTTTGCTTATCTCACCTCGGAGTAACAATCATGATCTAATCCAAAATAATGAGATCTTAACTAGTTTAATCTCGTCGTACCAACCTAATCTAGATTCTATCTAATCTATTATAATCTAATCTTGAGTAAGTTACTTAATGCTGGCACAAAGGATAAAGCCATAATCCAAATCCACTTAAGCTTAAACTGGTGACCTAGATCAACTCGGCCATATCCAACAACTTGACCTACATAATAGGTTACATAACCTATCCCACCCATCTAGAAGCAAACAAACCAAACCAGATTATGACTAATCTCATTTAACTCATAGCCATCTACCAAACTAGCTACTCAACCTACTAATGTGTTACCTACAGATCTATCTTAACCTCCTGTCCCAAACTCGGATGGAGACACCAAAGAGCAAGAAGGAGGAGATCAACCTCGACATGGAACAATAGGAGTCAAATCAGATCTCGAGATGATTCAAATTTACCACCTTGGAAGGAGTCTTCCCTTACCAAGTTCTTCTTACCATCAGCTAACCTCACTCTGACCATCTCTCTTCTTACCTACCTGTGTGTCTAAACATAGAAGATACCCATGCATTTCTAAGTACTTGCTAAATAGTATTTAAAAAAAAGAGAGAGAGAAAGACTCTTAATTTTTGAATCAATTAGAAACTACAATCTCAATTATAAACCAACCTCGGTATAACCCTTCTGCTTACTAATCTCGAGGACGAGATTATTTTTAAGGGGGGTAGGATTTGTAAACTCTAAAAAAATGAATTAGGAGTTCATGTGCTCCTTCTATGTCCTTTTATAGGAAGTAACACTAAGAAATAGAGTAAACATAAGATAAAATAGAAATATCATCCATCTAGTACGATAAGATATTCTTCTCATGAAATTTAAAGAATGCTCACAAATAAAAATATATTCAATATTAAGTAATTCTTGGTAAAATGGTGGATATTACTTTTCAGGGTTAGCTTGAAATTTGATCCCACACTCATAAGTAACATAATATGTATACATGACATGCCTTGAGCCTTTAACTAAATAAAGGAATAAAATAATTAAAATAAATATATAAGTATATAAAAATATATGCCTCGCATTCATGCCGATATTTTGAATGTTGCATTTATACTAGAGTTTGAAACTCTGATTTGAATTCAAATTTGAAGTAGAAATATAAAATAGAAAATCATCCTTTTCTTCCATGATTAAACAATAGGGAGAAGAGTAAATAATAATAGTAAACAAATAATATTATTGCAAGTTGTAGGAGTGTTATTCATATCATAATTTGTTTGATCCTTGAAATCTAAAAATAAGAATTTAAACATAGTTTGAATCCTGAAAATGGGAATTTGAAAATAAATAAATAAAAAGAAAAATGAACATCTATTCCCCTGGGCCACATCCGTTAATCCAGCCCACCTAAACTCTTCTCCTCTGCTGCGGACGGCCCAATTTGGGGGGAAATGGTGCTGACATGTGGGTCCCATTTTCCATACGCTCGCGCCACTGCCATGCGGGGCCCACTGGCCGGCCACCCTGTCTCCGCGCGCTTGCTCCTTCCTCCCACCGCGCACCTGCACGTGACACTGGCGCTTGGGCCCCAGCCACTTCACTTCGCGTGCGCATACAAGCCGGGCGCTGTGACGCTGACCTGGCGGGCCCATTCGCCAGGACCGTCTCCTCCACCGTGTGGGTCGCCGAACGCAGCAGAATCCGTAGGCGCCGGGACGTTGAGCTACCTCCGCCGTTCTCGCGCCCTCGGTAAACCGCCCAACAACCTCCGCCGCTCACGAGGATTCGGTGCGGGCGGTTCACCAATCCATCGCGGATCTCGCGGCATGCCCCGACTCGGAATTTGGGTGCCGTCGAGGTAACAACCAGGCGGAGCTCACGGCGAATTCTCCAGCGATGGCTTGCGCACCTCATCGGTCTCTGCTCATCTATAAAACCATGGCGTAGGTTTCCCTTTCCCCCATCCTTCCCCTCTGTGTACCGCGCGACCTGTGAGAGTTGTGAGGAAGAAACAGCAATCGGAAGAAGGTGAGACCCGCCGTGGGGGGAGGGAACCGGGTTTCCTAGGGGGTTTTGACCATCCTAGGGTACCCGTGCGATTCGCCGGAGTTCATTGAACACGCCTGAAGACTCTATTGGCGAAGGCATCGTCTCCTGGACGCCAATTTCTTGCCGGTGGCGGAATTCCTCCCCCTTGCCGCCGTGCCGCGTGGGCAGCGTTCATCGTTGCTCGACCACCCGTAAGTCGACCACCATCGGATTCTCCTTACTCTCCTCTCTGTTTTACGCGAGACCCTGCGTGGGATTGGGGCACTGGGGGGCAAATCGCCTGTCGCCGGTGATGGCGCTGGTCATCGGCGGCGCCGCCGTCAGACTAATTCCTGGAAGGAGAACGGCTCCTAGCCGTCCGTTCTTTATCAGGTGGCCGTGATTGGAGCACGCATACCCCCTTTGGTGAGATCATCCTGGGTCGTCCGATCGAATCCCGCGGCCCAGATTCAATCTTTAATGTTTTAAATCAGGGCCGTTGATCACAGATTGGATGGTCGGCGCTGTGCACCGCTTCGGCGCGCTGGTGACCTAATCTGGGCTACTGAAACCCGATCCAACGGCTGAGATTGAAGGATACCCCTTCGGTGGGTAATCTTCATAAAGAGCCCCTGCTCTTTACCACAATTAACCCGCCATCCGCGCGGGGTGTAGACTGAGTCTGGGGAAAACTTTTAGATTTGCCCCGGAGTTCTCTATAATTAGCGCTCGATCCAGAAAATAATGAAAATGGATAATTAATTACAGAATTTGATTTTTAATACAAAAATAATTCCAGAAACTTGTGAAATTCATAGTTAATTCATTTTAACCTCAAATTGAGTCATTCCAGTTGCAATAATTTTATTTTAATATTTTCTATCAATTAGTAACACTGTTTAGCCATGAAACTTGAAGCAAAATTGTTCATTTGAATTAATCTATTCTAGGTGCTTAATAACTTCAGAAATTCATAACTAAATAACTATAACTCCAAATTTAGTGATTCTTGTTCCTACGATCTTGTAGCAACGCGTAGATTATTATTATTCAGTTTGTACTTATGTTTGGTGTAATGTTAATTTTGCCTATACAATGTTTGTTTGTATTGCTACGAGTAGAGCGAGGTCACGTGTCATCTGAAGAGCAAGTTGGTACCTGGATTCTCAAGGCCCAGGCAAGTTGTGCCCTTGATCACTTCTTTTACCCACTCATGTTCTAATTAATCATAATGATCTGCATAGGTTAATTTTGATGGGACCCAATAGGTTACCCTAGTTTGTCTATCTTTATACCTTGTTTACCACTGAACTTTCTGGGTAGTACTTGCTAGTGCTAAATGTGGTTTTGGGTATGGAGATACACTATTCATGATTACACTTTTGTTATCAGTTGTTATTTATTGTTCATGATAAGATCATTATGTTAATTGGAACATGGAGCGACCACCCGGGAAAACAGTGCTACCACAAGGGAGGAATGGGACCCCTTGGCTGATTAATTAGGAAAGCTAGTGGAAGACTACCTTACCCGAAAGGGGCAAGGGCAGTAGGGGAGTGGTCAGTGTAGGGAGGCCCTCGGGAGGATTTTGCTGCGATGGCGGTCCTGCAAGGGATTCCTGCATTGGAACTTCCTATAAACTGTAGCGGGTTTTCGGAAGCTAGTGGAACTTTGTAAAGGCCTCGTAGTGGATCCCTAGCCATTCACCTCGGTAGTGTCTAAGGGCCTTGCAAACCCTGGCGACATGGGATACACGACTTGTGGGTAAAGATGCGCAACCTCTGCAGAGTGTAAAACTAGTATACTAGCCGTGCTCACGGTCATGAGCGGCTCGGACCCTCACATGATTAATTTATGGAACTTAAATTCAATTTGTCATATGCATTGCATCGCAGGTGATGATGTTACTTTTGTTCTACTACTTAATTGGGTTTGGTATTTACTTATACTTAGTAACTGCTAATAAAATTTTGACCAACTTTAAAAGCAATGCTCAGCTCTAACCATCTCCTTTGGTAAGCCTTACACTTCACGTGAGCTCCCACCTTTGGCGAGTTCATACACATTATTCCCCACAACTTGTTGAGCAATGAACGTATGTGAGCTCACTCTTGCTGTCTCACACCCCCCCCCCACAGGTCAAGAACAGGTACCACTGGATGAGGTGCATGGAGGATGCCGTGATGTGTTCGAGAGAGGTCTAGGCCGTCGTCTCCCAGTCAACTTTGGGTTGCTGGACCATTGTCTCCTTATAATGTAATTATTTATTTTGTATAGAACTCCTGTTATATATAAAGATGTGACATTCGATCCTGTGCCACTATACATCATATGTGTGAGACTTGGTCCCAGCATACCTGGTGTTTATATTCGCGCCCGGGTTTTGGACCCCTAAAACCCGGGTGTGACAATGGCAAACAGTTCGACAGCCAGGATTTCAGGGATTTTTACTTCTCCATCGGCACAAAGTTAGCCTTCGCCTCAGTATATCACCCATAATCTAACGGTGTTGTGGAGCGCGCCAACGGCAAGATTTTCACTGCCATTACGAAAATGCTTCTCGACGACATGAAGGGCAAATGGGCCGACCTGCTACCTGAAGCAGTCTGGGCGCTGAACACGACCGAATGCCAGGCGACTGGGTTCACCCCCTTTCGCCTGCTATACGGATCGGAGGCCATGACCCCGTAGGAAATCAAACATGGGTCACCGCGGACAAGTGCTTCAGCCGTCCCCGATGTAGACGAACCAACCTCCAAAGACCTCATCGACGGAGACCGTGTCTTCGTCCTGCAGACTCTCAACAGATACCAAGCTCAAACGAAGGCTTGGCACGACCACACCGTCATCCCAAGAGAATTCGATGAAGGGGACCTCGTACTCGTCCGGACAACTCGGACAGAGTCACAGGGCAAGCTGGAGCCAAAGTGGGAGGGTCCTTTCATCGTCAGGACGAAGGCGTCCCCAAGCGCGTATAGGCTAACAACGCCATCCGACGAGGACCTAGACCATTCCTGGAATATCGATAATCTTCGCAAATTTTTTGTTTGAATCCTCAGGGCTAACACGCCCTTGTAATTCACCAAACAGTATCATTTCGGCCCGCACTCTTTTCCTCCCGGGGGGTTAGGTTTTTAATGAGGCAGAGCCATGTAATATACCCGCAAAAATCCCCCGCAAAAACTAAGACACAATATGTCGAAAAAGACCGCATCGACGGTCTTCGGCATTCGACCACACCGAAGTCACCGCGAGGGGTAGCGCTGGCTACCCTCGCGTGCGACACTCCACGCAAAAGTCGCCTAAGGGTGCAGCCAGACTAGCACAATAAGTGCGCAAAATCGAAGTCTTTTCCAAAAGACTCTCCGTGCAAAAGTCGCCTAAGGGTGCAGCCGGACTAGCACAATAAGTACGCAAAATCGAAGTCTTTTCCAAAAGACTCTCCGTGCAAAAGTCGCCTAAGGGTGCAGCCGGAATAGCACAATAAGTGCGCAAAATCAAAGTCTTTTCCAAAAGACTCTCCGCGCAAAATTCGCCTAAGGGTGCAGCCAGACTAGCACAATAAGTGCGCAAAATCGAAGTCTTTTCCAAAAGACTCTCCGTGCAAAAGTCGCCTAAGGGTGTAGCCGGAATAGCACAATAAATGCGCAAAATCGAAATCTTTTCCAAAAGACTCTCCGCGCAAAAGTCGCCTAAGGGTGCAGCCGGACTAGCACAATAAGCGCGCAAAATCGAAGTCTTTTTCAAAAGACTCTCCGCGCAAAAGTCGCCTAAGAGCGCAGCCGGACTAGCACAATAAGCGTGCAAAATCGAAGTCTTTTCCAAAAGACTCTCCATGCAAACGTCGCCTAAGGGTGCAGCCGGACCAAGCATAATAAGGGCGCAAAATCGAAGTCGTTTCCAAAAGACTCGCCGTGCAGAAGTCGCCTACGGGCGCGGCCGGATCAACGAAGGCGCGCAGCCTTATCATACAAATTATGGTCACACATACACAGCGAGGGCATCGCACATTACATTGGCTCAACCTTTGGGATGATACCCATCTCCCTGTAGTTGAACAGCATTATCCTCAGTTCCTCACCCTCAAAAAGATTTTGCAGCTCTCCCTCACCCACACTCACCCCAATCGGCGAGGACAACAATTCTCGCTTACCAGTCCTGTCCACACGAAGACGCCCACTCTCCATCTCACCACATTGATGCCCACCACTTCGCGACAATCCACTCACCCTCCATTTTGCCACCGCCCTTCGCTGCCTATACCCAGTACTCGCGCCCGGGGGCTCCCCGGAACCCTCCGCGCGCGGCGAGGGCTTCGCTGCAGCCACATCCAACGCCGCGAAATAATCTAAGTCCTCATCTGAAGACTCCTCCGACCATGCAATCGAACTCCCAGAATCATCAGACTCAAAACACTTAGACATAGAGTCAAACGAATCGTCATCAGCTGCCACGGTCGAAGCCGCCACAAAAATAGCATTGTCAGTAGCGGTTGCGTGCGCAGGCCCAAACCCCAGAGCCTGCGCAGCAACCGAGGTTCAGTATCACACAGACAAAATTTACAAACTCCTCAACACCTATTCAGCCACCTGCGAAGGCTCGGCTGCGGATGTGGGGTCCTCGGCTGCCGGCTCGGCCACCACCTTAAGGGCGTCTTCGCCAGTCGGTGGAGGGGCTGGTGCGGGGTCTTCGCCGGTCGCAGCAGGCGCAGGAGTCGCCGAGGGGCCTTCACCGGCATTCGAGGACGGCATCGGATCGACCTTCGCGGCCTCGAGCAGCGCGCCGTCCAGACCAACAAGGTCCTCGACGTCTTCGTCACGAGCCATCTGCAGCAACAGCACACTCATTCAGCAAAGCCACACATACCCACACATATAACCACACAAAAAACAGCCTTTACCTGCTCTATTGCCAGGTCGGACCGCTCCCTGACCGCCTCTTGGCCGTGCGGACCCCACATCCTATCAAAGAGTGCCCCCGTCGACTGCTTCACCATGGGGTCTTCGACCTTGAAGATTTCACGTTCAAAGTTTTCGTCCGCTTGGTCGAAGACCTCATAATGCCTGCACCCCTCGCGGGACAAAGCATTCATGGCCCCCTCGCAGGTGACGAGGGAGGCGAAGGACATGAAACCTGTCACAATGGTCGGGAGCACCAGCAGCTCCTGCTGCAACCATTTGAGGAAGCGAAGGCCCGCTTCTTGGTCGGGCACTTCGAAGTTAGCAGTCTGCGCACCTAGCTCGCGGTACGCGTCCACGAACTGCGCGTGCGTCCGCTTGACCTCCACGCGTGTCGTGGTCTTGGCCTTGTCCACACGGCTACGTAGGGCGTTGAACCTCGCCTCCAGCTCCTCGGCGCGTTGGCGGGCGAGACTACCGTTCGCCCGCGCCGCTTTGGCTTCGGCCTGTGCAGCTTGCATCAGCGATGGCCTTGTTCGCTTCCCTCCTCTCCTCCGCCAGCTGGCGCCGGAGATCTGTCTTCTCGGCCTCCATGGCGGCCACCTTCTCCGACAGCCTGCGATTTTTGCTTTCCGCAGCCGACTTCTCCCGCACAGCATCTGCATGCTGTGCCCGGAGACGCTCGACCTCGGCGGCAACGTCCGCAGTCAAGGCACCCGACATGACGAGGTCGGCAAAGTCGGCCGTCTGACACATAAACCCATAAGACCCGAACCCTTATAAAAACAACAGACATCGAAGTCCAACACAACTTACCTGCTTCATCTGCTGTGACAGCTGCTGCGACGCTTCCCTCAATTGCTGAGACATGGAGCCCGCCACGTCCTTAGCGGTAGCGGCCGACAGAATCTCGCTGCTCGCGCAGAAAGTGTCCCACGGGTCCCGTGCGGCTCCCTTTGCCCCCACCACCGCCGTTGGCGAAGTGGTCGTCACCGGAGGCGGGACAACAACCAGTTGCCCCTCACCCGAACCTGCACCATGATACTGGTTAAAAGACCTCGTCGAGCAAAAAAAAGGAGTTTTAACTTACCAACAAGATAATCCTCGACACTAATGTCAGTGCCGAAGTCGGCAACACGTCGTGCCGGCGAATGCTGCCTTCGTCCTTTCACGAGCCCGCCTAGGGGTGGCTTGCTCCTGCTAGAGGCGGCAGCCTTCGCACTGGCCGATGCCTTGCTGGGCAAGGGGCGGCCGGTTTCGCAGCCGGCACCGGTTTGCTACCACCAGCGGCAGCAGCCTTCGTGCTCCCCCGCGCCCTTTTCGCCTCACGCATGGGATCAACGATCCTGACGACCGCCCGGTGTTTCTGCGCAGCGTCTTGACGGTCCCTCTCCATCACTGCCGATACAACAGTAGCAATATTCCGCCTGTAAGGAAAAACCTTAAATTCACGAGCCATGCGAGGTGTAAAGAAGTCTTCGCCAGCCGCGTGGGGGGATCAGAACATTCTTAGGCCATCGACCCCCGGTAACCTCCAACATTCGCGCCGAAGACTCCCGGAGCTCGGGCGAAGACATCCTTCCCCCGAGGGCTGCGCATGTCCCCATCAAATCCACAGTAAAACTATCAGAGACCCCCACTCCCCCAACTGCAGTACCTAATTTTCTCTTCTTAGTGGCCGGGGCAGCCCCCTACGAAGGCCTTTCCTCAGTCACGTCCACCGGTTTCTTCCCGCGGCGGTCGGCAGCGTCTTCCCCGGGATAGCCACCGTATGGCAAGCAGTTTAATTTGAAGACCCGATTCAATCTAACGTTGGACCCACGGATATCCTAGCTCCATAGACCCTCTATTCTCGGCACATAATGCCCCACAATCCTTGCCGCACCGTCTTCCGCTTCACGCACGAATGCGGCGGGATCCCGGCCATGCAGATCCAACGCGAAGGCAGGACTTCGCACCCGCTGCCCGCCCAAGGAAGGCATCTCGTGAGGGCATACTTCGCCCAATGCCCAGCCATGTGCCAAGGGCCATACCCCATACCCGATGAATTCCTCAACTAAATCGCGCCCGCTACTCATGCGGGCAGCGCACCGAAGTGCTCCTTCGTCTTCATCATCCTCTGCCACCTCAAATTGCGGGTACGCCACATAATAATGAGAGCACATCATGGCCACGAGAAGCCCTGGGTGGTCTTCAACTTCGCCTTCGGAAACATAAAACTAGAAATCCCACCAGTTGCCCCACTTATTGCGGGCACAGGGAACTAACTCCACGACTTCCATCGAAGTCTTTCTGGTCCTCGGCGTAAACGTGCATGATCCAAACTGTGCAATCTTGTGTCCAATTTTCCTTTTCTGCCAATGCAGACAGTAATGTTTAGCGAAGACCTCCATAGATGGCTGACCACCATATGAAGTCGCCACCCAGACATACTTCGCCAGGGCCACCACGACATTCGGCGTCATCTGGTGGACCTGGACCTCAAACCTCTGCAGGACCTCCGCCACAAAGCGATGCCCAGGGATGAAGGCCAGCGGTGAAAAACACCTCAAACACGACCAACTCGCCCTCGGGCTCGGGAACCTCCTCTGCCCCCGGGACACGCCCCACTCCACCGCCAAAATAACCAAGCTGCTGCATATCCTGAACGCGGACCGAGGAAATCCGCGAAACACCGAACTCCACCGTATCACCCGGTCGCAGCTCCTCCGCCGCCACATTGCTCAAGGTATCCTCGGACGATGCGCCGGCCGGCGGTGAGTTTGCAGCAGACGAGGAAGAAGACGGCATGTGTAAAACCCAAAATCTTATTTTGGGAGATCAGTAAATTTCTCCAAAGATTGTGAGTTAAATTTTTCCTAATACAAAAAAAAATGTTTTCTAGGAAAATATTAAATAAAAAGATTCCTATATGAATTCACTAAAGGATTTAAGTTAAATCAAAACTCCATCAAGGTTATATACTAGGAATTATTTTTCTTAAAACAATTATATTCTTTTATATAAACCTCGTATTTAAAACATTTACTTAAATAGGATAATAATTAAAATTAAACTTTACATTCATGTTGTGATCTCTGATTGTGCATTCAAAAATTCAGTTTATTCAAACTTGATTTGAAACAACATTAGTGGAATTGGATTAAGAAAATAGAAAACAGAAATATAATGAAAAAAAAACAACTAATGGAAGATGGACCGGTTTCCCTTTTGACCATTTCTTTGAACCCCTTGGACGGTCATTTTTTTTTTCTCTCTCTCTCTTTATATTACGTGTGGATGCTTGTGTGACGCCAGCACATTTCTTTATTCGCTCCGTTGCTGGCACATGGACCCACTTGTCATCCAACCATGCACACTTGAACCCACAGCGCATCCGTGCCTCTAGTCCAATCTCCTTGCCGAGCTCCGCGCGTAACAGACTTGGTGGCGGGCGATTTGTTGGGGATTTCCGGAATCCTACTGTAACAGCCCAAGCCGTATCTATTTTTTTATTCCATCTTTATCGGAGTTGTTGGCCGCGACCGAATCGTTCGCCATGCCGTCGAGCTCATCTGCGCCTGCCTCTGCCTATATAATCTAGACGCGACTTCTCCTCTCATCTCAACTTCTTAACCTTCGCCGCATCATCGTCACTGGGCGGAGTCCACGCCGCCGCCATGGAACTTCGCGTGTGGGGTCGCTCGGGGCAAAGGGGATCGGCCTTGGGAGTTGTATGTGAGCGCCGCACCTAGACATCCCATCTGCTAGCTTGCGGGCGGTGGGGCATGGCCAGAATTTGTCACCTGAAGGTCGCCTCCGTGCCCGATGCCGCTGTACACCGTGGCCCGGCTTCACTGCAACATCATCGCTGGTAAGACGCCCAGGACTGTGTCCGCTCTCATCCCCGCTTTGTGTAGCATTCGTCTAATCAGAGTTTGAGCAATCGGGCGCATGGGTGGTGAGGTCCGGTGAGCGGCGCCGACACGGTGCAGGGGCACTGCCGCATCCGGCTGCGTTGGTGGAGAAGATGACATGAGTTGAATCAGAGACCGTTAGATCAGTGAGGAACGGTGTGGATCTGGTCAATGCTACTGGTTCGGGGCGAGTGATGCTCAACCGTTGGATTGCGGATGCAGGGGTGGGAACAGCTCGCACACACATTAAATCTCGGCCCTTGATATTGAATCCTACGGTCCACATCGCATGCTGGTTCACTCAGAGGCTGGGGCAAATCTGGGCCCTCGGATCCGGATCGGATGACTCTGGGTGACCGATACCCCCCCCCCCCCACTTTAGCCACGGTCGAATTGCAAAAGAAACCCTGTGGAACTTCAAAACTAACCCGCCATCCCTCGATCATAAGAATATTTTCACAGTTAAGTCCCTGGAATTAGCAGAAAAGCCCCTGGAAGTATTATTTAGGTATAAATTTAATAGTAAAATACCTAGAACCTTGTTTAATCCATATCTCATCCGTTTCAACTCCAAATTGATCCATTCCAGTTGCATTAATTTTGTTTTAATACTGTTTATCATCTAGTACCTTTGTTTAGCCATGAAACTTAATTTAAAATTATTCGCCTGAATTATTCTATTATAGGTACTAAATAACTCCAGAAATTCATAATTTATTTATTCTAACTCCGATTTGATCCATTAAAATTTCGTTAGCATCATAAAAATATTATCTACACAGTGGCAACATAAATTGTACCATAGAACATATTTTTATAATTAGATATTTGTTTAGCCTATGTTTATAAGATTAGGCCTTTTAAGCAAAGTTAAACTAGACCATGATAATGATTTGACTATAATATGATTTCTAAACAAGTCATAATGCGGATTAAAGTTTACTTAACTATTTGGAGTATATTTCCTCATATGTTGTATATTAACCAATTTATAATATAGTTTAACATTTACAACACATTTATAATCCATAAATCATAACCCCTTAACCGTAACTCCGAATTTAGTGATTCTTGTTCCTACGATCTCGTAGCAACGCGTAGATTATTATTATACAGTTTGTTCTTATGTTTGGTGTAATGTTAATTTTGCCTATACCATGTTTGTCTATATTGCTACGACTAGCAGCGAGGTTATGAATCACCTGAAGAGCAAGTTGGTACCTGGAATCTCAATCCCAGGCAAGTTGTGCCCTTGATCACTTCTTTTTACCCACTCATGTTCTAATTAATCATAATGATCTGCATAGGTTAATTTTGATGGGACCCAATAGGTTACCCTAGTTTGACTATCTTTATACCTTGTTCACCACTGAATCTTTGGGTAGTACTTGCTTTCGCTTTATGTGGTTTTGGGTATAGAGATACACATTACTATTCATGATTATACTTTTATTGTCAGTTGTTATTTACTATTCATGTTAAGATCATTATGTTAATTGGAACATGGAGAACCACCCGGGAAAACAGTGCTACCACAAGGGTTTAATGGGACGCCCTTGGCCAACTAACTAGGAAAGCTAGTGGAAGACTACCTTACCCGAAAGGGGCAAGGGCAGTAGGGGAGTGGTCAGTGTAGGGAGGCCCTCGGGAGGATTTTGCTGCGATGGCGGTCCTGCAAGGGATTCCTGCATTGGAGCTTCCTATAAACTGTAGCGGGTTTTCTGAAGCTAGTGGAACTTTGTAAAGGCCTCGTAGTGTTACCCTGCCTCGCCTCCTCGGTAGAGGTGTATGGGATTGGCCGTCTCTTGGCAGATGGGTAACACGACTTGTGGGTAAAGATGTGCAACCTCTGTAGAGTGTAAAACTGGTATACTAGCCGTGCTCACGGTCATGAGCAGCTCGGACACTCACATGATTAAATTATGGAACTAAATTCAATTTGTCATATGCATTGCATCGCAGGTGATGTTGTTACTTTTGTTCTACTACTTAATTGGGTTTGGTATTTACTTATACTTAGTAACTGCTAATAAAATTTTGACTAACTTTAAAAGCAATGCTCAGCTCTAACCATCCTCTTTGGTAAGCCTTACACTTCACGTGAGCTCCCACCTTTGGCGAGTTCATGCACATTATTCCCCACAACTTGTTGAGCTATGAACGTATGTGAGCTCACTCTTGCTGTCTCACACCCCCCACAGGTCAAGAACAGGTACCACAGGATGAGGCGCTTGGAGGATGCTGTGATGTGTTCGTGAGAGGTCTAGGCCGTCGTCTCCCAGTCAACTTTGGGTTGCTGGACCGTTGTCTCCTTATAATGTAATTATTTATTTTGTATAGAACTCCTGTTATATATAAAGATGTGACATTCGATCCTGTGCCACTATACATCATATGTGTGAGACTTGGACCCAGCATACCTGGTGTTTATGTTCGCGCCTGGGTCTTGGTGCCCCCGAAATCCGGGTGTGACAGCATGGCTACGTACCGTCGGCGGCGGCGAGCGGTCTGCTTGACGCGGGCCAGATCTCCGACGAGCAGGAGCAAGGAGGGCAGATGAGCGGGCGAATGATTTCAAAAGGAGGCTAGGGTTTTGCGGCGTATAGAAAGAGAACCTGAACCACGCCGCCCCACCCCTTTTTATACATAGGACGCGACGCTTCGGGAAACCCGCAGTCCAACAGTATCGCGTCCGTCAACGGTCACATCAAAAAACCCCGCGGAACCACTTCGAGCGAGGGCAGCGTCTCCACCATCTAGTGACGTCTTCGACACCAGATGACTTAGTCAAACTGGTCCCTCGGAGGGCAAATGTTGGGATGAAGGCGAAGACGCCACCCTTCGCTCCAGCCTTCATCAATCTCGCTGCACCAACGGAGGCAATACGACCGATGGGGTCCACCCTTCGTCCTCTACACTACGAGATGAAGGCCTACGACGACGTCGCCCCGTCCCACGTCCTCACCCGACTATGAGGCCCACGTGGGATTCGTCCCATTGTAACAGGCCCCGCGCGGCGTTGTGTGTTACGGGCTCGATTTCTAATGGCTTTTCTGTAATGACTGTCGGTAACCCTCCTTTATGGGAATATCCAGGGATAGTCCAGGTGCCTGAGGGTACATGCGTCCTTACATCGAGAAGTTGGGCACTCAGGCACCTATAAATACCCCCGTACAGTGCCCTTGAGAGGGTGGATTAACAGAGCAATTGTTGTCTCGAGTTAAACCGTGTTCACATCTTTCTCACTCCCCCGTTGGATCAACTTGCACGGGAGCGCAAGTCCCAACACGAGTCCCCATTGCCATCTCTACTCCGCGTAGACATCACTCCTCACTTTCATCTCCCAAATTCCCCAAATCCACTCAATCCCAGAACTCTAGGCATTTCCCCGAATAGAGCACAGACAGGCGCGATGCCTTAGCTACAGGATGAGCTCATCCATGAGATCCTCCTCCACGTGATGCTCGACAACCTCACGTGCCTCCTCATCGCCATCGTTGTATGCAAGAGCTGGCGCCACATCCTCGCTGACCCCAACTTCCACCGCCGCCATCGGGTGCTTCACCTAACACCCCACATCATCTGCTACCTCTACATTGTGAGCAGTGAAAGGGAAATGGACTTAATCATTTCCTATAATCGATTTTGGTGATTGACATCCAACACAAGCCACATGGACTAACTAGTTTATCTAGATGTCATGTATCTCTGGTGCATAAGGATCAACATAAACCAAGAAAGAAATTCAGTTAGGGACACAATCAAATGTGGAACAAAAGGACTTAGAGTGTGCTGCCTTTGGCGCACCGGACAGTGTCCGGTGCACCAGGCCCAAGCGCAATCAAACCAACCACTCTCGGGAATTCCAGGGGCTCTCTCCGCTATAATTCACCGGACTGTCCGGTGAGCCAGCGGAGCAACGGCTCCCTGCGCGCCAACGGTCGACTGCTCAAATGAATAGTGCCAAACAGTGCCACGCAGAAGTCAGAGCGCAGAAGTCAGAGGTCATCGGACTGTCCGGTGCAGCAAAAAGACAAAGAGCTCCAACGGTCAACAGCTCCAAACCCTAACGGACGCGCATCGGACAGTGAATAGTGATTGTTCGGTGCGCCACCGGACTATCCGGTGTGCCCATCGCCAGCAGACTTTGCCAAACGGCTAGGAAGTGGTTGAGGGCTATAAATACCCCCAACCACCTCATTCAAAGCCATCCAAGTTTTCTAAAGTTCCCATTCATTGCAAGAGCAAAGTTCGACACTCCAAGACACATTCCAAAAGACCAAATCTTCTCCAAGTACCGAACTCAACTCAACCACTTAGTGACTTGAGAGAGAGAGTTTTTGTGTTCATTTATGCTCTTGTCGCTTGGATTGTCTTTCTTCTTTTCTCATTCTTATTTCTAAGTGCTTGTAAAGCTAGCAAGAGACACCGAAGTGTGTGGTGGTCCTTGTGGGGTCTTAGTGACCCGGTTGATTAAGGAGAAGGCTTACTCAGTCTAAGTGACCGTTTGAGAGAGGGAAAGGGTTGAAATAGACCCGGCCTTTGTGGCCTCCTCAATGGGGACTAGGTTCTTTGGAACCGAACCTCGGTAAAACAAATCACCGTGTCCACTCGTGTTGATTTCCATTTGATTTATTTGTCCTCTTTCCTCTCTCTAAAGTTTCCTTGCCAATATTGATTTGAGTTTTCTCCCAAACGTCATCTGCATGATTTGAGCAACTCGTGGCAAGAGAAACCATCTTCTGCACTTGGATTTAATTCTAACGCTAACCCCGACCTTAGTGTGTGTTTAAGTTTATAAATATCAGGTTTTGCCTATTCACCCCCCCTCTAGGCGACTTTCAAGCAGCGTCATACCCTACAGCTCCTGCTTCGTGCCCACCAGCCCTGCCTTCCGCTGTCCCACCGCCCGCGATCTCTCTAGGTGGCTCGCCCTCGACTGCCGCCACGGTCGTGCCCTCTTCGCCACTCTAGCCCCAAGCGGGGGCTTCCCGGTGTCCACCAAACCTGCCCTAACAATCGTATCAAGTATGGCCTAAAGATGGTTTCCCTTTATTTTTGTGAATAAAGGGTGATTTTGGTGAGAACAATGGCGGACAAACAGTGGGCAAAGTGGGCCATGCCCACTCAAATTTTAAAACCCCTTGTACCTAATGTTAAGTATAGAAAAAAATGTAAATTTGGATGGGCCGACACAGTCCCGTACATCTCGATTTACTCATCGGATCACTCAAATGCTCAGTCCTCCTGACTCTCATCCTCAGTATTGATCTAGTTATCACATCTATCTGCCCGGCTCTATTCTTTTCGATATCACCCGAGCCAATCCGTTGTGACACCCGTTCCCGACATCGTCCCCTTCATGGCTCCATTCTTTACAAGAGATTCAATTTTTGGAGTAGATTAGAATATTCACTTTTGATTGTGAATAGGAGATTAGATAAATAGTTGATGATTATTGCTACTCTTTATTTAGATAAAAGAGAAGATTTTTTAATCGATTTTAAGGGGTTCCACAACTGATGGTTAAGACAATACCAATGTGAACGACTCGTCTATTGCACAAATAAAAATTTTAGAACAATCAGGTATTTGAAGGGTATTTAATCTAGATGAAATAATTGCATATCCAGCATTAAGAACATATATTGATGATGAGATCATTATTCGACGATTGATGATGAGGTCAATATTCGAGGGCTTTAGTGTCTCAAAAACTAGCAATTGTCTCGACCATCAAGAACTTAGCGACATGTTTGCTTCTTTTGTTTACATAGTTTTTTTTCTTTAAACTTACGTGTATTGATATGAAACTTGAATTCTATGCAACAATAGTTCATATGGTCTTACTTAATTTTGCCATGTGATTTTTTGCCCCCCCCCCCCCAACGAGTTCTCGTCTGCCACTCGGTGAGTCTAATATAATATCAGAAGCGATCACTTTTAGTTCTTGATTTCTGGGTATGCTATATTTGTTTCCTCTTTATTGAAAGTAAAATCATGCCGTTTTTACAGAAATATTGACGATGTCGATAAAACCATGGATAAAATCCATGACAATATGAAGAATATGAGACAGACTCAGGATCTATTGTCAGCGCCAATGGGAGCAGCACCTGATTTTGATCAAATCTTCTGAAGACGAAGATTCGGAAGACATGAACCAAATATTTGGACGCGGGTGATGAGAAAGAACAACACCTGTGCAGCGTCTCCACGGGGCGCCTCCCTCCTACCTGCGCAAGTGTCGTGCGGCGCCTCCCTCCTCATTGTGAGCAGCGTGTCGTCGCCTCCCTTTCCCTGCGCAGGTGCCGCTCCTCCCTACGCAGGTGGCGTGTCGCGCCTTCCTCCTTGTTGCGAGCAGCGCGCCATCACCTCCCTCCTCCCTGTGGAGGTGTCGGCGCCACGCCTCCCTGCGAGCAGCGTGCCGTCGCCTCCCCGTAAGCAGCGCCTGAGACATTGAGACATAGCCCTTTTGGTTCGATACGCGGACATATTTGGGCAGTGTTTGATGATCGATCCATGCTAGCTCTTGGTGGAATGGCCTCATCTAATTCGGCCCTAATTATTGGGGAATCTAAAATGAGCTCAAATTTATTAGTCCGTGAATTTAGAGTCCCTTTCTGCTTATGAGTTTACTTATGAGTTTACTAGGTATGTGTGTGCACCTGAGTTGCCACAAGACAGGGAATTAAAGCGGTGTCTAGACTACAAATATAATTATTATAATTATTGTTTATTTTTAAATACTGAGGTACGTATGATCTAATGGTTTTTGAAGCAAGGGACGTAGATTCAACTGCTCTGGTAGTTAGTCTTGAATTTCTGGTACAGAGGGCATAGGTTAAGTGCTCAATTTATACTATTTTTACATGGCCATGGATGTGGAGAGGATGAAGTGATTGTAGCATGTGTATATTAGGTTCTTAATAATAAAAGTAATAAATATAGATATGACCCATCCACAGGCCTACCTCCACGCCACCATCTGGACGAGTTTTTTTTTTCCGACAAGTCCATTCGACTGAAACGACAAGGCATGCTCAGAACAAATAGCAACATGCCAACCACGAACTTCACATCTTCCATACCGCAGCACAGAAACGTGACTGTTCGAACCATAATTGAGCCTGCGGACGGTCCGGCCCTGAGGCCGGACGATCCGCGGTCCGGACAGTCCGCGCCTGGGGGCCGGACGGTCCGCGCGTGCGCAGAACAGATTAGGGTTCCGAGTTTTGTGTTACGGTTGTTAGCTAAAATCACGGGAAAAGCTCGGAAATTAGTTTGTAAAGGGTCCAGCCCCCCTCCTCTATAAATAGAGAGGTATACGGCCGATTTGTAATCATCAATCGAATCAATACAACTTCTATTTCGCATTTTATCTTAGGAGTAGTTCTAGTCTAGTTTAGGTTTAGTTATCTAATCCCCAAATTCTTCGCCTCTCTTCGGCTCTACGTCGATTAGAGGAGTCTAGGTCGGCCAGCCCGAGCCTAGACACAACCTAGGATCTCTACTCCCCGACGGGGTCCCTCCCGGGAGCGAGATCCAGGCGCCGTCGGCGATCTTCCGCCGTCCCTGCGTACGCGCGGACCGTCCGGCCCCAGGGCGCGGACCGTCCGGCCGTCAGGCAGGAGCCCTAGCCGCGCACCAGGCCGCGGACCGTCCGGCCCCAGGCCGTGGACAGTCCGCCCCTGCGCAGAGAATACCACCGCGCCTCGCACCAGGCCGCGGACCGTCCGGCCCCTGCGCGCGGACCGTCCGCCCCTGTGCAGAGGGCATCGCCACGGTTCTTGTTGAGTGTTTGGCGCTCCGAAAAGGCGTCAACATACTTTTTGGCGACTCCGCTGGGGAGAACACATCTAAGCTCATCAGATCGGCCCTCAATGGCCGGTTCAAAGGATAGCTCTGATATTTCTCTAAGCAACATCATAGAGCCGACTTGGGAAACCTTGCCGGCTGACGAGCAGCTCCAGTTTGAGGAGCACAAGGAGCGGATGATCCAGGAGGCGAAAGCAAAGTTCTTGGCCAACTTCAAAGTGGACAGGAACAACAAGGTCGTCCGACATCGGGCGACGGATCCGGCTTCGCTCCAACCCACGCCAGATATCCCCAATGTAAGTAATACCAACGATCTGCAATCTCTTAGAAATTATGTAGAAGATCAGCGTGAACAAATGCAGAACATCATAGGGGGTATGCAAAGCGATCTTAAGAGACTAGTACGTGCATTCGATAAATCTAGTACCGCAAATTTTCCTTCGCACGAGGTTGAGTTAGGAGATAACGCGCGTAACACATCGGCTACAGGTTGTCACGACCAGTCACAACCCCTTTATGGGATGCCGATGGACACATACCCTAAGCAACCGCAAATCAGCAGCAAACCAGCCGATCTGCACATGCCCGGACCGTCCGCACGTGAGCGTGGACCGTCCGGGCCAACAGCAGTCGGGCCTATTTTTAATGAGTTACCTAGATATGCGCCCGAGCCACCACATATGACACAGAACCCAAACTACCCAGCCGGACGGTCCGCATACAATGACGGACGGTCCGCATATGACCACGGACGGTCCGGGTACGTATCCGGACAGTCCGCGCATAAGTCTTTTGAGGAGGATTATTACATGAATCCTCGCCCGTCCCAGCAATACTTCCCATCACACTATGCAATGCACCAGCCCACTAATTCAGGATCCAAAGCCCAGGAAAGCTTTCCGGCCCCACCTGGAAGGCCGGAAAGAAACGATCAAACGTATGAGCCATATAGAGCAAATGGAAATGCACCACGTAACTCAAACCAATGGGGGGAAAGACAACATGCTAATATCCAGCCAACCCCACCTATGTTTGACTAGAGAGCCGGTGGTCTCGCACCGGCTGCCATTGATATAGTAAGGGAAGAAATAGCCGGGGCGTTCCGAGATAAGCTCGGAGTAAGCATGGTCCCTGGAGGGCAATCATATCGGAAACCTTATGACAGCCGATTTGATCACCACCCATACCCACAGGGAACCAGGATACCCGAATTCACAAAATTTTCGGGTGATCAAGGAAAGAACACACGTGAACACATAGGCCAATTTTTAGCACAATTAGGAGAGTTGGCCGACACAGAGGCATTTCGTGTACGTTTGTTTTCATTATCTTTAACAGGAACTGCGTTTGCATGGTACGCCACTTTGTCTCCTAATTCCATTTCATCATGGGGGGATTTAGAACAAAAATTTCATGATCATTTTTTCTCCGGTGACTATGAATTGGATTTGGTAGATTTAGCGTCGTTGCGACAGACAAAAGATGAATCGGTTAATGATTACATCCGGAGATTCCGAGATACAAGAAACCGATGCTTTCAAATTCATTTAGCAGAGAAACAGCTAGTAGGATTAGCTTTTAATGGTCTGCGATATTATTTAAAAGAAAGATTAGAAGGCATCCAATTCTTTACACTAGCACAATTACACCAGAGAGCTTCGGCTTGTGAAAGCCGAAGCAAAGAAACTACTAAAACGATTCGTCACAACATACGTGTAGTAGAATGCGACCAAAGTAGCTCAGAAGACGAATCAGCAGAAGTGTATGCTGCTGAAATGGTTTGGCCAAAGCAGGCCAAATCTTCGGCTTGTGCCTCCTTACAGCCGGTTCAAAAGAAACGGCAAGAGGAGGTTAAGTTTACATTTAATGTTGGTAAGTGTGATAGAATATTTGATGAATTACTCAAAAATGGAAACATTAAAATAAATCACACTGTTCCATCCGCCGACGAGCTAAAACGTCGTGCATATTGCAAGTGGCATAACTCATTTTCTCATGCCACTAATGATTGTAATGTATTCCGTCGACAAATTCAATCGGCCATTAACGAAGGACGATTGAAATTTCAGGAAATGCAGGTGGACACGGAGCCCTTTCCAATGAACATGATTGACTTTGAGGGCAAGAAAGTCCTGACTCGGCCAAACACAGCCGATGAAGGCAAAGGCAAAGAAATAGTCATCGGCAATGCGAAAAAGGCCGATGAGGATCATAAAGTTTCTTGCAGGAAAGTGGTAGCCGAGAAGACTCCCGATGGAGGGGAGACCCTAAAGGTGACCATCACAGCCTCCAGTACTGGGGGGCGAGTGCAGACAGGGAGACAGATACAGGAACCTGTGCTGCGTATCCCGGGCGGTCCGGCACGTAGGCGCAGACGGTCCGGGACCCCACCGGACGGTCCGGAGAGCTCTGGCGGACGGTCCGGCCATGCTCAGGACTCGCAGCGACCACGTACCTTCAAACCACGACGACCAGAGATAGGTACGTGGAAAACAAATACATTTAAAGCAGCTGGTCGGCTGATCAAGCCTGGCCCGACTTTCGATCAATTGTTGTCTAAATATGTGAAAAAGAAGGCCGGCCCCAGTGACCGGCCACCGAAGCGACCCCGCTCATCCATTCATGAGCAACGTCAGGTCAGGCCGATTGGACCACATCACCAATCGGAAGAAATGAAAGGTCCTATTGTACAATTGAGACCTAACATGCCGACATGGACCCCTCCACCTCCTTATCCATCTATGACATATCCATACACATACTTACCTCCACCATATGTCCCAAATCAAATGTGGGGCATGCCACCATATCCATTTGGGATGCCACAGTACCCCGCCTGGGGGGCACCCCAAACATCCGTTTTTGATAGGTTGGCACCGCCAGTGCAAGACCGATTGAGCACTGCTGAATCCGGTCACCAGGCACAGGCCCCACAAGGTTGCCGGACTACTCGGCCTCCTAGGCCGACCAATCCGACAGGGGGGCATATGCCTGCAGCAACTCAAAAAACAACAAAAAGGGACACCATCAAAATAGGCACCGCAGATGTTGTCATACAGGGAGACAATAAAGGACCGATGATTTTCGGCGAATCGGCCAACACAACCGAAAAGGATACGGCTACCATCAAAATAGCCGATCCAAAATACTCCATGCCTCGATGGTGCCCAGCGGGATTGACACGATCTCAAAAGAGAAAATTACAGCGCCTAAGAGCAAAGGAGAGCCAGGAGAAGGAGGCGGAAAAGACATTTAATGACACACATCCGCTATACCCACCACCGCAAAAGAAATGGAGACCGAAGGCCGTTGAGAAAAAACAAACGGCCACAAAAATAGAAAGTCAACCTGCACCAGGTGCAGACCGTCCGGCCCCCGCACACGGACCGTCCGTCGTTCACCAGGAAGGTTCTGGACAACCTGCACCAGGCGCGGACCGTCCGGCCCCCGCGTGCGGACCGTCCGCCGTTCATTAGGAAGCCTCCAATGACACGACAACATCAATGGAAGAGGACGACCTACTAGGAGAAGACCTAGTCGACTACGAGGCTTCTCTAGAACGCCCAGGTATGGATGTAAATATTATTACATTTTCTTCCGATTGCACTATCATTGGCGACGATGAACCTGTTGCTGCCCAGTTTGATTTTGGTCCTAAAGAAGTCGCCTTTACTAAACCAAAGGAATCGGTAAATCATTTAAAGCCGCTCTTCGTGCGCGGTCACATTGATGGAATACCGATTGCTAAGATGTTGGTGGATGGAGGGGCGGCTGTAAATCTAATGCCTTATTCATTATACAGAAAATTAGGAAAACAAGATGACGAACTTGTCAAAACCAACATGACCCTCAGCGGTGTTGGAGATAGTTCGATTAAAGCTAGGGGAGTCACGTCCATTGAATTAACCATCGGGACTAAGACCCTTGCTGCTGCATTCTTCGTCGCTGATGTAGAAGGAAATTACAGTTTAATTCTAGGCAGAGATTGGATTCATGCCAATCAATGTATACCTTCTACATTACATCAAATGTTAATACAATGGATAGGCGATGATATAGAACAAGTACATGCTGATGTATCGGCCTGCATCGCTGTGGCCGATGCCCCTGTACTCTGGACTTATGAGACTGCTACATGTCTCACAGGGGTAGATTTTTCTGATTATCAGTTCATAAGTATAGATAAGAAAGGTTTCATTCCTGTAATGCTAGAGCCGATGGAGAATCGGCTGAATCCTAAATAGAGTTTAAACGATGAATACACACAAAGTTCATGAGTCTTTGATCACGGACAATTCGGCCCACAAAGCCGGATGGTCTGGTCTATCACAGAACAGTTCGGACTTTAAGACCGAACATCTACCACAGCGAAAAGATAGTATTACGGATGATCCGGTCCCCGAGACCGGAAAGTCCGCCATTACACAAAGATCATCTGATTCCTCTGTGGGGGACATGATAGAGGAATTCAGAGATCTTGATAAACTAGGACAGGGGTTTACATCGGCTGATCCTTTGGAGGAGATTGACATAGGAAATGGTAAAACTCCAAGGCCGACTTTTGTAAACAAGACTCTGGAGACCGATTCTAGGAATGAGATGATCGGTCTATTGAAGGAATATTCAGATTGTTTTGCTTGGAATTACACTGAAATGCCTGGACTAAGCCGAGAGATTGTCGAACATCGGCTGCCCATTAAGTCTGGTTTCAGACCTTTCAAGCAGAAAGCTAGAACGTTTCGTCCAGATCTTCTCCCACGAATCAAGGACGAAATCCACCGGCTGCTAGAAGCTAATTTTATTAGACCTTGCAGATACGCAGAGTGGGTCTCCAATATTGTGCCGGTGGAGAAGAAGGAGTCAGGTAAGTTTAAAGTATGCATTGATTTTCGTAATTTAAATAAAGCAACTTTTAAAGATGAATATCCCATGCCCATAGCCGACACATTAATCAATAATGCATCAGGAAATAGAATTATTAGCTTCCTTGATGGTAATGCCGGATATAATCAGATTTTCATGGCCGAAGAAGATGCGTCTAAAACGGCCTTTATATGTCCAGGCTTCATTGGTTTATTTGAATGGGTTGTCATGACATTCGGTCTCAAAAATGCTGGTGCTACTTATCAGAGGGCTATGAATCTGATCTTCCATGAGTTGTTAGGAAACACTGTGGAAGTCTACATTGATGATATTGTAGTCAAATCGGCTGAGTTTAGTTCTCACATAGCTGATTTGCGCAAAGCCTTTGATAAAATGCGTCGGTACGGTTTGAAAATGAACCCACGTAAGTGTGCTTTTGGAGTGTCGGCTGGTAAGTTTTTAGGATTTGTCATCCATGAACATGGTATAGAAATAGATCCTGACCGAATCAAGTCTATTCGGAATGTGGGGCCTCCGACTTGTAAGGTCGAAGTGCAGAGGTTTCTCGGCAAGGTGAATTATTTACGAAGGTTTATTTCTAACCTAGCCGGGAAGATTGATGCCTTCACCCCTATCCTTCGGCTTAAGAATGATGCTGAATTCACTTGGGGGCAGAGCAGCAGGAAGCATTTGATCTCATTAAAAAATACTTGTCTTCGGCTCCCGTGTTAAAAGCACCACAAGTAGGAGCGTCATTCAGATTATACATTGCAGCTGAAGACAAGGTTATTGGGGCTGTTCTGACACAAGAAACTGAGGGGAAGGAGCATGTGGTGACATATCTAAGCCGAAGGTTGGTGGATGCTGAAACAAGGTACACTTGTATTGAAAAGTTATGTTTATGCTTGTTTTATGCATGCACCAAATGTAGATGTTATTTGCTGTCTAGTCATTGCATTGTTTCTGGTCAAGCCGATGTAATCAAATACATGTTGCATAACCCAATTATGAGTGGTAGAATTGGTAAGTGGGCTTATGCACTCATAGAATATGACTTGGCCTATGAACCATTGAAATCTATGAAAGACCAAGTCGTAGCGGATTTTATTGTAGAACATCGGGTTAATGATATTCATGATCTAGACATGTCATACCTCACTATTACTCCTTGGACTTTATATTTTGATGGATCGGTTTGCAATGAAGGGCAAGGAATTGGCATTGTGCTTGTTTCACCAAGTAATGTCTCCTTTGACTTTTCTAGCCGATTGAAAACTTATTGCACTAATAATCAAGCCGAATATGAGGCCCTCCTATTCGGCTTAGAACTTTTAAATGGTATGGGAGTAAAACATGTGAAGGTATTTGGTGATTCTCAGCTGGTTGTCCAACAAGTGTTAGAAGAATATCAATGTTTTGATAGTACTCTAAATAGTTACCTTGAGAAATGTTGGAGCATAATCCATTCTTTTGACGAATTCAGTATTCGACATATCTCTAGAGTTGAGAATCATAGAGCTAACGATTTGGCACAAGATGCATCAGGTTATCGGATAAAGAGAGGGAAATTTCACAAAACTGAAATTCCGATAACCAGTGCAGAGCCAAATTCCCAGGTCGCGGACCGTCCGCGTGACGACGCCGGACCGTCCGGGGTTTCCAGAAATGTTCTCTTAATCGATTCGGCTGACAATGAAGCCGATGTAAGTGATTGGAGGACACCTATACTTAATTATTTACGAAATCCCAATATTAGGACAGATAAGAACATTCGGCGAACAGCTTTCAAGTATGTTTTGATGAGTGATGAACTTTACCGCCGAACAGTCAGTGACGTCCTGCTGAAGTGCTTGGGCCCAGATGATGCTATATTAGCCATGGCCGAAGTACATGAAGGAATTTGTGGTACTCATCAATCGGCTCCAAAGATGAAGTGGTTGTTGCGAAGGTCTGGTTTTTATTGGCCTAGTATGATAGCTGATTGTTTCAAGTACTACAAGGGATGCCAAGTGTGTCAAAAATTCAGCGACCTACAGTTGGTCCCTGCAGCCGAATTGCATCCTATCATCAAGCCTTGGCCGTTCAGAGGATGGGGATTAGACTTTATTGGAGAAATTCATCCTTCATCATCAAAGGGGCATCGGTTTGTGTTAGTTGCCACTGACTATTTCACCAAATGGACTGAAGCCGTTGCTCTGAAAAACATGACGCACAAGGAGGTAATTGAGTTCATAACTGAGCATGTTATTCATAGATTCGGCATTCCCCAGACCTTGACTACAGATCAAGGGACTTCTTTTATGTCAAAGGAGGTACGTGAATTTGCTGAATTATACAGAATTAAGCTGCTTAATTCATCTCCATATTATGCTCAGGCCAATGGACAGGCCGAGTCTAGTAATAGGACATTGATTAATTTGATAAAAAAGAAGATATCTGATAATCCTAAACATTGGCATAAGATTTTGTCCGAAGCTTTATGGGCTCATAGAATATCTAAACATAGTGCTACTAAAGTATCTCCTTTTGAGCTTGTCTATGGGCAGGAAGCAGTATTGCCTGTGGAAATAAGTTTGAATGCTGTCAGGTTCGCCAGACAAAATGATTTAACTGTCGCTGATTATTATAATTCAATGATGGATAATATTGATGAGGTGACCGACAAGAGGGTGATAGCTTTGGGAGCAATAGAAAAGGACAAGATTATGGTAGCCAGGGCCTACAACAAGAAGGTCAAAGCAAAGTCATTTCAAGTAGGAGATCTGGTGTGGAAGACCATCTTACCTCTAAGGAATAAAGACCGGAAGTTTGGAAAATGGTCGCCAAGCTGGGAGGGTCCTTATAAAGTAAAACAGGTGATGTCTGGCAACGCCTATTTGCTACAAACATTACAAGGCAAGGATTTGCCTAAGGCTTTGAATGGGCGTTTCCTCAAACAGTACCATCCTAGTATGTGGCAAGATGCCTAAGAGAACCGATGTGAGCACATCGAGTTAGTTGCTTTTGGTTCGCCTAGCTCCACCAAAAGGCAGGGGGGCATATGTTCGAACCATAATTGAGCCTGCGGACGGTCCGGCCCTGAGGCCGGACGGTCCGCGGTCCGGACAGTCCGCGTCTGGGGGCCGGACGGTCCGCGCGTGCGCAGAACAGATTAGGGTTCCGAGTTTTGTGTTACGGTTGTTAGCTAAAATCACGGGAAAAGCTCGGAAATTAGTTTGTAAAGGGTCCAGCCCCCCTCCTCTATAAATAGAGAGGTATACGGCCGATTTGTAATCATCAATCGAATCAATACAACTTCTATTTCGTATTTTATCTTAGGAGTAGTTCTAGTCTAGTTTAGGTTTAGTTATCCAATCCCCAAATTCTTCGCCTCTCTTCGGCTCTACGTCGATTAGAGGAGTCTAGGTCGGCCAGCCCGAGCCTAGACACAACCTAGGATCTCTACTCCCCGACGGGGTCCCTCCCGGGAGCGAGATCCAGGCGCCGTCGGCGATCTTCCGCCGTCCCTGCGTACGCGCGGACCGTCCGGCCACAGGGCGCGGACCGTCCGGCCGTCAGGCAGGAGCCCTAGCCGCGCACCAGGCCGCGGACCATCCGGCCCCTGCGCGCGGACCGTCCGCCCCTGTGCAGAGGACACCGCCACGGTTCTTGTTGAGTGTTTGGCGCTCCGAAAAGACGTCAACAGTGACCTTACACAAGATGTGACGGCACAGCGTACTAGAATATGCAGTTCGATGAACCACGATGCTGTCAATAGCATTACCGAAAATTTCATCCTTGTTTATGCACCGACCGACTGACTGACGACCACCACCACCACCACGCAAACAATTCCCCCGGCCTGCCTAATAGACTAGCAATAGACAACACTACCGAGCACCAGAGCTCGAATGGCGCCAGTCATTTATGCCCAAGACAGCAGCCCAAGACAGAGCTCCCTACTCGCGCTCGACCTGGATGGTCACATGGCTGATGTTGTACTCCGTCTTGATGTACCCGATCACCTTGTCAAGGATCTCATCAGCGTCCGCATCCCTGGCGATGGTCACATGGCACGCCAGCAGCACCTTGCCCACCGTGATGGCCCAGATGTGCAGCTCGTGGACGGCCACCACGCCCTCCATCCCGCAGAGCCCGCTCTCCAGCCTGGTGGCGTCGATCTCGCGGGGCGTGCTCTCCATCAACACTTCGAGGATGCTGCGCAGCATCCGGATCGTGGTGAACAGCACCACCACCGAGAAGACGAGCGTGCAGATGAGGTCGATGACCTTCCACTCCGGCTTGTACCAGATGATCGCCCCGCCCACCATGACCCCGACGCTCTGGACGGAGTCCCCGAGCACGTGGAGGTATGCGCTGTGCACGTTGATGTTCCGCCGCGGCTTCTTACCAGCTCTGGCAGCAGACTGGGTACCCTCATGCTTGATCAGCGCTTCCTCAACATCGTGATCGTGATGATGTTGTCCAGTGCCTGCGTCGTGGTGGTGGTGGTGGTGGTGGGTTGTGACAGTGATAGCGCCTCCATGGCCGTGCTCGTGGTGATGGACACGGCCCTGTTCTTGCTCCTCGTCGTCGTCGTGGTGGGAATGGCCATCGTCCGAATCCCCATGGCCGTGGCCATGGTCATGCGAATGTCCATGTCCATGGCCGTGGCCGTGCCCATGGTCATGGCCCAGCAACACGGCCATGAGAACGTTGACGACCAGCCCGAACGCCGACACGGCGAACATGAGCGACCCCCGCACGTCGCCGCTCTCGCCGACGAGCCTCACGACGGCCTCGTACACCAGTATGCCGGCGAGCAGCCAGATGAGCTGGATGGAGACGAGGGCGCCGAGGATCTCCACCCGGAAGAACCCGTACGACTGCCGCGGCGTCGCCTCCCACCCGGCGGCCCAGAGCGAGAACAGCGAGATGGCGAACGCCGCCACGTCCGACAGGAGGTGCGCCGCGTCGGTCAGGATGGCCAGGCTGTTCGCCTTGATGCCCCCCACCACCTCCACCGCCATGAATACGACGCAGAGGACCACCGCGACTATCAGCTTCCTCATCGACGCCGACCTCTCCCTGGCGTCCTTCGAGGAGTTGCTGGCGTCGGAGAAGTCGCAGGCTGCGCCCTTGCAGAACTTGCTCCCTGCCGCTCCAGAAGCTGACGCTGCGATGTCCATCGTCACTTCGGCGATCTGAGAGTGCGATGGGTTGTGGCTCTCCATCTGAAAATAGGATACTGGGACAGTCAGTACACGACTACAAAGATTATGTAGATGCACAATGGAATGCCAACTTGTTACACGCGTTCCAATTCCTGAAAAAAGCTAGCGTGGGAATCAATACACAACAACAAAGATGATGTGGGCGTGTTCGGCTGGCTTGTAGCCGACACTGTTGCAGCTGTTTGGACTGCTGCAGCTGCAATCCATAGATGATGTGGGCGTGTTCGGCTGGCTTGTAGCCGACACTGTTGCAGCTGTTTGGACTGCTGCAGCTGCAATCCATAGAGAGAAAAATACTGTAGAAGCCGCAGCCGCAGCCGGATTGCAGCCGCAGCAAGCCGCAGCGAACCAGTTCCTGCCAAAGCTAGTGTCATTTCAGTTTTTCTAGATACAGGCAGAAAAACTTGTGATCAAGAACAACAGTGTGGGAATGAAGATCAGGCAGAAAAACTTGTCATTTCAGTTTTTCTAGATGCACAGCTGAAATGACATAGAGTCTAGAAAAACTTGTTATACGCGTTCCAGTTCCTGCCAAAGCTAGTGTGGGAATGAAGATCAGGCGAGCAATCTGTGTGTCACTAAAGGAACAAAACTAAAAAAAAAGAGTAGCCAGTGCCATTATGTTGATCACATAGGTTTCAAGTGAGGGAACAAAACTAAAAAAAAGAAGATTATGTTGATCAACCACGCAACTTTGTGGTCCATCGAAACATACAGCAGCAGCACATCTCTGTTCATCACATAGGTTAAGTGAGGGAGTTCAGAAGATAGCAGAACAGCAGACAAGTAAAAAAAACCATTTGTCTTTTTCTTTCCTTTCTATTTCCACCATCTCTGAGTGCATGGAAAAAAACGGATACAAGATTCAAGCAAACGCCCTTAAAAATGGACAGGAACCGAATATCCACACAGATTATTTATGCCCTCGGACAAAGCTAATTACAGTCTCCCCGATCGAAGCAAACCAATGGAACAAAGGCCAAGCCAAGTAAAACCTCATTAACAGATTCGTATACCATCACCAGATAGGCACGCGCAGGCAGGATCAAGATGGCTGAAGGCATCTGTTATCCCGAAGGCACAAGAACAACAAAGTAGATTCCTCAGCATCGTCGTCCGTTATCCCGAAAGCGCACAAACACACAAAAGAAGAAGAAAAAGTAGATTCCTGAAGCTCGGTACGGGAAAAGAGGATGCGGTACCGAATCTTTCTGGGTCGAGCGACGAAGGCGATTCTCCAACTCCAAACCCACCCAGGATTCGGAGCCCAACTCTCTCGAGCCCGGCCTAAACAAGAGATACGTGGAATGGCGTCGGGAAACTGGAGTCAGCCAGGTGGTACTTGTAGAGACGGGTGCAGAGGAGCGTCGTTGTCGTGTGGGCACCGAGACACGACACCTCCACGGGCGCACAGGGCCCGCACGGCCACCAGGACTCTCCGTGGCCTTGGACGGACGCGACGCTTAGGTCTTAGGACCCCAGGTCGCGGAACCGAATGATTGAGAGGACGGAAGACGGAACCCAATCAGCCGAGCCGAGCCGACCGACGCAACCCATCAGCTCGCTCGCGGACGAGCGGGCGGGTGGTAGGAGTAGGACTGGCTGGCGAGGACGGCGACGGCCGCCGGTGTCTAGAGAAGCAGAGAGCAATGGAACCGCGGTCCCGGCGAATAAACCCGCCGGCGGAAACGAACAAGACCGAGTCCCCACCACCCCTCCCTCGCTTTTGGCTGGGTGATAACTGTGGCATGGCAAGGCAGGCTATGCGCGCGCGCGCGCGCGGGCGCCAAGCCACGCCGCGGCGCCCACGCACTTTGTCGGATCGAGGGGACGGAAGATTCGTTTGTTTTTGTTTTTATTTTTTTGATCCGTCGTCGCGGCCGCGCGCAGTCTCCCGTTCAACACCGTCTACCCAGCCGGAAACGAAGTCGCCGTCGGTCGCGTGTCTCGCGTCAGATCGGAGGCCGCTCGTCAGAGAAGGAAGGAAGGAAGGAAGGAAGGGGGGACGGGGCCAGTGGGCGTACCTCGTGAGTCGTGATTGCGACGTCGCCCGCCCGTACGGTCTCCCCCATCGCCGCCCGCCGAGAGCGAAGGGAGGGGGAAGAGCGGATGCGCGGTCGCTTGTGGGTGTGGCGGCGGCGGCGGCGTGGAGAGCCGGGTGGTGGGAGGGAGGGAGGCGCCTGGTTGGCCACAGACGCAAAGCTGGAGCCTGGAGGAGGGAGGGCAGTCTTTATAATTTATTACTTGGCCGTTCGGATCAGAGAGTGTCCGCGTGTACTACTACCACGCCTCGTCTCTTTTTCCGTCCTCCTCCTTGGATTTTATTTTATTTTATTTTAACGGAACCTAACAGTTATTCATAGAGTCCATCCAATAATATTCCAATGCTGGTTAGAATAATTTAATTTTTAATTAAAAAAACGAACCAGCTGTGATCCAAATCTCGTCATGCAATGCAACCAAACCATGTCTGCGGTTACTTGTCTTTCAGTTGAAAGGCAGGTTGAAATCCCAAAATGCATGTGCGGGCGCTGCCGTCCCTTCGTAACAAACGGTACGGTACTTGACAAGTAACCATACAAGAAGAGCTGTCTGTGATTGTTGAAGACCAAAAAGAAAAAAGAAAAGAAATGGCGCTTTTTTTGGTTTCCTTTCTTACATGATGGCTAAGCATCGTCCTCGCCCAGAAATCTATCCGGATGCAACCATCGAATGTGGAGAGAAATGAGGAAACAGCCCGAATCAAAGGCTGGCGTTTTTTGTGCGTGTTAAATACTAGAGCATTTCTACCGTCTCCAATTGCATTGGCATTTACACACACACTAGTGTGAAGGAAAATGTTGATGGTAAAGATTAAGAATATTCTTATCATTTGGTATGAAACAAACAAATATGTTTCCTCCTGCGCATGGTCAAGAGATGGAAATTGATATTTGTCGGGGACCATAATTAGGGGTACCCTCAAGACGTCTAATTCTCAGCTGGTAACCCCCATCAGCATAAAGCTGCAGAGGCCTGATGGGTTTGATTAAGTCAGGGATCAGTCCATACGAGTGACTCGATCACGCCACGCCCGAGCCTAGCCTCGGGCAAGGGCAGCCGACCCTGAGGTGTTTCCGTCTCGCCCGAGGCCCCCTTTTTTACGGCAGACGCATCTCCGGCTCGCCCGAGGCCTTGCCTTCGTTAAGAAGCAACTCTGACTAAATCACCGCGCCGACCGACCAAGTCACTGGGGCATTTGACACAAAGAGTGAGACTGACGGGCGGCCAGGCTTGGCAAAAAGCGCCATAGGAAGCTCCGCCCGACCCAGAGCTCGGACTCGGGCTAAGGCCCCGGAAGACGGCGAACTCCGCTCCGCCCGACCCAGGGCTCGGACTCGGGCTCGGACTCGGGCTAAGGCCCCGGAAGACGACGAACTCCGCTCCGCCCGACCCAGGGCTCGGACTCGGGCTAAGGCCCCGGAAGACGGCGAACTCCGCTCCGCCCGACCCAGGGCTCGGACTCGGGCTAAGGCCCCGGAAGACGACGAACTCCGATTCGCCCGACCCAGGGCTCGGACTCCGCCCTGGCCTCTGCCGAACGACCTCCGCCTCGCCCGACCCAGGAGCTCGGGCTCGGCCTCGGCCATGCAGGACAGACTCGACCTCGGCTTCGGAGGAGCCTCCACGTCGCCCGACCTAGGGCACGAGTCCGCCACGTCGACAGGAAGCGCCATCATCACCCTACCCCGAGCCGACTCGGGCCGCAGAAAACAGGACCGACGTCCCATCTGGCTAGCTCCGCCAGATAGGCAATGATGGCGCCCCGCTGGACCCATGACGACGGCGGTTCTCAGCTCCCTTACGGAAGCAGGGGGACGTCAGCAAGAGCCCAACCACTCCGACAGCTGTCCCCCCGCCAGGCTCCATTGCTTCTCCGACGGCCACGACGCCACACCAGCTGGGTGCCAAGATCTCTCCGGCTGCCACCTTGGCATGTACTTAGGGCACTAGCTCTCCCCCGCTAGACACGTAGCACCTTGCTACACCCCCATTTGTACACCTGGATCCTCTCCTTACGCCTATAAAAGGAAGGACCAGGGCCTTCTTAGAGAAGGTTGGCCTCGCGGGAACGAGGGCAGGGGCAGGCGCTCTCTTGGGGCCGCTCGCTCCCCTCACCCGCGCGGACGCTTGTAACCCCCTACTGCAAGCGCACCCGACCTGGGCGCGGGACGAACACGAAGGCCGCGGGATCTCCGCCTCCCTCACGACCCGGCTCTGGCCACCTCGCTCTTCCCCCCTTCGCGCTCGCCCACGCGCTCGACCCATCTGGGCTGGGGCACGCGGCACACTCACTCGTCGGCTCGGGGACCCCCCGGTCTCGAAACGCCGACAGTTGGCGCGCCAGGTAGGGGCCTGCTGCGTGTTGACGAGCAGATTCCCGTCAAGCTCCAGATGGGCAGTCTCCAACGACCTCTTCAACCCGGGATGTTGCTCCGTTTCGGGAGCCTCGAGTTCATGTCTTTCGACGGCAGCTACGACATGATACTCCTTCCACCGCCGCGCGACAGCGACAATGGTGGCGGACAGCCCGCCCGCCGGCGGCGGAATCAACGACGTCTTTCCCGCGTGGGAGAAGGACAACTTTCGAGCTCGCCCCATCCTCTCCCTCGCCATCGGAGGAGGAGGCGGGGCAACCAGGGCCGAGCGGGAGGCTGCGCTCAGTCAGCTGTCGAGCAAATCGACATCCCCAGCGCCCCAACGGAGGACGCGTCGGGCATCACCCTCGCGTTTGAGGCGAAGGCGAGCGCCGTCCCCCCGCGACACGCCGACCCCGAGCAAGTGGACGACGCCAGCGCGCTCACGGAGGGCCTGCAGGACGTCGCCCTCGCACCCAGGACGACGGCGCGATCAGCCCCCGATGTGACTTCGTCGCTCCTCGTCGACCAAAAGGTACCGACTGATTCCCATCCTTTGTCATTTCAACTCGACCTCAACCCGCCTAGCGACCTCGCTCTGGCGGGCGCTCACGTTGAGGCGAGTGCAACCCCTTTCGGGTTTCGTGTGCGGTCGCCTTGGGACCGATTGACGGGCGTCTCGACCTACGGACCCTCTGGGTCCGAGGAAGATGACGACCCCAGCATCTGCTGGGATTTCTCTGGATCTGGCAACCCCAGTGCCATGCGGGACTTCATGACCGCATGCAACTACTGCCTCTCCGACTGTTCCGACGGCAGCCGCAGCCTTGACGACAAGGACTGCGGCCCGAGCCGCGAATGTTTCCACGTCGAGCTAGGGGATCCCTCCGGAGGCAGCTGTCTCGGCATGCCGGAGGATGGTGATCCCCCTAGGCCAGCGCCTCGCGCCGACATCCCGCGGGAGCTAGCTGTGGTCCCCGTTCCGGCGGGGGGTCATGACCCACAGCTCGAGCAAGTCCGCGGGGCGCAGGCCGGGCTCGATGAGGGAGCAGGAGCGCTCGAGGCAATCCGCCGGGACGTCGGGCAGGTATGGGCGGGCCAGCCCCCGGCCGGAGAAATACGTCACCTGCCCCAGGGTCTCCAGCACCGCATCGCCAACGATGCCAGGGACAGACCGCCACCCGCATCCGGCGGAACCGGTCAGGACCTGGCAGCCGCAGCGATGCTCCTCCGCGCGATGCCGGAGTCATCAACCACCGAGGGTCGGCGAATCCAGGGAGAGCTCAAGCATCTCCTGGAAGGCGCTGTGGCCTAGCGGGCCGAGAGCTCTGCCTCCCGAAGGCAGGGGTACCCCTCGGAACCTCGTGCCGCGACTTCCCGGCTCATGCGGGAAGCCTCGGTCTACACCGGGCGCACGCGCAACACCGCGCCTGCGGCCCCGGGCCGCCTCGGCGACGACCACCCTCATCGCGACCGTCGGGCCCGCCTCGACGAAAGGGTGCGCCGAGGTTATCACCCCAGGCGTGGGGGACGCTACGACAGCGGGGAGGATCAGAGTCCCTCGCCCGAACCACCCGGTCCGCAGGTCTTCAGCCGGGCCATTCGGCGCGCCGTTTCCGACCTGATTCCGACCCCCGACTACTATCACAAAGTACTCGGGGGAAACGAGACCAGAATTGTGGCTCGCAGACTACCGCCTGGCCTGTCAACTGGGTGGAACGGACGACGACAACCTCATCATCCATAACCTCCCCCTGTTCCTCTCCGACACTGCTCGCGCTTGGTTGGAGCACCTGCCTCCGGGGCAGATTTCCAACTGGGAGGATCTGGTCCAAGCTTTCGCCGGCAACTTCCAGGGCACGTACGTGCGCCCCGGGAATTCCTGGGACCTCCGAAGCTGCCGGCAACAGCCGGGAGAGTCTCTTCGGGACTACATCTGGCGATTCTCGAAGCAGCGCACCGAGCTGCCCAACATCACCGACTCCGATGTCATCGGCGCGTTCCTTGCCGGCACCACCTGCCGTGACCTGGTGAGCAAGTTGGGTCGCAAGACCCCCACCAGGGCGAGCGAGCTGATGGACATCGCCACCAAGTTCGCCTCTGGTCAGGAGGCGGTCGAGGCCATCTTCCGAAAGGACAAGCAGCCCCAGGGCCGCCCGTCGGAGGATGCTCCCGAGGCGTCTACTCCGCTCGGCGCCAAGAAGAAAGGCAGGAGGAAGTCGCAAGCGAAACGCGACGCCGCCAGCACGGACCTTGTCGCCGCCGCCGAATACAAGAACCCTCGGAAGCCCCCCGGAGGCGCCAACCTCTTCGACAAGGCACTCAAGGAGACGTGCCCCTACCATCAGGGGCCCGTCAAGCACACCCTCGAGGAGTGCGTCATGCTTCGGCGCCACTTCCACCGGGCCGGGCCACCCGCAGAGGGTGGCAGGGCCCGCGACGACGACAAAAAGGAAGATCACCAAGCAGGAGAGTTCCCCGAGGTCCGCAACTGCTTCATGATCTACGGAGGGCATGCGGCGAATGCCTCGGCTCGGCATCGTAAGCAAGAGCGTCGGGAGGTCTGCTCGGTGAAGGTGGCGGCACCAGTCTACCTAGACTGGTCCGACAAGCCCATCACCTTCGACCGGGATGACCACCCCGACCACGTGCCGAGCCCGGGGAAGTACCCGCTCGTCGTCGATCCCGTCATCGGCGACGTCAGGCTCACCGAGGTCCTGATGGATGGGGGCAGCTGCCTCAATATCATCTACGCCGAGACCCTTAGGCTCCTGCGCGTCGATCTGTCATCCGTCCGAGCAGGCGCTGCGCCCTTCCACGGGATCATTCCTGGGAAGCGCGTCCAGCCCCTCGGACAGCTCGACCTTCCTGTCTGCTTCGGAACACCCTCCAACTTCCGAAGGGAGACTTTGACGTTCGAGGTGGTCGGGTTCCGAGGAACCTACCACGCAGTGTTGGGAAGGCCATGCTACGCGAAGTTCATGGCCATCCCCAACTACACCTACCTGAAGCTCAAGATGCCGGGCCCCAACGGGGTCATCACCGTCGGCCCCACGTACAAACACGCGTTCGAATGCGATGTGGAGTGCGTGGAGTACGCCGAGGCCCTCGCCGAGTCCGAGGCCCTCATCGCCGACCTGGAAAGCCTCTCCCGAGAGGTGCCGGACGTGAAGCGACATGCCGGCAACTTTGAGCCAGCGGAGACGGTTAAGGCCGTCCCTCTCGACCCCAGTGGCGACACCTCCAAGCAGATCCGGATCGGTTCCGGGCTCGACCCCAAATAGGAAGCAGTGCTCGTCGACTTTCTCCGCGCAAACGCCGACGTCTTTGCGTGGAGTCCCTCGGACATGCCCGGCATACCGAGGGATGTCGCCGAGCACTCGCTGGATATTCGGGCCGGAGCCCGACCGGTCAGACAGCCTCTACGCCGATTCGACGAGGAAAGGCGCAGGGTGATAGGCGAGGGGATCCACAAGCTGGTGGCAGCAGGGTTCATCAAAGAGGTATTCCATCCCGAATGGCTTGCCAACCCTGTGCTCGTGAGGAAGAAAGGGGGGAAATGGCGGATGTGTGTAGACTACACTGGTCTCAACAAAGCATGTCCGAAGGTCCCCTACCCTCTACCTCGCATCGATCAAATCGTGGACTCCACTGCAGGGTGCGAAACCCTATCTTTCCTCGATGCCTACTCAGGGTATCATCAAATCAAGATGAAAGAGTCCGACCAGCTCGCGACTTCTTTCATCACGCCCTTCGGCATGTACTGTTATGTCACCATGTCGTTCGGTTTGAGGAACGCGGGTGCAACGTACCAGCGGTGCATGAACCATGTGTTCGGCGAACACATCGGTCGCACGGTCGAGGCCTACGTCGATGACATCGTAGTCAAGACGAGGAAAGCCTCTGACCTTCTCTCCGACCTTGAAGTGACATTCCGGTGTCTCAAGGCGAAGGGCGTCAAGCTCAATCCCGAGAAGTGCGTCTTCAGGGTGCCCCGAGGCATGCTCTTGGGATTCATCGTCTCCGAGCGGGGCATCGAAGCCAACCCGGAGAAGATCGCAGCCATCACAAGCATGGGGCCCATCAAGGACTTAAAAGGCGTACAGAGGGTCATGGGATGTCTCGCGGTCTTGAGCCGTTTCATCTCGCGCCTCGGCGAAAGAGGCCTGCCCCTGTACCGTCTCTTAAGGAAGGCCGAGTGCTTCACTTGGACTCCCGAGGCCGAGGAAGCTCTCGGGAACCTGAAGGCGCTCCTCACCCAGGCGCCCGTCTTGGTACCCCCAGCTGATGGAGAAGCCCTCTTGGTCTACGTCGCCGCTACCACTCAGGTGGTCAGCGCCGCGATCGTGGTCGAAAGACAGGAAGAGGGGCATGCTTTGCCCATTCAGAGGCCAGTTTACTTCGTCAGCGAGGTGCTGTCCGAGACCAAGATCCGCTACCCACAAGTCCAGAAGCTGCTGTATGCAGTGATCCTGACGAGGCGAAAGCTGCGACATTACTTCGAGTCTCATCCGGTGACTGTGGTGTCATCATTCCCCCTGGGGGAGATCATCCAGTGCCGAGAAGCCTCGGGACGGATCGCAAAGTGGGCGGTGGAAATCATGGGCGAGACAATCTCGTTCGCCCCTCGGAAGGCCATCAAGTCCCAGGTACTGGCGGACTTCGTAGCCGAATGGGTCGACACCCAGTTGCCGACGGCTCCGATCTAACCGGAGCTCTGGACCATGTTTTTCGACGGGTCGCTGATGAAGACGGGGGCCGGCGCGGGCCTGCTCTTCGTCTCGCCCCTCGGGAAACACCTGCGCTACGTGCTCCGCCTCCATTTCCCGGCATCCAACAATGTGGCTGAGTACGAGGCTCTGATCAACGGATTGCGAATCGCCATCGAGCTAGGGGTCCGACGCCTCGACGCTCGCGGCGGCTCGCAGCTCATCATCGACCAAGTCATGAAGAACTCCCACTGCCGCGACCCGAAGATGGAGGCCTACTGTGATGAGGTTCGACGCCTGGAAGACAAGTTCTACGGGCTCGAGCTTAACCACATCGCCCGGCGCTACAACGAGACTGCGGACGAGCTGGCGAAGATAGCCTCGGGGCGAACGATGGTTCCCCCTGGACGTCTTCTCCCGAGATCTGCACCAACCCTCCGTCAAGATCGGCGACACGCCCGCGCCCGAGGCGCCCTCGGCCCCGTCCGAGGTGACCTCGGCCCAGCCCGAGCCATCCTCGGTTCAGCCCGAGGAACCCTCGGCCCCCGAGGGCGAAGCACTGCGCATCGAGGAAGAGCGGAGCGGGGTCATGCCAGATCAAGATTGGCAGACCCCGTACCTGCAATATCTCCGCCAAGGAGAACTGCCCCTCGACCGAGTCGAGGCTCGGCGGGTAGCGCGACGCGCCAAGTCGTTCGTCTTGCTGGGCGATGAGAAGGAGCTCTACCACCGTAGCCCCTCGGGCATCCTTCAGCGATGCATCTCCATCGCCGAAGGTCAGGAACTCCTGCAGGAAATACACTCGGGGGCTTGCGGCCATCATGCAGCACCTCGAACCCTCGTCGGGAACGCTTTCCGCCAAGGCTTCTACTGGCCGACGGCGGTGGTTGACACCACTAGAATTGTCCGCGCCTGCGAAGGGTGCCAATTCTATGCGAAGCAGACCCACCTGCCTGCTCAGGCTCTGCAGACGATACCCATCACCTGGCCCTTCGCTGTGTGGGGTCTGGACCTCGTCGGCCCTCTGCAGAAGGCGCCCGGGGGCTACACGCACCTGCTGGTCGCCGTCGACAAATTCTCCAAGTGGATCAAGGTCCGACCCCTGAACAGCATCAGATCCGAGCAGGCGGTGGCGTTCTTCACCAACATCATCCATCGCTTCGGGGTCCCGAACTCCATCATCACCGACAACGGCACCCAGTTCACCGGCAAAAAATTCTTGGATTTTTGCGAGGATCACAACATCCGGGTAGACTGGGCCGCCGTAGCTCATCCCATGTCGAATGGGCAAGTAGAACGTGCCAATGGCATGATTCTACAAGGGCTCAAGCCTCGGATTTACAATGATCTCAACAAGTTCGGCAAGCGATGGATGAAGGAACTCCCCTCGGTGGTCTGGAGCCTGAGGACGACGCCAAGCCGAGCCACAGGTTTCACGCCGTTCTTCCTGGTCTACGGGGCCGAGGCCGTCTTGCCCACTGACCTGGAATACGGCTCCCCGAGGACGAGGGCCTACGACGATGAAAGCAACCAAGCTAGCCGAGAAGACTCGCTGGACCAGCTGGACGAGGCTCGGGACAGGGCCTTACTACACTCGGCGCGGTATCAGCAGTCCCTGCGACGCTACCACGCCCGAGGGGTCCGACCCCGAGACCTCCAGGTGGGCGACCTGGTGCTTCGGCTGCGGCAAGACGCCCGAGGGAGGCACAAGCTCACGCCCCCCTGGGAGGGGCCATTCGTCATCGCCAAAGTTCTGAAGCCCGGAACATACAAGCTGGCCAACAGTCAAGGCGAGGTCTACGACAACGCTTGGAACATCCAACAGCTACGTCGCTTCTACCCTTAAGATGTTTCCAAGTTGTTCATATACCTCGCACCCACGCAAAGTTTAGTCAACAAGGAAGGGTCGGCCTCGCCTCGGTAAAGCCCGACCCTCCCTCGGGGGCTAAAAGGGGGGAAACCCCCTCTGCGTCAAAATTTTCCTCAAACAGAAAATCTCTTTTACCAGAATATCTTTCGTGCTTTTTGACTACTTCGAAAAGTGGGTCCTGGAAACGACGGGGTACACGTAAGCAGTCAAGGCTGACCGAGCCGAGGGACTCCTACGCCTCCAGGATACGGATACCTCACTCATCACCTTCTGCGATAAGTAACTCGCGTTCGGATAAGGTGACTCCGCGGATCGAACAAGTCTCTACGTTCGGAAGCCCTTCTGTCGAAGCGATTCTTCGAGTTTTCTCGACCGAGTCGGTGATAGGGCCTCATGGACGAGTAAAAGTGCGCGTAAGCGGCAAGGCCGACCGAGCCGAGGGACTCCCACGCCTCCGGGATACGGATACCTCACTCGTCACCTTCCGCGAGAAGCAACTTTCGCTCGCACAAACATCCTTGTTACCGACAAAAAGTCCAGACACTCGAAACAAGAGGAAGAGAGACGCAGCTTAACACGCGACAAGGGTGTGTGTTCTGGCCTCGACGGTCACACAAAGCACACACTACAAGACAAGCTGATCCTGCAGGCTCGGGTCACGCTGGAAGGGGGCAGCGACACCCTCGGCATCGACGGCACCTTCGACGAGGCCCGACCTAGCCGCGGACGGCGACGCAGTCCGAGGGCCTCCGCTCCGAAGGACGACGTCATCACCGCGCCCGGGCAATCGCTGTCAGGGACTTCTCCGGGAATCCGGCCCGAGCGGGCGGCTCGGCCGGCCACCTCCGGGGCCTCGGCCAACCACCTTCCGAGGGCACCAGCCTGGTCCGAAGCCTCGGCTGACCAACTCCGGCGTCGATCCTGCCAACGGACAACTCGGCTAGGCTCCGGCCAACCAGGTTTCATTTTTGAGCCAACTTCGCCTCTGCTCATGCTGATATCGCTACCCCTGGCCTCGGCTCGTCGAAGAGCGGTCGAGGGGTCTCTTTAACTAAGCTAGAGGAGCCTCGGACAGCAGGGCCGACCGAGCCGAGGGACTCCTACGCCTCCGGGATACGGATACCTCACTCGTCACCTTGACACGGGGCGACTCATGCTTGGTGAAGCGGTTCAGATAATCAGCAGTCGAGTCTTAGTGCTCGAAAATGAGGGAAAAACACGGCTCCGTGCCGACGTTACATACATGTTCAGGCCCCGAAAGCCGAAATGAACAAAAAACCCTGGCATTCAAAGTGCCATTACGGAACTCCGGTTCCCCCTCCGCAAGTACGAACAATCCCACTCGATAGGGGTGGGCCTGCGGAGTAACAGAAGACCGACGAACGGCATGTCATCGCCCGCCCCGACAGCGGCGACGATGAAGACTCCTGCCCCGGGGGGCCGAACAGCAGCAATGATGGCCTCAGGGCGGATGCTGCTGCTAGGAGGCCCCCGCCCTTGCCCAAACTCGAGAGGCAAGGACGGGCAGAAGGCCATAGAGTTGGAGGTCGGTCCATGGCCAACCTTGGCTATCGCGCCGGCGGAAGAACCTCTTCCAGCTACCGCGGCGGGAGGCGGCACCGGGAGCGGTTCCGAAACTGCTCGGCTCAGAGAGCCGGGCACGGTGCAGTTGTTAGCGCCACGGACGACTCCCGCCCTTCCCCCCGATCACTGAGGGAAGGAGCGGGCCACCGCCCGCGCAGGGGCCGACCCCAACTCGGCACACTCCCCTCCTCAGCCCTGGTGATGAAAATCCTTGAGGCTGAGGGAGGGACAGAGGCCGCAGCCCGGCTCGCTTTCCCCCACCATCAAGCCGGAGGTCACCCACTTGGGTGACCGCCGGTGGAGGGGTGCAGCCGGGCTGCATGATGAAAATCCTTGAAGCCGAACGATGGCTGAAAGGTACCCACTCCCACGGAGTGGTGTCCTCCGACGATGAGGTACGGAGACGGCGTTTTCCCCCATCCGGGGGCTTGAAAGGTGGAAAGACACGATGCATAAGGGAGGAAGAAGACATGGTCGCCTTACGAAAGGGGTCGCCCTCCTTTTAAAGGCAACTCTCCCTGCTTGCGCCCCCAACCGTCACAGGCTGAGCCTTCTCCAACACGCCTCCAAAGCCCTCCCCTGCGGCGCGGGGGCTGGGACCCACATGTCATGCAGACCGGCTCCGAGCAGAAGAAGTCGAACCGCCGCGCACGGCGCGCGCAACCACCCAGCGGTTACAAGTGACCCTCCACTTTTGCCCAGACCAACGGGCGAAAGGGGCGGGCAGCCATGCAGGCGGCATGCAACCGCGCCAAGTGGACGCGCTTCTCCGATTCCTAACCTGCCAGCACAGAGGCCCAAGCCCACGCGTCGCGCGACCGGCGCGCCGGATGCTGCATGCAAGCAACTGTACCACTTGCGCCACCACCGCACCTCCTCGGTTGCGGAACCAATACCGCGACCCGAGGCGACCCAGCGCGCGACCCAGCAGCGCCAGCCTGACGCAGCGGTCAAACGCGGTCAAAAGTGGGCCGGCAGTAATGACGGTGGCAGGCGCGCGAGAGCAGCGGTCACGCCATCAGCCCAGCTCACGTCCCATCCGGAGGCAGCGAGAGAACCCCCTCTCACGGTGTGAAGACGACACGCCCGTGACCCGTTCCTCGAACGGCTCACGCACGCGCAACGGCAGCCTCGCCAACTACTCGCCCCGGCGCATTAACTCCGCGGCTCGACGGGCAGCGCTTCTGGCGGGAGCAGCTGGCGACGTTTCGCCTTCGCCAAAACGACCACACCAAAAGAGGTACGCCACGTCGTTCAATTTCGTATCCTTTTTCCCTTTTCCTTCTTTCTCTATCTCTTGCAACAGGGACCGGGAAAGGGGATACCCCCAAAGGGATCCTTCCCCGTGAAGGAACTAGGCTCCGAGCCTCCTTACTGATCAGGGGTTCGAAGGCTGGCCCCCCGAAGGGTTCAACAGCCGCCTCAGATCGCGTGGGCCCGACACCCACTACTGGTCAGAGGTTCGAAGGTCGGCCCCCCGAAAGGTTCCACGACCGCCTCAGGCTACTCGGGCTCCGCGCCCATTACTGATCAGGGGTTCGAAGGCTGGCCCCCCGAAGGGTTCACAGTCGCCTCAGACGCCGAGCGAGGGATGACCAGGGGTACGTTCGATACATAACCAAGGCTCGGGCTGCGCTCCCGAGGTACCCTAGGACATTTCCGAGACCAGCGGGAACGATCCTGTAACGGAATCCCATCGGAGGGAGGCATCGAGCCCTCGGACCCCGTCGCCAGGGGACCGGGTCCGGCAGGTCACCCGCAGGTACTTTTGGGCGTGCCTCCGGGCCCCTAGCCGACCCCCAACGAACGGGGCACGGACGTCCACTCGGATTACCCGATTGCAGCTCACCGGAGACACCATGTTCGGTGCCCATCGAGGGTAACATGGCGCTCTCCCCCCTCCTCCTTGCGGAAAGGCGACGTAGGGGCGTATGTAAAAAAGCCGAGTCTGTCCCTGATCGTCCTCTCGCCCTGTGCGGAGGCTCGGGGGCTGCTCTCGCAAACCCGGCTCCGGCCGAACCGTTGACAGCGTCAACATACCAGCCCGAGAACTTGGGCCCCGACAGTGCACCCGGGCTACGGCCTGTTCGCATGAGGGAACCGCCAGACTAGCCAAAGCATTACGCAAGGCATTAAGACCTCGAAGGAGTGAAACCACTCCTCCGAGGCCTCGGGGGCTACACCCGGCGGGTGCGCTCGCGCGCACCCACCGGAACAAAGTGCAACCGAGAAAGGCTGGTCCCCTTGCAAAAAAGTGCGACGAAAGCCTCCAAGCGAGTGCTAACACTCCCTTCGAGGCTCGGGGGCTACTGTCGGGGACCATAATTAGGGGTACCCTCAAGACGCCTAATTCTCAGCTGGTAACCCCCATCAGCATAAAGCTGCAGAGGCCTGATGGGTTTGATTAAGTCAGGGATCAGTCCATACGAGTGACTCGATCACGCCACGCCCGAGCCTAGCCTCGGGCAAGGGCAGCCGACCCTGAGGTGTTTCCGTCTCGCCCGAGGCCCCCTTTTTTACGGCAGACGCATCTCCGGCTCGCCCGAGGCCTTGCCTTCGTTAAGAAGCAACCCTGACTAAATCACCGCGCCGACCGACCAAGTCACTGGGGCATTTGACACAAAGAGTGAGACTGACGGGCGGCCAGGCTTGGCAAAAAGCACCATAGGAAGCTCCGCCCGACCCAGGGCTCGGACTCGGGCTAAGGCCCCGGAAGACGGCGAACTCCGCTCCGCCCGACCCAGGGCTCGGACTCGGGCTAAGGCCCCGGAAGACGGCGAACTCCGCTCCGCCCGACCCAGGGCTCGGACTCGGGATAAGGCCCCGGAAGACGGCGAACTCCGCTCCGCCCGACCCAGGGCTCGGACTCGGGCTAAGGCCCCGGAAGACGACGAACTCCGCTCCGCCCGACCCAGGGCTCGGACTCGGGCTAAGGCCCCGGAAGACGGCGAACTCCGCTCCGCCCGACCCAGGGCTCGGACTCGGGCTAAGGCCCCGGAAGACGACGAACTCCGCTTCGCCTGACCCAGGGCTCGGACTCCGCCCTGGCCTCTGCCGAACGACCTCCGCCTCGCTCGACCCAGGAGCTCGGGCTCGGCCTCGGCCATGCAGGACAGACTCGACCTCGGCTTCGGAGGAGCCTCCACGTCGCCCGACCTAGGGCACGAGTCCGCCACGTCGACAGAAAGCGCCATCATCACCCTACCCCGAGCCGACTCGGGCCGCAGAAAACAGGACCGACGTCCCATCTGGCTAGCTCCGCCAGATAGGCAATGATGGCGCCCCGCTGGACCCATGACGACGGCGGTTCTCAGCTCCCTTACGGAAGCAGGGGGACGTCAGCAAGGGCCCAACCACTCCGACAGCTGTCCCCCCGCCAGGCTCCATTGCTTCTCCGACGGCCACGACGCCACACCAGCTGGGTGCCAAGATCTCTCCGGCTGCCACCTTGGCATGTACTTAGGGCACTAGCTCTCCCCCGCTAGACACATAGCACCTTGCTACACCCCCATTTGTACACCTGGATCCTCTCCTTACGCCTATAAAAGGAAGGACCAGGGCCTTCTTAGAGAAGGTTGGCCTCGCGGGAACGAGGGCAGGGGCAGGCGCTCTCTTGGGGCCGCTCGCTCCCCTCACCCGCGCGGACGCTTGTAACCCCCTACTGCAAGCGCACCCGACCTGGGCGCGGGACAAACACGAAGGCCGCGGGATCTCCGCCTCCCTCACGACCCGGCTCCGGCCACCTCGCTCTTCCCCCCTTCGCGCTCGCCCACGCGCTCGACCCATCTGGGCTAGGGCACGCGGCACACTCACTCGTCGGCTCGGGGACCCCCCGGTCTCGAAACGCCGACAATATTGTAATGCAACATATAGAGAAAAAATAAGGCCGGCGACTAAAACCTGATAAGGCAACAAAAGTTAATATATATGCTACACTGTTCTTAACAGGCTGACAGAGGCAGTTCTTTGGTAATATAAGTCCATAACCAAGAACACAATTAGAAGTTGGCAGATAGATGTAACATAAGTTGATTCAGTTCCTAGCACCATGTAATCTTAAAAGAGATAGAATCAATTACATATACACATAGCAAAATGGTCTAGGTGAATCAAGTAGAGATAAAAAAACAAAGAAATTATTTCTCAACAGATAGAGGAGTAGGGAATAATGGGACTTCTGCGGTACAACTATTAATAGCAAATAAAGATACGAAGACAATGTAATTGACTTACTATATGTATAGACAGCAAGGAAATTTCAGCCAAAAAAATACGCCAGCAGTTGCTGACACCATGATGTTGCCTGCCGCTGCTGAAGCACCTCATCAGGCATGATGTTGAAAGCACTCTTGTGGGTTTTGATGTTTGGATGAAAACCCAATTAAAAGACTAACAAGTGTGCTAAGTGTTGAACGGGTGCTTAATGCGAAGCTAACAGAGTTCAACGCAAGTGAACAAGTATGATGGTCCAAAGACTTGATTATCTATAGATAATAGACATCACAAGTAAGATGGACATTGCTTAAGTGAGACTCGGTGTGCGTAACTCATAGATAACCGGTCAAGCCAAGGATGGAGGCAAGAAGAGCTTCGAGGTACCGAGTGCAAGGGAGAAGGTCAAGGAGACCATGAACCCAAAGCCAGGGGTGAAGAAGAAGACTTGCAAAGTTAAGGTTGATCGAGTTAAGAAGAGTTATGATGTATCAAGGATCACTACATAAGGACATGACTTACAACCAATGAGGTAACATCTACAGTTATGTGGTGTAAGTCATAAGGCTCAAGATCAAGCTCGAGAAGTGAACAAGGGGGTTGGAGCTCAGATATGTCAATCTAGATCAAGTCAAGTTGACTTGATGGTTTAGAGTCCAACATCGACCTCAAACATGCCAAATTGGGTAAAATGATGAAAAAGGTTAAGTATGTAAGGTTTGAGTGTTCAACCATTTTGCATACACCTCTTACTACAAGTTTGGTGCTTTGGTTTGCTCTCTAACTCTTTCTGTAGAGAAAGTGCCATTCTGATCTCTACTTGAGGAGAAACATAAAACCTAGGAGAAGAACAAGAAAGAGGTAAGTTTCTAGGACTAAATCAATTGGATTATACTCTAAATGTGTTTGTTTAAGTCTCAGGAAAATCCTCCCAAAAGTTGAAGTCAAACGGAGAAAGAATGGAGAAAAAATCACTTAGTGTGCTATTGGCTGGTGCACAGGGTAGTGAATAGTAACTGTCTGGTGCATAGGAAGTGAATAGTAACATGTCTGATGCACACGACAGTGAATAGTTACTCTGTCCGGTGCACAGGATAGTGAATAGTAACATGTCCGGTGCACAGGACAGTAAATAGTAACCTGTCCGGTGCACCAACGGCTAGCTCTTCCAGAGAAGGAAACTGTCAATCAGATATGTTACTATTCACCGTTTGATGGCGCACCGGACAGTCCGGTGCACCCGCAACCAGGGAAGGCTGGGAGCTTCCAAATGAAGCTCCAACGGCTCCTAGGCCCTTTAGGACTATAAAAGGGACCCCTAGGCGCCTCCAACAAGGACACAAGAGCAGCCAACAAGTCCATACATTACTTGGATCAATTCTTTCTCTCCCTCTCTTGTGTATCTTTATTCTCGGGCATAGGGAACTTTCAATTGGTATCAGAGCTAGGCCTCTCCAGTGTGGGCTTAGCCGTTCGGAGATGACGATGTCGTCACAAGAGGTAACTCTAGAACTTATTTTAGGTGATGGTTCTAATTATAAATCTTGGTCTGTCTCTATTTATAATGGTTTCATGCATATTGATCCTAATTTGAGACAGATCTTTAGTAGAAGTATTTTTCCCTCTAATATTAGTAAAAAACCTTCTAAGGCTGAACTAAGATGTTTATCTCTCAATCACCATGCTTGCAACATCTTAGTTGACTCTCTTTCTAGAGGTGCTTATTTTGCCATCATGATAGTGATAGTGAATTATTTGTTTATGCTCATGATCTATGGACTAAAATTAAGTTGAAATTTTTTAAGTCCATATGCACTGCTTCTGCTCCCTCTATTGCTGGTGGTACTATCTTGTCCAAGGGAGAAGAACAAGAACGATGGACACCAAGTGATGGATCCACCTCACTGATAGGTTCATCTTCAACTAGTTATACATGTCTTGTTGCTAACAATGATAGTGGAGACAAAAGTGACGATGAGGAGGAATATGAGGACGATAGCAAGGATGAGTCTTCATCACTACAAGGTACATGTTCTTGTATTGCTTCCACTGATAATAATGACAGGGAAAATGAGACCGACGATGTGGAAGAAGAGGAGATTCGCCGATTCTACACCCATCTCAACAAAGAAGACAAAGTGCTCTTGGTTAAGATGTTGAGGAGGAACAAGGAACAAGGCGAGACGCTTCTCAAGCTAGAGGAGACTCATTAAAACCAACAGCAGCCTGAAGAAGATGACCAAAGAACATGAGGAGCTAAAGTGCTCTCATGATAATTTGGTCCAATGGTATGAATCTATTTTATTTGAGCAAAGAAATAATTATGATGTGTTATCTAATGTTGCTCAACTTAAAACTGAGAATTCTATGCTTAAGAGTCAAGTAGAAATGATAAATTTAGAAAAACTTGCTCTAAGTGAAAAGCATGATATGTTGTCTTATTCTCATAATGAATTAGTTGATGACCATATCATGCTCGATATTGCTCATTGAAAGTCGCCTAGAGGGGGTGAATAGGCGGAATCTGAAAATTATAAACTTAAGCACAACTACAAGCCGGGGTTAGCGTTAGAAATATAAATGAGTCCGAAAGAGAGGGCGCAAAACAAATCAACCAAGGGAATAAAGCGGATGACACAGTGATTTGTTTTACTGAGGTTCGGTTCTGGCAAACCTACTCCCCGTTGAGGTGGTCACAAAGACTGGGTCTATTTCAACCCTTTCCCTCTCTCAAACGGTCACTTAGACCGAGTGAGCTTCTCTTCTCAATCAAATGGGACACTAAGTCCACTACAAGGACCACCACACAATTGGTGTCTCTTGTTTTGATTACAAGTGAGTTGAGCACAAGAAAGAAGGAAAAAAAGCAATCCAAGCGCAAGAGCTCAAAAGAACACAAATGTCTCTCTCTAGTCAATAATTTGTTTGGAGTGATTCTGGACTTGGGAGAGGACTTGATCTCTTTGTTTTGTGTCTTGTGTTGAATGCTATAGCTCTTGTATGAGGTGTGAAGTCTGAAAACTTGGATGCAATGAATGGTGGGTGGTTGGGGGTATATATAGCCCCAACCACCAAAAGAGCCGTTGGTGGAGGCTGCTGTCGAATGGCGCACCGGACAGTCCGGTGCGCCACCGGACACTGTCCGGTGCGCCTGCCACGTCACCCGGCCATTGGATTCTGACCGTTGAAGCTTCTGGCTTCTGGGCCACCGGACAGTCCGGTGGTGCACTGGACAGGTCCTGTAGACTGTCCGGTGTGCCTTCTGGCGCCTACTCTGACTTCTACGCGCGCAGGCGCGCACTGTAGCGCATTTAATGTCTTCGCAGACGACCGTTGGAGCGAAGTAGCCGTTGCTCTGCTGGCACACCGGACAGTCCGGTGCTACACCGGACAGTCCGGTGAATTATAGCGGAGCGGCCTCCCAAATTCCTGAGACTGGCAAGTTTGGAGTTGGATTCCCTGGTGCACCGGACACTGTCCGGTGCCACACCGGACAGTCCGGTGCGCCAGACCAGGGCACACTTCGGTTGTCTTTTGCTCCCTTTGTTTGAACCCTTTCTTTTGACTTATATTGGTTTGTTGTGAACCTTTGGCACCTGTAGAACATATTTTCTAGAGCAAACTAGTTAGTCTAATAATTTGTGTTGGGCAATTCAACCACCAAAATTCATATGGAAAAGGTTTGACCCTATTTCCCTTTCACTCATGAGGTAGTAATTACTAGTTTAAACTCATGTGAACCACATTCTTTCACAAGTGATCAATTAGTTAAAATATTATCATGTGTTGACCTCTACCGCCCCAAGAAAGGCTAATCTTTGATTGAGCAACAAGTTGTAGGGTCAAAAAGAAAATTGCTTGGGAACAAGAAACAAAGACAATTGAGGAGAAGACGCCATGCTCGACTTCCTCAAGATATCTACGAACGCGTGGTGAAGAAGCTTGAGGAAGGAGAAACCGCAGCAAGGGTCAAACTCCACGAGAAAGAAGTTCCTAAGGCAATAAGTGAAGCAATCAACATGAAAAAAGAAAAAGGTAAAGATTCAATTAGTCATGTTGTTTGCACTGATCATCTCTCTATGTCATCCAAGAGCAAAAAGGGAAGAGGAAAAAGGAGATGCTTCAAGTGCAAGGAATTAGGCCACTTCATTGCGTCTTGTCCACACAAAGACAAGGATGAAGGAATAAGGAGATGTTTTGGATGCAACGATAAGGACCATATGATCACTTCATGTCCGCTCATGAAGAATCAAAGACATGCACCCTCCAAGATGACCCTCACTAAGAAAAAAGACAAACAACAAGTGTCATGTCAGGTTGAGCGACGCTTCTGCTACATGTGTGGTGAGCATGGTCATCTACCTAAGGTATGTAAGAAGGGTAAGGTTCCTAAGCAAGTAAATTTATCTCAATCTTATTTGCTTAGGAGACCCAAATCATACACTTGTGCTAGATCAGTAATGAGATCACCTAGAACTAGCACAACTGCTATTTGGGTACCAAAGGCTCTTTTAGATGAACGTTATGGACCCATTCCGAGATGGGTACCAAAATGTGCCAACTAGACCATGCAGGTGCCTCGAGATGGACTAGAGACCTTGGGAGAGATTAAGATGGTTAATTCAAAGTCTATGCTTAAGCTACCAATTTTATTGTCTATTTAATGACCCAAGGTTGAATTATTGTGCAATAATAATCCCATGTTCATCTCGAGTTAAATAAGTTGTAGAGGTCCTTAATCATTATTGGTGAATCAAGCAAAGGACTTTGATGAGAATCTGCAACTTGCTCTCCAAAGGACGGTACCCGTGTATCTTAAGTGCATTATTTCCAATCAGTATTGCTCTTAAGTTGGATTGTCGTGCTATACCTATCCTTGGAGTAGTTATGCTTTTGAGATTGCTTGTGTTGAATACCATTCAATTAATGATTCATGATTTCCAAGATCATAATGATGTTTGCTCAATCATGATTGTGTGCTTTATAGGTTATATCTCTTGAATCATTCAATGGGTAGCTTTTCATTTGATATGTCTACCATGATTAACTCTCTTGGTGTATGTGGCTAAACCTGTACCTTTTTGTAAATCATGTTGTGTGGTTTTTAATGATTATGTATTAACCTATGTGCAAGCATGATAGTTTTGTTTAGTCCACGTTCACATGATTACTTTGTCTTGGTACTCTGTGTATACCAAAACAAGAAATCCATGTTGTGTCTCTAATGCACCCTCTCGAGCTATGAGGTGCATGAGCAAAATGTAAAGCCCTAAAATTGGGGTAATATATATATATATATATATATATATATATATATATATATATATATATATATATATATATATATATATATATATATATATATACATATACATACGGTGGCACTAAAATGCACCTGGGTGCATTCTCTATATTGAATGCACCTAGGTGCAATAACACCCCGAGCACGCCTCCCCATAAGAGCACGCCCTCGGCCCTCCTGTACGCGCGCCTCCCTGCCCCCCGCCGCGGGTATCCTCTAATTGCAAACTTAAGTCTCTGTTTTTACTCCTTGATTACCATTGCATGGTGTGTTGTTGCTCCAGTTGCAACGTTTGTTGCTTGTTGATTGCAACTATGGGTATCCGCTAATTGCAAACTCATGATTGCGTGTTGTTCTGCAGGATGCAAACATACTTGATGTGTTTGTCCCAGGGTGCGGCAAACATTTGATACAAGGGAAGAAGCCTACCTCTTTTACCTTGACTATGCAAAGTTGGCTGGTTTTAGTGTCAGGACAAAGAGGTGTAATTGCAACTGCTGATGTGGTGTGATTGCAACCCCGCATTAGGTGTGATTGCAACTACTGTATAATTCTACCCAAATATCTGTTAAAAAATGTAAACAAAATGATTGCAACTGTTGGTGTGTTGTAATTGCAACTGCTGGTGTGGTGTGCATGCAACTGCTGAGTTGCTCTGATGTGATTGCAAGTACTGAATAACTCTGGAAAAATTTTGTTAAAAAAATATGATTGCAACAGCTGGTCTGGTGTAATTGCAACTGCTGGTCTGGTGTGATTGCAACTTCTATATAACTAGATGCAACTGCTGGTCTGGTTCGAAAATTGTAGCATTCCGTCGGGAGCGTGCGGGTGGGACGAAGACGAAGCGTCGGTTCGGCCTAGGTGGGGCGATTGCAACTGCTGTATAATTCTACCCAAATATGTGTTAAAAAATGTAAACAAAATGATTGCAACTGCTGGTGTGTTGTAATTGCAACTACTGGTGTGGTGTGGATGCAACTGCTGAGTTGCTCTGATGTGATTGCAAGTACTGAATAACTCTGGAAAATTTTGTTAAAAAAATATGATTGCAACTGCTGGTCTGGTGTGATTGCAACTTCTATATAACTAGATGCAACTGCTGGTCTGGTTCGAAAATTATAGCATTCTGTCGGGAGCGTGCGGGAGGGACGAAGACGAAACGTCGGTTCAGCCTAGGTGGGGCGGTTGGCTCGGACCAGGTGCTCCTGGTGTGTAGGTTCGGCCTGGGTGCATTCTCTATATTGAATGCACCCAGGTGTAATATATAAATACAGTATATATATATATATATATATATATATATATATATATATATATATATAGGGAAGAGGTAATGGAAGCCCTGGGCTTCCGTTAGTGGGGGAAGCCCCAGCCAGGACGCCAACCAGATCGCGGTCGGCCCACTGTACGCAAGCATGCGTCAGCCATGCATATGATAGCCACGATTCCCGGATGAGACGTGATAGGTGATATACGCACGCATAAATATATGTAGAAATGTGCATAAATCATGCATAGAAGGAATCTTTTGGACCACGAATCACGGGAACGAATATTACCATGTGTACACCGTTTACGACTGCATAATGTTGTGTAACATAATAGCGTAAACCATGCAACATTTAAATATCCACCGGTTTGAGATAAGGAAAGACGTGCTCCACGTTCGCGTAAATAAAGGCACAGTTACGGGAGGAAACAAATTCTCATTTACAGCCGCTCGTCCATGTTCGTATCTGTGATATTGGCGGCGGTTAACGACTGCATAACGATGCGTAAATAAACCGTTTACGACTGCATAACGATGTGTAACATGATAGCATAAACCATGCATTATATAAATCTTGACCGGTTTGATATAAGGAAAGACGTGCTGCATAATCGTGTAAATAAAGGGACAGTTACGGTTTGAGGAGCATTAGTAGAAGGAAATAAATTTTAATTTATAGCCGCAGTTCGCGGGTTCTTCTCGGGCGGATTCCAGCGTAAAACGTGAGCTAAAACAGCGTAAATGAGTACGAATTTTAGCGTAAATCATACAACATTTAAATAATGCCCTCCTGATGATTACAGTAGTACAGTTTTAATAATTTACCCTGGGGCTATACATGCTGACTGAATTTCTGTGTTATTTCCAACTGCACATATATATTTTTATTCTCTATTGTTTCAACGTGTATTTACACTGTATATATACGTATGTAGCATAGTATACAACAGTCGTTAACTAAATTGTGATGGTGACTGATATGAGAGATCGATTCTCTAGATCGCCGGACTATGGATGTTGAACAACGAAACCCTATTCCGAACAATGCTCCTGAACACCACCTTGCTGCCGCTCTCGCACTCGTCGATGCATTGCTCAAGCTCCTCGTGCTTCTCCTGCGCGACATCGGCCGTCGTCGGCGTCTCCGGCTTCTTGGCGAAGGCAGCAGCCACGAAGGCCGTCGGGGCCTTCTTGTTCGAGCACGACGACGCGGCGGCAGACACGGACGCGACGGTCGAGAACACGGCGGCGGAGGCGGCGGCGCTGGCGGCCGCGACGTCCATGAGCGCGGCGGCCATCTCGGCCTCCTCGGCGGTTCCGCTCCCGTCGAGCCCAGCCCCAGTAGGCAGGCGCGCGACGGACCTGGCGGCGAGGCGGGCGAGCTCCCTGTGGAGCGCCACCGTCGCTCGTTCATGGTGGAGCGCCACCATAGGTCGCCTGCCTTGAGGCGACACCGCTGCTGGCCCCCAGGATCACCGCCGCTCGCACGCCCGAGGGAACTGCCGCCGCCACTAAAACCTAATCCCTGACGGCGTGGGGTGTTTTTATAGTGTCAGCGTGGGACTGAATAATTGAACGCGTGGGCCGGATCGTGGGCCTGATGCACGTAATATGCGCAGACTATATTTGCATAAACTGATACACACATCAGCATAACTCGTATTATAATTTAGCGTAAGCACAGTTAGGTACAATAAGCCAAAAAGGGTCTGGTGCGGTCTGCGCACCTGGTCAGGGCTTCCTGTAGTTAAATAGAGCCCAGGGCTCTAAATACTATATATATATATATATGCAAATATTGATATAAAAATGTTTTGGAATTGTGGAACCGTTGGAGATTTATTAGGTTTTCTCTCTTTGTGCATATTCCATTAATAGGAATTATAAGGGTCAAACAACAAATAAATAAATATAGAAATATTCATCTCATTATTGTATTATTACATTTGTATTCAAATTCATGAAACAAGCTTGAAAATGAAATAGAGGTGAATGGAGGAAAAATAAAGGGGAATAACATACACTAACAATATATATATATATAGTCTTGCATTCATGCTGGTGTTTTATTTGTGCATCTAAAGGTAAAAGTTGGAATTCAAACTTGAAATTGATTTGAAGTTAAAATAGAAATTAGAAAGTCAAATGGAAAAAAATGGGAAAGGAAAAGTTCATGAAACCCTTTTATTCCTCCCATAAATAAAAGGGAAAAGAATGAATCATAATATTTTAAAACACTAAAGTTATATTCACATTAAAGAATATTTGGCCCTTAGAATTTGAAGCTCAAAACAGGGATTTAAATTCGGTTTGAACACTTGAATTTGAAATAGGAAAGGAAAATCAGAAAATGAGAAAAACAAAACATGAAAACGTTTGGTGGGCTGAATTACCCTTCCTCGGCCCACTAACGCGCGCACCGTGAGCCATTTTACCACGCGCGCTGGCAACCTCCTTCCACTGCCAGGCCAACCCCATCCACCAGCCAGAGCCGCGCGCGTGCTTCTGTGCTGGCTTGGTCGATGACGTCGGGCCCCCACCTGTCGGATCTATCCCCTTCCATCGCACGCGTCCAGCGTAACAGCCCGAGTTTCTTGGCCCCGGGAGAAGCGCGCGCGACCCGTGCATGGGGCACCGATTCCTTCGGCCGTCGTGGGGCCTCTCGGGTCATATATACCGCCGCTCCCTTAACTGTCTGGTTGTAACGGTCGCCATGTGCATCTACGTCGGATCGAGAGGAGGAGAGAGAACTCAAACCGAGAGCTCCGTTGCCTGGGGAGAGAGAGGAAAGCTGTAGCCACCGTGGTGAATCGTGCGATGGCCGGGGCGAATAAGTCTGTCGCCGCCCCATCTGACCCATCGCATCTTGGCTTGGGTCTGTGCCCCACGCTTGCGGGATTACCTGCGCCGCGCCGAAGCTCTACCAATCCACCGTCGTGACATTGTCTGTCCGTTCCGAGCTCCATCGTCATCACGCCATCGGGTTGCGCATGCGCCTTCCCCCGGACGCGTCCGCGTGACCCTTCCGTGCGCCCTTTCCGTCGCCTCCACCTCCGTTGGGCGCTCTCCACCCGCGCACCCGCCACCACCGACGACACCGTGGGCAGCCCCGTCCGTGTCACTGCACCGTTGAGCACGGTAAGAACCCGTCCATGATGTTAGCATTCTCCTTCACTTCGTTTAGCTACCCCCTGTGTCGCGAATCGGTCCTAGGGCGAGGATGGCGCTACTCGTTGGTGATGGAGCATCGTAGGGTGTCTCTGTGCAGCGGTGTTACTTAGGCTGGAGGTAGAAGGAGAAGTGTGGACCGTTGATCGTGGATCAGGCGCTGCTGAGTTGATGGGAAATTATCCCTGCGGTAATGGGATCTGAGCTATTGGATAAGGAGTGGATAGCCAGGATTAAACCAAGGCATAACCCTTCGCTTCATTAAATCTTGACCGTCAGATGGTAATCGGAGGCGTTGGATTATATCTCGGTTACTTTAAATCTTGAACGTCAGCTGGTGATCGGACGGCTGATCGCGACCGATACCCCTTCGACCAGGAAGTTTTGTTAAAAAGACCTCGAGAGAAAGAGAAATAAACCCGCGGTCCTGCAGTAGTGGGTGCTGTGTCTTAGGAACATTTACTCTAGAGACCCTACAGTTCCGGATAATTGATGCGCAGTCCGAGGATTTTGTAAATAAGAGAAATAGAGTTAAAATAGATTTTAATATAAAAATAAGTGCTAGAACTTGTATAAATCATAGAAATTTCCTATGAACTCCAAATTAATCCATTCCAGTTCCTATAATTTTGTAATAATGTTGTTTATCACATAGTGTCCCTGTTTTGACATAAAAACTATATTAAAATTAATCTCCTAATTAATCTAGTACCTAGTACATAGAACCTTCGGAAATTCATAACTTTATCGTTTTAATTCTGATTCGACTCGTTCCAGTTGCGTTAGTCTCGTATAAATATTTATTATGCAATAACAACATTTATTATACCATGTCCCATTATTTCATGAGTATACCTTTACTTAACTTATGTTGGTTAGTCTTGTTGATGTGCTCATCATTATCTACTAAAATATGTTCTATGGTCAATTTATAACTTAGATTAAAGGTTGAGATAATTATTTAAAGAATAACCTCTTATATGATTTATATTAACCAATTTATAATATAGTTTGACATTTTAATCACATAAATCTTCTATAAAATCATAACTCCTTTACTGTAACTTCAATTATAGTGGTTCTCGATCCCACGATCTCATAGCAACGCGTAGAACATTATTATTCAGTTTGTACTCATGTTTGGTGTGATGTTAATTTTGTCTATACCATGTTTGTTTGTATTGCTACGACTAGCAGTGAGGTTTCAAGGATCTGAAGAATCACCCTGGTAACTGGAATCTCAAGTGCCAGGCAAGTTGTGCCCTTGATCCACTTTTATTACCCAATAATATTCTTTATTATCACTATTCAATGCATAGGTTTAATTTTGATGGGACCCAATAGGTCACCCTAGTCTGTTACCTTGTTTACCCTGAATCACTTAGGTAGTTCTGCTATTGCTTTATATGGTTTTGGGATTAATATTTCATTATATCCATGTTCCAATTATTATGTTATTTTATTTATGTTCATGACAAGATCATTATATTATTGTTAATTGGAACATGGAGCTTAACTTGAGAAACACGTGCCACCACAAGGGAGGAATGGGACCCCTTGGCTAACTAATTAGGAAAGCTAGTGGAAGACTATCTTACCCGAAAAGGGCAAGGGCAGTAGGGGAGTTGCATGCAAGGAGGTTCTCGGGTTGATTTTGCTGTGATGGCAGTCAGACGAGGGATTCTTGCAAGTGCTCTTCCCATAAACTGTAGCGGGTTTTCAAAAGCTAGTGGAACTTTGTAAAGGCCTCGTAGTGGATCCATAGCCATTCACCTCGGTAGTGTCTAAGGGCCTTGCAAACCCTGGAGACATGGGAAACACGACTTGTGGGTAAAGGGTACCACCTCTGCAGAGTGTAAAACTGGTATACTAGTCGAGCTCACGGTCAAGAGCAGCTCAGGACTCTCGCATGATTAATTTATGAAACTTAAATTCAATTTGTCATTTGCATTTGCATGGGTTTATTATTAGTTTTGTTCTATTATTGTTATTATGGTTTGGTATTTACTTACATTTAGTAATTGCTAATAAAATTTTGACCAACTTTAAAAGCAATGCTCAGCTTTAACCATTCTCTTTGGTAAGCCTTACACTTTACATGATCTCCCATCTTTGGCGAGTTCATGTCACATTATTCCCCACAACTTGTTGAGCGATGAACATGTGTGAGCTCACCCTTGCTGTCTCACACCCCCCGCAGGAGAAGATCAGGTGGTTCAAGAGGAGCCACATATCGAGGAGTTTGTTTCGATCTAGGTGGTGTCTCCTAGTTGACTTTCTGGCGCCAAGGATGGATTTTAGATCCTGTTAGATTTATCTTTTATTTCGTAAGACTTCCGCTATGTAATAAGTACTCTGATTATATTGTGACATTTATCTCTATACACTCTGTTATTATATATGTTGTCTTCTTTGGCGCATGTATGAGATGCACCCGACTTTGTCTCTTAAAGCCCGGGGTGTTACACAAAAGGAGCCCTCAACTGGTGACAACATGTGCTCTCACTCCACACTACCTAAAAGAATGGATCTCATGGCATTCAGGTAAAAGGCAAAGGTATGTTGAATGGAACTATGCAATTTCTTTGAATATCTTGAAGTTTCGTTGATTGTGATAATAGTTATGCTCTTGCCTTTCAATTGGTAGTATCTTGGCTTAGGTGCTTTATGCTTTAAAATGTTGTTTCCTTTGGTGCACCTAATAAAATACTTCTTAATTATGGTGTGCTTAGACATTGTGCTTTATATGCATGACCTTGTTGTTTTCAATTGGTATATGTGTTGCAATGATCATCATGTGTGAAGCATGCCTAGGTTGCTTTTAAAATGTTATATATCTTGAGGCATGCATTGTTTCCACTAGTCATAAGTTGTATTGTTGGAGACTTGTTCTCAAATGCTATGAATCAAGAACAAGGCAACATAAAATGTTAGATATTAAAGCCCTTCGTCCGCTGAAGCATTATTTCCCCAAGGATTTAATGAGCTTCGGACGAAGGTTATGAATAATATATCACGAAAATTGCATCTTCGTGATAAAAAATAAAACAATGCGAAATGAAATATAAAATACAAAACGTTACAAATATCAAGAATAAATAACATTATTTATTTATTTTATAATATGAACTCAAATATTAAAACATAATATTTGGGTACATTTATATCTTCGCCTTCATAGAAAACAATAATTCCAGAATACTGCGTTAGCAATTATAGGATTCCGTGAACAGTAAAGGAGTACTGTTCACCTATTTATAGGCACAGGACGCAGCCTGTAAGAAATTACAATCATGCCCCTTACAGAAGATCACAATTATAACTCAGACTCTTATGGACTAAAAAGTCATTCCATCTTTAAGTCGGTTTGATCCTTTGTAACACCCGGATTTTAGGGGTCCAAAACCCGGGCGCTAACATAAACACCAGGTATGCTGGGACCAAGTCTCACACATATGATGTATAGTGGCACAGGATCGAATGTCACATCTTTATATATAACAGGAGTTCTATACAAAATAAATGATTACATTATAAGGAGACAACGGTCCAGCAACCCAAAGTTGACTGGGAGACGACGACCTAGACCTCTCACGAACACATCGCAGCATCCTCCATGCGCATCATCCTGCGGTACCTGTTCTTGACCTGTGGGGTGTGTGAGACAGCAAGAGTGAGCTCACATACGTTCATCGCTCAACAAGTTGTGGGGAATAATGTGCATGAACTCGCCAAAGGTGGGAGCTCACGTGAAGTGTAAGGCTTACCAAAGAGGATGGTTAGAGCTGAGCATTGCTTTTAAAGTTGGTCAAAATTTTATTAGCAGTTACTAAGTATAAGTAAATACCAAACCCAATTAAGTAGTAGAACAAAAATAACAACTTCACCTGCGATGCAATGCATATGACAAATTGAATTTAGTTCCATAATTTAAACATCAGAGAGTCCTGAGCTGCTCATGACCGTAAGCTCGGCTAGTATACCAGTTTTACACTCTGCAGAGGTTGTACCCTTTACCCACAAGTCGTGTATCCCATGTCGCCAGGGTTTGCAAGGCCCTTAGACACTACCGAGGTGAATGGCTAGGGATCCACTACGAGGCCTTTACAAAGTTCCACTAGCTTCCGAAAACCCGCTACAGTTTATAGGAAGTTCCAATGCAGGAATCCCTTGCAGGACCGCCATCGCAGCAAAATCCTCCCGAGGGCCTCCCTACACTGACCACTCCCCTACTGCCCTTGCCCCTTTCGGGTAAGGTAGTCTTCCACTAGCTTTCCTAATTAATCAGCCAAGGGGTCCCATTCCTCCCTTGTGGTGGCACGTGTTACTCAAGTTAAGCTCTATGTTCCAATTAATATTAATGATATCAACATGAACATAAACAGAAATACAACAAGAATTGGAACATAGAGGTAATAAATGATTATCCCAAAACCATATAAAGCAATAGCAAACTACCCAAGTGATTCAGGGGTAAACAAGGTAGTGAGATAAACAAATCTAGGGTGACCTATTGGGTCCCATCAAAATTAACCTATGCAGATCATTATGATTAATTAGAACATGAGTGGGTAAAAAGAAGTGATCAAGGGCACAACTTGCCTGGGACTTGAGATTCCAGGTACCAGGATGATCTTCAGGTGACACGTGACCTCGCACTAGTCGTAGCAATACAAACAAACAGTGTATAGGCAAGATTAACATTACACCAAACATGTATGCCAAAATACATATTAATAATCTACATATTAAAATAAGATCACAGGAAAAAGAATTATTAATTTTGGAGTTGTAGATTTTAAGTTATGAATTTTCAAAGGTTTTATGTGTTTAAAATGGATTAAGTGAGAAATTAAATTTCTAATTGTTTTCATGACAAAACAGAGCCTCTAAGTGATAGAGAATTAAATTATAAAAATTTAGAAAGTGGAATGGACTAATTTGGAGCAAGTATGAATTCTCTATGAATTTATCAAGTTCTAGTAATTATTCTCATATTAAAAATCCATTTTCTATTTCATTTATTCAAATTAAATGAGTTCTGGACTGGGCCATAAAAACCAGAGAGGTCAGGGGCCCCGGTGCAAAAGTTCCTAAGACACAAACGACCCACCAGTTGGACGGCGGGTTGATTAACACATTTTCTGGGGTCTCCTTTGTAAGATAGAGCGGCTGAAAGGGTACGGGTTGACTCTGGCTGTTGGATCACAAACCGGCGGCTCCGATTAGATCGATATTTCATCGAACCGGTATGCCGCGACAACCGCTGGATCAACGATCGACGGATCGGATTTAATTGATCAGATCACTCCCCCAGAGCGTCCGATCTGGATCAAACGCTCGAGATACCCCGAGGCGAAGTGGTACGCCCCATCTAATCGCAGATGTACAGCCCCGATCCGACGGTACCCACGCGCCTCCCAACCCGCCGGTCGGACTGAGCGGCGGCGCCGCTGGTGCACGACGACGAGGTCGCCGGCGAGCACGAATCCCGCCCCCCGGAGACCTGCAGAAGTATTGAACGGGTGCTAATCCAAGTGGAGGCGATGGCGAGAGCAAGGGGAGTCTTCTTACCAAAGATGGCGCGATGCTGGATTCTGGCCATGGTGAGGGACAACTCCGCGGCTGAGACACAACCACGGCGAGCAATTCAGAGCGTTCAGGTCGCCAAGATCGCCTGGAAAACCTTCTCCCACATACAGCGTGCTCCAGTGATGTTCCCAGGCCCATCGCCATGTTCACGGCGTTGGCGAAACGTGATCCCGACGGCGGCGGCTGACTTCCTCCATGGCGGCAAGCTTTCTCTCCCCCTCGGTCTGTTTGCAGTACCAGGCGCTGTGGTGCGATGGCACGGGGTCGCGAGGCCATACCTTTATAGGAGCAGGAGGTGAGTCCGCACCGAGAAGATCGGCGCCGAAAGCTTACCAACCCCGCGGAGTTCACGGCAATGGCGCAAGGGCCACGGCCAGACCCCATGGGCCCACCAGCCAGCGAGAGAAAAGGGAGAAGCCGCAGAGACCGACGCGTGGGCCCGGACGTCAGTGAAGCAACTCGGGTGGGCGGCTGCAGGAGTGGGGAGATGGTGGGCCGAAAAGGAGAATGGGCGGCCCAGCTAGGGTTTTTCTTTTTCTTTTATATTTCCTGCTTTATTTCTCCCTCTTTATTTGTAAATTTCAAATTTGAATTCAAATATTGTTGTGAGTTTCACCTCTGGGTAAAATTTACAAACTCAAATCCCATTATAGAAGTAACATATTTTATCATATATATTTTTATTATTCATTTCACTCACATAGTATTGTTTCCTTCTTCTCTTTTTTTTTAATTCTAAAATTCCTTTTAACCCTTAAATTCCACTTTGGGCTTTAATATATTTCTAGTCACTTTATTTTTATGTTGTCACAAAATGCACAACAAATAAAGTCCAGCATGATGCACATTTTATTAAGGATTTATCCACTTTATCTATGCCTACTAATAATTATCATGAATGAAAAGGTACCACACATGAAGATTTATTTCTTTCTCTTACTTTTCAAAGTTGGGTATTACAAATCCTACCCCCCCTTAAAAAGAATCTCGTCCTCGAGATTTGTAAGGAACATGATACAACAAATTTAGCTTGTAGTCTAGATTTCAGTTTCTAGTTAGTTCAAAAATCAAGAGTCCCCTTTTTTTTATTAGTTAGTTATTAGGAGAGCATAGGTATATATGGTTATAGACACTTTATTATGCAGGATAAAAGATATCTTTTAAAGCCTATATAGGTTTGGGCAAGAAAGAGTGGGGTAAAGAAAGACTCCATCCAAGATTGTGGATCTTGATTCATCTGGCGATCTAACTTGATCTTTGAAGACTTGAGTTGATGCTTGATGTGGTTGGTCTTCTTTGGCCTTTCTTCTTGGAGTTGCCATCCGAGTTAAGGACATATGGTTAGGATATATGTGTGTAGGATGGATTATATGGTGCAGGTAGGTTAGAATCTTCTTGCTAGGTTAAAATTGAGGGGTTATGCAATTATCTGATGGTTAAGGTAGTTGCATATGGCCAAGTCGATCTGTCATTCTTAATTTAGTGCAGGGTGAACTAAGTTAAGACTGGTTCTATAGGAGTAGAGTCTAAACTATTTCATCAGTATTATCTAACATGTTTGATAAGTCACTTTAGATTAGATCAGATCTAGGTTAGATTGGTGTGACTAGTTTGACTAGATAAGATCTAAATAAATTTTGGATTAGCTCATGATTGTTATTCTAGGATGGGATAAATATACTAATTTGGGCAAGATGAATCCACAAGGATAAGGTAGAATCTTTTGAGGTTAGTTAGATCTATTAGGATGACATAAAATCTTTTCAAGGTAAGATGAATCTATTAAGGTAAGAGGGTATCTTTTAAGATAAGATGGGTCTATGAGGATAGATATATTTTAATGAGGGATAATCTAGTTTATCTAGTTATCTTATGAATTTATTTATATTTATACTATATATATGCAGATGTAATTGTGGACATTACTCCACAACCCATCACACTCAAACAAAGATCCAAATCAGACAAGTATCATAAGAACAAACATTCAAGTGCATAGATAACTATATATAAAAAAATTAGTTTTGTTTTTGTTCCTAGGATTAGGTCTCCTATTCCTAAAGGTCACTTTAGGCACAGGATTTCAAAGTGTGAAATCCACATTTGTCTTTAGAAAGAAAGATAAGAATAATCAGAGTAAGCGGAAATAGATGAGAAAAGATTAAGATGAGTTTAGAAAAGAATCAGAGTAGTAAGGAATGGTTGTCCAGTTCTATCTAGGTTTCGTCCTACAGTCAACATTCCTCTGATACCACTTGTAACACCCCGTCCAATCCCTGGACCGGCGGTACTTACTCCTGGCAGCTCTCTAGGATCATATATTATCCCCACAGACCAACACGAGTCTTTTGTGCGCACTTTATCCTCACTCATGCGCACCCGAGAAAACTTCCCGGTCGGTCACCCATCCCAAATTGCTCCAAGCCAAGCACGCTTAACTTGGAGGTTCTTTCGAGATAGGCTTCCGAAAAAGAAGATGCACCTTGTTGGTATGATTACACTATTAATTCTATTAAGCCTTGGGCCAGGACATCCCATCCCAGGGGCCAGGATATCACAATCCACCCCCCTTAGAAGACCGACGTCCTCGTCGGTCAACCCCAATCCAGGAACCTCCCCTCTTGGCCACGTCTGTATGTCTAGTGTCGTCATATGCCATGCCATGTGACCACTCCGGACCCACATGCGCCATGCGCCATATACCCGAACCCCCTAGCCCACACACGCCCGTGAAACCGCGAGGGTCGGCTCTGGCTGTTGGATCACAAACCGGCGGCTCCGATTAGATCGATATTTCATCGAACCGGTATGCCGCGACAACCGCTGGATCAACGATCGACGGATCGGATTTAATTGATCAGATCACTCCCCCAGAGCGTCCGATCTGGATCAAACGCTCGAGATACCCCGAGGCGAAGCGGTACGCCCCATCTAATCGCAGATGTACAGCCCCGATCCGACGGTACCCACGCGCCTCCCAACCCGCCGGTCGGACTGAGCGGCGGCGCCGCTGGTGCACGACGACGAGGTCGCCGGCGAGCACGAATCCCGCCCCCCGGAGACCTGCAGAAGTATTGAACGGGTGCTAATCCAAGTGGAGGCGATGGCGAGAGCAAGGGGAGTCTTCTTACCAAAGATGGCGCGATGCTGGATTCTGGCCATGGTGAGGGACAACTCCGCGGCCGAGACACAACCACGACGAGCAATTCAGAGCGTTCAGGTCGCCAAGATCGCCTGGAAAACCTTCTCCCACATACAGCGTGCTCCAGTGATGTTCCCAGGCCCATCGCCATGTTCACGGCGTTGGCGAAACGTGATCCCGACGGCGGCGGCTGACTTCCTCCATGGCGGCAAGCTTTCTCTCCCCCTCGGTCTGTTTGCAGTACCAGGCGCTGTGGTGCGATGGCACGGGGTCGCGAGGCCATACCTTTATAGGAGCAGGAGGTGAGTCCGCACCGAGAAGATCGGCGCCGAAAGCTTACCAACCCCGCGGAGTTCACGGCAATGGCGCAAGGGCCACGGCCAGACCCCATGGGCCCACCAGCCAGCGAGAGAAAAGGGAGAAGCCGCAGAGACCGACGCGTGGGCCCGGACGTCAGTGAAGCAACTCGGGTGGGCGGCTGCAGGAGTGGGGAGATGGTGGGCCGAAAAGGAGAATGGGCGGCCCAGCTAGGGTTTTTCTTTTTCTTTTATATTTCCTGCTTTATTTCTCCCTCTTTATTTGTAAATTTCAAATTTGAATTCAAATATTGTTGTGAGTTTCACCTCTGGGTAAAATTTACAAACTCAAATCCCATTATAGAAGTAACATATTTTATCATATATATTTTTATTATTCATTTCACTCACATAGTATTGTTTCCTTCTTCTCTTTTTTTTAATTCTAAAATTCCTTTTAACCCTTAAATTCCACTTTGGGCTTTAATATATTTCTAGTCACTTTATTTTTATGTTGTCACAAAATGCACAACAAATAAAGTCCAGCATGATGCACATTTTATTAAGGATTTATCCACTTTATCTATGCCTACTAATAATTATCATGAATGAAAAGGTACCACACATGAAGATTTATTTCTTTCTCTTACTTTTCAAAGTTGGGTATTACATCCTTCGTCTTTGGATACGCTATAGTGTCGAAGCTTCATGAGCGGTAGCTTCGGTATCACGTATGAACAGATTTGCCGAAGGTGTTTCTTCCTGCAGGACCTTTGGCGACGAAGCATGGTCCCAACAGTAGCCCCTTCGCGGCGCTAGATCGTTTTTCGTAACGAGCTTGAACCGTGAAAAAGTCTCTTAAGCTTTGGGTAGCCGAAGGTCCGAAAAACACCTTCCCTGAGCTCGTTGCCGAGAAACGATACAACTTCGGAGCACGGAGTAGTCCCACCATGCATATTTACCTTCTCGGGTTTTGTGGCCCACCGTTCAGTGGGTGCGGGCGACTGTTCGTCCGGTGTAGGAGACTTCATGATTCACCTTTTTACCTGTAGCACTATATAAATAGACAAGTAGGTGTGAAGTTACCACAACATTCATTGCAATTGCACTGTTTTGCTGCCAAAAATTTGACCATAGCCGAAGCTTGACCCTTGCACTCAAATGAAGCACCACTCCGGATTCTACTTCGTCACAAGAAGAGCTTCGGAAAAAAGGTTATTAATTTCAAAAAACTTTAGGAATTCATAATCAAATGGCTAGATTGCGCTCCGTTGCCAGGATTGAGCGTGAGGGAGACAAGGTCGAAGCCACTGAAACTGTTCCTATTTCCAAAGCAGTGAGGCGGTCTGGGCTGGCAACATCAGAGGATATATCTACTGCCGAAGCAAAACAAGCTGACGTTGAAGAAAATGAATCTGAGGATGAGTACGGTGCGATGCTGTCTAAACCCAGCCACCTAGAGTTTGGGAAGTCTACTATTACTGAGGGTGACATGGCTAAGTTACTGAAGTTAGGCTATTTCAGTGAAGACAAAAAGGAGCTGATTCGCTTCGGGGGAGAAGAGATTACCCCGAAGCCTAAAAAAGATGAGGTAGTAGTTTTTAAGAGCTTCTTCAAAGCGGGGTTAAGATTTCCCCTACATGGGATGATTGCAGATGTTTTAGAGATTTGGGATTCACCTTCATCAGTTAACTCCTAACGCCATTGTTAGGCTTAGTGTTTACATCTGGGCACTCCGAAGCCAGGAGGCAGAGCCACTTGCCGAGGGTTTTTGCCGGGCACACGAGCTTCATTACCAGACAAAAGCTAGAGAAGACGGGTTGCATGATAATTTCGGCTGCTACAATTTTGCATATCAGAAAGATGCCAAGTATCCAGTTATCAGTTATCGTACAAAATGGCCAGCTGGCTGGAAGAGTGAATGGTTTTATGTCAAAGTGGATGAAAAGAAGGAAAAGCTGGTTCAGAGCCCTTTAAGGTTAACCTTCGGAGAAACTAGGCCTCAATGCACCATGAATCCGGATAGCCCATGCCAGATTGCACTGGGCGAATTTCGGGTTGTTGTAGAGCACATTGGCACCAGGGATCTAGTCCAAGAATTCTTAGCATTCAGAGTATTTCCAACTTTGAAGGAATGGGACATGCCGAAGCTGAAAGGAGAGAAGAAGAAGAAAGAGCTTGTTCAACTACCTTATCATTTCAAGTTTAAAAAACATTTTAAAACACCTTGCCAAGAGTGGTTGGATACAATTGAGGTTATGTGCAATGAGATCCTCGGCAACTATTCTAAAAAAGAAGATCAATTAATGACTGCGGCTTTCGGCACTCGTCCGAAGCGAAGAATGAACCGGGTGATGGATGCCTTGAATTTTGATTATCCTGACTATGAGCAGTTGGGCAAAGTTGCTGAAGGGCAGAAAAGAAAAAGAGTTGCCAGCGCTCTTGACAAAGAAGGTAGTAAATTGGTTAAAAAGGACAAAGAAATTTCTGAGAAAGGAAAACTGAGCCCTGAGCCGAAGATAGCTGCTCCAAAGAAAAGAAAAGCTGTATCCCCGAAACCAAAGACATCGGGCCAAGAGGAGGAAGCTCCTGCGACACCTTCTGCTGCCGAAGTGGAAGAGATTCTAAAGGTAATGACTGAACCTTTGCCTATCAAGCTAAGTCCGCTGGCGTCAGAACTGACGAAGTTTTTCAGAAGGAAAAAAAACCTTCGGCAACAGAAAGTCCTGCTAAGCCGAAAAAGGAGAATTATCCAAGTGGCCGATGTCATTCATCAGACACCGCCACCGACATCGGCGTCAAAAATATCATTTATTGAAAGCGCTGACACTGCCGAAACCGCAGCCACCGGAGCCGAAGCCACCGGAGCCGAAGCCACCAGAGCAGCCACCGGAGCCGAAGCCACCGGAGCCGAAGCCACCAGAGCCGAAGCCACCGGAGCCGAAACTGAGACCACCGAAGATCCCAATCTAGAAACCACACTTGGTGATATTGATAACATACTTCAAAAAATGGCTGAGGAAGAAGCTGCTGCGGTCGATGTGGACATGACAATTGAGAAGGGAAAAGAGCAAATTGAAGATACTTTGGAAGAGGAAGATTTCAATTTTCAAGATATACTGGGACAAGAGTTATCAGAAACTGAAAAAGAAGAGCTAAAGAAATATGTCGTATCCTGTGGGTACAAACCAGGGGCTCTGCTGTTTGGCGGAGTCAATGAAGGGAAACTAAGATGCCTTCGGAATTGAACCGAGGCCAAAGTTGTTAGGACTTTCTCAAAGAATGTTGGGCTGCCGAAGATTGAAGCGGACCTCTGCAGGTACCAGCGACAGCATATCGCCGGTAGCCTGTTCTATGCTAATTTCAAGGTAAAAACTCTCAACTTTTATTGTTTTTTTAATCAAAATGTTTTCTGACGAAGGTTATTTTGCCAGAGTATATTATTAAGTAAAGTGCTGAGGATGCAACAAGATCTTGAAGACGAGAAAAACGAAGCTACCATCAAAGATCTAGAAAATAAAGTCGAAAGTTATGAAGCTGTTTTGAAGAAAAAGGACTTCGACATTCAAGAACTTGAAAATAAAGTTAAAGATCACGAAGCTGCCTTGGAGAAGAAGGACTTCGTCATTCACTCTATGGAAGGTTCACTGGCTGAAGCTCAAACTGAAATTGACAAATTAAACAGCGAATTACTCATAAAATCAGAAAAATCTGAGCAAGAAAAGAAGATTCTTGAAACAAGTCTCAAAACCGAAATTGAGAAGAATTCAAATTTGCAGAAATCATTGAAGGAGCTTCAGGAAAAATGTTTAGATTTCGGCAACCGATGTGTGCAGCGGCTGAAGGATGTGTTTTACTCAATTGGGGCCAGCTCTGATAAGTTTACACCTTCAGCTGAAAACTTGCCGAGCACCTTTGAATACATTGAGAGCGAAGTTGATGCACTTGACGAAGTTATTGCTAGGCATGTCGATTTCTGCGCCCTGTTAGCTTCTCGAGGCACGGCTACTGCTTTCCTGAAGGCTGGCTGCACGCATGGGAAAATTATTAATAGGCCAAACTTCAGTTTGTCGCCAGCAGATTTGATTGACATCCCCAGCCTAGCTCAAAGCATAGGAAACAGGTTTATGACCCAGATTTGGATAAACGGCGGGCGAAAAATGGCTGGTGACGAAGCTCGGAGCCACCTTAAGCCAGTGAGAAACTTATACTTGTTACTTTTACCTTTTCCTTGACCTCTCTCTTTTCTCATTCCGTTTTAATATGTACAGGATGATGAAGCTAAAGAATGACGAGCTGAAGCCTTAACAGATGTTCCGAAAGACTTTGCTGCATAAGATTCTAGAGAAAATTTTGTAATATGATTGTAAAGAAACTTATGTAAATTTGTGCGTACCTTGTAATATATCTTTTCCCCTTTGTCCGTGTACAATCTTCTTTGCTGTGGACGAAATTTTCTTTTTGAGCCGTAGGCGAAAAACACCTTCCCTTCTTTTCGTACACAACGAAGCATAAGAATTTCTTCTTTCTATTTTTCTTCGAAGCTTTATCCTTCATAGCTGGAGCATCTGCCTTTTCTGTATGATATGATGATAATGATCCTATGTATGTCTAAATGAATGTTTATGAATGCAAATGTCATGATGTGATGTATCGTGCAAATGAATGTCCGGATATATATTCGAAACCATAATCATAGCCTTCATTCCCTTAGGAATGATTCAAATCTTTTTGCCGCTTATTTTTCGGCTTCACCATTTACTTTTCGGTGTATCAGCGCTGACTTTTCGCTGTAAGCCTCCCTTAGGAGCTTCTTCGCCTTTTACTTCGGCGGAATCAGCGTTTATTTTTCGCTGTAAGCCTCCCTTAGGAGCTTCTTTGCCTTTTACTTCGGCGGAATCAGCGTTTATTTTTCGCTGTAGGCTCTGCATTCCCTTAGGAACGACTTTTGAGCTTCTCCCTGTTTTCTTTTCTTTTTCCTTTGCACTCGATGGTGCGTTCTCAGCTTTTACATTTACATCTTTGGGGGATATTGCTCTTATAGAGTTGAAATAAGAAAAAGAAAAATTACATGCTGTGGCCCCATTAAAAACCTTTCTCCCCCTTTGGAAAGGAAAAGGGTGCCACAAGAAAAAATAGAAAAAATTACATCAAGCTAAACAGAATATCGCCGAAGCTCATCCGCATTCCATGATCTACGAATGTCGTTGCCGTCCATATCCTTCAATCTGTAGGAACCGGGTCTTGAAGAAGATACTACCAAAAAAAGGTCCTTCTCACTTCAGCTGTAGCTTGCCTACTGTCTCTGGGTTGGCTACTCTTCGAAGCACCAAATGTCCTGGCTCAATATTCTTTAGGCGAACCTTTCTATCACGCCATTTTATTGTTTCAGCTTGGTATTTATTGATGTTTTCCACAGCTTGAAGCCCGATCCCTTCTATGGCATCTTTTTCCACAGAATAATCGGCTTCAGCTTTGTCTTCTGCCGAAGCTACTATTCTTATTGATCCTGCTTTTGCTTCTTCTGGAGTTATTGCTTCGTCACCAAACAGCAATTTGAAAGGTGTAAAACCTGTTGATCTTGATATTGTTGTGTTGTGGCTCCACACCACTTTGATTAATTCATCTGGCCACTTTCCCCTGGGCTGATTGAAGATTAACTTCATTATTCCTGTCATTATGATGCCATTAGCCCTTTCAACAAGTCCATTTGACTCCGGATGTCGAACTGATGCAAAATGGATCTTCGTGCCAATTTGTTCACAAAATTCTTTGAAAGCTTCGGAATCAAACTGCGTTCCATTGTCCACAGTGATGGCCTTTGGCACTCCGAATCGATAGACAATATTTTGCCAAAAAAAACTTTTGAATAGTAACCGAAGTTATTGTGGCTAAAGGCTTTGCCTCAATCCATTTAGAAAAATATTCCACTGCCACTACAACATATCTTAAGTTCCCTTGTGCTGGTGGTAGCGGATCTAACAAATCAAGGCCCCACCTTTGCAATGGCCAAGTGGGTTGTATTAACTGGATTAAAGACAAAGGTTGTTTTTGATCTCTTGCACATTTCTGACAGCCTTCGCACTTTTGGACTAATTCCGCTGCATCCGAAGCTGCCTTTGGCCAATAAAATCCTTGATGAAAAACTTTTCCCAGCAAAGGCCTAGATCCAATGTGAGATCCACACAGGCCTGCGTGTATTTCCTTCATCAATTCTATACCTTCGGCTCTGGATAAACATTTGAGTAGTGGAGAACAGACCCCATGCTTGTACAGCTCCCCTCCTATTATTACATATGGTCGAGCTCTTGCCTCTATTCTCTTGTTATAAGCTTCGTCATCTGAAAGGAAGTTATCCTGAAGGTAAGAGATGATCTCAGTTCTCCAGTCTTCACTATAAACAGGAGATATATTGAGGACTGCTCTTTCAAGGAGTTCAACCGAAGGTGCTTTTATTGTTTCGAAAAATACTTTCGAAGGTAAGAGTAGCCCATGTGCTGCTGACTTGGCTAGCAAATCAGCATGTTCATTTTCTTCTCGAGGAATATTTTTGACAGAAAACCCTGCAAAGGAAGCTTCAGTCCTTCGGACCATGTCTAAATATTTCTCCAGCTTCGGGTCTCTTGCCTTACAACTCTTGTCAATATGACCAGAAATAACCTGGGAATCAGTTTTAAGAACTGCCCTTCTAATTCCCATTGCCTTTAACTTCTGAAGACCCAAAAGTAAAGCTTCGTACTCAGCAATGTTATTTATGCAGCTGAAATCAAGTCTTGCTGCGTAGCAAGTTTTAACTTTGGATGGTGCGACCAACACAGCGGCTGCTCCTGCCCCGAAGGTTCCCCAAGAACCATCGCAGAATACTGTCCAAGCTTCGGCATCTTTACTCGCTTCTTCTTCCTGAGCCCCTGGCGTCCAGTCAGCAATGAAGTCTGCTAATGCTTGAGACTGAATCAAAGATCTATGCACATAATCAATGCAAAACTCGTTGAGTTCCGCAGCCCATTTTCCAACTCTTCCAGTAGCTTCTCTATTTCTCATAATATCCTTCAATGGTTGTGAAGAAGGGACAATTATATTGTATGCTTGAAAATAGTGCTGAAGCTTCCTGGAAGCCATCAAAACAGCATATAGCACCTTCTCCAATTCTGTATAATTTTTCTTTGATAAACTAAGAACTTCGGATACAAAGTATATTGGGGCTTGCTTTTTGACTTGCCCTTCAAGCCTCTCTTGGACAAGTGCCGCACTTACCGCTGAGTGCGAGGCTGCAACATATAACAACAGAGGAGCCCCTGGCGTTGGTGGAGTTAACGTCATTAGGTCTATCAAATATTGCTTCAGCTCTTCGAAGGCTCTCTGCTGAACTGGTCCCTATTGAAAAACTTCGGCTGACTTCAGCACTTCGAAGAATGGTAAATTTCTCTCTTCTGATCTAGATATGAATCTGTTGAGAGATGCCAGTCTTCCTGTCAATCGTTGAGCCCCCTTCTTTGTGCTTGGTGGTTCCATTCGGAGAATAGCTTCGATTTTATTTGGATTAGCCTCAATCCCTTTTGTTGAAACTAGGCAACCAAGGAATTTCCCCTTCTTTACTTCGAAAACACACTTTTCTGGATTCAGTTTTAGACTGGCCTATCTAAAATTAGCGAAAGTCTCTTGCAGATCAGCAATGTGATTTTCTTGCTTCGTGCTCTTTACAATGATATCATCGACATAAGTTAGCACATTTCTGCCTATCTGAGAATGAAGAACCTTTGCTGTCATTCTGCTGAAGCTTCCTCCAGCATTCTTGAGCCCCTCAGGCATCCGAAGGTAACAATATGTTCCGCTAGGGGTTATGAAGCTGGTTTTTGGCTCATCCTCCTTATTCATCCAAATTTGATGATAGCCTGAATAACAATCCAACAGACTCATAAGTTCTGATGAAGCTGCTGCATCAACTAGGGAATCTATCCTTGGCAATGGAAACTCATCCTTCGGACAAGCCTTGTTGAGATCAGTAAAATCAATACACATCCTCCATTTGCCATTGGCCTTTTTTACCATAACAGTGTTAGCCAGCCATTCTGGATACTTTACTTCTCTGATGACTCCAGCGCTGAGGAGTCTTTTTACTTCATTTCGAGCACCTTCGGCCTTGTCATCAGATATCTTCCGAAGCCTCTGCTTTCTGGGTCTAAAGGATGGATCAACATTGAGCGAGTGTTCAATAACATCCCTGTTGACGCCACAGAGATCGTTAGCCGACCATGCAAAGACATCTTTGTTGTTGAACAGGAATCTTATCAGGGTTTTCTCTTGTTCCTCAGACAATTGAGATCCCAGCAGCACCTTCTGCTCTGCGATATCTTCGCATAAAAGCATGGGTTTTGGCTGATCGGCCGAAGCAGCCTTCTCCCTTCTGTACTTGTACTGCTCACAAGCTTCGGCTTCATCTATATTGTGGATTGCCTTTGAATCAGTCCAATTCCCCTTGGCCTTTCTGGCAGCTTCCTGACTCCCATGAATAGCAATAGGTCCCTGATCCGAAGGTATCTTCATGCAAAGATATGTTGGATGAAGAATTGCTTCGAAAGCATTGAGTGTTCCGTGACCAATGATAGCATTGTAGGGATACTCCATGTCGACAATGTCAAACACAACTTGCTCAGTCCTTGTATTATTGACGAACCCGAAGGTCACTGGCATGGTAATCTTACCAAGCGCTACAATCTATCTTCCTCCGAAGCCACAAAGAGGGTGTGTAGCATCATGAATCTTGTCTTCGGGCTCTTGCATTTGTCTGAAGGCCTTAGCAAATATAATATCCGCTGCACTACCTGTATCAACCAAAACATTATGGACCAGAAATCCTTTGATCACACAAGAGATAACCATAGCATCATTGTGTGGGTAATCCTTGAGCTGAAGATCCTCTTGAGAGAAGGTAATTGGGATGTGAGACCATCTTGACTTGATGAAGGGTCCTTGTACCCCTACATGTTGTACTCTTCTTTGTGCCTCCTTCTTCTGTTTCTTGTTAGCCGGCTCTGAGCATGAACTGCCTGTTATCAGGAGAATCAGCTTCGGAGCCGAAGCTGTTCGAGCTTGGTTCTTGAACGAAGCCATCAGGTCAAAGAGTGGAAGTGAGTTCACCGGAGGTGGGCGCCAATGTTGGAGACTTGTTCTCAAATGCTATGAATCAAGAACAAGGCAACATAAAATGTTAGATATTAAAGCCCTTCGTCCGCTGAAGCATTATTTCCCCAAGGATTTAATGAGCTTCAGACGAAGGTTATGAATAATATATCACGAAAATTGCATCTTCGTGATCAAAAATAAAACAATGCGAAATGAAATATAAAATACAAAAAGTTACAGAATATCAAGAATAAATAACATTATTTATTTATTTTATAATATGAACTCAAATATTAAAACATAATATTTGGGTACATTTATACCTTCGCCTTGATAGAAAACAATAATTCCAGAATACTTTAGCAATTACAGGATTCCGTGAACAGTAAAGGAGTACTGTTCACCTATTTATAGGCACAGGACGAAGCCTGTAAGAAATTACAATCATGCCCCTTACAGAAGATCACAATTATAACTCAGACTCTTATGGACTAAAAAGTCATTCCATCTTTAAGTCGGTTCGATCCTTCGTCTTTAGATACGCTATAGTGTCGAAGCTTCATGAGCGGTAGCTTCGGTATCACATATGAACAGATTTGCCGAAGGTGTTTCTTCTTGTAGGACCTTTGGCGACGAAGCATGGTCCCAACATGTATTATGTCATCTATTCAATTGGTATCTTTTTGTGATGCAATTGATATATTATACCTAGACCAAGGTATGTTGTGATCCCCTCTAGTTCTGAGGACGCTAGAATGTGTAAGGTGCAAGTCATTCAAATAATTGATGCACAACTTTAGGGGGAGCACACATAACTTGTGTCTTTTAAGACTAACTATTTCTTGAGTGATCATGTATAGTCTCAAGGTGGAAAAGGGAAGATGAGCAAGAAATGGAGCAATCAGGACTTGGGTACCTCCACAAGTCGAGGAATTGGTATCTAAAGTTGTGAGAAATTGTGTATCTAAAGATTGCTCATGCTCTATAATAGTTGATGACCCTAGATGCTTGTCTTTAAATATCATGGAGCCATGACAGTGATGATCTTTCAATTGGTAGCCTTTGTAGTGTGCTTCAATTGGTATCTTTTGGTAATCACTAGAATAGAAGCTTCATCTTGTGCCACAATACTATAACTTGTTCTAAGTTTGGTGTCTTAGCAACAAGAAAAGGTCAGGATAAAGGATCAGGCACAAGTGTGAAGGAGCTCCCTAGAGATAAAACTTTCAAGATGGAAATCTTAAATTAGAGGCAAAAGAAACTCTGCCTACTTAGATGGAAAGTACACCATAACATGGTAAAGGTACAAAAGGAGGTATTGACCTTTTTGCATATTTGTACCTTAATTTTCCTCCAATGCTTGTGTTGCATATGTTTAATGTGTAAGGGGGAGTAATGTTAGTGTGTTACATTTTCCCTGATTAATACCATGTTGTCCCTTGACATCATCCTATGTTCTTGTTTGAATATGGTTTTGGTGTTTGATGTCAAAGGGGGAGAATTTGTGCATTAAAGCTTACCTCGACCTGAGAGGAAAGCTTATCTTAAGGGTGAAGATATCTTTAGGGTGAAGATTAATTTTTTGTGTGCTAAAGGACTCAAAGGGGTTTCCTTGAGTTCCTTTGATCTTAAGGAAGCCTTTGATCTTAAGGAAGAATGTGTTAGTTGTGTTGATAATACTTATCATATGCTTCTTGTTGTATTATATGGTGATAATGCATAATTAGTGCTTCCGATGATATGAATCAATTAGTATCTATTGTGTTTGTCCTGTAATAGATATTTATGTGGTTCTGGTGCTTTAAATTGGTATCTTAATGGTGAATAGTGGTAGGTTGATATTTTTGTGGTATATCCATTTAATTGGTGTTTAACTCAAATTCTATGTATTTGTGTGTTATACGCATCACAGTTTGATTCTTGACACAATGCATCCCACGGGTGCTAAGGTGTAGTTATGCTTCGAATTAGCCTAAGTATGTGCAATTTGGCATATAAGGCCAAATTTAAGATTTTAATGTAAGCACATATTTAGGGGAGCATTCTATAAACTTAGAATTCAAAAATTGTGCTTTGAATCTTATTCTTGTGTAAGTTGTAATTGTGTTGCCATCAATCACCAAAAAGTGGGAGATTGAAGGCTCTCTTGTGGGTTTTGGTTTTTGGATGACAACCCAATTAAAGGGCTAACAAGTGTGCTAAGTGTTGAACAGGTGCTTAATGCAAAGCTAACAGGGTTCACTGGATTATATATAGATAATGGGCATCATAAGTAAGATGGACATTGCTTAAGTGAGACTCGGTGTGTTTAACTCATAGACAACCGATCAAACCAAGGATGGAGGCAAGAAGAGCTTCGAGGTATCGAGTGCACGGGAGAAGGTCAAGGAGACCATGAACCCAAAGCTAGGGGTGAAGAAGAAGACTTGCAAAGTCAAGGTTGATCGAGTTAAGAAAAGTTATGATGCATCAAGGATCACTACATAAGGACATGACTTACAACCAATGCGGTAACATCTACAATTATGTGGTGTAAGTCATAAGGCTCAAGATCAAGCTCGGGAAGTGAACAAGGGGGTTGGAGCTCAGATATGTCAATCTAGATCAAGTCAAGTTGACTTGATGGTTTAGAGTCCAACATCGACCTCAAACATGCCAAATTGGGTAAAACGATGAAAAAGGTTAAGTATGTAAGGCTTGAGTGTTCAACCATTTTGCATACACCTCTTACTACAAGTTTGGTACTTTGGTTTGCTCTCTAACTCTTTCTGTAGAGAAAGTGCCATTCTGATCTCTGCTTGAGGAGAAACAGAAAAGATAGGAGAGAACAAAAAAGAGGTAAGTTTCTAGGACTAAATCAATTGGATTATACTCTAAATGTGTTTGTTTAAGTCTCAGGAAAATCCTCCCAAAAGATGAAGTCAAACGGAGAAAGAATGGAGGAAAAAGCACTTAGTGTGCTGTTGGATGGTGCACAGGACAGTGAATAGTAACTATCCGGTGCATAGGACAGTGAATAGTAACATGTCTGGTGCACAGTGCAGTGAATAGTAACCTGTCCGGTGCACCAACAGCTAGCTCTTCCAAAGAAGGAAACTGTCAATCAAATCCGTTATTTTTCATTGTTCGGTGGCGCACTAGACAGTGCGATGCACCCGCAACCAGGGAAGGCTGGGAGCTTCCAAATGAAGCTCCAACGGCTCCTAGGCCATTTAGGACTATAAAAGGGACCCTTAGGCGCCTCCAACAAGGACACAAGAGCAGCCAACAAGTCCATACATCATTTGGATCAATTCTTTCTCTCCCTCTCTTGTATATCTCTCTAGTTTATGTAGAGGCAAAGTTATAAGCCTTTAGAGAGAGGGGAAGTGCTACTGAGAGCTAGAGCAAAATCTTGGGCGCATTGTTACTCTGCCGAAGTGCTGTAGAGAAGATTGTAAGCAGCCACGTCATCGTTGTAACTAATATCAACATAGTGGAAGGCTCTATCTGTCGCACTAACAGATCTGAGCAAACAGAGGAAGGAGTTGAAATAGACTCCAAGCCAAGGTGTGGCTAACTCCAACGAGGACTAGGCAAGCATTTCAGGCTTGGCCGAACCTCGAGATAAATCCCTGTGTCTTTGTGCTCTGCTCTATGTTGTGTGATGTTTCTCTGTCTTATTTGCTTTTTATACTTGCACTTCAATACTTATATGTGGTACAACCTATCTTCAAAGTGCAGGGTACTTTAAGACAGGAACTTCAATTCTGCTGCAACCTACTCGAAGGGTCTTTTATTCTACTGCGATCCAGCCTTCGAGTAGAGTAAGAATTTCTAGTTTTTACAGTGATAATTATTATTTGCCTATTCATCCCCCTCTAGGCGACATTCTGATACTGTTCCTGGGCATAGGAAACTTTCAGATGTGCTATAGACACATGAAGTAGTCGGATGCCGTAAAGTAATAATCCTACTATTTTATTTGTGGTTGTCGTCTGATTAGCAGTATCATCTGGACTCACTGATTTACTCACCATGTATGCACTTATGGAATCACAGCTACTGAAACAACAAATGAGTCGCAACTGCATTGATGATGGCAACAGGGTATAAAGAAGGGGAAAACACGCATATGCAACTAATGAGTCTGTCAAAGAATCAACTTGGACCGCCTCGACCGCTATCCGCCACAGCTGAGCAGCTGCTTGAGCTCCTCGATCTCGGTCGCGGCGTCAATGGCCCTCTCCTCTAGCCTCGGAACCCTTAGCTTGGGCGCGTCCATCTCCTAGAGCACAAGGAACGCGGCCAAGGCGTTAGCGGCCTCGGGGCCCTCGGCTTGGGCGCATACATCTTCTAGAGCTCAAGGGACGCACCCACGCCGACAATGGTCTCAAGCACCTCGGGCGTGCACGACGACCTTGGCTGTGGCTGTGGGAGGCGGTGCCACGTTGTGAGTGAGCGAACGGATTGCTGGTTCCGCGATGGAGGGACGATGCTATCCAGTCGCCAACGGATGCTTCGGGAAAGGGCGAGTGAAGATGTTGTTTGTGCCGTTCAAATCACATCCGACGCTCTAAACTTTTTCCGTCGACGTGGACCATCGAGAGCAATCGTTTTGGACCGTGTTTCATATATACTAGTGTATTGTGCGCGCCATGCGCGCTTGTTGACCCGTTGTAACACCCACTTTGTAAATTGCCAGAAATAATACCAATAGAGAAACAATTTCTCTCTTTATGTAAGTTTGATCTTTATGCATCATCATATGTGAACACCATATTTTAAAACAGATAATTATAAAATATATGCCACTAACTCATTGCATCATGCTGGGAATTTGATTTTGTGTGCAATTTATGACAATATAAAAATAATGTAAAAAGAAATATAATAAAGTCCAAAGTGGAATTTGATATCTAAATGAAATTCTAGAAATTTGAAAAGAGAAATAAATATTATAAAATACAGGATAAATTCATAAATGAATAGATCCTATATTGGTAAGTTCAAATTGAATATATAAACTGAGAATAAACTTGCCACAAAGTTTGGAAACTTAAACCTGGAATTGATTTGAAAATTTGAATTTGAAATAGAAAAGGAAAAATAGAAAAGAAAATAGGAAATAAAAAGAAAGAGGAACACTATGCTTTCATGGGCCGGCGGCCACCATTTTGGCCCATCTACCCTAACTCTACCGCGCAGCCCACACCAGAAACCGGCGCCGACAGACCGGGCCCGCGCGTCATTCTCTCACCCGCGCCCGCGTATTCCTTCACCCACCGACCAATGGGGCCCGCTTGTCGGTCATCCACGGCGCGCGCGCTTGGATACTTTGCCTCTGACCGGTGGGCTCCGCCCGTCAGCCTCCCTCACTCGCGCCCGCGATTTTCCCTCTCGCCGACATGTGGGTCCCACGTTGTCAGCTCGTTCTTCTCCCAGGTAACAGACCACGCGAACTCGCGCGCGCGGACTTCGTCCTCCGCACCTTCCGCCGTGAACCGCGGATCTCGGCCCCGCGCACGCTCGGGCTCTCCTCGCTCCTATAAACCGGCCGCGACCCCCCCCCCCCCTGCATCCACTGCATACCGAACTGCGCCCGCCATTGCCGCCTCGCGGCCGCCGCCGGCAAACCTCCTCTGTGCTTGCGCCCCGCCTCCGATTTGTGGTCGAGTAGCGTCGCCGGGACCCAGGGAAGCCGTTTGTGCATCGGTCGGGCAGGACCGAACATCGGGGCAGCTTCAATTGCTCACCGGAGCAAATGGTTCGCGGTGGTGCCGCCATGCGTCGTGGCCAGGGCATACGACTGCGCGATTCGCGGTATGGTCCTCTCCACGTCTTTCGCCTTGTACTGCTCGTAGCATAGCGCCGTAGGATTGCGGATTAAGGCACCAGGTCGCCGACCGTGGCCTCGCCGACGGGCTGCGCCGCCGGGGATTATTGGCGCCGCCGCGTTGGTCAAGGGTAGGGGAGAGATACGTGCTCGCCGTTGGATCGAGCATCTTCGGTCGCGATTGAGCCTGATGCGTACCGCTTCGACCGGGGATCGCGCGCCGTCCGATCTCGATCGACCGGTAGTAAATCCGTATAGGTTATTTAAATCTGAGTCGTTGAAGTTCCATCGTGCGGCCTGTGATGCGTACCGGTTCGTTTAATTGGTGATCTAATCTGGGCGGTTGGCGTGCGATCGGACGGCCCAGATCATATCATACCCATCGGCCGGGTCGTTTTTCATAAGAACCCCTGAACTATACAGAAAACAACCCGCCGTCCTATTTTCACTGTGCTCTGAGTCTTAGAAGATTTACCCCGAGCCCCCTGACCTTTCTTATAAATGAGGCCCAGTCCAGCACTCAGTTAAATTGAATAAATAGAATAGAAAATAGATTTTTAATATGAAAATAATTGCTAGAACTTAATTAATTCATAACTAATTCATTTTAGCTCCAAATTGAGTCATTCCAATTCCTAAAATTTTGTAATAATATTCTCTATCATTTAGTGTCTTTGTTTTGACATGAACTCTGTCAGAAAATTTATTTATCATTTAATCATATTTTAATCACCTTAAATCTTAGGAAAATCATAACTTGAATTCTACAACTCCAAAATTAATGATTCCTGTTCCTATGATCTTATTTTAATATGTATATTATTAATGAGTATTTTGTTCTTATGTTTGGTGTAATGTTAATTTTGCCTATACCATGTATGTTTGTATTGCTACGACTAGTGCGAGGTCACGAGTCATCTGAAGATCATCCTGGTACCTGGATTCTCAAGGCCCAGGCAAGTTGTGCCCTTGATCACTTCTTTTCACCTACTCATGTTCTAATTAATCATAATGATCTGCATAGGTTAATTTTGATGGGACCCAATAGGTTACCCTAGTTTGTCTATCTTTATACCTTGTTTACCACTGAACTTTCTGGGTAGTACTTGCTAGTGCTATATGTGGTTTTGGGTATGGAGATACACCATTCATGATTATACTTTTGTTATCAGTTGTTATTTATGGTTCATGTTAAGATCATTATGTTAATTGGAACATGGAGAACCACCCGGGAAAACAGTGCTACCACGAGGGTGGAATGGGACGCCCTTGGCTGATTAATTAGGAAAGCTAGTGGAAGACTACCTTACCCGAAAGGGGCAAGGGCAGTAGGGGAGAGGTCAGTGTAGGGAGGCCCTCGGGAGGATTTTGCTGCGATGGCGGTCCTGCAAGGGATTTCTGCACTGGATCTTCCTATAAACTGTAGCGGGTTTTCGGAAGCTAGTGGAACTTTGTAAAGGCCTCGTAGTGGATCCCTAGCCATTCACCTCGGAAGTGTCTAAGGGCCTTGCAAACCCTGGCGACATGGGATACACGACTTGTGGGTAAAGATGCGCAACCTCTGCAGAGTGTAAAACTGGTATACTAGCCGTGCTCACGGTCAAGAGCAGCTCGGACACTCACATGATTAAATGATGGAACTAAATTCAATTTGTCATATGCATTGCATCGCAGGTGAAGTTGTTACTTTTGTTCTACTACTTAATTGGGTTGGTATTTACTTATACTTAGTAACTGCTAATAAAATTTTGACCAACTTTAAAAGCAATGCTCAGCTCTAACCATCTTCTTGGGTAAGCCTTACACTTCACGTGAGCTCCCACCTTTGGCGAGTTCATGCACATTATTCCCCACAACTTGTTGAGCGATGAACGTATGTGAGCTCACTCTTGCTGTCTCACATACACCACAGGTCAAGACCAGGTACTGCAGGATGATGCTCATGGAGGATGCTGCGATGAGTTCGTGAGAGGTCTAGGTCGTCGTCTCCCAGTCAACTTTGGGTTGCTGGACCGTTGTCTCCTCATAATGTAATTATTTATTTTGTATAGAACTCCTGCTATATATAAAGTTGTGACATTCGATCCTGTGCCACTATACATCATATGTATGAGACTTGGTCCCAGCATACCTGGTGTTTATGTTAACCCCGGGTTTTGGATCCCTAAAATCCGGGTGTTACAGAAGTGGTATCAGAGGAATGTTGACTGTAGGACGAAACCTAGATAGAACTGGACAACCATTATCTACTTACCTTGCTACTCTGATTCTTTCTAAACTTTTCTTAAACTTTTCTCATCTATTTCCGCTTACTCTGATTATTCTTACCTTTTCATTTTAAAGACAAATGTGGATTTCACACTTTGAAATCCTGTGCCTAAAGTAACCTTTAGGAATAGGAGACCTAATCCTAGGAACAAAAACAAAACTATTTTTATGGTTATCTATGCACTTGAATGTTTGTTCTTATGACACTTGTCTGATTTGATTCTTTGATTGAGTGTGATGGGTTGTGGAGTAATGTCCACAATTGCATCTACATATACACATAGGTATAAAAATATAATTGTAAGATAACTAGACAACCTAGATTATCCCCATTGGAACATATCTAGCATAAGAGATTTATCTTATCCTAAAAGATCCCATTCTAACCAATTCATCTTATCTTAAAAGATTCTCCCTTATCTTAATAGATCCATCTCATCCAAAAAAAAAAATACTCATCTTATCTTGAAGAGATTTTATGTCATCTTAATAGATCTAACTGGCCTTAAAAGATTCTATCTTATCTTTATGGATCTGTCTGATCCTAATAAGCATACTTATCCACCCTAGTTTAACAACCATGATCTAAAGCAAATTAATTAGATCGTATTTAGTCAAACTAGTCATACCAATCTAACCTAGATTCAATCTTGTGTAATAGATCCATCTTATCTTATGTAACACTCAAGATTGTATACAAGGACTATATAGTGATTTCTTCATTTTATGTGCCTCATTTGCATCATAAGAAAAGAGCACACACACAATTTAGAAATTAAGTCAAACAAAAGATAAAAAAAAATGCATCAGCTGGAGTTTATATGTTTGTGCATTAAATAATAAGGATAAAAATACTAAAACAATAATGACTAGAAGATGGAGCTTAACCCTAAATTGAGTTTTGGGGTTTTGAACAAAATGAGGAAAAGAGAAGGAAATATGAAAACATGAATAATATATTTAAATAAATATTCTCAAACTTAATACTTTTAATTGTACAAATATGGTTTGAGAATAAAAGTTGTTACAAGTTTGAATTTAAACTAGGATTGAAATGAGTTTGAATTTGAAAAGGAGAAAAAAAAAGGGGAAATAAAATAGAAAAGGGAAACTGTGCGTTGGGCCGATTCCAGCGCTTCTCGGCCCAGCTCGCGCTCAAACCAGCCCACCGCGCGGGCCCTATTGGCCATCTGCTCTCTCCCTTGCCTTGTCACTGACATCTTGGACCTGGCGGCAGACTTAGTCTTCATCTTCTCCGCCAAAGCCGCGCCAACCTTGCTGTGCCCGCCAGGATCGGAGCTCACCGTTGCGCCGTGACCGGGCATGGGTCCGGGTATAAGACCAACCAGAACCCGCAACCCCTTTCCCCTCATCCACCTGGTTGGCTGCGCCGTCGAAATCGCCCCGGTGAGCTTGTAATTTGGGCAGCGTGTGGTCTGGGTGGAGAGGCCCGCCTACGGGAGTACTCCAGGGCGCTTCGCCGGACCGTGGGGATCGCTTCCGTCGTGTTTCCAAGATACAGGAGTGTGTGGTGGTGAGGTAATCCCTCGTCGGTGTATTCACGGCGTCACCAATCGGCCATCGATTCGTGCCAGGCGTGCGAATCTTCCGCTCGTCGCCGCGGTAACGAAGCACTTCCTCCTACGTGGTATGCTTTCCCTTAATCCATTCACTGCATGCTTATTTGCGTTTCACACCGCTTAGTATCGAACGGGGGCAACGGTGGTGCTGTGAATTTGTCACCGTGGTTGTCTCATCGCCGTTCAACCGTAGGGTGCCGTGGGCAGGGTTCTGTGCCTAATGGCGGATGCAATTGGTTGAGGAATATGATTCAGGGAGTCATCGATTTGGCGAGGGTTGAGCGAATTGGAGAATGGTGCTTGGGTTGGTCGGATTGGCGGACGCGTTGAGCTCGCCGCCGCGCGGTGGCTCTGCTCTGGTGGTATGCCGCGTGAGGTTGAGGACGCCCGGGTGCCGTTGATGCTGTGATGGACGGCTGGGAATTGATCTGAGTCAGTGGGCCGTAGATCCGTGGATTGACGCTTGGGATTTGGTGTGCCGCGGACCGTAGGATTGGGATCCGACGTATGTGGGCGATCTCGGGTTCAAGTGTACCTCGGTCTAATCTGAACCGACGATTGCCGATCCGACGACCGCGATCGGCCGATACCCCTTCGTCGTAGTCTTTTACATAAGAGACCCCGAGAAACAACAGAATCGACCCGCCGTCCAAAGAGTGGTATTCACCGTGTCTTAGAAATTTTGCGCCGAACCCCCTGTGTTTCGGTTTAAATGAGGCCCAGTCCAGAACATAATAAAATCAGGGAAATTGAATTATAAAAGGATTTTTAATAGGAAAATAATTGCTAGAACTTTATAAATTCATAGAAAATTCATACTAACTCCAAATTAATCCATTCCAGTTCCTAAAATTTTGTAATTTAATTCTCTATCACCTAGAGCCTCTGTTATGTCATAAAAACAGTAATAAATTTATTTATCACTTAATCCTATTTAAAGCACATAAAACCTTTGAAAATGCATAACTTAAAATCCATAACTCAGAAAATTATGATTCCAGTTCCTAGGTTTCTATTTTAGTATGTAGAATATCTCTGTGTATTTTGCTTACATGCATGGTGTAATGTTAATTTTTCCCTGCATATGGTGCTTGTTTGTATTGTGGCGAGTAGAAGAGCCCGTTGCTGAGGATCCTGGTGAGCAGCAGGTGTTAGCTGAGCAGGAGCTCATTGAAGGCAAGTTGTGCCCTTGACCACTTTTTACCCAATAATGTTCTTTAATATCACATACTCATGCATAGGTTAATTTTGAAGGGACCCAATAGGTCACCCTAGATTGTTTATCTCATTACCTTGTTTACCCCTGAATCACTTGGGTAGTTTGCTATTGCTTTATATGGTTTGGGATAATCATTTATTACCTCTATGTTCCAATTCTTGTTGTTATTCTGTTTATGTTCATGTTGTTATCATTAATGTTAATTGGAACATAGAGCTTAACTTGAGAACCACGTGCCACCACAAGGGTGGAATGGGACGCCCTTGGCTGACTAATTAGGAAAGCTAGTGGAAGACTACCTTACCCGAAAGGGGCAAGGGCAGTAGGGGAGAGGTCAGTGCGGGGAGGTCCCTGGTTGATTTTGCTGCGATGGCTATCAGCCAGGAACCCTTTACTGGATCTTCCCATAAACTGTAGCGGGTTTTCGGAAGCTAGTGGAACTTTGTAAAGGCCTCGTAGTGTTGCCCTGCCGTGCTTCCTAGGTAGAGGTATATGGGGAGTCGCGACCCCTTGGCAGATGGGTAACATGACTTGTGGGTAAAGGGTACAACCTCTGCAGAGTGTAAAACTGGTATACTAGCCGAGCTCGCGGTCATGAGCAGCTCAGGACTCTCTGATGTTTAAATTATGGAACTTAAAGTCAATTTTGTCATTTGCATTGCATGGGTTTATTATTAAATTTGTTCTATTACTTTTATTATGGTTTGGTATTTACTTACACTTAGTAACTGCTAATAAAATTTTGACCAACTACTTAAAAGCAATGCTCAGCTTTAACCCCTAACTTTGATTAAGCCTTACACATCACATGAACTCACACCTTTGTGAGTTTGTGTCACATTATTCCCCACAACTTGTTGAGCGATGAACATATGTGAGCTCACCCTTGCTGTCTCACACCCCCCCCCACAGGAGAAGAACAGGTGGTTTCAAGTGGAGTCAGGTATCGAGGAGTTCGATCTGATCTAGGTGGCGTTTCCCAGTCGACATTGGCGCCGACGATCCTTAGTTTGTTTTATCTTTATTACTTTATTTTGTAATAAGTCTTCCGCTATGTAATAAATACTCTGATGTTAATGACATTTATCTCTATACACTCTGTTATTATATATGTTGTCTTCTTGGCGCATGTATGAGATGCACCCGGCTTTGTTCTTTAAAACCGGGTGTTACAGAAGTGGTATCAGAGGAATGTCGACTGTAGGACGAAACCTAGATAGAAATGGACAAACCCTTCCTTACTTACCTTACTCTGACTCATTCTATACGCATCTCATCTTGATCTTGTCTCACCTTTTGCTACTCTACTCTGGTTATTCTTACCTTTTCTACTCTGAGACAAGATGGATTTCACACCTTGGAATCCATACCCCTATGACATTTTTAAGAGATAGGAGGCCTAAGACAAAAATTAAAACTATTTTCTCTATTAAAAATGTTGGTTGATTGTTCTGATGATCAATGCCTGATTTGCTTCTTTGATTGATTGGAATAGTATAGATGGACATCTTAGCATGTACCACTATAGGGTACTGTATTAGCTTTAGTAGGTGACACACTAATCTACTTAGCTAATAAGTCCCCCAAAGTAACATGAGTTGTAATTACTGCCTTGTCTACTGCTCTCTCTTACCATATGTATCTAACTCAGATGGTCAATACCAGGAAAGGAAAGATTATCTCGCAACAGCAAACAGAAATGAATCCTCCAAATCCCCCACCTGTTGAAACCGAGCAAGTGATCGCAACCCAAAGGCTGGTAATACAGCAATTGACGGACATGATGACCGAAATGCAAAGCCAGATAAGACAAGAACGCGAGGAAATACGTCAGGCCCGTCTGGAGATACAGCAAGAAATAAGGCAATCACGGTTGGAGACACAACAACAAGAGCAACCACCATCTCCACCACCACAACAACAAGAGCAACCACCATCTCCACCACCACCGGCTCCACCAAGCTACATAAACATATATGTAAATTACTACTATTTGTAGGATCTACATGTTCCTTTAGTTAGTATTCGGTATGATACCATTTTAGGAGGAATAAAAAGGTCTATTTGACCCCATGAGTTGCTAATAAAAATTATGCGTCATGCTGAGATTTTGGTTTGGGCATATGTGTTGGACAATATGAGAAAACCCATGAGAGTAATTACGCCTAAAGGGACTGAAGAATCAGTGAACGGAATTACAAGAGGCTAGTTACTTACGTCCGAGTTCCTCACCTTGGAGAGTACCAGTTTTGTTTGTAAAGAAGAAAGATGGATTGCAAAGGATGTGCATGGATTAAAGGTTCCTTAATGATGTCACTGTGAAGGACAAGTTTCTGTTACCCCGCATTAAGGATTTGTTTAATCGGATAAGAGGAGCAAGGGTATTCTCGAAGATTGACTTCCGATCGGGGTACCATCAGATGAAGATTAGACCATCAGATAGTCCTAAGACGGCTTTCTCGACTCGATATGGATTATATGAGTTCATCGTTATGTCGTTTGGATTAACTAGTGCACCAGCTTATTTTATGGATTTGATGAATAAGATGTTTTTGGAGTATTTGGACAGATTCGTCGTGGTGTTCATCGACGATATTCTTATCTATTCTAAGAATGAGAGTGACCATGAAGAACATCTAAGGTTGGTGCTACAGAAGTTGCAAGATAATCAACTCTACGCTAAGTTCAGCAAGTGCGAGTTTTGGGTTTCTTGGACATATCATTCCTAATGAAGGAATATTAGTGGATCCTGCTAAAGAGAAGGAGATAGTGGTGTGGAGCATACCCACTACGGTTACGGAGGACCGAAGTTTCTTGGGACTTGTAGGATACTATTGGAGATTTATTTAAGGATTTTCTAAGATTGCTAAGCTTATGACCTCGCTTTTGGTGAAGGAAAGATAAATCAAGTGGGACGCGAAGTGCCAAGTGTATACGGATCATAAGAGTTTGAAGTATATATTCACTCAGAAGGACCTCAACCTTAGGCAACGCCGTTGGTTGGAGCTTATTAAGGATTATGATTTGGAAATTCACTATCACCCGGGCAAGGCAAATTTGGTTGCAGATGCCTTGAGTCGCAAGGAGCATGTTCATTTAGCTGTTGTTGCCCAGCTACTCGATGAGATTGTTGAGAATTTCAGGAGACTTAACCTGGGGATAGTTGCTCATACTGAAGGAGTTACTATTGATGTGGAACCTACTTTGGAGCAAGAGATCCGCAAAGGACAAAATGGTGATGCTAAGATACAAGAGATTAAGGATCTGACTACCGAAGATCGAGTTCCGGAATTCACGGAAGATGAGCAAGGCACGATATGGTTCAAGGATCGGATATGTGTTCCGGAGATTGAGAGCCTTCGTGAGACTATATCGAAGAAAGCCCATGACTTGGATTATTCTATTCATCCTGGTAGTACCAAGATGTATCAGGATTTAAAGCAGAAGTGCTAGTGATATGGACGGGAGAGAGATATGGCTGCACATGTGGTTATGTGCGATGTATGTCAAAGAGTTAAGGCTGAACATCAGAGGCCAGCTGGACTATTGCATCCACTGAAGATACCCGAGTGGAAATGGGAAGAGATTGGTGTGGATATCATTACTGGATTGCCTCGCACCTCGAAAGGATATGGTTCTATGTGAGTTATTGTGGATAGACCGACCAAAGTGGCTCATTTCATCCCGGTTAAGACTACTTATAAGGGATCACCATTAGCTAAGTTATACATGTCTCGGATTGAGTCTCTACATGGTGGACCGAAGAAGATCGTTTCGGATAAAGGATCATAGTTCACCCCCAGATTTTGGAAAAGTTTTCATGAGAATATGGATACGAAGTTGAATCATAGTTCGGCCTACCTCAGACTAATGTACAAACTGAAAGGACTAATCAAGTATGAGAATACAGGTTGAGAGCTTGAACCCTTCAGCATGGTAGTAGTTGGGACAGGAGCCTACCTTATGCTGAACAGTTACCAGGCCAGTCTGAAGATGTCGCTGTTCGAGACTCTATAAGACAGGAAATGCAGGATTCCTCTATTTTAGACCAGACTAGAGGGAGACAATTCTTTGGACCCAAACTTATTCAAGAGGCAGAAGAACAAGTTTGTATAATTCGAGAGAACTTGAGGATAGTTCAGACCAGACCAAAGAGATATGTTGATAATAGGAGGAGACCACTTGAGGTTGAGGAAAGAAATCATGTGTACCTCAAGGTGTCACCACTTCGTGGAGTGAGGAGATTCAAGATTTAGGGAAAATTGTCACCATGCTTTATTGGACCATTCTAAGTTTTTAGGCAAGTTGGAGAGATGGCCTATCAACTCGAGCTACCTGAGAATCTATCTAATGTGTATAATGTAATTCACGTGTCTCAACTTAAGAAGTGTCTCCGTGTCCCTGAGGAACAGTTACCAATGGAAGAGCTCAGTGTTCAAGGAGATTTGACTTACAAGGAGTACCCGATCAAGATTTTGGATACTTTGACTCGAGTTACAAGAAATAAGGTGATAAAGATGTGCAAAGTTCAATGGAGTCACCGCAGTGAAGATGAAGCAACTTGGGAAAGAGAAGAAGAGCTTCGCATAGATTTCCCCCACCTTTTCCCTAGTTCTTCTTAAATCTCGAGGACGAGATTATTTTTAAGGGGGGTAGGATTTGTAACACTCAAGATTGTATACAAGGACTATATAGTGATTTCTTCATTTTATGTGCCTCATTTGCATCATAAGAAAAGAGCACACACACAATTTAGAAATTAAGTCAAACAAAAGATAAAAAAAAAATGCATCAGCTGGAGTTTATATGTTTGTGCATTAAATAATAAGGATAAAAATACTAAAACAATAATGACTAGAAGATGGAGCTTAACCCTAAATTGAGTTTTGGGGTTTTGAACAAAATGAGGAAAAGAGAAGGAAATATGAAAACATGAATAATATATTTAAATAAATATTCTCAAACTTAATACTTTTAATTGTACAAATATGGTTTGAGAATAAAAGTTGTTACAAGTTTGAATTTAAACTAGGATTGAAATGAGTTTGAATTTGAAAAGGAGAAAAAAAAAGGGGAAATAAAATAGAAAAGGGAAACTGTGCGTTGGGCCGATTCCAGCGCTTCTCGGCCCAGCTCGCGCTCAAACCAGCCCACCGCGCGGGCCCTATTGGCCATCTGCTCTCTCCCTTGCCTTGTCACTGACATCTTGGACCTGGCGGCAGACTTAGTCTTCATCTTCTCCGCCAAAGCCGCGCCAACCTTGCTGTGCCCGCCAGGATCGGAGCTCACCGTTGCGCCGTGACCGGGCATGGGTCCGGGTATAAGACCAACCAGAACCCGCAACCCCTTTCCCCTCATCCACCTGGTTGGCTGCGCCGTCGAAATCGCCCCGGTGAGCTTGTAATTTGGGCAGCGTGTGGTCTGGGTGGAGAGGCCCGCCTACGGGAGTACTCCAGGGCGCTTCGCCGGACCGTGGGGATCGCTTCCGTCGTGTTTCCAAGATACAGGAGTGTGTGGTGGTGAGGTAATCCCTCGTCGGTGTATTCACGGCGTCACCAATCGGCCATCGATTCGTGCCAGGCGTGCGAATCTTCCGCTCGTCGCCGCGGTAACGAAGCACTTCCTCCTACGTGGTATGCTTTCCCTTAATCCATTCACTGCATGCTTATTTGCGTTTCACACCGCTTAGTATCGAACGGGGGCAACGGTGGTGCTGTGAATTTGTCACCGTGGTTGTCTCATCGCCGTTCAACCGTAGGGTGCCGTGGGCAGGGTTCTGTGCCTAATGGCGGATGCAATTGGTTGAGGAATATGATTCAGGGAGTCATCGATTTGGCGAGGGTTGAGCGAATTGGAGAATGGTGCTTGGGTTGGTCGGATTGGCGGACGCGTTGAGCTCGCCGCCGCGCGGTGGCTCTGCTCTGGTGGTATGCCGCGTGAGGTTGAGGACGCCCGGGTGCCGTTGATGCTGTGATGGACGGCTGGGAATTGATCTGAGTCAGTGGGCCGTAGATCCGTGGATTGACGCTTGGGATTTGGTGTGCCGCGGACCGTAGGATTGGGATCCGACGTATGTGGGCGATCTCGGGTTCAAGTGTACCTCGGTCTAATCTGAACCGACGATTGCCGATCCGACGACCGCGATCGGCCGATACCCCTTCGTCGTAGTCTTTTACATAAGAGACCCCGAGAAACAACAGAATCGACCCGCCGTCCAAAGAGTGGTATTCACCGTGTCTTAGAAATTTTGCGCCGAACCCCCTGTGTTTCGGTTTAAATGAGGCCCAGTCCAGAACATAATAAAATCAGGGAAATTGAATTATAAAAGGATTTTTAATAGGAAAATAATTGCTAGAACTTTATAAATTCATAGAAAATTCATACTAACTCCAAATTAATCCATTCCAGTTCCTAAAATTTTGTAATTTAATTCTCTATCACCTAGAGCCTCTGTTATGTCATAAAAACAGTAATAAATTTATTTATCACTTAATCCTATTTAAAGCACATAAAACCTTTGAAAATGCATAACTTAAAATCCATAACTCAGAAAATTATGATTCCAGTTCCTAGGTTTCTATTTTAGTATGTAGAATATCTCTGTGTATTTTGCTTACATGCATGGTGTAATGTTAATTTTTCCCTGCATATGGTGCTTGTTTGTATTGTGGCGAGTAGAAGAGCCCGTTGCTGAGGATCCTGGTGAGCAGCAGGTGTTAGCTGAGCAGGAGCTCATTGAAGGCAAGTTGTGCCCTTGACCACTTTTTACCCAATAATGTTCTTTAATATCACATACTCATGCATAGGTTAATTTTGAAGGGACCCAATAGGTCACCCTAGATTGTTTATCTCATTACCTTGTTTACCCCTGAATCACTTGGGTAGTTTGCTATTGCTTTATATGGTTTGGGATAATCATTTATTACCTCTATGTTCCAATTCTTGTTGTTATTCTGTTTATGTTCATGTTGTTATCATTAATGTTAATTGGAACATAGAGCTTAACTTGAGAACCACGTGCCACCACAAGGGTGGAATGGGACGCCCTTGGCTGACTAATTAGGAAAGCTAGTGGAAGACTACCTTACCCGAAAGGGGCAAGGGCAGTAGGGGAGAGGTCAGTGCGGGGAGGTCCCTGGTTGATTTTGCTGCGATGGCTATCAGCCAGGAACCCTTTACTGGATCTTCCCATAAACTGTAGCGGGTTTTCGGAAGCTAGTGGAACTTTGTAAAGGCCTCGTAGTGTTGCCCTGCCGTGCTTCCTAGGTAGAGGTATATGGGGAGTCGCGACCCCTTGGCAGATGGGTAACATGACTTGTGGGTAAAGGGTACAACCTCTGCAGAGTGTAAAACTGGTATACTAGCCGAGCTCGCGGTCATGAGCAGCTCAGGACTCTCTGATGTTTAAATTATGGAACTTAAAGTCAATTTTGTCATTTGCATTGCATGGGTTTATTATTAAATTTGTTCTATTACTTTTATTATGGTTTGGTATTTACTTACACTTAGTAACTGCTAATAAAATTTTGACCAACTACTTAAAAGCAATGCTCAGCTTTAACCCCTATCTTTGATTAAGCCTTACACATCACATGAACTCACACCTTTGTGAGTTTGTGTCACATTATTCCCCACAACTTGTTGAGCGATGAACATATGTGAGCTCACCCTTGCTGTCTCACACCCCCCCACAGGAGAAGAACAGGTGGTTTCAAGTGGAGTCAGGTATCGAGGAGTTCGATCTGATCTAGGTGGCGTTTCCCAGTCGACATTGGCGCCGACGATCCTTAGTTTGTTTTATCTTTATTACTTTATTTTGTAATAAGTCTTCCGCTATGTAATAAATACTCTGATGTTAATGACATTTATCTCTATACACTCTGTTATTATATATGTTGTCTTCTTGGCGCATGTATGAGATGCACCCGGCTTTGTTCTTTAAAACCGGGTGTTACATCTTAAAGGATACTCTATTACCTTAATAGATTCATCTTACCTTAAAAAGATTTTATCTGGTCCTAATAAATCTAACTAACTTCTAAAGATTCTAACATATCCTAATAATATTTATCCTACCCTAGTAGATCTATCTAACCTAAACTAGTCTAATCTAGTCACATCCAATTTAATCTAGATCTTATCTTACCTAATGTGACCTGATCCAGTGTGGTCTAATGTTATCTAACTTAATGTGGTTCACTTAAACAGATTAATGACACTAGTAGAAGAGATTAGACCCCACTAGCCATGTATTAACTTAACTTAGCACATTGGATCAACTCAACTATGAGCTAACCCAACCCATGATGAATGGTATAACCTTTCTATTCCCACCTAATAACAAAACAAACTTTTGACCTACATCATGTAGTCTATCTCAATCATACCTATATTAACCATATTCCCCAGCCCAATAATATACACTAACTCCTAATCAATGAGACAAGACCGAAGAAGATGATCAACTTCATCAAGGAAGGATGAGCACCAACTCAAGTCTTCAAGGATCAAGTGAGGTCACCAAGATGAGTCAAAATCCACAATCTTGGATGGAGTTTTTCTTATCCTACACTTTCTTACCCAAACCTATCTATACTTTAAAGACATCTTCTATCCTACATAATAAAGTGGACATACATATAATACCCATGCTCTCCTATCACTTACTATTAATAAAAAGAGAGACCCTTGATTTAGAAATTAAAAGCTAAATTGCAAACCAATCCTTTTGTATTTCCTTTTCTTACAAATCTCGAGGACGAGATTATTTTTAAGGGGGGTAGGATTTGTAACACCCACTTTGTAAATTGCCAGAAATAATACCAATAGAGAAACAATTTCTCTCTTTATGTAAGTTTGATCTTTATGCATCATCATATGTGAACACCATATTTTAAAACAGATAATTATAAAATATATGCCACTAACTCATTGCATCATGCTGGGAATTTGATTTTGTGTGCAATTTATGACAATATAAAAATAATGTAAAAAGAAATATAATAAAGTCCAAAGTGGAATTTGATATCTAAATGAAATTCTAGAAATTTGAAAAGAGAAATAAATATTATAAAATACAGGATAAATTCATAAATGAATAGATCCTATATTGGTAAGTTCAAATTGAATATATAAACTGAGAATAAACTTGCCACAAAGTTTGGAAACTTAAACCTGGAATTGATTTGAAAATTTGAATTTGAAATAGAAAAGGAAAAATAGAAAAGAAAATAGGAAATAAAAAGAAAGAGGAACACTATGCTTTCATGGGCCGGCGGCCACCATTTTGGCCCATCTACCCTAACTCTACCGCGCAGCCCACACCAGAAACCGGCGCCGACAGACCGGGCCCGCGCGTCATTCTCTCACCCGCGCCCGCGTATTCCTTCACCCACCGACCAATGGGGCCCGCTTGTCGGTCATCCACGGCGCGCGCGCTTGGATACTTTGCCTCTGACCGGTGGGCTCCGCCCGTCAGCCTCCCTCACTCGCGCCCGCGATTTTCCCTCTCGCCGACATGTGGGTCCCACGTTGTCAGCTCGTTCTTCTCCCAGGTAACAGACCACGCGAACTCGCGCGCGCGGACTCCGTCCTCCGCACCTTCCGCCGTGAACCGCGGATCTCGGCCCCGCGCACGCTCGGGCTCTCCTCGCTCCTATAAACCGGCCGCGACCCCCCCCTGCATCCACTGCATACCGAACTGCGCCCGCCATTGCCGCCTCGCGGCCGCCGCCGGCAAACCTCCTCTGTGCTTGCGCCCCGCCTCCGATTTGTGGTCGAGTAGCGTCGCCGGGACCCAGGGAAGCCGTTTGTGCATCGGTCGGGCAGGACCGAACATCGGGGCAGCTTCAATTGCTCACCGGAGCAAATGGTTCGCGGTGGTGCCGCCATGCGTCGTGGCCAGGGCATACGACTGCGCGATTCGCGGTATGGTCCTCTCCACGTCTTTCGCCTTGTACTGCTCGTAGCATAGCGCCGTAGGATTGCGGATTAAGGCACCAGGTCGCCGACCGTGGCCTCGCCGACGGGCTGCGCCGCCGGGGATTATTGGCGCCGCCGCGTTGGTCAAGGGTAGGGGAGAGATACGTGCTCGCCGTTGGATCGAGCATCTTCGGTCGCGATTGAGCCTGATGCGTACCGCTTCGACCGGGGATCGCGCGCCGTCCGATCTCGATCGACCGGTAGTAAATCCGTATAGGTTATTTAAATCTGAGTCGTTGAAGTTCCATCGTGCGGCCTGTGATGCGTACCGGTTCGTTTAATTGGTGATCTAATCTGGGCGGTTGGCGTGCGATCGGACGGCCCAGATCATATCATACCCATCGGCCGGGTCGTTTTTCATAAGAACCCCTGAACTATACAGAAAACAACCCGCCGTCCTATTTTCACTGTGCTCTGAGTCTTAGAAGATTTACCCCGAGCCCCCTGACCTTTCTTATAAATGAGGCCCAGTCCAGCACTCAGTTAAATTGAATAAATAGAATAGAAAATAGATTTTTAATATGAAAATAATTGCTAGAACTTAATTAATTCATAACTAATTCATTTTAGCTCCAAATTGAGTCATTCCAATTCCTAAAATTTTGTAATAATATTCTCTATCATTTAGTGTCTTTGTTTTGACATGAACTCTGTCAGAAAATTTATTTATCATTTAATCATATTTTAATCACCTTAAATCTTAGGAAAATCATAACTTGAATTCTACAACTCCAAAATTAATGATTCCTGTTCCTATGATCTTATTTTAATATGTATATTATTAATGAGTATTTTGTTCTTATGTTTGGTGTAATGTTAATTTTGCCTATACCATGTATGTTTGTATTGCTACGACTAGTGCGAGGTCACGAGTCATCTGAAGATCATCCTGGTACCTGGATTCTCAAGGCCCAGGCAAGTTGTGCCCTTGATCACTTCTTTTCACCTACTCATGTTCTAATTAATCATAATGATCTGCATAGGTTAATTTTGATGGGACCCAATAGGTTACCCTAGTTTGTCTATCTTTATACCTTGTTTACCACTGAACTTTCTGGGTAGTACTTGCTAGTGCTATATGTGGTTTTGGGTATGGAGATACACCATTCATGATTATACTTTTGTTATCAGTTGTTATTTATGGTTCATGTTAAGATCATTATGTTAATTGGAACATGGAGAACCACCCGGGAAAACAGTGCTACCACGAGGGTGGAATGGGACGCCCTTGGCTGATTAATTAGGAAAGCTAGTGGAAGACTACCTTACCCGAAAGGGGCAAGGGCAGTAGGGGAGAGGTCAGTGTAGGGAGGCCCTCGGGAGGATTTTGCTGCGATGGCGGTCCTGCAAGGGATTTCTGCACTGGATCTTCCTATAAACTGTAGCGGGTTTTCGGAAGCTAGTGGAACTTTGTAAAGGCCTCGTAGTGGATCCCTAGCCATTCACCTCGGAAGTGTCTAAGGGCCTTGCAAACCCTGGCGACATGGGATACACGACTTGTGGGTAAAGATGCGCAACCTCTGCAGAGTGTAAAACTGGTATACTAGCCGTGCTCACGGTCAAGAGCAGCTCGGACACTCACATGATTAAATGATGGAACTAAATTCAATTTGTCATATGCATTGCATCGCAGGTGAAGTTGTTACTTTTGTTCTACTACTTAATTGGGTTGGTATTTACTTATACTTAGTAACTGCTAATAAAATTTTGACCAACTTTAAAAGCAATGCTCAGCTCTAACCATCTTCTTGGGTAAGCCTTACACTTCACGTGAGCTCCCACCTTTGGCGAGTTCATGCACATTATTCCCCACAACTTGTTGAGCGATGAACGTATGTGAGCTCACTCTTGCTGTCTCACATACACCACAGGTCAAGACCAGGTACTGCAGGATGATGCTCATGGAGGATGCTGCGATGAGTTCGTGAGAGGTCTAGGTCGTCGTCTCCCAGTCAACTTTGGGTTGCTGGACCGTTGTCTCCTCATAATGTAATTATTTATTTTGTATAGAACTCCTGCTATATATAAAGTTGTGACATTCGATCCTGTGCCACTATACATCATATGTATGAGACTTGGTCCCAGCATACCTGGTGTTTATGTTAACCCCGGGTTTTGGATCCCTAAAATCCGGGTGTTACACCCGTATTTTAGAATGTGTGTGAGTATATTTAGGGCTTGTTCCACTATTCATATTCCATGTGTATTTGTGTGGATTGAGTGAAATTGAGATGGATTTTGACTTGCTATGGATTTAATCTAACTTAATCCCATCCAATACACATGTATTAACATATAAACGAACAAGCCCTTAAGTGGATAGAAATTGTAGCGTGGAAATGTTATATGAAGGATATTCATTATGAAGCACATAAATACATGGACACAAAGCAGACTTAAGGAAATTTTGCTAGGCTGTAGTAGCTTCCGATTAATATTGGAACGAGAATTGTAGTAGTTCTGTACAGGAAAACCAGATTGCAATACATATTAAATAGCATTTAAATAGCATATGTATCAAGGGCTAACAACAGTGTTTTTGAGAGGTTGCATTAGTATACACAGATTCAGAAAGTTTAATACAATTGGTCTGTATGTACACAGATGCAGTTTGGACCGACAGTAGACAGAACTGATAGTGCAATACATATCAAGCAGTATTGAAGTAGCATATGTCAATAGCTAATAGCTTTGTTTTTTCCCAGAGGTTGCATCAACACACATGGCCTGAGAAAGGCTTCACCAAGTGATTTATATGTACATAAATGTTTTTTCATTCAAAAGAGACCAAGCCCTCCACAGATACGCAAAAGCCAATTCCTTTACATAAAGAGGAAGATAGGATTAGTTGTGCTAACAGTGTTTGCCTAATTATTTGTTGCTATTTAATGGGTACTGAGGTGAGCGAAAGATAATGCGTGGGGGTAATATGTTTTGTATCCCAAAGGAGTATAGATAGTGTTATACCTTCATGCATGTCATGAGGATGTAACAAGCTTCATTTTTCTGGAATTATAGAATCTAGGACTTTGTCAACTTGGGTGTGCTTCATCCTGGACATAAGTTTTAGTGGTAAAATTAAAATGTATCTCTGTTTATCCTACTTTTGTGATAATACTCTAATACTTACATTTTCAATGGTGAGGATAGCTCGTTCTTGTTAAGTTGATCTGTGTAGTGTTCATCCGCCTATGATGAAGACGATAAAACATGTATAATTATCTTGGTAGTTCATATTGGAAGGTTAATTTCCTAAATCTATAGATGTGTAGCTAAAGAGAATGGTTCTTACTATATGCTATGAGAGTATTAGGTATGTAAAGGTACACACTTTTTTCAATGTGTAGAAGATAACTATATAAGTATATCAAATTTACCTCTGTATTCTGTGGCACATCGGGATATTGAAAGTCGCCTAGAGGGGGGTGGATAGGCGAAACCTGAAAATTAAAACTTTATCCCCCAACTAGATCCCTTGATTAGTGGTTAGAACAAGATGCACAATTATCGGAGTATAAAAACTAAGTCCTTTTCTTGTAAAGAGTATTGCTTTCAAATAATGCGGTATTGATAAATCAATGCAACTAGAAGGTCTGTGAAAATAAAGCAAAGGGGGGCTTAGATAAGAAGAGCAATAACACAAGTTCTTTCTTGCAAGGTGTTGCTTTACTAAATGAGAATTTAACTTGAAGCAACACTAAATGGTATTAGCAAAGAATAGTGCAAGAAAAACTTAGAAAGGGAAAGAACAAAAAAATCACAAGCAAAAATCACAAGAGACACAGGTGATTTGTTTTACCGAGGTTCGGCCCTCGAAGGCCTAGTCCCCGTTGACGAGTCCACTAAGGACAGGTCTCTTTCAACCCTTTCCCTCTCTCCACCGATCACACAAGACCGGCGAGCTCTTCTTTTTCTCAAGGATCACTTAAGACCCCGCAAGGATCACCACACTCTTTGGTGTCTCTTGCTAGCTTTACAAGCCTCCAAAACTTTGGAGGAAATTCAATGGGAGTCAAAACTCCATGCGCAAATGAACACAAAGATGTAGTACACACTATCTCTCAATGAATCTCACAAGGCACTAGAGCTAAATCACACGAGAGGCTTTCTTTTGCTTGCTCACGCTTTTGTGGCTCTTGTGTGGGTTGTAGTGGTCTAAATCTTGTGTATAGGATGGATCAATGAATATATGTGGTTGGGAGGGCTTGAATATGTCAACTAGATGACTTGGAATGTTGCTTGTACTCCCACACCTTGAAGTGGCTGGTTGGGGTGGTATTTATAGCCACCAACCAAATTGTAGCCGTTGGAGAAGTCTGCTGGCGATGGGCGCACCGGACAGTCCGGTGCACCACCGGACAGTGTCCGGTGCGCCGCCATGTCATCCAGACATTAGGGCTTGGAGCTGGTCGACCGTTGGAGGCTTTGTCCTCATGCGGCACCGGACAGTTCGGTGCCCCTCTAACCGTCTGCTCTGACATCTGATTTGCACTGTTCACTTTGCAGAGTCGACCGTTGCGCGCAGATAGCCGTTGCTCCGCTGGCACACCGGACAGTCCGGTGGACCACCGGACAGTCCGGTGAATTATAGCGGAGCTGCGCCTGAGAAACCCGAAGCTGAAGAGTTTGAGGTCGATCCTCCCTGGTGCATCGGACATTGTCCGGTGGTGCACCGGACACTGTCGGGTGGCACACCGGACAGTCCGGTGCGCCAGACCAGGGAGCACTTCGGTTTCCTTTGCTCCTATCTTTTGAGCCCTTTCTTTTATCTTTGTATTGGTTTGATGTGAACCTTTGGCACCTGTAGAACATTTATTCTAGAGCAAACTAGTTAGTCCAATTATTTGTGTTGGGCAATTCAACCACCAAAATCATTTAGGAAAAGGTTTGACCCTATTTCCCTTTCAATCTCCCCCTTTTTGGTGATTGATGCCAACACAAACCAAAAGCAAATATATAAGTGCAGAATTGAACTAGTTTGCATAAAGTAAGTGCAAATGTTTCTTGGAGTTAAACCAATATATTATTTTTACTAGATATGCATGGATGTTTTTCTTCTTGCTATTTAAAAATTTGGACCACGCTTGCACCACTAGTTTTGTTTTTGCAAATTCTTTGTAAAATTCTTTTCAAAATCTTCTTGCAAATGGTCAAAGGTACATGAATAAGATTGAAAGAAGCATTTTTAAGATTTGAAATTTTCTCCCCCTGTTTCAAATGCTTTTCCTTTGACTAAAACAAAACTCCCCCTCAATGAAATTCTCCTCTTAGTGTTCAAGAGGGTTTTACAAAATTCTTAAAGATACTTTCTCCCCCTTTGAACACAATAAGATATCAATTTGAAAAACTTCATTTTAAAATTTGGTGGTGGTGCGGTCCTGCGGTCCTTTTTTAAAATTTGGTGGTGGTGCGGTCCTGCGGTCCTTTTGCTTTGGGCTCATACTTTGCTTTGGGCTCATACTTTCTCCCCCTTTGGCATGAATCACCAAAAATGGATACGTGTGAATGAAATATAAGCCCTTTCTTACTTTCTCCCCAATGGCAAACAAATAAATATGAGTGAAGATTATACCAAAGTGAAGAACTAAGTGGAATACCAGCAAAGAGTGGATAATACCGATGGAGTTGAGTGGAAGCGTCGTCTTTGCCGAATACTCCATTTCCCTTTCAATGCTATGACTAAGCATGAGAATACACTTGAAAACATATTAGTCATAGACATAAAAGAGATATGATCAAAGGATATATCAAATTAAACATGTTCATAGTTCTATATAACATAGATTGCTCCCCCTAAATGTGTGCATGGAGAGGAACACATATTTTGGCCTTAAATGCCAATTGCACATAATTAGGTTAATGAGAACATATCTATATCATACAGAACGTGAAGTGCATTGTGTCATAGTATAAGTGTGATGCTTATGACAGTTTATGCACTTATGAAAGCATGTTAAAACATCTTAAGCATTTACCCTTAAGGATTTCAAAGAGGCTTAAGGACCATCCACCTTTGGAATAAAGGCAGCTTATCCTCGTTACAAGGTTAAGCTTTAAGCTCTTTGACAATTAAATCACTTCATCTAGTTTAAACAAGGATGCATTAATGCAGGAATGAAATTTTAAGAGGTTAAACTAGGTATGAAGCAGGGATAATGCATGGACATGCTTTCTCTTCCTTTTGTACAAGATATGCAAAGAAAGTATAGAAAAGGAAGATTTAGGTACAAGTTTAAATGAAAGGAGATAGTTTTACCCTTTTGTACCTTCACATAGAGACGCTCTCTTCATTGTGCTTTGTCCTCAGTCTTAGTTGCTTAAGACCTATACTCAAGACAATATATGGAAATATTTTGCACAAGAGAGAGTTCTACAACTAGTGATCCTTCTCCAAGTCATCGTTAGCATATATTAAGTGGATCACAAATTGCATAAATGTATCATGAATTCTCCTTTTAACTTAGTGCACATCAAGAGAGGTATCGATTGATCGTATATGCGACACTAAGAAACATAAGTGTTAATTGAAGTTATTCAATGATCAAACAAATAATCAGATGTGATCAAAAGAACAACATATGCATTTGATAAGGTAGGAGAATCCAGTAGATATGCTACTTTAGCAATGAAACTACAATCCTTGATAAAGATGACATTATTCTAACAAGATGGATTGATTTGTAGTAGCAAATATCATGGGAAACTTATTCTCATGCAAGAGACTATATGAGATTACTAGGATAATGTGATAGTCTCAACATAATCAAGATATAGAAATAGACTCCCCCCAAAGATATGCATCAAGAATTTGAATGAGATGAATAGACACATTTATTTTAGAGACGTGCAGGGAGAAGCATTATACACCTTGATCATGGCTCATAAGATTTGCAATAAACACTTTATGCCTGATATTCTTATAATGAAAAGGATTTAGAATACTCACAACCACACCATTGATTGTTTTGTAGAAGTAGGTGGTGTTGTTCTTGATATCCTCCTCTTTCATTTGAGAGTCCTCCCTTTGTAGTGGCTTCTTTTTCCTTCCAAACTTATTGAAAATACTCAAGAAGGATGTTAATAGCACAAGGGAGTATATAATGAAGGATGATTTCTTTAGATAGGAAATAAACACAATTCATCATCCATAATTCACATATACATGAAGTAAATTCCTTAACGTTAGTGCACATCATTAGAAAGGAGGAATATACACCTTTTAAGCATTTTGATTAATCATAGGAATTTACTTCTTCATATTGAATTTTATTATCATTACTTAGAAGTAAATCAATATGAGAATATGTATAGCAAAGGCATGAAATAGATTCCAATGGACTAATGCATTTATGAGAACGAGATTGAATGTGCACCTAGAAAAAGTTAAGTCCAATAAAGAATCTACTCTTCACATGGGTAGGATAAGATAATTTGGAGTAAATAACCATTGATGGGGAAAAGTGTTCTCATACCTTTGCTTTTACCTTTCTTCCTTAGGGTGAAGAGTAACCCTAGAGGCTTGTGTACTTTTTCTTTTGTCGATTTTCATAGATAAGCTCAAGAGATACGTCGTTAGTAACACAAGCACTAGTTTCCATTTTTGTAATAATTTTTGATAAGAAATGAAAAGATAGATTACTAAAACATGGAAACTTCATAGCATACACTAGATTATCCTATAGATGATGTTATGCTCAAGTTTAACTCATAAAACAAGCATAAATAATTTCTTTAGATTATGGAACAACTCTAGTTCATAACATGGAGAGCGATAAATGTAGAAGAATCATATCCAATTTAAGAAAGAAACACAACAACATAAGTCATTGGATTGACTTTTCTTTTTATGTTTGATTACACACTTCCAAAGAGAAACTTATTCTCTACATGACACCTTATTCTTTTAAGAACTTGGAATATCTCTCTACATCTAGAATCATGGCAATAAGATAATTAGTAAAGAGACATGCCATGAGGTACTTGCAATAATTTAAAGCATGTAGATAGCCATAGAATAGAAATGATGAATAAGCAATCTACCATATGAGAGGAATTTCTTCAAAGAATGGTGACATAATTTTAAGGACATTTAAGGTGCTTCTTATTCTATGTGACTACACAAGACACATGAGAAATCATAATTTAAGATGCGTGCACCTAAGACATAAGTGTTACCATCCTTTGGCTTTCCTCCATGTTGTAGGCCTTGATCTTTCTTGCACAGGGTAATTCTTTATTTCCTACAACATCAATATCTTTCCCGAGATGATATGAGTTTTGAATTTAATAAATTTAAATAACTTTGGGTCAATCTTGGATATATAGATCATTGAAGATTGATAGCTTGAGTTGATAAGAATTGAATGGACTCTCTCAAGCATCCCAAAGTTTTCATATCATCTCCTTCTCCTGCAAAGCTTGTCAAGTATATTTTGGTACCCATCTCTTGATGGGTCCATCAAGGTTAGTTAACAAAGATCTAGGAACCCAAACGTCCTTTGTGTTAGCACTAGGTAAACTCATTACCTTTCTATCACAAGTTGCAATTTTGGGTTGCCTAGTTATATGAGAACTAATTGACAAGCTAGGAGTGGGATTGTTACCATTGGGACAATCTTTGCATTGATGTCCCTTCTTTCGACATGTAGCATAGGCGATCTTCAAGCCTTGAAGATTTCTTCCTTCCTTGTTTCTTGCTTGCTATATGGTTAGTGAATATTTTATTTTCTAACATTATGCCTTTTTGTTTTAAATGGGGACAAGATCTAAATAAGTGTCCCTTCTTGGAGCATTTAAAACAAATTTTGTCATCCTTGTCAATAATCAAGTCATTTTTAATACAGGGACATGACCTAATCGAGTGCCCCTTTTCAAAGCATTCACTACACTTCTTACTTTTCTTAGTGTGAAGTGAGACTTGATTATTACCTTGGATGTTACCTTTTATGGAGACGTGGTTGAGGCTTTTGGAAGAGGTATTGATTTTCTTCTTTTGTTCCTTCCTCTTGGCAATCCTCAAGTCCTTAACATTTTCTTTAAGGGATTTAGTGCATGCCACGGTTGTTCCCGTCTCAAGCTTCTTCACCATGTGATCACGGTTATCTTGAGAAGGTTGAGCAATGCACTTCCCTTTTAGTTGTGCCAAGCTCATTTTTAGCCTCTCATTTTCTTCTTTGAGCTTTTGATATGTATCATCATTTGTTCCTGCAAATTCTAGCTCAAAGGAAGATTTGCTTGTCGACGGACAACAAGCATTAGCACATGGTAATGTAGTTTCAATTTGAATACATGTGCATGAGTGAGGTTGTTGGGATTTTAAGTTTTCTATCACAACCTCATGAGCAATATTAAATATGATATGATCTTCCATAAGATTTTCATGAGAACATAGGAGCATATCATATTTTTCTTGAAAAGCTAGATTTTCATCTTTTAGCTTTTCTACTTGGTCCTTAAGCAAGGCATTCCTATTTACTAATTGAGCGATACAATGTAAAGCGTTATCTTGCTCAATTGAAATAGTTTCATACCTTTGGACCAAATCAACATGAGAGCACTTTAGCTCCTCATGTTCTTTAGTCAACTCGTCAAAGTGTAGCATTTTCATGGAGAGAACATTTTCTAGCCTTTGACGAGCTTCGCTTTGCTCTCTCGCTCTTTCTAGAAGTTTGAGCATGATCGCCTTATCTTCTTGGCTTAGGCGAGCGTAGAGTTGCATGAAGCTTCTTTCTTCCTCCTCATCCTCGTTTGTGCTTCCGCTATCAATTTCATTAGCCACACAACATATGTGGGAATTGAAATGGGAAGACAAACCTTTTGGAGAGGAGGATTCATCGTTTGGTCTCCATCGTTCATTTTCTTCTTCTTCCTTCAAAGGGTTAGTTTCACAAGGACAAAAGGAAGTAGAAGCACAAAATGAACCATCATGTTTGGACTCATCAAATTTGCTTTTAATTCTAGTCCAAATATCATACACATCACAAATGGGTTTATCATATTTTATTATGAAGGCATGATAATCTTCTTTGCTAAGGGATTTACTTAAGATGTCATAAGCTAGATAGTTTAAGCGTATACATCTTAAATCTTCTTCGGAGGCATTTTCCCTGGCATAGTTAGGGGAATAATACTCTTGTCTAAAATTTGTTCTAATTGTGGATCTACTGTTCTAAAAGCATTTATCACCCTAGTAGACCACGAATCATAATTAGAACAATCAGAAAGTAATATCTCGAGAGTTACCTCCTTGTTCTCCTTCGGAGTTGTCTTCTTGTTCTTTTGGGATCTTCTACGAGCCATCACTTCGAGTTGTTAGACTCAAGATAAAGTGCCTAGCTTTGATACCAATTGAAAGTCGCCTAGAGGGGGGGTGGATAGGCGAAACCTGAAAATTAAAACTTTATCCCGCAACTAGATCCCTTGATTAGTGGTTAGAACAAGATGCACAATTATCGGAGTATAAAAACTAAGTCCTTTGCTTGTAAAGAGTATTGCTTTCAAATAATGCGGTATTGATAAATCAATGCAACTAGAAGGTCTATGAGAATAAAGCAAAGGGGGGCTTAGATAAGAAGAGCAATAACACAAGTTCTTTCTTGCAAGGTGTTGCTTTACTAAATGAGAATTTAACTTGAAGCAACAGTAAATGGTATTAGCAAAGAATAGTGCAAGAAAAACTTAGAAAGGGAAAGAACAAACAAATCACAAGCAAAAAGCACAAGAGACACGAGTGATTTGTTTTACCGAGGTTCGGCCCTCGAAGGCCTAGTCCCCGTTGAGGAGTCCACTAAGGACGGGTCTCTTTCAACCCTTTCCCTCTCTGCACCGATCACACAAGACCGGCGAGCTCTTCTTCTCAAGGATCACTTAAGACCCCACAAGGATCACCACACTCTTTGGTGTCTCTTGCTAGCTTTACAAGCCTCCAAAGCTTTGGAGGAAGTTGAATGGGAGTCAAAACTCCACGCACAAATGAACACAAAGATGTAGTACACACTATCTCTCAATGAATCTCACAAGGCACTAGAGCTAAATCACATGAGAGGCTTTCTTTTGCTTGCTCACGCTTTTGTGGCTCTTGTGTGGGTTGTAGTGGTCTAAATCTTGTGTATAGGATGGATCAATGAATATATGTGGTTACGAGGGCTTGAATATGTCAACTAGATGACTTGGAATGTTGCTTGGACTCCACACCTTGAAGTGGCTGGTTGGGGTGGTATTTATAGCCACCAACCAAATTGTAGCCGTTGGAGAAGTCTGCTGGCGATGGGCGCACCGGACAGTCCGGTGCGCCACCAGACAGTGTCCGGTGCACCGCCGGACAGTGTCCTGTGTGCCGCCATGTCATCCAGACGTTAGGGCTTGGAGCTGGTCGACCGTTGGAGGCTTTGTCCTCATGCGGCACCGGACAGTCCGGTGCCCCTCTGACTGTCTGCTCTGACATCTGATTTGCACTGTTCACTTTACAGAGTCGACCGTTGCGCGCAGATAGCCATTGCTCCGCTGGCACACCGGACTGTCCGGTGAATTATAGCGGAGCTGCGCCTGAGAAACCCGAAGCTGAAGAGTTTGAGGTCGATCCTCCCTGGTGCACCGGACACTGTCTGGTGGCACACCGGTCAGTCCGGTGCGCCAGACCAGGGAGCACTTCGGTTTCCTTTGCTCCTATCTTTTGAGCCCTTTCTTTTATCTTTGTATTGGTTTGATGTGAACCTTTGGCACCTGTAGAACATTTATTCTAGAGCAAACTAGTTAGTCCAATTATTTGTATTGGGCAATTCAACCACCAAAATCATTTAGGAAAAGGTTTGACCCTATTTCCCTTTCAGATATGCTAGCAATCGTCGGGCCTAGCAATTGGACTTCATTAGGTTGTAGTCATATAACATGTTTGTAAAAAATTGCAAATAATAGTAAAAAAGAAGTTTCATACCGTGTTTGTTTGGCTGCTAGAAGTGGATAATTTGGAAAATGTTGTCGCTGGTGCGTGGTTGTAAGGCCAAGTACGTCATATTGTGACAAGATGTTGTTCGGGGTAGGCAAGTAGGGAAGATGGTACTGAAGATTGTCTTCCATGGTTTGTTAATATAGAGAGAATAGAAAATACTCTATTTGTCACGAAGAATGCTCTCATGTTTATGGAACTGCAAAGATAAATTTCAGAGAGACAATGGCGGGTAGGTCTACTGGAGGACCCTGAGAAATTTGAGCTGCTGCAACAAGATTTTCACAAGGTTTTCCCACTATTCGCCTGGCCACACTATCAAAACAAAAGAACTCTGCTTTAGATGATCCATTAGTGGCAATGAAACTGAGTTTGTAGCTGTCAATTGAAAACATTAGTGCTTTGTAGCATTGAATAGGCATGCAGTAAATGAAAGAAGCCTCTATACCCAAACAAAGTGTGGTGAACCAATTTTATGTGTACGCGGTTACCTAAATTTGACGTCTATGCAATTACACGTTGTGCAGCGGTACCCAGTAGATGATTGACCTATAGATTTCCTGCACTTGTTGCAAGAAGGGTACCACCATTTGCTATCTTATACAAGGTGGGCGATAGTAACGGTGCATCTATAACCTTGTGGCTGCATTAAATAAGAGGAAAGGGGTTTCTGAAGCTAGTGGAACTTTGTAAAGTCCTCGTAGTGCTACCCTGCCTTGTCTCCTCGGCAAAGATGAACGAGAAGTCGTGATCCCTTGGCAAATGGGTAACACGACTTGTGGGTAAAGTTGTGCAAACTCTGCAGAGTGTAAAACTGGTATATCAGCCGTGCTCACGGCCATGAGCGACTCAATCCCTCACATGATCAATTTATGGAATTAAACTTAATCTGTCATTTGCATTGCATTGTGGGTGTTATTTTTAATTATGATCTCTTATTTATTTTGGTTGGTTCTACTTATACTTGGTAACTTCTAATAAAATTTTGACCAACTTTAAAAGCAATTCTCAACTTTAACCATCTCCTTTGGTAAGTCTTACACTTCACATGAGCCTCCACCGCAAGTGATCTCATGCACATTATTCCCCATAACTTGTTGAGCGATGAACATATGTAAGCTCACCCTTATTGTACTCACATCACCCATATCAAGAACAGGTACCACAAGACAAGGAGCATGAAGTATGTCGCGATGGGTTCGTGAGAGGTATAGGTCGTCGTCTCCCAGTCAACTATGGTTGTTGGATTGTTGTCTCCGCATGATATAATTATTTAGTCGTATTCTTTAATTAATGAAATTAAAAGCATGCGCCCTTTGCGCTTTATCAGGCTTGACTAGTAGTAGTATATATTTATATCAATTAAACACACACGCAAAAAAAAACATTCACTCAAACACGATGGCTGAAAAAGATGTCCATCAACCTCTGAATGCCGATTGCTGTCACTCTCATCAGAACTGGAACTCGACTCTGTAGTTGTTTCCTGCACAGCTGACGCCAAATAGATCTAAGCGTAGGTGTAGGTGTACGACGATTGGTCGACTTCAGTTTGCACTCATGCATGGGTCATGGCGCAGTTCTCCAGCCCATGCCACCTTTAATTTTAAACTGCAAGTGACGACGCAGCAGTAGGTGCAGCCCTCTTCTTTATTGAAGGCATCCAGGAGATGGCGGTAAAGGAAGAAGGAAACACTCGCAGATCAGCTCCACAATACCATCGTTTGCTCCCATTATTTTCGCTACTAATCTATACTACTTTATTAATAACCTACGATTTTTTTTTTCTCCACAGAGCCGGCCGTCACCTACTGCCACTGCGTTCCAGGCTCCAAGTACGTACGTGTGGAATTCACCACATGTTAAACAAAGTAGACGTTGCAGGCCACGAAGACCTAGACCAAATCTAAGTCTCTCACTAATTTTTATTTTAAAAAACAGAAATGGATTTGCTATGCTAGCAAGAGTAGATCGAAGAAAAAATCCATTCAATACCATCCAAACTTATACCAATCCCTTCAATACCATCAGAATTTATAGCTTCCCTTTAATGCTATCAAATTTAAATTTTAATCCCTTAAATGCCATTACCGTTAGTTTGGAGCTAACACCGTTAGTTCTATTTAAAGTCAATCTCCATCAAAATCTATATCGATCCCTTCAATGCCACTATAAATTGGTTCGGTCTATTTGAGTTTTAAAAATTCCAGAATAAAAAAATAGGGACCAAATTTTTAAAATTCCACGATTTTTAAAAACTTCAGTCCATACTTTTTAAAACTCCAAAATTATTTCGATCTATTTGCTTCCTAATGATTTTGAAAAAAATATGAAAAACAGAATAGATCAAATTGGTATAAACAAATAACCACAAAGTTTTCTAGGTTCTAAAAAAATATGTACTAAAATTTTTAAAAATTATTTAAATATTTTTAGAACTTCAATCCACATGTTTAGAACCCAATTTTTTTGAAACGCGAATATACCACATTGATTTTTAGAATTTAGCTCCATTTGTTATCATTAGTGTTTGTTGTTAGTTTGAAAAAAATAATATTAGGAATCAAATAGACCGAACTGATATAGCGGAGTAATTTTTGGGGTTCACAAAAAAGTATGTACTGAAGTTTTTAAAAATCGTGGAATTTTAAAAATCTAATCCATATTTTTTATTATGGAATTTTTAAACATCAAATAGATCGAACCAATTTCTAGTGGCATTGAAGGGATCGATATAGATTTTAATGGCATTATAGAGATTGACTTTAAATAGAACTAACGCTGTTAGCTTCAAACTAATGACAATGGCATTTAAGGGATTAAAATTTAAATTTGATGACATTGAAGGGAAACTATAATTCGGATGTCATTGAAGAGATTTTCTCCAGATTGAAACGGTTGAAATTGGGTCTACTTAGCCTACTTGTGGGTGGCCCAATTCTTATTAAGAAGCCAATATGATATGTAGAAATGTCATGAGTGCTTTAGTATCATATTGCTTATCATATACTTCCTCCGCTCTTTTTTGTTTGTCATGATTTCGTTTAAAAATGAACTAGCGGGTGACAAATATTCGAGAACGAAGGTAGTACAAGGTTACCAATTTATAAGTGAGGGTGTGCACTACCCTTCACGTGTGATACATCAAAGGGCTATGGAGGCTACTATGAACTGATCACGCGCGCGTTTTTTCGCTAAATTAACGCGTGGCTTGTGACTTGCAGCGATACGCGATCACATCGTGACGTGTTTATAAACAACAATTTGTTTGTTATTTATTTATGTATTTGGTTATCGAGTACTACACCTAGACTGACACGTTAACCGGAAATAATTGGACGTACACTACGTGAACTCCGTGTGGTTGCACGCAGAAAGATCCCAGGGTGAACTCCGTAACAGCCAGGTTGTCAAACATCTAGATTCTTACTAGTCAGCTTTTTTCCATAACCAACTTCCCTTCACAACCGGCTTATTTGAAAATTAAGCTGCTCAGCAAAAAGCGAATCCAAACATGTTGATCACTCATGAGTCATCATAGTTTAGCAAGACTGCAATCTGCATGCAGACAGAGGCCAGCATCGGATGTGATGCATCATTCGGCATTACCTGCTTGGCTGCTTTCTCATCTCCCCGTGGAGTTCCCAAATTCGACTTGCTTACGTTTCTGTTCTCTTTCTTTTTTTTTTCTCTCTGCTTGAAAACGTCATGTGTAACTGGAGCAGCAGCTAGCAGTGTGATTGATCGTGTATTTCTCTACAAGCTACTCTCGATCTGGGGGTATAGGTCTGACGTTGATGACTCGAGAAACGAAACGTGCACGTTTGCAATGTCGAGAAACGGCCTGTTTGCAATGTTGGCGCTAAAGCGGAGGAATTAGGGTTTATTTGGCAGAGAGGTGATATATATATATATATATATATATACTAGGTGAGTGCCCGTGCGTTGCAACGGAACCGTATAATAATACGATAACTTATGTACATATGTGTTATATTGTAATGAGAAAATATTTCGGAATCCATTTGTGATCCTATCTATACATAAATTTTGTTATTTTAATCTAATAACATACATCTATTCCATGCTACAGATTTTTCTTCTTCTTCGTTTATCCGACCATGGTGCGCTTCCAGACCCGTTGCCTCACTGTTTTGCAAAGAGTAGAAAAAAAGTCATTACTCACATCAGTGCAGCTAGCAACGAAGGCCATGCACTGCCACAGGGGCCGACAAGACCATGTCATACCTTGTGCCAGCTTGTTCTGGGTGGAACACCATTGCTTCGAAGCCTTTCTGTACGCCGCAAGGATTTTCTCCATCTGGTTCATCATCAAGATCAATGTTGTTACTCACATAAGTTTGCTAAGGCATGATTAACACAACATAACAGACCTGCATAAAAACCATAGGAAACAAGATGCCACGGACAAAAGGAAAAAGCATAAATTCAATTGCAACTGGACTAATCTGTGATGCGAAGTCGTAAATGTTTGCACAGATCAAGCATTGTTAATTAATGAGAGAATATGACATATTTACTAAGACACAGGGTTTAGACACAGCCTATTGTATCACACTATGTCTTAGTTGTGTCTTATGTTTGGAGTACCGTGTCACGGTGTCACTGTTGTACATGCCCTTATATAACAAATAGATTCTATTTAAAAGCTGCTACATCGGTTTTTGAATATTTGTCGCATGCTCATGAACATTGGGGCTGTCTATCAGAAGCAGAAGATTTTGGTGTCGTTCAGCAGTTCAGGTAGATATGACGAATGTTATCCAGTCTTTCTGGTATAGTGCAGATGGTTTGCCAAGCCAGTACTGTGTACTTATCTTTTTCTTGTTGAGAGGCTACACGATTACTCTCCATGTCTTGATTAAATAAACCGGTACGGTAATAACTACAAGTCTGACAGTGTCTGCTAGTACATTGCAACAAGAGAAGGAAAGAAATGGACGTCACATACAATGCACCTATTGACCTATAGCTTGGAGCTAATGCGCCGCGACGCTAGCTTGGCCAGGTCCCTGCGTAAAATCTTGCCCCGCCGCGTTCTTCGGTATCGAATCCACAAGGAAAACATGGTGGATCCGCTTGTAGTGCGCGACCTGCATGACGACGAGTGGTTATTATCATAGCTGACAAAGCGACTCAACAGAAGAAGAAGAAGCAGCAGCAGCAGCAACATTGTGTTGTGTTGTGTTGTGTTGGCTGTTGAGCCAGCGGCCAAATTAAACAAACCTGTTTGGCGATGAAGTCTTTGATGTGTGAATCCTGCAAGTGGTAGCTTGCTGGACTAATCTGCTATTGAGATTGTAGCCATGGCTATAGATGTCACTTGTTTATTCTATCATTCACCTCAGGTAGCGGTGAATCCTTTACATACTGCCTTAGTCATCAATCACAGTAAAGTTCAGGTTAGTGATATCGCCTAAAAGGAATTAAAGCATGAGCAAAGCAATTTAAAATTATTTTCCACCCCCAAATTATTCAGATCCTGAATCATATTGCAGCTAGTGATGGAGGATCTAGATGAGAACGAATAGGTAGTTATGCTATAAACAGTGCCAGACATATTGCAGCTAGTTATGGTATTTAAGTGTTCCATTGCTTAATGGTTTAGCTGGGAACGAATAGGCAGTAATGTCAGATATATCTAAACTGACATTTTAGATGTACATGTTAATAGAAAAAATATCTACATTTTATTCCACTGATTCATTTCAACAGCAGGCTTGAGCACCTATAAGTCTCGGCGCGGCCTCCGCTTGGATCAACACGCATGTGAAGAGATAAATCAAAGCCTCTAGAACTGCAAGGTGAAGATATCCAAGATGAATATATCCAAATGGCCATAAACAGTGCCAAAGAACCGGATGCCATTGATGAGGAAGGTCACTCAGACCAAGGAAGGGATGATTCAGCTATAGATTGTAATGCTTAATAGATATGGTTTTATAAGTACACAATCATGTTAAGATGTAAGCAAAACACTGGTATATAAGTTCTATTGTATCGTTCTTAAACTATGAAAACCATAGAAATTTCTCTTCCGAAGATAGAGCACAACATGCCAAAATGAAACTAACCTGAAGGCAGACTGAGCAGTAGCTGCTATGAGCTACCAAAGCATACAACTGAAAAGAAATGTACATCGTGTTGAGACTGAACTAAAAGAAGCAAAACTGGTATTTCTCCCTTTTCCCTTTCTTAATAATACTTACATTTAGACTAACATTAAAGGTTAGGTCCCGAGACAAGCACCAAGTAGAATACTCACATCTTTCCAGCTATGGTCAAAAAAATGAATGCAGCCGCTCTAGCTTCAGCAAGGATCAACATTCGACCAATAAAGCATACTATTTTAGAAGTAAAAGAAAACAATCATGAATTAATACTATGACCCTATCATTATAAAATGTCAAGTGTATTGGACGAAACGTTTTTGGGTTGCAGAAATAGTGATAACCTTATTGCCTCTGCTACCGTTGTTCTATAAAAATTAAGATCGGTGTTCAGAGTAGCATATAATCAAAATTTATTGGTTCACATGTTCAGGTACTAATAAAAGCCCATCTGGATTTAATGTTTAGCATAATTCCAAGTACTATGTATGTGCCTGTGCGTTGCCGCGTGAGTTAAAAATTAGTATAAAATATAGATATAGAATGATAAATATCGCTGTGATATGCACCACACAAGAACAATTAGGAACAGTTAACACATTGGCATGTAGCAGGTAGCAATACACATAAATTAAATGAAAGATTCAAGCTCCATTTTTATTACCGACAAACAAATACCTAGGATATATAAAGTTTGTTTTCTCAGTTCCATTCATGTGATCCTTGAGAAGTTGAGGACGATGATACTCCAATCTCCATCAGTATAAGTTCCTTGGCACCCTCTTTGGTCACCTTTGTTCGCTCAAACTCTAACTCCATTTATGTTATTGGCTGGCACGAGGGTTCTCTCTTTGCTTTTGCAAGACCTTTAAAATATGGATCAGCCAGTGCCTGATTGTACATCAATGGCAACAGAAACATCACTTGTGAATTTTAAGGTATAATAATGGTTGTTTTTCCTCATGCTACTCAAGTACCTCCTTGCCCTCTCATTCCGAACATATAGTAGCAAAAGGATCAATGCTTGCCATTTGGAACAGTTTAGTTGAACATTAAGCATGAATGAGAAAGCATACTCTAGGAACTGTATGAGTACCCAGGAGATCAGTCATCAAATCCAACCCTTGTGATCTTCTGAAAAACCTACTGAGCATCTACTGAGCATCTACGATTAATACATACCAAGAACAGTAGAACACTACACAGGTGACATGCCCAACTTTAGTTGTTGAGAGGATAACTGAAAATCTTAAACTATCTTATCTTACCTCACCATCATTGTTCTGAAATAGGGGAACATGCCTCACTGCTGACCCTCCATGGTGGAGGGGTATAGGAGGGTTGATGTGAGAAGAACAAGCGACATCGACAATTTGACAACTTGGTAGGCTTCTATATGTTTCTTCTGTATGAACTAGTCTTCTATGATTTGGAGGTACTCTGCTTTATGGAACAAAATATCAGTCTTATGCTAAACCCATCCAGATTAGCAACCAAAAAATTGCATCAAAATTTACAGTACGTGGACGCTACATGGGAAGTACTTTGACAGTAAAAACAAATAGAGAAAACCCCATAATTTCCAAACTAAAGAGTCAATGATTTTGGCTAGAAACTTGGAACATTCCAACCCACACGTAATTTACCTCCTATCCAACATGCTTATCAACAATCTAAAGGCGAGTAACAAATGCTTCATCAGACTGCAATTTGGAACTGCGCGTTCTGGTATTGCATATTTCACACATTCACAGTTATGATTCCCAGCCCTACTAAGCAAATCTTGCAGTTCCTCTCAATCCAAAATCATAATCAATGGCGACATCACAACAAAAAAAACCAGTATTGATACATCCTGGGCAAAACCAAGAGCATGAGGTGAGAGCTGGCCTTACTTGGAGTAGAAAAGACTGCACAGGATTGCGATTCAATCTGTGAAGCACCTCACCTACAAAAGACACTTTAGTTTTGCAATTACTCCAAAATTTATTAAATTGCCAATTCTGCAATTACTTTAGTTTTGCAATTACCCATACATCTGAAACATAAGCAGCCTGAGCCGACCTGGACGGGGCTTCTAACTCAGCCAAAAACAACATCCAATTATTGCAAGATAATCTGAAACATAAGCAGACTGAGCCAAGCTGAACAAGCAAGGTAAAAAATTTGTAACATGATGAAGAGCTAAAAAAGGTCTGGTAGGAGGTGATACGGAGCACGAAATCCACACAAGACAGTACGTGGACGCTACATGGGAAATTGAGAACTAAATTAAGCTGATATTAATCTTGAGCATCTTTGACCGACCTTTCATATGTTTGCTTTATGGCAACTTGCTTAAATCCAACAGAAAAAGAGAGAATTCAGAAGGTATCACAATTGGGAAGCAAGAGGCAAAATGCCAATAACAACAATTAGGACGAACAGAGTTTACTTGAATTAATACTTGAACAATTAGGGCAAGGCGCCCAGGCGTTAGACCACCGCCCGGACGTCTAGGCGACACCTTAAGAACAGAGTTTTTGATTGACCAGCAGAATGGTTCATGCTTTGTGAATTGTACTACCAATAATCTTACACAGGTATTGACATTGCAGGGAACCAAATTAGATTATATTACAGCTACAAAATATTATCATAAGAAAATGCCAAAATAAAAATGGAACCTTATGTTTGATCAGTCTTTGGTGCTTATTAAAAGTTGTCAGTTACAGTGCTATAGGGTCCTCGTTCTTAAGTTTTGAGGAAAGACTCACAAGAGTTAAATGCATTATAAATGAATTACCTGAGAAGCCGATGCAGCATTTCGCACTGCTACTACTGTATTAATTACTGTCTAAACAAAGAAAGAAAGAAGAAATGAATGACCCCGTGACCTGGGAGCCGATGAGACCGCGCCGCGGTGCAGGAAGAGGGTGAAGCGGCTGGTGAGGTTGAAGCTGCCCGTGAGCCACCTCCCGGGGGGCACGTCGAGCCTAGCCCCTCCCCCACCGGCGGCCCTCGCGCCCAGCTCCACGACGGAGCGCCGGAACGCCGCGGTGTTGGGCATGGCGCCGTCGCCCACGGCCCCAAACTCCTCGACGGACGTCCATACCTCGCGCGCTTGCCCCGCGCCCGCGTAGAACCCCGTGCAGCTGTCTCCGGGATCGAGGGGGCGAGAGCGAGGGGCGATCGGGAGGGCTACAGATCATCTAGAACACCAACTCGTCCTTCACCTCTCCGAGATCCGGCGCTAGGAAATGCTCCAGATCTACACCGTCTTGGTACGACACGACGGAGGAGGACAAGAGCTCGCTGGGGATGGTGGGGATCTGGACGTACGCGACCTCTGCGGGGCTGGGGCGGGCGCCGATGCGAGATTGCCGTGGCGCTCGCGTCCACCTCCGCCACCGCGCCCCGGCCATGGCGCTCGCGTCCACCTCCGCCACCGCGCCCGCTGCCGTGCTCAAGACCCGTTCCTCGGCGCCAGGCGCGCGCTCGCCAATGCCGCCGCGCCCAAGCCCGCGCCGCGCGCTCCTTGCCGTCGCCGCGGCCGCCGCGCGCTCCTCGCCGTCGCCGCGGCCGCCGCCAAGAAGTTGTGGATCCGCCGAGTTCATCAACCCGCCCTAGCTCGACGGATCGTAAGTCTTTGCAGAGACGAGCTAGGAGGGGGGGATGGAGCTCGAAGCTGACCGTGACGCCGCCGCCGCGACTTTGTAGGCTCCCTGGCGACTTCGGGTTCGATCCGCTGGGGCTGGGCAAGGACCCGGCGTTCCTCAAGTGGTACCGGGAGGCGGAGCTGATCCACGGGCGGTGGGCGATGGCCGCCGTGCTGGGCATCTTCATGGGCCAGCCGCGAGCGGAGTAGGAGGCTTATTTATTGACGGCGGGTGCGCGATTTGGGGACTGCGGACGCGCGGTAATGGGGAGAGGAGGAGAAGGAGGTGGCTTAGGGGCTGCGGACGCGTGGACCTTCCATTGATGCGGATGCGCGATTTGGGGGCGCAGGGCGCAGACCTTCCATCTGCGCGTCCGAGGAGGCGCCGGCGATGGCAGGCGGGGCAGCGCGTGGAGAAGAAAGCGCGGCGTGGAGAAAGGCAGAAAGCGTGGGGACGCGGTTTTGGTAGAACCGTGCACCATCTGCATCTGTGTACGTCTATACTACACACTTATGTAGTAGTAGAGATATGCTAAATAGCTCTTCTCTGCCAAGAAATAACTTAATGTCGATTTCTGTGAAATTGTTCTCTAAAATAAACTAGGATATGATGATGCTGAGAGTTGAACAAAAACCAATAGTCTATCATGAGTCACTATAGGCACAATATAGTTTGTCCTAAATAATTGTGGATAAACATTTTGTTCGGAAAAAAACAATCCTCACAGAAAATCGTCTTCCACATGATTAATAGAAAAAGGCGCTATCAAACAGACCCTTATATCCATGCGTCTCTCATTGACATGCATGCATGTCGCGGAAATTCTTAGAAATTAACTTAACGCACGTGAAAAGGTTGCTGAGCTCTATCTATCCTCAAAGATACCGACGACTGGAGTGGCGGGGATCGAAAGGTATGGTTACGATCATGCTGCGCCTGCGTACTATATGTTTTGTCAAGTCGTACTCAAGTTTAAGCTTTTCCATGTCACTCACTCCAGTGGTTGATGTAACAGCAATGACATGCTTCTTCATTAAACTCGTGAGGTCACTATAACCACGATATATTTTAACTATGGTTAGGCTATTCCTAACTAGAGGTCATCCCGTGTTGTATCCTACCCTAATATAATTTCTCGAATACGGAATCGGATACGGATAGTTAAAATTCTAGAAAGATACAGGACGGGACCGGGTAATAATTCAGATGGATAAGAAACGGATATTAAATATTACTCGAGTATATAACAGATATTTACCAAGATAGTTTGTCCCAATAATAGTTATAAAAAAAGTTCAACAAAGCAATAAAATAATAAATATGTAATCATGCATATGATAGCTAAAATATAGAAAATTATATCTACAAAGTTAACATCATGCAGCTCAAAGGCACCGATGACAAGGACATTGTAAACAACACAATTTCAAAAAAAAAAACAGCATCATACATTTTTTTCATAAATCTGACATGAACTTTATAAATCTGATATGAAGTTTATAGGACACTATTATTTTTTTGCCGATATTAACTTATATTATATGCTATATTCATCTTATATTTTTTTCACGAATATTTATGGCTCGTTTGTTTCCCTGCTAGATTGTATAAGCTGGATTATGGTAGAAAGGTACGAGGGTAAAATATCACTTTGAGATTACAAATAAACTAAAATAAGCTACTCATTACTAGCTTATTTGTACTCCCATAGTGATATTTTGCCCTCCTACTTTTCCGCCATAATCCTCCTATCCTTTCACAATAATCCAACTTATATAATCTAGGAGAGAAACAAACACACCCTTGATCATCTCTAAGAGACTAGCTAAATAACCCGTCAAACTAAATTTTGGCTACTCAACAGCAAAATAACTCTCCAACGTACTAGCTATATCTGACTCGCCAAATTTGGCTAGCTACCTGACTAGCCGAACTAGATAGATAGTTTGTTGAAGTGAGATGTTGTATATAAAATGTAATTTTTAAAAAAAGATAAATAGATAGTCAAATAGAGACAAAAAAATGAGAAGTCTCTTGGAAATACTCAGCTTATTTCTCTTATTGCAACACTAAGACGTATTTGCTAGTTTAAAAGATAATACTAGAAGTTAATCAAGTTATGAACAGGAAAACGTGCATATTTGCTAGTTAAAAGATAATATTAGACATTATTCAAGATAAGTATTGGATTTAACGTATATTATCAAGGAGAATATAAAATCGCATATAAACATTTATTGGAATGTTACAAAATAATCTGAAATACTTTGAAAGAGGGACATAACACACGCTTAAATGGCTAAGAGCAACTCCAAAAGAACGTTTAAACTAACCCCAAAACAGATATTAGTCAAGAATAGAGGTTTTTTTTACTCCAACAGCTCTCTCATTCTTTCCCCAAAAAATTCACGTCCCGCATCCACAGCCTACTCTCCCTCATATTTCGGTGTGTTCTATTCCTCCCCAATCCATTCCTCAACGTATCGGATCATCTAGAGTCTCCCGACGACTGTACAGATTGTGCCACATGTCATATTTAGAGGAACTGTTGGAGTACCCATCAAGATTCACTCTTAAAATTTTTTAGTCTACTCTTAATAATCAGTTTTGGGGGTAAAAATTTTAACATCCTTTTGGAGTTGCTCTAAGGGCGTGTATAGTGGAGAGACACCAAAACAGTTCTCCAAGCACAAGAGACAACTAAGATACTGTATTATACAATGGAGTGTCTAGAAGTAAATGCGCTTCTATAGTATCGGATCTTCATGGAGAGACGGCTCCACGATTTTTTTTGCAAAAACCTCCTTTGGACACCTCAAAAGCCACTAAATTAAACACTATTGTACATGCCCTAATGGGCCAGACCGCAAGGCGCACATCTGTACAGGTGCCACAGTGCGAGATTGGTGAGCCCACCGGGTACGCGATCGTCCATACCCATATCCGATCCTAAGTTTATGGGTAGTTACCGGGTAATAGTGACTTTGTATCCTACCTATATTCGAGAGTACATTATCTAGATAGTATCTGTATCCGTCCCGATAACAAAAATACATGTATCCGTATCCAAAAATTCAGATTATTTTGCTACCCGTATCTGATACCGTTCCGTTTTCACCCCTAATGGTGTCATCTTCCAAAATCCAAGACTGCCACGTAGAATACACTGTATCAAACTCTCTAGATAAAATACCCTTCCTAGTGTATAGTATCATGCTTTAGTAGTTAAGGCATCATGTGTATACCAAATTGATGCATGTTCTATGGTTGTAAGGCCCAAAATTGAAAAAAATAATATAAATGAAATAAATAAATAAATTTAATAATCACGCTTTAGGGATTTTTGAAACCTTCTTGGATTTCTCATGCCTTTGAATGCTTAACTTCAAAAAGAAAAGAGGAAGGAAATTGTATTAAAGTCATTTACTATTGCTAGAATTAAATAGTGGGAAGAAGAATAAATAATAAATAAATAAAATTTCAAAGAGCAAAAGTATTATTCAAGAGAGAATTGTGAATTCAAAGTTCAAACATGAATTTAAATTTAGTTTGGAATTTGAGAATAAGAGAAAGGAGGAGGCAAAGGAAACAAAAATACTTAAAGTAAATATATAAGTCTATAAAAGTATATGATTTGCCTTCATGTAGTTATTCTAGATGTTACAACTAAATTAGAATTTGAAACCCCTATTTAAATATGAACTTTGAAAGTGGGAATATGTAAGACCAAAAATTAGTAAAAATAAATAAATAATATAATTATGAAATAAATAAACAAATATAGTTATTATAATGCTTTGGGAATTAGGGAATGAGAAAAGAAACTTGTAATAAAGTCAATATTGTTAGAGTCAATTATAAGAAGGAGAATAAAATAGTAATCTTTAAAATAATATGGTTGATATTCACATTTGGACATTGGAAAAAAAATTGAAGTTTAAAATAGGAGTGCAAGTTTGTATAATTGAGTTTGGAAATAAATGGGAAAAGAGTGTACATAAAAAAACAAAATAAACTAAAATATATTATAAACAAATAAATAATAGGTGTTATTTTTATATTGGGATTTTTTCTCAAGTTTGGAATCTGAAACTCAAAACAGGAAATTGAATTTGGTTTAAGTATTTTTTTAAAAAAAAAGAAAGAAAAAGGGCAAAAGAATAAACTAAATCGGATTTCGGCCTAGCTCCACCCCTCTGCGTTGCCCTAATGGGCCAAATGCACATCCGCGTGGCCCACTTCCTTTCTCTCCCCTTTTCTTTAATTCTGGTCACCTACTGGTGGGCCCAACTCATCATTCTTGCACCTCCTCTTGTTTTTCTGCCATGTGGGGCCGCCTTGGCTGCCGTTCTTCCACCTCGTAATAGACCTGTCCCGTAGCTCGCGCGACCTTCTCGCCACCGCGACAATCGCGCAACAACCGCGCGTTGCCGGGGGAATCGGGACCGGGCGCTCCGTGGGCTGGGGGATAAAAGCTCGGCCTCCACCGCGCCCTTCCCTCATCAGCTGCCAGCGTGCTTCAAACCCAGACCCGCCGCCGCAAGGAGGGAAGAAGAAGGGAGGCCACCGCGACCAATCCTCGTCCTCTCTGCCGTGCTCTTGGGGGAGGTGGATTCCGCCAGCTAGGGTGGGCATAAAATCCGCCGGAACCTATTGCCTTGTCCAAACTCCATCGCCCTCTGCAATCGCTGTTGGCTCGCGCTGCTGTGTCAGGAAATCCTTCCGCCACGGAGTGACCTCACCGTCGTCCCGTGATTCCAAGGCTGATCCGGAGCAAGGGCGGGGTTCCGCGTGTGCGCACGGGCATAACACGGGGGTTCGTGAGGCAGTTGGGTCCAGTACTGGCACCGGGCGTCAGCGATTTTTCACCGGAGCCTCTTCACCACCGTCGTGCCGCCATCCTCCGTCGCCCGGGTTCTGGTGGACCCGTCTACCGGTAATTTTCCCTCTCCATGGTCCGCCGTCATCCCTACTACGTTTTGCGCCTACCCGTTCTCTCTTTGGGACATCATCGTGTTGTCGCGCTGTGCTCCGGTGACACGCCGCCACGACCAGGACTGCGCCGCTCGGGCCGCCGCGCGTTTGGGGAAGATGGGGTGCAACCGTTGATGCGGGGACTAACAGTCGAGATCTGATCTGGGTAGCAGTTCGCGGCGATTAACCGTGGCCGTTCGATCCGGATCTGGCGCATGGAAAATGGTTTGGACATTTTAAATCTGTGCGGTCGAGCGCTGATCCAACGGCTAGTGGTGCGTACCGGTTCGGATTGATCAGTGTCTAATCTGGGCCGTCCGGTTTCTATCGTGTGGCCCAAGATCGACTATACCCCTTCGCCCGAGAACTTTTGCTAAAGAGACCCTGGACATTTTAATAATTAACCCGCCGTCCAGTGCGGGGGAAAACTGAGTCTCGAGACAAATTGTGGATTAGCCCCCGAGCTCTCTGGATTTTATGCGCTCAGTCCAGTGACTCATGAAAATAGGAAAAACAATATAGAAAATACTTTTCTAGCACAAAAATAATTCTAGAACTTGTGTAATTCCTAGAAAATCCATTTTTGCTCCGAATTGACCCATTCCAATTGCAATAATTTTGTATTAATATTGTCTATCAACTAGTAACACTATTTAGCCATGAAACTTAAATTAAAATTGTTCATTTGGATTAATCTATTCTAAGCACTAAATAATTTCATAAATTCATAACTTAATAACCGTAGCTCCAAATTTAGTGGTTCTTGTTTCTACGATCTCGTTACGCAGCGTAGATTATTATTATTCAGTTTGTGCTTATGTTTGGTGTAATGTTAATCTTGCCTATACCATGTTTTGTTTGTGTTGCTACGTTTAGCAGTGAGGTCACGTGTCATCTGAAGAGCAAGTTGGTACATGGAATCTCAAGTCCCAGGCAAGTTGTGCCCTTGATCACTTCTTTTTACCCACTCATGTTCTAATTAATCATAATGATCTGCATAGGTTAATCGTGATGGGACCCAATAGGTTACCCTAGTTTATCTATCTTTATACCTTGTTTACCACTGAACGTTTTGGGTAGTACTTGCTAGTGCTTTATGTGGTTTTGGGTATGAAGATACATTATTCATGATCACACTTTTATTATCTGTTTTTTATTATTGTTCATGATAAGATCATTATGTTAATTGGAACATGGAGCGACCACCCGGGAAAATAGTGCTACCACAAGGGTTTAATGGGACGCCCTTGGCTGATTAATTAGGAAAGCTAGTGGAAGACTACCTTACTCGAAAGAGGCAAGGGCAGTAGGGGAGTGGTCAGTGTAGGGAGGTCCTTGGGATGATTTTGCTGCGATGGCAGTCATGCGAGGGGTCCCTGCATTGGAGCTTCCTATAAACTGTAGCGGGTTTTCTGAAGCTAGTGGAACTTTGTAAAGGCCTCGTAGTGTTACCCTGCCTCGCCTCCTCGGCAGAGGTGTATGGGAAGTCGCGATCCCTTGGCAGATGGGTAACATGACTTGTGGGTAAAGATGCGCAACCTCTGCAGAGTGTAAAACTGGTATACTAGCCGTGCTCACGGTCATGAGCAGCTCGGACCCTCACATGATTAAATTATGGAACTAAATTCAATTTGTCATATGCATTGCATCGCAGGTGATGTTGTTACTTTTGTTCTACTACTTAATTGGGTTTGGTATTTACTTATACTTAGTAATTGCTAATAAAATTTTGCCAACTCTAAAAGCAATGCTCAGCTTCAACCATCCTCTTTGGTAAGCCTTACACGTGAGCTCCCACCTTTGGCGAGTTCATGCACATTATTCCCCACAACTTGTTGAGCTATGAACGTATGTGAGCTCACTCTTGTTGTCTCACACCCCCCCCATAGGTCAAGAACAGGTACTGCAGGATGAGGCGCATGGAGGATGCTGTGATGAGTTTGTGAGAGGTCTAGGCCGTCGTCTCCCAGTCAACTTTGGGTTGCTGGACCGTTGTCTCCTTATAATATAATTATTTATTTTGTATAGAATTCCTATTATATAGTATAGATGTGACATTCGATCCTGTGCCATGATTCATCATATGTGTGAGACTTGGTCCCAGCACACCTGGTGATTGTTCGCGCCCGAGTCTTGGTTCTCCGAAACCCGGGTGTGACAGAATAAAAATAGAAAAGAAAACAGAAAAAATAAAATAAAAGAAAAGGGTTCACCTCCACTGCATGGGCCGACTTCGTCTCTGCTAGCCCACCTGAACCCCTGCACCTCGGCCCATGCGACTGTTGCGTACTTCGCTTCCGCCAGCCCATCTCCTCCCCCTCAGCCCATTCCTCTCACCACGTACGCATGCACTGGTAATGTGTTACTGCCAAACGGACCCCACTTCCCCCAGTTGCTCTCGCCGCGCAACATGAATCGCTGCCTGGTGGGGCCTCCTTGCCAGCCGCACACCACGCCGCATCTGATCAGGACGAGTCGCTGTCGTGTGGGTCCAACACGTTGGTCTTCCCCTTCGAGTCCGAACCGAAAGCCGCGCTTGGTCACGTCCGTGATCTCCTAGAAAATTTGTTGCAATTCTCTCTCCAGATTGCTAGGATCGGCCTCGCCTCCAAGGGGATAAAACCGAGGGCCTCCCCCTCCCCTGCAACATCTCCCACGGCCACGCGGGCGCCGTTCATCCCACGGCGGAGGCTCCCTGCCGGGACTGCTCGGCTAGACCTCCTTATTTCCCATGGCGAGCTCCCTCCGACAGTCGAGCTTCTCCGTCGCGACCCCGTTTTCCGCACTCTCCTCATCCGTGGCCAGACCAGGGTGCTCCGCTGCGCCTTGCCAGGAGAAAAACAGAGAAACCACCGAAGCGGCCGAGCACCATGGATGGCGTCATTGCTGCCCAGATGTGGGTGAGCTCTTATCGCCCTGACTTACTTTATTCTCCGTTACGCATCGCACTTGTTCGCGTTTAGTTTTCGTTGTCCGGGCACTAGTGTGGTATCCACCGGTGAAGCACCGCCGCTGCCAGTGGTTGCGTGACCGTCCAGGCATAGGCGAGTGAGAGGGAGTGCGATAGGAGGACGAGGTTGAAGATGGACTGGGGCCCGTTCGATTGATGATGAACGGATGAGATTGGGCAGCGGTTTCTGATCGCTGATTACCGCGCGGACGTCTAGGTTTACATCTGGGTACCGATTTTGGGGTTTAAATTGTGACCGTCGTAATCCGATCCATCGGCTCGGGTACAAGTGTGCATGGACGAGGCTGAGCCCTAGATCTAGGATCCAGTGGTGGTCTGCTTGTACCGTTTCAGAGTGTGCCCTAGATCACCCTGGTAACTGGAATCTCAAGTGCCACGCAAGTTGTGCCCTTGATCCACTTTTGTTACCCAATAATATTCTTTATTATTATTATTCAATGCATAGGTTTAATTTTGATGGGACCCAATAGGTCACCCTAGTCTGAGTATCTTTATACCTTGTTTATCCCTGAATCACTTGGGTGGTTTTTGCTATTGCTCTATATGGTTTTGGGATCAATATTACATTATATCCATGTTCCAATTATTCTGTTATGTTATTTATGTTCATGTCAAGATCATCTTTGATGTTAATTGGAACATGGAGCTTAACTTGAGAAACATGTGCCACCACAAGGGAGGAATTGGACCCCTTGGCTAACTAATTAGGAAAGCTAGTGGAAGACTACCTTACTCGAAAGAGGCAAGGGTAGTAGGGGAGTTGCATGCAGGGAGGTTCTCGGGTTGATTTTGCTACGATGGCGGTCAGACGAGGGATTCTTGCAAGTGCTCTTCCCATAAATTGTAGCGGGTTTTCGGAAGTGTAACACCCCAGTGCTCCCACACAATGAATGTTACCAAAAAACCCTTCCCACAAAACTTAAACAGCTTAAGAAATGAAATAGAGACTGAAAGTAATGCAAAATCTGGCAGCGCCTCCCTTGAAAGTAGCATAACAAGGGGAACATAGAATTTATATAGAAAGTAAAAGAAAGATAATCCACATAGTATAATCAGAACGCAAAGGTAGTAATGAATATTCATGACCAAATAAACAGAGAGGAAAATCCAGCCAAGCCAAAATCAATTCGACTACCATGAAAGGCTAGAACATATTAATCCCCTAGACTTGACCCCCCCTGTTTAACATCATTATTAAGCAGTGGTTCATTTATTTAAAGGTGTAGTGGCCATGCTGCTACATCCCTTCTTTCCCCAAAGAAAAGATCAGGTGCCTGCATCAAATAATGCAAGAGTGAGATGACACATCTCAGCAAGTAAAAAGAGCAAACAACAATTGGACAATGTAAACAAACTGTGCTTAAACAACCACATAGTTCACAACTTCCTTCTTGAATATTAATTTGTAGCAAGTAAACAAGTAACCAATTACTTAGTCCACTTCTGGTGGAAGCGGATGAAGGTTGACATTTCTAAGTATGTGGCCGCCTGTGAAGTATGTCAGCGCGTGAAGGCCGAGCTTAAGAGGCATGCAGGTTTACTGAAGCCATTGGAAATTTCGGAGTGGAAGTGGGAGCATATCACCATGGATTTTGTAGTGGGCTTACCTCGTTCTCCTCGGGGCAGGGATGCTATATGGGTGGTAGTGGATCACTTGACTAAGTCTGTGCACTTCATTCCCATGACGACCACAAATGCAGCTTCAGAATTGGTTCCCTTGTACATGAAGGAAGTAGTCAGGCTTCACGGGGTACCGAAGTCCATTGTTTCTAATCGAGACTCCAAATTTGTATCCAAATTTTGGGAGAGTCTTCACAGTGCATTGGGTACCAAGCTTTCACTTAGTGTCGCTTTTCACCCTCAGACTGATGGTCAGTCGGAGCGAACGATCCAAACCTTGGAAGATATGTCGCGTGCTTGTGTTCTGTCATGGAAGGGTAGCTGGGAGGATCATCTTGCATTGGCAGAGTTTTCTTATAACAACAGCTACCAGGCTAGCATCAAGATAGCACTATTTGAGGCTTTATATGGCAGGCGGTGTATCTCCCCTCTGTGCTGGGAGACTTTGGGAGAGAGATCCCTGGTTGGTCCTGATTGGGTTCAGCAGACTTCTGAGAAGGTTTGAGAAATTCATCAGAATATTTTGGCTGCTCAGAGCCGTCAGAAGAGTTATGCTAATGTGAGGAGGCGGGATTTGGAATTTGCAGTGTGTGACCAAGTCCTTCTCAGGGTATCACCTACTAAAGGAGTTGTTCGGTTTGGTGTCTACGGAAAGCTTAGCCCGAGATACATTGGACCATTCACTATCTTGGCCCAGGTGGGCAACTTGGCTTATCGCTTGCAAATGCCGGATTCCATGGCAGGGGTACACCCGGTATTTCATGTCTCTATGTTGAGGAAGTTCTTGTGAGATCTGGATCATCAGATCGAAATGGAACAAATTGCTGTGCAGTAGGATCTGACTCTGGAGTGTCGTCCGATGCGTATCTTGGAGTCCTCGGAGCATGTTATGAGAAAGAGATCAATTAAGTATGTTAATGTCTTATGGACTAATCAGTCTGAGTGCGAGGCTACTTGGGAACTTGAGGTGCTGATGCGGCAGAAATATCCCAAACTTTTCGTTGTGGGTGTGTGTTGTTGATTCATTAATCTTTTCTTTTGTCGTTTCGATAGAAGCGTTAGAATTCAAGGTTGAATTCTTTTTAAGGGGGGTAGAGTGTGATACCCAGTTTGCAAAGAAGAGAAGTGGGAGTTTATTCTTTCTTTGTTTCTTTTTCCTTTTTTCTTTCGGGTGGTACGTGTAAACCCCTGGTGTTACTGTTACTAAAACTTGAGCATCACATCATAAGCATGGGCATATCATGTGTTTGCCACACCTAGAGTGCATTCACTAGGCAAAAATTTCAAACAAGTTGTATTGATATGACCTTTTGCAAATAAAACCCTGGAGTAGGGAACTGAACCCTAGATTGGGTGTAATAGAGCAAACAAGTCTTAAACAAGAGAAAACTTCAAAATTCAATTGAAAAAGTCATAAAGTGTCTCCATGGATGAACTCAAGTGGGATCCAAACCCTAAGAGTGCAAGAAACCCTAATTCGAACCCTGGAAAGCCCTAAACCTAAACCCTAGGGGGTTAAGTGCAAAATTAGTGCACTTTTGGATTAAAGTGCAAAAACTATGATAATAAGGTGTCTTTAAGTCATATGGTTCACAAATTCTAAAGGTTTGCAATTTAAACCCTAGGTTTTGGGCCCATTTGCAAAAGCACCACATTTGTAACCATATGGCTAAGTCTGATTTTTACAAAATAGGTTCAACTTTGGGGCCTTGTAGCTTTCAAACAAAAGGGATTTTTCCCTAGGTCACCACATCAACATTGTAGATCTATCAAAGGAGAATAACTTTGTTTAAGGGATTCAACACTGTTGTTATGAAAAATGTGAAGAAAAATACATCCAAAGTTAGGCTGTCAGTCGATCTGAAGCCTGAAATTGGATATTCAGTAATTATGGGATGAACTTTGGGGGCTATTTTGAAGATGATTTTGTGGATATTTGAGTATGGTGACTATAGTAGGTTTGTAGATGGATCATACGACGACAACTTTCATACTGGTCAATCAGTAGGTTGCCAAGTGAATTTAGGAGAAAATCATGCTCTAAGTTGCTCGGTCAGGTCAACTGAAGATGAATGCCATTGTACAGTGATCTGAACAAGATCAGATCGACAGCTCGATCCCTCGCCGCTGACGACCCGCGCGCCTGATCCGTGCTGCCGTTGCGATTTGCGCCTACCGATGACCAGATAAGGCTGCCAGGTAAAAGATATTCGCCTGGAAATGACTCCGGTGACTAACCACGGTACCCCCCCCCCCTTGCTTTGCGGCCGGCGCGGATAAGCTCACCGGCGATGACTGCCGTTTCCCGGCCTTACGCCGCGTGTCCAGGCACTTTACCACGTCACGATTAGTCACGTTAGGAGTATCCGGTGATCGCCGGAGACATCACCACGGTGAAAGCCACTAAGCACTTGCGCCAGTAACCTTCCATTCCTCCAACCGCCGCGCGTCTCGCCCAAATTCATCAGCCACCGCTTAACAATCCTATAAATTGATGGTCGGGTCTGTTGCACCATATAATCACGAAGCCAACGCACCAGCTATTGCTTCAAATCATTCACCAGAGACCGCGAATTCCTTACTTCCCCCAATCCTGTTCTACCACCGTAGAGACACCCTCACCGCGGCCAGCTTATTCCAGGTTAATTCAAGCTCCTCAATCATTTGTTCTTGTATCCTTAAGTTCTCCGCAAACTCCTCGACCCCTCGGATTGAACTAGATCGCCATGGATCGCCGGGAACACGTTGATCCTTTGATTTTCCCCGCTGTCACCGTGGCTAGAGCAAATTGTGTAGCCATTCTTGAAATTAACTGGGGGGAAACTATGGTTAGGACTTGAATTCGGTTTCGGCCGAAGTAGGGCGCCAGTTATTGCGTGAGTCGGCCGGTATATGAGCTCGCCGAAGCTCTGCGCGACGCCGTTCGCCGTCGAGGACTCCAGGCGGTGAAGAATTAGAAGTGTAGGGGTTTTTCTGCGAATGTCAGAGAGAGAGGGAATAATAACTAGGAATTCTTAACAGATATTCTAAACAGCAGGGGCTTCTGTGCAAGTTTGCCAACACGGGCGCGGGCGCGCGCGTTTTCCACCTGGGATTGGGCCGCCTCGGCTCGATTTGGCCCAAGACTGTTCATTCCTTTTCTTTTTCTTTTTCTTTTTCTACCAGAGCTAAATAAATTCTAGAAAATTGTAGAAAAATGGTAAAACTATCAAACCAATTTTGCTAGATTCCTAATTTCCTATAGAATTTAATAAAAATAGTTTCATGATTTTAAATCCAAATAGAAAATTATAGAGTATTTAAAATAGGCTAAAATCTTGTTTCTGGATTTTTAGAAAATAGATAATGATTCCAAAAATCCCCAAACTTTTTGGATGACCCTTATATATTATTTAGAAGCTTTAGGTAGAGTTTGGTATGATTTGGGCCTTGTTTGATACTTAGAACCTAAAACCCTACCCCCTGCCCTGTGAACTTCACTGTTGACTCCGGAAACCCTAAGTTCTTGGAGATCCGTGAAGGAAAATTGTATTCAAGACTTTAGAAAATAAACTTTTATTATCTTTGTACTCTCATGAGCATTACATGGGCATTCATTAGTATGTATGGTCATCTCTAGAAAACGAAGAAGAAGTAGAAGAAGAGAAGACTCCACCACCACCACCTGAGGAACATCAGGCAGACAACTGCTTTTATTTTGACATCTGTGGAACTGAGCCTGACTCACCAGTAAAACAAGGCAAGCCCCGGTGCATTTGCCACCTCCTTGTTTCTTTTAAAATCTTTCTCACTTACATGATGCATTAGGTGATAGGAGTTGTGTGCTAAGCTATTGCTGCATCTCCTTCCTTGGATTATTTACTAATCCCTGTTTTACAAAAGGTTTTCTTATGCTTAGCTTTGCTTTAGAAAAATAAAATGTTTTGTTTCCTTAAAAATGATGAGCAAAGTGGGTGGGATGTTTTTGAAAATAAAACTTGATGGTGGATCCATCATGGCCATGATGGGTTCAACATTCCAGGTACCAAACTTTGGGGTTTGAAATGATTAAGCTGAGACCGGACGGGTGACTTGCACGAGAAGAGAGTCTCGGTGTAGTGTCTCCGTCTAAGTCGATTAAGGACCATGTCAATGTAGGCTTGCTGACCGAGGACCCTTTAACTGGTCACATGCCTCGTCATAGGTAAGCTTTGCCTCGGGCAGACTAATACCAGAATAAGATACCACGCAATGGGAGTGGAGAGATGGCGAGAGTAGCGTGTACCCTCCGTGACAAGAGGCTGGACGGTGGTGTATCTGTGCTCTCGGTTGGCGTGAACATGATCTGGTCTTAAGAACCCTGGTGGTGAGTTGACATATGCAAGGGTTAAGTGCTACATGTATCGTGTGATTGGAGATCCTCAGCTGAGTATAATCGATTCGGATCGTTGTACCTTCGCGGTTATGAAGACTTGGTCACTGCCCTATACGTAGAACTCCAGTAAAGATAAAGGGTTGTTAAGAAATTGGCTAGTGCAGGTCAAGTGATTGAACTAGGGTAGAATGAACTCTAGTTACAGGTAATTTTACTTAACCGGATAAATAAAACTGGATTTTTAAGGATCCACTCTTAGTAAGCATTTCTGCAAACAAAGTCATTGACTATTGTTTGGCCTTACCTTGACTCCCTGAAAGCCAACATACCCTTGAGAGTCTTTTCTTTAGTCGGGTAAGACTTGCTGAGTAATTCCATACTCAGGGCTTTGTCCCATGTTGTTTTTAGGTGAGGAAGCAACCAACTTTTGTTGCTTCTGTTCTAAGGTGGTACCAAAGGAAGAGCACCAGGAGTGAAGTTGCGGAAGGAAAGGATCCTCCATAAAACTTTTGTTTAATACTTATCGGGAGGGGTTTTTGCCTCCCATGGTTTGTAATAATAATACTCCGCACTCTTATATTATATTCTGGTCTATAAATATTTAACTCCGTCTTACTTTTCAATAAAAGTAAGTTAATGTAATTGCTTCCGCATTTTCGTATCTCCGATGCTTGTAATGTTTGCGTGACGGGTGAAACGCTCTTGGGAAAGGTAAGGAAAGCAGATACCAAACTTATCAAGTGATCCAGGGGCACCTGCAGGGTTGTCTGAGGTCCGTTGGACAAGGACAACTGTAGGTGGGCCTAATGACTTGGGAGGTTCTGTCACAGTTGGTATCGGAGCGAAGCCCATCTCTGCAGATATTGTGAGGCATCTTCAAAAGGAATTTTCCAAGACTTACCTAGAAAAATTTCTTTCTTTCTTATCTAGCTTCCTTCTACAGAACTTATTTGAAAGACCAGATATTGAGTGCAAGGTATAGAAGGTGTGAATCAACTAAGGTTGATTCTATAATTACACATGCATCATGCTAAAAACTATGCTAATAAGTTTTCCCCCCTTAAGAAATGTCGCCGCGCATAAGAAAGACCGCGCGCAAGTCTACCGGGCTGATTGGCGTACCCCGTCATCAACTTGCCCCATGGCATGAAGATAGCAGTAGTGGTAGCAACGATCTTATTGGGGATCTGGAAGCCCAAGTGGATCAGCTTCGAACAGAACTCCATCACAGGAAAGACATATGGGTTGTGGATGGCGAAAGAATAAATGAATTAAGAGCTGATCCGCTACCTGCAAGATCAGCTCGCAGAACAAGATCTAGCGCTCGACTGGGCGGTTAACTCTTGTTCGCTTGCTTGGGCTAAGGAGGCAAAAGCTCGAGCCCGTGTGGAGGAGCTTAGCTCAGCCATAGATAACTTGCAGGTTTATTGTAATACATTACATGAAGAAGTTCATGTATTGTATTCCCAACTGCATCCCAATGTACCTGCGGATCCTGTCGGGATGGAAGCCGGACCATCTGGAGTAGCAGGAGAAGCACTCGGTGGTGAACTGGACTTGTTCAGGCCCCCTCCCTCTATGAAGTTGGTGGATGAATGGTCCCCTACTCCCGACAGCGAGGCTACTAAAAGCGACAAGAAGCAAGAATAGTATAGTGTAGAAGTAGTATAATGTATAATAGGTAGTGTAAGCCTGTTGTAAATTTGAGTCTGTAACATTACCCTTTTCAGTAATGTAAAATGGATGGTTTTCTTTGGCATATTATATTCAATGTTTGTTGCCTCAGATGCCTTCCAAGACTCGTTCTCAGGATGGAGCGGGAACCTCCAGTGGGAGGGAAGCAACACCAAACCCACCTCCAGTACCTCCCACATTAGCCGAGGCCATCGCTGCCTTGGTTAACGCTACAGCAGACAATACCCGATTTCTACGGGAAATGGCGAGTCAGCAACTACAACAAGGCGGGCGGGCATATCCGCAAGGCCCCCGTGAGACATCTTATCTGGATTTCTCTGAGATGCGCCCTCCATTGTTTGTCAAAGTAGAGGACCCTCTAGAAGCGGATGAGTGGATCCGCGTTATTGAACAGAAGTTCGGGCTCCTTCGGTGTTCAGAGATTCAGAAGCCTCTATTTGTAGCACAACAATTACGCGGCCCTACCAATACGTGGTGGGGAAATTTTATAGTCGTTCAATCGTCTGGCCATCAAGTAACTTGGGATGAGTTCAAGTTGGCTTTCCATGAGCACTACATACCTGAAGGGGTGCTCCACATGAAGCAGGAGGAGTTCATGAAGTTGAAACAAGGTGGGGATACTGTTACCCAGTATCTCAATAAATTTAATCACTTATCCCAATATGCAATCGATCAAGTCAACACAGATTTGAAGAAAAGGAATTGCTTCATGAGAGGCCTAAATGATCAAATGCAAAGAAAGATGGCTACCAACATCGACCTTACGTACGGAAGGGCTGTCAGCATAGCGCCGGCAGTTGAGGCTAAATATGCAGGTTTCGAAAAATCCAAGGGTTACGGAGGCGATAGACCCAGTCAGGGGTCTGAGAAAAGGCAAAGGTTGGTAATCCGACCTTTCAATCCGAATCGCTCTTCCCCACGTCCACCCTCCTACCCTTTAAGCAACCGGTCTTTATTCGCCCTGCCACTGCCCCTACACCAACAAATCAGCCGGGTGCCCCTGACACTCGCTTCCCTGCCCTCCCCAGCTCTTCAACTGGCTGTTTCAACTGTGGAAAGTCTGGACACTTTATCAAGGACTGTCCATATTAGAAGCAGAATCGCTTAAGTAATCAGCAAAGTTCTGGGAATTCTGCTCAAGGGAAGGGAAATGCGGCAAACAATACCGCGGGCAAAAATACAAGGAAAACGTGACGAATTTATTATACTCAAGTGGCCACAACACCGGACGGCGAACCGGTTATGATGGGTACGTTTCTAGTGGCCAATCACCCTGCAATTATTCTTTTTGATTCTGGTGCTTCGCATACGTTCATAAGCAAGAAATTTGTGGAGCAATATTGCATTCCATACCATGAATCAAGGGAAGGGTTTAAAATTCATTCGCCTGGGGGACAAATATTTACTAAAGAAGTGGCTTACCAAGTGCCCGTAACATTGGCTGGACGGGACTTTCCTACTAATATGATTGTTCTGAAAGGCCAAGACATAGATGTAATTCTGGGCATGAACTAGTTGGCCCAACATAAAGCTATTCTCAATACTAAATTGAGAATTATCAAATTGAGTTATGGCCAAGAAGAGGTTCTCTTGACTATCCCCATAGCCATTCCAGCTAAACCATTTGGCAGAATATATGAAGCCATCATACTAGAGATCAAAGATATTCTGGTGGTACGTGAGTTCCCAGATGTTTTTCCAGAAGATTTGCCTGGATTGCCACCAGAAAGAGATGTAGAATTTGTAGTTGAGTTGAAGCCCGGTACGGCTCCCATTTCTAGAAGATCGTACCGAATGCCTCCAAATGAGCTGGCAGAACTCAAGAACCAATTGTAAGATCTACTAGAGAAGGGATTCATCCGGCCAAGCTCATCACCATGGGGTTGTCCAGCCATCTTCGTCAAGAAGAAGGACCAAACACTCCGAATGTGTGTGGATTATAGACCCCTTAATGAGGTTACCATCAAAAATAAGTACCCTCTTCCACGGATTGACATTCTATTTGATCAACTGACTGGAGCGAGGGTATTCTCCAAGATTGACCTCAGATCGGGCTATCATCAGATCCGTATCCGACCCGAAGATATACCAAAGACAGCATTCACTACGCGGTATGGTTTATTTGAATATTTGGTTATGTCTTTCGGACTGACAAATGCCCCTGCCCACTTCACTTATCTGATGAACTCAGTATTTAAACCTGAGTTGGACAAATTTGTGGTGGTATTCATTGATGATATCTTAATATATTCCAAGAATGAAGAGGAGCATGCTCGGCATTTACGGATCGTGTTGACGCGCTTAAGAGAGCACCAATTATATGCTAAGTTCAGTAAGTGCGTGTTCTGGCTGGAAGAGATCCAATTTCTGGGTCATGTATTATCTGCCAAGGGGATTGCGGTGGATCCTAGCAAAGTTAAGGATATTTTAGAGTGGAAACCCCCAACCACTGTACATCAAGTCCGAAGTTTCCTTGGACTAGCTGGCTATTACCGCTGATTCATACCAGATTTTTCTAAACTCGTGAAACCAATCACAAGTCTATTAAAGAATGCTACTAAATTTATTTGGTCTTCAAAGTGTAATGAAGCCTTTGAACAATTGAAGGTATTATTAACCACTGCTCCGGTATTGGCTCAACCGGATATTGAAAAGCCCTTTGATGTGTATTGTGACGCATCAGGCAGTGGTCTCGGCTGTGTTCTAATGCAAGAAGGCCAAGTGATAGCTTATGCTTCAAGGCAGTTGCGTCGACATGAGGAACACTATCCCACTCATGATCTGGAGTTAGCTGCAGTGGTTCATGCCCTAAAAATCTGGCGTCATTATCTGCTGGGGAACATCTATCATGTCTATACAGATCATAAAAGCCTGAAGTATATCTTCACCCAGTCAGAGTTGAACATGAGACAGAGGCGATGGCTCGAGCTTATTAAGGACTATGAATTAGAAATTCATTATCACCCAGGCAAGGCCAATGTGGTGGCAGATGCACTCAGCCGTAAGGCTTCTTGTCACTGTCTTACATTAAAGACTTCTGACATTACTTTATGCCAGGAGATGGAGAAGTTAAACTTGGAAATGATCCAACATGGAACCTTAAATCAACTGAAGCTTGAGTCAGCCCTTTTACAAAGGATAATGGATGCTCAAAAAGATAATGAGGGTATGAAATACATCCGTGAGAAGATAGAAGCCGGAAAAGCCAAGTGCTTTAGGAAAGACGATCAAGGCATTGTATGGTTCAACAACCGCATAGTTGTGCCAAAGAATGAAGAGATCCGCCAGCAAATATTAGATGAAGCACATCTTAGTCTCTATTCTATTCATCCCGGAAGCACTAAGATGTATCATGATCTAAAACAGCATTTTTGGTGGACAAAGATGAAGATTGAAATTGCACGCTATGTGGCAAAATGTGACACTTGCAGACGTGTCAAAGCCATACATATGAAGACTGCCAGTCCATTACAATCTCTACCTGTCCCTACATGGAAATGGGAGGATATTAGTATGGACTTTATTGTGGGATTGCCCAGGACTACCAAAGGGTATGATTCTATTTGGGTTATCATTGATCGACTTACAAAGATCGCCCACTTCCTTCCTGTCAGAGCAAAGTATACAGTGGCCACATGCAGAATTATACATTACCCGTGTTCTCAGTTTGCATGGTGTTCCGAAGACGATAGTGTCGGATCGTGGACCACAATTCATGTCCAAATTTTGGGAAGAACTTCACAAAGCACTGGATACTAAGTTACTCCATAGTTTGGCCTATCATCCTCAAACCAGTGGGCAGACCGAGAGGGTGAACCAAATACTTGAAGACATGCTACGGGCTTGTGCTTTGGAATCCCCACAGAAATGAGATGGTTATTTACCGTTAGCAGAGTTCTCATACGATAATAGTTATCAAGAAAGAATTAAGATGGCACCCTTTGAAGCTTTGTATGGCCGATAGTGTCACACTCTGTTAAACTGGTATGAACCAAGTGAAAGGAGTTTCTTCAGGCCAGATATGGTAAAGGAGACAGAAGAGAAAGTTCAACGAATAATTCATAATTTGAAGAAAGCCCAAGCTCGACAGAAAAGTTATGCAGACAAGCGACGAATGCCCTTGTATTTTCTGGTAGGAGATTATGTCTATCTGAAAGTCTCCCCAATGAAGGGTGTAACACGTTTCGGGGTAAAAGGGAAGCTTGCACCTCGATACATTAGTCCTTTCCCTGTGCTTGAGCAATGTGGACCAGTGGTGTACCGACTTCAACTATCTGAAACCTTGTCTGCTGTACATAATGTGTTCCACATGTCTTAACTGAAGAAATGTCTTCGGGTTCCCGATCGAACTATTGAAGTAATGGATGTTGCCTTAGAACCAGACTTGACATATTCAGAACACCCTATTCGAGTCTTGGATCAAAAGGACAGAATTACCCGAAGAAAAACTCTCAAGTTTTACAAGATACAGTGGAAGCAGCATTCAGAAGATGAGGCTACATGGGAAACTCGAGACTTTTTAGAAAAGAATTTCCCAGGCTTTCTAGCCTCATGTAAATTGTGATATGTATATAATTGTTGTAATAAAGGAGTGAGCCCTAGACCACCCCTGCCTTATACCAAGAATAAGGAAATAAAAGAGTGAAGCATTTCCTTTTCCATTACTTACCCTAGGACTTTTAATCTCGGGACGACATTCTTTTATGGGGGAATTATGTAACACCCCTGGTGTTACTATTACTAAAACTTGAGCATAACATCATAAGCATGGGCATATCATGTGTTTGCCACACCTAGAGTGCATTCACTAGGCAAAAATTTCAAACAAGTTGTATTGATATGACCTTTTGCAAATAAAACCCTGGAGTAGGGAACTGAACCCTAGATTGGGTGTAATAGAGCAAACAAGGCTTAAACAAGAGAAAACTTCAAAATTCAATTTAAAAAGTCATAAAGTGTCTCCATGGATGAACTCAAGTGGGATCCAAACCCTAGGAGTGCAAGAAACCCTAATTGGAACCCTGGAAAGCCCTAAACCTAAACCCTAGAGGGTTAAGTGCAAAATTAGTGCACTTTTGGATTAAAGTGCAAAAACTATGATAATAAGGTGTCTTAAGTCATATGGTTCACAAATTCTAAAGGTTTGCAATTTGAACCCTAGGTTTTGGGCCCATTTGCAAAAGCACCACATTTGTAACCATATGGCTAAGTCTGATTTTCAGAAAATAGGTTCAACTTTGGGGCCTTGTAGCTTTCAAACAAAAGAGATTTTTCCCTAGGTCACCACATCAACATTGTAGATCTATCAAAGGAGAATAACTTTGTTTAAAGGATTCAACACTGTTGTTATGAAAAATGTGAAGAAAAATACATCCAAAGTTAGGTGTCAGTCGGTCTGAAGCCTGAAATTGGATATTCAGTATTATGGGATGAATTTTGGGGGCTATTTTGAAGATGACTCTATGGATATTTGAGTATGGTGACTACAGTAGGTTTGTAGATGGATCATACGATGACAACTTTCATACTGGTCAATCAGTAGGTTGCCAAGTGAATTTAGGAGAAAATCATGCTCTAAGTTACTCGGTCAGGTCAACTGAAGATGAATGCCATTGTACAGTGATCTGAACAAGATCAGATCGACAGCTCGATCCCTCGCCACCAGCGACCCGCGCGCCTAGATCCGCGCTGCCGTTGCGATTCGCGCCTACCGATGACCAGATAAGGATGCCAGGTAAAAGATATTCGCCTAGAAATGACTCCGGTGACTAACCGCCATACCCCACCTTGCTTTGCTGCCGGCATGGATAAGCTCACCGGCGATGACTGCCGTTTCCTGGCCTTACGTCGCGTGTCCAGGCACTTTACCACGTCGCGATTAGTCACGTTAGGAGTATTCGGTGATCGCCGGAGACATCGCCACGGTGAAAGCCACTAAGCACTTGCGCCAGTAACCTTCCATTCCTCCGACCGCCACGCGTCTCGCCCAAATTCATCAGCCACCGCTTAACAATCCTATTAATTGATGGCCGGGTCTGTTGTGCCATATAATCATGAAGCCAACGCACCAGCTATTGCTTCAAATCGTTCACCAGAGACCGCGAATTCCTTACTTCCCCCAATCCTGTTCTACCATCGCAGAGACACCCTCACCGCGGCCAGCTTATTCCAGGTTAATTCAAGCTCCTCAATCATTTTTTCTTGTATCCTTAAGTTCTCCGCAAACTCCTCGACCCCTCGGATTGAACTAGATTGCCATGGATCGCCGGGAACACGTTGATCCTTTGATTTTCCCCGCTTTCACCGTGGCTAAAGCAAATTGTGTAGCCATTTCTGAAATTAACAGGGGGGAAACAATGGTTAGGACTTGAATTTGGTTTCGGCCGAAGTAGGGCACCAGTTATTGGCGTGAGTCGGCCGGTATATGAGCTCGTCGGAGCTCTCTGTGACACCGTTCGCTGTCGAGGACTCCGGGCGGTGAAGAATTAGAAGTGCAGGGGTTTTTATGCGAATTTCAGAGAGAGGGAATAGTAACTAGGGATTCTTAACAGATATTCTAAACATCAGGGGCTTCTGTGCAAGTCTGCCAGCGCAGGCGCAGGCGCACGCGTTTTCCACCCGGGATTGGGCCGCCTGGGCTGGATTTGGCCCAAGACTGTTCATTCCTTTTCTTTTTCTTTTTCTACCAGAGCTAAATAAATTCTAGAAAATCGTATAAAATGGTAAAAATACCAAACCAATTTTGCTAGATTCCTAATTTCCTATAGAATTTAATAAAAATAGTTTCATGATTTTTAATCCAAATAGAAAATTATAGAGTATTTAAAATAGGCTAAAATCTTGTTTCTGGATTTTAGAAAATAGATAATGATTCCAAAAATCCCCAAACTTTTTGGATGACCCTTATATATTATTTAGAAGCTTTGGGTAGAGTTTGGTATGATTTGAGCCTTGTTTGATACTTAGAACCTAAAACCCTACCCCCTGCCCTGTGAACTTCACTGCTGACTCCGGAAACCCTAAGTTCTCGGAGATCCGTGAAGGAAAATTGTATTCAAGACTTTAGACAATAAACTTTTATTATCTTTGCACTCTCATGAGCATTACATGGGCATTCATTATTATGTATGGTCATCTTTAGATAATGAAGAAGAAGTAGAAGAAGATAAGATTCCACCACCACCACCTGAGGAACATCAGGCAGGCAACTGCTTTTATTTTGACATCTGTGGAACTGAGCCTGACTCACCAATAAAACAAGGCAAGCCCCGGTGCATTTGCCACCTCCTTGTTTCTTTTAAAATCTTTCTCACTTACATGATGCATTAGGTGATAGGAGTTGTGTGCTAAACTATTGCTGCATCTCCTTCCTTGGATTATTTCCTAATCCCTGTTTTACAAAAGGTTTTCTCATGCTTAGCTTTGCTTTAGAAAAACAAAATGTTTTGTTTTCTTAAAAATGATGAGCAAAGTGGGTGGGATGTTTTTGAAAATAAAACTTGATGGTGGATCCATCATGGCCATGATGGGTTCAACATTGGAAAAGATGTACCTCTGCCAGGTACCAAACTTTGGGGTTTGAAATGATTAAGCTGAGACCGGGCGAGTGACTTGCACGACAAGAGAGTCTCGGTGTAGTGTCTCCGTTTGAGTCGATTAAGGACCGTGTCGATGTAGGCTTGCTGACCGAGGACCCTTTAACTGGTCACATGCCTCGTCATGGGTAAGCTTTGCCTCGGGCAGACTAATACCAAAATAAGATACCACACAATGGGAGTGGAGAGATGGCGAGAGTAGCGTGTACCCTCCGTGGCAAGAGGCTGGATGGTGGTGTATCTGTGCTCTCGGTTGGCGTGAACCTGATCTGGTCTTAAGAACCCCGATGGTGAGTTGACATATGCAAGGGTTAAGTGCTACATATGTCATTTGATTGGAGATCCTCAGCTGAGTATAATCGATTCGGATCGCCGTACCTTCGTGGTTATGAAGACTTGATCACTGCCCTATACATAGAACTCCAGTAAAGATAAAGGGTTGTTAAGAAATTGGCTAGTGAAGGTCAAGTGATTGAACTAGGGTAGAATGAACTCTAGTTATAGGTAATTTTACTTAACCGGACAAATAAAACTGGATTTTTAAGGATCCACTCTTAGTGAGCATTTCTGCAAATAGAGTCATTGACTATTGTTAGGCCTTACCTTGACTCCCTAAAAGCCAGCATACCCTTGAGAGTCTTTTCTTTAGTTGGGTAAGACTTGCTGAGTAATTCCATACTCAGGGCTTTGTCCCATGTTGTTTTTAGGTGAGTGAGAGCACCTAGAGGGGGGGTGAATAGGTGATCCTGTAAGACTTAAAACTTAATGCCACAAAACTTGATTAGGAGTTAGCACAATAATGCCAAGTGGCTAGAGAGGAGTCTTAGCAAAACACAATAACCACAAGAGATCAACACAGAGATGGCACAATGGTTTATCCCGTGGTTCGGCCAAGTCCAATACCTGCCTACTCCACGTTGTGGCGTCCCAACGGACGAGAGTTGCACTCAACCCCTCTCAAGCGGTCCAAAGACCCACTTGAATACCACGGTGTTTTGCTTTACTTTACTATATCCTGCTTGTGAGGAATCTCCACACTTTGGAGCCTCTCGCCCTTACGAAGATGTTTACAAAGAATCACGGAAGTAAGGTTGGGATGAGCAACACACACAAGGCACAAAATCAGAGCAACAACACGCACACAAGTCGCAACACGAGCTCTCAACACAACCCGAAGAGTACACTACTCAAATGGAGCTCTAGTTGCTATCACAAAGAATCGAATGCGCGGAATTGAAGTCTTGGTGCTTACGAATGCTTAGAGAATGCTTGGTGTACTCCTCCATGCGCCTAGGGGTCCCTTTTATAGCCCCAAGGTAGCTAGGAGCCGTTGAGAGCATTCCAGGAAGGCAATTCTTGCCTTCTGTCGCCTGGGCACCGGACAGTCCGGTGCACCATCGGACACTGTCCGGTGCGGATTTCTTTCCTTATTTGGCGAAGCCGACCGTTGCAGATTCAGAGCCGCTGGCACACCGGACACTGTCCGGTGCACACCGGACAGTCCGGTGCCCCCCTTGTGACTGTTGGCCCGACCACGCGTCACGCGCCGGCCGACCGTTGGCCCGGCTGACCGTTGGTTCACCGGACAGTCCGGTGCACCACCGGACAGTCTGGTGATTTATAGCCGTACGCTGTTAATTGCTTCCCGAGAGTGACGACTTCGCCTGTGAATGGCTCACCGGACAGTCCGGTGTCTCACCGGACAGTCCGGTGTCTCATTGGACAGTCCGGTGATTTATAGCCGTACGCCGTTGATCGCCTCCCGAGAGCAGCCAGTTGACAGTCGCCAGCCTGGCGCACCGGACACTGTCCGGTGCACCACCGGACAGTCCGGTGCACCCAGACTGAGCTGTCTTTGGCTGAACAAAGCCATCTCTTTTCCAATTTGATTTCTCATGTTTCCAGCACTTAGACACAATACATTAGTTCTTAAAACAATGTACCAAGTCTAGAAACATACCTTTAGACTTGATTTGCACTTTGTCCATCACTTGTCATAGATTAACACCTAAGCACTTGTGTTGGACACTAAATCACCAAAATACTTAGAAATGGCCCAAAGGCACATTTCCCTTTCAATCTCCCCCTTTTTGGTGATTTATGCCAACACAACACAAAGCAACTAGAACAAGTGCAATATCAATGCAAATAAGAACACAAATTGTTTTGATTCAACTTTGGCATATTTGGATCATACTTTGCCACTGTAATACTCCAAGTTGTATACCAAGAATAATAGAGAGTTATTCTCAATTTTGTATGTCTCATTTGCATCATGAAAAGGGCATACACAAAATTTAGAGTTTAATTCAAACAATTGATAAAAATTGCATCATGTTGGAGTTTTATTGTTTGTGCATTAAATAAAGTAATAATGTTAATAATAATAATAAAACAATGATTCTAAAGGTTGAATTGATCCCTAAATTAAAATTTAGGGGGTTTGAAATAAGAAGAATAGGAAAGACATAGAAATATAAAAAATATAAATATCCTTAGGCTTACTACTTTTAACTGTACAAACATAGTGTAAATGTGGCCACAAAGTTTGAATTTAAAACTTGAATCCAAATTGGATTAGAAAATAGAGAGAAAGAAAAGAAAACAGAAAATATAAAAGAAAAGAAAATGGCAAAACCCGGGATGGGCCCAAACCACGTCACGCGGCCCACTTAACTTTCAACCCGCGCCAGCCCTGGTTGTGTTGAGCGCCGACACCCTGGGACTCCCTGTCAGTCTCCCTCACGCGCGCTCCCGATTTCCCTCTCGCCGACATGCGGGCCCCCGCTCTCAGCCGAACACCACGGGAAGCGTCTTCTTCAACCAGCCGCGGGTCTCGCGCGCGGGAATCCAGGAGCTCACCGGGGACCTCGGATTCCGTTGTTGACCCACCCTTTCGTCTCTGGTCCACGCGCTCGCTCCCGCATTCTCGCGTGACACTGCAACCTGGACCCACCTATCATCCCGCCGCCTCGTCAACGGATCGAGCACCATTGTCGGACGGATGAAAACGGCCGCGGTCTGTGCGGAGTCGTCAGGCAAGCGGAGCTCCCTACGTCCATAAAATTGAGGAGGGCCTCTATTGCCTGCGCATTAGCCTCGCCTAGGATCCGCCCCATCGACAAGCACCACTCGCCTCCACCACCCGCCACGGAGCTCTGTGTCCCGCCGTCGCTGACTGGAGCCATACGCGCCACCCGAGCTCTGGGTAGGGGTCTAGGGCCTTCGGCGGACACCACTGATACTCACCGAGCACCAAGCGCAACAATTGGTTGACTGCATCATCGGCAATTGCTCGTCGTCGCTGCGCTTCCACCTCCGCCCGCAGCTCACCGTGGACAACTCGCTTGTGCCAACAATTCCCAGTAAGAAACCCTCGCCCAAACCCGCTTTCATATCCGCAACGTGTAGCAGAAGTTAATTTATGTTTGGTGCCCCCGAACCGGAGAATTGTACCGCCGGTGGTGATCCTCGCCGCCGTCGGGCATTTGGGGGGAATTGGGCGGAGGAGGACGACGGGATGTGGACGGTTGATCAATGGATCAACGGTCCCGATCATATCGCGGGTTGGGTGATGTCTGAGCCACTGGATCGATCACGGGCGATTCAGATTAGAAACTGCGTACCGTTTCACTCAGGGTGATCATGGCCGTTAGATTTGGATCGTAGGGTTCACGATTGATTATGACGTAGATTCAGCGTGGGCCGTGCGATTGAAATCCGAGGGCCCGTATTCCATACCGCTTCGATATGAACCGTGATCTAATCTGGATTGTTTAAATTGAATCGGACGGCCAGGGTCGTTGGATACCCCTTCGGCCGGGTTGTTTTGCATAAGAGCCCTCCGGTTTTTAGGAAACTAACCCGCAGTCCACGATCACTGTAGTCTGAGTCTAGGAAATTTCACCCCGGGGTCCCTGCAGTTTCCTGTAATTGGGGCCCAATCCAGAGAACTTTGAAAATCAGAAATTAATATCAGAAATTAATTTTTAGTGCGTAAATAAATGTTAAAACTTGTTTAATTCATAGTAAATGCATATGAACTCCAAATTAGACCATTCCAGTTCCTAAATTTTCATAAAATTATTGTCTATCCATTAGTGCCTCTGTTCTAACATGACAAACACATTAAAATTATTCTTTCACTTAATCTTGTATTAAATGCATAAAACCTTAGAAAATCCATAACTTAAAATATATAACTCCAAATTTGATGATTCCAGTTCCTGTGATCTTATTTTAATTTCTAGTTTATTACTGTATATTCTATTTGCATGTTTGATGTGATGTTAATTTATGCTATGCCATGTATGTATTGTATTGATGCGAGTAGACGAGCAACCCACTGTGGAACCTGAGCTTCAACAAGTAGAGACTGCTGAGCAGGAGCTCGTTGAAGGCAAGTTGTGCCCTTGATCACTTCTTTTACCCATTCATGTTCTTATTATTCATAATGATCTGCATAGGATAATTTTGCTGGGACCCAATAGGATGCCCTAGATTTTGACTATCTTTATACCTTGCTTCACCACTGGTTTTACTACTAAAGTTTTGGGTAGTATATGCTATTGCTTTATGTGGATTTGGGTATAGAGATATTCATCACTCATTGTTATACTGTTTATTGTTATCTGTTTTATTCTTCCTTGTTCATGTTAAGATCATTATGTTAATTGGAACATGGAGAACCACCCGGGAAAACAGTGCTACCACAAGGGTTTAATGGGACGCCCTTGGCTGATTAACTAGGAAAGCTAGGGGAGGGCTACCTTACCCGAAAGGGGCAAGGGCAGTAGGGGAGAGGTCAGTGTAGGGAGGTCCCTGGTTGATTTTGCTGCGTTGACGGTCAGCCAGGAACCCTGCACTGGAGCTTCCTATAAACTGTAGCGGGTAGTCTGAAGCTAGTGGAACTTTGTAAAGGCCTCGTAGTGGTACCCTGCCTCGCTTCCTAGGTAGAGGTGTATGGAGTCTGATCAACTCTGTGGCAAATGGGTAACACGACTTGTGGGTAAAGATGCGCAACCTCTGCAGAGTGTAAAACTGGTATACTAGCCGTGCTCACGGTCATGAGCGGCTCGGACACTCACATGATTAAATTATGGAACTTAAACTTAACCTGTCATTTCATTGCATTTGGGATTATTTTTATTATTACTTTTACTTATTATTACTATGGTTTGGTATTTACTTACACTTAGTAACTGCTAATAAAATTTTGACCAACTTATAAAAGCAATGCTCAGCTTCAGCCTTTATTTCATTGATCAGCCTTACACTTCATGAACTCCCACCTTTGGTGAGTTCATGCCACATTATTCCCCACGACTTGTTGAGCTATGAACGTATGTGAGCTCACTCTTGCTGTCTCACACCCCCCCCCCCCACAGGAGAAGAACAGGTGGTTTCAAGTGGAGTCAAGTATCGAGGCATCCGACTTGATCTAGGTGGCGTTTCTCAGTCGACATTGGCGCCGACGATCCTTAGTTCGTTTTATATTTATTCTTTTATTTGTAAGTCTTCCGCTATGTAATAAGTACTCTGATTATATTGTGACATTGATCTCTATACACTCTGTTATTATATATGTTGTCTCCTTTGGCGCATGTATGAGATGCACCCGGCTTTGTCCTTTAAAACCGGGTGTTACAGAAGTGGTATCAAAGGAAATGTTGACTGTAGGACGAGACCTAGATAGAAAAGGACAACCCTTACCTACTTATCTTATTCTGATTCATCCTACACTTACCTTACTCTGATTCTCTCTATACTTATCTTAATCTTGTCTCACCTTCTACTGTTCTACTCTGATCATTCTTATCTACTCTATTCTAAGACAAGATGGATTTCAAACTTTGGAATCCCTACCCCTATGACATTTTTAAGAGATAGGAAGCCCAAGACAAAATTAAAACTATCTTCTTAAAAAAATGTTGGTTGATTGTGCTGATGCTAAATGTCTGATTTGCTTCTTTGATTGATTGAATTATTATAGATGGACATTTTAGCATGTACCAACATAAGGTATTGAATTAGCTATAGTAGGTGAAATATTAATCTGCTTAGCTAATAAATCCCCCAAAATAACCTGATTTGTAAAGTACCGCCTTGGCTACTATTTTCTTACCATATGTATCTAACTCAGATGGTCAATACCAGGCGGGGTGGTGGAATTGATTTGCCTCCTAATCGACACACTCGGAGAATATACAGACAACCTCAGCCACAGCCAGCAGAGATGAATCCTCCTAATCCTCCACCAGGCGGAGTTGACCCAATGGTTGCTGCTCAGATGGCGGTGATGCAGCAAATGGCAGACACTATGGCTGATATGCGTGCCCAGATGCAGCAAGAACGCCAAGAGATGCGTCAGGAAAGAGAAGATATCCGCCAGGAGTTGCGCCAGGAGAGAGATGAGATACGCCAAGAAAGGAGGGCGCAACAACAGCAGCTGCAACAACAACTTCAACAACAGCAACAACAGCAACAAGTGCCGTTGCCTCCACCACCACCACCAGTTCCACCTCGTGATAAGCACCGGGAGTTTATGAGTCATAAGCCACCGACCTTCGCCAGTTCGCCAGATCCACTTGATGCAGATGATTGGCTGAAAGCAATTGAGAAGATGCTCAACATTGCACAATGCACTGACCGGGAGAAGGTTTTATATGCTTCTGGACGTCTGACGGGTCCTGCTGCTGACTGGTGGGATTCTTATACTGCTGCCCATGATGCTGCTGATACTATTACTTGGGCAGAGTTCAGTACGCAGTTCAGGAACTACCATATTCCAGCTGGGATGATAAAGATCAAGAAGAAGGAGTTTCTTTCATTGAAGCAAGGCAATATGTCTGTCAGCGAGTACAGAGACAAATTTATTCAGCTGTCAAGGTATGCTCCGGAGGAAGTTGCTGAGGATGAAAGGAAGCAGGAGCATTTCATTGAAGGACTTAATGGACCCTTGCAGTATGCACTGGTTGCACACACCTTTCCATCATTTCAGAGGCTACTGGATAAGGCTCTTGCTATTGAACACAAGCGTGTTCAACTGGGTGATTTGAAGAGGAAGGCTATCTCACAAGGACAGGGTAGCAGCAGTGTTCGTCCTCGCTACAGTTCACCACAGGGTACACCGACTCGACCAGGAGGACCACGCCCAGTTTAGCAATCACCACTGAGGACTCCACCTCCTCGACAGGCTACTCCCACGGGCACCCCGACGAAGTTTGCAGGACAGAGTCCGGGCACTCAATGTTTCAAGTGTGGGAAGATTGGTCATTATGCAAATGTCTGCCCACAGAGGATTGCTACTACTTCAGCTCAGAACAAGCAACAGACCCCTGGCATGGGATATTCTATAGCCAGGGTGAATCAAGTCAGTGTTGATGATACTCCTGATGGTGGGGACCTCGTAATTGGTATGTTTTATGTTAATGCAATTCCTGCAACCATATTATTTGATTCTGGTGCTACACATTCATTCATGTCTGCTAGATATGCCAACACAAATGAAATACCACTGCTAAATATGAGAAAACCCCTGATAGTAATTACACCTAAAGGGCCTGTTGAGGCGAATCAAATGACACGTAGATTGACCTTGACCATTATGGGTAGAGATTTTGGAGCTACTGCTATAATATTAGAGTCAAGCAGTATAGATCTGATCCTTGGTATGTCATGGCTAAGAAAGGCAAAGGCCGTTATAGCATGTGGTAGAGGTACCATAGAACTCACTACCACTAAAGGAGAAAGATTTCAAGTTAATATTGCAGTAACCTCCTCATCCATGCGTGCAATGTTCTTTATGCCGGAGGAGTTTGTTGGTGACAACATCCGGGTGGTTAGAGATTTTCCGGATGTCTTTCCAGAGGAGTTACCAGGGATGCCACCTGATAGAGAAGTTGAGTTTGTTATTGATCTCTTACCTGGAACCGCCCCTATTTCTAAACGGCCATATAGAATGTCCGTAGAAGAGTTGAAGGAACTAAAGAAGCAGTTAACTGAGTTACAAGAGGCTGGGTACATTCGTCCGAGTTCCTCACCTTGGGGAGCACCGGTGTTATTTGTGCAGAAGAAGGATGGATCGCAACGGATCTGTGTGGACTATAGATCACTTAATGATGTCACGGTGAAGAACAAGTACCCATTACCCCGTATTGAGGATTTATTTGATCAGATGCGAGGTGCTAGAGTATTCTCGAAGATTGATCTCCGATCTGGTTACCATCAGATGAAGATTAGACCATCGGATATTCCTAAGACAGCATTCTCGACTCGATATGGATTATATGAGTTTACGGTTATGTCGTTTGGATTAACTAATGCACCGGCATATTTCATGAATTTGATGAATAAGGTGTTTATGGAGTATTTGGACAGATTCGTCGTGGTATTCATCGACGATATTCTTATCTATTCTAGGAATGAAAGTGATCATGAACAACATCTAAGGTTGGTGCTACAGAAGTTACGAGATAATCAGCTCTACGCTAAGTTCAGCAAGTGCGAGTTTTGGATTGACAAGGTGCCATTCCTTGGTCATATTATTTCTAATGGAGGAATAGCAGTGGATCCTGCTAAAGTGAAGGAGATTATGGAGTGGAGAGTGCCCACTACAGTTACTGAGATTCGGAGTTTCTTGGGATTAGCAGGCTACTATCGGAGATTTATTGAAGGATTCTCTAAGATTGCCAAGCCTATGACATCGCTTTTGGAGAAAGGAAAAGAATTTAAGTGGGATGAGAAATGTCAAGAGAGCTTTGATCAATTGAAGGAGAGATTGATGTCACCTCCAGTATTGGTTATGCCAGACTTACAGAAAGGATTTGACATTTATTGTGATGCATGTGGCCAAGGATTGGGATGTGTGCTCATGCAAGAAGGTCATATGATTGCCTATGCGTCTCGTCAGTTGCGGAAACATGAATTGAACTACCCCACTCATGACTTGGAACTAGCTGCCGTTGTGCATGCACTTAAGATTTGGAGACACTACATCATGGGAACTAAGTGTCAAGTGTACACGGATCACAAGAGTTTGAAGTATATATTCACTCAGAAGGATCTCAACCTCAGACAGCGTTGTTGGTTGGAGCTCATCAAGGATTATGATTTGGAGATTCACTATCATCCAGGCAAGGCAAATTTGGTTGCAGATGCCTTGAGTCGGAAGGAGCATGTTCACTCCGCTTTTGTTGTTCAGCTACCCGATGAATTAGCAAAAGATTTTGAGAAGCTCAACCTGGGAATTGTTACTCACACTGAAGGAGTTACCATTGAGTTGGAACCTACCTTGGAGCAAGAGATTCGTAAAGGTCAGGTTGGTGATGCTAAGATTCAAGAGATTAAGGATCTGATTACGGAAGGTCGAGTTCCGGAATTCACGGAGGATGAGCAAGGTACTATATGGTTCAAAGACCGGATATGTGTTTCGGAGATCGATAGCCTCCGTGAGGCTATATTGAAAGAAGCTCATGATTCTGATTACTCCATTCACCCTGGAAGCACTAAGATGTATCAAGATTTGAAGCGAAAGTATTGGTGGTATGGACTGAAAAGAGATGTGGCTGCTCATGTGGCTAAGTGTGATGTATGTCAAAGAGTTAAGGCTGAACATCAAAGACCCGCTGGATTATTGCACCCATTGAAGATACCCGAGTGGAAATGGGAATAAATTGGTATGGATTTTATTGTTGGACTACGCCGCACCCCTGCTGGGTATGACTCTATTTGGGTAATTGTGGACAGATTAACAAAAGTGGCTCATTTCATACCAGTGAGGACTAATTATACGGGAGCCAAACTCGCAGAATTGTATATGACTCGGATAGTTTGTCTACATGGAGTGCCTAAGAAGATCGTGTCTGATCGAGGATCACAGTTTACTTCTCGGTTTTGGAAGAAGTTGCATGAGAGTTTGGATACAAAGTTGAATTTTAGTTCAGCCTACCATCCCCAGACTGATGGACAGACAGAGAGGACAAATCAAGTACTGGAGGATATGTTAAGAGCTTGTGCTCTTAAACATGGTGGCAGTTGGGAGAAGAGTTTACCATATGCTGAGTTTTCTTATAATAATAGCTACCAGGCCAGTTTGAAGATGTCACCATTTGAGGCTTTGTATGGCAGGAAATGCAGGACTCCCCTATATTGGGATCAGACTGGAGAAAGACAGTTCTTTGGGCCTGAACTTATACAAGAGGCAGAAGAACAAGTTCAAATGATAAGAGAAAATTTGAGAATTGCACAGTCCAGGCAAAAGAGCTATGCTGATAATAGGAGAAGACTACTGGAGTTTAAGGAGGGTGATCATGTCTACTTGAAGGTGTCACCACTTCGTGGTATGAGGAGATTTAAAGTTAAAGGAAAGTTGTCCCCTCGCTTTATTGGACCCTTCTTGATCTTAAAGCGAGTGGGAGAAGTTGCATATCAACTGGAGTTACCCGATCATCTGTCAGATGTACATGATGTGTTCCATGTGTCTCAGCTAAAGAAGTGCCTCAGGGTACCTGAGGAGCAGTTACCAATGGAGGACCTTAGTGTTCAAGATGACCTGACTTATGCTGAGTACCCTATCAAGATTCTGGACACTTTGACTCGAGTTACAAGGAATAAAGTGATTAAAATGTGCAAAGTTCAATGGAGCCACCACGGTGAAGATGAAGCAACTTGGGAAAGAGAAGAAGAGCTTCGCATAGATTTTCCCCACCTTTTCCCTTGTTCTTCTTAAATCTCGGGGACGAGATTATTTTTAAGGGGGGTAGGATTTGTAATACTCCAAGTTGTATACCAAGAATAATAGAGAGTTATTCTCAATTTTGTATGTCTCATTTGCATCATGAAAAGGGCATACACAAAATTTAGAGTTTAATTCAAACAATTGATAAAAATTGCATCATGTTGGAGTTTTATTGTTTGTGCATTAAATAAAGTAATAATGTTAATAATAATAATAAAACAATGATTCTAAAGGTTGAATTGATCCCTAAATTAAAATTTAGGGGGTTTGAAATAAGAAGAATAGGAAAGACATAGAAATATAAAAAATATAAATATCCTTAGGCTTACTACTTTTAACTGTACAAACATAGTGTAAATGTGGCCACAAAGTTTGAATTTAAAACTTGAATCCAAATTGGATTAGAAAATAGAGAGAAAGAAAAGAAAACATAAAATATAAAAGAAAAGAAAATGGCAAAACCCGGGATGGGCCCAAACCACGTCACGCGGCCCACTTAACTTTCAACCCGCGCCAGCCCTGGTTGTGTTGAGCGCCGACACCCTGGGACTCCCTGTCAGTCTCCCTCACGCGCGCTCCCGATTTCCCTCTCGCCGACATGCGGGCCCCCGCTCTCAGCCGAACACCACGGGAAGCGTCTTCTTCAACCAGCCGCGGGTCTCGCGCGCGGGAATCCAGGAGCTCACCGGGGACCTCGGATTCCGTTGTTGACCCACCCTTTCGTCTCTGGTCCACGCGCTCGCTCCCGCATTCTCGCGTGACACTGCAACCTGGACCCACCTGTCATCCCGCCGCCTCGTCAACGGATCGAGCGCCATTGTCGGACGGATGAAAACGGCCGCGGTCTGTGCGGAGTCATCAGGCAAGCGGAGCTCCCTGCGTCCATAAAATTGAGGAGGGCCTCTATTGCCTGCGCATTAGCCTCGCCTAGGATCCGCCCCATCGACAAGCACCACTCGCCTCCACCACCCGCCACGGAGCTCTGTGTCCCGCCGTCGCTGACTGGAGCCATACGCGCCACCCGAGCTCTGGGTAGGGGTCTAGGGCCTTCGGCGGACACCACTGATACTCACCGAGCACCAAGCGCAACAATTGGTTGACTGCATCATCGGCAATTGCTCGTCGTCGCTGCGCTTCCACCTCCGCCCGCAGCTCACCGTGGACAACTCGCTTGTGCCAACAATTCCCAGTAAGAAACCCTCGCCCAAACCCGCTTTCATATCCGCAACGTGTAGCAGAAGTTAATTTATGTTTGGTGCCCCCGAACCGGAGAATTGTACCGCCGGTGGTGATCCTCGCCGCCGTCGGGCATTTGGGGGGAATTGGGCGGAGGAGGACGACGGGATGTGGACGGTTGATCAATGGATCAACGGTCCCGATCATATCGCGGGTTGGGTGATGTCTGAGCCACTGGATCGATCACGGGCGGTTCAGATTAGAAACTGCGTACCGTTTCACTCAGGGTGATCATGGCCGTTAGATTTGGATCGTAGGGTTCACGATTGATTATGACGTAGATTCAGCGTGGGCCGTGCGATTGAAATCCGAGGGCCCGTATTCCATACCGCTTCGATATGAACCGTGATCTAATCTGGATTGTTTAAATTGAATCGGACGGCCAGGGTCGTTGGATACCCCTTCGGCCGGGTTGTTTTGCATAAGAGCCCTCCGGTTTTTAGGAAACTAACCCGCAGTCCACGATCACTGTAGTCTGAGTCTAGGAAATTTCACCCCGGGGTCCCTGCAGTTTCCTGTAATTGGGGCCCAATCCAGAGAACTTTGAAAATCAGAAATTAATATCAGAAATTAATTTTTAGTGCATAAATAAATGTTAAAACTTGTTTAATTCATAGTAAATGCATATGAACTCCAAATTAGACCATTCCAGTTCCTAAATTTTCATAAAATTATTGTCTATCCATTAGTGCCTCTGTTCTAACATGACAAACACATTAAAATTATTCTTTCACTTAATCTTGTATTAAATGCATAAAACCTTAGAAAATCCATAACTTAAAATATATAACTCCAAATTTGATGATTCCAGTTCCTGTGATCTTATTTTAATTTCTAGTTTATTACTGTATATTCTATTTGCATGTTTGATGTGATGTTAATTTATGCTATGCCATGTATGTATTGTATTGATGCGAGTAGACGAGCAACCCACTGTGGAACCTGAGCTTCAACAAGTAGAGACTGCTGAGCAGGAGCTCGTTGAAGGCAAGTTGTGCCCTTGATCACTTCTTTTACCCATTCATGTTCTTATTATTCATAATGATCTGCATAGGATAATTTTGCTGGGACCCAATAGGATGCCCTAGATTTTGACTATCTTTATACCTTGCTTCACCACTGGTTTTACTACTAAAGTTTTGGGTAGTATATGCTATTGCTTTATGTGGATTTGGGTATAGAGATATTCATCACTCATTGTTATACTGTTTATTGTTATCTGTTTTATTCTTCCTTGTTCATGTTAAGATCATTATGTTAATTGGAACATGGAGAACCACCCGGGAAAACAGTGCTACCACAAGGGTTTAATGGGACGCCCTTGGCTGATTAACTAGGAAAGCTAGGGGAGGGCTACCTTACCCGAAAGGGGCAAGGGCAGTAGGGGAGAGGTCAGTGTAGGGAGGTCCCTGGTTGATTTTGCTGCGATGGCGGTCAGCCAGGAACCCTGCACTGGAGCTTCCTATAAACTGTAGCGGGTAGTCTGAAGCTAGTGGAACTTTGTAAAGGCCTCGTAGTGGTACCCTGCCTCGCTTCCTAGGTAGAGGTGTATGGAGTCTGATCAACTCTGTGGCAAATGGGTAACACGACTTGTGGGTAAAGAAGCGCAACCTCTGCAGAGTGTAAAACTGGTATACTAGCCGTGCTCACGGTCATGAGCGGCTCGGACACTCACATGATTAAATTATGGAACTTAAACTTAACCTGTCATTTCATTGCATTTGGGATTATTTTTATTATTACTTTTACTTATTATTACTATGGTTTGGTATTTACTTACACTTAGTAACTGCTAATAAAATTTTGACCAACTTATAAAAGCAATGCTCAGCTTCAGCCTTTATTTCATTGATCAGCCTTACACTTCATGAACTCCCACCTTTGGTGAGTTCATGCCACATTATTCCCCACGACTTGTTGAGCTATGAACGTATGTGAGCTCACTCTTGTTGTCTCACACCCCCCCCCCCCACAGGAGAAGAACAGGTGGTTTCAAGTGGAGTCAAGTACCGAGGCATCCGACTTGATCTAGGTGGCGTTTCTCAGTCGACATTGGCGCCGACGATCCTTAGTTCGTTTTATATTTATTCTTTTATTTGTAAGTCTTCCGCTATGTAATAAGTACTCTGATTATATTGTGACATTGATCTCTATACACTCTGTTATTATATATGTTGTCTCCTTTGGCGCATGTATGAGATGCACCCGACTTTGTCCTTTAAAACCGGGTGTTACGGCCACCACTTGGTTTGTTTTTGCAAATCAACTCAATTTCCTATCTCTAAGTCAAATTCACTTGTAGAGACATAAAGAGAGGTATTCCAAGAGAAATTGATCAAAGATTCAAAAACTCCCCCTTTTCCCATAATCAAACATTCTCCCCACAAGAGACCAACTTTTGACAAAGAGAGACAACAAGAGGATTTTGACAAAACAAAAGCTCTATTCTACTATTTTCAAAATTCTCAAGTGGTAGCTGATCCATTTCTTGCTTTGGCCTTATTTTCTCCCCCTTTGGCATTAAGCACCAAAACGGGATCAATCTTGGCCCTAAAACCTCATTGCCTCACCAAAAACTTCACATAAGAGTACAAAGGCAATAAGGAGATGGAAATGAACTTGGAGTGAGATACCCTCGCATCGGAGTGCAGTGAAAGTCTTTCATGGTCCAAGTCCACCTTTCCCTTTCAATCCACCTTTGAGACTAAGCAAACTCAAGCACATGGTTAGTCTCAAAGGGTCAAGTTGTAGCACATCTCCCCCTAAATATGTGCATTACTCACACATGGACTTGTGAGGTCCGGGGATCATGAGTACAACTTGAGCACCATAAATAAACAACAATATGCATAAAAGTAGCATGATCAAAAGCATAAACACATGTATGCTACACATCAATCCAAGTTCCGCGAATCTAAGACATTTAGCTCACTACGCAGCCTGCAAAAGGTCTTTTCATCTAAAGGCTTGGTAAAGATATCGACTAGCTGGTTCTCGGTGCTAATATAGAACACTTCGATATCTCCCTTTTGCTGGTGGTCTCTCAAAAAGTGATGCCAGATGTCAATGTGCTTTGTGCGGCTGTGCTCAACAGGATTGTCCGCTATGCGGATAGCACTCTCATTATCACATAGGAGTGGGACTTTGCTCAGATTGTAGCCAAAGTCCTGGAGGGTTTGCCTCATCCAAAGTAGTTGCGCGCAGCACTGTTGAAAGGGAAATGTTCCCTTGGGCCATTTCTAAGTATTTTGGTGATTGAGTGCCAACACAAGTGCTTAAGTGAAAATATATGCCAATTGATGGACAAAGTGCAAATCAAGTCTAAAGGTATGTTTCTAGACTTAGTACATTGTTTTGAGAACTAATGTATTGTGTCTAAGTGCTGGAAACAGGAGAAATCAATTTGGAGATGACTTGGCTCGTTCAGCCAAAGTCTGCTCAGTCTGGGTGCACCGGACAGTGTCCGGTGCGCTAGGCTGGCTCTGGCGGACTTGCTGCTCTCGGGACTTCGACGGCGGTGTACGACTATAAATCACCGGACAGTCCGGTGGTGCACCGGACTATCCGGTGAGCCGTTCACAGGCGAAGTCGTCGCTCTCGGGAAGTAATTAACGGTGTACGGCTATAATTCACTGGACTGTCCGGTGGTGCACCGGACTATCCGGTGAGCCAACAGTCGGCCGGGCCAACGGTCAGCCGCGCGATCCGCGCGGGACACGTGGCCGAGCCAACGGCTAGAAGGGGGCACCGGACTGTCCGGTGTGCACCAGATAGTGTCCGGTGCGCCAACGGCTCTGAACCTTCAACGGTCGGCTTCGCCAAATAAGGAAAGAGATCCGCACCAGACAGTGTCCAGTGGTGCATCGGACTGTCTGGTGCGCCAGGCGATAGAAGGCAAGAATTGCCTTCCTGGAATGCTCTCAACGGCTCCTAGCTGCCTTGGGGCTATAAAAGTGACCCCTAGGCGCATGGAGGAGAATACCAAGCATCCTTGAGCATTGTTGATCACTCACACTTCATCCTTGCGCACTTGTTCGACATTCTTAGTGATTTGAGCTCTGTTCTAGTGAGAACCTCGTGATATTCTTTAGAGCTCAAGTCTGGGTCTTGTGTGTGCGTATTTGCTGTGATTTTGTGTCTTGTGTGTGTTGCTCATCCCTCCCTTACTTCGTGCCTCTATTGAACATCAAAGTGTAAGGGCAAGAGGCTCCAAGTTGTGGAGATTCCTCATGAGCGGGATATAGTAAAGCAAAGCAAAACACTATGGTATTCAAGTGGGTCTTTGGACCGCTTGAGAGGGGTTGATTGCAACCCTCGTTCGTTGGGACGCCACAACGTGGAGTAGGCAAGCGCTGGTCTTGGCCGAACCATGGGATAAACCACTGTGCCATCTCTATGTTGATCTCTTTGTGGTTATTGTGTTTTGCTAAGACTCCTCTCTAGCCACTTGGCCTTATTGGTGCTAACTCCTAATCAAGTTTTACAGGATCACCAATTCACCCCCCCTCTAGGTGCTCACAATTGGTATCAGAGCCGTTCTCTTCACGAAGGGACTAATCGCCCGAAGAGATGGATCCTAAGGGCAAGGGGATTGTGATCAATGATAAGGAAAAGGAGTCTTTCGTCAACGAGCCGAAAGATGACAAGCCTACCGACTCGGGCTCGGGCCACAAACGAAAAGATGGGAAGAAGAAGAAGACAAGGCGCATCAAGGAGATCGTCTACTACGACGACAGCGACGAATCTTCCTCTTCCCAAAAGGACGACGACAACGACTACGAGAAAAAGAAGACGGTTAACTCAAACTTCTCTTTCGATTATTCTCGTATTCCGCATAGTTCAAATGCACATTTTCTTTCCATTCCTCTTGGCAAACCCCCTCACTTTGATGGAGAGGACTACGGATTTTGGAGTCACAAAATGCGTAGTCACTTGTTCTCTCTCCATCCAAGCATATGGGAGATAGTCGAGAGTGGAATGAAATTTGATAGTACTGATAGTCCCATGTTCATTAATGAGCAAATTCACAAAAATGCACAAGCTACTACTGTTCTTCTAGCTTCTTTGTGCAGGGACGAATACCATAAGGTGAGCGGCTTGGATAACGCCAAGCAGATCTGGGACACCCTCAAGATCTCACATGAGGGGAATGACGTCACCATGCTCACCAAGATGGAATTGGTGGAAGGCGAACTTGGGAGATTCGCAATGATCAGGGGCGAAGAGCCAACCCAAACGTACAACCGGCTCAAGACCCTCGTCAACAAAATAAGGAGCTATGGAAGCATGCGATGGACGGACCACGACGTCGTCCGCCTAATGCTAAGGTCCTTTACCGTCCTTGATCCACATCTTGTGAACAATATTCGTGAGAATCCTAGGTACATGAAGATGACGCTCGAGGAGATCCTTGGAAAGTTTGTAAGCGGGTGGATGATGATCAAGGAGGCAAGATACGTCGATGATGCATTGAATGGCCTAATCCAAGAGCCTCAAACTATTGCTCTCAAGGCAACGAGGAGCAAGGAGGCGCTACCTAGCAAGGTGGCGCAAGTTGAGGCAGCCGGGCTTAATGATGAAGAGATGGCCCTCATCATCAAGCGCTTCAAGACGGCGCTAAAGGGTCGCAAGGGGCAGCCTAACAAGAACAAGACGAAGGGGAAGCGCTCATGCTTCAAATGTGGTAAGATTGGTCATTTTATCGCTAATTGTCCCGATAATGATAGTGACCAGGAACAAGGGAACAAGAGGGAAAAGAAGAAGTCTTACAAGAAGGCTAAAGGCGAGGCACACCTTGGCAAGGAGTGGGACTCGGATTGTTCGTCGTCCGACTCCGACAACGAAGGACTCGCCGCCACCGCCTTCAACAAGTCATCCCTCTTCCCCAACGAGCATCACACTTGCCTCATGGCAAGGGAAAAGAAGGTAAGCACTCGTAATACGAGTACTTACGCTTCCTCAAGTGATGAAGAATCTAGCGATGATGAAATAGACTATTCATGTTTATTCAAGGGCTTAGATAGAACTAAGGTTGATAAGATTAATGAGTTGATTGATGCCTTGAACGATAAGAATAGATTATTAGAAAAGCAAGAGGATCTTTTGTATGAAGAACATGATAAGTTTGTAAAGGCTCAAAAATCCCTTACTTTAGAAATTAAAAGGAATGAAATGCTTTCTTGTGAATTGTCTACATGCCATGACTCTATTTCTAGCTTAAAGAGCATAAATGATGATTTGCATGCTAAGTTAGAAATAGCTAATAAATCAACATCTTGTATAGAACTGAAAGGGAAATGTGCCCTTGGGCCATTTCTAAGTATTTTGGTGATTGAGTGCCAACACAAGTGCTTAAGTGAAAATATATGCCAAATGATGGACAAAGTGCAAATCAAAAGTAAAGGTATGTTTCTAGACTTAGTACATTGTTTTATGGACTAATGTATTGTGTCTAAGTGCTGGAAACAGGAAAAATCAAGTTAGAAAAGAGATGGCTTTGTTTAGCCAAAGTCTGCTCAGTCTGGGTGCACCGGACTGTCCGGTGGTGCACCGGACACTGTCCGGTGCGCCAGGCTGGCTCTGGCAAACTTGCTACTCTCGGGACTTCGACGGCGGTGTATGGCTATAAATCACCGGACTGTCCGGTGGTGCACCGGACTGTCCGGTGAGCCATTCACCAGCAAACCCGTCGCTCTCGGGAGATGATTAACGGCGTACGGCTATAATTCACCGGACTGTCCGGTGGTGCACCGGACTGTCCGGTGAGCCAACGGTCGGCTGGGCCAACGGTCGGCCACGCGATTTACGTGGGACACGTGCCCAAGCCAACGGCTAGAAGGGGGCACCGGACAGTGTCCGGTGCGCCAACGGCTCTGAATCTTCAACGGTCGGCTTCGCCAAATAAGGAAAGAAATCCGCACCGGACAGTGTCTGGTGGCGCACCGGACTGTCCGGTGCGCCAGGCGACAGAAGGCAAGATCTGCCTTCCTGGAATGCTCTCAATGGCTCCTAGCTGCCTTGGGGCTATAAAAGGGGCCCCTAGGCGCATGGAGGAGTACACCAAGCATCCTTAGAGCATTTGTTGATCACTCACACTTCATTCTTGCGCACTTGTTCGACATTCTTAGTGATTTGAGCTTCGTTCTAGTGAGAACCTAGTGATAGTCTTTTGAGCTCAAGTCTGGGTCTTGTGTGTGCGTATTTGCTGTGATTTTTGTGTCTTGTGTGAGTTGCTCATCCCTCCCTTACTCCGTGCTTCTTTGTGAACATCTTTGTAAGGGCGAGAGACTCCAATTTATGGAGATTCCTGGCAAGCGGGATATAGTAAAGCTAAGCAAAACACCGTGGTATTCAAGTGGGTCTTTGGACCGCTTGAGAGGGGTTGATTGCAACCCTCGTCCGTTGGGATGCCACAACGTGGAGTAGGCAAGTTTTGTACTTGGCCGAACCACGGGATAAACCACTGTGTCTATCTGTGTTGATTCTCTTGTGGTTGTTGTGTTTTGCCAACGTGGAGTAGGCAAGTTTTGTACTTGGCATTATTGTGCTAACGCCTAATCAGTTTTTTGTGGCATTAAGTCTCAAGTTTTACAGGATCACCTATTCACCCCCTCAAGGTGCTCTCAATTGGTATCAGAGCCGTTCTCTTCAAGAAAGGGACTAATCGCCCGAAGAGATGGATCCTAAGGGGAAGGGAATTGTGATCAATGATAAAGAGAAGGAGTCCTTCGTCAACAAGCCGAAAGATGACAAGCCTACCGACTCGGGCTCGGGCCACAAACGAAAAGATGGGAAGAAGAAGAAGACGAGGCGCATCAAGGAGATCTGTCTACTACGACGACAGCGACGAGTCCTCTTCTTCCCAAAAGGACGACTACGACTACGAGAAAAAGAAAATGGTCAATTCAAACTTTTCTTTCGATTACTCTCGTATTCCGCAAAGCACAAACGCTCATTTGCTCTCCATTCCACTTGGTAAACCTCCTCACTTTGATGGAGAGGACTACGGATTTTGGAGCCACAAAATGCGTAGTCACTTGTTCTCTCTCCATCCTAGCATATGGGAGATAGTAGAGAGTGGAATGAAATTTGATAGCTCGGATAGTCCTATGTTTATCAATGAACAGATTCATAAAAATGCACAGGCTACTACTGTGTTGTTAGCCTCTTTATGCAGGGACGAGTATCATAAGATGAGCGGCTTGGACAATGCCAAGCAGATCTGGGACACCCTCAAGATCTCTCATGAGGGGAACGACGTCACCATGCTCACCAAGATGGAGTTGGTGGAGGGCGAACTCGGGAGATTCGCGATGATAAGGGGCGAGGAGCCAACCCAAACGTACAACCGGCTCAAGACCCTCGTCAACAAAATAAGGAGCTACGGAAGCACGCGATGGATGGACCACAACGTTGTCCGCCTAATGCTAAGGTCCTTTACTGTTCTTGATCCACATCTTGTGAACAATATTCGTGAGAATCCTAGGTACACCAAGATGTCGCCCGAAGAAATTCTTGGGAAATTTGTAAGCGGGCGGATGATGATCAAGGAGGCAAGATACGTCGACGATGCACTAAATGGACCAATCCAAGAGCCTCAAACTATTGCTCTCAAGGCAACGAGGAGCAAGGAGGCGCTACCTAGCAAGGTGGCACAAGTTGAGGCGGCGGGGCTCAATGATGAAGAGATGGCCCTCATCATCAAGCGCTTCAAGACGGTGCTAAAGGGTCGCAAGGGGCAGCCAAGCAAGACCAAGACAAAGGGGAAGCGCTCATGCTTCAAATGTGGTAAGATTGGTCATTTTATCGCTAATTGTCCCGATAATGATAGTGACCAGGAACAAGGGAACAAAAGGGAGAAGAAGAAAGCTTACAAGAAGGCTAAGGGCGAGGCACACCTTGGCAAGGAGTGGGACTCGGATTGTTTGTCATCCGACTCCGACAACGAAGGACTCGCCGCCACCGCCTTCAACAAATTGGCCCTCTTCCCAAACGAGCGTCACACATGCCTCATGGCGAAGGAGAAGAAGGTATGTACTCGAAATACTACTTATGCTTCTTGAAGTGAGGACGAGTCTAGTGATGATGATGAAATAGATTATTCATGTTTATTCAAGGGCCTAGATAGAACCAAGGTTGATAAAATTAATGAATTAGTTGATGCCTTGAATGATAAGAATAGGTTATTAGAAAAGCAAGAGGATTTGTTGTATGAAGAACATGATAAATTTGTCGAGGCACAAAAATCTCATGCTTTAGAAGTTAAAAGGGATGAAATGCTTTCTTGTGAACTATCTACTTGCCATGAGACAATTTCTAGCTTAAGGAGCATAAATGATGATTTGAATGCTAAGTTAGAAATAGCTAGTAAATCAACATCTTGTGTAGAAAATGTTGTAATTTGCAATAGGTGTAAAGATTTTAATATTGATGCTTGTAGCAAACACCTCGCTTCAATTTCTAGATTAAATGATGAAGTGGCTAGTCTTAATGCCCAACTTAAGACTAGCAAAAGTGAAATTGATAAAATAAAATTTGCAAGGGATGCCTACATGATTGGTAGACACCCCTCAATTAAGGATGGTCTTGGCTTCAAGGGAGAGGTCAAGAACTTAACAAGCCATAAGGTTTCCATCTCCGCCAAGGAGAAAGGGAAAGCCCCTGTGGCTAGTAGTGCTCATAAGAACCATGCTTTCATGTATCATGATAGGAGACATTCTAGGAATGCTTTTAGAAGTTATGATGCTTTTGATTCTCATGCCATGGTTGCTTCTAGTTCTTCCATTATGCATGATAGAAATGTTGCTAGGAAAAATGCTATGCCTAGAAAAAATGTTGTTCATGTTCCTAGGAAAGTAATGAATGAACCATCTACAATTTATTATGCTTGCAATGTTTCCTTTGCTATTTGTAGAAAGGGTAAGAAGGTAATTGCTAAGAAGTTAGGGGCCAAATGTAAGGGAGACAAAACTTGCATTTGGGTCCCTAAGACTATTGTAACTAACCTTGTAGGACCCAACATGAGTTGGGTACCTAAGACCCAAGCCTAAATTTGCCTTGCAGGTTTATGCATCCGGGGGCTCAAGCTGGATTATCGACAGCGGATGCACAAACCACATGACGGGGGAGAAGATGATATTCTCTTCCTACGTCAAGAACAAGGATCCCCAAGATTCAATAATATTCGGTGATGGGAACCAAGGCAAGGTGAAAGGGTTAGGTAAAATTGCTATTTTGTCCGAGCACTCTATTTCTAATGTGTTCTTAGTTGAGTCACTTGGATATAACTTGCTGTCTGTGAGTCAATTATGCAATATGGGATATAATTGTTTATTCACAAATGTAGACGTGTCTGTCTTTAGAAGGTGTGATGGTTCACTAGCTTTTAAGGGTGTACTAGACGGCAAACTTTATTTAGTTGATTTTGCAAAAGAGGAGGCTGGTCTATATGCATGCTTAATTGCTAAGACTTGCATGGGCTGGCTGTGGCATCGCCATTTAGCACATGTGGGGATGAAGAACCTTCACAAGCTTCTAAAGGGAGAACACGTGATAGGTCTAACTAATGTGCATTTCGAAAAAGATAGACCTTGTGCAGCTTGTCAAGCAGGTAAACAAGTGGGAAGTGCTCATCACATCAAGAACGTGATGACTACGTCAAGACCCCTGGAGCTGCTGCATATGGACCTCTTCGGACCCGTCGCCTATCTAAGCATAGGAGGAAGTAAGTATGGTCTTGTTATAGTTGATGATTTTTCCCGCTTCACTTGGGTATTCTTTTTGCAGGATAAATCTGAAACCCAAGGGACCCTCAAGCGCTTCCTCAGGAGAGCTCAAAATGAGTTTGAGCTCAAGGTGAAGAAGATAAGGAGCGACAACGGGTCCGAGTTCAAGAACCTTCAAGTGGAGGAGTTCCTTGAGGAGGAAGGGGTCAAGCACGAATTCTCCGCTCCCTACACACCACAGCAAAATAGTATGGTAGAGAGGAAGAACAGGACGCTCATAGACATGGCGAGGACGATGCTTGGAGAGTTCAAGACCCCCGAGCGCTTTTGGTCGGAAGCCGTGAACACGGCTTGCCACGCCATCAACCGGGTCTACCTTCACCGCCTCCTCAAGAAGACTTCGTATGAGCTGCTAACCGGTAACAAACCCAATGTGTCTTACTTTCGTGTTTTTGGGAGTAAATGCTACATTCTAGTGAAGAAGGGTAGGAATTCCAAATTTGCTCCCAAAGCTGTACAAGGGTTTTTATTAGGTTATGACTCAAATACAAAGGCGTATAGGGTCTTCAACAAATCATCAGGTTTGGTTGAAGCCTCTAGCGACGTTGTATTTGATGAGACTAATGGCTCTCCAAGAGAGCAAGTTGTTGATCTTGATGATGTAGATGAAGAAGACGTTCCAACGGCCGCAATGCGCACCATGGCGATTGGCGATGTGCGACCACAGGAACAATTGGAGCAAGATCAACCTTCTTCCTCAACAATGGTGCATCCCCCAACTCAAGACGATGAACAGGTTCATCAGGACGAGGCGTGTGATCGAGGGGGAGCACAAGATGACCATGTAATGGAGGAAGAAGCACAACCGGCACCTCCAACCCATGTTCGAGCGACGATTCAAAGGAATCATCCCGTCGACCAAATTTTGGGTGATATTAGCAAGGGAGTAACTACTCGTTCTAGATTAGTTAATTTTTGTGAGCATTACTCCTTTGTCTCTTCTATTGAGCCTTTCAGGGTAGAAGAGGCCTTGCTAGATCCGGACTGGGTGTTGGCCATGCAGGAGGAGCTTAATAATTTCAAGAGGAATGAAGTTTGGACACTGGTGCCTCGTCCCAAGCAAAACGTTGTGGGAACCAAGTGGGTGTTCCACAACAAACAGGACGAGCACGGGGTGGTGACAAGGAACAAGGCTCGACTTGTGGCAAAAGGTTATGCCCAAGTCGCAGGTTTGGACTTTGAGGAGACTTTTGCTCCTGTGGCTAGGCTAGAGTCCATTCGTATTTTGCTAGCATATGCCGCTCACCATTCTTTCAGGTTGTTCCAAATGGATGTGAAGAGCGCTTTCCTCAACGAACCAATCAAGGAGGAGGTGTACGTAGAGCAACCCCCTGGCTTCGAGGATGAACGGTACCCCAACCACGTGTGTAAGCTCTCTAAGGCGCTCTATGGACTTAAGCAAGCCCCAAGAGCATGGTATGAATGCCTTAGAGACTTTTTAATTGCTAATGCTTTCAAGGTTGGGAAAGCCAATCCAACTCTTTTCACTAAGACTTGCGATGGTGATCTTTTTGTGTGTCAAATTTATGTCGATGACATAATATTTGGTTCTACTAACCAAAAGTCTTGTGAAGAGTTTAGCAGGGTGATGACGCAGAAATTCGAGATGTCGATGATGGGCGAGTTGAACTACTTCCTTGGGTTCCAAGTGAAGCAACTCAAGGACGGCACCTTCATCTCCCAAACGAAGTACACGCAAGACCTGCTAAAACGGTTTGGGATGAAGGACGCCAAGCCTGCAAAGACGTCGATGGGAACCGACGGACACACCAACCTCAACAAAGGAGGTAAGTCCGTTGATCAAAAAGCATACCGGTCTATGATAGGTTCTTTGCTTTATTTATGTGCTAGTAGACCGGATATTATGCTTAGTGTATGCATGTGTGCTAGATTTCAATCTGATCCAAGGGAGTGTCACCTTGTGGCCGTGAAGCGAATTCTTAGATATTTAGTCGCTACGCCTTGCTTCGGGATCTGGTATCCAAAGGGGTCTAACTTTGACTTGATTGGATACTCAGATTCCGACTATGCTGGATGTAAGGTCGATAGGAAGAGTACATCGGGGACGTGCCAATTCTTAGGAAGGTCCCTAGTGTCATGGAATTCTAAGAAACAAACTTCCGTTGCCCTATCCACCGCTGAGGCTGAGTATGTTGCCGCTGGACAGTGTTGTGCGCAACTACTTTGGATGAGGCAAACCCTCCGGGACATTGGCTACAATCTGAGCAAAGTCCCACTCCTATGTGACAATGAGAGTGCTATCCGCATAGCGGAAAATCCTGTTGAGCATAGCCGCACAAAGCACATTGACATCCGGCATCACTTTTTGAGAGACCACTAGCAAAAGGGAGATATCGAAGTGTTTTATGTTAGCACCGAGAACCAGCTAGCCGATATCTTCACTAAGCCTTTAGATGAGAAGACCTTTTGCAGGCTGCGTAGTGAGCTAAATGTCTTAGATTCGCGGAACTTGGATTGATTTATAGCATACATGTGTTTATGCCTTTGATCATGTTCCTTATGCATTTTGTTGTTTACTTGTGGTGCTCAAGTTGTACAAACACTCCCCAGGACCTCACAAGTCCTTTTGCAAGTGATGCACATATTTAGGGGGAGCTGTGCTACAACTTGACCCTTTGAGACTAACCATGTGCTTGAGTTTGCTTGATTTAGTCTCAAAGGAGGTTTGAAAGGGAAAAGGTGGACTTGGACCATGAGAGACTTCCACTGCACTCCGATGAGAGGGTAACTTATTCCAAGTTCATCTCATGTACTCCTATTGCCTTTGTATTCTTATTTGAAGATTTTGGTGAGGCAATGGGGTTAAAGGGCCAAGATTGATCTCGTTTTGGTGCTTGATGCCAAAGGGGGAGAAAATAAGGCCAAAGCAATAAATGGATCAGCTACCACTTGAGAAATTTTGAAAATAGTAGAATAGAGCTTTTGGTTTGTCAAAACTCTCTTATTGTCTCTCTTGTCAAAAGTTGGCCTCTTGTGGGGAGAAATGTTGATTATGGAAAAAAGGGGGAGTTTTTGAAATCTTTGATCAATTTCTCTTGGAATACCTCTCTTTATGTCTCTACAAGTGAATTTGACTTAGAGATAGGAAATTGAGTTTGATTTGCAAAAACAAACCAAGTGGTGGCAAAGAGTGATCCATATATGCCAAATTTGAATCAAAACAACTTTGAGTTCTCATTTGTATTGATGTTGCACTTCTATTAGTTGCTTTTTGTTGTGTTGGCATAAATCACCAAAAAGGGGGAGATTGAAAGGGAAATGTGCCTTTGGGCCATTTCTAAGTATTTTGGTGATTGAGTGCCAACACAAGTGCTTAAGTGAAAATATATGCCAAATGATGGATAAAGTGCAAATCAAAAGTAAAGGTATGTTTCTAGACTTAGTACATTGTTTTATGGACTAATGTATTGTGTCTAAGTGCTGGAAACAGGAAAAATCAAGTTAGAATAGAGATGGCTTTGTTCAGCCAAAGTCTGCTCAGTCTGGGTGCACCGGACTGTCCGGTGGTGCACCGGATAGTGTCCGGTGCGCCAGGCTGGCTCTAGCGAACTTGCTACTCTCGAGACTTCGACGGCGGTGTACGGCTATAAATCACCGGACTATCCGGTGGTGCACCGGACTGTCCGGTGAGCCATTCACCGGCAAACTCGTCACTCTCGGGAGATGATTAACGGCGTACGGCTATAATTCACCGGACTGTCCGGTGGTGCACCGGACTGTCCGGTGAGCCAACGGTCGGCCGGGCCAACGGTCGGCCGCGCGATCTACGTGGGACACGTGGCCGAGCCAACGGCTAGAAGGGGGCACCGGACTGTCCGGTGTGCACCGGACTGTCCGGTGCGCCAAGCGACAGAAGGCAAGATCTGCCTTCCTGGAATGCTCTCAACGGCTCCTAGCTACCTTGTGGCTATAAAAGGGGCCCCTAGGCGCATGGAGGAGTACACCAAGCATCCTTAGAGCATTTGTTGATCACTCACACTTCATTCTTGCGCACTTGTTCGACATTCTTAGTGATTTGAGCTCCGTTCTAGTGAGAACCTAGTGATAGTCTTTTGAGCTCAAGTCTGGGTCTTGTGTGTGCGTATTTGCTGTGATTTTTGTGTCTTGTGTGAGTTGCTCATCCCTCCCTTACTCTGTGCTTCTTTGTGAACATCTTTGTAAGGGCGAGAGACTCCAATTTGTGGAGATTCCTCGCAAGCGGGATATAGTAAAGCTAAGCAAAACACCGTGGTATTCAAGTGGGTCTTTGGACCGCTTGAGAGGGGTTGATTGCAACCCTCGTTCGTTGGGACGCCACAACGTGGAGTAGGCAAGTTTTGTACTTGGCCGAACCACGGGATAAACCACTATGTCTATCTGTGTTGATCCTCTTGTGGTTGTTGTGTTTTGCTAAGACTCTTCTCTAAGCCACTTGGCATTATTGTGCTAACGCCTAATCAGTTTTTTGTGGCATTAAGTCTCAAGTTTTACAGGATCACCTATTCACCCCCCCCCTCTAGGTGCTCTCAAGAACATGTCACAATTTGCAATAGGTGTAAAGATTTCAATATTGATGCTTGTAGCGAACACCTAGCTTCAATTTCTAAATTGAATGATGAAGTGGCTAGTCTTAATGCCCAACTTAAGACTAGCAAAAGTGAATTTGATAAAATAAAATTTGCAAGGGATGCCTACACGATTGGTAGACACCCCTCAATTAAGGATGGTCTTGGCTTCAAGAGGAAAGTCAAGAACTTAACAAGCCATAAGTATTCCATCTCCGCCAAGGAGAAAGGGAAGGCCCCTATGGCTAGTAGTGCTAAAAAGAACCATGCTTTCATGTACCATGATAGGAGACATTCTAGAAATGCTTATAGGAGTTGTAATGCTTATGATTCAAATGCAATGTTTGCTTCAAGTTCCTCCTATATGCATGGTAGAGATATGCCTAGGAGAAATGTCATTCATCATATGCCTAGGAGAGATGTTGCTCATGTTCCTAGGAAGATTAATGAACCTTCTACAATTTATCATGCTTGCAATGCTTCCTTTGCTATTAGTAAAAAGGATAAGAAGGTGATTGCTAGGAAGTTAGGGGCAAGATGCAAGGGAGATAAAACTTGCATTTGGGTCCCTAAGACCATTGTGACTAACCTTGTAGGACCCAACAAGAGTTGGGTACCTAAAACCTAAGCCTAAATTTGCCTTGCAGGTTTATGCATCCGGGGGTACAAGCTGGATTATCAACATCGGATGCACAAACCACATGACGGGGGAGAAGAAGATGTTCACCTCCTACGTCAAGAACAAGGATCCCCAAGATTCAATAATATTCGGTGATGGGAACCAAGGCAAGGTGAAAGGGTTAGGAAAAATTGCTATTTCATCCGAGCACTCTATTTCTAATGTGTTCTTAGTTGAGTCGCTTGGATATAACTTGTTGTCTGTGAGTCAACTCTGTAATATGGGATATAATTGTTTATTCACAAATGTAGATGTGTCTGTCTTTAGAAGAAGTGATGGTTCACTAGCTTTTAAGGGTGTATTAGACGGCAAACTCTATTTAGTTGATTTTGCAAAAGAGGAGGCCGATCTAGATACATGCTTAATTGCTAAGACTAGCATGGGCTGGCTGTGGCATCGCCGTTTAGCTCATGTGGGGATGAAGAACCTTCACAAGCTTCTAAAGGGAGAACACGTGATAGGTCTAACTAATGTAACCTTCGAAAAAGATAGACCTTGTGCAGCTTGTCAAGCAGGTAAACAGGTGGGAAGCTCTCGTCATACCAAAAATGTGATGACCACATCAAGACCTTTGGAGTTGCTTCATATGGACCTCTTCGGACCCGTCGCCTATCTAAGCATAGGAGGAAGTAAGTATGGTCTTGTTATAGTTGATGATTTTTCCCGCTTCACTTGGGTATTCTTTTTGCAGGATAAATCTGAAACCCAAGGGACTCTTAAGCGCTTCCTAAGGAGAGCTCAAAATGAGTTTGAGCTCAAGGTGAAGAAGATAAGAAGCGACAACGGGTCCAAGTTCAAGAATCTTCAAGTGGAGGAGTACCTTGAGGAGGAAGGGATCAAGCACGAGTTCTCCGCTCCCTACACACCACAACAAAATGGTGTGGTAGAGAGGAAGAACAGGACGCTCATCGATATGGCGAGGATGATGCTTGGAGAGTTCAAGACCCCCGAGCGCTTTTGGTCGGAAGCCGTGAACACGGCTTGCCACGCCATCAACCGGGTCTACCTTCACCGCCTCCTCAAGAAGACTTCGTATGAGCTGCTAACTGGTAACAAACCCAATGTGTCTTACTTTCGTGTATTTGGGAGCAAATGCTATATTCTAGTGAAGAAAGGTAGAAATTCTAAGTTTGCTCCCAAAGCTGTAGAAGGGTTTTTGTTAGGTTATGACTCAAATACAAAGGCGTATAGAGTCTTCAATAAATCATCAGGTTTGGTTGAAGTCTCTAGCGACATTGTATTTGATGAGACTAATGGCTCTCCAAGAGAGCAAGTTGTTGATCTTGATGATGTAGATGAAGGAGACGTTCCGACGGCCGCAATACGCACCATGGCGATTGGCGATGTGCGACCACAGGAACTCGAGGAGCAAGATCAACCTTCTTCCTCAACAATGGTGCATCCCCCAACTCAAGACGATGAACAGGTTCATCAAGAAGAGGCATGTGATCAAGGGGGAGCACAAGATGACCTTGTAATGGAGGAAGAATCACAACCGGCACCTCCAACCCAAGTTCGAGCGACGATTCAAAGGAATCATCCCATCGACCAAATTTTGGGTGACATTAGCAAGGGAGTAACTACTCATTCTAGATTAGTTAATTTTTGTGAGCATTACTCCTTTGTCTCTTCTATTGAGCCTTTCAGGGTAGAAGAGGCCTTGCTAGATCCGGACTGGGTGTTGGCCATGCAGGAAGAGCTCAACAACTTCAAGCGTAATGAAGTTTGGACACTGGTGCCGCGTCCCAAGCAAAATGTTGTGGGAACCAAGTGGGTGTTCCGCAACAAACAAGACGAGCACGGGGTGGTGACAAGGAACAAGGCTCGACTTGTGGCAAAAGGTTATGCCCAAGTCGCAGGTTTGGACTTTGAGGAGACTTTTGCTCCTGTGGCTAGGCTAGAGTCCATTCGTATTTTGCTAGCATATGCCGCTCACCATTCTTTCAGGTTGTTCCAAATGGATGTGAAGAGCGCTTTCCTCAACGGGCCAATTAAGGAGGAGGTGTACGTGGAGCAACCCCCTGGCTTTGAGGATGAACGGTACCCCGACCACGTATGTAAGCTCTCTAAGGCGCTCTATGGACTTAAGCAAGCCCCAAGAGCATGGTATGAATGCCTTAGATACTTTCTAATTGCTAATGCTTTCAAGGATGGGAAAGCTGATCCGACTTTATTCACTAAGACTTGTGATGGTGACTTATTTGTGTGCCAAATTTATGTCGATGACATAATATTTGGTTCTACTAACCAAAAGTCTTGTGAAGAGTTTAGCAGGGTGATGACTCAAAAGTTTGAGATGTCGATGATGGGCGAGTTGAACTACTTCCTTGGGTTCCAAGTGAAGCAACTCAAGGACGACACCTTCATCTCCCAAACGAAGTACACGCAAGACTTGCTAAAGTGGTTTGGGATGAAGGACGCCAAGCCCGCAAAGACTCCAATGGGAACTGACGGACACGTCGACCTCAACAAAGGAGGTAAGTCCGTTGATCAAAAAGCATACCGCTCCATGATAGGTTCCTTGCTTTATTTATGTGCTAGTAGACCGGATATTATGCTTAGTGTATGCATGTGTGCTAGATTTCAATCCGATCCAAGGGAGTGTCACTTAGTGGCTGTGAAGCGAATTCTTAGATATTTAGTCGCTACGCCTTGCTTCGGGATCTGGTATCCAAAGGGGTCTACCTTTGATTTGATTGGATATTCGGATTCCGACTATGCTGGATGTAAGGTCGATAGGAAGAGTACATCAGGGACGTGCCAATTCTTAGGAAGGTCCCTGGTGTCATGGAGTTCTAAGAAACAAACTTCTGTTGCCTTATCCACCGCTGAGGCCGAGTACGTTGCCGCAGGACAGTGTTGCGCGCAACTACTTTGGATGAGGCAAACCCTCCGGGACTTTGGCTACAATCTGAGCAAAGTCCCACTCCTATGCGACAATGAGAGTGCTATCCGCATAGCGAACAATCCTGTCGAGCACAGCCGCACAAAGCACATTGACATCCGGCATCACTTTTTGAGAGACCACCAGCAAAAGGGAGATATCGAAGTGTTCTATATTAGCACCGAGAACCAGCTAGCCGATATCTTTACCAAGCCTTTAGATGAAAAGACCTTTTGCAGGCTACGTAGTGAGCTAAATGTCTTAGATTCGCGGAACTTGGATTGATTTGTAGCATACATGTGTATTATGCTTTGATCATGTTCCCTTATGCATTTTGTTTATTTATGGTGCTCAAGTTGTACAAGCACTCCCCGGACCTCACAAGTCCTTTTGCAAGTGATGCACATATTTAGGGGGAGATGTGCTACAACTTGACCCTTTGAGACTAACCGTGTGCTTGAGTTTGCTTGATTTAGTCTCAAAGGAGGTTTGAAAGGGAAAAGGTGGACTTGGACCATGAAGGACTTCCACTGCACTCCGATGAGAGGGTAACTTATTCCAAGTTCATCTCATGTACTCTTATTGCCTTTGTATTCTTATTTGAAGCTTTTGGTGAGGCAATGGGGTTCAAGGGCCAAAATTGATCCCGTTTTGGTGCTTGATGCCAAAGGGGGAGAAAAAATAAGGCCAAAGCAATAAATGGATCAGCTACCACTTGAGAAATTTTGAAAATAGTAGAATAGAGCTTTTGGTTTGTCAAAACTCTCTTATTGTCTCTCTTGTCAAAAGTTGGCCTCTTGTGGGGAGAATGGTTGATTATGGGAAAAAGGGGGAGTTTTTGAAATCTTTGATCAATTTCTCTTGGAACAACTCTCTTTATGTCTCTACAATTGTGTTTGAATTAGAGATAGGAGATTGAGGTTGACTTGCAAAAACAAAACCAAGTGGTGGCAAAGAATGATCCATATATGCCAATTTTGAATCAAAACAATTTTGAGTTCTCATTTGTATTGATGTTGCACTTCTTTTAGTTGCTTTTTGTTGTGTTGGCATAAATCACCAAAAAGGGGGAGATTGGGAAATGTGCCCTTGGGCCATTTCTAAGTATTTTGGTGATTGAGTGCCAACACAAGTGCTTAAGTGAAAATATATGCCAATTGATGGACAAAGTGCAAATCAAGTCTAAAGGTATGTTTCTAGACTTAGTACATTGTTTTGAGAACTAATGTATTGTGTCTTAGTGCTGGGAACAGGAGAAATCAATTTGGAGATGACTTGGCTCGTTCAGCCAAAGGCTGCTCAGTCTGGGTGCACCGAACTGTCCGGTGGTGCACCGGACAGTGTCTGGTGCGCCAGGCTGGCTCTGGCGGACTTGATGCTCTCGGGACTTCGACGGCGGTGTACGACTATAAATCACCGGACTATCCGGTGAGCCGTTCACAGGCGAAGTTGTCGCTCTCGGGAAGTAATTAACGGCGTACGGCTATAATTCACCGGACTGTTCGGTGGTGCACCGGACTGTCCGGTGAGCCAACAGTCGGCCGGGCCAACGGTCAGTCGCGCGATCCGCATGGGACACGTGGCCGAGCCAACGGCTAGAAGGGGGCACCAGACTGTCCGGTGTGCACCAGACAGTGTCCGGTGCGCCAACGGCTCTGAACCTTCAACGGTCAGCTTCACCAAATAAGGAAAGAGATCCGCACCGGACAGTGTCCGGTGGTGCACCGGACTGTCCGGTGCGCCAAGCGACAGAAGGCAAGAATTGCCTTCTTGGAATGCTCTCAACGGCTCCTAGCTGCCTTGGGGCTATAAAAGGGACCCCTAGGCGCATGGAGGATGTAGGAAACGGGTGACACCTAAGAGGGGGGGTGAATTAGGACTTCTAAAACTTTTACTAAACTAGGCCACAATTAAATCCCTAGAGCAAAACCTATGCAAGTAATCAAAACTAGAATGTGCAACCTAGGTTTTGTCTAAGTGTTGCTATCTCTACCGCAAAGGCTAAGTTTCAATCTACACTAAATAAGTATGACTACAAGATTGAAACTTAAATGCTTAATATAAATGTGGAACGTAAAGAGCTAAGTAGAGAAGCAAACTCTCCTGGATGACGCCGGTATTTTTACCGAGGTATCCAGAACCATGCAAGGTCCCGACTAATCCTCGTTGGTGCCCCTACGCAAAGGGAAGCCCACGCGAGGGCCAAGCACCACGGTCGAGTAACTCCGTAGAGAGCCGCGGGCCTTCTCCACGCGCAAGTGGTGCTCCGCTTCCGACTCCTCTCGGACGCTCCCCGCCGTCTCCACTATCGAGCTTCCGGCCGAAACGCCGCGGGCCTCGTTCCCTCCGGTACACGATGGCGGCCGTGACACAAACGCGGTTGTCACGGTCTCGCAAGACTCTCGCACCACTCGGTACAATTACAACGGCTCACGCAAGAGCCGAGGGGTTGTGTGGTTTTACAAAACTCACTCAACTAACTAGGGTTCACCTAGAGCAAACGCTAAAGCGGTCTAACTAACCTAAGCACTTCGCAAAGCACCTACGCTAATCACCGAGTGATTCTATTAAGCACTTGGGTGTTTGAGCACTTGGAAATATGTACTATGTGTCTTGGTATGTTGCTTGGGCTCCCACACTTGAGAATGGCCGGTTGGGGTGGTATTTATAGCCTCCACACCCCAAACTAGCCGTTGGACAGAAAGCAGCAGCTTTCTGTCGTCGGGTGCACCGGACAGTCCGGTGCACCACCGGACATCTACTGTGCAGTGTCCGGTGCACGCCACGTCAGCCGACCGTTGGCGCCTGTAGTAGTCGACCGTTGGATCCGACCGTTGTCGTCTGCCCAGTGCACACCGGACAGTCCGGTGCCGACCCACCGGACAGACTGGTGCTACAGCCAGAGAGCGCCTGTCTGTGGCCTCTCTGCGCAGACAGTCCGATGCCACACCGGATAGTCCGGTGCACACCGGACATCAATGTCCGGTGCACCACCAGGCGCTGGCTGACAGCCCTCATCTTGGATTTCTTCGCTGATTTCTTCTGGCTTCTTTTGTTCTTGAGTATTGGACTCCTATGCATCTTTTTATGTCTTCTTTTGAGGTGTTGCATCCTCATTGCCTTGGTCCAATTCTCTTTGCATCCTGTGAACTATAATTATAAACACTAGCAAACATATTAGTCCACAGGTTGTGTTAATCATCAAACACCAAAACTCAATTAGCCAAATGGCCCGGGGTCCATTTTCCTTACAATCTCCCCCTTTTTGGTGATTGATGACAACACAACCAAAGCAAGCAAATAATAGAAGTTTTTGAATTAAAATATGCAATCTACTTGTTAAGATGCATGATTGTCCCCACAATGTGATATTATGGACTTAAGCCTCCCCCTAACTCCATAATTCACTTACTTCCTATTTTTGGACCAAATAACCAAAACCACTTGAAAAGCCATTTGTAGATATAAAATTTTAAATTGGTGGTGTTTGGTGTTTGATATAGTTTTCATTGCTTTGGTCCCTAAACTTCTCCCCCTTTGGCATCAACCACCGAAAAGGAAGACATTAAAAGCATGTAGGAAGTAAATAACAGCTTGCCCTCAACAAGAATTGTATCAAATGATATCACTAGAAGGATATTAAAATAAACCATATGAATGATACCAGTTGAAAGGAACTCCCCCTAAATGAGTGTTCTCTTTAGAAAGAAGTTTCTCCCTCTTTTTTTAGAGATGAAGAAATACTCCCCCTGACAGAGATCCTCTACTTAGGAAAAAGCATGTGAAAATTAGAGGTGCAAGACATGTTTTGAAAAGACTAACTTCCCTTATGCATAGGTAACAGAATATGAGTTAACTACTTATGCATTTTTAGCAACATGGAAGCATATGATATGAAATATAGTCTAATCAAATTTTGGAGAAGACATGTAAATGATACTGAAAGTAGTCTCAAAAGATACCAATTGAAAGTCAATGGTGAGCTTGAGAGACATGAGAGTTCTTGGAGATTTTGCAGTGGAAGATTGTTGTCTTTCTCCGGGGATCTTATTTTCCTTACAATGAGACTATCACATGAAATAGACTTGAAAAGGTGTTAGTCTCAAAGTGTTAGATTATAGATTAATCTCCCCCTAAAGGTGTGCATACAAGTTTTGAATACTTGTAGGAGACATGCACTTTGATTTGATATCAAGAGGGGCAAATTATCTACAATCCTAACTTTGGCACATATAAGTTAAATGATACAACTTGTAAAAATCAAAATTTTCAATTGATGCATCATTTACTATGGAGTAATATAGAAGCTATGTGACGTGCTTAAATAAACATTTTAAGTCATGTTGGTTTGCTTAAGTATATGAATTAAAACAAGCAATCCTACCATATGATTTACCTAGTATGCATGATTTTAAACAAAAGTACATAACAAATGTAATACTAGGCAAGAAAGGTAAACTAGATAAAAGGTAAATAGATACGCATATCTAAAAACGAAGAATACAATAAAACTAGTTACCTTAGTCATGGGTGGGAAATTTGGGTCCAAAATTTTCACTAACCCACTTGGCAATAAACTTGATCCAATATGATGTATCCCATGATATACATCCCAATTTTGCCAAGTCTCCAAATTTCTCGAAGACCTTTGATCCACTCACTTCCCTTTCGGGATCCAAACCTTCTTGGTGCTTTTCATGGTTGAAATTATCTCTTTTGGCACCCAGATGCGTTTGGCCCCTTTTCCTTTGTTGGCTTGCTTGTTGGCCTTGATTGCTATCACCTTTCCGTTCTTTTTCTTCTTGATCAAATATGGTATAGCATCCTTTTTGTTCACCTTTTTGATGTAGGTGTTGGAGATTTTGCTTGATGGCTTTTGTTTGAGCTTTTGCCTTTGTTTATCCCCGGTCATCGCCTTACATTGGAAAGACTTGTGGCCTTCCTTGTGGCATAGCCTACAAATCACAGTTTCTCCCTCCATAGGCTTGTTCACTCCCGCAGTGGTGTTACCCTGTGGAGGTTGGATTTGTTTGGCTTTGCCTTTCTTGTCATACAAAGCCTTGCCAAGGCGAGCCACTTCTTGCTTTAATTGTTCATTTTCCTTTGCAACCTCATCCGTACATGTCTCTACAACAATATTCACAACAACGACTTGGTTGCAGGGGTTAGAATCATTAATTAAATCAAAGCAGGAAGTAGAAGCATCTTTCTTGATTATTTCAGGTATTTCAACTAAAGATGCTGCAGGGGTGCTACCAATGTTTTCTAGCTTAGTAGTTAGCTCATTGTTGTGTATGCTAAGAATTTCCATTTTCTCTAGCAAATTTTCAATAGCTTCTTGGGAGCTAGCTAACTTAGTCTTAAGTTTTTCATTCTTTTTAATAAGTCTATCATCGGTAGCAGTGGATGGAGCACTAGATTCTAATAGCTCAATTTTAGTTGATAGCTCACTATTTAAGTTTGCAAAAGTTTCCAATTTTTCCAGCAAACCTTTGTAATCATTTTGAGAGCTAACCAACTTATTTTTCAAGGTTTTAAGTTGAGCTTTTTGCTTAGTGCAAACATCCTGGAAAAATTCTACGGCTTCCGCAAGCTCATCAAGAGAGGGCTTTCCCTCACCTTCATCATCACTACTACTTTCATCACTAGAGGATGGAATGCTTTTGTTACCTCTTGCCATAAGGCATTTGTGTGATGACCGTGATGATCGTGACGAGGACCGGTGGCTGCGCGTCCTTGGAGGTTCATCTTCACTTGAAGAATCATCCCAAGTTCTAACACTTGTTAGCGCCTTGCCTTTGCTCCTCTCCTTTTTGGGTTTGGCCATATTTGGATAGTTGTCCCTGAAGTGGCCCTTCTCCCCACATGCGAAGCATCCTCTCTTCCTTTGCTTTTTCCTGTCAATGTTAAAGAGAAGATCCTCGACCTGCAAGGGCACACCCATTAGATTAATCTTGCGGATCATCCTCATTACCTTTCCGACGCGTCGGATTGTTTCTTCGTCCTCAGAGGATGATGTGCATGGTTGATTATCTTCATCATCATCACTTTCTTCTTCTTCTTCCTCTTCTTCGCTTGAGGAACTTGGAGTGGGAGCCTTCTTTTTGCCCTTCCTTTCATCACATGCAGAAGCATATGGTCTTGAGGAAGTTGGCGCCTTTCCCCGACTCATTTTTCGCGACATCTCAAAAGCCGCGATTTTCCCAATCACAATGGTCGGGGTCATGTTGCTCAAGTCCTCCATGTTGTGAAGGATGGTGATGATGCTCCCATATCTTTGTTGTGGTAGCAGGGAGATAATCTTCCTCACAATGTCCGCATCACCTAGCTTATTAATGCCAATAGAATTGAGCTCGTTGATTATTAGATTCAGACGAGAATACATGTCTCTAACAAGCTCATCATCTTTCATAGCAAAAGAATTATACTCATTTAAGACTAGGCAATGTTTTTGCTCACGGACATTGGATGTGTCGTCATGGAGCTCATGCAATTTTAGCCAAATCTCATTAGCAGTTTTCAAGGTAAATACTTGGTTAAAAATATCCATGCTAAGAGATTCATACAAGCAATTTTTGGCTCTAGCATTTAAATGAATTTCTTTTTCCTCACTCGTGGTGGGTTTCTCGGGATTCTTGAGGGGTTTCATCCCGTCACGAGTGACTCTCCAAACACCTAGATCAACGGCCTCTAGGTAACAAGCCATTCTAGCACTATAATAAGGGAAGTTAGTGCCGTCGAAGTGTGGTGGCCTATGGGTATCCATCCCTTCCTCTAAAAAGCGTCTGCTCTTTTAGCGGTGAAGCTAAAGCGTTTCAAATGAGCCAAACCGGGCTCTGATACCACTTGCAGGAAACGGGTGACGCCTAAGAGGGGGGTGAATTAGGACTTCTAAAACTTTTACTAAACTAGGCCACAATTAAATCCCTAGAGCAAAACCTATGCAAGTAATCAAAACTAGAATGTGCAACCTAGGTTTTGTCTAAGTGTTGCTATCTCTACCGCAAAGGCTAAGTTTCAATCTACACTAAATAAGTATGACTACAAGATTGAAACTTAAATGCTTAATATAAATGCGGAATGTAAAGAGCTAAGTAGAGAAGCAAACTCTCGTGGATGACGCCGGTATTTTTACCGAGGTATCCGGAACCACGCAAGGTTTCGACTAATCCTCGTTGGTGCCCCTACGCAAAGGGAAGCCCACGCGAGGGCCAAGCACCACGGTCGAGTAACTCCGTAGAGAGCCACGGGCCTTCTCCACGCGCAAGTGGTGCTCCGCTTCCGACTCCTCTCGGACGCTCCCCGCCGTCTCCACTATCGAGCTTCCGGCCGAAACGCCGCGGGCCTCGTTCCCTCCGGTACACGGTGGCGGTCGTGACACAAATGCGGTTGTCACGGTCTCGCAAGACTCTCGCCCCACTCGGTACAATTACAACGGCTCACGCAAGAGCCGAGGGGTTGTGTGGTTTTACAAAACTCACTCAACTAACTAGGGTTCACCTAGAGCAAGCGCTAAAGCGGTCTAACTAACCTAAGCACTTCGCAAAGCACCTACGCTAATCACCGAGTGATTCTATTAAGCACTTGGGTGTTTGAGCACTTGGAAATATGCACTATGTGTCTTGGTATGTTGCTTGGGCTCCCACACTTGAGAATGGCCGGTTGGGGTGGTATTTATAGCCTCCACACCCCAAACTAGCCGTTGGACAGAAAGCAGCAGCTTTCTGTCGTCGGGTGCACCGGACAGTCCGGTGCACCACCGGACATCTACTGTGCAGTGTCCGGTGCATGCCACGTTAGCCGACCGTTGGCGCCTGTAGTAGTCGACCGTTGGATCCGACCGTTGCCGTCTGCCCAGTGCACACCGGACAGTCCGGTGCCGACCCACCGGACAGACCGGTGCTACAGCTAGAGAGCGCTTGTCTGTGGCCTCTCTGCGCAGACTGTCCGGTGCCACACCGGACAGTCCGGTGCACACCGGACATCAATGTCCGGTGCACCACGAGGCGCTGGCTGACAGCCCTCATCTTGGATTTCTTCGCTGATTTCTTCGGGCTTCTTTTGTTCTTGAGTATTGGACTCCTATGCATCTTTTTATGTCTTCTTTTGAGGTGTTGCATCCTCATTGCCTTGGTCCAATTCTCTTTGCATCCTGTGAACTATAATTATAAACACTAGCAAACATATTAGTCCACAGGTTGTGTTAATCATCAAACACCAAAACTCAATTAGCCAAATGGCCCGGGGTCCATTTTCCTTACAGAGGAGAATACCAAGCATCCTTGAGCATTGTTGATTACTCACACTTCATTCTTGCGCACTTGTTCGACATTCTTAGTGATTTGAGCTCCGTTCTAGTGAGAACCTCGTGATATTCTTTAGAGCTCAAGTCTGGGTCTTGTGTGTGCGTATTTGCTATGATTTTGTGTCTTGTGTGTGTTGCTCATCCCTCCCTTACTCCGTGCCTCTTTGTGAACATCAAAGTGTAAGGGCGAGAGGCTCCAAGTTGTGGAGATTCCTCGCGAGCGGGATATGGTAAAGCAAAGCAAAACACTGTGGTATTCAAGTGGGTCTTTGGACCGCTTGAGAGGGGTTGATTGCAACCCTCGTCCGTTGGGACGCCACAACGTGGAGTAGGCAAGCGCTGGTCTTGGCCGAACCACGGGATAAACCACTGTGCCATCTCTGTGTTGATCTCTTTGTGGTTATTGTGTTTTGCTAAGACTCCTCTCTAGCCACTTGGCCATATTGGTGCTAACTCCTAATCAAGTTTTACAGGATCACCTATTCACCCCCCCCCTCTAGGTGCTCTCAACTATCCTGCGGCAACATACTCGGCCTCAGCGGTGGATAGGGCAACGGAGGTTTGTTTCTTAGAGCTCCACGACACCAGGGACCTTCCTAAGAATTGGCACGTCCCTGATGTACTCTTCCTATAGACCTTACATCCAGCATAATCGGAGTCTAAATATCCAATTAAGTCAAAGGTAGACCCCTTTGGATACCAGATCCTGAAGCAAGGCATAGCGACTAAATATCTAAGAATTCGCTTCACAGCCACTAAGTGACACTCCCTTGGATCGGATTGAAATCTAGCACATATGCATACACTAAGCATAATATCCGGTCTACTAGCGCATAAATAAAGCAAAGAACCTATCATGGACCAGTATGCTTTTTGATCAACGGACTTACCTCCTTTGTTGAGGTCGACGTGTCCGTCAGTTCCCATCGGAGTCTTTGCGGGCTTGGCGTCCTTCATCCCAAACCGCTTTAGCAAGTCTTGTGTGTACTTCGTTTGGGAGATGAAGGTGCCGTCCTTGAGTTGCTTCACTTGGAACCCAAGGAAGTAGTTCAACTCACCAATCATCGACATCTCAAACTTTTGAGTCATCACCCTGCTAAACTCTTCACAAGACTTTTGGTTAGTAGAACCAAATATTATGTCATCGACATAAATTTGGCACACAAATAAGTCACCATCACAAGTCTTAGTAAATAAAGTTGGATCGGCTTTCCCAACCTTGAACGCATTAGCAATTAAAAAGTCTCTAAGGCATTCATACCATGCTCTTGGGGCTTGCTTAAGTCCATAGAGCGCCTTAGAGAGCTTACATACGTAGTCGGGGTACCGTTCGTCCTCGAAGCCAGGGGGTTGCTCCACGTACACCTCCTCCTTGATTGGCCCGTTGAGGAAGGCACTCTTCACATCCATTTGGAACAACCTGAAAGAATGGTGAGCGGCATATGCTAGCAAAATACGAATGGACTCTAGCCTAGCCACAGGACCAAAAGTCTCCTCAAAGTCCAAACCTGCGACTTGGGCATAACCTTTTGCCACAAGTCGAGCCTTGTTCCTTGTCACCACCCTGTGCTCGTTTTGTTTGTCGCGGAACACCCACTTGGTTTCCACAACATTTTGCTTGGGACGAGGCACCAGTGTTCAAACTTCATTTCTCTTGAAATTATTGAGCTCCTCTTGCATGGCCAACACCCAGTCCGGATCTAGCAAGGCCTCTTCTACCCTGAAAGGCTCAATAGAAGAGACAAAGGAGTAATGCTCACAAAAATTAACTAATCTAGAACGAGTAGTTACTCCCTTGCTAATGTCACCCAAAATTTGGTCGACGGGATGATTCCTTTGAATCGTCGCTCGAACTTGGGTTGGAGGTGCCGGTTGTGCTTCTTCCTCCATCACATGATCATTTTGTGCTCCCCCTTGATCACACGCCTCTTCTTGATGAACTTGTTCATCGTCTTGAGTTGGGGGATGCACCATTGTTGAGGAAGAAGGTTGATCTTGCTCCTTTTGTTCCAGTGGTCGCACATCGCCAATCGCCATGGTGCGTATTGCGGCTGTTGGAACGTCTTCTTCATCTACATCATCAAGATCAACAACTTGCTCTCTTGGAGAGCCATTAGTCTCATCAAATACAACATCGCTAGAGACTTCAACCAAACCCGATGGTTTGTTGAAGACCCTATACGCCTTTGTATTTGAGTCATAACCTAACAAAAACCCTTCTACAGCTTTGGGAGCAAACTTAGAATTTCTACCTTTCTTTACTAGAATATAACATTTGCTCCCAAATACACGAAAGTAAGACACATTGGGTTTGTTACCGGTTAGAAGCTCATACGAAGTCTTCTTGAGGAGGCGGTGAAGGTAGACCCGGTTGATGGCGTGGCAAGCCGTGTTCACGGCTTCCGACCAAAACCGCTTGGGGGTCTTGAACTCTCCAAGCATCGTCCTCGCCATGTCTATGAGCGTCATGTTCTTCCTATCTACCGCACCATTTTGCTGTGGTGTGTAGGGAGCGGAGAACTCGTGCTTGATCCCTTCCTCCTCAAGGTACTCCTCCACTTGAAGGTTCTTGAACTCGGACCCGTTGTCGCTCCTTATCTTCTTCACCTTGAGCTCAAACTCATTTTGAGCTCTCCTTAGGAAGCGCTTGAGGGTCCCTTGGGTTTCAGACTTATCCTGCAAAAAGAATACCCAAGTGAAGCGGGAAAAATCATCAACTATAACAAGACCATACTTACTTCCTCCTATGCTTAGATAGGCAACGGGTCCGAAGAGATCCATATGAAGCAACTCCAAATGTCTTGATGTGGTCATCACATTTTTGGTATGATGAGAGCTTCCCACCTGTTTACCTGCTTGACAAGCTGCACAAGGTCTATCTTTTTCGAAAGTTACATTAGTTAGACCTATCACGTGTTCTCCCTTTAGAAGCTTGTGAAGGTTCTTCATCCCCACATGAGCTAAACGGCGATGCCACAGCCAGCCCATGCTAGTCTTAGCAATTAAGCATGCATCTAGACCGGCCTCCTCTTTTGCAAAATCAACTAAATAGAGTTTGTCGTCTAATACACCCTTAAAAGCTAGTGAACCATCACTTCTTCTAAAGACAGACACATCTACATTTGTGAATAAACAATTATATCCCATATTACAGAGTTGACTCACAGACAACAAGTTATATCCAAGCGACTCAACTAAGAACACATTAGAAATAGAGTGCTCGGATGAAATAGCAATTTTTACTAACCCTTTCACCTTGCCTTGGTTCCCATCACCGAATATTATTGAATCTTGGGGATCCTTGTTCTTGACGTAGGAGGTGAACATCTTCTTCTCCCCCGTCATGTGGTTTGTGCATCCGATGTTGATAATCCAGCTTGTACCCCCGGATGCATAAACCTGCAGGGCAAATTTAGGCTTGGGTTTTAGGTACCCAACTCTTGTTGGGTCCTACAAGGTTAGTCACAATGGTCTTAGGGACCCAAATGCAAGTTTTATCTCCCTTGCATTTTTCCCCTAACTTCCTAGCAATCACCTTCTTATCCTTTCTACAAATAGCAAAGGAAGCATTGCAAGCATGATATATTGTAGAAGGTTCATTTATTTTCCTAGCAACATTTCTCCTAGGCATATGATGAATGACATTTTTCCTAGTCAAATTTCTATCATGCATAATAGAAGAACTAGAAGCAGTCATGGCATGAGAATTAAAAGCATCATAACTTCCATAATTATTCCTAGAATGTCTCCTATCATGGTACATAAAAGCATGGTTCTTTTGAACACTACTAGCCATAGGGGCCTTCCCTTTCTCCTTGGCGGAGATGGAAACCTTATGGCTTGTTAAGTTCTTGACTTCCCTCTTGAAGCCAAGACCATCCTTAATTGAGGGGTGTCTACCAATCGTGTAGGTATCCCTTGCAAATTTTAGCTTATCAAATTCACTTTTGCTAGTCTTAAGTTAGGCATTAAGACTAGCCACTTCATCATTCAATTTAGAAATTGAAGCTAGGTGTTCGCTACAAGCATCAATATTGAAATCTTTACACCTATTGCAAATTGTAACATGTTCTACACAAGATGTTGATTTATTAGCTATTTCTAACTTAGCATACAAATCATCATTTATGCTCTTTAAGCTAGAAATAGAGTCATGGCATGTAGACAATTCACAAGAAAGCATTTCATTCCTTTTAAGTTCTAAAGCAAGGGATTTTTGAGCTTCTACAAACTTATCATGTTCTTCATACAGAAGATCCTCTTGCTTTTCTAATAATCTATTCTTATCATTCAAAGCCTCAATCAATTCATTAATCTTATCAACCTTAGTTCTATCTAAGCCCTTGAATAAACATGAATAGTCTATTTCATCATCGCTAGATTCTTCATCACTTGAGGAAGCGTAAGTACTAGTATTACGAGTGCTTACCTTCTTTTCCCTTGCCATGAGGCAAGTGTGATGCTCGTTGGGAAAGAGGGATGACTTGTTGAAGGCGGTGGCGGCGAGTCCTTCGTTGTCGGAGTCGGACGACGAACAATCCGAGTCCCACTCCTTGCCAAGGTGTGCCTCGCCCTTAGCCTTCTTGTAAGACTTCTTCTTTTCCCTCTTGTTCCCTTGTTCCTGGTCACTATCATTATCGGGACAATTAGCGATAAAATGACCAATCTTACCACATTTGAAGCATGAGCGCTTCCCTTTCGTCTTGTTCTTGTTCGGATGCCCCTTGCGACCCTTTAGCGCCGTCTTGAAGCGCTTGATGATGAGGGCCATCTCTTCATCATTAAGCCCGGCCGCCTCAACTTGCGCCACCTTGCTAGGTAGCGCCTCCTTGCTCCTCATTGCCTTGAGAGCAATAGTTTGAGGCTCTTGGATTGGGCCATTCAATGCATCATCGACGTATCTTGCCTCCTTGATCATCATCTGTCCGCTTACAAACCTTCCAAGTATCTCCTCGGGCGTCATCTTGGTGTACCTAGGATTCTCACGAATATTGTTCATAAGATGTGGATCAAGGACGGTAAAAGACCTTAGCATTTGGCGGACAACGTCGTGGTCCGTCCATCGCGTGCTTCCATAGCTCCTTATTTTGTTGACGAGGGTTTTTAGCCAGTTGTACGTTTGGGTTGGCTCCTCGCCCCTGATCATTGCGAATCTCCCAAGTTCGCCCTCCACCAACTCCATCTTGGTGAGCATGGTGACGTCGTTCCCCTCATGTGAGATCTTGAGGGTGTCCCAAATATGCTTGGCGTTATCCAAGCCACTCACCTTATGGTATTCGTCCCTGCACAATGAAGCTAGAAGAACAGTAGTAGCTTGTGCATTTTTGTGAATTTGCTCATTAATGAACATGGGACTATCAGTACTATCAAATTTCATTCCACTCTCTACTATCTCCCATATGCTTGGATAGAGAAAGAACAAGTGACTACGCATTTTGTGACTCCAGAATCCGTAGTCCTCTCCATCAAAGTGAGGAGGTTTACCGAGTGGAATGGAGAGTAAATGAGCATTGGTACTTTGCGGAATACGAGAGTAATCAAAAGAAAAGTTCGAATTGACCGTCTTCTTTTTCTCGTAGTCGTTGTCGTCGTCCTTTTGGGAAGAGGAAGATTCGTCGTTGTCGTAGTAGACTATCTCCTTGATGCGCCTTGTTTTCTTCTTCTTCCTGGCTTTTCTTTTGTGGCCCGAGCCCGAGTCAGTAGGCTTGTCATCTTTCGGATCGTTAACGAAGGACTCCTTCTCCTTATCATTTATCACAATCCCCTTGCCCTTAGGATCCATCTCTTCGGGCGATTAGTCCCTCACGTGAAGAGAACGGCTCTGATACCAATTGAGAGCACCTAGAGGGGGGGTGAATAGGTGATCCTGTAAGACTTAAAACTTAATGCCACAAAACTTGATTAGGAGTTAGCACAATAATGCCAAGTGGCTAGAGAGGAGTCTTAGCAAAACACAATAACCACAAGAGATCAACACAGAGATGGCACAGTCGTTTATCCCGTGGTTCGGCCAAGTCCAATACTTGCCTACTCCACGTTGTGGCGTCCCAACGGACGAGGGTTGCACTCAACCCCTCTCAAGCGGTCCAAAGACCCACTTGAATACCACAGTGTTTTTCTTTGCTTTACTATATTCCGCTTGTGAGGAATCTCCACACTTTGGAGCCTCTCACCCTTACAAAGATGTTTACAAAGAATCACGGAAGTAAGGTTGGGATGAGCAACACACACAAGACACAAAATCAGAGCAACAACACGCACACAAGTCGCAACACGAGCTCTCAACACAACCTGAAGAGTACACTACTCAAATGGAGCTCTAGTTGCTATCACAAAGAATCGAATACGCGGAATTGAAGTCTTGGTGCTTAAGAATGCTTAGAGAATGCTTGGTGTACTCCTCCATGTGCCTAGGGGTCCCTTTTATAGCCCCAAGGCAGCTAGGAGCCGTTGAGAGCATTCCAGGAAGGCAATTCTTGCCTTCTGTCGCCTGGCGCACCGGACAGTCCGGTGCACCACCGGACACTGTCCAATGCGAATTTCTTTCCTTATTTGGTGAAGCCGACCGTTGCAGATTCAGAGCCGTTGGCGCACCGGACACTATCCGGTGCACACCGGACAGTCCGGTGCCCCCTTGTGACTGTTGGCCCGGCCACGCGTCACGCGCGGAATCCTCGGCCGACCATTGGCCCGGCTGACCGTTGGTTCACCAGACAGTCCGGTGCACCACCGGACAGTCCGGTGATTTATAGCCGTACACCGTTAATTGCTTCCCGAGAGCGACGACTTCGCCTGTGAATGGCTCACCGGACAGTCCGGTGTCTCACCGGACAGTCCGGTGATTTATAGTCGTACGCCGTTGATCGCCTCCCGAGAGCAGCCAGTTGACAGTCGCCAGCCTGGCGCACCGGACACTGTCCGGTGCACCACCGGACACTGTCCGGTGCACCCAGACCGAGCTGTCTTTGGCTGGACAAAGCCATCTCTTTTCCAATTTGATTTCTCCTGTTTTCAGCACTTAGACACAATACATTAGTTCTAAAAACAATGTACCAAGTCTAGAAACATACCTTTAGACTTGATTTGCACTTTGTCCATCACTTGTCATAGATTAACACCTAAGCACTTGTGTTGGACACTAAATCACCAAAATACTTAGAAATGGCCCAAAGGCACATTTCCCTTTCAGTGAGGAAGCAACCAACTTTTGTTGCTTCTGTTCTAAGGTGGTACCAAAGGAAGAGCACCAGGAGTGAAGCTGCGGGAGGAAAGGATCCTCAATAAAACATTTATTTAATACTTATCGGGAGGGGTTTTTGCCTCCCATGGTTTGTAATAATAATACTCCGCACTCTTATATTATATTCTGGCCTATAAATATTTAACTATGTCTTACTTTTCAATAAAAGTAAGTTAATGTAATTGCTTCCGCATTTTCGTATCTCCGATGCTTGTAATGTCTGTGTGACGGGTGAAACGCTCTTGGGAAAGGTAAGTAAAGCAGATACCGAACTTATCAAGTGATCCAGAGGCACCTGCAGGGTTGTCTGAGGTCTGTTGGACAAGGACAACTGTAGGTGGGCCTAATGACTTGGGAGGTTCCGTCACAGTACGCCTTTGGGGTTGGGAATTTTTGGGAAGCATTCACCAGTAAAACAGTAGAATTTTGGACAGACTCATGCGCTGGGGGTCGGGAGTTGACGTGTGAACGAGTTGGGTCGTGGTTCTTGATCCGGCCCACTAGTTCCCCCTAACCCTAGCCGCCCCTCCCCTAATCCTTTTGGATTTTTTAGCCACCCCCCTCCCCTCTCCCTTGTGCAGCCGCCCCCCTCTAGCCTTGGACGCCGCCCCCTCCCCTCTCCCATCTCCTTCTTCCTCAAACCCTTGCAGACACCACCTCACAAAACCCTAGCCGCCCCCCCCCCCCCCCATCCCCTACTCTCCTATGTGCAGCCCTTCCGCTTGATCTACGTTGCGTTGGTGCAAATCTCCAATTGGAATTTGGTGGAAGGAAGAAGGAGGGAGGAAAGGGGGAGAAGTCAAGGTGATTTTGTGATTATCTCTTGTTTATTTGTGCTGCAATTCAATTGATTAGATGTTTACGTATGTGAATTGGTAGAGATGTTGTCCAGAAATTTTGTGGGTGGGCGAACAACAGTAGTTCTAGCAGTTTCTGGGAATTTTTTGTGTAATTAGTGGGAATCAATGGGAGAATCATGTAGAGCTTTGTCATACCTTTCCAACGAGTACTTATGCGCTCGATTCGGAGTTATATTTTAGGAGATATCGTTGTTTGAATCCGGGTATGTTGCTGTCCAAAAAAACAGATTTTTGCAGGTGGGCGAACAGCAGTAGTATTAGCAGTTCTGGGGATTTTTCATAGGTAATTAGTGATAATCAGTATGAGAATCATGTATAGCTTTGTCATACCTTTCCAATGAGTACTTATACGCTCGATTCGGAGTTATATTTTAGGAGATATCGCTGTTTGAATCCGGGTATGTTGCTGTTCAAAAAAACAGATTTTTGCAGGTGGACGAACAGTAGTAGTATTAGAAGTTCTGGGGATTTTTCATAGGTAATTAGTGATAATCAGTATGAGAATCATATAGAGCTTTATCATACCTTTCCAACGAGTACTTATGCGCTCGATTCGGAGTTATATTTTAGAAGATATCGCTGTTTGAATCCGGGTATGTTGCTGTAAAAAAACAGATTGCAGGGTTTATCTTGTGGACTGTTTTGGGCTAATTAGGGGTTGTAATTTAATTATTATTTGTATACAAAACTTGTGGGGAATTCTATGTAGATGCTTCTGGAGTTTTTGTTTGCTACCACTGCTGTCATAATTTTAAAGATATGAAATTGTCAAGCAGTGCCGTTGCAATTGGTGGGTTACGGGGGTGATAAGTCGCTTGCGATGGGTTTGGAATTGTGCGTAGGCGCGGCGTCGTTTATGAGCGTTTGTTATGTGAATTTGTGCACTAAGTGGTGTGTCAAAAACAGGTGGTGGACTTTCGGATCGCACTTAGGGCTTTGTCCAAACATCCCGGTGAAGGCAAGTAAAATAGTGATGGTTATTCTGTCAATCGATTAATGTGTCTTATACTTGGTTATGTTTGTGCTATTTGCGTTCGTATTCATATTTATTGTTGGGTACCATCGTTGAAGATATTTATGTTATATTGATTACATATGTTGAGGGTGTGGTTTGATCATGTTACCCATGTTGTTTATTATTTGGAATGGGTGGTAGCACATTTTATTTGGGAAGGACTCAAGTTGTTGACATGCATAACGCATTCATCATCCTTTGCATGGAAGTTTCGTCGCGATCTTATGGTCCGACCGTACCAGTACAATGAGCATCATATGTTGCTCGAGAAGGGGTATGATGCAGCTTCATATCCTTAGAGGTATGAAGACAGAAGTCATTACTGCATCTATAGCCATGTGCATTCATGGGTGAAGTGTGGAACCTGTTATGGTGGTGTGGATAGTGTGGATCTTTACCTTGTGATTCATCTTAGAACTAAGTAATTGGTTACTTGTTTACTTGCTGCAAATTAATATTCAAGAAGGAAGTTGTGAACTACGTGGTTGTTTAAGCACGGTTTGTTTACATTGTCCAATTGTCGTTTGCTCTTTTTACTTGCTGAGATGTGTCATCTCACTCTTGCATTGTTTGATGCAGGCACCTGATCTTTGCTTTGGGGAAAGAAGGGATGTAGCAGCACGACCACTACACCTTTAAATAAATGAACCACTGCTTAATAATGATGTTAAACAGGGGGGTCAAGTCTAGGGGATTAATATGTTCTAGTCTTTCATGGTAGTCGAATTGATTTTGGGTTGGCTGGATTTTCCTTTCTGTTTATTTGGTCATGAATATTCATTACTACCTTTGTGTTCTGATTATACTATGTGGATTATCTTTCTTTTACTTTCTGTATAAACTCTATGTTCCCCTTGTTATGCTACTTTCAAGGGAGGTGCTGCCAGATTTTGCATTACTTTCAGTCTCTATTTCATTTCTTAAGCTGTTTAAGTTTTGTGAGAAGGGTTTTTTGATAACATTCATTGTGTGGGAGCATTGGGGTGTTACAGGAAGCTAGTGGAACTTTGTAAAGGCCTCGTAGTGGATCCCTAGCCATTCACCTTAGTAGTGTCTAAGGGTCTAGCTAACCCAGACGACATGGGATACATGACTTGTGGATACAGGGTACAACCTCTGCAGAGTGTAAAACTGGTATACTAGCCGAGCTCACGGTCAAGAGCAGCTCAGGACTCTCGCATGATTAATTTATGGAACTTAAATTCAATTTGTCATTTGCATTTGCATGGGATTATTTATTAATTTTGTTCTATTATTTTTATTAAGGCTGGTATTCACTTACATTTAGTAACTACTAATAAAATTTGACCAACTTATTAAAAGCAATGCTCAGCTTTAACTCCTGTTGTTGATCAGCCTTACACTTCACATGAACTCCCACCTTTGGTGAGTTTATGCACATTATTCCCCACAACTTGTTGAGCGATGAACATGTGTGAGCTCACCCTTGTTGTCTCACACCCCCCCCCCATAGGAGAAGAACAAGTGGTTCAAGAGAAGCCATACAACGAGGAGTTCAATTCAATCTAGGTGGCGTCTTCTAGTTTACTTTCTGGCGCCAAGGATGGATTTTAGTTTGATCTATATTTATCATTTATTTTGTAAGACTTCTGCTATGTAATAAATACTCTGATTATATTGTGACATTTATCTCTATACACTCTGTTATTATATATGTTGTCTTCTTTGGCACATGTATGAGATGCACCCGGCTTTGTCCCTTAAATCCGGGTGTGACATAAGTGGTATCAGAGGAAATGTTGACTGTAGGACGAAACCTAGATAAAAATGGACAAATCCTTACCTACTTACCTTTCTCTGATTCTGTTCTAAACTTATCTTAATCTTTTCTCATCTATTTTCGCTTGACTCTGATTATTCTTACCTTTTCCTTCTAAAGACAAATGTGGATTTCACACTTTGAAATCATGTGCCTAAAGTGACCTTTAAGAATAGGAGACCTACTCTTAGGAACAAAAACAAAACTATTTTTATAGGTATCTAAACGCTTGAGTGTTTGTTCTTATGATATTTGTCTAATTTGGATCTTTGATTGAGTGTGATAAATTGTGGAGTAATGTCCACAATTACGTCTGCATATACATATAGGCATAAATAGAATTCATAAGATAACTAAACAACTTAGATTACCCTCCATTAAAGTGTACCAATTTCATATAGATCCATCTTATCTTAAAAGACTCTCTCTTATCTTAACAAATTCTCCCTTATCTTAAAAGATTCGTTTTTTATCTTAACAAGATCCATCTTATCTCGAAAAGATTCTATCTTACCCTAATAGATCTAACTAAACTCAAAAGATTCTATCTTATTCTTAGTGGCTCATCTTGTCTTAATAAGCATACTTATCCTTTGTTTATCTCATAACAATGTCACAAACATGATCTATTCCCCCAAAAAAAGATCTTATCTAGTCTAATCTGGTTATACCAATTTAGTCCTGATCAGATCTAATCTAATGGACAAACATGATAATAATACTGGGAAAATAGATTGAACCCTACTTCTGTAAGCATGCTTTAACCTAAACCGGTGCCCTAGATTAACTGGACCACATACAACTACCTAACCATATGCGACTACCTTAACCATCAGATAGTTGCATAACCCCTCTATGTTAACCTGACAGAGATTCTGCCCTACCTACACTATATAATTCATCCTATCTCAAAGGATTCTAACACATATTAATAATACATATTCTACCCTGGTAGATTTATCTAACTTAAACTAAGTTTAATCCAGTTATATCCAATCTAACCTAGACCCTACCTAATCTAATATTGTCTAATCTATGTTACAAGTATTAACTAAACCATATTCCTATAAATGGGTTTTAAAAATATAAATTGGTGTCTTAAGACCAACTTGTCCATGAAATCACAACCTAGTCTATGTTATAGGTTGCTCAACCCATTTATCTTACAAGCAAAGTAAAACTCCGTTTAATCTACCTACCCCGTGTAACCGCAATGGTTATTCCAACTCAGATAAAGGCATCCAACACCACAACCAATGATTCTTAAATCAGATCCAAGAAGAAGGTTAACCTCGATAATGAAAGATACAAGTAGAAACAGATCTTTAAATGAATCAAGATCCACCACCCGGAATAAAAAAAATCTCTCCCTTACTTAACTATCTTTTACCCCAAATCTTCTCTACACCCACAAATAGATAAAGCATGATGTACCCTCGCTTCTATACCACACCTGCTAATGGCATAAAAAGAATTTCAGGTGTATAAAAAAATATAGAATTTCATAAAGATAAAAGTCAGCTTGTTATGCTTAACTAAAGGATATTCCTAAATAGGATTATAGAATCTAATGTGATCTAATCTAATGTGATCCACTTGGATAGATCAATCTAATGTGATCCACTTGGATAGATCAGTGATATTGGTAGAAGAGATTATACCCTAATAGCCAGGTGTAGACCAACTCAACCATGAGCAGAAGAGCTAACCATAGAGTCATGATGAATGGTATAATCAATCTATCCTTACCTAACATCAAACAAATTTTTGATCTACATCATGTGGTTTACCTCATTATCTATCTTAACCATATTTCCCAACCCCGATAATATACACTAACCTCGAATCAATGAGACCAAGACCGGAGGAGAAAAGATCAACATCGACAAGGAAGGGTATAGCAGTCAAAGCGAATCTCGAGATGAATCGGGACTTAAACATTTTGAATAAAGTCTTTTCCTTGCTATAATATTTCTTACCTCAACCTGTTCAGTTTATATCCCATATAAATAGTAGCTGGATACCTATGCTTTCCCAATCTTCCACCACCTCCACCACCACCAGCTCCACCAAGCTACATATACATATATATATATGTATATATACTATTATTTGTAAGATCTAAGTGTTACCTTAGTTAGTAGCTAGTATTTTACTATATTGAGAATAATAATAAGGTCTAATTGACCCTATGTGTTGCTAATAAAGTATGCATCATGCTGAGATTTTGTTTATGCATATGTTTTGAGATAGCATGGTTATATACCCTTTCCTTACAAAGCTCGAGGATAAGATTTCTGTTAAGGGGGTAGGATTTGTAAGGCACAAAATTGAAAAAATAATATAAATGAAATAAATAAATGAATTTAATAATCATGCTTTAGGGATTTTTGAAACCTTCTTGGATTTCTCATGCCTTTGAATGCTTAACTTCAAAAAGAAAAGAGGAAGGAAATTGTATTGAAGTCATTTACTATTGCTAGAATTAATTAGTAGGAAGAAGAATAAATAATAAATAAATAAAATTTCAAAGAGCAAAAGTATTATTCAAGAGAGAATTGTGAATTCAAAGTTCAAACATGAATTTAAATTTAGTTTGGAATTTGAGAATAAGAGAAAGGAGGAGGCAAAGGAAACAAAAATACTTAAAGTAAATATATAAGTCTATAAAAATATATACTTTTCCTTCATGTAGTTATTCTGGATGTTACAATTAAATTAGAATTTGAAACCCCTATTTAAATATGAATTTTGAAAGTGGGAATAAAAATAGAAAAGAAAACAGAAAAAATAAAATAAAATAAAAGGGTTCACCTCCACTGCATGGGCCGATTTCGTCTCTGCTAGCCGACCTAAACCCCTGCGCCTCGGCCCACGCGACTGTTGCGTACTTCGCTTCCGTCGGCCCATCTCCTCCCCCTCAGCCCATTCCTCTCACCACGTACGCATGCACTGGTAATGTGTTACTGCCAAATGGACCCCACTTCCCCCAGTTGCTCTCGTCGCGCATCATGATATCGCTGCCTGGTGGGGCCTCCTAGCCAAACGCACACCGCGCCGCATCTGATTGGGATGAGTCGTTGTCGTGTGGGTCCAACGCGTCGGTCTTCCCCTTCGAGTTCAAACCGAAAGCCGTGCTTGGTCACGTCCGTGATCTCCTAGAAAATTTGTTGCGATTCTCTCTCTGGATTGCTAGGATCGGCCTCGCCTCCGGGGGGATAAAACCGAGGGCCTCCCCCTCCCCTGCAACATCTCCCATGGCTGCGCGGGCGTCGTTCATCCCACGGTGGAGGCTCCCTGCCGGGACTGCTTGGCCAGACCTCCCTATTTCCCATGGCAAGCTCCCTCCGACAACCGAGCTTCTCCGTCGCGACCCTATTTTCCACCATCTCCTCATCCATGGCCAGACCAGGGTGCTCTGTCGTGCCTTGCTGGGAGAAAACAGAGAAACCACCAAAGCGGCCGAGCACCAGGGATGGTGTCGTTGCTGCCTAGATGTGGGTGAGCTCTTACCGCCCTGACTTACTTTATTCTCCATTACGCATCGCACTTGTTCACGTTTAGTTTTCGTCGTCCGGGCACTGGTGTGGTATCCACCGGTGAAGCACCGCCACTGCCAGTGGTTGTGTGGCCGTCCAGGCATAGGCGAGTGAGAGAGAGTGCGGTAGGAGGACGAGATTGAAGATGGACTGGGGGTCGTTCGATTGATGATGAACGGTGAGATTGGGCGGTGGTTTCTGATTGCTGATTACCGTGCGAACATCTGGGTTTGCGTCTCGGTACCAATTCGGGGGTTTAAATCGTGACCGTCGTAATCCGATCCATCGGCTCGGATACAAGTGTGTGTGGACGAGGCTGAGCCCTAGATCTAGGATCCAGTGGTGGTCTGCTTGTACCGTTTCAGAGTGTGTCCGATCTAATCTGACCCGTTGGGGTTAGATCGGATGAACCATATTAGAAGTAGCCCTCTGACCGATGCCATTTTTCTAAAGCGACCCTATAATTTTAGGTTATGAACCCGTGGTCCACTGCGGGGAGTTCTGTGTCTTAGGAAAAATTATGTAGAAGCCCCTGCTTTTCCCTGTTTTCATGTGTTCAGTCCTAAGATTTATAAAATCCAGTAAAAGTAATTAGAAAATGATTTTCAATGTGAAAACAAATGCTAGAACTTGTTTTATTCATATAAAATTCATATGAACTCCAAATAGATCCATTTCAGTTCTTATAATTTTATAATATTATTGTTTATCATCTTGTGTCTCTGTTTTGACATAAAAACAATAATAAAATTTATTTTCTATTTAATCTTGTACAAAACACATAAAACCTTCAGAAATTCATAACTTAAAATCCATAACTCCAAATTGATTCATTCCAGTGGCATTCATTTTGTTTAAATATTGTTTATCACCTAGTATCTTTATCTAACCATGAAACTTGATTTAAAATTATTCACATAAATTACTCTATTCTAGGTACTAAATAACTCCAGAAATTCATAATTTGGTAACCGTAACTCCGATTTTAGTGGTTCTCGTTCCCATGATCTTGTAGCAACGTGTAGATCATTATTATGCAGTATGTTCTTATGTTTGGTGTGATGTTAATTTTGTCTATATCATGTCTATTTGTATTGCTACGACTAGCAGCGAGGTTGCGAGTCACTTGAAGATCACCCTGGTAACTGGAATCTCAAGTGCCACGCAAGTTGTGCCCTTGATCCACTTTTGTTACCCAATAATATTCTTTATTATCATTATTCAATGCATAGGTTTAATTTTGATGGGACCCAATAGGTCACCCTAGTCTGAGTATCTTTATACCTTGTTTATCCCTGAATCACTTGGATAGTTTTTGCTATTGCTCTATATGGTTTTGGGATCAATATTACATTGTATCTATGTTCCAATTATTCTGTTATGTTATTTATGTTCATGTCAAGATCATCTTTGATGTTAATTGAAACATGGAGCTTAACTTGAGAAACACGTGCCACCACAAGGGAGGCCCCTTGGCAAACTAATTAGGAAAGCTAGTGGAAGACTACCTTACCCGAAAGGGGCAAGGCTAGTAGAGGAGTTGCACGCAGGGAGGTTCTCGGGTTGATTTTGCTGCGATGGCGGTCAGACGAGGGATTCTTGCAAGTGCTCTTCCCATAAATTGTAGCTGGTTTTTGGAAGCTAGTGGAACTTTGTAAAGGCCTCGTAGTGGATCCCTAGCCATTCACCTTTGTAGTGTCTAAGGGTCTAGCTAACCCTAGCGACATGGGATACACGACTTGTGGGTACAGGGTACAACCTCTGCATAGTGTAAAACTGGTATACTAGTCGAGCTCACGGTCAAGAGCAGCTCAGGACTCTCGCATGATTCATTTATGGAACTTAAATTCAATTTGTCATTTGCATTTGCATGGGATTATTTATTAATTTTGTTCTATTATTTTTATTAAGGCTGGTATTCACTTACATTTAGTAACTGCTAATAAAATTTGACCAACTTATTAAAAGCAATGCTCAGCTTTAACCCCTATTGTTGATCAGCCTTACACTTCACATGAACTCCCACCTTTGGTGAGTTTATGCACATTATTCCCCACAACTTGTTGAGCGATGAACATGTGTGAGCTCACCCTTGATGTCTCACACCCCCTACAGGAGAAGAACAGGTGGTTCAAGAGAAGCCACACAACGAGGAGTTCGATTCGATCTAGGTGGCATCTCTCAGTTGACTTTCTGGCACCAAGGATGGATTTTAGTTCGATCTATATTTATCATTTATTTTATAAGACTTCTGCTATGTAATAAATACTCTGATTATATTGTGACATTTATCTCTATACACTCTGTTATTATATATGTTGTCTTCTTTGGCGCATGTATGAGATGCACCCGGCTTTGTCCCTTAAATCCGGGTGTGACAATAGTCAAATATACATTGGAAATGAAAAAACGCAGCCCAGTGCAGTATCATCCGAAAACCAATATGTTGGATACATAGCCAGAGCTGTATCTCCAGGATTATATCGCTCTATTCCATCATCTCTTTTAACTCACATGCCACATCAACAATTTGTTAGGACAAGTTAAATGAATGTGATAATATACATTAGGAATAGTCTTATGAGAACACTAGGTATGTGTCCGTGCGATGCCACGGAACACAAATTGACTAGCTTCCAATAGCTTAAGACCCTGGTGACAGACAACGTGAGTATAATGATGACGATAAAATCTATGATTATATAGTCTAACAAATTTACAACGTGATTGTTAGTTCAAAATTTGTTAGATTATATAATCTATATAGACTATAATCCCAAACAAACACCCACTTAACAAGTATGAAAACTAACATCATAGAACAGTCTGGCAAGTCATTCTGTCAGAGCGAGGAATGGAAAGTAATAAGACCTAACTATGTTTTTACATGGACAGACACTAAAAGCACGAGCCAGGATTAATTTCTAAACACAAATTTACCAACTACAGCCAGGATTACTAACTACATCTAGGGATCAAAACCGCAAAGCTTGTACTAATCTTCTAGAAGAAAGTCAGGAGCTTCAAACCTTAAAAACATAAATGAACCCTTTGTTGTTGGAGATATCTCTTGCTTTTTTCGAATTTACTACCTGTAAAGATGGCACTCAAATTAGGCAATGCCATATAAATTGTTTACTAAACTAAGTAATATTCGTTAGCGCTATGGCCATAGGCGAGCACTATGGATATAGATGAAAGTAGATATAGGCCAAAAAATGAACAATTGGCTAATACAGCTCACTGGAAAATGAGCAAACGATTAATATGACGGAGGAAAGACTGAGGCCTCCAGAGTTTCCTTTGCTTGTTAACCACCAGATCAAATTACATGAATCTACCTTTTTTTTCTTTTATAAACCAAGACTACTTATTACAACTATTCAGATAGCAGGATATAGTGGATGCAGATGGATAGAAAGATGTTCAATGACAACATGCAACTCCTGTACAACAAAATACACACGAGGCATAAACTCTGATCCCTCATCACACAAGCATAATGAAACTGGCCTGCTACCTCTCCCTCGCCCTCACATTCACCGAGATCACAGCGGTTAGCTGCGTGTCGGCGAGGTCGATCTCGACTGTGGGATCTATTTCGGCCTTCCTAGCCTTCACGAGGCCGGGTCCTGGTCCACCATGGTTGTATACGAAACCACATTCCTCTCAGGCATTTTGCTGAATAGCCTCTGGGCATCATCCACTCATTCAAGACGAACGAGCAGCATGGTGTTCCACGTGGCCATGTTGCGCTCTAGGTCTAGGTCCTCGTCCCCATGCGCGGGCGGTCCAAGTAACCGTGATCCATGAATGAAACATTAGTTAGTATTTTAATGGCCAAACTCAAACCAAGTGGATAGAGAATTTGGAAGAGAAGATTTATGTGCATGATCAGATTGTTGCAGCAACACAAAATCAAAGGCACCAAATAGCCAGCCTCAGCACCATGCACATCAAACTGCTTGCTTCTTGCCTACTTGCTGGACCCAAATTTCCATTGAAATCCTGGTGGTGCGTTTGCAGGGACGCCGCCTTTGGCTGTCGGCGCGGCGCGGATCTCCTGAGACATCGTTTCCCCGTTGGCATCCCCGACCAGCTCGGTCACGCCATCCAGGAACTTGATAAGCACTGGTTCTTGCACCGGCAAGGACTGCACGCAGCAAACTCGCTCAATGCCAAACTCCCCATGCTCCAAGCATGCGGTCCATCCGACCACTGCACCGCAAAATAGCACGTGCACCACTCCATGCCATCAGCGATCTGGTGAGCCACTGTAAACACCCACATCAGCGTGTCCAGCTCTCACGGTCTTAAATCTCAAACGCCAAACAAGAAATAAAACAACCGGCGTTGTCATTTGCATCTATGTATTATGTGCAATGATGAAATGGGAAGGAACACACCGAATCGAGGACGACGTCGTAGAACTTGAGGTTGCCATCGTCGAGCGAACAAGAGACGTAGAGTCGTGCGCCAACATGGAGATCGCGGCACTAGGTGTCTTCTAGGGGTGTGGATGGCACACAGAACCTGGCGTGGAGCTTGGCTACGTCCCATGTGGAGGAAGCGGCGAGTGCGGTGGGGTCGTACCACACGTCCTGCTCCTCGAGGAACTCCTCGTACATGACCCGCAGTGCGCCGCACTGCATAGCCATGCGCGCCTCGTACCATGCGCCGTCCACTATGGCACGGAATTCTAGGCGGGACAGTGGGCGCTGCCGTGGCTCGGACGGGGCCGCCTTCCGCTTTCGCCATGGCGGCGACATTGCTGCGACACGGTGCTGTGGCGTAGCCGCGCAGTGGCAGAGACTACAAAGTAGCAAAAAATTGAAGGCCATTAAAACTCGGGGGTTCATTCTAGTTTACAAGAAGGCCACATGGGCGCAACATGGATAGGGCTCAACATGGCCGCATGGGAGCTTGGTGAGGAACTGGGCGACGACGATCTTGAGCACCCAGTTGCCGGTGGAGGGGAGCACTTTGTCATCAAACTCAAATCTGAGGGAGCAGGCCGCCCTCGTCTTCATTGATGTCTCTGAGCACCGCAAGGCGAGAGGGGGAGCCCAACAGAGAGCACGCCGTGGGGGGACGGCGAGCGGGACGCGATGGAGGATGTTGAGGACCTGACGGTGTCGGAGTCGGTGGAAGGTGTTGAGGAGCTGACGGCGTCGTAGTCGATGAGTTCTAGGTCGGGGCAGGGGCACGGTGGGGGCTGGGAGCCTACGTAGGCAGGAGTGAGATCCACGGGCACGGCGAGGGCAGCGCACGATAGGGGCTGGGAGCCTGTTGGGCGTGGGTGAGATCCGCGTCCATCCGCACGGGAGCGAGATCTGTGGGCACAATAGGGGCTGGGAGCCTCCGGGCGTGGGCGAGATCCGCGTGTCAACACGGTGCTGGCAACGCGGGCGTGTAGGGGGACAGAGGCGGGGCGGTGGGGGGAACCGTGGGTGCGGCGGCAGGATGAGCGGTCATCATGCGGGAAGCGGGCGTGGTTTGGGGGCTAGGTGTGGCGGGGGCGGAGGTAGGTGGAGGCATGGTGAAGCATTGTGAAGCATCTGTGGGCACATTAGGCCTTATAAAGTAGTAGAGATATCTAGATTATGATATCATTAGATGCTTATATTAAATGACTTATATTAACAGAACTGTAATGGATCATCAAGCTAAAGGTGGATAGCCATCTGCGTGTTGTTTCCATCTCACCTATATTAACAGAACCATCATCTGTGATCACTTAATAATTCGGCCGATGACTATTACATTATTGGTCATCTTTTCTTCTATTTAATTTGTAATATTATATTCGATGCATATGTGGACACGTGGGGTTCTGCTCCTCCTCTACATATGAAATGCCAAACGCATAGCTAGTGTGGTGTGGCACAGGCGGCGGCACAGCAGCAGCGGTCCAGTCCTGCTCCGGCAAGCCCGACGATGAACCGCTGAGCATACCACCCGCTGCTGCCTGCCGCACGCTGGAGTGGTGAGTGATAGAGCCCACTTCGATGTGGATGTAGGCACAGGTGATGGCGGCGGACTGGGCGTGGTGGATCGGCCTCCTCCTCAGCGTCGTTCCGCTGTTGGTGCTCGCTATGTGGCACAGCAACGACCGGACCGCAGCGTGGGAGATAAGCGGGCGGTGCCTCCACCAAACATGACGAACCCCCGGCGGGAGGCGACGGTGGCCCTGGCGCGTGGGGCAGCCGTGGAGGAGACGGCTGCTGCTGCGGTGGCGGCGGCGGTGGCCATGAGGGGGGCATCGGGACGCGAAGTAGCTGAAGAGGAGGCAGGAAGCCAGAGGGAGCAGTGTGCTTTGGAGATGTAGGTGGAGTATTTGAGCCGTGACGGAGCACGGATGGGGAGGAGTCTATTAGGGGACGAGGGGCTTTGGAAGCTCCACGAGGACGGCGTGACGGGCGGAGCGCACGAGGCGAGGAAGAGGACAGGGAGGAACGCAGGGGGAGAGGTTTGCGGGGGGGGCATGCGGCCGCCATTGCCGGCTTGGGGGCGGGGGGGAGCACACGCAGAGAGGAGGGCGGGGGCAGTCTACACTAATGCCTTAATAGTTAGTAGAGATTTCTACTTGTGTCACATTCACGTAGTTTGTTTTTTCTATTCTAGAGGGGGGAACTTACTTGCAGCCGTTTGGAAAGGATCATTGGTCGCAGTGGCCCAACAATAAGCAGCCTAATAGTATCCGAATGTCCATTTTCAGGAAATCAAAAGCTCCCATGGTACACACGAGAAACAAAACTGTTGATAACTACGTTACCACGGATCATTAAATCCGCTCCCTTCCCTCCCATCAGCAGATTAGGCGCGAGAAGATGTGGAAGACCCGTATCCCTTACTAGAAGCACGATTGAGAGCACACAAGACACATGATGTAGGGTTGGGCCTCTGGCCTCTTTTCTTCTCTATTCCATATGAGGGGTACAGGTTCTATATAAAGACACATGATAGCCCTCAGGGGCATATTCGGTATTTGCCCACATAACCCTTCATTAGGGTTTCTCAACACTCCCCCTTGGGTGAATACTGCAACCAACACATGCCTCATTAAAACTACCAAAAAAACCCAGTGGGAAAATATGGAGAAAGAGCGAATGGTGACGCATATTGCATTTGCACTTTGTTGCCTCGTTAAAAACCTCATGTGAGAAACTTCAAGAAAACCCACCAAGGAAAAAGAGTACAACAACTGTCATCAGGACATATTTCGATCTTCTAGATCTAGATTCCATTGAATCTTCTATAAAGGCTAACTTTAGAAATGTGCTCCCCTGATCCTTGCAAAAAAAACTGTCTCAATATGGTAAAATAACTTCTTTCTACAAGTATATGCAGTTATGCACATATTGATTTAGCAAACAGATTGCATACTGTTGCAAGGATTATTTCAAGAATTTCACCTCAACTCACTTCTAGGATACACGAGGTAAGTGCATGTATCAACATAAATAAGTCACTTCGACTGGTGTTGTTCGATCGACTAGATCTACATATTTGATAGAAACTTTCATAAAGGTTCACATATTGATCAAACTGACGCCTTCAGGGCATACAATATGACATTCAGTGTCTCACAACTGTGATCAAGATTTAGCATCCGCTCCCGCTGACGATGACATCCGTCAAAGTCATTATCCCTCATAACTTATACATATCTTCAAGATATGTGTCATTGTTTATCTGGAATAATGAGCATGGATGGGGCTAGGGAGCTACACCTTTCATTCTATCATGCATCACAATGTATACATAGTTGTGCAAAACAAATAACTTGTCCTTCCACAGGACTCAGGGGATATTATAGTTGTAATAGTATATATTCTAGATATGACACATCGCTCCAGGTGTTCATTCACTACAACTTATACGATGGTGTAACAAATGTCCATCAAAGGTCTAATCCATCAGGGATTTTTCATTGATCAGATACATCGTTATAGTTTGTCATTCTGGCACAATGGGGATATTTTGCTAGAAACACCTAAACCTTATAGGTTTCTGCCATCAGGGCTTTAGAGGATACCATAATTCCACATCTAGTGGAAAATACCATGAGTAAAGATCGTGGAATGCACATGTGCTTATTCAGTGAACTTCAAGTCCTTTGGTACCTCATCTTATTCCTTTTCGGGTCTGTATGGGTCTTTATCCCTTTATAGGGATTATCAAACTTTGGTGTTTAACACGGACTTTATTACTTCTAGAAAGGTTCCATCAAGGAACTATAATCTCATCTAGGAGATATTCTCTCTACATAGGAGAGTGTTCATTCGTCAGGAATGTATTATTCGATACGAGATTTATATGTTGTATATTTATAATTCAAAGATGAGTCCTCCTAGGATCTCATGACGGATCTTCATAATCCTATTAACTGCATATTTTAATTCATGACATTTACCACATATATTACATAGTGAAACAATGTTTATTCAACACATATGTGGGATGGGTCTCTCACAAGACCACTTGAACCATCACATTCACCACACATTATTTCAATATTGCCCATAAATGTTCGAACTTCAAGCTCATGATTTTCATTTTGCGATTATTGGTTCAGCCTCAATTGCATTTATCAATGACCCAATAAGAGAGCTTCAAGCACTCACGCCTAGGACTTTGTTTTGAATCCCTTTGCAATCTAGAGAGACAAGATATGTGTCGACACATTTGTCTCCCACATTTAATAATGATCTTCGTCATTTTCCAAAAACGAAAGATTCATTGTTCCGTATTCCTAGCACAATGATATTGTGCGCATTGCTAGGAATTTCATCGTCAAGATGAACATCTTCGTGAGGCAAATCACCAGCAGGGTGAGTTCATCGGAGGAGAGTTATTACAGACCACGTGAATCTACAATCAGAACATATGCTTTGACTAAGACCAATGGATCATATTCCCAGGCGTCCCCGAGAAAAGATCAAGTGCCAATAAGTCAAATGTGGATATGATATTAATCCCGGGTATATCCACATCTACATCAGGTAGAAGCATTCAAACCAATATGGTTACTCCTTAACGATTTCTGGCAAACTCCATATACATAGGAGTACACACTGAACGACAGGTTCAGTTTGGCTTTTGTGTGTTTAATAGAATATTGAGGCATTACACTATATGGGCATTCCTCCCCCTAATGCCGAGATATTCTAAAAGCATACAGATAAAATTCCCAACCACAATCATCCAGTTATGGGCAATGTATGATATTGTGGTGATTTATTTGAAAAATCTTACGCACATTACAGATAGGGGTTTTATGCAGTGAGTTGTGGACTTAGATTAATGTAGCGGCATGAATACTATAAATTTTTCCTTCAACATGAAGGGTTAGTCTTAACATCCAGTGAGACACGCAACAATAAGTTGCTTCGTGGTTACAATTCTGCAAACTTATTGTTATTATTACCAAATATATAGTCAATCATTAAGATTTAGACTGATATGCTCAACACTATTTTATCCAAAGGGTCCTTCAGGGGCTCATGCATACCATTCGTCGTTTGGAGCAAGTAGTTGACTTTAGATCAACAAGAAAAATGACCATCAGGGTCTAGCGCTCACAAGGACATTCACTGGTTGCATTGTGCTTTCAAGCACATAGGAGAATATGTGCGTAGATAATGGTGGTAAGTGCACGACATCAGACCAATGCTGCCAAGCAGAGATTTTTTATATGCAGAGATGTATAGTCCAACTCATTTTATTATTGCCCATGGTTTACCCAATTACTCATACCGTTCTAAAATTGGGTATCGATTTATGCAACATTTTTTAGGTATAAAAAATTTGAGAGAGAACTTATAGCAATAGTTAATTATTTGTAGTGTTGCCAGCAGGGCAAACATTTATCCTCATATTATATACCAAATTGTTCTATATAGCAATATGTCAATCTCTTCATTGTTCACCAAAAAGAGAAGCTTTGGAATAGAACAGACAAGGCTAAGAATTTATTTTATCTGGGAAAAATCACATGATTGCTAAGCTTTCGATTAAGCAAATGGTGATAACTGCTTGGCAAGAGCGAAATAAGACTGATATCTGTCTGGGACCATGCTTCAACAACAGATAGTACTACTCTCATACGAATGATTCATCAAGAGTAGGGCGAATGCATCTGGTCTCCATAAGATTTTTATATTTCTATCACAAATTACCATCACTAACAATCTAGTGGTCAATACTTATGGTTCTTCTGGCACCAAAGACCAAAGACAAATTAATGTCCAATTTAGCTTCAAGCTGTGTGGTGATGTGGGATTTCACGACTATTTTTCTACTCTTTTTACTTCTGGTAGATTAGAGTAAGATTATGGTAAGCATGCCAAGGGGTGGAATCCAATGTAGTTCTGCTACAAAACCCTAGTTATATGTCCATTCAGGACTGAACATTACCATTTGACTTATAATGTATACCATACTCATCAAGGGACTATCACGAGTTAATTCATCGACTATAAGTATTTACAATTCCGAGAGATGTATGCAACACAAGCATAGATGTCCTATATAGGACGATTAAAGTGGTTCGACGGGAACACAATGATTTTTCACACCAACATAGTGAAATTTTTCTCAGTAACCTTTCTATGTACTCGCAACTTCATGTTGCTAGGGTACTAGCCATTTATCTCAAAGTTCGCTTCATGTCGTTCAGCAATAAATAGTAATGTGCCAACATCTGGTTGAGCATTGTATGACTGAGATTTCTGGCCTTTATTCATTTGGTAAGGTCTGTTTGCTTACTAACAGAATTCCAAGTTGTGATGTCTTCAATGCCAAAAAAGCTTTTATGCATTATATTATATATCTTCGGGTTACTTCAGGTAAAACTTTATGCATGAGGAGAGAGAGCAGAGAATTAACTTATATGTGTTTCATTGTATTTCAATTTATTTTCCCATATTTCCAAGCACTATAGAGCTTGATAAAGTTGTTATGGCCACTTGGCCATATATATAAATATATAATGCCACACAACACAATTAAATAAAATATAGAGCCAAACAAAATTGTTTATGAAGGTTGCGTATAATGTGACTTCAGGGGCTTGAACAACCCACCACAATCCACACGAGTATAAGCTCTAGCGTCTGGTGTCAACGCGTGTGCGGCCATCAGGGCTACGACAACACAACCAGCCTTCATAATAAGCGCAACATGCACAATTATGGCTCGGTAATCGGGGTACACGATAAGTCCATGCAACGTGTGCAACATGCGCAATTGTGACTCGATGATCACGTCAGACGGACAGTGCCTGCAGGGCATGCGAAAAATACGTGACTCGGTAATGGCGGTCCGACTCAACGGGAGTGATCTGACTAAGCGAGAGAGCGACACATCAATACATGATGCAGCCAAGTTCGTATGACACAAATACTATGTCGTGTTGTCAGGGCGCAGCCAATGCTTAGTCAATGTCATAACTCAACTGATTAATAACGTAGCTTGATTAGCGCAGTCGAGTACCACTATACAATTTAATCGCTCGGCATAAGTCAAAAAAACTCAATGCATCATAAATATTTAAAGCGATTTAAGTATATACAGTCTAGCCTTCCCATGTACTTTAATAATTCTCAGTTGATTATTTACTAAAATAATTATCCATGTACCTAAACATCACTAACACAGCTATGATAAATGGAAAATTGAAATCAAACAAAAGAAACGGACCATATGTGCACGTCGCTCTCACTTGCCAAGGGCAAGTACACGACCATGGCAATATGAGACCTGATCTCACGGACGTGTAGAGAAGCGGACGTGCGTACAACATTTTTTGGAGCGAACCGTTGTCGCACCCGCACAACACTCATTGAGTCACGGTTCCACTTTTCCTGGCAACCGTTTTGACCAAGATTCTACCGGATCGCATGGGAGCGCGTGCGGCAGGGTGTCGACCTGGTCCGCCATAGCCACGGCACAAGCGTGCTAGTACCTAGCAGCTTCTTTCTTCCCTAGTGTCAAGGCCTGAAAGGCTGGAACTGATCCAGCTCTAGAAACATCAGCAGCACGGAAGGCTAGAGAAGATGAATCCATCCTCCCAGTCACCCACGTCGCGCATGCACGATCGGTCCCGATCCTGGACTGGTGTCAGCAGGGGCGTCAGTGTTCAGTGCTCGGCCGCTAGAGACTCGACTGTAGGCTGCAGGCCACAGGCGCCAGCCGAGGCTCGACGCTGGTCTGTTCGGTGCACGGGCGCGGCCTTTGGCGATGCTCCCCGATAACACGCGGTTACTAGGCGCCTCCGTCTTGATCTTTGGGTGCTGTATATCTCAGTCCTCTTTATCTTCCGATTGATCGCAACACATCAGGAAGAATAGAAAACATACCACTCTATTGCGTAGAGGAATCGAAAACTGTCGCGTAGGACAGTTCGGCTAGGCCGAAGACCTGCCGGATTAACGGAGAGTTGATGCAGATCTATTCCCGCAGCAACATCGATGTAGAGCGTGTTGATAACGTGTTGAGAACTACGTTACCACGGATCATTAGATCTGCTCCCTTCCCTCCTATCAGCAGATTAGGCGCGAGAAGATGTGGAAGACCCGTATCTCTTACCAGAAGCACGACAGAGAGCACACAAGACACATGATGTAGGGTTGGGCCTCTAGCCTCTTTTCTTCTCTATTCCATATAAGGGGGTACATGTTCTATATATAAAGACGTGATAGCTCTCAGGGGCATATTCGATATTTACCCACATAACCCTTTATTAGAGTTTCTCAACAAAAACAATAAAAATATAATAGTCTTTGCACTGAGCAAGTAAAATGACCATGTTGTACTTGGCCAGATTGAGTCAGGCTGTTTGTCATCTACAGATTCTATGTATGTACGTATTTCTACGGAAATTCATGCTTTGTTTTTTCGTTGCATTAGGTATCTTGGATAAAAAAAGAGGGGAAAATTGCTCTCATATAGATTATAGCCTGGCCCTTCTTGGCCCACCTTAAGTGCAATTACAACTAAAAAGGGTGTATAAGATAGGTGGACAACTAGATTAGCAAATTACTCTCTCTGTATTAAAATAATAGTCATTTTAGCTCTTGACTTTTATGTCTATATTTAAATATATGATAATAAAACTAGACACATATACAAACCGTATACTTAAAGTGTTGTATGAACCCATTATTTTTTAAAATAAATTTTATTTTGGAACAGAGTGAGTACTTAAAAATAAAGTACTCCATCTTTATTTTAGGATTCTATAACAAAGTCCTTTGCTTTGCTACAAAAACAAAAGATGACTCTATATGCAAGAAGGACATATGTATCATCATCTCACGTGTCGTGTAACCACATCGCTAAATTCTAGAATCATTCAATATAGCACAGATGCTTTTGTAATAAGTAAGCTACGCACCCGTCCTCGTAAAGCCCATGTTTTCCAAAGGACCCAAGCCCAAGAATCCCGAAACCCACAGAATGAAGAAAGAAAGTTATTATATGGGCCAGAGAGGAGGATAATTCCTCGCTGGGCGACAACATCGACATTCTTTCCGGCACAGCGACGCAAAGGACCCAACTCATAACTAGATTTAAAATCAAACTGTCATCTATTGGCCAGACCATACTAGATTTTAGCATTCATTAATCCGAGCGTCCATTCGCGATTAGAATCTGTCGGCCACGCTACGAACAGAATTTTGCGCAGAATCCATTGTTGCATGCAAGAAAGTACATCTACAACAAGTTCTTGCGTAGGAGGGTATGACGCGCCCATTCAACACCAACTTAGTTCGCGCACTTTGCTGACAACATTAGCTACTCTTTAATATTTTTCCACGAAGAAGAACACCTGCAAAAAAAAAAGATTTTGGCGGGCAGGCAGCGACCTGTATCCGCACGTGGCCAGCCCAGCCCCTTGCTGCGCCGTATGGGCCTCCCAGGACAGCAAAAAGGCCGGATAGTCTCTCAGAGCCAGAGGGATCAAAGAAGCGCACGCAGTGCAGCGGAGAGCCGAGAGCCCACGCCCACATGCATGCTCCACGCCTCCACCTGATGCTCGTGAGCTCGTCATGTGCTGGCTGCAGCAGGGGGCGAACCTGGCCACGAAAACGCGCGAGGTTCACTCTCGCTCGCCGCTCGCTCATCACAGTCATCACGCGGCGGTAGGTACAGTGCAGGGGCACAGCACTGCTGGAATTTTTTTTACACCCCATTTAGATATAGATACTGGAGCATATTAGGATTTATGGGCTAGGCCCAATTAAAAAATTCAAATAAATCTCAGGAACATCTCAAAAACCCATATAAGTGTATGGCTAGAGAATAGGTAGAACCAATAGCACCATATTGCTAGTTCTAGTTGAGTAGAGCTAGCTTAAATATGGAAGCCACACTCACTCACCAAGTCATGGATGAGAGAAAAGAGTGTGGAGAGCCACATGCGCGCGCTCGCGCCCCTAGGCGGGGTGGGGCGGGGCGAAGGGCGCATGCGCACGCAATGCGCGTGAATGGTCCGCCGAAATCCGGCCCCTGGCGTTGCGGGGGTGCGGCTTCTTTTTGCCGTTTAAATTTTTGGTTGCTTGGCTGTTAAGTTTAGAATCCTAACCGATCGCTATAAAATCTAAACTGAACGCGAGATTTTCGCAGGCGGATAAGATCGAAAAGCGCTATCTAGTCGCGGACTCGGCCCTATAAAAGGCGTCTGGCAGCCAGCATCCAAATCATCTCATTTTCTCTTTCGCCTCTCTTCACAGCTGAGCCGCCCTTCCAGTTCTCTTCATCCCGACCGCAGACGTGCATCTGCGATCAGGAGAGCAGGTCTCCGGAACCCTTCGCCTCCTAGATCCTGCACTGGGAGAGGGTGAATAAGGTTTTTGGGAAGCGTCCACGCGACTGCTCGTGATCTTCTGACCTCATCGACCCTGCTGATTTCGCTACTTCGACGTTGTCGACCCTGCTGATTCCGGCGCGCGCCATCTATCAGTATGTCTAATCAGTACGCATCATCTGATTTGACTTTTTACTTCAGTTCTTTTGATTTGGTCATGTTTTATATTCGGAATTTAATCTAGAATTTGTCTAATTATTCAACAATCCAAAAACCTTATTGTAGATAATTTCCTAGTTTTTTTATGGCAGCTTTTGTCGACGCGCTGAAGCCAGAAAAGTTCAATGGTATGCACTTTAAGAGATGGCAAGTCAAGGTCACGCTCTGGCTTACTGCTATGAATGTCTTCCATGTTAGGAAAGGCAAACCTGAGGGTCCACTGACTCCTGAACAGGAGAAAGAGTACGACCATGCCAATACTATCTTTACGGGAGCAGTTCTTAGCGCCCTTGTTGACCGTCTGGTTGATGCGAATATTCAACACATAGACGTGAAAGAGTTATGGGATGCACTTACTACCAAGTATGGTGCATCGGATGCTGGCGGTGACCTGTATATCATGGAGAGCTTTCATGATTATAAGATGGTTGATAATCGCTCTATTGTAGAGTAAGCTCATGAAATACAGTGTATAGCCAAGGAGCTCGACCACCTTAAGATAGTCCTTCCTGACCGATTTGTGGCTGCATGCATTATTGCAAAGTTGCCTTCTACATGGAGGAACTTCGCCACATCTCTGAAACATAAGAGATAGGAGATATCAGTTAAAAATCTGATAGCGTCTCTGGATGTTGAGGAGAAAGCTCAGGCTAAGGACACGGGATCTAAAGGAGGCGAGGGACACTCCAGCGCCAACATGGTTCAGAAGAACCACAACAAGGGCAAAGGAAAGCCAAAATCTAACAAGCCCAACAAAACTACCATCTTCAAGAAGAAGAAGAACAAGGCTGAACTGACATGTTTCGCATGTGGTGAGACAGGTCATTTTGCCAAGGATTGTCCTGATCGAGCGGATCGTCGTGGCAAAAAGGGCAATGTCAACACAGTGATCGCTAGCAATGAGGAAGACAAAGGGTATGGAAATTTACCTTTCATCTTCTCAGTATTTCAATCACCTAGTTGGTGGCTTGATACTGGTGCTAATGTTCATGTGTGTTCTGACATTAATTTGTTCTCTTCTTATCAGGGTGCCCGGGATTCTTCCGTCCTAATGGGGAATAGGTCACATGCTTCTGTTCATGGCACTGGCACAGTGGATCTGAAGTTTACTTCGGGAAAGATCGTGCAGCTGAAGAACGTGCATTATGTCCCTTCTATACACAAGAATCTCGTTAGTGAAACCCTTCTATGTAGAGATGGGTTCAAGGTAGTTTTGGAGTCCAATAAATTAGTTGTGTCTAAGTCTGGATAATTTATTGGTAAAGGCTATGATTGCGGAGGCTTGTTCCGCTTTTCTCTGTTAGATTTCAATAATAAGTCTGTGAACCATATTTGCGCTAATGTTGATGATCTTGTGAGTATTTGGCATTCTCGTTTGTGTCATATTAATTTTGGCTCTATGTCTCGGCTTGCAACCATGAGTTTAATTCCGAATATCACCATAGTCAAAGGATCCAAGTGCCATAGTTGTGTGCAGTCAAAGCAACCTCGAAAGCCTCACAAGTCACAAGGCTGCTGAGGAGAGACACCTGGCACCTCTAGAACTCATACATTCTGATCTTTGTGAGATGAATGGTGTGTTGACAAAGGGTGGTAAGAGATACTTCATGACATTGATTGATGATGCGTCTAGATTTTGCTATGTATACTTGCTAAAAACTAAAGATGAGGCTTTAGACTACTTTAAAATCTATAAGGCTGAAGTTGAAAACCAACTAGAGAGAAAGATCAAACGTCTTAGATCAGATCGTGGTGGTGAATTCTTTCCCAAAGTCTGATGATTTCTGTGCAGAACATGGCATTATTCATGAGAGGACGCCTCCCTATTCACCCGAATCAAACGGGATTGCCGAAAGGAAAAACCGTACGTTGACTGATCTGGTGAATGTCATGTTAGACACTTGTGGTTTATCTAAGGCATGGTGGGGGGAGGCAGTCCTGACTTCATGTCATGTTCTGAATAGAATTCCTATGGGCAAAGAAGAGGAAACCCCTTATGAGAAGTGGGTTGGGAGAAAACCATCACTTTCATACTTGCGCACTTGGGGGTGCATGGCGAAAGTCAATGTACCAATTAATAAAAAGCGCAAGCTTGGTCCAAGGACAATGGATTGTGTCTTTCTTGGATATGCTTCGTGTAGCATAGCATATAGATTTTTAGTAGTTAAATCTGAAGTTCCTGATGTGTATGTTGATACTATTATGAAATCACGTGATGCTACTTTCTTTGAACATATATTTCCAATGAAAGACATTCATAGCAATTCTAGATACTCTTCTGAGATAACTCCTGAACATAGTACACCTATTAAGAGTTTTGAACAACCACATGAAATTGTCCTAGAGGAGGATGACAATGATGCTCCTAAAAGGAGCAAGAGACAAAGGGTTGAAAAATCCTTTGGTGATGATTTCATTGTGTACCTTGTGGACGATACTCCTATTACCATTGTAGAAGCATTTGCATCTCCAGATGCAGATGATTGGAAAGAAGCAGTTCATAATGAGATGGACTCCATTCTTTCAAATGGTACGTGGGAAGTCACTGATCGACCCTATGGATGCAAACCTGTGGGTTGTAAGTGGGTGTTTAAAAAGAAGCTTAAGCCTGATGGTACAATTGAGAAGTACAAGGGTAGGCTTGTGGCTAAAGGCTATACTCAGAAAGAAGGAGAAGACTTCTTTGATACTTACTCACCTGTTGCTAGAATGACTACTATTCGAGTACTACTTTCCTTGGCTGCCTCATATGGTCTCCTTGTTCATCAGATGGATGTAAAGACAGCTTTTCTTAATGGAGAGTTGGACGAGGAAATCTATATGGAACAACCTGATGGATTTGTAGTAAAGGGTCAAGAAAGCAAGGTGTGCAAGTTATTGAAATCTTTGTATGGTCTGAAGCAAGCACCAAAGCAGTGGCATAAGAAGTTTGACACGACTCTAACGTCTGCAGGCTTTGCCATTAATGAGGCAGACATGTGTGTATATTATCGCTGTGGTGGGGGCGAAGGAGTTATATTGTGCTTATATGTTGATGATATATTGATATTTGGCACAAACATTGATGTGATCAATGAAGTCAAGTCTTTTCTATCAAAGAGTTTTGATATGAAAGATCTGGGGGAAGCTGATGTGATTCTAAACATCAAGCTGATTAAGGCAGATGGTGGGATTATTCTCTCGCAATCTCACTATGTTGAAAAGGTTTTGAAGCGATTTGGCTTCTCTGAGTGCAAACCTTCTCCAACACCTTATGATCCCAGTGTGACACTGCGAAAGAACAAGAGAATTGGTTTAGACCAATTGAGATACTCTCAGATCGTCGGTTCACTCATGTATCTTGCTGGTGCAACAAGGCCCGATATTTCTTTTGCTGTGAGCAAATTAAGTAGGTTCATGTCAAACCCCGGGACTGATCATTGGCATGCACTTGAGCGGGTTATGCGCTACCTGCAAGGTACAATGAGTTATGGAATTCACTATTCTGGTCAGCATGCAGTACTTGAAAGATATAGTGATTCGAACTGGATATCTGATGCAGACGAGCTTTATGCCACCAATGGTTATGTCTTTACTATTGGTGGAGGTGCGGTATCATGGAGGTCATGCAAGCAGACCATCTTAACGAGGTCAACCATGGAAGCCGAGCTAGCTGCACTTGACACAGCAACCGTTGAGGCAGAATGGTTGCGTGAACTCTTGATGGACTTGCCGGTGGTTGAGAAACCAATACCAGCTATCCTTATGAGCTGTGACAATCAGACAGTGATTGCGAAAGTGGCGAGTTCTAAGTATAATGGAAAGTCATCAAGACATGTCAAAAGACGATTGAAGTCTGTTAGAAAGTTGAGAAACTCCAGAGTTATAAGTGTGACTTATATTTCAACAGATAAAAATCTGGCAGATCCTTTTACCAAGGGACTACCACGTAATGTGATAGAAATCGCATCGAGAGAGATGGGTATGAGACCCGAGTAAAGTTGCCATGGTGGAAACCCAGTCTATGTGATCGGAGATCCCGTGAATTAGGTCCTGGGAAGAACAAGCCATTGGTGAACTGAGGAGAGCAACTTTTGACCCTCTCTAAGTAAAGATGCAATACTCTCAAAAATGTTGTAAGGCAGGTTGGCTTTGTGCCTTAATGTGTTCTGTTGGCTTGTATTAGAAAAGGTGTTGTCCTGCAGAACATTCTTGAAAGAACACACCTATATGAATTAGACTGTCTAATGTCGCGGTCTATGAGATCTGGGTGATCTCTAGTAAACTCGTGAAGAGACCTTGGAGTACGACGTATATGCTCCACCCGAGAAGGGGACTACTGGCAGCCAAGTACTAGTCATGACTTCAAGTGAAACCCATTCACGCAAAACTTGCAATTCAAAGCATAGTCCATTGTCCAAGTTGTGGGTTGGTGTAGCTTGGAGTTCTAGGCGGAAGTTCAACTTAACAGTCTCTGCTGAAAAACTAGTATATTAAACAGTGGTGAACAGTGACGAAAACTGTAGATGGGCATTTGAGATCTGGTGGGGGATTGTTAGGATTTATGGGCTAGGCCCAATTGAGAAATTCAAATAAATCCCAGGAAAATCTCAAAAGCCCATATAAGTGTATGGCTAGGGAATAGGTGGAACCAATAGCACCATATTGCTAGTTCTAGTGGAGTAGAGCTAGCTTAAATATGGAAGCCACACTCACTCACCAAGTCATGAATGAGAGGAGAGAGTGTGGAGAGCCACACGCGGGCGCGCTCGCTCGCCTGGGCGGGGCGGGGCGGGGCGAAGGGCGCGGGCGCACGACATGCGCGTGAATGGTCCTCCGAAATCCGACCCCTCGCCTTGCGGGGGCGCGACTTCCTTTTGCTGTTTGAATTTTTGGTTGCTGTAATACCCACTTTGTAAGTTGTTAGAAATAATATCAATAGAGAAAACAATTTCTCCTTATGTGAGTTTAACCTTTGTGCATCATCACATGTGAACACCACCTTTAAAAATAATTAATAAAAATATATATCACTAAACCATGGCATCATGCTGGATTTTGATTTGTGTGCATTTTGTGATAACATAACATAATTTGAAGAAGAAATATACTAAATTCCCAAAATAGAATTTGGGAAATAAAAGGAGACCCTAGAATTTAGAAAAGAGAAGCAAACGAATATTATGTGGAATAAAAATAAGTATAAAATATGTATATATTATTATTACTCAGTTCTGAATTTATACATTTGACTCAAGGTGAAAACTCATATTCAAAATTTATTCAAAATAACTATGAATAAGAAAAAAACAAAAACAGAAAATAATTAAACAAAAGAAAAAAAAGAAAGACCACTTACCTGGGCTCGGCTACCATTTTGGCCCACCAGGGGAAAATCCCCTGCGCGGCCCAACTCGCCCTTCCCAGCCACCGACCAGTGGGTCCCGCGGGCGTGGGAAATCATCTGCGCCCTGGTAGGTGGACCCGATGGCCAGACTCGTCTTCCTCTCCGCGCTAAAATTCCGCTCACGCCGCGCGATGAACTGGCTGCGTGGATCCCTCTCCCTCCCGTAGTCTGCTATGGTTCCGCGGGCGCCAAGCAAATCACGAGATTCTCGCCGCGCCTTCTTGCCCAGCTCGGACGTGTGACCGCACCACGATTTTTACTCCAGGCCGGCGCGGGGATGGTAGAGATCGCTGCTGCACCTTGGGGTCAATCCCGTGCGGAAACAGTACTCGTCGGCGACGCGATTTTTGCGGATATTGCGCACGGGGAAAATCTCAACAAACTCCGTCCCTTCCGCGGTGGTTGCGTGCCCTCCCCAGGTATTTAAGCCGACCGTGCCCAGGCCCCATCACCAGTTTGCCACGGGGAAGTAAGCCGCCGCGAGCTCAATTCGTGGTGTGCTCACGACCGGTTCGGGTAGAAGCGCCTGGGCACCCATAGACGCTCACAAAGGAACGACCTCGGTTTGGCCGGTGTTGTGGCGGCGTGTGGTGCTCGTAATTTCTCACCAGTGGATTAACTCGCCGTGATGCCGTGCCACCGCGTGGGCAGAATCGCAGCCACTATAAACCAAGGTAATAAGCCGCTCATCTAGTTACTGTAGTCTCCCCCTTAGTATAGCGCTAGTTAATTTGGATTTCGGGCGCTGTGCGGCCGGGGCATTGTGCCGGCTGTGGTCTCCGCCGTCGGGTCTGTGCGCGGTGGCCGATGTGGTGTCTGGTGAGGGAGATAGGGGTAGCTGACGATCTTTTGGCCGTCGGATCGATGGTGGATGGACGAGATCACACCATCACATACCCTTTCGCCCGTCGAATTCGTACCGTAGATCGTCGATCGGTGGGTGGAGAACGGTTGGGACCTTATTAAATCCTGACCGTTGATCTTGATCTGATGGCTACCGTCTCATACCGCTTTAATAAAAGCCCGATCTAATCTCCACCGCTGGTGGGGAATCCAACGGCTGAGGTTGGGGAATACCGCTTCGCTCCAGAACAATTGTAAATGAGTCCCTGTGCTTTTCTAGAATCAACCCGCAGTACTACAAATAGTATTCTGAGTCTTGAAACAACTTGCGCAGAGGCCCCTGTAGTTCCCTGGTTTATTGCGCCCAGTCCAGAGCCTATTGTAAATTGAATAAATTAATTAGAAAATAGATTTTAATATGAAAATAAGTGCTAGAATTTGAATAATTCATAGAAAATTCATCTTAACTCCAAATTGAGTCATTCCAGTTGCAATAATTTTGTTATAATATTGCCTATCAACTAGTAACACTGTTTAGCCATGAAACTTGAAGCAAAATTGTTCATTTGAATTAATCTGTTCTAGGTGCTTAATAACTTCAGAAATTCATAACTTAAAATCTATAACTCCAAAATTAATGATTCCTGTTCCTATGATCTTATTTTAATATGTATATTGTTAATGTGTATTTTGTTCTTATGTTTGGTGTAATGTTAATTTTGCCTATACCATGTTTGTTTAAATTGCTACGACTAGAGCGAGGTCACGTGTCATCTGAAGAGCAAGTTGGTACCTGGAATCTCAAGTCCCAGGCAAGTTGTGCCCTTGATCACTTCTTTTTACCCACTCATGTTCTAATTAATCATAATGATCTGCATAGGTTAATTTTGATGGGACCCAATAGGTTACCTTAGTTTGTCTATCTTTATACCTTGTTTACCACTGAACTTTCTGGGTAGTACTTGCTAGTGCTATATGTGGTTTTGAGTATGGGGATACACTATTCATGATTACACATCTGTTATCAGTTGTTATTTATTGTTCATGATAAGATCATTATGTTAATTGGAACATGGAGAACCACCCGGGAAAACAGTGCTACCACAAGGGAGGAATGGGACCCCTTGGCTGATTAATTAGGAAAGCTAGTGGAAGACTACCTTACCCGAAAGGGGCAAGGGCAGTAGGGAAGTGGTCAGTGTAGGGAGGCCCTCGGGAGGATTTTGCTGCGATGGCGGTCCTGCAAGGGATTCCTGCATTGGAACTTCCTATAAACTGTAGCGGGTTTTCGGAAGCTAGTGGAACTTTGTAAAGGCCTCGTAGTGGATCCCTAGCCATTCACCTCGGTAGTGTCTAAGGGCCTTGCAAACCCTGGCGACATGGGATACACGACTTGTGGGTAAAGATGCGCAACCTCTGCAGAGTGTAAAACTGGTATACTAGCCGTGCTCACGGTCAAGAGCAGCTCGGACACTCACATGATTAAATTATGGAACTTAAACTCAATTTGTCATATGCATTGCATCGCAGGTGAAGTTGTTACTTTTGTTCTACTATTTAATTGGGCTGGTATTTACTTATACTTAGTAACTGCTAATAAAATTTTGACCAACTTTAAAAGCAATGCTCAGCTCTAACCATCTTCTTTGGTAAGCCTTACACTTCACGTGAGCTCCCACCTTTGGCGAGTTCATGCACATTATTCCCCACAACTTGTTGAGCGATGAACGTATGTGAGCTCACTCTTGCTGTCTCACACCCCCCCCACAGGTCAAGAACAGGTACCGCAGGATGAGGCGCATGGAGGATGCTGTGAAGTGTTCGTGAGAGGTCTAGACCGTCGTCTCCCAGTCAACTTTGGGTTGCTGGACCGTTGTCTCCTTATAATGTAATTATTTATTTTGTATAGAACTCCTGTTATATATAAAGATGTGACATTCGATCTTGTGCCATGATTCATCATATGTGTGAGACTTGGTCCCAGCACACCTGGTGATTATGTTCGCGCCCGGGTTTTGGACCCCTAAAATCCGGGTGTGACAGTTGCTTAGCTGTTAAGTTTAGAATCCTAACCGATCGCTATAAAATCTAAACTGAACGTGAGATTTTCGCGGGCGGATAAGATCGAAAAGCGCTATCTGGTCGCGGACTCGGCCCTATTAAAGACGCTTGGCAGCCAGCATCCAAATCATCCCAGTTTCGCTTTTGCCTCTCTTCACAGTTGAGCCGCCTTCCAGTTCTCTTCATCCCGACCGCAGACGTGCATCTGCGATCAGGAGAGCAGGTCTCAGGAACCCTTCGCCTCCTAGATCCTGCACTGGGAGAGGGCGAATAAGGTTTTTGTGAAGCGTCTTCACGCGACTGCTCGTGATCTTCTGACCTCGTCGACCCTGCTGATTTCGCTACTTCGACGTCGTCGGTCCTGCTGATTCCGGCGCGCGCCATCTATCAGTATGTCTAATCAGTACGCATCATCTGATTTGACTTTTTACTTCAGTTCTTCTGATTTGGTCATGTTTTATATTCGGAATTTAATCTGGAATTTGTCTAATTATTCAACAGAGCAAAGAATTAAGAATTGAAATCAGGTTTCCTAAATTCTGTTGTTGGTTGTACGTGGAATTGAGATTTAAAATCAGAGACCCAATTCCCTGGAATTAAACTATAACTACAAACCCCCTCCCAATGCCTCACCCCTATTGCATAGAATTAGACTGCATAATTCTAAACTCCAACTCAGTGACATCCAAACAATATAATTAGAATTACATCTCATTCCAATTCCATACATGATTTATTATTCAACTCAATTGAATTTTATCCTCTCCAATATCGACATCTAAACAAAGCATTACTCGATCGTTTCGTCTGCCTTCTTCCTTCTTCCTCCCGATTTATTATTCGATCGTTCCCGTGAGAGATATATAGGGTATTTGGTTTGAGTGATAAGCTAGTCCATCATCTTCTCACTCCTCACTTTTTGTTTGGTCTGTGGAATAGAATAAATTGATTTATCACCACTTCATTTCTCATAGCTAGCTAGTTAGTACTAATACGAGAAATAAAGTCTCCACCAAATTTAAAAAATAAATCTATGATACGACACTTTATTTTGGATGACGTGATTAATCAAACCAAACATCTAATTAGATTATGATGCGGTTCCACGTCGACCACTTTGACCCGTACCATTGTACCAAGCTACTACCAGCAAAGTAAAGGATCAGCATCGTCGCACTAGCTAGGCAGGGGCTGAGGGACGCCGAATCCTCCAGACTGGAACCGACAAAAGCGTGCTGACGCCAGCGACGACGCACGGCCGGGGTTCGTTGCGGTTGCGGGCGCCGGCAATTGGCATTTTGCATCGCCACGGCAGCGACCCGACGGTCCCTGAACGAGCCCGCCCGGCCGTCCCTCGCGCTGCACAACTGCAGTCTGAGAAGCCACGCCTCTCGACAGACAGGGATCGGGCCGGGCCGGGCCGAACAAACTCGAGCCGAGAAGGCCGTCGCCGTCGCCGTCGCCGTCGAGTGTTGCGTGCCGGCTTCCACCGCAGAGGATCCTCGCGCGGCACCCCTCTCATCATCGTCTCCGTCATCAGCGACGATGGTCAGTGCTAGCGTCCGTGCTCTACTAGAACCGTGGGAGCAGCCCCACTTTTTTACGAATGCGAATTCATTAGTTAATTGGATTGGAAATCGCAGGATCCAGCCGGCCGTTCCACCACTACACCCGGCCCCAAAAAAAAGTGACTCCCACTGAAACTCAGTACTACTAGTAATGAACGGCTCGCTGCTCGCAATCAGCAGGGCACCCGCGCCCACACGCCAGTGACGAAGCCGCCGCCGCCGCCGCCGCCGCACGCACCGGCGGCTTCTGGCTTCTGCTGCCGAAGTCGCTCGTCTTCTCCTGCGATTGATGCGCGCACTTCAACGCGCCGTCCTGACGCCCGGGCCCCACCACACCGCTTTATAAAGTGACCAGCTCGCGCTGCTGGCCCCTTCCCTTCCCCCCGTCTCTTCTTACTCCCTTCTTCCGCGGTGGTAGTACCGCGACGGAAGCAGAGGCGGCGGCAGCAGTGGACGCCGAGGAGCCCTAGCGGCCTAGCCAGCCTCCGGGTGCCGGCGCGGCGAGGTGAGTGGTTCAGTCCGACGGCTGGCGTCCGCGTGTCGGATTGCGCGATTCCCGCTGACATTCCGGTGCTGGATTTCGGCAGGTTGTGGATTCGATGGCGGTGGCGTCGCGGCTGGCGGTCGCGCGGGTGTCGCCGGACGGCGCGCGCCCCGCGGCCGCGGCGGCGGCAGGGGGGAGGGGGAGGAGCGGGCTCGCGGCGGTTCGGCTCCCGTCGACCGCCGGTTGGGTGAGGAGGGGGCGCGGCGGGGCCGTCGCGGCCAGCCCTCCCACGGAGGAGGCCGTGCAGATGACGGAGCCGCTCACCAAGGAGGACCTCGTCGCCTACCTCGTCTCCGGGTGCAAGCCCAAGGAGAATTGGAGGTCAGAAGCTTCCGTATGCTCCTTTTTTCTTATTTTTGTTGTTTTGTTCTGGTTCCTCTCCTAGTGCCATCGTGGTGGAATGTTTGACGTGGACGCGTAATTCATAGTGACCAACGCTGTCTAGCTCTAAAACTGAGGTTACATTCAAGTGCTCGTGAGAGTGACAGACTTTTTCAGCCGGCTCTCTAGTGTGTACTGGGTGCTAGGATGAATTCATCAGTGTGATGATCACTTGGCCGCCGTTTTTATCTTGTAGATGTTTTCAACTTAATTTAGCGTCGATGATTCTGGTGTTTTATTGAAGCTGTCCCTGTATTTTTCTTTTTTTTAAAAACGGAAAATATGCTTCAGTTGGCTGTTCAGTTTATCCCCAAAGTAAACGTCTGTCCTTAACAGAATTGGGACGGAGCACGAAAAGTTCGGTTTCGAAGTCGACACTTTACGCCCTATAAAATATGATCAGATTCGTGACATACTGAACGGTCTTGCTGAGAGATTTGATTGGGACAAGATAATGGAAGAAAACAATGTTATCGGTCTCAAGCAGGTACGGTTCCGTTGCTCCTTCCCTTTTGTATGAATGTGTCTGGCGATATATCATCCACCAACAATTGAAATTGGATGAAAAGGGCGTTGCCTGTCATTTCGATGGGTCACCCTCACTCATATGCTTGAGATGCTACAGCCAAACACAAGTTATGCAGTTTTTTTTTTCTCTGATGGCTGGCTTCAGTTTATCTTTGCAACCTTACTTGTTTCTACGGATGTAGGGAGAGCAAAGCATCTCACTAGAACCTGGAGGCCAATTTGAACTTAGTGGTGCTCCTCTCGAAACATTACATCAAACTTGTGCTGAGGTCAATTCGCATCTTTATCAGGTAACTTCTCTTACATTGCGTTCCTTGTACAGCATCTTACAGAAACTATGATCTTAGTTTGTGTGTGTTACCATTCTTTTGTCAGAGATAATACAATACCAAACTCTCATAGTCATATGCAAACCAAATGTTTACTGACACCCCTGCATGCTTATTGTGATACTTCTGTTGAGAACTATACCTTTAATGTGAACATCTTGTTGGAGTTCATTTTGTATTTTTTTAACATGCTGACTAGGGTCTTATGGGAAAATGTTAAGAATTGTATGGTACCATATTGCATTTTTCTTGCATTTCAGTGCAATTAGGGTATGTATGACCCCGAAGTTTGCCTGTTCTTGCAGGTCAAAGCAGTTGGAGAGGAAATGGGAATAGGATTTCTTGGGCTTGGCTTTCAGCCAAAATGGGCACTGAGTGACATACCAATAATGCCGAAGGTAATTCTGTCCTTTAACCTTGGAGAAGGGCAGACCTGGTGCAGCGTTGAGAACTGTCTCACTTAGTCACCAGGTTGGCAGGTTCGAAGCAGCCTCTCCGCATTTGTAGGGAAGGCTTGCCTCGGTCTATCCCTTTTTTCCTAGACCCTACTCATGTGGGAGGCTCCGGCACTAGATCTGTCCCTTTTAACCTTGTAAACTTGTACTTTTTGAACTTTGTATTGTTCCTGGACTGTAACTACTGTTCACGCGTCACCTCAACCCATCATACTTGTTTTGACTTTTAAGCATAGTATTCTAGATACATAAATAGTTAATAAGGTGCTATCAGTCTATCACTAGAAATGTTGTCTTTTGGTACGCCTCCCATTCTTGACACAACAATATAGACTTGCTAGTTACCCAGCTAATGTGGTGAGGACTTAGGGGAAAAAATGACTGATGACTCATACTGTAGATTTGTTCAGATATGCCTTAGGCAATGACTGTTACTGTTTCATGTAACATCTAATGAAAACAATAATTGGTTTGTAGGGAAGATACGAAATAATGAGGAATTACATGCCTAAAGTTGGTACTCTTGGCCTTGATATGATGTTCCGGACATGTACTGTGCAGGTGAGCGAATTTCTATTTTTATGTGTGAAGTGCCATTTTCAGAATAACATCCCTCTCCATTTGAGCTCATGTCAAAGATACCTGAAACTCTATTGATGACAAAAGTTGATTCACTAAAGAAGTTAACTGATTTATATTGTGATAATCTTGACTGAAGTTCACACTTCTATGTACAGGTTAATCTTGACTTCAGTTCAGAACAGGATATGATAAGAAAATTTCGCGCTGGCCTCGCTTTGCAGCCTGTGGGTATTTTTATTGTCTTCTATGATAATTTATTTGCTGTTCTCAAACAATCCTGTCTTGTCCATTTGACAGATTGCAACTGCAATATTTGCCAATTCTCCATTCAAAGAAGGAAAACCAAATGGATTTCTCAGCTTAAGGAGGCATTACCTTGATAGCCCTTAAGTACATAGATAGTTAATTTCATTTTCTGCAGTTATTAACACAGTTACCCTTATCTGCAGCCATATCTGGACAGATACTGATAATAATCGTGCAGGGATGCTCCCTTTTGTCTTTGACGACTCATTTGGGTTAGCTCTCCTTTTGAACTCCCTCTCTCCCCCACCTTTAGTGTCAGTAATTTGATTGAATTGCCTCATATTTCCTTTAAAGATGAAGCGGTCCTAATCATAGTTTCTGTTTGGGGGTGCAGGTTTGAGCAATATGTGGACTATGCATTAGAAGTCCCCATGTATTTTGTGTACCGAAATAAAAAGTATATTGACTGCACCGGAATGTCGTTTCGGGTCTATTTCTGCCCTTGATGTCCTTTTACTCATGTAGTTCTGTATTGTGAATAACTGAAGATTTTAGATTTTTTTTGCACCCTCCATTTACATGACACAGTGTCTGGTTTTCATTAATAAAACTCATTCCATTTGATTTGTATTTATTTTGCAGGATTTTATGCAAGGAAAGCTTCCACAGGCTCCTGGGGAGTTGCCTACTCTTAACGATTGGGAGAACCATCTAACAACAATTTTTCCTGAGGTTTACCCTTTTATCTGTTTACATGATGGCATATCTGTCGTTGCTAGGTATCGCAATAACTCTTGTCTTCTGCATTCTGCTTGCAGGTTAGGCTAAAGAGGTACCTTGAGATGAGAGGTGCTGATGGTGGCCCATGGAGGAGATTGTGTGCGTTGCCTGCATTTTGGGTTTGTGATCTGCTTTCCTTTGACTTCGTTTTGTATTCCTGTGCACTGCTGTGCCTCTGACAGCCAGTAGTTAATATGAATATGGGCTCTCTACCGTATTAGTTTATTTATAGCTTTTGCTAGAAGTTTTAACCAGAATTTCGCTTCATGCGAGTCCACAGGTTGGGCTGCTGTACGACGAGGAATCGTTACAAAGCATTTTAGACATGACTTTTGATTGGACAAAGGAGGAAAGAGAGATGCTAAGACGGAAGGTATCTCAAAATAGCTGTGCACTCATTCCTTCCGCGTGATTTTAGTTTTTCCCCCTTATTGTTGGTGGCACATTTTGGGTTTAACGGTTTAACCCAACTTGTTTGGGACTAAAAAGGTTTTTTTTTTTGTTGTTTGGCACAATAGAAAATGTTCTTGATGGGGAACTAAAATTTAATTTGCCTCACAACAACCGTCGAGTAGATTTTTTTTACCATATTCTTGTGATTAGCAACTGGCTCCTGTAGAAAAGAATAAAGTCCAGCATATTTAATCAGTTTTGCTGTGTTATATTGGTCAGGTACCATCGACTGGTTTGAAGACGCCGTTTCGTGATGGATATGTAAGAGATTTAGCTGAGGAAGTTCTAAAACTGGCCAAGGTTAGTAAATTAGAGTACTTTGCTACGAGTACTTTTTTTTTTACCAAAGTAAGGCCAAGTTCAGAGAAATTTGTCTAATAACGTTTGTGTTGCCCTAACCCCAGAATGGACTGGAAAGAAGAGGGTACAAGGAGGTTGGTTTCCTTAGAGAGGTCGACGAAGTAGTGAGAACAGGCAAATGCTATTCAGCACCCTCTCATCTTCATTCGTTTGGTGGACTTTCTGTTTCTGAAGATCCTAATTACCTTCAACTTGCTACAGGAGTGACGCCTGCGGAGAGGCTGCTGAACCTGTACGAGACCAAGTGGCAACGCAACGTCGACCATGTTTTCGAGCATTTGTTATACTGATTACTGAGGATGACGCCGCCGAACGACGTTGGACTGAGCTTGTAGATGTACCCCGTACCCTAATACAGAGTCTCGTCTTGATTCATTCAATGCCTGAGCCGGAAGGGCTCAGTTTCAGGCACACAGGAGCAGAGCTTTTGGTTGGTTGTTGACGGGGGGCAACCGCTGCACAGCCCGGTGCTGTGCCTACAAATAACTTCGCCTGGAACTGGAACGGATCACTCATCACTGTGCTTTGCTTTTGACTTGATCTGCCTGTCTCTCCAGGGAGATGGAACAAACTACTGTTTGTACCGGCCCATTTTGTTTTGCAGCTATGAAAATCGCCGTATTGAAAATAAGTCCGTCTTCTGCACGATGGAACTGTTTGTTTTTTCCTTCTTTTTTTAGGATTGTTGGGATGTTTGTCCGGGGTTAACATAGCAAAAGTGATCTCATCGACGATAAATAAATGAACTGATGGTTTGATTCGGAATCTGCGATATCTGCATGTTCTTTGTCTGTAACACCCAAAATTCTATTTGAAGATTCATATGTGTTCTCTAAAAAGATGGGAGTCAGAAAGTCATAGAACCCTTAGTAAAGTATATTCCTCTAAAGTAAATAAATAGTAATGTCAAAAGCTTGGTAGTTTAACACTTAGATCTAAATCTTCAAACTAAAGTTCAAGTTAAAACTATAAAACAATAAGTAAAAGAAACACCTTCAACATATTTATGATAATTTTAAAATTAACACACTCCTTAAAAAAAATATTTGAATCAAGAGATAAGTTATGGTGGAGATTTTTAGAATTTCTCCTAAACTAAAATTATTGAAATTATAGATAGCTTTTTATTTGACTACACATTCAAAAAAAAAATACTTGCACTTCATGCTGGAGTTTTGAGTGAGCACTTTGTTTTAAATTTGGAATTTAATCTTCATTTGAATCAGAAATTAGAAAAGGATAAAAGACTTACCTGTCTGCGGTTTGGGCCAAATTCGCGCACCGGCCCATCCTGCCACCCCCACCTTCCCTTCTACTCCCTGCCTCGACAGTCCATTTTCCTTATCTCGCCGTCGCAGCCCACTTATGTGCCCTGCTTTACTTCGCTGCCAGGTGGGCCTCATTTATCAAACCGTGGGCGCGCGCTAGCTGACTCCTTTCCGCACGGGAGTTTATGCCCTGTGGGTCCGTGGCGTCAGAGCCTCCTTCAACCCCCAGCACCGAACCTGTCGCGCGGATCCTGCGGAATTGGCATGACTCAAACCAACCGGGCGCTCCTTAGCCCTATATGATGCATCCCGGTGCCTCCCCCTTCTTCCATCAAGCTAGCACCCGACTTCTAGTCCTCCATACCCGACCATCATGGGAGGAAGTGAGAGAAACATGTCCGCCATGGGGGGAGAAAAGATGAAGCCGCCATCGTGACCCGCTGTGCACCGATGCCGTCTGCCACCGGTCAGCCGCCGGGACCTCACGGCCGGGCGGTGCTGTTGGAGGACAACCTGAGCGCCACACGCTTGGCTCCATCCTTCGTCCGCGCTCACGCCGCCTGGGCGCTCGTGCTCGCCGTCGTCATCTCGACGGGGCACCGCCTCGCAGTTTTGGTCGCGGCTCTGGTCTGCACCTTGCCAGGATCCAACCCCAAGCTGTCGTGGTCTCTAGCATTGCTCGACACTCACGACGCGCTGCCTCGCGCCCTCTGCCACAACGCGAGATCCGGGAAGGAAGCATCGCCGCCGTAGCTGATCCACGGATGAGGCATCGGCCACACTATGCACTGGTATGCCACCCCGTCATGTTCACGACCACATTCACCCTCTTTGGCTCTCGGTAGAACTCGGATTATGCCCTAGAACCTCGATTGGGCGCGTCTCCGGCGAGGTCTCGGCCTCGGATCGGCGACGCCACCGCGATAGTGCTGCGTTGGGGCGCTGGTGGTAGAAATGGGCTTGCGAACCGTACCTCTCGCGATGGGCGGCTTAGATTTGGATTGGCGGTACCCTTTCGGTGGTTGAGATCCCAGCAGTCGATCTAGAACCCAAGGGCTCCCGATAGGTCCAAGCGTGGAATAGTTTGGGCCGTGGGATTGGGATCCCGTGGTTGTGGTTGGGTACCAGTTCTGGCTTTGCGCGGTCTAATCCGGACCACCGATTGCTGATCGTGCAGCCGTGATTCGCCAGTACCCCTTCGCCATGGATATCTTACTAAAGAGCCCATGATCTTCTTATGAATCAACCCGCCATCCTCACATGTATAAAGATAATTACAATCAAACCCTGTTTTTCACGAGCTGGCCCCTGAACTGTCTGCTATTTGTGCGCGCAATCCAGGACCCGTGGGAAATTGATAAATGAATTAGGAAAATGAATTTCTAGTGTATGAATAATTCTAGAACTCATTTAAATCATAGATAATTCATATTTAATCCTTTTTAGTGCATTCCGATTCCTATAATTTTGTAATATTATTGTTTATCATTTAGTACCTCTGTTTTGATATGAAAGTCACATTAAAATTTACATCCTATTTAATCTTGTACAAAACACATAGAATCTTTAGAAATTTGTAACTTAAAATCTATAACTCCGATTTGATCCATTCAAGTTGCGTTAGTCTCGTACAAGTATTTACTATGCAATAACAACATTTATTATACCATATCTCATTATTTTATGACTAGATCTTTATTTAACTTATGTGGTTTAGTATTGTTAATCTACTTACCATTATAATCTACTAGAATATGATCTAAGGTCAATTTATGACTTAGATTAAAGTTGAGATAATTATTTATAGAATAACCTCTTATATGATTTATATTAACCAATTTATAATTGTTGGGGACTTGTTCTCAAACGCTAAGAGTTAGAAACAAGGCAACATAAAAGTGTTAAATGTTAAAGTCCTTCGCCCTTCGAAGCATTATCTCCCTTCGGATATAATGAATTCCGGATGAAGGTCATGAAGGACAAACCTTCATGAGCACATTGAATGATAAAGAAGGATTCATACACAAGATATGGAAAAATAATATAAACACTTTAAAGGTTATTATTAACTTATTTTAATTTACATTGCTGTATTTACAATGACAAATTATGAATGTACCTTTGGCTCGAAGAAAAGCAAGGGTACAAGCATGACGTGAAAGCAAACGCCAAGTCAACGTGAACAGTACAGGAATACTGTTCATCTATTTATAGGCAAGGGACGCAGCCCATGTAAAATTACATTCATGCCCTTTATATTTGCCAATAACACTATAGTAATCCTTCGAGGTCTAATTTTCCTTTTCATCTTTAAGTCGGTTCCCCTTTTCTACTGTCATGTCGAAGCTTTCCTGTGTACAGCTTCGTGATCACCTTGTCCCTAATCATAATCACCCTTCGTCTCGCTCAGGCTTCGTCCTAACCATGCTTTGTATACTCATGATCCGGATCCGAAGATACCTGTTCACATATTTCACTTGGAAAACTTTATCAAATCATGTTTTTGAGGACCTTCGGAAGCCGAAGGCCCCCCAACAGTAGCCCCTCGCAATATTAATTTGCTAGAATAATAAATTCAGATTGCGATATGGACGAAGGCCTTAAGCCGAAGGTCCGAAAAAACACCTTCCCTCTGCTAGAATAGCAATAGTCGATGACAAGTAGGGCCCTGCCACTTGCAACGTACTGGGCGTATAAATAAGAACGCAGTGCTAGCTCTTTTAGCACGCTTTCTTGCCACCGGCTCCTGCCTTCCTAATTTTTAGCTCTTTGCACACCAACGCCTGCCTGACTCTTTACATTTTTAAGCTTCGTCTTTGAGAGCATTTTTCCTAGCATTTTCGAAGATGTCTGAAGACAAGAAAACTGTCGCTGAGTCGAAGCTAAGCCTTTCCGAAGAGATGAATCTCGGCTTCCTTGAATCAATAGCAAAGACAAATACAGAGAAGATTACTAGGGAGATTTTAGAGGGTTTGTTTGAAGACACTGGTGATAGTGACAGCTATGATGTGGAAAGTGGCGGTGAAGATTCCGAAGATCGACCTTGGCGACCAAGCCATGTAGTTTTTGGAAAATCAAGCATTAAACAAAGCCATCTTGTCAATATGAGGGGCAGATATTTTTGGGATTTATCTGTTGTAAGGGCTGACGAAGGAGAGAAAACTTGTCCGACTCCTGAGGAAAATGAAGTCGTGATATTCCGAAGCTTCTTTAAGGCTGGACTTCGGTTTCCTTTGAGCAGTTTCGTGGTAGAAGTTTTGAAGATATTTGAAATCTACCTTCTTCAAATTACTCCTGAAGCAATCATAAGGATGAGAATCTTCGTGTGGGCCGTAAAGAGCCAAGGTTTGGAACCAAATGCAAAAAGTTTCTGCAATATGCATGAGTTATTGTATGAGACAAAACCATGGGGTAAGGAGCAGTATCACAACAATTTTGGCTGTTATAGCTTCGGTGCCCGCTCTGGGTCAAGCTGTCCCGTGCCAACTTTTCGGAAAAGATGGCCTGGGGACTGGATGAAGGAATGGTTTTATGTGAAAAACGACTTGACAATGCGAGAAGATATTAAAGGTATCATTATGCGCCCTATCTGGCAGCGCTTTGGCCTTCAAAAGCCAAAGGTGGAAGTTGACGAAGCAGCCGAAGAATGTCGGAGAGCCTTCGGAGTAGTTTGCTCTTTCATCGGAACAAGGGATTTGATCCAAGAACACATTGCCTTCAGAGTATGACCACTTGCAGATAAGTGGGAAATGCCAAAGGAAACCGTCAGCGAACCTAACGAAGGATGACTAGTTAGGTTAAAATTCACCTTCAAATATGGAGATAAATTCGTCGAGCCAGATGACGACTGGCTGAAAAGTATTGAGGCCGTAAGCGATGAGTTGCTTGGGCCATACTCGAAGGCAGAAGATACTGCTCTATCCACAGCCTTCGGAGGCCGGAAAAAGAAAAGGCTCAACCGAGTATTTGATGCCATCGGGTTCGTATATCCTGACTACTGTTACCCAACATGGGGTCAAAAAAGGAAAGATACGACGTCTACAAAGGAAGCTGCCTCAGCCGCTCTTAGTGAGCCAGCGCCGAAGAGGAAAAAGATAAAGGTTCTTACACACCGTCCACGCTATATTGAACTGGCCACAGTGCTTGAGTTTGTCGGTGAATCCTCTTCGGCCCCCGAAGCCAAAGAGGCGACTCCCCTGAAGAATATTGAAGAGCCGGTCACAATGCCGGAAACAAAGAAAATAAAAGAACCGAAGGCTGAAGAAACAAGGACATCTGAAATTTTAAGTCCTTCAGCAAAAGTTGAAATACCGAAAAGCCAAAAGGGTCCAGCATTGACCCCCAAAAGAAAAAGGATGGTTAATGTACTGGATGTATTGGAGACAATAAAGTCTTCAAGCAGCACTCCGAAGAAAATTGCCGAAACTCCTGAAGTGCAAATCGAAGCCTTTGAGGCAGAAGCTTCAGAACACCAAGCTGAATCTGAAGCTGGGCCTTCAGAGCCCACCAAGGTAAAATTTTTGGAAACCAAAGAAACAGAAACAACAGAACAAATCTTTGTTGAAGAAAGCGGCACTGCCGCCCCCGAAGCCTTTTCTGAAGCTTCCGATTATATTTTACGACATGCTTCGGGGAAGAAATTGACTGAAAAAGAAAAGCAGGAGGCTCAGTTCTATGCCCAAAGACTGAAATATCCCAAGGGGGCGTTGATATTCAATGGCAGCGGAGAAGAAGACTTTTTGTATTGTCTCCCTGACAGCAAGGAGATTTCAGTCTGTCGGGAGATGAGCAAAAGCTTCGGATTCCCAACACTAGAAGACGGGCTCTCAGTGTTGTCAAAGACCGAGCTGGCTGACAGCTTAGCGTATAATAGTTTAAAGGTGAAAAAATGAAATCTTTGCATTTTTTATTGAAACCAAAATTTTTCATTTGCTTAAACTTATTTAACAAACATTTTTTTCCGGGGTCTTATACTTAGCAATGCCCTTAGGGCACAAAAAGATGTTGAAGACGAAGGGTATACTATAGCCTTGAGCAACCTTAGTTCCGAAGTAATTGAACTAAGGAACGAAGGTCTCGAAAAAGATAAAATATTGCACTCGTTATTGAATAAAATAAAAGAAGACGAAGCTGCTTTCAAAATTCAAGCCAAAGCTCAGAAGCGCGAAATCAAAGATCTTCGGAAACAACTAGTCAGAGCTAAAGAAGAGTGCACACTTGAAGAAACAAAACGAGAAATTAGTGAACAATGGGCCAATCATTTAGAAAGAAACGTTGAAGAGCTTCATGCATCCAAGAAAAAGTGTTATAAAAAATCTATAGAATGTGTTAAGAAAATAAGAACCAGCTTCGCCAGCGTCGGCGCATTCTCAAGTGAGGAGGACTTCGTAAGGGGTGACCCCGAAGGTCCAATTGGATGGATCAGCCACGAAGCTGAAGCTTTTGAAGAAGTTTTGAATAGTCGAGGAGACATATGTGCCTTTACGGGTGCCAGGGGGATTGGCACTATTTTGGAGAGAAAAGGCTGTAACCATGTAAGATTTTTGGCACAATTTGAAGCCACATTGTTCTCTGAAGATATAAAAGACCCCTCGGCCGAAGCGAGCTTGGTTGGTGGAAAATTTTTCACTGATATCTGGGAAAATGGTGGCCGGGAGATGGCCCAAGAAATTATACAAAAGAGCGAGAAAGGTATTCATGACGCTAGAAAAGTAGCAGAGACCGCTGAGAAGAGTGCAGATGCCGAAGTGCAAATAGGTACTAACTAGCAGTTTTTTGGCTCTGTTGTAATTTTTGATTTCGAACTTGTTTACGCTTTGTAACACAGCCGCACTTTCTCGCCCCTCAGAGCGTGCCAAGCCATCAGTGGACCCCACGCGAAGGGGGACGACGAAATTAGAAAAATGGCTGAAGCTATCATGGATAAAGTTGTTGATCAACTACTGAACAAAGCTGCAGAAGTTGTTCTAAGGGAAAACTAGATGTTATTGTAAAAACATTTGGAATGTAATATTTATTGAACACATGTAATATTTTGTAACTTTGAATGTAATATATAAGCTATTTATGGTTCAATTCTTTACGATGCATGAAACTTTACATACATACCATTTTTTGAGCCTTCGGCGAAAAAAAACACCTTCCCTTCTTTTCATGCTTCGTAAATAATATCTGTATTTTCATAAAAACGTCCAATCTTCGTAAAATCAATAACCGATAAATCTTTTCATTTCGGAGTTTGACGAAGGTATGCTTCTTCAAAATTTACTTTTTTGTGCTTTGGCACTGTTTCTTCGAAACAATCTCCAAATATCAACATTGATCCCCTTCTTGCGTCATTGATGCAGTATGATGTATGATGTTATGCAATGCAAATGATGTGATGATGTGATGTTATGCAAAATGATATTTGCCGAAGATCAACGTTTATTTTTCACTTTAAGCCTCCCTTAGGAGCTTCTTCGCCTTTTACTTCAGTGGAATCAGCGTTTATTTTTCGCTGTAAGCCTCCCTTAGGAGCTTCTTCGCCTTTTACTTTCAGCGGTATCAGCGTTTATTTTTCGCTGTAGGCTCTGCATTCCCTTCGGAACGACTTTTGAGCAGAAAACTTATGCTGCGCTCCCTTAGGAACGACTTTTTGTTATTTCGGAAATTCCCCTTGCAACCATAAATCTTATGCTTCGGCAACTCCGCTACTCTGTGGAGAAGGTATACTTTTATTGTGGCAAAAAACGAAACTATTACAACTGGTTTGAAAAACAGCAAAAATACTTAGGCTTTCAATAATTGTTCCTTATTAAAAAAGAAAATGATACTGAATGTAAAAACTGTTGCTGAAGTAGGATATTTGTTAGTAAATATGCTTCGATTCTCGCACAGTACTATTGACTGTGCGAGCTTCGGACTCTTCTCTGAAGTCCCGTTGGAGGTGGGGATGCTGACTCCCTTCTGGCTGTTGGCCTTGTTGCATTGGTGGTGGAGGGGGAAGCTGTTGCCAGGATGCCTGAGGTTGGCTTGCCGAAGCGACAGAAGCTGCAGGGTGGTTGCCTACATACTCTGGAATGTATGGCGAATGGTACGAAGCAGTGTGCATAACTTGCTTCGGCTGGCTCTATTGGGCCGCAGCTTCTGCTATCTCCTTTTGTTTCTAGATGGTAACATGGCACATCCTGGTGGTATGGCCCTTGTCCTCACCGCAGAATAGGCAATAAATCTTCCTGGGCTGATCCCCAAATCTCCCTCCGAAGCCCCTGGCACCTCTACCCCTTGGAGCTGGAGGTCGATGATAGCTCTGCTGCTACCCCGAAGCCTGGGAGGAATATTGTGGCCTCTGCTGCTGGCTTCCCTTGTCATCATTCTGAGTGGAATGAATCGATCTGACATGTCTGGGATGAAATCTTCCTTCGAAGCCCTTGGCTATTTCTGAGAACCTATAAGCTTCCTCCCTTCTCTGTCGGAAATCATTGTCAGCGCAGATGTATTCATCCATCTTCTGAAGCAATTTCTCTAGAGTCTGAGGGGGCTTTCTGGCAAAGTATTGGGCTGAAGGTCCCGGCCGAAGCCCCTTATTCATGGCCTCAATGACAATTTCGTTGGGCACTGTTGGCGCTTGTGCCCTCAGGCGTAAGAATCTTCGGACATACGCCTGAAGATACTCTTCGTGATCTTGGGTGCACTGGAATAAAGCTTGAGCGGTAACCGGCTTCGTTTGGAACCCTTGGAAGCTGGTGATCAGCATATCCTTCAGCTTCTGCCATGATGTGATTGTTCCTGGCCAAAGGGAGGAGTACCAGGTTTGTGCAACATTCCTGACAGCCATGACGAAAGACTTCGCCATGACTGCAGTATTGCCACCATAGGAAGATATTGTTGCTTCGTAGCTCATCAGAAACTGCTTCGGATCTGAATGGCCGTCATACATGGGGAGTTGAGGTGGCTTGTAGGACGGGGGCCAAGGTGTAGCCTGTAGTTCTGCTGATAGAGGAGAAGCATCATCAAAGGCAAAATTTCCATGATGGAAATTCTCATACCAGTCATCTTCGTTGAAGAAGCCCTCTTGATGAAGTTCTCTATACTGAGGCCTTCGGTTCTGCTCATCTTGAGTAAGATGGCGAACTTCTTCAGAGGCTTCGTCTATCTGCCTTTGCAGTTCAGCCAGCCTAGCCATCTTTTCCTTCTTCCTTTACACCTGCTGGTGAAGCATCTCCATATTTCTGATCTCTTGGTCCAAGTCATCCTCCTGAGGCGTTGGACTGATGGCCTTCCTTTTCTAGCTTTGGGCCTCCCGAAGAGAGAGAGAGAGTGTCCTGGTTGGGGTCCAGCGGCTGCAGAGCGGCAACCCCTATTGCTGAAGCTTTCTTTGGCGGCATGACGAAGGTCTACGCTTGCCGAAGGTGTTCAAAACTCAAAATAGTGGTAGTGGGTTCACCGGAGGTGGGCGCCAATGTTGGGGACTTGTTCTCAAGCGCTAAGAGTTAGGAACAAGGCAACATAAAAGTGTTAAATGTTAAAGTCCTTCGTCCTTCGAAGCATTATCTCCCTTCGGATATAATGAATTCCGGACGAAAGTCATGAAGGACAAACCTTCATGAGCACAATGAATGATAAAGAAGGATTCATACACAAGATATGGAAAAATAATATAAACACTTTAAAGGTTATTATTAACTTATTTTAATTTATATTGCTGTATTTACAATGACAAATTATGAATGTACCTTTGGCTCGAAGAAAAGCAAGGGTACAAGCGTGACGTGAAAGCAAACGCCAAGTCAACGTGAACAGTACGGGAATACTGTTCATCTATTTATAGGCAAGGGACGCAGCCCATGTAAAATTACATTCATGCCCTTTATATTTGCCAATAACACTATAGTAATCCTTCGAGGTCTAATTTGCCTTTTCATCTTTAAGTCGGTTCCCCTTTTCTACTGTCATGCTGAAGCTTTCCTGTGTACAACTTCGTGATCACCTTGTCCCTAATCATAATCACCCTTCGTCTCGCTCAGGCTTCGTCCTAACCATGCTCTGTATGCTCATGATCCGGATCCGAAGATATCTGTTCACATATTTTACTTGGAAAACATTATCAAATCATGTTTTTGAGGACCTTCAGGAGCCGAAGGCCCCCAACAATAATATAGTTTAATATTTTAATCGCATGAATCCTCTATAAAATCATAAATCCTTAACCGTAACTCCGATTTTAGTGGTTCTCGTTCCCACGATTATGTAGCAACGCGTAGATCATTATTATGCAGTATGTTCTTATGTTTGGTGTGATGTTAATTTTTCTCTATACCATGTCTGTTTGTATTGCTACGACTAGCAGTGTGGTCACGAGGATCTGAAGAATAACCCTGGTAACTGGAATCTCAAGTGCCAGGCAAGTTGTGCCCTTGATCACATTTGTTACCCAATAATATTTTTTATTATCATTTATCAATGCATAGGTTTAATTTTGATGGGACCCAATAGGTCACCCTAGTCTGTTAATCCTTTTTACCTTGTTTATCCTGAATCACTTGGGTAGTTATGCTATTGCTTTATATGATTTTGGGATAATATTTCATTACATCCATGTTCCAATTATTCTGTTATGGTATTTATGTTCATGATAAGATCATTATGTTAATTGGAACATGGAGCGACCACCCGGGAAAACAGTGCTACCACAAGGGTTTAATGGGACGCCCTTGGCTGATTAATTAGGAAAGCTACTGGATGACTACCTTACCCGAAAGGGGCAAGGGCAGTAGGGGAGTGGTCAGTGTAGGGAGGTCCTTGGGTTGATTTTGCTGCGATGGCGGTCAGGCGAGGGATTCCTGCACTTAAGCTTCCTATAAACTATAGCGGGTTTTCCTGAAGCTAGTGGAACTTTGTAAAGGCCTCGTAGTGTTACCCTGCCTTCACTTCCTTGGTAGAGGTGTATGGGATTCATGACCCCTTGGCAGATGGGTAACATGACTTGTGGGTAAAGATGCAACCTCTGCAGAGTGTAAAACTGGTATACTAGCCGTGCTCATGGTCATGAGTGGCTCGGACCCTCACATGATTAAATTATGGAACTTAAATTCAATTTATCATTTGCATTTGCATGGGATTATTTATTAATTTTGTTCTATTATTTATTATGGTTTGGTATTTACTTACATTTAGTAATTGCTAATAAAATTTGACCAACTTATTAAAAGCAATGCTCAAGTTTAACCCCCTATTGTTGATCAGCTTTACACATCACATGAACTCACACCTTTGGTGAGTTCATGTCACATTATTTCCCACAACTTGTTGAGCGATGAACATGTGTGAGCTCACCCTTGCTGTCTCACACCCCCTCACAGGAGAAGAATAGGTGGTTCAAGTGGAGTCACACATTGAGGAGTTCGATTTGATCTAGGTGGCGTCTCCCAGTTGACTTTCTGACGCCAAGGACGGATTTTAGATCCTGTTATATTTATCTTTTATTTTGTAAGACTTCCGCTATGTAATATGTACTCTGATTATATTGTGACATTTATCTCTATACACTCTATTATTATATATGTTGTCTTCTTTGGCGCATGTATGAGATGCATCCGGCTTTGTCCCTTAAAGCCCGGGGTGTTACAGAAGTGGTATCAGCGGAATGTTGACTGTAGGACAAAACCTAGATAGAAATGGACATAACCATTATCTACTTACCTTACTCTGATTCTTTCTCTACCTATCTTGATCCTGTTTCACCTTCTACTGTTATACTCTGATTAACCTTACCTTTGCTACTTTGATTCTTTTCTAAACTTTTCTTAATCTTTTCTCATCTATTTTTCGCTTGACTCTGATTATTCTTACATTTTCTTTTTAAAGACAAATGTGGATTTCACACTTTGAAATCCTGTGCCTAAAGTGACCTTTAGGAATAGGAGACCTACTCTTAGGAACAAAAACAAAACTATTTTATAGGTATCTATACGATTGAGTGTTTGTTCTTATGATACTTGTCTGATTTGGATCTTTGATTAAGTGTGATTAGTTGTGGAATAATGTCCACAATTACATCTACATATACGTATAGATATAAATAAATAAAATTCATGAGATAAATAAACAACTTAGATTATCCTCCCTTAAAGTATACCTATTTCATATAGATCTATCTTATCTTAACAGATTCTCTCTTAGCTTAAAAGGTTCTTCTTATCTTAATAGATCCATCTTATCTTAAAAGATTCTTTCTTACCTTAATAGATTCATCTTATCTCGAAAAGATTCTATCTTATCCCAATAGATCTAACTAATCTCAAAAGACTCTATCTTATTCTTATAAATTCATTTTGTCCTAATCAACATACTTATCCCCACCAATTTGCTTATCTCATAACAGTGTAACAAACATGATCTATTCTAAAATAAATTAAGTAGATCTTATCTAGTCTAATCTGATTACACCAATTTAATTCTGATCCCATCTAATCTGATCAGATCTAACCTAATGGACAAACACGTTAGATAATACCGGTAAAATAAGATTGGATCCTACACTTATAAATATGTTTTAATCCAAGTTGGACTAAGATTCCAATTTAGACTAGGCCGCATACAACAACCTGGCCATATGCAACAACCTTAACCACCAGATAGTTGCATAACCCATCTATTTTAACCAAGCAGAGATTCTGACCTACCTACGCTATATAATTCATCCTATCTCAAAGGATTCTAACACATAGTAATAATACATATCCTACCCTGGTAGATCTATCTAACTTAAACTAAGTTCAATCCAGTTATATCAAATCTAATTTAGACCATATTCCTATAAATGAGTTGTAAATCTAAACTTGTGTCCTGGACCAACTTGTTTGTGAAACCACAACCTAGCCTATGGTATAGGTTTCCCAACCCATTTATCCAAGAAAGCAAAACTTTGTTTAATCTACCTACCCCATATACCACAGTCGTTATCCCAACTCAGATAATGGCATATAACACCACAATCGATGCTCCCTAATTCAGACCCCAAAGGAAGCTCGATTATGCCATAGTACACTCATTCTATGTCAACACTCACTAAATAGCTAAAACATGGTGTACCCTTGCTTCTATACCACACCTGCTAATGGTATAAAAAAAGAATTTCAGTTGTATAAAAAATATACTAGAACTTCGTAAAGATAAAGTCAGCTTGATATGCTCAACTAAATGGCATTCTTAAATGGGATTATAGAATCTAATGTGATCCATTTAAACAGATTGGTGATACCGGTAGAAGAGATTAGACCCTACTAGCCAGGTGTTAACTTAACTTAGCACATTGGACCAACTCAACCATGAGCAAAAAGATCTAACTCAACCGGTAGAGTCATGATGAATTACATAATCGGACTATCCAAACTTTTGACCAACATCATGTAGTCTATCTCATCCATATCTATCCTAACCATATTCCCCAACCCCGATGATATGCACTCACCGTGAATCGGTGAGACCAAGACCGGAGGAGAAAAGATCAACCTCGTCAAGGGAGGAGAGAAGTCAAACTCGATCTTCATATGCATTACCACCCAACAAGGAGTTTTTTCTCACCGGAAACTTTCTTACCCCAGGCTATTCTTGCCCTAACTTATCCATCTCTTAGATCCTACATAATAAGTGGTTGGATACCTATGCTCTCCTAATCAACCCCTATCGACTATATAAAAAATAAAAACTCTAGATTTCTGAACCAATTATAGATTAAAAGTTGAATTACAAACCAATCCTTATGTATCCCTTTTCTTACAAATCTCGAGGACGAGATTTCTGTTAAGGGGGGTAGGATTTGTAACACCCAAAATTCTATTTGAAGATTCATATGTGTTCTCCAAAAAGATGGGAGTCAGAAAGTCATAGAATCCTTTACTAAGTATATTCCCCTAAAGTAAATAAATAGTAATGTCAAAAGCTTGGTAGTTTAACACTTAGATCCAAATCTTGAAACTAAAGTTCAAGTTGAAACTATGAAACAATAAGTAAAAGAAACACCTTTAACATATTTATGATAACTTAAAAATTAACACACTCCTTAAAAAAATATTTGAATCAAGAGATAAGTTATGGTGGAGATTTTTAGAATTTCTCCTAAACTAAAAGTATTGAAATTATAGATAGCTTTTTATTTGACTACACATTCAAAAAAACAATACTTGCACTTCATGCTGGAGTTTTGAGTGAGCACTTTGTTTTGAATTTGGAATTTAATCTTCATTTGAATCAAAAATTAGAAAATGATAAAAGACTTACCTGTCTGCGATTTGGGCCAAATTCGCGCACCGGCCCATCCTGCCAGCCCCTCCTTCCCTTCTACTCCCCTGCCTCGACAACCCATTTTCTTTATCTCACCGTCGCAGCCCACTTATGTGCCCTGCTTTACTTCGCTGCCAGGTGGGCCCCATTTATCAAACCGTGGGCGCGCGCTAGCCGACTCCTTTCCGCACGGGAGTTTCTGCCCAGTGGGTCCGTGGCGTTAGAGCCTCCTTCAACCCCCAACATCGAACCTGTCGCGTGGATCCTGCAGGATTGACACGACTCAAACCAACCAGGCGCTCCTCAGCCTTATATGATGCATCCCGGTGCCTACCCCTTCTTCCATCAAGCTAGCACCCGACTTCTAGTCCTCCATACCCGACCATCACGGGAGGAAGTGAGAGAAACATGTCCGCCATGGGGGAGAAAAGATGAAGCTGCCGTCGTGACCCGCTGTGCACCGATGTCGTCTGTCACCGGTCAGCCGCCGGGACCTCACGGCTGGGCGATGCTGTTGGAGGACAACCTGAGCGCCACACGCTTGGCTCCATCCTTCATCCGTGCTCACGCCGCCTGGACGCTCGTGCTCGCCGTTGTCATCTCGACAGGGCACTGCCTCGCAGTTTTGGTCGCGGCTCTGGTCCACACCTTGCCAGGATCCAACCCCAAGCTGACGTGGCCTCTAGCGTTGCTCGACACTCACGGCGTGCTGCCTCGCGCCCTTTGCCACAATGCGAGATCCGAGAAGGAAGCAACGCCGCCGTAGCTGATCCGTGGATGGGGCATCGGCCACACTGTGCACTGGTATGCCACCCCGTCATGTTCACGACCACGTTCACCCTCTTTGGCTCCCGGTAGAATTCGGATTATGCCCTAGAACCTCGATTGGGCGCATCTCTGGTGAGGTCTTGGCCTCAGATCGGCGGCACCGCCGCGATAGTGCTACTTTGAGGTGCTGGTGGTAGAAGTGGGCTTGCGAACCGTACGTCTCGTGATGGACGACTTAGATTTGGATTGGCGGTACCCTTTCGGTGGTTGAGATCCCAGCCGTCGATCTGGAACCCAACGGCTCCCGATAGGTCCAAGCGTGGAATAGTTTGGACCGTGGGATTGGGATCCCGTGTGTGGCAGAACCTTCCAAGTTATTGGGCCCACATGCACCTGTCCTTGTCTCAAAGACCTCAGACGGCTATGCATGTGCACCGGATAACTTAATAGGATCCGTCCGAGTGCCCCAAGGACACCGGATAAACCACTTACAACCAGGACCGCAGGATTAAATAAACACAAATCACACACCAACAATTTTGCAGCGAAAATCTTATTACCAAATTTTACAAGTTACAACAAATTTACATTATATTTATTGGAGTGGTTACAAAAGTGGTTCAAAGAATAACTTTGAAATATTATAAATTATTTATAATTTTGAAATATATGCTAGCTGAGTGACAATCCTCAATAAGAAGTATAGAAGAAGTACTTAGACTTATAAGAAGGCCAAGCCCACCGGCACTTAGCATCAATCACAATCAAAGCGACTCGTAACCTGCAGCAACAATGGGAATAAAACACTAAGTACGCAAGTACTCAGCAAGACTTACCCGACTAAAGAAAAGACTCTCAAGGATATGCTGGCTGATTAGGAATCAAGGTAAGGCTTATCAAATTTCAAAGACTCATTTTGCAGAAGAGCTTACTAGTAGTGAATCCTTATGCCAAAATTTTATTTCACAAGTTAAGTACTTTTCCTGAATCTAGATTTGCCTAATCTAGAGCATTCACTTGTCCTGGTCTAGCTTTCTTTTACCAAATCCTTATTTTACTTATTAACTATGATGAGTGGCCGGAGGGTAGAGTTTCCATGACCGGGAGCAACGACGATTCAAACCGATTATACCCAGATGTGGATCCCTAACCACACGACATATGTAGCACTTAACCCTTGCATATATCAACTATTCCCATAGATCATCCACAACGTGAACCGGTCCACGCTACCCGGGAGCACAGTACTCCTCCATCCAGCCTCTAGCCAGGAGGGCACACGCTACTCCCACCATCTTCCACGCCCAGTGCGCTGTTGTCTTTTCACGTATGGAATAGCTAGGTTCAGGCTTACCGGAGCATGTGGCTAGTTGCAAAGTCTCCACCACAACAGGCCTACATCGAACGGTCCTTAATCGACACAGACGGGCGAACTTTCCTGCTCAACGTCTGGTCTACATTACATATTATTTCCCAAAACTTGATACCTGAGAGAGGTACCCTACTTGAATGATGAAGTCATCGGGGCCACAATGGCTTCATCATCACAAGTCATTTTATTTCACAAACTTTCATATCTCATGTTACAAATCATCTTTTAAAAACCATCCTAAAGTAATAAGCAGGGCTAAGCATCACTAAATTTTCATAAAATGGATATTAGGGTTGTTTAATCAAAGAAGGAAATGCATCAACTGTTTGATCACACAACTCCTATCACCTAATGCATCATTCAAGGTGATAAAACTTTTTAAAACAGAAGGAGGTGGTAAATGCACCGGGGCTTGCCTGGAATAAACACTACGTTAGTGTTTGTTAGATGACGTCCACTTGGCGATCAACTTTTATCCCAACACTCGTTCAGTATGCCCTTCCTCAGGTTCGTCCATCCGCATCACCTTGTGAATTAGTCCACTCATTATGTCATCTTGGGGTCGACTTGGCTCGTCTTCCGCATCACATGATTAATTATCGTACCTAATTGAAATGCATGATGCACATGAATGCATATAGACAGGAATATCACAAACCTAAATAGTGCTACATGATAGCGAATTAAACACCTAGTGGCGAGGCGTTGTACCATTTCATATGGAAACACTAGTTATCGACATACGACTAAGCGCAATGATTACGCTTCTTTAGATTAACTGAATCTAACGCAAACATCACGAAACAACAAACTATACACATTTAACACAATTAGCCTAAACACAACTTATCAGCTAATTAATTAAATGCTAAACTTATCCCTCGCTTTATAAATTATACCACTTTGCTTACAAAGAACTATTTTAATTTTATTTCGCACCACCCATATTTATTTAATCTACCTAACAATTCGGCTAACAAAAATGCGCGCCAATAATAAATTTAGCTCAGATCCACTACATCGATTAACGAATACTAATCCGGGCTTTTCATCGATTACACGTTAAATACCACACTAATACTAAATTCACTCGAAACTACGACATCGATAGTGGGTTCCAGTTCGAGCCTTACCTCAAACCAATAGAATCGGTTACACGAGAAGAACACATCAACTAGTCATTGGAAACACTAAACCTATTCCACGCATCATCGTTATACTTCATGTCGTAGACCTATAATTGATTCCAGCGTACCAGACCTACACATCTACCTAAGCATTCCTTGTCTAAGTTACACTCTCATCTTCTTAAGATGTTTAATCGGTCACCGAATATAGAAAATAATGACTATTAGAGCCGATCATCGACTATATCTTAATAAATAAAACTGGCATAACCCCGAAAAATATGATGGCTAGCCAATAAATAAAATAAAATACCTGATCTAACCTTCACGTCACCAATTTAAATAGACATCGCATATGTGACGCATTAGCAAATGTCTAATACAGTCACAATGCATCCTAACCACGACAAGGAAATTATCGCAACTAATATATTTAACCGTTCTACTTATGCACCAAAAAGCAGGAGTAGCGACGTAACTCACCAGCATCCAAGCGATTAGAAATTTCACGCGAACGGCGATGACTTCCTGCTTCAAGATTTTTACCGAACACCCGACGATAGCGAAGGGCGAACAGGCGAGGCAAAGACACAGGTACTGCTTCGGCGTCCTGCTGATGCACCACGGCGATGCGATGTCCGAGACGACGACGAGGTTGACGCAGGATCAAGCTCATGCGTCCTGCTGGGGAGTCATCGTTGAGCGAGGCGACTAGCACCAGCACAGCCGACTAGTGAGCAAGGTCAAATCCAAGCGCAATGGGAGATAGGGTTCGGCGATTCAACGGTGGCCGCAAAGAGATAAACCAGAGCACGAGTTTGAGGGACGTGGCAGGGGAAGACGGAGCACGGCCATGGAGAGGAACCTCGAGGGAGCTGCGCGCGTCCATGGTGACCTGGGCGTCGAGCACAGGGAGGACTGGGAGCAGGGGCGCGACGGCCAGTTGCCATGACCGAGCAGGGAATGGCGGCTGTCGGGTCGGCGACCACGCACTCCGTGTTGTCGCCCAGGACCGCGGGAAGGTGAGCTGCGTGAGAAGGCTGTGAGGATAAATGCTAAAGGCGAGAGCGGTGGTGAACAAAAATCAGAACAGGGCAGCGGCAGGGGATAAGAACAAACGCAGAGAAAAAAAATCAATGCCAGCACATGAGAGAGGACAACGGCGTCTAGTGGTGATCGGTGACCAAATATCAACGAATAGTGTGGTGGCTGATGGGATAAAAACGCAGACCAACAAGATCAGCGACAGCAGAAGCTCAGCGGTGGAAAAAAAATCTCTAGGGAGATGAATCTGAGTTGGCGGTTAGTAAATATCCATATGGTAAACGACATTTAGAATTGTGGAGGAGCTGGAACATGCGACGTTGAAGACATGGAAAATTTCTTTCCAACAAGCTGAATGCGCGCATGCACTAGATAGGATGCGGTGGAAATATTTGATAAAAAAAAGAAAAAAATATTTTTTTCTATTTTCCCATTTTTTATTTACAAGAGAACACATAGATAATTTAGTTCTCAAATTAAGTCTGCACGAAATATAAACCGGACAAAACAAAAGATATCAGACAAACTAGTATAGACTGTGCTTGATTTAGTTTAGAGCAGATAATTTACTAGACGAATAAATCTCAATTATAAATTCTCGAACGTGATTTCTCAGCTGACGAGCGGAGACGTAATTATTTTACACCAAAAACTTTAGTTGTGGAGTTCTGCTTAATTTATTTGGGATGAACTCAGAGGGCTGAACTAAATTTTCAAATTCGTCTTTGCGCAATCGACTAATTTTAAATAATCACCAGACTCGCCGAATTTCGGAACGATTATGTTCCGAATACCACGAAAATTTAGGAAAAGCTCGGATAGATAAAAAGGATGTCGAACTTATGACAGACGAAACATATTACGACAGAGACTATTATTATCTCATGTTTAAATCCATAATCGCTGTTTGCGGGAGATAAACACCTAGGGTGTTACAACCCTTCCCCCTTAAAAGAATCTCGTCCCGAGATTCGGAACGAAAGGCTTTTAAGAGTAAAGAAGCATGTAACTCCTGTCCATATCAGCGATAACATAAGGCAGTTCCAAGTAAAGGCGAGTGTCTTAGGATGTTGTTTCTTTAGTGGACATAATATGTATCGCCTTAAGCTAATTTAGAAATGTCCACCAATAGAGACGATGTCTGCCAGAAGAACACATAAGGTTCCATGTGTGCAGTTTGCTTTTTTATGGCATTGTACTATCTGAGTCTGTTGGGCGAGCGGTAGTTATGCGACTTTACCCAAACAGAACCAGATGCAACCTCTTGGGTAAAACACACAGAAAGAGGTTTACCAACAAGTGGTTACTGGAAATTCATAGCACATAAGACGAGTGTGGATGTCGAACAGCATCACAGTTAACTCGTGTTAGCTAGAAAATCCAAGTCCAAAAAAATGATAGAGACTTGAAAAATCACCAGTGAAAGGATCTGTAAATGCTGACTTCGTGTCTAATCCATTCTATCAAGCACTAGGCATGGCTCGACCTGATCACTCATGTTGGAAAAACACACGTGAGGCGATCGAGGCATGACTAGAGCGATGATTAGGTGGTTATCAGTCGACTTAACTTGACTTTTGTAAGTACTTTCTCAGGATGGGTTGAACTAAAGTGAGTTTAGATAACTCGACAAAACGATCTCTAAACTCAATCTTTTGTTCACAATGTAGCTACAAGTTAGTAAAATCCAACTTGTTGAACTACTTTTGACATTGGGTAAGTCCTCTTATTATCCATCGGCAAGCCAAGGGTTGAGAGTTTACTCTGGTTAACAAGAGATCATGTATTTGAATAGAAATCCATTTGGTCAGGTTGTTCATCCGTTTCTTCATGCGAGATGAACGGATTTGATTAGGGAATACATGGATTAAATAAGAGAGCGAATGAACAAACTCCTGCATCTCAGCAGCAGGGGAAACATATTTCCATTTTGAGAACTAATCAGCTGTCTTTCAACACTAAAAAGCTTCAAGGCTTCACCTTTACACAAAGGACATAAAGGGAACTTGCATACGTGCAGTCACTACCAAAGTCATGGGAAAAGAGACCACACGTGAGAAGATAGATTTTTCTCACATGATTAGATAGATATTGGTTTTGGTATTATATATTTTTAAAGACTTCTGAATTGGTAGTGAATTTAGTAAAGAACACATCAAAGTGGTATGCTCTTTTGATCCAACAATCATGATAGATGTTGCTTGGTCACTTCGATAAACAATACCGAAATCGTTTCAACGAAGAGATCTACGGAAGATAACATATTAGGGTAGTTCCATAATGGATCATGACCAGAGACCTTGATACCAGCATCCGACGAGTAGCACAATCCTGTGTGCGCATTCACAGGAGGCTCTCAGTTTCGCTGCGGCACCATAAGTCCCTAATCATGACACCATCACCGAACTGACACCAATAAAGAATCTCACGTAGCAAAAACAGATTGTGCCAAGATAACACATTGATATATTCTCATAATGGGTTACAACTACTAACCATGATACCAGCGCGTGTCGAGCAGCACAACCGTGTGTTGATCGTCCACAGGAGGCCCTCGGTTTCGTCGCGGCACCATTGGTTTTAGTCACAACACCATTACCAGATGTAACCAATAAGAAATCTCGCGCGATATCAATGGATTGGGCAAGGGTGACAATATACAAAGAGATACTCCACCTATAAGAATGGTTGCAAGTAGAGAGCCAATAGATCATGGCCCGATGAAATGAACAAGATGTGGCCATAACCTAAACTTGATGAAAGGAGTATGATGGGAGACTGTTAATTCAGCCCAAGCATATTTCTATGCCCATCATAGAGATTACAAGGCCAAGGATTAGTATCTGATTAGACACAGAGGGAAAACAATCACAAGATGAAGTTGGTATGCCTTCGATAGATATGAGGAAACCAAAGGCATCAAACTCAAGAAAATAATCAGACATGTCTTTCCTAGGTTGGGTTGATAAAATAACGACATGATCCTTAAGAAGAGGCAAAACAGAATAAGGATATCAACTTGCACCAACCGAACAAGGACATGGTTTTGGAAGGAGATATAACTCAAGATTCTCGTTTTAAGCCCAGGTACACTTTATGTCCAACAAAGAAATTATCTAAGCATTTATTTGCATGAGTTTGGTCATGGAGTGATAACGAAAAATTCATATTTGGGTCATGGTTCATTAAATAAGAACATGGCCTAGTTTTAGTTTATACCAACAAATTACCAACCTTCTATCGGCACATCAAGCACAAGAGCAAACACAATTTGCACTAATGGTCAAATTATGAAAAGCTAGAAGCCACCTAAACACGTATATCTGAGACATCACATTATTTACAATCACTGGTTACTGGAATAAAGATGAGAGAAGCATTTTGGATGTATAGGTGACAAACGTGATGCAACAATCAGGATGCATGTTCGTCCTATCCGTCCTCACAAGTTTTTCCAACATAATGTGACAATAACGTTCTATCTCGGTGGCATAACTATGTCTCTCTCGATATATTGCTAGTCGTCAGCTACACATACGAGTTCGAAGTTAGTGTACCTGCAGAAAATTTCATCACAACCCATTTCCCAATGATGCAATTCACACATGACAGTTTATCACAAATTATACTCCATATATTTCTATATGGAGGCTAGCTCATCATTAAGCGTCGAGCCACGCATAGGCACCGTTGCCACACTTTAACCATAGGGCAACTCATTATGGTAACTCACCTTCTTACCTGAGCGTAGGTGCGTCGTTGCAAGTACATTACACTTCTCAGTATTCCCATGTCTGTATACCCATACACATCCATGGAGTACTGAATTCCCGGAAAAGTAAATACTCCACAACGTAGCTTTCATATATACATATGTAGAACATGTATATAGTCAAGCGCCACAATTAAGCACTCCCCTAGACCGACGGTTGTTCGGTCATGCTCTCACATCTCACCTTACCATGAGCGTCGATCCATTCACAATTGAATAGCCTCAAAAATAACAATACACATGTATGCATTATCCCCCCGGTTGTGGGTTAGTGTTTTGATCTAAGCCACCTAATAATCCTAAATTTAGGGCTTAACAGAGGATGTCGCTAGCATTATAGTTTTTTTTAAAATCTGTTTTTCAAAACCAAACAATGTGTTTAGTTGAAAATAGGTTTTCTAAAACCAAAACTTTGTTTTGAAAATACGTATGTGACAGTATATACTTAATCTTGCTCTGATACCAGCTGTGGTAGAACCTCCCAAGTTATTGGGGGACCACATGCACCTGTCCTTGTCTCAAAGACCTTAGACGGCTATGCATGTGCACCAGATAACTTAATAGGATCCGTCCGAGTGCCCCAAGGACATCAGATAAACCACTTACAACTAGGACCGTAGGATTAAGTAAACACAAATCACACACCAACAATTTTGCAGTGGAAATCTTATTACCAAATTTTACAAGTTACAACAAATTTACATTATATTTATCGGAGTGGTTACAAAAGTGGTTCAAAGAATAACTTTGAAATGTTATAAATTATTTATAAGTTTGAAATATATGCTAGCTCAGTGACAATCCTCAATAAGAAGTATAGAAGAAGTACTTAGACTTATAAGAAGGCCGAGCCCACCGGCACTTAGCATCAATCACAATCAAAGTGACTCGTAACCTACAGCAACAATGAGAATAAAACCCTAAGTATGCAAGTACTCAGTAAGACTTACCCGACTAAAGAAAAGACTCTAAAGGATATGCTGGCTGATTAGGAATCAAGGTAAGGCTTATCAAATTTCAAAGACTCATTTTGCAGAAGAGCTTACTAGTAGTGAATAATTCACTACTACAGGTATCCTCTATACAGGCGGTCCAGTTAGCCTCTACACAGGCGGTTCCAGGAACCGCTTGTGGTGCACCGCCTGTGATGTAAAACAACATCACAGTCGGTCAATCAAAAACCGCCTGTGATAGACACACATCACAGGCGGTCCAGTTTAAAAGTACCGCCTGTGATAGTCACACATCACAGGCGGTCCGGTTTAAAAGAACCGCCTGTGATAGAGACACATCACAGGCGGTTTTAATTATAAGCCGCCTGTATTTCCCAGATTCATATACAGAAGCAGATTCATATATATTTTCCAGATTCATATACAGAAACAGAATTAATAACAGATTCAAACACAGATTCAAACACATATTCATCATACAAAGATTCAAACAAGTTCTATAGCAGGTTCCATACACAGATTCATCCACATATATATCAAGTTCCATCATACACAGATTTATACACATCAAGTTGCATAACAACTCAACATCTCAAAGTTCCATAGACAACTAAACATCTAAAGTTCCTAACTAAAGACCTAAACACTGTGTGATATTGTGTACAAACTTAGTTCTGGGAATTTTTGCAAATTTCCATTTACATTGTAGAATAGCCCTTGTTGATGAAGAACTTCACGACGCATAAAGTAAAGCAAGTCTCTTACAACCTTAGCCACGCCGGTGGAAACCATATCTCTTTCTAACCATTCAGCATTGATCTTAGATTTAGGAACCTGCAATGCAAGCAAAAAGCAATCGGTACTAAGAGTAATGTGATGAGCAACAATATAACATAAAAATTGCAATATAGATAATGATAGCGAACTTACATCCTCACGATTGACCATGTAATGGAAGGTGACACGACACCATTCGCATACATAATAACCGCACAGGACAGTACCCGGAGGTTGTTTGTCACCATATGGAAATAATGATATTGACAAATTAGGCTTGTCCTCTGGATGTTCGCCGTCAAGATCTTTCCAATAAAAACGGTATGCACTGCATATAAGAATAGCATTGTGAGATTAAGAATACATTTGTTAAGTTGTAATAAGTACAAGTGTGCAATAATAATCATACTTCTCTAAAATCTTCAAGAAGTCATTATACGTAGCCTTTTCCATTCTCAGTGAGTCGAAGACCACGACTTTACCATCCTTTGGCCAGATCATGATACAAATGTAGTGGTCACTATATAGACATAGACGAAAACACATGTTAATATCACGATTGCCATAATTTATAGTTCAAAATTAAACCATGTCGATAACTTACTTAAAGTGGTGCGGAGCTATTATTAAGTCCTTGCCATGTTGTACATGATTATACATGGCTCGTCCAATGTATGCCGCCATTACCTTCATTTTCTTTCTCTGATTCTGTTTGACGGCTTTCTCAAATTCAGCATCGTCCAAGTCTTTGTATTCTTCTCCTTGCCTCCGAGCAACTACTTTGTAGCGAGCTTGGGATATCATCAACGGGTCAAGAAACCCTGTCTTAAGTTGTTTCTTCTTATCATCCATGTATTGCATCCTACGTGTAATAGTGTTAATCGTTAGACTCTCGTTTATGTGTGCGTGTACAAAACTAACAAATATGAAAGTTTAGAGGTACTTACAAGCAAAAGAGGGTTAAGTAGTTGGTTTCCATCCTTTGTCGGTGGTACAACGACCAGAGATCGTCAAAGAATAAATGCCGCACAGGATTTATATGATCATTGCTCCAAAATGCATCTTCTGGCACAACAAATGTGAATTCCTCGAGTTTGTATTTGTTGCTAGCCACCATGTACCACTCATGCATTCTAATCTCCGGAGTCGACAACTTAGAAAGTTGCACCGTCGTTAAGAACGGCCTCCCATTCACAAATTTAGGAGGAACATCCTCCTTCTTGTATACCGAGATATTGGTTTTAAGACGTAATGATTCTCGAGTATGAATCATTCCATCTTCTTCCCATACTTCGAAATTGTCTATTTGGGCCGGCCGTGTGCCTACTCCATGAGATAGTTCATTGACTTGACACTCTCTAAGAGGTTCATACAAAATACATTATCTCTAAGAGTGAAACCTACGATACTCATATCGTGTTGTTTAGGACTAAACATCAACAACCCCTTGACTGGTCGCTATCATACTCAATTCCAAAATATTTTTCCAATATGTCGGCTTGAGTAAGGAGATCTGGGCTTGGGAGTTCCTCCAAATCATCTGCAGCTTCATCATCTTCAGCATATTGCAGGGCTTCATCTTGAATAATTTTAGCCCTCTTGGAGTCGGCATACTTTTTGATGGACAGAGCACACTTCTCAAGCATGTCGCATACATCTCCAATTTGAAACAAAGTGGTCTTAAGTGTGTACACTGATTCCGGTTCACTAGTATCCACAACCCCATCAGTCACTAGACTGCGAATGATGTCAACATGTGTCTCGATGACTCGAACTGAGCTCTCAACCATGTCAAGTGGCTCTTTTTCCATCTCTAAAACTGAAAATGGCCAAGTCTCACAATCAACATTGAGATCGCAACAAAGGCAGAGATCAGAGGGAAAACAAGGATGTGGCTTATATGGCAAAAAGAGGGGTCCAAATAACATTGTCATGGCTATGAACAAGTCAAAGATGGGAGATAAGAACAAGTCTTATAACATAGGGTTGGGAAGCAAAGATGGTAGTCAAAAAACTAAGAAGGGAGATAAGAACAAGTCTTATAACATAGGGAGATAATAACATTGCCATGGCTATGTACTTCCATGATGTATGTGGCCATAAGCACTAAAAATAGACTTGTTTCCCCAATCACTATGGAGATTTTCTACCAAGAAGGGGTCCTAGTAGTTGCATCAACTATCCATGACAAAATTCTTCATAAGCATAATTACCAACATTTAATCACAAGGGATACAAGCTACTAAAGCAAAAATGGTGACCTTAACAAAATATGTAAGTGAAAACACCAACAATATAAGCATAATGACCAACATTAACAATATAAGATTAACAATAATTAAGGCATGACTAGCAAAAACAAGTAATCAAGGCATGAATTTTTAACAAGTAATTAAGGCATGATCAAGGAGTGCACCGAGGGCTCGGAGATGGGCATGGCGGCGCACTCGGCGCTCGGGCTCGAGGACGGGGACGGCGACGCTTGGCCTCGGAGACGGTGGCGCTTGGGCTCGGGGACGGGGACGGGGACGGTGGCGCACTCGGAGATGGGCACGGCGGCGCGCTCGGCGCTCGGGCTCGGCGGCGCTCGGGCTCGGGGACGGGGACGGCGGCGCTTGGCCTCGGAGACGGTGGCGCTCGGGGACGGGGACGGGCGCCCAGCTCGGAGACGGTGGCGCTTGGGCTCGGGCTCGGCGACGGCGTGGCGGGCGCTCACGGCTCGGAGACGGGGACGGGAACGGCAGCGCAGCAGCCTGGCGGCGTAGTATCAGCTCCGGGTGAAAACTAAACCCTAAGCCACCGTACCGAGGCTTTTATATAGTAAACACATCACAGGCGGATTTTTAGAAAAACCGCTTGTGATGTATAACATCACAAACGGTTTTCTATTTCGACCGCCTGTGATATGTAAACATCACAGGCGGTCGAAATAGAAAACCGCTTGTGATGTTATAGATCACAAGCGGTTTTTCTAAAAATCCGCCTGTGATGTGTATGTAGTATAAAAGGCTCGATGGTTCCAGCGCAGGAACCCTAACTTCCGGAGCCCGACGCCGCTAGGCTGCACACTACTGTAGCGGCGGCGGATTTTTTTGATCTACGGGGAGAAGGTTTTGTTTTTGATTTTCGGGCTTGATTTCAAGAGTTTATGCATATATATGATCTCCGTTTGTTTTCTTTCTCATTTTGTTACGATTTTTTGCCTCAATTTTGTAATATAGACCGGAATTGAAGAAAAACTCAGGAATTCCAAGATTTGGACTTGTAGTTGATCTAATTTAAAGATTTTTTTTGAAGAGTTGTCTCACCTCAAGGTACCTATATTGCTGCAATCTTGTTTCATTTTCATGCACATTAATTCGTTCATGATTTAGGGATTAAATTCAATTAATTAGGGATATTTTAAAATTTTTTTGTCTCATGTACTAGGTACATCTCGATATGATCTTGTTTCACTTTCATGAACATTTATTTTTTCATGTTACATCTCGATATTGACGTTAATCAATATAGGGATAGGTAATGGACCGAGGTTGGATGTACAATGTGCCAAGACCACATCCGTCGTACATTCGAAATTTGAGAAGCTTTATTGAAGCGGCCAACAAGCACGCGAATTTGCGAAAGAGCAAGGAGATATTATGTCCGTGCATCGATTGTGATAATAAGATAGCTTGGAGAGATATAGGAGTAATCCAATCACATCTGCTAAAAAGAGGGTTTAAAAACAATTACACGATATGGTCAGAACATGGTGAGTTGGATCCGTGTGAAGTGCCTGGTAATGACGAGAGAGTTGTCGGAATTTTAGATCTTAAAGTTGATGGTAAAGTGGATAATGTGGATGCTAATCAAGAATTTGAAGAATTTGATTGTGAAGAGATGTTGCGCCATATGGAACCAGAAATGTTAAGTTCTGTGGGATCGCAGAAAGGGCTATCTAAAATGGAGGGACTGGAAAGTGCCTCAAAAGAACCTTTATATGATGAATCAAAGGGTTGTGACAAAGAGTTTACTACACTGCGTACAGTTCTAGAACTTCTGAAGTTGAAGGCTAGCGCCGGATGGTCTGATACTAGCTTCACAGATCTTTTGAATTTTCTGTCTCAATTACTACCAAAACCCAACAAACTACCAACAAGCACTTATAAAGCAAAGAAGCTTATATCTCCCATAGCTCTGGGTGTGCAAAAAATTCATGAATGTCCGAACCATTGTATTCTGTATCGTGGCGATTTTGAGAACGCATCAAGATGCCCAGTTTGCAATGTCAGTCGATACAAGAAGAGCTACAATCAAGACTGTGTAAAAAAATTCCCGAAGAAAAATAAAAACAAGAAATCCACTATTGGACCTGAAAGTGACGATGACACTTTTGATGACATGGATGGGAAAAAGAAGTCAAAGAACCCAGCTTTGGTGATGTGGTATCTTCCAGTAATTGATCGCTTAAAACGTTTGTTCTCAAACCCTAGGGAGGCTGAGCTTATGCGTTGGCATGCTGAAAATCGCAAGCAGAATAACAAACAGATTCGACACCCTGCTGATGCATCACAATGGAAAAATTTCGATCTTATGTATCCTGAGTTTGCCAAAGAAACCAGAAATGTAAGATTTGCTTTGGGTACAGACAGAATGAATCCATTTGGTGAAAAAAGAAGTGTACATAGCACCTGGCCCGTGACTTTAACGATGTACAACCTTCCATCATGGCTGTGTCACAAAAGAAAGTATATTATGTTGACTATTCTTATTCAAGGTCCGAAATCAGATGGTGTTGATATTGATGTGTTCCTAGAACCTCTTATGGAAGATATGACAAAGCTCTGGAATGAAGGAGTTAGAATATGGGATGAGTATTGCCGTGAGTATTTCAACTTAAGAGCAATTATATTTGTTACCATCCATGATTCTCCCGGTGGCGCCACACTATCAGGGCAAAAGACTAAAGGAAAGAATGGTTGTGTAGTGTGCGTCGATGGAACTGCTTCCATGTACCTTAAATCATCCAAAAAGTTGGTGTTCATGGGACACAGACGGTTCTTGATGAAGCAGCATAAGTACCGAAAGATGAAAGAGGAATTTAACAATCAACTGGAAAGTGAAGGTGCACCAAAGCCTTATAGTGGGAAACTTGTTTTTGAAATTGTAAAGAACATTCATGTTGTATTCGGAAAGGGAAAAAACAAAGGAGAAAAGAGAAAGAGAACTGACCCTTCAACTTACACAACTTTCAAGAAGCAATCAATATTTTTCAAGTACCTCCCATACTGGAAGGATATGGAAATTTGCCACAGCATTGATTTGATGCATGTAACAAAAAATGTTTTTGACAGCATCATTGGAACCTTGCTGGGCATGCCGAGTAAGACAAAAGACGGACTTAAATCACGCAATGATCTAGTAGATCTTCAAATCAGACCGGAACTTCATCCAGTGGATAGTGGCAAAGGGAAGCCTTACCTCCCCCCAGCTAGCTACAACTTGTCAGATGAGGAGAGAACAAAGATTTGCAAATATTTGCGTGGGGTCAAAGTGCCCACAGGTTTCTCATCCAATATCAGCAGACTAGTCAGGATGAAGGACTTGTCTCTATTTGCCTACAACTCTCATGACTGCCATGTGATGATGACGGTGTTCCTCCCAATTGCGGTAAGAGCCCTCGAAACAGAGCATGTCAAAGTTGTCATCACATGCTTGTGTTACTTTTTCAATGCGGTTTCACAAAAAGTAATAGCTTTAGAAGACTTGGACTATCTAAAGGCATACATCATCGAGACTATGTGCAAGCTTGAAATGTGTTTTCCTCCATCATTTTTTGATATGCAAGTACACCTAATCATACATCTCGTGGATCAGATAAAAATATTAGGGCCACTATATTTACATCATATGTTTCAGTTGGAGCGATACCTGGGAGTATTAAAAGGTTATGTGCGAAATCGCGCTCACCCAGAGGGTTCAATCATGGAGGGATACACTACAGAAGAAGTGATTGAGAGCTGTATAGATTACATCAGTGACGGAACAATGATAGGTGTGCCTGTACCTAAACATGAGGGTAAACTATGTGGGAGAGGGAGAATGGGCAAGAAAACTTTTCGCGTTGAGGATTACAAGCTAGTACATTGTGCTCATGGTAGTGTACTACAACATCTCACGATAGCCGAGCCTTACATAGAGGAACACCTGAATGAGCTTCGTAAAGAAAATCAGAACCGCACAGAGGACTGGATCATGAGGGAGCACAAACATCGTTTCAGCGAATGGTTAATGGACAAAAACATCCCATTCGGAGACTCTTCGGATGAGAAAACAATGAAGAATTTGGCTTCTGGGCCATCGTGTTTTGTGACATCATGGCAAGCATATGACATCAATGGGTACACATTCTACACTAAATCAAAAGACATGAAAAGTGTTGCACAAAATAGCGGTGTTCGTATCGATGCTTTTGACCTACATGGACAGAAGACCACATATTTTGGATTCATAGAGGAAATATGGGAACTTGATTATGGCCCAAGCATGAAAATACCCTTGTTTAAGTGCCAATGGGTACAACATCCCGTGGGGGTGATAGTGGATAACTACGGACTCACACTGGTAGACTTAAAGAAAGTAGGATATAAAGATGACCCGTGGGTTCTCGCCGAATGTGTTGCACAAGTGTTCTATGTACTCGATCCAGCAGATGAGAAGATGCATGTAGTTATTTCTGGAAAGCAAAAAATTGTTGGAGTTGAGAATGTGGGAGACCAAGATGAGGAATACAATAAGTATGAAGAGATGTTCGTCTTTAACGGTCCAGAGAGAATCAAGCGTGTGGAAAAGAAAATTGATAAGAACTTAAAGCCATACATGCGGAAAAATGGTAGTTCATGAAAAATTGTATGAATCAAATTGTATTTGTTATCATGTATGATCGACTATGAATTGTGGTTGCCAATTAATTTAAAATCTCTCTAGTTATCTATGTGTGCTATTATAATTCATTTAAATTGTATTTGCATATTATTGTTAAAAATTAAATATTAATTCATTTAAATTGTATTTGCATATTTCTGTTAAAAATTAAAATTATTTTCATATTTAAATTGTATTTTCATATTTTTACAATCACAGGCGGTCCTAAACAAAAACCGCTTGTGATACTATTACATCACAGGCGTACTAAACCGCCTGGGACATCACAGGCGGTTTTCTAACCGAACCGCCTGTGATGTAAAAATCCTACCGCTTGTATAGAGCCAAATTGTACTAGTGATTATGCCAAAATTTTATTTCACAAGTTAAGTACTTCTCCTGAATCTAGATTTGCCTAATCTAGAGCATTCACTTGTTCTGGTCTAGCTTTATTTTACCAAATCCTTATTTTACTTATTAACTACGATGAGTGGTCGGAGGGTAGAGTCTCCATGACCGAGGAGCAACGACGATTCGAACCGATTATACCCAGCTAGGGATCCCTAACCACAAGGCATATGTAGCACTTAACCCTTGCATATGTCAACCGTTCCCACAGATCCTCCACAACATGAACTGGTTCGCGCTACCCGAGAGCATAGTACTCCTCCATCCAGCCTCTAGCTAGGAGGGTACACACTACTCCCACCATCTCCCACATCCAGTGCGCGGTTGTCTTTTCACGTATGGAATAGCCAGGTTTAGGCTTACCAGAGCATGTGGCTAGTTGCAAAGTCTCCACCACAACAGGCCTACATCGAACGGTCCTTAATCGACATAGATGGGCGAACTTTCCTGCTCAACGTCTGGTCTACATTACATATTATTTCCCAAAACTTGATACCTGAGAGAGGTACCCTACTTGAATGATGAAGTCATCGGGGCCACAATGGCTTCATCATCACAAGTCATTTTATTTCACAAACTTCCATATCTCGTGTTACAAATCATCTTTTAAAAACCATCCTAAAGTAATAAGCAGGGCTAAGCATCACTAAATTTTCATAAAATGGATATTAGGGTTGTTTAATCAAAGAAGGAAATGCATCAACTGTTTGATCACACAACTCCTATCACCTAATGCATCATTCAAGGTGATAAAACTTTTTAAAATAGAAGGAGGTGGCAAATGCACCGGGGCTTGCCTGGAATAAACACTACATTAATGTTTGTTAGATGACATCCACTTGGCGATCAGCTTTTATCCCAACACTCGTTATGTCTGCCGTTCCTCAGGTTCGTCCATCCGCATCACCTTGCGAATTAGTCCACTCGTTACGTCATCTTGGGGTCGACTTGGCTCGTCTTCCGTATCATGTGATTAATTATCGTACCTAATTGAAATGCATGATGCACATGAATGCATATAGACATGAATATCACAAACCTAAATAGTGCTACACGATAGCGAATTAAACACCTAGCGGTGAGGCGTTGTACCATTTTATATGGAAACACTAGTTATCGACATACGACTAAGCGCAATGATTACGCTTCTTTAGATTAACTGAATCTAACGCAAACATCACGAAACAACAAACTATACACATTTAACACAATTAGCCTAAACACAACTTATCAGCTAATTAATTAAATGTTAAAGTTATCCCTCGCATTATAAATTATACCACTTTGCTTACAAAGAACTATTTTAATTTTATTTCGCACCACACATATTTATTTAATCTATCTAACAATTCAGCTAACAAAAATGCGCGCCAATAATAAATTTAGCTCAGATCCACTACATCGATTAACGAATACTAATCCGGGCTTTTCATCGATTACACGTTAAATACCACACTAATACTAAATTCACTCGAAACTACGACATCAGTAGTGGGTTCCAGTTCGAGCCTTACCTCAAACCAATAGAATCGGTTACACGAGAAGAACACATTAACTAGTCATTGGAAACACTAAACCTATTTCACGCATCATCGTTATACTTCATGTCGTAGACCTATAATTGATTCCAGCGTACCAGACCTACACATCTACCTAAGCATTCCTTGTCTAAGTTACACTCTCATCTCCCTAAGATGTTTAGTCGGTCACCGAATATAGAAAATAATGACTATTAGAGCGAATCATCGACTATATCTTAATAAATAAAACTGGCATAACCCCGAAAAATATGATGGCTAGCCAATAAATAAAATACCAGACCTAACCTTCACGTCAAGAATTCAAATAGACATCGCATATGTGACGCATTAGCAAATGTCTAATACAGTCACAATGCATCCTAACCATGACAAGGAAATTATCGCAACTAATATATTTAACCGTTCTACTTATGCACCAAAAAGCAGGAGTAGCGACATAACTCACCAGCGTCCAAGCGATTAGAAATTTCACGCGAACGGCGATGACTTCCTGCTTGAAGATTTTTACCGAACACCCGACGATAGCGATGGGCGAACCGGCAAGGCAAGGACACAGATACTGCTCCGGCGTCCTGCTGATGCACCACGGCGATGCGATGTCCGAGACGACGACGAGGTTGACGCAGGATCAAGCTCGTGCGTCCAGCTGGGGAGTCATCAGTGAGCGAGGCGACTAGCACCAGCACGGCCGACTGGTGAGCAAGGTCAAACCCAAGTGCAATGGGAGATGGGGTTCAGCGATTCAACGGTGGCTGCGAAGAGATAAACCAGAGCGCGAGCTTGAGGGACGTGGCAGGGGAAGACGGAGCATGGCCATGGAGAGGAACCTCGAGGGAGCTGCGCGCGTCCATGGCGAGCTGGGCGTCGAGCACAGGGAGGACTGGGAGCAAGGGCGCGACGGCCAGTTGCCATGACCGAGCAGGGAATGGCGGCTGTCGGGTCGGCGACCACGCACTCCGTGTTGTCGCCCAGGACCGCGGGAAGGTGAGCTGCGTGAGAAGGCTGTGAGGATAAATGCTAAAGCCGAGAGCGGTGGTGAACAAAAATTAGAAGAGGGCAGCGGCAGGGGATAAGAACAAATGCAGAGAAAAAAAATCAATACCAACGACGTCTAGTGGTGATCGGTGACCAAATATCAACAAACAGTGTGGTGGCTGATGGGATAAGAACGCAGACCAACAAGATCAGCGATAGCAGAAGCTCAGCGGTGGAAAAAAAAAATCTCTAGAGAGATGAACCTGAGTTGGCAGTTAGTAAATATCTATCCGATAAACGACATTTAAAATTGTGGAGGAGCTGGAACATGCGGCTGTGGTTGGGTACCGGTTCTGGCTTTGCGCGGTCTAATCTGGACCACCGATTGCTGATCGTGGGGCTGTGATTCGCCAGTACCCCTTCGCCATGGATATCTTACTAAAGAGCCCCTGTCCTTCTTATGAATCAACCCGCCATCCTCACATGTATAAAGATAATTACAATCAGACCCTGTTTTTCACGAGCTGGCCCCTGAACTCTCTGCTATTTGTGCGTGCAATCCAGGACCCGTGGGAAATTGATAAATGAATTAGGAAAATGAGTTTCTAGTGTATGAATAATTCTAGAACTCATTTAAATCATAGATAATTCATATTTAATCCTTTTTAGTGCGTTTTGGTTCCTATAATTTTGTAATATTATTGTTTATCATTTAGTACCTCTGTTTTGACATGAAAGTCACATTAAAATTTACATCCTATTTAATCTTGTACAAAACACATAGAATCTTTAGAAATTCGTAACTTAAAATCTATAACTCCGATTTGATCCATTCAAGTTGCGTTAGTCTCGTACAAGTATTTACTATGCAATAACAGCATTTATTATACCATATCTCATTATTTTATGACTAGATCTTTATTTAACTTATGTGGTTTACTCTTGTTAATCTACTTACCATTATAATCTACTAGAATATGATCTAAGGTCAATTTATGACTTAGATTAAAGTTGAGATAATTATTTATAGAATAACCTCTTATATTATTTATATTAACCAATTTATAATATAGTTTAATATTTTAATCGCATGAATCCTCTATAAAATCATAAATCCTTAACCGTAACTCCGATTTTAGTGGTTCTCGTTCCCACGATCTCGTAGCAACGCGTAGATCATTATTATGCAGTATGTTCTTATATTTGGTGTGATGTTAATTTTTGTCTATACCATGTCTGTTTGTATTGCTACGACTAGCAGTGCGGTCACGAGGATCTGAAGAATCACCCTAGTAACTGGAATCTCAAGTGCGAGGCAAGTTGTGCCCTTGATCACATTTGTCACCCAATAATATTCTTTATTATCATTTATCAATGCTTAGGTTTAATTTTGATGGGACCCAATAGGTCACCCTAGTCTGTTAATCCTTTTTACCTTGTTTATCCCTGAATCACTTGGGTAGTTATGCTATTGCTTTATATGGTTTTGGGATAATATTTCATTACATCCATGTTCCAATTATTCTGTTATGGTATTTATGTTCATGATAAGATCATTATGTTAATTGGAACATGGAGCGATCACCCGGGAAAACAGTGCTACCACAAGGGTTTAATGGGACGCCCTTGGCTGATTAATTAGGAAAGCTAGTGGATGACTACCTTACCCGAAAGGGGCAAGGGCAGTAGGGGAGTGGTCAGTGCAGGGAGGTCCTTGGGTTGATTTTGCTACGATAGCGGTCAGGCGAGGGATTCCTGCACTAGAGCTTCCTATAAACTGTAGCGGGTTTTCATGAAGCTAGTGGAACTTTGTAAAGGCCTCATAGTGTTACCCTGCCTCGCTTCTGAAAGGGAAATAGGGTTAAACATTTTCCTAAATGATTTTTGTGGTTGAATTGTCCAACACAAATTATTGGACTAACTAGTTTGCTCTAGATTACATGCTCTACAGGTGCCAAAGTTTCACAACAAACCAATACAAAGTTAAAAGAAAGGGTTCAAAAGAAAGGAGCATTGAAAACTGAAGGCTGCCCTGGTCAGTGCACCAGGGAGAATCACTCCAAACTCCTCAGCCTTGGGTTTCTGAAAATGCCACTCCGCTATAATTCACCGGACTGTCCGGCGTGCCATGCGGAGCAACGGCTACTGCGCCAACGGTTGTCTGCAAAGTGAACAGTGAACAGTGAACAGTGCGTGTTTGCACGTGCAGAGTAAGAGTAGCGCCAGAAGGCGCACCAGATAGTGAACAGTGCCTGTCTGGTGTGGCACCGGAGTGTCCGGTGCCACTAGAAGACAAAGCTTTAACGGTCGAACCCTAACGGTTGGGTGACATGGCTGGCGCACTGGACTGTCCGGTGCGCCCATCGACAACAGCCCCTCCCAACAGCCATTTTGGTGGTTGGGGCTATAAATACCCCCCAACCACCACACTTCAAGGCATCCAAGTTTTTCAGACATCTCACTCAATACAAGAGCTAGTTCATTCAATACAAGACACAAATAGATTGAATCAAAGCCTCTCTAAGTCCCAATTCCACTCAAAGCAATTAGTGACTAGAGAGAGAATTTTGCTCATGTTCTTTGAGCTCTTGCGCTTGGATCGCTTTTCTTCTTCCTCTATTCTTGTTCTCAACATCTTTGTAATCAAAGCAAGAGACACCAAGTTGTGGTGGTCCTTGTGAGGGGTCTAAGTGACCCGTTGATTAAGGAGAAAAGCTCACTTGGTCTAAGTGACCGTTTGAGAGAGGGAAAGGGTTGAAAGAGACCCGGTCTTTGTGACCACCTCAACGGGGAGTAGGTTTGCAAGAACCGAACCTCGGTAAAACAAATCACCGTGTCACACTCTTCATTTGCTTGTGATTTGTTTTCGCCCTCTCTTTCGGACTTAGTTTTATTTCTAACGCTAACCCGGCTTGTAGTTGTGCTTTAAGTTTATAAATTTTGGATTCCGCCTATTCATCCCCCCTCTAGGCGACCTTCAATTGGTATCAGAGCCCGATACTTCATTAGAGCCTAACCGCTCGAAGTGATGTCGGGAGATCATGCCAAGAAGGAGGTCGTGACTGGCGAGAAGCCTGCCACAAGCCATGGGAAGACTCCATCAGGAGAGTCCGGCAACAAGATGAAGGGATCCCCTTCACACACCAAGTCGCATCGGAGCGGCGGCAAGAAAAAGAAGATGAAGAAGGTGGTCTACTACGAGACCGACTCTTCATCGCCATCCACCTCCGGCTCCGACGCGTCGTCCGTCACTTCTAAGCGCCATGAGCGCAAGAAGTATAGTAAGATGCCACTTTGTTATCCCCGTATCTCTAGACGCACTCCTTTACTTTCCGTCCCACTAGGCAAACCACCCGTTTTTTAGGATGAAGATTATAACATGTGGAGTGATAAAATGAGGCATCACCTAACCTCACTCCACGCTAGTATTTGGGACATTGTTGAGTTTGGAGCGCAGGTACCATCGCGGGGGGACGAAGGCTATGACTCGGATGAAGTCGCCCAAATCTGGCACTTCAACTCCCAAGCCACTACTATACTCCTCGCCTCTCTAAGTCGAGAGGAGTATAATAAGGTGCAAGGGTTGAAGAGTGCCAAAGAGATTTGGGATGTACTTAAGACCGCGCACGAAGGAGATGAGGTGACCAAGATCACCAAGTGGGAAACGATCGAGGGGGAGCTCGGTCGATTCATGCTCAACCAAGGGGAGGAGCCACAAGCCATGTACAACCGGCTCAAGACCTTGGTGAACCAAGTGCGCAACCTCGGGAGCACAAAATGGGATGACCATGAAATGGTGAAGGTTATTCTAAGATCACTTGTTTTTCTTAATCCTACACAAGTTTAATTAATTCATGGTGATCCTAGATATAAGCTAATGTCTCCCGAGGAGGTTATAGGAAAGTTTGTGAGCATTGAATTGATGATCAAAGGCTCCAAACAAATCATCGAGCGAGGCGCCACCTCCACAACTGAGGTGCAACCCGTTGCCTTCAAAGCAACGAAGGAGAAGAAAGAAGAGTCTACATCAAGTAGGCTCCCCATTGACGCCTCCAAGCTCGACAACGAGGAGATGACACTCATTATTAAGAGCTTTCGCCCTCAAGCAAAGGAAGGGGAGAGATTACAAACCCCGTTCCAAGAAGGTTTGCTACAAGTGTGGTAAGCCCGGTCACTTTATAGCAAAATGTCCTATTTCTAGTGACAGTGACAGGGGCGGCGACAAGAGAGGGAAGAAGAAGGATAAGAAGAGATACTACAAAAAGAAGAGCGGCGATGCCCATGTTTGTCTGGAGTGGGACTCCGACGAGAGCTCCACCGACTCCTCCTCCGATGAGGACGCCGCCAACCTCGCCGTCAAAAAGGGTCTCCTCTTCCCCAACGTCGGCCACAAGTGTCTCATGGCAAAGGACAGCAAAAAGAAGAAGGTAACATCTAGAGCTTCCACTAATATACAACATCTAGTGATGAGGCTAGCTCTAGTGATGATGAGGATGACTTGTTCACACTTTTTGCCAACCTAAACATGCAACAAAAAGAAAAATTGAATGAATTGATTAGTGCTATTCATGAGAAGGATGAACTTTTGGATAGCCAAGAGGACTTCCTTATTAAGGAAAATAAGAAGCATGTTAAGGTTAAAAATGCTTATGCTCAGGAGATAGAAAAATGTGAAAAATTAACTAGTGAGCTTAGCACATGCCATGACACTATCTCCAACCTTAGAAATGAAAATGCTAAATTAATTGCTAAGGTTGAGAAGTCAAATGTTTGTGATGATTCAATTGTTAGTCTTAGAAATGAGAATGCCAAATTGATTGCTAAGATTGATAAATTGAATGAATCACTTTCTAGCCTTAAGATTGAGAATGAAAAATTAATTGCTAAGGCTAAAGATTTAAATGTTTGCAATGATGCTTTTTCCAATCTTAGAGATGAGAATGCTATTTTACATGCTAAGATTGTTGAATTAAATGCTTGCAAACCCTCTACATCTACTGTTGATCATGTTACTATTTGTACTAGATGTAGAGACATTAATGTTGATGCTATCCATGATCACCTAGCTTTAATTAAACAACAAAATGATCACATAGCTCAACTTAGTGCTAAAATTAATGAGCATGACTTAGAAAATGAAAAATTTAAATTTGCTAGAAGCATGCTCTATAGTGGGAGACGCCCTGGCATCAAGGATGGCATTGGCTTCCAACAGAGAGGCAATGTCAAACTTAATGCCCCTAAAAGATTGTCTAATTTTGTTAAGGGCAAGGCTCCCACACCTCAGGATAACGAGGGTTACATTTTATATCCTGATGGTTATCCTGAGGATAAGATTAGGAGAATTCATGCCAAGAAGACTCATTCTACTTCTCACCATGCTTTTATTTACAAGAATGAGGCTTCTAGCTCTAGGAATTCCACACATGTTAAAATTCCTAAAAAGAAAATCCTACTGCATCAAATGAACATAATATTTCATTTAAGACTTTTGATGCATCTTATGTGCTTACTAACAAATCAGGCAAAATAGTTGCCAAATATGTTGGGCTGGCAAACACAAGGGCTCCAAGACTTGTGTTTGGGTACCCAAAGTTCTTGTATCTAATGTCAAAGGATCCAAAACTGTTTGGTTACCTAAAATCAAGAACTAAATTGTTTTGCAGGTTTATGCATCCGAGGGCTCAAGTTGGATCATTGATAGCGGGTGCACAAACCACATGACAGGGGAGAAAAGGATGTTCTCCTCCTATGAGAAAAACAATGATCCCCAAAGAGCTATCACATTCGAGGATGGAAATCAAGGTTTGGTCAAAGGACTTGGTAAAATTTCTATATCACCTGACCATTCTATTTCCAATGTTTTTCTTGTAGATTCTTTAGATTACAATTTGCTTTCAGTTTCTTAATTATGAAAAATGGGCTACAACTGTCTTTTTACAGATTTAGGTGTTACTGTCTTTAGAAGAAGTGATGATTCAGTAGCATTTAAGGGAGTATTAGAGGGATAGCTATACTTAGTTGATTTTAATAGAGCTGAACTCGATACTTGCTTAATTGCTAAGACTAATATGGGTTGGCTCTGGCATCGCCGACTAGCCCATGTTGGGATGAAGAATCTTCATAAGCTTCTAAAGGGTGAGCATATTTTGGGACTAACCAATGTTCATTTTGAGAAAGACAGGGTTTGTAGCGCATGTCAAGCAAGAAAGCAAGTTGGTGCTCATCATCCACACAAAAACATTATGACGACCGACAGGCCGCTTGAGCTACTCCATATGGATCTATTCGGCCCGATCGCTTACATAAGCATCGGCAGGAGTAAGTATTGTCTTGTAATTGTGGATGATTATTCTCGCTACACTTGGGTGTTCTTTTTGCAGGATAAATCTCAAACCCAAGAGACCTTAAAGGGATTCTTGAGACGGGCTCAAAACAAGTTCGACTTAAGGATCAAAAAGATTAGAAGCGACAATGGAACAAAGTTCAAGAACTCTCAAATAGAAAGCTTTCTTGAGGAGGAGGGCATCAAACATGAGTTCTCTTCACCCTACACGCCACAACAAAATGGTGTAGTAGAGAGGAAGAATAGAACTCTACTGGATATGGCAAGGACCATGCTTGATGAATACAAGACTCCAGATCGGTTTTGGGCCAAGGCGATTAACACCGCCTGCTACTCCATCAACCGGTTATATCTACACAGAATCCTCAAGAATACATCATATGAACTCCTCACCGGTAAAAAGACCAATGTTTCATATTTTAGAGTCTTTGGTAGCAAATGTTTTATTCTTGTTAAAAGAGGTAGAAAATCTAAATTTGCTCCTAAGGCTGTAGAAGGTTTTTTACTTGGTTATGACTCAAACACAAGGGCATATAGAGTCTTTAACAAGTCCACTAGACTAGTTGAAGTTTCTTGTGACATTGTGTTTGATGAGACTAATGGCTCCCAAGTGGAGCAAGTTGATCTTGATGAGCTAGATGATGAAGAGGCTCCATGCGTCGCGCTAAGGAACATGTCCATTGGGGATGTGTGTCCTAAGGAATCCAAAGAGCCTACACAAGCACAAGATCAACCTTCATCTTCCATACAAGCATCTCCACCAACCCAAGATGAGGAGCAAGCTTAATATGATGAAAATGAAGATCAAGAAGATGGGCCACCTCAAGAGGAGGACAATGATCAAGGGGGAGATAACAATGATCAAGACAAGGAAGATGAACAAGGTCAAAGACCGCCACACCCCAGAGTCCATTAGGCGATTCAAAGAGATCACCCCGTGAGCACCATCCTTGGCGATATTCATAAGGGGGTAACCACTCAATCTCGAGTCACTCATTTTTGTGAACATTACTCTTTTGTCTCCTCTATTGAGTCATATAGGGTAGAGGATGCACTAAAAGATTCGGATTGGGTGCTGGCAATGCAAGAGGAACTCAACAACTTCACGGGAAATGAGGTATGGCATTTAGTTCCACATCCTAACCAAAATGTTGTAGGTACCAAGTGGGTATTCCGCAACAAGCAAGATGAGCATGGTGTGGTGATAAGGAACAAAGCTCGACTTGTTGCCAAAGGTTATTCTCAAGTCGAAGGTTTGGACTTTGGTGAAACTTATGCACCCGTAGCTAGGCTTGAGTCAATTCGTATATTACTTGCCTATGCTACTTACCATGGCTTTAAGCTCTATCAAATGGACGTGAAAAGCGCCTTCCTCAATGGACCAATCAAGGAAGAGGTCTATGTTGAGCAACCTCCCGGCTTTGAAGATAGTGAGTACCCTAACCATGTTTATAAGCTCTCAAAGGCGCTTTATGGGCTCAAGCAAGCCCCAAGAGCATGGTATGAATGCCTAAGAGACTTTCTAATCACTAATGGCTTCAAAGTCGGAAAAGCCAATTCTACTCTCTTTACTAAAACCATTGCAAATGATTTGTTTGTATGCCAAATTTATGTTGATGATATCATATTTGGGTCTACTAACAAATCTACTTGTGAAGAGTTTAGTAGGATAATGGTTCAAAAATTCGAGATGTCTATGATGGGGGAGTTGAAATATTTCCTAGGATTTCAAGTCAAGCAACTCCAAGAGGGCACCTTCATTAGCCAAACGAAGTACATTCAAGACATACTCACCAAGTTTGGGATGAAGAATGCCAAGCCCATCAAGACTCCCATGGGAACCAATGGGCATCTCGACCTCGACACGGGAGGTAAATCCGTAGATCAAAAGGTATACCGGTCAATGATAACATCTTTACTCTATTTATGTGCATCTCGACCGGATATTATGCTTTCTGTATGAATGTGTGCAAGGTTCCAAGCCGATCCTAAGGAAGTTCACCTTAGGGCCGTGTAACACCCCAGGTGTTTATATTCCGCTCGATGATGAGTACAGATTTAAGCACGTAATCGGTGGATAAAACGGATGTAAATTTTAAACATCTTCGCCTTTCGCGATTTTAATATCGCATCTATTTCGTCTGTCGTGAGTGCGACATCGTTTTTATTTTTATCCGTCCGGGCTCTTCCTAAATTTTCGTGATGTTCGGAACATAATTATTCCAAAAATCGGTGCGTCCGGTGATTATTTAAAAATTCATCGCTCGCGCGAATACGAATTCAGAAGCTCGACCCACTCGAATAATTCTTATCCTCAAACAAATTTATTCAGAACTCGATGAAGGAAGTTTTTGGAACAATTATCGCTGCTGGAAATTAGGCTAATTCGGTCGGTTGCTTCTCGCCCAGATTCGACCGTTCGGATATAAATAACGGGTGTAGATTCATCCGACTGCAGAGTATTCACCAAAACAAATCCTAATTTCCGAATAAAGAAAATCGTGCATGAAGTGATTAATTAGATTGTTTCCAGCAAAATCTTCAAAAGTGAATTAACGGTACGAATTCATCCGCGTTCAGAGAATTCGCCAAATCAAATCGTGTCCAAATATTATTGTCGATCTCCTTTTTGTTCGACCCATTTATACATCTTTTAGACACTGATTTTATAACCTGAAAATACTTGCATTTCGCTTTTAAAAATAAAAGGAAAAGTGGGAAATATCTTGCAAAAAAATCTTCTTAGCCTCATCCAAGCCATCGCTCAGCAAATCTATGGAATGCTCCCGTATGCATTTTTTTCCTTATCCTGAGATCGACCATATCCTTGGGATATTCATCTTCTGCATGCCGCTTACCTGTTGAGATTTTTTTCAAGCCATCGTCTTATCTTCCCACGGCTCAAGCACGGAGAAAAATCTGTAGCCGCTTCTCTTCCCCGTGCGCAGCTCGCCCAGCTTTTCTTTTCCCTACTGACGTCCAGCCCAAGCCCTCTCCTTCCTCCCTTAGCCCCTGCGCTCGGATCTCCATCCCCAGCCAGCGCGCTCCCTCCCAGCCGAGCTCGCCCATGGCCGTGTCTCCAGCTTCCTCCCTGCTCTGCTCTGTCTGCCGCGCGCTGAGTGCCCTGGCCCCTCTGCTCGGTGCTCGTCACCATGGCCGGCGCTTGGTCCTAGCTCGGCGCCTAAGCTCCCTCTGCTCGCTCTCCAGGCCACCGGCTCCAGCTCGTTGAGCTCCTCCCTACTTCTCTCCACAACGCTCGGCTGTTCCTACTCCCTCCCCTACGAGCTCGCTTCTCCCTGTTCGCCTGGCCGGAGCACCCTGCGCTCTGCTCGCCCTCCTGCTTGGCCGCCATCTACCCTGGCCATCGCGCCCATATCCCTGCTCCTCCGGCGTCGCGGTTTCTCAGCTTCTGCCAGCCGGCCGAGCCCTATCGCTGAGACTCCACTCTGAGCTCTCTGGTGCCACGACCCTGTTTTCTGCTTGCTGGCCATGCTCCTCTGCTCGCCCAGCTCGGTCGCTTCTCCCTGCTGCGCATGTCAGATCATTGGGTCGCGTCCTGCTCGGCTCTCTGACACTGGGCCGTCGTTGCTCCTGTGTGCGCGCGTGCCTAGGTTCCAGCTCGCTTCAATTCACGGCGAGCAGTGCACGGTTTTCATCCCCGTCACGTCGATTCGTCGCCTTGCTGTGTCGTGCTCCAGGCCGTTAGATCACCGTTAATCTTGTCGTGCACAACACCGCCTCGAACCCACCACATCTGTTGTGAGTTGTTGTTTACATCGTCGCCTGGCCGGGAGTGTCGTCACTAGTTCGCTTTTGTCCAAATTGCCACCGCGGATGCTTAAGTCTCTAGTCACGCGTCTTTCTATCTCACGCGCGTGAGTTTGAAGCTCTGCACGTTCGTCATCCTCTAGTCCCACTTCGACCCATCTGTGCGTTCGCTCCTCAGCCATTGGTCTTCGCATGTGCTCGTGTTTGCCGTCGAGCTATGGAACCCGTCCTCCCTTGCTCGTGACTTCGTCGTTGCCAGAGTCCTCACTAGATTTGTGTCCTCGCCAGCTCACTCCATATTTAATCTCGTCATCATTCTGCGCGTCAGCAAGAAATCTCAAGAGTCGGGTGAAGGCGGAGTCAGCAGCGTGGTGTTCACTAAGTGCGCGACAAAAAGCTCGAACAAGTCGTCAATCATCATCCTTGTCTACGTCAAGCCCTAAGCCGTGAAGACACTCTAGTGCTGGCCACGTGTCACCAGCTCGGCAAAAAGGAATCCCCCGGATATTTGGTCAAGAATGGAGACTGTATGCCTCGCTCGCCAGACGTGTGCGATCGATGACGTCAACTGGAAACTGTAGTCGTGCTTGCGACTATCGCGTCTGTCGGGGACCATAATTAGGGGTACCCTCAAGATGCCTAATTCTCAGCTGGTAACCCCCATCAGCATAAAGCTGCAGAGGCCTGATGGGTTTGATTAAGTCAGGGATCAGTCCATACGAGCGACTCGATCGCGCCTCGCCCGAGCCTAGCCTCGGGCAAGGGCAGCCAACCCTGAGGTGTTTCCGTCTCGCCTGAGGCCCCCTTTTTTACGGCAGACGCATCTCCGGCTCGCCCGAGGCCTTGCCTTCGTTAAGAAGCAACCCTGACTAAATCACCGCGCCGACCGACCGAGTCGCAGGGGCATTTAACGCAAAAAGTGAGGCTGACAGGCAGCCAAGCCTTGCCAAAGGCGCCATAGGAAGCTCCGCCCGACCCAGGGCTCGGACTCGGGCTAAGGCCCCGGAAGACGGCGAACTCCGCTCCGCCCGACCCAGGGCTCGGACTCGGGCTAAGGCCCCGGAAGACGGCGAACTCCGCTCCGCCCGACCCAGGGCTCGGACTCGGGCTAAGGCCCCGGAAGACGACGAACCCCGCTTCGCCCGACCCCGGGCTCGGACTCCGCCCTGGTCTCTGCCGAACGACCCCCGCCTCGCCCGACCAGGGAGCTCGGGCTCGGCCTCGTCCACGGAAGACAGACTCGACCTCGGCCTCGGAGGAGCCCCCACGTCGCCAGACCTAGGGCACAAGTCCGCCACGTCAACAGGAGGCGCCATCATCACCCTACCCCGAGCCGACTCGGGCCGCAGAGAACAAGACCGACGTCCCATCTGGCTAGCTCCGCCAGATAGGCAATGATGGCGCCCCGCTAGACCCATGACGACGGCGGCTCTCAGCTCCCTTACGGAAGCAGGGGGACATCAGCAAGAGCCCAACTATTCCGACAGCTGTCCCTCCGCCAGGCTCCATTGCTTCTCCGACAGCCACGACGCCACCCCGGCTGGGTGCCAAGATCTCTCCGGCTGCCACCTTGGCATGTACCTAGGGCACTAGCTCTCCCCCGCTAGACACGTAGCACCTTGCTACACCCCCATTTGTACACCTGGATCCTCTCCTTACGTCTATAAAAGGAAGGACCAGAGCCTTCTTAGAGAAGGTTGGCCCCGCGGGAACGAGGGCAGGGGCAGGCGCTCTCTTGGGGCCGCTCGCTCCCCTCACCCGCGTGGACGCTTGTAACCCCCTACTGCAAGCGCACCCGACCTGGGCGCGGGACGAACACGAAGGCCGCGGGATCTCTGCCTCCCTCACGACCCGGCTCCGGCCACCTCGCTCTCCCCCCTTCGCGCTCGCCCACGCGCTCGACCCATCTGGGCTGGGGCACGCGGCACACTCACTCGTCGGCTTAGGGACCCCCCCATCTCGAAATGCCGACAGTTGGCGCGCCAGGTAGGGGCCTGCTGCGTGTTGACGAGCAGTTTCCCGTCAAGCTCCAGATGGGCAGTCTGCAACGACCTCTCCAACCCGGGACGGTGCTCCGTTTCGGGAACCTCGAGTTCATGTCTCTCGACAGCGGCTACGACATGGTACTCCTTCCACCGCCGCGCGGCGGCGACAATGGCGGTCGACAGCCCGCCCGCCGGCGGCGGAATCGACGACGTCCTTCCCGCGTAGGGGAAGAACAACATTCGAGCTCGCTCCATCCTCTCCCTCGCCATCGGAGGAGGAGGCGGGGCAACCAGGGCCGAGCGGGAGGCTGCGCTCCGTCGACTGTCGAGCGAATCGACATCCTCAGTGCCCCAACGGAGGACGCGTCGGGCGTCACCCCCGCGTTTGAGGCGAAGGCGAGCGCCGTCCCCCAGCAACACGCCAACCCCAAGCAGGTGGACGACGCCAGCACGCTCACGGAGGGCCTGCGGGACGTCGCCCTCGTACCCAGGACGACGGCGCGATCAGCCCCCGGTGTAACCTCGTCGCTCCTCGTCGACAAAAAGGTACCGACTGATCCCCATCCTTCGTCATTTCGACTCGACCTCAACCCGCCTAGCGACCTCGCTCTGGCGAGCACTCACGTTGAGGCGAGTGCAACCCCTCTTGGGTTTCGTGTGCGGTCGCCTTGGGACCGACTGACGGGCGTCTCGACCTACGGGCCCTCTGGGTCCGAGGAAGATGACGACCCCAGCATCCTCTGGGATTTCTCCGGATCTGGCAACCCCAGTGCCATGCGGGACTTCATGACCGCATGCAACTACTGCCTCTCCGACTGTTTCGACGGCAGCCGCAGCCTTGACGACAAGGACTGCGGCCCGAGCCGCGAATGTTTCCACGTCGAGCTAGGGGATCCCTCCGGAGGCAGCCGTCTCGGCGTGCCGGAGGATGGTGATCTCCCTAGGCCAGTGCCTCGCGCCGACATCCCGTGGGAGCTAGCTGTGGTCCCCGTTCCGACGGGGGGTCACGACCCACAGCTCGAGCAAGTCCGCGGGGCGCAGGCCGGGCTCGACGAGGGGGCAGGAGCGCTCGAGTCGATCCGCCGGGACGTCGGGCAGGTATGGGCGGGCCAGCCCCCGACCGGAGAAATACGTCACCTGCCCCAGGGTCTCCAGCACCGCATCGCCAACGATGCCAGGGACAGGCCGCCACCCGCATCCGGCGGAACCGGTCAGGACCTGGCAGCCGCGGCGATGCTCCTCCACGCGATGCCGGAGTCATCAACCACCGAGGGTCAGCGAATCCAGGGAGAGCTCAAGCACCTCCTGGAAGGCGCTGCGGCCCGGCGGGCCGAGAGCTCTGCCTCCCGAAGGCAGGGGTACCCCTCGGAACCTCGTGCCGCGACTTCCCGACTCATGCAGGAAGCCTCGGTCTACACCGGGCGCACGCGCAACACCGCGCCTGCGGCCCCGGGCCACCTCGGCAACGAGCACCCTCATCGCGACCGTCGGGCCCGCCTCGACGAAAGGGTGCGCCGAGGCTATCACCCCAGGCGTGGGGGACGCTACGACAGCGGGGAAGATCGGAGTCCCTCGCCCGAACCACCCGGTCCGCAGGTCTTCAGCCGGGCCATTCGGCGGGCGCCGTTCCCGACCCGATTCCGACCCCCGACTACTATCACAAAGTACTCGGGGGAAACAAGACCGGAATTGTGGCTCGCGGACTACCGCCTGGCCTGTCAACTGGGTGGAACGGACGACGACAACCTCATCATCCGCAACCTCCCCCTGTTCCTCTCCGACACTGCTCGCGCTTGGTTGGAGCACCTGCCTCCGGGGCAGATTTCCAACTGGGAGGATTTGGTCCAAGCTTTCGCCGGCAACTTCCAGGGCACGTACGTGCGCCCCGGGAATTCCTGGGACCTCCGAAGCTGCCGGAAACAGCCGGGAGAGTCTCTTCGGGACTATATCTGGCGGTTCTCGAAGCAGCGCACCGAACTACCCAACATCACCGACTCCGATGTCATCGGCGCGTTCCTTGCCGGCACCACCTGCCGTGACCTGGTGAGCAAGTTGGGTCGCAAGACCCCCACCAGGGCGAGCGAGCTGATGGACATCGCCACTAAGTTCGCCTCTAGCCAGGAGGCGGTCGAGGCCATCTTCCGAAAGGACAAGCAGCCCCAGGGCCGCCCGTCGGAGGATGCTCCCGAGACGTCTACTCCGCACGGCGCCAAGAAGAAAGGCAGGAGGAAGTCGCAAGCGAAACGCGACGCTGCAGACGCAAACCTTGTTGCCGCCGCCGAGTACAAGAACCCTCGGAAGCCCCCCAGAGGTGCCAACCTCTTCGACAAGATGCTCAAGGAGGCGTGCCCTTACCATCAGGGGCCCGTCAAGCACACCCTCGAGGAGTGCGTCATGCTTCGGCGCCACTTCCACAAGGCCGGGCCACCCGCAGAGGGTGGCAGGGCCCGCGACGACGACAAAAAGGAAGATCACCAAGCAGGAGAGTTCCCCGAGGTCCGCGACTGCTTCATGATCTGCGGAGGGCATATGGCGAATGCCTCGGCTCGGCATCGCAAGCGAGAGCGTCGGGAGGTCTGCTCGGTGAAGGTGGCGGCGCCAGTCTACCTAGACTGGTCCGACAAGCCCATCACCTTCGACCAAGATGACCACCCCGACCACGTGCCGAGCCCGGGGAAGTACCCGCTCGTCGTCGATCCCATCATCGGCGACGTCAGGCTCACCAAGGTCCTGATGGATGGGGGCAGCTGCCCCAATATCATCTACGCCGAGACCCTCAGGCTCCTGCGCGTCGATCTGTCCTCCGTCTGGGCAGGCGCTGCGCCCTTCCACGGGATCATTCCCGGGAAGCGCGTCCAGCCCCTCGGACAGCTCGACCTTCCTGTCTGCTTCGGAACACCCTCCAACTTCCGAAGGGAGACTTTGACATTCGCGGTGGTCGGGTTCCGAGGAACCTACCACGCAGTGTTGGGAAGGCCATGCTACGCGAAGTTCATGGCCATCCCCAACTACACCTACCTGAAGCTCAAGATGCCGGGCCCCAACGGGGTCATCACCGTCGGCTCCACGTACAAACACGCGTTCGAATGCGATGTGGAGTGCGTGGAGTACGCTGAGGCCCTCGCCGAGTCCGAGGCCCTCATCGCCGACCTAGAAAACCTCTCCCGAGAGGTGCCGGACGTGAAGCGACACGTCGGCAACTTCGAGCCAGCAGAGACGGTTAAGGCCGTCCCTCTCGACCCCAGTGGCGACGCCTCCAAGCAGGTCCGGATCAGTTCCGAGCTTGACCCCAAATAGGAAGCAGTGCTCGTTGACTTTCTCCACGCAAACGCCGACATTCTTGCGTGAGATCCCTCGGACATGCCCGGCATGCCGAGGGATGTCACCGAGCACTCGCCGGATATTTGGGCAGGAGCCCGACTCGCCAAATGGCCTCTGCACGGATGACGCCCGGGGGCTGCGCCCTTCCCCCGCCCACACACGAGTATCAGTCATCAAGGAAGGGTCGGCCTCGCCCTGGCGAAGCCCGACCCTCCCTCGGGGGCTAAAAAGGTGGAACCCCTCCGCGTTGAGATCGGATGCACTTTTTCGCGTCAAAAAATTGTTCGATCAAGAAGGGGTTTTTGCGTTCTCCCGGATGTGTCAGAAGCAGGGTCCCAAGGAGCGAACGTGGGTACAGATAAGTGGCGGGACCGACTGAGCCGAGGAACACCTACGCCTCCGGGCTAGGGACGCCTCACTCATCGCCTGCCACGAAAAAGGACCCAACTCGTGAAATCACCCTACTATTAACAAGTCAGGCCAGGTGCGAGAATTGAAAGAGAAGAGAGCACAACTTCACGCAAAAAAAGTAAGGTGTCCAGGGCTCGGCGGCCGCGGTAAAGCGCACGTCCAACAGAAACTGCCACAACAAAAATCAGGCGCCGCCTTGGGAGGGTGCCGCACCCTCAGTTCCGCCCCCGCCGTCGGTAAGGTCCACCTCCGCTTCCAGCAGCGGCGCAGGAGGAAGGATCTCCGCCTCAAAGGTGGTCGCTAGCACCGCGCTCGGACCCGCGGCGACCGCGTCGAGCCGCTGAACTTCTACCAGGGCGGCTTCGTCTTCGTCAGGGAGACAATACCCCTCACTGACCCGCTCCAGGTCCACAACGTAATGGGAAGCGAGCACGGCGAAGGCCCGCCTGACGCCGTGGTGTAGCGCCCTGCGGACTTTACCGCGCGCGTAATCGCCTAAGGCTTGAAGGCGGCTTTGAGGGGAGCTTCCTGAAGGGACGTCGCCGGGACCAAGGAGCCGATAAACATCCGAGACGGCCTCGGACATGGCCGCGAAGTCGGCCTCCCTCTGCTCGGCAGCTCCAGCAAGCGCCTCGGCGAGCGCTTTTGCCGACTCGTCAAGGGCAGACTCGAGCTCTGCGAACAACCAAAAGAAAGACCTCAAGCACAAGCAGAAGAGACGGACAGGAACAAGAACCGAGGACAATCGAGGCATACCTCCGGCCCGGACGCGCTGCTCCGAGGCCGCGACTTGGGCTGCGGCTAGATCGGCCGCGAGGGCCTCAGCCCGGCTTTCGGCTTCGGCGGCCTGGCCCCGAGATTGGTCCCGCTCCTCGGCAACCTGGACGAACTCTGACCGCTGCCGTAGCGCCTCCGCGCGCGCCGCCGCCGCCTCGGCCCTCAGGTCAGTGCAGAGCAACTGGAGGTCCGCTATCTTAGCGTCCTGCTGAGAAAGGCGCGCGGTAGCCCCGGCGAGCGAGGTCCTCAGGGATCGCAGCGAGCCCCAGACATCGGCCTCGCGGCGGATGAACGACGACTTGGCGGCGCTCCGGTCCGTCAGATCCTGAAAAGGAAAAACAAGACGTCACGACAAACGCCTTGCTCACAGAAGGGAGAAGGCGTGGGGGTCCGGCTTCCCCATCGCGGCCGTCACCCGCCATTGGAGGGCGTCAAGGGAAAGAGAATCAGGGGACATCCGTGACCCCTCCCAGTCGGCCTCCAGGGTCATCTCCCAAAGCGGCAGCCGCCGCTCCGCCAAGGGGAGCACTCTCCGACGATGGATGGCGGCAACCACCCCCGCGGCGGTGAGTCCTCCCTCCCGCAACGCCTGCAGGGCTTGGAGAAGAGGTTCGAGGTTCTTCTGCCTCTCGTGTGGAGTCCCGTGGCGCCAGACGTCGGTGGCGGCCGTGACGACCCGCTGAGAGAACGGCGGGAGCAACTCTTCATCATTCCGGAGGTAGAACCACCGGCGCTGCCACCCCTTGTTCGAGGATGCGAGGACGGCAGGGATATACTGCGATGACCGCGACTGCCTCAACAAAAGGGTGCAGCCGCCGGCCCGCACCGCTGCACGGACCTTCCTCTCCCTCGTCGACAAGGCAAAAAGCTCGGCGAAGAAGAGATGGGTCCACAAATCCCAATGGGGGGCGATCCCCAAATACCCTTCGCACACCGCTGCGAAGATAGCGGCCTGCGAGATGGAGTTGGGGGTGAGGTTGTGCAACTCCACCCCATAGTGGAACAGGATAGCCCGCATGAAGCGGCTCGACGGCACACCAAATCCCCGCTCATGGAAGGAGACGAAGCTCACGACGTACCCCGGTGGCGGGGATGGAGTGACTCCGCCCGTGGGAGGAATCCATTCCGGCCTCCGCTCGTCGGTGAGAGGGCGGAGCAAACCCTCGCCAACGAGTTCCTCCAGATCACTCGCCGTCACCGTGGAGGAGGGCCATGGGTCGCGCGGCGAGATGATGGTCACCCGGCCAGCCATCGCCGAGCGGAAAGGGTGGCGGCGCGAGGGACAGGGAGGGCAGTTTTCTTTTCCCTGGCTAGATCTCTCAGGCTGCAAGAAACCTAAGAGAGAGGCAAGAAGCGGAGCCAAGAACCGTCACCGGACCCTCTCCGGGGTATATAGAGACCAAGATGAAGACGGTTCCAACGTTCCGCCCGGACCGGACGCGGGGTTCAAAAAACACGAAGCAAAACAGCCGTTCCTCGAACGGCTCGCGCACGAAGCGGTGGCCCCGCCAACTACTCACCCCGGCGCATTAACTCCGCGGCTGGACAGGCGGCGCTTCTGGCAGGAGCAGCTGGCGACACTTCGCCTTCGCCAAAATAACCGCGCCAAAAAAGGTACGCAGCGTCGTTCAAATTCGTATCCTTTTTTCCTTTTTCCTCTTTCTCTATCTCTTGCAACAAGGACCGGGAAAGGGGATACCCCCAAAGGGATCCTTCCCCGTGAAGGACCTAGGCTCCGAGCCTCCATACTGATCAGGGGTTCGAAGGCTGGCCCCCCGAAGGGTTCAACAGCCGCCTCAGATCGCGTGGGCCCGACACCCACTACTGGTCAGAGGTTCGAAGGTCGGCCTCCCGAAAGGTTCCACGGCCGCTTCAGGCTACTCGGGCTCCGCGCCCATTACTGATCAGGGGTTCGAAGGCTGGCCCCCCGAAGGGTTCACAGTCGCCTCAGACACCGAGCGAGGGATGACCAGGGGTACGTTCGATACATAACCAAGGCTCGGGCTGCGCTCCCGAGGTACCCTAGGATATTTCCGAGACCAGCGGGAACGATCCTGTAACGGAATCCCATCGGAGGGAGGCAACGAGCCCTCGGACCCCGTCGCCAGGGGACCGGGTCCGGCAGATCACCCGCAGGTACTTTTGGGCGTGCCTCCGGGCCCCTAGCCGACCCCCAACGAACGGGGCACGGACGTCCACTCGGATTACCCGCTTGCAGCTCACCAGAGACACCATGTTCGGTGCCCATCGAGGGTAACATGGCGCTCTCCCCCCCTCCTCCTTGCGGAAAGGCGACGTAGGGGCGTATGTAAAAAAGCCGAGTCTGTCCCTGATCGCCCTCTCGCCCTGTGCGGAGGCTCGGGGGCTGCTCTCGCAAACCCGGCTCCGGCCAAACCGTTGACAGCGTCAACATACCAGCCCGAGAACTTGGGCCCCGACAGTGCACCCGGGCTACGGCCTGTTCGCATGAGGGAACCACCAGACCAGCCGAAGCATTACGCAAGGCATTAAGACCTCGAAGGAGTGAAACCACTCCTCCGAGGCCTCGAGGGCTACACCCGGCGGGTGCGCTCGCGCGCACCCACCGGAACAAAATGCAACCAAGGAAGGCTGGTCCCCTTGCAAAAAAGTGCGACGAAAGCCTCCAAGCGAGTGCTAACACTCCCTTCGAGGCTCGGGGGCTACTGTCGGGGACCAAAATTAGGGGTACCCTCAAGATGCCTAATTCTCAGCTGGTAACCCCCATCAGCATAAAGCTGCAGAGGCCTGATGGGTTTGATTAAGTCAGGGATCAGTCCATACGAGCGACTCGATCGCGCCTCGCCCGAGCCTAGCCTCGGGCAAGGGCAGCCAACCCTGAGGTGTTTCCGTCTCGCCCGAGGCCCCCTTTTTTACGGCAGACGCATCTCCGGCTCGCCCGAGGCCTTGCCTTCGTTAAGAAGCAACCCTGACTAAATCACCGCGCCGACCGACCGAGTCGCAGGGGCATTTAACGCAAAAAGTGAGGCTGACAGGCAGCCAAGCCTTGCCAAAGGCGCCATAGGAAGCTCCGCCCGACCCAGGGCTTGGACTCGGGCTAAGGCCCCGGAAGACGGCGAACTCCGCTCCGCCCGACCCAGGGCTCGGACTCGGGCTAAGGCCCCGGAAGACGGCGAACTCCGCTCCGCCTGACCCAGGGCTCGGACTCGGGCTAAGGCCCCGAAAGACGGCGAACTCCGCTCCGCCCGACCCAGGGCTCGGACTCAGGCTAAGGCCCCGGAAGACGGCGAACTCCGCTCCGCCCGACCCAGGGCTCGGACTCGGGCTAAGGCCCCGGAAGACGGCGAACTCCGCTCCGCCCGACCAGGGGCTCGGACTCGGGCTAAGGCCCTGGAAGACGGCGAACTCCGCTCCGCCCGACCCAGGGCTCGGACTCGGGCTAAGGCCGCGGAAGACGACGAACCCCACTTCGCCCGACCCCGGGCTCGGACTCCGCCCTGGTCTCTGCCGAACAACCCCCGCCTCGCCCGACCAGGGAGCTCGGGCTCGGCCTCGTCCACAGAAGACAGACTCGACCTCGGCCTCGGAGGAGCCCCCACGTCGCCAGACCTAGGGCACAAGTCCGCCACGTCAACAGGAGGCGCCATCATCACCCTACCCCGAGCCGACTCGGGCCGCAGAGAACAAGACCGACGTCCCATCTGGCTAGCTCCGCCGGATAGGCAATGATGGCGCCCCGCTAGACCCATGACGACGGCGGCTCTCAGCTCCCTTACGGAAGCAGGGGGACGTCAGCAAGAGCCCAACTATTCCGACAGCTGTCCCTCCGCCAGGCTCCATTGCTTCTCCGACAGCCACGACGCCACCCCGGCTGGGTGCCAAGATCTCTCCGGCTGCCACCTTGGCATGTACCTAGGGCACTAGCTCTCCCCCGCTAGACACGTAGCACCTTGCTACACCCCATTTGTACACCTGGATCCTCTCCTTACGTCTATAAAAGGAAGGACCATGGCCTTCTTAGGTTGGCCCCACGGGAACGAGGGCAGGGGCAGGAGCTCTCTTGGGGCCGCTCGCTCCCCTCACCCGCGTGGACGCTTGTAACCCCCTACTGCAAGCGCACCCGACCTGGGCGCGGGACGAACACGAAGGCCGCGGGATCTCCGCCTCCCTCACGACCCGGCTCCGGCCACCTCGCTCTCCCCCCTTCGCGCTCGCCCACGCGCTCGACCCATCTGGGCTGGGGCACGCGGCACACTCACTCGTCGGCTTAGGGACCCCCCCGTCTCGAAACGCCGACAGCGTCGAATTAGTCAGGTTAAGTTAATTCGTATTCTCGTTGACTAGGTCTATAAATAGAATAAATAGAATTATTGGTCTCAATAAATGTTATTAATTTAGCATGCGTATATTGTGATGATCGATTTAGATAAATCGGTAAATCAAGTAATTAAGATACATAGTTTAAAGAGTTAATAAAAAGCTAGGAATAAAAATAGATTTTCTAGTGTAACATGTCAATTTGGTTAATGGATGTAGTCGATGCCCTACTGTGATATCCATGGTGCTTACTGCTTGGTTTTAAGTGTTTCGTCCTTTTTAGCGTAGATTATTTATCCCATACTATGTATACTCATGCTCATACATGTGCATCATGCATCTCATGAGGTACGATAATTAATCGCGTGATGCGGAAGAAGACCCAAGTTGACCCCAAGCGCGGGCTAACCCGCAGGATGATGTTGATGGATGAAACCGAAGATGGATAATCTGGCGAATGTCAAGACAGAAGATGATCGCCAAGTGGACATCGTCTAACAACACTAACCTAGTGTTATTCAGGCAAGCCCCAGTGCATGCAACCCCTTCCTTGTGTTTTTATATAATTTTCGCACACTTTAAGTCTAGTGAAATGTGCATTAGGTTTATAGAGTTGCTTGGAACCCTTTGATGCATTGCCTTCCTTGATATCCATACCTTTATAGATACTTCTGGTGAAGTATCAAAATATGAGTTACAAAAATGCTTAGCTCTGCTTAGATCTTGTGGGTAGAAGTTGTCTTTTGCAATAAGGCCTAGCTCAGTGGTTATCCTAAGGAAAGATGGCTTCTACATACAAGAATATTTTCATTGAGAGCGTGGTGGGATCTTACTGCAAAGTTCCCTATAATGCTCTTTTCGTCCTAAGGAAAACAAACAATCCTAAGGATGAAAGTACTTAAATCGGAACTTGGGCTAGGAACAGGTGATGTTCTACCCAGGTTGATTAAGGATTATACTGAATGTAGGCTTGATGATCGAGGACCCTTTAACTGGTCACATGCCTCGTTATGGGTAAGCTTGGCCTCGGGCAGACTAATACCAGAATAAGATACCAAGCAATGGGAGTGGAGAGATGGCGAGAGTAGCGTGTACCCTCCGTGGCAAGAGGCTGGACGGTGGTGTATCTGTGCTCTTGGTTGGCGTGAACCTGATCTGGTCTTAAGAACCCCAGTGGCGAGTTGACATATGCAAGGGTTAAGTGCTACATATGTCGTGTGATTGGAGATCCTCAGCTGAGTATAATCGATTCGGATCGCCGTAACTTCGCGGACATGAAGACTTGGTCACTGCCCTGCAATCTAAGTCATGGATGGAATCTTAATGATCAAAAATCATGTTGGATTGATTAATGTGATGGTGAAATTAGACTAGATGCAAACAAGGTCTATTAATACTTAATCTAGCATTAAAATATTGAAAGTAAGGACTCACTTTAGTAAGCTATTTCTGCAAAAGTATCTAAGTTGATTCTTGCTAAAGCCTCTCCTTGATTCCCAAATCCAGCATATCCTTGAGAGTCTTTTCTTTAGTCAGGTAAGTCTTGCTGAGTAATTCCATACTCAAGGTTTTATTCCCTGTTGTTTTTCAAGTTATAGTTTTGTGCTGCTGACGATGGTGTTAAGTGCCGGTGGGCTCGGCCTTCTATAAGTCTAAGTACTTCATCTATACTTCTTATTGAAAATGGTCACTTAAGCTAGCATATATTTCAAACTTATAAACAATTTATAACATTTCAAAGTTATTTCTTTGTAATCACTCCGATCATGTACAAAGTAAAATTTTTGTAACTTGTAAAATTTGGTAATAAGATTTCCGCTGCAAACTATTGGTGTGTGTGATTTGTGTAATTTAATCTTGCGATCTTGGTTGTAAGTGGTTTATCCGATGTCCCTAGGGCAATCAGACGGATCCTGTTAAGTTATCTGGTGCACATGCATAGCCGTCTGAAGTCTTTGGGACCAGGACAGGTGCATGTGTGCCCAATAACTTGGAGGTTCTGCCACAGCTGGTATCGGAGCAGGATTAAGTATATACGGTCACATATGTATTTTCAAAACAAAAGTTTTGGTTTCGAAAAACCTATTTTCAACTAAACACATTGTTTGGCTTTGAAAAACAGTTTTGAAAAACTATAATGCTAGCGACATCCTCTCTTAAGCCCTAAATTAAGGACTATTAGGTGGCTTATTTAAAAACCAATAACCCACAACCGGGTGGGTATTGCATACATGTGTAATGTTATTTTTGAGGCCATTCAGTTCTGAATGGATCGACGCTCAGGTAAGGTGAGATGTGAGAGCATGACCGAACAACCGTCGGTCTAGGGAAGTACTTAATTGTGGCACTTGACTATATACATGTTCTACATATGAATATACGAAAGCTGCGATGTGGACTAATTTTTTTTTTTTTGGAATTCAGTACCCCACGGATGTGTATGGGTATACAGACATGGGAATACTGAGAAGTGTAATGTACTTGTAACGATGCACCTACGCTCAAGTAAGAAGGTGAGTTACCATAATGAGTTGCCCTATGGTTAACGTGTGGCAACGGCGCCTATGCGTGGCTCGGCGCTTAATGAAGAGCTAGCCTCCATATAACAATATATGGAGTATAAACTATGATAAACTGTCATGTGTGACTTGCATCATTGGGAATTGGGCTGTGATGGAATTTTCTGCAGGTACACTAACCTCGAAACCGTATGTGTAGTTGACGACTAGCAAAATATCGAGAGAGTCGTAAGTATGCCACCGAGATAGAACGCTATCGCCACATTATGTTGGCAAAATTAGTAAGGACGTATAGGACAAGCATGCATCTTGATTGTTGCATCCTATTTGTCACCTATACATCCAAAATGCTTCTCTCATCCTTATTCCAGTAACCATTGATTGTAAATAATATGGTGTCTTAAAGATACATGTTTAGATAGCTTTCAGGTTGTTTAAATTTGACCATTAGTACAAATGTGTTTGCCCTTGTGCTTGATGTGTCGATAGAAGGTTAGTGACTTGTTTGCCTAAACCAAAATTAGGCCATGTTCTTATTTGGTAAACCGAGACCCAAATTTGAATTTACCATTATCCCTCTACGACTAAACTTGTAACACCCACTTTGTAAGAAAGGCTAAAAAGAGAAAGTATATTACTCTATATCTATATGTGTTGTCTATATTTATCATTTCATGAGAACATCACATGAAAACAAATAATTAATAAGAATGTATACCACTAAATTGTGCATCATGCTGGAGTTTAATTGTTTGTGCATTTAATAATAAAGAAAATATCAATAAGGTTACATTAATGATGTGAATTAAGGATTAAAACCTAATTCAAATCTTGGAATTTGGAAATAAAAATGTAAAGAAAGAAATATTATTCAATATAAAATAATATTAAAATTGAATAACTTTACCACATGATGGTGAGAATAAATTGCATAGTTAACATGAACTTGAATTTGCACTTAAGTGGAATTCAAATTTGAGATTTAAATTTGAAAAAAAAATTAGAGAAGAGAATAGAAAATAAAAAGAAAAAAAAGGTGAAAGCGCTGTTTGGGCCGAGACCACAAATTCAGCCCAACTTGAGATTTTCTCTGCGCGGCCCATCGTTGTGCCTCACGATCGCGCGCGAGGCGGCGCCGACAGGCGGGCCCGCCTTGTCAGCCGCGCATACCATCCCACACACTCGTCAACAGGGGCTGCCATGCGGGTCCTGTTTGCAGGCCGTCGGTACCACGCTGTCTCACTGTCGTGCGGGCCCATGCGGTCAGACGCCCCTTCCTCAACAGAATCATCCGCGTCGCGCGGGTGGCCGGTGCTCGACGCGAGATCCCCGGCCATGAGCGCCCTTGGTCGTGGGAAATAAAAGCTTCGGGCGTGTGCAGCATCTCCGATTGACTCGCATGAGAGCCAGCAATCAAACCCTTACCTGTGCGCCACCACCACTGAAGAACTCCGCCGCCGCGGGTGAGCTGCGAGTGTTGCTGAATAGACTCAACGATTAGGCCCCAGTCTGGAGTGCGGGAGCCTCCTCAGGTCGAGCGAGTTACTGCCGAGACTTCGCCTTGACGGATTGTGCGGCGGTCGACCTTGAATTGCTCGCCGACGCCGTAGAATCCTGGGTGTTCCGCCGTGCACCGTGGTCAGGCGCCGTGTGCATGCTCTTCCCCCTGTAAGTCCTTCCCTTGTATTTGAATCATCCTCTGCTGCGCGTAGAACGTCTCGGGTAGGAGCATTAGTGCACGGTGGCGTGGATTGCTTGCGCCGGTGATGGCGCCACCGTACACCGGAAGCGGCGCCGCCATCGGAATGACCGGAGATAGGGGGTTAGCTGGGAACCCTTGATCTGGCGTCGACGGTCAGGATTAGTCGGTCGCATACCCCTTCGCGGGTTGCAATCTGGGCCGCTGATCTCGGGTTAGACGATCGCGATTACCTGGCGAGTGTTTAAATCCGAGCCGTTAGATATGGATCCAAGCACTCAGGATGCATACCGGTTCGGGTTGGTCAGATTTAATCTGGGGCGTCCGTTCCTAATCTGACGGCTAGGATCATCGGATACCCCTTCGCGGCGCGCGTTTTGCTGAAGAGACCCTAGGTTTATTTGAAATAGAACCCGCCGTCCACTGCGCATTGGTCCTGTGTCTCGGTATTTTTAGCGCCGAGGCCCCTGACGTTTCTGGTAATTGAGGCCCAGTCCAGAGATCGTTTAAATTAAAATAAATGAAGTAGAAAATAGATTTTTAATAGGAAAATAATTGCTAGAACTTTGTTATTTCATAGAAAATTCATACTTACTCCAAATTACTCCATTCCAGTTTCTAAAATTTTGTAATTTTATTCTCTATCACCTAGAGCCTCTGTTTTGTCATGAAAACAGTAAGAAATTTATTTCTCACTTAATCGTATTTAAAACACATGAAACCTTTGAAAATTCATAACTTAAATTCTATAACTCCAAAAATTATGATTTCTGTTCCTAGGATTTTATTTTAATATGTAGATTGTTACTGTGTATTTTGTGTATATGTTTGGTGTAATGTTAATTTCTCTATATGCACTTTGCTTGTTTGTATTGTGGCGAGTAGAAGAGCCCGTGACCGAGGATCCTGGTGAGCAGCAGGTTGAAGTAGCTGAGCAGGAGCTCATTGAAGGCAAGTTGTGCCCTTGACCACTTTTTACCCAATAATGTTCTTTAATATCACTTATTCATGCATAGGTTAATTTTGATGGGACCCGATAGGTCACCCTAGATTGTTTATCTCATTACCTTGTTTACCCCTGAATCACTTGGGTAGTTTGCTATTGCTTTACATGGTTTTGGGATAATCATTTATTATATCTATGTTCCAATTCTTCTGTTATTCTATTTATGTTCATGTTAAGATCATTAATGTTAATTGGAACATAGAGCTTAACTTGAGAAACACGTGCCACCACAAGGGTTTAATGGGACGCCCTTGGCTGACTAATTAGGAAAGCTAGTGGAAGACTACCTTACCCGAAAGGGGCAAGGGCAGTAGGGGAGTGGTCAGTGTAGGGAGGTCCTTGGTTGATTTTGCTGCGATGGCGGTCAGACAAGAACCCTGCATTGGATCTTCCTATAAACTGTAGCGGGTTTTCTGAAGCTAGTGGAACTTTGTAAAGGCCTCGTAGTGTTACCCTGCCTCGCCTCCTCGGTAGAGGTGTATGGGAAGTCGCGATCCCTTGGCAGATGGGTAACATGACTTGTGGGTAAAGGGTACAACCTCTGCAGAGTGTAAAACTGGTATACTAGCCGAGCTCACGGTCATGAGCAGCTCAGGACTCTCTGATGTTTAAATTATGGAACTTAAATTCAATTTGTCATTCGCATATGCAAGGGTTTGTTATTAATTTTGTTCTATTACTTTATCTATGGTTTGGTATTTACTTACACTTAGTAATTGCTAATAAAATTTGGACCAACTACTTAAAAGCAATGCTCAGCTTGAACCCCTATAATTGATTAGCCTTACACATCACATGAACTCACACTTTTGTGAGTTTATGTCCACTGGTTCTCCACAACTTGTTGAGCTATGATCATGTGTGAGCTCACCCTTGCTGTCTCACACCCCCCCACAGGAGAAGAGCAGGTGGTTCAGGAGGAGCCACAAGGCGAGGAGTATGATCTGATCTAGGTGGCGTTTCTCAGTTGACGTTGGCGCCGACGATCCTTAGTTCGTTTTATCTTTATTATTTTATTTTGTAATAAGTCTTCCGCTCTGTAATAAATACTCTGATGTTTTATGACATTTATCTCTATACACTCTGTTATTATATATGTTGTCTTCTTGGCGCATGTATGAGATGCACCTGGCTTTGTTCCTTAAAGCCGGGTGTGATAGAAGTGGTATCAGAGGAAATGTTGACTGTAGGACGAAACCTAGATAGAAATGGACAAAACCCTTACCTACTTACCTTACTCTGATTCATTATATACTCATCTTATCTTGATCATGTCCCACCTTTTGCTGTCATACTCTGATCATTCTTACCTTTTCTACTCTAAGACAAGATGGATTTCACACCTTGGAATCCTACATTTATGAACTTTTTAGGAGATAGGAGACCTAAGACAAAACTAAAACTATTTTCTCTATTAAAAAAATGTTGATTGATTGTTCTGATGATGAATGCTTGATTTGCTTCTTTGATTGATTGAAACATTATAGACGGGCATCTTAGCATGTACCACCATAAGGTATTGTATTAGCTTTAATAGGTGACACACTAATCTACTTAGCTAATAAATCCCCCGCAGTAACATTCCTCGTAATTACTCGCCTTGTCTACAATTCTTCCTTCCTTACCCTGTGTTTCTAACCCAGATGGACTACCCCTATAGTGTTAGAAGAGAGCACTATAGACATGATCCTTGGTATGTCAAGGTTAAGAAAGGCAGAGGCAGTATATACACTATGCTAAGGGAACCGTAGAACTCACCAGTTCCAAAGGACAAAGATTTGAAGTTGGAATTGCAGTAACTACCGCCACCAGACTAGCGACATTCTTAGTAGATGGGAAGTTTGTTGGTGTCAACATCCGTGCAGTTAGAGATTTTCCGGATGTCTTTCCAGAGGAGTTATTAGGGATGCCACCAGATATGGAAGTTGAGTTGGGCATTGATCTCTTACCTGGGACTGCTCCTATTTCTAAATGGTCATACAGGATGTTCGTAGAGGAGTTGAAGGAACTTAAGAAGCAGTTAACTGAGTTACAAGAGGCTGGGTACATTCGTCCGAGTTCCTCACCGTGGGGAGCGCCGGTTCTGTTTGTACAGAAGAAGGATGGATCACAAAGAATGCGTGTGGATTATAGATCTCTTAATGATGTTACTGTGAAGAACAAGTATCTGTTACCCCGTATTGAGGATCTATTTGATCAGATGAGAGGTACTATAGTATTCTCGAAGATTGATCTCCGATCGGGTTACCATCAGATGAGTATTAGGCCATCAGATATTCCCAAGACAACATTCTCGACTCGATATGGATTATATGAGTTCACTGTGATGTCGTTTGGATTAACCAATGCACCCGCTTGTTTTATGAACTTGATGAACAAGGTGTTTATGGAGTACTTGGACAGATTCGTCATGGTATTCATCGACGATATCCTTGTTTATTCCAAGAGTGATAGCGATCATGAGGAACATCTAAGGTTGGTGCTGCAGAAGCTACGAGATAACCAGCTATATGCCAAGTTCAGCAAGTGCGAGTTTTGGATTGGCGAGGTGCCATTTCTTGGTCATATCATTTCTAATGGAGGAATTTCAGTGGATCCTGTTAAAGTTAAGGAGATAATGGAGTGGAGAGTACCCACTACAGTTACTGAGATTCGGAGTTTCTTGGGACTAGCAGGATATTATCGGAGATTTATTGAAGGATTTTCTAAGATTGCTAAGCCTATGACTTCTCTTTTGGAGAAAGGAAGAGAATTTAAGTGGGATGAGAAGTGCCAAGATAGTTTTGATCAATTGAAGAAGAGATTGATGTCACCCCCAGTATTGGTTATGCCAGATCTACAGAAAGGATTTGATATTTATTGTGATGCATGTGGCCAAGGCTTAGGATGTGTGCTCATGCAAGAAGGACATGTGATTGCCTATGCGTCTCGTCAGTTACGAAGACATGAATTGAACTACCCCACTCATGACTTGGAATTGGCAGCCGTTGTGCATGCACTTAAGATTTGGAGACATTACATTATGGGAACCAAGTGTCAAGTATACACGGATCATAAGAGTTTGAAGTATATATTCACTCAGAAGGATCTCAACCTTAGGCAACACCGTTGGTTGGAGCTTATCAAGGATTATGATTTGGAGATTCACTATCACCCGGGCAAGGCAAATTTGGTTGCGGATGCCTTGAGTCGCAAGGAGCATGTTCATTCAGCTATTGTTGCCCAGCTACCTGATGAGATTGTTGAGGACTTCAGGAGACTTAACCTGGGGATAGTTGCTCATACTGAAGGAGTTACTATTGATGTGGAACCTACTTTTGATCAAGAGATCCGCAAAGGACAAATTGGTGATGCTAAAATAAAAGAGATCAAGGATCTGATTACTGAAGGTCGAGTTCCGGAATTTACGGAAGATGAGCAAGGCACCGTATGGTTCAAGGACAGGATGTGTGTTTCTGATATTGAAAGCCTTCGAGAGACTATTTTAAAAGAAGCCCATGATTCAGATTATTCTATTCACCCTGACAGTACTAAGATGTATCAGGATTTGAAGCGGAAATATTGGTGGTATGGATTGAAGAGAGATGTGGCTGCACATGTGGCTATGTGCGATGTATGTCAAAGAGTTAAGGCTGAACACCAGAGGCCAGCTGGACTATTGCATCCACTGAAGATACCCGAGTGGAAGTGGGAAGAGATTGGTATGGATTTCATTACTGGATTGCCTCGCACCCAGAAAGGATATGATGCTATATGGGTGATTATGGATAGATTGACTAAAGTGGCTCACTTTATTCCTGTGAAGACTACATATAAAGGTTCTCAGCTAGCAGAGTTATATATGGCTCGGATTGTGTGTTTACATGGAGTACCAAAAAAGATCGTGTCCGATCGAGGTTCACAGTGTACCTCAAGATTTTGGAGAAGCTTTCATGAGAACATGAGTACAAAGTTGAATTTTAGTACAGCTTATCACCCTCAGACTGATGGACAAACTGAAAGGACAAATCAAGTTTTGGAGGATATGTTGAGAGCTTGTGCCCTTCAGCATGGAGGAAGTTGGGATAAAAGTTTACCATATGCTGAGTTCTCATATAATAATAGTTATCAGGCCAGTCTGAAAATGTCACCTTTTGAAGCTTTATATGGGAGGAAGTGCAGGACTCCTTTGTATTGGGATCAGACTAGAGAAAGACAATTCTTTGGGCCTGAATTGATTCAAGAAGCAGAAGAACAAGTTCATATAATTCGAGAGAATTTGAGAGTGGCTCAAACCAGGCAGAAGAGCTATGCTAATAATAGAAGAAGACCACTGGAATTTGAAGAAGGAGATTATGTGTACCTCAAGGTGTCACCACTGCGTGGAATGAGGAGATTTAAAGTCAAGGGCAAATTGTCCCCTCGCTACATTGGACCATTCTTGATCTTTAGGCGAGTTGGGGAGATGGCATACCAACTCGAGTTACCGGATAGTCTATCGGATGTGCATAATGTGTTCCATGTATCTCAACTGAAGAAATGTCTCCGTGTCCCTGAGGAACAGTTACCAATGGAAGAGCTCAGTGTTCAAGGTGATTTGACTTACACGGAGTACTCGATCAAGATTTTGGATACATTAACTCGAGTTACAAGGAATAAGGTGATAAAGATGTGTAAGGTACAATGGAGTCACCACGGTGAAGATGAAGCAACTTGGGAAAGAGAAGAAGAGCTTCGCATAGATTTTCCCCACCTTTTCCCTAGATCTTCTTAAATCTCGAGGACGAGATTATTTTTAAGGGGGGTAGGATTTGTAACACCCACTTTGTAAGAAAGGCTAAAAAGAGAAAGTATATTACTCTATATCTATATGTGTTGTCTATATTTATCATTTCATGAGAACATCACATGAAAACAAATAATTAATAAGAATGTATACCACTAAATTGTGCATCATGCTGGAGTTTAATTGTTTGTGCATTTAATAATAAAGAAAATATCAATAAGGTTACATTAATGATGTGAATTAAGGATTAAAACCTAATTCAAATCTTGGAATTTGGAAATAAAAATGTAAAGAAAGAAATATTATTCAATATAAAATAATATTAAAATTGAATAACTTTACCACATGATGGTGAGAATAAATTGCATAGTTAACATGAACTTGAATTTGCACTTAAGTGGAATTCAAATTTGAGATTTAAATTTGAAAAAAAAATTAGAGAAGAGAATAGAAAATAAAAAGAAAAAAAGGTGAAAGCGCTGTTTGGGCCGAGACCACAAATTCAGCCCAACTTGAGATTTTCTCTGCGCGGCCCATCGTTGTGCCTCACGATCGCGCGCGAGGCGGCGCCGACAGGCGGGCCCGCCTTGTCAGCCGCGCATACCATCCCACACACTCGTCAACAGGGGCTACCATGCGGGTCCCGTTTGCAGGCCATCGGTACCGCGCTGTCTCACTGTCGTGCGGGCCCATGCGGTCAGACGCCCCTTCCTCAACAGAATCATCCGTGTCGCACGGGTGGCCGGTGCTCGACGCGAGATCCCCGGCCATGAGCGCCCTCGGTCGTGGGAAATAAAAGCTTCGGGCGTGTGCAGCATCTCCGATTGACTTGCATGAGAGCCAGCAATCAAACCCTTACCTGTGCGCCGCCGCCACTGAAGAACTCCGCCGCCGCGGGTGAGATGCGAGTGTTGCTGAATAGACTCAACGATTAGGCCCCAGTCTGGAGTGCGGGAGCCTCCTCAGGTCGAGCGAGTTACTGCCGAGACTTCGCCTTGATGGATTGTGCGGCGGTCGACCTTGAATTGCTCGCCGACGCCGTAGAATCCTGGGTGTTCCGCCGTGCACCGTGGTCAGGCGTCGTGTGCATGCTCTTCCCCCTGTAAGTCCTTCCCTTGTATTTGAATCATCCTCTGCTGCGCGTAGAACGTCTCGGGTAGGAGCATTAGTGCACGGTGGCATGGATTGCTTGCGCCGGTGATGGCGCCACCGTACACCGGAAGCGGCGCCGCCATCGGAATGACCGGAGATAGGGGGTTAGCTGGGAACCCTTGATCTGGCGTTCGACGGTCAGGATTAGTCGGTCGCATACCCCTTCACGGGTTGCAATCTGGGCCGCTGAACTCGGGTTAGACGATCGCGATTACCTGGCGAGTGTTTAAATCCGAGCCGTTAGATATGGATCCAAGCACTCAGGATGCATACCGGTTCGGGTTGGTCAGATTTAATCTGGGGCATCCGTTCCTAATCTGACGGCTAGGATCATCGGATACCCCTTCGCGGCGCGCGTTTTGCTGAAGAGACCCTAGGTTTATTTGAAATAGAACCCACCGTCCACTGCGCATTGGTCCTGTGTCTCGGTATTTTTAGCGCCGAGGTGTGGGGGACAGATATCCCCCGGGTCCACTGGCAGGGTAAAAGACCTCACGAAGGGCCCAAGGACCCAATAAGTCGTAAGGTCATTCCTTCATGGGCCTGGGGAGAGACAATCAGCAAACCAAACCGACGTAAAGCCGGATCGACGCAAGTCCAGATGGCCCCGCAACGATGAGCGAGAAATCACAACAGAAGATCCGACTTTCCCGCGCTGGAGCACCATGCAGCAGAGCCAGGCGAGGATAGGTCGGCTAAATCATAGGAAGATAGACTCAAACAGTTCACTATCTTTTAGGTGCACGTTGTTATCATAAGCACATGTATTGCCCCATGGTCGAATATATAAGGCCCAGGGGGCACCCCTTCAGAACGATCGAAGACACTACCCAACCATCTACCTCAACCCTCCACGCTCTTGCTTTAGAAAACCACTTTGTAATCCATAACACGAAGCATCTCTGCCAGGACGTAGGGTGTTACGCATCTCTAAGCGGCCCGAACCTGTAAACATTGTCTATTGTCCCTCGTGCATTTGACACGAACCATTTTGCTACAGTCGGCGACACCATCCTACTCCTAAAAACACCTCGAGGGGCAACCCCGGGTGTGCTGTCGGACCCAAAACACCGACAGCTGGCGCGCCAGGTAGGGGGGTGTCAACGATCTAAGTTAGCTCAATGGCCGTCACCATCCACAACAAGATCACCTTCCGTCCCGGATCCACGTTCTGCTTTGGGACGATCTCGTCCATAGCCAACGAAGAGGGAACTCTACACCGCGTTGCTGATCCGCCGAGAAAGAAGCCTCCTCCAACAAACTCCGAAAATATCGGAGAAGCGCAATCTCCAGCTCTCCAAAAGAGGATCGCTACGACAGCCACACCATTCTACCCTGACGTTCTTTTCATCGGGAGAGTGGAGTCACCTCCCGTCTCTGACGACGAGCCGACTGCGCCAGGGGAAGAACCACCTCAGCGAGAATCCCGTCGACGAAGAAACCGGCGCCGAAACATCCGGCGACATCACCAAGCCGGAGAACGAGATCCGGAATAGCCTGTCTCGCGAGACGAGGTCTCGGAGATGGGAGAAACTCCGGAAGAACGCGTCTTCAGAGAACGAAGGAACTCCCGACGGCGTGATCGTCGGCGGGCTCAGGAACAAGCCGAGCAAGACGCAAGGCAGCGCCGAGAAAATCCGCTCTTCGGTCGCAACCTGAACCCCGATTTCGCCCGAGCCATGAACACGCCGAGTGAAGTCGGAGGAGTACTAGCTCGGATAGCTGATGGACTCCCTCGGACTCCCGACGCCGAGGGCTATCGACGCCTGTTCACCCAGGAAGCCAACCATCTTCTACCTCTCGCTCACCCTCCGAACGATTTGTGACACGCCATCAACAGTCGTCGAGACGCGCGAAGCTCCATCAACGCTTCGCGTGAATGATGGCATGAGAACGAGATCCGCCACCGGGAGGAGTATGACAGGGATCATGGCATCCCAACTCGGAGTCAAGCCACCAGAGCCGAATCAACGACGGCCTCAACTGGCGGAACTGCCCGGGGAAGGTCGAGGAACCACAACAACTACTCCCCTCCTCGGGACAGACTTCATCCCCGACGACAGGAGGACACATGTGGAGTGTCCGCCCTTACTCCATGCCTTAGGGCCATTCAATGGCCCCCTAACTTCAAGGTATCCAATGTCGATAAATATGAACCTAAGCAGGACCCAGGAGGATGGCTGGCCGTCTACACCACCGCCGCTCGAGCCGCCGGAGCATCTAAAGACATGATGACCGCGTACTTACCCATCGTCCTCGGGCAAGACACACTGTAATGGCTACGACATCTACCTCGACACTGCATCGACGACTGGAGCGACTTCAGTCGACGCTTCACTGCTAATTTTCAGTCCCTCTCCGACAAACCGGCGCAACCATGGGACCTCAAATCCATCAAGCACCGGGGGACGAAACTCTCCGATCATACCTCAAAAGGTTCCAGACCATGAGAAATCGTATCCCCGAGGTCACGGAGGCGGCCGTGATCGAGGACTTCTACAGAGGATCCAATGACTCGGCCTTCGTCCGAGCCATACTACAGAAGGCGCCGACTACCTCCGAGGAGCTGTTCCGGGAAGCCGACTTCTACATCACCGCCGACGAGCGAGCCCAGGACCTCATCGGAGGAGCAAAGCCCGCTCCAGTAGCACCACGACGCGACACGAACCAGCAACCTGACAAACGCTGGGAGAAGAGACCGCGCGAATGCATGCCGCCGGACCACCTGCCTCTCGCGCCCGGGGAGGACCTCGCGGAGGCGAACGCACGCTGGACGACATCCTCGACGCCTAGTGCCCGTACCACAAGGACATGCGCCACAGTCTTCGGAACTGTCGGGACTTCAAGCATTCCATTGGGCACGGCCGACCCTTCCAACCTCTGCTTCCTCCTCCGCCGCGGGGAGGACCAGAAGAACCACGACAACCCCAGCAGCAGGAGGAGGGAGGAGGAGGAGCTTTCCCGCGCGTTGACAGGGAGGTCAACATCATCTTCGGCGGACACGGATCATAGGAGAACAAAAGACAGCAAAAGCTCAACGATCGCCAGATACTAGTGGCAACCACCGGTCCACCCGCTCCGTACCGATGGTCGGAGCACCCAATCACCTTCACTCGGGCAGATCAATGGCTCAACTTCGACCACCCGGGCAAATACCCACTCCTCATCGATCCGGTGATCCGAGAGAGCAGGGTGAAGAAGGTGTTAGTGGACGGGGGGAGCAGCATCAATGTCACCTTCCCCCGGACACTCCGAGGCTTGGGAGTTCACCTCAAAGAACTCCACGAGTCAGACACTCCATTCTTCGGCATCGTGCCAACTGAGGGAGAATACCCGCTGGGCCACATCTACATGCCCGTCACCTTCGGAACTCTGGAGAACTACAGAACCGAGTTCCTGAGGTTCGAAGTGGCGAACTTCGACTGTGGGTACAACGCCATCATCGGGAGGCCGGGACTGGCAAAATTCATGGCCATCCTGCATTACACGTACATGATATTGAAGATGCTGGGACCGCAAGGAATCATAACTGTGCGTGCTGACCTCCAAGGCGCCGTAGAATGTTTCCGAGTGGCCATCCAGGCGGCCCTCACCGCCAAACCGTCGGCGACTTCTTTGACCCAGGCAAACTCTAAGCCTGAGGAAGACCACACAGCACCGGCGAAGGAAGCTCAAGCCGCGACCTCTATGCGGTCGATTGAAGAAACTAAGAGGATCAATCTGGGGTTTGCTGATGAACGCAAAACTGCCATCATCAGCTCTAGCCTGGATGATAAATAGGAAAGCGCGCTCGTCCAGTTTCTGCAAGACAACCGAGACGTATTCGCAAGGCAACCTGCGGATATGCCGGGGGTCCCGAGAGAGCTGGCCGAGCACAAACTGAAGGTCTATCCCCAAGCAAGGCCAATCTGGCAAAAACTACGTCGTTTCACGCCCAACAAGAGAGGCCATTCGCGCTGAGCTGGCCCGCTTGGTCGCGGCTGGGTTCATTAGAGAGGTGTTACATCCTGAGTGGTTAGCCAACCCTGTTCTTGTACTAAAAAAAATAAAGTGGATTGGCGCATGTGCGTCGACTATACTGATCTCAACAAACATTGTCCGAAGGATCCTTTCGGACTCCCAAGGATAGATCAGGTGGTAGACTCCACCGCTAGATGTTCTGTGCTATCTTTTCTGGATTGCTATTCCGGATACCATCAGATCAGCTTGGCAAAGGAAGACGAGGAAAAAACGGCGTTCATCACTCCGTTTGGTGCTTTCTGTTATACCTCCATGCCGTTCGGCCTCAAGAACGCTGGAGCGACTTATCAGAGAGCCATCCAAACATGCTTAGCCGATCACTGGGGCAAGCGTGTGGAAGCCTACGTAGACGATGTGGTAATCAAAACGGAGAACTCGGAGAACTTCATCGAAGACTTGCAGCTGGTTTTCAACAGTCTACGGCGGTATCGGTGGAAGCTTAATCCCGAAAAATGTGTTTTTGGGGTATCAGTAGGGAAGCTACTCAGATTTATTGTAAGCCACCGGGGAATTGAAGCTAATCCGGAAAAGATCGAAGCTATCATGAAAATGGAAGCTCCACGATCACAAAAGAAGGTTCAATGACTTACCGGATGTATGGCAGCTCTGAGCAGATTTATATCCAGGCTGGGAGAAAAAGGTTTACCGTTTTACAAGCTACTCAAGAAGGTGGACAAGTTTCAGTGGACTTCAGAAGCGCAGGAAGCCTTGGACACACTGAAACAATTCTTGACAACCCCACCAGTACTGAAACCACCACGGCGAGCCACGTCAAGTTAACCAGCTGAAGATCTGTTGCTATATATCTCTTGCACGACTCACGTGGTAAGCACCGCGTTGGTAGTCGAGCGAGCAGAAGAAGGACATGCCTACCCTGTGCAACACCCCGTTTATTTCATCAGTGAAGTTCTGGGTCCCTCGAAGAAAAGTATCCTCAAGTGCAGAAGCTATTATATGCAGTACTTCTAACTGCCCGCAAGCTGCGTCACTACTTTGATGACCACAAAATCATGGTAGTCACCAGTTTTCCGATAGGGGATATTCTCCACAACAAGGAAGCCATTGGCCGAATAGCCAAGTGGGCCTGTGAACTGGGATCTCATGACATTGAATTTCGACCTCGTACTGCCATAAAGTCCCAAGCATTGGTTGACTTCGTATCAGAATGGACTGAACAACAAATACCAGAGAACCCGAAAACTACGGAGGTATGGAGGATGTATTTTGATGGCTCGCTGAAGCTGCAGGGAGCAGGCGCAGGAATTCTCTTCATCGCGCCTGGAGGCGAACACCTCAAATATGCCCTCCAGCTGTTATTTCCAGCCTCTAACAATGTAGCCGAGTATGAAGCTCTGATCCATGGACTAAACATCGCCATATCATTGGGCATCAAGAGATTGATGGTATACGGAGATTCTCTGGTGGTCATAATTCAGATAAACAAAGAATGGGACTGTTCGAGGGATTCGATGGGAAAATACTGCACTGCCGTCCGGAAACTAGAAGATAAGTTTGAAGGTCTAGAATTTCATCATGTGGAGAGAGATCGAAACACGGCAGCTGATGTATTGTCCAAGTTAGGATCCAGCCGAACTCAGGCCCCACCCGGAGTCTTCGTGCAAGAAATATCACGACCGAACATCTCAACAGATCAAGCAGAAGAATGTAATATCATGGATCAACCCGGGTCAGACTCTGACGACTGGAGAAGGCCGATCATCAGATATATAAAGAATGAAGAGGAACCAGATGACAAAAATGCAGCCGAACGCATCGCCAGATAGTCAGCCCACTACACACTCATTGGAGAAACATTGTACAGAAGGGGTGCATCAGGCGTCTTCATGAAGTGCATTCTCTCATCCACTAGGAAGCAACTTCTAGATGAGGTCCATGCTGCGCAATGTGGAATACACGCAGCATCCAAGACACTAGTCGGGAAGGTCTTCAGGTCAGGATTCTATTGGCCAATAGCGAAAAACGATGCAGCCGAGTTAGTTCAGAGGTGCGAAGCTTGCCAGTACTTGTCAAAGCAACACCATTTACCAGCACAGCAATTGCAGACCATACCGGTAACTTGGCCCTTCGCATGCTGGGGACTAGATATGATTGGACCTTTTAAGAAAGCTCAAGGAGGATACACTCATGTACTGGTAGCAATCGACAAGTTCACCAAATGGATAGAATTCAAACCCATTGCTTCCTTAACCTCAGCCAAGGCCGTGGAATTCATACAAGACATAATATTCAGATTCGGAATACCAAACAATATCATAACTGACTTGAGATCCAACTTCACAAGTTCAGAATTCTTCGACTTCTGCGAGCAAAAGGGCATTCAGATCAAGTACGCTTCGGTAGCGCACCCGAGGGCCAACGGGCAGGTTGAGTGAGCTAACGGGATGATACTAGAGGCACTCAGGAAAAGGGTCTTCGAAAAGAATGAAAAGTTCGCAGGAAAGTGGATACGCACGCGAATTGCCCTATGTCGTCTGGAGCCTAAGAACTCAACCTAGCCGAGCTCTGCATGGAAACACTCCCTTCTTCATGGTCTATGGATCAGAGGCAGTATTACCCGCCGATCTCAAGTTCGGGGCGTCGAGGTTGGTCTTTGAAAGCATAGCAGAAGCTGGAGCTACTAGGCTGGAGGACATTGATGTACTCGAAGAAGAACGGCTGAACGCAGTAATTCAATCAGCACGGTACCAGCAGACTCTGAGACGCTATCACGACAAGGCCGTGCGACAACGATCCTTCTCAGTAGGAGATCTCGTCCTCCGCCGAATTCTAACGGGGGAGGGACGACACAAGTTATCGCCCTTATGGGAAGGATCATTCATAGTAGCAGAAGTCACTCGGCCAGGATCATATCGTCTAACTCAAATGGACGACACAGAAATTGGGAACTCCTGGAATATAGAACACCTCAGGAAGTTTTACCCCTAGCTGAATTTCAAAAGCTATCGAGACGACAATGTACTCTGTAAAACGGGAGATATGTCATCAATAAAGAAGGCTTCAAAGATACTCAATTTGTTCATGATTGACTAGCACTCTTACTTAACTTGGGGTGACCACTATGCCCTGCTAACGGAGCAATCGGTTTAAGTCGACAAAGACTTAAGACGGTGCAACATGCTCACGCTTACTTAACTCGGGGTGACCACTATGCCCTGCTAACGGAGCAATCGGCTTAAGTCGGCAAAGACTTAAGACGGTGCAACATGCTCACGCTTACTTAACTCGGGGTGACCACTATGCCCTGCTGTTGGGGACTTGTTCTCAAATGCTAAGAGTTAAGAACAAGGCAACATAAAAAATGTTAAATATTAAAGTCCTTCATCCTTCGGAACATTATTCCCCTTCGGGAATAATGTGTTTTGGACGAAGGTCATAAGAGACATACCTTCGTAAACATAACAAGTAATGACGAAGGATTTATATAAGGCATGAAGTATGACATGAATATCATCATAAAATCATTTCTATTAGTCATGAAAAGATAGAAATGATTTTAAATTACAAATGTACCTTCGGTCCTGAGAGAAGGTAAAAGTACAAGCGTGACGCAAAAGCCAATGCCAAGTCAGCGTGAACAGTACGGGAGTACTGTTCACCTATTTATAGACGCGGGACGCAGCCCACGTAAAATTACATTCATGTCCATTACATTTCTCAATGACTTATGGAAATCTGTCAAGGTTCACGTAGTCTTTTCATCTTTAAGTCGGTTCCCTCCTCTGCTACCGCGACGAAGCTTCCCTGCGCACGGCTTCGGCTGTGCACCACCCTTCGCAAAGCTTGGTAATCAGCCCGTCCTTCGTCTGGTTTAGGCTTCGTCCTGACCGTACTTCATATTCATAGTTCTGAATCCGAAAGCACCTGTTCACATAGTTCACTTGGAAAACATTGTCAAATCATGTTTTTGAGGACCTTCGGAGGACGAAGGCCCCCAACAGTAGCCCCTCGCAATATTAATTTGTCAATGATAAATTCAGATTGTGAAATGGACGAAGGCCCTGAGCCGAAGGTCCGAAAAAACACCTTCCCTTTGCTAGAATAGCAACACTTCACTGACAAGTGGGGTCTTTTAATTTTCACCGCCCCGGGGATATAAATAAGATCATACCGCAAGCTTATTTGGTACGCACACTTGCCATCTGCTTCGGCCCACTAAATTTTTAGCTCGTGTGCACTAAGATTTGCTGATCTTTTTGATTTTGAAGCTTCGGACTTGGAAACAGTTTTTTAGCGCTTCCGAAGATGTCTGAAGGTAAGAAGATCACTGCTGAGACGAAGCTGAGTCTTGACGAAGAGAAGAACTTGGGGTTCATTATGGCGATGGCGGAGACCAATACAGAGAAAATCACCAAGGAAATTCTTGAAGGTCTGTCCGAAGATACTGATGACAGCGACAACTTTGATGTAGAAAGTGGTGGGGAAGAGGCCGAAGATCGGCCGTGGCGACCAAGCCACACAGTTTTTGGGAAAACCACTATCAAGCAGAGTCATATTGATAATATGAGGGGGCGGTATTTTCGAGATATATCTATTGTGAGGGCTGACGCTGGAGAAAAGACTTCTCCCACCCCTGAAGAAGATGAGGTCGTAATCTTCCGAAGCTTCCTCAAGGCTGGGCTTCGATTCCCCTTAAGCAACTTTGTTGTTGAAGTCCTGAAAACATTTCAAGTCTACCTTCATCAGATTACTCCCGAAGCCATCATAAGAATGGGGGTATTTGTCTGGGCTGCGAGAAGCCAAGGTTTGGAACCAAACGCTAAAAGCTTCTGCAACATTCATGAGTTACTATACGAAACGAAGCCCTGGGGAAAAGAGCAATATCACAACAACTTTGGGTGTTACAGCTTCGGCGCCCGCTCCGGGTCAAGCTGCCCTGTGCCGACCTTTCGGAAGAGGTGGCCCGGAGCCTGGATGACTGAATGGTTCTATGTGAAGAATGACCTAACAGCGCAAGAGAATGTCAAGAGTATCATTATGCGCCCCATCTAGCAACGCTTCGGACTTCGAAGGCCGAAGATTGAAATGGATGAGGCAGCCGAAGAGTGCCAAAGAGCCTTCGGCGTAATCTGCTCTTTCATTGGGACAAGGGACTTGGTCCAAGAGCACATTGCCTTCAGGGTATGGCCACTTGCAGAAAAATGGGAAATGCCGAAGGAGACCATCAAAGAGTCCGACGAAGGCGGACTAGTCAGATTAAAATATACATTCAAATATGGGGATAAATTTGTTGAACCTGACGACGACTGGTTGAAAAGCATTGAAATATTAAGTGACGAACTTCTGGGGGCATATTCGAAGGCTGAGAACACTGCGTTATCAGCAGCCTTCGGAGGCCGAAAAAAGAAGAGACTCAACCGGGTGTTTGATGCAATCGGGTTCGTCTACCCTGACTATCGTTATCCCATTCGAGGGCAGAAAAGGAAAAACACAACCTCTGCAAAAGAAGAAGTTGCAACTGCTCCTAGCGAGCCAGAACCGAAAAGAAAGAGGATAAAGGTCCTCACACATCGGCCACGCCATATTGAACCAGCTTCGGTGCCTGAGTTCACCGGAGAAACTTCTTCGGCCACCGAAGCTGAACAGCCAACCTTGCTGCCAGAAATTGCAGAGATGGCCGAAGCGCCATCCACAGAAAAAATGGAAGAAGCGAAAAAACCGACTAAGGAAAAAACATCAGAAGTTTTGAGTCCTGCAGCAAATGTCGAAACAGCAAAAAACCAAAAGGGTCCATCGGTGACCCCAAAAAGGAAAAGAATGGTAAACGTACTAGATGTCTTGGAGACAATTAAGTCTTCAAGCACAACTCCAAAAAAGAGTGTTGAAGTTGCTGAAGCTTCTACTGAGGCTTCGACGCAACAAGCTGAAGCTGAAGCTGGGCCTTCAGAGCCCTACAAGGAGCAACCTTTGGAAGCCGAAGCAATAAAAATACCAGAACCAGTTTTAGTTGAAGAAACTGACACTGCCATCCCCGAAGCGCCTGCCAGCATGTGTGATTACATCATACGACATGCTTCGGGGAAAAAACTATCTGAAGAAGAAACTCATGAAGCCAACCATTATGCGAAGGAGCTAAAATATCCGAAGGGGGCAGTAATATTCAATGGGACGAATGAAGATGACTTCTTATACTGCCTGCCTGATAACAAAGAGCTATCTGTCTGCCGAGAGATGGCGAGGAGTATAGGCTTCCCGAAGCTCGAAGCTGGATTAAGCGCCATGACGAAAGAGGATCTCGCAGACAGTCTTGCGTACAATAGCCTAAAGGTATGAGAAATTAAGCGCTTGAAAAATCCTCTCTCTTTTTTTTAATACGCAACTCATTCCTTTATTCTTATATGGATTCTTTTTCGTATAGGGCTTGATCCTAAGCAACGCACTAAGAGCCCAAAAGAGCGCCGAAGATGAAAGCTATGAAATTGCGTTCAACAATTTGCGTTCCGAAGTTATCAAACTGAGAAACGAAGCTCTGGAAAAGGACAAAATTCTGCTTACACTGGTAGACAAGGTAAAGAAGGACGAAGCTGCTTCAAAAACCCAGGCCGAAGCCCAAAAGCGCGAGATTAAAGATCTTCAGAAACAGCTGGCTAGAGCTAAAGAGGAGCGCGTGCTTGAGGAAACAAAACGAGAACTTAGTGATCATATGGTCAATAAATTGGAATTAAGAGTTAAGGAGCTTCGCGCATCTCAGAGGAAATGCTATGTCAAATCTGTAGAATGCGTCAAGAGGATAAAATCCAGCTTCGCCAGCGTTGGCGCCTTTTCTAGCGACGAAAATTTTCCAAGAGGCAATCCCGAAGGTCCACTGGATTGGATCAATCACGAAGCAGAAGCCTTCGAGGAAATCCTGAGCAGCCGCAGTGACATCTGCGCTTTTTCAGGTGCGAGAGGAGTTGCTGCTGTTCTAGAGAAAAAAAGGTTGTGAACATATAAAATCTTTAGCTCAGTCCGAAGCTGCTCTGTCCTCTGAAGACATTAAAGATCCGTCAACCGAAGCAAGCATGGTTGGCGGTAAATTCTTCACTGATATCTGGGACAATGGCGGCCGAGAAATGGCGCAAGAAATAATTCAAAGAAGTGAAAAAGGCATCCATGATGCAAGGAAAGTGGCAGAGGCTGCCGAAAGAAGTACAGAGCCCGAAGAGAAATTAGGTATTAATTAGTCGTTCTTGTTGTGATGTAACTTTTATTTCAAACTTTGTTCGCGATTTGCAATAGTAATGCAGAAATGTTCTCTTCCCTCAGAACCTGCTGGATCGCTCGCTGACCCTCATACAAAAGGGGATGACGAAATTAAGCAAATGGCCGAAGCTATCATGGATAAAGTTGTTGATCAACTTCTAAATGAGGCCGCCGAAGCAGTATTAAGAGAAGACTAGATGCTATTTAGAAAAAACATTTAAAGTGTAATCTATGTAACATTTTGTACATTTGAACGTAATATACAAGTCTCTTTTCATTATTCAATTCTTTACGATGCATGAAACTCTACATACGTACCATTTTTGAGCCTTCGGCGAAAAAACACCTTCCCTTCTTTTCATGCTTCGTGAAGAAGACATTCTTCGCTAAAATTATTCTGATGAATCACCTCCATGCTTCGTGAAAACATTCTCCGAAACTATACAATTTCGATGTCGCTCTGATAAAGCTCGTCCATGCTTCGTAAAAATATTCTCCGAAGCTGTATTCCGAAGCTATACAATTTCGATGTCACTTTCTCAAAGCATCCTTTCGAAGGTTGATAGTGTCCCCTTTTCTTGCCAAATGCAATATGATGCATGATGCTTATGCTATGCAAAATGATGTGATGATGTTATGTTATGCAAATGTCATTTGTTCCGAAGATACACACAAAATTTATTCGTAAGCTCTGCATTCCCTTAGGAACGTCTTTGGAGCTTCTTCGCCTTTCACTTAGACGGTATAAGCTCTGCATTCCCTTAGGAACGTCTTTGGAGCTTCTTCGCCTTTTACTTAGACGGTATAAGCTCTGCATTCCCTTAGGAACGTCTTTGGAGCTTCTTCGCCTTTTACTTAGGCGGTATCAGCGTTGACTTTTCGCTGTAAGCTCTGCATTCCTTTAGGAACGACTTTTGAGCAGAAAACTTACACTGCGCTCCCTTTGGAACGGCTTTTTGTGACTTCATGAACTTACTCTGCGTTCCTTAGAACGACTTTCTGTTACTCCGAAGGATTTTTAATACTTCGAAGGTCCTCCTTGTTAACGCAAAAACTTCAGCAACTTAAGCCTGTGGAGAAAATAGATTTTCCTCGTGGGAAACAGCGAAATTATTACATGGAAACTATCAATGTTTTTTGCTACACAGAAAATAGAACTGAATAGAAAAGACTGCTGTCAAAGGTAGGATATGTGTCAATAAATGTGCTTCGACTCTGGCACAGTGCTGTTGACTGTGCGAGCTTCGGATTGTTCTCTGAAGTCCCTTTGATGTGGAGCATATTGACTCCCTTCTGGCTGTTGACCCTGTTGCAATGGAGGTGGAGGCGGAGGCTGTTGCCAGGAAGCTTGAGGTTGACTTGCCGAAGCTACAGAAGCTGCAGGGTGATTGTCTATGTATTGTGGGATGTAAGGCGGATGATACGAAGCAGTATGCATGACCTGCTTCGGCTGAGCTTGTTGAGATGCAGCTTCGGCTATCTCCTTTTGCTTCTGGATTGTAATATGGCACGTCCTGGTGGTATGGCCCTTGCTTTCTCCACAGAACAAGCAAAACAGTTTCCTTGGTTGATCTCCGAATCTTCCGCCGAAGCCCCTGGCACCTCTGCCTCTTGGAGCTGGTGGCCGAAAGGAAGTTTGTTGTTGCCCCGAAGCCTGTGAGGAGCACTGCGGTCTGTTCTTGAGAGCACCTAGAGGGGGGGGGGGTGAATAGGTGATCCTGTAAAAACTTCAAACTTAAGCCACAAAAACTTGTTATGTGTTAGCACGATTATTGCCAAGTGGCTAAGGTGAAGTCTCAACAAAACACAATACCACAAGAGATCAAGACAGAGGTGACACAGTGGTTTATCCCGTGGTTCGGCCAAGCCAATGCTTGCCTACTTCCACGTTGTGGCGTCCCAACGGACGAGGGTTGCAATCAACCCCTCTCAAGCGGTCCAAAGACCCACTTGAATACCACGGTGTTTTGCTTTTCCTTTCACTATCCCGTTTGCAAGGAATCTCCACAAATTGGAGTCTCTTGCCCTTACAAGTATAATCACAAAGAAAGCACAGAGTAAGGGAGGGAAGCAACACACACAAATCCACAGCAAAAGCGCACACACACGGCCAAGACTCGAGCTCGAATGAATATCTCAGAGTTCACACTAGAACAGAGCTCGAATCACTTAGAATCACAAACGAATGCGCAAAGAACTTGTGTGGATGATCAAGAATGCTTAAGAGTTGCTTGTGTATGTCCTCCATGCGCCTAGGGGCCCCTTTTATAGCCCCAAGGCAGCTAGGAGCCGTTGAGAGCAATTTTAGAAGGCCATCCTTGCCTTCTGTCGTCGGGGGCACCGGACAGTCCGGTGCACACCGGACACTGTCCGGTGCCCGATTTGTTTCCTTTTCTGGCGCTTCCGACCGTTGGAAGACTGCCGGAGATCTGCGAGCCGTTGGCGCACCGGACAGTCCGGTGCACACCGGACAGTCCGGTGCCGTCTTCCGACCGTTGGCTCGGCCACGTGTCGCGCGCCGATCGCGCGGCCGACCGTTGGCCCTGGCCGACCGTTGGCTCACCGGACAGTCCGGTGCACACCGGACAGTCCGGTGAATTTTAGCCGTACGCCGTCGGCGAAGTCCCGAGAGCGGCCAGTTCGCGCCGAGTCGGCCTGGCGCACCGGACACTGTCCGGTGCACACCGGACAGTCCGGTGCTCCAGACCGAGCTGGGACTTGGCTGCACACAGCCAAGTCATTCTCTCCCCTTTTCTCTTTTTCTTCTTGCTGTTTCTAACACTTAGACAAATATGTTAGTCCACCAAACCAATGTACTAAGGCTTAGAAACATACCTTTACTTCATGATTTGCACCTTGTTCCATTTTACAAATAGGCACCTGTGTTGAGCACTAAATCACCAAAATCCTTAGAAATGGCCCAAGGGCACATTTCCCTTTCAGTTCTGCTGACTCCCCTTATCATCATTCTGAGTGAAGCTGTGGATGGACCGGACATGCCTCGGGTAGTATCTTCCTCCGAAGCCCCTGGTCATTTCAGAAAATCTGAAGGCCTCTTCCCTTCTTTGGCGAAAGTCATTGTCAGCACGAATGTACTCATCCATCTTTTGGAGCAGTTTCTCCAAGGTCTGAGGAGGCTTCCGAGCAAAGTATTGAGCTGCAGGTCCAGGACGAAGCCCCTTGATCATGGCTTCGATAACAAACTCATTGGGCACCGTTGGTGCCTGCGCCCTCAAACGTAAGAACCTTCGGACATACGCCTGAAGGTATTCTTCATGATCCTGAATGCACTGGAACAGGGCTTGAGCTGTGACCGGCTTCGTCTGAAATCCTTGAAAACTGGTCAGTAACATATCCTTCAGCTTCTGCCATAAAGTGATCGTTCTTGGCCGAAGGGAGGAATACCAGGTCTGAGCAACACTCCTGACGGCCATAACGAAAGACTTTGCCATTACTGCAGCATTGCCACCATACGAAGACACTGTTGCTTCGTAACTCATCAAGAACTGCTTCGGGTCCGAATGGCCATCGAACATGGGAAGCTGGGGTGGCTTATAGGACGGAGGCCAAGGTGTAGCCTGCAGCTCAGCGGACAGAGGAGAAGCATCATCGAAAACAAAATTTCCATGATGGAAATTGTCATACCAGTCATCTTCGTTGACGAAGTCCTCCTGATGAAGGTCTTTTTGCTGAGGCCTTCTGTTCTGCTCATCGTGAGTAAGATGGCGAACTTCCTCAGAGGCTTCGTCTATCTCTAAGTTTATGGTGATTTATGCCAACACTTCATAAAGCCACTAGAACAAGTGCAAACTCAATTCAAATAACACTTAAATTTATTTTGAATCAATTTTGGCATATATGGATCATCCTTTGCCACCACTTGGTTTGTTTTTGCAAATCAAACACAAATCTCTATCTCTAAGTTAAACACACATGTTTAAGCATAAAGAGAGTCATTCAAAAAGAGATTGATCAAGGATTTCAAAAACTCCCCCTTTTTCCCATAATTACTACTTCTCCCCACAAGAAGCCAACTTTTGACAAGAGAGACAACAAAAGAGCCCCTTTTTCCCATAATTACTACTTCTCCCCACAAGAAGCCAACTTTTGACAAGAGAGACAACAAAAGAGTTTTGACAAACCAAAAGCTCTATTCTACTATTTTCAAAATCTCTCAAGTGGTAGCTGATCCATTTATTGCTTTGGCCTTTATTTTCTCCCCCTTTGGCATCAAACACCAAAACGGGATCAATTTTGGCCCTTTAACCCCATTGCCTCACCAAAAATCTTCAATTAAGAGCAAATGGCAATAAGAGTTCATGAGATGAACTTGGAATAAGTTACCCTCTCATCGGAGTGCAGTGGAAGTCTTTCACGGTCCAAGTCCACCATTTCCCTTTCAATTCTCCTTTGAGACTAAAATAAGCAAACTCAAGCATATGGTTAGTCTCAAAGGGTCAAGTTGTAACATATCTCCCCCTAAACATGTGCATCACTTTGCAACGGACTTGTGAGGTCCAGGGAGTGTTTGTACAACTTGATCACCATAATAAGCAACAAAATGCAGAAAGGACATGATCAAGGCATAAACACATGTATGCTACAATTCAATCCAGGTTCCGCGAATCTAAGACATTTAGCTCACTACGCAGCCTGCAAAAGGTCTTCTCATCTAAAGGCTTGGTAAAGATATCGGCTAGCTGGTTCTCGGTGCTTACATAAAACACTTCGATATCTCCCTTTTGCTGGTGGTCTCTCAAAAAGTGATGCCGGATGTCTATGTGCTTTGTGCGGCTGTGCTCAACAGGATTTTCCGCTATTCGGATAGCACTCTCATTATCACATAGGAGTGGGACTTTGCTCAGATTGTAGCCAAAGTCCCTGAGGGTTTGCCTCATCCAAAGTAGTTGCGCACAACACTGTCCTGCGGCAACGTACTCGGCCTCAGCGGTGGATAGGGCAACGGAGGTTTGTTTCTTAGAATTCCATGACACCAGGGACCTTCCTAAGAATTGGCACGTCCCCGATGTACTCTTCCTATCGACCTTACATCTAGCATAGTCGGAATCTGAGTACCCAATCAAGTCAAAGTTAGACCCCTTTGGATACCAGATCCCGAAGCAAGGCGTAGCAACTAAATATCTAAGGATTCGCTTCACAGCCACTAAGTGACACTCCTTAGGATCGGATTGAAATCTAGCACACATGCATATGCTAAGCATAATATCCGGTCTACTAGCACATAAATAAAGTAAAGACCCTATCATTGACCGGTATGCTTTTTGATCAACGGACTTACCTCCTTTGTTGAGGTCAGTGTGTCCGTCGGTTCCCATCGGAGTCTTTGCGGGCTTGGCGTCCTTCATCCCAAACCGCTTCAGCAAGTCTTGCGTGTACTTCGTTTGGGAGATTAAGGTGCCGTCCTTGAGTTGCTTCACTTGGAACCCAAGGAAGTAGTTCAACTCGCCCATCATTGACATCTCGAATTTCTGCGTCATCACCCTGCTAAACTCTTCACAGGACTTTTGGTTAGTAGAACCAAATATTATGTCATCGACATAAATTTGGCACACAAACAAATCACCATCACAAGTCTTAGTGAAAAGAGTCGGATCGGCTTTCCCAACCTTGAAAGCATTAGCAATTAAGAAATCTCTAAGGCATTCATACCATGCTCTTGGGGCTTGCTTAAGTCCATAGAGCGCCTTAGAGAGCTTACACACGTGGTCGGGATACCGCTCATCCTCGAAGCCAGGGGGTTGCTCTACGTACACCTCCTCCTTTATTGGCCCATTGAGGAACGCGCTCTTCACATCCATTTGGTACAACCTGAAAGAATGGTGAGCGGCATATGCTAGCAAGATACGAATGGACTCTAGCCTAGCCACAGGAGCAAAAGTCTCCTCAAAGTCCAAACCTGCGACTTGGGCATAACCTTTTGCCACAAGTCGAGCCTTGTTCCTTGTCACCACTCCGTGCTCGTCTTGTTTGTTGCGGAACACCCACTTGGTTCCCACAACGTTTTGCTTGGGACGAGGCACCAGCGTCCAAACTTCATTGCGCTTGAAGTTATTGAGTTCCTCCTGCATGGCCAACACCCAGTCCGGATCTAGCAAGGCCTCCTCTACCCTGAAAGGCTCAATAGAGGAGACAAAAGAGTAATGCTCACAAAAATTAACTAATCGAGATCGAGTAGTTACTCCCTTGCTAATGTCACCCAGAATTTGGTCGACGGGATGATCCCTGTGAATCATCGCTCGAACATGGGTTGGAGGTGCCGGTTGTTCTTCTTTCTCCATCACGTGATCATCTTGTGCTCCCCCTTGATCACACGCCTCCTTTTGATGAACCTGTTCATCGTCTTGAGTTGGGGGATGCACCGTCGTTGAGGAAGAAGGTTGATCTCGTTCATCTTGTTCCTGTGGCCGAACGTCTCCAATCGCCATGGTTCGTATAGCGGCCGTTGGAACATCTTCTTCATCTACATCATCACAATCAACAACTTGCTCTCTTGGAGAGCCATTAGTCTCATCAAATACAACGTCGCTAGAGACTTCAACCAAACCCGATGATTTGTTGAAGACCCTATACGCCTTTGTATTTGAATCATAACCTAACAAAAACCCTTCTACTGCTTTGGGAGCAAATTTAGAATTTCTACCCTTCTTCACTAGAATGTAGCACTTGCTCCCAAATACACGAAAGTAAGATACATTGGGTTTGTTACCGGTTAGTAGCTCATATGACGTCTTCTTGAGGAGGCGGTGAAGGTAGACCCTGTTGATGGCGTGGCAAGCCGTGTTCACGGCTTCCGACCAAAAGCACTCGGGGGTCTTGAACTCTCCAAGCATCGTCCTCGCCATATCGATTAGCGTCCTGTTCTTCCTCTCTACCACACCATTTTGCTGTGGTGTGTAGGGAGCGGAGAACTCGTGCTTGATCCCTTCCTCCTCAAGAAACTCCTCCACTTGAAGGTTCTTGAACTCGGACCCGTTGTCGCTCCTTATCTTCTTCACCTTGAGCTCAAACTCATTTTGAGCTCTCCTGAGGAAGCGCTTGAGGGTCCCTTGGGTTTCAGACTTATCCTGCAAAAAGAACACCCAAGTGAAGCGGGAAAAATCATCAACAATAACTAAACCATACTTACTCCCTCCTATGCTTAGATAGGCGACGGGTCCGAAGAGGTCCATATGTAGCAGCTCCAGGGGTCTTGACGTGGTCATCACATTCTTGCTGTGATGCGCTCCTCCCACCTGTTTACCTGCCTGACAAGCTGCACAAGGTCTATCTTTTTCGAAATAAACATTTGTTAGACCTATCACGTGTTCTCCCTTTAGAAGCTTGTGGAGGTTCTTCATCCCCACATGTGCTAAGCGGCGATGCCACAGCCAGCCCATGCAAGTCTTAGCCATTAAGCATGCATCTAGACCGGCCTCTTCTTTTGCAAAATCAACTAAATAAAGTTTGCCGTCTAGTACACCCTTAAAAGCTAGTGAACCATCACATCTTCTAAAGACAGACACATCTATATTTGTAAATAAACAATTATATCCCATTTGACATAATTGACTAACAGATAGCAAATTATATCCAAGACTCTCCACTAAGAATACATTTGAGATAGAATGCTCATTTGAAATTGCAATTTTACCTAACCCTTTTACCTTGCCTTGATTCCCATCACCGAATATAATTGAATCTTGGGAATCCTTATTCTTGACGTAGGAGGTGAACATCTTCTTCTCCCCCGTCATATGGTTTGTGCATCCGCTGTCGATAATCCAGCTTGAACCCCCGGATGCATAAACCTGCAAGGCAAATTTAGGCTTGGGTCTTAGGTACCCAACTCATGTTGGGTCCTGCAAGGTTAGCACAAATATTCTTAGGGACCCAGATGCAAGTTTTATCTCCTATGCATCTTGCCCCTAACTTCCTAGCAATTACCTTCTTACCCTTTCTACAAATAGCAAAGGGAGCATTACAAGCATAATAAATGGTAGAAGGTTCATTCACTACTTTCCTAGGAGCATGAGCAATATCTCTCCTAGGCATATGTACAACATTTCTCCTACACATATCCCTATCATGCTTATAAGAAGAACTAGAAGCAAACATGGCATGAGAATCATAAACATGTGAATCAAAATCATTATAAGCATTTCTAGCATTTCTCCTATCATAGTACATAAAAGCATGGTTCTTTTTCGCACTACTAGCCATAGGAGCCTTCCCCTTCTCCTTGACGAAGATGGGAGCCTTATGGCTTGTTAAGTTCTTGGCCTCCTTCTTGAAGCCAAGCCCATCCTTAATTGAGGGATGTCTTCCAATTGTATAGGCATCCCTTGCAAATTTTAATTTGTCAAATTCACTTTTGCTAGTCTTAAGTTGTGCATTAAGACTAGCCAATTCATCACTTAGTTCAGAAATTGAAACTAAGTGTTCACTACAGGCATTAACATCAAAATCCTTACACCTAGTGCAAATTGTAACATTTTCAACACAGGAATTTGATTTACTAGCTACTTCTAGTTTAGCACTTAAATCATTATTAACATTTCGTAAAGTAGCAATGGTTTCATGACAAGAAGATATTTCACTAGAAAGCACTTCATTTCTTTTTACTTCTAAAGCATATGATTTTTGTGCCCCTATAAACTTATCATGTTCATCATACAATAAATCCTCTTGCTTTTCTAAAAGCCTATCCTTTTCATTCAAAGCATCAATCAATTCATTGATTTTATCTATCTTAGATCTATCTAAGCCCTTGAACAAGCAAGAATAATCTATATCATCATCACTAGACTCACTATCACTAGAAGAAGCATAAGTGGAGTCTTTAGTACTTACCTTCTTCTCTCTTGCCATAAGACAAGTGAGACGCTCGTTGGGGAAGAGAGCCGATTTGTTGAAGGCAGTGGCGGCGAGTCCTTCGTTGTCGGAGTCGGAGGAGGAGCAATCCGAGTCCCACTCCTTTCCTAGATGCGCCTCGCCCTTTGCCTTCTTGTATTGCTTCTTCTTCTCTCTTTTGCTCCCCTTTTCCTGGTCACTTTCATTATCGGGACAGTTAGCAATGAAATGACCAAGCTTACCGCATTTGAAGCATGAGCGCTTCCCCTTGGCTTTGGTCTTGCTTGGTTGTCCCTTATGACCTTTAAGCACCGTCTTGAATCTTTTGATGATGAGAGCCATCTCTTCATCATTGAGCCCGGCCGCCTCGACTTGCGCCACCTTGCTAGGTAGCGACTCCTTGCTCCTCGTTGCTTTTAGAGCAATGGGTTGAGGCTCGTGGAGTGGTCCGTTCAACGCGTCGTCGACGTATCTTGCATCCTTGATCATCATCCGCCCGCTCACGAATTTTCCAAGAACTTCCTCGGGCGTCATCATCGTGTACCTGGGATTCTCACGAATATTGTTCACGAGATGAGGATCAAGTACGGTAAAGGACCTGAGCATTAGGCGGACGACGTCGTGATCCGTCCATCGCGTGCTCCCGTAGCTTCTTATCTTGTTGATAAGGGTCTTGAGCCGGTTGTATGTTTGCGTCGGCTCCTCGCCCCTTATCATGGCGAATCGTCCAAGCTCTCCTTCCACCAATTCCATCTTGGTGAGCAAGGTGACGTCGTTCCCCTCATGAGAAATCTTGAGGGTGTCCCAGATTTGCTTGGCATTGTCCAAGCCGCTCACCTTATGGTATTCATCCCTGCACAAGGAAGCTAGAAGAACAGTAGTAGCTTGTGCATTCTTATGAATTTGTTCATTAATGAACATGGGACTATCCGAACTATCAAAATGCATTCCACTCTCCACAATCTCCCAAATACTAGGATGGAGAGAGAATAGGTGACTACGCATTTTGTGGCTCCAAAATCCGTAGTCCTCTCCATCAAAGTGTGGGGGCTTGCCAAGTGGAATGGAGAGCAAATGTGAATGTGAACTTTGCGGAATACGAGAGTAATCAAAAGAAAAGTTCGAGTTAACCGGTTTTCTCCTCTCGTAGTTGTTGTGGTCCTCGTCCTTTTGGGAAGAAGTAGACTCGTCGCTGTCGTAGTAGATGATCTCCTTGATGCGCCTGGTCTTCTTCTTCTTCCCTTCCTTTCGTCTTTGACCCGAGCCGGAGTCGGTAGGCTTATCGTCCTTCGGCTCGTTGACGAAGGATTCCTTCTCTTTGTCGTTGATCACTATACCCTTCCCCTTAGGATCCATCTATTCGGGCGGTTAGTCCCTTTGTGAATAGAACGGCTCTGATACCAATTGAGAGCACCTAGAGGGGGGGGGGGGTGAATAGGTGATCCTGTAAAAACTTCAAACTTAAGCCACAAAAACTTGTTATGTGTTAGCACGATTATTGCCAAGTGGCTAAGGTGAAGTCTCAACAAAACACAATACCACAAGAGATCAAGACAGAGGTGACACAGTGGTTTATCCCGTGGTTCGGCCAAGCCAATGCTTGCCTACTTCCACGTTGTGGCGTCCCAACGGACGAGGGTTGCAATCAACCCCTCTCAAGCGGTCCAAAGACCCACTTGAATACCACGGTGTTTTGCTTTTCCTTTCACTATCCCGTTTGCAAGGAATCTCCACAAATTGGAGTCTCTTGCCCTTACAAGTATAATCACAAAGAAAGCACAGAGTAAGGGAGGGAAGCAACACACACAAATCCACAGCAAAAGCGCACACACACGGCCAAGACTCGAGCTCGAATGAATATCTCAGAGTTCACACTAGAACAGAGCTCGAATCACTTAGAATCACAAACGAATGCGCAAAGAACTTGTGTGGATGATCAAGAATGCTTAAGAGTTGCTTGTGTATGTCCTCCATGCGCCTAGGGGCCCCTTTTATAGCCCCAAGGCAGCTAGGAGCCGTTGAGAGCAATTTTAGAAGGCCATCCTTGCCTTCTGTCGTCGGGGGCACCGGACAGTCCGGTGCACACCGGACACTGTCCGGTGCCCGATTTGTTTCCTTTTCTGGCGCTTCCGACCGTTGGAAGACTGCCGGAGATCTGCGAGCCGTTGGCGCACCGGACAGTCCGGTGCACACCGGACAGTCCGGTGCCGTCTTCCGACCGTTGGCTCGGCCACGTGTCGCGCGCCGATCGCGCGGCCGACCGTTGGCCCTGGCCGACCGTTGGCTCACCGGACAGTCCGGTGCACACCGGACAGTCCGGTGAATTTTAGCCGTACGCCGTCGGCGAAGTCCCGAGAGCGGCCAGTTCGCGCCGAGTCGGCCTGGCGCACCGGACACTGTCCGGTGCACACCGGACAGTCCGGTGCTCCAGACCGAGCTGGGACTTGGCTGCACACAGCCAAGTCATTCTCTCCCCTTTTCTCTTTTTCTTCTTGCTGTTTCTAACACTTAGACAAATATGTTAGTCCACCAAACCAATGTACTAAGGCTTAGAAACATACCTTTACTTCATGATTTGCACCTTGTTCCATTTTACAAATAGGCACCTGTGTTGAGCACTAAATCACCAAAATCCTTAGAAATGGCCCAAGGGCACATTTCCCTTTCAGTTCTGCTGACTCCCCTTATCATCATTCTGAGTGAAGCTGTGGATGGACCGGACATGCCTCGGGTAGTATCTTCCTCCGAAGCCCCTGGTCATTTCAGAAAATCTGAAGGCCTCTTCCCTTCTTTGGCGAAAGTCATTGTCAGCACGAATGTACTCATCCATCTTTTGGAGCAGTTTCTCCAAGGTCTGAGGAGGCTTCCGAGCAAAGTATTGAGCTGCAGGTCCAGGACGAAGCCCCTTGATCATGGCTTCGATAACAAACTCATTGGGCACCGTTGGTGCCTGCGCCCTCAAACGTAAGAACCTTCGGACATACGCCTGAAGGTATTCTTCATGATCCTGAATGCACTGGAACAGGGCTTGAGCTGTGACCGGCTTCGTCTGAAATCCTTGAAAACTGGTCAGTAACATATCCTTCAGCTTCTGCCATGAAGTGATCGTTCTTGGCCGAAGGGAGGAATACCAGGTCTGAGCAACACTCCTGACGGCCATAACGAAAGACTTTGCCATTACTGCAGCATTGCCACCATACGAAGACACTGTTGCTTCGTAACTCATCAAGAACTGCTTCGGGTCCGAATGGCCATCGAACATGGGAAGCTGGGGTGGCTTATAGGACGGAGGCCAAGGTGTAGCCTGCAGCTCAGCGGACAGAGGAGAAGCATCATCGAAAACAAAATTTCCATGATGGAAATTGTCATACCAGTCATCTTCGTTGACGAAGTCCTCCTGATGAAGGTCTTTTTGCTGAGGCCTTCTGTTCTGCTCATCGTGAGTAAGATGGCGAACTTCCTCAGAGGCTTCGTCTATCTGCATTTGCAACTCAGCTAGCCGGGCCATCTTCTCCTTCTTCCTCTGCACCTGCTGATGTAGCATCTCCATATCCCTGATTTCTTGGTCTAGCTCATCCTCCTGAAGCGTCGGGCTGACGGCCTTCCTCTTTTGATTTCTGGCCTCCCGAAGAGAGACGGTCTCCTGGTTGTGGTCCAGCGGTTGCAGTGCTGCAGCCCCAGTCGCTGAAGCTTTCTTCGGCGCCATAGCGAAGGTCTATAGCTTCTGAAGGTGTTCAAAAAACTCGAAGTGGAAGTGAGTTCACCGGAGGTGGGCGCCAATGTTGGGGACTTGTTCTCAAATGCTAAGAGTTAAGAACAAGGCAACATAAAAAATGTTAAATATTAAAGTCCTTCATCCTTCGGAACATTATTCCCCTTCGGGAATAATGTGTTTTGGACGAAGGTCATAAGAGACATACCTTCGTAAACATAACAAGTAATGACGAAGGATTTATATAAGGCATGAAGTATGACATGAATATCATCATAAAATCATTTCTATTAGTCATGAAAAGATAGAAATGATTTTAAATTACAAATGTACCTTCGGTCCTGAGAGAAGGTAAAAGTACAAGCGTGACGCAAAAGCCAATGCCAAGTCAGCGTGAACAGTACGGGAGTACTGTTCACCTATTTATAGACGCGGGACGCAGCCCACGTAAAATTACATTCATGTCCATTACATTTCTCAATGACTTATGGAAATCTGTCAAGGTTCACGTAGTCTTTTCATCTTTAAGTCGGTTCCCTCCTCTGCTACCGCGACGAAGCTTCCCTGCGCACGGCTTCGGCTGTGCACCACCCTTCGCAGAGCTTGGTAATCAGCCCGTCCTTCGTCTGGTTCAGGCTTCGTCCTGACCGTACTTCATATTCATAGTTCTGAATCCGAAAGCACCTGTTCACATAGTTCACTTGGAAAACATTGTCAAATCATGTTTTTGAGGACCTTCGGAGGACGAAGGCCCCCAACACCTGCTAACGGAGCAATCGGCTTAAGTCGACAAAGACTTAAGACGGTGCAACATGCTCACGCTTACTTAACTCGGGGCGACCACTATGCCCTACTAACGGAGCAATCGGCTTAAGTCGGCAAAGACTTAAGACGGTGCAACATGCTCACGCTTACTTAACCCAGGGTGACCACTATGCCCTACTGACGAAGCAATCGGCTTAAGTTGACAATGACTTAAGGCGATACGACATACTCGCGCTTACGTAACTCGGGGTGACTGATAGTCGCCTAGAGGGGGGGGGGGGTGAATAGGGCGAAACTGAAATTTACAAAAATAATCACAACTACAAGCCGGGTTAGCGTTAGAAATATAAACGAGTCCGCGAGAGAGCGCGCAAAACAAATCGCAAGCAAATGAAGAGTGTGACACGCGGATTTGTTTTACCGAGGTTCGGTTCTTGTAAACCTACTCCCCGTTGAGGAGGCCACAAAGGCCGGGTCTCTTTCAACCCTTCCCTCTCTCAAACGGTCCCTCGGACCGAGTGAGCTTTTCTCCTTCTCAATCAAACGGGAACAAAACTTCCCCGCAAGGGCCACCACACAATTGGTGCCTCTTGCCTTGGTTACAATTGAGTTTTGATCACAAGAACAAATGAGAAAGAATGAAAGCGATCCAAGCGCAAGAGCTCAAAAGAACACGGCAAATCTCTCTCGCTAGTCACTAAGGGCTTGAGTGGAATTGGAGAGGATTTGATCTCTTTTGTGTGTGTCTAGAATTGAATGCTTAGCTCTTGTAAGTGGTTGAGAGGTGGAAAACTTGGATGGCAATGAATGTGGGGTGGTTGGGGTATTTATAGCCCCAACCACCAAAAGTGACCGTTGCTGGAAGCTGTCTGTTCGATGGCGCACCGGACAGTCCGGTGCACACCGGACAGTCCGGTGCCCCTGCCACGTCACCATTGCCGTTGGATTCTGACCGTTGGAGCTTCTGACTTCTGGGCCCGCCTGGATGTCCGGTGCACACCGGACATGTACTGTTTGATGTCCGGTGCACCGGTATGGGCACGCCTGACGTCTGCGCGCGCTGCGCGTGCATTAAATGCACCGCAGGGAGCCGTTGGCGCCGAAAAGAGCCGTTGCTCCGCTGGCACACCGGACAGTCCGGTGCACACCGGACAGTCCGGTGAATTTTAGCGGAGCGGCTGCCGCGCGAACCCGAGGCTGGCGAGTTCCGGAGATCGCGCTTCCTTGGAGCACCGGACATGTCCGGTGCACACCGGACAGTCCGGTGAATTATAGCGCGCCAGCTTCCGAGAATTCCCGAGGGCGAAGAGTTTGAGTTGGAGTCCTCTAGGCGCACCGGACACTGTCCGGTGTACACCGGACAGTCCGGTGCCTTCAGCCAGAGGTGCCTTCGGTTGCCTTGTTGCTCCTTTGTTGAATCCAAAACTTGGTCTTTTTATTGGCTAAGTGTGAACCTTTTGCACCTGTATAACTTATGCACTAGAGCAAACTAGTTAGTCCAATATTTGTGTTGGGCAATTCAACCACCAAAAATATTTGGGAACTAGGTGTAAGCCTAATTCCCTTTCAATCTCCCCCTTTTTGGTGATTGATGCCAACACAAACCAAAGCAAAAATAGAAGTGCATAATTGAACTAGTTTACATAATGTAAGTGCAAAGGTTGCTTGGAATTGAGCCAATATACACTTATATGATGCGCATGGATTGTTTTCTTTGTTTTTGACATATTGGACCACATTTGCACCATAAGTTTTGTTTTTGCAAACTCTTTTGTAAATTCTTTTCAAAGTCATTTTGCAAGATAGTCAAAGGTAAATGATTAAGATTTTGCAAAGCATTTCCAAGTTTTGAAATTTTCTTCCTTGGTTCAAATGCTTTTCCTTTGACTAAACAAAACTCCCCCTCAAATAAGGTCTCCTCTTAGGTTCAAGAGGGTTTTCCATCAATTTTGAAAATACTACTTGCTCCCCCTTTAGAACACAAAGAGATACCAATTTTGAAATTTACCATTTGAAAATCATCAAATTTTTTAAAAAAATTAGGTGGTGGTGCGGTCCTTTTGCTTTGGGCTCATATTTTCTCCCCCTTTGGCATGAATCGCCAAAAACGGAATCATTAGAGCCCATTGAAGTACTTTCTCCCCCTTTGGTCATGAAATGAATGAGTGAAGATTATACCAAAGTTGAAGAGATGATGCGGAGCGACATCGAAGGATGAGTAGTGGAGTGGAGTGGAAGCCTTGTCTTCGCCGAAGACTCCAATTACCTTTCAATATACCTATGACTTGGTTTGAAATATACTTGAAAACACATTAGTCATAGCATATAACAGAGATATGATCAAAGGTACATTTATGAGCGATGTGTGCAAGACTAGCAAAAGAAATTCCGAGAATCAAGAATATTGAGCTCATGCCTAAGTCTGGTAAAAGATTGTTCATCAAGTGGCTTGGTAAAGATATCGGCTAATTGATCTTTAGTGTTAATGTATGAAATCTCGATATCCCCCTTTTGTTGGTGATCCCGAAGAAAATGATACCGAATGGCTATGTGCTTAGTGCGGCTATGCTCGACGGGATTGTCGGCCATTTTGATTGCACTCTCATTGTCACATAGCAAAGGGACTTTGGTTAATTTGTAACCGTAGTCTCGCAGGGTTTGCCTCATCCAAAGCAATTGCGCGCAACAATGGCCTGCGGCAATATACTCGGCTTCGGCGGTGGAAAGAGCGACCGAATTTTGCTTCTTTGAAGCCCATGACACCAAGGATCTTCCCAAGAACTGGCAAGTCCCCGATGTGCTCTTCCTATTAATCTTACACCCCGCCCAATCGCCATCCGAATAACCAATCAAATCAAATGTGGATCCCCGAGGGTACCAAAGCCCAAACTTAGGAGTATAAGCCAAATATCTCAAGATTCGTTTTACGGCCATAAGGTGTGATTCCTTAGGGTCGGCTTGGAATCTTGCACACATGCAAACGGAAAGCATAATGTCTGGTCGAGATGCACATAGATAAAGCAATGAACCAATCATCGACCGGTATACCTTTTGATCCACGGACTTACCTCCCGTGTCGAGGTCGAGATGCCCATTTGTTCCCATGGGAGTCTTGATGGGCTTGGCATCCTTCATTCCAAACTTGCTTAGAATATCTTGAGTATACTTGGTTTGGCTAATGAAGGTGCCCTCTTGGAGTTGCTTGACTTGGAATCCTAGAAAATACTTTAACTCCCCCATCATCGACATCTCGAATTTCTGTGTCATGATCCTACTAAATTCTTCACATGTAGATTTGTTAGTAGACCCAAATATGATATCATCAACGTAAATTTGGCATACAAACAAATCATTGTCAAGAGTCTTAGTGAACAAAGTAGGATCGGCTTTGCCAACTTTGAAGCCATTAGCAATGAGGAAATCTCTAAGGCATTCATACCATGCTCTTGGGGCTTGCTTGAGCCCATAAAGCGCCTTAGAGAGCCTATAGACATGGTTAGGGTACTCACTGTCTTCAAAGCCGGGAGGTTGCTCAACATAGACCTCCTCCTTGATTGGTCCGTTGAGGAAGGCACTCTTCACGTCCATTTGGTAGAGCTTGAAGCCATGGTAAGTAGCATAGGCCAATAATATGCGAATTGACTCAAGCCTAGCTACGGGTGCATAGGTTTCACCAAAATCCAAACCTTTGACTTGTGAATACCCCTTGGCCACGAGTCGAGCTTTGTTCCTTGTCACCACACCATGCTCGTCTTGCTTGTTGCGGAAGACCCACTTGGTTCCTACAACATTTTGATTAGGTCGTGGAACTAAGTGCCATACCTCATTCCTTGTAAAATTGTTGAGCTCCTCTTGCATCGCCATCACCCAATCCGAATCTTGAAGAGCTTCCTCTACCCTGTGGGGCTCAATGGAGGAAACAAAAGAGTAATGTTCACAAAAATGAGCAATACGAGATCGAGTAGTTACCCCCTTATGAATATCGCCGAGGATAGTGTCGACGGGGTGATCTCGTTGTATTGCTTGGTGGACTCTTGGGTGTGGCGGCCTTGGTTGTTCATCCTCCTTGTCTTCATCATTTGAATCTCCCCGTTGATCGATGCCGTCATTTTGAGGTGGCTCATCTTGTTGATCTTCTTGTTCATCCTCTTGAGCCTCATCCTCAATTTGTGTTGGTGGAGATGCTTGCATGGAGGAGGATGGTTGATCTTGTGTATGTGGAGGCTCTTCGGATTCCTTCGGACACACATCCCCAATGGACATGTTCCTTAGCGCTATGCATGGAGCCTGTTCTTCACCTATCTCATCAAGATCAACTTGCTCTACTTGAGAGCCGTTAGTCTCATCAAACACAACGTCACAAGAAACTTCAACAAGTCCTGAGGACTTGTTAAAGACTCTATATGCCCTTGTGTTTGTGTCATATCCTAGTAAAAAGCCTTCTACAGTTTTAGGAGCAAATTTAGATTTTCTACCTCTCTTAACAAGAATAAAGCATTTGCTACCAAAAACTCTAAAATATGAAATATTGGGCTTTTTACCGGTTAGGAGTTCATAAGATGTCTTCTTGAGGATTCGATGAAGATATAACCGGTTGATGGCGTAGCAGGCGGTGTTGACCGCCTCGGCCCAAAACCGATCCGGTGTCTTGTACTCATCAAGCATGGTTCTTGCCATGTCCAATAGAGTTCGATTCTTCCTCTCCACTACACCATTTTGTTGAGGAGTGTAGGGAGAAGAGAACTCATGCTTGATGCCCTCCTCCTCAAGGAAGCCTTCAATTTGAGAGTTCTTGAACTCCGTCCCGTTATCGCTTCTAATTTTCTTGATCCTTAAGCCGAACTCATTTTGAGCTCGTCACAAGAATCCTTTTAAGGTCTCTTGGGTTTGTGATTTTTCCTGCAAAAAGAATACCCAAGTGAAGCGAGAATAATCATCCACAATTACAAGACAATACTTACTACCGCCGATGCTTATGTAAGCGATCGGGCCGAATAAATCCATGTGTAGGAGCTCCAATGGCCTGTCGGTAGTCATGACGTTTTTGTGTGGATGATGGATGCCAACTTGCTTCCCGGCTTGGCATGCGCTACAAATCCTGTCTTTCTCAAAATGAACATTTGTTAGTCCTAAAATGTGTTCTCCCTTTAGAAGCTTATGAAGATTCTTCATTCCAACATGGGCTAGTCGGCGGTGCCAAAGCCAACCCAAGTTAGTCTTAGCAATCAAGCAAGTGTCGAGTTCAGCTCTATCAAAATCAACCAGGTATAGCTGACCCTCTAACACTCCCTTAAATGCTATTGAATCATCACTTCTTCTAAAGACAGTAACACCTATATCAGTAAAAAGACAGTTGTAGCCCATTTGACATAATTGGGATACGGAAAGCAAATTGTAATCTAAAGAATCTACAAGAAAAACATTGGAAATGGTATGGTCAGGAGATATAGCAATTTTACCCAATCCTTTGACCAAACCTTGATTTCCATCCCCGAATGTGATAGCTCGTTGGGGATCTTGGTTTTTCTCATATGAGGAGAACATCCTTTTCTCCCCTGTCATATGGTTTGTGCACCCGCTGTCGAGTATCCAACTTGAGCCCCCGGATGCATAAACCTACAAAACAAGTTTAGTTCTTTGTTTTAGGTACCCAAATGGTTTTGGGTCCTTTAGCATTAGAGACAAGAACTTTGGGTACCCAAACACAAGTCTTGGAGCCCTTGTGTTTGCCCCCAACAATTTTGGCAACTACCTTGCCGGATTTGTTAGTTAAAACATAAGATGCATCAAAAGTTTTAAATGAAATAATATGATTATTTGATGCATTAGGAATTTTCTTTCTAGGCAACTTGGCATGGGTTGGTTGCCTAGACCTAGATGTCTCACCCTTATACATAAAAGCATGATTAGGGCCAGAGTGAGACTTCCTAGAATGAATTTTCTTAATTTTACTCTCAGGATACCCGGCAGGGTACAAAATGTAACCCTCGTTATCCTGAGGCATGGGAGCCTTGCCCTTAACAAAGTTAGACAAGTTCTTAGGAGGGGCATTAATTTTGACATTGTCTCCCCTTTGGAAGCCAATGCCGTCCTTAATGCCCGGGCGTCTCCCATTATAGAGCATGCTTCTAGCAAGTTTAAATTTTTCATTTTCTAAGTCATGCTCACTAATCTTAGCATTAAGTTGTGCTATGTGATCATTTTGTTTTTTAATTAAGGCTCGGTGATCATGGATAGCATCAACATTAATATCTCTACATCTAGTACAAATGGAAATATGCTCAGTAGATGTAGAAGGTTTGCAAGATTTAAGTTCAACAACCTTAGCATGTAACATATCATTTTTAGTTCTAAGGTCGGAAATAGTAGCATTGCAAACATCAAAATTCTTAGCCTTAGCAATTAATTTCTCATTCTCATTTCTAAGGCTAGCAAGAGAAATGTTTAATTCTTCAATCCTAGCAAGCAAATCATCATTATCATTTCTAGGATTTGGAATTGAAACATTGCAAATATGAGAATCAACCTTAGCTAACAAATTAGCATTTTCATTTCTAAGGTTGTCTATAGTCTCATGGCAAGTACTTAGCTCACTAGACAATTTTTCACATTTTTCCATTTCTAGGGCATAAGCATTTTTAACCTTAACATGCTTCTTATTTTCTTTAATAAGGAAGTCCTCTTGAGAGTCCAAGAGATCATCCTTCTCATGTATAGCACTAATTAATTCATTCAATTTTTCCTTTTGTTGCATGTTGAGGTTAGCAAAAAGAATGCGCAAGTTATCCTCCTCATTTTTATCATCCTCATCACTAGATGTTTCATATTTAGTGGAGGACCTTGATTTTACCTTCTTTTTGCCGTCATTGGCCATGAGACACTTGTGGCCGACGTTGGGGAAGAGAAGGCCCTTGGTGACGGCGATGTTGGCGGCGTCCTCGTCGTCGGAGGAGTCGCTTGAGCTTTCGTCGGAGTCCCACTCCCGACAAACATGGGCATCGCCGCCCTTCTTCTTGTAGTACCTCTTCTTCTCCTTCCTCTTGCCCTTCTTGTCGTCGCCCCTGTCACTGTCACTAGACATAGGACATTTTGCAATAAAGTGACCGGGCTTACCACACTTGTAGCAAACCTTCTTGGAACGGGATTTGTAATCCTTCCCCTTCCGTTGCTTGAGGATTTGCCGAAAGCTTTTGATGATTAGGGCCATCTCCTCGTTGTCGAGCTTGGAGGCGTCAATTGGTTGTCTACTTGGTGTAGACTCCTCCTTCTTCTCCTCCGTTGCCTTGAAGGCCACCGGTTGCGCCTCGGATGTGGAAGGCTCGTCAAGCTCGTTAATCTTCTTGGAGCCCTTAATCATGCATTCAAAGCTTACAAAATTCCCGATAACTTCCTCGGGGGTCATTAGTGGATATCTAGGATTGCCACGAATTAATTGTACTTGAGTGGGGTTAAGGAAAATAAGTGCTCTTAAAATAACCTTAACCACTTCGTGGTCATCCCATTTTGCGCTCCCGAGGTTGCGCACTTGGTTCACCAAGGTCTTGAGCCGGTTGTACATGTCTTGTGGCTCCTCCCCTTGGCGAAGACGGAAGCGACCGAGCTCCCCCTCGATCGTTTCCCGCTTGGTGATCTTGGTGAGTTCATCACCCTCGTGCGCCGTCTTGAGTAGGTCCCAAATCTCCTTGGCGTTCTTCAACCCTTGTACTTTGTTGTATTCTTCCTTGCTTAGGGAGGCAAGGAGGATGGTTGCGGCTTGGGAGTTGAAGTGCTCGATTTGGGCTACTTCGTCCGTGTCATAGTCCTCATCCCCTACAGATGGTACCTGTACACCATACTCAACAACATCCCATATTCTTTTGTGGAGAGAGGTTAGATGAAATCGCATTAAATTACTGTAACACCCGGTTTTAAGGAACAAAGCCGGGTGCATCTCATACATGCGCCAAGAAGACAACATATATAATAACAGAGTGTATAGAGATAAATGTCATTAACATCAGAGTATTTATTACATAGCGGAAGACTTATTACAAAATAAAGTACTAAAGATAAAACAAACTAAGGATCGTCGGCGCCAATGTCGACTGGGAAACGCCACCTAGATCAAGTCAAACTCCTCAGTGTTAGGCAGCTCCTCCTGAACCACCTGATCATCTCCTGTGGGGGGGTGTGAGACAGCAAGGGTGAGCTCACACATGATCATAGCTCAACAAGTTGTGGGGAACCAGTGGACATAAACTCACAAAGGTGTGAGTTCATGTGATGTGTAAGGCTTAATCAATGACAGGGGTTAAAGCTGAGCATTGCTTTTAAGTAGTTGGTCAAAATTTTATTAGCAGTTACTAAGTGTAAGTAAATACCAAACCATAAGTAAAGTAATAGAACAAAATTAATAACAAACCCATGCATATGCGAATGACAAATTGAATTTAAGTTCCATAATTAAAACATCAGAGAGTCCTGAGCTGCTCGTGACCGTGAGCTCGGCTAGTATACCAGTTTTACACTCTGCAGAGGTTGTACCCTTTACCCACAAGTCATGTTACCCATCTGCCAAGGGGTCATGAATCCCATATACCTCTACCTAGGAAGCACGGCAGGGCAACACTACGAGGCCTTTACAAAGTTCCACTAGCTTCCGAAAACCCGCTACAGTTTATAGGAAGATCCAGTACAGGGTTCCTGGCTGACCGCCATCGCAGCAAAATCAACCAGGGACCTCCCCGCACTGACCTCTCCCCTACTGCCCTTGCCCCTTTCGGGTAAGGTAGTCTTCCACTAGCTTTCCTAATTAGTCAGCCAAGGGCGTCCCATTCCACCCTTGTGGTGGCACGTGGTTCTCAAGTTAAGCTCTATGTTCCAATTAACATTAATGATAACAACATGAACATAAACAGAATAACAACAAGAATTGGAACACATAGAGGTAATAAATGATTATCCCAAAACCATATAAAGCAATAGCAAACTACCCAAGTGATTCAGGGGTAACCAAGGTAATGAGATAAACAATCTAGGGAGTCCCATTGGGTCCCATCAAAATTAACCTATGCATGGATAAGTGATATTAAAGAACATTATTGGGTAAAATATGGTCAAGGGCACAACTTGCCTTCAATGAGCTCCTGCTCAGCTACTTCAACTTGCTGCTCACCAGGATCCTCAGCAACGGGCTCTTCTACTCGCCACAATACAAACAAGCACAGGATATAGGGAAAATTAACATTACACCAAGCATGTAAACAAAATACACAGAGTTATTCTACATATTAAAATAAAATCCTAGGAACAGAAATCATAATTTTCTGAATTATAGATTTTAAGTTATGCATTTTCAAAGGTTTTATGTGCTTTAAATAGGGTTAAGTGATAAATAAATTTCCTTACTATTTTTATGCCAAAACAGAGACACTAAGTGAAAGAGGATAAAATTACAAAATTTTAGGAACTGGAATGAATTAATTTGGAGTTAGTATGAATTTTCTATGAATTTATAAAGTTCTAGCAATTATTTTCCTATTAAAAATCTATTTAATAATCATTTTCTCTGGTTTTTATAAAGTCCTGGACTGGGCCTCAATTCTGGAGAAACCCAGGGGTCTCGGTGTAAATTTATACAGACACAGAGAACAGTGGAGATGGATGGCGGGTTGGTTTCTAGTAAGTGTAGGGGTTCTTTTGTAATACGCGCAAGCCGAAGGGGTATCCATCCATATGGGCCGTCCGATCGGCAGACAATGCACCAGATTAGATCTCAGACTTAATGAATCGGTATGCGACGACAGTCGTTGGATCCTAAACCCACGGCCCAGATTTAATGAGTCGCGGATCCACTCCGCGCCACTACGGTCTCTGTGCGATCGAGCGAAGGGGTATCCCATGGCCTAATCTTGGCCGTTCATCCCCCGATCGACGGCCGCGAAGTCGTCGCCTCCCCTGGACCCCGAGCGCGGCGGCGCACTCCCCTACCGCGGCGGCCCGCTCGCCGGAGCCCCACCGATTCGGCCATAATCCGACCCTATTCCCCAATTAAACCAGGCTACACTAAGGCAAAGGTAGGGCGAACGCAATGGGGGATCAATTACCTCGGATTGGCGACGATGGTAGCTCGGCCACGACGCGGCGCGGGTTCACGGCGGCGCAGCGGACACGGCGAGGAATTCCGGCGAGGCCCGCGACGAATCCCGGGTGTTCTTGCTACGGATGCCACCCTGCCGGGCAGATGAAGCCCGCGGACACTCAACCGAGGACCGGACCGACGGCGTTGCCGGGATTGCTCACGGCGGCCGCACCTCTCTTCTCTCTGATTGATGGCGCACGGTGGTGGCTTCGGTGGTGGGAGTACGGGGAAGAGGTGGGCGAGCCCTGCCTTTATCCACAGAGCCGTCGGGGTTGAGGAACGTGGCGAGCGACTCCGAAGAAAAGGGATCGAAGACCGCGTCGCCCGCCATGGTCGGAGTTCCGTTGGCGGTGAAGAGGAACACGCTGACGCGCGGGCCCGGGTTCCCAGTGAGCCGATGAGCACGCGCACTGACATGTGGGGCTGCGTTGCAGTGTCACGCGAGACCGCAAGCCGTGCGCGAAGGGCGGCTGACGCGCGGGCCCCGCGTGTCGGCGCCGGGTTGTCCAGTTGGGCCGCGCGGTATGGAATCTGAAGTGGGCCGAAAACGGGTAAGCCGGCCCAGGTAAGCTTCTTTTATCTTTTTCTTTTTCTGTTTTATTTCCTATTTTCAAATTTAAATCCCAATTTGAATTCAAACTTGTTTGTGATCTTCTTAACTGGGTTAAACACTTAAATTAGAATATTAGTGGGGAACAAAATGTATTCTTTCATACATTTACTTTCCTATAATTTGTATAATCTTTTCCTTCTCTCTTTTCTTAATCCTAGGATTATTTTAGGATTTAAGTCCCCATTTGGGTATTCACCTATTTCTTTTTGCATTATTAAAATATTGCCACAAAGATGCACACACAAATAAAATATCCAGCATGATGCAATGATTTAGTAGCATATATTTTTATTGATTGTTTTTGGACATGGTGTTCTCATATGATGATGCATAAAGATCAAACTCACATAAAGAGAAAATGTTCCTCTATTGGTGTTTTATGTAGCAATTACAAAGTGGGTGTTACAAATCCTACCCCCCTTAAAAATAATCTCGTCCTCGAGATTTAAGAAGAACTAGGGAAAAGGTGGGGAAAATCTATACGAAGCTCTTCTTCTCTTTCCCAAGTTGCTTCATCTTCACTGTGGTGACTCCATTGCACTTTGCACATCTTTATCACCTTATTCCTTGTAACTCGAGTCAATGTATCCAAAATCTTGATCGGGTACTCCGTGTAAGTCAAATCACCTTGAACACTGAGCTCTTCCATTGGTAACTGTTCCTCGGGGATACGGAGACATTTCTTCAGTTGAGATACGTGAAACACATTATGCACATCTGATAGACTAGCAGGTAACTCGAGTTGGTATGCCATCTCTCCAACTCTCCTAAAGATCAAGAATGGTCCAATATAGCGAGGGGACAATCTTCCTTTAACTTTAAATCTCCTCATTCCACGAAGTGGTGACACCTTGAGATACACATAATCTCCCTCTTCAAATTCCAGTGGTCTCCTTCTATTATCAGCATAACTCTTTTGCCTGGTTTGAGCCACTCTCAAATTCTCTCGAATTATACGAACTTGTTCCTCTGCTTCTTGAATCAATTCAGGCCCAAAGAACTGTCTCTCTCCAGTCTGATCCCAATACAAAGGAGTCCTGCACTTCCTCCCATATAAAGCTTCAAAAGGTGACATCTTCAGACTGGCCTGATAACTATTATTATACGAGAACTCAGCATAAGGTAGACTTTTATCCCAACTTCCTCCATGCTGAAGGGCACATGCTCTCAACATATCTTCCAATACTTGATTAGTCCTCTCAGTCTGTCCATCCGTCTGAGGGTGATAAGCCGTACTAAAATTCAACTTTGTACTCATACTCTCATGAAAGCTTCTCCAAAATCTTGAGGTAAACTGAGAACCTCGATCAGACACGATCTTCTTTGGTACTCCATGTAAACACACTATTCGAGCCATATATAACTCTGCTAGCTGAGAACCTTTATAAGTAGTCTTGACAGGAATAAAGTGAGCCACTTTAGTCAATCTATCCACAATCACCCATATAGCATCATATCCTTTCTGGGTGCGAGGCAATCCAGTAATAAAATCCATACCAATCTCTTCCCACTTCCACTCGGGTATCTTCAGTGGATGCAATAGTCCAGCTGGCCTCTGGTGTTCAGCCTTAACTCTTTGACATACATCGCACATAGCCACATGTGCAGCTACATCTCTTTTCAATCCATACCACCAATATTTCCGTTTCAAATCCTGATACATCTTGGTACTACCAGGATGAATAGAATAATCCGAGTCATGGGCCTCCTTTAAAATAGTCTCTCGAAGGCTTTTAATGTCAGGAACACATATCCTGTCCTTGAACCATACAGTGCCCTGCTCATCTTCCGTGAACTCCGGAACTCGACCTTCAGTAATCAGATCCTTAATCTCTTTTATCTTATCATCACCAATTTGTCCTTTGCGAATTTCTTGCTCCAAAGTAGGTTCCACATCAATAGTAACCCCTTCAGTATGAGCAACTATCCCCAGGTTAAGTCTCCTGAAATCCTCAACAATCTCATCGGGTAGCTGGGCAACAACAGCTGAATGAACATGCTCCTTGCGACTCAAGGCATCTGCGACCAAATTTGCCTTGCCCGGGTGATAGTGAATCTCCAAATCATAATCCTTGATAAGCTCCAACCAACGGCGTTGCCTAAGGTTGAGATCCTTCTGAGTGAATATATACTTCAAACTCTTATGATCCGTATACACTTGGCACTTGGTCCCCATGATATAATGTCTCCAAATCTTAAGTGCATGCACAACGGCTGCCAATTCCAAGTCATGGGTGGGGTAGTTCAATTCATGTCTCCGCAACTGACGAGAAGCATAAGCAATCACATGTCCTTCTTGCATAAGCACACACCCAAGCCCTTGGCCACACGCATCACAATAAATGTCAAATCCTTTCTGTAGGTCTGGCATAACCAATACTGGTGGCGACATCAACCTCTTCTTCAATAGATCAAAGCTGTCTTGACACTTCTCGTCCCACTTAAATTCTTTTCCTTTCTCCAAAAGCGAAGTCATAGGCTTAGCAATCTTAGAAAATCCTTCAATAAATCTCCGATAATAGCCTGCCAATCCCAAGAAACTCCGAATCTCAGTAACTGTAGTGGGTACTCTCCACTCCATTATCTCCTTAACCTTAGCAGGATCCACTGCTATTCCTCCATTAGAAATAATATGACCAAGAAATGGCACTTCGCCAATCCAAAACTCGCACTTGCTGAACTTGGCATATAGCTGGTTATCTCGAAGCTTCTGCAGCACCATCCTCAGATGTTCCTCGTGATCACTATCACTCTTAGAATAGATAAGAATATCGTCGATGAATACCACGACGAATCTGTCCAAATACTCCATAAACACCTTGTTCATCAAGTTCATAAAATAAGCTGGTGCATTGGTTAATCCAAATGACATGACAGTAAACTCATATAATCCATATCTAGTCGAGAAAGCCGTCTTGGGAATATCCGATGGTCTAATCCTCATCTGATGGTAACCGGATCGGAGATCAATCTTCGAGAATACTCTAGCACCTCGCATCTGATCAAATAAATCCTCAATACGGGGCAACGGATACTTGTTCTTCACCGTAACATCATTAAGAGATCTATAATCCACACACATCCGTTGCGATCCATCCTTCTTCTGTACAAACAAGACCGGTGCTCCCCAAGGTGAGGAACTCGGACGAATGTACCCAGCCTCTTGTAACTCAGTTAACTGCTTCTTAAGTTCCTTCAACTCCTCTACGGACATTCTATATGGCCGTTTAGAAATAGGGGCGGTTCCAGGTAAGAGATCAATAACAAACTCAACTTCTCTTTCAGGTGGCATTCCTGGTAACTCCTCTGGAAAGACATCCGGAAAATCTCTAACCACCCGGATATTGTCACCAACAAACTCCTTAGGCATGAAGAACATTGCACGCATAGATGAGGAGGTTACTGCAATGTTAACTTGAAACCTTTCTCCTTTAGTAGTAGTGAGTTCTACGGTACCTCTACCACATGCTATAACGGCCTTTGCCTTTCTTAACCATGACATACCAAGAATCAAATCTATACTGCTTGACCCCAATATTATAGCAGTAGCTCCAAATTCTCTACCCATAATAGTTAATGTCAATCTACGTGTCATTTGATTCGCCTCAACAGGCCCTTTAGGTGTAATTACTATCAGGGGTTTTCTCATATTTAGCAGTGGTATTTCATTTGTGTTGGCATATCTAGCAGACATGAATGAGTGTGTAGCACCAGAATCAAATAATATGGTTGCAGGAATTGCATTAACATAAAACATACCAATTACGAGGTCCCCTCCATCCGGAGTAGCATCAACGCTGACTTGATTAACCTTGGCAATAGAATATCCCTTGCCAGTCCCTGGAGTTTGCTGCCTGTTCTGTACTGGAGTAGTAGCAATCCTCTGTGGGCAGACATTTGCATAATGACCAATCTTCCCACACTTGTAACATTGAGTGCCCGGACTCTGTCCTGAAAACTTCGTCGGGGTGCCAGTAGGGGTAGCCTGTCGAGGAGGTGGAGTCCTCAGCGGTGATTGCGGAACTGGGCGTGGTCCTCCGGGTCGAGTCGGTGTACCCTGTGGTGAACTGTAGCGAGGACGAACACTGCTGCTTCCTTGTCCTTGAGATATGGCCTTCCTCTTCAAATCTCCCAGTTGAACACGCTTGTGTTCAATAGCCAGTGCCTTATCAAGCAGCCTCTGAAATGATGGAAATGTGTGTGCCACCAGAGCATACTGCAAGGGTCCATTAAGTCCTTCAATGAAATGCTCCTGCTTCCTCTCGTCTTCAGCAACTTCTTCAGGGGCATATCTGGATAACTGAATAAACTTGTCTCTGTACTCGCTGACGGACATACTTCCTTGCTTTAGCGACAGAAATTCCTTCTTCTTGATCTTTATCATCCCAGCTGGAATATGATAGTTCCTGAACTGTGTACTGAACTCTGCCCAGGTAATAGTATCAGCAGCATCGTGGGCAGCAGTATAAGAATCCCACCAGTCAGCAGCAGGACCAATCAGACGTCCAGAAGCATATAAAACCTTCTCCCGGTCCGTGCACTGTGCAATATTCAGCATCTTCTCAACGGACTTCAACCAATCATCCGCGTCCAGTGGATCAGGTGAGCTTGCAAATGTAGGTGGCTTGTGACTCATGAACTCTCTATGCTTGTCTCGGGGTGGAACTGGTGGTGGTGGAGGTGGAGGCAGTGGCACTTGTTGCTGTTGTTGTTGCATTTGCTGTTGCAGCTGCTGTTGTTGCGCCCTCCTTTCCTGGCGTATCTCATCTCGCTCCTGGCGCAACTCCTGTCGTATATCCTCTCTTTCTTGACGCATTTCCTGGCGTTCTTGCTGCATCTGAGCACGCATATCCGCCATAGTATCTGCCATTTGCTGCATCATTGCCATCTGAGCAGCAACCAGTGGGTCAACTCCGCCTGGTGGAGGATTAGGAGGATTCATCCCAGCAGGTTGTGGCTGAGGTTGTCTTCGAGTGTGTTGGTTAGGAGGCAAGTCAATTCCACCACCCCGCCTGGTATTGACCATCTGAGTTAGATACATATGGTAAGAAAATAGTAGACAAGGCAGGTATTTACAACTCAGGTTACTTTGGGGGATTTATTAGCTAAGCAGATTAATATTTTACATATCCTAGCTAATTCAATACCTTATGGTGGTACATACTAAGATGTCCCTAGTTCAATCAATCAAAGAAGCAAATCAGGCATTTAGCATCAGCACAATCAAACAATATTTTTAAATAGAGAAAATAGTTTTAATTTTGTCTTAGGTTCCCTATCTCTTAAAATGTCATTGAGGTAGGGATTCCAAGGTTTGAAATCCATCTTGTCTCAGAGTAGAAAGGGTAAGGTTGATCAGAGTAGAACAGTAGAAGGTGAGACAGGATCAAGATAAGTGTAGAATGAATCAGAGTAAGGTGAGTGTAGAATGAATCAGAATGAGATAAGTAGGTAAGAGTTTGTCCAGTCTATCTAGGTTTCGTCCTACGGTCAACATTTCCTCTGATACCACTTCTGTAACACCCGGTTTTAAGGAACAAAGCCGGGTGCATCTCATACATGCGCCAAGAAGACAACATATATAATAACAGAGTGTATAGAGATAAATGTCATTAACATCAGAGTATTTATTACATAGCGGAAGACTTATTACAAAATAAAGTACTAAAGATAAAACAAACTAAGGATCGTCGGCGCCAATGTCGACTGGGAAACGCCACCTAGATCAAGTCAAACTCCTCAGTGTTAGGCAGCTCCTCCTGAACCACCTGATCATCTCCTGTGGGGGGGTGTGAGACAGCAAGGGTGAGCTCACACATGATCATAGCTCAACAAGTTGTGGGGAACCAGTGGACATAAACTCACAAAGGTGTGAGTTCATGTGATGTGTAAGGCTTAATCAATGACAGGGGTTAAAGCTGAGCATTGCTTTTAAGTAGTTGGTCAAAATTTTATTAGCAGTTACTAAGTGTAAGTAAATACCAAACCATAAGTAAAGTAATAGAACAAAATTAATAACAAACCCATGCATATGCGAATGACAAATTGAATTTAAGTTCCATAATTAAAACATCAGAGAGTCCTGAGCTGCTCGTGACCGTGAGCTCGGCTAGTATACTAGTTTTACACTCTGCAGAGGTTGTACCCTTTACCCACAAGTCATGTTACCCATCTGCCAAGGGGTCATGAATCCCATATACCTCTACCTAGGAAGCACGGCAGGGCAACACTACGAGGCCTTTACAAAGTTCCACTAGCTTCCGAAAACCCGCTACAGTTTATAGGAAGATCCAGTACAGGGTTCCTGGCTGACCGCCATCGCAGCAAAATCAACCAGGGACCTCCCCGCACTGACCTCTCCCCTACTGCCCTTGCCCCTTTCGGGTAAGGTAGTCTTCCACTAGCTTTCCTAATTAGTCAGCCAAGGGCGTCCCATTCCACCCTTGTGGTGGCACGTGGTTCTCAAGTTAAGCTCTATGTTCCAATTAACATTAATGATAACAACATGAACATAAACAGAATAACAACAAGAATTGGAACATAGAGGTAATAAATGATTATCCCAAAACCATATAAAGCAATAGCAAACTACCCAAGTGATTCAGGGGTAACCAAGGTAATGAGATAAACAATCTAGGGAGTCCCATTGGGTCCCATCAAAATTAACCTATGCATGGATAAGTGATATTAAAGAACATTATTGGGTAAAATATGGTCAAGGGCACAACTTGCCTTCAATGAGCTCCTGCTCAGCTACTTCAACTTGCTGCTCACCAGGATCCTCAGCAACGGGCTCTTCTACTCGCCACAATACAAACAAGCACAGGATATAGGGAAAATTAACATTACACCAAGCATGTAAACAAAATACACAGAGTTATTCTACATATTAAAATAAAATCCTAGGAACAGAAATCATAATTTTCTGAATTATAGATTTTAAGTTATGCATTTTCAAAGGTTTTATGTGCTTTAAATAGGGTTAAGTGATAAATAAATTTCCTTACTGTTTTTATGCCAAAACAGAGACACTAAGTGAAAGAGGATAAAATTACAAAATTTTAGGAACTGGAATGAATTAATTTGGAGTTAGTATGAATTTTCTATGAATTTATAAAGTTCTAGCAATTATTTTCCTATTAAAAATCTATTTAATAATCATTTTCTCTGGTTTTTATAAAGTCCTGGACTGGGCCTCAATTCTGGAGAAACCCAGGGGTCTCGGTGTAAATTTATACAGACACAGAGAACAGTGGAGATGGATGGCGGGTTGGTTTCTAGTAAGTGTAGGGGTTCTTTTGTAATACGCGCAAGCCGAAGGGGTATCCATCCATATGGGCCGTCCGATCGGCAGACAATGCGCCAGATTAGATCTCAGACTTAATGAATCGGTATGCGACGACAGTCGTTGGATCCTAAACCCACGGCCCAGATTTAATGAGTCGCGGATCCACTCCGCGCCACTGGATCACGCATCTACGGTCTCTGTGCGATCGAGCGAAGGGGTATCCCATGGCCTAATCTTGGCCGTTCATCCCCCGATCGACGGCCGCGAAGTCGTCGCCTCCCCTGGACCCCGAGCGCGGCGGCGCACTCCCCTACCGCGGCGGCCCGCTCGCCGGAGCCCCACCGATTCGGCCATAATCCGACCCTATTCCCCAATTAAACCAGGCTACACTAAGGCAAAGGTAGGGCGAACGCAATGGGGGATCAATTACCTCGGATTGGCGACGATGGTAGCTCGGCCACGACGCGGCGCGGGTTCACGGCGGCGCAGCGGACACGGCGAGGAATTCCGGCGAGGCCCGCGACGAATCCCGGGTGTTCTTGCTACGGATGCCACCCTGCCGGGCAGATGAAGCCCGCGGACACTCAACCGAGGACCGGACCGACGGCGTTGCCGGGATTGCTCACGGCGGCCGCACCTCTCTTCTCTCTGATTGATGGCGCACGGTGGTGGCTTCGGTGGTGGGAGTACGGGGAAGAGGTGGGCGAGCCCTGCCTTTATCCACAGAGCCGTCGGGGTTGAGGAACGTGGCGAGCGACTCCGAAGAAAAGGGATCGAAGACCGTGTCGCCCGCCATGGTCGGAGTTCCGTTGGCGGTGAAGAGGAACACGCTGACGCGCGGGCCCGGGTTCCCAGTGAGCCGATGAGCACGCGCACTGACATGTGGGGCTGCGTTGCAGTGTCACGCGAGACCGCAAGCCATGCGCGAAGGGCGGCTGACGCGCGGGCCCCGCGTGTCGGCGCCGGGTTGTCCAGTTGGGCCGCGCGGTATGGAATCTGAAGTGGGCCGAAAACGGGTAAGCCGGCCCAGGTAAGCTTCTTTTATCTTTTTCTTTTTCTGTTTTATTTCCTATTTTCAAATTTAAATCCCAATTTGAATTCAAACTTGTTTGTGATCTTCTTAACTGGGTTAAACACTTAAATTAGAATATTAGTGGGGAACAAAATGTATTCTTTCATACATTTACTTTCCTATAATTTGTATAATCTTTTCCTTCTCTCTTTTCTTAATCCTAGGATTATTTTAGGATTTAAGTCCCCATTTGGGTATTCACCTATTTCTTTTTGCATTATTAAAATATTGCCACAAAGATGCACACACAAATAAAATATCCAGCATGATGCAATGATTTAGTAGCATATATTTTTATTGATTGTTTTTGGACATGGTGTTCTCATATGATGATGCATAAAGATCAAACTCACATAAAGAGAAAATGTTCCTCTATTGGTGTTTTATGTAGCAATTACAAAGTGGGTGTTACAATTACTCCACATAGCATAATCTTCACCATTAAAAGTTGGTGGTTTGCCTAATGGGACGGAAAGTAAAGGTGTATGTTTAGGAATGCGAGGGTAGCGTAGGGGAATCTTACTATACTTCTTACGCTCTTGGCGTTTAGAAGTGACGGATGCCGCGTCGGAGCCGGAGGTAGATGTCGATGAAGTGTCGGTCTCGTAGTAGACCACTTTCCTCATCCTCTTATGCTTGTCCCCACTCCGATGCGGCTTGTGAGAAGAAGATTTTTCCTTCTTCTCCTTGTGGTGAGAAGAGGAAGATCTTTTCTCCTTCCGCTTGGAGGAGTTCTTCTTCTTCTCCCTTCTCTTGGTGTGGGACTCTTCCGATGAAGTGCTCCCTTGGCTTGTAGTGGGCTTGTTATCGCCGGTCTCCATCTCCCTCTTGGTGTGATCTCCCGACATCACTTCGAGCGGTTAGGCTCTAATGAAGCACCGGGCTCTGATACCAATTGATAGTCGCCTAGAGGGGGGGTGAATAGGGCGAAACTGAAATTTACAAAAATAATCACAACTACAAGCCGGGTTAGCGTTAGAAATATAAACGAGTCCGCGAGAGAGCGCGCAAAACAAATCGCAAGCTAATGAAGAGTGTGACACGCGGATTTGTTTTACCGAGGTTCGGTTCTTGTAAACCTACTCCCCGTTGAGGAGGCCACAAAGGCCGGGTCTCTTTCAACCCTTCCCTCTCTCAAACGGTCCCTCGGACCGAGTGAGCTTTTCTCCTTCTCAATCAAACGGGAACAAAACTTCCCCGCAAGGGCCACCACACAATTGGTGCCTCTTGCCTTGGTTACAATTGAGTTTTGATCACAAGAACAAATGAGAAAGAATGAAAGCGATCCAAGCGCAAGAGCTCAAAAGAACACGGCAAATCTCTCTCGCTAGTCACTAAGGGCTTGAGTGGAATTGGAGAGGATTTGATCTCTTTTGTGTGTGTCTAGAATTGAATGCTTAGCTCTTGTAAGTGGTTGAGAGGTGGAAAACTTGGATGGCAATGAATGTGGGGTGGTTGGGGTATTTATAGCCCCAACCACCAAAAGTGACCGTTGCTGGAAGCTGTCTGTTCGATGGCGCACCGGACAGTCCGGTGCCCCTGCCACGTCACCATTGCCGTTGGATTCTGACCGTTGGAGCTTCTGACTTCTAGGCCCGCCTGGATGTCCGGTGCACACCGGACATGTACTGTTTGATGTCCGGTGCACCGGTATGGGCACACCTGACGTCTGCGCGCGCTGCGCGCGCATTAAATGCACCGCAGGGAGCCGTTGGCGCCGAAAAGAGCCGTTGCTCCGCTGGCACACCGGACAGTCCGGTGCACACCGGACAGTCCGGTGAATTTTAGCGGAGCGGCTGCCGCGCGAACCCGAGGCTGGCGAGTTCCGGAGATCGCGCTTCCTTGGAGCACCGGACATATCCAGTGCACACCGGACAGTCCGGTGAATTATAGCGCGCCAGCTTCCGAGAATTCCCGAGGGCGAAGAGTTTGAGTTGGAGTCCTCTGGGCGCACCGGACACTGTCCGGTGTACACCGGACAGTCCGGTGCCTTCAGCCAGAGGTGCCTTCGGTTGCCTTGTTGCTCCTTTGTTGAATCCAAAACTTGGTCTTTTTATTGGCTAAGTGTGAACCTTTTGCACCTGTATAACTTATGCACTAGAGCAAACTAGTTAGTCCAATATTTGTGTTGGGCAATTCAACCACCAAAAATATTTGGGAACTAGGTGTAAGCCTAATTCCCTTTCAGTGACCACTATGCCCCATAAACAGAAGCAATCAACTTAAGTCCGCAGTGATTTAAGGCGATATGACGTGCTTACAACTACTCATATAGGGATGACTTCTATATCCCGTAAACAAGTTTCAAAAACCATCACATAGCCTTTTTACTGCTACAAATTTATGCACTGTTGAACTCTAAAACAGTAGGAGAATAGCAATATCATTCAAATGCTAAACTGGTGTCCTCTAACAAATATATGACCGTGCTAACCGCGCGCTCAAAGCACGCAAAACATTTCTCTATTTCGCGATGTCTTTCTCAGGAGCAACCGATGAGGAAGGGCGACTTGAGGAATCAGGCGCAGCATTCACATCAGCCCTTATATCTTCAGGAACAACTACACCGGGTCTCCTCATCAAGATTCGTCCCGCTCGAATGGCCTTATCCATGGCCCTATCACGCTGGGCTCTCAGAGTAGTGGAAGTTTCTTCACCAACCTTGGCAGCCAATCGAGCGTTTTCTAGCTCCTAGGTGATGGATTTCTTGGAAGCACGGAGTTCTTTGATAGTAGCATCCTTAGCCGATATCAACTGTCTGAGATGGATCACGTCATCTGTGGATTCCTGCAGTCTGTAGCGAAGATTATCTAACTCCTCCAAGGAAAAGCGATGGCTCCTCTCCAGGATAGTCAGCGAGTTGCTAGAATCGCGATACAGTCTGTCAAGATTGTCATGAGATGCAGCAAGGACACGTTTTTCTTCCTGCAAACAAGAATCAACTCCTTTCAAACATCAAACAAGCAATAGGAACACAGCAGTGCAAGGCACAGCTTCACAAGTCACCTTTTCAGAATCAAGCTGAGTGCGCAGAGAAGAGCTCAGTGCATTGGCGTCATCCAGGGCAGCAGAAACCTGAGCTAGTTCAGTCTGGCTTTGAGAATACTTTTCTTCAAAGTCAGAGCATCGCTGGACCAGCACAGCCTGATCTCGAGAATGTTTTTCTTCAAAAGTGGAAATTTGCCGAGTCATATCTAGCAAGAGACAATCAAACAAAAAGAGTCAGAATGTAAAGCAGTTCAATAATGAAGACAAAGGGAAGCAGAAAGGCACTAACCAGCATTGGCCGCCTCTAGGTCAGAGACACGTTGTTGAAGTAACACCGGGTTCCAACGTGCAAGAGACAAAGCTCCTTCTGGAACAGAAGCACCCTGCAATTTCAGCTGGCTAGCCATTCCGTCCACCAAAGCCTGATAAAAAGAACAGACGAGAGTAATGATAGCAGTTCACGCAGTGCAAAAATCAAGACAAGATATATTACAGTACCTGGAGATTGGAGAAGAACGAAGGGACTCCCAAATCATGAGAGATCAATCGATGACCTGGCGTAAAGTCACCACCCGAAGCAGTTTGCAACAAACCGGCAGAAACCAACTCATTGCCATCAACAGAGCTCAAAACTTGGCCAGCGGGGACGCTGCCCTCCAAAGCGATTCCCTGGTTCGAAGCTTGGGCAACCACCATGCAGCCGGAGTGCGGGGGCGATCCCGCATGAACGTCCATGGAAGTACAAGAGGGGGACCCCGCTCGGACACTCTCGGGGGCTGGGTCGTAGTTTGCGCTATCCACGTGAGCCGGGTCATCTCCGGCAGTACCCTCGGGGGCTGGACACTGGCTTGCACTTCCCACCCGAGCCGAGTCACCCTCGGCAACACCCTCGGGGGCTGGGTACGCGTCAACACCATCCTTGAGAGCCGAGTTCTCTACAGTGGCCACCTCTAAGGCTGAAGGCCCCTCAATTGCTTCCATGGGACCGAGACGATCCAAATCAGTCTCCTGGCCCTCAAGACCGCGCTCTAAGGTCGATGAGGCGCGGGATGACCTCAACCCAGCATCAAGCACATCAGCGCAAACCTCCATCACATCATCATCCGCTGGCTCTAACAAAAGGTCCTCTGGAACCATATCCTCCAGGGTCTGATCAAAGTTTGCCAGAGATAACTTCTGTAGGCCAACGAGGGCTGACAAAGTAGGAGAAGGAACCCCACTACTCTCCCCACTGGCAATATACCATCGACTGTTCTTCCGGGTCAGAGGGACCTCATCTTCTTCATCCCTGTCATTTTCATCAACAACATAAGCAGCACACCCATTGGGTTTAGCATCGGATGGGGCACACCCATTGGGATCAGCAGCAGATGGAGCACACCCATTGGGGTCGGCGTCAGTGAAATCAGGCACAGGAACCTCCTCAGCAGCAGGAGTCGAGGGACCAGCACCCCGATCCAAACTAGACACTTGCCAGAGACGTCTCTTTTTCTTTTTCTGCTCATCCGCAGAAGGATCAGGTTGATTGGCTCGACAAGGGTGTCTCGGGCGAGCACTGGCAGGCTTCTGAACATCCAAAGTTGTACTGGCTTCTGGGAGAGGCGCCGCTACCAACGTCCCGGCAGGAGCAGCATCAGGAGAGTCCTCAGCCAGCAAATCAAGCATAGCACTTATTTCTGCGTCACTAGGATCCAAAGGCACCTCAAAGTGAACTTGTCGTTCGTCGTCAGGAATTTCCCCGAGCGAAGCAACCAAAGTATTAACCTCGTCGACAGAGGGTCGCACTCTAAGGCCCAAACCGCCATCAGTGACAGGTGGATTCGACACAAAAAGAGTGAAGGTCTTGGGAGAAGGCAGGTTCCATGCTGAATATGCCACTGGGGCGCCAATATTTGATACCTTGCCTCTAAGGATCATCTCAAGTCGGTTCACCAGGTCTACAGAGGGAATTCTCCTGTTGGTAACCCGAGTCGGATCAGCTAGGCCTCTATACAGATAAGCCGGGTATGCTCTGTCCTTCAACGGCTGAACATTCTTGAAAACGAAATCAGCAACCACAGCTTCAGCAGTCAGACCCCTTTCTTTCAGTAGTCCAACTTCAGCTAGCAAAGCCCTCGCTTCAACTACCTCCTGATCCGTGGGAGACTCAGTCCAACTCGGAGTGCGAACATCCGGCTGTCTTCCCGACCGTGGAGGGAGGGAATTTCCATGGTTCTCAATAATAAACCATTCCAAGCACCATCCCTTGATACTGTCTTTAAGAGGAATTTCAAGATACTCAGTTTTCCTCCCTCGGCGCATCTCCAAACTAGCACCCCCGACCAGCTGATGCTGACCCCCGGCCATCCCAGGGCGGCAGTGATACAAGTACTTCCACAACCCAAAATGTGGTAGCACGCCCAGGAAAGCTTCGCACAAATGAACGTAAATAGAAATTTGAAGAATAGAATTGGGATTCAGGTGGGTCAAGTTAAGGTGATAGAAATCAAGGAGGCCACGGAAGAAAGGTGAAATGGGGAGAGCAAGACCGCGGAGAAGAAAAGGAACGTAAATCACGGACTCATGGGTATCCTCTATCGAGACAGTGACCCCATGACAAATCCGCCAAGAACAAAGCTCCCTCGGGGGAAGAACCCCGATGGACACGAGGTGGAGGAGATCAGATTCAGAGACAACGGACATGTGATTACCTGCGAAAGGCAATTGGCTGTTGGGGTCGATAGGGGGAATTACCGCAGCGGATGAACTCGAGGCTTTTCTCTTGGGCGCCATCTCGAATCTACTGGCGAACAGAGCGAGAGCTGAATTGCAAAGAGGATTTGGAGGCAGAAAAGCAAGAACTAGGGCACGGAAAGCAGAGGCGGCTGAAAGCACTGTATAGGCGGGATATTCTCGAGCCGGATACCGTCTCCAAAAAGTGCCCAATCAGCACCCGACAGTTACTTCTAAAATACCGGAGTGCCACAATGTCACCCGGCGGTTACCTCTAAAAACCCCGGTGTGCCACATCATCATTCGGCTATTATCCTCAAAAGTGGCCGACGCGGCCCGTTTTAACTCGGCTGTCATTTCTAAGACGCTGACGTTATCACCAATGGCTCGGCATTTGCCTCTAAAGCGCCGACAATGTCTTCAGTCGCTCGGCAGCTATCTCTAAAGCGTCGATGATGTCTTCATTCGCTTGGCAGCTATCTCTAAAGCGCCAACGATGTCCTCAGTCACTCGGCAGTTACCTCTAAAACGCCGACACAGCCTTCAGTCATTCCGTCGCTGACACAGTTTCGTGATCACTCGGACGCTATTTTAAAAGCGCAAATGGTGACAATAATAGCTCAGCCATCACAAAACGTCGGCGTGATGCCCGAGTTATTAAGTTACTATCCCAAAGGAGTCAACTTCGTAAATAAAGCAGGCGGAGGAAGGATTCAAAAACTCGGCGTTGTTCATAATCGACAATTTAGTTGATCAAGGACTCAAAATCTGCACAGAAGGGACGAAACTGTTCTTCATTAAGGGAGTTTTCATACTTACAAATCAACTCATTATGAGTTGATAACTTCCCTATTGCTACTATTGATACTACAACTACTACTGCTACTACTACCACTACCACTACGCTACACTATACTACTTCACATTACTAATACTACTACATTATTTTACTATACTACTTCTAATCTGTACTAATATTTAAAAACCAGTGGCATTTAGCCACTGGCCTTGTTGCCGCCGCTGCTGCCCCTGCTGCTGCCGTTGCCGCCCCTGCCGCTGCTACTGCCCCTGCTGCTGCCGTTGCCGCCCCTGCCGCCGCTGTCACCGTCGTCGTCGCCGCCACCGCCTCCATCGTCGTCGTCGTCGTCGTCGTCGTCGTCGCCCTCGCCACCGTCACCGCCGTCCTCCTCGGACGAGTCCTCCTCATCCGAGGAGTCCTCCGACTCATCCGAGCCCGCGAGCCCGGAGCGCTCGATGGCCCGGATGTAAGTCCAAACCTCCGCCGCAAGCCCCTAGGAGTCGTCTGAATCATCAGACGACTCACGCAGAGGGATGGGAGCCAGAGACCCCTCAGATTCAGAGGAGAACTCCTCCTCTGAATATTCCGAGTCACCAAAGTCCTCAGAAGGAGGAGTTGGCTCGCGCCTGCGTTTCTTGCCCATGGTGGAAATGCAGGTAGAAGAAGGAAACAAGCAATGGAGAACAGCAAAAGATGTGCAAAAACCAGAGAGGCAAAGGCACTATTTATAGGAAGAGAAGGCAACCGCTCACCTCCAACCGCGGTCACTGAACAGTCGCAAAGCATTCAATACACACTTCAACCCGTCTGAGGATGCGCGGCTGACGCTGTTTCACGCAACGCAACACCCATTGGGACTCCAGTCAACAGCACAGAAGATATGATTACACCCGCCGTCACATCACATTACTACTCAGAAGCAGCCGGTTAAAACACTCAGCGTACCAAGCCGTCTCTTACCCACACCCATTGGGGGGACGCCCAGGAATTATCAGTATATTTTTCAAAAAAAACTGTCACATCCGTGCAGGGCGTGCAATGAACACCTCAAGACAAAAATGAGATATCAGTAAGGATCAGAGGAAAGCCAAATATAGCCGGTGAAGTACAAAATCTGACCGATGGAAGCGACGTGAAGACTAGCCAGGGAACGTCCAATCAGTCACAGAGCAAATAAATTGCACCACTTAGCAAGATATGGGCAGATCACGAACTCGGCTGCAAAAGACAAAATACATGCTGACCTCGGATGCATAGTATGGATGACATAATGCTGACCTCTAAAGCATAGTATGGATGACATAATGCCGACTTCTAAGGCATTCAAAAAAAGGGAAAATAGGACTCTCGGCAAAAGGACATGAAGTAAGGACCTTTGAGAGGATTGTTTTCAAAAATCCACTCAAAGCTCGGGGGCTACACCCATTGGGTGCACCTTCGGTGCACCCCATGGATCACCATTTCAAGCCAAGATAGTGCCGACTTCTAAGGCATAAGACAAGATTAAAAGACAAGGCTGGCCCTCAACCAAAGTATGAGAAGAAAATAAAAATAATCTCTGATGAAAGACCTTCGAGTAGATTATCTTCTAAAATCTACTCGAAGCTCGGGGGCTACACCCAGGGTCCTATAAAAGGAAAAGCCGACCTCTAAGGCACAAGTGTGAGGTAAAATTACAGACTTCGAGTGAAGCAAAGCAAAAGAAGATAGTAAGAAATCATTTTCACCAGATTGCCCGAGAAGCGTTTCTTGTCGTAAACAAAACCTGCAAGTTGGGCCTAGGATCTTTGGGCCGATTATCTCAAAATCAACCCAAAGATCGGGGGCTTGTGGGGGACAGATATCCCCCGGGTCCACTGGCAGGGTAAAAGACCTCATGAAGGGCCCAAGGGCCCAATAAGTCGTAAGGTCATTCCTTCATGGGCCTGGGGAGAGACAATCAGCAAAGCAAACCGACGTAAAGCCGGATCGACGCAAGTCCAGATGGCCCCGCAACGATGAGCGAGAAATCACAACAGAAGATCCAACTTTCCCGCGCTGGAGCACCATGCAGCAGAGCCAGGCGAGGATAGGTCGGCTAAATCATAGGAAGATAGACTCAAACAGTTCACTATCTTTTAGGTGCACGTTGTTATCATAAGCGCATGTATTGCCCCACGGTCGAATATATAAGGCCCAGGGGGCACCCATTCAGAACGATCGAAGACACTACCCAACCATCTACCTCAACCCTCCACGCTCTTGCTTTAGAAAACCACTTTGTAATCCATAACACGAAGCATCTCCGCCAGGACGTAGGGTGTTACGCATCTCTAAGCGGCCCGAACCTGTAAACATTGTCTATTGTCCCTCGTGCATTTGGCACGAACCATTTTGCTACAGTCGGCGACACCATCCTACTCCTAAAAACACCTCGAGGGGCAACCCCTGGTGTGCGGTCGGACCCAAAACACCGACACAAGGCCCCTGACGTTTCTAGTAATTGAGGCCCAGTCCAGAGATCGTTTAAATTAAAATAAATGAAGTAGAAAATAGATTTTTAATAGGAAAATATTTGCTAGAACTTTGTTAATTCATAGAAAATTCATACTTACTCCAAATTACTCCATTCCAGTTTCTAAAATTTTGTAATTTTATTCTCTATCACCTAGAGCCTCTGTTTTGTCATGAAAACAGTAAGAAATTTATTTCTCACTTAATCCTATTTAAAACACATGAAACCTTTGAAAATTCATAACTTAAATTTTATAACTCCAAAAATTATGATTTCTGTTTCTAGTATTTTATTTTAAAATGTAGATTATTACTGTGTATTTTGTGTATATGTTTGGTGTAATGTTAATTTCTCTATATGCACTGTGCTTGTTTGTATTGTGGCGAGTAGAAGAGCCCGTGACCGAGGATCCTGGTGAGCAGCAGGTTGAAGTAGCTGAGCAGGAGCTCATTGAAGGCAAGTTGTGCCCTTGACCACTTTTTACCCAATAATGTTCTTTAATATCACTTATTCATGCATAGGTTAATTTTGATGGGACCGATAGGTCACCCTAGATTGTTTATCTCATTACCTTGTTTACCCCTGAATCACTTGGGTAGTTTGCTATTGCTTTACATGGTTTTGGGATAATCATTTATTATATTGGAACATAGAGCTTAACTTGAGAAACACGTGCCACCACAAGGGTTTAATGGGACGCCCTTGGCTGACTAATTAGGAAAGCTAGTGGAAGACTACCTTACCCGAAAGGGGCAAGGGCAGTAGGGGAGTGGTCAGTGTAGGGAGGTCCTTGGTTGATTTTGCTGCGATGGCGGTCAGACAAGAACCCTGCATTGGATCTTCCTATAAACTGTAGCGGGTTTTCTGAAGCTAGTGGAACTTTGTAAAGGCCTCGTAGTGTTACCCTGCCTAGCCTCCTCGGTAGAGGTGTATGGGAAGTCGCGATCCCTTGGCAGATGGGTAACATGACTTGTGGGTAAAGGGTACAACCTCTTCAGAGTGTAAAACTGGTATACTAGCCGAGCTCACGGTCATGAGCAGCTCAGGACTCTCTGATGTTTAAATTATGGAACTTAAATTCAATTTGTCATTCGCATATGCATGGGTTTGTTATTAATTTTGTTCTATTACTTTATCTATGGTTTGGTATTTACTTACACTTAGTAATTGCTAATAAAATTTGGACCAACTACTTAAAAGCAATGCTCAGCTTTAACCCCTATCATTGATTAGCCTTACACATCACATGAACTCACACTTTTGTGAGTTTATGTCCACTGGTTCCCCACAACTTGTTGAGCTATGATCATGTGTGAGCTCAGCCTTGCTGTCTCACACCCCCCACAGGAGAAGAGCAGGTGGTTCAGGAGGAGCCACAAGGCGAGGAGTATGATCTGATCTAGGTGGCGTTTCTCAGTTGACATTGGCGCCGACGACCCTTAGTTCGTTTTATCTTTATTATTTTATTTTGTAATAAGTCTTCCGCTCTGTAATAAATACTCTGATGTTTTATGACATTTATCTCTATACACTCTGTTATTATATATGTTGTCTTCTTGGCGCATGTATGAGATGCACCTGGCTTTGTTCCTTAAAGCCGGGTGTGACAAAACTCATGTAAATGATGTTTAGATAATTTCTTGTTGGACATAAAATGTACCCAAGCTTAAACCAAGGATCTCAAACCATGTCTCCTTCTAGAACTATTCCCTTGTTCAGTTGATGCAAGTTGAGGTCTCTATGGTGTAATACCCACTTTGTAAGAAAAGTCTGAAAAGAGAAATTATATTCCTTCATACATATATGTGTCATCTATATTTATCATTCCATGTGAACACCACAATTAAACAAATAAATAAATGACAAGAGACGCCCAAAAACAATACATGCATCATGCTGGTGTTTTATTTGGTGTGCATTTTGCGACAACATAAAATGACAAGAAATATATTAAAGTTCAAAGTAGAATTTGAATTCTAAAGGAAGAAGTCAAGAATTTAGAAAAGAGAGAAAGAAATATTATCCAATATAAAAGAATATTATTAAATAACTTCACCACATGATGGGGTGACCAAATTGCATAGTCAACGTGAACTTGAATTTACACTTAAATTGAGTTCAAAATTTAAATTCAAATGAATTAGGAATAAAAGAAAAAAATAGTAAAAAAAACAAAAGAAAAAGAGAAGAAAACCGAAGTGGGCTCTAAACTACCTTTCTGGCCCAGTTTAGAATCATTCCTGCGCGGCCCACCTTTGCTTTCCACACGGCGCTGACTCGCGGGCCCATTGCATCAGCCAACACGCGCGCGTCAGCCTGGGTGCCTCGCTCTCCCTTTTCCCTGTGTGACTTACTTGTGGGCCCCCCCTGTCATCTTGTCGCCCCAGCTGATCGTGGCCGAACAGACCGCTTCTTCCGCCATGGCCGTCGACCCACCGTTGCAACCTCCGCGTGGAATTCAGGTCCGGGGGTCCACGGGCGCTGGGGATAAAGACCTGTCCGCGCCGCAACGACCTCCCTCTCGAGCTCTCCCCTCTTGTTTCCCCCTTCCAGCCGCCATCCGCGGAGAAGTGAGTGTCGCCTCCGTCGGTATTGGCATACGCCATCGCCAGTGCTTCGCGGGTAGACCGGTGGACGTTGGTGGGGCATCCAGGAACCATGTGGAGATCTCTGGGACACGGGGAGCAACCGGACAGCAGGGAATCCCTCGTCGGAAGCACTTCTCCGCCGCGGGCCGCACTGCTCCAGGGGTGGATCATGTCAAGACGCCATTGAAGGTAATAAGCCTCGTGATCGGTGCTCTCTATTTACCATAGTGAGTAGCGCATAGTTGTATTGCTCTAGGTGCCGGCCGTGCGTGGTGAATTTCTCACCAATCGCGCAGCTTGGCCGTGGCTCCGCACAACTCCGTGGGGGGAGTTCATCACATTACAATCGTTGGTAGGAACTACATCATAACGCTCACCGTTCGACTAGCTTCGTGTAGCAACGTTTAATTTGACATAGGTGCTCGGGAATGGCCGATTGGGTCTCGGCCGTGTCCTCCACCGTGTAGCCATGGCGGCGACGCCGCTGCTTGGGTAGGAGGAGAAGAGATAGCGCGGGTCGTAGATCTTTTATCGGATGGCGAGGATTAGAGGAACATGATGAAGAAGCCAGGACCGTAGGATGGTGAGCGGATGGGGTAGATTAAAACTTGCGTACCCCTTCGCATCATGGAGTTCGGGCGGTTAGATTGTGATCGTGTGGCCCAGATCTGGGCGGGATTTCTTAAAGCGTGGATCTAATCGTGGCCATAGATCTTGGATCGGACGGTCAGGATAGATCCATACCTCTTCGCGGGTTAGTTTTACACATGCGCCCCTGTGTTTTTCCTAAATAGAACCCGCCGTCCTCGTTCACTATTCTATGTGTCTCGGGAATCTTGCGCCAGTGACCCTGCTTTCTCTAAAAATAGAGGCCCAGTCCAGAAAATTAATAAAATCAGGAAAATAGGTTAGAAAATGGTTTTTAGTACAAATTTAATTGTAGAAACTTGTTTAAATTGTAGAAAATCCATATGAACTCCAAATTGGTCCATTCCAGTTCCTATAATTTTGTAATGTTATTCTTTATCAAATAGTGCCACTGTTTTCACATGAAATACACATTTAAATTTATTTCCCACTTAACCCTATATTAAGCACATAAAACATTAGAAAATCCATAACTTAAGATCTATAACTCCAAAATTAATAATTCCAGTTCCTGTGATCTTATTTTAATGTCTAGTTTATTACTGTATATTCTATTTGCATGTTTGATGTGGTGTTAATTTATGCTATGCCATGTATGTATTGTATTGATGCGAGTAGACGAGCAACCCACTGTGGAACCTGAGCTTCAACAAGTTGATGTGGCTGAGCAGGAGCTCGTTGAAGGCAAGTTGTGCCCTTGATCACTTCTTTTACCCATTCATGTTCTTATTATTCATAATGATCTGCATAGGATAATTTTGCTGGGACCCAATAGGATGCCCTAGATTTTGACTATCTTTATACCTTGCTTCACCACTGGTTTTACTACTAATGTTTTGGGTAGTACATGCTATTGCTTTATGTGGATTTGGGTATAGAGATATTCATCACTCATTGTTATACTATTTATTGTTATATGTTTTATTCTTCCTTGTTCATGTTAAGATCATTATGTTAATGGGAACATGGAGAACCACCCGGGAAAACAGTGCTACCACAAGGGTTTAATGGGACGCCCTTGGCTGATTAACTAGGAAAGCTAGGGGAGGGCTACCTTACCCGAAAGGGGCAAGGGCAGTAGGGGAGAGGTCAGTGCAGGGAGGTCCCTGGTTGATTTTGCTGCGATGGCGGTCAGCCAGGAACCCTGTACTGGATCTTCCTATAAACTATAGCGGGTAGTCTGAAGCTAGTGGAACTTTGTAAAGGCCTCGTAGTGGTACCCTGCCTCGCTTCCTAGGTAGAGGTGTATGGAGTCTGATCAACTCTGTGGCAGATGGGTAACACGACTTGTGGGTAAAGATGCGCAACCTCTGCAGAGTGTAAAACTGGTATACTAGCCGTGCTCACGGTCATGAGCGGCTCGGACACTCACATGATTAAATTATGGAACTTAAACTTAATCAGTCATTTCATTGCATTTGGGATTATTTTATTATTACTTTTACTTATTATTACTATGGTTTGGTATTTACTTACACTTAGTAACTGCTAATAAAATTTTGACCAACTTATAAAAGCAATGCTCAGCTTCAGCCTTTATTTTATTGATCAGCCTTACACTTCATGAACTCCCACCTTTGGTGAGTTCATGCCACATTATTCCCCACGACTTGTTGAGCTATGATCGTATGTGAGCTCACTCTTGCTGTCTCACACCCCCCACAGGAGAAGAGCAGGTGGTTCAGGAGGAGCCTCAAAGCGAGGAGTTCGATCTGATCTAGGTGGCGTTTCTCAGTCGACATTGGCGCCGACGATCCATTAGTTCGTTTTACATTTATCTTTATTTTGTAATAAGTCTTCCGCTATGTAATAAATACTCTGATGATTTATGACATTTATCTCTATACACCCTGTTATTATATATGTTGTCTTCTTTGGCGCATGTATGAGATGCACCCGGCTTTGTTCTTTTAAAACCGGGTGTTACAGAAGTGGTATCAGAGGAAATGTTGACTGTAGGACGAAACCTAGATAGAAATGGACAAAACCCTTATCTACTTACCTTACCCTGATTCATTCTATACTTATCTCATCTTGATCTTGCCTCACCTTCTACTGTTCTACTCTGATCATTCCTACCTTTTCTACTCTAAGACAAGATGGATTTCACACCTTGGAATCCCTACCCTTATGACATTTTAAGAGATAGGGAACCTAAGATGAAAATAAAACTATTTTCTCTATTAAAAACGTTGGTTGATTGTTCTGATGATAAATGCTTGATTTGCTTCTTTGATTGATTGAAACATTATAGTTGGGCATCTTAGCATGTACCACCATAAGGTAATGTATTAGCTTTAGTGGATAACACACTAATCTACTTAGCTAATAAATCCCCTGCAGTAACATTTCTCGTAATTACTCGCCTTGTCTAAAATTCTTCCTTTCTTACCCTATATTTCTAACCCAGATGAACTACCCCTATAGTGTTAGAAGAGAGCACTATAGACGTGATCCTTGGTATGTCATGGTTACGAAAGGCAAAGGCAGTATATACACTGTGCTAAGTGAACCGTAGAACTCACCAGTCCCAAAGAAGAAAGGTTTGAAGTTGAAGTTGCAGTAACTACCACCATCAGACTAGCAGCATTCCTAGTAGATGAGAAGTTTGTGGGTGACAACATCCATGCAGTTAGGGATTTTCCGGATGTCTTTCCAGAGGAGTTGCCAGGAATGCCACCTGATTGAGAAGTTGAGTTCGTTATTGATCTCTTACCTGGAACCGCCCCTATTTCTAAACGGCCATACATGATGTCCGTAGAAGTGCTGAAGGAACTTAAGAAGCAGTTAACTGAGTTACAAGAGGCTGGGTACGTTCGTCCGAGTTCCTTACCGTGGGGAGCACCGGTACTGTTTATACAGAAGAAGGATGGATCACAAAGAATGTGTGTGGATTATAGATCTCTTAATGATGTTACGGTGAAGAACAAGTATCCATTACCCCGTATTGAGGATTTATCTGATCAGATGAGAGGAGCTAGAGTATTCTCGAAGATTGATCTCCGATCGGGATATCATCAGATGAAGATTAGGCCATCGGATATTCCCAAGACGGATTTCTCGACTCGATATGGATTATATGAGTTCATCGTTATGTCATTTGGATTAGCTAATGCACCAGCTTATTTTATGGATTTGACGAATAAGATGTTTTTGGAGTATTTGGACAGATTCGTCGTGGTTCATCGACGATATTCTTATCTATTCTAAGAATGAGAGTGACCATGAAGAACATCTAAGGTTGGTGCTACAGAAGCTTTAAGATAATCAACTCTACGCCAAGTACGGTAAATGCGAGTTTTGGATTGGCGAGGTGTCATTTCTTGGACATATCATTTCTAATGGAGGGATATCAGTGGATCCTGCTAAAGTCAAGGATATAGTGGTGTGGAGCATACCCACTACAGTTACAGAGATTTGGGTTTCTTGGGACTTGCAGGATATTATTGGAGATTTATTGAAGGATTTTCTAAGATTGCTAAGCTTATGACCTCGCTTTTGGTGAAGGAAAGAGAATTCCAGTGGGACGAGAAGTGCCAAGTATATACGGATCATAAGAGTTTGAAGTATATATTCACTCAGAAGGATCTCAACCTTAGGCAACGTCGTTGGTTGGAGCTTATTAAAGATTACGATTTGGAAATTCACTATCACCCGGGCAAGGCGAATTTGGTTGTAGATGCCTTGAGTCGAAAGGAGCACGTTCATTCAGCTGTTGTTGCCCAGCTACCCGATGAGATTGATTAGGATTTTAGGAGACTTAACCTGGGGATAGTTGATCACACTGAAGGAATTAATATTGATGCGGAACCTACCTTGGAACAAGAAATCCGCAAAGGACAAATTGGTGATGCTAAAATACAAGAGATTAAGGATCTTATTACTGAAGGTCGAGGTCTAGAATTCACGGAAGATGAGCAAGGCACCGTATGGATCGCGAATCGGATATGAGTTCCGGAGATTGAAAGCCTTCGTGAGACTATATTGAAGGAAGCCCATGACTTGGATTATTCTATTCATCCTGGTAGTACCAAGATGTATCAGGATTTAAAGCAGAAGTGCTGGTGATATGGACTGGAGAGGGATATGGCTGCACATGTGGTTATGTGCGATGTGTGCCAAAGAGTTAAGACCGACCACCAAAGACTAGCTGGACTATTACACCCACCAAAGATGTCCGAATGGAAGTGGGAAGAGATTGGTATGGATTTCATTACTGGATTGCCTCGCACCTCGAAAGGATATGGTTCTATATGAGTTATTATGGATAGACTGACCAAAGTGGTTCATTTCATTCCGGACAAGGCTACTTATAAGGGATCTCAATTGGAAGAGTATATATGGCTCGGAATGTGTATTTACATGGTGTACCAAAGAAGATCATTTTGGATAGAGGATCACAGTTTTACCCCCAGATTTTGGAAAAGTTTTCATGAGAATATGGATGCAAAGTTGAATTTTAGTTCGGACTACCTTAGACTGATGGATAGACTGAAAGGACTAATCAAGTATTGGAATACATGTTGAGAGCTGGTACCCTTCAGCATGGTAGTAGTTGGGACAAGAGTCTACCTGATGCTGAGTTCTCATATAACAATAGTTACCAGGCCAGTCTGAAGATGTCCCCGTTCGAGACTCTATATGACAGGAAATGCAGGACTCCCCTATATTGGGATCAGACTGGAGAAAGACAGTTCTTTGGGCCTGAACTGATTCAAGAGGCAGAAGAGCAAGTTCGAATGATAAGAGAAAATTTGAGAAATGCACAATCAAGGCAAAAGAGCTATGCTGATAATAGAAGGAGACTCCTGGAGTTTAAGGAGGGTGATCATGTCTACTTGAAAGTGTCACCACTCCGGGGTATGAGGAGATTTAAAGTTAAAGGAAAGTTGTCCCCTCGTTTTATTGGACCCTTCTTAATCTTAAAGCGAGTGGGAGAAGTTGCATATCAACTGGAGTTACCCGATCATCTGTCAGATGTACATGATGTGTTCCGTGTGTCTCAGCTAAAGAAGTGCCTCCGTGTCCCTGAGGAACAGTTACCAATGGAAGAGCTTAGTGTTCAGGGTGATTTGACTTACACGGAGTACCCGATCAAGATTTTGGATACTTTGACTCGAGTTACAAGAAATAAGGTGATAAATATGTGCAAAGTCCAATGGAGCCACCATGGTGAAGATGAAGCAACCTGGGAAAGAGAAGAAGAGCTTCGCATAGATTTTCCCCACCTTTTCCCTAGATCTTCTTAAATCTCGAGGACGAGATTATTTTTAAGGGGGGTAGGATTTGTAATACCCACTTTGTAAGAAAAGTCTGAAAAGAGAAATTATATTCCTTCATACATATATGTGTCATCTATATTTATCATTCCATGTGAACACCACAATTAAACAAATAAATAAAAGACAAGAGACGCCCAAAAACAATACATGCATCATGCTGGTGTTTTATTTGGTGTGCATTTTGCGACAACATAAAATGACAAGAAATATATTAAAGTTCAAAGTAGAATTTGAATTCTAAAGGAAGAAGTCAAGAATTTAGAAAAGAGAGAAAGAAATATTATCCAATATAAAAGAATATTATTAAATAACTTCACCACATGATGGGGTGACCAAATTGCATAGTCAACGTGAACTTGAATTTACACTTAAATTGAGTTCAAAATTTAAATTCAAATGAATTAGGAATAAAAGAAAAAAATAGTAAAAAAACAAAAGAAAAAGAGAAGAAAACCGAAGTGGGCTCTAAACTACCTTTCTGGCCCAGTTTAGAATCATTCCTGCGCGGCCCACCTTTGCTTTCCACACGGCGCTGACTCGCGGGCCCATTGCATCAGCCAACACGCGCGCGTCAGCCTGGGTGCCTCGCTCTCCCTTTTCCCTGTGTGACTTACTTGTGGGCCCCCCTGTCATCTTGTCGCCCCAGCTGATCGTGGCCGAACAGACCGCTTCTTCCGCCATGGCCGTCGACCCACCGTTGCAACCTCCGCGTGGAATTCGGGTCCGGGGGTCCACGGGCGCTGGGGATAAAGACCTGTCCGCGCCGCAACGACCTCCCTCTCGAGCTCTCCCCTCTTGTTTCCCCCTTCCAGCCACCATCCGCGGAGAAGTGAGTGTCGCCTCCGTCGGTATTGGCATACGCCATCGCCAGTGCTTCGCGGGTAGACCGGTGGACGTTGGTGGGGCATCCAGGAACCATGTGGAGATCTCTGGGACACGGGGAGCAACCGGACAGCAGGGAATCCCTCGTCGGAAGCACTTCTCCGCCGCGGGCCGCACTGCTCCAGGGGTGGATCATGTCAAGACGCCATTTGTCACACCCGGTTTTAGAAGGCAAACCGAATGCGAACCATGTACGTGCCAGGATCAGTTATTCACGTACACAGCAGTTACATAACATGGACATCATCACACAGTGCTCAAATAGTATTAAAAGGGGAAATAATAGTCGATTACATCATACGTCTGAGACGTCCATATAGTTCTTACAATAAATCAAAGTGCGGAAAAGAAACGTAGATAACACGGCCTTCACAGGCAGCCGACTGGGGGTTGCCGCTAACCCACACCTAGAACTCGTCGTAGTCTTGGAACTCCTGGAAGTCTCCTTCCACAGCTTCATCTTCGCCTGAGCAGTGGTTGCAATGCTGACAACCTGGGGGGGGATTTGGTGTGTAGAGCAAGGGTGAGTACACATCAACATACTCAGCAAGCATCCCGTTTGGCTGTAGTGGACTAGCTTTATGTGGGGATAAGTCAAGCAGTTGTTTTTAGTTGGTCAGGTTATTACTTACTAGTAGAGAGCCAGGTTTTAACATTAACCCAAGTTATTAGCCCAATGCATCCTTTCCAAACGGAAAGAATACCACTTACCAATACCATAATCATAATCAGAACCATCAATCTCATAGCCACCTGTACCAAAGTATCTCTGATCAAGTATCACTAATCTCTGGAGCTCCCTTGGCCGCTCATAACCGCGAGCACGGCTGATATATCAGTTTCATAACACTCTGCAGAGGTTGAGCACTTTACCCACAAGCCGTGATTCCCTCTTGCCTCGGGCCGATCAAACCCTTAAACACTACCAAGGTGAATAGGCAGGGTCTCACTACGTAGCCTTTACAAAGATTCCCCGAGGCTGTAGCCGCCCGTTAGGTTTCCTAAATGTACCGCACTCCTCCCCAAGGGACAAATCAACCTTGGCAGAGCGAGCCGCATACACCGAGCCCCATTGACGGCACAACGGCTAAGCGAACTACACCCCGGTTCCTCTAATTATTCAGCTAAGGGCGTCCCATTCCACCCTCATGGTTGCACTGTTTTCCCGGGCGGTCATCCATTGAACAGGTCCTTACGGAGAGGCACTCGAGAAACCGCTCGAGTCCCCTTGAAGGTCACAAATATAATCATAAATAAGAAGGGAAAACAGCGTATCATAGATAATCACATCATGTTCATTGATTAGAGTTGAGCAATAGCATTAGACTAAGCAGTAATAATCCGACCCAAATAGGTAAACAAGGACATGGATAACAAAAGCTAGTCAATCCTTAAGTATAAATGTGTAATGCGGGAGGTGAATTAAAGAATGAATAGGACAGAGATGGGTCAAAGGACACTTGCCTCCACCAACCGACTGCTGCTCAGGGGCTTCTCCTGCGAATTCCTCGGGCTCTTCGACCGGATCGTTCTCTATGCGATTGCAAGCATACACACATCCACATATTTAATACAAAGGAACAGTACACCATACAAGGGAACAAATAAAGTGAATATGCATCAAGTATGACATTCCATATCGCATTCATTAAGGTTAGAAAGAAACGGGAAAGGGTCTCGCAGGGGGTTAAATCTTATGCACTAATGATTAATTACAATTGGTTCTTAACAAAAGAATTCTGTTATATGCACTAATAGAAACCTAATCATTTTAAGTTGATCAACATTGAACGAGATAAACAATTAACTAAATGAATCGACTCGCGCAACGAAATTCTAAATTAAACTTCCTATTTCAATAGCATGAACAATGATTAGCCTACCTAAAATAAAATAGCTATGATCACAGAAAGTAAATAAAATAAAATAAAAAAAATAAAAAAAATAGAGGGGGGGCGGTTGAACCGGCCCTAGGGCGGTTGAACCGGCCCTAGGGCGGTTGAACCGGCCCTAGGCGAGGCGGCTGGGCTGGGCGGCCGGGGCGGCCGAACGCGGGGGAGGGCGGCTGAGCCGGCCGGTTGAACCGGCGGCCAGGGCGGCTGAACCGGCCCCGCGCAGGGGGCGCGGCCAGGGGGCCAGGCGGGCGGCCGGGCGCGGGCTGGGGCGGCCAGCGGCCGGCTGGGCGCGGCCAGCGGCCGGCTGGGGCCGAGCAGGGGGCGGGCTGGGGGCTGGCCGGGGCCAGGGCGGCGCGGCAGCGGCCGGCTGGGGGGCGTGGCCAAGGCGGCCAGGCCAGGGCGGCCAGGCGGCCGGGCTGCCGAGGGGATAGGAGGGGGAGGGGAGAGGGAGAGAGGAGGGAGAGAGGGGGGGGGAAGGGGGCGGCTCACCGGCGGGGGCGGCCGACGGCGAGGGGCGGCGGCCGAGCAAGGGGCGGCGGCGGCGGCTTAGGGCAGGGGGTAGGGCGGCGGTGGAGAGAGAGAGGGAGAGAATGAGGGAGAGGGAGAGGGGGTTTTGGAAAAAAAAAGAGGGGGTGGGGGGCGGCTGGGCCTCTTTGGGCCCAAGAGGGGGCGCCAGGGGCGGCTTGGGCCGGCCGGGGTCGGCCCACGGCGCGGGAGAGAGAAAAAAAAAGGAGAGAGAAAGAGAGAGAAAAAGAAAGAAAAGATTTTCTCCTCATTTTCGAAATCCGATCTTTCTACATGAATGCATTTGCACTTTCAAAGCAATCAAAAGAAATGCAAGGTTCGGCATGGTGCATCAAACAACATAAAGTATTTTTAGAGTTTTTTCTACATACGGGAATTCCAAACCGGATCCCGCTAGCTTTGGAAAAGATCAAGGTTTAGCGAGGGAAAAAGAAAAAGAAAAGGTAACGCCCGAATTTTGGCGAGTAAAGAAAAGAAAAAATTCAACTGCAAAAATTCGGGGCGTTACACCATTGAAGGTAATAAGCCTCATGATCGGTGCTCTCTATTTACCATAGTGAGTAGCGCATAGTTGTATTGCTCTAGGTGCCGGCCGTGCGTGGTGAATTTCTCACCAATCGCGCAGCTTGGCCGTGGCTCCGCACAACTCCGTGGGGGGAGTTCATCACATTACAATCGTTGGTAGGAACTACATCATAACGCTCACCGTTCGACTAGCTTCGTGTAGCAACGTTTAATTTGACATAGGTGCTTCCGCCATGGCCGTCGACCCACCGTTGCAACCTCCGCGTGGAATTCAGGTCCGGGGGTCCACGGGCGCTGGGGATAAAGACCTGTCCGCGCCGCAACGACCTCCCTCTCGAGCTCTCCCCTCTTGTTTCCCCCTTCCAGCCGCCATCCGCGGAGAAGTGAGTGTCGCCTCCGTCGGTATTGGCATACGCCATCGCCAGTGCTTCGCGGGTAGACCGGTGGACGTTGGTGGGGCATCCAGGAACCATGTGGAGATCTCTGGGACACGGGGAGCAACCGGACAGCAGGGAATCCCTCGTCGGAAGCACTTCTCCGCCGCGGGCCGCACTGCTCCAGGGGTGGATCATGTCAAGACGCCATTGAAGGTAATAAGCCTCGTGATCGGTGCTCTCTATTTACCATAGTGAGTAGCGCATAGTTGTATTGCTCTAGGTGCCGGCCGTGCGTGGTGAATTTCTCACCAATCGCGCAGCTTGGCCGTGGCTCCGCACAACTCCGTGGGGGGAGTTCATCACATTACAATCGTTGGTAGGAACTACATCATAACGCTCACCGTTCGACTAGCTTCGTGTAGCAACGTTTAATTTGACATAGGTGCTCGGGAATGGCCGATTGGGTCTCGGCCGTGTCCTCCACCGTGTAGCCATGGCGGCGACGCCGCTGCTTGGGTAGGAGGAGAAGAGATAGCGCGGGTCGTAGATCTTTTATCGGATGGCGAGGATTAGAGGAACATGATGAAGAAGCCAGGACCGTAGGATGGTGAGCGGATGGGGTAGATTAAAACTTGCGTACCCCTTCGCATCATGGAGTTCGGGCGGTTAGATTGTGATCGTGTGGCCCAGATCTGGGCGGGATTTCTTAAAGCGCGGATCTAATCGTGGCCATAGATCTTGGATCGGACGGTCAGGATAGATCCATACCTCTTCGCGGGTTAGTTTTACACATGCGCCCCTGTGTTTTTCCTAAATAGAACCCGCCGTCCTCGTTCACTATTCTATGTGTCTCGGGAATCTTGCGCCAGTGACCCTGCTTTCTCTAAAAATAGAGGCCCAGTCCAGAAAATTAATAAAATCAGGAAAATAGGTTAGAAAATGGTTTTTAGTACAAATTTAATTGTAGAAACTTGTTTAAATTGTAGAAAATCCATATGAACTCCAAATTGGTCCATTCCAGTTTCTATAATTTTGTAATGTTATTCTTTATCAAATAGTGCCACTGTTTTCACATGAAATACACATTTAAATTTATTTCCCACTTAACCCTATATTAAGCACATAAAACATTAGAAAATCCATAACTTAAGATCTATAACTCCAAAATTAATAATTCCAGTTCCTGTGATCTTATTTTAATGTCTAGTTTATTACTGTATATTCTATTTGCATGTTTGATGTGGTGTTAATTTATGCTATGCCATGTATGTATTGTATTGATGCGAGTAGACGAGCAACCCACTGTGGAACCTGAGCTTCAACAAGTTGATGTGGCTGAGCAGGAGCTCGTTGAAGGCAAGTTGTGCCCTTGATCACTTCTTTTACCCATTCATGTTCTTATTATTCATAATGATCTGCATAGGATAATTTTGCTGGGACCCAATAGGATGCCCTAGATTTTGACTATCTTTATACCTTGCTTCACCACTGGTTTTACTACTAAAGTTTTGGGTAGTACATGCTATTGCTTTATGTGGATTTGGGTATAGAGATATTCATCACTCATTGTTATACTATTTATTGTTATATGTTTTATTCTTCCTTGTTCATGTTAAGATCATTATGTTAATGGGAACATGGAGAACCACCCGGGAAAACAGTGCTACCACAAGGGTTTAATGGGACGCACTTGGCTGATTAACTAGGAAAGCTAGGGGAGGGCTACCTTACCCGAAAGGGGCAAGGGCAGTAGGGGAGAGGTCAGTGCAGGGAGGTCCCTGGTTGATTTTGCTGCGATGGCGATCAGCCAGGAACCCTGTACTGGATCTTCCTATAAACTGTAGCGGGTAGTCTGAAGCTAGTGGAACTTTGTAAAGGCCTCGTAGTGGTACCCTGCCTCGCTTCCTAGGTAGAGGTGTATGGAGTCTGATCAACTCTGTGGCAGATGGGTAACACGACTTGTGGGTAAAGATGCGCAACCTCTGCAGAGTGTAAAACTGGTATACTAGCCGTGCTCACGGTCATGAGCGGCTCGGACACTCACATGATTAAATTATGGAACTTAAACTTAATCAGTCATTTCATTGCATTTGGGATTATTTTATTATTACTTTTACTTATTATTACTATGGTTTGGTATTTACTTACACTTAGTAACTGCTAATAAAATTTTGACCAACTTATAAAAGCAATGCTCAGCTTCAGCCTTTATTTTATTGATCAGCCTTACACTTCATGAACTCCCACCTTTGGTGAGTTCATGCCACATTATTCCCCACGACTTGTTGAGCTATGATCGTATGTGAGCTCACTCTTGCTGTCTCACACCCCCCCACAGGAGAAGAGCAGGTGGTTCAGGAGGAGCCTCAAAGCGAGGAGTTCGATCTGATCTAGGTGGCGTTTCTCAGTCGACATTGGCGCCGACGATCCATTAGTTCGTTTTACATTTATCTTTATTTTGTAATAAGTCTTCCGCTATGTAATAAATACTCTGATGATTTATGACATTTATCTCTATACACTCTGTTATTATATATGTTGTCTTCTTTGGCGCATGTATGAGATGCACCCGGCTTTGTTCTTTTAAAACCGGGTGTTACATATGGTATTTGGCCTCTCCTTGTGGATTACCTTGTTACTTTATCAACCTAACCTAGGAAAAGCATGTCCGACCATTTTCTTGAATTTGATGCCTTTGGTTTTCCCATATCTATCGAAGCCATACCAACTTCATCCTTGACCTTGTAATCTCTGTGAGTGGCATAGAAATATGCTTGTGGCTGAATTAACAGTCTCCCATCGTACTCCTTTCATCAAGCTTAGGTTATGGCCATGCCTTGTTCATTTCATCGGGCCATGATCTATGTAGCTCTCTACTTGTAACCATTCTTACAGGTAGAGTATCTCTTTGTATATTGTCACCCTTGCTCAATCTATTGTGTCGCGCGAGATTTCTTATTGGTCACGTCTAGTAATGGTGTTATGACTAAAAACCGATGGTGCCGTGACGAAACCGAGGGCCTCCTGTGAATGTACACACATGGTTGCGCTACTTGGCACGCGCTGGTATCATAGTTAGTAGTCATAATCCATTATGGGACTATATCAATGTGTTATCTTGGCACAATCTGTTTTTGCTACGTGAGATTCTTTATTGGTGCCAGTTCGGTAATGGTGTCATTGGTAATGACTTATGGTGCCGCAGCGAAACTGAGAGCCCCTTGTGAATGTACACGCAAGGTTATGCTGCTTGGTGCATGCTGGTATCAAGGTCTCTAGCCATGATCCATTATGGAACTACACTGATGTGTTATCTTCCGTCGACCTTCCATGAAACAATTTTTATGTTGTTTATTGAGTGATCAAGCAACATCTATCATCTCTGTTGGATCAAAAGGGCAATACCACTTTCATGTGTGGTCTTATTTCTTTTGATCCTGGTAGTGATTACTCATAGAAGTTCCCTTTGCATCCTTGTTGTAAAGGTGAAGCCTTGGAGCTTTTTAGTGTTGGAAAACAGCTGATTAGCTCTCAAAATGGAGATTGATTTTCCTGGTTGCTGAGATGCAGGAGTTTGTTCATTCGTTCTCCTATTTAATCCATGTATTTCCTACCCAAGTGGATGATTCATCTCGCATGAAGAAACGGATAAACAACCTGACCAAATGGATTTCTACCCAAATGCATGACCTTTTGCTTGCAAATGTGAACTCTCAACCCTTGGCTTACCGATGGTACTAGAAGACCTGCTCAATGTTAATGGTAGTTCAACAAGTTGGTTTTTACTAACTTGTAACTGCTTTGTGAACAAAGGTTGAGTTTAGAGATCATTTTATCGAGTTGTCTAAACTCACTTTGGTTCAACCCACCCTAAAGAAAGTACTTACAAGAATCGGGATTAAGTCGGCCAGTAACCACCTAGCCATCGCTCTAGTCATGCCTCGATCGCCTCGCGTGTGCTTTTTCAGCATGTGTGATCAAGCCGAGTCGTGACGAGTGCTGGATAAAATGGACTGATCATAAAGTCCAGACCCCTCCGCTGGTGATTCTCTCGAATCGATACCATCTTTTGTGGACTTGAATTCTCGGGTTAACCACATGTTAACCGCGACGGTATTCGACATTCACATCCGTCTCGTGTGCTATGAATTTACCGTGACCACTTGCTGATAAACCTCTTTCTATGTGTTTACCCAAGATGGTGTATCTGATTCTGTTTGGGTAAAATCGCGTAATTACCGCTCACTCAACAGACTCAGATAGTACAGTGTCATCAGAAAAAGCAAGCTGCACACATGGAACCTTATGTATTCCTCTGGCAGACATCATCTCTACTAATGGACATTTCTAGATTAGCCTAAGCCGATATATGTTATGTCCACTAGAGAAACAACATTCTGAGACACTCGTCTTTGCTTGAAACTGCTTTAGTTATCGCTGATATGAATATGGGTTACATGCTTCTCTACTCTTAGAAGTCTTTCGTTCCGAATCTCGGGACGAGATTCTTTTAAGGGGGGAGGGCTGTAACACCCCAGGTATTTATATTCCGCTCGACGATGAGTATGGATTTAAGCACGTAATCGGTGGATAAAACAGATGTAAATTTTAAACATCTTCGCCTTTTGCGATTTTAATATCGCATCTATTTCGTCTGTCGCGAGTGCGACATCGTTTTTATTTTTATCCGTCCGGACTCTTCCTAAATTTTTATGATATTCGGAACATAATTATTCCGGAAATCAGTGCGTCCGATGATTATTTAAAAATTCATCGCTTGCGCGAATACGAATTTGGAAGTCCAACCCACTCGAATAATTCTTATCCTCAAACAAATTTATTCAGAACTCGACGAAGGAAGTTTTTGGAACAATTATCGGTGCTGGAAATCAGGCTAATTCGGTCAGTTGCTTCTCGCCTAGGTCCGACCGTTTGGATATAAATAACGGGTGTAGATTCATCTGACTGCAGAGTATTCACCAAAACAAATCCTAATTTCCGAACCAAGAAAATGGTGTGTGAAGTGATTAATTAGATTGTTTCCAGCAAAATCTTCAAAAGTGAATTAACGGTACGAATTCATCCGCGTTCAGAGAATTCGCCAAATCAAATCGTGTCCAAATATTGTTGTCGATCTCCTTTTTGTTCGACCCTTTTATACATCTTTTAGACACTGATTTTATAACCTCAAAATACCTGCATTTCGCTTTTATAAATAAAAGGAAAAGTGGGAAATATCTTAGAAAAAAATCTTCTTAGCCTCATCCAAGCCACCGCTCAGCAAATCCATGGAATGCTCCCGTATGCATTTTTTTCCTTATCCTGAGATCAACCATATCCTTGGGATATTCATCTTCTGCACGCCGCTTACCTGTTGAGATTTTTTTCAAGCCATCGTCTTATCTTCCCACGGCTCAAGCACGGAGAAAAATCTGTAGCCGCTTCTCTTCCCCGCGCGCAGCTCGCCCAGCTTTTCTTTTCCCTGCCGGCGTCCAGCCCAAGCCCTCTCCTTCCTCCCTCAGCCCCTGCGCTCGGATCTCCATCCCCAGCCAGCGTGCTCTCTCCCAGCCGAGCTCGCCCATGGCTGCATCTCCAGCTTCCTCCCTGCTCTGCTCTGTCTGCCACGCGCTGAGTGCCCTAGCCCCTCTGCTCGGTGCTCGTCGCCATGGCCGGCGCTTGGTCCTAGCTCGCCGCCCAAGCTCCCTCTGCTCGCTCTCCAGGCCACCGGCTCCAGTTCGTTGAGCTCCTCCCTACTTCTCTCCACGATGCTCGGCTGTTCCTACTCCCTCCCCTACGAGCTCGCTTTTCCCTGTTCGCCTGGCCGGAGCGCCCTGCGCTCTGCTCGCCCTCCTGCTTGGCCGCCATCTACCCTGGCCGTCGCGCCCATATCCCCTGCTCCTCCGGCGCCACGGTTCCTCAGCTTCTGCCAGTCGGCCGAGCCCTCTCACTGAGACTCCAGTCCGAGCTCTCTGGTGCCGCGACCCTATTTTCTGCTCGCTGGCCATGCTTCTCTGCTCGCCCAGCTCGGTCGCTTCTCCCTGCTGCGCGCGTCAGATCGTTGCGTTGCGTCCTGCTCGGCTCTACGACACTTGGTCGTCGTTACTCCTATGTGCACGCGTGCCCAGGTTCCAGCTCGCGTTCAATTCACGGCGAGCAGTGCACGGTTTTCATCCCCGTCACGTCGATTCGTCGCCCTGCTATGTCGTGCTTCAGGCCGTTAGATCACTGTTAATCTTGTCGTGCACAACACCGCCTCGAACCTGCCACATCCGTTGTCAGTTGTTGTTTACATCGTCGCCTGGCCGGAAGTGTCATCACTAGTTCGCTTTTGTCCAAATTGCCACCGCGGATGGTTAATTCTCTGGTCACACGTCTTTCTATCTCGCACGCGTGAGTTTGAAGCTCTGCACGTTCGTCGTCCTCTAGTCCCAGTTCGACCCATCCGTGCGTTTGCTCCTCATCCATCGGGCTTCGCGTGTGCTCGCGTTTGCCGTCGAACTATTGAACCCGTCCTCCCTTACTCGTGACTTCGTCGTCGCCAGAGTCCTCACTAGATTTGTGTCCTCGCCAGCTCGCTCCATATTTAATCTCGTCGTCATTCCGCGCGTCAGCAAGAAATCTCAAGAGTCGGGTGAAGGCGGAGTCAGCAGCGTGGTGTTCACCAAGTGCGCGACAAAAAACTTGAACATGTCGTCAATCATCATCCTCGTCTACGCCAAGCCCCAAGCCGTGAAGACACTCTGGTGCTGGTCACGCGTCACCAGCTCGGCAAAAAGGAATCCTCCGGATATTTGGTCAAGAATGGAGACTGTATGCCTCGCTCGCTAGACGTGTGTGATCGATGACGTCAACTGGAACCCGTAGTCGTGCTTGCGACTATCGCGTCGAATTAGTCAGGGTAAGTTAATTCGTATTCCCGTTGACTAGGTCTATAATTAGAATAAATAGAATTATTGGTCTCAATAAATGTTATTAAATTAGCATGCGTATATTGTGACGATCGATTTAGATAAATCGGTAAATCAATTAATTAAGATACATAGTTTAAAGAGTTAATAAAAAGCTAGGAATGAAAATAGATTTTCTAGTGTAACATGTCAATTTGGTTAATGGATGTAGTCGATGCCCTGCTGTGATATCCATGGTGCTTACTGCTTGGTTTTAAGTGTTTCGTCCGTTTTAGCGTAGATTATTTATCCCGTACTATGTATACTCGTGCTCATACATGTGCATCGTGCATCTCATGAGGTATGATAATTAATCGCGTGATGCGGAAGAAGACCCAAGTCGACCCCAAGCGCGGGCTAACCCGCAGGATGATGTTGATGGACGGAACCAAAGATGGATAATCTGGCGAATGTCAAGACAGAAGATGATCACCAAGTGGACATCGTCTAACAACACTAACCTAGTGTTATTCAGGCAAGCCCCGGTGCATGCAACCCCTTCCTTGTGTTTTTATATAATTTTTGCACACTTTAAGTCTAGTGAAATGTGCATTAGGTTTATAGGAGTTGCTTGGAACCCTTTGATGCATTGCCTTCCTTGATATCCATACCTTTATAGATACTTCTGGTGAAGTATCAAAATATGAGTTACAAAAATGCTTAGCTCTGCTTAGATCTTGTGGGTAGAAGTTATCTTTCGCAATAAGGCCTAGCTCAGGGGTTATCCTGAGGAAAGACGACTTCTACATGAAAGAATATTTTCATTGAGAGCATGGTGGGATCTTAATGCAAAGTTCCCTATAATGCTCTTTTCGTCCTAAGGAAAACAAACAATCCTAAGGATGAAAGTACTTAAATCGGAACTTGGGCTAGGAACATGTGATGTTCTACCCAGGTTGATTAAGAATTATACTGAATGTAGGCTTGATGATCGAGGACCCTTTAACTGGTCACGTGCCTCGTCATGGGTAAGCTTGGCCTCGGGCAGACTAATACCAGAATAAGATACCACACAATGGGAGTGGAGAGATGGCGAGAGTAGCGTGTACCCTCCGTGGCAAGAGGCTATACGGTGGTGTATCTGTGCTCTCGGTTGGTGTGAACCTGATCTGGTCTTAAGAACCCCAGTGGCGAGTTGACATATGCAAGGGTTAAGTGCTACATATGTCGTGTGATTGGAGATCCTCAGCTGAGTATAATCGATTCAGATCGCCGTAACTTCGCGGACATGAAGACTTGGTCACTGCCCTGCAATCTAAGTCATGGATGGAATCTTAATGAGCAAAAATCATGTTGGATTGATTAATGTGATGGTGAAATTAGACTAGATGCAAATAAGGTCTATTAATACTTAATCTAGCATTAAAATATTGAAAGTAAGGACTCACTTTAGTAAGCTATTTCTGCAAAAGTGTCTAAGTTGATTCTTGCTAAAGCCTCTCCTTGATTCCCAAATCCAGCATATCCTTGAGAGTCTTTTCTTTAGTCGGGTAAATCTTGCTGAGTAATTCCATACTCAAGGTTTTATTCCCTGTTGTTTTTGAGGTTGTAGTTTTGTGCTGCTAACGGTGGTGTTAAGTGCCAGTGGGCTCGGCCTTCTATAAGTCTAAGTACTTCTTCTATACTTCTTATTGAGGATGGTCACTTAAGCTAGCATATATTTCAAACTTATAAACAATTTATAACATTTCAAAGTTATTTCTTTGTAATCACTCCGATCATGTACAAAGTAAAATTTTTGTAACTTGTAAAATTTGGTAATAAGATTTCCGCTGCAAACTATTGGTGTGTGTGATTTGTGTTACTTAATCTTGCGATCTTGGTTGTAAGTGGTTTATCCGATGTCCCTGGGGCAATCGAACGGATCCTGTTAAGTTATCTGGTGTACATGCATAGCCGTCTGAAGTCTTTGGGACTAGGACAGGTGCATGTGGGCCCAATAACTTGGAGGTTCTGCCACAGGCCGTGAAAAGAATCTTGAGATATTTAGTTCATACACCTAAGTTTGGTCTTTGGTACCCCAAGGGATCCTCTTTTGATTTAAAAGGATATTCAGATGCTGATTGGGCAGGGTGTAAAATTGATAGGAAGAGCACATCAGGGACTTGTCAGTTCTTGGGAAGATCCTTGGTGTCTTGGGCTTCAAAGAAACAAAACTTAGTAGCTCTTTCTACCGCCGAAGCCGAGCATATTGTCGCAGGCCATTGTTGCGCGCAATTACTTTGGATGAGGCAAACCCTTAGGGACTATGGCTACAAATTTAGCAAAGTCTCTCTCCTATGTGATAATGAGAGTGCAATCCGCATGGCGGATAATCCCGTTAAACACAGCCGCACTAAGCACATAGCCATTCGATATCACTTTTTGAGGGATCACCAACAAAGGGGGGATATCGAGATTTCTTATGTTAGCACCAAAGAACAATTAGCCGATATATTTACCAAGCCATTAGATGAGAAAACATTTACCAAACTTAGGCGTGAGCTAAACATTCTTGATTCTCGGAATTTTGATTGATACTTTGCACACATAGCTCATTTATATACCTTTGATCATATCTCTTTTATGTCTATGACTAATGTGTTTTCAAGTGTCTTCTTATGCTTAGTCATAGAATTGAAAGGGAAATGGAGTATTCGGCAAAGACGACGCTTCCACTCAACTCCGTCGGTATTAATTCCTCTTTGTCGGTATTCGTCATCTCTCCACATTGGTATAATCTTCACTCATATATTGTTTACCATTGGGGAGAATGTCAAAAAGGGCTCATATTTCACTCACAAGTATCCTTTTTTGGCGATTCATGCCAAAGGGGGAGAAAGTATTAGCCCAAAGCAAAAGGACTGCACCACCACCAATTTCAAAAGTTCATATTTCAAAATGGTATAACCACTTTCGAAAATTAGTATCTAAAACTCTCTTGAACACTAAGAGGAGAATTTCATTGAGGGGGAGTTTTGTTTAAGTCAAAGGAAAAGCATTTGAAACAGGGGGAGAAAATTTCAAATCTTGAAAATGCTTCTTTCAATCTTATTCATATACCTTTGACTATTTGCAAAAGGTTTTTGAAAAGAAATTTACAAAGAATTTGCAAAAACAAAACTAGTGGTGCAAATGTGGTCCAAAATGTTAAATAAGAAGAAAACAATCCATGCATATCTAGTAGAAATAATATATTGGTTTAATTCCAAGCAACATTTGCACTTAACTTATGCAAACTAGTTCAATTCTGCACTTATATATTTGTTTTGGTTTGTGTTGGCATCAATCACCAAAAAGGGGGAGATTGAAAGGGAAATAGGGTTAAACTTTTTCCTAAATGATTTTGGTGGTTGAATTGCCCAACACAAATTATTGGACTAACTAGTTTGCTCTAGATTACATGCTCTACAGGTGCCAAAGGTTCACAACAAACCAATACAAAGTTAAAAGAAAGGGTTCAAAAGAAAAGAGCATTGAAAACTGAAGGTTGCCCTGGTCTGGCGCATCGGACTGTCTGGTGTGCCACCGGACAGTGTCCGGTGCCCAGGGAGAATCACTCCAAACTCCTCAGCCTCGGGTTTCTGAAAATGCCACTCCGCTATAATTCACCGGCTGTCCGGTGTGCCATGCGGAGCAACGACTACTGCGCCAACGATCGTCTGCAAAGTGAACAGTGATCAGTGAACAGTGTGCGTCAGCGTGCGTAGAGTCAGAGCAGCGCCGGAAGGCGCACCGGACAGTGAACAGTGCCTGTCCGGTGCGGTACCGGACTATCCGGTGCTACTTGAAGACAAAGCTCCAACGGTCGAACCCTAACGGTTGGGTGATGTGGCTGGCGCACCAGACAGTGTCCGGTGGCGCACCGAACTGTCCAGTGTGCCCATCGATAGCAGCCCCTCCCAACGGCCATTTTGATGGTTGGGGCTATAAATACACCCCAACCACCACACTTCATGGCATCCAAGTTTTTCAGACATCTCACTCAATACAAGAGCTAGTGCATTCAATACAAGACACAAATAGATTGAATCAAAGCCTCTCCAAGTCCCAATTCCACTCAAAGCAATTAGTGAATAGAGAGAGAGTTTTGCTCGTGTTCTTTGAGCTCTTGCACTTGGATCGCTTTTCTTCTTCCTCTATTCTTGTTCTCAACACCTTTGTAATCAAAGCAAGAGACACCAAGTTCTGGTGGTCCTTGTGAGGGGTCTAAGTGACCCGTTGATTAAGGAGAAAAGCTCACTCAGTCTAAGTGACCGTTTGAGAGAGGGAAAGGGTTGAAAGAGACCCGGTGTAAACCCTGGAATCTAACTTCTAAAACCCTAGTCAGTCAAGAAAACAAAATGAAATGAGGGTATATAAAAAGATCTTTATATGGGTAATATATTTATAAACACTTTCTTGAAATATCTAAGTTAACATATGATATATATATATATATATATTAGAAATTACTTAAAAATATATATATAATAAATACAATTCAAAATATACAAGTGACATACTCAAAAGCATTTTTATAAATAAAATAATGAATAGATTAATAAAAATATATTCATGTATTCGTACCAAAGTTTTGACTGAACATGTATTTGAAATTGAAACTTGAATTCTGATTGAATTGGGAATTTAAAAATAGAAAACAATAAAAGAAAAACAAAAGGAAAAGAGGAACCTCCAACTGGGCCAAATCCCTTTGCTTCGGCCCATTACCCCTTGGATCCGCGCGTCCAGGCGCTGACTAGGCGGGCCCTCGCGCTAGTCTGCTATCCGCGCGCGTATGAAAACCTGGAGCTAGCTCGTGGGCTCGGCCTGGCTTGCGCGCACAGCTCAACACGGCCGCCCGACCGATGGGTCCCACTGGGCACCCTCTGTGCACCAGGCGCATTCTCTGGGTCACCGCGGTGTGGGCTCCACTGGTCGGATTCCCCTTCTTCAATCCAGCTCGCGTGCACCCCGAACGAACTCCGCATCGCAGGCCCTGGCGATTGGATCTGCCGTTTTCCCCCCTGGTCGGACTTTGTCCCCTTCTCTGTGTTCGCGAGTACCGCCTGGAATCCCAACAAATTCCTCTGGCATCTCCCCTGAATTTAGCCGCTATGCTCGGAACCGGCAACAGCAGCGCCTGCCCCTATATATATCTAGTTGCCGCGGACCCCCTTGAACCCGAAGTCGCGGCCATGTATACTTGCGCGTGCGCCGCTCCCCTCGGCTATCTGGATGCGCCACCAAGTAGGGAAGAGCTCGGGTGAGGGAGAGAATCGCACACCGCCGCATGAAGTCTGCTCCACCTCCGCGCCGTCGACCTGCGTCCCTGTCACTGAGATGGCCTCGAAGTCAGTACATGGAACTCCACAGTATAGCTTGGATAGCGTCTGTGGCCGTGATAGGGTGGATCGACCACTGTGGCGGCATCAATTGCTCATCGGAGAAGGAAGGCCGCCGCGGATTGCGTCTCTCCGTGGACCGCCCTCACCTCGACGTCACGGCTGGTAGGAGCTTACAACCTCGATTCGTTTTAATCTTGGCATCGTGTTGCGGTAGTCGGGGTGGTAAATTGTGGGCCGCAGCGGAAGAAGACCCGGCGACAGCGAGGTCCGTCGTGGTGCCTGGGCGGCGGCGCCATGCTCTGGGCGGTCGAGAGGTGGAGGATGGCTGTGTGCCGTTGATATTCTGTTGGACGATGTAGATTAGATGGTAGGATAGCCCTAGGATCGTGATCGCGTGGCCAGGATTAGATCGAGCGGCATAGGAGTCTCGACCATCGGATCTTGGATGAATGGACCAGATTAGAATAGAACATACCCTTTCGCGGATCTAATCTGCACCGCATATCAGGGATCGGACGGCTCTGGCGAGGCGCGTGTTGGGTCGGCTGGTCGTTTTGTTATTAAGTCCCTACAGAATCAGGGATTCAACCCGCAGTACAGTAGGCTGTTAAAAATCGTCACATAGAGGTCCTGAAATTAACACATGACCCCCTCGGCTTCTGTGAAATTGTGCCCCCAGTCCAGAAGCCTGAGAAAATTCAGAATTTATTTTAGAAAATGATTTTGAATACAAAAACAATACTAGAAACTTGTGAAATTCATTTTTAATTCATTTTAGCTCCAAATTGAGCCATTCCAGTTGCAATAATTTTGTATTAATATTGTCTATCAACTAGTAACGCTGTCTAACCATGAAACTTACATTAAAATTGTTCATTTGAATTAATCTATTCTAAGTGCTTAATAATTTCAGAAATTCATAACTTAACAACCATAGCTCCGAATTTAGTGTTTCTTGTTCCTACAATCTTGTTACGCAGCGTAGAATATTGTTGCACAGTTTATTCTTATGTTTGATGTGATGTTAATTTGGCCTATACTATGTTTGTTTGTATTGCTACGACTAGCGCGAGGTTACGTGTCATCAAAGAGCAAGTTGGTACCTGGAATCTCAAGTCCCAGGCAAGTTGTGCCCTTGATCACTTCTTTTTTACCCACTCATGTTCTAATTAATCATAATGATCTGCATAGGTTAATTTTGATGGGACCCAATAGGTTACCCTAGTTTGTCTATCTTTATACCTTGTTTTACCACTCAATACTGTGGGTAGTACTTGCTAGTGCTATATGTGGTTTGGGTATGAAGATACATTATTCATGATCACACTTTTATTATCTGTTTATTATTACTGTTCATGATAAGATCATTATGTTAATTGGAACATAGAGCGACCACCCGGGAAAACAGTGCTACCACAAGGGTTTAATGGGACGCCCTTGGCTGATTAATTAGGAAAGCTAGTGGAAGACTACCTTACCCGAAAGGGGCAAGGGCAGTAGGGGAGTGGTCAGTGTAGGGAGGTCCTTGGTTGATTTTGCTGCGATGGCGGTCAGGCAAGAACCCTGCATTGGAGCTTCCTATAAACTGTAGCGGGTTTTCTGAAGCTAGTGGAACTTTGTAAAGGCCTCGTAGTGTTACCCTGCCTCGCCTCCTCGGTAGAGGTGTTGGGAAGTCACGATCACTTGGCAGATGGGTAACATGACTTGTGGGTAAAGATGCGCAACCTCTGCAGAGTGTAAAACTGGTATACTAGCCGTGCTCAAGGTCATGAGCAGCTCGGACCCTCACATGATTAATTTATGGAACTAAATTCAATTTGTCATATGCATTGCATCGCAGGTGATGTTGTTACTTTTGTTCTACTATTTAATTGGGTTGGTATTTACTTATACTTAGTAACTGCTAATAAAATTTTGATCAACTTTAAAAGAAATGCTCAGCTCTAACCATTCTCTTTGGTAAGCCTTACACTTCACGTGAGCTCCCACCTTTGGCGAGTTCATGCACATTATTCCCCACAACTTGTTGAGCTATGAACGTATGTGAGCTCACTCTTGCTGTCTCACACCCCCCCACAGGTCAAGAACAGGTACCACTGGATGAGGCGCATGGAGGATGCTGTGATGTGTTCGTGAGAGGTCTAGGCCGTCGTCTCCCAGTCAACTTTGGGTAGCTGGACCATTGTCTCCTTATGATGTAATTATTTATTTATTTTGTACAGAACTCCTATTATATAGTAAATATGTGACATTCGATCCTGTGCCATGATTCATCATATGTGTGAGACTTGGTCCCAGCACACCTGGTGATTATATTCGCGCCCGGGTCTTGGTGCCCCGAAACCCGGGTGTGACACCCGGTCTTTGTGACCACATCAACGGGGAGTAGATTTGCAAGAACCGAACCTCAGTAAAACAAATCACCGTGTCACACTCTTCATTTGCTTGTGATTTTTTTTGCCCTCTCTTTCGGACTTAGTTTTATTTCTAACGCTAACCCGGCTTGTAGTTGTGCTTTAAGTTTATAAATTTTAGATTCTGCCTATTCATACCCCCCTCTAGGCGACTTTCAGCTTCCTTGGTAGAGGTGTATGGGATTCATGACCCCTTGGCAGATGGGTAACATGACTTGTGGGTAAAGATGTGCAACCTCTGCAGAGTGTAAAACTGGTATACTAGCCGTGCTCACGGTCATGAGCGGCTCGGACCCTCACACGATTAAATTATGGAACTTAAATTCAATTTGTCATTTGCATTTGCATGAGATTATTTATTAATTTTGTTCTATTATTTATTATGGTTTGGTATTTACTTACATTTAGTAATTGCTAATAAAATTTGACCAACTTATTAAAAGCAATGCTCAGCTTTAACCCCCTATTGTTGATCAGCTTTACACATCACATGAACTCACACCTTTGGTGAGTTCATGCCACATTATTCCCCACAACTTGTTGAGCGATGAACATGTGTGAGCTCACCCCTGCTGTCTCACACCCCCACAGGAGAAGAACAGGTGGTTCAAGTGGAGTCACACATTGAGGAGTTCGATTCGATCTAGGTGGCGTCTCCTAGTTGACTTTCTGGCGCCAAGGACGGATTTTAGATCCTGTTATATTTATCTTTTATTTTGTAAGACTTCCGCTATGTAATATGTACTCTAATTATATTGTGACATTTATCTCTATACACTCTGTTATTATATATGTTGTCTTCTTTGGCACATGTATGAGATGCACCTGGCTTTGTCCCTTAAAGCCCGGGGAGGCTGTCTCCAGCAACGTCCTCTATATCCATCCTCTATATCCATCCTTTACAGTCTCCTCTAAAAGATTCTATCCTCTATATCTTCTTCTGCTCCAACAACATTCTCTAAATTACTTCCTCTATACTCAAATAACTATATTAGAGACATTTTTTATTTTTATTTTTTGTACATACGTATTTGTCATACTCTCAAATGTATTGTACATATTTTAGTTTTGCTAAACCGGTTATTTAAAGTATTCAAATGGATAGAGGATTGTTTAAACAAACTCTATATATAGAGAATCCAGCAGCGTCCTCTAAATTTAGAGGACCGTCTAGAGGACGCTGCTGGAGAGCGTAGAGGACCATTTGATCCTCTATATTTAGGGTAGAGGACCCTTTAGGGTTCCTTGCTGGAGCCATTACATCTATATCCGTCCTTTACAGTCTTCTCTAAAAGATTTCATCCTTTATATCTCCTTTCTCTCCAACAACGTCCTCTAAATCACGTCCTTTATACTCAAATACCTATATTAGAGACATTTTTAATTTTTATTTTTTGTACATACATATTTGTCATACTCTCAAATGTATTGTACATATTTTATTTTTGCTAAACCGGTTATTTAAAGTATTCAAATGGATAGAGAACCATTTAGAGAAACTCTATATATAGAGAATCCAGCAGCGTCCTCTAAATTTAGAGGACCGTTTAGAGGACGCTACTGGAGAGCGTAGAGTACCGTTTAATCCTCTATATTTAGAGTATAGGAGGCTTTAGGGGCTCTTGTTGGAGCCAGCCTTATGGTCTGCTACCTCTGCTACAATACCTTATCGATCATCGCATGGGGCGCTTGGTCCTCATCAACTCCGAACTTTACAGCCACCTAAACTACATTACGAGTGATGTCCAACTCTTGAAAGGAGCTATCAGAAAGCACAGCCATGTCCACTGAAAGGGAAATAGGATCAAACCTTTTCCTAAATAATTTTGGTGGTTGAATTACCCAACACAAACAATTGGACTAACTAGTTTGCTCTAGATTAAATGTTCTACAGGTGCCAAAGGTTCAACACAAACCAATGAAAAGTTAAAGAAAGGTTTCAAAAATAAAGGAGCAAAGTAAACCGAAGGCAGCCCTGGTCTAGCGCATCGAACTGTCCGGTGCACCACCGGACAGTGTCCGGTGCACCAGGGTGGATCAACTCAAACTCCTTAGGCTCTGGTTTTCTGGAACTGCTCTCCGCTATAATTCACCGGACTGTCCGATGTGCCAGCGGTGCAACGGCTACAAGCGCCAACGGTCGTCTGCAAAATGAACAGTAATAGTGAACAGTGCGGCCTGCGCGCATAGAAGTTAGAGCAGGCGCAGAAGGCACATCGGACAGTGAATAGGACCTGTCCGGTGCACCACTGGACTGTCCGGTGGCCCAGCTGTCAGAAGCTCCAACGGTCGAACCCCAACGGTTTGGTGACGTGGCTGGCGCACCGTACTGTCCGGTGCGCCCATCGACAGCAGCCTTCACCAACGGCCACTTTGTTGGTTGGGGCTATAAATACCCCCCAACCACCACACTTCAAGGCATCCAAGTTTTCAGCCAACACATTCAATACAAGAGCTCTAGACTTTACTCCAAGACACAAAAGCAAAGATCAAATCCTCTCCCAAGTCCAAAGATCACTCCAAACATTTAGTGACTAGTGAGAGAGAGATATTTGTGTTCATTTGAGTTCTTGCACTTGGATCGCCTTTCTTCTTCCTCTTTCTTGTTCTCAAGCAACTTGTAATCAACGCAAGTGACACCAAGTTGTGGTGGTCCTTGTGAGGGGTCTAAGTGACCCATTGATTAAGGAGAAAAGCTCACTCGGTCTAGGTGACCGTTTGAGAGAGAGAAAGGGTTGAAAGAGACCTGGTCTTTGTGACCACCTCAATGGGGAGTAGGTTTGCAAGAACCAAACCTCGGTAAAACAAATAACCGTGTCACTCTTGTCATTTGCTTGTGATTTGTTTTCGCCCTCTTTTTTCAGACTCGATTTTATTTCTAACGCTAACCCCAACTTGTAGTTGTGCTTTAAGTTGATAAATTTCAGATTCTGCCTATTCACCCCCTCTAGGCGACTTTCAATTGGTATCAGAACCAGGTACTTCATTAGAGCCTAACCGCTCGAAGTGATGTCGGGAGATCACGCCAAGAAGGAGGTCATGACCGGCGAGAATCCCGCTACAAGCCACGGGAAGGCTCCATCGGGAGAGTCCGGCCACAAGGGGAAGGGATCCCCTTCACACACCAAGTCGCATCAGAACGGCGACAAGAAAAAGAAGATGAAGAAGGTGGTCTACTACGAGACCGATTCTTCGTCGCCATCTACTTCTAGCTCCGACGCGTCGTCCGTTACTTCTAAGCGCCATGAGCGCAAGAAGTATAGTAAGATCCCCCTACGTTATCCTCACATTTCTAAACGCACTCCTTTACTTTCCGTCCCATTAGGCAAACCACTGGTTTTTGACAGTGAAGATTATTCTATGTGGAGTGATAAAATGAGGCACCATCTAACCTCACTCCACACTAGCATTTGGGATGTTGTTAAGTTTGGAGTGCAGGTACCATCCGAAGGGGATGAAGATTATGATTCGGACGAAGTTGCCCAAATCCGGCACTTCAACTCCCAAGCCACTACTATACTCCTCGCATCTCTAAGTCAAGAGGAGTATAATAAGGTGCAAGGGTTGAAGAGCGTCAAGGAAATTTGGGACGTGCTCAAAACCGCGCACGAGGGAGATGAGGTGACCAAGATCACCAAGAGAGAGACGATCGAGGGGGAGCTCGGTCGGTTTATGCTCAACCAAGGGGAGGAGCCACAAGCCATGTACAACCGGCTCAAGACCTTGGTGAACCAAGTGCGCAACCATGGGAGCACAAAATGGGATGACCATGAGATGGTCAAGGTTATTCTTAGATCACTCGTTTTTCTTAACCCTACTCAAGTTCAATTAATTCGTGGTGATCCTAGATATAAGCTAATGTCTCCCGAGGAGGTTATAGGAAAATTTGTGAGCTTTGAATTGATGATCAAAGGCTCCAAGAAAATCATCGAGCAAGGCGCGACCTCCACACCCGAGGTGCAACCCGTCGCATTCTGTCACACCCGGGCTTTAAGGAACAAAGCCGGGTGCATCTCATATATGCGCCAGAGAAGACAACACATATAATAACGGAGTGCTTAGAGATAAATGTCATAAATATCATAAATATACTTATTACATAGTGGAAGTCTTACAAAAATAAATGATAAAATAAAGCGAACTTAAATATTATTCCCTGGCGCCACAAAGCTGACTGGGAGACGCCACCTAGATCAAGTCGAAAGCCTCAGTGTTAGGCGGCTCCTCTTCGACCACCTGTTCTTCTCCTGTGGGGGGTGTGAGACAGCAAGAGTGAGCTCACACATGTTCATCGCTCAACAAGTTGTGGGGAATAATGTGGCATGAACTCACCAAAGGTGGGAGTTCAGGAAGTGTAAGGCTGATCAATGAAATAAAGGTTGAAGCTGAGCATTGCTTTTATAGGTTGGTCAAAATTTTATTAGCAGTTATGAAGTGTAAGTGAATACCAAACCTTAGAATAATAAATAAAAGTAATAAGAAAATAATCCCAATGCGATGCGAATGACAAATTGAATTTAAGTTCCATAAATTAATCATGTGAGTGTCCGAGCCGCTCATGACCGTGAGCACGGCTAGTATACCAGTTTTACACTCTGCAGAGGTTGTGCATCTTTACACACAAGTTGTGTTACCCATTTGCCACGGAGTTGATCAGACCCCATACACCTCTACCAAGGAAGCGAGGCAGCGTACCTACGAGGCCTTTACAAAGTTCCACTAGCTTCAGACTACCGCTACAGTTTATAGGAAGCTCCAGTGCAGGAATCCCTCGCCTGACCGCCATCGCAGTAAAATCAACCCAAGGACTTCCCTACACTGACCACTCCCCTACTGCCCTTGCCCCTTTTGGGTAAGGTAGCCATCCACTATCTTTCCTAGTTAATCAGCTAAGGGTGTCCCGTTAAACCCTTATGGTAGCACTATTTTCCCGGGTGGTTCTCCATGTTCCCATTAACATAATGATCTTATCATGCATAGTAAATAATAAACAGATAATAAAAAGTGTAATCATGAGTAATAAATATCTCTATACCCAAAGCCACATAAAGCAATAGCATGTACTACCCAAAAATTTAGTAGTAAATCCAGTGGTGAAACAAGGTATAAAGATAGTCAAAATCTAGGGTAACCTATTGGGTCCCAGCAAAATTAACCTATGTAGATCATTATGATTAATAAGAATATGAATGGGTAAAGGAAGTGATCAAGGGCACAACTTGCCTTCAACGAGCTCCTGCTCAGCAGTCTCTACCAGCTGAACCTCAGGATCCTCAGCAGCTTGCTCGTCTACTCGCATCAACACAATACATACATAGTATAGCAAAAATTAACATCACACCAAACATGTAAATAAAATACACAATAATAATCTAGATATTAAAATAAGATCATATGAACTGGAATCATTAAATTTGGAGTTATAGATTTTAAGTTATGAATTTTCCAAGGTTTTGTGTATTTAATACATGATTAAGTACTAGATAAATTTTAATGTGTTTTTCATGCCAAAACAGAGGCACTATTTGATAGAGAATAATATTACAAAAATTTAGGAACTGGAATGGACCAATTTGGACCTAAAATGGATTTTATATGAATTAAATAAGTTCTAGGAATTGTTTTTATATTAAAAATCCATTTTTAAATTTATTTATTTGATTTTCTTGAGCTCTGGACTGGGCCTCGATAATTAAAAAGCATAAGGGGCTCTGCGCAAAATATTACAAGACTCTGAGCACAGTCTGGGTGGACGGCGGGTTGAAATTGATATAGTGCAGGGGTTCTTTTGTAAGACGCACAAGCCAAAGGGGTATCGGTCCCTGTGGACCGTTCGATCACAAACTAATGGCACAGATTAGATCCGAGTTTTTTTTATGAATTGACTTATCGCCCGCAATTGTCGGATCGCAATCCGACGCTCCCGGTAGCGGCCACGCCTACAACAGATCGAAAACGCACATCTACGGATCTACGGTTTAGGTCTGATCCTCCAGCGTCTAATCGTGGCTGTCTGAATCTAGATCAGCGACCAGCCTCAGCGCAGCTATCCCTCGCCAAACGACGACGACGCAAGCTACCCGAGCACGGTGGCGCCCTAGCTGGAGTGCACTGAAATCTCATCCCCGTCTCTCCAAAGTTCAATTAACACCCCTCTACATGATGACAGGTGAAAGGCGAAGCAAGGGGAGGGAGTAGTACCGGTAGGCACGGCGTGAAGCTCCCTGGCCACGATAGACGGTGTTCCATGGTGGGGAAGGAATCTCTGGTGAGAAATTGTCGTCAATGCGCCAGTGAATCCAACCCGGAGATTGGTCCAACGCCCGCAGTGGAACCCACTGGTGCACTCGGGACGGATTGCCGCGACCGAGAAGCTGACCACGGGTGAATCAATGGCGGTGGCGCGGGTCGACTCCCACGGCGAACAGAGGAGACCTAGGGTTTTGGGGAGGCACGGCGGCTGGTATGGCACGCGGCTCCCGTGGCGGCGTGAGTTATATAGCGCCAGGGTAGCGGCCAAATCGGAGGATTCGCCACACCCACGAACGCGACAAGCCTGATTTTCTGTTATGCGTCGCGATCTCTTCGGGGAAGACGACGGCCTGTCGAAAGAGCCCCACCTGCCAGCGTGAGAGCGAGGAGGGGGGTCAGCGCGTGCAGATTGGTTGGACGACTGACGTGTGGGCCAGCTCGGCAGAGAAACGCGCGTGTGGTTTGTGGGCGCTGTCGTCGTGGACCCACATGTCAGCGTCGGTTGGCTGTTGGGCTAGTGGGAGAGGAAATGTGGAGGTGGGTCGAATGCCCGCTCCAAGCCCAGTTAGGCATGTTTATTCTTTTCTATTTTATTTTCTTTTCTCCCTTTCCCAATTCAAACTCCAATTTGAATTTAAATTCGATTTCTGTGACAAACTTGTCTCCAAATTAAATATCCCACTTGATTAGGACATGATATAAATTGATTTATTTTTAAGAAATTTATTTGGTGATGGCTAATGCTTTCCCCCTTCTCCACATTTCTTTAGAGTTTTGCTTTCCAAGTTAGAGTTTAAATTCCATGTGTCCTTTAATATATTAATATATTGTTAACACCACCTTTATTTTATTATTCATAAATGCACAATCAAGTAAATACTTAGCATGATGCATGGTTCATTTAGGTGTTATTGGTTATTTAATCCCCTTTTTAGGGTGTTTATTCACATGTGATAGTAACTAGAGATGGTACACACATATAGATAAAGGAAATATTCTCTTATCATATGATTTACAAATTTGGGTATTACAAATCCTACCCCCTTAAAAAGAATCTCGTCCTCGAGATTTAAGAAGTTCTAGGGAAAAGATGAGGAAAATCTATGTGAAGCTCTTCTTCTCTCTCCCAAGTAGCTTCATCTTCTCCATGGTGACTCCATTGTACTTTGCACATCTTTATCACCTTATTTCTTGTAACTCAAGTCAAAGTATTAAGAATCTTGGTAGGATATTCTGCATAAGTTAGATCATCTTGAACACTAAGGTCATCCATTGGTAGCTGCTCCTCAGGCACTCTGAGGCACTTCTTCAGTTGTGACACGTGGAAGACATTATGTACATCTGACAGGTGATCGGGTAGTTCTAGCTGATATGCAACTTCTCCCACTTGCTTTAAGATCAAGAAGGGTCCAATGAAGCGAGGGGACAACTTTCCTTTAACTTTAAATCTCCTCATACCCCGGATCGGTGACTCCTTCAGATACACGTGATCACCCTCCTTAAACTCCAGTAGTCTTCTTCTATTATCAGCGTAACTCTTTTGCCTTGATTGTGCAATTCTCAAATTCTCTCTTATCATTCACACTTGTTCCTCTGCCTCTTGAATAAGTTCAGGTCCAAAGAACTGTCTTTCGCCAGTTTGATCCCAATACAGTGGTGTCCTGCACTTTCTGCCATACAAAGCCTCAAACGGTGACATCTTCAAACTGGCTTGGTAGCTATTATTATAAAAGAACTCTGCATATGGTAAGCTCTTATCCCAACTTCCACCATGCTTAAGAGCACAAGCTCTTAACATATCCTCCAGTACTTGATTAGTCCTCTCTGTCTGTCCATCAGTTTGGGGATGGTAGGCTGAACTGAAATTCAACTTTGTGTCCAAGCTCTCATGCAACTTCTTCCAAAACTGAGAAGTAAATTGTGATCCTCGATTAGACACGATCTTCTTAGGCACTCCATGTAGACAAACTATCTGAGTCATATACAATTCTGCTAGCTTGGCTCCCGTGTAATTAGTCCTCACAGGTATGAAATGAGCCACTTTTGTCAATCTGTCCACAATCACCCAAATAGAGTCATACCCAGCAGGGGTGTGGGGTAGTCCAACAATGAAATCCATACCAATTTCTTCCCATTTCCACTCGGGTATCTTAAGCGGGTGCAGTAGTACAACTGGTCTCTGATGTTCGGCCTTGACTCTTTGACACACATCACACTTAGCCACATAAGCAGCAACATCTCTTTTCAATCCATACCACCAGTATTTCTGCTTCAAATCTTGATACATCTTAGTGCTACCAGGGTGGATAGAGTAATTAGAATCATGGGCTTCCTTTAATATAGTCTCACGAAGGCTATCAATCTCCAGAACACATATCCGATCCTTGAACCATACAATGCCTTGCTCATCCTCCGTGAATTCTGGAACTCGACCTTCAGTAATTAGATCTTTAATCTCTTGAATTTTTGCATCACCAACCTGACCTTTACGAATCTCTTGCTCCAAGGTAGGTTCTAATTCAATGGTGACACCTTCAGTGTGAGTAACAATTCCTAGGTTGAGCCTCTCAAAATCTTTTGCTAATTCATCGGGTAGCTGGACAATAATAGCGGAGTGAACATGCTCCTTACGACTCAAGGCATCTGCAACCAAATTCGCCTTGCCCGGGTGATAGTGAATCTCCAAATCATAATCCTTAATGAGCTCCAACCAACGGTGTTGCCTAAGGTTGAGATCCTTCTGAGTGAATATATACTTCAAACTCTTATGATCCGTGTACACTTGACACTTGGTTCCCATGATATAATGTCTCCATATCTTAAGTGCGTGCACAACGGCTGCCAGCTCTAAGTCATGAGTGGGGTAGTTCAATTCATGCTTCCGCAACTGACGAGACGCATAGGCAATCACATGTCCTTCTTGCATAAGCACACATCCCAATCCTTGGCCACATGCATCACAATAAATGTCATATCCCTTCTGTAGATCTGGCATAACCAACACTGGTGGTGCCATCAATCTCTTCTTCAATTGATCAAAGCTGTCTTGGCATTTCTCATCCCACTTGAATTCTCTTCCCTTCTCCACAAGCGAGTCATAGGCTTGGCAATCTTAGAGAATCCTTCAATGAATCTCTGATAATATTCTGCAAGCCCCAAGAAACTCCGAATCTTAGTGACGGTAGTGGGCACACTCCATTCCATTATCTCCTTCACTTTAGCAGGATCCACTGCTATTCCTCTATTAGAAATAATATGTCCAAGGAATGGCACTTTGTCAATCCAAAACTCGCACTTGCTAAACTTAGCGTAGAGTTGATTATCTCATAGCTTCTGTAGCACCAACCTCAGATGTTCCTCATGATCACTATCACTCTTGGAATAGATAAGAATATCGTCGATGAACACCACGATGAATCTGTCCAAATACTCCATAAACACCTTATTCATCAAATTCATAAAATAAGCTGGTGCATTAGTTAATCCAAACGACATAACAGTGAACTCATATAATCCATATCGGGTCGAGAAAGCCGTCTTGGGAATATCTGATGGTCTAATCTTCATTTGATGGTATCCCGATCGGAGATCAATCTTCGAGAATACCCTAGCACCTCTCATCTGATCAAATAAATCCTCAATGCGGGGCAGTGGATACTTATTCTTCATAGTAACATCATTAAGTGATCTATAGTCCACACACATCCATTGCGAACCATCCTTCAACCGGTGCTCCCCAGGGCGAGGAACTCGGATGAATGTACCCAGCCTCTTGTAATTCAGTTAACTGCTTCTTAAGTTCCTTTAACTCTTCTACGAACATCCTGTATGGCCGTTTAGATATAGGGGTAGTTCCAGGTAAGAGATCAATAACAAACTCAACTTCCCTATCTGGTGGCATTCCTCGTAACTCCTCTGGAAAGACATCCAGAAAATCTCTAATCACACGGATATTGTCGCCAACAAACTCCTCAGGTATAAAGAACATTGCACATTTGGATGAGGTGGTTACTGCAATATTAACTTGAAATCTTTCTCCTTTAGGGCTGGTGAGTTCTACGGTACCTCTACCACATGCTATAATGGCCTTTGCCTTTCTTAACCATGACATACCAAGGATCAGATCTATACTGCTTGCCTCTAATATTATAGCAGTAGCTCCAAATTCTCTTCCCATAATTGTTAATGTCAATCTACATGTCATTTGATTTGCCTCAATAGGTCCTTTAGGTGTGTTTACTAGCATTGGTTTTCTCATATTTAGCAGTGGTATCTCATTTGTGTTGGCATATCGAGCAGACAAGAAAGAATGTGTAGCACCAGAATCAAATAATATGGTTGCAGGAATAGCATTAATGTAAAACATACCAAGTACGATGTCAGCACCATCAGGAGTAGCATCAACACTGACTTGATTCACCCTGGCAATAGAGTATCCCTTGCCAAGAGTCTGTTGCTTGTTCTTAGCTGGTGTACCAGAATTCCCCATCGGACAAGCATTAGCATAGTGCCCAATCTGACTGCACTTGAAGCATGTAGGGCCGGTCTTCTGTACTGCGGACCTCGTCGGGGTGCTAGTGTGTAACACCCAAATTCGGAATTTGGGATTGATAGAAGAAATCTGAGCAAAATACCATTGATAAATAATTAAACTTTATAATTCACCCTTTTTAAAGGTAAATACTCATAATAAAATAAATGAAGAAACACTATGTAGTAATTGTGCATCATGTGAAAGTTTAACTTATGCATAAATTTGAAATCTAGAATTTAAAACTTGGTTTGGTTTGAATTGAAAAGTAGAATTTGAAAATAGAAAGGGGAATAAGAAAAGAGAAGAAAGGGGAAAACAAAATATACACTAGAAATATATATATATATAATAGACATTATCTTCATATTAGGATACTGGTTTTGGAAAACTTAAGTTCAAACAAAATTTGAATTTGAATTGGAGATCTTAACTTGGAAAGGAAAATAAAAATCAGCAAAGAAAAAGAAACAGCCACTTGGGCCGATTCCCTCTGCCGCGGCCCATCTCCTCCTTTTCCCTTCCCTTCACCGCGCCAACCCAGCTCAGCTTTCTAAGCCCAGCCGGCCCATCATTCCCACGGCTTTTCTTTTTCTCCAGTGTATGGCACGTGGGGCCCGGGCGTCAGGAATCTATCTTCTTCCCCCTGGCTTCTTTCAACCGAACGCGAGTTCGCCGCGCGCGCCGTAGGGCTGGATTTCTGCTCGGCTGTTGGGGTTAGTTCCGTGGCGCGTAGGATGCGGACTCCCTCCCCCTATAAACTTGCCGGTTTGTGCCTGTTCCACTCAACTGGATTATCTGGGAACCCGACTGCTGGGAGAAGACAAGCTCTGCCGCCATGAAGAAGGGGTCCGATCGCCGGGATGGATGTCTTCGGGGGACCCTGGCGACGTCTACATGCTCGCGCAGGCACTTTTCCTCGGCCGTCAATTCCGTCACGCGCTCCACCTCCTCAACAATTCTCGCCTGCTCGGCGACCTCCGGTTCAGGTTCCTCGCCGCCAAGTGCCTCGTAAGGCTGCTGAGCACCTCCCCCCCTCACCGCCGTTTCATCCCGTCGTGCACATCGCCATGCGTTTCAGTGCGGGGCGTTCTGCTCTTCGCTGTTTGGATCGCGGGCCGATTACCGGCAGCTCTCGACATTTCATCAGGCATTCTGGGCTAGTACTTTGGCCGAACACCTCGCGGGCATCTCAACTGATTGTTAAAAATACTGAGATTCACTTGATTCTATTTCGGGTGATGCTTTTGGGTGGGCTGGAGAGAAAATAGCGACGAAACCAGTGGAGGAAGAACAGCCTCGGGCCGTCAAACCATTGATGGACGGCTCGGATCAGACCCACACACCCCACCGTTTGGCTGAGATTCATCCCGTCCGTTGATCGGTAATCTAGCGCCTGAGATGAGACCTTGCGTAATTTTAATCCAAGCCGTTGATATCAAATCCTGTGGCCGTAGATGCGTACCGATTCGTATTTTAATCTGGACCGTTGATTGTAATCCGTGTGGCCGAGATCTAGACATACCCCTTCGGCCGCCAGTTTTGTAAAAGAAACCCCGAGAAACCGAGGAATCAACCCGCCGTCCTATTTTCACTGTGCGCTGTGTCTCGGGTAATTTGCCCCGAGCCCCCTGGGTTTCTCTGGATTTGAGGCCCAGTCCAGAACTCGTTTAAATTGATTAAATAAAATAGAAAATAGATTTTTAATATGAAAATAATTGCTAGAACTTAGATAATTCATAGAAAATCCATTTTTAGTCCAAATTAATCCATTCCACTTTCTAAAATTTTATAATTTTATTCTCTACCACCTAGAGCCTCTGTTTTGTCATGAAAACAATTAGAAATTTATTTATCACTTAATCTCATTTAAAACACATAGAATCTTTGGAAATTCATAACTTAAAACCTATAACTCCAAAATTAATAATTCTTGTTCCTGTGATCTTATTTTAATATGTAGATTATTAATATGTATTTTGGCATACATGTTTGGTGTAATGTTGATTTTGCCTATACAATGTTTGTTTGTATTGCTACGACTAGCAGTGAGGTCACGAGTCATCTGAAGAGCAAGTTGGTACCTGGATTCTCAAGGCCCAGGCAAGTTGTGCCCTTGATCACTTCTTTTTACCCACTCATGTTCTAATTAATCATAATGATCTGCATAGGTTAATTTTGATGGGACCCAATAGTTTACCCTAGTTTGTCTATCTTTATACCTTATTTACCACTGAACTTTCTGGGTAGTACTTGCTAGTGCTGTATGTGGTTTTGGGTATAAAGATTACACTATTCATGATTATACTTTTGTTATCAGTGGTTATTTATTGTTCATGATAAGATCATTATGTTAATTGGAACATGGAGCGACCACCCGGGAAAACAGTGCTACCACAGGGGTGGAATGGGACGCCCTTGGCTGATTAATTAGGAAAGCTAGTGGAAGACTACCTTACCCGAAAGGGGCAAGGGCAGTAGGGGAGAGGTCAGTGCGGGGAGGCCCTCGAGAGGATTTTGCTGCGATGGCGGTCCTGCAAGGGATTCCTGTACTGGATCTTCCTATAAACTGTAGCGGGTTTTCGGAAGCTAGTGGAACTTTGTAAAGGCCTCGTAGTGGATCCCTAGCCATTCACCTCGGAAGTGTCTAAGGGCTTTGCAAACCCTGGCGACATGGGATACACGACTTGTGGGTAAAGATGCGCAACCTCTGCAGAGTGTAAAACTGGTATACTAGCCGTGCTCACGGTCATGAGCAGCTCGGACCCTCACATGATTAAATTATGAAACTTAAACTCAATTTGTCATATGCATTGCATCGCAGGTGAAGTTGTTACATTTGTTCTACTACTTAAGTGGGTTTGGTATTTACTTATACTTAGTAACTGCTAATAAAATTTTGACCAACTTTAAAAGCAATGCTCAGCTCTAACCATCTTCTTTGGTAAGCCTTACACTTCACGTGAGCTCCCACCTTTGGCGAGTTCATGCACATTATTCCCCACAACTTGTTGAGCGATGAACGTATGTGAGCTCACTCTTGCTGTCTCACATACACCACAGGTCAAGACCAGGTACTGCAGGATGATGCTCATGGAGGATGCTGCGATGAGTTCGTGAGAGGTCTAGGTCGTCGTCTCCCAGTCAACTTTTGGGTTGCTGGACCGTTGTCTCCTTATAATGTAATTATTTATTTTGTATAGAACTCCTGTTATATATAAAGATGTGACATTCGATCCTGTGCCACTATACATCATATGTTTGAGACTTGGTCCCAGCATACCTGGTGTTTATGTTAACCCCGGGTTTTGGACCCCTAAAATCCGGGTGTTACAGAAGTGGTATCAGAGGCATGTTGACTGTAGGACGAAACCTAGATAGAACTGGACAACCATTGTCTACTTACCTTTGCTACTCTGATTCTTTTCTAAACTTAACTTAATCTATTCTTATCTATTTCCGCTTTACTCTGATTATCCTTACCTTTTCTTTTTCTAAAGACAAATGTGGAATTCACACTTTGAAATCCAGTGCCTAAAGTGACTTTAGGAATAGGAGACCTACTCTTAGGAACAAAGACAAAACTATTTTTATCTATGTGCTTGAATGTTTGTTCTTATGATACTTGTCTGATTTGGATCTTTGATTGAGTGTGATGGGTTGTGGAATAATGTCCACAATTGCATCTGCATATACACATAGGTATAAGAATATATATATAAAATACCTAGACAAACTAAATTATCCTTCAATAAAGTAACTAGCCTAACAATACCCATCTTATCTTAAAAATTCTCCCTTATCTTAATAGATTCACCTCATCTCATGAGATTCTATCCTACACTCATAGATCTATCTTATCTCAAAAGGTCTTAACTTATCCTAATGTATATAGATCCATCTTATCTTACAAGATACTCTCTTGCCTTAACAAATTCATCTTATCTTGAAAAGATTTTGTTATCCTAATAGATCTAATTTACCTCAAAAGATTATACCTTATCCTTATGAATTCATCCTACCCTAATTAGCATATTTATCCTAGTCTAAAATATCAACCATGATCTAATTCAAAGTAATTAGATATTGTCTAGACTAATCCGGTGATACCAATCTAGATCCCATCTAATCTAATATGATCTAATCTAAAGTGACTTATCAAACATGTTAGATAATACTAGTGAAATGGATTAGACCTCACTCCTATAAAAATGATTTAAGCTAAATTGATGCCCTAGATTAACTTGACCATATACATATGCAACTACCTTACCCATCCGATAGTTGCAAAATCCCTCTGTGTTAACCTAATAGAGCTTCTGACCTACCTACACCGTATACCCCATCCTATCTCAAAGATTCTAACATATCCTAACAAGATATATCTTACCCTGATAAACCTATCTAACTTAAACTAGTCTAATCTAGATCATATCTAATTTAATATGGATCTAATCTATCATGAGTTACTTAATGCTGGTACAATGGATAAGGCTATACTCCAAAATTCACTTAAGCCTAAATTGGTAACCTAGATCAACTCGACCATACCCAACAACTCGACCTATATAACAAGTTACATAACAACCCAACCAATAGAGTAATGATGGATTGCATAGTCTATCAACCCCACCTAAAACAAACTTTTGACCTATATCATGTAGTCTATCTCATCCATATCTATCTTAACCATATTCCCAACCGATGATATACACTAACCATGAATCAATGAGACCAAGACTGGAGAAGAAGATGATCAACTTCATCAAGAAAGGATGAGCACCAACTCAAGTCTTCAAGGATCAAGTGAGGTCACCAAGATGAGTCAAGATCCACAATCTTGGATGGAGTTTTTCTTATCCTACTCTTTCTTACCCAAACCTATATATACCCTAAAGACATCTTCTATCCTACATAATAAAGTGGACATACATATAATACCCATGCTCTCCTATCACTTACTAATAATAAAAAGAGATCCTTGATTTAGAAATTAAAAGCTAAATTGCAAACCAATCCTTTTGTAATCCTTTTTCTTACAAATCTCGAGGACGAGATTCTTTTTAAGGGGGGTAGGATTTGTAACACCCAAATTCGGAATTTGGGATTGATAGAAGAAATCTGAGCAAAATACCATTGATAAATAATTAAACTTTATAATTCACCCTTTTTAAAGGTAAATACTCATAATAAAATAAATGAAGAAACACTATGTAGTAATTGTGCATCATGTGAAAGTTTAACTTATGCATAAATTTGAAATCTAGAATTTAAAACTTGGTTTGGTTTGAATTGAAAAGTAGAATTTGAAAATAGAAAGGGGAATAAGAAAAGAGAAGAAAGGGGAAAACAAAATATACACTAGAAATATATATATATATATATATATAATAGACATTATCTTCATATTAGGATACTGGTTTTGGAAAACTTAAGTTCAAACAAAATTTGAATTTGAATTGGAGATCTTAACTTGGAAAGGAAAATAAAAATCAGCAAAGAAAAAGAAACAGCCACTTGGGCCGATTCCCTCTGCCGCGGCCCATCTCCTCCTTTTCCCTTCCCTTCACCGCGCCAACCCAGCTCAGCTTTCTAAGCCCAGCCGGCCCATCATTCCCACGGCTTTTCTTTTTCTCCAGTGTATGGCGCGTGGGGCCCGGGCGTCAGGAATCTATCTTCTTCCCCCTGGCTTCTTTCAACCGAACGCGAGTTCGCCGCGCGCGCCGTAGGGCTGGATTTCTGCTCGGCTGTTGGGGTTAGTTCCGTGGCGCGTAGGATGCGGACTCCCTCCCCCTATAAACTTGCCGGTTTGTGCCTGTTCCACTCAACTGGATTATCTGGGAACCCGACTGCTGGGAGAAGACAAGCTCTGCCGCCATGAAGAAGGGGTCCGATCGCCGGGATGGATGTCTTCGGGGGACCCTGGCGACGTCTACATGCTCGCGCAGGCACTTTTCCTCGGCCGTCAATTCCGTCACGCGCTCCACCTCCTCAACAATTCTCGCCTGCTCGGCGACCTCCGGTTCAGGTTCCTCGCCGCCAAGTGCCTCGTAAGGCTGCTGAGCACCTCCCCCCCTCACCGCCGTTTCATCCCGTCGTGCACATCGCCATGCGTTTCAGTGCGGGGCGTTCTGCTCTTCGCTGTTTGGATCGCGGGCCGATTACCGGCAGCTCTCGACATTTCATCAGGCATTCTGGGCTAGTACTTTGGCCGAACACCTCGCGGGCATCTCAACTGATTGTTAAAAATACTGAGATTCGCTTGATTCTATTTCGGGTGATGCTTTTGGGTGGGCTGGAGAGAAAATAGCGACGAAACCAGTGGAGGAAGAACAGCCTCGGGCCGTCAAACCATTGATGGACGGCTCGGATCAGACCCACACACCCCACCGTTTGGCTGAGATTCATCCCGTCCGTTGATCGGTAATCTAGCGCCTGAGATGAGACCTTGCGTAATTTTAATCCAAGCCGTTGATATCAAATCCTGTGGCCGTAGATGCGTACCGATTCGTATTTTAATCTGGACCGTTGATTGTAATCCGTGTGGCCGAGATCTAGACATACCCCTTCGGCCGCCAGTTTTGTAAAAGAAACCCCGAGAAACCGAGGAATCAACCCGCCGTCCTATTTTCACTGTGCGCTGTGTCTCGGGTAATTTGCCCCGAGCCCCCTGGGTTTCTCTGGATTTGAGGCCCAGTCCAGAACTCGTTTAAATTGATTAAATAAAATAGAAAATAGATTTTTAATATGAAAATAATTGCTAGAACTTAGATAATTCATAGAAAATCCATTTTTAGTCCAAATTAATCCATTCCACTTTCTAAAATTTTATAATTTTATTCTCTACCACCTAGAGCCTCTGTTTTGTCATGAAAACAATTAGAAATTTATTTATCACTTAATCTCATTTAAAACACATAGAATCTTTGGAAATTCATAACTTAAAACCTATAACTCCAAAATTAATAATTCTTGTTCCTGTGATCTTATTTTAATATGTAGATTATTAATATGTATTTTGGCATACATGTTTGGTGTAATGTTGATTTTGCCTATACAATGTTTGTTTGTATTGTTACGACTAGCAGTGAGGTCACGAGTCATCTGAAGAGCAAGTTGGTACCTGGATTCTCAAGGCCCAGGCAAGTTGTGCCCTTGATCACTTCTTTTTACCCACTCATGTTCTAATTAATCATAATGATCTGCATAGGTTAATTTTGATGGGACCCAATAGTTTACCCTAGTTTGTCTATCTTTATACCTTATTTACCACTGAACTTTCTGGGTAGTACTTGCTAGTGCTGTATGTGGTTTTGGGTATAAAGATTACACTATTCATGATTATACTTTTGTTATCAGTGGTTATTTATTGTTCATGATAAGATCATTATGTTAATTGGAACATGGAGCGACCACCCGGGAAAACAGTGCTACCACAGGGGTGGAATGGGACGCCCTTGGCTGATTAATTAGGAAAGCTAGTGGAAGACTACCTTACCCGAAAGGGGCAAGGGCAGTAGGGGAGAGGTCAGTGCGGGGAGGCCCTCGAGAGGATTTTGCTGCGATGGCGGTCCTGCAAGGGATTCCTGTACTGGATCTTCCTATAAACTGTAGCGGGTTTTCGGAAGCTAGTGGAACTTTGTAAAGGCCTCGTAGTGGATCCCTAGCCATTCACCTCGGAAGTGTCTAAGGGCTTTGCAAACCCTGGCGACATGGGATACACGACTTGTGGGTAAAGATGCGCAACCTCTGCAGAGTGTAAAACTGGTATACTAGCCATGCTCACGGTCATGAGCAGCTCGGACCCTCACATGATTAAATTATGAAACTTAAACTCAATTTGTCATATGCATTGCATCGCAGGTGAAGTTGTTACATTTGTTCTACTACTTAAGTGGGTTTGGTATTTACTTATACTTAGTAACTGCTAATAAAATTTTGACCAACTTTAAAAGCAATGCTCAGCTCTAACCATCTTCTTTGGTAAGCCTTACACTTCACGTGAGCTCCCACCTTTGGCGAGTTCATGCACATTATTCCCCACAACTTGTTGAGCGATGAACGTATGTGAGCTCACTCTTGCTGTCTCACATACACCACAGGTCAAGACCAGGTACTGCAGGATGATGCTCATGGAGGATGCTGCGATGAGTTCGTGAGAGGTCTAGGTCGTCGTCTCCCAGTCAACTTTTGGGTTGCTGGACCGTTGTCTCCTTATAATGTAATTATTTATTTTGTATAGAACTCCTGTTATATATAAAGATGTGACATTCGATCCTGTGCCACTATACATCATATGTTTGAGACTTGGTCCCAGCATACCTGGTGTTTATGTTAACCCCGGGTTTTGGACCCCTAAAATCCGGGTGTTACATAGTGGGAGTAGCCTGACGAGTGGGAGGTGTCCGTGGAGACCCCTGTGGAGCGTACTGAGCTGGGCGTGGTCCTCCTCCTGGACGAGTGGGTGTACCCTGTGGTGAAACATAGCGGGGACGAACACTGCTGCTACCTTGTCCCTGTGAGATAGCCTTCCTCTTCAAGTCTCCCAGTTGAACATGCTTGTGTTCAATAGCAAGAGCCTTATCCAGTAGCCTCTGAAATGATGGAAATGTGTGTGCAATCAGTACATACTGTAGGGGTCCATTAAGTCCTTCAATAAAGTGCTCCTGCTTTCTCTCATCCTCAGCAACCTCATCCGGAGCATATCTCGACAACTGAATGAATTTATCTCTATACTCGCTGACAGTCATGTTGCCTTGCTTCAATGACAGAAACTCCTTCTTGATCTTCATCAATCCAGCTGGAATGTGGTAGTTTCTGAACTGTGTACTGAACTCCGCCCAAGTAATAGTGTCAGCAGCATCATGGGCAGCAGTATAAGAATCCCACCAATCAGCAGCTGGACCTGTCAGACATCCAGAAGCGTATAAAACCTTCTCTCGGTCAGTGCACTGAGCAATGTTCAACATCTTCTCTATGGACTTCAGCCAATCATCCGCGTCCAGTGGATCAGGAGAGCTTGCAAAGGTCAGTGGCTTATGGCTCATGAATTCCCGGTGCTTGTCCCGGGGTGGAACTGGTGGTGGTGGTGGCTGTGGTATCTGCTGTTATTGTTGCTGTTGCAGCTGCTGTTGCGCCCTTCTCTCCTAGCGTATCTCTTCTCGCTCCTGGCGCAACTCACGTCGTATCTCTTCTCTCTCCTGGCGCATCTTTGTTCCTGCTGCATCTGAGCACGCATATCTGCCATAATATCCGCCATTTGTTGCATCATCCTCATCTGAGCTACAACCAGTGGGTCAACTCCGCCTGGTGGAGGCGGTGGTGGAGGATCCATCTCTGCTGGTTGTGGCTAGGGTTGTCTCACTATCCTCCGAGTGTGTCGTCTAGGAGGTAAATCAATTCCACCACCCTTCCTGGTATTGACCATCTAAGTTAGAAACATGTGGTAAGAGAGAATAGTAGATAAGGCAGGTGATTACGAATCAAGTTACTTTTGGGGATTTATTAGCTAAGCAGATTAATGTTTTACCTACCATAGCTAATTCATTACCTTATGGTGGTACATACTAAGATGTCCATATATAATATTACAATCAATCAAAGAAGCAAATCAGGCATTGATCATCAGGACAATCAATCAACATTTTTTTAAAATAAAGAAAATAGTTTTGATTTTATCTTAGGCCTCCTATCTCCTAAGAAGGTCATAAACGTAGGATTCCAAGGTGTGAAATCCATCTTGTCTCATAGTAGAAAAGGTAAGAATGATCAGAGTAGAACAGTAGAAGGTGAGACAGGATCAAGATAAGTATAGAAAGAATCAGAGTAAGGTAAGTAGGTAAGGGTTTTGTCCATTTCTATCTAGGTTTCGTCCTACAGTCAATATTTTCTCTGATACCACTTCTGTCACACCCGGGCTTTAAGGAACAAAGCCAGGTGCATCTCATATATGCGCCAGAGAAGACAACACATATAATAACAGAGTGCATAGAGATAAATGTCATAAATATACTTATTATATAGCGGAAGTCTTACAAAAATAAATGATAAAATAAGGTGAACTTAAATATTATTCCCTGGCGCCACAAAGCTGATTGGGAGACGCCACCTAGATCAAGTCGAAAGCCTCAGTGTTAGGAGGCTCCTCTTCGACCACCTGTTCTTCTCCTGTGGGGGGGATGTGAGACAGCAAGAGTGAGCTCACACATGTTCATCGCTCAACAAGTTGTGGGGAATAATGTGGCATGAACTCACCAAAGGTGGGAGTTCATGAAGTGTAAGGCTGATCAATGAAATAAAGGTTGAAGTTGAGCATTGCTTTTATAGGTTGGTCAAAATTTTATTAGCAGTTACTAAGTGTAAGTGAATACCAAACCTTAGAATAATAAATAAAAGTAATAAGAAAATAATCCCAATGCGATGCGAATGACAAATTGAATTTAAGTTCCATAAATTAATCATGTGAGTGTCCGAGCCGCTCATGACCACGAGCACGGCTAGTATACCAGTTTTACACTCTGTAGAGGTTGTGCATCTTTACCCACAAGTCGTGTTACCCATTTGCCACGGAGTTGATCAGACCCCATACACCTCTACCAAGGAAGCGAGTCAGGGTACCACTACGAGGCCTTTACAAAGTTCCACTAGCTTCAGACTACCCGCTACAGTTTATAGGAAGCTCCAGTGCAGGAATCCCTCGCCTGACCGCCATCGCAGCAAAATCAATCCAAGGACCTTCCTACACTGACCACTCCCCTACTGCCCTTGCCCCTTTCGGGTAAGGTAGCCATCCACTAGCTTTCCTAGTTAATCAGCCAAGGACGTCCCATTAAACCCTTGTGGTAGCACTGTTTTCCCGAGTGGTTCTCCATGTTCCCATTAACATAATGATCTTATCATGCATAGTAAATAATAAACAGATAATAAAAAGTGTAATCATTAGTAATAAATATCTCTATACCCAAAGCCACATAAAGCAATAACATATACTACCCAAAAATTTAGTAGTAAATCCAGTGGTGAAACAAGATATAAAGATAGTCAAAATCTAGGGTAACCTATTGGATCCCAGCAAAATTATCCTATGCAGATCATTATGATTAATAAGAACATGAATGGGTAAAGGAAGTGATCAAGGGCACAACTTGCCTTCAACGAGCTCCTGCTCAGCAGTCTCTACCAGCTGAACCTTAGGATCCTCAGCAGCTTACTCGTCTACTCGCATCAACACAATACATACATAGTATAGCAAAAATTAACAGCACACCAAACATGTAAATAAAATACACAATAATAATCTAGACATTAAAATAAGATCAAATGAACTGGAATCATTAAATTTGGAGTTATAGATTTAAAGTTATGAATTTTCCAAGGTTTTATGTATTTAATACATGATTAAGTACTAGATAAATTTTAATGTGTTTTTCATGCCAAAACAGAGGCACTATTTGATAGAAAATAATATTACAAAAATTTAGGAACTGGAATGGACCAATTTGGACCTAAAATGGATTTTATATGAATTAAATAAGTTCTAGGAATTGTTTTTATATTAAAAATCCATTTCTAAATTTATTTATTTGATTTTCTTGAGCTCTGGACTGGGCCTCAATAATTAAAAAGCATAAGGGGCTCTGCGCAAAATATTACAGGACTCTGAGCACAGTCTGGGTGGACGGTGGGTTGAAATTGATATAGTGCATGGGTTCTTTTGTAAGACACACAAGCCGAAGGGGTATCGGTCCCCATGGATCGTTCGATCACAAACTAATGGCACAGATTAGATCTGAGTTTTTTTTATGAATTGACTTATCACCCACAATCGTCGGATCACAATCTGACGCTCCCGGAAGCGGCCACGCCTACAACAGATCAAAAACGCACATCCACGGATCTACGGTTTAGGTCCAATCCTCTAGCGTCTAATCGTGGTCGTTCGAATCTAGATCGGCGACCAGCCTCAGCGCAGCTACCCCTCGCCAAACGATGACGGCGCAAGCTACCCGAGCACGGTGGCGCCCTTGTCGGAGTGCACCGAAATCTCATCCCCGACTCTCCAAAGTTCAATTAACACCCCTCTACATGATGACAGGTGATAGGAGAAGCAAGGGGAGGGAGTAGTACCGGCAGGCACGGCGTGAAGCTCCCTGGCCATGGCAGACGGTGTTCCACAGCGGGGAAGGAATCTCTGGTGAGAAATTGCCATCAATGCGCCAGCGAATCCGACCCGGAGATTGGTCCAATGCCCATAGTGGAACCCACTGGTGCACTCGGGATGGATTGCCGCGACCAAGAAGCTAACCACGGGTGAATCAATGGCGGTGGCGCGGGTCGACTCCCATGGCGAACAGAGGAGACCTAGGGTTTTGGGGAGGCACGGTGGCTAGTATGGCACGCGGCTCCCGTGGCGGCGTGAGTTATATAGCGCCAGGGTAGCGGCCAAATCGGAGGATTCGCCACGCCCACGAACGCGACAAGCCCGGTTTTCTGTTATGCGCCGTGATCTCTTCGGGGAAGACGACGGCCTATCGAAAGAGCCCCACCTGCCAACATGAGAGAGAGGAGGGGGGTCAGCGCGTGCAGATTGGTTGGACGACTGACGTGTGGGCCAGCTCGGCAGAGAAACGCGCGTGTGGTTTGTGGGCGCTGTCGTCGCGGACCCACATGTCAGCGCCGGTTGGCTGTTGGGCTGGCGAGAGAGGAAATGTGGAGGTGGGTCGAATGCCCGCTCCAGGCCCAGTTAGGCATGTTTATTCTTTTCTATTTCATTTTATTTTCTCCCTTTCCCAATTCAAACTCCAATTTGAATTTAAATTCGATTTCTGTGACAAACTTGTCTCCAAATTAAATATCCCACTTGATTATGACATGATATAAATTGATTTATTTTTAAGACATTTATTTGGTGATGGCTAATGCTTTTCCCCCTTCTCCACATTTCTTTGGAATTTTGCTTTCCAAGTTAGAGTTTAAATTCCATGTGTCCTTTAATATATTAATATATTGTTAACACCACCTTTATTTTATTATTCATAAATGCACAATCAAGTAAAAACTCAGCATGATGCATGGTTCATTTAGGTGTTATTGGTTATTTAATCCCCCTTTTGAGGGTGTTTATTCACATGTGATAGTAACTAGAGATGGTACACACATATAGATAAAGGAAATATTCTCTTATCATATGATTTACAAATTTGGGTATTACACATTCAAAGCGATGGAGGAAAAGAAAGAAGAGTCTACATCAAGTAGGCTTCCCATCGACGCCTCCAAACTCGACAACGAGGAGATGGCGCTCATCATCAAGAGCTTCCACCAAATCCTCAAGCAAAGGAGGAGGAAGGATTACAAACCCCGCTCCAAGAAGGTTTGCTACAAATGTGGTAAGCTCGATCACTTTATAGCAAAATGTCTTATTTCTAGTGATAGTGACAGGGGCGACGACAAGAGGGGGAAGAAGAAGGAGAAGAAGAGGTACCACAAGGAGAAGGGCGGCGATGCCCATGTTTGCCGAGAGTGGGACTCCGACGAGAGCTCCACCGACTCCTCCTCCGACGAGGACGCCGCCAACATCACCGTCAACAAGGGTCTCCTCTTCCCTAATGTCGGCCACAAGTGTCTCATGGCAAAAGATGGCAAGAAGAAGGTAAAATCTAGAGCCTCCACTAAATATACAACATCTAGTGATAATGAGGATGATTTGTTTACTCTTTTTGCCAATCTTAACATGCAACAAAAAGAAAAAATGAATGAATTGATCAGTGCTATTCATGAGAAGGATGAACTTTTGGATAGCCAAGAGGACTTCCTTATTAAAGAAAATAAGAAGCATGTTAAGGTGAAAAATGCTTATGCTCAAGAATTAGAAAAATGTGAAAAATTAACTAGTGAGCTTAGCATTTGCCATGACACTATTTCTAACCTTAGAAATGAAAATGCTAAATTGATTACTAAGGTTGAGAAATCAAATGTTTGTGATGATTCAATTATTAGTCTTAGAAATGAGAATGCCATATTGATTGCTAAGATTGATAAGTTGAATGAATCACTTTCTAGCCTTAGGATTGAGAATGAAAAATTGATTGCTAAGGCTACGGATTTAAATGTTTGCAATAATACTATTTCCAATCTTAGAGATGAGAATGCCATTTTACATACTAAGATTGTTGAATTAAATGATTGCAAACCCTCTACATCTACGGTTGATCATGTTTCTATTTACACTAGGTGTAGAGATGTTAATGTGGATGCTATTCATGATCACCTTGCTTTAATCAAACAACAAAATGATCACATAGCTACATTAACTGCTAAAATTAATGAGCATGACTTAGAAAATGAAAAATTAAAATTTCTAGAAGCATGCTCTATAGTGGGAGACGCCCTAGCATTAAGGATGGCATTGGCTTCCAACAGGGAGACAATGTCGAGCTTAATGCCCGTCCTAAAAAGATTGTCTAATTTTGTTAAGGGCAAGGCTCCCAAGCCTCAGGATAACAAAGGTTACATTTTATATCCTGCTGGTTATCCTGAGGATAAGATTAGGAGAATTCTGTAACACCCGGATTTTAGGGATCCAAAACCCGGGGTTAACATAAACACCAGGTATGCTGGGACCAAGTCTCATACATATGATGTATAGTGGCACAGGATCGAATGTCACATCTTTATATATAACAGGAGTTCTATACAAAATAAATAATTACATTATAAGGAGACAACGGTCCAGCAACCCAAAAGTTGACTGGGAGACGACGACCTAGACCTCTCACGAACTCATCGCAGCATCCTCCATGAGCATCATCCTGCAGTACCTGTTCTTGACCTGTGGTGTATGTGAGACAGCAAGAGTGAGCTCACATACGTTCATCGCTCAACAAGTTGTGGGGAATAATGTGCATGAACTCGCCAAAGGTGGGAGCTCACGTGAAGTGTAAGGCTTACCAAAGAAGATGGTTAGAGCTGAGCATTGCTTTTAAAGTTGGTCAAAATTTTATTAGCAGTTACTAAGTATAAGTAAATACCAAACCCAATTAAGTAGCAGAACCAAAATAACAACTTCACCTGCGATGCAATGCATATGACAAATTGAATTTAGTTCCATAATTTAATCATGTGAGTGTCCGAGCTGCTCATGACCGTGAGCACGGCTAGTATACCAGTTTTACACTCTGCAGAGGTTGCGCATCTTTACCCACAAGTCGTGTATCCCATGTCGCCAGGGTTTGCAAGGCCCTTAGACACTTCCGAGGTGAATGGCTAGGGATCCACTACGAGGCCTTTACAAAGTTCCACTAGCTTCCGAAAACCCGCTACAGTTTATAGGAAGATCCAGTACAGGAATCCCTTGCAGGACCGCCATCGCAGCAAAATCCTCCCGAGGGCCTCCCCGCACTGACCTCTCCCCTACTGCCCTTGCCCCTTTCAGGTAAGGTAGTCTTCCACTAGCTTTCCTAATTAATCAGCCAAGGGCGTCCCATTCCACCCTTATGGTAGCACTGTTTTCCCGGGTGGTTCTCCATGTTCCAATTAACATAATGATCTCAACATGAACCATAAATAACAACTGATAACAAAAGTATAACCATGAATAGTAATGTGTATCTCTATACCCAAAACCACATATAGCACTAGCAAGTACTACCCAAAAAGTTCAGTGGTAAACAAGGTATAAAGGTAGACAAACTAGGGTAACCTATTGGGTCCCATCAAAATTAACCTATGCAGATCATTATGATTAATTAGAACATGAGTAGGTGAAAAGAAGTGATCAAGGGCACAACTTGCCTGGGCCTTGAGAATCCAGGTACCAGGATGATCTTCAGGTGATACGTATCCTCACTGCTAGTCGTAGCAATTTAAACAAACATGATAGGGAAAATTTAACATCACACCAAACAAGTAAACAAAATACATAATAATAATCTACACATTAAAATAAGATCATAGGAAAAAGAATTATTAATTTTGGAGTTGTAGAATTCAAGTTATGATTTTCCTAAGGTTTAATGTGATTAAAATATGATTAAATGATAAATAAATTTCCTGACAGAGTTCATGTCAAAACAGGGACACTAAATGATAAAGAATATTATTACAAAATTTTAGAAACTGGAATGGTTCAATTTGGAGCTAAAATGAATTTTCTATGCATTTTACAAGTTTCCAGATTTGTTTTTGTATTAAAAATGAATTTTAATATTAATTTCTCTGTTTTTAATACCCTCTGGACTGGGCGTCAAATTCCAGAAAACACAGGGGCCTGCGCGAATAAAACCCTAGACTCAGTGTACAGTGACCAGTGGACTGCGGGTTGGTTTTAGGATTCTGCGGGGGCTCTTTTGCAAGACAGCAAGCCGAAGGGGTATCGGCCCATGCCAGCCACCCGATCAAAATCTGGCGGCCCAGATTAGATCAGAGAAGTGGCATGTGGTGAAGCCGATCCAGACCGTTGGCACATGGATCAACGGTCAAGATTTTATGTGGTCATGATCAAATCCCATACGCTCAATCTGGAATCAACGGTCCGGATGGAAAATCCGAAAGGGTATCATCTATTCTAATCGCAGCCGTCCGTATTTCGATCGACGGTCAGGAACCGTTCTCCCTCCCTGGTCACTCCCCAACCCGGCCGCGTGCTCACCGCGGCGGAGCGCCATGGCCTGAGTTGGTCATCTCCGCGCGCAAGCGCACAGGCTTCGATTCCCCAACGCTACGCGTAGAGGAGGTCAAGGCGAATTCGTTGGTGGGCTTATTACCTTGGTATGATGCAGCGACGGCTCCGCCCGCGCGATGGTGCGGCACCACGGCCAATTCTTGCGACGGCGACTAGATTTCGCACACCCCGGACGAGTTCTTTGCCCGATATTAGCTCCTACACCATCAACGGGCGCGGGCGAACCAGATGATGGCCTCCAATTGCAGACGCTGGCAAGGTTCTATGGTGGCGTCGGTACTCACAACTCTCTCTCCGCACAGACGCTGTTCGATTCGCCCACGGTGGCGCAAGGAGATGGGAGGAGGGAGTAGGGACGGTGCCCGGTTTTATATCGCAGAGTCGCAAGTCCGAAGGAGGATGGAATCGAGGAAAATCGCGCGGAGCTCGCGGAGTTTGTTTGCGGCGGATCCGTAGATATCGGCCATGGCAGGTAGAGGATGATACTGACAACGCGGGGCCCGCGCGTCATACCCAGCGATTCCCACAGAGTGAAATGAGCAATGGCCTGCCAGCGGGGCCAGTTTGTCAGTGACCCGCGCAGCAGACAATCGTGCGGGTGTGTGGACGAGAGGCCGACGAGCCGGGCCCACATGTCATAAGTGGAGAGGGAGGGGAGCGCGGGCTGTGCAGAATTAAAGGAGATGGGCCGTAGGAGAGGATGGGAAAGTGGGCCGGCCGAAGAGAATTTGGCCCAAGCGCGAGTTTGTCTCTTTTATTTTTTTTTTTTCTGTTTTGCTTTACTCTTTTTACTTTTCAAATTTCAAATTTGAATATGGATCTTGTTATGAATTTCACTTTTGAGTCAAATGTACCAACTCAAATCTGTACAAGAATAATATATATATTATAATTATTATTTTTTATTCACATAATTATTTCTTCCTTTCCTTTTCTCTTTTACATATTATTTCTAAAACCCCAAAGTGAAATTTTGGGTTAAATTCAAATTCTCAATTCCATTATTATATTTTATTATTATTTTAAAGGCACATACAATTAAACTCCATCATGAGTGCCAAATATGGTTCTATTTATTATTTTATTCACTTAAACAAATGCTTTTAAATAGGAAGATGAGTCTTCAAATGTTATGAGAGTTCTAAAGAGAGAAAAAAAAATTCTAATGCAAGATCTTTGAAAATTTTTACTTATATTCTCAAAAGGAGATTTAGGGTGTTATAAATCCTACCCCCCTTAACAAAAATCTCGTCCTCGAGATTTGTAAGAAAAGGGTGCATAACTTATGTTATCTCCAACATATGCACAAACAAAATCTCAGCATGATGCATTATTTATTAGCAACACATGGGGTCAGATAGACCTTATTATTATTCTCAATATAGTAAAATACTAGCTACTAACTAAGGTAACACTTAGATTTTTACAAATAGTAGTAATATATAAATATGTTTATGTATCTTGGTGGAACTGGTGGTTAGGAAAGCATGGGTGTATATATGTATGTCCACATTATTATGTAGGATAGAAGATGTCTTTAGGGCATATATAGGTTTGGGTAAGAAAGAGTGGGGTAAGAAAAACTCCATCCAAGATTGTGGATCTTGACTCATCTTGGTGACCTTACTTGATCCTTGAAGACTTGAGTTGGTGCTCATCCTTACTTGATGAAGTTGATCATCTTCTTCGGTCTTATCTCATTGATTAGGAGTTAGTGTATATTATTGGGCTGGGGAATATGGTTAATATAGGTATGGATGAGATAGACTACATGATGTAGGCCAAAAGTTTATTTGTTATTAGGTGGGAATAGAAAGGTTATACCATTCATCATGGCTCTAGGTTAAGTTATTACATGGCTAGTAAAGTTTAATCTCTTCTACCAGTATCACCAATATGTTTAAGTAGACCACATTAGATTAGATCATATGAGATTAGATGGGATCTAGATTAGATGGGATATGACTAGATGAGGCTAGTTAAAGTTAGATAGATTTTCCTGGGTAGGATATATTTTATCAGGATATGTTAAAAATCTCCGTTAGATTGAAACAGAGGGGTTATGCAACTATCTGATGGGTAAGGTAGTTGCGTATGGTTAGGTGGTTGTATATGGTAAAGTTGGTCTAGGGCACCAATTTTAGGTTAGTTTGGTATAACTAGATTAGACTAGATAAAATCTCATTAATTTTAATTAGGTCATGGTTGTTATTCTAGAGTGGGATAAATATTCAATTTAGGGCAAGATGAATCCATAAGATAAGATAGAATCTTTCGAGGTCAGTTAGATCTATTAAGATGGGATAAGTAAAGTGGTTAGGATAGGATGAATCCTTTAAGATAAGATGAATCTATTAAGATAAGAGAAAACCTCTTAAGATAAGATGGATCTATATACATTAGGATAAGTTAAGACCTTTTGAGATAAGATAGATCTATGAGTGTAGGATAGAATCTCTTAAGATGAGATGAATCTATTAAGATAAGGGAGAATCTTTAAGATAAGATGGGTATTGTTAGGCTAGTTACTTTATTGAAGGATAATTTAGTTTGTCTAGTGATTTTGTAAATATATTTTTACACCTATATGTATATGCAGATGCAATTGTGGACATTATTCCACAACCCATCACACTCAATCAAAGATCCAAATCAGTCAAGTATCATAAGAACAAGCATATAGATAAAAAAAAAATTAGTTTTGATTTTTGTTCCTAAGATTAGGTCTCCTATTCCTAAAGTCACTTTAGGCACAGGATTTCAAAGTGTGAAATCCACATTTGTCTTTAGAATGAAAAGGTAAGAATAATCAGAGTAAAGCGGAAATGGATGAGAAAAGATTAAGATAAGTTTAGAAAAGAATCAGAGTAGCAAAGATAAGTAAGTATTGGTTGTCCAGTTCTATCTAGGTTTCGTCCTACAGTCAACATTCCTCTGATACCACTTCTGTAACACCCGGATTTTAGGGATCCAAAACTCGGGGTTAACATAAACACCAGGTATGCTGGGACCAAGTCTCATACATATGATGTATAGTGGCACAGGATCGAATGTCACATCTTTATATATAACAGGAGTTCTATACAAAATAAATAATTACATTATAAGGAGACAACGGTCCAGCAACCCAAAAGTTGACTGGGAGACGACGACCTAGACCTCTCACGAACTCATCGCAGCATCCTCCATGAGCATCATCCTGCAGTACCTGTTCTTGACCTGTGGTGTATGTGAGACAGCAAGAGTGAGCTCACATACGTTCATCGCTCAACAAGTTGTGGGGAATAATGTGCATGAACTCGCCAAAGGTGGGAGCTCACGTGAAGTGTAAGGCTTACCAAAGAAGATGGTTAGAGCTGAGCATTGCTTTTAAAGTTGGTCAAAATTTTATTAGCAGTTACTAAGTATAAGTAAATACCAAACCCAATTAAGTAGCAGAACCAAAATAACAACTTCACCTGCGATGCAATGCATATGACAAATTGAATTTAGTTCCATAATTTAATCATGTGAGTGTCCGAGCTGCTCATGACCGTGAGCACGGCTAGTATACCAGTTTTACACTCTGCAGAGGTTGCGCATCTTTACCCACAAGTCGTGTATCCCATGTCGCCAGGGTTTGCAAGGCCCTTAGACACTTCCGAGGTGAATGGCTAGGGATCCACTACGAGGCCTTTACAAAGTTCCACTAGCTTCCGAAAACCCGCTACAGTTTATAGGAAGATCCAGTACAGGAATCCCTTGCAGGACCGCCATCGCAGCAAAATCCTCCCGAGGGCCTCCCCGCACTGACCTCTCCCCTACTGCCCTTGCCCCTTTCAGGTAAGGTAGTCTTCCACTAGCTTTCCTAATTAATCAGCCAAGGGCGTCCCATTCCACCCTTATGGTAGCACTGTTTTCCCGGGTGGTTCTCCATGTTCCAATTAACATAATGATCTCAACATGAACCATAAATAACAACTGATAACAAAAGTATAACCATGAATAGTAATGTGTATCTCTATACCCAAAACCACATATAGCACTAGCAAGTACTACCCAAAAAGTTCAGTGGTAAACAAGGTATAAAGGTAGACAAACTAGGGTAACCTATTGGGTCCCATCAAAATTAACCTATGCAGATCATTATGATTAATTAGAACATGAGTAGGTGAAAAGAAGTGATCAAGGGCACAACTTGCCTGGGCCTTGAGAATCCAGGTACCAGGATGATCTTCAGGTGATACGTATCCTCACTGCTAGTCGTAGCAATTTAAACAAACATGATAGGGAAAATTTAACATCACACCAAACAAGTAAACAAAATACATAATAATAATCTACACATTAAAATAAGATCATAGGAAAAAGAATTATTAATTTTGGAGTTGTAGAATTCAAGTTATGATTTTCCTAAGGTTTAATGTGATTAAAATATGATTAAATGATAAATAAATTTCCTGACAGAGTTCATGTCAAAACAGGGACACTAAATGATAAAGAATATTATTACAAAATTTTAGAAACTGGAATGGTTCAATTTGGAGCTAAAATGAATTTTCTATGCATTTTACAAGTTTCCAGATTTGTTTTTGTATTAAAAATGAATTTTAATATTAATTTCTCTGTTTTTAATACCCTCTGGACTGGGCGTCAAATTCCAGAAAACACAGGGGCCTGCGCGAATAAAACCCTAGACTCAGTGTACAGTGACCAGTGGACTGCGGGTTGGTTTTAGGATTCTGCGGGGGCTCTTTTGCAAGACAGCAAGCCGAAGGGGTATCGGCCCATGCCAGCCACCCGATCAAAATCTGGCGGCCCAGATTAGATCAGAGAAGTGGCATGTGGTGAAGCCGATCCAGACCGTTGGCACATGGATCAACGGTCAAGATTTTATGTGGTCATGATCAAATCCCATACGCTCAATCTGGAATCAACGGTCCGGATGGAAAATCCGAAAGGGTATCATCTATTCTAATCGCAGCCGTCCGTATTTCGATCGACGGTCAGGAACCGTTCTCCCTCCCTGGTCACTCCCCAACCCGGCCGCGTGCTCACCGCGGCGGAGCGCCATGGCCTGAGTTGGTCATCTCCGCGCGCAAGCGCACAGGCTTCGATTCCCCAACGCTACGCGTAGAGGAGGTCAAGGCGAATTCGTTGGTGGGCTTATTACCTTGGTATGATGCAGCGACGGCTCCGCCCGCGCGATGGTGCGGCACCACGGCCAATTCTTGCGACGGCGACTAGATTTCGCACACCCCGGACGAGTTCTTTGCCCGATATTAGCTCCTACACCATCAACGGGCGCGGGCGAACCAGATGATGGCCTCCAATTGCAGACGCTGGCAAGGTTCTATGGTGGCGTCGGTACTCACAACTCTCTCTCCGCACAGACGCTGTTCGATTCGCCCACGGTGGCGCAAGGAGATGGGAGGAGGGAGTAGGGACGGTGCCCGGTTTTATATCGCAGAGTCGCAAGTCCGAAGGAGGATGGAATCGAGGAAAATCGCGCGGAGCTCGCGGAGTTTGTTTGCGGCGGATCCGTAGATATCGGCCATGGCAGGTAGAGGATGATACTGACAACGCGGGGCCCGCGCGTCATACCCAGCGATTCCCACAGAGTGAAATGAGCAATGGCCTGCCAGCGGGGCCAGTTTGTCAGTGACCCGCGCAGCAGACAATCGTGCGGGTGTGTGGACGAGAGGCCGACGAGCCGGGCCCACATGTCATAAGTGGAGAGGGAGGGGAGCGCGGGCTGTGCAGAATTAAAGGAGATGGGCCGTAGGAGAGGATGGGAAAGTGGGCCGGCCGAAGAGAATTTGGCCCAAGCGCGAGTTTGTCTCTTTTATTTTTTTTTTCTGTTTTGCTTTACTCTTTTTACTTTTCAAATTTCAAATTTGAATATGGATCTTGTTATGAATTTCACTTTTGAGTCAAATGTACCAACTCAAATCTGTACAAGAATAATATATATATTATAATTATTTTTTTTTATTCACATAATTATTTCTTCCTTTCCTTTTCTCTTTTACATATTATTTCTAAAACCCCAAAGTGAAATTTTGGGTTAAATTCAAATTCTCAATTCCATTATTATATTTTATTATTATTTTAAAGGCACATACAATTAAACTCCATCATGAGTGCCAAATATGGTTCTATTTATTATTTTATTCACTTAAACAAATGCTTTTAAATAGGAAGATGAGTCTTCAAATGTTATGAGAGTTCTAAAGAGAGAAAAAAAAATTCTAATGCAAGATCTTTGAAAATTTTTACTTATATTCTCAAAAGGAGATTTAGGGTGTTATAAATTCATTCTAGGAAGTCTCACTCTGGCTCTCATCATGCTTTTATGTATAAGAGTGAGGCATCTAGTTCTAGGCGTTCTACTCATGTTAAAATGCCTAAAAAGAAATCTCCTATTACATCAAATGAACCTAATGTTTCATTTAAAACTTTTGATGCATCATATGTGCTTACTAACAAATCTGGCAAATTAGTTGCCAAATATGTTGGGGGCAAACACAAGGGCTCCAAGACTTGTGTTTGGGTACCTAAAGTTCTTGTATCTAATGTCAAAGGACCCAAAATTGTTTGGGTACCTAAAATCAAGAACTAAATTGTTTTGCAGGTTTATGCATCCGGGGGCTCAAGTTGGATCATTGATAGCGGGTGCACAAACCACATGACACAGGAGAAAAGAATGTTCTCCTCCTATGAGAAAAACCAGGATCCCCAAAGAGCTATCACATTCGGGGATGGAAATCAAGGTTTGGTCAAAGGACTTGGTAAAATTGCTATATCTCCTGACCACTCTATTTTCAATGTTTTTCTTGTAGATTCTTTAGACTATAACTTGCTTTCAGTTTCTCAATTATGCAGAATGGGTTACAACTGTCTTTTTACGGATTTAGGTGTTACTGTCTTTAGAAGAAGTGATGATTCAGTAGCATTTAAGGGAGTATTAGAGGGTCAGCTATACTTAGTTGATTTTAACAAAGCTAAACTCAATACTTGCTTAATTGCTAAGACTAACATGGGTTGGCTCTGGCATCGCTGACTAGCCCATGTTGGAATGAAGAATCTTCATAAGCTTCTAAAGGGAGAACACATTTTGGGACTAACAAATGTTCATTTTGAGAAAGATAGGATTTGTAGCGCATGTCAAGCAGGAAAGCAAGTTGGTGCTCATCATCCACACAAGAACATCATGACGACCGACAGACCGCTTGAGCTACTCCACATGGACCTATTTGGCCCGATCGCTTACATAAGCATTGGGGGGAGTAAGTATTGTCTTGTAATTGTGGATGATTATTCTCACTTCACTTGGGTGTTCTTTTTACAGGATAAATCTCAAACCTAAGAGACTTTAAGGGGATTCTTGAGACGAGCTCAAAATGAGTTTAGCTTAAGGATCAAAAAGATTAGAAGCGACAATGGAACGGAGCTCAAAAACTCTCAAATTGAAGGCTTTCTTGAGGAAGAGGGCATCAAGCATGAGTTCTCTTCTCCCTACACACCACAACAAAATGGTGTAGTGGAGAGGAAGAATAGAACTCTACTTGACATGGCGAGGACCATGCTTGATGAGTACAAGACTCTGGGCCGGTTTTGGGCCAAGGCAATTAACACCGCTTGTTACTCCATCAACCGGCTCTACCTTCACCGAATCCTCAAGAAGACATCATATGAACTCCTCACCGGTAAAAAGCCCAATGTTTCATATTTTAGAGTCTTTGGTAGCAAATATTTTATTCTTGTTAAAAGAGGTAGAAAATCTAAATTTGCTCCTAAGGCTGTAGAAGGCTTTTTACTTGGTTATGACTCAAACACAAGGGCATATAGAGTCTTGAACAAGTCCACTGGACTAGTTGAAGTTTCTTGTGACATTGTGTTTGATGAGACTAACGGCTCTCAAGTAGAGCAAGTTGATCTTAATGAGCTAGATGATGAAGAGGCTCCATGCGTCGCACTAAGAAACATGTCCATTGGGGATGTGTGTCCTAAGGAATCCGAAGAGCCTCCACAAGCACAAGATCAACAACCATCATCTTCCAATCAAGCATCTCCACCAACCCAAGATGAGGATCAAGCTCAAGATGATGAAAATGAAGATCAAGACAATGAGCCACCTCAAGAGGAGGACAATGATCAAGGGGGAGATGACCATGATCAAGACAAGGAAGATGAACAAGAAGCACAGGGTCAAAGACCGCCACACCCAAGAGTCCACTAGGTGATTCAAAGGGATCACCTCGTGAACACCATCCTAGGAGATATTCATAAGGGGGTAACCACTCGATCTCGAGTCGCTCATTTATGTGAATATTACTCTTTTGTCTCCTCTATTGAGCCATACAGGGTAGAGGATGCACTAAGAGACTCGGATTGGGTGTTGGCAATGCAAGAGGAACTCAACAACTTCACAAGAAATGAGGTATGGCATCTTGTTCCACGTCCTAACCAAAATGTTGTAGGAACCAAGTGGGTCTTCCGCAACAAGCAAGATGAGCATGGTGTGGTGATAAGGAACAAAGCTCGACTTGTCGCCAAAGGTTACAATCAAGTCGAAGGTTTGGACTTTGGTGAAACTTATTCACCCGTAGCTAGGCTTGAGTCAATTCGCATATTACTTGCCTATGCTACTTACCATGGCTTCAAGCTTTATCAAATGGACGTGAAGAGTGCCTTCCTCAATGGACTAATCAAGGAAGAGGTCTATGTTGAGCAACCTCCTGACTTTGAAGATAGTGAGTACCCTAACCATGTTTATAAACTCTCTAAGGCGCTTTATGGGCTCAAGCAAGCCCCAAGAGCATGGTATGAATGCCTAAGAGATTTTCTTATCACTAATGGCTTCAGAGTCGGTAAAGCCGATCCTACTCTCTTTACTAAAACTATTGCAAATGATTTGTTTGTATGCCAAATTTATGTTGATGATATTATATTTGGGTCTACTAACGAATCTACTTGTGAAGAGTTTAGTAGGATCATGGTACAAAAATTTGAGATGTCTATGATGGGGGAGTTGAAGTATTTTCTAGGATTTCAAGTCAAACAACTCCAAGAGGGCACCAAGTTTGGAATGAAGGATGCCAAGCCCATCAAGACTCCCATGGGAACTAATGGGCATCTCGACCTCGACACGGGAGGTAAATCCGTAGATCAAAAGGTATACTGGTCGATGATAGGATCTCTACTCTATTTATGTGCATCTCGACCGGATATTATGCTTTCTGTATGCATGTGTGCAAGATTCCAAGCTGATCCTAAGGAAGTTCACCTTAGAGTTGTGAAAAGAATCTTGAGATATTTAGTTCATACACCTAAGTTTGGTCTTTGGTATCACAAGGGATCCACCTTTGATTTGATAGGATATTCAGATGCTGATTGGGCAGGGTGTAAAATTGATAGGAAGAGCACATCAGGGACTTGTCAGTTTCTGGGGAGATCCCTGGTGTCTTGGGCTTCAAAGAAACAAAACTCAGTAGCTCTTTCTACCGCTGAAGCCGAGTACATTGCCGCAGGCCATTGTTGCGCGCAATTGCTTTGGATGAGGCAAACCCTTAGGGACTATGGCTACAAATTTAGCAAAGTCCCTCTCCTATGTGATAATGAGAGTGCAATCCGCATGGCGGATAATCCCGTTGAACATAGCCGCACTAAGCACATAGCCATTCAGTACTTTTTGAGGGATCACCAACAAAGACGGGATATCGAGATAGCCAATATTAACACCAAAGATCAATTAGCTGATATTTTTACCAAGCCATTAGATGAGAAAACTTTTACCAAACTTAGGCATGAGCTAAACATTCTTGATTCTCGGAATTTTGATTGAAACCTTGCACATATTGCTCTTTTAAATACCTTTGATCTTATCTCTTTTATGGCTATGACTAATGTGTTTTCGAGTGTATTCTTTTGCTTAGTCATAGAATTGAAAGGGAAATGGAGTATATGGCAAAGACGACGCTTCCACTCAACTCCATCGGTATTTATTCCTCTTTGCCGGTATTCCGCCATCTCTCCACATTGGTAAAATCTTCACTTATATATTGTTGTGCCATTGGGGAGAATGTCAAAAGGGCTTATATTTCACTCACAAGTATCCATTTTTGGTGATTCATGCCAAAGGGGGAGAAAGTATTAGCCCAAAGCAAAAGGACTGCACCACCACCAATTTCAAAATTTTTTAAAGAAGTTTTCAATTTGTATTGGATTTTTGATATATTTCAAATTGGTATAACCTCTTTCAAAAATTAGTATCTAAAACCCTCTTGAACACTAAGAGGAGGATTTCATTGAGCGGAAGTTTTGTTTATGTCAAAGGAAAAGCATTTTGAAACAGGGGGAGAAAACTTCAAATCTTGAAAATGCTTCTTTCAATCTTATTCATATACCTTTGACTATTTGCAAAAGGTTTTTGAAAATAATTTTACAAAGAATTTGCGAAAACAAAACTAGTGGTGCAAGAGTGGTCCAAAATGTTAAGTAAGAAGAAAACAATCCATGCATATCTAGTAGAAACAATATATTGGTTTAATTCCAAGCAACCTTTGCACTTGACCTATGCAAACTAGTTCAATTCTGCACTTTTATATTTGCTTTGGTTTGTGTTGGCATCAATCACCAAAAAGGGGGAGATTGAAAGGGAAATAGGATCAAACCTTTTCCTAAATAATTTTGGTGGTTGAATTGCCCAACACAAACAATTGGACTAACTAGTTTGCTCTAGATTAAATGTTCTACATGTGCCAAAGGTTCAACACAAACCAATGAAAAGTTAAAGAAAGGGTTCAAAAATAAAGGAGCAAAGTAAACTGAAGGCAGCCCTGGTCTGGCGGACAGGACTGTCCGGTGTGCCACCGGATAGTGTCTGGTGCACCAGGGTGGATCAACTCAAACTCCTTAGCCTTGGGTTTTCTAGAACTGCTCTCCGCTATAATTCACCGGACTGTCCGGTGTGCTAGCGGTGCAATGGCTACAAGCGCCAACGGTCGTCTGCAAAATGAACAGTAACAGTGAACAGTGCGAACTGCACGCACAAAAGTCAGAGCAGGCGTAGAAGGCGTACCGGACAGTGAACAGGACCTGTCCGGTGCACCACCGGACTGTCCGGTGGCCCAGCTGTCAGAAGCTCCAACGGTCGAACCCCAACGGTTTGGTGACGTGGCTGGCGCACCGGACTGTTCGGTGCGCCCATCGATAGCAGCCTTCACCAACTGTCACTTTGGTGGTTGGGGCTATAAATACCCCCCAACCACCACAGTTCAAGGCATCCAAGTTTTCAGCCAACACATTCAATACAAGAGCTCTAGACTTCACTCCAAGACACAAAAGCAAAGATCAAATCCTCTCCCAAGTCCAAAGATCACTCCAAACATTTAGTGACTAGTGAGAGAGAGATATTTGTGTTCATTTGAGTTCTTGCGCTTGGATCGCTTTTCTTCTTCCTCTTTCTTGTTCTCAAGCAACTTGTAATCAATGCAAGAGACACCAAGTTGTGGTGGTCCTTGTGAGGGGTCTAAGTGACCCGTTGATTAAGGAGAAAAGCTCACTCGGTCTAGGTGACCATTTGAGAGAGGGAAAGGGTTGAAAGAGACCCGGTCTTTGTGACCACATCAACGGGGAGTAGGTTTGCAAGAACCGAACCTCGGTAAAACAAATCACCGTGTCACTCTTGTCATTTGCTTGTGATTTGTTTTTGCCCTCTCTTTTCGGACTCGATTTTATTTCTAACGCTAACCCCGACTTGTAGTTGTGCCTTAAGTTGATAAATTTTAGATTCCGCCTATTCACCCCCCTCTAGGCGACTTTCATCCACCTAAACTCCGGTGGCCTTGACGTCCGAGACCTTGAATTGTTCAACAACTGCCTCCACCTTAAGCTGATACACCGCCTCTATGTTTCTTCTTCATCCTCTTGGATGTCTGGGTCCGTAGCCATGTCTACTTGGCAGGCCTCATTGGTGACCTCCCCGGCACCCACTGGGCATCCTTGCCCCCCTCTACCGCTCTATCACCACATGTGTTGTCCATGACGGAAAAAGCACATCCTTATGGTACGATGTTTGGTGCTTGGATGACGACATCCCCACAAAATTCCTAGCCCTCAAGTCCCACTCCAAGATGTCGGGCCCTTTTGTTTTCAGTGTCCTCTCCCACCACCTTGTCGTAGCTTTTGTCCCCCGCTTCTCGGATCAGGCCAAATGTGAGCTTGACAGCCTCAACACCCTTCTTTGGGACATCAGGCTCTCGGATGTGCCAGTAGAGAGTGCATGTTTGCCAAAAAGACGGCTCCTTCCACTCAGGGCTCCTCTACAAAATGCTAAAAATCCATGGGGCCCCCACCCCCTTGTCCGCCTTCATCTGGAAGAGCAAAGCACCACCAAGAGTTTGTTTTTTGCATGGCTAGCCTCTAAAGACAGACTCCAAACCCAAGTGAACTTGCACAAAAAGAAAATCCTAGATTCTGATACCTGTGAAGTCCGCGCCTCAGAACCTGAGACGATGTCATACATGCTCTTCCACTGAAGCTTTGACAACACCTTCTGGATTGCTGCTAGTGTCGATTCCCCCGAATATGCATTGCTCACGCTTCCATGAACTTGCATGTCCCCATGCTATTCAAGCATAGGGCTTCAGTGGCTCCATCCTCCAATGTTGTTGGCACATTTGAAAACACTGGAACGTAAAGGTATTCAGAGGCGAGTTCACCCCACTTTGACAAGTGATTCAATCATGCAAGGCTATTTTCCTAGTTGTGGGCACAGTGTCTCCTCACACACAAGCAAAGGCAAATGGAGGCCTAGTGTAACATCATCAATGTGTAATCATGCTGTAATTTCGGCTAAGCCTCATCGTCCCTACCCCCGCTTTGCTTTGCTTTGCTTTGAAATGGCAATTGTAATCGTTGTAATTCCTTTCCACCATGACGGATGATTAATGGAATCTTCAGGTGGGTGATCCTCTCCCCCGTAACCAACAAAAAAATTTACCATATTATTATCTACCATAAGTTTCAATTTCAATGTATAGCCTTTACTATTAACCTATAACTACCTTAACGTCATATCAACTATTCTTTTACATTTTTTTATGTAAAATGTACTGTGACGTTTTATTAAAATAATATTCATCTAGTATATAATTAAGCAAACGAAGCTACATGATACATAAAACAAATAAAAACTACATAGTTTATAAATCATAAATAAAAATTATATAATTCATAAAAAAATAAATGATAAAACATAGTTTTTGAAACTAAAAAGTTAAATAATTCATAAATAAAGTTTTAGATTTTTTAGAAATTTTTATTTTTTGACATAAAAATGTAATACCCAAACTTGTAACCTATATTAAAGAAATAATCCGCTTATGTGTCTTACCTCTATTTGTTGTAACATGGAACAACCATTCCCAAAATGATTAATTAGCTAATAACCTATAAAATAAATCATGACTCATGTTAGAGTTTTGATTGCTTGTGCATTTAATAATACTGATAATATTAATAAGGGCACATCAATGATGAGAATTAGGGATTTAATTCAAATTCAATTATAGGATTTGGAAATAAAATTAAAGAGAAAAGAAAAGTAATAAAAGAAAGAGAGAAGGAGTATAAAACTTACATAAAATATACATAGAAATGTATTTTCAAAGTTAGTACCTTAACTGTACAATATAATTTAAAGACAAATTTGCCACAGGATTTGAATTTAAATTTAAATGAAGTTTGAATTTGGAAAGAAAAGAAAAGGAAAAGAAAGAAAAAGGAGAAAAGAATAAATTGCGGATGGGCCCAAACCACCTCGGTCCACGTCGCCCTTATCTTCCGCGCGGCCCAATTCCGGGAATTCGGTGCCGACACCCGGGGTCCACCGGACAGCCACTCCCTCTCTCGCGCTCGCTTCCTCCTCCGTTCAATGGTAGGTGGGCCCGCCCCATCATTCACCGTTGCTCGGTTTCGTGTGTTGCCGCTATGTGGACGCCTCCCTGTACAGCGGGCCCGCCCGACCAGTCTCTCGCGCGCGCGAAGCCAGCTGACCCAAGCTTTTTCTCTGTCACCGCCGCCTGGGTCCCACTAGTCATCTCGCACCTGGCATGCACCACGGAACCACCTCCCCGCAACCTTCGCGCTGACCACAACGGACCCCCACCTCGGCGCGGACTCGCGGGTCATAAAGTGTGGGCGCATACCTTCCTCGACCGCCTAAACACCACACCGTACCGCGCCAAGTGCCCAGTATCGCTGTTGTCGCGCGCCCTCAACCATAGGAGTAAGTCCGTCGCCGTTGAATCCCACCAATCTCGCCGCTCGGCACCAGTAACCTGGTCCCGGACGTTCGAGAGGGTGCATGGATCACGCTCGGGGGAGAAGCCAGGAGAATGAGGCATCAGGTGGACGGGAATTCCTCACCGTGGTTGGGTCTTCACCGCGGGATCACGCCATCGCGTGGGCAGGAGAGTCTTTGCCTTGAATCGAGGTAACCGGAGTATTGTCCTTTTCGCTTTTCACCGAGCGTCGTGTAGAGCGGTTTGGATTTGGGATTAGTGCTCTGCTGCGGGATTGAAGTAGGGTATGGCCATGGGCCGCCGTGTTTTGGCCGGCACCGCCGCGGGTGCCTGGGAGAAGGACGGCGTGCTCGGACCGTTTGATCCAGCACGAACGGATGAGATTAGATTTACAATTGTGTGTGCCTCGACCGTTAGATGTTGGTTGTGTGGTATGGATCGAATTTAACTTAACGATTCGCTGTGAGTGATTTCGGGCCGTCCGATTTGATTGGACGGGATCAGAGTGATAGTGCTACGGGCCCTTGATCGCTGATCCGACGATGATTTGGGAGACAGGGTTTTATATCGAGCGCCGCTCTAATCTGGTGCGTCGACTTGGGATCGGACGGTTGGCATCGTCCCGTACCCTTTCGACCGAGCGTTTTACTTATGAGCCCTCGGAGAAACTAGAAATCAACCCACGGTACTGCAGCAAATTAGACTGAGTCTAGGGAATTTTACACGTGAGGCTCCTATGTTTCTAGGTATAAAAATAACCCTAGATCTTGCTTAATTCCTAGAAAATTCATATTAAATCCTTTTTAGTTCATTCCAGTTCATATAATTTTGTAATAGTATTGTTTATCACTTAGTGCCACTGTTTTAACATGAAAACCACATTAGAATTGATCACGTAAGTAATTTTGTACCAAACACTTAAGAACTTCAGAAAATCATAACTTAAAATCCGTAACTCCGAATTTAGTGATTCTTTTTCTTATGATCTCGTTACGATGCATAGAATATTATTATGTATTTTGTATACATGTTTAGTGTGATGTTAATTTCTCCCTTGTATCGTGCTTGTTTGTATTGTGGCGAATAGAAGAGCGAGTGGTCGAGGATTCTGGTGTTTAGTAGGTAGAAGTTGCTGAGCTTGAGCTCATTGAAGGCAAATTGTGCCCTTGACCACTTTTATTTACCTAATAATATTATTTATAATCATTTTATTATGCATAGGCTTAATTTTGATGGGACCCAATAGGCCACCCTAGTCTGATTATCTTTTCACCTTGTTTACCCCTGAATTTTTGGGTAGTCACTGATATTACTATACATGGTTTTGGGTGTTGAGATAACTGTTACACATGATTATTCTTTATTATTGTTCTATTTCTGTTCATGATAAGACAACTATGTTAAATGGAACATCGAGCTTAACTTGAGAAACATGTGCCACCATAAGGGTGGAATGGGATGCCCTTGGCTGACTAACTAGGAAAGCTAGTGGAGGACTACCTTACCCGATAGGGGCAACGGCAGTAGGGGAGTAGGCGTGTAGGGAGGTTCCCGGGTTGATTTTGCTGCGATGACGATCAGACGGGGGATTCCTACATTGCTCTTCCTAGAAACTTGTAGCGGGTTTTCTGAAGCTAGTGGAACTTTGTAAAGGCCTCGTAGTGGATCCCTAGCCATTCACCTCGGTAGTGTTTAAGGGTCTAGCTAACCCTGGCGACATGGGATACACGACTTGTGGGTACAAGGTACAACCTCTTTGGAGTGTAAAACCGGTATACTAGTCGTGCTCGCGGTCATGAGAGCAGCTCAGGACTCTCGTATGATTAAATTATACAATTTGTTATTTGCATCGCATTGGGATTTATCACTAATTTTGATCTATTATTATTATGGTTTGGTATTTACTTACATTTAGTAATTGCTAATAAAATTTGACCAACTTATTAAAAGCAATGCTCAGATTTAACCCCTATTGTTGATCAGCCTTACACTTCATATGAACTCCCACCTTTTGTGAGTTCATGCACATTATTCCCCACAACTTGTTGAGCTATGATCTTTTGTGAGCTCTGAAAGGGAAATGTGCCCTTGGGCCATTTCTAAAAGTGTTTTGGTGATTAAGTGTCCAACACATTTAATTGAGTTCTTATGTGCCAAATGAAGAATTAAGTGCAAATCAACAAGAAGGTATGTTTCTAGACTTAGTACATTTGTTTTGAGTACTAATAAAGTTACCTAAGTGCTAGAAACAGGAAAAAAAGATTGGAAAAGAGTGTCTGTGTGCAGCCAAAACTCAGCACAGTCTGGCACACCGGACTGTCCGGTGGTGCACCGGACAGTGTCCGGTGCGCTAGGCTGGACTCCGGCGAACTGGCCACTCTCGGAAAAACTTCGGTGACGTACGACTATAATTCACCGGACTGTCCGGTGGTGCACCGGACTGTCCGGTGAGCCAACGGCCGCCAGCGCAACGGTCGGCAACACAATCCGCGGGCGACACGTGGCCCGCGCCAACGGTCGGCAGGGGGCACCGGACTGTCTGGTGTGCACCGGACAGTGTCCAGTGCGCCAACGGCCACAAATCTGCAACGGTTGACTGCACCAAAAGAGGAAGGAGATCTGCACCGGACATGCTATAGTGATTGTCTGGTGGCGCACAGGACTGTCCAGTGCGCCACCCGAAAGAAGGCAAGATTAGCCTTCCATGATTGCCTCCAATGGCTCCTAGCTGCCTTGGGGCTATAAAAGGGACCCCTAGGCGCATGGACGAGCTACCCAAGTATTCACTAAGCATTCCAATACTCCCACACTCCATCTCCGCGCACTTGATCGATCGTGTTAGTGATTTGAGCTCCGTTCTAGTTGTGAACTCTTTGTGCTTCATCTAGAGCTCAAGTCTTGGCTTGTGTGCGTGTGTGTTGCTGCGGATTTGTGTGTGTTGCTTCCCAACCTTACTCTTGTGTTTTCATTGTGATCTTCGTTGTAAGGGCGAGAGACTCCAACTTGTGGAGATTCCTCACAAACGGGAAAAGAGATAACCAAAGAAAAACCGTGGTATTCAAGTTGATCATCGGATCACTTGAAAGGGGTTGAGTGCAACCCTCGTCCATTGGGACACCACAACGTGGAGTAGGCAAGTGTCATACTTGGCCGAACCATGGGATAAACCACTGTGTCTCTTGTGTTGTCTTTTTCTGTGATTATTGTGATTCACAAGAGCTTGCTCCTTAGCCACTTGGTTCTATTGCACTAACATCTTTATAACCAAGTTTTGTGGCTAGTAGTTCTTGATTTTTACAAGATCACCTATTCACCCCCCCCCCCCTCTAGGTGCTCTCAAGCTCACACTTGCGATATATAAACCCCCCACAAGAGAAGAACATGTGGTCCAGGAGAAGCCATACAATGAGGAGTACGAGTTGATCTAGCTGGCGTCTCACAGTCAGCTTTATGGCGTCATGGATGGACATTTAGTTCACTTTATTATCTCTACTACTTATTAAGGCAGTAAGGGGTAGGCTGTCATTCCGTGTTCTGCCATTCCCATTCCCCCCTCCCCGTAAAGACCATTTCTATTCCCGGCTGTCATTCCGTGTTCTGCTATTCCCATCCCCCTCCCCGCAAAACCCATTCTCATTCCCCCCCTCCCCGCAAATCCCATTCCCACGTGCATCCCACGCCTACGCCTAGCTAAAATTAAATTAAAAAAACACAAATGTGGCCCCAATGGGATTCAAACCTGCGACCTCTCAAGCAAATATGCTCATAGCTACCACTACACCACATGTGTGTTTATGTTAATATCTGTTACAGTAAAAATATCTACTACATCTCTCCCAAAGTCCACCTGCTACCCTAGCACAATATGTAGTAGTAGATAATTATCAACGAGATTTCTGAATTATATTTTTGGATGGAGGGAGCAGTATTTAAAGAAGAGCCTTGCATGTAATTTCTTTTGTTTGAATAATGTTTTCAACTTAAATTCCTTTTTTATATGTGTGACATTTATTCCGTAATACTTTTTCCATGAATCTGACTTATGAGTCATTTTCATAAACCAACGCCAAAGATAAATCCATGTTTTTTACTTGGAAACCCCGAACAAACACCACTGGCAGGAGGCGCTCGCGTTGGCATCGCTTATCGACAATGAGAAAAAGCTTGTCGACTGCCAGTTTGACCTTTGGAAGCAGTCCTACGTGGCCGCATGCGCTGCTATGTTCGGCAAGCTCCGGCGCAGCCGCCGCTTGGACGTGGTCCAGAGCGGCTACACCGCGTTGTCCATCTTCAAACAGGGGGACCTCATGGTCGTCGCCAACGCCGGCGACTCTCGAGTTGTTTTGGGCACTGCATCCAACGACGGCGCCGTCACGCTGTCCAGCTCATAATCCACCTGAAGCTCAACCTACCACGTAAGTCGCTACTGACCAGCCATGAATTCTTATGCGCTGGAACGATGGCCGTTGCTGACGTTGTGTGAGTGTCCTCGAACAAGATGTATTGAAAGTTGCCTAGAGGGGGGTGAATAGGCAAGTTAAAACTTTTTCAACAAAAACTAGAAGCGAACTGGGTAAAACTGAATTGATCTTGAAATTCACCCAGTTAACTTTGGAGATGTTCTAAATGATCCACAGGGTTCAAAGTAGTAGATCTAAGAAGGACACTTCTCAAAATCCACACACCAAAAAGATATAAACAAATCTTTCATGGAATGGTGAGAGAACGAAGAACACAAACAAACACAATGAGCAAGAACACAAGAGACACAAGATTTATCCCGAGGTTCGGTCACACCACCAAGGTGCCCTACTTCCTCGTTGAGGCGTCCACAAAGAGCTGGGTCTCTTTCAACCCTAATCCTCCCTTTGCCGACCACAAAGGTCAAGCCCACACAATAATCTTTGCTCAAACGAGCGGGTAATACAAACTTTCCTATGGTCTTTGACAAAATTTGGAGACTCACAAGAGACACCTAGTCGTCTAGGAGCTAGAAGCTCCAAGAGTAATGAATCCACAAAGAACTCGATGTAGTACCAAAGCTCGAATGAAGAAGAGTAAGAGAGATTTGGAGATAAAGCACAAAAACTGCAGCTCTCAAACTCACTCAAAGATTTTTTTTCCAAAGATTTGAAATGGGAGAGGCAAGAGGTGTGTGAGAGAGAGTGGGAGGTGTTTCTCGGGTTGGGAATGAAGTTTTGTGCGTGCTCTCCTGTGGGGAGAGAGGTAGGAGTGAGTATATATAGGTGGGGCTCCAAAACTAGCCGTTTTTGACTTTTCTGCCCAAAAACCGGTTGAACCGGTCCCAAAACCGGTTGAACCGGTTTTCAAAAAGCTGCGCACAGTTTTTTGGCTGACACAACAGACTGGGAGAAAAAAGTGAACAGTGCAAAAACCGGTTGAACCGGTTTTAGAACCGGTTGAACCGGTTTCCACCAGACAAAAACCGGTTGAGTGTCCGGTTGAGTGTCCGGCTGAACCAGTATTTTCAAAAAAGGTGAACAGTGCAAAAACCGGTTGAACCTGTTTTAAAACCGGTTGAACCTGTTTTTTTCAAAGAGCAATTTTGGCCAAGATAGACTTAAAAAGGTTGTACTACATACTTTCACTAAGGATTAACAAGGGTAAAATGGAAGTTTTGGATCAAGGATTTTGAGCTTTTGTACCAACACCAACCTTCTTTATGGATCCCCCTTGATAGTACGACGATTCCTATACTCAAGTTAAATAAAATATAATTAAGTAAACTCCTTGAGTCATTGGTGTCTCAAGTGTGATTTCTCCATGGCGTTGCTTCATAAGGATCACAAACATCTTTGCCTCACCTTTTGAAGCAAACACAAATCGAGCCTGTGACTTGTGCCATTTCACCATATATGAGTTCAAATCATGGCTTCAAGTCACCTTACTGATGCATCAACATGTTGTAACTCTTCATAGCTGATTAGTTCATCGACTTAGTGCAAGTACTCTCTTCTTCACCTTAGCCATGGTACCTCGGTCTACAAGCCATCGCTTGGCCTTCACCTTCGCTTAGTTCCTCGAAGCCCTTTCCTTGCTATCTTCACCCTATCAAGCCATTCTTGAGTCACATCCTATTGAGCATCCATTGAGAGAATCATTTCTTCAATATTGTGAACCTTGCTTGAATGTCATCTAGATATAACTGCTAAGATCAATCAAGCTCTAGTTTGATTCTCATATATTCATATATGGACTAATAGTAATATGGTCAAGCCAATTCACGATTCCTCATATCTTATTCACTTTGGCTTGACCAATCCTCTTAATCACTTCAACCTCTATTATGATCATATTTATGCATAGTGATTTCTCAGGACTTGTCCATATATTCAAACCAATATAGAGACCATATTATATCCATTTGCATTGTCTCACTGGTTATTTGACCTTGTGTTGAACCTTGTTCACTGATCATTATACACTATTCAAGTATGTTCATCACACTGAATTCCCTGTGCAACACTTAGCAAACTTGTTAGACCTTTAAATGTGTTGTTATCCAAATCACCAAAACTCACAAAAGGTATCAATACACTTTCGATCTCCCCCTTTTTGGTGATTGATGACAACACATTTAAAGCTTACATAAGATTTGATAAATAAGATTTTGAATCCTATGATATAGTTTCCTCCCCCTAAATTTGTGCATTTCAGAAAATACCAATTTTGTACTCAAATGCCAAAAGCACATATTTGGGTCAAAGTATGGAGACAACTTATATCATACTATTCGTGGGGTGCAGTGTGTCATAAAATAAACGTGATGCTCATGACATAGTATGCACTCATCAACTTTCTACATCTTATGTTTTTCTTATGATTCCCCCTTTTTGTTAATTATTTCTCCCCTTTTCAAAAGTCTTCTAACACTTAGTTACATAAGACTAAAGGTAAGCTTTAATGCAAAATTTCTCCCCCTTTGTCATAAATCTCCAAAAAGGATACAAAGAATATAAAGGGTAGAAATTATGAGTAAGCATGATGTGAACACACTATCATGAAGAGGGTCCTTAGATGGCACAAAGGTAATGGAGAAGTGTCATAAGTGATGTACCTTTGCGTTTTACCTTTTCAAAGGGGTGTTCCAAACTTGTGTTGGATTTAGAATTCATTTGCACACTCTTGTGACATAAGTCCAAGATATCAAATGAAGATTGTCATACTAAATCGAAGGTGAAACTTGATACCTAGAGTCTAGATGTCACCTAGTATTTTCTTATCACAACAAGAGGCAACATGAAAATTGCACAAGTATGGATTATGCAACTAGGGATCATATATTAAAAATATCAATTGAAAAACACCAATTGATACAATTTGATAGATAAGCAGATCACTAATAGCATATTACACTAAGTTCTCCTCAAGTTTTAGTGCACACATATATATGAATTCAATTGATATCTGTTGAGAGTACTTATTTGCAACTTAAAGTACCATTGGCATAAAAGGAGTATCAATTGAACATAATCATGCAACATAAGAAACATGTGCACTATTTAATCAATTAAGTTCTAGACAGGAGAATTTATAAGCTGTGCTACTTTATACATTTGCAATCCAAAAGAATATGGTACATGTTTACCAGTTTTAGATGATGTTGGAGTAGCATATAAAAGAGAAACTCATTCTCTTATGAAATGTATAAAAGATACATTTATTGGAGAAAAGAATCTTTGATACCCATCAAAATTTATAGTGGAAGCGATTGTCTTTGCCCGAAGATTCCTTTCTAATTTGAGACTACACACATAATAGACTTGAAAATGAAGTTAGTCTCAAAGATTCAAATTATAGACCATTCTCCCCCTAAATGTGTGCATACAAGTGATGAATACTTGTTTAGCTTATGCACTTGGACTTATGAGGCGAGGGGATTAAGTTCTACAATTTGAACCTTGGTACAAATAAAGTATGAAAATATAAAATTGCACCAATTTAAGGAATTACTCATAATCAAAAGGTATACTAATAGACATGATATGCAATATTTTTAGCCAAGATTCAAGTGCAACCTTATGATGTGACAAGATATTGCATTTACATGCATACACTAACTTGTAAGAGCCTAGATACACAAATATAATACAATAGTTCATGGAGTGACACACCTTTGTTCCATGCCATATGGTCTTCATTATAATCATGAATTTCTATCTTAGCTTTTGATAGGCTTAACATTTCAAAGAGAAACTTATCCTCTTTAAATGATCAAGAGAAACTCATTCTCTTCAAAGAACTACACAAATTCACTAAAAGAAAATGTTAGTCTTTAAGGACACAAGATATAGAATGAGCTCCCCCTAAATGTATGCATCAAGTACTCGAATTACTTGTAACATGCACTTGATTCAATTAAGATTCTTAGAGGAGTTCATCATATATCTTGGTCAAGGCATAATATATTTAAAACAATTGAATTTATGCTAGAGAACCCATATCGTTCCCCAATAGAACTAATCCATGGGGTGACATGTGGTAAATATTTGATCATTTCCTTGGAACCACTCATCCTCATTTGATGTTCTCCAAGGTGTGAGACTACAAAACATGAACTTGAAGAAATCAATAGCCTCACAAGATATAGGCTAAACTCTTCCTCAATTTGTGCATGCAAGGGTACACATAGTACACTTATGCATACAACAATATGAGGTTAAAGGTGAAGTTTGCACTATATCTTGATTTAACATAACATGCTTTAAATAGATGATGAAGATTATACCAATTAAAAGTTTAAGAACTAAAAGTATATCAATTGAAATTTTGACGGGTAAAGCATGCTAATATGAACCTCAAACCTCATAATGAAGGATATCTGAAAGCTCTCTTGTGAGTTTTGGTGTTTGGATGACAACTCAATTAAAGGACTAACAAGTGTACTAAGTGTTGAACAGGTGCTTAAGGTAAAGCCTACAGGATTCAACACAAGTGAACAATTGTGATGGTCCAAGAACTGGATTATGGATACATGATGGACATCACAAGTAGGATGGACATTGCATAAAGTGAGACTCGGGTGCGTAGCTAGGAGACAACTGATCAAGCCAAGGACGGAGGCAAGAAGAGCTTCGAGGTACCAAGTGCACGGGAGAAGGTCAAGGAGGCTGAGGAACCCAAAGCCAAGGGTGAAGAAGAAGGCTTGCAAAGTCAAGGGTGATCGAGTTGAGAACAGCTACGGCACATCAAGGATCACTACATAAGGACGTGACTTACAGCCAATGGAGTAACAGCTACAGTTATGTGGTGTAAGTCATAAGGCTCAAGATCAAGCTCTAAGAAGGAGATCAAGGTCACTAGAAGGAGAACAAGTGTCAAAACCAGAACTGGAAGCAGCCCAAAAGAGCTAAGTTCACCTTAATCTTTAGTTTGGATTGTTCCTATGTTTGGAGATGTTCTATGTGACCTTTGCAGGATGTTGGAGCTAAGAAATGTCAATCTAGATCAAGTCAAGCCGACTTGATGATTTATGAGTCCAACATCAAAGCTCAAGCATGTGAAATGCTACGAATGTAATAATTAAGAGAAGGTATGTTTCTGGACTTAGTACATTGGTTTTAGTGTACTAATATACTTGTCTAAGTGTTAGAAACAGAAAGAAGAAGAAAAGAAAAAAGGAGAAAAAGACTTGGTTGAGTGCAGCCAAGACTCAGCTCAGTCTGGCACACCGGACTGTCCGGTGGTGCACCGGACAGTGTCCGGTGCGCCAGACTGACTCGGCGCGAACTGGCCGCTCTCGGGAAATTGGCCGGCGACGTACGGCTAAAATTCACCGGACTGTCCGGTGTGCACCGGACTGTCCGGTGAGCCAACGGTCGGCCGGGCCAACGGTCGGCCGCGCAATCTGCGCGGGACACGTGGCGGAGCCAACGGTCGGAAGAAGGCACCGGACTGTCCGGTGTGCACCGGACATGTCCGGTGCGCCAACGGCTCTCAGATCTCCAGCGACCTGCAACGGTCGGCAGCGCCAGATAAGGAAACAAATCGGGCACCGGACAGTGTCCGGTGTGCACCGGACTGTCCGGTGCCCCCGACGACAGAAGGCAAGGATGGCCTTCCAGATTTGCTTCTAACGGCTCCTAGGCCCCTTGTGCCTATAAAAGGGACCCCTAGGCGCCTCCAGCAAGATATAAGCGCAGCCAACAAGTGTAGACTTCATTGGAATCAATTCTCGCTCTCCCTCTTGTGTGTAATTCTATAGTTTGTGTAGAAGGCACAGCTATAAGCCTTTAGAGAGAGGAGTAGTGCTGCTAAGAGCTAGAGCAAGGTCTTGAGCGTATCGTTACTCTGCCGGGGTGATGCCAAGAAGTTTGTAAGCAGCCGCGGTTCTGTTGTAACCCCACTCAATAGTGAAAGGCTCTATCTGTCATACTGACAGATCTGAGCAAACGGAGGAAGGAGTTGAAATAGACTCCAAGCCCAGGTGTGGCTAACTCCAACGAGGACTAGGCAAGCATTTCAGGCTTGGCCGAACCTCGGGATAAATCCTTGCGTCTGTGTGCTCTATTCTGTATTGTATCCTGACTCTCTGTCTTACTCGTCTTTATATCTGCACTTCAATACTTATCTGTGGTATAAGCTTGATTTGAAGTGCAGGACATTTTGAGACAGGATCTTCCATTCCGCTGCAACCTACTCGAAGAGTCTTCTCACTCCACTGCGTATTAAGTCTTCGAGTAGAGTAAGAATTTAAGTTTTAAAGTAATAAGTTTTATTCGCCTATTCACCCCCCCCCCCCTCTAGGCGACATCCAGATCCTGTTCCCGGGTCAAAGGGAACTTTCAATTGGTATCAGAGCTAGGCCTCTCCAGTGTGGGCTTAGCCGTCCGGAGATAACGATGTCGTCACAAGAGGTAACTGTGGAACTTCTTTTAGGCGATGGCTCTAATTACAAATCTTGGTCTGTCTCTATTTATAATGCTTTCATGAGTATTGATTCTGATTTGAGACAGATCTTTAGGAGAAGTATTTTTCCATCTGATATTAGTAAAAATCCCTCTAATGATGAACTAAGATGTTTTTCTCTCAATCACCGTGCTTGCAGCATCTTAGTTGATTCTCTTTCTAGAGGTGCCTATTTTGCCATCATGAGTAATGATAGTGATCTATGTGTTGATGCTCATGATTTATGGAATAGGATTAAAGAAAAATATTTTGTGGCAAACTGTGATGCTCCTACTCCCTATATTACTTGTGTTACTAACCATTCAAAGGGAGAAGAACAAGAACGATGGCGCCCAAACGATGAATCCACCTCATCGACAGGTTCGTTCTCCACTAGTGATAAGTGTTTTCTTGTTAACAATGATGGTGGAGACAAAAGCCATGATGAGGAGGAATATGAGGATGATAGCGAGGATGAACATTCATCACCTCAAGGTACATTTTCCTATTTTGCTTCCACTGACATTAATGACAGGGAAGATGAGACCGATGATGTGGAAGAAGAGGAGATTCGCCGTTTCTACAACCATCTCAACAAAGCGGACAAAGCTCTCTTGGTTAAGTTGTTGAGAAGGAACAAGGAACAAGGCGAGACGCTTCTCAGGCTAGAGGAGACCCTCATCAAAACCAACAACAGCCTGGAGAAGATGACCAAAGAACATGAGGAGCTAAAGTGCTCTCATGACAATTTGGTCCATCGGTATGAATCTATTTTATTTGAGCAAAGAAATAATGATGATGCTTTATCCTGTGTTGCTCAACTTAAAATGGAAAACGCAATGCTTAAGAGACAAGTAGAAATTCTAAATTTAGAAAAACTTGCTCTAGGTGATGAGTATGATATGTTGTCATATTCTCATAATAAACTAGTTGATGACCATATCATGCTTAATGTTGCTCATGAGGTTATAATCGTAAACTTAAATTCATGTGAACCTCATCCTCGCACATGTGCGCATTTGAATTGTATATCATCATGTGCTAACCCCTGTTGCTCAAAAGAAAGCCAATCATTGATTGAGCAACAAGTTTTAGGGTCACAAAAGAAATTCTGTGGGAATAAGAAGCAACGACAACTAAGGAGAAGACGCTTAGCTCAACTCTCTCAAGATATCCACGGGCGCGTGGTGAAGAAGCTTGAGAAAGGAAAAACTGCAGCAAGTGTTAAGCTCAATAAGAAGAATGTTCCCAAAGCTATAAATGAAGAAATCAACATGAACAAGGAAAAAGGTAAAAATTCAATTAGTCATGTTGTTTGTACTAATCATCTCTCCATGTCCTTCAAGCACAAAAAGGGAAGAGGAAAAAGGAGGTGTTTCAAATGCAAGGAGATAGGCCACCTCATCACATCCTGTCCGTACAAAGACAAGGATGAAGGGACAAGAAGTTGCTTTGGATGCAACAATAAGGACCACATTATCACTTCATGTCCGGTCATGAAGAATCAAGGATATGCACCATCCAAGATGACCCTCACCAAGGAGAATGACAAACAACAAGCGTTATGTCAGGTTGAGCGACGCTTCTGCTACAAGTGTGGTGAGCAGGGTCATATATCAAAGGTATGTTATAAAGGTAAGATTCCTAAGCAAGTGAATTTGTGTCAATCTTATTCGGGTAGAAGACCCAAATCATACACTTGTGCTAGATCTATAACGAGATCACCTAGAACTAGCACAAAGGCAATTTGGGTACCAAAGGCACATTTAGATGATCATTATGGACCCATCCCGAGATGGGTACCAAACTGTGCTAACTAGACCATGCAGGTGCCTTAAGATGGACTGGAGACCATGGGAGAGCTTAAGATGGTTAATTCAAACTCTATGCTTAAGCTATCAATTTTAATGTCTATTTATTGACCCAAGGTTGAATTATTGTGCAATACTAATCCCATGTTCATCTCAAGTTAAATAAGTTGTAGATGTCCTTGATCATTATTGGTGAATCAAGCGAAGGACTTTGATGAGAATCTGCAACTTGCTCTCCAAAGGACGGTACCCGTGTATCTTAAGTGCATTATTTCTAATCAGCAATGCTTTTAAAGTTGGATTGTCATGCTATACCTATCCTTGGAGTAGTTATGCTTTTGAGATTGCTTGTGTTGAATATCTTTCAACTAATGATCCATGATTTTCAAGATCATAATCATGCTTGCTTAATCGTAACTGTGTGCTTTATAGGGAATATCTCTTGAATCATTCAATGGGTAGCTTTTCATTTGATATATCCACCATGATTAACTCTCTTAGTGTATGTGGATAAACATGTATCTTTTTGTAAGTCATGCCATGTGTTTTTAATAATTAACCTATGTGCAAGCATGATAGTTTTGTTTAGTCCATGTTCACATGATTACTTTGTCTTGGTACTCTGTGTATACCAAAACAAGAAATCCATGTTGTGTCTCTAATGCACCCTCTCGAGCTATGAGGTGCATGAGCAAAAGGAGCCCTAAATTGGTGACAACAGGTGCTCTCACTACACACTACCTAAAACAATGAATCTCATGGCATTCAGGTAAAAGGCAAAGGTATGGAGAATGGAACTATGCAATTTCATTGAATATCTTGAAGTTCCGTTGATTGTGATCATAGCTATGTTCTTGCCTTTCAATTGATAATATCTTGGCTTAGGTGCTTTATGCTTTAAAATGTTGTTTCCTTTGGTGTACCTAAGAAAATACTTCTTAATCATGGTGTGCTTAGACATTGTGCTTTATATGTATGATCTTGTCGTTTTTCAATTGGTATATGTGTTGCAATGATCATCATGTGTGAAGCGTGCCTTGGTGTTTTTAAATGTTATATATCATGAGGCATGCATTGTTTCCACTAGTCATAAGTCGTATTATCTCATCTATTCAATTGGCATCCTTGTGTGATGAAAATGATAGAGTATGCCTTGACCAAAGTATGTTGTGATCCCCTCTAGTTATAAGGAAGCTAGAATATGCAAAGTGCAAGTCATTCAAATACTTGATGCACAACTTGAGGGGGAGCACACATAACTTGTGTCTTACGAGACTAACTGTTTCTTGAGCAATCTTGTATAGTCTCTAGGTGGAAAAGAGAAGATAAGCAAGAAATGGAGCAATCAGGACTTGGGTACCTCTGTAAGTCAAGAAATTGGTATCTCAAGTTGTGAGTAAGTGCATATTTTTAGATTGCTCATGCTCTATAATATCTGGTGATAATAGATGCTTATTCTTAAATATCATGGAGCCATGATAATAAATGAACTTTGCAATTGGTATCTTTAAATTGGTATCTTTCAATTGGTAGCCGTAATAGTTCGCTTCAATTGACATCTTTTGATAATCATGAGAATAGAAGTTTCTTCTTGTGCCCAATACTATAACTTGTTCTAAGTTTGGTGTCTTAGCAACAAGAAAAAGTCAGGAGAAAGAATCAGGCACAAGGGTGGAGAAGCTCTCGAGAGATTAACTACTTTCAAGATGGGAAGTACACTACAACATGGTAAAGGTACAAAGGGAGTATTAATCTTTTTGCATATATGTATCTTACCTAAATGTTGATAGTTCATATGTTCAATAAGTAAGGGGGAGTTTTGATAGTCGTTTTTCCTCCTTAAACACCCTGCTGTCCCTTGACATCATCTTATGTTCTTGCTTAAGTATGGTTTTTTGGTGTTTGATGTCAAAGGGGGAGAATCTGTGCATTAAAGCTTATCTCAACCTGAGAGGAAAGCTTATCCTAAGGGGTGATGTGTTAGTTTAAGCTTTGCTAGTGTGCTGTTCATATGGACTAGTGCTTCCGTTGCTATGAATTAATTGGCATCTATTGTGTTCATTGTAGACAGTCATGTGGATAATGATGCATGTGGTTAATGGTGTGATGCATATGGTTAATGGTGCTTTAAGATTGCTTTAAATTGGTATCTTAGTTTAAATTAGTATCTTAATGGTGAATAGTGGTAGGTTGATATTCCTGTGATATATCCACTAATTTGAATGGTGTTTAACTCTGATTATGTGCATCTGTGTGTTTGATTATGTGCATTTGTGTGTTATAGTATCATGGTTTGATTCTTGACACAATGCATCCTAAAAAGTGCTAAGGTGTAGAAATGTTTCGAATTGCCTAAGTATGTGCAAATTGGCGTCTGAGGTCAAGATTATGTTTCTGAAGTAAGCACATATTTAGGGGGAGCATTCTATAAAATGAGAATTCAAAATTTGTGCTTCAAATCTTAATCTTATGTAAGCTTTAATTGTGTTGCCATCAATCACCAAAAAGGGGGAGATTGAAAGCTCTCTTGTGAGTTTTGGTGTTTGGATGACAACTCAATTAAAGGACTAACAAGTGTACTAAGTGTTGAACAGGTGCTTAAGGTAAAGCCTACAGGATTCAACACAAGTGAACAATTGTGATGGTCCAAGAACTGGATTATGGATACATGATGGACATCACAAGTAGGATGGACATTGCATAAAGTGAGACTCGGGTGCGTAGCTAGGAGACAACTGATCAAGCCAAGGACGGAGGCAAGAAGAGCTTCGAGGTACCAAGTGCACGGGAGAAGGTCAAGGAGGCTGAGGAACCCAAAGCCAAGGGTGAAGAAGAAGGCTTGCAAAGTCAAGGGTGATCGAGTTGAGAACAGCTACGGCACATCAAGGATCACTACATAAGGACGTGACTTACAGCCAATGGAGTAACAGCTACAGTTATGTGGTGTAAGTCATAAGGCTCAAGATCAAGCTCTAAGAAGGAGATCAAGGTCACTAGAAGGAGAACAAGTGTCAAAACCAGAACTGGAAGCAGCCCAAAAGAGCTAAGTTCACCTTAATCTTTAGTTTGGATTGTTCCTATGTTTGGAGATGTTCTATGTGACCTTTGCAGGATGTTGGAGCTAAGAAATGTCAATCTAGATCAAGTCAAGCCGACTTGATGATTTATGAGTCCAACATCAAAGCTCAAGCATGTGAAATGCTACGAATGTAATAATTAAGAGAAGGTATGTTTCTGGACTTAGTACATTGGTTTTAGTGTACTAATATACTTGTCTAAGTGTTAGAAACAGAAAGAAGAAGAAAAGAAAAAAGGAGAAAAAGACTTGGTTGAGTGCAGCCAAGACTCAGCTCAGTCTGGCACACCGGACTGTCCGGTGGTGCACCGGACAGTGTCCGGTGCGCCAGACTGACTCGGCGCGAACTGGCCGCTCTCGGGAAATTGGCCGGCGACGTACGGCTAAAATTCACCGGACTGTCCGGTGTGCACCGGACTGTCCGGTGAGCCAACGGTCGGCCGGGCCAACGGTCGGCCGCGCAATCTGCGCGGGACACGTGGCGGAGCCAACGGTCGGAAGAAGGCACCGGACTGTCCGGTGTGCACCGGACATGTCCGGTGCGCCAACGGCTCTCAGATCTCCAGCGACCTGCAACGGTCGGCAGCGCCAGATAAGGAAACAAATCGGGCACCGGACAGTGTCCGGTGTGCACCGGACTGTCCGGTGCCCCCGACGACAGAAGGCAAGGATGGCCTTCCAGATTTGCTTCTAACGGCTCCTAGGCCCCTTGTGCCTATAAAAGGGACCCCTAGGCGCCTCCAGCAAGATATAAGCGCAGCCAACAAGTGTAGACTTCATTGGAATCAATTCTCGCTCTCCCTCTTGTGTGTAATTCTATAGTTTGTGTAGAAGGCACAGCTATAAGCCTTTAGAGAGAGGAGTAGTGCTGCTAAGAGCTAGAGCAAGGTCTTGAGCGTATCGTTACTCTGCCGGGGTGATGCCAAGAAGTTTGTAAGCAGCCGCGGTTCTGTTGTAACCCCACTCAATAGTGAAAGGCTCTATCTGTCATACTGACAGATCTGAGCAAACGGAGGAAGGAGTTGAAATAGACTCCAAGCCCAGGTGTGGCTAACTCCAACGAGGACTAGGCAAGCATTTCAGGCTTGGCCGAACCTCGGGATAAATCCTTGCGTCTGTGTGCTCTATTCTGTATTGTATCCTGACTCTCTGTCTTACTCGTCTTTATATCTGCACTTCAATACTTATCTGTGGTATAAGCTTGATTTGAAGTGCAGGACATTTTGAGACAGGATCTTCCATTCCGCTGCAACCTACTCGAAGAGTCTTCTCACTCCACTGCGTATTAAGTCTTCGAGTAGAGTAAGAATTTAAGTTTTAAAGTAATAAGTTTTATTCGCCTATTCACCCCCCCCCTCTAGGCGACATCCAGATCCTGTTCCCGGGTCAAAGGGAACTTTCAATATCATATAAATATGTCACTACATCTTCATTATTTGGTTGACAAAAAGTGTAACTCCCTTCTTGAATCACTGTGATTTCTTTTCTCTTTATGATTTCAACCAACCAGGCGATCTTGAACTTCATTCATCTTGGCTTGGTTCAATCATACTTGATATGAGACCCATTCAAACTCTATGATTGAAACAACCAAGACTCTTATATCCATAGATTTTGAATCCATCTTGAAAGCACTTGGAAATACCTTATTGAAACACTTAGAAAAGAGAGCATTAGAAACACAAGGGAGGGTTTCACAAATGATAATCCTTATATGTGGATGGAGAATGAATCATCATCCTTGAAACCCAAAGGGATAGATTAAATTCCTTTAAATTAGTGCACACATATAGTTGATGTCAAAGTTATATGCACTATTGAACATTTTATATTGCAAGGAAATTAACCTATACTATGGTACATCCCACTAAGGATAAAATACTAAAACAACTGAAGGAGAGGAAGTTTTCATACCTTGGCCTCTTATCAACTTCATCTTACTTTAGTTGAATAGTATCCTTTAAGCTTGTGATTTATCCAATTTAATAATAAGCACCATCTCTCAACATAGATTTTCTATGGATAAACTCAACACAAGAGATGGCATTAGTAGCACAAGCACTAGTTTCTTATTTAGCAACCCTTTATATGTGAAAGGCAAACGAGTTGCTAAAATAGAGAAACCTCATAATATGGACTAAATTTCCCTTGAACCCTCATGCACAATATATTTTGAATGACATGGTTAATACGCATGGTTGTTCAATGAAGTTTAATGGGCTGACTTAATCCATATTATGGTGAGTGTCTAATATGGAAGAATAAAATCCAAATTAACTAGATAGAAAATACGTCACATAATTTTGGATTGTTGACCATATGATAATATTCATTAATCTTCCAATTGGACCTTTATTTCATAATCAACAACTGATGTGTATCCTCAAGTGCTTCTTCTTCCTTAGTGGCTACACAAGTCACAAAAGAGATAAGATTTGAAAATAATATGCACTTGAGATTCAGTTGTTACCACCCTTGCTACTATCTCCAAATATGATTTATACATCCATTATCAAGCACCCAACTTGATCCATAGAAGGAGTGATCCTGCAAAACATGTTTAAGCTTCATATTTTGGTACCCAAATTGAATTGGGTCCTTTGAGATTAGTAGTAAGAGCTTTGAATACCCACACAATCCTTATTGTGGCCTTTCTCTTTGTGTAAGCACCCACATATACTTGACAACCATCTTACATGGTTTTAAGTCAATATTTAATCATATAGATAAAAACTAGAGTTAAGAATAGGAGCCTTTTCTCCTTTTATTAATACATCATTGTGTTGCCTTCTTGATGATGAACCTACCTTGACTTTGGATTCACCTAGCTTATCAAGGTTAGTCGCACAAGCATTCATATCATAAAGACAAGTTATGCATGGAATTTACAACTTAGTGATCCAATTCAATGTGAAGCATATGGATATCGATTGAAGTAGATTTCTAAGATATCAAAATATGGGTTTCCAAAATTTAGAGAGTATGGATCACTAATTGTACCTTTTACAGTTTAAAAATCATATCCATGTTAGTGCATATGTATGTGATGAATATCAACAAAAAGATTCTTATGCACTTTTAGAATTAATGATAAGGGAATTTTAAACTGCATCAAGAGTAGCTATTTAGAAAACAAAGATTACAATCCATATGAATGAGATACAAATTTACCATTTTGGATTGTCTTAGTATAGCTTACTCAAGTGAAACTTATTCTCTATGACACAAGATATATAATGTTCTCCCACTAGATATGTGCATCAAGTATTTGAATGACTTGCCACATGCACTTTCAATTCAATTAAGAATCTCATGAGGAGTATATTACATATCATGGTCAAGGCATGACAAATTTGCAATGAATTAAATTATGCCTAAGAATACTTACCACCATATAGAATATACCATTTGTTATACCAATTTGACAGATCTTACTATCTGTGGTGGTGTCACCATAGTATTCTTCTTTTCATCATTTGTGGAGACTTCCTTCTTTGTTATCTCTTTTTCCTTTTAAAACTAGTCGATAAAACACTTTAAAAAGAGGTATTAGTAGTACAAGGAAGTATTTAATGAATGATGATATCTATATATGAATGGCAAACAAATCATCATTTATGAGGCATAAAGGCATAAATTAAATTCCTTTTAAGTTAATGTACATGGAGCAGTGAATTCACAATATGCACTAATTTACAAATTTAAGCCAAAAGGAATTTAACCTTCATATTGACATTCCTTTCCATAGAATATATTATTACCAATTGAAAGAATGCCACTTGGAAGGAACTACTATTGATCAACTACCAATTGAAGCAATTTGTTCCATACCTTTGCCTTGAGCATTCCTAATCTTTCTTTTAGGTGAAGATTAACCTTTAAAGCTTGTTATTTTACCAATTAAAAGAGCAGAATCTCTACTTATGAATTTCCATGAAATATCTTAAAAGAGATTGTATTAGTAACACAAGCAATAGTTTCCTATTTAGCAACCTCTAGTATATGAATGACAAGAAGGTCACTAAAACAAGGAAACCTCATGATATGAACTAAATTACCCTTACAAGCATCATGCATAACATCAATTGTAAAAAAGATGAAAGTAGCATGATTATTTAATTAAGTTTACATGGCAAGTTTAATTCATAGCATGGTGAGTGATTAATGTAGAAGACTCAAAACCAATTTAAACAAGAATGAATACATCACATAGTATTGGTTCGATCTTCTTTGAATGTTGAATGGCACACTCCATTTGGGAAACACATTCTCATGTTGTGAGACTACATAAACACTTGGATAGAAACATTAGTCTCACAACTCTAGTCATATAGAGAATTCCCTTTTGGTAAGTGCTTTAAGAATTTGAATTTCTTACTTAGCACTCTATTCATTTAAGAACATGGGATAATACTCTTTATGTCTAGGTCATGGCAATAATACGATAATAAATTGGAAATATGCCACAAGATACATACAATCAATTTAAATCATGTAGATTGTCACAATATAAAAATATGAACTTGCAATCTACCATATAATTAGATCCTTTCCAAAGCAAGGTAAAATCTTTTAAGTTCATTCTCAAGTGCTTCATTTTTCCTATGTGGCTACAAAAGACACAAAGGAATATACCAATTAAAAGCAATGTGCACTTAAGAATTAATTGTTACCATCCTTTGGATATCACTTGGTTGTAGGCCTTTTGCTTGATTCCCACAAAGGTTAATCCTTATTCCCTACAACACAAGTTCTTGCTAGAGATGAATATGAAGTTAGTGATATAACAACTCAATTCATCTTTGGGTCAATCTTAAAGGATAGGAAATGTAAGATTGATAGCTTGAGATAAGAATTGAGTTAAACCGCTCAAGCACCCCGAAGCTTCATATCATCTCTGGGTACCTGCAAAACTTATTAAGTACATTTTGGTACCCATTTTTGGATGGGTCCACCAAGGTTAGCTAATAAGTACTTAGGCACCCAAATGGCCTTTGTGCTAGTTTTAGGTGAACTAATTACCTTTCTAGCACAAGTGTCATTTTTGGGTCTCCTAAGCGAGTATGAATGAATTGACATGGTAGGCTTAGGATACTTACTCATGGGACAATCCTTGCAAAGGTGTCCCTTTCTTCGGCAAGTGTAGCAAATATGATTTTTAATTTTGCAAGACTCCTTCTTGCCTTGCTTCTTGTTTGCTACATGGTTAGTGAGCCTCTTTCTTTCCAAATTTAAGCCACTATCTTTTATGTAGGGACATGACTTAATCTCATGTCCCTTCTCATGACATTGATAACACTTTCTAGTGCATCTTCTCTTATTTGAAAGAGTGGCTTGTTTGTTACCTTGTGTGGAGCATGTGGAGGCGTGGTTGAGGCACTTGTCATGAGCTTTGTCTTTCTTCTCTTGATGTTTGCTCATGCCTTTCTTGGAAAGCTTGATATTCTTTTGAAGGGGTTTTGTGCATGCTACGGTTGTCCCCTTCTCAAGCTTTTTCACCATATTATCACGGTTATCTTGAGAAGGTTGAGCTTGACATTTTCCCTTCAATTGAGTCAAGCTCCTTTTTAGCCTCTCATTTTCTTCCTTGAGCTCATTGTTTTCTTTTGCATAGGAAACATTACTTGTTCCTGAAAATTCTAGCTCAATGGAAGATTGGCTTTCTTGAGAGCAACATTTGTTAGCACATGATAATATAGTTTCTATATGAGTACATGTGCATATGTGAGGTTGGTATGATTTCAAATTAGTTAACACAACCTCATGAGCCATTTCTAACATGATATGTGAATCCATAAATTTATTATGAGAGGACACAAGCTTATCATGTTTTTCTTGCAAAGCTAGATTTTCAATATTTAGCTTTTCTATCGTGTTCTTGAGCATAGCATTTTTATTTTCTAATTGAGCAATATATGATGAATGATTAATAGCTTTAATTTGCTTAATTGAAATGTCTTCATACCTTTGGACCAAATCATCATGAGAGCACTTTAGCTTCTCATTCTCTTTGGTCAACTTCTCCAAGTCTTTGATTTTTTCGATGAGGATATCTTCTTGCTTATGAAGCATTTCCTTTTGTTCTTCCGCTCTTTTCATGAGTTTGAGCAAGCTCATCTGGTTCTTCTTGCTTAGTTGAGCGAAGAATTTTTGAAGATCATCCTCATCTTCATTATCACTTTCATGCTCCTCCTCATCCTCACTTTCGCTTTCACTGTCACTCTCATTAGCAACAAAGCACATATGAGAAGTAGATTTGAAAGACGAACCTTGTGAAGAGGTGGATTCGTCATTTGGTCTCCATCGATCATTTTCTTCTTCTTCAATACTATTCTTCGCCTCATCTTCCTTCATTTTGAGGAACATCCTTTCGGCGATTCTCATGGCAAGGTCTATTGCCCTAGGATCAACATCTGCACCAAAAGATGAAGTCGAGGCAACCTCAACTTTTTCAAGCTTAGAAGCACTTTCGTTTCTTAGTCCCCCCGACATGATCTTTTCCTCACACGGTTAAGCGTTAGAATGAGGATTAGGCTCTTATACCAATTGAAAGTTGCCTAGAGGGGGGTGAATAGGCAAGTTAAAACTTTTTCAACAAAAACTAGAAGCAAAAAACTGAATTGATCTTGAAATTCACCCAGTTAACTTTGGAGATGTTCTAAATGATCCACAGGGTTCAAAGTAGTAGATCTAAGAAGGACACTTCTCAAAATCCACACACCAAAAAGATATAAACAAATCTTTCATGAAATGGTGAGAGAACGAAGAACACAAACAAACACAATGAGCAAGAACACAAGAGACACAAGATTTATCCCGAGGTTCGGTCACACCACCAAGGTGCCCTACTTCCTCGTTGAGGCGCCCACAAAGAGCCGGGTCTCTTTGAACCCTAATCCTCCCTTTGCCGACCACAAAGGTCAAGCCCACACAATAATCTTTGGTCAAACGAGCGGGTAATACAAAATTTCTTGTGGTCTTTCACAAAATTTGGAGACTCACAAGAGACACCTAGTCGTCTAGGAGCTAGAAGCTCCAAGAGTAATGAATCCACAAAGAACTCGATGTAGTACCAAAGCTCGAATGAAGAAGAGTAAGAGAGATTTGGAGATGAAGCACAAAAACCGCAGCTCTTAAACTCACTCAAAGATTTCTCTCCAAATATTTGAAATGGGAGAGGCAAGAGGTGTGTGAGAGTGAGTGGGAGGTGTTTCTCAGGTTGGGAATGAAGTTTTGTGCGTGCTCTCCTGTGGGGAGAGAGGTAGGAGTGAGTATATATAGGTGGGGCTCCAAAACTAGCCGTTTTTGACTTTTCTGCCCAAAAACCGGTTGAACCGGTCCCAAAACCGGTTGAACCGGTTTTCAAAAAGTTGCGCACAGTTTTTTGGCTGACACAGCAGACTGACAGAAAAAAGTGAACAGTGCAAAAACCGGTTGAACCGGTTGAACCGGTTTCCACCAGACAAAAACCGGTTGAGTGTCCGGTTGAGTGTCTAGCTGAACCAGTATTTTCAAAAAAGGTGAACAGTGCAAAAACTGGTTGAACCTGTTTTAAAACCGGTTGAACCTGTTTTTTTCGAAGAGCAATTTTGGCCAAGATAGACTTAAAAAGGTTGTACTACATACTTTCACTAAGGATTAACAAGGGTAAAATGGAAGTTTTGGATCAAGGATTTTGAGCTTTTTTACCAACACCAACCTTCTTTATGGATCCCCCTTGATAGTACGACGATTCCTATACTCAAGTTAAATAAAATATAATTAAGTAAACTCCTTGAGTCATTGTTGTCTCAAGTGTGATTTCTCCATGGCGTTGCTTCATAAGGATCACAAACATCTTTGTCTCACCTTTTGAAGCAAACACAAATCGAGCCTGTGACTTGTGCCATTTCACCATATATGAGTTCAAATCATGGCTTCAAGTCACCTTACTGATGCATCAACATGTTGTAACTCTTCATAGCTGATTAGTTCATCGACTTAGTGCAAGTACTCTCTTCTTCACCTTAGCCATGGTACCTCGGTCTACAAGCCGTCGCTTGGCCTTCACCTTCACTTAGTTCCTCGAAGCCCTTTCCTTGCTATCTTCACCCTATCAAGCCATTCTTGAGTCACATCCTATTGAGCATCCATTGAGAGAATCATTTCTTCAATATTGTGAACCTTGCTTGAATGTCATCTAGATATAACTGCTAAGATCAATCAAGCTCTAGTTTGATTCTCATATATTCATATATGGACTAATAGTAATATGGTCAAGCCAATTCACGATTCCTCATATCTTATTCACTTTGGCTTGACCAATCCTCTTAATCACTTCAACCTCTATTATGATCATATTTATGCATAGTGATTTCTCAGGACTTGTCCATATATTCAAACCAATATAGAGACCATATTATATCCATTTGCATTGTCTCACTGGTTATTTGACCTTGTGTTGAACCTTGTTCACTGATCATTATACACTATTCAAGTATGTTCATCACACTGAATTCCCTGTTCAACACTTAGCAAACTTGTTAGACCTTTAAATGTGTTGTTATCCAAATCACCAAAACTCACAAAAGGGATCAATGCACTTTCATGTATGTAGAGGAGTAGCACATCCGGTAGTGCAACAGCTATGTGTACTACCTCGCTGATGAGCCCGGGGTGCACTTCGTTTGGCAGTCCAGCCAAAAGTCATCGGTACTTGCCATGTCGTGCGCGTTCGACGACTACTATATCAAGGACTGTGACGTCATCTTGGCGCCAGAGATGACGTAGAGGAGGACCGACAGCAATGACCACTCGTCATCGTCGGGGTAGCTTTTGTGTCGGCCTGCCTTTAGTTCTCCTCGCAAACACATACACTTGCCTTTTTTGTTTAAGCAAGCGTGTATGGTGGTGCGTACCTGACGACTGATAATGTATGAGGGAACTTCTACAAACAGGTGTGGCACGTGCTCTTTAATTATAAGACAATGCAAATCGTGGCATATATCGAAGTCTGCATGATACTGATGGTTGCAATGTAGTAGTAAAACAGCTAAATTAAAATAATAAAATTTATGTATGGCCAGGATTACAAATGGATTATGAAACATTTTCTTATAACAATATAAGACACATTTTGTATATAAGTTACCATATTATTATATGTTCTCGTTGCAACGCACGGGCACTCACCTAGTTATCATTTATTTTTATAAGACTTTCGCTATATAATAATGATATTTATGATATTTGTGATATTTATCTCTATACATTTTATCATTATATGTGTTGTTCTTCTTTGGCGCACATATGAGACAAATCCGGCTTTATCCCTTAAATCCGGGTGTGACAAAAAATAACTTGGATCAACTAAGAGACGAACATGGTCGGTATCGGTATCAATAAATTTTCCAATGTATCGAACAGTCAATAAATCCACAGTCCGGAAATTAGATCTGTGGTCCATAGTGACCTTATGTCAGCGATTGATACCGTTTAGTGTTGAATCCAGCCAAAAGCTATCTCCAACATATCTCCTATGCGATCTCATCCCTTCTTAGATCCCATATTTTAAACTTGTGTACTTACAAAATTCGTCAGACATGTCATAAAAAGCTGTACTAGCACAAAGTTAGGTCATATTTCATTTATATTTGGAACTCTAAAATTGACAGATCGCAACCAGTCACGGGACGCAGGCAGCCTCGCGTGGCCATTCCCGGTGTCGGCGCTACGCTCGCATGATGGCCATGCCTGGCTAGCTTCGGCGACCTTGACATCGACCGGATGTGACTATTAGATTATTTTTAAACTAAATCGGAAAAAATAAAAAAAAGAACTAGGAAGTATTTATTATTAGTTTATTACATGACAAACAAACTTAATTTAGCCATAAAACCGAAGTTTGAAGGGCCAATCCGAAGGTAAAATCAGCTAGCTAGTTCCTTTGTATGCCATTGAGTAAAATCCAAATAAACTAGCTATCTAATTTTACAAAAAAAAAAATAAGTAACATGTATACAACTAATCCAAGTTTGAAACGCGCTTTGTTGACCATGCCTGTCTCTGCTCCTTCACAGGTCTCGATCCTCGATTCCCCGTGAAGAATTCTGGAGAAATTTCTTTCACCATAGGGATTTAAACAGGGGAAATTCTTTCTCCGATGAATAAACGGGGATGGGGACAGGAAGCATTCCCCGTCGCCGTTTCGTTAGACTTTCACGTCATGTTGTGTATTAGTTAATAATAAAAATAAATAATTACATTGTTAAAAAATCACTTAATATTATAAATATATTTATTTTGATGTATATATAATGATTTCTCTATATAATAATATGTATATATGATAATATTTTAAATTAATAATAAAGGATATATGTTTTAATTATAATTTAAGCAGCGACAGAAATCTGTATCAGGGGAACGGAAACGGAGAAGAAATACTTCCGCCGTTCCACGAGCCTTCTCGAGGATCCCCGCGGGGAAAGTTTTTGTTCGCAGTGATGAAGATAAGAGCTATTGCCCGACGGTATTTCTCCGTTGTTGCCATCTCTAGCCTGACCGACCAACCGCGCAGCGCCGCCGTATGCAGCAGAGGCACCTACTACTTGGCTACTCCGTCTCACTTCCATGCGGGCCCGACCGACGCAATCGCACATTTCTGACAGAGTGACTAACTGGTATCTTTCCCGGAACCCTACTCCGAAACGCAACACACGTTTCCATCTAAAAATCCCCAGCGCAACGAGACGCTGGTGGCGTCCCGCACGCCACCCCCCCAACTCCGATCTGCCATGGCCTCGCTCCAGTCCTTCCTCGCCGTCAAACCGGCCGCCGGCTGGGCCGCGCCGTCCCGCCGCGCGCGCGTCGCGGCCTGCCTCGCTCCGCCGCCCCCGACCACCGCGGCCGCCGTGGGGGCGGTGCGGCGGGAGCTGTCGGCCGCGAGCCTGGCCGTCGTGGACGGCGAGGCGCGGTACCTCGTCGGCACCTACAAGCGGTCCCGCGTCGTCTTCGAGCACGGCCGCGGGTGCAAGCTCTACGACACCGACGGCCGCGAGTACCTCGACATGGCCGCCGGCATCGCCGTCACGGCGCTCGGCCACGCGGACCCAGACGTGTGCGCCACCATCGCGGAGCAGGCCGGTAAGGTCGTCCACGTCAGCAACGTCTTCTACACCAAACCCCAGGTGGGTGCTCCTGCTCCCTCCGATCCTCCCTCCCCCGCTTCCCTCGCCATGTGTTCGACGCATTGCTCCGGCCGGCCCGTTTTTCTCTGCTTCATCTGCAGAAGCGCCTCGCTGTCGCAGGTGGAGCTAGCCAAGCGGCTCGTTGAGGTGTCGTTCGCGGACCGCGCCTTCTTCGCCAGCACTGGCACGGAGGCCAACGAGGCGGCCATCAAATTCTCCCGCAAGTTCCAGCGGGCCGCGCACCCGGAGAGCTGCGACCCGCCCACGGAGTTCCTGGCGTTCAGCAGCAGCTTCCACGGCCGGACCATGGGCGCCGTCGCGCTCACCAGCAAGTCGCAGTACCGGGAGCCCTTCGCGCCCGTCATGCCTGGGGTGACTTTCGTGGATTACGGCGATCTGGAGGCGGCCAAGAAGTTCGTACGGTCCGGCAGGGTCGCTGCTGTCTTCGTCGAGCCCGTGCAGGGTGAGGGTGGCATTCACAGTGCCACCAGGGAGTTCTTGCAGGGGCTGCGGGACGCCTGTGACGAGGCGGGAGCCCTCTTGGTCTTTGATGAGGTACGGTGTACTCTGTCCCATCTCTCTTCTCTGAATCTCTGTTCATATCGAGAACCCGATGATATTGCTAGTAATTCATATTTCGTTTACAAAGCACGAAACACGCACAATTTAGTTGTAGCCATGCATTCCACTATGAACTTTAGGCATACAGTCCATATACAAGAGATAATGTAGCATAGTCAAGCTGTGACTCTGTTCTGCATTCCTATCTTCAACCCAGCGACACATCATGGTCACATTCCTTAGTTTTCAAGCTGCATCAATCTGTCAGCCATCAGATGTAGTAATGGTGGTACGTATATGCTTTCTAAACAAACGCAGGTGCAGTGTGGTTTCGGGCGCACAGGCCACCTCTGGGCGCACGAGGCGTACGGAGTGGAACCAGACATAATGACCTTAGCGAAGCCACTGGCCAACGGCATTCCCATCGGCGTTGTCCTGGTGAAGGAGAAGGTCGCCGCAGCCATAAACTACGGCGACCACGGCACGACGTTCGGCGGCGGGCCTCTCGCCTGCCAGACCGCGATAACGGTGTTCGACAAGATCACGAGACCCGGTTTCCTGGCCGAGGTGTCCAGGAAAGGGGAGAGCTTCAAGCAGCTGCTCCGCGCCAAGCTGAGCGGGAACCAGCACGTGAGGGAGGTCCGCGGGGTCGGCCTTCTCGTCGGCGTCGAGCTGGACGTGCCGGCTGGTCCTCTGGTCGACGCTTGCTTGGACGCCGGCGTCGTCGTGCTGACTGCCGGTAAGGGCAATGTGGTGAGGCTGGTGCCGCCGCTCATCGTCTCGGAGAAGGAGCTGGAGCATGCCGCTGATGTCATAAGGGACTGTCTACCGGCGCTCGATGTCGTTGCTGCTGCCTAATGTATATGGTGGTGCAATAGGTCCGGATATGAAACCTGATTCCAAATTTTGGAACCGAATAATTTCATGTCGGGCCAATGTTGTTGTGATCATTGAAACAAACTCTTTTTTTTTTTGGAATCGAATAATTATTACATGTCAGACCGATGCTAGCTGTTCCGAGAGCAAAGTGGTTTTATTATACAAAATGGTCTGAGAGTGTTAAGGAAATCGGAATTATCCGGCATATACATCTATATATATGTTGCCGAATAATCCATCCTCTAAGAGCATCTCCAACAACGTGACCTATAAAAATGCCTTATAATTTAAAAATAAGTAAATTTTATAGAATTTAGGGCACCAATAAAGCACCCCGCTCCAACAGTAAAGCCTCAAATCTAGATTATAGGGCAGCCCACTACGGTGTAGTATATTTGAGGCACTTGAGAGAGTGCCCTATAGTTTTTTAATAAAATTTGTTGAATTGAGACACTGTTGGAGTGATTTTTCCTGTGTAGAGCCCTATATTTCAATTTGAGGCACTAGTTTGAGGCATTGTTGGAGATGCTCTAAAGCGCAAACTCCTGGTTCCTGCTAAAAGAAGAAGAAAAATGGTGGAGAGCCCGTGTGTGTCACTCTCCTCAGTTCTGCTTCGAAAGCCTCGCAAGCACTCCGACGATGGGGGCGACGGTGACGGTGGACGGCTCGGTCTGCTTATAGTTCGGCCGGGAATCGTCGTACCGGTCGTTGCCATCGGGGCCCCCGACGATGGCGCCGACGAGGACGTTGGGGTTGGGCGTGTCCCTGCTGTAGTACGCGAACCCTCCCTTGCAGGTGATCTTGCCGGGGCTGGACTTGATGGACGGCACAGACGCGCCGCGGTGGTGCACCTGCTCCGGGAACCTGGCGCCGTACCCGACCATGTAGCTCATCCTCTCCGGGTTGGCGCCGAGGATGTAGTCCGCCTGGGACCGCGCGAACGCGAGCAGCTGCGACGGCGGCAGCGTCGCCGCGCCGCACCGGAGCGAGGATGCCGCCGCGCCCGCCAGGTGGTCGGAGTGCGCGGCGAGCACGAACGCCGCCGACGTCACGAACTGCAGGTTGTTCCAGGGCTCCAACCACAGCACGCCGCCGGGGCTGAGCCTGCCGTCGCTGGCGTTGTGCTGCAGCACGCCGCAGAGGAACTGCTCCAGCTGGCTCTTCAGTGCCGCCGCGTTGCCGGCGTCGGCCAGCTTCCGTTGGAGGACGAGCTGCAGGCAAGAGGAACCAAATGGCCGCGGTCGTTGTTAATTAGCATCGCAGGGCTATTAGCTGCGCGCGCTCGATCGCTTGCCTTGGCCACGAGTGCTTGCGCGCCGACGAACTTGTTGTCCCATGAGAAGAAGGTCTGCGCTCCGCCGACGTTGCCGTCGCCGGCGATGAAGGCCTTGTAGTCCTCACCACCGGTGGCGATAAAGAGCCAGACTGCAGCCCAGAGCATCTCGTCCTGTTCCCATTGATCGCATCCCAAGTTCGCAACAAGGATATTGCGTTATTCCAGTGCATGACATGAACATTTTTTTTTTCTAGAAACAATGTTTGGATCACAGTTCTCCATCGGATTTTGAAGTAAACGGTACTAGTACCTGTTGGACACCAAAATAAGCGGACGGTCCGGTCTTTGGGCCCGGACGGTCCGCGTATCCCGAGATTAGATTAAACTCAAATGTTTATCCTTATCTCGTGCGTGGTTATCCATCTAATCACGCGGGAGTTTGTTGGCTATCTCTTAGGAAAAGGTCCAGACCTCCTCCCCTATAAATATAAAGGGGTACGGCCGATTGAGAACCCCCGAACACATTCCAATCGAACCAATTACCTTATTTACTTTTCCTGCCCTAGGAGTAGATGTAGCATAGTTCTAGTTGTAGCCTTCCGCATATCCACCTCCACCCCTATTCGACTCTACGTCGTCTAGATCCGTCTTGGATGGCCTGCCGATCCCAAGACGACCCTAGGATCTCACCCCTCCCGGGGGGCAAGATCTAGTTGTTCACTCAAGACCTCTTCCTCGAATTGATCTCTTAATTCCTAGACGACTCCACGTCGTCTGGGAACGCCCCGGGTGACCTGTCGACCCAGAGCACCTTAAGATCTTTTCCCCCTAAGGGACGAGATCTAGATTCCAGCAAGGAGGAGAAAGACGACCCTATCGCCAGGCCGCGGACCGTCCGGCCCAGAGCTGCGGACCGTCCGGTGTGACGCAGGGAAGACACCGCTCCTGCGCCCAGGTCGCGGACCGTCCGGCCCTAGGCCGCGGACCGTCCACGCCGCCGCAGAGGGCACTATCAGGCAACCCGGCGACCTGTCACAGGCCGCCACCGCTGTTCACCTCGCGGAGCCGAACCCAAGGTATTGCTCATCACGAGAAGGTCATAGGGTTCGTTGCTATTTGGTCCCAAATAGGTGGTGACCATCATAGAGGTGTTGCCCCATATTTAGGATAACCACTTTATTTGGCCCTACATCATCTAAAGGTGCCAAGTACCACCAAGCGGTTCATTATAGTGTTTGGTGACCAAAAAGGCACCAACATACTTTTGGCGACTCCGCTGGGGACCAGGTTGCAGATCTACAAAATCAGGCTTACATGGCCGATTCTAAAGATCTCAACCGTGCTTCTCCAAACAGCGACACAAGGCTGACTAATTTATCGGCCGCAGAGCATGAAAACTTAAAAGATGACATGAAGAAGATGGATGAGGAGATACAACGACAACAAGATCATATGCTCAAGGTGGCAAAAAAGTGGTACCTCTCGCACTTCAAGGTAGATCGCCACCAGAAGGTCGTAAAGGAGAGGGAAATAGACGCCGATTACATGTCATCCGTGCTACAACAGCTCCCCACGATAGGTGATGCCAGGTCAGTCGATGATATTCCATCTATTAAAATTTCTTTTGATAATCGGATTAAAAGTATCACAGAGGATATAGAAAGGATGGCGCATGCATTAGGAAAAACTCACACGCCTAGTTTTTTATCACATAAATTAGGCGCCAAAACAATTGCGCCAAACACATCGGCAACAAATGGGTTTCCCCAGCCACATTCTGGTATGCTGATGGACTCATATCCAGGACGACCGTCACCACCATCTTCGCTAAATGGTGAGTCAACTCTGAGCACGGCCGGACCGTCCGCACACAATCGCGGACCGTCCGGCCCTCCGTCAGACCGTCCGGCACCCTACGCCGGACAGTCCGAAGTTACACAGAGCCCACCACAAGGGTCACAAGTGTTGCCTGACGTGACCGGACAGTCCGAGGATAGTACCGGACCGTCCAATCCACCCGCAGACCGTCCGACTGTGCAGGTCGAACCGTCCGGAGCACCAGAAGTCACCTGTGATCTGCCTAGTACGGAAGGCCGACATAAATATAACCGGCCACCTAAGCCCCAAGAACCAAAAAAAGTCACATATCTCTGAGCTTGTTTGGCCCACTAAGGCCAAACCTTCTGTTCGCTCTCACTCACACTCGACACAAAAGGAAAAGGTTAAGTTCACATTTAATATTACTAAGTGTGATAAAATATTTGATGAGTTGCTTAAACATGGTAATATTAAATTATCACATACAATTCCTCCGGTTGAAGAATTAAAAGGGCGTATATATTGTAAATGGCATGGCTCGTTTCTTCATAACACCAATGATTGTGCTGTCTTTCGTCGACAAATACAATCGGCTATAAACGAAGACCGATTGAGGTTTCAAAAGGAGGTGAGGATTGACAGGCCACCTGTCCCTGCCACCACATTAAAGCCGACAAGTACAAAAGTCATAGTTCGGCCCTGTACGGCCGATAAAAGCAAAGATAAAAATATCGTCATTGGTGATCCCCGCACACCAAATATGTCACGTAGAATGGTTACTCAGAAGACTCCGGACAAAAGAAAGACCAGAGGCACCGGGGGGCAAGCACGATCGGACACCCGATCACGGTCACCTGTCCTGCGTACGCCGGACGATCCGGGTACTAAGGCCGAACAGTTCGAGACAAGAGCGGATGGTCCGGCTATAATGGTCGAACGGTCCGCAGACAGTCAGAAGCAGCAAACTCAGACCACCGGACCACAAGGCTCCAAAACAAGTGTTAGGAAACAAAATACTACTAAGACGTCTGGACGACTCAGTAGAGTCGGCCCTACTTTTGGTCAGTTGCTTGCCAAATATACGAAGAAGGCCGTTCCACACAACCGGCCAATAAAGCAGACGAAGTCAAAAGGGCGATCTGTGCGAAAGCAAAAGCCGACTAAACGGACCCAAAAGGTAGCACAACCAAGATCGCCTTGTCATCCTCCTCCGAGGATAGCATGGTGCGTCCCGTTCTATCCATCACCGATGTGTTGTCCTGCTCATGTGTGGGGTGGTACGGCGATGAATTCATATTACTGGCCCAATCCGTTTGCTTATTTGGGCTGGGGGGCACCACAAGTTTTTGCCTATTGACAGGTTGATCAGGTAGACATGGCCGAAGAAGATGCGATCCGAAACGGCCTCTGTGCATTAAAGTTCCATCAATTATTTATATTATCTGATCGCAAGAGCCGATGACTTGCATCGAGCTGAGTCCTTACTTCGGGAACAAAAGCTTATGAGATCAATTGTTTCCGAAGTTTTCACTGATGCTTTTGGTTCACCAAGCTCCACCAAAAGGCAGGGGGGCATATGTTGGACACCAAAATGAGCGGACGGTCCGGCCTTTGGGCCCGGACGGTCCGCGTATCCCGAGATTAGATTAAACTCAAATGTTTATCCTTATCTCGTGCGTGGTTATCCATCTAATCACGCGGGAGTTTGTTGGCTATCTCTTAGGAAAAGGTCCAGACCTCCTCCCCTATAAATATAAAGGGGTACGGCCGATTGAGAACCCCCGAACACATTCCAATCGAACCAATTACCTTATTTACTTTTCCTGCCCTAGGAGTAGATGTAGCATAGTTCTAGTTGTAGCCTTCCGCATATCCATCTCCACCCCTATTCGACTCTACGTCGTCTAGATCCGTCTTGGGTGGCCTGCCGATCTCAAGACGACCCTAGGATCTCACCCCTCCCGAGGGGCAAGATCTAGTTGTTCACTCAAAACCTCTTCCTCGAATTGATCTCTTAATTTCTAGACGACTCCACGTCGTCTGGGGACGCCCCGGGTGACCTGTCGACCCAGAGCACCTTAAGATCTTTTCCCCCTAAGGGACGAGATCTAGATTCCAGCAAGGAGGAGAAAGATGACCCTATCGCCAGGCCGCGGACCGTCCGGCCTAGAGCTGCGGACCGTCCGGTGTGACGCAGGGAAGACACCGCTCCTGCGCCCAGGTCGCGGACCGTCCGGTCCTAGGCCGCGGACCGTCCGCGCCGCCGCAGAGGGCACTATCAGGCAACCCGGCGACCTGTCACAGGCCGCCACCGCTGTTCACCTCGCGGAGCCGAACCCAAGGTATTGCTCATCACGAGAAGGTCATAGGGTTCGTTGCTATTTGGTCCCAAATAGGTGGTGACCATCATAGAGGTGTTGCCCCATATTTAGGATAACCACTTTATTTGGCCCTACATCATCTAAAGGTGCCAAGTACCACCAAGCGGTTCATTATAGTGTTTGGTGACCAAAAAGGCACCAACATACTTTTGGCGACTCCGCTGGGGACCAGGTTGCAGATCTACAAAATCAGGCTTACATGGCCGATTCTAAAGATCTCAACCGTGCTTCTCCAAACAGCGACACAAGGCTGACTAATTTATCGGCCGCAGAGCATGAAAACTTAAAAGATGACATGAAGAAGATGAATGAGGAGATACAACGACAACAAGATCATATGCTCAAGGTGGCAAAAAAGTGGTACCTCTCGCACTTCAAGGTAGATCGCCACCAGAAGGTCGTAAAGGAGAGGGAAATAGACGCCGATTACATGTCATCCGTGCTGCAACAGCTCCCCACGATAGGTGATGCCAGGTCAGTCGATGATATTCCATCTATTAAAATTTCTTTTGATAATCGGATTAAAAGTATCACAGAGGATATAGAAAGGATGGCGCATGCATTAGGACCTGGGGCGGGAGGCGTCGACGCTGTAGGCGGTGCGGGGCGTGTCCATGTCCTCAGGCCGCTGCCAGCACGAGTGGTCGGAGTCGCCGTCGCCGACCTGCACGTACAGCGTCTCGGCGGCCGCGTGCGCCCGGGCCAGGTAGTCGGCGCCCCAGCGCACGGCGGCCAGCGCGTTCCGGAGCTCCCCGACCGCCGCGAGCGGGGCCTCGTGCTCCACCACGCTCCACGCCAGCATCGTCACGGTGAACGCCATGGGCAGGCCGAACTTGACGTTGTCGCCGGAGTCGTAGTACCCGCCGGTCAGGTCCACCTGCGTCGCGTCGTCAGGCACGCGTGTGAGGCGCGCGTCAGCTGCTGGAAGGAAATGCGTGCTTGCAACCGCTTACGCCGTGGTCGCGGCCGTCGGCGAGCGCGGAGTCGCCGCGCCACTGGACGCGCTGGTCCGGCGGCAGCCTGCCGGAGCGCTGTCCCTCGAAGTAGAGCAGCGAGTTGGTGAGCGCGGCGCGGTAGTTGGGCTGCTGCTGGGCCTGGCAGTGGCCCAGTACGCAGAAGAGCGCCACCAGCCCACTGACTGCAGCAACAAGCCGCGTCATCTCTCTCGCGAGTCGCGATCGCTCTGTCTCGCTCTCTGAGTGTTCTGCGCGAGCTCTCACCCTTCCAAACAAAAAAAAAATCTCTTGTCTGCTCTGAAATCTCCTACTAACAGTAGCAATGCGTAGTGGGGGAGTGAATTGGAATTTGGATCGATTTCTTCGTTCTTTGCTATTTGCTGTGGTGGTAAGTATTTATAGGCAGAGTGAGTAGAAATGGCCTCATCAGAAGAATAGAAAGAATTAACACACGGATTGGATCTTTGAATTAAATCCAGCATGAAATATACTGTGTTTAGAATCGGAGGATTTCGTGGCGTCCATATCGGGTGCAATTACTTTGAGCAGCTGCATGGTGAATCTGTTTGGAGGTGTTTGAACCATAAAAGAGCCGACGGACGGTACGGCCCTGAGGCCGGACGGTCCGCGGTCCGGACAGTCCGCGCCTGTGGGCCGGACGGTCCGCGCGTGCGCAGAACAGATTAGGGTTCCGAGTTTTGTGCTGCGGTTGTTAGCTAGATTCGCGGGATTAGCTCGGAATCAGTTGTGTAAAGGGTCTAGCCCTCCTCCTCTATAAATAGAGAGGTCTACGGCTGATTTATCATCATCAATCGAATCAATACAATTTATATTTCGCATTTTATCCTAGGAGTAGTTCTAGTCTAGTTTAGGTTTAGTCTTCCAATCCCCAAATTCTTCGCCTCTCTTCGACTCTACGCCGATTAGAGGAGTCTAAGTCGGCCGGCCCGAGTCTAGACACCACCTAGGATCTCTCCTCCCCGACGGGGTCCCTCCCGGGAGCGAGATCCAGGCGCCGCCGGCGATCTTCCGCCGCCCCTGCGCACGCGCGGACCGTCCGGCCCTAGGGCGCGGACCGTCCGGCCCTAGGGCGCGGATCGTCCGGCCGTCAGGCAGGGAACCCGAGCTCCTGCACCAGGTCGCGGACCGTCCGCGCCTGACCAGAGAGCGACGCCGCCTCGCGCCAGGTCGCGGACCGTCCGGCCCTGTGACGCGGACCGTCCGCGCCTGACCAGAGAGCACCACCGCTGGTTCTCTTGAGTAATTGACGCCTCCAAAAAGGCGTCAACATACTTTTTGGCGACTCCGCTGGGGAAAGCACATCTAAGCTCATCAAATCGGCCCTCAATGGCCGGTTCAAGGGATAGCTCTGATATTTCTCCAAGCAACATCATAGAGCCGACTTGGGAAACCTTGCCGGCTGACGAGCAGCTCCAGTTCGAGGAGCACAAGGAGCGGATGATCAAAGAGGCGAAAGCAAAGTTCTTGGCCAACTTCAAAGTGGACAGGAACAACAAGGTCGTCCGACATCGGGCGACGGTGTCACACCCGGCTTTAAGGAACAAAGCCAGGTGCATCTCATACATGCGCCAAGAAGACAACATATATAATAACAGTGCATAGAGATAAATGTCACAATAATCAGAGTATTTATTACATAGCGGAAGACTTACAAAAATAAAAGATAAATATAACACGAACTAAGGATCGTTGGTGCCAATGTCAACTGAGAAACGCCACCTAGATCAGATCAAACTCCTCGATACTTGACTCCACTTGAAACCACCTGTTCTTCTCCTGTGGGGGGGGGGGTGTGAGGCAGCAAGGGTGAGCTCACACATGTTCATCGCTCAACAAGTTGTGGGGAATAATGTGACATGAACTCACCAAAGGTGGGAAGTTCATGAAGTGTAAGGCTTGTCAACAATAGGAGTTAAAGCTGAGCATTGCTTTTAAGTAGTTGGTCAAAATTTTATTAGCAGTTACTAAGTGTAAGTGAATACCAAACCATAATAAAATAATAGAACAAATTTAATAACAAATCCCATGCAAATGCAAATGACAAATTGAGTTTAGGTTCCATAATTTAATCATCGGAGAGTCCTGAGCCGCTCATGACCGTGAGCTCGGCTAGTATACCAGTTTTACACTCTGCAGAGGTTGTACCCTTTACCCACAAGTCGTGTTTCCCATGTCGCCAGGGTTAGCTAGGCCCTTAGACACTACCAAGGTGAATGGCTAGGGATCCACTACGAGGCCTTTACAAAGTTCCACTAGCTTCCGAAAACCCGCTACAGTTTATAGGAAGTTCCAATGCAGGGTTCCTGGCTGACCGCCATCGCAGCAAAATCAACCAGGGACCTCCCTACACTGACCACTCCCCTACTGCCCTTGCCCCTTTCGGGTAAGGTAGTCTTCCACTAGCTTTCCTAATTAGTCAGCCAAGGGGTCCCATTCCTCCCTTGTGGTGGCACGTGGTTCTCAAGTTAAGCTCCATGTTCCAATTAACAATAACATAATGATCTTGACATGAACATAAATAGAATAACAAAATAACTGGAACATGGATATAATGAAATATTAACCCAAAAACCACGTAAAGCAATAGCATAAACTACCCAAGTGATTCAGGGGTAATCAAGGTAATGAGATAAACAATCTAGGGTGACTTATCGGGTCCCATCAAAGTTAAACCTATGCATGGTAAATGATTATAAAGAACATTATTGGGTAACAAAAGTGAATCAAGGGCACAACTTGCCTGGCACTTGATAATCCAGGTACCAACTTGCTTTTCAGATGACACATGTCCTCGCGCTAGTCGTAGCAATACAAACAAACACGGTATAGATAAAATTAACATCACACCAAACATAAGTACAAACTGAATAATAATGATCTACGCGTTGCTACGAGCTCGCGGGTTCGAAAACCACTAAAATCGGAGTTACGGTCACCGAGTTATGATTTTATGTAGTTATTAAGTACCTAGAATAGAGTAATTCATGTGAATAATTTTAAATCAAGTTTCATGGTTACGTAAAGGTACTAGATGATAAACAATATTTAAACAAAATAAATGCCACTGGAATGAATCAATTTGGAGTTATATATTTCAAGTTATGAATTTCCAAAGGTTTTATGTGCCTAAAGTAGGATTAAGTGAGAGATTATTTTTCTTATTGTTTTCATGATAAAACAGAGACTCTAAGTGCTAGATAATAAAATTACAAAATTTTAGGAACTGGAATGAAGTAATTTGGAGCTCATATGAATTTTCTATGAATTATACAAGTTTTACAATTATTTTTATACTCAAAATCAATTTCTAAATCTATTTTTTTCTGTTTTATTTAATTAGTGGACCGAGCCACAATTAAATCAAAACACAGGGGGTCTGGTATAAATGTTCTTGAGACACAGGGCGCCCCTCAATTGGATGGCGGGTTGATTCTAATAAATATCAGGGACTTATAAGGAAAAGGCGCCCTGCGAAGAGGTATCGGCCATTTCTGGCCGTCAGATCTGTTTTCAAGGGACAGGATTAGATCGGCGTATTATGCGAACTGGTATTCAATCTGAGCCGTCAAACCAGTGATCGGGGGTCCGGATTTAATAATGCCCTTATTCGACTTTCACCCGCCCGATTCAGGATCAACGGCCCCGATCGGACCCGACCGAACCGATACCCCCCCCCCCAACTAATCGTGGCCGTTGGTTAAAAGATCAACGTCGCTCGTTCTTTTCTTCCTTCTCTAGCCCGAGCCACGGTGATTCTTCTCCACGCGCGTACCAGCTGTGGCAGCGTCGTTCCCCCCTACGGCAAACGCCATGAGCAGCCCACTCCTTTCACCGTTCCCGGACCCGAGACCCTAATCGAAGGAATGCTACGCGTAGATAAGATATAGGGGAACTGGATGAGGGAGTTCTCACCGGCGAAGGCGTTGTGGCGGGGCTGGTCCACGGACGGAGGCGAATCCGCGGCGATGGTGAAGGCTCCCGGAGTTGTTCTCCCCCAGCGATACGGTGAGTCACCGCGGCACGCACCCACGGACTTCACCCGTGCGCACACACGCCTGTGCCATTGTTGGGTCACGGTAGAGCTCCCTGGACAATCATCACGACCGGGGCGTAGGCAGGGACGATGTCCCACGGCGGCGGCGATCTACAGAAACTATGAGCTCCTCCCCTCGACTCTCTCTCGGCCGGCACTGACGTGTGGAGGGGTAAAAAAAAAGGGAGGCGAAGAACCCAAGGTCCGCTTTATGGTCTTCGGGAGGTCCGTCCGAAGTGCGCGCAACGGCCGCCGAGGATTTCGCCACGGCGAGCGCATCCGCGCAGGTGGTTGCGAGAGACGAGCTATAGTCCCACCAGCTGATGAGTAGGTCCCGCAAGTCGGTGGTTGATAAGCCGCGAAGCGTCTTCATCAAAGCGCTGATGAACGGGCCCGCGTGGGGAGGCCGGCCACTGGTCCAGTGGCCCCACCGGTCGGTGCCTGGGAGCGGCGCGTGGGCTGAGGGAATTTGGGCCGGGGACGGAAGGTTTTGGCCCAGCGCTGGTCTGCCCTTTTTTTTTCTTTTATTTTCATTTCATGTTTTCTTTTATTCTTAATTCCTTTGATTCTAAATTTTGTACTCAACTTAAGTGCAAATTTAAATTCATATTAGCTATGCAATTGGGTCATACCATCTTGTGGTGAGGTTATTTTAATTATAATATTATTTTATATTGGATATTATTTCCGTCTTTCCTCTAATTTCGTGGTTTTGTTTCCAAGTTAGAGGCTAAATTCTATGGGTTCATTAATATATTGTTAATGACTCATTTGTTTTATTATCCGTAAATGCACAATCAAGTAAAACTCAACATGATGCATAATTTCGTGGCATGCCTTTTATTAATTCTCCATTTTTCAAATAAGGTGTTCACATGAAATGACAAATAGATATGGCACACATGTATATAAAGTAACATAACTTTCTCCTTTTAGGTTTTCTTACAGAGTGGGTATTACAGACGGATCCGGCTTCGCTCCAACCCACGCCAGATATCCCCAATGTAAGTGTCGAGGACCATAATTAGGGGTACCCTCAAGACGCCTAATTCTCAGCTGGTAACCCCCATCAGCATAAAGCTGCAGAGGCCTGATGGGTGCGATTAAGTCAGGGATCAGTCCATACGAGCGACTCGATCACGCCTCGCCCGAGCCTAGCCTCGGGCAAGGGCAGCCGACCCTGAGGTGTTTCCGTCTCGCCCGAGGCCCCCTTTTTACAGCAGACGCATCTCCGGCTCGCCCGAGGCCTTGCCTTCGCTAAGAAGCAACCCTGACTAAATCGCCGCACCAACCGACCGAGTCGCAGGGGCATTTAACGCAAAGGTAGCCTGACACCTTTATCCTGACGCGCGCCCCCCAGCAGAGCCGAAGTGACCGCCGTCACTTCGCCGCTCCACTGACCGGTCTGACAAAAGGACAGCGCCGCCTGCGCCATCCTGACTGCAGTGCCACTTGACAGAGTGAGACTGACAGGCAGTCAGGCCTTGCCAAAGGCGCCATAGGAAGCTCCGCCCGACCCAGGGCTCGGACTCGGGCTAAGGCCCCGGAAGACGGCGAACTCCGCTCCGCCCGACCCAGGGCTCGGACTCGGGCTAAGGCCCCGGAAGACGGTGAACTCCGCTCCGCCCGACCCAGGGCTCGGACTCGGGCTAAGGCCCCGGAAGACGGCGAACTCCGCTCCGCCCGACCCAGGGCTCGGACTCGGGCTAAGGCCCCGGAAGACGGCGAACTCCGCTCCGCCCGACCCAGGGCTCAGACTCGGGCTAAGGCCCCGGAAGACGGCGAACTTCGCTCCGCCCGACCCAGGGCTCGGACTCGGGCTAAGGCCCCGGAAGGCGGCGAACTCTGCTCCGCCCGACCCAGGGCTCGGACTCGGGCTAAGGCCCCGGAAGACGACGAACTCCGCCTCGCCCGACCCCAGGGGTCGGACTCCGCCCTGGCCTCTGCCGAAAGACCTCCGCCTCGCCCGACCCAGGAGCTCAGCCTCGGCCATGCAGGACAGACTCGACCTCGTCTTCGGAGGAGCCTCCACGTCGCCCGACCTAGGGCACAAGTCCACCACGTCAACAGGAAGCGCCATCATCACCCTACCCCGAGCCGACCCGGGCCGCAGAAAACAGAACCGACGTCCCATCTGGCTAGCTCCGCCAGATAGGCAATGATGGCGCCCCGCTAAACCCATGACGACGGCGACTCTCAGCTCCCTTACGGAAGCAGGGGGATGTCAGCAAGGGCCCAACCACTCCAACAGCTGTCCCTCCGCCAGGCTCCATTGCTTCTCCGACAGCCACGACGCCACACCAGCTGGGTGCCAAGATCTCTCCGGCTGCCACCTTGGCATGTACTTAGGGCACTAGCTCTCCCCCGCTAGACACGTAGCACCTTGCTACACCCCCATTTGTACACCTGGATCCTCTCCTTACGCCTATAAAAGGAAGGACCAGGGCCTTCTTAGAAAAAGGTTGGCCCCGCGGGAACGAGGGCAGGGGCAGGCGCTCTCTTGGGGCCACTCGCTCCCCTCACCCGCGTGGACGCTTGTAACCCCCTACTGCAAGCGCACCCGACCTGGGCGTGGGACGAACACGAAGGCCGCGGGATCTCCGCCTCCCTCACGACCCGGCTCCGGCCACCTCGCTCTCCCCCCTTCGCGCTCGCCCACGCGCTCGACCCATCTGGGCTGGGGCACGCGGCACACTCACTCATCGGCTTAGGGACCCCCCGGTCTCGAAACGCCGACAGTAAGTAATACCAACGATCTGCAATCTCTTAGAAATTATGTAGAAGATCAGCGTGAACAAATGCAGAACATCATAGGGGGTATGCAAAGCGATCTTAAGAGACTAGTACGTGCATTTGATAAATCTAGTATCGCCAATTTTCCTTCGCACGAGGTTGAGTTAGGAGGTAACACGCGTAACACATCGGCTACAGGTTGTCACTGAAAGGGAAATGTGCCCTTAGGCCATTTCTAAGTATTTTGGTGATTGAGTACCAACACAAGTGCTTAAATGTGAATTTATGCTCATGGATGGACAAAGTGCAAATCAAGAGTAAAGGTATGTTTCTAAGCCTTAGTACATTGGTTTTGTGTACTAATATACTTGTCTAAGTGTTAGAAACAGAAAGAAGAAGAAAAGAAAAGAGGAGAAAAAGACTTGGCTGTGTACAGCCAAGACTCAGCTCAGTCTGGCACACCGGACTGTCCGGTGTGCACCGGACAGTGTCCGGTGCGCCAGGCTGACTCGGCGCGAAGAGGTCGCTCTCGGGAATTCGCCGACGGCGTACGGCTAAAATTCACCGGACTGTCCGGTGAGCCAACGGTCGGCCGGGCCAACGGTCGGCCGCGCAATCTGCGCGAGACACGTGGCCGAGCCAACGGTCGGAAGGGGGCACCGGACTGTCCGGTGTGCACCGAACATGTCCGGTGCGCCAACGGCTCCCAGATCTGCAACGGTCGGCAACGGTCGGCAGCGCTGTTTAAGGAAAGAAATCGGGCACCGGACAGTGTCCGGTGTGCACCGGACTGTCCGGTGCACCCGACGACAGAAGGCAAGGATAGCCTTCCAGATTTGCTCTCAACGGCTCCTAGCTGCCTTGGGGCTATAAAAGGGACCCCTAGGCGCATGGAGGAGACACCCAAGCAACCTTAGAGCATTCTTGATCATCCACACTCAGTCTTTGCGCATTCGTTTGTCATTCTCAGTGATTCGAGCTCCGTTCTAGTGAGAACTCTGAGATAGTCTTTTGAGCTCGATTCTTGGCCGTGTGTGTGCACATTTTGCTGTGGATTTGTGTGTGTTGCTTCCCTCCCTTACTCTATGCTTCTTTGTGATCATATACTTGTAAGGGCAAGAGACTCCAATTTGTGGAGATTCCTTGCAAACGGGATAAAGAAAAGAAAGCCAAACACTGTGGTATTCAAGTGGGTCTTTGGACCGCTTGAGAGGGTTGATTGCAACCCTCGTCCGTTGGGACGCCACAACGTGGAGTAGGCAAGCGTTGGTCTTGGCCGAACCACGGGATAAACCACTGTGCCATCTCTGTGATTGATCTTCTGTGGTTATTGTGTTTTGTTGAGACTCCTCTCTAGCCACTTGGCATTATCTGTGCTAACACTTAACCAAGTTTTGTGGCTTAAGTTTGAAGTTTTACAGGATCACCTATTCACCCCCCCCCCTCTAGGTGCTCTCAATTGGTATCAGAGCCGTTCTCTTCAAGAAAGGGACTAATCGCCCGAAGAGATGGATCCTAAGGGGAAGGGTATCGTGATCAACGACAAAGAGAAGGAATCCTTCATCAACGAGCCGAAGGACGACAAGCCTACCGACTCAGGCTCGGGTCATAGACGGAAGGAAGGGAAGAAGAAGAAGACAAGGCGCATCAAGGAGATCGTCTACTACGACGACAGCGATGAATCTACTTCTTCCCAAAAGGACGATGACCACAACGACTACAAAAAGACGGTCAATTCGAACTTTTCATTTGATTATTCTCATATTCAACATAGTTCGAATTCGCATTTGCTTTCCATTCCTCTTGGCAAACCTCCACACTTCGATGGGGAGGACTACGGATTTTGGAGTCACAAAATGCGTAGTCACTTATTCTCTCTCCATCCAAGCATTTGGGAGATTGTAGAGAATGGAATGAAGTTTGATAGCTCGGATAACTCTATGCTCATAAATGAACAAATCCATAGAAATGCACAAGCTACTACTGTTCTCTTAGCGTCCTTGTGCAGGGAAGAGTACAACAAGGTGAGCGGCTTGGACAATGCCAAGCAAATATGGGACACCCTCAAGATCTCTCACGAGGGGAATGACATCACCATGCTCACCAAAATGGAGTTGGTGGAGGGCGAGCTTGGACGATTCGCCATGATAAGGGGAGAGGAGCCAACCCAAACGTACAACCGGCTCAAGACCCTCATCAACAAAATAAGGAGCTACGGAAGCACGCGATGGAAGGACCACGACGTCGTCTGCCTAATGCTAAGGTCCTTTACCGTTCTTGATCCTCATCTCGTGAACAATATTCGTGAGAATCCCAGGTACACGATGATGACGCTCGAGGAGGTACTCGGAAAATTCGTAAGCGGGCGGATGATGATCAAGGAGGCGAGATACGTCGACGAAGCATTGAACGGTCCAATCCACGAGTCTCAACCCATCGCTCTCAAGGCAACAAGGAGCAAGGAGCCGCTACCCAGCAAGGTGGCGCAAGTTGAGGCGGCCGGGCTCAATGATGAAGAGATGGCTCTCATCATCAAAAGATTCAAGACGGCGCTAAATGGTCGCAAGGGGCAACCAAGGAAGACCAAGACAAAGGGGAAGCGCTCATGCTTCAAATGTGGTAAGGTTGGTCATTTTATTGCTAACTGTCCCGAAAATGATAGTGACCAGGAGCAAGGGAAAAATGGGAAGAGAGAGAACAAGAAGATTTACAAGAAGGCCAAAGGCGAGGCACACCTTGGAAAGGAGTGGGATTCGGATTGCTCTTCGTCCGACTCCGACGACGAAGGACTCGCCGCCACTGCCTTCAACAAATCGGCCCTCTTCCCAAACGAGCATCACACTTGCCTCATGGCAAGGGAGAAGAAGGTAATCACTAGTAATACTTATGATTCTTCTAGTGATGATGAGTCTAGTGAGGATGAAATAGATTACTCTAGTTTATTCAAGGGATTGGATAGAACTAAGATAGCTAAGACTAATGAATTGATTGATGCCTTGAACGAAAAGGATAGAATCTTAGAGAAACAAGAAGATCTTTTATATGAAGAGCATGATAAATTTGTTAGTGCACAAAGTTCACTTGCTCTAGAAGTTAAAAGAAATGGAATGCTTTCTTGTGAACTTTCTACTTGTAATGAAACCATTTCTTCTTTAAAAGGTGAAATTAATGATTTAAATGCTAAACTAGAAGTAGCAAGTAAATCTAACTCTTGTGTTGAACATGTTGAAATTTGCACTAGGTGTGAGGATGTTGATATTAATGCTTGTTGTGAACACTTAGTTTCAATTTCAAAACTAAATGATGAAGTGGCTAGTCTTAATGCCCAACTTAAGACTAGCAAGAATGAATTTGATAAGCTGAAATTTGCAAGGGATGCCTACTCAATTGGTAGACACCCCTCAATTAAGGATGGGCTTGGCTTCAAGAGGGAAGCCAAGAACTTAACAAGCCATAAGGCTCCCATCTTCGTCAAGGAGAAAGGGAAGGCCCCTATGGCTAGTAGTGCTAAAAGGAACCATGACTTCTTGTATCATGATAGGAGACAAACTAGAAATGTTTATAGGAGTTATAATGCTTATAATGATTTTGACTCTCATGCCATGTTTGCTTCTAGTTCTTCCTATATGCATGGTAGAAATATGTCTAGGAGAAATGCTATTCATCATGTGCCTAGAAAGAATGTTATTCATGCTCCTAGGAAAGTAGTGAATGAACCTTCTACAATTTATTGTGCTTTAAATGCTTCCTTTGCTATTTGTAGAAAGGATAGGAAAATAGTTGCTAGGAAGTTAGGGGCAAAATGCAAGGGAGACAAAACTTGCATTTGGGTCCCTAAGGATATTTGCACTAACCTTGTAGGACCCAACATGAGTTGGGTACCTAAGACCCAAGCCTAAATTTGCCTTGCAGGTTTATGCATCCGGGGGTTCAAGCTGGATTATCGACAGCGGATGCACAAACCATATGACGGGGGAGAAGAAGATGTTCACCTCCTACGTCAAAAATAAGGATTCCCAAGATTCAATTATATTCGGTGATGGGAATCAAGGCAAGGTAAAAGGGTTAGGTAAAATTGCAATTTCTAATGAGCACTCAATTTCCAATGTGTTTTTAGTTGAGTCCCTTGGTTACAATTTGCTATCTATTAGTCAACTATGCAATATGGGATATAATTGTCTTTTTACAAATGTAGATGTGTCTGTCTTTAGAAGATGTGATGGTTCACTAGCTTTTAAGGGTGTACTAGACGGCAAGCTTTACTTAGTTGATTTTGCAAAAGAAGAGGCCGGTCTAGATGCATGCTTAATGGCTAAGACTTGCATGGGCTGGCTGTGGCATCGCCGCTTAGCACATGTGGGGATGAAGAACCTCCACAAGCTTCTAAAGGGAGAACACGTGATAGGTCTAACCAATGTTTATTTCGAAAAAGATAGACCTTGTGCAGCTTGTCAAGCAGGCAAACAAGTGGGAGGAGCACATCACAGCAAGAATGTGATGACCACGTCAAGACCTCTGGAGCTGCTGCATATGGACCTCTTCGGACCCGTCGCCTATCTAAGCATAGGAGGAAGTAAGTATGGTCTAGTTATTGTTGATGACTTTTCCCGCTTCACTTGGGTGTTCTTTTTGCAGGATAAGTCTGAAACCCAAGGGACCCTCAAGCGCTTCCTAAGGAGAGCTCAAAATGAGTTTGAGCTCAAGGTGAAAAAGATAAGGAGCGACAACGGGTCCGAATTCAAGAACCTTCAAGTGGAGGAGTTTCTTGAGGAGGAAGGGATCAAGCACGAGTTCTCCGCTCCCTACACACCTCAGCAAAATGGTGTGGTAGAGAGGAAGAACAGGACGCTCATAGATATGGCGAGGACTATGCTTGGAGAATTCAAGACCCCCGAGTGCTTTTGGTCGGAAGCCGTGAACACGGCTTGCCACGCCATCAACAGGGTCTACCTTCACCGCCTCCTCAAGAAGACGTCGTATGAGCTACTAACCGGTAACAAACCCAATGTATCGTACTTTTCGTGTATTTGGGAGCAAATGCTACATTCTAGTGAAGAAGGGTAGAAATTCTAAGTTTGCTCCCAAAGCTGTAGAAGGGTTTTTGTTAGGTTATGACTCAAATACAAAGGCGTATAGAGTCTTCAACAAATCATCGGGTTTGGTTGAAGTCTCTTGCGACGTTGTATTTGATGAAACTAATGGCTCTCCAAGAGAGCAAGTTGTTGATTGTGATGATGTAGATGAAGAAGATGTTCCAACGGCCGCGATACGAACCATGGCGATTGGAGACGTTCGGCCACAGGAACAAGATGAACGAGATCAACCTTCTTCCTCAACAACAGTGCATCCCCCAACTCAAGACGATGAACAGGTTCATCAACAGGAGGCGTGTGATCAAGGGGGAGCACAAGATGATCACGTGATGGAGGAAGAAGCGCAACCGGCACCTCCAACCCAAGTTCGAGCGATGATTCAAAGGGATCATCCCGTCGACCAAATTCTGGGTGACATTAGCAAGGGAGTAACTACTCGGTCTCGACTAGTTAATTTTTTTGAACATTACTCTTTTGTCTCTTCTATTGAGCCTTTAAGGGTAGAGGAGGCCTTGCTACATTTGGATTGGGTGTTGGCCATGCAGGAGGAACTTAACAACTTCAAGCGCAATGAAGTTTGGACGCTGGTGCCTCGTCCCAAGCAAAATGTTGTGGGAACCAAGTGGGTGTTCCGCAACAAACAGGACGAGCACGGAGTGGTGACAAGGAACAAGGCTCGACTTGTGGCAAAAGGTTGTACCAAATGGATGTGAAGAGCGCTTTCCTCAACGGGCCAATAAAGGAGGAGGTGTACGTGGAGCAACCCCCTGGCTTTGAGGATGAACGGTACCCCGACCACGTGTGTAAGCTCTCTAAGGCGCTCTATGGACTTAAGCAAGCCCCAAGAGCATGGTATGAATGCCTTAGAGACTTTTTAATTGCTAATGCTTTCAAGGTTAGGAAAGCCGATCCAACTCTTTTTACAAAGACATGTGATGGTGATTTGTTTGTGTGCCAAATTTATGTCGATGACATAATATTTGGTTCTACTAACCAAAAGTCTTGTGAAGAGTTTAGCAGGGTAATGACGCAGAAATTCGAGATGTCGATGATGGGCGAGTTGACCTACTTCCTTGGGTTCCAAGTGAAGCAACTCAAGGACAGCACCTTCATCTCCCAAACGAAGTACACACAAGATTTGCTAAAGAGGTTTGGGATGAAGGACGCCAAGCCTGCAAAGACGCCGATGGGAACCGACGGACACACCGACCTCAACAAAGGAGGTAAGTCCGTTGATCAAAAAGCATACCGGTCCATGATAGGTTCTTTGCTTTATTTATGTGCTAGTAGACCGGATATTATGCTTAGCGTATGCATGTGTGCTAGATTTCAATCCGATCCTAAGGAGTGTCACTTAGTGGCTATGAAGCGAATTCTTCGATATTTAGTCGCTACGCCTTGCTTCGGGATCTGGTATCCAAAGGGGTCTAACTTTGACTTGATTGGGTACTCAGATTCCGACTATGCTGGATGTAAGGTCGATAGGAAGAGTACATCGGGGACGTGCCAATTCTTAGGAAGGTCCCTGGTGTCATGGAACTCTAAGAAACAAACATCCGTTGCCCTATCCACCGCTGAGGCCGAGTACGTTGCCGCAGGACAGTGTTGTGCGCAACTACTTTGGATGAGGCAAACACTCAGGGACTTTGGCTACAATCTGAGCAAAGTCCCACTCCTATGTGATAATGAGAGTGCTATCCGAATAGCGGAAAATCCTGTTGAACACAGCCGCACAAAGCACATTGACATCCGGCATCACTTTCTGAGAGACCACCAGCAAAAGGGAGATATCGAAGTGTTTTATGTTAGCACCGAGAACCAGCTAGCCGATATCTTTACCAAGCCTTTAGATGAGAAGACCTTTTGCAGGCTGCGTAGTGAGCTCAATATCTTAGATTCGCGGAACTTGGATTGAAATGTAGCATACATGTGTTTATGCCCTTGATCATGTCCATTCTGCATTTTGTTGTTTATTATGGTGCTCAAGTTGTACAAACACTCCCTGGACCTCACAAGTCCGTTGCAAAGTGATGCACATGTTTAGGGGGAGATGTGTTACAACTTGACCCTTTGAGACTAACCACATGCTTGAGCTTGCTTGATTTAGTCTCGAAGGAGAATTGAAAGGGAAAAGGTGGACTTGGACCATGAAAGACTTCCACTGCACTTCGATGAGAGGGTAACTTATTCCAAGTCCATCTCATGAACTCTTTTTGCCAATTGCTCTAAATTGAAGATTTTGGTGAGGCAATAGGGTTAAAGGGCCAAGATTGATCCCGTTTTGGTGCTTGATGCCAAAGGGGGAGAAAATAAAGGCCAAAGCGATAAATGGATCAGCTACCACTTGAGAAATTTGAAAATAGTAGAGTAGAGCTTTTGATTTGTCAAAACTCTTTTATTGTCTCTTTTGTCAAAAGTTGGCTTCTTGTGGGGAGAAGTAGTAATTATGGGAAAAAGGGGGAGTTTTTGAAATCTTTGATCAATCTCTTTTGGAATGACTCTCTTTATGCTTCAACATGTGTGTTTGACTTAGAGATAGAGATTTGAGTTTGATTTGCAAAAACAAACCAAGTGGTGGCAAAGGATGATCCATATATGCCAAAATTGAATCAAAATAAATTTTTATTTTATTTGAAGTGAGTTTGCACTTGTTCTAGTTGCTTTATGTTGTGTTGGCATAAATCACCAAAAAGGGGGAGATTGAAAGGGAAATGTGCCCTTAGGCCATTTCTAAGTATTTTGGTGATTGAGTGCCAACACAAGTGCTTAAATGTGAATTTATGCTCATGGATGGACAAAGTGCAAATCAAGAGTAAAGGTATGTTTCTAAGCCTTAGTACATTGGTTTTGTGTACTAATATACTTGTCTAAGTGTTAGAAACAGAAAGAAGAAGAAAAGAAAAGAGGAGAAAAAGACTTGGCTGTGTACAGCCAAGACTCAGCTCGGTCTGGCACACCGGACTGTCCGGTGTGCACCGGACAGTGTCCGGTGCGCCAGGCTGACTCGGTGTGAAGAGGCCGCTCTCGGGAATTCGCCGACGGCGTACGGCTAAAATTCACCAGACTGTCCGGTGTGCACCGGACTGTCCGGTGAGCCAACGGTCGGCCGGGCCAACAGTCGGCCGCGCAATCTGCGCGAGACACGTGGCCGAGCCAACGGTCGGAAGGGGGCACCGGACTGTCCGGTGTGCACCGGACATGTCCGGTGCGCCAACGGCTCCCAGATCTGCAACGGTCGGCAACGGTCGGCAGCGCTGTTTAAGGAAAGAAATCGGGCACCGGACAGTGTCCGGTGTGCACCGGACTGTCCGGTGCACCCGATGACAGAAGGCAAGGATAGCCTTCCAGATTTGCTCTCAACGGCTCCTAGTTGCCTTGGGGCTATAAAAGGGACCCCTAGGCGCATGGAGGAGACACCCAAGCAACCTTAGAGCATTCTTGATCATCCACACTCAGTCTTTGCGCATTCGTTTGTCATTCTCAGTGATTCGAGCTCCGTTCTAGTGAGAACTCTGAGATAGTCTTTTGAGCTCGATTCTTGGCCGTGTGTGTGCGCATTTTGCTGTGGATTTGTGTGTGTTGCTTCCCTCCCTTACTCTGTGCTTCTTTGTGATCATATACTTGTAAGGGCAAGAGACTCCAATTTGTGGAGATTCCTTGCAAACGGGATAAAGAAAAGAAAGCAAAACACTGTGGTATTCAAGTGGGTCTTTGGACCGCTTGAGAGGGGTTGATTGCAACCCTCGTCCGTTGGGACGCCACAACGTGGAGTAGGCAAGCGTTGGTCTTGGCCGAACCACGGGATAAACCACTGTGCCATCTCTGTGATTGATCTTCTGTGGTTATTGTGTTTTGTTGAGACTCCTCTCTAGCCACTTGGCATTATCTGTGCTAACACTTAACCAAGTTTTGTGGCTTAAGTTTGAAGTTTTACAGGATCACCTATTCACCCCCCCCCCTCTAGGTGCTCTCAGTCACGACCAGTCACAACCCCTTTATGGGATGCCGATGGACACATACCCTGAGCAACCGCAAATCGGCAGCAAATCAGCCGATCTGCACATGCTCGGACCGTCCGCACGTGAGCGCGGACCGTCCGGGCCAACAACAGTCGGGCCTATTTTTAATGAGTTACCTAGATATGCGCCCGATCCACCACACACAACACAGAACCCAAACTACCTAGTCGGACGGTCTGCATACAACGACGGACGGTCCGCATATAACCACGGACGGTCCGGGTACGTATCCGGACAGTCCGCGCATGAGTCTTTTGAGGAGGATTATTACCTGAATCCTCGCCCGTCTCAGCAACACTTCCCATCACATTATGCAATGCACCAACCCATTAATTCAGGATCCAGAGCCCAGGAAAGCTTTCCGGACCCACCTAAAAGGCCGGAAAGAAACGATCAAACCTATGAGCCATATAGGGCAAATGGAAATGCACCACGTAGCTCAAACCAATGGGGGGAACGACAACATACTAATATGCAACCAACCCCACCTATGTTTGACCAGAGAGCCGGTGGTCTTGCATCGGCTGCCATTGATATAGTGAGGGAAGAAATAGCTGGAGCGTTCCGAGATAAGCTCGGAGTAAGCATGGTCCCTGGGGGGCAATCATATCGGAAACCTTATGACAGCCGATTTGATCACCACCCGTACCCACAGGGAACTAAAATACCCGAATTCGCAAAATTTTCGGGTGATCAAGGGAAAAATACGCACGAACATATAGGCCAGTTCTTAGCACAATTGGGAGAATTGGCAGACACGGAGGCATTTCGCGTGCGTTTATTTTCATTATCGCTAACAGGAACCGCGTTTGCATGGTATGCCACTTTACCTTCTAATTCCATTTCATCATGGGGGGATCTAGAACAAAAATTTCATGATCATTTTTTCTCCGGTGATTATGAATTGGATTTGGTAGATTTAGTGTCATTGCGATAGACAAAAGACGAATCGGTTAATGATTACATCCGGAGATTCCGCGATACAAAAAACCGATGCTTTCAAATTCATCTAGCAGAAAAACAGCTAGTAGGATTAGCCTTTAATGGTCTACGATATTATTTAAAAGAGAGATTAGAAGGCATCCAATTTTTTACACTAGCACAGTTACACCAGAGGGCTTTGGCTTGCGAAAGCCGGAGCAAAGAAACTGCTAAAACAATGCGTCACAACGTACATATAGTAGAATGCGACCAAAGTAGCTCAGATGACGAATCAGCAGAAGTATATGCTGCTGAAATGGTTTGGCCAAAACAGGCCAAATCTTCGGCTTGTTCCTCCTTGCAGTCGGTTCAAAAGAAACGGCAAGAGGAGGTTAAGTTTACGTTTAATGTTGGTAAGTGCGATAAAATATTTGACGAATTACTCAAAAATGGCAATATTAAAATAAATCACACTGTTCCATCCGCCTACGAACTAAAATGTCGTGCATACTGCAAGTGGCATAACTCATTTTCTCATGCCACTAATGATTGTAATGTATTCCGACGACAGATTCAATCGGCCATTAATGAGGGACGATTGAAATTTCAGGAAATGCAGGTGGATACAGAGCCCTTTCCAATGAACGTGATCGACTTTGAGGGCAAGAAAGTCCTGGTTCGGCCAAACACGGCCGATAAAGGCAAAGGCAAAGAGGCAATCATCGTCAAATCTAAAAAGGCCGATGAGGATCATAAAGTTTCTTGCAGGAAAGTGGTAGCCGAGAAGACTCCCGATGGAGGGGAGACCCTAAAGGTGACCATCACAGCCTCCAGTACTGGGGGGCAAGAGCAGACAGGGAGACAGATGCAGGAACCCGTGCTGCGTATCCCGGACGGTCCGGCACGTACTCAGGACTTACAACGGCCACGTACTTTCAAACCACGACGACCAGAGATAGGTACGTGGAAAACAAATACATTCAAGGCAGCTGGTCGGTTGGTTAAAACCGGCCTAACTTTTGATCAATTATTGTCTAAATACGTAAAAAAGAAGGCCGGCCCAGTGACCGGCCAGCAAAGCGACCCCGCTCACCCATTCATGAGCAGCGCCAGGTCAGGCCGATTGGACCACCCCACCAATCGGAAGAAATGAAAGGTCATACTATACAAGTGAGACCTAACATACCTGCATGGACACCTCCACCTCCATATCCACCTATGCCATATCCATACACATATTTACCTCTGCCATATGTCCCAAATCAAATGTGGGGCATGCCACCATATCCATTTGGGATGCCACAGTACCCCGCCTGGGGGGCACCCCAAACATCTGTTTTTGACAGGTTGACGCCACCAGTACGAGACCGATTGAGCACTGCTCAATCCGGTCACCAGGCACAAACCCAACAGGATTGCCGGACTACTCGGCCTTCAAGGCCGACCAATCCGGCAGGGGGGCATATGCCTGCAGCAACTCAAAAAACAACAAAAAGGGACATCATCAAAATAGGCACCGCAGATGTTGTCATACAGGGAGACAATAAAGGGCCGATGATTTTCGGCGAATCGGCCAACACAACCGAAAAGGATACGGCTACCATCAAAACAGCCGATCCAAAATACTCCATGCCTCGATGGTGCCCAGCGAGATTGACACGATCCCAAAAGAGAAAATTACAGCGCCTAAGAGCAAAGGAGAGCCAGGAGAAGGAGGCGGAAAAGACATTTAATGACACACATCCACTATACCCGCCACCACAAAAGAAATGGAGACCAAAGGCCATTGAGAAAAAACAAACGGCCACAGAAATAGAAAGTCAATCTGCACCATGCGTGGACCGTCCGGCCCCTGCGCACGGACCGTCCGCCGTTCACCAGGAAGTCTCTGGACAACCTGCACCAAACGCAGACCGTCCGGCCCCCGCACGCGGACCGTCCGCCGTTCACCAGGAAGCATCCAACGACACGACAACATCAATGGAAGAGGACGACTTGCTGGGAGAAGACCTGGTCGACTACGAGGCTTCTCCAGAACGCCAGGTATGGATGTAAATATTATTACATTTTCTGTCGATTGTACTATCATCGGCAACGATGAACCTGTTGTTGCCCAGTTTGATTTTGGTCCTAAAGAAGCCGCCTTTACTAAACCAAAGGAATCTGTAAATCATCTAAAGCCGCTCTTCGTGCGCGGTCACATTGATGGAATACTGATTGCTAAGATGTTGGTAGATGGATGGGCGGCTGTAAATCTAATGCCTTATTCACTATACAGAAAATTAGGTAAACAAGATGACGAACTTGTCAAAACCAACATGACCCTCAGCGGTGTTGGGGATAGTTCGATAAAAGCCAGGGGAGTCACGTTCGTTGAATTAACCATCGGGACTAAGACCCTTGCTGCTGCATTCTTCGTCGCTGATGTAGAAGGGAATTACAGTTTAATTCTAGGCAGAGATTGGATTCATGCCAACCAATGTATACCTTCTACATTACATCAAATGCTAATACAATGGGTAGGCGATGAGGTAGAACAAGTACATGCTGATGTATCGGCCTGCATCGCTGTGGCCGATGCCCCTGTACTCTGGACTTATGAGACTGCTACATGTCTCACAGGAGTAGATTTTTCTGATTATCAGTTCATAAGTATAGATAAGAAAGGTTTCATTCCTGTAATGCTAGAGCCGATGGAGAATCGGCTAAATCCTAAATAGAGTTTAAATGATGAATACACACAAAGTTCATGAGTCTTTGGTCACGGACAATTCGGCTCTTAAAGCCGGATGGTCTGGTCTTTCACAGAACAGTTCGGACTTTAAGACCGAACATCTACCATAGCGAAAAGATAGTATTACGGATGATCCGGTCCCCGAGACTGGAAAGTCCGCCATCACACAAAGATCATCTGATTCCTCTGTGGGGGACATGATAGAGGAATTCAGAGATCTTGATAAACTAGGACAGGGGTTTACTTCGGCTGATCCTTTGAAGGAGATTGACATAGGAAATGGTAAAACTCCAAGGCCGACTTTTGTAAACAAGACCCTGGAGACCGATTCTAGAAATGAGATGATCGGTCTATTGAAGGAATATTCAGATTGTTTTGCTTGGAATTACACTGAAATGCCTGGACTAAGCCGAGAGATTGTCGAACATCGGCTGCCTATTAAGTCTGGTTTCAGACCTTTCAAGCAGAAAGCTAGAACATTTCGTCCAGATCTTCTCCCACGAATCAAGGATGAAATCCACCGGCTGCTAGAAGCTAATTTTATTAGACCTTGCAGATACGCAGAGTGGGTCTCCAATATTGTGCCGGTGGAGAAGAAGGAGTCAGGTAAGCTTAGAGTATGCATTGATTTTCATAATTTAACTAAAGCAACCCCTAAAGATGAATATCCCATGCCCATAGCCGACACATTAATCAATAATGCATCAGAAAATAGAATTATTAGCTTCCTTGATGGTAATGCCGGATATAATCAGATTTTCATGGCCGAAGAAGATGCGTCTAAAACGGCCTTTATATGTCCAGGCTTCATTGGTTTATTTGAATGGGTTGTCATGACATTCGGTCTTAAAAATGCTGGTGCTACTTATCAGAGGGCTATGAATCTGATCTTCCATGAGTTGTTAGGAAACACTGTGGAAGTCTACATTGATGATATTGTAGTCAAATCGGCTGAGTTTAGTTCTCATATAGCTGATTTGCGCAAAGCCTTTGATAAAATGCGTCGGTATGGTTTGAAAATGAACCCACGTAAATGTGCTTTTGGAGTGTCGGCCGGTAAGTTTTTAGGATTTGTCATCCATGAACATGGTATAGAAATAGACCCTGACCGAATCAAGTCTATTCGGAATGTGGGGCCTCCGACTTGTAAGGTCAAAGTGCAGAGGTTTCTCGGCAAGGTGAATTATTTACGAAGGTTTATTTCTAACCTAGCCGGGAAGATTGATGCCTTCACCTCTATCCTTCGGCTTAAGAATGATGTTGAATTCACTTGGGGGGCAGAGCAGCAGGAAGCATTTGATCTCATTAAAAATACTTGTCTTCGGCTCCCGTGTTAAAAGCACCACAAGTAGGAGCACCATTCAGATTATACATTGCAGCTGAAGACAAGGTTATTGGGGCTGTTCTGGCACAAGAAACTGAGGGGAAGGAGCATGTGGTGACATATCTAAGCCGAAGGTTGGTGGATGCTGAAACAAGGTACACTTTTATTGAAAAGTTATGCTTATGCTTGTTTTATGCATGCACCAAATGTATATGTTATTTACTGTCTAGTCATTGCACTGTTTCTGGTCAAGCCGATGTAATTAAATACATGTTGCATAACCCAATTATGAGTGGTAGAATTGGTAAGTGGGCTTATGCACTCATAGAATATGACTTGGCCTATGAACCATTGAAATCTATGAAAGGCCAAGTCGTAGCGGATTTTATTGTAGAACATCGGGTTAATGATATTCATGAACTAGACATGTCATACCTCACTATTACTCCTTGGACTTTATATTTTGATGGATCGGTTTGCAATGAAGGGCAAGGAATTGGCATTGTGCTTGTTTCACCAAGTAATGTCTCCTTTGACTTCTCTAGCCGATTGAAAACTTATTGCACTAATAATCAAGCTGAATATGAGGCCCTCCTATTCGGCTTAAAACTTTTAAATGGTATGGGAGTAAAACATGTGAAGGTATTTGGTGATTCTCAGCTGGTTGTCCAACAAGTGTTAGAAGAATATCAATGTCTTGATGGTACTCTAAATAGTTATCTTGAGAAATGTTGGAGCATAATCCATTCTTTTGACGAATTCAGTATTCGGCGTATCTCTAGAGTTGAGAATCATAGAGCTAACAATTTGGCACAAGATGCATCAGGTTATCGGATAAAGAGAGGGAAATTTCACAAAACTGAAATTCTGATAACCAGTGCAGAGCCAAATTCCCAGGTCGCGGACCGTCCGCGTGATGACGCCGGACCGTCCGGGGTTACCAGAAATGTTCTCTTAATCGATTCGGCTGACAATGAAGCCGATGCAAGTGATTGGAGGACACCTATACTTAATTATTTACGAAATCCCAATATCAGGACAGATAAGAACATTCGGCAAACAACTTTTAAGTATGTTTTGATGAGTGATGAACTTTACCGCCGAACAGTCAATGACGTCCTGCTGAAGTGCATGGGCCTAGATGATGCTATATTAGCCATGGCCAAAGTACATGAAGGAATTTGTGGTACTCATCAATCGGCTCCAAAGATGAAGTGGTTGTTGCGAAGGACTGGTTTTTATTGGCCTAGTATGATAGCTGATTGTTTCAAGTATTACAAGGGATGCCAAGTGTGTCAAAAATTCGGCGACCTACAGTTGGTCCCTGCAGCCGAATTACATCCTATCATCAAGCCTTGGCCGTTCAGAGGATGGGGATTAGACTTTATTGGAGAAATTCATCCTTCATCATCAAAGGGGCATCAGTTTGTGTTAGTTGCCACTGACTATTTCACCAAATGGACTCAAGCCGTTGCTCTGAAAAACATGACGCACAAGGAGGTAATTGAGTTCATAACTGAGTATATTATTCATAGATTCGGCATTCCCCAGACCTTGACTACAGATCAAGGGACTTCTTTTATGTCAAAGGAGGTACGTGAATTTGCTGAATTATACAGAATTAAGCTGCTTAATTCATCTCCATATTATGCTCAGGCCAATGGACAGGCCGAGTCTAGTAATAGGACATTGATTAATTTGATAAAAAAGAAGATATCTGATAATCCTAAACATTGGCATAAGATCTTGTCCGAAGCTTTATGGGCTCATAGAATATCTAAACATAGTGCTACTAAAGTATCTCCTTTTGAGCTTGTCTATGGGCAGGAAGCAGTATTGCCTGTGGAAATAAGTTTGAATGCTGTCAGGTTCGCCAGACAAAATGATCTAACTGTCACTGATTATTATAATTCAATGATGGATAATATTGATGAGGTGACCGACAAGAGGGTGATAGCTTTGGGAGCAATAGAAAAGGACAAGATTATGGTAGCCAGGGCCTACAACAAGAAGGTCAAAGCAAAGTCATTTCAAGTAGGAGATCTGGTGTGGAAGACCATCTTGCCTCTAAGGAATAAAGACCGAAAGTTTGGGAAATGGTCGCCAAGCTGGGAGGGTCCTTATAAAGTAAAACAGGTGATGTCTGGTAACGCCTATTTGCTATAAACATTACAAGGCAAAGATTTACCAAAGGCTTTGAATGGGTGTTTCCTCAAACAGTACCATCCTAGTATGTGGCAAGATGCCTAAGAGAACTGATGTGATCACATCGAGTTAGTTGCTTTTGGTTCGCCCAGCTCCACCAAAAGGCAGGGGGGCATATGTTTGAACCATAAAAGAGCCGGCGGACGGTCCGGCCCTAAGGCCGGACGGTCCGCGGTCCGGACAGTCCGCGCCTGTGGGCCGGACGGTCCGCGCCTGTGGGCCGGACGGTCCGCGCGTGCGTAGAACAGATTAGGGTTCCGAGTTTTGTGCTGTGATTGTTAGCTAGATTCGCGGGATTAGCTCGGAATCAGTTGTTTAAAGGGTCCAGCCCCCCTCCTCTATAAATAGAGAGGTCTACGGCCGATTTATCATCATCAATCGAATCAATACAACTTATATTTCGCATTTTATCCTAGGAGTAGTTCTAGTCTAGTTTAGGTTTAGTCTTCCAATCCCCAAATTCTTCGCCTCTCTTCGACTCTACGCCGATTAGACGAGTCTAGGTCGGCCGGCCCGAGCCTAGACACCACCTAGGATCTCTCCTCCCCGACGGGGTCCCTCCCGGGGCGAGATCCAGGCGCCGCCGGCGATCTTCCGCCGCCCCTGCGCACGCGTGGACCGTCCGGCCCTAGGGCGCGGACCGTCCGGCCGTCAGGCAGGGAACCCGAGCTCCTGCACCAGGTCGCGGACCGTCCGGCCCTGTGCCGCGGACCGTCCGCGCCTGACCAGAGAGCGCCGCCGCCTCGCGCCAGGTCGCGGACCGTCCGGCCCTGTGCCGCGGACCGTCCGCGCCTGACCAGAGAGCACCGCCGCTGGTTCTCTTGAGTAATTGACGCCTCCGAAAAGACGTCAACAGGAGGCAGAGTGACTTTACATTGATTCGGGAAAGATAGAGTAAAGGATATCCTTTTAAACTCTGCGATAGACAAATCGGAGATCTCAAGTAAGTAGCAATTTAAGGATGCGCTTGCTTTTTTTTCCTTATTCGTTTTTTGTATTTTAATTTAAATTTGATGGACACGAGAGAATGTATGTAATATAATCGACTACTGACGCAGTGGTTAATCCCTGCGGCATTACATTACACCCATCCAAACTTAGCAGTGTGTTTTAGTAGGCTGGAGTTTGGGCCCTGATGGGCCACCAGTGAGTTGATTACTCTCTCGCTATTTCCCCCCTCCTTTCGTGTCCCTTGAATAGCTGCTAGCCTGCTACTATACAGTAATTAATGTAGCCATCTCCCCACGGAACGGTCGATGCATCTATCTATATAGTATTCTTTGGGTACCAAGACCCCGTTTTAGGAGGGATTCGCTTCAAGAATTCAAGAATTGCAGCTTTAGTTTTCCATCTTCACCATGAAACAACTTCAACATATTAATTAAGCGGGGTTCAAAAGTGTTTGGCTTCACACATATACTCCAGATTCTATAATATAATTAATTTGTGTGAGTTTCCTTAATTACTATTGATGATTTACGGGTGAAGAAAGAGATTTGAATCGATATGTCATGCAACCAATGGCATAGTGGGTAATTTTTGTGTAACTTCAAGAGAATGCATGAAAACAATGTTTTTGATGCACCCTCTGAGGAGCTTCAAAAATTTCATGAAATTGGCATATAGAGCTAGAGCTCGTGCAGCTAGATCTGTTTGGATAGATGAAGCTGAAATGGGCTTGAAATTCTTGAAGTGGAGCTCTCTCAAACAGGACCTAAATTATAGTTGACCTCAGTTTTATCTGAATCAAGCTTCATTCATTTTTTACTATAGTTTATAGAAAAAAATACATCAACATCTACATCATTAAATTAGTTCTATTAAAACCATCGCATTACTAAATATGCCTTAATAAGTATTTGTTAGAACTTGTACAACTTAATATATATTTGTATGAATGCAAATTTGTCCAAGATCAAAGCAATTTAAATTAGGCAAAAAAAACTGGACAATGCTAAAGTAAAGAGCATGTGAAATATAAGTGGATGTTGCACGTAATAAAGTCCATCGGATTGGTCCAAAGCAACGTGGAAATATTTGGTAATGTAGTAGGCATTAGTATTACAAGTTTATTTTAAATTGTATATGGTGTTGTAAATGTGGAATATGCGAGTTTAAGAAAAAAAAAGAGACCGTATGTATACCAACAAATATATCTTCGTAGTGCATTTATTCTAGAACTGTGATCAAAATTAGAGGTGAACATTTTAAAACCGAAACTCGAACCCAAATAGTCTGAATTGTCGTTTTATTCGAGTTTTATTCCTATATATGTTGTATTTCGGGGTATATGTTCGAGTTCGGTTGCTAACCTTTAAAACCTGAATAGACCGGATAACCCAAAATATAAAAAAAACTCTTATTATGTGATGATATTATTATGTGATTTAAGAACTTATTAGCTAAAAATTATGATGACAATATCTCTTTACGTTATTTTTTATAGTCACTTGTTCTGATAATAGTACTTCTAATTAATTGTTCATTGTATATATTTTAACAAAAGATACTACTCTCTCGACTATTTGGGTCTATTCGATATATCAAATAGATCGAACGGAAACTGTAGATCTATTCGGGTTCGGTTCCTAAAAATATTTTGAAAATTTCAGTTCTCATTGTACAGAACCCAAAATTTCACAAAACCCGAACAGACGAATTACCCTAATAAACCGAATACCCAGTCTTAGCCAAAATTAGGAATGTTTTGGATTAAATTTAGGAATAGTAAAAAAAATCAAAATTAGGAATGCTTTATGAACATAATCATGGGTATAATCTCAAATAAGCTATTCTTGAGGAGATGATGAGATTATCATAATTTTAGCTCTATATTATATAATCTGAACTTATAATCTAGGTGTTTGTTTACCCGCGAGATTATACAATAAAGATATGTTACAGTAAAAAAAGAAATAGGGTCTAAAAAAGGCAGAATAAAACCCTAGTGATGATGGTATGTGCCCTCGCTTGGTCGGTAGGTCCGTCCGTCCAACGATAGATCCAAAACGAAAACTTTAAAATTCCGTAACAACTCTCATTGTACAAAAACATCTACCCCACTAGAACAAGTTTTTTTTTTGTTTTATGTGATACAAAGGAAACATTCTTTATGCTTCACAGTCGCCATATAGTTTTTTTTTTGAGGACATTGGTCCCTTCTTGGGTATGGGACGCCAACTGGAATGACCATTTGACTTGTGATGCACACGCGCGCAGACGACGAGAAGCTCCTAGACCAAGAAAATGACCATTCCAATGATCTCCCGCTAACTACTGGCTGCCCATGGCTTTCGTCAGCGATGATGTAACGCTCCTCCTAGCTGTACCTTGTTTGCCTTGGAAGTACAGGACTCCCATCCCATGGTGGTGTTGAGAGGCGACCTGCTGTTTTCTAGTAGTAGAAAAGCTACATGTTTTAGGTAATGTTCAGGTGCGTTTCCAAAAATAAAAATAAAAAAACACGGGCTAGAGAGAGCGCACGATGGCGGCCGGCCGGAAAGTTGGTCAAACAGGTCATAAAATATGCAAGTGGGAGAAATGAATTTACCAACTTATGGGGTGTTTGGTTACCCTAAACTAAAATTTAGCCCCTGTCATATCGAATGTTTGAACCTCCGTTCCGGGTATTAAATGTAGTCGGATTATAAAACTAATTTATCAGCCGAAGATTAAAAGACGAGACGAATCTAGTCCAGTTGGTTGGGTCTATATTTCATACTCCTATTTAAAAGTCAAACGCTTGATGTGACCCGGGCTAAACTTTAGCAGGGGCAACCAAACACCCTTTTAAAACGGAGCAACTTTAAGGGCCATGGATGACGGTGCCTTAAGGCCGAAGCTTCTTGTCACACACTTGTATTGCTTTAAAAAAGTATCTCCAACAACAGCTTACTCATTCTATCTCCTATATTTATCTTTTATTTTAAACTTTACTCGAATAATACAATCTACAATGTAAAACTGTATTTTAGGTGACCATATAAATAACCCGCTAGACACAATATAAGGCTAATTAACTCCAACGACCACCCCTTCTAAATCCCCATATTCATACTTTATATTCATATTTAAATACCTCTCTCTTTCCCCTATTTCATTCCCTCTCCAATCATTCTCTCTATTGAGCTCCTCCTATACATTTCACTTGAGATATTTGACTTTTATACATTATTTTTTTTATTTTTTTTTTAAAAAATTATACAATATTTGTACCGCGGGCACGCTGGCAAAATGTGGCTATTGCTATTCCTGCCAATCTGCCATAGTCTGTGGCGCTGAGCAGTGTAACCTCGGCACCATGTGCTATGGCGCCGAGCAAAAGGGTCTAAAAACATTGTTAAGTTGTTCATGGGTTAACTGTGTTTTTAAAGAAAGGCTAAAATACAAAAAAATAGGCATAATTGAGAGTTGAGACAGGAACTAAAAAGCTGCAGCCTAAAAATCACACACAAAAAAGTAAATGGTGGTGGGAGAAGTGGTAGATGCTAAAACTTGTCTAGGATCTCCACGGTGCAAGAGAGGATACATGTTGCATTTTCGTGGGAAGTGTATCTTCTGGTCATCTTAATCGTAACAAATCAACATGTTGCTTGTTTAGATCAATGATGCTAAAGTTTTAAAAGTGCATTCATCTCTTTTGTGAGTTTTGGTGATTTGGATAACAACACATTTAAAGGTCTAACAAGTTTGTTAAGTGTTGAACAGGAAATTCAGTATGATGAACATACTTGAATAGTGTATAATGATTAATGAACAAAGATTCAACAAAAGGTTAAATAACCAGTGAGACAATGCAAATGGATATAATATGATCTCTATATTGGTTTGAATATATGGACAATACCTAAGAAATCACTACAAGCATATGATCAGAATAGAGGATGAAGTGATTAAGAGGATTGGTCAAGCCAAAGTGAACAAGATATGAGGAATCGTGAATTGGCTTGACCATGTTACTATCAGTCCATATATGCTTCTATAAGAATCAAACTAGAGCTTAATTGATCTTAACAGTTATATCTAGAAGGCATTCAAGCAAGGTTCACAATATTGAAGAAATGATTCTCTCAATGGATGATCAATATGATGTGACTCAAGAATGGCTTGATAGGGTGAAGATAGCAATGAAAGGGCTTCGAGGAACTAAGAGAAGGTGAAGGCCAAGCGACGGCTTGTGGACCGAGGTACCATGGCTAAGGTGAATAAGAGAGTACTTGCACTAAGTCGATGAACTAATCAGCTATGAAGAGTTATAACATGTTGATGCATCAGTAAGGTGACTTGAAGCCATGATTTGAACTCATATATGGTGATATGGTACAAGTCACATGGTTTGATTTGTGTTTGCTTCAAAAGGTGAGACAAAGATGTTTGTGATCCTTATGAAGCAACGCCATGAAGAAATCACACATGAGACACCAATTACTCAAGGAGTTTACTTAATTATATTTTATTTAACTTGAGTATAGAAATCATCATACTATCAAGGGGGATCCAAAAAGAAGGTTGGTGTTTGCCAAAGCTCAAGCCTCTATATTCAAAAGCTATTTCAAAAAAACAAAATCCCTTGGACAGTCTGTGTCTGACTGTTGTTAGGATTGAGAAACTGAGAGTGTTCCTGTTGAAAAGCAGTTGAGCTTTTTCAGCTGAGTTGAACTTTAGCTGAGTTGAGCTTCTTCAGCTACAATTGAGCTTTTTCAGCTGAGTTGAACTTCAGCTGAGTTGAGCTTCTTCAGCTGTAGTTGAGCTTTTTTCAGCTAAGTTGAACTTCAGCTGAGTTGAGCTTCTTCAGCTGCAGTTGATCTTTTTTAGCTGAGTTGAGCTTCTTCAGCTATAGTTGAGCTTTCTGAGTTGAACTTCAGCTGGGTTGAACTTCTTCAACTGCAGCTGAACTTCAACTTCAACTGTGAACCTTTTTGACTATACACTAGTTGAACTTGCATCTAGGCCAGTTAAACTAGGTTTTCTCTCCTGAACTCTCTGGTCAAGACCAGTTCAACTGGTCCTAAGGGGCAGTTGTCTCCTGAACTCTCTGGTCAAGACCAGTTCAACTGGTCCTAAGGGGAAGTTCAACTGGTCTCTGACCCCTCTGACCTCTGACCAACAGTCTGCCAGTCAGACTGGCGAACAAGTCGATAGAGTTGTCAGGGGCGGTTCAGCCGCCCCCCATAGGGCGGTTCAACTGTTTTGTCAACTTGGTCAGACTGCGCGTCAGTCTTCCGGCCAGTCAGACTGGCAGACAGTCTGCCAGGTCTAAGTATACTTTAGTCATTATAATATCATAGTTTAAAATACTACAATATACTTTAGTCATGATAATACCATAGTTTAAAATACTACGGTTTTAGAAACTGATGTATAGATCTAAGTTTAGTATACTTTAAGAACAACTACAGTATTCACAATCCTTTAGTTTTGAAAATAGAGATTTTAGCTAACTTGCCAAACACTTGTCTGTATTATTGTTTGATAATGTTGGATCTTTTATGGGCTTGGCCCATTTATTGAATAAACTCTAAGGTGTGTAATGGTGGAGAATACCAATAGTACCACATTGGAAGTCCAAGGGTCTTTTGCCTTGACTTATATGGTGGGATTTATTCCACTTAACTTGAGAAGTCAAGAAATGGACAAGGGCGTGCCACACGCGCGCGCGCGCCGCCGCCGCCGCCGCCGGCCGGGCTGGGCCGGGCGTGGCGTGGCGTGGCGAGGCGAGGCGAGGCGAGGCAGGCAGGCGAGCGGGCGTGGTGTGGTTGTGTTAATTTTTAGCACTCACTAACCGCGTACTTCAGCCGAGTGACCCTGTCTCTTCGTCAGCCGAGTGACTCTATCCCTTCGTCAGCCTGCCGAGTGACCCTTCTCCTTCAGCTGGCCGACTTATGGCGTGACTCGGCGAGTGCTGGCCGACTCATGGCATAACTCGGCGAGAGCTGGCCGACTCTTGGCGTGACTCGGCGACCTTTCTCCTTCAACTTCCCTCTGCGAGAGGTTAAATAGAGGAGCACCCCTGTCACTCGGACACGCGAACACACTACTTTCAGAATCACAGTCCAGCCGCCGAGTGAGGGTATTCCCATCTCGTGACTCTGCACGCACAGAGAAGCGAGAGGGCAGGTGCCTCCGAAGCCGGTGCCGTTCGAGACCTTGCACGGGGGATCGGCAATTAGGTTTTTGGGGAGCGTCTACGCGACTGCCCAAATCGTCTTCTTCCTGGAGACATGACAATTGAAGTTGGACAAGGATCTAGATCCTCGGAGCGCATGGGAGGGTATGATCAATTCATCTCCTCACTATTTTACATTCTGCAAATTATATATGTTCATACCTGCTGTTTTATTTATAGCCATAAATTTATCCAATCTGTTTTGTCGTATTATATCATGACATGTCTGATGCCTGATTATACTAGTAATATGATAAATCTGTTTGTCTTAATTTTACAGTTATGCTGTTTATGTTGCTATCTGTTTATTTTCAGTTGTTCCATAATAATACATGTTCCATGTTTATATGCTTATTATATTTCTATGATTCATATGCTTTATGTTCTCCTGATCCATATTGTTATGGATATATCTGTGATAGTGATTTCTATAATTAAACATATTTTATATGTCATCATCATAATGTTAATTTATGGAATTAAAATGATATGGAAAATGCCTATATTTCTAACAATCCAAAAACCTAATGTTAGGCATTTTTCTGTCAGAGGTTTTGCTGCTGTGTTAAAGCCTGATCCGTTTGATGGTAAAAACTTCTTGATATGGAAAGCTAAGATGGAATTGTGGCTAACTGCAATGTCTTGTTTTCATGCCGCTGAGGGCAAGCCTGCCAACTTACCTCCTGAGGATGAGGCTAAGTTTAAGGCTGAAGACAACCTCTTTCGAGGAGCAGTAATTAGCGCACTAGATACAAAATTCCAGAAAAGCTATATCATTCTTCCCACAGGGAAAGAGCTGTGGGATGCTCTTGTTGGAAAGTTTGGAGTTACTGACGCTGGTAGCGAGCTGTACCTCATGGAGCAGCTGTATGACTACAAGATGGTTGAGAACCGATCTGTAGTGGAACAGGCTCATGAGTTCCAGGCACTAGCTAAGGAACTCGAACTTTTTCCTTGTCCTTTGCCTGACAAGTTTGTGGCTGGCGGTATAATCGCCAAGTTGCCACCTTCTTGGAAGGACTTTGCTACCTCTCTCAAACATAAGAGACAAGAGTTCAATGTGGAGGAGCTCATTGGTACTCTTGATGTTGAGGAAAGAGCTAGATCAAAGGACAATGGAAAAGGTGTGGAGACCTCTACTGCTAATGTGGTGCAGAAGAGAAACTTCCGCAAGTTTAACAAGAAGAAAAACCAAAACAAACCAGAGAACGCAAATAAACCTGTTCATACAGCACAGTTTAAAAAGAAGAACAACAATAACAAGGGAAAGGGAGGTTGCTTTGTCTGTGGCAGTGATCAACATTGGGCTAGAGAGTGCCCTGATCGCAAGTTCACTCAGGACAAGAAATCAGCTAATGTTGTAACCACTGAAACTGGAGATGGAACATCTGGGTATGGTAATTCTTTACCATTTGTTCTCTCAGTTTGTAATTCACCTGAGTGGTGGATGGACAGTGGTGCAAATATTCATGTGTGTGCTGATGCCTCTATGTTCTCCTCCTACCAGGTCGGGAGGTCTGGCGCCTTGTTAATGGGAAATGGGTCGCGTGCTCATGTTCTTGGTGTTGGTACGGTCATTCTGAAGTTTACTTCGGGAAAGACGGTGCCATTGAAGAGCGTGCAGCATGTGCCCTCTATCAAGAAGAATCTCGTTAGCGCATCTATGCTATGTCGAGATGGATACAAAGTTGTTCTTGAGTCTAATAAATGTGTTGTGTCGAAACATGGTACTTTTGTTGGTAAAGGATATGATTGCGGAGGGTTGTTCCGCTTATCACTGCATGATGTGTGTAATAAACTCGTGAATTCTGTTCATTTTTCTGATGAGTCGGATTTATGGCATTCACGTTTTTGTCATGCAAGCTTTGGCTGTCTTATGCGGTTAGCAAATATAAATTTAATTCCTAAATTTAACTTGGTCAAAAAGTCTAAGTGCCATGTGTGTGTTGAATCAAAACAACCTCGCAAGCCTCACAAGGTTGCTGAGGCGAGGAGTTTGGCACCTCTAGAACTTGTTCATTCTGATCTGTGCGAGATGAATGGAATTTTGACCAAAGGTGGTAAAAGATACTTTCTCACTTTTATAGATGACTCCACTAGATTTTGCTATGTGTATCTCTTAAAAACAAAAGATGAAGCGTTCAATTATTTTAAGGCCTACAAAGCTGAAGTAGAGAACCAACTTGAGAGGAAAATAAAACGTTTAAGGTCCGACCGAGGTGGAGAATATTTCTCTAATATGTTCGATGAGTTCTGCGTGGAACATGGTATTATTCATGAGAGGACACCGCCATTCTCACCACAATCCAATGGGATTGCTGAAAGGAAAAACCGCACTCTAACAGATTTGGTGAATGCCATGTTGAGTACAGCGGGATTATCCAAGGCATGGTGGGGTGAGGCGATTTTGACAGCATGTCATGTCCTGAATAGAGTTCCAACAAAGAACAAAGAGATCACTCCATTTGAGGAATGGGAAAAGAGAAGAGTAAATCTCTCGTATTTGCGCACTTGGGGTTGCTTGGCTAAAGTGAATGTGCCAATCAACAAAAAGCGTAAACTTGGGCCTAAAACTGTTGACTGTATATTCCTTGGGTACTCTTTTCACAGCACTGGGTATAGGTTCTTAATTATAAAATCTGATGTGCCTGATATGTATGTTGATACTATCATGGAATCAAGAGACGCAACATTTTTTGAGAATGAGTTTCCCATGAAGAATACACCTAGTGATACAAGTCATGAGACTATAATTCCCCATGAGCACGAACTGTCGATTCCTATAGATCATGCTGAGGATTCTCACGTGCACATCCCTGAGGAGGATGACACTATAGTCACTCGAAAGAGCAAGAGACAGAGGGTTGCAAAATCCTTTGGTAATGACTTTATAGTGTACCTTGTGGAAGACACACCAACTACCATTAGTGAGGCATATTCCTCTCCTGATGCTGACTTATGGAAGGAAGCAGTAAGGAGTGAGATGGAATCTATTATGTCTAATGGAACTTGGGAGGTCGTTGACCGTCCTTATGGTTGTCAACCTATAGGTTGCAAATGGATCTTCAAGAAAAAGCTTAGGCCTGATGGTACAATCGAGAGGTACAAGGCAAGGCTTGTGGCCAAAGGATATACCCAAAAGGAGGGTGAAGATTTCTTTGATACCTACTCACCAGTGGCTCGATTGACTACAATTCGCACATTAATAGCCGTGGCAGCCTCTTATGGTCTTATCATTCATCAGATGGATGTTAAGACAGCTTTCCTAAATGGAGAGTTGGATGAGGAGATCTATATGGATCAGCCAGAAGGGTTTATTGCGGATGGTCAAGAGAACAAGGTGTGCAGGTTGATAAAATCATTGTATGGCCTAAAACAAGCACCTAAGCAATGGCATGAAAAGTTTGATAATACTCTTACAGCAGCTGGCTTTGTTGTAAATGAATCTGACACGTGTGTATACTATCGGTATGGTGGGGGTGAGTCTGTTATGCTGTGTCTTTATGTTGATGACATTTTGATCTTTGGATCAAATCTCAATGTGATTGAGGAAGTTAAAAATCTTCTATCGAGCAATTTCGAGATGAAAGATTTGGGAGAAGCTGATGTCATTCTAAACATCAAGCTTGTTAGAGAAGCTGATGGTGGGGTAACTTTGTTACAATCCCATTATGTGGAAAAGGTATTGAGTCGCTTTGGTTTTAGTGACTGTGATCCTGCTCCAACACCTTATGACCCCAGTGTGCTATTAAGAAAGAATCGGAGAATAGCAAGGGATCAATTGACATACTCCCAGATCATTGGCTCGCTCATGTACCTTGCAAGTGCAACAAGGCCAGACATCTCTTATGCTGTGAGTAAGCTAAGTCGGTTTGTGTCGAAACCAGGAGATGATCACTGGCGTGCTCTTGAGAGAGTGTTGCGGTATTTGAAAGGTACTATGACATACGGTATTCATTATACCGGAAACCCAAAAGTGCTGGAAGGCTATTGTGATGCCAACTGGATTTCTGATGCTGATGAGCTTTATGCCACAAGCGGATATGTGTTTCTGTTTGGAGGTGGCGCTGTTTCCTGGAAGTCTTGCAAGCAGACTATCTTAACGAAGTCTACAATGGAAGCAGAACTCGCAGCATTAGACACTGCTGGGGCTGAGGCCGAGTGGCTTCGTGATTTCCTATTGGACTTACCGGTAGTTGAAAAACCGATACCGGCTATTTCCATGAACTGTGATAACCAAACGGTGATTACAAAGGTTAACAGTTCTAGGAATAACATGAAGTCTACAAGGCATGTTAAGAGGAGATTGAAATCTGTCAGAAAGTTGAAAAACTCCGGAGTTATAACTGTGGATTATGTCCACACATCGAATAATCTGGCAGATCAATTCACTAAGGGTCTATCACGCAATGTGATAGAAAGTGCATCGAGGGAAATGGGTATGAGACCCATGTGAGATCTACTCTAGTGGTAACCTGCTCTATGTGATCGGAGATCCCGTGAAGTAGAGTGGAGAAACAAGCTAGGAGTAGGTTGTGAGGAAAGATCCCTTTCTTAACTCATTTCTGATGCACATCTTTCCTTTCTGTAAGGCAGGATGGTGTTTACCTTAATGTATTCCAAGAGTCTTATAAAGGTGAGATGTTGTCCTACAGAACATCTTTTGAGGAATACACCTATATGAGTCAGACTGCTGGTCACAGTCTATGGGACTTGGGTAATCCCTAAATACTCATGAAAGGCACTGAAGTGTGACTTATATGCTTCTAAACAGCGGGAATACCCTTTTGCAGCCTAGTATCAGCAAAGGATTTGAGTGAATCTTATTTCGCACAAAACTGTCAATTCAAGGCATAGTCCATTGTTCAGTTGTGAATGAGTGAAACTCTTATTCTAGATGGATGTTCAACTTAACAGTCTCCATCGAAACACTGGTATATCAAAGGATTGTGATTCTGATACTTCATCATTACAAACCCTAGAGTTTGGTGGGGATTGTTGGATCTTTTATGGGCTTGGCCCATTTATTGAATAAACTCTAAGGTGTGTAATGGTGGAGAATACCAATAGTACCACATTGGAAGTCCAAGGGTCTTTTGCCTTGACTTATATGGTGGGATTTATTCCACTTAACTTGAGAAGTCAAGAAATGGACAAGGGCGTGCCACACGCGCGCGCGCGCCGCCGCCGCCGCCGCCGGCCGGGCCGGGCCGGGCGTGGCGTGGCGTGGCGAGGCGAGGCGAGGCGAGGCGAGGCAGGCAGGCAGGCAGGCAGGCAGGCGAGCGGGCGTGGTGTGGTTGTGTTAATTTTTAGCACTCACTAACCGCGTACTTCAGCCGAGTGACCCTGTCTCTTCGTCAGCCGAGTGACTCTGTCCCTTCGTCAGCCTGCCGAGTGACCCTTCTCCTTCAGCTGGCCGACTTATGGCGTGACTCGGCGAGTGCTGGCCGACTCATGGCATAACTCGGCGAGAGCTGGCCGACTCTTGGCGTGACTCGACGACCTTTCTCCTTCAACTTCCCTCTGCGAGAGGTTAAATAGAGGAGCACCCCTGTCACTCGGACACGCGAACACACTACTTTCAGAATCACAGTCCAGCCGCCGAGTGAGGGTATTCCCATCTCGTGACTCTGCGCGCACAGAGAAGCGAGAGGGCAGGTGCCTCCGAAGCCGGTGCCGTTCGAGACCTTGCACGGGGGATCGGCAATTAGGTTTTTGGGGAGCGTCTACGCGACTGCCCAAATCGTCTTCTTCCTGGAGACATGACAATTGAAGTTGGACAAGGATCTAGATCCTCGGAGCGCATGGGAGGGTATGATCAATTCATCTCCTCACTATTTTACATTCTGCAAATTATATATGTTCATACCTGCTGTTTTATTTATAGCCATAAATTTATCCAATCTGTTTTGTCGTATTATATCATGACATGTCTGATGCCTGATTATACTAGTAATATGATAAATCTGTTTGTCTTAATTTTACAGTTATGCTGTTTATGTTGCTATCTGTTTATTTTCAGTTGTTCCATAATAATACATGTTCCATGTTTATATGCTTATTATATTTCTATGATTCATATGCTTTATGTTCTCCTGATCCATATTGTTATGGATATATCTGTGATAGTGATTTCTATAATTAAACATATTTTATATGTCATCATCATAATGTTAATTTATGGAATTAAAATGATATGGAAAATGCCTATATTTCTAACAGATAATACTACAATATTTTCCAAAATTATGAAAAAAACTTCCCTCCTAAACACCTCCTAAAGTTTAGCACATAAGCGATGCATGAAAAGAAACGGTATCATCCTAAATAAAAGGAACTATTAGTTATAGATAGAATTTCTCTCACAATTCAAATACAATTAGTGCGATGTTTGCAAACTATATTAAGTGTAAATGCATAGCACTATACCTTGTTTTTTTTGGGTTGGACGCACGATACAATACAAGGATATAGTAGGATATGTGACAAGACGGCGCGAGGCTGTCGTGTGGTCCGTTGGTGCGGCTAGCTGTTTCGGTGGCGTCAGTGAAGGGGCCCATGCCGCCGTGTCGTCCAATACCAGCGGCCAGAGCCTCGTCACCTGTCGGTGGCCGCTGTACGGTAGCCTGGCGCTGCGATTTGCGAATCACCGCCGCCAGCACAGCTGCTTCTGCACCTCCACAGCTCCACTCCACCGCGGCACCGCCCCACGAGCAGGAGCAGGAGCACAACACAAACCACGGGCGCAGTTAGTGCCAGACTGTAGTCCTGTGTCCGTGACTCCGCACGTCGTCAATAGCGTGTCATTTGCTTCGCTTTGGGTAGGTCATCTCCAGCACATTTATTGTGTCATCTCCGGTACTATCATTTATTTTAAATTTCACTCTAGCTTCACATTTCCTATTTTAGAACAGATTATGCTATCTGTCAGATCCCCTATATCATTCTCTATTTTAAACTTCACTCTATAAACACTATCAATCATTATCATCTATAATCCTATGTCTCCCATATTTTACACTACCCGCTAGAGACAGTCTTATAGGTTGTCTGACCTAACCAATACGACCTAATTTGCTCAAAAAAACCTGATCCAACCAATACAATAAGCAAGTACATGCCATAGTTTTTGACCCGTAACAATCCACGGCCTAGACACATACCATAATTTTTTTTTATCTAAAACTCGACCCACCTCAAAAAAACCTCGACCTAACACATCCAACATGTGGGAAATAGATATACATAGGTCATGTCACATGAATACATCCATGGGCCACTTAAACAGACCCCCCATAAGTAGAACACCAAGATGTGCTATTGGATCGACCCCCTTCAAGAGAAACATGTACTATCTGAAGGATAACACGCTCAGCCAGAAGGATTCCGAAGAAATACGACACAAAGACGTTATCCGCGCGCATATGTTGCAGAGGGGCCAATAGAATTCCGAATAACGCGCCCCACATGCAACCGGATAGCTAGGGGTGGGCACTTTTTTTTACCAAAAACCGAAAATCAAACCGAACTGAAATTTCGGTTTTTTCGGTAGTTCGGTTCGGTTTCGGTTTTTGTATCTCAGAAGTTCAGTTTTCGGTATCGTAATCGGTTTTCACCGTATACCGAACCGAAATACCAAAAAACCGAATACCAAACTTTATCAATTCTAAAATTTGACTATTCGTTTATGTGAACTAAATGTATAAAGCAATTAAATTGTTATTCACTTATTTATATGTGATGTATGATGTATCTCTAAATATTTGTATCTATATAATTTTTATTTTTTAAAATTATGTGTAATCTATCATATAAACTTGATGTATGTGTTGTCTTGAGTATAAGTTTGGTATTCGGTTTTGACCGAAAAACCGAAGTAAAAAACCGAAACCGAACTTCTCGGTTTTTCATTCTTTAGAAAACCGATCGGTTTCTAATATCTAGAAAACCGAAGTTTTTTAAAACCGAAAAACCGAACCGAAGTTTTAAAAAAACCGAATGCCCAGCCCTACAGATAGCGGATCTTTCGACGCTAAACTCGGAGGGAAGCAACTGTCGAAAGAGTCGGCGCGCAAGAATAGCAAAAGTAGATAAGTTTTCACGATCTGTAAAAGGATACCTCCCTAGTCGTCTATATAAGGCTAGGGAGGTACCCTAACAAAACGAATCCCTCTCTTTCACCACCATAACGCCCACCAGTAGACTAATATGAGATCTCATCCACCGCTACCCGCTAATCATCTGTAACCCCAAGCAAACTCAATACTCAGCATCACACATGACGTAGGGTATTACGCATTTAGGCGACCCGAACCTGTATAATTCTCTTGTATTCCGACGTGCACCTGCACGTACCATCGAGTTGCGATCAACGTCGCCGTCCTTCCAAAAACAATACGTGGGTAACCTGTAGTGCACGATCGAGACTAAACACCAACAAAACAAAAAAGTATGAGCCAACCAACTCGATGAAACACTAGGCACAGATTAGATATAGGCTCTGCTAGACGACCCGCGATCCAAACTCGATCGGACCATAGAAATAGTGCATGGCTAAGTAGAGCAAGGTGGCGTTTGGTCCGCGGCTACGATGAGAATCCAGTAGACTGAATCCACGTGCTAAACCAAACATCACTGGTTTTGTATATTGGATAATGCGCTGCTAGAGACTATTCACTATTATTATATATATATATATATATATATATATATATATATATATATATATATATATATATATATATCAAGCACTCGTATGAGCCCTTTTAAATATATTTTTGTTATAGACAAACATGCACTCGATTGCCCACGCACGGTTTCCCACCCCTATATTTGACTCTCCTAAATTTATCCTTTAAATAAATATTCTCTATATTTTACAACACTAAAAAATTCTGTTTTCTATATATTTTATATTTCGAGCGGCATTCTCTAAACTAGGTTCAATATATCTATCGAGGACCATAATTAGGGGTACCATCAAGGCTCCTAAATCTCAGCTGGTAACCCCCATCAGCACAAAGCTGCAAAGGCCTGATGGGTGCGATTAAGTCAAGGATCGGTCCATTCGAGGGACGCGATCACGCCTCGCCCGAGCCCAGCCTCGGGCAAGGGCAGCCGACCCCGGAGGACCTACGTCTCGCCCGAAGACCCCCTCCAGCAACGGACACACCTTCGGCTCGCCCGAGGCCCAGTCTTCACTAAGAAGTAACCTTGGCCATATTGCCACGCCAACCGACCAAATCGCAGGGGCATTTAATGCAAAGGTGGCCTGACACCTTTATCCTGACGCGCGCCCTCCAGTCGACAGAGCCGAAGTGACCGCAGTCACTTCGCCGCTCCACTGACCGGTCTGACAAGAAGACAGCGCCGCCTGCGCCGCTCCGACTGCTGAGCCACTCGACAGAGTGAGGCTGACAGCAGCCAAATCCGGCCTCAGGCGTCATAGGAAACTCCGCTCCGCCCGACCCAGGGCTCGGACTCGGGCTCAGCCCCGAAAGACGGCGAACTCCGCTCCGCCCGACCCAGGGCTCGGACTCGGGCTCAGCCCCGGAAGACGGCGAACTCCGCTCCGCCCGACCCAGGGCTCGGACTCGGGCTCAGCCCCGGAAGACGGCGAACTCCGCTCCTCCCGACCCAGGGCTCGGACTCAGGCTCAGCCCCGAAGGACGACGAACTCCGCTTCGCCCGACCCTAGGGCTCGGACTCAACCCTGGCCTCAGCCGACGGTCTCCGCCTCGTCCGACCCGGGGGCTCGGACTCGACCTCGACCTTGGAAGACAGACTCAACCTCGACCTCGGAGGAGCCTCCACCTCGCCCAACCTAGGGCACGGAACGATCACGTCAACAGGAAGCGCCATCATTACCCTACCCCAAGCTGACTCAGGCTACGGGGAACAAGACCGGCGTCCCATCTGGCTCGCTCCACTATACGAGTAATGATGGCGCCCCGCATGCCCTGTGACGACGGCGGCTCTCAGCCCCCTTACGGAAGCAAGAGGACGTCAGCAAGGACTCGACAGCCCCGACAGCTGTCCTTCTGCCAGGCTCCAGCGCTCCTCCGACGGCCACGACACCACGCGAACTGGGTGCCAAGACCTCTCCGGCTGCCACGATGGCATGTACTTAGGGCGCTAGCTCTCCCCCGCTAGACACGTTAGCACACTGCTACACCCCCATTGTACACCTAGGTCCGCTCCTTACGCCTATAAAAGGGAGGTCCAGGGCCCTCTTACAGAGGGTTGGTCGCGCGAGGAAGGACGGGACGGCACTCGCGCAGGGCCGCTCGCTCCCTCCCGCGTGGACGCTTGTAACCCCTACTGCAAGCGCACCCGACCTGGGCGCGGGGCTAACACGAAGGCCGCGGGTTCCACCTCCCACGCCTGTCTCCCTCCGGTTGCTTTCTTCCCCCCTTCACGTTCCGCCTCGCGCCGACCCATCTGGGCTGGGGCACGCGGCGACATTTCACTCGTCGGTCAAGGGACCCCCTGGGTTTCGAAACACCGACAGTTGGCGCGCCAGGTAGGGGCCTGCTGCGTGTTGACGAACGGCTTACCGTCAAGCTCCAGATGGGCAGTCTCCAGCAACCTCTCCAACCCGGGACGGTGCTTCGTTTTGGGAGTCTTGAGTTCATGTCCTTCGACGGAAGCTACGACATGATACTCCTTCCCCCGCCGCACGACAGCGACAATGGCGGTCGACAATCCGCCCGCCGGCGGGGAAATCGACGACGCCTTCCCCACGTGGTGGAAGAACGACATTCGGGCTTGTCCCGTCCCCTCCCCCGCCGACGGAGGAGGAGGTGGGGCAACCAAGGCCAAGCAGGAGGCGGCACCTCGTTGGCTGTCGAGCGAGTCGACGGCGCCGGCGCCCCAACGGAGAGCGCGTCGGGCATCGACCTCGCGTCTGAGACGAAAACGAGCGCCATCTCCCCGCAACACACCAACCTCAAGCAAACGGACGACGCCAGCACGCTCGCGAAGGACTTGCTGGGCGTCACCCTCGTACCTGAGACGACGGTGCAGTCAGTCCCTGACGCGACTTCGTCACCGCCCGTCGACCAAAAGGTACCGACCGATTCCCATCTCGCGTCTTTTGGATTCGGCCTCGACCCGCCAAGCGACTCCGCTTCGATGCACACTCCCATAGAGGCGAGCCCAAACCCTCTGGGGTATCGTGTGCGGTCACCCTGGGACCGGCTGACGGCCGACTCGACCTACGGGCCCTCGGGGTCCGAGGAAGATGGCGAGCCCGACCTCTGTTGGGATTTCTCCGGACTTGGTAACCCCAGTGCCATGCGGGACTTCATGACCGCATGCGACTACTGCCTTTCCGACTGTTCTGACGGTAGCCGCAGCCTCGACGACGAGGACTGCGGCCCAAGTCATGAATGTTTCCACGTCGATCTAGGGGGTCCCGGCGAAGCCAACCATCTCAGTATGCCGGAGAACGGTGATCCCCCTAGGCTCGTGCCTCGCGTTGACATCCTTCGGGAGCTAGCTGTGGTCCCCATCCCGGTGGGGGGTCCTGACCCACAGCTCGAGCAAATCCGCGAGAGGCAGGCCAGGCTCGACGAGGGAGCAGGAACACTTGTGCCGATCCGCCGGGACATCGGGCAGGAATGGGCGGGCTAACCTCCGGCCGGAGAAGCACGTCATCTCCCCCAAGGCATCCAGCACCGCATCGCCGACGACGTCAGGGTAAGGCCGCCACCGGACTCCAGTGGAGTCGGCCAGAACCTGGCTGCAGCGGCGATACTTCTCCGCGCGATGCCGGAGCCATCAACCACCGAGGGGCGGCGTATCCAGGGAGAGCTCAAGAATCTCCTGGAGGACGCCGCGGTCCGACGGGCCGAAAGCTCCGCCTCCCGAAGGCAGGGGTACCCCTCGAAACATCGCGCCGCGACTTCCCGATTCATGCGGGAAGCCTCGGTCCATACCGGGCGCATGCACGACACAGCGCCTGTGGCCCCGGGTCGCCTCGGCAACGAGCGCCATCATCACAGCCGTTGGGCCCACCTCGACGAGAGGGTACGCCGAGGCTACCACCCCAGGCGTGGGGGACGTTACGACAGCGGGGAGGATCAGAGTCCTTCGCCCGAACCACCCGGTCCACAGGCTTTCAGCCACGCCATACGACGGGTGCCGTTCCCGACCCGGTTCCGAACCCCGACTACTATCACAAAGTATTCGGGGGAGACGAGACCGGAACTGTGGCTTGCGGACTATCGGCTGGCCTGCCAACTGGGTGGAACGGACGATGATAATCTCATCATCCGCAACCTCCCCCTGTTTCTCTCCGACACCGCTCGAGCCTGGCTGGAGCACCTGCCCCCGGGGCAGATCTCCAACTGGGACGACCTGGTCCAAGCCTTCGCCAGCAATTTCCAAGGCACGTACGTGTGCCCTGGAAACTCCTGGGATCTCCGAAGCTGCCGCCAGCAGCCGGGAGAGTCTCTCCGGGACTACATCCGGCGATTCTCGAAGCAGCGCACCGAGCTGCCCAACGTCACCGATTCAGATGTCATCGGCGCGTTCCTCGCCGACACCACCTGCCGCGACCTGGTGAGCAAGCTGGGTTGCAAGACCCCCACCAGGGCGAGCGAGCTGATGGACATCGCCACCAAGTTTGCCTCTGGCCAGGAGGCGGTTGAGGCCATCTTCCGGAAGGACAAGCAGCCCCAGGGCCGCCCGCCGAAAGATGTTCCCGAGGCGTCAACTCAGCGCGGCACCAAGAAGAAGGGCAAGAAGAAGCCGCAAGCGAAACGCGACGCCGCCGACGCGGACCTTGTCACCGTCGCCGAGTACAAGAACCCTCGGAAACCTCCCGGAGGTGCCAACCTTTTCGACAAGATGCTCAAGGAGCCGTGCCCCTATCATCAGGGGCCCGTCAAGCACACCCTTGAGGAGTGTGCCATGCTTCGACGACACTTCCACAAGGCCGGGCCACCCGCGGAGGGTGGCAAGGCCCTCGACGATGCTAAGAAGGAAGATCACAAGGCGGGAGAGTTCCCCGAGGTCCGCGACTGCTTCATGATCTATGGCAGGCAAGTGGCGAACGCCTCGGCTCGGCACCGCAAGCAAGAGCGTCGGGAGGTCTGCTCGGTAAAGGTGGCGGCACCAGTCTACCTAGACTGGTCTGACAAGCCCATCACCTTTGACCAGGCCGACCATCCCGACCATGTGCCGAGCCCGGGGAAGTACCCGCTCGTTGTCGACCCCATCATCGGCAACGTCAGGCTCACCAAGGTCCTCATGGACGGAGGTAGTAGCCTCAACATCATCTACGCCGAGACCCTCGGGCTCCTGCGGATCGATCTGTCCTCGGTCCGGACGGGTGCTGCGCCTTTCCACGGGATTATCCCCGGGAAGCGCGTCCAACCCCTCGGACAACTCGATCTACCCGTCTGCTTCGGGACACCCTCCAACTTTCGAAGGGAGACCCTCACGTTCGAAGTGGTCGGGTTTCGAGGAACCTACCACGCAGTGTTGGGGAGGTCATGCTACGCCAAGTTCATGGTCATCCCCAACTACACCTACCTCAAGCTCAAGATGCCGGGCCCCAACGGGGTCATCACCGTCGGGCCCATGTACCGACACGCGTACGAATGCAATGTGGAGTGCGTGGAGTACGCCGAGGCCCTCACCGAGTCCGAGGCCCTCATCGCCGACCTGGAGAACCTCTCTAGGGAGGCGCCAGACGTGAAGCGCCACGCCGGCAACTTCGAGCCAGCGGAGACGGTTAAGTCCGTCCCTCTCGACCCCTGCGACGACGCCTCCAAGCAGATCCGGATCGGCTCCGAGCTCGACCCCAAATAGGAAGCAGTGCTCGTCGACTTTCTCCGCGCAAACGCCGACGTTTTCGCGTGGAGTCCCTCGGACATGCCCGGCATACCGAGGGAAGTCGCCGAGCACTTGCTGGATATCCGAGCTGGAGCCCGACCCGTGAAGCAGCCTCTGCGCCGATTCGACGAAGAAAAGCGCAGAGCCATAGGCGAGGAGATCCACAAGCTAATGGCGGCAGGGTTCATCAAAGAGGTATTCCATCCCGAATGGCTTGCCAACCCTGTGCTTGTGAGAAAGAAAGGGGGGAAATGGCGGATGTGTGTAGACTACACTGGTCTAAACAAAGCATGTCCGAAAGTTCCCTACCCTCTGCCTCGCATCGATCAAATTGTGGATTCCACTGCTGGGTGTGAAACCCTGTCTTTCCTCGATGCCTACTCAGGGTATCACCAGATCAGGATGAAAGAGTCCGACCAGCTCGCGACTTCTTTCATCACGCCCTTTGGCATGTACTGCTATGTTACCATGCCATTCGGCTTGAGGAATGCGGGTGCAACGTACCAGCGATGTATGAACCATGTGTTCGGCGAACACATCGGCCGAATGGTCGAGGCCTACGTCGATGACATCGTAGTCAAGACGAGGAAAGCCTCTGACCTCCTTTCCGACCTTGAAGTGACATTCCGATGTCTCAAGGCGAAAGGCGTGAAGCTTAATCCCGAAAAGTGTGTCTTCGGGGTCCCCCGAGGCATGCTCTTGGGGTTCATCGTCTCCGAGCGGGGCATCGAAGCCAACTCGGAGAAGATCGCAGCCATCACCAGCATGGGGCCCATCAAGGACTTGAAAGGCGTACATAGGGTCATGGGATGCCTCGTGGCTCTGAGCCGTTTCATCTCGCGCCTCGGCGAAAGAGGCCTGCCTCTGTACCGCCTCTTAAGGAAGGCCGAGTGCTTCGCTTGGACCCCTGAGGCCGAGGAAGCCCTCGGGAACCTGAAGGCGCTCCTCACGAACGCGCCCATCTTGGTGCCCCCCGCTGCCGGAGAAGCCCTCTTGATCTACGTCGCCGCGACCACTCAGGTGGTTAGCGCCGCGATTGTGGTTGAGAGACGAGAAGAGGGGCATGCATTGCCCGTCCAGAGGTCAGTCTACTTTATCAGTGAGGTACTGTCCGAGACCAAGATCCGCTACCCACAAATCTAGAAGCTGCTGTACGCGGTGATCCTGACGCGGCGGAAGTTGCGACACTACTTCGAGTCTCATCCGGTAACTGTGGTGTCATCCTTCCCCCTGGGGGAGATCATCCAGTCCCGAGAGGCCTCAGGTAGAATTGCAAAGTGGGCGGTGGAGATCATGGGCGAGACGATCTCGTTCGCCCCTCGGAAGGCCATCAAGTCCCAGGTCTTGGCGGACTTCGTGGCTGAATGGGTCGACACCCAGCTCCCGACAGCTCCGATCCAACCGGAGCTCTGGACCATGTTTTTCGACGGGTCGCTGATGAAGACAGGGGCCGGCGCGGGCCTGCTCTTCATCTCGCCCCTCGGAAAGCACCTACGCTACGTGCTACGCCTCCACTTCCCGGCGTCCAACAACGTGGCTGAGTACGAGGCTCTGGTAAACGGGTTGCGAATCGCCATCGAGCTAGGGGTCCGACACCTCGACGCTCGTGATGACTCGCAGCTCGTCATCGACCAAGTCATGAAGAACTTCCACTGCCACGACCCGAAGATGGAAGCCTATTGCGATGAGGTTCGGCGCCTGGAAGACAAGTTCTACGGGCTCGAGCTCAACCACATCGCCCGACGCTACAACGAGACTGCGGACGAGCTGGCTAAAATAGCCTCGGGGCGAACAACGGTTTCCCCGGACGTATTCTCCCGAGACCTGCATCAACCCTCCGTCAAGACCGACGACACGCCCGAGCCCGAGGCACCCTCGGCTCAGTCCGAGGTACCCTCGGCACGGTCCGAGGTACCCTCGGCACGGTCCGAGGTACCCTCGGCTCGGCCCGAGGTACCCTCGGCCCCCGAGGGTGAGGCACTGTGCGTCGAGGGGGAACAGAGCGAGGTCACGCCTAATCAAAACTGGCAGACCCCGTACCTGCAATATCTCCACCAAGGAGAGCTGCCCCTCGACCAAGCCGAGGCTCGGCGGTTGGCGCGGCGCGCCAAGTCTTTCGTCTTGCTGGGAGATGGGAAGGAGCTCTACCACCGCAGCCCCTCGGGCATCCTCCAGCGATGCATTTCCATCGCCGAAGGTCAGGAGCTCTTACAAGAGATACACTCGGGGGCTTGCGGCCATCACGCAGCGTCCCGAACCCTTGTTGGAAACGCCTTCCGGCAAGGTTTCTACTGGCCGACGGCGGTGGCCGACGCCACTAGAATCGTCCGCACCTGCGAAGGGTGTCAGTTCTACACGAGGCAGACCCACCTGCCCGCTCAGGCTCTATAGACCATACCCATCACCTGGTTGTTTGCTGTGTGGGGTCTGGACCTAGTCGGCCCCTTGCAGAAGGCACCCGGGGGCTACACGCACCTGCTGGTCGCCATCGACAAATTCTCCAAGTGGATCGAGGTCCGACCCCTAAACAGCATCAGGTCCGAACAGGCGGTGGCGTTCTTCACCAACATCATCCATCGCTTTAGGGTCCCGAACTCCATCATCACCGACAACGGCACCCAGTTCACCGGCAGAAAGTTCCTGGACTTCTGCGAGGATCACCACATCCGGGTGGACTGGGCCGCCGTGGCTCACCCCATGACGAATGGGCAGGTAGAACGTGACAACGGCATGATTCTGCAAGGACTCAAGCCTCAGATCTACAACGACCTCAATAAGTTCGGCAAGCGATGGATGGAGGAACTCCCCTCGGAGGTCTGGAGTCTGAGGACAACGCCAAGCCGAGCCACGGGCTTCACACCGTTCTTTCTAGTCTATGGGGCCGAGGCCATCTTGCCCACAGACTTAGAATACGGTTCCCCAAAGACGAGGACCTACGCCGACCAAAGCAATCGAGCTAATCGAGAAGACTCACTGGACCAGCTGGAAGAGGCTCAGGATATGGCCTTACTACACTCGGGGCGGTACCAGCAGTCCCTGCGACGCTACCACGCCCGAGGGGTTCGGTCCCGAGACCTCCAGGTGGGCGACCTAGTACTTTGGCTGCGACAAGATGCCCGAGGGCGGCATAAGCTCATGCCTCCCTGGGAAGGGCCGTTCGTCATCGCCAAAATCCTGAAGCCCGGAACATACAAGCTGGCCAACAGTCAAGGCGAGGTCTACAGCAACGCTTGGAACATCCAACAGCTACGTCGCTTCTACCCTTAAGATGCTTTCAAGTTGTTCGTATACCTCGTTCACACACAAAGTCTGGTCGTCAAGGAAGGGTCAGCCTTGCCTCGGCAAAGCCCGACCCTCCCTCGGGGGCTAGAAGGGGGGAACCCCCTCTGCGTCGAAATTTTTCCTCGAAAAAAGAAAAAAAATCTTTTCTGCCAGGATACCTTTCGTGCTTTTCGACTACTTCGAAAGTGGGTCCTGAAAACGACGGAGTACACGTAAGCAGCCAAGGCTGACCGAGCCGAGGGACTCCTACGCCTCTGGGATACGGATACCTCACTCATCACCTTCTGCGATAAGTAACTCGCGCTCGGATAAGTGATTCCGCGGACCGAACAAGTCTTCACACTCGAAAGCTCCTCTGCCGGAACGATTTTTTGAGCCTTCTCGACTGCGTCGGTGACAGAACCCTATGGACGAGTAAGAGTGCGCGTAAGCGGCAAGGCCGACCGAGCCTAGGGATTCCTACGCCTCTGGGATACGGATACTTCACTCATCACCTTCCGTGAAAAGCAACTCTCGCCCGCACAAAAAATTCTGTTACCGACAAATAAGTCCGGATACTCGAAACAAGAGGAAAAGGGACACAGCTTTACAACACGATGACAGTGTGTTTGGGCCTCGGCGGCCGCAGAAAACATACACATGCTACAAGACAACCCGATCCTGCAGGCTCGGACGTCGGCAGTTGAAGGGGGCAGCAGCACCCTCGGCGTCAACTACACCTTCGGCGGGGTCTGACCTAGCCTCGGACGGCGACGCGGTCGGAGGATCCCCACTCTGAAGGACGACATCAGCACCACACCCGGGCCATCGCTGCCAGGGTCTTCTCCAAGAATCCGGCTCGAGCAGACGGCTCGGCCGGCCACCCCGAGGCCTCGGCCGGCTGTAGACATCAGCCCGGCTTGTGGCATCGGCAGCTCAACTCCGGCGTCGGACCCGCCAGTGGACGACCTGGCCAGGCTCCGGCCGACCACATCCTCTTCCCGAGCCAACTCTGCCTCTACCCGTGCTGACACCGCTACCTTTGGCTTCGGCTCATCAAAGAGCGGCAGAGGGTTCCTGAAAGGGAAATGTGCCCTTGGGCCATTTCTAAGTATTTTGGTGATTGAGTGCCAACGCAAGTGCTTTTGTGTTGATCTATGCAATGTGGTGAACAAAGTGCAAATCAAGTCAAAAGGTATGTTTCTAGACTTAGTACATTGTTTTATGGACTAATGTATTGTGTCTAAGTGCTGGAAACAGGAAAGATTGAAATGGAAATGAGATGGCTTTGTTCAGCCAAAGTCTGCTCAGTCTGGGTGCACCGGACTGTCCGGTGCGCCAGGCTGGCTCTGGCGAACAGGCTGCTCTCGGGACTTCGATGGCGGTGTACGGCTATAATTCACCGGACTGTCCGGTGGTGCACCGGACTGTCCGGTGATCCGTTCACAGGCGAACTCGTTGCTCTCGGGAGATGATTAACGGCGTATGGCTAAAATTCACCGGACTGTCCGGTGAGTCAACATTCAGCCGGGGCAACGGTCGGCCGAGGATTCCGCGTGTGACGCGTGGCCGAGCCAACGGTCACATTGGTGCACCGGACTAGTCCGGTGTGCACCGGACAGTGTCCGGTGCGCCAACGGCTCTCAGACTCCAACGGTCGGCTTCGCCAAATAAGGAAGGATATCTGCACCGGACAATGTCCGGTGGTGCACCGGACTGTCCGGTGCGCCAGTCGACAGAAGGCAAGATCTGCCTTCCAGGATTGCTCTCAACGGCTCCTAGCTGCCTTGGGGCTATAAAAGGGACCCCTAGGCGCATGGAGGAGAACACCAAGCATTCCTTGAGCACTCTTGATCACTCACACTCCATTCTTGCACACTTGTTTGACATTCTAGTGATTTGAGCTCCGTTCTAGTGTGCTAGTCTTTTGAGCTTAAGTCTGGGTCTTGTGTGTGTGTATTTGCTGTGATCTTAGTGTCTTGTGTGAGTTGCTAATCCCTCCCTTACTCAGTGCTTCTTTGTGAACTTCAAGTGTAAGGGCGAGAGGCTCCAAGTTGTGGAGATTCCTCGCAAACGGGATTAAGAAAAGCAAGCAAAACATCGTGGTATTCAAGTGGGTCTTTGGACCGCTTGAGAGGGGTTGATTGCAACCCTCGTCCGTTGGGATGCCACAACATGGAGTAGGCAAGCGTTGGTCTTGGTCGAACCACGGGATAACCACCGTGCCATCTCTGTGATTGATCTCTTGTGGTTATTGTGTTTTGTTGAGACTCCTCTCTAGCCACTTGGCGATTATTGTGCTAACACTTAACCAAGTTTTTGTGGCTTAAGTTTCAAGTTTTACAGGATCACCTATTCACCCCCCTCTAGGTGCTCTCAATTGGTATCAGAGTCGTTCTCTTCACAAGGGACTAATCGCCCGAAGAGATGGATCCTAAGGGGAAGGGAATCATGATCAACGATAAAGAGAAGGAGTCCTTCGTCAACGAGCCTAAGGATGACAAGCCTACCGACTCGGGCTCGGGCCACAGACGCAAAGATGGAAAGAAGAAGAAGACGAGACGCATCAAGGAGATCGTCTACTACGACGACAGTGATGAGTCCACTTCTTCCCATAAGGACAACGACGACAACGACTACGACAAACGAAAGACGGTTAACTCAAACTTCTCTTTCGATTATTCGCGTATTCCTCAAAGTTCAAATTCACATTTGCTCTCCATTCCTCTCGGCAAGCCTCCACACTTTGATGGGGAGGACTACGGATTTTGGAGCCACAAAATGCGTAGTCACCTGTTCTCTCTCCATCCAAGCATATGGGAGATTGTTGAGAATGGAATGAAATTTGATAGCTCGGATAGTCCTATTTTTATTAATGAACAGATTCATAGAAATGCACAAGCTACTACTGTGTTGTTAGCCTCCTTGTGCAGGGACGAGTACCATAAGGTGAGCGGCTTGGACAATGCCAAGCAAATCTGGGACACCCTCAAGATCTCTCATGAGGGGAATGACGTCACCTTGCTCACCAAGATGGAGTTGGTAGAAGGCGAGCTCGGAAGATTTGCGATGATAAGGGGCGAGGAGCCAACCCAAACATACAACCGGCTCAAAACCCTTATCAACAAAATAAGGAGCTACGGAAGCACGCGATGGACGGACCACGACGTCGTCCGCCTAATGCTAAGGTCCTTTACCGTTCTCGATCCACATTTGGTGAATAATATTCGTGAGAATCCCAGGTACACCAAAATGTCGCCCGAAGAAGTCCTTGGAAAATTCGTAAGCGGGCGAATGATGATCAAGGAGGCGAGGTACGTGGACGACGCACTGAATGGTCCAATCAATGAGCCTCAACCCATTGCTCTCAAGGCAACGAGAAGCAAGGAGGCGTTACCTAGCAGGGTGGCGCAAGTTGAGGCGGCAGGGCTCAATGATGAAGAGATGGCCCTCATCATCAAGCGCTTCAAGACGGCGCTTAAGGGTCGCAAGGGACAGCCAAGCAAGACCAAGACAAAGGGGAAGCGCTCATGCTTCAAATGTGGTAAGCTTGGTCATTTTATTGCTAATTGTCCCGATAATGATAGTGATCAGGAAAAAGGAAACAAGAGGGAGAAGAAGAAGAATTACAAGAAGGCCAAGGGCGAGGCACATATCGGAAAGGAGTGAGATTCGGATTGCTCCTCCTCCGACTCCGACAATGAAGGACTCGCCGCCACTGCCTTCAACAAGTCATCCCTCTTCCCCAACGAGCATCACACATGCCTCATGGAGAAGGAGAAGAAGGTATGTACTTGGAATACCACTTATGCTTCTTCAAGTGATGATGATTCTAGTGATGACGATGAGATAGACTATTCTAGTTTATTTAAAGGTTTGGATAGAATTAAAATTGGCAAAATTAATGAGTTAATTGATGCTTTGAATGACAAGAATAGGTTACTAGAAAAGCAAGAGGATTTGTTGTATGAAGAGCATGATAAATTTGTTAGTGCACAAAATTCACTTGCTTTAGAAGTTAAACGAAATGATATGCTTTCTTGTGAAATTTCTACTTGCCATGAGACAATTTCTAGCTTAAAGAGCATAAATGATGATTTAAATGCTAAGTTAGAAAAATCTAGTAAATTAACATCTTGTGTAGAACATGTTGTGATTTGCACTAGGTGTAAAGATTTTAATGTTGATGCTTGTAGTGAACACCTAGATTGCATTTCTAAACTAAATGATCAAGTAGCTAGTCTTAATGCTCAACTTAAGACTAGCAAGAGTGAATTTGACAAACTAAAATTTGCAAGGGATGCCTACACAATTGGTAGACACCCCTCAATTAAGGATGGTCTTGGCTTCAAGAGGGAAGCCAAGAACTTGACAAGCCATAAGGCTCCCATCTCCGCCAAGGAGAAAGGGAAGGCCCCTATGGCTAGTAGTGTGCAAAAGAACCATGCTTTTATGTACCATGATAGGAGACAATCTAGAAATACTTATAGGAGTTGTAATGCATATGATGCTTTTGATTCTCATGCCATGTTTGCTTCTAGTTCTTCCTATGTGCATGATAGAAATGTTGGTAAGAGAAATGTTGTTCATAATATGCCTAGGAGAAATGTTACTAATGTTCCTAGAAAAGTTAATGAACCTTCCACAATATATCATGCTTGCAATGCTTCTTTTGCCATTTATAGAAAGAATAAGAAGGTGATTGCTAGGAAGTTAGGGGCAAGATGCAAGGGAGATAAAACTTGCATTTGGGTCCCTAAGACAATTGTGACTAACCTTGTAGGACCCAACAAAAGTTGGGTACCTAAGACCCAAGCCTAAATTTGCCTTGCAGGTTTATGCATCCGGGGGTTCAAGCTGGATTATCGACAGCGGATGCACAAACCACATGACGGGGGAAAAGAGGATGTTCTCTTCCTACGTCAAGAACAAGGATCCCCAAGATTCAATAATATTCGGTGATGGGAACCAAGGCAAGGTAAAAGGGCTAGGTAAAATTGCTATTTCATCTGAGCACTCTATTTCTAATGTGTTTTTAGTTGAGTCGCTTGGATATAATTTGTTATCTGTTAGTCAATTATGCAAAATGGGATATAATTGTCTATTTACAAATGTAGATGTGTCTGTCTTTAAAAGATGTGATGGTTCACTAGCTTTTAAGGGTGTACTAGACGACAAACTTTATTTGGTTGATTTTGCAAAAGAAGAGGCCGGTCTAGATGCATGCTTAATTGCTAAGACTTGCATGGGCTGGCTATGGCATCGCCGCTTAGCACATGTGGGGATGAAGAACCTCCATAAGCTTCTAAAGGGAGAACACGTGATAGGTCTAACTAATGTACATTTCGAAAAAGATAGACATTGTGCAGCTTGTCAAGCAGGGAAACAGGTGGGAGGCTCTCATCACACCAAAAATGTGATGACCACATCAAGACCCTTGGAGATGCTTCATATGGACCTCTTCGGACCCGTCGCCTATCTAAGTATAGGAGGAAGTAAGTATGGTCTTGTTATAGTTGATGATTTTTCCCGCTTCACTTGGGTATTCTTTTTGCAGGATAAATCTAAAACCCAAGGGACCCTCAAGCGCTTCCTCAGGAGAGCTCAAAATGAGTTTGAGCTCAAAGTGAAGAAGATAAGGAGCGACAACGGGTCCGAATTCAAGAATCTTCAAGTGGAGGAGTTCCTTGAGGAGGAGGGGATCAAGCACGAGTTCTCCGCTCCATACACACCTCAGCAAAATGGTGTGGTAGAGAGGAAGAACAGGACGCTCATCGATATGGCGAGGACTATGCTTGGAGAGTTCAAGACCCCCGAGCGTTTTTGGTCGGAAGCCGTGAACACGGCTTGCCACGCCATCAACAGGGTCTATCTTCACCGCCTCCTCAAAAAGACTTCATATGAGCTGCTAACTGGTAACAAACCCAATGTGTCTTATTTTCGTGTATTTGGGAGCAAGTGTTATATTCTTGTGAAGAAAGGTAGAACCTCTAAATTTGCTCCCAAAGCTGTAGAAGGGTTTTTATTAGGTTATGACTCAAATACAAAGGCGTATAGGGTCTTCAACAAATCATCGGGTTTGGTTGAAGTCTCTAGCGACGTTGTATTTGATGAGACTAATGGCTCTCCAAGAGAGCAAGTTGTTGATCTTGATGATGTAGATGAAGAAGACGTTCCAACGGCCGCAATGCGCACCATGGCGATTGGCGATGTGCGACCACAGGAACAATTGGAGCAAGATCAACCTTCTTCCTCAACTATGGTGCATCCCCCAACCCAAGATGACGAACAGGTACCTCAAGAGGAGGCACATGATCAAGGGGGAGCACAGGATGTTCAAGTTGAAGAGGAAGAAGCACCTCAGGCACCTCCAACCCAAGTTCGAGCGATGATTCAAAGGGATCATCCCGTCGACCAAATATTGGGTGATATTAGCAAGGGAGTAACTACTCATTCAAGATTAGTTAATTTTTGTGAGCATTACTCTTTTGTCTCTTCTATTGAGCCTTTTAGGGTAGAAGAGGCCTTGCTAGATCCGGACTGGGTGTTGGCCATGCAGGAGGAACTCAACAACTTCAAGCGCAATGAAGTTTGGACACTGGTGCCTCGTCCCAAGCAAAATGTTGTGGGAACCAAATGGGTGTTCCGCAACAAGCAGGACGAGCACGGGGTGGTGACGAGGAACAAGGCTCGACTTGTGGCAAAAGGTTATGCCCAAGTCACAGGTTTGGACTTTGAGGAGACTTTCGCTCCTGTGGCTAGGCTAGAATCAATTCGTATTTTGCTAGCATATGCCGCTCACCATTCCTTCAGGTTGTACCAAATGGATGTGAAGAGCGCTTTCCTCAACGGGCCGTTCAAGGAGGAGGTGTACGTGGAGCAACCCCCTGGCTTCCGAGGATGAACGGTACCCCGACCACGTGTGTAAGCTCTCTAAGGCGCTCTATGGACTTAAGCAAGCCCCAAGAGCATGGTATGAATGCCTTAGAGACTTTTTAATTGCTAATGCTTTCAAGGTTGGGAAAGCCGATCCAACTCTTTTCACTAAGACTTGCGATGGTGATCTTTTTGTGTGCCAAATTTATGTCGATGACATAATATTTGGTTCTACTAACCAAAAGTCTTGTGAAGAGTTTAGCAGGGTGATGACGCAAAAATTCGAGATGTCGATGATGGGCGAGTTGAACTACTTCCTTGGGTTCCAAGTGAAGCAACTCAAGGACGACACTTTCATCTCCCAAGCAAAGTACACGCAAGACTTGCTAAAGCGGTTTGGGATGAAGGACGCCAAGCCCGCAAAGACTCCGATGGGAACCGACGGACACACCGACCTCAACAAAGGAGGTAAGTCCGTTGATCAAAAGGCATACCGGTCTATGATAGGGTCTTTACTTTATTTGTGTGCTAGTAGACCGGATATTATGCTTAGCGTATGCATGTGTGCTAGATTTCAATCCGATCCAAGGGAGTGTCACTTGGTGGCCGTGAAGCGAATTCTTAGATATTTAGTCGCTACGCCTTGCTTCGGGATCTGGTATCCAAAGGGGTCTAACTTTGACTTGATTGGATATTCAGACTCCGACTATGCTAGATGTAAGGTCGATAGGTGAGAGCACCTAGAGGGGGGGGGTGAATAGGTGATCCTGTAAAACTTCAAACTTAAGCCACAAAACTTGGTTAAGTGTTAGCACAAATAATGCCAAGTGGCTAGAGAGGAGTCTCAACAAAACACAGAAACCACAGAAGATCAATCACAGAGATGACACAGTGGTTTATCCCGTGGTTCGGCCAAGACCAACGCTTGCCTACTCCACGTTGTGGCGTCCCAACGGACGAGGGTTGCAATCAACCCCTCTCAAGCGGTCCAAAGACCCACTTGAATACCACAGTGTTTTGCTTTCTTTTCTTTATCCCGTTTGCAAGGAATCTCCACAAATTGGAGTCTCTTGCCCTTACAAGTATATGATCACAAAGAAGCACAGAGTAAGGGAGGGAAGCAACACACACAAATCCACAGCGAAATGCGCACACACACGGCCAAGAATCGAGCTCGAATGACTATCTCAAAGTTCTCACTAGAACGAAGCTCGAATCACTTAGAATCACAAACGAATGCGCAAAGAATGAGTGTGGATGATCAAGAATGCTCTAAGGTTGCTTGGTGTTCTCCTCCATGCACCTAGGGGTCCCTTTTATAGCCCCAAGGCAGCTAGGAGCCGTTGAGAGCAAATCTGGAAGGCCAATCTTGCCTTCTGTCATCGGGGGCACCGGACAGTCCGGTGCACACCGGACACTGTCCGGTGCCCGATTTCTTTCCTTAAATAGCGAAGCCGACCGTTGGCAGCCTTGGAGCCATTGGCGCACCGGACATGTCCGGTGCACACCGGACAGTCCGGTGCCGTCTTCTAGCCGTTGGCCCGGCCACGTGTCCCGCGCAGATTGCGCGGCCGACCGTTGGCCCGGTCGACCGTTGGCTCACCGGACAGTCCGGTGCACACCGGACAGTCCGGTGAATTTTAGCCGTACGCCGTCGGCGAATTCCCGAGAGCGGCCACTTCACGCCGAGCCAGCCTGGCGCACCGGACACTGTCCGGTGCACCACCGGACAGTCCGGTGTGCCAGACTGAGCTGAGTCTCGGCTGCACACAGCCAAGTCTTTTTCACCCTTTTTCTTTTCTTCTTCTTTCTGTTTCTAACACTTAGACAAGTATATTAGTACATAAAACAATGTACTAAGTCTGAGAAACATACCTTAATTCTTGATTTGTACCTTGTCCACCTTTTTACACTTAGGCACTTGTGTTGGACACTAAATCACCAAAATACTTAGAAATGGCCCAAGGGCACATTTCCCTTTCAATCTCCCCCTTTTTGGTGATTTATGCCAACACAACATAAAGCAAGTAGAACAAGTACAAAATCAAATCAAATAAGAACTCAAAATTGTTTTGATTCACTTTTGACATATATGGATCACTCTATGCCACCACTTGGTTTGTTTTTGCAAATCAAACTCAAACTCAAATTTCTATCTCTAAGTCAAACGCACATGTTAAGACATGAAGAGAGTCATTCTAAGAGAAATTGATTTAAGATTTCAAAAACTCCCCCTTTTTCCCATAATTAATACTTCTCCCCACAAGAAGCCAACTTTTGACAAGAGAGTCAACAAAAGAGTTTTGACAAACCAAAAGCTCTATTCTACTATTTTCAAAATCTCTCAAGTGGTAGCTGATCCATTTGTCGCTTTGGCCTTTATTTTCTCCCCCTTTGGCATCAAGCACCAAAACGGGATCAATCTTGGCCCTATAACCCCATTGCCTCACCAAAATCTTCAATTAAGAGCAAATGGCAATAAGAGTTCATTAGATGAACTTGGAATAGGTTACCCTCTCATCAGAGTGCAGTGGAAGTCTTTCATGGTCCAAGTCCACCTTTTCCCTTTCAATTCTCCTTTGAGACTAAAACAAGCAAACTCAAACATATGGTTAGTCTCAAAGGGTCAAGTTGTAACACACCTCCCCCTAAAACTGTGCATCACTTTGCAACGGACTTGTGAGGTCCAGGGAGTGTTTGTACAACTTGAGCACCACAATAAGCAACAAGATGCAGAATGAACATGATCAAGGGCATAAACACATGTATGCTACTTTTCAATCCAAGTTCCGCGAATCTAAGATATTGAGCTCACTACGCAGCCTGCAAAAGGTCTTCTCATCTAGAGGCTTGGTAAAGATATCGGCTAGCTGGTTCTCGGTGCTAACATGAAACACTTCGATATCCCCCTTTTGCTGGTGGTCTCTCAAAAAGTGATGCCGGATGTCAATGTGCTTTGTGCGGCTGTGCTCAACAGGATTTTCCGCTATTCGGATAGCACTCTCATTATCACATAGGAGTGGGACTTTGCTCAGATTGTAGCCAAAGTCCCTGAGGGTTTGCCTCATCCAAAGTAGTTGCGCACAACACTGTCCTGCGGCAACGTACTCGGCCTCAGCGGTGGATAGGGCAACGGAGGTTTGTTTCTTAGAGTTCCATGACACCAGGGACCTTCCTAAGAATTGGCACGTCCCCGATGTACTCTTCCTATCAACCTTACATCCAGCATAGTCGGAATCTGAGTACCCAATCAAGTCAAAGTTAGACCCCTTTGGATACCAGATCCCGAAGCAAGGCGTAGCAACCAAATATCTAAGAATTCGCTTCACTGCCACTAAGTGACACTCCTTAGGATCGGATTGAAATCTGGCACACATGCATACGCTAAGCATAATATCTGGTCTACTAGCACATAAATAAAGTAAAGACCCTATCATTGACCGGTATGCTTTTTGATCAACGGACTTACCTCCTTTGTTGAGGTCGGTGTGTCCGTCGGTTCCCATCGGCGTCTTTGCGGGCTTGGCGTCCTTCATCCCAAACCTCTTTAGCAAATCTTGTGTGTACTTCGTTTGGGAGATGAAGGTGCCGTCCTTGAGTTGCTTCACTTGGAACCCAAGGAAGTAGGTCAACTCGCCCATCATCGACATCTCGAATTTCTGCGTCATTACCCTGCTAAACTCTTCACAAGACTTTTAGTTAGTAGAACCAAATATTATGTCGTCGACATAAATTTGGCACACAAAAAGATCACCATCACAAGTCTTAGTAAAAAGAGTTGGATCGGCTTTCCCAACCTTGAAAGCATTAGCAATTAAAAAGTCTCTAAGGCATTCATACCATGCTCTTGGGGCTTGCTTAAGTCCATAGAGCGCCTTAGAGAGCTTACACACGTGGTCGGGGTACCGTTCATCCTCGAAGCCAGGGGGCTGCTCCACGTACACCTCCTCCTTGATCGGCCCGTTGAGGAAAGCGCTCTTCACATCCATTTGGTACAACCTGAAAGAATGGTGAGCGGCATATGCTAGCAAGATACGAATTGATTCTAGCCTAGCCACAGGAGCAAAAGTCTCCTCAAAGTCCAAACCTGCGACTTGGGCATAACCTTTTGCCACAAGTCGAGCCTTGTTCCTTGTCACCACCCCGTGCTCGTCCTGTTTGTTGCGGAACACCCACTTGGTTCCCACAACATTTTGCTTGGGGCGAGGCACCAGTGTCCAAACTTCATTGCGCTTGAAGTTGTTGAGTTCCTCCTGCATGGCCAATACCCAATCCGGATCTAGCAAGGCCTCCTCTACCCTGAAAGGCTCAATAGAAGAGACAAAGGAGTAATGCTCACAAAAATTAACTAATCGAGATCGAGTAGTTACTCCCTTGCTAATGTCACCCAAAATTTGGTCGACGGGATGATCCCTTTGAATCACCACTCGAACTTGGGTTGGAGGTGCCGGTTGCGCTTCTTCCTCCATCACGTGATCATCTTGTGCTCCCCCTTGATCACACGCCTCCTTTTGATGAACCTGTTCATCATCTTGAGTTGGGGGATGCACCTTTGTTGAGGAAGAAGGTTGATCTCGTTCATCTTGTTCCTGTGGCCGCACTTCTCCAATCGCCATGGTTCGTATGGCGGCCGTCGGAACATCTTCTTCATCTACATCATCACAATCAACAACTTGCTCTCTTGGAGAGCCATTAGTCTCATCAAATACAACGTCGCTAGAGACTTCAACCAAACCCGATGATTTGTTGAAGACCCTATACGCCTTTGTATTTGAATCATAACCTAACAAAAACCCTTCTATAGCTTTGGGAGCAAACTTAGAATTTCTACCCTTCTTTACTAGAATGTAGCATTTGCTCCCAAATACACGAAAGTACGATACATTGGGTTTGTTACCGGTTAGTAGCTCATACGAAGTCTTCTTGAGGAGGCGATGAAGATAGACCCTGTTGATGGCGTGGCAAGCCGTGTTCACAGCTTCCGACCAAAAGTACTCGGGGGTCTTGAACTCTCCAAGCATCGTCCTCGCCATATCGATCAGCGTCCTGTTCTTCCTCTCTACCACACCATTTTGCTGTGGTGTGTAGGGAGCGGAGAACTCATGCTTGATCCCTTCCTCCTCAAGGAACTCCTCCACTTGAAGGTTCTTGAATTCGGACCTGTTGTCGCTCCTTATCTTCTTCACCTTGAGCTCAAACTCATTTTGAGCTCTCCTTAGGAAGCGCTTGAGGGTCCCTTGGGTTTCAGACTTATCCTGCAAAAAGAACACCCAAGTGAAGCGGGAAAAGTCATCAACAATAACTAGACCATACTTACTTCCTCCTATGCTCAGATAGGCGACGGGTCCGAAGAGGTCCATATGCAGCAGCTCCAGGGATCTTGATGTTGTCATCACATTCTTGGTGTGATGAGAGCCGCCCACCTGTTTCCCTGCTTGACAAGCTGCACAAGGTCTATCTTTTTCGAAATGTACATTGGTTAGACCTATCACGTGTTCTCCCTTTAGAAGCTTGTGGAGGTTCTTCATCCCCACATGTGCTAAGCGGCGATGCCACAACCAGCCCATGCAAGTCTTAGCCATTAAGCATGCATCTAGACCGGCCTCTTCTTTTGCAAAATCAACTAAATAAAGTTTGCCGTCTAGTACACCCTTAAAAGCTAGTGAACCATCACATCTTCTAAAGACAGACACATCTACATTAGTAAATAAGCAGTTATATCCCATATTGCATAATTGACTAACAGATAGCAAATTATATCCAAGAGACTCTACTAAAAACACATTAGATATAGAGTGCTCATTTGAGATTGCAATTTTACCTAACCCTTTTACCTTGCCTTGATTCCCATCACCGAATATAATTGAATCTTGGGAATCCTTGTTTTTGATGTAGGAGGTGAACATTTTCTTCTCCCCCGTCATATGGTTTGTGCATCCGCTGTCGATTATCCAGCTTGAACCCCCGGATGCATAAACCTGCAAGGCAAATTTAGACTTGGGTCTTAGGTACCCAACTCATGTTGGGTCCTACAAGGTTAGTGCAAATATCCTTAGGGACCCAAATGCAAGTTTTGTCTCTCTTGCATTTTGCCCCTAACTTCCTAGCAACTATTTTCCTATCCTTTCTACAAATAGCAAAGGAAGCATTTAAAGCATGATAAATTGTAGAAGGTTCATTCACTACTTTCCTAGGAGCATGAATAACATTCTTTCTAGGCACATGATGAATAGCATTTCTCCTAGACATATTTCTACCATGCATATAGGAAGAACTAGAAGCAAACATGGCATGAGAATCATAAACATGTGAATCAAAAGCATTATAAGCATTTCTAACATGTCTCCTATTATGATACATAAAGGCATGGTTCTTTTGCACACTACTAGCCATAGGGGCCTTCCCTTTCTCCTTGGCGGAGATGGGAGCCTTATGGCTTGTCAAGTTCTTGGCTTCCCTCTTGTAGCCAAGTCCATCCTTAATTGAGGGGTGTCTACCAATTGTGTAGGCATCCCTTGCAAATTTTAGCTTATCAAAATTATTCTTGCTAGTCTTAAGTTGAGCATTAAGACTAGCCACTTCATCATTTAGTTTTGAAATTGAAACTAAGTGTTCACTACAAGCATCAAAGTCAAAATCTTTACACCTATTACAAGTTTCAACAATTTCTACACAAGAATTAGATTTACTAGCTACTTCAAGTTTAGCACTTAAATCATCATTAACACTTCTTAAAGTAGCAATGGTTTCATGACAAGAAGATAATTCACTAGAGAGCATTTCATTCCTTTTAATTTCAAGAGCAAGAGATTTTTGTGTACTAACAAATTTATCATGCTCCTCATATAAAAGATCCTCTTGTTTCTCTAAGATTCTATCCTTTTCATTCAAGGTATCAATCAATTCATTAATCTTAGCTATCTTAGTTCTATCCAGTCCCTTGAATAAACTAGAATAGTCTATTTCATCCTCACTAGATTCATCATCACTAGAAGAATCATAAGTATTGGCATTATGAGTGATTACCTTCTTCTCCCTTGCCATGAGGCAAGTGTGATGCTCGTGGGGGAAGAGAGCCGATTTATTGAAGGCAGTGGCGGCGAGTCCTTCGTCGTCGGAGTCGGACGAAGAGCAATCCGAGTCCCACTCCTTTCCAAGGTGTGCTTCGCCTTTGGCCTTCTTGTAAACTTTCTTGTTCTCTCTCTTCCCATTTTTCCCTTGCTCCTGGTCACTATCATTTTCGGGACAGTTAGCAATAAAATGACCAACCTTACCACATTTGAAGCATGAGCGCTTCCCCTTTGTCTTGGTCTTGCTTGGCTGCCCCTTGCGACCATTTAGCGCCGTCTTGAATCTCTTGATGATGAGAGCCATCTCTTCATCATTGAGCCCGGCCGCCTCAACTTGCGCCACCTTGCTAGGTAGCGACTCCTTGCTCCTTGTTGCCTTGAGAGCAATGGGTTGAGGCTCGTGGATTGGACCGTTCAACGCTTCGTCGACGTATCTTGCCTCCTTGATCATCATCCGCCCGCTTACGAATTTTCCAAGTACTTCCTCGGGCGTCATCATCGTGTACCTGGGATTCTCACGAATATTGTTCACGAGATGAGGATCAAGAACGATAAAGGACCTTAGCATTAGGCGGACGACGTCGTGGTCCGTCCATCGCGTGCTTCCGTAGCTCCTTATTTTGTTGATAAGGGTCTTGAGCCGGTTGTACGTTTGAGTTGGCTCCTCTCCCCTTATCATGGCGAATCGTCCAAGCTCGCCCTCCACCAACTCCATCTTGGTGAGCATGGTGATGTCGTTCCCCTCGTGAGAGATCTTGAGGGTGTCCCATATCTGCTTGGCATTGTCCAAGCCGCTCACCTTATTGTACTCTTCCCTGCACAAAGATGCTAAGAGAACAGTAGTAGCTTGTGCATTTCTATGAATTTGTTCATTTATAAGCATAGGGCTATCCGAGCTATCAAATTTCATTCCATTCTCCACAATCTCCCATATGCTTGGATGGAGAGAGAATAAGTGACTACGCATTTTGTGACTCCAAAATCTGTAGTCCTCCCCATCGAAGTGTGGAGGTTTGCCAAGAGGAATGGAAAGCAATTGCGAATTCGAACTATGTGGAATACGAGAATAATCAAATGAAAAGTTCGAATTGACCGTCTTCCTGTAGTCGTTGTCGTCGTCCTTTTGGGAAGAAGTAGATTCATCACTATCGTCGTAGTAGATGATCTCCTTGATGCGCCTCGTCTTCTTCTTCTTCCCTTCCTTCCGTCTATGGCCCGAGCCGGAGTCGGTAGGCTTGTCGTCCTTCGGCTCGTTGACGAAGGATTCCTTCTCTTTGTCGTTGATCACAATTCCCTTCCCCTTAGGATCCATCTCTTCGGGCGGTTAGTCCCTTTTGTGAAGAGAACGGCTCCGATACCAATTGAGAGCACCTAGAGGGGGGGGGGTGAATAGGTGATCCTGTAAAACTTCAAACTTAAGCCACAAAACTTGGTTAAGTGTTAGCACAAATAATGCCAAGTGGCTAGAGAGGAGTCTCAACAAAACACAGAAACCACAGAAGATCAATCACAGAGATGACACAGTGGTTTATCCCGTGGTTCGGCCAAGACCAACGCTTGCCTACTCCACGTTGTGGCGTCCCAACGGACGAGGGTTGCAATCAACCCCTCTCAAGCGGTCCAAAGACCCACTTGAATACCACAGTGTTTTGCTTTCTTTTCTTTATCCCGTTTGCAAGGAATCTCCACAAATTGGAGTCTCTTGCCCTTACAAGTATATGATCACAAAGAAGCACAGAGTAAGGGAGGGAAGCAACACACACAAATCCACAGCGAAATGCGCACACACACGGCCAAGAATCGAGCTCGAATGACTATCTCAAAGTTCTCACTAGAACGAAGCTCGAATCACTTAGAATCACAAACGAATGCGCAAAGAATGAGTGTGGATGATCAAGAATGCTCTAAGGTTGCTTGGTGTTCTCCTCCATGCGCCTAGGGGTCCCTTTTATAGCCCCAAGGCAGCTAGGAGCCGTTGAGAGCAAATCTGGAAGGCCAATCTTGCCTTCTGTCATCGGGGGCACCGGACAGTCCGGTGCACATCGGACACTGTCCGGTGCCCGATTTCTTTCCTTAAATAGCGAAGCCGACCGTTGGCAGCCTTGGAGCCGTTGGCGCACCGGACATGTCCAGTGCACACCGGACAGTCCGGTGCCGTCTTCTAGCCGTTGGCCCGGCCACGTGTCCCGCGCAGATTGCGCGGCCGACCGTTGGCCCGGTCGACCGTTGGCTCACCGGACAGTCCGGTGCACACCGGACAGTCCGGTGAATTTTAGCCGTACGCCGTCGGCGAATTCCCGAGAGCGGCCACTTCACGCCGAGCCAGCCAGGCGCACCGGACACTGTCCGGTGCACCACCGGACAGTCCGGTGTGCCAGACTGAGCTGAGTCTCGGCTGCACACAGCCAAGTCTTTTTCACCCTTTTTCTTTTCTTCTTCTTTCTGTTTCTAACACTTAGACAAGTATATTAGTACATAAAACAATGTACTAAGTCTGAGAAACATACCTTAATTCTTGATTTGTACCTTGTCCACCTTTTTACACTTAGGCACTTGTGTTGGACACTAAATCACCAAAATACTTAGAAATGGCCCAAGGGCACATTTCCCTTTCAATAGGAAGAGTACATCCGGGACGTGCCAATTCTTAGGAAGGTCCCTGGTGTCGTGGAACTCTAAGAAACAAACCTCCGTTGCCCTATCCACCGCTGAGGCCGAGTACGTTGCTGCAGGACAGTGTTGCGCGCAACTACTCTAGATGAGGCAAACCCTCCGGGACTTTGGCTACAATCTGAGCAAAGTCCCACTCCTATGTGACAATGAGAGTGCTATCCGAATAGCGGAAAATCCTGTTGAGCACAGCCGCACAAAGCACATTGACATCCGGCATCACTTTTTGAGAGACCACCAGCAAAAGGGAGATATCGAAGTGTTTCATGTTAGCACCGAGAACCAGCTAGCCGATATCTTTACCAAGCCTCTAGATGAGAAGACCTTTTGCAGGCTGCGTAGTGAGCTAAATGTCCTAGATTCGCGGAACCTGGATTGATTTATAACATACATGTGTTTATGCCTTTGATCATGTTCCTTATGCATTTTGTTGCTTACTGTGGTGCTCAAGTTGTATAATCACTCCCCGGACCTCACAAGTCCTTGTGCAAGTGATGCACATATTTAGGGGAGTTGTGCTACAACTTGACCCTTTGAGACTAACCGTTTGCTTGAGTTTGCTTGCTTTAGTCTCAAAGGTGGTTTGAAAGGGAAAAGGTGGACTTGGACCATGAAAGACTTCCACTGCACTCCGATGAGAGGGTAACTTATTCCAAGTTCATCTCATGTACTCTTATTGCCTTTGTGTTCTTATTTGAAGATTTTGGTGAGACAATGGGGTTAAAGGGCCAAGATTGATCCTGTTTTGGTGCTTGATGCCAAAGGGGGAGAAAATAAAGGCCAAAGCAATAGATGGATCAGCTACCACTTGAGAAATTTTGAAAATAGTAGATTAGAGGTTTTGGTTTGTCAAAACTCTTTTATTGTCTCTTTTGTCAAAAGTTGGCCTCTTTTGGGGAGAAGTGTTGATTATGGTAAAAAGGGGGAGTTTTGGAAATCCTTGATCCATTTCTGTTGGAATACCTCTCTTTATGTCTCTACATATGGATTTGACTTAGAGATAGTAATTTGAGTTTGATTTGCAAAAACAAACCAAGTGGTGGAAAAGAGTGATCCATATATGTCAAAATTGAATCAAAACAATTTTGAGTGTTCATTTGCCTTGATATTGCACTTGTTCTAGTTGCTTTATGTTGTGTTGGCATAAATCACCAAAAAGGGGAGATTGAAAGAGAAATGTGCCCTTGGGCCATTTCTAAGTATTTTGGTGATTGAGTGCCAACGCAAGTGCTTTTGTGTTGATCTATGCAATGTGGTGAACAAAGTGCAAATCAAGTCAAAAGGTATGTTTCTAGACTTAGTACATTGTTTTATGGACTAATGTATTGTGTCTAAGTGCTGGAAACAGGAAAGATTGAATTGGAAATGAGATGGCTTTGTTCAGCCAAAGTCTGCTCAGTCTGGGTGCACCGGACTGTCTGGTGGTGCACCGAACAGTGTCCGGTGCGCCAGGCTGGCTCTAGCGAACAGACTGCTCTCGGGACTTCGACGGCGGTGTACGGCTATAATTCACCGGACTGTCCGGTGGTGCACCGGACTGTCCGGTGATCCGTTCACAGGCGAACTCGTTGCTCTCGGGAGATGATTAACGGCGTACGGCTAAAATTCACCGGACTGTCCGGTGAGTCAATAGTCAGCCGGGGCAACGGTCGGCCGAGGATTCCGTGCGTGACGCGTGGCGGAGCCAACAGTCACATTGGTGCACCGGACGGTCCAGTGTGCACCGGACAGTGTCTGGTGCGCCAACGGCTCTCAGACTCCAACGGTTGGCTTCGCCAAATAAGGAAGGATATCTGCACCGGACAGTGTCCGGTGGTGCACCGGACTGTCCGGTGCGCCAGTCGACAGAAGGCAAGATCTGCCTTCCAGGATTGCTCTCAACGGCTCCTAGCTGCCTTGGGGCTATAAAAGGGACCCCTAGGCGCATGGAGGAGAACACCAAGCATTCCTTGAGCACTCTTGATCACTCACACTCCATTCTTGCGCACTTGTTTGACATTCTAGTGATTTGAGCTCCGTTCTAGTGTGCTAGTCTTTTGAGCTTAAGTCTGGGTCTTGTGTGTGTATTTGCTGTGATCTTAGTGTCTTGTGTGAGTTGCTAATCCCTCCCTTACTCAGTGCTTCTTTGTGAACTTCAAGTGTAAGGGCGAGAGGCTCCAAGTTGTGGAGATTCCTCGCAAACGGGATTAAGAAAAGCAAGCAAAACACCGTGGTATTCAAGTGGGTCTTTGGACCACTTGGGAGGGGTTGATTGCAACCCTCGTCCGTTGGGACGCCACAACGTGGAGTAGGCAAGCGTTGGTCTTGGCCGAACCACGGGATAACCACCGTGCCATCTCTGTGATTGATCTCTTGTGGTTATTGTGTTTTGTTGAGACTCCTCTCTAGCCACTTGGCGATTATTGTGCTAACACTTAACCAAGTTTTTGTGGCTTAAGTTTCAAGTTTTACAGGATCACCTATTCACCCCCCCTTTAGGTGCTCTCGGTTCCTTTAACTAAGCAAGAGAAGCCTCGGACATCAAGGCCGACCGAGCCGAGGGACTCCTATGCCTCCGGGATACGGATACCTCACTCGTCACCTTCGCACGAGGCGACTCACGCTTGGTGAAGTGGTTCAGATAACCAACATGCGAGTCTTAGTGCTCGAAATGAAGAAAAAACACGACTCCAACGCGCCCAGCATGGAGGCCTAGGCCCACACGTCATGCAACCGGCGCACCGGTTGCTACGTGCGAGCAACTGCACCGCCACTCGCGCCACTACCGTGCCTCCTCGACTGTGGAGCCAATACCGCGACTCGAGGCAACCCTATGAATGACCCAGCAGTGCCAGCCAGGCGCGACGGTCAATACGGTCAAAAATGGGCCGGCAGTAATGGCAGTGACAGGCGGGCAGGAGCAGCGGTCACGTCGTCTGCCAAGCTTACGTCCCATCCAGGGGCAGTGAGAGAACCCTCTCTCACGGCGTGAAGACGGCGCGCCCGTGATCCGTTCCTCGAACGGCTCACGCACGCGCAACAGTCGCCCTGCGAACCACTCGCCCCGTCGCATTAACTCCGCGGCGGGACAGGCGGCGCCTCAGGCAGGAGAAGCAAGCGACGCTTCACCTTCGCCATAATGACCGCGTCAAAAAAGGTACGCCATGTCATTCGATTTTCGTATCCTTTTCCTTTTCCTCTTTCTCTCTCTTACAACAGGGACCGAAAAAGGGGGATACCCCGAAAAGGATCCTTCTCCGTGAAGGAAACAGGCCCCGAGCCTCCCTACTGATCAGAGGTTCAAAGGCTGGCCCCTCGGAGGGGTTCAACGGCCGCCTCAAAGCGATTGGGTTCTACGCCCACTACTGGTCAGAGGTTCGATGGCCGGCCCCTCGGAAGGGTTCAACGGTCGCCTCAGGCCACTCGGGCTCCGCGCCCACTACTGATCAGGGGTTCGTAGGCTGGCCCTCGAAGGGTTCACAGTCGCCTCAGACACAGAGCGAGGGATGACCCTGGGTACGTTCGATACATAACCAAGGCTCGGGCTACGCTCCCGAGGTACCTTAGGACATTTCCGAGACCAGCGGGAGCGATCTTGTAATGGAATCCCATCAGAGGGAGGCATCGAGCCCTCGGACCCTGCCAAAGGGGACCGGGTCCGGCAGATCACCCGCAGGTACTTTTGGAGCGCGCCTCCGGGCCTCTAGCCGACCCCTAACAAATGGGGCACGGGCATCCGCTCGGATTACCCGCCAGCAGCTCACCGGAGACACCATGTTCGGCGCCCTCCGAGGGCAACATGGCGCTTTCCCCCCTCCTCCTTGCGGAAAGGCGACGCAGGGGCGTATGTAAAAAAGTCGAGTCTGCCCTTGACCGTCCTCTCGCCCTGTGCAGAGGCTCGGGGGCTGCTCTCGCAAACCCGGCTCTAGCCGACCCATTGACAGCGTCAACATACCAGCCCGAGAACTTGGGACCCGACCGTGCACCCGGGCTACGGCCAGCTCGCATGAGGGAACAACCAGACCAGCCAAAGTGTTGCGAAACACACTAAGACCTCGGAGGAGTCCAACTACTCCTCCGAGGCCTCGGGGGCTACACCCGGTGGGTGCGCTCGCGCGCACCCACCGGAACAAAATGCAACCACGAAAAGGCTGGTCCCCTTGCAAAAAAGTGCGGCAAAAGCCTCCAAGCGAGTATTAACACTCCCTTCGAGGCTCGGGGGCTACTGTCGGGGACCATAATTAGGGGTACCCTCAAGGCTCCTAAATCTCAGCTGGTAACCCCCATCAGCACAAAGCTGCAAAGGCCTGATGGGTGCGATTAAGTCAAGGATCGGTCCATTCGAGGGACGCGATCACGCCTCACCCGAGCCCAGTCTCGGGCAAGGGCAGCCGACCCCGGAGGACCTACGTCTCGCCCGAGGACCCCCTCCAGCAACGAACACACCTTCGGCTCGCCCGAGGCCCAGTCTTCACTAAGAAGCAACCTTGGCCATATCTCCACGCCAACCGACCAAATCGCAGGGGCATTTAATGCAAAGGTGGCCTGACACTTTTATCCTGACGCGCGCCCTCCAGTCGACAGAGCCGAAGTGACTGCAGTCACTTCGCCGCTCCACTGACCGGTCTGACAAGAAGACAGCGCCGCCTGTGCCGCTCCGACTGCTAAGCCACTCGACAGAGTGAGGCTGACAGCAGCCAAGTCCGGCCTCAGGCGTCATAGGAAACTCCGCTCCGCCCGACCCAGGGCTCGGACTCAGGCTCAGCCCCGGAAGACGGCGAACTCCGCTCCGCCCGACCCAGGGCTCGGACTCGGGCTCAGCCCCGGAAGACGACGAACTCCGCTCCGCCCGACCCAGGGCTCGGACTCGGGCTCAGCCCCGGAAGACGGCGAACTCCGCTCCGCCCGACCCAGGGCTCGGACTCAGGCTCAGCCCCGAAGGACGACGAACTCTGCTTCGCCCGACCCCAGGGCTCGGACTCAACCCTGGCCTCAGCCGACGGTCTCCGCCTCGTCTGACCCGGGGGCTCGGACTCGACCTCGACCTTGGAAGACAGACTCAACCTCGACCTCAGAGGAGCCTCCACCTCGCCCAACCTAGGGCACAGAACGATCACGTCAACAGAAAGCGCCATCATTACCCTACCCCAAGCTGACTCAGGCTACGGGGAATAAGACCGGCGTCCCATCTGGCTCGCTCCACTATACGAGTAATGATGGCGCCCCGCATGCCCTGTGACGACGGCGGCTCTCAGCCCCCTTACGGAAGCAAGAGGACGTCAGCAAGGACTCGACAGCCCCGACAGCTGTCCTTCCGCCAGGCTCCAGCGCTCCTCCGATGGCCACGACACCACGCGAACTGGGTGCCAAGACCTCCCCGGCTGCCACGATGACATGTACTTAGGGCGCTAGCTCTCCCCCGCTAGACACGTTAGCACACTGCTACACCCCCATTGTACACCTGGGTCCGCTCCTTATGCCTATAAAAGGGAGGTCCAGGGCCCTCTTACAGAGGGTTGGCCGCGCGGGGAAGGACGGGACGGCGCTCGCGCAGGGCCGCTCGCTCCCTCCCGCGTGGACGCTTGTAACCCCCTACTGCAAGCGCACCCGACCTAGGCGCAGGGCTAACACGAAGGCCGCGGGTTCCACCTCCCACGTCTGTCTCCCTCCGGCTGCTTTCTTCCCCCCTTCGTGTTCCACCTCGCGCCGACCCATCTGGGCTGGGGCACGCGGCGATAATTCACTCGTCGGTCTAGGGACCCCCGGGTTTCGAAACACCGACAATATCTATTTCATAACAGAATTTATTAACTGCATTGTTTTTTCTTCATTTTGCATATAGTAAAAAACGAAATATTGTACGCATAAAAAAGGTAGATACATTTTTTTAATGATAATGTACTCATCATCGGTTAATTAGCAAATCAATTTTGGGACGTACATCGTAAAATGATTGGAGTACCATAATAGGTAAGGCATTTTTTTGTGCATTAATTTCGTGTAGAAAAAAATACTAAAGCATCTTCGATTTGTACGCAACAAATATACTGGACATTGTACAGAAACGGGAGACTAAGGGTCTGTTTGGTTGGGCTGTGGCTGTGAAAAAAGTTGCTGTGGGCTGTGAGCTGTGGAAAAAGCTGCTGTAGGCTGTAAGCTGTTAAAAAGCTAAAAACCGTTTGGTGGAAACCACTAAAAGTTGTTAAAAATTCTTCGATATATGTTTTCGTAGTTCCATCCGAAAAGCCACTAAAAGCAGATCCAGGGGTGCTTTCAGATTTGCACTACAAGAAAGTCGGCTTTTAGAAAAAGCTGCTTCCTGGATCCAGCCCTTTGGTTGACTTTTGGCTTTTAAGGGGGCAAAAGCCAAAGCCAAAAGTCAAACCAAACACACCCTAAGGGTGCGTTTGGTTGCGAGACAGCTAGGACAGGGACATCCCATGATGTCCTCTCTCGTCCCTTCAATTTTGAGAGATTAATGCAGGAGGATGGAGCAAACATACTGTACCGAATGATTGAACATCCGCTACATTTAGGCTACCTCCAACTATTTAGTCTCCTCAATCCAACTATTCATATTTTTTATTTATATTTAAACATTTTTTCTCAACTATTCTTCTCTCTATTTTATTTCCACTCTAATTAATTCTCCTATCCGATCTCATTTACTTTTGAACTGAGCTATTTAACATTTTTACATCAACTTTTAGAGTTTGGAAACATATTATAATATTTATAGTACTATAATACACATTATTATATATTAATTACTAGTCCATCTATTTTATTCTAATTTAGTTTTAAAATAGTTAAATATGAAAACTAAAATAGAGTTTTAGTAGCAATTACGAAAACTGAAATAGAGTTTTAGTTTACGTATATAGTGATTTAAACACTAAAATATAATAAAATGGAGAGATTAAAAATTAGTTCCTATAAACCAAACATTCTAATAAAGTCTCATGGCTACGGCAACGACCTATTTTTCTCGGAACCGGAAGAATAAAAAATTCACCGTAACTTCTTTCTTTCTTTTTATATAGGAAAGAAGATAGTTGCAAGACGAATCCAGAGTTTATCTGGAAGAAGAAAGTTCCTAATCCTCCTCCTTCCCGGAAGATATTATCAGCAAGGCAAGCGTGTCACGGCTTCTTGCTTGAGTAATCCGCTCCTATTTTTTTCTTTATTTTTTTTGGGAGGGCGCCTTCCTACCGGCTTCGCTTCTAAACGGTGGGCAAATTTGGTACGATAAAGAAAAAAGAGGAGGACGAGTGGGAGGGCACTTCTGGAAGAAACTTTTTAATGAGCTGGACCAAGCAGCTGGGCAAGCTGTCACCGTCGCCCAGTCCGCTTCGTTCGGTCAGCGGGCCCCACCTCATCTGCATTCTTCCATTCTCGTCCTCCGACCTCATCTGCATTTTCCCAGCCAAGTAGTAGGTAAACTAGTGGCGGTCCCGTGGCCGTGGCATCAGGAAAAGAATATGCCGTCTCGGCCCACCATCCCCCACCGTCCCGAAATTCCAGAACTACCCTCGGCTCCAGCTATAAATAGCCGCCCCCGGGAGACGTTCGAAACCTTCCCCATCTCCGGATAAAAGATAAGGAGTGTCTCTCCTTTGCCATCCTCCTCTCTTTCAGCTAAGTCCCTGCCCCCTCTCTTTTTCTTACATTCAGGTCCTCGCAGCTCCTTTTTTTTTTCTTGTTTCTTTCGATCTGCGAGCCGTCCAGGTCCAGTACTCTTCTTTCCCTGAAGGAACTCTTGCAGCCGGCCCCTCTGGTTTCCTCGAATTCTTGTTCCCCGGTCCCTCCTCCTGTCCCCGCGTAGATCCGTCCGTCCGTCCGAGGAGCACACCGTCCCCACCCCCATGTTTACCCACCAGTTCCTCTGACGGCCGCCGTGCTCCGATGAAGCTGAGCGTGCTCCGTATCCGCCGCTCCCACTCCTTCTCCGTCGCCTTCCTCTACTGGTTCTACGTCTTCTCATGAACACATCGCCCCTCTCCACCTGCTGATCCTTCGCCGTCTCTCTCTCTCTCTCTCTCTCTCTTAGATAGTCTTTTGAATCCATCTCTAGGGCTCTTGTTTCTCCCCATCCTCCCCCCACCAAACACAAGTCCCCTTGTTCAATCCGACAAGACAAGCATCCATGTCGTCGTCACGCCGGAGCTCGAGCCCCGACAGCAACGACACGACGGACGAGCGCAAGCGGAAGCGGATGCTGTCCAACAGGGAGTCGGCGCGGCGGTCGCGCGCGCGGAAGCAGCAGCGGCTGGAGGAGCTGGTGGCGGAGGTGGCCCGCCTGCAGGCGGAGAACGCGGCGACGCAGGCCCGCACCGCGGCGCTGGAGCGCGACCTGGGCAGGGTGGACGGCGACAACGCGGTGCTGCGCGCCCGCCACGCCGAGCTGGCCGGCCGCCTGCAGTCGCTGGGCGGCGTCCTCGAGGTGCTCCAGATGGCCGGCGCCGCCGTCGACATCCCGGAGATGGTCACCGACGACCCCATGCTCCGCCCCTGGCAGCCGTCCTTCCCCCCGATGCAGCCCATCGGGTTCTGAGAATCTGAGCCTCAGCCGGCGGGAGAGAGCCAATTTCTGTCGTCGTGCCGCTGTCTATCTCGTATTGGTATATCTATTCATAAATCATCCTTGTCATGGTTTGCTCTTCTTGTCAGTGTTATAAATTTGCTTCTTGTTAGTGTTATAAATTTGGCCATCGGAAAGGATGTGTTTGTGGTTGTAATATCTTGTTTGGAGTTGTAATATCTTATCTTGCTTATGAAATCGAATATGCCTATATATATATGTTATGCTGTACGAGTATGTGGCTCCAAATTTGTGAGCCTTCTGTCTGTTATGGTGAGGCGATGAATCCAATTTGTGAGCACACATGAATCAATTTCGAGATCCGACATGTCAAGTTGATCGTTGCAGGAAGGACGGTTTTGTATGGACGGACATACCAAGTTACTGCATTTTACTTATATCTCACTTATTTTTTAGATCGGCATTTTTCCACTCGTTAGATATCTTGTTCTTGAGTCAGAAGATAACTACAGCATGTCATATCTCAATTGGAATACCATTAGGGTCCCTCATCTTAACCTATTTCATCTCTTTTAATACGTAGATTTTTTGGATCCTGTGCACAAAGCCAAAGAGTCATCCAACTGGATCCGGTGCACACTTACATCTCGTTTTGCAGATTTTTTACTACCTTGTACTTCTATGTTGCACACCCTTGTCATGATACAAACATCTATAGCATTTTATTCTCCTTAATAACACAATGAACTGTCTTTATTCCATCACCAAGTTTCTTTAGCTTCCTCCACTCCCTTTAGTTACTCCACACATCTCTAAGGCCACCTCGTGAATATAGTTTGTCATCTTCTACATGTTTTTTCTATGTATCCTCTTCCTTCCAAGTACCCTCTTTGATGGTTATTTACTTGAAGACTTCTGTCTTCTCCCCTTTCGGTTTCCATAACTTTATTCTTACAATTTTGCCTTGTTTTATCCCTACGTGCTAAAATAAAATACGCCACCACAAACTTACGATGAGAGACAACTCACTTTATAATATAAACATACTCGTTTATTCTTTATCCTTGTGAGGACAAAGTCAATTTGGCTAGTGTTGAACACTATTATAAGTAACTAGGAGTCTATCTTCCTAAAGAAAGTGTTGGATATCAATAGGTCAAAAGCTACCAGAAAGTCCAAAACTCTCTCCCTCCTAATTTTTACTACTATATCCATATCCTTCATGAACTGCCTCAAAACTTGATTGGTGAGAAATATGATTGGTATGTCGTTGCAACGCACGAGTTCTATTCGCAGTTGTCCATGTGTACCAAAGCTTGAATCTAGTATTGTTTATCTACTTCGCCTTCTGGCCATTTCATTTAGTCTCCTGCACGCATAAAACATTTACACGTCTCCTAGTCACTGTCTCAACAAACTCTCTTAACTCATACGTAAGCGGCCCTACATTCCAACTATCTAAATGGATCCTAGTTGGTTCGAGTAGCTTCCTTACCCTTCACATCTGGTAGTGATGTGAAGCCCCTTGCATATTTTCCACTGTATCCAGGTATCGATGCGATGCGCTACTAAGGAACTAGTGATCCAATCCTCGCTCACTTGACACCATAGCGAGGTTGTGACGTCATATGTCATTAAGGGATGCTGATATGGCCCTTGTCCATTTAACACCGTACCCAGATTCCGTTATATGACACATCACTGAAAGGGTTAATTATGCAACAATGAATCTCTTTCGGATTTCATCTCTAGTAAAATGGCTAAGTACATTGCCTCAACAAACCTATTAAAAAATCTCATCTTTTACGGGGGCTTGAGACCTGCTATAGTGCTACGTTAAAACAATATAGACGGATGTCACACCCGGCTTTAAGGAACAAAGCCAGGTGCATCTCATACATGCGCCAAGAAGACAACATATATAATAACAGAGTGTATAGAGATAAATATCCTAATAATCAGAGTATTTATTACATAGCGGAAGACTTACAAAAATAAAAGATAAATATAACAGGCTCTAAAATCCATCCTTGGCACGAAAAGTCAACTGGGAGACACTACCTAGATCGAATCGAACTCCTCGATACGTGGCTCCACTTGAACCACCTATTCTTCTCCTGTGCGGGGGTGTGAGACAGCAAGGGTGAGCTCACACATGATCATAGCTCAACAAGTTGTGGGGAACCAGGGGCATGAACTCACAAAGGTAGGAGTTCATGTGATGTGTAAGGCTAATCAATGACAGGGGTTAAAGCTGAGCATTGCTTTTAATTAGTTGGTCAAAATTTTATTAGCAATTACTAAATATAAGTAAATACCATACCTTAAATAAAGTAATAGAACAAAAATAATAATAATCCCATGCAATGCAGATGACAAATTGAATTTAAGTTCCATAAATTAGTCATCAGAGAGTCCTGAGCTGCTCATGACCATGAGCTCGGCTAGTATACCAGTTTTACACTCTGCAGAGGTTGTACCCTTTACCCACAAGTCGTGTTTCCCATGTCGCCAGGGTTAGCTAGGCCCTTAGACACTACCGAGGTGAATGGCTAGGGATCCACTACGAGGCCTTTACAAAGTTCCACTAGCTTCCGAAAACCCGCTACAGTTTATGGCAAGAGCACTTGCAAGAATCCCTCGTCTGACCGCCATCGCAGCAAAATCAACCCGAGAACCTCCTTGCATGCAACTCCCCTACTGCCCTTGGCCCTTTCGGGTAAGGTAGTCTTCCACTAGCTTTCCTAATTAGTTAGCCAAGGGGTCCCATTCCTCCCTTGTGGTGGCACGTGTTTCTCAAGTTAAGCTCCATGTTCTAATTAACATAATATAATGATCTTGTCATGAACATAAATAGAATAACAAAATAACTGGAACATGGATATAATGAAATATTAACCCAAAACCATGTAAAGCAATAACATAACTACCCATATGATTTAGGGGTAAACAAGGTAAAATGGATAAACAGACTAGGGTGACCTATTGAGTCCCATCAAAATTAAACCTATGCATTGAATAATGATAATAAAGAATGTTATTGGGTAACAAAAGTGAACCAAGGGCACAACTTGCCTGGCACTTGAGATTCCAAGTACCAACTTGCTTTTCAGATGACACGTGCCTCGCGCTAGTCGTAGCAATATAAACAAACATGGTATAGATAAAATTAACATCACACCAAACATAAGAACATACTACAAAATAATGATCTACGCGAAGCTACGAGACTAACGCAACTTGAACGGATCAAATCGAAATTAAAATGAAAAAGTTATGAATTTCCAAAGTTTCTATGTATTTGATATAGGATTAATTAGGAAATCATTTTTATTGTTGTTCTCATGACAAAACAGAGGTACTATGTGATAAACAATAATATTATAGAATTATAGAAATTGGAATGAACTCATTTGGACTTAATATGAATTTTCTATGGATTTAACAAGATTATGAATTGTTTTTATATAAGAAATTCATTTTATAAATCAAATTCTCTGATTTTTCTATTTCCATGGACTTTGCGCACAAAAACAGAGAAGCTCGAGGTCTAATTCATAAAAAGTTCTTAAGACTCAGTGAACACCGCCCGAGGACGGCGGGTTAATTCCTACTTTAATCAGGGGCTCATGTGCAAAAAGGCCAGGCCGAAGGGGTATGGTAGGATCAGAGCTGTCCAATCCTCTATCTGCGGCTGTGATTAGATTTATTTCATCATGCGAACGGGTATGCGATATGGACGGTCCGATCCCGATCAGATGGTCACGATTTAATGAAACCACAATCTAATCCTACGCGATCATCAAGAAACCAACGGCCACCGCACTTCCTGGCCGAGCCGCGCTTTAGGCCACATCTCCACCGTACGGCGCTGGATCAATAGCCCACAGTCATCTTCTATCTCTAGCCGCAGGGAAACCACGGTGCAGAGCCCCCCCCACGGCGGCGCCCAGCGCTCCGCGTCGGCGAGCGCCCGCGAACACCCGCCCAAGGTTCTAGGGACTCATCCGAACTCTATCGGGAGCAACAGAGGTGAAATGCGTTCGTAAACATGGCAGGATGGCTTACCAGTGTGCCGCATGGCCGTGCCCACTGGCGGTCAGCATGGCCGACGCCCCGGGGCTCTATTGCTATAGCCAATAGGTTCTACGCGATGCGGATGACACCACTAATAACAGAGAGAACGTCACACCAGGATTGATAGCATGGAGAAGTCTAGGCCACGACAAATCGTGAATCGTAGCGGAGATGATCTTCAGCGAGAAATTAGTGGTGACCCGGTGCATGAATCCCAGATTAATACGGTCCTAAACGTATCAGGGAAGGGAGCAAAGACAACAGAGGGTTCTTACCGTAGCTCTATCGGCGTGAAGCTCCCTGTCTCCGGAAAGGTGTGAGTTATGACGACGAATCAAGCTCCGTTGAGAAATTCCTTCTACCACGGGTGCTAAACTCGCACGCAAGAGCCACGGCCCAGTGCGTAGCGATCTGATGACGTGCCCCCGATCTCGCACAAGGACCCGAAGAGCTCTGTCCGTGGATTCCTAGTGCGGCGGCTTCTTCCTCTCGATTCCCGACGATGGTTAAGGATGGCCATGTACCGAACACAGGTGGGGGCGCGCGTCCAAGCGGAAGAGGATGACATGCATAGGAGATTCGACTGCACGCCCACGAGGCCCGCTACAGGTGACGACGAGAGGGGGTAGGGGTGAATCAGTGCGGGCGAGGACAGTGATTTGCGCATCGCCTCCAGCGAGGTAGAGTAGGGCAGAGGGGAAAAGTAGATGGCGGCTGGGGCTTGGGGTCCAAGGAGGAGTGCCCCGCGGTCTTATCCCCAGACGTGGAAGGCTTCGCTCCCAGCTTCCCCGGTCGCACCGCGCGGGGCTGTTGCAACGACTCGCCGCGAAAGGAGGAAGACCAAACTGACCGATGGGGGCCACACGATGGTGTCACGAGGAAGGTGAGCGCGGCTGCAGTATAGGGAAAAAGGGAGAGGCTGACTCAACGGACCCACATGGCAGACCCTGTTGAAGAGCGTGTGGTGTGGTATGCGCGGCTGACAAGGCGGGCCCGCCTGTCGGCGCCGCCTCGCGCGCGATCGTGAGGGCACAACGATGGGCCGCGCAGAGAAAATCTCAAGTTGGGCTGAATATGTGGTCTCGGCCCAAACAGCGCTTTCACCTTTTTTCTTTTTATTTTCTATTCTCTTCTCTAATCTTTTTCAAATTTAAATCTCAAATTTGATTTTGTAACACCCACTTGTAAATAGCTAGAAAAAAAACCAATAGAGAAACAATTTCTCTTTATGTGAGTTTGATCTTTATGCATCATCATATGTGAACACCATATTCAAAAAAAAATACTTAATAAAAGAATATATGCCATTGAAATTATGCATCATGCTGGATATCATTTTTGTGGTGTGCATTCTAGGACAACATAAAACAATGAGAGAAGAATCACATTAATACCCAAATGGGAAATTAAGAAAAAGATACTCTAAAATTTGAGAAAGAAAGCACTACTTATCATGAAATAAATACCAAACTTAGACAAATTTATTCATACCATGTCCAAGATGAGTCTTTAATGAGAGAATAAATTTATCATGAAGTTTTAGTTGGAAAGGGAATTTAAAATTTTGAATTTGAAAAGGAGATGATAAAAGAATAAAAAAAGAAAACCCCACGGTTGGGCCCCAAGCTACCAATTTGGCCCACCTGGGAAAACCCTCTGCGCCAGCCCAACTCGTCCTTCCGCTGCGGCTTTGTGTGTTGGGCGCGTGCCGACAAGCGGGCCCTACGGGTCAGTCACACGTGCGCTCGCCTGAACATCTGCACACGCTTGCCTGGCCGGTGGCCACTGAATAGCGGACCCCGCATGTCAGACGGGCGCTGCTGTTCTTCTCTCTGCACCGAAAGGCGCCGAAGCGCGTGGCTGCAGGGAAATCGGAGGTCGTTGCAACGGGCTCCGCGTCAGCCTTTCGGTGGCCATATAGCGGGTTCTGAGAGGGTTCTTGCCCAACCTTTCTTCCACCTCAAAGCGTCGCTGGTTGAGGGAATTAGGAGTGAGGGAGCCGTGGTCTGCCGCTGAGGTTGAATCTCGGGACGCGCCTGACTAAGCTCTTGGCGGGTGTGCAATTGGATTCGGCCGGTCGTGGTGAAGGTTGCCAGCGACGCTCCTGGGGCGAATTGGGTCACCGCGCCTTGGGGTCCCTCGCCGGACTTCGTTGGGCGCCGCTGAACCACCGCGCGCCGTGGGATTGGGCCTCTGCGACAGCCGGAGCATCAAGGTTAGCACCGACCCCCTTCTCTGGAGTTGTTAGAAGGCAGTAGAAGTAGCGCCGCGCGGAAACCTCGGCGTGTGCCCCCGGAATTTCACACCGGAGCACCGTCGGCCGCCCTATATCGCGAAGCACCGTGGACCGGGGGTCTGCGTTGTGTAGCGATTGAAATTGAGGGGTGAATTGGGTTCGAGATGTCTCGAATCTCGTGAGGGTCGGGCGAATTGGAGTTTGGCGCTCGAATTGGACGAATTCGAGGGCTCCGGTGAACCCACCGCCGTGCGGTGGCCTGCTCGCCGTGAGCTAGTGCCTGGGGAAAGAGGGCGACGGCCGGGGGCCATCGGATCCGGCTTGATCGGCTAGGATCTCTCCAAGCGTATCGGTTCTGCGTGGATGCGGGTACGCCGTTCGATCGAGATCGGAGGGCTCTGGGTTGGATCCGCGATAATTAAATCTAGACCGTAGGTTGTTGATCCAAGGACTCCTATAGCGTACCGGTTCGGGATTGGTTAAATCTAATCCCACGCGTCCATCCGTGATCGCACGGCCAGAGTTAGTCCATACCCCTTCGCGGGCGCGATTTTGCATTTTGACCCCTCTGTTTTTATATAACCAACCCGCAGTCCCCGTGGCGGTGCGCTGTGCCTTAGAAATGTTACCCTGAGCCCCCTGCGCTTTCTAGGATTTGAGGCCCAGTCCATAGCTCTTTAAATTCAGTTATTTAATTATAGAAATTACTTTTTAATACAAAATAATTGCTAGAACTTTGATAATTCATAGAAAATACATATGAACTCCAAATTAATCCATTCCAGTTCCTAAAATTTTGTAATTTTATTCTTTAGCACTTAGTGTCTCTGTTTTATCATGACAACAGTAAGAAAATTAATCCCACACTCAATCCTATTTTAAACACATAAAACCTTTGAAAAGGCATAACTTAAAATCTATAACTCCAAAAATTATGATTCCTGTTCCTAGAATTTTATTTTAATATGTAGATTATTACTGTGTATTTTATTTATATGTTTGGTGTGATGTTAATTTCTCTATATACACTGTGCTTGTTTGTATTGTGGCGAGTAGAAGAGCCCGTTGCTGAGGATCCTGGTGAGCAGCAGGTTGAAGTAGCTGAGCAGGAGCTCATTGAAGGCAAGTTGTGCCCTTGACCACTTTTTACCTAATAATGTTCTTTAATATCACTCATTCATGCATAGGTTAATTTTGATGGGACCCAATAGGTCACCCTAGATTTGTTTATCTCATTACCTTGTTTACCCCTGATTCACTTGGGTAGTTTGCTATTGCTTTACCTGGTTTTGGGATAATCATTTACTACCTCTATGTTCCAATTTTTTTTGTTATTCTGTTTATGTTCATGTCAAGTTCATTAATGTTAATTGGAACATATGTAACACCCAAAATCTTACTTTGAAAATTTAGTAAAAGTTCTCCAAAGATTTTGATATTAGAATGCCTTCCAATAAAATTTTGTTACATTTAAAACAACATCACCTAAAACAAACACGTTCCTAATAAAAGAATCTCTATATGAATTTGTCACTCCTTGGTTGAAATGAATATTTATAATTATTCTCTAAAAGAATTTTATATTAGAGATTACATTTCTTAAAATACCCATTCTATGTGTGTATGAATCTTATATTTGAAAGCATATCTTAATAAGATTAATAGATAAATAAATTGGCAAAGTTTATACTGGTGTTTTTGTTTGTGCATTAAAAACCTAAATTTAAAATCTCAACTGCAGATTCAAACTCAATTTTGAAATTTGATATCAAATAAAAACAAAATAACAAGAAAAGAAAAAGAAAAGGAATAAAACCTTATGTGGGCCAAGAACACCAAATTCGGCCCAGCAACCGGATTACCTCCACTGCAGCCCAACTCCACCCCCGCCGCGCGCTGACAACTGGGTCCCACTGGGCAGCCTCCCTTCGCGCGCGTCCGTGGTCGCTGCCAACCCGGGCCCACTGGCCAGGACTCCATCCACCGCACGCGCCGACGCCCCTGGCCCACCGCTCAGCCTCACACCTCCACACCGCACGCTCGTCCGTTGCCGTGTCGCTGTGCCATGGACCCCGCCATGTCAGTCGTCTCCCTGCCCGTCGCAACCAAACTCCGCGCGCGTCGCGCGGGGTGGCCGCGGAAGCTTCGCCGGTCAGCGCCGAAAAGCTCGCTACTCCTCCGTTCCTAGCACGGACTCCGCCTGCACCTGTGTATAAAGCCGAACCCCCCCTTCCTCCATGCATACATCCCGTCTGTCGCCATTGCCGCCGAACCCCCCCCCCTTCCGCCTATCGAAATCCCTTGAGAAGCCATCGTTGGGCCATCCTTTAGATCCGAGGTGCTTCGGCTCGGTTTGCTGTTGAAGTCCTCAAAGTTGTCGGGCAGGATTGGCGTCTGGTGGCGCACCGATTTGTCACCGGTGGATCGATCTCCGCCGCTCGCCGTGGCCAAGACCTTCTGCATCGTATCACGGGGTAAGACCATGTCCATCGCATTCAGTGTACTTCGGGCATCGTGTAGCAGTCTTTAATTGGGTTTTCGTGCACTATATCGCCAAATCAAACTTCGCCGGCAATGGCGCTCCGCCGTGGGGATGCCTGGCGCCGCCGTGGCTCGACCGTGGGAGTGGTGACGGGTCTGTGGCCGTTGATTCGTGGATGAACGGTCAGGATTAGAACACCGAATACCCTTTCGCGTGCGTAAACCGTAGCCGTCGGATCCGATCGTGTGGATCTCAGTGAATCGGGCTTTATAAAATCTGAGCCGTTCATTTCAAATCGTGTGGTTCGCGTTGTGGTCCGATCCGGGCGGCCGCCGGATCTAATCGGGGCGCTCGATCTCGGATCCAACGGCCCACCGTGGCGGATACCCCTTCGGTCGGGTCTTTTTGTTAAAGAGCCCTCGGGGTTTTGTGTAATCAACCCGCCGTCCTCTGACGGTGTACACTGAGTCTTAGGAATTTTATCCCCGAGCCCCCTGCGCTTCTGTTTAATTGAGGCGCAGTCCAGTGGATAGGAAAATCATAGAAAATGATTTAGAAAATGATTTTTAGTGTTAAAATAAATCAGAAACTTATTTAATTCATAACTAATTCATTTTAGCTCCTTTTTGACCCATTCCAGTTGCAATAATTTTGTTTTAATATTATTTACCACCTAGAGCCTCTGTTTTGTCATGAAAACAATTAGAAATTTAATCTCTCACTTAATCTATTTTAAGCACATAAAACCTTTGAAAATGCATAACTTAAAATCTATAAGTCCAAAAATTATGATTTCTGTTCCTAGAATTTTATTTTAATGTGTAGATTATTACTATGTATTTTGCATATATGTTTGGTGTAATGTTAATTTTGCCTATACAATGTTTGTCTGTATTGCTACGACTAGCAGCGAGGTCACGAGTCACCTGAAGATCATCCTGGTACCTGGAATCTCAAGTCCCAGGCAAGTTGTGCCCTTGACCACTTTTTACCCAATAATGTTCTTTAATATCAATTATCCATGCATAGGTTAATTTTGATGGGACCCAATAGGTCACCCTAGATTTGTTTATCTCACTACCTTGTTTACCCCTGAATCACTTGGGTAGTTTGCTATTGCTTTATATGGTTTTGGGATAATCATTTATTACCTCTATGTTCCAATTCTTGTTGTATTTCTGTTTATGTTCATGTTGATATCATTAATGTTAATTGGAACATAGAGCTTAACTTGAGTAACACGTGCCACCACAAGGGAGGAATGGGACCCCTTGGCTGATTAATTAGGAAAGCTAGTGGAAGACTACCTTACCCGAAAGGGGCAAGGGCAGTAGGGGAGTGGTCAGTGTAGGGAGGCCCTCGGGAGGATTTTGCTGCGATGGCGGTCCTGCAAGGGATTCCTGCATTGGAACTTCCTATAAACTGTAGCGGGTTTTCGGAAGCTAGTGGAACTTTGTAAAGGCCTCGTAGTGGATCCCTAGCCATTCACCTCGGTAGTGTCTAAGGGCCTTGCAAACCCTGGCGACATGGGATACACGACTTGTGGGTAAAGGGTACAACCTCTGCAGAGTGTAAAACTGGTATACTAGCCGAGCTCACGGTCATGAGCAGCTCAGGACTCTCTGATGTTTAAATTATGGAACTAAATTCAATTTGTCATATGCATTGCATCGCAGGTGAAGTTGTTATTTTTGTTCTACTATTTAACTGGGTTGGTATTTACTTATACTTAGTAACTGCTAATAAAATTTTGACCAACTTTAAAAGCAATGCTCAGCTCTAACCATCTTCTTTGGTAAGCCTTACACTTCACGTGAGCTCCCACCTTTGGCGAGTTCATGCACATTATTCCCCACAACTTGTTGAGCGATGAACGTATGTGAGCTCACTCTTGCTGTCTCACACACACCACAGGTCAAGAACAGGTACTGCAGGATGAAGCGCTTGGAGGATGCTGTGATGTGATCGTGAGAGATCTAGGTCGTCGTCTCCCAGTCAACTTTGGGTTGCTGGACCGTTGTCTCCTTATAATGTAATTATTTATTTTGTATAGAACTCCTGTTATATATAAAGATGTGACATTCGATCCTGTGCCACTATACATCATATGTGTGAGACTTGGTCCCAGCATACCTGGTGTTTATGTTAGCGCCCGGGTTTTGGACCCCTAAAATCCGGGTGTTACAGAAGTGGTATCAGAGGAATGTTGACTGTAGGACGAAACCTAGATAGAACTGGACAACCATTGTCTACTTATCTATGCTACTCTGATTCTTTTATAAGCTTATCTTAATCTTTTCTCATCTATTTCCGCTTTACTCTGATTATTCTTACCTTTTCCTTCTAAAGACAAACTTGGATTTCACACTTTGAAATCCTGTGCTTAAAGTGACTTTTAGGAACAGAAGACCTCATCTTAGGGACAAAATCAAAACTATTTTTGTAAATATTTGTATGCTTGAATGCTTGTTCTTATGATACTTGCCTGATTTGGAACTTTGTTTGAGTGTGATGGGTTGTGGAGTAATGTCCACAATTACATCTGCATAGGCTTAAAATAGAATTCATAAGAAAACTAAACCACTTAGATTATCCTCCATTAAAATGTATCTATCCCATAGAGATCCCTCTAATCTTAAAATACTCTCCCATATCTTAATAGATTCATCGTATCTTATAAGATTCCCTCATATCTTACTAGATCCACCTCATCTTAAAAGGTTCTTCTCACCTTAATAAATTCATCTTATCTTGAAGGAGATTCTATCTTATCATAACATATCTAACTAATCTCAAAACATCCTAACATATCTTAATAATACATATTCTACCCTGTTGGACCTATCTAACCTAAACTAGTCTAATCTGGTCATATCCAATTTAATCTAGATCTTATCTTACCTAATGTGACCTGATCTAGTGTGGTCTAATGTTATCTAACTTAATGTGGTCCACTTAAACAGATTAATGACACTAGTAGAAGAGATTAGACCCCGCTAGCCATGTTTTAACTTAACTTAGCACATTGGATCAACTCAACCATGAGCTAACCCAACCCATAGAGCCATAATGAATGATATAACCTTTCTATTCCCACCTAATAACAAACAAACTTTTAACCTACATCTTGTAGTCTATCTCACCCATATATATCTCTCATCTTGACAGATTCCATCTTACCCTTGGATAATCACCTTATACAACTGGTTACCCCAATCTGGACATAAAACAAAGATTAAGCCCTACCAAAGAATCTTCAGATTATAACCAGCTACTAGCTTATTCATTCCGCTTATTGAATAATTTCCTTTGCAAAACTATTACCATATGCCTCTAACTTTCGTGGTCAATACCAGGAAAGGAAAGATTATCACGTAACAGCAAACAGAAATGAATCCTCCAAATCCTCCACCTGTTGAAATCGATCAAGTGGTTGCTGCCCAAAGACTGGTAATACAACAATTAACAGACCTGGTGACCGAGATGCAAAATCAGATAAGACAAGAATGCGAGGAAATACGTCAGGTCCGTCAAGAAATAAGGCAAGCACGGTTGGAGAGACAACAACAACAACAACCTCCACTACCACCACCAGCTCCACCAAGCTACATAGATATAAATTATGATGATTTGTAAGATCTAGATGTTACTTTAATTAGTAGATGATATGATATTATTTTAGAAGGAACAATAAGGTCTATTGACCCTATGTTTTGTTAAAGAATTATACCTCATGCTGAGATTTCTTTGTTTGTGCATATGTTCCGAGAACAATATGAGTATACATCCTTTTCTTACAAATCTCGAGGACGAGATTATTTTTAAGGGGGGGTAGGATTTGTAACACCCAAAATCTTACTTTGAAAATTTAGTAAAAGTTCTCCAAAGATTTTGATATTAGAATGCCTTCCAATAAAATTTTGTTACATTTAAAACAACATCACCTAAAACAAACACGTTCCTAATAAAAGAATCTCTATATGAATTTGTCACTCCTTGGTTGAAATGAATATTTATAATTATTCTCTAAAAGAATTTTATATTAGAGATTACATTTCTTAAAATACCCATTCTATGTGTGTATGAATCTTATATTTGAAAGCATATCTTAATAAGATTAATAGATAAATAAATTGGCAAAGTTTATACTGGTGTTTTTGTTTGTGCATTAAAAACCTAAATTTAAAATCTCAACTGCAGATTCAAACTCAATTTTGAAATTTGATATCAAATAAAAACAAAATAACAAGAAAAGAAAAAGAAAAGGAATAAAACCTTATGTGGGCCAAGAACACCAAATTCGGCCCAGCAACCGGATTACCTCCACTGCAGCCCAACTCCACCCCCGCCGCGCGCTGACAACTGGGTCCCACTGGGCAGCCTCCCTTCGCGCGCGTCCGTGGTCGCTGCCAACCCGGGCCCACTGGCCAGGACTCCATCCACCGCACGCGCCGACGCCCCTGGCCCACCGCTCAGCCTCACACCTCCACACCGCACGCTCGTCCGTTGCCGTGTCGCTGTGCCATGGACCCCGCCATGTCAGTCGTCTCCCTGCCCGTCGCAACCAAACTCCGCGCGCGTCGCGCGGGGTGGCCGCGGAAGCTTCGCCGGTCAGCGCCGAAAAGCTCGCTACTCCTCCGTTCCTAGCACGGACTCCGCCTGCACCTGTGTATAAAGCCGAACGCCCCCTTCCTCCATGCATACATCCCGTCTGTCGCCATTGCCGCCGAACCCCCCCCCCTTCCGCCTATCGAAATCCCTTGAGAAGCCATCGTTGGGCCATCCTTTAGATCCGAGGTGCTTCGGCTCGGTTTGCTGTTGAAGTCCTCAAAGTTGTCGGGCAGGATTGGCGTCTGGTGGCGCACCGATTTGTCACCGGTGGATCGATCTCCACCGCTCGCCGTGGCCAAGACCTTCTGCATCGTATCACGGGGTAAGACCATGTCCATCGCATTCAGTGTACTTCGGGCATCGTGTAGCAGTCTTTAATTGGGTTTTCGTGCACTATATCGCCAAATCAAACTTCGCCGGCAATGGCGCTCCGCCGTGGGGATGCCTGGCGCCGCCGTGGCTCGACCGTGGGAGTGGTGACGGGTCTGTGGCCGTTGATTCGTGGATGAACGGTCAGGATTAGAACACCGAATACCCTTTCGCGTGCGTAAACCGTAGCCGTCGGATCCGATCGTGTGGATCTCAGTGAATCGGGCTTTATAAAATCTGAGCCGTTCATTTCAAATCGTGTGGTTCGCGTTGTGGTCCGATCCGGGCGGCCGCCGGATCTAATCGGGGCGCTCGATCTCGGATCCAACGGCCCACCGTGGCGGATACCCCTTCGGTCGGGTCTTTTTGTTAAAGAGCCCTCGGGGTTTTGTGTAATCAACCCGCCGTCCTTTGACGGTGTACACTGAGTCTTAGGAATTTTATCCCCGAGCCCCCTGCGCTTCTGTTTAATTGAGGCGCAGTCCAGTGGATAGGAAAATCATAGAAAATGATTTAGAAAATGATTTTTAGTGTTAAAATAAATCAGAAACTTATTTAATTCATAACTAATTCATTTTAGCTCCTTTTTGACCCATTCCAGTTGCAATAATTTTGTTTTAATATTATTTACCACCTAGAGCCTCTGTTTTGTCATGAAAACAATTAGAAATTTAATCTCTCACTTAATCTATTTTAAGCACATAAAACCTTTGAAAATGCATAACTTAAAATCTATAAGTCCAAAAATTATGATTTCTGTTCCTAGAATTTTATTTTAATGTGTAGATTATTACTATGTATTTTGCATATATGTTTGGTGTAATGTTAATTTTGCCTATACAATGTTTGTCTGTATTGCTACGACTAGCAGTGAGGTCACGAGTCACCTGAAGATCATCCTGGTACCTGGAATCTCAAGTCCCAGGCAAGTTGTGCCCTTGACCACTTTTTACCCAATAATGTTCTTTAATATCAATTATCCATGCATAGGTTAATTTTGATGGGACCCAATAGGTCACCCTAGATTTGTTTATCTCACTACCTTGTTTACCCCTGAATCACTTGGGTAGTTTGCTATTGCTTTATATGGTTTTGGGATAATCATTTATTACCTCTATGTTCCAATTCTTGTTGTATTTCTGTTTATGTTCATGTTGATATCATTAATGTTAATTGGAACATAGAGCTTAACTTGAGTAACACGTGCCACCACAAGGGAGGAATGGGACCCCTTGGCTGATTAATTAGGAAAGCTAGTGGAAGACTACCTTACCCGAAAGGGGCAAGGGCAGTAGGGGAGTGGTCAGTGTAGGGAGGCCCTCGGGAGGATTTTGCTGCGATGGCGGTCCTGCAAGGGATTCCTGCATTGGAACTTCCTATAAACTGTAGCGGGTTTTCGGAAGCTAGTGGAACTTTGTAAAGGCCTCGTAGTGGATCCCTAGCCATTCACCTCGGTAGTGTCTAAGGGCCTTGCAAACCCTGGCGACATGGGATACACGACTTGTGGGTAAAGGGTACAACCTCTGCAGAGTGTAAAACTGGAATACTAGCCGAGCTCACGGTCATGAGCAGCTCAGGACTCTCTGATGTTTAAATTATGGAACTAAATTCAATTTGTCATATGCATTGCATCGCAGGTGAAGTTGTTATTTTTGTTCTACTATTTAACTGGGTTGGTATTTACTTATACTTAGTAACTGCTAATAAAATTTTGACCAACTTTAAAAGCAATGCTCAGCTCTAACCATCTTCTTTGGTAAGCCTTACACTTCACGTGAGCTCCCACCTTTGGCGAGTTCATGCACATTATTCCCCACAACTTGTTGAGCGATGAACGTATGTGAGCTCACTCTTGCTGTCTCACACACACCACAGGTCAAGAACAGGTACTGCAGGATGAAGCGCTTGGAGGATGCTGTGATGTGATCGTGAGAGATCTAGGTCGTCGTCTCCCAGTCAACTTTGGGTTGCTGGACCGTTGTCTCCTTATAATGTAATTATTTATTTTGTATAGAACTCCTGTTATATATAAAGATGTGACATTCGATCCTGTGCCACTATACATCATATGTGTGAGACTTGGTCCCAGCATACCTGGTGTTTATGTTAGCGCCCGGGTTTTGGACCCCTAAAATCCGGGTGTTACAACATAGAGCTTAACTTGAGAACCACGTGCCACCACAAGGGTTTAATGGGACGCCCTTGGCTGACTAATTAGGAAAGCTAGTGGAAGACTACCTTACCCGAAAGGGGCAAAGGCAGTAGGGGAGTGGTCAGTGTAGGGAGGTCCTTGGTTGATTTTGCTGCGATGGCAGTCAGCCGAGAACCCTGCATTGGAACTTCCTATAAACTGTAGCGGGTTTTCGGAAGCTAGTGGAACTTTGTAAAGGCCTCGTAGTGTTGCCCTGCCGCGCTTCCTAGGTAGAGGTGTATGGGAAGTCACGATCCCTTGGCAGATGGGTAACATGACTTGTGGGTAAAGGGTACAACCTCTGCAGAGTGTAAAACTGGTATACTAGCCGAGCTCACGGTCATGAGCAGCTCAAGACTTTCTGATGTTTAAATTATGGAACTTAAATTCAATTTTGTCATTTGCATTGCATGGGTTTATTATTAACTTTGTTCTATTACTTTACTTATGGTTTGGTATTTACTTACACTTAGTAACTGCTAATAAAATTTTGACCAACTACTTAAAAGCAATGCTCAGCTTTAACGCCTATCATTGATTACCCTACACATCACATGAACTCACACCTTTGTGAGTTTATGTCCACTGGTTCCCCACAACTTGTTGAGCTATGATCATGTGTGAGCTCACCCTTGCTGTCTCACACCCCCCACAGGAGAAGAGCAGGTGGTTCAGGAGGAGCCACAAGGCGAGGAGTATGATCTGATCTAGGTGGCGTTTCTCAGTTGACATTGGCGCCGACGATCCTTAGTTCGTTTTATCTTTATTAATTTATTTTTGTAATAAGTCTTCCGCTATGTAGTAAATACTCTGATGTTTTATGACATTTATCTCTATACACTCTGTTACTATATATGTTGTCTTCTTGGCGCATGTATGAGATGCACCTGGCTTTGTTCCTTAAAGCCGGGTGTGACAGAAGTGGTATCAGAACAAATGTTGACTGTAGGACGAGACCTAGATAGAAATGGACAGACCCTTACCTACTTACCTTACTCTGACTCATTCTATACTTATCTCACCTTGATCTTGTCTCACCTTTTGCTACTCTACTCTGATTAATCTTATCTTTTCTACTCTAAGACAAGATGGATTTCACACCTTGGAATCCCTACCCTTATGACATTTTTAAGAGACAGGGAACCTAAGATGAAAATAAAACTATTTTCTCTATTTTAAAAATGTTGGTTGATTGTTCTGATGCTAAATGCCTGATTTGCTTCTTTGATTGACTGAATTATTATAGATGGACATCTTAGTATGTACCACCATAAGTAATAAATTAGCTATGGTAGGTAAAATATTAATCTGCTTAGCTAATAAAATTCCCCAAAGTAACCTGCTTTGTAAATACCTGCCTTGTCTACTATTTTCTTACCATATGTATCTAACTCAGATGGTCAATACCAGGCGGGGTGGTGGAATTGATTTGCCTCCTAATCGACACACTCGGAGAATATACAGACAACCCCAGCCACAGCCTGCAGAGATGAATCCTCCTAATCCTCCACCAGGCGGAGTTGACCCACTGGTTGCTGCTCAGATGGCGGTAATGCAGCAAATGGCGGACACTATGGCTGATATGCGTGCCCAGATGCAGCAAGAACGCCAGGAGATGCGTCAGGAAAGAGAAGATATACGCCAGGAGTTGCGCCATGAGCGAGATGAGATACGCCAGGAAAGGAGGGCACAACAACAGCAGCTGCAACAACAAATGCAACAGCAATAACAGCAGCAACAGCAGCAACAAGTGCCACTGCCTCCACCACCACCACTAGTTCCACCCCGAGATAAGCACCGGGAGTTCATGAGTCATAAGCCACCTACATTCGCTAGCTCACCTGATCCACTGGACGCGGATGATTGGCTGAAGTCCGTTAAGAAGATGCTGAATATTGCACAATGTACTGACCGAGAGAAGGTTTTATATGCTTCTGGACGTCTGACAGGTCCTACTGCTGACTGGTGGGATTCATATACCGCTGCCCATGATGCTGCTGATACTATTACTTGGGCAGAGTTCAGTACGCAGTTCAGGAACTACCATATTCCAGCTGGTATGATAAAGATCAAGAAGAAGGAGTTTCTGTCTTTGAAGCAAGGCAATATGTCAGTCAGCGAGTACAGAGACAAATTTATTCAGCTGTCGAGGTACGCTCCGGAGGAAGTTGCTGAGGATGAGAGGAAGCAGGAGCACTTTATTGAAGGACTTAATGGACCCCTACAGTATGCACTGGTTGCACACACTTTTCCATCATTTCAGAGGCTGCTGGATAAGGCTCTGGCTATTGAACACAAGCGTGTTCAGCTAGGTGATTTGAAGAGAAAGGCAATATCTCAAGGACAAGGAAGCAGCAATGTTCGTCCTCACTACAGTTCACCACAGGGTACACCGACTCGACCAGGAGGACCGCGCCCAGTTCAGCAATCACCACTGAGGACTCCACCTCCTCGACAGGCTACCCCTACTGGCACCCCGACGAAGTTTTCAGGACAGAGTCCAGGCACTACTTGTTTCAAGTGTGGGAAGACTGGCCATTATGCAAATGTCTGCCCACAGAGGATTGCTACTACTCCAGTTCAGAACAGGCAGCAAACTCCAGGATCTGGCAAGGGATATTCTATTGCCAAAGTTAATCAAGTCAGCGTTGATGCTACCCCGGATGGTGGGGACCTCGTAATTGGTATGTTTTATGTTAATGCAATTCCTGCAACCATATTATTTGATTCTGGTGCTACACATTCATTCATGTCTGCTAGATATGCCAACACAAATGAAATACCACTGCTAAATATGAGAAAACCAATGATAGTAATTACACCTAAAGGGCCTGTTGAGGCGAATCAAATGACACGTAGATTGACATTGACCATTATGGGTAGAGAATTTGGAGCTACTGCTATAATATTAGAGTCAAGCAGTATAGATCTGATCCTTGGTATGTCATGGCTAAGAAAGGCAAAGGCCGTTATAGCATGTGGTAGAGGTACCGTAGAACTCACTACCACTAAAGGAGAAAGGTTTCAAGTTAATATTGCAGTAACCTCCTCACCCATGCGTGCAATGTTCTTTATACCCGAGGAGTTTGTTGGTGACAACATCCGAGTGGTTAGAGATTTTCTGGATGTCTTTCCAGAGGAGTTACCAGGGATGCCACCTGATAGAGAAGTTGAGTTTGTTATTGATCTCTTACCTGGAACCGCCCCTATTTCTAAACGACCATATAGGATGTCCGTAGAGGAGTTGAAGGAACTTAAGAAGCAGTTAACTGAGTTACAAGAGGCTGGGTACATTCGTCCGAGTTCCTCACCTTGGGGAGCACCAGTTTTGTTTGTACAGAAGAAGGATGGATCGCAGCGGATGTGTGTGGACTATAGATCTCTCAATGATGTTACGGTAAAGAACAAGTATCCGTTGCCCCGTATTGAGGATTTATTTGATCAGATGAGGGGTGCTAGAGTATTCTCGAAGATTGATCTCCGATCCGGTTACCATCAGATGAGGATTAGACCATCAGATATTCCCAAGACAGCATTCTCGACTCGATATGGATTATATGAGTTCACAGTTATGTCATTTGGATTGACCAATGCCCTAGCTTATTTTATGAACTTGATGAATAAGGTGTTTATGGAGTATTTGGATAGATTCGTCGTGGTATTCATCGACGATATTCTTATTTATTCTCAGAGTGATAGCGATCATGAGGAACATCTGAGGTTGGTGCTACAGAAGCTACAAGATAACCAGCTATATGCCAAGTTCAGCAAGTGCGAGTTTTGGATTGGCGAGGTGCCATTTCTTGGTCATATTATTTCTAATGGAGGAATATCAGTGGATCCTGCTAAAGTTAAGGAGATAATGGAGTGGAGAGTACCCACTACAGTTACCGAGATTCGGAGTTTCTTGGGATTAGCAGGATATTATCGGAGATTTATCGAAGGATTTTCTAAGATTGCTAAGCCTATGACTTCACTTTTGGAGAAAGGAAAGGAATTTAAGTGGGACGAGAAGTGTCAAGACAGCTTTGATCAATTGAAGAAAAGATTGATGTCGCCCCCAGTATTGGTTATGCCAGACCTACAGAAAGGATTTGATATCTATTGTGATGCATGTGGCCAAGGCTTAGGATGTGTGCTTATGCAAGAAGGACATGTGATCGCCTATGCATCTCGTCAGTTACGCAAACATGAATTGAACTACCCCACTCATGACTTGGAATTGGCAGCCGTTGTGCATGCGCTTAAGATTTGGAGACATTATATCATGGGGACCAAGTGCCAAGTATATACGGATCATAAGAGTTTGAAGTATATATTCACTCAGAAGGATCTCAACTTTAGGCAACGCCGTTGGTTGGAGCTTATTAAGGATTATGATTTGGAGATTCACTATCACCCGGGCAAGGTAAATTTGGTTGCAGATGCCTTGAGTCGCAAGGAGCATGTTCATTCAGCTATTGTTGCCCAGCTACCCGATGAGATTGTTGAGGATTTCAGGAGACTTAACCTGGGGATAGTTTCTCATACTGAAGGAGTTACTATTGATGTGGAACCTACTTTGGAGCAAGAGATCCGCAAAGGACAAATTGGTGATGCTAAAATAAAAGAGATCAAGGAGCTGATTACTGATGGTCGAGTTCCGGAATTCATGGAAGATGAGCAGGGCACTATATGGTTCAAGGATAGGATGTGTGTTCCTGATATTAAAAGCCTTCGAGAGACTATATTGAAAGAGGCCCATGATTCAGATTATTCTATTCATCCTGGTAGTACTAAGATGTATCAGGATTTGAAGCGGAAATATTGGTGGTATGGATTGAAAAGAGATGTAGCTGCACATGTGGCTATGTGCGATGTATGCCAAAGAGTTAAGGCTGAACACCAGAGGCCAGCTGGATTGTTACATCCACTGAAGGTACCCGAGTGGAAACGAGAAGAGATTGGTATGGATTTCATTACTGGATTACCTCGCACCCAGAAAGGATATGATGCTATATGGGTGATTGTGGATAGATTGACTAAAGTGGCTCACTTCATTCCTGTGAAGACTACGTATAAAGGTTCTCAGCTGGCAGAGTTATATATGGCTCGGATTGTGTGTTTACATGGAGTACCAAAGAAGATCGTGTCTGATCGAGGTTCGTAGTTTACCTCAAGATTTTGGAGAAGCTTTCATGAGAATATGAGTACAAAGTTGAATTTCAGTACGGCTTATCACCCTCAGACTGATGGACAAACTGAAAGAACTAATCAAGTATTGGAAGATATGTTGAGAGCATGTGCCCTTCAGCATGGAGGAAGTTGGGATAAAAGTCTACCTTATGCTGAATTCTCATATAATAATAGTTATCAGGCCAGTCTGAAGATGTCACCTTTTGAAGCTTTGTATGGGAGAAAGTGCAGGACTCCTTTGTATTGGGATCAGACTGGAGAGAGACAGTTCTTTGGGCCTGAACTGATTCAAGAAGCAGAAGAACAAGTTCGTATAATTCGAGAGAATTTGAGAGTGGCTCAAACCAGGCAAAAGAGCTATGCTGATAATAGAAGGAGGCCACTGGAATTTGAAGAAGGAGATTATGTGTATCTCAAGGTGTCACCACTTCGGGGAATGAGGAGATTCAAAGTCAAGGGCAAATTGTCCCCTCGCTATATTGGACCATTCTTGATCTTTAGGCGAGTTGGGGAGATGGCATATCAACTTGAGTTACCTGCTACCCTATCGGATGTGCATAATGTGTTCCATGTATCTCAACTTAAGAAGTGTATCCGTGTTCCTGAGGAACAGTTATCAATGGAAGAGCTCAGTGTTCAGGGTGATTTGACTTACACGGAATACCTGATCAAGATTTTGGATACTTTGACTCGAGTTACAAGAAATAAGGTGATAAAGATGTGCAAAGTGCAATGGATTCACCACGGTGAAGATGAAGCGACTTGGGAAAGAGAAGAAGAGCTTCGTATAGATTTTCCCCACCTTTTCCCTAGATCTTCTTAATCTCGAGGACGAGATTATTTTTAAGGGGGGTAGGATTTGTAACACCCACTTGTAAATAGCTAGAAAAAAATACCAATAGAGAAACAATTTCTCTTTATGTGAGTTTGATCTTTATGCATCATCATATGTGAACACCATATTCAAAAACAAATACTTAATAAAAGAATATATGCCATTGAAATTATGCATCATGCTGGATATCATTTTTGTGGTGTGCATTCTAGGACAACATAAAACAATGAGAGAAGAATCACATTAATACCCAAATGGGAAATTAAGAAAAAGATACTCTAAAATTTGAGAAAGAAAGCACTACTTATCATGAAATAAATACCAAACTTAGACAAATTTATTCATACCATGTCCAAGATGAGTCTTTAATGAGAGAATAAATTTATCATGAAGTTTGAGTTGGAAAGGGAATTTAAAATTTTGAATTTGAAAAGGAGATGATAAAAGAATAATAAAAAAAGAAAACCCCACGGTTGGGCCCCAAGCTACCAATTTGGCCCACCTGGGAAAACCCTCTGCGCCAGCCCAACTCGTCCTTCCGCTGCGGCTCTGTGTGTTGGGCGCGTGTCGACAAGCGGGCCCTACGGGTCAGTCACACGTGCGCTCGCCTGAACATCTGCACACGCTTGCCTGGCCGGTGGCCACTGAATAGCGGACCCCGCTTGTCAGACGGGCGCTGCTGTTCTTCTCTCCGCACCGAACGACGCCGAAGCGCGTGGCCGCAGGGAAATCGGAGGTCGTTGCAACGGGCTCCGCGTCAGCCTTTCGGTGGCCATATAGCGGGTTCTGAGAGGGTTCTTGCCCAACCTTTCTTCCACCTCAAAGCGTCGCTGGTTGAGGGAATTAGGAGTGAGGGAGCCGTGGTCTGCCGCTGAGGTTGAATCTCGGGACGCGCCTGACTAAGCTCTTGGCGGGTGTGCAATTGGATTCGGCCGGTCGTGGTGAAGGTTGCCAGCGATGCTCCTGGGGCGAATTGGGTCACCGCGCCTTGGGGTCCCTCGCCGGACTTCGTTGGGCGCCGCTGAACCACCGCGCGCCGTGGGATTGGGCCTCTGCGACAGCCGGAGCATCAAGGTTAGCACCGACCCCCTTCTCTGGAGTTGTTAGAAGGCAGTAGAAGTAGCGCCGCGCGGAAACCTCGGCGTGTGCCCCCGGAATTTCACACCAGAGCACCGTCGGCCGCCCTATATCGCGAAGCACCGTGGACCGGGGGTCTGCGTTGTGTAGCGATTGAAATTGAGGGGTGAATTGGGTTCGAGATGTCTCGAATCTCGCGAGGGTCGGGCGAATTGGAGTTTGGCGCTCGAATTGGCCGGATTCGAGGGCTCCGGTGAACCCACCGCCGTGCGGTGGCCTGCTCGCCGTGAGCTAGTGCCTGGGGGATAGAGGGCGACGGCTGGGGGCCATCGGATCTGGCTTGATCGGCTAGGATCTCTCCAAGCGTATCGGTTCTGCGTGGATGCGGGTGCGCCGTTCGATCGAGATCGGAGGGCTCTGGGTTGGATCCGCGATAATTAAATCTAGACCGTAGATTGTTGATCCAAGGACTCCTATAGCGTACCGGTTCGGGATTGGTTAAATCTAATCCCACGCGTCCATCCGTGATCGCACGACCAGAGTTAGTCCATACCCCTTCGCGGGCGCGATTTTGCATTTTGACCCCTCTGTTTTTATATAACCAACCCGCAGTCCATCGTGGCGGTGCGCTGTGCCTTAGAAATGTTACCCCGAGTCCCCTGCGCTTTCCAGGATTTGAGGCCCAGTCCATAGCTCTTTAAATTCAGTTATTTAATTATAGAAATTACTTTTTAATACAAAATAATTGCTAGAACTTTGATAATTCATAGAAAATACATATGAACTCCAAATTAATCCATTCCAGTTCCTAAAATTTTGTAATTTTATTCTTTAGCACTTAGTGTCTCTGTTTTATCATGACAACAGTAAGAAAATTAATCCCACACTCAATCCTATTTTAAACACATAAAACCTTTGAAAAGGCATAACTTAAAATCTATAACTCCAAAAATTATGATTCCTGTTCCTAGAATTTTATTTTAATATGTAGATTATTACTGTGTATTTTATTTATATGTTTGGTGTGATGTTAATTTCTCTATATACACTGTGCTTGTTTGTATTGTGGTGAGTAGAAGAGCCCGTTGCTGAGGATCCTGGTGAGCAACAGGTTGAAGTAGCTGAGCAGGAGCTCATTGAAGGCAAGTTGTGCCCTTGACCACTTTTTACCTAATAATGTTCTTTAATATCACTCATCCATGCATAGGTTAATTTTGATGGGACCCAATAGGTCACCCTAGATTTGTTTATCTCATTACCTTGTTTACCCCTGATACACTTGGGTAGTTTGCTATTGCTTTACCTGGTTTTGGGATAATCATTTACTACCTCTATGTTCCAATTCTTTTTGTTATTCTGTTTATGTTCATGTCAAGTTCATTAATGTTAATTGGAACATAGAGCTTAACTTGAGAACCACGTGCCACCACAAGGGTTTAATGGGACGCCCTTGGCTGACTAATTAGGAAAGCTAGTGGAAGACTACCTTACCCGAAAGGGGCAAGGGCAGTAGGGGAGTGGTCAGTGTAGGGAGGTCCTTGGTTGATTTTGCTGCGATGGCAGTCAGCCGAGAACCCTGCATTGGAACTTCCTATAAACTGTAGCGGGTTTTCGGAAGCTAGTGGAACTTTGTAAAGGCCTCGTAGTGTTGCCCTGCCGCGCTTCCTAGGTAGAGGTGTATGGGAAGTCACGATCCCTTGGCAGATGGGTAACATGACTTGTGGGTAAAGGGTACAACCTCTGCAGAGTGTAAAACTGGTATACTAGCCGAGCTCACGGTCATGAGCAGCTCAGGACTCCCTGATGTTTAAATTATGGAACTTAAATTCAATTTTGTCATTTGCATTGCATGGGTTTATTATTAACTATGTTCTATTACTTTACTTATGGTTTGGTATTTACTTACACTTAGTAACTGCTAATAAAATTTTGACCAACTACTTAAAAGCAATGCTCAGCTTTAACCCCTATCATTGATTAGCCCTACACATCACATGAACTCACACCTTTGTGAGTTTATGTCCACTGGTTCCCCACAACTTGTTGAGCTATGATCATGTGTGAGCTCACCCTTGCTGTCTCACACCCCCCCACAGGAGAAGAGTAGGTGGTTCAGGAGGAGCCACAAGGCGAGGAGTATGATCTGATCTAGGTGGCGTTTCTCAGTTGACATTGGCGTCGACGATCCTTAGTTCGTTTTATCTTTATTAATTTATTTTTGTAATAAGTCTTCCGCTATGTAATAAATACTCTGATGTTTTATGACATTTATCTCTATACACTCTGTTATTATATATGTTGTCTTCTTGGCGCATGTATGAGATGCACCTGGCTTTGTTCCTTAAAGCCGGGTGTGACAGAATTCCACTTAAGTGCAAATTCAAGTTCATGTTAACTATGCAATTTATTCTCACCATCATGTGGTAAAGTTATTCAATTTTAATATTATTTTATATTGAATAATATTTCTTTCTTTACATTTTTATTTCCAAATTCTAAGATTTGAATTAGGTTTTAATCCTTAATTCACATCATTAATGTAACCTTATTAATATTTTCTTTATTATTAAATGCACAAACAATTAAACTCCAGCATGATGCATAATTTGATGGCTTTTATTAATCCTTTGTTTTTTAACGAGGTGTTCACTTGTGATAGTAAGTAGATACAACACACACATATAGATAGAGGAAAAATAACTTTTCTCCTTTTATATTATATCTACAAATTGGGTATTACAAATCCTACCCCCCTTAAAAATAATCTCGTCCTCGAGATTTAAGAAGGTCTAGGGAAAAGATGGGGAAAATCTATGCGAAGCTCTTCTTGTCTTTCCCACGTTGCTTCAACTTCTCCATGGTGACTCCACTGCACTTTGCACATCTTTATCACCTTATTTCTTGTAACTCGAGTCAATGTATCAAGAATCTTGACAGGATACTCCGTGTAAGTCAAATCACCCTGAACGCTAAGCTCTTCCATTGGTAACTGTTCCTCAGGGACACGGAGACACTTCTTAAGTTGAGACACATGGAATACATTATGCACATCAGATAGATTAGCAGGTAGCTCAAGTTGGTATGCAATCTCCCCAACTCGCCTAAAAACTCAGAATGGTCCAATATAGCGAGGGGGCAATTTGTCCTTGACTTTAAATCTCCTTATTCCATGAAGTGGTGACACCTTGAGGTACACATGATCACCTTCCTCAAACTCCAGTGGTCTTCTTCTATTATCAGTGTAGCTCTTTTGTCTGGTCTGAGCTACCCTTAAATTCTCCCGAATTATACGGACTTGTTCTTCTGCCTCTTGAATAAGTTTAGGTCCAAAGAACTGTCTTCCTCTAGTCTGATCCCAATATAGAGGAGTCCTGCATTTCCTGCCATACAGAGTCTCGAACGGTGACATCTTCAGACTGGCCTGGTAACTATTATTATATGAGAACTCAGCATAAGGTAGACTCTTTTCCTAACTACTACCATGCTGAAGGGCACAAGCTCTCAACATGTCCTCCAATACTTGATTAGTCCTTTCAATCTGAGGTAGGCCGAACTAAAATTCAACTTCGCATCCATATTCTCATGAAAATTTTTCCAAAATCTGGAGGTAAACTGTGATCCTCTATCCAAAACGATCTTCTTTGGTACACCGTGTAGAGACACAATCTAAGCCATATATACTCTGCCAATTGAGATCCCTTGTAAGTAGTCTTGACTGGAATGAAATGAGCCACCTTGGTCAGTCTACCCACAATAACCCATATAGAATCATATCCCTTCGAGGTGCGAAGCAATCCAGTACTAAAATCCATACCATTCTCTTCCACTTCCACTCGGGTATCTTAAGTGGGTGCAGTAGTCCAGCTGGCCTCTAGTGTTCAGCCTTAACTCTTTGACACACATCGCACATCGCCACATGTGCAGCCACATCTCTCTTCAATCCATACCACCTATATTTTTTTCTTCAAATCCTAATACATCTTGGTACTCCCAGGATGATTAGAATAATCTGAGTTATGGGCCTCCTTTAAAATAGTCTCACGAAGGCTATCAATCTCAGGAACACATATCCTGTCCTTGAACCATACGGTGCCTTGCACATCTTCCGTGAATTCCGGACCTCGACCTTTAGTAATCAGATCCCTAATCTCTTGTATCTTAGCATCACCAATCTGTCCTTCTGTGGATTTCTTGCTCCAAAGTAGGTTCCACATAAATAATAACTCCTTCAGTGTGAGCAACTATCCCCAGGTTAAGTCTCCTGAAATCCTCAACAATCTCATCAGGTAGCTGGGCAACAACAACTGAATGAACATGCTCCTTTCGACTCAAGGCATCTGTAACCAAATTTGCCTTGCCCGGGTGATAGTGAATCTCCAAATCACAATCCTTAATAAGCTCCAACCAACGGTGTTGCCTAAGGTTGAGATCCTTCTGAGTGAATATATACTTCAAACTCTTATGATCCGTATAAACTAGACACTTGGTTCCCATAATATAATGTTTCCATATCTTAAGCGCATGCACAACGGCTGCCAATTCTAAGTCATGAGTGGTGTAGTTCAATTCATGTTTCCGTAACTGACGAGACGCGTAGGCGATCACATGTTCTCCTTGCATGAGCACACGTCCCAAGCCTTGGCCACATGCGTCACAATAAATGTCAAATCCTTTATGTAGATCTAGCATAACCAACACTGGTGGCGACATCAACCTCTTCTTTAATTGATCAAAACTATCTTGGCACTTCTCGTCCCACTTAAATTCTCTTCCCTTCTCCAGAAGTGAGGTCATAGGCTTAGCAATCTTAGAAAATCCTTCAATAAATCTCCGGTAATATCCTGCAAGTCCCAAGAAACTCCGGACCTCAGTAACTGTAGTGGGTATGCTCCACGCCACTATCTCCTTGACTTTAGCAGGATCCACTAATATTCCTCCATGATATGTTCAAGGAATGGCATCTCGTCAATCCAGAACTCGCATTTGCTATACTTGGCATGAAGTTGATTATCTCGTAGCTTCTGTAGCACCAATCTCAGATGTTCCTCATGATCACTATCACTCTTGGAATAAAAAAATATCGTCGATGAAAACCACGACGAATCTGTCCAGATCATGAACACCTTATTCTTCAGATCCATAAAATAGGCTGGTGCATTAGTTAATCCAAATGACATAACAGGGAACTCATATAAACCATATCGGGTCGAGAAATCCGTCTTGGGAATATTCGATGGCCTAATCTTCATTTGATGGTAACCCGATCAAAGATCAATCTTCGAGAATACCCTTGCACCTCTCATCTGACCAAAAAAATCCTCAATGCGGGGTAATGGGTACTTTTTCTTCACAGTGACATCATTAAGGGTCCTATAATCCACGCACATCCATTGCGATCTATCCTTCTTCTGTACAAATAGGACTGGCGCTCCCCTAAGGTGAAGAATTCGAACGAATGTACCCAGCCTCTTGTAATTTCGTTAATTGCTTCTTCAGTCCCTTTAACTCTTCTACAGACATCCTGTATGGCCTTTTGAAAGTAGGGGCAGTCCAGGTAAGGGATCAATGACAAACTCAATTTCCCTATATGGTGGCATCCCTGGTGACTCTTCTGGGAAGACATCCGAAAAATCTCTAACCACACGGATGTTGACACCAAGAAACTTCCCATCTACTAAGAATGCCGCTAGTCTGGTGGTGGTAATTACTACAATTTCAACTTCAAATCTTTCTTCTTTGGAACTGGTGTGTTCCACGGTTCCCTTAGCACAGTGTATACACTGCCTTTGCCTCTCTTAACCATGACATACCAAGGATCAAGTCTATACTACTCCCTTCTAACACTATAGGGGTAGCCCATCTGGGTTAGAAACATAGGGTAAGAAAGGAAGAATTGTAGACAAGGCGAGTAATTACGAGGAATGTTACTGCGGGAGATTTATTAGTGTCGGCGTTTCGAGACCGGGGGGTCCCTAAGCCGACGAGTGAGTGTGCCGCGTGCCCCAGCCCAGATGGGTCGAGCGCGTGGGCGAGCGCGAAGGGGGGCAAAGCGAGGTGGCCGGAGACGAGTCGTGAGAGAGGTGGGAATCCCGCGGCCTTCGTGTTCGACCCGCGCCCAGGTCGGGTGCGCTTGCAGTAGGGGGTTACAAGCGTCCACGCGGGTGAGGGAAGCGAGCGGCCCCAAGAGAGCGCCTGCCCCGTCCTCGTCCCCGCGCGGCCAACCTTTTTTAAGAAGGCCCTGGTCCTTCCTTTTATAGGCGTAAGGAGAGGATCCAGGTGTACAATGGGGGTGTAGCAAGGTGCTACGTGTCTAGCGGGGGTGAGCTATCGCCCTAAGTACATGCCAATGTGGCAGCCGGAGAGATCTTGGCACCCAGCTGGTGTGGTGTCGTGGCTGTCGGAGGAGCAACGGAGCCTGGCGGAGGGACAGCTGTCGGAGCGGTTGGGCCCTTGCTGACGTCCCCCTGCTTCCGTAAGGGTGCTGAGAGCCACCGTCGTCATGGGTCTAGCGGGGCGCCATCATTGCCTATCTGGCGGAGCTAGCCAGATGGGACGCCGGTCTTGTTCCCTGCGGCCCGAGTCGGCTCGGGGTAGGGTGATGATGGCGCTTCCTGTTGACGTGGCGGACTTGTGTCCTAGGTCGGGCGACGTAGAGGCTCCTCCGAAGTCGAGGTCGAGTCTGTCCTGCATGGCCGAGGCCGAGCCCGAGCTCCTGGGTTGGGCGAGGCGGAGGTCGTTCGGCAGAGGCCAGGGCAGAGTCCGACCCCATGGGGTCGGGCGAAGCGGAGTTCGTCGTCTTCTGGGGCCTAGCCCGAGTCCGAGCCCTGGGTCGGGCGGAGCGGAGTTCACCGTCTTCTGGGGCCTTAGCCCGAGTCCGAGCCCTGGGTCGGGCGGAGTGGAGCTCGCCGTCTTCCGGGGCCTTAGCCCGAGTCCGAGCCCTGGGTCGGGCGGAGCGGAGTTCGCCGTCTTCCGGGGCCTTAGCCCGAGTCCGAGCCCTGGGTCGGGCGGAGCGGAGTTTGCCGTCTTCCGGGGCCTTAGCCCGAGTCCGAGCCCTGGGTCGGGCGGAGCGGAGTTCGCCGTCTTCCGGGGCCTTAGCCCGAGTCCGAGCCCTGGGTCGGGCGGAGCTTCCTATGGTGCCTTTGGCAAGGCCTGACTGCCTGTCAGTCTCACTCTGTCAAGTGGCACTGCAGTCGGAATGGCGCAGGCGGTGCTGTCCTTCTGTCAGACCGGTCAGTGGAGCGGCGAAGTGACGGCGGTCACATCGGCTCTGCCGGGGGGCGCGCGTCAGGATAAAGGTGTCAGGCTACCTTTGCGTTAAATGCCCCTGCGACTCGGTCGGTCGGCGCGGCGATTTAGTCAGGGTTGCTTCTTAGCGAAGGCAAAGCCTCGGGCGAGCCGGAGATGTGTCTGCCGTAAAAAGGGGGCCTCGGGCGAGACGGAAACATCTCGGGGTCGGCTACCCTTGCCCGAGGCTAGGCTCGGGCGAGGCGTGATCGAGTCGCTCGTATGGACTGATCCCTGATTTAATCGCACCCATCAGGCCTCTGCAGCTTTATGCTGATGGGGGTTACCAGCTGAGAATTAGGCGTCTTGAGGGTACCCCTAATTATGGTCCCCGACAGTAGCCCCTGAGCCTCGAAGGGAGTGTTAGCACTCGTTTGGAGGCTTTCGTCGCACTTTTTTGCAAGGGGACCAGCCTTTCTCAGTTGCATTTTGTTCCGGTGGGTGCGCGCGAGCGCACCCGCCGGGTGTAGCCCCCGAGGCCTCGGAGGAGTGGTTTCACTCCTTCGAGGTCTTAATGCCTTGCGTAATGCTTCGGCTGGTCTGGTGGTTCCCTCATGCGAACTGGCCGTAGCCCGGGTGCACGGTCGGGGCCCAAGTTCTCGGGCTGGTATGTTGACGCTGTCAACGGTTTGGCCGGAGCCGGGTTTGCGAGAGCAGCCCCCGAGCCTCCGCACAGGGCGAGAGGGCGATCAGGGACAGACTCGGCTTTTTTACATACGCCCCTACGTCGCCTTTCCGCAAGGAGGAGGGGGGGAGAGCGCCATGTTACCCTCGATGGGCACCGAACATGGTGTCTCCGGTGAGCTGCAAGCGGGTAATCCGAGTGGACGTCCGTGCCCCGTTCGTTGGGGGTCGGCTAGGGGCCCAGAGGCACGCCCAAAAGTACCTGCGGGTGATCTGCCGGACCCGGTCCCCTGGCGACGGGGTCCGAGGGCTCGATGCCTCCCTCCGATGGGATTCCGTTACAAAATCGCTCCCGCTGGTCTCGGAAATGTCCTAGGGTACCTCGGGAGCGCAGCCCGAGCCTCGGTTATGTATCGAACGTACCCCTGGTCATCCCTCGCTCGGTGTCTGAGGCGACTGTGAACCCTTCGGGGGCCAGCCTTCGAACCCCTGATCAGTAATGGGCGCGGAGCCCGAGTAGCCTGAGGCGGCCGTGGAACCCTTCGGGGGGCCGGCCTTCGAACCTCTGACCAGTAGTGGGTGTAGGGCCCACGCGATCTGAGGCGGCTGTTGAACCCCCCGGGGGCCAGCCTTCGAACCCCTGATCAGTAAGGAGGCTCGGAGCCTAGTTCCTTCACGGGGAAGGATCCCTTTCGGGGTATCCCCCATTCCCGGTCCCTGTCGCAAGAGATAGAGAAAGAGGAAAAAGGAAAAAGGATACGAAACCGAACGACGCGGCGTACCTTTTTTGGCGCGGTTGTTTCGGCGAAGGCGAAGCGTCGCCCGCTGCTCCTGCCAGAAGCGCCGCGTGTCCAGCCGCGGAGCTGATGCGACGGGGCGAGTAGTTGGCGGGGCTGCCGTTGCGCGTGCGCGAGTCGTTCGAGGAACGACTGTTTCGCTTCGCGTTTTTGAACCCCGCGTCCGGTCCGGGCGAAACGTTGGAACCGTCTTCGCCTTGGTCTTTATATACCCCAGAGAGGGTCTGGTGACGGTTCTTTGCTCCGCTTCCCGTCTCCCTCTTAGGTTTTTTGCAGCCTGAGAGACTTAGCCAGAGAAAAAGAAACCGCCCTCCCTGTCCTTTGCGCCGCCACCCCTTCCGCTCGGTGATGGCTGACCGGGTGACCATCATCTCGCCGCGCGACCCATGGCCCTTCTCCACGGTGACGGCGAGTGATCTGGAGGATCTCGTCGGCGAGGGTTTGCTTCGCCCTCTCACCGATGAGCAGCGGCCAGAATGGATTCCTCCCATGGGCGAAGTCGCTCCATCCCCACCGTCGGGGTACGTCGTGAGCTTCGTCTCCTTCCACGAGCGGGGATTCGGCGTGCCGACGAGCCGCTTTATGCGGGCCATCCTGTTCCACTATGGGGTGGAGTTGCATAACCTCACCCCCAACTCCATCTCGCAGGCCGCTATCTTCGTAGCGGTGTGCGAAGGGTATTTGGGGATCGCCCCCCATTGGGATTTGTGGACCCATCTCTTCTTCGTCGAGCTTTTTGCCTTGCCGACGGGGGAGAGGAAGGTCCGTGCAGCGGTGCGGGCCGGCGGCTGCACCCTCTTGTTGAGGCAGTCGCGGGCGTCGCAGTACATCCCTGCCGTCCTCGCGTCCTCGAACAAGGGGTGGCAGCGCCGGTGGTTCTACCTCCGGAATGACGGTGAGTTGCTCCCGCCGTTCTCCCAGCGGGTTGTCACCGCCGCCACCGACGCCTGGCACCATGGGACTCCACACGAGAGGCAGAAGAACCTCGAACCCCTTCTCCAGGCCCTGAAGGCGTTGCGGGAGGGAGGACTCACCGCTGCGGGAGTGGTTGCCGCCATCCATCGTCGGAGAGTGCTTCCCTTGGCGGAGCGGCGGCTGCCGCTTTGGGAGATGACCCCGGAGGCTGACTGGGAGGGGTCACGAATGTCCCCTGATCCTCTTCCCTTCGACGCCCTCCAATGGCGGGTGTCGGCCGCGATGGGGAAGCCGGACCCCCACGCCTTCTCCCAGCTTCGGATGCGCCCCGACTAGGGGTGCGTAACTCTGGTGAGTGTTCGCTCCTTCCTTCTTCATACACCGGGTTGCTCCTGGTTCTTGTTCTTGTCTGTTTCTTCTGCTTGTGCTTGAGGTCTTCCTTCTGGTTGTTGGCAGAGCTTGAGTCCGCCCTTGACGAGTCCGCCAAGGCGCTCGCCGAGGCGCTTGCCGGAGCTACCGAGCAGAGGGAGGCCGACCTCACGGCCATGTCCGAGGCCGTCTCGGACGTTTATCGGATCCTTGGGCCCGGCGACGTCCCTTCAGGAAGCTCCCCTCAAAGCCGTCTTCAAGCCTTGGGTGATTACGCGCGCGGCAAAGTCCGTGAGGCGCTACACCACGGCGTCAGGCGGGCCTTTGCCGTGCTTGCTTCCCATTATGTTGTGGACCTGGAATGGGTCAGTGAGGGGTACTGTCTTCCTGACGAAGACGAAGCTGCCCTGGCAGAGGTTCAGCGGCTCGACGCGGTCGCCGCGGGTCCGAGCGCGGCGCTGGCGACCATCTTTGAGGCGGAGATCCTTCCTCCTGCGCCGTCGCCGGAAGCCGAGGTGGACCTTACCGACGGCGGGGGCGGAACTGAGGGCGCGGCTCCTTCCCAAGGCGGCACCTGACTCTTGTTGGAACAGTTTCTGTTGGATGTGCGCCTTACCGCGGCCGCCGAGGCCTGAACACTTTATTTTTCTTTCATGAAGTCGTACTCTCCTTTCTTTTAATTTGCGCGTCCGGCCTAGCTCGTCAATAATAGGGTGACTTCCCGAGTTGGGTCATTTTTTGTGGCAGGTGATGAGTGAGGTGTCCCTAACCCGGAGGTATAGGAGTTCCTCGGCTCAGTCGGCCTCGCCACTTACATGTACCCACGTTCGCTCCTTGGGACCCTGCTTCTGACATAGCCGGGAGAACGCCAAAGCCCCTTTTTGATCGAAAATTTTTGATGTGGAAAAGTGCGCCCAATCTCGACACGGAGGGGCGCAGCCCCCGGGCGTCATCCGTGCAAAGGCCATTTGACGGGTTGGGCTTCTCGACGCGGAGGGGCGCAGCCCCCGGGCGTCATCCGTGCAGAGGCCATTTGACGGGTTGGGCTCCTGCCCGAATATCCGGTGAGTGCTCGGCGACATCCCTCGGTATGCCGGGCATGTCCGAGGGACTCCTACGCAAAGGCGTCGGCGTTTGCGCGGAGAAAGTCGACGAGCACTGCTTCCTATTTGGGGTCGAGCCCAGAATCGGTCTGGATCTGCTTGGAGGTGTCGCCACTGGGTCGAGAGGGACGGCCTTAACCGTCACCGCTGGCTCGAAATTGCCGGCGTGTCGCTTCACGTCTGGCACCTCTCGGGAGAGGTTTTCCAGGTCGGCGATGAGGGCCTCGGACTCGGCGAGGGCCTTGGCGTACTCCACGCACTCCACGTCGCATTCGAACGCGTGTTTGTACGTGGGGTCGACGGTGATGACCCCGTTGGGGCCCGGCATCTTGAGCTTCAGGTAGGTGTAGTTGGGGACGGCCATGAACTTCGCGTAGCATGGCCTCCCCAATACCGCGTGATAGGTTCCTCGGAACCCGACCACCTCGAACGTCAGAATCTCCCTTCGGAAGTTGGAGGGCGTTCCGAAGCAGACAGGAAGGTCGAGCTGTCCGAGGGGCTGGACGCGCTTCCCAGGAATGATCCTGTGGAAGGGCGCAGCACCTGCTCGGACGGAGGACAGATCGACGCGCAGGAGCCTGAGGGTCTCGGCGTAGATGATGTTGAGGCAGCTGCCCCCATCCATCAGGACCTTGGTGAGCCTGACGTCGCCGATGATGGGATCAACGACGAGCGGGTATTTCCCCGGGCTCGGCACGTGGTCGGGGTGGTCAGCTTGGTCGAAGGTGATGGGCTCGTCGGACCAGTCTAGGTAGACTGGCGCCGCCACCTTCACCGAGCAGACCTCCCGACGCTCTCGCTTGAGATGCCGAGCCGAGGCATTCGCCGCATGCCCTCCATAGATCATGAAGCAGTCGCGGACCTCGGGGAACTCTCCTGCTTGGTGATCTTCCTTTTTGTCGTCGTCGCGGGCCCTGCCACCTTCTGCGGGTGGCCCAGCCCTGTGGAAGTGGCGCCGAAGCATGACGCACTCCTCGAGGGTGTGCTTGACGGGCCCCTGATGGTAAGGGCACGTCTCCTTGAGCATCTTGTCGAAGAGATTAGCACCTCCGGGGGGCTTCCGAGGGTTCTTGTACTCGGCGGCGGCGACAAGGTCTGCGTCGGCGGCGTCGCGTTTCGCATGCGACTTCTTCTTGCCTTTCTTCTTGGCGCCGCGCGGAGTAGACGCCTCGGGAGCATCTTCCGACGGGCGGCCCTGGGGCTGCTTGTCCTTTCAGAAGATGGCCTCGACCGCCTCCTGGCCAGAGGCGAACTTGGTGGCGATGTCCATCAGCTCGCTCGCCCTGGTGGGGGTCTTGCGACCCAACTTGCTCACCAGGTCACGGCAGGTGGTGCCGGCAAGGAACGCGCCGATGACATCGGAGTCGGTGATGTTGGGCAGCTCGGTGCGCTGCTTCGAGAATCGCCGGATGTAGTCCCGAAGAGACTCTCCCGGCTGTTGCCGGCAGCTTCGGAGGTCCTAGGAATTCCCGGGGCGCACGTACGTGCCCTGGAAGTTGCCGGCGAAGGCTTGGACCAAATCCTCCCAGTTGGAGATCTGCCCCGGAGGCAGGTGCTCCAACCAGGCACGAGCAGTGTCGGAGAGGAACAGGGGGAGGTTGCGGATGATGAGGTTGTCGTCGTCCGTTCCACCCAGTTGGCAGGCCAGGCGGTAGTCTGCGAGCCACAATTCTGGTCTCGTTTCCCCCGAGTACTTGGTGATAGTAGTCGGGGGTCGGAAACGGGCCGGAAACAGCGCCCGCCAGATGGCCCGGCTGAAGGCCTGCGGACCGGGTGGTTCGGGCGAGGGACTCCGATCCTCCCCACTGTCGTAGCGTCCCCCACGCCTGGGGTGGTAGCCTCGGCGCACCCTTTCGTCGAGGCGGGCCCGACGGTCGCGACGATGGTGCTCGTTGCCGAGGTGGCCCGGGGCCGCAGGCGCGGTGTTGCGCGTGCGCCCGGTGTAGACCGAGGCTTCCCGCATGAATTGGGAAGTCGCGGCATGAGGTTCCGAGGGGTACCCCTGCCTTCGGGAGGCAGAGCTCTCGGCCCGCCGGGCCGCAGCGCCCTCCAGGAGATTCTTGAGCTCTCCCTGGATTCGCCGACCCTCGGTGGTTGATGGCTCCGGCATCGCGCGGAGGAGCATCGCTGCAGCTGCCAGGTTCTGACCGACCCCGCTGGATGCGGGTGGCGGCCTGTCCCTGACATCGTTGGCGACGCGGTGCTGGAAACCCTGGGGCAGGTGACGTATTTCTCCGGCCGGGGGTTGGCCCGCCCATACCTGCCCGACGTCCCGGCGGATCGACTCGAGCGCTCCTGCTCCCTCGTCGAGCCTGGCCTGCGCCCCGCGGACTTGCTCGAGCTGTGGGTCGTGACCCCCCGCCGGAACGGGGACCACAGCTAGCTCCCGCGGGATGTCAGCGCGAGGCACCGGCCTAGGGAGATCACCGTCCTCCGGCATGCCGAGATGGTTGCCTTCGGAGGGATCCCCTAGCTCGACGTGGAAACATTCGCGGCTCGGGCCGTAGTCCTTGTCGTCAAGGCTGCGGCTGCCGTCGGAACAGTCGGAAAGGCAGTAGTCACATGCGGTCATAAAGTCCCGCATGGCACTAGGGTTGCCAAATCCAGAGAAATCCCAACAGATGCTGGGATCGTCATCTTCCTCGGACCCAGAGGGCCCGTAGGTCGAGACGTCCGTCAATCGGTCCCAAGGTGACCGCATACGAAACCCTAGAGAGGTTGCACTCGCCTCAACGTGAGTGCCCGCCAAAGCGAGGTCGCTAGGCGGGTTGAGGCCGAGTTGAAATGACGTAGGATGGGAATCAGTCGGTACCTTTTGGTCGACGAGGAGCGACATAGTCACGTCGGGGACTGATTGCGCCGTCGTCTTGGGTACGAGGGCGACGTCCTGCAGGCCCTCCGCGAGCGTGCTGGCGTCGTCCACTTGCTCGGGATTGGCGTGTCGCGGGGGGACGGCGCTCGCCTTCGTCTCAAACACGAGGTTGACGCCCGACGCGCCCTCCGTTGGGGCGCTGGGAACGTCGATTCGCTCGACAGCCGACGGAGCACGGCCTCCCGCTCGGCCCTGGTTGCCCCGCCTCCTCCTCCGATGGCGGGGGAGAGGATGGGGCGAGCTCGAATGTTGTTCTTCCACCACGCGGGGAAGACGTCGTCGATTCCGCCGCCGGTGGGCGGGCTGTCGGCCGCCATTGTCGTCGTCGCGCGGCGGTGGAAGGAGTATCATGTCGTAGCTGCCGTCGAGAGACATGAACTCGAGACTCCCGAAACGGAGCACCGTCCCGGGTTGGAGAGGTCGTTGGAGACTGCCCATCTGGAGCTTGACGGGAAGCTGCTCGTCAACACGCAGCGTGCCCCTACCTGGCGCGCCAACTGTCGGCGTTTCGAGACCGGGGGGTCCCTAAGCCGACGAGTGAGTGTGCCGCGTGCCCCAGCCCAGATGGGTCGAGCGCGTGGGCGAGCGCGAAGGGGGGAAAAGCGAGGTGGCCGGAGACGAGTCGTGAGAGAGGTGGGAATCCCGCGGCCTTCATGTTCGACCCGCGCCCAGGTCGGGTGCGCTTGCAGTAGGGGGTTACAAGCATCCACGCGGGTGAGGGAAGCGAGCGGCCCCAAGAGAGCGCCTGCCCCGTCCTCGTCCCCGCGCGGCCAACCTTTTTTAAGAAGGCCCTGGTCCTTCCTTTTATAGGCGTAAGGAGAGGATCCAGGTGTACAATGGGGGTGTAGCAAGGTGCTACGTGTCTAGCGGGGGTGAGCTATCGCCCTAAGTACATGCCAATGTGGCAGCCGGAGAGATCTTGGCACCCAGCTGGTGTGGTGTCGTGGCTGTCGGAGGAGCAACGGAGCCTGGCGGAGGGACAGCTGTCGGAGCGGTTGGGCCCTTGCTGATGTCCCCCTGCTTCCGTAAGGGTGCTGAGAGCCGCCGTCGTCATGGGTCTAGCGGGGCGCCATCATTGCCTATCTGGCGGAGCTAGCCAGATGGGACGCCGGTCTTGTTCCCTGCGGCCCGAGTCGGCTCGGGGTAGGGTGATGATGGCGCTTCCTGTTGACGTGGCGGACTTGTGTCCTAGGTCGGGCGACGTAGAGGCTCCTCCGAAGCCGAGGTCGAGTCTGTCCTACATGGCCGAGGCCGAGCCCGAGCTCCTGGGTTGGGCGAGGCGGAGGTCGTTCGGCAGAGGCCAGGGCAGAGTCCGACCCCATGGGGTCGGGCAAAGCGGAGTTCGTCGTCTTCTGGGGCCTAGCCCGAGTCCGAGCCCTGGGTCGGGCGAAGCGGAGTTCGCCGTCTTCCGGGGCCTTAGCCTGAGTCCGAGCCCTGGGTCGGGCGGAGCGGAGCTCGCCGTCTTTCGGGGCCTTAGCCCGAGTCCGAGCCCTGGGTCGGGCGGAGCGGAGTTCACCGTGTTCCGGGGCCTTAGCCCGAGTCCGAGCCCTGGGTCGGGCGGAGCGGAGTTCGCCGTCTTCCGGGGCCTTAGCCCAAGTCCGAGCCCTGGGTCGGGCGGAGCGGAGTTCGCCGTCTTCCGGGGCCTTAGCCCGAGTCCGAGCCCTGGGTCGAGCGGAGCTTCCTATGGCGCCTTTGGCAAGGCCTGACTGCCTGTCAGTCTCACTCTGTCAAGTGGCACTGCAGTCGGAATGGCGCAGGCGGCGCTGTCCTTCTGTCAGACCGGTCAGTGGAGCGGCGAAGTGACGGCGGTCACTTCGGCTCTGCCGGGGGGCACGCGTCAGGATAAAGGTGTCAGGCTACCTTTGCGTTAAATGCCCCTGCGACTCGGTCGGTCGGCGCGACCATTTAGTCAGGGTTGCTTCTTAGCGAAGGCAAAGCCTCGGGCGAGCCGGAGATGTGTCTGCCGTAAAAAGGGGGCCTCGGGCGAGACAGAAACATCTCGGGGTCGGCTGCCCTTGCCCGAGGCTAGGCTCGGGCGAGGCGTGATCGAGTCGCTCATATGGACTGATCCCTGATTTAATCGCACCCATCAGGCCTCTGCAGCTTTATGCTCATGGGGGTTACCAGCTGAGAATTAGGCGTCTTGAGGATACCCCTAATTATGGTCCCCGACAATTAGCTAAGTAGATTAGTGTGTCACCTACTAAAGCTAGTACATTACCTTATGGTCGTACATGCTAAGATGCCCAACTATAATGTTTCAATCAATCAAAGAAGCAAATCAAGCATTCATCATCAGAACAATCAACCAACACATTTTTAAATATAGAAAATAGTTTTGATTTTTTTTTTGTCTTAGGTTCCCTATATCTTTGAAATGTCATAAGGGTAGGATTCCAAGGTGTGAAATCCATCTTGTCTTAGAGCAGAAAAGATAAGAGTAATCAGAGTATGACAGCAAAAGGTGAGACAGGATCAAGATAAGACAAGTATAGACAGAATCAGAGTAAGGTAAGTAGATAAGGGTTTTGTCCATTGATATCTAGGTTTCGTCCTACAGTCAACATTTCCTCTGATACCACTTCTGTCACACCCGGCTTTAAGGAACAAAGCTAGGTGCATCTCATACATGCGCCAAGAAGACAACATATATGTCGGGTACCGTAATTAGGGGTACCCCCAACACTCCTAAACACGGCTGGCAAACACCTTCAGAACAAACCATAAAGACTGACAGTTTGGGTCAAAGTCAAAGCTTCGTCTACCAAGGGACGCGATCTCACCTCGTTCGAGCACGGCCTCGGGCGGGAACAGTGGTCCCGGACGAGTTCACGTCTCGCCCGAGGGTCTCCTCAGGCAGTGAGCACACCCTCGGCTCAGCCAAAGGCAAGCCTTGTCGTGCAAGCGACCTTGGCCAAATCGCCTTACCAGCCGACCATATTGCATGCGCATTTAATACTGGGATTGCCTGACACCTTATCCTGACATGCGTGCCTCAGTCGACAAGGTCGAAGTGACCGCAGTCGCTTTGCCCTTTCACTGACCGATCTGACAGGAAAACAGCGCTGCCCGCCCCACTCCGGCTGCTGTGCCAACCACCCGGGTGAAACCGACAACAGCCAAGTTTGGCCCCGGACGCAACAGGAAGCTCCGCCTCGCCCGACCTCAGGCCTCAGCCTCGGCCTCAGCCTTGGGAGGAGATCTCTGCCTCGCCCGACCCTAGGGCTCAGCCTCAGCCTCGGCCTCGGGAAGAGTCACGTCCTCACCCGACCCTGGGCCTTGGCCTCAGCCTCGGCCTCGGAGGAACTGCCGCCTCGTACGACCTCGGGCTCAGATCGACCGCGCCACAAGGGATACATCATTACCCTACTCCTAGCTAGCTCAAGCTACGAAGGAACAAGACAGGCGTCCCATCTAGCTTACCCCGGTAACAGGCAATGATGGCTTCCCGCGTGCGTCCATGACGTCGGTGGTTCTCAAGCCCCCTACGGAAGCAAGGAGACGTCAGCAGGATCCACGTCGCACCATCAGCTATGCTGCTACAGGCTCAAGGCACTTCTCCGACGGCCACGTTACTACCTCTACAGGGCTCAAGGCACTCCCCCGACGGCCACGTTATTATCTGTACTGTAACACCCGGCTTTAAGGAACAAAGCCAGGTGCATCTCATACATGCGCCAAGAAGACAACATATATAATAACAGAGTGTATAGGGATAAATGTCATAAAACATCAGAGTATTTATTACATAGCGGAAGACTTATTACAAAATAAAATAATAAAGATAAAACGAACTAAGGATCGTCGGCGCCAATGTCGACTGGGAAACGCCACCTAGATCAGATCATACTCCTCGCTGTGTGGCTCCTCCTGAACCACCTGCTCTTCTCCTGTGGGGGGGTGTGAGACAGCAAGGGTGAGCTCACACATGATCATAGCTCAACAAGTTGTGGGGAACCAGTGGACATAAACTCACAAAGGTGTGAATTCATGTGATGTGTAAGGCTAAACAATGATAGGGGTTAAAGCTGAGCATTGCTTTTAAGTAGTTGGTCAAAATTTTATTAGCAATTACTAAGTGTAAGTAAATACCAAACCATAAGTAAAGTAATAGAACAAAATTAATAACAAACCCATGCAATGCAAATGACAAAATTGAATTTAAGTTCCATAATTTAAACATCAGAGAGTCCTGAGCTGCTCATGACCGCGAGCTCGGCTAGTATACCAGTTTTACACTCTGCAGAGGTTGTACCCTTTACCCACAAGTCATGTTACCCATCTGCCAAGGGGTCGCGAGTCCCATACACCTCTACCTAGGAAGCGCGGCAGGGCAACACTACGAGGCCTTTACAAAGTTCCACTAGCTTCCGAAAACCCGCTACAGTTTATAGGAAGTTCCAATGCAGGGTTCCTGGCTGACCGCCATCGCAGCAAAATCAACCAGGGACCTCCCTACACTGACCACTCCCCTACTGCCCTTGCCCCTTTCGGGTAAGGTAGTCTTCCACTAGCTTTCCTAATTAGTCAGCCAAGGGGTCCCATTCCTCCCTTGTGGTGGCACGTTGTTCTCAAGTTAAGCTCTATGTTCCAATTAACATTAATGATCTCAACATGAACATAAACAGAATAACAAGAATAATTGGAACATAGATATAATAAATGATTATCCCAAAACCATGTAAAGCAATAGCAAACTACCCAAGTGATTTAGGGGTAAACAAGGTAATGAGATAAACAATCTAGGGTGACCTATTGGGTCCCATCAAAATTAACCTATGCATGAATAAGTGATATTAAAGAACATTGTTGGGTAAAAAGTGGTCAAGGGCACAACTTGCCTTCAATGAGCTCCTGCTCAGCTACTTCAACCTGCTGCTCACCAGTATCCTCAGCAACGGGCTCTTCTACTCGCCACAATACAAACAAGCACAGGATATAGGGAAAATTAACATTACACCAAGCATGTAGACAAAATACACAGAGATATTCTACATATTAAAATAAAAACCTAGGAACTGGAATCATAATTTTCTGAGTTATAGATTTCAAGTTATGCATTTCCAAAGGTTTTATGTGCTTTAAATAGGATTAAGTGATAAATAAATTTCTTACTGTTTTCATGATAAAACAGAGACTCTAAGTGATAAAGAATGAAATTACAAAAATTTAGAAAGTGGAATGGAGTAATTTGGAGTTCATATACATTTTCTATGAATTATTGAAGTTTCTGCAATAAATTTAATACAAAAACTCATTTTCTAATTGATTTTATGAATATTATCCACTGACTGGACCCCGCATCAAAATCCAGAGAGTCCAGGGGTCACTGCGCAAAATTATCTAGACACAGCGCACAGCCGAATGGGACTGCGGGTTGATTTCCTGGAAGCAGAGGGACTCTTTAGCAATATGACCAGGGCGAAGGGGTATCAAGCTTTCAGGACCGTCCGATCAGAAACGGTTGGCCTGGATTAGATCCGTCCCACCGCGAACCGGTACGCGCCCGCGACGGTTGGATTAAAGATTAACGGCACGGATTTAATGAATCACAGATCTACTCTGCACCACTGGATCTCGCATCTACGGTCGAAGTTCGTTTGAACGAAAGGGTATGTTCGATCTAATCGGGACCGTCCGTCCATGATCCGACGGTGCGAGTTCACCGTCCCCAAACCGACCGGAGCACGGCGGCGCACCAACCATCCACGGCGGAGCACCACCGGCGAGCGTACAATCCGGTCATCCGCTACCCCGTGCCCAAAATTAAACAGCGCTACGCGTACAGGAGGTCAAGGCAAAACCGCTCGTGGGCTTATTACCTCGGTCCGATGCGGCGACTGCCCTGTCCACGGAAGGTCACGGCTCCACAGCGGCACTCGGTCGACGGTGAGGAATTCCCGGCCGGTCGATGTCGCGCCCCCCCGGTCACTGCCCCGCGCGTGTTCCGTGCAACCTCCCGAATGCCCAGGACGAGGCAATCGGAGCAGAGGGGCGATGATGGCGCGGTTCAACGACGGCGGAACGAATCTCCTCCCACGGCGCGCGGCGGCGGCGTTCTGGTGGCGATGGTTTGTGGAGATGGTAGATTCAAGGAGAAGTGCGCGAGGCGGCACGCAGCACCCGGTTTTTAACTCCGCGGACCCGGCACGGGGTGGGAAGAAGTCGTCCACAATCCCGGCCATGGCGGCGGGTTTCTCGCGCGAGTTTGTTTAGGCGAACGGGAACAAGCTGACACGGGGGGGGTCCACGCGCCAGAGAAACAGGCGTAAGGCGCGAGAGGGATGGCTGGCCCGTGGGGCCCGTGTGGCAGAGGACGAATGGTGCGGAGCGCTCGCAGGCTCGACTGACAAACAGGACCCACCTGTCGGCGCCGATTTTCCTGGTGTTGGGCTCGCGCGGAGGGAAGATTAGGGGTAGTGGGCCGAGCTTCGCTCACTTTGGGCCCAGTACCGGTTTTCCTATTTTTATTTCCTTTTCCTTTTATATTTTCTGTTTTCTGTTTTCTTTTCTTGTTATTTTTCAATTCCCAATTTGAACTTCAAAATATGAGGGTGAAACTAGTACCCAATTTGATGTTCAAGTATGACTTTGAATTTGTACTCCAATCAGAAATAGATTTTAATCATACCATTATGGTTAAGTTTGTGTATTTATAAATTTTGCTTTATTTTATCTCTCTCCTCTCTCTTTTTCTTTTCTCCAATCCTCCTCTCATTATCATTTTTATTAAATTCATATTATTATTGCTTTTAATGCACAAACAAAAACCCAATATGATGCAATGGTTTATTTGTGTCTTATTAAGGATCTATTCTTTTTACATGGGTGGTCACATGTAATGATAAATAATGGTCACCAAACATTGAGATCAACACTATTTTCATGGTTTACATATTTAGGTATTACATGTACAGGGCTCAGGGCACTTCCCTGCCAGCCACGTTAGCTCCAAGCTACACCCCCATTGTACAGCTGGGCATCTCCTTGTGTCTATAAAAGGGGGTGTCCAGGGCCCCACGAGGGGAGAGGGGGGAGATGAACGGGCAGCAGACGAACACACAAAGGGACGCATGGCAAAGGGACGGGAGAGGACGAGCAGGGCCAGTCTCCCTCTCTCTCTCTTTCGCTCTCTCGCTCTCGCTCTCTTGTAACGCTTGTAACCCCTACTACGAGCACCCTGGTGCAGGATAATATAAGGCTCATTTCCCCTCTTGTGTTCCATCCCGCACCAACCCATATGGGCAGGGACTGTAATACTCAAAGTTGTATACCAAGAGTACTAGAGAGAGCTCCTCATTTTGTGTGTCTTATTTGCATCATAAAAAGAGCACCTATGTAATTGAGAGTGACTAAATAAAACAATTATTCTAAAATAAAGAAAAAGTGCATTTGTTGGAGTTTTATGTGTTGTGCATTAAATAAAACCATGAGGATAAAAATGATAAGGTAATAATTATTTGAAGCTTGATTAAACCCTAAATTTGAAATTAGGGTTTTGAAAATAAGGAAAAGAGAAGAGATATGAAAAAATAAATAAAATGTATAAATAAATATCTTCAGGCTTAGTATTTTTAATTGCAAAAATAGAGTTTATAAATGAAGATCCACAAAAGTTTGAACTAATTCAAATTGGGTTTGAAAATGAAAAAAATAGAAAGAAAAATGAAAAAGAAAATGGATAAGAGCTTACCTGGGCTGGCTTCTTCACTTCTGGCCCACTTCCACTTCCCTCCGCGCGGCCCATACACCCACCACTCTCCCTCGGCGCCGACATGGTGGGCCCACAGGGCAGTCGCGCCCACGTGCTCCCCACTGACTGGTGGGCCAGGTTGTCCAGCGTCTTGACTCGCGCGACCTGCTCGACTGGTTGAATCGTTCGCTGCCCTGGGCCGCTGTCGGTGGGCCCCACTGGTCGGATCTATCTCCTTCACTGGAATGCCGCGGGCGCCGCCGGGGTTCTCGGGCGAGCCGTTTTCAACCGTCGTCGCCCTGGTCTTGCGGCTCGGTCTGCGAACCATAAAGTGCAGTGCCCCGCGACCCCCATACCCCTCAATTTGTTCGAACCAGTAGCCATCGCCAAGTCACCATTGCGGGGAAGAAACTAGAAAGCGGGCCGCCGTGCGTTCGTCTCGCCTACGGGTGCGTTCCAAGCTTGGGGATTGGCCCGGGGGGTTCCGTCGTCGACGCGAAAGCTGTGCGTGGCACTATCGGGTCGAGAACCGGCCGATTCCGGCCGGAATTGCTGGACGGAGTTGGGGCGCCACCGCGAATCGGCACTGCTCCGTGGGTGACGGTCGTCGCGTCGTAATTGCCTGTAAGTGTGTTACCATCCTGTTAACCATTGCCCACGCATCGAGTAGCATTCCTAGGATGAGGGTATTACACGCCTGGGCACCGATTGGGGGAGTCACTGGCGGCGGCGCCGCCGTAGGAGGTGGGCGTCGAGGCTCTATTCTGCCTCGTGGGGAAGATGGTGCAGACACCGTTAGATCTTGATGAACGGCCCTGATTAGATCCCGCGTACCCTTTCACCGCGTTTCAATCTGGATCGTCGATCTGGATCGGACGGACAGAGATAGGTCTAGAGTAATAAAACCCTCACCGTTTGATTCGGATCCAACGGATGCGATTCAGTACCGGTTCGCTTGAATAAGGATTTAATCTGGGCGCTCGGTGTCTAATCTAGCGGCTCAGAATCACCCGTACCCCTTCGCAGGGCATTTTTTCTAAAGAGACCCCCTGCTTTCGCAGAATCAACCCGCCGTCCACCTATTACTATTCACTGTGCCTAGTATCTTTTGCGCAGAGACCCCCGCGCTTTCTGAAAATTGAGGCCCAGTCCAGTGATCGTTTAAATTGAATAAATAAAATAGAAAATAGATTTTTAATATGAAAATAATTGCTAGAACTTTGATAATTCATAGAAAATTCATATGAGCTCCAAATTGGTCCATTCCAGTTCCTAAATTTTTGTAATAATATTCTTCATCATTTAGTGTCTCTGTTTTGACATGAACTCTGTCAGAAAATTTATTTATCATTTAATCATATTTTAATCACATTAAACCTTAGGAAATTCATAACTTGAATTCTATAACTCCAAATTTAGTGATTCCAGTTCCTATGGTTTCATTTTAATGTGTAGATTTTTACTGTATATTTCATTCATCTGTTTGGTGTGATGTTGATTTTGGCTATACTATGTATGTATTGTGTTGATGCAAGTAGACGAGCAAGCCACTGTGGAAACCGAGGTTCAACAAGTAGAGGTAGCTGAGCAGGAGCTCATTACAGGCAAGTTGTGCCCTTGATCACTTACTTTTCCCAGCCATGTTCTTATTAATTTTAATGATCTGCATAGGTTAATTTTGATGGGATCCTTTATGTACCCCAGTTTTGATTACCTCTATACCTTGTTCACCCCTGAAATATTTTTGGGTAGTACTTGCTATTGCTTTATGTGGATTGGGTATGGAGATACACTATTCATGATTATTCTGTTATTATCTTGTTATTATTGCTGTTCATGTTAAGATCATTAAATTAATGGGAACATGGAGCGACCACCCGGGAAAACAGTGCTACCACAAGGGTTTAATGGGACGCCCTTGGCTGACTAATTAGGAAAGCTAGTGGAAGACTACCTTACCCGAAAGGGGCAAGGGCAGTAGGGGAGTGGTCAGTGTAGGGAGGTCCCTGGTTGATTTTGCTGCGATGGCAGTCAGCCAGGAACCCTGCATTGGAACTTCCTATAAACTGTAGCGGGTTTTCGGAAGCTAGTGGAACTTTGTAAAGGCCTCGTAGTGGATCCCTAGCCATTCACCTCGGTAGTGTCTAAGGGCCTTGCAAACCCAGGCGACATGGGATACACAACTTGTGGGTAAAGATGCGCAACCTCTGCAGAGTGTAAAACTAGTATACTAGCCGTGCTCACGGTCATGAGCGGCTCGGACCCTCACATGATTAACTATGGAACTTAAGTTTAAATTTGACATTTGCATCGCATTTGGGATTATTTTACTATTACTGTTCTTTATTATTATTATTAAGGTTTGGTATTTACTTACACTTAGTAATTGCTAATAAAATTTTGACCAACTTGTAAAAGCAATGCTCAGCCTTAGCCTCTATTCCATTGATCAGCCTTACACTACATGAACTCCCACCATTGGTGAGTTCATGCCACATTATTCCCCATGACTTGTTGAGCTATGAACGTATGTGAGCTCACTCTTGCTGTCTCACACCCCCCCCCCACAGGAGAAGAACAGGTGGTCGAAGAGGAGCCGCCTAACACTGAGGAGTTCGATCTGATCTAGGTGGCGTTTCTCAGTCGACATTGGCGCCGACGATCCTTAGTTCGTTTTATCTTTATTACTTTATTTTGTAATAAGACTTCCGCTATGTAATAAATACTCTGATGATTTATGACATTTATCTCTATACACTCTGTTATTATATATGTTGTCTTCTTGGCGCATGTATGAGATGCACCCGGCTTTGTTTCTTTAAAACCGGGTGTTACAGAATTGGTATCAGAGGAAATGTTGACTGTAGGACGAAACCTAGATAGACTGGACAAACCCTTACCTACTTATCTCATTCTTATTCATTCTACACTCACCTTACTTTGATTCTTTCTACACTTATCTTGATCCTGTCTCACCCTCTACTGTTCTACTCTGATCATTCTTACCTTTTCTACTCTGAGACAAGATGGATTTCACACCTTGGAATCCCTACCCCTATGACATTTTAAGAGATAGGAAGCCTAAGACAAAATTAAAACTATTTTCTCTATTAAAAAAAATATTGGTTGATTGTTCTGATGATCAATGCCTGATTTGCTTCTTTGATTGATTGAATTATTATAGATGGACATCTTAGCATGTACCAACATAAGGTATTGAATTAGCTATGGTAGGTGAAATATTAATCTGCTTAGCTAATAAATCCCCCAAAGTAACATGATTGTAATTACTGCCTTGTCTACTGCTCTTTCTTACCATATGTATCTAACTCAGATGGTCAATACCAGGAGGGGTGGTGGAATTGATTTGCCTCCTAACCGACACACTCGAAGAATTTATAGACAACCTCAGCCACAGCCTGCAGAGATGAATCCTCCTAATCCTCCACCAGGCGGAGTTGACCCACTGGTTGCTGCTCAGATGGCGGTGATGCAGCAAATGGCGGACACTATGGCTGATATGCGTGCCCAGATGCAGCAAGAACGCCAAGAGATGCGTCAGGAAAGAGAAGACATACGCCAGGAGTTGCGCCAGGAGAGAGATGAGATACGCCAAGAAAGGAGGGCGCAACAACAGCAGCTGCAACAACAACTTCAACAACAGCAACAGCAGCAACAAGTACCACTGCCTCCACTACCACCACCAGTTCCACCTCGTGATAAGCACCGGGAGTTTATGAGTCATAAGCCACCGACCTTCGCCAGTTCGCCAGATCCACTTGATGCAGATGATTGGCTGAAAGCAATTGAGAAGATGCTCAACGTTGCACAATGCACTGACCGGGAGAAGGTTTTATATGCTTCTGGACGTCTGACGGGTCCTGCTGCTGACTGGTGGGATTCTTATACTGCTGCCCATGATGCTGCTGATACTATTACCTGGGCAGAGTTCAGTACGCAGTTCAGGAACTACCATATTCCAGCTGGGATGATAAAGATCAAGAAGAAGGAGTTTCTGTCGCTGAAGCAAGGAAGTATGTCAGTCAGCGAGTACCGCGACAAGTTTATTCAGCTATCCAGATATGCCCCTGAAGAAGTTGCTGAAGACGAGAGGAAGCAGGAGCATTTCATTGAAGGACTTAATGGACCACTGCAGTATGCTCTAGTGGCACACACATTTCCGTCATTTCAGAGGCTGCTTGATAAGGCCCTGGCTATTGAACACAAGCGTGTTCAGCTGGGAGATTTGAAGAGAAAGGCAATATCTCAAGGACAAGGAAGCAGCAGTGTTCGTCCTCGCTATAGTTCACCACAGGGTACACCGACCCGACCAGGAGGACCACGCCCAGTTCAGCAATCACCACTGAGGACTCCACCTCCTCGACAGGCTACTCCCACGGGCACCCCGACGAAGTTTGCAGGACAGAGTCCGGGCACTCAATGTTTCAAGTGTGGGAAGATTGGTCATTATGCAAATGTCTGCCCACAGAGGATTGCTACTACTCCAGCTCAGAACAAGCAACAGACCCCTGGCAAGGGATATTCTATAGCCAGGGTGAATCAAGTCAGCGTTGATGATACTCCTGATGGTGGGGACCTCGTAATTGGTATGTTTTATGTTAATACAATTCCTGCAACAATATTATTTGATTCTGGTGCTACACATTCATTCATGTCTGCTAGATATGCCAACACAAATGAAATACCACTGCTAAATATGAGAAAACCCCTGATAGTAATTACACCTAAAGGGCCTGTTGAGGCGAATCAAATGACACGTAGATTGACCTTGACCATTATGGGTAGAGAATTTGGAGCTACTGCTATAATATTAGAGTCAAGCAGTATAGATCTGATCCTTGGTATGTCATGGCTGAGAAAGGCAAAGGCCGTTATAGCTTGTGGTAGAGGTACCATAGAACTCACTACCACTAAAGGAGAAAGATTTCAAGTTAATATTGCAGTAACCTCCTCATCCATGCGTGCAATGTTCTTTATGCCTGAGGAGTTTGTTGGTGACAACATCCGGGTGGTTAGAGATTTTCCGGATGTCTTTCCAGAGGAGTTACCAGGGATGCCACCTGATAGAGAAGTTGAGTTTGTTATTGATCTCTTACCTGGAACCGCCCCTATTTCTAAACGGCCATATAGAATGTCCGTAGAAGAGTTGAAGGAACTTAAGAAGCAGTTGACGGAGTTACAAGAGGCTGGTTACATTCGTCCAAGTTCCTCACCTTGGGGAGCACCGGTGTTATTTGTGCAGAAGAAGGATGGATCGCAACGGATGTGTGTGGATTATAGATCTCTTAATGATGTCACGGTGAAGAACAAGTATCCGTTGCCCCATATTGAGGATTTATTTGATCAGATGCGAGGTGCTAGAGTATTCTCGAAGATTGATCTCCGATCCGGTTACCATCAGATGAGGATTAGACCATCGGATATTCCCAAGACGGCTTTCTCGACTCGATATGGATTATATGAGTTTACTGTTATGTCATTTGGACTAACCAATGCACCAGCTTACTTCATGAATTTGATGAATAAGGTGTTTATGGAGTATTTGGACAGATTCGTCGTGGTATTCATCGACGATATTCTTATCTATTCTAATAATGAAAGTGATCATGAACAACATCTAAGGTTGGTGCTACAGAAGTTACGAGATAATCAACTCTATGCTAAGTTCAGCAAGTGCGAGTTTTGGATTGACAAGGTGCCATTCCTTGGTCATATTATTTCTAATGGAGGAATAGCAGTGGATCCTGCTAAGGTGAAGGAGATTATGGAGTGGAGAGTGCCCACTACAGTTACTGAGATTCGGAGTTTCTTGGGACTCGCAGGATATTATCGGAGATTTATTGAAGGATTTTCTAAGATTGCTAAGCCCATGACATCGCTTTTGGAGAAAGGAAGAGAATTCAAGTGGGATGAGAAATGCCAAGAGAGCTTTGATCAATTGAAGGAGAGATTGATGTCACCACCAGTATTGATTATGCCAGATCTGCAGAAGGGATTTGACATTTACTGTGATGCATGTGGCCAAGGACTTGGATGTGTGCTTATGCAAGATGGTCATGTGATTGCCTATGCATCTCGTAAGTTGAGGAAGCATGAATTGAACTACCCCACTCATGACTTGGAATTGGCAGCAGTTGTGCATGCACTTAAGATTTGGAGACACTACATTATGGGAACTAAGTGCCAAATATACACGGACCATAAGAGTTTGAAGTATATATTCACTCAGAAGGATCTCAACCTCAGACAGCGTCGTTGGTTGGAGCTCATTAAGGATTATGACTTGGAGATTCACTACCACCCAGGCAAGGCGAATTTGGTTGCAGATGCCTTGAGTCGGAAGGAGCATGTTCACTCCGCTTTCGTTGTCCAGCTACCTGATGAATTAGCAAAAGACTTTGAGAGGCTCAACCTGGGAATTGTTACACATACGGAAGGAGTGACTATTGAATTGGAACCTACCTTGGAGCAAGAAATTCGTAAAGGTCAGGTTGGTGATGCTAAAATCCAGGAGATCAAGGATCTGATAACAGAGGGTAGAGGCCCAGAATTCACGGAGGATGATCAAGGCACGATATGGTTCAAGAATCGGATCTGTGTTCCCGATATTGATAGTCTTCGGGAAACTATATTGAAGGAGGCACATGATTCAGTTTATTCTATCCACCCTGGGAGCACTAAGATGTATCAGGATTTGAAGCAAAAGTATTGGTGGTATGGACTAAAGAGAGATGTGGCTGCACATGTGGCTATGTGCGATGTATGCCAAAGAGTTAAGGCTGAACACCAGAGGCCAGCCGGACTATTGCACCCACTAAAGATACCTGAGTGGAAATGGGAAGAGATTGGCATGGACTTCATTGTTGGATTACCCCGCACGTCTGCTGGATATGATTCTATATGGGTGATTGTGGACAGACTAACTAAAGTAGCCCACTTTATTCCAGTGAAGACCACTTATTCAGGAGCTAAGTTGGCAGAGTTGTACATGGCACGGATTGTATGCCTGCATGGTGTGCCAAAGAAGATTGTGTCAGATCGAGGATCACAGTTTACCTCTCGGTATTGGAAGAAGTTGCACGAGTCATTGGATACAAGATTGAATTTTAGTTCGGCTTACCATCCACAGACTGATGGGCAGACTGAGAGGACTAACCAAGTGCTGGAAGATATGTTAAGAGCTTGTGCTCTTAAGCATGGTGGTAGTTGGGATAAAAGCCTACCGTATGCAGAGTTCTCATATAATAATAGCTATCAGGCCAGCTTGAAGATGTCACCGTTTGAGGCTTTGTATGGCAGAAAGTGCAGGACTCCCTTGTATTGGAATCAAACTGGTGAAAGGCAGTTGTTTGGGCCTGAGATTATACAAGAAGCAGAGGAACAAGTTCAGCAAATAAGGGAGAATTTGAGAACTGCACAATCCAGGCAGAAAAGTTATGCTGACACCCGGAGAAGACTACTTGAGTTCAAGGAGGGAGATTATGTCTATTTGAAGGTGTCACCACTCCGGGGCATGAGAAGGTTCAAAGTCAAAGGAAAGTTGTCCCCTCGCTTTATTGGACCCTTCTTGATCTTAAAGCGAGTGGGAGAGGTTGCATACCAATTGGAGTTACCGGAGCATCTTGCGGATGTTCATGATGTATTTCATGTATCTCAGCTGAAGAAATGTCTCAGGGTGCCTGAAGAACGGTTACCAATGGAAGACCTTAGTGTTCAAGAGGATTTGACTTATGCTGAGTACCCCATCAAGATTTTGGATACTTTGACTCGAGTTACGAGGAATAAGGTTATAAAGATGTGCAAAGTTCAATGGAGCCACCATGGTGAAGATGAAGCAACTTGGGAAAGAGAAGAAGAGCTTCGTATAGATTTTCCCCACCTTTTCCCTAGATCTTCATAAATCTCGAGGACGAGATTATTTTTAAGGGGGGTAGGATTTGTAATACTCAAAGTTGTATACCAAGAGTACTAGAGAGAGCTCCTCATTTTGTGTGTCTTATTTGCATCATAAAAAGAGCACCTATGTAATTGAGAGTGACTAAATAAAACAATTATTCTAAAATAAAGAAAAAGTGCATTTGTTGGAGTTTTATGTGTTGTGCATTAAATAAAACCATGAGGATAAAAATGATAAGGTAATAATTATTTGAAGCTTGATTAAACCCTAAATTTGAAATTAGGGTTTTGAAAATAAGGAAAAGAGAAGAGATATGAAAAAATAAATAAAATGTATAAATAAATATCTTCAGGCTTAGTATTTTTAATTGCAAAAATAGAGTTTATAAATGAAGATCCACAAAAGTTTGAACTAATTCAAATTGGGTTTGAAAATGAAAAAATAGAAAGAAAAATGAAAAAGAAAAAGGATAAGAGCTTACCTGGGCTGGCTTCTTCACTTCTGGCCCACTTCCACTTCCCTCCGCGCGGCCCATACACCCACCACTCTCCCTCGGCGCCGACATGGTGGGCCCACAGGGCAGTCGCGCCCACGTGCTCCCCACTGACTGGTGGGCCAGGTTGTCCAGCGTCTTGACTCGCGCGACCTGCTCGACTGGTTGAATCGTTCGCTGCCCTGGGCCGCTGTCGGTGGGCCCCACTGGTCGGATCTATCTCCTTCACTGGAATGCCGCGGGCGCCGCCGGGGTTCTCGGGCGAGCCGTTTTCAACCGTCGTCGCCCTGGTCTTGCGGCTCGGTCTGCGAACCATAAAGTGCAGTGCCCCGCGACCCCCATACCCCTCAATTTGTTCGAACCAGTAGCCATCGCCAAGTCACCATTGCGGGGAAGAAACTAGAAAGCGGGCCGCCGTGCGTTCGTCTCGCCTACGGGTGCGTTCCAAGCTTGGGGATTGGCCCGGGGGGTTCCGTCGTCGACGCGAAAGCTGTGCGTGGCACTATCGGGTCGAGAACCGGCCGATTCCGGCCGGAATTGCTGGACGGAGTTGGGGCGCCACCGCGAATCGGCACTGCTCCGTGGGTGACGGTCGTCGCGTCGTAATTGCCTGTAAGTGTGTTACCATCCTGTTAACCATTGCCCACGCATCGAGTAGCATTCCTAGGATGAGGGTATTACACGCCTGGGCACCGATTGGGGGAGTCACTGGCGGCGGCGCCGCCGTAGGAGGTGGGCGTCGAGGCTCTATTCTGCCTCGTGGGGAAGATGGTGCAGACACCGTTAGATCTTGATGAACGGCCCTGATTAGATCCCGCGTACCCTTTCACCGCGTTTCAATCTGGATCGGACGGACAGAGATAGGTCTAGAGTAATAAAACCCTCACCGTTTGATTCGGATCCAACGGATGCGATTCAGTACCGGTTCGCTTGAATAAGGATTTAATCTGGGCGCTCGGTGTCTAATCCAGCGGCTCAGAATCACCCGTACCCCTTCGCAGGGCATTTTTTCTAAAGAGACCCCCTGCTTTCGCAGAATCAACCCGCCGTCCACCTATTACTATTCACTGTGCCTAGTATCTTTTGCGCAGAGACCCCCGCGCTTTCTGAAAATTGAGGCCCAGTCCAGTGATCGTTTAAATTGAATAAATAAAATAGAAAATAGATTTTTAATATGAAAATAATTGCTAGAACTTTGATAATTCATAGAAAATTCATATGAGCTCCAAATTGGTCCATTCCAGTTCCTAAATTTTTGTAATAATATTCTTCATCATTTAGTGTCTCTGTTTTGACATGAACTCTGTCAGAAAATTTATTTATCATTTAATCATATTTTAATCACATTAAACCTTAGGAAATTCATAACTTGAATTCTATAACTCCAAATTTAGTGATTCCAGTTCCTATGGTTTCATTTTAATGTGTAGATTTTTACTGTATATTTCATTCATCTGTTTGGTGTGATGTTGATTTTGGCTATACTATGTATGTATTGTGTTGATGCGAGTAGACGAGCAAGCCACTGTGGAAACCGAGGTTCAACAAGTAGAGGTAGCTGAGCAGGAGCTCATTACAGGAAAGTTGTGCCCTTGATCACTTACTTTTCCCAGCCATGTTCTTATTAATTTTAATGATCTGCATAGGTTAATTTTGATGGGATCCTTTATGTACCCCAGTTTTGATTACCTCTATACCTTGTTCACCCCTGAAATATTTTTGGGTAGTACTTGCTATTGCTTTATGTGGATTGGGTATGGAGATACACTATTCATGATTATTCTGTTATTATCTTGTTATTATTGCTGTTCATGTTAAGATCATTAAATTAATGGGAACATGGAGCGACCACCCGGGAAAACAGTGCTACCACAAGGGTTTAATGGGACGCCCTTGGCTGACTAATTAGGAAAGCTAGTGGAAGACTACCTTACCCGAAAGGGGCAAGGGCAGTAGGGGAGTGGTCAGTGTAGGGAGGTCCCTGGTTGATTTTGCTGCGATGGCAGTCAGCCAGGAACCCTGCATTGGAACTTCCTATAAACTGTAGCGGGTTTTCGGAAGCTAGTGGAACTTTGTAAAGGCCTCGTAGTGGATCCCTAGCCATTCACCTCGGTAGTGTCTAAGGGCCTTGCAAACCCATGCGACATGGGATACACGACTTGTGGGTAAAGATGCGCAACCTCTGCAGAGTGTAAAACTAGTATACTAGCCGTGCTCACGGTCATGAGCGGCTCGGACCCTCACATGATTAACTATGGAACTTAAGTTTAAATTTGACATTTGCATCGCATTTGGGATTATTTTACTATTACTGTTCTTTATTATTATTATTAAGGTTTGGTATTTACTTACACTTAGTAATTGCTAATAAAATTTTGACCAACTTGTAAAAGCAATGCTCAGCCTTAGCCTCTATTCCATTGATCAGCCTTACACTACATGAACTCCCACCTTTGGTGAGTTCATGCCACATTATTCCCCACGACTTGTTGAGCTATGAACGTATGTGAGCTCACTCTTGCTGTCTCACACCCCCCCCACAGGAGAAGAACAGGTGGTCGAAGAGGAGCCGCCTAACACTGAGGAGTTCGATCTGATCTAGGTGGCGTTTCTCAGTCGACATTGGCGCCGACGATCCTTAGTTCGTTTTATCTTTATTACTTTATTTTGTAATAAGACTTCCGCTATGTAATAAATACTCTGATGATTTATGACATTTATCTCTATACACTCTGTTATTATATATGTTGTCTTCTTGGCGCATGTATGAGATGCACCCGGCTTTGTTTCTTTAAAACCGGGTGTTACAGGGACGCGCAACGACAAATTTACTAGTCGGTCCAGGGACCCCCCGGGTCCGAAACACCGACAGTTGGCGCGCCAGGTAGGGGCCTGCTGCGTGTTAACGAACACTTTCCCGTTGAGTTCCAGATGGGTAGACTTCAGCAACCTCTTCAGCCCGGGACGGTGCTGCGCTTCGGGAGTCTCGAGTTCATGTCCCTCGATGGCGGCTACGACATGGTACTCCTCCCCTCGCAGCATGACAACAACGACAGTCGGCTCGCCCGGCGGCGGCGGATTCGACGACGGCATCTCCCCGCGGTGGAAGAAGAACACCTGGGTCGTCCCCGCCACCCTCCTCGCTAGAGGAGACGGAGACGGGGCAACCGTGGCCACGCAGGAGGCGACACCTTATCGGCTGTCAGACCAGAGCGAGCCGACGACGTCGGCACTCCTCCGGGGGACATGTCGGGTGTTGTCCTCGCGCCTGAGACAACGACGAGCGCCGCTTCCCTGCAACATGCCAGCCCCAAGCGGACTGATGACGCCAGCACCCTCGCAAAGGACCTGCTAGGCGTTAGCCTCGTACCTAAGATGACGGTGTGTTCCGTCCCCGACGTGACTTCACCACCATCCATCGACCAAGAGGTACCGTCCGTATTCCACCCTGTTCCCTTTCGATTCAGCTTCGATCCACCTAGCGACCTCGCTTCGGTGAGCGCTTTCGCAAAGGCGTATCTAGACCTTCTGGGGTACCATATGTGGTCAACCTGGGACCGACTGACAGCCGTCTCGACCTCTGGACCGGTGGGTTCCGAGAAAGAGGATGACCCCGACTTCGGTTGGGATTTCTCTGGCCTCGGTGATCCCGGTGCCATGCGGGACTTCATGTGCGCATGTGACCACTGCCTCTCCGGTTGCTCTGATGATGGCCACAACCTTGACGACGAGGGTTATGGCCCGAGTCATGAATGTTTCCACGTCGATCAGGGAGATAACGATGAAGGCAACCATCTCGGCATGCCGAAGGTTGGCGATCCCCCTGGGCCCGCATCTCGTGTTGACATCCCACGGGAGCTAGCTGTGGTCTCAGTCCCTACGGAGGGTTAGGACACACAGCTCGAGCAAATCCGCGAGATGCAGGCCAAGGTCAACGAGGAAGCAGGGCGACTTGTGCAGCTCCGACAGGACATCGAGCAGGAGTGGGCAGGCCGAACACTCGCCGGAGGAGCCCGTCATCGGGCCCGGGACGTCCAGCGCCGTATTGTCGACAACGCCAGGGTAGCGCTGCCCCCAGCCGTCAGCGGGTCCAGCCAGGACCTAGCTGCAGCGGTTATGCTACTTCGAACCTTGCCGGAGCCATCCACCACCGAGGGGCGGCGTATCCAGGGCAAACTCAAGGATCTCCTGGAAGGTGCCGCAGTTCGACGAGCCGAGAGCTCTGCCTCCCGAAGGCGAGCTAACCCCTCGGAGCATCACACGGCGTCCTCCCGACGCATGCGGGAGGCTTCGGTCCATCCCGAGCGCATGCGGGACGAGACACCTGCCGCCCGGGATCGCCTCGGCAACGAGCAACACCGTCACGACTGTCGAGCCTGCCTCGAGGAGAAGGTGCGCTGAGGCTACCACCCTAGGCACGGGGGATGCTGCGATAGTGAGGAGGATCGAAGCCCCTCACCCGAGCCGCCAGGTCCACGAGTCTTCAGCCGGGCCATACGACGAGCGTTGTTCCCTGCCCGGTTCTAAGCCCCGACTACCATCACCAAGTACTCGGGGGAGACGAGGCCAGAGTTGTGGCTCGCGGATTACCGGCTGGCGTGCCAGTTAGGAGGGGTAGACAACGACAACCTCATCATCCGCAATCTTCCCCTTTTCCTCTACGACGCTGCCCAGGCCTGGCTGGAGCATCTGCCTCCTGCGCAGATCTCCGACTGGGACGACCTGGTCAAGGCTTTCGCGGGAAATTTCCAAGGCACGTACGTGTGCCCTGGGAACTCATGGGATCTCCAAAGCTAACACCAGTAGCTAGGGGAATCCCTCCGAGAGTACATCCAGCGGTTTTCGAAGCAGCGCACCGAGCTGCCCAACATTACCGACTCGGATGTCATCGGGGCTTTCCTCGCCGGCACCACTTGCCGAGACCTGGTGAGCAAACTGGGGCGCAAGACTCCCACCAAGGCGAGCGAATTGATGGACGTCGCCACCAAGTTCGCCTCGGGTCAGGAGGCGGTCGAAGCCATCTTCCGGAAAGAGAAGCAGCCTCAGGGAGAGCCGAAGGAAGACGCCCCCGAGGCATCCACCTAGCATGGTGCGAAGAAGAAGACCAGGAAGAAGGCGCAAGCAAAGCACGACGCCGCTGACGCGAATCTCGTCGCTACTGCCAAACACAGGAACCCTCGGAAGCCTCCTGGAGGGGCCGACACGTTCGACAAGATTCTCAAGGAGCCGTGCCCCTATCACCAGGGTCCTGTCAAGCACACCCTTGAAGAATGTGTCATGCTCCGGCGCTACTTCCATAAGGCCGGGCCCCAGGCGGAAGATGGCAAGGGCCAAGGCAACAACAAGAAGGAGGGCGACAAGGAAGAGGAGTTCCCGGAGGTCCACAACTGCTTCATGATCTACGGTGGGCAGGTGGCGAACGCCTCAGCTTGGCACCGCAAGCAAGAGCGCCGGGAGGTCTGCTCGGTGAAGGTGGCAGCGCCAGTCTACCTAGACTGGTCTAACAAGCCTATCACCTTCGACCGAGGCGACCACCCCGACTTCGTGCCAAGCCCAGGGAGGTACCCGCTCGTCGTCGATCCGATCATCGGCAACGTTAGGCTCTCCAAGGTCCTCATGGATGGAGGCAGTAGCCTTAACATCATCTACGTCGAGACCCTAGAACTCCTGGGGGTTGATCGGTCCGAGGTCCGGGCCGGTGCGGCACCCTTCCACGGGATCGCACCCGGAAAGCGCATCCTGCCCCTCGGGCAGATCGACCTGCCCGTCTTCTTTGGAACTCCCTCCAACTTCCGAAAGGTAACCCTCACCTTCGAGGTAGTTGGGTTCCGAGGGACCTATCACGCGGTGTTGGGAAGACCGTGCTACGCCAAGTTCATGGCCGTCCCCAACTACACCTACCTCAAGCTCAAGATGCCAGGCCCCAACGGGATCATCACCGTCGGATCCACGTACCGCCACGCGTACGAATGCGACGTGGAATGCGTGGAGTACGCTGAGGCTCTCGCTGAGTCTGAGGCCCTCATCGCCGACCTAGAACGCCTCTCCAAGGAGGCGCCCGACGCGAAGTGGCACGTCGGCAACTTCGAACCAGCTGAGGCGGTTAAGTCTGTCCCTCTCGACCCCAGCAACGACGCTAACAAGAAAGTTCGGGTCGGCTCTGAGCTCGACCCTAAATAGGAAGTAGTGCTCGTCAACTTTCTCTGCGCAAACGCCGAAGTTTTTGCGTGCGGTCCCTCTGAAAGCTCTCTTGTGAGTTTTGGTGTTTGGATGACAACTCAATTAAAGGACTAACAAGTGTACTAAGTGTTGAACAGGTGCTTAAGGTAAAGCCTACAGGATTCAACACAAGTGAACAATTGTGATGGTCCAAGAACTGAATTATGGATACATGATGGACATCACAAGTAGGATGGACATTGCATAAAGTGAGACTCGGGTGCGTAGCTAGGAGACAACTGATCAAGCCAAGGACGGAGGCAAGAAGAGCTTCGAGGTACCAAGTGCACGGGAGAAGGTCAAGGAGGCTGAGGAACCCAAAGCCAAGGGTGAAGAAGAAGGCTTGCAAAGTCAAGGGTGATCGAGTTGAGAACAGCTACGGCACATCAAGGATCACTACATAAGAACGTGACTTACAGCCAATGAGGTAACAGCTACAGTTATGTGGTGTAAGTCATAAGGCTCAAGATCAAGCTCTAAGAAGGAGATCAAGGTCACTAGAAGGAGAACAAGTGTCAAAACTAGAACTGGAAGCAGCCCAAAAGAGCTAAGTTCACCTTGATCTTTAGTTTGGGTTGTTCCTATGTTTGGAGATGTTCTATGTGACCTTTACAGGATGTTGGAGCCAAGTAATGTCAATCTAGATCAAGTCAAGCCGACTTGATGATTTATGAGTCCAACATCAAAGCTCAAGCATGTGGAATGCTATAGATTTAATGATTAAGAAAAGGTATGTTTCTATACTTAGTACATTGGTTTTGTGGACTAATATACTTGTCTAAGTGTTAGAAACAGAAAGAAGAAGAAAAGAAAAGAGGAGAAAAAGACTTGGCTGTGAACAGCCAAGACTCAGCTCTGGCTGGAGCACCGGACTGTCCGGTGTGCACCGGACAGTGTCCGGTGCGCCAGGCTGGCTCGGAGCGAACTGGCCGCTCTCGGGAATTCGCCGACGGCGTACGACTAAAATTCACCGGACTGTCCGGTGTGCACCGGACTGTCCGGTGAGCCAACGGTCGGCCGGGCCAACGGTCGGCCGCGCAATCTGCGCGGGACACGTGGCGGAGCCAACGGTCGGAAGACGGCACCGGACTGTCCGGTGTGCACCGGACATGTCCGGTGCGCCAACGGCTCTCAGATCTCCAACGGTCTGCAACGGTCGGAAGCGCCAGTTAAGGAAAGAAATCGGGCACCGGACAGTGTCCGGTGTGCACCGGACAGTGTCCGGTGTGCACCGGACTGTCCGGTGCCCCCGACGACAGAAGGCAAGATTGGCCTTCCAGAATTGCCTCCAACGGCTCCTAGGCCCCTTGTGCCTATAAAAGGGACCCCTAGGCGCCTCAAGCAAGACATAAGAGCAGCCAACAAGTGTAGACTCTATTGGAATCAATTCTCGCTCTCCCTCTTGTGTGTAACTCTATAGTTTGTGTAGAAGGCACAGCTATAAGCCTTTAGAGAGAGGAGTAGTGCTGCCAAGAGCTAGAGCAAGGTCTTGAGCGTATCGTTACTCTGCCGGGGTGCTGCCAAGAAGTTTGTAAGCAGCCGCGGTTCTGTTGTAACCCCACTCAATAGTGAAAGGCTCTATCTGTCATACTGACAGATCTGAGCAAACGGAGGAAGGAGTTGAAATAGACTCCAAGCCCAGGTGTGGCTAACTCCAACGAGGACTAGGCAAGCATTTCAGGCTTAGCCGAACCTCGGGATAAATCCTTGCGTCTGTGTGCTCTATTCTGTATTGTATCCTGACTCTCTGTCTTACTCGCCTTTATATCTGCACGTCAATACTTATCTGTGGTATAAGCTTGATTTGAAGTGCAGGACATTTTGAGACAGGATCTTCCATTCCGCTGCGACCTACTTGAAGAGTATTCTCATTCCACTGCGTACTAAGTCTTCGAGTAGAGTAAGAATTTAAGTTTTAAAGTAATAAGTTTTATTCGCCTATTCACCCCCCCCTCTAGGCGACATCCAGATCCTGTTCCCGGGCCAAAGGGAACTTTCAATTGGTATCAGAGCTAGGCCTCTCCAGTGTGGGCTTAGCCGTCCGGAGATAACGATGTCGTCACAAGAGGTAACTGTAGAATTTCTTTTAGGCGATGGCTCTAATTACAAATCTTGGTCTGTCTCTATTTATAATGCTTTCATGAGTGTTGATTCTGATTTGAGACAGATCTTTAGTAGAAGTATTTTTCCATCTGATATTAGTAAAAATCCCTCTAATGATGAACTAAGATGTTTATCTCTCAATCACCGTGCTTGCAACATCTTAGTTGAATCTCTTTCTAGAGGTGCTTATTTTGCCATCATGAGTAGTGATAATGATTTATTTGTTGATGCTCATGATTTATGGAATAGGATTAAAGAAAAATATTTTGTGGCCAATTGTACTACTTCTACTCCCTATGTTGCTTGTGGTACTAACCTTTCAAATGGAGAAGAAAAACGATGGCAACCAAACGATGAATCCACCTCACCGACAAGTTTGTCTTCCACTAGTTATAAATGTCTTATTGCTAACAATGATAGTGGAGACGAAAGCGATGATGAGGAGGAATATGAGGATGATAGCGAGGATGAGTCTTCATCACCACAAGGTACATTTTCCTGTATTGCTTCCACTAATAATAATGACAGGGAAAATGAGACCGGTGATGTGGAAGAAGAGGAGATTCGCCGGTTCTACACCAATCTCAACAAAGAAGACAAAGTGCTCTTGGTTAAGTTGTTGAGTAGGAACAAGGAACAAGGCGAGACGCTTCTCAGGCTAGAGGAGACTCTCATCAAAACCAACGACAGCCTAGAGAAGATGACCAAAGAACATGAGGAGCTAAAGTGCTCTCATGATAATTTGGTCCAACGGTATGAATCTATTTTATTTGAGCAAAGAAATAATCATGATGTATTATCTGATGTTGCTCAACTTAAAACTGAGAATTCTATGCTTAAGAGTCAAGTGGAAATTCTAAATTTAGAAAAACTTGCTCTAGGTGAAAAGTATGATATGTTGTCAAATTCTCATAATAAACTAGTTGATGACCATATCATGCTTAATGTTGCTCATGAGGTTATAATTGTAAACTTAAATTCATGTAAACCTCATTCTCGCACGTGTGCGCATTTGAATTGTATATCATCATGTGCTAACCCCTGTTGCTCAAAAGAAAGTCAATCATTGATTGAGCAACAAGTTTTAGGGTCACAAAAGAAATTCTGTGGGAATAAGAAGCAACGACAACTGAGGAGAAGACACTTTGCTCAACTCTCTCAAGATATCCACGGGCGCGTGGTGAAGAAGCTTGAGAAAGGAAAAACTGCAGCAAGTGTCAAGCTCAATAAGAGAAATGTTCCCAAAGCTATAAATGAAGAAATCAACATGAAAAAGGAAAAAGGTAAGGATTCAATTAATCATGTTGTTTGCACTGACCTTCTCTCCATGTCATTTAAGTATAAAAAGGGAAAAGGAAAAAGGAGGTGTTTCAAGTGCAAGAAGTTAGGCCACCTCATCGCGTCTTGTCCGTACAAAGACAAGAATGAAGGGACAAGGAGTGGTTTTGGATACAACAAAAAGGACCACACGATCACTTCATGTCCGGTCATGAAGAATCAAGGATGTGCATCCTCCAAGGTGACCCTCACCAAGGAAAATAACACACAGCAAGCATCGTGTCAAGCTGAGCGACGCTTCTGCTACAAGTGTGGTGAGCAGGGTCATCTATCCAAGGTATGTTATAAAGGTAAGATTCCTAAGCAAGTGAATTTGTGTCAATCTTATTCGGGTAGGAGACCCATATCATACACTTGTGCTAGATCTATAACGAAATCACCTAGAACTAGCACAAAGGCAATTTGGGTACCAAAGGCACGTTTAGATGATCACTATGGACCCATCCCGAGATGGGTACCAAACTGTGCTAACTAGACCATGCAGGTGCCTTGAGATGGACTGGAGACCATGGGAGAGCTTAAGACGGTTATCTTAAACTCTATGCTTAAGCTGTTAATTGTTTTGGTGCCTTTATTGTGAAACACTAATCCCATGTTCATCTCAAGGAAATAAGGTGTGTAGGTCCTGAATCATTATTGGTGAATCAAGTAAAGGACCTTGATGAGAATCTACAGCCTGCTCTCCAAAGGACGGTACCCGTGTATCTTAACTACATCATTGCAATTTAGTACTGCTCTTAAGTTGGCTTGTCATGCTACCTATCTTTGGAGTAGTTATGCTTTATGATTGTCTGTGTTAAATGAATCATAATGATGTTTGCTTAATCATGACTGGTGCTATATAGGATATATCTTTTGAATCATTCATGGGTAGCTATTTCATTTGTTATATCCACAACGATTAACCCTCTTGGTATTTTTGGATAAACCTGTAACTTTTTGTAAGTCATGCTATGTGCAAATATGACATTTTGTTTAGTGCATGTTCACATGATTACCCTAGTTTAGTATTGTGTGAATTTCAAATCCATGTCGTGCCCTTTTGAGCTATGAGGTGTGTGAGCAAAAGGAGTCCTGAATTGGTGATAACAAGTGCTCTCATAAAGGCAAGGGTATGGAAAATGGAGCTATGCAATTTCATTAAATATTCTTGAAATTCCATTCATTGTGATCATAGCTATGTTCTTGTCTTTCAATTGGTAATATCTTGGCTTAGGTAATTTATGCCTTTAAAATGTTGTTTATTTTGTGCACCTAAGAAACCTTCTTAATTATGACATGCTTAGATATTTCGCTTTATATACATGATTGTGTTGATCTTCAATTGGTATATGCAATGATAGTTGCGTATGAAGCATGTCCAAATTGCGGAAATGTTAGACTTTCTGTTAGTATTCAAATGGCTTAGGTGCTCCTAAGGCTTGCATTGTTGAATTTAGTCAACCCTTCATTTAGCCTTAAATTTGTGTTAAGTGGTTTTACAATTGATATTCAAATTGGCATCCTTGTGTGATGACAGTGATAGAGTATGCCTTGACCAAGGTATGTTGTGATCCCCTCTAGTTCTGAGGAAGCTAGAATGTGCAAAGTGCAAGTCATTCAAATACTTGATGCACAACTTGAGGGGGAGCACACATAACTTGTGTCTTTTGAGACTAACTGTTCCTTGAGCAATCTTGTACAGTCTCAAGGTGGAAAAGAGAAGATGAGCATGAAATGGAGCAATCAGGACTTGGGTACCTCTGTAAGTCAAGTAATTGGTATCTTAAGTCATGAGTAATTGTATATCTTTAGATTGCTCATGCTCTATAAAATCTGGTGATAATAATTTTTTTTTTAATATCATGGAGCCATGATGAACTTGCAATTGGTATTTTTCAATTGGTATTTTTCAATTGGTATCTTTCAATTGGTAGCTGTGATAGTTTGCTTCATTTGACATCTCTTGATAATCATTAGAATAGAAGTTTCTTCTTGTGCCCAATACTACAACTTGTTCTAAGTTTGGTGTCTTAGCAACAAGGAAAGTTAGGATAAAGAATCAGGCCAAGTGTGGAGATGCTCTCGAGAGATTAACTACTTTCAAGATGGGAAGTACACTACAACATGGTAAAGGTACAAAGGGAGTAAATCTTTTTGCATATATGTATCTTACCTAAATGTTGATAGTGCATACGTTCAATAAGTAAGGGGGAGTTTTAGATAGTCGTTTTTCCCCTTGACACCCTGCTGTCCCTTGACATCATCCTATGTTCTTGCTCGAGCATGGTTTTTGGTGTTTGATGTCAAAGGGGGAGAATTTGTGCATTAAAGCTTATCTCAACCTGAGAGGAAAGCTTATCCTAAGGGGTGTGTTAGTTTAAGCTTTGCTAGTGTGTTATTCATATGCTTCCTGCAGTTTTATAGTGGTTGCATCATATGGACTAGTGCTTTCGTTGCTATGAATTATTTGGCCTCTATAGTGTAATAGATAGTCATGTGGTTAATGGTGCTTTAGTCATGTGGTTAATGGTGCTTTAAGATTGCTTTAAATTTAGTGTCTTAGTTTAATTTCGTATGAGTTTGAATTGGTATCTTAATGGTGAATAGTGGTAGGTTGATATTCCTGTGATATATCCACTAATTTGAATAGTGTTTAACTCTGATTATGTGCATTTGTGTGTTATATCATCATGTTTGATTCTTGACACAATGCATCTTAAAAAGTGCTAAGGTGTAGAAATGTTTCGAATTGCCTAAGTATGTGCAAATTGGCGTCTGAGGCTAAAATTATGTTTTTGAAGTAAGCACATATTTAGGGGGAGCATTCTATAAACTTAGAATTCAAAATTTGTGCTTCAAATCTTATTCTCATGTAAGCTTTAATTGTGTTGCCATCAATCACCAAAAAGGGGGAGATTGAAAGCTCTCTTGTGAGTTTTGGTGTTTGGATGACAACTCAATTAAAGGACTAACAAGTGTACTAAGTGTTGAACAGGTGCTTAAGGTAAAGCCTACAGGATTCAACACAAGTGAACAATTGTGATGGTCCAAGAACTGAATTATGGATACATGATGGACATCACAAGTAGGATGGACATTGCATAAAGTGAGACTCGGGTGCGTAGCTAGGAGACAACTGATCAAGCCAAGGACGGAGGCAAGAAGAGCTTCGAGGTACCAAGTGCACGGGAGAAGGTCAAGGAGGCTGAGGAACCCAAAGCCAAGGGTGAAGAAGAAGGCTTGCAAAGTCAAGGGTGATCGAGTTGAGAACAGCTACGGCACATCAAGGATCACTACATAAGAACGTGACTTACAGCCAATGAGGTAACAGCTACAGTTATGTGGTGTAAGTCATAAGGCTCAAGATCAAGCTCTAAGAAGGAGATCAAGGTCACTAGAAGGAGAACAAGTGTCAAAACTAGAACTGGAAGCAGCCCAAAAGAGCTAAGTTCACCTTGATCTTTAGTTTGGGTTGTTCCTATGTTTGGAGATGTTCTATGTGACCTTTACAGGATGTTGGAGCCAAGTAATGTCAATCTAGATCAAGTCAAGCCGACTTGATGATTTATGAGTCCAACATCAAAGCTCAAGCATGTGGAATGCTATAGATTTAATGATTAAGAAAAGGTATGTTTCTATACTTAGTACATTGGTTTTGTGGACTAATATACTTGTCTAAGTGTTAGAAACAGAAAGAAGAAGAAAAGAAAAGAGGAGAAAAAGACTTGGCTGTGAACAGCCAAGACTCAGCTCTGGCTGGAGCACCGGACTGTCCGGTGTGCACCGGACAGTGTCCGGTGCGCCAGGCTGGCTCGGAGCGAACTGGCCGCTCTCGGGAATTCGCCGACGGCGTACGGCTAAAATTCACCGGACTGTCCGGTGTGCACCGGACTGTCCGGTGAGCCAACGGTCGGCCGGGCCAACGGTCGGCCGCGCAATCTGCGCGGGACACGTGGCGGAGCCAACGGTCGGAAGACGGCACCGGACTGTCCGGTGTGCACCGGACATGTCCGGTGTGCCAACGGCTCTCAGATCTCCAATGGTCTGCAACGGTCGGAAGCGCCAGTTAAGGAAAGAAATCGGGCACCGGACAGTGTCCGGTGTGCACCGGACTGTCCGGTGCCCCCGACGATAGAAGGCAAGATTGGCCTTCCAGAATTGCCTCCAACGGCTCCTAGGCCCCTTGTGCCTATAAAAGGGACCCCTAGGCGCCTCAAGCAAGACATAAGAGTAGCCAACAAGTGTAGACTCTATTGGAATCAATTCTCGCTCTCCCTCTTGTGTGTAACTCTATAGTTTGTGTAGAAGGCACAGCTATAAGCCTTTAGAGAGAGGAGTAGTGCTGCCAAGAGCTAGAGCAAGGTCTTGAGCGTATCGTTACTCTGCCGGGGTGCTGCCAAGAAGTTTGTAAGCAGCCGCGGTTCTGTTGTAACCCCACTCAATAGTGAAAGGCTCTATCTGTCATACTGACAGATCTGAGCAAACGGAGGAAGGAGTTGAAATAGACTCCAAGCCCAGGTGTGGCTAACTCCAACGAGGACTAGGCAAGCATTTCAGGCTTGGCCGAACCTCGGGATAAATCCTTGCGTCTGTGTGCTCTATTCTGTATTGTATCCTGACTCTCTGTCTTACTCGCCTTTATATCTGCACGTCAATACTTATCTGTGGTATAAGCTTGATTTGAAGTGCAGGACATTTTGAGACAGGATCTTCCATTCCGCTGCGACCTACTTGAAGAGTATTCTCATTCCACTGTGTACTAAGTCTTCGAGTAGAGTAAGAATTTAAGTTTTAAAGTAATAAGTTTTATTCGCCTATTCACCCCCCCCCTCTAGGCGACATCCAGATCCTGTTCCCGGGCCAAAGGGAACTTTCACCCTCGGACATGCCATGCATACCAAGGGAGGTCGTCGAGCACTCACTGGACATCAGAGCTGGAGCCCGACCCGTGAAGCAGTCCCTACGTTGTTTTGATGAAGAAAAGCGCAGGGCCATAGGCGAGGAGGTCCACAAGCTACTAGCTGCAGGGTTCATCAAAGAGGCATTCCATCCTGAATGGTTAACTAACCCTATTCTTGTAAATAAAAAGGGCGGGAAATGGAGGATGTGCGTAGACTACACTGGTCTAAACAAAGCATGTTCGAAGGTTCCCTACCCTCTGCCCCGCATCGATCAAATTGTGGACTCCACTACCGGGTGCGAAACCCTGTCTTTCCTCGATGCCTACTCAGGCTATCACCAAATCAAGATGAAAGAGTCCGACCAGCTCGCGACTTCTTTTATCACACCTTTTGGCATGTATTGTTATACTACAATGCCATTTGGCTTGAGGAATGCAGGTTCCACCTACCAGAGGTGCATGAACCACGTGTTCGGAGAGCACATCGGCAGAACGGTCGAGGCTTACGTCGATAACATCGTTGTCAAGACAAAGAAGGCCTCCGACCTTCTCTCTGACCTTGAGACGACATTCAAGTGTCTGAGAGCGAATGGCGTAAAATTCAATCCCAAGAAGTGTCTTCGGAGTCCCCCGAGGCATGCTCCTGGGATTCATCGTCTCCGAGCGGGGCATAAAGGCCAACCCGGAGAAAATCGCGGCCATCACCAACATGGGACCAATCAAAGATTTAAAAGGAGTACAGAGGGTGATGGGATGCCTTGCGGCTCTAAGCCGCTTCATATCACGCCTTGGTGAAAAAGGATTGCCCCTATACCGCCTCTTAAGGAAGTCCGAGCGCTTCACTTGGACCCCCGAGGCCGAGGAAGCCCTCGAAAACTTAAAGGCACTCCTTACAAATGCGCCCATCTTGGTGCCCCTGCTACGGAAGAAGCCCTCTTGACCTACGTAGCAGCAACCACTCAGGTGGTCAGCGCTGCGATCGTAGTCGAGAGACGGGAAGAAGGGCATGCACTGCTCGTCCAGAGGCCAGTCTACTTCATCAGCGAAGTGCTATCCGAGACCAAAGTCCGCTACCCACAAATCCAGAAGCTACTCTACATAGTGATTCTGACACGAAGAAAGTTGTGACACTACTTCGAGTCTCATCCGGTGACTGTGGTGTCATCTTTCCCCCTGGGAGAGATCATCCAGTCCCGAGAAGCCTCGGGTAGGATAGCGAAATGGGCAGTGGAACTCATGGGCGAAACACTCTCATTTGCCTCTCGGAAGGCCATAAAATCCCAAGTCTTGGCCGACTTCCTGGCTGAATGGACTGACACCCAGTTACCGACGGCCCCAATCCAACCCGAACTTTTGACCATGTACCGACGGGTCGCTGATGAAAACAGGAGCAGGTGCTGGCTTGCTCTTCATCTCACCCCTCAGAAAACATGTGCGCTACGTACTGCGCCTCCATTTTCCGGCGTCAAACAACATGGCCGAGTACAAGGCCTTGGTTAATGGCCTGCGCATTGCTGTCGAGCTAGGGGTTCGATGCCTCGACGCTGTGGCGACTCGCAGCTCGTCATCGACCGGGTCATGAAGAACTCCCACTGCCGCGACCAATAGATGGAGGCCTACTGCGACGAAGTTCGGCGCTTGGAAGATAAGTTCTATGGGCTGGAATGTTGCTCGACGGTACAACGAGACCGCAGATGAGCTGGCGAAAATAGCCTCGGGATGAATGACAGTTCCCCCGGACGTCTTCTCCAAGGATATATATCAGCCATCCGTCAAAGTCGATGACGCGCCCGAGCCCGAGGAGGCCTCGGCCCAGTCCGAGGTACCCTCGACCGCCGAGGGTGAGGCCCTGCGTGTCGAGGAGGAGCAGAACGGGGTCACACCGGTCCCGAACTGGCAGACCCCATACCTGGAATATCTCCTTCGCGGGGAGCTGCCCCTCGACAAGGCCGAAGCTCAGCGACTGGCTCGGCGCGCCAAGTCGTTCGTTTTACTAGGAGATAAAAAGGAGCTATACCACCGCAGCCCCTCAGGCATTCTCTAACGATGCATATCCATCGCCCAAGGACAAGAGCTGTTACAAGAAATACACTCGGGGGCTTGTGGTCACCATGCAGCACCCCGAGCCCTCGTTGGAAATGCCTTCCGACAAGGGTTCTACTGGCCAACCGTAGTGGCCGACGCTACTAGTATTGTACGCTCCTGCCGAGGGTGTCAATTCTACGCAAGACAGGCGCACCTGCCCGCTCAAGCCCTGCAGACAATACCTATCACTTCGCCTTTTGCTGTGTGGGGTCTGGACCTTGTCGGTCCCTTGCAGAAGGCACCCAGGGGCTTCACGCACCTGCTGGTTTCCATCGACAAATTCTCCAAGTGGATCGAAGTCCGACCCTTAACCAGCATTAGGTCCGAGCAGGCGGTGGCGTTCTTCACAAATATCATCCATCGCTTTGGAGTCCCGAATTCCATCATCACCGACAATGGCACGCAGTTCACCGGGAAAAAGTTCCTGGACTTCTGCGAGGACCACCACATCCTCGTGGATTGGGCCGCCGTAGCTCACCCGATGACAAACGGGTAGGTAGAGTGCGCCAACGGTATAATTTTGCAGGGACTAAAACCGAGGATCTACAATGACCTCAACAAGTTTGGCAAGCGGTGGATGAAAGAGCTACCCTCGGTGGTCTGGAGTCTGAGGACGACGCCGAGCCGGGCCACGGGCTTCACGCCGTTTTTCTTAGTCTATGGGGCCGAGGCCATCTTACCCACGGACTTGGAATACGGTTCCCCGAGGACAAAGGCGTACGACGACCAAGGCAACCAGACCAGTCGAGAAGATTCCTTGGACCAGCTGGAAGAGGCTCGGGACGTGGCCTTACTACACTCGGCACGGTATCAGCAGTCTCTGCGACGCTACCACGCCCGAAGGGTTCGGCCCCAAGACTTCCAAGTGGGGGACTTGGTACTTTGGCTATGACAAGACGCCCGAGGGTGCCACAAGCTTACTCCTCTCTGGGAGGGGTCATTCATCATCGCCAAAATTCTGAAGCCCGGGACATACAAGCTGGCCAACGATCAAGGCGAGATCTACAACAACGCTTGGAACATCGAATAGCTATGTCGCTTTTACCCTTCAAATGTTTCAAGTCGTTCATGTATCTCGCTTTCTTTACATACGCAAATAAAGTCTAACCATCAAGGAAGGATCGGCCTTGCCTCGGCAATGCCCGACCCTCCCTCAGGGGCTAGAAGGGGGGAACCCCTATGCGTCAAAATTTTCTTCGGAAAAGTTTTCTACTAAAATGACTTTCGTGCTTTCGACTATATCGATAGCAGGATCCTACAAACGAGTGAGAGAGCATGTAAGCGGCAAGGCCGACCGAGCCGAGGGACTCCTACGCCTCCGGGATACGGATACCTCACTCATCACCTTCAACGAAAAGTAACTCTCGCTTGGATAAAGTGATTCTGCTACCGACAAACAAGTCCTAATGCTCGAAACGAGAAGAAAGAAAACGTAGCTTGATAATCCAAACACTAAATATGTTTAGGCCTCAGCGGCCGCAAAAAACATACGCATACTTCAGACGAACTGTTCCTGCAGGCTCAAACATCGGCAGGGGGAGGAGCAGCACCCTCGGCGTCGTTTCCACCCTCGGCAGAATCCGGCCCGGCCTCGGACGGCGACATGGGCGGAAGTATATTGAAGCGCCCAGGTCTAACCGACCGAGCTAAACATGTATTAAGCACCAGAAAACAGTCTCTGGCGAAAATACACTACAACAGTGGTACCATAGTCATACATTGCTTTACTAAGAACGTTCGATTAATATTACAATATAGACCAGAAACACGATAGTACAACATATAAAAGCTAGGGTGATCTCCTCGTCGGTCTTGGTGGCTTCTAGGGCAACGGTACCACTTCTAGCTCAGGTGTAGGGCACGAACACTACTCACAGTCCTCGGGCACAAAATCTGGATCCTCTACATCAAGTCAACAAGGGGTGAGTACAAAAGTACTCACCAAGTCCCACCTCGCCCTTACAGGGAGGGAGTTACAGTTTATCATGCAATGATCAAACGACAACAATGCAATTAACAAATGCATTACTGAAGGTAAACCAATGTCCTTATCATCATCATTAGTTGTCTCATGTAACCAGGTGGCTCATTCACTGGTGGTGTCCACACCGTAACCCGTCTATACCATTCGAATGGAATTATATAAACTCTGCAGAGGTGTACGTTTTACCCACACGCACGTCACCGTCCGGGAACGGATCATTCGACATTAGCCGACACCCAGCCATGGCACAACCTCGCCTAGCCGCCCACAAACCCCCGGGTCATGACCACACAGGTCACCCCAAGTCATATCCACCTCGGCACGACTACCAGGCTGACCAGTGGGATTAGGCTAAGGCTTCCCCATCCAAGCACGTGTGGTCGTACTAGAAAAAGGTTAGGTGAGATGGCACCACAATACTCGGTTCACGGTTCATCACCAGGGCAGTAACCAACCAAAACCATCCAACCCGAGATGTCACCATGACAGAGCTCGACCGCATGTCTACCACCACGGTAGCGCATGCACCAACGCATTCCACACTGCCCTGGTCTCAGTCTCATTCCAGTTTCATCAATTATCAAGATAATATGCAGTATGACAAATCATCAATATGTAACATGGCTTCAATCAATGGTTTCTCTCAGTCTCTCAGTGTGTCGTCTCATGCCATTCCTATGTCTAGCAAGTTTTAAATTTAACCTCACTTAGGAGCAATCATGATCAAAGTAAGAGGTCGATGAGACTTGCCTTCGCTCAGGTATGCGTCGGCGGCGGCGTCTTCCCGTTCTCTCGGCTCCTCCGGGTTCTCTTCTGGAATCGGTTCTGCCACTCGAATCGACGGTCACGGTCTTCATTGGGGAGATTGAAGGTAGCTGGTTCTTCGGCTAGGGAGAAGAAGACGGGCTCAGCTCGGGTTGTGGTGCACGACAGCGAGCTGAGGAGGTGCGAGGCATCACGGTGCGGCGTCGGGCTCGCTTTATAGACGGGGAAAGGCGGTTCGCCTGAGAAAAATCTCGGCCGACGACTGTGCGCGGCGACCCGACACAGTGTGGCGGTGTCTTCCCGAGGCTAGTCGGCAACTTGCACGGAGCTGGGCACGACTTCGGTGGTGATTGAGGTGAGTGGCTGGTCTTCGATTAGGCTGAGCGCGCAGGGGCTTGCCGGGCTACTGCTTTCACTGCTTGATGCGTCGTTTTAGGTCTTCTCAGCTCGACAACGTGGTCTCAACTCCCAGACCAGCATCATGGAGTGTGCGTGTATTGGTTCTGGTCAGGGGTGGTAGAAGACAACTTGCAGTTCCCACACGAAAGCTTCTCGCCATGGATGCGTGTCCTCGTCGTCGGGGTGTCAGTAATGGTGAGTAGGTGCTACTACCAGTTGACTGTGAGTTATTGTGAGGTATGGCTAGCTCGAGAGGCTTCCGAGGCAAGAAACAGATAGCTAGCTTATCTTCTGGAATCACTGTGTCAAGGCGTGTGTTGCTCCTGGGAAGAGGAGATAGTTTGCTAGCAAGTGTAATGTTACGAAGATGGGATCCTTGTGCAAAAGTTGCATTGGAGTAGAGTGTTGACGTTAGTACTTGAGATTGATTAATTTATGGCTAGTGAGAAAGGAGGTGAAATACTTGTAAATAGTTTGCCTAGTCACGTGTTTACTAACATCAGACGTGTAAAATTAATATATTAAGATGATTGTGGAATAAAACAAGATTTTCCTAGCGGCGAAAATCAGGGTGTTACAAACCTACCCCACTTAGGTCAAATCTCGTCCTCGAGATTCAGCTAATTACTAAAGAGACCTGGGAACTCGGCTCGTAACGCGTCTTCTCTCTCCCATGTTGCTTCTGCTTCAGAAAGCCTGCTCCACTGAACTCGACAGATTCTGACTTCTGAGTTGCGGGTCCTTCTAGTCTGAGTATCCAAAATCTTCACTGGCACCTCCTGATATCTAAGATCATCTTGCAGATCGATCATCTCTGGGGTCACTTGTTCTTCTGGCATTCGCAGACATTTCCTGAGTTGGGACACGTGGAACACATCATGCACATCTGACATGTCTGCTGGCAATTGAAGCTTGTAGGCTACGGCTCCCACTTTCTTGATTATCGGAAAAGGTCCAATGTAACGTGGGGCCAACTTCCCACGCACCTGGAATCTGCGTGTGCCACGAATTGGGGAAACTTTAAGGTACACATAGTCTCCAACTTCAAAGCTGAGGGCACGCCTTCTCTTATCAGCATAACTTTTTTGGCGTGACTGAGCTACCTTTAGATTATCTCTGATCTCTGCTACCTTGTCTTCTGCCTTCTTAATAAAGTCTGGGCCTTCAACAGTTCGGTCACCAACTTCAGACCACATCAGAGGTGTGCGACACTTCCTTCCGTAGAGGGCTTCAAACGGTGACATCTTTAGGCTTGACTGGTAGCTGTTGTTATACGAGAACTCTGCATAAGGCAAACTTTCTTCCCAATCTTTACCATAAGTAAGAACACAGGCTCTTAGCATGTCTTCAAGGATCTGATTAACTCTTTCAGTCTGGCCATCTGTCTGAGGATGATAGGCTGAACTGAAATCCAACTTGGTGCCAAGGGCTTCATGTAACTTCTCCCAGAACCTAGAAGTGAATTGGGTGCCTCGATCTGACACAATCCTCTTGGGGACTCCATGCAACTTCACGATGCGATCAATGTATAACTTGGCATATTTATCACCTCCATAGGTGGTATGTACTGGGATGAAGTGTGCCACTTTAGTGAGTCTGTCAACAATCACCCAAATTGAGTCATGACCATTCTTAGTTCTTGGTAGACCAGTGATGAAATCCATACTGACTTCATCCCACTTCCACACGGGAATTGGCAAGGGCTGAAGTAATCCACTGGGCTTCTGGTGCTCCGCTTTGACCCTTTTGCATACATCACACTGGGCAACGAAGCGAGCGATATCACCCTTCATACCAATCCACCAATACTTCTCCTTGAGATCCAAGTACATCTTGGTGGTGCCTGGGTGAATAGAATAAATTGAGTTATGTGCTTCATCTAGAATGGTCTTTCGGAAATGACCTTGCATAGGCACACATAACCTCTTCTTGAACCACATAACTCCATCTTTATCTACTCTGAATTCTGGGGCTTTGCCTTCAGTGCTGTGATTCTTAAGCTCTACCAATCTTCTATCTTCCATCTGGGCTTCTTTGATCTGGTCATCCAGGACGGGTCGAATATTAAGGTTGTAGTTGCAAGAGTGGCGTACAACCCTTAGGTTCAACTTCCTCATTTCCTCACTTAGCTTTGGGGCTTGGGTCACTAAATGATGACAATACGCCTTACGACTGAGCGCATCAACCACCACATTAGCCTTTCCTGGATGGTAGTGAATCTCCAGATCATAGTCCTTGATTAGTTCCAACCATCTTCTTTACCTAAGGTTGAGGTCTGATTGAGTAAAAATGTACTTAAGGCTCTTGTGATCGTGTAAATTTCACACTTGTTCCCGATCAGATAATGTCTCCAAATCTTGAGGGCATGCACGACTGCCGCTAACTCCAAGTCATGGGTGGGGTAATTCTGCTCATGTGTCCTTAACTACCTTGAAGCATAGGCTACAACTCTTCCTTCTTGCATGAGGACACAACCCAAACCTTGTCTTGATGCGTCACAGTATATGATAAAACTCTTCTGATTATCTGGCAAGACTAGCACTAGGGCAGAAGTTAGTCTTCTCTTCAGCTCTTGAAAACTTCTTTCACAAGCTTCTGACCACACAAACTTCTTGTCCTTTCGGAGTAACTCAGTCATAGGCCTGACTACCTTAGAGAATCCCTCGATGAATCTTCGGTAATAGCCGGCTAATCCCAATAAACTCCTAATCTCCAAGGCTGAGGTTGGTTGCTTCCACTCTGACACGGCTTTGACCTTTTCGGGATCTACTTCAACACCTTCAGCTGTTAAGACATGACCCAGAAAACTGACTTTCTGCAACCAGAACTCACACTTGCTGAACTTGGCATACAACTGGTGCTTCCTAAGCTTCCCCAACACAACTCTGAGGTGTTGTCCATGCTCCTCGACACTCTTAGAGTAGACCAGTATGTCGTCAATGAAGATGACGACAAACCGATCCAACTCTTCCATAAACACCTTATTCATGAGGGTCATGAAAAAGGCAGGAGCATTAGTTAGTCCAAAAGGCACCACTGTGAACTCATACTGACCATAACGGGTTCTAAAAGCTGTCTTCGGGATGTCTTCTTGACAAACTCTGAGCTGATGATAACCTGACCTGAGATCAATCTTGGAGAAGAACTTGGCTCCCTTCAGCTGATCAAACAGGTCATCAATCTGGGGTAGAGGGTACTTGTTCTTGATGGTGACTGCATTCAGGTCTCGGTAGTCCACACAAAGTCTCATACTTCCATCCTTCTTTTTCACGAAGAGCACTGGGGCTCCCTAGGGTGAAGCAGCAGGTCTGATGAATCCCTTCTGCTGAAGTTCTTCAAGCTGCTTCTTCAACTCAGCAAGCTCTGGGGCTGCTAACCGATATGCATTCTTTGCTATGGGCTTAGTTCCAGGAACTAGGTCAATGGTGAACTCTACATCTCTTTCTAGAGGCATGCCAGGTAATTCATCTGGGAACACATCTGCAAACTCTTGGACTACTGGCACATCTTCAGGAGATTCGGCTTGGATGTGGTTTACCATGGAGTCTGGAAGGCTAGGTTTGATTAGGCAGGTGACTGTTATCCCTTGGTGGTTGGTGATTGTCACTGCTTTCTCGGCACAAGCTATGGTTCCTCGGTGCTTGGTGAGCCAATCCATACCAAGTATGACATCTATTCCTTTGGAAGCAAGGACCACTAGGTTAGCGAGGAATACTACCCCACTCAGGTTTATGGGGATTTCTATGACACCTATGTGACAAGGAATATGACCCCCAGGAGAATGGGTCAATAATGGCCTCTTAAGGGCTATAGTAGGTATATCATGCTTTTCCACAAAGTGTGAGGATATGAAGGAATGTGATGCTCCAGAATCAAAAAGCACTGAGGCTAGAGTTGATTGGACCAGGAACTCACCGAGAATCACTCCTGGTGCATCCTCCGCTTCTTCAGCATACACATGATTTACTTTTGCCTTGCCAAAGGACTGTTGCTGACTCTTAGCTGACGCTGCACGGTTGGCTCCAGTCTGCTGCTTTGGTCCTTGAACAGAGTTGGAGAAGACAGAAGGAGCGGGCTAGCTGAGGTAAGGACAATTGGCCTTGTAGTGTCCGACTTCACGGCAGTGGAAACAAGTCCTCACATTGGTCAACTGACTTCCACCAGACTGCTGGGTGCGGAAGTTACTCTGGGTCTTCATAACTGGAGCTGACTGAGATGGCTTCTGAAAAGAACCGGGGTGCGCCTTAAATGGGAAGGCACCCTGGCTCCTCTGTCCAAGGTGGGGTGGAAACTGAGTCTTCTGAAAGTTTTCTGCCTGTTGGGGCTTCTTGCTCTCAAACCGACGTTTGCGCTCACTAAGTTCTGCCTTCCTATTTCTCTCAGTGGTGATAACCCTGTTAACCATGGTATTAAAGTCCCTATGGGTGGTGACTTCAACCAGGGTTCTGATTTCTGGGTTAAGACCCCCAAGAAAAGCTTCTTGCTTCTTATCGTCGTCATTGATGTCCTCAGGTGCATAACGTGACAACTCCGTGAACTTATGCAGATACTCAGTTACGGTCATGCCACCCTGACGAAGCTTCCTGAACTCATCCTTCTTCAACTTCATCACACTGCTGGGGATGTGCTGCTCTCTAAAGATCCTGACAAATTCAGCCCATACCATCTCATTGGCATTCCCATTGATCTCCCGATAGTTGTGCCACCAAGCAAGGGCTGGTCCCCTTAGTTGCTGCACTGCAAGCAAGACCTTGTCTCTGTCATCCGCATGAACTACTTCAAGCTTCATCTCTATTTCACGCAGCCAATCATCTGCCTCAATTGGATTGTCTGATCCTCCAAACTTGGGTGGCTGCATGCGGTTGAAATCTGCAATCTTGCTCCCATTGCCATTGTGATGCACTGCAGGTCTATTGTTGCCAAGGTTTCCTTGAGCTTGAGCTGTGAGGGTTGTGACAAGGGCTTGAAGGAGTTGGTTCTGCTGCTGCAACATGGCTGCCAGGTCAATGGGTGCTGGGGCACGGGGAGGCAGTGGCGGTAGGTGTCCAATTGCTGGTGCTTCGGCGGCTGCGTTCTGAGCGCCTAGGTTTCCCTGGTTGACCTCTTCCCCATCTTCCAGAGCATTGAGTCCATGGACTCGGCTCGAACGACGAGACATCTTCGCTCTATGCGAAAAGACAAGATTAGGCGATTCTCCTAGTAGCCTACTGGGGTATATTTTTATAATATATAATACCACACAATGCACACAAGCAATTCATTCAAGCACCATACAAGCATTCATTCGAACAGGGATACATGGTACAACGGATTACAATAACGTGGCTCAACTTTTAAGGGTCGGCCGAAACAACTTGACTACTGGTTCCTACGGCACGGTCTTCAGGATCTTTGTCTTTAGCCTCACGGGGTGACACGGAAGGTGTGGGTGGTACCGATTCACCAATTCTCCTGCGTGGTTGGGACAAGGAGTACAGTGGGATTCCCTCTAGGATATGCGGCTCAGTACCAGTCCTGGGATGGCGTTCCTTGCGCTTGGCACGATCCACAAGGTAGACACACCTAAGGAGCTGACTATGGCGGTCTGCCTGCTCCCTAAGGTTCTCTTCAGCTGCAGCAAAGCGGCTTTCAGCTTCCGCTGCTCGGGCTTCTGCTTGAGCTAAGGCCATCTTAGCCCTACGCCAATGGGACTCCGCTTTCTCGGCGCGCTGGATGAGGTCTCTCACATGCTGATGTAGTTGGTCGCACAAATCGTCAAGGCTAAGCAAATAGCCAGACATAGCGACAATTGTGGGGTCCTTCTCAATTCCTGCGTTGCTATCTAGGTTGCGGATCCTTGCCGCCCAAGCAGGACGGTTACGATCCAGCGGAGGAAAGTACTTCATGGGAGTGGAACCCAGGTGCCATTTAAACATATGGCAAAGGTACCGCAACGCTTTGCGAGCTGCAAGCTGGATGGTGTCAGACATATGGGCTCCAGTGGCAGTGACACTCTAGGGTTACATCTCCAAGAACTTGTCACTGGCGTCAATATGCACGGTGACTTCACAGCTCTCGGTGCCATGCTCCATGAACTCGCGACCGACATACTCTGGGCGTTCCGGAATACCCAGTCGCAAGGTGGCGGCATAAAGCACCTTGGGGAATCCATCTTCATTGATGCAGTAGGTGGTTGTCTAGTCATCCACCATCTGACTAATAAGGATAAAGTTAGCATAACAAGGATGTAGTTTATCAAGGAGTAATGGGTTATCAAGGATAGACCATCCTAGGCTCCTACGGTCAACTTTGGCTACCGGTTCGTGTCCTACAGCCAAGCATGCCTCTGATACCACTTGAAGCGCCCAGGTCTAACCGACCGAGCTAAACATGTATTAAGCACCAGAAAACAGTCTCTGGCGAAAATACACTACAACAGTGGTACCATAGTCATACATAGCTTTACTAAGAACGTTCGATTAATATTACAATATAGACCAGAAACGCGATAGTACAACATATAAAAGCTAGGGTGATCTCCTCGTCGGTCATGGTGGCTTCTAGGGCAACGGTACCACTTCTAGCTCAGGTGTAGGGCACGAACACTACTCGCAGTCCTCGGGCACAAAATCTGGATCCTCTGCATCAAGTCAACAAGGGGTGAGTACAAAAGTACTCAGCAAGTCCCACCTCGCCCTTACAGGGAGGGAGTTACAGTTTATCATGCAATGATCAAACAACAACAATGCAATTAACAAATGCATTACTGAAGGTAAACCAATGTCCTTATCATCATCATCAGTTGTCTCATGTAACCAGGTGGCTCATTGACTGGTGGTGTCCACACCGTAACCTGTCTATACCATTCGAATGGAATTATATAAACTCTGCAGAGGTGTACGTTTTACCCACACGCACGTCACCGTCCGGGAACGGATCATTCGACATTAGCCAACACCCAGCCGCGGCACAACCTCGCCTAGCCGCCCACAAACCCCCGGGTCATGACCACATAGGTCACCCCAAGTCATATCCACCTCGGCACGACTACCAGGCTGGCCAGTGGGATTAGGCTAAGGCTTCCCCATCCAAGCACGTGTGGTCGTACTAGAAAAAGGTTAGGTGAGATGGCACCACAATTCTCGGTTCACGGTTCATCACCAGGGCAGTAACCAACCAAAACCATCCAACCCAAGATGTCACCACGACAGAGCTCGACCGCATGTCTACCACCACGGTAGCGCATGCACCAACACATTCCACACTGCCCTGGTCTCAGTCTCATTCCAGTTTCATCAATTATCAAGATAATATGCAGTATGACAAATCATCAATATGTAACATGGCTTCAATCAATGGTTTCTCTCGGTCTCTCAGTGTGTCGTCTCATGCCATTCCTATGTCTAGCAAGTTTTAAATTTAACCTCACTTAGGAGCAATCATGATCAAAGTAAGAGGTCGATGAGACTTGCCTTCGCTCAGGTACGCGTCGGCGGCGGCGTCTTCCCGTTCTCTCGGCTCCTCCGGGTTCTCTTCTGGAATCGGTTCTGCCACTCGAATCGACGGTCACGGTCTTCGTTGGGGAGATCGAAGGTAGCTGGTTCTTCGGCTAGGGAGAAGAAGACGGGCTCAGCTCGGGTTGTGGTGCACGACAGCGAGCTGAGGAGGTGCGAGGCATCACGGTGCGGCGTCGGGCTCGCTTTATAGACGGGGAAAGGCGGTTCGCCTGAGAAAAATCTCGGCCGACGACTGTGCGCGGCGACCCGGCACAGTGTGGCGGTGTCTTCCCGAGGCTAGTCGGCAACTTGCACGGAGCTGGGCACGACTTCGGTGGTGATTGAGGTGAGTGGCTGGTCTTCGATTAGGCTGAGCGCGCAGGGGCTTGCCGGGCTACTACTTTCACTGCTTGATGCGTCGTTTCAGGTCTTCTCAGCTCGACAACGTGGTCTCAACTCCCAGACCAGCATCATGGCGTGTGCGTGTATTGGTTCTGGTTAGGGGAGGTAGAAGATAGCTTGCAGTTCCCACACGAAAGCTTCTCGCCATGGATGCGTGTCCTTGTCGTCGGGGTGTCAGTAATGGTGAGTAGGTGCTACTACCAGTTGACTGTGAGTTATTGTGAGGTACGGCTGGCTCGAGAGGCTTCCGAGGCAAGAAACAGATAGCTAGCTTATCTTCTGGAATCACTGTGTCAAGGCGTGTGTTGCTCCTGGGAAGAGGAGATAGTTTGCTAGCAAGTGTAATGTTACGAAGATGGGATCCTTGTGCAAAAGTTGCATTGGAGTAGAGTGTTGACGTTAGTACTTGAGATGGATTAATTTATGGCTAGTGAGAAAGGAGGTGAAATACTTGTAAATAGTTTGCCTAGTCACGTGTTTACTAACATCAGACGTGTAAAATTAATATATTAAGATGATTGTGGAATAAAACAAGATTTTCCTAGCGGCGAAAATCAGGGTGTTACATATATCCACCTCAAAGGCGGAAGCCAGCGCTGCACTTGGGCCCTCGACGGCCGCGTCAAGCCTCTGGACCTCGGCTAAGGCAGCCTCCTCTTCGTCAGGTAGACAATACCCCTCGCTGACCCGCTCCAGATCCACGTCATAGTGGGAAGCGAGCATAGCGAAGGCCTGCCTAACGCCGTGGTGCAGCGCCCCACGGAGTCTATTGCGCACATGGCCGCCCAAGGCCCGCAGATGACTCTGGGGGGAGCTACCCGAGGAGACACCGTCGAGGCCAAAGGTCTGGCAGAGAGCCAAGATGGCCTCGGACATGGCCACGCGCTCGGCCTCCTTCCGCTCAGCCACCTCGGCAAGCGCCTTGCAGTTCTTTACGGACTCGTCAAGAGCCGTCTCGAACCCTGCAGACAGCAGGACAACATTCTTCCGACACAAGGAGAAGAATGGAGACAAAAATAAAGTCTTAGAATGGGGAAAACGCCCCATCGGCCCGGACACCCTAGCTTGGGTAGACCAAGCAGACCCGACGGCCACGACCAGACCCTCCGCGAGGGTCCCGGCCCGAGCGGTCGCCTCGAGGTCCGGAAAGGGGGAGCACCCTCTGCGCCGAAACTTTCCTCGGAAAAGTTTTTCCACCAAAACAACCTTCGTGCATCTCGACTGTTTTAGTGGCGGATTTCCAAAAACGAGCGACTGAGACCTTGAACGGCAAGGCCGACCGAGCCAAGGGACTCCTACGCCTCTGGGATACGGATACCTCACTCGTCACCTTCCAAGAAAGGCGGCTCACGCTCGGATAAGTGATTCTGCTACCCACGGACAAGTTGTAATGCTTGAAACAAGAGGAAAGAAACTCGGCTTTATACCCAAAAGTTCAGGCCTCGGCAGCCACGAGAAACAAACACACGTGCTTGGAGTGACAATGGTACCTAGACTTAGACGTCGATAGTGCCCTCGGCGGTTGTCCCGACCTACGGCAGATGTCTTAGTGCTCAAAGCTGTTACCTCTCGCCCTCAAGAGGGTACCATTACAAACAGGACTCCGAGTCCATTCCCGCAAGAATGAACTACCTCCACACCGGAGGAGCCGTGAGATAACGAGCTCCGAGCAGCTCGCCGGCGACCACTGCACCAGCAGCGACAACGACCTCCGCCTCGGGTGGCTAGACAGCAGCAGTTATTGCCTTGAGGCAAACACTACTGAGAAAGGGCCCTCGACCCCGTCCCCCGTCTGAGGGGCGAGGACAAGCCATTCAAGCCAAAAGGCCGAGGGTTCGGATCCAGGTGGCGCTGATGGTCTCATCGGCAGAGGAAGCCTCACCTATGGCGACCACCACCACCTCAGCACCGACGACAGCGGCCACCTGCCCACCAACACCGCACCGACGAACGACGACCGCCCCAAAGTGCACCGGCAGGTCCTCACTCCCGTCCTCGCCGAGGCTATCCCAGAACACGAGTACCGCCCTCGTGGCGTAGACATGATGGGCCCACCCCCCGGTACAGCCGACGGCGCAAGGAGGACCTGGATATAGCCGGCCTGCGCACAGCGCGACCGACGCCCGTGTGGCGGACGAACAACCACGCTCCGCCCCAGTGGTAGGAGGAGGCACCGGAAGCAGCGCCAGGGCCGCTCAGGTCGGGGAGCTAGAGACGCGGCAGCTGACAGCGCCACTGGCGGCGAATGCCCTTCTCCCCCAATCACTAAGGGAAGAAGCGGGCCACTGCCCATGCGGAGGCGGCCCCCGACTCGGTGCACCCTCCCCCTCAGCCTGGATGATGAACATCCTTGAAGCTGAGGGCGGGGCAGAGGCCACAGCCCGGCTTGCTTCTCCCTACCACAAGGCTGGTGATCATCCCTACGGATGACCATTGGTGAGGGACTGCAGCCGGGCTGCATGATGAAAATCCTTGAAGCCGAACGATGACTGGAGAGCGCCAACCCCCATGGGGTCACGCTCCTCCAACAGCAGCAAGGAGAAGGCAATGCGGGTGCGCCCCATCTAGGGTTCGGAAGGTGGAAGGGAGCGATGGATGTGAGGAGTGTGAAGGCATGGCTACCCCTCGGGGGGTTGGTCCCTTTTTAAAGGCAGATCTCCTCACTTGCACCCCCAAGCGTCACGGGCAAAATCTCCACCGACGTGCTCCAGGGTTCCCACCCCACGACACGGGGGCTGGGTCCCACACGTCATGAGAGCTGACTCAAAACACGAAGGAGGCAAACCGCCGCACGCGAAGCATGTAACCGCCCTGCGGTTATAAGCGTTCCCTCATCATCGCTGAAACCAGCAGACTAAAGGGGGAGCCGCCACGCAGAGAGCATGCAACCGCACCGCGGTTATGCACCCTTTTGGCTTCGTCACATCCGGTGGACCAGCACGGAGGCCCGGTCCCACATATCATGTGACCGGCGCGACGATCACTACGTGCAAGGAAACAGCATCGCCACCTGCGCCAATGCTGCGTCTTCTCGACTGCGGAACCAGTGCCGTGACTCGAGGCAGCCCCACGCGTGACACGATGGTGCCAATTAAGTGCAACGATCATGGGTCAGTCAGCCGCGGGGGTAGGCTCGGCAGTTGATATGCCCAAAAGCGGACCGGCAATAACTGCTGCAGCAGATGAGCGGAAGCAGCGGTCAAATCACCCCCAGGCTTGCGTCCATTCCTGAAGCGGCAGGGGAGCCCTCGCCCACGACGTAAAGACAATGCGCCCGTGCTCCGTTCCTCGAACGGCCCGCGCACGCGCAACAGACGCCCCGCGAATCACCTGTCCCATCGCATTAACTCCCTGACAGAGCAAGCGACACCTTTGGCAGGCGAAGCGGACGACGTTTCACCTCCGTCATGATGACCGTGTCAAAAAAGGTGTGCCACGTTATTTAAATTCATGTCCTTTTCCGTTTCCCCTCTCTCTCTCTCTCGCCACAGGGACCGGGAAAGGGGATATTTTGAAAAGGATCTTTCTCCACGAAGGAAACGGGCCTCCGAGCCCTCCTACTGATCAGGGGTTCGAAGGCTGCGCCCTACGGGGTCCAGCATCCGCCCCAGAGCACTCGGGCCTGTGAGCCCTCCTACTGATCAGGGGTTCGAAGGCTGTGCCCTGCGAGGTCCAGCAGGCGCCCCAGAGCACTCGGGCCCCCGAGCCCTCCTACTGATCAGGGGTTCGAAGGTTGCGCCCTGCGGGGTCCAGTTGCCGCCCTAGAGCACTCAGGCCCCCGAGCCCTCCTACGGATCAGGGGTTCGAAGGTTGCGCCCTGCGGGGTCCAGCAACCGCCCCAGAGCACTCGGGCTCCGTGCCCATTACGGATCAGGGGTTCGAAGATTGCGCCCTGCGGGGTCCAGCAACCGCCCCAGAGCACTCAGGCTCCACGCCCATTACTGATCAGGGGTTCAAAGGCTGGCCCCTCGGAAGGGCTCGACAGCCGCCCTAGAGCACTCAGGCTCCGCGCCCATTACTGATTAGGGCTTCGAAGGCTAGCCCCTCGAAAGGGCTCGACAGCCGCCCCACAGCACTCAAGCTCCGCGCCCATTACTGATCAGGGGTTCGAAGGCTGGCCCCTCGGAAGGGTTCGACAGCCGCCTCAAAGCACTCGGGCTCCGCGCCCATTACTGATCAGGGGTTCGAAGGCTGGCCCCTCGGAATGGTTTGATAGCCACCCCAGAGCACGCAGAGTGAGGGATGACCCTGGGTACGTCCGTTACATGGCCGAGGCTCGGGCTACGCTCCCGAGGTACCCTAGGACATTTCTGAGACCCGCGGGGACGATTTGTAATGGAATCCCACCGGGGGGAGGCATCGAGCCCTCGGACCCTATCGAAATGGGTCCGGGTCCAGCAAATCCCCTGCAGGTACTTTTGGAGCGCGCCTCTGGGCCACTAGCCGACCCTTAACGAACGGGGCACGGGCGTCCACTCGGATCACCCGTTAGCAACTCACTGGAAACACCATGATCGGTACCCTCCGAGGGTAACGTGGCGCTTTCCCCCCTTCCTCCTTGCGAAAAGGCAACGAAGGGGCGTATAATAAAAGTCGAGACAGTCCTTGATCGTCCTCTCGCTCCGTGCAGAGGCTCAGGGGCTGCCCTCGCACCCGGCTGCGACCACAACTGTTGACAGCGTCAACAAACTAGCTCAAAAACTCGGAGCCTGACCATGCACCTGGGCTACGGCCAGGCCGCATGAGGGAACAACCAGGCCGACCGAGGCATCACAGCAAGAATTAAGACCTCAGAGGAGTCAAACCACTCCTCCAAGGCCTCGGGGGCTACACCCGGCAGGTGCGCTCGCGCGCACCCACCAGAACGAAACATAACCGAGAAAGCCTGGCCCCCTCACAAAAATCCAACAAAACCTCCAAGCGAGTGCCTACACTCCCTTCGAGGCTCGGGGGCTACTGGCGGGTACCGTAATTAGGGGTACCCCCAACACTCCTAAACACGGCTGGCAAACACCTTCAGAACAAACCATAAAGACTGACAGTTCGGGTCAAAGTCAAAGCTTCGTCTACCAAGGGACACGATCTCACCTCGTCCGAGCCCGGCCTCGGGCGAGAACATGGTCTCGGACGAGTTCACGTCTCGCCCGAGGGTCTCCTCAGGCAGTGAGCACACCCTCGGCTCAGCCAAAGGCAAGCCTTGTCGTGCAAGCGACCTTGGCCAAATCGCCTTACCAGCCGACCGTATTGCTTGCGCATTTAATGCTGGGATCGCCTGACACCTTATCCTGACACGCGTGCCTTAGTCGACAAGGTCGAAGTGACCGCAGTCGCTTCGCCCTTTCACTTACCGATCTGACAGGCAACCACCCAGGTGAAACCGACAACAGCCAAGTTCGGCCCCGGACGCAATAGGAAGCTCCGCCTCGCCCGACCTCAGGCCTTAGCCTCGGTCTCAGCCTCGGGAGGAGATCTCCGCCTCACCCGACCCTAGGGCTCGGCCTCAGCCTCGGCCTTGGGAAGAGTCACATCCTCACCCGACCCTGGGCCTCGGCCTCAGCCTCGGCCTCGGAGGAACTGCCGCCTCGCACGACCTCGGGCTCAGATCGACCGTGCCACAAGGGATACATCATTACCCTACTCCTAGCTAGCTCAGGCTATGAAGGAACAAGACAGGCGTCCCATCTAGCTTACCCTGGTAACAGGCAATGATGGCTCCCACGTGCGTCCATGATGTCGGTGGTTCTCAAGCCCCCTACGGAAGCAAGGAGACGTCAGCAGGATCCACGCCGCACCATCAGCTATGCTGCTACAGGGCTCAAGGAACTTCTCCGACGGCCACATTACTACCTCTACAGGGCTCAAGGCGCTCCCCTGACGGCCACGTTATTATCTGTACAGGGCTCAGGGCACTTCCCTGCCAGCCACGTTAGCTCCAAGCTACACCCCCATTATATAGCTGGGCATCTCCTTGTGTCTATAAAAGGGGGTGTCCAGGGCCCCACGAGGGGAGAGGGGGGAGACGAACGGGCAACAGACAAACACACAAAGGGACGCACGGCAAAGGGACGGGAGAGGACGAGCAGGGCCAGTCTCCCTCCCTCTCTCTCTTGCTCTCTCACTCTCGCTCTCTCACAACGCTTGTAACCCCTACTACGAGCACCCTGGTGCAGGATAATACAAGGCTCATTTCCCCTCTTGTGTTCCATCCCGCACCAACCCATCTGGGCAGGGACGCGCAACGACAAATTTACTAGTCGGTCCAGGGACCCTCGGGTTCGAAACACCGACAATATATAATAACAGAGTGTATAGAGATAAATGTCACAATAATCAGAGTATTTATTACATAGCGGAAGACTTACAAAAATAAAAGATAAATATAATAGGCTCTAAAATCCATCCTTGGCACGGAAAGTCAACTGGGAGACACCACCTAGATCGAATCGAACTCCTCGATACGTGGCTGTACTTGAACCACCTGTTCTTCTTCTGTGGGGGGGGGGGGTGTGAGACAGCAAGGGTGAGCTCACACATGATCATAGCTCAACAAGTTGTGGGGAACCAGTGGCATGCACTCACAAAGGTGGGAGTTCATGTGATGTGTAAGGCTAATCAATGACAGGGGTTAAAGCTGAGCATTGCTTTTAATTAGTTGGTCAAAATTTTATTAGCAATTACTAAATGTAAGTAAATACCAAACCTTAAATAAAGTAACAGAACAATAATAATAATAATCCCATGCAATGCAGATGACAATTTGAATTTAAGTTTCATAAATTAGTCATCAGAGAGTCCTGAGCTGCTCATGACCGTGAGCTCGGCTAGTATACCAGTTTTACACTCTGCAGAGGTTGTACCCTTTACCCACAAGTCGTGTTTCCCATGTCGCTAGGGTTAGCTAGGCCCTTAGACACTACCGAGGTGAATGGCTAGGGATCCACTACGAGGCCTTTACAAAGTTCCACTAGCTTCCGAAAACCCATTATAGTTTATGGGAAGAGCATTTGCAAGAATCCCTCGTCTGACCGCCATCGCAGCAAAATCAACCCGAGAACCTCCTTGCATGCAACTCCCCTACTGCCCTTGCCCCTTTTGGGTAAGGTAGTCTTCCACTAGCTTTCCTAATTAGTTAGCCAAGGGGTCCCATTCCTCCCTTGTGGTGGCACGTGTTTCTCAAGTTAAGCTCCATGTTCCAATTAACATAATATAATGATCTTGTCATGAACATAAATAGAATAACAAAATAACTGGAACATGGATATAATGAAATATTAACCCAAAACCATGTAAAGCAATAGCATAACTACCCATATGATTTAGGGGTAAACAAGGTAAAATGGATAAACAGACTAGGGTGACCTATTGGGTCCTATAAAAATTAAACCTATGCATTGAATAATGATAATAAAGAATGTTATTGGGTAACAAAAGTGAATCAAGGGCACAACTTGCCTGGCACTTGAGATTCTAGGTACCAACTTGCTTTTCAGATGACACATGCCTCACGCTAGTCGTAGCAATACAAACAAACATGGTATAGATAAAATTAACATCACACCAAACATAAGAATGTACTGCAAAATAATGATCTACGAGAAGCTACGAGACTAACGCAACTTGAACGGATCAAATCGGAATTAAAATGAAAAGTTATGAATTTCCAAAGTTTCTATGTATTTGATATAGGATTAATTAGGAAATCATTTTTATTGTTGTTCTCATGACAAAACAGAGGTACTATGTGATAAACAATAATAGTATAGAATTATAGAAATTGGAATGAACTCATTTGGACTTAATATGAATTTTCTATGGATTTAACAAGATTATGAATTGTTTTTATATAAGAAATTCATTTTATAAATCAAATTCTCTGATTTTTCTATTTCCATGGACTTTGCGCACAAAAATAGAGAAGCTTGGGGTCTAATTCATAAAAAGTTCTTGAGACTCAGTGAACACCGCCCGAGGACGGCGGGTCAATTCCTACTTTAATCAGGGGCTCATGTGCAAAAAGGCCAGGCCGAAGGGGTATGGTAGGATCAGAGCCGTCCAATCCTCTATCTGCGGCTGTGATTAGATTTATTTCATCATGCGAACGGGTATGCGATATGGACGGTCCGATCCCGATCAGATGGTCACGATTTAATGAAACCGCGATCTAATCCTACGCGATCGTCAGGAAACCAACGACCACCGCACTTCCTGGCCGAGTCGCGCTCCAGGTCACATCTCCACCGTACGACGCTGGATCAACGACCCACAGTCATCTTCTATCTCTAGCCGCAGGGAAACCGCGGTGCAGAGCCCCCCCCCCCACGGCGGCGCCTAGCGCTCCGCGGCGGCGAGCGCCCGCGAACACCCGCCCAAGGTTCTAGGGACTCATCCGATCTCTATCAGGAGCAACAGAGGTGAAATGCGTTCGTAAACATGGCAGGATGGCTTACCAGTGCGCCGCACGGCCGTGCCCACCGTCGGTCAGCATGGCCGATGCCCCGGGGCTCTATCGCTATAGCCAATAGGTTCTACGCGATGCGGATGACACCACTAATAAGAGAGAGAACGTCACACCGGGATTGATAGCACGGAGAAGTCTAGGCCACGACAAATCGTGAATCGCGGTGGAGATGATCTTCGGCGAGAAATTAGTGGTGACCCGGCGCATGAATCCCAGATTAATACAGTCCTAAACGTATCAGGGAAGGGAGCGAAGACAACAAAGAGTTCTTACCGTAGCTCTATCGGCGTGAAGCTCCCTATCTCCGGAAAGGTGTGAGTTACGACGATGAATCAAGCTCCGTTGAGAAATTCCTTCTGCCACGGGTGCTAAACTCGCACACAAGAGCCACGACCCAGTGTGTAGCGATCTGATGACGTGCCCCCAATCTCGCACAGGGATCCGAAGAGCTCTGTCCGTGGATTCCTAGTGCGGCGGCTTCTTCCTCTCGATTCCCGACGATGGTTAAGGATGGCCATGTACCGAACATAGGTGGGGGCGCGCTGTAACACCCTGAATTTGGGGGTATAAAATTTCTTTGCTCATATTCACAAATTCAGGTGTTACTTCCCTTTTCTCATCCTTCCCCAATCTTCTCTTTCTCATTTCTATAGGAGAAAAGTGGTTATTTTATTTGTAACTATAGTCTATTAGCTCAAACTCTAAGGGAGTATGAATTGTTGCATCATGTTGAACCCTAGATTTCACTTTTGTTTGGTGCATAATTCTTAGAAAGTCTAATTTGAATTTGTGGCTTATTTGAATTTGAATCAAATAGAGAAAATAAAAAGAAAAGGGAAAACAAAAGCCAGAATAAAAGAAAAAAGGAAAGAAGCCCGCTTCCCCCGCCCCCTCGGCCTTTCGGCCCATCTGGCCCATCCCGCGCGCGCGCCTCTTCCCCCCCGCTCTCTCTGCCCTGGCGGGCCCGCCCGTCAGCGCGACCGCCGTCTCCACGCCCGCCTCCCTCTCTCTCTGCTCGCGGGCCTGGCTTGTCAGCCCCGTCTTCCCCGCGTAACCGCCACCCGAGCTGCGCGTTGCCGCGGTCTCCGCGCCCACGTCGCGCGTGGAGCTCGCAACCGCCCCGCCCCCGGCCACTTGAGCCCAGAACCTCGCTCGCCATCTCCCCCTCCTTCATTTGCGCACCTGCAGGCCTCCCTCCCATCTCCCCCTCGCTGCTCACACGCCAAAACGCCGCCGCCATTAACCACCGCCGCCCGAGCTCGTTCCTCCGTCGCCGTTGGAGCCCCGCCGTGCCCTCTGCCACGGTGAGCTTCGCCCCGACGTCCGCAACCCGGGACGCGCTCCAATTTCCCCTCCCCCTCCCTATTTCCCTCTGCCCGCGCTCACCCGCCGTCCTCCGCGCAGCCGCCGAGGTCCGCCACCGTCGACTCGGGCTGCCGCCGCGTCTCCGTCGCCACCGAGGAGTCCCCAGAGTTCGCCTTGAGGTAAGGAACCTCCCATGCCCCCTCCCTTCCCCTCTATTGCACTTTGTCGCGTTTAATTGCTCGCCGGAGTCCCTTAGCGCCACCGCCGAGCCGCTTCGCCATGGGCCGCCCCCCTCCGGTGCCCCTGCCCCGACCCAGTCCCCACCGGACGATTCCCCGCGCCCTCCCCAACCTCCCCAGCCGCCCAGGTCGTCCCAGGGACCCGCAGAGCCCCCGCGCCCCTCGTCTCCGGCGAGTTCTCCGCCGCGGGACGGGCGCCGTCGCCTCTGCTGGCCGGAGGAGAAGACAGAAGCCGGCCACCCAATCCCCGCCGTCTATCCCAGATCGAACGGCCCTGATTCAAATAGGCCGAGCCCAATCCTAGCCGTCCGTCTGAGATCCAACGGCCCAGGGCTGTTTCCCTCCCCCGCACCCCGCCTTCCTGCCAATTGGGCCCCGCCTGTCAGCCCGCCGCCCCGCGCTGCCCGCCTGGCCCCGCCTGTCAGCCAGCACCCCGCGCTCGCTCTGCTCGCTGGCCCCGCCTGTCAGCCGCTCACGCCGCCGCGTGCTCGCGCGCCCGCCCGCGATCTAATCTCGGGCGTTGATCCGAGATCCAACGGCTATAAAAGCCCGATACCCCTTCGCCCGCGCAAATTCTTAAAGAGACCCCCGGTTTTCTGTAAATTGACCCGCCGTCCCTGGATCTTCGCAGTTAGGTCCTCGGACCTTTTATTTAATCCAAAATAAGTATTTAAGGCATATTTTTAATCCCTAATCTTGTAAAATTCATAACTTTGTCATATGAACTCCAAATTAGGTGCTTCAAATTGCAAAATGTTCATAATATTATTATCTATCTATTTAAGCAATGTTTCCCTGCTGTTTCTATGTCCCAATTAATAGTTGATCATTAGGGTAAAATTAATGTTATGGGAACCCTATTTGAGATAAATAAAAGATAGTAGACTTTAATAAAAGTTGGAGCACTTAAGTTTATGGACTTAACACTATGTAATGATTTAACCCCCACCACTGACTTAGATCTGATTAGTGGATAGTGAATCACTTGGTATAGTCCTCCACCTTAGACCTAGGGAACACCAGAGTGCCTATCCCTTTTCTATTATGAACTTGTGATCTCTCTGCTACATATGTTTGGTATATTGCTTTTGTTTGTTATTTCCCAAGTGCATAGTGTGAATGATTACTTTACGTAGACAATGAGCAGTCTGTGTTTCCCGAGGAAGTTGCAGAGGAAGTCCCTGATCAGCAGTTTGGTGAAGGCAAGTGTCCTCTGACCCATTATGTCCTATTCATTTATAACCTACTACCCCGCATTACTTACTTGAAACCTAAGGATTGACTAGCTTTACACTTTACTTTATCCTTGATGACCTTATGGGCTGTTATGGTTAGCATTCTGCTATTGCCTTAACTTAATCAATGAACATGATGTGACTATTTATGATACTGTTATCCTGATGATGTTGATGATCTTGTGATACTCTAGGGGGCTCAGGCTGTTTCCTGAGTACCTCTCCGTAAGGACCTGTTCGTTGAGTGACAATTCGGGATAACAGTGCAACCATGAGGGTGAAATGGGATGCCCTTAGCTAATTAATTAGAGGAACTAGAGGTGTAGTTGCTTCGCCGTTGTGCCGTCAATGGGGTCCAGGCACAGTGCTTGCTCTGCCGAGGCTGAGTGCCGAGGTTCTTTCGTTTTTCTTTTGTTAGTCACTCTCCTGCGGGGAGGAGTACTGTGTTTATCAAACTGGAGAAACCTAACGGGCGGCTACGATCTCTAGGGAATCTTTGTAAAAGCTACGTAGTGATACCCTGCCGGACCACCTAGGAAGTGATCAATGGGGAGTCATGATCCCCGGGCAAAATGGGAATCACGGCTCATGGGTAAAGTGTGCGACCTCTGCAGAGGGTAATGAAACTGATATATCAGCCGTGCTCACGGTTAAGAGCAGCCTTGGGATCCTCTTTGATTAGAGATACAGATGGTTCGAGATACAAGGATTATGTTATGGTTTTGGTTCGAATATGATGATGTTGTTCCTCGATGAGGAAATGGTTCATGGGTTGGTTAATGCTAAAATCTGGCTTCTACTAATGATAAATACCTGACCAACTAAAAGCAACTGCTTGAGCCTAACCCCACATAAAGCTAGTCCACTTCAGCCAAACGGGACATTTGCTGAGTACGTTGATGTGTACTCATCCTTGCTTTACCACAAAACACCAGGTTGTCCGCATTGTAACCACTGCTCAGGAGAAGGCGAAGCCGTGGAAGGAGACTTCCAGGAGTTCCAAGACTACGACGAATTCTAGGTGTGGGTTGGCGGCAACCCCCAGTCAGCTGCCTGTGAAGGCCTTATCTTTACTGCGTTTCGCTAGCACTTTGATTTACCTGTTAAGACGATGACTATGTGGATGTCTATGACTCTGTGATGTAATAAGTTAATACTCTCTTAAGTTATTATTCGAGCAATGTGCATTGATGTTCATTTATGTAATCGCTGTGTACGTGAGTTCTGATCCTGGCACGTACATAGTTCGCACTTGGTTTGCCTTCCAAAACCGGGTGTGACATAAGTGGTATCAAAGCCGTGCTGACTGTAGGACCGCTGACCTAGAGTAGCACTGGTCGTACTAAGGACTATTGACCTTCCCCCCTCACCTTGACCTCTGATGTTACTTCAAAAGTCGGTCACCTCGACCAACCCTATGTTTTACTACATATATATATATACTATACTATACCTTGTTAATTTTTTTTATCTTATTCTGTCTATGGTTTATTCACTTGTCATATTAGTTCTGCTCTTACTCTTATGCTTACGGTGTCTTTTGTAGATGGCTCGTCTTAGACACACTGCACGTAAGTCGGTGATTCCTTTCCTGCCGTCTCGACTTGCGGAGCGTCCTCTGCACCGCACCGTGTCCGGTCAGTCGAGTCACCTGGAGAGACTGCACCACCGCCTGCGTGAGGAGCAGGAACGCCGGCGCCAGCACAGAGAGCAGCAGGGCTCTTCCTCCCCACCCCAGCAGGAGGTGGAGTCCGTGAGGCCCCGTTCCTCTGTTGCCCAGCTGGAGGCGCCCCCTGCACCACCGCGGGACGCCTCGGCTGTTGGAGGAGCTACCGGAGGAAGTCCTGGAGGAGACCCCAACGACGACTCAGACCATAGCACGGAGTCTTCTGAGCCGCAGGAGGCGGAAGGATGGGTCGCCCGACCCATCACCCGTGACGCCGCTCGCGGTTGCCACTTCCACGACGCACTCGACACCTTGCTGCGCCAGGCTTTTGACCGGCATACCTGGTCGATCGAGTATCGTTGTGTAGTCTACCAGCACAGTCGCGGGAGGTACCCGGACCGCTGGGAGGCTACCTGCCTAGTTCGCCGTCCGGAGGATGACCTCCAGGGTGCGGAGGCCGTTTCGGAGCACTATTCCATCTCCGAGAGGGACACTGCAGAGGCGGCTATGCAGGATGCAGCACGACGTGCACTCTCCCAGTACTGTTCTTTGTTCGGTGGGGTGGCCGACGGTCTTAACCTTCGGTACTACCCCCACCGCCCTACTGGCAGCACAGAGAGTGTGGTTGTCTCACCTGTTGGAGAGGCTAACCCTAGGTTGAGCAGCACAGTCAACCTAGCCGCAGTGCTTAACACTGAGCTGGATCACTCTCTGGACGAGCTGAGCAGGGCTCGAACGGAGATTGCGGAGTTGCGTGCTGAGCTGGCAGAGCGCCATCACCAGGAGGGTGGTTCTCCCGCTCTTGTTGGGACTCAGCACCCTTACCGCTCGCCGCCACGTGGTCACCACACTTATGGTTCCCCTGCCTGTAAGACCAGGATAGATCTGGATCCTTAGATCGTTAGCGTCGAAGTTTGTAATAATTCTTAAGTCAGATGTCTCAGTCTTAAATAGTTAGTTTAGTTTGCTTATCAGTTGCTTCCAATTAGCTTAGTTTGCTTATCAGTTGCTTGCATGCTTGTTATGATGAACTTGTGCTGGATTTGAATCTTTGTAATGACTATAGCCAACATGTGGGTTTCCCCTGCAGTTTGGCTTAGCTAGTAATGTTAATAAAGTCAGTTATTTAGTTGGGAAGCCATTTACTTCTACTTTCCTTCTTATCTGAGAAGCTGTGTTGAATCGTAATGAGGATCAGTGAAGCTCTTTGTTCACTCAGTGTCATGAAGAATTCTGTATTCTCTTTTCTTATGCTGGAGGGTTGTAAGATCAACGCTGATGTATGAATGTCTTCCACAGATGTCTGACAACAGGCGCCGATGCAACAGGCGTGCTCAGCAAGAGCAGCATGACCAGCAGGAGGAACAACAGAGGCAGCCTCCCCCGCCACCCTCGATGTCAGTGGAGCAGATGTTCTTGATGCAGACTCAAGCAGTGCAGGCCATTGGGCAGACTCTGGCAGCCATGCAGCAGGCTCAACAGCAACCCCAACCCCAAGTGCAAGTGCAGATGCCCCAGATGCCACGGGATAAGCGTGGTGAGTTCATGAGAGGGCACCCTCCTACCTTCGCCCATTCTGCTGACCCCATGGATGCAGAAGACTGGCTGCGCGCAGTGGAAAGAGAACTACGCACTGCTCAATGTAACGACAGGGAGAAGGTTCTGTATGGTCCCCGTCAGCTAAGGGGAGCAGCCCAGTCCTGGTGGGAGTCCTACCTCGCCACACATGCTGACCCCGAAGCCATCACCTGGGAAGAATTCAGCGAGAGTTTCCGCAGGTACCATGTGCCAGAGGGACTGATGATCGTGAAGAAGGAGGAGTTTCTGGCTCTGAAGCAGGGACCCCCTGTCTGTTAGTGAATACAGAGACAAGTTTCTGCAGCTATCTCGTTATGCACCTGAGGATGTCAACACTGATGCTAAAAGGCAGTACAGGCTCATGAGGGGTTTGGTGGATCCCCTGCATTACCAGCTGATGAATCACACCTTCCCCACCTTCCAGCACCTGATCGATAGGGCAGTTATGACTGAGAAGAAGCGTAAGGATATGGAAGATCGGAAGCGCAAGATGAGTGGACCCCAGACCGGAGGCATCAGCCGTCCACGTTTCTCAGGCAGTTCATCTCAGCAAGGCAGGCCCGGTCACCCACAAGGATATCAGAATCAGAACCAGCGTCCGCATCAGCAGCAGTTTCAGAGGCAGTACCCACAGCAGCAGCAGCACTATCGTCAGCACAGCCAGCAGGGAAGTAATCAGTATCAGAAGCAGAACAACCAGGCACCTCGCCTTCCTGCCCCAGCAGCAAACCAGATCAACCAAGCAGCCCCAGCACAAGGAGGAGGCAGAGGATGTTTCCACTGTGGAGAACAAGGCCACTGGGCGATGCAGTGCCCAAAGAAGATGGCGCAGCAGCAGACCAACCCCAATGCTCCAACAAGGCAAGGTGTACTGCAGCCAACAGCAGGCAATCGTAACCAAGCGTACAACCATGGAAAGGTGAACCACTTGGAGGCCGAAGCGATCCAGGATGCACCAGATGTGGCAGTAGGTATGTTCTCAGTCGAATCTCATCCCACGAAAGTGCTATTTGATACTGGTGCAACTCATTCATTTGTCACTGCAACCTGGGTAGAATTGCATAACATCTCAGTAGAGGCAATGATGCCGCCCATGAGGATTAATTCGGTTGGTGGCAAGGTGCAAACAGATAAAATATGCTCAAATATAAGGGTGGAAATAAGGGGGATAGGATTCCCCAGTGACTTAATAGTAATAGACACCCCTGGGATAGATGTCATTCTAGGGATGAATTGGTTAATGAAGTATGAGGCGAATGTTAGCTGTGACAAGAGGACCGTAACATTGAAGTCCCCGTCAGGAGAGGAGGTAGTGGCCGAGCTAAGGATGCCTAAATCAGCGGAGGGTGTCTGTCACCAGATTTCAGTTGATAGTAAGGAGCCCAACCCGCTCGAGGCTATCAAGGTTGTGTCGGACTTTCCGGACGTATTTCCCGAGGAGCTAACGGGCATGCCACCCGAGAGAAAAGTCGAATTTGCCATAGAGCTTATCCCTGGTACCGCCCCCATTTCCAAAAGAGCCTACCGAGTGTCTGGACCGGAATTGGTGGAACTCAAGAAGCAGATAGATGAGATGTTAGAGAAGGGTTACATCAGACCAAGTACCTCGCCTTGGGCCGCTCCGGTGTTGTTTGTAGAGAAGAAAGATGGTACCAAAAGGATGTGCATAGACTATAGAGCCTTGAATGAAGTCACTGCCAAAAACAAGTACCCCCTGCCAAGGATAGAAGATTTGTTCGACCAGCTCAGAGGTGCCAGCGTATTCTCGAAGATAGATCTGAGATCAGGTTACCATCAACTCAGAATCCGACCCTCGGACATACCGAAGACAGCATTCATCACCAAGTACGGGTTATATGAATTCACAGTTATGTCCTTTATTTTGACAAATGCGCCAGCCTTCTTTATGTACCTGATGAACAGTGTGTTCATGGATTATCTGGACAAGTTTGTGGTAGTGTTTATCGATGATATTCTTATATACTCTCAAAGTGAGGAAGATCATGTAGAGCATTTGAAGATAGTATTGCAAAGACTTCGAGAGCATCAGTTGTATGCCAAGCTGGGCAAATGCGAGTTCTGGATTCATGAAGTCCTGTTTCTGGGTCACATCATAAATCAAGATGGGTTGGCAGTGGATCCAAAGAAAGTGGCAGATATCCTGAACTGGAAAGCACCAAAGGATGTTCGTGGGATCAAGAGCTTCATTGGAATGGCTGGGTATTACAGGCGTTTCATCGAAGGCTTCTCAAAGATTGCTAGACCAATGACAGCGTTACTAGCGAAGAAAGTTGAGTTCAAGTGGACCCAAAAGTGTCAGGAAGCATTTGAAGAACTGAAAAATAGATTGACTACAGCTCCGGTGTTAGTCCTGCCTGATGTTCACAAGCCATTCTCGGTGTACTGCGATGCTTCTTACACCGGATTGGGATGTGTGCTAATGCAAGAAGGAAGAGTTGTAGCATACTCATCTCGACAGCTGAAGATCCATGAGAAAAATTATCCCACACATGACCTAGAGTTGGCAGCAGTGGTTCATGCTCTAAAGACATGGAGACATTACCTGTATGGGCAGAAGTGCGACATCTACACAGATCATAAAAGTCTGAAGTACATATTCACCCAGTCAGAGTTAAACATGAGACAGCGAAGATGGTTGGAATTGATCAAGGACTATGAGTTGGAGATACATTACCATCCAGGCAAAGCCAATGTGGTTGCAGATGCTCTGAGCAGGAAGAGTCAAGTCAATATGTTGGCCACGTACCCAATGCCATATGAGTTAGCCAAGGAGTTCGACAGACTGAGTCTTGGTTTCCTGAACAGTACGCAAGGAGTAACAGTGGAATTAGAGCCCACCCTAGAGCGGGAGATCAAAGAAGGGCAGAAGGATGATGAAAGCATCAACAAGATCCGGCAGCTAATCTTAGAAGGAAGAGGCAAAGACTTTCGAGAGGATGAAGAGGGGGTAATATGGTTCAAGGACCGATTGTGTGTCCCCGACCTCAAACCTATTCGGGAGCTGATCCTAAAGGAAGCTCATGAGACAGCCTACTCCATACACCCAGGAAGTGAAAAGATGTACCAGGATTTAAAAAGGAGGTTTTGGTGGTATGGCATGAAAAGAGAGATCGCAGAATATGTCGCCATCTGTGATAGCTGTCAAAGAACCAAAGCAGAGCATCAAAGGCCCGCCGGATTGTTGCAGCCATTACGGATTCCTCAGTGGAAGTGGGATGAGATCGGGATGGATTTTATAGTTGGCCTACCTCGTACCCGGGCCGGCTATGATTCCATCTGGGTGGTTGTGGACCGCTTAACAAAGGTGGCCCATTTCATACCTGTGAAGACCACATACACCGGAGCAACGTTAGCTGAGTTATACATGTCACGGATAGTCTGCCTTCATGGTGTGCCGAAGAAGATAGTGTCAGATCGAGGAACGCAGTTCACCTCTCATTTTTGGCAGCAGCTACAAGAAGCTTTGGGCACCCATTTGAACTTCAGCTCGGCTTATCACCCGCAGACAGACGGTCAGACTGAAAGAACTAATCAGATCCTAGAAGATATGCTGAGAGCCTGTGCGTTGCAAGACAAGTCAGGATGGGACAAAAGGTTACCTTATGCAGAATTCTCCTATAACAATAGTTACCAGGCCAGCTTGAAGATGTCGCCGTTTCAGGCACTCTATGGGCGGAGTTGTAGGACTCCGCTGCATTGGGACCAGCCTGGAGAGAGACAGGTGTTTGGCCCCGACATCCTGCTTGAAGCCGAAGAGAATATCAAAACGGTTCGGGAGAACCTGAAGATAGCCCAGTCAAGACAACGAAGCTATGCGGACCGAAGGAGAAGAGAACTGAGTTTCGAAGTGGGGGATTTCGTCTATCTGAAGGTGTCACCTATCAGGGGAGTCAGAAGGTTCGGGGTTAAAGGCAAGTTAGCACCCCGGTACGTCGGACCATATCAGATCCAAGCCAAGCGTGGAGAAGTAGCCTACCAACTCAACCTACCAGAAAGTTTGTCGGCAGTGCACAATGTGTTCCACGTGTCACAATTGAAGAAGTGTCTGCGAGTACCAGAAGAACAGTTGCCAGTGGAGGGTTTGGAGGTCCAGGAGGATCTGACATACATAGAGAAGCCAACGCAGATTCTGGAGTTTGCAGACAGAGTCACCCGGAGGAATACCATCAGAATGTGCAAAGTCAGATGGGGTCACCACTCCGAGGAAGAAGCAACCTGGGAACGAGAAGATGATCTGAAGGCCAAATACCCTGAACTCTTTGCTGACCAACCCTGAATCTCGGGGCGAGATTCTTTTAAGGGGGATAGGTTTGTAACACCCTGAATTTGGGGGTATAAAATTTCTTTGCTCATATTCACAAATTCAGGTGTTACTTCCCTTTTCTCATCCTTCCCCAATCTTCTCTTTCTCATTTCTATAGGAGAAAAGTGGTTATTTTATTTGTAACTATAGTCTATTAGCTCAAACTCTAAGGGAGTATGAATTGTTGCATCATGTTGAACCCTAGATTTCACTTTTGTTTGGTGCATAATTCTTAGAAAGTCTAATTTGAATTTGTGGCTTATTTGAATTTGAATCAAATAGAGAAAATAAAAAGAAAAGGGAAAACAAAAGCCAGAATAAAAGAAAAAAGGAAAGAAGCCCGCTTCCCCCGCCCCCTCGGCCTTTCGGCCCATCTAGCCCATCCCGCGCGCGCGCCTCTTCCCCCCCGCTCTCTCTGCCCTGGCGGGCCCGCCCGTCAGCGCGGCCGCCGTCTCCGCGCCCGCCTCCCTCTCTCTCTGCTCGCGGGCCCGCCTTGTCAGCCCCGTCTTCCCTGCGTAACCGCCGCCCGAGCTGCGCGTTGCCGCGGTCTCCGCGCCCACGTCGCGCGTGGAGCTCGCAACCGCCCCGCCCCCGGCCACTTGAGCCCAGAACCTCGCTCGCCATCTCCCCCTCCCTCATTTGCGCACCTGCAGGCCTCCCTCCCATCTCCCCCTCGCTGCTCACACGCCAAAACGCCGCCGCCCGAGCTCGTTCCTCCGTCGCCGTTGGAGCCCCGCCGTGCCCTCTGCCACTGTGAGCTTCGCCCCGACGTCCGCAACCCGGGACGCGCTCCAATTTCCCCTCCCCCTCCCTATTTCCCTCTGCCCGTGCTCACCCGCTGTCCTCCTCGCAACCGCCGAGGTCCGCCACCGTCGACTCGGGCTGCCGCCGCGTCTCCGTCGCCACCGAGGAGTCCCCGGAGTTCGCCTTGAGGTAAGGAACCTCCCATGCCCCCTCCCTTCCCCTCTATTGCACTTTGTCGCGTTTAATTGCTCGCCGGAGTCCCTTAGCGCCACCGCCGAGCCGCTTCGCCGTGGGCCGCCCCCCTCCGGTGCCCCTGCCCCGACCCAGTCCCCACCGGACGATTCCCCGCGCCCTCCCCAACCTCCCCGGCCGCCCAGGTCGTCCCAGGGACCCGCAGAGCCCCCGCGCCCCTCGTCTCCGGCGAGTTCTCCGCCGCGGGACGGGCGCCGTCGCCTCTGCTGGCCGGAGGAGAAGACAGAAGCCGGCCACCCAATCCCCGCCGTCTAACCCAGATCGAACGGCCCTGATTCAAATAGGCCGAGCCCAATCCTAGCCGTCCGTCTGAGATCCAACGGCCCAGGGCTGTTTCCCCCCCCCCCCCCCCCCCCCCCCCCGCACCCCGCCTTCCTGCCAATTGGGCCCCGCCTGTCAGCCCGCCGCCCCGCGCTGCCCGCCTGGCCCCGCCTGTCAGCCAGCACCCCGCGCCCGCTCTGCTCGCTGGCCCCGCCTGTCAGCCGCTCACGCCGCCGCGTGCTCGCGCGCCCGCCCGCGATCTAATCTCGGGCGTTGATCCGAGATCCAACGGCTATAAAAGCCCGATACCCCTTCGCCCGCGCAAATTCTTAAAGAGACCCCCGGTTTTCTGTAAATTGACCCGCCGTCCCTGGATCTTCGCAGTTAGGTCCTCGGACCTTTTATTTAATCCAAAATAAGTATTTAAGGCATATTTTTAATCCCTAATCTTGTAAAATTCATAACTTTGTCATATGAACTCCAAATTAGGTGCTTCAAATTGCAAAATGTTCATAATATTATTATCTATCTGTTTAAGCAATGTTTCCCTGCTATTTCTATGTCCCAATTAATAGTTGATCATTAGGGTAAAATTAATGTTATGGGAACCCTATTTGAGATAAATAAAAGATAGTAGACTTTAATAAAAGTTGGAGCACTTAAGTTTATGGACTTAACACTATGTAATGATTTAACCCCCACCACTGACTTAGATCTGATTAGTGGATAGTGAATCACTTGGTATAGTCCTCCACCTTAGACCTAGGGAACACCAGAGTGCCTATCCCTTTTCTATTATGAACTTGTGATCTCTCTGCTGCATATGTTTGGTATATTGCTTTTGTTTGTTATTTCCCAAGTGCATAGTGTGAATGATTACTTTACGTAGACAATGAGCAGTCTGTGTTTCCCGAGGAAGTTGCAGAGGAAGTCCCTGATCAGCAGTTTGGTGAAGGCAAGTGTCCTCTGACCCATTATGTCCTATTCATTTATAACCTACTACCCCGCATTACTTACTTGAAACCTAAGGATTGACTAGCTTTACACTTTACTTTATCCTTGATGACCTTATGGGCTGTTATGGTTAGCATTCTGCTATTGCCTTAACTTAATCAATGAACATGATGTGACTATTTATGATACTGTTATCCTGATGATGTTGATGATCTTGTGATACTCTAGGGGGCTCAGGCTGTTTCCTGAGTACCTCTCCGTAAGGACCTGTTTGTTGAGTGACAACCCGGGATAACAGTGCAACCATGAGGGTGAAATGGGATGCCCTTAGCTAATTAATTAGAGGAACTAGAGGTGTAGTTGCTTCGCCGTTGTGCCGTCAATGGGGTCCAGGCACAGTGCTTGCTCTGCCGAGGCTGAGTGCCGAGGTTCTTTCGTTTTGCTTTTGTTAGTCACTCTCCTGCGGGGAGGAGTACTGTGTTTATCAAACTGAAGAAACCTAACGGGCGGCTACGATCTCTAGGGAATCTTTGTAAAAGCTACGTAGTGATACCCTGCCGGACCACCTAGGAAGTGATCAATGGGGAGTCATGATCCCCGGGCAAAATGGGAATCACGGCTCATGGGTAAAGTGTGCAACCTCTGCAGAGGGTAATGAAACTGATATATCAGCCGTGCTCACGGTTAAGAGCAGCCTTGGGATCCTCTTTGATTAGAGATACAGATGGTTCGAGATACAAGGATTATGTTATGGTTTTGGTTCGAATATGATGATGTTGTTCCTCGATGAGGAAATGGTTCATGGGTTGGTTAATGCTAAAATCTGGCTTCTACTAATGATAAATACCTGACCAACTAAAAGCAACTGCTTGAGCCTAACCCCACATAAAGCTAGTCCACTTCAGCCAAACGGGACATTTGCTGAGTACGTTGATGTGTACTCATCCTTGCTTTACCACAAAACACCAGGTTGTCCGCATTGTAACCACTGCTCAGGAGAAGGCGAAGCCGTGGAAGGAGACTTCCAGGAGTTACAAGACTACGACGAATTCTAGGTGTGGGTTGGCGGCAACCCCCAGTCAGCTGCCTGTGAAGGCCTTATCTTTACTGCGTTTCGCTAGCACTTTGATTTACCTATTAAGACGATGACTATGTGGATGTCTGACTCTGTGATGTAATAAGTTAATACTCTCTTAAGTTATTATTCGAGCAATGTGCATTGATGTTCATTTATGTAATCGCTGTGTACGTGAGTTCTGATCCTGGCACGTACATAGTTCGCACTTGGTTTGCCTTCCAAAACCGGGTGTGACACGCGCGTCCAAGCAGAAGAGGATGGCATGCATAGGAGATTCGACTGCACACCCACGAGGCTCGCTACAGGTGACGAGGAGAGGGGGTAGGGGCGAATCAATGCGGGTGAGGACAGTGATCTGCGCGTCGCCTCCAGCGAGGTAGAGTAGGGCAGAGGGGAAGAGTAGACGGCGGCTGGGGCTTGGGGTTCAAGGAGGAGTGCCCCGCGGTCTTATCCCCAGACATGGAAGGCTTCGCTCCCAGCTTCCCCGGCCGCACCGTGCGGGGCTATTGCAACGACTCGCCGCGAAAGGAGGAAGACCAAACTGACCGATGGGGGCCACACGACGGCGTCACGAGGAAGGAGAGCGCGACAGCGGTATAGGGAAAAAGGGAGAGGCTGACTCAACGGACCCACATGGCAGCCCCTGTTGAAGAGCGTGTGGTGTGGTATGCGCGGCTGACAAGGCGGGCCCGCCTGTCGGTGCCGCCTCACGCGCGATCGTGAGGGCACAACGATGGGCCGTGTAGAGAAAATCTCAAGTTGGGCTGAATATGTGGTCTCGGCCCAAACAACGATTTCACCTTTTTTCTTTTTATTTTCTATTCTCTTCTCTAATCTTTTTCAAATTTAAATCTCAAATTTGAATTCCACTTAAGTACAAATTCAAGTTCATGTTAACTATGCAATTTATTCTCACCATCATGTGGTAAAGTTATTCAATTTTAATATTATTTTATATTGAATAATATTTCTTTCTTTACATTTTTATTTCCAAATTCCAAGATTTGAATTAGGTTTTAATCCTTAATTCACATCATTAATGTAACCTTATTAATATTTTCTTTATTATTAAATTCACAAAGAATTAAACTCCAGCATGATGCACAATTTGTTGGCTTTTATTAATCCTTTGTTTTTTAATGAGGTGTTCACTTGTGATAGTAAGTATATACAACACACACATAAAGATAGAGGAAAATAACTTTTCTCCTTTTATATTGTCACACCCGGGCTTTAAGGGACAAAGTCGGGTGCATCTCATACATGCGCCAAAGAAGACAACATATATAATAACAGAGTGTATAGAGATAAATGTTATAAAACATCAGAGTATTTATTACATAGCGGAAGACTTATTACAAAGTAAAAGAATAAATGTAAAACGAACTAAGGATCGTCGGCGCAAATGTCAACTGAGAAACGCCACCTAGATCAGATCATACTCCTCGCCTTGTGGCTCCTCCTGAACCACCTGCTCTTCTCCTGTGGGGGGGGTGTGAGACAGCAAGAGTGAGCTCACATACGTTCATAGCTCAACAAGTCGTGGGAATAATGTGGCATGAACTCACCAAAGGTGGGAGTTCATGAAGTGTAAGGCTGATCAATGAAATAAAGGCTGAAGTTGAGCATTGCTTTTAGAAGTTGGTCAAAATTTTATTAGCAATTACTAAGTGTAAGTAAATACCAAACCATAGTAATAATAAATAAAAGTAATAGTAAAATAAACACAAATGCAATGATATGACAAATTAAGTTTAGGTTCCATAAATTAATCATGTGAGTGTCCGAGCCGCTCATGACCGTGAGCACGGCTAGTATACCAGTTTTACACTCTGCAGAGGTTGCGCATCTTTACCCACAAGTCGTGTTACCCATTTGCCACGGAGTTGATCAGACTCCATACACCTCTACCTAGGAAGCGAGGCAGGGTACCACTACGAGGCCTTTACAAAGTTCCACTAGCTTCAGACTACCCGCTACAGTTTATAGGAAGCTCCAGTGCAGGGTTCTTGCCTGACCGCCATCGCAGCAAAATCAACCAAGGACCTCCCTACACTGACCACTCCCCTACTGCCCTTGCCCCTTTCGGGTAAGGTAGCCCTCCACCAGCTTTCCTAGTTAATCAGCCAAGGGCGTCCCATTAAACCCTTGTGGTAGCACTGTTTTCCCGGGTGGTTCTCCATGTTCCCATTAACATAATGATCTTAACATGAACATTAAAGAATAAAACAGATAATAAAAAGTATAACAATGAGTGATGAATATCTCTATACCTAAATCCACATAAAGCAATAGCATGAACTACCCAAAACTTTAGTAGTAAAACCAGTGGTGAAACAAGGTATAAAGATAGTCAAATCTAGGGTATCCTATTGGGTCCCATCAAAATTAACCTATGCAGATCATTATGATTAATAAGAACATGAATGGGTAAAAGAAGTGATCAAGGGCACAACTTGCCTTCAACGAGCTCCTGCTCAGCTATCTCAACTTGATGAAACCCAGAATCCTCTGTTGCTTGCTCGTCTACTCGCAACAATACAATACATACATAGTATAGCAAAGATTAACATTACACCAAACATGTAAATAAAATACACAGTAATAATCTAGACATTAAACTAAGATCACAGGAACTGGAATCATTAAATTTGGAGGTATAGAATTCAAGTTATGAATTTCTTAAGGTTTAATGTGCTTGAAATAGGATTAAATGATAAATTAATTCTCCTATTGTTTTCATGTCAAAACAGAGACACTAAATGATAGAGAATATTATTACAAAAATTTAGGAACTGAAATGAACCAATTTGGAGTTCATATGAATTTTCTACAAATTAAACAAGTTTCTGCATTTAAATATGTACTAAAAACTATTTTCTAAATGATTTTCCCTGTTTTATTGCTTATCTGGACTGGGCGTCATTTTCTGGTAAGCACAGGGTTCCCAGTGTAAATTTTCTAAGACACAGAGCACAGTACGAGTGGATGGCGGGTTGGTTTTAACCAAACCGAGGGGCTTCCATGCAAATTACTCACACACAGCGCTAGGGTTTCTCAGGGCCATTGGATCTTGATTGGACGTACAAGATTAGATCTAACAGCGACGAACGGGTACGCTGCCGTGGCCGTTGGATCGGTGATCCGCGGCCACGATTTAAAATAGCCTAATTAGAACCTACGCGTCAGATCTCAATCGGACGGTGCTCGTCAACGTCCCGAAGCGGTATGTGCCAAGGGCAATCATGGCCGCAAGCGACTGATCTAACGGCTGGGGTCGCTCGTCCCTGAGCCCCGTCGAGGTGCGGCGGCGCCACCGGTTAGCCGCGGTGAGGCATCGCCGGAGTGGTCTGGGTCTGCGATTCCCGGCCCCAACCTTCGATCCAACAGAAGCAAAACGTAACCGATGTAAGGGCGGAACTAGGTATAGGCATCTCACCGATGATGGTGCACGGTGGTGATCGGCCCGTGGTGAAGCGCGGATCCGCGACCACGCCTGTCTCCGGCGAGCAATTCCCGAGTTCCTCGCGGCTCTCAGCTCGACTTGAGGGCTCCTGCAGCTTCACTGCTTCTCGGCGAACGTCCTCGACCACCAGTGCGGATCCGAGCGCAGTCACGGAGGGGAATCACCGGTGGCGGCGCACTCGGTTCGACTCACTTCCGCGCGGCGGCGCCTGTACTCTGCGCGCCGCGGTCTAGGTGGATGGAGCTGATAGGCCTCGAGGGGGTAGTCCCGGCGTCCCTTTTATCTCGGTCAATGGAGGATGGTGCATGCTCGCATGCACCGCGTGCAACAGCCTCACCCGAGTCTCCCGGCTCACCGCGATTCCGCGAACTACGGCGAGAAGAAAGGATAGGTGAAGACGCTGCGCCCTGGGCCCCACATGATGGTGTTTAGGCGCAGATGAGCAACCAACGGAGCGGGCCCACCGTGCTCGGCGAAATCCGTTGCGCCATCCACATTTCGCAGCGGGCACTTCGGTCGATCGTTGAAGAGGAAGAAGCTGTCCACCGGGACCCACATGGCAGCGGGGACTGGAAGACAAGTCCGCACGCTGGAGCAGTCTCGCCCAAGCGCTCAGGGTCTCTTGGCCAGGGGGCCCACGCGTTAGTTTTGCGGTGGAAAAAGAAAAAGGGGAGGGAATAGAGTGGGCCGCGCGAGTGCTTCTGCAGTTGGGCCGAAAGGGGAAATCCGAGGCCCAGGCAAGGTTTTAATCTTTTTCCATTTTATTTTCTATTTTCTTTTCTCCATTTCCAAGTTAAATTTGAATTCAAACTTAAATTCATACTTCTATGGCTCACCACTTCAACTTATATTTGTGAAATTAGGGATATTAATTCTGAATATATTTATTTATATATATATTATTTATATTTTTTATATCCCTTCTCTTTTTTTTCTTATTTCCAAACTCTTATTTCCATTTAGGGTTTGATCCAACCTTTAGAATTATTATCTCATTGTTATTATCCTTATTATTTTATTTAATGTGCAAACATATAAAACTCCAACATGATGCATATTCTTTTTATCATTTGTTTTAATTCATCTCCAACTTTCATGTATGCTCTTTTTATGATGCAAATATGGCACATAAGATAAGGAATTCACTATATAATCCTTTTATACAATTTTGAGTATTACAAATCCTACCCCCCTTAAAAATAATCTCGCCCTCGAGATTTAAGAAGATTTAGGGAAAAGATGGGGGAAGTCTATGCGAAGCTCTTCTTCTCTTTCCCAAGTAGCTTCATCTTCACCGTGGTGACTCCATTGTACTTTGCACATCTTAATCACCTTATTTCTTGTAACTCGAGTCAAAGTGTCCAGAATCTTGATGGGGTACTCAGCATAAGTCAGATCATCTTGAACACTAAGGTCCTCCATTGGTAACTGCTCCTCAGGTACCCTGAGGCACTTCTTTAGCTGGGACACATGAAACACATCATGTACATCTGACAGATGATCGGGTAACTCCAGTTGATATGCAACTTCACCCACTCGCTTTAAGATCAAGAAGGGTCCAATAAAGCGAGGGGACAACTTCCCTTTAACTTTAAATCTCCTCATACCCCGGAGAGGTGACACCTTCAAATAGACATGATCACCTTCCTTAAACTCCAGTAGTCTTCTTCTGTTATCAGCATAGCTCTTTTGCCTTGATTGCGCAATTCTCAAATTTTCTCTTATCATTCGAACTTGTTCCTCTGCCTCTTGAATAAGCTCAGGTCCAAAGAACTGTCTTTCTCCAGTTTGATCCCAATACAGAGGAGTCCTGCACTTTCTGCCATATAGAGCCTCAAATGGTGACATCTTCAAACTGGCCTGATAGCTATTATTATAAGAGAACTCAGCATAGGGTAAGCTCTTCTCCCAACTGCCACCATGCTTAAGAGCACAAGCTCTTAACATATCTTCTAGCACTTGGTTGGTCCTCTCTGTCTGTCCATCAGTCTGAGGATGGTAGGCTGAACTGAAATTCAACTTTGTATCCAAGCTCTCATGCAACTTCTTCCAAAATCGAGAAGTAAACTGTGATCCTCAATCAGACACGATCTTCTTAGGTACTCCATGTAGACAAACTATCCGAGTCATATACAATTCTGCTAGCTTGGCTCCCGTATAATTAGTCCTCACGGGTATGAAATGAGCCACTTTTGTCAATCTGTCCACAATTACCCAAATAGAGTCATACCCAGCAGGGGTGCGGGGTAGTCCAACAATGAAATCCATACCAATTTCTTCCCATTTCCACTCAGGTATCTTCAATGGGTGCAATAATCCAGCGGGTCTTTGATGTTCGGCCATGACTCTTTGACACACATCACACTTAGCCACATGAGCAGCAACATCTCTTTTCAGTCCATGCCACCAATACTTTTGCTTCAAATCTTGATACATCTTAGTGCTACCAGGGTGGATAGAATAATCAGAATCATGAGCTTCTTTCAATATCGTCTCACGAAAGCTATCAATCTCTGGAACACATATCCGATCTTTGAACCATATAGTACCTTGCTCATCCTCCGTGAATTCCGGAACTCGACCTTCCGTAATCAGATCCTTAATCTCTTGAATTTTAGCATCACCAACCTGACCTTTACGAATCTCTTGCTCCAAGGTAGGTTCCAATTCAATGGTAACTCCTTTAGTGTGAGTAACAATTCCCAGGTTGAGCTTCTCAAAATCTTTTGCTAATTCATCGGGTAGCTGGACAACGAAAGCGGAGCGAACATGCTCCTTCCGACTCAAGGCATCTGCAACCAAATTTGCCTTGCCCGGGTGATAGTGAATCTCCAAATCATAATCCTTAATAAGCTCCAACCAACGACGTTGCCTAAGGTTGAGATCCTTCTGGGTGAATATATACTTCAAACTCTTATGATCCGTGTATACTTGGCACTTAGTTCCCATAATATAGTGTCTCCAAATCTTAAGTGCATGCACAACTGCTGCCAGTTCTAAGTCATGAGTGGGGTAGTTCAATTCATGTTTCCGCAACTGACGAGATGCATAGGCAATCACATGTCCTTCTTGCATGAGCACACATCCCAATCCTTGGCCACATGCATCACAATAGATATCAAATCCTTTCTGTAAGTCTGGCATTATCAACACTGGAGGTGACATCAATCTCTCCTTCAATTGATCAAAGCTCTCTTGACATTTCTCATCCCACTTAAATTCTCTTCCTTTCTCCAGAAGCGATGTCATAGGCTTGGCAATCTTAGAGAATCCCTCAATAAATCTCCGATAATATCCTGTAAGCCCCAAGAAACTCTGAATCTCAGTAACTGTAGTGGGCACTCTCCACTCCATAATCTCCTTGACCTTAGCAGGATCCACTGCTATTCCTCCATTAGAAATAATATGTCCAAGGAATGGCACCTTGTCAATCCAAAACTCGCACTTACTGAACTTGGCATAGAGTTGATTATCTCGCAACTTTTGTAGCACCAACCTTAGATGTTGTTCATGATCACTTTCATTCTTAGAATAGATAAGAATATCGTCGATGAACACCACGACGAATCTGTCCAAATACTCCATAAACACCTTATTCATCAAGTTCATAAAATAAGCTGGTGCATTGGTTAATCCAAATGACATAACAGTGAACTCATATAATCCATATCGAGTCGAGAAAGTCGTCTTGGGAATATCTGATGGTCTAATCCTCATCTGATGGTATCCCGATCGGAGATCAATCTTCGAGAATGCTCTAGCACCTCGCATTTGATCAAATAAATCCTCAATACGGGGTAAGGGATACTTGTTCTTCACAGTAACATCATTAAGAGATCTATAGTCCACACACATCCGTTGCGAACCATCCTTCTTCTGTACAAATAGAACCGGTGCTCCCCAAGGTGAGGAACTCGGACGAATGTAACCAGCCTCTTGTAACTCCGTCAACTGCTTCTTCAGTTCCTTCAACTCCTCTACGGACATTCTATATGGCCGTTTAGAAATAGGGGCGGTTCCAGGTAAGAGATCAATAACGAACTCAACTTCTCTATCAGGTGGCATCCCTGGTAACTCCTCTAGAAAGACATCCAAAAAATCTCTAACCACCCGGATGTTGTCACCAACAAACTCCTCAGGCATAAAGAACATTGCACGCATGGATGAGGAGGTTACTGCAATATTAACTTGAAATCTTTCTCCTTTAGTGGTAGTGAGCTCTACGGTACCTCTACCACATGCTATAACGGCCTTTGCCTTTCTTAGCCATGACATACCAAGGATCAGATCTATACTGCTTGACTCTAATATTATAGCAGTAGCTCCAAATTCTCTACCCATAATGGTCAATGTCAATCTACGTGTCATTTGATTCGCCTCAACAGGCCCTTTAGGTGTAATTACTATCATGGGTTTTCTCATATTTAGCAGTGGTATTTCATTTGTGTTGGCATATCTAGCAGACATGAATGAATGTGTAGCACCAGAATCAAATAATATGGTTGCAGGAATTGCATTAACATAAAACATACCAAGTACGAGGTCACCACCATCAGGAGTATCATCAACGCTGACTTGATTCACCCTGGCTATAGAATATCCCTTGCCAGGAGTCTGCTACTTGTTCTGAACTGGAGTAGTAGCAATCCTCTGTGGGCAGACATTTGCATAATGACCAGCCTTCCCACACTTGAAACAAGTAGTGCCTGAACTCTGTCCTGAAAACTTCGTCGGGGTGCCAGTGGGAGTGGCCTGACGAGTAGGTGTCCTCAGTGGTGATTGCTGAACTGGGCGCGGTCCTCCTGGTCGAGTCGGTGTACCCTGTGGTGAACTGTAGCGAGGACGAACACTGCTGCTACCCTGTCCTTGTGAGATAGCCTTCCTCTTCAAATCACCCAATTGAACACGCTTGTGTTCAATAGCAAGAGCCTTATCCAGTAGCCTCTGAAAGGATGGAAAGGTGTGTGCAACCAGTGCATACTGCAAGGGTCCATTAAGTCCTTCAATGAAGTGCTCCTGCTTCCTCTCATCCTCAGCAACTTCCTCCGGAGCATACCTCGACTGCTGAATAAATTTGTCTCTGTACTCGCTGACCGACATATTGCCTTGCTTCAATGACAGAAACTCCTTCTTCTTGATCTTTATCATCCCAGCTGGAATATGGTAGTTCCTGAACTGCGTACTGAACTCTGCCCAGGTAATAGTATCAGCAGCTTCATGGGCAGCAGTATAAGAATCCCACTAGTCAGCAGTAGGACCTATCAGACGTCCAGAAGCATAAAGAACTTTCTCCCGGTCCGTGCACTGTGCAATATTCAACATCTTCTCAACGGACTTCAGCCAATCATCCGCGTCCAGTGGATCAGGTGAGCTAGCGAATGTAGGTGGCTTATGACTCATGAACTCTCTATGCTTGTCTCGGGGTGGAACTGGTGGTGGTGGTGGAGGCAATGGCACTTGCTGCTGTTGCTGCTGTTGTTGAAGTTGTTGTTGCAGCTGCTGTTGTTGCGCCCTCCTTTCTTGGCGTATCTCATCTCTCTCCTGGCGCAACTCCTGGCGTATATCTTCTCTTTCCTGACGCATTTCCTGGCGTTCTTGCTGCATCTGGGCACGCATATCAGCCATAGTGTCCGCCATTTGCTGCATCACCGCCATCTGAGCAGCAACCAGTGGGTCAACTCCGCCTGGTGGAGGATTAGGAGGATTCATCTCTACTGGCTGTGGCTGAGGTTGTCTGTATATTCTCCGAGTGTGTCGATTAGGAGGCAAATCAATTCCACCACCCCGCCTGGTATTGACCATCTGAGTTAGATACATATGGTAAGAAAATAGTAGCCAAGGCAGTAATTACAATCATGTTTCTTTGGGAGATTTATTAGCTAAGTAGATTAGTGTGTCACCTACTAAAGCTAATACAATACCTTATAGTGGTACATGCTAAGATGTCCATCTATACTATTTCAATCAATCAAAGAAGCAAATCAGGCATTGATCATCAGAACAATCAACCAACATTTTTAAATAGAGAAAATAGTTTTGATTTTTGTCTTAGGCCTCCTATCTCTTAGAAAAGTCATAAATATAGGATTCCAAAGTGTGAAATCCATCTTATCTTAGAGTAGAAAAGATAAGAATGATCAGAGTGGAACAGTAGAAGGTGAGACAGGATCAAGTTAAGTATGGAAAGAATCAGAGTAAGGTAAGTATAGAATGAATCAGAATAAGGTAAGTAGGTAAGGGTTTTGTCCATTTCTATCTACGTTTCGTCCTACAGTCAACATTTCCTCTGATACCACTTCTGTCACACCCGGGCTTTAAGGGACAAAGCCAGGTGCATCTCATACATGCGCCAAAGAAGACAACATATATAATAACAGAGTGTATAGAGATAAATGTTATAAAACATCAGAGTATTTATTACATAGCGGAAGACTTATTACAAAGTAAAAGAATAAATGTAAAATGAACTAAGGATCGTCGGCGCAAATGTCAACTGAGAAACGCCACCTAGATCAGATCATACTCCTCGCCTTGTGGCTCTTCCTGAACCACCTGCTCTTCTCCTGTGGGGGGGGGGGGGTGAGACAGCAAGAGTGAGCTCACATACGTTCATAGCTCAACAAGTCGTGGGAATAATGTGGCATGAACTCACCAAAGGTGGGAGTTCATGAAGTGTAAGGCTGATCAATGAAATAAAGGCTGAAGTTGAGCATTGCTTTTAGAAGTTGGTCAAAATTTTATTAGCAATTACTAAGTGTAAGTAAATACCAAACCATAGTAATAATAAATAAAAGTAATAGTAAAGTAAACCCAAATGCAATGATATGACAAATTAAGTTTAGGTTCCATAAATTAATCATGTGAGTGTCCGAGCCGCTCATGGCCGTGAGCACGGCTAGTATACCAGTTTTACACTCTGCAGAGGTTGCGCATCTTTACCCACAAGTCGTGTTACCCATTTGCCACGGAGTTGATCAGACTCCATACACCTCTACCTAGGAAGCGAGGCAGGGTACCACTACGAGGCCTTTACAAAGTTCCACTAGCTTCAGACTACCCGCTACAGTTTATAGGAAGCTCCAGTGTAGGGTTCTTGCCTGACCGCCATCGCAGCAAAATCAACCAAGGACCTCCCTACACTGACCACTCCCCTACTGCCCTTGCCCCTTTCGGGTAAGGTAGCCCTCCACCAGCTTTCCTAGTTAATCAGCCAAGGGCGTCCCATTAAACCCTTGTGGTAGCACTGTTTTCCCGGGTGGTTCTCCATGTTCCCATTAACATAATGATCTTAACATGAACATTAAAGAATAAAACAGATAATAAAAAGTATAACAATGAGTGATGAATATCTCTATACCTAAATCCACATAAAGCAATAGCATGAACTACCCAAAACTTTAGTAGTAAAACCAGTGCTGAAACAAGGTATAAAGATAGTCAAATCTAGGGTATCCTATTGGGTCCCATCAAAATTAACCTATGCAGATCATTATGATTAATAAGAACATGAATGGGTAAAAGAAGTGATCAAGGGCACAACTTGCCTTCAACGAGCTCCTGCTCAGCTATCTCAACTTGATGAAACCCAGAATCCTCTGTTGCTTGCTCGTCTACTCGCAACAATACAATACATACATAGTATAGCAAAGATTAACATTACACCAAACATGTAAATAAAATACACAGTAATAATCTAGACATTAAACTAAGATCACAGGAACTGGAATCATTAAATTTGGAGGTATAGAATTCAAGTTATGAATTTCTTAAGGTTTAATGTGCTTGAAATAGGATTAAATGATAAATTAATTCTCCTATTGTTTTCATGTCAAAACAGAGACACTAAATGATAGAGAATATTATTACAAAAATTTAGGAACTGAAATGAACCAATTTGGAGTTCATATGAATTTTCTACAAATTAAATAAGTTTCTGCATTTAAATATGTACTAAAAACTATTTTCTAAATGATTTTCCCTGTTTTATTGCTTATCTGGACTGGGCGTCATTTTCTGGTAAGCACAGGGTTCCCAGTGTAAATTTTCTAAGACATAGAGCACAGTACGAGTGGATGGCGGGTTGGTTTTAACCAAACCGAGGGGTTTCCATGCAAATTACTCACACACAGCGCTAGGGTTTCTCAGGGCCATTGGATCTTGATTGGACGTACAGGATTAGATCTAACAGCGACGAACCGGTACGCTGCCGTGGCCGTTGGATCGGTGATTCGCGGCCACGATTTAAAATAGCCTAATTAGAACCTACGCGTCAGATCTCAATCGGACGGTGCTCGTCAACGTCCCGAAGCGGTATGTGCCAAGGGCAATCATGGCCGCAAGCGCCTGATCTAACGGCTGGGGTCGCTCGTCCCTGAGCCCCATCGAGGTGCGGCGGCGCCACCGGTTAGCTGCGGTGAGGCATCGCCGGAGTGGTCTGGGTCTGCGATTCCCGGCCCCAACCTTTGATCCAACAGAAGCAAAACGTAATCGATGTAAGGGCGGAACTAGGTACAGGCATCTCACCGATGATGGTGCACGGTGGTGATCGGCCCGTGGTGAAGCGCGGATCCGCGACCACGCCTGTCTCCGGCGAGCAATTCTCGAGTTCCTCGTGGCTCTCAGCTCGACTTGAGGGCTCCTGCAGCTTCACTGCTTCCCGGCGAACGTCCTCGACCACCAGTGCGGATCCGAGCGTAGTCACGGAGGGGAATCACCGGTGGCGGCGCACTCGCTTCGACTCACTTCCGCGCGGCGGCGCATGTACTCTGCGCGCCGCGGTCTGGGTGGATGGAGCTGATAGGCCTCGAGGGGGTAGTACCGGTGTCCCTTTTATCTCGGTCAATGGAGGATGGTGCATGCTCGCATGCACCGTGTGCAACAGCCTCACCCGAGTCTCCCGGCTCACCGCGATTCCGCGAACTACGGCGAGAAGAAAGGATAGGTGAAGACGCTGCGCCCTGGGCCCCACATGATGGTGTTTAGTCGCAGATGAGCAACTGACGGAGCGGGCCCACCGTGCTCAGCGAAATCCGTTGCGCCATCCACATTTCGCAGCGGGCACTTCGGTCGATCGTTGAAGAGGAAGAAGCTGTCCACCGGGACCCACATGGCAGCGGGGACTGGAAGACAAGTCCGCACGCTGGAGCAGTCTCGCCCAAGCGCTCAGGGTCTCTTGGCCAGGGGGCCCACGCGTCAGTTTTGCGGTGGAAAAAGAAAAAGGGGAGGGAATAGAGTGGGCCGCGCGAGTGCTTCTGCAGTTGGGCCGAAAGGGGAAATCCGAGGCCCAGGCAAGGTTTTAATCTTTTTCCATTTTATTTTCTATTTTCTTTTCTCCATTTCCAAGTTAAATTTGAATTAAAACTTAAATTCATACTTCTATGGCTCACCACTTCAACTTATATTTGTGAAATTAGGGATATTAATTCTGAATATATTTATTTATATATATTATTTATATTTTTTATATCCCTTCTCTTTTTTTTCTTATTTCCAAACTCTAATTTCCATTTAGGGTTTGATCCAACCTTTAGAATTATTATCTCATTGTTATTATCCTTATTATTTTATTTAATGTGCAAACATATAAAACTCCAACATGATGCATATTCTTTTTATCATTTGTTTTAATTCATCTCCAACTTTCATGTATGCTCTTTTTATGATGCAAATATGGCACATAAGATAAGGAATTCACTATATAATCCTTTTAAACAATTTTGAGTATTACATATATTATATCTACAAATTGGGTATTACAACGGAGTTGCTATACAGTATGCTCATGGCTAGGTAATAATAACACGGACGTGTCCTATCGGTGTCTAGTGCCCGACCGTACACCCGGGGATACCCTCGTGGTGCTTTTGGGTAGGACGATGCTGCTAATCGTAGCTCGATGGTTCGTGCTAGGAGCATGAGAGAGTGTGAGAGAGAGACAGACAATTTTCTGCAGGTTCAGGCCGCTTTGAGAGGTGTAATACCCTACTTCCTGGGGTATCTCTGTATGCGTGGTGTGTTACAAGTGGCGTCTTCTGAATGGAGAGGTGCTCATGAGATGAAAATGATGGGGTCCCCCTAGGCCTTATATACACGACCATGGGACACTCCTTACGCACACTATGATCATGCTCTTCCAGCTTATCCCCTAGCAAATAGCAAACTAACTTAGCCTATCTCAAGGAAAACCTGCCAACTTCATCCCGATCTATATATCCCCGGCATTTGAGGGCACCGGGTGCGGGAAAAACGGACGGTTCCCTTGAGATTGTGCATAACCCGTGGACGATCTGGGCATGAGCCCATTGCCTTCTTGGATTGGCCCATTTTACTTATAATCTTTGTCTGGCCCACGACGAGACGACCTTGTGGGGCAACTGGTCCATGGCCCCATACAAGGGTTTTTCGCCTTATAGTGGACCCGGGGGACATCTGTCCCCCACAAGTCTCCAATCTTTGAGTTGATTTTGAAATAATCGACTCAAAGGTTTCCTGGTCCTGCATGTGGGCTCGTTGCATGGGCTGATTTTTGTACTGCTATTGGGTGTAGCCCGAGCTTTGAGTGCATTTAGAAGTAATCCATTCAAAGGTCTTCATCTTTATGCTTTTGAAATCAACATTTTGGCTTCAAGGTATTGTGAATTTATTGGGTGTAGCCCCCGAGCTTTGAGTGAATTTTAGAAGTAATCCATTCAAAGGTCTTCATCTTTATGCTTTTGAAATCAATATTTTGACCTCAAGGTATTGTGAATCTATTGGGTGTAGCCCCCGAGCATTGAGTGGATTTTAGAAGTAATCCATTCAAAGGTCTTCATCTTTATGCTTTTGAAATCAATATTTTGACCTCAAGGTATTGTGAATCTATTGGGTGCACCGTAGGTGCACCCAATGGGTGTAGCCTTCGAGCTTTGAGTGGATTTTAGAAGTAATCCATTCAAAGGTCTTCATCTTTATGCTTTTGAAATCAGCATTTTTAGAATCACCAGACGATGCCATCTGTCCATGCCTTGTTAGGTCTGAAATCAATTTGATCGGTGACAAGTTGGACATCTGGCTGGTTGAGACAGAGGGCCTTCGGCTGGACATCACTCTACCCTGTACTTTAATGCTTTTTTTATTGGACTTGCGCTTCAGTAACCACAAATGGGCTTCCTCCCGTTTTAGCCGATCTTCTCTTTTTGTCATGGTACATTCATTGCGTATATTTTGTGGATATCACTTCTTCAGGAAATATTGAAAATTTCGGGCGATACACCCAATGGGTGTGCCCAAGGGGTGTCTGCCCTGCGTAGTGTATATCTTGTTGTCCTAAAGTAGTAACTTGATGTGACGGAGATGTGTAATCATTTGCCTGAGCAGTTGACTTGGGCCCAACCGGTGCCATGTTACGCGAAATGGCACCAGTTGCCTAACTCATTTTCAGGCGGCTTGAATTGCTTATTGAATTCTTGAGACTGTTCGGCGAGCGGGGTAGGAAGTGGACGGTCACCCCTCAACCCCTTTAAATAGCATGCCTGCCCTAGCTATTTTCTTCACTCGTCCTTGATCACTTGCTCTCTTCTTCTTCACTTCTCCACTTTCCGCACGACCATGGGCAGGGGCAAGAGGGCAAGGGCTGGCCTCGCCGTGCCGACGACAAGCGCAAATGTCCCCTAAGTCCACCCTCGGAGGATTTTGGCGACTTAGAGTACTCGGAGGAAGCTTCCTTCGAGTATGATGTCCCTTTGTCAGGTGATCCTCCGAGGTAACCTGGATGATGTCCCTTCGTCAACCAACACTTTCTTTACCCGGCATTCTCGGATCACCGGATCAACGAGTAGCGGATACTTGCCGGGGTGATCAAAGTTAAGCCATTGATCAGCTCGGCTGAAGGTTATCACGTGTTCTGACCACCGGTAAGGAGCTAGGGCACTGGTTGTGGCCACCAGGACCTACCAATCGTTGAGCTTTTGTTGCCTCCTATTTTCTTGTGCCCCATGGCCTCCGAAGATAACGTTGCCCTCCCTGTCAACGCGTGGGAAAGCTCCACCTCTCCCCTCTTCCTGCTGCTGAGGCTGCCTGGGCTCGCCAGGCTCTCCTCATGGTGGGGGAGGTGGTAGTGGCTGTAATGGTCGGCCGTGCCCGACAAAATGTTTGAAGTCTCTGCAGTTCCGCAGGGTGTGGCGCATGTCCTTATGGTACGGACACTGGGAGTCGAGGATTTCATCCAGCATCCGCACTCCTCCATGGGGTGTGCCATGGGACCGAGCGGCAGGCAGCCCTGAAAGGGAAATGTGCCCTTGGGCCATTTCTAAGTATTTTGGTGATTGGGTGCCAACACAAGTGCTTTTGTGTTAATCTATGCAAAGTGGTGGACAAAGTGCAAATCAAGTCAAAAGGTATGTTTCTAGACTTAGTACATTGTTTTATGGACTATTCTATTGTGTCTAAGTGCTGGAAACAGGAGAAATCAAATTGGAAAAGAGATGGCTTTGTTCAGCCAAAGTCTGCGGAGTCTGGGTGCACCGGACAGTGTCCGGTGGTGCATCGGACAGTGTCCGGTGCGCCAGGCTGGCTCTGGCGAACTTGCTGCTCTTGGGACTTCGACGGCGGTGTACGGTATAATTCACCGGACTGTCCGGTGGTGCACCGGACTGTCCAATGAGCCGTTCACAGGCGAAGTCGTCGCTCTCGGGAGATGATCAACGGCATACGACTATAATTCACCGGACTGTCCGGTGAGCCAACGGTCAGCCGGGCCAACGGTCGGCCGAGGATTCCGCGCGTGACGCGTGGCCGAGCCAACGGTCACATTGGGGCACCGGACTGTCCGGTGTGCACCGGACAATGTCCGGTGCGCCAACAGCTCTCAATCAGCAATGGTCGGCTTCGCCAAATAAGGAAACAAATCCGCACCGGACAGTGTCCGGTGGTGCACCGGACTATCCGGTGCGCCAGGCGACAGAAGGCAAGATCTGCCTTCCTGGAATGCTCTCAACGGCTCCTAGCTGCCTTGGGGCTATAAAAGGGACCCCTAGGCGCATGGAGGAGGATATCAAGCATACTAAAAGCATTCCTAAGCACCAAGACATTGATTCCACGCATTTGTTTCTTCGTGATAGCATCTAGAGCTCTATTTGAGTTGTGAACTCGTCGGGTTGTGTTGCGAGCTCTTGTTGCGACTTGTGTGCGTGTTGTCACTGTGATTTTGTGTCTTGTGTGCGTTGCTCATCCCTCCCTTACTCCGTGCTTCTTTGTGAACATCAAAGTGTATGGGCGAGAGGCTCCAAGTTGTGGAGATTCCTCGTGAACGTGATATAGTCAAGCTAAGCAAAACACCGTGGTATTCAAGTGGGTCTTTGGACCGCTTGAGAGGGGTTGATTGCAACCCTCGTCCGTTGGGACGCCACAACATGGAAGTAGGCAAGTTATGTACTTGGCCGAACCACGGGATAAACCACTGTGTCTACCTGTGTTGATCTTCTTGTGGTTATTGTGTTTTGCTAAGACTCCTCTCTAGCCACTTGGCATTATTGCGCTAACTCCTAATCAAGTTTTGTGGCATTAAGTTTCAAGTTTCCCAGGATCACCTATTCACCCCCCCTCTAGGTGCTCTCAATTGGTATCAGAGCCGTTCTCTTCACGAAGGGACTAATCGCCTGAACAGATGGATCCTAAGGGGAAGGGAATTGTGATCAACGATAAGGAGAAGGAGTCCTTCGTCAACGAGCCGAAGGATGACAAGCCTACCGACTTGGGCTCGGGCCACAAACGCAAAGATGGGAAGAAGAAGAAGACGAGACGCATCAAGGAGATCGTCTACTACGACGACAGCGATGAGTCCACTTCTTCCCAAAAGGACAACGACGACAACGACTACGACAAAAGAAAGACGGTTAACTCAAACTTTTCTTTCGATTATTCGTGTATTCTGCATAGCTCAAATACACATTTGCTTTCCATTCCTCTTGGCAAATCTCCACACTTTGATGGGGAGGACTACGGATTTTGGAGTCACAAAATGCGTAGTCACTTGTTCTCTCTCCATCCAAGTATATGGGAGATTGTAGAGAGTGGAATGAAATTTGATAGCTCGGATAGTCCCATGTTTATAAATGAACAAATCCATAAAAATGCACAAGCTACTACTGTTCTCTTAGCATCTTTGTGCAGGGAAGAGTACAATAAGGTGAGCGGCTTGGACAATGCCAAGCAGATCTGGGACACCCTCAGGATCTCACATGAGGGGAACGACGTCACCATACTCACCAAGATGGAGTTGGTGGAGGGCGAGCTTAGAAGATTTGCAATGATAAGGGGAGAGGAGCTAACCCAAACATACAACCGGCTCAAGACCCTCATCAACAAGATAAGGAGCTACGGAAGCACGCGATGGACGGATCACGACGTCGTTCGCCTAATGCTAAGGTCTTTTACTGTACTTGATCCACATCTGGTAAACAACATTCGTGAAAATCCTAGGTACACCAAGATGTCGCCCGACGAAGTTCTTGGGAAGTTTGTAAGCGGGCGAATGATGATCAAGGAGGCGAGATACGTGGACGACGCGCTGAATGGTCCAATCAATGAGCCTCAACCCGTTGCTCTCAAGGCAATGAGGAGCAAGGAGGCGCTACATAGCAAGGTGGCGCAAGTTGAGGCGGCAGGGCTCAATGATGAAGAGATGGCCCTCATCATCAAGCGCTTCAAGACGGCGCTAAAGGGTCGCAAGGGACAACCAAGCAAGACCAAGACAAAGGGGAAGCGCTCATGCTTCAAATGTGGTAAGATTGGTCATTTTATTGCTAACTGTCCCGATAATGATAGTGACCAGGAAAAAGGGAACAAAAGGGAAAAGAAGAAGAATTACAAGAAGGCCAAGGGCGAGGCACATCTCGGAAAGGAGTGGGATTCGGATTGCTCCTCTTCCGACTCCGACAATGAAGGACTCGCCGCCACCGCCTTCAACAAGTTATCCCTCTTCCCAAACGAGCATCACACATGCCTTATGGCTAAGGAGAAGAAGGTATGCACTCGAAATACCACTTATACTTCTTCAAGTGATGAGGAGTCTAGTGATGACGATGAAATAGACTATTCTAGTTTATTTAAAGGTTTAGATAGAAATAAAATTGATAAAATCAATGAATTGATTGATGCTTTAAATGATAAGAATAGGTTATTAGAAAAGCAAGAGGATCTTTTGTACGAAGAACATGATAAGTTTGTAGAGGCTCAAAAATCCCTTGCTTTAGAAATTAAAAGGAATGAGATGCTTTCTAGTGAATTGTCTACATGCCATGACTCTATTTCTAGCTTAAAGAGAATAAATGATGATTTGAATGCTAAGTTAGAAATAGCTAGTAAATCAACATCTTGTGTAGAAAATGTTGTAATTTGCAATAGGTGTAAAGATTTTAATATTGATGCTTGTAGCAAACACCTTGCTTCAATTTCTAAGTTGAATAATGAAGTGGCTAGTCTTAATGCCCAACTTAAGACTAGCAAAAGTGAATTTGATAAGTTAAAATTTGCAAGGGATGCCTACACGATTGGTAGACACCCCTCAATTAAGGATGGAATTGGCTTCAAGAGGGAAGCCAAGAACTTAACAAGCCATAAGGCTCCCATCTCCGCTAAGGAGAAAGGGAAGGCCCCTATGGCTAGTAGTGCTAAAAAGAACCATGCTTTCATGTATCATGATAGGAGACATTCTAGGAATGCCTATAGAAGTTATGATTCTCATGCCATGTTTGCTTCTAGTTCTTCCTATATGCATGGTAGAGATATGTCTAGGAGAAATGTTGTTCATCATATGCCTAGGAGAAATGTTGTTAATGTTCCTAGGAAAATTAATGAACCTTCAACAATATATCATGCTTGCAATGCTTCATTTGCCATTTGTAGAAAGGATAAGAAGGTAACTGCTAGGAAATTAGGGGCTAGATGCAAGGGAGATAAAACTTGCATTTGGGTCCCTAAGACCATTGTGACTAACCTTGTAGGACCCAACAAGAGTTGGGTACCTAAGACACAAGCCTAAATTTGCCTTGCAGGTTTATGCATCCGGGGGTTCAAGCTGGATTATCGACAGCGGATGCACAAACCACATGACGGGGGAGAAGAAGATGTTCACCTCCTACGTCAAGAACAAGGATTCCCAAGATTCAATCATATTCGGTGATGGGAACCAAGGCAAGGTAAAAGGGTTAGGGAAGATTGCTATTTCATCCGAGCACTCTATTTCTAATGTGTTTTTAGTTGAGTCACTTGGATATAATCTGTTATCCGTTAGTCAACTTTGTAAAATGGGATATAATTGTTTATTCACAAATGTAGATGTGTCTGTCTTTAGAAGGTGTGATGGTTCACTAGCTTTTAAGGGTGTACTAGACGACAAACTTTATTTAGTTGATTTTGCAAAAGAGGAGGCCGGTCTAGATGCATGCTTAATTGCTAAGACATGCATGGGCTGGCTGTGGCATCGCCGTCTAGCACATGTGGGGATGAAGAACCTCCACAAGCTTCTAAAGGGAGAACACGTGATAGGTCTAACTAATGTGCATTTCGAAAAGATAGACCTTGTGCAGCTTGTCAAGCAGGCAAACAGGTGGGAAGCTCTCATCACACCAAAAATGTGATGACCACATCAAGACCTTTGGAGATGCTTCATATGGACCTCTTCGGACCCGTCGCCTATCTAAGTATAGGAGGAAGTAAGTATGGTCTTGTTATAGTTGATGATTTTTCCCACTTCACTTGGGTATTCTTTTTGCAGGATAAATCTGAAACCCAAGGGACCCTCAAGCGCTTCCTCAGGAGAGCTCAAAATGAGTTTGAGCTCAAGGTGAAGAAGATAAGGAGCGACAACGGGTCCGAGTTCAAGAATCTTCAAGTGGAGGAGTTTCTTGAGGAGGAAGGGATCAAGCATGAGTTCTCCGCTCCCTACACACCACAACAAAATGGTGTGGTAGAGAGGAAGAACAGGACGCTCATCGATATGGCAAGGACGATGCTTGGAGAGTTCAAGACCCCCGAGCGCTTTTGGTCGGAAGCCGTGAACACGGCTTGCCATGCCATCAACCGGGTCTACCTTCACCGCCTCCTCAAGAAGACTTCGTATGAGCTTCTAACCTGTAACAAACCCAATGTGTCTTACTTTTGTGTATTTGGGAGCAAGTGTTATATTCTTGTGAAGAAAGGTAGAACTTCTAAATTTTCTCCCAAAGCTGTAGAAGGGTTTTTATTAGGTTATGAGTCAAATACAAAGGCGTATAGGGTCTTCAACAAATCATCGGGTTTGGTTGAAGTCTCTAGCGACGTTGTATTTGATGAGACTAATGGCTCTCCAAGAGAGCAAGTTATTGATCTTGATGATGTAGATGAAGAAGACGTTCCAACAGCCGCAATGCGCACCATGGCGATTGGCGATGTGCGACCACAGGAACAATTGGAGCAAGATCAACCTTCTTCCTCGACGATGGTGAATCCCCCAACCCAAGATGACGAACAGGTACCTCAAGTGGAGGCACGTGATCAAGGGGGAGCATAGGATGTCCAAGTTGAAGAGGAAGAAGCACCTCAGGCACCTCCAACCCAAGTTTGAGCGACGAGTCAAAGGAATCATCCCGTCGACCAAATTTTGGGTGATATTAGCAAGGGAGTAACTACTCGCTCTAGATTGGTGAATTTTTGTGAGCATTACCCTTTTGTCTCTTCTATTGAGCCTTTCAGGATAGAAGAGGCCTTGCTAGATCCGGACTGGGTGTTGGCCATGCAGGAAGAGCTCAACAACTTCAAGAGGAATGAAGTCTGGACACTGGTGCCTCGTCCCAAGCAAAACATTGTGGGAACCAAGTGGGTGTTCCGCAACAAACAGGACGAGCACGGGGTGGTGACGAGGAACAAGGCTCGACTTGTGGCAAAAGGTTATGCCCAAGTCGTAGGTTTGGACTTTGAGGAGACTTTCGCTCCTGTGGCTAGGCTAGAATCAATTCGTATTTTGCTAGCATATGTCGCTCACCATTCTTTCAGGTTGTTCCAAATGGATGTGAAGAGCGCTTTCCTCAACGGGCCGATCAAGGAGGAGGTGTACGTGGAGCAACCCCCTGGCTTCGAGGATGAACGGTACCCCGACCACGTGTGTAAGCTCTCTAAGGCGCTCTATGGACTTAAGCAAGCCCCAAGAGCATGGTATGAATGCCTTAGAGACTTTCTAATTGCTAATGCTTTCAAGGTTGGGAAAGCCGATCCAACTCTTTTCACTAATACTTGCGATGGTGATCTTTTTGTGTGCCAAATTTATGTCGATGACATAATATTTGGTTCTACTAATCAAAAGTCTTGTGAAGAGTTTAGCAGGGTGATGACGCAGAAATTCGAGATGTCGATGATGGGCGAGTTGAACTACTTCCTTGGGTTCCAAGTGAAGCAACTCAAGGATGGCACCTTCATCTCCCAAACGAAGTACACGCAAGACTTGCTAAAGCAGTTTGGGATGAAGGACGCCAAGCCCGCAAAGACTCCGATGGGAACCGACGGACACACCGACCTCAACAAAGGAGGTAAGTCAGTTGATCAAAAGGCATACCGGTCCATGATAGGGTCTTTACTTTATTTATGTGCTAGTAGACCGGATATTATGCTAAGCGTATGCATGTGTGCTAGATTTCAATCCGATCCAAGGGAGTGTCACTTAGTGGCCGTGAAGCGAATTCTTAGATATTTAGTCGCTACGCCTTGCTTCGGGATCTGGTATCCAAAGGGGTCTAACTTTGACTTGATTGGATATTCAGACTCCGACTATGCTGAATTTAAGGTCGATAGGAAGAGTACATCGGGGACGTGCCAATTCTTAGGAAGGTCCCTGGTGTCATGGAATTCTAAGAAACAAACTTCCGTTGCCCTATCCACCGCTGAGGCCGAGTATGTTGCCGCAGGACAGTGTTGCGCGCAACTACTTTGGATGAGGCAAACCCTTCGGGACTTTGGCTACAATCTGAGCAAAGTCCCACTCCTATGTGACAATAAGAGTGCTATCCGCATAGCGGAAAATCCTATTGAGCACAGCCGCACAAAGCACATTGACATCCGACATCACTTTTTGAGAGACCACCAGCAAAAGGGAGATATCGAAGTGTCTTATGTTAGCACCGAGAACCAGCTAGCCGATATCTTTACCAAGCCTTTAGATGAGAAGACCTTTTGCAGGCTGCGTAGTGAGCTAAATGTCTTAGATTCGTGGAACTTGGATTGATTTATAGCATACATGTGTTTATGCCTTTGATCATGTTCCTTATGCATTTTGTTGTTTACTTGTGGTGCTCAAGTTGTACAAACACTCCCCAGGACCTCACAAGTCCTTTTGCAAGTGATGCACATATTTAGGGGGAGTTGTGCTACAACTTGACCCTTTGAGACTAACCGTGTGCTTGAGTTTGCTTGATTTAGTCTCAAAGGAGGTTTGAAAGGGAAAAGGTGGACTTGGACCATGAAAGACTTCCACTACACTCCGATGAGAGGGTAACTTATTCCAAGTTCATCTCATGTACTCTTATTGCCTTTGTACTCTTATGTGAAGATTTTTGTGAGGCAATGGGGTTCTAGGGCCAAGATTGATCCTGTTTTGGTGCTTGATGCCAAAGGCGGAGAAAATAAGGCCAAAGCAATAAATGGATCAGCTACCACTTGAGAATTTTGAAAATAATAGAATAGAGCTTTTGTTTTGTCAAAATACTCTTACTGGCTCTTTTTGTCAAAAGTTGGTCTCTTGTGGGGAGAATGGTTGATTATGGGAAATAGGGGGAGTTTTTTATACTGTGATCAATTTCTCTTGGAATACTTCTCTTTATGTCTCTACAAGTGAATTTGACTTAGAGATAGGATATTGAGTTTGATTTGCAAAAACAAACCAAGTGGTGGCAAAGTATGATCCATATATGCCAAATTTGAATCAAAACAACCTTGAGTTTTCATTTGCATTGATATTGCACTTGTTCTAGTTGCTTTATGTTGTGTTGGCATAAATCACCAAAAAGGGGGAGATTGAAAGGGAAATGTGCCCTTGGGCCATTTCAAAGTATTTTGGTGATTGGGTGCCAACACAAGGGCTTTTGTGTTAATCTATGCAAAGTGGTGGACAAAGTGCAAATCAAGTCAAAAGGTATGTTTCTAGACTTAGTACATTGTTTTATGGACTAATGTATTGTGTCTAAGTGCTGGAAACAGGAGAAATCGAATTGGAAAAGAGATGGCTTTGTTCAGCCAAAGTCTGCGCAGTTTGGGTGCACCGGACAGTGTCCCGTGCGCCAGGCTGGCTCTGGCGAACTTGCTGCTCTCGGGACTTCGAAGGCGGTGTACGGTATAATTCACCGGACTGTCCGGTGGTGCACCGGACTGTCCAGTGAGCCGTTCACAGGCGAAGTCGTCGCTCTCGGGAGATGATCAACGGCGTACGGCTATAATTCACCGGACTGTCCGGTGGTGCACCGGACTGTTCGGTGGTGCACCGGACTGTCCGGTGAGCCAACAGTCAGCCGGGCCAACAGTCGGCCGAGGATTCCGCGCGTGACGCGTGGCCGAGCCAACGGTCACATTGGGGCACCGGACTGTCCGGTGTGCACCGGACAATGTCCGGTGCGCCAACGGCTCTCAATCAGCAACGGTCGGCTTCGCCAAATAAGGAAACAAATCCGCACCGGACTGTGTCCGGTGGTGCACCGGACTGTCCGGTGCGCCAGGCGACAGAAGGCAAGATCTGCCTTCCTGGAATGTTCTCAATGGCTCCTAGCTGCCTTGGGGCTATAAAAGGGACCCCTAGGCGCATGGAGGAGGATATCAAGCATACTAAAAGCATTCCTAAGCACCAAGACTTCGATTCCACGCATTTGTTTCTTCGTGATAGCATCTAGAGCTCTATTTGAGTTGTGAACTCGTCGGGTTGTGTTGCGAGCTCTTGTTGCGACTTGTGTGCGTGTTGTCACTGTGATTTTGTGTCTTGTGTGCGTTGCTCATCCCTCCCTTACTCTGTGCTTCTTTGTGAACATCAAAGTGTAAGGGCGAGAGGCTCCAAGTTGTGGAGATTCCTCGCGAACGGGATATAGTCAAGCTAAGCAAAACACCATGGTATTCAAGTGGGTCTTTGGACCGCTTGAGAGGGGTTGATTGCAACCCTCGTCCGTTGGGACGCCACAACGTGGAAGTAGGCAAGTTTTGTACTTGGCCGAACCACGGGATAAACCACTGTGTCTACCTGTGTTGATCTTCTTGTGGTTATTGTGTTTTGCTAAGACTCCTCTCTAGCCACTTGGCATTATTGCGCTAACTCCTAATCAAGTTTTGTGGCATTAAGTTTCATGTTTCCCAGGATCACCTATTCACCCCCCCTCTAGGTGCTCTCAGGCCCGGCGACATGCACCTCCTCGCGAGGCCTTTTCTCCCAGCACTTGTCCGGCTACTGGTTCGTATCATGCCATGGCACGGGTGGCGCGAATTTTGTGCCTCCAATGAGGTCCTGGGCCCGTTCATCCGCGGTGATGTAGATGTCTGCCTCCCAGAACGATTGTTCGGAGGTGGTTGGCGCCTTTTGGAGTATGGCTCGAACAAAAGCCGAGTCGTTGGATCCCCGATAGAAGTCTTCAATTACGGCCACCTCAGCGACTTCAGGGATGCGGTTCCACATTGTTTGAAATCTTTTGAGGAACGATCGGAGCGTCTCATCATTCTAGTGCCTGATGGATTTAAGGTCCCATGGCTGTGCTGGCTTATCAGAGAGAGACTGAAAGTTTGTGGTAAACCGACGACTGAAGTCACTCCAATCATCGATGCAGTGTCGAGGTAGGTGTCGGAGCCACTGCAGCGTGTCTTGCCCTAGGACAATGGGCAAGTACGCCATCATGACGTCCTCTGTTGCCCCAGCAGCCCGAGCGGCGGTCGTATAGACGGCCATCCAGCCTCCTGGGTCCTACTTAGGCTCGTATTTGTCGACGTTGGAGACCTTGAAGTTGGGAGGCCATTGGATGGCTCGGAGATACGGAGTGAGCGCGAAAACTCCGCACGCATCCTCCTACTGATGTTCGTGTCGTCGGCCCTAGGGAGGGGAGTCGGTAGTAGGTCGTCTCAACCGTCCCCGAGATGGGCCACTAGTCGAGGCCGCCGCCGACTCAACTCGAGTGGCTCGACTTCACACCAGTACTCCGTGATCTCGGTTGTACTCCTCTCGGTGCCTTATCTCATTTTCGTGTCGTCGGTCGCTTGAAGCGCTGATGGTGCTCCACACGTCTCGTCGACTGTTGATGGTGTGACGCAGATCGTTCGCAGGATGAGCGAGGGGTAGAAGATGATTAGCTGCCTGAGTAAGCAGCCGTCGGTAACCTTCAGCGTCCGGGGTTCGCAGGAGGCCGTCGGCTATCCGTGCCAGTACTCCTCCAACTTCACTCAGTGTGTCTAGTGCTCGAGCGAAGTCGGGGTATAGGTTTCGAGCGAGGAGAGGGTTCTCTCGTCGAAGTCTAACGTCTTATTCGGCTAGCTCTCGCTCCCGATCATGAGCCTGTCGGCGATCGCGACGGTGGGAGTTACGCCTTTCTCTGTGCACTCATTCGTCGGGAGTTTCTCCCACTTCTGAGACTTCGTCTCAGGACACGGGCTGCGCCGGATCCTGTTCTCCGGCTTCATGATGTCGCCACACGTTCCGGCGTCTGTTTCTCCGTCGCCGAGCATCACGCTGGGGAGGTTCCTCCCCTTGCATGGTAGGTTCATCGTCGGAGATGGGCGCTGACTCCAATCTCCCTAGATGAAGAGGATGTCAGGGTAGAAAGGTGCCGACACGACGGTGTTCTTCTTCCCGTCCTCCTTTGAGGGCAGAGGTATCAGAAAGGTGGCTTGACGTGTTCTCCTTCCCTGACTCGGGATGTTTATTCCCTTCTTCTGAGTGATCCGTGTCCACTCATTAGTGTGCAAGGTGGACAACGGAGTTTTTCGGGTAAGCGAAACCTTGACCGACCGATCTTTCTTCTCCTGAGGGCTCTCGAATCCCGGTCTACAAGGGACCATCTTCCCCCGAGCCGCGAGCGGGGGCGCTTCCTGTAGTCATGCTTTGGTTTCTCTCGGGATTCCCGAGGAAGGCTTCTTCTTGGGTGGATCCATCACGCGGTGTAGAGTTCCTTCTTCGACCGCTGTGCATGAGATGGTTCCAAAGCGGAACATAGTCCCTGGGCTGAGAATAATCTTGTTCTCGAAGGTGACGACCATTGAGCTAACTTCGATCAACGACACACCCCTACCTGGCGCGCCAGCTGTCGGTGTCTGGTGTCCGACCACACACCCGAGAATACCCTCGTGGTGCTTTTGGGTAGGACAGTGCTGCTGATCGTAGCTCGATGGTTCGCGCTAGGAGCATGAGAGAGTAAGAGAGAGAGACAGACGATTTTCTGTAGGTTTGGGCCGCTTTGAGAGACGTAATACCCTACTTCCTGGAGTGGCTCTATATGCATGGTGTGTTACAAGTGGCATCTCCTGAATGGAGAGGTGCTCATGAGATGAAAATGATGGGGGTCCCTCTAGGCCTTATATACACGACCGTGGGACACTCCCTACGCACACGATGATCATACTCTTCCAACTTATCTTCTAGCAAATAGCGAACTAACTTAGCCTATCTCAAGGAAAACCTGCCAACTTCATCCCGATCTATTCTCGACATTTGAGGGCACCAGGCACGAGAAAAACGGACGGTTCTTTTGAGATTATGCATAACACGCGGACGATCCGGGCATGAGCCCATTGCCTTCTTGGGTCGGCTCATTTTACTTGTAATCTTTGTCCGGCATACGACGAGACGATCTTTTGGGGCAATTGGTCTGTGGCCCCATACAAGAGTTTTTCGTCTTCTAGTGGACCTGGGGATATCTGTTCCCATATGTCCAACATTCAGATGCAGCATATTTTTTTGTTTGTTTGTTTGAAACAAAGAGGGTAACCAATTTTATCAAGACAGAAGGAGAAGAGTACGGGTTACAAGTTCACGAAGAAGGCTCGCGACACGTTTGTTTGTTCGTTGCCCGATCCATTTCTGAATTCAAACCCTAGAACTGGAACAAGTCGTCATTGTCAAAGAAATGCGGAGCAAACACGTGATATCCTTCTTATCCTCTTGGCCTGTTCCGGCCAACGATCGACACGAACGAAGACGACAGGGAACGGCAGCTCTCCGCTCTGGTTTCGTCGTCGCGTACGGCATATCCGAGCCGCCGCAGCAGCGCAAATTTCTATCTCACCAACGCTCCCAGTTGCAGCGACGGCATTAGAATCAGATACTACTTGCACACGGGAAACACTACCGCGTCGCTGGCTCAGTGCATACAGGAAACACTACCGCGAACTCCATTGCTGCATGTGTATTATCTATAAGACTATAAGTGGCTGCAAGCGAGGAATTTGGAGGAATCCATGGATTTGGTGACAAGAGAATCACCAAGAGATTGGAGGGGATTGAAAGTAAAATGAACTAATTTGTCTCTCATTCCCCTACAATTTTCCCGTGATCCCTTATCACCAAATAAATAGCAAGGATTTCCTCCTCCATAGATATCCTTCAATTTTTTTGGTCATCAAATCATCCCTAAATCAGATAATTAACCCCTCCGCTTCGATCCAAATCTGAATTTCGAGGGTACGTATAAGATCTTTTATTATCCATATGTAACACCCGGCTTTAAGGAACAAAGCCAGGTGCATCTCATACATGCGCCAAGAAGACAACATATATAATAACAGAGTGTATAGAGATAAATGTCATAAAACATCAGAGTACTTATTACATAGCGGAAGTCTTATTACAAAATAATATAATAAAGATAAAACGAACTAAGGATCGTCGGCGCCAATGTCGACTGAGAAACGCCACCTAGATCAGATCGAACTCCTCAGTGTTAGGCGGCTCCTCTTCGACCACCTGTTCTTCTCCTGTGGGGGGGTGTGAGACAGCAAGAGTGAGCTCACATACGTTCATAGCTCAACAAGTCGTGGGGAATAATGTGGCATGAACTCACCAAAGGTGGGAGTTCATGAAGTGTAAGGCTGATTAATAAAATAAAGGCTGAGGCTGAGCATTGCTTTTATAAGTTGGTCAAAATTTTATTAGCAATTACTAAGTGTAAGTAAATACCAAACCTTAATAATAATAGAGAAAAGTAATAGTAAAACAATCCCAAATGCGATGCAAATGTCAAATTGAATTTAAGTTCCATAATTAATCATGTGAGGGTCCGAGCCGCTCATGACCGTGAGCACGGCTAGTATACTAGTTTTACACTCTGCAGAGGTTGCGCATCTTTACCCACAAGTCGTGTATCCCATGTCGCCAGGGTTTGCAAGGCCCTTAGACACTACCGAGGTGAATGGCTAGGGATCCACTACGAGGCCTTTACAAAGTTCCACTAGCTTCCGAAAACCCGCTACAGTTTATAGGAAGTTCCAATGCAGGGTTCCTGGCTGACCGCCATCGCAGCAAAATCAACCAGGGACCTCCCTACACTGACCACTCCCCTACTGCCCTTGCCCCTTTCGGGTAAGGTAGTCTTCCACTAGCTTTCCTAATTAGTCAGCCAAGGGCGTCCCATTAAACCCTTGTGGAGCACTGTTTTCCCGGGTGGTCGCTCCATGTTCCCATTAATTTAATGATCTTAACATGAACAGCAATAATAACAAGATAATAACAGAATAATCATGAATAGTGTATCTCCATACCCAATCCACATAAAGCAATAGCAAGTACTACCCAAAAATATTTCAGGGGTGAACAAGGTATAGAGGTAATCAAAACTGGGGTAACATAAAGGCTCCCATCAAAATTAACCTATGCAGATCATTAAAATTAATAAGAACATGGCTGGGAAAAGTAAGTGATCAAGGGCACAACTTGCCTGTAATGAGCTCCTGCTCAGCTACTTCTACTCGTTGAACCTCAGTTTCCACAGTGGCTTGCTCGTCTACTCGCATCAACACAATACATACATAGTATAGCCAAAATCAACATCACACCAAACAGATGAATAAAATATACAGTAAAAATCTACACATTAAAATGAAACCATAGGAACTGGAATCACTGAATTTGGAGTTATAGAATTCAAGTTATGAATTTCCTAAGATTTAAGGTGATTATAATAGGATTAGATGATAAATTAATTTTCTAACAGAGTTCATGTCAAAACAGTGATTCTAAATGATAGAGAATAATATTACAAAATTTTAGAAATTGGAATGGGTCAATTTGGAGTTAACATGAATTTTCTATGAATTATACAAATTCTGGCATTTAATTAATACTAAAAATTCATTTTTAAATGTATTTCTCTGGTTTTATTTGTCCTCTGGACTGGGCGTCATTTTCTGGAAAATGCAGGGGCCCGCGCGTAAGTTTCCAGAGACACAACGAATAGCACCCAGAGGACCGCGGGTTGATTCACTAATATTATAAGGGTTTCTTTGCAAACTGCGCAAGCGAAGGGGTATCGGGCCGTTCTGGCCGTCCGATCGGAAATCAGGGGCCCGGATTAGATCTCTACTCCCACGAACCAGTACGCCGCACTGACCATCGGATCAAGATCCTACGACTATGGTTTTAAATAGCGAGATCGCCTGGGAACCATCCGATCGAAGATCTGCGGTCACCGTCAACTACCGCGAATGGTTATCCCCACATCTAATCACAACCGTTCGTTTGCAATCCCACGGCCGCGACTCCTTTCCTCAGCTACAACCCCACCGAACAACCACGCACGGCGGCGCCAGTGCTCCCGCGGTGGCGCCATGGCCGGCGAAGCGGCCGCATGCCATTCCGGCCCCCCAAGCTTGAACACGAGCAGCACTACTCATAGAGGAGAACAATGCGAATAAAATGGTCAAGGACTCACCGACAAATCCCACGCGGGAGGCTCTGGCCACGCGGTGCGGTCGAGGTTGAAGTCCGACGAGAAATTGCCGGCGCGCAGCTCCCCAATCGCGCCAACCGAGGCCGAGAGCACGCACCGGAGGTCGCGTAGAAGCGCCCGAACCAACAATCCCGACCGTTTCGGCGTCGTCGTCACGAAACCACGGCGGCGGAAATCCTCGTCTCTCTCTCTCTCCGCTTCTCTCTACTGGGGCCGGTGCTTGCGACCAGGGAACCTCCGGGCGGCGTTCTTATGTGCGGCAAAGGATGTCCGAGGGAGCAGGGAGGCCGTTGAACCAGCTCGGTCAACACCGGGGAAATCGCGGCGGCGGTTGCGCGCGGTTCCGGTAGAGGGAACGAGCCCGACAGCTTGGGCCCACGAGTCGGCGAGGCACGCACGAGCAGAGCGAAGGGATGGAGCGGCTGACAGCGGGTCCCCAGGCGCAGTGAGTTAATGGTCGCGGGGGCGTGGCTTGCGGCCTCTGGTGCACGGGCCCGACATGTCAGTGACCGTTGGGCGCGCGCGTGGGGATATCGCGACTGGGCCGCGCGGAATGAAACGGGTATTGGGCCGAATTGAGGTTAGCCGGCCCAGGTAAGCTTTTATTCTTTTTCTTTTTCTTTTTTTCCTTCTATTTTCTTCATTTCTAATGTTTTTAGTTTGAATTCAAATTTAGCTTCAAACCTTGTACAAATTTGTTATCAAATCATATTATGAAATGAAAAGCACAAATTCTAGAAATATATTTATATTATTTTTATTTTTATATCATTTCTCTTCTTCCTTTTAAACCCTAGTTTCCAATGTAGGGCTTAATCCAATTCCTAGTCATTTTATATTATTGTTATTTTTATTTAATGCGCAAACATATAAACTCCAACAAATGCACTTTTTCTTTATTTTAGAATAATTGTTTTATTTAGTCACTCTCAATTACATAGGTGCTCTTTTTATGATGCATATGAGACACACAAAATGAGGAGCTCTCTCTATTACTCTTGGTATACAACTTTGAGTATTACAAATCCTACCCCCCTTAAAAATAATCTCGTCCTCGAGATTTAAGGAGATCTAGGGAAAAGGTGGGGAAAATCTATACGAAGCTCTTCTTCTCTTTCCCAAGTTGCTTCATCTTCACCGTGGTGGCTCCATTGAACTTTGCACATCTTTACAACCTTATTCCTTGTAACTCGAGTCAAGGTATCCAAAATCTTGATGGGGTACTCAGCATAAGTCAAATCCTCTTGAACACTAAGGTCCTCCATTGGTAACTGTTCCTCAGGTACCCTGAGGCATTTCTTCAGCTGAGATACATGAAAGACATCATGAACATCCGCAAGATGATCCGGTAACTCCAATTGATATGCAACCTCTCCCACTCGCTTTAAGATTAAAAAGGGTCCAATAAAGCGAGGGGACAACTTTCCTTTGACTTTGAATCTCCTCATACCCCGGAGTGGTGACACCTTCAAATAGACATAATCTCCCTCCTTAAACTCAAGCATTCTTCTCCGGGTATCAGCATAACTTTTCTGCCTGGATTGTGCAGTTCTCAAATTCTCCCTTATTTGCTGAACTTGTTCCTCTGCTTCTTGTATAATCTCAGGTCCAAACAACTGCCTTTCACCAGTTTGATTCCAATACAAGGGAGTCCTGCACTTTCTGCCATACAAAGCCTCAAACGGTGACATCTTCAAGCTGGCCTGATAGCTATTATTATATGAGAACTCCGCATACGGTAGACTCTTATCCCAACTTCCACCATGCTTAAGAGCACAAGCTCTTAACATATCTTCCAGTACTTGGTTAGTCCTCTCAGTCTGCCCATCAGTCTGGGGATGGTAAGCCGAACTAAAATTCAATCTCGTATCCATTGACTCGTGCAACTTCTTCCAATACCGAGAAGTAAACTGTGATCCCCGGTCCGACACGATTTTCTTTGGCACACCATGCAGGCAGACAATCCGTGCCATGTACAACTCTGCCAACTTGGCACCTGAATACGTGGTCTTCACTGGAATAAAGTGGGCTACTTTAGTTAGCCTGTCCACAATCACCCATATAGAATCATATCCAGCAGACGTGCGGGGTAATCCAACAATGAAGTCCATGCCAATCTCTTCCCATTTCCACTCAGGTATCTTCAGTGGGTGCAATAGTCCGGTTGGCCTCTGGTGTTCAGCCTTAACTCTTTGGCATACATCGCACATAGCCACATGTGCAGCCACATCTCTCTTCAATCCATACCACCAATATTTTTGCTTTAAATCCTGATACATCTTAGTGCTCCCAGGGTGGATAGAATAAACTGAATCATGTGCTTCCTTCAATATAGTTTCCCGAAGACTATCAATTTCGGGAACACAGATCCGATTCTTGAACCATATCGTGCCTTGCTCATCCTCTGTGAACTCCGGGCCTCTACCCTCTGTTATCAAATCCTTGATCTCCTGGATCTTAGCATCACCAATCTGACCTTTACGAATTTCTTGCTCCAAGGTAGGTTCCAATTCAATAGTAACTCCTTCCGTATGTGTAACAATTCCCAGGTTGAGTCTCTCAAAATCTTTTGCTAATTCATCGGGTAGCTGGACAACGAAAGCGGAGTGAACATGCTCCTTCCGACTCAAGGCATCTGCAACCAAATTCGCCTTGCCTGGGTGATAGTGAATCTCCAAGTCATAATCCTTAATGAGCTCCAACCAACGGCGTTGCCTAAGATTGAGATCCTTCTGAGTGAATATGTACTTCAAACTCTTATGATCCGTATATACTTGGCACTTAGTTCCCATAATATAGTGTCTCCAAATCTTAAGTGCATGCACAACGGCAGCCAGCTCTAAGTCATGGGTGGGGTAGTTCAGTTCATGCTTCCGCAACTGACGAGATGCATAGGCAATCACATGACCATCTTGCATAAGCACACATCCAAGTCCTTGGCCACATGCATCACAGTAAATGTCAAATCCCTTCTGTAGGTCTGGCATAATCAATACTGGTGGCGACATTAGTCTCTCCTTCAATTGATCAAAGCTTTCTTGGCACTTCTCATCCCACTTGAATTCTCTTCCTTTCTCCAAAAGCGATGTCATGGGCTTAGCAATCTTAGAAAATCCTTCAATAAATCTCCGATAATATCCTGCGAGTCCCAAGAAACTCCGAATCTCCGTAACTGTAGTGGGCACTCTCCACTCCATTATCTCCTTTACTTTAGCAGGATCCACAGCTATTCCTCCATTAGAAATAATATGACCAAGGAATGGCACCTTGTCAATCCAAAACTCGCACTTGCTGAACTTAGCATAGAGTTGATTATCTCGTAACTTCTGTAGCACCAACCTTAGATGTTGTTCATGATCACTTTCATTCTTAGAATAGATAAGAATATCGTCGATAAACACCACGACGAATCTGTCCAAATAATCCATAAACACTTTGTTCATCAAATTCATGAAATAAGCCGGTGCATTGGTTAATCCAAACGACATAACAGTAAACTCATATAATCCATATCGAGTCGAGAATGCCGTCTTGGGAATATCCGATGGTCTAATCCTCATCTGATGGTAACCGGATCGGAGATCAATCTTCGAGAATACTCTAGCTCCTCTCATCTGGTCAAACAAATCCTCAATACGGGGTAATGGATACTTGTTCTTCACCGTGACATCATTAAGTGATCTATAGTCCACACACATTCTTTGTGATCCATCCTTCTTCTGCACAAATAACACTGGTGCTCCCCAAGGTGAGGAACTTGGACGAATGTAACCAGCCTCTTGTAACTCCGTCAACTGCTTCTTAAGTTCCTTCAACTCTTCTACGGACATTCTATATGGCCGTTTAGAAATAGGGGCGGTTCCAGGTAAGAGATCAATAACAAACTCAACTTCTCTATCAGGTGGCATCCCTGGTAACTCCTCTGGAAAGACATCCGGAAAATCTCTAACCACCCGGATGTTGTCGCCAACAAACTCCTCAGGCATAAAGAACATTGCACGCATGGATGAGGAGGTTACTGCAATATTAACTTGAAATCTTTCTCCTTTAGTGGTAGTGAGTTCTATGGTACCCCTACCACATGCTATAACGGCCTTTGCCTTTCTTAGCCATGACATACCAAGGATCAGATCTATACTGCTTGACTCTAATATTATAGCAGTAGCTCCAAATTCTCTACCCATAATGGTTAATGTCAATCTACGTGTCATTTGATTCGCCTCAACAGGCCCTTTAGGTGTAATTACTATCATGGGTTTTCTCATATTTAGCAGTGGTATTTCATTTGTGTTGGCATATCTAGTAGACATGAATGAATGTGTAGCACCAGAATCAAATAATATGGTTGCAGGAATTGTATTAACATAAAACATACCAATTACGAGGTCCCCACCATCAGGAGTATCATCAACGCTGACTTGATTCACCCTGGCTATAGAATATCCCTTGCCAGGGGTCTGTTGCTTGTTCTGAGCTGGAGTAGTAGCAATCCTCTGTGGGCAGACATTTGCATAATGACCAGTCTTCCCACACTTGAAACACGTAGTGCCTGGACTCTGTCCTGCAAACTTCGTCGGGGTGCCAGTGGGAGTAGCCTGTCGAGGAGGTGGAGTCCTCAGTGGTGATTGCTGAACTGGGCGTGGTCCTCCCGGTCGAGTCGGTGTAACCTATGGTGAACTGTAGCGAGGACGAACACTGCTGCTACCCTGTCCCTGTGAGATAGCCTTCCTCTTCAAATCACCCAGTTGAACACGCTTGTGTTCAATAGCAAGAGCCTTATCCAGTAGCCTCTGAAATGATGGAAAGGTGTGTGCAACCAGTGCATACTGCAAGGGTCCATTAAGTCCTTCAATAAAGTGCTCCTGCTTCCTTTCATCCTCAGCAACTTCCTCCGGAGCATATCTCGACAGCTGAATAAATTTGTCTCTGTACTCGCTGACCGACATGTTGCCTTGCTTCAATGCCAGAAACTCCTTCTTCTTGATCTTTATCATCCCAGCTGGAATATGGTAGTTCCTGAACTGCGTACTGAACTCTGCCCAGGTAATAGTATCAGCAGCATCGTGGGCAGCAGTATAAGAATCCCACCAATCAGCAGCAGGACCAATCAGACGTCCAGAAGCATATAAAACCTTCTCCCGGTCAGTGCATTGTGCAATGTTGAGCATCTTCTCAATTGCTTTCAGCCAATCATCTGCATCAAGTGGATCTGGCGAACTTGCAAATGTAGGTGGCTTATGACTCATGAACTCTCGATGCTTATCACGAGGTGGAACTGGTGGTGGTGGTGGAGGCAGTGGTACTTGTTGCTGTTGCTGCTGTTGTTGAAGCTGTTGTTGTAGCTGCTGTTGTTGCGCCCTCCTTTCTTGGCGTATCTCATCTCTCTCCTGGCGCAACTCCTGGCGTATGTCTTCTCTTTCCTGACGCATCTCTTGGCGTTCTTGCTGCATCTGGGCACGCATATCAGCCATAGTGTCTGCCATTTGCTGCATCACCGCCATCTGAGCAGCAACCAGTGGGTCAACTCCGCCTGGTGGAGGATTGGGAGGATTCATCTCTGCAGGCTGTGGCTGAGGTTGTCTATATATCCTCCGAGTATGTCGATTAGGAGGCAAATCAATTCCACCACCCCGCCTGGTATTTACCATCTGAGTTAGATACATATGGTAAGAAAGAGCAGTAGACAAGGCAGTAATTACAATCATGTTACTTTGGGGGATTTATTAGCTAAGCAATTTAATGTTTTACCTACCATAGCTAATTGATTACCTTATGCTGGCACATGCTAAGATGTCCATGTAATATTTCAATCAATCAAAGAAGCAAATCAGACATTGATCATCAGAACAATCAACCAATATTTTTAATGGAGAAAATAGTTTTGATTTGGTCTTAGGCTTCCTATCTCTTAAAAATGTCATAGGGTAGGGATTCCAAGGTGTGAAATCCATCTTGTCTTAGATTAGAAAAGGTAAGAAGGATCAGAGTAGAACAGTAGAAGGTGAGACAGGATCAAGATAAGTGTAGAAAGAATCAGAGTAAGGTAAGTATAGAATGAATCAGAATGAGATAAGTAGGTAAGGGTTGCCCATTTCTATCTAGGTTTCGCCCTACAGTCAACATTTCCTCTGATACCACTTCTGTAACACCCGGCTTTAAGGAACAAAGTCAGGTGCATCTCATACATGCGCCAAGAAGACAACATATATAATAACAGAGTGTATAGAGATAAATGTCATAAAACATCAGAGTACTTATTACATAGCGGAAGTCTTATTACAAAATAAAATAATAAAGATAAAACGAACTAAGGATCGTCGGCGCCAATGTTGACTGAGAAACGCCACCTAGATCAGATCGAACTCCTCAGTGTTAGGCGGCTCCTCTTTGACCACCTGTTCTTCTCCTGTGGGGGGGGTGTGAGACAGCAAGAGTGAGCTCACATACGTTCATAGCTCAACAAGTCGTGGGGAATAATGTGGCATGAACTCACCAAAGGTGGGAGTTCATGAAGTGTAAGGCTGATCAATAAAATAAAGGCTGAGGCTGAGCATTGCTTTTATAAGTTGGTCAAAATTTTATTAGCAATTACTAAGTGTAAGTAAATACCAAACCTTAATAATAATAGAGAAAAGTAATAGTAAAACAATCCCAAATGCGATGCAAATGTCAAATTGAATTTAAGTTCCATAATTAATCATGTGAGGGTCCGAGCCGCTCATGACCGTGAGCACGGCTAGTATACTAGTTTTACACTCTGAAGAGGTTGCGCATCTTTACCCACAAGTCGTGTATCCCATGTCGCTAGGGTTTGCAAGGCCCTTAGACACTACCGAGGTGAATGGCTAGGGATCCACTACGAGGCCTTTACAAAGTTCCACTAGCTTCCGAAAACCCGCTACAGTTTATAGGAAGTTCCAATGCAGGGTTCCTGGCTGACCGCCATCGCAGCAAAATCAACCAGGGACCTCCCTACACTGACCACTCCCCTACTGCCCTTGCCCCTTTCGGGTAAGGTAGTCTTCCACTAGCTTTCCTAATTAGTCAGCCAAGGGCGTCCCATTAAACCCTTGTGGTAGCACTGTTTTCCCGGGTGGTCGCTCCATGTTCCCATTAATTTAATGATCTTAACATGAACAGCAATAATAACAAGATAATAACAGAATAATCATGAATAGTGTATCTCCATACCCAATCCACATAAAGCAATAGCAAGTACTACCCAAAAATATTTCAGGGGTGAACAAGGTATAGAGGTAATCAAAACTGGGGTAACATAAAGGCTCCCATCAAAATTAACCTATGCAGATCATTAAAATTAATAAGAACATGGCTGGGAAAAGTAAGTGATCAAGGGCACAACTTGCCTGTAATGAGCTCCTGCTCAGCTACTTCTACTTGTTGAACCTCAGTTTCCACAGTGGCTTGCTCGTCTACTCGCATCAACACAATACATACATAGTATAGCCAAAATCAACATCACACCAAACAGATGAATAAAATATACAGTAAAAATCTACACATTAAAATGAAACCATAGGAACTGGAATCACTGAATTTGGAGTTATAGAATTCAAGTTATGAATTTCCTAAGATTTAAGGTGATTATAATAGGATTAGATGATAAATTAATTTTCTAACAGAGTTCATGTCAAAACAGTGATTCTAAATGATAGAGAATAATATTACAAAATTTTAGAAATTGGAATGGGTCAATTTGGAGTTAACATGAATTTTCTATGAATTATACAAATTCTGGCATTTAATTAATACTAAAAATTCATTTTTAAATGTATTTCTCTGGTTTTATTTGTCCTCTGGACTGGGCGTCATTTTCTGGAAAATGCAGGGGCCCGCGCGTAAGTTTCCAGAGAGACAACGAATAGCACCCAGAGGACCGCGGGTTGATTCACTAATATTATAAGGGTTTCTTTGCAAACTGCGCAAGCGAAGGGGTATCGGGCCGTTCTGGCCGTCCGATCGGAAATCAGGGGCCTGGATTAGATCTCTACTCCCACGAACCAGTACGCCGCACTGACCATCGGATCAAGATCCTACGACTATGGTTTTAAATAGCGAGATCGCCTGGGAACCATCCGATCGAAGATCTGCGGTCACCGTCAACTACCGCGAATGGTTATCCCCACATCTAATCACAACCGTTCGTTTGCAATCCCACGGCCGCGACTCCTTTCCTCAGCTACAACCCCACCGAACAACCACGCACGGCGGCGCCAGTGCTCCCGCGGTGGCGCCATGGCCGGCGAAGCGGCCGCATGCCATTCCGGCCCCCCAAGCTTGAACACGAGCAGCACTACTCATAGAGGAGAACAATGCGAATAAAATGGTCAAGGACTCACCGACAAATCCCACGCGGGAGGCTCTGGCCACGCGGTGCGGTCGAGGTTGAAGTCCGACGAGAAATTGCCGGCGCGCAGCTCCCCAATCGCGCCAACCGAGGCCGAGAGCACGCACCGGAGGTCGCGTAGAAGCGCCCGAACCAACAATCCCGACCGTTCCGGCGTCGTCGTCACGAAACCACGGCGGCGGAAATCCTCGTCTCTCTCTCTCTCCGCTTCTCTCTACTGGGGCCGGTGCTTGCGACCAGGGAACCTCCGGGCGGCGTTCTTATGTGCGGCAAAGGATGTCCGAGGGAGCAGGGAGGTCGTTGAACCAGCTCGGTCAACACCGGGGAAATCGCGGCGGCGGTTGCGCGCGGTTCCGGTAGAGGGAACGAGCCCGACAGCTTGGGCCCACGAGTCGGCGAGGCACACACGAGCAGAGCGAAGGGATGGAGCGGCTGACAGCGGGTCCCCGGGCGCAGTGAGTTAATGGTCGCGGGGGCGTGGCTTGCGGCCTCTGGTGCACGGGCCCGACATGTCAGTGACCGTTGGGCGCGCGCGTGGGGATATCGCGACTGGGCCGCGCGGAATGAAACGGGTATTGGGCCGAATTGAGGTTAGCCGGCCCAGGTAAGCTTTTATTCTTTTTCTTTTTCTTTTTTTCCTTCTATTTTCTTCATTTCTAATGTTTTTAGTTTGAATTCAAATTTAGCTTCAAACCTTGTACAAATTTGTTATCAAATCATATTATGAAATGAAAAGCACAAATTCTAGAAATATATTTATATTATTTTTATTTTCATATCATTTCTCTTCTTCCTTTTAAACCCTAGTTTCCAATGTAGGGCTTAATCCAATTCCTAGTCATTTTATATTATTGTTATTTTTATTTAATGCGCAAACATATAAACTCCAACAAATGCACTTTTTCTTTATTTTAGAATAATTGTTTTATTTAGTCACTCTCAATTACATAGGTGCTCTTTTTATGATGCATATGAGACACACAAAATGAGGAGCTCTCTCTATTACTCTTGGTATACAACTTTGAGTATTACACCATACATATATGAATAATCTGAAATCAAAGCAAATGCATGTTAGCACATTGAATCGGCAAAAAAAAAACCACAGGATGTGGGTTATCAGTAGATTCTATGCGGATTATATGTTTAGAATAGTAAATCCAGTTATCTTCCTACACTACAACTTGGAGAAATTCACGATTCAATGAAAAAGGCTTGTTGGTCGAGAACTCTTATTGGGTGGCTCGAGAGCAAAATTCCAGGAAAGGAGTTCGTCAGAGATGGCCAAATAACCTAACTAGACAGTTGTAAACTTTATGGAGCTTTAAAAGTTATAGTACAATTTTTTATAGCACCTCTTTTATAGCTCTAAAATCTTAAAAAACAATTTAGACATCAAGTTTAATGTTATTTACCCGCCACTATACCATGGGTTATGAGTAGCGCGGATCCTAGGGGGGGTCGCCCGGTGCCTACGATCTGGGCCTTCCAATCAGCGAAGCCTTACTCAGGATTAGTTCAGGTATGATACATATATAATATAATAACTAGCCAGTTGCCCGTGTTTTGTTACGGTTGTTATATACTCGAATATAACTATTGTTTATTTTTAAACACTAAGGTACGTGTGGTCTCGTAGTTAACCCTAAATTTTTGAAGCAAAGGGTTGTGGGTTCGAGTGCTCGCTCTGCACTATTTTTTGCGTTATGTGATGGGTGGGACCAGAGTGTCAGCACAGAGGGTGAAGCCGTGGTATCACCATTGCCCACATTAGGTTCTTAATAGATTAGTATAGATATAGATATAGACTAGCCAGGTTCTTAATATAGTACTACCCTATTGCCCGTGCTTTGCTACGGTTATTATATACTCCCCCGGTCCTATAATATAAGACGTAGCCACTTTTTGTTTTTGTCCCACGATATAAGACATGTTCTCTCTATGCATATGTTCATCAATGCAATGGTATAGAGAGAATTAAACATATCTCTTAGTCTTTGAACTAGAGGTGATTACGCCTTATATACTGGGACGGAGTGAGTATTATATAAATATGTATTGTGATATTTATTCAAATATAATTATTGTTTATTTCTAAACACTAAGGTACGTGTGGTCTGGTGGTTAGTCCTGAATTTTTAGATCATAGGGGTGTGGGTTGGAGTGCTCGTTCTGCACTATTTTTTGAGCGGTGTGGTGTGTGGGCTAGATTGTCAATGTGGACATATTGTCAATGTGGAGGGTGAAGCCGTGTGGTATCAACAGGTGTCTACATTGGGTCCTTAATAGATTAAGTATAGAAGTATAGATATAGATAGATGTTGTATTAGATGTGTTTAAGACAATGTCTATTATTTACTCATCAAGGCTAGAGGGCCACACGTAGTGCTTGTTGAATAGGGTTGCATTTCATTCTCCACCCAAAAATTGAAATTCTGAAAGGTATAATTTTCACTGACTACCTTAACCAACATATGATTAATCGTATTCAACAGCTTGATTTATATATAATTGAGATCTTGCTCGCTGTTTGTCGGCGTTTCGACCCCGGGGGGTCCCTGGACCGACGAGTAAATTGTCGCCGCGTGCCCCAGCCCAGATGGGTCGGCGCGAGGCGGAACGCGAAGGGGCGAGAGCAGCTGGAGGGAGACAGGCGTGGGAGGTGGAACCCGCGGCCTTCGTGTTAGCCCTGCGCCCAGGTCGGGTGCGCTTGCAGTAGGGGGTTACAAGCGTCCACGCGGGAGGGAGCGAGCGGCCTTGCGCGAGCGCCGTCCCGTCCTTCCCCGCGCGACCAACCCTCTGTAAGAGGGCCCTGGACCTCCCTTTTATAGGCGTAAGGAGAGGATCCAGGTGTACAATGGGGGTGTAGCAGTGTGCTAACGTGTCTAGCGGAGGAGAGCTAGCGCCCTAAGTACATGCCATCGTGGCAGCCGGAGAGGTTTTGGCACCCAGTTCGTGTGATGTCGTGGCCGTCGGAGGAGTGCTGGATCCTGGCGGAAGGACAGCTGTCGGGGCTGTCGAGTCCTTGCTGACGTCCTCTTGCTTCCGTAAGGGGGCTGAGAGCCGCCGTCATCATAGAGCGTGCGGGGCGCCATCATTACTCGTATAGTGGAGCGAGCCAGATGGGACGCCGGTCTTGCTCCCCGTAGCCTGATTCAGCTCGGGGTAGGGTAATGATGGCGCCTCCTGTTGATGTGGTCGGTCCGTGCCCTAGGTTGGGCGAGGTGGAGGCTCCTCCGAGGTCGAGGTCGAATCTGTCTTCCAAGGTCGAGGTCGAGTTCGAGCCCCCGGGTCGGACAAGGCGGAGACCGTCGGCTGAGGCCAGGGCTGAGTCCGAGCCCTGGGGTCGGGCGAAGCGGAGTTCGTCGTCCTTCGGGGCTGAGCCCGAGTCCGAGCCTTGGGGTCGGGCGGAGCAGAGTTCGTCGTCTTCCGGGGCTAAGCCCGAGTTCGAGCCCTGGGGTCGTGTCACAACCCAACCAAGTTATCGGGCCCACGTACACCAATCCTTGCCCTCAAGGCCTCGGATAGATATGTAAGTGGATCAGATAACTTACTCGAGGTGCCGAGTTTCGATGAACTCGTTCATTTCCAAGGACCATTCACGCAAAGTTGCAAATATTACAATAACCAGTCAAGAACATAAACTTTAAAAATAGGAGTTGAGCGGAAGTCTTTACAATAAGATAATATACATTAACAAGCTAATAAGTTTACAAACCATGAAGTATTTATTATTACATGCCTGAGGTAGAGTTAAAGTGCTAACTTATTACATCAACTGGGAAGAAACCATCTTCCCGCAGCACACACATAATGCACACCAGTAAAAGTCACCATTATGAGTTTAACAAAACTCATACGTGTTGATAGTTTCTCCTGCAACAACAACGGGATAAACCCTGAGTATGGAAATACTCAGCAAGACTGACCCGACTAAAAAAAACTCTCAAGGATATGCTAGTTGTTGGGAATCAAGGTGAGGCTTACCAAATTTCAAAGACTCAGTTTTGCAGAAAAGCTTACTAGTAGTGGATCCTTAAGCCAAGCTTTTACTTCACAAGTTAACTACTTTTCCTGAATCTAGATTTGCCTAATCTAGAGCATTCACTTGTCCTACACTAGCTTCATTTTAACAGCTTTAGTTTCACTTGTTATCTACGCTGAAGGTCGAAGATCCAGTCTTCATATCCGAGAAGTTCGGCGATCCGAATCGATTAATACCCAGCTGGGGATCTCCAACCACACGACATATGTAGCACTTAACCCTTGCATATGTCAACTCGCCACCGGGTTTCTCAAGACCAGAACGTGTTCACGCGACCCGAGAGCACAGTACTCCACCGTCCAGCCGTTGGCTTGGTTGGTACACGTTACTCTCGCCATGGTGCCCGCCATGTTTCCGAGAGTACAGCACCCCACCTTCCAGTCTCTTGCCACGGAGGGTACAAGCTACTCTCGCCATCTCTCCACTCTCAGTGCGTGCGAGCTGTTCTGGTATTGGTCCGACCGAGACAAAGCTTACCCATGATGAGGCATGTGGCCAGTTAAAGGGTCCTAGATCAGCAGGCCAACAATCGGAACGGTCCTTAATCGACACAGACGGGCGACCTTTCCTGCTCAACGTCTGGTCTCCCCTTAAATTATTTCTGAAACCCTGGTACCTGTCAGAGGTACCCTACTGAAATGATGAAGTCATCAAGGCCTTTGATACCTTCATCACTCCAGCCTCTTTTTCGTTGTAAAAACATGATCCATAGATCAAAACATTTTGTTCTTAGTCTATGAGCATACTAAGCACATCTAGCTTTTTAAAACAGGTATCAAGGATGGTAATCAATTGTTCAAGGAAGTTATGCAACAAAGGTTTAATCATTCAACTCCTACCACCTAATGCAGCATATAAGTGATAAAAGTTTAAAAACAGCAAGGAGGTGGCAAATGCACCGGGGCTTGCCTTGGTGAGGAGGAGAGTCGGGCTCTTCTACCAGGATATTACAGTTAGCAGCAAATCCAAATGGGGCACCTTCTGGAGGACCTTCACTGACAACCTCAGTTGGAGAAGGTTCCGATGGAGGAACAGGTTCCCCTTCCACTTCCACTTCAAATTCTTCTTCAAAGTGCTCTACAAGTCAATTCGAAGTACATGAATGCGTATGTAATGATATGCTATGCAAACTCTTGCTTGGGGAGAGGTAGAAAATTTTAAATACTTTTAATTAAGCATACAGTGATTATACACATGGTTCTAGGTTTCTTAATAGTGGCCCAAAATTATCAAATTAAACTTACTTCAAACAATTAGAGGACTAAATAGATTAAAGTTTACTAAACTAGTTTCTGGTTCTCTAAGTAAATTAAACTTAAACAGACTCAAATTTCTACCAGGAGCTATTCTAAGGGTATATAATGTTTCTACAAATTTTCATAAATTTTGGAGCGCTGGTTTCATTTCTACAATTCATTTATGCATTCCAGGGGCACTTTTAATTACCCAAAAATTTAATTATTGCTGCATAATTCCTAAAACTGTTCCTAGCAGAAATTACAAAATTTTGCGGATTCAACAAAATTGGTTTCACAATTTTTGCATTTTTCTACATTTTTTGGTGCTTTTTACAAGTTGTCAACTAGAAGAAAAAGGAAAAACTGCTATATTGACTGGGCCAAAACCGACCCGTGCAGCCAACTAACAGTGGAGGAACTGGCCCCGCGCCGGCGCTGTGCAATTTTGTGCAATTACCCTCATTGCATCAGCTAACCAAATAAAGGTCATATGTCCTATTTGATTGTTTCACTGACCTTAGCACTGAGATCCCTGTCTTTTTGCTTATTCACAAACTCAAGTCCACGATAGTGACTCCGGTGACCCTAAGCCGGGCACGAGGTTGCGCGCTCACAACAAGCCCACGCCGGCCATCTCTAGCAAGGATTTACATTCTTAAACGTCACCCGAGCCCGACCCGACCTAACCCTTAAGCGATTCGGATTCAAATAGTCTAGGCTGCCCAGATCACGGCGACGGCTGACATACCAAACTCTGGCGTGCACGAACTAGGGTCTAGGACCTCGAAGTGTTCCATTCACGGTTATGGTGAGTCTCAGGGATTGGTCTAGTGCACTATGCCCACATAGATTTATCCAGGGAGAGTACAGTTTAATCAGCCCACGCGAAGCTGGTCCGCCACGGCGTGCTAGACAGACCCGACGGCGTTCTGGCCGGAGTATTACGGTAACGTTCAAACGAGCAACGCCCTTAGCATCACTATCATACATGTATTATGAAACGTGAGCAAAACGAGCAGATTACCTCCCAGGAAAAGCTGACCACGCGGAGGTGAGTGATTCGAGGAACGAAGTCACCACGCGCGCCCAGAACTCCGCGGTTCAGTTAAAGCAACGGAGCCAAAGGGTTGAGAAAACGTCCAGGAAGTAATTTAAGTGCAGAAGAACGGTATGATACGGTGAGAAGACTATGGGGACAGCCGAAACGTGAGTGAGTTCAGGTGTTGAACTTTAATACACTATGAGAGAGCATAGGAGTTATCGGCTTGGTTGAGGCTTCCTTTAGGCTTTCAGGGGGAATAACCGGTGCTAACATGATCATAATACTATGCATGACCACCACGTAGAGGTAGATGTACAGGAAAACTGCAGAGGTGGTAAATTCTCCCATGGACAGCAAACCAGCACAGTACAAGCAGGTGAGTCACTGCTGTCAGGCTGCAGGTTGGTCTAATCCAAAACCTTCCCCCTTTGGGCTGTAAAAATCGTCCATGTGACCCCCCCTTTTTACAGAACGAAATTCTTGTTGTTTTGCACTTATCCAAAGTCATCTGGAAACAGCTAGTGGATGCAGATCTGTTTCCTAAGATATTTTCAGACTGCCTGATCTAGTTTAATCTACAGCAGCAGCCACCTTGTCCCCTCCGTTTCTCCAATTTCTTTATAATGACAGAGCTAACTCTCCACATCAAACTTCTTCCCTGAACATTGGTCTTTTAATTTCTTGTAGACTTCCAGAGTCAATATCTTACAGGTTTCGAGTTATAGAGCCCCAAAGTGAGGCATATCACACAGAAACCATAATTTCAGTTTACTGAAACTGAACCCAGAATTGCAGACTGTCAAGGCAACTTTGAGGGTATTTAACTACTTATTTTACATGGTACCAAGTTAATCATTGTTAAGTAAACTTGTACACCAATATGTACTCTTCAACTTTTCTATAAAGATTCTAGTCCAAAACCAATTAGAATAAGCACCACCCAGCTCCAAAGTTGAGTCCAGCACTGAAATTCAGATCTGATCACCATTCATTATCTGAAACTCCGAAGGTCTGACAGCCCATCTGTAAGCGCCATTTTCTGCGATTTTTGTGTAGAACCAGGCCAGCCTTCCTTAAGCAAACTTGTGCCCTGATAGGTAATCTACAATTTCTCTATAGCAAATATGGCCCAATACTCCACTAATCATCCACAAAAAGGGCCCCAATGTTAGACCAATTATACACATTTCTAAAATCTGAACTGCACTAAGTTTGAAATTTCAGATTTAAGGATATGATCTTTGGGCTAAGTTTTTCCACCAGTTTTATACAGCATTAGTGGCATGACCCTTAATAAAATATGCACACCACAGTATGGGCTTTCACTTTGGTACAGCACTCATAGCCCAGAATTACATGGATCAGCCCTTAAGGAGTACCCCAAATCTGCTTCAGACTGAAAAATCAGCAGGACTGAATTTTTATCTAAGTCTGATTTTCCAAACTGAACACTGCATCTTTAGGCTCCTTTTTCTACCAGTTCCATGTAGATTTAGAGCTTCAATACTTAATAAAAGTTGTTCTCCTATAGTTACTCTACAAGTTTACTATAGCAACCTTTTGCCAAAAGCATCCAGATTAAAACATACAGGGGTCCAGAAATAGGTAAACCAAACTGTTTTTAGTTGAACCAAAACTGTATTAAATCTGAAATCTGCAAATTACTCCAAATTTCTCTTCAAAACTTGAAAATCTCAACACATGAAAATTGTTTGGTTTTGTAAACTCTACAACTTTGGTATTTTGATTTTTGGCAAATTATGGCTAGATCTCAGATTTCACTTTTGAGCTCAAAACTGGAGTTTTTCAAACTATGTTTTCCACTCTATCCATCACCACATCTCCTTTTGAGTTTTTCTTGGTCCTAGTGAATCCAATATAAGTGTGTTACAATACAAAGATGCCAATGCATATGATGTCATGCCAAGTTTTAGTTTCCAATAACACCAGGGGTGTTACAGGTCGGGCGGAGCGGAGTTCGTCGTCTTCCGGGGCTGAGCCCGAGTCCGAGCCCTGGGGTCGGGCGGAGCGGAGTTCGTCGTCTTCCGGGGCTGAGCCCGAGTCCGAGCCCTGGGGTCGGGCGGAGCGGAGTTCGTCGTCTTCCGGGGCTGAGCCCGAGTCCGAGCCCAGGGGTCGGGCGAAGCGGAGTTCGTCGTCTTCCGGGGCTGAGCCCGAGTCCGAGCCCTAGGGTCGGGCGGAGCGGAGTTTCCCATGGCGCCTAGGCCGGACTTGGCTGCTGTCAGCCTCACTCTGTCGAGTGGCTCAGCAGTCGAAGCGGCGCAGGCAGCGCTGTCCTCTTGTCAGACCAGTCAGTGGAGCGGCGAAGTGACTGCAGTCACTTCGGCTCTGTCGACTGGAGGGCGTGCGTCAGGATAAAGGTGTCAGGCCACCTTTGCATTAAATGCCCCTGCGGTTTGGTCGGTTGGCGTGGCGATTTGGCCAAGGTTGCTTCTTGGTGAAGACTGGGCCTCGGGCGAGCCGAGGGTGTGTCCGTTGCTGGAGGGGGTCCTCGGGCGAGACGTAGATCCTCCGGGGTCGGCTGCCCTTGCCCGAGGCTGGGCTCGGGCGAGGCGTGGTCGCGTCCCTCGAATGGACCAATCTTTGACTTAATCGCACCCATCAGGCCTTTGCAGCTTTGTGCTGATGGGGGTTACCAGCTGAGATTTAGGAGTCTTGAGGGTACCCCTAATTATGGTCCCCGACAGTAGCCCTCGAGCCTCGAAGGGAGTGTTAATACTCGCTTGGAGGCTTTTGCCGCACTTTTTTGCAAGGGGACCAGCCTTTTTTTGGTTGCATTTTATTCCGGTGGGTGCGCGCGAGCGCACCCGCCGGGTGTAGCCCCCGAGGCCTCGGAGGAGTAGTTTGACTCCTTCGAGGTCTTAGTGCGTTTCGCAACACTTCGGCTGGTCTGGTTGTTCCCTCATGCGAGCTAGCCGTAGCCCGGGTGTACGGTCGGGTCCCAAGTTCTCGGGCTGGTATGTTGACGCTGTCAACGGTTTGGCTGGAGCCGGGTTTGCAAGAGCAGCCCCCGAGCCTCTGCACAGGGCGAGAGGACGGTCAAGGACATACTTGACTTTTTTACATACGCCCCTGCGTCGCCTTTCCGCAAGGAGGAGGGGGGAAAGCGCCATGTTGCCCTCGGAGGGCGCCGAACATGGTGTCTCCGGTGAGCTGCTGGCGGGTAATCCGAGTGGACGCCTGTGCCCCATTTGTTAGGGGTCGGCTAGAGGCCCGGAGGCGCGCTCCAAAAGTACCTGCGGTTGATCTGCCGGACCCGGTCCCCTTTTGACGGGGTCCGAGGGCTCGATGCCTCCCTCTGATGGGATTCCGTTACAAGATCGTTCCCGCTGGTCTTGGAAATGTCCTAGGGTACCTCGGAAGCGTAGCCCGAGCCTTGGTTATGTATCGAACGTACCCAGGGTCATCCCTCGCTCTGTGTCTGAGGCGACTGTGAACCCTTCGAGGGCCAGCCTACGAACCCCTGATCAGTAGTGGGCGCGGAGCCCGAGTGGCCTGAGGCGGCCGTTGAACCCTTCCGAGGGGCCAGCCATCGAACCTCTGACCAGTAGTGGGAGCAGAACCCAAGCGCTCTGAGGCGGCCGTTGAACCCCTCCGAGGGGCCAGCCTTTGAACCTCTGATCAGTAGGGAGGCTCGGGGCCTGTTTCCTTCACGGAGAAGGATCCTTTTCGGGGTATCCCCCTTTCCCGGTCCCTGTTGCAAGAGAGAGAAAGAGGAAAAGGATACGAAATCGAATGACGTGGCGTACCTTTTTCGACGCGGTCATTATGGCGAAGGCGAAGCGTCGCTTGCTTCTCCTGCCTGAGGCGCCGCCTGTCCCGCCGCGGAGTTAATGCGACGGGGCGAGTGGTTCATGGGGCGGCTGTTGAGCGTGCGCGAGCCGTTCGAGGAACGGAACACGGGCGCGCCGTCTTCACGCCGTGAGAGAGGGTTCTCTCGCTGCCCCTGGATGGGACGTAAGCTTGGCTGACGACGTGACCGCTGCTCCTGCCCGCCTGCCATCGCCATTACTGCCGGCCCATTTTTGGCCATATTGACCGTCGCGCCTGGCTGGCACTGCTGGGTCATACGCAGGGTTGCCTCGAGTCGCGGTACTGGTTCCGCAGTCGAGGAGGCGCGGTAGTGGTGCGAGTGGCGGTGCGGTTGCTCGCACGTAGCAACCGGCACGCCGGTCGCATGACGTGTGGGCCTGGGCCTCCATGCTGGGCGCGTTGGAGTCGAAGGGGCGCGCCCACTTGGCGCGGTTGCATGCCGACTGCATGGCTGTCCACCCTTCCACCCGCTGGTCTGGGCGAAAGTGGGGGAATGCTTGTAACCGCTGGGCAGTCGCATGCCCTGCGCGCGGCGGTTTGGCTCCTTCTGCCCTGGACCAGCTTGCATGACGCGTGGGGCCCAGCCCCCGTGTCGTAGGGGGAGGACCTTGGAGCGTGTTGGAGAAGACTCAGCCCGCAACGGCTGAGGACGCAAGTGGGGAGAGTTGCCTTTAAAAGGAGGGTGACCCCCTTGAAAGACGACCATGTCTTCGCGTTCCCTTATGCGTCGTCTCTTTCCACCTTCCGAGCCCCCGGATGGGGGACGCCCGCAATCCTTCCGTCTTGTCGTCGGAGGAACGCAACTTCGTGGAAGTTGGTACCTTCCAGCCATCGTTCGGCTTCAAGGATTTTCATCAGGCAGCCCGACCGCATCCCCTCACCGGTGGTCACCCAAGACGATGACCTCCAGTTTGATGGTGGGGAGAAGCGAACCGGGCTGTGGCCTCCGCCCCACCCTCAGCTTCAAGGATCTTCATCATCCTTGCTGGGGCGGAGGGTGAGGCGAGCCGGGGGGCTGCCTCCGCGTGGGTCGGTAACCCTTTTCTTCCCCCGGCGTCTGGGGGAGAAAGACATCTTCCAGCTCCGTGGAGGCTTCCCTCAGCCACGCCGGGGAAGGCGGACCGTCGCTGCCCAGCCAGGGTGCAGCATTCCGTCCTCCGTCCGGACGATGGTCGCGCCGCGTACGGGCCGGCCACGTCCAGGCCTTCCTCACGCCGACAGCCGTGCCAGAGGGTCGCCCAGCACGTCGTGCGCCGCGAGGGTGGCGCTCATGTTCTGGGTGCCCCAGCGAGGGCGAGGATTTGCCGGTGCGCCTTGAGGCGCCCGGCGCCCGCTGGAGCGGTGTTGAGGTGGTGGCAGCCGGAGAAGGCTTCTCTGCCGACGAGATTGCCAACTCCGCCTGCACCTCCGGGCCTCCGTCCCTCGGCTTGAATGGCTGGTTCTCGTCCTTCGTGGGCGAGAGCCCTCTTGTCGCAGCACCCGCCCGGAAGCCGTTGCTGCAGCTATTTCGCCACCCGGGGTGGAGGTCATTGTCGCTGCTGCCGGAGTGGGTGGCGGTGAGCCAGCTAGAGCCTTGTCGCCCCGCGGGTCCTCCAGTGTGAGGGGTTGTTCGTACCCGCGGGGGCGGAACCGGAGTTCCGTTTGTAATGGCACTTTGAGTGCCGGTGTCTCGTTCATTGCGGCTGTCGGGGCCTGAACATGAATGTATCTTCGGCACGGAGCCGTGTTTTTCCTTCATTTCGAGCACTAAGACTCGCCTGTTGGTTATCTGAACCGCTTCACCAAGCGTGAGTCACCTCGTGCGAAGGTGATGAGTGAGGTATCCGTATCCCAGAGGCGTAGGAGTCCCTCGGCTCGGTCGGCCTTGCTGTCCGAGGCCTCGGGGTGGCCGGCCGAGCCGTCTACTCGAGCCGGATTCCTGGAGAAGACCCTGGCGGCGATGGCCCGGGTGTGGTGCTGATGTCGTCCTTCGGGGTGGAGATCCTCCAACCGCGTCGCCGTCCGAGGCTAGGTCAGACCCCGTCGAAGGTGTAGTTGACGCCTGAAAGGGAAATATGCCCTTGGGCCATTTCTAAGTATTTTGGTGATTTAGTGTCCAACACAAGTGCCTAAGTGTAAAATGGTGGACAAAGTACAAATCAAGGATAAAGGTATGTTTCTCAGACTTAGTACATTGTTTTAGAGACTAATGTATTGTGTCTAAGTGCTGGAAACAGGAAAAGACCAACTGGAAATGCCTTGGCTCGAGCAGCCAAGACTTTGCTCAGTCTGGAGCACCGGACTGTCCGGTGGTGCACCGGACAGTGTCCGGTGCGCCAGGCTGGCTCTGGCGAACAGGCTACTCTCGGGACTTCGACGGCGGTGTACGGCTATAATTCACCGGACTGTCCGGTGGGCCGTTCACAGGCGAACTCGTCGCTCTCGGGAATTCATCGGCGACGTACGGCTATAATTCACTGGACTGTCCGGTGAGCCAACGGTCGGCCGGGCCAACGGTCGGCCGCGCAATCTGCGCGGGACACGTGGCTGAGCCAACGGCTAGAAAGAGGCACCGGACTGTCCGGTGTGCACCGGACATGTCCGGTGCGCCAACGGCTCTCAGGCTGCCAACGGTCGACTACGCTATTTATGGAAGGAAATCGGGCACCGGACAGTGTCCGGTGTGCACCGGACTGTCCGGTGCGCTAGTCGACAGAAGGCAAGATCAGCCTTCCTAGATTGCTCTTAACGGTCCCTAGCTGCCTTGGGGCTATAAAAGGGACCCCTAGGCGCATGGAGGAGTACACCAAGCATTCCTACAACATTCCTAAGCACCAAGACATTGATTTCGCGCCTTTGATTCTTTGCGATAGCAATTAGAGCTCTAGTTGAGTGGTGAACTCATTGAGTTGTGTTGTGAGCTCTCGTTGCGACTTTTGTGCGTGGTGTTGCTATGATTTCTTGTCTTGAGTGTGTTTCTAATCCCTCCCTTGCTCCGTGCTTCTTTGTGATCTTGAAGTGTAAGGGCGAGAGGCTCCAAGTTGTGGAGATTCCTCGCAAACGGGATTGAGAAAAAGCAAGCAAAACACCGTGGTATTCAAGTGGGTCTTTGGACCGCTTGAGAGGGGTTGATTGCAACCCTCGTCCGTTGGGACGCCACAACGTGGAGTAGGCAAGCGTTGGTCTTGGCCGAACCACGGGATAACCACCGTGCCATCTCTGTGATTGATTTCTTGTGGTTATTGTGTTTTGACTCCTCTCTAGCCACTTGGCATTTACTGTGCTAACGCTTAACCAAGTTTTTGTGGCTTAAGTTTTCAAGTTTTACAGGATCACCTATTCACCCCCCTCTAGGTGCTCTCAATTGGTATCAGAGCCGTTCTCTTCACAAAGGGACTAACCGCCCGAAGAGATGGATCCTAAGGGGAAGGGTATCGTGATCAACGATAAAGAGAAGGAATCCTTCGTCAACGAGCCGAAGGATGACAAGCCTACCGACTCCGGATCAGGCCATAGACGGAAAGATGGGAATAAGAAGACAAGGCGCATCAAGGAAATTGTCTACTACGACGACAGCGATGAGTCTACTTCTTCCCAAAAGGACGACGACCACAACGACTACGAGAGAAGGAAACCGGTTAATTCGAACTTTTCTTTTGACTACTCTCGTATTCCGCAAAGTTCAAATTCACATTTGCTCTCCATTCCTCTCGGCAAGCCTCCACACTTTGATGGGGAGGACTACGAATTTTGGAGCCACAAAATGCATAGTCACTTATTCTCTCTCCATCCTAGTATATGGGAGATTGTAGAGAGTGGAATGCACTTTGATAGCTCGGATAGTCCCATTTTTATTAATGAACAAATTCATAGAAATGCACAAGCTACTACTGTGTTGTTAGCCTCCTTGTGCAGGGACGAGTATCACAAAGTGAGCGGCTTGGACAATGCCAAGCAGATCTGGGACACCCTCAAGATTTCTCATGAGGGGAACGACGTCACCTTGCTCACCAAGATGGAGTTGGTGGAGGGCGAGCTTGGACGATTCACTATGATAAGGGGCGAGGAGCCGACACAAACATACAACCGACTCAAGACCCTTATCAACAAAATAAGGAGCTACGGAAGCACGCGATGGACGGACCACGACGTCGTCCGATTGATGCTAAGGTCCTTTACCGTTCTTGATCCTCATTTGGTGAATAATATTCGTGAGAATCCCAGGTACACCAAAATGTCGCCCGAAGAAGTCCTTGGAAAATTCGTAAGCGGGCGAATGATGATCAAGGAGGCAAGGTACGTGGACGACGCATTAAATGGTCAAATCAACGAGCCTCAACCCCTTGCTCTCAAGGCAACAAGAAGCAAGGAGGTGCTACCTAGCAAGGTGGCACAAATTGAGGCGGCCGGACTTAATGATGAAGAGATGGCCCTCATCATCAAGAGATTCAAGACGGCGCTTAAGGGTCACAAGGGACAGCCAAGCAAGACTAAAGCCAAGGGGAAGCGCTCATGCTTCAAATGCGGTAAGATTGGTCATTTTATTGCTAACTGTCCCGATAATGAAAGTGACCAGGAACACGGGAGCAAGAGGGAAAAGAAGAAAAATTACAAGAAGGCCAAGGGCGAGGCACATCTAGGAAAGGAGTGGGATTCGGATTGCTCCTCCTCCGACTCCGACAATGAAGGACTCGCCGCCACCGCCTTCAACAAGTCATCCCTCTTCCCCAACGAGCGTCACACATGCCTTATGGCAAGGGAGAAGAAGGTATGTAGTCGAAACTCTACTTATGCTTCTTCAAGTGAGGACGAATCTAGTGATGAGGATGAAATAGATTATTCATGTTTATTTAAGGGCCTAGATAGGACCAAGGTAGATAAAATTAATGAATTGATTGATGCCTTGAATGATAAGAATAGGCTTTTAGAAAAACAAGAGGACTTGTTATATGAAGAACATGACAAATTTGTAGAAGCACAAAAATCTCATGCCTTAGAAGTTAAGAGAAATGAAATGCTTTCTTGTGAATTATCTTCTTGCCATGAGACAATTTCTAGCTTAAGAAGCATTAATGATGATTTGAATGCTAAGTTAGAAATAGCTAGTAAATCAACAACTTGTGTAGAAAATGTTGTTATTTGCAATAGATGTAAAGATTTTGATATTGATGCTTGTAGTGAACACATAGCTTCTATTGCAAAGTTAAATGATGAAATGGCTAGTCTTAATGCCCAACTTAAGGCTAGCAAAAGTGATTTTGATAAACTAAAATTTGCTAGGGATGCCTACACGATTGGTAGACACCCCTCAATTAAGGATGGGCTTGGCTTCAAGAGGGAAGCCAAGAACTTAACAAGCCATAAGGCTCCCATCTCCGCCAAGGAGAAAGGGAAGGCCCCTATGGCAAGTAGTACTAAAAAGAACCATGCTTTTATATACAATGATAGAAGACAATCCCATAGGAGTTGTAATGCTTTTGATTCACATGCCTATGATTCTTATGCTATGTTTGCTCCCAGTTCTTCCTATATGCATAGTAGAGATTTGCCTAGGAAAAATATTCATCATGTGCCTAGAAAGAATGTTGCTCATGTTCCTAGAAAAGTTATGAATGGACCCTCTACAATTTATCATGCTTTAAATGCTTCCTTTGCTATTTGTAGAAAGGATAGGAAGATAGTTGCTAGGAAATTAGGGGCAAAATGTAAGGGTGATAAAACTTGCATTTGGGTCCCTAAGACAATTTTGACTAACCTTGTAGGACCCAACAAGAGTTGGGTACCTAAGACCCAAGCCTAAATTAGCCTTGCAGGTTTATGCATCCGGGGGTTCAAGCTGGATTATCGACAGCGGATGCACGAACCATATGACGGGGGAAAAGAAGATGTTCACCTCCTACGTCAAGAATAAGGATTCCCAAGATACAATCATATTCGGTGATGGGAACCAAGGCAAGGTGAAAGGTTTAGGCAAGATTGCAATATCAAATGAGCACTCTATCTCTAATGTGTTTTTAGTTGAGTCTCTTGGATATAATTTACTATCTGTCAGTCAATTATGTAATATGGGTTATAATTGTTTATTCACAAATGTAGATGTGTCTGTCTTTAGAAGATGTGATGGTTCACTAGCTTTTAAGGGTGTACTAGACGGCAAACTTTATTTAGTTGATTTTGCAAAAGAGGAGGCCGGTCTAGATGCATGCTTAATTGCTAAGACTAGCATGGGCTGGCTGTGGCATCGCCGCTTAGCACATGTGGGGATGAAGAACCTTCACAAGCTTCTAAAGGGAAACACGTGATAGGTTTGACTAACGTGCAATTCGAAAAAGATAGACCTTGTGCAGCTTGTCAAGCAGGTAAACAAGTGGGAGGAGCACATCACAGCAAGAATGTGATGACCACTTCAAGACCTCTGGAGATGTTGCATATGGACCTCTTCGGACCTGTCGCCTATCTGAGCATAGGAGGAAGTAAGTATGGTCTAGTTATTGTTGATGACTTTTCCCGCTTCACTTGGGTGTTCTTTTTGCAGGATAAGTCTGAAACCAAAGGGACCCTCAAGCGCTTCCTAAGGAGAGCTCAAAATGAGTTTGAGCTCAAGGTGAAGAAGATAAGAAGCGACAACGGGTCCGAATCCAAGAATCTTCAAGTGGAGGAGTTCCTTGAGGAGGAGGGGATCAAGCACGAGTTCTCCGCTCCCTACACACCTCAGCAAAATGGTGTGGTAGAGAGGAAGAACATGACGCTCATTGATATGGCGAGGACTATGCTTGGAGAGTTCAAGACCCCCGAGTGTTTTTGGTCGGAAGCCGTGAACACGGCTTGCCACGCCATCAACAGGGTCTATCTTCACTGCCTCCTCAAGAAGACCTCATACGAGCTGCTAACTGGTAACAAACCCAATGTATCGTACTTTCGTGTATTTGGGAGTAAATGCTACATTCTAGTGAAGAAGGGTAGGAATTCCAAATTTGCTCCCAAAGCTGTAGAAGGTTTTTTATTAGGTTATGATTCAAATACAAAGGCGTATAGGGTCTTCAACAAATCATCGGGTTTGGTTGAAGTCTCTAGCGACGTTGTATTTGATGAGACTAATGGCTCTCCAAGAGAGCAAGTTGTTGATCTTGATGATGTAGATGAAGAAGACGTTCCAACGGCCGCGATACGCACCATGGCGATTGGAGATGTACAGCCTCAGGAACAATTGGAGCAAGATCAACCGTCTTCCTCAACTATGGTGCATCCCCCAACCCAAGATGACGAACAGGTACCTCAAGTGGAGGCGCATGATCAAGGGGGAGCACAGGATGTTCAAGTTGAAGAGGAAGAAGCACCTCAGGCACCTCCAACCCAAGTTCGAGCGACGATCCAAAGGGATCATCCCGTCGACCAAATTTTGGGTGATATTAGCAAGGGAGTAACTACTCGCTCGAGATTAGTTAATTTTTGTGAGCATTACTCCTTTGTCTCTTCTATTGAGCCTTTCAGGGTAGAAGAGGCCTTGCTAGATCCGGACTGGGTGTTGGCCATGCAGGAGGAACTCAACAACTTCAAGCGCAATGAAGTTTGGACACTGGTGCTTCGTCCCAAGCAAAATGTTGTGGGAACCAAGTGGGTGTTCCGCAACAAACAGGACGAGCACGGGGTGGTGACGAGGAACAAAGCTCGACTTGTGGCAAAAGGTTATGCCCAAGTCGCAGGTTTGGACTTTGAGGAGACTTTCGCTCCTGTGGCTAGGCTAGAATCAATTCGTATTTTGCTAGCATATGCCGCTCACCATTCTTTCAGGTTGTACCAAATGGATGTGAAGAGCGCTTTCCTCAACGGGCCAATCAAGGAGGAGGTGTACATGGAGCAACCCCCTGGCTTCGAGGATGAACGGTACCCCGACCACGTGTGTAAGCTCTCTAAGGCGCTCTATGGACTTAAGCAAGCCCCAAGAGCATGGTATGAATGCCTTAGAGACTTTTTAATTGCTAATGCTTTCAAGGTTGGGAAAGCCGATCCAACTCTTTTTACTAAGACTTGCGATGGTGATCTTTTTGTGTGCCAAATTTATGTCGATGACATAATATTTGGTTCTACTAACCAAAAGTCTTGTGAAGAGTTTAGCAGGGTGATGACGCAGAAATTCGAGATGTCGATGATGGGCGAGTTGAACTACTTCCTTGGGTTCCAAGTGAAGCAACTCAAGGACGGCACCTTCATCTCCCAAACAAAGTACACGCAAGACTTGCTAAAGCGGTTTGGGATGAAGGACGCCAAGCCCGCAAAGACGCCGATGGGAACTGACGGACACACCGACCTCAACAAAGGAGGTAAGTCCGTTGATCAAAAAACATACCGGTCCATGATAAGTTCTTTGCTTTATTTATGTGCTAGTAGACCGGATATTATGCTTAGCGTATGCATGTGTGCTAGATTTCAATCCAATCCTAAGGAGTGTCACTTAGTAGCTGTGAAGCGAATTCTTCGTTATTTAGTCGCTACGCCTTGCTTCGGGATCTGGTATCCAAAGGGGTCTTACTTTGACTTGATTGGGTACTCAGATTCCGACTTTGCTGGATGTAAGGTCGATAGAAAGAGTACATCGGGGACGTGCCAATTCTTAGGAAGGTCCCTGGTGTCGTGGAACTCTAAGAAACAAACTTCTGTTGCCCTATCCACCGCTGAGGCCGAGTACGTTGCCGCAGGACAGTGTTGTGCGCAACTACTTTGGATGAGGCAAACCCTCCGGGACTTTGGCTACAATCTGAGCAAAGTCCCACTCCTATGTGACAATGAGAGTGCTATCCGAATAGCGGAAAATCCTGTTGAGCACAGCCGCACAAAGCACATTGACATCCGGCATCACTTTTTGAGAGACCACCAGCAAAAGGGAGATATCGAAGTGTTTCATGTTAGCACCGAGAACCAGCTAGCCGATATCTTTACCAAGCCTCTAGATGAGAAGACCTTTTGCAGGCTGCGTAGTGAGCTAAATATCTTAGATTCGCGGAACTTGGATTGAATTGTAGCATACATGTGTTTGTGCCCTTGATCATGTTCATTCTGCATTTTGTTGCTTACTATGGTGCTCAAGTTGTACAAACAATCCCTGGACCTCACAAGTCCTTTTGCAAGTGATGCACATATTTAGGGGGAGCTGTGCTACAACTTGACCCTTTGAGACTAACCATATGCTTGAGTTTGCTTGTTTTAGTCTCAAAGGAGTTTTGAAAGGGAAAAGGTGGACTTGGACCATGAAAGACTTCCACTGCACTCCGATGAGAGGGTAACTTATTCCAAGTTCATCTCATGTCCTCTTATTGCCTTTGAGTTCTCATTTGAAGATTTTGGTGATGCAATGGGGTTAAAGGGCCAAGATTGATCCCGTTTTGGTGCTTGATGCCAAAGGGGGAGAAAATAAAGGCCAAAGCAATAGATGGATCAGCTACCACTTGAGAAATTTTGAAAAGAGTAGAATAGAAGTAGAATAGAGCTTCTGGTTTGTCAAAACTCTTTTATTGTCTCTTATGTCAAAAGTTGGCCTCTTGTGGGGAGAAGTGTTGATTATGGGAAAAAGGGTGAGTTTTTGAAATCCTTGATCAAATTTCTTTGGAAAACCTCTCTTTATGTCTCTACAAGTGGATTTGACTTAGAGATAGGAATTTGAGTTTGATTTGCAAAAACAAACCAAGTGGTGGCATAGAGTGATCCATATATGTCAAATTTGAATCAAAACAATTTGAGTTCTTATTTGAATTGCTTTTGTACTTGTTCTACTTGCTTTATATTGTGTTGGCATAAATCACCAAAAGGGGGAGATTGAAAGGGAAATATGCCCTTGGGCCATTTCTATGTATTTTGGTGATTTAGTGTCCAACACAAGTGCCTAAGTGTAAAATGGTGGACAAAGTACAAATCAAGGATAAAGGTATGCTTCTCAGACTTAGTACATTGTTTTAGAGACTAATGTATTGTGTCTAAGTGCTGGAAACAGGAAAAGACCAACTGGAAATGCCTTGGCTCGAGCAGCCAAGACTTTGCTCAGTCTGGAGCACCGGACTGTCCGGTGCGCCAGGCTGGCTCTGGCGAACAGGCTGCTCTCGGGACTTCGACGGTGGTGTACGGCTATAATTCACCGGACTATCCGGTGTGCACCGGACTGTTCGGTGGGCCGTTCACAGGCGAACTCGTCGCTCTCGGGAATTCATCGGCGACGTACGGCTATAATTCACCGGACTGTCCGGTGAGCCAACGGTCGGCCGGGCCAACGATCGGCCGGGCCAACGGTCGGCCGCGCAATCTGCGCGGGACACGTGGCTGAGCCAACGGCTAGAAAGAGGCACCGGACTGTCCGTTGTGCACCGGACATGTCCGGTGCGCCAACGGCTCTCAGGCTGCCAACGGTCGACTACGCTATTTATGGAAGGAAATCGGGCACCGGACAGTGTCCGGTGTGCACCGGACTGTCCGGTGCGCCAGTCGACAGAAGGCAAGATCAGCCTTCCTAGATTGCTCTTAACGGCCCCTAGCTGCCTTGGGGCTATAAAAGGGACCCCTAGGTGCATGGAGGAGTACACCAAGCATTCCTACAACATTCCTAAGCACCAAGACATCGATTTCGCGCCTTTGATTCTTTGCGATAGCAATTAGAGCTCTAGTTGAGTGGTGAACTCATTGAGTTGTGTTGTGAGCTCTCGTTGCGACTTGTGTGCGTGGTGTTGCTGTGATTTCTTGTCTTGAGTGTGTTTCTAATCCCTCCCTTGCTCCGTGCTTCTTTGTGATCTTGAAGTGTAAGGGCGAGAGGCTCCAAGTTGTGGAGATTCCTCGCAAACGGGATTGAGAAAAAGCAAGCAAAACACCGTGGTATTCAAGTGAGTCTTTGGACCGCTTGAGAGGGTTGATTGCAACCCTCGTCCGTTGGGATGCCACAACGTGGAGTAGGCAAGCGTTGGTCTTGGCCGAACCACGGGATAACCACCGTGCCATCTCTGTGATTGATTTCTTGTGGTTATTGTGTTTTGACTCCTCTCTAGCCACTTGGCATTTACTGTGCTAACGCTTAACCAAGTTTTTGTGGCTTAAGTTTTCAAGTTTTACAGGATCACCTATTCACCCCCCCCCTCTAGGTGCTCTCAACGCCGAGGGTGCTGCTGCCCCCTTCAACTGTCGACGTCCGAGCCTGCAGGATCGGGTTGTCTTGTAGTGTGTGGATGTTTTCTACGACCACTGAGGCCCAAACATACCATCGTCGTGTTGTAAAGCTGCGTTTCTTTTCCTCTGGTTTCGAGTATCCGGACTTATTTGTCGGTAACGGAATTGTTTGTGCGGGCGAGAGTTGCTTTTCACGGAAGGTGATGAGTGAGGTATCCGTATCCTGGAGGCGTAGGAATCCCTCGGCTCGGTCGGCCTTGCCGCTTACGCGCACTCTTACTTATCCATAAGGTTCTGTCACCGACGCAGTCGAGAAGGCCCGAAAAATCATTCCGGCAGAGGAGCTTTCGAGCGTGAAGACTTGTTCGGTCCGCGGAATCACTTATCCGAGCGCGAGTTACTTATCGCAGAAGGTGATGAGTGAGGTATCCGTATCCCGGAGGCGTGGGAGTCCCTCGGCTCGGTCAGCCTTGGCTTCTTACGTGTACTCCGTCGTTTTCAGGATCCACTTTTGAAGTAGTCGAAAAGCACGAAAGGCATTCTGGCAGAAAAGATTTTTTTCTTTTTTTGAGGAAAAATTCGATGCAGAGGGGGTTCCCCCCTTCCAGCCCCTGAGGGAGGGTCGGGCTTTGTCGAGGCAAGGCTGACCCTTCCTTGACGACCAGACTTTGTGTGTGAACGGGGTGTACGAATAACTTGGAAGCATCTTAAGGGTAGAAGCAACGTACCTGTTGGATGTTCCAAGCGTTGCTGTAGACCTCGCCTTGACTGTTGGCCAGCTTGTATGTTCCGAGCTTCAGAACCTTGGCGACGACGAACGGCCCTTCCCAGGGAGGCGTGAGCTTATGCCGCCCTCGGGCGTCTTGTCTTAGCCGAAGCACAAGGTCGCCCACCTGGAGGTCTCGGGACCGAACCCCTCGGGCGTGGTAGCGTCGCAGGGACTGCTGGTACCGCGCCGAGTGTAGTAAGGCCATGTCCCGAGCCTCTTCCAGCTGGTCCAGTGAGTCTTCTCGATTGGCTCGATTGCTTTGGTCGGCGTAGGCCCTCGTCCTCGGGGAACCATATTCTAAGTCTGTGGGCAAGACGGCCTCGGCCCCATAGACTAGAAAGAACAGTGTGAAGCCCGTGGCTTGGCTCGGCATTGTCCTCAGACTCCAGACCACTGAGGGGAGTTCCTTCATCCACCGCTTGCCGAACTTGTTGAGGTCGTTGTAGATCCACGGCTTGAGCCCTTGCAGGATCATGCCGTTAGCCCGGGGGTGAGCCACGGCGGCCTAGTCCACCCGGATGTGGTGATCCTCGCAGAAGTCCAGGAACTTTCTGTCGGTGAACTAGGTGCCATTGTCGGTGATGATGGAGTTCGTGACCCCAAAGCGATGGATGATGTTGGTGAAGAACGCCACCGCCTGTTCGGACCTGATGCTGTTTAGGGGTCGGACCTCGATCTACTTGGAGAATTTGTCGATGGCGACCAACAGGTGCGTGTAGCCCCTGGGTGCCTTCTACAAGGGGCCGACGAGGTCCAGACCCCACACAGCAAACGGCCAAGTGATGGGTATGGTCTACAGAGCCTGAGCGGGCAGGTGGGTCTGCCTCGCGTAGAACTAACACCCTTCGCAGGTGCGGACAATCCTAGTGGCGTTGGCCACCGCCGTCGGCCAGTAGAAACCTTGTCGGAAGGCGTTTCCAACAAGGGCTCGAGGTGCTGCGTGATGGCCGCAAGCCCCCGAGTGTGTCTCTTGTAGGAGCTCCTGGCCTTCGGCGATGGAAATGCATCGCTGGAGGATGCCCGAGGTACTGCGATGGTAGAGCTCCTTCTCGTCTCCCAACAAGACGAACGACTTGGCGCGCCGTGCCAACCGCCGAGCTTCGGCTCGGTCGGGGGTAGCTCTCCTCGGTGGAGATATTGCAGGTACGGGGTCTGCCAGTTTCGATTAGGCGTGACCTCGCTCCGCTCCCCCTCGACGCGCAGTGCCTCACCCTCGGGGGCCGAGGGTGCCTCGGGCTGAGCCGAGGGTGCCTCGGGCCGAGCCGAGGGTGCCTCGGGCCGAGCCGAGGGTACCTCGGACTGAGCCGAGGGTCCCTCGGACTGAGCCGAGGGTGCCTCGAGCTGGGCCGAGGCCTTCTCGGGCTCGGGCGTGTCGTCGGCCTTGACGGAGGGTTGATGCAGGTCTCGGGAGAATACGTCCGGGGGAACAGTTGTTCGCCCCGAGGCTATTTTAGCCAGCTCGACCGCAGTCTCGTTGTAGCATCGGGCGATGTGGTTGAGCTCGAGCCCGTAGAACTTGTCTTCCAGGCGCCGAACCTCATCGCAGTAGGCCTCCATCTTCGGGTCGCGGCAGTGGGAGTTCTTCATGACTTGGTCGATGACGAGCTACGAGTCACCGCGAGCGTCAAGGCGTCGGACCCCTAGCTCGATGGCGATTCGCAACCCGTTTACCAGAGCCTCGTACTCAGCCGCGTTGTTGGACGCCAGGAAGTGGAGGCGTAGCACGTAGTGTAGGTGCTTCCTGAGGGGCGCGATGAAGAGCAGGCCCATGCCAGCCCCATCTTCTTTAGTGACCCGTCGAAAAACATGGTCCAGAGTTCCGGTTGGATCGGAGCTGTTGGGAGCTGGGTGTCGACCCATTCGGCCACAAAGTCCGCCAAGACCTGGGATTTGATGGCTTTCCGAGGGGCGAACGAGATCGTTTCGCCCATGATTTCCACCGCCCACTTTGCAGTTCTACCCGAGGCCTCTCGGCACTGGATGATCTCCCCTAGGGGGAAGGATGACACCACAGTTACCGGATGAGACTCGAAGTAGTGTCGCAACTTCCGCCGCGTCAGGATCACCGCGTACAGCAGCTTCTGAATTTGTGGGTAGCGGATCTTGGTCTCGGACAGTACCTCACTGATGAAGTAGACTGGCCTCTGGACGGGCAATGCATGCCCCTCTTCTCGTCTCTCAACCACAATCGCGGCGCTAACCACCTAAGTGGTCGCGGCGACGTAGATCAAGAGGGCTTCTCCGGCAGCGGGGGGCACCAAGATGGGCGCGTTCGTGAGGAGCGCCTTCAGGTTCCCGAGGGCTTCCTCGGCCTCAGGGGTCCAAGCGAAGCACTCGGCCTTCCTTAAGAGGCGGTACAGAGGCAGGCCTCTTTCGCCGAGGCGCGAGATGAAACGGCTCAGAGCCGCGAGGCATCCCATGACCCTCTGTACGCCTTTCAAGTCCTTGATGGGCCCCATGCTGGTGATGGTCGCGATCTTCTTCGGGTTGGCCTCGATGCCCCGCTCGGAGACGATGAACCCCAAGAGCATGCCTTGGGGGACCCCAAAGACACACTTTTCGGGATTGAGCTTCACGCCTTTCGCCTTGAGACATCGGAATGTCACTTCAAGGTCGGAAAGGAGGTCGGAGGCTTTCCTCATCTTGACTACGATGTCATCGACGTAGGCCTCTACCGTTCGGCCGATATGTTCGCCGAACACATGGTTCATGCATCGCTGGTATGTTGCACCCGCATTCCTCAAACCAAACGACATGTTAACATAGCAGTACATGCCGAAGGGTGTGATGAAAGAAGTCGCGAGCTGGTCGGACTCTTTCATCCTGATCTGGTGATACCCTGAGTAGGCATCGAGGAAAGACAGGGTTTCGCACCCAGCAGTGGAATCCACGATTTGATCGATGCGAGGCAGAGGGTAGGGAACTTTCGGACATGCTTTGTTTAGACCAGTGTAGTCTACACACATCCGCCATTTCCCCCCTTTCTTTCTCACAAGCACAGGGTTGGCAAGCCATTCGGGATGGAATACCTCTTTGATGAACCCTGCCGCCATTAGCTTGTGGATCTCCTCGCCTATGGCTCTGCGCTTTTCTTCGTCGAATCAGCGTAGAGGCTGCTTCACGGGTCGGGCCCCAGCTCGGATATCCAGCGAGTGCTCGGCGACTTCCCTCGGTATGCCAGGCATGTCCGAGGGACTCCACGCAAAAACATCGGCGTTTGCACGGAGAAAGTCGACGAGCACTGCTTCCTATTTGGGGTCGAGCTCGGAGCCGATCCGGATCTGCTTGGAGGCGTCGTTGCAGGGGTCGAGAGGGACGGACTTAACCGTCTCCGCTGGCTTGAAGTTGCCGGCGTGGCGCTTCACGTCTGGCGCCTCCCTAGAGAGGTTCTCCAGGTCGGCGATGAGGGCCTCGGACTCGGCGAGGGCCTCGGCGTACTCCACGCACTCCACGTCGCATTCGTACGCGTGTCGATACGTGGGCCCGACGGTGATGACCCCGTTGGGGCCCGGCATCTTGAGCTTGAGGTAGGTGTAGTAGGGGATGGCCATGAACTTGGCGTAGCATGGCCTCCCCAACACTGTGTGGTAGGTTCCTCGAAACCCGACCACTTCGAACGTGAGGGACTCCCTTCGAAAGTTGGAGGGCGTCCCAAAGCAGACGGGTAGATCGAGTTGTCCGAGGGGTTGGACACGCTTCCCGGGGATGATCCCGTGGAAAGGCGCAGCGCCCGTCCGGACCGAGGACAGATCGATCCGCAGGAGCCCGAGGGTCTCGGCGTAGATGATGTTGAGGCTGCTGCCTCCGTCCATGAGGACCTTGGTGAGCCTGACGTTGCCAATGATGGGGTCGACAACGAGCGGGTATTTCCCCGGGCTCGGCACATGGTCGGGATGGTCGGCCTGGTCGAAGGTGATGGGCTTGTCGGACCAGTCTAGGTAGACTAGCGCCGCCACCTTTACCGAGTAGACCTCCCGACACTCTTGCTTGCGGTGCCGAGCCGAGGCGTTTGCCACTTGCCCACCGTAGATCATGAAGCAGTCGCGGACCTCGGGGAACTCTCCTGCCTTGTGATCTTCCTTCTTAGCGTCGTCGAGAGCCTTGCCACCCTCCGTGGGTGGCCCGGCCTTGTGAAAGTGGCGTCGAAGCATGGCACACTCCTCAAGGGTGTGCTTGACGGGCCCCTGATGATAGGGGCACGGCTCCTTGAGCATCTTGTCGAAGAGGTTGGCACCCCCCGGAGGTTTCCGAGGGTTCTTGTACTCTGCGACGGCAACAAGGTCTGCGTCGGCGGCGTCGCGTTTCGCTTGCGACTTCTTCTTGCCCTTCTTCTTGGTGCCGCGCTGAGTTGACGCCTCGGGAACATCTTCCGGTGGGCGGCCCTGGGGCTGCTTGTCCTTCCGGAAGATGGCCTCAACCGCCTCCTGGCCAGAGGCGAACTTGGTGGCGATGTCCATCAGCTCGCTTGCCCTGGCGCACGTACGTGCCTTGGAAATTGTCGGCGAAGGCTTGGACCAGGTCGTCCCAGTTGGAGATCTGCCCCGGAGGCAGGTGCTCCAGCCAGGCTCGAGCGGTGTCGGAGAGGAACAGGGGGAGGTTGCGGATGATGAGATTATCATTGTCCGTTCCACCCAGTTGGTAGGCCAGCCGATAGTCCGCGAGCCACAGTTCCGGTCTCGTCTCCCCCGAGTACTTTGTGATAGTAGTCGGGGTTCGGAACCGGGTCGGGAACGGCGCCCGTCGTATGGCGCGGCTGAAAGCCTGCGGACCGGGTGGTTCGAGCGAAGGACTCCGATCCTCCCCGCTGTGGCGTCCCCCACGCCTGGGGTGGTAGCCTCGGCGCACCCTCTCGTCGAGGTGGGCCCGACGGCTGTGGTGATGGTGCTCGTTGCTGAGGCGACCCGGGGCCGCAGGTGCTGTGTTGCGCGTGCGCCCGGTGTGGACCGAGGCTTCCCGCATGAATCGGAAAGTCGCGGCGCGAGGTTCCGAGGGGCACCCCTGCCTTCGGGAGGCGGAGCTTTCGGCCCGTCGGACCGCGGCGTCCTCTAGGAGATTCTTGAGCTCTCCCTGGATACGCCGCCCCTCGGTGGTTGATGGCTCCGGCATCATGCGGAGAAGTATTGCCGCAGCGGCCAGGTTTTGGCCGACTCCACTGGAAACCGGTGGCGGCCTTACCCTGACGTCTTCGGGAACATCTTCCGGTGGGCGGCCCTAGCGCACGTACGTGCCTTGGAAATTGCCGGCGAAGGCTTGGACCAGGTCGTCCCAGTTGGAGATCTGCCTCGGAGGCAGGTGCCCGTGCTCCAGCCAGGCTCGAGCGGTGTCGGAGAGGAACAGGGGGAGGTTGCGGATGATGACATTATCATCGTCCGTTCCACCCAGTTGGCAGGCCAGCCGATAGTCCGCGAGCCACAGTTCTGGTCTCGTCTCCCCTGAGTACTTTGTGATAGTAGTCGGGGTTCGGAACCAGGTCGGGAACGGCGCCCATCGTATGGCGTGGCTGAAAGCCTGCGGACCGGGTGGTTCTGGCGAAGGACTCCGATCCTCCCCGCTATCGTAGCGTCCCCCACGCCTGGGGTGGTAGCCTCGGCGCACCCTCTCGTCGAGGTGGGCCCGACGGCTGTGGTGATGGTGCTCGTTGCCGAGGCAACCAGGGGCCGTAGGCGCTGTGTTGCGCGTGCGCCCGGTGTGGACCGAGGCTTCCCGCATGAATTGGGAAGTCACGGCGTGAGGTTCCGAGGGGTACCCTTGCCTTCGGGAGGCGGAGCTTTCGGCCCGTCGGACCGTGGCGTCCTCTAGGAGATTCTTGAGCTCTCCCTGGATACGCCGCCCCTCGGTGGTTGATGGCTCCGGCATCGCGCGGAGAAGTATTGCCGCAGCGGACAGGTTTTGGCCGACTCCACTGGAAACCGGTGGCGGCCTTACCCTGACGTCTTTGGGGATGCGGTGCTAGATGCCCTGGGGGAGATGATGCGCCTCTCCGCCCGGAGGTTGGCCCGCCCATTCCTGCCCGATGTCCCGGCGGATCGGCTCAAGCGTTCCTGCTCCCTCGTCGAGCCTGGCCTGCATCTCGCGGATTTGCTCGAGCTGTGGGTCATGACCCCCCGCCGGGACGGGGACCACAGCTAGCTCTCGAAGGATGTCAACGTGAGGCACGGGCCTAGGGGGATCACCGTTCTCCAGTATACCAATATGGTTGCCTTCGCCGGGACCCCCTAGATCGACGTGGAAACATTCGCGACTTGGGCCGCAGTCCTCGTCGCCGAGGCTACGGCTACCGTCGGAACAGTCGGAAAGGCAGTAGTCGCATGCGGTCATGAAGTCCCGCACGGCACTAGGGTTACCAAGTCCGGAGAAATCCCAACAGAGGTCGGGCTCGCCATCTTCCTCAAACCCCGAGGGCCCGTAGGTCGAGACGGCCGTCAGCCGGTCCCAGGGTGACCGCACACGATACCCCAGAGGGTTTGGACTCGCCTCTACGAGAATGTCCACCGAAGCGGAGTTGCTTGGCGGGTCGAGGCCGAATCCAAAAGGCGCGAGATGAGAATCGGTCGGTACCTTTTGGTCGACGGGCGGTGACGAAGTCGCGTCAGGGACTGACTACACCGTCGTCTCAGGTACGAGGGTGACGCCCAGCAAGTCCTTCGCGAGCGTGCTGGCATCGTCCGTTTGCTTGAGGTTGGTGTGTTGCGGGGAGACGGCACTCGTCTTCGTCTCAGACGCGAGGCCGATGCCCGACGTGCTCTCCATTGGGGCGCCGACGCCGTCGACTCGCTCGACAGCCAACGAGGTGCCGCCTCTTGCTTGGCCTTGGTTGCCCCGCCTCCTCCTCCGTCGGCGGGGGAGGGGACGGGACAAGCCCGAATGTCGTCCTTCCACCACGTGGGGAAGGCGTCGTCGATTTACCCGCCGGCGGGTGGGTTGTCGACCGCCATTGTCGCTGTCGCGCGGCGGGGGAAGGAGTATCATGTCGTAGCTGCTATCGAGGGACATGAACTCAAGACTCCCGAAATGGAGCACCGTCCCAGGTTGGAGAGGTTGCTGGAGACTGCCCATCTGGAGCTTGACGGGAAGCTGTTCGTCGACACGCAGCAGGCCCCTACCTGGCGCGCCAACTATCGGTGTTTCGACCCCGGGGGGTCCCTGGACCGACGAGTAAATTGTCGCCGCGTGCCCCAGCCTAGATGGGTCGGCGCGAGGCGGAACGCGAAGGGGGGAGAGCAGCCGGAGGGAGACAGGCGTGGGAGGTGGAACCCGCGGCCTTCGTGTTAGCCCCGCGCCCAGGTCAGGTGCGCTTGAAGTAGGGGGTTACAAGCGTCCACGCGGGAGGGAGCGAGCGGCCTTGCGCGAGCGCCGTCCCGTCCTTCCCCGCACGGCCAACCCTCTGTAAGAGGGCCCTGGACCTCCCTTTTATAGGCGTAAGGAGAGGATCCAGGTGTACAATGGGGGGTGTAGTAGTGTGCTAACGTGTCTAGCGGAGGAGAGCTAGCGCCCTAAGTACATGCCATCGTGGCAGCCGGAGAGGTTTTGGCACCCAGTTCGTGTGATGTCGTGGCCGTCGGAGGAGTGCTGGAGCCTGGCGGAAGGACAGCTGTCGGGGCTGTCGAGTCCTTGCTGACGTCCTCTTGCTTCCGTAAGGGGGCTGAGAGCCGCCGTCGTCATAGAGCGTGCGGGGCGCCATCATTACTCGTATAGTGGAGCGAGCCAGATGGGACATCGGTCTTGCTCCCCGTAGCCTGATACAGCTCGGGGTAGGGTAATGATGGCGCCTCCTGTTGACGTGGTCGGTCCGTGCCCTAGGTTAGGCGAGGTGGAGGCTCCTCCGAGGTCGAGGTCGAGTCTATCTTCCAAGGTCGAGGTCGAGTCCGAGCCCCCGGGTCGGACAAGGCGGAGACCGTCGGCTGAGGCTAGGGCTGAGTCCGAGCCCTGGGGTCGGGCGAGGCGGAGTTCGTCGTCCTTCGGGGCTGAGCCCGAGTCCGAGCCCTAGGGTCGGGCGGAGCGGAGTTCGTCGTCTTCCGGGGCTAAGCCCGAGTCCGAGCCCTGGGGTCGGGCGGAGCGGAGTTCATCATCTTCTGGGGCTGAGCCCGAGTCCGAGCCCTGGGGTCGAGCGGAGCGGAGTTCGTCGTCTTCCGGGGCTGAGCCCGAGTCCGAGCCCTGGGGTCGGGCGGAGCAGAGTTCATCGTCTTTCGGGGCTGAGCCCGAGTCCGAGCCCTGGGGTCGGGCGGAGCGGAGTTCGTCGTCTTCTGGGGCTGAGCCCGAGTCCGAGCCCTGGGGTCGGGCGAAGCGGAGTTCATCGTCTTCCGGGGCTGAGCCCGAGTCCGAGCCCTGGGGTCGGGCGGAGCGGAGTTTCCCATGGCGCCTAGGCCAGACTTGGCTGCTGTCAGCCTCACTCTGTCGAGTGGCTCAGCAGTCGGAGCGGCGCAGGCGGCGCTGTCCTCTTGTCAGACCGGTCGGTGGAGCGGCAAAGTGACTGCAGTCACTTCGGCTCTGTCGACTGGAGGGCGTGCGTCAGGATAAAGGTGTCAGGCCACCTTTGCATTAAATGCCCCTACGGTTTGGTCAGTTGGCGTGGCTTTTTGTCCAAGGTTGCTTCTTGGTGAAGACTGGGCCTCGGGCGAGCCGAGGGTGTGTCCGTTGCTGGAGGGGGTTCTCGGGCGAGACGTAGATCCTCCGGGGTCGGCTGCCCTTGCCCGAGGCTGGGCTCGGGCGAGGCGTGATCGCGTCCCTCGAATGGACCGATCCTTGACTTAATCGCACCCATCAGGCCTTTGCAGCTTTGTGCTGATGGGGGTTACCAGCTAAGATTTAGGAGTCTTGAGGGTACCCCTAATTATGGTCCCCGACACTGTTATTACATACAAACGAAAAACAAGACTTCATGGCTTTCAAAATTGAGGTAACTAGAGGACTTGCCTTTGTTTTAGTTATTGCAAATGAGCTAGGTTAAGTCCAAATTTAAGATTGAGCAAAAAATAGCAACCATAGGTGACTCACATTTCTGGTCCTGTTTGATGAGGGTGAAGCAAGATTTTCTTCGCTTTGGAACCTTCAAAATTAACAATAGATCACAGGTGTGGTTCTAGAAAGATATGCGGCTAGGAGAAAAAGCTCTAAAAGACCAATAGCCTAGGTTATATAGCATCACTAGAAAGAAACACACAACCATTGTCGAAGTTCTAGCAACTGTGCAACCAAACATTTCTTCGAGACGAACTTTGTTAGGATCTAGATTGGTGGCATGGAATGAATTACTTTCACGCATCGCCAACATTCATCTAGCATAAGATGATGATGCATTGATTAGGTGTGACATACCAAATTTAAATAAAAGACTGTGGAAACTAAAAGCACCTCTTAAGATCAATATATTCTCCTAGTACCTCAAGAGCGGAGTGATACTAACGAAGGATAATTTAGCAAGGCGCAGCTAGCAGGAAGCAAAACATGTTGCTTCTGTCATGAAATAGAGACAATTCATCACCTATTTTTTTATTTTCGATTTGCTCGTATGATTTGAGCTTTGATTCACATGACCTTAGGGATATCTAAACCATATAACATTGTTAATCTGTTCGGCACCTAGCGTAGTGGTTTTGATAGAAATATTAGAAACAACGTCTTACTGGGAGCAGTTACAACATGTTGGTCTCTTTGGTTACATAGGAATGATATCATTTTTGAAAAGAAAAACAATTCTTCTCCTATGCAGGTTATCTATACACCATTGCCCACTGGCTTCGAACATGAACTATTTTACAGAAGGCAGAGTTGCGACCTACGGTCATGGAGGCTACTCAGTACTTGGTACAGGTGGCCAAGGACTTTTCCCAGGCACATGGGTGGCAGTCTAGTCATTAAAATTGACTACCATTAGAGTGTGTGGGTTATCGTCTTTTGTTGTTTTAAGCCGTGTGCTGTTTAAGCTGAGGCTGGAAGACGTTTGAAGGGCTTGTATCACCTCGATATAATGTAGTTGAAAATATGAATAAAATCTTCCTTTATAAAAAATGGAGAAAGATGGTGAAGATCACAGAGGATAATCAAATGCTCAATGTAGAAAGAGAAAAAAGAAAAATAAAATGCAAGGGCTTAAAACAAAGGTATAAGTTAAAGCATTTTATTTTGACAATCAAGACATATTATAGTTGAAAGTCAGCTAAAGAGGGTGGATAGGCGAAACCTAAAAATTATAAACTTTGAACATGAACTTTGCACGGGGTTAGAGTTAGAATGAGTAATAATGAAATCAGAGTGTGGAAAAGAGTTCTTCTGGCTATTCAATCAATGCAGATAACTTTGGGAGATAACTCAAAGAGATTTCAAGCAAGAGAACTTTAGAGAGAGAGGAAGAATCAAATAGTAAAGTAATGATCAACACAAATGAACACAATGATTTGTTGTCCGAGGTTCGGTTCTAAAGAACCTACTCCCCATTGAGGAGGCCATGTAAGTAGGGTCTCTTTCAACCCTTTCCCTCTCTCAAATGATCACTCAGACCAGCTGAGTGCTTCTTCTTAATCTCAAGGGTCACTTAGACCCCGCAAGGATCACCATACAATTAGGTGTTTCTTGCTAGCTTTACAAGTCACTTGAGAGTTTAGAATGAGATGAAGAAAACATAATTAAAAAAGCCAAGCAACAAGAGCAACAAGAAAAGAACTAGATCACACTCTCTCTAGATTTTCCAAGGCACTAATCACTAATGATCACTAGTCACATTATGGCACTTGGAGAAGCTTGGATGCTTTGAATATGTCTTGGGATGAAGTGCTTGCTCTTGTATTAAATGTAAATGAATGGGATTCTTGGATGAAGTGAATGGAGGTGGTTGGGGTTGTATTTATAGCCATCAACCATTTCCTAGCCTTTGCCCTCTTTCTATCAAACGTGGACGGTTCGTGCTCCTGGTCTGGACTGTCCATCCCGGCATATCTGAGAGCATCTAGAGGGGGGTGAATAGGTGATCCTGTAAAAATCAAATACTAATAGCCACAAAACTTAGTTATAAGTGTTAGCACGGCTAAGTAGTTTGAAGCGAGCTCTTGCGAACACAAATAATCACAGAGAGGAGCAACACAAGAGACACGCGATTTTATCCCGTGGTTTGGCCAAGTAACACTTTCCTACTTCCACGTTGTGGCATCCCAATGGACGAGGGTTGCACTCAACCCCTTTCAATTGATCCAATGATCAACTTGAATACCACGACATTATTGCTTATAGTCTTCTTTCTGTTTGCGAGGAATCTCCACAAGTTGGAGCCTCTTGCCCTTACAAGATTGATCACAAAGCATGCACAAGAGTAAGGTTGGGAAGAGCAACATACACAAGACTCAAATACGCAGCACAACCACGCACATAAGTCACGACTTGAGCTCGAAATGCAACACACGGAGTTCACAACTCAAATGGAGCTCAAAACGCTAACACAAAGAATCAAATGCGTGAAGTTGGAGTTTTGGAGTCTTAGGATGTTTAGTGAATGCTTGTGTATATCCTCCATGCACCTAGGGGTCCCTTTTATAGCCCCAAGGCAGCTAGGAGCCGTTGGAGGCCAACAAGGAAGGCCATCCTTGCCTTCTGTCGAGTGGCGCACCGGACAGTTCGGTGTGCCACCGGACAATCACTGTAGACGTTCTGGTGCCGATCTCCTTCCTTTTCTGGCGTAGACGATCGTTGCAGCTCCGGGCCAGTTGGCGCACCAGACACTGTCCGGTGCACACCGGACAGTCCGGTGCCCCCTGCTGACCGTTGATGCGGGCCATGCGTCGTCCGTGGATTGCGCGGTTGACCGTTGCGCTGGCGACCGTTGGTTCAGCAGACAGTCCAGTGCACCACCAGACAGTCTGGTGAATTATAGCCGTACACCGCCGAACTTTTCCCGAGAGCGGCCTTTTCACCAGAGTCCAGCCTAGCGCACCGGACACTGTCCGGTGTGCCAGACTGAGCTGAGCTTCGGCTGTACACAGCCAGTCTTTTGCAATCCTTTTCTTTTCTTCTTTTCATGTCTTGATTTGCACTTTTTCAATCTTTGGCACATTTAGAACTTAGAATATGTGTTGGGCACTTAATCACCAAAACATTATAGAAATGGCCCAAAGGCACATTTCCCTTTCAATCTCCCCCTTTTTGGTGATTTATGCCAACACAACCAAAAGCAACCAAAAGAAGTGCAATATCAATGCAATTGAATACCAATTTTTTTACTATAATTTGGCATATTTGAATCGCTCTTTGCCACCACTTGGTTTGTTTTTGCAAATCAAATTCATTTTCCTTATCTCTAAGTCAAACTCACTTGTTTGGGCATAAAGAGAGATAATCCAGGAGTGAAATTGATCAAGTGCCAAAGACTCCCCCTTTTTCCCATAATCATAAATTCTCCCCCACAAGAGACCAAATTTTACAATAAGAGTATTTTGGACAAATCAAAAGTTCTAACGCTATTGTTTTCAAAATTCTCAAGTGGTAGCTGATCCATTTGCTTTGGCCTTAATTTCTCCCCCTTTGGCATTAAGCACCAAAACGGGATCATTCTTGGCCCTTTACCCCCATTGCCTCACCAAAATTGTCAATTAAGAGCAAAAAGGCAATAAGAGCATAAGTATGAACTTGGAATTAAATACACCAATACCGGAGTGCAATGGAAGTCTTTGCAATGTCCAAGTCCATTTTCCTTTTCAATGCACCTTTGAGACTACATCAAGTATACTCAAGCAAACAGATTAGTCTCAAAGGGTCAAGTTGTAGCACAGCTCCCCCTAAATATGTGCATCATTCACACATGGACTTGTGAGGTCCGGGGATCCCTTGCACAACTTGAGCACCATAAATAAGCAACAAATTACATAAATGTATAAAGTAACATGATCAAAGGCATAGAACACATGTATGCTATAGATCAATTCAAGTTATGCGAATCTAAGACATTTAGCTCACTACGCAACCTGCAAAAGGTTTTCTCATCTAATGGCTTGGTAAAGATATCGGCTAGCTGGTTCTCGGTGCTAACATGGTACACTTCGATATCTCCCTTTTGCTGGTGGTCCCTCAGAAAGTGATGCCGGATGTCTATGTGCTTAGTGCGGCTGTGTTCAACAAGATTATCCGCCATGCGGATTGCACTCTCATTGTCACATAGGAGTGGGACTTCGCTCAGATTGTAGCCAAAGTCCCTGAGGGTTTGCCTCATCCAAAGTAGTTGCGCGCAACACTGTCCTGCGGCAACATACTCGGCCTCAGCGGTGGATAGGGCAACAGATGTTTATTTCTTTGAACTGCAAGACACCAGGGACCTTTTTAGGAATTGGCACATCCCTGATGTACTCTTCCTATCAACCTTGCATCCAGCATAATCGGAGTCTGAATATCCAATTAAGTCAAAGGTAGACCCCTTTGGATACCAGATCCCAAAGCAAGGCGTAGCAGCTAAATACCTAAGAATTCACTTAATGGCCACAAGGTGACATTCCTTGGGGTCAGATTGAAATCTAGCACACATGCCTACACTAAGCATAATGTCTGGTCTACAAGCACATAAATAAAGCAAGGAACCTATCATAGACCGGTATGCCTTTTGATCAACGGACTTACCTCCTTTGTTGAGGTCGACATGCCCGTCGGTTCCCATCGGTGTCTTTGCGGGCTTTGCGTCCTTCATCCCAAACCCCTTGAGAAGGTCTTGAGTGTACTTAGTTTGGGAGAGGAAGGTGCCATCCTTGAGTTGCTTCACTTGGAACCCAAGGAAGTAGGTCAACTCGCCCATCATCGACATCTCAAACTTTTGAGTCATCACCCTGCTAAACTCTTCACAAGACTTTTGGTTAGTAGAACCAAATATTATGTCATCGACATAAATTTGGCACACAAAAAGATCACCATCACAAGTCTTAGTGAAATGAGTGGGATCAGCTTTCCCAACCTTGAAAGCATTAGCAATTAAGAAATCTCTAAGGCATTCATACCATGCTCTTGGGGCTTGCTTAAGTCCATAAAGCGCCTTAGAGAGCTTAAACACATGGTCGGGGTACCTTTCATCCTCAAAGCCAGGGGGTTGTTCCAGATAAACCTCCTCCTTTATTGGCCCATTGAGGAAAGCACTCTTCACATCCATTTGAAACAACCTGAAAGAGTGGTGAGCGGCATAGGCTAATAATATTTGAATAGACTCTAGCCTAGCCACAGGAGCAAAAGTCTCCTCGAAATCCAAACCTGTGACTTGGGCATAACCTTTTGCCACAAGTCGAGCCTTGTTTCTTGTCACCACTCCGTGCTCGTCTTGCTTGTTGCAGAACACCCACTTGGTTCCCACAACATTTTGCTTGGGACATGGCACCAGGCTCCAAACTTCATTCCTCTTGAAGTTGTTGAGCTCTTCCTGCATGGCCAACACCCAGTCCGGATCCTGCAAGGCCTCTTCTACCCTGAAAGGCTCAATAGAAGAGACAAACGAGTAATGCTCACAAAAATTAGCTAAACATGAGCAAGTTGTTACTCCCTTGCTTATGTCACCCAGAATCTGATCGACGGGGTGATTTCTTTGGATCGTCGCTCGGACTTGAGTTGGAGGGGTCAGTGGTGCTTCTTCCTCCATAACTTGTTCTTCTTGTGCTCCCCCTTGATCACGCGCTTCTTCTTGAGGAACCTGTCCATCATCTTGAGTTGGGGGATGCACCATTATTGAGGAAGAAGGCTGATCTTGCTCCTGTTGTTCCGGTGGTCGCACATCTCTAATTTCCATTGTGCGCATTGCGGTCGTTGGAACATCATCTTCATCTATGTCATCAAGATCAACTTGCTCTCTTGGAGAGCCATTAGTCTCATCAAATACAACGTCGCTAGAGACCAAACCCAATGATTTGTTGAATACTCTATACGCCTTTGTATTTGAGTCATATCCTAGTAAAAACCCTTCTACTGCCTTAGGAGCAAATTTAGAATGTCTACCTTTCTTCACCAAAATGTAGCATTTGCTCCCAAATACACAAAAGTAAGAGACATTGGGTTTGTTACCAGTAAGAAGTTCGTAGGAGGTCTTCTTGAGGAGGCGATGCAGATATAGCCGGTTTATGGCGTGGCAGGCTGTGTTCACAGCTTCCGACCAAAACCGCTCGGGTGTCTTGAACTCTTCAAGCATCATCCTCACCATGTCGATAAGCGTCCTGTTCTTCCTCTCTACCACATCGTTTTGCTGTGGTGTGTAGGGAGCAGAGAACTCGTGCTTGACGCCTTCCTCCTCAAGATACTCCTCCACTTGCAGATTCTTGAACTCGGACCCGTTGTCGCTTCTTATCTTTTTCACCTTGAGCTCAAATTCGTTTTGAGCCCTCCTTAGAAAGCGCTTTAGGGTCCCTTGGGTTTCTGATTTATCCTGCAAAAAGAACACCCAAGTGAAGCGGGAAAAATCATCAATAATTACTAGACCATACTTACTTCCCCCGATGCTAAGGTAGGCGACGGGTCCGAAGAGGTCCATGTGAAGAAGCTCCAGTGGTCTTGATGTTGTCATCACATTCTTGTTGTGATGAGTGCTTCCCACTTGTTTCCCTGCATGACAAGCTGCACAAGGTCTATCTTTTTCGAAACATACATTGGTTAGTCCTAACACATGTTCTCCCTTTAGAAGTTTATGAAGGTTCTTCATCCCAACATGTGCTAGACGGCGATGCCACAGCCAGCCCATACTAGTCTTAGCTATTAAGCATGCATCTAGATCGGCCTCCTCTTTCAAAAAATCAACTAAATAGAGTTTGTCGTCTAATACACCCTTAAATGCTAATGAACCATCACTCCTTCTAAAGACAGAAACATCAACATTGGTAAACAAACAATTGTAGCCCATGTGGCACAATTGACTTACAGACAGGAGGTTGTATCCTAATGACTCTACTAAAAATACATTTGAAATAGAGTGCTCGCTTGTGATGGCTATCTTTCCCAAACCTTTGACCTTGCCTTGGTTTCCATCTCAAAAATTAATCGTACCCTGGGAATCCTTGTTCTTGATGTAGGAGGTGAACATCTTCTTCTCCCCCGTCATGTGGTTTGTGCATCCGCTGTCGATAATCCAGCTTGAGCCCCTGGATGCATAAACCTGCAAGGCAATTTACACTTGGGTTTTAGGTACCCAACTCTTGTTGGGTCCTACAAGGTTAGTCACAATAGCCTTTGTAACCCATATGCAAGTCTTGTCTCCCTTGCATTTGGATCCCAATTTCCTAGCAACTACTTTTGCATTCTTACATAAGAGAACAAATGAAGTATTGCAAGCATGGTAAATGGTAGAAGGTTCATTGCACATTTTTCTAGGAGCATGAGACACAACATTATTTTCCTAGGCCTACCATTCACAAAAGTAGAACTTGATGCAAACATAGCATGTGAATCATTATAAGTAGTATGAGCATAATTTCTATTATAATGAGAACGACTAGCAACTTTTTCATTATAGATAAAGGCATGGTTCCTTTGAGGACTACTAGCCATAGGGGCCTTTCCTTTCTCCTTGTTGAGAACGAAAGCCCTATGGCTTGTTAAGTTCTTGGCTTCCCTTCGAAAACCAAGCCCATCCTTAATTGAGGGGTGTCTACCAACAGTGTAGGCATCCCTAGCAAATTTTAATTTATCAAAATCAATTTTGCAAGTCTTAAGTTGAGCATTAAGACTTGCCACCTCATCATTTAGTTTAGCAATAGAAATAAGGTGTTTATCACAAGAATTAACATCAAAGTCCTTGCATCTATTGCAAATAACAACATGCTCTACACATGAACTAGATTTATTAGCTTCCTCTAGCTTAGCGTTTAAATCATTATTCAAAATATTTAAACTAGAGATAGATTCATGGCAAGCAGATAACTCAGAAGATAACATTTCATTTCTTTTAGTTTCTAAAGCAAGAGATTTTTGTACACTAACAAATTTGTCATGTTCTTCATATAAAATGTCCTCTTGCTTCTCTAGCAATCTATCTTTTTCATTTAGAGCATCAATTAACTCATTGATTTTATCTACTTTAGCCCTATCTAAACCCTTAAATAAATCAGTATAATCTAATTCATCATCACTAGAATCATCATCGCTAGAAGTAGTGTACTTAGGGGTATCTCGAACACTTACCTTCTTCTCCTTGGCCATGAGGTAAGGGTGGCATTCGTTGGGGGAAGAGAGAAGACTTGTTGAAGGCCGAGGCAGCGAGTCCTTCGTTGTCGGAGTCAGAAGAAGAGCAGTCTGAGTCACATTCCTTTCCGAGGTGTGCCTCGCCTTTTGCCTTCCTGTAGCTCTTTTTCTTCTCCTTCTTCCCGCTCTTTTCTTTTCCCTGGTCACTATCATTATCGGGACAATTTGCTATAAAGTGACCAGTCTTACCGCATTTGAAGCAGGAGCACTTTCCCCTTGTTTTATTCTTGCTGGGGTACTCCTTGCGTCCTTTCAGTGCGGTCTTGAAGCGCTTGATGATTACGGCCATCTCATCTTCGTTAAGCCCGGCAGCCTCAACCTGTGCTACCTTGCTTGGTAGCGCCTCCTTGCTACTTGTTGCTTTGAGAGCAACGGGCTGCGGCTCGTAGATGGGTAGTAGACCGTTCAAGGCATCGTCCATGTATCGTGCCTCCTTTACCATCATGCGCCCGCTCATGAATTTTCCGAGGATCTCCTCGGGCGTCATCTTGGTGTACCTGGGGTTTTCACGAATGAGGTTGACAAGATGGGGGTCAATTACAGTAAATGACCTTAGCATGAGTCAGACGACATCATGATTCGTCCATCTTGTGCTTCCGTAGCTTCATATTTTGTTGACCAGGGTCTTGAGCCTGTTGTAGGTTTGCGTTGGCTCCTCTCCCCTGATCATCGCAAATCTCCCCAGCTCGCCTTCCACCAACTCCATTTTGGTGATCATGGTGGCGTCGTTTCCCTCATGAGATATCTTGAGGGTGCCCCAGATTTGCTTGGCATTGTCCAAGCCACTCACCTTGTTGTATTCATTCCTGCACAAAGATGCTAGCAAAACAGTGGTAGCTTGTGCATTCTTATGAATTTGTTCATTTATCATCACAGGGTTATCCGTACTATCGAAATGCATTCCATTTTCTACTATTTCCCAAATGCTAGGATGGAGAGAAAATAGATGACTACGCATTGTATGACTCCAAAATGAGTAGTCCTCTCCATCAAAGTGTGGAGGTTTTCCTAGTGGAATAGAAAGTAAATGTGCATTCAAATTGTACGACATGCGAGAATAGTCAAAAGAGTAATTTTGATTAACCGTTTTTCTCTTTGACAAAGAATCGTCATTGTCATCATCTCTTGGTGAAGAAGATTCATCGCTGTCGTAGTAGACGGTCTTCTTGATGCGCCTCTTCTTCTTGCCGTCCTTCTTCTTGTGACTCGAGCTAGAGTCAGTGGGCTTATCATCTCTTGGCTCATTGAAGATGGACTCCTTCTCCTTGTCATTGACCACCATCCCCTTTCCCTTAGGATCCATCTCTTCGGGCGATTAGTCCCTTATGAAGAGAACGGCTCCGATACCAATTGAGAGCACCTAGAGGGGGGTGAATAGGTGATCCTGTAAAAATCAAATACTAATAGCCACAAAACTTAGTTATAAGTGTTAGCACAGCTAAGTAGTTTGAAGCGAGCTCTTGCGAACATAAATAATCACAGAGAGGAGCAACACAAGAGACACGCGATTTTATCCTGTGGTTCGGCCAAGTATCACTTGCCTACTTCCACGTTGTGGCGTCCCAATGGACGAGGGTTGCACTCAACCCCTTTCAAGTGATCCAATGATCAACTTGAATACCACGTCTTTCTTTCTTATAGTCTTCTTCCTGTTTGCGAGGAATCTCCACAAGTTGGAGCCTCTCGCCCTTACTAGATTGATCACAAAGAACGCACAAGAGTAAGGTTGGGAAGAGAAACACACACAAGACTCAAATACGCAGCACAACCATGCACACAAGTCACGACTTGAGCTCGAAATGCAACACATGGAGTTCACAACTCAAATGGAGCTCAAAATGCTAACACAAAGAATCAAATGCGTGAAGTTGGAGTCTTGGAGTCTTAGGATGCTTAGTGAATGCTTGTGTATCTCCTCCATGCGCCTAGGGGTCCCTTTTATAGCCCCAAGGCAGCTAGGAGCCATTGGAGGCCAACAAGGAAGGTCATCCTTGCCTTCTGTCGAGTGGCGCACCGGACAGTCCGGTGCACCACCGGACAGTCACTGTAGACGGTCCGGTGCCGATCTCCTTCCTTTTCTGGCGCAGACGACCGTTGCAGCTCCGGGCCAGTTGGCGCACCGGATAGTCCGGTGCCCCCTGCCGGCCGTTGATGCGGGTCACGCGTCGCCCGCGGATTACGCGGCCGACCATTGGTTCACCGGATAGTCCGGTGCACCACCGTACAGTCCGGTAAATTATAGCCGTACACCGCCGAACTTTTCCCGAGAGCGGCCTTTTCACTGGAGTCCAGCCTGGCGCACCGGACACTGTCCGGTGTGCCAGACTGAGCTGAGCTTCGGCTGTACACAACCAGTCTTTTGCAATCCTTTTCTTTTCTTCTTTTCTCTCTTGTCTTGATTTGCACTTTTTCAATCTTTGGCACATTTAGAACTTAGAGAATATGTGTTGGGCACTTAATCACCAAAACATTATAGAAATGGCCCAAAGGCACATTTCCCTTTCAATATCAACGATTGAAATCACAATGGTCGGCAAAAACGACTATAAGTGCATTAAATGTGTCGTCAGATGTTAGATAAAGCAGTCACGGATAGTTCGACCGTGCACCCCGGATAGTTCGCGAGGACGCTAAAAATGCATTTTACCGAACTCATCACCTTCGGGTTTCTCTAGTTTTCAATGGGCGGACAGTCCACGCCTGAGGCTGGACGGTCCGAGCTTGGTCCCGGACGGTGCTCTCTTCTCCTTCGGACAGTCCATAGTATAAATGTGAGTTTTGCATAGTTCTCGTCCAAGGCACACATTGGTGTTGCGGACGGTCCGTCGGAAGGGTCCAGACGGTCCGTGCACAGGTGAATTCTCCAAAAAGCTTCTCCTATCCGAAATAATCTACGATATTCTAGAGAGTCGACTTAGAATTGAGATAGATAGAATTATGCACCTGAGAATTAATCAACTAGGCAAACTAGTTAGTCTATAAGATTTGTGATGGTCGTAAAGCACCAAAATTAATTATAAAAAATGGTTAAGTCCATTTCCTTTTCAATGGTGTGTGACCGGATTTAGGATAGAAAGTTATACTATAGAAGTGGAACTGAGAGTTTAGAATGATTTCTTGAGTGCCACTAGATGAATTGACTCCATACATAAGTTTTTGACCTAGTGAAGTCATAAACTACCTCTCAACATAATTGTGAAAATGCTAGCTCATATACACAAGAGTGTGTAGCACCTTGGAGCTAGCATACTTGCAAAAAAATTTGGAAGAAAGGGCTGTGAGTGTGCCTCTAAATTGAGGTAAAACACTAACATAAAAAGCGTTAGACCAATACAGTACCGGTCCAACATCTAACCCTAGCCTCATGCACCCTGGCTTTGTTGGACCCTGAACTTTGGTCTGACGAAGGTTGTTGGACCAATCTGATGCTCTCGGTAACTCTCTAGTAGGTTTCTAGATAGCATCAAAGCTTCATTGATCCGCTAGTGGGAATAGAGGCAACATAGGAAAGAATGAGTGCATTGTTCATCAAAGTATTTGTAATACCCAAATATTTGGAGTATAAAAATACCTGAGTATGGGGAGATTATAAAAAGATTTATGTGATCACTTAAATTTTCCCTTTTTCATATTATACTAATGGAATTGAATTAGGCAAATGATAAATGAATAAATACAGAGATGTGCATATCATGCTGGCATTATTGTATTATTGCATTTGTATTCAAATGGATGAAACAAGTTTGAGTTTGAAAAAAAAAATGAATTTGAAAACAAAAATTATAAAAGAAAAGAAAATATATTAATAAGAAAGGGGAGGACAGTAAATTTGTACAAATTCTTCTTTAACCTGTACGTAAACACCATGTTGCATTGATTAAATTAAAGTAATAAAGGGTGAGCCACTACTACAATTTGGCTCTATACAAGCGGTAGGCTTTTTACATTCCAGGCGGTTCGGCTAGAAAACCGCCTGTGATGTCCCTGGCTATTCGGACCGCCTGGGATGTATTCGTATCACAAGCGGTCCGAAATAACAACCGCTTGTGGTGCTCGATTCGTTTCACAAACAGTCCGTAATAAAAAAACCGCTTGTGATGTGATTCGTAGCACAGGCGGTCCTCAATTAGACCGATTGTGATTTGATTATCATATATTAATATTTTAATTTTTAACAAAAATATGCAAATACAATTTAAATGAATTTTAATAGCACACATAGATAACTAGAGAGATTTTAAATTAATTGGCAACCACAATGCATAGTCGATCATACATGCTAATAAATACAATTTCATTCATACAATTTTTCATGAACTACCATTTTTCCGCATGTATGGCTTTAAGTTCTTATCAATTTTTTTTTCCACACGCTTGATTCTCTCTAGACCGTTAAAGGCGGACATCTCTTCATACTTATTGTATTCCTCATCTCCGTCTCCCACATTCTCAACTCCAACAATTTTTTGCTTTCCAGAAATAACTACATGCATCTTCTCATCTGCTGGATCGAGTACATAGAACACTTGTGCAACACATTCGGCGAGAACCCACGGGTCATCTTTATATCCTACTTTCTTTAAGTCTACCAGTGTGAGTCCGTAGTTATACAGTATCACCCCCATGGGATGTTGTACTCATTGGCACTTAAATAATGGTATTTTCATGCTTGGGCCATAATCAAGTTCCCATATTTCCTCTATGAATCCAAAATATGTGGTCTTCTGTCCCTGTAGGTCAAAAGCATCGATACGAACACCGCTATTTTGTGCAACACTTTTCATGTCTTTTGATTTAGTGTAGAATGTGTACCCATTGATGTCATATGCTTGCCATGATGTCACAAAACACGATGGCCCAAAAGCCAAATTCTTCATTGTTTTCTCTTCCAAAGAGTCTCCGAATGGGATGTTTTTGTCCATTAACCATTCGCTGAAACGATGTTTGTGCTCCCTCATGATCCAGTCCTCTATGCAGTTCTGATTTTCTTTACGAAGCTGATCCAGGTGTTCCTCTATGTAAGGCTCTGCTATCGCGAGATGTTGTAGTACACTACTGTTGGTGACTTGTTCTCAAATGCTAAGAGTCAAGAACAAGGCAACATAAAAAGTGTTAAATGTTAAAGTCCTTCGTCCTTCAAGATATTATATCCCTTCGGATATAATGAATTTCAGACGAAGGTTATGAGGGAAAATACCTTCGTAAGTCCAACATATGATGAAGGAGAATACATACATGGAATACGAACAATAACACAAATATTATCATCAATTTATTTCTATTTTGTATTATCAGAGTCATAATAACAAATTATAAATGTACCTTTGGATTGTCGAAAAGTAAAGATACAGGCGTGATGCGAAAAGCAGATGCCAGATCAGCGTGAACAGTACGGGAATACTGTTCATCTATTTATAGGCACAGGGCGCAGCCCGTGGAGAATTACATTAATGCCCTTTACATTTATCAATAATTCTATAGTGATTCTTCGAGGTCCAATTTGTCTTTTCACCATATAAGTCGGTTCCCCTTTTCTGCTGTCATGCCGAAGCTTTTTCTGCGCATAGCTTCGTGATCATCTTATCCTTCGTTATGATCGCCTTCCGTCCTATTCAAGCTTCGTCTTGACCATATTCCTGTATACTCGTGGCCCAATTCCGAAGATACTTGTTCACATATTTCACTTGGAAAACATTGTCAAATCATATTTTTGAGGACCTTCGGAAGCCGAAGGCCCCCAACAGTAGCCCCTCGCAATATTAATTTACTGGAATGATAAATTCATATTGCGATATGGACGAAGGCTTTAAGCCGAAGGTCCGAAAAAAACACCTTCCCTTTGCTAGAATAGCAACAGTCTTTGACAAGCGGGACCCTCCAGTTTTCAACACACTAGGTGTATAAATAAGAGCTCACTGCCAGGTTATTTGGCACGCTCCCTTGCCAGCTGCTTTTACTCTCCCAACTTTTAGCCTGCGCGCAACAGCACTTGCTTGGTTTTAAATTTTTAAGCTTCGGTTTCGAGTGAAGATGTCTGAAGATAAGAAAGTTGTTGGTGCTTCAAAGCTAAGCCTTTCTGAGGAGATGCATCTGGGTTTTCTTGAATCAATGTCAAAGACTAATACAGAGAAGATTACCAGGGAGATTTTGGAGGGTTTATCTGAAGATACTGGCGACAGTGAAAGTTACGATGTGGATAGTGGTGGTGAGGATTCCGAAGATCGACCCTGGCGATTAAGCCATGCAGTTTTTGGTAAATCCAGTATTAAGGAAAATCATCTTGTCAATATGAGAGGCAGATATTTTCGGGACTTGTCTGTTGTGAGGGCTGACGAAGGAGAGAAGACTTGTCCGACTCCCGAGGAAAATGAGGTCGTGATATTCCGAAGCTTCTTAAAAGCTAGATTACGATTTCCCTTGAGCAGTTTTGTCGTGGAAGTACTGAAGATATTTGAAATCTACCTTCACCAACTTACCCCCGAAGCAATCATAAGGATGAACATCTTTGTGTGGGCCGTGAGGAGCCAAGGTTTGGAACCTAACGCAAAAAGCTTCTGTAACGTACATGAGCTATTGTATGAGACAAAACCCTGGGGCAAAGAGCAGTATCACAACAACTTTAGCTGCTACAGCTTCGGCGCTCGGTCTGGGTCAAGCTGCCCCTGTGCCAACTTTTCGAAAGAAGTGGCCCGACGACTGGATGACGGAATGGTTTTATGTGAAAAATGACTTGAAATCACGTGAAGATATCAAGGGTATCATTATGCGCCCTATCTGGCAACGCTTCGGCCTCCGGAAGCCGAAGGTGGAAATGAATGAAGCAGCCATAGAATGCCAGAGAGCCTTCGGCGTTGTTTGTTCTTTTATTGGAACAAGGGATTTGGTGCAAGAACACATTGCTTTCAGAGTATGGCCACTTGTGGAAAAGTGGGAAATGCCGGAGGAAACCATTAAAGAGACTGACGAAGGTGGACTAGTTAGGCTAAAATACACATTCAAATACGGAGATAAGTTTGTTGAGCCAGATGATGACTGGTTAAAAAGTATTGAGGCCATAAGTGACGAATTGCTTGGGGTATACTCGAAGGCCGAAGATACTGCATTATCAGCGGCCTTCGGAGGCCGAAAGAAGAAGAGACTTAACCGAGTATTTGATGCAATTGGGTTTGTCTACCCCGACTACCATTACCCAGCGTGGGGTCAAAAAAGAAAGAATACTTCTTCTGCAAAGGAAATTGCCTTAGCTGCTCCTAGCGAGCCAGCATCGAAGAGAAAAAAGGTAAAGGTTCTCACACACCGGCCATGTTATATTGAACCGGCCATAGTGCCTGAATTTATTGGTGAGACCTCTTCGGCCACCGAAGCTAAAGAACCACCTCCAGTGCCAAAAATCGAAGAAATGGTCGAAGCACCATCAGCAGAAAAAATAGAAAAACCGAGGACTAAAGAAACAGAAACATCAAAAATTTTAAGTCCTTCAGCAAAAATTGAGGCAGCAAAAAACCAAAAGGGTCCAGCGGTGACCCCGAAAAGAAAAAGGATGGTTAATGTGCTAGATGTTTTGGAGACAATTAAGTCTTCAAGCACAACCCCGAAGAAAATTGTTGAAACTTCCGAAGTGCGTACTGAAGTCTTTGTTGCCGAAGCTCCAAAGCAACAATCTGAGACTAAAGCCGAGCCTTCAGAGCCCACCAAGGTAAAATCCTTGGAAGCCGAAGAAACAAAAATGACAGACCCGATCTTAGTTGAAGAAACTGGCACTGCTGCCCCCGAAGCATCCTCCAAAGCCCTCGATTATATTGTTCGACATGCTTCGGGAAAAAGATTATCTGAAGAAGAGATTTTTGAAGCTAATCACTATGCCCAAGAACTGAGGTATCCAAAAGGGGCCTTAGTATTCAATGGCACAGACGAAGACGACTTCTTATACTGCCTCCCAGATAACAAGGAATTATCCGTCTGCCGGGAGATGGCTAGAAGTATGGGGTTCCCGAAGCTCGAAGCTGGCCTCTGCGCCATGACGAATGACGATCTTGCAGATAGCCTTGCATACAATAGTCTGAAGGTAAATTTTTTTTTTAATCCATTCTTTCCTTTGTATAGGGCTTAATACTCAGCATTGCCTTAAGGGCACAAAAGAATGCTGAAGACGAAAGCTGCACTATTGCTCTCAATAACCTTCGAACAGAGGTTATCAAGCTAAGAAACGAAGCCTTGGAAAAAGACAAAATTCTGCTTACATTGGTGGATAAGATAAAGGAAGACGAAGCTACTTCTAAAGCTCAAGCTGAAACTCAAAAGCAGGAAATCGAGGGTCTTCGGAGACAGTTGGCCCGAGCTAAAGAAGAACGCATACTTGAAGAAACGAAACGAGAACTTAGCGACCAGTGGGCAAATCATTTAGAAGGAAACGTTGAAGAGCTTCGTGCATCCAAGAAAAGGTGCTATGACAAATCTATAGAATGCATTAAGAAAATAAAAACTAGCTTCGCCAGCGTTGGCGCATTCTCGAGCGAGGAAAACTTCACAAGGGGAACCCCGAGGGCCCGATTGAATGGATCAATCATGAAGCCGAGGCTTTTGAGGAAATTTTGAATAGTCGCAGAGACATATGTGCTTTTTCGGGTGCCAGGGGGATTGCTACTATTTTGGAGAGGAATGGCTGCGAGCATGTGAAAACTTTAGCACAATCCGAAGCTGCCTTATCCTCCGAAGACATAAAAGACCCCTCGACCGAAGCTAGCATGGTTGGTGGAAAATTTTTCACCGACATATGGGATAATGGTGGCCGGGAAATGGCCCAAGAAATTATTCAAAAAAGCGAAAAAGGCATCCATGATGCTAGAAAAGTAGTAGAGGCTACTGAGAAAAGCGCAGAGCCCGAACGGCGAATAGGTATTAACTAGTGGTTTTTGTCTCTTTGTTGTAATTTTTTGACTTCGAACTTGTTCAGGGTTTGTAATAGTAATAAATCCGTATCTACTCTTCCCTCAGAACCTGCTGAGTCATCTTCGGGCCCCCACACGAAGGGGGATGACGAAATTAGACAAATGGCCGAAGCCATCATGGATAGAGTTGTTGATTAGCTTTTAAACGAAGCTGCAAAAGTAGTCTTAAGGGAAGATTAGATGCTGTTGCAAAAACATTCAGAATGTAATGTTTGTTGAGAATCATGTGTAATATTGTGTAACTTAGGGTGTAATTTATTAGCTGTTTATAGTTCTATTCTTTGCGATGCATGAAACATTATACACATACCGTTTTTGAGCCTTCGGCGAAAAAACACCTTCCCTTCTTTTCATGCTTCGTAAATAATATCCGTGGTCTCATAAAATCAGTAACCAATCCTGGTAAAATCAATGATCAATAGATCTTTCCATCTCAGAGTTTGACGAAGATATAACCCTTCCATGGCCATTGTTTGTGCCGTGCCACTATTTCTTCAAAACGTTCTTCGAATATCTATATTGAAGCACCCCTTCTTGCGTTGTTGATGCACTATGATGTATGATGTTATGATATGTAAATGATGTAATGATGTGATGTTATGCAAAATGATATTTGCCGAAGGTCGACATTTATTTTTCACTGTAAGCCTCCCTTAGGAGCTTCTTCGCCTTTTACTTCAGCGGAATCAGCGTTTATTTTTCGCTGTAAGCCTCCCTTAGGAGCTTCTTCACCTTTTACTTTCAGCGGAATCAGCATTTATTTTTCGCTGTAAGCCTCCCTTAGGAGCTTCTTCGCCTTTTACTTTCAGCGGAATCATCGTTTATTTTTCGCTGTAAGCCTCCCTTAGGAGCTTCTTCGCCTTTTACTTTCAGCGGAATCAGCGTTTATTTTTCGCTGTAAGCTCTGCATTCCCTTCGGAACGACTTTTGAGCAGAAAACTTACACTGCGCTCCCTTAGGAACGACTTTTGAGCGGAAAACTTACACTACGCTCCCTTAGGAACGACTTTTGCTGCTTCGAAGAAATTGCACTGTATTCTTTAGAACAAATTTTTGATAATTTGAAGGTCCTTCTTGCCCCCATAAATTCTTATGTTTCGGCAACTTAAGCCTATGGAGGAGACATATTTTTTTAATATGGCAAAGAACGAAACTGTTACAAGAGATTAAAATACGATAAAAAGCACTTAAACTTCCCATAATTGTTCCTTATTAAAAAGAAAGTAAGACTGAAATGTGAAAATGCGAAAATCTGCTGACAAGGTAGGATATTTGTCAGTAAATATGCTTCGACTCCGGCACAGTGCTATTGACTGTGCGAGCTTCGGACTCCTCTCTGAAGTCCTGCTGAAGGTGAGTGTGCTGACTCCCTTCTGGCTGCTGACCTTGTTGCATTGGTGGTTGCGGTGGAGGCTGTTGCCAAGATGCTTGGGATTGAATTGCCGAAGCAACAGAAGCTGCAGGGTGATTGCCTACATATTCTGGAATGTAAGGCGAATAGTACAAAGCAGTCTGCATGACCTGCTTCGGCTGGCTCTGTTGCGCTGCAGCTTCTGCTAGCTCCTTTTGCTTCTAGATGGTAACATGGCACATCCTGGTGGTATGGCCCTTGCTTTCACCACAGAATAGGCAGTAAATTTTTCTTGGTTGATCTCCAAATCTTCCCCCGAAGCCCCTGGCGCCTCTGCCCCTTGACGCTGGCGGCCGGAAAGAGCTTTGCTGTTGCCCCGAAGCTTGCGAGGAGCACTGTGGCCTTTGCTGTTGATTCCCTTTGTCATCACTTTGAGTAGAATTGTGAATTGACCTGACGTGCCTCGGATGGAATCTTCCTCCGAAGCCCCTGGTCATTTCAGAGAACCTGAATGCTTCCTCCCTTCTTTGGCGAAAATCATTGTCAGCTCGAATATACTCGTCCATCTTCTGGAGCAGTTTCTCCAAAGTTTTAGGAGGCTTTCTGGCAAAGTACTGAGCTGAAGGTCCCGGCCAAAGCCCCTTGATCATGGCCTCAATGACAATATCATTGGGCACTGTTGGTGCCTGTGCCCCCAGACGCAGGAACCTTCGGACATACGCCTGAAGATATTCTTTGTGGTCCTGGGTGCACTGGAATAAAGCTTGGGCAGTAACTGGCTTCGTTTGAAACCCTTGGAAGCTGGTTATCAACATGTCCTTTAGCTTTTGCCATGAAGTGATTGTCCCTGGCCGAAGAGAGGAGTACCAGGTTTGTGCAACACTCCTGACAGCCATGACGAAAGACTTTGCCATGACCGCCGTGTTGCCACCATACGAAGATATGGTTGCTTCATAGCTCATCAAGAATTGCTTCGGTCTGAATGACCGTCGTACATGGGGAGCTGAGGTGGCTTGTAAGACTGTGGCCAAGGTGTAGCCTGCAGTTCTGTTGACAGGGGAGAAGTATCATCAAAAGCAAAATTTCCATGATGGAAATCTTGATACCAGTCGCCCTCGTTGTAGAAGCCCTCTTGATGAAGCTCTCTGCGCGGGGGCCTTTGATTCTAGTCATCTTGAGCAAGATGTCGAAGTTCTTCAGAGGCTTCGTCTATCTGCCTTTGTAGATCAGCTAGACGAGCCATCTTTTCCTTCTTCCGTTGGACCTGTTGGTGGAGCATCTCCAAATTTTGGATTTCTTGATCCAAGTCGTCCTCCGGAGGCGTTGGACTGGTGGCCTTCCTCTTCTGGCTTCGGGCCTCCCTGAGAGAAAGGACATCCTGATTGGGATCCAGCGGCTGCAGAGTAGCAGCTCCTGCGGCTGAAGCTTTCCTCGGCGGCATGACGAAGGTGATGCTTGCCGAAGATGTTCAAAACTCAAAAAATGGACGTGAGTTCACCGGAGGTGGGCGCCAATGTTGGTGACTTGTTCTCAAATGCTAAGAGTCAAGAACAAGGCAACATAAAAAGTGTTAAATGTTAAAGTCCTTCGTCCTTCAAGACATTATATCCCTTCGGATATAATGAATTTCAGACGAAGGTTATAAGGGAAAAGACCTTCGTAAGTCCAACATATGATGAAGGAGAATACATACATGGAATACGAACAATAACACAAATATTATCATCAATTTATTTCTATTTTGTATTATCAGAGTCATAATAACAAATTATAAATGTACCTTTGGATTGTCGAAAAGTAAAGATACAGGCGTGATGCGAAAAGCAGATGCCAGATCAGCGTGAACAGTACGGGAATACTGTTCATCTATTTATAGGCACAGGGCACAGCCCATGGAGAATTACATTAATGCCCTTTACATTTATCAATAATTCTATAGTGATTCTTCGAGGTCCAATTTGTCTTTTCACCATATAAGTCGGTTCCCCTTTTCTACTGTCATGCCGAAGCTTTTTCTGCGCATAGCTTCGTGATCATCTTATCCTTCGTTATGATCGCCTTCCGTCCTATTCAAGCTTCGTCTTGACCATATTCCTGTATACTCGTGGCCCAATTCCGAAGATACCTGTTCACATATTTCACTTGGAAAACATTGTCAAATCATATTTTTGAGGACCTTCGGAAGCCGAAGGCCCCCAACAACTACCATGAGCACAATGTACTAGCTTGTAATCATCAACGCGAAAAGTTTTCCTGCCCATTCTTCCTCTCCCACATAGTTTACCCTCATGTTTAGGTACAGGCACACCTATCATTGTTCCGTCTCTAATGTAATCTATACAACTCTCAATCACTTCTTTTGTAGTGTATCCCACCATGATTGAACCCTCTGGGTGAGCGCGATTTCGCACATAACCTTTTAATACTCCCAGGTATCGCTCCAACTGAAACATATGATGTTATAGTGGCCCTAATATTTTTATCTGATCCACGAGATGTATGATTAGGTGTACGTGCATATCAAAAAATGATGGAGGAAAACACATTTCAAGCTTGCACATAGTCTCGATGATGTATGCCTTCAGATAGTCCAAGTCTTCTAAAGCTATTACTTTTTGTGACACCTGATTGAAAAAGTAACACAAACGTGTGATGACAACTTTGACATGCTCTGTTTCGAGGGCTCTTACCACAATTGGGAGGAACATCGTCGTCATCACATGGCAGTCATGAGAGTTATAGCCAAATAGAGACAAGTCCTTCATCCTGACTAGTTTGCTGATATTGGATGAGAAACTTGTGGGCACTTTGACCCCACGCAAACATTTGCAAATTTTTGTTCTCTCCTCAATTGACAAGTTGTAGCTAGCTAGGGGGAGGTAAGGCTTCCCTTTGCCATTATCCACTGGATGAAGTTCCGATCTGATTTGAAGATCTACTAGGTCATTGCGTGATTTAAGTCCGTCCTTTGTCTTACTCGGCATGCCCAGCAAGGTTCCAATGATGCTGTCAAAAACATTCTTTGTTACATGCATTAAATCAATGCTGTGGCAAATTTCCATATCCTTCCAGTATGGGAGGTACTTGAAAAAAATTGATTGCTTCTTGAAAGTTGTGTAAGTTGAAGGGTCAGTTCTCTTTCTCTTTTCTCCTTTGTTTTTTCCCTTTCCGAATACAACATGAATGTTCTTTACAATTCCAAAAACAAGTTTCCCACTATAAGGCTTTGATGCACCTTCACTTTCTAGTTCATTGTTAAATTCCTCTTTCATCTTTTGGTACTTATGCTGCTTCATCAAGAATCGTTTGTGTCCCATGAACACCAACTTCTTGGATGATTTAAGGTACAAGGAAGCAGTTCCATCAACGCACACTACATAACCATTCTTTCCTTTAGTCTTTTGCCCTGATAGTGTGGCACCACAGGGAGAATCATGGATGGTAACAAATATAATTGCTCTTAAGTTGAAATACTCATGGCAATACTCATCCCATATTCGAACTCCTTCATTCCAAAGCTTTGTCATATCTTCCATAAGAGGTTCTAGGAACACATCAATATCAACACCAGCTAATTTTGGACCTTGAATAAGAATAGTCAACATAATGTACTTTCTTTTGTGACACAGCCATGACGGAAGGTTGTACATCGTTAAATTCACGGGCCAAGTGCTATGTACACTTCTTTTTTCACTAAATGGATTCATTCTGTCTGTACCCAAAGCAAATCTTACATTTCTGGTTTCTTTGGCAAACTTAGGATACATAAGATCAAAATTTTTCCATTGTGATGCATCAGCAGGGTGTCGAATCTGTTTGTTATTCTGCTTGCGATTTTCAGCATGCTAACGCATAAGCTCAGCCTCCCTAGGATTTGAGAACAAACGTTTCAAGCGATCAATTACTGGAAGATACCACATCACCAAAGCTGGGATCTTTAACTTCTTTTTCACATCCATGTCATCAAAAGTGTCATCGTCACTTTCAGGTCCAATAGTGGATTTCTTGTTTTTATTTTTCTTCAGAAATTTTTTTACACAGTCTTGATTGTAGCTCTTCTTATATCGACTGACATTGCAAACTGGGCATCTTGTTGCGTTCTCAAAATCGCCACGATACAGAATACAATAGTTTGGACATGCATGAATTTTTTGCACACCCAGAGCTATGGGAGATATAAGCTTCTTCGCTTTATAAGTGCTTGTTGGTAGTTTGTTGGGGTTTGGTAGTAATTGGGACAGAAAATTCAAAAGATCTATGAAACTAGTATCAGACCATCCGGCGCTAGCCTTCAACTTAAGAAGTTCTAGAACTGTACGCAGTGTAGTAAACTCTTTGTCACAACCCTTTGATTCATCATATAAAGGTTCTTTTGAGGCACTTTCCAGTCCCTCCATTTTAGATAGCCCTTTCTGTGATCCCATAGAACTCAACATTTCTGGTTCCATATGGCGCAACATCTCTTCGCAATCAAATTCTTCAAAATCTTGATTGGCATCCACATAATCCACTTTACCATCAACTTTATCTAAAATTCTGACAACTCTCTCGTCATTACCAGGCACTTCACACGGATCCAACTCACCATGTTCTATCCATATCGTGTAATTGTTTTTAAACCCTCTTTTCAGCAGATGTGATTGGATTACTCCTGTATCTCTCCAAGCTACCTTATTATCACAATCGATGCACGGACATAATATCTCCTTACTCTTTCGCAAATTCACGTGCTTGTTGGCCGCTTCAATAAAACTTCTCAAATTTTGAATGTACGACGGATGTGGTCTTGGCACATTGTACATCCAACCTCGGTCCATTACCTATCCCTATATTAATTAACGTCAATAAAATCATTAATTAATTGAATTCATCCCTAAAACATGAAAAAATAAATGTACATGAAAGTGAAACAAGATCATATCGAGAGGTACCTAGCACATGAACTACAAAAAATATTTAAAATATCCCTAATTAATTGAATTTAATCCCTAAATCATGAACGAATTGATGTGCATGAAAATGAAACAAGATTGCAGCAATAGGTACCTTGAGGTGAGACAACTCTTTATGAAGAATCTTTAAATTAGATCAACTACAAGTCCAAATCTTGGAATTCCTAAGTTTTTCTTCAATTCCGGTCTATATTACAAAATTGAGGCAAAAATCGTATCAAAATGAGAAAGAAAACAAACAGAGATCATATATATGCATAAAATCTTGAAATCAATCAATAAACTCAAAAACAAAACCTTCTCCCTGTAGATATCAAAAAAATCCGCCGCCGCTACAGTGCTGTGACTGTTTCGGGGAGATAGGGTTCTGCTGGAACCCGTGGGCTAGTCCTTTTATATTGTATACACATCACAGGCGGATTTTTAGAAAAATCGCTTGTGATATATAACATCATAGACGCTTTTTTATTCCGACCGCCTATGAAGTTAATCTATCACAGGCGGTCGAAATAGAAAAGCGCTTGTGATGTTATATATCACAAGCGGTTTTTCTGAAAATCCGCCTGTGATTATTTACAATATAAAAGGGCTCGCTGGTTCCAGCAGGAACCCTAACTCTCCCAGGGCCGACACGCTTGCGCCGCCAGGCTGATACTGCACCACGTCCCTGTCCCCGTCCCCGTCTTCGAGCTGAGCGCCGGTGTCCCCGTCTCCGAGCCAAGCGCCCGCTGTCCCCGTCTCCGAGCCAAGCGTCGGTGTCCCCGTCCCCATCTCCGAGCCAAGCGCCACCGTCCCCATCCCCGAGCCTGAGGCTGAGCTGCTATTCTCAGGTTCGTGCTTGTAGATAATCGTTGCTTGATCGTAAGAAGGTACGTCCAATCCCTTCTAAGGTTTTAAATTACTAGTATTACAATTTAGCACTTGAGGCACTGCATATGTAGGTAACTATCCTTAATCTTTGTCTGATATTTGTCCAAAACTCAGTGGAGATGAAACCCCAGGGCGCCAGCACAGCAGGAGCTAATACACATGGTTCCCATGCACACACACATCACCATTCCATGACCAGCTCAAATATCAGTTTTTCCAATTCTGCAGCTAATAAACATAATGGATATGTCCTCCACTTGTGGATAGGTTCAATGGTTTAGAGTGGATATTTTCCACAGGGAGGTGAGGCTTCTAGACCTTGGTCCAACACTTCACCCATGGTTCCAGCTGTTCAGTCGAGGGAAGCACTAAAAATCACTGAACTTGAGCTGGTTTATAGGCTCTGCACAAATATCCACTCCACAAATACCCAATATTGAAAGTTGCCCAATATGCATGGGATGGATGCATGATTAAGATATGAGATTATTATTGAGGAGATAGATCGATTATTATTATTGCTGCTAGAGCATATGTTTAGTGGGTGTATAGGTTGGGAACACACATTCATGGAGGATGGAACCACACATCGATCAATTGGAGGGAGAAAGAGATTGTTCGGGTAATTAATTGTAACATATATATAGAGAGACAATTGAGCCACATACATATATAAGCTATTAGTGCAGTGCTTGGTGTTGGGTCAGATGATTGGGTATGCGTATATATGCCTGTGAAAAATTGTAAATTGTGGAGCCATATGTCATGTATCTTTTGTACCTAACTACGTAGCTACTAGCTACACATGTAGGTAGGTATATAGCTGTGTTACACACACAGGTAGATGCATGATGGAGGCTGACAACCATAAGTAGATGCATGATGCTCTAGCTAGCTGTTATTTGCCTTGTGTAATTGGAGTGCTAGGATGGTGGTTGTGTTCAATTGGTTTGTCTACAGGCAGTTACCATCTTTTGATTAAATAAAGGACCTCCCTTTTTCCCCCCTCCGCCCTCCCTGGATTTTTTTTGCCTCATCTCACATTCAGTCAGCTAGTTAGGCCAACTAATTGTCCCCGGTTCCTTTTTAGGTGCCACCGTCTCTAAAGACTATTCTCAACTGGTGGCGCGACAATCGCATCCCTCAGAGTATTCTCAACTGTAGTCGAATTCTCATGTGCCACAACTGTGGCATTCTCTACAGGTTTCTCAGCTGCTGTAGATTTATCATCTAGCACCTTAACATCTTCTACCATTTCCTCAGCTGTTCTAGCTTCTTCAACTCGTTCTCTAGCTGTAGTTTGACCTTCAGTTGTCTCCCCGATTATAGGTTCAACAGTAACTTTAGATTCTATTTTCTCATCTGCTGCCTCTACTGTAATTTCACCTTCTTTGGTCTCCCCAGCCGGTGTGTCAGCATCTACTTTATTTTCTATTTTCTCATCTGGTGCGTCAACTACAATTTCATTATTTTCTATTTTCCCCTTCTTGGCTGGTGTTAATTTGTCAGCATCTTCATTATTTTCTATTTTTCCCTTCTCGTCTGATGCTTCCTCCTTAGTTTCACCTTCAGCAGCCTCCTCGACTACTCCTATGACAGCAGCATTATTCTCTATACTCTCATCGAGTAGTACCACTTTTGCCTCCATAGTTTCATCGACAGCCATAGAGTGCTCAGTAGTTGCACAAGCAATAGATTCATCTTCTAGAATTTGCCTTCCCACCTCAAGTTGTCCACCTGACGCTTCAAGTAGAGCTTCCACTTGAACAGTCTGCTCAATACTATAGCCTTGTTTGCCTGACACAAATTACTGACCACACAACAGGTTCAGCATGTTTGGTTCAACACAACAGGTTCAATATGAATGGTCTCTTTCGCTTGACTTTTCTTGGCGCCTTCTTTTGCACTAAGCTGACATCTCCAAGATCACCAAAGCTCACCTCCTTATTGAGCCATTCTTCAAGAAGCATAGCTCTTTCCTCCTTCAACTCTAGGGCGCTGGTTCTGAAGTAATCAAATGCCCTTTCAAAGACAGCTGATCATCAAAACACAAGGTGTTAATTTTTGTACCTCATTATCTAACTTCATTCTTTTTCTCCTTGCCTTCACTGTCTTCACCGCCCTAGCCAGCAGAAGCTTCAAACTCAGCATAACTGATGCATTTTCAGACAGTATTTCAAGCAACCACTCTAAGCAATTCAGAAGGGCTTATTCCCTCCTGCCCTTGGTGTTTGGTCCCTATGGAACCATCGCAAGTTTGCAACACCTGTGTGTTTGATTGATGATGTATCTCCACATTTGGAGAGAACTTTTTTGCTTCCTAGTGAGGACTGAGTCTCACTTCTGTGCTCTGGACAGGGCAGTGTTTCATACTTCTCTACCTTTTTCATAGTTGTTAGAGCCTGTACTAGGCATCCTGCTGCAATTTAGTTCTCAGAACTAAATAAAAATTCAGCTATGGCCCGCTTGACAGTCCAAATTTGAGCAACTAATTCTCCACTTTTTTTTGGGATCATGCAAAAGTTACTTCAAAAAACTTGAACGCCATCATATGGGCTTCAACTCCACTATAGACACCATATTTTAAAACCTTATTGATGGAACCAGCTGTGCACTAGGTACCTACTGGGATGAATGTGTTCTGCACCGGTGCGTCTAACAGAGTTGATGAAGACGCGGCCAAACTTGAATGGCAGACAACGAGCAGCTCCGGTGAAGGGAGTGGGGAGGATAGTTCTAGTGATGACAATCCTTTTCCTCCTATACCTCCAAGGAAGAAAAAAACCTCAGATGAGCTTGATGCCGACTATATTCCCAACGATGAAGAGGTAAATAGAAATATGCCGACTATATTGTAAAATAATGTTCATATATGAAAGGCCATTAATTGTTTCAATATATAGATTTCAAATGAAGAGAAGAAAGAGGATGCATGTTCTACACGAAACACGGAGGATGCTCCGATGCCTGAATCATCCGTTTCACAGAAGCAGAAACGAGGGCGATGAGGTCCCAATCAGATGAAAGAAGGTGCAATTATGTACGTAACAAAACTCAATGCAGAGGGGTTTCCTGAAGAACCACTTGACATGGTTACAAAGTTTCGAAATTCTTGTGGGTCTACTGTTAGAGATATAGTGCCAATCACACTTCAGAAATGGAAGGATTTAGATAAAGACACCCGCAATAAGCTATGGGCTAAGTTGTCTGAGTTATTCAAGGTCCCAAAAGGCACAGAGGATGCAGTAAGGAAGTCGATGCTCTCTACTATGGCCAAGATGTTTCGTGGGTGGAAGACCGAGATGAATAGGGATTTTGTTAAGAATAATAAGGTTCCTCCGCCCAAGAAAATGGGGAAAATCACTCAAGCTCAGTGGGAGGAATTTGTTCATCAGAAGACCGAACTGAAGGCCATAGAACTAGGCAAAACTAATTCTTAGAGAGCAAAGATGAACAAACACCCCAATCACCTAGGGTCAACCGGATATCACCATAAAGTTGTGCAGTGGAACAGGATAATCGAGGAAGCTATAGCTAATGGCACTTTGGACCCAATATTAAAAGATATCGATGAGCGAGCTATTTGTTGGATCTTAGGTCGGGTAGGTTTGACTGAGGATGGCAAACTTTTGCATCCAGAATTGGTAGGCGCAGTTTTGACAAAAATTCAAGAATATGCATAAAAGAGAAAGAAGGGCGAATTTAAGCTTCGGAGGGAGAATGACATACTAACCACAGCACTAGGCAATCCTGAACACACTGGACGGCCTCGGGGAATCTCTTCTAAGATTTTCTAGAGAGAGGCGTTTCCAGAGTATGCGGCGTCATATAGGAAACATGAGAAGTCGAAAAGGACCCTTGAAGAGACTATTGATGAAAGGGTACAAAAGGCTATTAATGACGTGATGAAGAAAATGAAGAAAAGAGGATGCATATCATATGAACTCAAGCCAGGCCACATGAGTCCACCTCTAGTCCCTAGCAGCGTAGGATCTGTGCAAGACTTCGTATCGGGCACCAAGTACCCTGTAGACGATATTGTTGAGGACAAGCCTTGCTGTCTTCATATTCCAATCAATCGATCTGGGACAAAAACAAAACAAGCTACTACTGGTTTGGTAAAACCAGGACTTGTTAACTAATAGGATAATCTTGTCCCGCCACACTATGTTGTGGTCCAAGTTCTAGAGATCACAGACAGTGGTTGTGAAGATTGGGAGATAGACTTTTCAGTTGAGGGGATCATAACTTTGCAGGGGGCAATGAACGAGTTGGTCCTTTGGCATCGACGCGACATTAAGTTGGGTGATGAGCCAATCTTAAGCTGTCTATCGCGTCATAAGTCACCAACGCCGAATTCAACACCAGTGCAACAAAAAGATAGTTCGATCATTCCATACCCTATGGTGCAGGAAAATATAGCACCGACCTCCACAAAAACCGTTGAAACAATCATATCACCTCTTGCGAAGGAACTCGACGAGGGGGACATAGACAAAATTGTTCCTCAGAATGTCGATGCAGACATCAAAAAGGAAGCAAAGGTTGACACCAATGTTGAAGGGCCAACTACTTCAAAGAAAATTCATCAGCGAATCGCCACTGACAATGTCAAGAAACCGTCAGAAGCAGTGACACGCTACCTGCAAAAATTGAAGAGAATTATGACAGATCAATCAAAAGCGGAATCAGCATCTCGTGGAGTACGCACACGGTCCCAAATAGATAATTTCGAAGTATGGGAAGAAGATGGAATGATTCATACTCGAGAATCATTACGTCTTAAAATCAATATCCCGATATACAAGAAGGAGGATGTTCCTCCTAGATTTGTGAATGGGAGGCCGTTCTTGATGGTGGTGCAACTTTCTAAGTTGTCGACTCCGGAGATTAGAATGGATGAGTGGTACATGGTGGCTAGCAACAAATACAAACTCGAGGACTTCACATTTGTTGTGCCAGAAGATGCATTTTGGAGCAAAGATAATATAGATCCTGTGCGGCATTTATTCTTTGACAATCTGTGGTCGTTGTACCACCGACAAAGGATGGAAACCAACTACTTAACCCTCTTTTGCTTGTAAGTACCTCTAAACTTTCATATTTGTTAGTTTTGTACATGCACACATAAACGAGAGTCTAACAATTAACACTTTTTACACGTAGGATGCAATACATGATGATAAGAAGAAACAACTTAAGACAGGGTTTCTTGACCCGTTGATGATATCCCAAGCTTGCTACAAAGAAGTTGTTCGGAGACATGATGGCAAGGACTTAATAATAGCTCCGCACCACTTTAAGTAAGTTCTCTACATGGTTTTGAACTACAAATTATGGCAATCGTGATCTTAACATGTGTTTTCGTCTATGTCTATATAGTGACCACTACATTTGTATCATGATATTTCCAAAGCATGGTAAAGTCATGGTCTTCGACTCTCTGAGAATGGAAAAGGATGCGTATAATGACTTCTTGAAGATTTTAGAGAAGTATGATTATTATTGCACACTTGTACTTATTACAACTTAACAAATGTATTCTTAATCTCACAATGCTATTCTTATATGCAGTGCATACCGTTTTTATTGGAAAGATCTTGGCGGCGAACATCCAGAGGACAAGCCTAATTTGTTAATATCATTATTTCCATTTGGTGACAAACAACCTCTGGGTACTGTCCTGTGCGGTTATTATGTATGCGAATGGTGTCGTGTCACCTTCCATTACATGGTCAATCGTGAGGATGTAAGTTCGCTATCATTGTCTATGTTGCAATTTTTATATTATATTGTTGCTCATCACATTACTCTTAGCACTGCTTGCTTTTTGCTTTCATTGCAGGTTCCTAAATCCAAGATCAATGCTGAATGGATAGAAAGAGATATGGTTTCCGTCGGCGTGGCTAAGGTTGTAAAAGACTTGCTTTACTTTATGTGCCGTGAAGTTCTTCATCAACAAGGGCTATTCTACAATACAAATGGAAATTTGCAACACTTCCCAGATTTAAGTTTGTACACGATAACACACAGTGTTTAGATCTTTAGTTTGAAACTTGAGATGTTTAGTTGTATATGGAACTTGAGATGTTGAGTTGTATATGGAACTTGAGATATGTATCATTGTGGTTTGGTGCTAATACTAGTACTGTTATCTTTCTGTGAATGTGATTTGTGATGTGTATGAATCTGGAATCTGTATATTGATTTGTTATGAATATCATTTGTATATTAATTCTGTATATGAATCTGGAATCTGTATATTGAAATACAGTCGGACCTATATTTAAAACCGTCTGTGGTATGTGTCTAACACAAGCGGCTAGGACTAGAAACCGCTTGTGATGAATTCCTATCGCAGGCGGTTCCTTTAGATAGAACCGCTTGTGATGTGTGTCTATCACAAGCGGTTTTAGATTGACCGCCTGTGATGTTGTTTTACATCACAGGCGGTGCACCACAAGCGGTTCCTAGAACCACCTGTGTAGAGGCTAACTGGACCGCCTGTATAGAGGTTTACTGTAGTAGTGAGCAAATCAATATATTTATATCTCATGCGGACTACTTATGTATTTCTTCATTCAAATTACCAAATTTATAAAAGAAAACTTGAACTTTTGATTCCGATTAAACTCAAACAAAAAAATATGAAAGGAAAACAGAATAAAAAAGGGAAAGTCCAAACCCACGTGCATGTGCACCATCGGCCCTCTATGTCCCATTTAACCGCCACAGTAGCCAACCTTTGTTTTGTTTTTTATTATTATTTTACTACCAAGCCGGAAGCTTGTGTCATGCATCGTATGAATTGACGCTGTCCTGGCTTCCTCAGAAATCGCTCTCGCGCCGTTTGCTGGGATGTAACCATCTCCGGATTTGGCGCTACTGCTATATGGACCAAGCCCTCGAGTCTCCCCTTCATATCCTTGACCTTGCCAGCCGTGGAAGTAGTTCAGGTCGAGAGTTTCATCACCGCCGGAGCTCCCGTGAGGGAGAGAGCCGCTGGTAGATAGTCACCACGCGGTACAGTCGGGTGCGGCCATCGACGTCGAACCCATCGTTGGCTGCCTCCTAGCTTTTGGGTGGGCTCGACGTACGATCGTCATGGCACTCCGTGATTCTTCGGAGCCGACAACCACTGCTATGCAGCTACGAATCGTGTCCTCGTCGTTGTGGTGAGTGCTTCTTCCATCGCGATGATTCTCTCAGTATTCCTTGGTCACCTTCGAACTGCATTATAGTAGCCTGGTGCACCAGCGCGACACCATGGTCGGGCCAATGTGATTGGCATGCCGATGGAGGGGGGGAAAGAGAGAGTTTGATATGTGGGCTATTGGGAGGTTGAAGACGTACGGTCACCGTTTGATCTTCTCTGCGCGACTGAGATTAGAACTGGGCAGCCCTTCGTGTGATTAATCGGGGGTCGTCAGATCGAGATCGGGCGGCATCGGTTAGATCAAAAATTATAAAATCTAGGTCATTGTATCTCCATCCAACACTCAGCGTAGCATACCCTTTCGTGATCTAATCTGCACCATGCATTATAAATCCACTGGCCGAGATCTTGAGATACCTCTTTGGCTAGGCCGTTTCTCAGAAGAGACCTTGGGATATATTGAATTTAACCCGCCATCCACCGCGGGGTAAATCTGTGTCTTGGGTTTCTTTCGCGTTAGACCCTAGACTTATCTGTTTTTAGCGTTCGGTCCAGAGAACAGAAAAAAATTAAATAAATTCAATTAGAAAATACTTTTTAGTGTAAAAATAATAGCAGGAACTTATTTAATTCATAGAAAATTTATATTAACTTCTTTTTAGTCCATTCCAGTTCCTATAATTTTGTAATAATATTGTTTATCACATAGTATCTCTGTTTTAATATGAAAACTATATTAAAATTGATCCCTTAATTTATCTTGTACCAAATACATGAAACCTTCAGAAAATCATATCTTAAAATCCGTAACTCCGAATTTAGTGATTCTTTTTCCTATGATCTTATTTTAATGCATAGATTATTAATATGTATTTTGTATATATATTTGGTGTGATGTTAATTTCTCATTTGTACTATGCTTGTTTGTATTATGGCGAGTAGAAGAGCTAGTGATCGAGGATCCGGGTATTCAGCAGGTAGAAGTTGCTGAACAGGAGCTCATTGAAGGCAAGTTGTACCCTTGATCCACTTTTGTTACCCAATAATATTCTTTATTATCATTATTCAATGCATAGGTTTAATTTTGATGGGACCCAATAGGTCACCCTAGTCTGTTTATCCATTTTTCCTTGTTTACCCCTGAATAATATGGGTAGTTATGCTATTGCTTTACATGGTTTTGGGTTAATATTTTATTATATCCATGTTCTAGTTATTTTGTTATTCTATTTATGTTCATGTCAAGATCATTATATTATTGTTAATTGGAACATGGAGCTTAACTTGAGAAACAAATGCCACCATAAGGGAGGAATGGGACCCCTTGGCTAACTAATTAGGAAAGCTAGTGGAAGACTATCTTACACGAAAGGGGCAAGGGCAGTAGGGGAGTTGCATGCAATGAGGTTCTCGGGTTGATTTTGCTGCGATGGCAGTCAGACGGGGGATTCTTGCAAGTGATCTTCCCATAAACTGTAGTGGGTTTTCGGAAGCTAGTGAAACTTTGTAAAGGCCTCGTAGTGGATCCCTAGCCATTCACCTTGGTAGTGTCTAAGTGTCTAGCTAACCCTGGCGACATGGGAAACATGACTTATGGGTAAAGGGTACAACTTCTGCAGAGTGTAAAACTGGTATACTAGCCGAGCTCATGGTCAAGAGCAGCTCATAACTCTCGCATGATTAAATATGGAACTTAAATTCAATTTGTCATTTGCATTTGCATGGGTTTGTTATTAATTTTGTTCTATTACTATTTATTATGGTTTGGTATTTACTTACACTTAGTAATTGCTAATAAAATTTTGACCAACTTTTAAAAGCAATGCTCAGCTTTAATCATTCTCTTTGATAAGCCTTTCACATCACATGAACTCCCACCTTTGGTGAGTTCATGCCACATTATTCCCCACAACTTATTGAGCAATGAACATGTATGAGCTCAACCTTGCTATCTCACACCCCCCATAGGTCAAGAACAGGTACCACTGGATGAGGCGCATGGTGGATGTTGCGCTGTGTTCATGAGCGTTCTAGGTCGTCGTCTCCCAGTTGACTTTCTGGCGCCAAGGATGGATTTTAGATCCTGTTATATTTATCTTTTATTTTGTAATAAGACTTCTGCTATGTAATAAATACACTGATTATTGTGACATTTATCTCTATACACTCTGTTATTATATATGTTGTCTTCTTGGCGCATGTATGAAATGCACCTGGCTTTGTTCCTTAAAGCCGGGTGTGATAGAAGTGGTATTAGAGGAAATGTTGATTGTAGGACGAAACCTAGATAGAAATGGACAAAACTCTTACCTACTTACCTTACTTTGATTCTTTCTATACTCATCTTGTCTTGATCCTATCTCACCTTTTCTACTCTGATTACTCTTATCTTTTCTACTCTAAGACAAGATGGATTTCACACCTTGGAATCCTACAGCTATAACCTTTCTGTCATACCCGGTTTTAGCGGACAAAGTCGGGTGCATCTCATACATGCGCCAAAGAAGACAACATATATAATAACAGAGTGGATAGAGATAAATGTCACAATATAATCAGAATACTTATTACATAGCGAAAGTCTTACAAAATAAAATATAAATATAACAGGATCTAAAATCCATCCTTGGCGCTAAAAAGTCAACTAGGAGACAACGACCTAGACTTCTCACGAACACAACGCAACACCCACCATGTGCCTCATCCAGTGGTACCTGTTCTTGACCTGTGGGTGGTGTGAGATAGCAAGGGTGAGCTCACACATGTTCATCGCTCAACAAGTTGTGGGGAATAATGTGGCATGAACTCACCAAAGGTGGGAGATCATGTAAAGTGTAAGGCTTACCAAAGAGAATGGTTAAAGCTGAGCATTGCTTTTAATAAGTTGGTCAAAATTTTATTAGCAGTTACTAAATGTAAGTCAATACCAAACCTTAAATAAAGTAATAGAACAAAATTAATAAATAATCCCATGCATATGCAAATGACAAATTGAATTTAAGTTTCATAAATTAATCATCAGAGAGTCCTGAGCCGCTCATGACCGTGAGCTCGGCTAGTATACCAGTTTTACACTCTGCAGAGGTAGTACCCTTTACCCACAAGTCGTGTTTCCCATGTCGCCAAGGCAAGCTAGACCCTTAGACACTACCGAGGTGAATGGCTAGGGATCCACTACGAGGCCTTTACAAAGTTCTACTAGCTTCCGAAAACCCGCTACAGTTTATGGGAAGAGCACTTGCAAGAATCCCTCGTCTGACCGCCATCGCAGCAAAGTCAACCTGAGAACCTCCTTGCATGCAACTCCCCTACTGCCCTTGCCCCTTTCGGGTAAGGTAGTCTTCCACTAGCTTTCCTAATTAGTTAGCCAAGGGGTCCCATTCCTCCCTTGTGGTGGCACGTGTTTCTCAAGTTAAGCTCCATGTTCCAATTAACAATAATATAATGATCTTGACATGAACACAAATAAAATAACATAATAACTGTAACATGGATATAATAAATGATTATCCCAAAACCATATAAAGCAATAGCAAAAACTACCCATGTGATTCAGGGGCAAACAAGGTGATGAGATAAACAATCTAGGGTGACCTATTAGGTCCCATCAAAATTAAACCTATGCATGGTAAACGATTATAAAGAACATTATTGGGTAACAAAAGTGAATCAAGGGCACAAGTTGCCTGTCACTTGAGATTCTAGTACCAACTTGATCTTCAGATGACACGTGTCCTCACCGCTAAACGTAGCAATACAGACAAACATGATATAGACAAAATTAACATCACACCAAACATAAGAACAAACTGAATAATAATGATCTACGTATTGCTACGAGATCGCGGGATCGAGGACTACTAAGATCAGAGTCACGATTAAGGAGATATGATTTTATAGAAGATCTATGTGATTAAAATACTAAACTATGTTATAAATTGGTTAATATAAATCATATAAGAGGTTATTCTATAAATAATTATCTTAACTTTAATCTAAGTTATAAATTGATCATAGATCATATTTTAGTAGATTATAATGCTAAGCAAATTAACAAGTCTATCCAACATAAATTAAATAAAGATCTAATTAGAAAAGAATGAGACATGGTATAATCAATGTTATTAATGCATAGTAAATATTTATACGAGACTAACGCAACTCGAACGGATCAAATCGGAGTTAACATGGGAAAGTTACGAATTTCCTAAGATTTTTATGCATTTGATATAAGATTAATTAGGAAATAAATTTTAAAGTGGCTTTCATGTCAAAACAGTGGCACAAAATGATAAACAATAATATTACAAAATTATAGGAATTAGAATGGATTGGTTTGGAGCTAGAATGAATTTTCTATGAATTAAATAAGTTTCTAGAATTTATTTTTGCACAAAAATCAATTTCTATAAGTAATTATATGATTTTCCATGACCTCGGGACTGTGCACTAATTTCTGGGAAGATCAGGGGCTAATTTATAAAACTCGCCCAGACTCAGCCAACCACCAAGTGGACTGCAGGTTGAATTTGAGATAAACGAGGGGCTCATTTGCAAGGTTACACGTCCGAAAGAGGTATCTTGTAATCCTAGCCGTTAGATCTATGTCTTGTGGTTGGGATTAGATTCTGTTGCTTATGAATCGGTATGTGATCTCCACTGTTAGATCGGAGTTCAAGGGTTTAGATTTTATGAGTCCTTACTCACCTCGAACCGGTATAATCTAATCGTGACCAATCAGTCGCGATCCAACGGTCCTCCCTTCTCTTCAACCTTGGACGCACAGAGCATACTAGCATCCCAGCACCCAACCTCCGAGCTGATTTGTTTTAATGATGCTGATGCTGTGACAAACAAGCGAGGAAACTCACTAAACACGACGCGGTAGCAGGCCCCGGTTCCGGCACACGACAGCACCTCACCGAGCGTGAGCTCGAGATGGTAGATGAAGTTCGGTGAAAAATCGTCCGTGGTCCAGAGATGTCCATGCCTGGGCAAGGCACGAGCACTCCCCACACCCTCACGCCGAGCACCCAGGCACAACTCGAATGTTGTCCTTCGCAACGGCCGGCGGCGACACGAACGGTGGTGATGATCTCCCTCCTTTGCCTGTCTCCGGTGGCACTCGGCTGCAATAAGCTCTCTCCCTCTCGGTCTCTGGTGAGGCATGTTTGGATTTTTTTTGTGGCGAACAAGGCAGGCTTTAGTGCTTTATATAGTCATGATGCAACAGGTCGCAATCGGCCGGCTCGATCGGATCTTCAACAACCCCGATACAGGTTGTTGCAATTTGTAAGGAGGTGGCGAGGCGGTTCGTGCATGCAGCGAAGGCGGGGAGATATTTTAGTCGATTGGGCCCACCCACAGGTGAGACGTGGGATGATGCAAACATGAGGCTGTGATGATGTCTTGTGCGGCTAGGTGAATAAACAACATTTAGACTGGGCGTGGGCTAGCAACGGTGTGTGGCCGAAGGGGATGGGGTGAGGCGACTCATGAGCACATGCATGTTTTTTTACTTTCCTTTATTTGTATTGTATTTCCTATTTTAGTTTCCTTAAATTAAAACTACCCCTTTTTATTTGATCCAAGTCAAATGCACGAATCAAGCATGATGCATAATAATTTTTTTTAAAGTCTTGCTTTGAATTATTTAATGTTGAGTTTTTTTGGTTCTAATCTCTCACGAGAAAAAAAATCACACATTCACATAATTAGAGGGAACCCTTTATTTCTCTATTATTGATTGTTACAAACCTTACCCCCTTAACAGAAATCTCATCCTCGAGATTTATAAGGAAAGGGTATATGCTCATATTGTCTCAACACATATGCACAAACAAAAATCTCAGCATGATGCATAATTTATTAGCAACACATGAGTCAATTAGACCTCATTATTCCTCCTAACATAGTATCATACCAACTACTAACTAAAGTAACATTTAGATCTTACAAATAGTAACAATGTATATATATATATATATATATATATGTAGCTTGGTGGAGTTGGTGGTGGTGGTGAAGGTTGTTGTTGTCGTTGTCTTTCCAACCGTGCTTGCCTTATTTCTCGACGTATCTCTAGTTTGTCCTGACGTATTTCCTCGCGTTCTTGTCTTATCTGATTTTGCAATTCGGTAGCCATGTTTGCCATTTATTGTATTACCATCTTTTGGGTGGCAACCACTTGATCGATTCCAACCAGTGGAGGATTTGGAGGATTCATTTTTGTTTGCTGTCGCCTGATTATCTTCTCCTCCTGATATTGACCATGAGAGTTAGAAGCATATGGTAGGATAGTTTTGCAATGGAAAGTACTTGGCAAGCAGAATGAATAGGCTAGTAGCTGGTTACGATCTGAAGATTCTATAGCAGGGCTTAATCTTTGTTTTATGTCTAGATTGGGGTAACTAATCGTATAAGGTGAATGTCCAAAGGTAAGATAGAATCTATCAAGACGAGATAGATTACACGATGTAATTCAAAAGTTTGTTTGATGTTAGGTGGGGATAGATAGATTATACCATTCATCATGACTCTATGTTTTGAGTTAGCTCATGGTTGAGTTGATCTAATATGCTAAGTTAAGTTAACACCTGGCTAGAAGGGTCCAAGCTCTCAACATGTATTCCAATACTTGATTAGTCCTTTTAGTCTGTCCATCAGTATGAGGTAGGCCAAACTAAAATTCAACTTCACATCCATATTCTTATGAAAACTTTTCCAAAATCTGGAGGTAAACTGTGATCCTCTATCCGAAACAATCTTCTTTGATACTCTATGTAAACACACAATTCGAGTCATATATAACTCTGCCAATTGAGATCTCTTATAAGTGGTCTTGATCGGAATGAAATAAGCCACTTTGGTCAGTCTATCCACAATAACCCATATCGAATCATATCCTCTCGGGGTGCGAGGCAATCCAGTAATGAAGTCCATACCAATCTCTTCCCACTTCCACTCAGGTATCTTAAGCGGGTGCAATAATCCAGCTAGCCTCTGGTGTTCGGCCTTAACTCTTTGACACACATCGCACATAGCCACATGTGCAGCCACATCTCTCTTCAATCCATACTACCAGTAATTTTAATTTTTTTGCTTCAAATCCTGATACATCTTGGTACTACCAGGATGAATAGAATAATCCGAGTCATGGGCCTCCTTTAAAATAGTCTCATGAAGGCTTTCAATATCAGGAACACATATCATGTCCTTGAACCACACCGTGCCTTGCTCATCTTCCGTGAATTCTGGACCTCGACCTTCAGTAATAAGATCCTTAATCTCTTGTATCTTAGCATCACCAATTTGTCCTTTGCGGATTTCTTGCTCCAAAGTAGGTTCCACATCAATCGTAACTCCTTCAGCGTGAGCAACTATCCCCAAGTTAAGTCTCCTGAAATCCTCAACAATCTCATCGGGTAGTTGGGCAACAATAGCTGAATGAACATGCTCCTTTCGACTCAAGGCATCTGCAACCAAATTTGCCTTGCCCGGGTGATAGTGAATCTCCAAATCATAATCCTTAATAAGCTCCAACCAACAACGTTGCCTAAGGTTGAGATCCTTCTGAGTGAATATATACTTCAAACTCTTATGATCCATGTATACTTGACACTTGGTTCCCATGATATAATGCCTCCATACTTCATATCTTGTTTCCGCAACTAACGAGACGCGTAGGCAATCACGTGTCCTTCTCGCATAAGTACACATCCCAAGCCTTGGCCACAGGCATCACAATAAACGTCAAATCCTTTCTGTAGATCTGGCATAACCAACACTAGAGCGACATCAATCTCAACTTCAGTTGGTTAAAACTATCTTGGTACCTCTCGTCCCACTTAAACTCTCTTCCCTTCTCCAGAAGCGAGGTCATGGGCTTAGCAATCTTAGAGAATCCTTCAATAAATCTCCGATACTATCCTGCGAGTCCCAAGAAACTCCGAACCTCCATAACTGTAGTGGGTATGCTCCACGCCACTATCTCCTTGACTTTAGCAGGATCCACTGATATCCCTCCGTTAGAAATGATATGTCCAAGGAATGACACCTCACCAATCCAAAACTCGCACTTGCGAAACTTGGCGTAGAGTTGATTATCTCGTAGCTTCTGTAGCACCAACCTCAGATGTTCCTCATGATCACTATCACTTGTCGACGAATCTGTCCAAATACTCCATAAACACCTTATTCATCAAGTTCATAAAATAAGCTGGTGCATTGGTTAATCCAAATGACATAACAGTGAACTCATATAGTCCATATCGAGTTGAGAAAGCTGTCTTGGGAATGTCCGATGGCCAAATCTTCATCTGATGGTATCTCGATCGAAGATCAATCTTCGAGAATACTCTTGCACCTCTTATCCAATTAAATAAATCCTCAATTGCAGGGTAATGGACACTTGTTCTTCACAGTGACATTGTTAAGGGTCCTATAATCCATGCACATCCCTTGCAATCCTTCTTTCTTCTGTACAACTAGAACCGGCACTCCATAAGATGAAGAACTCAAACAAACGTACCCAACCTCTTGTAATTCCATTAATTGCTTCTTAAGTTCCTTTATTTCTTCTACGGACATCCTGTATGGCTGTTTAGAATTAGGAGTAGTCCCAGGTAAGAGATCAATTACAAACTTAACTTCCCTATCTGGTGGCATCCCTGGTAACTCCTCTGTAAAGACATCCAGAAAATCCCTAACTGCACGGATGTTGCCACCCACAAACTTCTCATCTTCTAAGAATGCCGCTAGTCTGATGGTGGTAGTTACTTCAACTTCAACTTCAAATCTTTGTCCTTTGGAACTGGTGAGTTCTACGGTTCCCTTAGAACAGTGTATATACTGCCTTTGCCTTTCTTAACCATGACATACCAAGGATCACGTCTATAGTGCTCTCTTCTAACACTATAGGGGTAGCCCATCTAGGTTAGAAATATAGGGTAAGGAAGGAAGAATTGTAGACAAGGCGAGTAATTACGAGGAATGTTACTACGGCGGATTTATTAGCTAAGTAGATTAGTGTGTCACCTACTAAAGTTAATTCATACCTTATGGTGGTACATGCTAAGATGCCCGTCTATACTATTTCAATCAATCAAAGAAGCAAATCAGGCATTGATCATCAGAACAATCAACCAACATTTTTTAATAGAAAAAAATAGTTTTAATTTTGTCTTGGGTTTCCTATCTCTTAAAAAAAGTCTTAAATGTAGGATTCCAAGGTGTGAAATCCATCTTGTCTTAGAGTTGAAAAGATAAGAGTAATCAGAGTACGACAGCAAAAGGTGAGACAGGATCAAGATAAGGTAAGTATAGAATGAAGTAGGTAAGGATTGTCCATTTCTATCTAGGTTTCATCCTACAGTCAACATTTCCTCTGATACCACTTCTGTCACACCCGGTTTTAGCGGACAAAGCCAGGTGCATCTCACACATGCGCCAAAGAAGACAACATATATAATAATAGAGTGGATAGAGATAAATGTCACAATATAATCAGAGTACTTATTACATAGCGGAAGTCTTACAAAAAATATAAATATAACAGGATCTAAATTCCATCCTTGGCGCTAGAAAGTCAACTGGGAGACGACGACCTAGACTTCTCACGAACACAACGCAACACCCACCATGCGCCTCATCCAGTGGTACCTGTTCTTGACCTGTGGGGGTGTGAGACAGCAAGGGTGAGCTCACACATGTTCATCGCTCAACAAGTTGTGGGGAATAATGTGGCATGAACTCACCAAAGGTGGGAGATCATGTAAAGTGTAAGGCTTACCAAAGAGAATGGTTAAAGCTGAGCATTGCTTTTAATAAGCTGGTCAAAATTTTATTAGCAGTTACTAAATGTAAGTCAATACCAAACCTTAAATAAAGTAATAGAACAAAATTAATAAATAATCCCATGCATATGCAAATGACAAATTGAATTTAAGTTCCATAAATTAATCATTAGAGAGTCCTGAGCCACTCATGACCGTGAGCTCGGCTAGTATACCAGTTTTACACTCTGCAGAGATTGTACCCTTTACCCACAAGTCGTGTTTCCTATGTCGCCAGGGCTAGCTAGACCCTTAGACACTACCGAGGTGAATGGCTAGGGATCCACTACGAGGCCTTTACAAAGTTCCACTAGCTTCCAAAAACCCGCTACAGTTTATGGGAAGAGCACTTGCAAGAATCCCTCGTCTGACCGCCATCGCAGCAAAGCCAACCCGAGAACCTCCTTGCATGCAACTCCCCTAGTACCCTTGCCCCTTTCGGGTAAGGTAGCCTTCCACTAGCTTTCCTAATTAGTTAGCCAAGGGGTCCCATTCCTCCCTTGTGGTGGCACGTGTTTCTCAAGTTAAGCTCCATGTTCCAATTAATAATAATATAATGATCTTGACATGAACACAAATAAAATAACATAATAACTGGAACATGGATATAATAAATGATTATCCCAAAACCTTATAAAGCAATAGCAAAAACTACCCATGTGATTCAGGGGCAAACAAGGTGATGAGATAAACAATCTAGGGTGACCTATAGGGTCCCATCAAAATTAAATCTATGCATGGTAAATGATTATAAAGAACATTATTGGGTAACAAAAGTGAATCAAGGGCACAAGTTGCCTGTCACTTGAGATTCTAGTACCAACTTGATCTTCAGATGACACGTGTCCTCACCGCTAAACGTAGCAATACAGACAAACATGATATAGACAAAATTAACATCACACCAAACATAAGAACAAACTGAATAATAATGATCTACGTATTGCTACGAGATCGCGGGATCGAGGACTACTAAGATCAGAGTCACGATTAAGGAGATATGATTTTATAGAAGATCTATGTGATTAACTATGTTATAAATTGGTTAATATAAATCATATAAGAGGTTATTCTATAAATAATTATCTTAACTTTAATCTAAGTTATAAATTGATCATAGATCATATTTTAGTAGATTATAATGCTAAGCAAATTAACAAGTCTATCCAACATAAATTAAATAAAGATCTAATTAGAAAAGAATGAGACATGGTATAATCAATGTTATTAATGCGTAGTAAATATTTATACGAGACTAACACAACTCGAACAGATCAAATCGGAGTTAACATGGGAAAGTTACGAATTTCCTAAGATTTTTATGCATTTGATATAAGATTAATTAGGAAATAAATTTTAAAGTGGCTTTCATGTCAAAACAGTGGCACAAGATGATAAACAATAATATTATAAAATTATAGGAATTAGAATGGATTGATTTAGAGCTAGAATGAATTTTCTATGAATTAAATAAATTTCTAGAATTTATTTTTGCACAAAAACCAATTTCTATAAGTAATTATATGATTTTCCATGACCTCGGGACTGTGCACTAATTTCTGGGAAGATCAGGGGCTAATTTATAAAACTCGCCTAGACTCAGCCAACCACCAAGTGGACTGCAGGTTGAATTTGAGATAAACCAGGGGCTCATTTGCAAGGTTACACGTCCGAAAGGGGTATCCTATAATCCTAGCCGTTAGATCTAAGTCTTGTGGTTGGGATTAGATTCTGTTGCTTATGAATCGGTATGTGATCTCCACCGTTAGATCGGAGTTCAAGGGTTTAGATTTTATGAGTCCTTACCCCGAACCAGTACAATCTAATCGTGACCGATCAGTCACGATCCAACGGTCCTCCCTTCTCTTCAACCTTGGACGCATAGAGCATACTAGCATCCCAGCACCCAACCTCCGAGCTGATTTGTTTTAATGGTGCTGATGTTGTGACAAACAAGCGAGGAAACTCACTAGACACGACGCGGTAGCAGGCCTCGATTCCGGCACACGACAGCACCTGGCCGAGCGTGAGCTCGAGATGGTGGATGAAGTTCGGTGAAAAAATTGTCCGTGGTCCAGAGATGTCCATGCCTGGGCAAGGCACGGGCACTCCCCACACCCTCACGCCGAGCACCCAGGCACAATTCGAACGCTGTCCTTCACAACGATCGACGACACGAACGGTGGTGATGATCTCCCTCCTTTGCCTGTCTCCGGTGGCACTCGGCTGCAATAAGCTCTCTCCCTATCGGTCTCTGGTGAGGTGTGTTTGGATTTTTTTGTGGCGAACAAGGCAGGCTTTAGTGCTTTATATAGTCATGATGCAATAGATCGCAATCGGCCGGCTCGATCGGATCTTCAACAACCCCGATACAGGTTGTTGCAATTTGTAAGGAGGTGGCGAGGCGGTTCGTGCATGCAGCGAAGGCGGGGAGATATTTTAGTCGATTGGGCCCACCCACAGGTGAGACGTGGGATGATGCAAACATGAGGCTGTGATGATGTCTTGTGCGGCTAGGTGAATAAACAGCATTTAGGCTAGGCGTGGGCTAGCAACGGTGTGTGGCTGAAGGGGATGGGGTGAGGCGACTCGTGAGCACATGCATGTTTTTTTACTTTCCTTTCTTTGTATTGTATTTCCTGTTTTAGTTTCCTTAAATTAAAACTGCCCCTTTTTATTTGATCCAAATCAAATGCACGAATCAAGCATGATGCATAATAAATTTTTTTAAAGTCTTGCTTTGAATTATTTAATGTTGAGTTTTTTTGGTTCTAATCTCTCACGAGAAAATAAAATCACACATTCACATAATTAGAGGGAACCCTTTATTTCTCTATTATTGATTGTTACACTTTCTAAGAGATAGGAGGCCTAAGATAAAATTTTAAACTATTTTCTCTACTTAAAATATTGGCTGATTGTTCTGATGATAAATGTCTAATTTGCTTCTTTGATTGATTGAATTATTATATATGGACATCTTAGCATGTACCACCATAAGATATTGAGTTAGCTTTAGTAGGTAAAACATTAATCTGATTAGCTAACAAATTCCCCAAAGTAACATGATTCGTAACTACCTGCCTTGTCTACTATTCTCTTACCATATGTATCTAACTCAGATGGTCAATACCAGGAGGGGTGGTGGAATTGATCTACCTTCCAGACGACACACTTGGAGGATATTCAGACAACCCCAACCACAACCAGCAGAGATGAATCCTCCTAATCCTCCACCAGGCGGAGTTGACCCACTGGTTGCAGCTCAGATGAGGATGATGCAACAGATGGCAGACACTATGGCTGATATGCGTGCTCAAATGCAGCAAGAACGCCAGGAGGTGCGCCAGGAATGAGAAGAGATACGTCGAGAGCTGCGCCAAGAGCGAGAAGAGATACGCCAGGAGAGAAGGGTGCAACAGCAACTGCAACAACAACAGTAACTGCAACAACAACAGCAACAGCACCAACAGCAACAAGTACCATTGCCTCCTCCACCACCACCAGTTCCACCCCGTGATAAGCACCGGGAATTCATGAGTCATAAGCCATCGACGTTTGCAAGCTCTCCTGATCCACTAGACGTGGATGATTGGCTGAAGTCCGTAGAGAAGATGTTGAACATTGCTCAATGCACTGATCGGGAGAAGGTTCTATATGCTTCTGGTCGTCTGATAGGTCCTGCTGCTGATTGGTGGGATTCATATACTGCTGCCCACGATGCCACTGATACTATAACTTGGGCAGAGTTTAGTACACAGTTCCGGAATTATCATATACCAGCCAGATTGATGAAGATTAAGAAGAAGGGATTTCTATCGCTGAAGCAAGGAAGTATGTCAGTCAGCGAGTACCGTGACAAGTTTATCCAGCTATCCAGATATGCTCCAGATGAAGTTGCTGAGGATGAGAGGAAGCAAGAGCATTTTATTGAAGGACTTAATGGCCCCCTGTAGTATGCTCTAGTGGCACATATATTTCCATCATTTCAGAGGCTGCTTGATAAGGCTCTAGCGATTGAACACAAGCGTGTTCAGCTGGGAGATTTGAAGAGGAAAGCTATATCTCAAGGACAAGGAAGCAGCAGTGTTCGTCCATGCTACAGTTCACCCCAAGGTACACTAGTTCGCACTAGCGGAGGCCAGCGCCCAGTTCAGCAATCACCTCAGAGGACTCCACCGCCTCGTCAGGCTACCCCCACTGGTACCCCGACAAAATTCTCAGGACAGAGTGCAGGCACTACTTGCTACAAGTGTGGGAAGATTGGACATTATGCAAATGTTTGCCCACAAAGGATTGCTACTACTCTAGTTCAGAATAAGCAACAGACTCTAGGATCTGGCAAGGGATTCTCTATTGCCAGGGTTAATCAAGTCAGCATTGATGCTACTCCTGATGGTGCCAACATCGTACTTGGTATGTTTTACATTAATGCAATTCCTGCAACCATATTATTTGATTCTGGTGCTACACATTCATTTATGTCTACTTGATACGCCAACACAAATGAGATACCACTGCTAAATATGAGAAAACCAATGATAGTAATTACACCTAAAGGGCCTATTGAGGCAAATCAAATGACACGTAGATTGACATTAACAATTATGGGAAGAGAATTTGGAGCTACTGCTATAATATTAGAGGCAAGCAGTATAGATCTGATCCTTGGTATGTCATGGTTAAGAAAGGCAAAGGCCATTATAGCATGTGGTAGAGGTACCGTAGAACTCACCAGCCCTAAAGGAGAAAGATTCCAAGTTAATATTGTAGTAACCACCTCATCCAAACATGCAATGTTCTTCATACCTGAGGAGTTTGTTGGTGACAACATCCGTGTGGTTAGAGATTTTCTGGATGTCTTTCCAGAGGAGTTACCAGGGATGCCACCTGATAGAGAAGTTGAGTTTGTTATTGATCTCTTAACTGGGACTGCCCCTATTTCTAAACGGCCATACAGGATGTCCATAGAGGAGTTAAAGGAACTTAAGAAACAGTTAACGGAGTTGCAAAAAGGCTGGGTACATTCATCTCAGTTCCTCACCTTGGGGAGCGCCGGTTCTGTTTGTATAGAAGAAGGATGGATCGCAAAGAATGTGTGTGGATTATAGATCTCTTAATGATGTTACTGTGAAGAACAAGTATCCATTACCCCGCATTGAGGATTTGTTTGATCAGATGAGAGGTGCAAGGGTGTTCTCGAAGATTGATCTCCGATCAGGATACCATCAAATGAGGATTAGGCCATCAGATACCCCTAAGACGGCTTTCTCGACTCGATATGGATTATATGGGTTCACTGTTATGTCATTTGGATTAACCAATGCACCAGCCTATTTTATGAATTTGATGAATAAGGTGTTTATGGAGTATTTGGACAGATTCGTCATGGTATTTATCGACGATATTCTCATCTATTCCAAGAGTGATAGTGATCATGAGGAACATCTGAGATTGGTGCTACAGAAGCTAAGAGATAATCAACTCTACACCAAGTTTAGCAAGTGCAAGTTTTAGATTGGCGAGGTGCCATTTCTTGGTCATATTATTTCTAATGGAGTAATATCAGTGGATCCTGCTAAGATCAAAGAGATAATGGAGTGGAGAGTACCCACTACAGTTACGGAGATTCAGAGTTTCTTAGGACTTACTGGATATTATCGCAGATTTATTGAAGGATTTTCTAAGATCGCTAAGCCTATGACCTCGCTTCTGGAGAAAGGAAGAGAGTTTAAGTGGGATGAGAAGTGCCAAGATAGCTTTGATCAATTAAAGAAGAGATTGATGTCACCAACAGTGTTGGTTATGCTAGATCTATAGAAGGGATTTGATATCTATTATGATGCATGTGGCCAAGGCTTGGGATGTGTGCTCATGCAAGAAGGACATGTGATTGCCTATGCGTCTCGCCAGTTACGGAAACATGAGTTGAACTACCCCAAGCATGACTTAGAACTGGCAGCCGTTGTGCATGCGCTTAAGATTTGGAGACATTATATCATGGGGACCAAGTGTCAAGTGTACACGTATCATAAAAGTTTGAAGTATATATTCACTCAGAAGGATCTCAACCTTAGGCAATGCCATTGGTTGGAGCTTATTAAGGACTATGATTTGGAGATTCACTATCACCCGGGCAAGGCGAATTTGGTTGCAGATGCCTTGAGTCGAAAGGAGCATGTTCATTCAGCTGTTGTTGCCCAGCTACCCGATGAGATTGTTGAGGATTTTAGGAGACTTAACCTGGGGATAGTTGCTCACACTGAAGGAGTTACTATTGATGTGGAACCTACTTTGGAGCAAGAAATCCGCAAAAGGACAAATTGGTGATGCTAAAATACAAGAGATTAAGGATCTGATTACTGAAGGTCGAGGTCCGGAATTCACGAAAGATGAGCAAGGCACCGTATGGTTCTAGGACAGGATATGTGTTCATGATATTGAAAGCCTTCGTGAGACTATTTTAAAGGAGGCCCATGACTCGGATTATTCTATTCATCCTGGTAGTACCAAGATGTATCAGGATTTGAAGCGGAAATATTGGTGGTATGGATTGAAGAGAGATGTGGCTGCACATGTGGCTATGTGCGATGTGTGTCAAAGAGTTAAGGCTGAACACCAAAGGCCAGCTGGACTACTGCATCCACTTAAGATTCCCGAGTGGAAGTGGGAAGAGATTGATATGGATTTCATTACTGGATTGCCTCGCACCCAGAAAGGATATGATGCTGTATGGGTGATTGTGGATAGATTGACTAAAGTGGCTCACTTCATTCCTGTCAAGACTACTTATAAAGGTTCTCAACTGGCAGAGTTATATATGGATCGGATTGTGTGTTTACATGGAGTACCAAAGAAGATCGTGTCTGATCGAGGTTCACAGTTTACCTCAAGATTTTGGAGAAGCTTTCATGAGAACATGAATACAAAGTTGAATTTTAGTATGGCTTATCACCCTCAGACGGATGGACAGACTGAAAGGACTAATCAAGTATTGGAAGATATGTTGAGAGCTTGTGCCCTTCAGCATGGAGGAAGTTGGGATAAAAGTCTATCTTATGCTGAGTTCTCTTATAATAATAGTTATCAGGCTAGTCTGAAGATGTCACCTTTTGAAGCTTTATATGGGAGGAAGTGCAGGACGCCTCTATACTGGGATCAGACTAGAGAAAGACAGTTCTTTGGGCCTGAACTGATTCAAGAAGCAGAAGAACAAGTCCATATAATTCGAGAGAATTTGAGGGTAGCTCAAACCGGGCAAAAGATCTATGCTGATAATAGAAGGAGACCACTGGAATTTGAAGAAGGAGATTATGTGTATCTCAAGGTGTCACCACTTCGTGGAATGAGAAGATTCAAAGTTAAGGGCAAATTGTCCCCTCACTATATTGGACCATTCTTGATCTTTAGGCGAGTTGGGGAGATGGCATACCAACTCGAGCTACTTGCTAGTCTATCGGATGTGCATAATGTGTTCCACGTGTCTCAACTTAAGAAGTGTCTCCGTGTCCCCGAGGAACAGTTACCAATGGAAGAGTTCAGTGTTCAGGGTGATTTGACTTATACGGAGTATCCTATTAAGATTCTTGACACATTGACTCGAGTTATAAGAAATAAGGTGATAAAGATGTGCAAAGTGCAATGGAGTCACCATGGAGAGGATGAAGCTACTTGGGAGAGAGAAGAAGAGCTTCACATAGATTTTCCCCATCTTTTCCCTAGACCTTCTTAAAACTCGAGGACGAGATTCTTTTTAAGGGGGTAGGATTTGTAATACCCGAATATTTGGAGTATAAAAATACCTGAGTATGGGGAGATTATAAAAAGATTTATGTGATCACTTAATTTTTCCCTTTTTCATATCTACTAATGGAATTGAATTAGGCAAATGATAAATGAATAAATACAGAGATGTGCATATCATGCTGGCGTTATTGTATTATTGCATTTATATTCAAATGGATGAAACAAGTTTAAGTTTGAAAAAAAAATGAATTTGAAAACAGAAATTATAAAAGAAAAGAAAATAAATTAATAAGAAAGGGGAGGACAGTAAATTTATACAAATTCTTCTTTAACCTGTACGTAAACACCATATTGCATTGATTAAATTAAAGTAATAAAGGGTGAGCAAATCAATATATTTATATCTCATGCGGACTACTTATGTATTTCTTCATTCAGATTACCAAATTTATAAAAGAAAACTTGAACTTTTGATTCCAATTAAACTCAAACAAAAAAATATGAAAAGAAAACATAATAAAAAAGGGAAAGTCCAAACCCACGTGCATGTGCACCATCGGCCCTCTATCCCATTTAACCGCCACAGTAGCCAACCTTTGTTTTGTTTTTTTATTATTATTTTACTACCAAGCCGGAAGCTTGTGTCATGCATCGTGTGAATTGACGCCGTCCTGGCTATATGGACCAAGCCCTCGAGTCTCCGGATTTGGCGCTACTGCTATATGGACCAAGCCCTCGAGTCTCCCCTTCATATCCTTGACCTTGCCAGCCGTGGAAGTAGTTCAGGTCGAGAGTTTCATCACCGCCGGAGCTCCCGTGAGGGAGAGAGCCGCTGGTAGATAGTCACCACGTGGTACAGTCGGGTGCGGCCATCGGCGTCGAACCCATCGTTGGCTGCCTCCTAGCTTTTGGGTGGGCCCGACGTACGATCGTCATGGCACTCCGTGATTCTTTGGAGCCGATAACCACTGCTGTGCAGCTACGAATCGTGTCCTCGTCGTTGTGGTGAGTGCCTCTTCCGTCGCGATGATTCCCTCAGTATTCCTTGGTCGCCTTCGAATTGCATTATAGTAGCCTGGTGCACCAACGCGACACCATGGTCGGGCCAGTGTGATCGGCATGCCGATGGAGGGGGGAGAGAGAGTTTGGTATGTGGGCTATTGGGAGGTTGAAGACACACGGTTACCGTTCGATCTTCTTTGCGCGACTGAGATTAGAATTGGGCAGCCCTTCATGTGATTAATCGGGGGTCGTCAGATTGAGATCGGGCGACATCGGTTAGATCAGAAATTATAAAATCTGGGCCATCATATCTCCATCCAACAGTCAGCGCAGCATAACCTTTCGCGATCTAATCTGCACCATGCATTATAAATCCACTGGCCATGCATTATAAATCCACTGGCCGAGATCTTGAAATACCTCTTCGGCCAGGCTGTTTCGCAGAAGAGACCCTGGGATCTATTGAATTTAACCCTCCATCCACCACGGGGTAAATCTGTACCTTGGGTTTCTTTCGCGTTAGACCCTAGACTTATCTGTTTTTAGCGCTCGGTCCAGGCAATAGAAAAAAATTAAATAAATTCAATTAGAAAATACTTTTTAGTGTACAAATAATTGCAGGAACTTAATTAATTCATAGAAAATTTATATTAACTTCTTTTTAGTCTATTCCAGTTCCTATAATTTTGTAATAATATTGTTCATCACATAGTATCTTTGTTTTAACATGAAAACTATATTAAAATTGATCCCTTAATTTATCTTGTACCAAATACATGAAACCTTCGGAAAATCATATCTTAAAATCCGTAACTCCGAATTTAGTGATTCTTTTTCCTATGATCTTATTTTAATGCATAGATTATTAATATGTATTTTGTATATATGTTTGGTGTGATGTTAATTTCTCCTTTGTACTATGCTTGTTTGTATTATGGCGAGTAGAAGAGCTAGTGATCGAGGATCCGGGTATTCAGCAAGTAGAAGTTGCTAAACAGGAGCTCATTAAAGGCAAGTTATGCCCTTGATCCACTTTTGTTACCGAATAATATTCTTTATTATCATTATTCAATACATAGGTTTAATTTTGATGGGACCCAATAGGTCACCCTAGTCTGTTTATCCATTTTTCCTTGTTTACCCCTGAATTATATGGGTAGTTATGCTATTGCTTTACATGGTTTTGGATTAATATTTTATTATATCCATGTTCCAGTTATTTTGTTATTCTATTTATGTTCAAGTCAAGATCATTATATTATTGTTAATTGGAACATGGAGCTTAACTTGAGAAACACGTGCCACCACAAGGGAGGAATGGGACGACCCCTTGGCTAACTAATTAGGAAAGCTAGTGGAAGACTACCATACCCGAAAGGGGCAAGGCCAGTAGGGGAGTTGCGTGCAAGGAGGTTCTCGGGTTGATTTTGCTACGATGGCGGTCAGACGAAGGATTCTTGCAAGTGATTTTCCCATAAACTGTAGCGGGTTTTCGGAAGCTAGTGGAACTTTGTAAAGGCCTCATAGTGGATCCCTAGCCATTCATCTTGGTAGTATCTAAGGGTCTAGCTAACCCTGGCGACATGGGAAACACGACTTGCGGGTAAAGGGTACAACCTCTCGTCCTCTCCAGAGTGTAAAACTGGTATACTAGCCGAGCTCACGGTCAAGAGCAGCTCAGGACTCTCGCATGATTAAATATGGAACTTAAATTCAATTTATCATTTGCATTTGCATGGGTTTATTATTAATTTTGTTATATTACTATTTATTATGGTTTGGTATTTACTTACACTTAGTAATTGCTAATAAAATTTTGACCAACTTTTAAAAGCAATGCTCAGCTTTAACCATTCTCTTTGATAAACTTTTCACATCACATGAACTCCCACCTTTGGTGAGTTTATGCCACATTATTCCCCACAACTTGTTGAGCAATGAACATGTGTGAGCTCACCCTTGCTGTCTCACACCCCGCACAGGTCAAAAACATGTACCACTGGATGAGGCGCGTGGTGGATGTTGTGCTGTGTTCGTGAGCGGTCTAGGTCGTCGTCTCCCAGTTGACTTTCTGGCGCCAAGGATGAATTTTAGATCTTGTTATATTTATCTTTTATTTTGTAATAAGACTTCCGCTATGTAATAAATACTCTGATTATTGTGACATTTATCTCTATACACTCTGTTATTATATATGTTGTCTTCTTGGCGTATGTATGAAATGCACCTGGCTTTGTTCCTTAAAGCCGGGTGTGACAGTATTGCCACTATCAAGCGCATGAGAAACTTCAAATAAGGTCGGCGGATGTCCGGCAAGGATCATCGGATCAATCCGACACAATTAGGAGCTCTATGGTCGCTTTCTGTAAGGTGTAGGACCTTTGTAGACTGGTCTGATTGCCATAGAGCCATATGTGAGTGTTTGTTATTGTGGTGCCAATGATCAGTTTCAAATGGATAGTACACGTGTCAAGCTCACAGGTGTCGTACCCATGTGGTATGATCCAACCGGTGGCGTCAAACAAACCGACATCACTGTCTTTTCTAGAGCGAGGAGTCCAACGGCTTATACATAGAGTTTACCTAGTTTTGAGGATGCAATCTTGGCTTTCCGACACAATAAACATTCTAGTGGTCCTAAGAAAACATCTCTCATTCAAGTGACCTCTAATAATTTGCAACATCTCTCATTCAAGTGACCTCTAATAATTTGCATTCAGTTATTGTATCTAGAGAACCGGCGATTGTCTTGAGTTGCAAGATTCTTGCTGCTTTTGTTAATTGTCGCAACCTAGATGGCTTACGGACTAGATATTATCCGCTCCGATCCCATCTATTTTCATCCCTAATATTATATATATACATCCCGTCGCTTCCGAACTGAATTTTAAATTTTCAGATGTAAAACAGGGTGATCAAAATGCAACAGGCAATTAAACAATTCATGTTATATTGTCACGGTGTCTTTACATGCCACTACATACTGTGTACCCGACAATACACGTTGTCGCCCATGCATATATACACAATGAATCCGACAAAATGCTTCATGTAACTAATCTCCGTATCAACCAACAATTTGCCCTCAATTCGAAACGGCTTGTCGTCAGAGGTGATCACGGCCCGATGGTGCCCGTGTCGAAGTAGAGCGTCGTCCCGGAGGAAGATCCGCCGCCTCCGGCGACGCCGCCCTCCATGAGCGCGAACCGCATGTCCTCCGACGGCTTCCAATGCCGCTTCCGCTGGTTGATGAACCAGTTGTTGATCTGCTTCGGGTCCAGCCCAGTCATGGCCGCCAGCCTCACCTTATCCTCCTCCTGCCGAACAAGATACTTAGTCTGAGCAAAATGCCGATCACAGATTCGATTGTTCGTTCAAAGCGAGGAAAGATGGTGTGTGCTGTGAGCATGTTACCGTAGGGTACGGCCAGCGGTAGTGCGTGTTCCACCAGTCCATCAGCGCCGACCGAGCGTCCTTGGGCAGCTTCCCTTTCTTCCTCTTCTTCAGGAACTCGGACCGCAGCCGGCTCAGGCAGCCGCTGTACTTCTTCAGCAGCATCTCCTTGAGCTCGCGGTCGGCCAGGCGCGAGCTGTGCTCCTGCCCTGGGTCTGTCGTCGCGTCTGTGTCGCCTGAGCATGGCTCGTCCTCAGAGGACTCCACCATTTCATCTTGATGCAAAAGAAACCAAAATTCCAAATCAGATTGCAGTTTTCGAACATGTAGGCACGGTATGATGGACTGACTGGGAATCATGAAATGATTTCAGGACACAAGGGGAGCAGATTAGATTGCATGAGGCTAATGCTAAACAGTGAGACAAGGCGCCGTCCGCGGCGCGGCTAAAAAACTGACCATAAAGCCCCCTTTTTTACATCAATAAAACTGAACCATATCCTGATATCCGTAACCAAACAGACAGACACTGAGAACCAGCCTTCTGTAGCAAGTAACAGGCTAACAGCAGTCTAATTCAGTTTTTTTTATGTGTCTTACAAACACAAAGCCAGCAACTGCAGAAAGTGGTGTAGTCTTGGGATAAAACATTTCCACTATATTGTGTTGTAAAGCATAGTACATTTCTAGCAAGCATCGGAAACTGTGTTGGTGTCTTAATTGTTTTGTCCCATAATGAGTTTTGCTTGCAAAACCATAAAGCAAGCTGCACAGCCCCAGTTAAGAACTACCATAAACCCAGTTGCAAGCTAGATTAAATAGGCTATGCAGAACAACAATGCAATCTTTCTCATTTTTTTAAACACAAGTTGACTAGGTATGTTAAGTACCAGAGCTCTATGGGTTTTGTTTATGGAAAAAAAAAGAAGTCTAGTACACACCATATAAAAATTATATGAACCAAAAAATGTATAACTAAATACACATAATAATATATCAGGGAGACGAAACATAGGATGCATAACATAAATGTCTGCCTTGCCTTCGTATGACACCAGACTGTAGGAAATTACTGTAAAGTATTCTATTAGACCTCACAAACTCATGCGTAGAAGTTGGGTATTTTTGCTGTGTTTTCCTATTCTACTATACTTCACTTTAACTGGTACGGTTTGCAGTTTTACCTTGATATCTACCAGGCACACAAGAGTTTCCCATTCAATTCTTATGCAAGCATCGATGCTAGATCATTAGAATTTCAATGTGAAAACATCAGCTCTTACAATATTTTGAACCCTGGAAACTAACCTTGTTTTATGCTAGATCATTTTTTACCCACCCCCTGCAGGTCAAGTTTTTATGCTAGAACATTATAATTTCAGTGCGGCAACATCAACCCAAACGTCATACGTAAATTCTGAAGGGACACTGAACGTCCACCATGGCAGTCGCAGGGCCCTAGAGGCCTAGACACACAGATTTAACAAAAGATCCCTACATCTTTCAAAGTTAAAGGAAATCAAGTAGTGGACAGCATCCATAGAATTTTGCTGAAACAGCAGATTAACAGACCCAGCGAAAGATTTTACACAACTAGATATCCATGTCTGCATTTATTGCAAACATTCTGTGCTACATCATGCAGAATCAAATGGGTTTCAGTACCTATTTGCATGAATGGAACCACTCAATGAAATAATTGAAAATGAAAATTAATCAATTATTTAATTTAAAGTTATGTTGTTCTAATGGTTTTGTTTATGGTAAACTAAAATGCCACTAGTACAGAAATAATACCATATCCAGGATAACAAAAAGTTATTTTCCTGATCTAGAGAGCAAATTGCATTTTTATTGTTGTCTGCCAACAAAAATGCAAAAACTAGTGTCTTCGTTTCCATTAGTATGCGTGAAAATTGCATGTTTGTTACCATTTCGTGTTGTAGAACCATACCATTGCTTAAATTTGAGTATTCCTTCAGTATTAACCTCTTATAAGAGAGAAAAGTAGTACAAAAAATAATTTGATCTGTGACACCGATAACCATGTGTACATCTCTAACATAGCCAAACCATGTGCTAAATCATATAAGCGCATCCATCATTCTATTCCTCACCAGTTCACTGCTGCCTAAGCAGGTGATACACTTATTTACTTATAATATGTTTGGTTTGAAAAATGAGGCAGTCCATCATATTCTCTCCTCACCTTCTCGTTTGGTTTGTGGAATGGAATGAATTGATGCTTCAACATTTCATTCTTCATAGGATACTAACTAGTAATAATATGAGGAATGGATTCATTTCACCAAATTTATGGAATGGACTTAGGGGTGGAAACGGATCGAATACGCATGGATCCAAATTCGAATATCACATTTTACCATATTTTGGTCCGAATTCGGATACAAATTCGAATATCTTCAGATACGAATACAAAACGGATAGTCGAATCCGAATTCTTATTCGGATATTTACTCTATTCAACTCAAACAGCATACCCTAAAATTTAACATATGTATATGTGTATTTTTATTTAAGTACAAGTTTATAGATAGTCAAAACAAACTTAAATTAAAATAGATTTCTAGTGAACCTCCATATCCAACTCAACAAAACTATATAAATAATATTTTTAAACTATCGAAGCATGTAACAAAAGATAAACAACAACACGTGATATTTAATAAGAGATATTTGTACAAATACAAGTAAATTAAAATTGATATAAAATAGTAAATGTACCAAGAAAAACAAAATTTTCGTTCTAAAATGAATGAATGTCCTATATAAATGTGTGTACCAAAACTTAAATGAAGACATGAAGAAATTTATCTATATGTTGTAAAGTGGAGAGTTATAGTTGAATGTTTATGAAACTTCGTTGAGATGTGTTCACTATATAGATAAAGTGGAGAGTTATAATTGAATATTTATGAAACCTATTGAATTTTATTATTTAATATCACTAGAAATATAAGATTGATATATTTATTTATTTATCATATAAATATTTTTAATATTTTAAATGATATATATCATTTTTCTAGTATATTATTAAACTCAAAATCATTTTTAATTAGTAATTAGTGATAAAGTTAAGTTTGAAATGGTTTCATGAAACATATTTTTCATGGATACGGATAGCATCAGATGTTTCATGGTTTTTTCGAATATGGATATGGAATCAGATAGAGAAAAGTATTATAAATCGAATTCAAATACATCTATTTGACATCCATATTGAAACATGATGCACCATCTCATCTAGAATACGGATATGGATAATTTAGATCTCAAGACATCCATTTCTAGCCCTAAATGGACTCATGATGCACCATCTCATTTAGAATGGATTAACTCTTCAAACCAAACACCCCATTAACACTCCATTAGTTGCGAGGACACCAATAATTAAGCTTACCATGGAGTTTGTGTCTCATTTGTGTATAATACACTACAACCTAGCCAACAAAGGGCCATTCAATACTTACTGGATCATCCAAAGCTCACCGCAGATATTGATGTGCGATAGGATGCATGAAGGATTTCATAATTGGCACATGAGGGCAGCATTTATTTGATCATTGATCTTATAAACAGATAGTCTACAACATAATATCATATTAGGCAGGGGCAAAGCCAGGGGGCAATGTGGGTCATGCCCGCCTCAATTTTGTACAACCTCTTATACCTAATAATCATTTATTGTCAAGTGTAGAAAAAATTGCAGTTATGGATAGGATATGGTCATGTTCCAAACCTCTAAAACTAATAACTACCGACTAAAATTAGCTGAGAGGTTTAGAACAGATCAACTAACTGACCGACTAATTGTTAGCTATACCCCTCAAATAACCATTAGTTGTTAGCTGCCTCAAACCAGCTAAAACCAGCTAACAACTTATTAGGTAGCTAACAATTAGCTCTAAAGGTTTGGAACATGGCCTAAAACAACCCTATCGTGAGCCTCCTCGTCGGATCGACCTAGTCCTCCCAACTCTCGTTCACCTCCTCGGTTCAGTCCTCACATTTGTCCGCCCAGCCCTATTCTTCCCAACGCAACCCAAACTAGTTTGTTCTGATGCCCTATTTCCGCCACATCCCCGTTCTTGACGCTACGTTGCCCAGCCCCGCCCCGCCCCTTCCAGGTGCCTCCTGTTGAGTTTGTGATCCAAATTCTAAAGGTGGCCAAGTTGGCGAGCGAAACAGAGGCTTGTCACTGGGAGGCTTGGGGCGGAGCGTAGCGATGCCAACTGGCCTTCGGCCCGCAGGCCAGGAACGCCTGGGGGTGCGAGGGGCGGTACGGATCGTTGCCTACTCACATTAGGGTTTCGCCTCTATAAATACACTTGTAATCCGCAGGAAATAGTCATCTCATTGTAAATCTCCTGCGATCTGTAACCACCCGAAAAATAGTGAGATTGTTGTTGGCTGGCGCCCGTGGTTTTTTCCCCTTCGCTTTGGAGAGGTTTTCGACGTTAAATCTGTGTCTTCTCTATGTTTGATCTGCTTTGGGTCGTATTCATTCATAACACCTCCAACCCCCGCCACATCGTCATCGCGACATCGGCCCGCCTGACAAGACAGATCTCGCTCGTCGCAACGATGCGACCCGTCCAGGCGACCGACGAGCTTGGTGAACCAGCAAGCCCTAGCTCTCGGCTATAGACGTCGCCTGACCCCGCCCCTTTACTGGCGCCCCTGCCCTTAAAGAAGATCGGCAATCAACAAGGTACACACAATTTCGATTCGATCATCAATAACTTAGTGGTATGTTTGGTTCTTTTGTTATATAAATTTCTTCTTTAAACTTATATCGTGTATTGATATAAAACTTGAATTCTATGCAACACTAGTTTTTTACGATGTTGCTTGATTTTGTCATGTGGTCTTCTTAGCCCCTATGAATTCTCTTCCTGTGTCTGCCACTGATATTAGGGCTTCATAGCAACATAGATCAATCCAGTTATTAGTACAAGATTGCCCCCACATTTATTTATGTTTTCACCCCCCTTAGAAATCACAAAGCATTATAAAAATAAAAGGTATGAAAAAACCCGGGTGTTCTTTTCCTAATGAAGAAAAACATATTGTTCTTGAGATATAAAAGGTTAGGATATTCCCATTGAAAGATGCAGAAAAAAAACAAAAAGAAAAAAATAAAAGGCACACATGTTAAACATATATGTTCAGAAGTGAAGTCCATAAAAACATCAAAAGAAACCCTATCTCATTGCTATAACAATAGCTTATATCTAACATTGGAGCTCTTGTCGAGATGCATTCCATTAAGACAAATAACCTTGTTTGCTTAAGACCATAATACATAGCTTAACACATATAGCAAAGCAAATGAATGAATGGATCATACATGCACTTATAACAGCTATTTTGTGTCTATATTTAGCAAAAAAAAATACCTTACAAAAAAACTCGACTTGCGGCGGTAAGACAACCCATGTGTACTGTTTTAAGAAGACATTTTCAGACAGGTCAAGAAAACTCCCGAACCCTATTACAAGTGCACATATAATTGAATGACACATTCAACAAAGATTATAAAAGTATACACTCAAATAATCTTTTACTAGTTTTGCCAATATGTCAACTCATAAATAACTAATGTGATGTTCACTAGCCTTGTCATTAAAGATTAGTAGTTGTATAATATATTGTTGCACAAAACCGTGATAACATATTGTTGAGATCACTATAACAATTTATCTCAGTAGCTTGTCACTGCCAATATTAGTATGATGCTCATTGCCAGACTCCCACGCACAATTTGTATAAACTCGCGAGCATATTTCTATTGGTCTGATCGAATTGAACTTTCACAGTTTACGTATAAAATCACAATCCCTCTGAGTAAAACAAGAGATAAATTTACTGTGGTCATCGGCATGATCATGTTTCATTCCCCTTTGCAGTAACCTGCATGACTGCACTTGGCTTTGCCTAAATACATTGGAATGGCAAGAAAACAAGACACGAACAGTTCTGCCCAGAACCGTGTTACAGTTTGTTAGGCTGTGTTAAAGGTTTCACATGCTTCCATAGTTACCAACCGCCGTGCTTTTGACTTTATTAAACATGTGAAGTTTCCAAAAGCCCATGGGTGTTCACCACTGCAAATTCACCTGGTCATGGTGGCGAGATGTTCATGGAAATCGCAATCGCAGATTACAATGGCTAGCACAAAACAACCTTATAAATGTAAACTGCTAAATAAAACTGCCTATCTCCATCCCATCGTCTTAGCTGGAAGCCAACACAAAGTTGCTCTTATGGTATGTTTATTTAAGCTGCATTAGCACCCGAATTTGCCCTTATGATATGTTTAAGCTGTATTGGCAAGTAACAATGGGTTTTAAATAATTGTGTCGAAAATAAGCTGCAGCAAGTCTTTAGCCGCTTTAAGCGTATTGTACCTTGGTCTAGAAACATTGTAGGCTGGTTTGGTGATTAGGAAATTGGAGAAGATCCACAGGGGAGGAAACCTCTTCCTATTCACTCATATGGATCTCCTCCAATTCCCTGATCACCAAATCAGCCCTACAGTGAACGAACTTAATGATCACCATGCACAAAGAAGCCTAACTATCCTTAATCACTAGTTACCACAAGAAATCATAGCAAAGATCATATATGACACTAGAAAATCACACGATACTTTTTTTAGTCTATGGCAAGCAGATCGTGCATATAACCGTGTACAAGACTGTCTCGTGTTGTAGACTGCACTGTTTACTAGAAAGTCACACGCTAAACCTGTACTTTTTTCAGCTTACCCATCCGGATCACTATATTTAAATGTCACTTTACAAACAATACAAAATAGTGTTTTGCATGGCCATATGGTTAAGGTGCTAAAGGCGGTCTTAGGAAAGACAAGATCCACTAGAGAAGTAGAGATAGTCTTAATTAGGTTGTTTGCAGCAGTTCGTGCAAAATAGGGATTTGCACTTTAGATTAAACCGCTACAGTGCAAAGTTTGAAATAGGGGATGCGATATGATAGTTGGAGACAGAGAAGAAAAGCCAGAATCCATCAGGCTATTCACTTCGGATTAAAGTCAATTGTTCAGACTGCTGCAGTTGCAATTCATAGAGACAAAACATTGTAAAGCCGGTATGAACTAAAGCCAAGCCAACATGGGGCCTGTTTGATTTAACTTTTTTCTAACCAGCTTTTCTGAGAATCTGCCTGTGGAGTGAATCTGGCTGTGAAAAGAATCTGAGTGCGTAGAAATTACGTGCGGAGGAAGATTAAGTGATCAAAAGGGTTCAAGGTCTAGAAAACGATGGATTACTACTATCGTGACGATTTAGCCGATTTTATGTTCATATTGATTTTGGACGGTCTTTATCAAGTGATTCTTATAGCCGGGACATTTGGTAGTCGGCATCGCTTTTGGTAGCTAGGAGTTGGAAAAAATTCAAACAAACAGGATCATTATATCTTGAGCTACCCCACGACAACAAAAAAAAAATCTTGTGGAGTCCGAAAAGGAAGCTGGGGCCTGTGGATATGACCTTGGCCAGTATAGCTAGCAATCTAGCATGCACGAGCAAGATTCTTTTTTCCCAAAGCCATCCAAGCAGTGTCGCTGGCTCGCTGCCCATCAGTTCGCTCAAGTTCCATCAGTCATCAGATCGAGGCAGCCTACAAGTCTACAAGTAGCAGCAGCAAATACCTCCATGTGAGAGAGGAGGAGGTGAGAGAGAGATAAGCAAACAAAGGCAAAGCATTGGTTGGTATATCATATCTACTATCTCGTCTCCTATTTTACATCCTGCACGAAGCACACGCTCAAAACTTTACTCATCCGACCCCGGCGTCTGACACTCCTGCACCCCATTTGCATGGACACGATTTGACCACACAAGAAGAACACGCACACGCGCACACATTCATCAAAGCAGCTAGTATCCGTCCTCGCCCCCGGCCGGCCCCTCTATAGTCGCACACGCGCTAGCTTTCTTCGCTTCACAGTTCACAGCGACAAGAACAGCAATAATGCACCGCAAAGATGCATGTCCACAATGGCGGCATGGCAGATCGTCTCGTCTCGTCGGCGACCGGCCGGAGAGATGCATGTGAGCGGGGGAGTTATTATTAATGGGTTTTTTTATTTCCCCGTACTAGAGTTTTAGATGACAATTAAAAAGACGAACTGATTATAAAACCAGATCTATATGTTTACTGTAGCAAACCGCTGAACTGATCACGGATAGCTTCATCTCCTGAATTAGCCACGCTTATGCAATTAGTTTTATAATAATTAGCTCATGTTTTAATCCTTCCAATCAACATCCAAAACCCAGACGCCCGGAGGATCAAACACCCCCCCGGCCTTACTTACTTACCGGAGAGCGAGGCGGCGCCGCCGCAGAGGGAGCTGAGCTGCGTCCTGACGCTGCTGAGGAAGGACGCCGCCTCGTCGAACGGCCGCGACAGCTCCTCCTTGTACCGCTCCAGCAACCGGCAGTACGTCTCCTGCGCGTCGTCGCCACGGTCACATGTAATAACGACACAAGAATCAGAACAACTGGTTTAGCGTGCGTACCATGAACTCGTCGAGCTCGGGGTCCATGCCGACGACCTCCCCGCCGGCGGAGGCGGCGGCGCACCTCTCCCGGCCGATCTCCTCCAGCAGCGTGGCCACCTCCGACGGCGCGCCCACCTGCCACGCCAAATCAAGAAACCGACCCGCGTCGTCAAGGCGTAATCTTTCCGCGATTATTGTCGGCGAGCTAGCTACTGCTAGCCGACCGCACGATGCGACGGCGAGGTACCGTACCTTGCGGCAGTCGATGTAGGCGGAGAGGAGGGACGGGTAGCGTGGGTGCCCGGCGATCTGCGCCTTGACCAGCTCCGTCAGATCCGCCGCCAGCGGGGGCGGCTGCGGGGGCGGGGGTGAGCCCGGTCCACCGGCGACCCCGGACGCCTCGCTAGTCGCCGCCGCCCCGTGGCGCGAGATCCCCGGGTGGATGCTGTACAAATCCTCCATGCCCGCCGCGCCACCCTGCAGTCTTCTTTGCTGTAGCTCGATCGCGTGTCCCAGCAACCGAGCTGCTCGCTGCCTCTAGCTAGCTATAATCTCCCTTCTATTCTACCTATCTACGTGCACCTGTGCACACATCCATATAATAAAATCGCTGGAAATAGTAGTAGAAAAAGACTCCGATGGTTCCGTGTTGTTTTATTGTCTGGTTCTTGGGGCATGTGTGGATGCGGGGAGCTCCAGGAAGACGAAGAAGAAGCGGCAGCTAGCGCACAAGGAAAAGGGTCGTGCAAGCAAGAACAAGAGAAGGTAGGGGAAGGGGCAGAGATCATGCGGGGAAAGGGGAACTAGCAGTAGCAGGGGTCGTTTGCACTGCAGCCCCAGCTCTTGCTACTGCTGGAGCTGCAGACGCAGAAGCAGGCCGTGATCTCTGCAGCAGCGGTATTCATGGGATTGAACCGGCTCGGCTGCTCTCTCTCTCTCTCTCTCTCTGAGTCAGAGGATGATGGAGGCAGTGCCTGCCAGTGAGATTGGGAAAGAAGCAGGGAATATGTGGTTTTCTATGCGAGAAAAAAATGTAAAGAAATGTGCATGGATGTTCCCATTTTCATTGATTTTTTTCCGCTACTATGGCTATATCCGGCGGTCAGACTAGCGTGAGAAAACATTAAACGTGAAACTATTGATGATACTGAGAAGTTTAAAACAAGAAATAAGATAGAGGATACGATATGAGGTATGCTAGAGATAGCCTCACGTTCTAATGCGAGAGTGTAAACCACAGATGTATGTAGCGAAGAGTGCATGCAGATACGAATATTGTTGGATACCTAGGAATAGGGTACATAAAAGAAGGCCTAAAGGCCTCCCAAATACAACCCACGAATCGAGCGACCCACCTGCCAAGCACCTCGGCGTGAGGGTCCAAAAGGCCTCCTGGGGACGACTCGCCAAGCCGACTAGCTGTCACACCCGGGCTTTAAGGAACAAAGCCGGGCGCATCTCATACATGTACCAAAGAAGACAACATATATAATAACAGAGTGTATAGAGATAAATGTCACAATAACATCAGAGTATTTATCATATAGCGGAAGACTTACAAAATAAAAGATAAATATAAAACGAACTAAGGATCGTCCTTGGCGCAGAAGTCAAATGGGGAAACGCCACCTAGATCAGATCGAACTCCTCGCCTTGTGGCTCCTCCTGAACCACCTGCTCATCTCCTGTGGGGGGTGTGAGACAGCAAGAGTGAGCTCACACATGTTCATCGTTCAACAAGTTGTGGGAAAACCAGTGGACATGAACTCACCAAAGGTGGAAGTTCATGTGATGTGTAAGGCTAGTCAATGACAAGGGTTAAAGCCTTGCATTGCTTTTAATTAGTTGGTCAAAATTTTATTAGCAGTTATTACGTGTAAGTAAATACCAAACCTTAAATAAAGTAATAGAACAAAATTAATAATAAACACATGCAAATGCAAATGACAAATTGAATTTAAGTTCCATAAATTAATCATCGGAGAGTCCTGAGCTGCTCATGACCATGAGCTCAGCTAGTATACCAGTTTTACACTCTGTAGAGGTTGTACCCTTTACCCACAAGTCGTGTTACCTATGTCGCCAGGGCTAGCTAGACCCTTAGACACTACCGAGGTGAATGGCTAGGGATCCACTACAAGGCCTTTACAAAGTTCCACTAGCTTCCAAAAACCCGCTACAGTTTATGGAAAGAGCACTTGCAAGAATCCCCCGTCTGACCGCCATCGCAGCAAAATCAACCCGAGAACCTCCTTGCATGCAACTCCCCTACTGCCCTTGCCCCTTTCGGGTAAGGTAGTCTTCCACTAGCTTTCCTAATTAGTTAGCCAAGGGTCCCACAAGGGATGCATCCGACGGCGGCGGCATCGTCGGAGAAGGTCCGATTCGCCCGCCGAGCCCTCAACCTCCGATTGGACACAATCTACACGAAGCTACCACTTCACCCAACCCGAGCGACCACCATATGGGTTCAATCGGCACGAGCCGGCGTCAACCAGTCACCCATGGCGGCCCCGCGGCGTAGACGAAATCCGGTGAGCAATTCCCGGCTAACCGTCGATCCGACTACTACCCTACCGGTGTCACATGACCCTAGGATGTATCGAGCAGGCCAGTGCACTTACCAGGGGTCAGGATGAGGATGGCGAGCTTGGCCACGGCGCGGTCGATAGCAATGGCGCTAGAACACCCTCCGGTCTCCTCCCACCGTCTCTCTCCCTTGCTGTTCGCGGTAAAAAGGGCAGAATAGAGGAAGGGGGTAAGCCTTATATCCAGCGGGTGAGGTCTGTGCGCGAGTAAATCTCGCCCAAGCCGTTGCGTCGGCTATGGTGGTGGGGTCAGTCACCGCGACACGCGGATTTGGCGGCCTGGCGAAGACGACCAGGAACCGAAGAGTATGACCCGTGGGGGCCATGTGTCATTCACAGGCGAGTGATGAACGGGCTGGCGCGGCAATGGGCCAGCGCGGGGTGTGAAGTGCCCAATTGGGCTGACCGAGGAAAGAAACGGCCCAAGTGCACAGGTGAGTTTTTCTTTTCTTTTCTTTTTCTTTCAGTTTCCTTTCTATGTATTCAAATTCTACTATTTGAATTTCGAACTTGAGTTGTGGATCCATCATAAAGGTTGAGTGCCCAAAATAAACAATGTATCAGTATGAAATAATATTTTTATTTATATATATTTTTATTTACTTATTTTTATCCTCACCATATTTATTTCCTTCTCTTTTCTAGATTCAAGAATTTCTTTTAGGTTCTAAATTCCCTGTTTGGACTTTAGTATTTTTCTTGTCACATCATTTTTATATTGTCACCAAATGCACACAAAATAAAATCCCAGCATGATGCATGTATTCTTTCTGAGTGTCTTTTGTCACCTATTTATTTGTTTAATTGCGGTGTTCACATGAAATGATAAACATAGATAGCACATATAAATACAAAGTAATATAATTTCTCTTTTTAGACTTTTCTTATAAAGTGGGTATTACACTAGCTCACCCCCAACCAGTATCTGCCGAGCAACCCGGCCACCGAGCAACCCAGCGAGGGGAGGCTACTGACCAAACCGCTCGTCGAGCAACCCAGTGAGGCGAGACCACCGAGCAATCTTGCAAGACGACAACCCCAGTCACTAGGACCTGGTGCTATCGAGCCATGTCAGCACGATGAGACATTACCAAGCCATGCCTAGACCATGTATCCCCGCTGACCAGTAGGACCGGACAACCCAGTCGCTAGGACCTCAGCATCGGGATCTCTACAGTGACACATACGTCGGAAGGGACGTGGCAATATGCCTGTAACATCCCAATTTTGATCCCAAGGTTAGAAACCCTAAACTCCTAACCCCCCTTATTATCTCCTAAGACCCTATCTCATGAAGCATCTTACTCATCATATGCATGCACCATGATTTCTAGTAGCACTTCACATAGAGTATTTCATTTTGGACACCTAGGAAATTATAAGAATTTTTGTTTAAAGGAAATAGGGATTAAGGAAATGGAAATAGGAAAGAAATAGAAAAAGAAAAAGAAAAGGGAAACCCCCCCTCGGCTGGGTCGGATCTGGCCCAAGTCCCCTCCCCTCTCTCTCACGCGCCCGCACCTCCTCCCCCGCCCGGCCCACGCGGCCCTGAAAGGGAAATGTGCCCTTGGGCCATTTCTAAGTATTTTGGTGATTTAGTGACCAACACAAGTGCCTAAGTGTAAAAAGGTGGACAAAGTACAAATCAAGAATAAAGGTATGTTTCTCAGACTTAGTACATTGTTTTAGAGACTAATGTATTGTGTCTAAGTGCTGGAAACAGAAAAAATCGAGTTGGAGAAGAGATGGCTCGAGCAGCCAAAGTCTGCTCAGTCTGGGTGCACCGGACTGTCCGGTGGTGCACCGGACAGTGTCCGGTGCGCCAGGCTGGCTCGAGGGAAAAGGCTGCTCTCGGGACTTCGACGACGGTGTACGGCTAAAATTCACCGGACTGTCCGGTGGTGCACCGGACTGTCCGGTGGGCTGCTCATAGGCGAACTCGTCGCTCTCGGGAAGTCATCGTCGACGTACGGCTATAATTCACCGGACTGTCCGGTGTGCACCGGACTGTCCGGTGAGCCAACGGTCGGCAGGGCCAACGGTCGGCCGCGCGATCTGCGCGGGACACGTGGCCGAGCCAACGGCTAGAAGGGGGCACCGGTCTATCCGGTGTGCACCGGACATGTCCGGTGCGCCAACGGCTCTCAGTCTGCCAACGGTCGACTGTGCCATTTATGGAAGGAAATCGGGCACCGGACAGTGTCCGGTGTGCACCGGACTGTCCGGTGCGCCAGTCGACAGAAGGCAAGATCAGCCTTCCTAGATTGCTCTCAACGGCTCCTAGCTGCCTTGGGGCTATAAAACGGACCCCTAGGCGCATGGAGGAGGACACCAAGCATTCCTACAACATTCCTAAGCACCAAGACATCGATTTCACGCATTCGTTTCATTGTGATAGCATATAGAGCTCTAGTGGAGTTGTGAACTCATTGAGTTGTGTTGCGAGCTCTTGTTGCGACTTGTGTGCGTGTTGACACTCTGATTCTTGTGTCTTGTGTGCGTTGCTAATCCCTCCCTTGCTCCGTGTTCTTTGTGAATTTCAAGTGTAAGGGCGAGAGGCTCCAAGTTGTGGAGATTCTTCGCAAACGGGATTGAGAAAAAGCAAGCAAAACACCGTGGTATTCAAGTGGGTCTTTGGACCGCTTGAGAGGGGTTGATTGCAACCCTCGTCCGTTGGGACGCCACAACGTGGAGTAGGCAAGCGTTGGTCTTGGCCGAACCACGGGATAACCACCGTGCCATCTCTGTGATTGATCCTTGTTGGTTATTGTGTTTTGTTGAGGATTCCTCTCTAGCCACTTGGCAATTATTGTGCTAACGATTAACCAAGTTTTGTGGCTTAAGTTTTCAAGTTTCACAGGATCACCTATTCACCCCCCCCCCTCTAGGTGCTCTCAATTGGTATCGGAGCCGTTCTCTTCACAAAGGGACTAACCGCCCGAAGAGATGGATCCTAAGGGGAAGGGTATTGTGATCAACGATAAAGAGAAGGAATCCTTCGTCAACGAGCCAAAGGACGACAAGCCTACCGACTCCGGCTCGGGCCATAGACGGAAGGACGGGAAGAAGAAGAAGACGAGGCGCATCAAGGAGATCGTCTACTACGACGACAGCGATGAGTCTACTTCTTCCCAAAAGGACGACGACCACAATGACTACGAGAGAAGGAAACCGGTTAATTCGAACTTTTCTTTTGACTACTCTCGTATTCCGCAAAGTTCAAATTCACATTTGCTCTCCATTCCACTCGGCAAGCCTCCACACTTTGATGGGGAGGACTACGGATTTTGGAGCCATAAAATGCGTAGTCACCTATTCTCTCTCCATCCTAGTATATGGGAGATTGTAGAGAGTGGAATGCACTTTGATAGTACAGATAGTCCCATGTTCATTAATGAGCAAATACATAAGAATGCACAAGCTACTACTGTTCTTCTAGCTTCTTTGTGCAGGGATGAATACCATAAAGTGAGCGGCTTGGATAACGCCAAGCAAATATGGGACACCCTCAAGATCTCTCATGAGGGGAACGACGTCACCTTGCTCACCAAGATGGAGTTGGTGGAGGGCGAGCTTGGACGGTTCGCGATGATAAGGGGCGAGGAGCCAACCCAAACATACAACCGGCTCAAGACCCTTATCAACAAAATAAGGAGCTACGGAAGCACGCGATGGACGGACCACGACGTCGTCCGACTGATGCTAAGGTCCTTTACCGTTCTTGATCCTCATTTGGTGAATAATATTCGTGAGAATCCCAGGTACACCAAAATGTCGCCCGAAGAAGTCCTTGGAAAATTCGTGAGCGGGCGGATGATGATCAAGGAGGCGAGGTACGTGGACGACGCCTTGAATGGTCCGATCAACGAGCCGCAACCCCTAGCTCTCAAGGCAACAAGAAGCAAGGAGGCGCTACCTAGTAAGGTGGCACAAATTGAGGCGGCCGGACTTAATGATGAAGAGATGGCCCTCATTATCAAAAGATTCAAGACGGCGCTAAAGGGTCGCAAGGGGCAGCCAAGCAAGATCAAGACAAAGGGGAAGCGCTCATGCTTCAAATGTGGTAAGCTTGGTCATTTTATTGCTAACTGTCCCGACAATGATAGTGATCAGGATCAAGGGAACAAGAGGGAGAAAAAGAAGAACTATAAGAAGGCAAAGGGCGAGGCACATCTAGGAAAGGAGTGGGATTCGGGTTGCTCCTCCTCCGACTCCGATAATGAAGGACTCGCCGCCACCGCCTTCAACAAGTCATCCCTCTTCCCCAACGAGCGTCACACATGTCTTATGGCAAGGGAGAAGAAGGTATGTACTCGAGATTCTACTTATGCTTCTTCAAGTGAGGACGAATCTAGTGATGAGGATGAAATAGATTATTCATGTTTATTTAAGGGCCTAGATAGAACCAAGGTAGATAAAATTAATGAATTGATTGATGCCTTGAATGATAAGAATAGGCTTTTAGAAAAACAAGAGGACTTGTTGTATGAAGAACATGATAAATTTTTAGAAGCACAAAAATCTCATGCCTTAGAAGTTAAGAGAAACGAAATGCTTTCGTGTGAATTATCCTCTTGCCATGAGATAATTTCTAGCTTAAGGAGCATTAATGATGATTTAAATGCTAAGTTAGAAATAGCTAGGAAATCAACAACTTGTGTAGAAAATGTTGTTATTTGCAATAGATGTAAAGATTTTGATATTGATGCTTGTAGTGAACACATAGCTTCTATTGCAAAATTAAATGATGAAATGGCTAGTCTTAATGCCCAACTTAAGGCTAGCAAAAGTGATTTTGATAAACTAAAATTTGCTAGGGATGCCTACACGATTGGTAGACACCCCTCCATTAAGGATGGACTTGGCTTCAAGAGGGAAGCCAAGAACTTAACAAGCCATAAGGCTCCCATCTCCGCCAAGGAGAAAGGGAAGGCCCCTATGGCAAATAGTACTAAAAGGAACCATGCTTTTATGTACAATGATAAAAGACAGTATCATAGGAGTTGCAATGCTTTTGATTCACATGCCTATGACTCGTATGCTATGTTTGCTCCTAGTTCTTCCTATATGCATGGTAGAGATATGCCTAGGAAAAATGTTCATCATGTGCCTAGGAAGAATATTGTTCATGTCCCTAGAAAAGTTATGAATGGTCCCTCTACAATTTATCATGCTTTAAATACTTCTTTTGCTATTTGTAGAAAGGATAGGAAGATAGTTGCTAGGAAATTAGGGGCAAAATGCAAGGGTGATAAAACTTGCATTTGGGTCCCTAAGGAAATTGTGACTAACCTTGTAGGACCCAACAAGAGTTGGGTACCTAAGACCCAAGCCTAAATTTGCCTTGCAGGTTTATGCATCCGGGGGTTCAAGCTGGATTATCGACAGCGGATGCACAAACCATATGACGGGGGAGAAGAAGATGTTCACCTCCTACGTCAAGAATAAGGATTCCCAAGATTCAATCATATTCGGTGATGGGAACCAAGGCAAGGTGAAAGGTTTAGGCAAGATTGCAATATCCAATGAACACTCTATCTCTAATGTGTTTTTAGTTGAGTCTCTTGGATATAATTTACTATCTGTCAGTCAATTATGTAATATGGGATATAATTGTCTATTTACAAATGTAGATGTGTCTGTCTTTAGAAGATGTGATGGTTCACTAGCTTTTAAGGGTGTACTAGACGACAAACTTTATTTGGTTGATTTTGCAAAAGAAGAGGCCGGCCTAGATGCATGCTTAATGGCTAAGACTTGCATGGGCTGGTTGTGGCATCGCCGCTTAGCACATGTGGGGATGAAGAACCTCCACAAGCTTCTAAAGGGAGAACACGTGATAGGTCTAACCAATGTACATTTCGAAAAAGATAGACCTTGTGCAGCTTGTCAAGCAGGGAAACAGGTGGGAGGCTCTCATCACACCAAAAATGTGATGACAACATCAAGACCCCTGGAGCTGCTACATATGGACCTCTTCGGACCCGTCGCCTATCTGAGCATAGGAGGAAGTAAGTATGGTCTAGTTATAGTTGATGATTTTTCCCGCTTCACTTGGGTGTTCTTTTTGCAGGATAAGTCTGAAACCTAAGGGACCCTCAAGCGCTTCCTCAGGAGAGCTCAAAATGAGTTTGAGCTCAAGGTGAAGAAGATAAGGAGCGACAACAGGTTCGAATTCAAGAATCTTCAAGTGGAGGAGTTCCTTGAGGAGGAGGGGATCAAGCACGAGTTCTCCGCTCCCTACACACCTCAGCAAAATGGTGTGGTAGAGAGAAAGAATAGGACGCTCATAGATATGGCGAGGACTATGCTTGGAGAGTTCAAGACCCCCGAGTGCTTTTGGTCGGAAGCCGTGAACACGGCTTGCCACGCCATCAACAGGGTCTACCTTCACCGCCTCCTCAAGAAGACTTCATATGAGCTGCTGACCGGTAACAAACCCAATGTATCGTACTTTCGTGTATTTGGGAGTAAATGCTACATTCTAGTGAAGAAGGGTAGGAATTCCAAATTTGCTCCCAAAGCCGTAGAAGGGTTTTTATTAGGTTATGATTCAAATACAAAGGCGTATAGGGTCTTCAACAAATCATCGGGTTTGGTTGAAGTCTCTAGCGACGTTGTATTTGATGAGACTAATGGCTCTCCAAGAGAGCAAGTTGTTGATCTTGATGATGTAGATGAAGAAGACGTTCCAACGGCCGCGATACGCACCATGACGATTGGAGATGTACGGCCTCAGGAACAATTGGAGCAAGATCAACCGTCTTCCTCAACTATGGTGCATCCCCCAACTCAAGATGACGAACAGGTACCTCAAGTGGAGGCGCATGATCAAGGGGGAGCACAGGATGATCAAGTTGAAGAGGAAGAAGCACCTCAGGCACCTCCAACCCAAGTTCGAGCGACGATCCAAAGGGATCATCCCGTCGACCAAATATTGGGCGATATTAGCAAGGGAGTAACTACTCGTTCAAGATTAGTTAATTTTTGTGAGCATTACTCTTTTGTCTCTTCTATTGAGCCTTTCAGGGTAGAAGAGGCCTTGCTAGATCCGGACTGGGTGTTGGCCATGCAGGAGGAACTCAACAACTTCAAGCGCAATGAAGTTTGGACGCTGGTGCCTCGTCCCAAGCAAAATGTTGTGGGAACCAAGTGGGTGTTCCGCAACAAACAGGACGAGCACAGGGTGGTGACAAGGAACAAGGCTCGACTTGTGGCAAAAGGTTATGCCCAAGTCGCAGGTTTGGACTTTGAGGAGACTTTTGCTCCTATGGCTAGGCTAGAATCAATTCGTATCTTGCTAGCATATGCCGCTCACCATTCTTTCAGGTTGTACCAAATGGATGTGAAGAGCGCTTTCCTCAACGGGCCGATCAAAGAGGAGGTGTACGTGGAGCAACCCCCTGGCTTCGAGGATGAACGGTACCCCGACCACGTGTGTAAGCTCTCTAAGGCGCTCTATGGAGTTAAGCAAGCCCCAAGAGCATGGTATGAATGCCTTAGAGACTTTTTAATTGCTAATGCTTTCAAGGTTGGGAAAGCCGATCCAACTCTTTTTACTAAGACTTGCGATGGTGATCTTTTTGTGTGCCAAATTTATGTCGATGACATAATATTTGGTTCTACTAATCAAAAGTCTTGTGAAGAGTTTAGCAGGGTGATGACGCAGAAATTCGAGATGTCGATGATGGGCGAGTTGAACTACTTCCTTGGGTTCCAAGTGAAGCAACTCAAGGACGGCACTTTCATCTCCCAAACAAAGTACACACAAGATTTGTTAAAGCAGTTTGGGATGAAGGACGCCAAGCCCGCAAAGACGCCGATGGGAACTGACGGACACACCAACCTCAACAAAGGAGGTAAGTCCGTTGATCAAAAAGCATACCGATCCATGATAGGTTCTTTGCTTTATTTGTGTGCTAGTAGACCGGATATTATGCTTAGTGTATGCATGTGTGCTAGATTTCAATCCGATCCTAAGGAATGTCACTTAGTGGCTGTGAAGCGGATTCTTCGATATTTAGTCGCTACGCCTTGCTTCGGGATCTGGTATCCAAAGGGGTCTAACTTTGACTTGATTGGATATTTAGATTCCGACTATGCTGGATGTAAGGTCGATAGGAAGAGTACATCGGGGGCGTGCCAATTCTTAGGAAGGTCCCTGGTGTCATGGAATTCTAAGAAACAAACTTCCATTGCCCTATCCACCGCTGAAGCCGAGTATGTTGCCGCAGGACAGTGTTGCGCGCAACTACTTTGGATGAGGCAAACCCTCAGGGACTTTGGCTACAATCTGAGCAAATTCCCACTCCTATGTGACAATGAGAGTGCTATTCGAATAGCGGAAAATCCTGTTGAGCACAGCCGCACAAAGCACATTGACATCCGGCATCACTTTTTGAGAGACCACCAGCAAAAGGGAGATATCGAAGTGTTTCATGTTAGCACCGAGAACCAGCTAGCCGATATCTTCACTAAGCCTTTAGATGAAAAGACCTTTTGCAGGCTGCGTAGTGAGCTAAATGTCCTAGATTCGCGGAACTTGGATTGAATTGTAACATACATGTGTTTATGCCTTTGATCATGTTCATTCTGCATTTTGTTGCTTATTATGGTGCTCAAGTTGTACAAACACTCCCTGGACCTCACAAGTCCTTTTTGCAAGTGATGCACATATTTAGGGGGAGCTGTGCTACAACTTGACCCTTTGAGACTAACCATGTACTTGAGTTTGGTTGTTTTAGCCTCAAAGGAGGATTGAAAGGGAAAAGGTGGACTTGGACCATGCAAGACTTCCACTGCACTCCGATGAAAAGAGTAACTTTTCCAAGTTCATCTTTATACTCTTATTGCCTGTGTGTTCTCATGTGAAGATTTTGGTGAGGCAATGGGGTTAAAGGGCCAAGATTGATCCCGTTTTGGTGCTTGATGCCAAAGGGGGAGAAAATAAAGGCCAAAGCGATAAATGGATCAGCTACCACTTGAGAGATTTTGAAAATAGTAGAATAGAGCTTTTTGGTTTGACAAAACTCTTTTGTTGTCTCTCTTGTCAAAAGTTGGCTTCTTGTGGGGAGAAGTGTTGATTATGGGAAAAAGGGAAGTTTTTGAAATCTTGAATCAATTTCTCTTGGAATGACTCTCTTTATGTCTTAACATGTGTGTTTGACTTAGAGATAGAAATTTGAGTTTGATTTGCAAAAACAAACCAAGTGGTGGCATAGAGTGATCCATATATGTCAAAATTGAATCAAAACAATTTTGAGTTCTTATTTGATTTGATTTTGTACTTGTTCTACTTGCTTTATGTTGTGTTGGCATAAATCACCAAAAAGGGGGAGATTGAAAGGGAAATGTGCCCTTGGGCCATTTCTAAGTATTTTGGTGATTTAGTGACCAACACAAGTGCCTAAGTGTAAAAAGGTGGGCAAAGTACAAATCAAGAATAAAGGTATGTTTCTCAGACTTAGTACATTGTTTTAGAGACTAATGTATTGTGTCTAAGTGCTGGAAACAGAAAAAATCGAGTTGGAGAAGAGATGGCTCGAGCAGCCAAAGTCTGCTCAGTCTGGGTGCACCGGACTGTCCGGTGGTGCACCGGATAGTGTCCGATGCGCCAGGCTGGCTCGAGGGAAAAGGCTGCTCTCGGGACTTCGACGGCGGTGTATGGCTATAATTCACCGGACTGTCCGGTGGTGCACCGGACTGTCTGGTGGGCTGCTCACAGGCGAACTCGTCGCTCTCGGGAAGTCATCGTCGACGTACGGCTATAATTCACCGGACTGTCCAGTGTGCACTGGACTGTCCAGTGAGCCAATGGTCGGCAGGGCCAACGGTCGGCCGCGCGATCTGCGCGGGACACGTGGCCGAGCCAACGGCTAGAAGGGGGCACCGGTCTGTCCGGTGTGCACCGGACATGTCCGGTGCGCCAACGGCTCTCAGTCTACCAACGGTCGACTGTGCCATTTATGGAAGGAAATCGGCCACCGGACAGTGTCCGGTGTGCACCGGACTGTCCGGTGCGCCAGTCGACAGAAGGCAAGATCAGCCTTCCTAGATTGCTCTCAACGGCTCCTAGCTGCCTTGGGGCTATAAAAGGGACCCTAGGCGCATGGAGGAGGACACCAAGCATTCCTACAACATTCCTAAGCACCAAGACATCGATTTCACGCATTCGTTTCATTGTGATAGCATATAGAGCTCTAGTGGAGTTGTGAACTCATTGAGTTGTGTTGCGAGCTCTTGTTGCGACTTGTGTGCGTGTTGACACTCTGATTCTTGTGTCTTGTGTGCGTTGCTAATCCCTCCCTTGCTCCGTGTTCTTTGTGAATTTCAAGTGTAAGGGCGAGAGGCTCCAAGTTGTGGAGATTCCTCGCAAACGGGATTGAGAAAAAGCAAGCAAAACACCGTGGTATTCAAGTGGGTCTTTGGACCGCTTGAGAGGGGTTGATTGCAACCCTCGTCCGTTGGGACGCCACAACGTGGAGTAGGCAAGCGTTGGTCTTGGCCGAACCATGGGATAACCACCGTGCCATCTCTGTGATTGATCCTTGTTGGTTATTGTGTTTTGTTGAGGATTCCTCTCTAGCCACTTGGCAATTATTGTGCTAACGATTAACCAAGTTTTGTGGCTTAAGTTTTCAAGTTTCACAGGATCACCTATTCACCCCCCGCTCTAGGTGCTCTCAGGCCCACCTTCCGCGCGCCCGCCCGCTCGTCGCGCCCATCCCTCCCCACTGACCGCCCAACCCCACCCGTCAGCCGCGCCCTCCCTTTCTCTCTCGCACCCGCTCTTCTGCTGACAACCCGGTTCCACTCATCAGCCCTCTCTCTCTCGCCCGTGATCGGCCATCGACGCGATCGCCGTCGGCCACCATCCACCACGTCTCCTCGCCATTACTAGCCCACCAGCCGAATTGGCGCCTTGCGTCCCCGTGCTTGTGACCGAGCCATCCCATCACCACCGCATGCCCGAGCCATCTCGTCGCCACCACTGTGTGCCATCATCGTCGTTGCAAGCGCGCCTCGCCAGTGCACGCCACCTCCTCCTTCCCCCCTCTCCCCGGCCGCTTATAAAAGGACCGCCTCGAGCTCCCCTAGCTCCTCACACCAGCCTCGGCCATCCCTCACCCTTCCCCCGAGCTCAATCGAGCCAGCGCCGCCGCGCTCTCCCTCCTCTCTAGTGAGTTCCCTCTCCCCTCTCTAGTAGCCTAAGGATTCAATTTAGGTAGCTCATGAACTCCACCACCTCTCCACGATCACGAGACACCACTTTTGCCTCCCCGTCACGCTCAGTGGTCTCACCGGCGACCTCACTGTCACGGGAGCCGGCCACCTCGCCGTGGACCGGCCATCCCAAACGCCTACCTGTTGTAACACCCACTTTGTAGTTGCTAAGAATAATACCAATAGGGAAACAATTTCTCTTTATGTGAGTTTGATCTTTATGTATCATCACTTGTGAACATCATATTCAAAAAAAATATATAATTAATGAAAAGATATACCATTAAAACTGTGCATCATGCTGAGGTTTTATTTGGTGTGCATTTTGTGACAACATAAAAATAATGTGACAAGGGATATATTAAAGCCCAAAGTGGGATTTAAGAGCTAAAAAAAGAATTTTTGAATTTGAGAAAAGAGGATAAGAGTACTAGATAAATATAAATAAAATATGATTAATCAAATAATTGCACTTGAGCATCCTATATTATAAACTTATATTTTTGGTTAAGGAATGAACTTCACAACAGCACTTGAATTCAAAATTTGAAATCTAAAATTTAAAAGGAAGAAAGGAGAAAGAAAAACATAAAAGAAAAGGAAAAAAACCTGCTGTTGGGCCTGGTTCGCGAATACGGCCCACCAGGGGGGAAGTGTTCCGCGCTCGGCCCATTCCTGGGCTCTGCCTCCGCACGCTCGCGCCGACAGTGGGTCCCGCGTGTCGGTCTCACCTCGCACGCGCGTTGGCTCTCTGCCGTGTGGGCCCCACCGGCCAGTCGCGCCCGCGCGCTCGATCTCCTCCCCTCCACTGGCGTGTGGGCCAGGCGCGTCAGCCCTCGCTTGTCAACGGACTCCGCGCGCTCCGCGTCGACCTCGCCGGAGATCTCGGGCGGGCGGCGTCGTGCGTTGACGAGTCCCACGGATACAAATAGCCAACCCATCCGTGGCACCCTGTGTCCACCTTACCCAGCCACCGGTGCCGTAGAACCAGAGAGAGAGGGTAGGTGAGGTTGCGCGGTGCCGCCGCGGGGGAATCCCCGATTCAATTGTCGTCCGCACCGTCGAGGGTGCCTGGGGTCTTCCTCGAGCTCGGGGGAAAGCTGCCGTGGCCGCTTCACCAAGGATTGGGCGCTTGTGGTGCCGGAATTGCTCACCGGAGCTCGGCATCCGCCGCTCACCGTGGGCAGAGCTGGGCGCTTCTCGATTCGATGTGAGCTTCCTTTCCCTGTTATCGTGTAGTTGTTCACTGTGTAATTGTCGCATTCAATTCGAAGCTCGAGTGGGTAAGGCGAATCTTGGCCAAAGCCGGCAATGGCGCCGCCGCAAGGAAGCGTTGCCGTCGTTGGGCGCGTCGGGGGAAGACGATGGTATGCGCACCGTTGGATGTTGTTTTAACGGCTGAGATTATAAGTAGCGTACCCCTTCGCTCGGTTTGATCGCAGCCGTCCGATTGTGGATGGACGTTCGTAATGGGATCACGTAGTTTTGAATTCGTGGCCGTTAGATCTGGATCTAAGGGTTTAAATAGCGTACCGGTTCACTGCGCGCAAGATCTAATCTCTGCCGCACGTCGTTGATCCAACGGCTGAGACTCGTCCATACCCCTTCGCGGGTACTTTTTGTTAAAGAGCCCCTGGAAAATTTAGTTATCAACCCGCAGTCCATTGGCCACTGTACACTGAGTCTAGGATTTTATTCGCGCAGACCCCTGTGTTTTCTGGAATTTGACGCCCAGTCCAGGGAATATTAAAAACAGAGAATTGATATTAGAAATTCGTTTTTAATACAAAAACAATTCTAGAAACTTGTAAAATTCATAGAAATTCCATTTTTGACCCAAATTGAGCCATTCCAATTTCTAAAATTTTGTAATAATATTCTCTACCATTTAGAATCACTGTTTTGACATGAACTCTGTTAGAAAATTAATTTATCATCTAATCCTATTATAATCACCTTAAATCTTAGGAAATTCATAACTTGAATTCTATAACTCCAAATTCAGTGATTCCAGTTCCTATGGTTTCATTTTAATGTGTAGATCTTTACTGTATATTTTATTCATCTGTTTGGTGTGATGTTGATTTTGGCTATACTATGTTTGTATTGTGTTGATGCGAATAGACGAGCAAGCCACTGTGGAAACTGAGGTTCAACAAGTAGAAGTAGCTGAGCAGGAGCTCATTACAGGCAAGTTGTGCCCTTGATCACTTACTTTTCCCAGCCATGTTCTTATTAATTTTAATGATCTGCATAGGTTAATTTTGATGGGATCCTTTATGTACCCCAGTTTTGATTACCTCTATACCTTGTTCACCCCTGGAATATTTTTGGGTAGTACTTGCTATTGCTTTATGTGGATTGGGTATGGAGATTCATTATTCATGATTATTCTGTTATTATCTTGTTATTATTATTGTTCATGTTAAGATCATTAAATTAATGGGAACATGGAGCGACCACCCGGGAAAACAGTGCTACCACAAGGGTTTAATGGGACGCCCTTGGCTGACTAATTAGGAAAGCTAGTGGAAGACTACCTTACCCGAAAGGGGCAAGGGCAGTAGGGGAGAGGTCAGTGTAGGGAGGTCCCTGGTTGATTTTGCTGCGATGGCGGTCAGCCAGGAACCCTGCACTGGATCTTCCTATAAACTGTAGCGGGTTTTCGGAAGCTAGTGGAACTTTGTAAAGGCCTCGTAGTGGATCCCTAGCCATTCACCTCGGTAGTGTCTAAGGGCCTTGCAAACCCAGGCGACATGGGATACACGACTTGTGGGTAAAGATGCGCAACCTCTGCAGAGTGTAAAACTAGTATACTAGCCGTGCTCACGGTCAAGAGCGGCTCAGACCCTCACATGATTAACTATGGAACTTAAGTTTAATTTGACATTTGCATCGCATTTGGGATTATTTTACTATTACTGTTCTTTATTATTATTAAGGTTTGGTATTTACTTACACTTAGTAATTGCTAATAAAATTTTGACCAACTTATAAAAGCAATGCTCAGCCTTAGCCTTTATTTCATTGATCAGCCTTACACTGCATGAACTCCCACCTTTGGTGAGTTCATGCCACATTATTCCCCACGACTTGTTGAGCTATGATCGTATGTGAGCTCACTCTTGCTGTCTCACACCCCCCCCACAGGAGAAGAGCAGGTGGTTGAAGAGGAGCCGCCTAACACTGAGGAGTTCGATCTGATCTAGGTGGCGTTTCTCAGTCGACATTGGCGCCGACGATCCTTAGTTCGTTTTATATTTATCTTTATTTTGTAATAAGACTTCCGCTATGTAATAAATACTCTAATGTTTTATGACATTTATCTCTATACACTCTGTTATTATATATGTTGTCTTCATGGCGCATGTATGAGATGCACCCGACTTTGTTCCTTAAAACCGGGTGTTACAGAAGTGGTATCAGAGGAAATGTTGACTGTAGGACGAAACCTAGATAGACTGGACAAACCCTTACCTACTTATCTCATTCTGATTCATTCTACACTCACCTTACTCTGATTCTTTCTACACTTATCTTGATCCTGTCTCACCTTCTACTGTTCTACTCTGATCATTCTTACCTTTTCTACTCTGATCATTCTTACCTTTTCTACTCTGAGACAAGATGGATTTCACACCTTGGAATCCCTACCCCTATGACATTCTTAAGAGTTAGGGAACCCAAAACAAAAGTTAAAACTATTTTCTCTATTAAAAAAATATTGGTTGATTGTTCTGATGATCAATGCCTGATTTGCTTCTTTGATTGATTGGAATAGTATAGATGGACATCTTAGCATGTACCAACATAAGGTATTGAATTAGCTATAGTAGGTGAAATGTTAACCTGCTTAGCTAATAAATCCCCCAAAGTAACATGATTGTAATTACTGCCTTGTCTACTGCTCTTTCTTACCATATGTATCTAACTCAGATGGTCAATACCAGGAGGGGTGGTGGAATTGGTTTGCCTCCTAACCAACACACTCGAAGAATTTATAGACAACCTCAGCCACAATGAATCCTCCCAATCCTCCACCAGGCGGAGTTGACCCACTGGTTGCTGCTCAGATGGCGGTGATGCAGCAAATGGCAGATACTATGGCTGATATGCGTGCCCAGATGCAACAAGAACGCCAGGAGATGCGTCAGGAAAGAGAGGATATACGACAGGAGTTACGCCAGGAGCGAGATGAGATACGCCAGGAAAGGAGGGCGCAACAACAGCAGCTGCAACAGCAAATGCAACAACAACAGCAACAAGTGCCACTGCCTCCACCACCACCACCAGTTCCACCTCGGGATAAGCACCGGGAGTTTATGAGTCACAAGCCACCAACCTTCGCCAGCTCGCCAGATCCACTTGATGCCGACGATTGGTTGAAGTCAATTGAGAAGATGCTGAATATTGCACAATGCACTGATCGGGAGAAGGTTTTATATGCTTCTGGACGTCTGACTGGTCCTGCTGCTGACTGGTGGGATTCTTATACTGCTGCCCATGATGCTGCGGATACAATTACTTGGGAGGAGTTCAGTACACAGTTCAGGAACTACCATATTCCAGCTGGGATGATAAAGATCAAGAAGAAGGAGTTTCTATCGCTGAAACAAGGAAGTATGTCAGTCAGCGAGTACCGCGACAAGTTTATTCAGCTATCCAGATATGCCCCTGAAGAAGTTGCTGAAGACGAGAGGAAGCAGGAGCATTTCATTGAAGGACTTAATGGACCACTGCAGTATGCTCTAGTGGCACACACATTTCCATCATTTCAGAGACTGTTGGATAAGGCCCTGGCTATTGAACACAAGCGTGTTCAGTTGGGAGATTTGAAGAGGAAGGCTATCTCACAGGGACAGGGTAGCAGCAGTGTTCGTCCTCGCTACAGTTCACCACAGGGTACACCGACTCGACCCGGAGGACCACGGCCAGTTCAGCAGTCACCACTGAGGACTCCACCTCCTCGACAGGCTACCCCTACTGGCACCCCGACGAAGTTTGCAGGACAGAGTCCGGGCACTCAATGTTTCAAGTGTGGGAAGATTGGTCATTATGCAAATGTCTGCCCACAGAGGATTGCTACTACTCCAGCTCAGAACAAGCAACAGACCCCTGGCAAGGGATATTCTATAGCCAGGGTGAATCAAGTCAGTGTTGATGATACTCCTGATGGTGGGGACCTCGTAATTGGTATGTTTTATGTTAATGCAATTCCTGCAACCATATTATTTGATTCTGGTGCTACACATTCATTCATGTCTGCTAGATATGCCAACACAAATGAAATACCACTGCTAAATATGAGAAAACCCCTGATAGTAATTACACCTAAAGGGCCTGTTGAGGCGAATCAAATGACACGTAGATTGACATTAACCATTATGGGTAGAGAGTTTGGAGCTACTGCTATAATATTAGAGTCAAGCAGTATAGATTTGATCCTTGGTATGTCATGGCTGAGAAAGGCAAAGGCCGTTATAGCTTGTGGTAGAGGTACCATAGAGCTCACTACCACTAAAGGAGAAAGATTTCAAGTTAATATTGCAGTAACCTCCTCATCCATGCGTGCAATGTTCTTTATGCCTGAGGAGTTTGTTGGTGACAACATCCGGGTGGTTAGAGACTTTCCGGATGTCTTTCCAGAGGAGTTACCAGGGATGCCACCTGATAGAGAAGTTGAGTTTGTTATTGATCTCTTGCCTGGAACCGCCCCTATTTCTAAACGGCCATATAGAATGTCCGTAGAAGAGTTGAAGGAACTGAAGAAGCAGTTAACGGAGTTACAAGAGGCTGGTTACATTCGTCCAAGTTCCTCACCTTGGGGAGCACCGGTGTTATTTGTACAGAAGAAGGATGGATCGCAGCGGATGTGTGTGGATTATAGATCTCTTAATGATGTTACGGTGAAGAACAAGTATCCGTTGCCCCGTATTGAGGATTTATTTGATCAGATGAGAGGAGCCAGGGTATTCTCGAAGATTGATCTCCGATCGGGATACCATCAGATGAAGATTAGACCATCGGATATTCCTAAGACGGCTTTCTCAACCCGATATGGATTATATGAGTTTACTGTTATGTCGTTTGGATTGACCAATGCACCGGCATATTTCATGAATTTGATGAATAAGGTGTTTATGGAGTACTTGGACAGATTCGTCGTGGTGTTCATCGACGATATTCTTATCTATTCTAGGAATGAAAGTGATCATGAACAACATCTGAGGTTAGTGCTACAGAAGTTGCGAGATAATCAACTCTACGCTAAGTTCAGCAAGTGCGAGTTTTGGATTGGCGAAGTGCCATTTCTTGGTCATATTATTTCTAATGGAGGAATAGCAGTGGATCCTGCTAAAGTGAAGGAAATAATGGAGTGGAGAGTGCCACTACAGTTACGGAGATTCGGAGTTTCTTGGGACTCGCAGGATATTATCGGAGATTTATTGAAGGATTTTCTAAGATTGCTAAGCCCATGACATCGCTTTTGGAGAAAGGAAGGGAGTTCAAGTGGGATGAGAAATGCCAAGAAAGCTTTGATCAGTTGAAGGAGAGATTGATGTCACCTCCAGTATTGATTATGCCAGATCTGCAGAAGGGGTTTGACATTTATTGTGATGCATGTGGCCAAGGACTTGGATGTGTGCTCATGAAAGATGGTCATGTGATTGCCTATGCATCTCGTCAGTTGAGGAAGCATGAATTGAACTACCCCACCCATGACTTAGAGTTGGCTGCCGTTGTGCATGCACTTAAGATTTGGAGACACTATATTATGGGAACTAAGTGCCAAGTATACACGGATCATAAGAGTTTGAAGTACATATTCACTCAGAAGGATCTCAACCTTAGGCAACGCCGCTGGTTGGAGCTCATTAAGGATTATGACTTGGAGATTCATTATCACCCAGGCAAGGCGAATTTGGTTGCAGATGCCTTGAGTCGGAAGGAGCATGTTCACTCCGCTTTCATTGTCCAGCTACCTGATGAATTAGCAAAAGACTTTGAGAGGCTCAACCTGGGAATTATTACACATACGGAAGGAGTGACTATTGAATTGGAACCTACCTTGGAGCAAGAAATTCGTAAAGGTCAGGTTGGTGATGCTAAAATTCAAGAGATCAAGGATCTTATTACTGAGGGTAGAGGCCCAGAGTTCACGGAGGATGAGCAAGGCACGATATGGTTCAAGAATCGGATTTGTGTTCCCGATATTGATAGTCTTCGGGAAGCTATATTGAAGGAAGCACATGATTCAGTTTATTCTATCCACCCTGGGAGCACTAAGATGTATCAAGATTTGAAGCAAAAGTATTGGTGGTATGGACTAAAGAGAGATGTGGCTGCATATGTGGCTATGTGCGATGTATGCCAAAGAGTTAAAGCTGAACACCAGAGGCCAGCCGGACTATTGCACCCACTGAAGATACCTGAGTGGAAATGGGAAGAGATTGGCATGGACTTCATTGTTGGATTACCCCGCACGTCTGCTGGATATGATTCTATATGGGTGATTGTGGACAGGCTAACTAAAGTAGCCCACTTTATTCCAGTGAAGACCACGTATTCAGGAGCCAAGTTGGCAGAATTGTACATGGCACGGATTGTCTGCCTGCATGGTGTGCCAAAGAAAATCGTGTCGGACCGGGGATCACAGTTTACTTCTCGGTATTGGAAGAAGTTGCACGAGTCATTGGATACGAGATTGAATTTTAGTTCAGCTTACCATCCCCAAACTGATGGGCAAACTGAGAGGACTAACCAAGTACTGGAAGATATGTTAAGAGCTTGTGCTCTTAAGCATGGTGGAAGTTGGGATAAGAGTCTACCGTATGCGGAGTTCTCATATAATAATAGCTATCAGGCCAGCTTGAAGATGTCACCGTTTGAGGCTTTGTATGGCAGAAAGTGCAGGACTCCACTGTATTGGGATCAAACTGGTGAAAGACAGTTGTTTGGGCCTGAGATTATACAGGAAGCAGAGGAACAAGTTCAGCAAATAAGGGAGAGTTTGAGAACTGCACAATCCAGGCAGAAAAGCTATGCTGATACCCGGAGAAGACTACTTGAGTTTAAGGAGGGAGATTATGTCTATTTGAAGGTGTCACCACTCCGGGGTATGAGAAGGTTCAAAGTCAAAGGAAAGTTGTCCCCTCGCTTTATTGGACCCTTCTTAATCTTAAAGCGAGTGGGAGAGGTTGCATATCAATTGGAGCTACCGGGTCATCTCGCGGATGTACATGATGTATTCCATGTATCTCAGCTGAAGAAATGTCTCAGAGTGCCTGAAGAACAGTTACCAATGGAAGACCTTAGTGTTCAAGAGGATTTGACTTATGCTGAGTACCCCATCAAGATTTTGGATACTTTGACTCGAGTTACGAGGAATAAGGTTATAAAGATGTGCAAAGTGCAATGGAGCCACCACGGTGAAGATGAAGCAACTTGGGAAAGAGAAGAAGAACTTCGTATAGATTTTCCCCACCTTTTCCCTAGATCTTCTTAAATCTCGAGGACGAGATTATTTTTAAGGGGGGTAGGATTTGTAACACCCACTTTGTAGTTGCTAAGAATAATACCAATAGGGAAACAATTTCTCTTTATGTGAGTTTGATCTTTATGTATCATCACTTGTGAACATCATATTCAAAAAAAATATATAATTAATGAAAAGATATACCATTAAAACTGTGCATCATGCTGAGGTTTTATTTGGTGTGCATTTTGTGACAACATAAAAATAATGTGACAAGGGATATATTAAAGCCCAAAGTGGGATTTAAGAGCTAAAAAAAGAATTTTTGAATTTGAGAAAAGAGGATAAGAGTACTAGATAAATATAAATAAAATATGATTAATCAAATAATTGCACTTGAGCATCCTATATTATAAACTTATATTTTTGGTTAAGGAATGAACTTCACAACAGCACTTGAATTCAAAATTTGAAATCTAAAATTTAAAAGGAAGAAAGGAGAAAGAAAAACATAAAAGAAAAGGAAAAAAACCTGCTGTTGGGCCTGGTTCGCGAATTCGGCCCACCAGGGGGGAAGTGTTCCGCGCTCGGCCCATTCCTGGGCTCTGCCTCCGCACGCTCGTGCCGACAGTGGGTCCCGCGTGTCGGTCTCACCTCGCACGCGCGTTGGCTCTCTGCCGTGTGGGCCCCACCGGCCAGTCGCGCCCGCGCGCTCGATCTCCTCCCCTCCACTGGCGCGTGGGCCAGGCGCTTCAGCCCTCGCTTGTCAATGGACTCCGCGCGCTCCGCGTCGACCTCGCCGGAGATCTCGGGCGGGCGGCGTCGTGCGTTGACGAGTCCCACGGATACAAATAGCCAACCCATCCGTGGCACCCTGTGTCCACCTTACCCAGCCGCCGGTGCCGTAGAACCAGAGAGAGAGGGTAGGTGAGGTTGCGCGGTGCCGCCGCGGGGGAATCCCCGATTCAATTGTCGTCCGCACCGTCGAGGGTGCCTGGGGTCTTCCTCGAGCTCGGGGGAAAGCTGCCGTGGCCGCTTCACCAAGGATTGGGCGCTTGTGGTGCCGGAATTGCTCACCGGAGCTCGGCATCCACCGCTCATCGTGGGCAGAGCTGGGCGCTTCTCGATTCGATGTGAGCTTCCTTTCCCTGTTATCGTGTAGTTGTTCACTGTGTAATTGTCGCATTCAATTCGAAGCTCGAGTGGGTAAGGCGAATCTTGGCCAAAGCCGGCAATGGCGCCGCCGCTGGGAAGCGTTGCCGTCGTTGGGCGCGTCGGGGGAAGACGATGGTATGCGCACCGTTGGATGTTGTTTTAACGGCTGAGATTAGAAGTAGCGTACCCCTTCGCTCGGTTTGATCGCAGCCGTCCGATTGTGGATGGACGTTCGTAATGGGATCACGTAGTTTTGAATTCGTGGCCGTTAGATCTGGATCTAAGGGTTTAAATAGCGTACCGGTTCACTGCGCGCAAGATCTAATCTCTGCCGCACGTCGTTGATCCAACGGCCGAGACTCGTCCATACCCCTTCGCGGGTACTTTTTGTTAAAGAGCCCCTGGAAAATTTAGTTATCAACCCGCAGTCCATTGGCCACTGTACACTGAGTCTAGGATTTTATTCGCGCAGACCCCTGTGTTTTCTGGAATTTGACGCCCAGTCCAGGGAATATTAAAAACAGAGAATTGATATTAGAAATTCGTTTTTAATACAAAAACAATTCTAGAAACTTGTAAAATTCATAGAAATTCCATTTTTGACCCAAATTGAGCCATTTCAATTTCTAAAATTTTGTAATAATATTCTCTACCATTTAGAATCACTGTTTTGACATGAACTCTGTTAGAAAATTAATTTATCATCTAATCCTATTATAATCACCTTAAATCTTAGGAAATTCATAACTTGAATTCTATAACTCCAAATTCAGTGATTCCAGTTCCTATGGTTTCATTTTAATGTGTAGATCTTTACTGTATATTTTATTCATCTGTTTGGTGTGATGTTGATTTTGGCTATACTATGTATGTATTGTGTTGATGCGAATAGACGAGCAAGCCACTGTGGAAACTGAGGTTCAACAAGTAGAAGTAGCTGAGCAGGAGCTCATTACAGGCAAGTTGTGCCCTTGATCACTTACTTTTCCCAGCCATGTTCTTATTAATTTTAATGATCTGCATAGGTTAATTTTGATGGGATCCTTTATGTACCCCAGTTTTGATTACCTCTATACCTTGTTCACCCCTGGAATATTTTTGGGTAGTACTTGCTATTGCTTTATGTGGATTGGGTATGGAGATTCATTATTCATGATTATTCTGTTATTATCTTGTTATTATTATTGTTCATGTTAAGATCATTAAATTAATGGGAACATGGAGCGACCACCCGGGAAAACAGTGCTACCACAAGGGTTTAATGGGACGCCCTTGGCTGACTAATTAGGAAAGCTAGTGGAAGACTACCTTACCCGAAAGGGGCAAGGGCAGTAGGGGAGAGGTCAGTGTAGGGAGGTCCCTGGTTGATTTTGCTGCGATGGCGGTCAGCCAGGAACCCTGCACTGGATCTTCCTATAAACTGTAGCGGGTTTTCGGAAGCTAGTGGAACTTTGTAAAGGCCTCGTAGTGGATCCCTAGCCATTCACCTCGGTAGTGTCTAAGGGCCTTGCAAACCCAGGCGACATGGGATACACGACCTGTGGGTAAAGATGCGCAACCTCTGCAGAGTGTAAAACTAGTATACTAGCCGTGCTCACGGTCAAGAGCGGCTCGGACCCTCACATGATTAACTATGGAACTTAAGTTTAATTTGACATTTGCATCGCATTTGGGATTATTTTACTATTACTGTTCTTTATTATTATTAAGGTTTGGTATTTACTTACACTTAGTAATTGCTAATAAAATTTTGACCAACTTATAAAAGCAATGCTCAGCCTTAGCCTTTATTTCATTGATCAGCCTTACACTGCATGAACTCCCACCTTTGGTGAGTTCATGCCACATTATTCCCCACGACTTGTTGAGCTATGATCGTATGTGAGCTCACTCTTGCTGTCTCACACCCCCCCCACAGGAGAAGAGCAGGTGGTTGAAGAGGAGCCGCCTAACACTGAGGAGTTCGATCTGATCTAGGTGGCGTTTCTCAGTCGACATTGGCGCCGACGATCCTTAGTTCGTTTTATATTTATCTTTATTTTGTAATAAGACTTCCGCTATGTAATAAATACTCTGATGTTTTATGACATTTATCTCTATACACTCTGTTATTATATATGTTGTCTTCTTGGCGCATGTATGAGATGCACCCGGCTTTGTTCCTTAAAACTGGGTGTTACACCTGTCAAATTGGCCCCTCCACCATGACCCCCTACCCCTACCCCAACCCATGCTTTGCCACCTCCCCAACCACCCGGAACCGGGCCACCGGCGGAGAACCGCCGCCGAGCTCCGGCGACCGATTTTTCACCCGGCCGAACCCCCGTCTCGCCCCCTAACGCCGTTTTCCCTCCCTCGCTGACACGTGGGCCCGCTCCCACGGTGCCGTCCCCGTGCCGCTCCCGCTGGCAGACCGAGTTGGGCCGGTTGCCCGCGTGGCCGCGCGCGCGAGCATGCTCGCTGGGCCAAAAATCCCCCCGGGCCCAGCTAACCAGGAAACCTTTTTCATTTTTATTTTTTCCCTATTTCTTTTCCTATTTTCATATATATGTATATATGTTGATATTTTATGCACCAAAAATAGTCCAAATATTCTCTAAGTCACATAATAATATTTGGAACTTGGCACACTTTGCTAAGCCACAATGGTTGATGTAGTGTTTATCACTTGTTTGTACTAGGAGAAGAGGGATCCGACCCTTCGGAGATCGTAGCTCCGGAAGAAGGGCAGGAGCCCGACCTCTCAGAAATAGACCTTTCGTGCCAAGAGAACTTCGACGAAGGCAAGTCCATTCTTCCCTTGATGCATGAATTACCTATTCTTTCTACCACTGCCTAAGCCGGGAATAAGGGTTGGGTCCTTTGCATTATGAGTAGAGAGATGGCCCACATTAAAGAATATATTTTGAATACAAAATGTGGGTTGAGGAAAATGGTGGCTTTTCTAAAAAGGAAAAATGTTTTCAAAAGTGTATGATGAAGGGTATTCACCCTTATCACCTTTTGAGTGGGATAGTCACGGACTCCCTGGTTTAGGGGAGGGCCTCAGGTGTTGGCTCAGCCGGGTTAGGTGTGAGCAGGAAGGATTATCCCCTCATATAAGGACCGGTTTGTCATCCTTCACTACTCGTACTCATGACAAGTACAACCACTCGAGACTGTATGGGCAGTCACTCAATCTGAACTTGTACGGTCCAAAGCCCAGGGTTATGATGGCTGGGGAGCACCGGGAGGATAAGGAGGGGGAATGTTTTGTCCGGTTTAGGCATGGTGGTGGCCTGACTCCTTCCGATATAACCGTTAAGGTAAGGACATGCAAGGAAGTAAAGAGATTCGGATTCAGGTCTCATTGGCCATGAGACCGTAGAGTTGGACTAGTGGGTAAAGTGCACACCTCTGCGCAGAGTTTGAAACCTATTCGAATAGTCCGTGTCCACTAGTATGGACAAGTCTAGTGTGGTATGGCAATTAGTGTTTTTGATCTCCGTAAACAGGGAAGTGTGTGTGGGTATTTTGGAAATAAAAACAATGCCACGGGAGCGGGAAGCTCAGTGGTGGTTGAGTGTGAAAATGTGCTACTTCTCTCTTTGGGGTAAACCATCAAAGTATAGCCTTTCTCTGAAAAAAAGAGTGACTTCAACTCCACCATACCAAGCATGTACTGTATAGGTCTCTATCTCTTTACGGGCGGGATGGGCTTGCGGAATACCTAGTGTATTCACCCATATTCATTTATGTTTTTCAGCAGCTGAAGACTTCTTTTCTGCTATGTTCGACTAGAAGGGGGCTGTGTCTGCACCCAGTCTGCCTGTGGCTTGGGCTAGATGATCTTCCGCTGTGCTTTGTTTCCAGGCTCGCTAGAGCTTGTATTTCGGTATTGTAAAAACTATTATTCGAAACTCTATACTATTTGAAGAAAGGAATGTGTTTACTAGCCTCCTGGGACTAGTAATTGTTTCACATTTGAGTCCCAAAAGATCGGGACGCTTCAACATCGTACCAGGCGTACGTCTACACATGATGAAAGGTGATGATATGGGGATGAAGGAAGACAAAGTTGTACCGAAGACATCCCTAAGCCACGTCTTGAGCTAACTCAATAGAACCCACCAAACACCGCTACGTCTAAATTGGAGCAGCTACAGGAACTCATCGAAAGGCAGACGAGACACTACACCAGACCAAGGGTACGGTAGCGCACGCCTCGGCAGACGACTCTATAAGGGATACGCAGAAGCATGACCCAATATACGAGACGATACGGGCTACGAGACCTAGAAGCGGGAGGCCGAACTCCTCCCCAGTAGAATACAAATCCTCATTGTAATGTCTACCATTGAGCTATAAAAGGGCAAGACAACCTCCATCCAAAGATCATCTCATGTCTCCACAACTTCACACAGGCACCCAGTTGTAACACGTTCCAAGCAATACTACTATCAGCACCGCACTGAACTAGGGTCCCGGTCTGAACCAGTATAACCCCTTCGTCCCAAATCCACCTTCAAGCCCCCCCCACGCGGCTCACCATTTGGAGTGAGTCCAAGTTAACACCTCTACTGAACATAAATCTTATTGTTCCTTGGTTCCGGAAACCACAACAAATATAGATATGTATAGTAAAAATAAATTATTGATTTGGAGTATGAAAGGCTAAGAATTCATTTTGCGTGTCCTTATCCAACACTCTTATCGAAGTGATTTATGAGTGTAAAAATTGCACATGCATATTCATTTAGGCTATAGCCATTATACCTGTGATATCATGGCTTCTGGGACGGTGATATCCTGACCCAAGGCTTAATAGAATTAATAGTGTATTCATACCAATAAGATACATTTTTTTTGAAAGTTTATCTCGAAAGAAACTCCATATTAAGCGTGTTTAGCTTGGAGCAATTTGGTATAAGTGACCGACCGGGAAGTTTTCTCGGGTGCACATGAGTGAGGACAAAGTGCACATAAAAGGCACATGTTGGTCTGTAGAGACAATATATGATCCTATAGAGCTGACAGAAGTACCGCCGATCCGGAAGTGAACAGGGTGTTACGCATGAGTGTAAAAATTACACACGCATATTCATTTAGGCTATAACCAGCAGATTATGGATGCACAATTTTACTGCACCAGATAAAGTAAAGTTTAAAATAGAATATAAAAATAAATAAGCTTGGCCTTATGCGCTCGACGGATAGGCTTGGGAGATGTGTTTTTTTTTGCATGGAGATCGTATTATTGCATGGCTCTTTAGAAAAATGAATTTTCACATATTTGTATAATGCCCTGTTTGACGTAGACTTTGAAGCACGGAATTAAAAATTGAAATCATATTTCTTAAATTTTTTATAGGGGAAGGGACAGAGATCATGCGGGGAAGGGGAACTAGCAGTAGCAGCGATCGTTTGCACTGTAGCCCTTGGAGTTGCAGACTTAGAAGCACGACTGGCCTCAGGGGAGAGAGAATGGCATCTCCCATCTGAGGTTGGTCTCGGGCGAGAGAAAACTGCGTCTTTCGTCTGAGGATGGCTTTGGACGAGACGGAACTGCGCCTTTTGTCCGAGGTTGGCCTCGATCGAGACAGAACTACGTCTCTCGCCCAGAGATGGCCTCGGACGAGACAGAACTACGTCTCCCGCCCAGAGCTGGCCTCGTGCGAGGCGAAACTGTATCTCCTGTCCGAGATTGGCCTTAGATGAGACGGAACAACGTTTCCCGTCCGAGGTCGGCCTCGGACGAGACAGAACCGTGTCTCCCGCCCAGAGCTGGCCTTAGGCGAGACAGAATTGCATCTCTCGTCCGAGGGTGGCCTCGGGCAAGACGGAACCGTGTTTCCTGCCTAAAGCTAGCCTCGGACGAGGCGGAACCGCGTCTCCCGCCCAGAGCTGGCGTCGGGCGAGACGGAACAGCGTCTCAACTCTGAGGTTGGCCTCGGGTGAGACGGAACTGCGTGTCCCACCCAGAGCTGGCTTTTGGTGAGACGGAACAGTGTCTCCCGTCCAAGGTTGGCTTCGGGCGAGACAGAACTGCGTGTCCTGCCCAGAGCTGGCCTTAGGTGAGGCGAAACTGCATCTCCCGTCCGAGGTTGGCCTCGAGCGAGACAGAACTGCGTCTCCCGTCTGAGGTTGGCCTCGGGCGAGATGGAACTTCGTCTCCCACCCAGAGCTGAGCTCAGTCGAGGCGGAACTGCGTCTCCCGTCCGAGGTTGGCCTCGGGCGAGACGGGACTATGTCTCCCTCCCAATGCTGGCCTCGGGTGAGACGAAACTGCATCTCCCGTCCGAGGACGGAGCAACATCCCCCGTCCGAGGTTGGCCTCGGGCAAGATGGAATATGATGAGACAGAACAACATTTATTTGCTCGTAAGGACCCGGGGCTATCTATCTCCCACATCAATTGAATATATGTATTATCTTTTGATGAAAGATATTTATATAATATAAACTATGTATGTAATGAGGAAAGACAAATGAAATAAATGACAAGTGTCATAGTAATAATATTAGGGTACCATAAGTACCTAAGAAAGGATTGCCAAGGAATAAGAAGTGAGTCCTAAAAGTGTGGAGTATGTCTATGAGGGCAAGGGATCTTGGGGGCTTATATTGGTGGATACCCTAGGACACGAGGGATCCTAGGGGCTTATATTGTTATGTGCCCTAGGACGTGAGGAGTCTCAAGGGCTTATATAGTAGGTGCTCCAAGATATGAGGGGCACCAAGGTCTTATATCGTCAGATACACCGGGATACAATGGGCCTCCGGGTCTTATAATAGTTGTCCTGGGACACAAAGGGTCTCGAGGGTTATACTTGCATGCCATGGTATGCAGTCCTAAAGTCTTAACTTATAGGATATCCTTGTTCAAACCTACTCATTATCGGCTTTCAGGGCTCTTTGTCTACCGGGCCCAAGGGACTAAGAATTTTTCCGCAATAGAGCGAGGCTTTAAAATAAGGGATATGATAGAGGACGAGATAGAATAACTGTTGGAGCATGGAGACAACCTATAAGTGAGGTGTCCTGGCCATAGGGATGTAGAGAATAAGTGGTTGTTTGGTTTCTAGGGCCTAATTTAATCCCTTTATTTTATTCCATTTTAGTCCTTAAATTGCAAAATACAGAAACCAACTCTATTTCAGTTTTCGTATTTGGTAATTTAGAGACTAAAATAGAAGGACTAAAATTTAGTCCCTAGAAACTAAACACCCTTGAAGCTATGTACTACCTCTGTTCACAAATACATGTCACGTTGATTTTTTCGAAAACTTTGACCACTCGTCTTGTTCAAAATATTTATTCAAAAATGTAAATTTGAAGTCAAGTACAAACTACCTTAAGTGATAAAACAAAGCAAAAAATAACTCATTATTTTTTGAATAAGATGAGTGATCAATGTTTTAAAAAATATATATCTATTAACGGATGATGTATTGCTTCTACGTGCTGTTTGAGGAGGATTGTTAAATACCTTATAACCGGCTATTTGAAACAGTGGACTGTTTGAGTAGAATGTACGAGATCCTTTGGAACACAGAAATCTTTACAACAATTTCATAAAGAATCAAGCATCTGACATTCCAATACCTACTAGGTGTACAGGAACGTGATACGAAAATGCTACAGGTGACTTGGGTGACTGGGTCAGGTAGCAAGTTGTACAGGGAAATGAAAGAAGGAGGAGGGCAGAGACATGCACAGCTGTAGCACAGTGGGTGAACTGTGGGCCTGTTGGGGTCATGCTTCGTTGCGCCGAAGGTCTTGCACGAAGAAGCAGCTTCGGCTGAAGTTGTCCCCAGAAGATGGCCGAAGGTTCCTTTTCATGGAGCTTCGACGTTACAAACCGACATAGAGATAGAATGACCTTTTTATCCATAGAGGTCTGAGTCAATGTTGTAAACTTTTGTAAGGGGCATAATTGTAATTTGTCACAGGCTGTGACCTGTATCTATAAATAGATGAACAGTACCTCTGTACTGTTCACGCGAACCTGCCATTTGCTTTCGCATCACACCTGTACTTTTGCTTTCCTCAGGACCAAAGGTACATTTTTAATTCGAAGTCATTTATATTCGTTCATGATAATAAAAATGGAGATGATTCTATGATAATATTTAAATGTTTATTTCATACCTTATGATCTGTATGAATACTTCGTTCCTTGCTATTATGTTTACGAAGGTACGTCCTTCGTAACCTTCGTCCGAAATTCCTTATATCCCGAAAGGATATAATGTCTTGGAGGACGAAGGACTTTAACCCTTAACATTTTCTATGTTGCCTTGTTCTTAATTCTTAGCATTTGAGAACAAGCCCCCAACATTGGCGCCCACCTCCGGTGAACTCACTTCCACTTTTCTGAGCTGATGGCTTCGTTCAACAATCAAGCTGGAGCTGCTTCGGCTTCGAAGCTGGTGCTCCCGATAACAGGCGGTTCTTGCTCAGAGCCGGTTAACAAGAAGCAGAAGAAGGAGGCTCAGAGAAGGGTGCAGCATGTTGGAGTGCAGGGACCCTTCATCAAGTCAAAATGGTCCCACATTCCAATTACTTTCTCTCAGGAAGACCTTCAGCTTAAGGATTATCCTCACAATGATGCCATGGTCATCTCTTGCGTGATCAAAGGATTTCTGGTCCACAATGTCCTAGTTGATACAGGCAGTGCAGCTGATATTATATTTGCTAAGGCCTTCAGACAAATGCAGGAGCCTGAAGACAAGATTCATGATGCTACGCACCCTCTTTGTGGCTTCGGAGGGCGGCAGATTGTAGCACTTGGGAAGATTACCATGCCGGTAACCTTCGGATTTGTTAACAACACAAGGACTGAGCAAATTGTGTTTGATATTGTTGACATGGAGTATCCTTACAATGCTATCATTGGTCGCGGTACACTTAATGCCTTCGAAGCAATTCTTCACCCAGCTTATCTTTGCATGAAGATACCTTCGGACCAAGGGCCTATTGCTATTCATGGAAGCCAGGAAGCTGCTAGAAGGGCCGAAGGAAGCTGGACTGATTCCAAAGCAATCCATAACATAGATGGAGCTGAAGCTTGTGAGCAGTACAAATTTAGAAGGGAGAAAGCAGCTTCAGCAGATCAGCCGAAGCCCATGCTATTGTGTGAGGATATAGCAGAGCAGAAGGTGCTGTTGGGCTCGCAATTATCTGAAGACCAGGAGAAAACCTTGATAAGGTTTTTATTCAACAACAAAGATGTTTTTGCATGGTCAGCCAATGATCTCTGTGGAGTAAATCGGGATGTTATTGAACATTCGCTCAATGTTGACCCATCCTTCAGACCCCGAAAGCAGAGGCTTCGGAAAATGTCTGATGACAAGGCCGAAGGGGCTCGCAATGAAGTAAAAAGACTCCTCAGTGCAGGAGTTATCAGAGAAGTGAAGTATCCAGAGTGGCTAGCTAACACTGTTATGGTGAAGAAGGCCAATGGCAAGTGGAGAATGTGTATCGATTTCACAGATCTCAACAAGGCTTGTCCGAAGGACGAATTCCCGCTGCCAAGGATAGACTCTTTAGTCGATGCAGCAGCTTCTTCAGAGCTCATGAGTCTCCTAGACTGCTACTCAGGCTATCATCAAATTTGGATGAAGAAGGAAGATGAGCCGAAAACTAGCTTCATAACCCCAAGTGGCACATATTGCTATCTTCGGATGCCTGAGGGGCTCAAGAATGCTGGAGGGAGTTTCAGCAGAATGACTGCGAAGGTTCTCCAGTCTCAGATAGGCAGAAATGTGTTGACCTATGTTGATGACATTATCGTAAAAAGCACGAAGCAGGAAAATCATATTGCTGATCTGCAGGAGACCTTCGCCAGCTTCAGACAAGCTGGTCTGAAGCTGAATCCAGAAAAATGTGTCTTCGGAGTAAAGAAGGGTAAATTTCTTGGATGCTTGGTTTCAACAAAGGGAATCGAAGCTAATCCAAATAAAATCGAAGCTATACTTCGAATGGAGCCACCAACCACAAGAAAGGGAGCCCAAAGATTGACAGGAAGGCTGGCATCTCTCAACAGATTTATATCCAGATCAGCAGAAAGAAACTTACCATTTTTCGAGGTGCTGAAGTCAGCTGAAGTCTTTCAATGGGGCCCAAGTCAACAAAAAGCCTTCGAAGAGCTGAAGCAATACTTGATAGATCTCACAACATTAACTCCACCAACGCCAGGGGCTCCTCTGTTGTTATATGTGGCAGCTTCGCACTCAGCAGTAAGTGCGGCACTTGTCCAGGAGAAGCTTGATGGCCAAGTCAAGAAGCAAGTTCCAGTGTATTTTGTATCTGAGGTCCTTAGTGTCTCAAAGAAAAATTATACAGAGCTGGAGAAGGTATTGTATGCCGTTTTAATGGCATCCAGGAAGCTTCGGCATTATTTTCAGGCATACAACATTATTGTTCCTTCTTCGCAGCCGTTGAAGGATATCATGAGAAATAGAGAAGCTACTGGACGGATTGGAAAATGGGCTGCGGAGCTCAATGAATTTTACATTGATTATGTGCATAGATCCTCGATCCAGTCCCAAGCATTGGCAGATTTCATTGCCGACTGGATGCCAGGGGCTCAGGATGAAGAAGCAAATAAAGATGCCGAAGTGTGGACAGTGTTTTGTGATGGCTCTTGGGGAACCTTCGGAGCAGGTGCAGCTGCTGTGTTGGTCTCACCATCCAAGGTTAAAACTTGTTATGCAGCAAGACTTGACTTCAGCTGCACAAATAATATTACTGAGTACGAAGCCCTGCTCCTGGGTCTTCGGAAACTAAAGGCAATGGGAATCAGAAGGGCGATTCTTAAAACTGATTCCCAGGTTGTTTCGGGTCATATTGACAAAAGTTGCAAGGCTAAAGACCCGAAGCTTGAAAAATACCTAGACACGGTCCGAAGGATCGAAACTTCCTTCGAAGGATTTTCTGTCAAGAATATCCCTCGAGGGCAAAATGAGCATGCTGATTTGCTAGCCAAGTCTGCAGCACAGGGGCTGCCGTTACCTTCGGATGTGTTCTTCGAAACAATAAAGGCACCTTCAGTAGAGCTCCTTGAAAGAGCAGTCCTCAACATTTCTCCTGTTTACAGCGAAGATTGGAGAACTGAAATAATCTCTTACCTTCAGGGTAACTTCCTATCAGATGACGAAGCTTACAATAAAAGAATAGAGGCAAGAGCTCGTCCGTATGTCATGATAGAAGGGGAACTATACAAACATGGAGTTTGTGCCCCGCTGCTCAAGTGCTTGTCTAGAACCGAAGGTATAGAGTTAATGAAAGAGATACATGCAGGCCTGTGTGGATCCCACATCGGATCTAGGCCGTTACTTGGAAAAGTTTTCCGCCAAGGGTTTTATTGGCCGAAGGCAGCTTCGGATGCAGCGGAATTAGTTCAAAAGTGCGAAGGTTGCCAAAAATGTGCAAGAGATCAAAAGCAACCTTCGTCTTTGACCCAGCTGATACAACCCATCTGGCCATTGCAAAGGTGGGGCCTTGATTTGTTAGGTCCATTACCACCGGCTCAGGGGAATCTAAAATATGTTATAGTGGCTGTGGAGTATTTTTCTAAATGGATTGAGGCGAAGCCATTAGCCACAATAACTTCGGCCACTGTCCAAAAGTTTTTCTGGCAGAACATTGTCTGTCGCTTTGGAGTACCGAAGGCCATCACTGTAGATAATGGAACGCAGTTCGACTCCGAAGCTTTCAGAAATTTCTGTGATCAAATTGGAACGAAGATCCATTTTGCATCAGTCAGGCATCCGGAGTCGAATGGGCTCGTTGAAAGGGCCAACGACATTATAATGACAGGAATAATGAAGTTAATCTTCAATCAACCCAGGGGAAAGTGGCCAGATCAGTTAACCAAAGTGGTGTGGAGCCACAATACAACAGCATCAAGGTCTACAGGCTTTACCCCATTCAAGTTATTATTCGGTGACGAAGCAATAACTCCGGAAGAAGCCAAAGCTGGATCAATAAGAGTAGTAGCTTCGGCAGAATCAAGTCCTGAAGATGATTGTCTTGTGGAAAAAGATGCTTTAGAAGGAATCAGACTTCAAGCCGTGGAAAACATCAATAAATACCAGGCTGAAACAGTTAAATGGCGAGATAGAAAGGTCCGGCTAAAAAATATTGAGCCGGGACACTTGGTGCTTCGGAGAGTGGCCAACCCAGATACAGTGGGCAAGTTACAATTGAAATGGGAAGGGCCTTTCGTAGTAGCATCTTCGTCAAGGCCTGGTTCCTACAGATTGAAGGACATGGATGGCAACGAAATTCCAAGATCTTGGAATGCGGATGAGCTTCGGCGATATTATGTATAACTTGATGTAACTTTTTATGTTTTTTCTTTTCTTTTTCATGGCACCCTTTTCCTTTCTAAAGGGGGAGAAAGGTTTTTAATGGGGCCATCATCTGTAATTTCCTTTTTAGTTTTATAAGAGCAAAATCCCCCAAAGAATGTAAATGTAAAAGCTGAGAACGCACCATCGAGTGCCGAAACTAAAAAAAAAAAGAGAAGAAGCTCCAAAGACGTCCCTAAGGGGATGCAGAGCTCTGATTCCGCCGAAAGTAAAAGGCGAAGAAGCTCCAAAGACGTCCCTAAGGGGATGCAGAGCTTACAGCGAAAAGTCAACGCTGATACCGCCTAAGTAAAAGGCGAAGAAGCTCCAAAGTCGTTCCTAAGGGAATGCAGAGCTGATGTGTGGTTGTTTCTAAGGAAATAATGGCTGAGAGTGTGGCTTCAGACATATGTTTTGGACATTCATTCGCACATTACATTACATCATAGCATTTGCATGCATAAGCATTCATTCATAGCATTTGTGTACCTAAGTGGTTGCTTCGGCAAACAGAAGAAGTGGTCTTTTAAAGTGGTCTTTTATGATTCGTTACGTACAAAAAAGAAAAGCTTCGGCAAAAAGAAGTGGTCTTCTATGCTTCGCTGTGTACGAAAAGAAGGGAAGGTGTTTTTTCGCCTTCGGCTCAAAATACTAATTTCGTCCACATCAAAGCGACTCAGTAGAAGGGTAAGAATATATTACAAGGTATGTACAAAGTTCCTTGAGAACAGTTTAATTGTATTTACAAAAGTTGTTACAAGAGTATCCTGAGTTTTTTCCATGGTATACTCCTACTAATCTCCACTAAGCTTCAGCTTCGGCGACAGCTTCGGCAACATATTTTAAGCATCATCTTCACCTTCGTCATCCTACATGAATCAAGGTATCGCGAGTAAAAATCAAGCGTGAAGGAGAAGGTAAGTACAAAGTATGATTTCTTACTGGATCAAGATGACTTCGAGCTTCGTCTCCAGCTTTCTCTCGCCCGCCTTTTGTCCATATCATTTTTATAAATCTATTTGAGATGCTTCGGGCGAGGTCAGGAATATCATCCAGAATTGATGGAGACAGGGTGAAGTTGGGCCTGTTGACGACTTTTCCATGCTCGTAGCCGGCTTTTAGGAATGCAGCAGTGGTACCCCGAGAAGCTACCCAGGCACAGAAGTCACCGTGCCCGGCTATAACTTCGTCAAGTTCTTCAATTTCAGCTTCAATATGATCGAAGGCTTTTGGTAAATTTTCCGCTGAAGGGTTAAACTTCCCGCTGCTGGCTCCAACAGAGTAAAAGATCTTTTTTAATCGTTCAATACAATTACTGCTAAATTTCAAGCACTTGTCTTGAAGGCTTGTTAGTGATTTCTTCAAGTCTGAGTTGGTCTGGACTTCGGCTTCAAGTTTCGAATTGAGCTCTAGCTTCTCCTGTTCAAATTGTTTTGATTGGCAGATAAGCTTCGAATTCAATTCTGATACTTTAGCTTCAGTCTCTGCCAGCAAGCCTTCAGTTGATTGGAGTTCAAAGTCTTTCTTTTCAATAATGGCTGATTGCTCTTTTATCTTGTTCTCTAGATTTTCAATTATAGCTTCGTGTTTCTTATCTTCTAGATCTTGTTGCATCTTCAGAGCTTTGCTCAATAGCATGCTCTGCACAGAAACAACCTTCGTTAGTAACATTTTCATTATTAAAAACAATAAAAGCCAGAGAAAAGGTTGTTTACCTTGAAATTGGAATAAAATAAGCTGCCGACGATATGTTGTCGTCGGTAGCGGCTGATATCTGTTTCTAGCTTCGGAAAACCGATACTCTTTGATAGAGTACCGATGACCTTAGCCCCAGCCTGATCACGAATGCAGCCCAATTTTTCATCATCAATGCCTCCAAATAGAAGAGCTCCTGGCTTGTATCCGCAAGATTTGGCATATTCCTTGAGCTCTCCTATTTCGGCCTTCGTCAGCTTTTGCCCAACTAAATTTTGAAATGTGTAGGCTTCGTCGTCCGAAGTGTCTTCGGCTATTTCTTTCCCCTTCCCAGGCACTGTGGCCATGGTTTTTTCAGCAGCAGTGGCAGCTTCTTCTGCAGCCATGTCTTGCAAAATTTTGTCGATGTCCTCAATGGTAGTTTCTAAGTTCACATCTTCGGCTGTAGCGGCTTCGGTAGCCGCGACCTCCGAAGGTGCGACTTCGACGTTTGTTGTGTCTTCAGCAGCTGCCGTTTTCTGAATTGACGCCCTCGGCGGCGTCTTATCGATAACTTCGGTCACTGCAATAATTCTTTGCCGCTTTGGTTTGGTTATCTTCGTTTGTTCCAGCTCTTCCACCTTTCGAAAAAGCTTCGTCAGTTGAGGCCCTAATGGACTTAGCTTCGTGGGCACGGGTTCAGTCATTACCTTTAAAATTTCCTCCACGTCGCTGGTAGAAGGTGGTGTGGGGGTCCCCTCTTCTTCGGATAATTTTCGCTTCGGAGTTGATATTTTTCTTTTCTTGGGAATTTTCTTCTCTTTTGCTGGTCTTTCTTCATCCTTGTTCAGAGTTTCGGCCACTCTTTTTCTTTTTTGGCCCTCAGCACCCTTGCTCAACTGCTCATAGTCAGGGTACTCGAAGCCCAGGGCATCAAGCACTCGGTTCAGCCTTCGCTTCGGACGGGTGCCGAAGGCTGCTGTCATCAGTTGATCTTCTTTTTTCGAATAATTTCCAAGAATTTCATTACACATCACCTCAACTGTGTCCAGCCACTCTTGGCAGGGCTTCTTAAAGTATTTCTTGAATTTGAAGTGATAAGGAAGCCGGACAAGTTCCCCCTCCTTCTTCTCCCCCTTTAACTTTGGCATTTCCCATTCTTTCAGAGTAGGGAAGACTCTGAATGCCAAGAATTCTTGAACCAGATCCCTGGTACCGATATGCTCTGCAATAATTCTGAATTCATCCATTGCCTGTTGTGTTTGACCCTCTGGTGTCATGTTGCAGCGGGGTCGGGTTTCTCCGAAGATCAGCTCGAGTGGACTTTGCACAAGCTTCTCCTTGTCGTCATCAACCTTGACATAGAACCATTCTGATTTCCAGCCTGCCGGCCATTTGCTTCGGTAGCTGATTACAGGAAACTTTGCGGTTTTCCGGTAGGCAAAATTGTAGCAACCGAAGTTATCATGTAGCCCATCTTTTCTGGCCTTTGTTTGATAATGTAACTCATGAACTCGACAGAAACTGTCGGCAAATGGCTCCACTGCTTGGCTTCGGAGGGCCCAAATATAAACGCTAAGCCTAACGATAGCGTTAGGAGTTAACTGGTGAAGGTAGATACCAAACCTCTTCAGTATCTCCGCAATAATCTCGTGAAGAGGGAATCTCAGCCCAGCCTTTAAAAAGCTCTTGAAGATGACAATCTCGTCCTTCTCTGGCTTCGGGGTGGTTTCTTCTCCCCCGAAGCGAAGTAGCTTCTTCTGATTTTCACTGAAATAACCTGCTTTCACCATCTTGGAAAGATCAGCCTTTGAAACAGTTGAATTTCCGAAATCTAGGTGACTGGGCTTGCTGGGCATGGCAATACGGTAGTCATCTTCGGGATCAGTCCCTTCAATGTTTTCTTCTTCTCCTTCGGCAGTTGTCGGGTTTGCTTCAGCAGCAGGCATTTCTTCCGCAGTCACCAGTCCGGAACGCTGCATCGCTTCGGAGATGGGCACAGTATTCGAACCTTCGGCTTCGTCTCCTTCACGTGCAACTCTGGCAGTAGATCGTACTCTGGCCATTTGATTCTGAATTTGGGGAAGTTAGATACTTTTTCTTTTTCCTTTTCTCCCGAAGCCTTTCTTTCTGACGAAGTAGACGTCGAGATGGACCTTCGTTCGATTCTGAGAATCAAGCTTCGGCTATAGTTAAAAATTTTGGCAGCAAAACAGTGCAAATAGCAATGAATGCTGTGGTAACTTCACACCTACTCGTCTGTTTATATAGTGCTGCAGGTAAGAAGGCGAAGCGGCAGGATTTTTACACCAGGCGGGCAGTCACTTGTACTCGCTGTGCAGTGGACCGCAAAGATCAAACAGTAACTCTGCAAGGTGGGCCTGGCACGCGCTCGGAAACCGGATCGTTTCTCAGCAACGAGCTCAGGGAAGGTGTTTTTTGGACCTTCGGCTTCCCGAAGCTGAAGAGGCTTTTTTCACGGGTCAAGCTCGTTACGAAAAACGATCTAGCACCGCGAAAGGGGCTACTGTTGGGGTCATGCTTCGTTGCGCCGAAGGTCTTGCACGAAGAAGCAGCTTCGGCTGAAGTTGTCCCCAGAAGATGGCCGAAGGTTCCTTTTCATGGAGCTTCGGCGTTACAAACCGACATAGAGATAGAATGACCTTTTTATCCATAGAGGTCTGAGTCAATGTTGTAAACTTTTGTAAGGGGCATAATTGTAATTTGTCACAGGCTGTGACCTGTATCTATAAATAGATGAACAGTACCTCTGTACTGTTCACGCGAACCTGCCATTTGCTTTCGCATCACACCTGTACTTTTGCTTTCCTCAGGACCAAAGGTACATTTTTAATTCGAAGTCATTTATATTCGTTCATGATAATAAAAATGGAGATGATTCTATGATAATATTTAAATGTTTATTTCATACCTTATGATCTGTATGAATACTTCGTTCCTTGCTATTATGTTTACGAAGGTACGTCCTTCGTAACCTTCGTCCGAAATTCCTTATATCCCGAAAGGATATAATGTCTTGGAGGACGAAGGACTTTAACCCTTAACATTTTCTATGTTGCCTTGTTCTTAATTCTTAGCATTTGAGAACAAGCCCCCAACAGGGCCCATGTTGCCTGTTTCACCTTTCATGGGAGAAAAAAAGGAGACCACATGCGACTGCAGCCGGGGCCCATATAGCACACGCGCGCACTCACGGCGGTGGGGGCAGCCTTGGCTCGTTTGTGTTAGAAAAAGATACATGTGATCAATTTCTCGAGGGGTGCCGTTCGCCAAGGGACACGTCTTTTGGCTAGCACATTTTCTCTTTGTATATATATTTGTAATCACATATAGAACAAATAGTGGCTGTCATTCCTCTCTAAAACTCGTTTTCATTCCAATAATAACATGTTATCAACATGTACTCGTGAGAGAAGAGAATGAAACACTCGTTGTTGAAGAAGATTGGAGGCCCTGACCTCTATATCGATAGGAAAGGTATGGAACCTACCATTACTCTTCTCATTTGTCGTATACATGAAGTTCTCCATGTCATCGACGATGCGCTGTTGGAGGCATACGCCGCTGAGCAAGAATTGACGATCCCATTGGTGGCCGCAATTCCTTCACGCTGTGTTCAAGTGCACAACGTGCACTTTTACGTGATCCATGGATGGACAGCGGTAGTGCCGCTACCAGTGGTTGAATGCAGCCTCCTCATCTCGCTCCCGTCTCTGACAGTGCCGATGGGAGATGCGAAGTCATTGTATGGACGTAGAGTTGGCAGCACCACTGCCTCCTCCACCCATTGTCGCAACAGTTCGTCATCGCTGTTCCCCAACCCCGCCGGAGCCGGTTGTCGCTGGGACAATCGCTGTCCATCGCGGACAACCTCCTCGCATCGTCGACGCTACGCGTGGGCGTTTGATCTTCACCGGCCACCTCCCAATAGGGTGGCCACCCCTCCCTTCTCCGGTGAGAGGGCCTAAAGGCCCTCGGACCGGCCCGTGGCGGTTGGTGCCATGCTAGCTGGTGATGGGGGGAGGGGGACAGTGCCAGTGGCCTCAGCGCGGTAGACCGCCACAGGCGCAAGCGCGGACTGGGCTCGCCGGCCCCAGCGTGGACACGACGCGGTTGGCCCTACGCGGACGAGGCTCACCGACCCCTAGCGCTAGCGAGGATGAGGCACGTCGGCCCCAGCGGCGGCGACTAGAACATTGGGGGCGGTTAAGGTTTTAACCCTAACGGCCTCCCCCATATATATGGCGTATGGGCCTCTACTTGCTAGGACACGCCTGGCCACTTGCCGGGCCACACATGGCCACTGCATGGGTCGCTGCCTAGGTCACCTTGGCTACGGCGCCTGGGTCGTCTTACTGGCCGCCTGGGCTGGCCGCCGTTGGGGCCAGTTTGCTAGTCGCCATGGGCCTGCCATTTATCATTTTAATTTCTGTAATTTTCAGTAAAAGTCTCTGTTTTTGTATATATTTTGTCTTGACCATTGCTAGTGTGTCTAAATTCAATTATTTAGACTACTTATGTTACATGTAATTGTACATATTTGTCTTGTTTTATGAATATTGCAGAATTGTTCACGAATTATTTTGTTTTTACATTTATAATTCGCATGTCTCTACTTGCTTTTGTTTTTCACATTCTTTTAAGTTTGCATGCAAAACATAGCATATAATTAAGTTCAAACTTAATGATTCTCATGCAAAACAAAATTACATTATATTTGGGATATGAGCATAGGGTGATGGAGTCCTAAGCACTGGCTGCACTAGATTCTTTTATAGAGTTTAGTAGCTCAGAGACCGTGCTTCAGGCTACATTTGAATGCCTATCACTATGAGGTCTACATTTTTCGATATGATTACCTATACGTGCTAACCCAAAATAAAATACCATATTAAGTTCTTGAACATTATTTTGACAATTAGCTGAGCATGTGTAGTGGAGACCTAAGCATTGGCTGCGGTTTGTTCATTTATGAACTTATCAGCCTAGAAACTGTGTTTCTAGGCAGCAAGTTTCTTGCCCACTACTAGGAGATTTACCTCATTAATTTGAGGATTATCTATACAATGCTCACTAATACTCAAAATATTCATTCAAGTGGAAGATTTAGATACCTTCATGCAACCCATATCATATGCAATTTGAAGGATTTTGCATTTGAGCTTACAACATCACCATTGTGACTCTTAATTTATATGATAAATTAATGGAAGTCCATGGTCATGACTGTAGGGACATGGCAACCAAAGAGTTCGAGGAATTCACTCTTGATGGACACAATTACCCAACTTGGGCTTAAGACATTGAAATTACTTTTGCTTCTCGTGGGATTATTTATGCTATTGCAACACCAATCACTGGTGCTAACTCAGTTAATGATGTCAAAAAGAACACTGCTCTTTTCCTTTTGAGGCTCTACATCCATAAAGATCTGAAGCAAGAGTACCTTATGGAAAAATACTCACATAACTTATGGAAAGCTCTTAAAGAGCGCTATGAACAACAAAAGGAACTCATATGGCCTTCAGCTAATCACAAGTGGAATCACCTTCGTCTGCAAGATTTTAAATCTATTGTAGAATATAATCATGCTCTTCATAGTATTTGCTCTAAATTGAAGTTTTGTGAGAAATAGCCCTCAGAGGCAGATAAGATAGAAATGACTCTATCTATTATGCTTTCAAAGGATAGGATATTACATTAGCAATATCGCTTTAACAATTTCCAGAAATATTCTCAGCTTATGCATACATTGACTTAGGTAGAAAAAATTATGAGCTTCTTTTAAAGAATGCTCAGCAGCACCCTTCGGGTTCTGCTCCACTGCCTGAGGTTCACTTCAATGTTTGTAAGTCTGATGATAAGAAGGGATTCAAGAAAAAATTCAAGAATTCCACCGGACCTCTATAACACTATAAAAACCATCAACTAAAAAATAATGTATTTAGTTATTAATGACAATTATGGTAATAAATTTTTCATTCAAGTGTTTGTTATTTATTTGCATTTTTGATTGCTCATGATTGATTTTGGATATTTAATAGCATTTTTTCTTAAATAAAAATCCAAATAAATAATATAATAATTATTAGTCCAAAAATAAATATTTGATATATAAATAGTTTTGGTTTAATTATTATGAATTTTAGGGTTATTTAAAAATATATTTTGAAATTAGAAAAGAAAAAGAAAAAAACAAAAGAAACCCTAATCTAAACCCTAACCCTAAAAGCCCACTAAGACCCATGAAGCTCTGAGCCGCTGCTCTCCCTAGCTTCCCTGCTCCTAGCCACCGTCGCTAGGAACCCTTCCTTCTCCCCTTCCCTCCTCTCTCTCTCTTACGCACCAGCCCCACCTGGCCCTCTCTCTCCCTACCTCCCTTTCTCTCCCAGGCGCACCGCCAGGAACTCCCACACCCGCCCCTGCGCGCTGGCCGCCAGGGATCGAGCCCCGCACCGATCGAGCACCCGTCCAAGCCGCGCCAGGAATGGACGCCAAGCCGCGCCGCCAGCCGCCGAGCGTGTCCCAGCCCAACGCCTAAGTGCCCGCTTCGCGCCTAGGAAGCCGACCGCACCACTCGCGCCTTGAAGACCCCGACCCCGCGACCGTTTCCTCTCCTCCCCATTACTCTCCTCCATGAAACTGGTGCCATTGATGGCCATGAAGAACCTGCCGGCCATCCCTCTCTCCCGGTGACCTCTCTTCTCCCCTCCCTCTCTCTATAAATACTCTGAGCCCCTCTCTCTCCCTCCTCCCTACCCGAGCTCGCCCCATTCTCTCTCTCAATCTCCTCGCCGTTTGAGCCACCGTTACCATCACCGGAGTTTGCCACGCCGTCGCCGGAGCCCCGTGGATCGCGCAGCCCCACCGGAGCCGTCCGAAGCCGAGCCTCTGCTCTTCTCCACTCGGCCGAACCCCCGTCGAGCTCTCCCCCGTCACACGTGCAAGCTCAAGGTTGAAGACGACCCAAAATATTTTTATGTATTTTTGAAATCATTCTTGATTCAGTTTGTGAATTCTATAATTATTGTGTTGTAATATGAGCACGTTGTGATTCGAAATTCACGCGTATGTGCGCTATGGATTTTTGGTAGATGTATGCGATAAATTAGTGCACCGTGATTATTCATGTTATCTGATGCGATGACTTTTAGAACGATGGATTAGAGAGAAGTATGACGAAAATTAGTAGACACATGATGGTGATAAAACACTAGATAGGTAATTTTATAGTTAGTTTTGTTCGCAATGAATTTTGGAAAAATATTTAGAAGGTTATAATTATAAGTTCATTTTAATAGATAATAGAAACTTTTCTTAACATGGATTTAGTAAATGGTATAGAATTCATGGCAATATAAACATTATAGGTTATTAGATGATTTATCTCCGATTATTATTAATAATACTTTATTTTAGAAAGAAAAGAGAAAACTAAAAGAATACCACTGGTAGTAATGAAAATAGATTTTTACTAGCCAAAATAAATGTGTTCATGAGTATAGCTCTTAAATTGTTAGAATTAGTAAAATACTTGTTTATGTCAAAATAACCTTGTTTATGTTATAAAAGTCCAATTAGTGAGTTATATTAATTCTTAGAATATTAATGTTAGAAGAATCATGAATAAACCATTTTTAGCTATACGCATAAATTCCAGTTAGAAATAAAAGGAATAAACTTTATTAGTCTATTTATTAGTATTAAAAAAACAATTAGCCTTTATTTTCATAAAGAATGTTCATGCATATTAATACATGTTAAGACTATTATTTTAGCACCTACTCATAATTACACCATTAATGACTCGCATTAATAGTCATAATGAATTAATAAGTATTTACGCTTTAGGACGTATTTATAAGTGTGATAAGTGTGATGTATGAATGCGAATGTAATGGTGAATGATTATCCCTATACTGGTGTATGTTTATTTATTTGGCGTACGTATTCTTTTGTATGTGCGATACGCAAATCGATGCTAGAAGTGGACTCTAAGGTAGACAAGCCTAACACGTTCGAGGACGACCCGCAGGACACGTTCGAGCAAGGCAAGTGGATTCTTCCTCTGCATATTCTATTTGTACCCAATTAATGCATATAATAATGTTTACTTTTTGGATATACTGCATAATTGTAGCATCCCAAAAATTCAAATCTTGAAAATTTCTCAAACTTGCTCTAAATTCAAAATGAATTTCAAATTTCATTTCAAAATGTTTGTTTGCGAGTTGATATCAGCAAATAAAATATAGTGGTCTATATTCTCTCCAAAATCCTCCTCAAATATCCTACAAATGTTTCTCCAGTGATCCCCCTCAAATTCTTTCCAGAAATACTGCATAGATATTTCCCGAGTAATCCCCTTCAAGTTCTTTCCAGAAATATTGCCCAAATATTCCACCAATATATCTCCAAGTATTTTCCTCTTGAGAAATACCTTCAGAATCATTTTTCAAGTCCCTACAAATATTTTCTTCATAACTTTCCTCATGCTCATACGTATACGTATGCCTCCGGTGTCATACGGTGAGCTCTACAAGCTAATTACAGTCATACAAGACAAATACATGTTAATCTCCCACTAATCCTCTCATCCTCCCACTAATCCTCTCATCCTCTCCCCTAATCCCCCCACCATGGCTATAAATAGAGGGGCAAGGGCCTCCTCTCATCCCACCCCAAGCCATTTCATGGCAACTCTCTTCCCCCCCCACACCCACTCCATGTTTCACACAAGCACACACTAGCACAAGGATCGTTCGATCGTTCTTCGATCGTTCGTCCCCCTGTTCTTAGTTTGTTCGTTCGTTCGTCCGATCGTTCGATCGTTCGTCCGATCGTTCATGGTTCGTTCGTCCGTTCGTCCGATCGTTCGATCGTTCATCCGTCCGTTCGTCCAAATAATCTTTTTCCTGCCGTTATGCTGCCGAAATTCCGATCGTTCGTTTGTTCGATCATTCGATCGTTCATCGTTCGTTCATAGTCCCTATTCATCGTTCATCGTTCGTTCGTAGTCTCTATTCATCGTTCTTCCAGATAATCTTTGTCCTGCCGTTATGCTGCCGAAATTCCGATCGTTCGTCCGATCATTCGATCGTTCGTCCGTTCGTTCATAGTTCCTATTCATCGTTCATTGTTCGTTCATACGAACTATTCACTATCACTATTCACCATTACTATTCACCGTTACTATTCATCGTTACTATTCACATACACTATTCATTATCGTTACTATTTACCATTACTATTCATCATCGTTACTATTCATCGATGATATCTATAATTACTTTTCCGTCGCCACTATTCATCATTACTAATCATCGTTACTATTCATCGGTCATCTAGTTATCCCAAATTTCAACTACTCATCCATCATGCTGTCCAGTCCACCTAAGACCAGCCAGACCCATGTTCCAGTCATACGAACTCCGGTGACTGTGATTTTCCTTCTAGTAGGAACTTCCCATCTGGTCACCCATCCCATGTTTCTCCAAGTTGAGCACGCTTAACTTTGAGATTCCTTCGAACCAGGCTTCCAAACTCAGATTCCAATAATTCTTGTTTCTAAATTCTTATCAAACTATTCCCTATCCAACCATGTCATCCCTTAAGCATGGTTCATATTCCAGAAGACTCCCAAAATACTCTTGTCCCATATTCTGCCTATAACTCTCCTGTTCATACTAAGTCAGACGATTCATTCGTCACTATTCTCACCAACAGTGAACTTCACTGTGCTACACCACATACACCCAGCTATAAATACACCTAGCTACCCTCTCTCTCTCCACACACTCAACACCCTCAGCCAAGGCAAACACCCCACCCACTCAGTTACTCTGCTCTGCCAGCTACATGCATAGTGTCGCTTCGCCTCCAGTCCACCCTCCTGGTAAGCACCTCCGCTCCACCACCAGTAATATCACAACACCACATGACACAGATTTTACTCAAGACTCTACCCATCCATATATCGCTATTCTGACCACTATACTAAATATTTGTTGGTATACTTGCTTGTTTGTAAGTTTGCTTATTCATGTTGCATAGTTATCGGAGCATTCGTGCCGTCTCGTGGAGGCCAGATCTGCAAGTCTATGCTAGGCAGTGGAGCTAGAAGCCAGTTCCGCGAGCTCCCCTTCCCCCTTCGCCGAATAAGCACGGCAAGCTCACTGGATCCCTTTGATGCATAAATTACCTATGATTTTTCAACCACAACCCTCAGCCTGTTATTTTATGCATGATATGATTTTGAGACAAGTTATTATGGCCACCTAGCCGCTTGCCGCAATCAATCCCTGATATATTTGTTACAAATGATTTGAGGAAAGGTGTGAGTTTCCAAAAGAAAATGCTTTTCAAAATGTGTTTGATGAAGGGTTTTCACCCTTATCACCTTTGAGTAGGGATGGTCAGGGACTCCCTGGTTTAGGGGAGGGCCTAAGGTGATGGCTCAGCTGGTTTAGGCGTGAGCAGAAGGATTGTCCCCTCATATAAGGACCAGTTTGTCATCCTTCACTACCTGTACTCATGATAAGTACAACCACTCGAGACTGTGTGGGCAGTCACTCAATCTGAACTCGTACGGTTCAAACCCTAGGGTTATGAAGCCTGGGGAGCACCGGGAGGATAAGGAGGGGGAATGTTTTGTCCGGTTTGGGCATGGCGGTGGCCTGACTCCTTCTGGTATAACTGTTAAGGTTGGGACGTGCGAGGAAAGAAAGAGATTCGGATTCAGGTCTCACTAGCTATGAGATCGCAGAGCCGGACTAGTGGGTAAAGTGTACACCTCTGCGCAGAGTTTGAAAACCTATTCGAATAGTCGGTGTCCACAGGAATGGACGAGTCTGGTGTGGTATGACAATTAATGTTTTGTTTTCAAAAAAAGGGTGTGTTTGAGAAAAGTGGTTTTTAAAAGGTCTGGCGGTTGAGCCGTGAGCTATGGTGGACGGGAAGTCCAGTGGCTGTTGTTGAAAATGAAAACCAGTGGGAAACTGCTGAGATATCTGGATGGTTTAGTCCAGGGGATTTTGTTCTAATATTGAAAAACTTCCTGCTCCTTTTGGAGAGGATGCGCTTTGCAAAAATACAAAATGTTTTTCAAAACAACCCTGCATAAAATATTGTTGTTTCTGCAAAATATCCTGAGCTCCACATATTCCATGCATTATATCTGATTTCCCCATTCCGCGGGTGAAGGTGGGCTGCTGAGTACGTTTGTACTCACCCTTGCTTATTTGTTGTTTTTCAGAAAAAGGAGATCGGGTAAGAGTTACGACTGTTCCCAACCTTGCCTGTGGCTGTTGGACCGCTGAATTGCTTCGCTGCGTATATCGGGCTGCTTCAGCCCCACTCTGATGATATGTCCCGAGTTGTGGACCAACTCTTAAAGTTGATCGCCACCTTTATAGGTTTGTCTCATTTAAGCAGATCTGGAATCATCTGATGTATAAATGTGTTTACTAGCCTCCTGGGACTAGTAATTGTATCACATTTGAGTCCCCAGAGGATTGGGGATTCTTTAGGTGGTATCGGAGCTATTAGGTTGGCCGCAGGACGTAACCCTTAGCCTTGATCCAAAAGTTTTTGAGTCAAAACTATTTTCTCAAAAAAATTCTTGCTCTCATCCCTTCATTTCAAAAATTCTTTCCCCCTTTCCTTCTCTCAGAAGTCAGATGGAGGTTCGCTGCCAAACCAGCTTTTGCTAGAATGAAGATGGTTTCCCCAAGTTGCTGAGAGCATGCACAGTTTGCCTTGGAATCAGGAGCTAGCCAGAGTATGATGGTCGTGAATTCGTCGAGCATGGCGCTGAGAAGTGTGTCGTGACTGTATACATTGGATCCAGTCCGCACCATGTGGAATGGAGTGTCACTGCTGCTGGGCACAGATTCAAAGATACCTGCCAAGTCGTCGCCCGCAAGGCATTGAGGGCCCTGTGTCAAATCTATGAAGAAGAAGTGGCCAACACCCCGCTCAGATTCTTTCTGCCCTTTTAGAGAAACCGTCCAGTTTGGATGTCCAGGATGCATGCATTGGAAGGTCAGCAGCTGCTTGAGGACGACCCCTCAGTCGTGTACCTCACTACATACCTGCTCACCTTGGACGCCTAGTATGATTTCTTGGCTCGGCACCACCGTCAGATGATTGCCCGAGTAGAAGATGCAGAGAAGCGCAACCGTAAGATCCATGTGGATCTCACCACAGCTCAAGCCCGTGTAGCTGCCTTGGAAAGTCGTGAAGCCATTGCTGTTGAAGCCCTGAAGCAAGCCAAGGATGAGCATGTCCAGAAGTTGATGGAGGCCTACTTGGTAACCCATAACCAACGTAGAGCCCTACGGATCCAAGAGCCTGCTCCATCCAACCCAGTTCAACCCATGAGAGCTGAAGATCCCCAGATTCTTGAAGGTCTCCCGGTCTCTATCAGAGGAGAGAAGAAGACTTGGGAACTCCCGGAAGGTGCCATAGCCTTGGAAGGAATTCCAGTCTCCCCTAAGGCTATGGACAAGCAAGAGCACCCTGAATCCTCCCAAGATCCCCCGCCGGAGTTGTTTGAGCCCCTCACCATGAAGAAGATTCCAGCACCATCCCTTGAAGTCAAGGAAGAAGCTGCAAGCACCCCGCCAGCACTGCCGCCCTCTGAGGAGCTACAAGAGCCAGTCCCGCTTGAAGAAGAGTTCGACCCCGTGTTGCCATCTCAGTCGCCGCCAGAAGAAGTCATCAACATAAGTTCCCTCTTGACCCATCCAGGAGATAGCTCAGATTGAAGTTGTGCGCTAGCCTTGCCAGAAGAGAAGCTGCCTGGTCTAAAGTTAGTTATGCCCAGTCCTCTGCATGCATTGGGTAGTGAAGTTTTTCTTCACTTTGGCTAGAGCCCTGCATGTATGAGAGGTAATCGTGTAGTCTCGTGTTTTGAAAAACTCTAATTGTGTGCCCCCCTAGGGCATTTCAAAATGAATTTTGCTTGATGTTTTCTCCCCTTTCGTGTGCATATGTGATGCCTTAACGTTAGTACTTATAAGTCGCATTTAGCATAGTTCTCAGTTCAGGAGCCGAGCAATAGTAGTTATGCTTAGCCCCCGAATCTGAGTAGACCGTGCTTTGGAAAAACTCTATTCTTCCCTTATTCAAAACATTTGATTTGTTTGTGCTTATCATTGTTGAGCTTGTGTGTTTTCTTTATTTTTAAGAAAGGTTTTCTCTAAAAACATAGATAACAAATTAGAGCTAATCCTCACCTTATGCTTCCATTCTCGTCTTAACCCATCTCAAGAGAAAAGCTCCTAACCCAAGAATATACCGAGAAGCTTACCCTTGAAGCCTGGAATAAGCTACAAAAGGAACCTGTCCAGCTGCTCAGTCAAAAGGACCGACCCTGAGAATCAAAGCACTGCCCCTGAGTCAAAGTAAACAGGAAAAGAGGACAAAAGGAGTTATTACCATACAGAGAGGCAAAGATTCTTGGAACCAGAGACCACAAACATCAGGGTCATTGACCCCACCACTCACCCGTGCTCCCCGCACGTGTGCCCGCCTCCATGCGCACTACCACCGCTGCCCACCCCCCTTTGCAGCGCACCCACCGCCACCATCGTCGCCGGCAACACCAGGCCCCCCTCCCCTTGTCGCACCTGCTGCCTCATGTCACCTACTCCATCACCGCCACTCTGCACCCGAGCACCCACACTCGCCTATAAACCCCCCCCCACCAGCTCCCTCAGTTCCCATCCCAAGCAAAACACTCCAGATAAAACCCCCTCTGCCAAATCGCAAGCAACTCCATTTTCCACTCCCTCACCCCTGAGATCACAATGCTTGGTAATTCTTGGGTTGAAGACTGTTGCACATGGTTCATAGTCTTTGGTTTCCTCCAGTGTATGATAGTAATACTCTTTGATAGAATCCTCGAGTGGGAAGAGCAAAGAGAAAGAAAGAGGCAGTGAAAAGTGAGAAGTGAGAAGAGAAAGAAGATAGTGAAGAAAAGATGAGAAGAAGGTTGTCCCAGAATCAACCCTGTGTCAGTCATTTCTCCGCAGCCTATTCAAGCAGCAACAACAGAAGGCCCCGTAACACCCTTGTTATGAGGTACTTCAAGGAGTTCAAATCCCCAAGATTCAAGAGTTCTACCCTCATTCTTTTTAAGTGGGGTAGTGTTCCAGGAAGGTTCCTGCTATGGAGAAAAAGAAGAAGGTCTGTAACAAGCTTGTGGAGGACCAGATCGTCGAAGCATATGAGTTTCTGGATGAGAAGTGGTCACCCATGTTCCGTTGAGGAAGCACCAGAACACCAATCAAGGAAGGAACCCATGTGGGAGTTCGCAAGAGGAAGGTTTGCGTGTTGGCATCGATGCTTCTTCAATAAGCTAGCTGCCAAGCGAAACCTAGAAGCCTCAAGATGATCTTGAGATGCCAGAATCAGCGTTTGCAATCAGCAGTCAGATGCTCCGCAAGAGCTAGATTTTGTTGAAGTTCCATCTCCTCGAAGAGTTGCAAAGTGAAGATATGTAGCTGAAGTAAAGCTATACCCATAACCCTTCTAAGCCGAATCTCGAGGACGAGATTCCTTTTAAGTGGGGTAGATCTGTAGCATCCCAAAAATTCAAATCTTGAAAATTTCTCAAACTTGCTCTAAATTCAAAATGAATTTCAAATTTCATTTGAAAATGTTTGTTTGCGAGTTTATATCAGCAAATAAAATATAGTGGTCTATATTCTCTCCAAAATCCTCCTCAAATATCCTACAAATGTTTCTCCAGTGATCCCCCTCAAATTCTTTCTAGAAATACTGCATAGATATTTCCCGAGTAATCCCCTTCAAGTTCTTTCAAGAAATATTGCCCAAATATTTCACCAATATATCTCCAAGTATTTTCCTCTTGAGAAATACCTTTAGAATCATTTTTCAAGTCCCTACAAATATTTTCTTCATAACTTTCCTCATGCCCATATGTATACGTATGCCTCCGGTGTCATACGGTGAGCTCTACAATCTAATTACACTCATACAAGACAAATACATGTTAATCTCCCACTAATCCTCTCATCCTCCCACTAATCCTCTCATCCTCTCCCCTAATCCCCCACCATGGCTATAAATAGAGGGGCAAGGGCCTCCTCTCATCCCACCCCAAGCCATTTCATGGCAACTCTCTTCCCCCCCCACACACCCACTCCATGTTCCACACAAGCACACACTAGCACAAGGATCGTTCGATCGTTCTTCGATCGTTCGTCCCCCTGTTCTTAGTTTGTTTGTTCGTTCGTCCGATCGTTCGATCGTTCGTCCGATCGTTCATGGTTCGTTCGTCCGATCATTTGATCGTTCATCCGTTCGTTCGTCCAAATAATCTTTTTCCTGCCGTTATGCTGCTGAAATTCCGATCGTTCGTTTGTTCGACCATTCGATCGTTCATCGTTCGTTCATAGTCCCTATTCATCGTTCATCGTTCGTTCATAGTCTCTATTCATCGTTCTTCCAGATAATCTTTGTCCTACCGTTATGCTGTCGAAATTCCGATCGTTCGTTCGTCCGATCGTTCGTCCGTTCGTTCATAGTTCCTATTCATCGTTCATCGTTCGTTCATACGAACTATTCACTATCACTATTCACCATTACTATTCATCGTTACTATTCACATACACTATTCATCATCGTTACTATTTACCATTACTATTCATCATCGTTACTATTCATCGATGATATCTATAATTACTTTTCCGTCACCACTATTCATCGTTACTAATCATCGTTACTATTCATCGGTCATCTAGTTATCCCAAATTTCAACTACTCATCCATCATGCTGTCTAGTCCACCTAAGACCAGCCAGACCCATGTTCCAGTCATACGAACTCCGGTGACTGTGATTTTCCTTCCAGTAGGAACTTCCCATCTGGTCACCCATCCCAGATTTCTCCAAGTTGAGCACGCTTAACTTTGAGATTCCTTCGAACCAGGCTTCCAAACTCAGAATCCAATAATTCTTGTTTCTAAATTCTTATCAAACTATTCCCTATCCAACCGTGTCATCCCTTAAGCATGGTTCATATTCTAGAAGACTCCCAAAATACTCTTGTCCCATATTCTGCCTATAACTCTCCTGTTCATACTAAGTCAGACGATTCATTCGTCACTATTCTCACCAACAGTGAACTTCACTGTGCTACACCACATACACCCAGCTATAAATACACCTAGCTACCCTCTCCCTCTCCACACACTCAACACCCTCAGCCAAGGCAAACATCCCACCCACTTAGTTACTCTGCTCTGCCGGCTACACGCATAGTGTCGCTTCGCCTCTAGTCCACCCTCCTGGTGTAACACCCACTTTGTAAGTTGCTAGAAATAATACCAAAAGAGAATCAATTTCTCTTTATGTGAGTTTGATGCATCATCCTATGTGAACACCATGTCCAAGAACAATTAAATCAATGCATCATGCTGAATATTTTTGTGTGCATATCTGTGACAATATTATAATAATGCAAAAAGAAATAGGTGAATATCCAAATGAGGATTTTAATCCTAAATAATCCTAGAAATAAGAAAAGAGAGAAGGAGGAGGTTATACAAAATAGAGGAAAGTAAATGTATGAAAGAATACATTTTGTCCCCACTAATATTTTAATTTAAGTGTTTAACCCAGTTAAGAAGCTCACAAACAAGTTTGAATTCAAATTGGGATTTAAATTTGAAAATAGGAAATAAAACATAAAAAGAAAAAGAAAAAGGAGCTTACCTGGGCCGACTTCACCCCTTTCGGCCCACAACTGTTTTCCGCGCGCGCAGCCCAACCATACACCTGCATAACGCGCGCGCCATCACCGATGCGTGGGCCCGCCTTGCCAGTCACCCCGGGGCGCGCCGTGTCTTGGGGCGATCACTGCCAAGGGGGCCCCACCGGTCAGCCTTGGGGAAGAACTCGAGTCCGCACGCCGGGTCGCCACCACGGAAACCGGAATTTCCCCACGAATCCGGCCGGGCTGTTGCAACCTTGACCGATTGGTACCACTATAAATCTAGCCGCTCCCTTGCGCGTTCAACCCGACCCTGATTGAAGCCAGAACCACTCACCAACCTCCGAATTTCGTGCTACCGTGGAGGAGGTCGGGTCAGCGCCGCCTTCGCTTCGTAATCAGGTGAGGAAACCTTCTTTTGTGCTCGAATTAACCTCAGCGAACATCGGGAGAGCGGAATTATTAGATGGGGGTGTGGCTCGGCGGCGAATTGCTCCTAACGGGGTCAGCGCCGCCATGAATTGTCGCCTCGTCGTGGCCGGGAGTCTGGGCGCTTCGTTGCGTGGTTGAAGTTTAGCCAAGCGATTCCTAGTGACCGTGCGATCGTAGAATGCGGGTCGGGTGCGTGGATCGGTCGGAGTTCACCGCATTGGCGCGTTCGCCGGTGTGCCTCCGTCGCAGTGGGTCTCGCCGTCGCCGTGGCTTGGCGTAGGGAGGAAGAAGTGGCTCCCACCGTTGATCTGTGGACGTATGGCCGAGATTAATCGAAGCTTGTATTTGGGTAGTGCGCGTGGAACGCGTCCGATCTTGATCGGACGAACCTGAGTGATCCCACGCATTTTAAAATCTGAGCCGTTGATCGTGGATCCTGCGGCTCAGGATGTGTACCGGTTCGCGGTGGGGCGGATCTAATCCGAGCCATCCGCGTTTGATCGAACGGTCCAGATTAGTGAATACCTCTTCGCGGTGCGGGTTTTACAAAAGGACCCTTACGGTTTTGGAGTTTAGAACCCGCCGTCCACTGCGCATGGGGCCTGTGTCTGTGTGTCTTTTGCGCCGTTGCCCCTGCACTCTTTAATAATAGTGCGCCCAGTCCAGAGGTTGTTTAAATAGGATAAATGAAATAGAAAATAGATTTTTAATACAAAAATAATTGCTAGAACTTTGATAATTCATAGAAAATACATATGAACTCCAAATTAATCCATTCCAGTTTCTAAACTTTTGTAATTTTATTCTTTATCACTTAGAGCCTCTGTTTTGTCATGAAAACAGTAATAAATTTAATTCCTCACTTAATCCCACTTTAAACACATAAAACCTTTGAAAATGCATAACTTAAAATCTATAACTCAGAAAATTATGATTCCAGTTCCTAGGTTTTTATTTTAATATGTAGAATATCTCTGTGTATTTTATTTATATGTTTGGTGTAATGTTAATTTCTCTATATACACTGTGCTTGTTTGTATTGTGGCGAGTAGAAGAGCCCGTTGCTGAGGATCCTGGTGAGCAGCAGGTTGAAGTAGCTGAGCAGGAGCTCATTGAAGGCAAGTTGTGCCCTTGACCACTTTTTACCCAATAATGTTCTTTAATTTCACTTATCCATGCATAGGTTAATTTTGATGGGACCCAATAGGTCACCCTAGATTGTTTATCTCATTACCTTGTTTACCCCTGAATCACTTGGGTAGTTTGCTATTGCTTTATATGGTTTTGGGATAATCATTTATTACCTCTATGTTCCAATTCTTGTTGTTATTCTGTTTATGTTCATGTTGATATCATTAATGTTAATTGGAACATAGAGCTTAACTTGAGAACCACGTGCCACCACAAGGGAGGAATGGGACCCCTTGGCTGACTAATTAGGAAAGCTAGTGGAAGACTACCTTACCCGAAAGGGGCAAGGGCAGTAGGGGAGTGGTCAGTGTAGGGAGGTCCCTGGTTGATTTTGCTGCGATGGCGGTCGGCCAGGAACCCTGCATTGGAACTTCCTATAAACTGTAGCGGGTTTTCGGAAGCTAGTGGAACTTTGTAAAGGCCTCGTAGTGTTGCCCTGCCGCGCTTCCTAGGTAGAGGTGTATGGGATTCATGACCCCTTGGCAGATGGGTAACATGACTTGTGGGTAAAGGGTACAACCTCTGCAGAGTGTAAAACTGGTATACTAGCCGAGCTCGCGGTCATGAGCAGCTCAGGACTCTCTGATGTTTAAATTATGGAACTTAAATTCAATTTTGTCATTTGCATTGCATGGGTTTGTTATTAATTTTGTTCTATTACTTTACTTATGGTTTGGTATTTACTTACACTTAGTAACTGCTAATAAAATTTTGACCAACTCCTTAAAAGCAATGCTCAGCTTTAACCCTTATCATTGATTAGCCTTACACATCACATGAATTCACACCTTTGTGAGTTTGTGTCCACTGGTTCCCCACAACTTGTTGAGCTATGATCATGTGTGAGCTCACCCTTGCTGTCTCACACCCCCCCCACAGGAGAAGATCAGGTGGTTCAGGAGGAGCCGCCTAACACTGAGGAGTTCGATCTGATCTAGGTGGCGTTTCCCAGTCGACATTGGCGCCGACGATCCTTAGTTCATTTTATCTTCATTACTTAATTTTGTAATAAGTCTTCCGCTATGTAATAAATACTCTGATGTTTTATGACATTTATCTCTATACACTCTGTTATTATATATGTTGTCTTCTTGGCGCATGTATGAGATGCACCGGGCTTTGTTCCTTAAAGCCGGGTGTTACAGAAGTGGTATCAGAGCAAATGTCGACTGTAGGACGAAACCTAGATAGAAATGGACAAAACCCTTACCTACTTATCTTATTCTGATTCTTTCTACACTTATCATGATCCTGATTCACCTTCTACTGTTCTACTCTGATCATGCTTACCTTCTCTACTCTGAGACAAGATGGATTTCACACCTTGGAATCCCTACCTCTATGACATTTTAAGAGATAGGAAGCCTAAGGCAAACTTAAAACTATTTTCTCTATTAAAAATGTTGGTTGATTGTGCTGATGCTAAATGCCTGATTTGCTTCTTTGATTGATTGAATTATTATAGATGGACATCTTAGCATGTACCAACATAAGGTATTGAATTAGCTATAGTAGGTGGAATATTAATCTGCTTAGCTAATAAATCCCCCAAAATAACTTGATTTGTAAGTACCTGCCTTGGCTACTATTCTCATACCATATGTATCTAACTCAGATGGTCAATACCAGGAAAGGAAAGATTATCACGCCACAGCAAACAGAAATGAATCCTCCAAATCCTCCACCTGTTGAAACCGATCAAGTGATTGCAACCCAAAGGCTGGTAATACAACAATTGACAGACATGGTGACCGAAATGCAAAACCAGATAAGACAAGAACGCGAGGAAATACGTCAGGCCCGTCTGGAGATACATCAAGAAATGAGGCAATCACGGTTGGAGAGACAACGACAACAACCACCAGCTCCACCAAGCTACATAAACATATATATAAACTACTACTATTTGTAAGATCTACATGTTCCTTTAGTTAGTATTCGGTATGATACTATTTTAGGAGGAATAAAAAGGTCTATTTGACCCCATGTGTTGCTAATAAAATTATGTGTCATGCTGAGATTTTGGTTTGGGCATATGTGTTGGACAATATGAGAAAGCCCATGAGAGTAATTACACCTAAAGGGCCTGTTGTGGCAAATCAAATGACACGTAGATTGACATTGACCATTATGGGTAGAGAATTTGGAGTTACTACTATAATATTGGAGCCAAGCAGTATAGACGTGATCCTTGGTATGTCATGGCTAAGAAAGGCAAAGGCCGTTATAGCATGTGGTAGAGGTACCGTAGAACTCACTACCACTAAAGGAGAAAGGTTTCAAGTTAATATTGCAGTAACCTCCTCATCTATGCGTGCAATGTTCTTTATGCCTGAGGAGTTTGTTGGTGACAATATCCGGGTGGTTAGAGATTTCCCGGATGTCTTTCCAGAGGAGTTACCAGGGATGCCACCTGATAGAGAAGTTGAGTTTGTTATTGACCTCTTACCTGGAACCGCCCCTATTTCTAAACGACCTTATAGGATGTCCGTAGAGGAGTTGAAGGAGCTTAAGAAGCAGTTAACTGAGTTACAAGAGGCTGGGTACATTCGTCCGAGTTCCTCACCTTGGGGAGCACCGGTCTTGTTTGTACAGAAGAAGGATGGATCGCAACGGATGTGTGTGGATTATAGATCTCTTAATGAGGTTACGGTGAAGAACAAGTATCCGTTGCCCCGTATTGAGGATTTATTTGATCAGATGAGAGGTGCTAGAGTATTCTCGAAGATTGATCTCCGATCCGGTTACCATCAGATGAGGATTAGACCATCGGATATTCCCAAGACGGCGTTCTCGACTAGATATGGATTATATGAGTTCACAGTTATGTCGTTTGGATTGACTAATGCACCAGCTTATTTTATGAACTTAATGAACAAGGTGTTTATGGAGTATTTGGACAGATTCGTCGTGGTATTCATCGACGATATTCTTATCTATTCCAAGAGTGATAGTGATCACGAGGAGCATCTGAGGATGGTGCTACAGAAGCTACGAGATAACCAGCTATATGCCAAGTTCAACAAGTGTGAGTTTTGGATTGGCGAGGTGCCATTTCTTGGTCATATTATTTCTAATGGAGGAATAGCAGTGGATCCTGCTAAAGTTAAGGAGATAATGGAGTGGAGAGTACCCACTACAGTTACTGAGATTCGGAGTTTCTTGGGATTAGCAGGCTATTATCGGAGATTTATTGAGGGATTTTCTAAGATTGCTAAGCCTATGACTTCGCTTCTGGAGAAAGGAAAAGAATTTAAGTGGGACGAGAAGTGTCAAGACAGCTTTGATCTATTGAAGAAGAGGTTGATGTCGCCACCAGTTTTGGTTATGCCAGACTTACAAAAAGGATTTGATATCTATTGTGATGCATGTGGCCAAGGCTTAGGATGTGTGCTCATGCAAGAAGGACATGTGATTGCTTATGCATCTCGTCAGTTGCGGAAACATGAGTTAAACTACCCCACTCATGACTTGGAATTGGCAGCCGTTGTGCATGCACTTAAGATTTGGAGACATTATATCATGGGGACCAAGTGCCAAGTATATACGGATCATAAGAGTTTGAAATATATATTCACTCAGAAGGATCTCAATCTTAGGCAACGCCGTTGGTTGGAGCTTATTAAGGATTATGATTTGGAGATTCACTATCACCCGGGCAAGGCAAATTTGGTTGCAGATGCCTTGAGTCGCAAGGAGCATGTTCATTCAGCTATTGTTGCCCAACTACCCGATGAGATTGTTGAGGACTTCAGGAGACTTAACCTGGGAATAGTTGCTCATACTGAAGGAGTTACTATTGATGTGGAACCTACCTTGGAGCAAGAAATCCGCAAAGGACAAATTGGTGATGCTAAGATAAAAGAGATTAAGGATCTGATTACTGAAGGTCGAGTTCCGGAATTCACGGAAGATGAGCAGGGCACTGTATGGTTCAAGGACAGGATGTGTGTTCCCGATATTAAAAGACTTCGAGAGACAATTTTAAAGGAGGCCCATGATTCAGATTATTCTATTCATCCTGGTAGTACCAAGATGTATCAGGATTTGAGACGGAAATATTGGTGGTATGGATTGAAAAGAGATGTAGCTGCACATGTGGCTATGTGCGATGTATGTCAAAGAGTTAAGGCGGAACATCAGAGGCCAGCTGGACTATTGCATCCACTAAAGATACCCGAGTGGAAGTGGGAAGAGATTGGTATGGATTTCATTACTGGATTGCCTCGCACCCAGAAAGGATATGATGCTATATGGGTGATTGTGGATAGATTGACTAAAGTGGCTCACTTTATTCCTGTCAAGACTACTTATAAAGGTTCTCAGTTAGCAGAGTTATATATGGCCCGGATTGTGTGTTTACATGGAGTACCAAAGAAGATCGTGTCTGATCGAGGTTCGCAGTTTACCTCAAGGTTTTGGAGAAGCTTTCATGAGAACATGAGTACAAAGTTGAATTTTAGTACAGCTTATCACCCTCAGACTGATGGACAGACTGAAAGGACTAATCAAGTATTGGAAGATATGTTGAGAGCATGTGCCCTTCAGCATGGAGGAAGTTGGGATAAAAGTCTACCTTATGCTGAGTTCTCATATAATAATAGTTATCAGGCCAGTCTGAAGATGTCACCTTTTGAAGCTTTATATGGAAGGAAGTGCAGGACTCCTTTGTATTGGGATCAGACTGGAGAGAGACAGTTCTTTGGGCCTGAACTGATTCAAGAAGCAGAAGAACAAGTCCGTATAATTCGAGAGAATTTGAGAGTGGCTCAAACCAGGCAAAAGAGTTATGCTGATAATAGAAGGAGGCCACTGGAATTTGAAGAGGGAGATTATGTGTACCTCAAGGTGTCACCACTATGTGGAATGAGGAGATTTAAAGTCAAGGGAAAATTGTCCCCTCGCTATATTGGACCATTCCTGATCTTTAGAAGAGTTGGGGAGATGGCATACCAACTCGAGTTACCTGCTAGTCTATCGGATGTGCATAATGTGTTCCACGTATCTCAACTCAAGAAGTGTCTTCGTGTCCCTGAAGAACAGTTACCCGTGGAAGAGCTTAGTGTTCAAGGTGATTTGACTTACACGGAGTACCCGATCAAGATTTTGGATACATTGACTCGGGTGACAAGAAATAAGGTGATAAAGATGTGTAAAGTACAATGGAGTCACCACGGTGAAGATGAAGCAACTTGGGAAAGAGAAGAAGAGCTTCGCATAGATTTTCCCCACCTTTTCCCTCGTTCTTCTTAAATCTCGAGGACGAGATTATTTTTAAGGGGGGTAGGATTTGTAACACCCACTTTGTAAGTTGCTAGAAATAATACCAAAAGAGAATCAATTTCTCTTTATGTGAGTTTGATGCATCATCCTATGTGAACACCATGTCCAAGAACAATTAAATCAATGCATCATGCTGAATATTTTTGTGTGCATATCTGTGACAATATTATAATAATGCAAAAAGAAATAGGTGAATATCCAAATGAGGATTTTAATCCTAAATAATCCTAGAAATAAGAAAAGAGAGAAGGAGGAGGTTATACAAAATAGAGGAAAGTAAATGTATGAAAGAATACATTTTGTCCCCACTAATATTTTAATTTAAGTGTTTAACCCAGTTAAGAAGCTCACAAACAAGTTTGAATTCAAATTGGGATTTAAATTTGAAAATAGGAAATAAAACATAAAAAGAAAAAGAAAAAGGAGCTTACCTGGGCCGACTTCACCCCTTTCGGCCCACAACTGTTTTCCGCGCGCGCAGCCCAACCATACACCTGCATAACGCGCGCGCCATCACCGATGCGTGGGCCCGCCTTGCCAGTCACCCCGGGGCGCGCCGTGTCTTGGGGCGATCACTACCAAGGGGGCCCCACCGGTCAGCCTTGGGGAAGAACTCGAGTCCGCACGCCGGGTCGCCACCACGGAAACCGGAATTTCCCCACGAATCCGGCCGGGCTGTTGCAACCTTGACCGATTGGTACCACTATAAATCTAGCCGCTCCCTTGCGCGTTCAACCCGACCCTGATTGAAGCCAGAACCACTCACCAACCTCCGAATTTCGTGCTACCGTGGAGGAGGTCGGGTCAGCGCCGCCTTCGCTTCGTAATCAGGTGAGGAAACCTTCTTTTGTGCTCGAATTAACCTCAGCGAACATCGGGAGAGCGGAATTATTAGATGGGGGTGTGGCTCGGCGGCGAATTGCTCCTAACGGGGTCAGCGCCGCCATGAATTGTCGCCTCGTCGTGGCCGGGAGTCTGGGCGCTTCGTTGCGTGGTTGAAGTTTAGCCAAGCGATTCCTAGTGACCGTGCGATCGTAGAATGCGGGTCGGGTGCGTGGATCGGTCGGAGTTCACCGCATTGGCGCGTTCGCCGGTGTGCCTCCGTCGCAGTGGGTCTCGCCGTCGCCGTGGCTTGGCGTAGGGAGGAAGAAGTGGCTCCCACCGTTGATCTGTGGACGTATGGCCGAGATTAATCGAAGCTTGTATTTGGGTAGTGCGCGTGGAACGCGTCCGATCTTGATCGGACGAACCTGAGTGATCCCACGCATTTTAAAATCTGAGCCGTTGATCGTGGATCCTGCGGCTCAGGATGTGTACCGGTTCGCGGTGGGGCGGATCTAATCCGAGCCATCCGCGTTTGATCGAACGGTCCAGATTAGTGAATACCTCTTCGCGGTGCGGGTTTTACAAAAGGACCCTTACGGTTTTGGAGTTTAGAACCCGCCGTCCACTGCGCATGGGGCCTGTGTCTGTGTGTCTTTTGCGCCGTTGCCCCTGCACTCTTTAATAATAGTGCGCCCAGTCCAGAGGTTGTTTAAATAGGATAAATGAAATAGAAAATAGATTTTTAATACAAAAATAATTGCTAGAACTTTGATAATTCATAGAAAATACATATGAACTCCAAATTAATCCATTCCAGTTTCTAAACTTTTGTAATTTTATTCTTTATCACTTAGAGCCTCTGTTTTGTCATGAAAACAGTAATAAATTTAATTCCTCACTTAATCCCACTTTAAACACATAAAACCTTTGAAAATGCATAACTTAAAATCTATAACTCAGAAAATTATGATTCCAGTTCCTAGGTTTTTATTTTAATATGTAGAATATCTCTGTGTATTTTATTTATATGTTTGGTGTAATGTTAATTTCTCTATATACACTGTGCTTGTTTGTATTGTGGCGAGTAGAAGAGCCCGTTGCTGAGGATCCTGGTGAGCAGCAGGTTGAAGTAGCTGAGCAGGAGCTCATTGAAGGCAAGTTGTGCCCTTGACCACTTTTTACCCAATAATGTTCTTTAATTTCACTTATCCATGCATAGGTTAATTTTGATGGGACCCAATAGGTCACCCTAGATTGTTTATCTCATTACCTTGTTTACCCCTGAATCACTTGGGTAGTTTGCTATTGCTTTATATGGTTTTGGGATAATCATTTATTACCTCTATGTTCCAATTCTTGTTGTTATTCTGTTTATGTTCATGTTGATATCATTAATGTTAATTGGAACATAGAGCTTAACTTGAGAACCACGTGCCACCACAAGGGAGGAATGGGACCCCTTGGCTGACTAATTAGGAAAGCTAGTGGAAGACTACCTTACCCGAAAGGGGCAAGGGCAGTAGGGGAGTGGTCAGTGTAGGGAGGTCCCTGGTTGATTTTGCTGCGATGGCGGTCGGCCAGGAACCCTGCATTGGAACTTCCTATAAACTGTAGCGGGTTTTCGGAAGCTAGTGGAACTTTGTAAAGGCCTCGTAGTGTTGCCCTGCCGCGCTTCCTAGGTAGAGGTGTATGGGATTCATGACCCCTTGGCAGATGGGTAACATGACTTGTGGGTAAAGGGTACAACCTCTGCAGAGTGTAAAACTGGTATACTAGCCGAGCTCGCGGTCATGAGCAGCTCAGGACTCTCTGATGTTTAAATTATGGAACTTAAATTCAATTTTGTCATTTGCATTGCATGGGTTTGTTATTAATTTTGTTCTATTACTTTACTTATGGTTTGGTATTTACTTACACTTAGTAACTGCTAATAAAATTTTGACCAACTCCTTAAAAGCAATGCTCAGCTTTAACCCTTATCATTGATTAGCCTTACACATCACATGAATTCACACCTTTGTGAGTTTGTGTCCACTGGTTCCCCACAACTTGTTGAGCTATGATCATGTGTGAGCTCACCCTTGCTGTCTCACACCCCCCCCACAGGAGAAGATCAGGTGGTTCAGGAGGAGCCGCCTAACACTGAGGAGTTCGATCTGATCTAGGTGGCGTTTCCCAGTCGACATTGGCGCCGACGATCCTTAGTTCATTTTATCTTCATTACTTAATTTTGTAATAAGTCTTCCGCTATGTAATAAATACTCTGATGTTTTATGACATTTATCTCTATACACTCTGTTATTATATATGTTGTCTTCTTGGCGCATGTATGAGATGCACCGGGCTTTGTTCCTTAAAGCCGGGTGTTACACCTGGTAAGCACCTCCGCTCCACCACCAGTAATATCACAACACCACATGACACAGATTCTACTCAAGACTCTACCCATCCATATATCGCTATTCTGACCACTATACTAAATATTTGTTGGTATACTTGCTTGTTTGTATGTTTGCTTATTCATGTTGCATAGTTATCGGAGCGTTCGTGCCGTCTAGTGGAGGCCAGATCTGCAAGTCTACGCCAGGCAGTGGAGCTAGAAGCCAGTTCCGCAAGCTCCCCTTCCCCCTTCGCCGAATAAGCACGTCAAGCTCACTAGATCCCTTTGATGCATAAATTACCTATGATTTTTCAACCACAACCCTCAGCCTGTTATTTTATGCATGATATGATTTTGAGACAAGTTATTATGGCCACCTAGCCGCTTGCCGCAATCAATCCCTGATATATTTGTTACAAATGATTTGAGGAAAGGTGTGAGTTTCCAAAAGAAAATGCTTTTCAGAATGTGTTTGATGAAGGGTTTTCACCCTTATCACCTTTGAGTAGGGATGGTCAGGGACTCCCTGGTTTAGGGGAGGGCCTAAGGTGATGGCTCAGCTGGTTTAGGCGTGAGCAGAAGGATTGTCCCCTCATATAAGGACCGGTTTGTCATCCTTCACTACCTGTACTCATGATAAGTACAACCACTCGAGACTGTGTGGGTAGTCACTCAATCTGAACTCGTACGGTTCAAACCCCAGGGTTATGAAGGCTAGGGAACACCGGGAGGATAAGGAGGGGAATGTTTTGTCCGGTTTGGGCATGGCGGTGGCCTGACTCCTTCTGGTATAACCGTTAAGGTTGGGACGTGCGAGGAAAGAAAGAGATTTGGATTCGGGTCTCACTAGCTATGAGATCGCAGAGCCGGACTAGTGGGTAAAGTGTACACCTCTGCGCAGAGTTTGAAAACCTATTCGAATAGTCTGTGTCCACAGGAATGGATGAGTCTGGTGTGGTATGACAATTAATGTTTTGTTTTCAAAAAAAGGGTGCGTTTGAGAAAAGTGGTTTTTAAAAGGTCTGGCGGTTGAGCCGTGAGCTATGGTGGACGGGAAGTCCAGTGGCTGTTGTTGAAAATGAAAACCAGTGGGAAACTGCTGAGATATCTGGATGGTTTAGTCTAGGGGATTTTGTTCTAATATTGAAAAACTTCCTGCTCCTTTTGGAGAGGATGCGCTTTGCAAAAATACAAAATGTTTTTCAAAACAACCCTGCATAAAATATTGCTGTTTCTGCAAAATATCCTGAGCTCCACATATTCCATGCATTATATCTGATTTCCCCATTCCGCGGGTGAAGGTGGGCTGCTGAGTACGTTTGTACTCACCCTTGCTTATTTGTTGTTTTTCAGAAAAAGGAGATCGGGTAAGAGTTACGACTGTTCCCAACCTTGCCTGTGGCTGTTGGACCGCTGAATTGCTTCGCTGTGTATATCGGGCTGCTTCAGCCCCACTCTGATGATATGTCCCGAGTTGTGGACCAACTCTTAAAGTTGATCGCCACCTTTATAGGTTTGTCTCATTTAAGCAGATCTGGAATCATCTGATGTATAAATGTGTTTACTAGCCTCCTAGGACTAGTAATTGTATCACATTTGAGTCCCAAGGGATTGGGGCGCTTCAATAATTTGATGGGATTTACCTAATTAAGTATTTTCTAGATTTACCAACTGTATTCCTTGTTTACCCTGGGAAAATACTATGCTTTGCAAATTTGTGCTACCGCTCAACCTATTTTTTGATGTCACTCATTATTAATGTTCCAGAAATGAAATTGGTATTATGATGTTAACCTGATGGTTAAACAAGATTATTGCATATTAATTGGAACATGGAGTGACCACCCAGGAAAACAGTGCTACCATGATGGTGGTATGGGACGCCCTTGGCTAAATAAATAGGGAAGTCTTATGTTGGGTGTTGGTCGTGGTCGACCGGAACGGGGGCATCTGGCAAGTGCTTATATTTCTGGCTCAGGCAGATTGGATACGGGCATAGTTCCCAAAGCTTTACCCTGCAGTCTGGACTATAAGTTGGTTACGTTAGATGTGCTCTATGTAGTTTGACCATTTCCAGCATTTCCATATTGAGGACTCTAGGAAAAAGCCTCGTAGTGAGACCCTAGCCATTCACCTTGGAAGTGAATACGGGTCTGATCAACATAGGCTAGAAGGGAATCACGACTCATGGGTAAAGATGCGCCACCTCTACAGAGTGTAAAACTGATATGTCAGCCGTGCTCACGGTTAAGAGCAGCCTGGACCCTCACATGATAATTGAACTTAAAGATGGACAATAAATCGAGATCCGATGATCTGCCAATGGTTGGCTTAAGTGGTTTCACTTAAGTGTTTTTGATATACTCTTATACCTTTGTTTAATGGGAATACTTGGGATACACACTTATTAGTAAGACAGGTGTTGTTAATAAAATATTGACAAACTAAAATGCTTACTACTTAACCTTAGCCTTACCTTGTTAAACTTACATTAATTTTCCCCCACTTGCTGAGCCCCGACCATAAGTGAGCTCACCCTTGCTAATATTTTGATCAGAGGGTGATGAAGAAGACATTGATGGAGATATCGACGATGAGTTTTAAGTCTAACGATGCGTCGGTCATCTTCCTGTGGGAGATTACCCATATTTAATTCCGCCCTACTTTGATGTTGATACTTGTTAAAGATACAATGATTCAGATGATGTAATAAAGTACTCTACTCTCTTTACGCCTTTATTGCATTGTCTTTTGATATATTACACTTGTGACGTCAACATATGTGTGGAAATGGATCTTGGCACACATATACGATGCACTCGGCTCTGCCCCCTAGAACTGGGTGTGACAGAAGTGGTACCACAAATCGAGATCCGATGATCTGCCAATGGTTTGCTTAAGTGGTTTCACTTAAGTGTTTTTGATATACTCTTATACCTTTGATTAATGGGAATACTTGGGATACACGCTTATTAGTAAGACAGGTGTTGTTAATAAAATATTGACCAACTAAAATGCTTACTACTTAACCTTAGCCTTACCTTGTTAAACTTGCATTAATTTTGCCTCACTTGCTGAGCCCCAACCATAGGTGAGCTCACCCTTGCTAATATTTTGATCAGAGGGTGATGAAGAAGACATTGATGGAGATTTCGACGATGAGTTTTAAGTCTAACGATGCACCAGTCATCTTCCTACTTTGATGTTGATACTTGTTAAAGATACAATGATTCAGATGATGTAATAAAGTACTCTACTCTCTTTACGCCTTTATTGCATTGTCTTTTGATATATTACACTTGTGATGTCAACATATGTGTGGAAATGGATCTTGGCACACATATGCGATGCACCCGGCTCTGCCCCCTAGAACCAGGTGTGACAGAAGTGGTATCAAAGCTATACTGACCCTAGGTCGTTAGATTAGTTAGAAATTGTAAACCTAGTTTGTTCAAAACTTGCTAATTTCATTCTTATAAAATTATTTTAATGGCCTTACCTCCTTAAAGTTCAACTGAGTTGACATTTTCTCTTGTAGATGGTTCGTACCCTTCAAACCACCCGAGTTAACACCAACTACGCCCCTCCACCTCGGCAAATTCCTGTCTACCCAGTGGTAGTAGAGGAAGTTCCGGTGGATCTCCCTCGCATTCGAGTGGAGCATGGAGTATCCTGGAGGATAGCTCGGAGGAACTTCTGTCGACGCCCACCCCGTTGGCAGTCACTGGCCTTCGCAGCTAGGTCATCAACCTCAGCACCGCCTGCATCAGCCGTTCAAGCTCCTACGCTCGGAGGCGACGACCAGACGACTCTAGGGATGATGATGAGGATGACGACGATGATGAGGATGACGAAGAAAACATCAACGAAGAGGCCAACTATGCCCAGTAGAACTACTTCATGGGGTTTGGGCCTGTCACCGAACATTACACATCAATGTTCGAGACAGGGCACTTCCCCAACCTGCTGGAAGAAGTGCTGCACGCGTTGGGAACCTACGTCCAACCCTTGTACGAGACAAGGCGAGTGAGCGAGCCTCCTTAGGCTTGCTACTACATCACTTGCATTCACGTCAGGGTGATGGATGCAGGGGATAGGAGATTCAGGACTCTGTCAGCTCATGAGTCCCTAACACCACTATCCACCTATGCTTCTTCGGTCAGCGATGTTGCCAGACGGACTCTGTGGTCTCTTAGCCACACCTACTGGCAGCAACTGCATGACACAAGGTTCAGGCATCTTCCTCTGTGTTTGAGTGGAGGAAGCTAGACCAGCATCCCCAGGTGGAGCTGGTGAGGATCGCCTCAACACCCTAGCTGTTGTAGTGGCCGGTCTCAACACCGACCTAGATAGTGTCACCCTGGATCTCTCTAGGGTGCATTTGGAGCTGGAGGATGCCCATGCCAGGATTGTAGCCCTGGAAGCCCAACTTTAAGGACGGGATCTGCCTGAAGCCCAGGTCCCCGCCATGGCGTTGTCCCCTCCCTGCAAGAAGATTCACTATGGGGAACCCGGATCGATCACTAGGCTACTTTGAAGTTTTAAGTTATGATGTAATAAGTTAGTTCTCACGTTAGATGATGAATACTCTCATTTTAAGTTATCCCTATAATAATAACAACCATGTGATGGTGTTGGTTGCTATGTTTGAGTTGGATTTTTGTTTGAGTGCAATGGTCTTATGGAATGATGGCCATAAGAGCATATAAAAAACATAAACTTAAGCTATTCCGCTCTAGAATCTTTATTACTCCTCACTCCTCTAAGAGGTTCACTTTCTAACCAATCAGATGGTGAACGCTCGTTCAGGACCCAATAACAACATGAACCAACTTGGTCAACAGATACCACCACCACCACCGAACCCCAACATGGAACAGTTTATCACCGCTCAGATGCAGCTTCTGCAGGGTCTCACTGCATCTGTGCAGCAGATTCAGCAAAACCAGCAGAATCAGCAACACCAGCAGCAACAACAGTATGCACCCTCGGCTCGAGATAAGCATCAGGACTTTATGAGCCATCACCCGCCAACTTTCTCTCACGTGGTTGATCCTTTGGATGCCGATGACTGGCTCAAGGTCAATGGAAAGAAGTTGGATATCACCCAGTGCGACGACCGGGAGAAGGTCTTGTACTCCTCGGGAAGACTCGAGGGTTCCGCGTCCGATTGGTGGGATGCCTTCACAGCGGCACACCCCAATGCGGATATTATAACCTTGCAGGAGTTCCAAGTGAACTTCCACGCTCATCATATTCCCTCAGGAATTATGAAACTGAAGAAGAAGGAGTTCCTTTCCCTTACTCAAGGGAATATGACTGTTAGTGAGTACCGTGATTGCTTCACTTAGCTTTCACACTACGCCCCAGAGGAAGTGGATACGGATGAGAAGCGCCAAGAGCGTTTCTTGGAAGGATTGATTGGACCACTGAATTATCAATTGCAGAGTCATACCTTCCCCAACTTCCAGACTTTACTGAACAAGGCAATTGGCCTTGAAAGCAAAAGAAGGGAACTGTCTGACCACAAAAAGAAATTCCAAGGTCAGTCTAGCAGGAACACCCGCCCAAACAACTCGCAAGGTTCTCAGTTCCGCTCTGGAAATCAGGATGGAAACAATTATCAGATGCAACGCTCTAGACAACAAGGCCAAAGAAACAATCAAAGTTAGAATCAGTAGAGGAACAACTCTCAGACCAACCAAAGGTCTGGTGGTAGTTTGCAGACTCGTCATGGTGGCGCCGTGAACACGCAGGCCAAAAGCAACAACGCACCAGTCCAACCTAATGGTTGTTTCAAGTGCGGTGAGCTTGGTCATTATGCCAACAACTGCCCAAGGCGCAACCAACAGACACCTCAGAAGAGCAACAACCAGAGGAATGACCAGAACGCCCCTGCTCATGGATCCGCGTAGAACAAAACGCCACAGAACCAGAATAGAGGAAGGGTCAATCACGTCACAGCGGAATTAGTGCCTGAGGATGCTGACGTAGTGTATGGTATGTTTCTTATCAACTCCATACCTGCTTCAATTTTATTTGACTCTAGAGCGTTGGAAAAACATAACATACCAAAGTACCCTCTTAAGAAGATGTTGCATATTAGTTCACCGGGAGGTGATATGAAGGCCACACACTCATGCCTCAATGTTAATCTTAAGATTCAAGGAATAGATTTTCCCATCAACCTAGTAGTCTTAGGATCCAACGGTATTGATGTGATTCTTGGATGCGACTGGTTGAAAAGTTGTGATGGAGTGATACAATGTGCCAACAGAACAATTATGTTGACAAGTCCACAAGGTGAAAGAATCCAAGTTAGCACAAATATGTCAACAGATACAAAAGGAAAGACAATGGTGAATCATTTGGAAGAAAAGCCCCTGGAAAATATCAAGATAGTGTGTGAATACCCAGACGTATTTCCGGAGGAATTACCAGGTATGCCACCTGACCATGATATAGAGTTTTCTATTGAATTATTACCCGGAACTGCACCTATCTCAAAAAGACCTTATAGAATGGATGTCAAAGATTTAGTTGAACTGAAAAAACAAATAGAGGAATTACTAGAAAAAGGTTTCATTCACCCAAGTTCATCCCCTTGGGGAGCCCCAGTTCTATTTGTGAGCAAGAAAGATGGTTCGAGGAGAATGTGTGTTGATTATAGAAGTTTGAATGAAGTAACAATCAAGAATAAATATCCATTACCAAATTGAAGATTTATTTGATCAGATGAAGGGAGCTAAGATATTCTCGAAGATAGATCTAAGGTTGGGATATCATCAGTTAAAGATTCGAGCAGAAGATGTACCCAAGGCAGCCTTCACCATGAGATATGGATTATATGAGTTTTTGGTCATGTCGTTTGGACTGACTAATGCACCAACATACTTTATGAACTTGATGAATAAAGTATTCATGGAATATCTGGATCAGTTTGTGGTCGTATTCATTGACGACATACTGATATACTCTCTAAATGAAGAAACACATGAAGATCATCTAAGGCTAGTCCTACAAAAGATTCGTGACAACCAATTATACGCAAATTTCTCGAAGTGTGATTTTTGGCTGAAGGAAGTTGCTTTCTTAGGACAAATTGTTACTAATGGTGGAATTAAAGTAGATCCAGGAAAGATAAGTGAGATACTAAATTGGAAGCAACCAAAGGATGCGTCCAAGATTAGAAGTTTTCTTGGATTGGCAAGATACTACAGAAGATTTATTGAAGGTTTTTCCAAGTTAGTGAAACCTCTTACCTCACTACTGGAGAAAGGTAAAGAGTTCAAGTGGGATGAAGCATGCCAGAATTGTTTTGAGGAACTCAAGAAAAGGTTAACCACTGCACCAATATTGGTAATGCCAGACATTCACAAGGGATTTGATGTGTATTGCGATGCATCACTTTGGACTTGGATGTGTGCTAATGCAAGAAGGAAAAGTAATAGCCTATGCCTCAAGGCAGTTGAGGAAGTATGAGAAGAATTATCCTACGAATTATCCTACGCATGATTTGGAACTAGCTGCCGTAGTGCATGCTTTGAAAATTTGGAGACACTATATGATTGGAAACAAGTGCAAAATCTTCACGGATCACAAAAGTTTGAAATATATATTCACTCAGAAAGAACTCAATCTAAGACAAAGAAGATGGCTTGAGTTGATCAAAGACTATGATTTGGAAATACAATATCACCCAGGAAAAGCAAATGTAGTGGCTGATGCTTTGAGCCATAAGGTCAAGTGAACAACATCACTACTCATTTGATGTCACAGGAATTGTGCTAGGAAATGGAGCAACTCAACCTTGGAATGCTCAATAATATAGAAGCAATGGTTATGGAAGATAAATCTACTTTGGAACAAGAGATTCGTAAAGGACAAGAATCTGATGAGAAAATCAAAGAAATTAAGACACAAATTGGTTTGGGTAAAGCCCCAGATTTCATAGAAGATGATCAAGGCACAATATGGTTTAAAAAGAGAATCTGTGTACTGGAAATCGAACACCTGCGCCAACTTATTTTGAGAGAAGCTCATGATTCAGCTTACTCTATTCACCCTGGAAATACAAAGATGTACTAGGATCTAAAGGAAAAGTATTGGTGGTACGGTTTGAAAAGAGATGTTGCTACTCGTGTTGCATTGTGTGACGTGTGTCAACGGGTTAAAGCCAAACACCAAAGACCAGCAGGATTACTACAACCTCTCAAGGTACTGCAATGGAAATGGGAAGAAATCGGTATGGATTTCATAGTTGGACTACCCCGTACTCGGGATGGCTATGATTCAATATGGGTCATAGTAGACAGGTTGACTAAAGTGGCACACTTTATACCTGTGAAGACGACTTACTCAGGTGCCCAATTAGCAAAGTTATACATGTCAAGGATTGTTTGTCTACATGGAGTACCGAAGAAGATCGTATCGGACCGAGGAACTCAATTTACCTCGTGCTTTTGGAAAAGACTACATGAGTCCATGGATACCAAGCTAAACTTTAGTTCAGCTTATCATCTGCAAACGGATGGGCAAAAGGAAAGAACAAACCAAGTGTTGGAAGATATGCTAAGAACTTGCGCTCTAAAGCATGGTAGAAACTGGGATAAAAGTTTGCCTTATGCAGGATTTTCATATAACAATAGTTATCAAGCAAGTCTAAAAATGGCACCATTTAAAGCACTTTACAGAAGAAAGTGTAGAACACCGCTTTATTGGAATCAGACCGGAGAAAGTCAAGTATTTGGTCCAGAAATTCTCAAGCAGAAAAGCAAGTGCAGATTATCAGAGAAAATTCGAAGACAACATAGTCAAGACAGAAAAGCTATGCTAACAATAGAAGAAGAGAGTTGATATTCGAAGTAGGAGACTTTGTATACCTTAAAATTTCACCGATGAGAGGAATGAAAGGATTTAAGGTTAAGGGAAAATTATCTCCTCGCTATATTCGCCCATTCAAGATTTTGGAAAGAAAAGGTGAAGTAGCGTACCAGTTAGAGCTGCCCGATAGTTTATCGGATCTGCATGACGTATTTCATGTATCACAACTCAAGAAGTGCTTGAGAGTACCAGAGGAACAGTTACCCATGGAAGAACTGAATGTTAATGAGGATTTGACTTATTCAGAGTACCCAGTCAGAATTCTGGAAACATCTCGCATAATTACACGGAGTAAAGTCATTAACATGTGCAAAGTTTAGTGGAGTCATCATTCGGAAGATGAGGCCACATGGGAAAGAGAAGATGAACTCAGAGCAGAATTTCCCCAGTTATTCTCGGAAGTTTCTTAATCTCGAGGATGAGATTCTTTTAAGAGGGGTAGGTTTGTAACACTATAAAAACCATCAACTAAAAAAATAATGCATTTAGTTATTAATGGTTGTTGGGGGCTTGTTCTCAAATTCTATGAATCAAGAACAAGGCAACACAAAATATTAATGATTAAAGTCCTTCGTCCTTCGAAGCATTATCTCCGTTAGGACATAATGATCTTCAGACGAAGGATGAGAAGGGTGTACCTTCATCATCACAGTGTATCATAATAGAAGAGCATGTGAAACATAAGAGGTATCATGAATAATCATATGACATCATAAATATTTCTTTTATTTATCATCATGAATGAATATAAACAATATTGAATTACGTTTGTACCTTCGACTTAATAGAAGGCAAAAGTCTGGATGCGACGCGCAAGTGAATACCAGTCAGCGTGAACAGTACGGTACTACTGTTCATCTATTTATAGACACAGGACGCAACCTATGTAAATTACATTCATGCCCCTGACATTTACTATTGACTTAAGGATAGTCTATCAAGGACTAGACAGCCTTTTCCCTTTTAGGTCGGTTCCATTTTCTTCTGCTAAGCCGAAGCTTCTCCATTGGTAGCTTCGGAACTGGTTCACCCTTCTCCCGATCCGTGCCTTTTACATCGTGTACAGCTTCATCCCAAGGCCGAAGGTCCCTGTACATGTATTATACTTGGAAAACATGTTAGTCGTGTTTTTGTGGACCTTCGGAAGATGAAGGCCCCCAACAGTAGCCCCTCGTAGTATTAATTCGTTATAATAATGGATTTAAACTGCGACATGGACGAAGGCCTTAAGCTGAAGGTCCAAAAAAACACCTTCCCTTTGCTAGAATAGCAACAGTGAATGACAAACAGGGCTCGCCAAGTTGCAAACTGGGTGTATAAATATGGATCTCTAGCGGCGGTATTTGATATGGCATCTGTGCTGCTTGCGTTATTCCCTCAAATTTTTAACTCTTGCTTGCAAGTTTTTTGCTTAATTTTCGAGCTTTGGTTTTAGAGACGTGCTTGCTTCATATATGAGGAGAAGATGACCAGTGAGAAGAAGATAATTGAGGAGAAGATGACTGAGGAGAAGAAGATATCAAATGAGAAGAAGCTGTATGAAGAGAAGAAAGTTATGGATCCATTCATCGCTGGATTTTATGAGTCCATGGCAAAAACGAACATAGAGAAAATTAATAAGGAGATCATGGAGGGCCTTTCCGAAGATTCTGATGACAGCGACAGTTATGACGTGGAGAGTGGGAATGAAGACTCTGAGGATCGGCCCTGGCGGCCAAGCCATACAATCTTCGGGAAATCAAGCATCAAACAAAGTCAAATTGATGCCATGAGGGGGAGATATTTCTGCGATATGTCCATTGTGAGGGTTGGAGGAGACAACACTGCCCTGCTCCTGAGGAAAACAAAGTTGTCGTTGACCGAAGCTTCCTGAAGGCATGTCTCCGGTTCCCACTAAGCAAGTTTGTGGTTGAGGTACTAAAGATTTTTCAGATTTTTCTCCATCAGATTACCCCCGAAGCTATAATTAGGATGGAGATGTTTGTCTGGGCTATAAGAAGCCAGGGACTAGAGCCAAGCGCGAAGTGCTTCTGTAGTATGCACGAACTTTTATACGAGACGAAGGCTGTTGGTAAAGAACAATACCACAACAACTTCGGCTGCTACGGGTTCATTGCTCGCCCTAATGCAAGCTACCCAGTGCCGACATATCGGAAAAGATGGCCTAGAGCCTGGATGGAGGAGTGGTTTTATGTTAAAAATGATCTGACTAAAAGAGAAGATATTAAGGAGATTATCCAGCGCCCCATCTGGTCTCGCTTCGGCCTCCGAAGGCCGAAGGTGAATATTGATAGTGATATTGAAGCATGTCAGAAGGCCTTTAGTACTGTTTGTGCCTTCATTGGCGCAAAGGATTTAATTCAAGAACACATAGCCTTCAGGGTGTGGCCACTTGTGGAGAGCTGGGATATGCCAAAGGAGACTACTGCCGAATCTAGTGAAGGTGGTCTAGTCCGATTGAAGTATACCTTCAAATTTAGGGAGAAGTTTGATGAATCAGATGATGACTAGTTGAAGTGTATTGAAGCTACTAGTGACGAGCTACTTGGAACATATTCCAAGGCCGAAGATGATGCCTTGTCCGTAGCCTTCGGGGGCCGGGAAAAAAAAGATTGAATAGGGTATTCGATGCAATCGGCCTCGTATACCCTGATTACCACTACCCGCTACGAAGGCAAGGGAAAAAGAGAAAAGTTGCCGCTTCGGCCACCACTAATGTGCCGAAGTGATATGACCATACCATTAAGCAATACATTACAACTCCCAAGTCATACTACATCAACTTAAGTACAACCAACATCATCACCAACCCAAGCCTTTGATAGACCAATTACACGTAGCCGAGCTAAGAAGCTACAGCAAGAGGTGCACGCGCTACTTTATTAATTTCAATTAAACACTAAAAAGAACTTTATGCTACCTAAGTCGTGTATGTTGATATTACTTAGGTTCACCCAAGAGGAAGGACAAAACATATCAAGGACCATAAGTACTTTGTGTCACATGCTGCTAGGAAGAAACAGTCATATCTTTTGATTCCCAAAAGCTATGAAGGCCCATAAGTACTTTTTGGAAAGCTCTTGAAGTCTAGTTTCCAATGCTTCTACAGCTGACTTAACCACATCTACCAGAAAGGCAGCCGACCTACTTTAGTGCTGACTGGTCAGAAGGTCAACAGTCTGCTTGATGACCAAGTTTTCGTATTAAACTGCATCATTCTATGAAGTTTCATTAAGCATGCTATATATGGTGAGAAAGCTTATCAAGTTAGCTTTCCAATGCAACCAGTCCCACATCATTTGAAGATTCCTAGAAGAAGTTATTGTCAAAATACTGAAGGCTGCGCAGAAGTCAAACAGCCACACGGAAATCAGCTCTGCAGATCTCCCGAAGAGGCTCCTTCACATTAGCACGTGAAAATACTTTTGTTTCGTGTTTATACCTCGCTAAGGCTAGTTGTTACTAGTATAAATACCCCCTATGTCTATGATGTAAGGCAACTTATGATAATCTAAAACAGAACCCTTTTGTTCAGCTGTGTGCTAACAAATATTGAGAGTGATCTCTACCCCTTTGCTCTTGTGAATTCCTTCGCGGGATTGCAGAAGCGGCGGCTTCATCCTCTCCCAATTGGTGCTCCTACTCCCTTCGAGGTCTCCTTGATTGATTGTAGGCTGTGTTGGTTGGTTCTTTGAGAGTGTGGTTGGGCGAATCCTCGATTCAGGCTGCCGGTTAAAGACGGTGGTTGGCTTCGAGTTTTATTTGTCAGGCTGCACTAGTTATCGCTGCTTGCAGCAAGTTATCTTGGCTTCTTCAAAGCTAGTTATCTAGAAATTGATCCTACATCGTGAAGATCGGGCATCGTGACGCATCATATGGTATCAAAGCCTCAGTTGCCACGGTAGAATTCTTTACCCTTAGCTACATATATTTTGTGTTCGTCCTACCCACCAAAAAGCCATAAAATATTTTTGCTATAGCCCTTTGTTTCAATCTGTTTTTCTAGTGAGTTTTGTTAAGTTTCAGTCCTTAGAGTCTTTGTTTAGTTGTTGGTCACTCTATCCTTCGTGTTTCCTTTGAGCCTCTTATATATATCTGAAAATATCCACAAAAAGAAAAATCTGAAAACCCTCATCATTTCCTTCGCGTTAACTTCGATCCTATTTAAGTTATAGCTGCTGGTTGAGTTCTTTGTTAAGTATTATAAAGTGTGCAATATCATATCAGATCTCTGTGTTTAGTTCTATAAAAAAAGAGTATCAAAAAAAGAGAAGAAAAAAAAGTACCAAAGAAAAGTGTTGAACAAGATTGTGAAAGAAAAGTAGAACAACCAGTTTGTTTATGTGCACAAGTGCTGAAAATTTTATCAAGTTGTTCAACCAGTTTGCTATTGTCATTTGGTGCAGAATTTTGGTTGGATCTGATTGCAACACTTGCATTCCAATCATACTCCTTGTCTGTATCAAATCTGAAATTTCTTGCGCGTGTGTTTGATCTATTTACATCACTCGTATATTGTGGTCAGCACTAAGCATGGAACTTCTAGTTGGATTGTTATTTAACTTTACAACAACTTGGATTCAGATTGCATTCCTTGTTTACTATTCCCACCAAGCTCCACATATAAGCCATCGTAATCGGTACTCTGGTCTTGTATTCGCTTAACCATCACTTTCTTGTTACCACCACACATTTTTCTTGCAACCCGCAGGGACCTCATAAGAGCTTTGGTTGGTAAGAGTGGTGATGTTGTGAGATTCTATATAGCTTCATTTCCACCTATATTTGTTGCCCTGTCGCCACTAATTTCGCAGGAAGATGGATCCAACGCTGAGATTGAAGACTGTGTCACCATGATACAATTCAATGAGCTCAAACAAAGCATAGAAGCCAAGCAAGATCTGTTGGCACAAGATCTTCAGACACTTATGGCTGAAATCAGAGGTCGTCGTCGACTCCCTGACGGTGCAAGAAACCATGATGAAAATGGGGAAGAAGGTGAAGGAAATTATTCTAGAAGAGCAAGTGAACATGGGAGGAGAAATTAAGGTGCTGCACATGGTAGAGGAAGAGGCCGGAATCAAAGAAATAATGACAATGAAGAATCTGAATTTGGGGATGATGATCAGTCCCAACGTCGCTATCGTCGTCATCATAGAGGCGTCAACCAAGAAGAGAGATTTGGGAAGCTTAAGTTTACCATGCCAAAATTTGATGGTAGATCTGATCCTGAAGATTATTTCACATGGGAATTGAAGGTGGAGAAAATCTTCCGCCTACATAATTATTCAGAGGAGAAGAAACTTGCAATGGCATCTCTTGAGTTTGAAGGATATGCTCTGATTTGGTGGGAGCAACTTCTTCGTGATCGTGAAGAAGATGGAGAGGACCCTATTGTTACATGGCAAGAGATGAAGCGAGAAATGAGAATTTGTTTTGTGCCGAAGCATTATCGACGTGATCTTTTTGATAAATTGCAGAATTTGAGGCAAGGAAGTTTCTCTGTTGAGGAGTATTATAAGGAGATGGAGAAGGCCATGATTAGAGCCAATGTGTATGAAGACGAAGAGCAAACCATTGCACGTTTCATGGTCGGGTTACACCGCAACATTCAGCGTATTGTTGAGTTTCAGTCATACCAAAGTCTTATTGATTTGGTACATCAAGCCACCAAAGCTGAACGCCAGCTGCAACAAGATGCTAAGAGCAGCAAGCCCTTGCCATATGGAGCACGAACCATGACTGGAGGAAGCAAATCAATCTCAAGGTTTACTGCTGCATCCTCAGCGACAAAAGGTTCAACTGGGGGCCTGCGATCCAATATTCAAGGCAATTCTAGTGGAAAGAACGGTGCTGCTCCAAACCCGAGTTATAAACCAGCAGCATCCACTTCAATATCAGTGGGTTCAACAGCCAAGAGTAGTGGTATTCAGTGCTTCAAGTGTGGAGGTCGTGGTCATGTCATAGAGGAGTGTCCAAATAATCGTGTGATCCTTGTGAATGATGATGGAGAATATACATCAGCTAGTGAAGAGGAAGCTGAAGCAGGAAATGAAGATGACATTGATAAATCTGAAGAACATACAGGATGTGAATTTGAGCATGGTACTACTCTTGTGGTTACACAAATCTTGAGTGTTCAAATGAAAGAAGCTGAAATTGGACAGCGACATAATCTTTTTCAAACGCGAGCCAAAGTGCAAGACAAAGTAGTAAAAGTGATCATTGATGGAGGGAGTTGCCATAATCTTGCAAGTCGTGAGATGGTTGACAAGCTTGGTTTGAAGTTGCAGCAACACCCTCATCCATATCATGTCCAATGGTTGAATGAATCAGGAGATATCAAGATTGGTTATAAGGTGAAAGTTCCATTCAAGATTGGAGAGTATGTTGACACAGTGGAGTGCGATGTTGCACCCATGTCTTTGTGTCACATGCTGCTAGGAAGACCCTGGCAATATGACCGATATTCTCAGCATTGTGGAAGAACAAATCAATACACGCTAGATCTGAAAGGGAGAAAGTTTGTACTCAAGCCTATGACCCCTCAACAAATCATGGATGAACACTTACAAAAGAAAACTGAAATTAGTACAGCAAGTAGAGGAGGAGAAGAGCAAAATAAATTGAGTGCCATCCACAATTCGGTGAGTGAGTGCTACAAGCCAAATTCAAGAGATAAAAGGAAGGAAGAGGGAGAACATCTAGTTATGCTAGCCACAAAATCTGAGCTGAGAGAAGTGAGGAACAACCCATATCAAGTACTCTTTGTACTTGTGAATAAAGATGTTTTGATTTCTGCTAACGACATAACATCTCTTCCTAGTGTTGTGGCTGATATTTTGCAGGACTTTGAAGACGTGTTTCCACAAGAAACACCGGCTGGACTACCTCCAATTCGAGGGATTGAGCATCAAATCGATCTTATTCCAGGGGCTGCACTTCCTAACCGTTCACCATATCGAACCAATCCTGAAGAAACTAAGGAAATACAAAGGCAAGTACAAGAACTTCTTGATAAAGGTTTTGTTCGTGAAAGCTTAAGCCCTTGTGCTGTTCCTGTGATTTTAGTACTTAAGAAAGATGGATCTTGGAGGATGTGTGTTGATTGTAGAGCTATAAATAATATTACCGTTCGCTATCGCCATCCTATTCCACGGCTAGATGATATGCTTGATGAATTAAGTGGTTCCACAATTTTTACTAAAATTGATTTGAGAAGTGGATACCATCAAATAAGAATGAAAACTGGAGATGAATGGAAGACTGCATTTAAAACAAAATTTGGGTTGTATGAATGGTTAGTGATGCCCTTTGGGTTAACTAATGCTCCTAGTACCTTTATGAGATTAATAAACCATGTTTTAAGAACTTTCATTGGAAAATTTGTTGTTGTCTACTTCGACGATATTATAATTTACAGCTAGTCTTTTGATGAACATGTGAAACACATTCGACAAGTTTTAGATGAGCTAAGAAAGGAGAAATGTAATACCCTAATATGTAAACAATGGAATTAGAGTTGATCTCAATGTTTGATATCCATTACTTATCATCGCATGTGACTAGCCAGGTAAAAAAATGATGAGTAGATCTTTACTAAAACACAAATAAACCATTGCATCATATTGGATTTTTGTTTGTGTACTTAAAACAATAATAATATGAATAAAAATAAATTAATAATGAGAATTTGGGTTTTTGCCTAAATTTAAATGCTAGGAAATGGGAAAGAAAGAGAATGAACAAAAAAAATGGAAAATACATTACAAAAAAAAATATATATATAATATAAATAATTGTAAATATGGTGCTAGTACTTTACTTGTGACTCAGATGTAAATTTAAACCATGAATTTAAATTTGAAATCGAAATAAGGAGTTGGAAATAAAAATAATAAAAGAAGCAAGCTGTGCCTGCGTTGGGCCGAATCAGGCCTTAGCCCACTTGCCTCTCCGTCGATCCACGCAGTACCAGCGCTCATTGGCCGGGGACACTGACCAGTGGGGCTCGCGGGCCCACGATGCAGTCTCACCCGAATTCTTTCTTGCGCGCGTGACTTACTGGAGTGTGGGGCCCATTAGTCATCATGCTCACCGCACGCGAGTTCCGCGTGGAGCTAGTCTCCGTTCTTCCGAACCCGTCGCGACCGCAACTGCTTCTCCGGACTCCCTGGGCATCAGCTGGTCCTCGCAGTCGTCGCTCCGTGCATACAAATAGTGTCGGGAAGCTTCGGTCGTGCACACCAATGCCTTGCCATCCGCATTCTGCCGCTCCCTCTCCTCTTTGATCCACACCCAGCCGCCGCCGCGGGACTCTGGCGTGCCTTCGCCCTGGGCGCTTCACCAATGTACCTGCAGCTTGGGCGCAGGTCGACAGGCAAGCCTGGGCCTGGCCGCCCTCCACCCTCGCGCTCGTGGAGCGTCACCACGGTCTAGTTCGGTAGGGAGAAGAAGGCCCTCCGCTGTCGAGCATGAGAGGAGGGGTAGCGCCGTAATGGGCGGAATCAGGGAGCACCGTCGGTTGAGCTCGAACCCATGGACTGGGAGCCTCGTCAGGGTCCTCAGTGATTTTCGCGTGGACGTCTCGGTCAGGGAAATCGCCTTGGCTCGCCGGAATTGCTCTCAGACATGGATTCATCGGCGCCATGGCCATGTGTGGGGAGAGAATGGCGCCGCCACGGGGGCAAATCGGCGACACCGTCGCCCGGACCCGGATCCCTGGTTGGGGTGCTTCACCGGGACTCGGGATGTGTGGGCGTCAATTCTCCAAGCTGTGGAGGCAGGCTGGGCGCAAGTAATTTCTCGCCGTCGTCATGGCGCTGCCACACTTCCGCCTTCGCCGTGGCCGGATGCTCTCCACGCCGTGGTGACCGGTATGACCTCCTACAACGTACTCTCCATAAATTCCGCATCATGTAGGAGCTTTCGAATTTAGAATTAGTAACCTAGGGCGCCGGTTTGTTGAACCCCGGGCAACTCACCACCGTGTGTCAGGTTGTGCCGCCGTGCAATGTACCCAGCGCCACCGCATTTGGGCGCGGGTTGGGAAGAAAGGGTACGTGCCGTCGATCTTGCAATCTGCGGTGGGGATTAGAAGCCAAGTGAACGGCTCGGCTGGGACTCGGTGACCGTTGATCTGGGGCTTCAGTGGATAGGATTGAATTTGGGGAATTTAGATCTGGGCCGCCGATGGGTGATCCAGCGGCTGCGATCCAGTACCCATTCACGATGGCGCCGATCTAATCTGGGCCACCAAGGGTTCGATCGGATGGTGGATAAATCACGATACCCCTTCACTCGTCTGTTTTGCAGAAGACCCCTCCAGGATTTCCGAAATAAACCCGCCGTCCACCCTGGGTTTGCCCTGTGTCTTGGGAAAATTTATGCCGTGACCCCTGCACTTTATAATAATAATGCGCACAGTCCAGGAATTAAATAAAACCGGAAAAATAGATTTAGAAATTGATTTTGAGTATAAAAATACTTGTAAAACTTGGGAAATTCATAGAAAATTCATATTAAGCCCAAATTAACCCGTTCCAATTCCTATAATTTTGTAATATTATTGTCTATCATCTAGTACCACTGTTTTGACATGAAAGTCACATTAAAATTTATATCACATTTAATCTTGTACAAAACGCATAGAATCTTCATAAAATCATGACTCCTCCGTTTTAACTCCGATTTGATCCGTTCAAGTTGCGTTAGTCTCGTAGCAACGAGTATATCATTATTATGCAGTATATTCTTATGTTTGGTGTGATGTTAATTTTATCTATACCATGTTTGTTTGTATTGCTACGACTAGCGCAAGGACACGTGTCATCTGAAAAGCAAGTTGGTACTTGGAATCTCAAGTCCCAGGCAAGTTGTGCCCTTAATTCACTTTTGTTACCCAATAATGTTCTTCATAATCATTTACCATGCATAGGTTTAATTTTGATGGGACCCAATAGGTCACCCTAGATTGTTTATCTCATTACCTTGTTTACCCCTAAATCACATGGGTAGTTTTTGCTATTGCTTTACATGGTTTTGGGATAATCCTTCATTATATCCATGTTCCAGTTATTCTGTCATTTTACTTATGTTCATGTCAAGATCATTATATTATTGTTAATTGGAACATGGAGCTTAACTTGAGAAACACGTGCCACCACAAGGGAGGAATGGGACCCCTTGGCTGACTAATTAGGAAAGCTAGTGGAAGACTACCTTACCCGAAAGGGGCAAGGGCAGTAGGGGAGTGGTCAGTGTAGGGAGGTCCTTGGTTGATTTTGCTGCGATGGCGGTCAGACAAGAACCCTGCATTGGAACTTCCTATAAACTGTAGCGGGTTTTCGGAAGCTAGTGGAACTTTGTAAAGGCCTCGTAGTGGATCCCTAGCCATTCACCTCGGTAGTGTCTAAGGGCCTAGCTAACCCTAGCGACATGGGAAACACGACTTGTGGGTAAAGGGTACAACCTCTGCAGAGTGTAAAACTGGTATACTAGCCAAGCTCACGGTCATGAGCGGCTCAGGACTCTCCGATGATTAAATTATGGAACCTAAACACAATTTGTCATTTGCATTTGCATGGGATTATTAAGTTTGTTCTATTATGTTATTATGGTTTGGTATTCACTTACACTTAGTAACTGCTAATAAAATTTTGACCAACTTTAAAAGCAATGCTCAGCTTTAACCTTTCCCTTTGGTAAGCCTTACACCTTACATGATCTCCCACCTTTGTGAGTTCATGCCACATTATTCCCCACAACTTGTTGAGCGATGAACATGTGTGAGCTCACCCTTGCTGTCTCACACCCCCCCACAGGAGAAGAGCAGGTGGTTCAGGAGGAGCCACAAGGCGAGGAGTTCGATCTGATCTAGGTGGCGTTTCTCGGTTGACTTTGGTGCCGACGATCCTTAGTTTGTGTTATATTTATCTTTTATTTTGTAAGACTTCCGCTATGTATTAAATACTCTGATTGTTATGACATTTATCTCTATACACTCTGTTATTATATGTGTTGTCTTCTTTGGCGCATGTATGAGATGCACCTGGCTTTGTTCCTTAAAGCCAGGTGTGACAGAAGTGGTATCAGAGGAAATGTTGACTGTAGGACGAAACCTAGATAGAAATGGACATCCCTTATCTACTTACCTTGCTCTGATTCTTTCTATGCTTATCTTATCTTGATCCTGTCTCACCTTTTGTTGTTCTACTCTGATCATTCTTACCTTTTCTACTCTGAGAAAAGATGGATTTCACACCTTGGAATCCTACATTTATGACCTTTCTAAGAGATAGGAGGCCTAAGAAAGAAAATTAAAACTATTTTCTATTTAAAAATGTTGGTTGATTGTTCTGATGATAAATGCCTGATTTGCTTTTTTGATTGATTGAGATATTATAAATGGACATCTTAGCATGTACCACTATAAGATATTGAGTTAGCTTTGGTAGGTGACACACTAATCTACTTAGCTAATAAATCCCCTGCAGTAACATTCCTCGTAATTACTCGCCTTACCCTGTATTCCTAACCCAGATGTGCTACCCTGTAGCGTTAGAAGAGAGCACTATAGACGTGACCCTTGGTATGTCATGGTTAAGAAAGGCAAAGGTAGTCTATACACTGTGCTAAAGGAACCGTAGAACTCACCAGTTCCAAAGGACAAAGATTTGAAGTTGAAGTTGCAGTAACTACCACCATCAGACTAGCGGCATTCTTAGTAGATGAGAAGTTTGTGGGTGACAACATCCATGCAATTAGAGATTTTCCGGATATCTTTCTAGAGGAGTTATTAGGGATGCCACCAGATATGGAAGTTGAGTTGGTCATTGATCTCTTACCTGGGACTGCTCCTATTTCTAAACGGCCATATAGGATGTCCGTAGAAGAACTAAAGGAACTTAAGAAGCAATTAACGAAATTACAAGAGGTTGGGTACATTCGTTCGAATTCTTCACCTTATGGAGCGCCAGTTCTATTTGTATAGAAGAAAGATGGATCGCAAGGGATGTGTGTGGATTATAGGACCCTTAATGATGTCACTATGAAGAACAAGTATCCATTACCCCGTATTGAGGATTTATTTGATCAGATGAGAGGTGCTAGGGTATTCTCGAAGATTGATCTTCGATCAAGTTACCATCAGATGAGGATTAGACCATCGGATATTTCCAAGACAACATTCTCAACCCGATATAGTTTATATGAGTTCACCATTATGTCATTTGGACTAACCAATACACCAGCTTATTTTATGAACTTGATGAATAAGGTGTTCATAATCTGGACAGATTCGTCGTGGTTTTTGATCGACGATATTTTTATTTCAAGAGCGATAGTGATCATGAGGAACATCTAAGATTGGTGCTACAGAAGCTACGAGATAATCAACTCTATGTCAAGTACAATAAATGTGAGTTCTGAATTGACGAGGTATCATTCCTTGGACATATCATATCTAATGGAGGGATATCAGTGGATCCTGCTAAAGTCCAGGAGATAGTGGTGTGGAGCATACCCACTATAGTTACGGAGATTCAGAGTTTCTTGGGGCTTGCAGGATATTATCAGAAATTTATTGAAGGATTTTCTAAGATTGCAAAGCCTATGACCTCGCTTCTGGAGAAAGGAAGAGAGTTTAAGTGGGACGAGAAGTGCCAAGACAGCTTTGATTAATTAAAGAAAAGATTGATGTCACCACCAGTGTTGGTTATGCCAGATCTACGAAAAGGATTTGATATTTATTGTGATGCATGTGGCCAAGGATTTGGATGTGTGCTCATGCAAGAAGGACATGTGGTCACCTACGCGGAAACATGAGTTAAACTACCCCACGCATGACTTAGAACTGGAAGCCGTTGTGCATGTGCTTAAGATATGGAGACATTATATTATGGGAACTAAGTGTCAAGTATACACGGATCATACGAGTTTGAAGTATATATTCACTCAGAAGGATCTCAACCTTAGGCAACGCCATTGGTTGGAGCTTATTAAGGATTATAATTTGGAGATTCACAATCACCCAGGCAAGGCAAATTTGGTTGCAGATGCCTTGAGTCGAAAGGAGCATGTTCATTCATCTGTTGTTGCCCAGCTACCCGATGAGATTGTTGAGGATTTCAGAAGACCTAACCTGGGGATAGTTGTTCACGCTGAAGGAGTTACTATTGATGTGGAACCAATTTTGGAGCAAGAAATCTGCAAAGGACAAGTTGGTGATGCTAAGATACAAGAGATCAAGGATCTGATTACTAAAGGTCGAGGTCCAGAAATTCATGGAAGATGAACAAGGCACTGTGTGGTTCGAGGACAGGATATGTATTCCTGATATTGAAAGCCTTCGTGAGACTATTTTAAAGGAGGCCCATGACTCAGATTATTCTATTCATCCTGGTAGTATCAAGATGTATCAGGATTTGAAGCAGAAATACTAGTGATATGGATTGAAGAGAGATGTGGCTACACATGTGGCTATGTGCGAGGTGTGTCAAAGAGTTAAGGCCAAACACCAAAGACAGCCGGACTATTGCATCCACTGAAGATACCCAAGTGGAAGTGAGAAGAGATTGGTATGTATTTATTTACTGGTTTGCCTCGCACCCTGAAAGGATATGATTCTATAGGGGTGATGGTGGATAGACTGACCAAAGTGGCTCATTTCATTCCGGTCAAGACAACTTATAAGGTATCTCAATTGGTAGAGTATATATGGTTTGGATTATGTCTCTACACGGTGTACCTAAGAAGATCGTTTCGGATAGAGGATCACAATTTACCTCTGGAGTTTGGAAAAGTTTTCATGAGAATATGGATACAAAGTTGAATTTTAGTTTGGCCTACCATCCTCAGACTGATGGACTAACCGAAAGGACTAACCAAGTATTGGAAGATATGTTGAGAGCTTGTGCCCTTCAGCATGGTAGTAGTGGGACAAGAGTCTACCTTATGCTAAGTTCTCATATAATAATAGTTACCAGGCCAGTCTAAAGATGTCACCGTTCGAGACTCTATATGGCAGGGAATGCAGGACTCCTCTATATTGGATCAGACTAGAGGAAGATAGTTCTTTGGACCTGAACTTATTCAAGAAGCAGAAGAACAAGTCCGTATAATTCGGGAGAATTTAAGGGTAGCTCAGACCAGATAAAGGAGCTATGCTAATAATAGAAGAAGACCACTGGAGTTTGAGGAAGGTGATCATGTGTATCTTAGGGTGTCACCACTTCGTGGAATGAGGAGATTTAAAGCTAAGGGCAAATTGTCCCCTCGCTATATTGGACCATTCTGAGTTTTTAGGCAAGTTGGAGAGATGGCCTATCAACTCGAGCTACCTGATAATCTATCTGATGTGCATAATGTATTTCATGTGTCTCAACTTAAGAAGTGTTTCCGTGTCCCTGAGGAACAGTTACCAATGAAAGAACCTTAGTGGTCAAGATGGTCTGACTTATGTTGAGTATCCTATCAAGATTCTGGATACTTTGACTCGAGTCATAAGAAATATGGTTATTAAGATATTTAAAGTGCAATGGAGTCACCAAGGAGAAGATGAGGCAACATGAGAAACAGAAGAAGAGCTTCGCATAGATTTTCCCCATCTTTTCACTAGTCTTTCCTAAATCTCGAGGACGAGATTCTTTTTAAGGGGGGTAGGATTTGTAATACCCTAATATGTAAACAATGGAATTAGAGTTGATCTCAATGTTTGATATCCATTACTTATCATCGCATGTGACTAGCCAGGTAAAAAATGATGAGTAGATCTTTACTAAAACACAAATAAACCATTGCATCATATTGGATTTTTGTTTGTGCATTTAAAACAATAATAATATGAATAAAAATAAATTAATAATGAGAATTTGGGTTTTTGCCTAAATTTAAATGCTAGGAAATGGGAAAGAAAGAGAATGAACAAAAAAATGGAAAATACATTACAAAAAAATATATATAATATAAATAATTGTAAATATGGTGCTAGTACTTTAATTGTGACTCAGATGTAAATTTAAACCATGAATTTAAATTTGAAATCGAAATAAGGAGTTGGAAATAAAAATAATAAAAGAAGCAAGCTGTGCCTGCGTTGGGCCGAATCAGGCCTCAGCCCACTTGCCTCTCCGTCGATCCACGCAGTACCAGCGCTCATTGGCCGGGGACACTGACCAGTGGGGCTCGCGGGCCCATGATGCAGTCTCACCCGAATTCTTTCTTGCGCGCGTGACTTACTGGAGTGTGGGGCCCATTAGTCATCATGCTCACCGCACGCGAGTTCCGCGTGGAGCTAGTCTCCGTTCTTCCGAACCCATCGCGACCGCAACTGCTTCTCCGGACTCCCTGGGCATCAGCTGGTCCTCGCAGTCGTCGCTCCGTGCATACAAATAGTGTCGGGAAGCTTCGGTCGTGCGCACCAATGCCTTGCCATCCGCATTCTGCCGCTCCCTCTCCTCTTTGATCCACACCCAGCCGCCGCCGCGGGACTCTGGCGTGCCTTCGCCCTGGGCGCTTCACCAATGTACCTGCAGCTTGGGCGCAGGTCGACGGGCAAGCCTGGGCCTGGCCGCCCTCCACCCTCGCGCTCGTGGAGCGTCACCACAGTCCAGTTCGGTAGGGAGAAGAAGGCCCTCCGCTGTCGAGCATGAGAGGAGGGGTAGCGCCGTAATGGGCGGAATCAGGGAGCACCGTCGGTTGAGCTCGAACCCATGGACTGGGAGCCTCGTCAGGGTCCTTAGTGATTTTCGCGTGGACGTCTCGGTCAGGGAAATCGCCATGGCTCGCCGGAATTGCTCTCAGACATGGATTCATCGGCGCTGTGGCCATGTGTGGGGAGAGAATGGCGCCGCCGCGGGGGCAAATCGGTGACACCGTCGCCCGGACCCGGATCCCTGGTCGGGGTGCTTCACCGGGTCTCGGGATGTGTGGGCGTCAATTCTCCATGCTGTGGAGGCAGGCTGGGCGCAAGTAATTTCTCGCCGTCGTCATGGCGCTGCCGCACTTCCGCCTTCGCCGTGGCCGGATGCTCTCCACGCCGTGGTGACCGGTATGACCTCCTACAACGTACTCTCCATCAATTCTGCATCATGTAGGAGCTTTCGAATTTAGAATTAGTAACCTAGGGCGCCGGTTTGTTGAACCCCGGGCAACTCACCACCGTGTGTCAGGTTGTGCCGCCGTGCAATGTACCCAGCGCCACCGCATTTGGGCGCGGGTTGGGAAGAAAGGGTACGTGCCGTCGATCTTGCAATCTGCGGTGGGGATTAGAAGCCAAGTGAACGGCTCGGCTGGGACTCGGTGACCGTTGATCTGGGGCTTCAGTGGATAGGATTGAATTTGGGGTATTTAGATCTGGGCCGTCGATGGGTGATCCAGCGGCTGCGATCCAGTACCCGTTCACGATGGCGCCGATCTAATCTGGGCCACCAAGGGTTCGATCGGATGGTGGATAAATCACGATACCCCTTCACTCGTCTGTTTTGCAGAAGACCCCTCCAGGATTTCCGAAATAAACCCGCCGTCCACCCTGGGTTTGCCCTGTGTCTTGGGAAAATTTATGTCGTGACCCCTGCACTTTATAATAATAATGCGCCCAGTCCAGGAATTAAATAAAACCGGAAAAATAGATTTAGAAATTGATTTTGAGTATAAAAATACTTGTAAAACTTGGGTAATTCATAGAAAATTCATATTAAGCCCAAATTAACCCGTTCCAATTCCTATAATTTTGTAATATTATTGTCTATCATCTAGTACCACTGTTTTGACATGAAAGTCACATTAAAATTTATATCACATTTAATCTTGTACAAAACACATAGAATTTTCATAAAATCATGACTCCTCCGTTTTAACTCCGATTTGATCCGTTCAAGTTGCGTTAGTTTCGTAGCAACGAGTATATCATTATTATGCAGTATATTCTTATGTTTGGTGTGATGTTAATTTTATCTATACCATGTTTGTTTGTATTGCTACGACTAGCGCAAGGACACGTGTCATCTGAAAAGCAAGTTGGTACTTGGAATCTCAAGTCCCTGGCAAGTTGTGCCCTTGATTCACTTTTGTTACCCAATAATGTTCTTCTTAATCATTTACCATGCATAGGTTTAATTTTGATGGGACCCAATAGGTCACCCTAGATTGTTTATCTCATTACCTTGTTTACCCCTAAATCACATGGGTAGTTTTTGCTATTGCTTTACATGGTTTTGGGATAATCCTTCATTATATCCATGTTCCAGTTATTCTGTCATTTTACTTATGTTCATGTCAAGATCATTATATTATTGTTAATTGGAACATGGAGCTTAACTTGAGAAACACGTGCCACCACAAGGGAGGAATGGGACCCCTTGGCTGACTAATTAGGAAAGCTAGTGGAAGACTACCTTACCCAAAAGGCGCAAGGGCAGTAGGGGAGTGGTCAGTGTAGGGAGGTCCTTGGTTGATTTTGCTGCGATGGTGATCAGACAAGAACCCTGCATTGGAACTTCCTATAAACTGTAGCGGGTTTTCGGAAGCTAGTGGAACTTTGTAAAGGCCTCGTAGTGGATCCCTAGCCATTCACCTCGGTAGTGTCTAAGGGCCTAGCTAACCCTAGCGACATGGGAAACACGACTTGTGGGTAAAGGGTACAACCTCTGCAGAGTGTAAAACTGGTATACTAGCCGAGCTCACGGTCATGAGCGGCTCAGGACTCTCCGATGATTAAATTATGGAACCTAAACACAATTTGTCATTTGCATTTGCATGGGATTATTAAGTTTGTTCTATTATGTTATTATGGTTTGGTATTCACTTACACTTAGTAACTGCTAATAAAATTTTGACCAACTTTAAAAGCAATGCTCAGCTTTAACCTTTCCCTTTGGTAAGCCTTACACCTTACATGATCTCCCACCTTTGTGAGTTCATGCCACATTATTCCCCACAACTTGTTGAGCGATGAACATGTGTGAGCTCACCCTTGCTGTCTCACACCCCCCCACAGGAGAAGAGCAGGTGGTTCAGGAGGAGCCACAAGGCGAGGAGTTCGATCTGATCTAGGTGGCGTTTCTCGGTTGACATTGGCGTCGACGATCCTTAGTTTGTGTTATATTTATCTTTTATTTTGTAAGACTTCCGCTATGTATTAAATACTCTGATTGTTATGACATTTATCTCTATACACTCTGTTATTATATGTGTTGTCTTCTTTGGCGCATGTATGAGATGCACCTGGCTTTGTTCCTTAAAGCCGGATGTGACAAGAAATTATTTTCTAATCTTGAGAAGTGCAGTTTTTGCACAGACCATGTTGTGTTTCTTGGCTTTGTTGTTTCAGCAAAAGGAATAGAGGTGGATGAATCCAAGGTGAAAGCCATCAAGGATTGGCCAGCTCCAACGAATGTAAGTCAAGTAAGAAGTTTTCATGGTCTTGCTAGGTTTTATAGAAGATTTGTGCGAGATTTTAGTACTATCGCTTCCCCTTTAAATGAATTGACAAAGAAAGGTGTTGAATTTAAATGGGGAAACTCACAAGAAGATGCTTTTCAAGAATTGAAGAAACGTTTGACTGAAGCACCTGTACTTATTCTTCCTGATTTCACTAAAACTTTTGAAGTAGAATGTGATGCTAGTAGGATTGGGATAGGAGGAGTTTTAATGCAACAAGGAAAACCTATAGCATATTTTAGTGAAAAATTGGGAGGTGCTCAATTAAATTATTCTGTGTGTGACAAAGAATTGTATGCTTTGGTCCGAGTGCTTGAAACATGGCAGCACTACTTATGGCCAAAAGAGTTTGTTATTCATTCCGATCATGAAGCTTTGAAGTATTTGAAAGGGCAAGCCAAACTGAATCGTCGCCATGCCAAATGGGTTGAGTTTATCGAAACATTTCCATACATTGTGAAATATAAGAAAGATAAGGACAATGTGGTCGCTGATGCCTTGTCTCGAAGGAATGTGTTGTTGAATCAACTCGAGGTAAAAGTTTTGGGGCTTGAAAATTTGAAAGAAATGTATAATGATGATCTTGAATTTTCAGAACCATACAATCATTGTAGAGATGGAAAAGGTTGGGAAAAATATCATATACATAATGGATTTTTGTTTAGAGCTAACAAACTTTGTGTACCAAATTCTTCGGTTAGATTGCTTTTATTGCAGGAGTCACATGGAGGAGGTCTAACAGGTCATTTTGGACAAAAGAAGACTTATGACATGCTCAGTGAAAATTTCTACTGGCCCAAGATGAGGAGAGACGTCATCAGATTTGTGGAGCGTTGTGTCACCTGTCACAAAGCTAAGTCAAAACTGAACCCTCATGGTTTATATACTCCTTTACCCGCTCCTAAAATTTCTTGGGAAGACATAAGCATGGATTTTATTTTAGGGCTGCCGAAGACTCAAAAAAAGAGAGATTCTATTTTTGTTGTGGTTGATAGATTTTCAAAAATGGCTCATTTTATTCCATGCAACAAGAGCGACGATGCTTCACATGTTGCTAATTTGTTTTTTAGAGAAATCGTGAGACTACATGGAGTGCCCAAAACCATCGTATCTGACCGTGATGTGAAGTTTGTGAGCTATTTTTGGAAGACATTGTGGGCAAAGCTTGGGACTAAACTTTTGTTCTCCACCACATGCCACCCCCAAACTGATGGCCAAACTGAAGTGGTGAATCGTACATTGTCAATGCTGCTGCGAACAATGGTAAAGAAGAACTTGAAGGATTGGGAGGAATGTTTGCCACATGTGGAGTTTGCTTATAATAGGGCAGCACATTCTACAACTAATTTATGCCCCTTCGAAATTGTATATGGGTTCAAACCTATTGCTCCCATAGATTTGTTGCCCCTTCCATTGCAGGAAAGAACCAATATGGAAGCTTCCAAGCGTGCTGCATATATAAAAAAGATACATGAGAAGACCAAGGAAGCAATTGAGCTCAAAGCAGTGCGCAAGGCTGCAAGTATGAACCAGCATAGGAAGAAAGTGTTATTTGAACCGGAGGACTTGGTCTGGATTCACTTGCGCAAGGAGCATTTTCCTGATCAGCACAAATCCAAATTGATGCCACGAGAGGATGGTCCATTTTGAGTTCTTGCCAAGATCAATGATAATGCATACAAGATAGATCTTCCACCAAGCTATGGCGTGAGCAACACGTTCAATGTTGCTGATCTCTTACCATATATAAGTGAAGACACTTCAGAGTCGAGGACGACTCCTTTTCAAGGGGAGGAGGTTGATATGACCATGCCATTAAGCAATACATTACAACCCCCAAGTCATACTACATCAACTTAAGTACAACCAACATCATCACCAACCCAAGCCTTTGATGGACCAATTACACGTAGCCGAGCTAAGAAGCTACAGCAAGAGGTGCACGTGCTACTTTATGAATTTCAATTAAACACTAAAAAGAACTTTATGCTACCTAAGTCATGTATGTTGATATTACTTAGGTTCACCCAAGAGGAAGGACAAAACATATCAAGGACGAGTCAACAAGAAGAGCTATGTCCGAGTCAGTCCAGCGCAACAGAACCATCTAGAAGAAACAGTCATATCTTTTGATTCCCAAAAGCTATGAAGGCCCATAAGTACTTTTTGGAAAGCTCTTGAAGTCTAGTTTCCAATGCTTCTACAGCCGACTTAACCACATCTACCAGAAAGGCAGCCGACCTACTTTAGTGCTGACTGGTCAGAAGGTCAATAGTCTGCTTGATGACCATGTTTTTGTATTAAACTGCATCATTCTATGAAGTTTCATTAAGCATGCTATATATGGTGAGAAAGCTTATCAAGTTAGCTTTCCAATGCAATCGGTCCCACGTCATTTGAATATTCCTAGAAGAAGTTATTGTCAAAATACTGAAGGCTGCGCAGAAGTCAAACAGCTACACGGAAATCAGCTCTGCAGATCCCCCGAAGAGGCTCCTTCACATTAGCACGTGAAAATACTTTTGTTTCGTGTTTATACCTCGCTAAGGCTGGTTGTTACTAGTATAAATACCCCCCTATGTCTATGATGTAAGGCAGCTTATGATAATCTAAAACAGAACCCTTTTGTTCAACTGTGTGCTAACAAATATTGAGAGTGATCTCTACCCCTTTGCTCTTGTGAATTCCTTCGCGGGATTGCAGAAGCGGCGGCTTCATCCGCTCCCAATTGGTGCTCCTACTCCCTTCGAGGTCTCCTCGATTGATTGTAGGCTGTGTTGGTTGGTTATTTGAGAGTGTGGTTGGGCGAATCCTCAATTCAGGCTGCCGGTTAAAGACGGTGGTTGGCTTCGAGTTTTATTTGTTAGGTTGCACTAGTTATCGCTGCTTGCAGCAAGTTATCTTGGCTTCTTCGAAGCTAGTTATCTAGAGATTGATCCTACATCGTGAAGATCGGGCATCGTGACGCATCACGAAGGGTAAAAAAAGTGAAGGTTCTGACCCACCGACCGCGGTATATTGAATCGGCCGTAGTGCCTAAATTTGGCGAAGAGGCCTCTTCAACTGCCGAAGCAAGGCAAGCTACTCCGACTACGCAGAGCGTTGAAGAGCCGACTGTAGTGCCGAAGGTACCTACAGTCGGGCCAGCCGAAGCTAAAAATGATAAGGCCGAAGAGCCACAGGTGGAAAAATAGAGAAAATGCAAGAAATTTTGAGCCCACCAGCTGAGGCAAAATTGCCAAATGTGCAAAAGGCTTCTGCCGCAACTCCCAAGAGGAGGAGAATAGCCAGCATGCTGGATGCTATCTTGGAGACTACGAAGGCCTTGAGCCCTGGACCTATTAAGAAGAAAACTGAAGCTGCCAAAGTCCAAGACGAGGCCGAAGCTGGGCCTTTAGCGCCTGCTGGGATAAAGGCTGTCCTGCCTGAAGGTAATGCTGATCAACAAACTGCAGATACCGGCATGGCAGCAAGGCAAGTCATGGCAGAAAAAGCAAAACCTTCTATCCGAAAGGATGAAGGATATTGACTATATTTTTTCGACATGCTTCGGGTAAAAAGTTATCCGAAGAAGAAATCGTGGAAGCAAATATCCGAAAGGAGCCTTAGTGTTTAACGGCAGTAATGAAGATGATTTCCTGTACTGTCACCCGGATAACAAAGAAATATCCATTTGCCGGGAGATAGCTAAAAGTATGGGATTTCCGAAACTTGAAGAAGGCCTTTCGGTTATGTCGAAGGATGATCTTGCTGATAGCTTAGCATACAATAGTATAAAGGTATGTGAGTTAACCTTGAAGTTAGGAATGAAGTATTCTATTTGTCATGCTTAGTTATTTCTTCTTCTTCGTAGGGTTTAATTCTTAGTAATGCCTTGAGGGCACAGAAAAGCGCTGAAGACGAAGGTTGTACAATAGCCCTCAACAACCTTCGCTCAGAGGTGATTGAGCTAAGAAATGAAGGTCTAGAGAAAGACAAGATTTTGGTTTCATTGGTAAATAAAATAAAAGAAGACGAAGCTCAACAGAAAGCTCAAGCCAAAGCCTAGAAAGCTGAGATTGAAGACCTTCGGAGACAACTGGCCGAAGTTAATGAGAGGTGCGCGCTTGCACAGGCTGACGAAGAGATCAGTGAATACTGGAAAAATAAGCTAGAGAAAAATGTTGAAGAACTTCACGAATCCAAGGAAAGGTGCTTTGAGAAATCCTTGGATTGCATGAAAAAAATTAAAAACTAGCTTCGCCAAAGTGGGCGCATACCCTTCTGAAGAAAATTTCATACGAGGCGACCCCGAGGGCATTGTTGAATAGATAAGTGGAGAAGCTGAAGCCTTCGAGGAAATATTAAGTGATCGTGGGGATATTTGTGCCTTCTCCGGCGCTCGGGGAATCGTAGCTATTTTGGAGAAGGCCGGATGTGATCATGTTAAGGCTATAGCCCATACCGAAGCTGCCTTCTCCACAGACGATACAAAGGATCCTTCAGCCGAAGTGACCTTAATAGGCGAGAAATTTTACTCTAATGTCTGGGTGAACGGTGGCCGAGAGCTGGCCAGCGAAATTATAAAGAAGAATGAAAAAGACACCCATGATGCCCGGGCAGAAGCAAAACGAGCTGAAGAGGCTGCTGAACGCGAGAGACGTATAGGTAATGTTTTTTGTTATTTTTGGCTTCAGTACTTGCTTTGTGGCTTCGAACTAATTAGTTTACCTACTTCAGCTGAACTATCCCCGACACCGGAGCCGTAGAATCCTCTAGCTGATCCAGAAATGAAGGAAGCATTGGATATCGTAGGCGTGGCAAACTCCATTATCGATGAAGTCGTCGATAAACTTTTGAACGAAGTTGCAGAAAAAGTCCTTAGAGAAGAATAGATTCTACTGTAATAGTATTTTGAAATGCTTGATGTATGGAACAACTGGAAGAAGATTAAGCTTCTATTGTAACAAAACTATGTAACATTTGATGTGTGTAACAACGAATCTAATATGTAAATTGTTGTAATTTATTTCTTTGCGATGCATGAAACATACACACATACCACTTTTTGAGCCTTCAGCAAAAAAACACCTTCCCTTCTTTTCATGCTTCGTAAAGAAGGACACCCCTTCTAGGGCAAATCTGATAGAATTGACACCCGAAGCTTGCTTCGTGTCTTAGCACATTTTTATTCAACCAAAGTATTTCCGAAGGTTTTCTTCGTATCCAATCTTTCTGTTGATGCCATATGATGTATGATGTGATGCTATGCTGAATGATGCGATGGTATGATGCAATATGATGATGCTTTAACACCCACACATGCGCCCACATTGGTACATGGAAGACTGCATCCCCTTAGGAACATCTTTTGAGTCTAAGCTCTGCATTCCCTTAGGAACGTCTTTTGAGCTTCTTCATCTTCTATTTCGGTGACATAAGTTCTGCATCCCCTTAGGAACGACTTTTGAACTTCTTCGCCTTCTATTTTGGAGGTATAAGTTCTACATCCCCTTAAGAATGACTTTTGAACTTCTTCACCTTATATTTCGGCGGTATTTGGCTCTGCATTCCCTTTGGAATGACTTTTGAGCAGAAAACTTACGCTGCGCTCCCTTAGGAACGACTTTTTGTAGCTTCGTCAATTTTAGCTCTGCATTCCCTTAGGAACGACTTTTGAGCAGAAAACTTACGCTGCGCTCCTTTAGGAACGACTTTTTGTAGCTTCGTCAATTTTAGCTCTGCATTCCCTTAGGAACGACTTTTGAGCTTTGAGAATTATTTCGTTTCTTTAAGAGTCGTCTTTCAAGCTTCGTAAATTTATGAAGAAGATATATTTCATTCTGGTGTAGGCATCGTAATTACAAGAAACTGAAACTGAGTTTTTCATTACTTATTTCTCATACAAAAAGTAAAAATGGCATAAAAGATAAAAGTACTTTAGAAGTAGGATATTCCTTAGTATATATGCTTCGATTCTGGCACAGTGCTGTTGACTGTACGAGCTTCGGACTCCTCCCTAAAATTGCGTTGCTGTTGGGAGTGCTGGCGCCCTTCTGGCTGCTGGCCTTGAGTATGAGTAGGTGGCAATGGTGGTGGTGGTGGAAGCTGAGGCCAGGAAGCTTGTGAATGGCTTGCAGAAGCAACAGAAGTTGCAGGTTGATTACCCATATATTCTGGTATGTAGGGAGAGTAGCATGAAGTAGTATGTAAGACCTGCTTCGGCTGATTCTGTCGAGCTTCTGCTTCGGCAATCTCTTTTTGCTTGTGAATGGTAATTTGGCACGTTCTTGTAGTGCGGCCCATCTCTTCACCATAGAATAAGCAATAAATTTTCCTGGGCTAATCCCCATATCTTCCTTCGAAGCCCCTGCCACCTCTACACCTTGGAGCTGGTGGCCTAAAGGAGCTTTGCTGCTGTCCTGAAGACTGTGAACTGTGTTGTGGTCTCTAAAACTGACTTCCTTTGTCATCATTCTGACTGGAGTTGTGGATTGATCTGACATGCCTAGGGTGGATTCTCCCTCCGAAGCCCCTAGTCATCTCAGAAAACCTATAAGCTTCTTACCTTCTTTGGCGGAAATCATTATCAGCCCGGATGTACTCATCCATCTTCTGAAGCAGCTTCTCCAGAGTCTGGGGATGTTTTTTGGCGAAGTATTGAGTCGTGGGTCCTGGCCGAAGACCCTTAATCATGGCCTCAATGACGATTTCATTGGGCACTGTAGGCATTTGTGCCCTCAGGCGCAAGAACCTTCGGACATACGCCTGAAGGTACTCCTCATGGTCTTGTGTGCACTGGAACAAGGCCTGAGCAGTAACCGGCTTCGTTTGGAACCCTTGAAAACTGGTGACCAGCATGTCCTTAAGCTTTTGCCATGACATGATTGTCTCTGGCCGGAGAGAAGAGTACCATGTCTGGGCCACACTTCGGACTGCCATGACGAAGGACTTTGCCATGACAGCGGCGTTGCCTCCATATGAGGATATTGTTGCTTCATAGCTCATCAAAAATTGCTTGGGGTCTGAGTGCCCATCATACATGGGAAGCTGGGGTGGCTTGTATGATGAAGGCCATGGTGTAGCCTGTAGCTCTGCTGACAGAGGAGAAGCATCATTAAAAGTAAAATTTCCATGGTGGAAATCATCATACCAAACATCATCACATAGGAACTGTCCAGGTGAAGCTCTGTGCATTGAGGCCGCCGATCCTGGTCATCTTGGGTGAGATGACGCATTTCCTCGGTGGCTTCGTCGATCTTCCTTTGAAGATCAGCAAGACGAAGCATCTTCTCCTTCTTCCTTTGGACCTGTTGGTGAAAGGCTTCGAGATCCCTGATCTCTTGGTCCAACTCTTTGTCGTGAGGCGTCGGACTTGTAGCCTTCCCTTTTTGGCTTCGTGCTTCGCGCAATGTGTCTTGGTTGACATCTAGTGGCTGCAGTGCAGCCCCTAGCCCTGAAGCTTTCTTCGGCGGCATGACAAAGGTCGTAGCTTGCCAAAGGTGGTCAAATGAGTTCACCAAAGGTGGGCGCCAATGTTGGGGGCTTGTTCTCAAATGCTATGAATCAAGAACAAGGCAACACAAAATATTAATGATTAAAGTCCTTCATCCTTCGAAGCATTATCTCCCTTAGGACATAATGATCTTCAGATGAAGGTTGAGAAGGGTGTACCTTCATCATCACAGTGTATCATAATAGAAGAGCATGTGAGACATAAGAGGTATCATGAATAATCATATGACATCATAAATATTTCTTTTATTTATCATCATGAATGAATATAAACAATATTGAATTACGTTTGTACCTTCAGCTTAATAGAAGGCAAAAGTCCGGATGCGACTGCACAAGTGAATACCAGTCAGCGTGAACAGTACGGTACTACTGTTCATCTATTTACAGACACAGGACGCAGCCTATGTAAATTACATTCATGCCCCTGACATTTACTGTTGACTTAAGGATAGTCTATCAAGGACTAGACAGCCTTTTCCCTTTTAGGTCGGTTCCATTTTCTTCTGCTAAGCCGAAGCTTCTCCATTGGTAGCTTCGGAACTGGTTCACCCTTCTCCCGATCCGTGCCTTTTACATCGTGTACAGCTTCATCCCAAGGCCGAAGGTCTCTGTACATGTATTGTACTTGGAAAACATGTTAGTCGTGTTTTTGAGGACCTTCGGAAGACGAAGGCCCCCAACTGTGGCGGAACAGCCCGAATTATTCCAACTTAAGTGCCCAGGCCCTGCCTTAGAGGCTAGACCACACTTAAATGGGAATAACCCGTCAATCCCTCGGATCTAGTCTGACACGGCCACTGACAGGATCAAGTACCACAATCTCACTCGATGGTGAGTCACAGAGCAAATACAATAAAGCATAAAACCATACATGGAAAAGTGTTAAATTATTACATCATCATTGTCATCATCGGAGTTTTTGCAAAAGTGACCATCAATGTTCTGAAGTGCAGCGGAAATAAACTAACGGTAAATAAAACGAGAGATGGGGAAGCCTGTCCCATCACTCCTCATGATCCTCCTCAGCCGAGGCAGGGTCCCACTCGACAGTCCAACCCGGTGGCAGGGTGGATGGCCAAGTCACTCCAGCAGCCATTTCCTCCAGAGAACCTGTAAAATTATGCCACAAGCAAGGCTGAGTATACTAATACTCAGCTAGACTTACCCGGTGTGAGGAGTCTATACCCCTCTACCTCTAGACATGCAGCTGTTTGGCTGTGGGGTTTGGTTGCCAAAAGCACTAGCTGAGTTTCTAAATCAAGGTTTTAATTTTGTCAAAATTAAGTGTGACTCTCTTAAGGCTAAAAGTGTACTATCTACTCATACATAGTAGCAAGCATTTTTAGCAATTAACATCTTGTATCATCTCATCACAGTTTCACTTCTTACTCAATGCAGTACAATGGATCAAGCAGTCTCATTAGCTGCGAGAAGCAGACGATTCGAATCGAGTTTTTATCCTTGCAAGGTAAACCTAAACACACGACATGCAGGGGCACTCCGTCCCCACACACATCAACCGTCCCCATCGATTCCCCGTCAGCAGATCAGGGCTCACCGCCTTGGCGTACAATGCCTCACTGACCCCGACTGGCCGTCGTGCAGTGACCGCACTTGTACCCACCATAACCGGAATGGGAGACTACGTCTCAGGTCGCGTGAGGGGTAAAGTCTACTGCCAGGTTCAATCAGGTACTAGGCTTACTGATTTACCATATTTCTCGGTATGTGTTTAGTACGTTCAAACGCTTGACACAGGTATCCGCACGTTAATCCTTATTCCATTTTCCATCTCGTGGGCAACCAATCCCCATGGATTGTTGTCCACTAACTAGTATCATGATAGTGTGAAAGTGGGTACAATCAATTTCCTGATCTCGCGCGAGTGCTAGAAAAATCACTCGTCTTCTACCGAGATCCTAATTAAATAAAGCAACTACTCGACCTAGCATACTAGTATCCATCTCAAAGGGAATCCTGAGGTAATGCAACTAGGGTTTCAACCAATTCCTACACCTAAGTGCACAATCAATCCTACAATCAATAAGTTAAGTAAAATAGCATAAATAACAGGTTATGCATAAACCGGGGCTTGCCTTCCAAAGCAGTGGCAGGCAGGTCCTCTGGTGCAGGCTCTGGTGCTGGATCTGGGGCAACCTCCTGGGCAGCTCCTTGCTCCGGCACGAGGATGTACTCTCTGTCAGCAAGATTACAGTCTATCGAAATGCAATGAACATGTATGTCATGATTATGCAAGATTTAAGAACATTAAACTACAGAAATTAAGTCAAGAATTAACTTAGGGTTCCTTGGCTATGTGGGTCTTCTAGTGGTATATATAGACTTATTACCTTTTTTGTTTTAGGTTTTCTTTTAGGACAACATAGTGGATTTACATTGCCTTTATGGATTTCAGTGGACAATTTACAAAGGTCTTAGGAAGACATTAATTTCCATCATCCATTTTCCTTTCTTTAATTTCCATCTAGGGTTTCTAGTATAGGTTTGAACTATGACAGTATTTTAAAAATTTCCAAAAATTCTGTAAAAATTACAGTGGGTTGTCACTGGCTATCCTAGCTTGTTTTAAGAATTTGAGGTTTAGAGTACAAAAGCTAGGCTTTAAACAAAAATAACAATAGTTAGGCAAAATGGGCCACTTTACACTACAAGTCTTTTATTTAAGTGGGTCCTGACCTAAGGGTTATTTTTGTTGGCCTCTAACAGTGATACTAAGCTCTGGTACCAAAAATGGCAGAGAGCAACATGATGGTTAATTAATGATGGATTTCTAAAGTTTGGTGCAAAAAGGATGCTAGAACTAACTTGTCATTTGAAAAATATCAAACAACAGATTTCAGATTTTTCTTAAGTTCTTATTATCAAAACATTAGTTATCCTAAGGTTTGGGGAGGTTTCACCTTAGGGTTATTTTTGTAGGGTTTTTCTAAGTTATCCTTATTTTATTCATTTAAAAGGTATCTTTCTTATCTTACACTACAACAGGGTATGATATATTTTTCCAGTGAACTACATTGACTAAGTATCTCAACAAAAATAGGGGTGCCCTCTGGTTCATTATTTATGTCACTTTTTCTATTTTTCTTAACCTTAAGCATATTATGGAATAAGGGGTAAAAACTAACTTAATGAAATGGACAGAGGGGTTTAACATTTTTAACTAGGTCAGTAGGTAGATATAGACTTCTCCAAATTTTTCCAACCCTAGTTAAATAGTACAACCATTTTTCTTGCTATTATTAAGCTTTTGGTCAAAGCTAAAATTAAATCAGAACCTTATATTGTTCTCTAGTACTTATGGGGTTTTATATTTTTCTTAGACAGGTTACATTATTTAGAGTCTGGCAAAATTAGTTTGACCAAATTTGGATAAACCAAACAGAAGTTATGGGTTTTTAAAGTTTCTGTTTGAATTTAAATCAGGTTTTAATAAAGTTTTTTTTGAAAAAGCAGTTTGCGCCGAGGTCCCTGGGTTTAAACCGAATCAAACCTCACAGATCTACCCTCGCGCCACTATTCCCCTGAGTCTCTGACATTTCACTTAACCCCCTGGCTTTCTCTCCCTCTCACCCGCAGTCCCTCCCCCAACTGAAACAGTAGCCGCGGAAAAGAAAAGGATGGCGCGGCTTACCGGCGTCGAGGGAGGCCCGGCGAGGTGGTCAGTGACGTTCCGGAGGTCGCGACGGTCACGTCGATGTGCGGGTCGTCGCCGGAGGTGGTCGGAGTCACCCTGGCCACGAGCACAGGCGGCGGGGGTCGACGGCGGCGCCTGCTCCGGCCAAACGACGGCGGTAGAGTTCAATTAGGGTGCACGAGGAGCTTCATGGAGGTCTAAGGAGTCTAACCGTGCAAGGAATCGAAGAGAGACTCATCGTGCACCTCGGTCCACGGTTGCCGGCGGTCGGGTGAAGTCCGGTGACCTTGTTCCGGCGCCTCCGGTGAAGCAGAGCCCGATTCTTTGCTCGGGGAGCTTCACTGGTGGATGCACACTCGTGTCCGAGGGTTGGATGGGACTGTGGAAGGCTAGGCTGGCCGGTCTACGGCGGCAGTGGCTCGGGTGGCCGCGGGCATGTCGCGCACGGGCAAACGGCGGTGAACTGAGCTCCGGTGAGACTTGAGCGCGTGCGGAGGGGTACGGCCAAGGCTCCTGGGCGTTTTATAGGCGCGGACGCGGACCAGGGCGCTGGCTTGGCTCGAGCGCGGCGCGGGGCTCGCGGGGGCGCGCGCGGGCGTGCTCTGGCGCGGCAGAACGCGTCGAACACGTGGCGGTTTGTTTCTTCCATTGTTCAAACGTCGGCAGAGGTTGCAAACGTGCGAATCTTTGCAAAGGTTCGGCGCAGACCTCTTCCTGGCACCTAGGGCTGTCACTCAACTGTGAGACGTCGGGGCAGATATGGCCTAGGGAGGGAGATCTTTGGATGCCAAATCAGGTGTGTCACACTGGGCACTTCGCGACAAAAGCCATGCCATGGCATGTCAAACGTCCGAGTCTCGGGCTCAACTTTTTCCAGTGGGTGCCCTAGGTGGTATGCCACGTTTTTGGTATAGAACACAAGTGGATTTGATGCCATCTTCAAGGTGAACACGGTTGATCCTTAAACTAGGGTTAAAAATGGACTTAGAGAGAAATAGAGAGCTCTAGCTCTCTCTCCACTTAGAGATTTGATTTGGGGTTTCTCCAGGGGCCTTTTTGCAATATTTTCTTCTTCTAATTGCTGGTTATAAGGTTGCTTAGGGTTGGGTTAAAGATCACTCATGTTTTGCACATTTGCTCACTTTCTTCTTCCTCTCATCCATGGCTTTGGAAAGGAGGGTTCAAGAGGGGTCTAGGTTTCCCCCCTTTCTTACCCAATGTAGCAAGTGCACCAAAGCTTAAATGATGCCCTTGGGTCCTTAGAATTCTTGGTTAACACATAATCTCCAAGGTTCTTTGCTATCTTCAAGTTATTTCCACATGTGATCACAATCCTTAGCATTCAGGGTAGGTTCTAGTCATGGTAACACCTGAGGTGTTACAGCCCTCCCCCCTTAAGGGAATCTTGTCCCGAGATTTTAGGTAGAGTCCCTTGGAGGGTGCTTGAAGGTGTGTTGGTGCTACTCTCCCTTTATGCTCAAGTTTCACTTTCTTAACTGTTCTTCGAATGTTATCCTCTTTGCAACTTCAGAAGGAAGCCCTTCTTAAGTTAATTCCACAACTTAGACTATTCTTGTTATCTAAGTTTTTCTTATAATTGACTTCAAAGGGCAGGTGGGGGGGGGGTGGGGCTTCTGGGTTACGTACCGACTCCTTTGGGCAGAAAGTCGGGGAAGCGAGAGCGTAGAAAATCCTCCGTTTCCCATGTAGCTTCTTCCGCTGGATGATGACTCCACTGAATCTTATACATTTTGATTGATCTTGCCCGAGTTAATCTTTCCTTCTGATCCAATACCTTGACAGGGTACTCTTGGTAGGACAAGTCTGGTTCTATCTCAATGTCCGGTTCCGGTAGCACTTCAGTGGGTAGACGAACACATTTCCGCAGCTGAGATACATGGAACACATTGTGAACTGCTGACATGCGGGGTGGCAATTCCAATTGGTAAGCTACGGGTCCACAACTTGCCTTGATCTTATAGGGTCCAATGTAACGAGGGGCTAACTTGCCCTTGATCCCGAATCTCTGGACACCCTTGGTTGGTGATATCTTAAGATAGACATGATCTCCCACCTCAAACTGTAGAGGCTTCCGCCTTTTGTCATGATAACTCTTTTGTCTGGCCTGAGCAGCTTCTAGGTTCTTCTTGATAATTCTAACCTTTGCCTCTGCTTCAAGCACCAAATCTGGCCCATAAACTTCCCTCTCTCCTGCTTGAGACCAATTTAGCGGGGTCCTACACCTTCTCCCATATAATGCCTCAAAGGGTGCCATCTTCAGACTGGACTGATAGCCTCTGCCAAAGACAGACACTTGTCCCAATCCTTTCCATAATGTAGTGCGCATGCCCGCAACATGTCTTCCAAAATCTGATTCACCCTTTCTGTCTGGCCATCTGTTTGCGGGTGATATGCTGAGCTTCGGATTACTTGGGTCCCAAGTGATTCTTGCAATTTCTCCCAAAAGCGTGCCACAAACAGTGCTCCTCTGTCAGATATAATGGTCTTTGGTATACCATGCAATCTTACTATCTGATCAACATAAATTTCTGCGTACTTCTCTGTCTTGTGGGTGGTGTGCACTGGCAAGAAATGAGCAGTCTTGGTCAATCTGTCCACAATGACCCAAATAGAATCATGGTGCCTGGAGGTATTGGGTAATCCTACTATGAAATCCATGCAAATGTCCTCCCATTTCCAAGATGGTATGGGAAGGGGTTGCAAAGGACCTGCTGTCTGCAAGTGACTGGCCTTGATTCTCTGGCAAGTGTCACACTCTGATACGTACTTGGCAATTTCCCTCTTCATCCTGGTCCACCAATACAGAGATCTGAGATCATGGTACATCTTGTTGCTACCAGGGTGCATGGAGAACTTGGAAAGGTGAGCTTCATCCAATATCTTCTTTCTGAGTTCTGGGTCCTTGGGAACAACCAATCGATCTCCAAACCATAAAATTCCCTTGCTGTCCTGACGGAAACACTTGTACTTTTCTGCCTTTTGCTTGATCATTCCTTTGATAACCTGGACTGCCTTGTCCCCAATCTGTGCCCGGACTATCTGTTCTTGCAATGTGGGCTCCACTGAAATATAACTCAATCCACCGGAAGGAACCACTTCTAGGTTCAGCTTGCACAACTCATCACACAAGGTGGCAACTCTCACACCCATGTTCAAACAATTGCACTGAGCCTTTCTGCTCAAGGCATCTGCCACAACATTTGCCTTGCCAGGATGGTAATGCATTTCCAAGTCATAATCCTTGATTAGTTCCAACCATCTCCTCTGCCTCATGTTCAGATCAGCCTGAGTGAAAATATATTTGAGGCTCTTATGATCAGTGTAGATGTTGCAGTGAGCTCCCATCAAATAGTGTCTCCATATCTTAAGGGCATGAACCACTGCTGCCAATTCCAGATCATGTGTAGGGTAGTTCTGCTCATGGGGTCTGAGGGCCCGGGAAGCATAAGCAATAACTCGGTTATCTTGCATCAAGACACAACCCAATCCGGTACCAGAAGCATCACAATAAACTTCAAATGGCTTGGTATTATCTGGCTGAGCTAGCACTGGAGCTGTTGTCAAATGTTGCCTCAAGGTATGAAAAGCATCTTCGCACTTTTGGCTCCACTCAAATCTGACTCCCTTCTTCAACAATTCAGTCATTGGTTTGGCAATTCTGGAGAAATCCGGAATAAATCGTCGATAATACCCTGCCAGTCCCACAAAACTCCGAATCTGCCTCACTGTAGTCGGGGGTTTCCAATTCATCACCTCCTGTACCTTTTCAGGGTCAACCGATATCCCATCCTGAGAAATTGTGTGACCCAAGAATTTAATCTCCTTCAGCCAAAATTCACATTTTGACAACTTTGCATAAAGACGGTGATCGCGCAGTCGCTGAAGTACGATGTGCAGATGCTCAGTATGCTCGTCTTCATTCTTGGAATAGACCAGAATATCATCAATGAAAACGACCACGAATTTGTCCAACTCTGGCATAAACACTGAGTTCATCAAGTACATAAAGTAAGTCGGGGCATTGGTCAGCCCAAAAGACATCACCAAAAACTCATAGAGCCCATATCTGGTTGAAAAGGCCGTCTTGGGAATATCGCTGGCACGGATCTTGATCTGATGGTATCCTGAGCGAAGGTCTATCTTGGAGAATACCTTGGCTCCCACCAACTGATCGAACAGAACATCAATGCGGGGTAATGGGTATTTGTTCTTGATAGTCACCGCATTGAGAGGGCGGTAGTCAACACACATCCTCAAGATTTCATCCTTTTTCTTCACAAATAATGCCGGACATCCCCATGGTGAAGTACTTGGGCGAATGAACCCCTTGTCCAACAATTCTTGCAATTGTTTCTTCAATTCTGCCAATTCCACGGGAGGCATCCTATAGGGTCTCTTGGAGATAGGAGCAGTCCCGGGTTGCAATTCGATGGCGAACTCAATATCTCGGTCAGGTGGCATCCCTGGCAATTCATCCGGAAAAACATCCGGATAGTCACAGACCACTGGGATCTTTTCCACTGGGGATTCTATCATAACAAATGCACATGAGCGGGTGCATCCCTGGTCAGGCAGATATAGTGTGGTTGCTCCACAAGTTGGTGAGTGCACTTCAATGGCCCTAGCTGCAATATCAATAACTGCTTGGTGCCTGGCTAACCAGTCAGTTCCCAGTATAATATCTACGCTGTCCAAACCCAAAATGAGGAGGGTGGTCTTAATTGTAATACTACCAAACCTTATGGGCACATGCCGGTTGACTTGATAGGTGGCAACCCTGCCTCCTGGTGTTGAAATTGTGATACCCCCATTGGTGTGGTGAAAAGGCAACTGGCATTTGGCACTAAACTTGGCACTGATAAAACTATGTGAAGCACCGGAATCAAAAAGAACAATAGCAGGATAATTTAAAACTATAAAGATACCAGTCATGACGGGTGCTCCCTCTGGAATGTCTGCCATGGTAGTGAAGTTCAGCTTGCCCTGCCTTACTTGCACCTTCTGTCTCTTGCCTTGGTTCTGATTGACATTCTGCCCCTGCCTCTGCTGGTTTCTGGGGCAATTCTTGGCATAATGCCCAGTGCTGCCACAAGTGAAACACCTGTTATCATTGGCCTGGTGGTACTGCTGCTGCTGATTGTTCCTCTGAGCTGGAAACTGGGCGCGGCTGGGTGCCTGCTGCTGCTGCGGTGGCCTGATCACCCATCTCCCTTGCTGCTGCTGAGGTCCCTTGTTCTGCGTGTCAGACACAATCCTGAAGCGCTGTGGCTGAACTGAGGGTCCTGCCACAGGGGTCTTCCTCTTCTTCTCTGCCTGTCGAGCTAAGATGCAGTCCTCCTGGGAGATAGCCATGTTGACCAACTCATTGTAACTGTTGGCCCTGACGGTGTTGAGACGGTCACGGAGCTTGGTGCTGAGCCCCCGTCTGAACCTGTCTCGCTTCTTCTCATCCGTGTCTGCATGGTATCCAGCATACTGGCACAAATCATTGAAGGCCTAGGCATACTGCAACACTGTCCTGCTACCCTGAGTGAGTGCCAGAAACTCATTGAGCTTCCGGTCCGTGATGCCAGCTGGAATATGGTGCCCTCTGAAAGCTGCCTTGAACTCCCTCCATTCCACTTCTCTACCTTCTGGCTGCATGGCAAGAAAATGGTCCCACCAAGTCCTCGCGGGTCCGCGAAGCTGCTGGGTGGCGAACCTGACCTTGGTGACCTCTGAGCAAGCTCCATGGAGCAGTGGGAATTTGGATTCCACCACCCTCAACCACACATCTGCATCAAGTGGGTCCTCGGCCCTTGTGAACAGTGGGGGCTGCGTGCTGAGGAACTCCTGATAGGTAGCCGCCGCGGGGTGACGCTGATGGTCTCCACCACCATAGTGCTGTGGTGGTGGCTGACGCTGAGCCAGCTGCCTCAAGATCTCATTCTGCTGAGCCATGAGCTCCTGCAGAGTGGGAGGCGGTGGCGGTGGAGGAACGTGCTCATTCTGACCACGGCGCGCTCTCCCAGCCATCTGAAAAATCACATGGTTGCTTAATAACACATCTCCAATTTTAAGGTTTAAACACGGTAGGGGAGTTATAGCAATTTAACAGATTCCTCATAAAACAAAACAAAAACATAAACCTCCCGTCCAAATTTAAACTGCCATTAATCATCCCTGAACCTCCAAAAGAGTTTAACACGGTTACATCAATGATCCAAAAGACTCAACTCTACCTAGCCTAGTACCCTAAGGGTGCAAAAGCTAAGCTAGTGGCGAGGAGTCCAACTATCATCAACCTCTAGGATTAGCCTGGCATCTAATGAGCGAACGAGGCAACGCTGGACTCGGGGGAAGGGGGTCTCTCTGAGCCAGCGGTGTCTACACTGGAAGCAGGCTCCTCCCCTCCCTCGATGTCAACGTCCTCGTCAGCCTCCTCACCATGGATCTCTTGGTGATGCATGTCTAGGTGCTCATTTGCCTCTGCTAGCTGCTGCTGAGTGTTGAGGAGCTGGTCTTCGAGAACCTCGATGGTGTTCTCCCGGGTGCCCACTAGTTCTTCCAACTCATGAATCTCACCAGACAGCTGCTCCACTTGCAAATCTTTTTCCACGAGCTCCTGGGACAAGTCCACCACGAGCTCCTCCCTGTTGTCCAAGGTGATCTTGGTTGCCTCTAGTAGTGCCATCAAATGAGACATGGCCTCCCCACGCATCACTTGCAGACGATACAGAGCGTTCATGCATCGTACCGACAAGTGAGCGGTGTGGCCTAGGTAGAGAGCCCAGATGTCCTTGGCATGCTCCACCCGATCCTTCCACATCGGGTCGTCCTCCTTCTCCGCAGGGAACAACCCAATGGGGTGGGTAGCCAGCTCCAAGGGATGGAATCCGCAGAAGGTAGTCAGTCCATGCAGAGCGATTGCCTCGATTGTGTCCTCCGCTCGGTACCCGAAAGACTCAGAGTCCAAGGAGCGCCAGCCTGGCTGCAGGGGATGAGGCTCCAAGGTCATCCTCACCCTACAGCGAGGCGCCCGGTGCTTCTCGAACTGCTGCACCGCGTACTGAGGGGGTGTCAAGTATCCTGCCCCCTGGAGTACCTCCCACAAGATGCGGGGAAAACCCTCTCGTGCAAGTCCGTCAGTGTGGGTCAGTACATTTCCGTCATCGGAGGATCCGTGGGAAGTCATCTGTGTACGGTTAAGCGTAAGTAAAAGAAAAAGAATTACAAAAAGAACAAGGAAAATAAAACTCAGCCGGTCTCTAGTTGAAAGAAAAAAAAAGGCATTGGGGACCTGGTTGGTTGTTATCTCATTTTTAAGTCTTTTTACTCAGTTACCCATTTGCTTAATTAAGAATGCATGCATGCGCGTCCTGAACGACCTCTCCAGAAGATAAAAAGGAATAGGGAAGAACTCCCATCCTTTAAAAAGTGGCCTATAGGGCCTAGTCACTTAGCCACCTAACTACCCATCTATTTCCTAAGGCTTCACGTCCTAGGTCTATCCTGCTCGTCCTACGATCTATCCAACATTGTTCCTATCAAATTTTACTTTAGAAAAGGGATGGCATTTATGGTTTATTGATTCCTCTGTGGTGGTACAAGCTCCGATACCAGCTGTGGCGGAACTGCCCGAATTATTCCAACTTAAGTGCCCAGGCCCTGCCTTAGAGGCTAGACCACACTTAAATGGGAATAACCCGTCAATCCCTCGGATCTAGTCCGACACGGCCACTGACAGGATCAAGTACCACAATCTCACTCGATGGTGAGTCATAGAGCAAATACAATAAAGCATAAAACCATACATGGAAAAGTGTTAAATTATTACATCATCATTGTCATCATCGGAGTTTTTGCAAAAGTGACCATCAATGTTCTGAAGTGCAGCGGAAATAAACTAACGGTAAATAAAACGAGAGATGGGGAAGCCTGTCCCATCACTCCTCATGATCCTCCTCAGCCGAGGCAGGGTCCCACTCGACAGTCCAACCCGGTGGCAGGGTGGATGGCCAAGTCACTCCAGCAGCCATTTCCTCCAGAGAACCTGTAAAATTATGCCACAAGCAAGGCTGAGTATACTAATACTCAGCTAGACTTACCCGGTGTGAGGAGTCTATACCCCTCTACCTCTAGACATGCAGCTGTTTGGCTGTGGGGTTTGGTTGCCAAAAGCACTAGCTGAGTTTCTAAATCAAGGTTTTAATTTTGTCAAAATTAAGTGTGACTCTCTTAAGGCTAAAAGTGTACTATCTACTCATACATAGTAGCAAGCATTTTTAGCAATCAACATCTTGTATCATCTCATCACAGTTTCACTTCTTACTCAATGCAGTACAATGGATCAAGCAGTCTCATTAGCTGCGAGAAGCAGACGATTCGAATCGAGTTTTTATCCTTGCAAGGTAAACCTAAACACACGACATGCAGGGGCACTCCGTCCCCACACACATCAACCGTCCCCATCGATTCCCCGTCAGCAGATCAGGGCTCACCGCCTTGGCGTACAATGCCTCACTGACCCCGACTGGCCATCGTGCAGTGACCGCACTTGTACCCACCATAACCGGAATGGGAGACTACGTCTCAGGTCGCGTGAGGGGTAAAGTCTACTGCCAGGTTCAATCAGGTACTAGGCTTACTGATTTACCATATTTCTCGGTATGTGTTTAGTACGTTCAAACGCTTGACACAGGTATCCGCACGTTAATCCTTATTCCATTTTCCATCTCGTGGGCAACCAATCCCCATGGATTGTTGTCCACTAACTAGTATCATGATAGTGTGAAAGTGGGTACAATCAATTTCCTGATCTCGCGCGAGTGCTAGAAAAATCACTCGTCTTCTACCGAGATCCTAATTAAATAAAGCAACTACTCGACCTAGCATACTAGTATCCATCTCAAAGGGAATCCTGAGGTAAAGCAACTAGGGTTTCAACCAATTCCTACACCTAAGTGCACAATCAATCCTACAATCAATAAGTGAAGTAAAATAGCATAAATAACAGGTTATGCATAAACCGGGGCTTGCCTTCCAAAGCAGTGGCAGGCAGGTCCTCTGGTGCAGGCTCTGGTGCTGGATCTGGGGCAACCTCCTAGGCAGCTCCTTGCTCCGGCACGAGGATGTACTCTCCGTCAGCAAGATTACAGTCTATCGAAATGCAATGAACATGTATGTCATGATTATGCAAGATTTAAGAACATTAAACTACAGAAATTAAGTCAAGAATTAACTTAGGGTTCCTTGGCTATGTGGGTCTTCTAGTGGTATATATAGACTTATTACCTTTTTGTTTTAGGTTTTCTTTTAGGACAACATAGTGGATTTACATTGCCTTTATGGATTTCAGTGGACAATTTACAAAGGTCTTAGGAAGACATTAATTTCCATCATCCATTTTCCTTTCTTTAATTTCCATCTAGGGTTTCTAGTATAGGTTTGAACTATGACAGTATTTTAAAAATTTCCAAAAATTCTGTAAAAATTACAGTGGGTTGTCACTGGCTATCCTAGCTTGTTTTAAGAATTTGAGGTTTAGAGTACAAAAGCTAGGCTTTAAACAAAAATAACAATAGTTAGGCAAAATGGGCCACTTTACACTACAAGTCTTTTATTTAAGTGGGTCCTGACCTAAGGGTTATTTTTGTTGGCCTCTAACAGTGATACTAAGCTCTGGTACCAAAAATGGCAGAGAGCAACATGATGGTTAATTAATGATGGATTTCTAAATTTTGGTGCAAAAAGGGTGCTAGAACTAACTTGTCATTTGAAAAATATCAAACAACAGATTTCAGATTTTTCTTAAGTTCTTATTATCAAAACATTAGTTATCCTAAGGTTTGGGGAGGTTTCACCTTAGGGTTATTTTTGTAGGGTTTTTCTAAGTTATCCTTATTTTATTCATTTAAAAGGTATCTTTCTTATCTTACACTACAACAGGGTATGATATATTTTTCCAGTGAACTACATTGACTAAGTATCTCAACAAAAATAGGGGTGCCCTCTAGTTCATTATTTATGTCACTTTTTCTATTTTTCTTAACCTTAAGCATATTATGGAATAAGGGGTAAAAACTAACTTAATGAAATGGACAGAGGGGTTTAACATTTTTAACTAGGTCAGTAGGTAGATATAGACTTCTCCAAATTTTTCCAACCCTAGTTAAATAGTACAACCATTTTTCTTGCTATTATTAAGCTTTTGGTCAAAGCTAAAATTAAATCAGAACCTTATATTGTTCTCTAGTACTTATGGGGTTTTATATTTTTCTTAGACAGGTTACATTATTTAGAGTCTGGCAAAATTAGTTTGACCAAATTTGGATAAACCAAACAGAAGTTATGGGTTTTTAAAGTTTCTGTTTGAATTTAAATCAGGTTTTAATAAAGTTTTTCTGAAAAAGCAGTTTGCGCCGAGGTCCCTGGGTTTAAACCGAATCAAACCTCACAGATCTACCCTCGCGCCACTATTCCCCTGAGTCTCTGACATTTCACTTAACCCCCTGGCTTTCTCTCTCTCTCACCCGCAGTCCCTCCCCCAACTGAAACAGTAGCCGCGGAAAAGAAAAGGACGGCGTGGCTTACCGACGGCGAGGGAGGCCCAGCGAGGTGGTCAGTGACGTTCCGGAGGTCGCGACGGTCACGTCGATGTGCGGGTCGTCGCCGGAGGTGGTCGGAGTCACCCTGGCCACGAGCACAGGCGGCGGGGGTCGACGGCGGCGCCTGCTCCGGCCAAACCACGGCGGTAGAGTTCAATTAGGGTGCACGAGGAGCTTCATGGAGGTCTAAGGAGTCTAACCGTGCAAGGAATCGAAGAGAGACTCACCGTGCACCTCGGTCCACGGTTGCCGGCGGTCGGGTGAAGTCCAGTGACCTTGTTCCGGCGCCTCCGGTGAAGCAGAGCCCGATTCTTTGCTCGGGGAGCTTCACTGGTGGATGCACACTCGTGTCCGAGGGTTGGATGGGACTGTGGAAGGCTGGGCTGGCCGGTCTACGGCGGCAGTGGCTCGGGTGGCCGCGGGCACGTCGCGCACGGGCAAACGGCGGTGAACTGAGCTCCGGTGAGACTTGAGCGCGTGCGGAGGGGTACGGCCAAGGCTCCTGGGCGTTTTATAGGCGCGGACGCGGACCAGGGCGCTGGCTTGGCTCGGGCGCGGCGCGAGGCTCGCGGGGGCGCGCGCGGGCGTGGTCTGGCGCGGCAGAACGCGTCGAACACGTGGCGGTTTGTTTCTTCCATTGTTCAAACGTCGGCAGAGGTCGCAAACGTGCGAATCTTTGCAAAGGTTCGGCGCAGACCTCTTCCTGGCACCTAGGGCTGTCACTCAACTGTGAGACGTCGGGGCAGATATGGCCTAGGGAGGGAGATCTTTGGATGCCAAATCAGGTGTGTCACACTGGGCACTTCGCGACAAAAGCCATGCCATGGCATGTCAAACGTCCGAGTCTCGGGCTCAACTTTTTCCAGTGGGTGCCCTAGGTGGTATGCCACGTTTTTGGTATAGAACACAAGTGGATTTGATGCCATCTTCAAGGTGAACACGGTTGATCCTTAAACTAGGGTTAAAAATGGACTTAGAGAGAAATAGAGAGCTCTAGCTCTCTCTCCACTTAGAGATTTGATTTGGGGTTTCTCCAGGGGCCTTTTTGCAATATTTTCTTCTTCTAATTGCTGGTTATAAGGTTGCTTAGGGTTGGGTTAAAGATCACTCATGTTTTGCACATTTGCTCACTTTCTTCTTCCTCTCATCCATGGCTTTGGAAAGGAGGGTTCAAGAGGGGTCTAGGTTTCCCCCCTTTCTTACCCAATGTAGCAAGTGCACCAAAGCTTAAATGATGCCCTTGGGTCCTTAGAATTCTTGGTTAACACATAATCTCCAAGGTTCTTTGCTATCTTCAAGTTATTTCCACATGTGATCACAATCCTTAGCATTCAGGGTAGGTTCTAGTCATGGTAACACCTGAGGTGTTACACCAACAATGGCAATTATGGTAATAAATTTTTCATTCAAGTGTTTGTTATTTATTTGCATTTTAAATAATTTGCATTTTGGTTGCTCATGATTGATTTTGGATATTTAATAGCATTTCTTCTTAAATGAAAATCCAAATAAATAATATAATAATTATTAGTCCAAAAATAAATATTTTATATATATAGTTTTGGTTTAATTATTATGAATTTTAGGGTTATTTAAAAATATATTTTGAAATTAGAAAAGAAAAAGAAAAAACAAAAAAACAATAATCTGAACCCTAACCCTAAAAGCCCACTAAGGCCCATGAATCTCCCAGCCGCCGCTCTCCCTGGCTTCCCTGCTCCTATCGCCGCCGCCATGAACCCTTCCTTCTCCCCTTCCCTCCTCTCTCTCTTACGCACCAGCCCCACCTGGCCCTCTTTCTCCCTGCCTCCCTTTCTCTCCCAGGCGCGCCGCTAGGAACTCCCGCACCCGCCCCTGCGCGCTGGCCGCCAGGGACCGAGCCCCGCACCAACCGAGTGCCCGTCCAAGCCATGCCAGGAACGGAAGCCCAGCTGTGCCGCCAGCCACCAAGCGTGCCCCAGCCCGACGACCAAGTGCCCGTGCCACGCCTACGAAGCCGACCGCACCACCCGCGCCTTGAAGACCTCGACCCCACGACTGTTTCCTCTCCTCCCCATTACTTTCCTCCATGAAACCGACACCATTGATGGCCATGAAGAATCCGCCGGCCATCCCTCTCTCTCCTCGGCGACCTCTCTTCTTCCCTCCCTCTCTCTATAAATACTCCAAGCCCCTCTCTCTCCCTCCTCCCTACCCGAGCTCACCCCATTCTCTCTCTCTCAATCTCCTCGCCGTTTGAGCCACCGCTGCCGTTGCTGGAGCCTCGTGGATCGCGCAACCCCGCCAGAGCGGTCTGAAGCCGAGCCCCTGCTCTTCTCCAATCGGCCGAGCCCCTACTCTTCTCCAATTGGCCGAACCCCCATCGAGCTCTCCCCCATCACACGTGCAAGCTCAAGGTTGAAGACGACCCTAAATATTTTTATGTATTTTTGAAATCATTCTTGATTCAGTTTGTGAATTCTATAATTATTGTGTTGTAATATGAGCACGTTGTGATTCGAAATTCACGCGTATGTGCGCTATGGATTTTTGGTAGATGTATGCGATAAATTAGTGCATCGTGATTATTCATGTTATTCGATGCGATGACTTTTAGAATGATGGATTAGAGAGAAGTATGACGAAAATTAGTATACACATGACGGTGATAAAAACACTAGATATGTAATTTTATATTTAGTTTTGTTCGCAATGAATTTTGGAAAATATTTAGAAGGTTATAATTATAAGATAATTTTAATAGATAATAAAAACTTTTCTTAACATGGATTTAGTAAATGGTATAGAATTCATGGCAATATAAACATTATAGGTTATTAGATGATTTATCTTTGATTATTATTAATAATACTTTATTTTAGAAAGAAAAGAGAAAACTAAAAGAATACCACTGGTAGTAATGAAAATAAATTTTTACTAGCCAAAATAAATGTGTTCATGAGTATAGCACTTAAATACTTAGAATTAGTAAAATACTTGTTTATGTCAAAATAACCTTGTTTAAGTTATAAAAGTCCAATTAGTGAGTTATATTGATTCTTAGAATATTAATGTTAGAAGAATCTTGAATAAACCATTTTTAGCTATACGCATAAATTCCAGTTAGAAATAAAAGGAATAAAATCTATTAGTCTATTTGTTAGTATTAAAGAAAACAATTAGCCTTTATTTTCATAAAGAATGTTCATGCATATTAATACATGTTAAAACTATTATTTTAGCACCTACTCATAATTGCACCATTAATGACTTGCATTAATAGTCATAATGAATTAATAAGTATTTACGCTTTAGGGCGTATTTATAAGTGTGATAAGTGTGATGTATGAATGCGAATGTAATGGTGAATGATTATCCCTATACTGATGTATGTTTATTTATTTGGCGTACGTATTCTTTTGTATGTGCGCGCAAAAAATCGATGCTAGAAGTGGACTGTGAGGTAGACGAGCCTAACACGTTCGAGGACGACCCGTAGGACACGTTCGAGCAAGGCAAGTGAATTCTCCCTCTGCATATTCTATTTGTACCCAATTAATGCATATAATAATGTTTACTTTTTGGATATACTGCATAATTTGATGGGATTTATCTAATTAAGGATTTCATAGATTTACCAACTGTATTCCTTGATTACCTTGGGAAAATACTATGCTTTGCAAATTTGTGCTACTGCTCAACCTATTTATTTGATGACACTCATTATTAATGTTCCGGAAATGAAATTGGTATTATGATGTTAACCCGATGGTTAAACAAGATTATTGCATATTAATTGGAACATGGAGTGACCACCTAGGAAAATAGTGCTACCATGAGGGTGGTATGAGACGCCCTTGGCTAAATAACTAGGGAAGTCTTATGTTGGGTGCTAGTCGTGGTCGACCAGAACGGTGGCATCTAGCAAGCGCTTATATTTTTGGCTCAGGCAGATTGGATACGGGCATAGTTCCCAAAGCTTTACCCTGTGGTCTGAACTATAAGTTGGTCATGTTAGATGTGCTCTATGCAGTTTGACCATTTCCAGCATTTGCATATTAAGGACTCTAGGGAAAAGTCTCGTAGTGAGACCCTAGTCATTCACCTCGGAAGTGAATACGAGTCAGATCAACCTAGGCTAGAAGGGAATCGCGACTCATGGGTAAAGATGCGCCACCTCTGCAGAGTGTAAAACTGATATGTCAGCCGTGCTCACGGTTAAGAGCAGCCTAGACCCTCACATGATAATTGAACTTAAAGATGGACAATAAATCGAGATCCGATGATCTGCCAATGGTTTGCTTAAGTGGTTTTACTTAAGTGTTTTTGATATACTCTTATACCTTTGTTTAATGGGAATACTTGGCATACACATTTATTAGTAAGACAGGTGTTGTTAATAAAATATTGGCCAACTAAAATGCTTACTGCTTAACCTTAGCCTTACCTTGTTAAACTTGCATTAATTTTCCCCCACTTGCTAGCCCCGACCATAAGTGAGCTCACCCTTGCTAATATTTTGATCAGAGGGTGATGAAGAAGACATTGATGGAGATTTCGACGATGAGTTTTAAGTCTAACGATACGTCGGTCATCTTCCTATGGGAGATTACCCATATTTAATTCTGCCCTACTTTGATGTTGATACTTGTTAAAGATACAATGATTCAGATGATGGAATAAAATACTCTACTCTCTTTACGCCTTTATTGCATTGTCTTTTATTATATTTCACTTGTGACGTCAACATATGTGTGGAAATGGATCTTGGCACACATATGCGATGCACCCGGCTTTGCCCCCTAGAACCGAGTGTGACAACCTCACAAATTCAACAAGCGCAAATTCCATAAGAGAGGAAAAGGAAAGGGTAAAGGCAAGCCTTCACCACCTAAGGGCAATAAAGTTTGCCATAATTGTGGTAGTGAGAGCCATTTTCTTGCCCTAAGCACCTTGTTCTTTTACAATCCCTTAAAAACAAAAAGTCTGACAAACCAAGATTTGAGGCTCATTTCAATCGTGCTGAAGCAACACCTGAGGTTAGAAGTTCTTCACTTGGTCCTACTGAACCGTAGAACACTCTTGTCGGAGAGAACCTCACTGCTGTCGATAACAAGCTTATCCTTCCACAAGATGATGAAAGAGATGACATGATCATTGAGTATCTATCGAAGGATCCATATGGAGGTTTGATGTAATGTTCCATACTTGGAGGATTGATCTACGATCAATTAGGCTTGTGTTGATGTCCTCTATTGTCATTTTATTGTTGTTGTAATAAAGTAGAGATGTATAATCTCATGTCATGAGATGTATGATACTCTCTAGATCTTTGTTGAGTCATGTGAGTTGTGCGGACTCATGAGATTTGAGTCATCATACTGTTGTTGTAAAGTTGTTTTTATAATGTGATGTTGAATAAAATGTTTATAAAGTACCAATTTGCATCATAAATTATTATTTATAATATCTTTGTTTATAGATGCATCATGATGTCAACTCGACGGAGGAGGAATTATGCCTTGTGGATAGTTGTACCACAAACTCTATACTTAGGAAGATTAAATATTTTCAGACTCTTAAAAAGGGAGATGGAAAAGTTTTGACCGTCGCTAGACGTGGTGCGGTGATAGTTGGCTCTGGACGAGCAACTATTGCGGTGATAGTTGGCTCTGGACGAGCAACTATTACCCTCCCCATGGGTGCTGAAATTGTTATCGAGGATGCAATATTGTATCCTGATTCCAATCGTACCATCCTAAGTTCAGAGATATCCGGAAAAATGGGATGCATATTGAAACCCATGATGAAAATCAAGAATAGTTTCTCTTTTTGACTAAGCCAAACAGATATGGCAAACACATTTGCGAGAAAATTCCATCACTCACGTTTAGGTTGTACTATACGTACATTAAGTCCATTGCACATGTTGCATATAAGGCGATTTTCAAAAATGTTGATCTATTCCTGATATGGCATGATCGACTTGGTCATCTAGGCATGTGGATGATGAGAAAAATCGCAGACAATTCTATTGGTCATAATTTGCCCACAAAAATTTTCCTAAATCAAAATATTTTATTTGCACTGGATGTGCAACTGGGAAAATGATTTAGAGACCATCACATCTCAAAATTAAAGTTGAACCACTAAAATTCTTTGAAAGAATTCAAGGTGATATTTGTGGGCCAATTATACCAATTTCTGGGCCATTCAGGTACTTCATGGTATTGATTGACACATCTACTTGATGGTCACAATTGTGTTTACTCTCAACACGCAACCATGCATTTGCCAGGATAGTCTCAAATTATCAAGTTAAAGGCAAAATTTTCTAAACATCAGATTCAAACAATCCAGATGGGCAATTATGCTGAATTTACATTTTAGACATTCAATGATTATTGTATGGCACTGGGTATTCAAGCTCAGCACTCAATACCATAAGTCCATACCTAGAATGGCTTGGCAGAGTCACAAATCAAGATGATTAAACTCATTGCAAGACCATTGTCAATGAATTGTAAATTGCCTTCCTCGTGTTGGGTCATGCAGTTCTGCACGCTACCAACCTTATCCATCTACGACCTACTGCATATCATACTACTTCCCCAATAGAAATGGTATGTGGAAATCCTCCAAGTATTTCCCATTTGCGTAAATTTGGATTGTAACACCAAAAATCCTAATTTGAGAGGTATAAAAAATATTCTCCAAAAACTTAAGAATAAAATGACTTCCAACCTATTTTTGTATTATCTTCATAAACTATATAAAAGCACTCCTTGAAAATATTTGAATTAACATAACCCATGTAAAATATTATATATCAATAATCATTTTTTGTAGGTTTTGATTTGTTCCCATATTCAAATATAATGTTTCCTTAAAAATGATAAGGTGTGGGTTTCATAATGGAATTTTTTATATATAAATAAATAAACAAATAAATTGAAACAACTATGTTTTGCATTCATACTAATATTTTATGGAATGAGCATTTGAACTTATAATTGGAATTTGAATTTGAAAATTTAATTTAGAAAACAACTTAGAAATAGATAAGAAAATGGAAAAGAAAAGATAAAATGAGAGCAAACCTTAGTTTGGGCCCAATGTGCTCCGTCGGCCCACCTCCCGCGCCACCAGCTCCAATCTCTCCTCACCCGCATGGGCCAAGTGCCAGCCCACTCCCAGTCGTGCGCACACCTAAGGTTACAGTCATTGATGCATGGGGTCACACTGTCAGCTATTCCTTCAACCTCCCATCACCGAACCAGCCGCACGGACACCTCATAGCCATGCGCTCTGGTTTGTTGGGATCCCCCGTGAACTCTGCTTGTGCTGGCCGATGGGGGATGCCAGCCTCGCTCTGCTGGGCTATAAAACCATGCCCTGTGACCACTCCCTTGACCATCATCGAAGGAACCATGAGCCAATCGAAGAGAGAACTACTAGTGGGGAGCGCTAGGGAGCAGAGAGCACCGCCGCGAGCCATCTCCAGCTCACTAGAGACTTGGCCACTGTGTGTGCCTGGGGATCATCGCCGGGGAACTAGTGAAACATGCGCGTGGCTCTCCTAGGACCTAGGCCATCTCTCACTCACTGAATTGCTCACCGGAACAAAACCTAGTCGGGGACCCGCCCTCAACGTGATCTGGCTTCTCCGCGTCACCAACGCCGGTGAGTTTGTTTCGGTTGTGTTCACCTCCATCTGCTCTTCACTGATCTCGGGTATGTGGGAGGGGTCATAGGGCGCCTGTTGACCGAACGCTGGTGGTGGGCGCCGCTGTGGTGGCCTGCGCTGCCGCCTGGTGCTGACCGACATAGGAGAAGAGCCGTGTGCCGACGATTTCATAAGTTGCGGTCACGATTAAAACCCGCGTAGCGTTTTACTCCAGTCAATAGGAACCATTGGATTAGGATCGGGCAGGGGAAATCAATCTGAGCGTTTCAAATCAGGGGCGTCAACGCTTGATCGTGTGGTGGTCATCTAATACTAGTTCGGTGGGGGTGGGTTTTAATCTGGGTCGTGCATCTTTGATCCAATGGCCGGATTCGGCTGATGTGTCTACGACCGCTTACTTTTGTAGAAGAGACCTCGGTTTTTGTAGTAACTAACCCACCGTCCTCAGCCCGTGTAAAGTAATTACGAAAGAGCCCCGGACTTTTATATAGTAGACCCTGTAATATCTGGTATTTATGCTTGTAGTCTAGAGTGATTAGGGATATTCAAAAATAAACCAGAAAATGATTTTTAGTATAAAAATAATTCCAAAACCTTGTTTAATTCATATTTAATTCATTTTAACTCCTTTTTGATCTATTCTAGTTGCATTAATCTCATATTAATATTGTTTATTATCTAGTAACTTAATATTACCATAAAACCTATGGTTAAAATCTTGTACCTCATTTGTTTTATAGTAGACACTTAAACCTTCGGAAAATCATAACTTTATAATTGCAACTCCGAATTTAGTAATTCTCGAACCTACGATCTCGTAGCAGCGCATAGAATATTCTTTCGTTGTTTGTTCTCATGTTTGGTGTACTGTTATTTTTATGTACTTCTTGCTTATTTGTATGTATTGCTTCGAGTAGCAGCGAGGTTGTGAGTCACTTGAAGACCAACTTGGTACCTAGAATCTCGAGTCACAGGCAAGTTGTGCCCTTGATCACTCCTTTACCTAATAATGTTCCTATTAATCAATGTGACATGCTTAGGTTAATTTGATGGGACCTAATAGGTTTCCCTAGTATTGTTTATCCCACACCTTGCAAACATATGAAGTATTGGGTAGATTTGCTATTGCTCTACCTGGTTTTAGGAAATTAATGTTTTATTATGATAATGTTCCAATTATGTTATTGTTTTAATTAATGTTCATGATAAGATCATCATGTTAACTGGAACATGAAGAACCACCCAGGAAAACAGTGCTACCACAAGGGTGGAATGGGACACCCTTGGTCAAGTAATTAGGAAAGCTAGGGAGAGATTACCTTACCTGAAAAGGGCAAGCAGGGAGGCATCACTGCTAGAGTATAGGGAGGTTTTTGGGTCGAACTGCTGCGATGGCAGTTCGAACGAGGGATTCCTATGCTTCCTTCATCCTAAAACCGTAGTGAGTATTCTCGAACTAGTGGAACTTTGGAAATGCCTCATAGTGCTACCCTGCCTCGCTTCCTCTGTAGAGGTGTATGGGATCCGATCAACTCTATGGCAAATGGGTAACATGACTTGTGGGTAAAGATGTGCAACCTTTGCAGAGTATAAAACCTGTATATCAGCCGTGTTCATGATCATGAGCGGCTCGGACAATCACATGATTAACTTATGGAATTCAACTCAATTTGTCATTTGTATTGCATTGTGAGTGTTATTATTAATTGTGATCTCTTACTTAATTGGGTTGGTATCTACTTACACCTAGTAACTGCTAATAAAATTTTGACCAACTTTAAAAGTAATGCTCAGCTTTAACCATCTCCTTTTGTAAGCCTTACACTTCACATGAGCTCCCACATTTGGTGAGTTCATGCACATTATTCCCCACAACTTGTTATGTGAACTCACCCTTGCTATACTCACATCCCTCCAGGTCAAGAGCACGTACCTGAAAGTCGCCTAGAGGGGGGTGAATAGGCGAAACCTGAAATTTATAAAATTAAACTTGCACTAAGGCTGGGGTTAGCGTTAGAATTAAATCAGAGTGTGGAAGATTGTTTCTCTTGCTATGAGTTGCTCAAATTGATGCGAATAACTTTGGGAGCAAACTCAAATCAATATTAGAAAGAAAACTTTAGAGAGAGGAAAGAGGAAAACAAATCAAGTGGAAATCAACACAAGTGAACACGGTGATTTGTTTTACCGAGGTTCGGTTCCAAAGAACCTAGTCCCCGTTGAGGAGGCCACAAAGGCCGGGTCCATTTCGACCCTTTCCCTCTCTCAAACGGTCAGTTGGACTGGATGAGCCTTCTCCTTAATCACTTGGGTCACTAAGACCCAGGAAGGATCACCACACACTTAGGTGTCTCTTGCAAGCTTTACAAAGCACTTAAAGAAAAGAGAATGGGAAGGAGAAAGCAATCTGAGCAACAAGAGCAACAAAAAGAACACAAAACACCCTCTCTCAAGCCACTAAGAAATTGAGTTGATTTTGAGGCTTGGAGAGGATTTGATCTTTGGAATGTGTCTTGGAGTGAATGCTATTGCTCTTGTATTGAATGTTGAGTTCAGAAAACTTGGATGCCAGTGAAGGAGGTGGTTGGGGGTATTTATAGCCTCCAACCACTTCCTAGCCGTTGGCTGGTTTTGCTGTCGATGGGCACACCGGACAGTCTGGTGGTGCACTAGATAGGTATTGTTCACTGTCCGGTGCGTGCCACGTCAGCACAACCGTTGGGGTTTAGAGCGGTTGACCGTTGGAACCCTTTGTCTTGTAGCTGCACCAGACAGTCTGGTGGCACACCAGACATGTCCGTTGCGTTCTGACTTGCTGCTCTAACTTCTGACCGCGCACTGTTCACTTCACTGTTTACTTTTGCAGTCGACCATTGCGTGCAGTGATCGTTGCTCCGTTGTCTCACTGGACATGTTCGAAGCACACCGGACAGTCTGGTGAATTATAGCGGAGCGCGCCCTAGTAAAACCCGAGAGTGGCTAGTTCGAGTGATGCTGGGCCTGGGGCACCGGATAGTGTCTGGTGCCCCACTTGCAGCACACTCTCAAGTCTTTGCTCCAAATATATTTGAGTCCCCAACTGAAAATCTTTCTTGGTTTGTGTTGAACCTGAGAGCACCTAGAGGGGGGGTGAATAGGTGATCCTGCAAAATTCAACACTAATAGCACAAACTTGGTTTATAAAATGTTAGTTAGATTAAACCAAGTTGCTATAGTGAGAGCTCTTGAGAAGAAATCAATCACAGAGAAAAGCGACACAAGAGACACGATGTTTTTATCCCGTGGTTCGGCCAAGTATAACACTTGCCTACTTCCACATTGTGGCGTCCCAATGGACGAGGGTTGCACTCAACCCCTTTCAAGTGATCCAATGATCAACTTGAATACCACGGTTTTCTTACTTATCGTTGTTTTCCTGTTTGTGAGGAATCTCCACAAGTTGGAGCCTCTCACCCTTACAAAGTTGATCACAAAAAAAGCACAAGAGTAAGGGAGGGAAAGGAACACACGCAAGAATCGCAGCAAGCACACGCACACAAGTCAAGACGTGAGCACACAAACACGGCGCAGGAGTTTACAACTCAAAAGGTGCTCAAATCTCAAACACGATGATCCGATTGCGTGGTTGCCAAGTCTAGGCGTCTTAGAATGTTCAATGGATGCTTGGTGTAGTGCTATAAGCGCCTAGGGGTCCCTTTTATAGCCCAAGGTAACTAGGAGCCGTTGGAGTTCCATTTGGAAGGCAATTCTTGCCTTCTGTCGGGTGGCGCACCAGCTTGTCATGTGCACTACCGGACATGAATGGTCCTTGTCCGGTGCCCGATCACCTTCCTTTTCTGGTGAAGCCGACCGTTGCGCCCTTGGTCCCCTTGGCGCACCGGACACTGTCCGGTGCACACTGAACAGTCTGGTGCGACGAATGGTCCGTTGGCTCGGGCCACGTGTCGCCCGTTGATCGCGCTGCCGACCGTTGGTCGTGGGCGCCGTTGGCTCACCGGATAGTCTGGTGCACACCGGACAGTCCGGTGAATTTTAGCCGTGGCGCCCTCAGTGAATTCCCGAGAGCGACGAGTTCATCGCCGAACATTGAGCGTGGGCGCTGATGGCTCACCGGACAGTCCGGTGCACCACCGGACTGTCCGGTGGTGCACCAGACAGTGCGGTGATTTTTAGCCATGTCGCCCTCACCGATTCCCGAGGGCAGCGACTTCGCTGCTGAACTAGCCTGTGCATCGGACACTGTCCGGTGCACCGAAGGCTAGTGCAGGTTTGGCTGGGCTCAGCCAAACTTCTCCGCTCTATTTTCATTTGCTTTGATACTGTTTCTAGCACTTAGGGAAATATGTTGGTATTAAAAACAATTCACCAAGGCTAGAAACATACCTTGATTCTTGATTTTCACTTCTTTATCATTTGGCACATATCACCTCAAAACAATATGTGTTGGACATCTAATCACCAAAACATTTATAGAAATGGCCCAAGGGCACATTTCCCTTTCAAAACCTTATGCACCTGAGATAAATGACATCTAAGCAAACTAATTAGTCCACATGGTTTGTGATGGACGTCAACCACCAAAATCGATTATAGGAAATGATTAAGCCCATTTCCCTTTCAGTACCACAGGATGAGGCGCATAAAGGATGCTATGATAAGTTCGTGAGTGGTCTAGGCCGTCGTCTCCTAGTCAACTTTGGGTTGCTGGATCATTGTCTTCGTATCATATAATTATTTAACTATTTTGTATAGAACTCTGTTATATATTAATGATGTGGCAGTCGTTTGTGTACCCTGAGTCATCATATGTGTGAGACTTGATCCTAGCACACATTTTATTCGCGCTTGGGTTTGCCCCTTAAATCCGGGTGTGGCATGGATGTTGTGTATACATCCCAATCTCACCACCTCAAAGAACAGCCTTGGGCCCACACAGGAAAGTGGAGATCTATATGGGATTTCAATCTTCATCGATCATAAAGTACTTAGAACCCTTGATAGGGGATCTATTTATGGCCTGCTGGTTTGCTGATTCTATTTTTGATGAGGAACATTTACTAGCATTAGGGGAGACTTTAAGTACCAAAATGAATGTAGTGAAATAAATTAGAATACTCAAGGTGTTCCAGGTACTGATCCACGTACTACAGAAACTGAACTACAAGTTCAAAAGATTATACATTTGTAGATGCTTGCAAATGAACTGCCAGATGCATTCACTAATTATAAAGGTGTCACAAAACCTTTCATTCCTGCTAGCAATGCACCAGAAAGAGTGGAAGTACCGAATAAAACCACTAACTCCCGGAGAGGAGAAGTATGGTGACTAAGTGTTATTCTGTTGCTAAGAAGTAAAGAAAACTAGTGAATGCAGACATACACCAAGAGGATACACTGTATCAAGTGGATTGTTATGTTCCACAACCTAGCTCGGATGTGCACATTGCCGAAGCTGGGACATCGGAAAACCCTAGACACATCAATTTGGGAAATCCTGATGAGTCTTTAAAGGGAGATGAAATTGTCATCAACTATGTTGAAACTGGTGAAACCTATGATAGAAAAGCTACCATTGTCGACATATATTTCTCTGAGAAAATTGTTGAGGACCTTCAGAATGATATAGATCTTAAGACCATGGTTGAGTGCACAAAGTGCTCGGATTGTATCAAGTGGAAGGATGCAATTGAAGCGGAGTTAGCCTCGCTTTACAAAAGAGAAGTTTTCACGGTTGTAATGCCTACACCACGTGGTATCTTCCCTGTGGGATACAAGTGGGTTTTCATTCAAAAATGAAATGAAAATGGTGAGGTAGTGAGATACAAAGCAAGGCTAGTAGCACAAGGGTTTACACAAAGACCTGCGTTGATTTCAACAAAACTTATTCACCAATTATGAGTACAATAACTTTTCGATATTTAATATCATTGGCATTACAAATCATTTATCTATGCAGCTGATGGACATAGTGACCACATATCTCTATGGGTCACTGGATTCTTATATATACATGAAAGTTCTAGATGGAATAGATGTACCTGATCCAAAGGCAAAACACAACATGCATTGCGTAAAGTTGCAGAAGTCATTATATGACTTAAAACAATCGGGCAAAATGTGGTACAACTGATTGAGTGAATTCCTTCTATGCAAGGGATACATAAAAAATGATAATTGCACGTGTGTCTTCATCAAAATATCCAAGGTGGGATATTGTGTCATATCAGTTTATGTTGATGATCTTAACATCAAATAAACTTGATATTGATGAAGTGCGTCATCATTTGACGACGGAATTTGAGATGAAGGATTTGGGTAAAACCAAATTTTGCTTAGGTCTTCAACTTGAGCATTTACCTTCTAAAATCCTTGTACATCAAAGTACATATACCCAAAAGATATTGGAAAAATTCAATATGAATATGTCTTATCCTTCAAAGACCCATGTGGTGGTCAGATCTCTAGACTTAGAGAAAGATCCATTCAGACCAAGGGATGACGGGGAGAAGATATTGGGACCAGCCATATTTTAGTGTCGTTGGTGCATTAATGTACATTGCTAACAATACCCAGCCGGATATTGCGTTTGCAGTAAATTTGCTAGCAAGCTATTGTTCTATTCCTACCAAACGCCATTGGGTTGGCATTAAGAATATTTTCCAATATCTAAATGACACAAAGGATTTAGGACTCTTTTACAAATTAAAAGGAATGATGATCCTAGTTTAATTGGGTATACTGATGCTGGCTATTTATCTGATCCCCACAATGTCAGATCACAAACAAGATTCATCTTTTTACAAGGTGGAACTGCCATTTCGTGGAAGTCTTCTAAATAGACATTGGTGACTGTGTCCACTAACCATTCTGAAATAATTGCATTATTTGAAGCATCACGTGAGTGTGTACGGTTTCGTAGAATGGTGAACCATATATTCACAACTTGTGGTATTGGTTCAATTAAATCACCAACTATTATCTATGAGGATAATTCAACTTGTGTTGTTTAGATGGAAACATGTTATATCAAGAGCAACCTTAATAAACCTATTGCTCCTAAACTGTTTTATCCCCATGAACTTCAGGAAAATGTAGATATAAACATCTTGCAGACAAAGTCTTGTGATAATCTTGCTGATTTATTCACAAAATCTCTACCATACTCCATATTTCAGAAATGTGTTGAGGGAATTGGTATGAGAAGACTTAAGACTTGCAAGGATCAGGGGGAGTAATTCTCCATGATGCCTCTTTTGAACCATCATATTACACTCTTTTCTTTGTATGAGTTTTGCCTTGTTGAGGTTTTCTCATCCAAAGTTTTTAACGAGATAATATCAACTAAGCTATATGCTTCATCATTTATTTTTTCCCATGGAGGTTTTTAGGAGTTGATTACAGACATATTTTTCTTTTGGAAGTCGTGTGAGTTTTACTCATAATCCAAAAAATGGTATACTCCTTATTTTTCTCATAGGGTTTTAAAGAGAACAACATTTTGGAAGAACAACTAAAGAATGATCAACTGAAGTTGAAATTGATCAAGGGGGAGTGTTAAAAAAAGACATGTGATGAATTTTTCAAGAGGTGCGACAGTTATTCTGTCAAGGCACTGCCATTTGACTTAGGCCATGTTTGTTTTGGATTATAATCTCTCTAGATTATATAATTCAGCGCAAATAATCTAGCAGGTAAACAAACACCTAGATTATGGGTTCAGATTATATAATCTAAAGCTTAGATTATGATAATCTCATAATCTTCTCAACAGTAGCTTATTTGAGATTATTGTTGGCAAAAGACCCACTACCCATGGTTATGTAAATAGAAATTACAATATATGTCATCCTTCTTTCCTCACCTCAAATAAACAAATAAGGGTACTGTTGTCTTTATGAATAATCTACATTTATATAATCTAGACTACCAAACAACTACATGTAGATTATAATATGTCTAGATTATATAATTTAGATTATAATCCAGATTATATAATCTATAAGCTGAAACAAACAGGCCCTTATGCCGCTCATAATCACATATAATCACATATGGAATAAAGAGTTGTTGTCATTCCTTAAACTCGTTTTCATTTCAATAATAACAGTTTGCACGTGGGAAGGTGTGTGGCTCAGCCGAGGCGAGCGAAGAGAGGTGGGCTATGGGGGCAGTGAAAGGACAGGGGCTGGCGCCACTGCCGGTCTCTCTCCTTGTCGCGTCGTCCAGTACAGAGCACCGCCACGGATGTGATGCTTCGCCACGTGTCATCACATCACCCGGCCCATGCTACTGCCAGCTTTTATACTAGTAGCTTTGTTTTTGTTTTTCCATCGCACCGGCCCAGAGTACCCAGTTGAGAATTTTGAAACGTTGTCATAGTAAAAACAAGTACGTTTGACCCTCCTCCAATAAAGAAGCAGTTTTACAGTAGACGTAGAGTTCGTAGAACTTTTTGTTTTTCTGGAGCAAAATTACAAGAATCTGAACCTGTTTGGTTGGGATTTGAGAATATAGAGAAAAGTAGTTCCAAACATCTTTTAAGAAGTATAATAAGGTAACATAGATATGATTTATGGTGACTTGAAAAAAAGAAATAGAGAGAAAAAACGAACTACTCACTAACACTCAGCTTAAGTGGACCGGTCACGGACTACAAGACACCTTGTGGGACAAAAAATAAATCATGTATTGAATATATAACTTATATCATGTGAGATTATTATATGAGTATGCTCTAAATTAGATATATAACATATCAACATCATAAAGCCTGCTAGGGCTATATTATTAAACTTGCTTTATGAGCTTGTGTTAGAAGGGGATTGAGAAAGAAATTAGTTTATTTCACCTCTTAAAAGACTATCTTTAACAACTTACTTATTCTTATCTCTTAGTTCAAACTCCACTCCATAAATAATACAATCTACAATGCAAAATAATGTTTTGCATGGTCATATATACGGTCATAGGCTAGGCTAACCAATATTCTCTAATCGCTACTTCCACGGTCTAAACATTTTTCTATCATATCATACTCCTCTAAATTTTTTTAAAGCGAGACGTTTTGACAACGATATGGTCTTAAAAACGACTTTGGTAAGCATTTTTTGCTACAAAAAATAATTGTAAAATATAGTCAATATATAGTTTTACGAAACTATACTTCTAGATGAGCTTACCGACGACACTTTCATGTATTAAAACTCAACCCCCTCCCAAAGCTACAGTCAAAGTTAAAATATTTAGCTTAATATGCCTTTAAAATAACTTACTTTAAGAAACATGGTATTAAGTTACATGTACCGACAAATTCAACCCAATAGACTAAGTTCATAATAAGAGGTGGATAATTTACTTATATTATATTCTAACACCTTCCCTCACAAGGTTCAAACCCATGACCTCTGGCTCTGATTACCATATTAAGTTGCATTCACTGACCAATTCAACCTGAAAGCTTAAGCTGATAGAAAGATGAGAACAATTTACTTATATTATATTCCAACAAAGGTGTTGTGCAACTATTATGCGAATTATTGTAGAGCAAATAAGTATAGAGTTATCCTACAATAACAACAATAAAATCCTTTACTCCCAACCAAACTGAGGTACATTAGAGCTAAAATTCAACACAACTCACAAGTAAGCCAACCCAACCAAACTGAGGTACATTAGAGTTAAAATTCAACACAACTCACAAGTAAGTCAAATTATTTCAAATTTAATTTGTATAAAAGAGCATCAATATCTTTGATACCGAGTTAATATTATTAAGTATCATAAAATATATTTTCATAATGCATGTTATTTGGTGTCATAAATATTGTTACCCTTTTCTATAAGATTGATCAAACTTAAGGTAATTTAACTTTCAACAATTCTAAAACTTGATGGTTCTAAGGATAGAGGAAGTGCAACATGCGGACATGCCATCAACATCATGATGGTCGAGGGAGGGGCTGATCGGGCTAAAATTGGACTCTTTTCTCTTATAAATATTGGATTGAATTCGTTTTCCTAAAGATGAGTTGTAGAGAGGTTTTAGTCATAGATTAGATCTGCAAAAACTAGATTAATCTATAACTTTTGGGTATTTCGAGGCGAAACCCACCTAATGCTTTTAGAGAGTACTTTTTATACACAATCTTGGTGATTAAGGTGATATTTATGAAAGATTAGCGTGATAATCTTATTCCTCTTTCTTTGCAAGTTATTTGAATGTCTAGTTTTGATTCTAGATTGCTTTGTTAATTTCCATTATTACTCTTGATTTGGTTCATCTAGATCGTTTCTAAGGCATCAAGTTAATTACATATAAAATTTGATTAATTGATCTTTTCTAGTTCTTGGTTAGTCATGAAACTAGGGATTGATTAATTTTCTTTAGACTCTATCACAATAGTCTTGTTTCGTTTATATCTATAGATATGGAAGTGTGATCGACGTGATTTCAATTGGGTTAGTTATGTAATTTTATCTAGTTTAGTTTGTTAAAATTTTAGGTCAATTAGAGTTACTGATTTTAAACAATCTCATTTTTACTAACAAAACAAAGTTCTATCCAAATATTCGTTTTGCAATTAGGAGGAGATGATATAATTGTTTTTGAGCTTTCACAATCATTCACCCTCTAATTATCTATCCTTGTGTCTTATCATCCTACGGTAACACTACTACCCCTTTGAACTATCAAATGGGGTAGTAGAACAACATTCAATTTTAGATTCACACAATTAAACACAAGGCAAGAGACTTGAAAGCAGCTCATCCAAGCCAGTAGCAAGAGTAGTTTAGCTTGCCTTCACCTTTCATTCTCTGAGTAGTTCTTCCCTCTCTGTCTCATGGCTTGTAATCATGTACTCACCTTTCACATATAATTCCACCATTAAAGATGAGACATAGGATATTACGCTCTCTATGGTTGGGATCTCTATAAAAATTCTTGTGCCATTAGGCTCATAATGTCGTGACCTGGTTGGTATATCCTTCGAAGTCAAGACTCACTCCCTACTTCCCTAATCAATCTTTCCGCTAGTACTTTGGTTACCCTGCTATCTTTACCAAGACAAGTGACCATAGAGGACTGTAATGCATAGGATGTGTCTTGTGTAACACCAACCAAAGCATCGGATGCCCCGACTCAGATGGCTAGCAATAGTTAGTTCCAATGACTAGCTGCAATGAACAAGCACTATCATGTCCACTGTGAGCACCAGAGTGTTTGTAGAGTACGTAGATTTGTGGTGTCACTTCCAATGACTAATTTTGGACTTAGGACTACCACCCAACTAGCTATTTGAGAGGTTTTGGAGCTAAATAACATTTCAATGGAGTTGAGGCTCGTCTCAATAGCCTTGGATAGTCAAGTGCTCAGGGAATCACTCTTTGATTAGCATAAGTGCTTTTGGAAAGGCTTAGGTTAGTTACATTGTTGCTTATAGAGCTTTCTCTAGGTTAGGTCTAGTGTTTGGATAAGGTTTGAACACCTCTGACCCCTTAGTGCTTATGCACACCATTATATTAGTTATACCAGAGGGGATTGTAGTCTTGCGATATTACACCAAATGTGTTTATGGTGTGGTCGCCATCGTGTACTAGAGGGAATGAGGTCATGGCATTTTGATCAGCTGCTCCTTGTGCTCTTCAAACTCCTGCTGATCTTCAGCCGCCAGAGTTTCCCAGGTTGGCTCAATGATGTTGTTGTGGGAGACGTTAGAACTATCTTTTGAACTGGCTATTGAGGGTCGATCTAATAGATCTTTACATGATGTCCCAAGACGCCAATAAACGGCGTAGAGACGGAGAGAGGTGAAGATCAGATAGAGGAATCTTTATTATTATCTACTCCTAGGGCAAAAAGTAAAGAACGGAAGATAAATTGATTGTTTGATCGATTGTGGTTGCTACATAGGCCGTACCCATTCAAATATATAAGGGGGAGGTCTAGACCCATTTCTAGACATTATTCAACAACTCCCGCGAGATTAGAGGGATAAATACGTGAGGAAATAGGAGTTTTACTGTCTGAACTAATCTTATCGTGGATTGTCTACCCCTATGGCCGGACTGTCTGTAGGCCAAACTGTCCGGCCATGCTCAGCGCCACAAATGATGCTCAACACAACCACTTTGACATTGCTCAACCGTGGCCTACAATAGCAAGTTGTACCTGTCGAGAGTCCTTTCCTATACACTTGACACTACATTCCATATCTGTAGTTTCTGCTGTGACAAGCACTTGTTAAGACTAACTTTGGAATACGGAATTTTTTCTTTTTTTCAATGTTTTATGTAAAAATAAACTGATTTTCATGAAATTTCTGTATGACTCCTCTAAATTTCATGCATTCCATAGAGAGCCTAAGAATTTTAGTATCAAAACATGACAGTCAAATAATATAATTTGAAGTTTGAATCAATTTGTATATAAAAAGCTGATGATATTTACCATACTAAATAAATATCATTATATCTGTCATGAAACAATGTTAAAAGTCAAGTAATATATTTGAAGTTCGAGCACATTAAGTGAAGTTCTGTCAATCGGTTAAAATGAAATCGGATTTTAGCGGAGAGTTGACAAGAACCACTTTTCTATATCAAGATTTTAGATCTCCTGCTATAACTTTTTTATAAGGATTTAGCTAGTTTTTTCTTATTACTATATTAAAGTGCCAATTTCATGTGTCGTGTGTCAAGTGCCAAGCGCATAGATGTGCTCCCCGGCTTCTCGCTTAACAATAGACCGTTATACCACAAATAGGCCTTGAAATACACGTAAGCTCAACATGGCACGAAGCCACACGCAACGTAGCCTCGCTAGATAAAGAAGGACGAGCGACAGAGTGGCCTATAAAAAAAGTTCGAGCTACTTTTCAACTCATATCTTTCTCGGACTTTTGGATAAGATAAGATGTAATATTTGTTCTTATCAGTTTATCTGATATGCGGACCATATGTTCACTCTGATATTAAATTTAATTTGTATTTTATGGTTATTAAATATAATTGTGTGCCGTCGCAATGAACATGCATTATACTATATGTGTATAATTTAGTGGTTAGTTGTCGACTATTTAGGGTATGTACAAACCTAACTAATATTTTAGGTAGTTAACTGAAAAATTATAAGGGTTCTTCGCGAAGCGTCCACCTTTACACGACTTTCTCTATATATTATATCTTAACTATGTTTATGATCTAGAGGGTTAAAAAGTTGTATCATGTACTATCTTAGTTGTCTCTTGTATTTAAAAAAGGGTTGTACATGTTCTTGCACTACAAACTTGAAGCTAAAACACCACCATTCTCCACATTTTTATTTAATCATCACAAGAATCACTTTTACTCCTGTAATACCCAATTTGTAAATTGCAAGAGCTAATACCAAAGGGAGAAACATGTTCACTTTATCTATGTGGGAGTTTGAACTTTTTGTGCCATCACATGTGAACACCATATTTTAAAACAGATAATTATAAAGTAAATGCCACTAAATCATTGCATCATGCTGAGATTTTGTCTTGTGTGCATTTGTGACAACATAAAATAATGTGAAGAGAAATATATTAATGCCCTAAATAGAAATTTAAGGTCTAAAGAGAATGCAAGAATTTGAGAAAGAGAAGAAAGAATACTAAACAAAGATAAAGAAAATAAATATAAAGAAATAGTTAGATCCCCTTATTTGGGTTCAACTTGTACATTTAAAATGAATGAAAATTCACAGTTAAAAATTGAATTCAAATTTGAATTCTAGAAACTAAAAAGGAAAAGAAAGGGAAGAAGAAATATAAAAAGAAAGAGCTTTTAACTCGGATGGGCCTGGGAAACAGAATTTGGCCCACTTGGCCAATTCACCCGCGCGGCCTGATCGCCTTCCACTGCGCACGGCACACTGATGTGCGGGCCATCCTAACAGAGCGAGATTGTCCCTATGCACACTCAGGCCCACCTGGCTGTGACATCCTTTCGCGCGCTCTCTGATACGTGGACCCTGGCGGTCAGCCCCGACCTTAACAGATTCCGCGCATGGCGGAATGCGCGCACGGCGGGCGGCCTTGGCGCAAGTCTAGCGCGTGCGTGAACGGTTTGACCACGTCAGGCGATAAAACCCTAGTCGCCCTTGCCTCCTTCCATGCCGCAGCTCCGTGGACTCCGCAATTGTAGACTAGCACCTCCGCATCTAGTTCACCGCCGCCAGAAATCGTCGTCGACGCGCCGTGGCCGTGACCCCGAATTCGTGCACCCTGGGCGCTGGGTTTCGTCGTGGAGCTTCCCTTGGGCTTGCCGAAAGGGTTTGGGGCATCTCCGTGCGGGATCGGCAACCGGGACAGCGGGGATTTCTCGCTGTCGTCAACTCCTACGCCGCTGCATCACCATCGCCGCGAGTAGAGAACTCCGAGCCAATCTAGTCGGTACTACCCTCTCTCAACGACTCGTTTCTTTCCTCGCATCGTGTAGTAGTAGTTGGATCGGGTTTTGGAGCACCAGAGGGGGGATTCGTGTTGCGACGGTGGCGCTCCACCACGGGGAAGAACTTGCGCTGCCGTATCGCCTTGTTCGTCCGCGTCGTCGGGGTAGGGAAAGGGTTGTGACGTTGATTTAGGAGTGGACGGTCCAGATTAGGATCCACATACCCTTCGCGCTAGATTAGATCCGAGCGCTTGATTTTAGATCAGGTGGAGCAGAGCGACTCCAGAATAATTAAATCTGCGTCGTATATCACAGATTGAACGGTCTGTGCCGCGTACCGCTTTGTTGGTGACTCGATCTAATCCGCGCCATTCGTGCGTGATCCAATGGCCCACCTTGGCCGATACCCGTTCGGCTGGTTGTTTTGTTAAAGAGTCCTCAGATTTCCTATAAACCAACCCGCAGTCCTACCACAGAGTAGAATGAGCCTTAGGAATATTTACCCCGAGCCCCCTGCATCTCTGTTTAATTTGCGCGCAGTCCAGAGGTCATAGGAATTGAATAAATAATATCAGGAAATGGTTTTTAATGAGAAAATAAATGCTAGAACTTTAATAATTCATAGAAAATTCATATGAAGTCCAAATTTACCCATTCCAGTTTCTAAAACTTTGTAATATTATTCTCTATCACTTGGAGTCTCAGTTTGTCATGAAAACAGTAAGAAAAATAGTTTCTCACTTAATCCTATTTTAAACACATGAAACCTTTAGAAATTCATAATTTAATATCCAAATTTACCCCTTATGATTCCTGTTCCTAGGATTTTATTTTAATGTGTAGATTATTATTATGTATTTTGTTTACATGTTTGGTGTGATGTTAATTTTCTCTATATACTAAGCTTGTTTGTATTGTGGCGAGTAGAAGAACCCATGACTGAGGATCCTGGTGAGCAGCAGATAGAAGTAGCTGAGCAGGAGCTCATTGAAGGCTAGTTCTGCCCTTGACCACTTTTATACCCAATAATGTTCTTTATGTCACTTATTCATGCATAGGTTTAATTTTGATGGGACCCAATAGGTCACCCTAGATTGTTTATCTCATTACCTTGTTTACCCCTGAATCACTTGGGTAGTTTGCTATTGCTTTACATGGTTTTGGGATAATTTTTCATTATATCCATGTTCCAATTCTTTTGTTAATCTATTTATGTTTATGTCAAGATCATTAATGTTAATTGGAATATAGAGCTTAACTTGAGAAACACGTGTCACCATAAGGGAGGAATGGGACCCCTTGGCTAACTAATTAGGAAAGCTAGTGGAAGACTACCTTACCCGAAAGGGGCAAGGGCAGTAGGGGAGTTGTATGTAAGGAGGTTCTCGGGTTGATTTTGCTGCGATGGCGGTCGGACGGGGGATTCTTGCAAGTGCTCTTCCCATAAACTGTAGCGGGTTTTCGGAAGCTAGTGGAACTTTGTAAAGGCCTCGTAGTGTTACCTTACCTCGCCTCCTCAGTAGAGGTGTATGAGATTGGCTATCTCTTGGCAGATGGGTAACATGACTTGTGGGTAAAGGGTACAACCTCTGCAGAGTGTAAAACTGGTATACTAGCCGTGCTCGTGGTCATGAGCAGCTCAGGACTCTCTGATGATTAATTTATGGAACTTAAATTTTAATTTTGTCATTTGCATATGCATGAGATTATTTATTAATTTTGTTCTATTATTTTTATTAAGGTTTGGTATTTACTTACATTTAGTAACTGCTATAAAATTTTGACCAACTAATTAAAAGCAATGCTCAACTTTAACCCCTGTTGTTGATTAGCCTTACACATTACATGAACTCTCACCTTTGTGAGTTCATGTCCACTGGTTTTCCACAACTTGTTGAGCTATGATCATGTGTGAGCTCACCTTTGCTGTCTCACACCCCCACAGGAGAAGAACAGGTGGTTCAGGAGGAGCCACAAGGCGATGAGTTTGATCTGATCTAGGTGGCATTTCTCAGTTGACATTGGGGCCAATGACGATCCTTAGTTCGTTTTATATTTATCTTTTATTTTGTAATAAGACTTCCATTATGTAATAAATACTCTGATGTTATTGTGACATTTATCTCTATACACTCTGTTATTATATATGTTGTCTTTTTGACGCATGTATGAGATGCACCTGGCTTTATTCCTTAAAGCCGGGTGTGACAACTCCTCACTAGAACGAATGATGGAGAATTAAAGGAAAGAGTGAAACTCAAGAATCTCTACTGGTGGCTTTATTTGTTATAAGCCCTTGCTTTCCTTTTCCTTTATTGCTCGACGCAATTTTTTATTGGATCGTTCCCTATGCAAATCGTGTTACTGCATTTCTTTTTTTAAAGTATAATATAATACTCCTCTCTCCCACCGTCTCTGAAAAATAGATTTTTAGTATAAATATTATTTCCAAATAAATCAGCTTCTAGGTTCTCATCGTCCATCGATTCAGCGATGGAGGCAGAAAAATTTTTAGAAGAGATTAAATTATACAGTGACATAATGTTATTGAACCATTTACAATAGATAAATATAATAGTTTAAAGTGACCTTATATAAGAATATCGATAAACAATAAAAATTATAAAATATATAATGAGAAATATATGATGTGGTTTTATACTTTTATAGAAGATTTTAGGTGGCTCTATGGACCTAGAGCAGTAGCTAGAGCAGTAGGAAGGCTCAAGCCCTACCTAGCCCATTGCTGCCATTGTACCTACGTCGAACACATTTATTTTCTTGAAGTTTCTAACTGTCCACGTACACCCATTTATTTCTATTAGACATAATGCTCCAATTATTGATGCAGTGAATACAATAATAGTTAATATATTTATATTATTGAAAATATTAAAAACTTATTGCAGTTAAAAGTCAAAGTGCGTATAAAGGGTAGTAATATCTTTTTCTATTGATTGCTAAGAGCAAGTATAATAAATAAGATATTATAAGTTAACTAAATGCTGAGATAGAGAAGAGAGAAAAAGAGAGAAGAGAAGCTAGCTGTAAACTTACACTCGGCTTGGACAAAAGAATCAAGAAGCTTTGTGAGAGAGACACGTAGGATCCTGCATTAATACTGAAAAGCTAACTAATATTCAGGTGAGCTAAATAGCATGTTGTAAGGATCCTTACAGCAAACGGTTGGCTGTATTATTAAACTTGCTTTAATATATACTTCCTTTGTCCTAAATTAAAATCCGTTTTATGGTGTTAATAGATTCATAAATTTTTGATGTATGTGTTTTATATATATTTAGACTCATTATCATTTATTTGAATATGAACATAAAATTAAGAGATGAAAGAGCTAAAACGAATATTAATTTGAAACAAAAGGAAGTACTAATTTTTGTGTGTGTTTGAGTTAGGTGGGATTGCTGAAGGCGTTGTGGCCCGTGCGGAGCATAAAAGCCTGTTCGGTTGTTCCGGAATTCAACATGATTCATTCCAATTCATCAATGCTTATATTAATTAGACAAATAATTCGAACCGTTCAGGGCCACCGTTCCATAGCAACCGAACAGGCTAAGCAAGTGTTCACAAATACCACCGCTCATGCAAAAGCCGTGTTGTCCTGGATCCGGATGCCAAGGAGGGATCGAATTTAAAATAATCTGGTGGACTTGTGGTTGGCGAGCGAGCTGCCTACGATAGACCAATAGACCTAGAACTAACAAAAGGATCCAGATGTGGCAAGTGTAGATGATTGATGGCATCCAAAGAGAAAAGAGAAAGAGGTGGATGCCCTGGGGATCATCTGTGCTGGAACAGAGCACGACGATTGTGGGTGAGCTAGGACCACAAACGGTTTCCCACCAGGACCACAAACTGCCTCCTTGGAACCTAACTGCCCTCCTACTTTAGCATCAAACAAAAATTTGGCACTGGAGTTGTTCACTTCAGCAGTTCAGTTTTCCCCTCCCTGTGATCAGGGAAATAAAGGGATTCATGGGGAAGTAAACCTGTTGCTATTCAGGGGATTCCTCCCCCACGGACCTCCTCCAATTCCCTGGTCACAGAATCAGCACTCAAGATTACTCCATTCCTTCGCTTCTACAATCACCACCAACCGAGTGCAATGAAGGTCTAGTGGCGGATGATTCCTTATGGTCTACTATGGCAGCCTTGTTTTTCTAGACAGATAATGCCATTATTTCATCTTATTCTGGACTGTTCTTTTGAGTAGCGTTGTTTCTCTAGATAGATAATAATGCCATTATTTCTTCTGAAATAATATATAATATGTAGCAGAGGACTAGCTGTCTACTCCATAGGCCTACTAGTTGTTTTATAAAATATATAAACATAGTTTTTTTTAAAAAAAGGATGAACAAAAAAAGCTTATCTCGAGAGGGTAAGGAAAGACATAAGTCAATAATGCATTATTGGCCATAGTCGTCCCCACTTTTTTTATGAGACATATCTTCAAGACAATGACATCCACTGTCAAGTCTAGAAGATGAGGGCCTAACAACCCCGACGTCACACCTGTGTTCTGCTCATCTCGATAGCGGATTCACAGCTGTAGCTTTTAACAATGGGTGTGGCCATATGCGCACGTAACATTGTGGGCAGAGCCATGCTGTTTGGTACGTTTATTACGAAAGTATATTCTATATCCATCTAATGGTACTTATTACGAGTTCAATACTTTTCTATATATATTTGGTCAAAATTAGAAAAAGTTTGGGTCCTTGATAAATGAAACGGTGCACTTGTTTTAGAACAAAAGGAGATGAATATGTTTTTATTCAAAATCTGATGCAGTGCATCCTCGCATTCCTCCCAAGTGGTCAAATCACAATGAGCCTTCGCAAACTCCCTCTCCATGAGACTGTTGAGCAGATGAACATAGGTATTTACTATGAGGGCGGTGAACAGGGGAGCTTATCCAATCCCCGTCACCTGCTCTGCTCCAGTGATCTAATCCTTTGCTTCAGTGGAACTGGCAATTCTTGGCTCCTGTCCTATACGAATGCAGACCTCTCTTGGCAACCAATCGGCCATGTCACTCAACAATATCACCTCAAATCAACCTCACCTTTCTGGCCTTGGATTGATGCAGATGAAAACTCCATCTCTTTCTCAGGTTTATTCAAGTCATGTCTCATCTGATCGTTGCAACCGGCGACTGGCACGAAACAAGGTTTCTCCTAGGACAAAGGGGAAAAAAAAGAGAGGATAAGGCTTCTGAACTCTCGGAGAAAGCAGCGAGTTTCTCGCCAGATTGCTGTGGATGAGTCTTGTCATCCTGTGTAGTATTAGCGAAGCCTGATGATTTTTCGGAACTTGGAAGATTCCCTCTTCCTTTCAGAGAATGGAGCTTTAACTATGACCACCTTTTTTAAGTTCCCGCCAATGTTCGGAAAGGCAGGGGTCAGGAGCTTAAGACAAACAAAAGCACGAACCTCTCACTTTGAAATCTCCACCATGATGCTCATCATCCAGCCACTGACAAGAGCAGTTTTGTAATGCTCATCTTAAAGTTCCAAGAAAGCCTAGGGACGTGTGTACATGCCGTAAACTACTGACAGAGATGAATCGAGCTACTGCTATTAACAAACCATTAACCATGATGTCAGAATGGCAATGAGATCAGCACACTTGTTTACAGTAAGCAAAGCATAGCTATAGTGTTAGGATATGTTAAGCGTCGCCTATAACGTTACCTTGAAAGAGGCTAATGACTGCATCTGGAATAGGCATGATGGCCTGTCTGATGGTGGTGACAGCCTTCGCTTTTGGTCTAAAAAACCATGCTTTACAACTGCCATGGTACTGCGGTTTGATCTGGCCAACAATTTTTACAACTGCCATAGTTGCGGTATGTCAATCCTAAAGGTGGTGGCCATGGAGATTTTTGCAAGAAATGGATGGGAGGTCAGGGCACTTGATTCGTTGATGAGTTCCTTTTTTAAGGATGTTTTCTTTTGCTTCTTAATGGTGTTCTGTTATTTTTAGATCTGTAAGGCCGTATGCAGAACACTACAGAAGGTTGGAACATTTTGTTTCCATTATCTAAAAAAATGGTGAAATGCTTTACAATTTTTTTCAGGACCATTTTGCACACAGGCTAAAATTGGCTATTCGTTTGAACGTTTGTTAGTGGACAACATTTGAAAGAACAACAGAACATGGAAAAGGGGGGAACAGAATATTGTAAGTGGAAGTGGAACCATCAGATGGTTCATTTTGTACTTGAGTACAATGGAGGCACATTGTCTCAGGTAGTGTTTGTTTAAATCCTCTTCAAGAGTATATATATATATATATATATATATATATATATATATATATATTACCTTGACAGGCTTATCATGCTAGCTATGTCTAACAAATGATACAATCATTAGTCTAAGTATATGGTTTTAATACCTCCACTAGTTCAATTAAGTACTTGGACATGCAATTCTTGCCCAAAGTAGCAAGGGGATAAACACTAGGATCAAGCAAAGAAAAGAGGGCACTGCAGCAGATATGGAAAGAGCAAGAACCTACTCGAGGGAATAGATAAATCAGCAAGTGGTGGCTGAAAGAATGGCAAACACAAAAGATTATTGTCCGCATATGATAGGTGGTTTTGTCCTTTGCTGAACCATTTGTTTATAACTCTGCGTGATTATATATGAGATCAGATTCCCCAGTGTAGGTGGAGAGAATTGGACCACCCCAATTTTATAGTTTGATTCTCATGCAGCAGGTACCGCTTGCAGCATTAAACTATGATGGGGCCTTGTCTTTGCTGATGACTCCCTTCGATTTTCTAGTGGAAAAAGAGGGGCGGCTCTCTTAAGCATGGGCCTCAGCTACTTGTTGGGTTGGGTCACACTAGTTCAGTGATGTGGTATTCATTTCTGTTTTTCTTTTCTCTACTCTAGGTTGAAACCTTAACAACCTACCAGCAGAAATGAAATCTCTAGCTCAGATTTAGAATAGACATATCAAGAGAAGATATGATCAAGTAAAAACTACCCCCTTCTTTCCAAATTATAAGTTTTCTAAAATACATAACTTTTACTATGTATCTCGATATAATATACTCCCTCCGTTCTTTTTTATTTGTTGTGTTTTAGTACAAAAATGAACTAGTGGACGACAAATATTTTAGAATGGAGGTAGTCCAAATAAATGTGTAGTATACTTTTTTGACTAAAATGCATCAGCGGCATCGAACTTGACATGTGGATCATTGAACTTTCAAAACCAGCAAAACAGGTCATCGAACTTGATCAGTCATCTAAAACGGGTTTAATCAAATCAGATGTTGGTTTGGCGTGCCACTTTGAAACACACTAATGAAAGTTCGAGGAGCCAGCTGACAAAGAATGCCAAGTTTGAAAACCCAAGTGACACAGCATGTTAAGTTCAGAAACCTAAGTCACTCCAACATGGCACGCCACATCAAGATCCGGTACGAGCAAATTCAGTTCTGGATAGCCGGACAAGTTTAAGGACATGTTTTTCTGGTCTTGAGAGTTCGGTGACCTAAATGACACTGGCACTCAACATGCAAGTTCGACAGACTACTGATCCATTTTACTTATACTTTTTCTATAAATTCAGTCAAATTAAAAAATGACTTAAAGTAATTCTAAGAATTGATTGTGGAATCTGCAAGACAAAATGAAGCTGTCCAAGAACAAAGATTATTTATTCAAGCTACATAACGATACAGAATATAATGATGGTGATCAAGAATGTGAGGTAGCACTCCCTAGAAGCTAATAAACGAAAAGAAAGGGAAATGAAGCATAGCTCTTTCGGTCTTTCCAGGTGAAGGCTACGTTATTCTGACAGCGAATGCTGCTGCCTGTGTTTCTCTAGGTTCTCTCTCTGTGTGCTGCTCACTCACACACACGTCCGCACGAGTCACAATGGTTGTCGTCCGTGTGTTAGGGACAGACAGGCAAAACTCACTCGAGTCCTGGAAGCAGGAGCAGAAGGATGACCGCCCTTTCATCGCAGCAAGGGCGATTAGACATAAAACAGACACTGGAGTCCGTGCGGAAACAAACCTTTAGTAACTGTATTTGCTGGGCAGTGTCATCAGAAAGAGCTCTCCAAGAAACCTCAAAGTCATAAGCTGTTTTTGGTGTCTTCACGCTTTTTACAGTGCAAGATCTTGAACTGAAACTTCTGGCCCAGGCTTGTGGTTAGCCTCTCGACCTTGGTACTGCTGAATCAAGTGTTGTCTAACATGTGACACACAGACACAACAGTACATTCAACAAAGTGTGAAAATAGACAAATCTGTGCCACTGCAATTGCAGTGATCTCTTAAAATGTTAAGCAACAAACATGACCCCTGATGCAGAACTCTTAAGAGTATAGTCAGTTAAACAATAAACATGACCCAGAAACCTCAGTTGTGTATTTCCAGCTTGAAGTGGGTTATGATGGATTCTCCAATCACACAAACCATCATGCTACACTCCATTGTGAATAGCACATAGCTCAAAGGTAACTAGCTTTTCCCATAAAAATGGGAGGCCATCTATTAAAAGCTAGTTAGATTAAGTTTTAAACAAGTACACGATTTCAAACCTGTTTTGGTTCTAGATTGGTGTGCAAATGTCAGAACTCTAATAAATACATGGCAAGTTATTCCCTTATCCTAAGGGTTCAGTTTTTCCCAAGAAAAATAATTAAATACACATTGCATCTCAGAAATATTGCAAGAAAAACTGCCCAAATGACATGCTGAGTACATCCTATTTTACAAATAGGTGAACTCTTGCTTGCCATGGTATGACAACACAGAAACCACAGATAATGGGTATTATAATGGTCAGAAAGGATACAGAAATAAAGACATGAATGGTGTTGCCATTGATGATTACTCCAGATCCTCCGTTAGACCTGCCGCCAGCACTCGCTCGATCTTCATTGAATCTCGAAGAAAGAGGCGAATCAACTTCCATGACAGTGTCCTGTAGAATTATATTTGGACATCTTGTATACACATTCAACAGAATAAGCACTGTTGTTGGAATTAGAGTATTTGTGTCACACCCGGCTTTAAGGAACAAAGCCAGGTGCATCTCATACATGCGCCAAGAAGACAATATATATAATAACAGAGTGTATAGAGATAAATGTCATAAAACATCAGAGTACTTATTACATAGCGGAAGACTTATTACAAATAAAATAATAAAGATAAAACGAACTAAGGATCGTCGGCGCCAATGTCAACTGAGAAACGCCACCTAGATCAGATCATACTCCTCGCCTTGTGGCTCCTCCTGAACCACATGTTCTTCTCCTGTGGGGGGTGTGAGACAGCAAGGGTGAGCTCACACATGATCATAGCTCAACAAGTTGTGGAGAACCAGTGGACATAAACTCACAAAGGTGTGAGTTCATATGATGTGTAAGGCTAATCAATGACAGGGGTTAAAGCTGAGCATTGCTTTTAAGTAGTTGGTCAAAATTTTATTAGCAGTTACTAAGTGTAAGTGAATACTGTCGGGGACCATAATTAGGGGTACCCTCAAGACGCCTAATTCTCAGCTGGTAACCCCCATCAGCATAAAGCTGCAGAGGCCTGATGGGTGCGATTAAGTCAGGGATCAGTCCATACGAGCGACTCGATCACGCCTCGCCCGAGCCTAGCCTCGAGCAAGGGCAGCCGACCACGAGGGGTTTCCGTCTCGCCCGAGGCCCCCTTTTAACGGCGGACACATCTCCGGCTCGCCCGAGGCCTTGCCTTCGCTAAGAAGCAACCCTGACTAAATCGCCGCGCCGACCGACCGAGTCGCAGGAGCATTTAACGCAAAGGTAGCCTGACACCTTTATCCTGACGCGCGCCCCCCGGCAGAGCCGAAGTGACCGCCGTCACTTCGCCGCTCCACTGACCGGTCTGACAGAAGGACAGCGCCGCCTGCGCCATTCCGACTGCGGTGCCACTTGACAGAGTGAGACTGACAGGCAGTCAGGCCTTGCCAAAGGCGCCATAGGAAGCTCCGCCCGACCTAGGGCTCGGACTCGGGCTAAGGCCCCGGAAGACGGCGAACTCCGCTCCGCCCGACCCAGGGCTCGGACTCGGGCTAAGGCCCCGGAAGACGGCGAACTCCGCTCCGCCCGACCCAGGGCTCGGACTCGGGCTAAGGCCCCGGAAGACGGCGAACTCCGCTCCGCCCGACCCAGGGCTCGGACTCGGGCTAAGGCCCCGGAAGACGGCGAACTCCGCTCCGCCCGACCCAGGGCTCGGACTCGGGCTAAGGCCCCGGAAGACGGCGAACTCCGCTCCGCCCGACCAGGGGCTCGGACTCGGGCTAAGGCCCCGGAAGACGGCGAACTCCGCTCCGCCCGACCCAGGGCTCGGACTCGGGCTAGGCCCCAGAAGACAACGAACTCCGCTTCGCCCGACCCCAGGGGTCGGACTCCGCCCTGGCCTCTTCCGAACGACCTCCGCCTCGCCCGACCCAGGAGCTCGGGCTCGGCCTCGGCCATGAAAGACAGACTCGACCTCGGCTTCGGAGGAGCCTCCACGTCGCCCGATCTAGGGCACAAGCCCGCCACGTCAACAGGAAGCGCCATCATCACCCTACCCCGAGCCGACTCGGGCCACAGAGAACAAGACCGGTGTCCCATCTGGCCAGCTCCGCCAGATAGGCAATGATGGCGCCCCGCTAGCCCCGTGACGACGGCGGCTCTCAGCTCCCTTACGGAAGCAGGGGGACGTCAGCAAGGACCCAGCCGCTCCGACAGTTGTCCCTCCGCCAGGCTCCGTTGCTCCTCCGACAGCCACGACACCACACCAGCTGGGTGCCAAGATCTCTCCGGCTGCCACATTGGCATGTACTTAGGGCGCTAGCTCTCCCCCGCTAGACACGTAGCACTCCGCTGCACCCCCATTGTACACCTGGATCCTCTCCTTACGCCTATAAAAGGAAGGACCAGGGCCTTCTTAGAGAGGGTTGGCCGCGCGGGGACGAGGACGGGGCAGGCGCTCTCTTGGGGCCGCTCGCTTCCCTCACCCGCGTGGACGCTTGTAACCCCCTACTGCAAGCGCACCCGACCTGGGCGCGGGACGAACACGAAGGCCGCGGGATTTCCACCTCTCTCACGCCCGTCTCCGGCCACCTCGCTTTCCCCCCTTCGCGCTCGCCCACGCGTTCGACCCATCTGGGCTGGGGCACGCGGCACACTCACTTGTCGGCTTAGGGACCCCCCGGTCTCGAAACGCCGACAAATACCAAACCATAAGTAAAGTAATAGAACAAAATTAATAATAAACCCATGCAATGCAAATGACAAAATTGAATTTAAGTTCCATAATTTAAACATCAGAGAGTCCTGAACTGCTCATGACCGTGAGCTCGGCTAGTATACCAGTTTTACACTCTGCAGAGGTTGTACCCTTTACCCACAAGTCATGTTACCCATCTGCCAAGGGGTCGTGACTCCCATACACCTCTACCTAGGAAGCGCGGCAGGGCAACACTACGAGGCCTTTACAAAGTTCCACTAGCTTCCGAAAACCCGCTACAGTTTATGGGAAGAGCATTTGCAAGAATCCCCTGTCTGACCGCCATCGTAGCAAAATCAACTCGAGAACCTCCTTGCATGCAACTCCCCTACTGCCCCTGCCCCTTTCGGGTGAGGTAGTCTTCAACTAGCTTTCCTAATTAGTCAGCCAAGGGTGTCCCATTAAACCCTTGTGGTGGCACGTGGTTCTCAAGTTAAGCTCTATGTTCCAATTAACATTAATGAACTTGCCATGAACATAAATAGAATAACAAGAATAATTGGAACATAGATATAATGAATGATTATCCCAAAACCATATAAAGCAATAGCAAACTACCTAAGTGATTCAGGGGTAAACAAGGTAGTGAGATAAACAATCTAGGGTGACCTATTGGGTCCCATCAAAATTAACCTATGCATGGATAAATGATATTAAAGAACATTATTGGGTAAAAAGTGGTCAAGGGCACAACTTGCCTTCAATGAGCTCCTGCTCAGCTACTTCAACCTGCTGCTCACCAGGATCCTCGGTCACGGGCTCTTCTACTCGCCGCAATACAAACAAGCACAGTATATAGAGGAAATTAACATTACACCAAACATGTAAACAAAATACACAGTAATAATCTACGCATTAAAATAAAATTCTAGGAACAGGAATCATAATTTTTGGAGTTATGGATTTTAAGTTATGAATTTTCAAAGGTATTATGTATTTAAAATAGGATTAAATGAGGAATTAATTTTCTTACTGTTTTCATGTCAAAACAGAGACTCTAAGTGGTAGATAATAATATTACAAGATTTTATAAAATGTAATGGGTCATTTTGGAGTTCATATGAATTTTCTATGAATTATACAATTCCTAGAATTTATTTTCATATTAAATATTCAATTTCTAATTCATTTATACAGTTTAAATAGGCTCTGAACTGGGCCTCAAATTCAGAGAAACCCAGGGGGCTCGGGGTAAATTTTTAAGACACAAGCTAACCCAGGACTGGACCGCGGGTTGATACATCAGAAACGGAGGGATTCTTTTATAAATGTGTACAACGAAGGGGTACGGGAGGATCGTGGCCGCTTGATCTAACACGTGCTCCTCAGATTAGAACTAGGTTTTCCCCCAAACCGGTACCAAAACCCAGCCGTCAGATCAAGATGGGTGGCTACGATCTAACACACCCAATCGTTATCCCCCCTTCTAATCTCGGACGTTGACTATCCAATCGACGGCGCTGAAGCCATTTGCGACCTCAGGCGAAAAATACACGGCGGCGTGTTCACCCGCGGCGAACACCATCACCGGTGACAGCCACATCCGGCATTCTGGCCCACTTTACCCCACGCGGCTAGGGAATTACAGAGAGGAGGTGATGGTGATCTAAATAGAACACGCCATACCAAGTATTGTCGTCTCGACGGTGTAGGTCACGGTGTACGGCGGAGCCACGGCGGTTCATCAACTACGGCGAGAAATTTCGCCCACCACAGCCGGTCGCTCTGCCCGCCCATAGTTCACGCACTCTCGGTAGGGCTGGGCAAATCTCCAAGTACTCTAATTGAACCCAATTGTGGCCGACAATGAGCGGGCGTCTTTGCGGCGTAAGATCCCCGCTCACCCTCTCTCTATCCAGTGGTTGACGGCGAGCCGATGGCGCTATGGTCAGGGAAATTGGGGTCGTGGTGGCGCGGACGGGTCCCAAGGACGCTAATAGGGGCACGACTGTGGCCGAGGGGTCCGGGAAGTGGGCGTTAGCTGGTCAATCCTGGAGAAAACGCGGTGGCCGTTGCGCGCGGGGAAAGAAAGATGCACAGCAGAGGGGGCCCACCAGTTATAGGAGCCAAGGAGCGTAGGCGGGTGGGTGTCCGACATACCGGACCTACCAGTAGGCGTACGCGGAAGCCGGAGCTGCGGGTCAACGCCCACGGACGCGAGGATTGCGATGGCGTCCACGGTGTTCGGCTTTGCAGTTTAGGACAAAACTGACGAAGTCGGCCCACAGATCAGTGGCAAGGAAAATGAATGCGAGCGCGGAAGACAGACAAGCGGGCCCGTGGTGTTAGCGTGCCGCGCGTAGTCGGTTTGGGCCGCGCGGAGGGGAAAGGGTAAGTGGGCCTGCGGCCCAGGTAGGTTCTTCCTCCCCTTTTTTTATTTTCTATTTTCCTTTCTTGATTTCTTTTATTCTTATCTATTTTGAATTTTAAATTTGAATTTTGAATACGAATTTCACCATTGAGTCAAGTATACAAATTCAAGCTTCTAGTGGAGGAATAATATATTTTTATTTACTTATTTTTATCCACAAAATTCTTATTTTCTTCTCTTTTCTAAATTTTACAATTCCTTTTGGATTTTAAATTCCACTTTGGACTTTAATATATTTCTTGTCACATTGTTATTTTATTTTGTCACAATGTGCACACAAAATAAAATCCCAACATGATGCGTAATTTGTTTTTGGGTATCTTTTGTTATTTATTTATTTGTCTTCATGTGATGTTCTCATGGAATGATAAATATGGATAACACACGTATATACACATGAATATCATTTCTCCTTTTAGATTATCCTCCACAAATTACAAGTTGGGTATTACAATTTGTAAGGGTCCCTTGTGCAAAATGGAGATATAAAGTGAGTGTGTGTGCTGGTGGGAGGAGCACGCTGTAAAAAATCCCAGGAAGTTAACATGGTATCGAGCTAGGGTTGGACCGCGCCGCCGCGCTCGCCGCTCTAGACGGGGACGCAGTGCCACCGCTCGTGCAGAGGTTCTCCGCCGCCAAGTGCTCGACGAGGAGCTCAACAAGCTGCTGTCCGGCATCACCAGCGTCCTCCCCAACATCAATCCGGTGCTCCTGCCCAAGAAGACCGCTGAGCCAACCGGTAGGCAGATGCAACAGTGGGTTAGAGGGCGAGTTGCTTCCTGGTAGAAGAGGGCGAGCCGCTGGTGTAGAAGAGAGCGAGTTGTTGTGGGATTTGTCGACTGGTTGCTGCTCCTGAGTGCTGCGCCTACGTGTTCCTGGCAGAACGAAGAGGCAGCCCTGCAGCGTGTGTTCGTTCAGGTGGCAGTGAAAGAAGAGGCATTGATGATGATGAGTCCAGAGGAGGCTGAAGCAAGAAGGTTGGAGGAAGAGGCTGAAAAAAGGGCAATGATTCATGGTGACAAGAAAGAAGAGGATCCACTAATCACAAAAAGTGAGATGAGAAATGAGATGAGGAGTATGATTCAGGAACTCATGGGGCTAGGTATGATTGGCCCCAAGACTTTGCCTATCTCATCCGAATTAAAGTTGGAACTCGTTCCAAATGATGTGAAGCTAGAAGGGAGCAAGAATTACTTGAGTTGGTCTAGGAGAGTGCGAGTGCTCCTAGGAGGTAAAGGAGTGGAGCACTATTTGGAAGAGGGTTGTGTTGAACCTGTTGATAGGCTCAGCTCTGAATGGAGGGTTTGGTATACCACCAACTCGATTATTGTGGCGTGGTTGTTAGCATCCATGTCTTCGTCTGTAAGTAAGATGGTTGAAGCCATGCGCACTGCTGCACAAATTTGGAAGACCTTGAGCAATATATATTCAAGAAAGGGGAATGTGATGATGATGATGGAAATCCAAAGTAAGGCAGATGCAGTGAAACAGACAGGGAGACCAGTGGAACAATATGCTAGTGAACTTCAGTACTTGTGGGGAGAGCTAGATCACTACGCTCCTCTGCAAATGGTTTGTCCTCAGGATGCATAGGTTGTCCACAAGTGGGTAGAGGATAGGAGAGTGACTCACTTTCTAAAGAATTTGGATCCGGAGTTTGAGAGCAGGAGAGCTGCCTTTTGTCACCAAGAGAGTCTTCCTACCATGAATGAGGCTGTGTCAGCAATGATTAATGAGGAAAGCAGGCTTCGGGTAATGACAGCTAATGATCCTGTGAAATCAGCCTACACTACAACTGATGATAGAGACTGTTATAATTGTGGTGAGAAGGGACACTTGAGTTACAATTGTCCTCATCCTCGTGGCAGTGGTGAATGAGGTGGTGGAACTCGTGGAGCCACACGTAGTACCTATGGAAGAGGCCGTGGAGGCTATGGAAGGGGGCGTGGTGGCCGTGCCAGGGGTAGAGGTCATGGTGGCCCTTGTGTTAATGTTGCAGTCACTGAAGACACCCCTTCAATCACCTTGACTGGGGAACAAGCTAAACAATGGGAAGAATGGCATAAGGGAAAAGAATCTGAGTGTCCAACCAGTACTCCTCTTGGTTCTGTGGCAACAACATCCACCCAGCACTTTGGTAACTTTGCCAACTACGCCCATTCGGGCGTAGGTACTCAGGCACAAGCCCTTGCATCTTCATATAGAAGTCATAGAGATTGGATAATAGATTCAGGAGCATCTAGACATGTCACAGGACTAATTGATTCTTTTAAAACATACTCACATTCTATTCACCCTGAAACTGTCCAAATTGCTGATGGTACCTCCCAACTCATTCATGGTGTAGGGTCTATAGAGTGTACACCATCCATTAATCTATCATCAGTTTTGCATGTCCCATCATTTCCAGTCAATCTCCTTTCTGTCAGCTCAATCATTGATTAGTTCAAGTGTCTAGCTATATTTTATGAACAATCATGTGTTTTTCAGGAGAAGAGAACTGGGAAGAGGATTGGGACTGGAGTCAGGCGTAATGGGCTATGGTTCATTAGTCAAGAGGACCAAGCTTTGTCAGCAACAACAGAAGGAGATAAAAGGGAAATCATGATGCTACATCGTCGATTAGGACATGTACCTTTTGAGAGCTTGAGTAAATTGTACCCTGAATCCTTTAAGGGAATGGAGAAAGGAACACTTGTGTGTGATGCATGTGAGCTTGCCAAGCACACGAGATCTACTTATCCTAGTATTGGACTCCATAGCAGTGATCCATTTATGTTAATACATTCTGATGTTTGGGGTCCTTGCTCAATTACATCTGTGAATGGTTTTAAATGGTTTGTCACATTTATTGATTGCTATTCTCGCATGACATGGATATATATGTTGAAGCACAAGAATGAGGTACTTCGATGTTTCAAGGATTTCTACAAATTGGTCACTAATCAATTTAATGCCAAGATTCAAATCCTTCGCACTGATAATGGAACTGAGTATGTGAACAATGAGTTTATCTCATTCATTTCAGATCAAGGGATTATTCATCAAACTACATGTCCTGGTACACCTTCTCAGAATGGTGTGGCTGATAGGAAGAATCGACACCTGTTAGAAGTGGCAAGGTCTCTGATGTTTCAAATGAATGTGCCTAAGTATCTCTGGAGTGAGGCACTGATGACAGCTGCATACCTGATCAATCGCATGCTGTCGAGGGTACTGGGGATGAGATCACATGCTGAACTCCTATTGGAACAACGAGAGTTTAAAGTCCCACCTAGAGTTTTTGGTTGTGTTTGCTTTGTGCACGACAATCGACCTTCAGTGGGTAAATTGGATCAGCAAGCCATTAAGTGTGTTTTTGTTGGTTATGCATCTACACAAAAGGGATACAAGTGTTGGGACCCTATTAGGAGAAGGTTATTTGTAAGCATGGATGTGACTTTCCGTGAATTTGAACCATACTATTCAAACAAGTGTGATCTTGATCACTTCTTTGATGAGTTCTCTTCAGTCAATCAAAGTGATTGTAGAGGGGGTGGAAGTAACTCTAAAGAAGGAGAGAATAGTACACAAGAAGAGGCAATTGTTGGAAGAATCCCATCTATTACGGATGAGACTAATGGTTCCAAGGAAATGAATGAGGTTCATGATGACAATGGAGTTGTAGTTGTTGGGACAATTCCTTGTCCCAAAGAATACACAGGAGGGAGTCAAGATAAAGAAGTGAGGATAGATGATATGAATACTAATGAGAAACAAGTAAAAGTGTATCAAAGAAGGCGGTATAAAAATCAGGGGGAGCAATTCATGCAGCCAGAGCCTCAATCACCTGCATCTCCAGTCCTAGATCTCTCCTCAGGTCTCTCTCCATCAAGCTCCTCATCTCTACCAAAAATGGGTAATACTACTCCTTCTCCTGAACATGTTGATTTACCCCTTGCACAACGTAGGGATCATAGAATCAATGCTGGCAAACCTCCATCTCGCTTCGATTTTGAGTACGATATAGCTAACTACATGTCATACAGTCATGTGTCGCCTGCATATAGAACCTTCATTGCATCCCTGTAGGCTGTGTCCATCCCGAAAGATTGGAGATGTGCAAAACAGAATCCAAAGTGGAAGGAGGCTATGGAAGAAGAATTACATGCTCTCATGAGAAACAAAACATGGGAACTTGCTCTGCTCCCAGAAGGGAAGAAGGCTGTGGGCTGTAAGTGGATCTTCACTGTAAAACAGACCCCTAATGGAAAGATAGACAAGTACAAAGCAAGACTGGTTGCAAAAGGATACAACCAAACATATGGGATTGACTATGATGAGACTTTTGCACCCGTGGCAAAGATGGGCACTGTTAGAACTTTGATCTCATGTGCAGCTAATTTCGGATGGCCCCTTCATCAACTAGATGTAAAAAATGCATTTCTTCATGTTGACTTACAGGAAGAGGTCTATATGGAAATTCCTCCTGGGTTTGCGAATGAACAGACTGTTGGGAAAGTGTGCAAACTTAAGAAGTCACTCTATGGTCTGAAGCAGTCACCACGTGCATGGTTTGACATGTTTAGACGTGCTATTTGTGGTATGGGGTATTCCCAATGTAATGCTGATCATACAGTCTTCTTCAAGCACAAGGGTTCATCTATCACTATATTGGCTGTTTATGTTGATGATATTGTGATTACTGGAGATGACATGGAAGAGATCAAGTGGTTAAAGGAGAAGCTCGGGAAAGCATTTGAGATAAAGGATCTGGGACTACTTCGGTATTTCCTTGGAATTGAAATTGCTCGATCATCGAAGGGAATTATTCTCTCCCAACGAAAGTATGTCCTCGACTTGTTGACAGAAACTGGAATGTTGGGGTGTCGTCCATGTTCCTCTCCTATTGATAAAAATCACCAAATCCATGCCGAGTTAGGGGGATCCTGTCAATAGAGAGACATATCAAAGATTGGTTGGACGATTGATCTATTTATGCCACACAAGACCTGATATATGCTATGCAATAAGTGTGGTGAGCAGGTATATGCATGATCCTAGGACAGGACATATGGACGTTGTTTATCGCATCTTGAGATACTGAAAGGGAAATGTGCCCTTGGGCCATTTCTAAGTATTTTGGTGATTGGGTGCCAACACAAGTGCTTAAATGTGAATTTATGTCCATGGATGAACAAAGTGCAAATCATGAAGTAAAGGTATGTTTCTAAGCCTTAGTACATTGGTTTTGTGTACTAATATACTTGTCTAAGTGTTAGAAACAGAAAGAAGAAGAAAATAAAAGAGGAGAAAAATACTTGGCTGTGTACAGCCAAGACTCAGCTTGGTCTGGCACACCGGACTGTCCGGTGTGCACCGGACAGTGTCCGGTGCGCCAGGCTGACTCGGCGCGAAGAGGCTGCTCTCGGGAATTCGCCGACGGCGTACGGCTAAAATTCACCGGACTGTCCGGTGTGCACCGGACTGTCCGGTGAGCCAACGGTCGGCCGGTCCAACGGTCGGCCGCGCAATCTGCGCGAGACATGTGGCCGAGCCAACGGTCGGAAGGGGGCACCGGACTGTCCGGTGTGCACCGGACATGTCCGGTGCGCCAACGGCTCCCAGATCTGCAACGATCGGCAACGGTCGGCAGCGCTGTTTAAGGAAAGAAATCGGGCACCGGACAGTGTCCGGTGTGCACCGGACTGTCCGGTGCACCCGAAGACAGAAGGCAAGGATAGCCTTCCAGATTTGCTCTCAACGGCTCCTAGCTGCCTTGGGGCTATAAAAGGGACCCCTAGGCGCATGGAGGAGACATCCAAGCAACCTTAGAGCATTCTTGATCATCCACACTCAGTCTTTGCGCATTCGTTTGTCATTCTCAGTGATTCGAGCTCCGTTCTAGTGAGAACTTTGAGATAGTCTTTTGAGCTCGATTCTTGGCCGTGTGTGTGCGCATTTTGCTGTGGATTTGTGTGTGTTGCTTCCCTCCCTTACTCTGTGCCTCTTTGTGATCATATACTTGTAAGGGCAAGAGACTCCAATTTGTGGAGATTCCTTGCAAGCGGGATAAAGAAAAGAAAGCAAAACACTGTGGTATTCAAGTTGGTCTTTGGACCGCTTGAGAGGGGTTGATTGCAACCCTCGTCCGTTGGGACGCCACAACATGGAGTAGGCAAGCGTTGGTCTTGGCCGAACCACGGGATAAACCACTGTGTCATCTCTGTGTTTGATCTCTTGTGGTATTGTGTTTTGTTGAGACTCCTCTCTAGCCACTTGTGATTATTGTGCTAACACTTAACAAGTTTTTGTGGCTTAAGTTTTAAGTTTCCTAGGATCACCTATTCACCCCCCCTCTAGGTGCTCTCAATTGGTATCAGAGCCGTTCTCTTCAAGAAAGGGACTAACCGCCCGAAGAGATGGATCCTAAGGGGAAGGGTATCGTGATCAACGACAAAGAGAAGGAATCCTTCATCAACGAGCCGAAGGACGACAAGCCTACCGACTCCGGCTCGGGTCATAGACGGAAGGAAGGGAAGAAGAAGAAGACAAGGCGCATCAAGGAGATCGTCTACTACGACGACAGCGATGAATCTACTTCTTCCCAAAAGGACGATGACCACAACGACTACAAAAAGACGGTCAATTCGAACTTTTCATTTGATTATTCTCGTATTCAACATAGTTCGAATTCGCATTTGCTTTCCATTCCTCTTGGCAAACCTCCACACTTCGATGGGGAGGACTACGGATTTTGGAGTCACAAAATGCGTAGTCACTTATTCTCTCTCCATCCAAGCATTTGGGAGATTGTAGAGAATGGAATGAAGTTTGATAGCTCGGATAACTCTATGCTCATAAATGAACAAATCCATAGAAATGCACAAGCTACTACTGTTCTGTTAGCGTCCTTGTGCAGGGAAGAGTACAACAAGGTGAGCGGCTTGGACAATGCCAAGCAAATATGGGACACCCTCAAGATCTCTCACGAGGGGAATGACATCACCATGCTCACCAAAATGGAGTTGGTGGAGGGCGAGCTTGGACGATTCGCCATGATAAGGGGAGAGGAGCCAACCCAAACGTACAACTGGCTCAAGACCCTCATCAACAAAATAAGAAGCTACGGAAGCACATGATGGACGGACCACGACGTCGTCCGCCTAATGCTAAGGTCCTTTACCGTTCTTGATCCTCATCTCGTGAACAATATTCGTGAGAATCCCAGGTACACGATGATGACGCCCGAGGAGGTACTCGGAAAATTCGTAAGCGGGCGGATGATGATCAAGGAGGCGAGATACGTCGACGAAGCATTGAACGGTCCAACCCACGAGCCTCAACCCATTGCTCTCAAGGCAACAAGGAGCAAGGAGTCGCTACCCAGCAAGGTGGCGCAAGTTGAGGCGGCCGGGCTCAATGATGAAGAGATGGCTCTCATCATCAAGAGATTCAAGACGGCGCTAAATGGTCGCAAGGGGCAACCAAGGAAGACCAAGACAAAGGGGAAGCGCTCATGCTTCAAATGTGGTAAGGTTGGTCATTTTATTGCTAACTGTCCCGAAAATGATAGTGACCAGGAGCAAGGGAAAAATGGGAAGAAAGAGAACAAGAAGGTGTACAAGAAGGCCAAAGGCGAAGCACACCTTGGAAAGGAGTGGGATTCAGATTGCTCTTCGTCCGACTCCGACAACGAAGGACTCGCCGCCTCTGCCTTCAACAAATCGACCCTCTTCCCAAACGAGCATCACACTTGCCTCATGGCAAGGGAGAAGAAGGTAATCAATCATAATGCTAATACCTATGATTCTTCTAGTGATGATGAGTCTAGTGAAGATGAAATAGATTACTCTAGTTTATTCAAGGGATTGGATAGAACTAAGATAGCTAAGATTAATGAATTGATTGATGCCTTGAATGAAAAGGATAGAATCTTAGAGAAACAAGAAGATCTTTTATATGAAGAGCATGATAAATTTGTTAGTGCACAAAATTCACTGGCTCTAGAAGTTAAAAGAAATGGAATGCTTTCTTGTGAACTTTCTACTTGTAATGAAACCATTTCTTCTTTAAAAGGTGAAATCAATGATTTAAATGCTAAACTAAAAGTAGCAAGTAAATCTAACTCTTGTGTTGAACATGTTGAAATTTGCACTAGGTGTAAGGATGTTGATATTAATGCTTGTTGTGAACACCTAGTCTCAATTTCCAAACTAAATGATGAATTGGCTAGTCTTAATGCCCAACTTAAGACTAGCAAAAGTGAATTTGATAATTTAAAATTTGCAAGGGATGCCTACACAATTGGAAGACATCCCTCAATTAAGGATGGGCTTGGCTTCAAGAGGGAAGCCAAGAACTTAACAAGCCATAAGGCTCCCATCTTCGTCAAGGAGAAAGGGAAGGCCCCTATGGCTAGTAGTACTAAAAAGAACCATGCCTTCTTGTATCATGATAGGAGACAAACTAGAAATGTTTATAGGAGTTATAATGCTTATGATGATTTTGACTCTCATGCCATGTTTGCTTCTAGTTCTTCCTATATGCATGGTAGAAATATGTCTAGGAGAAATGCTATTCATCATGTGCCTAGAAAGAATATTATTCATGCTCCTAGGAAAGTAGTGAATGAACCTTCTACAATTTATTGTGCTTTAAATGCTTCCTTTGCTATTTGTAGAAAGGATAGGAAAATAGTTGCTAGGAAGTTAGGGGCAAAATGCAAGGGAGACAAGACTTGCATTTGGGTCCCTAAGGATATTTGCACTAACCTTGTAGGACCCAACATGAGTTGGGTACCTAAGACCCAAGCCTAAATTTGCCTTGCAGGTTTATGCATCCGGGGGTTCAAGCTGGATCATCGACAGCGGATGCACAAACCATATGACGGGGGAGAAGAAGATGTTCACCTCCTACGTCAAAAACAAAGATTCCCAAGATTCAATAATATTCGGTGATGGGAATCAAGGCAAGGTAAAAGGGTTAGGTAAAATTGCAATTTCTAATGAGCACTCAATTTCCAATGTGTTTTTAGTTGAGTCTCTTGGCTACAATTTGCTATCTGTTAGCCAACTATGCAATATGGGATATAATTGTCTTTTTACAAATGTAGATGTGTCTGTCATTAGAAGAAGTGATGGTTCACTAGCCTTTAAGGGTGTACTAGACGGCAAGCTTTACCTAGTCGATTTTGCAAAAGAAGAGGCCGGTCTAGATGCATGCTTAATGGCTAAGACTTGCATGGGCTGGCTGTGGCATCGCCGCTTAGCACATGTGGGGATGAAGAACCTCCACAAGCTTCTAAAGGGAGAACACGTGATAGGTCTAACCAATGTTTATTTCGAAAAAGATAGACCTTGTGCAGCTTGTCAAGCAGGTAAACAAGTGGGAGGAGCACATCACAGCAAGAATGTGATGACCACGTCAAGACCTCTGGAGTTGCTGCATATGGACCTCTTCGGACCCGTCGCCTATCTAAGCATAGGAGGAAGTAAGTATGGTTTAGTTATTGTTGATGACTTTTCCCGCTTCACGTGGGTGTTCTTTTTGCAGGATAAGTCTGAAACCCAAGGGACCCTCAAGCGCTTCCTCAGGAGAGCTCAAAATGAGTTTGAGCTCAAGGTGAAGAAGATAAGGAGCGACAACGGGTCCGAGTTCAAGAACCTTCAAGTGGAGGAGTTCCTTGAGGAGGAAGGGATCAAGCACGAGTTCTCCGCTCCCTACACACCTCAGCAAAATGGTGTGGTAGAGAGGAAGAACAGGACGCTCATAGATATGGCGAGGACTATGCTTGGAGAATTCAAGACCCCCGAGTGCTTTTGGTCGGAAGCCGTGAACACGGCTTGCCACGCCATCAACAGGGTCTACCTTCACCGCCTCCTCAAGAAGACGTCGTATGAGCTACTAACCGGTAACAAACCCAATGTATCTTACTTTCGTGTATTTGGGAGCAGGTGCTACATTCTAGTGAAGAAGGGTAGAAATTCTAAATTTGCTCCCAAAGCTGTAGAAGGGTTTTTATTAGGTTATGATTCAAATACAAAGGCGTATAGGGTCTTCAACAAATCATCGGGTTTGGTTGAAGTCTCTAGCGACGTTGTATTTGATGAGACTAATGGCTCTCCAAGAGAGCAAGTTGTTGATTGTGATGATGTAGATGAAGAAGATGTTCCGACGGCCGCTATACGAACCATGGCGATTGGAGAAGTGCGGCCACAGGAACAAGATGAACGAGATCAACCTTCTTCCTCAACAACGGTGCATCCCCCAACTCAAGGCGATGAACAGGTTCATCAACAGGAGGCGTGTGATCAAGGGGGAGCACAAGATGATCATGTGATGGAGGAAGAAGCGCAACCGGCACCTCCAACCCAAGTTCGAGCGATGATTCAAAGGGATCATCCCGTCGACCAAATTCTGGGTGACATTAGCAAGGGAGTAACTACTCGGTCTCGACTAGTTAATTTTTGTGAACATTACTCTTTTGTCTCTTCTATTGAGCCTTTCAGGGTAGAGGAGGCCTTGCTAGATCCGGATTGGGTGTTGGCCATGCAGGAGGAACTTAACAACTTCAAGCGCAATGAAGTTTGGACGCTGGTGCCTTGTCCCAAGCAAAATGTTGTGGGAACCAAGTGGGTGTTCCGCAACAAACAAGACGAGCACGGAGTGGTGACAAGGAACAAGGCTCGACTTGTGGCAAAAGGTTATGCCCAAGTCGCAGGTTTGGACTTTGAGGAGACTTTTGCTCCTATGGCTAGGCTAGAATCAATTCGTATCTTGCTAGCATATGCCGCTCACCATTCTTTCAGGTTGTACCAAATGGATGTGAAGAGCGCTTTCCTCAACGGGCCGATCAAGGAGGAGGTGTACGTGGAGCAACCCCCTGGCTTTGAGGATGAACGGTACCCCGACCACGTGTGTAAGCTCTCAAAGGCGCTCTATGGACTTAAGCAAGCCCCAAGAGCATGGTATGAATGCCTTAGAGACTTTTTAATTGCTAATGCTTTCAAGGTTGGGAAAGCCGATCCAACTCTTTTTACTAAGACTTGCGATGGTGATCTTTTTGTATGCCAAATTTATGTCGATGACATAATATTTGGTTCTACTAATCAAAAGTCTTGTGAAGAGTTTAGCAGGGTGATGACGCAGAAATTCGAGATGTCGATGATGGGCGAGTTAAACTACTTCCTTGGGTTCCAAGTGAAGCAACTCAAGGACGGCACCTTCATCTCCCAAACAAAGTACACGCAAGACTTGCTGAAGCGGTTTGGGATGAAGGACGCTAAGCCCGCAAAGACTCCGATGGGGACCGACGGACACACCGACCTCAACAAAGGAGGTAAGTCTGTTGATCAAAAAGCATACCGGTCCATGATAGGTTCTTTGCTTTATTTATGTGCTAGTAGACCGGATATTATGCTTAGCGTATGCATGTGTGCTAGATTTCAATCCGATCCGAAGGAGTGTCACTTAGTGGCTGTGAAGCGAATTCTTCGATATTTAGTCGCTACGCCTTGCTTCGGGATCTGGTATCCAAAGGGGTCTAACTTTGACTTGATTGGGTACTCAGATTCCGACTATGCTGGATGTAAGGTCGATAGGAAGAGTACATCGAGGACGTGCCAATTCTTAGGAAGGTCCCTGGTGTCATGGAACTCTAAGAAACAAACCTCCGTTGCCCTATCCACCGCTGAGGCCGAGTATGTTGCAGCAGGACAGTGTTGCGCGCAACTACTCTGGATGAGGCAAACCCTCAGGGACTTTGGCTACAATCTGAGCAAAGTCCCACTCCTATGTGATAATGAGAGTGCTATCCGAATAGCGGAAAATCCTGTTGAGCACAGCCGCACAAAGCACATTGACATCCGGCATCACTTTTTGAGAGACCACCAGCAAAAGGGAGATATCGAAGTGTTTCATGTTAGCACCGAGAACCAGCTAGCCGATATCTTTACCAAGCCTTTAGATGAGAAGACCTTTTGCAGGCTGCGTAGTGAGCTCAATATCTTAGATTCGCGGAACTTGGATTGAAATGTAGCATACATGTGTTTATGCCTTTGATCATGTCCATTCTGCATTTTGTTGCTTATTATGGTGCTCAAGTTGTACAAACACTCCCTGGACCTCACAAGTCCGTTGCAAAGTGATGCACATGTATAGGGGGAGATGTGTTACAACTTGACCCTTTGAGGCTAACCATATGCTTGAGTTTGCTTGATTTAGTCTCGAAGGAGAATTAAAAGGGCAAAGGTGGACTTGGACCATGAAAGACTTCCACTGCACTCCGTTGAGAGGGTAACTTATTCCAAGTCCATCTCATGAACTCTTATTGCCAATTGCTCTTATTTGAAGATTTTGGTGAGGCAATGGGGTTAAAGGGCCAAGATTGATCCCGTTTTGGTGCTTGATGCCAAAGGGGGAGAAAATAAAGGCTAAAGCGATAAATGGATCAGCTACCACTTGAGAAATTTGAAAATAGTAGAGTAGAGCTTTTGGTTTGTGAAAACTCTTTTATTGTCTCTTTTGTCAAAAGTTGGCTTCTTGTGGGGAGAAGTAGTAATTATGGGAAAAAGGGGGAGTTTTTGAAATCTTTGATCAATCTCTTTTGGAATGACTCTCTTTATGCTTCAACATGTGTGTTTGACTTAGAGATAGAGATTTGAGTTTGATTTGCAAAAACAAACCAAGTGGTGGCAAAGGATGATCCATATATGCCAAAATTGAATCAAAATAAAACTCAAATTTATTTTATTTGAAGTGAGTTTGCACTTGTTCTAGTTGCTTTATGTTGTGTTGGCATAAATCACCAAAAAGGGGGAGATTGAAAGGGAAATGTGCCCTTGGGCCATTTCTAAGTATTTTGGTGATTGGGTGCCAACACAAGTGCTTAAATGTGAATTTATGTCCATGGATGAACAAAGTGCAAATCATGAAGTAAAGGTATGTTTCTAAGCCTTAGTACATTGGTTTTGTGTACTAATATACTTGTCTAAGTGTTAGAAATAGAAAGAAGAAGAAAAGAAAAGAGGAGAAAAAGACTTGGCTGTGTACAGCCAAGACTCAGCTCGGTCTGGCACACCGGACTGTCCGGTGTGCACCGGACAGTGTCCGGTGCGCCAGGCTGACTCGGCGCGAAGAGGCCGCTCTCGGGAATTCGCCGACGGCGTACGGCTAAAATTCACCGGACTGTCCGGTGAGCCAACGGTCGGCCGGTCCAACGGTCGGCCGCGCAATCTGCGCGAGACACGTGGCCGAGCCAACGGTCGGAAGGGGGCACCAGACTGTCCGGTGTGCACCGGACATGTCCGGTGCGCCAACGGCTCCCAGATCTGCAACGATCGGCAACGGTCGGCAGCGCTGTTTAAGGAAAGAAATCGGGCACCGGACAGTGTCCGGTGTGCACCGGACTGTCCGGTGCACCCGAAGACAGAAGGCAAGGATAGCCTTCCAGATTTGCTCTCAACGGCTCCTAGCTGCCTTGGGGCTATAAAAGGGACCCCTAGGCGCATGGAGGAGACATCCAAGCAACCTTAGAGCGTTCTTGATCATCCACACTCAGTCTTTGCGCATTCGTTTGTCATTCTCAGTGATTCGAGCTCCGTTCTAGTGAGAACTTTGAGATAGTCTTTTGAGCTCGATTCTTGGCCGTGTGTGTGCGCATTTTGCTGTGGATTTGTGTGTGTTGCTTCCCTCCCTTACTCTGTGCCTCTTTGTGATCATATACTTGTAAGGGCAAGAGACTCCAATTTGTGGAGATTCCTTGCAAGCGGGATAAAGAAAAGAAAGCAAAACACTGTGGTATTCAAGTTGGTCTTTGGACCGCTTGAGAGGGGTTGATTGCAACCCTCGTCCGTTGGGACGCCACAACGTGGAGTAGGCAAGCGTTGGTCTTGGCCGAACCACGGGATAAACCACTGTGTCATCTCTGTGTTTGATCTCTTGTGGTATTGTGTTTTGTTGAGACTCCTCTCTAGCCACTTGTGATTATTGTGCTAACACTTAACAAGTTTTTGTGGCTTAAGTTTTAAGTTTCCCAGGATCACCTATTCACCCCCCCCCCTCTAGGTGCTCTCAGATACTTGAAGGGAACTCCTGGGAAAGGATTGTGGTTTAAAAGGAACAAGCACATGAACTTGGAAGGGTATTGTGATGCCGATCGGGCAAGTAGTAGAGATGACCGAAGATCTACATCTGGATATTGTGTGAGTATGCTTTCGTTGCCTCCTTAAGACCTATGGCAAATTCAGTGTCTATACACATAATTGGTGTACAATACATGTCACCATTCATTGCCTCCTTAAGCTTCCCAAGTTCTTTCCCTACAGTAATTCAGTGTGAGTATGCTTTAATATAGCGATCATTCAGATTTAGAGCTTCAGTGCAATCATCCTCTGCCTCCTTGAATCTGATGAATTCCAAATCTGAAATATAAGACATCACCAGAAAGTAGATCTTGGAAACGAAACATCAAGGCTCCATAGGACACATTAGATAGGTAAAAACATATCATAAATAGCTCTGATAGCAAGAACCAAGACTACCGAAAATATGCCTCATCAGCAGTCTCAAATAGCTGGTGGCAACCAAAATATGGCTTTAGATTCAATGGAGATGGGGTAGTCCAGTAAAGGCAGAACAAATGAAGAAACAACGTAATAAGGTGCAGCGGATGCAAACTCCCAGCGCAACTTGCCTTCTTAGTTTAAGATATGCCATAGCTCTATGTAACACCCACTACTAGAGATATGCTTATTTAAGACGCACATTTTAAGACGGCTATCAATGCATTTTATAGAAGCGTCTTTTATCATATGGTCATGAGTAGGTAAGACGGTTGGTTGGAGATCCGTCTTCAATAAAGAAGTGTTTTAAGACAGTTACATCGTAAGAAATGTCTTATATTGATTTAAGGCGGGTTGTTATTGAAAACCGTCTCAAATAAATATATCTTTTGAGTCATTAAGATTGCAAGAATTGTCTTAAATTTTGGTTAGTATATTAGACACTTTTATATATGAAACCATCTCAAATAAAGATATTATTAGAGTCATATAGACTATAAGAACTGTCTTAGATGTTAGTGAGTATACTAGATACTTCTAAATATGAAACTGTATTCTTATGATATTTCTGATACGGTGTATAGTGAAAAAAACGTAGTAAATAGTGAATTCGGCTTAGTTTGATGATATATATGATATAAAATGTAAAACTTATCTCTGCAACTTGATATTGATGGTAAAATGAATCCACATGTGACTCGATCATTAATGTGTCTGTAACACCCAGTTTGTAATATATAATAAAAGATGAGAAAAGTCATTTCCTATAATTTATGTGTGTGTTGAATCTACTTGTCATCACATGTGAATACCATATTCAAACAACAAATAAATAATAAAAACATATACCACTAAATTATGCATCATGCTGGATTTATTTTTTGTGCATTTTGTGACAACATAAAAAGACAGGAAATATATTAAAGCCCATAGTGGAATTTAAATTCTAAAAGGAATTCCAGAATTTAGATAAGAGAATAAAAATATATTATCCCTGCATTAGGGTTTGAATTTGTGTAACTTACTCAAAAGAAATTCATAACAAGATTCAAATTTAAATTTGAGGTTTAAATGAAAAGGAAAATGAAAATATAAAAAGAAAAAGGGAAGTCCCACTGTTGGGCCCAAACTCACCATTTCAGCCCATCATTCCCTCTTCCCTCCGTGGCCCACTGTTGCATCTCACGCGCGCGCTCAGCTACACTGGCGTGCGGGCCCTATCTGGCAGTCCTCCCGCATCGCTCACTCGCGTTTCGCCGACCTGTGGCCCCCACCAGTCAGGTCAGTCTCCCTCCTCTCGCGGGCGTGCTGTTGCGATCTCTGCGCGGAATCCGTGAGTTGGACCGGGTCCGCCACGTCGTGGGGATAAGACCCCGGACTCTCCGTAGTTTCTTCCCTGCGAGACCCATGTGCAGAAGCTCTGCACACCGCTCTAGCCGCCATCGCCGTCTGTGAGGGAGTGCCGAGAAGGAAGCAGCGCCGCCATTGCCGCCGAGCTTGCGTCTCGGCTTTACCTCGCGATAGCCGCTGTCTCGACATCGTTCGGACTAGGGCGCTCGGGTCGCGACGGCCGCCTGGGCAATTAAGAGTTATCTTCTTCCCTCCCCGCGTCGTGTGAGAGCGTGTGGTCATGGTTGGGAGCTCGAGTTGCGCCGCTGGGGAATTGTGGAGATCCGCATTCGCTACTTCGATCATCGTGAGTTCTCTCTTGAATCTACCCCTGTTTCCCCTCGTTCGTTTGCGCCCGGATTAGCTCATCGGTAGGAATTTGGTCGCCGGCAATTTCTCATCGGAGATCGAGGGCGCCGCGGATCCGCATCATGCCGTGGGCAATGATCTACACTGCGTAACCGCCGGTAAATCCTGGATGACCGTGTTCGCCTTTCCCTCCTCTGTCGATCACGCTATGCATCAGCCTGCATGCTTCGTTGTTTCGCTGGGTGGGCAATCACCGGTGAGGGCACCGTCGTTACCCATGTCGCGCCGCCGGTCGGTGAACAAGGAGAGTGGGGAAAAGGGGGGGTTCATCTGGGCCCTTGGTTTCTAATCCAGCGTCTGAGATCCATCCATACCCCTTCGCGGCACATTTTGCAAAAGAGCCCCTCTGGAATTACAGATTACACCCGCCGTCCATAGTCACTATACCCTGTGTCTTAGGAAACTTACACCGAGCCCCCTGCTGTTCTCAGATTTTGAGGCCCAGTCCAGTGACAGGTTAAAATGAATAAATAAATTAGAAAATGTATTTTTAATACAAAAATAAGTGCTAAATCTTCAATAATTTATAGAAAATTCATACTTGCTCCAAATTAGTCCATTCCACTTTCTGAATTTTTGTAATTTTATTCTTTATCACCTAGAGCCTCTGTTATGTCATGAAAACAGTAAGAAATTTATTTCTCACTTAATCTATTTTAAACACATAAAACCTTTGAAAATCCATAACTTAAATTCTATAACTCCAAAAATTATGATTCCTGTTCCTAGGATTTTATTTTAATGTGTAGATTATTACTGTGTATTTTATTTATATGTTTGGTGTAATGTTAATTTCTCTATATGCACTGTGCTTGTTTGTATTGTGGCGAGTAGAAGAGCCCGTTGCTGAGGATCCTGGTGAGCAGCAGGTTGAAGTAGCTGAGCAGGAGCTCATTGAAGGCAAGTTGTGCCCTTGACCACTTTTTACCCAATAATGTTCTTTAATATCATTTATCCATGCATAGGTTAATTTTGATGGGACCCGATAGGTCACCCTAGATTTGTTTATCTCATTACCTTGTTTACCCCTGAATCACTGGGTAGTTTGCTATTGCTTACATGGTTTTGGGATAATCATTTATCATATCTATGTTCCAATTATTCTTGTTATTCTGTTTATGTTCATCTCAAGTTCATTGGAACATAGAGCTTAACTTGAGAACCACGTGCCACCACAAGGGTTTAATGGGACGCCCTTGGCTGACTAATTAGGAAAGCTAGTGGAAGACTACCTTACCCGAAAGGGGCAAGGGCAGTAGGGGAGTGGTCAGTGTAGGGAGGTCCCTGGTTGATTTTGCTGCGATGGCGGTCAGCCAGGAACCCTGCATTGGAACTTCCTATAAACTGTAGCGGGTTTTCGGAAGCTAGTGGAACTTTGTAAAGGCCTCGTAGTGTTGCCCTGCCGCGCTTCCTAGGTAGAGGTGTATGGGATTCGCGACCCCTTGGCAGATGGGTAACATGACTTGTGGGTAAAGGGTACAACCTCTGCAGAGTGTAAAACTGGTATACTAGCCGTGCTCGCGGTCATGAGCAGCTCAGGACTCTCTGATGTTTAAATTATGGAACTTAAATTCAATTTTGTCATTTGCATTGCATGGGTTTATTATTAATTTTGTTCTATTACTTTACTTATGGTTTGGTATTTACTTACACTTAGTAACTGCTAATAAAATTTTGACCAACTATTTAAAAGCAATGCTCAGCTTTAACCCCTATCATTGATTAGCCTTACACATCACATGAACTCACACCTTTGTGAGTTTATGTCCACTGGTTCCCCACAACTTGTTGAGCTATGATCATGTGTGAGCTCACCCTTGCTATTTCACACCCCCCACAGGAGAAGATCAGGTGGTTCCGGAGGAGCCGCCTAACACTGAGGAGTTCGATCTGATCTGGGTGGCGTTTCGTAGTCGACATTGGCGCCGACGATCCTTAGTTCGTTTTATCTTCATTACTTTATTTTGTAATAAGTCTTCCGCTATGTAATAAATACTCTGATGTTTTATGACATTCATCTCTATACACTCTGTTATTATATATGTTGTCTTCTTGGCGCATGTATGAGATGCACCTGGCTTTGTTCCTTAAAGCCGGGTGTGACAGAAGTGGTATCAGAGGAAATGTTGACTGTTGGACGAAACCTAGATAGAAATGGACAACCCTTACCTACTTATCTCATTCTGATTCATTCTATACTTACCTTACTCTGATTCTTTCTATACTTATCTTGATCCTGTCCCACCTTCTACTGTTCCACTCTGATCATTCTTATCTTTTCTACTCTAAGACAAGATGGATTTCACACCTTGGAATCCTATGACTATGATCTTCTTAAGAGATAGGGAACCTAAGACGAAATTAAAACTATTTTCTTTATTTAAAAATGTTGGTTGATTGTTCTGATGATAAATGCTTGATTTGCTTCTTTGATTGATTGAAACATTATAGTTGGGCATCTTAGCATGTGACACCATAAGGTAATGTATTAGCTTTAGTGGATAACACACTAATCTACTTAGCTAATAAATCCCCCGCAGTAACATCCCTCGTAATTACTCACCTTGTCTACAATTCTTCCTTTCTTACCCGGTGTTCTAACCCAGATGGGCTACCCCTATAGTGTTAGAAGAGAGCACTATAGACGTGATCCTTGGTATGTCATGGTTAAGAAAGGCAAATGCAGTTTATACACTATGCTAAAAGAACCATAAAACTCACCAGTTCCAAAGAACAAAGATTTGAAGTTAGAATTGCAGTAACTACCGCCACCAGACTAGCGGCATTCTTAGTAGATGAGAAGTTTGTTGGTGACAACATCCAGGTGGTTAGAGATTTTCCGGATGTCTTCCTAGAGGAGTTACCAGGGATGCCACCAAATAGGGAAGTTGAGTTCGTCATTGATCTCTTACCTGGGACTGCTCCTATTTCTAAATGGACGTACATGATGTCCATAGAAGAGTTAAAAGAACTTAAGAAGCCGTTAACGGAGTTACAAGAAGCTGGATACATTCGTTCGAATTCTTCACCTTGTGGAGCGCCAGTTCTGTTTTTACAGAAGAAAGATGGATCGCAAGGGATGAGTGTGGATTATAGGACCCTTAATGATGTCACTGTGAATAACAAGTATCCATTACCCCGCATTGAAGATTTAATTGATCGGATGAGAGATGCTAGGGTATTCTCGAAGATTGATCTCTGACCAAGTTACCATCAAATGAAGATTAGGCCATCGGATAATTCCAAGACGGATTTCTCGACCTGATATAGTTTATATGAGTTCACTGTTATGTCATTTGGACCAACTAATGCACCAGCTACTTTATGGATCTGAAGAATAAGGTGCTCATGATCTGGACAGATTCGTCGTTTTCATCGACGATACTCTTATTTGTTCCAAGAGTGATAGTGATCATGAGAAATATCTGAGATTGGTGCTACAGAAGTGACGAGATAATCAACTCTACGCTAAGTACAACAAATGCGAGTTTTGGATTGGCGAGGTGCCATTTCATGGACATATCATTTCTAATGGAGGAATTTCAGTGGATCCTGCTAAAGTTAAGGAGATAATGGAGTGGATAGTACCCACTACAGTTACTGAGATTCGGAGTTTCTTGGGATTAGCAGGATATTATCGGAGATTTATTGAAGGATTTTCTAAGATTGCTAAGCCTATGACCTCACTTTTGGAGAAAGGAAGAGAATTTAAGTGGGACGAGAAGTGCCAAGACAGCTTTGATCAATTGAAGAAAAGATTGATGTCGCCACCAGTATTGGTTATGCCAGACCTATAGAAAGGATTTGATATCTATTGTGATGCATGTGGCCAAGGCTTAGGATATGTGCTCATGCAAGAAGGACATGTGATTGCCTATGCATCTCGTCAGTTGCGGAAACATGAAGTGAACTACCCCACTCATGACTTGGAATTGGCAGCCGTTGTGCATGCGCTTAAGATTTGGAGACATTATGTTATGGGAACCAAGTGTCAAGTATATACGGATCATAAGAGTCTGAAGTATATATTCACTCAGAAGGATCTCAACCTTAGGCAACGCCGTTGGTTGGAGCTTATTAAGGATTATGATTTGGAGATTCACTATCACCCGGGCAAGGCAAATTTGGTTGCAGACGCCTTGAGTCGCAAGGAGCATGTTCATTCAGCTATTGTTGCCCAGCTACCCGATGAGATTGTGGAAGATTTCAGGAGACTTAACCTGGGGATAGTTGCTCATACTGAAGGAGTTACTATTGATGTGGAACCTACTTTGGAGCAAGAGATCCGCAAAGGACAAATTGGTGATGCTAAAAGAGATCAAGGATCTGATTACTGAAGGTCGAGTTCCGGAATTCACGGAAGATGAGCAAGGCACCATATGGTTCAAGGACAGGATGTGTGTTCCTGATATTAAAAGCCTTCGAGAGACTATTTTAAAGGAGGCCCATGACTCAGATTATTCTATTCATCCTGGTAGTACTAAGATGTATCAGGATTTGAAGCGGAAGTATTGGTGGTATGGATTGAAAAGAGATGTAGCTGCACATGTGGCTATGTGCGATGTATGTCAAAGAGTTAAGGCTGAACACCAGAGGCCAGCTGGACTATTGCATCCACTGAAGATACCCGAGTGGAAGTGGGAAGAGATTGGTATGGATTTCATCACTGGATTGCCTCACACCCTGGAAGGATATGATTCTATATGGGTTATTGTGGATAGACTGACCAAAATGACTCATTTCATCCCGGTTAAGACTACTTATAAGGGATCACAATTGGCTAAGTTATACATGTCTCGGATTAAGTCTCTACACGGTGTACCAAGGAAGATCATTTTGGATAGAGGATCACAGTTTACCCCCAGATTTTGGAAAAGTTTTCATGAGAATATGGATGCGAAGTTGAATTTTAGTTCGACCTACCATTCTCAAGCTGATGGACAGACTGAAAGGACTAATCAAGTATTGGAAGATATGTTGAGAGCTTGTGCACTTCAGCATGGAGGAAGTTGGGATAAGAGTCTACCTTATGCTGAGTTCTCATATAATAATAGTCATCAGGCCAGTTTGAAGATGTCACCATTTGAAGCTTTGTATGGGAGAAAGTGCAGGACTCCTCTATATTGGGATCAGACTGGAGAGAGACAGTTCTTTGGGCCTGAATTGATTCAAGAAGCAGAAGAACAAGTCCGTATAATTCGAGAGAATTTGAGGGTGGCTCAAACCAGGCAAAAGAGCTATGCTGATAATAGAAGGAGACCACTGGAATTTGAAGAAGGAGATCATGTGTACCTCAAGGTGTCACCACTTCGTGGAATGAGGAGATTTAAAGTTAAGGGCAAATTGTCCCCTCGCTATATTGGACCATTCTTGATCTTTAGGAGAGTTGGAGAGATGGCATACCAACTCGAGCTACCTGATAGTCTATCAGATGTGCATAACGTGTTCCACGTATCTCAACTAAAGAAATGTCTCCGTGTCCCTGAGAAACAGTTACCAATGGAAGAGCTCAGTGTTGAAAGAAATTTGGTTTATACGGAGTATCCTGTCAAGATTCCTGATACATTGACTCGAGTTACAAGAGATAAGGTGATAAAGATGTGCAAAGTACAATGGAGCCATCATGGAGAAGATGAAGCTACTTGTGAGAGAGAAGAGCTTCGCATAGATTTTCCCTATCTTTTCCCTAGTCCTTCCTAAATCTCGAGGACGAGATTATTTTTAAGGGGGGTAGAATTTGTAACACCCAGTTTGTAATATATAATAAAAGATGAGAAAAGTCATTTCCTATAATTTATTTGTGTGTTGAATCTACTTGTCATCACATGTGAATACCATATTCAAACAACAAATAAATAATAAAAAGATATACCACTAAATTATGCATCATGCTGGATTTATTTTTTGTGCATTTTGTGACAACATAAAAAGACAGGAAATAAATTAAAGCCCATAGTGGAATTTAAATTCTAAAAGGAATTCCAGAATTTAGATAAGAGAATAAATATATTATCCCTGCATTAGGGTTTGAATTTGTGTAACTTACTCAAAAGAAATTCATAACAAGATTCAAATTTAAATTTGAGGTTTAAATGAAAAGGAAAATGAAAATATAAAAAGAAAAAGGGAAGTCCCACTGTTGGGCCCAAACTCACCATTTCAGCCCATCATTCCCTCTTCCCTCCATGGCCCACTGTTGCATCTCGCGCGCGCGCTCAGCTACACTGGCGTGCGGGCCCTATCTGGCAGTCCTCCCGCATCGCTCACTCGCGTTTCGCCGACCTGTGGCCCCCACCAGTCAGGTCAGTCTCCCTCCTCTCGCGGGCGTGCTGTTGCGATCTCTGCGCGGAATCCGTGAGCTGGACCGGGTCCGTCGCGTCTTGGGGATAAGACCCCGGACTCTCCGTAGTATCTTCCCTGCGAGACCCATGTGCAGAAGCCCTGCACACCGCTCTAGCCGCCATCGCCGTCTGTGAGGGAGTGCCGAGAAGGAAGCAGCGCCGCCATTGCCGCCGAGCTTGCGTCTCGGCTTTACCTCGCGATAGCCGCTGTCTCGACATCGTTCGGACTAGGGCGCTCGGGTCGCGACGGCCGCCTGGGCAATTAAGAGTTATCTTCTTCCCTCCCTGCGTCGCGTGAGAGCGTGTGGTCATGGTTGGGAGCTCGAGTTGCGCCGCTGGGGAATTGTGGAGATCCGCATTCGCTACTTCGATCATCGTGAGTTCTCTCTTGAATCTACCCCTGTTTCCCCTCGTTCGTTTGCGCCCGGATTAGCTCATCGGTAGGAATTTGGTCGCCGGCAATTTCTCATCGGAGATCGAGGGCGCCGCGGATCCGCATCACGCCGTGGGCAATGATCTACACTGCGTAACCGCCGGTAAATCCTGGATGACCGTGTTCGCCTTTCCCTCCTCTGTCGATCACGCTATGCATCAGCCTGCATGCTTCGTTGTTTCGCTGGGTGGGCAATCACCGGTGAGGGCACCGTCGTTACCCATGTCGCGCCGCCGGTCGGTGAACAAGGAGAGTGGGGAAAAGGGGGGGTTCATCTGGGCCCTTGGTTTCTAATCCAGCGTCTGAGATCCATCCATACCCCTTCGCGGCACATTTTGCAAAAGAGCCCCTCTGGAATTACAGATTACAACCCGCCGTCCATAGTCACTATACCCTGTGTCTTAGGAAACTTACACCGAGCCCCCTGCTGTTCTCAGATTTTGAGGCCCAGTCCAGTGACAGGTTAAAATGAATAAATAAATTAGAAAATGTATTTTTAATACAAAAATAAGTGCTAAATCTTCAATAATTTATAGAAAATTCATACTTGCTCCAAATTAGTCCATTCCACTTTCTGAATTTTTGTAATTTTATTCTTTATCACCTAGAGCCTCTGTTATGTCATGAAAACAGTAAGAAATTTATTTCTCACTTAATCTATTTTAAACACATAAAACCTTTGAAAATCCATAACTTAAATTCTATAACTCCAAAAATTATGATTCCTGTTCCTAGGATTTTATTTTAATGTGTAGATTATTACTGTGTATTTTATTTATATGTTTGGTGTAATGTTAATTTCTCTATATGCACTGTGCTTGTTTGTATTGTGGCGAGTAGAAGAGCCCGTTGCTGAGGATCCTGGTGAGCAGCAGGTTGAAGTAGCTGAGCAGGAGCTCATTGAAGGCAAGTTGTGCCCTTGACCACTTTTTACCCAATAATGTTCTTTAATATCATTTATCCATGCATAGGTTAATTTTGATGGGACCCGATAGGTCACCCTAGATTTGTTTATCTCATTACCTTGTTTACCCCTGAATCACTGGGTAGTTTGCTATTGCTTACATGGTTTTGGGATAATCATTTATCATATCTATGTTCCAATTATTCTTGTTATTCTGTTTATGTTCATGTCAAGTTCATTGGAACATAGAGCTTAACTTGAGAACCACGTGCCACCACAAGGGTTTAATGGGACGCCCTTGGCTGACTAATTAGGAAAGCTAGTGGAAGACTACCTTACCCGAAAGGGGCAAGGGCAGTAGGGGAGTGGTCAGTGTAGGGAGGTCCCTGGTTGATTTTGCTGCGATGGCGGTCAGCCAGGAACCCTGCATTGGAACTTCCTATAAACTGTAGCGGGTTTTCGGAAGCTAGTGGAACTTTGTAAAGGCCTCGTAGTGTTGCCCTGCCGCGCTTCCTAGGTAGAGGTGTATGGGATTCGCGACCCCTTGGCAGATGGGTAACATGATTTGTGGGTAAAGGGTACAACCTCTGCAGAGTGTAAAACTGGTATACTAGCCGTGCTCGCGGTCATGAGCAGCTCAGGACTCTCTGATGTTTAAATTATGGAACTTAAATTCAATTTTGTCATTTGCATTGCATGGGTTTATTATTAATTTTGTTCTATTACTTTACTTATGGTTTGGTATTTACTTACACTTAGTAACTGCTAACAAAATTTTGACCAACTATTTAAAAGCAATGCTCAGCTTTAACCCCTATCATTGATTAGCCATACACATCACATGAACTCACACCTTTGTGAGTTTATGTCCACTGGTTCCCCACAACTTGTTGAGCTATGATCATGTGTGAGCTCACCCTTGCTATCTCACACCCCCCCCCCACAGGAGAAGATCAGGTGGTTCAGGAGGAGCCGCCTAACACTGAGGAGTTCGATCTGATCTAGGTGGCGTTTCCCAGTCGACATTGGCGCCGACGATCCTTAGTTCGTTTTATCTTCATTACTTTATTTTGTAATAAGTCTTCCGCTATGTAATAAATACTCTGATGTTTTATGACATTCATCTCTATACACTCTATTATTATATATGTTGTCTTCTTGGCGCATGTATGAGATGCACCTGGCTTTGTTCCTTAAAGCCGGGTGTGACAGTGTCACACAACAGACCTAAGTCATATTTTTATTTTAATTCATATCATTTATGTAGCAAGGGGTTTAGGAAGGTATATACATCCTATGTTGAATATATCAGTGCTTTAACATTTATATTGTCAAACTCTAAAAACTCAGCCACTTCAAATATTCGGAATAAAAAAATCCACCATCTAAATAATTCCTTCTTTCTTCTAATCTCTTTTTATGAAAAGGCCATCGACTTTGCCCTCAAGAGGCTATGCCAGGGACGAGTTTCTCGCTCGAGAAACACCGGTTACTGGTAGAATTTCTCGTTCCCGCTACTGACCAGGAAACGAAAACGGATTTGGTTTTCAGTGTATTTCGATTTAGAATTTAAAAATATTAGAGTTAAATTTTGGTCAACAAAATGGTATCAAAAAATGTAAAACAAAAATGTAATCCCGGGCTGTGCCATGCCAGTGCTAGCCATTTTTTGTGCTAACGTGTCGCCTCTCGCCTGCCAACGCTCCTCAGCCACCCCATGCGACGATGTTGCAAAAAAACCCTAGCTGATTTTATGAAAATACAAAATGATCCTCCACATCTCAAACCCTAGGCTTCTCAGATTTCCTCATCCCTCATCTCTCCTCCCGTGCCGTCGCCTCGCATCGTCCTCTTCCTCCGCGTGCCGCCGCTACCTCGGCCCCCTGCCTGCTCGCCTCCACGGCCACACGGAGGCCCCCCGTGTTGCTCTCGGTTCTCAATCCTCCTCTCTATTTCATGTGTTGTCGCTCCACCCCATAGTCTTCTTCCTCGTGCCAGCACCGGCCCTATGCCCCCTCCTTGCTCACCTCCATGGCCTCGCGGAAGCGGACCTTGCCGCGAGTGGTTCTCAGTTCTCCTCACCTCCTCCTCTCTCCTTTCACCACCGCTGGCGTCACTGGCGCCAGCCATCCACGCAACCCTGACGCGGGAGGGCAGCGCGTCGTTGCTGGAGCTGCACAAGGTGTCGCTGCTGGAGCAGTGGACGACGACAAAGGCGCTGCGGCAGCACCTGGTGCTGGCGCTACACTACTTCTTCCCCATCTTCCAGTGGGGGTCCGGCTACAGCCTCGCCTCCTCTGGTTGTTGGTTTGCACAGCAAACCGGTATGCCTTAAGAGGTTTGGTAATATTTTGGTTTTGATATCTGCACTCTGCCGCAAACACTACTGCTGAATTTTGTGATGTTTCAATTTCATCTTTTTATTTTGATTTTTAAGGTCATGAAAAAAAGCCAAACTCAAAAGTCTACTAAATGCCATAAATTGAGTAATGTTGCTGCTTCAAGGAAAAAATTATCAGCTTATTCCCATTTAACCTTTGATGGGATTTGGTTTAGCATTATGGAATTCACAAAATCAAAATAGCAGGTACTTGTCACGATTTCTACTATGTTTCTTTGAGGTATTCACTTTTCTATTTGAAGAACATCACTAATCGAGTTTATTTTTCTTAGTTTCAAGTGCCAGATGATGCAAGGCTTTCAGCCAGAAGTGTAGCTGTTCTCTAAAATCTTTGCCAAAAGGTTAATTTCATTCAGCCTTGCATGCTACCTGTTTAGCATGATCGTTAGTTTATTCGCTAACAAAAAACTTTGCCGAATGGATGACTTCCTTCTGAGAAGACTGACCTGAATAATTATGTCAAAGTTGTTTCTGTAGTTTGGCCTAATCGGTATTGATCTATGGTGTCTAGTCTACAGGTTGTACTATATGGTTGATTGTTCTGATTTCGGGCTTGGTTAGTCTAATGCTCGTTGAGTGCTAAGTGCCGCTGCGTAATCATCTTTTGAGTGGAATAGTTCACCCTATTCACAACAAGTGATGTATCCTTATACAATTTTTTTGAGCCACTCTGCTGCTGTGATCAAATACTACAATAAGCTGATTTCTAGAGAGGTGGACTGAAACATTAGCAATAGCGCTTGCTTCTGCCAAGGATGGACAGTAACCTGTTTTTCCAGAGATGACAGGTTAATAGCAAGTTAGCAACCTAGATAAACCATCTTAAGAGTTTGTTTGAAACAAACAGTTAGGGAACAAAATCAGTACCTCAAATAAACCATCTGTAGAAAGAAGGTGGGAGCTTTGCTTAGCCTGAATTTTTTATAGGTGCTACAGGTGCTTCTTGATACTAAAGCAGTGCAGCTAATTGTGAAGGGATAATCCTATAAATTTAGGTTGAATATTTCTTGCATGTAACCTAAAACTTCTATGCTATGATCTTTCACCCGCATATTGTCAACGAAGAACAAAGGTGTGATTTTGGTTGGCCTAAAATCATACTAGAAAAGTGTGCTGCTTTGGTCTACAAGACTGAAACTATATTATTGCTGTATAGATGTGCTTCTTACTACGAAATTACAGTGATAGGTGATGGTGACATGGTGTAGCAAAAAGTTGAAGAGGTCGACCAAGACAAGTGCAGGATAATACTAAGTTTATCCTATGGGCCAATGGGGATCATGAATAGACAAAAGTGTTGCAAACCTGTATGCTCTCTATCCACCTCTGCTCTTCATTTTCTTTGCTTCAGTTTGGCCCAATAGTTTAAGTCTCACATGAAATTTGATAAATGTAATCCTCGCATTTGAACCATAGTAGTGTAGTACCACAAGAATAGTTTCATTCATTATCTGCAAAGTCGTCCCTTATAGTTGTCAATGAACTATCTTGTGAAGACGGAATAAGAACTTTGTGATTCTCACATTTGCAATTGCTTGATTATTTATGAGACTAAATAAGAGCGTTACTACAAAATATTTGTCATATCTTGGCAATTTTCTTTCTTATGTAATCATGGCCTAGATGTTTAGATTACTGATTAGCAGTTTTTCTATGAATTATTCTAAGTTCGTAGATAATAGACATGGGTGTCTTTTGATATTGATTTTCAGGTCAAAGGTCAGTTTTGTGGAAACATATAGTATGTTGGTATCTTCAATAACACAAGATCATATACCATATGTCGACATCAATACTGACTATTTCCTTTGTTATTTTCAATAGGATGGGAGAGTGTCGAATGCTTCTTCAGTTACTATTTCAAGGTCTGTTACATCTGCTTGACCCAAATGCAATTTTTGCTCAAATGTGGCAAAAAATGATTCTCTCTCCAATTGCCAGCACGCCTACTTCCAGCAAAGTTCCAGAGAAGGTAAGTTCTTTTGACAGATGCAAAATCTAGTTATATTCTATCCTTTTTTACACATCCATATGACCTTTGTGATATGTCACAATGTAAGGTGTTTAACTATGTCTAGCTACTAATTATTGTTTTCTACTATTTGTTGTACAAGAAAAGATGGAATGGAACTCAAATTTTGGTGGCCACGCAAGTGTTGAGACTTGAATTCATATATATATAGTTAGGCTTAACGTTAGCGCAAACAGTTGATGACCAAGTTTTTCAATTAGTATTTTAGTTTGGATCTAGAGTACACTTATGTATGAGTTATTTGACAATGCTTATTTATGAGATATTGAATGGTACTTATCTATATTATATTAACTATAATGTTATTAAATATATGTGTATATGTGTATTTCTCTTTCAAATTATTATAATGCGGCATCTAAAAATGATTATAAATGAAAGAATGTACTGCTATGTAAGTCATTCGTTTGAATCTTAATAAGACATTTCCTAAAACGTCTAATATCAGTCTCTTAAATTAGACGGTTTCTAAAACGTCCAATATCAGTCTCCTAAATAAGATGGTTTTTCTATTGTAAGCGTATATTATTATAGGATATTCTAGACAGTTTAATAAACATTTTGTGACTTATAATGCTCGTATTCTCTATGGTTCTTTAGAAGAAGTGTCCTAAACAAAAACCTAATTCAAGACGGTTTATCGGATAAAATGACTTAAACAAATACCTTTTTAGACGGTTATAAATTAAAAACTACCTTATATAATATCTTTTAAGACGGTTTACAACCATCTTAAATAAAAGACATCTTTTGCGACTGCATCAAATTTGAACACTTTAGAAGCGTCTTAATAACTGAAAATTAACCATCTCATATAACATGATCTGTAGTAGTGACCCTTGGTGTTACAGGCACTAAAACTTGAGCATAACATCATGTGCATTGACATTTCATGTTGTTTGTCACACCTAGAATGCATTCACTAGGTAAAATTTCAAAACAAGTTGTGATGAGGTGATTTGATGTGTGATTAACCCTAGGGTAGGATACTTAACCCTGGGATTAGGGCATGAGGGTAGTAGTAAGCCCAAAATGAGAAAAACCTCAAAAGTCATTAGAAATGTTCATAAGATATCAAATTTGGTGAACTTTAGTGGCACAAAAACTCTAGTATGCCCAAACCCTAAAAAGAACCCTAGAAAACCCTAATTGGAACCCTAGGGGGGTAAATGCAAATTCTATGCACTTATGGACCAAAGTGCAAATATCAAAGTGAAAGAACACCACAAACCAAATAACTTTCACATTGGACAATTTTCAAGTTGAATGATGAAATTTGGACTTAAAGGGTCACATGAGCACTATGTGACTAAGTCTGAAATTCAGTGTGTTGAAGTCATCTTTGGAGCTTTGTATCTTTTGATTCATGAAAATTTTGCTCTAAGTCAATACATCAACCTTGTAGAGCTATGATAGGAGTACAACTTTGTTTAAGTGATTAAGCATTGGTGCTTTACAAAAGTAGGAGATAATTGGGCTTGAAGTGGGGCTTTCAGTTAACCCTTGGACTGAATTATGATCACCAGTGAAGCTAGAGGAACTTTGAGATTGAATTCGAGTAGGATCCAATGATTAATTGGACATGGTTGCTATAACAAAATTAAAGCTGGATTAAAGGACAATAACTTCGGTATAGGTGGATTAGTGCGGTGTCACAGAAAAATTAGAGAAAATTGTTCCTCAAATAGTGTTGTCAGAGCTTCTGATGAGGATTACCATGGTATAGTAACTGAAAAAGATCTTCAGATTCATCGTACCTCGCCGTCGGTGATCCCCACGCCTAGATTCGTGCCGGTCGCCGCGATTCGTTCTCAGCGCAAAGTGGATAACCACAGGGGAGTAAAAGATCTGGTGAGGAGATGGGTTGGGTCGCGGACAGTAGCTTATCGGAGGGATGGGGGGCTGGGCGACGTGGCCGAATGGCCATGGTTGTAAGAGGTCACAATTGAACTCGACTGTGCCACGCCGTGGTCCTTTACCACGTAGTCGTAACCGTGGCATGCTTAGAATTACGCTCCCCATGTTTGTAGACCATCGAGTGCCACGACGTGCTCACTAGTGCAATGTCTTGTCACCGCCGCCCTCCAAATCCCTCCCAAATTCGGAGTAACCATGGCCAACCTCTATAAATTGAGCACCTCCCTTGCTTCGTTCCTCATAACGATCCTAGTGCAACGCTAACCTCGGCCAGTCATCCACCATAGCCTGAGTAATTTCGTTTTCCCCCAAATCGGTTCTCCGCGCCGCCATGGATAGCTCTTCCATGGCCAGCGTCGCCTGAGGTAGTTCCAGCCCAATTATCGTTTGTTCTAGCTCATTAGGGTGTAGTGATGCTCCCCGTACTTAGAAATTGAATGCTACCGTACCTAGTCGTCGGGAACAGCTCGATCTTCCCTCGGTACTTGCCGTCATCGTGAGCAGAGGGGATATTGGGTCGGACTAGCTCAATTAGGGGATGAACTAGGTTTGCCTGGGATCAGGGATGCTAGCGCAACGCTTGATTTAGTCAGTCATCACCGTTTGGGGCGAGTTCCTGTGAAGAGATGGCCGACGGCGAGCGCGCCGTTGCCAGGGTTCGGTTTGGAGAAGAAACAGAAGTGTGAGGGGTGTTGTGTAAATGTCAGAGAGACAGTGAAATAGTGCTAAGGGTTCTTTACCGGTTATTCAAATCCTCGAGGGTCTGCGCAAATTGTACAACGCAGGCGCGCGCGGGCGCGTTTCTCTGTCCGTGGGCTGGCATGGGCTAGTTTCAGCCCATCACTGTTCATCATTTTCCCTTTTCTTTTTCTGTCAGGCTTAGGAAATTTATAGCAAATTCTAGAAAAATTATAAAATCATGGGACCAATTTTATTTGACTTCTAAATTCCCCTAGTATTTAATAAAAATAGTTCCAAGATTTTTAGTCCCAACCAGGAATTATTTAGCAATTAATAATGCCTAAAGCTTGTCCTTTAGAATTTTAGAATTCAATTGGTAGTTCCAAAAATCATAAAACTTTTTGTATAAGCTTAATTTGGTAATTAGAGCCTTTGGGTAAAGTTTGGTATGCTTTGGACATTGTTTGATCCCAAAACCCCAAAACCCTAGCTTCTTAGAATAGAAATGCTTAACCCTACTAGGGTGTTATCTCAAAAAAACCTAGTGACTTAGGAGTACCATGAAGGAAAGTTATATTCAAGATACGACTTACTATGTTCTACCATAACTGCATGATCATAGCACATGGGCATTTATGTATATATATGGTTATGAATAGAAAACAAAGAAGAAGTAAGTGTCGAAGAAGAAGAGACTGCACCACCAACTGAGACTCCACCTGCCGGGAATAGTTTTTATTTTGATATCTGTGGAACAGATCCCAAATCCCCTACAACACAAGGCAAGCCCTAGTGCATTTACCTTTTTCCTTGTGATTTTAAACTCTTTATCACGTGAATCATGCATTAGGTGATAGGAGTTCGGTGCTACACCAATTGCAGCATTTCCTTCCTTGGAAATGTTTACCTTTCCTTGATACCTATTTTGCTTAAAATTTTTCTGGTGCTTAGTTTTGCCTTAGAAAGCAAAATGATTTGTTTTAAGCAAAGATGATGCTTCATGTTGGAAGGGAGTTTTCAAAGATAAGAATTGATGGTGGATCCATCATGGTCGTGATGGGTTCAACATCGGAAAAGATGTACCTCTGCCAGGTACCAAACTTTGGGTTTTAAATGATAAAGCTGAGACCGGGCAGGTGACTTGCACGAGAAGGAAGTCTCGGTGTAGTATCTCTGTCTGAGTCGATTAAGGACTGTGTCGATGTAGGCTTATTGATTGAGGACCTTATAACTGGCCACATGCCTCGTCATGTGTAAGCTTTGCCTCGGGCAGACCAATACCAAAAAGGCCAACACTCAATGGGAGTGGAGAGATGGCGAGAGTAGCGTGTACCCGCCGTGGCAAGAGGCTGGACGGTGGTGTATCTGTGATCTCGGTTGGTGTGAACCCGGTCTGGTCATGGTGAGTTGACATATGCAAGGGTTAAGTGCTACATATGTCGTGTGGTTGGAGATCCCCATCTATGTATTAATCAATTTGGATCGCCGTTACTTCTCGGATATGAAGACTTGGTCACTGCCCTACATGTAGCAATCAAGTGAAATGAAGGGTTGATAAAAGACGGCTAGTATAGGCCAAGTGCTTGAACTAGGGTAGAAAGAACTCTAGATACAGGTAATGACTTAACCTGGTAATAAAACTAGATTTTTTAGATCCACTGTTAGTAAGCATTTCTGCAAACAGAGTCTTTGATTCTTGAATAGCCTTACCTTGACTTCCTCAAGCCAGCATATCCTTGAGAGTCTTTTTCTTTTGTCAGGTAAGACTTGCGAAAGTACACTCCATACTCAGGGTTTTCGAACCCATGTTGTTGTAGATGAGGAAACAACAGAGTTTTGCTGTTTCTGTTCAAAGGTGGTACCCAAGGAAGAGCCCCAGAAGTGAAGTTGGTCGCGGGAGGATGTTGGCCTCCTTCCACTTTGAAAACAATAAACTTGTGTGCGGGAGGGTGTTTTGCCTACCTGGTCTGTAATAATACTCTATGCACTCATAATACTCTGGTTTTGTAATAATAACACACTCTCTCTATATTGATGAATGTAAATTAACTTATTGTAATTTGCTTCCGTTTATTCTTTCCTCCGATGTGATGTAATATCTGCGTGACGGGTGAAGCGCTCTTGGGAGAAATGATGAGGATACAGTTACCGAACTTATCGAGTGATTATGTGCATCTACAGGGTTGTCCAAGGTCCTTAGGACAAGGACAACTTTAGGTGGGCCTAATACCTTGGGAGGTTCTGTCACAGTTGGTATCGGAGCCAAACCCATCTCTTCAAATATTACATAGTACTTCAAAAGAATTTTCAAACACTTCCCTAGAAATATTCTTTCATTCTTACCTTACCACTTTTTGATAGTCCCTTATCTTATAGAATTGGGTAACAGAGTGCAATATATAAGAAGATGGGGATTAACAAAGGTTGATTCCATAATTATTAGATTATGCATGCATCATGTTTAAAATAATATACTAATAAATCTTTCCCTCTTATGGAGATATAGCGCGTACTAGGAAAACATCGCGCAAATCTACTAGACCTTTTGGAGTGCCACGACATCAGCTTGCTTCCAGGCATGAAGAAAGTAGTAGTGGCAGTAATGACCCAATTGGAGATCTGGAAGCCAGTGTGGAACAACTCCGGTCAGAGTTACGCCATAGGAATAGGGCACGGAAGCAGGACAACCGCAGTATAGTGGAATTGTCCGCCGAAGTCAGCCGCTTGCAGTACGAGATTTTAGAATGGGATACGACCATTGATTGGGCCGTCAACTCGCATTCGTTTGCTTGGGACTGTGAAGCGAAAGCTCTAGCTCGTGTGGTATAGCTTAGTGCGTCCCTCGAAAGCCTGCAAGTGTACTGTAATACTTTACATGAAGAAGTACATGTATTGTATGCTCGATTGCACCCGGACGTGCCTTCCGATGTTGCTGCAATGGGAGCCGGACCATCGGGTATAGCAAATGAAGGACCTAATGGGGAGCTGGTCCTTTTTAGACCCCCTCCTTCCATGAACCTTGCTGACGAACGGTCTCCTACAGCAGGAAATGGAGCAACAAAGGATGAAGAAGACTAGAATAGTATAGTTTAGATGTTATACTTATGTAAAATAAGTAATGAAGTCAAGTTGTACACTGGAGTCTGTATAATTATTACATTTTGGTAATGTAATATGATGGTGTATGCTGGCATGTTATATTTTTTCCAAATATTTCTTTGCCTCAGTTGCCATCACGGACTCGCGCACATGATGGTGCGGGGACTTCCCGTGGTAGGGAAGATACTCCTAACCTGCCACCAGTACCACTGACTTCGGCTGAGGCTATCGCTGCCCTGGTCAATGCCACCGCTGATAATACGCGCTTCTTGCGTGAAATGGCGGGTAATCAGTTCCAACAGCACAGAGGGAGAGTTCCTCCTCAAGGACCACGTGATACTACATATTTGGAACTCTCTGAGACTCGACCTGTCACACCCGGCTTTATAGGACAAAGCTGGATGCATCTCATACATGCACCAAAGAAGACAACATATATAATAACAGAGTGTATAGAGATAATGTCACAATATAATCAGAGTATTATTACATAGCGGAAGTCTTATTACAAAATAAAAGATAAATATAAAACGAACTAAGGATCGTCGGCGCCAATGTCAACTGAGAAACGCCACCTAGATCAGATCAAACTCCTCGCCTTGTGGCTCCTCTTGAACCACCTGTTCTTCTCCTGTGGGGGGGTGTGAGACAGCAAGGGTGAGCTCACACATGATCATAGCTCAACAAGTTGTGGGGAACCAGTGGACATGAACTCACAAAGGTGGGAGTTCATGTGATGTGTAAGGCTAATCAATGACAGGGGTAAAAGCTGAGCATTGCTTTTAAGTAGTTGATCAAAATTTTATTAGCAGTTACTAAGTGTAAGTAAATACCAAACCATAATAAATAATAATAGAACAAAATTAATAAGAAATCCCATGCAAATGCATATGACAAATTGAGTTTAAGTTCCGTAATTTAATCATCGGAGAGTCCTGAGTCGCTCATGACCGTGAGCTCGGCTAGTATACCAGTTTTACACTCTACAGAGGTTGTACCCTTAACCCACAAGTCGTGTTTCCCATGTCGCCAGGGTTAGCTAGGCCCTTAGGCACTACCAAGGTGAATGGCTAGGGATCCACTACGAGGCCTTTACAAAGTTCCACTAGCTTCCGAAAACCCGCTACAGTTTATGGGAAGAGCACTTGCAAGAATTCCTCGTCTGACCGCCATCGCAGCAAAATCAACCCGAGAACCTCCTTGCATGCAACTCCCCTACTGCCCTTGCCCCTTTCGGGTAAGGTAGTCTTCCACTAGCTTTCCTAATTAGTCAGCCAAGGGGTCCCATTCCTCCCTTGTGGTGGCACGTGTTTCTCAAGTTAAGCTCCATGTTCCAATTAACAATAATATAATGGTATTGACATGAATATAAAGAAATAATTATCCCAAAACCATATAAAGCAATAGCAAAAACTACCCATGTGATTCAGGGGTAAACAAGGTAATGAGATAAACAATCTAGGGTGACATATCGGGTCCCATCAAAATGAAACCTATGCATGGTAAATGATTATAAAGAATATTATTGGGTAACAAAAGTGAATCAAGGGCACAACTTGCCTGGCACTTGAGATTCCAGTTACCAACTTGCTTTTCAGATGACACGTGATCTCGCTGCTAGTCGTAGCAATACAAACAAACATGGTATAGATAAAATTAACATCACACCAAACATAATAACAAAATGTATAATAATAATCTACGCATTTCTACGAGACTAACGGAACTTGAACGGATCAAATCGGAGTTAAAACGGATTAGTTATGATTTTCCGAAGTCTGTAGGTGTTTGGTAAGGAAATAACTAAGTGATAAATTTTAATCTAGTTGTCGTGCTAAAACAGAGTTACCAATTGATAAACATTGTTAATATGAATTTTATGCAACTAGAATGGATCCATTTGGAGCTATAATGAATTTAATATGATTTATCCAAGTTTCTGGAATTGTTTTTATACTAAAAACCTATTTTATTTATTATTCCTGAATTTCCTAAGAGTTCTGGACCACAGACATAATTAACAGAGAGTTCGGGGCTTAAACTGCAAATTCCAGGGCACGGTTGTAATTATTTAACACTGTGCGTGGATGGCGGTTTCATTTGAAAAGAGTCCGAGGGCTCTTTTGCAAAAGTCCCAGGACGAAGGGGTATGGGGGATCTCCGGTCGCAAGATCAACAACGGATGGCTGCGATTAGATCAGGCCTATTATGAAACGTTACACGATGACGTCCCTCAGATCAGAGACTGACGGTACAGATTTTAAGTAGCCGAGGCCCTGCCGGATCCGCCCGATCGCGATCCAAGGGCCACCGCTGATCCGCGCAACGCTACACCCATGATTGAATCTGCACCGCACATCGGCGAATCCACGGTTACGATCGCCTGGTCGAAAGGATGCGCTAGATTCAATCATGGTCGTCAACTGGAAATCTAACGGCCACGGTTCTGTGTTCTACTCCGGCCATTACCTCGCAGATCAACGACACCAGGTGCCGTCTTCCTCCTCCAGCCGCCGGTGCCATAGAGTCATAGACACACCCAGCAGACCCACGTACGCCGGTGAGAACACGACTCCACGACCCAGCGCCCTAATCGCACCGCCACCACTAGTATCGTATTGCCGAGGGGATAACAAACTAGGGCATGGCGCCTTACCAGTGGTTGCGAGGATGCTCGAGCCGGTCCACGGAAGAACGCGAGTACGACGGAGGTCGCAGTGTCTGATGTAGCCGCGAAATCCACGGCGCCGAGGACACTCGACATCGTTTGCAGAACCGCCGGTATCCACAGCGCGGCGCGGTGAAGGTCCCAGGCTCAATCCGGGCGCACGGCGGTGAAAGCTCACGGTGCGACCCCTCTCCACTGACCCTCAAATTCACAGCGCACTGGTGGTTTCTACCCGATCCCGTGGTGGCTTTGACTTCGTGGGGTTGAGGCGGCGAGGCTGCAGGCGGATTATATGGGCGGACGGGTCGTACAGGCGTAGCTGGCGAGAGGAGCGGAGGTGCTCGTGCGGACTGCGGGGAGGGTGGTTGCGCCAGCGCCTCAGGAAGAAACACAGTACCGCCCGACATGTAGGCCCAGAGTGTCAGTCATTCGTGACCATGTGTGTGCGTGAGTAATTGACCGGTGGGGTCCACCAGCCAGCGTCTGATGGCAGAAGGGATAACTGGGCTGGCGTGCGGGTTGCTTCTGGTGGGCCGAAATGGGTGAAGTTGGCCCAACTGCGCACATCACTGATTTTCTTTTACAATTCCATTTTTCTCTATTTTTGTCTTCTTTATTTTGGATTCAAAATTTGAATTTGGATCTTTTTATGAGTTGCATATTTGAGTCCAATGTACACCTTAAAACCTATTGCAGAGATAATATATTTTATATATTTTTTTATACTCATTTCACTCCCATAATATTGTTTCCTTCTTCTCTTTTTCTAAATTCTATTTTGGGAATTTAATATATTTCTTCTTCAAATTATTTTATGTTGTCACAAAATGCACACAAAATAAAATTCAGCATGATGCCATGGTTTAGTGATATATATTTTTATTAATTGTTCTTAAAGGTGGTGTTCACATGTGATGACAATTGGATGCGATACTCACATATAAATAAAGGAAAACACTTTTCTCCTCTTTTATTATCTATTACAAATTGGGTATTACACGACCCCCGCTCTTCATCAAAGCAGAAGAACCTTTAGAAGCCGATGAATGGGTAAGAGTGATGGAACAAAAGTTTGGGTTGATTCGATGCACGGAGACGCAAAAGCCACTGTTTGCCGCACAACAGCTAAGAGGGCCTACCAGTACCTGGTGGGCAAATTTTTTAGCAATTCAACCTGCTGGGCATCAAATTACCTTGGAAGAATTCAAGCTAGCGTTTTGGGAGCATTATGTTCTAGAGGGAGTGCTCCATATGAAACAAGAAGAGTTTATCCGGTTAAAGCAAGGGGGAGATACTGTAATGCAGTATCTCAACAAATTCAACCATCTCTCCTAGTATGCCATTGACCAAGTGAATATAGATCTGAAGAAAAAGAATTGTTTTAAGAGGGGACTCAATGACAGGCTTCAGTGAAAAACGGCAACATGCTTGGACCTTACCTACAGTAGGGCTGTCAGTACAGCACTGGCAGTGGAAGCTAAAACTGCAGGACATGGAATATCAAAGGGGTTGGGAGGTGAAAGGTCAAATCAAGGACCTGAGAAGAGAACGAGGTTGGTGATCTGACCTTTTAATCAAAATCGTTCTTTGCCTTGCCCACCTTCATATCCATTCAAGCAGCCTGTCTTTATTCGTCCCACTACTGCCCCCGCTTCTACCAATTAGCCGAGGGCCCCTAGTACTCGTTTCCCTGCTCTCCCCAGTTCTTCCACTAGTTGCTTCAACTGTTGAAAGTCCGGACACTTCATCGAGGACTGCCCATACCCTAAGCAAAATAAAACCAATTTCCAACATAACTCTGGGAACTCCAACCAAGGAAAGAGGAACACGGCTAATACTTCAACGGGCAAGAATTTCAAGAAAACTGGACGGATTTATTATACCCAAGTGGCTACAACACCGGAGGGCGAGCAGGTAATGATGGGTACGTTCCTTGTTGCTAATTACCTAGTAGTTATTCTCTTTGATTCTGGTGCATCACATACCTTCATAAGCAAGAATTTTGTGGAAAAACATTGCATTCCTTGCACTGAATCAAGGGAGGGATTTATTATCCATTCACTGGGGGGACGGATATTTACTAAGGAAGTAGCCTTCCATATACCAGTAACATTGGCCGGATAGGAATTTCTTATAAATATGATTGTTATAAAGGGGCAAGACATAGATGTAATTCTGGGCATGAACTGGTTAGCCCAGCATAAGTCCATCATCAATACAGACTTAAGGACCATTAAATTAAGCCATGGTCATGAAGAGATTCAATTGTCCATCCCTGTAGCTATCCTAGCCAAAGCCTCCGGACGAGTTTATGAGGCTGTCGTATAAGAAATCCAAGATATTCCGGTGGTATGTGAATTCCCGGATGTCTTTCCTGAAGATTTGCCTAGGTTGCCTATAGAAAGGGCTATGGAATTCGTGATTGAACTAAAGCCCGGTATGGCTCCTATTTCTAGAAGGTCATACCGAATGCCACCTAATGAACTGGCAGAACTTAAGACTCAACTTCAAGACTTGCTCGAAAAAGGGTTCATTAGGCCCAGTTCATCACCATGGGGATGTCCCGCAATTTTCGTTAAGAAGAAGGATCAGACATTACGAATGTGTGTGGACTATAGACCCCTTAATGAGGTCACCATCAAGAACAAGTACCCTCTTCCCTGGATCGATATTTTATTCAATCAACTTACTGGAGCTCGGGTATTCTCCAAGATTGACCTCAGGTCAGGTTATCATCAGATCCGTATTTGACCCGAAGATATACCTAAGACCGCATTTACCATGCGGTATGGATTATTTGAATATTTGGTTATGTCTTTTGGATTGACAAATGCTCCAGCCCACTTTACTTATTTAATGAACTCGGTGTTCATGCCCGAGTTAGATAAATTTGTGGTGGTCTTCATTGATGACATCCTGATCTATTCCAAAAATGAAGAAGAGCATGCTAAGCACTTGCGGATCGTGCTAACGCGCTAAGGGAGCATCAATTGTATGCTAAGTTCAGCAAATGCACATTTTGGTTGGAGGAAATCCAGTTTCTTGGACATGTATTATCTGCAAAAGGGATTGCGGTCGATCCCAGCAAAGTCAAGGATATTCTAGAATGGAAACCGCCTACTACAGTACATCAAGTTCGAAGTTTCCTTGGACTGGCTGGATATTACCGCAGGTTTATTTCGGATTTCTCCAAGATTGTTAAACCTATTACGTGTTTATTGAAGAATGATACCAAGTTTGATTGGTCCTCCAAATGCAATGAAGCCTTCGAGCAGCTGAAGGTGTTATTGACCACTACTCCGGTATTAGCTCAACCGGATATAGAAAAGTCTTTTGATGTGTATTATGATGCATTAGGTAGTGGACTCGGATGTGTCCTAATGCAAGAGGGCCGAGTCATAGCTTATGCTTCAAGACAACTACGCCAGCATGAGGAGCACTATCCAATTCATGATTTGAAATTAGCTGCAGTTGTTCATGCCCTTAAGATATGACATCATTATCTGCTAGGAAATACTTGCCATTTATATATAGTTCATAAAAGTCTGAAATATATCTTTACCCAGTCAGAACTAAACATGAGGCAGAGAAGATGGCTTGAGCTAATTAAAGATTATGACTTGGAAATCCACTATCACCCAGGAAAAGCCAATGTGGTGGCATATGCATTGAGTCGCAAAGCTTCCTGTCATTGTCTTATAGTAAGGACCCCTGACACCACACTATGTCAAAAAATGGAAAGGTTAAACCTGGGTATGATACAACATAGAACTTTGACACAATTAAAGCTGGAGTCAGTTCTTCTACAGAGAATTATTGATGCCCAAAGAACCGACAAGGGTATGAAACACATTCATGAGAAAATAGAAGCCAACAAAGCTAATTGCTTCAGAAAAGATGACCAAGGAATAATATGGTTCAATAATCTCATAGTTGTGCCTAAAGATGCTGACGTCCGCCAACAAATTTTGGATGAAGCTCATCTTAGTTGATATTCCATTCATCCCGCAAGTACTAAGATGTATCAAGACTTAAAGCAACACTATTGGTGGACAAAAATGAAGATTGAGATTGCACGCTATGTGGCAAGATGTGACACCTGTAGATGTGTCAAGGCAGTGCATATGAAGACCGCTGGACCATTGCAATCCTTGCCCATCCCAACTTGAAAATGGGAAGATATTAGTATGGATTTCTGAGAGCACATAGAGGGGGCGGGGTGAATAGGTGATCCTGTAAAATTCAACACTAAATAGCCACAAGCTTGGTTATAAAGATGTTAGTGCAATAGAACCAAGTGGCTATAGAGCGAGCTCTTGTGAATCACAATAATCACAGAGAAAGACAACACAACAGACACAATGTTTTATCCCGTGGTTTGGCCAAGTATAACACTTGCCTACTTCCACGTTGTGGCGTCCCAACGGATGAGGGTTGCACTCAACCCCTTTCAAGTGATCCAATGATCAACTTGAATACCACGGTGTTCTTCCTTATAGTTTTCTTCCCGTTTGCGAGGAATCTCCACAAGTTGGAGCCTCTCGCCCTTACAAGATTGTTCACAAAGAAAGCACAGAGTAAGGTTGGGAAGAGCAACGCACACTAGAATTAAATCCACACCGCAAACACGCACACAAGTGAGAAGATGAGCACACAAAACATGCACAAGGAGTTTACAACTCAAAAAGTGCTCCAATCTCAAGAACGATGAATGATTGCGTGAAAGTGAGGACTAGAAGACTTGGAATGCTTAGAGTGTGCTTGGGTGACTCCTCCATGCGCTTAGGGGTCCCTTTTATAGCCCCAAGGCAGCTAGGAGCCATTGGAGGCAATCTTGGAAGGCTAATCTTGCCTTCTGTCGGGTGGCGCACCAGACAGTCACTGTAGACGGTCCAGTGCGGATCTGTTTCCTTTTCTGGCACAGACGACCGTTGCAGATTTGCGGCAATTGGCGCACCGGACAGTCCGGTGCCCCCTGCCGACCGTTGGAGCGAGCCACGCGTCGCCCGCGAATTGCGCGGTCGACCATTGCGCCGTCGACCGTTGGTTCACTGGACAGTCTGGTGAACCACACGGTGAATTTTAGTCATACGCCGCTGATCCTTTTCCCGAGAATGACGACTTCGCCGCAGACGACTCACCGGACAGTCCGGTGCACCACCGGACAGTCCGGTGGGTGCACCGGACTGTCCAGTGAATTATAGCCGTACGCCGCCGTCAAGTCCCGAGAGCGGCCAATTCACCTTGGACTCGCCTGGCGCACCGGACACTGTCTGGTGCACCACTAGACAGTTCAGTGCACCCAGACCGAGCACAACCAACTCTTTTCCAACTCCTTTTCTCCTGTTTCTAGCACTTAGACAACATATGTTAGTACTCAAAACAATGTACTAAGTCTAGAAACATACCTTGTAACATGATTTGCACTTCTTGATTGTTTGGCACATAATCAACTCACTCAATATGTGTTGGACACTTAATCACCAAAACATTATTGAAATGGCGCAAGGGCACATTTCCCTTTCAATTTCATTGTGGGATTGTCCAAAACAACCAAAGGTTTTGACTCTGTATGGGTTATAATTGATCGGCTTACAAAGATTGCCCACTTTCTTCCCATCAAAGTAAAGTATACAATAGCCACATACACAGAACTTTATATTGCTTGTATTCTCAGTTTGCACGGGGTTCCAAAAACAATAGTGTCGGACTGTGGACCATAATTTGTATCCAAATTTTGGGAAGAGCTCCATAAGTCCTGGGTACTAAGTTGCTCCACAGTTCGACATATCATCCTCAAACAAGTGGACAAACTAAAATAGTAAATCAAATACTTGAAGACATGTTGCTGGCATGTGTCCTGGTGAGAGCACCTAGAGGGGGGGTGGGGTGAATAGGTGATCCTGTGAAACTTGAAAACTTAAGCCACAAAAACTTGGTTAAGTGTTAGCACAATAATTGCCAAGTGGCTAGAGAGGAGTCTCAACAAAACACAATAACCATAAGAGATCAATCACAGAGATGGCACGGTGGTTATCCCGTGGTTCGGCCAAGACCAACGCTTGCCTACTCCACGTTGTGGCGTCTGTAATACTCAAAGTGTATACAAGGAATAAACAATGAATTCCTCATTTTATGTGCCTTATTTGCATCATAAAAAGACCATATATATAAAAAAGGGTGATTAATTAAAACAAATGATAAAAAAAATATACGTCATGTTGGATATTTTTGTTTGCTTGTGCATTCAAATAACAATAACAATAATAGTGGAAACAAAAGAATGACTTGGAATGTGGAATCAACCCCAATTTGGACTTAGGGTTAAAATTAGAAAGGAAAGAGAGAAACACTATATAAATATAAGGAAAAGATATATAAATAAATAAATGCACCTGTTCCTAATGGTGCTTGAACTTGAGCAATTCACTTAAGCATGAACTTCAAACGACATTTGAATTCAAATTGAAATTTGAAATAAGGAAAAGTAAGAAAAGAAAAAAAAAGATAAAAACCTCACCTGGGCCGGCTTACCATATTTCAGCCCACCAGGGGAAGCCATTCCGCGTGGCCCAGTTGAGAACTCTAGCGCGCCGTGGCTCTGACTAGTGGGACCCACACCGCGGATGCCCCCTCGCGCGCGCGCGTCGCGGTGTGAGACACCGACTGGTGGGACCGGGCCGACAGGCGCTCGCTGCCGACTCACTCCCTCTCTGGCTTGCGGGCCCCGCTTGTAAGGTGCCCACTTCCCCCTTTCTTCAATCGCGGGCGCGTAACTACTGCCGCGAGAACTCCGGCTAGCTGACTCGCTGACCTTCCCTCGGTCATCGCTCTTGACCTGGATATAAGCCCCCTGGATATCCGCCGCTCCTACCTATCCGCGCTGGAGAATCGCCGAGCACCACCATACTGACCACCAGCCGGGGCGGGGTAGAGGAGAGGGGTTGTGCTCCGCCGTGGGGGGAAATCCCCTGCCGCGTAGTCGTCTGCCCCGTGAAGTGCTCGGGGACCTTCCTCAAGTTCTGGGAAGGACGTGTGGGGCCGCGCTACTCGTGATCAACTGCCGGTTTTGCTCCAATTCCTCGCCGTCGTATCGCTCCGCCGTGAATCCGCCTCTCGCCGTGGATAGTCTCCCTCAGACCGTCTCCTGCGCTGGTATGTCGTTCACCCCCTTTGTCGCACTTGTGGCATTGCGTAGGTCGACCTAATTGGAGAATTAGTGGCCCTAGCACTGGAATCGGGCGAACGCCGGCGAGACCGCCGCCGCGGTCACTGTTTTCGTCGTCGTCGAGACCATAAGAAGGAAGGACGTAGGAGCGCCGTCCGATAACGATCGTATGGTCGAGATAGATCGTAGGGATACCCTTTCGGACTTTGATCGTGGACCGTTGGATGTGATCTGACGGACCCGATCCGATCTCGCTTTCATAAAATAACCACCGTCAGATTCGAATCCGATGGCGTGGAATGGATACCGGTTCGTTTAAAACGGCCTTCTAATCTTAGTCGTCGCGCGGAGATCCAACGGCCGAAAACCACTGATACCCCTTCGGATCGCCGACTTTGCAAATAGAACCCTCTGTTTTAGGGAAAACAAACCCGCCGTCCCTAGCGACTGTGCTCTGTGTCTTAGAGTTCTTACGCCCGAGACCCCTGCACTTTTCATATTTTAGCGCCCAGTCCAGAGGAGATTAAAAACAGAGAAATAATTATAGAAATTCATTTTTAATACAAAAACAAATCTAGAAACTAGTAAAATGCATAGAAAATTCATTTTAGCTCCAAATTGAGTCATTCCAGTTCCTAAAATTTTGTAATATTATTCTCTATCACTTAGAGTCCCTTTTTTGTCATGAAAACAGTAAGAAAATTTATATCTCATTTAATCCTATTTTAAACACATAAAACCTTTGGAAATTCATATCTAAAAATCTATAACTCTAAAATTTATGATTCCTGTTCCTAGGATTTCATTTTAATGTGTAGATTTTTACTGTATATCTTATTTACATGTTTGGTGTGATGTTGATTTTGGCTATACTATGTATGTATTGTGTTGATGCGAATAGACGAGCAAGCCACTGTGGAAACTGAGGTTCAACAAGTAGAAGTAGCTGAGCAGGAGCTCATTGAAGGCAAGTTGTGCCCTTGATCACTTACTTTTCCCAGCCATGTTCTTATTAATTTTAATGATCTGCATAGGTTAATTTTGATGGGATCCTTTAGGTTACCCCAGTTTTGGTTATCTTTATACCTTGTTCACCCCTGAAATATTTTTGTGTAGTACTTGCTATTGCTTTATGTGGATTTGGGTATGAAGATACACTATTCATGATTATTCTATTATTATCTTGTTATTATTACTGTTCATGTTAAGATCATTAAATTAATGGGAACATGGAGCGACCACCCTGGAAAACAGTGCTACCACAAGGGTTTAATGGGACGCCCTTGGCTGATTAACTAGGAAAGCTAGTGGAGGTATTCCTTACCCGAAAGGGGCAAGGGCAGTAGGGGAGTGGTCAGTGTAGGGAGGTCCTTGGGTTGATTTTGCTGCGATGGCGGTCAGGCAAGAACCCTGCACTGGAGCTTCCTATAAACTGTAGCGGGATTTCTGAAGCTAGTGGAACTTTGTAAAGGCCTCGTAGTGTTACCCTGCCTCGCCTCCTCGGTAGAGGTGTATGGGATTGGCCGTCTCTTGGCAGATGGGTAACATGACTTGTGGGTAAAGATGCGCAACCTCTGCAGAGTGTAAAACTAGTATACTAGCCGTGCTCACGGTCATGAGCGGCTCGGACCCTCACATGATTAATTATGGAAGTTATATTTAATTTGACATTTGCATCGCGTTTGGGATTATTTTACTATTACTTTTCTTTATTATTATTGAGGTTTGGTATTTACTTACACTTAGTAATTGCTAATAAAATTTTGACCAACTTATAAAAGCAATGCTCAGCCTCAGCCTTTATTTCATTGATCAGCCTTACACTGCATGAACTCCCACCTTTGGTGAGTTCATGCCACATTATTCCCCACAACTTGTTGAGCGATGAACGTATATGAGCTCACTCTTGCTGTCTCACACCCCCCACTGGAGAAGAGCAGGTGGTTCAGGAGGAGCCTCAAGGCGAGGAGTTTGACTTGATCTAGGTGGCGTTTCTCAGTCGACATTGGCGCCGACGATCCTTAGTTCGTTTTATATTTATCTTTTATTTTGTAATAAGTCTTCCGCTATGTAATAAATACTCTGATGATTTATGACATTTATCTCTATACACTCTGTTATTATATATGTTGTCTTCTTGGCGCATGTATGAGATGCACCCGGCTTTGTCCGCTAAAACCGGGTGTTACAGCGTCCCAACGGACGAGGGTTGCAATCAACCCCTCTCAAGCGGTCCAAAGACCCACTTGAATACCACGGTGTTTTGCTTGCTTTTCTTAATCCCGTTTGCGAGGAATCTCCACAACTTGGAGCCTCTCGCCCTTACACTTGAAGTTCACAAAGAAGCACGGAGCAAGGGAGGGATTAGCAACGCACACAAGACACAAGAATTAGAGTGTCAGCACGCACACAAGTCGCAACAAGAGCTCGCAACACAACCCAATGAGTTCACAACTCCACTAGAGCTCTATATGCTATCACAAAGAAAAACAAATGCGCGGAATCGAGGTCTTGGTGCTTAGGAATGTTGTAGGAATGCTTGGTGTGCTCCTCCATGCGCCTAGGGGTCCCTTTTATAGCCCCAAGGCAGCTAGGAGCCGTTGAGAACAATCCTAGAAGGCAGATCTTGCCTTCTGTCGACTGGCGCACCGGACAGTCCGGTGCACCACCGGACACTGTCCGGTGCAGATCTCCTTTCTTATTTGGCGAAGCCGACCGTTGGAGTCTGAGAGCCGTTGGCGCACTGGACACTGTCCGGTGCACACCGGACAGTCCGGTGCACCAATGTGACCGTTGGCTCGGCCACGCGTCACGAGCGGAATCCTCGGCCGACCGTTGCCCCGGTTGACCGTTGACTCACCGGACAGTCCGGTGCACCACCGGACAGACCGGTGAATTTTAGCCGTACGCCGTTAATCATCTCCCGAGAGCGACGAGTTCGCCTGTGAACGGCTCACCGTACAGTCCGGTGCACCACCGGACAGTCTGGTGAATTATAGCCGTACACCGCCGTCGAAGTCCCGAGAGCAGCCTGTTTGCCAGAGCTAGCCTGGCGCACCGGACACTGTCCGGTGCACCACCGGACAGTCCGGTGCACCCACACTGAGCAGTCTTTGGCTGAACAAAGCCATCTCATTTCCAATTCAACTTTTCCTGTTTCTAGCACTTAGACACAATACATTAGTCCATAAAAACAATGTACTAAGTCTAGAAACATACCTTTTGACAAGATTTTCACTTTGTCCACCACTTTGCATAGATTAGCATAAAAGCACTTGTGTTGGCACTCAATCACCAAAATACTTAGAAATGGCCCAAGGGCACATTTCCCTTTCAATCTCCCCCTTTTTGGTGATTTATGCCAACACAACATAAGGCAACTAGAACAAGTGCAATATCAATGCAAATGAATACTCAAAATTGTTTCGATTCAATTTTTGACATATATGGATCATACTTTGCCACCACTTGGTTTGTTTTTTTGCAAATCAAACTCAAATTCCTATCTCTAAGTCAAATTCACTTGTAGAGACATAAAGAGAGATATTCCAAAGGAAATTGATCAAGGATTTCAAAAACTCCCCCTTTTTCCCATAATCAACACTTCTCCCCACAAGAGACCAACTTTTGACAAAAGAGACAATAAAAGAGTTTTGACAAACCAAAAGCTCTATTCTACTGTTTTCAAAATTTCTCAAGTGGTAGCTGATCCATTTATTGCTTTGGCCTTTATTTTCTTTATTTTCTCCCCCTTTGGCATCAAGCACCAAAACGGGATCAATCTTGGCCCTTAAACCCCATTGCCTCACCAAAATCTTCAAATAAGAATACAAAGGCAATAAGAGTAGATGAACTTGGAATAAATTACCCTCTCATCGGAGTGCAGTGGAAGTCTTTCATGGTCCAAGTCCACCTTTTCCCTTTCAAATCTCCTTTGAGACTAAAACAAGCAAACTCATGCACACGGTTAGTCTCAAAGGGTCAAGTTGTAGCACAGCTCCCCCTAAATATGTGCATCACTTGCAAAAGGACTTGTGAGGTCCAGGGAGTGTTTGTACAACTTGAGCACCATACATAAGCAACAAATGCAGAAGGAACATGATCAAAGGCATAAACACATGTATGCTATAAATCAATCCAAGTTCCGCGAATCCAGGACATTTAGCTCACTACGCAGCCTGCAAAAGGTCTTTTCATCTAAAGGCTTAGTGAAGATATCGGCTAGCTGGTTCTCGGTGCTAACATGAAACACTTCGATATCTCCCTTTTGCTGGTGGTCTCTCAAAAAGTGATGTCGGATGTCAATGTGCTTTGTGCGGCTGTGCTCAACAGGATTTTCCGCTATTCGGATAGCACTCTCATTGTCACATAGGAGTGGGACTTTGCTCAGATTGTAGCCAAAGTCCCAGAGGGTTTGCCTCATCCAAAGTAGTTGCGCACAACACTGTCCTGCGGCAACGTACTCGGCCTCAGCGGTGGATAGGGCAACGGAAGTTTGTTTCTTAGAGTTCCATGACACCAGGGACCTTCCTAAGAATTGGCACGTCCCTGATGTACTCTTTCTATCGACCTTACATCCAGCATAGTCGGAATCTGAGTATCCAATCAAGTCAAAGTTAGACCCCTTTGGATACCAGATCCTGAAGCAAGGCGTAGCGACTAAATATCGAAGAATTCGCTTCACAGCCACTAAGTGACACTCCTTAGGATCGGATTGAAATCTAGCACACATGCATACGCTAAGCATAATATCCGGTCTACTAGCACACAAATAAAGTAGAGACCCTATCATAGACCGATATGCCTTTTGATCAACGGACTTACCTCCTTTGTTGAGGTCGGTGTGTCCGTTGGTTCCCATCGGAGTCTTTGCGGGCTTGGCGTCCTTCATCCCAAACCGCTTTAGCAAGTCTTGTGTGTACTTCGTTTGGGAGATGAAGGTGCCATCCTTGAGTTGCTTCACTTGGAACCCAAGGAAGTAGTTCAACTCGCCCATCATCGACATCTCGAATTTCTGCGTCATCACCCTGCTAAACTCTTCACAAGACTTTTGGTTAGTAGAACCAAATATTATGTCATCGACATAAATTTGGCACACAAAAAGATTACCATCGCAAGTCTTAGTGAAAAGAGTTGGATCGGCTTTCCCAACCTTGAAAGCATTAGCAATTAAAAAGTATCTAAGGCATTCATACCATGCTCTTGGGGCTTGCTTAAGTCCATAGAGCGCCTTAGAGAGCTTACACACGTGGTCGGGGTACCGTTCATCCTCGAAGCCAGGGGGTTGCTCCACGTACACCTCTTCTTTGATCGGCCCGTTGAGGAAAGCGCTCTTCACATCCATTTGGTACAACCTGAAAGAATGGTGAGCGGCATATGCTAGCAAAATACGAATTGATTCTAGCCTAGCCACAGGAGCGAACGTCTCCTCAAAGTCCAAACCTGCGACTTGGGCATAACCTTTTGCCAAAATCAACCAAATAAAGTTTGTCGTCTAGTACACCCTTAAAAGCTAGTGAACCATCACATCTTCTAAAGACAGACACATCTACATTTGTAAATAGACAATTATATCCCATTTTGCATAGTTGACTAACAGATAACAAATTATATCCAAGCGACTCAACTAAAAACACATTAGAAATTGTAACACCCAGATTTTAGGGGTCCAAAACCCGGGCGCTAACATAAACACCAGGTATGCTGGGACCAAGTCTCACACATATGATGTATAGTGGCACAGGATCGAATGTCACAACTTTATATATAACAGGAGTTCTATACAAAATAAATAATTACATTATAAGGAGACAACGGTCCAGCAACTCAAAGTTGACTGGGAGACGACGGCCTAGACCTCTCGCGAACACATCGCAGCATCCTCCATGCGCCTCATCCTGCGGTACCTGTTCTTGACCTGTGGGGTGTGTGAGACAGCAAGAGTGAGCTCACATACGTTCATCGCTCAACAAGTTGTGGGGAATAATGTGCATGAACTCGCCAAAGGTGGGAGCTCACGTGAAGTGTAAGGCTTACCAAAGAGGATGGTTAGAGCTGAGCATTGCTTTTAAAGTTGGTCAAAATTTTATTAGCAGTTACTAAGTATAAGTAAATACCAACCCAGTTAAATAGTAGAACAAAAGTAACAACTTCACCTGCGATGCAATGCATATGACAAATTGAGTTTAAGTTCCATAATTTAATCATGTGAGTGTCCGAGCTGCTCATGACCGTGAGCACGGCTAGTATACCAGTTTTACACTCTGCAGAGGTTGCGCATCTTTACCCACAAGTCATGTTACCCATCTGCCAAGAGACGGCCAATCCCATACACCTCTACCGAGGAGGCGAGGCAGGGTAACACTACGAGGCCTTTACAAAGTTCCACTAGCTTCAGAAAACCCGCTACAGTTTATAGGAAGTTCCAGTGCAGGAATCCCTTGCAGGACCGCCATCGCAGCAAAATCCTCCCGAGGGCCTCCCTACACTGACCACTCCCCTACTGCCCTTGCCCCTTTCGGGTAAGGTAGTCCTCCACTAGCTTTCCTAATTAATCGGCCAAGGGCGTCCCATTCCACCCTTGTGGTAGCACTGTTTTCCCGGGTGGTTCTCCATGTTCCAATTAACATAATGATCTTATCATGAACAGTAAATAACAACTGATAACAAAAGTGTAATCATGAATAATGTATCTCCATACCCAAAACCACATATAGCACTAGCAAGTACTACCTAGAAAGTTCAGTGGTAAACAAGGTATAAAGATAGACAAACTAGGGTATCCTATTGGGTCCCGTCAAAATTAACCTATGCAGATCATTATGATTAATTAGAACATGGCTGGGTAAAAAGAAGTGATCAAGGGCACAACTTGCCTGGGACTTGAGATTCCAGGTACCAGGATGATCTTCAGGTGACTCGTGACCTCACGCTAAACGTAGCAATACAGACAAACATGTGTGGGCAAAATTAACATCACACCAAACATAAGAATAAATTGCGTAATAATAATCTACGCGCTTGTACGAGACTAACACAACTTGAATGGATCAAATCGGAGTTAAAACGAAGGAGTTATGAATTTCCGAAGATTTTATGTGTTTTATACCAGATTAAATAGGATATAAATTTTAATGTGACTTTTATGTGAAAACAGTGATACTAGTTGATAGACAATATTAATACAAAATTATTGCAACTGGAACGACTCAATTTGGAGTTAAAATGAATTAACTATGAATTATGCAAGTTTATGGAATTATTTTCATACTAAAAACATATTTCTTTATTAATTCCTGAATATCCTAAGTGTTCTGGACTGGGCGCACTATTATCAGAAACTGCAGGGGCTAACTCGTATATTTCCCCAAGACTCACATCCACCCAGCGCGGATGGCGGGTTTATTTTTACTAAAGACGGGGGCCCTTATGCTAATTGTCCAAGACGAAGAGGTATCGGCCTATTCTAGCCGTTAGATCAATAGCCGTCCGCCCAGATTAGATCGTCCCTTGAGTGAACCGGTACAGGCTCTCAACCGTTGGATTTCGGATCCGCGGTCGAGATTTGTCCAGCTAGCGACTAATCTACACCGCTCCCGTCGGATCCGATGGTCATGATTTTCTGGCACGAAGGGGTAAGTGATGGTTTAATCCTGGCCATCCGATGACATCTCAACGACCCATATTTTAAAATCCCCACGATCCCACCGGACCCGTTCGATCTAGATCCGTTGGTCAGGGTTACATGCGCGAAGGGTTATACTGTGATCCCATCCTAGCCGCATGCCTACAGATTGATGGAGGACGTGCTCTCTCCTACCTCCAGCCGTCGTACGCTATAACCATCCAGGCCATAGCCGCCTGCTACACCGAGACGGAGCAGTACGTTGTATTCAAGTATAGGCTCACTGACCTTTACAAGCTCGCTGGAGGGGATGGTCATCAGCGCGATTTGGCAGGGCGAAGCTCCGGCCTGCACGCCGACGCACGCGGGGTTCTGGTGCATGGTGGATATGGCAAAGCCAAGCGATTCTTCCTCCTTGTGAAGACCGGCAGCAGCCGATCCGGCTCGCCACGGCGCCATGGTTGGCCATACGTGTCGTTTTCCACAACAACAGGCGCCACGCACGGCCCGCGTCAATACTCCACGGCTAGCACACAATCGTGACCCCCCAATTTTCTCTCTCCTCCACTCGATTTCTCTCTCTCAGCGCGCATAGCAGCCGTGAGATCCTGGTGGCCGACCGGTGACCGACGGCCGCCGGTGAGAGCTTTTGGAAGATGAGGGCTGAGGATTGGTTAAATATACAGAGCGGAGCCAGGGAGGAATCCCGCGCACGTGAGCGCGACGCCGGCCGAGGAACAGCAAATCCCATTGACCCGCCTGAAACCACGGCATCAGTTGCGCGCGATTCCGGTTTTCACGGGGAAGAAAGCCCTGGCGCGGATTTGGGGAGGAGATGCCCCTGACAAGCAAGGGCCCACACGCCAGGCACCCAGGCGAGAGGCGCCGGGGACGACGTCCCAGTTCACACGCCAGCGCCGTGTGAGGCCGCCCACAGGACCCCACAAGTCGGTGACAGTGTGTGTGTGCGGGATGTGAATTGGGCTAGCAGTGTGCTCATGGGCCAAATGGAAGAAAAAGAGATGGGCCGCAGGCAGAGGAAATTGGCCCAGTCACTAGTTTAATCATCCCCTTTACTTTTCTATTTTATTTTCCTTTTCATTTGAATCTCCAATTCGAATTTGAATATTGTTTTGAATTTCACCTTCAAATATTAAACACAAATATAATATGACTAATGCTTTTACTATCCGCCATAATATTATATATATATATATATTAATGTGTATTCTTTTATTTTTCTTCTCTCCTCTCTTCTCTTTTATTTTGATCTACGGATTTCAACTTCAAATCCGAGTTAAGGTTTCAAAATTCAAATTTAATGCACAATCAAAATCTCCACTATGAATGCGGAGTTTAAGTTTATTTTAATTATTTTTTTTTCCTGGTAGATGTTTGAAATATGAAGCACACTCTTTTTTTTTCATATATTTATTTTATTGTCATTAATTTTTTTTATATAGATTTTGGGCCTTAGAAATCCTACCCCACTTAACAGAAATCTCGTCCTCGAGATTTGTAAGGAAAGGGTATATAAAAAGCTTTATTTATAGTTTAACTTTTAACTTCTAATTAATAATAGGTTTCATGTTAATTAGAAAGTGGTTATGAAAGCATGGGTATATATATATGTATAGTCACCAAATGTGTAAAAAAAATGTCTTTAAAGCATGGATAGGCTTGGGTAGGACATAGTAGGGTAAGGAAGGACTCCATCATGCATAGCGAATATTGATTCCTTTGGCGGTCCAACTTGATCTTTGAAGACTTGAGTTGTTGCTTATCCTCCTTTGACATGGTTGGTCTTCTTTGGCCTTCATCCTTAGGGTTTCCATTCGTGTTATGGACGTATGGTTAAGATAGTTGTCGGGTGCTTGGGCTGGGTAGGCCCAACCAGGTTTACTTTGCTTTTGGGATAAATGGGTTGGGCAACCTATAACGTAGGCTAGGTTGTGGTGGTTCCACAGACGAGTTGGTCTAAGACACCAATTTAGGTTTAGTACCCATCTATGTTACCAATATTAACTAACTTGTTTAAGTAACTCAATTTGGATTAGATCATGTTAGATTAGGTGGGATCTAGATCAGAATGGTATAACTAGATAAGATCTATTTATTTTAGGCTAGATCATGGTTGTTACTGTAGAGTGGGATAGGTATGCTAATTAGAACAAGATAAATCCATAAGGATGAGGTAGAATCTTTTGGGGTTAGTTAGATCTATTAAGATGAGATAAAATCTTTTTAAAATAAGATGAATCTATTAAGATCAATGAGGATCTTTTAAGATAAGACAGATCTCTTAAGTTTGATATATTTTAATTAGGATAAGTTAGGATCTTTTTGAGATAAGATGGATCTATGAGTGCGAGATCGAGTCTTTTTAGATGAGATAGATACAGAATACTAGTTACCTTTTTAATGGGATATTCTAGATTGTTTAGTCATTTTATGAATACTATCCTTTATGCCTAGATGTATATGCAGATGTAATTGTGGACATTACTCCACAACCCATCACACTCAAACAAAGATCCAAATCAGACAAGTATCATAAGAACAAACACTCAAGCATACCAATATCTACAAAAATAGTTTTGCTTTTGTCCCTAAGATTAGGTCTCCTATTCTTAAAGGTCTCTTTAGGTGCAGGATTTCAAAGTATGAAATCCACTTTTGTCTTTAGAAGTGAAAAGGTAAGAGTAATCAGAGTAAAGCGGAATTAGATGAGAAAAGATTAAGATAAGTTTTAGAAAGAATCAGAGTAGTAGAGATAAGTAAATATTGGTTGTCCAGTTCTATCTAGGTTTCGTCCTATAGTCAACATTCCTCTGATACCACTTCTGTAACACCCGGATTTTAGGGGTCCAAAACCCGGGCGCTAACATAAACACCAGGTATGCTGGGACCAAGTCTCACACATATGATGTATAGTGGCACAGGATCGAATGTCACAACTTTATATATAACAGGAGTTCTATACAAAATAAATAATTACATTATAAGGAGACAACGGTCCAGCAACTCAAAGTTGACTGGGAGACGACAGCCTAGACCTCTCGCGAACACATCGCAGCATCCTCCATGCGCCTCATCCTGCGGTACCTGTTCTTGACCTGTGGGGTGTGTGAGACAGCAAGAGTGAGCTCACATACGTTCATCGCTCAACAAGTTGTGGGGAATAATGTGCATGAACTCGCCAAAGGTGGGAGCTCACGTGAAGTGTAAGGCTTACCAAAGAGGATGGTTAGAGCTGAGCATTGCTTTTAAAGTTGGTCAAAATTTTATTAGCAGTTACTAAGTATAAGTAAATACCAACCCAGTTAAATAGTAGAACAAAAGTAACAACTTCACCTGCGATGCAATGCATATGACAAATTGAGTTTAAGTTCCATAATTTAATCATGTGAGTGTCCGAGCTGCTCATGACCGTGAGCACGGCTAGTATACCAGTTTTACACTCTGCAGAGGTTGCGCATCTTTACCCACAAGTCATGTTACCCATCTGCCAAGAGACGGCCAATCCCATACACCTCTACCGAGGAGGCGAGGCAGGGTAACACTACGAGGCCTTTACAAAGTTCCACTAGCTTCAGAAAACCCGCTACAGTTTATAGGAAGTTCCAGTGCAGGAATCCCTTGCAGGACCGCCATCGCAGCAAAATCCTCCCGAGGGCCTCCCTACACTAACCACTCCCCTACTACCCTTGCCCCTTTCGGGTAAGGTAGTCCTCCACTAGCTTTCCTAATTAATCGGCCAAGGGCGTCCCATTCCACCCTTGTGGTAGCACTGTTTTCCCGGGTGGTTCTCCATGTTCCAATTAACATAATGATCTTATCATGAACAGTAAATAACAACTGATAACAAAAGTGTAATCATGAATAATGTATCTCCATACCCAAAACCACATATAGCACTAGCAAGTACTACCTAGAAAGTTCAGTGGTAAACAAGGTATAAAGATAGACAAACTAGGGTATCCTATTGGGTCCCGTCAAAATTAACCTATGCAGATCATTATGATTAATTAGAACATGGCTGGGTAAAAAGAAGTGATCAAGGGCACAACTTGCCTGGGACTTGAGATTCCAGGTACCAGGATGATCTTCAGGTGACTCGTGACCTCACGCTAAACGTAGCAATACAGACAAACATGTGTGGGCAAAATTAACATCACACCAAACATAAGAATAAATTGCGTAATAATAATCTACGCGCTTGTACGAGACTAACGCAACTTGAATGGATCAAATCGGAGTTAAAACGAAGGAGTTATGAATTTCCGAAGATTTTATGTGTTTTATACCAGATTAAATAGGATATAAATTTTAATGTGACTTTTATGTGAAAACAGTGATACTAGTTGATAGACAATATTAATACAAAATTATTGCAACTGGAACGACTCAATTTGGAGTTAAAATGAATTAACTATGAATTATGCAAGTTTATGGAATTATTTTCATACTAAAAACATATTTCTTTATTAATTCCTGAATATCCTAAGTGTTCTGGACTGGGCGCACTATTATCAGAAACTGCAGGGGCTAACTCGTATATTTCCCCAAGACTCACATCCACCCAGCGCGGATGGCGGGTTTATTTTTACTAAAGACGGGGGCCCTTATGCTAATTGTCCAAGACGAAGAGGTATCGGCCTATTCTAGCCGTTAGATCAATAGCCGTCCGCCCAGATTAGATCGTCCCTTGAGTGAACCGGTACAGGCTCTCAACCGTTGGATTTCGGATCCGCGGTCGAGATTTGTCCAGCTAGCGACTAATCTACACCGCTCCCGTCGGATCCGATGGTCATGATTTTCTGGCACGAAGGGGTAAGTGATGGTTTAATCCTGGCCATCCGATGACATCTCAACGACCCATATTTTAAAATCCCCACGATCCCACCGGACCCGTTCGATCCAGATCCGTTGGTCAGGGTTACATGCGCGAAGGGTTATACTGTGATCCCATCCTAGCCGCATGCCTACAGATCGATGGAGGACGTGCTCTCTCCTACCTCCAGCCGTCGTACGCTATAACCATCCAGGCCATAGCCGCCTGCTACACCGAGACGGAGCAGTACGTTGTATTCAAGTATAGGCTCACTGACCTTTACAAGCTCGCTGGAGGGGATGGTCATCAGCGCGATTTGGCAGGGCGAAGCTTCGGCCTGCACGCCGACGCACGCGGGGTTCTGGTGCATGGTGGATATGGCAAAGCCAAGCGATTCTTCCTCCTTGTGAAGACCGGCAGCAGCCGATCCGGCTCGCCACGGCGCCATGGTTGGCCATACGTGTCGTTTTCCACAACAACAGGCGCCACGCACGGCCCGCGTCAATACTCCACGGCTAGCACACAATCGTGACCCCCAATTTTCTCTCTCCTCCACTCGATTTCTCTCTCTCAGCGCGCATAGCAGCCGTGAGATCCTGGTGGCTGACCGGTGACCGACGGCCGCCGATGAGAGCTTTTGGAAGATGAGGGCTGAGGATTGGTTAAATATACAGAGCGGAGCCAGGGAGGAATCCCGCGCACGTGAGCGCGACGCCGGCCGAGGAACAGCAAATCCCATTGACCCGCCTGAAACCACGGCATCAGTTGCGCGCGATTCCGGTTTTCACGGGGAAGAAAGCCCTGGCGCGGATTTGGGGAGGAGATGCCCCTGACAAGCAAGGGCCCACACGCCAGGCACCCAGGCGAGAGGCGCCGGGGACGACGTCCCAGTTCACACGCCAGCGCCGTGTGAGGCCGCCCACAGGACCCCACAAGTCGGTGACAGTGTGTGTGTGCGGGATGTGAATTGGGCTAGCAGTGTGCTCATGGGCCAAATGGAAGAAAAAGAGATGGGCCGCAGGCAGAGGAAATTGGCCCAGTCACTAGTTTAATCATCCCCTTTACTTTTCTATTTTATTTTCCTTTTCATTTGAATCTCCAATTCGAATTTGAATATTGTTTTGAATTTCACCTTCAAATATTAAACACAAATATAATATGACTAATGCTTTTACTATCCGCCATAATATTATATATATATATATATTAATGTGTATTCTTTTATTTTTCTTCTCTCCTCTCTTCTCTTTTATTTTGATCTACGGATTTCAACTTCAAATCCGAGTTAAGGTTTCAAAATTCAAATTTAATGCACAATCAAAATCTCCACTATGAATGCGGAGTTTAAGTTTATTTTAATTATTTTTTTTCCTGGTAGATGTTTGAAATATGAAGCACACTCTTTTTTTTCATATATTTATTTTATTGTCATTAATTTTTTTTTATATAGATTTTGGGCCTTACAGAAATAGATTGCTCAGATGAAATAGCAATTTTACCTAACCCTTTTACCTTGCCTTGGTTCCCATCACCGAATATTATTGAATCTTGGGGATCCTTGTTCTTGACGTTGGAAGAGAACATCCTCTTTTCCCCCGTCATGTGGTTTGTGCATCCGCTGTCGATAATCCAGCTTGAACCCCCGGATGCATAAACCTGCAAGGCAAATTTAGGCTTGGGTCTTAGGTACCCAACTCTTGTTGGGTCCTACAAGGTTAGTCAGAATAGTCCTAGGGACCCAAATGCAAGTTTTGTCACGCTTACATTTGGCCCCTAGCTTCCTAGCAACTACCTTCTTACCCTTTCTACAAATGGCAAATGAAGCATTGCAAGCATGATATATTGTAGAAGGTTCATTAACTTTCCTAGGAACATTAACAACATTCTTTCTAGGCACATGATGAATAACATTTCTCCTAGACATATTTCTACCATGCATATAGGAAGAACTAGAAGCAAACATGGCATGAGAATCAAAAACATCATATGCATTATAACTCCTATAATTATTTCTAGATTGTTTCCTATCATGGTACATAAAAGCATGATTCTTTTGCACACTATTAGCCATAGGGGCCTTCCCTTTCTCCTTGGCGGAGATGGGAGCCTTATGGCTTGTCAAGTTCTTGGCTTCTCTCTTGAAGCCAAGACCATCCTTAATTGAGGGGTGTCTACCAATCGAGTAGGCATCCCTTGCAAATTTTAATTTGTCAAATTCACTTTTGCTAGTCTTAAGTTGGGCATTAAGACTAGCCAATTCCTCATTTAATTTGGAAATTGAAACTAGGTGTTCACTACAAGCATCAATATCAAAGTCTTTACACCTAGTGCAAATCATGACATGTTCTACACAAGAGTTAGATTTATTTGCTACTTCTAATTTAGCATTTAAATCATCATTAACACTTTTTAAAGTAGCAATGGTTTCATGACAAGTAGATAGTTCATAAGAAAGTATTTCATTTCTTTTAACTTCTAAAGCATGAGATTTTTGTGCTTCTACAAATTTATCATGTTCTTCATATAACAAATCCTCTTGCTTTTCTAGTAACCTATTTTTGTCATTCAAGGCATCAATTAACTCATTAATTTTGCCAATTTTAGTTCTATCTAATCCTTTAAATAAAGTAGAATAGTCTATTTCATCGTCGTCACTAGAATCATTATCACTAGAAGAATCATAAGTAGTACTGTCTTGAGTACATACCTTCTTCTCCTTTGCCATGAGGCATGTGTGACGCTCGTTGGGGAAGAGGGAAGACTTGTTGAAGGCAGTGGCGGTGAGTCCTTCATTTTCGGAGTCGGAGGAGGAGCAATCCGAATCCCACTCCTTCCCGATATGTGCTTCGCCCTTGGCCTTCTTGTAGTTCTTTTTCTTCTCCCTCTTGTTTCCTTTTTCCTGGTCACTTTCATTATCGGGACAGTTAGCAATAAAATGACCAAGCTTACCACATTTGAAGCATGAGCGCTTCCCTTTTGTCTTGGTCTTGCTTGGCTGTCCCTTGCAACCCTTAAGCGCCGTCTTGAAGCGCTTGATGATGAGGGCCATCTCTTCATCATAGAGCCCTGCCGCCTCAACTTGCGCCACCTTGCTAGGTAACGCTTCCTTGCTCCTTGTTGCCTTGAGAGCAATGGGTTGAGGCTCATGGATTGGACCGTTCAACGCGTCGTCCACGTACCTCGCCTCCTTGATCATCATTCGCCCGCTTACGAATTTTCCAAGGACTTCTTCGGGCGACATTTTGGTGTACCTGGGATTCTCACGAATATTATTCACCAAATGAGGATCAAGAACGGTAAATGACCTTAGCATTAGGCAGACGACGTCGTGGTCCGTCCATCGCGTGCTTCCGTAGCTCCTTATTTTGTTGATAAGGGTCTTGAGCCGATTGTATGTTTGAGTTGGCTCCTCGCCCCTTATCATTGCAAATCTTCCAAGCTCTCCCTCTACCAACTCCATCTTGGTGAGCAAGGTGACATCGTTCCCCTCATGAGAGATCTTGAGGGTGTCCTAGATTTGCTTGGCATTGTCCAAGCCGCTCACCTTATGATACTCGTCCCTGCCCAAAGAGGCTAACAACACAGTAGTAGCTTGTGCATTTCTATGAATCTGTTCATTAATAAAAATAGGACTATCCGAGCTATCAAATTTCATTCCACTTTCCACAATCTCCCATATGCTCGGATGGAGAGAGAACAGGTGACTACGCATTTTGTGGCTCCAAAATCCGTAGTCCTCTCCATCAAAGTGAGGAGGTTTGCCAAGTGGAATGGAGAGCAGATGGGTATTTGTACTTTGCGGAATACGAGAGTAGTCAAAAGAAAAGTTCGAATTAACCGGTTTCCTTCTCTCGTAGTCGTTGTGGTCGTCGTCCTTTTGGGAAGAAGTAGACTCATCGCTGTCGTCGTAGTAGACGATCTCCTTGATGCGTCTCATCTTCTTCTTCTTCCCATCTTTGCATCTGTGACCTGAGCCCGAGTCGGTAGGCTTGTCATCCTTAGGCTCGTTGACGAAGGACTCCTTCTCTTTGTCGTTGATCACGATTCCCTTCCCCTTAGGATCCATCTCTTCGGGCGATTAGTCCCTTTGCGAAGAGAACAACTTTGATACCAATTGAGAGCACCTAGAGGGGGGGGGTGAATAGGTGATCCTGTGAAACTTGAAAACTTAAGCCACAAAAACTTGGTTAAGCATTAGCACAATAATTGCCAAGTGGCTAGAGAGGAGTCTCAACAAAACACAATAACCACAAGAGATCAATCACAGAGATGGCACAGTGGTTATCCCATGGTTCGGCTAAGACCAACGCTTGCCTACTCCATGTTGTGGCGTCCCAACGGACGAGGGTTGCAATCAACCCCTCTCAAGCGATCCAAAGACCCACTTGAATACCACGGTGTTTTGCTTGCTTTTCTTAATCCCGTTTGCGAGGAATCTCCACAACTTGGAGCCTCTCGCCCTTACACTTGAAGTTCGCAAAGAAGCACGGAGCAAGGGAGGGATTAGCAACGCACACAAGACACAAGAATCAGAGTGTCAACACGCACACAAGTCGCAACAAGAGCTCGCAACACAACCCAATGAGTTCACAACTCCACTAGAGCTCTATATGCTATCACAAAGAAAAACAAATGCGCGGAATCGAGGTCTTGGTGCTTAGGAATGTTGTAGGAATGCTTGGTGTGCTCCTCCATGCGCCTAGGGGTCCCTTTTATAGCCCCAAGGCAGCTAGGAGCCGTTGAGAACAATCCTGGAAGGTAGATCTTGCCTTCTGTCGACTAGCGCACCGGACAGTCCGGTGCACCACCGGACACTGTCCGGTGCAGATCTCCTTCCTTATTTGGCGAAGCCGACCGTTGGAGTCTGAGAGCCGTTGGCGCACCGGACACTGTCCGGTGCACACTGGACAGTCCGGTGCACCAATGTGACCGTTGGCTCGGCCACGCGTCACGCGCGGAATCCTCGGCCGACCGTTGCCCCGGCTGACCGTTGACTCACCGGACAGTCCAGTGCACCACCGGACAGACCGATGAATTTTAGCCGTACGCCGTTAATCATCTCCCGAGAGCGACGAGTTCGCCTGTGAACGGCTCACCGGACAGTCCGGTGCACCACCGGACAGTCTGGTGAATTATAGCCGTATACCGCCGTCGAAGTCCCGAGAGCAGCCTGTTTGCCAGAGCTAGCCTGGCGCACCAGACACTGTCCGGTGCACCACCAGACAGTCCGGTGCACCCAGACTGAGCAGACTTTGGCTGAACAAAGCCATCTCATTTCCAATTCAACTTTTCCTGTTTCTAGCACTTAGACACAATACATTAGTCCATAAAAACAATGTACTAAGTCTAGAAACATACCTTTTGACAAGATTTTCACTTTGTCCACCACTTTGCATAGATTAGCATAAAAGCACTTGTGTTGGCACTCAATCACCAAAATACTTAGAAATGGCCCAAGGGCACATTTCCCTTTCACCTGGAGTTTCCACAAAAATGGGATGATTGTCTGCCTTTGGCAGAATTTTCTTACAATAACAGCCATCAAGAGAGTATTAAAATGGCACCATTTGAAGCATTGTATGGGCGACGGTGCCGGACACCTTTAAATTGGTCAGAACCTAGAGAACGGTGGTATTTCAGGCTTGACTTAGTCAAGGAAATAGATGCAAATGTTCAACGGGTAAGGCACTACTTGAAAGAAGCTCAAGCTCGGCAGAAATGTTATGCAGACAAACGACGCCGACCCTTGTTCTTTCAAGTCAAAGATCATGTGTACCTGAAAGTATCACCAATGAAGGGTGTTAATCGATTCGGGGTAAAGGGAAAGTTGGCACCCCGATACATAGGCCCGTTTCCCATTCTTGAACAATGCGGACCAGTGGCATACCGACTTCAACTGCTAAAAACATTATCCGTAGTACATAATATGTTCCATGTATCTCAATTAAAGAAGTGCCTTCGGGTTCCTGATCGAACCATCGATGTGGTGGATGTTGCGTTGGAACCAGACTTAACTTATTCGAAACATCTCATTCGAATTTTGGATCAGAAGGACAGGATCACTCGAAAAAGGACTCTTAAATTCTATAAGGTACAATGGAACCAGCATACTGAAGATGAAGCTACCTGGGAGACTCAAGACTTCTTGGAAAAGAATTTTCCTGGGTTTTTAGCTTCATGTAACCTGTAAGATGTGTACATTTGATTGTAAAGTTGGAATAAACCCCATACTACCCCCTGCTCTATAAGACAAATAAGGAAATAAAGATGTGACGTGTTTCCTTTTCCATTACTTACCTTAGGACCTTAAATCTCGGGACGAGATTCTTTTTTGGGGGAAGGATGTAACACCCCTGGTGTTACTGGCACTAAAACTTGAGCATAACATCATGTGCACTGACATTTCATGTTGTTTGTCACACCTAGAATGCATTCACTAGGTAAAATTTCAAAACAAGTTGTGATGAGGTGACTTGATGTGTGATTAACCCTAGGGTAGGGTACTTAACCCTGGGATTAGGGCATGAGGATAGTAGTAAGCCCAAAATGAGAAAACCTCAAAAGTCATTAGAAATGTTCATAAGATATCAAATTTGGTGAACTTTAGTGGCACAAAAACCCTAGTATGCCCAAACCCTAAATAGAACCCTAGAAAACCCTAATTGGAACCCTAGGGGGGTAAATGCAAATTCTATGCACTTATGGACCAAAGTGCAAATATCAAAGTGAAAGAACACCACAAACCAAATAACTTTCACATTGGAGAATTTTCAAGTTGAATGATGAAATTTGGACTTATTTGCAAAAGGGTCACATGAGCACTATGTGACTAAGTTTGAAATTCAGTGTGTTGAAGTCATCTTTGGAGCTTTGTATCTTTTGATTCATGAAGATTTTGCTCTAAGTCAATACATCAACCTTGTAGAGCTATGATAGGAGTACAACTTTGATTAAGTGATTAAGCATTGGTGCTTTACAAAAGTAGGAGATAATTGGGCTTGAAGTGTGGCTGTCAGTCAGCCCTTGGACTGAATTATGATCACCAGTGAAGCCAGAGGAACTTTGAGATTGAATTCGAGTAGGAACCAGTGATTAATTGAACATGGTTGCTATAACAAAATTAAAGCTGGATTAAAGGACAATAACTTTGATATAGGTGGATTAGTGGGGTGTCACATAAAAATTGGAGAAAACTGTTCCTCAAATCGTGATGCCAGAGCTTCTGACGAGGATTGCCATGGTATAGTAACTGAAAAAGATCTTCGGATTCATCGTACCTCGCCGCCAATGATCCCCGCGCTTGGATTCACGCCGGTCGCTGCGATTTGTGCTCACCGCAAAGTGGATAACCGTGGGGGAGTAAAAGATCTGGCGGGGAGATGGATTGGGTCGCGGACAGTAGCTTATCGGAGGGTTGGGGGGCTGGGCGACGTGGCCGAACGGCCGTGGATGTCAGAGGTTGCCGGTGAACTCGACTGCGCCACGCCGTGGTCCTTTACCACGTAGTCATAACCGTGGCATGCTCAGAATTACGCTCCCCATGTTTGTAGACCATTGAGTGCCATGACGTGCTCGCCAGTGCAATGTCTTGTCACCGCCGCCCTCCAAATCCCTCCCAAATTCGGAGTAACCGTGGACAACCTCTATAAATTGAGCACCTCCCTTGCTTCGTCTCCTCATAATGAGCCCAGTGCAATGCTAACCTCGGCCAGTCATCCACCATAGCCCGAGTAATTCTATTTTCCCTCAAATCGGTACTTCGTGCCGCCGTGGATAGCTTTTCCGTGGCCAGCGTCACCTGAGGTAGTTCTAGCCAAATTACCGTTTGTTCTGGCTTCCTTAGGGTGTAGTGATGTTCCCCGTAATTAGAAATTGAATGCTACCATACCTAGTCGCCGGGAACAGCTCGATCTTCCCTCGGTACTTGTCGTCATCGTGAGCAGAGGGGATTCTAGGTCGGACTAGCTCAAATAGGGGATGAACTAGGTTTGCCTAGGATCAGGGATGCTAGCGCAACGCTTGATTTAGTCAGTCATCACTGTTTGGGGCGAGTTCCCGTGAAGAGATGGCCGACGGCGAGCGCGCCGTTGCGAGGGTTAGGTTTGGAGAAGAAACAGAAGTGCGAGGGGTGTTGTGTAAATGTTAGAGAGACAGTGAAATAGTGCTAAGGGTTCTTTACCGGTTATTCAAATCCCCGAGGGTCTCTACACAAATTGTCCAACGCAGACGCACGCACGGGCGCGCTTCTCTGTCCGTGGGCTGGCATGGGCTGGTTTCAGCCCATCACTGTTCATCATTTTTCCTTTTCTTTTTCTACCAGGCTTAGGAAATTTATAGAAAATTCTAAAAAAATGATAAAATTATGGGACAAATTTTACTAGACTTCTAAATTCCCCTAGTATTTAATAAAAATAGTTCCAAGATTTTTAGTCCCAACTAGGAATTATTTAGCAATTAATAATGCCTAAAGCTTGTCCTTTAGAATTTTAGAATTCAATTGGTAGTTCCAAAAATCATAAAACTTTTTGTATAAGCTTAATTTGATAATTAGAGCCTTTGGGTAAAGCTTGGTATGCTTTGGACATTGTTTGATCCCAAAACCCCAAAACCCTAGCTTCTTAGAATATAACTGCTTAACCCTACTAGGGTGTTAACTCAGAAAACCCTAGTGACTTAGGAGTACCGTGAAGGAAAGTTATATTCAAGATATGACTTACTATGTTCTACCATAACTGCATGATCATAGCATCACATGGGCATTTATGTATATATATGGTTATGAATAGAAAACGAAGAAGAAGTAAGTGTCGAAGAAGAAGAGACTGCACCACCAACTGAGACTCCACCTGCCGTGTAATACCCAACTAGGGATTTGTAAGGAATAAAAAAAAGGGAAGGAAAAAAAGTATTCCCTCTATATGTGTGTACCTCTAAATATCATGACATGTGACTACTCATGTTTAAAAATGAGTAAATCTTTATTAAAGACACAAATAAGCAATTGCATCATATTGGATTTTTTTTTGCGCATTTAAAACAATAATAATATGAATAAAAAAAAGATAAGATAATAATGAGAAGAGGATTTGAAGAAAAAAAGGGAAAAGAGAGTATACAAAACATAAATAAACTTTATATTTCCCAAACTAGCACTTATTAAATACATAATATAATTTGAGGACAAATTCTGCACAAAGTTTGAATTTAAAATTCGAATTCAAATTGAATTTGGGAAAGAAAAGAAAAAGAAAAGAACAAAATGCTACATGGGCTGAACAACCTAGCTTTCGGCCCATGAACTACTTTCCTACGCTGCGCAGCCCAGACCTCACTCCGCGGCGCCGACATGCGGGCCCCCTTTGTTAGCCGAACCTCACGCAGGCTCCGTCTATGACGCGTGGGGCCCCACAGCAGGCGTCTTCTCCAACTAACCGCGGATCTCGCGCGCGAAAGCTCCGGGCTTGACCGGATCCTTCCTCCCCGCTTGCTTCGGCCGCAGCTGTTACGCCCTCGCCTCTGGGATATAAAATCATATCCCGCGCACCCCCGCGCTCACTTTCGCCATTGCCAACCGTCTTGACCACTGACCTAACACCATTGCCGCGGGAGAACGGTGGGCGCCGCTGGTGGCGCTCGGTGGATTGGTGGCGACACCGCGTTAATCAAGGTATTGGCGCTTCCACTACTTTCGTATTGTTTGTCTTCGCGTCTGGTTCCGATGAATCGATGGGTGGGTCGCTGGGAGCTCCGGCGTGCACACGGGACACTCAGGGCAATGGAGCCGCCGCGGCGCACCGTGTGCCGAGACTTGCACTCGACGTCGGCCAAAATTAGTTGTAGAATGAGGCTCGGGGAGTCTTCAATTGCACGTGGGACGAGTGAATCGGGTTATGGCGTTCGTATGGGCCGGGTTTGTGAGCTCCGGCGTGTGCGACGCCGTGCGGTGTCCTGCACCTCGTGTGCCAGCGTCGAAGGAAGGCAAAGGTCCTCTAACCGTCGATTGAGGAGAGGGCGGCACCGATTAGAATGGGGATACCCTTTCGGGGTGTGGAATCCCGACCATTGAGATGTAATCCAAGGGCCAGTAGCGGATCGTGGATCTTAAAACCGTAGCCGTAGATCTCAGATCATGCGATCCTGGTTGCGTACCGGTTCGTTATAGGGTTCATCTAATCTGAACCGCGGGCTTCTGATCCAACGGCTCATAACACCCGATACCCCTTCGCTGCGCGCGTTTTGCATCTAGGCCCCTCAGTTTTTAGGAAACCAACCCGCGGTCCTCTCCTCGGGTTTCTGTGTCTTAGGAAGTTTTGCGCCAGAGCCCCTGCTCTTTCTGGTATTTGAGGCCCAGTCCAGAGAGCAGGAAAACTAGGGAAATTAAATTAGAAATAGATTTTTAGTATTAAATTAATTGCAGAAACTTGTTTAATTTGTAGAAAATTCATATGAACTCCCAATTGGTCCATTCCAGTTCCTAAATTTTTGTAATAATATTGTCTACCCATTAGTGCCTCTGTTCTGACATGACAAACATATTAAAATTATTCTTTCACTTAATCTTGTATTAAGCACATAAAACATTAGAAAATCCATAACTTAAAATCTATAACTCCAAATTTAATGATTCCAATTCCTGTGGTCATATTTTAATGTCTAGTTTGTTACTGTATATTCTATTTGCATGTTTGATGTGATGTTAATTTATGCTATACTATGTATGTATTGTGTTGATGCGAGTAGACGAGCAAGCCACTGTGGAATCTGAGGTTCAGCAAGTAGAGGTAGCTGAGCAGGAGCTCATGGAAGGCAAGTTGTGCCCTTGATCACTTCTTTTACCCATTCGTGTTCTTATTATTCATAATGATCTGCATAGGTTAATTTTGATGGGACCCAATAGGATACCCTAGATTTGACTATCTTTATACCTTGTTTCACCACTGGTTTTACTACTAAAGTTTTGGGTAGTCATGCTATTGCTTTATGTGGATTTGGGTATAGAGATATTCATCACTCATTTTTACACTTGTTATTATCTGTTCATTATTTTATGTTCATGTTAAGATCATTATGTTAATGGGAACATGGAGAACCACCCGGGAAAACAGTGCTAACCACAAGGGTTTAATGGGATGCCCTTGGCTGATTAACTAGGAAAGCTAGTGGAGGGCTACCTTACCCTAAAGGGGCAAGGGCACTAGGGGAGTGGTCAGTGTAGGGAGGTCCTTGGTTGATTTTGCTGCGATGGCGGTCAGGCAAGAACCCTGCACTGGAGCTTCCTATAAACTGTAGCGGGTAGTCTGAAGCTAGTAGAACTTTGTAAAGGCCTCGTAGTGGTACCCTGCCTCGCTTCCTTGGTAGAGGTGTATGGAGTCTGATCAACTCCGTGGCAAATGGGTAACACGACTTGTGGGTAAAGTTGCGCAACCTCTGCAGAGTGTAAAACTGGTATACTAGCCGTGCTCACGGTCATGAGCGGCTCAGACACTCACATGATTAATTTATGGAACTTAAACTCAATTTGTCATATCATTGCATTTGGGATTATTTTATTATTACTTTTACTTATTATTACTATGGTTTGGTATTTACTTACACTTAGTAACTGCTAATAAAATTTTGACCAACTCCTAAAAGCAATGCTCAGCTTCAACCTTTATTTCATTGATCAGCCTTACACTTCATGAACTCCCACCTTTGGTGAGTTCATGCCACATTATTCCCCACGACTTGTTGAGCTATGAACGTATGTGAGCTCACTCTTGCTGTCTCACACCCCCCCACAGGAGAAGAACAGGTGGTCGAAGAGGAGCCGCCTAACACCGAGGCCTTCGACTTAATCTAGGTGGCATTTCTCAGTTGACATTGGCGCCGACGATCCTTAGTTTGGTTTATGTTTATTCTTTTATTTTGTATTAAGTCTTCCGCTATGTAATAAATACTCTGATGTTTTATGGCATTTATCTCTATACACTCTGTTATTATATATGTTGTCTTCTTTGGCGCATGTATGAGATGCACCCGGCTTTGTTCCTTAAAGCCGGGTGTGACAGAAGTGGTATCAGAGGAAAAGTCGACTGTAGGACGAAACTTAGATAGAAATGGACAAAACCCTTACCTACTTACCTTATTCTGATTCATTCTATGCTTACCTTACTCTAGTTCTTTCTATACTTATCTTGATCCTGTCTCACCTTCTACTGTTCTACTCTGATCATTCTTACCTTTTCTACTCTTAGATAAGATGGATCTCACACCTTGGAATCCCTACCCCTATGACATTTTTAAGAGATAGGGAGCCTAAGACAAAATTAAAATTATTTTCTCTATCGAAATTATTGGTTGATTGTTCTGATGATCAATGCTTGATTTGCTTCTTTGATTGATTGAGATATTATATATGGACATCTTAGCAGGTGCCAGCATAAGGTAATAAATTAGCTATGGTAGGTAAAACATTAAACTGCTTAGCTAATAAATCCCCCAAAGTAACCTGATTTGTAAGTACCTGCCTTGGCTACTATTTTCTTACCATATGTATCTAACTCAGATGGTCAATACCAGGAGGGGTGGTGGAATTGATTTGCCTCCTAATCGGCACACTCGAAGGATATATAGACAACCTCAGCCACAGCCTGCAGAGATGAATCCTCCTAATCCTCCACCAGGCGGAGTTGACCCACTGGTTGCTGCTCAGATGTCGGTGATGCAGCAAATGGCGGACACTATGGCTGATATGCGTGCCCAGATACAGCAAGAACGCCAGGAAATGTGTCAGGAAAGAGAAGATATACGCCAAGAAAGGAGGGCGCAACAACAGCAGCTGCAACAACAACTTCAACAACAGCAACAACAGCAACAAGTGCCATTGCCTCCACCACCACCGCTAGTTCCACCTCGTGATAAGCACCGGGAATTTATGAGTCATAAGCCACCGACCTTCGCCAGTTCGCCAGATCCACTTGATGCAGATGATTGGCTGAAAGCAATTGAGAAGATGCTCAACATTGCCCAATGCTTAGACCGGGAGAAGGTTTTATATGCTTCTGGACGTCTGACTGGTCCTGCTGCTAACTGGTGGGATTCATATACTGCTGCCCACGATGCTGCTGATACTATTACCTGGGCAGAGTTCAGTACGTAGTTCAGGAACTACCATATTCCAGCTGGGATGATAAAGATCAAGAAGAAGGAGTTTCTGTCATTGAAGCAAGGCAACATGTCAGTCAGCGAGTACAGAGACAAATTTATTCAGCTGTCGAGATATGCTCCGGAGGAAGTTGCTGAGGATGAAAGGAAGCAGGAGCACTTCATTGAAGGACTTAATGGACCCTTGCAGTATGCACTGGTTGCACACACCTTTCCATCCTTTCAGAGGCTACTGGATAAGGCTCTTGCTATTGAACACAAGCGTGTTCAACTGGGTGATTTGAAGAGGAAGGCTATCTCACAAGGACAGGGTAGCAACAGTGTTCGTCCTCGCTACAGTTCACCACAGGGTACACTGACTCGACCCAGAGGACCGCGCCCAGTTCAGCAATCACCACTGAGGACTCCACCTCCTCGATAGGCTACCCCCACTGGCACCCCGATAAAGTTTGCAGGATAGAGTCCAGGCACTACGTGTTTCAAGTGTGGGAAGACTGGTCATTATGCAAATGTCTGCCCACAGAGGATTGCTACTTCTCCAGTTCAGAACAAGCAACAGACTCCTGGCAAGGGATATTCTATAGCCAGGGTGAATCAAGTCAGCGTTGATGATACTCCTGATGGTGGTGACCTCGTAATTGGTATGTTTTATGTTAATGCAATTCCTGCCACCATATTATTTGATTCTGGTGCTACACATTCATTCATGTCTGCTCGTTATGCCAACACAAATGAAATGCCACTGCTAAATATGAGAAAACCCATGATAGTAATTACACCTAAAGGGCCTGTTGAGGCGAATCAAATGACACGTAGATTGACATTAACCATTATGGGTAGAGAATTTGGAGCTACTGCTATAATATTAGAGTCAAGCAGTATAGATCTGATCCTTGGTATGTCATGGCTAAGAAAGGCAAAGGCCGTTATAGCATGTGGTAGTGGTACCGTAGAACTCACTACCACCAAAGGAGAAAGATTTCAAGTTAATATTGCAGTAACCTCCTCATCCATGCGTGCAATGTTCTTTATTCCTGAGGAGTTTGTTGGTGACAACATCCGGGTGGTTAGAGATTTTCCGGATGTCTTTCCAGAGGAGTTACCAGGGATGCCACCTGATAGAGAAGTTGAGTTTGTTATTGATCTCTTACCTGGAACCGCCCCTATTTCTAAACGGCCATATAGAATGTCCGTAGAGGAGTTGAAGGAACTGAAGAAGCAGTTGACGGAGTTACAAGAGGCTGGTTACATTCGTCCGAGTTCCTCACCTTGGGGAGCACCGGTGTTATTTGTGCAGAAGAAGGATGGATCTCAACGGATGTGTGTGGATTATAGATCACTTAATGATGTTACTGTGAAGAACAAGTATCCGTTACCCTGTATTGAGGATTTATCTGATCAGATGCGAGGTGCTAGAGTATTCTCGAAGATTGATCTCCGATCCGGTTACCATCAGATGAGGATTAGACCATCGGATATTCCCAAGACGGCTTTCTCGACTCGATATGGATTATATGAGTTCACTGTTATGTCATTTGGACTAACCAATGCACCAGCTTATTTCATGAATTTGATGAATAAGGTGTTTATGGAGTATTTGGACAGATTCGTCGTGGTGTTCATCGACGATATTCTTATCTATTCTAGGAGTGAAAGCGATCATGAACAACATCTAAGGTTGGTGCTACAGAAGCTACGAGATAATCAACTCTACGCTAAGTTCAGCAAGTGCGAGTTTTGGATTGACAAGGTGCCATTCCTTGGTCATATTATTTCTAATGGAGGAATAGCAGTGGATCCTGCTAAAGTGAAGGAGATAATGGAGTGGAGAGTGCCCAATACAGTTACTGAGATTCGGAGTTTCTTGGGACTCGCAGGATATTATCGGAGATTTATTGAAGGGTTCTCTAAAATTGCCAAGCCTATGACATCGCTTCTGGAGAAAGGAAGAGAATTTAAGTGGGATGAGATATGTAAAGAGAGCTTTAATCAATTGAAGGAAAGATTGATGTCACCTCCGGTGTTGGTAATGCCAGACTTACAGAAAGGATTTGATATCTATTGTGATACATGTGGCCAAGGATTGGGATGTGTGCTCATGCAAGAAGGTCATGTGATTGCCTATGCATCTCGTCAGTTGCGGAAACATGAATTGAACTACCCCACTCATGATTTGGAATTGGCAGCAGTTGTGCATGCACTTAAGATTTGGAGACACTACATCATGGGAACTAAGTGCCAAGTACACACAGATCATAAAAGTTTGAAGTATATATTCACTCAGAAGGATCTCAACCTTAGGCAACGCCGTTGGTTGGAGCTCATTAAGGATTATGACTTGGAGATTCACTATCACCCAGGCAAGGCAAATTTGGTTGCGGATGCCTTGAGTCGGAAGGAGCAGGTTCACTCCGCTTTCGTTGTCCAGCTACCTGATGAATTAGCAAAAGATTTTGAGAGACTCAACTTGGGAATTGTTACTCACACTGAAGGAGTTACCATTGAGTTGGAACCTACCTTGGAGCAAGAGATTCGTAAAGGTCAGGTTGGTGATGCTAAAATTCAAGAGATTAAGGATCTGATTACGGAAGGTCGAGTTCCGGAATTCATGGAGGATGAGCAAGGTACTATATGGTTCAAAGATCGGATATGTGTTCCAGAGATTGATAGCCTCCGTGAGACTATATTGAAAGAAGCTCATGATTCTGATTATTCCATCCACCCTGGGAGCACTAAGATGTATCAAGATTTGAAGCAAAAGTATTGGTGGTATGGACTGAAAAGAGATGTTGCTGCTCATGTGGCTAAGTGTGATGTGTGTCAAAGAGTTAAGGCTGAACATCAAAGACCAGCTGGACTATTGCACCCATTGAAGATACCCGAGTGGAAATGGGAAGAAATTGGTATGGATTTTATTGTTGGACTACTCCGCACCCCTACTGGGTATGACTCTATTTGGGTAATTGTGGACAGATTGACAAAAGTGGCTCATTTTATACCTGCGAGGACTAATTATACGAGAGCCAAGCTAGCAGAATTGTATATGACTCGGATAGTTTGTCTACATGGAGTACCTAAGAAGATCGTGTCTGATCGAGGGTCGTAGTTTACTTCTCGATTTTGGAAGAAGTTGCATGAGAGCTTGGATACAAAGTTGAATTTTAGTTCAGCCTACCATCCCCAGACTGATGGACAGACAGAGAGAACTAACCAAGTGCTGGAAGATATGTTAAGAGCTTGTGCTCTCAAGCATGGTGGCAGTTGGGAGAAGAGCTTACCCTATGCTGAGTTTTCTTATAATAATAGCTACCAGGCCAGTTTGAAGATGTCACCATTCGAGGCTTTATATGGCAGGAAGTGTAGGACACCACTGTATTGGGATCAAACTGGAGAGAGACAGTTCTTTGGGCCTGAACTTATACAAGAGGCAGAAGAACAAGTTCGAATGATAAGAGAAAATTTGAGAATTGCACAATCCAGGCAAAAGAGCTATGCTGATAATAGGAGAAGATTACTGGAGTTTAGGGAGGGTGATCATGTCTATTTGAAGGTGTCACCACTCCGGGGAATGAGGAGATTTAAAGTTAAAGGAAAGTTGTCCCCTCGCTTCATTGGACCTTTCTTGATTTTAAAGCGAGTGGGTGAGGTTGCATATCAACTGAAGTTACCCGAACACCTATCAGATGTACATGATGTATTTCATGTGTCCCAGCTAAAGAAGTGCCTCAGGGTACCTGAGGAGCAACTACCAATGGAAGACCTTAGTGTTCAAGATGATCTGACCTATGCTGAGTAACCTATCAAGATTTTGGACACTTTGACTCGAATTACAAGAAATAAGGTGATAAAGATGTGCAAAGTACAATGGAGTCACCATGGTGAAGATGAAGCCACCTGGGAAAGAGAAGAAGAGCTTCGCATAGACTTCCCCCATCTTTTCCCTAGATCTTCTTAAATCTCGAGGACGAGATTATTTGTAAGGGGGGTAGGATTTGTAATACCCAACTGGGGATTTGTAAGGAATAAAAAAAAGGGAAGGAAAAAAAAGTATTCCCTCTATATGTGTGTACCTCTAAATATCATCACATGTGACTACTCATGTTTAAAAATGAGTAAATCTTTATTAAAGACACAAATAAGCAATTTCATCATATTGGATTTTTGTTTGCGCATTTAAAACAATAATAATATGAATAAAAAAAAGATAAGATAATAATGAGAAGAGGATTTGAAGAAAAAAAAGGGAAAAGAGAGTATACAAAACATAAATAAACTTTATATTTCCCAAACTGGCACTTATTAAATACATAATATAATTTGAGGACAAATTCTGCACAAAATTTGAATTTAAAATTTGAATTCAAATTGAATTTGGGAAAGAAAAGAAAAAGAAAAGAACAAAATGCTACATGGGCTGACCAACCCAGCTTTCGGCCCATGAACTACTTTCCTACGCTGCGCAGCCCAGACCTCACTCCGCGGCGCCGACATGCGGGCCCCCTTTGTCAGCCGAACCTCACGCAGGCACCGTCTATGACGCGTGGGGCCCCACAGCAGGCGTCTTCTCCAACTAACCGCGGATCTCGCACGTGAAAGCTCCGGGCTTGATCGGATCCTTCCTCCCCGCTTGCTTCGGCCGCAGCTGTTACGCCCTCGCCTCCGGGATATAAAATCATATCCCGCGCACCCCCGCGCTCACTTTCGCCATTGCCAACCGTCTTGACCACTGACCTAACACCATTGCCGCGGGAGAACGGTGGGCGCCGCTGGTGGCGCTCGGTGGATTGGTGGCGACACCGTGTTAATCAAGGTATTGGCGCTTCCACTACTTTCGTATTGTTTGTCTTCGCGTCTGGTTCCGATGAATCGATGGGTGGGTCGCTGGTAGCTCCGGCGTGCACACGGGACACTCAGGGCAATGGAGCCGCCGCGGCGCACCGTGTGTCGAGTCTTGCACTCGACGTCGGCCAAAATTAGTTGTAGAATGAGGCTCGAGGAGTCTTCAATTGCACGTGGGACGAGTGAATCAGGTTATGGCGTTCGTATGGGCCGGGTTTGTGAGCTCCGGCGTGTGCGCCGCCGTGCGGTGTCCTGCACCTCTAACCGTCGATTGAGGAGAGGACGGCGCCGATTAGAATGGGGATACCCTTTCGGGGTGTGGAATCCCGACCGTTGAGATGTAATCCAAGGGCCAGTAGCGGATCGTGGATCTTAAAACCGTAGTCGTAGATCTCAGATCATGCGATCCTGGTTGCGTACCGGTTCGTTATAGGGTTCATCTAATCTGATCCGCGGGCTTCTGATCCAACGGCTCATAACACCCGATACTCCTTCGCTGCGCGCGTTTTGCATCTAGGCCCCTCAGTTTTCAGGAAACCAACCCGCGGTCCTCTCCTCGGGTTTCTGTGTCTTAGGAAGTTTTGCGCCAGAGCCCCTGCTCTTTCTGGTATTTGAGGCCTAGTCCAGAGAGCAGGAAAACTAGGGAAATTAAATTAGAAATAGATTTTTAGTATTAAATTAATTGCAGAAACTTGTTTAATTTGTAGAAAATTCATATGAACTCCAAATTGGTCCATTCCAGTTCCTAAATTTTTGTAATAATATTGTCTACCCATTAGTGCCTCTGTTCTGACATGACAAACACATTAAAATTATTCTTTCACTTAATCTTGTATTAAGCACATAAAACATTAGAAAATCCATAACTTAAAATCTATAACTCCAAATTTAATGATTCCAGTTCCTGTGGTCATATTTTAATGTCTAGTTTATTACTGTATATTCTATTTGCATGTTTGATGTGATGTTAATTTATGCTTACTATGTATGTATTGTGTTGATGCGAGTAGACGAGCAAGCCACTGTGGAATCTGAGGTTCAGCAAGTAGAGGTAGCTGAGCAGGAGCTCGTGGAAGGCAAGTTGTGCCCTTGATCACTTCTTTTACCCGTTCATGTTCTTATTATTCATAATGATCTGCATAGGTTAATTTTGATGGGACCCAATAGGATACCCTAGATTTGACTATCTTTATACCTTGTTTCACCACTGGTTTTACTACTAAAGTTTTGGGTAGTCATGCTATTGCTTTATGTGGATTTGGGTATAGAGATATTCATCACTCATTTTTACACTTGTTATTATCTGTTCATTATTTTATGTTCATGTTAAGATCATTATGTTAATGGGAACATGGAGAACCACCCGGGAAAACAGTGCTACCACAAGGGTTTAATGGGACGCCCTTGGCTGATTAACTAGGAAAACTAGTGGAGGGCTACCTTACCCTAAAGGGGCAGGGGCAGTAGGGGAGTGGTCAGTGTAGGGAGGTCCTTGGTTGATTTTGCTGCGATGGCGGTCAGGCAAGAACCCTGCACTGGAGCTTCCTATAAACTGTAGCGGGTAGTCTGAAGCTAGTGGAACTTTGTAAAGGCCTCGTAGTGGTACCCTGCCTCGCTTCCTTGGTAGAGGTGTATGGAGTCTGATCAACTCTGTGGCAAATGGGTAACACGACTTGTGGGTAAAGATGCGCAACCTCTGCAGAGTGTAAAACTAGCATACTAGCCGTGCTCACGGTCATGAGCGGCTCGGACACTCACATGATTAATTTATGGAACTTAAACTCAATTTGTCATGTCATTGCATTTGGGATTATTTTATTATTACTTTTACTTATTATTACTATGGTTTGGTATTTACTTACACTTAGTAACTGCTAATAAAATTTTGACCAACTCCTAAAAGCAATGCTCAGCTTCAACCTTTATTTCATTGATCAACCTTACACTTCATGAACTCCCACCTTTGGTGAGTTCATGCCACATTATTCCCCACGACTTGTTGAGCTATGAACGTATGTGAGCTCACTCTTGCTGTCTCACACCCCCCACAGGAGAAGAACAGGTGGTCGAAGAGGAGCCGCCTAACACCGAGGCCTTCGACTTAATCTAGGTGGCGTTTCTCAGTTGACATTGGCGCCGACGATCCTTAGTTTGTTTTATGTTTATTCTTTTATTTTGTATTAATTCTTCCGCTATGTAGTAAATACTCTGATGTTTTATGGCATTTATCTCTATACACTCTGTTATTATATATGTTGTCTTCTTTGGCGCATGTATGAGATGCACCCGGCTTTGTTCCTCAAAGCCGGGTGTGACATGCCGGGAATAGTTTTTATTTTGATATCTGTGGAACAGATCCCGAATCTCCTAGAACACAAGGCAAGCACCGGTGCATTTACCTTTTTCCTTGTGATTTTAAACTCTTTATCACGTGAATTATGCATTAGGTGATAGGAGTTGGGTGCTACACCAATTGCTGCATTTCCTTCCTTGGAACTGTTTAACCTTCCCTGATACCTATTTTGCTTAAAAGTTTTCTGGTGCTTAGTTTTGCCTTAGAAAACAAAATTATTTGTTTTAAGCAAAGATGATGCTTCATGTGGGAAGGGAGTTTTCAAAGAAAAGAATTGATGGTGGATCCATCATGGCCGTGATGGGTTCAACATCGGAAAAGATGTACCTCTGCCAGGTACCAAACTTTGGGTTTTAAATGATAAACTGAGACCAGACGAGTGAATTGCACGAGAAGGAAGTCTCGGTGTAGTGTCTCTGTCTGAGTCGATTAAGGACCGTGTCGATGTAGGCTTGCTGATTGAGGACCTTTTAACTGGCCACGTGCCTCATCATGGGTAAGCTTTGCCTCAGGCAAACCAATACCAGAAAGGCCAACACGCAATGGGAGTGGAGAGATGGCGAGAGTAGAGTGTACCCTCCGTGGCAAGAGGCTGAACGGTGGTGTATCTATGCTCTCGGTTGGCGTGAACCCGGTCTGGTCTTGAGAAACCTGGTGGCGAGTTGACATATGCAAGGGTTAAGTGCTACATATGTCGTGTGGTTGGAGATCCCCAGCTGGGTATTAATCGATTTGGATCGCCGTTACTTCTCGGATATGAAGACTTGGTCACTGCCCTACACGTAGTAATCCAGTGAAATGAAGGGTTGATAAAAGACCGCTAGTATAGGCCAAGTGCTTGAACTAGGGTAGAAAGAACTCTAGATACAGGTAATGACTTAACCTGGTAATAAAACTGGATTTTTAAGGATCCACTGTTAGTAAGCATTTCTGCAAACAGAGTCTTTGATTCTTGAATAGCCTTACCTTGACTCCCTCAAGCCAGCATATCCTTGAGAGTCTTTTTCTTTTATCGGGTAAGACTTGCGAAAGTACACTCTGTACTTAGGGTTTTCGAATTCATGTTGTTGTAGGTGAGGAAACAACAGAGTTTTGCTGTTTCTGTTCAAAGGTGGTACCCAAAGAAGAGCCCCAACAGTGAAGTTGGTCGCGGGAGTATGTTGGCCTCCTACTTTGAAAACAATAAACTTATGTGCGGGAGGGTGTTTTTCCTCCCTGGTCTGTAATAATACTCTATGCACTCGTAATACTCTGGTTTTGTAATAATAATACACTCTCTATATATTGATGAATGCAAATTAAGTTATTGTAATTTGCTTTCGTTTGTTCTTTCCTCTGATGTGATGTAATATCTGCGTGACGGGTGAAGCGCTCTTGGGCGAAATGATGAGGATACAGTTACCGAACTTGCCGAGTAATTATGTGCATTTACAGGGTTGTCCAAGGTCCTTAGGACAAGGACAACTGTAGGTAGGCCTAATATCTTGGGAGGTTCCATCACACTCTATTTGCAAATGTGACTGTTGTAGCTAGGAGACAGTCCAATACTTATGGAATAACACTCGACAACATCAGCAAACTTCTTCTGTTTGAAATATTCATTTCCGTGGAAACAAAACACAGGAAACGACAGGTCTAGCTTTACCAAAGTATTTTTTGCGACAGCCTACAAGGTTGCAGCAAAATGGCCTGGGTATTCCAACCTGCTCCTTTTCCGATGTAGCATCAGGCATTGGTTCATCGTTTAAGTAGCTTGAGTACTTCATGTTGTACAGATCATGGAAACTTTTAGGGCTTGTTCGGTTTCATCTCAATCCATGTGGATTGGAGGGGATTGGGTGGGTTTAAATCCATAGCAAGTCAAATTGTCTACTAAAGTTTTCTAATCCCATCCAATCTATGTGGCGTAGGAATAACCAAACAAGCCCTTAGCGGAATTTCCTGAAGTCCTAGTAGATCTCGGCTTATATTCCTGCAGGGGTATTTTCTTTGCTTTTAAGCCAGAGGTCCAAAATTAGGAATGCCAGGCTACCATATCCCAGCTCAACAAAAAACGGAGTGGTCAAGGCAAGTTGAATTTTAGAAACACTTCATCCCTGACAATCACATTTGGGTGTCTAGGTGGGCAGTGGTGGTGGTGGGGCGTAGCTAAAATGTAACACCCTAAAGTTCAATTTTGTGAAGACAAGGAAATTTCCCCAAAGGTTTAAATCAAAACGCCTTTCCTTAAAGATAATCATAATTTGGAAGTTTCTACTCCCAAAATGAATATGTTAATATATATATATATATATATATAATTAAAGATCCCTAGATAAACTAAATTGCCTTTGGATTAGGTTATGTAGAATAATTAGGATTAAACTATTTATTAATATATATAATCTACATTATAAATTTTATTTCCCTAGAATTAATAAGGTGGGGACTATTCTCTATTATATGATTGGAAGCTTGTCTAAAAGAACTAAAATAAAATAAATACATAAAAATATGTTTTTGCACATCATGTTGAAGTTCTATAATGTGTATCTAAATTAAGGGTTTGAACTTCAAACTTGGGTTGATTTGAAATTCAAAGAGAAAACAAAATAGAATAAAAAAAAGAGAAAAGGAATAGCAACCTGCGCATGGGCCGAATTCTCCCTTGCCCCGGCCCACCAGCCACTTCTCTTCCCCCCACGGCCCGCTCCTTTTTCCTGTGTTGCGCCGCGCCGCGCCTACCCCCTAAAACCCTAGCCGCCAGCCCTGTCCTCGGTCGTGTGCGCGTTTGGGTCGCCGTCGGGCGGGGCCCACTTACCAGTCATTGCCATGCCACGCCAGCTCTTCATTGCGCAGCACTGTCGCGTGGACCCTTCCTCGCCTGCGGTCTTCTTCCTCGCGCAAATCGCGTCCCGCGAAGGAACCTAATAGCCGTCCGCGAGATTCCCTCGGGCACCTGGGTTAGAAACCTAACCACCGCGTAGCCCTGTCTCCAAGCCATCCAAGCGACCGGGTTCAAGAGCGCCACCGCGAATGGAGATCCATCGCACCAGTGTCGCGTCGCGCATACCGGACTGCCGCAGCGCCCGCGAAGTCATGGCCGTAACACTAGGAGTCCAACCGGCTTTGGTTGACCGTCCCGACGCATATATTGCATTGGGAGCCCTCGCCGTCTTGACCCCCCATCTATACGGAGACCATGACCAAATCGAGCTATTTCGGGCGAGTATTTGCCGCCGCAGCCACCCATCGTCTCTGTTGTTGTTCGGGTATTAGGGAGCGAATTGGTCCGCCGTCGATGATTTCCGCCGGTACCGGTTCTCTGTCCTCTGTGCTCGGCCGAGGGAGGGTCGCCATAGCCCGTGAAGCCATGTGTGGCCGCGATTGAAGTCAGGCGCCTTCGTCGCGTGGTGAATTGGCCGCCGGAGCTTGATGATCGACGCTCACCGTGGCCAGGACCTTCTGCGATACATCGAGCGGTATGTCTCGGTTCATCGCGTTCATATAGCTTAGAGCATCGTGTAGCACTCTTCGAACTAGAGCTTGGTGCGAGGTGCCGAGATCTAGGTTAGGCCGACCATGGTGCCACCGTGACCTGGGTGCTCCGCCGTGGGGAGCTGTCGGCTGGAGAGAATGTGTCCGCGACCGCCAGATTTAGATTGAACGGTCAAGATTAGAACCGTATACCCCTTCACCTGGATTGAACTCAGGCCGTTAGATTTGGATCCGGTGATCCAGAGTAGATCGCATCAACTTAAAAGCATAGCCATTTATCGTCGATCCGATGGCGGTTCCTGTGAGGAGAGCGTAATCTAATCTGGATCGTACGTTCTCGATCCGACGGCCCTGATTACAGGATACCCCTTCGTGGGTCAGAATAGCATAAAAGCCCCTAGAAACTTTTATAAACGAACTCGCCATCCAGTTAACTATTCTCTGAGTCGTAGTCAACTTGCGCAGAGATCCCTACATTTTCTAGTAATTGGTGCGCAGTCCAGAAGCATAGGAAAATCCAGAAATTCAATTAGAAAATGAGTTTTAGTGTTGAAATAACTCTAGAAATTTATTTAATTCATAGAAAATTCATTCTACCTCCAAATTAGTCCATTCTAGTTCCTATAATTTTATAATATTATTGTTTATCTAATAGTGCCACTAATTTGACACGAAAGCCACCTTAAAATTTATTTCCTAATTAAATCCATATCAAATACATAAAACATTAGGAAATTCGTATCTCCTCCGTTTTAACTCCGATTTGATCCATTCAAGTTGCGTTAGTCTCGTAGCAACACGTAGATTATTATTATTTAGTTTGTTCTTATGTTTGGTGTGATGTTAATTTTATCTATACCATGTCTGTTTGTATTGCTACGACTAGCGCGAGGACACGTGTCATCTGAAAAGCAAGTTGGTACCTGGAATCTCAAGTGCCAGGCAAGTTGTGCCCTTGATTCACTTTTGTTACCCAATAATGTTCTTTATAATCATTTACCATGCATAGGTTTAATTTTGATGGGACCCGATAGGTCACCCTAGATTGTTTATCTCATTACCTTGTTTACCCCTGAATCACATGGGTAGTTTTTGCTATTGCTTTATATGGTTTTGGGATAATTATTTCATTATATCCATGTTCTAGTTATTTTGTTATTCTATTTATGTTCATGTCAAGATCATTATCTTATTGTTAATTGGAACATGGAGCTTAACTTGAGAAACACGTGCCACCACAAGGGAGGAATGGGACCCCTTGGCTAACTAATTAGGAAAGCTAGTGGAAGACTACCTTACCCGAAAGGGGCAAGGGCAGTAGGGGAGTTGCATGCAAGGAGGTTCTCGAGTTGATTTGCTGTGATGGCGGTCAGACGGGGGATTCTTGCAAGTGCTCTTCCCATAAACTATAGCGGGTTTTTGGAAGCTAGTGGAACTTTGTAAAGGCCTCGTAGTGGATCCCTAGCCATTCACCTTGGTAGTGTCTAAGGGCCTAGCTAACCCTGGCGACATGGGAAACACGACTTGTGGGTAAAGGGTACAACCTTTGCAGAGTGTAAAACTGGTATACTAGCCGAGCTCACGGTCATGAGCGGCTCAGGACTCTCCGATGATTAAATTATGGAACCCAAACTCAATTTGTCATTTGCATTCACATGGGATTTGTTATTAATTTTGTTCTATTATTTTATTATGGTTTGGTATTCACTTACACTTAGTAACTGCTAATAAAATTTTGACCAACTTATAAAAGCAATGCTCAGCTTTAACCTCTATTGTTGATCAGCCTTACACTTCATGAACTCCCACCTTTGGTGAGTTCATGTCACATTATTCCCCACGACTTATTGAGCTATGAACGTATGTGAGCTCACCCTTGCTGTCTCACACCCCCACAGGTCAGGATCAGGTATCACTGGAGGAGGCGCATGGTGGTTGTTGCGCTGTATTCGAGAGAGGTCTAGGTCGTCGTCTCCCAGTTGACTTTCTAGCGCCAAGGATGGATTTTAGATCCTGTTGTATTTATCTTTTATTTTTGTAAGTCTTCCGCTATGTATTAAATACTCTGATTATTGTGACATTTATCTCTATACACTCTGTTATTATATATGTTGTATTCTTTGGCGCATGTATGAGATGCACCTGGCTTTGTTCCTTAAAGCCGGGTGTGACAGAAGTGGTATCAGAGGAAATGTTGACTGTAGGACGAAACCTAGATAGAAATGGACAAAACCCTTACCTACTTATCTTACTCTGATTCATTCTACACTTACCTTACTCTGATTCTTTCTGTGCTTATCTTGATCCAGTCTCACCTTCTACTGTTCTACACTGATCATTCTTACCTTTTCTACTTTGAGACAAGATGGATTTCACACCTTGGAATCCCTACCCCTAAGACATTCTTAAGAGTTAGGGAACCTAAGACAAAAATCAAAAATATTTTCTATATTTAAAAATGTTGTTTGATTGTTCTGATGAAAAATGTCTGATTTGCTTCTTTGATTGATTGAAGTATTATATATGGACATCTTAGTAAGTACCACTATAAAGGTATTGTATTAGCTTTAGTAGGTGACACACTAATCTACTTAGCTAATAAATCCCCCGCAGTAACATTTCTCGTAATTACTCGCCTTGTCTACAATTCTTCCTTTCTTACCCTGTATTTCTAACCCAGATGGGCTACCCCTATAGTGTTAGAAGAGAGCACTATAGACATGATCTTTGGTATGTCATGGTTAAGAAAGGCAAAGACAGTTTATGTACTATGCTAAAGGAACCGTAGAACTCACCAGTTCCAAAGGACAAAGATTTGAAGTTGAAGTTGCAGTAACTACCACCATCAGATTAGTGGCATTCTTAGTAGATGAGGAGTTTGTGGGTGGCAACATCCGTGCAGTTAGGGATTTACCGGATGTTTTTCCAAAGGAGTTACCAGGGATGCCACCATATAGGGAAGTTGAGTTGGTCACTGCTCTCTTACTTGGGACTGATCCTATTTCTAAACGGCCATATAGGATGTCCTTAGATGAACTAAAGGAACTTAAGAAGCAGTTAACAGAGTTACAAGAGGCTGGGTACATTCATTCGGATTTTTCACCTTGTGGAGCGCCGGTTCTATTTGTACAGAAGAAAGAAGGATCACAAGGGCTGTGCGTGGATTATAGGACCCTTAAAGATGTCATTGAGAAGAACAAGTGTCTATTACCCTACATTGAGGACTTATTTGATCAGATGAGAGATGCAAGGGTATTTTCGAAGATTGATCTCCGATCAGGTTATCATCAAATGAAGATTAGGCCATCGGATATTCCCAAGATGGATTTCTCGATTCGATATGGATTATATGAGTTCACCGTTATGTCATTTGGACTAACTAATGCACCAGCCTATTTTATGGATATAAAGAATAAAGTGTTCATGATTTGGACAGATTCGTCGTGGTTTTCATCGACGATACTCTTATTTATTCAAAGAGTGATAGTGATCATGAGAAATATCTGAGATTGGTGCTACAAGAAGCTACGAGATAATCAACTCTCCGCCAAGTATAGTAAATACGAGTTTTGGATTGGTGAGGTGCCATTTCTTGGACATATCATTTCTAATGGAGGAATATCAGTGGATCCTGCTAAAGTCAAGGAGATAGTGGCGTGGAGCATACCCACTATAGTTACGAAGATTCAGAATTTCCTGGGAGCTGCAGGATATTATTGGAGATTTATTGAAGGATTTTCTAAGATTGCTAAGCCTATGACCTCGCTCCTGGAGAAGGGAAGAGAGTTTAAGTGGGACGAGAAGTACCAAGATAGTTTTAACCAACTAAAGTTGAGGTTGATGTCATCACCAGTGTTGGATATGCCAGATCTATAGAGGGATTTGATATTTATTGTGATGCATGTGGCCAAGGCTTGGGATGTGTACTCATGCAAGAAGGACATGTGATCGCCTATGTGTCTCGTTAGTTGCGGAAACACGAGTTGAACTACCCCACTCATGACTTAGAACTAGCAGCCGTTGTGCATGCGCTTAAGATTTGGAGACGTTATATTATGGGAACCAAGTGTCAAGTATACACGGATCATAAGAGTTTGAAGTATATATTCACTCAGAAGGATCTCAACCTTAGGCAACGTCGTTGGTTGGAGCTAATTAAGGATTATGATTTGGAGATTCACTATTACCCGGGCAAGGCAAATTTGGTTACAGATGCCTTGAGTCGAAAGGAGCATGTTCATTCAGCTATTGTTGCCCAGCTACCCGATGAGATTGTTGAGGATTTCAGGAGACTTAACCTGGGGATAGTTGCTCACACTGAAGGAGTTATTATTGATGTGGAATCTACTTTGGAACAAGAAATCCACAAAGGACAAATTGGTGATGCTAAGATACAAGAGATTAAGGGTCTGATTACTGAAGGTCGAGGTCCAGAATTTATGGAAGATGAGCAAGGCACCATATGGTTCAAGGACAGGATATGCGTTCCTGATATTGAAAGCCTTCGTGAGACTATTTTAAAGGAAGCCCATGACTTGGATTATTCTATTCATTCTGGTAGTACCAAGATGTATCAGGATTTGAAGTAGAAGTTCTGGTGGTATGGATTGAAGAGAGATGTGGCTGCACATGTGGCTATGTGCGATGTGTGTCAAAGAGTTAAGGCTGAACACCAGAGGCCAACTGGACTATTATACCCATTAAAGATAACCGAATGGAACTGGGAAGAGATTGGTATGGACTTCATTACTGGATTGCCTCGCACCTCGAAAGTATATGATTCTAGATGGGTTATTGTGGATAGACTGACCAAGTGGCTCATTTCATTCCGGTCAAGACTACTTATAAAGTATCTCAATTGGCAGAGTTATATATGGCTCAGATTGTGTCTCTACATAGTGTACTGAAGAAGATCATTTCGGATAGAGGATCATAGTTTACCTCCAGACCTTGGAAAAGTTTTCATGAGAATATGGATACGAAGTTGAATTTTAGTTCGGCTTACCATCCTCAAACTGGTGGAAAGACTGAAAGGACTAATCAAGTATTGGAATACATGTTGAGAGCTTGTACCCTTCAGCATGGTAGTAGTTGGGACAAGAGGTTACCTTATGCTGAGTTCTCATATAATAATAGTTACCAGGCCAGTCTGACGATGTCACCGTTCGAGGCTCTATATGGCAGGAAATGCAGGATTCCTCTACATTAGATCAGACTAGAGGAAGACAATTCTTTGGACCTGAACTTTTTCAAGAGGCAGAAGAACAAGTATGTATAATCAGGGAGAACTTGAGGGTAGCTCAGACCAGGCAAAGGGGCTATGCTGATAATAGAAGAAGACCACTGGAATTTGAGGATGATGATCATGTGTACCTCAAGGTGTCACCACTTGTGGAATGAGGAGATTTAAAGTTAAGGGCAAATTGTCCCCTCATTTTATTGGACCATTCAGAGTTTTTAGGCGAGTTGGAGAGATGACCTATCAACTCGAGCTACCCGCTAGTCTATCGGATGTGCATAATGTGTTTCACGTATCTCAACTGAAGAAGTGTCCCCGTGTCCCTGAGGAACAGTTACCAATGGAAGAGCTCGGTGTTCAGGGAGATTTGACTTATACGGAATATCCTATCAAGATTCTTGATACTTTTACTCGAGTTACAAGAAATAAGGTTATAAAGATGTGCAAAGTACAATGGAGCCATCATGGAGAAGCTGAAGCTACTTGGGAGAGATAAGAAGGACTCCGCATATATTTTTCCCCATCTTTTCTCTAGTCCTTCCTAAATCTCGAGGACGAGATTTCTGTTAAGGGGGGTAGGATTTGTAACACCCTAAAGTTCAATTTTGTGAAGACAAGGAAATTTCCCCAAAGGTTTAAATCAAAACGCCTTTCCTTAAAGATAATCATAATTTGGAAGTTTCTACTCCCAAAATGAATATGTTAATATATATATATATAATTAAAGATCCCTAGATAAACTAAATTGCCTTTGGATTAGGTTATGTAGAATAATTAGGATTAAACTATTTATTAATATATAATCTACATTATAAATTTTATTTCCCTAGAATTAATAAGGTGGGGACTATTCTCTATTATATGATTGGAAGCTTGTCTAAAAGAACTAAAATAAAATAAATACATAAAAATATGTTTTTGCACATCATGTTGAAGTTCTATAATGTGTATCTAAATTAAGGGTTTGAACTTCAAACTTGGGTTGATTTGAAATTCAAATAGAAAACAAAATAGAATAAAAAAAGAGAAAAGGAATAGCAACCAGCGCATGGGCCGAATTCTCCCTTGCCCCGGCCCACCAGCCTCTTCTCTTCCCCCCACGGCCCGCTCCTTTTTCCTGTGTTGCGCCGCGCCGTGCCTACCCCCTAAAACCCTAGCCGCCAGCCCTGTCCTCGGTCGTGTGCGCGTTTGGGTCGCCGTCGGGAGGGGCCCACTTACCAGTCATTGCCATGCCACACCAGCTCTTCATCGCGCAGCACTGTCGCGTGGACCCTTCCTCGCCTGCGGTCTTTTTCCTCGCGCAAATCGCATCCCGCGAAGGAACCTAACAGTCGTCCGCGAGATTCCCTCTGGCACCTGTGTTAGAAACCTGACCACCGCGTAGCCCTGTCTCCAAGCCATCCAAGCGACCGGGTTCAAGAGCGCCACCGCGAATGGAGATCCATCGCACCAGTGTCGCGCCGCGCATACCGGACTGCCGCAGCGCCCACGAAGTCATGGCCGTAACACTAGGAGTCCAACCGGCTTTGGTTGACCGTCCCGACGCATATATTGCATTGGGAGCCCTCGCCGTCTTGACCCCCCATCTATACGGAGACCATGACCAAATCGAGCTATTTCGGGCGAGTATTTGCTGCCGCAGCCACCCATCGTCTCTGTTGTCGTTCGGGTATCAGGGAGCGAATTGGTCCGCCGTCGATGATTTCCGCCGGTACCGGTTCTCTGTCCTCTGTGCTCGGCCGAGGGAGGGTCGCCATAGCCCGTGAAGCCATGCGTGGCAGCGATTGAAGTCAGGCGCCTTCGTCGCGTGGTGAATTGGTCGCCGGAGCTTGATGATCGACGCTCACCGTGGCCAGGACCTTCTGCGATACATCGAGGGGTATGTCTCGGTTCATCGCGTTCATATAGCTTAGAGCATCGTGTAGCACTCTTCGAACTAGAGCTTGGTGCGAGGTGCCGAGATCTAGGTTAGGCCGACCATGGCACCACCGTGACCTGGGTGCTCCGCCGTGGGGAGCTGTCGGCTGGAGAGAATGTGTCCGCGACCGCCAGATTTAGATTGAACAGTCAAGATTAGAACCGTATACCCCTTCACCTGGATTGAACTCAGGCCGTTAGATTTGGATCCGGTGATCCAGAGTAGATCGCATCAACTTAAAAGCATAGCCATTTATCGTCGATCCGATGGCGGTTCATGTGAGGAGAGCGTAATCTAATCTGGATCGTACGTTCTCGATCCGACGGCCCTGATTACTGGATACCCCTTCGCGGGTCAGAATAGCATAAAAGCCCCTGGAAACTTTTATAAACGAACTCGCCATCCAGTTAACTATTCTCTGAGTCGTAGTCAACTTGCACAGAGATCCCTGCATTTTCCAGTAATTGGCGCGCAGTCCAGAAGCATAGGAAAATCCAGAAATTCAATTAGAAAATGAGTTTTAGTGTTGAAATAACTCCAGAAATTTATTTAATTCATAGAAAATTCATTCTACCTCCAAATTAGTCCATTCTAGTTCCTATAATTTTATAATATTATTGTTTATCTAATAGTACCACTAATTTGACACGAAAGCCACCTTAAAATTTATTTCCTAATTAAATCCATATCAAATACATAAAACATTAGGAAATTCGTATCTCCTCCGTTTTAACTCCGATTTGATCCATTCAAGTTGCGTTAGTCTCGTAGCAACACGTAGATTATTATTATTTAGTTTCTTCTTATGTTTGGTGTGATGTTAATTTTACCTATACCATGTCTGTTTGTATTGCTACGACTAGCGCGAGGACACGTGTCATCTGAAAAGCAAGTTGGTACCTAGAATCTCAAGTGTCAGGCAAGTTGTGCCCTTGATTCACTTTTGTTACCCAATAATGTTCTTTATAATCATTTACCATGCATAGGTTTAATTTTGATGGGACCCGATAGGTCACCCTAGATTGTTTATCTCATTACCTTGTTTACCCCTAAATCACATGGGTAGTTTTTGCTATTGCTTTATATGGTTTTGGGATAATTATTTCATTATATCCATGTTCCAGTTATTTTGTTGTTCTATTTATGTTCATGTCAAGATCATTATCTTATTGTTAATTGGAACATGGAGCTTAACTTGAGAAACACGTGCCACCACAAGGGAGGAATGGGACCCCTTGGCTAACTAATTAGGAAAGCTAGTGGAAGACTACCTTACCGGAAAGGGGCAAGGGCAGTAGGGGAGTTGCATGCAAGGAGGTTCTCGAGTTGATTTGCTGCGATGGCGGTCAAACGGGGGATTCTTGCAAGTGCTCTTCCCATAAACTGTAGCGGGTTTTCGGAAGCTAGTGGAACTTTGTAAAGGCCTCGTAGTGGATCCCTAGCCATTCACCTTGGTAGTGTCTAAGGGCCTAGCTAACCCTGGCGACATGGGAAACATGACTTGTGGGTAAAGGGTACAAGTACAACCTCTGCAGAGTGTAAAACTGGTATACTAGCCGAGCTCACGGTCATGAGCGGCTCAGGACTCTCCGATGATTAAATTATGGAACCTAAACTCAATTTGTCATTTGCATTCACATGGGATTTGTTATTAATTTTGTTCTATTATTTTATTATGGTTTGGTATTCACTTACACTTAGTAACTGCTAATAAAATTTTGACCAACTTATAAAAGCAATGCTCAGCTTTAACCTCTATTGTTGATCAGCCTTACACTTCTTGAACTCCCACCTTTGGTGAGTTCATGTCACATTATTCCCCACGACTTGTTGAGCTATGAACGTATGTGAGCTCACCCTTACTGTCTCACACCCCCCACAGGTCAAGATCAGGTATCACTGGAGGAGGCGCATGGTGGTTGTTGCGCTATATTCGAGAGAGGTCTAGGTCATCGTCTCCTAGTTGACTTTCTGGCGCCAAGGATGGATTTTAGATCCTGTTGTATTTCTCTTTTATTTTTGTAAGTCTTCCGCTATGTATTAAATACTCTGATTATTGTGACATTTATCTCTATACACTCTGTTATTATATATGTTGTCTTCTTTGGCGCATGTATGAGATGCACCTGGCTTTGTTCCTTAAAGCCGGGTGTGACATAAAAGGGGTGTACAACCATTCCAAATAGAAGGGACAATAAATACAGTTAACCGTCGTATAGAGAATGGTGTTGAGACCGACTATTATTTCCAATTAATCCTTTAGGAATCTTGACCCTATATTAAATGAGGTTGTAAATACCCTAAAATATATTAGGAACATGGGTTAAATCTAGATATTTTACTTAAAATCGTTTTGCAATAGTACAACTCTTTAAAGCCATTTAATGTAATACCAAAATTGTAAGAGTAGTGAAACATCCAAGAATTGAGAAATATAAAGGGCTCTATTGATCACTTGTGTTATTATTCTCATTTTGCATATTTCAAATCATGGAATTATCCTTGGCTACCAATAAACATACTAAATAAAAGAGTGGTGCATCATGTTGGAGTTTAATTGCTTGTGCATTTAATTATAAAAACAATCATAATAAAAACACATTAATAATGAAAAGGAGGTTGTGACCTAATTTAAAACTTGGAAATTTGGAAAAAAGAGTATATAAAACATAAATAAACTTTATATTTCCCAAATTGGCACTTCTTAAATTCACAATATAATTTGAGGACAAATTCTGCACAAAGTTTGAATTTAAATTTGAATTCAAATTTGGATTTGAAAATAGAGAAAAAGGAAAAGGAATTGGAAAATAAAAGAATAAAATAAACCCAACTAAATGGGCCTCGCACCTCCATTCTGGCCCATGGTACATTTCCACTCCCGCGCAGCCCAACTGCTGATGCTTCGCACGCTAGCATTCTCGTGCGCACTGGATGACATTCGGGGCCACTAGGCAGCCGCTTGCCCTCGCGTGCATGCGCGCTCCTGAGTTGTTGCTGGCGGGACCACCCAGTCAGTCTCCCACGCGCACCTTGGCTCTTTACTCGCTGACCCGCTGCCGTGTGGGCCCCCTCGCTCAGAAGCGTCAACTACCTCACGAGCTTTGCGCGGACGGAAGTGGACCTCCCGAGTTCGTAGGCGCTGCCCGAGCCATATCCTTACCTGGGTTATAAAACCCCACTCGGCCCCGTCTCCTCTTTAGCCGCATCGCGCCGCCATCACAGTTCCACCCACGGATCGCTCGCAAGCTTTGGAAGGGTGCTGGCCGTGGACAACGAACGGCGCGCCGCCTCGGGTTTGGGCCTCTGCTTCGACCGGGACATCAAGGTTTGCACCAAACCCTTTTCTAGAGTTGATAGAAGGTAGTCGACGTAGCGCCGCGTAGAAACCACGGTGGGTGCTCTCGGAATTTCTCACCGGAGCACCACCGGCCACCCTAAATTGCGAATCACCGTGGACCGGGGATCTGCGTTGCGTAGCGGCTGAAATTGAGGGGCGACATAGGTTCGGGCCGTCGTGAATCTCACGAAGGCTGAGTGAATTAGAGTTTGGGGCTTGGGTGGCCGGAATTCGTGAGCTCCGGTGAGCCACCGCCGTGCGCAGTGACCGGAATTCGCGAGTTGGGTTGCATTTGGACCCATGGCGCGCTGGCCGTTGATTCGTGGATGACCGGTCGCGATTAGAACATAGGGGTACCGGTTGGGCGGATTAGCCAGTGCCGTTTGATCAAGATCCAATAGGCGCAGATTGATCTAGGTATTTTAAATCTAAGCCGTATGCTATGGATCGAAGGGCTGTTGATGGGAGTCGGTTCACGAGAATTCGATCTAATCCAGATCATCCAGACTTGATCTAGCGGCTCATACACGGAGATACCCCTTCGCCGTGTGACAAGTACTAAAGAGACCCTAACTAAAGTAAAAACCAACCCCCAGTACATCTCGGGTAAGCCTGTGTCTTAGGTCAATTCACGATGGGGCCCCTGCACTTCTCTGTATTTGAGGCCCAGTCTAGAGAATTAGAAAATCAGAGAAACTAATTTAAAAATAGATTTTTAGTATTAAAATAATTGCATAAACTTGTTTAATTTGTAGAAAATCCATATGAACTCCAAATTGGTCCATTCTAGTTCCTAGATTTTTGTAATATTAATGTTCATCCATTAGCGCCTCTGTTTTGGCATGAAAAACACATTAAAATTATCTATCACTTAATCTTGTATTAAATACGTAAAACCTTGGAAAATTCATAACTTAAAATCTATAACTCCAAATTTAATAATTCCAGTTCCTATGATCTTATTTTAATGTCTAGATTATTATTGTGTATTTTGTTCACATGTTTGGTGTGATGTTAATTTTTGCTATACTATATATGTATTGTATTGATGCGAGTAGACGAGCAAGCTACAGAGGATTCTGAGGTTCGGCTTGTAGAGACTGCTGAGCAGGAGCTCGTTGAAGGCAAGTTATGCCCTTAATCACTTCCTTTACCCATTCATGTTCTTATTATTCATAATGATCTGCATAGGTTAATTTTGATGGGATCCAATAGAATACCCTAGATTTTGACTATCTTTATACATTGTTTCACCACTGGTTTTACTACTAAATTTTTGGGTAGTACATGCTATTGCTTTATGTGGATTTGGGTATAGAGATATTTACTACTCATGATTACACTTTTTATTATCTGTTTATTCTTTACTATTCATGTTAAGATCATTACGTTAATAGGAACATGGAGAACCACTCGGGAAAACAGTGCTACCACAAGGGTTTAATGGGACGCCCTTGGCTGATTAAGTAGGAAAGCTAGTGGATGACTACCTTACCCGAAAGGGGCAAGGGCAGTAGGGGAGTGGTCAGTGTAGGGAGGTCCTTGGGTTGATTTTGCCGCGATAGCGGTCAGACGAGGGATTCCTGCATTGGAGCTTCCTATAAACTGTAGCGGGTTTTCTTAAGCTAGTGGAACTTTATAAAGGCCTCATAGTGGTACCCTGCCTCGCTTCCTTGGTAGAGGTGTATGGGGTCTGATCAACTCCATGGCAAATAGGTAACACGACTTTTGGGTAAAGATGCACAACCTCTGTAGAGTGTAAAACTGGTATACTAGCCGTGCTCATGGTCATGAGCGGCTCGGACACTCACATGATTAGTTTATGGAACTTAAACTTAATTTGTCATTTCATTGCATTTGGGATTATTTTATTATTACTTTTACTCATTATTACTATGGTTTGATATTTACTTACACTTAGTAACTACTAATAAAATTTTGACCAACTTATAAAAGCAATGCTCAGCTTCAACCTTTATTTCATTGATCAGCCTTACACTTCATGAACTCCCACATTTGGTGAGTTCATGTCACATTATTCCCAACAACTTGTTGAGCGATGAACATGTGTGAGCTCACTCTTGCTGTCTCACACCCTCCACAGGAGAAGAGCAGGTGGTCGAAGAGAAGCCGCCTAACACTGAGACTTTCAACTTGATTTAGGTGGCGTCTCTTAGTCAGCTTTCTGGCGCCAAGAATAGATTTTAGTTCCTGCTATATTCATCTTTTATTTTGTAAGACTTCCGCTATATAATAAGTGCTCTGATTTTATTGTGACATTTATCTCTATATACTCTGTTATTATATATGCTGTCTTTTTTGGCGCATGTATGAGATGCACCCGGCTTTGCTCCTTAAAACTGGACGTGACATTTAACCAGAAAACGACAATAGGTTATTTTCAAATTTAGCAAGGATATGCTATATTTTTGTAATTTGCATAAAAAATGGAGAAAAAACGTTGAGTCTGCTGCTACTACTAAGACCGTCATGTAAAATGTATTGCCACCAAATATAACCATTTCTAATTGAAATGGTGCACTTTTATGTTAGCCAAAGTATCGTTTTGTAGACCATCGTGATTCCCAATGGATTTACAGCCAGGATCTTACGAAGTAAGCTACTTTGTCCTTTCTTTTTTATTCGTCGCTGTTTAATTTAAAAATGAACTAGCGAACGACAAATATTTAAGAACGGAGGTAGTACGAAGAATGAAGGAGACTGATACTTTTCCCTGTATGTTAAATCGAACCGAAATGGAAAAATTAAGAAAACATGGATTGCGTCTATGTATGGGAATTACAGCGGACCAATTTATATATTAGCTAAACAAAACTGAAGTATTTTGTCAAGACAAATTTCATAACCTCAATTTCTGACTGAAACAATAACACCATGACTGAAACTCGACCTAACTAGCATAGCTGCATCGGCATTGCCGCCTGCCTCCTGTGATGATGAACTATGATGTGTGGTGAAAGATCTAGGGAGGACGACATGTTCTTTTCCCACGACATCTCTTTGCTTACAGTTTCCTCAAACAATAGCTCCATGGGTGGTGGAGGTCAGAGGAGAAAACAGAAACGACAACAATCGTCGGTCAACCATCTTTGCTCGATGACTCGTATATCACATCCATGTAGGTCTGCCGTCTGCACTGTGGGCAAGTCTAGGCCAGGGAACCTGTGATGAGCTTCAGGGCGGAACTCGATCTTGATGAATGGCCATTTCATGACCTGCGCAGCACTGCACTCCTCGTGGCCATCACCGATTGCACAGAAGCGGACGTTTGGACTGTCGAAGCGCTCCTTGATCCATCTGAAGCACTGCAGCTTACCCACTTCCCATGAGCTGTAGACTGCAAAACACAAGCAAACTGTTATTTGCCAGCTTCGTGTGCTAGTTTACAACTAACCACATGGACTTTATGTATGGTGTGATGCCAATAATGCAACTAGCAGATAGATTAGTAATGTTATTTGCCATGGACAGCATTTCGTCAAACAGAGAAAGCCAACATCACTAATCTGATTCGTGGCTTGCGAAGCACCATATGCTGTCCGTTTTGTGTTTTTCACCTTATTAAAAAAAAAGGAAACAGGGAGGCCAGCCAGATGGGCCGCTAACAGGCCTGGTGGCCGAGCAGCCCACCAGGCGAGCACGTCCCTAGGGTAGAGGGGTTTTAGCGGCTGAGAAACCGAAAAAAGAGCAGGGGATCAGGGAGTTGGCGGCGGCGTGCAGGAGTTGGTTCAGCTCCTGCCGATTTCGACGCCGGGCTTCGTAGCAACTGCTTCTCCCTCAACTCTTAAAATATGGAGACTTGCTCCCTGCTCAAGAACTCACCTAAATCCCAGCTCTCTGTTCCTATTCCTCCTCTCGATTCCAGTCACGATTTGGATCGATTCCTTCGATTCTTGGTGTTCTGGTGTTAATCCTGCTGGTGGAAGAAGGTGGAGGTGTCACTGCTTGTGCGCAGCGAGGTTCTCCTGCGCTCCGTTGTCTCACCAGTGCACCAGTGTGGTGCTCTGTCTGTTCTGATTATTGTCCACCGTGGCCTGGTGTTTGGGCTCCCTACTGCGCGGTGTTCATCTTCTCGGGCTGGTGCCGTGGACGTCTCCCTCGGTTCCGGCAGCGGGTCTAGTATCTCCGTCAATCTCCCGCCGTGCAGGCCCGGACGTGGGCGGCGGAATTGGTTTTCTGGGACAGAACCTTGTGTTCGCTGGGCTGGTCTTCCCACGTAGATTTTCTACGTGCTGTGAGTTACCCATTATCTCACTTTATTTACTGTTTAATTTTGTGCAATCTGCTAGTATTATTTACTTGGGTGTGATTGCGCAATCTGTGGGCGGATTTGATTGCTCGATGATGATAGCGGTGTAGTGAGGCGACGTGACAGTCTGGGTTTTAGTGTATTGTTATTTTCAGCAGTAATATTATTTATGCCTAGTAATTTCTTTCACAATTGTGCAAACTGATTATTCAAGTTCATTATTGTTCCTTAATTCTGTGCACACTGTTTTGATCTTGATATTCATGCTTGATTTCTAGGCTCATAATATTTAATCTAAAACCCTCATTTGGTAACATTGGACTGTCACGTTAGTCAAGGATCTTTGATCACCTATTAGCGTTGGAGGGCTGTTTATTACAGCAACCCGCTATTTTGAGAGCAACATTTTAAGATAAACAATCATGTTTATTAGTTTAATCTGCCTTCTTCATCTGCAAGCCATGTTTAATTATAAAATGGATCTGAGTAGCTATTTTACATGTTTACATGTTCTAGAATTGCTACTGTTCATTGCTGCAATAATTACATATGGCATTTGTCTGAGTTATATGCTTGTTTTATTCGGAATTAGAATATTTAATTTATTTAAATATGAAGGAAGCATGTCACTTATTTCTATAATATTACAACAATCCAAAAAACCAATCCGTATAATGGCTTCCAGTTCTGATGTCATTAAGCCTGAAGCGTTCGACGGCGCAAGCTTTAAGCGCTGGCAGATTAAGACTCGCATGTGGCTCACTGACCTAAAATTATTTTGGGTAGTGACGTCGGCTGTTCCCCAGGCTGCATCGGATGATTCTGATGATGCAGCGAAAGCCGCCGCACTAGCGGAGAAGGCCAAGTGGGACGAAGCCAATGAGGCATGCTTGTCTCGTCTGCTGAACGTCTTGTCGAACCGCTTATTTGACGTGTACTCTGGTTTTACCTCCGCCAAGGGTCTATGGATTGAACTTGAGAACGAGTTCTCTGAAGTTGACAATGGCAATGAGTCATTTACAACGGAAAACTACCTTAACTATAAAATGGTTGAGGGAAGGTCTGTTATGGAGCAGCTACAGGAGATTCAACTCCTTGTTAGGGACTTGGTCCAATATGGCTGCGTCCTACCAGATAGTTTTCAGGTGAATGCAATACTGGCAAAGCTCCCGCCTTCTTGGCGAGACTTTGTGACTTCACGCCGCCACATGAAGAAGCAAATGACTCTCACTGAGTTGTCAGCTGCGATTAATGTGGAAGAGCGTGCAAGGTCCAGTAACAAGCCATCCCAGCAACTCCAGGCTCACGTTGTTGAGAAGGGTGGAGATAGAAAATTCCAGAAGAAGAAGAAGAACTCTCCACAGAAGAATCTGAACCAACCTAAATCCAGAAAGATGAAGAAGAAAAAGGAGGACTTTATCTGCTACGTTTGTGGAGTCTCCGGGCATACAGCTCGGAGGTGCAAACTTAGGAAGGGAAAAGGTCCTCCACCTCAGCGCAAAGAAGGGAACGTGGTGGTTAACTCCAACCCAGGGTATGTACCTCAGGCCTTTATGGCAAGTCCATCAGATGATTGGTGGATGGATTCTGGTGCTACTGTTCATATTTGTGCTGATCGATCCATGTTCTCTTCATTCCAGGGATACAACAGCGCACCAGTCTTGATGGGAAATGGTGTTCCGGCAGCAGTTCGAGGTACTGGATAGGTCTACCTGAAGTTAACTTCAGGAAAGACGCTCGTTCTGAAGGACGTACTCTATGTGCCATCGATGAGCCGGAACCTCATATCAGTGTCGCTGCTATGTCGACAGGGTCTCAAATTAGTGTTTGAGTCTAATAAAGTGGTCCTGTCTAAGTTTGGTACTTTTGTTGGAAAGTCATATGAGTCAGGCGGTTTGTTCCGTCTTTCTGTTTTGAATAATCATTCTTCTTACCATGTTAATGTGGTCTATAATAATGATTCCATTAATAATATATGGCATTCCCGTTTGTGTCATGTGAATTTTGAAGCCATTAAGAGATTAAGTGACATGTCTTTAATTCCTGAATATAAACATGTTAAAGGTGTAAAATGTGGTATTTGTGTGCAAGCTAAGCAGCCTAGAAAACCGTTTCATACGGTTGAAGGCAGAAGTACCACTCCTTTAGAACTAATTCACTCAGATATTTGTGTGATGAATGGTATAATCACAAAAGGCGGTAAAAGATACTTTCTTACCTTGATAGATGATGCTACCAGGTTCTGTTATATTTACTTACTCAGAACTAAAGATGAGGCACTAGAACACTTTAAGATCTATAAGACTGAAGTTGTAAACCAGTTAGACAAGAAAATTAAAAGGCTACGGTCTGATAGAGGAGGTGAATACCTTTCCAACCTTTTTGATGAGTACTGCAAAGAGTGTGGAATCATTCATGAAACCACCGCTCCATATTCACCTCAGTCAAATGGGGTAGCTGAAAGGAAGAACCGAACAGTGTGTGACTTAGCTAACGCTTTGTTGCAAAGTTCGGGGATGCCTGACATCTGGTGGGGCGAGGCAGTACTCACGGTGTGCTATGTCCTGAACAGGGTGCCGCCTCGCAACCGTGAGGCCACGCCCTATGAAGGATTTAAAGGAAGGAAGCCAGATCTTTCGCATCTTCGGACTTGGGGTTGCCTTGCAAAGGTGAATGTCCCGTTGCCGAAGAAGAGAAAGCTAGGCCCTAAGACCGTAGACTGTGTCTTCCTGGGTTATGCACATAACAGTGCAGCTTATAGATTTCTAGTGGTCCATTCCGAGACAAGCGAAATCGCTGTAAATGTAATAATGGAGTCTCGGGATGTGACATTCTTTGAGAGCATCTTCCCTATGCGGGATAAGGAAGTAGTAGCCCCAGATGGTCCATCTCGGACATATTCTCTGCCCTCGAGTGTCCATGACCAGACTCCAGATTTGGAGTTAAGGAGGAGTAAGAGACAAAGGACTGAAAAGTCTCTGGGTGATGATTATATTATTTATCTAGTGGATGAAGAACCACGCTCCCTCACAGAGGCATATACATCTCTGGATGCAGAGTACTGGAGGGAGGCTGTCCATAGCGAGATGGATTCAATCATCTCGAACGGAACTTGGGAGATAACTGATCTCCCAGCTGGTTGCAAGCCTGTGGGCTGCAAATGGATCTTTAGGAGGAAGAGGAGACCCGATGGTACTATTGAAAAGTACAAGGCCCGTCTTGTGGCTAAGGGTTTTACTCAAAAGAAAGAGGAGGATTATTTTGATACTTATTCTCCGGTGGCTCGATTGCCCACAATTCGTGTGCTTTTAGCTCTGGCAGCTGCTTATAAACTTCTTGTTCATCAAATGGACGTAAAGACAACATTCCTAAATGGAGAGCTGGAAGAGGAAATTTATATGCAGCAACCAGAAGGATTTGTGGTTAAAGGACAAGAGAGCAAAGTGTGTCGCTTGATTAAATCCTTATACGGTCTTAAACAAGCTCCTAGACAATGGCATGAGAAGTTTAATAATACTCTGACCACTGCCGGGTTTTGTGTAAACGAAGCCGACAAGTGTGTGTATTATCGCTTCTCTGGGGGCAAAGGTGTCATCATGTGTTTATACGTTGATGACATATTGATATTTGGGACCGATTTGGAGGCTATCATGGAGACAAAATTATTCCTCTCCAAGAACTTTGATATGAAGGACTTGGGTGAAGCTGATGTTATATTGAACATCAAGCTAATAAAGGGTGAGGATGGGATTACTTTGTCACAATCCCATTATGTGAAAAAGGTCCTGACTCGCTTTGGACATATGGACTGTAAACCAGTCACCACGCCCTATGATCCATCCTACACGCTCAGCAAACATGAAGGCGAGCCTGTGAACCAGCTACTATATTCGCAGATCATCGGATCTCTCATGTACCTGAGCAGTGCAACTAGACCAGATATCTCATATGCAGTATGCAGACTGGCTCGTTATTCAGCCAGTCCAGGAGATAGACACTGGGTAGCCTTGTACAGAGTGCTTCGGTATTTGAAGGGAGCGATGAATCTTGGTATTAAATATACCGGATTTCCATCAGTGCTTGAAGGATTCAGTGATGCAAACTGGATCTCTGACTCAGATCAAATGAAGTCTACAAGTGGCTATGTGTTCACTTTAGCTGGTGGGGCCGTGTCATGGAGATCGTCTAAACAATCAGTGTCGACACGTTCCACCAAGGAGGCTGAATTAGTTGCACTTGATTCAGCAGCATTGGAGGCTGAATGGTTGAGAGACCTGTTGTCAGACCTCCCAATGCTAGCAAAGCCGATACCGGCTGTCCTAGTATACTGTGACAACACTTCTGTGTTGCTGAAAGTGAATAGTAGAAAGGACAACCAAAAATCCTCGAGGCATATCAGAAGACGACTTGATTCATGTCGGCATGCTAGAGAGACGGGTGTAATAACAGTAGATTACATCAAGTCTGAAAGGAACCTTGCTGATCCTTTCACCAAAGGACTGGCTCAAAAGCTAATCCAAGCAGCGTGCATGGGAATGGGACTCGTACCCTGTTAGCGGTTTCAACTGCGGATAACTGTCCTGTGTGACCGGAGATCCCGAGATCCAGGCTCCAGGAAACGAAGCACTGTGGAACCAAGAGCACAAAAGACAAAGAGTCTCATTAGCTGCTGTGCTCTGTCTGTATGGCAGGTTGAGCAATATGCTCTTAATGAAGTCAATGCTATAAGCAGGGAAATTGTCCTACAGAATTTCCTTAATGATTTCACCTATATGAGCTGACTGTGGGGTCGCAGTCTAGGAGAGAATGGGGTTTTCTCTCTAGTGAGCTCATGAATAGATATTAAAGGGCATGACCGTAACGCCCTGCCCCGTAAGAGAAGCAGATAATCTGCCTAGTACTATGTGCCTTCTGTGCGAAGATTCTCACACTAGGGTTTGTGGATCAAGGCGTAGTCCTCCGCTTACTCGTGCAGGGTTGGAGTACACTGGGATAGGCTTTGGTTCAAACCTAACAAGTACCTTTGCCGAAAAGTAGTATATAAACAGTACGGGAGCTCAATGACATTGATCAGAAAATAAGAGTGAAAATGGTGGGGATTGCTGTCCGTTTTGTGTTTTTCACCTTATTAAAAAAAAGGAAACAGGGAGGCCAGCCAGGTGGGCCGCTAACAGGCCTGGTGGCCGAGCCGCCCACCAGGCGAGCACGTCCCTGGGGAAGAGGGGTTTTAGCGGCTGAGAAACCGAAAAAAGAGCAGGGGATCAGGGAGTTGGCGGCGGCGTGCAGGAGTTGGTTCAGCTCCTTCCGATTTCGACGCCGGGCTTCGTAGCAACTGCTTCTCCCTCGACTCTTAAAATATGGAGACTTGCTCCCTGCTCAAGAACTCGCCTAAATCCCAGCTCTCTGTTCCTATTCCTCCTCTCGATTCCAGTCACGATTTGGATCGATTCTTTCGATTCTTGGTGTTCTGGTGTTAATCCTGCTGGTGGAAGAAGGTGGACGTGTCACTGCTTGTGCGTAGCGAGGTTCTCCTGCGCTCCGTTGTCTCACCAGTGCACCTGTGTGGTGCTCTGTCTGTTCTGATTATTGTCCACCGTGGCCTGGTGTTTGGGCTCCCTGCTGCGCGGTGTTCATCTTCTCGGGCTGGTGCCGTAGACGTCTCCCTCGGTTCCGGCAGCGGCTCTAGTATCTCCGTCAACCTCCCGCCGTGCAGGCCCGGACGTGGGCGGCGGAATTGGTTTTCTGGGACAGAACCTTGTGTTCGCTGGGCTGGTCTTCCCACGTAGATTTTCTACGTGCTGTGAGTTACCCATTATCTCACTTTATTTACTGTTTAATTTTGTGCAATCTGCTAGTATTATTTACTTGGGTGTGATTGCGCAATCTGTAGGCGGATTTGATTGCTCGATGATGATAGCGGTGTAGTGAGGCGACGTGACAGTCTGGGTTTTAGTGTATTGTTATTTTCAGCAGTAATATTATTTATGCCTAGTAATTTCTTTCACAATTGTGCAAACTCATTATTCAAGTTCATTATTGTTACTTAATTTTGTGCACACTATTTTGATCTTGATATTCATGCTTGATTTCTAGGCTCATAATATTTAATCTAAAACCCTGATTTGGTAAGATTGGACTGTCACGTTAGTCAAGGATCTTTGATCACCTATTAGCGTTGGAGGGCTGTTTATTACAGCAACCCGCTATTTTGAGAGCAACATTTTAAGATAAACAATCATGTTTATTAGTTAATCTGCCTTCTTCATCTGCAAGCCATGTTTAATTATAAAATGGATCTGAGTAGCTATTTTACATGTTTACATGTTCTAGAATTGCTACTGTTCATTGCTGCAATAATTATATATGACATTTGTCTGAGTTATATGCTTGTTTTATTCGGAATTAGAATATTTAATTTATTTAAATATGAAGGAAGCATGTCACTTATTTCTATAATATTACAACACCATATACAACAGGAAGTAAGTGCTTCAAGGAAAAACTGGAGGAATTAGCATACCGTTCTCAGATGAGACCACATCATCCAGGTGATACAGCAAACATTTGGCAAGGCTTGGAATTAGTGACCCTGATGTAACTATGCAGTTGATGCTTGAAGAGTTGGCAGAAGGTGCTGATGCTGATTTGCCCAATGCTTCTTCCAGTAACTTATGAGCTGCAGAACAAGATAATAATGTTCAAGAATCTAACAATAAAATGATAAGACTTAAATTAAGTGCAGATACTAGTCCAAGCCAACCACAAGCCAAGCTAAATCTACAGTTCAGTGTTTAGACCACCCTTTTCATTGGTGGGGAAAAGGCTATTGGGCTAACAAGAGTGTCAGCAGAGACTCGATATCAGTAGGGAAGAAAGCTGTGACCAAGGAAACAGGTGCAAGGATTAAACTATTATAAAGAAAGTAATAGATATACTGAATTGGTGGTCAAACGTCAATTCAACTCTTAACACAATGAACCCTCCATAGCAATCCAAGTACTTCATTTATAGAGACTAATGGCAAAAAAACGATAGACAAATTCTTCAGTTCGCTAATGGAAGCAACAATCTCCAGGACGCCGGACACATATTGTAAAACAGATGAGGGCTGTATTCATACTAAATTATTATGTCATACCTTGGGACTCTGTAAGGTTGTCCTCTGTTGTAAGCTCTTATAGCTTAGATAATAGCTTATATTTGGTTTCATCAACAAAAGTTAAAGACCTAATACTTTTTTACAATAACTCACATTAGAAAAATCAGAAGCACAACATTTTGGAGATGAAACATGCCTATTGTCAATATCAAAACTAAATAAAATATAAAAAACTAGTTCAAACGAGAGTACCTGAAGACAGCCAGCCATCAGTATATTTGTCAGTCAAACTGTACTGATCATTGCAGACTTTGACCATGTGTTCGTTCATAACCTTTTCCAAACCCTGAAAGCACAAAAATAACCCAATTTAGCAATCACGGACATCCCATTGATATATATAAGTATTGTCACAAAAGCAATGGAATGACATAAGAACAATACAAAAGCAACAGAAAGGTTCTCATCTGATGATAATGTTGCTCCAAAAATATTTTCAGTACTGAATTTTTCAGATCCGATTACTTACCATTACAAAACTATTTTCTTCTAATAAAACCAAACTTCCTCACACGAAGGCCTTTCAGCAATGCATGCTGCCCCAGTGAATTTTGTGGAAGGGGGCCTTCGTATGTTTAAGAGATCAAGCTAGAAGTTCAGCTGCTCCTAATACTGTAATCTACAATATGGCTGACTTTTGACATATTTCCCAGCTTCCAGCTTGATATAAGATTATACTCAGAACCTAATTGGCAGTGTAGCGACTCATAAGTATACAGACAAGTGGATGCATATTACACAGAAAACACTCTTCTTACCGTAGGCACACATCTAATCAAATAGGATGTACATTTCATTCTCAAGAAATGACATGAGAGTTACAGTAGTTCACTAGAAGAGTGATCTGAGCACCGCATCCTGCTATAAATTTACAAGGTTCGTTCTTGAATATATTCATAAAGTTCCTGTTGCAAGGTTGTAATCTAACTTTCCATAAACAAAATGGTAGACCTAGTGTCGAAGGCTCCCGCATAAGTGAGGTCTATGAAAGCGATAAACCGAGGCAAACCTTCCCCCCACAAATACGAAGAGGTTGCTTTAAACCATATCCGGTTCTTGAACCATATTGTGCTTGCTCATCCTCCGTAAATTCTTGACCTCTACTCTTAGTAATAAGATCTTTGCTCTTGGATTTTAGCATCACCAATCTGACCCTTGCGGATTTCTTGCTCCAAGGTAGGTTCCACTTCAATAGTTATCCCTTCAGTGTGTGCAACTATTCCTAGGTTGAGTCTTCGAAAATCCTCTACTAGCTCATCGGGTAGCTGGGAAACAATAGTAGCGTGAATATGCTCCTTCCGACTCAAGGCATCCGCAACCAGATTCGCCTTGCCCGGATGGTAATGAATCTCCAAGTCATAGACTTTAATGAGCTCCAACCAACGACGTTGCCTAAGGTTGAGATCCTTCTGAGTGAAGATGTACTTTAAGCTCTTGTGATCGGTGTAGACTTGGCATTTGGTTCCTATTATATAATGTCTTCATATCTTGTGCGCATGCACTATGGCTGCCAGTTCTAAGATGAGTGGGGTAGTTCAACTCATGTGTCTGCATCTGGCGAGACGCGTAGGCGATCACGTGTCCTTCTTTCATAAAAACACATCCCAAGCCCTGTCAGCACGCATCATAATATATATCAAATCCCTTTTGCAGATCCGACATAATCAACATTGGGGGTGACATCAATCTTAACTTTAGCTGATTGAAACTATCTTGGCAATCCCAAATCCACTTATACTCCTTTCCCTTCTCTAACAGTGAGGTCATAGGCTTAGCAATCTTGGAGAACCCTTCAATAAATAGCCGGTAGTAGCCGGCAAGTCCCAAGAAACTCCAGATTTTAGTAACCATACTGGGTATGCTCCACGCCACAATCTCCCTCACTTTAGCAGGGTCCAGTGATATTCCACCATTAGAGATGATGTGTCCTAGGAATGGCACTTCGTCAATCCAGAACTCGCACTTGCTGAACTTGGCAGAGTTGATTATCCCATAGCTTTTGTAGCACCATCCGCAGATGTTCCTCATGATCACTATCATTCTTGGAATAAACGAGAATGCCGTCGATGAATACCACGACGAATCTATCCAGATATTCCAGAAACACCTTATTCATCAGATTCAGAAAGTAGGCTGGTTCATTGGTTAATCCAAACCACATGACTGTGAATTCATATAGACCGTATCAGGTGGAGAAAGCCGTCTTGGGAATACCAGATGGCCTAATCTTCATTTGGTGATAACCTGATCGGAGATCAATCTTGGAAAACACCCTGGCACCTCTCATCTGATCAAATAAATCTTTAATATGAGGTAAAGGATACTTGTTCTTAACAGTAACATCATTAAGTGATCTATAATCCACGCGCATCCTTTGTGATCCATCCTTCTTCTGTATAAACAGAATCGGCGCTCTCCAAGGTGAGGAACTCGAACAAATGTACCCAGCCTCCTGTAATTCTGTTAGTTGCTTCTTAGGTTCTTTTAGTTCTTCTACGGACATCCTGTATGTCCATTTTGAAATAGCTGCGGTTCTAGGTAAGAGATCAATGACAAACTCAACTTCCCTATCTGGTGCCATCCCGGGTAGCTCCTCTGGAAAGACATCGGGGATATGTCCAACCATACGGATGTTGCTGCCTACAAACTTCCCATCTACTAGAAATACTACGGGTCTGGTAGAGGCAGTTATGGTAATCTCAACTTCAAATCTTTCTCCTTTAGAGCTGTTGAGTTCTACAGCTCCCCTAGCACAATGTATAACTGCTTTTGCTTTTCTTAACCATGACATACCAAGGATCAGGTCTATACTGCTTTCTTCTAATACTATAGGGGTAGCCCAGAATTTTCTTCCCATAATTGTCAAGGTTAATCTGTTGGTCATATAATTTGCTTCGACAGGCCCTTTAGGGATAATTACTACTAGTGGATTTTGCATATTTTGTAGTGGTAACTCATTTGTGTTGGCATATCGAGCAGAAATAAATGAATGTGTAGCACTAGAATCAAACAGTATTGCTGCATATAAAACATACCAATAGTGATGTCAGCTCCGTCTGCAGTAGCATCAGCACTAGCTTGATTGACCCTGGCAATGCCGAATCCTTTGCCCGAACCTAGACTCTGCTGCTTGTTTTGGGCGGGGGTGCTAGCAATCCTCTATGAACAAACATTAGCATAGTGCCCAACCTGACCACACTTGTAGCATGTGGTCCCTACACTCTGTCCTGCGAACCTCGCCAGGGTGCTAGTGGGGGCAGCCATACGAGTTTGTGGAGTCCCCTATGGTGCAAACTGGGCTGGGCACTGACCTCTTGCATGAGCCGATGTACCCTAGGGTGGAACATAGCGAGGACGAACGCTACTGCTCCCCTGACTCTGGGTAATCACCTTCCTCTTCATATCCTCTAGCTGAACATGCTTGTGTTCAATAACTAGGGCCTTGTCAAGCAGCCTCTGGAAAGACGGAAAGGTGTGAGCCACCAGTGCATACTGCAGTGGTCCATTAAGTCCTTCAATGAAGTGTTCCTGCTTCCTCTCATCATCAGCCACTTAATCTGGTGCATATCTTGATAATTGGATAAACTTGTCATGGTACTCGCTGACTGACATACTCCCCTGCTTCAGTGACAGAAATTGCTTCTTCTTTATCTTCATCAGTCCAATAGGAATATGGTAGTTTCTGAACTGTGTAGTAAACTCTGCCCAGGTAATAGTATCAGCAACATCATGGGCAACGGTGTAGGAATCCCACCAATCAGCAGCAGGACCAGTAAGACGACCAGAAGCATAGAGCACCTTCTCCCGATCAAAGCACTGAGCAATAATCAGCATCTTCTCCACTGACTTCAACCAATCATCAGCGTGCAGAGGATCTGGAGAGCTGGCGAACGTCGGTGGCTTGTGGCTCATGAACTTCCGGTGCTTGTCCCAGGGTGGAACTGGTGGTGGTGGTGGCAATGGTGATTGTTGCTATCACACACATCTTTCTTGACGCATCTCCTCCCTCATCTCTTGTCTCTCCTAGTGCATCTCTTGACGCTCCTGCCGCATCTGCGCCTGCATATCCATCATCATATTCACCATTTGATGCAGCATCTGCATCTAAGCTGCAACCACTGGATCAGTCCCAGCCGGTGGAGGATTAAGAGGATCCATCTCTGCTTGTTGTTGTCTAAGCACCCTCTGGTTGAATGGGTTGGCAGGTAGATCAATTCCGCACCCCTTCCTGGTATTGACCATCTGAGTTAGAAATACATGGTAAGAAAGAATTGTAGACAAGACGAGTAATTACGAGACATGTTACTTTGGGGGTTTTATTAGCTAAGTAGATTAGTGTGTTACCTACTAAAGCAAATACATTACCTTATGGGGGTATATTCTAGAATGCCCTTCTATAATATTTCAATCAATCAAAGAAGCAAATCAGACATTTATCATCAGAGCAATCATCCAACATTTTAACTAGAAAAAATAATTTTAATTTTGTCTTAGGTCTCCTATCTCTTTAGAGGGTCATAAATGTAGGATTCCAAAGTGTGAAATCCTCCTTGTCCTAGAATAGAAAAGGTAAGAGTAATCATAGTAGAACAATAGAAGGTGAGACAGGATCAAGATAAGTATAGAAAGAATTAGAGTAAGGTAAGTAGGTAAGGGTTTTGTCCAGTTCTATCTAGGTTTCGTCCTACAGTCAACATTTGCTCTAATACCACTTCTGTCACACCTGGATTTAAGGGATAAAGCTGGGTGCGTCTCATATGTGCGCCAAAGAAGAACAACACATATAATGAAAAGTATATAGAGATAAATGTCACAAATATCATAAATGTCATTATTACATAGCTGAAGTCTTACAAAAATAAATGATAAATATAAAGCGAACTAAACATCTATCCTTGGCACCATAAAGCTGACTGGGAGACGCCACCTAGATCAACTCATATTCTTCATTGTAGGGTGGCTCCTCTTGGACCACCTACTCTTCACCTGTGGGGGGTTATATAACGCAAGTGTGAGCTCACAAAAAATCATAGCTCAACAAGTTGTTGGGAATAATGTGCATGAACTCACCAAAGGTGGGAGTTCATGTGAAGTGTAAGGCTGATCAACAAATAAGGGGTAAAGCTAAACATTGCTTTAATAGATTGGTCAAGTTTTATTAGCAGTTACTAAATGTAAGTAAATACCAAACCAGGGTAATAATATATCAAAATTAATAATAAAATCCCATGCAATGCAAATGACAAATTGAATTTAATTCCATAAATTAATCATGCGAGAGTCCTGAGCTACTCATGACCGTGAGCACGGCTAGTATACCAGTTTTACACTCTGCAGAGGTTGTACCCTGTTGTCACACCCGGTTTTAAAGAACAAAGTCGGGTGCATCTCATACATGCGCCAAAGAAGACAACATATATAATAACAGAGTGTATAGAGATAAATGTCATAAAACATCAGAGTACTTATTACATAGCGGAAGACTTAATACAAAATAAAAGAATAAACATAAAACGAACTAAGGACCGTCGGCGCCAATGTCAACTGAGAAACGCCACCTAGATCAGATCATACTCCTCGCCCTGTGGCTCCTCCTGAACCACCTACTCTTCTCCTGTGGGGGGGTGTGAGACAGCAAGGGTGAGCTCACACATGTTCATCGCTCAACAAGTTGTGGGGAATAATGTGGCATGAACTCACCAAAGGTGGGAGTTCATAAAGTGTAAGGCTGATCAATGAAATAAAGGCTGAAGCTGAGCATTGCTTTTATAAGTTGGTCAAAATTTTATTAGCAATTACTAAGTGTAAGTAAATACCAAACCATAGTAATAATAAATAAAAGTAATAGTAAAATAATCCCAAATGCAATGATATGACAAATTAAGTTTAAGTTCCATAAATTAATCATGTGAGTGTCCGAGCCGCTCATGACCGTGAGCACGACTAGTATACCAGTTTTACACTCTGCAGAGGTTGCGCATCTTTACCCACAAGTCGTGTTACCCATTTGCCACAGAGTTGATCAGACCCCATACACCTCTACCAAGGAAGCGAGGCAGGGTACCACTACGAGGCCTTTACAAAGTTCCACTAGCTTCAGACTAACCGCTATAGTTTATAGGAAGCTCCAGTGCAGGAATCCCTCGCCTGACTGCCATCGTAGCAAAATCAACCCAAGGACCTCCCTACACTGACCACTCCCCTACTGCCCTTGCCCCTTTCGGGTAAGGTAGCCCTCCACTAGCTTTCCTAGTTAATCAGCCAAGGGCGTCCTATTAAACCCTTGTGGTAGCACTGTTTTCCCGGGTGGTTCTCCATGTTCTCATTAACATAATGATCTTATCATGAGCATAAAATAATGAACAGATAATAACAAGTGTAAAAATGAGTGATGAATATCTCTATACCCAAAGCCACATAAAGCAATAGCATGTACTACCCAATAGTTTAGTAGTAAAATCAGTGGTGAAACAAGGTATAAAGATAGTCAAAATCTAGGGTAACTTATTGGGTCCCAGCAAAATTAACCTATGCAGATCATTATGATTAATAAGAACATGAATGGGTAAAAGAAGTGATCAAGGGCACAACTTGCCTTCAACGAGCTCCTGCTCAGCTATCTCTACTTGCTGAACCTCAGATTCCACAGTGGCTTGCTCGTCTACTCGCATCAACACAATACATACATAGCATAGCATAAATTAACATCACATCAAACATGCAAATAGAATATACAGTAATAAACTAGACATTAAAATAAGATCACAGGAACTGGGATCATTAAATTTGGAGGTATAGATTTTAAGTTATGGATTTTCTAATGTTTTATGTGCTTAATACAAGATTAAGTGCTAGATAAATTTTAAATCATCTTTCATGTTAAAACAGAGACACTTATGGTTAGACAATAATATTATAAAAATTTAGAAACTGGAATGGACCAAATTGGAGTTCATATGAATTTTCTACAAATTAAACAAGTTTCTGCAATTAAATTTGCACTAAAAACTATTTTCTAAATATTTTTCCTGGTTTTCCTAATCTGTGGACCGCGCCTCATTTTCTGGTCAGTTCAGGGGCCAACGTGTAAGTATTCTCAAGACTCTGAGTGCCCCTGGTGAGGACGGCGGGTTGAATCCGAGAAAACCCAGGGTTTCTTTTATAAAACATACCCGCGAAGGGGTATCGCATAATCTCGGCCGTCCGATTAGAAATCACGCGTTCAGATTAAATCAACAACCGCGCGAACCGGTACGCCATGGGATCCACACGATCTAAGATCAACGGCCGCAATTTAATGAATACTGAGACAAGCGCCTATCGTCCGATTATGATCCAAGGGTTAGGAATCAACGGTTCACACGATCTAATCCCGGGCGCTCCTTTCCCATCCAACGGCCATCAGCCCTTCTTCTCTCCTACGCCAACAGCCGAGCGATGGCACCAGGAGCTCCCTCCAATGGCAGAACCCCACCGGAGCCGCGTCCAGGTGTGTGGACCAACACTACTCCGCCCTAAACCCTATCGCAAAAGAGTGCGGATGCTTTGAACAACGAGATGGGGGAAGGTTTAGAAGCTGCGGCACGACACAGAGCTCTGCCCACACGCGATGGCGATTTGGTGGCGGAGTAATTGCTCCGATGAGAAATTCTTCACGCCCAGACGACTCCCGATTCTCGCCGAGGGTACGAACGACTCTACCGCGCCCAGGCGTTTCTGGTTGATGGTGTGAGAGGGTAATATGGTGGCGCGGAGGGGAGTTTGCTGGAGAAGAATTTCCGCAGCGACGACGCACGGCAGCGGCCTCGGTTGGGTACGAGACGGGCTGATGAGGGTTGGCAACAAACTCATCATCTGGGTCCGCCCATATAGCCGCGGCGTGTGAGTGGTTACGTGGTCCGATGGCTCCGGCGGAGATCACGGCCGAGGCTGGTACGCCGTTGACGCGAGCCGCGGTCCTTGAAGACCTACAGTGACCCGCCTGACGAGTAGGACCGCGGCGCAGCGAGACGCGCGCAAGCCAAGCGAAGGGGGATGGGGTGGCTGACAGCGGGTCCCCGTGCCCCCGGTCAAGGAGAGAGGGAAACCAGCCTTGAGTCTACGGCGCGGCGGCAATTTCGTGCGGTTGTTACGGCGAAGAAGGAAGCGCCGACAAGAAAGCCCCACCCACCAGCGAGTATGCAGCGCGTGGAGGTAACGAAGTGAGGCGCGCCTGACGACTAGGACCCACCAGTCCTGCACTTTCTGCCATATAGAGCCTCAAATGGTGACATCTTCAAACTGGCCTGTTAGCTATTATTATAAGAGAACTCCGCATATGGTAAGCTCTTCTCCTAACTTCCACCATGCTTGAGAGCACAAGCTCTTAACATATCCTCCAGTACTTGGTTAGTCCTTTCGGTCTGCCCATCGGTCTGGGGATGGTAGGCCGAACTGAAATTCAACTTTGTATCCAAGCTCTCATGCAACTTCTTCCAAAATCGAGAAGTAAACTGCGATCCTCGATCAGACACGATCTTCTTAGGCACTCCATGTAGACAAACTATCCGAGTCATATACAACTCTGCTAATTTGGCTCCCGTGTAATTAGTCCTCACTGGTATGAAATGAGCCACTTTTGTTAATCTGTCCACAATTACCCAAATAGAGTCATACCCAGCAGGGGTGCGGGGTAGTCCAACAATAAAATCCATACCAATTTCTTCCCATTTCCACTCGGGAATCTTCAATGGGTGCAATAGTCCAGCTGGGCTTTGATGTTCGGCCTTAACTCTTTGACACACATCACACTTAGCCACATGTGCAGCAACATCTCTTTTCAGTCCATACCACCAATACTTTTGCTTTAAATCCTGATACATCTTAGTGCTACCAGGGTGGATTGAGTAATCAGAATCATGAGCTTCTTTCAATATAGTCTCACGAAGACTATCAATCTCTGGAACACATATCCGATCCTTGAACCATATAGTACCTTGCTAATCCTCCGTGAATTCCGGAACTCGACCTTCCGTAATCAGTTTCTTAATCTCTTGGATTTTAGCATCACCAACCTGACCCTTACGAATCTCTTGCTCCAAGGTAGGTTCCAACTCGATGGTGACTCCTTCAGTGTGTGTAACAATTCCCAGGTTGAGCCTCTCAAAATCTTTTGCCAATTCATCGGGTAGCTGGACAACGAAGGCAGAATGAACGTGCTCCTTCCGACTCAAGGCATCTGCAACCAAATTCGCCTTGCCCGGGTGATAATGAATCTCCAAATCATAATCTTTAATAAGCTCCAACCAACGACGTTGTCTGAGGTTGAGATCCTTCTGAGTGAATATGTACTTCAAACTCTTATGATCCGTGTACACTTGGCACTTAGTTCCCATAATATAATGTCTCCAAATCTTAAGGGCATGCACAACTGCTGCCAGTTCTAAGTCATGAGTGGGGTAGTTCAATTCATGTTTCCGCAACTGACGAGATGCATAGGCGATCACATGACCTTCTTGCATAAGCACACATCCCAATCCTTGGCCACATGCATCACAATAAATATCAAATCCCTCTATAGATCTAGCATAACCAACACTGGTGGTGACATCAATCTCTCCTTCAATTGATCAAAGCTCTCTTGGCATTTCTCATCCCACTTGAATTCTCTTCCTTTCTCCAGAAGCAAGGTCATAGGCTTGGCAATCTTAGAGAACCCTTCAATGAATCTCCGATAATATCCTACGAGTCCCAAGAAACTCCGAATCTCAGTAACTGTAGTGGGCACTCTCCACTCCATTATCTCCTTCACTTTAGCAGGATCCACTGCTATTCCTCCATTATAAATAATATGACCAAGGAATGGCACATTGTCAATCCAAAACTCGCACTTGCTGAACTTGGCATAGAGTTGATTATCTCGCAGCTTCTGTAGCACCAACCTTAGATGTTCTTCATGATCACTTTCACTCCTAGAATAGATAAGAATATCATCGATGAACACCACGACGAATCTGTCCAAATACTCCATAAACACCTTATTCATCAAATTCATGAAATAAGCTGGTGCATTGGTCAATCCAAATGACATAACAGTGAACTCATATAATCCATATCGGGTCGAAAAAGCCGTCTTAGGAATATCTGATGGTCTAATCTTCATTTGATGATATCCAGATCATAGATCAATCTTCGAGAATACCCTAGCACCTCTCATTTGATCAAACAAATCCTCAATGCGGGGTAACAGATACTTGTTCTTCACAGTAACATCATTAAGTGATCTATAGTCCACACACATCCTCTAGGATCCATCCTTCTTCTGCACAAACATCACTGGTGCTCCCCAAGGTGAGGAACTCGAACGAATGTATCCAGCCTCTTGTAACTCTGTTAACTGCTTCTTCAGCTCCTTTAACTCTTCTACAGACATCCTATATGGCCGTTTAGAAATAGGGGCAGTTCCAGGTAGGAGATCAATAACAAACTCAACTTCCCTATCTGGTGGCATTCCTGGTAACTCCTCTGGAAAGACATCCGGAAAATATCTAACCACCCGGATGTTGTCACCAACAAACTCCTCAGGTATAAAGAACATTGCACGTTTGGATGAGGTGGTTACTGCAATATTAACTTGAAATGTTTCTCCTTTAGGACTAGTGAGTTCTATAGTACCTCTACCACATGCTATAATGGCCTTTGCCTTCCTTAACCATGACATACCAAGAATCAGATCTATACTGCTTGCCTCTAATATTATAGCGGTAGCTCCAAATTCTCTCCCCACAATGGTTAATGTCAATCTACGTGTCATTTGATTTGCCTCAATAGGCCCTTTAGGTGTGATTACTATCATGGGTTTTCTCATATTTAGCAGTGGTATCTCATTTGTGTTGGCATAACGAGCAGACATGAATGAATGTGTAGCACCAGAATCAAATAATATGGTTGCAGGAATTGCATTAACATAAAACATACCAAGTACGATGTCAGCACCATCAGGAGTATCATCAACGCTGACTTGATTCACCCTGGCTATAGAATATCCCTTGCCTGGAGTCTGTTGCTTGTTCTTAGCTGGTGTACCAGAATTTCCCATCGGACAAGCATTAGCATAGTGCCTAATCTAACTGCACTTGAAGCATGTAGGGCCGGTCTTCTGTCCTGTAGACCTTGTCGGGGTGCCAGTGGGAGTAGCCTGACGAGTAGGAGGTGTCCGTGGAGACCCCTGTGGAGTGTACTGAGCTGTACGTGGCCCTCCTGGTCGAGTCGGTGTACCCTGTGGTGGAACATAGCGGGGACGAACACTGCTGCTACCCTATCCCTGCGAGATAGCCTTCCTCTTCAAATCACCCAGTTGAACACGCTTGTGTTCAATAGCAAGAGCCTTATCCAGCAGTCTCTGAAAGGATGGAAATGTGTGTGCAACCAGTGCATACTGTAGGGGTCCATTAAGTCCTTCAATAAAATGCTCCTGCTTCCTCTCATCCTCAGCAACTTCCTCCGGAGCATATCTCAACAACTGAATGAATTTGTCTCTGTACTCGCTTACCGATATGTTGCCTTGCTTCAAAGACAGAAACTCCTTCTTCTTGATCTTTATCATACCAGCTGGAATATGGTAGTTCCTGAACTGTGTACTGAACTCTGCCTAAGTAATAGTATCAGCAGCATCATGGGCAGCAGTATAAGAATCCCACCAGTCAGCAGCAGGACCTGTCAGACGACCTGAGGCATAAAGAACTTTCTCCCGGTCTGAGCATTGGGCGATGTTGAGCATCTTCTCAATTGACTTCAACCAATCATCTGCATCAAGTGGATCTGGAGAACTGGCGAAGGTCGGTGGCTTATGACTCATAAATTCCCGGTGCTTATCATGAGGTGGGACTGGTGGTGGTGGTGGGGACAATGGTACTTGTTGCTGTTGTTGCTGTTGTTGAAGTTGTTGTTGCAGCTGCTGTTGTTGCGCCCTTCTCTCCTGGCGCATCTCTTCTCTCTCCTGGCGCAACTCTTGGCGTATCTCTTCTCTTTCCTGACGCATCTCCTGGCATTCTTGCTGCATCTGGGCACGCATATCAGCCATAGTGTCCGCCATTTGTTGCATCACCGCCATCTGAGCTGCAATCAGTGGATCAACTCTGCCTGGTGGAGGATTAGGAGGATTCATCTCTGCTGGCTGTGGCTGAGGTTGTCTATATATCCTTCGGGTGTGTCGATTAGGAGGCAAATCAATTCCACCACCCCTCCTGGTATTGACCATCTGAGTTAGATACATAAGGTAAGAGAATAGTAGACAAGGCAGTAATTACGAATCATGTTACTTTGGGGGATTTATTAGCTAAGCAGTTTAATGTTTTATCTACCATAGCTAATTCATTACCTTATAGTGGTACATACAAAGATGTCCATATATAATATTTCAATCAATCAAAGAAGCAAATCAGACATTTTTCATCGGAACAATCAAACAACATTTTTTTAAAGATAGAAAATAGTTTTGATTTGGTCTTAGGCCTCCTATCTCTTAAAAATGTCATAGGGGTAGGGATTCCAAGGTTTGAAATCCATCTTGTCTTAGAATAGAGAAGATAAGAATGATCAAAGTAGAATAGTAGAAGGTGAGACAGGATCAAGATAAGTGTAGAAGAAATCAGAGTAAGGTAAGTTTAGAAGGATTCAGAGTAGGGTAAGTAGGTAAGGGTTTTGTCCATTTCAATCTAGGTTTCGTCCTACAGTCAACATTTCCTCTGATACCACTTCTGTCACACCCAGTTTTAAAGAACAAAGCTGGGTGCATCTCATACATGTGCCAAAGAATACAACATATATAATAACAGAGTGTATAGAGATAAATGTCATAAAACATCAGAGTACTTATTACATAGCGGAAGACTTAATACAAAATAAAAGAATAAACATAAAACAAACTAAGGATCGTTGGCGCCAATGTCAACTGAGAAACGCCACCTAGATCAGATCATACTCCTCGCCCTGTGGCTCCTCCTAAACCACCTGCTCTTCTCCTGTCGGGGGGTGTGAGACAGCAAGGGTGAGCTCACACATGTTCATCGCTCAACAAGTTGTGGGGAATAATGTGGCATGAACTCACCAAAGGTGGGAGTTCATGAAGTGTAAGGCTGATCAATGAAATAAAGGCTGAAGCTGAGCATTGCTTTTATAAGTTAGTCAAAATTTTATTAGCAATTACTAAGTGTAAGTAAATACCAAACCATAGTAATAATAAATAAAAGTAATAGTAAAATAATCCCAAATGCAATGATATGACAAATTAAGTTTAAGTTCCATAAATTAATCATGTGAGTGTCCGAGCCGCTCATGACCGTGAGCACGGCTAGTATACCAGTTTTACACTCTGCAGAGGTTGCACATCTTTACCCACAAGTTGTGTTACCCATTTGCCACGGAGTTGATCAGACCCCATACACCTCTACCAAGGAAGCGAGGCAGGGTACTACTACGAGGCCTTTACAAAGTTCCACTAGCTACAGACTACCCGCTATAGTTTATAGGAAGCTCCAGTGCAGGAATCCCTCGCCTGACCGCCATCGCAGCAAAATCAACCCAAGGACCTCCCTACACTGACCACTCCCCTACTGCCCTTGCCCCTTTCGGGTAAGGTAGCCCACCACTAGCTTTCCTAGTTAATCAGCCAAGGGCGTCCCATTAAACCCTTGTGGTAGCACTGTTTTCCCGGGTGGTTCTCCATGTTCCCATTAACATAATGATCTTATCATGAGCATAAAATAATGAACAGATAATAACAAGTGTAAAAATGAGTGATGAATATCTCTATACCCAAAGCCACATAAAGCAATAACATGTACTACCCAAAAGTTTAGTAGTAAAACCAGTGGTGAAACAAGGTATAAAGATAGTCAAAATCTAGGGTAACCTATTGGGTCCCAGCAAAATTAACCTATGCAGATCATTATGATTAATAAGAACATGAATGGGTAAAAGAAGTGATCAAGGGCACAACTTGCCTTCAACGAGCTCCTGCTCAGCTATCTCTACTTGTTGAACCTCAGATTCCATAGTGGCTTGCTCGTCTACTCGCATCAACACAATACATACATAGCATAGCATAAATTAACATCACATCAAACATGCAAATAGAATATACAGTAATAAACTAGACATTAAAATAAGATCACAGGAACTGGGATCATTAAATTTGGAGGTATAGATTTTAAGTTATGGATTTTCTAATGTTTTATGTGCTTAATACAAGATTAAGTGGTAGATAAATTTTAAATCATCTTTCATGTTAAAACAGAGACACTAATGGTTAGACAATAATATTATAAAAATTTAGGAACTGGAATGGACCAAATTGGAGTTCATATGAATTTTCTACAAATTAAACAAGTTTCTACAATTAAATTTGCACTAAAAACTATTTTCTAAATATTTTTCCTGGTTTTCCTAATCTGTGGATCGCGCCTCATTTTCTGGTCAGTTCAGGGGCCAACCTGTAAGTATTCTCAAGACTCTGAGTGCCCCTTGTGAGGACGGCGGGTTGAATCCGAGAAAACCCACGGTTTCTTTTATAAAACATACCCGCGAAGGGGTGTCGCATAATCTCGGCCGTCCGATTAGAAATCATGCGTCCAGATTAAATCAACAACCACGCGAACCAGTACGCCATGGGATCCACACGATCTAAGATCAACGGCCACAATTTAATGAATACTGAGACAAGCGCCTATCGTCCGATTATGATCCAAGGGTTAGGAATCAACGGTTCACACGATCTAATCCCGGGTGCTCCTTTCCCATCCAACGGCCATCAGCCCTTCTTCTCTCCTACGCCAATAGCCGAGCGATGGCACCAGGAGCTCCCCCCAACGGCAGAACCCCACCGGAGCCACGTCCAGGTGTGTGGACCAGCACTACTCCGCCCTAAACCCTATCGCAAAAAAGTGCGGATGCTTTGAACAACGAGATGGGGGAAGGTTTACCAGCTGCGGCATGACACAGAGCTCTGCCCACACGCGATGGCGATTTGGTGGCGGAGTAATTGCTCCGATGAGCAATTCTTCACGCCCAGACGACTCCCGATTTTCGCCGAGGGTACGAACGACTCTACCGCGCCCAGGCGTTTCTGGTTGATGGTGTGAGAGGGTAATATGGTGGCGCGGAGGGGAGTTTGCTGGAGAAGAATTTCTGCAGCGACGGCGCACGGCAGCAGCCTCGGTTGGGTACGAGCCGCGCTGATGAGGGTTGGCAACAAAGTCATCATCTGGGTCCGCCCATATAGCCGCGGCGTGTGAGTGGTTACGTGGTCCGATGGCTCCGGCGGAGATCACGGCCGAGGCTGGTATGCCGTTGACGCGAGCCACGGTCCTTGAAGACCTACAGTGACTCGGCTGACGAGTAGGACCGCGGCGCAGCGAGACGCGCGCAAGCCAAGCGAAGGGGGATGGGGTGGCTGACAGCGGGTCCCTGTGCCCTCGATCAGAGAGAGAGGGAAACCAGCCTTTAGTCCACGGCGCGGCGGCGATTTCGTGCGGTTGTTACGGCGAAGAAGGAAGCGCCGACAAGAAAGCCCCACCCACCAGCGAGTATGCAGCGCGTGGAGGTAACGAAGCGAGGCGCGCCTGACGACTAGGACCCACCAGTCAGCGCCGGGAGCGCAGTGGAAACGGGAACGGGCCGCACGCTGAGGATGAATGGGTCGGAATGAGTAGCAGCCCAGTACAGGTAGTTTATCTTTTCTCTTTCTTTTTTTTATTCTTTGCTTTTCCTTTTTCTCCTTTTTTTATTTAAAATCCAAATTTGTATTCGAATTTAACTATAATTTTATACTCATTTTAAACATACCAACTGAGTACTCTAGTATTGGGGCTTTTATTTAATTATATATTTTATTATTCTCTTGATTTTGGTGTAGTATTTTTATCCTTTTCTCCCCCCTAAGTTGTAAATCAAGTCTTAATTTCAAATTTAGGCATCAATATATCTTACTAATATTATTGTTATCATTATTTATAAATGCACAATCTACTAAGCTCTAGCATGGTGCATAGGTTACGGAGGTGTAATTAGGTACTTAATCACTTTGAACATGGTTATTCACATGTTCCAATATATAGTGAACAAAACTTTCAGGGAGATCAACTCTCTTATCATTGTTTACACTTTTGGGTATTACACCTGTACCCACAAGTCGTGTATCCCATGTCAGCAGAGTTAGCTAGACCATTGGACACAACCGAGGTGAATGGCTAGGGATCCACTATGAGGCCTTTACAAAGTTTCACTAGCTTCAGAAAACCCGCTACAGTTTCTAGGAAGAGCAATGCAGGAATCCCTCGTCTGACCGCCATCGCAGTAAAATCAACCCGGGAACCTCCCTACACGCCTACTCCCCTACTGCCCTTGCCCCTATTGGGTAAGGTAGTCCTCCACTAGCTTTCCTAGTTAGTCAGCCAAGGGCGTTCCATTCCACCCTTGTGGTGGCACATGTTTCTCAAGTTAAGCTTGATGTTCCATTTAACATAGTTATCTTATCATGAACAGAAATAGAACAGTAATAAAGAATAATCATGTGTAACAGTTATCTCAACACCCAAAACCATGTATATCAATAACAGTGACTACCTAAAAATTCAGGGGTAAACAAGATGAAAAGATAACCAGAATAGGGTGGCCTATTGGGTCCCATCAAAATTAAGCCTATGCATGGTAAAATGATTATAAAGAACATTATTGGGTAAATAAAAGTGGTCAAGGGCACAACTTGCCTTCAATGATCTCCTGCTCAGTAACTTCTACCTACTAAACACCGGAATCCTTGACCACTGGCTCTTCTACTCGCCACAATACAAACAAACACGGCACAAGGATAAATTAACATCACACCAAACATGAATATAGAATACATAATAATAATCTACATGTCGTAACGAGATCGTAGGAAAAAGAATCACTGAACTCGGAGTTACGGATTGCGAGTTATGAATTTCTGAAGTCCTTATGTGTTTGGTACAAAAATAATTGCGTGATAAATTTTAATATGGTTTTCATGCTAGAACAGTGATATTATTACCAAATTATAGGAACTGGAATGGACTAAAAAAATTAAAATAATTTTTCTAGGAATTAAACAAATTTCAACAATTATTTTTACTCTAAAAATCAATTTCTATAATCTTTTCCTCATTTTCCCTGACATCTGGACTGTGCATCCTAATAACAGAAAACATAGGGGCCTCGGCACAAAGATCCCTAAGACTCAGTACACCCATGTTGTGGACCGCGGGTTGATTGTATGATTTTTCAGGGACTCATACATAAAAGTGCACAGTTGAAGGGATATGGAGCATCCACGACCATTAGATTAGAATTCTACGGCCAAGATTAAATCGGTTGCGCGATGAACCGATTTGCGATGTCACCCACAAGATCTTAAACCTACGGCATAGATCCCAGCTAAACCTGGATTCGCCCCATCCGTTCGATTGAATCACAATGGCGCTGATCATCCCATCCCAATCGTTATGCCCAGGATTAAATCGGAGCCACATCTGTGCCATGCAACGGTCGACCATTGTCGTGTTCACTACTTCCCACTGTGACGGCGGTGCCGCCCCCCATCACGGTGGACTTCGCCGGAGATGTCTGATCTTCCACCCCCTATTGCACTAATTCCCAAACAAATCGCTTCTACACAAAGCGGGGCACACATTGAGTACACGGTACCGTTTACACACCTAGTTCGGTGGTCGACGAAGTCAAGCTCCACAGCGTGCTGCGGCGCACGCCGATGGTGAGAAATTCCATCTAATTCATGGCCTTCCCTTGCATGTAATATGCCAGGGCGCGCTCCCCCCTTTCCCCCACAACCACTGCCCCAGGCTCCCGACTCAGATCGGAGACGAGCAGGCAATTCGTGGCGGCGGCCTGGGTTTGATCTCCACGGCGTCCACCCACGACGTGTTGGCTAATAGCTTGGGTCAATGAGGGGCGAGGGTGAAACGATTCTCGACCCGCAGTCATATAGCGCAGGGAAATCCGGGCCTGGGGTAACGGCGCCCGCTTTACCCACGCGAGTGGTTGCGGACGATCAAGGCCATGGCGTCGAGAGAGGGAGAGGACCTGACATTGGGGCCCACGCGACCATGTCTAACGAGAGCAACGGTGCGAGCGTCGCGACACTTCCATCATGGGCCCACTAGTCGGCGCGGTACACAAGGAACTGGGCTGCGCAGCGAGGGGAGAGAGTGGAAATGAGCCAAGCACTAAGAATTAGGCCCATGCGCGGTTTTCCCTTTCCTTTCTTTATTCTTTTCTTTTCTATTTTGTTTTTCTTTTTATTTTTGAATTCCAATTTCAAATTCAAATTCTTGTGGCAAATTTGTACTCAGACCAAATATGCAATTTGAATATTCTAGTATGGGATGAATCTAGTATTTATAATTTTTTGCATTGTATAGTATTTTTCTCCTTCCTTTTCTATACTATTTCTAGTTTTCCTGATTTGGGCTCTACTATATTTTCATTGATATCTTTATCATTCTTTATAAATGCACAAACAATTAAAATCCAACATGATGCATAGTTTACTTATGTGTCATTTGTTATTTATTCCCATTTAAACATAGTTATTCCCATGTTACAATAGATAGAGATCAAACATAAAAGGAAAATCAAATCTCTTTTCATTATTTTACACATTGGGTATTATAGATGAGATGATTTTGTAGGGTTCCCCTTCGGCCTTATACACATGACCAAAGAGTTATCCCTTTACAAGTTGTGATCACTATCTACTTCGCTTATCCCCTTCTTTGTCACAGATTGCAGTCCTGTATAACTAGAGTATTGATCACCTAGACGCCCAATTTATCGCCGAATGCATAGCTCTTTGGGTGCTTGCAACCGCATCACCCGAGATATTAGTGCTTTAGTGGCGCCTAACTCGGACGTTGTTCTTCGTCACCTTAGAATTGGCTCGCCTAATCTGGCTACATCCTACCAGCCTGAAAGTCGCCTAGAGGGGGGGGGTGAATAGGGCGAAACTGAAAATCTCAAAAAATAATCACAACTACAAGCCGGGTTAGCGTTAGAAATATAATAGAGTCCGCGAGAGAGGGCGCAAAACAAATCGCAAGCGAATAATGAAGTGAGACACGCGGATTTGTTTTACCGAGGTTCGGTTCTCTCAAACCTACTCCCCGTTGAGGAGGCCACAAAGGCCGGGTCTCTTTCAACCCTTCCCTCTCTCAAACGGTCCCTCGGACCGAGTGAGCTTCTCTTTCTCAAATCACTTGGGAATCAAACTTCCCGCAAGGACCACCACACAATTGGTGTCTCTTGCCTCAATTACAAGTGAGTGTTTGATCACAAGAAAGAATGCCAAAGAAAAAGAAGCGATCCAAGCGCAAGAGCTCAAATGAACACTACAAATCACTCTCACTAGTCACTAGGGCTTTGTGTGGAGTTGGGAGAGGATTTGATCTCTTTTGGTGTGCTTTGCAATGAATGCTAGCTCTTGTATAGTGGTTGGAAGCTGGAAAACTTGGATGCAATGAATGGTGGGGTGGTTGGGGTATTTATAGCCCCAACCACCAAACTTGACCGTTGGTGGAGCGGTCTGTCGTATGGTGCACCGGACAGTCCGGTGCACACCGGACATGTCCGGTGCGACAGCCACGTCACCAAATAGCCGTTGGGTCAACCGTTGGAGCTCTGTCTCTGGGCCCGCCTTGATGTCCGGTGGCGCACCGGACATGCACTGTAGAGTGTCCGGTGCGCCTGCTCCCGCGTGCCTGACGACTGCGCGCTTCTGGCGCGCATTAAATGCGCCTGCAGGTGACCGTTGGCGCGAAGTAGCCATTGCCCCGAGGTTGCACCGGACAGTCCGGTGTACACCGGACATGTCCGGTGAATTATAGCGGAGCAGCCTTTGCGAATTCCCGAGACTGGCGAGTTCCTGAGCCGCGTCTCAAATGAGCACCGGACACTGTCCGGTGTACACCGGACAGTCCGGTGAATTTTAGTGCGCAGGCTCTGGAAATTTCCCGAGGGCGACGAGTTTGAGCTGAAGTCCTCTGGTGCACCGGACACTGTCCGGTGGCACACCGGACAGTCCGGTGCGCCAGACCAGAGGAGCCTTTGGTTGCTCCTTTGCCCTTTTGTTGAACCCAACACATGGTCATTTTATTGGCTAAGTGTGAACCTTTTGCACCTGTATAACTTGTACACTAGAGCAAACTAGTTAGTTCAATATTTGTGTTGGGCAATTCAACCACCAAAATTATTTAGGGACTAGGTGTAAGCCTAATTCCCTTTCAATCTCCCCCTTTTTGGTGATTGATGCCAACACAAACCAAAGCAAATATAGAAGTGCATAATTGAACTAGTTTGCATAATGTAAGTGCAAAGGTTGCTTGGAATTGAGCCAATATAAATACTTACATGATGCGCATGGATTGTTTTCTTTGTTTTTGACATATTGGACCATATTTGCACCACAAGTTTTGTTTTTGCAAACTCTTTTGTAAATTCTTTTCAAAGTCCTTTTGCAAGATAGTCAAAGGTAAATGAATAAGATTTCGCAAAGCATTTTCAAGTTTTGAAATTTTCTTCCTTTGTTCCAAATGCTTTTCCTTTGACTAAACAAAACTCCCCATCAAATAAAGTCTCCTCTTTTCCTTTGACTAAACAAAACTCCCCCTCAAATAAAGTCTCCTCTTAGTGTTCAAGAGGGTTTTTAAGACATCAATTTTGAAAATACTACTTGCTCCCCTTTAGAGCACAAAGAGATACCAATTTTGAAATTTTTCATCCGATTGACAAACATTAGTTTTAAAATTAGGGTGGTGGTGCGGTCCTTTTGCTTTGGACTCATATTTTCTCCCCCTTTGGCATGAATCGCCAAAAACGGAATTATTAGAGCCCTTTTAAGTACTTTCTCCTCCTTTGGTCATAAAATAAATGAGTGAAGATTATACCAACGTTGGAGAGTGATGCTGAGCGACGGCGAAGGATGAGTAGTAGAGCGGAGTGGAAGCCTTTGTCTTCGCCGAAGACTCCAATTCCCTTTCAATATACCTATGACTTGGTTTGGAATACACTTGAAAAACACATTAGTCATAGCATATAAAAGAGACATGATCAAAGGTATTCTTATGAGCTATGTGTGCAAGTTTAGCAAAAGAAATTCCTAGAATCAAGAATATTAAGCTCATGCCTAAGTCTGGTAAAAGATTGTTCATCAAGTGGCTTGGTAAAGATATCGGCTAATTGATCTTTAGTGTTAATGTATGAAATCTCGATATCCCCCTTTTATTGGTGATCCCAAAGAAAATGATACCGAATGGCTATGTGTTTAGTGCGGCTATGCTCAACGGGATTATCCGCCATGCGGATTGCACTCTCATTATCACATAGAAGAGGAACTTTGGTTAATTTGTAACCGTAGTCCCGCAGGGTTTGCCTCATCCAAAGCAATTGCGCGCAACAATGGCCTGCGGCAATGTACTCGGCTTCGGCGGTAGAAAGAGCGACCGAATTTTGCTTCTTTGAAGCCCAAGACACCAAGGATCTTCCCAAGAACTGGCAAGTCCTGTAAAGCCCTAAAATTTATATAAGGTAAAAAAATATATATAAAAAAACAATCATCAAAATAAGTGCTCATGATAAAATAATTGAAGTTTAGAGTTCACCGTCTCTAAAGTAAATTATTATAATAGGATAACATTAGCTAAATCATATCTTGATAAAGATTAGACACTTGAAAAATGTTTCTTATCAAACCAAAGGAAAATGACTTTTTGGTTATATCTTTTTAAATTGGTTACGCACTCAAAATAATATTTTATGTAACGAATGTGGTGTGTGTATGTCATTACCCAAATAAAATGATAATAATAAATAAAGTAATTAAATAAATAGATTAATGTAATCAGTGCCTATCATACTGGATTTTTTTTATGAATCTAAAATAAATGAAGGTTTGAAATTTAAACTTGAGTATGAATTGAAATTGGAATAGAAAACTGAAATGAAAAAGAAAAGGAAAATAAAAAGGACAGAAACCTCAGCTAGGTTGGCTTCCCTCCATTCGGCCCACGAAGGAATTTCCCCGCGGCCCAGTACTGCGCGCGCCTTGGGTCACTAACGATTGGGCTCCACTGGCCAGTCGCCCACCCGCGTTCGCTGCGCTTCGTTCGCTGGCGCGTGGGCCACGTTGTCAGCCTCCCCGGTCGTGTGGTGCTCGCCAATGACTGGTGGGGCTAGGCTGGCAGAACCCCCCCTTCCTCGCTCGGTCTCGAGCAGAAGCCATGGACGCCGCCATGGATTCTTCACCTGATTCAATGCCTATCTGATCCCTTCCCGGGTTCTCTCCTAGGATCCACGCACCGCTCGACCAACCCCTTCCCTGATTTTCTCGCTGCCAGTCCGGACGGTTCGGAGGGTAGCTAACAACTTCACCGCTGGCCGCGCGGACTTAACAAACGCCACGCGAAACCTCGCCGCGCATCTCGGATCCTTCAACCGGATGCATAGCGATCGATGGGGAAAGGTTGGCACTTTCCCTGGGTATAAAACCGGCCTCGCAGCCCCCATGGAACCCAGTCGGCCCACCGTGGACTGCTCGCTTCGTGCAGAGAGAAAACAGGAGTGCAGCGCCGCCGTCATTCGTTGCCGCTGCCGCCACTTGGTGTCTGTGGAGGGTTCGGGGTGTGCCGCTGGTGTGCCTGGATCGTGGTCGGGCAATACCTGGGTCGCTTGGGCCATCGGTGTCCGGTGAATTCCTCACCGACGATAGTGCTCCGCCGTGACGCCTCATCACGCCGTGGATCACTCCCTAGTCGCCATCTCTACCTACGGTGAGCCCCTAGTATATTTCGCCATGGTCCGAATTGTGCGTAGGGGCCTTCGAATGACGTTGTTGGGGCCCGGGTCGGCTGAATCGCGTGGCTCCGGCGAGGATCCGCCGTGACCTCGGGCGGCGCCGCCTCTGCTCAGGTGTTGGCATGGGGGAGGATAATGGGAGGCATCTGGCCGTCCGTCCCACTGTGATCGGCTAGGATTAGATATAGGCATACCCTTCGATGGATCAATCCCGGTCCGTTGATCTCGTGATTGATGGCCACGAATAGAAGTGTGAATAGGATGTTTGCGCCGTTGATTTCTGGATCGGATGGCCAAGATTTGATACCGATTCATAAAGTTCTCGATCTAATCTCGAGCGTCCAAGTTCAATCGTGCGGCCCATATTAGATCATACCTCTTCAGCCAGCGCATCTTGCATAAGAGACCCTCTAGTTTTCCAGATTCAACCCGCCGTCCAATGCGTGGGAAACCTGTGTCTGGGTTATTTTGCGAATTAAGCCCTGGCCTTTTGTTTATTCATGCGCTCGGTCCAGAACACTTAGGATATTCAGAAAACAATAAAGAAATAGATTTTTAGTATGAAAATAATTCTATAAACCTGTATAATTCATAGTTAATTCATTTTAGCTCCAAATTGAGTCATTCCAGTTGCAATAATTTTGTACTAATATTATCTATCAACTAGTAGCACTGTTTAGTCATGAAACTTGAATTAAAAATGTTCATTTGAGATTAATCTATTCTAAGTACCTAATAGCTTCAGAAATTCATAACTTAAAATCTATAACTCCAAAATTAATAATTCTTGTTCCTGTGATCTTATTTTAATATGTAGATTATTAATATGAATTTTTGCATATATGTTTGGTGTGATGTTAATTTTGCCTATACACTGTTTGTCTGTATTGCTACGTTTAGCGTGAGGTCACGAGTCACCTGAAGATCATCCTGGCACCTGGAATCTCAAGTCCCAGGCAAGTTGTGCCCTTGATCACTTCTTTTTACCCAATCATGTTCTAATTAATCATAATGATCTGCATAGGTTAATTTTGATGGGACCTAATAGGTTACCCTAGTTTGTCTATCTTTATACCTTGTTTACCACTGAACTTTCTGGGTAGTACTTGCTAGTGCTTTATGTGGTTTTGGGTATGAAGATACAATATTCATGATCACACTTTTATTATCAGTTGTTATTACTGTTCATGATAAGATCATTAAGTTAATTGGAAAATGGAGCGACCACCCGGGAAAACAGTGCTACCACAAGGGTTTAATGGGACGCCCTTGGCTGATTAATTAGGAAAGCTAGTGGAAGACTACCTTACCCGAAAGGGGCAAGGGCAGTAGGGGAGTAGTCAGTGTAGGGAGGCCCTCGGGAGGATTTTGCTGCGATGGCGGTCCTGCAAGGGATTCCTGCTAGGGAGGCCCTCGGGAGGATTTTGCTGTGATAGCGGTCCTGCAAGGGATTCCTGCACTGGAACTTCCTATAAACTGTAGCGGGTTTTCTGAAGCTAGTGGAACTTTGTAAAGGCCTCGTAGTGTTACCCCGCCTCACCTCCTCGGTAGAGGTGTATGGGATTGGCCGTCTCTTGGCAGATGGGTAACACGACTTGTGGGTAAAGATGCGCAACCTCTGCAGAGTGTAAAACTGGTATACTAGCCGTGCTCACGGTCGTGAGCAGCTCGGACCCTCACATGATTAATTTATGGAACTAAATTCAATTTGCCATATGCATTGCATCGCAGGTGATGTTGTTACTTTTGTTCTACTATTTAATTGGGTTGGTATTTACTTATACTTAGTAACTGCTAATAAAATTTTGACCAACTTTAAAAGCAATGCTCAGCTCTAACCATCTCCTTTGGTAAGCCTTACACTTCACGTGAGCTCCCACCTTTGGCGAGTTCATACACATTATTCCCCACAACTTGTTGAGCTATGAACGTATGTGAGCTCACTCTTGCTGTCTCACACCCCCCCACAGGTCAAGAACAGGTACCACAGGATGAGGCGCTTGGAGGATGCTGTGATGTGTTCGTGAGAGGTCTAGGCCGTCGTCTCCCAGTCAACTTTGGGTTGCTGGACCGTTGTCTCCTTATAATGTAATTATTTATTTATTTTGTACAGAACTCCTACTATATAGTAAAGATGTGACATTCGATCCTGTGCCATGATTCATCATATGTGTGAGACTTGGTCCTAGCACACCTGGTGATTATGTTCGCGCCCGAGTTTTGGACCCCTAAAACCCGGGTGTGACAGAAGTGGTATCAGAGGAATGTTGACTGAAGAACGAAACCTAGATAGAACTGGACAACCATTCTTTACTTACCTTACTTTGATTCTTTTCTAAACTTATCTTAATCTTTTCCTCATCTATTTCCGCTTACTCTGATTATTCTTACCTTTTTCCTTCTAAAGACAAATGTGGACTTCACACATTGAAATCCGGTGCCTAAAGTGACTTTTAAGAATAGGAGACCTACTCTTAGGAACAAAAACAAAATTATTTTTTTTAGGTATCTATGTGCTTGAATGTTTGTTCTTATGATACTTGTCTGATTTGGATCTTTGATTGAGTGGGATGAGTTGTGGAGTAGTGTCCACAATTGCATCTACATATACTTAGGCATATATATAACCAATCAAACTTAGATTGTCCCTCATTAAAAAAAATGTATGTAGCTTAACAGATCCATCTTATCTTAAAAGACTCTCTCTTATCTTCATAGATCCATTCTTATCTTAAAAGAATCTATCTTAACTTATCTTATCCTAACCACTTTGTTTATCTCACCTCAGAATAACAATCATGATCTAACCCAAATTAATTAGATCTTATCTAATCTAAAATAGTCATACCAATTTATTCTAGATCTGATCCAACCTAATAAGTTAATCTAACCTAATGAAGTCTAACCTTAAGTTGAGCTAACCTAAGGACAGTCACTCAACAAGTTAACACTAGTGAAATAAACTGGATCCAACTCCTATGAACATTGTTCTCCCCTCATGCGCTTAAACATAAATTAGTGCATTAGACCAACTCAACCGTGAGCATAAGAGCTAACCCAACCAATAGTGTCATGATAGATTGCATAATCTGTCTATCCCCACCTAACCCTAAACAAACTTTTGACCTACATCATGTAGTCTATCTCATCCACATCTATCTTAACCATATTCCCTAACCCGATGATATACTATCACCTAGAAGCAATGAGATCAAGAGCGGGTAAGAAAAGATCAACACCAACAAGGAAGATATAACAGATAAAGCGAATCTCGAGATGGAGCAAGACTTAAACATTTCGGATAAAGTCTTTTCCTTGCCATAATCTTTCTTACCTCAACTTGTTTGGTCTATATCCTACAAAATAAATAACTGGGTACTTATACTCTCCCAAACACCCACTAATGACTATAAAAAAATGAGACACTAGACTTTTGAAACAATTATAGACTAAGACTAAAAGTTGAAGTACAGACTAATTCTTCTATATCCCTTTTCTTATAAATCTCGTGGACAAGATTCTTTTAAGGGGGGTAGGATTTGTAAAGCCCTAAAATTTATATAAGGTAAAAAAATATATATAAAAAAACAATCATCAAAATAAGTGCTCATGATAAAATAATTGAAGTTTAGAGTTCACCGTCTCTAAAGTAAATTATTATAATAGGATAACATTAGCTAAATCATATCTTGATAAAGATTAGACACTTGAAAAATGTTTCTTATCAAACCAAAGGAAAATGACTTTTTGGTTATATCTTTTTAAATTGGTTACGCACTCAAAATAATATTTTATGTAACGAATGTGGTGTGTGTATGTCATTACCCAAATAAAATGATAATAATAAATAAAGTAATTAAATAAATAGATTAATGTAATCAGTGCCTATCATACTGGATTTTTTTTTATGAATCTAAAATAAATGAAGGTTTGAAATTTAAACTTGAGTATGAATTGAAATTGGAATAGAAAACTGAAATGAAAAAGAAAAGGAAAATAAAAAGGACAGAAACCTCAGCTGGGTTGGCTTCCCTCCATTCGGCCCACGAAGGAATTTCCCCGCGGCCCAGTACTGCGCGCGCCTTGGGTCACTAACGATTGGGCTCCACTGGCCAGTCGCCCACCCGCGTTCGCTGCGCTTCGTTCGCTGGCGCGTGGGCCACGTTGTCAGCCTCCCCGGTCGTGTGGTGCTCGCCAATGACTGGTGGGGCTAGGCTGGCAGAACCCCTCCTTCCTCGCTCGGTCTCGAGCAGAAGCCATGGACGCCGCCATGGATTCTTCACCTGATTCAATGCCTATCTGATCCCTTCCCGGGTTCTCTCCTAGGATCCACGCACCGCTCGACCAACCCCTTCCCTGATTTTCTCGCTGCCAGTCCGGACGGTTCGGAGGGTAGCTAACAACTTCACCGCTGGCCGCGCGGACTTAACAAACGCCGCGCGAAACCTCGCCGCGCATCTCGGATCCTTCAACCGGATGCATAGCGATCGATGGGGAAAGGTTGGCACTGACCCTGGGTATAAAACCAGCCTCGCAGCCCCCCTGGAACCCAGTCGGCCCACCGTGGACTGCTCGCTTCGTGCAGAGAGAAAACAGGAGTGCACCGCCGCCGTCATTCGTTGCCGCTGCCGCCACTTGGTGTCTGTGGAGGGTTCGGGGTGTGCCGCTGGTGTGCCTGGATCGTGGTCGGGCAATACCTGGGTCGCTTGGGCCATCGGTGTCCGGTGAATTGCTCACCGACGATAGTGCTCCGCCGCGACGCCTCATCACGCCGTGGATCACTCCCTGGTCGCCATCTCTACCTACGGTGAGCCCCTAGTATATTTCGCCATGGTCCGAATTGTGCGTAGGGGCCTTCGAATGACGTTGTTGGGGCCCGGGTCGGCCGAATCGCGTGGCTCCGGCGAGGATCCGCCATGACCTCGGGCGGCGCCGCCTCTGCTCAGGTGTTGGCGTGGGGGAGGATAATGGGAGGCATCTGGCCGTCCGTCCCACTGTGATCGGCTAGGATTAGATATAGGCATACCCTTCGATGGATCGATCTCGGTCCGTTGATCTCGTGATTGATGGCCACGAATAGAAGTGTGAATAGGATGTTTGTGCCGTCGATTTCTGGATCGGATGGCCAAGATTTGATACCGATTCATAAAGTTCTCGATCTAATCTCGAGCATCCAAGTTCAATCGTGCGGCCCATATTAGATCATACCTCTTCAGCCAGCGCATCTTGCATAAGAGACCCTCTAGTTTTCCAGATTCAACCCGCCGTCCAATGCGTGGGAAACCTGTGTCTGGGTTATTTTGCGAATTAAGCCCTGGCCTTTTGTTTATTCATGCGCTCGGTCCAGAACACTTAGGATATTCAGAAAACAATAAAGAAATAGATTTTTAGTATGAAAATAATTCTATAAACCTGTATAATTCATAGTTAATTCATTTTAGCTCCAAATTGAGTCATTCCAGTTGCAATAATTTTGTACTAATATTATCTATCAACTAGTAGCACTGTTTAGTCATGAAACTTGAATTAAAAATGTTCATTTGAGATTAATCTATTCTAAGTACCTAATAGCTTCAGAAATTCATAACTTAAAATCTATAACTCCAAAATTAATAATTCTTGTTCCTGTGATCTTATTTTAATATGTAGATTATTAATATGAATTTTTGCATATATGTTTGGTGTGATGTTAATTTTGCCTATACACTGTTTGTCTGTATTGCTACGTTTAGCGTGAGGTCACGAGTCACCTGAAGATCATCCTGGTACCTGGAATCTCAAGTCCCAGGCAAGTTGTGCCCTTGATCACTTCTTTTTACCCAATCATGTTCTAATTAATCATAATGATCTGCATAGGTTAATTTTGATGGGACCTAATAGGTTACCCTAGTTTGTCTATCTTTATACCTTGTTTACCACTGAACTTTCTGGGTAGTACTTGCTAGTGCTTTATGTGGTTTTGGGTATGAAGATACAATATTCATGATCACACTTTTATTATCAGTTGTTATTACTGTTCATGATAAGATCATTAAGTTAATTGGAACATGGAGCGACCACCCGGGAAAACAGTGCTACCACAAGGGTTTAATGGGACGCCCTTGGCTGATTAATTAGGAAAGCTAGTGGAAGACTACCTTACCCGAAAGGGGCAAGGGCAGTAGGGGAGTGGTCAGTGTAGGGAGGCCCTCGGGAGGATTTTGCTGCGATGGCGGTCCTGCAAGGGATTCCTGCTAGGGAGGCCCTCGGGAGGATTTTGCTGTGATAGCGGTCCTGCAAGGGATTCCTGCACTGGAACTTCCTATAAACTGTAGCGGGTTTTCTGAAGCTAGTGGAACTTTGTAAAGGCCTCGTAGTGTTACCCCGCCTCACCTCCTCGGTAGAGGTGTATGGGATTGGCCGTCTCTTGGCAGATGGGTAACACGACTTGTGGGTAAAGATGCGCAACCTCTGCAGAGTGTAAAACTGGTATACTAGCCGTGCTCACTGTCGTGAGCAGCTCGGACCCTCACATGATTAATTTATGGAACTAAATTCAATTTGCCATATGCATTGCATCGCAGGTGATGTTGTTACTTTTGTTCTACTATTTAATTGGGTTGGTATTTACTTATACTTAGTAACTGCTAATAAAATTTTGACCAACTTTAAAAGCAATGCTCAGCTCTAACCATCTCCTTTGTTAAGCCTTACACTTCACGTGAGCTCCCACCTTTGGCGAGTTCATACACATTATTCCCCACAACTTGTTGAGCTATGAACGTATGTGAGCTCACTCTTGCTGTCTCACACCCCCCCACAGGTCAAGAACAGGTACCACAGGATGAGGCGCTTGGAGGATGCTGTGATGTGTTCGTGAGAGGTCTAGGCCGTCGTCTCCCAGTCAACTTTGGGTTGCTGGACCGTTGTCTCCTTATAATGTAATTATTTATTTATTTTGTACAGAACTCCTACTATATAGTAAAGATGTGACATTCGATCCTGTGCCATGATTCATCATATGTGTGAGACTTGGTCCTAGCACACCTGGTGATTATGTTCGCGCCCGAGTTTTGGACCCCTAAAACCCGGGTGTGACAAGTCCCCGATGTGCTCTTCCTATTAATCTTACACCCTGCCCAATCGGCATCCGAATAACCAATCAAATCAAATGTGGATCCCCGAGGGTACCAAAGTCCAAACTTAGGAGTATAAGCCAAATATCTCAAGATTCGTTTTACGGCCGTAAGGTGTGATTCCTTAGGGTCGGCTTGGAATCTTGCACACATGCATACGGAAAGCATAATGTCCGGTCGAGATGCACATAAATAAAGCAATGAACCAATCATCGACCGGTATACCTTTTGATCCATGGACTTACCTCCTGTGTCGAGGTCGAGATGCCCATTTGTTCCCATGGGAGTCTTGATGAGCTTGGCATCCTTCATTCCAAACTTGCTTAGAATGTCTTGAGTATACTTTGTTTGGCAAATGAATGTGCCCTCTTGGAGTTGTTTGACTTGAAACCCTAGAAAATACTTCAACTCCCCCATCATAGACATCTCGAATTTCTGTGTCATGATCCTACTAAATTCTTCACATGTAGATTTGTTAGTAGACCCAAATATAATATCATCAACATAAATTTGGCATACAAACAAATCATTATCAAGTGTTTTGGTGAATAAAGTAGGATCGGCTTTGCCGACTTTGAAGCCATTTGCAATAAGGAAATCTCTAAGGCATTCATACCATGCTCTTGGGGCTTGCTTGAGCCCATAAAGCGCCTTAGAAAGCCTATAAACATGGTTAGGGTACTCACTGTCTTCAAAGCCGGGAGGTTGCTCAACATAGACCTCCTCCTTGATTGGTCCATTGAGGAAGGCACTCTTCACGTCCATTTGATAAAGCTTGAAGCCATGGTAAGTAGCATAGGCAATAATATGCGAATTGACTCAAGCCTAGCTACGGGTGCATAGGTTTCACCAAAATCCAAACCTTCGACTTGTGAATACCCCTTGGCCACGAGTCGAGCTTTGTTCCTTGTCACCACACCATGCTCGTCTTGCTTGTTGCGGAAGACCCACTTGGTTCCTACAACATTTTGATTAGGACGTGGAACTAAATGCCATACCTCATTCCTTGTGAAATTGTTGAGCTCCTCTTGCATCGCCATCACCCAATCCGAATCTTGAAGTGCTTCCTCTACCCTGTGTGGCTCAATAGAGGAAACAAAAGAGTAATGTTCACAAAAATGTGCAACACGAGATCGAGTAGTTACCCCCTTATGAATGTCGCCGAGGATGGTGTCGATGGGATGATCTCGTTGTATTGCTTGGTGGACTCTTGGGTGTGGCGGCCTTGGTTGTTCATCCTCCTTGTCTTCATCATTTGCATCTCCCCCTTGATTGTTGCCGTCATTTTGAGGTGGCTCATCTTCTTGATCTTCTTGTTCAACATCTTGAGCCTCATCCTCAATTTGAGTTGGTGGAGATGCTTGCATGGAGGAGGATGGTTGATCTTGTGGAGGCTCTTCGGATTCCTTAGGACACACATCCCCAATGGACATGTTCCTTAGCGCTATGCATGGAGCCTGTTCTTCACCTATCTCATCAAGATCAACTTGCTCTACTTGAGAGCCGTTAGTCTCATCAAACACAACGTCACAAGAAACTTCAACAAGTCCTGAGGACTTGTTAAAGACTCTATATGCCCTTGTGTTCGAGTCATATCCTAGTAAAAAGCCTTCTACAGTTTTAGGAGCAAATTTAGATTTTCTACCTCTTTTAACAAGTATAAAACATTTGCTACCAAAAACTCTAAAATATGAAATATTTGCTTTTTACCGGTTAGGAGTTCATAGGATGTCTTCTTGAGGATTCGGTGAAGATATAACCGGTTGATGGCGTAGCAAGCGGTGTTGACCGCTTCGGCCCAAAACCGATCCGGTGTCTTGTACTCATCAAGCATGGTTCTTGCCATGTCCAATAGAGTTCGATTCTTCCTCTCCACTACACCATTTTGTTGTGGAGTGTAGGGAGAAGAGAACTCATGCTTGATGCCCTCCTCCTCAAGGAAGCCTTCAATTTGAGAGTTCTTGAACTCCATCCCATTGTCGCTTCTAATTTTCTTGATCCTTAAGCCGAACTCATTTTGAGCCCGTCTCAAGAATCCCTTTAAGGTCTCTTGGGTATGAGATTTGTCCTGCAAAAAGAACACCCAAGTGAAGCGAGAATAATCATCCACAATAACTAGACAGTACTTACTCCCGCCGATGCTTATGTAAGCGATCGGGCCAAATAGGTCCATGTGTAGGAGCTCCAGTGGCCTGTCACTAGTCATGATGTTCTTGTGTGGATGATGAGTGCCAACTTGCTTCCCGGCTTGGCATGCGCTACAAATCCTGTCTTTCTCAAAATGAACATTGGTTAGTCCTAAAATGTGTTCCCCCTTTAGAAGCTTATGAAGATTCTTCATTCCAACATGGGCTAGTCGGCGGTGCCAAAGCCAACCCAAGTTAGTCTTAGCAACTAAGCAAGTGTCGAGTTCAGCTCTATCAAAATCTACCAAGTATAGCTGACCCTCTAACACTCCCTTAAATGCTATTGAATCATCACTTCTTCTAAAGATAGTAACACCTACATCAGTAAATAGACAGTTGTAGCCCATTTGACATAATTGGGATACGGAAAGCAAATTGTAGTCTAAAGAATCTACAAGAAAAACATTGGAAATAGTATGGTCAGGTGATATAGCAATTTTACCCAATCCTTTGACCAAACCTTGATTTCCATCCCCGAATGTGATAGCTCGTTGGGGATCTTGGTTTTTCTCATATGAGGAGAACATCTTTTTCTCCCCTGTCATGTGGTTTGTGCACCCGCTGTCGAGTATCCAACTTGAACCCCCGGATGCATAAACCTACAAAACAATTTTAGTTCTTGACTTTAGGTACCCAAACGGTTTTGGGTCCTTTAGCATTAGAAACAAGAACTTTGGGTACCCAAACACAAGTCTTGGAGCCCTTGTGTTTGTCCCCAACAATTTTGGCAACTACCTTGCCGGATTTGTTAGTTAAAACATATGATGCATCAAAAGTTTTGAATGAAATAGCATGATCATTTGATGCATTAGGAGTTTTCTTTCTAGGCAACTTGGCACGGGTTGGTTGCCTAGAGCTAGATGTCTCACCCTTATACATAAAAGCATGGTTAGGGCCAGAGTGAGACTTCCTAGAATGAGTTCTCCTAATTTTGCTCTCAGGATAGCCGGCAGGATACAAAATGTAACCCTCGTTATCCTGAGGCATGGGAGCCTTGCCCTTAACAAAGTTAGATAAATTCTTTGGAGGGGCATTAAGTTTGACATTGTCTCCCCTTTGGAAGCCAATGCCATCCTTGATGCCCGGGCGTCTCCCATTATAGAGCATACTTCTAGCAAATTTAAACTTTTCATTTTCCAAGTTATGCTCGGCAATTTTGGCATCTAATAAGGCTATATGATCATTTTGTTGTTTAATTAAAGCCATGTGATCATGAATAGCATTGATATCAACATCTCTACATCTAGTACAAACAGAAACATGCTCAACATTAGATGTAGAGGGTTTGCAAGATTTTAATTCAATAACCTTAGCATGTAACAAATCATTTTTAGTTCTAAGGTCGGAAATAGTAGCTTTGCAAACATCAAAATCCTTAGCCTTAGCAAGCAATTTTTCATTCTCAATCTTAAGGCTAGCAAGAGAATCATTCAATTCCTTAATCTTAGCAAGCAAATCATCATTATCATTTCTAAGATTGGGAATTGGAGTATCACAAACATGAGAATCAACCTTAGAAATTAATCTAGCATTTTCATTTCTAAGGTTGTCAATAGTGTCATGGCATGTGCTTAGCTCACTAGATAATTTGTTACATTTTTCTACCTCTAGAGCATAAGCATTTTTAACCTTAACATGTTTCTTATTTTCCTTGATTAGGAAGTCCTCTTGGGAGTCCAAGAGATCGTCCTTTTCATGGATGGCACTAATTAGCTCATTTAATTTTTCTTTTTGTTCCATGTTAAGGTTGGCAAAAAGGATACGCAAATTATCTTCCTCACCACTAGCATTATCATCACTAGAAGATTCATATTTAGTGGAGGAGTTAGATTTAACCTTCTTCCTTTTGCCATCCTTTGCCATGAGGCACTTGTGGCCGATGTTGGGGAAGAGGAGTCCCTTGGTGACGGCGATGTTGGCGGCGTCCTCGTCGTCGGAGGAGGAGTCGGTGGAGCTATCGTCGGAGTTCCACTCGCGGCACACGTGGGCATCGCCGCCCTTCTTCTTGTGATACCTCTTCTTTTCTCTCCTCTTGCCCTTCTTGTCGTTGTCCCTGTCACTGTCTCTTGATAATGGACATTTAGCAATAAAGTGACCGGGCCTACCACACTTGTAGCAAACCTTCTTGGAACGGGATTTGTAATCCTTCCCCTTCCGTTGCTTGAGGATTTGCCGAAAGCTTTTGATGATTAAGGCCATCTCCTCATTGTCGAGCTTGGAGGCGTCAATTGGTTGTCTACTTGGTGTAGACTCCTCCTTCTTCTCCTCCGTTGCCTTGAAGGCCACCGGTTGCGCCTCGAATGTGGAAGGTTTGTCAAGCTCGTTGATCTTCTTTGAGCCTTTAATCATGCATTCAAAGCTCACAAAATTCCCGATAACTTCCTCGGGGGTCATTAGTGGATATCTAGGATTACCACGAATTAATTGAACTTGAGTGGGGTTAAGGAAAATAAGAGCTCTTAAAATAACCTTAACCACCTCATGGTCATCCCACTTTTTGCTCCCGAGGTTGCGCACTTGGTTCACCAAGGTCTTGAGCCGATTGTACATATCTTGTGGCTCCTCCCCTTGGCGAAGACGGAAGCGACCGAGCTCCCCCTCGATCGTTTCCCGCTTGGTGATCTTGGTGAGTTCATCACCCTCGTGCGCGGTCTTGAGTAGGTCCCAAATCTCCTTTGCATTCTTCAACCCTTGCACTTTGTTGTATTCCTCCTTGCTTAAAGAGGCGAGGAGTATGGTTGTGGCTTGGGAGTTGAAGTGCTCGATTTGGGCCACTTCGTCCGTGTCATAATCCTCATCCCCTACAGAAGGTACCTGTGCTCCAAACTCAACAACATTCCATATACTTTTGTGGAGTGAGGTTAGATGAAATTTCATTAAATCACTCCATCTAGCATAATCTTCGCCATCAAAAGTTGGCGGTTTGCCTAATGGAATGGAAAGTAATGGAGTATGTCTAGATGTACGGGGATAGTGTAAGGGGATCTTACTAAACTTCTTGCGCTCTTGGCGCTTAGAAGTTACGGACGGTGCATCGGAGTCGGAGGTGGATGTTGATGAAGTGTCGGTCTCGTAGTAGACCACCTTCCTCATCCTCTTGTGCTTGTCGCCTTTCTGATGCGACTTGTGGGAAGAAGATTTTTCCTTCTTCTCCTTGTGGTGTGAGGAAGAAGATCTTTTCTCCTTCCGTTTGGAGGAGTCCTTCTTCTTCTCCTTCCTCTTGGTGCGGGACTCTTCCGATGAAGTGCTCCCTTGGCTCGTAGTGGGCTTGTCGCCGGTCTCCATCTCCCTCTTTGTAATACTCCAAAGAGCAATAATGAGAGTTGAGATAACCTCAATAGTTTGTGACCTCTACTTATCATTACATGTGATCAACCCTAGTTCAAAATTGGATAATTAAAACAAATAACTATTAAGATATATGCTACCAAAATATGCATCATGCAGGGTTTTCATGTTGTGTGCATTTTGTGACAACATAAAAAAAAAGTGTGACAAAAATATGTAGGAAAGTCCAAACTGAAATTTAAGTTCTAAAGGAAACCCTAGAAATTGAGGAAAGAGAGAAAAATACTACGCAAATGAGATAAAATAAATATATAAATAGGAATATATTTACCTTCCAGTAATATATGAATTAATACATTTCTTGATCATGGATGAATTTCATAACCGAATTCAAATTCAAATTTGAATTGTGAATAAAGAGAGAAGAAACCAAAAGAAAATAAAAAAAAAGAGAACCAGACTGTACACTTGGGCCAACTCCCCCTGTCCTCGGCCCACTCATTTTTTTTTCTCCTGCGCAGCCCAACCCAACCACTCCTGCGCTGGTACTACTTACAGCTTGGGCCCACGACCCATTCTCTCATCTCCTTTCCTGTGCGCGCGGACTCAACCTCCGCCCACTGACATATGGGCCACGACCGTCAGGTCTATCCTCCCCACGGAGATCTCGCTCGCCCGCTACAGCTCGCTTCGGTTGACCGCCCAACGGTCGCCGTGCATGGCGCACCGCCCGGTTCAATCTCCGCCATATGCGGCGGGATTCCCGCGCCTATCCGCTTGACCTTGCGAGCTGGGCACCGTCGATCGGTCTCCGCACATGGCATGTCAACCCACGAGTGCAATACCCCTGCCCATACACATAGGAATCCTCCCTCCTTGGTCTCGCTTCCCCCTAGATTTTGTGGCGCCGCCGCGGGACATGTTCCGCCGCCACCCATCAATCCACCGCACGTCGTTGCCAAAGCCTTGGGAAGCCATCTGGGGGAAACCGCCTCCGTCATTCATCGTCCACAATGCCGATGGGGCCTAGGGTCAATTGCTCGCTGGTGAAGATGCTTCGTCGGGGGACCGCACCGATCCGCAGATGGGGTATCGCCAGGCTATGCACTGGTATGCTCCCTTCTTGTTCGCGCCCAAAATTTCGCCCTCGTTTGCTCTCGGTAAGGCTCAGATCCGACCCTTGAAGCTCTGATGGGCACGTCACCGGCGGGGCCATGGTCACATCACCTTGAAGCTTCTTCGGCCACTACGAACTCGCCCTCTGTTCTCCTGGCCATGGAATTTGTGATCGATGACCTGTCCACCGTCGCGCGTGGGTGGTTCGTTGAACTCCATAGGCGGGTCCAAACCCGACGCCGTATCCATCTGTGCCTCCCTCGCCAACGTGTTCGTCGGCTTCAACCACTGGTAAGCCACCTCGATCCGGATCGCTCGGATTTCCTCTTTGCGTTGCACTGATCTCAGGAGCAAATGGGGGTGTGGATAGCGGTGGCGAGAGCGGGTCGTCGGGTCTGCCGCGGCCGGAGTTGTGGAGAGAGAGTGACGAAAGGTTGAAGATGAAATCTGGGCCATGGGATCTGCTGCCGATGGCGGGGATGGAATCTGGGGTGTGTTGGGTCCTTGGCCGTCCGATCAAATTTGGTAGGACAGGATTGGGGGAAAGGCGCGGGGCAATATGGGCCCTTGGATCAAGATCTCACGTGTAAGAATAGATCGCACCTTCATTAAATTATGGACGTCGATCTTTGATCCAACGGGTACGATTGTGTACCGGTTCGGGGTGGGAAGGATTTAATCTGAGCCGTCCAAACCTAATCCGATGGCTCTGAAACGCAGATACCCCTTCGCCGTGCCCATTTGCTAAAGAGCCCCTGGCAAATAAAAGAAATAACCCGCCGTCCGTAGGGATGTGGTTCTGAGTCTTAGGACGTTTTTCGCAGAAGTCCCTGTGTTTCTGTAAATATTGCGCCCAGTCCAGGAAATTAGAAAAATCAGGGAAAATGAAATAGGAATTTATTTTTAATGCAAAAATAAATACTAGAACTTATAAAATTCATAGAAAATTCATATGATATCCAAAATTACCCATTCCAGTTTCTAAAATTTTGTAAAATTATTCTCTATCACCCAGAGTCTCTGTTTTGGCATGAAAAAAGTAAGAAAATTTATTTCACACTTAATCCTATTTAAAACACATGAAACCTTTGAAAATTTATAACTTAAACTCTATAACTCCAAAAATTATCATTCCAGTTCCTATAATTTTGTATTAATATTGTTTAATACTTAGTGTCTCTATTTTAACATGAAAATGGTGTTAAAATTTATTCCTTAGCTAATCTCGTATCAAATACATAAAACCTTAGGAAATTCGTATCCCCTCCGTTTTAACTCCGATTTGATCCGTTCAAGTTGCGTTAGTCTCGTAGCAACGTGTAGATTATTATTATTCAGTTTGTTCTTATGTTTGGTGTGATGTTAATTTTATCTATACCATGTTTGTTTGTATTGCTACGACTAGCGCGAGGACTTGTGTCATCTGAAAAGCAAGTTGGTACTGGAATCTCAAGTGCCAGGCAAGTTGTGCCCTTGATTCACTTTTGTTACCCAATAATGTTCTTTATAATCATTTACCATGCATAGGATTAATTTTGATGGGACCCAATAGGTTTCCCTAGACTGTTTATCCTGTTTACCTTGTTTACCCCTGAATCACTTGGGTAGTTTATGCTATTGCTTTACGTGGTTTTTGGGTTAATATTTCATTATATCCATGTTCCAGTTATTTTGTTGTTCTATTTATGTTCATGTCAAGATCATTATGTTATTGTTAATTGGAACATGGAGCTTAACTTGAGAACCACGTGCCACCACAAGGGAGGAATGGGACCCCTTGGCTGACTAATTAGGAAAGCTAGTGGAAGACTACCTTACCCGAAAGGGGCAAGGGCAGTAGGGGAGTGGTCAGTGTAGGGAGGTCCCTGGTTGATTTTGCTGCGATGGCGGTCAGCCAGGAACCCTGCATTGGAATTTCCCATAAACTGTAGCGGGTTTTCGGAAGCTAGTGGAACTTTGTAAAGGCCTCGTAGTGGATCCCTAGCCATTCACCTTGGTAGTGTCTAAGGGCCTAGCTAACCCTGGCGACATGGGAAACACGACTTGTGGGTAAAGGGTACAACCTCTGCAGAGTGTAAAACTGGTATACTAGCCGAGCTCGCGGTCATGAGCGGCTCAGGACTCTCCGATGATTAAATTATGGAACCTAAACTCAATTTGTCATTTGCATTTGCATGGGATCTGTTATTAATTTTGTTCTATTATTTTATTATGGTTTGGTATTCACTTACACTTAGTAACTGCTAATAAAATTTGACCAACTACTTAAAAGCAATGCTCAGCTTTAACCTCTATTGTTGATCAGCCTTACACTTCATGAACTCCCACCTTTGGTGAGTTCATGCCACATTATTCCCCACAACTTGTTGAGCTATGAACGTATGTGAGCTCACTCTTGCTGTCTCACACCCCCCCCACAGGAGAAGAACAGGTGGTTCCAAGTGGAGTCAAGTATCGAGGAGTTTGATCTGATCTAGGTGGCGTTTCTCAGTCGACATTGGCGCCGACGATCCTTAGTTTGTTTTATCTTTATTACTTTATTTTGTAATAAGTCTTCCGCTATGTAATAAATACTCTGATGTTTTATGACATTTATCTCTATACACTCTGTTATTATATGTGTTGTCTTCTTGGCGCATGTATGAGATGCACCTGGCTTTGTTCCTTAAAGCCGGGTGTTACAGAAGTGGTATCAGAGGAAATGTTGACTGTAGGACGAAACCTAGATAGAAATGGACAACCCTTTCCTACTTATCTTATTCTGATTCATTCTACACTTACCTCACTCTGATTCTTTCTATACTTATCTAAATCCTGTCTCACCTTCTACTGTTCTACTTTGATCATTCTTATCTTTTCTACTCTAAGACAAGATGGATTTCACACCTTGGAATCCCTACCCTTATGACATTTCTAAGAGATAGGGAACCTAAGATGAAATCAAAATTATTCTCTCTATTAAAAATGTTGGTTGATTGTTCTGATGATAAATGCTTGATTTGCTTCTTTGATTGATTGAAACATTATAGTTGGGCATCTTAGCATGTACCACCATAAGGTAACGTATTAGCTTTAGTGGATAACACACTAATCTACTTAGCTAATAAATCCCCCGCAGTAACATTTCTCGTAATTACTCGCCTTGTCTACAATTCTTCCTTTATTACCCTGTATTTCTAACCCAGATGGACTACCCCTGTACTGTTAGAAGAGAGCAGTATAGACTTGATCCTTGGTAGGTCATGGTTAAGAAAGGCAAAGACAGTTTGTACATTGTGCTCCAAAGGAGAAAGATTTGAAGTTGAAGTTGTAGTAACTACCACCATCGGACTAGCGTCATTCTTAGTATATGAGAAGTTGGTGGGTGACAACATCCGTGCAGTTAGGGATTTTCTGGATGTCTTTCTAGAAGAGTTGTTAGGTATGCCACCAGATATGGAAGTTGAGTTTGTCATTGATCTCTTACCTGAGACTGCTCCTATTTCTAAACGGCCATATAGAATGTCCGTAGAAGAGTTGAAGGAGCTTAAGAAGCAATTAACGGAATTACAAGAGGTTGGGTACATTCGTTCGAATTCTTCACCTTATGGAGCGCCAGTTCTAATTGTACAGAAGAAAGAAGGATCGCAAGGGATGTGCGTGGATTATAGGTCCCTTAACGATATCACTATGAAGAATAAGTGTCCATTACCCCGCATTGAGGATTTACTTAACCAGATGAGAGGTGCAAGAGTATTGTCGAAGATTGATCTCCGACCGAGTTATCACCAAATGAAGATTTGGCCATCAGATATTCCCAAGATGGATTTCTCGACCCGATATGGATTATATGAGTTCACTGTTATGTCGTTTGGATTAACCAATGCACCAGCCTATTTTATGGATCTGAAGAATAAGGTGCCATTTCTTGGACATATCATTTCTAATGGTGGAATACCAGTGGATCCTGCTAAAGTCAAGGAGATAGTGGTGTGGAGCATACCCACTACGGTTACGGAGGACCGAAGTTTCTTGGGACTTGCAGGATATTATTGGAGATTTATTGAAGGATTTTCTAAGATTGCTAAGCTTATGACCTCGCTTTTGGTGAAGGAAAGAGAATTCAAGTGGGATGAGAAGTGCCAAGTATATACGGATCATAAGAGTTTGAAGTATATATTCACTCAGAAGGATCTCAACCTTAGGCAACGCCGTTGGTTGGAGCTTATTAAGGATTACGATTTGGAAATTCACTATCACCCGGGCAAGGCAAATTTGGTTGCAGATGCCTTGAGTCGAAAGGAGCATGTTCATTCAGCTGTTGTTGCCCAGCTACCCGATGAGATTGTTGAGGATTTTAGGAGACTTAACCTGGGGATAGTTGTTCACGCTGAAGGAGTTACTATTGATTTGGAACCTACTTTGGAGCAAGAGATCCGCAAAGGACAAATTGGTGATGCTAAGATAACAAGATATTAAGGATCTGATTACTAAGGTTCGAGGTCTGGAATTCACGGAAGATGAGCAAGGCACCGTATGGTTCAAGGACAAGATATGTGTCCCCGAGATTGAAAGCCTTCGTGAGACTATTTTAAAGGAAGCCCATGACTCGGATTGTGTGTTTACATGGAGTACCAAAGAAGATCGTTTTGGATAAGAGGATCATAGTTTACCCTCCAGATTCTGGATAAGTTTTCATGAGAATATGGATACGAAGTTGAATTTTAGTTCGGCCTACCATCCTCAGACTGATGGACAGACTGAAAGGACTAATCAAGTATTATAAGACATGTTGGGAGCTTGTACCCTTCAGCATGGTAGTAGTTGGGACAAGAGTCTACCTTATGCTGAGTTCTCATATAATAATAGTTACTAGGCCAGTCTGAAGAAGTCACCGTTCGAGATTTTATATGGCAGGAAATGCAGGACTCCTCTATTTTGGACCAGATTAGAGGAAGACAATTCTTTGGGCCTGAACTTATTCAAGAGTCAAAAGAGCTACGCTGATAATAGAAGAAGATCACTGGGATTTGAGGAAGGTGATCATGTGTACCCCAAGATGTCACCACTTCGTGGAATGAGGAGATTCAAAGTTAAGGGCAAATTGTCCCCTCGCTTTATTGGACCCTTTAGAGTTTTTAGGCGAGTTGGAGAGATGGCCTATCAACTCGAGCTACCTAATAATCTATCTGGTGAGCATAATGTTTTCCATATGTCTTAACTTAAGAAGTGCCTCCGTGTCCCTAAGGAACAATTACCAATGGAAGAGCTCAGTGTTCAGGGTGATTTGACTTACACGGAGTATTCGATCAAGATTCTTGACACTTTGATTCGAGTTACAAGAAATAAGGTATAAAGATGTGCAAAGTACAATGGAGCCATCATGGTGAAGATGAAGCTACTTGGGAAAGAGAAGGAGAGCTTCGCATAGATTTTCCCCATCTTTTCCCTCGTTCCTCCTAAATCTCGAGGACGAGATTATTTTTAAGGGGGGTAGGATTTGTAATACTCCAAAGAGCAATAATGAGAGTTGAGATAACCTCAATAGTTTGTGACCTCTACTTATCATTACATGTGATCAACCCTAGTTCAAAATTGGATAATTAAAACAAATAACTATTAAGATATATGCTACCAAAATATGCATCATGCAGGGTTTTCATGTTGTGTGCATTTTGTGACAACATAAAAAAAAAGTGTGACAAAAATATGTAGGAAAGTCCAAACTGAAATTTAAGTTCTAAAGGAAACGCTAGAAATTGAGGAAAGAGAGAAAAATACTACGCAAATGAGATAAAATAAATATATAAATAGGAATATATTTACCTTCCAGTAATATATGAATTAATACATTTCTTGATCATGGATGAATTTCATAACCGAATTCAAATTCAAATTTGAATTGTGAATAAAGAGAGAAGAAACCAAAAGAAAATAAAAAAAAAAGAGAACCAGACTGTACACTTGGGCCAACTCCCCCTGTCCTCGGCCCACTCATTTTTTTTTCTCCTGCGCAGCCCAACCCAACCACTCCTGCGCTGGTACTACTTACAGCTTGGGCCCACGACCCATTCTCTCATCTCCTTTCCTGTGCGCGCGGACTCAACCTCCGCCCACTGACATATGGGCCACGACCGTCAGGTCTATCCTCCCCACGGAGATCTCGCTCGCCCGCTACAGCTCGCTTCGGTTGACCGCCCAACGGTCGCCGTGCATGGCGCACCGCCCGGTTCAATCTCCGCCATATGCGGCGGGATTCCCGCGCCTATCCGCTTGACCTTGCGAGCTGGGCACCGTCGATCGGTCTCCGCACATGGCATGTCAACCCACGAGTGCAATACCCCTGCCCATACACATATGAATCCTCCCTCCTTGGTCTCGCTTCCCCCTAGATTTTGTGGCGCCGCCGCGGGACATGTTCCGCCGCCACCCATCAATCCACCGCACGTCGTTGCCAAAGCCTTGGGAAGCCATCTGGGGGAAACCGCCTCCGTCATTCATCGTCCACAATGCCGATGGGGCCTGGGGTCAATTGCTCGCTGGTGAAGATGCTTCGTCGGGGGACCGCACCGATCCGCAGATGGGGTATCGCCAGGCTATGCACTGGTATGCTCCCTTCTTGTTCGCGCCCAAAATTTCGCCCTCGTTTGCTCTCGGTAAGGCTCGGATCCGACCCTTGAAGCTCTGATGGGCACGTCACCGGCGGGGCCATGGCCACATCACCTTGAAGCTTCTTCGGCCACTACGAACTCGCCCTCTGTTCTCCTGGCCATGGAATTTGTGATCGATGACCTGTCCACCGTCGCGCGTGGGTGGTTCGTTGAACTCCATAGGCGGGTCCAAACCCGACGCCGTATCCATCTGTGCCTCCCTCGCCAACGTGTTCGTCGGCTTCAACCACTGGTAAGCCACCTCGATCCGGATCGCTCGGATTTCCTCTTTGCGTTGCACTGATCTCAGGAGCAAATGGGGGTGTGGATAGCGGTGGCGAGAGCGGGTCGTCGGGTCTGCCGCGACCGGAGTTGTGGAGAGAGAGTGACGAAAGGTTGAAGATGAAATCTGGGCCATGGGATCTGCTGCCGATGGCGGGGATGGAATCTGGGGTGTGTTGGGTCCTTGGCCGTCCGATCAAATTTGGTAGGACAGGATTGGGGGAAAGGCGCGGGGCAATATGGGCCCTTGGATCAAGATCTCACGTGTAAGAATAGATCGCACCTTCATTAAATTATGGACGTCGATCTTTGATCCAACGGGTACGATTGTGTACCGGTTCGGGGTGGGAAGGATTTAATCTGAGCCGTCCAAACCTAATCCGATGGCTCTGAAACGCAGATACCCCTTCGCCGTGCCCATTTGCTAAAGAGCCCCTGGCAAATAAAAGAAATAACCCGCCGTCCGTAGGGATGTGGTTCTGAGTCTTAGGACGTTTTTCGCAGAAGTCCCTGTGTTTCTGTAAATATTGCGCCCAGTCCAGGAAATTAGAAAAATCAGGGAAAATGAAATAGGAATTTATTTTTAATGCAAAAATAAATACTAGAACTTATAAAATTCATAGAAAATTCATATGATATCCAAAATTACCCATTCCAGTTTCTAAAATTTTGTAAAATTATTCTCTATCACCCAGAGTCTCTGTTTTGGCATGAAAAAAGTAAGAAAATTTATTTCACACTTAATCCTATTTAAAACACATGAAACCTTTGAAAATTTATAACTTAAACTCTATAACTCCAAAAATTATCATTCCAGTTCCTATAATTTTGTATTAATATTGTTTAATACTTAGTGTCTCTGTTTTAACATGAAAATGGTGTTAAAATTTATTCCTTAGCTAATCTCGTATCAAATACATAAAACCTTAGGAAATTCGTATCCCCTCCGTTTTAACTCCGATTTGATCCGTTCAAGTTGCGTTAGTCTCGTAGCAACGTGTAGATTATTATTATTCAGTTTGTTCTTATGTTTGGTGTGATGTTAATTTTATCTATACCATGTTTGTTTGTATTGCTACGACTAGCGCGAGGACTTGTGTCATCTGAAAAGCAAGTTGGTACTGGAATCTCAAGTGCCAGGCAAGTTGTGCCCTTGATTCACTTTTGTTACCCAATAATGTTCTTTATAATCATTTACCATGCATAGGATTAATTTTGATGGGACCCAATAGGTTTCCCTAGACTGTTTATCCTGTTTACCTTGTTTACCCCTGAATCACTTGGGTAGTTTATGCTATTGCTTTACGTGGTTTTTGGGTTAATATTTCATTATATCCATGTTCCAGTTATTTTGTTGTTCTATTTATGTTCATGTCAAGATCATTATGTTATTGTTAATTGGAACATGGAGCTTAACTTGAGAACCACGTGCCACCACAAGGGAGGAATGGGACCCCTTGGCTGACTAATTAGGAAAGCTAGTGGAAGACTACCTTACCCGAAAGGGGCAAGGGCAGTAGGGGAGTGGTCAGTGTAGGGAGGTCCCTGGTTGATTTTGCTGCGATGGCGGTCAGCCAGGAACCCTGCATTGGAATTTCCCATAAACTATAGCGGGTTTTCGGAAGCTAGTGGAACTTTGTAAAGGCCTCGTAGTGGATCCCTAGCCATTCACCTTGGTAGTGTCTAAGGGCCTAGCTAACCCTGGCGACATGGGAAACACGACTTATGGGTAAAGGGTACAACCTCTGCAGAGTGTAAAACTGGTATACTAGCCGAGCTCGCGGTCATGAGCGGCTCAGGACTCTCCGATGATTAAATTATGGAACCTAAACTCAATTTGTCATTTGCATTTGCATGGGATCTGTTATTAATTTTGTTCTATTATTTTATTATGGTTTGGTATTCACTTACACTTAGTAACTGCTAATAAAATTTGACCAACTACTTAAAAGCAATGCTCAGCTTTAACCTCTATTGTTGATCAGCCTTACACTTCATGAACTCCCACCTTTGGTGAGTTCATGCCACATTATTCCCCACAACTTGTTGAGCTATGAACGTATGTGAGCTCACTCTTGCTGTCTCACACCCCCCCCCACAGGAGAAGAATAGGTGGTTCCAAGTGGAGTCAAGTATCGAGGAGTTTGATCTGATCTAGGTGGCGTTTCTCAGTCGACATTGGCGCCGACGATCCTTAGTTTGTTTTATCTTTATTACTTTATTTTGTAATAAGTCTTCCGCTATGTAATAAATACTCTAATGTTTTATGACATTTATCTCTATACACTCTGTTATTATATGTGTTGTCTTCTTGGCGCATGTATGAGATGCACCTGGCTTTGTTCCTTAAAGCCGGGTGTTACACTCTTGGTGTGATCTCCTGACATCACTTCGAGCGATTAGGCTCTAATGAAGCACCGGGCTCTGATACCAATTGTAAGTCGCCTAGAGGGGGGGTGAATAGGGTGAAACTGAAAATCTCAAAAAATAATCACAACTACAAGCCGGGTTAGCGTTAGAAATATAATAGAGTCCGCGAGAGAGGGCGCAAAACAAATCGCAAGCGAATAATGAAGTGAGACACGCGGATTTGTTTTACCGAGGTTCGGTTCTCTCAAACCTACTCCCCGTTGAGGAGGCCACAAAGGCCGGGTCTCTTTCAACCCTTCCCTCTCTCAAACGGTCCCTCGAACCGAGTGAGCTTCTCTTTCTCAAATCACTTGGGAATCAAACTTCCCGCAAGGACCACCACACAATTGGTGTCTCTTGCCTCAATTACAAGTGAGTGTTTGATCACAAGAAAGAATGCCAAAGAAAAAGAAGCGATCCAAGCGCAAGAGCTCAAATGAACACTACAAATCACTCTCACTAGTCACTAGGGCTTTGTGTGGAGTTGGGAGAGGATTTGATCTCTTTTGGTGTGCTTTGCAATGAATGCTAGCTCTTGTATAGTGGTTGGAAGCTGGAAAACTTGGATGCAATGAATGGTGGGGTGGTTGGGGTATTTATAGCCCCAACCACCAAACTTGACCGTTGGTGGAGCTGTCTGTCGTATGGTGCACCGGACAGTCCGGTGCACACCGGACATGTCCGGTGCGACAGCCACGTCACCAAATAGCCGTTGGGTCAACCGTTGGAGCTCTGTCTCTGGGCCCACCTTGATGTCCGGTGGCGCACCGGACATGCACTGTAGAGTGTCCGGTGCGCCTGCTCCCACGTGCCTGACGACTGCGCGCTTCTGGCGCGCATTAAATGCGCCTGTAGGTGACCGTTGGCGCGAAGTAGCCATTGCCCCGAGGTTGCACCGGACAGTCCGATGTACACCAGACATGTCCGGTGAATTATAGCGGAGCAGCCTTTGCGAATTCCCGAGACTGGCGAGTTCCTGAGCCTTGTCTCAAATGAGCACCGGACAGTCCGGTGAGTTTTAGTGCGCAGGCTCTGGAAATTTCCCGAGGGCGACGAGTTTGAGCTGAAGTCCTCTGGTGCACCGGACACTGTCCGGTGGCACACCGGACAGTCCGGTGCGCCAGACCAGAGGAGCCTTTGGTTGCTCCTTTACCCTTTTGTTGAACCCAACACCTGGTCATTTTATTGGCTAAGTGTGAACCTTTTGCACCTGTATAACTTGTACACTAGAGCAAACTAGTTAGTTCAATATTTGTGTTGGGCAATTCAACCACCAAAATTATTTAGGGACTAGGTGTAAGCCTAATTCCCTTTCACAGCCCATCCCATAGGATGACCCAGTAGGAGGCCCGTCAGGTGGCCCGTGATACGTTTTGGTGTCCATGAGGATCGGGGGATATCTATTCCCCACACCCATCCCAAGTTCCTAGTACATGACATGCAACAATGAGACAGAAGGTAGGCCTCCAAAGCTTGTATGGTTAACAGTATGGTCTCAGAGACAAAACACATACAATGAGACCCCAAGGGGCTGGGTCAGTAGACCCGAAGCTATCTAAATACTCTTGAGCTTTTTTGTTTACCTATGCTTACTTGCAATTTGTCACACCTGGGTTTTGGGGCACCAAGACCCGGGCGCGAACATAATCACCAGGTGTGCTAGGACCAAGTCTCACACATATGATGAATCATGGCACATGATCGAATGTCACATCTTTACTATATAACAAGAGTTCTATACAAAATAAATAAATAATTACATTATAAGGAGACAATGGTCCAGCAACTCAAAGTTGACTGGGAGACGACGGCCTAGACCTCTCACGAACTCGTCACAGCATCCTCCATGCACCTCATCCTACGGTACCTGTTCTTGACCTATGGGGGGTGTGAGACAGCAAGAGTGAGCTCACATACGTTCATAGCTCAACAAGTTGTGGGGAATAATGTGCATGAACTCGCCAAAGGTGGGAGCTCATGTGAAGTGTAAGGCTTACCAAAGAGGATGGCTAGAGCTGAGCATTGCTTTTAAAGTAGGTCAAAATTTTATTAGCAACTACTAAGTATAAGTAAATACCAACCCAATTAAGTAGTAGAACAAAAGTAACAATATCACCTGCGATGCAATGCATATGACAAATTGAATTTAGTTCCATAAATTAATCATGTGAGCGTCTGAGCTGCTCATGACCGTGAGCACGGCTAGTATACCAGTTTTACACTCTGTAGAGGTTGCACATCTTTACCCACAAGTCATGTTACCCATCTGCCAAGAGACGGCCAATCCCATACACCTATACCGAGGAGGCGAGGCAGGGTAACACTACGAGGCCTTTACAAAGTTCCACTAGCTTCAGAAAACCTGTTACAGTTTATAGGAAGCTCCAATGCAGGAATCCCTCGCCTGACCGCCATCGCAGCAAAATCAACCCGAGGACCTCCCTACACTGACCACTCCCCTACTGCCCTTGCCCCTTTCGGGTAAGGTAGTCCTCCACTAGCTTTCCTAATTAATCAGCCAAGGGGTCCCATTCCTCCCTTGTGGTAGCACTGTTTTCCCGGGTGGTTCTCCATGTTCCAATTAACACAATGATCTTAACATGAACAGTAAATAACAACTGATAATAAAAGTATAATCATGAATAGTGTGTATCTCTATACCCAAAACCACATAAAGCAATAGCAGGTACTACCCAAAAAATTAGTGGTAAACAAGGTATAAAGATAGTCAAACTAGGGTAACCTATTGCGTCCCATCAAAATTAACCTAAGCAGATCATTATAATTAATTAGAACATGATTGGGTAAAAAGAAGTGATCAAGGGCACAACTTGCCTGGGACTTGAGATTCCAGGTACCAGGATGATCTTTAGGTTCTCAGGACCTCACAGTTATTCGTAGCAATACAAACAAACATGGTATAGGCAAAATTGACATCACACCAAATATAAGCACAAACTGAATAATAAGGATCTACGGGAAGCTACGAGATCGTGGGAACGAGAATCACTAAATTCGAAGTTACGGTTAAGGAGTTATGATTTATGTAAGATAAATGTGATTTAAATATTAAACTATATTACAAATTGGTTAATGTATATAATATGAGAGACCATTCTATAAATAATTAATTCAACCTTATTTTGAGTCATTACTTGATTATAAATCATCTTTTAGGCCTATAATATAGTTTTAAATTATGAATTTCTGGAGTTATTTAGTACCTATAATAGAGTAATTCAAGTGAATAGTTTTAAATTAAGTTTCATGGCTAAACAAAGGTACTAGGTGATAAACAATATTAAAACAAAATTAATGCAACTGAAACGGATCAATTTGGAGTTAAAACATATGAGATATGCACTAAACAATATTCTAGGTTATTTAGAATTAATTTTACACCTAAAAATGACTTTCAAGGGTTTATATGCAAAGTCTCCATTTAATTCTATTTTCTTTTCACTGAAAATGGACGGCGGGTTCTATTCTAAAGGAAGGTGGGGTTTCTTTTGCAAATTGGCGGCCGAAGGGATATTGTTGGGTCATGACCGTAGGATCACCCGCGTACGGTCAGGATCCCTGATTTATAATATCGATGCGTGAGACTCAACCGTTGGATCGAGGATCAAGAGTCCAACATGGTTCAGCCGAGGCGTTAAACCTCCATTTAATCTAGGCCACCAGTGGGTAGATCAACAGCTACCATGAGCCTCCGCTGACGATCAAATCTCCACTGTTAAACGCAACATCAACAGTACATGGCCAGCCCTGCTTCTCCGGTCCCAAGCCCAACGGCGCACAGAGTGCAGCCATGGCACAGCCGCCGGAATACGCTGATACGTACCCCGGCCACAATGGACGGACGGAAGGCAGAAGGGGCGGTAAGCGATCTCACTTTACGACGACACGTAGAAAGGGAAAGCGCAAGCAGCAACTCGTGGGGCCTAGGCGTGCTGCTCGGTTGCTCCCCAGCCAGAGGTGCGGTGGTTAGCAGCACGACGCGATTGTGAGAGAAACGACCAGAGCGCGAGAACAGGGTAGGCTTTATACTGCGGCGTGGGCAAGATCGCGATGGTGGTTGCCGAGATCCCCGCGCGGCCTCGGTGTTCTGTTTCACAGGAAGAAGACGGTCACCACGCAGGGCCCACACGTAAGCGACGCAAGCGCGCGTAGACGCGAGGACGCAGCCTGGCGCACGATCTCGTTCGCCAAAGACGCGGTGTCCATATGCACGCGCTGGCGAGCGGCTTCATCGCGACGGATTTGCATGCTATCGTCACACTTGACGTAAGTGCAGTCCCAGCCGATAGAAAAAAAGAAAACTACTGCCTATGTGAAATCTGCTCCTCGGCTAAGGTAGGCGGCCCATCTAGGTGAGGTCGGCTTCTTCTTTTTAATTTCCAATCAGTTTCTTTTCTTTTTTGTTTTTTCAGTTTTATTTTCTGCTTCAATTCACAAATTTCAAACTTAAATCTAAATTGAATTTTCAGATCCAAGTTAATATGCAATGACCAAAAAATATCCAGCATGATATGCAAGTCACATCTACATATATTGTTTTATCCATTTAAGCGGATGAAATTTAGTGGGAATAATTCATGCAAGATGTTTTACAATATTGATTATAAAAAAATTCAAACATATAGCCACATTTTATAAGTACAATAAAATAAATCTATAATCTTTACATATTTATTTGAAAGGATATAATTTTTTATGTAAACTCTATATTAAGATATAGTTTAACTTAATTATTTTTTTGCAGAATAGATCTTTAACACAAAGGATATTTCACATAAGAATTTTTTAGGTAATCTATTATTTGAAAACACATTTATTTGAATCACGATGAGTTTCCTAATTTATTCAGAATGTGATTTTAGAGTGTTACAAATTCTACTTTTTCAAATTTAAACTTATCTCAAAATTTTGAGTACACAGGTAAAAATGCAAGAACTCCCTCATGAGGTGCATAATTCTATATCCATTTATTTTGTTATTTGGCTAGCTTAATTCTATTCAATTGGACATTCAAAAGCATAAGAATCCCAATAATATCCAAAGGTTTCAAAAATCCCTAACACAATCTTAAATATATTTATTTATTTATTTATTTCATCATTATTATTATTATTATTTTTTCCTACCAATTTTGGGCTTTACACAATTTTATTCCCTTCATACTACGCAATTTCATGTAATAATGTGCTAGCACCATCGAGTGCAATGAGAAAGCAATATCATTACAGTGGACCTTCATATGACAAGCAAAAAGCTCCGAAGTTGTTCCTAATGAAACACAGAGCTTGACTCAGATCACCTAGTGAAGGTGAAAAAGCTCCGAAGTCGTTCCTAAGGGAATGCAGAGCTTGACTTAAATCACCTAGTAAAGGTGAAAATGCTCCAAATTCAATCCTAAGGGAATGTAGAGCTCGATCGAAGTTACCTAGTAAAGATGAAAAAGCTCTGAAGTTGTTCCTAAGGGGATGTAGAGCTCAAGTGTTTTCAATGCGCCAAAAACAAAAGTATAAAAAGACTCCAAAGTTATTCCTTAGAGAATGTAGAGTTAGAAATTCTACATACGCCGAAGGGGATATATACGAAGTTATATCAATTTTCAAAACAACTTCGAGTACCGAAGAAGATAATGAAGAGTATCGCCTTTGTAACGTGTGAAAAGAAGGGAATATGTTTTTCGCCTCTCGATCTTTCGTTTAATGGAGCCATTCCAATCATCAGCTTTAAACTATCACTAGAGACTTATCTATCTTATCTCCCATCTTATCTCCTATTCCATACTCTCTAGAGTGCAAAACAATATTTTGGGTGACCATACTGAATACTGTCTTATGAACTTTGACATTTTTTACCACCATTCTATAATAGAGTGAACATGCCAATAAAAACAACCTAAAACAGATAAACAAATAATAAAAATAAAAATAAAAATTCAATTATTCTTATAATAAATCACCAAGCCATACAAAAGAAGTAAATAATCTCTTTCTCAGGTGTCACAACCCAACCAAGTTATCGGGCCCAGGTACACCAATCCTTGCCTTCAAGGCCACAGATAGATATGTAAGCGAATCAGATAACTTACTCGGGGTGCCAAGTTTCGATGAACTCATTCACTTCCAAGGATCATTCACCCGTAGTTGCAAATATTACAATAATCAAACAAGAACATAAACTTTAAACGTAGGAGTTGAGTGGAAGACTTTACAATAAAGTAATCTACATTAACAAACTTTTAAGTATACAAACCAAGTAGTATTTTATTATTACATGCCCGAGATAGAGTCAAAGTGCTAACTTATTACATCACTTGGGAAGAAGTCATCTTCCCGCAGCACAAACATAATAAACATAAGTAAAAGTCTCTAGAGTGAGTTTAACAAAACTCAAAGGTGTTAATAGTCTCTCCTGCAACAACAATGGAATAAAACCCCGAGTATGCAATTACTCAGCAAGACTGACCCAACTAAAGAAAAGACTCTCAAGGACATTCTAGGTTGTTGGGAGTCAAGGTATAGGTTATCAATGTTCAATGACTCAAGTTTTGCATAACATCTTACTATTACTTGATCCTTAGGCCAACTTTTATTTTCCAAGTTAAGTGATTACCTTTCTCTAGATTTACCTGGTCTGGTTCAATCACTTGGCCTAGTCTAGCTTTCTTTTACATCATGTAGCCTTGTTTCATTCCTTATCTACGATGAGGGTCAAAGATCTAGTCTTCATATCCAAGAAGTATGACGATCTGAATCGATTAATACCCAGCTGGGGATCTCTAACCACACAACATATGTAGCACTTAACCCTTGCATATGTCAACTCGCACCCAGGTTTCTCAAGACCAGAATGGGTCCCCGCCAACCGAGAGCTCAGTACCCCACCATCCAGCCTCTTGCCAGGTGGATACACGATACTCTTGCCATTTCTCCACTCCAATTAAAGTCAGCCTTTCTGGTATTGGTCCAGCCGAGGCTAAGCTTACCCATGATGAGGCATGTGGCCAGTTAAAGGGTCCTAGATCAGTAGGCCAACAATCATTGCGGTCCTTAAGCAACACAGGCGGGCGACCTTTCCTGCTCAATGTCTGGTCTCAAATTATACTATTTCTAAAAACCCGGTACATGTTAGAGGTACCATGCTGAAATGATGAAGTCATCAAGGCCTTTGATACCTTCATCACTTCAAGCCCTTTTTCTTTGTAAAAACATGATTCATATATCAAAACATTTTGTTCCTAGTAAATAGCATATTAAGCAGATCTAGCTTTTCAAATCAGGTATCAAGGATGATAATCAATAGTTCAAGGAAGTTATGCAACAAAGGTTTAATCATTCAACTCCTACCACCTAATGCAGCATATAAGTGATAAAAGTTTTAAAACAGCAAGTAGGTGGCAAATGCACTGGGGCTTGCCTTGATGAGGAGGAGAGTCGAGCTCTTCTACCAAAATGTTGCAGTTGGCAGCAAAACCTACTAAAGTACCTTCGTAAGGACCTTCAGGCACACCTTCAATTGGAGAAGCTTCAGATTGTGGAACTGGCTCCTCTTTCACTTCCACTTCAAACTCTTCTTCTTGGTGTTCTACAAGTCAATCACAAGTATATGAATGCTCATGTAATGATATGCCATGAAAACTCTCACTAGGCAGATGTGGAAAGCTTAAATACTCTTAAATAAGCATATAGTGATTATACATTTAGTTCTAGGTTCCTTAATGTTGACCCAAAGTGATCAAACTAAACTTATTTCAAATAATCAGAGAACTAAATAGACTAAAGTTTACCAAACTAGTTTCTTAATATTCTATATGACTTAAATTTTATCTGACCCTAGATTAGTATCAAGGTTTAAGGTCTTAAATATCTATACTTAGCTAGTTTATTGTTCCCTAGGTAACTCGACTCTAAACAGGCTTAGATTTTTACTAGGAGCTATTCTAAGGGTATGTAATTTTTCCACAAATTTTTATGATTTTTGGACCTATGGTTTTATTTCTAAAATTCTTTTAAGTCTTCTAAGCGTACTTTTAAATGACCAAAAAATTACTTGCTGCTGCACAAATCTTAAAACTAAATTTTATAGGAAATATACAATTTTGTTGACTCTACAAAATTGGTTTCAGAATTTTATCATTTTTCTATATTTTCTGGTATATTTTACAAACTGCCAGCTAAAAGAAAAAGAAAAATCTTCAATAGTTTCTGGATCGAAAGACATCGGCCTGGCCCACGAGCACAGGGAAACCAGCCCCGTGCCGGCTGCCCGTGCCCACGCTGTGCGTTTTGTGTAGAGACCCTTGCCGGTTTGGTTAACTGTTTAAGAGGTCTAAGCAATATTCTCCCCTCTTACTGACAGTTGCACATAGGCCCTTTGGTTTCCTTCCATTTACAGACTCTGGTCCACGACGAACAACTCTCTGATCTGATGTCTGATTGAGGTGTTCTTTGCGGCCACGGAAAGATCTACAAATTATCTACGACTCATAGATAGACTTTTTATTTTTGAGGCCACTAAGACCATGGAAAACTGGCATGAATAGAAACTGTCGAATCTGCCATTCTGCAGAGACCAAATTCGAGATCAAAATCAAACCCCACATCTAATCCAACCTCTAATCCTTTAATCCCCATGATCCAAAACCTCCAAAAACACTTAATTACAGGGAGGAACAAGGATCCCATCCTTACCTAGGGTTTCCCCAAGAAAATCTGCAAGAAGAGATGGGGATAGAACATCTCCTTGGTCCTCTCTTCCTCTTCAATCCAGCATGCTCCTTAGTCCTTCCCTTCTCGATCCTTGCTGTGTGGAGGAGATTTAGAGGGAGGAGGAAGCAGTGGAGAGGGTAGATGTAATACCCAATTTGTAATAGATAATAAAAGAGGAGAAAAGTTATTTTCCTATATTTTATGTGTGTGTCGAATCTACTTATCATCACATGTGAACACCATATTCAAAAACAAATAATTAATAAAAGAATATATGCCATTAAATTATGCATCATGTTGGTTTTTATTTTGTGCGCATTTTATGACAAAAAATATAAAAAGAAAATATATTAATATTCAAATTTGGGAATTTAACCTTAATTTTCAAATTAGGGTTTAGAGAAGAGAGGGAAATTCTATACAAAAATAAAGAAATATGTATAAAAATATTTGGGCCTTCCATATTATTGGACTCAAATTGCACATTTAAAATGAATATAAATTCACATTTAAAATTGGATTCAAATTTAAATTCTAGAAATTAAAAGAGAAGGAAAAGTAAGAGGGAAATAAAAAGAAAAAGAAAAAACCTTGTACTGGGCCGTCCCCACTCATTTCGGCCCACCAGAGCGTTGACCCACACGATCCAGCTGGAAGACCTCCACGCGCTGACCAGCGGACCCTGCATGTCGGTCACACACGCACGCGCCAGCCATTCTCTCTTCCGCTGTGTGGGGACCCCACGCCAGAGACCGTGGGCAAGGTCATGTGCTTCTTCCCCGAGGAAATCGCGCGCGCGCAGCGGAATACCGAGATTCCTGGGAGCTATGGGGGCGGTCGGACTCTCTGAGCGGCGCGGCATTTGACCCGGCGCCATACCCCCCTGCTCTCCATTAAATAGCGTTGTCCGTCCTTCTCGCGAGCCAACCACCAAGCTCACCTCCGCCGCCACTATCGAACTCGCGAACCGTGGGCGCTGAGAAATCCGGGGAGCACTCTAATGCTGTGCCGTGACCCTAGAAGCTTCGGCCGCCGTCAATATTCCCCGCCGGTGTCCTACGCAAGCTCAATTGGTTGCTAGAATCCCTCCACCGTGGTGTCTCTGCCGTGTGCCATGGCTGCTCTCTCCTGTAATCCATCTCTGGTGAGTAGGCCCTGCATGGTATTCACTTTGGCCTTGTGGTAGTATAGCACCTATTGGATTTGGGTTTTGGGCACTGGAACTCATAATCCACCGTCTTCGGCGAGGGCACCGCCGCGCGGCTCTGCTGGGGGGGGAAGTTGCCCTCGTGCCATTGGATCTCCCAGCGACAGCTACTTCACGGAGTAAATCAGTGCTGTCGGATGGGGATCAGACGGGTGTTCGAGCGCCTCGGTTATTTTTGATCTAGTCCGTTGATCGAGCATCCGATGGCTGTGATCACGCGCTAGTGTATAAGAACAAGGATCTAATCCTAGCCATAGACATAGGATCGTTCGGCCCTGGTCGTAGCATACCCCTTCGTGGGTGGTTTTCCATATGAGCCCTCAAGTTTTGATGAAACAACCCGCCATCCGCACGGGATTAAGCCTGAGTCTTTAGAGAAATTGTGCTAAGGCCCTTGCCTTTCTCAGATTTAATGCGCCTAGTCCAGTGTTGATTTAAATTGAATAAGTGAATTGAAAAATAGATTTTTAATATAAAATAAGTGCTAGAATTTGTTTATTCCATGGAAAATTCATATGAACTTCAAATTAACCCATTTCAGTTTCAAAATTTTTGTAATATTATTCTCTATCACTTAGAGTCTCTGTTTAGTCATGAAAACAGTAAGAAAAATAATTTCTCACTTAATACTATTTAAGCACATAAAACCTTTGGAAATTCATATCTTAAAATCTATAACTCCAAAATTAATGATTCCTGTTCCTAGAATTTTATGTTAATGTGTAGGTTATTATTATGTAATTTGTTTACATGTTTCGTGTGATGTTAATTTTCTCTATATATTATGCTTGTTTGTATTGTAGCGAGTAGAGGAGACTGTGACTGAGGATCCTGGTGACCAGCAGATAGAAGTAGCTGAGCAGGAGCTCATCGAAGGCAAGTTTTGCCCTTGACCACTTTTATACCCAATAATGTTATTTAATATCATTTACTCATGCATAGGTTCAATTTTGATGGGACCCAATAGGTCACCCTGGACTGTTTATCCATTTTACCTTGTTATCCCTAAATCACTAGGGTAGTTTTGCTATTGCTTTACATGGTTTTGGGATAAAATTTCATTTACATCCATGTTCCATTTATTTTGTTATTCTATTTATGTTCATGTCAAGATCATTAATGTTAATTGGAACATGGAGCTTAACTTGAGAAACACGTGCCACCACAAGGGAGGAATGGGACCCCTTGGCTAACTAATTAGGAAAGCTAGTGGAAGACTACCTTACCCGAAAGGGGCAAGGGTACTAGGGGAGTTGCATGCAAGGAGGTTCTTGGGTTGATTTTGTTGCGATGGCGATCAGACGGGGGATTCTTGCAAGTGCTCTTCCCATAAATTGTAGCGGGTTTTCGGAAGCTAGTGGAACTTTGTAAAGGCCTCATAGTGGATCCCTAGCCATTCACCTCGGTAGTGTCTAAGGGTCTAGCTAACCCCGGCAACATGGGAAACATGACTTGTGGGTAAAGGGTACAACCTCTGCAGAGTGTAAAACTGGTATACTAGCCGAGCTCACGGTCATGAGCAGCTTAGGACTCTCGCATGATTAATTTATGTAACTTAAATTCAGTTTTGTCATTCGCATATGCATGGGATTATTTATTAATTTTGTTCTATTACTTTATTTAAGGTTTGGTATTTACTTACATCTAGTAACTGCTAATAAAATTTTGACCAACCAATTAAAAGCAATGCTCAGCTTTAACCCCTGTTGTTGATTAGCCTTACACATCACATGAACTCCCACCTTTGGTGAGTTCATGCCCACTGGTTTCCCCACAACTTATTGAGCTATGATCATGTGTGAGCTCACCCTTTCTATCTCACACCCCCACAGGAGAAGAACATGTGGTTCAGGAGGAGCTACCAAGCGAGGAGTTTGATCTGATCTAGGTGGCATTTCCCCAGTTGACATTGGCGCCAAGGATGATCCTTAGTTCGTTTTATATTCATCTTTTATTTTGTAATAAGACTTCCGCTATGTAATAAATACTCTGGTGCTATTGTGACATTTATCTCTATACACTCTGTTATTATATATGTTGTCTTCTTGGCGCATGTATGAGATGCACCCGGCTTTGTTCCTTAAAGCCCGGGTGTGACAGAAGTGGTATTAGAGGAAATGTTGACTGTAGGACGAATCCTAGATAGAAATGGATAGACCCTTACCTACTTATCTTACTCTGATTCATTCCATACTTACCTTATCTTGATCCTGTCTCACCTTTTGCTATTTTACTCTGATTACTCTTATCTTTTCTACTTTAAGACAAGATGGATTTCACACCTTGGAATCCCACAGCTATGATCTTTTTAAGAGATAGGGAACCTAAGACAAAATTAAAACTATTTTCTCTATTTAAAAATGTTGGTTGATTGTTCTGATGATAAATGTCTGAGTTGCTTCTTTGATTGATTGAGATATTATAAATGGACATCTTAGCATGTACCACCATAAGGTATTGAGTTATCTTTAGTAGGTAAAACATTAATCTGCTTAGCTAACAAATCCCCCAAAGTAACATGATTCGTAACTACCTGCCTTGTCTACTTTTATCTCTTACCATATGTTTCTGACTCAGATGGTCAATACTAGGAAGGGTGGTGGAATTGATCTACCTCCCAATCGACACACTTGGAGGATATTTAGACAACCACAACAACAACAACCACAACCAGCAGAGATGGATCCTCCACCATCGCCTCCACCAGTCAGAGTTGACCCACTGGTTGCAGCTCAGATGAGGATGATGCAACAAATGGCAGACACTATGGCAGATATGCATGCTCAGATGTAGCAAGAATGCCAGGAGATGCGCCAAGAGCGGGAGGAGATACGTCGAGAGCTGCGCTAAGAACGAGAAGAGATACGCCAGGAAAGGAGGGCGCAGCAGCAACAGCAACAACAATAGCAACATCAACAAGCACCACTGCCTCCACCTCCACCACCAGTTCACCCCAGGACAAGCACCGAGAGTTTATGAGCCATAATCCACCGGCATTTGCTAGTTCTCCTGATCCACTAGACGTAGATGATTGGCTGAAATCTGTGGAGAAGATGTTGATAATTACCCAATGCTCTGACCGGGAGAAGGTTCTATATGCTTTTGATCGTCTGACAGGTCCTGCTGCTGATTGGTGGGATTCATATACTACTGCCCACGATGCTGCTGATACTATCACATGGACGGAGTTTGCTACTTAGTTCAGGAACTACCACATACTGGCTAGACTAATGAAGATTAAGAAGAAATAATTTCTATCGCTGAAGCAAGGAAGCATGTCAGTCAGCGAGTATCGTGACAAGTTCATTCAGCTCTCCAGATATGCTCCGGATTAGGTTGCCGAAGATGAGAGGAAGTAGGAACACTTTATTGAAGGACTCAATGGACCTCTGCAGTATGCTCTTGTGGCACATACGTTTCCATCATTCCAGAGGCTACTTGACAAGGCCCTAGCTATTGAACACAAGCGTGTTCAGCTGGAGATTTGAAGAGGAAGGCTATATCCCAAGGACAAGGAAGCAGCAGTGTTCGTCCTCGCTATAGTCCACCCTAGGGCACACCAGTTCGCACTAGTGGAGGCCAACGCCCAGTTCAATAATCACCTTAGAGGACTCCACCAACTCGTCAGGCTACCCCCACTGGCACTCCGACGAAGTTTTCAAGACAGAGTGCAAGCACTATTTGCTTCAAGTGTGGGAAGACTGGACATTATGCAAATGTTTGCCCATAGAGGAATGCTACTACCCTAGTTCAGAATAAGCAGCAGACTCCAGGATCTGACAAGGGATACTCTATTGCTAGGGTTAATCAAGTCAGCATCGATGCTACTCCTGATGGTGCTGACATCGTACTTGGTATGTTTTACATTAATGCAATTCCTGCAATAATGCTATTTGATTCTGGTGCTACACATTCATTCATGTCTGCTCAATATGGCCACACAAATGAGATACCACTGCTAAATATGAGAAAACCAATGATAGTAATTACACCTAAAGGGCCTGTTGAGGCAAATCATATGACACATAGATTGACTTTAAAAATTATGGGAAGGGAATTTGGAGCTACTGCTATAATATTAGAGGCAAGTAGTATAGATCTGATCCTTGGTATGTCATGGTTAAGAAAGGCAAAGGCCATTATAGCATGTGGTAGGGGTACGGTAGAACTCATTAGCCCTAAAGGAGAAAGATTTCAAGTTCAAATTGCAGTAACCACCTCTTCCAGACGTGCGATGTTCTTTATAGCTGAGGAGTTTGTTGGTGACAACATCCATGTGGTTAGGGATTTTCCGGATGTCATTCCAGAGGAGTTACCAGGGATGCCACCAGATAGGGAAGTTGAGTTTGTAATTGATCTTCTACCTGGAACTGCTCCTATTTCTAAATGGCCATATAGGATGTTCGTAGAAGAGTTAAAGGAACTTAAGAAACAGTTAACGGAGTTACAAGAGGCTAGGTATATTCGTCCGAGTTCCTCACCATGGGGAGCGCCGGTTCTTTTTATACAGAAGAAGGATGGAACACAACGGATGTGTGTGGATTATAGGTCCCTTAATGATGTTACTGTGAAGAACAAGTATCCGTTACCCCGCATTGAGGATTTATTTGATCAGATGAGAGGTGCTAGGGTATTCTCGAAAATTGATCTCCGATTGGGTTACCATCATATGAAGATTAGGCCATCGGACATTCCCAAGACTGCTTTCTCGACTCGATATGGATTATATGAGTTCACGGTTATGTCATTTGGACTCACTAATGCACCAACATATTTATGAATTTGATGAATAAGGTGTTTATGGAGTATTTGGATAGATTCGTTGTAGTATTCATCGATGATATTCTTATTTATTCCAAGAGTGAAAGTGATCATGAGGAACATCTAAGATTGGTGCTATAGAGGCTGCGAGATAATCAACTCTACGCCAAGTATAGCAAATGCGAGTTCTGGATTAACGAGGTGCCATTCCTTGGACATATCATTTCTAATGGAGGGATATTAGTGGATCCTGTTAAAGTCAAGGAGATTATGGCATGGAGCATACCCACTACAGTTACTGAGGTCCGGAGTTTCTTAGGACTTGCTGGCTATTATTGGAGATTTATTGAAGGATTTTCTAAGATCTCTAAGCCTATGACCTCGCTTCTGGAGAAGGGAGGAGAGTTTAAGTGGGATGATAAGTGCCAAGATAGCTATGATCAATTAAAGAAGAGATTGATGTCACCACCAGTGTTGGTTATGCCAGATCTGCAGAAGGGATTTGACATTTATTGTGATGCATGTGGCCAAGGCTTGGGATGTGTGCTCATGCAAGAAGGACATGTGATCGTCTACGCGTCTCGTCAGTTGTGGAAACATGAGTTGAACTACCCACTCATGACTTAGAGCTGGCAGCCGTAGTGCATGCACTTAAGATATCGAGACATTATATCATGGGAACCAAGTGTCAAGTGTACACGGATCATAAGAGTTTGAAGTATATATTCACTCAGAAGGTTCTCAACCTTAGGCAACGCCGTTGGTTGGAACTTATTAAGGATTATGATTTGGAGATTCACTATCACCCGGGCAAGGCGAATTTGGTTGCAGATGCCTTGAGTCAGAAGGAGCACGTTCATTCAGCTATTGTTGCCCAGCTACCCGATGAGATTGTAGAGGATTTCAGGAGACTTAACTTGGGGATAGTTGCTCACACTGAAGGAGTTATTATTGATGTGGAAGCTACCTTGGAGCAAGAAATCCGCAAAGGACAGATTGGTGATGCTAAGATACAAGAGATCAAGGATCTTATTACTGAAGGTAGAGGTCCGGAATTCACAGAGGATGAGCAAGGCACCATATGGTTCAAGGATAGGATATGTGTTCCTGATATTGAAAGCCTTCGTAAGACTATTTTAAAGGAGGCCCATGACTCGGATTATTCTATTCACCCTGGTAGTACCAAGATGTATCAGGATTTGAAGCAGAAATATTTGTGGTATGGATTGAAGAGAGATGTGGCTGCACATGTGATTATGTGCGATGTGTGTCAAAGAGTTAAGGCTGAACACCAGAGGCCAGCTGGACTATTACACCCACTTAAGATACCCGAGTGGAAGTGGGAAGAGATTGGTATGGATTTCATTACTAGATTGCCTCGCACCCAGAAAGGATATGACTCTATATGGGTGATTGTGGATAGATTGACTAAAGTAGCTCACTTCATTCCTGTCAAGACTACTTATAAAGGTTCTCAGCTGGCAGAGTTATATATGCTTGGATTGTGTGTTTACATGGAGTGCCAAAGAAGATCGTGTCTGATCGAGGTTCACAGTTTACCTCAAGATTTTGGATAAGCTTTCATGAGAATATGAATACAAAGTTGAACTTTAGTACGGCTTATCACCCTGAGACTGATGGACAGACTGAAAGGACTAATCAAGTATTGGAAGATATGTTGAGAGCTTGTGCCCTTCAGCGTGGAGGAAGTTGGGATAAAAGTCTACCTTATGCTGAGTTTTCATATAATAATAGTTATCTGGCCAGTCTGAAGATGTCACCTTTTGAAGCTTTATATGGCAGGAAGTGCAGGACTCCTCTATACTGGGATCAGACTAGAGAAAGACAGTTCTTTGGGCCTAAACTGATTCAAGAAGCAGAAGAACAAGTCCGTATAATTCGAGAGAATTTGAGGGTAGCTCAGACTAGGCAAAAGAGCTATGCTGATAATAGAAGGAGACCACTGGAATTTGAGGAAGGAGATCATGTGTACCTCAAGGTGTCACCACTTCGGGGAATGAGGAGATTCAAGGTTAAGGGCAAATTGTCCCCTCGCTTTATTGGTCCATTCATGATCTTTAGGCGAGTTGGGGAGATGGCATATCAACTCGAGTTACCTAATAGTCTATCTGATGTGCATAATGTATTTCATGTGTCTCAACTTAAGAAGTGTCTCGGTGTCCCTGAGGAACAGTTACCAATGGAAGAGCTTAGTGTTTAGGGTTATTTGACTTACACGGAGTATTCAATCAAGATTCTTGATACTTTGACTAGAGTTACAAGAAATAAGGTGATAAAGACGTGCAAAGTGCAATGGAGTCGCCATGGAGAAGATGAAACAACATGGGAAAGAGAAGAAGATAGATTTTCCCCATCTTTTCCCTCGTTCCTCCTAAATCTCGAGGACGAGATTCTTGTTAAGGGGGTAGGATTTGTAATACCCAATTTGTAATAGATAATGAAAGAGGAGAAAAGTTACTTTCCTATATTTTATGTGTGTGTCGAATCTACTTATCATCACATGTGAACACCATATTCAAAAACAAATAATTAATAAAAGAATATATTCCATTAAATTATGCATCATGTTGGATTTTATTTTGTGTGCATTTTGTGACAAAAAATATAAAAATAAAATATATTAATATTCAAATTTGGGAATTTAACCTTAATTTTCAAATTAGGGTTTAGAGAAGAGAGGGAAATTCTATACAAAAATAAAGAAATATGTATAAAAATATTTGGGCCTTCCATATTATTGGACTCAAATTGCACATTTAAAATGAATATAAATTCACATTTAAAATTGGATTCAAATTTGAATTCTAGAAATTAAAAGAGAAGGAAAAGTAAGAGGGAAATAAAAAGAAAAAGAAAACCCCCTGTACTGGGCCGTCCCCACTCATTTCGGCCCACCAGAGCGTTCACCCGCACGATCCAGCTGGAAGACCTCCACGCGCTAACCAGCGGGCCCTGCATGTCGGTCACACACGCACGCGCCGACCATTCTCTCTTCCGCTGCAGTGTGGGGTCCTCGCGCCAGAGACCGTGGGCGAGGTCAGGTGCTTCTTCCCTGTGGAAATCACGCGCGCGCAACTGAATATCGAGATTCCTAGGAGCTATGGGGGCGGCCGGACTCTCCGAGCGGCGTGGCGTTTGACCTGGCGCCATACCCCCTGCTCTCCACTAAATAGCATCGTCCATCCTTCTCGTGAAGCCAACCACCGAGGTCACCTCCGCCGCCGCTGTCGAACTCGTGAACCGTGGGCGCTGAGAAATCCGGGGAGCACTCTAGTGCTGCGTCGTGACCCTAGATGCTTTGGCCGCCGTCAATTTTCCGCGCCGGTGTCCTGCGCAAGCTCAATTGGTCGTCGGAATCCCTCCATCACTTTGTCTCTGCCGTGTGCCGTGGCTGCTCTCTCCCGTAATCTGTCTCTGGTGAGTAGGCCCTGCACTGTATTCACTTTGGCCTTGTGGTAGTATAGCACCTATTGGATTTGGGTTTTGGGCACTAGAACTCGGAATCCACCGTCTCCGGCGAGGGTGCCGCCGCGGGAGGGTAGCGCCACCGCGTGGCTCTGCTGGGGGGGGGGAAGTTGCCCTCGTGCCGTTGGATCTCCCAACGACGGCTGCGATTAGACCGTAGATGTACCGCTTCACAGAGTAAATCAGTGCCGTTGGATGGGGATCGGACGGGTGTTCGAGCGCCTCGGGTATTTTTGATCTAGTTAGTTGATCGAGCATCTGATGGCTGTGATCGCGCGCTAGTGTATAAGAACAAGGATCTAATCCTAGCCGTAGACGTAGGATCGTGCGGCCCTGGTCGTAGCATACTCCTTCGTGGGTGGTTTTCCATATGAGCCCTCGGGTTTTGATGAAAACAACCCGCCATCCGCACGGGATTAAGCCTCAGTCTTCTGAGAAATTGCGCTAAGGCCCCTGCCTTTCCCAAATTTAATGCGCCCAGTCTAGTGCTGATTTAAATTGAATAAGTGAATTGAAAAATAGATTTTTAATATAAAATAAGTGCTAGAATTTGTTTATTCCATATAAAATTCATATGAACTTCAACTTAACCCATTCTAGTTTCTAAAATTTTGTAATATTATTCTCTATCACTTAGAGTCTCTGTTTAGTCATGAAAACAGTAAGAAAAATAATTTTTCACTTAATCCTATTTGAGCACATAAAACCTTTGGAAATTCATATCTTAAAATCTATAACTCCAAAATTAATGATTCCTGTTCCTAGAATTTTATGTTAATGTGTATATTATTATTATGTATTTGTTTACATGTTTGGTGTGATGTTAATTTTCTCTATATACTGTGCTTGTTTGTATTGTGGCGAGTAGAGGAGATTGTGACTGAGGATCCTGATGACCAGCAGATAGAAGTAGCTAAGCAGGAGCTCATTGAACGCAAGTTGTGCCCTTGACCACTTTTATACCCAATAATGTTATTTAATGTCATCTACTCATGCATAGGTTCAATTTTGATGGGACCCAATAGGTCACCCTAGACTGTTTATCCATATTACCTTGTTATCCCTGAATCACTTGTGTAGTTTTGCTATTGCTTTACATGGTTTTGGGATAAAATTTCATTTACATCCATGTTCCAATTATTTTGTTATTCTATTTATGTTCATGTCAAAATCATTAATGTTAATTGGAACATGGAGCTTAACTTGAGAAACACGTGCCACCACAAGGGAGGAATGGGACCCCTTGGCTAACTAATTAGGAAAGCTAGTGGAAGACTACCTTACCCGAAAGGGGCAAGGGCAGTAGGGGAGTTGCATGCAAGGAGGTTCTCGGGTTGATTTTTCTGCGATGGCGATCAGACGGGGGATTCTTGAAAGGGAAATTTGCCCTTGAGCAATTTCTATAAGTATTTTGGTGATTAGATGCCCAACACATATTAATTGAGTCTTTATGTGTTAAATGTGAGAAAAGTGCAAATCAAAGTACAAGGTATGTTTCTAGACTTAGTATATTATTTTGTATACTAATGTGTTTGTCCAAGTGCTAGAAATAGGGCCAAGAGAAAAAGTAATGCAATAAAAAGCTTGGCTGTGTGCAACCAAACTCCAGCTCGGCCTGGCACACCGGACTGTCCGGTGCGCCAGGCTGGTCAACGGTGAAGTGGCCGCTCTCGGGAATCGATGGAGTCGTATGGCTATAATTCACCGGACTGTCCGGTGAGTCATCCATGACAAACTCGTCGCTCTCGGGAAAAGGAAAAAGGGCGACGTGGCTAAAATTCATCGGACTATCCGGTGGTGCACCGGACTGTCCGGTGAGCCAACGGCGCTCAGGCCAATAGTCGACCGCGCGATCAATGCGCGACACGTGGCCAACCCCAATGGTCGGCTGATGCACCGGATTGTCCAGCGTGCATCGAACAGTGTCCGGTGCACCAACCGATCCCGAGAAGCAATGGTCGGATGCTCCCAATTTGGAAGGAGATCGCGCACCGGATAAGCTACAGTGGCTGTCCGGTGGCACACCGGACTATCCGGTGCGCCACTCGACAGAAGGCAAGGATAGCCTTCCATGTTGATCTCCAACGGTTTCTAGCTGCCTTGGGGCTATAAAAGGGACCCTTAGGCACATGGAGGAGAACACCAAGCTTACAAGAAACATTCTAAGACTCCCAGACTTCGCCTCCACGCACTTGATCGATTGTGTTAGTGATTTGAGCTCTGTTTGAGTTGCGTACTCCCTGTGCTTTGTTTTGAGCTCAAGTCTTGGCTTGCGTGCGTGAGTGTGCTGCGAATTTGAGTCTTGCGTGTGTTGCTCTCCCTCTCTCACTACTGTGATTCTCTTGTGACAAACTTGTAAGGGCGAGAGGCTCCAATCTGTGGAGATTCCTCGCAAACGAGAGAAAGACTATAAGGAAGAAAGCCGTGGTATTCAAGTTGATCATTGGATCGCTTGAAAGGGGTTGAGTGCAACCCTCGTCCATTGGGATGCCACAACGTGGAAGTAGGCAAGTGTTACTTGGCCGAACCACGGGATAAAAATCGTGTGTCTCATGTGTTGCTTCTTGTGATTGCTTTGTTCGCACGAGCGTGTTCCATAGCCACTTGATTTCACTAACTCCTTAACAATCAAGTTTGTGGCTATTTAGTGCTTAATTTTACAGGATCACCTATTCACCCCCCTCTAGGTGCTCTCATTTGGTATCAAAGCCGTACTCTTCATTTAAGGGACTAACCGCCCAAAGAGATGGATCCTAAGGGTAAGGGGATGGTGATTAACGACAAGGAGAAGGAGTCCTTCCTCAATGAGCCAAGAGACGACAAGCCTACTGACTCCGACTCGAGTCACAAGAAGAGGGACGGGAAGAAGAAGAGACACATCAAGAAGATCATCTACTACGACAGCGATGCATCTTATTCTTCACCAAGGGACAACGACGACGACCCCTCATCAAAGAAGAAAACGGTCAATCAAAACTATTCTTTTGATTACTCTCACATTCCCTATAATTCAAATGCACATCTTCTTTCAATTCCCCTTGGAAAACCTCCACACTTTGATGGAGAGGACTATTCATTTTGGAGCCATAAAATGCGTAGTCATTTATTCTCTCTCCATCCTAGCATATGGGAAATTGTAGAAAATGGGATGCATTTTGATAGCACTGATAATCCTGTTTTTATAAATGAGCAAATCCATAAAAATGCCCAAGCTACTACTGTCTTGCTAGCTTCACTTTGCAGGGATGAATATAATAAGGTGAGTGGCATGGACAACGCTAAGCAAATATGGGACACCTTCCAGATACCTCATGAGGGAAACGACGCCACTATGATCACAAAGATGGAACTAGTGGAAGGCGAGCTAGGGAGGTTCGTGATGATCAGGGGAGAGGAGCCAACTCAGACCTACAACAGGCTCAAGACCCTGGTCAACAAGATTCGAAGCTATGGAAGCACAAGATGGACAGATCATGATGTCGTCCGACTCATGCTAAGGTCATTTACTATAATTGACCCCCATCTTGTGAATCTTATTTGTGAAAACCCTAGGTACACCAAAATGACGCCCGAGGAGATCCTCGGAAAATTCGTAAGCGGGCGCATGATGGTTAAGGAGGCAAGATATGTAGATGACGCCTTGAACGGTCCACTACCCATCTACGAGCCACAGCCCGTTGCTCTCAAAGCAACAAGCAGCAAGGAGGCGCTACCAAGCAAGGTAGCTCAAGTGGAGGCTGCCGGACTCAACGAGGACGAAATGGCGCTTATCATCAAGCGCTTCAAGACCGCGCTTAAAGGACGCAAGGAGTACCCCAACAAAAACACAACAAGGGGAAAGCGCTCCTATTTCAAATGCGGTAAGACTTGTCATTTCATTGCACAATGCCCCGATAATGATAATGACCAGGGACAAGAAAAGAGCGGGAAGAAGGAAAAGAAGAAGAATTACAGGAAGGTGAAGGGCGAGGCGCATCTAGGAAAGGAATGGGATTCTGACTGCTTGTCATCAGACTCTGACGATGAAGGACTTGCTGCCTCGGCCTTCGACAAGTCTTCACTCTTCCCCAATGAATGCCATACATGTTTTATGGCCAAGGAAAGGAAGGTACATGTTTGAGATACCCCTAAGTACACTTATTCTAGCGATGAGGAATCATCTGATGATGAAGTAGATTACTCTGATTTATTTAAGAGGTTAGATCGAGCTAAAGTAGAGAAAATTAATGATTTAATCGATGCTCTCAATGAAAAAGATAGATTGCTAGAAAAGCAAGAGGATATATTATGAGGAACATGACAAATTTGTTAGTGTGCAAAAATCTCTTGCTTTAGAAATTAAGAGAAATGAAATGCTATCTTCTGAGTTATCTGTTTGCCATGAATCTGTCTCTAGTTTAAGGAGTTTAAATGATGAATTAAATACTAAGCTAGAGGAAGTTAACAAAACTAGTTCATGTGTAGAGCATGTTGTTATTTGTAATAGATGTAAGGATTTTGATGTTGATGCCTATGATGAACATCTTGCTTCTATTACTAAATTGAATAATGAGGTGGCAAGTCTTAATGCTCAAATTAAGACTTGCAAAGTTGAATTTGATAAATTAAAATTTGCTAGGGATGCCTACACTGTTGGTAGACACCCCTCGATTAAGGATGGACTTGGTTTTCGAAAGGAAACCAAGAACTTAACAAGCCAAAGGGCCCCCGTTCTCAACAAGGAGAAAGGGAAGGCCCCTATGGCTAGTAGTTCCCAAAAGAATCATGCCTATATTTATGATAGGAAATATTCTAGGAATGCTTATAATGATAGATGTTATGATCGTGCTTTTAATGATTCACATGGTATGTTTGCATCTAGTTCCACTCTTCTTCATGGTAGAAGTAGGCCTAGGAGAAATCATGTTGTGCATCATGCGTCTAGGAAAATGTGCAATGAACCTTTTACCATCTACCATGCTTGCAATACTTCATTTGTGCTTTCACGTAAGAACACAAAAGTAGTTGCTAGGAAGTTGGGATCCAAATGCAAGGGACACAAGACTTGTATTTGGGTTCCAAAAGTTATTGTAACTAACCTTGTAGGACCCAACAAGAGTTGGGTACCTAAAACCCAAGCTTAAATTGCCTTGCAGGTGTAACACCATAAAAACCATCAATTAAAATAATAAATTTAGTTATTATATTAATTAGGGTAATAAAATTTTTAGTGTTTAATTGTTCATTTGCATCGTTTTCTTTGCATGCACTTGATTGATTATCGGATGATTGTTGTTTTCCTTTTAAAAAGAAATCTTAGTAATTAATCAATAATTAAGAAAAATAATAATTATTAGTCTAAAAATGAGTATTTTGTTTATAAACATTTTTGGCGAATTTTTATAAATTTTTGAGCTCTTTAAATAAGCGTTTCGGAATTAAAAAAAAAAAACTAAACCTACCGGCCCACTAGGGGCCCATGCCCCAAAACCCTAAACAAACCTACACGCGCGCGCGGCCAGGAAATCCCATTCCCAGCCGCCGCCTCCCTCACGTCTCTCCCTCACCTCACGTCTCTCTCTCCCTCACCTCTCTCTCTCTCTCGCTACTCTCTCTCTCTCTCTCCCGTTTCTCTCCCTCCCTCGCCGCTCTCTCTCCCCAGCCGCTCGGCTCCCCGCGCGCGAGCCCAGCCGTGCGCCGCGCGCCCTGCTGCCATCGCAGGCGAGCCGACGCCCCTTCGCCGAGCAGCCAGCCCGCGCACGCGCGACCCGAGCCGCCGCGAGCCGCCGCGACGCCGGGCCCACGCCTCATGCCGACGGCCGTCTGCGCGACGTCGAGGCCAAGCCAGGCGGTCGGCCGTGCAGCCCCGCGCAAGCCGACGCGAGGCATTGAACCGACGTCCGTTCGTTTGTGTGCAGAGTTAATACATCGTCGTTAATGGAGCATGAACTCGTCTGTTACTCCTTCTCCCATTTCTCCCCATTAAGAGCAGAGAACCGACGCCATTATTGGCCAGTGAAGGACGCCGGCGCCTCTCCCTCTCCCTGGCCGACCATACATCTACCTCCCTCTCTCTATAAATGGCAGCAGAGGTCTCCCCTTCCTGTCCACTCGAATTTTCCTCTCTCTCTAGCACTCCCTGCTCCTCGCTAGTGCCGTTGCCATAGTCCGTCGCCGGAGCGTGCCGTTCGTCGCCGGAGTTCGCCGGAGTTACGCCATCCACTGTCCGTAGTCGAGCCCCGCTCTCCGTCGATCCGTCCCCGTCACACGCACGAACCCGAGGTTGTTGGCGACCCGAATTATTTTGTATATTTTATAAATTACTTTTGATTCGATTCATGAGTTGTATATTTTGTTTGTTGTAATATGAACACATGTGGGTTTGATTTATGTGTATGTGAGCGTTATGGAATTGTTTGGTAGATTCATGCGATTATTAGCACCGTGTTATGTCATGTTAGTCGTGGCGTTGGATTTTTGGATTAGAGAAATATGACAACATTTAGTAGTCACTTTGGCAATAAAATGCTAGATAGGAATTTTTGTAGTTAAATTTGGTCACGATAAATTTTAGAAACTACTTGGAGAATTATAGGTGCATTTTTGATGGATTAGAAAATGGTATAGAACTCATGTCATTTGAATATTATAGGATTTTTAGATGATTTATCTAATTATTTTATTAGCATTTTTTTTAAAGAAAAGGGGAAAATATCACCGGTAGTGTGGTAAATGGATTTTTACTAGTTAAATAATCATGTTCGCAAATTGAGCACTTAGATTTTTGGATTAAACAAAATACTAGTTTATGTCAGGATATCCTCACTTGTTTTATAAAAAGTACAATTAGTAGTTTATGTAGATTTTTAGAATATTAATATTATTCATTCTTGCTACACTAACTAATTTGAGTTAGAAAATGTATTGATTTATTTAGTATTAATAGATAAATAAGTATGTGTTCGCCGTTGCTTACATTATGATTCTGACTTATAGACAAGACTCGCACGCTCATGCGCAATATATTTATATTGGTTATTCGCTAAGAAATAGTAAATATTTTATTGACGTTGAAACAATATAGTCCAACGTAATCTAAATAGTAGAGATAAAAATTGTAGTTTAAGTTAGTTCTTTAATACTATGGTTATGTGATTTATAAATAATATTTTAACAATTGATATAATTTCCTTTTAGAAAGAAAGACTAAAACTAGAATGTGACCCGTGTTTTACGATAGAGATAATTATTTAGTAAATAAACTAGATTCCCTAGAATTTGGGTTAAAGTTGTATCTATGATTTTAAATGAATTTATATAGTATGCATATCCATAGTCGAATTGTCATACAAGTTTTCTAGTAAGATAATGAAACAAAGTAGTTAGTCATAGCAAATAAAATGATCGTTGATATGGTTAAGATTTATAGGGTAGATACAAATCATGTTTTGCATTCCTTCTTATAAATGTGATTTGTTTAAATGTATGTTTTATTGTATGATGTATGCTTCACCTATGTAATGGTGTATGTTTATTTATTGGTGAATGTTTTCTTTTGTATGTACGATGTGCGACGCTATTAGAAACTGATTGTGTGGTAGAGGACCCAAATACGTTTGAAGACGACACGCAGGACGATTTTGTGCAAGGCAAGTGGATTCTCCCTCTGCATACTCTTTTTGTACCCAGTCATTGCATTTAATAATGTTTACTTTTGATATACTGCATAATTTGATGGGTTTCACCTAATTAAGGATTTCCTAGATTTACTACCTGTATTCCTTGTTTAACCTGGGGAAATAATTAAGCTGTGCGAGATTTACGCTACTGCTCAACCTAATAATTTCTTAATGTCACTCATTAATTGATTTTAATGTTCCAAAGATTTAATTGGCAATTATGGCATTAACCCGATGGTTAAGATAACTGCATTGCAAATTTAATTGGAACATGGAGTGACCACCCAGGATAACAGTGCAACCACGAGTGCTATCATGGCTCTGGCTTTGGTAATTAGCTCTACATGCTTAGTGCCTAGCAACCTTACCTGAAAGATGGACAAGAGGGGGAGCGGTAGGTGCTGGCAGCCCACGTTAACATGGGGTCGTATTCTTGGCTAAGGTACTTCACCCAGGGGGCCACCACCATCGTCTTAGAAACCTTAGCGGGTTGCTTTGTATTAAGTGTGTTTTGTGAAAACCTCATAATGGATCCCTAGCCATTCACCTTGGCAGTGTCTAAGGGTCCGATCAACCCGGGCTAGATGGGATACATGGCTTGTGGGTAAAGTTGTACCCCCTCTGCAGAGTGTAAAACTGATATATCAGCCGTGCTCCCGGTTATGAGCGACCTGGACTCCTCACATGATAATTGAACTTAAAGATGGACATAAATTGAGATCCGATGATCTGCCCACAGTTTGCTTAAGTGGTTTCACTTAAGTGTTTTTTTGTTATATTCATATTCCTTTGTTAAATTGGGATATTTGGGATTCACTCTTAATAGTAAGACAGGTGTTGATAATAAAATATTGACCAACTAAAATGCTTACTGCTTAACCTTAGCCTCACCTTGTTATACCTGCATTAATTTTTCCCCCACTTGCTGAGCCCCGACCATAAGTGAGCTCACCCTTGCTAATATTTTGATCAGAGGGTGATGCTGGAGACTTTGATGGAGAATTTATCGACGAAGAATTCTAAGTCTAACGATGCGCCGGTCAACTTCCTGTGGAAGATTGCCCAGTTGTTTATTTCCGCTCTACTTTGATGTGATACTTGTTTAAGACACTATGTCTCAGATGATGTAATAAAGTTTATACTCTTTTTACGCCTTTATTGCATTGTCTTTTGATATATTACACTTGTGACGTCAACATATGTGTGGAAATGGATCCTGGCACACATATGGTATGCGCTCGATTCTACCCCCTGGAATCGGGTGTGACAGAAGTGGTATCAAAGCTATGCTGACCCTAGGTCGTTAGATTAGTTAGAAATGGAAAGCCTAGTTGTTCAAAACTTGCTAATTTCATTCCTACAAATTCCTTTATCAGTCTTACCTCTTTGAAATTCAACTAAGTTGACTCTTCTCTTGTAGATGGTTCGCACTCTTCAAACCACTCGCGTCAACACCAGCTACGCCCCTCAGCCCCAGCAGATCCCGGCCTACCCAGTGGTAGTCGAGGATGCTCCAGCAAACCTTCCTCCCGTCCGAGTGGAGAACGTGATCAACCTGGAGGACAGTTCGGAGGAGCAGCTGCCGACCCCCACCCCGTTGGCCGAGTCCCTGGCCTTCGCAGCTGCGTCATCGACGTCAGCATCGCAGGCACCAGCCTTCCAAGCACCTGCACCTGGAGGCGACGACCCCGATGACTCCGGAGACGGCGACGACGAGGATGACGACGACGACGATGATGGAGAGGACGAACACGTCCACGAGGAAGCTGACTACGCCCAGGAGGACCACTTCATGGGGATTGGTCCAGTTGTCGAACATTATACATCAATGTTCGAAACAGGGCACTTCCCCAACCTGCTGCAGGCAGTGCTGCACGAGCTAGGAGCCTACGTCCGCCCCCTGTACGAGACGAGGCGAGTGAGCGAGCCTCCCCGGGCTTGCTATTACATCACTCGTATCCATGTCAGGGTGATGGATGCAGGTGACAGGGGATTCAGGACTCTGTCTGCTCACGAGTCCCTGATACCACTGTCCACCTACGCTGCCTCTGTCAGCGACGCTGCCCGTCGGACCCTGTGGTCGCTTAGCCACACCTACCGGCAGCAGCTGCAGAACACAAGGTTCAGGCATCTCCCTCAGCGCCTGCGTGGAGAAAGCCAGACCAACATTGTCCCAGGTGAACCTGGTGAGGATCGCCTCAACACCCTAGCTGGTGTAGTGGCCGATCTCAACACCGACCTGGACAGTGCCACTCTGGACCTCTACAGTGTGCACTTGGAGCTGGAGAACGCCCACGCCAGGATTGCAGCCCTGGAAGCCCAACTGCAGGGACTGAATCCGCCAGAAGCTCAGGTTCCCGCCGTGGCGTTGTCTCCTCCCCGCAAGAGGCTGCGCTACGGAGAGGCCGGATCAGTCACTAGGCTGCTTTAGGAGTTTTGAGTCATGATGTAATAAGTTATACTTCGCGTTAGACGATGATACTCTCTTTATGTTATCATATTAATAAATATCAACCATGTGATGGTGATTGATTGAAATGTATGATTTGGATCTTTGTTTGAGTGCTATGGTCTTATGGAACGATGGCCATAAGAACATATAAAATTTGTAAAACTTAAGCTATTTTCCCTCTTGAATCTTTTCTACTCCTCACTTTTCTAAGGACTTCACTTCCTAACAAATCAGATGGTGAACCAACGTCAAGGACCTAACAACCGGAACCAGCGTGGACAACAAGCACCACCACCACCGCCACCACCTAATCCCAACATGGAGCAGTTCATCGCCGCCCAAATGCAGATTCTGCAAGGACTCACTGCTGCAGTTCAACAATTGCAACAGAACCAACAGAATCAGCAACCCCAGCAGCAGCAATATGCACCCCCGGCTAGAGATAAGCACCGGGACTTCATGAGTCATCACCCGCCAACTTTCTCTCATGCGGTTGATCCTTTGGATGCCGATGACTGGCTTAAGGTTATCGGAAAGAAGTTGGACATCACTCAGTGCAACGACCGGGAGAAGGTCTTGTACGCCTCGGGAAGACTCGAGGGAGCTGCGTCCGATTGGTGGGATGCCTTCACAGCGGCACATCCCAATGCTGACACAATAACCTGGCAGGAGTTCCAAGAGAACTTCCGCGCTCACCACATTCCTTCGAGAATCATGAAGCTGAAGAAGAAGGAGTTTCTTTCCCTTACTCAAGGGAATATGTCTGTCAGTGAGTATCGTGATCGCTTCACTCAGCTTTCACGTTATGCCCCTGAGGAAGTGGACACTGACGAGAAGCGCCAGGAGCGTTTTCTGGAAGGGTTGATTGGACCTCTGAACTATCAACTTCAGAGTCACACATTCCCCAACTTCCAGACACTCCTGAACAAGGCAATTGGCCTTGAGAGTAAAAGGAAGGAGCTATCTGACCATAAGAGAAAATTCCAAGGTCAGTCCAGCAGGAACACTCGTCCGAATAATGCTCAAGGTTCGCAGTTCCGCTCTGGAAATCAGGGAGGAAATAATTATCAAGTGCAACGCTCTGGACAGCAAGGCCAGAGAAGCAACCAGAATCAGAATCAACAAAGGAGCAACCCCCAGACCAACCAGAGGCCTGGTGGAAATTCACAGAACCGTCAGGGTGGCACCAACAACACTCAGGCCAGAAACAACGCACCTGTCCAACCCAACGGTTGTTTCAAGTGCGGTGAATTAGGCCACTATGCCAACAACTGCCCAAGGCGCAACCAGCAGACACCCCAGAAAGGCAACACTCAGAGAAATGACCAGAACACCCCCGCTCGTGGATCTGCTCAAAACAAGACTCCGCAGAACCAGAGCCAAGGAAGGGTCAATCACGTCACTGCGGAATCAGTACCTGAGGATGCCGACATTGTGTATGGTATGTTCCTTGTTAACTCCATACCTGCATCAGTTTTATTTGACTCTGGAGCATCACATTCATTTATAACTGAGTCATTTGTGGAAAAACATAACATACCTAAGTACCCTCTGAAGAGGATATTACACATTAGTTCACCGGGAGGTGACATGAAGGCTACACACTCATGCCCTCATGTTAATATCAAGATTCAAGGAATAGATTTTACAGTCGACCCAGTGGTCCTAGGATCCAACGGTATTGATGTGATTCTTGGATGCAACTGGTTGAAAAGTTGTGATGGAGTGATACGGTGTGCCAACGGAACAATTACGTTGACAAGTCCTCAAGGTGAAAGAATCCAAGTCAACATAGACAAGTCAACAGATGAAAAAGGGAAGACAGTGATCAATCACTTGGAAGAAAAGCCCTTGGAAAATATCAAAGTAGTGTGCGAATACCCAGACGTATTTCCGGAAGAATTACCAGGTATGCCACCTGCCCGTGATATAGAGTTTTCTATTGAATTAGTACCCGGAACCGCACCTATCTCGAAAAGACCGTATAGAATGGATGGCAAAGATTTAGTAGAACTGAAGAAACAAATAGAAGAATTATTAGGAAAAGGTTTTATTCGCCCAAGTTCATCCCCTTGGGGAGCCCCAGTGCTGTTTGTGAACAAGAAGGATGGTTCGAGAAGAATGTGCGTTGATTATAGAAGTTTGAATGAAGTAACCATCAAAAATAAATACCCCCTACCTCGAATTGAAGATTTATTCGATCAAATGAAGGGAGCTAAGATATTCTCGAAGATAGATCTGAGATCGGGATATCATCAGTTAAAGATCCGAACAGAAGATGTACCGAAGACAGCCTTCACGACGAGATATGGATTATATGAGTTTTTGGTCATGTCATTTGGACTGACTAATGCACCAGCATACTTTATGAACTTGATGAATAAAGTATTCATGGAATATTTGGATCAGTTTGTGGTCGTATTCATTGACGACATACTGATATATTCTCCGAATGAAGAAACACACGAAGATCATCTAAGGCTAGTCCTACAAAAGCTTCGTGACAACCATCTGTACGCAAAATTCTCGAAGTGTGATTTTTGGTTGAAAGAAGTTGCTTTCTTAGGGCATATTGTTACCGATGGTGGAATTAAAGTGGACCCAGGAAAGATAAGTGAGATACTAAATTGGAAGCAACCCACAGATGCGTCCAAGATCAGAAGTTTTCTTGGATTAGCAGGATACTATAGAAGATTTATTGAAGGTTTTTCCAAGTTAGTGAAGCCTCTTACCTCTCTACTGGAGAAAGGCAAAGAGTTCAAATGGGATGAAGCTTGTCAGAATTGTTTTGAGGAACTCAAGAAGAGGTTAACCACTGCACCAATACTGGTGATGCCAGACATCCACAAGGGATTTGATGTGTATTGCGATGCATCACACCTTGGACTTGGATGTGTGCTAATGCAAGAAGGAAAGGTGATTGCTTATGCTTCAAGACAGTTGAGGAAACATGAGAAGAATTATCCTACGCATGATTTGGAACTAGCTGCCGTAGTGCATGCTTTGAAGATTTGGAGACACTATATGATTGGAAACAAGTGCAAAATCTTCACGGATCACAAAAGCCTGAAATATATATTCACTCAGAAGGAACTCAACCTCAGACAGAGAAGATGGCTTGAGTTGATTAAAGATTATGATTTGGAAATACAATATCACCCCGGAAAGGCAAATGTAGTAGCTGACGCTTTGAGCCGTAAGGGTCAAGTGAACAACATCACTACTCATTTGATGTCACAGGAATTGTGCTGGGAAATGGAACGACTCAACCTTGGATTGCTCAATAATGTAGAAGCAACGGTGATGGAAGTCGAATCTACTTTGGAAGAAGAGATTCGTAAAGGACAAGAGTCCGATGAGAAGATTAAGGAAATTAAAACTTTGATTAGTTTGGGTAAAGCCCCAGATTTCACGGAAGATGAACAAGGCACAATATGGTTTAAGAAAAGAATCTGTGTACCGGAAATCGAGCACTTACGCCAACTTATTTTGAGAGAAGCTCATGATTCAGCTTACTCTATTCACCCTGGAAGTACAAAGATGTACCAGGATCTTAAGGAAAAGTATTGGTGGTACGGTTTGAAAAGAGATGTTGCTACTCATGTTGCATTATGTGACGTGTGTCAGCGAGTTAAAGCCGAACACCAAAGACCAGCAGGATTGCTACAACCTCTCAAGGTACCTGAATGGAAATGGGAAGAAATCAGTATGGATTTCATAGTTGGACTACCCCGTACCCGAGATGGCTATGATTCAATATGGGTCATAGTAGACAGGTTAACCAAAGTGGCACATTTTATACCTGTGAAGACAACTTACTCAGGAGCCCAGTTAGCAGAATTATACATGTCAAGGATTGTTTGTCTGCATGGAGTACCGAAGAAGATCGTATCAGATCGAGGAACCCAGTTTACCTCGCGCTTTTGGAAAAGACTTCATGAGTCCATGGATACCAAGCTAAACTTTAGTTCAGCTTATCATCCTCAAACGGATGGGCAAACGGAAAGAACAAACCAAGTCTTGGAAGATATGCTAAGAGCTTGCGCTCTAAAGCATGGTAGAAGCTGGGATAAAAGTTTGCCTTATGCAGAATTTTCATATAACAACAGTTATCAAGCAAGTCTTAAAATGGCACCATTTGAAGCACTCTACGGACGGAAGTGTAGAACACCACTTTATTGGAATCAGACTGGAGAAAGTCAAGTATTTGGTCCAGAAATTCTCCAAAAGGCGGAAAAGCAGGTACAAATTATCAGAGAAAATTTGAAGACAGCACAGTCAAGACAGAAGAGCTATGCTGATAATAGAAGAAGAGAATTGATGTTTGAAGTAGGAGACTTTGTCTACCTTAAAGTTTCACCGATGAGAGGAATGAAAAGGTTTAAGGTTAAAGGAAAATTATCACCTCGCTATATCGGCCCATTTAAGATTTTGGAAAGAAAAGGTGAAGTAGCCTACCAGTTAGAGCTACTCGATAGATTATCCGATGTGCATGACGTATTTCACGTATCACAACTCAAGAAGTGCTTGATAGTACCCGAGGAACAGTTACCCATGGAAGAACTGAATGTTAATGAGGATTTGACTTATTCGGAGTACCCAATCAGAATTCTGGAAACATCTCGCAGAATTACGCGGAGTAAAGTCATTAACATGTGCAAAGTTCAGTGGAGTCATCATTCGGAAGATGAGGCCACTTGGGAAAGAGAAGATGAACTCAGAGCAGAATTCCCCCAGTTATTCTCGGAAGTTTCTTAATCTCGAGGACGAGATTCTTTTTAAGAGGGGTAGGTTTGTAACACCATAAAAACCATCAATTAAAATAATAAATTTAGTTATTGTATTAATTAGGGTAATAAAATTTTTAGTGTTTAATTGTTCATTTGCATCGTTTTCTTTGCATGCACTTGATTGATTATCGGATGATTGTTGTTTTCCTTTTAAAAAGAAATCTTAGTAATTAATCAATAATTAAGAAAAATAATAATTATTAGTCTAAAAATGAGTATTTTGTTTATAAACATTTTTGGCGAATTTTTATAAATTTTTGAGCTCTTTAAATAAGCGTTTCGGAATTAAAAAAAAAGAACTAAACCTACCGGCCCACTAGGGGCCCATGCCCCAAAACCCTAAACAAACCTACACGCGCGCGCGGCCAGGAAATCCCATTCCCAGCCGCCGCCTCCCTCACGTCTCTCCCTCACCTCACGTCTCTCTCTCCCTCACCTCTCTCTCTCTCTCTCGCTACTCTCTCTCTCTCTCTCTCCCGTTTCTCTCCCTCCCTCGCCGCTCTCTCTCCCCAGCCGCTCGGCTCCCCGCGCGCGAGCCCAGCCGTGCGCCGCGCGCCCTGCTGCCATCGCAGGCGAGCCGACGCCCCTTCGCCGAGCAGCCAGCCCGCGCACGCGCGACCCGAGCCGCCGCGAGCCGCCGCGACGCCGGGCCCACGCCTCATGCCGACGGCCGTCTGCGCGACGTCGAGGCCAAGCCAGGCGGTCGGCCGTGCAGCCCCGCGCAAGCCGACGCGAGGCATCGAACCGACGTCCGTTCGTTTGTGTGCAGAGTTAATACATCGTCGTTAATGGAGCATGAACTCGTCTGTTACTCCTTCTCCCATTTCTCCCCATTAAGAGCAGAGAACCGACGCCATTATTGGCCAGTGAAGGACGCCGGCGCCTCTCCCTCTCCCTGGCCGACCATACATCTACCTCCCTCTCTCTATAAATGGCAGCAGAGGTCTCCCCTTCCTGTCCACTCGAATTTTCCTCTCTCTCTAGCACTCCCTGCTCCTCGCTAGTGCCGTTGCCATAGTCCGTCGCCGGAGCGTGCCGTTCGTCGCCGGAGTTCGCCGGAGTTACGCCATCTGCTGTCCGTAGTCGAGCCCCGCTCTCCGTCGATCCGTCCCCGTCACACGCACGAACCCGAGGTTGTTGGCGACCCGAATTATTTTGTATATTTTATAAATTACTTTTGATTTGATTCATGAGTTGTATATTTTGTTTGTTGTAATATGAACACATGTGGGTTCGATTTATGTGTATGTGAGCGTTATGGAATTGTTTGGTAGATTCATGCGATTATTAGCACCGTGTTATGTCATGTTAGTCGTGGCGTTGGATTTTTGGATTAGAGAAATATGACAACATTTAGTAGTCACTTTGGCAATAAAATGCTAGATAGGAATTTTTGTAGTTAAATTTGGTCACGATAAATTTTAGAAACTACTTGGAGAATTATAGGTGCATTTTTGATGGATTAGAAAATGGTATAGAACTCATGTCATTTGAATATTATAGGATTTTTAGATGATTTATCTAATTATTTTATTAGCATTTTTTTTAAAGAAAAGGGGAAAATATCACCGGTAGTGTGGTAAATGGATTTTTACTAGTTAAATAATCATGTTCGCAAATTGAGCACTTAGATTTTTGGATTAAACAAAATACTAGTTTATGTCAGGATATCCTCACTTGTTTTATAAAAAGTACAATTAGTAGTTTATGTAGATTTTTAGAATATTAATATTATTCATTCTTGCTACACTAACTAATTTGAGTTAGAAAATGTATTGATTTATTTAGTATTAATAGATAAATAAGTATGTGTTCGCCGTTGCTTACATTATGATTCTGACTTATAGACAAGACTCGCACGCTCATGCGCAATATATTTATATTGGTTATTCGCTAAGAAATAGTAAATATTTTATTGACGTTGAAACAATATAGTCCAACGTAATCTAAATAGTAGAGATAAAAATTGTAGTTTAAGTTAGTTCTTTAATACTATGGTTATGTGATTTATAAATAATATTTTAACAATTGATATAATTTCCTTTTAGAAAGAAAGACTAAAACTAGAATGTGACCCGTGTTTTACGATAGAGATAATTATTTAGTAAATAAACTAGATTCCCTAGAATTTGGGTTAAAGTTGTATCTATGATTTTAAATGAATTTATATAGTATGCATATCCATAGTCGAATTGTCATACAAGTTTTCTAGTAAGATAATGAAACAAAGTAGTTAGTCATAGCAAATAAAATGATCGTTGATATGGTTAAGATTTATAGGGTAGATACAAATCATGTTTTGCATTCCTTCTTATAAATGTGATTTGTTTAAATGTATGTTTTATTGTATGATGTATGCTTCACCTATGTAATGGTGTATGTTTATTTATTGGTGAATGTTTTCTTTTGTATGTACGATGTGCGACGCTATTAGAAACTGATTGTGTGGTAGAGGACCCAAATACGTTTGAAGACGACACGCAGGACGATTTTGTGCAAGGCAAGTGGATTCTCCCTCTGCATACTCTTTTTGTACCCAGTCATTGCATTTAATAATGTTTACTTTTGATATACTGCATAATTTGATGGGTTTCACCTAATTAAGGATTTCCTAGATTTACTACCTGTATTCCTTGTTTAACCTGGGGAAATAATTAAGCTGTGCGAGATTTACGCTACTGCTCAACCTAATAATTTCTTAATGTCACTCATTAATTGATTTTAATGTTCCAAAGATTTAATTGGCAATTATGGCATTAACCCGATGGTTAAGATAACTGCATTGCAAATTTAATTGGAACATGGAGTGACCACCCAGGATAACAGTGCAACCACGAGTGCTATCATGGCTCTGGCTTTGGTAATTAGCTCTACATGCTTAGTGCCTAGCAACCTTACCTGAAAGATGGGCAAGAGGGGGAGCGGTAGGTGCTGGCAGCCCACGTTAACATGGGGTCGTATTCTTGGCTAAGGTACTTCACCCAGGGGGCCACCACCATCGTCTTAGAAACCTTAGCGGGTTGCTTTGTATTAAGTGTGTTTTGTGAAAACCTCATAATGGATCCCTAGCCATTCACCTTGGCAGTGTCTAAGGGTCCGATCAACCCGGGCTAGATGGGATACATGGCTTGTGGGTAAAGTTGTACCCCCTCTGCAGAGTGTAAAACTGATATATCAGCCGTGCTCCCGGTTATGAGCGACCTGGACTCCTCACATGATAATTGAACTTAAAGATGGACATAAATTGAGATCCGATGATCTGCCCACAGTTTGCTTAAGTGGTTTCACTTAAGTGTTTTTTTGTTATATTCATATTCCTTTGTTAAATTGGGATATTTGGGATTCACTCTTAATAGTAAGACAGGTGTTGATAATAAAATATTGACCAACTAAAATGCTTACTGCTTAACCTTAGCCTCACCTTGTTATACCTGCATTAATTTTTCCCCCACTTGCTGAGCCCCGACCATAAGTGAGCTCACCCTTGCTAATATTTTGATCAGAGGGTGATGCTGGAGACTTTGATGGAGAATTTATCGACGAAGAATTCTAAGTCTAACGATGCGCCGGTCAACTTCCTGTGGAAGATTGCCCAGTTGTTTATTTCCGCTCTACTTTGATGTGATACTTGTTTAAGACACTATGTCTCAGATGATGTAATAAAGTTTATACTCTTTTTACGCCTTTATTGCATTGTCTTTTGATATATTACACTTGTGACGTCAACATATGTGTGGAAATGGATCCTGGCACACATATGGTATGCGCTCGATTCTACCCCCTGGAATCGGGTGTGACAGCAGGTTTATGCATCCGGGGTCTCAAGCTGGATTATCAACAGCGGATGCACAAATCACATGACGGGGGAGAAGAAGATGTTCACCTCCTACGTCAAGAACAAGGATTCCCAGGACACAATCATATTTGGAGATGGGAATCAAGGCAAGGTCAAAGGTTTGGGAAAGATAGCAATCACAAGCGAGCACTCCATTTCAAATGTATTTTTTAGTAGAGTCGCTAGGATACAATCTTCTGTCTGTAAGACAATTGTGCCACATGGGTTACAATTGTTTGTTTACAAATGTTGATGTATCTATCTTTAGGAGTGATGGTTCATTAGCGGTTAAGGGTGTATTAGACGGCAAGCTCTATTTAGTTGACTTTTTGAAAGAGAATGCCGGTCTAGATGCATGCTTAATCGCTAAGACTAATATGGGCTGGCTATGGCATCGCTGTCTAGCACATGTTGGGATGAAGAACCTTCATAAACTTCTAAAGGGAGATCATGTGTTAGGACTAACTGATGTCTGTTTTGAGAAAGACAGACCTTGTGCAGCATGTCAGGCAGGAAAACAGGTGGGAAGCACTCATCACAGCAAGAACGTGATGACAACATGTAATACCCAACTTGTAATTTGTGGAGGATAACCTAAAAGGACAAATGATATTCCTGTGTATATATGTGTGTTATCCATATCTATCATTCCATGAGAACAACACATGAAAACAAATAAATAAATAACAAAAGATACCCAAAAACAAATTATGCATCATGCTAGGATTTTCTTTTGTGTGCACATTGTGACAAAATAAAATAACAATGTGACAAGAAATATATTAAAGTCCAAAGTGGAATTTAAAATCCAAAAGGAATGGTAGAATTTAGAAAAGAGAAGAAAATAAGAATTTTGTGGATAAAAATAAGTAAATAAAAATATATTATTCCTCCACTAGAAGCTTGAATTTGTATACTTTACTCAATGCTGAAATTCTTATTCAAAATTCAAATTTAAATTCAAAATAGTTAAAAATAAAAAGAAAACAAGAAAGGAAAATAAAAAAATAAAAAGAAAAGGGGAGGGAGAACCTACCTGGGCCAAAATACCTAATTCCGGCCCACTTCCACTCCTTGCGCAGCCCACTCTACTGAATCCGATGCGCCGACAGATGGGTCCCGTGGTTTGGTCTCAGTCAGTATGGCACCTGGCATTGTCTCTAGTTGGTGGACCCCATTAGTCGGATTCGTCCGCGAGCTGTGAATACCCCGCGCAACCACCGCCACGATTTCCCCGGAGTTGACTAGCTCGCGCCTACTTCTCGGACCTTCCGGCCACGTGTGCCCTTATCTAGCACCCCCTCCTACTCGTCCGCGCAACTCCACGTGCATCCTGTGAGCCACCGTCACAGTGAGCAGTGAGAAAAGGAAGGGGCAGGGCGGCCGCACGACCATCTGGGCATCTGGGCCGCGGGAGTGCTGTAGATCGGGTCAGTGATTGTCTCTGGTGCACGGCGGTGCTGACCGTGGGCGTATCAGGGAGAGCGGGACGAAGAAGCGGCCTGAATTGCTCACCGTATCCACATCGCCGCCGCGGATTCGCCTCGCACCATGGTCGGCCTCCTCGGCTTGGTCATCCTCTGTGAGACGCCCTCTACGTGATGACCTAGCCTTTAATTTCATTTTTCACGCGGTATTAGCCATAATGGGCGTCCCGGGCGGTGGAATTTGATGGCGCCGGCGAGGGCTCCGCCGTGGCCGGGGCACCTTTGCTCGGCTGCCGTCGGGAGGTTAGGGGAGTGTTCCCTGTCGTTGGATCTGGCGCGTGCGGATCAGATTAGATCGGGATACCGATTCGACCGCGTCCACCCATGACCGTCGATTGGCGATCTGATGGTGGGGATCGAATCTGGACTTCATTAAACCTTGGCCGTTGATCTTGAATCGTGCGGATCCTGCTCCGTACCGGTTCGGGGGAAGCGCAGATGTAATCTAGGCCGCTGGTTTCTAATCGGACGGTTGTGGGCTCCTGATACCCTTTCGCCCTGGCACATTTTCTTATGAGCCCCTGCATGTTTCTTAAATAGAACCTGCCGTCCTCATTCACTATTCTCTCTGTCTCGGGAATCTTACGCCAGAACCCCTGAGTTTTCCAGAAAATGTGGCCAAGTCCAGAGAACATGAAAATCAAATAAATTCAATTAGAAAATACTTTTTAGAGTAAAAAGAATCACAGGAACTTAATTAAATCGTAGAAAATTCATATGAACTCCAAATTGATCCATTTTAGTTCCTATAATTTTGTAATATTATTGTCTATCCATTAGTGCCACTGTTTTGACATGAAAGACTCATTTAAATTTATCTAATACTTAATCTTGTATTAAATACGTAAAACCTTGAAAAATTCATAACTTAAAATCTATAACTCCAAATTTAATGATTCCAGTTCCTATGATCTCATTTTAATGTGTAGATTTTTACTGTATATTTTATTTGCATGTTTGATGTGATGTTAATTTATGCTATACTATGTATGTATTATGTTGATGCGAGTAGACGAGCAAGCCACTGTGGATTCTAAGGTTTAGCAAGTAGAAGTAGCTGAGCAGGAGCTCATTGAAGGCAAGTTGTGCCCTTGATCACTTACTTTTTCCCAGCCATATTCTTATTAATTATAATGATCTGCATAGGTTAATTTTGATGGTATCCAATAGGTTACCCCAGTTTTGGTTATCTTTATACCTTGCTCACCACTGAAATATTTTTGGGTAGTACCTGCTATTGCTTTATGTGGATTGGGTATGGAGATACACTATTCATGATTATTCTGTTATTATCTTGTTATTATTACTGTTCATGTTAAGATCATTAAATTAATGGGAACATGGAGCGACCACCCGGGAAAACAGTGCTACCACAAGGGTTTAATGGGACGCCCTTGGCTGATTAACTAGGAAAGCTAGTGGAGGTCTTCCTTACCCGAAAGGGGCAAGGGCAGTAGAGGAGTGGTCAGTGTAGGGAGGTCCTTAGGTTGATTTTGCTACGATGGCGGTCAGGCGAGGGATTCCTGCACTGGAGCTTCCTATAAACTGTAGCGGGATTTCTGAAGCTAGTGGAACTTTGTAAAGGCCTCGTAGTGTTACCCTGCCTCGCCTCCTCGGTAGAGGTGTATGGGATTGGCTGTCTCTTGGCAGATGGGTAACATGACTTGTGGGTAAAGATGCGCAACCTCTGCAGAGTGTAAAACTAGTATACTAGTCGTGCTCACGGTCATGAGCGGCTCGGACCCTCACATGATTAATTATGGAACTTAAATTTAATTTGACATTTGCATCGCATTTGGAATTATTTTACTATTACTTTTCTTTATTATTATTAAGGTTTGGTATTTACTTACATTTAGTAATTGCTAATAAAATTTTGACCAACTTATAAAAGCAATGCTCAGCCTCAGCCTTTATTTCATTGATTAGCCTTACACTTCATGAACTCCCACCTTTGGTGAGTTCATGCCACATTATTCCCCACGACTTGTTGAGCTATGAACGTATGTGAGCTCACCCTTGCTGTCTCACACCCCCCCCCACAGGAGAAGAACAGGTGGTTCAGGAGGAGCCACAAGGCGAGGAGTTTGATCTGATCTAGGTGGCGTTTCTCAGTTGACGTTGGCGCCAACGATCCTTAGTTCATTCTATAATTATTCTTTTATTTTGTAATAAGACTTCCGCTATGTAATAAATACTCTGATGTTTTGTGACATTTATCTCTATACACTCTGTTATTATATATGTTGTCTACTTGGCGCATGTATGAGATGCACCCGGCTTTGTTCCTTAAAACTGGGTGTGATAGAAGTGGTATCAGAGCAAATGTTGACTGTAGGATGAAACCTAGATAGAAATGGATAAAACCCTTACCTACTTACCTTACTCTGATTCTTTCTTATCTTATCTTGATCCTGTCTCACCTTCTACTATTCTACTCTGATCATTCTTACCTTTTCTACTCCAAGACAAGATGGATTTCACACCTTGGAATCCCTACCCCTATGACATTTTAAGAGATAGGAGGCCTAAGACCAAATCAAAACTATTTTCTATATTTAAAAATGTTGTTTGATTGTTCTGATGATAAATGTCTGATTTGCTTCTTTGATTGATTGAAATATTGTATATGGACATCTTGGTATGTTCCACCATAGGGTAATGAATTAGCTATGATAGGTAAAACATTAATCTGCTTAGCTAATAAATCCCCCCAAAGTAACATGAATCGTAATTACTGCCTTGTCTTCTGCTCTCTCTTACCATATGTATCTAACCCAGATGGTCAATACCAGGAGGGGGTGGTGGAATTGATTTGCCTCCTAATCGACACACTCGAAGGATATATAGACAACCTCAGCCACAGCCAGCAGAGATGAATCCTCCTAATCCTCCACCAGGCGGAGTTGATCCACTGATTGCAGCTCAGATGAGGGTGATGCAGCAAATGGCGGACACTATGGCCGATATGCGTGCCCAGATGCAGTAAGAACGCCAGGAGATGCGTCAGGAAAGAGAAGAGATACGCCAAGAGTTGCGCCAGGAGAGAGAAGAGATGCGCCAGGAGAGAAGGGCGCAACAACAGCAGCTGCAACAACAACTTCAACAACATCAGCAACAGCAACAAGTGCCATTGCCTCCACCACCACCACTAGTTCCACCTCGTGATAAGCACCAGAAGTTTATGAGTCATAAGCCACCGACCTTCGCCAGTTCGCTAGATCCACTTGATGCAGATGATTGGTTGAAGTCAATTGAGAAGATGCTCAACATCGCCCAATGCTCAGACCGGGAGAAAGTTCTTTATGCCTCTGGTCGTCTGACAGGTCCTGCTGCTGACTGGTGGGATTCTTATACTGCTGCCCATGATGCTGCTGATACTATTACTTGGGCAGAGTTCAGTGCACAGTTCAGGAACTACCACATCCCAGCTGGTATGATAAAGATCAAGAAGAAGGAGTTTCTGTCATTGAAGCAAGGCAACATGTCGGTCAGCAAGTACAGAGACAAATTTATTCAGCTGTCGAGATATGCTCTGGAGGAGGTTGCTGAGGATGAGAGGAAGCAGGAGCACTTTATTGAAGGACTTAATGGACCCTTGCAGTATGCACTGGTTGCACACACCTTTCCATCATTTCAGAGGCTACTGGATAAGGCTCTTGCTATTGAACACAAGCGTGTTCAACTGGGTGATTTGAAGAGGAAGGCTATCTCGCAGGGACAGGGTAGCAGCAGTGTTCGTCCCTGCTACGTTTCACCACAGGGTACACCGACTCAACCAGGAGGACCATGCCCAGTACAGTATGTTCCACAGGAGGTCTCCACGGACACCTACTCGTCAGGCTACTCCCACTGGCACCCCGACGAGGCCTGCAGGACAGAAGACCGCCCTACATGCTTCAAGTGCAGTCAGATTGGGCACTATGCTAATGCTTGTCCTATGGGGAATTCTGGTACACCAGCTAAGAACAAGCAACAGACTCCTGGCAAGGGATATTCTATAACCAGGGTGAATCAAGTCAGTGTTGATGATACTCCTGATGGTGCTGACATCGTACTCGGTATGTTTTACATTAATGCCATTCCTGCAACGATATTATTTGATTCTGGTGCTACACATTCATTCATGTCTGCTCGATATGCCAACACTAATGAGATACCCCTGCTAAATATGAGAAAACCAATGATAGTAATCACACCTAAAGGGCCTATTGAGGCAAATCAAATGACACGTAGATTGACATTATCAATTATGGGAAGAGAATTTGGAGCTATGGCTATAATATTAGAGGCTAGCAGTATAGATCTGATTCTTGGTATGTCATGGTTAAGGAAGGCAAAGGCCATTATAGCATGTGGTAGGGGTACTATAGAGCTCACTAGTCCTAAAGGAGAAACATTTCAAGTTAATATTGCAGTAACCACCTCATCCAAGCGTGCAATGTTCTTTATACCTAAGGAGTTTGTTGGTGACAACATTCGGGTGGTTAGAGATTTTCCGGATGTCTTTCCAGAGGAGTTACCAGGGATGCCACCAGATAGGGAAGTTGAGTTTGTTATTGATCTTTTACCTGGAACTGCCCCTATTTCTAAACGACCATACAGGATGGCTGTAGAAGAACTGAAGGAGCTTAAGAAGCAGTTAACTGAGTTACAGGAGGTGGGGTACATTCGTACGAGTTCCTCACCTTGGGGAGCACCGGTGTTATTTGTACAGAAGAAGGATGGATCGCAACGGATGTGTGTGGACTATAGATCACTTAATGATGTTATTGTGAAGAACAAATATCCATTACCCCGTATTGAGGATTTGTTTGATCAGATGAGAGGAGCCAGGGTATTCTCGAAGATTGATCTCCGATCGGGATACCATCAGATGAAGATTAGACCATCAGATATTCCTAAGACGGCTTTCTCAACCCGATATGGATTATATGAGTTTACTGTTATGTCATTTGGATTAACCAATGCACCAGCTTATTTCATGAATTTGATGAATAAGGTGTTTATGGAGTATTTGGACAGATTCATCGTGGTGTTCATCGACGATATTCTTATCTATTCTAAGAATGAAAGCGATCATGAAGAACATCGGTTGGTGCTACAGAAGCTGCGAGATAATCAACTCTATGCTAAGTTCAGCAAGTGCGAGTTTTGGATTGACAAGGTGTCATTCCTTGGACATATTATTTCTAATGGAGGAATAGCAGTGGATCCTGCTAAAGTGAAGGAGATAATGGAGTGGAGAGTGCCCACTACAGTTACTGAGATTCGGAGTTTCTTGGGACTCGCAGGATATTATCGGAGATTTATTGAAGGGTTCTCTAAGATTGCCAAGCCTATGACATCGCTTTTGGAGAAAGGAAGAGAATTCAAGTGGGATGAGAAATGCCAAGACAACTTTGATCAATTGAAGGAGAGATTGATGTCACCACCAGTATTGGTTATGCCAGATCTACAGAAGGGATTTGGCATTTATTGTGATGCATGTGGCCAAGGATTAGGATGTGTGCTCATGCAAGAAGGACATGTCATCGCCTATGCGTCTCGTCAGCTGCGGAAACATGAATTGAACTACCCCACTCATGACTTAGAGATGGCAGCAGTTGTGCATGCACTTAAGATTTGGAGACACTACATTATGGGAACCAAGTGTCAAGTATACACGGATCATAAGAGTTTGAAGTACATATTCACTCAAAAGGATCTCAACCTTAGGCAACGCCATTGGTTGGAGCTTATTAAGGATTATGATATGGAGATTCATTACCACCCAGGCAAGGCAAATTTGGTTGTAGATGCCTTGAGTCAGAAGGAGCATGTTCACTCCGCTTTCGTGGTTCAGCTACCCGATGAGTTGGCAAAAGATTTTGAGAGGCTCAACCTGGGGATTGTTACACATACGGAAGGAGTCACCATTGAATTGGAACCTACCTTGGAGCAGGAAATTCGTAAAGGTCAGATTGGTGATGCTAAGATTCAGGAGATCAAGGATCTGATAACAGAGGGTAGAGGCCCGGAATTCACAGAGGATGAGCAAGGCACGGTATGGTTCAAGAATCGGATTTGTGTTCCCGATATTGATAGTCTTCGGGAAACCATATTGAAGGAGGCACATGACTCAGTTTATTCTATCCATCCTGGGTGTACTAAGATGTATCAGGATCTGAAGCAAAAGTATTGGTGGTATGGACTGAAGAGAGATGTGGCTGCACATGTGGCTATGTACGATGTGTGCCAAAGAGTTAAGGCTGAACACCATAGGCCAGCTGGACTACTGCATCCACTGAAGATACCTGAGTGGAAATGGGAAGAGATTGGCATGGACTTCATTGTTGGATTACCCCGCACGTCTGCTGGATATGATTCTATATGGGTGATTGTGGACAGGCTAACTAAAGTAGCCCACTTTATTCCAGTGAAGACCACATATTCAGGAGCTAAGTTGGCAGAGTTGTACATGGCACGGATTGTCTGCCTGCATGGTGTGCCAAAGAAAATTGTGTCTGATCGAGGATCACAGTTTACCTCTCGGTATTGGAAGAAGTTGCACGAGTCATTGGATACGAGATTGAATTTTAGTTCGGCTTACCACCCCCAGACTGATGGGCAGACAGAAAGGACTAACCAAGTACTGGAAGATATGTTAAGAGCTTGTGCCCTTAAGCATGGTGGAAGTTGGGATAAAAGTTTGCCTTATGCGGAGTTCTCTTACAATAATAGCTATCAGACCAGTTTGAAGATGTCACCGTTTGAAGCTTTGTATGGCAGAAAGTGCAGGACTCCATTGTATTGGGATCAAACTGGTGAAAGACAGTTGTTTGGGCCTGAGATTGTACAAGAAGCAGAAGAACAAGTCCAGCAAATAAGGGAGAATTTGAGAACTGCACAGTCAAGGCAGAAAAGCTATGCGGATACCCGAAGAAGACATCTAGAGTTTACAGAGGGTGATTATGTCTACTTGAAAGTGTCACCACTCCGGGGTATGAGAAGATTCAAAGTCAAAGGAAAGTTGTCCCCTCGCTTTATTGGACCCTTCTTAATCTTAAAGCGAGTGGGAGAGGTGGCATATCAATTGGAGTTACCGGATCATCTTTCGGATGTTCATGATGTTTTTCATGTATCTCAGCTGAAGAAATGTCTCAGGGTACCTGAGGAGCAATTACTAATGGAGGACCTTAGTGTTCAAGATGATCTAACTTATGCTGAGTACCCCATCAAGATTCTGGATACATTGACTCGAGTTACAAGAAATAAGGTTATAAAGATGTGCAAAGTGCAATGGAGCCACCACGGTGTAGATGAAGCAACTTGGGAAAGAGAAGAAGAGCTTCGGATAGATTTTCCTCATCTTTTCCCTAGACCTTCTTAAATCTCGAGGACGAGATTCTTTTTAAGGGGGGTAGGATTTGTAATACCCAACTTGTAATTTGTGGAGGATAACCTAAAAGGACAAATGATATTCCTGTGTATATATGTGTGTTATCCATATCTATCATTCCATGAGAACATCACATGAAAACAAATAAATAAATAACAAAAGATACCCAAAAACAAATTATGCATCATGCTGGGATTTTCTTTTGTGTGCACATTGTGACAAAATAAAATAACAATGTGACAAGAAATATATTAAAGTCCAAAGTGGAATTTAAAATCCAAAAGGAATGGTAGAATTTAGAAAAGAGAAGAAAATAAGAATTTTGTGGATAAAAATAAGTAAATAAAAATATATTATTCCTCCACTAGAAGCTTGAATTTGTATACTTTACTCAATGCTGAAATTCTTATTCAAAATTCAAATTTAAATTCAAAATAGTTAAAAATAAAAAGAAAACAAGAAAGGAAAATAAAAAAATAAAAAGAAAAGGGGAGGGAGAACCTACCTGGGCCAAAATACCTAATTCCGGCCCACTTCCCCTCCTTGCGCAGCCCACTCTACTGAATCCGATGCGCCGACAGATGGGTCCCGTGGTTTGGTCTCAGTCAGTATGGCACCTGGCATTGTCTCTGGTTGGTGGACCCCATCAGTCGGATTCGTCCGCGAGCTGTGAATACCCCGCGCAACCACCGCCGCGATTTCCCCGGAGTTGACCAGCTCGCGCCTACTTCTCGGATCTTCCGGCCACGCGTGCCCTTATCTAGCACCCCCTCCTACCCGTCCGCGCAACTCCACGTGCATCCCATGAGCCACCGTCACCGTGAGCAGTGAGAAAAGGAAGGGGCAGGGCGGCCGCACGACCATCTGGGCGTATGGGCCATGGGAGTGCTGTAGATCGGCTTGGTGATCATCTCTGGTGCACGGCGGTGCTGACCGTGGGCGTATCAGGGAGAGCGGGACAAAGAAGCGGCCTGAATTGCTCAACGTATCCACATTGCTGCCGCGGATTCACCTCGCACCGTGGTTGGCCTCCTCGGCTTGGTCATCCTAGGTGAGACGCCCTCTACGTGATCACCTAGCCTTTAATTTCATTTTTCACGCGGTATTAGCCATAATGGGCGGCCAGGGCGATGGAATTTGATGGCGCCGGCGAGGGCTCCGTTGTGGCCGGGGCACCTCTGCTCGGCTGCCGTCGGGAGGTTAGGGGAGTGTTCCCTGTCGTTGGATCTGGCGCGTGCGAATCAGATTAGATCGGGATACCGATTCGACTGCGTCCACCCATGACCGTCGATTGGCGATCCGATGGTGGGGATCGGATCTGGACTTCATTAAACCTTGGTCGTTGATCTTGAATCGTGTGGATCCTGCTCCGTACCGGTTTGGGGGAAGCGCAGATGTAATCTGGGCCGCTGGTTTCTAATCGGACGGTTGTGGGCTCCTGATACCCTTTCGCCCTGGCACATTTTCTTATGAGCCCCTGCATGTTTCTTAAATAGAACCCGCCGTCCTCATTCACTATTCTCTCTGTCTCGAGAATCTTACGCCAGAACCCCTGAGTTTTCCAGAAAATGTGGCCAAGTCCAGAGAACATGAAAATCAAATAAATTCAATTAGAAAATACTTTTTAGAGTAAAAAGAATCACAGGAACTTAATTAAATCGTAGAAAATTCATATGAACTCCAAATTGATCCATTTCAGTTCCTATAATTTTGTAATATTATTGTCTATCCATTAGTGCCACTGTTTTGACATGAAAGACTCATTTAAATTTATCTAATACTTAATCTTGTATTAAATACGTAAAACCTTGAAAAATTCATAACTTAAAATCTATAACTCCAAATTTAATGATTCCAGTTCCTATGATCTCATTTTATTGTGTAGATTTTTACTGTATATTTTATTTGCATGTTTGATGTGATGTTAATTTATGCTATACTATGTATGTATTATGTTGATGCGAGTAGACGAGCAAGCCACTGTGGATTCTGAGGTTCAGCAAGTAGAAGTAGCTGAGAAGGAGCTCATTGAAGGCAAGTTGTGCCCTTGATCACTTACTTTTCCCAGCCATGTTCTTATTAATTATAATGATCTGCATAGGTTAATTTTGATGGGATCCAATAGGTTACCCCAGTTTTGGTTATCTTTATACCTTGCTCACCACTGAAATATTTTTGGGTAGTACCTGCTATTGCTTTATGTGGATTGGGTATGGAGATACACTATTCATGATTATTCTGTTATTATCTTGTTATTATTACTGTTCATGTTAAGATCATTAAATTAATGGAAACATGGAGCGACCACCCGGGAAAACAGTGCTACCACAAGGGTTTAATGGGATGCCCTTGGCTGATTAACTAGGAAAGCTAGTGGAGGCCTTCCTTACCCGAAAGGGGCAAGGGCAGTAGGGGAGTGGTCAGTGTAGGGAGGTCCTTGGGTTGATTTTGCTGCGACGGCGGTCAGGCGAGGGATTCCTGCACTGGAGCTTCCTACAAACTGTAGCGGGATTTCTTAAGCTAGTGGAACTTTGTAAAGGCCTCATAGTGTTACCCTGCCTTGCCTCCTCGGTAGAGGTGTATGGGATTGGCCATCTCTTGGTAGATGGGTAACATGACTTGTGGGTAAAGATGCGCAACCTTTGCAGAGTGTAAAACTACTATACTAGTCGTGCTCACGGTCATGAGCGGCTCGGACCCTCACATGATTAATTATGGAACTTAAATTTAATTTGACATTTGCATCACATTTAGGATTATTTTACTATTACTTTTTTTTATTATTATTAAGGTTTGGTATTTACTTACATTTAGTAATTGCTAATAAAATTTTGACCAATTTATAAAAGCAATGCTCAGCCTCAGCCTTTATTTCATTGATCAGCCTTACACTTCATGAACTCCCACCTTTGGTGAGTTCATGCCACATTATTCCCCACGACTTGTTGAGCTATGAACGTATGTGAGCTCACACTTGCTATCTCACACCCCCCCCACAGGAGAAGAACAGGTGGTTCAGGAGGAGCCACAAGGCGAGGAGTTTGATCTGATCTAGGTGGCGTTTCTCAGTTGACGTTGGCGCCGACGATCCTTAGTTCGGTCTATAATTATTCTTTTATTTTGTAATAAGACTTCCGCTATGTAATAAATACTCTGATGTTTTGTGACATTTATCTCTATACACTCTGTTATTATATATGTTGTCTACTTGGCGCATGTATGAGATGCACCCGGCTTTGTTCCTTAAAACCGGGTGTGACACAACATCAAGACCATTGGAGCTTCTTCACATGGACCTCTTCGGATCTATTGCCTACCTTAGCATCGGGGGAAGTAAGTATGGTCTTGTAATTGTTGATGACTTTTCCCACTTCACTTGGGTGTTCTTTTTGCAGCACAAATCAGAAACCCAAGGGACCCTAAAGCGCTTCTTAAGGAGAGCTCAAAATGAGTTTGAACTCAAGGTGAAGAAGGTAAGAAGCGACAATGGGTCTGAATTCAAGAATCTGCAAGTTGAGGAGTATCTTGAGGAGGAAGGCGTCAAGCATGAGTTCTCCGCTCCCTATACACCACAACAAAATGGTGTAGTAGAGAGGAAGAATAGGACGCTAATCGACATGGCGAGAACGATGCTTGGAGAGTTCAAGACGCCTGAGCGGTTTTGGTCGGAAGATGTGAACATAGCCTGCCACGCCATAAACCGACTCTATCTGCATCGTCTCCTCAAGAAGACCTCCTACAAACTCCTGACCGGTAACAAACCTAATGTTTCTACTTTCGTGTATTTGGTAGCAAATGCTACATTCTGGTGAAGAAAGGTAGACATTCTAAATTTGCTCCCAAGGCAGTAGAAGGGTTTTTACTAGGGTATGACTCAAATACAAAGGCGTATAGAGTCTTCAACAAATCATGGGGTTTGGTTGAAGTCTCTAGTGACGTTGTATTTTATGAGACTAATGGCTCTCCAAGAGAGCATGTTGATCTTGTTGATGACATAGATGAGGATGAAGTTCTGACGGCCGCAATGCGTACGATGGCGATAGGCGATGTACGACCACCAGAAGCACATGAAGAAGATCAACCATCTTCCTCAACAATAGTGCGTCCCCCAACTCAAGACGATGTACAGGTTCCTCAAGAAGAAGGGCAAGATCAAGGGGGAGCACAGGAAGATCAAGTGATGGAGGAAGAAGCACCACGGGTCCCTCCAACTCAAGTCCGAGCGACGATCCAAAGACATCACCCCATCGATCAGATTCTGGGTGACATTAGCAAGGGAGTAACTACTCGCTCAAGATTAGCTAATTTTTGTGAGCATTACTCGTTTGTCTCTTCTATTGAGCCTTTCAAGGTAGAAGAGGCCTTGTAGGATCCAGACTGGGTGTTGGCCATGTAGGAAGAGCTCAACAACTTCAAGAGAAATGAAGTCTGGAGCCTGGTGCCACGTCCGAAGCAAAAAGTTGTGGGAACTAAGTGGGTGTTCCGCAACAAGCAAGATGAGCACGGGGTGGTGACAAGAAACAAGGCTCGACTTGTGGCAAAAGGTTATGCCTAAGTCGCAGGTTTGGATTTCGAGGAGACTTTTGCTCCTGTGGCTAGGTTAGAGTCTATTCGAATATTATTAGCCTATGCCGCTAACCATTCCTTTAGGCTATTCCAAATGGACGTGAAGAGCGCTTTCCTCAACGGGCCAATCAAGGAGGAGGTATACATGGAACAACCCCCTGGCTTTGAGGATGACAGGTATCCCAACCACGTGTATAAGCTCTCTAAGGCACTCTATGGACTTAAGCAAGCCCGAAGAGCATGGTATGAATGCCTTAGAGATTTCTTAATTGCTAATGCTTTCAAGGTTGGGAAAGCTAATCCCACTCTTTTTACCAAGACTTATGATGGTGATCTTTTTGTGTGCCAAATTTATGTCGATGACATAATATTTGGTTCTACTAACCAAAAGTCTTGTGAGGAGTTTAGCAGGGTAATGATGCAAAACTTTGAGATGTCGATGATGGGCGAGTTGACCTACTTCCTTGGATTCCAAGTAAAGCAACTCAAGGATGGCACTTTCATCTCCCAAACGAAGTACACTCAGGATCTCCTCAAGAGGTTTGGGATGAAGGATGCCAAGCCCGTGAAGACACCGATGGGAATTGACGGGCACATTGACCTCAACAAAGGAGGTAAGTCCGTTGATCAAATGGCATATCGGTCTATGATAGGTTCATTACTTTATCTTTGTGCTAGTAGACCGGACATTATGCTTAGTGTATGCATATGTGCTAGATATCAATCCAACCCCAAGGAATGTCACCTTGTGGCCATTAAGCGAATCCTTAGATATTTAGTTTCTACGCCTTGCTTCGGGATCTGGTATCCAAAGGGGTCTACCTTTGACTTGATTGGATACTCAAACTCCGATTATGCTGGGTGCAAGGTTGATAGGAAGAGTACATCAGGGACGTGCCAATTTCTAGGAAGGTCCCTGGTGTCCTGGAGTTCCAAGAAACAAACATCCGTTGCCCTATCCACCGCTGAGGCCGAGTACGTTGCCACAGGACAGTGTTGCACACAACTACTCTGGATGAGGCAAACCCTTCGGGACTTTGGCTACAATCTGAGCAAAATCCCACTCCTATGTGACAATAAGAGTGCAATCTGCTTGGCAGATAATCCTGTTGAACACAACCGCACTAAGCACATAGACATCCGGCATCACTTCCTGAGAGACCACCAGCAAAAGGGAGATATCGAGGTGTACCATATTAGCACCGAGAACCAGCTAGCCGATATCTTCACTAAGCCTTTAGATGAGAAAAGGTTTTGCAGGTTGCGAAGTGAGCTAAATGTCTTAGATTCGCGTAACTTGGATTAATCTATAGCATACATGTGTTCTATGCCTTTGATAATGTTAATTTGAGCATTTATTTCAATTGTTGTTTATTTATGGTGCTCAAGTTGTACGAGTCACCCCCGGACCTCACAAGTCCGTATGCAAATGATGCACGTGTCTAGGGGGAGTGTGCTACAACTTGATCCCTTTGAGACTAATTTGTTTGGTTAAGTACACTTGTAGTCTCGAAGGTACATAGAAAGGGAAATGGAACTTGGACGACGCAAAGACTTCCACTGCACTTCGGTATTAGTGTGTTTATTTCCAAGTTCATACTTATGATATCATTGCCTTTTTGCTCTTAATTGACATTTTTGGTGAGGCAATGGGGTTACAGGGCCAAAGATGATCCCGTTTTGGTGCTTAATGCCAAAGGGGGAGAAATTAAGGCCAAAGCAAATGGATCAGTCAACCACTTGTGAATTTTGAAAACAATAGAGTTAGAATTTGTGTTTTGTCCAAAATACTCTAATTGCAAAATTTGGTCTCTTATGGGGAGAATTTTTTATTATAGGAAAAAGGGGAGTTTTTGACACTTGACAAATTTCACTCTTAGAGTATCTCTCAATTTGCCCAAACAAGTGCGTTTGATGTAGAGATAGGAAAATTAATTTGATTTGCAAAAACAAACCAAGTGGTTACAAAGAGCGATCCAAATATGCCAAATCATAATAAAAACAATTTGGTCTTAAATTGCATTGATGCTGCACTTCTTTAGTTGCTTTTTGATGTGTTGGCATAAATTACCAAAAGGGGGAGATTGAAAGGAAATTTGCCCTTGAGCAATTTCTATAAGTATTTTGGTGATTAGATGCCCAACACATATTAATGGAGTCCTTATGTGTTAAATGTGAGAAAAGTGCAAATCAAAGTACAATGTATGTTTCTAGGCTTAGTATATTATTTTGTATACTAATGTGTTTGTCCAAGTGCTAGAAACAGGGCCAAGAGAAGAAGTAATGCAATAAAAAGCTTGGCTGTGTGCAGCCAAACTCCAGCTCGGCCTGGCACATCGGGCTGTCCGATGGTGCACCGGACAGTGTCCGGTTTGCCAGGCTGGTCAACAGTGAAGTGGCCGCTCTTGGGAATTGACGGAGTCATACGGCTATAATTCACCGGACTGTCCGGTGAGTCATCCACGACGAACTCGTCGCTCTTGGGAAAAGGAAAAAGGGCGACGTGGCTAAAATTCACTGGACTGTCCGCTGGTGCACCGGAATATCCGGTGAGCCAACGACGCTCGGGCCAATAGTTGACAGTGCGATCAACACGCGACACGTGGCCAGCTCCAACAGTCGGCTGATGCACCGGATTGTCCGGCGTGCACCGGACAGTGTCCGGTGCGCCAACCGATCCCGAGAAGCAACGGTCAGATGCTCCCAATTTGGAAGGAGATCGCGCACCGGATAAGCTACCGTGGCTGTCCGGTGGCGCACCGGACTGTCCGGTGCGCCACTCGACAGAAGGCAAGGATAGCCTTCCATGTTGATCTCCAACTGCTCTTAGCTGCCTTGGGGCTATAAAAGGGACCCCTAGTTGCATGGAGGAGAACACCAAGCTTACAAGAAACATTCTAAGACTCCCAGACTCCGCCTCCACGCATTTGATCGATTGTGTTAGTGATTTGAGCTTTGTTTGAGTTGCGTACTCCCTGTGCTTTGTTTTGAGCTCAAGTCTTGGCTTGCGTGCGTGAGTGTGCTGCGAATTTGAGTCTTGCGTGTGTTGCTCTCCCTCTCTCACTACTGTGATTCTCTTGTGACAAACTTGTAAGGGCGAGAGGCTCCAATCTGTGGAGATTCCTCACAAGCGAGAGAAAGACTATAAGGAAGAAAGTCATGGTATTCAAGTTGATCATTGGATCGCTTGAAAGGGGTTGAGTGCAACCCTCGTCCATTGGGACGCCACAACGTGGAAGTAGGCAAGTGTTACTTGGCCAAACCACAGGATAAAAATCGCGTGTCTCGTGTGTTGCTTCTTGTGATTGCTTTGTTCGCACGAGCGTGTTCCATAGCCACTTGATTTCACTAACTCCTTAACAATCAAGTTTGTGGCTATTTAGTGCTTAATTTTACATGATCACCTATTCACCCCCCTCTAGGTGCTCTCAATTCTTGCAAGTGCTCTTCCCATAATCTGTAGCGGGTTTTCGGAAGCTAGTGGAACTTTGTAAAGGCCTCGTAGTGGATCCCTAGCTGTTCTCCTTGATAGTGTCTAAGGTTCTAGCTAACCCCGACGACATGGGAAACACGACTTGTGGGTAAAGGGTACAACCTCTGCAGAGTGTAAAACTAGTATACTAGCTGAGCTCACGGTCATGAGCAGCTCAGGACTCTCGCATGATTAATTTATGTAACTTAAATTCAATTTTGTCATTCACATATGCATGGGATTATTTATTAATTTTGTTCTATTACTTTATTTAAGGTTTGGTATTTACTTACATCTAGTAACTACTAATAAAATTTTGACCAACCAATTAAAAGCAATGCTCAGCTTTAACCCCTGTTGTTGATAGCCTTACACATCATATAAACTCCCACCTTTGGTGAGTTCATGCCCACTAGTTTCCCCACAACTTTTTGAGCTATGATCATGTGTGAGCTCACCCTTGTTGTCTCACACCCCCCATAGGAGAAGAACAGGTGGTTCAGGAGGAGCCACCAAGCGAGGAGTTTGATCTGATCTAAGTGGCGTTTCCCTAGTTGACATTGGTGCCAAGGATGATCCTTAGTTCATTTTATATTTATCTTTTATTTTGTAATAATACTTCCGCTATGTAATAAATACTCTGGTGTTATTGTGACATTTATCTCCGTACACTCTATTATTATATATGTTGTCTTCTTGGCGCATGTATGAGATGCACCCGGCTTTGTTCCTTAAAGCCCGGGTGTGACAATTGAGGGCAGCAGAAATGGGAAGAAGACGGGGCAGCCAGGAAAAAGGAGGAGGGGAGGGGCGGCCAGGAAGGGGGGAAAAGGGGGGCGGCTACCTAGGGTTTTCTTGTGGGAGAAAAGAAACGATGCCTCAGATGACTTCTGCTTAGCATCCAACGGCCCACAACCCTTTCCCACATCCACGCACCGAAGATCAACTTTTGGTCAACATTTTTTTGGGATATTACACTAAGTAAGCTTCAGCTTCATAAGAACCAATGAACAGTGGAATAGAGAACTTAATCTTAGCATATGGATCATTGTCTGGTTCAGGATTATAATAACGACGTCTATCATTACCTCCAATACCTTGTTGATTATGTGCGAAGCATCGTCGCAGCGATGCATCAACATCTTCATCGTCCTCCTCCGTGGGAGAGAACACTACTGCACCAGCAGCTGGGGCTGAAGCTTGTGGTGGGGGATGAGCTTCCAGCAAGTCCATGCATGTAACAAGTTTAGCAACTCGTCGATCAAGATGCTCATAAAATGTCGCCACAGAGTCCTAGTATTTTTTTAAAGCTTCAGTCATCATGTGCATCATCTCCTTCAATTCTAGCTGAGAGACACACTCATCGTCATTAAGCTTAGGGCCCTTCTCCTTAACTTTTTGGTTCTTTGGTCCTATCATTGTTAGCACAAAACAGAGACAAAAAGGCAACAAACAAATAGTGTGAACCCTATAACTATCTCTTAGGGTGTGGAGGTGGAACACAAATTATGAAAGTGTCTTACCCCGCTCTTACAAGGTTCTTACTAGCACTGCAAGTGGCAAACGGTGGCTCGTGTGACTGCCCAAAGAGCGTGGGTGTGATTGCAAAGGAGTACATGTTCTTCTTGAAAGAAAGGTGGAGCTTTGGGAAGGTTGAATATATATATATATATATATATATATATATATATATATGTGTGTGTGTGTGTGTGTGTGTGTGTGTGTGTGTGTGTGTGTGTGGCACACAAGTTTGTAACAGATAGCAATGCTGAATAAGTGTTCTAAGTACTCATCCTAGTTGCTGGCCTAGAAAATGTATTAGAACAGTTGGACCAAGGCACAAGAAAGGAGGAATAAGTATCTAGGTACAACAAGGAAACAAGTTGGCAGCAAAATAATCACAGAGGTGCATAGAATAATGGCGTTGCTGCTTATGTGCTACTATTTTTTCTCTTTTTCTCTTTTTCCCTGATTTTTGCTCTAGTCGTTGTTTTTTTTGTGATTTTTCTTTTTTCAAATATTTCTTTTATATTTTTCTCTTTTGCAGCAGCACATAAGAAGAAAACACACCAAGTTTAGATTTTTTGCAGAAAGACGCATCCTCTAGAATTTCTGCAAGTTTTCCCTAAAATCAGATTAAATGTTTGGAAAATGAGAACTCCTATTTCCAAGCCGAATTTGGGGATTTTAGAAATGGCGAATCCGACAAAGCTGAAGCAAATCAGATGCTGTTGGGGGCCATCCTCTTTCGAAGCTTCTCAAAACATGGCTAACCATTTGCTTTCAGCATATTACTGAATATTACAGGAGTTCATCACTAGAAAAGCTTCGATACACCATAAGAGGAGCGGAGCAAAGCTTCATCTGGCGAGCTTCATCACAGTGAAACGGGTAGACAGCATGGCTTCGACATAACGAAAAAGAAGTACAACAAAGCACACTTCATCAAGCAGGCTTCGTCATGACGAAGCAATGAGGCAATGCAATGAGAATGTGTTGCTCAAGTTATTAAATACAAATGGCGATGTTACCCTTATGACATTTTGTAATCTCTATATGTAATTGTTGAGGGCATAAATGTAATAGCGTACAGGCCGTTACGGTTGCCTATAAATAGATGAACAGTACCCTCGTACTGTTCGCGCTGATTTGTAATAGCTCTCGCGTTAACACCTTCAAACAAGCCGAATGTATCAATGTAATATAATTTCTATTAATGTTCATATGTTTATCATGAAGTAAATATATGAATGAATGAATAACATATGTTGTATCTATGAACTCCTATTCTCATGAATGATGAAGGTGTGTCCTTCATGACCTTTGTCTGAAGATCGTTATATCTGAAAGGAGATAATGCTTCGAAGGACAAAGGTCTTTAATCTTTAACATTGTGTTGCCTTGTTCTTGATTCGTAGCATTTGAGAACAAGTGGCCAACATTGGCGCCCACCTCCGATGAACTCAAACGACCACCATCGACACTAGGAGCTCCAACAACCACCTTCCTCATGTCGCCGAAGAAGACAACAACACCAGGGACTTCCCTTGCACCGCTGGACATCAACCAAGAAGGGCTCCCTCTGAGAGAAGCCCGAAACTAGAAAAGGAAGGCCATTAGGCCAACACCACAGGAAGAGGAGCTAGACCAAGAGATCAAAGACTTAGAGGCCATCCACCGACAAGTGGAGAGAAGAAGACAGAAAATGCTTCGGCTAGCTGAACTCCAGAAGAAGTTTGATGAAGCTACCGAAGAGATGCACCATAGCACACAGGACGAAGGCCACGGTAGAGAGAGCTGCGTCAAGAAAGCCCAAGCTATGATGATGTATGGTATGACGATTTCCATCATGGTAACTTTGCTTTTGATGATGCTTCTCCCCTAGCAGCAGAGTAGCAGGCTACCCCATGGCCACCTTCGTACAAACAGCCAAAACTCCCCATGTATGATGGGCATTCCGACCCAAAGTAGTCCTCATGAACTACGAGGCAACCATATCATCATATGGTTGCAACACTACCATCATGGCGAAGTCCTTCGTCATAGCAGTCAGGAGTGTGGCTCAAATGTGGTATTCTTCTCTTTGACCGAGAACAATCATGTCATAGCAAAAGCTAAAGGATATGCTAGTCACCAGCTTCCAAGGTTTCTAGACGAAGCCAGTGACTACTCAAGCTCTATTCCAATGCACACAGGATCATGAGGAATACTTGCAGGCGTATGCCCGAAGATTTCTACGTCTCAGAGCTCAGGCACCAACGGTGCCAAATGAGATTGTTATTGAAGCTATGATCAAGGGGCTTTGACCAGGACCAACGGTGTAGTATTTTGCTAGGAAGCCCCCACAAACACTGAAGAAGCTTCTATAGAAGATGGACGAGTATATCAGAGCTAATAATGACTTCCGACAAAGAAGGGAAGAAGCCTACAAATACTCTGAGATGATCAGGGGATTCGGAGGAAGACTCCACCCAAGGCATGTCAGGACGATCCATAATTCCAGCTCAAGTGAAGACATGGGAAGTCGTACTCAAGGGCATCAGCACAACTCTCAATCATCAGGAACACAACAAAGTTCCTTTAGGCCACTAGCCCCAAGAGACAGAGGAGGTAGAAGCTTTGGAGGAAGATTCAGCTTGCAACCAAGAAGGTTGTTTTGTCTATTCTGTGGAGAAGATAAGGGGCATACAATGAGGACATGCCAAGTCACGATAGAGAAGCAAAAGGAAATAGCTGAAGCCGAGGCATGGCAGAATCAACCGAAGCAGGTCTTGCATACCGCTTCGTGCTATTCCGCGTACATTCCTGAATATGTGGGCAATCAGCAACCCACAGTATTAGTAGCTTCGGCAAGCCACTCCCCAGCTGCATGGGCCCCGCCACCACCACCACCACTCACGGCTCAAACTCTGTCTCATAATCAATAGCCAAAAGGGCACCGCCAAGTTCAACAACAGCATGACACACACGAAGAGTCTAAAGCTCGGACAGTCAACAGCACAGTACCAGAGTCAAAACACATTTACTGAAGCAACACAGGGACTCAATCAAAAAACTTGCATACACACTCAATGTAATTTTTATTTCTCTTGCTTTTATGTTTCTACCCTAAGGACAATATAAGAAGGTACAACCTTCGACCTGTTGTAATAAATCTGGAGTTACACCATCGAGTGTAACAGAAAAAGTGAAGAAGCTCCAAAGTCGTTCCTACGGGAATGCAGAGCTAAAATGCTACCTAAGTAAAAGGTCAAGAAGCTCCAAAGTCGTTCCTAAGGGGATGAGCAGCTTAGCTCCAAAGTCGTTCCTAAGGGGATGTAGAGTTTAGCTCCAAAGTCGTCCCTACGGGGATGCAGAGCTAAAATACCACCTAAGTAAAAGGTGAAGAGACTCCAAAGTCGTTCCTAAGGGGATGCAGAGTCTTACATTTATGAAGCATTTATGCACTAACATCTATCGCATCATATCATGCATCATACTGCATAGCATCGCATCATTCATCATCTCGCATCATCCGAAACAGTGGAAAAAGAAGGGAAATTGCTCCTTGAAAGATGTTATGAGTTTAAGTTTTTCTTCGACAAAGAGTTATGAAAGGATGTATCAACAATGCAAGATCTATACCTTCGACAGCGGTATTCTTATGCAAGATCTACGACAAGACCTTCGATTCTAAAAAGTCGCTTCAGCAGAAACTGGTATTTTTTCTTTATGAAGCGTGAAAAGAAGGGAATGTGTTTTTTCATCTGAGGCTCAAAACCGTATGTACTAAGATTTCACGCTCCATAAAGAAATATATTACATCATCAAATATACATATAGTTGACAATTGTTTTTTACATAAGAAAACAACATACAAAAATTGTACAAGTGTTTTAATAGACAAGGTCTAATCATCTTCTTTTAAGTCTTTATCGGCAGCTTCGCTCAGGAGCCTATTCACAACATCATCAACAACTTCATTAGCTATTCTAATTATATCAAGAGCACCCTTCAGGGCTGGATCGGCCTTAGGGTCGTACGGCTCCGGAGGAGGAGAATGTTCGACTGCATCACAGTATAAGTGTTCATTAATTACTGTCACACCCGGTTTTGGAAGGCAAACCGAATGCGAACCATGTACGCGCCAGGATCAGCAATTCACGTACACAGCAGTTACATAACTGGACATCATCATACAGTGCTCAAATAATAAAATAAAAGAAGGTATAATAGTCGATTACATCATGATGTCCAGGACATCCACATAGTCTTTAACAATTATCAAAGTGCGGAAAAGAAACGTAGATACACATGGCCTACACAGGCAGCCGACTGGGGGTTTGCCACTAACCCACGTCTTATAACTCATCATACTCTTGGAACTCCTGGAAGTCCTCCACGACTTCATCTTCACCTAAGCAGTAGTTGCAATGCGGACAACCTGGGGGGGTTTGGTGTGTAAAGCAAGGGTGAGTACACATCAACATACTCAGCAAAATGTCCTGTTTGGCTATAGTTGACTAGCTTTATGTGGAGTTAAGTCAAGCAGTTGCTTTTAGTTGGTCAGGTTATTATTACTAGTAGAGAGCCAGGTTTTAGCATTAACCCAAGTTATTAACCCAATGTACCCTTTCCAAACGGAAAGAATACCACTTACCATTACCATAGGCATAACCAAAACCATCATCCTCATCACCACCTGCAAACCATACATCTCTGATCAAGTATCTCTAATCAATGGAGCTCCCTTGGCCGCTCATAACCGCGAGCATGGCTGATATATCAGTTTCATAACACTCTGCAGAGGTTGCGCACTTTACCCACAAGCCATGATTCCCTCTTGCCTCGGGCCGATCAAACCCTTAAACACTACCAAGGTGAATAGGCAGGGTCTCACTACGTAGCCTTTACAAAGATTTCCTGGGGCTGTAGCCGCCCGTTAGGTTTCCTAAATGCACCGCACTCCTCCCCAAGGGGCGAAACAACCTTGGTAGAGCGAGCCGCATACACCGAGCCCCATTAACGGCACGACGGCGAAGCGAACTACACCCTAGTTCTTCTAATTACTCAGCTAAGGGCGTCCCAATCCACCCTCATGGTTGCACTGTTTTCCCGAGCGGTCATCCAACGAACCAGTCCTTACGTAGAGGCACTCGAGAAACAGCTCGAGCCCCCTTAAATGTCACAGTACCACCATCATAATCAAAAGGGTAAACAGCGTATCATAGATAATCTCATCATCTTCATTAATTAATGTGAAGCGATAGCATATAGCTAAACCAAAATAACCAAACCAAAATAGGTAAACAAGGACAAGATAAACAAAAGCTAGTCAATCCTTAGGTATAAATTGTGTAAATGTGGGGAATGAATTATAAGAATGAGTAGGACATAGATGGGTCAAGGGACACTTGCCTTCACCAACCGACTGCTGCTCAGGGTCTTCACCTGCAACTCCTTCGGACTCCGCCAACTGACCGTTATCTATACGATTTTCAAACATACATTCCACAAATTGAATACAAAAGAACAGTACACCAAACAATAGAATGCAATAAATAAACAGATGTTCGACGCAGGGCTCACACATACGACTAAGCGAGAAAGGGAAAGTAACGGTCGAGGCTATAGCCGACCAGCGATCACGTCACACGATTATAAATTAAAATGCTCGTCTAAACAGAACGGTATTAATTTAGCCATCGCATTTAGCATAGGGTAAAGTCATGTTCCATGTTTAATTATTATGAACAGATAAAGGTAAATTAAAAGGATTGTCGCGTGGCGAAACGCGCGACACAACACTTAAATTGAATTAAGAAATAAACGACTCGTCACGTGATGGAGCGCGCAACAAGACACTTGCATTAATTATAAAGAGACATTAAGCGTCGTGCGACAAAACGCACAACGGCATATGCCATCTAAACTGAATTTAAAATGAAACGTCGTGCGACGCCACATATTAAATAATCTGAAATTAAGATGAATAGTCGCGTGACGAAGCGCACGACGCAACACGTCAATAGAATCTGAAATCAACTAATTCGCCGCGCGACGAAGCGCGCGACACAACACGTTCATTAAACTAAATTTAAAAACTACTTAAATCGGGATTCGATCGCCACGCGCGCTAGGGCTACGCTCACGGGAATGCGCTGGGCGAGCCTCAAGGGGCCGCGCTGCCAGGGGCAAGGGGTCGCGCGCCGGACAGGGGCCGCGCCGGGGGCCGCGCCGGGGACCATGTTTCCCGGGGCAGGGGCCGCGCGCCGGGGCCGAGGGGCCACGCGCAGTGGCGCTAGGGAGCCGCGCGCAGGGGCCGAGCGAGGCCGCGCGTCGTGCGAGGGGAGGGGCTAGGATGGAGCCACGCCGCCCCGCGGGGCCGGACGGGGCCACGCCACGCGAGGGGAGCAGGGGGAGGGGGTCGCGCCACCGCTAGGGGGTCGGGGCAGGGGGCCATGCCGCCACCAGGGGAGCAGGGGGCTGGGGGACGAGGCACCGCCGCACGCCAGGGGACGGAGGAGGGGGCACCGCCATGCGCCAGGGGATGGGGGAGGGGGCCGCGCCACGCGAGGGGGGCTGGGGGGGAGGGGGCGACGCCGCGCCAGGGGGCCGCGCACGCGCGAGGGGGCGGGGGAGGGGGCGCCGCCGCACCTGGGGGCGGGTGGGGTCACGCGCATGGGAGAAGAAGGGGAGGGGGAAGGGGAAGAGAGAGAGGGAGAGGGAGAGGGAGAGGGAGAGGGGAAGGGAGCTCACCTTAGGGTCCAAATCCGGCGATCACCGTCTCCAAAACCTAGGGCACCACGGAAAGAGAGAGGTGGAGGAGAGGAGGTTGCTGCGAGGGAAAATCAAATGAGAGAAAGGGAGAGAAGGGAGGGGGCGCGAATGGGGGAGGGGCAAAGCGCCGGGGGCGTGCGGGCCACAACGGGCCGGCTAGGCCGGCTTGGGTCGGGCTGGGTCGCGCCGCGGGGCAAAAACCCACGACACGCACAACCACCGATCAGAATCCGATTCACAAAATGAGACTGAGCAACACACGTGATTAAACACGACATGAGACAAGAAAAATGCCTCGACATGATGCAACACCCGTGACAACTTAGGTTTTTGTTTACACGTAATACGGACACCAGTCGCTATACTGCTTTGAAATTGGGAAGAAGGAGCGAAACGGGAAGAGAAAAGAGAGTAACGCCTGAATTTGGTGAGTAAATAGAAGAAAAAATTCTACCCCCAAATTCAGGGCGTTACAAACCTATCCCCCTTAAAAGAATCTCGCCCTCAAGATTCGAGGTTGGCCAGCAAAGAGTTTAGGATATTTAGCCATTAGGTCATCCTCACGCTCCCAGGTTGCTTCTTCCTCAAAGTGGTGATCCCATCTGACTTTGCACATTCTGATAGTTTTCCTCCGGGTGACCCTGTCTGCAGTCTCAAGGATTTGCACTGGTTTCTCTATGTAGGTCAAGTCCTCCTGGACCTCCAGACCTTCCACTGGGAACTTCTCTTCTGGCACACGCAGACACTTCTTCAACTGAGACACATGGAAGACATCATGCACTATGGACAAACCTTCTGGCAGACTGAGCTAATAGGCCTCTTCTCCACGCTTTGCGAGAATATGATACGGACCAACATAGCAGGGTGCTAGCTTGCCTTTGACTCCGAATCTTCTGACTCCTCTGATCGGTGATACTTTCAAGTAGACAAAATCTTTGACTTCGAAACTCAGCTCTCTCCTTCTTGTGTCTGCATAGCTTTGCTGCCTTGATTGCTCTATCTTTAGATTCTCCTAAACCATCTTGATATTCTCTTCAGATTCGAGCAGAATGTCTGGCACGAACACTTGCTTTTCTCTAGGCTGATCCCATTGCAATGGAGTTCTACAACTCCTTCCATAAAGCGCCTGAAACAGTGACATCTTCAAGTTGGCCGGGTAACTATTGTTATAGGAGAATTCTGCATATGGTAACCTCTTGTCCCATCCGGACTGATCTTGCAACGCACAAGCTCTCAACATATCTTCAAGGATTTGATTAGTTCTTTCAGTCTGACCATCTGTCTGCGGATGATAGGCTGAATTGAAATTCAGATGTGTACCCAAAGCTTCATGCAACTACTGCCAGAAATGAGAGGTGAACTGTGTTCCTCTGTCTGACACTATCTTCTTTGGTACACCGTGAAGACAAACGATTCGGGACATGTACAACTCTGCCAATACTGCACTGCTGTAGTTAGTCTTGACATGTATGAAGTGGGCTGACTTGGTTAAGCGATCCACCACTACCCAAATGGAATCATAGCCGGCTCAAGTGCAAGGAAATCTGACTATGAAGTCCATCCCGATTTCATCCCATTTCCATTGAGGAATTCGCAACGACTGCAACAATCCAGCTGGCCTCTGATGCTCTGCCTTGATCCTTTGACAATTGTCACATATAGCCACATGCTCTGCGATCTCCCTTTTCATTCCATACCACCAGAACTTCTTATTCAGATCTTGATACATCTTCTCACTTCTGGGGTGTATAGAATAAGCTGACTCATGAGCTTCCTTGAGGATCAACTCCCGAATAGACTGGACATTGGGAACACACAAACGGTCCTTGAACCATATCACACCTTCTACATCTTCCCAAAAGTCTTTGCCTCTTCCTTCTAGAATCAGTTGTCGGATTTTAGTGATCTTCTCATCATTCTTCTATGCTTCTTTGATTTCCCGCTCTAAAGTGGGCTCTAACTCAACGGTTACTCCTCGCATGCTGTTCAGAAATCCGAGGCTCAACCTGTCAAACTCTTTGGCCAACTCATAAGGCATCTGATGAGTGACCATCATATTGACTTGACTTTTCCTGCTCAAAGCATCTGCCACTACGTTCGCTTTGCCTGGATGGTAATGAATCTCCAATTCATAGTCCTTGATCAACTCTAACCATCTTCGTTGCCTCATATTCAACTCCGACTGAGTGAATATGTACTTCAGACTCTTGTGGTCTGTGTAGACATCACACTTCTGTCCATACAGGTAGTGCATCCATGTCTTCAGTGCATGAACCACTGCTGCCAACTCTAGGTCATGGATTGGCTAATTCTTCTCATGAACCTTCAGCTGTTGGGACGAGTAAGCCACAACTCTTCCCTCTTGTATCAACACGCATCCCAAACCAGTGTAACAAGCGTCACAATACATTGAGAAGGGTTTGTGCACATCAGGCAAGACTAAGACAGGCGCTGTAGTCAACTTCTCTTTCAGCGCTTCGAAGGATTCTTGGAATTTCTTGGTCCACTTGAACTCAACCTTGTTGCCTAGCAAAGCTGTCATCAGTTTCGCAATTTTCGAAAACCCTTCAATGAATCGTCGATAATATCCAACCATTCCAATGAAGCTCTTGATTCCTCGAGCATCTGTTGGCGCTTTCCATTTCAGAATGTCTACCACTTTCTTCGGATCCACAACCAATCCTTCTTTGTTGATTATGTGGCCCAAAAACAGGACTTCGTCAATCCAGAACTCGCACTTGCTCAACTTTGCATACAGCTGGTGCTCTCGCAATCTCTGCAATATTATCCTCAAATGATCTGCATGCTCCTCCTCACTTTGAGAATATATAAGAATGTCATAAATAAATACCACCACAAACTTGTCAAGATAATCCATGAATACACTGTTCATCAGATTCATGAAGAAGGCTGGTGCATTTGTTAGGCCAAAAGACATCACAGTGAACTCATACAACCCATACTTAGTAATGAATGCGGTCTTCGGAATGTCTGAAGGTCGAATCCTGAGCTAGTGATAACCTAACCTCAGATCTATCTTTGAAAACATGTTGGCTCCTCTCAACTGGTCGAACAAATCTTCTATTCTAGGCAAGGGGTACTTGTTCTTAATCGTGACCTCATTCAGAGCTCGATAATCAATGCACATCCTTCTAGTGCCATCTTTCTTCTCCACGAACAGGACAGGGGCGGCCCAAGGCAAGGTGCTTGGCCTTATATAACCTTTCTTTGACAGCTCATCGATCTGCTTCTTGAGTTCAACCAACTCTGGTCCAGATACCCTGTAGGCTCTTTTAGAGATGGGGGCGGTGCCAGGAAGAAGCTCTATGGCAAACTCAACTTTTCTCTTAGGTGGCATGCCTGTAAGTCTTCCGGGAACACATATGAGAATTCGGACACCACTTTGATAATCTTGAGCAAATCTAGCTCCTTGCTATCAATAGCCATCTAATGACAACTTCCTTTGCTTGGCTCAGGTGAGATTAACTCGGCTACCACTTCTTCTCCTAGTGGGGACACCAACTTAACTGTCCTCTTATCACAGCTGATAATTGCTTGGTACTTATCTAGCCAATTCATCCCTAGGATGACATCTATTCCCTGAGTACCCATTACTATGAGATTAGCGGGAAACGCTATCCCCCTTATTTCCACACTTACATTCAAGCAAATGCTATTGGCTCGAATTCTACCACCGGCTGAGTCAATTTGAATGGGTGTTGACATGGTAGTTATTGGAAGATTATGTGCTTCTACCCATGATGCAGTAATAAATGAATGTGTTGCTCCAATATCAAGTAACACTTCTGCAATATGGGAGTCGACTGGAAACATACCTACTACCATGCTGGGTGTTTCCTGAACTGCTTCATTCTCCAAATGGTTCAGTCTCCCATGGTTGTAGCGTGTCTGGGAGTGGTTGCCTGCTCTAGGCTGGGGCACATCTGCTTTGCTGGGGCACTGGGGCCTGACTGCTGTTGGGCTGCCTTCTTCAGACATTGCATCACCCAATGGCCTTGCTCTCCACAATGGAAACATGCTCTGCTTCCGCCCTGAACTGGTGCTGCTTGACTGTTCTGTTGGGTTGCTGGGGCAGGAAGACGAGGTGCCTGCTGATTCTGCCTCTGGAACTGACCTCCTCCAGACCGATTGTTCTGGCGATTCTGCTGCTGGTGCTGAGGGTACTGCCTTTGAAACTTCTGCTGCTGAGGTGGGCACTGGTTCTGTCTGAACTGCTAAGGTGGGTTGCCTGAGAAACGGGGGCGATTGCTACTTCCAGTCTGAGGTCCACCAATCTTACGCTTGTGATCCTCCATCTCCTTGCGTTGCCTCTCTGTCATGATCGCTCTATTGATCAGATGTTGAAATGTGGGAAAGGTATGATTCATCAGCTGATAATGCAGAGGGTCAACTAAGCCTCTCAAGAAACGGTACTGCCTCTTGGCATCTGTTTTGACATCCTCAGGAGCATAGCGGGACAGCTGCAGAAACTTGTCTTGGTACTCATTAACAGACATAGGCCCTTGCTTGAGCACCAGGAACTCCTCCTTCTTCATTGTCATCAGACCTACGGGAACATGGTACTATCGGAAATTGTCTCTGAATTTCTCCTAGGTGATAGTGTCGAGGTTGGCATGGTGGCAAGATAGGACTCCCACCAAGACTGGGCTGCTCCTCTCAATAGATAGGGACCATATAGAACTTTCTCCCTATCGTCGCACTGAGCGGTGTGCAACTCCCACTCCATAGTGCACTGCCAATCTTCAGCATCCATGGGGTCAGAAGAGTGATCGAACACTGGGGGATGACCTCTCATGAATTCAGCATGCTTGTCTCTAGGCATCTAAGGCATCTAAGGCTGAGGTGGTGGCTGTTGCTGCTGCTGAATGATGGCCAGAGTCTGACCAATGGCTTGAACTGCCTGAGTCTGCATCAAGAACATCTGCTCGATGATCATCAGGGGCAGTGGTGGCAGCTGCTGACGGGGTGCCTCATCTTGCGGTGCTGCCAGCTCCTACTGAGCACGCCTTCCTCCTCTACGCCTGTTGTCTGACATCTGCAGAATGCAATCACACATCAAAACTGATCTTGCAACTTGCAGCATAAGAAAAGAGTATAGAATCCTTCCACAATTCTGAACAGATGAACATCTTCACTGACTTCCAACACAGGCAAACATAGCTTCTCAGATAAAGAGGAAAGTAGAACAAAAGGGCTTCCCAACTAGATAACTAATTTTTATTAACATTTAACAGGTAAACCAAAGTGCAGGGGATACCCACACCCTGGCGACAGTCATTACAAAGATCCAAATCCATCGTAGTTCATCATGACAAACATAAAAGGCATAGGATAAGCAAACTACCCTACCTAAACAAGACTAACTAAGAGTAAGACTGATGCTAAGACTATAGCTTCTATATATATATATTACATTAATTAAAAGGTACGATGCTAATGATCTATGGTTCTAAATTTATCTTGGTCCTGTAGTCGAGGTTACCATAAGCATGGTGTCCACGCTGAGGTGAGTGGTACGGGTGTTGAGTCCCGATGGGAGCGGGGGAGCCATCCTCCAGGTGACGATGCTCCGCGCGCTCAGCCCGCAACTGGGCGATCTTAGCACGAGCCCTACTCAGCTCATCTAATGCATGGTCCAGCTTCGTGTTTAGCACGGCGGCTAGGTTGACTGTGCTGCTCAACCTAGGATTGTCCTCACCGATAGGTGAGACAACCACGCCTCCTGTGCTGCCAGATGGACGGCGGGGGTAATACTTCAGGTTAAGACCATCGGCTACCCCATCGAGCACTGAGCAGTAGTGCGAAAGCGCACGCCATGCGACATCTTGCATGGCTGCCTTAGCTGAGTCCCGCTCAGAGATAGAATAGTGCTCTGAGCAGACCTCCACACCCTAGAGACTATTCTCTAAACGGCGCACCAAGCAGTTCGCCTCCCAACGGTCCGGGTAAACCCCGCAACTATGCTGAAAGACAACACAGCGATGCTCGATAGACCAAGTGCGTCGGTCGAGTGCCTAGCGTAGCAAGGTGTCGAGCGCATCGTGAAAGTGACACCCGCGAGCGGCGTCACGAGTGATGGGTTGAGCAACCCATCCCTCCAGCTCCTGGTCGGCTGAAAGGTCGGTGCTGAAGCTCGAGCTGCTGTCACCGCCTCCATCGTCTGGGTCTCCTCCAGCAGCTACTCCAGCGGCTAGGGCACTCAGTGGTGGTGCAGGGGGTGCCTCTAGTGGGAGCACAAGGGAGCAACTTCTCACAGACTCTATCTCCTACTAAAGCAAGAAAGAAGAGCCCTGCTGCTCCAGCTGCTATCGTCGACGCTCCTGCTCCTCGTGCAGACGGTGGTGCAGCCTCTCTATATGGCTAGACTAACCAACCACCGGACGGCGAAGCGGGCGCTCCGCGAGACGAGAAGGCAAGCAAGGAATGACTGACTTCCGTGCAGTGTGTCTAAGACGAGCCATCTACAAAAGACACCATAAGCATAAGAGTGAGAACATAACTAATATGACCAACAAGTAGACCATAACTAAATAAGGAATTAGAATAAAACAAAATTTTCAGCAAGGTATAAAAATATATAGTAGAACATAGGTTTGGTCGATATGACCAACTTTTGAAGGGATACCAAAGTCAAGGTGAGAATAGGGGTCTATAATCCTTAGAACGACCAATCTACTCGAGGTTAGCGGTCCTACAGTCAGCACGACTTTGATACCATCTATGCCAAACCCGGTTTTGGAAGGCAAACAGAATGTGAACCATGTACGTGCCAGGATTAGCAATTCACGTACACAGCAGTTACATAACTGGACATCATCATACAGTGCTCAAATAATAACATAAAAGAAGGTATAATAGTCGATTACATCATGATGTTCGGGACATCCACATAGTCTTTAATAATTATCAAAGTACGGAAAAGAAACATAGATACACACGGCCTACACAGGCAGCCGACTGGGGGTTTGCCGCTAACCCACGTATAGAACTCATCGTACTCTTGGAACTCCTGGAAGTCCTCCTCCACAACTTCATCTTCACCTGAGCAGTGGTTGCAACGTGGACAACCTAGGGGGAGGTTTGGTGTGTAAAGCAAGGGTGAGTACACATCAACATACTCAGCAAAATGTCCCGTTTTGTTGTAGTGGACTAGCTTTATGTGGAGTTAAGTCAAGCAGTTGCTTTTAGTTGGTCAAGTTATTATTACTAGTAGAGAGCCAGGTTTTAGTATTAACCCAAGTTATTAACCCAATGTACCCTTTCCAAACGGAAAGCATACCACTTACCATTACCATAGGCATAACCAAAACCATCATCCTCATCACCACCTGCAAACCATACATCTCTGATCAAGTATCTCTAATCAATGGAGCTCACTTGGCCGCTCATAACCGCGAGCACGGCTGATATATCAGTTTCATAACACTCTTTAGAGGTTGCGCACTTTACCCACAAGCCGTGATTCTCTCTTGCCTCGGGCCGATCAAACCCTTAAACACTACCAAGGTGAATAGGCAGGGTCTCACTATGTAGCCTTTACAAAGATTTCCTAGGGCTGTAGCTGCCTGTTAGGTTTCCTAAATGCACCGCACTCCTCCCCAAGGGGCGATCCAACCTTGGAAGAGCGAGCCGCATACACCGAGCCCCATTAATGGCACGACGGCGAAGCGAACTACACCCAGTTCCTCCAATTTACTCAGCTAAGGGCGTCTCACTCCACCCTCATGGTTGCACTGTTTTCCCGGGCGATCATCCAACGAACCAGTCCTTACGGAGAGGCACTCGAGAAACAGCTCGAGCCCCCTTAAATGTCACAGTACCACCATCATAATCAAAAGGAAAACAGCGTATCATAGATAATCTTATCATGTTCATTAATTAATGTGAAGCGCTAGCATATAGCTAAACCAAAATAACCCAACCAAAATAGGTAAACAAGGACAAGATAAATAAAAGCTAGTCAATCCTTAGGTATAAACTGTGTAAATGTGGGGAATAAATTATAAGAATGAGTAGGACATAGATGGGTCAAGGGACACTTGCCTTCACCAACCTACTGCTGCTCAGGGTCTTCACCTGCAACTCCTTCGGACTCTGCCAACTGACCGTTATCTATACGAGTTTCAAACATACATTCCACAAATTTAATACAAAAGAACAGTACACCAAACAATGGAATGCAATAAATAAATAGACGTTCAACGCAGGGCTCACACCTATGACTAAGCGAGAAAGGGAAAGTAACGGTCGAGGCTATGGCCGACGAGCGATCACGTCACCCGATTATAAATTAAAATACTCGTCTAAACAGAACGGTATTGATTTAGCCATCTCGTTTAGCATAGGGTAAATTCATGTTCCATGTTTAATTATTATGAACAGATAAAGGTAAATTAAAAGGATTATCACGTGGCGAAACACGCGACACAACGCTTAAATTGAATTAAGAAATAAACGACTCGTCGCGTGACGGAGCGCGCAACGAGACACTTGCATTAATTATAAAGATTCATTAAGCGTCGCGAGATGAATTGCACAACGGCATACGCCAATTGAAACTGAATTTAAAACGAAACGTCGCGCGACTGGACGCGCGACGCCACACATTAAATAATTTGAAATTAAGATGAATCGTCGCGCGACGAAGCGGACGACGCAACACATCAATAGAATCTGAAATCAACTAATTTGCCGCGCGACGAAGCGCGCGACACAGCATGTTCATTAAACTAAATTTAAAAACTATTTAAATCGAGATTCGATCGCCACACGCGCTGGGGCTGCGCGCGGGAATGCGCTGGGCGAGCCGCGAGGGGCCGCGCTGCCAGGGACCAGGGGCCGCGCCGGGGGCCACGTCGGGGACCACGCTGCCCGGGGCAGGGCCGCACGCTGGGGCCGATGGGCCACACGCAGGGGTGCCAAGGAGCCACGCGCAGGGGCCGAGCGAGGTCGCGCGCCGTGTGAGGGGAGGGGGCCGGGACGGGGCCACGCCGCCACGCGGGGCCGAGCGGGGCCATGCCGCGCGAGGGGTGCAGGGGGAGGTGGTCGTGCCGCCGCCAGGGGGCCGGGGGAGGGGGTCACGCCGCCGCCAGGGGAGCAGGGGGAGGGGCCGCGCTGCGCTAGTGGGCTGGGGGAGGGGGCGCCGCCGCGCGCTAGGGGACAAGGGAGGGGGCCGCGCCGCGCGAGGGGTGCCAGGGGGAGGGGGCGCCGCCGCGCCAGGGGGGCGCACGCGCACGAGGGGGAGGGTGGGGTCATGCGCAGGGGAGAAGAAGGGGAGGGGGAAGGGGAAGAGAGAGAGGGAGAGGGAGAGGGGAGGGGAGCTCACCTTGCGGTCCAAATCTGGTGATCACCGTCTCCAAAACCTAGGGCACCACGGGGAGAGAGAGAGGTGGAGGAGAGGAGGTTGCTGCACGGGAAAAATCAAATGAGAGAAAGGTAGAGAAGGGAGGGGCAGGGCGCCGGGGTCGCACGGGACAGAGCGGGCCGGCTGGGCGGGGCTGGGTCAGGCTGGGTCGCGTCGCGAGGCAAAAACCCACGACACACACAACCACCGATCAGAATCCGATTCGTGAAACGAGACTGAGCAACACACGCGATTAAACACGACATCAGACAAGAAAAATGCCTCAGCATGATGCAACACCGATGACAACTTAGATTTTTGTTTACACGTAATACGGACACCAGTTGCTATACTGCTTTGAAATTGGGAAGAAGGAGCAAAACAGGAAGAGAAAAGAGAGTAACGCCTGAATTTGGTGAGTAAAGAGAAGAAAAAATTCTACCCCCAAATTCAGGGCATTACAATTACGAAGTTAAAAAAAATTTACGAAGCTAAATCACGATAAATATACCTATGTCTTTAATGTCCTGTGGCTTCTTCAGCTTTCCTTGCTTCTTCTAAAGCAGTATGAGATTCTTCCTCATTTTTCCTAATAGCTTCGTCTGCTATTTCTCGGTCACCTTTCAACCAAACTTCAGAATAAAATTTTCCGCTAAAGGCAATAGGTTTGGCCGAAGGATCCCTGATGTCGTTCGCTGAGACTGAGAAATCTGGCTGAACTACAGCCTTTGCATGCTCACAACTAGCTTTTTCAAGAAGCGAGACGACCCCTTGAGCGCCGGTGAAGGCACAGAAGTCTCCTCTGTTGCTAAGGATTTAATCAAAAGCTTCAGCTTCTCCACCGATCCATCGAATAACCCCGTCAGGATCACCACGGATAAAGTTCTGCTCCGTAGGGAATGCGCCAACTTTAGCAAAGCTATTTTTCAACTTATTGCAACATTCAATAGCAACATTGTAGCACAACCCTTTTGCCTGGAGAAACTCCTCAACATTTTTTTCTGAACTCTTAACCGTTTAGTATCAGATATCTCATGCTTTGCTTGTTCCACATTAAAATTTTCAGTGCTTTCATTGAGCTTCTTCTCCAGCCCTTGCACTTTGGATCTGTGCAATCCCACTTGAACAATAGAGCATATTCTAAATCAGTAATATGCTTCGCATATGCTTCTTTCTTCTTTTCAAACTTCTCCATTTTATGTTCTATTTCAGAAAGGCTAGCTAGTATAGCTTCGCTAGACTTTAATCTCTCAACTAAAGAAAGCAGGATTTTGTCCTTCTCAAGGGCTTCATTCCGAAGCATTATGACTTCCAAGCGCAGGTTCCCGAAGGCGATCCTAGTGCTTTCATCTTCAGCATCTTTCTAGGCCTTCAAAGCCTTGCTAAGGATAAGACCCTGACAAATGAAAAACACACAAATAATAATAATAAGCATTACCGAAAACATGCCTAACAAAAATCAATAAATACAAAAATAAAAATATGCAAACCTTTAAGCTATTATAAGCAAGGTTGTCTGCAAGTTGATCCTTCGTCATTGCAGATAGTCCAAGTTCAAGCTTCGGATAACCCATGTTATCTATCATTTCTCTCAACAAACATTTATCTCCTTGTTATCTAGTAGACAGTAAAGGAAATCATCTTCATCACTTCCTCCATATACTAAGGACCCTCAGGGATATTTCAGGTCCTTTGTGTAATATTGCACTTTGGCAATTTGCTCTTCTAATAATCGTTTCCTCGAAGCATGGCGAACAATATATTCCAAATCATCTCGAGAAGGCGCTTCGGGTATAGGCGATGTTAGCTCTTCCAGAAGATTTTCCTTTGCCCGCTCCATTGGCTTAGATCCTGAAGGTCCAGCTTCAGTGCAGGTTGGAGAAGTGCTTGCAGCAGCTACCACTAATTTTTCAATGTTGTCTTCGAAAGCTTTAGTAGAAACTGGAGCTGGCACCTTCGAAGATTTTAGAACAGCATCCAAAACACTAGTCGTTCTCCACCCTTTCCTAGGAGTTATTACTGCAGTAGTTGTTAACTTCGACAACCCTGACGTGGTTGGAGGACTCAGCAGTTTCGGATGCTCCTCTGTCTTTGAGCTCTTTGCTTCTGATTCTTCTACCAGACCAAAAGTAGCTTCGACGGTCACAGTAGGAATTATCTCCGAAGCCAAGGGGATGGCTTCGACATGTTCAACAATTTCTATCTTCTCTGCGGCAGGCGCTACAGCAGTCTTCTCTAAAGAGTGCAGCTTTGGCCTATGAGTCAAAACCTTAGCTCTCTTCGGCTTCGACGCAGAGGAAGAGGACGTAGTTGTTGTGACGGAACCTCCCAAGGTACTAGGCCCACCTACAGATGTCCTTGTCCCAAGGACCTTAGACAGTCATGCAGGTGCGCATAATGACTCGGCAAGTTCGGTTAACTAGATCTTCATCATATCACCCAAGAGCGCTTAACCCATCATGCATACATTACACACATAATCGGAGTAAAGAATGAGTGAAAAGGATTACAATAACATAATTTACATTCATATAAAAATATAGAGAAAGTATTTATTACAAAACCGGGTGTATGAGTGCATAACTTATTATTGCATAACTGGGAGGCAAAACACCCTCCCACAAATAAGTTTACTGATTTTCCTCCTGCTTTGGCACCACCTTGCAGCAGAAACAGCAAGACTCAGCTGTTTCATCACCTGCAACAACATGGGTTCGAAAACCCTGAGTATGGAGTGTACTTTTGCAAGTCTTACTTGTCAAAGGAAAAAGACTCTCAAGGATATGCTGGCTTTTGGGAATCAAGGTAAAGCTCATCAAAATTCAAAGACTCTTGTTTACAGAAAAGCTTACTAAGAGTGGATCCTTAAAATCCATTTTTATTATCAGGTTAAGTAGTAATCTGCATCTAGAGTTCTTTCTATCCTAGATCAGACACTTGGCCTATGCTAGCCGTCTTTTGTCAACCCTTCAGTTCACTTGATTGCTACGTGTTAGTCAGTGACCAAGCCTTCATGTCCGAGAAGTAACGGCGATTCAAATCGATTAATACCCAGCTGGGGATCTCCAACCACAAGACATATGTAGCACTTAACCCATGCATATGTCAACTCGCCACCGGGTTTCTCAAGACCAGAATGGGTTCACACCAACCGAGAGCACTGATACACCACTGTCCAGCCTCTTGCCACAGAGGGTACACGCTACTCTTGCCATCTCTCCACTCCCATTGCGTGGTGGCCTTTCTGGTATTGGTCCGACCGAGGCAAAGCTTACCCATGACGAGGCATGTGGACAGTTAAAAGGTCCTAGATCATCAAGCCTACATCGGTTCGATCCTTAATCGACTCAGACGGAGACACTATACTGAGACTTCCTTCTCGTGCAAGTCACCCGCCTGGTCTCATCTTTATCATTTAAAACTCAAAGTTTGGTACCTCACAGAGGTACATCTTTTTAGATGTTGAACCCATCATGGCCATGATGAATTCACCATCACAAGTCTTTTCTTTGTAAAAATTCCCATCCCATATGAAGCATCATCTTTTGTTTAAAATAAAACATTTTGTTTTCTAGAGAAAAACTAAGCATCAGAAAACATTAAACAAATCAGGTAACAAGGAATGGTAATCAGTTTCCAAGGAAGGGAATGCAACAATTGTTTAGCACACAACTCCTATCACCTAATGCATCATCTCAAGTGATAAAGAGTTTAAAATAACAAGGGAAGGGGTAAATGCACCGGGGCTTGCCTTGTGTTGCAAGAGGTTTCGGGTCTGTCCCATAGATGTCAAAGAAGAAGTTGTTCTCAACTGGTGGATTCTCAGCTTGAGGTATAACTTCTTCGTCAACTACAGTCTCTTCCTCGTCTTCTATACATAACAATACATATACATGAATGTTTATGTGATGCTATGAATATGCAATTACATAATAGAAACATAGTAAGTTGTATCTTGAATACAACTTTCCTTCAAGGTACACCCTAGTCACTAGGGTTTCCTAAGTTAGTATTCTATTAGTATTAGGCAATTAAACCCTAGGAGGCTAGTTCATTGGGTTTGGGACCAAACAATGTCCAATTCGTTTCAAACTTCATCCAAGGGATTTAATCATTGAACTAAGCTTACCCAAAAAGTTTTATTATTTTTGGAGCTATTACATTAATTCTAAAATTATAAAAGGCTGGGTCTAGGCATCTTTATATGCTAAATAATTCCAAGCTTTGAATAAAAATCTTGGAACGATTTTTATTAAATACTAGATGATTTTAGGAGTCTAGCAAAATTGGTTCCATATTTTTATCATGTTTCTATTATTTTATACAGATTTCCCAACTTAATAGAAAAAGGAAAAGGAAAAACTAATGAACAGTATCGGGCCGATTTCAGCCCAGCAGACCAGAGCCTACGCAGAAGTTGGGCGCGCCCGCTACCGCGCGTGTGATCTTGCGCAAAGACCCGTGGCGGTTCAAACAATTGGAAAGAGTACCTGTCCGACTTCTATGTGTCTCTGACATCTTTCTTTTTGTCCCCTCTATTTCTTTCGTCTTCCGAATTCACGTCCTCAAGTCCGGCCGGCGACACTGATGAACACCCCGCCCTGCCACGACGGCGGAGAACTCGAGCATCCTACGAACACCTGTTAGACCTAATCCTGACCCAAACTAAATGGTCTCGGGAACGGATTCAGCTCGTAATCCCCTAGAGCGACCTATCCATGGCCACGACGGTGTTCCGGGTCCGTGGCTCCCGTCCATCAAATTAGGGGAACGGAGAGCACCAGTGGGTTACGCAAGACACGGTGCTCACGAGAACCAGCGTCGGACCAACAGAGTTTTGGTTGGTCGACCCAGGAGCAGTTTATGGGTTAGCACGCGGCGTTGAGCTCGCGTTCCAACCAAGCTATGACTGTAATGACCAAACAGCCACTTCGGTGAGCTTCACCAACACACAGGGACACTCAAGCATTAAATAGGAGGCGCTGAACCATACCGGGTTCGCCTGGCCGCGTGAGGTTGAGGCATCGGCAATGTGGTCACCAGACACGTGAAGTCGCTTGACCAGAGAGAATTGGGCATTTCCAGGGTATAGTCTGGGGAGGTGAAGGCAACAATAATATGTTGAAGCTACACATAGTGGCTTACGACAGAGGCAAGGATCACTCCTTTACTCCCTTCCCCCCCGGTTCCTCTTAAATAGGCAGGGAAAAGATCAGGCGATGGCTAGGTGCATTGGATTACAACAAAAAGGGAGCTCTGGAGGTGCCAGTGAATGCATGGGTAAGGATGCGTGGCTCAACCGTGAAGATCCATGCCGGTCTCCAGAGCACAGCAAGGCAAGGATGAGTTTACCACGGCAAGGGGGGGTAGGCAGATAAGGTTTCACTGAAGCAGATATTCCAAACTAGAGATATTTCAGTGATGGCCAAAGTTCTGAATGTCCCTGCCATTTCCTCATCTCTATCTTCACTTTACACCAAAGTAAGACACGGCAAGGGAAAAAATCAGTGGCAGATATTTCTGTACATTAGGATCTACAGCACTTGACTAACCTCCCCCTGTTCAGCCACCTTTTTCTCTTTATAATGGTTAAGAATAGATCACACTTTGTTAACAGAACTTGTTCCCTAATCGAGGATCTTCAAAGTTACTATAGGGTTCTTGGACCTAAACCTCATAGATCAGAAGTTATGGCACCCAAAAATTAGCTGCATCACACTTACCATTCCAGTTTTCTGAATTTCAGCGTACAGTCTCCATCTAATCTTCCCTTTTAACAGAGGCAGTTTGAGCACCATTATCTCCTAAATTTATGTGACATCAAGCCAGGCCCTCCTAATAAAACCTGCTCATGAATACTAGCTCTCCAACTTTGCTTACACAAATCTAGCTCCTAATCTCATAGGATAGCCTCTGCATTGTCTCAAAGTTGATCATACAGACAGGAATTCAGAGTAAATCTCTTTGGTCGTCAGTCAGAATTCATTAGTCTGACAGCACCATTTCCACTAATTTCTGCACAGGATCAAGCCCACATATCTTAAGAACATTTAATCACCTTTTGATGGTCTTTAATTTATCTACAGAGCTCACAACCTTAAACCCCCCAGATTAGCAACAAAAGGACATCAAACCTAGCACCAAACACTGAACCTCAGGTTTTCAGATTACTGTTCCTCATCTGAAATTTTAGAATTCTGCTAGCTTTACTTTGGATGTGTTTTGCACTAGATTTCATATGGTTTTAGGGCTAGGTTTCTCAATTGAACTTGTACCCCTATAGTAGCCCTACAACTTTGTTATGGTGATCTCCCACAAAATCCTTAGGGATTAAAAGCTACAAGAGCCCAAAGTTGGCTCAATGCCACTTGTTCTCAGGGTTCCAATTTTGGAGCACTTCTAAACTTTTGCCATTTTCTCCAATTCGCTCCACAATACTTGAAAATCTCCAAATAAGAAAAGTGTTAGGCTCCCAAAACTCTACCACTTTGGTATATGCACTTTAGTCCAAAAGCATACAGGAATGGATCTCATCTCATGGAGCACTAATTAGGGTTTCTAGGGTTTCAATTATGGTTTTTAGTGTTCTAGGGTTTGTGTGCCACTCAAATCCATCAAGTTTAGTCTCTTTTGAACATTTCCACTAACTTTTGAGATAATACTCAATTTGGTATCACACACACCCACATACCTCTATCCCTTAGTTAAGTACCCTATTCTAGGGCTAAGAAGCACTTCAAGTCATCACATCACAACTTGTTTTGAAGTTTTAGCCTAGTGGATGCATTCTAGGTGTAACAAACATAATGACATGTCAATGCATATGATGTCATGCCCAAATTTTAGTTCTTGTAACACCAGGGGTGTTATAGTTGCCATTTTTCTTTTATACCCTTGTTTTCGAGCGGAAAAACAATAGTTAGGATAAATAAATCCAATCACGTCAAAAACTCTATCAGTCTCCTTTTGCCTCGAGCACCGAAGGCAATGTTCATGGCTTCGTCCTCTGCCTTCGTATAAGCCCCTAGTAGCTCATCACTGGTTGCCTCAACGGCCTCAAGCCAGTCATCATTTGGCTCATCAAACTGACTTCTGTAGCGATAAGTATATCTCAGATAAACTAGCCCACCTTCGCTAGAGCCAGTAGCGGTCTCCTTTGGCATTTCCCAGTCATTAACAAGCGGCCATACCTTATAAGCAATGTGCTCTTGAACAAAATCTCTGGTGCCAATGTAAGTACACACTATGTTGAAGACCATCAAGCATGCTTGTACTTTGTTTCCACTTGCGATCGAAGGCCTCCTGATGCTGAAGCGTGATCGTATAGGGCGCTGGATTATGCCCCTCACATCCTCCCTCTTACTCAGATCATTCTTGACATAAAACCATTGCTTAATCCAAGAGCCCGGCCATTTTTCTAAAACATTAGCACATGACACCTCACATCAGACTGGTACACAAAACTGTAACATCCAAAGTTGTTATGATATTGCTTTTTCCCAACTCCTTCGTCTGGTAGGACAATTCGTGAATGTTGCAGAAGAAGTTGGCATCTGGCTCCAGCCCCTAGCTCCTCATAGCCCAAATGAAAACTCTAACTTTAATCAAAGCTTCGGGAGTAAGCAGATGAAGGTATATCTCAAATGTCTTCAGCACTTCGACCAGCATCTTACATAAGGGAAAACAAAGCCCAGCCTTCATAAAACTCTTAAATACCACCACTTCGTCTTCTTTAAGAAGAGGAACAGTACTCTCTCCTCCAGCTCTCACTATGGATATATCATGGAAATATCTGCCCTTCATCGCTTCAATTTGCCCTTGCTTAACAGTGGATTTCCCAAAAACAACATGACTTGGCCTCCACGCCCGATCTTTGGCATCTTCGTTCTCACTCTCAACATCAAAGCTCTCGCTGTCGCTTGAGTCCCCGGACAGCCCGACCAACATCTCATCAGTGATTTTCTCACTGTTAGTCCTCTCCATGGCGTCCTAGAAACCAGCAAGCGCGGGGTCCATCCTTTTCTTATCTTTGGCCATTTCAGCGACAGTTGCAATAGAAAACCAAAGCTCAAAAAATAATTGCGGTCACAGAGATAGAAAGCTAAAATGACAAACACAACACAAAGCTTGATAGCACAAAAAATATTTTCAACGTAAGCCCTCGTATATATACACAAAGCACCACTGAGCGGTGGGGCCCATAGTGCAGAATGTTTTGCTATTCTAGCAAAGGGAAGGTGTTTTTTCAAACCTTCGGCTAAAGGTCTTCTTTCTTTTCGTAGTCTGAATTTGTTACAAATAAACAAACTAATACTGTGAGGGGCTACTGTTGGGGGCCTTCCTCTTCCAAAGGTCCTAAAAACATGGCTAACCATTTGCTTTCAGCATACTACTAAATATTACAGGAGCTTCATCACCAGAAAAGCTTTGACATAACACAAGAGGAGCACGACAAAGCAAGCTTCGTCTAACATGCTTCATCATGGTGAAACGGTGTAATATTCAAATATGTACATAATGAAAATAGAGTTGATCTCAATGTTGGTGGCCATTACTTATCATCACATGTGACTGACTATGTTTAAAAATGAGTAAATCTTTACTAAGACACAAATAAATCATTGCATCATATTGAATTTTTTTATTTGTGCACTCAAAACAAAATAACATGGATAAAGATATTACCATGAGTAGAGTATTTTCAAGGTGAATAATTAGTCTAAGTACAAACTCACCTCAAGTTTGAAATTCAAATGGGGATTCAAAATTAAGAAAAATTAAGAGAGAAAGGAAAAGAGAAAGTAAAAATATAAAAGGAAAATGAATAAAACCCCTAACTGGGCCTCAGTACCCAATTCTGGCCCACCAGGGTTTCCCCACCGTGTAGCCCAGAACAATCCGTGCGCATGCATGCTTAGTTGGCTGCCTCGTGGGGCCCACTGCCCAGTCTTCCGTCACACGCGTGTGGATGGCTGTCTCGCCAGATGACGCGTGGGACCCATGACGCGGTCGCGCCCGTGTTTTCCTCCCTCCGCTAGGCGCTGACGCCGCGGTCCCACCAGATAGTCTCAGCACCGACACAGCCGTCTTCTTCACGCGTTTCTGCCCACGCGGATGCCGTGATCTCAGCTGGTCAGCTCGGCCGTTCACCCATGCCGCTGTGGACTCCAACGGTCTCCGTGCATGGCGCCTCCACGCGTGCAGCCGTGGACCATATATACGGGCACCCCATCGTTTAGAGGGAGCGAGAGAACTACGCCGTACTCATTAAGGACTAGAGAGGAGAGAGAGAACGAGCGCTGCAACCATAGCAATCACCACACCCGCGCTCGGTTCGTGTGGCCGCTAAGGTGTTCGGGCGCGGTTAGTGCCTCCAGTGCGGCAGCATGGGTTTCTGGTGCATCGGTGGGTGCACCTTGGCATCCCGGCGTCGAACAGACCGCGGCGCCCTACTTCGTCATAGGTAGCACTGCGCAGTGCTCAAACCATCGGTATGTTGACTCGTCGCGCTCATCGAGTGCCCTGCTTCAATGCTTAACCTTCGGATTGGTGTTCGGGGCTCTAGAGCGGGGAACAGTGCACTGGCCATGGCCGCCGCCGCGCCGGTATCGATACACCATTGGGCTGGCAGTGCCGCTACCTGGTTACGGCGTGAGGAAGAGATAGGCGCGGGCATTGATCTTGTGATCAACGGCTGCGGTTGGTCGAGAGGGGGAATGAGTCAAACCGTAGATCTCTGATGAACGGCTTAGATTAAACCACACTTACCAACTCGACCGAACGATCAGAACCGTATATCGTATATCGTGGGGCTGTGAGGGAGTCGCTTTTCATTAAATCTGGCCCCTCGGATCTAATCCAATGGCTAGGATCCGAAGATACCCCTTTGCGGGTGCACTTTGCTAAAGAACCCCTGAACTATGCAGAAAACAACCCGCCGTCCATGTATTACTATTCACTGAGTCTTGGCGATATTGCGGGTTAGCCCCTGCGCTTCACGAAAAATGAGGCCCAGTCCAGTACAGTCTGAAATTGAATAATTGAATTGGAAAAATAGATTTTTAATACAAAAATATATGCTAGAACTTGATTAAATCATAGAAAATCCATTTGTAGTCCAAATTGACCCATTCCAGTTTATAAAATTTTGTAATTTTATTCTCCATCACTTATTGCCTCTGTTTTGGCATGAAAGACACATTAAAATTTATCTATCACTTAATCTTGTATTAAATACATAAAACCTTCAGAAATTCATATCTTAAAATCTGTAACTCCAAAATTAATGATTCCAGTTCCTATGATCTCATTTTAATGTCTAGATTATTACTATGAATTTTATTTACATGATTGGTGTGATGTTATTTTTTTGCTATACCATGTATTTATTGTATTGATGCGGGTAGACGAGCAAGTTACAGAGGATTCTGGGGTTCACCTGGTAGAGAATGCTGAGCAGGAGCTCGTTGAAGGCAAGTTGTGCCCTTGATCACTTCTTTTACCCATTCATGTTCTTATTAATCATAATGATCTGCATAGGTTAATTTTGCTAGGACCCAATATGATACCCTAGATTTTGACTATCTTTATACCTTGTTTCACCACTGGTTTTGCTACTAAATTTTTGGGTAGTACATGCTATTGCTTTACGTGGATTTGGATATAGAGATATTTATTACTCATGATTACACTTTTTATTATCTGTTTATTCTTTACTCTTCATGATAAGATCATTATGTTAATGGGAACATGGAGAACCACCCGGGAAAACAGTGCTACCACAAGGGTTTAATGGGACGCCCTTGGCTAATTAACTAGGAAAGCTAGTGGATGACTACCTTACCCGAAAGAGGCAAGGGCAGTAGGGGAGTGGTCAGTGTAGGGAGGTCCTTGGGTTAATTTTGCTGCGATGGCGGTCAGGCGAGGGATTCCTGCACTGGAGCTTCCTATAAACTGTAGCGGGTTTTCTGAAGCTAGTGGAACTTTGTAAAGGCCTCGTAGTGGTACCCTGCCTCGCTTCCTTGGTAGAGGTGTATGGGGTCTGATCAACTCCGTGGCAAATGGGTAACACAACTTGTGGGTAAAGATGCGCAACCTCTGCAGAGTGTAAAACTGGTATACTAGCCGTGCTCACGGTCATGAGCGGCTCGGACACTCACATGATTAACTTATGGAACTTAAACTTAACATGTCATTTCATTGCATTTGGGATTATTTTACTATTACTTTTATTTATTATTTCTAAGTTTCGGTATTTACTTACACTTAGTAATTGCTAATAAAATTTTAACCAACTTATAAAAGCAATGCTCAGCTTCAACCTTTATTTCATTGATCAGCCTTAGACTTCATGAACTCTCACCTTTGGTGAGTTCATGCCACATTATTCCCCACAACTTGTTGAGCGATGAACATGAGTGAGCTCACTCTTGCTGTCTCACACCCCCCATAGGAGAAGAACAGGTGGTCGAAGAGGAGCCGCCTAACACTGAGGCTTTCGACTTGATCTAGGTGGCGTCTCCCAGTCAGCTTTCTGGCGCCAAGGAGAGATTTTAGTTCCTGCGATATTCATATTTTATTTTGTAAGACTTCTGCTATGTAATAAATACTCTGATTTTATTGTGACATTTATCTCTATACACACTGTTATTATATATGTTGTCTTCTTGGCGCATGTATGAGATGCACCCGGCTTTGTTCCTTAAAATCGGGTGTGACAGAAGTGGTATCAGAGGAAATGTTGACTGTAGGACGAAACCTAGATAGAAATGGACAAAACCCTTACCTACTTACCTTATTCTGAATCCTTCCAAACTTACCTTACTCTGATTCTTTCTACACTTATCTTGATCCTATCTCACCTTCTATAGTTCTACTCTGATCATTCTTACCTTCTCTATTCCAAGACAAGACGGGTTTCACACCTTGGAATCCCTACCCTTATGGCATTTTTAAGAGATAGGAGGCCTAAGACAAAAAATCTATTTTCTATATTTAAAAATGTTGTTTGATTGTTCTGATGATAAATGTCTGATTTGCTTCTTTGATTGATTGAAATATTATATATGAGCATCTTAGTATGTACCACTATAAGGTATTGAGTTAGCTATGGTAGATAAAACATTAAACTGCTTAGCTAATAAATCTCCCAAAGTAACATGATTCGTAATTACTGCCTTATCTACTATTCCCTCTTACCATATGTATCTAACTCAGATGGTCAATACCAGGCGGGGTGGTGGAATTGATTTACCTCCTAATCGACATACTCGGTGGATATATAGACGACCCCAGCCACAACCAGCAGAGATGAATCCCCCTAATCCACCACCAGGCGGAGTTGACCCACTGATTGCAGCTCAGATGAGGATGATGCAGCAAATGGCAGACACAATGGCAGATATACGTGCTCAGATGCAGCAAGAATGCCAGGAGATGTGTCAGGAAAGAGAAGAGATACGCCAGGAATTGCGCCAGGAGCGAGAAGAGATACACTAGGAGAGAAGGGTGCAACAGCAGCTGGAACAGCAATTTCACCAACAATAGCAACAGCAACAAGTGCCATTGCCTCCACCACCACCACCAGTTCCACCTCGTGATAAGCACCGAGAATTCATGAGTCATAAGCCACCGACCTTCGCCAGTTCGCCAGATCCACTTGATGCAGATGATTGGTTGAAGTCAATTGAGAAGATGCTTAACATCGCCCAATGCTCAGACCGAGAGAAAGTTCTTTATGCCTCAGGTCGTCTGACGGGTCCTGCTGCTGACTGGTGGGATTCTTATACTGCTGCCCATGATGCTGCTGATACTATTACTTGGGCAGAGTTCAGTGCACAGTTCAGAAACTACCACATTCCAGCTGGTTTGATGAAGATCAAGAAGAAGGAGTTTCTATCATTGAAGCAAGGCAACATGTCTGTCAGCGAGTACAGAGATAAATTCATTCAGCTGTCGAGATATGCTCCGGATGAGGTTACTGAGGATGAGAGAAAGCAGGAGCACTTTATTGTAGGACTTAATGGACCCCTGCAGTATGCACTGGTGGCACACACATTTCCATCATTTCAGAGGCTACTGGATAAGGCTCTTGCTATCGAACACAAGCGTGTTCAACTAGGAGACTTGAAGAGGAAGGCAATCTCATAGGGACAGGGTAGCAGCAGTGTTTGTCCCCGCTATGTTTCACCACAGAGTACACCGACTCGACCAGGAGGACCACGCCCAGTTCAGTATGCTCCACAGGGGTCTCCACGGACACCTCCTACTCGTCAGGCTACTCCCACTGGCACCCCGACGAGGTCTACAGGACAGAAGACCGACCCTACATGCTTCAAGTGCATTCAGATTGGGCACTATGCTAATGCTTGTCCGATGGGAAATTCTGGTACACCAGCTAAGAATAAGCAACAGACTCATGGCAAGGGATATTCTATAGCCAGGGTGAATCAAGTCAGCATTGATGCTACTCCTGATGGTGCGGACATTGTACTTGGTATGTTTTATGTTAATGCAATTCCTGCAACCATATTATTTGATTCTGGTGCTTCACATTCATTCATGTCTGCTCGATATGCAAACTCAAATGAAATACCACTGCTAAATATGAGAAAACCAATGATAGTAATCACACCTAAAGGGCCTATTGAGGCAAATCAAACGACACGTAGATTGACATTAACCATTATGGGAAGAGACTTTGGAGCTACGGCTATAATATTAGAGGCCAGCAGTATAGATCTGATTCTTGGTATGTCATGGTTAAGAAAGGCAAAGGCCATTATAGCATGTGGTAGAGGTACTATAGAACTCACTAGCCCTAAAGGAGAAACATTTCAAGTTCAAATTACAGTAACCACCGCTTCCAAATGGGCGATATACTTTATAGCGGAGGAGTTTGTTGGTGACAACATCAGGGTGGTTAGAGATTTTCCAGATGTCTTTCCAGAGGAGTTACCAGGAATGCCACTAGATAGAGAAGTTGAGTTTGTCATTGATCTGTTACCTGGAACTGCCCCTATTTCTAAACGACCATATAGGATGGTTGTAGAAGAATTAAAGGAACTTAAGAAGCAATTAACTGAGTTACAGGAGGCAGGGTACATTCATCCGAGTTCCTCACCTTGGGGAGCACCGATACTGTTTGTACAGAAGAAGGATGGATCACAACGGATGTGTGTGGATTATAGATCACTTAATGACGTTACTGTGAAGAACAAGTATCCATTACCCCATATTGAGGATTTGTTTGATCAGATGAGAGGTGCCAGGGTATTTTCGAAGATTGATCTCCGATCGGGATACCATCAGATGAAGATTAGACCATCGGATATTCCTAAGATGGCTTTCTCAACCCGATATGGATTATATGAGTTCACTGTTATGTCGTTTGGATTAACCAATGCACTAGCTTATTTTATGAATTTGATGAATAAGGTGTTTATGGAGTATTTGGACAGATTCGTCGTGGTGTTCATCGACGATATTCTAATCTATTCTAAGAGTGAAAGTGATCATGAAGAACATCAAAGGATGGTGCTACAGAAGCTACAAGATAATTAGTTCTACGCCAAGTTCAGTAAGTGTGAGTTTTGGATTGACAAGGTGTCATTACTTGGACATATCATTTCTAATGGAGGAATAGCAGTGGATCCTGCTAAAGTGAAGGAGATAATGGAATGGAGTGTGCCCACTACCGTCACTGAGATTCGGAGTTTCTTGGGGCTTGCAGGATATTATCGGAGATTTATTGAAGGATTCTCTAAGACTGCCAAGCCTATGACCTCGCTTCTGGAGAAAGGAAGAGAATTTAAGTGGGATGAGAAATGCCAAGACAACTTTGATCAATTAAAGAAGAGGTTGATGTCACCACCAGTATTGATTATGCCAGATCTACAGAAGGGATTTGACATTTATTGTGATGCATGTGGCCAAGGATTAGGATGTGTGCTCATGCAAGAAGGACACGTGATTGCCTATGCGTCTCGTCAGTTGCAGAACCATGAATCGAACTACCCCACTCATGACTTGGAACTGGCAGTTGTGGTGCATGCACTTAAGATTTGGAGACATTACATTATGGGAACTAAGTGCCAAGTGTACACGGATCATAAGAGTTTGAAGTATATATTCACTCAGAAGGATCTCAACCTTAGGCAACGCCGTTGGTTGGAGCTCATTAAGGATTATGATTTGGAGATTCATTATCACCCGGGCAAGGCGAATTTGGTTGCAGATGCCTTGAGTCGGAAGGAGCATGTTCACTCCGCTATTGTTGTCCAGCTACCTAATGAATTAGCAAAAGATTTTGAGAGGCTCAACCTGGGAATTGTTACACACACTGAAGGAGTTACCATTGAATTGGAACCTACCTTGGAGCAAGAAATTCGTAAAGGTCAAGTGGGTGATGCTAAAATTCAAGAGATTAAGGATCTGATTACGGAAGGTCGAGTGCCAGAATTCACGGAGGATGAGCAAGGTACTATATGGTTCAAGGATCGGATATGTGTTCCAGAGATTGATAGCCTTCGTGAGACTATTTTAAAAGAAGCCCATGATTCTGATTACTCTATCCACCCTAGTAGCACTAAGTTGTATCAGGATTTGAAGCAAAAGTATTGGTGGTATGGACTGAAAAGCGATGTTGCTGCTCATGTGGCTAAGTGTGATGTGTGTCAAAGAGTCAAGGCCGAACATCAAAGACCAGCTAGACTATTGCACCCGCTTAAGATTCCTGAGTGGAAATGGGAAGAAATTAGTATGGATTTTATTGTTGGACTACCCCGCACCCCTGCTGGGTATGACTCGATTTGGGTAATTGTGGACAAATTGACAAAAGTGGCTCATTTCATACCGGTGAGGACTAATTACACGGGAGCCAAGCTAGCAGAATTGTATATGACTCGGATAGTTTGTCTACATGGAGTGCCTAAGAAGATCGTGTCGGATCGAGGATCACAGTTTACTTCTCGGTTTTGGAAGAAGTTACATGAGAGCTTGGATACAAAGTTGAATTTTAGTTCAGCCTACCATCCTCAGACTGATGGTCAGACAGAGAGGACTAATCAAGTGCTGGAAGATATGTTAAGAGCTTGTGCTCTTAAACTTGGTGGAAGTTGGGATAAGAGCTTACCATATGCAGAGTTCTCTTATAATAATAGCTACCAGGCCAGTCTGAAGATGTCACCGTTTGAAGCTCTATATGGCAGAAAATGCAGGACTCCACTATATTGGGACCAGACTGGAGAAAGACAGTTCTTTGGGCCTGAACTTATTCAAGAGGCAGAAGAACATGTTTGAATGATAAGAGAAAATTTGAGAATTGCACAATCGAGGCAAAAGAGCTATGCTGATAATAGGAGAAGACTACTAGAGTTTAAGGAGGGTGATCACGTGTATTTGAAGGTGTCACCGATCCGGAGAATGAGAAGATTTAAAGTCAAAGGGAAGTTGTCCCCTCGCTTTATTGGACCCTTCTTAATCTTAAAGCGAGTGGGAGAGGTGGCATATCAATTGGAGTTACCGGATCATCTTGCAGATGTTCATGATGTTTTTCATGTATCTCAGCTGAAGAAATGTCTCATGGTTCCTAAGGAGCAACTACTAATGGAAAACCTCAGTGTGCAAGATGACCTAACTTATGTGGAGTACCCTATCAAGATTCTAGACACTCTGACTCGAGTTACAAGAAATAAGGTGATAAAAATGTGCAAGGTACAATGGAGTCACCATGGAGAGGATGAAGTGACTTGGGAAAGAGAAGAAGAGCTTCGCATAGATTTTCCCCACCTTTTCCCTAGATCTTCCTAAATCTCAAGGACGAGATTATTTTTAAGGGGGGTAGGATTTGTAATACTCAAATATGTAAATAATGAAAATAGAGTTGATCTTAATGTTGGTGGCCATTACTTATCATCACATGTGACTGACCATGTTTAAAAATGAGTAAATCCTTACTAAGACAAATAAATCATTGCATCATATTGAATTTTTTTGTTTGTGCACTCAAAACAAAATAACATGGATAAAGATATTACCATGAGTAGAGAATTTAGATTAAACCCTAGATTTAAATTTGAGATTTAAATGGAGAAAGAGAAAGAAATACCATAAAATACAAAATAAATTCATAAATGAGTAAATACCACACTAGTATTTTCAAGGTGAATAATTAGTCTAAGTACAAATTCACCTCAAGTTTGAAATTCAAATAAGGATTCAAAATTAAGAAAAAATAAGAGAGAAAGGAAAAGAGAAAGTAAAAATATAAAAGGAAAATGAATAAAACCCCTAACTGGGCCTCAGTACCCAATTCCGGCCCACCAGGGTTTCCCCACCGCGCAGCCCAGAACCATCCGTGCACACGCGTGCTTAGTTGGCTGCCGCGTGGGGCCCACTGCCCAGTCTTCCGTCATGCGCGTGTGGATGGCTGTCTCGCCCGATGATGCGTGGGACCCATGACGCGGTCGCGCCCGCGTTTTCCTCCCTCCGCTGGGCGCTGACGCCGTGGTCCCACCAGACAGTCTCAGCACCGACGCAGCCGTCTTCTTCACGCGTTTCTACCCACGTGGATGCCGTGATCTCAGCTGGTCAGCTCGGCCGTTCACCGACGCCGCTGTGGACTCCAATGGTCTCCGTGCATGGCGCCTCCACGCGCACAGCCGTGGACCATATATACGGGCACCCCATCGTTTAGAGGGAGCGAGAGAACTACGCCATACTCGTTGAGGACTAGAGAGGAGAGAGAGAACGAGCGCTACAACCATAGCAATCACCACACCCGCGCTCGATTCGTGTGGCTGCTTAGGTGTTCGGGCGCGGTTAGTGCCTCCGGTGCGGCGGTGTGGGTTTCTGGTGCGTCGGCGGGTGCACCTTGGCATCCCGACATCGAACAGACCGCGGCGCCCTACTTCGTCATAGGCAGCACTGCACAGTGCTCAAACCATCGGTATGTTGACCTGTCGCGCTCATCGAGTGCCCTGCTTCAATACTTAACCTTTGGATTGGTGTTCGGGGCTCTAGAGTGGGGAACAACGCGCTGGCCATGGCGCCGCCACGCCGGTATCGATACGCCGTTGGGCTGGCAGTGCCGCTGCCTGGTTACAGCGTGAGGAAGAGATAGGCGTGGGTGTTGATCTTGTGATCAACGACTGCGGTTGGTCGAGAGGGGAATGAGTCAAACCGTAGATCTCTGATGAACGGCTTAGATTAAACCACACTTACCAACTCGACCGAACGATCAGAACCGTATATCATATATCGTGGGGCTATGAGGGAGTCGCGTTTCATTAAATCTGGCCCCTCGGATCTAATCCAATGGCTAGGATCCGAAGATACCCCTTCGTGGGTGCACTTTGCTAAAGAACCCCTGAACTATGCAGAAAACAACCAGCCGTCCATGTATTACTATTCACTGAGTCTTGGCGATATTGCGGGTTAGCCCCTGCGCTTCACGAAAAATGAGGCCCAGTCCAGTACAATCTGAAATTGAATAATTGAATTGGAAAAATAGATTTTTAATACAAAAACATATGCTAGAACTTGATTAAATCATAGAAAATCCATTTGTAGTCCAAATTGACCCATTCCAGTTTATAAAATTTTGTAATTTTATTCTCCATCACTTAGTGCCTCTATTTTGGCATGAAAGACACATTACATCACTTAATCTTGTATTAAATACATAAAACCTTCAGAAATTCATATCTTAAAATCTGTAACTCCAAAATTAATTATTCCAGTTCCTATGATCTCATTTTAATGTCTAGATTATTACTGTGAATTTTATTTACATGATTGGTGTGATGTTAATTTTTGCTATTCCATGTATGTATTGTATTGATGCGGGTAGACGAGCAAGCTACAGAGGATTCTGGGGTTCAGCTGGTAGAGACTGCTGAGCAGGAGCTCGTTGAAGGCAAGTTGTGCCCTTGATCACTTCTTTTACCCATTCATGTTCTTATTAATCATAATGATCTGCATAGGTTAATTTTGCTGGGACCCAATAGGATACCCTAGATTTTGACTATCTTTATACCTTGTTTGACCACTGGTTTTGCTACTAAATTTTTGGGTAGTACATGCTATTGCTTTACGTGGATTTGGGTATAGAGATATTTATTACTCATGATTACACTTTTTATTATCTGTTTATTCTTTACTCTTCATGATAAGATCATTATGTTAATGGGAACATGGAGAACCACCCGGGAAAACAGTGCTACCACAAGGGTTTAATGGGACGCCCTTGGCTGATTAACCAGGAAAGCTAGTGGATGGCTACCTTACCCGAAAGGGGCAAGGGCAGTAGGGGAGTGGTCAGTGTAGGGAGGTCCTTGGGTTGATTTTGCTGTGATGGCGGTCAGGCGAGGGATTCATGCACTGGAACTTCCTATAAACTGTAGCGGGTTTTCTGAAGCTAGTGGAACTTTGTAAAGGCCTCGTAGTGGTACCCTGCCTCGCTTCCTTGGTAGAGGTGTATGGGGTCTGATCAACTCCGTGGCAAATGGGTAACACGACTTGTGGGTAAAGATGCACAACCTCTGCAGAGTGTAAAACTGGTATACTAGCCGTGCTCACGGTCATGAGCGGCTCGGACACTCACATGATTAACTTATGGAACTTAAACTTAACATGTCATTTCATTGCATTTGGGATTATTTTACTATTACTTTTATTTATTATTTCTAAGGTTCGGTATTTACTTACACTTAGTAATTGCTAATAAAATTTTGACCAACTTATAAAAGCAATGCTCAGCTTCAACCTTTATTTCATTGATCAGCCTTACACTTCATGAACTCCCACCTTTGGTGAGTTCATGCCACATTATTCCCCACAACTTGTTGAACGATGAACATGAGTGAGCTCACTCTTGCTGTCTCACACCCCCCATAGGAGAAGAATAGGTGGTCGAAGAGGAGCCGCCTAACACTAAGGCTTTCGACTTGATCTAGGTGGCGTCTCCCAGTCAGCTTTCTGGTGCCAAGGAGAGATTTTAGTTCCTGCTATATTCATATTTTATTTTGTAAGACTTCCGCTATGTAATAAATACTCTAATTTTGTTGTGACATTTATCTCTATACACTCTATTATTATATATGTTGTCTTCTTGGCGCATGTATGAGATGCACCCGACTTTGTTCCTTAAAACCGGGTGTGACAAACGGGGAGGCGACGTAAGGAGAAGGTGTCATTCAAGTTAGTAAATACAAATGGTGATACTGTCCTTATGACATTTTGTAAACTCTGTATGTAATTGTTGAGGGCATGAATGTAATAACGCATAAAGCCTTATGATTGCCTATAAATAGGTGAACAGTAATTGCTATCGCGTCATCACCTTCGAACAAGCCAAAGGTATCAATGTAATATAAATTTTGATAATGTTTATATGTTTATTATGGAATAAATATGTGAACGGACATCACATCCTGTGTATATAAACCTTCATTTTTTATGAATGATGAAGATGTGTTCTTCATGTCCTTCGTTTGAAGATCATTATATTCGAAAGGAGATAATGCTTCGAAGGATGAAGATCCTTAACATTTAACAACTATGTTGCCTTGCTCTAGATTCACAGCAATTGAGAACAAGTGACCAACAGAGATACCTATCGTCCTCGAAGCTAGGGGTTGCTCCACATACACCTTCTCCTTGATTGGTCCATTAGGAAGGCACTCTTGAAGTCCATTTGAAAAAGCTTAAACGAGTGGTGAGAAGCATAGGCCAATAATATATGAATTGATTCTAGCCTAGCTACAAGAGCAAAAGTCTCCTCAAAATCCAAACCTATGACTTGGGCATAACCTTTTGCCACAAGTTGAGCCTTGTTTCTTATCACCACCATGTACTCGTCTTGCTTGTTGTGGAGCACCCACTTGGTTCACACAACGTTTTGCTTTGGACGTGGCACTAGGCTCTAGACTTCATTTCTCTTGAAGTTGTTGAGCTCTTCCTGTATGGCTATCACCCAATCTGAATCCTACATTTCTTCAATTACCCTAAAAGGCTCAATATAAGAGACAAAGGATGAGCGCTCAAAGAAATTAGCAGTATGAGATCGAGTCATTACTCCCTTGCTGATATCACCTAGGATTTGGATCACCAGATGGTCTCTTTGTACGGTGGCGTGGATTGGTGCTGGAGGTTCCTATGGTACATCTTCTTCCTCCTTGTATTCTTGTTCATGCACCCTCTCTTGATCCATGCTCACATATTGAGGTACTTGTTCCTCACATTGAGTCAGGGGTTGCGCCATGGTTGAGGAACAATGTTGATCTTGGTCTTGTTTTTATTGCGGTCAAACATCTCCTATTGCCATAGTCCTTATTGCAGCCATTAGAACCTCATTCTCATCTACATCATCAAGATCAACATCCCCTCTTGGAGAGCCATTAGTCTCATAAAATACAACATCACTAGTGACTTCAACTAGTCCAGAGGATTTTTTGAAGACTATGTATGCTTTTGTATTTGAATCATAACCAAGTAAAAACCCTTCAACAGCTTTGGGAGCAAATTTTGAATGCCTACCTCTCTTAACCAAAATACGGGCACCGAACCAAGTCTGTGTAGCACTGGACCGATCGGTGATGTCAGCTAGCCGTTGCTTCGTGGAGAGCCGTTAGAGAAGTGGTCCGATGAATTTTAAAATAAAGTTCACAACAGCGCACTATTCACATATGGAGTGGTCTGGTGCACCACAAACCTAGTCTGTTGCGCTAGCTGGCCTAGCGCCTAAGTCCAGGCCCCTCACAGTCCCGGTCCGGTGCACCACCGAACCGATCCGGTGAGGCCTAGAACAATAGAACTTTGGCTGTTTTGAGTCTATCTTCAAATATTTTTGGCTCTTCTTGGTAGCTTCTCTATGCCTTAGGCAAACATAGTTAGCACTTAATCCAATTGACTAAGCATGAGAAACATACATTTTCTTCTCCATTTCACTAGGGTTTGTAATATGCCCAAAACTAAGTCCAAAGGTCACTTTTCTTGCACAAGAGAGTTAGAAGCCAAACCAAGGTGTATGAAAACATAGTTTATGGTGAGTGCATCTTATACAAACACTTAAAACTTGTGTTTATGTTAGTTTGTCCAAAAGTTGCGCTTTTGGCCCTTTAAATTAGCTCATATGGACTTGATCTCTTCAATTTGCCTTAAATGTACTTATTCTCATATCAAGGTGGTTAGTCCAATGTGGTGTGTTGAGCACTTAATCAGTAAAACAGTAGAAATGCCCCTATGGCACATTTCCCTTTCACCGGGTTTGTGCACCACCAGACCGCCATGTGTCGCCTCCCCATGAAGTAGTCATTCGACGCCTGGAGCTAGCCATTACCACATGGTCTGGTGCACCATCGAACCATGCATAGTATTGGTTCGGTGAACTTTATAAATAAAATTCCCAAGAGTCGGCTGTTCACATACGGAGCCGGTCCAATGCACCACCGGACTAGTTCGGTGAACCACAGACTAGTCCATTAAGTTCGTTTCTTTGCATTTTGAGTCCATTTGACTGGGACTTTCTTGTGAACCTTTCCAATACTTAAACAATCATAGTTAGCACATAATCCAACATACTAATTGTAGGAAACTAGCCTTTTACTTGTCCTTTCTCCTGAATTTGCAGTTAGGCTCAAACTTAATCTTAGAAGCAGCTTTCTCCTAGAATTGAGTTAGAGACCAAACAAAAGCTCTAAACACATAGTATTAGGCATAGGAAACATATTGAAGTACTTAAACCTCATGGTTTTACCATTTTACCAAAAGTTGCGCTTTCTAGCCTCCATTTTAGCTCTTTAAGACATAGTGTCTTCAAATTTCCTTCAGGTGAACCTATGCTCATACTCATAGCAAATTAGTTAGGCCATGATGGTGTGTTTGATACTTAATCACCAAAATATGTAGAAATGGCTATGTAGCACATTTCCCTTTCAATCTTCCCCCTTTTTGGTGATTTATGCCAACATACCTAAAGCAACTCAAATATGACTAACTTAAAGCTATATTAGTCAAAAGTAGCAATTTGAAGTTCAAACTCAACAAATGAAGCATTCAAATGATTTGGCATATTTGGATCACTTTAGGCACCACTTGTTTTTATTTTGCAATCAAATCCATTTTGCATCTACTAAGTCAAAAATACTTGAGTTTTGCAATTGAAACCAGTTTGAAAGACTTGTTTTGATCAAATACCAATTTCTCTTTCTTTTCCCATAAGAATAATTGAGAGCACCTAGAGGGGGGTGAATAGGTGATCCAGCAAAACCTTAACTAAAAAAACAACAAGCTTGGTCTATAAATGGGATTGGTGAAATCTAAAACCAAGTTCACATAAGAAAAGGAGGATTTCTTTGCTTAATTGCTCTCACAAGATGTGTATTGAAACAAGAGCAACAATGAAAGTGAAGTGGAAAGCTCAGAAGAACAAAGTCGCAATGAAAGTAAGTGGACAATGAGACACGATGATTTATCCTGTGGTTCGACCGAGGCCTACCTCCACGTTGTGGCGTCCTAATGGACGAGGGTTGCACTCAACCCCTCTCAAGTGATCTAGAGATCAAACTTGTGTACCATGATTGTCTTCCTTATAGTATGTTCCTGTTTGTGAGTAATATTCACAAGTTGGAGTCTCTCACACCTTACACAATATGATCACAATCAAGAACAAGAGTAAGGGAGGGAGTAGCAACACACACAAGAGCACAAATGCAGCAAGACCACCCACACAAATGAGAAAAAGAGCGCATGAATGAAAATCGATAGATCTCAACTCAAAACGTGCTCAGATATCTCTCAAATGAACCAAAGCGTAATCGGAGTTTTGGAGTTTGTTCTATGCTCTTGTGATATTTTGTTATGTTGCACGGGTATCTCCTCCATGTGACTAGGGTGGTCCTTTTATAACCCTAAAGAGCCTAGAAGCCGTTGGTTCTTCATTAGGGAAGCAATTAGCCTTCCCTGTCTGCATGCACCGGATTGAACAATTAGCAATCTATTTCCTTCATCGGCCAAGCTGATCATTGTGTGCCTTTGGTCGCCTGGCACATCGACTAGCCAGAGGCCATGACTCGCTCGAGGCCACAGCTCGCCTGAGGCAGTCATAGCTCACCCGAGGTAGTCACGACTTGCCCGATCGCATCTCCGACACGCCCGAGGGAGTCTCAGGTGTCTGTCTAGTGAGGTCGAAACTGGCCCAAGTTTGGCCATACTTAGCCAAACTTCTTCACTACATTTTGACTTGACTTGATAAGTTCCCTAACACTTAGATGAACATTGTTCGCACCTAAAACAAATGATTAAGTGCTAGAAGCGTACCTTTATCTTCTTTTTTTCATAGAAGTTTGCAATATGCCCAATTTCAAGCCCAAAAGTGTTTTTCTTATTTTCCTTAATCTTTTGGACTTGATTGCTTCAATTTGCTTTCTAAACACCTATGCTCATGCTAATAAGAGGGGTGTCAGTTCTTAGTAATGTGTTGAGCATTAATCACCAAAACAACTAGAAATGGCCCAGGGCACATTTCCCTTTCAATCTCCCCTTTTTGGTGATTCATGCCAACAGGCCAAAAGCAACTTAAAAGTACTAACATAACCAAATATGAGCCAACTTTTTATCAAGTTGAAGTTAAGTCAAACACCGATAGAATAGGTATAGGATTTGGCATATTTGGATCATTTTGCCACCACTTGGTCTATTTTTGCAAGACAAATTCATTTTCTTACTTCTAAGTCAAAACATTTAGTTTTGCAAATTAAACCATTTTTCAAGAAAGTTTTGATCTACAAGCCAAAAGCTCCCCCTTTTCCCATAATAAAGATTTCTCCCCCACAAGGGAGTAGTTTTGCAATTAGAGTGCTCCACTTGCTGTTAAGAGGGTTTTGATCAAAAAGGGAAGTTCAAAACATAATACTTTTTGAAATACACAAGTGGTGGTTGATCTAGTTGCTTTGGCCATAATTTCTCCCCCTTTGGCATTATGCACCAGAACGGAGAAACTAGTGGCCTTAAACCTCATTGCCGCACCAAAAATTGCGAATTTAAGGGCAAGAAGGCAATGAACACCAAGGGCAACTTGAACAAGGTACATTGATACCGTTATGCAATGGAAGCCTTTTCCTTTGTCCAAGTCCACCATTTACCTTTCAATCTACCTTTGATACTACACCAAAATCACTTAAGCAAACATATTAGTCTCAAAGGGTCAAATTGTAGCATATCCTCCCCTAAATATATGCATTATTTGCACAAGGACTTGTGAGGTCCGGGGATGACATTCTACAACTTGAGCACCAAAATAAGGAATGAACACAATTAAGCTCAAAATAACAAGATCAAAGGCATAAAAGTACATATATGCTATAGATCAATCCAAGTTTTGTGAATCTAAGACATTTAGCCCACTATGCAGCTTACAAAACCTATTTTCATCAAAAGGCTTGGTGAAGATATCAGCTAGTTGGTGATCGGTGCTAACACGACAAACATTGATATCTCCCCTTTGCTGGTGGTCTCTCAGAAAGTGATGCCAGATGTTTATGTGCTTAGTGCGATTGTGTTCAAAGAGATTATCCACCAAGCAGATTGCACTCTCATTATCACATAGGAGTGGGACTTTGCCCAAATTGTAGCCAAAGTCCTGTAGGGTTTGCCTCATCCAAAGTAGTTGTGCGCAACATTGACCTGCGACAACATATACTCGGCCTCAGTGGTGGATAGGGCAACAGATGATTATTTCTTTGAGCTCCAGGACACTAGGGACCTTCCCAACAACTGACAAGTCCTTGAAGTGCTCTTCCTATCAACCTTGCACCCGACATAATCGGAGTCTGAATATCCAATCAAGTCAAAGGTAGACCCCTTAGGATACCAGAGCCCGATGTAAGGCGTATGAACTAAATATTTAAGAATGCGCTTCATAGCCACAAGTCTTGGGGTAGACCCCTTAGGGTGGCCATCATCTTGAGGTAAGCCCTCGGGTACCCGAGATGCTCTCAGGCGGCTGTCGTCTTCTCGAGACGCCCTCTGGCGGTCATCGTCTTTAGGTACCTGTTCCTTGTCTTGAGTTGGTGATTGCACCATCATTAAGGAAGAAGGTTGATCTTGTACTTGGTGTTCCTGCAGTTGCACATCGCCTATCGCCATAGTCCTCATTGCGGCCATTGGAACCTTGTTTTCATCAAGATCAACTTGATCTCTTGGAGAGCCATTAGTCTCATCAAATACAAATCACTAGTGACTTCAACTAAACCCAAAGATTTGTTGAAGACCCTATATGTCTTTGTATTTGTTGGGGACCTCCTCCTTCCAAAGGTCCTCAAAAACATAATTAACCATTTGCTTTTAGCATAAGCTATTACAGGAAGCTTCGTCTTCAGGATACAAGCCTTTTCCTCATAATGAAGGCACACAAGATGAAGACATATCTAAAAGAGGATAAGAGTAAACGTCAAAGCTATCACCAGATGGATAGCTTTGGCTCACAACGGAGATGAAGTATAATGATGATGCTGACCGAAAGAGGAAAAAACTACTTAGTCCTTAATAACTTGTATTATGATCTTATGTGAATATTGGGGACATAAATATACTTTTACCCGGGCTGCGTCTCGTGTCTATAAATAGATGAACAGGAGCACCGTACTGTTCACGCTAAATTGTAATCACTCTCTTGCGTCATCACCTTCGAGCAAACTGAAGGTATCAATGTAATATTAATTCTGTTGATGTTCATACATGTTTTATAGAATGCGAATATGAAGGAATTAATTAGATGTAATTTTTATCTTTGCCCTTTCGCATTCATGTTCACATATGAAGTGATGGTGGCCTGTCCTTCATGACCGTCGTCTGATGATCATTATACCCATGGGGAGATAATGCTTCGGAAGATGAAGGTCCCTAATAACTCACAGTTGTGTTGCCTTGTTCTTGATTCACAACATTTGAGAACAAGTGACCAACAATATTTGAATCATAACCAAGTAAAAAACCCTTTAATGGATTTGGGAGCAAACTTTGAATGTCTACCTTTCTTTACCAAGATGTTGCATTTTCTCCCAAATACACAAAAATAAGAAACATTGGGTTTGTTACCTGTTAGAAGCACATATGCCGTCTTCTTGAGGAGGAGATGAAGATAGAGGCAGTTTATGGCATGGCAGGATGTATTCACGACTTCTAACCAAAACTGCTCTAGCGTCTTGTATTCTCCTAGCAGCATTCTTGCCATATCGATGAACGTCCGGTCTTCCTCTCTACTACACCATTTTGCTATGGAGTGTATGGAGCGAAGAACTCATGCTTGATGCCTTCCTCCTCTAGATATTCCCTCACTTGAAGATTCTTGAATTCTGATCCGTTATCGTTTCTAATCTTCTTCACCATTAGCTCAAACTCACTTTGAGCCTACCTTAAGAAGCACTTGAGGGTTTCTTTGGTTTCAAATTTATCCTGCTGAACGAATACCCAAGTGAAGCGGGAATAGTCATCAACCCTGATGCTAAGATAAGCAACGGGCCTGAAGAGATCCATATGAAGAAGCTCCAATGGTCTTGACGTTGTCTTCATATTCTTGCTTGGATGAGTTGATCCCACTTGTTTTCCTGTTTGGCATGCTGCACAAGGTTTGTCTTTCTCAAAACAGACATCGGTTAGTCCTAACACATTTTATCCCTTTAAAAGCTTATGAAGGTTCTTCATACCTACACATGCTAGACGATGATGCTAGAGCCAGCCCTGTCAGTCTTAGCAAGTAAACATGCATCTAGATTGGCATTCTCTTTAATAAAATCTACCAAGTAAAGTTTGCATCAGATACACCTTTAAATGGTAATGAACCATCACTTCTTCTAAAGATAGTTACATCAACATTTGTAAATAGACAATTATATCCCATATGACATAACTGGCTGGCAGAAAGTAAGTTATAACCAAGTGATTCTACCAAAAAGACATTAGAATGGAATGCTCGGTAGTGATCGCTATTTTACCTTTCTCATTTACCTTGCCTTTGTTCCCATATCCAAATATGGTCATGTCATGGTGAAAGTCGCCTAGAGGGGGGGGGGGGGTGAATAGGGCGAAACTGAAATTTACAAAATTTAATCACAACTACAAGCCGGGTTAGCGTTAGAAATATAAACGAGTCCGAGAGAGGGTGTAAAAAATAAATCGCAAGCGAAATAAGAAGTGAGGCACAAGGATTTGTTTTACCGAGGTTCGGTTCTTGCAAACCTACTCCCCGTTGAGGTGGTCACAAAGACCGGGTCTCTTTCAACCCTTTCCCTCTCTCAAATGGTCCCTCCGACCGAGTGAGCTTGTCTTCTCAATCAAACGGGAACCAAACTTCCCCGCAAGGATCACCACACAATTGGTGTCTCTTGCCTTGATTACAATTGAGATGATCGCAAGAAAGAATGAGAAAAAGAAGCAATCCAAGCGCAAGAGCTCAAATGAACACAACAATCACTCTCTCTAATCACTAAAGCTTTGAGTGGAATTTGGAGAGGATTTGATCTCTTTGGTGTGTCTAGAATTGAATGCTAGAGCTCTTGTAAGTAGTTGGAAGGTGGTAAACTTGGATGACTTGAATGTGGGGTGGTTGGGGGTATTTATAACCCCAACCACCAAAATTGGCCGTTGGGAGACTGCTGTCGCATGGCGCACCGGACAGTCCGGTGCGCCACCGGACACTGTCCGGTGCGCCAGCCACGTCAGCCGGCCGTTGGGTTCCGACCATTGGAGCTATGTCTTGTGGGCCCGCCTGGCTGTCCGGTGGTGCACCGGATAGGCCCTGTAGGCTGTCCGGTGTGCCACCCGTGCGTGCTCTGACCTTTTGCGCGCGTAGGCGCGCATTTAACGCGTTGCAGTCGACCGTTGCGCGCGAGGTAGCCGTTGCTCCGCTGTCACACCGGACAGTCCGGTGTGCACCGGACACTGTCCGATGACTCACCGGACAGTCCGGTGAATTATAGCGGAGCGGATTCCCGAAGCTGGCGAGTTCAGAGTCGCTCTCCCCTGGGGCACCGGACAGTCCGGTGAATTATAGAGAAGCGCCTCTGAGATTTCCTGAAGGTGAAGAGTTCAGCTTGTAGTCCCCTGGTGCACCGGACACTGTCCGGTGGTGCACCAGACACTGTCCGGTGGCACACCGGACAGTCCGGTGCGCCAGACCAGGGTAGCCTTCGGTTGTCCCTTGCTCTCTTTGTTTGAACCCATTTTTGGTCTTTTTATTGACTTCTTGTGAACCTTTGGCACCTGTAGAACTTATAGACTAGAGCAAACTAGTTAGTCCAATTATTTGTGTTGGGCAATTCAACCACCAAAATCAATTAGGAAATAGGTGTAAGCCTAATTCCCTTTCAATCTCCCCCTTTTTGGTGATTGATGCCAACACAAACCAAAGCAAGTATGGAAGTGCATAATTGAACTAGTTCGCATATTTGTAAGTGCAAAGGTTACTTAGAATAGAATTGAGCCAATAGAAATTCATAAGATATGCATGGATTGTTTCTTTATAATTTTAACATTTTGGACCACGCTTGCACCACATGTTTTGTTTTTGCAAATTCTTTTGTAAAATCTTTTCAAAGATATTTTGCAACTAGTCAAAGGTAAACGAATAAGATTTTTGAGAAGCATTTATAAGATTTGAAAATTTCTCCCTTGTTTCAAATGCTTTTCCTTTGACTAAATAAAACTCCCCCTCAATAAAAACTTCCTCTTAGTGTTCAAGAGGGTTTTAAGACATCAATTTTGAAAATACTACTTTCTCCCCCTTTTGAACACAATAAGATACCATATTGAAAATCATGAGTTTTTAAAATTAGATGGTGGTGCGGTCCTTTTGCTTTGGGCCAATACTTTCTCCCCCTTTGGCATGAATCGCCAAAAACGGATACTTAGAGTGAAATATAGGCCCTTTCATGAACTACTTTCTCCCCCTTTGGCAAACAATAATATGAGTGAAGATTATACCAAAGTTGGAGAGTTGCTCGGAGCGACAGCGAAGGATGAGTTAATGGAGTGGAGTGGAAGCCTTTGTCTTCGCCAAAGACTCCAATTCCCTTTCAATACACCTATGACTTGGTTTGAAATATACTTGAAAACACATTAGTCATAGTATATAGAAGAGATGATCAAAGGTATAGTAATGAGCTATGTATGCAATACATCAAAAGAAATTCCTAGAATCAAGAATATTTAGCTCATGCCTAAGTTTGGTAAATGTTTGTTCATCTAATGGCTTGGTAAAGATATCGGCTAATTGATCTTTAGTATTAATGTATGCAATCTCGATATCTCCCTTTTATTGGTGATCCCTTAGAAAATGATACCGAATGGCTATATGTTTAGTGCGGCTATGTTCAACGGGATTATCCGCCATGCGGATTGCACTCTCATTATCATATAGAAGAGGAACTTTAGTTAATTTGTAACCATAGTCCCTAAGGGTTTGCCTCATCCAAAGTAGTTGTGCGCAACAATGGCCTGCGGCAATATACTCGGCTTCGGCGGTAGAAAGAGCTACAGAATTTTGCTTCTTTGAAGCCCAAGACACCAAGGATCTTCCCAAGAACTGGCAAGTCCCCGATGTGCTCTTTCTATTAATTTTACACCCCGCCCAATCGGCATCGGAATAACCAATTAAATCAAATGTGGATCCCCTAGGGTACCAAAGGCCAAACTTAGGAGTATAAGCCAAATATCTCAAGATTCGTTTTACGGCCGTAAGGTGAGCTTCCTTAGGGTCGGCTTGGAATCTTGCACATATGCATACGGAAAGCATAATGTCCGGTCGAGATGCACATAAATAGAGTAAAGATCCTATCATCGACCGGTATACCTTTTGATTGACTGATTTACCTTCCATGTCGAGGTCGAGATGCCCATTGGTTCCCATGGGAGTCTTGATGGGCTTGGCATCCTTCATTCCAAACTTGTTTAGAATGTCTTGAGTATACTTTGTTTGGCTAATGAAGGTGCCCTCTTGGAGTTGCTTTACTTGAAATCCCAAGAAATACTTCAACTCCCCCATCATTGACATCTCGAATTTTTGTGTCATGATCCTACTAAATTCCTCACATGTAGATTCGTTAGTTGACCCAAATATAATATCATCAACATAAATTTGGCATACGAACAAATCATTTGCAAGAGTCTTAGTAAATAAAGTAGGATCGGCCTTGCCGACTTTGAAGCCATTAGCAATAAGGAAATCTCTTAGGCATTCATACCATGCTCTTGGGGCTTGCTTGAGCCCATAAAGCGCCTTAGAGAGCTTATAGACATGGTTAGGATACTCACTATCTTCAAAGCCGGGAGGTTGCTCAACATAGACCTCTTCCTTGATTGGTCCATTGAGGAAAGCACTCTTCACGTCCATTTGATAAAGCTTGAAGCCATGGTAAGTAGCATAGGCTAATAATATTCGAATTGACTCAAGCCTAGCTACGGGTGCATAGGTTTCACCGAAATCCAAACCTTCGACTTGTGAATACCCCTTGGCCACGAGTCGGGCTTCGTTCCTTGTCACCACACCATGCTCATCTTGCTTGTTGCGGAAGACCCATTTGGTTCCTACAACATTTTGATTAGGACGTGGAACTAAATGCCATACCTCATTCCTAGTGAAGTTGTTGAGCTCCTCTTGCATCGCCATCACCCAATCCGAATCTTGGAGTGCTTCCTCTACCCTGTGTGGCTCAATAGAGGAAACAAAAGAGTAATGCTCACAAAAATGTGCAACACGAGATCTAGTGGTTACCCCCTTATGAATGTCGCCGAGGATGGTGTCGACGGGGTGATCTCGTTGGATTGCTTGGTGGACTCTTGGGTGTGGCGGCCTTGCAACTTGCTCTTCCTCCTTGTCTTGATCATTTGCATCTCCCCCTTGATCATTGCCATCTTCTTGAGGTGGCTCATCTTCTTGATCTTCCTCTTCATTATCTTGAGCCTTATCCTCATCTTCGGTTGGTGGAGATGCTTGCGTGGAGGAGGATGGTTGATCTTGTTCATTTGGAGGCTCTTCGGATTCCTTAGGACACACATCCCCAATGGACATGTTCCTTAGTGCGATGCACGGAGCCTCTTCTTCACCTATCTCATCAAGATCAACTTGCTCTAATTGAGAGCCGTTAGTCTCATCAAACACAACGTCACAAGAAACTTCAACTAGTCCTGAGGACTTGTTAAAGACTCTATATGCCCTTGTGTTTCAATCATATCCTAGTAAAAAGCCTTCTACAATCTTAGGAGCAAATTTAGATTTTCTACCTCTTTTAACAAGAATAAAGCATTTGCTACCAAAGACTCTAAAATATGAAATATTAGGCTTTTTACCGGTTAGGAGTTCATATGATGTCTTCTTGAGGATTCGGTGCAGATACAACCGGTTGATGGCGTAGCAGGCGGTGTTGACTGCCTCGGCCCAAAACCGATCCGAAGTCTTGTACTCATCAAGCATGGTTCTTGCCATGTCCAGTAGAGTTCTATTCTTCCTCTCCACTACACCATTTTGTTGTGGCGTGTAGGGAGAAGAGAACTCATGCTTGATGCCCTCCTCCTCAAGGAAGCCTTCGATTTGTGAGTTCTTGAACTCCGTTCTGTTGTCGCTTCTTATTTTCTTGATCCTTAAGCCGAACTCATTTTGAGCCCGTCTCAAGAATCCCTTTAAGGTTTGTTGGGTTCGAGATTTTTCCTGCAAAAAGAATACCCAAGTGAAGCGAGAATAATCATCCATAATAACTAGACAGTACTTACTCCCGCCGATGCTTATGTAAGCTATCGGGCCGAATAGATCCATGTGTAGGAGCTCCAGTGGCCTGTCAGTCGTCATGATGTTCTTATGCGGATGATGAGCACCAACTTGCTTCCCGGCTTGGCATGCGCTACAAATCCTGTCTTTCTCAAATTGAACATTTGTTAATCCTAAAATGTGCTCTCCCTTCAGAAGCTTGTGAAGAATCTTCATTCCAACATGTGCTAGTCGGCGATGCCAGAGCCAACCCATGTTAGTCTTAGCAATTAAGCAAGTGTCGAGTTTAGCTCTATCAAAATCTACCAAGTATAGCTGACCCTCTAACACTCCCTTAAATGCTATTGAATCATCACTCCTTCTAAAGACAGTGACACCTACATCAGTAAATAGACAGTTGTAGCCCATTTGACATAATTGGGAAACGGAAAGCAAGTTATAATCTAACGAATCAACAAGAAAAACATTGGAAATGGAATGGTCAGGAGATATAGCTATTTTACCCAAACCTTTGACCAAACCTTGATTTCCATCCCCGAATGTGATAGCTCGTTGGGGATCTTGGTTTTTCTCATAGGAGGAGAACATCTTCTTCTCCCTTGTCATGTGGTTTGTGCACCCGCTATCGATGATCCAACTTGAGCCCCCGGATGCATAAACCTACAAAACAATTTTAGTTCTTGACTTTAGGTACCCAAACGGTTTTGGGTCCTTTAGCATTAGAAACAAGAACTTTGGGTACCCAAACACAAGTCTTTGATCCCTTGTGTTTGCCCCCAACAAACTTGGCAACTACCTTGCCGGATTTGTTAGTCAAAACATAAGAAGCATCAAAAGTTTTAAATGAAATGCTATGATCATTTGATGCAGTAGGAGTTTTCCTTTTAGGCAACTTAGCACGAGTTGGTTGCCTAGAGCTAGATGTCTCACCCTTATATATGAAAGCATGATTAGGGCCAGAGTGAGACTTCCTAGAATGAACTCTCCTAATTTTATGCTCGGGATAACCGGCAGGGTACAAAATGTAACCCTCGTTATCCTGAGGCATGGGAGCCTTGCCCTTAACAAAGTTGGATAATTTCTTAGGAGGGGCATTAAGTTTGACATTGTCTCCTTTTTGGAAGCCAATGCCATCCTTGATGCCAAGGCATCTCCCACAATAAAGCATACTACGAGCAAATTTAAAATTTTCATTTTCAAGTTCATGCTCGGCAATTTTAGCATCTAATTTTGCTATATGATCATTTTGTTGTTTAATTAAAGCCATATGATCATGAATAGCATCAATATCAACATCTCTATATCTAGTGCAAATAGAAACATGCTCAATGGTAGATGTAGAGGGTTTGCAAGATTTTAATTCTACAACCTTAGCATGTAATATATCATTTTCACTTCTAAGGTTAGAAATAGTAACATTGCAAACATCAAAATCTTTAGCCTTAGCAATTAATTTTTCATTTTCATTTCTAAGGCTAGCAAGAGAATCATTCAATTTTTCAATCTTAGCAAGCAAATTAGCATTATCATCTCTAAGATTGGAAATTGAATCATCACAAACATTAGAATCAACCTTAGCAATTAATCTAGCATTTTCATTTCTAAGGTTGGCAATCAAATCATGGCAAGTGCTTAACTCACTAGATAATTTTTCACATTTTTCAACTTCCAGAGCATAAGCATTTTTAACCTTAACATGTTTTTTGTTTTCCTTGATTAGGAAGTCCTCTTGGGAGTCCAAGAGTTCATCCTTCTCATGGATGGCACTAATTAGTTCATTTAGTTTTTATTTTTGTTGCATGTTGAGGTTAGCAAAAAGAGTACGCAAATTATCCTCCTCATCACTAGCATTATCATCACTAGAGGACTCATATTTAGTGGAGGATTTGGATTTAACCTTCTTCTTTTTGCCGTCCTTTGCCATGAGGCACTTGTGGCCGACGTTGGGGAAGAGAAGTCCCTTGGTGACGGCGATGTTGGCGGCGTCCTCGTCGGAGGAGGAGTCGGTGGAGCTCTCGTCGGAGTCCCACTCCCGGCAAACATGGGCATCGCCGCCCTTCTTCTTGTAATATCTCTTCTTCTCCTTTCTTCTCCCCTTCTTGTCGTCGCCCCTGTCACTGTCACTAGAAATAGGACATTTGGCATTAAAGTGATCGGGCTTACCACACTTGTAGCAAACCTTTTTGGAGCGGGACTTGTAATCCTTCCCCCTCCTTTGCTTGAGGATTTGGCGGAAGCTCTTGATGATGAGTGCCATCTCCTCATTGTCGAGCTTAGAGGCGTCGATTGGTTGTCTACTTGATGTAGACTCTTCCTTCTTCTCCTCCGTTGCCTTGAATGCAACCGGTTGTGCTTCGGGCGCGGAGGGGCCATCTAGCTCGATGATTTTCTTTGAGCCTTTGATCATCAACTCAAAGCTCACAAAACTACCTATCACTTCCTCGGGGGTCATTTGAGTATATCTAGGATTACCTCGAATTAATTGAACTTGCGCGGGATTAAGAAATACGAGGGATCTTAGAATAACCTTGACCATCTCATGGTCATCCCATTTTGTGCTCCCGAGGTTGCGCACTTGGTTCACCAAGGTCTTCAAGCGGTTGTACATGGCTTGAGGGTCCTCGCCTTGGTTGAGTCGGAACCGACCGAGCTCCCCTTCGATCGTCTCCCGCTTGGTGATTTTGGTCACCTCATCTCCTTCGTGCGCGGTCTTGAGTACGTCCCAAATTTCCTTCGCACTCTTTAACCCTTGCACTTATTATACTCCTCTCGACTTAGAGAGGTGAGGAGTATAGTGGTGGCTTGGGAGTTAAAGTGGTGGATTTGGGCCACTTCGTCGGAGTCGTAGTATTCATCCCCCACGGATGGTACCTATACACCAAACTCAACAACATTCCAAATGCTTGTGTGGAGTAAGGTTAGATGATGCCTCATTTTGTCACTCCACATATTATAATCTTCACCGTCAAAAACCAGTGGTTTGCCTAATGGAACGGAGAGCAAAGGAGTACGCTTTGAAATACGGGGGTAGCATAGGGGAATCTTACTATACTTCTTGCGCTCATGGCGCTTAGAAGTAATGGACGGTGCGTCGGAGCCGGAGGTCGACGGTGATGAAGTGTCGGTCTCGTAGTAGACCACCTTCCTCATCTTCTTTTTCTTGTCGCCACTCCGATGCGACTTGTGGGAAGAGGGTTTCTTCTCCTTCCCCTTCCCTTTGTTACGGGACTCTTCCGATGAAGCCTTCCCGTGGATTGTAGTGGGCTTGTCGCCGGTCTCCATTTCCCTCTTGGCGTGATCTCCCGACATCACTTCGAGCGGTTAGGCTCTAACGAAGCACCGGCTCCGATACCAATTGAAAGTCGCCTAGAGGGGGGGTGAATAGGGCGAAACTGAAATTTACAAAATTTAATCACAACTACAAGCCGGGTTAGCGTTAGAAATATAAACGAGTTCGAGAGAGGGTGTAAAAAATAAATCGCAAGCAAAATAAGAAGTGAGGCACAAGGATTTGTTTTACCGAGGTTCGGTTCTTGCAAACCTACTCCCCGTTGAGGTGGTCACAAAGACCAGGTCTCTTTCAACCCTTTCCCTCTCTCAAACGGTCCCTCCGACCGAGTGAGCTTCTCTTCTCAATCAAACGGGAACCAAACTTCCCTGCAAGGACCACCACACAATTGGTGTCTCTTGCCTTGATTACAATTGAGGTGATCGCAAGAAAGAATGAGAAAAAGAAGCAATCTAAGTGCAAGAGCTCAAATGAACACAACAATCACTCTCTCTAATCACTAAAGCTTTGAGTGGAATTTGGAGAGGATTTGATCTCTTTGGTGTGTCTAGAATTAAATGCTAGAGCTCTTGTAAGTAGTTGGAAGGTGGTAAACTTGGATGACTTGAATGTGGAGGGTTGGGGGTATTTATAACCCCAACCACCAAAAGTGGCCGTTGGGAGACTGCTGTCGCATGGCGCATCGGACAGTCCGGTGTGCCACCAGACACTGTCCGGTGCGCCAGCCACGTCAGCCGACCGTTGGGTTCCGACCGTTGGAGCTCTGTCTTGTGGGCCCGCCTGGCTGTCCGGTGGTGCACCGGACAGGCCCTGTAGGCTGTCCGGTGTGCCACCCACGCGTGCTCTGACCTTCTGCGCGCAGGCGCGCATTTAATGTGTTGTAGTCGACCGTTGCGCGCGAGGTAGCCGTTGCTCCGCTGTCACACCGGACAGTCCGGTGTGCACCGGACAGTCCGGTGTGCACCAGACAGTCCGGTGAATTATAGTGGAGCGGATTCCCGAAGCTGGCGAGTTCAGAGTCGCTCTCCCCTGGGGCACCGGACACAGTCCGGTGGTTCACCGGACAGTCCGGTGAATTATAGTGAAGCGCCTCTGATATTTCTCGAAGGTGAAGAGTTCAGCTTGTAGTCCCCTGGTGCACCGGACACTGTCCGGTGGCACACTGGATAATCCGGTGCGCCAGACCAAGGCAGCCTTCGGTTGTCCCTTGCTCTCTTTGTTTGAACCTATTTTTGGTCTTTTTATTGACTTCTTGTGAACCTTTGGCATCTGTAGAACTTATAGACTAGAGCAAACTAGTTAGTCCAATTATTTGTGTTGGGCAATTCAACCTCCAAAATCAATTAGGAAATAGGTGTAAGCCTAATTCCCTTTCACATGGGAATCCTTATTCTTGACGTAGGAGGTGAACATCTTCTTCTCCCTCATCATGTGTTTTGTGCGTCTGCTATCTATGATCTAGCTTGAGCCCCCGGATGCATAAACCTGCAAGGAATTTAGGCTTGGGTAGGTCCCCAACTTGTGTTGGGTCCTGTCAGGTTAGTTACATAAGATTTTGGAACCCAAATGCATGTCTTATCTCTCTTGCATTTTGGTCCCACATTAGTAGCAACATTTCTATCATTCTTACGATAAATTACATAGGAAGCATCAAAAGTACGAAATAGAATAGAAAAACCATGAGATGCATTCCTATTCTTAGGCACATGAGAAACAACATGAGATGCATGGTGCCTAGGCCCACTCCTACTATAAGCATAGGAACCACTAGATGAAGCAATCATAGTGCGAGGAGTACAAACAACATCATGACGCTTTGGTAAAGCAGAATAATCATTACAAGTAAATGATGAGTATTCTTGGCATCCTTAACATGAGTACAAATGAAAGCATGGTTCTTCTTATCATGAAATGAATTCGAGCTAATAGCCATTGGCGCCTTGCCCTTCTCCTTAGTAAAGTTGAGAGCATTTTGGCTTTTTATGTTGTTGGCTTCCCCATGGAAACTAAGATCATCCTTAATGAAGAGATGCCTACCAATGGTGAAGGTATCCCTAGCAAGTTTAATTTTTCTACTTAATTCTTGCAAGTTTTAAGTTGAACATTTAATTGAACAATTTCATCATTCAACTTTGCAATAGTAGAAGCATGATCATTGCAAGCATCAATGTCAAAATCCTTACAACTATTGCAAATAGATACATGCTCCAAAGATTAACTAGCAACACTTAACTTTTCAATTATAGCATTTAAATCAACATTTAAACTCTTAAGGCTAGAAATTGAGGAATGGCAAGAAGACAGTTCAAACACAAGCATTTCATTCTTCTTTATTTCTAAAGCAAGGGGATTTTTCTACTTCTACTACTTTATCATGTTCCTCATAAATTAAATCCTCTTGTTTTTCTAGCAATTTATTCTTTTCATTAATAGTATCAATTAATTCATTAATTTTATCTTCTTTAGATCTATCTAAGCCCTTAAAAAGATCACTATAGTCTATATCATCATCTGAATCATCATCTAAATCAACATCAATAGAGGAAGTGTACTTGGGGGTATCATGAGAGTGTACCTTCTTCTCTTCTTCCATGAGGCAAGTGTGATGCTCGTTGGGGAAGAGTGAGGACTTGTTGAAGGCAGAGGTAGCAAGTCCCTCATCATCAGAGTCAGAAGAAGAGCAGTTCGAGTCTCATTCCTTGGCAATGTGCGCCTTGCACTTCTTCTTCCTATAGAACTTCTTCTCCTTCCCTTTCTTGTCTTGGTCCTGGTCATTTTCATTATTGGGACATTGAGTAATAAAATGACCGGACTTACCACACTTGAAGCATGAACACTTTCCCATTGATTTGATCTTATTGGGGTAGTCCTTGGGTCCCTTCAAAATGGTATTGAAGCGCTTGATCACAAGCGCCTTCTCATCCTCATTTAGACCAGCTGCCTCAATTTGCGCCACCTTGTCGGAGAGCGCCTCCTTGTTGGCCGTCGCTTTGAGAGCAACAAGTTGTGGCTTGTAGTGAGGAAGAGGTCCATTGGCGATGTCGTCGACGTACCTTGCTTCCTTTACCATCATGAGCTCGCTCACAAACTTACCAATAATTTCTTCGGTGACATTTTGGTATACCTAGAGTTCTCACGAATAAGATTTACAAGATGAGGGTCAATAACAGTAAATGACCTTAGCATGAGGCTCACGACATCATGATCCGTCCATCTTGTACTCCCGTAGCTTCAGATCTTGTTCACCAGGGTTTTGAGTCTATTGTACATGTCAGTTGACTCCTCAACCCTCTTCATGGTGAACCTCCCTAGCTCACTTTCCACCAACTCCATCTTGGTGATCATTGTGATGTCAACATGAGAAATCTTGAGGGTGTCCCATATCTCCATGGCATTGTCCAAGCCACTGACCTTGTTATATACATCCCTGCACAGAGATGCTAGAAGCACAGTAGTAGCTTGGGAATTTTTATGAATTTGCTCATGAATATGAATAGCATCATCATTATCATCATAGTGCTTTCTATTTTCAACTATGTCCCAAATGCTTGGATGGAGTGAAAATAAATGACTACGCATCCTATGACTCCACCAAGAATAGTCTTCCCATCAAAGTGATGGGGCTTGTCAAGCGGAATGGATAATAAATGAGAAGTTGAAACATAAGGAATGTGAGAGTAATTAAAAGATGTCTTAGAGTAATTTTGTTTGACCATCTTTTTCTTGGAGTCGATGTGGTCATCCTCCTTTGGTGAAGATGAAGAAGCATCGCTATCATAGTACACTATCTTCTTGATGCGCTTCTTATTCCTGTCCTTCTTGCTCTTACCAGACCCGTAGTCGATGGTCTCTCCTTCCTTGTCGCCGGGGAGGATCTCCTTCTCCTTCTTGTCGATCACCTTCCCCATGCCTTTTGGATCCATCTCTTCAGGTGGTTAGTCCCTTGATCAAGAGAACGACATTGATACCAATTATTGAGAGCACCTAGAGGGGGGTGAATAGGGGATCCTGCAAAAACTTAACTAAAAACAACAAACTTGGTCTATAAATGGATTATTCAAATCTAAAACCAAGTTCAATTAAGAATAGAAGGATTCTTTCTTCACTTAATTGCTCTCACAAGATGTGTATTGAAACAAGAGCAATAATGAAAGTGAAGTGGAGAGCTCGGAAGAACAAAGTTGCAATGAAAGTAAGTGGACAATAAGACATGACAATTTATCCAGTGGTTGGGCCGAGGCCTATCTCCACGTTGTGGCGTTCCAATGGACGAGGGTTGTACTTAACCCCTCTCAAGTGACCCAGAGATCAAACTTGAGTACCACGATTGTCTTTCATAATAGTATGTTCCTGTTTGTGAGGAATCTCCACAAGTTGGAGTCTCTCACACCTTACACAATATGATCACAATCAAGAACAAGAGTAAGGGAGGGAGTAGCAACATACATAAGAGCACAAATTCAGCAAGACCACACACACAAGTGAGAAAAAGAGCACACGAATGAAAATCGACAGAGTCTCAACTCAAAACGTGCTCAAATCTCTCTCAAATGAACCAAAGCATGATCAGAGTCTCGGAGTTTGTTGTATGCTCTTCTGATGTTCTGTTGTGTTGCACAGGTATCTCCTCCATGCGCCTAGGGTGGTCCATTTATAGCCCCCAAGAGTCTAGGAGTCGTTGGTTCTTCATTAGGAAAGCAATCATCCTTCCCTGTTTGTGTGCACCAGATTGAACAATCAACAATCTATAAGCTTCATCGGTCGAGCTGACCGTTGTGCACCTTCGATCGCATGACACACCGACTCGCCTAAGGCCACAACTTGCTCGAGGCCACAACTCACCCGAGGCAGTCATGACTCGCCCGAGGCAGTCACGACTCGCCCGAGGCAATCACGACTCGCCCAATCATGTCTCCGACATGCCCGAGGGAGTCTCATATGTCTGTCCGGTAAGGCCGAGACTGGTCCAAGTTTGGCCATACTTAGCCAAATTTCTTCACTATATTTTGGCTCGACTGGAGAAGTTCCCTAGCACTTAGATGAACATTGTTAGCACCTAAAACAAATGACTAAGTGCTAGAAACATACCTTTATCTTTTTGATTCATAGAGGTTTGCATTATGCCCAATTTCAAGCCCAATAGTGATTGTCTTATTTTCCTTAATATTTTGGACTTGATTGCTTCAATTTGCTTTCTAAACACCTATGCTCATGCTAATAAGAGGGGTGTTAGTTCTTAGTAATGTATTGAGCAATCATCACCAAAACAACTAGAAATAGCCCAAGGGCACATTTCCCTTTCAATAATTTCTCCAAATAAGAGAACATATATTACAATAAGAGGGCTCCTCTTTGCTATCAAGAGGGTTTTGAATCAAAAGACAAGTTTAAAGCTCAAAACATTTTTTAAACTTAAGTGGTGGTCGATCCAGTTGCTTTAGCCTCTAATTTCTCTCCCTTTGGCATTAAGCACCAAAACGGAGAAACTAAGTGGCCTATCCTCATTTGCCTCACCAAAACAGCGAATGAGCAACAAGAAGCAATGAGAAATCAAGAGAATGGTGACAAAGAAAACATGATATCGTTATGTAGTGGAAGCGCCTTTCCTTGTCCAAAACTGTCATTTCCCTTTCAAGTACTTTGGGACTACAGATATGATCACTCAAAAGAATAGTTAGTCCCAAAGGTCAAAGTGTATTCTATCCTCCCCCTAAATGTGTGCATCCAGAGCACATGGACTTGTGATGTCTAGGGATGACTTTCAACACTTTGAGCCACATAATACTAAAAGAATATTAAGTATGCAATGTCCTAATCCATGTTTCAAGAGTCTAATATATTCAATTCACTCCTCAACTCACAAAACCTCCTCTCATCCAATGGTTTGGTGAAGATATCGACTAAATGGGAGTGGGTGCTCACATGGTCTATAATGATATCTCTTCCCTTTGTTGGTTGTCTCTCAGGAAGTGGTGTCGAAATTCTATGAGCTTAGTGCAGAATGTGTTCAATAGGATTCTCCACCGTGCGGATCACACTCTCATTGTCACATAGGAGTGGGAATTTACTCAGATTGCCTCATCCAAAGCAATTGCGCAATAGCCTGCGGTAATGTACATGGCCTCGGCGGTGGATAGGGCAATAGAATTTTGCTTTTTGGAACACCAAGACACAAGGGACCTAAGCAAGAATTGGCAAGTTTTGGATGGGCTCTTCCTATCAACCTTGCATCTGCCACACTCGGTGTCTGAGTATCCAATCAGGTCAAAGATAGACACCTTAGGATACCAAAGACCAAAGTGAGGGGTGTGAACCAGGTATCTCAAGATTCTCTTCATGGTCCTAAGGTGACATTCCTTAGGGTTGGATTAGAATTTTGCACACATGCAAATGGGAAGCATAATATTCGATCTAGAATTGCAAAGATGAAGCAAGGAACATTGCATAGACTGATATACATTTCGATCTACGGACTTACCTCCTATATCGAGGACCAAAAGTCCATTCATTCCCATCGGTGTCATGATGGGATTCACATCCTTCATCCCAAACTGCTTGAGGATGTCCTACGTGTACTTGGTTTGGGAGATGAAGGTGCTGTCTTTGAGATGTTTAACCTAGAATCCAAGGAAGTAGTTAAACTTGCCCATCATTGACATCTTGAACATCTGCACCATCATCCTACTAAACTCACAAGACTTTTGATTAGTAGGACCAAATATTATGTCATCAACATATATATAGAACACGAATAAATCACCATCCATAGTCTTAGTGAAAAGAGTTGGATTGGCCTTCCCATCCATGAAATGATTTTCAATTAATAAATATCTAAGGCATTCATACCATGCTATTGGTGCTTGCTTAAGCCCATAGAGTGCCTTAAAGAGCTTGTACACATGGTCGAGATACCTGTCGTCCTCAAATCTAGGAGGTTGCTTCACATAGACTTCCTTCTGGATCGGTCCATTCGGGAAGGTGCACTTCACGTCCATTCAAAACAACTTAAAAGAATGGTTAGTAGCATAGGCCAATAGAATGCAAATAGACTCTAGCCTAGCTACAGGAGAAAATGTCTCGTCAAAGTCCAAATTTGTTACTTGGGCATACCATTTTGTCACAAGTCGAGCCTTGTTCCTTGTCACCACTCCATATTCATCTTATTTGTTGCAGAACACCCACTTGGTTCCCACAACATTTTGCTTTGGACATGACACCAGGCTTCAAACTTCATTCCTCTTGAAGTTGTTGAGCTCTTCCTGCATTACCACCACTTAGTCTGGATCCTTCAAAGCATCTTCAATCTTGAAAGGCTTAATAGAGGACACAAAAGAGTAATGCTCACAAAAATTAGCAATCCTAGATCTAGTTGTTACTCCCTTGTTGATATCCCCTAGGATCATGTCCACCAGATGGTCCCTTTGAATGGTGGTGAAGACTCGAGGGTGCGACGCTTTTGTACTTTATTCTTCCTCCTTGTCTTCTTCTTCATCAGCTCCCCCTTGATCATTGCCATCATCTTGTGGTACCTTTCATCATCTTGACTTGGGGGTTGCGCCTGAATGGAGGAAGAAGGTTGATCTTGCTGTTGTGGCTCCTGTGGTCGCACATCTCCATTCAACCATGTTCCTTACTGTGGTCATTAGGGCCTCCTCCTCATATAGTTTATCAAGATCAACTTCCGCTCTTTGAGAGACATTAATTTCATCAAATAAAACGTTGCTATAGACTTCAATTAATCCAGAGGATTTAGTGAATACCCTATACGCCCTTGTGTTTGAGTCATAACCTAGTAAAAACCCTTCTACAACTTTGGGAGCAAACTTAGAATTCCTACCTTTCTTCAACAAGATGTAGCACTTTCTTCCATATACATGAAAATATGAAATATTGGGTTTGTTACCAGCTAGGAGTTCATAAGACGTCTTCTTGAGGAGGCGGTGTAGATATAACTAGTTTATGGTATCGCAAGCTATGTTCACAGCTTTCGCCCAAAACCAATCTGACGCCTTGTATTCTCCAAGAATTGTCATCACCATGTCGATGAGTATCATGTTCTTCCTTTCCACCACTCCATTTTATTGTGGTGTGTAAGGGGTTGTTGCACCCGGATTTAAGGGATAAAACTGAGTGCGTCTCATATGTGTGCCAAGGAAGAACAACACATATAGATAAATGTCACAACGTCATAAAGTAATTATTACATAGCGGAAGTCTTACAAAATAAAAGATAAATATAATATGAACTAATGTCCATCCATGGCGCCATAAAGTCGACTGGGAGACACCACCTAGATCAAGTCAAACTCCTCATTGTGCGGCTCCTCCTAGGCCACCTATTCTTCTCATGTGGGGGGTTTATATCGCAAGTGTGAGCTCACAAAAGATCATAGCTCAAGAAGTCATGGGGAATAATGTGCATGAACTCGCCAAAGATGGGAGTTCATGTGAAGTGTAAGGCTGATCAATAAAATAATGGTTGAAGCTGAGCATTGCTTTTATAAGTTGGTCAAAATTTTATTAGCAGTTACTAGATGTAAGTAAATACCAAACCATAGTAATAGTAAATCAAAATAATAAATAAATAATCCCGATGCGATGCAAATGACAAAGTGAATTTAATTCCATAAATTAATCATGTGACTGTCCGAGCCGCTCATGACCGTGAGCACGGCTAGTATACCAGTTTTACACTCTGCAGAGGTTGCACATCTTTACCCACAAGTCGTGTTACCCATTTGCCACGGGGTTGATCGGACCCCATACACCTCTACTAAGGAAGCGAGGCAAGGTACCACTATGAGGCCTTTACAAAGTTTCACTAGCTTCAGAAAACCTGCTACAGTTTCTAGGAAGCTCCAATGCACGGACCCCTCGCCTGACCGCCATCGCAGCAAAAATCAACCCAAGGGCCTCCCCACACTGACCACTCCCCTACTGCCCTTGCCCCTATCGGGTAAGGTAGTCCTCCACTAGCTTTCCTAGTTAGTCAGCCAAGGGCGTCCCATACCACCCTTGTGGTAGCACGGTTTTCCTGGGTGGTTCTCCATGGTCCAATTAACATAATGATCTTATCATGAATAGTAAATAACAAACTGATAATAAAAGTGTCATCATGAATAATGTATATCTCCATACCCAAATCCATATAAAGCAATAGCTGGTACTACCCAAAAATTCAGTGGTGAAACAAGGTATAAAGATAGCCAAACAAGGGTAACTTATTGGGTCCCATCAAAATTAACCTATGTAGATCATTATGATTAATAAGAGCATAACTGGATAAAAAGAGGTGGTCAAGGGCACAACTTGCCTTCAACGAGCTCCTGCTCAGCAGTCTCCACCTGCTGAACCCCTGGATCCTCAGTAGCTTGCTCGTCTACTCGCAATAATACAAACAAACATAGTATAGCAAAAATTAACATCACACCAAGCAATATAATAGAATGCATGATAATATTCTATGCTGCGTAATGAGATAGTGGGAACAAGAATCACTAAATTTGGATTTATGATTATTTAGTTATGACTTTCTGAAGTTATTTAGTGACTAGAATAGAATAAAGAATGTGAATAATTTTAATTCTAGTTTTATGACTAAACAAAGTTACTAGGTGATAAACAATATTAAAACAAAATTAATGCCGCTGGAATGGATCAATTTGGAGCTAAAATGAATAAAATATGAATTTCACAAGTTTTTGGAATTATTTTTGTATTAGAAATCCATTTCTAATATTATTTCCCTGGTTTTCTCTGTACTATGGACTGCGTGTCAATTTACAGGGAGTGCAGGGGCTATAGCGCAAAAAAAATCTAGACACAGGCTACTGTCGCACGGACGGGGGGTTGGTTTTCTAAAAACCCAGGGTCTTTTATGTAAGACTGATCGGCCGAAGGGGTATCAGTGGTTCTCGGCCGTCCGATTGAACTTTAGTGGCTAGGATTTAATGAGACGCAATCCAACCGGAACTGCCCTGATCAAATCCAGCGGCCAAGATTGAAATGTGCAACAGGGTACCTAAGATCTAATCAAGACCACCCATCCTAAATCCAACGGCGCGACATCGTCCGAGCGAAGGGGTACGCGACGCCTAATCTCAGCCACCCCTGTTACATCTGACGGCCAGGGGCTATCACCCCCATCCACGGCGACCCAAGCGGTGGCGCACCACCATCACGACGAGCTCCGTCGGTGAAGCATCCACGCACGCACCGGCACGCCAGGACTGATTCGAAGTGAACTACTCATAGTACGGACGGTGGCAAACACTATAAGGGAGTTATTACCGGGGATTGGAGCACCAAGGGGTTTGTCCGTGGTGCACCGAAGGATTGCCGAGTCCTTCCGATTCATGTAAGCAATTCGCCGTGCTTGGGTCGAGTCCCCGCCTTGATACTTGGCGCGCCGGCAACGTCGGTCCTCCCGGAGCACACCCGGACACCCAAGGGCGGCAATGCGGTGGCGTGGAGAGAATTGGCGTGCGGCGGAATTTCTTCCTAGCAATACCTATGGTGGAGGGGTGGTATGGCCACAGTTTGATGGCGCACAAACCCAATACCCGAGTCTTATAGCGATTGTCCAAGTCCATTTTATTCCGCAAAAGTCGAGGCGTGGGTTCAGCGAGCGGGGATCTCAGCGGCAGGCACAGAGTCGTGGGTCACCGGCTGCCGTGATCAGGGAGACAAACATGACACCTGGTGCCCAACTGGTGGACCCCGCAAGGCAGTGGCTCATGCACGCGTGTCACACCCGGGCTTTAAGGAACAAAGCCGGGTGCATATCTTACATGCGCCAAAGAAGACAACATATATAATAACAGAGTGTATAGAGATAAATGTCATAAAACATCAGAGTATTTATTACATAGCGGAAGACTTATACAAAATAAAATAATAAATATAAAACGAACTAAGGATCGTCGGCGCCAATGTCGACTGAGAAACGCCACCTAGATCAAGTCGAAAGCCTCGGTGTTAGGCGGCTCCTCTTCGACCACCTGTTCTTCTCCTGTGGGGGGGTGTGAGACAGCAAGGCTGAGCTCACACATGTTCATCGCTCAACAAGTTGTGGGGAATAATGTGGCATAAACTCACCAAAGGTGGGAGTTCATGAAGTGTAAGGCTGATCAATGAAATAAAGGCTGAAGCTGAGCATTGCTTTTATAAGTTGGTCAAAATTTTATTAGCAGTTACTAAGTGTAAGTAAATACCAAACCATAGTAATAGTAAGTAAAAGTAATAGTAAAATAATCCCAAATGCAATGAAATGACAGATTAAGTTTAAGTTCCATAAATTAATCATGTGAGTGTCCGAGCCGCTCATGACCGTGAGCACGGCTAGTATACTAGTTTTACACTCTGCAGAGGTTGCGCATCTTTACCCACAAGTCGTGTTACCCATTTGCCACGGAGTTGATCAGACTCCATACACCTCTACCAAGGAAGCGAGGCAGGGTACCACTACGAGGCCTTTACAAAGTTCCACTAGCTTCAGACTACCCGCTACAGTTTATAGGAAGCTCCAATGCAGGGTTCTTGCCTGACCGCCATCGCAGCAAAATCAAGCAAGGACCTCCCTACACTGACCACTCCCCTACTGCCCTTGCCCCTTTCGGGTAAGGTAGCCCTCCACTAGCTTTCCTAGTTAATCAGCCAAGGGCATCCCATTAAACCCTTGTGGAAAAACTATTTTCTCGGGTGGTTCTCCATGTTCCCATTAACATAATGATCTTATCATGAGCATAGAATAATGAACAAATAATAACAAGTGTAATCATGAGTAGTGAATATCTCTATACCCAAAACCATATAAAGCAATAGCATGTACTACCCAAAACTTTAATAGTAAAACCATTGGTGAATCAAGGTATAGAGATAGTCAAAATCTAGGGTATCCTATTGGGTCCCAGCAAAATTATCCTATGCAGATCATTATGAATAATAAGAACATGAATGGGTAAAAGAAGTGATCAAGGGCACAACTTGCCTTCCACGAGCTCCTGCTCAGCTACTTCAACTTGATGAACCCCAGAATCCACAGTGGCTTGCTCGTCTACTCGCATCAACACAATACATACATAGCATAGCATAAATTAACTTCACATCAAACATGCAAATGGAATATACAGTAATAAACTAGACATTAAAATATGATCATAGGAACTGAAATCATTGAATTTGGAGTTATATATTTTAAGTTATGAATTTCTAAAGATTTTATGCATTTAATATAGGGTTAAGTGAGAAATAAATTTTAATGTGAATTTCATGTGAAAACAGTGGTACTATTTGATAAAGAATAATATTACAAAATTATAGGAACTGGAATGATTAAATTTGGAGTTCATATGCATTTTCTACAATTTAAACAAGTTTCTGCATTTAAATATGTACTAAAAAATATTTTCTAAATGATTTTCCCTGTTTTATTGCTTATCTGGACTGGGCGTCATTTTCTGGTAAGCACAGGGTTCCCAGTGTAAATTTTCTAAGACACAGAGCACAGTACGAGTGGATGGCGGGTTGGTTTTAACCAAACCGAGGGGCTTCCATGCAAATTACTCACACACAGCGCTAGGGTTTCTCAGGGCCATTGGATCTTGATTGGACATACAGGATTAGATCTAACAGCGACGAACCGGTACGCTGCCGTGGCCATTTGATCGGTGATCCGCGGCCACGATTTAAAATAGCCTAATTAGAACCTACACGTCAGATCACAATCGGACGGTGCTCGCCAACGTCCTGAAGCGGTATGCGCCAAGAGCAATCATGGCCGCAAGCGCCTGATCTAACGGCTGGGGTCGCTCGTCCCTAAGCCCCGTCGAGGTGCGGCGGCGCCACCAGTTAGCCGCGGTGAGGCATCGCCGGAGTGGTATGAGTCTGCGATTCCCGGCCCCAACCTCCGATCCAACAGAAGCAAAACGTAAACGATGTAAGGGCAGAACTAGGTACAGGCATCTCACCGATGATGGTGCACGGTGGTGATCGGCCCGTGGTGAAGCGTGGATCTGCGACCACGCCTGTCTCTGGCGAGCAATTCCCGAGTTCCTCGTGGCTCTCAGCTCGACTTGAGGGCTCCTACAGCTTCACTGATTCCCGGCGAACGTCCTCGACCACCTGTGCGGATCTGAGCGCAGTCACGGAGGGGAATCACCGATGGCGGCGCACACGGTTCGAATCACTTCCACGCGGCGGTGGTCGAAAGGGTTGGAGCGTGGGACAAATTAGAGTGCGCTACGATTCCAGGGAAGGCGAACGTAGTTATGCGCCCCGTGACCCCGAAATCCCCGGCTCGATCGCGAGCTTGCGCGGTCAAAGCGGAGCACCGGTGCGCGCGAGTTCTTCGGGGAGGAAGGCTCTGACGAGTGGACCCCGCGAGACAGAGATGAGGAGCCAGCGCAAGCGGGAGAGAGACTGACGGGCGGGCCCGAACGTCAGCGCCAACGGCTTGGTGGGCTGCGCGGGGTGATTCCCCGAGTGGGCCAAATTCGTGGAAGCGAGCCCAATTAGGTTTTAGTCATTTTTTCTTTTTATTTTCATTTCTTTTTCTCCATTTTCTAATCCAATTTGGATTCAAGTTTTAAATTCAAACTTTGTGGCCACATTTACACTATGTTTGTACAGTTACAAGTAGTAAGCCTAAGGATATTTATATTTTTATATTTCTATGTCATTCCTATTCTTCTTATTTTCAAAACCCTAAATTTTAATTTAGGGATCAATTCAACCTTTAGAATTATTATTTTATTATTATTATTAACATTATTATTTTATTTAATGCACAAACAATAAAACTCCAACATGATGCAATTTTTTTTAATCATTTGTTGGAATTAAACTCTAAATTTTGTGTATGCTCTTTTTATGATGCAAATGAGACATACAAAATTGAGATTAACTCTCTATTATTCTTGGTATACAACTTGGAGTATTACAAATCCTGCCCCCCTTAAAAAGAATCTCGTCCTCGAGATTTAAGAAGATCTAGGGAAAAGGTGGGGAAAATCTATACGAAGCTCTTCTTCTCTTTCCCAAGTTGCTTCATCTTCTCCGTGGTGACTCCATTGAACCTTGCACATTTTAATCACTTTATTCCTTGTAACTCGAGTCAAAGTATCCAAAATCTTGATGGGATACTCAGCATAAGTCAGATCATCTTGAACACTAAGGTCCTCTATTGGTAGCTGCTCCTCAGGTACCCTGAGACACTTCTTTAGCTGAGACACATGGAACACATCATGTACATCTGACAGGTGATCGGGTAGCTCTAGCTGATATGCAACTTCTCCCACTCGCTTTACGATCAAGAAAGGTCCAATGAAGCGAGGGGACAACTTTCCTTTAACTTTAAATCTCCTCATACCTCGGATTGGTGACACCTTCAGATACACGTGATCACCCTCCTTAAACTCCAGTAGTCTCCTTCTATTATCAGCATAGCTCTTTTGCCTGGATTGTGCAATTCTCAAATTTTCTCTTATCATTCGAACTTGTTCTTCTGCCTCTTGAATAAGCTCAGGCCCAAAGAACTGTCTTTCTCCAGTTTGATCCCAATATAGAGGAGTCCTGCATTTTCTGCCATACAAAGCCTCGAATGGTGACATCTTCAAACTGGCCTGGTAGCTATTATTATAAGAAAACTCAGCATAGGGTAAGCTCTTATCCCAACTTCCACCATGTTTAAGTGCACAAGCTCTTAACATATCCTCTAGCACTTGATTAGTCCTCTCTGTCTGTCCATCAGTCTGGGGATGGTAGGCTGAGCTAAAATTCAACTTTGTATCCAAGCTCTCATGCAACTTCTTCCAAAATCGAGAAGTAAACTGCGATCCTCGATCAGACACAATCTTCTTAGGCACACCATGTAGACAAACTATCCGAGTCATATACAATTCTGCTAGCTTGGCTCCCGTATAATTAGTCCTCACAGGTATAAAATGAGCCACTTTAGTTAATCTGTCTACAATTACCCAAATAGAGTCATACCCAGCAGGGGTGCGGGGTAGTCCAACAATAAAATCCATACCAATCTCTTCCCATTTCCACTCGGGTATCTTCAACGGGTGCAATAGTCCAGCTGGTCTTTGATGTTCGGCCTTAACTCTTTGACACACATCACACTTAGCCACATGGGCAGCAACATCTCTTTTCAGTCCATACCACCAATACTTTTGCTTCAAATCTTGATACATCTTAGTGCTACCAGGGTGGATGGAGTAATCAGAATCATGAGCTTCTTTCAATATAGCCTCACGGAGGCTATCGATCTCTGGAACACATATCCGATCTTTGAACCATACAGTACCTTGCTCATCTTCCGTGAATTCCGGAACTCTTCCTTCAGTAATAAGATCCTTGATCTCTTGAATCTTAGCATCACCAACCTGACCTTTACGAATCTCTTGCTCCAAGGTGGGTTCCAACTCGATGGTGACTCCTTCAGTATGAGTAACAATTCCCAAATTGAGTCTCTCAAAGTCTTTTGCTAATTCATCGGGCAGTTGGACAACACAAGCGGAGTGAACATGCTCCTTCCGACTCAAGGCATCTGCAACCAAATTCGCCTTGCCCGGGTGATAGTGAATCTCCAAATCATAATCCTTAATGAGCTCCAACCAACGGTGTTGCCTAAGGTTGAGATCCTTCTGAGTGAATATATACTTCAAGCTCTTATGATCCGTATATACTTGGCACTTAGTTCCCATAATGTAGTGTCTCCAAATCTTAAGTGCATGCACAACTGCTGCCAGTTCCAATTCATGAGTGGGGTAGTTCAATTCGTGTTTCCGCAACTGACGAGACGCATAAGCGATCACATGTCCTTCTTGCATGAGCACACATCCCAATCCTTGGCCACATGCATCGCAATAGATATCAAATCCTTTCTGTAAGTCTGGCATAACCAACACCGGAGGTGACATCAATCTCTCCTTCAATTGATCAAAGTTTTCTTGACATTTCTCATCCCACTTAAATTCTCTTCCTTTCTCCAAAAGCGATGTCATAGGCTTGGCAATCTTAGAGAATCCCTCAATGAATCTCCGATAATACCCTGCAAGCCCCAAGAGACTCCGAATCTCAGTAACTGTAGTGGGCACTCTCCACTCCATTATCTCCTTCACTTTAGCAGGATCCACTGCTATTCCTCCATTAGAAATAATATGACCAAGGAATGGCACCTTGTCAATCCAAAACTCGCACTTACTGAACATAGCGTAGAGTTGATTATCTCGTAGCTTCTGTAGCACCAACCTTAGATGTTGTTCATGATCACTTTCACTCCTAGAATAGATAAGAATATCTCGATGAACACCACGACGAATCTGTCCAAATACTCCATAAACACCTTATTCATCAAATTCATGAAACAAGCTGGTGCATTAGTCAATCCAAATGACATAACAGTGAACTCATATAATCCATATCGAGTCGAGAAAGCCGTCTTAGGAATATCTGATGGTCTAATTCTCATCTGATGGTATCCTGATCGGAGATCAATCTTCGAGAATACTCTTGCTCCTCTCATTTGATCAAACAAATCCTTAATACAGGGTAATGGATACTTGTTTTTCACCGCGACATCATTAAGTGATCTATAGTCCACACACATCCGTTGTGATCCATCCTTCTTCTGCACAAATAACACCGGTGCTCCCCAAGGTGAGGAACTCGGACGAATGTACCCAGCCTCTTGTAACTCAGTTAACTGCTTCTTAAGTTCCTTCAACTCCTCTACGGACATTCTATATGGCCGTTTAGAAATAGGGGCAGTTCCAGGTAAGAGATCAATAACAAACTCAACTTCTCTATCAGGTGGCATCCCAGGTAACTCCTCCAGAAAGACATCCGGAAAATCTCTAACCACCCAAATGTTGTCACCAACAAACTCCTCAGGCATAAAGAACATTGCACGCATGGATGAGGAGGTTACTGCAATATTAACTTGAAATCTTTCTCCTTTAGTGGTAGTGAGTTCTACGGTACCTCTACCACATGCTATAACGGCCTTTGCCTTTCTTAGCCATGACATACCAAGGATCAGATCTATACTGCTTGACTCTAATATTATAGCAGTAGCTCCAAATTCTCTACCCATAATGGTCAATGTCAATCTACGTGTCATTTGATTCGCCTCAACAGGCCCTTTAGGTGTAATTACTATCATGAGTTTTCTCATATTTAGCAGTGGTATTTCATTTGTGTTGGCATATCTAGCAGACATGAATGAATGTGTAGCACCAGAATCAAATAATATTGTTGCAGGAATTGCATTAACATAAAACATACCAAGTACGAGGTCACCACCATCAGGAATATCATCAACGCTGACTTGATTCACCCTGGCTATAGAATATCCCTTGCCAGGAGTCTGTTGCTTGTTCTGAACTGGAGTAGTGGCAATCCTCTGTGGGCAGACATTTGCATAATGACCAGTCTTCCCACACTTGAAACACGTAGTGCCTGGACTCTGTCCTGCAAACTTTGTCGGGGTGCCAGTGGGGGTAGCCTGTCGAGGAGGTGGAGTCCTCAGTGGTGATTGCTGAACTGGGCGTGGTCCTCCCGGTCGAGTCGGTGTACCCTATGGTGAACTGTAGCGAGGACGAACACTGCTGCTACCCTGTCCTTGTGAGATAGCCTTCCTCTTCAAATCACCCAGTTGAACACGCTTGTGTTCAATAGCAAGAGCCTTATCCAGTAGCCTCTGAAATGATGGAAAGGTGTGTGCAACCATTGCATACTGCAAGGGTCCATTAAGTCCTTCAATAAAGTGCTCCTGCTTCCTCTCATCCTCAGCAACTTCCTCCGGAGCATATCTCGACAGCTGAATAAATTTGTCTCTGTACTCACTGACCAACATGTTGCCTTGCTTCAATGACAGAAACTCCTTCTTCTTGATCTTTATCATACCAGCTGGAATATGGTAGTTTCTGAACTGTGTACTGAACTCTGCCCAAGTAATAGTATCAGCAGCATCGTGGGCAGCAGTATAAGAATCCCACCAGTCGGCAGCAGGACCTGTCAGACGACCAGAGGCATAAAGAACTTTCTCCCGGTCTGAGCATTGGGCAATGTTGAGCATCTTCTCAATCGCTTTCAGCCAATCATCTGCATCTAGTGGATCTGGCGAGCTGGCGAAGGTCGGTGGCTTATGACTCATAAACTCCCGGTGCTTATCACGAGGTGGAACTGGTGGTGGTGGTGGTGGAGGCAATGACACTTGTTGCTGTTGTTACTGTTGTTGAAGTTGTTGTTGCAGCTGTTGTTGTTGCGCCCTCCTTTCTTGGCGTATCTCATCTCTCTCCTGGCGCAACTCCTAGCGTATATCTTCTCTTTCCTGACGCATTTCCTGGCGTTCTTGCTGCATCTGGGCACGCATATCAGCCATAGTGTCCGCCATTTGCTGCATCACCGCCATCTGAGCAGCAACCAGTGGGTCAACTCCGCCTGGTGGAGGATTAGGAGGATTCATCTCTGCTGGCTGTGGCTGAGGTTGTCTGTATATTCTCCGAGTGTGTCGATTAGGAGGCAAATCAATTCCACCACCCCTCCAGGTATTGACCATCTGAGTTAGATACATATGGTAAGAAAATAGTAGACAAGGCAGGTAATTACAAATCATGTTACTTTGGGGAATTTTATTAGCTAAGCAGATTAATATTTTACCTACCATAGTTAATTCAATACCTTATGGTGGTACATGCTAAGATGTCCATATATATAATATATCAATCAACCAAAGAAGCAAATCAGACATTTAACATCAGCACAATCAAACAACATTTTTAAAGAAAATAGTTTTAAATTTTGTCTTGGGTCCCCTATCTCTGAAAAAGATCATAATGGTAGGATTCCAAGGTGTGGAATCCATCTTGTCTTAGAATAGAAAAGGTAAGAATGATCAGAGTAGAACAGTAGAAGATGAGACAGGATCAAGGTAAGTATAGAGAGATTTAGAGTAAGGTAAGTATAGAGTGAATCAGAATGAGATAAGTAGGTAAGGCTTGTCCATTTCTATCTAGGTTTCGTCCTACAGTCAACATTTCCTCTGATACCACTTCTGTCACACCTAGGCTTTAAGGAACAAAGCCGGGTGCATCTCATACATGCGCCAAAGAAGAAAACATATATAATAACAGAGTGTATAGAGATAAATGTCATAAAACATCAGAGTATTTATTACATAGCAGAAGACTTATACAAAATAAAATAATAAATATAAAACGAACTAAGGATCATCGGCGCCAATGTCGACTGAGAAACGCCACCTAGATCAAGTCGAAAGCCTCGGTGTTAGGCGGCTCCTCTTCGACCACCTGTTCTTCTCCTGTGGGGGGGTGTGAGACAGCAAGGGTGAGCTCACACATGTTCATCGCTCAACAAGTTGTGGGGAATAATGTGGCATAAACTCACCAAAGGTGGGAGTTCATGAAGTGTAAGGCTGATCAATGAAATAAAGGCTGAAGCTGAGCATTGCTTTTATAAGTTGGTCAAAATTTTATTAGCAGTTACTAAGTGTAAGTAAATACCAAACCATAGTAATAATAAGTAAAAGTAATAGTAAAATAATCCCAAATGCAATGAAATGACAGATTAAGTTTAAGTTCCATAAATTAATCATGTGAGTGTCCGAGCCGCTCATGACCGTGAGCACGGCTAGTATACCAGTTTTACACTCTGCAGAGGTTGCGCATCTTTACCCACAAGTCGTGTTACCCATTTGCCACGGAGTTGATCAGACTCCATACACCTCTACCAAGGAAGCGAGGCAGGGTACCACTACGAGGCCTTTACAAAGTTCCACTAGCTTCAGACTACCCGCTACAGTTTATAGGAAGCTCCAATGCAGGGTTCTTGCCTGACCGCCATCGCAGCAAAATCAAGCAAGGACCTCCCTACACTGACCACTCCCCTACTGCCCTTGCCCCTTTCGGGTAAGGTAGCCCTCCACTAGCTTTCCTAGTTAATCAGCCAAGGGCGTCCCATTAAACCCTTGTGGTAGCACTGTTTTCCCGGGTGGTTCTCCATGTTCCCATTAACATAATGATCTTATCATGAGCATAGAATAATGAACAAATAATAACAAGTGTAATCATGAGTAGTGAATATCTCTATACCCAAAACCATATAAAGCAATAGCATGTACTACCCAAAACTTTAATAGTAAAACCATTGGTGAATCAAGGTATAGACATAGTCAAAATCTAGGGTATCCTATTAGGTCCCAGCAAAATTATCCTATGCAGATCATTATGAATAATAAGAACATGAATTGGTAAAAGAAGTGATCAAGGGCACAACTTGCCTTCCACGAGCTCCTGCTCAGCTACTTCAACTTGATGAACCCCAGAATCCACAGTGGCTTGCTCGTCTACTCGCATCAACACAATACATACATAGCATAGCATAAATTAACATCACATCAAACATGCAAATGGAATATACAGTAATAAACTAGACATTAAAATATGATCATAGGAACTGAAATCATTGAATTTGGAGTTATTTTAAGTTATGAATTTCCAAAGATTTTATGCATTTAATATAGGGTTAAGTGAGAAATAAATTTTAATGTGAATTTCATGTGAAAACAGTGGTACTATTTGATAAAGAATAATATTACAAAATTATAGGAACTGGAATGATTAAATTTGGAGTTCATATGCATTTTCTACAATTTAAACAAGTTTCTGCATTTAAATATGTACTAAAAACTATTTTCTAAATGATTTTCCCTGTTTTATTGCTTATCTGGACTGGGCGTCATTTTCTGGTAAGCACAGGGTTCCCAGTGTAAATTTTCTAAGACACAGAGCACAGTACGAGTGGATGGCGGGTTGGTTTTAACCAAACCGAGGGGCTTCCATGCAAATTACTCACACACAGCGCTAGGGTTTCTCAGGGCCATTGGATCTTGATTGGACATACAGGATTAGATCTAACAGCGACGAACCGGTACGCTGCTGTGGCCGTTGGATCGGTGATCCGCGACCACGATTTAAAATAGCCTAATTAGAACCTACGCGTCAGATCACAATCGGACGGTGCTCGCCAACGTCCCGAAGCGGTATGCGCCAAGAGCAATCATGGCCGCAAGCGCCTGATCTAATGGCTGGGGTCGCTCGTCCCTGAGCCCCGTCGAGGTGCGGCGGTGCCACCAGTTAGCCGCGGTGAGGCATCGCCGGAGTGGTCTGAGTCTGCGATTCCCGGCCCCAACCTCCGATCCAACAGAAGCAAAACGTAACCGATGTAAGGGCGGAACTAGGTACAGGCATCTCACCGATGATGGTGCACGGTGGTGATCGGCCCGTGGTGAAGCGCGGATCTGCGACCACGCCTGTCTCCGGCGAGCAATTCCCGAGTTCCTCGTGGCTCTCAGCTCGACTTGAGGGCTCCCACAACTTCACTGATTCCCGGCGAACGTCCTCGACCACCTGTGCGGATCCGAGCGCAGTCACGGAGGGGAATCACCGGTGGCGGCGCACACGGTTCGACTCACTTCCGCGCGGCGGTGGTCGAAAGGGTTGGAGCTTGGGACAAATTAGAGTGCGCTACGATTCCAGGGAAGGCGAACGTAGTTATGCGCCCCGTGACCCCGAAATCCCCGGCTCGATCGCGAGCTTGCGCGGTCAAAGCGGAGCACCGGTGCGCGCGAGTTCTTCGGGGAGGAAGGCTCTGACGAGTGGACCCCGCGAGACAGAGATGAGGAGCCAGCACAAGCGGGCGAGAGACTGACGGGCGGGCCCGAACGTCAGCGCCAACGGCTTGGTGGGCTGCGCGGGGTGATTCCCCGAGTGGGCCAAATTCGTGGAAGCGAGCCCAATTAGGTTTTAGTCTTTTTTTCTTTTTATTTTCATTTCATTTTCTCCATTTTCTAATCCAATTTGGATTCAAGTTTTAAATTCAAACTTTGTGGCCACATTTACACTATGTTTGTACAGTTACAAGTAGTAAGCCTAAGGATATTTATATTTTTATATTTCTATGTCATTCCTATTCTTCTTATTTTCAAAACCCTAAATTTTAATTTAGGGATCAATTCAACCTTTAGAATTATTATTTTATTATTATTATTAACATTATTATTTTATTTAATGCACAAACAATAAAACTCCAACATGATGCAATTTTTTTTAATCATTTGTTGGAATTAAACTCTAAATTTTGTGTATGCTCTTTTTATGATGCAAATGAGACATACAAAATTGAGATTAACTCTCTATTATTCTTGGTATACAACTTGGTGTATTACAACGCGTGAGGGCGTGCCCGACAAGATGGTCCCACGTGCCAGACTTAGAGATGGTGTGTGTAGGCGCACGCGGAGGAGACGACGGGGCAGGCCCGCTTGTCAGTGATACACGCACACAGTGGTCTGTTGGCCGTGCGGTGTAGTCGAAATGGGCCGGAAGCGCAGTTTCGGCCCAAGTCAGCACAATTGGCTTTCTTATTTTCTTTTCTTTTTCTTCTAATTTCTTTTCAAATTTAAAATCTAGTGCTTTAAATTTCGAATTTGAATTGTGAATCTACCATGAAGGTTAAGTGCATAAAATTAAATAATTTGCAAGTATATAATGGATATTTTTTGTAACACCCCTGGTGTTACTTAGGGTGTTCACCCATGACTACACCATTAAACCTATTATCACATGTGGTTTAGTTTGATCAAGGTACACCAAAATTGGAAATCAAAATCCTAAGTAAGTGTAACCCATCTTAGATGTCATGCCTTGGTTGGTTATGCAAGTATAAAGGGGAGAATTTGCCCAAACCCTAATGCAAACCCCTTTGTACAATGGGAACCCTAGAAGTAAGAATGACCAAAGGGTTATGAAAACCACATGATCATGACTTGGGCCAATTATAAAAGTTGTAATACAATTAATACCCTACAAATAATAGTAAGAAAGTAACCCCAAAAAGATTTCAGGAAAACCCCAAAGGGTTCACAAAAGGGGTGAGCACAAAAGAAAAATCAGAATTTGTCTAAGTCCAAAACCAACCTTTGGCCAAAGATCAAACATGTTCACCCTTATTTAAACTTCAAAATCATTTGACCCAATTGACAAAGTGGCGCCAAAATACCCCTAGAACACCCTGGAAAAGTTTGAACCCAGCCCTAAGTCGTTTGACACGACTTGGCACCAATTTTGTCTCGGTTTGGACAGCTAAGACATAGGCCACTTCTCAACCCTATCTGTCCCTACCCCGACCGTATCTTGACTTGGGGCACACATCAAAAAGGTAGGATATGGTGCAGGGAAGAGATCGTATATAGTGGTTTTGCCAAGATCTTCACGCTAAAATGCTCCAACCGGCCGTTGAACAAGGGCAGAAGCAAACACACACGTGTTCGACGCGCTCTGAGCTCGCCAGAGCACGCCCGACGCGCGCCCCCACGTGCCCCCGCGTCGCGCCAAGCCAAACCAGCGCCGCTGCCCGTGTCCGCGCCTATAAAACCCCCCGGGGCGTCGACAGTACTCCTCCGCGCACGCTCGACCGCACCGGAGCACCAGATCACCGACTTTGCCCCGCGCACGGCGTGCCCGCGGCCACTCGATCCCCCGCCACCGTAGACCGGCCAACAGAGCCCTTCCCAGCCACGCCCGACCCTCGGAAGACACTGTGCATGCCTCGGTGAAGCTCCCCGAGCAAGGAATCAGACTTTGCTTCACCGGAGAAGCCAGTCCACGGTCGCCGGACTTCACCCGACCGCCGGTGATCATAGACCGGGTAAATCTCTACCCCATTCTTTGAATCCTTGCGCACATAGACTCTACGTCACCCCGTGGAGCTCATCGTGCCGTTTGACTGAACTAGATCGCCGTGGTTAAGCCGGAGTACTCGCCACCGACGAGATCACCCGCCTGTGCACGTGGTCCGGCCGATTCCGGCCACTACCGCCGTTGAGCCGTACCTCGCTGTGACCGCCAGAACCTCCCGAAGCCAACCCCACCCCTCGCCGGACCTCTCTCACCGCCGGTAAGCCGCGCCGCCCTTTTCTTTCCCGCGGGTACTGTTTGCATAAGGGGAGGGACCTCGGGGAAGAAGAAAGAAAGGCCAAGGGGTTTTGTGCGCTGTCAGTGACTCAGGGGAATAGTAGCACAGGGGTAGAAATGAATGGATTGATTTTGGAGGAACCCGAGGGCTTCGATGCAAAGTGGATTTTCAGGAAACCTTATTAATAATCTGATTTTTAATCCAAACAGAACTTGAAAAATCCATAACTTCAGTTTGGTTTACCCAAATCGAGTCAAACCAATTTTGCCAGATCCTAAATAATGTAAACTACTTAGGAAAAATATAAAACCCCTAAGTGTTACAGAAAACTTTAAGGTTTTGATTTAAATGGTTATCTGGTCAAAAGCTAAAAGAAATAAGGAAAATTAGTTGCACTATTTGACTGGGGTTAAGAAAATTTAGAGAAGTACTTGATCACTTCTTAACATGTACAAAAACAATAAACCCCTCTGTACACCAAGTTAAGGTAGAGTTTACCATTTAAATCATTTTTAGCCTAAAGTTAGAGAAAATATTAAAGGTGGTTTAAATAAAGAACCAGGGAACACCCACATTTTTGTTAGTTCACTTATTCAGTATAGTTCACTAGAAAAATTTATTATACCCTTGTTTAGTACAGAATAAATGAGATACCTTTTATTTTAGGGAAACAAGGAAAACTTAGAAAAACCCTAGAAAAATAACCCCAAGGAGAAAACACCCCAAACCTTGGGATAACTAATGTTTTGTTATTATGAACATAGGGAAAATATGAAATCTGTTGTTTGATATTTTTCAAATAAAAGTTAGTTATAAGCACCTTTTTGGCATAAAACTTTAGAAATTCACAACTAAATATCCAGTATGCCTTTTTCTGTGATTTTTAACACAAAGGCCTAATATCACCTATGTGTCTGGACAAAAATAAAATTTGGTACAGAAACCTCAATTAAATCATAGCTATAGTGTAAAGTGCCCTTTTAAAACTTATCCTTGTTAATTTTGCACAAGTAGTATCTGAATCAGTAACCACCCCAAATTTATAGGACAACTACAGTGACAACTTGTAACCCACTATAATTTTTGCAGAATTTTTGGAAAAAGTTAATTCACTGTTGTAGTTCAAACCCACACTATATTTCACAAATAGAAAATGGAAAAGGGGAATTAATAGTGGAGATTACTGTTACCCTAACCCAACCAGCAAAACCCCTTAAATGCCTACTAAAACATCTAAGGGAAATCCAAGTTTCAATCCACTATGCTTATCCCTAGACCAAAACCCAAACCTAAAATAGTAAGCATAAACCACCAAGAGCCCCGTATAACCAGGAAGCCCTAAGTTACTAACTAACTTAGTTTTTCTTCACTTAGTAAATCCTGCATAATCATAGCATACATATTCTCATTCATTGCATTCGATAGATTGCAACCTCGCTGATGGAGAGTATGTCCTCGTGCCGGAGCAAGGAGTTGCTCAGGAGGTAGCCCCGGATCCAGCACCAGAGCCTGCCCCAGCTTTGGAAGGCAAGCCCCGGTTTTATGCATAACCTATTTATTATGCTATTTTACTACACTTAATGTTTGTAGGCTTGTGTTGTGCATTTAAGTGTAGGAGTTGATTGAAACCCTAGTTGCATGAACTCAGGAATCCTTTTTGAGATGGATACTAGTATGCTAGGTCGAGTAGCTGCTTTGCTAATTAGGGATCTCAGTAGAAGTCGAGTGATTTTTCTAGCACTCGCGCGAGGTTAGGACATTGATTGTAACCACCTTTCATATCATATTGGTGTTGGTCTGTGGACACGGATCCATGGGGATGCGTGGTCTACAAGCTGAAAATTGGAATAAGGATTAACGTGCGGATACCTGTGTCAAGCGTTTGAATGTACTAAGCACATGCCGAGAAATATGGTAAATCGGTAAGCCTAGTACCTGATTGAACCTGCCAGCGGACATATCCCCTCACGCGACCTGAGACGTGGTCTCCCATTCTAGTTATGATGGGTACAAGTGCGGTCACTGCACGACGGCAGTCGGGGTCAGTGAGGCATTGTACGCCAAGGCGGTGAGCCCTGATCTGCTGCCAGGGAATCGATGGGGACGGTTGATGTGTGTGGGAACAGAGTGCCTCGCCACGTCGTGTGTTTAGGTTTACCTTGCAAGGATAAAAACTCTATTCGAATCGTCTGCTTCTCGCAGCTAATGAGACTGCTTGATCCCTTGTACTGCATTGAGTAAAAAGTGGAAATGTGATGAATGGGCAAAAGTTATTGATTGCTAAATGTTTGATACCATGTATGATTAGATAGGTATGCAATTAGTCTTAAGAGAGTCATACTAGAACTTGACAAAGCTAAAACTTGATTTATAGACTCAGCTAGTGCTTTCTGGCAACCAAACCCCTCAGCCAAACAGCTGCATGTCTAGAGGTAGAGGAGTAGACTCCTCACACCGGGTAAGTCTAGCTGAGTATTAGTATACTCAGCCTTGCTTGTGGCATAATTTTACAGGTTCCCTGGAGGACATGGTTGCTGGAGTGACTTGGCCGTCCACCTTGCCACCAGGTTGGACAGTCGAGTGGGACCCTGCCTCGGCAGAGGAGGAGCATGAGGAGTGATGGGACAGGCTTCCCCATCTCTCTATTTATTTATCGTTAGTTTTATTCCGCTGCACTTCGAACAATGAGGACTACTTTTGCTAAAAACTCCAATGATGATGTAATAAATTTAATACTCCTTAATGTATGGTTTTATGCTTTATTGTATTTGCTCTGTGCCTCACCATCGAGTGAGTACGTGGTACTTGATCCTGTTAGTGGCCTCGTCGGACTAGATCTGAGGGACTAACGTGTTATTCCTATTTAAGTGTGGTCTAGCCTTTAAGGCGGGACTTAGGCACTTAAGTTGGAATAATTTGGGCGGTTCCGCCACAGCTGGTATCGGAGCTCGTACCACCATAGAGGAATCAATAAACTATAAATACCATCCTTTCTCAAAATAAAACTTGATAGAAACAAATGTTTGATAGATCGTAGGACGATCAGGATAGACCTAGGACGTGAAGCCTTAGGATGATAAAGGGGTAGCTAGGTGGCTAATTAGGTAAGCCCTACAGGCTACTATAAGGGATGGGAGTTCCTTCCTATTCCCTCTAAGTTGACGTGAGATCATTAGGACGAGCATGCATGCATCCTTAATTAAATGATTTGATAAGTGGGTAAGAACCTTAATACATAGTAATAACGAATTAAGTACCCCCGTACCATTGTCGTAGTTTTAGAGAGGCGGAATCACGATCCCTTTTTATTTTATAATTCTTTTCCTTTTACATACGCTTAACCGTACACAGATGACTTCTCACGGATCCTCGGACGAAGGGAATGCATAGTCCCACACTGACGGGCTTGCACAAGAGGGTTTCCCCCGTATCTTGTGGGAGGTACTTCAGGGAGCTGGTTACGTGACGCCTCCCCAGTACGCGGTGCGGCTGTTTGAGAAGCACCGAGTGCCCCGCTGTAGGGTGAGGATGACCCTGGAGCCTCATCCCCTGCAGCCAGGCTGGCGTTCGCTGGAATCTGAGTCTTTTGGATATAGAGCTGAAGATACTATCGAGGCGATTGCTCTTCACAGACTGACCACCTTCTGCGGATTCCACCCCTTGGAGCTGTCCACTCACCCCATTGGGTTGTTCCCTGCGGAAAAGGAGGACGACCCAATGTGGAAGGATCGAGTGGAGCATGCCAAGGATATTTGGGCTATCTACCCAGGTCAGACTGCTCACTTGACAGTGCGATGCATGAATGCCCTGTATCGTCTGCAAGTGATGCATGGAGAAGCAATGTCTCATCTAATGGCACTATTGGAGGCTACCAAGATCACTTTGGATAACAGAGAGGAGCTTGTGGTTGACTTGTCCACTGAGATGGTGGAAAAAGATCTACAAGTGGAGCAGTTGTCAGATGAGATCCACGAGCTTGAGGAGCTAGTGGGAACCAGGGAGAACACCATCGAGGTTCTCGAGGATTAGTTGATCAACACCCAGCAGCAGCTTGCAGAGGCTAACCAGCACCTGGATATGCATCACCAGGAGATCCAGGACATAGATGCCAACGAGGACGTCGACATCGAGGGAGGAGAGGAGCCTGCCTCCAGCTTGGACACTGTTGGCTCAGGGAGACCACCTTCCCCTGAGTCGAGCGTTGCCTCGTTTGCTCATTAGGCCGCGAAGGTAGAATTAGAAGTCAGTGACGGTAGAACTCCTCGAGACTAGCTTAGCTTTTGCACTCTTGGGGTACTAGGCTAGATAGAGTTGAGTCTTTTGAGTTACTGATGTAAGCATGACAAACTCTTGTGGAGGCTTGGATGATGAATGATGTCAGTTTAATTTAAGAAGAAAAGTTTATGCCATATGGAATCTTTTATGATTATGCAAAAAATTATTAGTTTTACCCCCTGTGACTCTTTCGCCATAATTGAACATTAGGCCTCGGAATGATAATATTGAGAATATGCATAATTTTTCAGATGGCAGGAAGAGCGCGTGAGCGCATTCCTCCACCACCACCACCGCCTCCTACTCTGCAGGAGCTGATGGCTCAGCAGAACGAGATCTTGCGACAATTAGTTCAGCGTCAGCCGCCACCTCAGCATTATGGTGGTGGTGATCATTAGCAACATCCCGCGGCAGCCACTTATCTGGAGTTCCTCAGTACTCAGCCACCACTATTCACTAGGGCCGAGGACCCACTTGATGCTGATGTATGGCTTAGGGTAGTGGAATCCAAATTCCCACTACTCAATGGAGTTTGTTCAGAGGTGACTAAGGACAGGTTCGCCACCCAGCAGCTTCGCGGACCCGCGCGGACATGGTGGGACCACTACCTTGCTATGCAACTAGTTGACCATGAAGTGGATTGGAGAGAGTTCAAGGCAGCTTTCAGGGGACACCATATTCCAGCTGGCATTATGGACTGTAAGCTAAATGAGTTTCTGGCACTCAAGGGAACCGTACAGTGTTACAGTATGCTCAGGCCTTCAATGACCTGTGCCAGTATGCCGGATATCATGCAGACACCGATGAGAAGAAGAGGGACAGGTTCAGGACAGGGCTCAGCACTAAGCTCTGTGACTGTCTCAACACAGTTAGGGCCAACAGCTATAATGAGTTAGTCAACATGGCCATTTCTCAGGAGGACGGTATCACAGCTCGTCAGGCAGAGAAGAAGAGGAAGACCCCTATGGCAGGACCTTTAGCTCAGCCACAGCGCTTCAGGATCGTATCTGACACTCAGAGTAGAGGACCTCAGCAGCAGCAAAGACGTTGGGTGATCCGGCCACAGCAGCAGCAGCAGGCACCCAACCGCACCCAGTATCCAGTTCAGAGGAACAATCAGCCACAACAGTAGCAGTACCGCCATGCCAATGACAACAAGTGTTTCACTTGTGGTAACACTGGGCATTATGCCAAGAATTGCCCTAGAAACCAGCAGCGGCAGGGACAGAATGCCAACCAGAATCAAGGTAAGAGGCAGAAGGTGCAAGTGAGGCAAGGCAGGCTGAACTTCACCACCATGGCTGACATTCCAGAGGGAGCACCCGTCATGACTGGTATCTTTTCAGTTTTGAATTATCTTGCAATTATTCTATTTGATTCTGGTGCATCCCATAGCTTTATCAGTACCAAATTTAGTGCCAAATGTCAGCTACCTTTCCATCACACCAATGGGGGTATTACAATTTCAACACCAGGAGGCAGGATTGCCACCAATCAAATCAGCAAGAATGTGCCTATAAAGTTTGGTAGTTTGATAATTAAAACCAACCTTCTTATTTTGGGTTTGGATAGCGTCGCTATCATATTGGGAACTGACTGGTTAACCAAACATCAGGCAGTACTTGACATTGCAACAAGGGCCATTGAGATTCACTCCCCTACTTATGGCGAGACCGCTTTATATTTGCCTGATCGGGGTTGTACCCGTTCCTGTGCCTTCGTCATGATAGAGTCCCCAGTTGAGAGGATCCCAGTGGTCTGTGACTACCCAGATGTCTTTCCTGACGAATTGCCAGGAATGCCACCTAACAGAGACATCGAGTTCGCGATTGAATTGCAGCCTAGGACTGCTCCTATATCCAAGAGACCTTATAGGATGCCTCCGCCGGAATTGGTAGAGTTGAAAAAGCAACTACAAGAGTTGTTGGACAAGGGGTTCATTTGCCCAAGTACTTCACCATGGGGATGTCCAGCCCTATTTGTGAAGAAAAAGGATGAGAGTTTGAGAATGTGTGTTGATTACCGCCCTCTCAATGCGGTAACCATCAAGAACAAATACCCACTGCCCCGCATCGATGTTTTGTTTGATCAATTGGTAGGAGCCAAAGTGTTCTCCAAAATAGACCTTTGCTCGGGCTACCATCAAATCAAGATCCGTGCCAGTGATATTCCGAAGATGGCTTTCTCCACCAGATATGGGCTCTATGAATTTTTGGTGATGTCTTTTGGGCTGACCAATGCCTCGGCTTATTTCATGTATTTAATGAACTCAGTGTTCATGCCAGAGCTAGACAAATTTGTGGTGGTTTTCATTGATGACATTCTGGTGTATTCCAAGAACGAAGCCGAACACACTAAGCATTTGGATACTGTACTTCAGAGACTGCGTGACCATCAGTTGTATGCTAAATTGTCCAAGTGTGAATTCTGGCTGCAGGAAATAAAATTTTTGGGTAACACAATTTCTCAGAATGGGATATCAGTTGATCCTGAGAAGGTACAAAAGGTAATGAATTGGAAACCTCCTACCACCGTACGGCAGATTCGGAATTTTCTAGGATTGGCAGGGTATTACTGACGATTTATTCCGGATTTCTCCAGAATTGCCAAGCCAATGACTGAACTGTTGAAGAAGGGAGTCAAGTATGATTGGAGCCAGAAGTGTGAGGATGCTTTCCATACACTGAGGCAGCACTTGACAACAACACCTGTGCTAGCTCAGCCCGACAACACCAAGCCCTTTGAAGTTTATTGTGATGCTTCCGGTACTGGATTGGGATGTGTCTTAATGCAAGACAACAGAATCATTGCTTATGCCTCCCGAGCACTCCGACCCCATGAGCAGAACTACCCCACACATGATCTAGAGTTAGCAGCTGTGGTTCATGCTCTCAAGATTTGGAGACATTACTTGATGGGAGCTCATTGTAACATTTACACTGATCATAAGAGTCTCAAGTACATTTTCACTCAGGCTGATCTTAATATGAGGCAGAGAAGATGGTTAGAGCTAATCAAGGACTATGATTTGGAGGTGCATTACCATCCAGGCAAGGCCAATGTTGTGGTAGATGCCTTGAGCAGGAAGGCCCAGTGCAATTGTATGAACATGGATGCAAGAATTACCACCGTATGTGATGAGTTGTGCAAGTTGAACCTAGAAGTTGTTTCTTCTGGTGCTCTAAATTATATTTCAGTGGAGCCCACCTTACAAGAGCAAATAGTCATGGCGCAGATTGGTGACAAGGGTGTTCAGGTCATTAAGGAAATGATCAAGCAGAAGGCAGAAAAATACAAATGCTTCCGCCAGGACAGCAAGGGAATCCTATGGTTTGGAGACCGATTGGTTGTTCCCAAGAACCCTGAGCTCAGAAGGAAGATATTGGATGAGGCTCACCTATCCAAATTTTCCATGCACCCCGGTAGTAACAAGATGTACAATGATCTCAGATCCTTATATTGGTGGACCAGAATGAAGAGGGAAATTGCGAAGTATATACCAGAATGTGACACCTGCCAGAGGATCAAGGCCAGTCATTTGAAGGCAGCAGGCCCTTTGCAACCCCTCCCCACGCCATCTTGGAAATGGGAGGATATTTGCATGGATTTTATCGTGGGATTGCCCAATACCTCCCAGCACCATGATTCCATCTGGGTCATTGTGGATAGGTTGACCAAGACAGCTCACTTCTTGCCAGTGCATACCACCCACAAGGCAGAGAAATATGCAGAAATCTATGTTGATCAAATAGTGCGTTTGCATGGAATTCCGAAGACCATTGTGTCTGACAGGGGAGCACTGTTTGTGGCACGCTTTTGGGAGCAACTCCAAAAATCACTTGGGACCCATGTAATAAGAAGTTCAGCATACCATCCTCAAACAGATGGTCAGACAGAAAGGGTGAATCAGATTTTGGAAGACATGTTGATGGCATGTGTGCTACATTATGGAAAGGATTGGGACAAGTGTCTTTCGTTGGTAGAGTTTTCTTATAATAACAGCTACCAGTCCAGCTTGAAGATGGCACCTTTTGAGGCCTTATATGGGAGAAGGTGTAGGACACCGCTAAATGGGTCACAAGCTAGAGAGAGAGAAATGTTTGGACCAGACTTGGTACTTGAAGCAGAGGAAAAGGTCAGAGTTATAAAGAAGAACCTAGAAGCTACTCAGGCCAGGCAAAAGAGCTATCACGACAAGAGAAGGAAGCCTCTACAGTTTGAAGTGGGAGACCATGTTTATCTTAAGGTGTCACCCACCAAAGGTGTCCAGAGATTTGGAATCAAGGGCAAGTTAGCTCCTCGCTACATTGGACCCTATGAGATCAAGGAGACTTGTGGACCTGTGGCATATCAATTGAAGTTGCCACCCCACATGTCAGCAGTTCATGATGTGTTCCATGTATCTCAGCTTCGGAAGTGTGTCCGCTTACCCACTGAAGTGCTACCTAAACCAGAAATTGAGGTAGAACCAGACTTGTCTTATCAAGAGCACCCCGTCAAGGTATTGGATCAGAAGGAGAGATCAACGCGGGCAAGATCAATCAGAATGTATAAGGTTCAATGGAGTCACCATTCAGTAGAAGAAGCTACATGGGAGACTGAGGATTTTCTACGCTCCCGCTTCCCCGACTTTCTGCCCAAGGGAGTCAGTACGTAACCCCGAACCCCACCCCCACCTGCCCTTTGAATCTAATTATAAGAAAAACGTAGATGTTTAAGGTAGTGTAAGCTCTAAAAATGACTCAAAAAGGACTTCCTTCTGAAGTTGCAAAGAGGATGGCATTCGAAGAGTAGTTAACTAGAGAAACTTAAATAAAAGCAGAAACCACACACCAGCACACCTTCATGGCACCCCTCCAGAGGACTCCATCTAAAATCTCGGGGCGAGATTCCTTTAAGGGGGGAGGGCTGTAACACCCCTGGTGTTACTTAGGGTGTTCACCCATGACTACACCATTATACCTATTATCACATGTGGTTTAGTTTGAGCAAGGTACACCAAAATTGGAAATCAAAATCCTAAGTAAGTGTAACCCATCTTAGATATCATGCCTTGGCTGGTTATGCAAGTATAATGGGGAGAATTTGCCCAAACCCTAATGCAAACCCATTTGGACAATGGGAACCCTAGAAGTAAGAATGACCAAAGGGTTATGAAAACCACATGATCATGACTTGGGCCAATTATAAAAGTTGTAATACACTTAATACCCTACAAATAATAGTAAGAAAGTAACCCCAAAAAGATTTCTAAAAAACCCCAAAAGGTTCACAAAAGGGGTGAGCACAAAAGAAAAATCAGAATTTGTCTAAGTCCAAAACCAACCTTTGGCCAAAGATCAAACATGTTCACCCTTATTTAAACTTCAAAATCATTTGACCCAATTGACAAAGTGGCACCAAAATACCCCTAGAACACCCTGGAAAAGTTTGAACCCAGCCCTAAGTCGTTTGACACGACTTGGCACCAATTTTGTCTCGGTTTGGACAGCTAAGACATAGGCCACTTCTCACCCCTATCTCTCCCTACCCCGACCGTATCTTGACTTGGGGCACACATCAAAAAGGTAGGATATGTTGCAGGGAAGAGATCATGTACAGTGGTTTTGCCAAGATCTTCACGCTAAAATGCTCTAACCGGCCGTTGAACAAGGGCAGAAGCAAATGCACACGTGTTCAACGCGCTCTGAGCTCGCCAGAGCACGCCCGACACGCGCCCCCGCGTGCCCCCGCATCGCGCCAAGCCAAACCAGTGCCGCTGCCCGCGCCTGTGCCTATAAAACCCCCCGGGGCGTCGACCGTACTCCTCCGCGCACGCTCGACCTCACCGGAGCACCAGATCACCGGCTTTGCCCCGCGCATGGCGTGCCCGCGGCCACCTGATCCCCCGCCACCATAGACCGGCCAGCAGAGCCCTTCCCAGCCACGCCCGACCGTCGGAAGAGACTGTGCATGCCTCGATGAAGCTCCCCGAGCAAGGAATCAGACTTTGCTTCGCCGGAGAAGCCAGTCCACGGTCGCCGGACTTCACCCGACCGCCGGTGATCGTAGACCGGGTAAATCTCTGCCCCATTCTTCGATTCCTTGTGCACATAGCCTCTACGTCACCCCGTGGAGCTCATCGTGCCGTTTGATTGAACTAGATCACCGTGGTTAAGCCGGAGTACTCGTCGCCGACGAGATCACCCGCCTGCGCACGTGGTCCGGCCGATTCCGGCCACCACCGCCGTCGAGCCGTACCTCACTGTGACCGCCAGAACCTCCCGAAGCCAACCCGCCCCTCGCCGGACCTCTCTCACCGCCGGTAAGCCGCGCCACCCTTTTCTTTCCTGTGGGTACTGTTTGCATAAGGGGAGGGACCTCGGGGAAGAAGAAAGAAAGGCCAGGTGGTTTTGTGTGCTGTCAGTGACTTAGGGGAATAGTAGCACAGGGGTAGAAATGAATGGATTGATTTAGGAGGAACCCGAGGGCTTCGATGCAAAGTGGATTTTCAGGAAACCTTATTAATAATCTGATTTTTAATCCAAACAGAACTTGAAAAATCCATAACTTCAGTTTGGTTTACCCAAATCGAGCCAAACCAATTTTGCCAGATCCTAAATAATGTAAACTACTTAGGAAAAATATAAAACCCCTAAGTGTTACAGAAAACTTTAAGGTTTTGATTTAAATGGTTATCTGGTCAAAAGCTAAAAGAAATAAGGAAAATTAGTTGCACTATTTGACTGGGGTTAAGAAAATTTAGAGAAGTACTTGATCACTTCCTAACATGTACAAAAACAATAAACCCCTCTGTACACCAAGTTAAGGTAGAGTTTACCATTTAAATCATTTTTAGCCTAAGGTTAGAGAAAATATTAAAGGTGGTTTAAATAAAGAACCAGGGAACACCCACATTTTTGTTAGTTCACTTATTCAGTATAGTTCACTAGAAAAAATTATTATACCCTTGTTTAGTACAGAATAAATGAGATACCTTTTATTTTAGGGAAACAAGGAAAACTTAGAAAAACCCGAGAAAAATAACCCCAAGGAGAAAACACCCCAAACCTTGGGATAACTAATGTTTTGTTATTGTGAACATAGGGAAAATATGAAATTTGTTGTTTGATATTTTTCAAATAACAAGTTAGTTATAAGCACATTTTTGGCATAAAACTTTAGAAATTCACAACTAAACATCCATTATGCTTTTTTCTGTGATTTTTAACACAAAGGCCTAATATTACCTATGTGTCTGGACAAAAATAAAATTTGGTACAGAAACTTCAATTAAATCATAGCTATAGTGTAAAGTGCCCTTTTAAAACTTATCCTTGTTAATTTTGCACAAGTAGTATCTGAATCACTAACCACCCCAAATTTATTGGACAAGCTACAGTGACAACTAGTAACCCACTGTAATTTTTGCAGAATTTTTGGAAAAAGTTAATTCACTGTTGTAGTTCAAACCCACACTAGATTTCACAAATAGAAAATGGAAAAGGGGAATTAATAGTGGAGATTACTATTACCCTAACCCAACCAGCAAAACCCCTTAAATGCCTACTAAAACATCTAAGGGAAATCCAAGTTTCAATCCACTATGCTTATCCCTAGACCAAAACCCAAACCTAAAATAGTAAGCATAAACCACCAAGAGCCCCGTATAACCAGGAAGCCCTAAGTTACTAACTAACTTAGTTTTTCTTCACTTAGCGTAATGATTACTAAATCCTGCATAATCATAGCATACATATTCTTATTCATTGCATTCGATAGATTGCAACCTCGCTGACGGAGAGTACGTCCTCGTGCCGGAGCAAGGAGTTGCTCAGGAGGTAGCCCCGGATCTAGTACCAGAGCCTGCCCGAGCTTTGGAAGGTAAGCCCCGGTTTTATGCATAACCTATTTATTATGCTATTTTACTACACTTAATGTTTGTAGGCTTGTGTGGTGCATATAAGTGTAGGAGTTGATTGAAACCCTAGTTGCATGAACTCAGGAATCCTTTTTGAGATGGATACTAGTATGCTAGGTCGAGTAGCTGCTTTGCTAATTAGGGATCTCAATAGAAGTCGAGTGATTTTTCTAGCACTCGCGCGAGGTCAGGACATTGATCGTAACCACCTTTCATATCATATTGGTGTTGGTCTGTGGACACGGATCCATGGGGATGCGTGGTCTACGAGATGAAAATTGGAATAAGGATTAACGTGCGGATACCTGTGTCAAGCGTTTGAATGTACTAAGCACATGCCGAGAAATATGGTAAATCGGTAAGCCTAGTACCTGATTGAACCTGCCAGTGGACATATCCCCTCACGCGACCTGAGACGTGGTCTCCCATTCTGGTTATGGTGGGTACAAGTGTGGTCACTGCACGACGGCAGTCGAGGTCAGTGAGGCATTGTACGCCAAGGCGGTGAGCCCTGATCTGCTGCCAGGGAATCGATGGGGACAGTTGATGTGTGTGGGGACAGAGTGCCTCGCCACGTCGTGTGTTTAGGTTTACCTTGCAAGGATAAAAACTCGATTCGAATAGTCTGCTTCTCGCAGCTAATGAGACTGCTTGATCCCTTGTACTGCATTGAGTAAAAAGTGGAAATGTGATGAATGGGCAAAAGTTGTTGATTGCTAAATGTTTGATACCATGTATGATTAGATAGGTATGCAATTAGTCTTAAGAGAGTCATACTAGAACTTGACAAAGCTAAAACTTGATTTATAGACTCAGCTAGTGCTTTTTGGCAACCAAACCCCTCAGCTAAACAGCTGCATGTCTAGAGGTAGAGGAGTAGACTCCTCACACCGGATAAGTCTAGCTGAGTATTAGTATACTTAGCCTTGTTTGTGGCATAATTTTACAGGTTCCTTGGAGGACATGGTTTCTGGAGTGACTTGGCTGTCCACCTTGCTACCAGGTTGGACAGTCGAGTGGGACCCTGCCTCGGCAGAGGAGGAGCATGAGGAGTGATGGGACAGGCTTCCCCATCTCTCTATTTATTTATCGTTAGTTTTATTCCGCTGCACTTCGAACAATGAGGACTACTTTTGCTAAAAACTCCAATGATGATGTAATAAATTTAATACTCCTTAATGTATGGTTTTATGCTTTATTGTATTTGCTCTGTGCCTCACCATCGAGTGAGTACGTGGTACTTGATCCTGTTAGTGGCCTCGTTGGACTAGATCTGAGGGACTAACGTGTTATTCCTATTTAAGTGTGGTCTAGCCTTTAAGGCTGGACTTAGGCACTTAAGTTGGAATAATTTGGGCGGTTCCACCACATTTTTGTTCATATCTATCTTTTTTATATTTATATCATTTCTCCTTTTCTTTTCTTTCTTAATTCCATTTTCAAATTCTTATTTTCAATTTAAACTTGTCTCATAATTTAAAGTACAAATGCAACATTACAAGAATTTCGGCATGATGCACATTTTATTGAGATATCATTTATTTTAAACATGTCTCCTAATAATTCTAATAAGGAGAAGGCAGTGCACATAATTTTATTTTTCTCTCTTACATTCCAAAGTTGGGTATTACAAATCCTACCCCCCTTACAAAGAATCTTGTCCTTGAGATTAGGATGGACTAGGAAAGAGGTGGGGAAAATCTACTCGTAGCTATTCTTCTCTTTCCCATGTAGCTTCATCTTCTCCATGGTGACTCCATTACACTTTGCACATTTTAATCACTTTACTCCTCGTGACACGAGTCAAGGTATCAAGAATCTTGATAGGGTACTCCGTATAAGTTAGATCATCTTGAACACTAAGGTCCTCCAAAGGTAGTTGCTCTTCAAGTACCCTAAGACACTTCTTTAGTTGGGACACCTGGAAAACATCATGTACATCCGCAAGATGATCGGGTAGTTCTAGTTGATAGGTAACTTCTCCCACTCGCTTTAGGATCAAGAAGGTTCCAATAAAGCGAGGGGACAACTTTCCTTTAACTTTAAATCTTTGCATACCCCGGATTGGTGCCACCTTTAGATACATGTGATCACCCTCCTTAAACTCTAATAGTCTTCTCTAGGTATCCGCATAGTTTTTTTGCCTTGACTGCGCAGTTCTCAAATTTTACCTTATCATTTGCACTTGTTCTTCTGCCTCTTGTATAATTTCCGGCCCAAAGAACTGCCTTTCACCAGTTTGATCCCAATACAGTGGAGTCCTACACTTCCTGCCATATAGAGCCTCAAACGGGGACATCTTTAAACTGGCTTGATAGTTATTATTGTAAGAGAACTCCGCATACGGTAAGCTTTTGTCCCAACTACCACCATGTTTAAGAGCACAAGCTCTTAACATATCCTCCAGTACCTGGTTAGTCCTCTCAGTCTGCCCATCAGACTAAGGATGGTAGACCGAACTGAAATTCAACTGTGTGTCCAAGCACTTGTGCAACTTCTGCCAAAACCGAGAAGTAAACTGTGATCCCTGGTCTGACACAATCTTCTTAGGCACCCCATGTAGACAAACTATCTGAGCCATATACAACTCTGCTAGCTTGGCTCCTGTGTAATTAGTTCTCACAGGGATGAAGTGAGCCACTTTTGTTAGTCTGTCCACAATCACCCAAATAGAGTCATACCTTGCAGGAGTGCGGGGTAGTCCAAAAATGAAGTCCATGCCAATTTCTTCCCATTTCCACTCAGGTAATTTCAGTGGGTGAAGTAATCCAACAGGTCTCTGATGCTCGGCTTTTACCCTCTGAAAAACATCACATTCCGCCACATGTGCAGCAGCATTCCTTTTTAGTCTATACCACCAATACTTCTGCTTCAAATCCTGGTACATCTTGGTACTGCACAGATGAATGGAATAAGCTAAATCATAAGCTTCCTTCAATATGGTTTCACGAATACTGTCGATCTCAGGAACACAAATCCGATTCTTGAACCATATCGTGCCCTGTTCATCCTCCGTAAAGTCTGGGCCACTTCCTTCTGTTATCATATCTTTGATCTCTCGAATTTTGACATCTCTGATCTGACCCTTTCATTTTTCATGCTCTAAGGTAGGTTCCACTTCTATGGTTATTCCTTCAGTATGAGCAACTATCCCCAGATTGAGCTTCTCAAAATCTTCTACTAACTCATCGGGTAACTGGGTGACAATAGCTGCAAGGACATGCTCCTTCCGACTCAAGGCATCCGTAACCAGATTCACCTTGCCCGGATGATAGTGAGTTTCCAAGTCATAATCTTTGATGAGATCCAACCAACGGTGTTGCCTAAGGTTGTGATCCTTCTAAGTGAAGATGTACTTTAAGCACTTGTGATCAGTGCAGACTTTGCACTTGGTCCCCATAATATAATGTCTCCAAATCTTGAGTACATGCACTACGGGTGCCAGTTCTAAGTCATGAGTGGGGTAGTTCAACTCATGTTTCTGCAACTGGCGAGACACATAGGCAATGGCGTGTCCTTCTTGCATGAGCACACATCCCAAGCCCTGGCGACTTGCATCACAATATATATCAAAAATTCTTCTATAGATCTGGCATAATCAACACTGGGGCTGCCATCAATTTAAACCTCGATTGATTGAAACTCTCTTGGCATTCCCAAGTCCACTTAAACTCCTTTCCCTTCTCTAACAATGAGGTCATAGGCTTAGCAATCTTGGAGAACCCTTTAATGAATTGCCGGTAATAGCCCGCGAGTCCTAGGAAGCTTCGAACCTCCGTAATTGAACTTGGTATCTTCCAACCAACTATCGCTATTACTTTAGCCGGATCTATAGAAATTCCTCCTTTGGAGATGATATGCCAAAGGAAATGTACTTCATCAAGCCAAAACTCACACTTGGTAAATTTGGCATAGAGCTGATTATCCCGTAACTTCTATAGCACCATTTGCAGAAGTTCCTCGTGATCACTATCATTCTTGGAATATATGAGGATGTCGTCGATAAATGCCATGACAAATCTATCGAGATACTCCATAAACACCTTATTCATCAGATTCATGAAATAGGCTGGTGCATTAGTTAAGCCAAACGACATAACTGTAAATTCGTATAGACCATATCTGGTAGAGAAAGCCGTCTTGGGAGTATCAGATGGCCTAATCTTCATTTGGTGGTAGCACGACCTGAGATCAATCTTAGAAAACACCCTAGCGCCTCTCATATGATCAAATAATCATCAATATGAGGTAACGGGTACTTGTTCTTAACGGTGACATCATTAAGCGATCTATAGTCCACACACATCCATTGCGAACCATCCTTCTTCTGTACAAACAGTACCGGTGCTCCCCAAGGTGAGGAACTCGGATGAATGTACCCATCCTCTTGCAACTCGGTTAACTGTTTCTTAACTTCTTTTGACTCTTCCACTAACATCCTATATGGCCTTTTTGAAATGGGAGCAGTACCAGGCAAGAGATCAATGACGAATTTGACTTCCCTATCTGGTGGCATTCTAGGTAACTCTTAAAGAAAGATGTCTGGAAAGTCTCTAACAACATGGATGTTCCTACCCACAAATTTTCAATCCATTAGAAATATGGCAGGTCTGGTAGAGGCGGTTATAGTAATCTCAACTTCAAATCTTTCCCCTTTAGAACTGGTGAGTTCTACGGTTCCCTTTTCACAATGTATAACTTCCTTTGCTTTCCTTAACCAGGACATCCCGAGTATCAAATCTATACTGCTTTCTTCTAATACTATAGGTGTAGACCATAATTCTCTTCCCATAATTGTTAGTGTTAATCTGTGTGTCATATAGTTTGCTTCAATAGGCCCTTTAGGTGTAATTACTACCATTGGTATTATCATATCTTGCAGTGGTAATTCATTGGTGGTGGCAAATCAAGCAGAAATAAACGAATGCGTAGCCCCAGAATCAAATAATAATGTTGCTGGAATTGCATTAATGTAAAACATACTAATAGCGATGTATGCATCGTCAGTAGTGGCCTCAGCACTGACTTGATTAACACTGGCAATGCTAAATCCCTTGCCAAGAGTTTGTTGCTTGTTCTGAGCTAGTGTACCGAAATTCCCCGCTAGACAAGCATTTGCATAGCGCCCAACCTTACTGCACTTGAAGCATGTAGGGCATGTCTTCTGTCCTGTAGGCCTCGCCGGGGTGCCAGTGGGGGCAGCCTGACGAGTGTGGGGTGTCTGTGGAGTCCCTTATGGAGCGTCCTGAGCTGGGTGCGGTCCTCCTCCAGGATGAGTTGGTGTACCCTAGGGTGGAACATAGTGAGGACGAATACTACTGCTACCCTGCCCCTGGGCAATGGCCTTCCTCTTCATGTCCCATTTGAACACGCTTGTGTTCAATAGCTAGAGCTTTATCAAGCAGCCTCTGAAATGATGAGAAAGTATGAGCAACCAGTGCATACTGTAGTGGCCCATTGATTCCTTTTATGAAGTGTTCTTGCTTTCTCTTATCATTAGCCACCTCATTAGGAGCATATCTTGACAACTGAATGAATCTGTCACGGTACTCGCTAATAGACATGTTGCCTTGCTTCAATGATAGAAATTCCTTCTTTTTAATCTTCATTAGCCCAACAGGAATGTGGTAGTTTCTGAATTGTGTGGCGAATTCCACCCAAGTGATAGTATTAGCAGCGTCATGGGCAGCAGTATAAGAATCCCACCAATCAGTAGCAGGACTAGTCAGACAACCAGAAGCATAGAGAACCTTCTTCCGGCGGAGCATTGGGCAATGTTCAGCATCTTCTCTCCTGACTTCAACCAGTCATCGGCGTGTAGAGGATCTGGGGAGTTGGCGAAGGTAGGCGGCTTGTGGCTCATAAACTCCCGGTGCTTGTCCTAGGTTGGAAGTGGAGGTGGAGGCAATGGTGCTTGCTGCTGTCGCCCCAACCTCTCCTAACGCATCTCCTCTCGCATATCTTGCCATTCCTGGCGCGTCTCTTGGCGTTCTTGAAAGCTCTCTTGTGGGTTTTGGTGTTTGGATGACAACTCAATTAAAGGACTAACAAGTGTGCTAAGTGTTGAACAAGTGCTGAATGCAAAGCTAACAGGGTTCAACACAAGTAAACAGGTGTGATGGTCCAAAGACGGAATTATCTATAGATAATGGACATCACAAGAAAGATGGACACTGCTTAGGTGAGACTTGATGTGCATAACTTAGAAACAACCGATCAAACCAAGGATGGAAGCAAGAAGAGCTTCAAGGTACCGAGTGCACGGGAGAAAGTCAAGGAGACCAGGAACCCAAAGCCAGGGGTCAAGAAGGAGACTTGCGGAATCAAGGTTGATCGAGTTAAGAAGAGTTATGGTGCATCAAGAAACACTACATAAGGACATGACTTACAACCAATGAGGTAACATCTACAATTATGTGGTGTAAGTCATAAGGCTCAAGACCGAGCTCAAAAAGTGAATAAGGTCACTGGAAGGAGAACCAATGTCAAAATCAGAACCGAAAGCAGCCCAAAAGAGCTAAGTGCACCTTGACCTTTAGTTTGGGTTGTTCCTATGTTTGGAGATATTCTATGTGACCTTTGCAGGATGTTGGAGCTCAGAAATGACAATCTAGATCAAGTCAAGCTGACTTGATGGTTTATGAGTCCAACATCAATCTCAGTCATGCCAAATGCTAAAGAAGTGAAAATCAAAGAGAAGGTATGTTTCTCTTAGTACATTGGTTTTTGTGTACTAATATATTTGTCTAAGTGTTAGAAATAGAGAGAAGAAGAAAAGAAAAGAGATGCAAAAGGCTTGGCTGTGTACAGCCAAGACTCAGCTCAGTCTCGCACACCGGACTGTCCGGTGCGCTAGACTGAACTCCGGTGAACAGGCCACTCTCGGGAGAAGTTTGGCGACATACGGCTATAATTCACCGGACTGTCTGGTGGTGCACCGGACAGTCCGGTGAGCCAACAGTCGACTGCGCCAACGGTCGACAATGCGATCAGCGGGCGACGCGTGGCTTCGGCTAACGGATAGTTGGCACACCGGACTGTCCGGTGTGCCAAGACGACCGTTGCTCCAACGGTCAGCTAAGCCCGATTTGGAAGGAGATCGCGCACCGGACAAGCTACAGGACCTGTCCGGTGGTGCACCGGACTGTCCGGTGCGCCACCCGACAGAATGCAAATATTGCCTTCCAAAATAAATTCCAACGGCTCCTAGGCCCCTTGGGTCTATAAAAGGGACTCCTAGGCGCCTCCAACATAGGCACAAGTGCAGCCAATAAGCGTAGACATCATTCGGATCAATTCTCTCTCTCCCTCTCGTGTATATCTCTCTAGTTTGCGTAGAGGCAAAGCTATAAGCCTTTAGAGAGTGGAGAAGTGCTGCTAAGAGCTAGAGCATAGTCTTGAGCATATCGTTACTCTGCCGGAGTGCTGTCAAGAAGATTGTAAGCATCCGCGGCTTTGTTGTAACCAAACTCAACATAGTGGAAGGCTCTATCTGTCATACTGACAGATCTGAGCAAACAGAGGAAGGAGTTGAAATAGACTCCAAGCCCAGGTGTGGCTAACTCCAACGAGGACTAGGCAAGCATTTCAGGCTTGACTGAACCTCGGGATAAATCCCTATGTCTGTGTGCTTTGCTCTGCATTGTGTGCTTTCTCTCTGTTTTATCTACTCATTATATCTGCACTTCAATACTTATCTGTGGTACAAGTTATATTTGAAGTGCAGGGCATTTTTGAGACAGGATCTTCTATTCTGCTGAAACCTACTCGAAGGGTCTTGCATTCCACTGCGATCTAGTCTTCGAGTAGAGGAAGAATTTAAGTTTTAAAGTGATAATTTTTATTCGCCTATTCACCACCCCCTCTAGGCGACATCCAGATCCTGTTCCCGGTCAAAGGGAACTTTCAATTGGTATCAGAGCTAGGCGTCTCCAGTGTGGGCTTAGCCGTCCGGAGATGACGATGTCGTCACAAGAGGTAACTGTAGAACTTCTTCTAGGCGATGGTTCTAATTATAAATCCTGGTCTGTCTCTATTTATAATGCCTTCATGCATATTGATCCTGATTTGAGACATATCTTTAGCAGAAGTATTTTTCCCTCTGATTTTAGTAGAGAACCTTCTAATGCTGAACTAAGATGTCTATCTCTCAATCACCACCCTTGCAACATCTTAGTTGACTCTCTTTCTAGAGGTGCCTATTTTTCCATCATGAGTAGTGATAGTGATTTATTTGTTGATGCTCATGATCTATGGAATAAAATTAGAATAAAATATTCTGAGTCAAATTGTACTCCTTCAACTCCCTATATTGCTTGTGTTACTAACCTTTCAAAGGGAGAAGAAAAATGATGGCTACCAAACGATGAATCCACCTCACCAGCAGGTTTGTCTTCTACTAGTAATAAATGTCTTATTGCTAACAATGATGGTGGAGACAAAAGCGATGATGAGGAGGAATATGAGGATGATAGCGAGGATGAGTCCTCATCACCACAAGGTACATTTTCCTGTTTTGCTTCTACTGATAATAATGACAGGGAAAATGAGACCGACGATGTAGAAGAAGAGGAGATTCGCCGTTTCTACACCCATCTCAACAAAGAAGACAAAGCGCTCTTGGTTAAGCTGTTGAGAAGGAACAAATAACAAGGCGAGACGCTTCTCAAGCTAGAGGAGACTCTCATCAAAACCATCGATAGCCTGGAGAAGATGACCAAAGAACATGAGGAGCTAAAGTGCTCTCATGATGATTTGGTCCAACGGTATGATTCAGTTTTAATTGAGCATAGAAATAATAATGATGATTTATCTTGTATTGCTCAACTTAAAATGGAAAATGCCATGCTTGAGAGGCAAGTAGAATTGCTAAATTTAGAAAAGCTTGCTCTAGGTGAAAAATATGATATGTTGTCACATTCTCATAATAAATTAGTTGATGACCATATCATGCTCGATATTACTCATGAGGTAGTAATTACTAATTTAAACTCATGTGAACCTCATTCTTGCACATGTGCACATTTAGATAATATATCACCATGTGCTAACCTCTGTTGCTCAAAATAAAGCCAATGTTTAAATGAGCATCAAGCTGTAGGGTCAAAAAGGAAATTGATTGGGAACAAGAAACAAAGACAATTAAGGAGAAGACGCCTTGCTCGACTTCCTCAAGATATCTACGAACACGTGGTGAAGAAGCTTGAGGAAGGAGAAACCGCAGCAAGGGTCAAACTTCTTGAGAAAGATGTTCCTAAAGCAATAAGTGAAGTAATCAACATGAGACAAGAAAAAGGTAATGATTCAATTAGTCATGTTATTTGCACTAATAATCTCTCTATGTCATCCAAAAGCAAAAAGAGAAGAGGAAAAAGGAGGTGCTTCAAGTGCAAGAGATTAGGTCACCTCATTGCTTCTTGTCCATACAAAGACAAGGACGAAAAGATAAGGAGATGTTTTCGATGCAATGAAAAGGACCACATGATCACCTCATGTCCGGTCATAAAGAATCAAGGACGTGCACCCTCCAAGATGACCCTCACCAAGGAAAATGATAAACAGCAAGCGTCATGTCGGGTTGAGCGACATTTCTGCTACATGTGTGGTGAGCATGGTCATCCACCTGAGGTATGTAAAAAAGGTAAGGTTCCTAAGCAAGTAAATTTGTCTCAATCTTATTCGCTTAGGAGACCCAAATCATACACTTGTGCTAGATCAATAATGAGATCACCTAGAACTAGCACAAAGGCTATTTGGGTACCAAAGGCACTTTTAGTTGAACATCATGGACCCATCCTGAGATGGGTACCAAACTGTGCCAACTAGACCATGCAGGTGCCTCGAGATGGACTGGAGACCCTGGGAGAGCTTAAGATGGTTAATTCAAATTCTATGCTTAAGTTGTCAATTTTATTGTCTATTTATTGACCCAATGTTGAATTATTGTGCAATACTAATCCCATGTTCATCTTGAGTAAAATAAGTTGTAGAGGTCTTTAATCATTATTGGTGAATCAAGCAGAGGACCTTGATGAAAATATGCAACTTGCTCTCCAAAGGATGGTACCCGTGTATCTTAAGTACATTATTGCAAATCAGTATTGCTCTTAAGTTTGATTGTTGTGCTACTTGTCCTTGGAGTAGTTATGCTTTTGAGATTACCTGTGTTGAATACCTTTCAATCAATGGTTCATGATTTCCAAAATCATAATAATGCTTGCTTAATCATGATTGAGTGTTCTATATGTTATTTCTTTTGAATCATTAAATGGGTAGTTTTTCATTTAATATATTCACCAAGATTAACTCTTTTTGTGTTCATGAATAAACCTGTATCTTTTGTAAATCATGCTATATGGTCTTTAATGATTAATCTATGTGCAAGCATGACATCTTGTTTAGTCCATGTTTACATAATTACCCTATTGTGATACCGTGTGTATACCAAATCCATGTTGTGCCACTAATGCACCTTCTTGAGTTATGAGGTGCATGAGCAAAAGGAGCACTCAATTGGTGACAACTGGTGCTCTCATGGCAATTCAGGAAAAGGCAAAGGTATGGAGAATGAAACTATGCAATTTCATTGAAAATCTTGAAGTTCTGTTGATTGTGATCATAGTTATGTTCTTGCCTTTCAATTGGTAGTATCTTGGTGTAGACGCCTTATGCCCTAAAATGTTGTTTCCTTTGGTGCACTTAAAATGAAGTACTTCTTAATCTTGGTATGATTAGACATTGTGACTTATATGCATGATCTTGTCATCTTTCAATTGGTGTATGTGTTGCAATAATCATCATGTGTGAAGCGTGCCCAAGTTGCTTGTAAAATGTTATATATCTTGAGGCATGCATTGTTTCCACTAGTCATAAGTTGTATTATGTCATCTATCCAATTGGTATCTCTTTGTGATGAAATTGATAGATTATGTCTAGACCAAGATATGTAGTGATGCCCTCTAGTTCTGAGGATGCTAGAATGTGCAAAGTGCAAGTCATTCAAATACTTGATGCACAACTTTAGGGGGAGCACACATAACTTGTGTCTTTTGAGACTAATTGTTTCTTGAGTGATCTTGTATAGTCTCAAGGTGGAAAGGGAAGAAGAGCAAGAAATGGAGCAATCAGGACTTGGGTACCTCCGTAAATTAAGTATTTGGTATCTTAAGTTGTGAGTAATTGCATATTTTTATATTGCTCATGCTCTACAATATTTGGTGATACTAGATGCTTATCTTTAAATATCATGGAGCTATGACAGTAATGATTTTTCAATTGGTAGCCGTGGTAGTTTGCTTCAAATTGATATCTTTTGGTAATCACTAGAATAGAAGCTTCATCTTGTGCCACAAAACTATAACTTGTTCTAAGTCTGGTGTCTTAGCAACAAGAAAAGGTCAGGATAAAGGATCAGACACAAGTGTGTAGGAGCTTCCTAGAGATTAAACTCTCAATATGGAAAGTACATCACAATAGGGTAAAGGTACAAAAGGAAGTGTTGACCTTTTGCGTATCTGTATTTTCCTCCAATGCTTGTGTTGCATGTGTTTAATGTGTAAGGAGGAATAATGTTAGTGTGTTGAATTTTACCTACTAAAATACCTTGCTGTCCCTTGACATCATCCTATGTTCTTGCTTGAATATGGTTTTGGTGTTTGATGTCAAAGGGGGAGAATTTGTGCATTAAAGCTTACCTCAACCTGAGAGGAAAGCTTATCTAAAAGGGGTTTCCTTGAGTTTTCTTGGTCTTAAGAATTTGTGCATTAAAGCTTACCTCAACCTGAGAGGAAAGCTTACCTAAAAGGGGTTTCCTTGAGTTTTCTTGGTCTTAAGGAAGAATGTGTTAGTTAGTGTGTTATTGATAATTCTTATCATATGCTTCTTGTTGTATTATATGTGTAGTATTATATGGTGATGATGCAAAACTAGTGCTTCCGTTAACATGAATCAATTTGCATCTATTCTGTAATAGATATTCATGTGGTTATGGTGCTTTAAAATTGTTTTAATTTGGTATCTTAGCGTGAATAGTGGTAGGTTGATATTCCTGTGGTATATTCACTCAACTGATTGGTGTTTAACTCTGATTCTGTGCATATGTTTAATTATCGACAATACATCCCACAGGTGCTAAGGTGTAGTAATGCTTCGAATTAGCCTAATTATGTGCAATGTGGCATATAAGGCCAAAATTAAGGTTTTGATGTAAGCCCATATTTAGGGGGAGCATTCTACAAACTTAGAATTCAAAATTAGTGCTTTAAATCTTATTCTTATGTAAGCTTTAATTGTGTTGCCATCAATCACCAAAAAGGGGGAGATTGAAAGCTCTCTTGTGGGTTTTGGTGTTTGGATGACAACTCAATTAAAGGACTAACAAGTGTGCTAAGTGTTGAACAGGTGCTGAATGCAAAGCTAATAGGGTTCAACACAAGTAAACAGGTATGATGGTCCAAAGACAGAATTATCTATAGATAATGGACATCACAAGAAAGATGGACACTGCTTAAGTGAGACTTGATGTGCATAACTTAGAGACAACCGATCAAACCAAGGATGGAAGCAAGAAGAGCTTCGAGGTATCGAGTGCACAGGAGAAAGTCAAGGAGACCAGGAACCCAAAGCTAGGGGTGAAGAAGGAGACTTGCGGAATCAAGGTTGATCGAGTTAAGAAGAGTTATGGTGCATCAAGGAACACTACATAAGGACATGACTTACAACCAATGAGGTAACATCTACAATTATGTGGTGTAAGTCATAAGGCTCAAGACCGAGCTCAAAAAGTGAACAAGGTCACTGGAAGGAGAACCAATGTCAAAATCAGAACCGGAAGCAGCCCAAAAGAGCTAAGTGCACCTTGACCTTTAGTTTGAGTTGTTCCTATGTTTGGAGATATTCTATGTGACCTTTGCAGGATGTTGGAGCTCAGAAATGACAATCTAGATCAAGTCAAGCTGACTTGATGGTTTATGAGTCCAACATCAATCTCAGTCATGCCAAATGCTAAAGAAGTGAAAATCAAAGAGAAGGTATGTTTCTAGACTTAGTACATTGGTTTTTGTGTACTAATATATTTGTCTAAGTGTTAGAAACAGAGAGAAGAAGAAAAGAAAAGAGATGCAAAAGACTTGGTTGTGTACAGCCAAGACTCATCTCAGTCTAGCACACCGGACTGTCCGGTGGTGCACCGGATAGTGTCCGGTCCGCCAGACTAAACTCCGGTGAACAGGCCGCTCTCGAGAGGAGTTTGGTGACGTACGGCTATAATTCACCGGACTGTCCCGTGGTGCACCGGACAGTCCGGTGAGCCAACGGTCGACTGCGCCTACGGTCAGCAGCGCGATCAGCGGGCGACACGTGGCTTCGGCTAACGGATAGTTGGCACACCGGACTGTCCGGTGTGCACCGGACAGTGTCCGGTGAGCACCGAACAGTGTCCGGTGAGCCAAGACGACCGTTGCTCCAACGGTCAGCTGAGCCCGATTTGGAAGGAGATCGCGCACCGGACAAGCTATAGGACCAGTCCGGTGGTGCACCAGACTGTCCGGTGCGCCACCCGACAGAAAGCAAATATTGCCTTCCAAAATGAATTCCAACGGCTCCTAGGCTCCTTGGGTCTATAAAAGGGACTCCTAGGCGCCTCCAACATAGGCACAAGTGCAGCCAATAAGCGTAGACATCATTCGGATCAATTCTCTCTCTCCCTCTCGTGTATATCTCTCTAGTTTGTGGAGAGGCAAAGCTATAAGCCTTTAGAGAGTGGAGAAGTGCTGCTAAGAGCTAGAGCATATTCTTGAGCATATCGTTAGTCTGCTGGAGTGCTGTCAACAAGATTGTAAGCATCCGCGGCTTTGTTGTAACCAAACTCAATATAGTGGAAGGCTCTATCTATCATGCTGATAGATCTGAGCAAACAGAGGAATGAGTTGAAATAGACTCCAAGCCCAGGTGTGGCTAACTCCAACGAGGACTAGGCAAGCATTTCAGGCTTGACCGAACCTCGGGATAAATCCCTGTGTCTATGTGCTTCGCTCTGTATTGTGTGCTGTCTCTCTGTCTTATCTACTCATTATATCTGCACTTCAATACTTATCTATGGTACAAGTTATATTTGAAGTGCAGGGCATTTTTGAGACAGGATCTTCTATTCCGCTGAAACCTACTTGAAGGGTCTTGCATTCCACTGCAATCTGGTCTTCGAGTAGAGGAAGAATTTAAGTTTTAAAGTGATAATTTTTATTCGCCTATTCACCCCCCCTCTAGGCGACATCCAAATCATGTTCCCAGTCAAAGGGAACTTTCAGTTCTTCTCGCATCTGCGCATGCATCTCTGCCTAAGTATCAGCCATTTGTTGCATCATCTGCATCTAGGCTGCAACCACTGGATCAGTTCCGGCTGGTGGAGGATTTGGAGGATTCGGAGGATTCATCTCGGCTTGTTATTGTCTAAGAACCCTTCGGTTGAATGGGTTGGCAGGTAGATCAATTCCTCCTCCCTTCCTGGTATTGACCATCTAAGTTAGAAACACATGGTAAGAAAGAATTGGAGACAAATACGAGTAATTACGAGACATGTTACTTTGGGGGGTTTTTATTAGCTAGGTAGATTAGTATGTCACCTACTAAAGCTAATACATTACCTTATGATTGTAAAGACCTAAAATTGGTAGAAAAAATAATAAACAAATAAATACATATAATATAAAATAAGGAAATAAGAGTATATATAATAGTGTTGTGAGAATTTTTAAGACCTTTGAAAATATAATAGGGCTCTTTCTCCTCATATTCAAACAATAATAGTAAATTAATTAAGGGACCAATAAATAAGAAAGGTTGATCTCTTGTTGATTTTGTGGTGATGCATTTTATTGAAAACATAAAATTGGACCTCCAATTTTAATAAAAAAATAAAAATAGAAAATAAGAAAGGGGAATTTTTAATTTATTCCTTCCATAAATAAATGACAAGGGAAAATAATAAATACTAATATTGGAAATAGTTATGTCTTTTAATAGAGTTATATTTGATAGTTGGAAACTTGGGAGTTCAAACATGAGTTGAATTTGGAATGTGGAGATTAAAATAGAAAAGAAAACATAAATAGAAATTAGAAAAAGAATAAGAAACTAGAAGAAGAAGGACCTCTCCCTGCGCTTGGGCCAAAACTCTTTCCCTCGGCCCACTCTCACTATGCCTCGCCTTGGAACTAATTGCGCCGCTGCCCAAATCACGCGTGCGGCCGGGCAGGTAGCTATAGCAGGAAGTACGGATCACATTTGGTTTTGAGAAGGGACCAGCAATAGTAGAGTCGCCAAGCAAAAAAACAAAACAAAACACAGCCTAATTAACGTGTGTGCTTTACATACTCGGCACGCGGGGCGTGCCCATGGCTGTATACCCGTAGATCGGGTGTAGTGTTATATTATTGAATCTAAGTCCTAACAATTTGCAGAGAAGGCCTCGAGTTCCTAAGATTTAGTACCCATCGTCCTTCTCCAAAGAAAAACAAATAAAATAAATAAATAAATTCATGGAAAATATCTGGAAAATGTTTTAAGTGTAAAATTAATAAAGAAATACTTAGAAACTGTGAAAATTCAAAACTTTTTTGATTTAACTCTGTTTTACTTTGTTCCAATTGCATTAGGTTCATAATAATATTGCCTAAATGGTAACAACATTAATTGTACCATATTTCATACTTTTATTAGTAGATTTTTAGTTAACTTATGTTTAGATTAATTAATCTTGCTACTCTGTTCAGAATACTAATCGGACTAAACTATAATATCTAATAAAGCCATCAGATGGATTACGATTGAGTCAGTTATTTCTCTAGGATGTCTTTCTCATATGATTTGTATTAATCAACCTGGAAACATAGTTTTTTTATAGTTGATCACATAGTTTTTCCAAACGCTATATCTTCTCAACCAAAATTCTGATTGCAGTGATTCTCGAACCTACGATCTCGTAGCAACGTGTAGAATATTCATATGCAGTTTGATCATATGCTTGGTGTAATGTTACCCTATCCATTATTTGCTTGATTGTATGTATTGCTACGAGTAGAGACGAGATCACAGGGAATCTGGTTCCCAACTATAGGGGCAACATCTAGACAGCATGTTATCGCAAGTATAAGGCAAGTTGTGTCCTTGATCACTTCTTTTTACCCAGTCATGTTCTTTTTAATCATAATGATCTGCATAGGTTAATTTTGATGGGACCCAATAGGTTACCCTAGTTTGACTATCATTATACTTTATTTACCATTGAATTTTTGGGTAGTATCTGCTATTGCTTTATGTGGTTTCGGGTATAGAGAAACACATTATTCATGATTATACTTTATTATCAGTTGTTATTTACTGTTCATGTTAAGATCATTATGTTAATGGGAACATGGAGAACCACCCGGGAAAACAGTGCTACCACAAGGGTGTGGCTGACTAATTAGGAAAGCTAGTGGAAGACTACCTTACCCAAAAGGGGCAAGGGCAGTAGGGGAGTGGTCAGTGTAGGGAGGTCCTTGGGTTGATTTTGCTGCGATGGCGGTCAGGCGAGGGATCCCTGCATTGGAGCTTCCTAGAAACTGTAGCGGGTTTTCTAAAGCTAGTGGAACTTTGTAAAGGCCTCGTAGTGTAACCCTGCCTCGCCTCCTCGGTAGAGGTGTATGGGAAGTCACGATCCCTTGGCAGATGCGTAACATGACTTGTGGGTAAAGATGCGCAACCTCTACAGAGTCTAAAACTGGTATACTAGCCGTGCTCACGGTCATGAGCAGCTCGGACACTCACATGATTAATTTATGAAACTAAATTCAATTTGTCATATGCATTGCATCGCAGGTGTTGTTATCACTTTTGTTCTACTACTTAATTGTGTTGGTATTTACTTGTACTTAGTAATTGCTAATAAAATTTTGACCAACTCTAAAAGCAATGCTCAGCTCTAACCATCCTCTTTGGTAAGCCTTGCACTTCACATGAGCTCCCACCTTTGGCGAGTTCATGCACATTATTCCCCATAACTTGTTGAGTGATGAACGTATGTGAGCTCACTCTTGCTGTCTCACACCCCCACAGGTCAAGAACAGGTACCATATGATGAGGCGCATGGAGGATGCTGCTATGAGTTCGTGAGAGGTCTAGGCCGTCGTCTCCCAGTCAACATTGGGTTGCTGGATCTTCGTCTCCTTATGATGTAATTATTTATTTATTTTGTACAGAACTCCTATTATATAGTAAAGATGTGACATTCGTTTCTGTACCCTTATTCATCATATGTGTGAGACTTGGTCCCAGCACACCTGGTGTTTATTTCGCGCCCGGGTCTCGGTGCCCCCAAAACCCGGGTGTGACAGAAGTGGTATCAGAGCGATGTTGACTGTAGGACGAAACCTAGATAGAACTGTACAACCATTATCTACTTACCTTTGCTACTCTGATCCTTTCTAAACTTTTCTTAATCTTTTCTCATCCACTGCTGCTTTACTCTGATTACTCTTACCTTTTCCTTCTAAAGACAAATGTGGATTTCACACTTTGAAGTCTTGTACCTAAAGTGACCTTTAGGAATAGGAGACCTACTCATAGGAATAAAACCAAAATTATTTTTTTATTTTATATATAGATACCTTTGAACTTGAATGTTTGTTCTTATGATACTTGTCTGATTTGGATCTTTGATTGAGTGTGATGGGTTGTGTAGTAATGTCCACAATTACATCTACACATATATAGGCATAAATATAAATAAATAAAATTCATAAGATAACTAAACAACCTAGATTATCCTCCATTAAAGTGTATCTATTTTAAATAGATCCATCTTATCCTAAAAGACTCTCTCTCATCTTAATGGATTCATCCTATCTTGAAGGAATCATCTTATCCTAACCACTATACTTATCTCATCCTAAAGTAACAACCATGATCTAATACAAATTAATGAGATCTTATCTAGTCTATCTAGTCATAACAATCTAACCTAGATCTGATATAATGTGATAAATTAATCTAGCCTAACGAATGCTAAAGGGAAGCTAATCTAATCTAAGTTGCTTAACAAGAAGGATAATACTAATAAAATGGATTTGACTTTACACCTATAAAATATGTTTAACTTAATTCACTCTGCACTAAATTAAGAACGACAGACCAACTTGGCCTCGTGCAACTATCTTAACCATCCGATGGTTGCATAACCCCCTTGTTTTAATCCATCAGAGATTCTGACCTACCTACACCATGTAATCCATCCTATCTCAAAAGATTATGACGTATCCTAATACTATTTATTCTACCCTGGTAGATCTATCTAACAAAAACTAGTTTAATTTAGTTATATCCAATCTAATCTAGACCCTACCTAATCTAATATGATCTCATATAGTGTGAATTACTTAATGTTGGTACAAGGGATTAGGCCATACTCCTAACTCACTTAAGCCTAAATTGGTGACTTAGATCAACTCGGTCATACACAACGTCATGACCTATATAATAGGTTACATAACCTATCCAACCAATCTAGGGGCAAACAACCTAACCAATAGAGTCTTGATGGATTGCATAATCTATCTATCTCCACCTGACATCAAACAAACTTTTGACCTACATCATGTAGTCTATCTCACCCATATCTGTCTTAACCATATTCCCCAACCTTGATGATATATACTAACCTTGAATCAATGAGACCAAGACCGGAGAAGAAAAGATCAACATCGACAAGGAAGGATATAACTGTCAAAGTGAATCTCGAGATGAATCAAGACTTAAACCTTTCGAATGAAGTCTTTCCTTTCCCTACCCAAACATATCCATGCTTTAAAGACATCTGTTATCCTACACATTAGGTGGCTAGATATCTATACTCTCCTGATCACCCATTAAGGATGATTATAAAAGTGGACTCTTAATTTTGAACTAATGGGAAACTAAAAGCTAATTTACATACCAATCTCTCTACATCCCTTTTCCTACAAATCTCGAGGATGAGATTTCTATTAAGGGGGTAGGGTTTTTAAAGACCTAAAATTGGTAGAAAAATAATAATAAATAAATATATATTATAAAAATAAGGAAATAAGAGTATATATAATAGTGTTGTGAGAATTTTTTTAGACCTTTGAAAATCTATTAGGGCTCTTTCTCCTCATATTCAAACAATAATAGTAAATTAATTAAGGGACGAATAAATAAGAAAGGTTGATCTCTTGTTGATTTTGTGGTGATGCATTTTATTGAAAACATGAAATTGGACCTCCAATTTTAATGAAAACATAAAAATAGAAAATAAGAAAGGGGAATTTTTAATTTATTCCTTCCATAAATAAATGACAAGGGAAAATAATAAATATTAATATTGGAAATAGTTATGTCTTTTAATAGAGTTATGTTTGATAGTTGGAAACTTGGGAGTTCAAACATGAGCTGAATTTGGAATGTAGAGATTAAAATAGAAAAGAAAACATAAATAGAAATTAGAAAAAGAATAAGAAACTAGGAGAAAAGAAAAATAAAGGACCTCTCCCTGCGCTTGGGCCAAAACTCTTTCCCTCGGCCCACTCTCACTGTGCCTCGCCTTGGGCCCAATTGCGCCGCTGCCAAATCACGCGTGTGGCCGGGCAGGTAGCTCTAGCAGGAAGTACGAATCACATTTGGTTTCGAGAAGGGACCAGCAATAGTAGAGTCGCCAAGCAAAAAAATGAAACAAAACATAGCCTAATTAACGTGCGTGCTTTACATACTCGGCGTGCAGGGCGTGCCCATGGTTGTATACCCGCAGTTCGGGTGTAGTATTAGATTATTGAATCTAGGTCCTAACAATTTGCAGAGAAGGCCTCGAGTTCCTAAGATTTAGTACCCACTGTCCTTCTCCATAGTCAAATAAAATAAATAAATAAATTCATAGAAAATATCTAGAAAATGTTTTAAGTGTAAAATTAATAAAGAAATACTTAGAAACTGTGAAAATTCATAACTTTCTTGATTTAACTTTGTTTTACTCTATTCCAATTGCGTTAGGTTCATAATAATATTGCCTATATGGTAACAACATTAATTGTACCATATCTCATACTTTTATAAGTAGATTTTTAGTTAACTTATGTTTAGATTAATTAATCTTGCTACTCTTTTTAGAATATTAATCAGACTAAACTATAATATCTAATAAAGTCATCAGATGGATTACGATTGACTAGACTAGAATATTCATATGCAGTTTGTTCATATGCTTGGTGTAATGTTACCCTATCCATTATTTACTTGATTGTATGTATTGCTATGAGTAGAGACGAGATCACGGGGAATCTGGTTCCCAACTGTTGGGGCAACATCTGGACATCATGTTGTTGCAAGTATAAGGCAAGTTGTGCCCTTGATCACTTATTTTTACCTAGTCATGTTTTGATTAATCATAATGATCTGCATAGGTTAATTTTGATGGGACCCAATAGGTTACCCTAGTTTGACTATCTTTATACCTTGTTTACCACTGAATTCTTGGGTAGTACCTGCTATTGCTTTATGTGGTTTTGGGTATAGAGATACAAATTATTCATGATTATACTTTTATTATTAGTTGTTATTTGATGTTCATGTTAAGATCATTATGTTAATTGGAACATGGAGAACCACCAGGGAAAACAGTACTACCAAAAGGGTGGAATGGGACACCCTTGGCTAACTAATTAGGAAATCTAGTGGAAGACTACCTTACCCGAAAGGGGCAAGGGCAGTAGGGAAGTGGTTAGTGTAGGGAGGTCCTTGGGTTGATTTTGATGCGATGGCGGTCAGGCGAGGGATCCCTGCATTGGAGCTTCCTAGAAACTGTAGCGGGTTTTCTGAAGCTAGTGGAACTTTGTAAAGGCCTCGTAGTGTTACCCTGCCTCACCTCCTCGGTAGAGGTGTATGGGAAGTCACAATCCCTTGGTAGATGGGTAACATGACTTGTGGGTAAAGATGTGCAACCCCTGCAGAGTGTAAAACTGGTATACTAGTCGTGCTCACGGTCATGAGCAGCTCAGACACTCACATGATTAATTTATGGAAATAATTCAATTTGTCATATGCATTGCATCGTAGGTGTTGTTATCACTTTTGTTCTACTACTTAATTGGGTTGGTATTTACTTATACTTAGTAATTGCTAATAAAATTTTGACCAACTCTAAAAGCAATGCTCGGCTCTAACCATTCTCTTTGGTAAGCCTTACACTTCACATGAGCTCCCACCTTTGGCGAGTTCATACACATTATTCCCCACAACTTGTTGAGCGATGAACGTATGTGAGCTCATTCTTGCTGTCTCACACCCCCACAGGTCAAGAACAGGTACCATAGGATGAGGCACATGGAAGATGTTGCGATTAGTTCGTGAGAGGTCTAGGCCATCGTCTCCCAGTCAACTTTGGGTTGCTGGATTGTCATCTCCTTATGATGTAATTGTTTATTTATTTTGTATAGAACTCCTATTATATAGTAAAGATGTGACATTCATGTCTGTACCACTATTCATCATATGTGTGAGACTTGGTCCCAGCACACTGGTTTTTATTTCGCGCCTGGGTCATGGTGTCCCCCGAAATCCAGGTGTGATAATGGTGGTACTTGCTAGGATGCCCGACTATACTATTTCAATCAATCAAAGAAGCAAATCAGACATTTATCATCATAACAATCAACCAATTACTTTAAGTAGAGAAAATAATTTTTAGATTTTGTCCTGGGTCTCCTATCTCTTTAAAGGGTCATAGATGTAGGATTCCAAAGTGTGAAATCCCTCTTGTCTTAGAATAGAAAAGATAAGAATAATCAGAGTTGAACAGTAGAAGGTGAGACAAGATCAAGAAAAGTATAGAAAGAATCAGAGTAAGGTAAGTAGGTAAGGTTTTTGTCCATTTCTATCTAGGTTTCGTCCTACAGTCAACATTTCCTCTGATACCACTTCTGTCACACCCGGATTTATGGGATAAAACCGGGTGTGTCTTATATGTGCACCAAGGAAGAACAACACATACAATAACAGAATGTATAGAGATAAATGTCATAATGTCATAAAGTAATTATTACATAGCGGAAGTCTTACAAAATAAAAGATAAATATTATGTGAACTATTGTCCATCCATGGCGCCATAAAGTCGACTGGGAGACGCCACCTAGATCAAGTCGAACTCCTCGTTGTGCGGCGACTCCTAGGCCACCTGTTCTTCTCCTGTGGGGGGTTTATATCGCAAGTGTGAGCTCACAAAAGATCATAGCTCAACAAGTCATAGGGAATAATGTGCACGAATTCGCCAAAGGTGGGAGTTCAAGTGAAGTGTAAGGCTGATCAATAAAATAATGGTTGAAGCTGAGCATTGCTTTTATAAGTTGGTCAAAATTTTATTAACAGTTACTAGATGTAAGTAAATACTAAACCATAGTAATAGTAAATCAAAATAATAAATAACTAATCACAATGTGATGCAAATGACAAATTAAATTTAATTCCCTAAATCAATCATGTGAGTGTCCGAGCCGCTCATGACCATGAGCACGGCTAGTATACCAGTTTTACATTCTGCAGAGGTTGCGCAACTTTACCTTCAAGTCGTGTTACCCATTTGCCATGGGGTTGATCGGACCCTTTACACATCTACCAAGGAAGCAAGGCAGGGTACCACTATGAGGCCTTTAAAAAGTTCCACTAGCTTTAGAAAACCTGCTACAGTTTCTAGGAAGCTCCAATCCAAGGTCTCCTCGCCTGACCGTCATCGTAGCAAAAATCAAGCCAAGGGCCTCCCCAACTGACCACTCCCCTACTGCCCTTGCCCCTATCGGGTAAGGTGGTCCTCCACTAGCTTTCCTAGTTAGTCAGCCAAGGGCGTCGCATACCACCCTTGTGGTAGCACGGTTTTCCCGGGTGGTTCTCCATGTTCCAATTAACATAATGATCTTATCATGAACAATAAATAATAAACTGATAATAAAAGTGTAATCATGAATAATGTATATCTCCATACCCAAATTCACATAAAGTAATAGCAGGTACTACCCAAAAATTCAGTGGTGAAACAAGATATAAAGATAGCCAAACTAGGGTAACTTATTGGGTCCCATCAAAATTAACCTATCAGATTATTATGATTAATAAGAGCATGACTAGGTAAAAAGAGGTGATCAAGGGCACAACTTGCCTTCAATGAGCTCCTGCTCAGCAGTCTCCACCTGCTAAACCTCTGGATCCTCAGTAGCTTGCTCGTCTACTCGCAATAATACAAACAAAAATAGTATAGCAAAAATTAACATCACACCAAGCAATAGAACAGAATGCTTGATAATATTCTACGCTGCATAACGAGATAGTAGGAACAAGAATCACTAAATTTGGATTTACGGTTATTTAGTTATGATTTTCTAAAGTTATTTAGTGACTAGAATAGAATAAATCATGTGAATAATTTTAATTCCAGTTTTATGACTAAACAAAGTTATTAGGTGATAAACAATATTAAAACAAAATTTATGCCACTGGAATTGATCAATTTGGAGCTAAAACGAATAAAATATGAATTTCACAAGTTTCTGGAATTATTTTTGTATTAGAAAACCATTTCTAATATTATTTCCCTATTTTTCTTAGTACTATGGACTGCGCGTCAATTTCCAGGGAGTGTAGGGACTATAGCACAAAATATTCTAGACTCAGGTTACTGCCGCATGGACGGTGGGTTGGTTTTCTAAAAACCCAGGGTCTTTTATGTAAGACTGATCAGCCGAAATGATATCAGTGGTTCTCGGCCGTCCGATTGAACTTTGGTGGCTAGGATTTAATGAGATGCAATCCAATCAGAACTGCCTTGATCAAATCCAGCAGCCAAGATTGAAACGTGGAACAGGGTACCTATGATCTAATAAAGACCGCCCATCCTAAATCCAACGGCGCGGCATCGTCCGAGCGAAGGGGTGCGAGGCGCCTAATCTCAGCCGCCCCCGTTACATCTGACAGCCAGGGGCTATCACCCCCATCCACGATGACCCGAGCGGCGACGCACCACCATTGCGACGAGCTCCGTCGGTGAAGCATCCACGCACGCACCAGCACGCTAGGACTAATTCGAAGCAAACTACTCATAGTACGGACGATGGTGAACACTATAGAGGAGTTATTACTAGGGATTGGAGCGACGAGGGGGTTGTCCACGGCGCACTGATGGATTGCGGAGTCCTTCCGATTCCGGTGAGCAATTCGCCGCGCTTGGGTCAATTCCCCGCCTTGATACTTGGCACGCCGGCAACGTCGGTCCGCCCGGAGCACACCCGGACACCCAAGGGCGGCAATGCGGTGGTGTGGAGAGAATTGGCATGCGGCGGAATTTCTTCTTGGCGATACCTATGGCGGAGGGGTGGTATGGTCATGGTTTGACGGCGCACGAACCCAATACCCATGTCTTATAGCGATTGCTCAAGTCCATTTTATTCCGGAAGAGTCGAGGCGTGGGTTCGGTGAGTGGGGATCTCAGCGGCAGGCGTGGAGTCGTGGGTCACCGGTTGCCACAGTCAGGGAGATAAACAAGACACCTGGTGCCTGACTGGTGGACCCCACAAGGCAGTGGCTCACGCGCGCGCGATGGCATGCTTGACAAGGTGGTCCCATGCGCCAGACATAGAGTTGGTCTGTGTAGGCGCATGCGGAGGAGCCGATGGGGCGGGCTCGCGTGTTAGTGATCCACGCACAGTGGTTTGCTGATCGCGCAGTGTAGTCGAAATGGGCCGGAAGCGCGGTTTCGGCCCAAGTTAGCACAGTTCTCTTTCTTATTTTCTTTTCTTTTTTTCTAATTTCTTTTCAAATTTCAAATCTAGTGCTTTAAGTTTTGAATTTGAATTGTGGATCTACCATGAAGGTTAAGTGCATAAAAACAAATAATTTGCTAGTATAAAATGGATATTTTTGTTCATATCTATTTTCTTTATATTTTATATCCTTTCTCCTTTTCTTTTCTTTCCTAATTCCATTTTCAAATTCTTATTTTCAATTTAAACTTGTCTCATAATTTAAAGTACAAATGCAACATTACAAGAATTTTGACATGATGCACATTTTATTGAGGTATCATTTATTTTAAACATGTCTACTAATAATTCTAATAAGGAGAAGGTGCACATAATTTTATTTTTCTCTCTTATATTCCAAAGTTGGGTATTACAGGGGTGTAGAGCTCGTGCTTGATGCCTTCCTCCTTAAGATATTCTTCAACTTGGAGGTTCTTGAACTTCGTTCCATTGTCGCTCCTGATATTTTTCATCATGAAGTCAAACTCATTTTGAGCTCACCATAAGAATCGCTTTGAAGTCCCTTGGGTTTCACTTTTATCCTGCAAAAAGAATACCCAAGTGAAGCGTGTATAACTATCCACAATGACAAGACCATACTTACTTCCTCGATGCTAAGATAAGCAATAGGGCCGAAGAGATCCATGTGAAGAAGCTCAAGCAGACTTGATGTAGCAATGACATTTTTGGATGATGACCTCCTCCAACTTGTTTCCCTGCTTGGCAAGCTGCACAAGGTCTCGCTTTCTTAAAATAGACGTTCATTAATCCCAAGACATGCTCACCCTTTAAAAGCTTGTGAAGGTTCTTCATCCCAACATGTGCTAGGGGACGATGCCATAGCAAACCCATGTTGGTCTTTGCATGTAAACATGCATCAAGTTCGAAGGTATCGTTTAAAAATATACTAGATAAAACTTTTCCTTAAGTACACCTTTAAATGCAATAGAACTATCACTTCTTCTCAAGATCGCCAGCAAACATTGGTAAAAAGACAATTATAACCTTTAGAACAAAGTTAACTGACATATAGTAGGTTATAATCTAATGAATCTACCAGAAAAACATTTGAAATGGAATGCTCAATAGTAATGGCAATCTTACCCAACCCCTTTACCTTGCCTTGATTCTCATCTCCAAATATAGTTGTGTCCTAGGAATCCTTGTTCTTGACATAGGAAAAGAACATGCGCTTCTCACCCGTCATGTGGTTTATGCATCCGCTGTCAATAACCAGCTTGTGCTCTCAGATACATAAACCTAAAAAACAAGATTTAGGCTTGGGGTTTAGGTACCCAACTAGAGTTGGGTCTATAATACCCTAGATGTTTGCCTTAAATTAAACAATGATTATGGACCTCTGAGGGAAATGTCAGTGCGGATAATAATCTCTATATCATGTTCATCTCCATTTTTCATGATTAATCAAAAGATTTCACCAAGTTTGAAATTTATCATTTTCTCGAAATGTCAAGTTTTGTGTTGCTTGAATCATTGGAGAAGCAAATGATTTTATAATTTTGGATCATGCTCGTTACCCAAAAAATCATATGCAAGGTTGATCGTTGAGATTCGTTATCTAGCAAATTATCCTTGGCCGGGGAATCAGGTGTTCAAAATCGAGGATGAATTTATCAGGTTTCAAAGTGACTCAAGTACAATCTAAAGTAGCGTTGTTGATATCAGTTTTGGTTCGGTCCGTTTGCATCTCGTCCATGTCCCAATGTTTGGATATAAATAACTGATAAAATTTACCTAATTCTGGGAGCCTTCATCAGTGTAGCCTCCCCATAATCCTTCAATTTGACACCACTAGACTGATTTATGTGAGATGAACGGAATATTGACTAAAGGAGGCAAGCGATATTTTATTACTTTTGTCGGTGATTGTCACACCCGGTTTTGGAAGGCAAACCGAATGCGAACCATGTACTTGCCAGGATCAGAAACTCACGTACACAGTGATTACATAATTAGACATCATCACACAATGCTCAAAGTAAATAGCGGAAAAGTACTTTATTACAACAAGATGTCCAAGACATCCACTGAGTCTATAACCTAGTCATTATCATTAATATCATCAAAGTGCGGAAATACAAAATGTAGAAGATAAGGCCTTCACAGGAAGCTGACTGGAGGTTTGCCAATAAGAAATATAGAACTCATCGTAGTCCTGAAACTCCTCAAAGTCCTCCATGTTGCCAACATCTCCTCCTGAGCACTGAGTACAGTGGGGACAACCTAGGGTGGGGTGGTTTGTAAAGCAAGGGTGAGTACACATCAACATACTCAGCAAATGTCCTGTTTGGCTAAAGTAGACTAGTTGTATGTGGAGTTAAGGTTAAGCAGTTGCTTTTAGTTGGTCAATTATTTATTACTATCAGTAGAGCCAAGTTTTAGTAATAAACCCAGTCATTACCCAAATGTACTCCCTCCAAGAGGAAATACCAGAGATCATAATTATACCATCATCATTAATCATCATCATAAGAGTAACCAAAGTTCTTCTAATCAAAGAAGATCCCAAGGCCGCTCATAACCGTGAGCACGGCTGATATACTAGTTTCTAACACTCTATAGAGGTCGCACACTCCCACAAGTCGTGATTCCCATTCTGCCCGGAAAGAGCCAATCTTCATTGACCACTACCTAGGTGGCATGGCAGGGTATCACTATGTAGCCTTTACAAAGATTTTCCAGAGGTCATAGCCGCCTGTTAGGTTTCTCCAGTTTGATAAACATAGTACCTCTCCCCAAAGGAAGGGTGACTAACAAAACCAAATCAAGAATCTCTGCAACCAGCCTCGGTAGAGAAAGTATTGTGCCAGGACCCCATTGAAGCCAACTACTCCTCTGGTTCCTCTAATTAATCAGCTAAGTGCGTCCCATTCCACCCTCATAGTTGCACTGTTATCCCGGGTTATCGCTCCCCAAACAGGTCCTTACGGAGAGGTACTTAGGAAAGTGGCATGAGTCCCCTAAAGTATCACAAGAACATGATCGGGATAACATCATCATATCATAAATATACACATCATGTTCATTGATTAAAGTAAAGCAATAGCATGAAGCTAATCCATAGTAACCCAAAAGGTAAGCAAGGATAAGTAAATACAGACTAGTTAATCCTTAGGTTTCAATAATGTAATGCAGGACGGTGAATTATAAAGTATGTAGGACATAATAGGTCAGAGGACACTTGCCTTCACCAGGTTGTTGCTCAGGAAGATCTTTGGCAACACACTAAGGAACCATGGGCTGCTCGTTGTCTAAATAAAGTGACCATACATTCAATACATTTGGAAAGGATAGATGAACAGCACACCAAACATGTACAATCAAGTGAACACAAGTTTGATAAAACACTATGAATATAAAGGGTGGACTTAAATGTTAGGGTTTAATATGATTAGAGATCAGTGATTATGGATTACATAGCTTAGTTCAACTAATTTTGTGGGACACAAAATTACAACATGGGTAACTTCATACACAACATTTTATCAATCTCACAACATTAAACATCTAAGTACCATTAGTATTTCCTTTTTATTTATTTTATTAAACAAATACATTATTACTTAAACTTGACCTCTAGTCTAGGCATAAAATTAAAGTGCACAGACTGTGGATGATTATATTTTATTTGGACAGAGAATATTTCTATGAACATTTTGCAATTTGAACCACTAAATTTGGAGTTCATATGAAAAAAGATATGAAATAAACAAGTTTTGAAGTTTAAAATATGAAACTAAGCCCAATTCTGTGATTATTTAAATGGTCAGGGGTCTGTTTAAAAGAAGTCAGGGACCTATGCGCAAAACTCAGGGACGCGGGTTCTATTACCCGAGAACTGAAGGTATTTAAAGCAAAACTGCCGCGCGAAGGGGTATCGAGCGCGCGGGCGCGGGCAAGCGAGTGCGGCTAATAAGCGGGGGCGGGGTGTCAGTGACCTGAGGGGAAGGTGGGTTAACCAGTCGAGCCTAGCGCCAGGGGGCGCAGGCGCTGACCGGCGGGACCCAGAGGCAGAGCGCGTGGGCATGAACCGTTATCCGCAGATCTGAGCCATTGGATCAGGGGCGGATGGTTACGATGGGGCGCGTGGGGCTTTACAACTTGGTGGCTGGCGTTGCCTCCTCCACGGCGGCGAGGTCGCCGGAGATGAGGCAGACGCGAACACCGAGTAGACTGGGGTCACCCGGGAGGGCTAGAACGGGTCTAGAGAGCCTCGCAAACTCACTAGCAGACTATCGGCCACAAGAATGGGATCAGAGATGGAAGAACGATGAAGAAAAGGTGCTCTAGGCGGGACGGACAACTCCGGCGAAGAATTATGTCCGGGGAGAGGAGGTCTAAGGTGCGCTAAGGCATGGGCTACCTACGCCAGGGTAAGGGGAGCACTACGGGCTAACACAGGGGCACGAGATCTGGCTAAATCAGTTGGTCACCGTGTGGGCGCGAAAAATCGGCACGACCATCATCGGTGAAGCCAAATTGGCCAATAACAGGGCGGAATTGGGAGAAATTGAGTGTGGGGACAGACATCTCACCTCAGGATGGGGCTCGGGGTGACTTGCCGGGGCGCAGGGAGGCTCCGGTTGGCCGGACGTCGAAGAATCATGGCAGCGGCAAACTCCGACCTACACAAGGAAAAGGCTGAGCGCAGACCAAACGAACTAGAGGTGCTAGGGGGTGAACTGAGGGGTGTCCTGAGTTGTTGACGGTCAGGCGGAACTCACCGAGGCAACGGGCACGGCGCGAGATCAACGGCGACCGCAGAACGGGTGGCGGACGAGCGAGCAGCGGTGGAGCTCCCTGGGCGCGCGCAAAGCGAGAGAGAGGGTGAGGGTGCTCGGCTGAGGGAGCAAATGAGCAGGGGGAGTGGGCGAGCGGGGTGTAGGCTCTAAAGGGGTCGAGGGCATGCGGAGCTGGCCAGAAAATCCACGACGTGGGCGCATCCACGGCAGAAGTGTGTGGGCAGGAGGTTAGGGAAGCGGAGGGGACTGACGAGTGGGGCCGTGGGGTAGAGAGAGAGGTTGAGCACATACGCAAGGGGATCGATGCCGACAGGCTAGCCCCACAGAGCAACGGCAGAGAGAGAGGGATAGAGAGCACACGGGCGCGGACGCTGGCTGGTGGGGTCCACCTGTCAGGTGACGCAGGCGCGCGCGGCCTAGCTAGGCCAAGCTAGGGCGGCTAGGCTGAAATGGCTTTTCCCTTTTTTCCTATAATTTCTAATTCTTTTCTCTTTTATTTTCCCTAGGGTTTTCAATTCAAATTCAAACCAAGTTCAATTTCAAACTAATTCAAACATGTGCAACAATTCAAAGGATACTTGAGGCTCAGCATGATGCAACATTTCATGACTCATTGTTTTGACAAAATAAATAATTAAGTCTATCACCTAATTAACTCAATTCTAACTAACAGAAAGAGAGAGAGAGAGAGAGAGACAAGAGTAACACCTGAATTTGGTAGATATTTAGAAAAAATTTTATACCCCCAAATTCAGGGTGTTAGAGTGATTCTACTAAATTTTGTTATGTGTATCTCTTAAAATCAAAAGATGAAGCTTTACATTATTTTAAAACCTACAAAGCTGAAGTTGAAAATCAACTCAAGAGGAAAATTAACCGGTTAAGGTCTGACCATGGTGGAGAATATTTTTCAGGTGTTTTTTCTAATTTTTGTGTGGAACATGGTATTATTCATGAGAGGACACCTCCATAATCACCCCAATCTAATGGGGTTGATGAAAGAAAGAACCATACTCTAACTGATTTGGTTAACGCCATGTTAGAGACTTCGGGACTATCTAAGGAATGGTGGGGTGAGGCGATCTTAATAGCGTGTCATGTCCTGAATAAAGTTCCCACACAGAACAAAGAAATCACAACATTTGAGGAATGGGAAAAGAAGAAATTAAATATCTCCTATTTGCGCACCTAGGGTTGTTTGGCTAAAGTGAATGTGCCAATTAACAAGAAGCAGAAATTAGGACCGAAAACTGTTGATTGTGTTTTCCTTGGGTATGCTTTCCACAACATTGGATATTGGTTTTTAATTATAAACTCTAAAGTAACTAACATGTTGGTTGGTACAATTATGGAGTCTGGAGATGCTACATTTTTTGAGGATGAATTTCCCATGAAAGCTACACATGATACATCTAATGATGAACCAACGATACTCCATGAGCATTTTATTTCGGTAGAACACACTGAGGAATCTCATATACATAATCATGTGGAAGATGACAATGTATCAACTCGAAAGAGTAAGAGACCAAGGATTGCAATGTTCTTTGGTGATGATTAGATTGTATATCTTGTGGATGACACACCAAGTACCATTGAAGAGGCATATTCCTCTCCTGATGCTGACTTTTGGAAGGAAGCAATAAGGAGTGAGATGGATTCTATTATGTCTAATGCAACTTGGGAGGTTGTTGAGCATCCTTATGGGTGTAAGCCCATTAGGAGTAAATGGGTGTTCAAGAAAAAGCTTAGGCCTGATGGTACTATTGAAAGGTACAAGGCAAGGCTTGTAATTAAAGGCTATTCACAGAAGGAAGGTGAGGATTTCTTTGATACTTATTCACCTGTGGCTCGATTGACCACAATTCGTGTGCTACTTTCTCTGGCTGCCTCTCATGGTCTTCTCGTCCATCAAATGGATGTTAAGACAACATTCCTAAATCGAGAGCTAGATGAGGAAATTTACATGGAGCAGCCAGTTGGGTTTGTAGCAAACGGTCAAGAAGGCATGGTGTGTAAATTATTGAAAACTTTATATGGCCTAAAACAAGCACCTAAAATGGCATGAAAAGTTCGATAGAACTGTGACATCTGCTGGCTTTGTTATGAACGAAGTGGACAAATTGTATACTATCAGTATGGTGGGGGCGAGGGAGTAATTTTATGCCTGTATGTTGATGACATACTAATCTTAGGGACGAGTCTTGATGTGATTAAAGAGACAAAAGACTTTCTATCTAATAATTTTGAAATGAAAGATTTGGGAGAAGTTGATGTTATTCTTAACATTAAGCTATTGAGAGAAGGAAATGGTGGGATCCCACTTGTGCAATCCCATTATGTGGAAAAGGTTTTGAGTCGCTTTGTTTATAGCGAATGTGAACCTGCTTCAACACATTATGATCCTACTAAGCTATTGAAGAAAAATAGAAGGATATCTAGGGATCAATTGAGATATTCCCAAATAATTGATTCACTTATGTACTTAGCTAGCGCTACGAGGCTTGATATCTCGTTTGCTATGAGCAAACTTAGCCGGTTTGTTTCAAATCTGGGAGATGATCACTAGCGTGCTCTTGAGAGAGTTATACACTATCTAAAAGGTACTATGAGTTTAAGCATCCATTATACCGGGTACCCAACTGTACTAGAGGGTTATTGTGATGCAAACTGGATATCTGATGCTGATGAGATATATGCCACAAGTGGATATGTGTTTTCACTTGGAGGTGGCACTGTTTCATGGAAGTCTTGCAAGCAAACCATCTTAATGAGGTCGACTATGGAAGCAGAACTCACAGCATTAGATATCGCTTCATGAACTCCCTATGGATTTACTGGTGGTTGAAAAACATGTGCCGGCTATTTCCATGAACTGTGATAATCAGACTGTGATAATTAAGATAAACAGTTCTAAGGATAATATGAAGTCGACAAGGCGCATAAAGAGGCATTTAAAATCTGTTAGGAAATTGAGAAACTCTGGAGTAATATCGTTGGATTATGTCCATACATCTAAAAATCTGGCAAATTAATTTACTAAGGGGCTATCACGTAGTGTGATAGATAGTGCATCAAGTGAGATGAGCATGAGATCCACCTAGAGTTTATCATAGTGGTAACCTATTCTATGTGATCGGAGATCCGGTGAATTAGAATGGTGAAACAAGCTAGTGGTAGACTGAGAGGAAAGACCCTTATAAGGCTCATTTCAGATGCATATCTTTCCTTACTGTAAGGTAGGTTGGTGTTTACACCTTAATATGTTCCAAGTGGCTTTGTGAAGCAAAGATGTTGTCCTACATAACATCTTTAGAGGAACATACCTATATGGATTAACTGCTAGTCGAAGTTTATGAGATCTGGGTGGTCTCTAGATACCCATGAAAGGCTATGGAGTTTGACTTATATACTCCAACCAGTGGGGATGCGTTCGGCAATCTAGTACTAGTAAAGATTTAGATGAAACTTATTCCACGCAAAATTATCAATTAAAGGCCTAGTCCATTGTGCAGTTGTGGTTAAGTGTAGTCTAGGTTCTAGGTGAATGTTCAACTTAACAGTCTCCATTGAAACACTAGTATATCAAACGTTTGAGATGATGAGAGTATTTTAGTGTGACTTAGCATTTGGTGGGGATTGTTGGATTAATGTGAGCTTGGTCCAAATTAATATTCAATAATAGTCAATGCAAATGGCTCACTTTAATGCTATGGTGTACTAATAATTTAGTACCATATTGGAAGTTCAAGGGACAAATAAATCAACTTAAACAGGTGGACCATTGGTGCATCTATTGAGAAGTTGAGAAAATGATGAATGACTGTCACACCCGGTTTTAGGGGGCAAAACCGAATGCATAGCATATGTGTGCCAGGATCTATTTCCACACATATGTTGATGTCACAAGTGTAATATATCAAAAGAATAATGCATAAAAGCGTAAATAAAGATTATATTAACATATTACACTTCGAACAAACATGAAGTATTAACCTTTATTCATCAAAGTACTGCGAAACATGGACATCCTTCCATAGGAAGATGACTGGGGGTATCATTAGACTAGCATCCATGGAGTTCAGCATCATATCTTCATCTGCAAACTTTTGATCAAAATTTAAGCAAGGGTAAGCTCACTTATGGTCGGGGCTCAGCAAGTGGGGGAAAATGCAAGGTAACAAGGTAAGGCTAAAATTTAATGCGATTGGCATTTTAGTTGGTCAATATTTTATTATCAACAATTGATTACTAGGTATAAGTATATACCAAACCCATTTAAGCATAAGCGATAATCTTCAACATATATATCATCAACATAAGTATATCACCAGCATAAGCTCTGAACCACTTGAACCAAAAAGGACCATGATTTATTTTCGTCTTCAAGTTCAATTATCATGTGAGGGTCCAGGCTGCTCATAACCGTGAGCACGGCTGATATATCAGTTTTACACTCTGCAGAGGTGGTATAACTTTACCCACAAGTCGTGTATCCCCTCTAGCCTGGGTCGGCCAAACCCGTAAACACTTCCAAGGTGAATGGCTAGGGATCCACTATGAGGCTTTCACAGAATACACTTAATACAAAGCAACCCGCTAAGGTTTCCAAGTCGGTGTGGTGACCCTCTGGGTGAAGTACCTTAGCCAAGAATACGTCCCCATGTTAACGTGAGCTACCACCACTGCCGCTCCCCTCTTGCCCATATTTCAGGTAAGGTTGCTAGGCACTAAGCATATAAAGCTAATTACCAAAGCTAGAGCCATGATAGCACTCGTGGTTGCACTGTTTTCCTGGGTGGTCACTCTATGTTCCATTTATCACAATATGATCTTGCTTAATCATCAGATTAACAATAATAATATAAACTTACCATTTGGAACATTGATATATCAGTAGGAGTACCAACATAAAGTTAAAGTTGTAGCAATAGCATAGCTACTTGATTAGATCAAAACCCACGTTAACAAGGAATACGGTTGGAAAGGTTAGGAGTATCTGAATAGGTAACCCATCAAATTATGAATATATATCCAAGAATAAACTTTATTAAATGTATTATTTGGCATCAAACAGAGTATGCAGAGGGAGAAGTCCACTTGCCTTGCTTATAGAAAACTTGAGATTCATCCACGAAATAGAACTTGATTCTCAACTATTAGATCAATCACTGAATAACACACAAACAAACAAGAAGAAACATACACCACTCAATAACATACAAAATTCATCATAGACCAAGCTAAAAGAAAACATAATAAAAAGATCGTTTTCGCTTCAATAACACAAGCAAAGGTTATAACAAAAGACGCTCCTTTGCAAAAAGGTTTGATTCATAGTATATAAAACAAGACCTAAGCTTGACAATATATTAATTATAAATATGCAAATATTAGGTTTACTATTTTAATCTTTTATAATAGTCATATGTGGTATGTCTAAGATTAAGGGTTCATAAGGTTATAAACACTTTATAGCATTATTAAACCTTTTAACCGTTTAGAAAAGATATATGTTATATGTCTATGGTTAATGAGTTATGAAACATATTAAACATTGATTTATGAAACATTACAAAACATATTGTAAAACATTTATTGATGAAAAGATATTATATAAGCCTAATCGAGTTTTATGCGGAAGGCTGATTAAACAAATAATTATTTTTATTTTTATTAAGAAATAAAATACATGGCCTAGGTAGGTTTTTATGTAACAAATAATTAAACAACTAATTATCTTCACTTTTATTAAGAGAACACATAGTCTATAATATTATTAAGAAAGTTGTATCCAAAGTCCATATATAAACTAACATTTTAATTATAAAAAGAACCTGAACAATAATTTCTTTATTTTATCCTTAGGAAAAACTAAGTGATTTATATATAATGTGGACTAAATTCTATAAAATGATTAATCATACCATTATCTAGTTATGAAAAAATTGACTCTAGGTTTGATTAATAATTTATGAGAAAGGATAATTAATCTATTAATTCTCTTTAGTTCTAAATTAGGAACAAATGGTCTAATTCATTAAAAAAGAAACTATGTTCAACAATATTTAATCTATCATTTTAGTTATGTGGGTGAATTAAGCTATATTAATATTATTAGAAATCCCTATCTGGCATATACATATTTAAACATGAAATACTTGAATCTAAATCATAAAAAGGTAATTATATATTTGTTTATTTAGAACTTTTGATTATGAAAAGGTGATCTATAATTCTTTTTAACTTCATAATTAGAAAACTACGCATAAATTTATTATAACAGTCACAAATCAGATTTGAATTACGCAAATATGTGAACAGTTGGAAACACTAATTAAAAATGCTTACCATATAATTGTGAAACTAACGAAACTGTTTCTATTTTATTTGAGTTTCTAATATATATTTTATAAAAAAACTGTAACAGTGATCTACACATAAATAAAAGTAAACTAGGAGGGGTAGCTGGTAAATTTATGCATTTTCATATAAAGATAACCATCTCTCTTTTTTTTGTTACAAAAACAACGAGACTGATTTTCTTATTTGGGAAACTACACGTGGATACATTACGAAAACATGTAATTTATTGCAAGCGCATCTTATAAAGCTAACAACACAAGAATCCAATTATTTGAACTCTAATTAAAATATTAATCACAAAGTTATAAAATTTACATAATCGTTTCTAATTAATTTGGATTTCAAATATTCGGTTTATAAAAATAACAAAAGTCACAAGATCCGAACAATATAATGCGTAGACGAGAGGGGATAGTCTGTATATGTCACCTCATCTTCTACCTTGGTTGGGCATAACAGCAAGGAACATGTATTGGCGTCGTAGTGTGGTCATCATCAAGGATCTCCGACGAGCGGCATGTGCGGTACAGGAACTCCGAGCTCGAGATAATGGCGGTGAGCGAAATCCTAGGGCGAGCTGACGCGAGCAACAACACATGAGGAAAATAACACAACAATGTTCCGTGACAGGCGAGCCGTGGCTGCAATAGAGTCTTGGCGCAAGACGTGCTGCTCCACGGCGAAAGCACCAGTGATGAGGTTCGGAGACGTTTATGGTGCGGCAAAAATTCCGGCGAAAAGAGCAGTGCGAGCACAGCAGACTGTGCATCGACGATGGCTCCAATCAGACTGGGCACCAACAGCTAGCGGCGAAACAGAGCAGGGGAACACGCTGATGAGGGCATGAGCTACCCGGCGAGCTGCTCGCGAGGGAGCAGAGGGCTAGGCAACAAGAGCAGGGCGACGAAGAGGTTCGTGGGCACGGAAGCTAGGGCGCTGGCACCGAGTAGAGTGCTGCGCGTGGGTTTTATAGAGAGGAAAGGGAGGATTTAAGTCTAGATTAAAGCTCCTTTGATGGCTGGTTAAGTGCTACTTTAATCTTTTTGGGAAACAGTAGCGTTTACGCTCTATCAATGGCCGCAACAAATAAAGAGAGACAGGGTGACGTTTGGCTAGTTGTGAGGAAGGGAGGGAGCAAGCAGCAGAGTGAGAAGTTGAGCGCAGCCACGTTGTTTATGAGCGGGGAGCTAAAGAGCGGGGAATGGGGAACAGGTCGTGGCGGCGCATTAATGGAGAAGAACATGGGTGCCTCGGTGGGGAGGGGAAGCAGACGATCGCCGTAGTGGAGGGAGGAAGGAGAAAGGGCGGCGAGATAGCTCCACCCGCAAAGATGAGCAGGCGACGCGAGGCGGCTCCACGATGTTTCCTGGTGACAAAGGCAGCGATGGCGTTAAATAGCAGAGATGGAAACGGTTGGAAGAAAAAAAGAGAGGAGGGAATGACAACTGGGGTCTGCATAAGAGAGAGGTGAAGATAGCAGAGAATGACGAGTGGTCAACTTGCTAGCTAGGCCAATAGAGCAACACGTGCGTGTGTGTGTTTTTTTAGTTTTTGTTTTTCTTTCTTTTATAAAACCAAAACAATATAATTAAAATATACATTAAAATTTAGGTAAAATCTAGATATATTATTAACGAATTAAAATATGTGTTTTCAGGAATAAAATTATCTATCAAGTCTTTATATTTTTATAAAAAGTTTTATAACACAAAATAAATCTAAATTAAGGTGTAAACATATATATTTCTGAAAATAAAATTATCTCAAGATTATTATTAACAAAACAAAAACTATTATTTTAACAATTTATTAATATTTCATAAAATGTGATTTTATTTATGATTAAATCTAAAAATTGGATTTGAATGCCAAATCAAACAAAACATATGTTTTGGCATGAATGCATCAAACATTTGGTAAATTTGATTATTAAATAAGGTTTCATTTATTTATATTGCCATTTTATAATTATTTTTTTACTTTCTACTAGAAACTAAAAATTTAACTGGATTGCTTTTATATGATGGATTTAGGGTGTTACAGTGACTGCCACACATGAGCGTGTCGCCGGGCCGAGGCCGAGGCCGTGGCCGTGGGCATGGTTCGTGGTAGATTAGACCTTGGTCCGATTATTCCTTCCAAATGGTTGCACATTTTTTCTGGAGTGATGACCGTCTGTTTCCTGTCTTATGGCTAGTAACGAATGTCGGTTTTTGGCTCTAATAGCACGTCAGTTTTTGGCTCTAATGGCTCGTCGGTTTCTGGCTCTAATGGCACGACGGTTACTGTCCATATCCCTTCTCCCCTCCCTTTGTCATTGTATAATTACGAGTTGCCCTTCTCGCCTCCCTTTGTTAGTGTATAAGTACGGAGGAGGTGGATGCTCTTCCGGTTACGTGAACAGTCTCTCAGACGCGTTGCATTCAGCCCATTCTTGTCCCACCTTTAGTGAGCATAGAAAGAGTAGGAGAGCAAGCCTCCGAAATCGCCGTCCATAGAGGTACTCTTGCACAGGTGTGTGGGCGATCAGGTTTTTGGGGACCGTACTCGCGACTACTCGCTTCATCCTCTTCAGTTCTTCGTCGTCGGCGCTGTTCGAGGGACTACACTGCATACATCTGCCTGCATCGAGTTCGTATGACTACTTCAAACATACACACGAGATGTCTCGTGTGAATGGAGCCACTGATGCCTCGAGCATCGGTCCCTCCGTAGGGTACTTCCTGTTTTCCATACTTGTGCATGTTTCATTTCTGTTTACTGCTTATGCGACTAGTGGTACACACATGCACATACATGTTATCACATACATCACAGTGGTTTTCTGGATTAAATTAAACTGACAATGCCTAATTTTCTAACACGATCTTGGTTGTGTGACTGAAAAGTTTGAAATCCTTCGTGATTTCACGGACTACTGGGTTTATATAGATTCAAGTATGCTAGATAAACTATCGGAGAGGATGATTTTCTTACTTGATATCTTATATATTGATCGGTTCTATCGCACACTGAACCCTAGAGAAATAGAGACAGCGACAACTAAGATGATCTCTCAAGCCTAAAATGACTATGGAATGACCATTGCTCCTGGACAGTGAGAACTTGAGTTCAGCTACCTCATCGTAGTAATGACTATGGAATGGTAATGGTTATGTAAGATGATAATAATGATTATGATCAAGGGTTATGGTCACTATTGCTTGTCTAGCAGTCAGGATGTTTTTTTAATACATGTGCACAAGAATAGGGTACTGAACTAGACTTTAACTTGAAGTTAAATATATCATTTAGTTAAATAGGCGCTAACCTAGACATGCCAGCAAGATAAGTAAAAATGGACTACTAAAAGATGGATAATTAATATGATGGTACTTAAGCTTCTTTCAAAGGGTCAAGCTAGCCCCACAATAAAGCCTTGCATGATCTTTATAGTCACTTTATTTTTGTATTATAGCAATTAAGTCTTGCTAAGTACATTCTCGTACTCAGGGTTATATTTCTAATGTTGTTGTAGATGGCTAAATCTACTATGGCTACTGTGGGCATTAGCTCTACCCGGCTACGGGCGAGGAGTAGACTATGGGCATGGCTCCCCTAGTATCTTTTTCTCTTGCTTTTGCGAATCTAACAAGATGAATGGCACTGTATTTTGAACCCACATGTGTTATGGGGGAAGTTGAACTTATTACTTCCACTACATCACTTTGAATTTATGTTGTAATAACTGATGTACTTAGACTATGTGTGAAATGTTGTAACATGTGAACTATGGCTGCTAAACTAATACAATCTTGGTTGTGACTGAAAAGTTTGAAATCCTTCGTGATTTCACAGACTACAGGTGTGGGGGATAGATATCCCCTGGGTCCACTAGAACATGAGAAGGCCTCGCGCGGGGCCTTGGGCCAGTTACCCCGCAACGTCATCCCTTCATGGGCCAAGCTAGAGCTACTAGCGGAATGGGCCTGACCTAAGAGGGCAACAGACTCAAGCCCAGGCGATCCATCAACTCGTGCGCTATCCACAGCAACCACTCGACTTTCCCGCACATGGCATCCTTGAATATCGGGGCAAATTAGGGATAAGTCGCAAGATTGTAGGAAGATCAGTTCAGTCGGTTCACTATTATTTAGGAGACATGTGATCCTCATGTACGCATGGAGTGCCCCATGATCGGGTATATAATGCCTAGTGGGTACCCCATCATTTCCATCGTCCACCTACCTATCTCATTAGCTTTTCTCCATTCAGGAGACTTCACCTGTAATCCACTACATAAAGATCCACCCTAGGAAGTAGGGTATTACGCTTCTCTAAGCGGCCCAAACCTGCAGAAAATTATCTGTCCCTCTCTCGTGCTTCCAGCACAAACCATTGAGCTATAGTCGACAACACCGTCCTACCCAAAAGCACCACAAGGGGTAACCCCGGCTGTGTGGTCGGACTCTAAACACCGACAGCTGGCATGCTAGGTAGGGGGTGTGTTGTTGATCCAAGCTAGCTTAATGGCCATCACATCCCAGTGAAAGATTGGTCTTCACCCCGGATCCATGTTCTGCTTTGGAACCATCTCGTCCATAGTGGATGAGAAGGAAACTTTGCACCGCATAGCAGACCCGCCGGAGAAGAAGTTTTCCTCGAAGATCTCGAAGGAAACCAGAGTAGAACATCGGGTGGCACGGCCACCCGAATCCCGAGCGAAGATGACCTCTTACAAGCCAAAAATCGGGAACTTACCTACCCGGAGAACTCCGATGTCCATCTCGCCCACAAAGGAGTGGACACGGATCACTAGAAAGAAAGAGGCAAACGTCCCAAGTAAGGGGACGAGACCTCACCGAGTCATCTTTCCGTCACCTTTGCCCTCAAAGGAGGACGGAAAGAAGAGCACCATCGCAACAGCTCCTTTCTACCCCGACGTCCTCTTCATCGAGGGGAGATTGGAGTCATCTCCTGTCTTCGACGACGAGCCAACCATGCAAGGAGAGGAACCTCCCCAGCGTGAAGCACGGTGACGGAGGAACAGACGCCAGAACGTGCGGCAACATCACGAGGCTGGGGAACGGGACCCGGCGCAATTGTATCCCGGGATGAGATCTCAGAAGTGGGAGAAACTCCCGATGAACGAGTACACCGAGAAAGGCAGAATTCTCGCCGTCCTGACCACCGAGAGGCTCAGGACCGGGAACGGGAGCAAGCCGAGCAAGGTGCAAGGCTGCGCCGAGATAACCCTCCCTTCACTCGAAACCTGTACCCTGACTTTGCTCGTGCAATGAACATGCCGAGTGAAGTCGGAGGGGTGCTAGCCCAGATAGCTGATGGCCTCTCACGAACTCTAGACGCAGAAGGCTACCGGCAGCTGCTTACTTGAGCAGCTAATCACCTTCTACCCATCGCTCATCCTCCGAGCGACTTACGCCACGCCATCAATAGCCAACGAGACGTGGAACTCCATCAATGCTTCGCGCGACCGACGGCACGAAAGTGAGATAAGGCGATGGGAGGAGTATGACTGGGACCACAGCGTCCTGGCTCGAAGTCGTGCCACTCGAGTTGAGTCAGCTGCGGCCTCGACTAGTGGTCCGACCCAGGGACGGTCGAGACGACATACTACTGGCTCCCCTCCCTGGGATCAACCTCATGAACACCGATAGGAGGACACGTGCGGAGTCTCCACGCTTACTCCACGTCTCCGGGCCATCCAGTGGCCCCCCAACTTCAAGGCTCCAACGTTGACAAGTATGAGCCCAAGCAGGACCCTGGTGGCTGGTTGGCCGTCTACACGACCACCGCCTGGGCCGTCGGGGCAACAGAAGACGTAATGACGGAGTATTTGCCCATCTTCCTAGGGCAAGACACGCTACAGTGGCTCCGACACCTGCCACGACACTGCATCGATGATTGGAGCGATTTCATTCGGTGTTTCATTGCCAACTTCTAGTCCCTCTTTAACAAACAGCGCAGCCATGGGACCTCAAATCCATCAGGCGTCAAGGCGACGAAGCACTCCAGTCATACCTCAAAAGGTTTCAGACCATGAGGAACCGCACCCCCAAAATCACCGAGGCAGCGGTGATTGAGGATTTCTATCGAGGACCCAATGACTCGGCTTTTGTTCGAGCCATACTCTAGAAAGCGCCGTCCACCTCTGAGTAATTGTTTTGGGAGGCAGACCTCTACATCACCACAGATGAACGGGCCTAGGACCTCATCGGAGGCACGAAGTCCATGCCACCCGTGCCACGGCATGACGCAAACCAGCAGCCAGATAGGCGCTGGGAGAAGAGGCCCCACGAGGAGGTGCACATCACCGGGCCACCTGCCGCACGAGCTCGCGGTGCACCACGTGGAGGGGAACGGACACTGGATGAAATCCTCGATGCCTAGTGCCCATACACAAGGACATATGCGCCACACTCTATGAAACTGCAGGGATTTCAAGCACTCTGTTGGGCATGGCTGACCCTTCCAGCCTCTACCACCTCCCCCACCGCGAGGAGGGCCTGGTGAACCCAGGCAACCTCAGCAGCAGCAGGAAGGGGAGGGGGTATAGCATTCCTGCGCGTTGACAGGGAGGTAAACGTCATCTTCGGAGGACATGGAGCACAGGAGAACAGGAGGCAGCAAAAGCTCAACGACCGATAGGTCCTGGCGGCAACCACTAGTGCCCCAGCTCCTTACCGGTGGTCGGAGCACGCAATAACCTTCAGCCGAGCAGATTAATGGCTCAACTTCGATCACCCCGGCAAGTACCCGCTCCTCGTTGATCCAGTGATCCAAGAGAGCCAGGTGAAGAAAGTACTAGTGGACGGGGGAAGCAGCATCAACGTTACCTTCCCTTGGACGCTACTAGCCTTGGGGGTCGCACTCAAAGACCTCACCGAGTCAGATACTCACTTCTTCGGTATCGTGCCGACTGAAGGGGAGTACCCACTCGGGAACATCTATATGCTCGTCATCTTCGGGACTCCGGAGAACTACTGAACCGAGTTCTTGAGGTTCGAGGTGGCACGCTTCGACTACGGGTACAACGCCATTATCGGCAGGCCTAGACTGGCAAAGATCATGGCCATTCCGCATTACTCGTACATGATATTAAAGATAATAGGACCTCAAGGAATCATCACTGTGCACGCTGACTTCCAAGGCACCGCAGAATGCTTTCGGGGAGCCATCCAAGCAGCCCTCACTGCTGGACCTTCAACAGCTCCCCTCACACAGGCGAACACCAAGCTGGAGGAGGAGGGTCTCACGATACCCACCAGCGAAGCTCAAGCTGTGACCTCTATACAGTCGACTGAAGAGACTAAGAGGATCAACCTGGGATTTGCTAATGAGCGCAAGACCGCCATCATCAATTCAAGCCTTGATGATAAATAGGAAACCGCACTCGTCCAATTCCTGCAAGATAACCGAGACGTATTTGCATGGCAACCTACGGATATGTCGAGAGTCCCGAGAGAACTAGCCAAGCACAAATTAAAGGTGTATCCTCAAGCAAGGCTGATTTGATAGAAGTTGTGTTGTTTCACGCTTGATAAAAGGGAAGCTATTCGCACCGAATTAGCTCGCTTAGTGTCTACAAGGTTCATTAGGGAAGTAGTACACCACGAGTGGCTAGTGAATCCTGATCGTGTACTCAAAAAGAATAAAGTGGATTGGTGCATGTGCATCGACTATACTGATCTCAACAAGCATTGTCCAAAGGACCCCTTCGGGCTCCCAAGAATAGATCAGGTAGTTGACTCGACTGCTGGTTGTTCTATGCTCTCCTTCCTTGACTACTACTCTAGATATCATCAGATCAGCTTGGCAAAAGAAGATGAGGAGAAGACTGCTTTCATCACCCCATTTGGAGCTTTCTGCTATACCTCCATGTCGTTTGGCCTCAAGAATGCTAGAGCGACTTAACAGAGAGCCATCCAGACATGCTTAGCCAATCACTGGGGCAAGCGGGTGGAAGCCTACATCGATGGTGTGGTTATCAAGACAGAAAAATCAGAAAACTTCATCGAAGATTTGTAGTTGGAAATAGCCTAAGGCGCTACCGGTGGAAGCTGAACCCAGAAAAATGTGTCTTCAGAGTACCGGCTGGGAAGCTACTCGGATTCATTGTCAGCCACCAAGGAATTGAAGCAAATCCAGAAAAGATCGAAGCCATCATGAGAATGGAAGTGCCGCGGTCGTAGAAGAAGGTGCAAAGGCTTACTGGATGCATGGCAACTCTGAGCAGGTTCATATCGAGTCTAGGCGAGAAAGGGATGCCATTTTACAAACTACTCAAAAAGATGGACAAGTTTTAGTGGATCACCGAGGCACAGGAAGCTTTAGAGGCACTGAAGAAGTTCTTAACCACGCCACCAGTACTCAAGCCACCGCGTTGGGCTACGCCTGGTCATCCAGTAGAAGATCTACTCCTATATATCTCCTGCACGACTCATGTGGTAAGCACCGCGTTAGTAGTCGAGCGGGTCGAGGAAGGACATGCATACACGGTGCAGCACCTAGTCTACTTCATCAGCAAAGTCCTTGGGCCCTCAAAAATAAGGTATCCTCAGGTCCAAAAGCTGTTGTACGTGGTACTTCTAACTGCTCGCAAGCTTCAGCACTACTTTCATGACAACAAAGTCATAGTAGTCACAGGATTCCCGATAGGTGATATCCTCCACAACAAGGAAGCCATCGGAAGGATAGCCAAGTGGGCGTGTGAGCTCAGGGCTCATGACATAGAGTTCCGGCCTCGCACGGCAATAAAGACTCAGGCACTAGTTGAGTTCATATTAGAATGGACTGAACACCAGGTCCCGGGAAGCCCAGATGTTACTGAAGTATGGAGGATGTACTTTGATGGCTCGTTGAAGTTGCAAGGAGCGGGTGCAGGGATTCTCTTCATTGTTCCCGGAGGTGAACAGCTTAAGTATGCACTCCAACTCTTATTTCCGGCATCTAATAATGCAGCAGAATACGAAGCACTGGTCCATGGGCTGAGCATCGCAGTATTGCTCGGCATCAAGAAGCTGATGGTATATGGCGACTCGCTGGTGGTCATAAGCCAGATAAACAAGGATTGAGACTGCTCGATCGATTCAACAGGCAAATACTGTGTAGATGTGCGGAAACTAGAAGATAAGTTCGAAAGATTGGAATTCCATCACATGGAGAGGGATCGCAATGCAGCAGCAGATGCATTGTCAAAGCTAGGGTCCAGTCGGGCCTAGGCTCCACCTGGGATTTTCATCCAAGAAATATCATAGCCAAGCATCATCACGGATCAGGTGGAAGAATGCAATGCTTTGAGTCAGCTAGAGATAGACCCCAACAACTGGAGAGAGCCTATCATCAAATACATAAAAAACGAAGAAGAGCCGGATGACAGGGTTGCGGCAGAAAGCATTGCAAGACAGTCAGCCCACTACACCATAATAGGGGGCTTGCTGTACAAAAGAGGCACAGGAGGAGTCTTCATGAAATGTGTCCACTCGGCCACTGGGAAGCAGATATTGGAAGAAATTCATGCTGGGCAGTGTGGCATGCACGCCGCATCAAGAACTCTGGTAGGAAAGGCTTTCAGATCCGGTTTCTACTGGCCAACTGTGAAGAGCGACGTTGTCGAGTTAATCCAGAAGTGTGAGGCATGCCACTTCTTATTCAAGCAACAACACTTGCGCGCGCAGCAACTACAGACCATTCCTGTAACCTGGCCGTTTGCATGCTGGGGGCTAGACATGATCGGTCCTTTCAAGAAGGCTCAAGGAGGTTATACTCATGTACTGGTTGCCATTGACAAATTCACAAAATGGATATAGTACAAGCCAATCGCTTCCTTGAACTTAGCAAAAGCAATGGAGTTTATCTAGGATATAATATTCAGGTTCGGGATACCGAATAGCATCATCACTGACCTTGGATCCAACTTCACCAGCTCGGAGTTCTTCGATTTCTTTGAGCAAAGGAGCATCCAAATCAAGTGTGCATCAGTGGCACACCCGAGAGCAAATAGCCAAGTGGAGAGAGCCAACGGAATGATACTGGACGCACTCAGAAAGAAGGTATTCGACAAGAATGAGAAGCTCATGGGGAAGTGGATCAGAGAGCTGTCGTACATTGTCTGGAACCTACGAACTTAGCCTAGCCGAGTGCTGCATGGAAATACCCCATTCTTCATGGTCTATGGGTCAGAAGCAGTGCTGCCTGCCGATCTGATCTTTGGGGCGCCAAGGCTGACCTTTGAAAACATAGCTGAGGCAGAAACGACCAGGCTGGAGGACATTGATGTGCTGGAAGAAGAACAATTAAACATAGTGATTCAGCCGGCCAGGTACTAGCAGACCTTGAGGCACTACCATGACAAAGTTGTGCGACACCGATCCTTTGCATTGGGAGACTTGGTCCTCTGTCGAATTCTAACGGGGGAGGGGCGGCACAAGTTGTCATCACCATGGGAAGGACCGTTCATTGTAGCAGAGGTCACACGGCTGGGATCATATCGACTTACTTAGATGGACGACACAGAAGTGGGGAACTCGTGCAACATAGAACACCTCAGAAAGTTCTACCCTTAGCGACGCCTCAAAAATTATCAAAGAAAAGTTGTTCTTTGTAACCAGTAGATTTCATCATCAATAAAGCTTTCATTTCCCAAAGGCGTTCAAACTCTTGATTGACAACTGACTTCAATTGGGCTGGACTCGAAATTGGCATGACTCGACTTAGGGCGACCACTATATCCTACTAACGGAGCAATCGGCTTAAGTCAGAAACACCTTAAGTCGGTGCGACATGCTCACGCTTACTTAACTTAGGGTGACCATTATACCCTACTAACAGAGCAATCGGCTTAAGTCAGAAACGCCTTAAGTCGGTGCGACATGCTCACGATTACTTAACTTAGGGTGACCACTATACCCTACTAACGGAGCAATCGGCTTAACTCAGAAATGCCTTAAGTCAATGCGACATGCTCACGTTAACTTAGGGTGACCACTATACCCTACTAACGGAGCGATCAGCTTAAGTCGATGCAACATGCTCACGCTTACTTGACTTAGGGTGATCACTATACCCTACTAATAGAACAATCGACTTAAATCTATGCGACATGCTCAAGCTCACATGATTTAGGGTGACCACTATACCCTAGTAGCGGAATAACCAACTCAAATTGGGAGTACTTCGAAAAAAGAAATATCTTGCTTGCAAATACCAGGGGTGTTTTTCAGCACCCCGCTCACATAACAATCGGTTTAAACGTAACTGTTGCACACATACAGAACTCATATTACATCTTTTCCCTAAAAGATGGTAACTTGGCAAACAAGTGTCTTTCAGGTAATACGCTACGCTGAAATATCCCTGTAGGTGGCATCCTTCGCAGGGGCAACAGAGGAAGACGGACGGCTCGCGGCGTCAGGCGAGGCCTTGACATCAGCGACGATATCATCAGGCACCACGACGCCGGGTCTCCTCATCAGGATCCTCCCAGCGCGAACGGCTTTATCCATGGCCCTATCATGTTGAGCCTTCAAGACGACACAATTATTCTCCAATGTCTTGATAGTAAGTTGTGCGGCCTCCAGCTCCTGCGTGACAAGCTTCTTGGAAGCACACAACTCCTTGATGGTGGAATACTAGGTGGACAATAGCTTGCCAAGTCGGGAGACTTCATCCTGAGACGCTCGTAGCTCGTCGCGATGATGGTCCAGATCAGACATGGTAAAGCGATGGCTTCTCTCCAGGATGGTCAAAGAGGTACTAGCATCACGATACAACATGTCTAGATTGTCACGGGAAGCAATGAGTGCTCGTTTCTCCTCCTGAAAGCAAGAACAGCAATAAGCATCGAAGCAAGGCGAGCAAAGCAAGAGCAGCTAAGGAAGTTTACCTCGTGAGACATCTTCTTAGAATCGAGTTGTGCATTCAGAGAGGAGTTCAAGGAACGAGCACTGTCCAGAAAAGCAGAAGTTTGATTTAAGTCGGCCTGGCTCTGTGAATACTTCTCTTCAATTTCAAAGCACCACCAAGTCAAATCTGATAAAACAGTAAAGGGAGAGCTCAAGATTCAGAATGAGCCAAGCAATGAAAGCAAATAAGGAAACTGTGGGTTCACTAACCAATATTCGACGCCGTCAGGTCATCTATCTGTTTTTGGAGCAGCAGAGGGTTCCACTTCATCAAAGACGAAGCTTGATTGGGGACAGGAGCACCACAAGATCTCAGTTGGGCAGATACACCGCCAATAAAATCCTATGATCATGGACAGATAAGCAAAAAACAAACTAGTTTGCTGGTAAGAACAGTAAAAAAGCAAAAGTTGATTCACCTAAAGATTAGAAAGAAACAAGGGAAGACCCAAAGCAGGAAGAGTTGGTACATTGCTCGGTGACGGAAGATCAGCAGGAATAATATCAAGAGCATGACTTGGGGGAACTTCAGCCCCGTCAGCTAGTAGCAGACCCCTAGCGTCCGGTTCACTGGCCTCAAAAGTGACCGGACCGGCAAGAGCCGCAGGAGGACGTGTCACCATGGCCTTCATGGACTGGACCGAAGGCGATCCAATGTGGACATCCATAGAAGCAATAGAGAGGGAGCCTGCCCCAACACCCTTGGGGGCTGGGTCATTACCAGCACCACCCTCGGGGCTGGGCCCCCTGCAGCAGCCACCTCTAAGGCTAGAGATTCCTCGGCCACGTCCAAAGGAGCTGAGTGACTCGGATCAGCGCTTTCACAAGGAAGACTGCCTTCCAAGGTCGACGAGGTACAAGAAACCACCCGGGTTAGCTCTTGCCCAGCATAATCATGTAGCAAAAGACCACCATCTAGGACCTCTGAACAGGTGGTTGGAATGTCAGCCTCAGGAGGCTTTGATAGAATATCTTTAGGGATGACCTCTTCCAGCGCTTGGTCAAAATTTGATATTGACAACCCTTGAAGGCTGACGAGTGCTGACAAGGCTTGCGAGGGAATGTCGCTGCCTCCATCACTGACCCTGTAGTGACGGCTATTCTTGCGAATTAGCAGAATTTCTTCTTCTTCCTCCTCTTCTTCCTCATCAAGCACACCGCCAGTAGGCTGAGCATCATCACAACCTTCAGCATTGTCCTTAGGGATGGCGCTCGTCGGGCCATCGCTAAGGAATAATATAGAAGGGCCAGCGTCTTGTTCTAGGCATGATAGTCGCTTGAGTCACCTTTTCTTCTTCTTCTCCTCGATAGGTGCAGCTGGGTGGTTAACTCGGCGTGAACGCTTCTGGCGGGCACCTTCAGGTTTCTGGATTTCTTCACCCTTGCCAAACTCTTGCCTAGTCGCAATTGCCATCGGCTCGGTGCGGGTTGAGTCAGATGATTCCCCGGCCAGCAGGCTAAGAACAACATCCATTTCAGCATGATCAGTGCTGGATGGCATCTCGAAGTGAGTTTGTTTCTCAGCGTCGGGAAGATTCTGAGGGGGGGCAATCAAGGCCTCAATGTCCTCTGGAGAAGGCCACACTCTATGGCCCGGGCTACCATCTTGAGCAGGAGGATTGGAGACAAATTCAGAGAAGGGACTATTCGGAGGCAAGTTCCATGCAGAGTAGGCTGAGGGAGCACCAGCATTCGAGACCCTGCCCCTCATTATCATATCCAGTCGGCTTAACAGGTCCTCATTGGGAATCTGCTTGTTTGTGACCTGGGTAGAATCATTGATTCCAGTATACAAGTAAGCACGGTAAACTCTATCCTTCAAAGGTTGAATATTCTTGAAGACAAAGTCGGCAACCACGGCCTCAGCAGTCAGACCCCTGTCCTTCAGTGAGCAAATTTTAGCAAGCAACACCTTGGCTTTGGTTGCTTCTGAGCAAGCAGGGTACTCCACCCAGCTGGGCGTGCGAACATCGGGTTGCCTTCCTGACCGAGGGGGAGGGATTTGCCGTGATTCTCCATAGTGAACCACTCGAGGCGCCATCCCTTAATGCTGTCCTTGAGGGGAATGTCGAGATATTCCACTTTCCTCCCCCGGCGAAGTTCCAAACTTGCGCCGCCGACAAGCTGATGCTGCCCCAACCATGTCGGGCTGACAGTGATAAAGGTACCTCCAGAGTCTGAAATGGGGAAGAATTCCAAGAAAAGCCTCGCACAGGTGTACGAAAATGGTGACTTGAAGAATGGAGTTAGGCTTCAAGTGCGTCAGGTTTAAATCATAAAAATCGAGGAGACCGCGGAAAAAGGGAGAAATGGGAAGAGCAAGCCCGTGGATGAGAAACGACACATAAACAACAGATTCGTGGGTGTCCTCTGTCGGAACAGTGACCCCATGCCAGATTCGCCAAGAACATAGTTCTTTTGGTGGCAAAACCCCAGTATCAACAAGGTGAAAAAGATCTGATTCAGAGATGATAGACATGTGATTACCAGCGAACAGAAGCTGGCTGTTGGGATCGATGGGTGGAATGATCAAAGAAACAGTGCTCTGTCTCTTCCGCTTGGGAGCCATCACAATCTCTCAGGCAGAACAGGCGGGCACAAGAATTTAGGAAAGCGGAGAAGTGGTAGATGAAAAAGTGAGAGTTAGGGTTCAGAACTAAAGAAGGCACGTCGGCATGAGTATAAGTGGACTCCTTAGGTCGGGCATTACCTCTAAAGTGCCAGATCACCAATCAGAAAAGTAAAGGCCACAACCATCACTCGGGCATTACCTCTAAAATGTCATCGTTGTCAAGCGCACGGGCAAACTTTCAAGCACGCAAAATAAAAGAAAACAACAAAGATTATCTAGAGCAACTTCATCCTTGATTCGTAATAAGGGGAGTAATACAAACTCGAAGCCAACTCATTATGAGTCGACCTCTTCTACCCCTATCACTACATTACATTACTCTACTATTTACATTACACTACGCTACTAACTAACACTACCTTATTCTACTACTACTTACTACTACTATTATCTATACTAATATTTAACCAGTGGCATTGCGCCACTGGTCTTGCCACCGTCGCCCCTGTCGTTGCCGCTGTCGCCCCTGCTGTCGCCGTCGCCACTATCACCCTTGCCCCTATCGCTGCTGCCGTCACCGTCGCCGCCCTTGCTGTCGTCGCCCTTGCCGTCGTCGCCTCTGCCGTCATCGTCGCTGCTGTCGCCGTCATTACTGCTGCTGTCGTCGCCCTTGTTGTCACCATCACCGCCGCTCCACTCCTCGGAGGAGTCCGCCTCATCCGAGGAGACCCCCGACTCATCCGACCCACCGAGCCCAGTGCGCTCGATGGCACGCCAGTACGCCCGGACCGTGGTGGACAGCCCCCTGGAGTCATCTGAGTCGTCGGATGACACCGGAGGAGAAGCAGGAGCCAGCGATCGCTCAGACTCGGAGGAATCCTCTTCCGAGTAATCTGAATCACTGAAGTCCTCTGAGGGAGGACTCGGAGCGCACTTACGCTTGCTGCCAGCACGGCAAGGCAAACCTCTGCCCCTCCTACCCCTACCCATCGTCGGATGGAGAAGGAGGGAACGAGGAAGAAGAAGAAATCAGATGATCAAAGGCTGAGTGAAGAGAACAATGAGGCAAGCAGGCTATTTATAGACGCCAGGGGTGACCGTCCACTTCCTACCACGCTCGCCGAATAGTCACAAGAATTCAATAAGAAATTCAAGCCGTCTGAAAATGAGTCAGGCAACAGGCGCCGCTTCGCGTAACACGACACCGGTTGGACCTAAGTCAACTGCTCAGGCAATATGATTACACCTCGCGGTCACATCAAGTTACTACTCTAGGACAGTGTGGTAAACACTCAGCGTACCAAGATACCCTTGGGCACACCCATTAGGTGTGTCGCCCAGAATTTTCAAGAGTTTTTCTGAAGAAGTCATATCCACAAAATATACACAATGAATGTACCACGACAAAAAGGAGGAGATCAGCTATGATGGAAGGAAGTCCAAATGTGGCTACTGGAGCGCAAGTCTAATCAACAGAAGCATTGAAGCATAGAGCGGAGTGATGTCCAACTGAGAACCATCTGCCTCGGCTGGTCAGACGTCCAATCTATCATTGATCAAATTAATTTCAGATCTAACAAGGAGTGGACAGATAGCATCGTTTGGATTTCTAAAGCATAAGACAAAGACCTTTGAATGGATTATTTCCAAAAATCCATTCAAAGCTCGAGGGTTACACCCATTGGGTGCACCTTGGATTTTTAGTCCCATGAAGACAAAATGCTGATTTCTAAAGCATAAGATGAAGATAAAATGTTGATTTCTAAAGAATAAGATGAAGATAAAATGTTGATTTCTAAAGCATAAGATGAAGACAAAATGCTGAATTCTAGAGCATAAAATGAAGACCTTTGAATGGATTATTTCTAAAATCCACTCAAAGCTCGAGGGCTACACCCATTCAGTCCCATGAAGACAAAATGCTGATTTCTAAAGCAAAACACGAAGACCTTTGAAAATGGATTATTTCTAAAAATCCACTCAAAGCTCAGGGGCTACATCCATTGGGTGCACCCCAATAGATTTCAGTCCCACAAAGGCAAACTGCTGATTTCTAAAGCATAAGATGAAGACCTTTGAATGGATTATTTCCAAAAATCCACTCAAAGCTCGAGGGCTGTAGTGCACCTTCGATGCACCCATCGGTAGAAGCAGGAATCACACCATATAACAAACCCATAGGCCGGACCAAGAATCTTTGGGCTGATTATTTCAAAATCAGCTCAAAGATTGGGGGGCTTGTGGGGGACAGATATCCCTCGGGTCCACTAGAAGGTGAGAAGGCCTCACCCGTGGCCTTGGGCCAGTTACTCCGCAAGGCCATTCCTTCATGGGCTGAGCTAGAGCTACTGGCAGAATGGGCCTAACCTGAGAGGGCAACAGACTCAAGCCCAGGCGATCCGTCAACTCGTGTGCTATCCACAGCAACCACCCGACTTTCCCGTGCATGGTGTCCTTGAATATCGGGGTGGATTAGGGATAAGTCAGAAAGATTGTAGGAAGATCAGTTCAGTTGGTTAACTATTATTTAGGGGACATGTGATCCTCGTGTACGCATGGAGTGCCCCACGGTCGAGTATATAAGGCCCAGGGGGTATCCCATCATTTCCATCGTCCACCTACCTATCTCATTAGCTTTTCTCCATTCAGGAGACTTCACCTGTAATCCACTACATAAAGATCCACCCTAGGAAGTAGGGTATTACGCTTCTCTAAGAGGCCCGAACCTACAGAAAATTACATGTCCCTCTCTCGTGCATCCAGCACGAACCATAGAGCTACAGTCGACAGCACCGTCCTACCCAAAAGCACCATAAGGGGTAACCCTGGGTGTGCGGTCGGACTCTAAACACCGACAACAGGGTTTATATAGGTTCAAGTATGCTAGATCAACTGATAGAGAGGATGATTTTCTTACTTGATCTCTTATATATTGGCTGGTTCTATCGCACACTGAACCCTAGAGAAAGAGAGGCAGCGACAGCTAAGATGATCTCTCAAGCCTGAAAATCCCTATGTATAAATAAACCCATGCTAATAAGCTTTGAGTTAAAAAGACACATTATTGTTCACTTGGATCATGATTGTCTCTTGAGCATATATTCAACACCACTTGCGTGTGAGAAAGGTCTAGAACATTGGCCCTTGCAAGGGAATCCTTGTGAGGTTAACTTAATTCATAAAACAAATATTCTACTTCTAATAATTAGATCTTAAGATTATAACTAGTTGTACAAAATTTAAGTTAGGGTGTTACAATATAGTGTAACACTATAAAAAAACCATCAACTAAAAATAATGAATTTAGTTATCATGGTAATTAGGGTAATAAATTTTGATTTAAAGTGTTTGTTATTTATTTGCATGTTGAATAATTTCTTTTTGATTGTGCATAATTGATTTGTAGATATTTAATAGCAATTCTTCTTAAAGGAAAATCCTAGTAAATAATATAATAATTAAATAATATAATAATTATTAGTCAAAAAATAAATATTTTATTTATAAATAGTTTTGGTTTAATTAATATGAATTTTTGAGTTATTTAAAAATCTATTTCAAATTTAGAAAAGAAAAAAACAAACCATCCCCAACCCTAGGCCCACTAAGGGCCCAACTACCTAAACCCTAGCCACGCCCCTGCTGGCTCCTCTCCAGCCGTCGCCGCTAGCCTCCATTCTCCCTCTCTCCTCTCATCTCTCTCTCCTCCCTACTCTTCCCTCTCCTTGCTCTCACGCACGTGCCAGGCACCCGACCAGCAACCTCGACGCGCGACACCGAGCCCCGACGGCCGAGCAGCCCGACCGTGCGGCCCTGTCCCAAGCCGCCGCGGTCGAGCCCCGCGCGAGCCTAGGCGCCCCCGCGACCTGTGGCTGAGCCGCCCTGCACTCGCCGCGACTGCACCGAGCGTGGCCCCGCTCAGGCGCCTGACCGGCCCCGTGCCAGGGAGCCACCCCGACGCGCAGCGACCACCCGCGACCCCGGCCGTTCGCCGCCACGTTAAGCATCATCAGTGCTTCCGTTTCTTCCTTCCCATGATTCCCTTTGGTAACCGACGCCATTGACGGCACTTGAAGACCCTCCAGCGCCCATGAACTCCTTCGGCCGACCCTGGATCTCTCCCCATCCCTCTCCGCCTATAAAAGGATCACCCGGCCAAACTCCCTCCTCACCCCTGCTCATTCTTCTCCCCTGCTCACCGCTCTATTGACATGCTCGCCATCCTGTCAGCCGATGTTCATCGACGCCAAGACGCTCCTGCCATCCCTCGCCGTTGGAGCCGTTCACCGTCGACCGGAACTCCGAAGCCGACACCCCGTCCCGACCAAACCTCCCTGTCGCTGAGCCCTGCTCGTCGACCTCCCTCTCTCTGTACGCGAATGTAACACCCTGAGTTTGGGGGTATAAAATTTCTTTTCTAATATCCACCAAATTCATGTGTTACTCTCTCAGTTCTTCGCTTTCCTTTCTCTTTTTCCTAAAAATGGAGAATTATTTTATTTTATAATAGCGTAAACCTAGTGGAATGAGCCCTAGAGGCACTTTGGTTGTTGCATTCATGCCGTTGCATGGTGTTTCTAAGTGCAAAATGTGTTTGAAACATGTTAACATATCTTAAAAAAGTGCTCGGTAAATTTTCATATTTTTCGGAATATTTTTCTGTTTTCCGGAAACCAAAATCTATTTATTTCAGGACCTTAAAATGTTTTTAGAAATTATAATTATGTTTTTTGAGTTCATTAGGTGCCAAAACAATTACAGGAATTTTTCTGGAATTTTTGAAAGCATATATAATATTTTGAGCATAAAATATGGATTTCTAGGCTTTTTCGAATTTTAAAAATGGTAAAATCCGAATTTTAACCGAATTTTTATCTCGTCCGAACCATATATATATACATGTCCGGCTTCATCTCGTCGAGCCCGTTCCAGAACACGAAACGTTTTCTCCAAATCCGATCCCTAGCTCCCGATATTGCTCGCCGAAGTTCGGAGCGGTTCCAACCCTGGCGACAACTCCGGCAAGCAATTACTCCCAATCCGTGCATCGTCTACCGAATCCGAGGGTACCACTGCGTTCGTCTCGTCAGGGCTTCGTCGCAGCGTGTTCGGTTCGTCGATTGGATCCCCGAATCTCTGGTAATCGATGGATTTCCTCTCAGCTCCAGCGAGAGTCTTCTTCCCTGGTGAGCTACTCCATTCTTGTTCTTCTTTTTCTTCAATTTCTAGGGTTTAGGATAGCACCTCGATCCCCCGCACCCCTGCCCCAGCGGTGCAGCGCCCTGCCCTCGGCCCATGCACGTGGGGCCTCTACGGGCGCGGCCCCCCGGCGGCTCGGCGTGGCTAGCCGGCCGGCCATGGCCTTGGCCACGGCCCCTGCCCGTGTGAGCCCTCCCCAGGCGCGGCCCCCGCCCGCGGGCGCGCGTGCCCTGCGCGGCGTGGCCGGCCCCCTGGCGGCGGTCGAGCTCCTCCCTCCACCTGCGCAGCCCGTGCTCCTTCCCTTCCCATGGCCATGGAGTCTATGCATGAGGAAGAGAGATGAAGAAGACGATGGCAGTCTCGTAAATTTAGTATGCGTGAATTACAGTATGGTTTGAAACAGTCATAACTTTTGCGTTTTAAACCCGATTCGATCCATTCAAGTTGCGTTAGATTCGTATTAAAATTATCTTAATTTAGAAATATTTATTCCCACTGTTTTATATTTTATTTTATTTATTTAAATGTTTGTTTAACTAATGGCTACTGGAACGAGAATTCAATTTTAAAATCTAATTTAGGAATTCGATTTGCGCATTTATAATTAGCCACCAACATGATTAACCTTAACTAAAATGTTTCACATTAATAATTATTTAGTTTAATCACATTGTTTATTTATTAGTTTCGCATGTCGGTCCGCGCGTACCTTGCGTGTGCCGCGGTGCTGTTTCGCGCACGTCGTTGCGTGTTGTTCGCGAGTCTCGCGCGTGTTGTTCGCACGTGTTGTCGTGTGCCATTCGCGTGTGTCACGCGCCTTGCCGCGTGCCGTTCGCGCGTATCGCGCGTTATCCGCGCGCTAAGTCATTTGTGTCCGCGCGTTGCGCACATCGTGTTTGCATGTCGTGCGTCGTTAATTCGTCTCGCTTAGAATCGCTCATATTCATTAAGTTACTTGCTTAACTATCAACTATTAAAATAGTAAGTTAGTCAAAACTAAGTAGTAGTATTAATTTACATTTGATTAATATCAATTAATATAACTATGTTGAATTGGATGTTCTAATTAGTACTTGTTTAACGTAAACGCGCTAACCCCTCGACCGTAGCTTCGACTATCGTGGTTCTTTTCCTTGCGTAACCGTAGATGCGCTCTCTGTTTTATATTGCTCGCTTCTATGATATTTTATATTGTATGGTGTAATGTTCTTATGCATATGTATATGTTTGTTTGCTTGTGCATGTTCGTCTTCGCTTCGCGTTGCGATTAGATCGCGATTCGTTTATGAGCTTCGAGGAATCGACGATCAAGCATGGCGACCAAGTGATCGAACTCTTCGAGTTCTACGAGATCGAAGACCCTAAGCATCTGTTTGGTGAAGGCAAGTGTCCTCTAAGCCATTATGTCCCATTTACTGTATAATTCATTGTCCGGCATACTATGAACAACATAAGGATTGACTAGCTTTCTATTTAGCTTGTCTTTGATTACCTTTTTGGGTTACTATGGTTAGCTTCATGCTAGCGCTTTACTTTAATCAATGAACATGATGAGATACAATGATGATACTATGGTTTTATTCTGGATATGATGATATACTTGTGGCATTTTAGGGGACTCGAGCGGTTTCTCGAATGCCTCTCCGTAAGGACCTGTTCGTTAGATGATCGCCCGGGAAAACAGTGCAACCATGAGGGTGGAATGGGACGCCCTTAGCTGAATAATTAGAGAAACTGGGGTGTAGTTCGCTTCGCCGTCGTGCCGTTAATGGGGCTCGGTGTATGCATCTCACTCTGCCAAGGTTGGTTTGCCCCTTGGGGATGAGTGCGGTGCATTTAGGAAACCTAACGGGCGGCTACAGCCTTAGGGAATCTTTGTAAAGGCTTCGTAGTGAATCCCTGGCCATTCACCTTGGGAGTGAATAAGGGTCTTGCAAGCTCGGGCTAGAGAGGGAATCATGGCTTGTGGGTGAAGTGCGCAACCTCTGCAGAGTGTTATGAAACTGATATATCAGCCGTGCTCGCGGTTATGAGCGGCCAAGGGAGCTCCATTGATTAGAGACACATTGATGAGAGATGCTTTGTTTACAGATGATGATGAGGATAATGTTGGTTTCTATTGTGATTATGATTATGGTTTCTGGTATTCTTTCCGTTTGGAAAGGGTACTTTTGGGTTAACAACTTGGGTTAATGTTAAAACTTGGCTCTCTACTAGTAATAATTATCTGATCAACTAAAAGCAACTACTTGACCCTAACCCCACATAAAGCTAGTCCACTTCAGCCAAACAGGACATTTGTTGAGTACGTTGATGTGTACTCACCCTTGCTTTCACAAAACACCAGGTTGCCTTTGGTGCAATCTATGCTCAGGTAAAGAAGAAGGTGTTGAGGCGGATCTCCAGGAGTTCCAGGACTTCGACGAGTTCAAGGATTAGGCTAGCGACCTCCCCCAGTCAGCTACCTGTGGTTTGTTGTTTACGTTGGCTAAGTTTCGATTCTGTGTACTTTGATTTATATTATGTAAATGGCTCTAGTCTGTTATATTATTACTTACTCTTTATTGTAATTTGAAGCATTGTGCTATGATGAGTCATTTATGTAATCGCTGTGTACGTGAATTGCTGATCCACGCACGTACATGGTTCGCATTCGGTTTACCTTCTAAAACCGGGTGTGACATAAGTGGTATCAAAGCCATGCTGACTGTACTACCGCTAGCCTAGAGTAGCATTGGCCGTTTTAAGGACTTATTGATTATTACCTCACCTCATCCTTGATTCTGCTTCAAAATATTAGTCGATTCGACTAATTCTATGGTGTGCTCCTATATGCCCCCTTGCCAAAAGTATTTTATTTTAGTGTGGTCTATACTCTTCTCAATCTATTAGATCTGATCTCACTCTTGTGCTTGTGACATCTTTGTAGATGCCCCCTGACCATAATCTTCTTGTCTTTTGGGATTCTTTCCTCTTTCATCGTTAAATTTCTACCATTTGGCAATCTCGATTCCCTTGGTATTAACATGCTTGTATCTGTGGATTCTTCAATACTCTTGTTTCAAATACTTACCTCTGAAAACTCTGTTGCCCATTTATATATTCTAGTTTATATATTCATGACCTTCTTGTCTTTTGAGATCCCTTCCTATTCTGTTGTTAAGTCGTTATCTTTTGGCTTTGTTCTATTCCCTTGTCTTGGTATGCTCGTGTCCTTGAAATCTTGCATACTCTTATTTTTATATATGCTTACCTTTATATCCCAATATCTGTTTGAGACATTTTAGTTAACATGCCCTTGGCCACCCTTGTTTCTCAATGATCCATGAGTAGTCATTTTATTTTGCACATCCTTGCTGATCTCGTTGTTCCCTTGTAACATCCCTCGGTAATGAATTTTAACTTCAACCATTCTGTTGCAACCTTACATATCTTACCCTTGATTGTTTTCTCCACTTCGCCACCTAGTGAGTCTTGCCTGAGCTCTATCCTTATGCTTTTCATTATTATCACCTTTACCTTTGACACCTCTATATCGTGCATTGATGTTTATCTTATACCTGCCCTTTAAATTCTCCTCTTTTCCATCTCAATCTGGGAGTTATATTTTACCTATTTTCCCTTGGTCGTATCCTCCTCTTTGTTGCTTGCGAGTTCTCAACTCCATCCTTTGTTGTGCTTTTGTTTAGTGTTGCCTTTACCTTTCCCATCTCTCGACCATACCTTGGTGATTACATTATGTCTGTTATCTAAAATCTCCAATCTCTTATCCTAATTTGAGAGCGATATTTTACTTATCTCACCCTTGGCAATATCCTCTTCTTCACCGCGTGTAAGCCTTGACATAACTCCATTCTTTGTTGTACTTATACCACTAGCTCTTCGATGCCTTCATCTTTTCCCTCATACCCTTGTCTGTTATCGCCTTTAACCTTGATACTTATGTCTTCTACCTAAATGCCGACCTTGAACTTATCCTTTCAAAGCCTTCCCTTTCTTTCAACCCAGTTTGAGAGCTGTGAGTTACCTATATCTCCCTTGATTTCTTTTCTCTCCTTGTCGTCTTACAAGTTTTGTCTTAATCCCACCCTTTGCTGTGTTTTTATTCACTATCACCATCACCTTGTTATCCATCGATCTTTCTTGGACACTCATCTTTATTCCTACTTCTTAAAAATCCCCTCTCTTCCACCTCAATTTGAGAGTGACAGTTTACCTATCTGGCCCTTGGATGTATCCTCTTCTTTTCCACTTGCAGATCTTGTCTGAACTTCATCCTTTGTGGTACTTATATCCTTGGTTCTTATGCACATTTACTTCCTCTCTTACATTCTTGTTTAGTATCACCTTTAGCCCTTGTAATATTCATACCCTTACCTTCATGCTTACTTTGAACCTCCCTTTAAAAGCCTTCTCTTTTCCATCCTTGTTCGAGTATAATGTCTTACCTATTTCGCCATTGACTGCTCCCCTTCTTTGACGCCTTGCAAGTCTTGTCTAAAATACATCCTTTATTGTGTGTTTGTCCATTATCACCTTAACCCTTGTCATCCCTCGATCTTTACCTTGATGCTTATACTATACTTGCATTTTAAAGCCGCCTCTCCCATTTCATTTCAAGAGTGATGTCTTACCCATCCCGCTCTTGTTCATTGCCTTTTCCTCGGTCGTGCTGCAAGCCTTGCCTTAACTCGATCTTTTGGTGTGCTTTTGCCTATTACCTCCCTTACCTTTGTAATCTCTAGATCTTTCTATGATGCTTATCTTATGCCTACCTTTTGAAATATCATTTTTCCCATCTCGATTTGAGAATGGTGTTTAACCTATCCCGACCTTGGTTGCATTCTCTCCCTTGCCAGTTACAATCCTTGCTTTAGCTTCAGCCTTTATCATGCTCATGCCCATATCCTGCAAGTCTTATCATTCCCCTTTCCTTTCGAGTAGTTTTCCCCTTAGTAAGGAAAGACCACCATATAGTTAACATTAACGTGTAGCAACAAGATGTTTATTGCTGGATGCTTGTGATGTTTGTCTGTGTTATGACTGATTTGCTTCTTTGTGATGAGTGTTGATGTGTTGTGGCCCTTGGTCCACAATGGCATCCGTTTAATAAGTGAGTGTCATAGAGTTAGGTAGTTGGGGTGCTCTCCCTTTTCTCTCTTTAATCCATCTATGCTTACCTTTTCTATCTATAACCTTCCCTCTTGCACCTGTCCGGTTGGCAGCCTCCAACCTCTCTTAATCAGTCAAGATCAGAGTCGGCAACATCTTCACCAAGTGCATATCAACGCTCCTTTAAGGGGGTTAGCCACTAACCCCAATGAAGACAATGCGATCAACATCAACCAACAAGATCAGAGTGGCACAGCGAAAGCGTGTGTGGGTCCTAACCCACAGGTCCAGGAGATCCTCAAGAATTGCATCAATCTGTCTCAAGCATCTGATGGTCAAAGCAACCAATCCACAAGTCAAGCTGGCGGAGTCAAAGTTGAGTTAGAAGAAGCTATGAAAGACTAATGAACCAATCTCATTTTCTTGCTAGCCTCTTCTTGAATCTCGAGGATGAGATTCTGTTAAGGGGGTTAGGTTTGTAACACCCTGAATTTGGGGGTATAAAATTTCTTTTCTAATATCCACCAAATTCAGGTGTTACTCTCTCAGTTCTTCGCTTCCCTTTCTCTTTTTCCTAAAAATGGAGAATTATTTTTGTTTTATAATAGCGTAAACCTAGTGGAATGAGCCCTAGAAGCACTTTGGTTGTTGCATTCATGCCATTGCATGGTGTTTCTAAGTGCAAAATGTGTTTGAAACATGTTAACATATCTTATAGAAGTGCTCGGTAAATTTTCATATTTTTTGGAATATTTTCTATTTTCCGGAAACCAAAATCTATTTATTTGAGGACCTTAAAAATGTTTTTAGAAATTCTAATTATGTTTTTTGAGTTCATTAGGTGCCAAAACATTTATAGGAAATTTTTTGGAATTTTTGAAAGCATATATAATATTTTGAGCACAAAATATGGATTTCTAGGCTTTTTTTGAATTTTAAAAATGGTAAAATCCACCAAGGAGCTGGCGAAGACGAAGCACACAGTAAGAGACAGCGCAACGATCAACACACTCTCGAAGGCACCCTCCGCACCTGCAGCTCCGGAGGGCAGCCACAAGTACCACCCCCAGGCTTCGCTCCACTAGAGGGCGAGGATGCAACAGAGGATGGAGAGGTCTTCGGCGTCTCCGCAGAAGAACAGCTACAGCTACGGGCCCTGCGCCTCAAGAATCGCAACCTCCAGAAGCAGAAAGAAATCCTCGAGGCCAAGCACCAACGTGTCTCTGTGCAGGCCAAGGTGCGCCAAATGATACGAGATGAGGAGCAGAGGACTCAAGAACTTGAGCAAGAGATCGCGCTCATGCAGCGCGAAGGCCAACATGATCTGCAGCACGGCCTACCCCTCCAGCAGCGCGCGCCAGTCGAAGACCTATTCTTTCCTCAGCATGGACCCTTCATCCCGCACGTCGCAGGTTTCCAAGGTATCAACTACCTAGATGAGCAGAGCCCCCTGGCGCCGCAACTGCAAGTGTCACCATGGCCCGCCAACTTCAGGGCAGGGACCTACCCCAAGTACAACGACAACACTGACCCAGCACAGTACATCATGAGCTATCAAGTAGCCATCGCATCATCCAGAGGGGACGACGCCACGATGACCAAGTCTTTCATCATCGCCCTCGAGGGTCCGGCATTGACCTCGTACACTAGGTTGCCCCCACTGTCCATCGACTCCTGGAGAAGCCTCCGGGACAAGTTTCTACTCAACTTCCAAGGCTACCGCCGAGATACCGATGCCTTGGCTGAACTGTCACTCTGCAAACAGCTGGAGAAAGAAACTCTACGGGAGTATTACCGCAAGTTCTTGACTCTCAAATCACAACTGCCTTCGGTCGACGACCAAATTGCCATACACTATGCCATCAGTGGCCTTCGGGCTGGCGTCCTGTATAGTCACTGCATCAGGCACCCACCCAAAAACCTCCAAGAACTCTATCAGTTGTTTGAAAAGTACTCCAGATCCGAAGAGCTCCACTAGCGCAAGGTCGAGTCTTAGAGAAAGCCCAAGGACCCTCCGCAGTCCAGCCGAACATGGACAAGACCTTCACAGTCAGACTCCGGTCGGGACAGCCGTAGTCAGCAGCAGGTGCATAACATCACCAATCAGCACCCCGCCGGCGAGGCCCCTCGCCATCAAGATTATCCCCCCTAGGGCCGTGGCAATGGCACGCATGGTTGGGGACGGGGACGGGCGCAGCAGCAGCCGCGCAGTTATTACTGCCTATTTCACAGTGAAGACTGCGCGCACCCAACCAAGGATTGCCCAGAAACTAAGGCCACCAGGGACAGGATGGCTCGGGCACAACCCGCCGACAACCCAAGAGTTGTCGCGGACACATATCAACACCACAACCCACAACCATACAACCACGGCCCCGCCCAGCATCTACCCAACCACGCATACCAACACCACCAGGAGGTACAAGTCCTACCACCCCCGCCCCCGCCTCCGCATCAACCAAACATCCACCACCAAAATCACCCCAAGCACCAAAACAGGAAGACTTCGCTGATCAGCCATATCACAGAGTCATTCACATGATAACCGAAGGGTCTAGCGTCGACTTCGACACGAAGCGACAAAAGAGGGACCACTACCGAAGCATCAACCATGTCGCCATCACCGGTCCAGTCGTGCAAACGAAGTGGTCGCATGTGCCGCTTACCTTCGACGCTAGAGATGTCGATTTGCGCAGCGTACCCCCACTTTGACACCATGGTAATCAACTGCAGCGTGGCAGGCTGGGACCTGCACAAAGTCCTAGTCGACAATGGTAGCTAGGCAGATATCATCTTCCTCCACGCCTTCGACTGCATGGGCATCAGCCACAGCTTGCTCAAGCCTTCGAACAATCCCCTATATGGCTTTGGCGGCAAGGGCACCTTCCCTGTGGGCAAGATAGAGCTACCCCTGTCCTTCGGCATAGCACCCAATGCGTGAAGTGAGCAGGTCACCTTCTCCATCGTTGACATGGTCTATCCCTACAACGCCATAATGGGTCGAGGCTCTATCAACAAATTTGAAGCGGCCATCCACGGATTATATCTCTGCATGAAAATTTCGGGTCCATAGGGCATCATAATGGTGTACGGGAACCAGCAGACTACGCGTAACATTGAAAGAGATTTTGTTCCCAGTCAACGGAACGTACACTGCCTTACGACGTAGCGCGAAGTCCTTGAAGCCACCCGCCCAGCCGCCAACGAAAATGGAAAGGCGCAGCTACAAAGCAGCGACGGAACGAAGACAGTTCCCTTTGACCCGACAAAGCCCAAGCAGACAGTCATCATAAGCGAAGACCTGACTTCGCAAGAGGAGGAGAAACTCATCTCCTGTCTCTCTAGAAATAAAGACGTCTTCACCTAGTCTGCCCTTGACCTGGTCGGAGTCAGTCGCTCCGTCATCGAGCACAGTCTGGGCATCGACCCTTCAGTGTGCCCAAAGAAGCAGTGGCTGCGCAAAATGTCCGATGAAAAAACAGAAGCCGCCAAAGCCAAAGTATACCGCCTGCTAGAGGCCAATTTCATCGAGCCAGTCGCCTACCCTACGTGGCTATCCAATGTAGTCATGGTGCAAAAGAAGAACGGCAAGTGGCGGATGTGCATCGATTTCACTAGCCTCAACAAGGCCTGCCCCAAGGATAATTTCCCGCTGCCACGGATCGACAAGATAGTCGATAGTGCGGCCGGATGTGAAGTCATGTCACTCCTCAACTGCTTCTCTGGCTACCACCAAATATATATGAAGGAGGAAGACGAGGCCAGTACTAGTTTTATCACACCCTTCGGCACGTATGTTTCATCAGGATGCTGGAGGGACTCAAGAATGCTGGATCAACCTTCTCTCGCCTCACCAAGACGGTGCTTGAGAGCCAGGTAGATCGGAACATCTTCATGTATGTGGACGACATCGTCATCGCCAGCAAAAATAAGGAGGATCACCTGGCCAACCTCGCAGAGACATTTGCAAACATGAGGGACGCACGACTTCGCCTCTACCCCGCGAAGTGCGTCTTCGGGGTCCGCCAGGGGAAGATACTGGGCTACCTGGTCTCGCACCACGGGATCGAGGCCAACCCGACCAAGATCCAGGCAATAGTCAACATGACACCCCCGTAGTCAACCAGGGACGTCCAGCGTCTAACAGGCAGATTGGCCGCTCTGAACAGATTCATCTCCAAGTCCGCCGAGCGGAGTCTACCTTTCCTTAAGACACTGCGTGGTGCGAAGGACTTCGCGTGGGGACCAGAGCAGGCGGCAGCCTTCGCATCACTCAAACAGCACCTATCCGACTTGGCCATTCTCACCAGTCCAGACCCTTCGTTGCCGCTTCTGCTCTACATCGCCGCCTCGCCATGTGCAGTTAGTGCAGCCCTAGTCCAAGAACAAAACAGGGAGGGCACGACCCGATAGTGTCCAGTCTATTACGTCTCCGAGGTCCTCACGGCCTCCAAGTGTAACATGATCGAGCTGGAAAAAATCTCTTACGCAGTCGTCATGGCATCACGAAAGCTGCGCCATTACTTGAAAGCATTCAAGGTGCGGGTCACCTCGGACAGGGGACTGGGAGAGCTGTTCCACAACCCGGAGGCATCTGTCCGGATTGCCAAATGGGCAGCCGAGCTCTTCGGCTACCATATCGTCTTCGAACCCAGGACAGCAATCAAATCACAGGTCCTAGCAGACTTCATCGTCGACTGGACAAGGCCAGTAGCGCAACAAGACGAGCCTGCAGATAAAGTGTGGACCATCCACTGCGACGGCGCATGGTGCCATGCGGGGGCAGGCGCAGCTGCAGTCATCACATCACCCATAGGGGTCAAACACAGATATGCAGCACGCATCAGCTTTGCTTTGGAGTCCAATAGGTGCACCAACAACGTAGCAGAGTACGAAGTTGTCATCCTGGGTCTTCGCAAGCTAAGAGCGCTTGGGGTCACCACTTGCATAATCAAGACAGATTCTAAAGTGGTTGTTGGTCAGGTCGAGAAAGAATATTCAGCAAAAGACCCCGCACTCATGCAGTATCTCACGGCTGTTCGCAGTCTTGAGAAACAATTTAAGGGCTTTACCTTGCAGCATGTGGTCCGAGCAAGGAACGAGGAGGCCAACGCATTGGCCAAAGCAGCTGCCAGAGGCGAAGCCCTACCCTCCGACGTGTTCTACCACATCATCGGCACACCAGCCGTCCGCAATCCAGAGGGCCTACAAATAACCAACGACGTCGAGGGCCATCGCATGGTCAACCTCATCATGACCGAAGATTGGCGAGCCCCAATAACCCTGTTTCTTCAAGGATATTATCATCCAAGCAACGTCAACAAGGCCAAGCGCCTCAAGTACCGAATCCGGGACTTCGCAATCATTGAGGGCCAGTTATACAAGAAGGGGGTCAGCCAACCCATGCTTAAATGCATCACTGAAACTGAAGGCATCCAGATCCTGCGTGAAGTCCACAGCGGAACATGTGGCTCTCACTCAGGGCCTAGGGCCCTCGCTGCCAAGGTGATCCGTCAAGGGTTCTATTGGCCCACTATAATCTGCACCGTGAATCGAGTCACGAGGTCGTGCGAAGCCTACCAGATGTTCTCTCCCCACTCGGGCAACCCTTCGCAATTTACAAAGCTGATCGCCCACACATGGCCACTTCAACGCTGGGGGCTAGACAATGTCAGGCCACTACCCACGGCTCAAGGGAACCTCAAGTTCACCTTCGTCGCTGTCGAGTACTTTACCAAGTGGATCGAGGCAAGGGCAGTATCTACAATAACATCGAAGACCGCCCAGCAATTCTTCTGGCAAAACATTGTTTGCCGGTTCAGAGTCCCGTCCGAGCTCACGGTCGACAATGGCAAACAATTTGACAGCCAGGACTTTAGGGATTTCTGCTTCTCCATCGGCACCAAGCTTGCCTTCGCCTCTGTATATCACCCGCAATCTAACGGCATCGTCGAGCGTGCCAACGGCAAGATTTTCACTGCTATCAAGAAAAGACTACTCGACGACAGCAAGGGCAAATGGGCCGACCACCTACCTGAAGCAGTCTGGGCGCTAAACACGACAGAGTGTCGGGCGACGGGTTTCACTCCTTTCCGTCTACTATATGGTTCGGAGGCCATGACCCCGCAGGAAATAAAGCATGGGTCACCTCGAACAAGTGCATCAGCCACCCCCGACGTAGACGAGCCAACGTCCAAAGACCTCATCGACGGAGACCGCGTCTTCGCCCTGCAGGCCCTCAATAAATACCAAGCTCAAATGAAGGCCTGGCACGACCACGCAGTCGTCCCAAGAGAATTCAACGAAGGAGGCCTCGTACTCGTCCGAACCACCCGGACAGAGTCACGGGGCAAGCTAGAGCCAAAGTGGGAGGGGCCGTTCATCGTCAAGTCGAAGGCGTCCCCCAGCGCATACAGGCTGACAACGCCATCCGGCGAGGACCTCGACCATTCTTGGAATATTGACAATCTCCGCAAATTTTTTATTTAAATCCTCAGGGCTTACGCGCCCTTGTAATTCATCAAACAATGTTATTTCGGCCCACACTCTTTTCCTCCTGGGGGGTGAGGTTTTTAACGAGGTGGAGCCATGTAATATACCCGCAAAAATTCAGATACAGCATGTTGAAAAAGACTGCATCGACGGTCTTCGGCATTCGACCACCCCGAAGTCACCGCGAGAGGCAGCGCAGACTACCCTCGCGTGTGACACTCCGCGCAAAAGACACCCAAGGGTGCAGCCGGAGCAGCACAATAAGTGCGCCACATCAAAGTCTTTTCCTAAAAGGCTCTCCACGCAAAAGTCGCCTAAGGGTGCAGCCGGAGCAACACAATAAGTGCGCCACATCAAAGTCTTTTCCTAAAAGACTCTCCGCACAAAATTCGCCTAAGGGTGCAGCCGGAGTAGCACAATAAGTGCGCCACATCAAAGTCTTTTCCTAAAAGACTCTCCATGCAAAAGTCGCCTAAGGGTGCAGCCGGAACAGCACAATAAGTGCGCCAAATCGAAGTATTTTCCTAAAAGACTCTTGTCACACCCGGGTTTCGGGGCACCAAGACCCGGGCGCGAACATAAACACCAGGTATGCTGGGACCAAGTTTCACACATATGATGTATAGTGGCACAGGATCGAATGTCACAACTTTATATATAACAGGAGTTCTATACAAAATAAATAATTACATTAATATTATAAGGAGACAACGGTCCAGCAACCCAAAGTTGACTGGGAGACGACGACCTAGACCTCTCACGAACTCGTCACAGCATCCTCCAAGTGCTTCATCCTGCAGTACCTGTTCTTGACCTGTGGGGGGGGGGGTGTGAGACAGCAAGAGTGAGCTCACATACGTTCATCGCTCAACAAGTTGTGGGGAATAATGTGCATGAACTCGCCAAAGGTGGGAGCTCACGTGAAGTGTAAGGCTTACTAAAGAAGATGGTTAGAGCTGAGCATTGCTTTTAAAGTTGGTCAAAATTTTATTAGCAGTTACTAAGTATAAGTAAATACCACCCCAGTTAAATAGTAGAACAAAAGTAACAACTTCACCTGCGATGCAATGCATATGACAAATTAAGTTTAAGTTCCATAATTTAATCATGTGAGGGTCCGAGCTGCTCTTGACCGTGAGCACGACTAGTATACCAGTTTTACACTCTGCAGAGGTTGCGCATCTTTACCCACAAGTCGTGTATCCCATGTCGCCAGGGTTTGCAAGGCCCTTAGACACTACCGAGGTGAATGGCTAGGGATCCACTACGAGGCCTTTACAAAGTTCCACTAGCTTCCGAAAACCCGCTACAGTTTATAGGAAGTTCCAATGCAGGAATCCCTTGCAGGACCGCCATCGCAGCAAAATCCTCCCGAGGGCCTCCTACACTGACCACTCCCCTACTGCCCTTGCCCCTTTCGGGTAAGGTAGTCTTCCACTAGCTTTCCTAATTAATCAGCCAAGGGGTCCCATTCCTCCCTTGTGGTAGCACTGTTTTCCCGGGTGGTCGCTCCATGTTCCAATTAACATAATGATCTTATCATGAACAGTAAATAACAATTGATAACAAAAGTATGAATAATATGTATCTCAATGCCCAAATCCACATATAGCACTAGCAAGTACTACCCAGAAAGTTTAGTGGTAAACAAGGCATAAAGATAGACAAACTAGGGTAACCTATTAGGTCCCATCAAAATTAACCTATGCAGATCATTATGATTAATCAGAACATGAATGGGTAAAAGAAGTGATCAAGGGCACAACTTGCCTGGGACTTGAGATTCCAGGTACCAGGATGATCTTCAGGTGACTCGTGACCTCACTGCTAGTCGTAGCAATACAAACATACATGGTATAGGCAAAATTAACATTACACCAAACATATATGCAAAATACATATTAATAATCTACATGATGAAATATGATCACAGGAACAAGAATTATTAATTTTGGAGTTTTAGGTTTTAAGTTATGAAATTCCAAAGATTCTATGTGCTTATTACAAGATTAATTAAGATAACAATTTTAATGTGACTTTTATGTAAAACCAGTGGCACTAAATGATAAACAATAATATTACAAAATTATAGGAACTGGAATGGGCCAATTTGGACTTAATATGAATTTTCTATGGATTATACAAGTTTTACAATTATTTCTATACTCAAAATCAATTTCTAAATCTATTTTTCTGGTTTTATTTAATTCCTGGTCTGCGCCTCAAAATCTGAGAACAGCAGGGGGCTTAGGGTAAAACTCCTAAGACACAGAGCATAGTCACGTAGGATGGCGGGTTGATTCTTATATAGTACAGGGACTCTTTTGAAAAACACGTAGCCGAAAGGGTATCGTTGAATGGTGGCCGTCCGATCGAAAATCAGCCGCCAGGATTAGATCTTCAATTAAAACGAACCGGTATCCGTTGTGGCCGCTAGATCGGAGATCGACGGCTACAACCTAATGAAACACGATCTGTTCTACACCGCAGGATACCGATCCGACGGCACGGATCCAATCGCCAGAATTGGTAGCACTCGTTTTAATCGTGCCCACCCATTTAGATCGAACGGCCCGCAGCTGTCTTCCTCCCCACGCTGACCGGACACGGCGTACAGGAAGCCCCACGGTGGTGGAGCTCACCGACGCACATGCGGTCGGCAACATAGGGCCTTAAAACCTAATCGGACGAAGCTGCGCGATGCTATGGATTCCACGAATCCAACGGAGGACTTACCAGAGCGGGAGACGACCCAACGACGAGTGTCCACGGCAGACAGCGGCCTGCGGCAGCCATGGAGCGACGGCGAGCAATCCCGGGCTCCCTCGCCATTGATTTCGCTGATTGAGGTCACGAACAAGTTCCAGGCGCCCCAAGGAAGAGTTCAGGTCGGTTCTCGAGGCCTGGGAGACGACAAATCGCTTGGCCAACGACGGCGGCTCCATTTCCCCCGCTGGGCGAGCAGTCCACGGTGGGCGGACTAGGTTTCATGGGGCACAACATCGACCCTGGGTTGTGAGTCGAGGGGGGCTGCGGCTTTAGCTTTTATAGCCCCGCGAAGATCACAGCCAGCCGAACTCCCCGACAATCGCGGGCGAGCGCGCAGCGGTCTTCGCGGTGTTCGTTGAGCCGGCCGCGATTGGTAACGATCCGAGGACGATGGTCCTGACGCGGCGGACCCACATAGCAGTGAGCAAGCGCATCGGGCCCGCCCAGCCCGTGGACTAGTCCACGCTCGTGGTCGGCAGAAATCGCACTGGAGCAGAGATCGGCATGGAGCACGCCATGCGCGGGTGTTTGTTGCGCGACTCCGTGGAAGGGATGACAGCGTGGGCCCACTGTCAATGGGAGATAGCACTGCGCAGAGGGAAAAAGTAGCTGGACCGGCCGGTCAGTGGCGTGTGCGCGGGGAAAAATGGAATTCGGGCCTGCGCGGGGTGAGAAAGAGACAATGGGCCAGAACTGAGGTGGGCGGCCCATGTAAGGTTTTAATCCTTTTCTTTTTATTTTCTTTCCTATTTTCCATTCCTATTTCCAATTGAATTCATTTTTGAATCCGAGTTTGAATTTTCTATCTCAAACAAAATGCAGAATCAGAATCCAACATGGTGCAATATTCATTTTATTTATACATATATATATCCATTCATTTATTACTCTACATAAGAAATTGCTTTTGAATATGTAGCACCAATGTAATTATTTTAAGAATAATAGTTTCTATTGTATGATCTCTTAAAAAAATGTTCTCACATTAATACTTATAAACTTAAATAAAGGCTAATTTTATATAAGAATATTTTTATTGAATTTTTGTTATAAAACTTTTATTTAAGGAGATATGACTTCAAATGTTATGGGAATTGTAAGGAGAGAAAAAAAAATATATGTTCTAATTCAAGATAAAAAAAATTACTATATTCTCAAAATGAAATTTAGGGTGTTACAAATCCTACCCCCCTTAAAAATAATCTCGTCCCCGAGATTAGTAAGAAAGGGGATACAATAAGTTTGGTCTAGAATTTTAGTTTCTCATTTGCTTTTGGGAATCAAAGTTTTGTTTAAAGTTTTTTTTTTTGGATATGTATGTCTAGCCATTTATTATGTCAGATGAGGTACAGTTATGGCAAGTAGAGGTTGTGGCAAGGGTATAATAAGGAAAGACTTCATCCTGATCCCTGAACTCTGGATCTTGATTCCTCTGGCGATCCAACTTGATCCTTGAAGACTTGAGTTGATGCTTATCCTCCTTTGTCATGGTGGGTCTTCTTTGGCCTTTATTCTTGGGTTGTCATCCGAGTTAAGGACATATGGCTAAGGATGTATAGTTAGGATAGCCGGGGTACACGAGGTAGGTAGGTTTTAATAGAGTTTTGCTTTTGGAGTAGATGAACTAGGCAACCTGTGATGTAGGTTAGGTCATTGTTCACGGATGAGTTGGTGGAAGACATTAATTTAGGTTAAGATATGTTTGTAGAGACAGTGTCTAACCTATATCACCAAATTATCTAACCTGTTAATAACACACTTTAGATTGGGTCATATTTAGATTAGATAGAATCTGGATTAGGTTGGATATAACTAGATTAGACTAGATAATATCTAATTACTTTGGATTAGATCATGGTTGTTACTAGGGTGGGGTAAATATGCTTATTAGGACAAGATGAATCCATAAGGATAAGGTAGAATCTTTTGAGGTCAGTTAGATCTATTAGGATAAGATAGAATCTTTTCAAGACAAGATGAATCTATTAAAGTAATAGAGTATCTTTTAAGATAAGATGGATCTATTAAGTTAAATATATTTTAATTAGGATAAGTTAGGATCTTTTGAGATGAGATGGATCTATGAGTGTAGGATAGAATCTTTTTAGATGAGATGGATATTGTTAGGCTAGATACTTTAATGAGGAATAATCTAGTTTGTCCAGTTATCTTGATGAGCGTTTTTTTCCTATATGTATATGCAGATGTAATTGTGGACATTACTCCACAACTCATCACACTCAATCAAAGATCCAAATCAGACATGTATCATAAGAACAAACATTCAAGTACATAAACACTTATAAAAATAGTTTTGTTTTTGTTCCTAAGATTTGGTCTCCTATTCCTAAAATCACTTTAGGTACAGGATTTCAAAGTGTGAAATCCACATTTGTCTTTAGAATGAAAAGGTAAGAATAATCAGAGTAAAGCGGAAATAGATGAGAAAAGATTAAGAAAAGTTTAGAAAAGAATCAGAGTAGCAAAGGTAAGTAGACAATGGTTGTCCAGTTCTATCTAGGTTTCGTCCTACAGTCAACATTCCTCTGATACCACTTCTGTCACACCCGGGTTTCGGGGCACCAAGACCCGGGCGCGAACATAAACACCAGGTATGTTGGGACCAAGTCTCACACATATGATGTATAGTGGCACAGGATCGAATGTCACAACTTTATATATAACAGGAGTTCTATACAAAATAAATAATTACATTATAAGGAGACAACGGTCCAGCAACCCAAAGTTGACTGGGAGACGACGACCTAGACCTCTCACGAACTCGTCACAGCATCCTCCAAGTGCTTCATCCTGCAGTACCTGTTCTTGACCTGTGGGGGGGGGTGTGAGACAGCAAGAGTCAGCTCACATACGTTCATCGCTCAACAAGTTGTGGGGAATAATGTGCATGAACTCGCCAAAGGTGGGAGCTCACGTGAAGTGTAAGGCTTACCAAAGAAGATGGTTAGAGCTGAGCATTGCTTTTAAAGTTGGTCAAAATTTTATTAGCAGTTACTAAGTATAAGTAAATACCACCCCAGTTAAATAGTAGAACAAAAGTAACAACTTCACCTGTGATGCAATGCATATGACAAATTGAGTTTAAGTTCCATAATTTAATCATGTGAGGGTCCGAGCTGCTCTTGACCGTGAGCACGGCTAGTATACCAGTTTTACACTCTGCAGAGGTTGCGCATCTTTACCCACAAGTCGTGTATCCCATGTCGCCAGGGTTTGCAAGGCCCTTAGACACTACCGAGGTGAATGGCTAGGGATCCACTACGAGGCCTTTACAAAGTTCCACTAGCTTCCGAAAACCCGCTATAGTTTATAGGAAGTTCCAATGCAGGAATCCCTTGCAGGACCGCCATCGCAGCAAAATCCTCCCGAGGGCCTCCCTACACTGACCACTCCCCTACTGCCCTTGCCCCTTTCGGGTAAGGTAGTCTTCCACTAGCTTTCCTAATTAATCAGCCAAGGGGTCCCATTCCTCCCTTGTGGTAGCACTGTTTTCCCGGGTGGTCGCTCCATGTTCCAATTAACATAATGATCTTATCATGAACAGTAAATAACAATTGATAACAAAAGTGTGAATAATATGTATCTCAATGCCCAAATCCACATATAGCACTAGCAAGTACTACCCAGAAAGTTTAGTGGTAAACAAGGCATAAAGATAGACAAACTAGGATAACCTATTAGGTCCCATCAAAATTAACCTATGCAGATCATTATGATTAATCAGAACATGAATGGGTAAAAGAAGTGATCAAGGGCACAACTTGCCTGGGACTTGAGATTCCAGGTACCAGGATGATCTTCAGGTGACTCGTGACCTCACTGCTAGTCGTAGCAATACAAACATACATGGTATAGGCAAAATTAACATTACACCAAACATATATGCAAAATACATATTAATAATCTACATGATGAAATATGATCACAGGAACAAGAATTATTAATTTTGGAGTTTTAGGTTTTAAGTTATGAAATTCCAAAGATTCTATGTGCTTATTACAAGATTAATTAAGATAACAATTTTAATGTGACTTTTATGTAAAACCAGTGGCACTAAATGATAAACAATAATATTACAAAATTATAGGAACTGGAATGGGCCAATTTGGACTTAATATGAATTTTCTATGGATTATACAAGTTTTACAATTATTTCTATACTCAAAATCAATTTCTAAATCTATTTTTCTGGTTTTATTTAATTCCTGGTCTGCGCCTCAAAATCTGAGAACAGCAGGGGGCTCAGGGTAAAACTCCTAAGACACAGAGCATAGTCACGTAGGATGGCGTGTTGATTCTTATATAGTACAGGGACTCTTTTGAAAAACACGTAGCCGAAAGGGTATCGTTGAATGGTGGTCGTCCGATCGAAAATCAGCCGCCAGGATTAGATCTTCAATTAAAACGAACCGGTATCCGTTGTGGCCGCTAGATCGGAGATCGACGGCTACAACCTAATGAAACACGATCTGTTCTACACCGCAGGATACCGATCCGACGGCACGGATCCAATCGCTAGAATTGGTAGCACTCGTTTTAATCGTGCCCACCCATTTAGATCGAACGGCCCGCAGCTGTCTTCCTCCCCACGCTGACCGGACACGGCGTACAGGAAGCCCCACGGTGGTGGAGCTCACCGACGCACATGCGGTCGGCAACATAGGGCCTTAAAACCTAATCGGACGAAGCTGCGCGATGCTATGGATTCCACGAATCCAACGGAGGACTTACCTGAGCGGGAGACGACCCAACGACGAGTGTCCACGGCAGACAGCGGCCTGCGGCGGCCATGGAGCGACGGCGAGCAATCCCGGGCTCCCCCGCCATTGATTTCGCTGATTGAGGTCACGAACAAGTTCCAGGCGCCCCAAGGAAGAGTTCAGGTCGGTTCTCGAGGCCTGGGAGACGACAAATCGCTTGGCCAACGACGGCGGCTCCATTTCCCCCGCTGGGCGAGCAGTCCACGGTGGGCGGACTGGGTTTCATGGGGCACAACATCGACCCTGGGTTGTGAGTCGAGGGGGGCTGCGGCTTTAGCTTTTATAGCCCCGCGAAGATCACAGCCAGCCGAACTCCCCGACAATCGCGGGCGAGCGCGCAGCGGTCTTCGCGGTGTTCGTTGAGCCGGCCGCGATTGGTAACGATCCGAGGACGATGGTCCTGACGCGGCGGACCCACATAGCAGTGAGCAAGCGCATCGGGCCCGCCCAGCCCGTGGACTAGTCCACGCTCGTGGTCGGCAGAAATCGCACTGGAGCAGAGATCGGCATGGAGCACGCCATGCGCGGGTGTTTGTTGCGCGACTCCGTGGAAGGGATGACAGCGTGGGCCCACTGTCAATGGGAGATAGCACTGCGCAGAGGGAAAAAGTAGCTGGACCGGCCGGTCAGTGGCGTGTGCGCGGGAAAAAATGGAATTCGGGCCTGCGCGGGGTGAGAAAGAGACAATGGGCCAGAACTGAGGTGGGCGGCCCATGTAAGGTTTTAATCCTTTTCTTTTTATTTTCTTTCCTATTTTCCATTCCTATTTCCAATTGAATTCATTTTTGAATCCGAGTTTGAATTTTCTATCTCAAACAAAATGCACAATCAGAATCCAACATGGTGCAATATTCATTTTATTTATACATATATATATCCATTCATTTATTACTCTACATAAGAAATTGCTTTTGAATATGTAGCACCAATGTAATTATTTTAAGAATAATAGTTTCTATTGTATGATCTCTTAAAAAAATGTTCTCACATTAATACTTATAAACTTAAATAAAGGCTAATTTTATATAAGAATATTTTTATTGAATTTTTGTTATAAAACTTTTATTTAAGGAGATATGACTTCAAATGTTATGGGAATTGTAAGGAGAGAAAAAAAAATATATGTTCTAATTCAAGATAAAAAAAAATTACTATATTCTCAAAATGAAATTTAGGGTGTTACAACTCTTTTGTGCAAAAGCCGCCTAAGGGTGCAGCCGGAATAGCACAATAAGTGCGCAACACGCCTAAGGGTTCAGCCGGAACAACACAATAAATGCGAAAAAATCAGTCTTTTCCAAAAAGACTCTCCGTGCAGAAGTCGCCCACGGGCGCAGCCGGATCAACGAAGGCGCGCAACCTCATAATACAAATCACTGTTACATACATACAGCGATGGCATCATATATTACATTGGCTCAACCTTCGGGATGATACCCATCTCCCTGTAATTGAACAGCATTATCCTCAATTCCTCACCCTCAAAAAGACTTCGCAGCTCCCCTTCACCTATGCTCGCCCCAATCAGCGAGGACAACAGTTCTCGCCTACCAGTCTGATCCATGCGAAGACGGCCACGCTCCATCCAATACGATGACGCCTACCACTTCGTGACAATTCACTCACTCTCTATTTCGCCACCGCCCTTCGCCGCCTATACCCAGTACTCACACCCGGAGACCACCTGAACTTTCCACGCGTGGCGAAGGCTCCGCTGCAGCCCCATCTAACGCTGCAAAATAATCCAAGCCTTCATCCGAAGACTCCTCCGTCCACGACACCGAACTCCCAGATTCATCAGAATCAAAACACAGACACAGAGCCACACGAATCATCACTAGCAGGCACCACGGTCGGGGCCGTCGCAAAAACAGTATTGTCAGTAGCGGTTGCGTGCGCAGGCACAAACGTCAGAACCTACGCAGCAACCAAGGTTCAGTATCACACAGAAAATTTACAACCTCCGCAACACCTATTCAGCTACTCAGCCACCTGCGAAGGCCCAGCCACGGCCGCGGGGTCTTCGGCAGCCGGCTCGACCACCGCCGTCAAGACGTCCTCGCCCGTCGGCGCGGGGGATGGCGTGAGGTCTTCGCTGGCTCCAGTTGGCGCGGTCGATGCAGGGACCGTCGAGGCGCCCTCGCCGGCATCAGATGGCGGCGTGTCACACCTGGGTTTCGGGGCACCAAGACCCGAGCGCGAACATAATCACCAGGTGTGATGGGACCAAGTCTCACACATATGATGGTTTATGGCACAGGATCGAATGTCACATTTTTACTACATAGCAGGAGTTCTGTACAAAATAAATAAATAATTGCATTATAAGGAGACAATGGTCCAGCAACCCAAAGTTGACTGGGAGACGACGGCCTAGACCTCTCACGAACACATCATAGCATCCTCCATGCGCATCATCCTGCGGTACCTGTTGTTGACCTGTGGTGGGTGTGAGACAGCAAGAGTGAGCTCACATACGTTCATAGCTCAACAAGTTGTGGGGAATAATGTGCATGAACTCGCCAAAGGTGGGAGCTCATGTGAAGTGTAAGGCTTACCAAAGGAGATGGTTAGAGCTGAGCATTGCATTTAAAGTTGGTCAAAATTTTATTAGCAGTTACTAAGTATAAGTAAATACCAACCCAATTAAATAATAGAACAAAAGTAACAACCTCACCTGCGATGCAATGCATATGACAAATTGAATTTAGTTCCATAATTTAATCATGTGAGGGTCCGAGCTGCTCATGATCGTGAGCACGGCTGATATACCAATTTTACACTCTGCAGAGGTTGCGCATCTTTACCCACAAGTCATGTTACCCATCTACCAAGGGGTCGTGACTTCCCATACACCTCTACCGAGGAGGCGAGTCAGGGTAACACTACGAGGCCTTTACAAAGTTCCACTAGCTTCAGAAAACCCGCTATAGTTTATAGGAAGCTCCAATGCAGGGACCCCTCGCATGACCGCCATCGTAGCAAAATCATCCCAAGGGCCTCCCTACACTGACCACTCCCCTACTTCCCTTGCCCCTTTCGGGTAAGGTAGTCATCCACTAGCTTTCCTAATTAATCAGCCAAGGTGTCCCATTCCTCCCTTGTGGCAGCACTATTTTCCCGGGTGGTCGCTCCATGTTCCAATTAACATAATGATCTTAACATGAACAGTAATAATAAACTGATAATAAAAGTGTAATCATGAATAATGTATCTCCATACCCAAAACCACATAAAGCAATAGCAGGTACTACCCAAAAATTCAGTGGTGAACAAGGTATAAAGATAGTCAAACTAGGGTAACCTACTGGGTCCCATCAAAATTAACCTATGCAGATCATTATGATTAATCAGAACATGACTAGGTAAAAAGAAGTGATCAAGGGCACAACTTGCCTAGGACATGGGATTCCAGGTACCAACTTGCTCTTTAGGTGACTCGTAACCTCGCGCTAGTCGTAGCAATACAAGCAAACGGTGTATAGGCAAAATTAACATCACACCAAACATAAGAACAAACTGCATAAGAATATTCTACACGTTGTAACGACATCGTGGGTTCGAGAACCACTAATATCGGAGTTACGGTGATAAAGTTATGAATTTCTGAAATTATTTAGTGCTTAGAATAGATTAATCCAAATGAATAATTTTAATTCAAGTTTCATGGCTAAACAGTGTTACTAATTGATAGACAATATTAATACAAAATTATTGCAACTGGAATTACTCAATTTGAAGCTAAAATGAATTATATATGAATTATACAAGTTTCTAGAATTATTTTTGTATTAGAAATCAATTTATGTAATTAATTATCCATTTTATTGTTCTCTAGACCGAGCACCAAATACAGAGAAAGACAGGGGCAGAACCATAAGTTTTCCCTAGACTCAGACAACTCAGAGGTGGACTGCGGGTTGTTTTATATAAACCGTGGGGGCTCTTTTTTAAAACGGTTTCAGCGAAGGGGTACGGGTGAATGGTGGCCGCGCGATCACAAATCAAGGGTGCGGATTAGAAGCCCAGGCTCCAAACCGGTGTCCAACATCAGTGGTCGGATCCCTATCTAACGGCATTCCCTTAACGCACCGACGCGAGAGCCCCAGCCGATGGATCCAAGATCAACAGATCTGGACCAATCCATCGAAGGGGGGGGGGTATCCTTGCTATAATCCAGGCCATCCGTCATCGATCTGATAGCCACAACCACCTTTCTAATCTAGACCGTTACCCTGCAAATCAACGGCACCAGTACATCTCCTACCTTACGCCTGCAGCCGAGCCAAAGTCGCGGCAGCGAGCTTGGCAGAGCTCGCCATCCGAGCCCGAGACCATGTCCCGAACGCCACTACCCGAAACCTACATGACGACGAACAGTCGAAGAACTCACCCTTGGTGTCGCAGCAAAACCGACAAGATCCTGACCAAGTCGCGACGGCGGCAGTAGAGAAATTCGGTGAGCTCAACCCGGCGCTCCAATCGATCCCTAGGTCACCAAGTTGTCAGCCCCATAAGGCAAGGCCGCAATCCATCATCGGAGCTGCGCAGAAGCTCCCGCGACTGAGCCAAACGCAGCGGCACCTGATCCTCTCTCTCTCTCTCATGCGACGAGGCTCTCTCTTTATTTCTTCTCTGCGCACCGTTGTTTGGGAGGAGCGGCCGTAGATTTATACCCAGGCGGCGCCCAAGTCCGAGCTAGGGCGAGCAGCGAGATCCGTGGTGGTTTGGGGAAGCGCCCATGCCAAGTCAGCGTGAACTACGGAGGCTGCCGCGGTGTTTGGTTGGGGAGGATAGAGATGAACCTGACGTCTCAGGCCCACACACAAGGGAGCACGGGGGAGGCTGGCCGAAGGGCCCCGCATGTCAGGGATGCAAGCGCGTGTGAGCCGTGCGGCAAGGCGCTGGCAAGTGGGGCCATGCGTCATTAACCCAGGTGCCTGCGTGCGTAGTTAGGATGATAGCGTGGGCTACAGGGGCGCTGGCGCGAATTTGGAACTGGGCCAAAAAGGATCTGCTCGGTCCAACAGGGTCCTGTCCCTTTTTCTTTTCTTTTTTTATTTTTCAGTTCTTTTCTATATAAATTCCTATTTTGAATTCAAGTCTAAGTTGAGGTTCAAATCTTTAATATGCACAAACAAAGATCCAACATGATGCAAGTTCATTATCTCTAAGTAGAAAAAGAAAATAATCCTTTTAAATATGAAATGCACTCACACATGATACACATGATTCCATTTATAAAACAGAGAAGAGTTCACATCTCATGAATTTTTTTAGGGAATTATGATTTATATTATAGATTATATATTAAGAAATAGTTTAATAATAATTCTTATAATTTCACTCCAAGGGTAATTTAGTTTATTTAGGTATCTTTTATTTTAAAAAATATATATTAATTTTGGGAGTAGCAATTTTGAAATTATGAATATTCTCATGGAAAGGTGTTTTGATTTAAAACCCTTGGAGAATTTTCCTCATTTTCACAAGATTGAACTTTAGGGTGTTACAAATCCTACCCCCTTAACAGAAATCTCGTCCTCGAGATTTGTAAGAAAAGGGATACAGAAGGATTGGTCTGTAGTTCAGCTTTTAGTCTATAATTGGTTTAAAAATCCAGAGCCTTGTTTTTTATATAATCAATAGTGGGTGATTAGGAGAGCATAGGTATCAGCTACCTATTATGTAGAATATAAGAGATGGATAGGTTAGGGCAAGAATAGTTTGGGGTAAGAAAGATTATGGTAAGGAAAGCTTTTTTATCGCGAATGATTGGTCTTGTCTCATTTGGAGATCTGGTTTGCCTCCCTTCTTGCATTGTTGATGTATTTCTTCTCGAGGCTTGGTGTCTCTATCCGGGTTAGGGACAAGTGGTTGAGATGGATTTGTAGGTAACACCCACTAGGTTAGATTAGATTAGGTAGGATCTAGATTAGATTGGATCTAACTAGATTAGACTAGTTTAAGTTAGATAGATCCACAAGGGTAGGATAAATATTTTTAAGATATGTTAGAATCTCTGTTAGATTAAAACAGAGGGGTTATGCAACCATCGGATGGTTAAGGTAGTTTACCTGAGGCCGAGTTGGTCTATTGTTCTTAGTTTAGTGCAGAGTGAACTAAGTTAAGACATGTTACTAGAGTCTAATCTAATTTTTTCCCACTATTAACTGGTTAAGTGACTGACCTAAGGTTAGCTCTACTTAAGGTTAGACTTCATTAGGTTAGATTAACCTATTAGATGGGATCAGATCTAGAATAAATTGATATGACTATTTTAGACTAGATAAGATCTAAATAAATTTTGGATTAGCTCATGGTTGTTGTTCTAGAGTGGGATAAATATGCTAATTAGGGCAAGATGAATCCATAAAGATAAGATAGAATCCTTTAAGTTAAGATGGATCTATTTAAAATAGATACACTTTAATGAAGGATAATTTAGGTTGTTTAGTTATCTTATGAATTTTATTTATATTTATGCCTATATGTATATGCAGATGTAATTGCGGACATTACTCCACAACTAATCACACTCAATCAAAGATCCAAATCAGACAAGTATCATAAGAACAAGCACTCAAGCGTATAGATACCAATAAAAAAAGTTGTTTTTGTTCCGAAGATTAGGTCTCCTATTCCTGAAAGTCACTTTAGGTGTAGGATTTCAAAGTGTGAAATCCACAATTGTCTTTAGAAAGAAAAGGTAAGAATAATCAGAGTAAGCAGAATTAGATGAGAAAATATTAAGAAAAGTTTAGAAAAGAATCAGAGTAGCAAAGGTAAGTAAGTAATGGGTGTCCAGTTCTATCTAGGTTTCGTCCTACAGTCAACATTCCTCTGATACCACTTCTATCACACCGGGTTTCGGGGCACCAAGACCCGGACGCGAACATAATCACCAGGTGTGCTGGGACCAAGTCTCACACATATGATGATTTATGGCACAGGATCGAATGTCACATTTTTACTACATAGCAGGAGTTCTATACAAAATAAATAAATAATTACATTATAAGGAGACAACGGTCTAGCAACCTAAAGTTGACTGGGAGACGACGGCCTAGACCTCTCACGAACACATCGCAGCATCCTCCATGCGCATCATCCTGTGGTACCTGTTCTTGACCTGTGGGGGGTGTGAGACAACAAGAGTGAGCTCACATACGTTCATAGCTCAACAAGTTGTGGGGAATAATGTGCATGAACTCGCCAAAGGTGGGAGCTCACGTGAAGTGTAAGGCTTACCAAAGGAGATGGTTAGAGCTGAGCATTGCTTTTAAAGTTGGTCAAAATTTTATTAGCAGTTACTAAGTATAAGTAAATACCAACTCAATTAAATAGTAGAACAAAAGTAACAACCTAACCTGCGATGCAATGCATATGACAAATTGAATTTAGTTCCATAATTTAATCATGTGAGGGTCCGAGCTGCTCATGACCGTGAGCACGGTTGATATACCAGTTTTACACTCTGTAGAGGTTACACATCTTTACCCACAAGTCATGTTACCCATCTGCCAAGGGATCGCGACTTCCTATACACCTCTACTGAGGAGGCGAGGCAAGGTAACACTACGAGGCCTTCACAAAGTTCCACTAGCTTCAGAAAACCCGCTACAGTTTATAGGAAGCTCCAATGCAGGGACCCCTCGCATGACCGCCATCGCAGCAAAATCATCCCAAGGGCCTCCCTACAGTGACCACTCCCCTACTGCCCTTGCCCCTTTCAGGTAAGGTAGTCATCCACTAGCTTTCCTAATTAATCAGCCAAGGGGTCCCATTCCTCCCTTGTGATAGCACTATTTTCCTGGTGGTCGCTCCATGTTCCAATTAACATAATGATCTTAACATGAACAGTAATAATAAACTGATAATAAAAGTGTAATCATGAATAATGTATCTCCATACCCAAAACCACATAAAGCAATAGCAGGTACTACCCAAAAATTCAGTGGTGACCAAGGTATAAAGATAGTCAAACTAGGGTAACCTATTGGGTCCCATCAAAATTAACCTATGCAGATCATTATGATTAATCAGAACATGACTGGGTAAAAAGAAGTGATCAAGGGCACAACTTGCCTAGGACTTGGGATTCCAGGTACCAACTTGCTCTTCAGGTGACTCGTAACCTCGCGCTAGTCGTAGCAATACAAGCAAACATTGTATAGGCAAAATTAACATCACACCAAACATAAGAACAAACTGCATAAGAATATTCTACACGTTGTAACGACATCGTGGGTTCGAGAACCACTAATATCGGAGTTACGGTGATAAAGTTATGAATTTCCGAAATTATTCAGTGCTTAGAATAGATTAATCAAAATGAATAATTTTAATTCAAGTTTCATGGCTAAACAGTGTTACTAATTGATAGACAATATTAATACAAAATTATTGCAATTGGAATTACTCAATTTGAAGCTAAAATGAATTATATATGAATTATACAAGTTTCTAGAATTATTTTTGTATTAGAAATCAATTTATGTAATTAATTATCCATTTTTATTGTTCTCTAGACCGAGCACCAAATACAGAGAAACACAGGGGGCAGAACCATAAGTTTTCCCTAGACTCAGACAACTCAGAGGTGGACTGCGGGTTGTTTTGTATAAACCGTGGGGGCTCTTTTGTAAAACGGTTTCAACAAAGAGGTACGGGTGAATGGTGGCCACGCGATCACAAATCAAGGGTGCGGATTAGAAGCCCAGGCTCCGAACCGATGTCCAACGTCAGTGGTCGGATCTCGATCTAACGGTCTTCCCTTAAAGCACCGACGCGAGAGCCCTAGCAGATGGATCCAAGATCAACAGATCTGGACCAATCCATCGAAGGGGGGGGGGGTATCCTTGCTATAATCCAGGTCGTCTGTCATCGATCCAACAGCCACAACCACCTTTCTAATCTAGACCGTTACCCCGCAGACCAACGGCACCAGTACATCTCCTACCTTACGCCTACAGCCGAGCCATAGTCGCGGCAGCGAGCTTGGCAGAGCTCGCCATCCAAGCCCGAGACCACAACCCGAACGCCGCTACCCAAAACCTACATGACGACGAATAGTAGAAGAACTCACCCCTGGTGTCGCAGCAAAACCAACCAGATCCCAACCAAGTCGTGATGGTGGCAGCAGAGAAATTCGGTGAGCTCAACCCGGCGCTCCAATCGATCCCCAGGTCACCAGGTTGTCAGCCCCACAAGGCAAGGCCACAATCCATCATCGGAGCTGCGCAGAAGCTCCCATGACTTAGCCAAACACAGCGGTACCCGATCCTCTCTCTCTATCTCTCTCTCATGCGACGAGGCTCTCTCTTTATTTCTTCTCTGCGCGCCGTTGTTTGGGGAGGAGCGGCCGCAGATTTATACCCAGGCGGCACCCAAGTCCGAGCCGAGGCGAGCAGCGAGATCCGCGGTGGTTTGGTGAAACGCCCGTGCCAAGTCAGCGTGAACTACGGAGGCTGTCGCGGAGTTTGGTTGGGGAGGATAGAGATGAACCTGACGTCTCGGGCCCACACACTAGGGAGCACGGGGGAGCCTGGCCAAAGGGCCCCGCATGTCAGGGATGCAAGCGCGTGTGAGCTGTGCGGCAAGGCGCTGGCCAGTGGGGCCATGCGTCATTGACCCAGGTGCCTGCGTGCGTAGTTAGGATGACAGCGTGGGCTGCAGGGGCGCTGGCGCGAATTTGGAACTGGGCCAAAAAGGATCTGCTCAGCCCAACAGGGTTCTGTCCCTTTTTCTTTTCTTTTTTTATTTTTCAGTTCTTTTCTATATAAATTCCTATTTTGAATTCAAGTCTAAGTTGAGGTTCAAATCTTTAATATGCACAAACAAAGATCCAACATGATGCAAGTTTATTATCTCTAAGTAGAAAAAGAAAATAATCCTTTTAAATATGAAATGCACTCACACATGATTCCATTTATAAAACAGAGAAGAGTTCACATCTCATGAATTTTTTTAGGGAATTATGATTTATATTGTAGATTATATATTAAGAAATAGTTTAATAATAATTCTTATAATTTCACTCCAAGGGTAATTTAGTTTATTTAGGTATCTTTTATTTTAAGAAAATTATATTAATTTTGGGAGTAGCAATTTTGAAATTATGAATATTCTCAAGGAAAGGTGTTTTGATTTAAAACCCTTGGAGAATTTTCCTCATTTTTCACAAGATTGAACTTTAGGGTGTTACACGGCGGCACCTCCACCCCCGATGTCATGGGCAGCGCGCTGTCCAGATCACCGAGGTCTTCGACCTCCTCGGCATGTGCCATCTGCAGTAATGGCACATTCAGCAAAGCCACCCATACACATATAACCGCACAAATAAGCCCTTACCTGATCAATCGCCCGGTCGGACCTCTCCCGGACCAGATCTCGACCGTGCGGACCCCACATCCTGTCAAAAAGTGCCCCCGCCGACTACTTAAGCACCGGGTCTTTGACCTTGAAGATTGCGCGTAAGTTCTCGTCTGATTGGTCGAAGACCTCGAAATACCCGCACCCCTCGTGGGACAAAGCATTCACGGCCCCTTCGCAGGTGACGAGGGAGGCAAAGGACATGAGGCCCGTCGCGATGGTCGGGAGCACCGCCAACTCCTCCTATAACCACTCCAGGAAGAGGAGGCCCACCTCTTGGTCGGGCGCGTCAAAGGCGGCGGTCCGCGCACCCAGCTCCTGGTACGTGTCCACAAACTGCGCATGCGTCCGCTTGACCTCCGCAAGCGTCGAGGCCTTGGCTTTATCCACTCGGTTGCGCAGGCTGTTGAGCCTTGCCTCTAAGTCCTCGGCGCGTTGGCAGGCGAAACTGTTTTCTGCCCGTGCAAGCTTGGCATCGGCCTGTGCAGCCTGTGCATCTGCAATGGCCTTGTTCGCCTCCCTCCTCTCCTCCACCAGCTGGCGCCGGAGATCCCCCCTCTCGGCCTCCATAGCGGCCAACTTCTCCGTCAGCATTCGGTTTTTGCTTTCGGCAGCCGACTTCTCCCGAACAGCGTCCGCATGCTGCGCCCGAAGACGTTCAACTTCGGCAGCAAACTCCGCAGTCAAGACACCCGACACGACACGGTCGGTGAAGTCGGCCGCCTGACACAAAGCCATGAGACTCGCAACTTCATAAAAACAGTGAACTAGCGAGGTCCAACCCGACTTACATGCTGCAGCGGCTGCGACGCTCGCCTCAGCTGCTGGGACACGAAGCCCGCCACATACTTAGCAACAACGGCTGAGGATATTTCGCCGCTCGTGCAGAAGGTGGACCACGGGTCCCGTAGAACACCCTTCGCCCCTTCCGCCACCACCGACGAAGGGGCCACCACCGGCATCGGGACAAGAGGCAATCGCCCCATATCGGAGCCTGCACCATCATATTGGTTAATATATATATATATATATATATATATATATATATATATATATATATATATATATATATATATATATATATATATATATATATATATATATATATATAATCTTACCACTAAGATAATCCGAGACACTGATGTCTGTGTCGAAGTCGGCCACACGCGCCCCCTCCTCGCCAGCACGCGTCGGGGAGGGCACCTTTCGCCCCTTGGCGGGCTCGCCCGAGGGCGGCTTGCCTGCACCAGAGGCAGCAGCCTTCGCACCAGGCTTCGCAGCCGGCGCTACCTTGCCCACGCTAGGGTTAGCCGGCTTCGCAGCTGAAGCGAGCTTGCTGCTGCCAGGGGCGGCAGCCTTCGCGCCCCCCGTGCCCTCTTCGCCTCACGGAAAGGATCCTCGATCCTAACGACTGCCCGGCGTTTCTGCACAGCGTCTTGTCGATCCTTCTCCATCACTGCTGATACAATAGCACCAATATTCCGTCCGTAACGAAAAATCTTCAAGTCACGAGCCATACGAGACGTAAACATGTCTTCACCAGCCGCACGGGGGATCGGAACATTCTTTGGCCATCGACCCCCGGTAACCTTCAACATTCGCGCCGAAGACTCCCAGAGCTCGGGCGTAGACATCCTTCCCCCGGGGGGCGCGCAAGTCCCCATCAACTCCACGGCAAAACATTCAGAGACCCCCACTCCCCCACTGCAGTACCTATTTTTCTCTTCTTAGTGACTGGGGCAGCCTCCTGCGAAGGGCCCTCCTCAGTCACGCCCACAGGCTTCTTCCCGCGGCGGTCGACGTTCGCGGCAGCGTCATCCCCGGGATAGCCACCGTAAGGCATGCAATTTAATTCGAAGACCTGATTCAATCGAACATTAGACCCCCGGATATCCCAATTCCGCAGACCTTCTGTCCTCGGCACATAGCGCCCCACTATCCTCGCTGCAGCGTCCTCCACCTCACGAACGAACGCGGCCGGGTCTCGGTCGCGTAGATCCAAGGAGAAGGCTGGACTCCGTACCAACTACTGACCCAGAGCCCAGAGGGCATACTTCGCCCAGAGCCCAGCCATGCGCCAGGGGCCACACTCCATAACCAATAAACTCTTCAACCAAATCACGCCCACTGCTCATACGAGCAGCGTACCGAAGGGCCCCCTCGTCCTCATCACCCTCCACCACCTCGAATTGTGGGTATGCCACATAATAGTGAGAGCACATCACGGCCACAGGGAGCCCTGGCAGGTCTTCGACTTCGCTCCCGGAAACATAAAACCAGAAATCCCACCAGTTGCCCCATTTATTACGAGCACAGGAAACTAACTCCACGACTTCCATCGAAGTCTTTCCGGTCCTCGGCGTAAATGTGCACGATCCAAACTGTGCAATCTTGTTTCCAATCTTTCTTTTCTGTCAATGCAGACAGTAATTCTTGGCGAAGAGCTCTACGGAAGGCTGACCGCCATAAGAAGTCGTTGCCCAGACATACTTCACCAGGGACACCACGGCGTTCGGTGTCAATTGGTGGACCTGGACCTCAAATCTCTGCAAGACCTCCGCCACAAAACGATGTGCAGGTAGGCGAAGGCCAGCGGTGAAAAATGCCTCAAACACAACCATCTCACCCTCTGGCTCAGGAATCTCTTCCGCCCCCGGCACACGTCCAACTCCATTCCCAAAATAACCCAACCGCTGCATGTCTTGTACACGAACCGAGGAGATCCTCGAAATGCCGAATTCCACCGTGTGGCCCAGGTGCAGCTCCACCGCCACTAAATCACTGAAGGTACCCTCGAACGACAGTTCGTCCAATGGCGTATTCGCAGCGGATGAAGAAGAAGACGACGGCATGGCTACGTACCATTGGCGGCGGCGCGCGGTTTGCTTGACGCGGGCCAGATCTCTTATGAACAGGAACAAGGAGGGCAGGCGAGCGAGCAAGCAATTTTAAACGTTAAGGTTTTGCGGTGCACGAAAAGGCAAGACAACCTGAGCCGCGCCGCCCCCTTTTTATACACAGGATGTGACGCTTCGGAAAGCCCGTAATCCAACAGTACCACGTCCGTCAACGGTCACATCAAAAACCCCCGCGGAACCACTTCGAGCGAGGGCAGCGTCTCCACCATCTAGCGACGTCTTCGGCACCAGATGACTCAGTCGAACTGGTCCCTCGGAGGGCAAATGTTGGGGCGAAGGCGAAGACGCTACCCTTCGCTCCAGGCCTTCGTCAACTCGCTGCACCAACTAAGGCAAGACGACCGGCGCGGCTCACCCTTCATCCTCTTCACTGCAAGATGAAGGCCTACGACGAAGTCTCTCCATCCCGCGTCCTCGGTCCTACCTAGAGGCCCAAGTGGGATGCGGCCCATTGTAACAGGCCCCGCACTGAGAAGCGTGTTACGGGCCCGATTTGTAATGGCTTTTATGTAATGACAGTCTGTAACCCCCTATTATGGGAATATTCTGGGGATAATCCAGGTGTCTGAGGGCATAAGCGTCCTTACGTCGGGACCTTGGGCGCTCGGGCACCTATAAATACCCCCGTACAGTGCCCTTGAGAGGCTAGATTAACAGAGCAATTGCCATCTCGAGTTAAATGGTTGTTGGGGGCCTTCGGCTTCCGAAGGTCCTCAAAAACATGATTTAACAAAGTTTCTGGAGTATGATGCATGAACCGGTATCTTCGGACTTGAGTTAAAACCACAGTGTGAAGAAGCACAAAAGGAATACGAAGGATAGCGCGGAGCCGAAGCTGTGCGGAGAAGAGCTTCGGCATGATAGCAGAAAAGGAAACCGACTTAAAGATGAAAAGGCTATTTAGACCTCGACGGGTTACTATAGAATTATTAGCAAATGTAAAGGGCATGGGTGTAATTTTACATGGGCTGCGTCCGTGCCTATAAATAGATAAACAGTGCTCCCGTACTGTTCACGCTGACTGGGTATTTGCTTTCGCGCCACGTTTGTATTTTTACCTTTTTTCAAGCCGAAGGTACACTTGTAATTTGTTATCATTTCTATTTTCCCATAGCGATAAAATAGAAATGAGCTAATAATAACATATGACTGTTTATATTATCTTTTATATTTTATATGATTCTTTCTTCATCATTATATGTTGCATCGATGAAGGTATGCCCTTCACAACCTTCGTCTGAAGATCATTATATCTCAAGGAAAATAATGTTTCGAAGGACGAAGGACTATAATGTTTAACATTTTATGTGTTGCCTTGTTCTAAATTTATACCATTTGAGAACAAGTTCTCAACAACCGTGTTTGCATCTTTTTCACTCTCCCGTTGGATCAACTTGCACAGGAGCGCAAGTTCCAACAATGACCATTATTCAATTCCGATTCGTCCGTTTCAGCAATTTCAGAATTGCGAAAATAGGAATAATCCCGTGTTCATCAGAGGAAAAAAAAAACAGGGGAATCTTCTTTTCAGAACAATTCTCACGGAATATCCTTTGGTGGTTTTTGGCCGCATACTTAAACCTGAAAGTTTGGCACTCAAATGACATTTATGTTTCCATCACAAACAACGACTTCAATGCTACAGTTTTGTCGTCCACGTAAAATAATAGGGACCTGCATTTCGTTGAACATTCGTCACAACCCCTTATACCTTTTCCGTACTTTTTTGACGAAATGAAATAAAACATTTGCAAGACACTCTAGCAGCCAGGAATACTTTGACTCACAAAACCGGACCAATAAGTTTTTTTCCCCTGTCCTGCAATGAATTTTCCCAGCATACTGGTCGAGTTCATGCATGGTAGCATACAAAGCCATCGGATCCATCATGTGGGGCTTAAGACAAATTGTAGTCACTGCTGGTCCCGGCAGCAATTTGTCCAATCGATCTTGTGATGCAATCAATTGTCAGTATTCGCATTCAGATGCAAAACTGTATCTGATGAGATTTTCAACACTCAATGCATAGAATGAAATAACAGTATGCATGCATTATTGAGAAGACAGGATAACATAATTGCTCGACACAATAAGAAATTCGTCCACCGATTTTTTTAGCACCTTGTTTGGATCCGTGTGATAAATAGTTTGCCGGCTAATTTTACCATCTTGGTTCCTAAACAGATTAGGTAATATATTGGTTAATTGTTAGGTGGAGAGCTGATAAACTGTTTGCTCATTATCCATTTGACCTTGCTAATAGATGCAAATAGATCGTGTAGAGAGAAAAAGATATCTATTAACCAAGACTTCATACATACCATAGATAATTGTTGCTAGCTAATTATTTGCAAGCTAATTGTTAGCCACTAGCAAACAATTAGTCGTGAGGATTCAAACAATGCCTAAATATATATGTAAAACTTTCTTGGCCCCAATCTAAGCCATTTATTATAATTATTGAAGTGCGTCGCCTGTTCTTGCTCAAATTCTTACTGTTATCTATTTCTGAGAAGATCTTTAATCCTACATCTATTTTAGTTTCAAGTGGTTAGCAACTTTATGCTCATGTTTTATTGCTAATGTTGCTTATTTCATGGTTTAGAAGTAGAAAAATATATGTTTTCTTAGATTAGAAACAATAGAAGTTTTCTATGTATACAATATTTCTATAACCCTAAACATTTGTAATGATTTCAAGATCTTTGTTTTTATCTTTATCACTCAATATTTTTTTCAATATTTTACACGGACATTAATAGTAGTTATTGATGAAAGCTAATAATCAATTAAAATAAGTTATACTTACACTGTCAACACAAATATTAATATACATTTTTAGAAGAAAATGAATTCAAGAAATTAATTATGTTAACACATGAGATTAACATTAAGATACATTAGTGTATTTAATGAGTTTTAGTATAAACAAAAATGACCAGTGTTATATATGAATGCAAAATGTTTATGTTTATTTGTCACATATACGTATCTTGGTATATTTTATATATGTTTATCTAATATACTATATACTATTTATATAGTGTTCTATATTTATTTGGACATATTTTTAACTGTAAACGCTAGACCTCACTAGCCACACACACGCAAGGTTTCAACCATGGTGATATGGCACTCGGGGGAGATCTCCATCCATAGTTTCCAAATCATGCTATAGTATAAAATATTTTCACCATCTAATTTTTGAATGTTAATGAATCTATTTGCCAAAGTTTTTTCATGTTTATATTCATTCATAATATGATTGTTGCATATGTCACCAACTATTTCCACGACTCATCAACTAGAGTTAGCATTGTGGTTGTTTGAAGTGTGGGAGATGTTGGCACCAAATCCCAGATGGAAAATATGTTCATTTATAATATATTTTAGAACCAAGCTTTGCTCACTTTCGATAACTTTGATTTGGATTTTGTCTAGCCTTTGGTCATTTGGATATGTTCCTTCTTCCTTCTTTCCTCTGTCAATCTTTGTATTTGTGTGGTGGTGTAGATAATTGTTGGTCACTTGTTCTCAAATGTTGTGAATCAAGAACAAGGTAGCACAATTGTTAAAGATTAAGGATCTTCGTCCTCCGAAGCATTATCTCTTTTCGGGTATAATGATCTTCAGATAAAGGTCATGAAGGACACACCTTCATCATTTATCAGAATTATAATCCATAGAAACAATATGTTGTATATTCATTCACTTACTTATTCATGTATCTAATTCATAATATATACATTCATGAGCATTAATAGAATTCATATTACATTGATACCTTCGGTTGATCGAATGTGGTGACGCGAAAGCAAGTACAAATCAGCGTCAACAGTACGGGGTACTGTTCACCTATTTATAGGCACGGGACGTAGCCCAAGTAAAAATACATTTATAATCTTAACATGTACATATAATCGTAACATAGATCGTTAGGGATTAACTAGTCTTTTCATCTTCGGCTCGACATCATGCATGATCTTCATCGCCACATTGAGCCGAAGTTGTCGTCCTTTGGCTGTACCTTCGGCATTCATCGTTATCGCTTTCAGACAATGTCTTCGTCTTGAGGACCTTCAGCAGGAACAAGATCCTCAACATCACGTTACGAACGATAGCTACGTCTTAAGGACCTTCGGTGGAGGAGAAGACCCCCACAAATAATACACACATAAAGGGGGAGATTGCGAATATAATGTTGATATGTGCCCTTGTGGTTTGGGTTTGTGATAAGTGGTTGTCAATGGATTTGCATTTTAGGTTGAGTCATGTGGACTAACCATGGCATGAGTTTGTGCCACATGTCTTCTGATGTGTATGTGTGGAATCCGGAGGCAGTGGCCGACAGTGGAGGTGGAGGTCACGAGGGTTCGTACTCATAGATCGGGAGTGGTGAAGGACGGGTGTTGGGTCCTGACTAAGGGACTATAGAAGCCATGTGACCTAGTACAATGTTGACACCTGGGAACATCAATAGTTGCGAGGACATGGCAGGGGAATCATGTTGCCGATGTGGTTGAGGACAAGTAGGACACATGTCTAGCACATGGTCAACACATTTGGAGTACGATAATTGTGGAGTTTTTGTGGTTGAGCCTCAGAATCACCCAACAATGATTTCACGGGTTTGACCTCAAAACCTGGTGGCATAGTTCTAGAGTGAATCAAAGGTAGCACATGGTGACATCTCAAAGTTTGTCAAGGCGATGCATGTTCGTGAATGGAGCATGGCTCTCAGATCAATAGAATGAGAGTTGGTCTATTTTGCCCCTAGGTAACTGGATAAGCTCTATGCATATAAGGGTATGTTGGAATCTAAAGTACCTCTCTATAAATACAGAGGAAGGGTTGCACCAATCAGCTATATCTCTAACTTTTGTATTGAACTTTGCTCTCTATGTTTTTAGGACATCCATAGCTGCTATTGTTCTTGACATCTATGTTTTGAATTTGATGCGTGGCCCAAACCACAATAGTTCTTTCGAGTTAAAATCACATGCCATTTTGAATGATTTGAATTGGTTTTGTGATTTTTTGGGGCTCTTTTTGTTTGTGTTTTGATGGATTTTTTAATCTAAGCTTGTGGAAATTGGAGAGGTTTGGTCTAGTTTGAAACTCAAAAGACCCTCGTAGAACCAGTGTTGCCAATGGGTATGGCCTGATTCATCTCGAGCACAAGATTTAAGCAGTTTTGAACTTCTTTGAAAACCCACATTTGTTTTCGTAATTTCTGATCTATTTTCTAAGGGTTGGCCTTTTGGTGCTCAAACTTCTAGAACAATCTTGATTTTTCCCTTTGCCTTATGGTGCATAAAATTTCATCTTCTATGAGCTTTGATTGAGCGGCACTAGTGGCCAGGTCAGCAGCATTGCCACACAATTCAGAGAAGTTTCCAATTTGCTTTTTGTTGGACTTTGTAGTGTCCATTTTGCATTTCATTTGTTTCTCTAGAATGGTATTTGTCAGTGTTTCGAGACCGGGGGGTCCCTGAGCCGACGAGTGAAGTGTCGCCGCGTGCCCCAGCCCAGATGGGTCGACGCGAGGCCGAGCGCGAAGGGGGGAAGTGAGGTGGCCGGAGATGGGCGTGAGAGAGGTGGAAATCCCGTGGCCTTCGTGTTCGTCCCGCGCCCAGGTCGGGTGCGCTTGCAGTAGGGGGTTACAAGTGTCCACACGGGGGAAGGAGCGAGCAGCCTTACGCGAGCGCCCGTCTCGTCCTCGTCCCCGTGCGGCCAACCCTCTCTAAGAGGGCCCTGGTCCTTCCTTTTATAGGCGCAAGGAGAGGATCCAGGTGTACAATGGGGGGTGTAGCAGAGTGCTACGTGTCTAGCGGAGGAGAGCTAGCGCCCTAAGTACACGCCATCGTGGCGGTCGAAGAGATTTTGGCGCCCGGTTTGTGTGATGTCGTGGCCGTCGGAGGAGCGCTGGAGCCTGGCGGAGGGACAGCTGTCGGGGCCGTCGAGTCCTTACTGACGTCCCCTTGCTTCCGTAAGGGGGCCGAGAGCGCCATCATCAGGGAGCGTGCGGGGCGCCATCATCGCCTATCTGGTGGAGCGAGCCAGATGGGACGCCGGTCTTGTTCCCCGTAGCCTAAGTCAGCCTGGAGTAGGTAATGATGGCGCCTTCTGTTGACGTGGCTGGTCCGCGCCCTAGGTTGGGCGATGTGGAGGCTCCTCCGAGGTCGAGGTCGAGTCCGTCTTCCGTGGCCGAGGCCGAGTCCGAGCCCCTAGGTCGGGCGAGGCGGTGGCCGTTGGCTGAGGCCAGGGCGAAATTTGAGTCCTGGGGCCGGGCGAAGCGGAGTTCGTCGTCTTCTGGAGCTGAGCCCAAGTCCGAGCCCTGGGTCGGGCGGAGCGGAGTTCGCCGTCTTCCGAGGCTGAGCCCAAGTCCGAGCCCTAGGTCGGGCGAAGCGGAGTTCACCGTCTTCCGGGGCTTAGCCCGAGTCCGAGCCCTGGGTCGGGCAGAGCGAAGTTCGCCGTCTTCCGGGGCTGAGCCCAAGTCCGAGCCCTAGGTCGGGCGGAGCGGAGTTCGCCGTCTTCCGGGGCTTAGCCCGAGTCCGAGCCCTGGGTCGGGCGGAGCGGAGTTCGCCGTCTTCCGGGGCTTAGCCCGAGTCCGAGCCCTGGGTCGGGCGGAGCGGAGTTTCCTATGGTGCGTGCGGTCGAGCCTGACCGCCTGTCAGCCTCACTCTGTCAAGTGGCACCGCAGTCGGAGCGGCGCAGGCGGCGCTGTCTTTCTAACAGACCGGTCAGTGGAGCAGCAAAGTGACGGCGGTCACTTCGGCTCTGTCAGCTGAGAGGCGCACGTCAGGATAAAGGCGTCAGGCCACCTTTGCATTAAATGCTCCTGCGATTTGGTCGGGGTTGCTTCTTGGCGAAGACAGGGCCTCGGGCGAGCCGGGAACGTGTTCGCCGCTGGAGGGGGGCCTCGGGCGAGGCGGAGATCCTCCGGGGTCGGCTGCCCTTGTCCGAGGCTAGGCTCGGGTGAGGCGTGATCGAGTCCCTCGAATGGACTGATCCCTGACTTGATCGCACCCATCAGGCCTTTGCAGCTTTGTGCTGATGGGGGTTACCAGCAGAGAATTAGGAGCCTTGAGGGTGCCCCTAATTATGGTCCCCGACAGTAGCCCCCGAGCCTCGAAGGGAGTGTTAGCACTCGCTTGGAGGCTTTCGTCGCACTTTTTCGCAAGGGGACCAACCTTTCTCGGTTGCGTTTTGTTCCGGTGGGTGCGCGCGAGCGCACCCGCCGGGTGTAGCCCCCGAGGCCTCGGAGGAGTGGTTTGACTCCTCCGAGGTCTTAATGCCTCGCGCAATGCTTCGGCTGGTCTGGTCGTTCCCTCATGCGAGCTGGCCGTAGCCCGGGTGTACGGTCGGGTCCCAAGTTCTCGGGCTGGTATGTTGACACTGTCAATGGTTTGGCCGGAGCCGGGTTTGCGAGAGCAGCCCCCGAGCCTCTGCATAGGGCGAGAGGGCGATCAGGGACAGACTCGACTTTTTTACATACGCCCCTACGTCGCCTTTCCGCAAGGAGGAGGGGGGAGAGTGCCATGTTGCCCTCGGTGGGCGCCGAACAAGGTGTCTCCGGTGAGCTACAGGCGGGTGATCCGAGCGGACGTCCGTGCCCCATTCATTAGGGGCGGCTAGGGGCCCGGAGGTGCGCCCAAAAGTACCTGCGGGTGATCTGTCGGACCCGGTCCCCTGGTGACGGGGTCCGAGGGCTCGATGCCTCCCTCCGATGGGATTCCGTTACAAGATCGTTCCCGCTGGTCTCGAAAATGTCCTAGGGTACCTCAGGAGCGCAGCCCGAGCCTTGGTTATGTATCGAACGTACCCATGGTCATCCCTCGCTCTGTGTCTGAGGCGGTTGTGAACCCTTCGGGGGCCAGCCTTCGAACCCCTGATCAGTAGTGGGCGCGGAGCCCGAGTAGCCTGAGGCGACCGTTGAACCCTTCCGAGGGGCCGGCCTTTGAACCTCTGACCAGTAGTGGGTGTGGAGCCCACGTGCTCTGAGGCGGCTGTTGAACCCTTCCGAGGGGCCAGCCTTCGAACCTCTGATCAGTAGGGAGGCTCGGAGCCTGGTTCCTTCACAGGGAAGGATCCCTTCCGGGGTATCCCCCTTTCCCGGTCCCTATTGCAAGAGAGAGAAAGAGGAAAAAAGGAAAAGGATACGAAACCGAGCGACGCGGCGTACCTTTTTTGACGCGGTCATTATGGCGAAGGCGAAGCGTCGCTCGCTTCTCCAGCCATAGGCGCCGCCTGTCCCGCCGTGGAGTTAATGCGACGGGGCGAGTGGTTCGCAGGGCAGCCGTTGCGCGTGCGCGAGCCGTTCAAGGAACGGAACACGGGCGTGTTGTCTTCACGCCGTGAGAGAGGGTTCTCTCGCTGCCCCCGGATGGGACGTAAGCTCGGCTGACGACGTGACCGCTGCTCCTGCCCGCCTGCCACCGCCATTACTGCCGGCCCGTCTTCGGCCGCATTGACCGTCGCGCCAGGCTGGAGCCGCTGGGTCGTGCGCTGGGTCGCCTCGAGTCGCGGTATTGGCTCCACAGTCGAGGAGGCGCGGTGGTGGCGCAGGTGGCGGTGCAGTTGCAGGCACGAAGCATTCGGCGTGCCGGTTGCATGACGCGTGGGTCTGGGCCTCCATGCTGGGCGTGTTGGGAGTCGGGGAAGCGCGCCCACTTGGCGCGGTTGCATGCCGCCTGCATGGCTGCCCACCCTTTCGCCCGCTGGTCTGGGCAAAAGTGGAGAGCCGCTTGTAACCGCTCGGCGGTTGCACGCACCACGCGCGGCGGTTTGGCTTCTTCTGCTCTGGGCCGGTTTGCATGACGTGTGGGACCCAGCCCCCGCGCCGTAGGGGGAGGACCTTGGAGCGTGTTGGAGAAGACTCAGCCCACGACGGCTGGGGACGCAAGTAGGGAGAGTTGCCTTTAAAAGGAGGGTGACCCTCTTGGAAGGCGACCGTGTCTTCGCGCTCCCTTATGCATCGTGTCTTTCCATCTTCCAAGCCCCCGGATGGGGGATATCCGCCGTCTTTCCGCTTCGTCGTTGGAGGAACGCAACTCTGCGGGAGTTGGTACCTTTCAGTCGTCGTTCGGCTTCAAGGATTTTCATCATACAGCCCGGCTGCACCCCTCCGCCGGCGGTCACCCAAGACGGTGACCTCCAGCCCCTGGATGGGGAGAGGCAAGCCGAGCTGCGATCTTGGTCCCGCCCTCAGCCTCAAGGATGTTCATCATCCTCGCTGGGGCAGGGAGCGAGGCGAGCCGGGGCTCTACCTCCCGCGCGGGCCGGCTGGCCACCTCTTCTTCCAGCTTCTGGTGGTGGCAACCATCCTCCAGCTCTGTGGAGGAGGCGTCCTCCAGCCATGCCGGGGAAGGCGAACTGTTGCTGCCCAGCTAGGATGCAACATTCCGCCTTCTTCCTCGCTTTTGTGGTGAGGACGGGAACGAGGACCTGCCGGTGCGCTTTGAAGCGGCCCGCTCTTTGGCTTTGATGGCTGGTTTGCGTCCCTTGAGCGGGAACGCGAACGGGAGCCTTCCGGCGGCCGCATCCGCCCTGGGACCATGGCTGCTGCTGCAGAGGTCGCTGGCGGGTCACCCGGAGCTCGTCGCCCCGCAGGCTCTCCGGAGTGGAGGTTGTTCATACCCGTGGGGACGGAACCAGAGTTCCGTTTGTAATGGCACTTCGAATGCCAGTGTTTTTGTTCATTGTGGCTGTCGAGGCCTGAACATGTATGTAAATTCGGCACGGAGCCGTGTTTTTTCCCCATTTTTGAGCACTAAGACTCGCCTGTTGGTTGTCTAAACCGCTTCACCAAGCGTGAGTCGCCCCGTGTAAAGGTGACGAGTGAGGTATCCGTATCCCGGAGGCGTAGGAGTCCCTCGGCTCGGTCAGCCTTGTTGTCCGAGGCTTCCCTTGCTTAGTTAGAGGAAACCCTCAGCCGCTCTTCGATGAGCCGAGGCCAGGGGTAGCGGTGCCAGCGTGAACAGAGGCAGAGTTGGCTCGAAAAGAAGACCAGGTCGGCCGGAGCCTGGCCGGGTCGTCCGTTAGCGGGACCGACGCCGGGATTGACCTGCCGAGGCCTCAGGCCAGGCTGATGTCCTTGGGGGACAGCTAGCCGAGGCCCCGGGGTGACCGGCCGAGCCGCCTGCTCGGGCCGGATTCTTGGAGAAGACCCTGGCGGCGATGGCCCGGGCTTGGTGATGACGTCGTCCTTCAGAGCAGAGACCTGTAATACTCAAATTTGTATACAAAGGAATATAGTGGGTTTCCACATTTTGTGTGTCTCATATGCATCATAAAAAGAGCACCTATGTAATTGAGAGTGACTAAATAAAACAATTATTCTAAAATAAAGAAAAAAGTGCATTTGTTGGAGTTTTTATGTTTGTGCATTAAATAAAAATAACAATAATATAAAATGACTAGGAATTGGATTAAGCCCTACATTGGAAACTAGGGTTTAAAAAGGAAGAAGAGAAATGATATGAAAATAAAAATAATATAAATATATTTCTAGAATTTGTACTTATCATTTCATAATATGATTTGATAACAAATTTGTACAAGGTTTGAAGCTAAATTTGAATTCAAACTAAAAACATTAGAAATGAAGAAAATAGAAGGAAAAAAAGAAAAAGAAAAAGAATAAAAGCTTACCTGGGCCGGCTAACCTCAATTCGGCCCAATACCCGTTTCATTCCGCGTGGCCCAGTCCGATATCCTCCTCGCGCGCCTTCAGCCCTGGGTGACCGACAGGGTGCCCCCACTGTCAGCCTCGCCCGCCTCCTCCACACGCGCGCGGCCGACTTTCCCTCTCATTGCCGCTGGGCCTTAGCTGTCAGGAGCTCAACGAATCTCACCGCGCGGACCGCGCCCACCCCGCGTTGTAACACCCGGTTTTAAGGAACAAAGCCGGGTGCATCTCATACATGCGCCAAGAAGACAACATATACAATAACAGAGTGTATAGAGATAAATGTCATAAAACATCAGAGTATTTATTACATAGCGGAAGACTTATTACAAAATAAAATAATAAAGATAAAACGAACTAAGGATCGTCGGCGCCAATGTCGACTGGGAAACGCCACCTAGATCAGATCGAACTCCTCGATACTTGACTCCACTTGAAACCACCTGTTCTTCTCCTGTGGGGGGGGGGGGTGTGAGACAGCAAGAGTGAGCTCACACATGATCATAGCTCAACAAGTTGTGGGGAACCAGTGGACACAAACTCACAAAGGTGTGAGTCCATGTGATGTGTAAGGCTAATCAAAGATAGGGGTTAAAGCTGAGCATTGCTTTTAAGTAGTTGGTCAAGATTTTATTAGCATTTACTAAGTGTAAGTAAATACCAAACCATAAGTAAAGTAATAGAACAAAATTAATAATAAACCCATGCAATGCAAATGACAAAATTGAATTTAAGTTCCATAATTTAAACATCAGAGAGTCCTGAGCTGCTCATGACCGCGAGCTCGGCTAGTATACCAGTTTTACACTCTGCAGAGGTTGTACCCTTTACCCACAAGTCATGTTACCCATCTGCCAAGGGGTCGCGACTCCCCATATACCTCTACCTAGGAAGCACGGCAGGGCAACACTACGAGGCCTTTACAAAGTTCCACTAGCTTCCGAAAACCCGCTACAGTTTATGGGAAGATCCAGTAAAGGGTTCCTGGCTGACTGCCATCCCAGCAAGACCAACCAGGGACCTCCCCGCACTGACCTCTCCCCTACTGCCCTTGCCCCTTTCGGGTAAGGTAGTCTTCCACTAGCTTTCCTAATTAGTCAGCCAAGGGCGTCCCATTCCACCCTTGTGGTGGCACGTGGTTCTCAAGTTAAGCTCTATGTTCCAATTAACATTAATGATAACAGTATGAACATAAACAGAATAACAACAAGAATTGGAACATAGAGGTAATAAATGATTATCCCAAAACCATATAAAGCAATAGCAAACTACCCAATTGATTCAGGGGTGAACAAGGTAAAGAGATAAACAATCTAGGATGACCTATTGGGTCCCATCAAAATTAACCTATGCATGGATAAGTGATATTAAAGAACATTATTGGGTAAAAAGTGGTCAAGGGCACAACTTGCCTTCAATGAGCTCCTGCTCAGCTACTTCAACCTGCTGCTCACCAGGCTCCTCAGCAACGGGCTCTTCTACTCGCCACAATACAAACAAGCACAGTGCATATAGAAAAATTAACATTACACCAAACATATAAACAAAATACACAGAGATATTCTACACATTAAAATAAAATCCTAGGAACAGGAATCATAATTTTCTGAGTTATGGATTTTAAGTTATGCATTTTCAAAGGTTTTATGTGCTTTGAATAGGATTAAGTGATAAATAAATTTCTTACTGTTTTCATGACATAACAGAGGCTCTAGGTGAAAGAGAACAATATTACAAAATTTTAGGAACTGGAATGGATAAATTTGGAGTTAGTATGAATTTTCTATGAATTTATAAAGTTCTAGTAATTATTTTCCTATTAAAAATCCATTTAATAATCATTTTCTCTGGTTTTATAAGGTCCTGGACTGGGCCTCAAATACTAAGAAACACAGGGGCTAAACCAGAAGAATTCCTAAGACTTAGTGTACTGTTACGGTGGACGGCGGGTTGATTCTCTTATTTCCCGAGGACTCTTTAACAAAATGCACCCACGAAGGGGTACGCTGCACTACGGGCCATCCGATCCTGATCAGACCGCCAGGATTAAGATATGCTACTAAATTGTTGCATCATGCTGAATATTTTATTTTTGTGTGCATTTTGTGACAAGAAAAATATTAAGTCCAAAGTGGAATTTAAGATCTAAAAGGAATTCGAGAATATAGAAAAGAGAGAAAGAATATTAGATAATACAAAACAAATATATAAATAAATAGAATCCATCTCACCATGACATGTTTGAATCATAACTCCAAAAGTTGAGTACAAATTAGCCACAAAATTAGAAATTCAAAATTTGGTTTTCAAAATCAGCAAAAAGAAAGGAAAATAAAACATAAAAGAAAAACAAACCTAACTGGGCCGCCAGGGGTATATTTGGCCCACTACTTTGTTCTCCTCGCGCGCTCCCAGCCCAGACCAAAGCATGCGTCACCTACATGTGGGCCCCCCCCGGTCGGATCCCACTCGCGCGCGCCTGCCTTGCTCCGCCGTTACGCTCACCGATTTGTGGGACCCGGTTGTCAGTTCTTTCCCCTATCCTCGCGTAACAGGATCGCGTTAGCTCCGCGCCGTTGCCGCCTTCTACGCGCGACCGCAGCTGGGTCTTCCTTCCCTCCGCGCGACTCGCTCGTGCGCACTCCAGTCGTAGGGAGTTACGGACCTGCGGTTTGCTCGGCGCCAGCTTCGTCGACCGAATGGCTGCTGCGCTTCGTCACATCGCACATAAAACGCGCCCCGTACCTTCTCCTCTGCCCTCTCCTCAAATCCGGTCGCGCGCGTCTCCTCCGTATTGTGCCCTGCGTTTGCTCTGCCCGCTTGGTTTGCCGCAGCACCCCGCGGGTGGGGGCATCGGGGTCAGCCACATGGTGAAGCATCGCCGGGGCAATTCCTCGCTGTTGCGGAGCTCGGTTTCCGCCGTTCGTCGTCAGTGTTGTCATGTGGTCCGCAGATTGTCCTCAGGGCTCCGCGGCGCGTCGGGTGTGGCGTGCGCATGCCGTCCCGGCCGAACCATTGTTCTGGGGCTCATGAATTGATCACCGCTGTCCCCGGAAGTACCACGGACGCGACTCGCCGTGGGCAGGACTGCTCCAGCGTCGGGATTTGGTATGGTTCCTCACCTCGTTACCACTTGACTTCCCCGATCACGCACTATCAATTTGACTCGCCTTAGAGATTTGGGGCGATAGTAATTTTTCACCGGAGTTGGATAGCGCCGGCGATTGTCGCGTCGCTTTAGTGGGCGGCGCCGCCGTGAGCGGGTGGGGAAAAGAATTTTGGCCGTCGATCATCGCTCGGGCGGACGAGATCAGTGCCATGTAGTGTTTCAGGCTGAGGTGTCGTGTGTCGTTCAATTTTGATCGAACGGTCGAAGATTATTTAGATCCGGTGCGTCGATCTGAAACGGACGGCTCCGGTCGCGTATGGGTTCATAAAGATGGAGATCTAATCCTGGCGGTCTGATCAGGATCGGATGGCCCGTAGTGCAGCGTACCCCTTCGTGGGTGCATTTTGTTAAAGAGTCCTCGGGAAATAAGAGAATCAACCCGCCGTCCACCGTAACAGTACACTAAGTCTTAGGAATTCTTCTGGTTTAGCCCCTGTGTTTCTTAGTATTTGAGGCCCAGTCCAGGACCTTATAAAACCAGAGAAAATGATTATTAAATGGATTTTTAATAGGAAAATAATTACTAGAACTTTATAAATTCATAGAAAATTCATACTAACTCCAAATTTATCCATTCCAGTTCCTAAAATTTTGTAATATTGTTCTCTTTCACCTAGAGCCTCTGTTATGTCATGAAAACAGTAAGAAATTTATTTATCACTTAATCCTATTCAAAGCACATAAAACCTTTGAAAATGCATAACTTAAAATCCATAACTCAGAAAATTATGATTCCTGTTCCTAGGATTTTATTTTAATGTGTAGAATATCTCTGTGTATTTTGTTTATATGTTTGGTGTAATGTTAATTTTTCTATATGCACTGTGCTTGTTTGTATTGTGGCGAGTAGAAGAGCCCGTTGCTGAGGAGCCTGGTGAGCAGCAGGTTGAAGTAGCTGAGCAGGAGCTCATTGAAGGCAAGTTGTGCCCTTGACCACTTTTTACCCAATAATGTTCTTTAATATCACTTATCCATGCATAGGTTAATTTTGATGGGACCCAATAGGTCATCCTAGATTGTTTATCTCTTTACCTTGTTCACCCCTGAATCAATTGGGTAGTTTGCTATTGCTTTATATGGTTTTGGGATAATCATTTATTACCTCTATGTTCCAATTCTTGTTGTTATTCTGTTTATGTTCATACTGTTATCATTAATGTTAATTGGAACATAGAGCTTAACTTGAGAACCACGTGCCACCACAAGGGTGGAATGGGACGCCCTTGGCTGACTAATTAGGAAAGCTAGTGGAAGACTACCTTACCCGAAAGGGGCAAGGGCAGTAGGGGAGAGGTCAGTGCGGGGAGGTCCCTGGTTGGTCTTGCTGGGATGGCAGTCAGCCAGGAACCCTTTACTGGATCTTCCCATAAACTGTAGCGGGTTTTCGGAAGCTAGTGGAACTTTGTAAAGGCCTCGTAGTGTTGCCCTGCCGTGCTTCCTAGGTAGAGGTATATGGGGAGTCGCGACCCCTTGGCAGATGGGTAACATGACTTGTGGGTAAAGGGTACAACCTCTGCAGAGTGTAAAACTGGTATACTAGCCGAGCTCGCGGTCATGAGCAGCTCAGGACTCTCTGATGTTTAAATTATGGAACTTAAATTCAATTTTGTCATTTGCATTGCATGGGTTTATTATTAATTTTGTTCTATTACTTTACTTATGGTTTGGTATTTACTTACACTTAGTAAATGCTAATAAAATCTTGACCAACTACTTAAAAGCAATGCTCAGCTTTAACCCCTATCTTTGATTAGCCTTACACATCACATGGACTCACACCTTTGTGAGTTTGTGTCCACTGGTTCCCCACAACTTGTTGAGCTATGATCATGTGTGAGCTCACTCTTGCTGTCTCACACCCCCCCCACAGGAGAAGAACAGGTGGTTTCAAGTGGAGTCAAGTATCGAGGAGTTCGATCTGATCTAGGTGGCGTTTCCCAGTCGACATTGGCGCCGACGATCCTTAGTTCGTTTTATCTTTATTATTTTATTTTGTAATAAGTCTTCCGCTATGTAATAAATACTCTGATGTTTTATGACATTTATCTCTATACACTCTGTTATTGTATATGTTGTCTTCTTGGCGCATGTATGAGATGCACCCGGCTTTGTTCCTTAAAACCGGGTGTTACAGAAGTGGTATCAGAGGAAATGTTGACTGTAGGACGAGACCTAGATAGACTGGACAAACCCTTACCTACTTATCTCATTCTGATTCATTCTACACTCACCTTACTCTGATTCTTTCTACACTTATCTTGATCCTGTCTCACCTTCTACTGTTCTACTCTGATCATCCTTACCTTTTCTACTCTGAGACAAGATGGATTTCAAACCTTGGAATCCCTACCCCTACGACATTTTTAAGAGATAGGAGGCCTAAGACAAAAATTAAAACTATTTTCTCTATTAGAAATGTTGGTTGATTGTTCTGATGATCAATGCCTGATTTGCTTCTTTGATTGATTGAGATATTATATATGGACATTTTAGCATGTACCACTATAAGGTACTGTATTAGCTTTAGTAGGTGACACACTAATCTACTTAGCTAATAAGTCCCCCGCAGTAACATTCCTCATAATTACTCGCCTTGTCTACAACTCTTTCTTTCTTACCCTGTATTTCTAACCCAGATGGACTACCCCTATACTGTTAGAAGAGAGCACTATAGACGTGATCCTTGGTATGTCATGGTTAAGAAAGGCAAAGGCAGTATATACACTTTGCTAAGGGAACCGTAGAATTCACCAGTTCCAAAGGACAAAGATTTGAAGTTGAAGTTGCAGTAACTACCACTACCAGACGTGTGGCATTCTTCAAAGATGAGGAGTTGGTTGGAAACAACATCCGTGTGGTTTGAGATTTTTTTTTTCGGATGTCGTTCCAGGGGAGTTACCAGGGATGCCACCAGATAGGGAAGTTGAGTTTGCTATTGATCTCTTATCTGGAACTGCCCCTATTTCTAAAGGACCATACAAGATGTCTGTAGAAGAATTAAAATAATTTAAGAAGCAATTAACAGAGTTACAAGAGACTGAGTACATTCGTTCGGATTCTTCACTTTGTGGAGCGTCGGTTCTATTTGTACAGAAGAAAGAAGGAGCATAAGGGATGTACGTGGATTAAAGGTCCCTTAATGATGTCACTGTGAAGAACAAGTTTCGGTTACCCCGCATTAAGGATTTATTTAATCGGATGAGAGGAGCCAGGGTACTCTCAAAGATCGACCTCCGATCGGGATACCATCAGATGAAGACTGGACCATCAGATATTCCTAAGACGGCTTTCTCGACTCGATATGGATTATATGAGATCATCGTTATGTCGTTTGGATTAATTAATGCACCAGCTTATTTTATGGATTTGATGAATAAGATGTTTTTGGAGTATTTGGACAGATTCGTCGTGGTGTTCATCGACGATATTCTTATCTATTCCAAGAATGAGAGTGACCATGAAAAACATCTAAGGTTGGTGCTACAGAAGCTTTAAGATAATCAACTCTACGCCAAGTATAATAAATGCGAGTTTTGGATTGGCGAGGTGCCATTTCTTGGACATATCATTTCTAATGGAGGAATATCAGTGGATTCTGCTAAAGTCAAGGAGATAGTGGTGTGGAGCATACCCACTACAGTGACTGAGATTCGGAGTTTCTTGGGATTAGCAGAATATTATCGAAGATTTACTGAAGGATTTTCTAAGATTGCTAAGTCTATCACCTCACTTCTGGAGAAGGAAGAGAATTTAAATGGGACGAGAAGTGCCAAGTATATACGGATCATAAGAGTTTGAAGTATATATTCACTCAGAAGGATCTCAACCTTAGGTAATGTCGTTGGTTGGAGCTTATTAAGGATTATGATTTGGAAATTCACTATCACCCAGGCAAGGCAAATTTGGTTACAGATGCCTTGAGTCGAAAGGAGCATGTTCATTTAGCTGTTGTTGCCCAGCTACCCGATGAGATTGTTGAGGACTTCAGGAGACTTAACCGGGGGATAGTTACTCACACTAAAGGAGTTATTATTGATGTGGAAACTACTTTGGAGCAAGAGATCCGCAAAGGATAAATTGGTGATGCTAAGACACAAGAGATTAAGGATCTGATTACCGAAGATCGAGTTCCGGAATTCACGGAAGATGAGCAAGGCACAATATGGTTCAAGGACAAGATATGTGTCCCCGAGATTGAAAGCCTTCGTGAGACTATTAAAAAGGAGGCCCATGACTTGGATTATTCTATTCATCCTGGTAGCACTAAGATGTATCAGGATTTGAAGCAGAAGTACTGGTGGTATGGATTGAAGAGAGATGTGGCTACAGATGTGGCTATGTGCGAGGTGTGTCAAAGAGTTAAGGCTGAACACGAGAGGCCAGCTGGACTATTATACCCACTGAAGATACCCGAGTGGAAGTGGGAAAAGATTGGTATGGACTTCATGACTGGATTGCCTCGCGCCCGAGAGGATGAGATTCTATATGAGTTATGGTGGATAGACTGACCAAAGTGGTTCATTTCATTCCGGTCAAGACTACTTATAAGGGATCTCAATTGGTAGAGTTATATATGGCTTGGATTGTGTCTTTACATGGTGTACCGAAGAAGATCGTTTTGGATAGAGGATCACAGTTTACCTCAAGGTTTTGGAAAAGTTTTCATGAGAAAATGGATATGAAGTTGAATTTTAGTTTGGCCTACCATCCTCAGACTGATGGACAGACTGAAAGGACTAATCATGTATTGGAATACATGTTGAGAGCTTGTATCCTTCAGCCTGGTAGTAGTTGGGACAAGAGTCTACCTTATGCTGAGTTCTCTTATAATAATAATTACCAGGCCAGTCTAAAGATGTCACCTTTTGAAGCTTTATATGGGAGGAAGTGCAGGACTCCTCTATATTGGGTCAGACTAGAGGAAGACAGTTCTTTGGACCTAAACTTATTAAAGAAGCAGAAGAACAAGTTCGTATAATTCGAGAGAATTTGAGAGTGGCTCAAACCAGGCAAAAGATCTATGCTGATAATAGAAGGAGACCATTGGAATTTGAGGAAGGTGATCATGTGTGCCTCACGGTGTCACCACTTTGTGGAATGAGGAGATTTAAAGTCAAGGGTAAATTGTCCCCTCGCTTTATTGGACCATTCAGAGTTTTTAGGCAAGTTGGAGAGATGGCCTATCAACTAGAGCTACAGGATAATCTATCTGATGTACATAACGTATTCCATGTGTTCTACAACTTAAGAAGTGTCTCCGTGTTCCCGAGGAACAGTTACCCATGGAAGCGCTCAGTGTTCAATGAGATTTGACTTACACGAAGTACCCGATCAAGATTTTGGATACATTGACTCGAGTTACAAGAAATAAGGTGATAAAGATATGCAAAGTTCAATGGAGTCACCACAGTGAAGATGAAGCAACTTGGGAAAGAGAAGAAGAGCTTCGCATAGATTTTTCCCACCTTTTCCTTTGTTCTTCCTAAATCTCGAGGACGAGATTATTTTTAAGGGGGGTAGGATTTGTGACACCCACTTTGTAATTTGCTAAGAATAATACTAGTAGAGAAAAAAAAATTCTCTTCATGTGAGTTTGATCTTTATGCACCATCATATGAGAACACCATGTCCAAGAACAATTAATAAAAAGATATGCTACTAAATTGTTGCATCATGCTGAATATTTTATTTTTGTGTGCATTTTGTGACAAGAAAAATATTAAGTCCAAAGTGGAATTTAAGATCTAAAAGGAATTCGAGAATATAGAAAAGAGAGAAAGAATATTAGATAATACAAAACAAATATATAAATAAATAGAATCCATCTCACCATGACATGTTTGAATCATAACTCCAAAAGTTGAGTACAAATTAGCCACAAAATTAGAAATTCAAAATTTGGTTTTCAAAATCAGCAAAAAGAAAGGAAAATAAAACATAAAAGAAAAACAAACCTAACTGGGCCGCCAGGGGTATATTTGGCCCACTACTTTGTTCTCCTCGCGCGCTCCCAGCCCAGACCAAAGCATGCGTCACCTACATGTGGGCCCCCCCGGTCGGATCCCACTCGCGCGCGCCTGCCTTGCTCCGCCGTTACGCTCACCGATTTGTGGGACCCGGTTGTCAGTTCTTTCCCCTATCCTCGCGTAACAGGATCGCGTTAGCTCCGCGCCGTTGCCGCCTTCTACGCGCGACCACAGCTGGGTCTTCCTTCCCTCCGCGCGACTCGCTCGTGCGCACTCCAGTCGTAGGGAGTTACGGACCTGCGGTTTGCTCGGCGCCAGCTTCGTCGACCGAATGGCTGCTGCGCTTCATCACATCGCACATAAAACGCGCCCCGTACCTTCTCCTCTGCCCTCTCCTCAAATCCGGTCGCGCGCGTCTCCTCCGTATTGTGCCCTGCGTTTGCTCTGCCCGCTTGGTTTGCCGCAGCACCCCGCGGGTGGGGGCATCGGGGTCAGCCACATGGTGAAGCATCGCCGGGGCAATTCCTCGCTGTTGCGGAGCTCGGTTTCCGCCGTTCGTCGTCAGTGTTGTCATGTGGTCCGCAGATTGTCCTCAGGGCTCCGCGGCGCGTCGGGTGTGGCGTGCGCATGCCGTCCCGGCCGAACCATTGTTCTGGGGCTCATGAATTGATCACCGCTGTCCCCGGAAGTACCACGGACGCGGCTCGCCGTGGGCAGGACTGCTCCAGCGTCGGGATTTGGTATGGTTCCTCACCTCGTTACCACTTGACTTCCCCGATCACGCACTATCAATTTGACTCGCCTTAGAGATTTGGGGCGATAGTAATTTTTCACCGGAGTTGGATAGCGCCGGCGATTGTCGCGTCGCTTTAGTGGGCGGCGCCGCCGTGAGCGGGTGGGGAAAAGAATTTTGGCCGTCGATCATCGCTCGGGCGGACGAGATCAGTGCCATGTAGTGTTTCAGGCTGAGGTGTCGTGTGTCGTTCAATTTTGATCGAACGGTCGAAGATTATTTAGATCCGGTGCGTCGATCTGAAACGGACGGCTCCGGTCGCGTATGGGTTCATAAAGATGGAGATCTAATCCTGGCGGTCTGATCAGGATCGGATGGCCCGTAGTGCAGCGTACCCCTTCGTGGGTGCATTTTGTTAAAGAGTCCTCGGGAAATAAGAGAATCAACCCGCCGTCCACCGTAACAGTACACTAAGTCTTAGGAATTCTTCTGGTTTAGCCCCTGTGTTTCTTAGTATTTGAGGCCCAGTCCAGGACCTTATAAAACCAGAGAAAATGATTATTAAATGGATTTTTAATAGGAAAATAATTACTAGAACTTTATAAATTCATAGAAAATTCATACTAACTCTAAATTTATCCATTCCAGTTCCTAAAATTTTGTAATATTGTTCTCTTTCACCTAGAGCCTCTGTTATGTCATGAAAACAGTAAGAAATTTATTTATCACTTAATCCTATTCAAAGCACATAAAACCTTTGAAAATGCATAACTTAAAATCCATAACTCAGAAAATTATGATTCCTGTTCCTAGGATTTTATTTTAATGTGTAGAATATCTCTGTGTATTTTGTTTATATGTTTGGTGTAATGTTAATTTTTCTATATGCACTGTGCTTGTTTGTATTGTGGCGAGTAGAAGAGCCCGTTGCTGAGGAGCCTGGTGAGCAGCAGGTTGAAGTAGCTGAGCAGGAGCTCATTGAAGGCAAGTTGTGCCCTTGACCACTTTTTACCCAATAATGTTCTTTAATATCACTTATCCATGCATAGGTTAATTTTGATGGGACCCAATAGGTCATCCTAGATTGTTTATCTCTTTACCTTGTTCACCCCTGAATCAATTGGGTAGTTTGCTATTGCTTTATATGGTTTTGGGATAATCATTTATTACCTCTATGTTCCAATTCTTGTTGTTATTCTGTTTATGTTCATACTGTTATCATTAATGTTAATTGGAACATAGAGCTTAACTTGAGAACCACGTGCCACCACAAGGGTGGAATGGGACGCCCTTGGCTGACTAATTAGGAAAGCTAGTGGAAGACTACCTTACCCGAAAGGGGCAAGGGCAGTAGGGGAGAGGTCAGTGCGGGGAGGTCCCTGGTTGGTCTTGCTGGGATGGCAGTCAGCCAGGAACCCTTTACTGGATCTTCCCATAAACTGTAGCGGGTTTTCGGAAGCTAGTGGAACTTTGTAAAGGCCTCGTAGTGTTGCCCTGCCGTGCTTCCTAGGTAGAGGTATATGGGGAGTCGCGACCCCTTGGCAGATGGGTAACATGACTTGTGGGTAAAGGGTACAACCTCTGCAGAGTGTAAAACTGGTATACTAGCCGAGCTCGCGGTCATGAGCAGCTCAGGACTCTCTGATGTTTAAATTATGGAACTTAAATTCAATTTTGTCATTTGCATTGCATGGGTTTATTATTAATTTTGTTCTATTACTTTACTTATGGTTTGGTATTTACTTACACTTAGTAAATGCTAATAAAATCTTGACCAACTACTTAAAAGCAATGCTCAGCTTTAACCCCTATCTTTGATTAGCCTTACACATCACATGGACTCACACCTTTGTGAGTTTGTGTCCACTGGTTCCCCACAACTTGTTGAGCTATGATCATGTGTGAGCTCACTCTTGCTGTCTCACACCCCCCCCCCACAGGAGAAGAACAGGTGGTTTCAAGTGGAGTCAAGTATCGAGGAGTTCGATCTGATCTAGGTGGCGTTTCCCAGTCGACATTGGCGCCGACGATCCTTAGTTCGTTTTATCTTTATTATTTTATTTTGTAATAAGTCTTCCGCTATGTAATAAATACTCTGATGTTTTATGACATTTATATCTATACACTCTGTTATTGTATATGTTGTCTTCTTGGCGCATGTATGAGATGCACCCGGCTTTGTTCCTTAAAACCGGGTGTTACAGAAGTGGTATCAGAGGAAATGTTGACTGTAGGACGAGACCTAGATAGACTGGACAAACCCTTACCTACTTATCTCATTCTGATTCATTCTACACTCACCTTACTCTGATTCTTTCTACACTTATCTTGATCCTGTCTCACCTTCTACTGTTCTACTCTGATCATCCTTACCTTTTATACTCTGAGACAAGATGGATTTCAAACCTTGGAATCCCTACCCCTACGACATTTTTAAGAGATAGGAGGGCAACAATTTAGTAGCATATCTTTTTATTAATTGTTCTTGGACATGGTGTTCTCATATGATGGTGCATAAAGATCAAACTCACATGAAGAGAATTTTTTTTTCTCTACTAGTATTATTCTTAGCAAATTACAAAGTGGGTGTCACACGCGTCTTCCTCGTCGGTGATCTCGGCGTCCGTGCAACGACCGTGGGGTGTTATTGGAGTATAAGTGCGAGGCCTCAGACCTTCTTCTTCCCTATCTCCCTACTATCGCGACCACTGCCGTAACACCGAGAGAGAGGAAGGAGAGGAGCGCGGCCGCCGCACCCGAAATCGGGTATCACCGGCGGTCTGGGTTCGAGTGTGACCTCGGCGAGTTGGTCGTTGTGCGGGGATTGCAAGTGTGTGTCTTCTCGTGCACGGAAGGCACCGGCCGCCTCGGAATTTCTCACCGGATTTTGCTCTCCGCGACCGTCCGCCTCGCGCCGTGGTCGGGCTTCTGTGCTTCGCCCCTAACAGTAAGGTACGTCTCAATGTATTCGCCATCCCCTAGGCATCGTGTAGCAGTCTTTAATTGAGTTTTAGGGCACTGGAACACTTGATTGGAATTTCCCCGGCGAGGTTCGCCGTGAATGGTGGGCGGCGCCGCCGTCGATAGCGGCGATTTGGGGGAGACGGCCGCGGACCGTTGGATCCAGCGTGTGCGGCTCGGATTAGATAGGAGATACCCTTTCGCGTTGAGTGATTCGGACCGTTCATTTGGATCGGACGGGTGGAAACAAATCTAGGTTAATAAAATCCTCCCCGTCACTTTTGCATCCAACGGATCTCATTGCGTACCGCTTCGAGATCGCGTCGTTCTAATCCAGACCCTAGATCTGGGATCGGACGGCCAGAATACCACCGTACCCCTTCGGCCGGGTAAATTTGCTAAAGAGACCCCGCACTTCATAAGAATCAACCCGCCATCCACATTTCCTATTCTCTGTGTCTCGGTTATCTTGCACAGAGACCCCTGCGCTTTCTAGAATTCGAGGCCCAGTCCAGAGACGTTTAAAAACAGAGAAATAATATTAGAAATTCATTTTTAATACAAAAACAAATCTAGAAACTTGTAAAATTCATAGAAATTTCATTTTTGGTCCAAATTGAACCATTCCAATTTCTAAAATTTTGTAATAATATTCTTTATCATTTAGTATCACTGTTTTGACATGAACTCAGTTAGAAAATTAATTTATCATCTAATCCTATTATAATCACCTTAAATCTTAGGAAATTCATAACTTGAATTCTATAACTCCAAATTCAGTGATTCCAGTTCCTATGGTTTCATTTTAATGTGTAGATTTTTACTGTATATTTTATTTGCATGTTTGATGTGATGTTAATTTATGCTATACTATGTATGTATTGTGTTCATGCGAGTAGACGAGCAAGCTACTGTGGATTCTGAGGTTCAACAAGTAGAAGTAGCTGAGCAGGAGCTCATTACAGGCAAGTTGTGCCCTTGATCACTTACTTTTCCCAGCCATGTTCTTATTAATTTTAATGGTCTGCATAGGTTAATTTTGATGGGATCCTTTATGTACCCCAGTTTTGATTACCTCCATACCTTGTTCACCCCTGGAATATTTTTGGGTAGTACTTGCTATTGCTTTATGTGGATTGGGTATGGAGATACACTATTCATGATTATTCTGTTATTTTTCTTGTTATTATTGCTATTCATGTTAAGATCATTAAATTAATGGGAACATGGAGCGACCACCCGGGAAAACAGTGCTACCACAAGGGTTTAATGGGACGCCCTTGGCTGACTAATTAGGAAAGCTAGTGGAAGACTACCTTACCCGAAAGGGGCAAGGGCAGTAGGGGAGTGGTCAGTGTAGGGAGGTCCCTGGTTGATTTTGCTGCGATGGCGGTCAGCCAGGAACCCTGCATTGGAACTTCCTATAAACTGTAGCGGGTTTTCGGAAGCTAGTGGAACTTTGTAAAGGCCTCGTAGTGGATCCCTAGCCATTCACCTCGGTAGTGTCTAAGGGCCTTGCAAACCCTGGCGACATGGGATACACGACTTGTGGGTAAAGATGCGCAACCTCTGCAGAGTGTAAAACTAGTATACTAGCCGTGCTCACGGTCAAGAGCGGCTCGGACCCTCACATGATTAACTATGGAACTTAAATTTAATTTGACATTTGCATCGCATTTGGGATTATTTTACTATTACTGTTCTTTATTATTATTAAGGTTTGGTATTTACTTACACTTAGTAATTGCTAATAAAATTTTGACCAACTTATAAAAGCAATGCTCAGCCTCAGCCTTTATTTTATTGATCAGCCTTACACTTCATGAACTCCCACCTTTGGTGAGTTCATGCCACATTATTCCCCACGACTTGTTGAGCTATGAACGTATGTGAGCTCACTCTTGCTGTCTCACACCCCCCCACAGGAGAAGAACAGGTGGTTGAAGAGGAGCCGCCTAACACTGAGGAGTTCGATCTGATCTAGGTGGCGTTTCTCAGTCGACATTGGCGCCGACGATCCTTAGTTCGTTTTATATTTATCTTTATTTTGTAATAAGTCTTCCGCTATGTAATAAATACTCTGATGTTTTATGACATTTATCTCTATACACTCTGTTATTATATATGTTGTCTTCTTTGGCGCATGTATGAGATGCAGCCCGGCTTTGTTCTTTAAAACCGGGTGTTACAGAAGTGGTATCAGAGGAAATGTTGACTGTAGGACGAAACCTAGATAGACTGGACAAACCCTTACCTACTTATCTCATTCTGATTCATTCTACACTCACCTTACTCTGATTCTTTCTACACTTATCTTGATCCTGTCTCACCTTCTACTGTTCTACTCTGATCATTCTTACCTTTTCTACTCTGAGACAAGATGGATTTCACACCTTGGAATCCCTACCCCTATGACATTCTGAAGAGTTAGGGAACCCAAAACAAAAGTTAAAACTATTTTCTTAAAAAAAAATGTTGGTTGATTGTGCTGATGCTAAATGTCTGATTTGCTTCTTCGATTGATTGAATTATTATAGATGGACATCTTAGCATGTACCAACATAAGGTATTGAATTAGCTATAGTAGGTGAAATATTAATCTGCTTAGTTAATAAATCCCCCAAAGTAACATGATTGTAATTACTGCCTTGTCCACTGCTCTTTCTTACCATATGTATCTAACTCAGATGGTCAATACCAGGAGGGGTGGTGGAATTGATTTGCCTCCTAACCGACACACTCGAAGAATTTATAGACAACCTCAGCCACAACCTGCAGAGATGAATCCTCCTAATCCTCCACCAGGCGGAGTTGACCCACTAGTTGCTGCTCAGATGGCGGTGATGCAGCAAATGGCGGACACTATGGCTGACATGCGTGCCCAGATGCAGCAAGAACGCCAAGAGATGCGACAGGAAAGAGAAGACATACGCCAGGAGTTGCGCCAGGAGCGAGATGAGATACGCCAAGAAAGGAGGGCGCAACAACAACAGCTACAACAACAGCTTCAACAACAGCAGCAACAACAACAAGTACCACTGCCTCCACCACCACCACCAGTTCCACCTCGTGATAAGCACCGAGAGTTCATGACCCATAAGCCACCTACATTTGCAAGTTCGCCAGATCCACTTGATGCAGATGATTGGCTGAAAGCAATTGAGAAGATGCTCAACATTGCACAATGCACTGACCGGGAGAAGGTTTTATATGCTTCTGGACGTCTGACTGGTCCTGCTGCTGACTGGTGGGATTCTTATACTGCTGCCCATGATGCTGCGGATACTATTACTTGGGCAGAGTTCAGTACGCAGTTCAGGAACTACCATATTCCGGCTGGGATGATAAAGATCAAGAAGAAGGAGTTTCTGTCACTGAAGCAAGGAAGTATGTCAGTCAGCGAGTACCGCGACAAGTTTATTCAGCTATCCAGATATGCCCCTGAACAAGTTGCTGAAGACGAGAGGAAGCAGGAGCATTTCATTGAAGGACTTAATGGACCACTGCAGTATGCTCTAGTGGCACACACATTTCCATCATTTCAGAGACTGTTGGATAAGGCTCTTGCTATTGAACACAAGCGTGTTCAACTGGGCGATTTGAAGAGGAAGGCTATCTCATAGGGACAGGGTAGCAGCAGTGTTCGTCCTCGCTACAGTTCACCACAGGGTACACCGACCCGACCAGGAGGACCATGCCCAGTTCAGCAATCACCACTGAGGACTCCACCTCCTCGACAGGCTACTCCCACGGGCACCCCGACGAAGTTTGCAGGACAGAGTCCGGGCACTCAATGTTTCAAGTGTGGGAAGATTGGTCATTATGCAAATGTCTGCCCACAGAGGATTGCTACTACTCCAGTTCAGAACAAGCAACAGACCCCTGGCAAGGGATATTCTATAGCCAGGGTGAATCAAGTCAGCGTTGATGATACTCCTGATGGTGGGGACCTCGTAATTGGTATGTTTTATGTTAATACAATTCCTGCAACAATATTATTTGATTCTGGTGCTACACATTCATTCATGTCTGCTAGATATGCCAACACAAATGAAATACCACTGCTAAATATGAGAAAACCCCTGATAGTAATTACACCTAAAGGGCCTGTTGAGGCGAATCAAATGACACGTAGATTGACATTAACCATTATGGGTAGAGAATTTGGAGCTACTGCTATAATATTAGAGTCAAGCAGTATAGATCTGATCCTTGGTATGTCATGGCTAAGAAAGGCAAAGGCCGTTATAGCATGTGGTAGAGGTACCATAGAACTCACTACCACTAAAGGAGAAAGATTTCAAGTTAATATTGCAGTAACCTCCTCATCCATGCGTGCAATGTTCTTTATGCCTGAGGAGTTTGTTGGTGACAACATCCGGGTGGTTAGAGATTTTCTGGATGTCTTTCCAGAGGAGTTACCAGGGATGCCACCTGATAGAGAAGTTGAGTTTGTTATTGATCTCCTACCTGGAACCGCCCCTATTTCTAAACGGCCATATAGAATGTCCGTAGAAGAGTTGAAGGAACTTAAGAAGCAGTTGACGGAGTTACAAGAGGCTGGTTACATTCGTCCAAGTTCCTCACCTTGGGGAGCACCGGTGTTATTCGTGCAGAAGAAGGATGGATCGCAACGGATGTGTGTGGATTATAGATCTCTTAATGATGTCACGGTGAAGAATAAGTATCCGTTGCCCCGTATTGAGGATTTATTTGATCAGATGAGGGGTGCTAGGGTGTTCTCGAAGATTGATCTCCGATCGGGGTACCATCAGATGAGGATTAGACCATCGGATATTCCCAAGACAGCATTCTCGACTCGATATGGATTATATGAGTTTACTGTTATGTCATTTGGATTAACCAATGCACCGGCTTATTTCATGAATTTGATGAACAAAGTGTTTATGGATTATTTGGACAGATTCGTCGTGGTGTTTATCGACGATATTCTTATCTATTCTAAGAATGAAAGTGATCATGAACTACATCTAAGGTTGGTGCTACAGAAGTTACGAGATAATCAACTCTACGCTAAGTTCAGCAAGTGCGAGTTTTGGATTGACAAGGTGCCATTCCTTGGTCATATTATTTCTAATGGAGGAATAGCAGTGGATCCTGCTAAGGTGAAGGAGATTATGGAGTGGAGAGTGCCCACTACAGTTACTGAGATTCGGAGTTTCTTGGGACTCGCAGGATATTATCGGAGATTTATTGAAGGGTTCTCTAAGATTGCCAAGCCTATGACATCGCTTTTGGACAAAGGAAGAGAATTCAAGTGGGATGAGAAATGCCAAGAGAGCTTTGATCAATTGAAGGAGAGATTGATGTCACCTCCAGTATTGATTATGCCGGATCTGTAGAAGGGATTTGATATTTATTGTGATGCATGTGGCCAAGGACTTGGATGTGTGCTTATGCAAGATGGTCATGTGATTGCCTATGCATCTCGTCAGTTGAGGAAGCATGAATTGAACTACCCCACCCATGACTTAGAACTGGCTGCCGTTGTGCATGCACTTAAGATTTGGAGACATTATATCATGGGGACCAAGTGCCAAGTATACACGGATCATAAGAGTTTGTAGTATATATTCACTCAGAAGGATCTCAACCTTAGGCAACGCCGTTGGTTGGAGCTCATTAAGGATTATGACTTGGAGATTCACTATCACCCAGGCAAGGCGAATTTGGTTGCAGATGCCTTGAGTCGGAAGGAGCATGTTCACTCCGCTTTCGTTGTCCAGCTACCTGATGAATTAGCAAAAGACTTTGAGAGGCTCAACCTGGGAATTGTTACACATACGGAAGGAGTGACTATTGAATTGGAACCTACCTTGGAGCAAGAAATTCGTAAAGGTCAGGTTGGTGATGCCAAAATCCAGGAGATCAAGGATCTGATAACAGAGGGTAGAGGCCCAGAGTTCACGGAGGATGAGCAAGGCACGATATGGTTCAAGAATCGGATCTGTGTTCCCGATATTGAAAGTCTTCGGGAAACCATATTGAAGGAAGCACATGACTCAATTTATTCTATCCATCCTGGGAGTACTAAGATGTATCAGGATTTGAAGCAAAAGTATTGGTGGTATGGACTAAAGAGAGATGTGGCTGCACATGTGGCTATGTGCGATGTATGCCAAAGAGTTAAGGCTGAACACCAGAGGCCAGCCGGACTATTGCACCCACTGAAGATACCTGAGTGGAAATGGGAAGAGATTGGCATGGACTTCATTGTTGGATTACCCCGCACGTCTGCTGGATATGATTCCATATGGGTGATTGTGGACAGGCTAACTAAAGTAGCCCACTTTATTCCAGTGAAGACCACGTATTCAGGAGCCAAGTTGGCAGAGTTGTACATGGCACGGATTGTATGCCTGCATGGTGTACCAAAGAAGATTGTGTCAGACCGGGGATCACAGTTTACCTCTCGATATTGGAAGAAGTTGCACGAGTCATTGGATACAAGATTGAATTTTAGTTCGGCTTACCATCCCCAGACTGATGGGCAGACTGAGAGGACTAACCAAGTGCTTGAAGATATGTTAAGAGCTTGTGCTCTTAAACATGGTGGAAGTTGGGATAAGAGTCTACCGTATGCGGAGTTCTCTTATAATAATAGCTATCAGGCCAGTTTGAAGATGTCACCGTTTGAGGCTTTGTATGGCAGAAACTGCAGGACTCCCTTGTATTGGAATCAAACTGGTGAAAGACAGTTGTTTGGGCCTGAGATTATACAAGAAGCAGAGGAACAAGTCCAACAGATCAGGGAGAATTTGAGAACTGCACAATCCAGGCAGAAAAGTTATGCTGATACCCGGAGAAGAATGCTTGAGTTTAAGGAGGGAGATTATGTCTATTTGAAGGTATCACCACTCCGGGGTATGAGAAGATTCAAAGTCAAAGGAAAGTTGTCCCCTCGCTTTATTGGACCCTTTTTAATCTTAAAGCGAGTGGGAGAGGTTGCATATCAATTGGAGTTACCGGATCATCTCGCGGATGTTCATGATGTATTTCATGTATCTCAGCTGAAGAAATGTCTCAGGGTGCCTGAAGAACAGTTACCAATGGAAGACCTTAGTGTTCAAGAGGACTTGACTTATGCTGAGTACCCCATCAAGATTTTGGATACTTTGACTCGAGTTACGAGAAATAAGGTTATAAAGATGTGTAAAGTTCAATGGAGCCACCACGGTGAAGATGAAGCAACTTGGGAAAGAGAAGAAGAGCTTCGTATAGATTTTCCCCACCTTTTCCCTAGATCTTCTTAAATCTCGAGGACAAGATTATTTTTAAGGGGGGTAGGATTTGTAATACTCAAATTTGTATACAAAGGAATATAGTGGGTTTCCACATTTTGTGTGTCTCATATGCATCATAAAAAGAGCACCTATGTAATTGAGAGTGACTAAATAAAACAATTATTCTAAAATAAAGAAAAAAGTGCATTTGTTGGAGTTTTTATGTTTGTGCATTAAATAAAAATAACAATAATATAAAATGACTAGGAATTGGATTAAGCCCTACATTGGAAACTAGGGTTTAAAAAGGAAGAAGAGAAATGATATGAAAATAAAAATAATATAAATATATTTCTAGAATTTGTACTTATCATTTCATAATATGATTTGATAACAAATTTGTACAAGGTTTGAAGCTAAATTTGAATTCAAACTAAAAACATTAGAAATGAAGAAAATAGAAGGAAAAAAAGAAAAGGAAAAAGAATAAAAGCTTACCTGGGCCGGCTAACCTCAATTCGGCCCAATACCCGTTTCATTCCGCGCGGCCCAGTCCGATATCCTCCGCGCGCACCTTCAGCCCTGGGTGACCGACAGGGTGCCCCCACTGTCAGCCTCGCCCGCCTCCTCCACACGCGCGCGGCCGACTTTCCCTCTCACTGCCGCTGGGCCTTAGCTGTCAGGAGCTCAACGAATCTCACCGCGCGGACCGCGCCCACCCCGCGTCTTCCTCGCCGGTGATCTCGGCGTCCGTGCAACGACCGTGGGGTGTTATTGGAGTATAAGTGCGAGGCCTCAGACCTTCTTCTTCCCTATCTCCCTACTATCGCGACCACTGCCGTAACACCGAGAGAGAGGAAGGAGAGGAGCGCGGCCGCCGCACCCGAAATCGGGTATCACCGGCGGTCTGGGTTCGAGTGTGACCTCGGCGAGTTGGTCGTTGTGCGGGGATTGCAAGTGTGTGTCTTCTCGTGCACGGAAGGCACCGGCCGCCTCGGAATTTCTCACCGGATTTTGCTCTCCGTGACCGTCCGCCTCGCGCCGTGGTCGGGCTTCTGTGCTTCGCCCCTAACAGTAAGGTACGTCTCAATGTATTCGCCATCCCCTAGGCATCGTGTAGCAGTCTTTAATTGAGTTTTAGAGCACTGGAACACTTGATTGGAATTTCCCCGGCGAGGTTCGCCGTGAATGGTGGGCGGCGCCGCCGTCGATAGCGGCGATTTGGGGGAGACGGCCGCGGACCGTTGGATCCAGCGTGTGCGGCTCGGATTAGATAGGAGATACCCTTTCGCGTTGAGTGATTCGGACCGTTCATTTGGATCGGACGGGTGGAAACAAATCTAGGTTAATAAAATCCTCCCCGTCACTTTTGCATCCAACGGATCTCATTGCGTACCGCTTCGAGATCGCGTCGTTCTAATCCAGACCCTAGATCTAGGATCGGACGGCCAGAATACCACCGTACCCCTTCGGCCGGGTAAATTTGCTAAAGAGACCCCGCACTTCATAAGAATCAACCCGCCATCCACATTTCCTATTCTCTGTGTCTCGGTTATCTTGCACAGAGACCCCTGCGCTTTCTAGAATTCGAGGCCCAGTCCAGAGACGTTTAAAAACAGAGAAATAATATTAGAAATTCATTTTTAATACAAAAACAAATCTAGAAACTTGTAAAATTCATAGAAATTTCATTTTTGGTCCAAATTGAACCATTCCAATTTCTAAAATTTTGTAATAATATTCTTTATCATTTAGTATCACTGTTTTGACATGAACTCAGTTAGAAAATTAATTTATCATCTAATCCTATTATAATCACCTTAAATCTTAGGAAATTCATAACTTGAATTCTATAACTCCAAATTCAGTGATTCCAGTTCCTATGGTTTCATTTTAATGTGTAGATTTTTACTGTATATTTTATTTGCATGTTTGATGTGATGTTAATTTATGCTATACTATGTATGTATTGTGTTGATGCGAGTAGACGAGCAAGCTACTGTGGATTCTAAGGTTCAACAAGTAGAAGTAGCTGAGCAGGAGCTCATTACAGGCAAGTTGTGCCCTTGATCACTTACTTTTCCCAGCCATGTTCTTATTAATTTTAATGGTCTGCATAGGTTAATTTTGATGGGATCCTTTATGTACCCCAGTTTTGATTACCTCCATACCTTGTTCACCCCTGGAATATTTTTGGGTAGTACTTGCTATTGCTTTATGTGGATTAGGTATGGAGATACACTATTCATGATTATTCTGTTATTATCTTGTTATTATTGCTATTCATGTTAAGATCATTAAATTAATGGGAACATGGAGCGACCACCCGGGAAAACAGTGCTACCACAAGGGTTTAATGGGACGCCCTTGGCTGACTAATTAGGAAAGCTAGTGGAAGACTACCTTACCCGAAAGGGGCAAGGGCAGTAGGGGAGTGGTCAGTGTAGGGAGGTCCCTGGTTGATTTTGCTGCGATGGCGGTCAGCCAGGAACCCTGCATTGGAACTTCCTATAAACTGTAGCGGGTTTTCGGAAGCTAGTGGAACTTTGTAAAGGCCTCGTAGTGGATCCCTAGCCATTCACCTCGGTAGTGTCTAAGGGCCTTGCAAACCCTGGCGACATGGGATACACGACTTGTGGGTAAAGATGCGCAACCTCTGCAGAGTGTAAAACTAGTATACTAGCCGTGCTCACGGTCAAGAGCGGCTCGGACCCTCACATGATTAACTATGGAACTTAAATTTAATTTGACATTTGCATCGCATTTGGGATTATTTTACTATTACTGTTCTTTATTATTATTAAGGTTTGGTATTTACTTACACTTAGTAATTGCTAATAAAATTTTGACCAACTTATAAAAGCAATGCTCAGCCTCAGCCTTTATTTTATTGATCAGCCTTACACTTCATGAACTCCCACCTTTGGTGAGTTCATGCCACATTATTCCCCACGACTTGTTGAGCTATGAACGTATGTGAGCTCACTCTTGCTGTCTCACACCCCCCCCCACAGGAGAAGAACAGGTGGTTGAAGAGGAGCCGCCTAACACTGAGGAGTTCGATCTGATCTAGGTGGCGTTTCTCAGTCGACATTGGCGCCGACGATCCTTAGTTCGTTTTATATTTATCTTTATTTTGTAATAAGTCTTCCGCTATGTAATAAATACTCTGATGTTTTATGACATTTATCTCTATACACTCTGTTATTATATATGTTGTCTTCTTTGGCGCATGTATGAGATGCACCCGGCTTTGTTCTTTAAAACCGGGTGTTACAAGACCCTTGGACCGCGTCACCGTCCGAGGCTAGGACAGATCTCGCCAGAGGTGTTGTCGACGCCGAGGGTGCTGCTGCTCCCTTTAGCCGTCAAGATCCGAGCCTGCAGGATCGGATTATCTTGTAGCGTGTGTTTTCTGCGGCCGCCGAGGCCGAAACACACCCTCGCCGTATTGTAAAGCCGTGTCTCCTTTCCTCTTGTTTCGAGTATCTGGACTTTTTTGTCGGTAACAGAACTGTTTGTGCGAGCGAGAGTTGCTTCTCACTGAAGGTGATGAGTGAGGTATCCGTATCCCGGAGGCATAGGAGTCCCTCGGCTCGGTCGGCCTTGCCGCTTACGCGCACTCTTACCCGTCCATGGGGTTCTGTCACCGACGCAGTCGAGAAGGCTCGAAGAACCGCTCTGGCAGAAGAGCTTCTGAACGTGAAGACTTGTTCGGTCCGCGGAATCACTTATCCAAACGTGAATTACTTATGGCAGAAGGTGATGAGTGAGGTATCCGTATGTAACACCCGGATTTTAGGGGTCCAAAACCCGGGCGTAAACATAATCACCAGGTGTGCTGGGACCAAGTCTCACACATATGATGAATAGTGGCACAGGATCGAATGTCACATCTTTATATATAACAGGAGTTCTATACAAAATGAATAATTACATTATAAGGAGACAATGGTCCAGCAACCCAAAGTTGACTGGGAGACGACGACCTAGACCTCTCACGAACTCATCGCAGCATCCTCCATGAGCATCATCCTGCGGTACCTGTTCTTGACCTGTGGGGTGTGTGAGACAGCAAGAGTGAGCTCACATACGTTCATCGCTCAACAAGTTGTGGGGAATAATGTGCATGAACTCGCCAAAGGTGGGAGCTCACGTGAAGTGTAAGGCTTACCAAAGAAGATGGTTAGAGCTAAGCATTGCTTTTAAAGTTGGTCAAAATTTTATTAGCAGTTACTAAGTATAAGTAAATACCAGCCCAATTAAATAGTAGAACAAAAGTAATAACAACATCACCTGCGATGCAATGCATATGACAAATTGAATTTAGTTCCATAAATTAATCATGTGAGGGTCCGAGCTGCTCATGACCGTGAGCACGGCTAGTATACCAGTTTTACACTCTGCAGAGGTTGCGCATCTTTACCCACAAGTCGTGTATCCCATGTCGCCAGGGTTTGCAAGGCCCTTAGACACTACCGAGGTGAATGGCTAGGGATCCACTACGAGGCCTTTACAAAGTTCCACTAGCTTCCGAAAACCCGCTACAGTTTATAGGAAGATCCAGTGCAGGAATCCCTTGCAGGACCGCCATCGTAGCAAAATCCTCCCGAGGGCCTCCCTACACTGACCTCTCCCCTACTGCCCTTGCCCCTTTCGGGTAAGGTAGTCTTCCACTAGCTTTCCTAATTAATCAGCCAAGGGGTCCCATTCCTCCCTTGTGGTAGCACTGTTTTCCCGGGTGGTCGCTCCATGTTCCAATTAACATAATGATCTTATCATGAACAGTAAATAACAACTGATAATAAAAGTATAATCATGAATAAAGTGTATCTTCATACCCAAAACCACATAAAGCACTAGCAAGTACTACCCAAAAAGGTTCAGTGGTAAACAAGGTATAAAGATAATCAAACTAGGGTAACCTATTGGGTCCCATCAAATTAACCTATGCAGATCATTATGATTAATCAGAACATGGCTGGGTAAAAAGAAGTGATCAAGGGCACAACTTGCCTGGGACTTGAGATTCCAGGTACCAGGATGATCTTCAGATGACTCGTGACCTCGCACTAGTCGTAGCAATACAAACAAACAGTGTATAGGCAAAATTAACATTACACCAAACATGTATGCCAAAATACATATTAATAATCTACATATTAAAATAAGATCACAGGAAAAAGAATTATTAATTTTGGAGTTGTAGATTTTAAGTTATGAATTTTCAAAGGTTTTATGTGTTTAAAATGGATTAAGTGAGAGATTAAATTTCTAATTGTTTTCATGACAAAACAGAGGCTCTAGGTGGTAGAGAATAAAATTACAAAATTTTAGAAAGTGGAATGGATTAATTTGGACTTAGTATGCATTTTCTATGAATTAAACAAATTTCTAACAATTATTTATACATAAAAAATCAATTTCTACATTTAATTATTGAGTTTTCTGGGTCTCTGGAGTGGGCGCACTAATACAGAGAAAGCCAGGGGCCTCGGGGCAAAACTTCCCAAGACACAATGTGCTGTTCAGGGTGGACTGCGGGTTGATTTTTAAACACTATGAGGGGTTTTCTGCAAAGTGGATACGCGAAGGGGTACAGGAGGATTCAGACCGTTCAGATCAGATCCAAGGGCCAGGATGATCCCGTCCATTATAAACCCGCGAGCGCTCAGAGCCGTCCGATCTAGAGTCTAGGGTTTAGATTTTATGAAGCCTAACGCATTCCAAACCGTTCGATTAAACCTACGGCCCGGATTGACTCATCCAGGAGGTATCCCCGATTAGATCTACACCGCATATCAACGATCCCACGGACATCTTTCGTCCAACCCACCTTCTAATCCCGACCGATCATCACAGTATCAACGGCGACGGCATTGTCTTCCATCCAACAGCCCAGACGCGGCGGCCAAGTACCACGACCGCGGCGCCGCCGCCACTGGAGTACCATGCTGGCGCGCCCTAGTGCCCTAAACTCGAATCTAACTGGTGCTATGCAAGAAGAAGGGAAGCGCAATGACCCAGATGAGCTCTCACCGGTGATTATGACGTCGTGGAGGCTGGCCACGACGAGGAGTGGTTCTACGGCGGAGCTTCAACTCCAGTGAGGAATTCACTGGTTTCTGGCTGTTCTTCTGACCCCAATCTTCCCTGGTCGTGAACCTTGTTCCGCAGAGAATCACCCCGACCACCGACAGGATGCCGGAACGCGCGTGATCCAAGTACGATGGTAGCTTCCGAGCTGGCGACAATGGTGGCAAGCGCAACCGATGCAGGCGAGAGGGAGGTGCTCGGGTTTTGATGGAGGGGTGCAGAACTTCGGCTTATATATACCACGGCGAAGTCCGTGCGGGTCGCGCGCTCCCGTAGGAAGCCGCAGACCGGGAACTCGCCGCAGATTTCGGCGTTACGGTGAGCCGCCAAGTCCAAGTCCGTTGCGAGATCCGCGTGGAAGATGAATTTTCTGGATGCCGAGACCCACGGTCAGTGAGTTAGTGCATCGGGCCCATGCGGCAGAGGAGCGTTAAGTTCGTTGTGAGGCACGTGCGGCCCCAGCGCAATTCGCGCGGCAGGTTCGGGTGCCCGGAGGTTGAAGGAAGTGCTGACGCAACGGGCCCACACGGGAGTGAGACAGAGCAGGCGCGCGTGAGCAAATAGACTGGCGACGCGGTCCCACAAGTCTGTGGCGCAGTTGGTGTGGCGTGGGGCAGAGGTTCTGGGCCGGCAGGAGTGGAGAAGAAGAGTAATTGGGCCGGTTTTATAGGTTTTGGGCCCAAGTGGCGTTTTCTATTTTCTTTTCCTTTTCTTTTCTTTCCAAATTCAACTTCACTTTCCAATTTAAATTCAAAAGTGTGTGGCAAATTCATATTCACATTAACTGTTCAGTTTGAGCATAATATGTTAATTAATTATTTATTTATAAATTTTATTTTGTTTTGTATAGTATTTTTCTCATTTCTTTCATTCCCAAATTCCAAACTCAATTTACATTCATGCTTAAACCTTGAATTCACAATTCTCTCTTAAATAATACTTTTGAACTTTGAAATTTTATTTATTTATTATTTATTCTTCTTTAATTCTAGTAATAGTGAATGACTTTAATACAATTTCCTTCCTCTTTTCTTTTTGAAGGTAAACATTCAGAGACATGAGAAATCCAAGAAGGTTTCAAAATCCCTAAAGCATGATTCTTAGATTTATTTATTTATTTCATTATTATTATTATTATTGTTTTTTTTCTACCAATGTTTGGGCTTTACAAATCCTACCCCCCTTAAAAATAATCTCGTCCCCGAGATTTGTAAGAAAAGGGATGCATACTCATATTGTTCTCGGAACATATGCACAAACAAAGAAATCTCAGCATGAGGTATAATTCTTTAACAAAACTTAGGGTCAATAGACCTTACTATTATAACTAAAATAGTAATAGTACTAACTAATAGCTAAACTAATATTTAGGTCTTACAAATAGTACAAATATATATATATATATGTATCTATATCTATGTTTATCTCTCTATTCTTGTTGCTCGTTGACTTCTTCACCGACTACTTCGTCTCCAACTGGCTCTTCTTCTTGAATTTCAAGTTCACTGGGTTCAGCTTCTACTTCTGCATGATGGGCATATCCCCGGTTGATAGATAGGGGCTGACTCTTTCCTGCCGAGGCTTGGCCTTGCTTCATTGGAGCTGGTGTAGTGTAGGCAGCTTTGTTGGGACAGTAGTTGGCGTAGTGTCCCGGTTGTCCACACTTGAAGCATGTCCTGATGGCGGTTGTGTTAGGAGCAACAGTTCCTACTGGAGTGCTTGCTTTTGGAGGAGCAGTTGGTATCTGATGAGTTTGTTGTCCAGAACTGCCACTAGTTGGTGTACTTGGAGTGGTAGTATAGCGTGGACGAGAACTACTTCCAGCTTGCCCTTGGTTGACAGCCTTTCTTTTCTCTCCAAATATACTCCTCTTGTTCTCTACAGCAATAGCTTTGTCAAGTAGCCTTTGGAAGGATGGGAATGTGTGCGATACCAGTTGATATTGCAAGGGTCCAATCAATCCGTCCAGAAAGAGCTCCTGCTTTTGCTCATCATCCTCAACATCTCTGGGAGCATATCGAGATAACTGGATGAATTTGTCCCTATATTCACTCACGGACATACATCCTTGCTTGAGGGATAGAAACTCCTTCCTCTTAATCTTCATGAGTCCAGCAGGAATATGGTAATTCCTGAATTGTGTGGAGAATTCTTCCCAGGTAATTGTATCGGCAGCAGCATGAGCTGCACAATACGCATCCCACCAATCCGCAGCGGGACCAGCAAGACGACCCGATGCATAGAGTACTTTCTCTCGGTCTGAGCACTGGGCTATGTTGAGCATCTTCTCTATAGATTTTAACCAGTCATCTGCTTGCAGTGGATCTGCGGAGTTGGAGAAGGTTGGTGGTTTGTGGCTCATGAATTCCCGGTGCTTGTCCCGGGGTGGAACTGGTGGTGGAGGTGGAGGCAATGGCACCTGTTGCTGTTGCTGCTGTTGTTGAAGTTGTCGTTGTAGTTGCTGTTGTTGTACCCTTCTCTCTTGGCGTATCTCTTCCCGTTCTTGGCGCATTTCCCGACGTGCATCCTCTCTTTCCTGGTGCATTTCTTGGCGTTCTTGCTGCATTTGGGTGCGCATATCTGCCATAGTGTCCGCCATTTGCAGCATCATTCTCATTTGAGCTGCGACTAGTGGATCAACTCCGCCTGGTGGAGGATTAGGAGGATTCATCTCTGCTGGCTGTGGTTGGGGTTGTCGATATATCCACCGAGTGTGTCGATTAGCAGGTAAATCAATTCCACCACCCCGCCTGGTATTGACCATCTAAGTTAGAAGCATATGGTAAGATAGTTTTGCAAGGGAATCATTTAGTAGACAGAATGAATAAGCTAATAGTTGGTTATGTACTGAAACTTCTTTGGCAGGGCTGGGCCAGATATTCTATGTCAAGACTAGGGTACTTAGTTGTACGAGGTGAATGTCCAAAGGTAAGATAGAATATGTCAAGATGAGATAGATACATTTTAATGGAGGATAATCTAAGTTGCTTAGTTTTCTTATGAATTCTATTTATGCCTATACGTATATGCAGATGTAATTGTGGGCATCACTCCACAACACATCACACTCAATCAAAAATCCAAATCAGACAAATATCATAAGAACAAACATTCAAGTGCATAGATAACCATAAAATAGTTTTGTTTTTGTTCCTGAGAGTAGGTCTCCTATTCCTAAAGGTCACTTTAGGCACAGGATTTCAAAGTGTGAAATCCACATTTGTCTTTAGAAGGAAAAAGGTAAGAATAATCAGAGTAGAGCGGAATTAGATGAGAAAAGATTAAGAAAAGTTTAGAAAAGAATCAGAGTAGCAAAGGTAAGTAGACAATGGTTGTCCAGTTCTATCTAGGTTTCGTCCTACAGTCAACATTCCTCTGATACCACTTCTGTAACACCCGGATTTTAGGGGTCCAAAACCCGGGCGTAAACATAATCACCAGGTGTGCTGGGACCAAGTCTCACACATATGATGAATAGTGGCACAGGATCGAATGTCACATCTTTATATATAACAGGAGTTCTATACAAAATGAATAATTACATTATAAGGAGACAATGGTCCAGCAACCCAAAGTTGACTGGGAGACGACGACCTAGACCTCTCACGAACTCATCGCAGCATCCTCCATGAGCATCATCCTGCGGTACCTGTTCTTGACCTGTGGGGTGTGTGAGACAGCAAGAGTGAGCTCACATACGTTCATCGCTCAACAAGTTGTGGGGAATAATGTGCATGAACTCGCCAAAGGTGGGAGCTCACGTGAAGTGTAAGGCTTACCAAAGAAGATGGTTAGAGCTAAGCATTGCTTTTAAAGTTGGTCAAAATTTTAGTAGCAGTTACTAAGTATAAGTAAATACCAGCCCAATTAAATAGTAGAACAAAAGTAATAACAACATCACCTGCGATGCAATGCATATGACAAATTGAATTTAGTTCCATAAATTAATCATGTGAGGGTCCGAGCTGCTCATGACCGTGAGCACGGCTAGTATACCAGTTTTACACTCTGCAGAGGTTGCGCATCTTTACCCACAAGTCGTGTATCCCATGTCGCCAGGGTTTGCAAGGCCCTTAGACACTACCGAGGTGAATGGCTAGGGATCCACTACGAGGCCTTTACAAAGTTCCACTAGCTTCCGAAAACCCGCTACAGTTTATAGGAAGATCCAGTGCAGGAATCCCTTGCAGGACCGCCATCGCAGCAAAATCCTCCCGAGAGCCTCCCTACACTGACCTCTCCCCTACTGCCCTTGCCCCTTTCGGGTAAGGTAGTCTTCCACTAGCTTTCCTAATTAATCAGCCAAGGGGTCCCATTCCTCCCTTGTGGTAGCACTGTTTTCCCGGGTGGTCGCTCCATGTTCCAATTAACATAATGATCTTATCATGAACAGTAAATAACAACTGATAATAAAAGTATAATCATGAATAAAGTGTATCTTCATACCCAAAACCACATAAAGCACTAGCAAGTACTACCCAAAAAGGTTCAGTGGTAAACAAGGTATAAAGATAATCAAACTAGGGTAACCTATTGGGTCCCATCAAATTAACCTATGGAGATCATTATGATTAATCAGAACATGGCTGGGTAAAAAGAAGTGATCAAGGGCACAACTTGCCTGGGACTTGAGATTCCAGGTACCAGGATGATCTTCAGATGACTCGTGACCTCGCACTAGTCGTAGCAATACAAACAAACAGTGTATAGGCAAAATTAACATTACACCAAACATGTATGCCAAAATACATATTAATAATCTACATATTAAAATAAGATCACAGGAAAAAGAATTATTAATTTTGGAGTTGTAGATTTTAAGTTATGAATTTTCAAAGGTTTTATGTGTTTAAAATGGATTAAGTGAGATATTAAATTTCTAATTGTTTTCATGACAAAACAGAGGCTCTAGGTGGTAGAGAATAAAATTACAAAATTTTAGAAAGTGGAATGGATTAATTTGGACTTAGTATGCATTTTCTATGAATTAAACAAATTTCTAACAATTATTTATACATAAAAAATCAATTTCTACATTTAATTATTGAGTTTTCTGGGTCTCTGGAGTGGGCGCACTAATACAGAGAAAGCCAGGGGCCTCGGGGCAAAACTTCCCAAGACACAATGTGCTGTTCAGGGTGGACTGCGGGTTGATTTTTAAACACTATGAGGGGTTTTCTGCAAAGTGGATACGCGAAGGGGTACAGGAGGATTCAGACCGTTCAGATCAGATCCAAGGGCCAGGATGATCCCGTCCATTATAAACCCGCGAGCGCTCAGAGCCGTCCGATCTAGAGTCTAGGGTTTAGATTTTATGAAGCCTAACGCATTCCAAACCGTTCGATTAAACCTACGGCCCGGATTGACTCATCCAGGAGGTATCCCCGATTAGATCTACACCGCATATCAACGATCCCACGGACATCTTTCGTCCAACCCACCTTCTAATCCCGACTGATCATCACAGTATCAACGGCGACGGCATTGTCTTCCACCCAACAGCCCAGACGCGGCGGCCAAGTACCACGACCGCGGCGCCGCCGCCACTGGAGTACCATGCTGGCGCGCCCTAGTGCCCTAAACTCGAATCTAACTGGTGCTATGCAAGAAGAAGGGAAGCGCAATGACCCAGATGAGCTCTCACCGGTGATTATGACGTCGTGGAGGCTGGCCACGACGAGGAGTGGTTCTACGGCGGAGCTTCAACTCCAGTGAGGAATTCACTGGTTTCTGGCTGTTCTTCTGACCCCAATCTTCCCTGGTCGTGAACCTTGTTCCGCAGAGAATCACCCCGACCACCGACAGGATGCCGGAACGCGCGTGATCCAAGTACGATGGTAGCTTCCGAGCTGGCGACAATGGTGGCAAGCGCAACCGATGCAGGCGAGAGGGAGGTGCTCGGGTTTTGATGGAGGGGTGCAGAACTTCGGCTTATATATACCACGGCGAAGTCCGTGCGGGTCGCGCGCTCCCGTAGGAAGCCGCAGACCGGGAACTCGCCGCAGATTTCGGCGTTACGGTGAGCCGCCAAGTCCAAGTCCGTTGCGAGATCCGCGTGGAAGATGAATTTTCTGGATGCCGAGACCCACGGTCAGTGAGTTAGTGCATCGGGCCCATGCGGCAGAGGAGCGTTAAGTTCGTTGTGAGGCACGTGCGGCCCCAGCGCAATTCGCGTGGCAGGTTCGGGTGCCCGGAGGTTGAAGGAAGTGCTGACGCAACGGGCCCACACGGGAGTGAGACAGAGCAGGCGCGCGTGAGCAAATAGACTGGCGACGCGGTCCCACAAGTCTGTGGCGCAGTTGGTGTGGCGTGGGGCAGAGGTTCTGGCCGGCAGGAGTGGAGAAGAAGAGTAATTGGGCCGGTTTTATAGGTTTTGGGCCCAAGTGGCGTTTTCTATTTTCTTTTCCTTTTCTTTTCTTTCCAAATTCAACTTCACTTTCCAATTTAAATTCAAAAGTGTGTGGCAAATTCATATTCACATTAACTGTTCAGTTTGAGCATAATATGTTAATTAATTATTTATTTATAAATTTTATTTTGTTTTGTATAGTATTTTTCTCATTTCTTTCATTCCCAAATTCCAAACTCAATTTACATTCATGCTTAAACCTTGAATTCACAATTCTCTCTTAAATAATACTTTTGAACTTTGAAATTTTATTTATTTATTATTTATTCTTCTTTAATTCTAGTAATAGTGAATGACTTTAATACAATTTCCTTCCTCTTTTCTTTTTGAAGGTAAACATTCAGAGACATGAGAAATCCAAGAAGGTTTCAAAATCCCTAAAGCATGATTCTTAGATTTATTTATTTATTTCATTATTATTATTATTATTGTTTTTTTTTCTACCAATGTTTGGGCTTTACACCGTATCCCAGAGGCGTAGGAGTCCCTCGGCTCGGTCAGCCTTGGCTGCTTACGTGTACTCCGTTGTCTTCAGGATCCACTTTCGAAGTAGTCGAAAAGCACGAAAGATATTCCGACAGAAAAGATCTTTTTTCGAGGAAAATTTCGACGCAGAGGGGGTTCCCCCCTTTTAGCCCCCGAGGGAGGGTCGGGCTTTGCCGAGGCAAGGCTGACCCTTCCTTGATGACTAAACTTTGCGTGAGAGCGAGGTATATGAACAACTTGAAAACATCTTAAGGGTAGAAGCGACGTAGCTGTTGGATGTTCCAAGCGTTGCTGTAGACCTCGCCTTGACTGTTGGCCAGCTTGTATGTTCCGGGTTTTAGATCTTTGGTGATGACGAACGGCCCCTCCCAGGGGGGCGTGAGCTTGTGTCGACCTCGGGCGTCTTGTCGCAGCCGAAGCACCAGGTCGCCCACCTGGAGGTCTCGGGACCGGACCCCTCGGGCGTGGTAGCGTCGCATGGACTACTGGTACCGCGCCGAGTGTAGTAAGGCCTTGTCCCGAGCCTCTTCCAGCTGGTCCAGCGAGTCTTCTCGACTAGCTTGGTTGCTTTGGTCAGCATAGGCCCTCGTCCTCGGGGAACCGTATTCCAGGTCTGTGGGCAAGATGGCCTCGGCCCCATAGACTAGGAAGAACGGCGTGAAGCCCGTGGCTCGGCTCGGTGTCGTTCTCAGGCTCCAGACCACCGAGGGGAGTTCCTTCATCCATCGCTTGCCGAACTTGTTGAGGTCGTTGTAAATCCGAGGCTTGAGTCCTTGTAGAATCATGCCGTTGGCATGCTCTACTTGCCCATTCGTCATGGGATGAGCCACGGCGGCCCAGTCCACCCAGATGTGGTGATCCTCGCAGAAGTCCAGGAACTTTCTGCCGGTGAACTGGGTGCCATTGTCGGTGATGATGGAGTTCGGGACCCCGAAACGATGGATGATGTTGGTGAAGAACGCCACCGCCTGCTCGGACCTGATGTTGTTCAGGGGTCGGACCTCGATCCACTTGGAAAATTTGTCGATAGCGACCAACAGGTGCGTGTAGCCCCCGGGTGCCTTCTGCAAGGGGCCAACAAGGTCCAGACCCCACACAGCAAAAGGCCATGTGATGGGTATCGTCTGTAGAGCCTGAGCGGGCAGGTGGGTCTGCCTTGCATAGAACTGACACCCTTCGCAGGCGCGGACAATTCTAGTGGCGTCGGCCACCGCCGTCGGCCAGTAGAATCCTTGTCGGAAAGCATTTCCGACAAGGGCTCGAGGTGCTGCGTGGTGGCCACAAGCCCTCGAGTGTATTTCTCGGAGGAGTTCCTGACCTTCGGTGGTAGAGATGCATCGCTGGAGGATGCCTGAAGGGCTGCGGTGGTAGAGCTCCTTCCCTTCTCCCAGCAAGACGAACGACTTGGCGCGCCGCGCCAACCGCCGAGCTTCGGCTCGGTCAAGGGGTAGCTCTCCTCGGTGGAGATATTGCAGGTACGGGGTCTGCCAGTTTTGATCAGGCGTGACCCCGCTTTCCTCCCCCTCGACGCGCAGCGTCTCGCCCTCGGGGGCCGAGGGTACCTTGGGCCGAACCGAGGGTGCCTCGGGCCGAACCGAGGGTGCCTCGGGCCGAGCCGAGGGTGCCTCGGACTGTGCCGAGGGTACCTCGGGCTGGGCCGAGAGTGCCTCAGGCTCGGGCGCGTCGTCGATCTTGACGGAGGGTTGATGCAGATCTCGGGAGAAGACGTCCGGGGGAACCGTTGTTCGCCCCGAGGCTATTTTAGCCAGCTCGTTCGCAGTCTCGTTGTAGCGCCGAGCGATGTGGTTGAGCTCGAGCCCGTAGAACTTGTCTTCTAGGCGCCGAACCTCATCGCAGTAGGCCTCCATCTTCGGGTCGCGGCAGTGGGAGTTCTTCATGACTTGGTCGATGACGATCTGTGAGTCACCGCGAGCGTCGAGGCGTCGGACCCCTAGCTCGACGGCAATCCTCAACCCGTTGACCAGAGCCTCGTACTCAGCTACATTGCTGGATGCCGGGAAGTGGAGGCGTAGCATGTATCGTAGGTGCTTCCCGAGGGGCAAGATGAAGAGTAGGCCTACGCCGGCTCCTGTCTTCATCAGCGACCCATCGAAGAACATGGTCTAGAGCTCCGGTTGGATCAGAGCTGTTGGTAGCTGGGTGTCGACCCATTCAGCCATGAAGTCCGCCAAGACCTGGGATTTGATGGCCTTCCGAGGGGCGAACGAGATTGTTTCGCCCATGATTTCCACCGCCCACTTTGCAATCCTACCCGTGGCCTCTCGGCAGTGGATGATCTCCCCCGGGGGGAAGGATGACACCACAGTCACCTAATGACTCGAAGTAGTGTCGCAACTTCCGCCGTGTCAGGATCACCGTGTACAGCAGCTTCTGAACTTGTGGGTAGCGGATTTTGGTTTCGGACAGTACCTCGCTGACGAAGTAGACTGGCCTCTGAACGGGCAATGCATGCCCCTCTTCTTGCCTCTTGACCACAATCGCGGCGCTAACCACCTGAGTGGTCGCGGCGACGTAGACCAAGAGGGCTTCTCCGGCAGCTGGGGGCACCAAGATAGGCGCCTTCGTGAGGAGCGCCTTCAGGTTCCTGAGGGCTACCTCGGCCTCAGGGGTCCAAGTGAAGTGCTCGGCCTTCCTTAAGAGGCGGTACAGGGGTAGACCTCTTTCGCCGAGGCGTGAGATGAAGCGGCTCAGAGCCACGAGACATCCCATGACCCTCTGTACGCCTTTCAAGTCCTAGATGGGCCCCATGCTGGTGATGGCTGCGATCTTCTCCGGGTTGGCTTCGATGCCCCGCTTGGAGACGATGAACCCCAAGAGCATGCCTCGGGGCACCCCAAAGACATACTTTTCGGGACTGGGCTTAACGCCTTTCGCCTCTTTGATGAACCCTGCCGCCGTTATCTCGTGGTCCTCCTCGCCTATGGCTCTGCGCTTCTCCTCGTCGAATCGGCGCAGAGGCCGCTTGACGGGTCGGGCTCCGGCTCGGATGTCCAGCGAGTGCTAGGCGACATCCCTCGGTATGCCGGGCATGTCCGAGGGACTCCACGCGAAGACGTCGGCGTTCGCGTGGAGAAAGTTGACGAGCACTGCTTCCTATTTGGGATCAAGCCCGGAGCCGATCCGGACTTGCTTGGAGGCGTCGATGCTGGGGTCGAGGGGGATGGACTTAACCGTCTTCGCTGGCTCAAAGTTGTCGGCATGACGCTTCACGTCTGGCACCTCCTTAGAGAGGCTCTCCAGGTCGGCGATGAGGGCCTCGGACTCGGTGAGGGCCTCGGCGTACTCCACGCACTCCACGTCGCATTCGAACGCGTGTTTGTACGTGGGGCCGATGGTGATGACCCCGTTGGGGCCCGGCATCTTGAGCTTGAGGTAGGTGTAATTGGGGACGGCCATGAACTTCGCGTAGAAGGGCCTCCCCAATACCGCGTGGTAGGTTCCTCGGAACCCGACCGCCTCGAACGCTAGGGTCTCCCTTCGGAAGGTGGAGGGTGTTCCGAAGCAGACGGGAAGATCGAGTTGTCCGAGGTGCTGGACGCGCTTCCCGGGGATGATCCCATGGAAAGGCGCAGCGCCCGCCCGGGCCGAGGGCAGATCGATACGTAGAAGCCCGAGGGTCTCGGCGTAGATGATGTTGAGGCTGCTGCCTCCGTCCATGAGGACCTTGATGAGCCTGACGTCGCCGATGACGGGGTCGACGACGAGCGGGTATTTCCCCGGGCTCGGCACATGGTCAGGGTGGTCGGCTTGGTCGAAGGTGATGGGCTTGTCGGACCAGTCTAGGTAGACTGGCGCCGCCACCTTCACCGAACAGACCTCCCGGCGCTCTTGCTTGCGGTGCCGAGCCGAGGCGTTCGCCGCTTGCCCGTCGTAGATCATGAAGCAGTCGCGGACCTCGGGGAACTCTCCCGCCTGGTGATCTTCCTTCTTGTCGTCGTCGCAGGCCCTGCCACCCTCCGCGGGTGGCCTGGCCCTGTGGAAGTGGCGCCGAAGCATGACGCACTCCTCAAGGGTGTGCTTGACGGGCCCCTAGTGATAGGGGCACGACTCCTTGAGCATCTTGTCGAAGAGGTTGGGACCTCCAGGGGGTTTCCGAGGGTTCTTGTACTCGGCGGCGGCGACAAGGTCCGCGTCGGCGGCGTCGCGTTTCGCTTGCGACTTCTTCTTGCCCTTCTTCTTGGCGCCGCACTGAGCTGACGCCTCGGGGGCATCTTCCGATGGGCGGCCCTGGGGCTGCTTGTCCTTCCGGAAGATAGCCTCGACCGCCTCCTGGCTGGAGGCGAACTTGGTGGCGATGTCCATCAGCTCGCTCGCTCTGGTGGGGGTCTTGCGACCCAGCTTGCTCACCACGTCGCGGCAGGTGGTGCCGGCGAGGAACGCGCCGATGTCATCCGAGTCGGTGATGTTGGGCAGCTCGGTGCGCTGCTTCGAGAATCGCCGGATGTAGTCCCGGAGAGACTCTCCCGGCTGCTGTCGGCGGCTTCGGAGGTCCCAGGAATTCCCGGGGCGCACGTACGTGCCCTGGAAATTTCCGGCGAAGGCTTGGACTAGGTCATCCCAGTTGGAGATCTGCCCCGGAGGCAGGTGCTCCAACCAAGCGCGAGCGGTGTCGGAGAGGAACAGGGGGAGGTTGCGGATGATGAGGTTGTCATCATCCGTTCCACCCAGTTGGCAGGCCAGACGATAGTCCACGAGCCACAGTTCCGGTCTCGTCTCCCCGAGTACTTTGTGATAGTAGTCGGGGGCCGGAACCGGGTCGGGAACGGCGCCCGTCGTATGGCCCGGCTGAAGGCCTACGGACCGGGTGGTTCGGGCGAGGGACTCTGATCCTCCCCTCTGTTGTAGCGTCCCCCACGCCTGGGGTGGTAGCCTCGGCGCACCCTCTCGTCGAGGTGGGCCCGATGATCGCGGTGATGGTGCTCGTTGCCGAGGCGACCTAGGGCCGCAGGCGCTGTGTTGCGCGTGCGCCCGGTGCAGACCGAGGCTTCCCGCATGAACCGGGAAGTCGCGGCATGATGTTCCGAGGGGTACCCCTGCCTTCGGGAGGCGGAGCTCTCGGCCCGCCGGACCGCGGCACCTTCCAGGAGATCCTTGAGCTCTCCCTGGATTCGCCGCCCCTCGGTGGTTGATGGCTCCGGCATCGCGCGGAGGAGCATTGCTGCTGCAGCCAGGTTCTGGCCGACCCCACTGGATGCGGGTGGCGGCCTGACCCTGACATCGTCGGCGATGCGGTGCTGGAAGCCCTGGGGTAGATGACGCATTTCTTCGGCCGGAGGTTGGCCCGCCCATGCCTGCCCGACGTCCCGGCGGATTGGCTCAAGCACTCCTGCTCCCTCGTCGAGCCTGGCCTGCACCCCACGGATTTGCTCGAGTTGTGGGTCGTGACCCCCCGCCGGAACGGGGACCACAGCTAGCTCCCGCGGGATGTCAACGCGAGGCACCGGCCTAGGGAGATCACCGTCCTCTGGCATGCCGAGATGGTTGCCTTCGGAGGGACCCCCAGATCGACGTGGAAACATTCGCGGCTCGGGTCGCAGTCCTCGTCGCCGAGGCTACGGCTACCATCGGAACAGTCGGAAAGGCAGCAGTCGCATGCGGTCATGAGGTCCCGCATGGCACTGGGGTTGCCAAGTCCGGAGAAATCCCAACAGACGCTGGGCTCGTCGTCTTCCTCGGACCCAGAGGGCCCGTAGGTCGAGACGTCAGTCAGCCGGTCCCAAGGTGACCGCATACGAAACCCCAGAGGGTTCGGATTCGCCTCTACGAGAGCATCCGCCAATGCGGAGCCGCTAGGCGGGTCGAGGCTAAATCCAAAAGGCGTGGGATGGGAATTGGTCGGTACCTCTTGGTCGACGGGCGGTGATGAGGTCACGTCGGGGGCTGACTGCACCGTCGTCTCAGGTACGAGGGCGACACCCAGCAAGCCTTTCGCGAGCGTGCTGGCGTCGTCCGTTTGCTCGGGATTGACGTGTCGCGGGGAGACAGCGCTCGTCTTCGTCTCAAGCGCGAGGCCGATGCCCGGCGCGCCGCCCGTTGGAGTGCTGGCGTTGTCGACTCGCTCGACGTCCGACGAGGCGCCGCCTCCTGCTTGGCCTTGGTTGCCCCGCCTCCTGCTTCTCCGTCGACGGGGAAGAGGACGGGGCGAGCTCGAAGGTTGTTCTTCCACCACGCGGGGAAGTCGTCGTCGATCCCGCCGCCGGCGGGCCGACTGTCGGCCGCCACTGTCGCTGTCGCCCGGCGGTGGAAAGAGTATCATGTCGTAGCTGCCGTCGAGGGACATGAACTCAAGGCTCCCGAAACGGAGCATCGTCCCGGGCCGGAGAGGTCGCTGGAGACTACCCATCTGGAGCTTGACGGGAAGCTGTTCGTCAACACGCAGCAGGCCCCTACCTGGCGCGCCAACTGTCGGCGTTTCGAGACTGGGGGGTCCCTGAGCCGACGAGTGAAGTGTCGCCGCGTGCCCCAGCCCAGATGGGTCGACGCGAGGCCGAGCGCGAAGGGGGGAAGTGAGGTGGCCGGAGATGGGCGTGAGAGAGGTGAAATCCCGCGGCCTTCGTGTTCGTCCCGCGCCCAGGTCGGGTGCGCTTGCAGTAGGGGGTTACAAGCATCCACACGGGGGAAGGAGCGAGCGGCCTTACGCGAGCGCCCGTCTCGTCCTCGTCCCCGTGCGGCCAACCCTCTCTAAGAGGGCCCTGGTCCTTCCTTTTATAGGCGCAAGGAGAGGATCCAGGTGTACAATGGGGGGTGTAGCAGAGTGCTACGTGTCTAGCGGAGGAGAGCTAGCGCCCTAAGTACACGCCATCGTGGCGGCCGGAGAGATTTTGGCGCCCGGTTTGTGTGATGTCGTGGCCGTCGGAGGAGCGCTGGAGCCTGGCGGAGGGACAGCTGTCGGGGTCGTCGAGTCCTTGCTGACGTCCCCTTGCTTCCGTAAGGGGGCCGAGAGCCGCCATCGTCAGGGAGCGTGCGGGGCGCCATCATCGCCTATCTGGTGGAGCGAGCCAGATGGGACGCCGGTCTTGTTCCCCGTAGCCTGAGTCAGCCTGGAGTAGGGTAATGATGGCGCCTTCTGTTGACGTGGCCGGTCCGCGCCCTAGGTTGGGCGATGTGGAGGCTCCTCCAAGGTCGAGGTCGAGTCCGTCTTCCGTGGCCGAGGCCGAGTCCGAGCCCCTAGGTCGGGCGAGGCGGAGGCCGTTGGCTAAGGCCAGGGTGGAATTTGAGTCCTGGGGCCGGGTGAAGCGGAGTTCGTCGTCTTCTGGAGCTGAGCCCAAGTCCGAGCCCTGGGTCGGGCGGAGTGGAGTTCACCGTCTTCCGGGGCTAAGCCCAAGTCCGAGCCCTGGGTCGGGCAGAGCGGAGTTCGCCGTCTTCCGGGGCTTAGCCCGAGTCCGAGCCCTGGGTCGGGCGCAGCGGAGTTCGCCGTCTTCCGGGGCTGAGCCCAAGTCCGAGCCTTGGGTCGGGCGGAGCGGAGTTCGCCGTCTTCCGGGGCTTAGCCCGAGTCCGAGCCCTGGGTCGGGCGGAGCGGAGTTCGCCGTCTTCTGGGGCTTAGCCCGAGTCCGAGCCCTGGGTCGGGCGGAGCGGAGTTTCCTATGGTGCGTGCGGCCGGGCCTGACCGCCTGTCAGCCTCACTCTGTCAAGTGGCACCGCAGTCGGAGCGGCGCAGGCGGCGCTGTCTTTCTAACAGACCGGTCAGTGGAGCGGCGAAGTGACGACGGTCACTTCGGCTCTGTCAGCTGAGAGGCGCGCGTCAGGATAAAGGCGTCAGGCCACCTTTGCATTAAATGCTCCTGCGATTTGGTCGGGGTTGCTTCTTGGCGAAGACAGGGCCTCGGGCGAGCCGGGAACGTGTTCGCCGCTGGAGGGGGGCCTTGGGCGAGGCGGAGATCCTCTGGGGTCGGCTGCCCTTGTCCGAGGCTAGGCTCGGGCGAGGCGTGATCGAGTCCCTCGAATGGACTGATCCCTGACTTGATCGCACCCATCAGGCCTTTGCAGCTTTGTGCTGATGGGGGTTACCAGCTGAGAATTAGGAGCCTTGAGGGTACCCCTAATTATGGTCCCCGACAGTATTCTTATTAGAAACTTGTTCAAGGCATCCAACCATCAGTTAGTTGAGTTGATCTTAACTTTGGATACTTTTTGGAGTTTTGGTGTCTTTGAGGGTTGGGCTTAAGTGTTGAAATCAAGCCAAGATTGCTTGAGTACAAATATTTTTATTGGCTCTTATCCCCCTCTAGTTGCATATTCGATCCTTCATATACTCATGGTTCTCATATCCATTTTTTCTCATCCTATTTAAAGTGAGTAATCTGACTTAACTCACACAAGTTGTATGTTTGAAGCCATTGTACTAGATAATTTATCGATGAGGTTATGTTGGGACAACACATATTATTAGAAGGATTCCATGAAAATATGCATGTGGCTAGAAGGGAACTTTGTTCAGTCACTTCTTGTGTGAGATTTGTCCTATCACTAGGGTCAGCAAATCACTTCTTGTATGAGATTCGTCCTATCACTAGGGTCGGCAAATATTTTTTATAACTAGGGGAACAAACCTCCAACCATCACTATTGCCCTACCCATCGCCCTATAATTTTTCACCATTTTTTAAACTAAATATACATGTTTTGTGATCAGTGAAATTCGAACTCGCAAACTCTCTCTCACGAGCAACCTTTTCTACCACTATATCAATTGAGTTTATATTATGTTTCCATTCTCTATGTATTATAATAAACCGAGAATAAATTGATTATTTTAGGCACTAAATGAATTTAAATGAAAATGTTGTCAACTATAAAATTTCATAACTTTTCGAGATCTACAACTTTCATATTGATAGTTTCTTCATCCGATGTCGTCTACAAAATTTGAATTTTAAATTTGAAAACTTCAAACATATTTTTCTATACAAGATGATTTGAAATAAAAAAATATCAATTATAAAGTTCCATAACATTTCAAGACCTACAATATTTATTTTAGTGGTTTTCCATCCGAGGTCGCTTGAAATTTGTGAATTTTAAAATTCAAACAAAAATTTTGCATGACAAGATGATTTCAAACCAAAATATTGTCAACTATAAAGTTTATAACTTTTTAAGGCCTACAACTTCCATTTTGGTGGTTTTTTCATTTGAGGTCGTTTTGAAAATTCAAATTTTAAAATTTTCAAATTCAAACGTAGTTTTTGTTGACAACATGATTTCAAATCAAAAAGTTATCAACTACAAAATTCTATAACTTCTCAAGATCTAAAAAATTTATTTTGGTTGTTTGGTTATTTATTCATCCCATATGTTGGTTGTAACATTATTCACAAATCTTATACATCTTTACGAGAGAGATATAGTTTTTATTAACAAATTTACTTTTATTTTGTCATATGAAGAAATAACTAAAATATAAATTGTCAAAAATAAAACACTCGATAAAAAATCTCTTTGCCAAGTGTCAAAAAAATACCCGGCAAAAAAACTTTTTACCGAGTGTTAAAAATAAAACACTCGGCAAAGAAACCATTTACCGAGTGTTCTTTTGTTTGACACTTAGGAAAGAACTTTGCCGAGTGTCCAGAAAAAAAAACATTCGACAAATCATTTAGCACTCAGCAAAAGAGCCGAATTTCGGTAGTTACTTGTAAAGAATAGACTTCACGCCTCTGCCGGTCCATAATTCAGCTTGTTTACGATTATCTCTGCTACGGCCTTGAATTTAGGTTTTAGCGGAGGCTTCCACAGCTTGAGCAGGATGATCATCGTTCCTAGTCTTCCGGAAGTCCACAGGGCAAATCACAGCTTGAGCAGAGGCTTCCACATACTATCCAAAAATCGCTGCTGTGCCGTCCAAGCTAGTAGAGACGCCGGCCGTAGTCACGCCCATGCCGAGGCGAGGCGCCCGACACTCGTCCAGTCCGCTACCACTTGTGCCACCAAGACATCTTGCATACATGCTGCCACTCTTGCTTGGACGGTAGGTTCTTGTCCACATGCTCGGCCTAAAGAGGAGTATTGGGGACAATTATTTCTCCGTTTATATATATATATATATATATATATATATATATATATATATATATATATATATATATATCGTACAACACAGGACTGCATCCGTTCATAAATATATGACATTATTGATATTTTAAGAAAATTTGATCACTCGTCTTATTCAAACAAATAATTACTTACCATACATTTTTTGTATAATTTGTTTTATCACTTAAGATTGTTTGTGCTGGACTTAAAATTTGTAACACCCAAAACCCTATTTTGGGGTAAATTCATTCTACGATTTAAATACATGTCTTTTCAGATAAGAAGTTAAATAAAATATCCCTATTACCATATGTAGAAAATTTTCATTTAGGAATATGCACAACATACTAGAATAAAAGTGTCTATTCATAAAGGAAATAATTCCGTTACAAAATATGCATTTAGAAACACTCCGGAAAATATATAATAAATCATCTATTAATAGATGCTACACCTTAGATGGTATTTTCTTCAAAAAGTTATTAGTTTGAATATATGAGATATACATCTAAAGATTTTTGCATAAATAAATAGAATGATAACAAATTATAATATATATAAACATATATTGCATGCTGGATCTTTATTTGTGATGCATCCAAATTTTATTTTTGAACCCTAAATCTAATTTGAATTTGAAACAAATTTGGAGAATGGAAATTAGAAAAATAAAATTAAAAAACAGAAAAGACAGGGATACCTGCGTTTTGAGCCGTATTACCCAGGCCGGCCCACTCACATACTCTCCCCTGGCCCATGACCGCGCGCGCTGCTGGCCCTCCGCATCCGCACGCTAACCTGTGGGCCCTGACTGGCGGTCTCAGCTCGTGCGCGACGTCTTGTTGCCAGGTGGGGCCGGACCGTAAACTCAACATCCTCAACAGAATTTGCTGATCTGTTGCGCGAAACTGGGGCGAGATCCGATCCCGCCGCCCTCTCGTCCTCCCTTCCTCGTGTACATACAGGTGGGCGTCGTCGATCCCCTCCTTGAATCACCATTAGTGCCCTTGCCACCGGAGACCCGGAGAAGCACCATCGCTGTGAGCCGAGAGCTTGAGAAGACTAGAAGGATGCCGCCACCGGTGAATCCCGTCCACGTTGATGTACCATCCTTGGAATTGGGTTCCGGGGCCTCGCCAGTTCGTGTGGAGGGTGCACATGTCGTCGTGAAGCTTTGTGAGCCACGTGGTCAATTGCTCATTGGTGCTCGCCTTCCATCGCGGGGCCATACCTCAGCGTGCGTGGGCGTTTCTGTGCCACTGTCTCGGGTAAGGGCTACGACCAACGTTTCTATCTCATTCATGTATGGTGTATCGCACATCCATTCATGGGGCGTGCATTGGAGAATTGGGCAGGAGCTTGCCGGAGTCTTGCCGCCGCGGGCGCTTGGGCACCACCATGTTCCGGCATTAGGGGGAAAAGAGACGCTCTCGCGCCGTCTGATCCAGATCATGCGGATGGAATTATGTCTAGGGGTAACCAAATGTGAACCGTTGATCGGTGGATTGAGGGCTAGGATTAGATCGGGCGTAATGGTTTGTTGGGGTTGATCCCAACCGCTTATCTGCTACCGTGTGGCTAGGATTAGTTCGCCCGTACCGATTCGACTGAACCCATCTGGTCCATCTGATCTAGATCTAGCGCGTGTGATCGATGTAGGTAACTTTAAACCCGGGCCGTCGAAATCTAATCCGATGGCTATCCATGTGTACCGCTTCATATGGGCTAGGATTTAATCTGGGCCGCTGGGTGGTGATCGGGCGGCTGGGGATCACCCATACCCCCCTTCGCGACCGATCAATTACATTAAAGCCCCTTGGCTTGTTCTGATTTAACCCGCCATCCGTGGATGTGTAAAAAATAATTGCGCAAGGGTCCTAGTCTTTACAAAAATAACCCTAATATCTGTACAAATATTGCACGTCATCTAGAGATTTTAGAATATAGAAATAAATGGAAAAATCAAATTTAAAATATGAAAATGAATCTATAAACTTAGATAATTCATAACTTGTGCATTTTAACTCCGATTTGACCCGTGCAAATTGCGTTAGCTTCGTAATAAAATTGTCTACACATTACTAACCCTACTTTATCTTGTAACATGTTTTTAAATAATTAATTTGTTTACCCTAGGTTCATCAGACTAACTTCTCTAATTAAAATTTAAGTAATGTTTTTAGTCCCTAGTTATGATTTGACTAAAATATGTCTTCTAATCAAGTTATAACTTAGATTAAAATTAAATTAATGGTTTAATGCAAATGTCTTTCTCACATGATTCATTAATCAACATGGACATAGTTTTCATATTCGATCAAATAAAACTTATGAAAACCCCATCTTCTTAACCATAACTCCGATGTTAGTGGTTCCCAAACCTACGATCTCGTAGCAACGTGTAGAATGTTATTACGCAATTTGTTCTTATGTTTGGTGTGATTTTAATTTTGCCTATACCATGTTTGTTTGTATTGCTATGACTAGCAATGAGGTCACGGGAATCTGAAGATCATCCTGGTACCTGGGAATCTCGAGTATCAGGCAAGTTTTGTGCCCTTGATCACTTTTTTTACCCAATAATGTTCCTGTTAATCACTATGACATGCTCAGGTTAATCTGATGGGACCTAACTAATTTCCCTAGACTTGTTTATCTGACACCTTGTCTACCACTGAACTTTTGGGTAGTTATGGTATTGCTCTATCTGGTTTTGCGATTAATATTACATTATGATCATGTTCCAATTATACTGTTGTTTTAATTTTGTTCCTGACAAGATCATTGTGGTTTAACCATCCTATTTGGTAATCCTTACACTTCACATGAGCTCCCACCTTTAGCGAGTTCATCAACATTATTTTCCACAACTTGTTGAGCGATGAACGTATGTGAGCTCACCTTTGCTATCTTACACCCCCATAGGTCAAGAATAGGTACCGCAGGATGAGGCGTATGGAGGATGCTGTGATGAGTTCGTGAGGGGTCTAGGTCGTTGAAAGGGAAATAGGCTAACACCTTTTCCTAATTGATTTTGGTGGTTGAATTGCCCAACACAAATAATTGGACTAACTAGTTTGCTCTAGATTATAAGGTTTACAGGTGCCAAAGGTTCACAACAAACCAATAAAAAGACCAAGAATGGGTTCAAACAAAGAGAGCAAAAGACAACCGAAGTGTGCCCTGGTTTGGCGCACCGGACTGTCCGGTGCGCCACCGGACAGTGTCCGGTGCACCAGGGACCCCGACGCTGAACTTGCCACCCTCAGGAAAATGGGAGGCCGCTCCGCTATAATTCACCGGACTGTCCGGTGTAGCACAGGACTTGTCCGGTGTGCCAGCGGAGCAACGGCTACTTCGTGCCAACGATCGACTGCAAACGCATTCAATGCGCTACAGTGCGCGATAGAGTCAGAGCAGTGCCAGAAGGAGCACCAGACAGTCTACAGGACATGTCCGGTGCACCACCGGATAGCCAGAAGGCCCCACCTGTCAGAGCTCCAACGGTCATAACCCAACGACCAGGTGACGTGGCTGGCGCACCAGACAGTGTCCGGTGGCGCGCCGGACTGTCCGGTGCGCCATGCGACAGCAGCCTCCACCAAATGGCTAGTTTGGTGGTTGGGGCTGTAAATACCCCAACCACCCACCATTCATTGCATCCAAGTTTTCAGACTTTCTACACCTTACAAGAGCTATAGCATTCAATTCTAGACACAACCAAAGAGATCAAATCCTCTCCCAAGTCTGGAATCACTCCAAATCAAATAGTGACTAGAGAAGAGTGACATTTGTGTTCATTTGAGCTCTTGCGCTTGGATTGCTTCTTTTCTTTCTCATTCTTTCTTGAGATCAACTCAATTGTAACCGAGGCGAGAGACACCAATTGTGTGGTGGTCCTTGCGGGGACTTAGTGTCCCGTGTGATTGAGAAGAGAAGCTCACTCGGTCTAAGTGACTGTTTGAAAGAGGGAAAGGGTTGAAAGAGACCCGGTCTTTGAGACCACCTCAATGGGGAGTAGGTTTGCAAGAACCGAACCTCGGTAAAATAAATCACCGTGTCACACTCGTTATTTGCTTGTGATTTGTTTTCGCCCTCTCTCTCGGACTCGATTTTTCTAACGCTAACCCCGGCTTGTAGTTGTGCTTAAACTTTGTAAATTTCAGATTCGCCCTATTCACCCCTCCTCTAGGTGACTTTCAATTGGTATCAAAGCCTGGTGCTTCATTAGAGCCTAACCGCTCGAAGTGATATCGAGAGATCACGCCAAGAAGGAGATGGTGACCGGCGACAAGCCCGCTACAAGCCACGGGAAGGCTCCATCGGAAGAGTCCCGCAACAAAGGGAAGGAGAAGGAATCCTCTTCTCACAAGTCGCATCGGAGTGGCAAAAAGAAAAAGAAGATGAGGAAAGTGGTCTACTACGAGACCGATTCTTCATCGCCATCCACCTCCAGCTCCGACGCGCCGTCCATAACTTCTAAGTGCCATGAGCGCAAGAAGTTTAGTAAGATTCCCCTGCACTACCCTCGTATTTCTAAACGTACTTCACTACTTTCCGTTCCTTTAGGCAAACCACCGGTTTTTGACGGTTAAGATTATAACATGTGGAGTGACAAAATGAGGCATCACCTAACCTCACTCCACACTAGCATTTGGAACGTTGTTCAGTTTGGTGTACAGGTACCATCCGTAGGGGATGAGGACTATGATTCGGACGAAGTGGCCCAAATCCAACACTTCAACTCCCAAGCCATTACTATACTCCTCGCCTCTCTAAGTCGAGAGGAGTATAATAAGGTGCAAGGGTTGAAGAGCGCAAAGGAAATTTGGGACGTGCTCAAGACCGCGCACGAAGGAGACGAGGTGACCAAGATCACCAAGCGGGAGACGATCGAGGGGGAGCTCGGTCGCTTCATGCTTCACCAAGGGGAGGGTCCACAAGCCATGTACAACCGGCTAAAGACCTTGGTGAACCAAGTGCGCAACCTCGGGAGCACCAAGTGGGATGACCACGAGATGGTCAAGGTTATTCTAAGATCCCTCGTTTTTCTTAACCCCACACAAGTTCAATTAATTCGATGTGATCCTAGATACATGCTAATATCTCCCGAGGAAGTGATAGGCAAATTTGTGAGCTTTGAACTAATGATCAAAGGCTCCAAAAAGATCATCGAGCAAGGCGCATCCTCCTCCGTGCCCGAAGCACAACCCATTGCATTCAAAGCAACGGAGGAGAAGAAAGAAGATTCTACTCCAAGTAGAATCCTCATCGACGCCTCCAAGCTCGACAACGAGGAAATGGCGCTCATCATCAAGAGCTTTCGCCAAATCCTCAAGCAAAGGAGGGGGAAGGATTACAAGCCCCGCTCCAAGAAGGTTTGCTACAAATGTGGTAAGCCCGGTCATTTTATTGCAAAATGTCCATTATCTAGTGATAGTGACAGAGGCGACGACAAGAAGGGAAAGAGGAGAGAAAGGAAGAAGTACTACAAGAAGAAGGGCGGCGATGCCCATGCTTGCCGGGAGTGGGACTCCAATGAGAGCTCCACCGACTCCTCCTCCGACGAGGACGCCGCCAACATCACCGTCAACAAGGGACTCCTCTTCCCCAACGTCGGCCACAAGTGCCTCATGGCAAAGGACGACAAAAAGAAGAAGGTTAAATCCAAATCCTCCACTAAATATGCAACCTCTAGTGATGAGAATAATTCTAGTGATGATGAGGACAATTTGCTTACTCTTTTTGTCAATCTTAACATGCAACAAAAAGAGAAATTGAATGAATTAATTAGTGCTATTCATGAGAAGGATGAACTCTTGGATAGCCAAGAGGACTTCCTAATTAAGGAAAACAAGAAGCATATTAAGGTTAAAAATGCTTATGCTCTAGATGTAGAAAAATGTGAAAAATTATCTAGTGAGCTAAGCACTTGCCATGATGTTATTGCCAACCTTAGAAATGAGAATGCTAGATTAATTGCTAAGGTTGATTCAAATATATGTGATGATTCAATCTCCAATCTTAGAAATGATAATGCTAGTTTGCTTGCTAAGATTGAAAAATTGAATGCTTCTCTTGCTAGCCTTAGGATTGAAAATGAAAAATTGATTGCTAAGGCTAAAGACTTAGATGTTTGCAATGCTTCCATTTCCGATCTTAGAAGCGAAAATGACATTTTACATGCTAAGATTGTTGAACTAAAAACTTGCAAACCCTCTACATCTACCGTTGAGCATGTTTCTATTTGCACTAGATGTAGAGATGTTAACATTGATGCTATTCATGATCACATGGCTTTAATTAAACAACAAAATGATCATATAGCAAAATTAGATGCTAAAATTGCCGAGCATGAGCTAGATAATGAAAAATTTAAATTTTCTCGTAGTATGCTTTATAGTGGGAGACGCCCTGGCATCAAGGATGGCATTGGCTTGCAAAAGGGAGACAATGTCAAACTTAGTGCCCATCCTAAAAGATTATCTAACTTTGTTAAGGGCAAGGCTCCCATGCCTCAGGATAACGATGGTTACATTTTGTACCCTGCCGATTATCCCGAGCATAAGATTAGGAGAATTCATTCTAGGAAGTCTCACTCTGGCCCTAATCAGGCTTTTATGTATAAGAGTGAGGCATCTAGTTCTAGGCAATCAACCCATGCTAAATTGCCTAAGAAGAAAACTCCTAAAGCATCAAACAATCATAATGTTTCATTTAGAACTTTTGATGCTTCTTATGTGCTAACAAACAAATCTGGCAAGGTAGTTGCCAAGTATGTTGGGGGCAAACACAAGGGCTCAAAAACTTGTGTTTGGGTACCCAAAGTTCTTGTATCTAATGTCAAAGGACCCAAAACTGTTTGGGTACCTAAAATCAAGAACTAAATTTATTTTGTAGGTTTATGCATCCAGGGGCTCAAGTTGGATCATCGATAGCGGGTGCACAAACCACATGACAGGGGAGAAAAAGATGTTCTCCTCCTATGAGAAAAACCAAGATCCCCAACGAGCTATCACATTCGGGGATGGAAATCAAGGTTTGGTCAATGGATTGGGTAAAATTGCTATATCACCTGACCATTCTATTTCCAATGTTTTTCTTGTAGATTCTTTAGATTACAACTTGCTTTCTGTTTCCCAATTATGTAAAATGGGTTACAACTGTCTTTTCACGGATACAGGTGTTACTGTCTTTAGAAGAAGTGATGATTCAGTAGCTTTTAAGGGAGTATTAGAGGGTCAGCTATACTTAGTTGATTTCAATAGAGCTGAACTCGATACTTGCTTAATCGCTAAGACTAACATGGGTTGGCTCTGGCATCGCCGACTAGCCCATGTTGGGATGAAGAATCTTCACAAGCTTCTAAAGGGAGAACACATTCTGGGACTAACAAATGTGCATTTTGAGAAAGACAGGATTTGTAGCGCATGCCAAGCAGGGAAGCAAGTTGGTGTTCATCATCCACATAAGAACATCATGACGACTGACAGGCCACTGGAGTTACTCCACATGGATTTATTCGGCCCGATAGCTTACATAAGCATCGGTGGGAGTAAGTACTGTCTAGTTTTTGTGGATGACTATTCTTGCTTCACTTGGGTATTCTTTTTACAGGAAAAATCTCAAACCCAAGAGACCTTAAAGGGATTCTTGAAACGGGCTCAAAATGAGGTCGACTTGAGGATCAAGAAAATTAGAAGCGATAATGAACGCTCAAATAGAAGGTTTTCTTGAGGAGGAAGGGATCAAGCATGAGTTCTCTTCTCCCTACACGCCACAATAAAATGGTGTAGTGGAGAGGAAGAATAGAACTCTATTGGACATGGCAAGGACTATGCTTGATGAGTACAAGACTTCGGATCAGTTTTGGGCCGAGGCGATCAACACCGCTTGCTACGCCATCAACCGATTGTATCTACACCGAATCCTCAAGAAGACATCATATGAACTCCTCATCGGTAAAAAGCCAAATGTTTCATATTTTAGAGTCTTTGGTAGCAAATGTTTTATTCTTGTTAAAAGAGGTAGAAAATCCAAATTTGCTCCTAAGGCTGTAGAAGGCTTTTTACTAGGATATGATTCAAACACAAGGGCATATAGAGTCTTTAACAAGTCCACTGGACTAGTTGAAGTTTCTTGTGACATTGTGTTTGATGAGACTAATGGCTCCCAAGTAGAGCAAGTTGATCTTGATGAATTAGATGATGAAGAGGCTCCGTGTGTCGCGCTAAGGAACATGTCCATCGGGGATGTGTGCCCTAAAGAATCCGAAGAGCCCATTCAAGCACAAGATCAACCATCCTCCTCCATGCAAGCATCTCCACCAACACAAGATGAGGATGAGGCTCAAGATGATGAAGGAGAAGATCAAGAAGATGAGCCACCTCAAGACAATGGCAATGATCAAGGGGGAGATGCAAATGATCAAGACGAGCAAATTCAAAGGCCGCCACACCCAAGAGTCCACCAAGCAATCCAACGAGATCACCCCGTGAACACCATCCTAGGAGATATTCATAAAGGGGTAACCACTCGATCTCGTGTTGCTCATTTTTGTGAACATTACTCTTTTGTTTCCTATATTGAGCCACACAGGGTAGAGGATGCACTTCAAGATTCGGATTGGGTGATGGCGATGCAAGAGGAGCTCAACAACTTCACAAGGAATGAGGTATGGCATTTAGTTCCACATCCTAACCAAAATCTTGTAGGAACCAAGTGGGTCTTCTGCAACAAGCAAGATGAGCATGGTGTGGTGACAAGGAACAAAGCCCGACTTGTGGCTAAGGGATATTCACAAGTCAAAGGTTTGGATTTTGGTGAAACCTATGCACCCGTAGCTAGGCTTGAATCAATTCGCATTTTACTTGCCTATGCTACTTACCATGGCTTTAAGCTTTATCAAATGGACGTGAAAAGTGCCTTCCTCAATGGACCAATCAAGGAAGAGGTCTATGTTGAGAAACCTCCCGGCTTTGAAGATAGTGAGTATCCTAACCATGTTTATAGACTCTCTAAGGCGCTTTATGGGCTCAAGCAAGCCCCAAGAGCATGGTATGAATGCCTAAGAGATTTTCTTATTGCTAATGGCTTCAAAGTCGGAAAAGTCGATCCTACTCTCTTTACTAAAACACTTGCAAATGATTTGTTTGTATGCCAAATTTATGTTGATGATATCATATTTGGGTCTACTAACGAATCTACTTGTGAAGAGTTTAGTAGGATCATGACTCAAAAATTTGAGATATCTATGATGGGGGAGTTGAAGTATTTCTTAGGATTTCAAGTGAAGCAACTCCAAGAGGGCATCTTCATTAGCCAAACGAAGTACATTCAAGACATTCTAACCAAGTTTGGGATGAAGGATGCCAAGCCCATCAAGACACCCATGGGAACTAATGGGCATCTCGACCTCGACACGGGAGGTAAATCCGTCGATCAAAAGGTATACCAGTCGATGATAGGTTCCTTACTCTATATGTGCTTCACGACCGGATATTATGCTTTCCGTATGCATGTGTGCAAGATTCCAAGCCGATCCTAAGGAAGTTCACCTTAGGGCAGTAAAATAAATCTTGAGATATTTAGTTTATACTCCTAAGTTTGGCCTTTGGTACCCTAGGGGATCCACATTTGATTTAATTGGTTATTCTGATGCTGATTGGGCAGGGTGTAAAATTAATAGAAAGAGCACATCAGGGACTTGCCAGTTCTTGGGAAGATCTCTGGTGTCTTGGGCTTCAAAGAAGCAAAATTCTGTCGCTCTTTCTACCGCCGAAGCCGAGTATATTGCCGCAGGCCATTGTTGCGCGCAATTGCTTTGGATGAGGCAAACCCTTAGGGACTATGGTTACAAATTGACCAAAGTTCCTCTTCTATGTGATAATGAGAGTGCAATTCGCATGGCGGATAATCACGTTGAGCATAGCCGCACTAAACACATAGCCATTCGGTATCATTTTCTACGGGATGACCAACAAAAGGGGGATATCGAGATTGCATATGTTAGCACCAAAGAACAATTAGCCGATATCTTTACCAAGCCATTGGATGAACAAACTTTTACCAAACTTAGGCATGAGCTAAATATTCTTGATTCTAGGAACTTTGAATGATACTTTGCACACATAGCCATATATATATCTTTGATCATGTCTCTTTCATGTGCTATGACTAATGTGTTTTTCATGTGCACCTTTTGCTAAGTCATAGATTGAAAGAGGAAATGGTGTCTTCGGCGAAGACAAGGCTTCCACTCCACTCCATCGAATCATTCATTCTTCGTCGTCGCTCCGCAACTCTCCAACTTTGGTATAATATTCACTCATATATTATTTACCATAGGGGGAGAAAGTAGTTAGAAGGGCTCTAATGACTCCGTTTTTGGCGATTCATGCCAAAGGGGGAGAGAGTATTAGCCCAAAGCAAAAGGACCGCACCACCACCAATTTCAAAAATTGTAGTCTTTTAAATTTGAGTTAAGAAAGGAATTTTTCAATTGGTATCTTATTTTTGATATAATTTCAAATTGGTATACCCTCTTCAAAATTAGTATCTAAAACCCTCTTGAACACTAAGAGGAGGATTTCATTAAGGGGGAGTTTTGTTTAGTCAAAGGAAAAACATTTGAAACAGGGGGAGAAAATTTCAAATCTTGAAAATGCTTCTCAAAATCTTATTCATTTACCTTTGACTATTTGCAAAAGGACTTTGAAAAGAATTTACAAAAGAGTTTTGCAAAAACAAAACAAGTGGTGCAAGCGTGGTCCAAAATTTTAAATAAGAAGAAAAACCATCCATGCGTATCTATTGAAATAAGTATATTGGTTTCAATTCCAAGCAACCTTTGCACTTACATTATGCAAACTAGTTCAATTCTGCACTTTTATATTTGCTTTGGTTTGTGTTGGCATCAATCACCAAAAAGGGGGAGATTGAAAGGGAAATAGGCTTACACCTTTTCCTAATTGATTTTGGTGGTTGAATTGCCCAACACAAATAATTGGACTAACTAGTTTGCTCTAGATTATAAGGTTTACAGGTGCCAAAGGTTCACAACAAACCAATAAAAAGACCAAGAATGGGTTCAAACAAAGAGAGCAAAAGACAACCGAAGTGTGCCCTGGTCTGGCGCACCGGACTGTCCGGTGCGCCACCGGACGATGTCCGGTGCACCAGGGACCCCGACGCTGAACTTGCCACCCTCGGGAAAATGGGAGGCCGCTCCGCTATAATTCACCGGACCATCCAGTGTAGCACCAGACAATGTTCGGTGGCGCACAAGACTTTTCCGGTGTGCTAGCGGAGCAACGGCTACTTCACGCCAACGGTCGACTGCAAACGCATTCAATGCGCTACAGTGCGCGACAGAGTCAGAGCAGCGCCAGAAGGAGCACCGGACAGTCTATAGGACATGTCCGGTGCACCACCGGACAGCCAGAAGTGTAACACCTTAGGTGTTACCGTTGCTAGAGCACATCTATGCACTGGTAACTGTGATCACATGTGGTAGAAACTTGAGAAGAACCTAAGAACCTTGGAAGCCATGGGTTAATCAAGGATGTTAATGACTTAAGAGCATCACTCAAGCTTTTGTGCACATACCACCTTGGACAAGAGGAGAATAAACCCTAGACCCCTCTTGAACCCCATCTTCCAAAGCCATGGTTGAAAGGGGGAGAGGATGAGCATTTGTGCAAACCATGAGTTAAAATTTTGACACAAAGTTAAGTAACTTATTAACCTACAATTATAGGGAGGAAATATTGCAAAAAGACCCTTGGAGAAACCCCAAATCAAATCTCCAAGTAGAGTGAGAGCTAGAGCTCTCAAATTTTCTCTAAGTCAAAAACTACACCTACACTAAAGATCAACCGTGTTCACCTTGAAGATGGCACCAAAACCACCTTTGTTCTATACCAAAAATGTGGCATACCACCTAGGGCACCCACTGGAAAAAGTTGAGCCCAAGACTCTGACGTTTGACATGCCTTGGCATGGTTTTTGTCGCGTGGTGGGCAGAGTGACACACCCGATTTGGCGACCCAAGATCTCCCTCCCTAGGCCATATCTGCCATGGCATCTCATAGATGAGTGATAGCCCTAGGTGCCAGGAAAAGACTCGCGCCGGATTTTTGCCAAGATTCGCACGTTTGCGACTTGGGTGAGCTGTGGAACAAGGGCAGAAGAAAAGCTCCACGTGTTCGACGCGCTCTGCGCACGCCAGAGCACGCCGGCGCCTGACCCCGCGCCGCGCCGAGCCGCACCCGTGTCCCCTGTGTGCGCCCGCGCCTATAAAACCCGCTGAGGCATCGGCCACACTCCTCCGCGCACACTCAAACCTCACCAGAGCTTAACTCGCCGTCGTTTGCCCGAACACGGCGTGTCTGCGGCCACCAGAGCCCCTGCCGTCATGGACCGGCCAGCCCAGCCCTTCCCAGCCCCGTCCAACCCTCGGAGACGAGTGTGCGCAGCTCAGTGAAGCTCCCCGAGCGAGGAATCGAAGCCTGCTTCACCGGAGAGGCCAGTCCACGGTCGCTGGAGTTCACAACCCCGCCGGAGTACGTGGACCGGGTAATCCACTCAACCATTTTCCGATTCCTTGTGCACACGGTCTCTACGTTACCCCGTGAAGCTCACCGTGCCCCTGGATTGAACCAGATCACCGTAGTTTGGCCGGTACACTCGCCGCCGACGAGAACACCCGCCTGCGCACGTGGACCGAGCGATTCCGGCCATCCCCGCCATCGAGTCGCACCTCGCTGTGACCGCCAGAGCCTCCCCGAGCCAACCCTGCCCTTCGCCGGACCTATCTCACCGCCGGTAAGCCGCGCCACCCTTTTCTTTTCCGCGGGTACTGTTTACATTGGGGGAAGGACCGCGGGTGAGAGGAAGAGAAGGTCAGGGGGCTTTTTGAACTGTCAGCGACCCAGGGGAATAGTGGCACAGGGTTAGATTTGTGCGGGTTGAATTAGTTTAAACCCAGGGACCTCGGTGTAAACTACTTTTTCAGAAAACCTTATTAAAACTGATTTTAAATTTGAACAGAAACTTGGAAAATCCATAACTTCTGTTTAGTTCATCCAAATTTGGTCAAACCAATTTTGTCAGACTCTAAATAATGTGACCTACTTAATAAAAATATAAAAACCCCTATGTACTATAGAAAATTATAAGGTTCTGATTTAATTATAGTTTTGGCCAAAAGCTCAATAATAGAAAGAAAAATAGTTGTACTTTTTGACTAGGGTTAGAAAAATTTGGAAGAGTTTTTATCCACTCACTGACCTGTTTAAAAATGTTAAACCTCTCTATCCACCCCATTAAATTAGTTTTTGCCATTCATTTTACAATATGCTTAAGATTAAGAAAAATAGAAAAGATGATTTAAATAAGGAACCAGAGGACACCCCTATTTTTGTTAGGGTACTTATTCCATGTAGTTTGCTAGAAAAATCTATCATACCCTGGTGTAGTATAAAATAAGTAAGACCCCTTTTATTTTAAGAAAACAAGGAAAGCTTAGAAAAAACCTACAAAAATAACCCTAAGGTGAAAACACCCCAACCCTTGGGATAACTAATGTTTTGTTATTATGAACATAAGAAAAATACAAAATCTTTTGTTTGATATTTTTCAAATGACAAGTCAGTTATAAGCACCTTTTTGACATAAAACTTTAGAAAATCACAACTAAAAACCCACCAATTAAACTTTCTGAGAATTTTGGCACAGAGGTTTATTATTACTGTTAGATGCCAACAAAAATTATCATTAGGAAGGAACTCACCTCTAATGGAGAGTTGTAGTACAAAGTGGCCCATTTTACACAACTCTTGTTATTTTTGTCTAAAGCATGGCCTTCATATTTTAAGCCTCAGATTCTTACAACAGGCTAGAATAGCAAATGGCAACCCATTGTAATTTTTACAAAATTTTTGGAAAATGTTAAACCACTGTCGTAGTTCAAATCTACACTAGAAACCATGAGTAGAAAATGAAGTAAGGGGAAAAGTGAATAACAGGAAATTGATGTCATCCTAAAAACTCTTTGTAAATTGTCCACTGAAGTATATAAGGGGAATTACAAATTCACTACGCTTATCCTTAACAAAACCTAAACTTAGAATGATAAGCATAAACCACCAAAAGCCACGTATGACCGAGAAAACCCTAAGATACGGATTAACTTAGTTCTTCTTCCTTAACATAATGTTATTAAATCTTGCATAATCATGACATACATGTTCATTGCATTTCAATAGACTGTAACCTCACTGACGGAGAGTACGTCCTCGTGCCGGAGCAAGGAGCTGCTCAGGAGGTAGTCCCAGATCCAGCACCCGAGTCTGCACCAGAGGATCTGCCTGCCACAGCCTTGGAAGGCAAGCCCCGGTTTTATGCATAACCTGTTTATTATGCTATTTTACTACACTTAATGATTGTAGGGTTGAATGTGCATTTAAGTGTAGGAGTTGTTTGAAACCCTAATTGCATGATCTTAGGAATCCTATTGAGATGAATACTAGTATGCTAGGCCGAGTAGCTGCTTTATTAAGTAGGATCTCGGTAGAAGTCGAGTGATTTTTCTAGCACTCGCGCGAGGTCAGGAATTGGGTGTATCCATTTTTATATCATAATAATGTTGGTCTGTGGACAACAATCCATGGGGATTGGTTGTCTTCGAGGTGGAAATTGGAATAAGGATTAAGGTGTGGTACCGTGAGTCAAGCGTTTGAACGTACTAAGCACATGCCGAGAAATATGGTAAATCGGTAAGCCTAGTACCTGAGTGAACCTGGTAGTGGACATATCCCCTCACGCGACCTGAGACGTGGTCTCCCATTCCGGTTATGGTGGGTACAAGTGCGGTCACTGCACGACGGCAGTCGGGGTCAGTGAGGCATTGTACGCCAAGGCGGTGAGCCCTGATCTGCTATCGGGGAATCGATGGGTACGGTTGATTTGTGTGGGGGCGGAGTGCCTCGCCACGTCATGTGTTTAGGTTTACCTTGCAAGGATAAAAACTCGATTCGAATCGTCTGCTTCTCGTAGCTAATGAGACTGCTTGATCCATGCTGCTACATTGAGTAACAAGTGGAAATATGATGAGATGATACAAGATGTTGATTGCTTAAATGTTTGATACTATGTGTGAGTAGATAGTACACATTTAGCCTTAAGAGAGTCACACCTAAATTTGACAAGTTAAAACTGGAATTTAGAAACTCAGCTAGTGCTTTTGGCAACCAAACCCCACAGCCAAACAGCTGCATGTCTAGAGGTAGAGGAGTAGACTCCTCACACCGGGCAAGTCTAGCTGAGTATTAGTATACTCAGCCTTGCTTGTGGCATAATTTTACAGGTTTTTTGGAGGACATGGTTTCTAGAGTGACTTGGCCGTCCATCTTGCCACCGGGTTGGACTATCGAGTGGGACCCCGCCTCGGCTGAGGAGGAGCATGAGGAGTGATGGGACAGGCTTCCCCATCTCTCTGTTTATTGTCCGTTAGTTTTATTCTGCTGCACTTCGAACAATGATGGTCACTTTTGCAAAACTCCGATGATGATGATGATGATGTAATAATTTAATACTCTTACCTGCATGGTTTTATGTTTTATTGTATTTGCTCTGTGACTCACCATCGAGTGAGAGTGTGGTACTTGATCCTGTCAGTGGCTGTGTCGGACTAGATCCAAGGAATTGACGGGTTATTCCCATTTAAGTGTGGTCTAGCCTCTAAGGCAGGGCTTAGGCACTTAAGTTGGAATAACTCGGGCAGTTCCGCCACAGCTGGTATCGGAGCTTGTACCACCACAGAGGAATCAATAAAATATGAATACCATCCCTTTCAAAAATAAAACTTGATAGAAACAAGGTTGGATAGATCGTAGGACGAGCAGGATAGACCTAGGACGTGAAGCCTTAGGATGACAGAAGGGTAGCTAGGTGGCTAAGTATTTAGGCCCCACAGACCACTTTAGGGGATGGGAGTTCTTCCCTAATCCCTTTTTCATTGCTGTGAGGTCGTTCAGGACGAGCATGCATGCATTCTTAAATCTAACAAATGGAAAATTTAGTAAGAACTTAAAATTTGAACCAATTAAGTTCCCCGTACCATTCTATTTTAGTTAGAGAGGAGCTGGGTCTTGTTTTTCTTGTTCTTTTTATAATTCTTTTCCTTTACGTACGCTTAACCGTCCACAGATGGCTTCCCACGGATCCTCAGACAACGGGAATGCACTGTCCCACACTGACGGGCTTGCACGAGAGGGCTTTCCCCGCATTCTGTGGGAGGTACTTCAGGGGGCCGGGTACATGACACCCCCTCAGTACATGGTGCAGCAGTTCGAGAAGCACCGGGTGCCCCGCTGTAGGGTGAGGATGACCTTGGAGCCTCATCCCCTGCAGCCAGGCTGGCGTTCACTGGACTCCGAGTCTTTCGGATACCGGGCGGAGGACACGATTGAGGCGATCGCTCTGCACGGGTTGACTACTTTTTGCAGATTCCATCCCTTGGAACTCTCTACCCACCCCATTGGCTTGTTCCCCACGGAAAAGGAGGACGACCCGATGTGGAAGGATCGGGTGGAGCATGCCAAGGACATCTGAGCTCTCTACCCAGGCCACACGGCTCACTTGTCGGTACGATGCATGAACGCCCTGTATCGTCTGCAAGTGATGCGTGGAGAGGCAATGTCTCACCTGATGGCATTATTGGAGGCAACCAAGATCACCCTGGATAACAGGGAGGAGCTCGTGGTTGACTTGTCCCAGGAGCTGGTGGAAAAAGATTTACAAGTGGAGCAATTGTCTGATGAGATCCATGAGCTGGAGGAATTGGTGGGGACGAGGGAGAACACCATCGAGGTTCTCGAAGATCAGCTCCTCAACACCCAACAGCAGCTCGCAGAGGCTAATGAGCACCTGGATATGCATCATCAGGAGATCCATGATGGGGAGGCTGACGAGGACGTCGACATTGAGGGAGGGGAGGAGCCTGCTTCCAGCGTAGACACGGCTGGCTCAGGGAGGCCACCTTCCCCCGAGTCAAGTGTTGCCTCGTTTGCTCACTAGGTATCAGGGGTAGGATTAGAAGTTGGTAGTGTTAGGACTCCTCGCGGCTAGCTTAGCTTTTGCACCCTTGGGGTACTAGGCTAGATAGAGTCGAGTCTTTTTGAGACCATTGATGTAACTGTGATAAACTCTTTTGGAAGTTTGGTTGATGGATGATGTCAGTTTTAAAGTTGAACGGAAAGTTTATGCTTTTGGTTTATGTCGGGATCTATCAATTTGCTTTTGACTCTTTCGCCGCGATTAAACCTTGAACTTGGAGATATGGTGTTAAGTATATATGTGATTTTTCAGATGGCCGGGAGAGCGCATCGTGGCCAGAATGAGCGCATTCCTCCACCGCCGCCACCGCCTCCCACTCTGCAGGAGCTAATGGCTCAGCAGAACGAGATCTTGAGGCAGCTAGCTCAGCGTCAGCCACCACCTCAACACTATGGTGGTGGAGATCATCAGCGTCACCCCGCAGTAGCCACTTACCAGGAGTTCCTCAGTACTCAGCCGCCTTTGTTCACCAGGGCAGAGGATCCACTTGATGCTGATGTATGGCTGAGGGTAGTGGAATCTAAATTCCCACTACTCAATGGAGTTTGTTCCGAGGTGACTAAGGTCAGGTTCGCCACTCAGCAGCTTCGCGGACCCGCGCGGACATGGTGGGACCACTATCTCGCTATGCAACCAGCTGACCATGAAGTGGATTGGAGAGAGTTCAAGGCAGCTTTCAGAGGACACCATATCCCAGCTGGTATCATGGACCGTAAACTCAATGAGTTTCTGGCCCTCACTCAGGGCAACAGGACAGTGTTGTAGTATGCCCAGGCTTTTAATGACTTGTGCCAGTATGCTGGATACCATGCAGATACAGATGAGAAGAAGAGAGATAGGTTCAGGAGGGGGCTCAGCACTAAGCTCCGTGACCGTCTCAACACCGTCAGGGCCAACAGCTACAATGAATTGGTCAACATGGCCATCTCCCAGGAGGACTGTATCACAGCTCGTCAGGCAGAAAAGAAGAGAAAGACCCCTGTGGCAGGATCCTCAGCTCAGCCACAGCGCTTCCGGATTGTGTCCGACACTCAGAACAGGGGACCCCAGCAGCAGCAAGGGAGATGGGTGATCTGACAGCAGCAGCAGCAACAGGCACCCAACTGCACCCAGTTTCCAGCTCAGAGGAACAACCAGCAGCAGCAGCAGTATCGCCAGGCAAATGACAACAGGTGTTTCACATGTGGCAACACCGGGCATTATGCCAAAAATTGCCCCAGGAACCAGCAAAGGCAGGGGCAGAATGTCAATCAAAACCAGGGCAAGAGGCAGAAGGTACAAGTGAGGCAGGGCAAGCTGAACTTTACCACCATGGCTGATATTCCAGAGGGAGCACCCGTCATGACTGGTATCTTTACCGTTTTGAATTGTCCTGCTATTATTCTTTTTGATTCTGGTGCATCACATAGCTTTATTAGTGCCAAATTTAGTGCCAAGTGTCAATTGCCTTTTCATCACACCCATGGGGGTATCACAATTTCAACACCAGGAGGCAGGATTGCCACCAATCAAATCAGCAAGAATGTGCCTATAAAGTTTGGTAGTCTGATAATTAAAACCAACCTTCTTATTTTGGGATTGGATAGTGGATATCATATTGGGAACTGACTGGTTGACCAAACATCAGGCAGTGATTGACATTGCAGCTAGGGCCATTGAAGTGCACTCACCGACCAGTGGTGAAACCACATTATTTTTGCCCGACCAGGGTTGTACCCGTTCTTGTGCCTTTGTCATGATAGAATCCCAGTGGAAAAGATCCCAGTAGTTTGTGGCTACCCAGATGTTTTTCCGGATGAATTGCCCGGAATGCCACCTGACAGAGACATTGAGTTTGCAATTGAATTGCAACCTGGGACTGCTCCTATCTCCAAGAGACCCTATAGGATGCCTCCAGCGGAACTGGCAGAACTGAAGAAACAACTGCAAGAATTGTTGGACAAGGGGTTCATTCGCCCAAGTACTTCACCTTGCGGATGTCCTGCATTATTCGTGAAGAAAAAGGATGAGAGTTTGAGGATGTGTGTTGACTACCGCCCTCTTAATGCGGTGACCGTCAAGAACAAATACCCGCTACCCCGTATTGATGTTCTGTTTGATTAGTTAGTGGGAGCCAAGGTATTCTCCAAAATAGACCTTCGCTCAGGTTACCATCAGACCAAGATCTGTGCCAGTGATATTCCCAAGACGGCTTTCTCTACCAGATATGGGCTATACGAGTTTTTGGTGATGTCTTTTGGGCTGACCAATGCCCCGGCTTATTTTATGTACCTAATGAACTCAGTATTCATGCCAGAGTTGGACAAGTTCGTGGTCGTTTTCATTGATGATATTCTGATCTATTCCAAGAATGAAGACGAGCATACTGAGCACCTGCACATCGTGCTTCAGCGACTGCGCGATCATCGTCTTTATGCTAAGTTGTCAAAATGTGAATTCTGGCTGAAGGAGATTAAATTCTTGGGTCACATAATTTCTCAGGATGGGATATCAGTTGATCCTTAGAAGGTACAAGAAGTAATGGACTGGAAACCCCCGACTACGGTGAGGCAAATTTGGAGTTTTCTGGGATTGGCAGGGTATTATCGATGATTTATTTGGGACTTCTCCAGAATTGCCAAGCCAATGACTGAACTGTTAAAGAAGGGAGCCAAGTATGATTGGAGCCAAAAGTGTGAAGATGCCTTTCATACTTTGAGGCAGCATTTGACAACAGCCCCAGTGCTGGCTCAACCCGATAACACCAAGCCTTTTGAAGTTTATTGTGATGCTTCTGGTATGGGTTTGGGATGTGTCTTGATGCAAGAGAACAGAGTCATTGCTTATGCTTCCCGAGCACTCAGGCCCCATGAGCAGAACTACCCAACACATGATCTGGAGTTGGCAGCTGTGGTTCATGCCCTTAAGATATGGAGACACTACTTGATGGGAGCTCACTGTAACATCTACACTGATCATAAGAGCCTCAAATACATCTTCACTCAGGCAGATCTGAACATGAGGCAGAGGAGATGGTTAGAACTAATCAAGGATTATGACTTGGAGGTGCATTACCATCTAGGCAAGGCCAATGTTGTGGCAGATGCCTTGAGCAGAAAGGCCCAGTGTAACTGTATGAGCATGGATGCAAGAGTTACCACCCTGTGTGATGAATTGTGCAAGCTAAATCTGGAAGTTGTTACTTCCGGTGAATTAAATTATATCTCGGTGGAGCCCACATTGCAAGAGCAAATAGTCCAGGCACAGATTGGGGATAAAGGTGTTCAGGTTATCAAAGACATGCTCAAGCAGAAGGCAGAAAAATACAAGTGCTTCCGGCAGGACAGTAAGGGAATTTTATGGTTTGGAGATCGATTGGTTGTTCCCAAGGATCCTGAGCTCAGAAAGAAGATACTGGATGAAGCTCACCTTTCCAAGTTCTCCATGCACCCTGGTAGCAACAAGATGTACCATGATCTCAGATCCTTGTATTGGTGGACCAGAATGAAGAGAGAAATTGCCAAGTATATATCCGAGTGTGACACCTTGTCACACCCGGCTTTAAAGGATCAAGCCAGGTGCATCTCATACATGCGCCAAGAAGACAACATATATAATAACAGAGTGCATAGAGATAAATGTCACAATAATCAGAGTATTTATTACATAGCGGAAGACTTACAAAATAAATTATAAATATAAAACGAACTAAGGATCGTTGGCGCCGATGTCAACTGAGAAACGCCACCTAGATCAGATCAAACTCCTCGCCTAGTGGCTCCTCATGAACCACCTGTTCTTCTCCTGTGGGGGGGTGTGAGACAGCAAGGGTGAGCTCACACATGTTCATCGCTCAACAAGTTGTGGGGAATAATGTGACATGAACTCACCAAAGGTGGGAGTTCATGAAGTGTAAGGCTTATCAACAATAGGGGTTAAAGCTGAGCATTGCTTTTAAGTAGTTGGTCAAATTTTATTAGCAGTTACTAAGTGTAAGTGAATACCAAACCATAATAAAATAATAGAACAAAATTAATAACAGATCCCATGCAAATGCAAATGACAAATTGAGTTTAGGTTCCATAATTTAATCATCGGAGAGTCCTGAGCCGCTCATGACCGTGAGCTCGGCTAGTATACCAGTTTTACACTCTGCAGAGGTTGTACCCTTTACCCACAAGTCGTGTTTCCCATGTCGCCAGGGTTAGCTAGGCCCTTAGACACTACCAAGGTGAATGGCTAGGGATCCACTACGAGGCCTTTACAAAGTTCCACTAGCTTCCGAAAACCCGCTACAGTTTATAGGAAGTTCCAATGCAGGGTTCCTGGCTGACCGCCATCGTAGCAAAATCAACCAGGGACCTCCCTACACTGACCACTCCCCTACTGCCCTTGCCCCTTTCGGGTAAGGTAGTCTTCCACTAGCTTTCCTAATTAGTCAGCCAAGGGGTCCCATTCCTCCCTTGTGGTGGCACGTGGTTCTCAAGTTAAGCTCCATGTTCCAATTAACAATAACATAATGATCTTGACATGAACATAAATAGAATAACAAAATAACTGGAACATGGATACAATGAAATATTAACCCAAAACCACGTAAAGCAATAGCATAACTACCCATATGATTCAGGGGTAAACAAGGTAAAATGGGTAAACAGACTAAGGTGACCTATTGGGTCCCATCAAAATTAAACCTATGCATGGTAAATGATTATAAAGAACATTATTGGGTAACAAAAGTGAATCAAGGGCACAACTTGCCTGACACTTGAGATTCCAGGTACCAATTTGCTCAGATGACACGTGTCCTCGCGCTAGTCGTAGCAATACAAGCAAACATGGTATAGATAAAATTAACATCATACCAAACATAATAATATACTGCATTATAATGATCTACACGTAGCTACGGGATCGCGGGTTCAAAAACCACTTAAATCGGAGTTACGGTCACCGAGTTATGATTTTATGTAGTTATTAAGCACCTAGAATAGAGTAATTCATGTGAATAATTTTAAATCAAGTTTCATGGTTACGTAAAGGTACTAGATGATAAACAATATTTAAACAAAATAAATGCCACTGGAATGAATCAATTTGGAGTTATATATTTCAAGTTATGAATTTCCAAAGGTTTTATGTGCTTAAAGTAGGATTAAGTGAGAGATTATTTTTCTTATTGTTTTCATGATAAAACAGAGACTCTAAGTGCTAGATAATAAAATTACAAAATTTTAGGAACTGAAATGAAGTAATTTGGACATCATATGAATTTTATATGAATTAAACCAATTCTAGCCTTTATTTTTGCATTAAAAATTATTTTCTGAATCCATTTATCTAATTTCTTATCTTCTCGGACTGGGCGCACTAATACAGAGAACTGCAGGGTGCTATCTAAAAATTCCAGGGCCTCCGTGTAAGGTTCTTTCAACTGCTTGGGACTGCGGGTTAATTCGTGGAGATCCCAGGGGTTCTTTTATAAAACGAACACGGCGAAGGGGTATGGACTGTTTCTGGTCGCACGATCTGTAATCTATGGCCCAGATTATAACCCGATCCTAACCCAAACGATATGTAACAGGGTTCGCACGATCGTCGATTAACGGCTTGGATCAAAAGGAGTAAGGCACTATCACCTACACCGTCCAGATTAGATCAGACGGTCCGCACGCATCTTCCCCAAGCGCCAACATCCAAGGACGGCGGTGCTGTGCCGCGCAGCGGAGCATGCTGGTGGACAGGTGATCTGGGGCCCAAGCTCATTATTTCCAAATCCGACTGCACCTACGCGATGCGGAATTAATGGCGCGTAAGCTGGACGAGTCCTTACCGGGAGTTATTGCTTGGTTGCAGCTGGCCACGTACAGGGTGAAGTCACAGCGAAGGGAAGACGACGGCGAGAAATTGAGCGGCTTGCGGTCCAATTCCCAGGGTGGGACGGTTATGAGCATCATCAGAGCACCACTGCGGTACCCCTGGCCAATCGACGAGGTTGAAGCGCCACCCAAATCATGAGTCGACCATGGCGGACCCAATCACCCGTCCCCGCCGAGCATGGCGGCGCGAATGGTGCCCATGCCCCCATGTCTCGCGTCATCGAGGCTAGCTAGGTGTGTAGGAGAGGCGGGCGACGACCGAGCACATATAGGCCGAGGGTCAGGGAGTGAGCCGAGGGATTTGCAGATCGTGGCGGAATTCTCGCGAGGTTAGCAACGAACCAAGTTGGATGAGCGGTCAGACGAGGTGGCTCACTGTGTGCTGCAGATTGTAGTTAATTCCCAGCCGAGAGGTGCGAAGTGCAGAGCTCACGGGCAGCTCTTACACGGAGTTTGTTAGGATCAGAACTCGCGGCCAGCTGGGCATCAGGGCTAGTTGCAACCGCCCTCGGAGTTGGCGGCGGCGCGGGGGAGGAAGATATCCGGACGACAGGACCCATCAGGTCAGCTCCAACCGCGCGTCGGCCTTGTCCCTGAGGAGTGGGGCCAGCATTGTCAGGGGCGCGCTGAGTATGGCCCACGGGCAGACCTCGCCCGTCCATGATGCGCGATGCACGCGAGTGGAACGTGACTGACCCAAGGGCCCACCAGTCAGCCAGTGAGGGAAGGGGCGCTGAGATCACGATAGTTTATGGAAAAGTGGGCCGATTTTGTTTTTCCTATTTTATTTACTCCTTTCTTTTTTTATTTTGTTTTCCTTTTCTCTTTTCCTTTCTATTCTTTTTCAACTTAAACTCAATTTCAAGTATAAGTTTAAGATTGCAAGATTAAATGCACAAGCAATAAAACTCCAATATGATGTCTAGCTTATTTATTTTTTTATTAGATATTTTGTTCTCGGAGTTATGGTTAATCCCATGTTCAAGTAAATAGAGGCAAAATATATATAAGGAGATTTACTCTTTTCTCAATGATTACAAATTGGGTATTACAAATCCTACCCCCCTTAAAAAGAATCTCGTCCTCGAGATTTAAGAATGACTAGGGAAAAGATGGGGAAAATTTATGTGAAGCTCTTCTTCTCCTTCGCTTGTAGCTTCATCTTCTCCATGATGGCTCCGTTGCACTTTGCACATCTTTGTTACCTTATTTCTTATAACTCGAGTCAAAGCGTCAAGAATCTTGATCGGATACTCCGTGTAAGTCAAATCACCCTGAACACTTAGCTCTTCCATTGGTAACTGTTCCTCAGGGACACGGAGACACTTCTTAAGTTGAGACACATGAAATACATTATGCACATAAGATAGATTATCAGGTAGCTCAAGTTGATAGGTCATCTCTCCAACTTGCCTAAAAACTCAGAATGGTCCAATATAGCGAGGGGACAATTTGCCCGTAACTTTAAACCTCCTCATTCCACGAAGTGGTGACACCTTGAGGTACACATAATCTCCTTTCTCAAATTCCAGTGGTCTTCTTCTATTATCCGCATAGCTCTTTTGTCTGGTCTGAGCTACGCTCAAATTCTCTCGGATTATACAGACTTGTTCTTCTGCCTCTTGAATAAGTTCAGGTCCAAAGAACTGTCTTCCTCTAGTCTGATCCAATATAGAGGAGTCCTGCATTTCCTGTCATACAGAGTCTCGAACGGTGACATCTTTAGACTGGCCTGGTAACTATTATTATATGAGAACTTAGCATAAGGTAGACTCTTGTCCCAACTACTACCATGCTGAAGGGTACAAGTTCTCAACATGTATTCCAATACTTGATTAGTCCTTTCAGTCTGTCCATCAGTATGAGGTAGGCCAAACTAAAATTCAACTTTGTATCCATATTCTCATGAAAACTTTTCCAAAATCTGGGGGTAAACTGTGGTCCTCTATCCAAAATGATCTTCTTGGTACACCGTGTAGAGACACAATCCGAGCCATATATAACTCTGCCAATTGAAATACCTTATAAGTCGTCTTGACCGGAATGAAATGAGCCACTTTGGTCGGTCTATCCACAATAACTCATATAGAATCATGTCCTTTCGAGGTGCGAGGCAATCCAGTAATGAAGTCCATACCAATCTTTTCCCACTTCCACTCGGGTATCTTCAATGGGTATAATAGTCCAGCTGACCTCTCGTGTTCAGCCTTAACTCTTTGACACACGTCGCACATAGCCACATGTGCAACCACATCTCTCTTCAATCCATACCACCAATACTTTTGCTTCAAATCCTGATACATCTTGGTATTCCCAGGATGAATAGAATAATCCAAGTCATGGGCTTCCTTTAGAATAGTCTCACGAAGGCTTTCAATACCAGGAACACATATCATGTCCTTGAACCATATGGTGTCTTGCTCATCTTTCGTAAATTCCGGACTTCAACCTTCAGTAATCAGATCCTTAATCTCTTGTATTTTAGCATCACCAATCTGTCCTTTGCGGATTTTTTTTTCCAAGGTAGGTTCCACATCAATAGTAACTCCTTCAGTGTGAGCAACTATCCCCAGGTTAAGTCTCCTGAAATCCTCAACAATCTCATCGGGTAGCTGGGCAACAACAGCTGAATGAACATGCTCCTTTCGACTCAAGGCATCTGCAACCAAATTTGCCTTGCCCGGGTGATAGTGAATCTCCAAATCATAATCCTTAATAAGCTCCAACCAACGGCGTTGCCTAAGGTTGAGATCCTTCTGAGTGAATATATACTTCAAACTCTTATGATCCGTATACACTTGGCACTTGGTCCCATGATATAATGTCTCCAAATCTTAAGCGCATGCACAACTGCTGCCAATTCCAAGTCATGAGTGGGGTAGTTCAATTCATGTTTCCGTAACTAACGAGACGCATAGGCGGTCACATGTCCTTCTTGCATGAGCACACATCCCAAGCCTTAGCCACATGCATCACAATAAATATCGAATTCTTTCTGTAGATCTTTCATAACCAACACTGGTGGCGACATCAATCTTTTCTTCAATTGATCAAAGCTGTCTTGGCACTTCTCGTCCCATTTAAATTCTCTTCCTTTCTCCAAAAGCGAAGTCATAGGTTTAGCAATCTTAGAAAATCCTTCGATAAACCTCCGATAATATCCAGCAAGTCCCAAGAAACTCCAAATCTCTGTAACTGTAGTGAGTATGCTCCACACCACTATCTCCTTGACTTTAGTAGGATCCACTGATATCCCTCCATTAGAAATGATATGTCCAAGGAATGACACCTCGTCAATCCAGAACTCACATTTACTATACTTGGCGTAGAGTTGATTATCTCGTAGCTTCTGTAGCACCAATCTCAGATGTTCCTCATGATCACTATCACTCTTGGAACAAAAATATCGTCGATGAAAAACCACGACGAATCTGTCCCGATCATGAACACCTTATTCTTCAGATCCATAAAATAGGCTAGTGCATTAGTTAGTCCAAATGACATAACGATGAACTCATATAATCCATATCGGGTCGATAAATCCGTCTTGGGAATATCCGATGGCCTAATCTTCATTTGGTGATAACCCGATCAGAGATCAATCTTCGAGAATACCCTTGCATCTCTCGTTTGATCAAATAAATCCTTAATGCGGGGTAAAGGATACTTGTTCTTCATAGTGACCTCATTAAGAGTCCTATAATCCACGCACATCCGCTGTGATCCATCCTTCTTCTGTACAAACAGGACCGGCGCTCCACAAGGTGAAGAATTCGGACGAATATATCCAGACTCTTGTAATTCCATTAATTGCTTCTTAGGTTCCTTTAGTGCTTCTATGAACATTCTATATAGCCGTTTAGAAATAGTAGCGGTCTCAGGTAAGAGACCAATAACAAACTCAACTTCTCTATCAGGTGGCATCCCTGGTAACTCCTTTGTAAAGACATCCAGAAAACCCTTAACCACACGGATGTTGTCACCAACAAACTCCCCATCTACTAAGAATGTCGCTAGTCTGATGGTGGTAGTTACTGCAACTTCAACTTCAAATCCTTGTCCTTTGGAACTGGTGAGTTCTACGGTTCCCTTAGCACAGTGTATAGACTGCCTTCGCCTTTCTTAACCATGACATACCAAGGACCAAATCTATACTGCTCTCTTCTAACAGTATAGGGGTAGCACATCTGGGTTAGGAATATAGGGTAAGAAAGGAAGAATTGCAGACAAGGCGAGTAATTACGAGAAATGTTACTGCGGTTGATTTATTAGCTAAGTAGATTAGTGTGTTATCCACTAAAGCTAATACCTTATGATGGTACATGCTAAGATGCCCAACTATAATGTTGCAATCAATCAAAGAAGCAAATCAAGCATTTATCATCAGAACAATCAACCAACATTTTTTTAATAGAGAAAATAGTTTTGGTTTGGTCTTAGGCCTCCTATCTCTTAAAAATGTCATAGGGGTAGGGATTCCAAGATTTGAAATCCATCTTGTCTTAGAGTAGTAAAGGTAAGAATAATCAGAGTAGAATGGCAAAAGGTGAGACAGGATCAAGATAAGATAAGTATAGAATGAATCAGAGTAAGGTGAGTAGGTAAGGGTTTGTCCATTTCTATCTAGGTTTCGTCCTACAGTCAACATTTCCTCTGATACCACTTCTGTCACACCCTGCTTTAAAGGACCAAGCCAGGTGCATCTCATACATGCGCCAAGAAGACAACATATATAATAACAGAGTGCATAGAGATAAATGTCACAATAATCAGAGTATTTATTACATAGCGGAAGACTTACAAAATAAATTATAAATATAAAACGAACTAAGGATCGTTGGCGCCGATGTCAACTGAGAAACGCCACCTAGATCAGATCAAACTCCTCGCCTAGTGGCTCCTCCTGAACCACCTGTTCTTCTCCTGTGGGGGGGTGTGAGACAGCAAGGGTGAGCTCACACATGTTCATCGCTCAACAAGTTGTGGGGAATAATGTGACATGAACTCACCAAAGGTGGGAGTTCATGAAGTGTAAGGCTTATCAACAATAGGGGTTAAAGCTGAGCATTGCTTTTAAGTAGTTGGTCAAATTTTATTAGCAGTTACTAAGTGTAAGTGAATACCAAACCATAATAAAATAATAGAACAAAATTAATAACAGATCCCATGCAAATGCAAATGACAAATTGAGTTTAGGTTCCATAATTTAATCATCGGAGAGTCCTGAGCCGCTCATGACCGTGAGCTCGGCTAGTATACCAGTTTTACACTCTGCAGAGGTTGTACCCTTTACCCACAAGTCGTGTTTCCCATGTCGCCAGGGTTAGCTAGGCCCTTAGAAACTACCAAGGTGAATGGCTAGGGATCCACTACGAGGCCTTTACAAAGTTCCACTAGCTTCCGAAAACCCGCTACAGTTTATAGGAAGTTCCAATGCAGGGTTCCTGGCTGACCGCCATCGCAGCAAAATCAACCAGGGACCTCCCTACACTGACCACTCCCCTACTGCCCTTGCCCCTTTCGGGTAAGGTAGTCTTCCACTAGCTTTCCTAATTAGTCAGCCAAGGGGTCCCATTCCTCCCTTGTGGTGGCACGTGGTTCTCAAGTTAAGCTCCATGTTCCAATTAACAATAACATAATGATCTTGACATGAACATAAATAGAATAACAAAATAACTGGAACATGGATACAATGAAATATTAACCCAAAACCACGTAAAGCAATAGCATAACTACCCATATGATTCAGGGGTAAACAAGGTAAAATGGGTAAACAGACTAAGGTGACCTATTGGGTCCCATCAAAATTAAACCTATGCATGGTAAATGATTATAAAGAACATTATTGGGTAACAAAAGTGAATCAAGGGCACAACTTGCCTGGCACTTGAGATTCCAGGTACCAATTTGCTCAGATGACACGTGTCCTCGCGCTAGTCGTAGCAATACAAGCAAACATGGTATAGATAAAATTAACATCATACCAAACATAATAATATACTGCATTATAATGATCTACACGTAGCTACGGGATCGCGGGTTCAAAAACCACTTAAATCGGAGTTACGGTCACCGAGTTATGATTTTATGTAGTTATTAAGCACCTAGAATAGAGTAATTCATGTGAATAATTTTAAATCAAGTTTCATGGTTACGTAAAGGTACTAGATGATAAACAATATTTAAACAAAATAAATGCCACTGGAATGAATCAATTTGGAGTTATATATTTCAAGTTATGAATTTCCAAAGGTTTTATGTGCTTAAAGTAGGATTAAGTGAGAGATTATTTTTCTTATTGTTTTCATGATAAAACAGAGACTCTAAGTGCTAGATAATAAAATTACAAAATTTTAGGAACTGAAATGAAGTAATTTGGACATCATATGAATTTTATATGAATTAAACCAATTCTAGCCTTTATTTTTGCATTAAAAATTATTTTCTGAATCCATTTATCTAATTTCTTATCTTCTCGGACTGGGCGCACTAATACAGAGAACTGCAGGGTGCTATCTAAAAATTCCAGGGCCTCCGTGTAAGGTTCTTTCAACTGCTTGGGACTGCGGGTTAATTCGTGGAGATCCTAGGGGTTCTTTTATAAAACGAACACGGCGAAGGGGTATGGACTGTTTCTGGCCACACGATCTGTAATCTATGGCCCAGATTATAACCCGATCCTAACCCAAACGATATGTAACTGGGTTCGCACGATCGTCGATTAACGGCTTGGATCAAAAGGAGTAAGGCACTATCACCTACACCGTCCAGATTAGATCAGACGGTCCGCACGCATCTTCCCCAAGCGCCAACATCCAAGGACGGCGGTGCTGTGCCGCGCAGCGGAGCATGCCGGTGGACAGGTGATCTGGGGCCCAAGCTCATTATTTCCAAATCCGACTGCACCTACGCGATGCGGAATTAATGGCGCGTAAGCTGGACGAGTCCTTACCGGGAGTTATTGCTTGGTTGCAGCTGGCCACGTACAGGGTGAAGTCACAGCGAAGGGAAGACGACGGCGAGAAATTGAGCGGCTTGCGGTCCAATTCCCAGGGTGGGACGGTTATGAGCATCATCAGAGCACCACTGCGGTACCCCTGGCCAATCGACGAGGTTGAAGCGCCACCCAAATCATGAGTCGACCATGGCGGACCCAATCACCCGTCCCCGCCGAGCATGGTGGCGCGAATGGTGCCCATGCCCCCATGGCTCGCGTCATCGAGGCTAGCTAGGTGTGTAGGAGAGGCGGGCGACGACCGAGCACATATAGGCCGAGGGTCAGGGAGTGAGCCGAGGGATTTGCAGATCGTGGCGGAATTCTCGCGAGGTTAGCAACGAACCAAGTTGGATGAGCGGTCAGACGAGGTGGCTCACTGTGTGCTGCAGATTGTAGTTAATTCCCAGCCGAGAGGTGCGAAGTGCAGAGCTCAAGGGCAGCTCTTACACGGAGTTTGTTAGGATCAGAACTCGCGGCCAGCTGGGCATCAGGGCTAGTTGCAATCGCCCCCGGAGTTGGCGGCGGCGCGGGGGAGGAAGATATCCGGACGACAGGACCCATCAGGTCAGCTCCAACCGCACGTCGGCCTTGTGCCTGAGGAGTGGGGCCAGCATTGTCAGGGGCGCGCTGAGTATGGCCCACGGGCAGACCTCGCCCGTCCATGATGCGCGATGCACGCGAGTGGAACGTGACTGACCCAAGGGCCCACCAGTCAGCCAGTGAGGGAAGGGGCGCTGAGATCACGATAGTTTATGGAAAAGTGGGCCGATTTTGTTTTTCCTATTTTATTTACTCCTTTCTTTTTTTATTTTGTTTTCCTTTTCTCTTTTCCTTTCTATTCTTTTTCAACTTAAACTCAATTTCAAGTATAAGTTTAAGATTGCAAGATTAAATGCACAAGCAATAAAACTCCAATATGATGTCTAGCTTATTTATTTTTTTTATTAGATATTTTGTTCTCGGAGTTATGGTTAATCCCATGTTCAAGTAAATAGAGGCAAAATATATATAAGGAGATTTACTCTTTTCTCGATGATTACAAATTGGGTATTACACACCTGCCAAAGGATCAAAGCTAGTCATTTGAAGGCAGCAGGTCCTCTACAACCCCTTCCCATACCATCTTGGAAATGGGAGGACATTTGCATGGACTTTGTCGTGGGATTGCCCAACACCTCCAGGCATCATGATTCCATTTGGGTTATTGTGGACAGATTGACCAAGACCGCTCATTTCTTGCCAGTACATACCACCCACAGGACGAAGAAGTATGCGGAAATTTACATCGACCAGATAGTTCGTTTGCATGGGATACCAAGGACTATAGTCTCAGACCGAGGAGCACCGTTTGTGGCACGATTTTGGGAACAATTGCAGGAATCACTTGGAACCCATGTGATACGGAGCTCAACATACCATCCCCAAACCGATGGCCAGACAGAAAGGGTGAATCAGATTTTGGAAGACATGTTGCGGGCATGTGCACTACACTACGGAAAGGATTGGGACAAGTGTCTTTCATTGGCAGAGTTTTCTTATAATAACAGCTATCAGTCCAGTCTGAAGATGGCACCTTTTGAAGCCTTATATGGGAGGAGATGTAGAACCCCGCTGAATTGGTCTCAAGCAGGAGAAAGGGAAATATTTGGGCCAGATTTGGTACTTGAAGCAGAGGAAAAGGTCAGAGTCATCAAGAAGAACTTAGAAGCTGCTCAAGCCAGGCAAAAGAGCTATCATGATAAGAGGCGGAAGCCTCTACAGTTCGAGGTGGGAGATCATGTTTATCTTAAGGTATCACCCACCAAGGGTGTCCAGAGATTCGGGATCAGGGGCAAGTTAGCTCCGCGTTACATTGGACCCTACGAGATCAAGGAGGCTTGTGGACCTGTAGCATATCAATTGAAGTTGCCACCTAGCATGTCAGCTATTCATGACGTATTCCATGTATCTCAGCTGCAGAAATGTGTTCGCCTACCCACTGAAGTGCTACCTGAACCCGAGATTGAGATAGAGCCCGACCTGTCTTATCAAGAGTACCCTGTCAGGGTATTGGATCAGAAGGAGAGATCAACACGGGCAAGGTCAATCTGAATGTATAAAGTTTAGTGGAGTCACCATTCAGCAGAAGAAGCTACATGGGAGACTGAGGATTTTCTACGCTCTCGCTTCCCCGACTTTCTGCCCAAAGGAGTCGGTACGTAACCCCCAAAATCCCACCCCACCTGCCCTTTGAAAACAATAATAAGAAAAACTTAGATAGTAAGGGTAGTCTAAGTTGTGGATTTAACTTAAAAAGGACTTCCTTCTGAAGTTGCAAAGAGGATGACATTCGAAGAACAGTCAATTAGAGAAACTCAAAGAAAAGCAGAAACCACACACCGGCACACCTTCATAGCACCCCCTCTAGGGGACTCTGCCTGAAATCTCGGGACGAGATTCCTTTAAGGGGGGAGGGCTGTAACACCTTAGGTGTTACCATTGCTAGAGCACATCTATGCACTGGTAACTGTGATCACATGTGGCAGAAACTTGAGAAGAACCTAAGAACCTTGGAAGCCATGGGTTAATCAAGGATGTTAATGACTTAAGAGCATCACTCAAGCTTTTGTGCACATACCACCTTGGACAAGAGGAGAATAAACCCTAGACCCCTCTTGAACCCCATCTTCCAAAGCCATGGTTGAAAGGGGGAGAGGATGAGCATTTGTGCAAACCATGAGTTAAAATGTTGACACAAAGTTAAGTAACTTATTAACCTACAATTATAGGGAGGAAATATTGCAAAAAGACCCCTGGAGAAACCCCAAATCAAATCTCCAAGTAGAGTGAGAGCTAGAGCTCTCAAATTTTCTCTAAGTCAAAAACTACACCTACACTAAAGATCAACCGTGTTCACCTTGAAGATGGCACCAAAACCACCTTTGTTCTATACCAAAAATGTGGCATACCACCTAGGGCACCCACTGGAAAAAGTTGAGCCCGAGACTCTGACGTTTGACATGCCTTGGCATGGTTTTTGTCGCGTGGTGGGCAGAGTGACACACCCGATTTGGCGACCCAAGATCTCCCTCCCTAGGCCATATCTGCCATGGCATCTCACAGATGAGTGATAGCCCTAGGTGCCAGGAAAAGACTCGCGCCAGATTTTTGCCAAGATTCGCACGTTTGCGACTTGGGTGAGCTGTGGAACAAGGGCAGAAGAAAAGCTCCACGTGTTCGACGCGCTCTGCGCATGCCAGAGCACGCCCTCGCCCGACCCCGCGCCGCGCCGAGCCGCACCCGTGTCCCCTGTGTGCGCCCGCGCCTATAAAACCCACTGAGGCATCGGCCACACTCCTCCGCGCACACTCAAACCTCACCGGAGCTTAACTCACCGTCGTTTGCCCGAGCACGGCGTGTCTGCGACCACCCGAGCCCCTACCGTCGTGGACCGGCCAGCCCAGCCCTTCCCAGCCCCGTCCAACCCTCGGAGACGAGTGTGCACAGCTCAGTGAAGCTCCCCGAGCGAGGAATCGAAGCCTGCTTCGCCGGAGAGGCTAGTCCACGGTCGCCGGAGTTCACAACCCTGTCGGAGTACGTGGACCGGGTAATCCACTCAACCATTTTCCGATTCCTTGTGCACACGGTCTCTACGTTACCCCGTGAAGCTCACCGTGCCCCTGGATTGAACCAGATCACCGTGGTTTGGCCGGTACACTCGCCGCCGACGAGAACACCCGCCTGCGCACGTGGACCGAGCGATTCCGGCCATCCCCGCCATCGAGCCGCACCTCGCTGTGACCGCCAGAGCCTCCCCGAGCCAACCCTGCCCTTCGCCGGACCTATCTCACCGCCGGTAAGCCGCGCCACCCTTTTCTTTTCCGCGGGTACTGTTTACATTGGGGGAAGGACCGCGGGTGAGAGGAAGAGCAGGTCAGGGGGCTTTTTGAACTGTCAGCGCCCCAGGGGAATAGTGGCACAGGGTTAGATTTGTGCAGGTTGATTTAGTTTAAACCCAGGGACCTCGGTGTAAACTACTTTTTCAGAAAACCTTATTAAAACTGATTTTAAATTTGAACAGAAACTTGGAAAATCCATAACTTCTGTTTAGTTCATCCAAATTTGGTCAAACCAATTTTGTCAGACTCTAAATAATGTGACCTACTTAATAAAAATATAAAAACCCCTATGTACTATAGAAAATTATAAGGTTATGATTTAATTATAGTTTTGGCCAAAAGCTCAATAATAGAAAGAAAAATAGTTGTACTTTTTGACTAGGGTTAGAAAAATTTAGAAGAGTTTCTATCCACTCACTGACCTGTTTAAAAATGTTAAACCTCTCTGTCCACCCCATTAAATTTGTTTTTGCCATTCATTTTACAATATGCCTAAGATTAAGAAAAATAGAAAAGATGATTTAAATAAGGAACCAGAGGACACCCCTATTTTTGTTAGGGTACTTATTCCATGTAGTTTGCTAGAAAAATCTATCATACCCTGGTGTAGTATAAAATAAGTAAGACCCCTTTTATTTTTAGAAAACAAGGAAAGCTTAGAAAAACCCTACAAAAATAACCCTAAGGTGAAAACACCCCAACCCTTGGGATAACTAATGTTTTGTTATTATAACCATAAGAAAAATACAAAATCTGTTGTTTGATATTTTTCAAATGACAAGTCAGTTATAAGCACCTTTTTGACATAAAACTTTAGAAAATCACAACTAAAAACCCACCAATTAAACTTTCTGAGAATTTTGGCACAGAGGTTTATTATTACTGTTAGATGCCAACAAAAATAATCCTTAGGAAGGAACTCACCTCTAATGGAGAGTTGTAGTACGAAGTGGCCCATTTTACACAACTCTTGTTATTTTTGTCTAAAGCATGGCCTTCATATTTTAAGCCTCAGATTCTTACAACAGGCTAGAATAGCAAATGGCAACCCACTGTAATTTTTACAGAATTTTTGGAAAATGTTAAACCACTGTCGTAGTTCAAACCTACACTAGAAACCATGAGTAGAAAATGAAGGAAGGGGAAAAGTGAATAACGGGAAATTGATGTCATCCTAAAAACTCTTTGTAAATTGTCCACTGAAGTATATAAGGGGAATTACAAATCCAGTATGCATATCCTTAACAAAACCTAAACTTAGAATCATAAGCATAAACCACCAAAAGCCACGTATGACCGAGAAAACCCTAAGATACGGATTAACTTAGTTCTTCTTGCTTAACATAATGTTATTAAATCTTGCATAATCATGACATACATGTTCATTGCATTTCAATAGACTGTAACCTCGCTGACGGAGAGTACGTCCTCGTGCCGGAGCAAGGAGCTGCTCAGGAGGTAGTCCCAGATCCAGCACCCGAGTCTGCACCAGAGGATCTGCCTGCCACAGCCTTGGAAGGCAAGCCCCGGTTTTATGCATAACCTGTTTATTATGCTATTTTACTACACTTAATGATTGTAGGGTTGAATGTGCATTTAAGTGTAGGAGTTGTTTGAAACCCTAATTGCATGATCTTAGGAATCCTATTGAGATGAATACTAGTATGCTAGGCCGAGTAGCTGCTTTATTAAGTAGGATCTCGGTAGAAGTCGAGTGATTTTTCTAGCACTCGCGCGAGGTCAGGAATTGGGTGTATCCATTTTTATATCATAATAATGTTGGTCTATGGACAACAATCCATGGGGATTGGTTGTCTACGAGGTGGAAATTGGAATAAGGATTAAGGTGTGGTACCGTGAGTCAAGCGTTTGAATGTACTAAGCACATGCCGAGAAATATGGTAAATCAGTAAGCCTAGTACCTGAGTGAACCTGGCAGTGGACATATCCCCTCACGCAACCTGAGACGTGGTCTCCCATTCCGGTTATGGTGGGTACAAGTGCGGTCACTGCACGACGGCAGTCGGGGTCAGTGAGGCATTGTACGCCAAGGCGGTGAGCCCTGATCTGCTGACGGGGAATCGATGGGGACGATTGATGTGTGTGGGGACGGAGTGCCTCGCCACGTCATGTGTTTAGGTTTACCTTGCAAGGATAAAAACTCGATTCGAATCGTCTGCTTCTCGCAGCTAATGAGACTGCTTGATCCATGCTGCTACATTGAGTAACAAGTGGAAATATGATGAGATGATACAAGATGTTGATTGCTTAAATGTTTGCTACTATGTGTGAGTAGATAGTACACATTTAGCCTTAAGAGAGTCACACTTAAATTTGACAAGTTAAAACTGGAATTTAGAAACTCAGCTAGTGCTTTTGGCAACCAAACCCCACAGCCAAACAGCTGCATGTCTAGAGGTAGAGGAGTAGACTCCTCACACCGGGTAAGTCTAGCTGAGTATTAGTATACTCAGCCTTGCTTGTGGCATAATTTTACAGGTTCTTTGGAGGACATGGTTTCTGGAGTGACTTGGCCGTCCATCTTGCCACCGGGTTGGACTGTCGAGTGGGACCCCGCCTTGGCTGAGGAGGAGCATGAGGAGTGATGGGACAGGCTTCCCCATCTCTCTGTTTATTGTCCGTTAGTTTTATTCCGCTGCACTTCGAACAATGATGGTCACTTTTGCAAAACTCCGATGATGATGATGATGTAATAATTTAATACTCTTACCTGCATGGTTTTATGTTTTATTGTATTTGCTCTGTGACTCACCATCGAGTGAGAGTGTGGTACTTGATCCTGTCAGTGGCCGTGTCGGACTAGATCCGAGGAATTGCTGGGTTATTCCCATTTAAGTGTGGTCTAGCCTCTAAGGCAGGGCTTAGGCACTTAAGTTGGAATAATTCGGGCAGTTCCGCCACAAGAAGGCCCCACCTGTCAGAGCTCCAACGGTCAGAACCCCACGGCCGGGTGACGTGGCTGGCGCACCGGACAGTGTCCGGTGGCGCACCGGACTGTCCTGTGCGCCATGCGACAGCAGCCTCCACCAAACGGCTAGTTTGGTGGTTGGGGCTATAAATACCCCAACCACCCACCATTCATTGCATCCAAGTTTTCAGACTTCCTACACCTTACAAGAGCTATAGCATTCAATTCTAGACACAACCAAAGAGATCAAATCCTCTCCCAAGTCCGGAATCACTCCAAATCAAATAGTGACTAGAGAAGAGTGACATTTGTGTTCATTTGAGCTCTTGCGCTTGGATTGCTTCTTTTCTTTCACATTCTTTCTTGAGATCAACTCAATTGTAACCGAGGCGAGAGACACCAATTGTGTGGTGGTCCTTGCGGGGACTTAGTGTCCCGTGTGATTGAGAAGAGAAGCTCACTCGGTCTAAGTGACCGTTTGAGACAGGGAAAATGTTGAAAGAGACCTGGTCTTTGTGACCACCTCAATGGGGAGTAGGTTTGCAAGAACCGAACCTCGGTAAAACAAATCACCGTGTCACACTCGTTATTTGCTTGTGATTTGTTTTCGCCCTCTCTTTCGGACTCGATTTTTCTAACGCTAACCCCGGCTTGTAGTTGTGCTTAAACTTTGTAAATTTCAGATTCGCCCTGTTCACCCCCCTCTAGGCAACTTTCAGTCGTCGTCTCCCAGTCAACTTTGAATTGCTAGATCGTTGTCTTCATATGATGTAATTATTTAACTATTTTGTATAGAACTATGTTTTATATTAAGGTTGTGACATTTGTTTCTGTACCATGAGTCATCATATTTGTGAGACTTGGTCCCACCACACTTGGTGATTATATGTTCGCGCTCGGGTCTTGGTGCCCCCGAAACCCGGGTGTGACAAAAATTTTCATTTTTAAATAAATAATTTGAATAAGACGAGTAGTCAAAGTTTTCTAAAAACGTCAACGGTATCATATATTTGTGAACGGAGGTAGTACAATACAATATATATACACACCAGTAGCGAATCCAATCTTATAAAAATCAAAATAAATAAGTTTGTATTTTAAGTCCATAATATATAAAATCAAAAGAAAAAATAAATCAAAACCATCTACATACTATAGCAGATCAAAATCAGAGGGTTGTGTTGGGTGGACGCCTCAGGGGCGCCTTCCTTTTGCTTCCCGTCCCCCTTGTCCTTGTGAAAGAGGGCCTCGACTGCCTCCTGCCCCGAAGCGAACTTCATGGTGATGTCCATCAGCTCATTGGCCTTGGTCAGGGTCTTGTGACCCAACTTGCTGACCAGGTCCCGACAGGAGGTCCCGGTGAGGAATGCCCCAATGACGTCGGAATCGGTGACGTTGGGGAGCTCGGTGCGTTGTTTTGAAAACCAGCAAATGTAATCGCGGAGGCTTTCATCAGGCTTCTACCAGCTACTTCGAAGGTCCTAGGAGTTCCATGGGCGAATGTACGTGCCCTAGAAGTTCCCGCTAAAGACCCGAACCAGGTCTTCCTAGTCGTGGATCGATGTCGGCAGAAGGTGCTCGAGCTAAGCTCGAGTAGAGTCGGAAAGAAAGAGGGGGAGGTTCCAAATGATGAGGTTGTCATCATTCATCCCCCTGAGCTAACAGGCAAGCCGATAATCAGCAAGACAGAGCTCCGGATTTGTGTCCCCTGAGTACTTGGTGATAGTAGTCGGGGCTCGGAACCAAGGCAGGAATGGTGCCTTGCAGATGGCCTTGCTGAAGGCCTGGGGACCCAGTGGCTCGGAGGAAGGACTTCGGTCCTCCCTACTGTCATAGCGTCCGCCCCGCCGAGGGCGGTAGCTGAATGTTTCGCGCTATCGGGTGCGTCCGCCGAGACTGTCATGAACTGCCTAGGCTGGCGATTGTCTTGGAGATGATCATGCACCGTGGGCCCTTTGTCTAGTATACGTGGGATGCACCGAGTCTTCCCTCTCAAAGCGAGAGAGCCCCAGCTGATGGATCGAGGCAGGCTGTCGGAGTCGAGAGGCTGAGCTCTCGGTCTGCTAGACCGTGGTGCATTCCAGAAGCCCCCGAAGTTCATCGTGGATGCGTTGTCCCTCAGCGGTGAGGGATCAGGCATGGTGCGGAGCAAGAGTGTGGCCGCCATGAGACTTTGACTTGCTCGGTTGAGGATGGGGGGCTCGACGGCGGCGGTGTCTTTCTCTATGCGATGCAGGACGTCGCGTACCTTCGCCCATGCCTCCATCGAGGGCTTTGCCTGCAGCCTCTCCCTCCAAAGCTTGTTGCAGCTGCTGCAGGCTTTGCTGCTCTTCCTCGAGCTTGTTGTGCAACTCCCATAGTTGCTCGAGGTGAGCAACATGGCTCCCTAGAGGAGTCTGGGCCCCATTTGGGTTACATGGTGGACGCTGGTCACCTTCTCACGGCATGCCGAGGTGATCTCCTTCCTCGGGGATCTTCGGGTTGACATGGAAGCATTCCTGGGTCGGATCGTAACCCTCACCACTGGAGTTGTAACCCTCCGAGCTTTCAGAGAGCATCTCATCGCATGCATATAGAAACTGCAGCATGGAGTCGGGATCCCTCGGCCCGGAGAAGTCCAGGGCGAAGCTTGGGCCGTCTTCCTCCTTAGAGTCCAGGCACCCTATGGGGAAAGGAAGCCCGGTGTACATCTGGGTGACGAAGCTCGTGTCAAAACTCAGTTGCAAGGGGATGGGGTTCAACACGGATGGGTCTCCCCCGTCCCCCGCCATGTCCCTCCAAGGAGCGTTCGGCTCCTCCCGACCCATGGGTGGGAGGGCCGGTGTAGCTGACACCGCTCGCTCAATGACATGGGGAACTGGTGTCTCCCACATCGGAGGAGGTGGTGCCGGGAATGTTGGTGCAGGTGTGGCTGGCGGCGCTCCGGGTGAAATGTCGACACTGGCTAAATCCCTTGAGAGGGGCCCAATGCCATCATCCATCCCGGTGGCTCCTCTAGTGCATGGAGTGCCCTGAGTGGCACGATCGCGATTGCTCCGTCTCTACCTCCTACGATGAGAAGGGCAGCGACGGGAGCTTGGACACTCAAGAGGAACAGGTGGGAGGAGTATCATGTCATACTCGATGCCGAGAGACATGAACTCGAGACTCCCGAACCTGATCACCGTCCCAAGCCTGAGTGGGTGGTGGAAACCTGCCATCTAGAGTTTTTTGGCGAGAACTGGAAGTGTTTCACGCGACAACCCCCTATCTGGAGCGCCAACTATCAGTGTTTGGACCACGGGTCCTGTAACACTACCGAAACCATCAACTAAAAATAATACATTTAGTTTATTAATGGTAAAAATGGTAATGAATTTTTCTTTCAAGTGTTTGATTTTTATTTGCATTTAGAGTAATTTTTTTTGCTCATATTTGATTTATGGATGTTTAGTAGAATTTCTTTTATATTGAAAATCCAATTAATTAGTATAGAAATATTGATCCAAAAATAAATATTTTAGTTATAAATAATTTTAGAATAATTATTATGATTTTTAGAGTTATTTAAGAATATATTTATTTATATTTTTAAATAGAAAAGAAAATAAAAGAAAAAACCCTAATCACTCGGCCAGGCCGAATTCGGCCCAGTCGAGGCCCACTAGGGTTACCAGCCATCGCGCCCCCATTCCCCCTCCCTCTCACTGACAGGTGGGCCCCACCCGGGCCTCCCTCCTGTCCTCTTCTCCCTTCCCTCCTGCGCCGCCGCCGCTGGCGTGCCCGGACGCCCCGCGCTCGACGTCCGCGCACTGGCCCGCGCCGGGGTGACCCCGCCCCACGCCCTCGGCGTCCGTGCCACGCCCGTCCGCCTCCCGAGCCGGAAACCGCCGTGACTTCTCCTCTCCCTCCCCCACGTTCTCTCTCCCTCAATGGCGTTAATGGCCATTAACGGCCGACCATTCCTCCCCGGCGTCTCTCCCTCTCCTCCCCTCTCTCTATAAAAGCCCGAGCTCCTTCCTTCTCTCCCTCCCCGAGCTCTCTCTCTCTCTCTCTCTCGCTCTCTCGCCATCTGTCGTGCCTGCCGTCACTGGAGCTTCGCCGGGGCCGCGCCTCGCCGTCCCCGAGCCGCGCCTCGCACCCCTAGCTACACCTACCCTACTCGGCCGAGCCCTCCCCTGCTCGCCGATCCCCCCTGCGTGAGCACAAGCTCAAGGTAGAAGAACACCAGTTTTGCATTTTAGTCCCTAGTTTTGTAAATAAATTTAATTTTGAGATTTTCAGTTTAGAATTTATCGAAAAGGACCCCGATATATACGTGTAATCGTAAACAAGCCCCGCAACAATATTTTGGACAGGTGTATTATTTTATAATTCAAAAAAATAATGTCGCTATTCACTAACTTGGTGATTTTTATAGTAGAAATGTTTACGATTTAGCACATAGAACAATATTTGTTAGTAGTGGTTTAAGTATAATTTTATTGATATAAGAAAATAGAATAAATACTAGGCCACGTATTTTCAGTCAGATGAAAATATAGATTTTTACTAGTCATGATAAATGTATTCATAAGTGTAGCACTTAATTACTTAGAATTAGTAAAATATTTATGTATGTCATAATAACCATGATTATGTTACTAAAAGTACCATTTGTAATTTACATTAATTTTTAGAATATTAATGTTAGGTGATTTTAGAAATGAACATTTTTAGCTATACGTATAATTTCTATTTAGAAAGAAAAGGGATAAAACTCAAAAGTCTATTATTAGTAATAAAGAAAGTTTGTTAATACATGTTTATCTATATTATACTAGATAAAACTAGTGTCCTAGTCACCTACTCATATTTTCACCAATATTAACTCGTAGTAGTACTCATAATGGATTAATAAGTATTTATGCTTTAAGACGTATTTATGGGTATAATTGTGTGATGTATGAATGTGTATGTAATGGTGAATTATTACCCCTGTAATGGTGTATGTTTATTTATTTGGCGTACGTATTCTTTGTATGTGCGATACGTAAATCGATGCTAGAAGTTGACTGTGAGGTAGACGAACCAAACTCGTTCTAGGACGACCCACAGGACACTTTCGAGCAAGGCAAGTGGATTCTCCCTCTACATATTCTATTTGTACCCAAATAATGCATATAATAATGTTTACTTTTTGGATATTGCATAATTTGATAGGATTTTCCTAAATAAGGATTTCCTAGAATTACCGACCCTATTCCTTGAATTACCCGGGGATAAATGCTTTGCTTAGCAATTTTTGCTATTGCTCAACTTGATGAATATGATGTCACTCTTTTAATGGTATTATATTCCAGAAATGAAGTTTTATTATATTGTTAACCCGATGGTTAAACAAGAACATTTTGTGTTAAATGGAACATGGAGTGACCACCCAGGATAACAGTGCAACCACGAGTGTTATAATGGCTCTGGCTTTGGTAATTAGCTCTATAGACTTAGTGCTTAGCAACCCTACCTGAAAGATGGGCAAGAGGGGGTAGCAGTGGTTTGGTGGTAGCTCATGTTAACATGGGGTGGTAGTCTTGGCTAAGTTACCTCACCCAGAGGGCCATCAATACTGACGTGGAAACCTTAGCGGGTGGCTTTGTACTAAGGATATTTTGTGAAAGCCTCATAATGGATCCCTAGACATTCACCTCGGCAGTGTTTACGGGTCCGATCAACCCAGGCTAGATGGGATACATGGCTTGTGGGTAAAGTTGTACCACCTCTATAGATTGTAAAACTGATATGTCAACCGTGCTCACGGTTAAGAGCAACCTGGACCCTCACATGATAATTAAACTTAAAGATGGAAAATAAATCGAGATCTGATGATCTACCAATGGTTTGCTTAAGTGATTTCACTTAAGTGCTTTTGATATAATCTATTACCTTTGACTAATTGGGATATTTGGGATACACACTTATTAGTATGACAGGTGTTGCTAATAAAATATTGACCAACTAAAATGCTTACCACTTATCCATAGCCTACCATGTTAACTTGCATTAATTTTCCCCCACTTGCTGAGCCTTGACCATAAGTGAGCTCACCCTTGCTAATATTTTGATCACAGGGTGATGACGAAGACTACGTTGATGATGTTGATGAGTTTTGAGTCTAACGATGCTCCAGTCACCTTCCTGTGGAAGAGTGTCCATGTTATTTCCGTCGTACTTTGATTATGATACTTGTTAAGATACAATGGTCCAGATGATGTTATAAAGTTACTCTACTCTTTTTACACCTTTATTGCATTGTCTTTTGATATATTACACTTGTGACGTCAACATATGTGTGGGAAATGGATCCTGGTCCACATAAGCTATGCATTCGGTTTTGCCCCTAGAACCCGGTGTGACAGAAGTGATATCAGAACTATGCTGACTCTAGGTCATTAGACTAGCTAGAAATGGAAAGCCTAGTCTATTCAAAACCTGCTAATTTTGTTCTTACAAAATTATTTTATTAACCTTACCTCTTTAAAATTCAAATGAGTTGACAATTTCTCTTGTAGATGGTTCGTACTATCCAAACCACTCGGATCAACACCAACTACATCCCTCCGCCACAACAAGTTCCTGTCTACCCAGTGGTAGTCGAGGAAATCCCTGTGGATCTCCCTTGCATTCAGGTGGAGAACGGAGCCATTCTAGAGGACAGCTCGGAGGAGTTTCTGCCTACGCCCACCCCGTTGGCAGAATCACTAGCCTTCGCAGCTGGATCGTCAGCTTGAGCACCTCTAGCACTAGCAGTCCAAGCCCCTGCTCCTGGAGGCGACGACCCGGACAACTCTAGCGATGATGATGAAGACGAAGAAGTAGTAGTAGAAGAAGAAGAAGAAGAAGATGATGATGATGATGATGATGATGATGAGGAAAACCTCAACGATGAAGCCAAAGAAGAACAACAGGACCACTACGTAGGGTTATGGCCTGTCACTGAACATTACACCTCAATGTTCAAGATAGGGCACTACCCTAACCTACTACAGGATGTTCTGCATGCATTGGGAACCTACGTCTGACCCCTGTATGAGACAAGGTGAGTGTACGAGCCTCCTCGGGCTTGCTACTACATCACTCGCATTCATGTCAGGGTGATGGATGCAGGTGATAGAGGGTACAGGACTCTGTCAGCTCATGAGTCTCTGACGCTGCTATCCACCTACGCTGCTTCGGTCAACGATGATGCTAGGCAAACTCTGTGGTCCCTCAGCCGCACCTACCAGCAGCAGCTGCACAATACGAAGTATAGACATCATCCTCTGTGTATTCTTGGAGAAAACCAGACCAGCATTGTTCCAGGTGGAGCTAGAGAAGATCATCTCAACACCCTAGCTGGTGTGGTGGCAGGTCTTAACACCGACCTGGATAGTGCTACCTTGGACCTCTCTAGGGTACAATTGGAGCTGGAGGATGCACATGCAAGGATCGTAGCCCTGGAATCTCAGCTTGATGGAAGGAATCCCCCTGAAGTTCAAGTCCATGCCATGGCGTTATCCCCTCCCCGCAAGAGGATCCACTATGGAGAACCAGGATCCATTACCAGGCTGGTTTAGATTTTTTTTCATTTATATTGTAATAAGTTAGTTTTTGCGTTAGACAAAAAACATCTTTATATTATTACACTATTAATAATAACAAACCATGTGATGGTGTTGTTTGAAATGTTTGATTTGGATTTTTGCTTGAGTGCAATGGTCTTATGGAATGATGGCCATAAGAGCATAAAAAATAAAAATAAACTTAACATTAGTAATAAGATATTCCCCTTAGAATCTTCGCTACTCCTCACTTACCCTGGGAGTGCACTTTCTAACCAAACAGATGGTGAACACTTGATCAGGTCCCAACAACCATCACAAACAGTTGGTCAGCAGTTGCCACCACCCAACCCCACTATGGATTAGTTCATCACAGCGCAGATGCAACTTCTGCATGGACTCACAGCCTCGGTGTAGCAGATTCAATAGAATCAACAAAACCAACAGTACCAACAACAACAGCAACACGCACCCCAAGCTAGAGATAAGCATCAGGACTTCATGAGTCATCACCCGCCTACTTTCTCTCATGGAGTAGACCCTTTGGATTCCGATGACTGGCTTAAGGTCATTGGAAAGAAGTTAGACATCACCCAGTGCAATGACCGAGCGAAGGTCTTGTACGCTTCAGGAAGACTCGAAGGAGCCGCGTTTGATTGGTGGGATGCCTTCACCGTGGCACATGCCAATGCTGATGCCATAACCTGGTAGGAGTTCCAAATGAACTTCCATGCTCATCATATTCCCTCAGGAATAATGAAGCTCAAGAAGAAGGAGTTCCTTTATCTCGCTTAAGGGAACATGACCATTAGTGAGTACCATGATCGCTTCACCTAGCTTTCACGTTACGCCCTAAAGGAAGTGGACATTGACGAGAAGCGCCAAGAATGTTTCTTGGAAGGCTTGATTGGACCCTTGAACTACCAATTATAGAGCCACAGTTTCCCCAATTTCCAGACTTTGCTTAACAAGACAATTGGCCTTGAAAGCAAAAGGAAAGAGTTGTCCAATCACAAGAGGAAGTACCAAGGGCAGACCAGCCGAAATACCCAGCAAAACGACTCCCAAGGTTCTTAGTTCCGCTCTGGAAATCAGAGTGGAAATAACAACTATCAAGCACAGCTGCTCTGGACAACAAAGTCAGAGGAACAATCAATACTAGAACCAGTAGAGAAGCAGCACTCAGACCGGTCAAAGGTCTAGTGGTCAACCACAGAATCGTCAAGGAAGCACCATGAACACACCGGCCAAGAACAACAACACAACTACCCCAATTCAACCCAATTGTTGTTTCAAGTGTGGCGAACTTGGCCACTATGCCAACAACTGCCCAAGGCGTAGTCAACAGACACCCCAGAAGAACAACAATCAGAGGACCGACCAGAACACACCTGCTCGTGGATCTGCACAGAACAAGACTTCGCAGAACCAGAGTAGAGGAAGAGTCAACCATGTGAAAGCAGAATCGGTTCTTGAGGATGCCGACGTGGTGTATGGTATGTTTCTTATTAACTCCATACCTGCATCAGTTTTATTTGATTCTAGAGCATCTCACTCTTTCGTAACAAAGTCATTTGTGGAAAAACAAAATATACCAAACTATCCCTTGAAGAAGAAACTATTAATTCGATCACCAGGAGGTGAACTTAGAGCCACTCACTCATGTCCTCAGACTAAGATTGAAATTAGAGGCCTAAGCTTTCTAGTAGAGCTGATAATTTTGGAATCAAGTGGAATCGATGTGATACTCGGAATAGACTACTTGACCAAGTATGATGGAGTAATATCTTATGCCAAAAGGATGGTTACATTAACCAGTCCGTAAGGAGAACGAATTGAAGTCAATGTCAGTATGCCAGCAATAGCAGAGACAATGGTAAATCAGTTGGAAGAGAAATCTTTGGAGCACATCAGAATAGTGTGTGAATCCTAGACGTATTTCCGGAAGAATTACAAGGTATGCCACCTAATCGTGATATAGAGTTTTCTATTGAACTACTACCCGGAACCGCACCAATTTCGAAAAGAGCTTACCGAATGGATGTCAAAGATTTAATTGAACTGAAGAAACAAATAGAAGAATTACTAGAAAAAGGTTTTATTCGCCCCAGTTCATCACCATGGGGAGCCCCAGTTCTATTTGTGAACAAGAAAGATGGTTCAAGGAGAATGTGTGTCGACTATAGAAGCTTGAACGAAGTAACTATTAAGAATAAGTACCCGTTACCTCAGATTGAAGAACTGTTTGATCAGATGAGAGGAGCTACAGTATTCTCAAAGATAGATCTAAGATCAGGCTATCATCAGTTGAAGATTCGGACTGAGGATATACCTAAAATGGCTTTCACCACAAGGTATGGACTATATGAGTTTTTGGTCATGTCTTTTGGACTAACTAATGCACCATTTTACTTTATGAACTTGATGAATAAAGTATTCATGGAATACCTTGACCAGTTTGTGGTGGTATTCATCGATGACATACTAGTATACTCTCAGAGTGAAGAAGCACATGAAGATCATCTGAGATTAGTTCTATAGAAACTTCGAGACAATCAGTTGTATGCGAAATTTTCCAAGTGTGATTTTTGGCTGAAGGAAGTCCCTTTCCTAGGTCATATTATCACCAATGGAGGAATCAAGGTAGACCCCGGTAAAATAAGTGAAATACTAAATTGGAAACAACCCACAGATGTGTATAAGATCAGGAGTTTTCTTGGATTAGCAGGATACTACAGAAGATTCATTGAAGGCTTCTCCAAAATAGTGAAACCTCTTACTTCACTATTGGAGAAAGGTTAAGAGTTCAAGTGGGATGAAGCATGTCAGAAATGTTTCAAGGAATTAAAGGAAAGGCTAACCACTGCACCAGTGTTAATTATGCCTGATATTCATAAAGGATTTGATGTGTATTGTGATGCATCACATCTAGGACTTGGATGTGTGTTAATGCAAGAAGGAAAAGTAATTGCATATGTTTCAAGGCAGTTATAGAAGCATGAAAAGAATTATCCTACGCATGATTTGGAATTAGCTGTCGTAATGCACACTTTGAACATTTGGAGGCACTACATGATTGGAAACAAGTGTAAAATCTTCACAGATCACAAAAGCTTGAAATACATCTTCACGCAGAAAGAACTCAACCTAAGACAGAGAAGATGGCTTGAGTTAATCCAAGACTATGATTTGGAAATACAATATCACCCAGGAAAATCAAATGTAGTGGCTGATGCTTTGAGCCGTAAAGGTCAAGTGAACAACATCACTACTCATTTGATGTCACAAGAATTGTGCTGAGAGATGGAACAACTCAACCTTGGAATGCTCAATAATATGGAAGCAACAGTTATGGAAGTTGAATCTACTTTGGAGGAAGAGATTCGTAAAGTACAAGAGTCTGATGAGAAAATCAAAGAAATTAAGACACAAATTAGTTTGGGTAAAGCCCCAGATTTCACAGAAGATGAACAAGGCACAGTATGGTTTAAAACGAGAATTTGTGTACCAGAAATCGAGCACCTACACCAACTTATCTTAAGAGAAGCTCATGATTTGACTTATTCTATTCACCCTAGAAGTACTAAGATGTACCAGGATCTAAAGGAAAAGTATTGGTGGTACGGTTTGAAAAGAGATGTGGCTACTCATGTTGCACTATGTGACATGTGTCAATGAGTTAAAGTTGAACACCAAAGACCAGCAGGATTGCTACAATCTCTCAAAGTACCGGAATGGAAATGGGAAGAAATCAGTATGGATTTCATAGTTGGACTACGTACCCCGTACTCGGGATGGCTATGATTCAATATGGGTTATAGTGTACAGGTTGACTAAAGTGGCACACTTTATACCTGTGAAGACAACTTACTTAGGAGCCCAGTTAGCAGAGTTATACATGTTAAGGATTGTTTGTCTGCATGGAGTACCAAAGAAGATCGTATTGGATCGAGGAACCCAATTTACCTCGCGCTTTTGGAAAAGACTACATGTGTCCATGGATACCAAACTAAACTTTAGTTAAGCTTATCATCCGCAAATGGATGGGCAAACTGAAAGAACAAACCAAGTGTTGGAAGATATGTTAAGAGCTTGTGCTCTAAAGCATGGTAGAAGTTGGGATAAAAGTTTGCCTTACACAAAACTCTCTTAGAACAATAGTTACCAGGCAAGTCTAAAAATGGCACCGTTTGAAGCACTTTATGGACGAAAGTGTAGAACACCGTTTTATTGGAATTAGATCGGAGAAAGTCAAGTCTTTGGTCCAGAAATTCTCCAAGAAGCAGAAAAGAAAGTTGAGAGCACCTAGAGGGGGGGGGTGAATAGGTGATCCTGTAAAAATCAAATACTTGTAGCCACAAAACTTGGTTAAGTGTTAGCTCAATAGAATCAAGTGGCTACAGACCAAGCTATTGTGAAACACAAAGATCAAGAAGAACACAAGCACAAGAGACACGGTGATTTATCTCGTGGTTCGGCCAAGTATAACACTTGCCTACTCCACGTTGTGGCGTCCCACTAGACGAGGGTCGCACTCAACCCCTTTCAAGTGATCCAATGATCAACTTGAATACCACGGTGTTTTTCTTTCTTTTACTTTCTCCCGTTCGCGAGGAATCTCCACAATTTGGAGCCTCTCGCCCTTACAAATGATGATCACAAAGAAGCATAGAAGTAAGGGAGGGGAGAGCAACACACACAAGACTCAAAGCACGAGCACAAACACGAACACAAGCCACAACTTGAGATCACAACATAATGCGGGGAGTTCACTACTCAACTAGAGCTCAAGTCACTATCACAAGGAATCAAATGCGCGAGAATGGAGTCTTGGTGCTTAGAGACTGTCACACCCGGCTTTAAGGAACAATGCCAGGTGCATCTCATACATGCGCCAAGAAGACAACATATATAATAACAGAGTGTATAGAGATAAATGTCAATAACATCTGAGTATTTATTACATAGTGGAAGACTTATTACAAAATAAAAGATAAATATAAAACGAACTAAGGATCGTTGGTGCCAATGTCAACTGAGAAATGCCACCTAGATCAGATCATACTCCTCGCCTTGTGGCTCCTCCTGAACCACCTGCTCTTCTCCTGTGGGGGGGGTGTGAGACATCAAGGGTGAGCTCACACATGATCATAGCTCAACAAGTTGTGGGGAATCCAGTGGACATAAACTCACAAAGGTGTGAGTTCATGTGATGTGTAAGGCTAATCAATGACAGGGGTTAAAGCTGAGCATTGCTTTTAAGTAGTTGGTCAAAATTTTATTAGCAATTACTAAGTGTAAGTAATTACCAAACCATAAGTAAAGTAATAGAACAAAATTAATAATAAACCCATGCAATGCAAATGACAAAATTGAATTTATGTTCCATAATTTAAACATCAGAGAGTCCTGAGCTGCTCATGACCGCGAGCATGGCTAGTATACCAGTTTTACACTCTGCAGAGGTTGTACCCTTTACCCACAAGTCATGTTGCTCATCTGCCAAGGGATCGCGACTTCCCATACACCTCTACCGAGGAAGCGAGGCAGGGTAACACTACGAGGCCTTTACAAAGTTCCACTAGCTTCAGAAAACCCGCTACAGTTTATAGGAAGCTCCAATGCAGGGTTCTTGTCTGACCGCCATCGCAGCAAAATCAACCAAGGACCTCCCTACACTGACCACTCCCCTACTGCCCTTGCCCCTTTCGGGTAAGGTGGTCTTCCACTAGCTTTCCTAATTAGTCAGCCAAGGGCGTCCCATTAAACCCTTGTGGTGGCACGTGTTACTCAAGTTAAGCTCTATGTTCCAATTAACATTAATGATCTCAACATGAACATAAATAGAATAACAAAAAGAATTGGAACATAGAGGTAATAAATGATTATCCCAAAACCATATAAAGCAATAGCAAACTACCCAAGTGATTCAGGGGTAAACAAGGTAATGAGATAAACAATCTAGGGTGACCTATTGGGTCCCATCAAAATTAACCTATGCATGGATAAATGATATTAAAAAACATTATTGGGTAAAAAGTGGTCAAGGGCACAACTTGCCTTCAATGAGCTCCTGCTCAGCTACTTCAACCTGCTGCTCACCAGGATCCTCAACGACGGGCTCTTCTACTCGCCACAATACAACAAACACAGTGCATATAGAGAAATTAACATTACACCAAACATATACACAAAATACACAGTAATAATCTACATATTAAAATAAAATCCTAGGAACAGAAATCATAATTTTTGGAGTTATAGATTTTAAGTTATGGATTTTCAAAGGTTTTATGTGTTTTAAATAGGATTAAGTGGGAAATTAATTTTCTTACTGTTTTCATGACAAAACAGAGACTCTAGGTGTTAGAGAATAAAATTACAAAGTTTTAGAAACTGGAATGAAGTGATTTGGAGCTCATATGAATTTTCTATGAATTATTGAAGTTCTAGCAATTGTTTTCATACTAAAAATCTATTTTCAATTCATTTATTCAATTTTAAGTCAGCTCTGGACTAGGCCTCAATAAATGGAAAACGCAGGGGCTATGGAGTAAAACTCCTAAGACACAGCGCACAGTGATATAGGACGGCGGGTTCTATTTATAATAAACGCAGGGGCACGATTGCAAAACTGCAGTGCCGAAGGGGTATCGGAAGAATCGGACTGTCCGATCAAAATTGGACGCCCCAGATTAGATCTGGATCACGTCGAATCGGTATGCAGCGCGATCCGTCCACTCCGCGATCAACGGCGCAGATTTAATTCTCTCCGATCTCACTGGTGCCGCCCGATCACGATCTAACGGCACCCAACCAATGCGGCGAAAGGGTACACAGATTCTAATCTCCGCCGTAGGAAACTGATCCAACGGTGCAGAGTGCCCCTCCTATCTCCGACGAGAGAGCGCGGTGGCGCACACGAGCCCGCGGCGGCGGCGGTGGTGCGTTTCCAGGGAAAAGGAGCTCGCGCGAGACTAAGGCAGGGCAGGGATGGATCACGGAAGCGCGTTGCCAGGCCATTTATCCCCTGGCGCGGTCAATCGCATCAGTGACATTCACGGCGAACGCGGCGGGTCATGGTGGTCTTTCTGTTGCGTGGAGTCCGCGGGGAGTAGATTGAGCTGACGAGGTGGGCCCACTCGGAAGCGACTCGGCGCACCTAAGCGCGCGCGGATGAAACTGCCAAGCCGGGCCCGCCGGTCGGGTGTGCGCGCGCGAGCGGGAGCTTGGGCCGCCCGGAGACAATTCGGAGTTGGGCCAAAAACGGCTAAGCCGGCCCAGTAAGGTTTTATTCTTTTCTCCTTTTATTTTCTTTTTTCTTCTTTCTCTTTTTTTTCTTATTTTTGAATCTAAATTTGAATTTCAAATCTGTGATGAACTTGTACTCAAATTTCTGAGTATATAATTTGGGTAAATCTTTGTGGAATAAATTTATCTATTTATAAGTTTTATTTTTGTATTGCATAGTATTTTCTTTCTTTCTTCCCAATTTCTAGAATTTCTTTTAGATTTTAAATTCCCCCTTTTTGGGCTTTTAATATTTTTATTGTCACATTATTATATTTTTTATGGACACAAAATGCACACAAATAAGATCCAGCATGATGCACAGGTTATTCATGTGTTTCTTTGTTCAAATTATCAAATTTTTAACTAGTGTTGATCACATGTGATGAATAGTAGAGGCCACAAACTATTGAGATTATATCAATCCTTTTATTTCACTTTTGAGTATTACAAATCCTACCCCCCTTAAGAATAATCTCGTCCTCGAGATTTAAGAAGATCTAGGGAAAAGGTGGGGAAAATCTATGTGAAGCTCTTCTTCTATTTCCCAAGTTGCTTCATCTTCGCCATGGTGACTCCATTGCACTTTGCACATCTTTATCACCTTATTCCTTGTAACTCGAGTCAATGTGTCAAGAATCTTGATCGGGTACTCCGTATAAGTCAAATCACCCTGAACACTGAGCTCTTCCATTGGTAATTGTTCCTCAGGGACACAGCGACACTTCTTCAGTTGAGATACGTGGAATACATTATGCACATCCGATAGACTAGCAGGTAACTCAAGTTGGTATGCCATCTCCCCAACTCGCCTAAAGATCAAGAATGGTCCAATATAGCGAGGGGACAATTTGCCCTTAACTTTGAATCTCCTCATTCCACGAAGTGGTGACACCTTGAGATACACATAATCTCCTTCTTCAAATTCCAGTGGCCTCCTTCTATTATCAGCATAGCTCTTTTGCCTGGTTTGAGCCACTCTCAAATTCTCTCAAATTATACGGACTTGTTCTTCTGCCTCTTGAATCAGTTCAGGCCCAAAGAACTATCTTTCTCCAGTCTGATCCCAATACAAAGGAGTCCTGCACTTCCTCCCATATAGAGCTTCAAAAGGTGACATCTTCAGACTGGCCTGATAACTATTATTATATGAGAACTCAGCATACGGTAGACTTTTATCCCAACTTCCTCCATGCTGAAGTGCACAAGCTCTCAACATATCTTCCAATACTTGATTAGTCCTTTCAGTCTGTCCATCAGTCTGAGGGTGATAAGCCGTACTAAAATTTTACTTCGTGCTCATATTCTCATGAAAGCTTCTCCAAAATCTTGAGGTAAACTGTGAACCTCGATCAGACATGATCTTCTTTGGTACTCCATGTAAACGCACAATCCGAGCCATATATAACTCTGCTAGCTGAGAACCTTTATAAGTAGTCTTGACAGGAGCCGTTGGAGGCAATCTGGGAAGGCAATTCTTGCCTTCTGTCGGGTGGCGCACCGGACAGTCCGGTGCACCACCGGACAGGCACTATTCATTGTCCGGTGCAGATCGCCTTCCTAAAAAGGCACAGTCGACTGTTGCAGAATTGTAGCCGTTGGTGCACCGGACACTGTCCGGTGCACACCGGACAGTCCGGTGCCTCCTGCCGACCGTTGGAGCGGGCCACGCGTCGCCCGCGGATTTGGCGGTCGACCGTTGCGCTGGCGGCTGTTGGCTCACTGGACAGTCCGGTGCACCACTGGACAGTCTGGTGAATTATATCCGTACGCCGCCGATGAATTCCCGAGAGTGGCCAGTTCGCCTGAAGCCAGCCTGGAGCACCAGACACTGTCCGGTGCACCACCGGACAGTCCGGTGTGCCAGACTAAGCTGAGTGTTGGCTGCTTCAAGCCAAGTTCTTTTCTTCTTCTCTTTTCTCTGATTCCAGCACTTAGACAAATATATTAGTACACAAAAACCAATGTACTAAGTCTAGAATCATACCTTTGCTTTGATTATCACTTTTCTCTTGATTTAGCACAAGAGGGCTCATTTAAATGTGTTGGGCACTTAATCACCAAAACATAATGGAAATTGCCCAAAGGCACATTTTCCTTTCAATCTCCCCCTTTTTGGTGATTTATCCCAACACATCCAAAAGCAATGCAAAACATGCAACATCGATTCAAATTGAAGACCAAATTGTTTTAAACTCTAATTTGGCATATTTGGATCATTCTTTGCCACCATTTGGTTTATTTTTGAAATCAAACTCATTTTCCTATCTCTAAGTCAAACACACTTGTTTAGGCATAAAGAGAGGTATTCCATGAGAAAAATTGACCAAGAGCCACAAACTTCCCCTTTTTCCCATAATCCTACATTCTCCCCACAAGAGGCCAAATTTTGCACATAAGAGAATTTTGACAAATCAAAAGTGCTAACTCTACTATTTTCAAATTTCTCAAGTGGTAGCTGATCCATTTTGCTTTGGCCTTTAATTTCTCCCCCTTTGGCATTAAGCACCAAAATGCGATCATTCTTGGCCCTTAAACCCCATTGCCTCACCAAAATCATCAATCAAGAGGAAAAAAAGGCAATAAGAGCATGAAGATGAACTTGGAGTAAATTACCCTCTCATCGGAGTGCAGTGGAAGTCTTGCATGGTCCAAGTTCACATTTCCCTTTCAATCCACCTTTGAGACTAAATTAAGTAAACTCAAGCACACGGTTAGTCTCAAAGGGTCAAGTTGTAGCATTTCTCCCCCTAAATATGTGCATCATTCACACATGGACTTGTGAGGTCCGGGGATCCCTTGCACAACTTGAGCACCATAAATAAGCAATAAAATGCATAAAGGAAAATGATCAAAGACATAAAACACATGTATGCTATAGATCAATCCAAGTTACGCGAATCTAAGACATTTAGCTCACTACGCAGCCTGCAAAAGGTCTTCTCATCTAAAGGCTTGGTAAAGATATCGGCTAGCTGGTTCTCTGTGCTAACATAAAACACTTCGATATCTCCCTTTTGCTGGTGGTCTCTCAAAAAGTGATGCCGGATGTCTATGTGCTTTGTGCGGCTGTGTTCAACAGGATTGTCAGCCATGCGGATTGCACCCTAGGAATTAGCACGTCCCTGATGTACTCTTCCTATCAACCTTGCACCCGGCATAATCGGAGTCTGAATATCCAATTAAGTCAAAGGCAGACCCCTTTGGATACCAGATCCCGAAGCAAGGCGTAGCAACTAAATATCTAAGAATTCGCTTAACGACCACAAGGTGACACTCCCTTGGGTCGGATTGAAATCTAGCACACATGCATACGCTAAGCATAATATCCGGTCTACTAGCACATAAATAAAGTAAAGACCCTATCATAGACCGGTATGCCTTTTGATCAACGGACTTACCTCCTTTGTTGAGGTCGACATGTCCGTCGGTTCCTATTGGAGTCTTTGCAGGCTTGGTGTCCTTCATCCCAAACCGCTTGGGCAAGTCTTGTGTGTACTTCATTTGAGAGATGAAGGTGCCGTCCTTGAGTTGCTTCACTTGGAACCCAAGGAAGTAGTTCAACTCGCCCATCATCGACATCTCGAATTTCTGTGTCATCACCCTGCTAAACTCTTCACAAGACTTTTGGTTAGTAGAACCAAATATTATGTCATCGACATAAATTTGGCACACAAATAGGTCACCATCATAGGTCTTAGTGAAAAGAGTTGGATCGGCTTTCCCAACCTTGAAAGCATTAGCAAGTAAAAAATCTCTAAGGCATTCATACCATGCTCTTGGGGCTTGCCTAAGTCCATAGAGCGCCTTAGAGAGCTTACACACGTGGTCAGGGTACCGTTCATCCTCAAAGCCAGGGGGTTGCTCCACGTACACCTCCTCCTTGATTGGCCCATTGAGGAAAGCGCTCTTCACGTCCATTTGGAACAACCTGAAAGAATGGTGAGCGGCATAGGCTAACAAAATGCGAATCAACTCTAGCCTAGGCACAGGAGCAAAAGTCTCCTCAAAGTCTAAACCTGCAACTTGGGCATAACCTTTTGCCACAAGTCGAGCCTTATTTCTTGTCACCACCCCATGCTCGTCCTGTTTGTTGCGGAACACCCACTTGGTTCCCACAACATTTTGCTTGGGACATGGCACCAGTGTCCAAACTTCATTTCGCTTGAAGTTGTTGAGCTCTTCCTGCATGGCCAACACCCAGTCCAGATCTAGCAATGCCTCTTCTACCCTGAAAGGCTCAATAGAAGAGACAAACGAGTAATGCTCACAAAAATTAGCTAGACATGAGCGAGTAGTTACTCCCTTGCTTATATCACCCAAAATCTGGTCGACGGCATGATTCCTTTGAATCGTCGCTTGAACTTGAGTTGGTGGGGACCGTGGTGCTTCTTCCTCCACAACTTGATCTTCTTGAGCTCCCCCTTGATCACACGCCTCCTCTTGAGGAACCTGTTCTTCATCTTGAGTCGGGGGATGCACCATCGTTGAGGAGGAAGGTTGATCTTGCACTTGGTGTTCCTGTGGTCGCACATCTCCAATCGCCATGGTGCGAATTGCGTCCATTGGAACATCATCTTCATCTATATCATCAAGATCAACTTGCTCTCTTGGAGAGCCATTAGTTTCATCAAATACAACATCGCTAGAGACTTCAACCAAACCCGATGATTTGTTGAAGACTCTACGCCTTTGTATTTGAGTCATAACCTAGCAAAAACCCCTTCTATAGCTTTGGGAGCAAATTTTGAATTCCTACCTTTCTTCACTAGAATGTAACATTTACTCCCAAATACACGAAAATAAGACACATTGGGTTTGTTACCGGTTAGAAGTTCATACGACGTCTTCTTGAGGAGGCGATGAAGGTAGACCCGGTTTATGGCGTGACAAGCTGTGTTCATAGCTTCTGACCAAAACCGCTCGGGCATCTTGAATTCTCCAAGCATCGTCCTCGCCATGTCTATAAGTGTCCTGTTCTTCCTCTCTACCACACCGTTTTGCTGTGGTGTGTAGGGAGCGGAGAACTCATGCTTGATTCCTTCCTCCTCAAGAAACTCCTCCACTTGAAGGTTCTTGAACTCGGACCCGTTGTCGCTTCTAATCTTTTTCACCTTGAGCTCAAATTCGTTTTGAGCTCGCCTTAGAAAGCGCTTGAGGGTCCCTTGGGTTTCTGATTTATCCTGCAAAAAGAATACCCAAGTGAAGCGGGAAAAATCATCAACAACAACAAGACCATACTTACTTCCCCCTATGCTGAGGTAGGCGACGGGTCCGAAGAGGTCCATGTGAAGTAGCTCCAAAGGTCTTGATGTGGTCATCACATTCTTGCTGTGATGAGCGCTTCCCACCTCTTTGCCTTCTTGACAAGCTGCACAAGGTCTATCTTTTTCGAAAAACACATTTGTTAGACCTAACACATGTTCTCCCTTTAGAAGTTTGTGAAGATTCTTCATCCCAACATGTGCTAGACGGCGATGCCACAGCCAGCCCATGCTAGTCTTAGCAATTAAGCATGTATCTAGATCGGCCTCCTCTTTCGAAAAATCCACTAAATAGAGTTTGTCATCTAGTACACCCTTAAAACCTAGTGAACCATCACTCCTTCTAAAGACAGACACATCTACATTTGTAAATAGACAATTATAACCCATGTGGCACAATTGACTAACAGACAACAGATTATAGCCTAGCGACTCTACTAGAAATACATTAGAGATAGAGTGCTCATTAGTGATGGAAATCTTGCCTAAGCCTTTGACCTTGCCTTGATTCTCATCTCCAAATATGATTGTATCTTGGGAATCCTTGTTCTTGACGTAGGAGGTGAACATCTTCTTCTCCCCCGTCATGTGGTTTGTGCATCCACTGTCGATAATCCAGCTCGAGCCCCCGGATGCATAAACCTGCAAGGCAAATTAGGCTTGGGTTTTAGGTACCCAACTCTTGTTGGGTCCTACAAGGTTAGTTATAATAGCCTTTGGGACCCAAATGCAAGTCTTGTCTCCCTTGCATTTGGCCCCCAACTTCCTAGCAATCACTTTCTTATTCTTACAACAAATTGCAAAAGAAGTATTGCAAGCATGGTAAATTGTAGAAGGTTCATTACGTACTTTCCTAGGCATATGAACAACATTTTTCCTAGGCATATTTCTACCATGCACATAAGGAGAACTTGAAGCAATCATAGCATGTGAATCATAAGCATAACTCCTATGAGTATTTCTAGAGAATTTTCTATCACTATAGATGAAAGCATGGTTCCGTTGAGTACTATTAGCCATAGGGGCCTTCCCTTTCTCCTTGGCGGAAATGGAAGCCCTTTGACTTGTTAAGTTCTTGGCTTCCCTTCGAAAGCCAAGCCCATCCTTAATAGAGGGGTGTCTACCAACAGTGTAGACATCCCTTGCAAATTTTAGTTTATCAAAATCTACCTTGCAAGTCTTAAGTTGAGCATTAAGACTTGCAACTTCATCATTTAGTTTAGTAATGGATGCAAGATGTTCATTACAAGCATTAACATCAAAATCTTTGCACCTATTACAAATTATGACATGTTCCACACTTGAATTAGATTTATTATCTACTTCTAACTTAGCATTTAACTCATCATTAACATTCTTCAAGCTAGAAATAGACTCATGGCAAGCAAAAATTTCAGAAGATAAAATCTCATTCCTCTTAGTTTCTAAAGCAAGAGGTTTTTGTACACTAATAAACTTAACATGTTCTTCATACAATAAATCCTCTTGCTTTTCTAAGAGTCTATTCTTTTCATTTAATGCATCAATCAATTCATTGATTTTTCTACCTTGGCTCTATCTAAACCTTTAAATAAGCTAGAATAGTCTACTTCATCATCACTAGAATCTTCATCGCTAGAAGTAGTATATTTAGGAGTTTCTCGAACGCTTACCTTTTCCTCCTTTGCCATTAGACAAGTATGGCGCTTGTTGGGGAAGAGAGATGACTTGTTGAAGGTCGAGGTGGCGAGTCCTTCGTCGTCAGAGTCGGACGAAGAGCAATCCGAATCCCACTCCTTGCCAAGGTGCGCCTTGCCTTTCGCCTTCTTGTAGGACTTCTTTTTCTCCCTCTTCCCGCTCTTTTCTTGTCCCTGGTCACTATCATTATCGGGACAGTTAGCAATAAAGTGACCAGTCTTACCACACTTGAAGCAGGAGCGCTTTCCCTTTGTCTTGCTTTTGTTGGGATGCTCCTTGCGTCCTTTTAGCGCCGTCTTGAAGCGCTTGATGATGAGGGCCATTTCATCCTCGTCTAGCCCTGCCGCCTCAAATTTCGCCACCTTGCTAGGTAGCGCCTCCCTGCTACTTGTTGCTTTGAGAGCAACGGTTTGAGGCTCGTAGATAGGCATTGGGCCATTCAATGCCTCATCAACATATCTTGCCTCCTTGATCATCATACGCCCGCTTACAAACTTTTCGAGTATTTCCTCGGGCGTCATCTTTGTGTACCTAGGATTCTCACAGATTGAATTCACAAGATGAGGATCAAGAATAGTGAAGGACCTAAGCATAAGCCGGACGACGTCATGATCGGTCCATCTCGTGCTTCCATAGCTCCTGATTTTGTTGGCCAGGGTCTTGAGCCGGTTGTACGTTTGCGTTGGCTCCTCTCCCCTGATCATTGTGAATCTCCCCAGTTCGCCTTCCACCAACTCCATCTTGGTGATCATGGTGGCGTCGTTCCCCTCATGAGAGATCTTGATGGTGTCCCAGATTTGCTTGGCGTTGTCCAAGCCGCTCACCTTATTGTACTCGTCCCTGCACAAGGATGCTAACAAAACAGTGGTAGCTTGTGCATTTTTATGGATTTGCTCATTAATGAAAACGGGGTTGTCAGTACTATAAAAAAGCATTCCGTTTTCAACAATCTCCCAAATACTTGGATGGAGAGAGAATAGGTGACTACGCATTTTGTGACTCCAAAATGGGTAGCCTTCTCCATCAAAGTGCGGAGGTTTCCCAAGTGGAATTGAAAGTAAATGGGCATTAGAGTTAAATGGAATACGAGAATAATCAAAATAAAAGTTTGAGTTGACCATTTTCTTTTTCTCATCGTAGTCGTCGTCTCTTTGGGAAGAAGAAGACTCGTCGCTGTCGTAGTAGACGATCTTCTTGATGCGCCTCTTCTTCTTCCCGTCCTTCTTCTTATGACTCGAGCCAGAGTCAGTAGGTTTGTCGTCCCTTGGCTCATTGAAGATGGATTCCTTCTCCTTATCGTTGACCACCATCCCCTTTCCCTTAGGATCCATCTCTTCGGGCGATTAGTCCCTTTTGTGAAGAGAACGGCTCCGATACCAATTGAGAGCACCTAGAGGGGTGGGGTGAATAGGTGATCTTGTAAAAATCAAATACTTGTAGCCAAAAAACTTGGTTAAGTGTTAGCTCAATAGAATCAAGTGGCTACGGACCAAGCTCTTGTGAAACACAAAGATCAAGAAGAACACAAGCACAAGAGACATGGTGATTTATCCCGTGGTTCGGCCAAGTATAACACTTGCCTACTCCACGTTGTGGCGTCCCACTGGACGAGGGTCGCACTCAACCCCTTTCAAGTGATCCAATGATCAACTTGAATACCATGGTGTTTTTCTTTCTTTTACTTTCTCCCGTTCGTGAGGAATCTCCACAATTTGGAGCCTCTCTCCCTTACAAATGATGATCACAAAGAAGCACAGTAGTAAGGGAGGGGAGAGCAACACACACAAGACTCAAAGCATGAGCACAAACATGCACACAAGCCACAACTTGAGCTCACAACACAATGCGGGGAGTTCACTACTCAACTAGAGCTCAAGTCACTATCACAAGGAATCAAATGCGAGAGAATGGAGTCTTGGTGCTTAGAGATGATCAAAGAATGCTTGGGTGTCTCCTCCATGCGCCTAGGGGTCCCTTTTATAGCCCTAAGGCAGCTAGGAGCCGTTGGAGGCAATCTGGGAAGGCAATTCTTGCCTTTTGTCGGGTGGCGCACCGGACAGTCTGGTGCACCACCGGACAGGCACTGCTCATTGTCCGGTGTAGATCGCCTTCCTAAAAAGGCACACTCGACCGTTGCAGAATTGTAGCCGTTGGAGCACCGGACACTGTCTGGTGCCTCCTGCCGACCGTTGGAGCGGGCCACGCGTCGCCCGCGGATTTGGCAGCCGTTGGCTCACTGGACAGTCCGGTGCACCACCGGACAGTCCGGTGAATTATAGCCGTACGCCGCCGACGAATTCCCGAGAGTGGCCAGTTCGCCTGAAGCCAGCCTGGCGCACCGGACACTGTCCGGTGCACCACCGGACAGTCCGGTGTGCCAGACTGAGCTGAGTCTTGGCTGCTTCGAGCCAAGTTCTTTTCTTCTTCTCTTTTCTCTGATTCCCGCACTTAGACAAATATATTAGTACACAAAAACCAATGTACTATGTCTAGAATCATACCTTTGCTTTGATTATCACTTTTCTCTTGATTTAGCACAAGAGGGCTTATTTAAATGTGTTGGGCACTTAATCACCAAAACATAATGGAAATTTCCCAAAGGCACATTTCCCTTTCAAAAGTATAGATTATCAGAGAGAATTTGAAAATAGCATAGTCAAGACAGAAAAGCTATGCTGACAATAGAAGAAGAGAGTTGATATTTGAAGTAGGAGACTTTGTATACCTTAAAGTTTCACCGATGAGAGGCATGAAAAGATTTAAGGTTAAGGGTAAACTATATCCTCGCTACATTGGCCCGTTCAAGATTTTGGAAAGGAAAGGTGAAGTAGCTTACCAGTTAGAGCTACCCGATAGTTTGTCGGATGTGCATGACGTATTTCATGTGTCACAACTTAAGAAATGCTTAAGAGTACCGGAAGAACAATTACCTATGGAAGAACTCAATGTTAAGGAGGATTTGACTTATTTGGAGTACCCTATCAGAATTTTGGAAACATCTCGTAGAATTACACGGAGTAAAGTTATCAACATGTGTAAAGATCAATGGAGTCATCACTCGGAAGATGAGGCCACTTGGGAAAGAGAAGATGAACTCAGAGCATAATTCCCCTAGTTATTCTCAGAAGTTCCTTAATCTCGAGGACGAGATTCTTTTAAGAGGGTAGGTTTGTAACACTACCAAAACCATCAACTAAAAATAATACATTTAGTTTATTAATGGTAAAAATGGTAATGAATTTTTCTTTCAAGTGTTTGATTTTTATTTGCATTTAGAGTAATTTTGTTTGCTCATATTTGATTTATGGATGTTTAGTAGAATTTCTTTTATATTGAAAATCCAATTAATTAGTATAGAAATATTGGTCCAAAAATAAATATTTTAGTTATAAATAATTTTGGAATAATAATTATTATTTTTAGAGTTGTTTAAAAATATATTTATTTATATTTTTAAATAGAAAAGAAAAGAAAAGAAAAAAAACCCTAATCACTCGGCCAGGCTGAATTCGGCCCAGCCGAGGCCCACTAGGGTTACCAGCCGTCGCGCCCCATTCCCCCTCCCTCTCACTGACAGGTGGGCCCCACCTAGGCCTCCCTCCTCTCCTCTCCTCCCTTCCCTCCCATGTCGTCGCCGCTGGCACACCCGGCCGCCCTGCGCTCGACGTCCGTGCCTTGGCTCGCACTCAGCCGACCCCGCCCCACGCCCTCGGCGTCCGTGCCACGCCCGTCCGCCTCCCGAGCCAGAAACCACTTTGACTTCTCCTCTCCCTCCCCCACGTTCTCTCTCCCTCAATGGCGTTAATGGCCGTTAATGGCCTTTGACGGCCGGCCATTCCTCCCCAGCGTCTCTCCCTCTCCTCCCCTAGCTCTATAAAAGCCTGAGCTCCATCCTTCTCTCCCTCCCTAAGCTCTCTCTCTCTCTCTCTCGCGCTCTCTCGCCATCCGTCGTGCCCGCCGTCGCCGGAGCTTCGCCGGAGCTGCGCCTCGCACCCCCGGCCGCACCTCCCCTGCTCGGCCGAGCCCTCCCCTGCTCGTCGACCCCCCATGCGCGTGAGCACAAGCTCAAGGTAGAAGAACGCCCGTTTTGCATTTTAGTCCCTGGTTTTGTAAATAAATTTAATTTTGAGATTTTCAGTTTAGAAATTATCGAAAAGTGACCCTGATGTATACGTGTAATCGTAAAAAAGCCCCGCAACAATATTTTGGATAGGTTTATTATTTTATAATTCAAAAAAATAATGTCACTATTCACTAACTTGGTGATTTTCATACTAGAAATGTTTACGATTTAGCACATAGAATTATATTTGTTAGTAGTGGCTTAAGTATAATTTTATTGATATAAGAAAATAGAAGAAATACTAGGCCACGTATTTTCAGTCATATGAAAATATAGATTTTTACTAGTCATGATAAATGTATTCATAAGTGTAGCACTTAATTACTTAGAATTAGTAAAATATTTATGTATGTCATAATAACCATGATTGTGTTACTAAAAGTCCCATTTGTAATTTTCATTAATTTTTAGAATATTAATGTTAGGTGATTTTAGAAATGAACATTTTTAGCTATACGTATAATTTCTATTTAGAAAGAAAAGGGATAAAACTCAAAAGTCTATTATTAGTAATAAAGAAAATAATTATTAATTATTTTCGATAAAGTTTGTTAATACATGTTTATACATATTATACTAGATAAAACTAGTGTCCTAGTCACCTACTCATATTTTCACCTATAATAACTCGCAGTAGTAGTCATAATGGATTAATAAGTATTTATGCTTTAAGACGTATTTATGGGTATAATTGTGTGATGTATGAATGTGTATGTAATGGTGAATGATTACCCCTGTAATGGTGTATGTTTATTTATTTGGTGTACGTATTCTTTTGTATGTACGATACGTAAATCGATGCTAGAAGTTGACTGTGAGGTAGACGAACCAAACTCGTTCGAGGACGACCCACAGGACACTTTTGAGCAAGGCAAGTGGATTCTCCCTCTACAAATTCTATTTGTACCCAAATAATGCATATAATAATGTTTGCTTTTTGGATATTGCATAATTTAATGGGATTTGCCTAAATAAGGATTTCCTAGAATTACCAACCCTATTCCTTGAATTACCCTGGGATAAATGCTTTGCTTAGCAAATTTTGCTATTGCTCAACTTGATGAATATGATGTCACTCTTTTAATGGTATTATGTTCCGGAAATGAAGTATTATTATGTTGTTAACCCGATGGCTAAACAAGAACATTTTGTGTGAAATGGAACATGGAGTGACCAACCAGGATAACAGTGCAACCACGAGTGCTATAATGGCTCTGGCTTTGGTAATTAGCTTTGTAGACTTAGTGCTTAGCAACCCTACCTGAAAGATGGGCAAGAGGGGGTGGCAGTGGTTTGGTGGCAGCTCATGTTAACATGGGGTGGTAGTCTTGGGTAAGTTACCTCACCTAGAGGGCCATCAATACTGACGTGGAAACCTTAGCGGGTGCCTTTGTACTAAGGATATTTTGTGAAAGCCTCATAATGGATCCCTAGCCATTCACCTCGGTAGTGTTTGTGGGTCCGATCAACCCAGGCTAGATGGGATACATGGCTTGTGGTAAAGTTGTACCACCTCTGCAGAGTGTAAAACTGATATGTCAGCTGTGCTCATAGTTAAGAGCAACCTGGACCCTCACATGACAATTCAACTTAAAGATGGAAAATAAATTGAGATCTGATGATCTACCAATGGTTTGCTTAAGTGATTTCATTTAAGTGCTTTTGATATAATCTATTACCTTTGACTAATTGGGATATTTGGGATACACACTTATTAGTAAGACAGGTGTTGCTAATAAAATATTGACCAACTAAAATGCTTATCGCTTATCCATAGCCTACCTTGTTAACTTGCATTAATTTTCCCCCACTTGCTGAGCCCCGACCATAAGTGAGCTCACCCTTGCTAATATTTTGATCAGAGGGTGATGACGAAGACTATGCTGATGACGTTGATGAGTTTTGAGTCTAACGATGCGCCAGTCACCTTCCTGTGGAAGAGTGTCCATGTTATTTCCGTCGTACTTTGATTATGATACTTGTTAAGATACAATGGTCCAGATGATGTAATAAAGTTACTCTACTCCCTTTATGCCTTTATTGCATTGTCTTTTGATATATTACACTTGTGACATCAACATATTTGTGGGAAATGGAACCTGGCCCACATATGCTATGCATTCGGTTTTGCCCCCAGAACCGGGTGTGACAGGTCCTTAACCAACTAGTAAATGTGTTGCGTGGCCGACTCTAGATGGTGTGCGACAAGACATAAGCAGTTATCCTGGTTTGGGCAACACAAGGCCCTACTTCTAGTAGAGGGGGATGAAGCTTATATTACTCGCACTGTGGTGCCTGTAGTAGGGGTTTACAAGCACGCGGGAGAGGGGAAGTCCCCAAGTCCCTAGAGACGATTGAGGCAAGTGCCAATATCTAAGACAAAGTGGAGGAGTGAGAATTTGTCTGTGTGTTGTGGATGTCGATCATCCGTCCATGGAGGGACCACTTCCCTATTTATACACGAAGGGGAGCGTCCTCAGTGAAGCCGGGTGTTGAATTCGAAGGAGAGATGTCCTGGCATCTGCAAGCCAATGTGACAGCAAACTATGTTGTTGACTTGCGCCTGTTGATTTCCCGTAGAGAGCCGAGGCAGAGACCGAGGGATTGTCCGCACGCCTGAGCCCCTAAGGGAAAGGCCACCCATGCCATAGTTGTTGTAATAGCACCGGGGTATGGGCCAAAGGCTGCTTACAGGGTGCATCAGTGTCCTAGCACATGATGACGTCAAGATTCCTAGTTGTGCTTATCGAGATCAGAGCCCCTGCTGGGTTGAGGTGGAAGTCTTCCCGAGGTGTTAGCTGAGCCATCGCTTGACGTGTGCCACAGTCGGGAGGGTGGCCGTCTATGGGATTCTCGGCGTAGTTGGTTGCCGAGGCCGAGCTCGGGCGAGGCGGAGAAATTGCCCGAAGGTTGGACCCGGGTCAGGCGAGGCAGAGAGGTTGTGCCCGTGGGCTAGATTCTGCTTCGGGCGAGGCGGAGAGATCGCCCGAAGGCTGGACCTGGGGTCGGGCGAGGCAGAGAGGTTGTGCCGACATGCTAGATCCTGCTTCGGACGAGGAAAAGAGATTGCGCCTGAAGGCCAGTCTGCTCGGCTTGTTGTATTAGGCGTCCCATCGGAGGGTGGCAGGTGGCGTGCGCACACTATAGTGTAGACATAATCATGTTGTTGCGCCAGACGTGATCGTTGTCTTGTCCGTCATTATGCTCTACTGCCGTAGCGTGGGTTGGCATATGCATTAAATGCACATGTCTCCTACCTGTTTTTGGGCGCCCCTGTCTTATCTGCCTGAGGCTAGCTCGGGCCAGACGGACTGAATGGCGGTGACCTTGGGCGAGGCAGAGCCCTGCTCGAGGTGGGAGACTCTCAGGGAGACGTCTCGATTTCTATGGGTGGCTCGGCTGTCACCCCTCGAGAGTTTAGTCCTTATTTCTCTAAGCATGTTTGTTAGGGGGATAATTCGAGTGTCCCTAATTATTGCCCCAGACATTGTCCTTCTCTTCTAAGAGAGATATCTTTGGGCCCCTCGAGTGATTGGATCAATAAATGCATGGTCGTGCTAAGGTTAAGTGTTAACAAATGAAAGGATTCTAATTCATAGTATCGAGAAAGTGAGGTCAACTTAGAGCCAGACCAAATATCATGAGACAAAAGGAACAACATGTATGTAATGTTGCAATGGTTCATCTGATATGATCTTTACGTGCGCATAGGAGTTGACATGTCTTGCTAGAGGCCGCTGACAATTATTGGGCCATATAAGAGTACTTGGGCCATGTCTATATGTATGTGAACCTATAGGGTCACACACTTAAGGGGAAGGAAGCTTAGCTTAGATTAGATCCAAAATTAGACAGAACTTTAGGGTTACTGATGGGTTTTGGAGTCAAAAGCCCACTAGAATGCCTATATAATGAGGGGCAGGGGCACGGTTAAGTGAACCCTAATTTGCCACCAGCAAACGAGCAGTCGCCCGCCTCTCGCCCTCGTCAAGCCGCTGTAGTGAACCTAGCAATTCGGTAAGTGACGCTTCCTCCTTGTACGTGTGGATACCTCAGAGGTGCTGCATCTGGAGCACTAGGACGAACCGCGCGTGGACGTGAAGGACGCCAGTGACTGCACGACACTACTCGACGCGCTACATCGAGAAGTGTTCCGCTACCCTGCGCGACTAGTGGTAATTGCATGACCTATAACCGCAGTAGTCACTACCGGAATCCGGCTCTTTGCCGAGTGCTCGGTACTTTGCCGAGTGCTTTTTGTCGGGCACTTGGCAAAGAAGTCTTTGTCGAGTGCCGCACTCGGCAAAGTTCTGCTCTCGGTAACGATCGCGTTTACCGAGAGCAGTACTCTCGGCACAGAAATACACTCGGCAAAGACATCTTTGCCGAGTGCCAAACACTCGGCGAATGACAGCGCTCGGCAAAGGGCCATCAGCAGCCGTCTATAGCTGACGGCTGTTATCTTTACCGAGCGTCGGGCGTTGGCACCAAGGCTGACACTCAGTAGAGCATTCTGTGCCGAGTGCCATTCTTGGACACTCGACAAAGTTTATTTTTTATTTTTTCTTTTCCCAACCAAACTTTTTGTGGTATGTTCCTACACTATGTAGACCTACATGTACCATTTTGGCACAATTATAAAAGTGTTTCCTATAACCATTGGATTTAGTTCGTTTAATGGAATTTCCTTGGATAATTCAGATTTGAACTGCAAGTCACTCGAAACATAGAAAACCATGCATGCAAAAATGATATGTATGTTATTTAGCACAAGTTACGATCGATTTCAGGAGCAGACCAGAATCATCGATCACCTGCTCACTAAACATGACTGTGAACTTGCCATCAAGTTGTTTAAAAATTGTATAAAACACAAACAAAGTCAGAAAATCATGAAACTTGTCCACATGTCATGATATCATATGTAGAGGCTGTGATAAAAATTTGAGAATGTTTCAAGAAAGTTGTGACGCACTATGTGTAGAAACCCTAAACGGGCAAGGAGCACAGGCTCGAGTCGTCCACTCCCACTCTGTCTCAGGTGCGAGCAAGGAGCACGAGCTCGAGTCCAGCCATACGACCTCGGCACGATAGCTCACAGCATCGCATACAACAACTCAAGGTTAGTGCTTCTGTAACTCGTCATTTCTTGAGTTTTATACCTTCTCTTTGAGTTACTATAACATTGGCTTGGAATATTACAGACCTAGCTATAAGAAGAGAGGAGGGAATGCCAAGAGATGGAGGCGAGGATAATGGCGGAGCGGGAGGCCCGCCTGGCAGATCAGCACAGGATGGCGGAGATGTTCCAATACATGCAGAGCCTTGGCGCCGCATAGGGTTTCGCTCTGCCACCTCCATTTTTCCCTACAGTTGACCCTGCTTTCTTCCATACTCCTGTGAATATCAAAATTGTAGTTAGATGTTGGTAATGCATCTGGTATAACACATGCAATCTCTTCTCTATGCAGGGACAATCTAGGGCGGCATCCAACAACCCTCATGGATTGCCCGGCCCATCGCCGCACCAGCCCAGCCGCCCACCTCGATGAGACTTATGTTCTTAGTGTTGAGACTTCAGAACTTGTTGGTAATGCTGTATTGGATACTTATGTTTGTGTTGGATACTTATGTTAGAGCTTGAGATACTTATGTCAGACTTATGTTCTTGATACTTATGTTTGTGTTGAGAACTTGTATACTTCTGTTTGTGTTGTATACTTATGTCTGTGATGATATTTGTGATGTATATGTGATATCTGTGATATATATGTGGTATCTTTTGTTTCTTTGGATGGAATAGGAAAAACAAATAAAAAAGGTGTATACTGGTCACTTTACCGAGTGTTACACTCGGCAAAAAGGTGCTTTGCCGAGTGTCACGGCCATAGCACTCAGTAGAGAACTAATACGTGGGCACCGGTAAAACTTCTTTGCCGAGTGCTGTGGCTCGGGCACTCGGCAAAGAGGCAAGCTTTGCCGAGTGTCTACTATAGCACTCGGCAAAGAACCTGACAAAGGGACCCGCTGGTCGATCCTATGTCGAGTGCAGGTCGGTAGACACTCGGTAAAGGGGTAACTTCTTTGCCGAGTGTATTAGGAGACACTCAGCAAAGGTGACTTCTTTGCCGAGTGTCACCTAGAATACTTGAGAGCACCTAGAGGGGCGGTGAATAGGTGATCCTGTAACACTTAAAACTTAAGCCACAAAAACTTGGTTAAGTGTTAGCGCAATAACCGCCAAGTGGCTAGAGAGGAGTCTTCAACAAAACACAATAACCAACAAGAGATCAGTCACAGAGATGGCACGGTGGTTATCCCGTGGTTCGGCCAAGACCAACGCTTGCCTACTCCATGTTGTGGCGTCCCAACGGACGAGGGTTGCAATCAACCCCTCTCAAGCGGTCCAAAGACCCACTTGAATACCACAGTGTTTTGCTTGCTTTTCTTAATCCCGTTCGCGAGGAATCTCCACAACTTGGAGCCTCTTGCCCTTACACTTGAAGTTCACAAAGAAACACGGAGCAAGAGAGGGATTAGCAACTCACACAAGACACAAAGATCACAGCAAATACGCACACACAATACCAAGACTTAAGCTCAAAAGACTAGCACACTAGAATGGAGCTTAAATCACTAGAATGTCGAACAAGTGCGCAGGAATGGAGTGTGAGTGATCAAGAGTGCTCAAGGAATGCTTGGTGTACTCCTCCATGCGCCTAGGGGTCCCTTTTATAGCCCCAAGGCAGCTAGGAGCCGTTGAGAGCAATCCTGGAAGGCAGATCTTGCCTTCTGTCGACTGGCGCACCGGACAGTCAGGTGCACCACCGGACACTGTCCGGTGCAGATATCCTTCCTTATTTGGTGAAGCCGACCGTTGGAGTCTGAGAGCCGTTGGCGCACCGGACATTGTCCGGTACACACCGGACAGTCCGGTGCACCAATGTGACCGTTGGCTCGGCCACGCGTCACGCGTGGAATCCTCGGCCGACCGTTGTCCCGGCTGACTGTTGACTCACCGGACAGTCCGGTGCACCACCGGACAGACCGGTGAATTTTAGCCGTACGCCGTTAATCATTTCCCGTGAGCGACGAGTTCGCCTGTGAACGGCTCACCGGACAGTCCAGTGCACCACCGGACAGACCGGTGAATTATAGTCGTACACCGCCGTCGAAGTCTCGAGAGCAGCCTGTTCGCCAGAGCCAGCCTGGCGCACCGGACACTGTCCGGTGCACCACCGGACAGTCCGGTGCACTCAGATTGAGCAAACTTTGGCTGGACAAAGCCATCTCATTTCCAATTCAATTTCTCCTGTTTCCAGCACTTAGACACAATACATTAGTCCATAAAATAATGTACTAAGTCTAGAAACATACCTTTTGACAAGATTTGCACTTTGTCCACCACTTTGCATAGATTAGCATAAAAGCACTTGTGTTGGCACTCAATCACCAAAATACTTAGAAATGGCCCAAGGGCACATTTCCCTTTCAATCTCCCCCTTTTTGGTGATTTATGCCAACACAACATAAAGTGACTAGAACAAGTGCAATATCAATGCAAATGAAAACCAAAAGTTGTTTTGAATCAATTTTGGCATATATGGATCACTCTTTGCCACCACTTGGTTTGTTTTTGCAAATCAAACTTAATTTCCTATCTCTAAGTCAAATCCACTTGTAGAGACATAAAGAGAGGTATTCCAAATGAAATTGATCAAGGATTTCAAAAACTCCCCCTTTTTCCCATAATCAACACTTTTCCCCACAAGAGGCCAACTTTTGACAAAAGAGACAATAAGAGAGTTTTGACAAACCAAAAGCTCTAATCTACCATTTTCAAAATTACTCAAGTGGTAGCTGATCCATCTATTGCTTTGGCCTTTATTTTCTCCCCCTTTGGCATCAAGCACCAAAACGGGATCAATCTTGGCCCTTGAACCCCATTGCCTCACCAAAATCTTCAAATAAGAACACAAAGGCAATAAGAGTACGTGAGATGAACTTGGAATAAGTTACCCTCTCATCGGAGTGCAGTGGAAGTCTTTCATGGTCCAAGTCCACCTTTTCCCTTTCAAACCTCCTTTGAGACTAAATCAAGCAAACTCAAGCAAACGGTTAGTCTCAAAGGGTCAAGTTGTAGCACAACTCCCCCTAAATATGTGCATCACTTGCACAAGGACTTGTGAGGTCCGGGGAGTGATTGTACAACTTGAGCACCACAGTAAGCAACAAAAATGCATAAGGAACATGATCAAAGGCATAAACACATGTATGCTATAAATCAATCCAAGTTCCGCGAATCTAGGACATTTAGCTCACTACGCAGCCTGCAAAAGGTCTTTTCATTTAAAGGCTTAGTGAAGATATCGGCTAGCTGGTTCTCGGTGCTAACATGAAACACTTCGATATCTCCCTTTTGCTGGTGGTCTCTCAAAAAGTGATGCCGGATGTCAATGTGCTTTGTGCGGCTGTGCTCAACAGGATTTTCCGCTATTCGGATAGCATTCTCATTGTCACATAGGAGTGGGACTTTGCTCAGATTGTAGCCAAAGTCCCGGAGGGTTTGCCTCATCCAAAGTAGTTGCGCGCAACACTGTCCTGCGGCAACGTACTCGGCCTCAGCGGTGGATAGGGCAACGGAAGTTTGTTTCTTAGAGTTCCACGACACCAGGGACCTTCCTAAGAATTGGCACGTCCCCGATGTACTCTTCCTATCGACCTTACATCCAGCATAGTCAGAATCTGAGTATCCAATCAAGTCAAAGTTAGACCCCTTTGGATACCAGATCCCGAAGCAAGGCATAGCGACTAAATATCATAGAATACGCTTCACAGCCACTAAGTGACACTCCTTTGGATCGGATTGAAATCTAGCACACATGCATACGCTAAGCATAATATCCGGTCTACTAGCACATAAATAAAACAGAGAACCTATCATGGACCGGTATGCTTTTTGATCAACGGACTTACCTCCTTTGTTGAGGTCGGTGTGTCCGTCGGTTCCCATCGGAGTCTTTGCGGGCTTGGCGTCCTTCATCCCAAACCGCTTTAGCAAGTCTTATGTGTACTTTGTTTGGGAGATGAAGGTGCCATCCTTGAGTTGCTTCACTTGGAACCCAAGGAAGTAGTTCAACTCGCCCATCATCGACATCTCGAATTTCTGCGTCATCACCTTGCTAAACTCTTCACAAGACTTTTGGTTAGTAGAACCAAATATTATGTCATCGACATAAATTTGGCACACAAAAAGATCACCATCGCAAGTCTTAGTGAAAAGAGTTGGATCGGCTTTCCCAACCTTGAAAGCATTAGCAATTAAAAAGTCTCTAAGGCATTCATACCATGCTCTTGGGGCTTGCTTAAGTCCATAGAGCGCCTTAGAGAGCTTACACATGTGGTCGGGGTACCGTTCATCCTCGAAGCCAGGGGGTTGCTCCACATACACTTCCTCCTTGATCGGCCTGTTGAGGAAGGCGCTCTTCACATCCATTTGGTACAACCTAAAAGAAAGGTGAGCGGCATATGCTAGCAAAATACGAATTGATTCTAGCCTAGCCACAGGAGCAAATGTCTCCTCAAAGTCCAAACCTGCGACTTGGGCATAACCTTTTGCCACAAGTCGAGCCTTGTTCCTCGTCACCACCCCGTGCTCGTCCTGTTTGTTACGGAACACCCATTTGGTTCCGACAACATTTTGCTTGGGACGAGGCACCAGTATCCAAACTTCATTGCGCTTGAAGTTGTTGAGTTCCTCCTGCATGGCCAACACCCAGTCTGGATCCAGCAAGGCCTCTTCTACCCTAAAAGGCTCAATAGAAGAGACAAAGGAGTAATGCTCACAAAAATTAACTAATCTTGAACGAGTAGTTACTCCCTTGCTAATATCACCCAAAATTTGGTCGACGGGATGATTCCTTTGAATCGTCGCTCAAACTTGGGTTGGAGGTGCCTGAGGTGCTTCTTCCTCTTCAACTTGATCATCCTGTGCTCCCCCTTGATCATGCGCCTCCACTTGAGGTACCTGTTCGTCATCTTGGGTTGGGGGATGCACCATAGTTGAGGAAGACGGTTGATCTTGCTCCAATTGTTCCTGAGGCCGCACATCTCCAATCGCCATGGTGCGTATCGCGGCCGTTGGAACGTCTTCTTCATCTACATCATCAAGATCAACAACTTGCTCTCTTGGAGAGCCATTAGTCTCATCAAATACAACGTCACTAGAGACTTCAACCAAACCCGATGATTTGTTGAAGACCCTATACGCCTTTGTATTTGAATCATAACCTAATAAAAACCCTTCTACAGCTTTGGGAGCAAATTTAGAGGTTCTACCTTTCTTCACAAGAATATAACACTTGCTCCCAAATACACGAAAATAAGACACATTGGGTTTGTTACCAGTTAGCAACTCATATGAAGTCTTCTTGAGGAGTTGGTGAAGATAGACCCTGTTGATGGCGTGGCAAGCCGTGTTCACGGCTTCCGACCAAAAACGCTCGGGGGTCTTGAACTCTCCAAGCATTGTCCTCGCCATATCGATGAGAGTCCTGTTCTTCCTCTCTACCACACCATTTTGCTGAGGTGTGTAGGGAGCAAAGAACTCGTGCTTGATCCCCTCCTCCTCAAGGAACTCCTCCACTTGAAGATTCTTGAATTCGGACCCGTTGTCGCTCCTTATCTTCTTCACCTTGAGCTCAAACTCATTTTGAGCTCTCCTGAGGAAGCGCTTGAGGGTCCCTTGGGTTTCAGATTTATCCTGCAAAAAGAATACCCAAGTGAAGAGGGAAAAATCATCAACTACAACAAGACCATACTTACTTCCTCCTATACTTAAATAGGCGACGGGTCCGAAGAGGTCCATATGAAGCATCTCCAAGGGTCTTGATGTGGTCATCACATTTTTGGTGTGATGAGAGCTTCCCACCTGTTTCCCTGCTTGACAAGCTGCACAAGGTCTATCTTTTTCGAAATGTACATTAGTTAGACCTATCACGTGTTCTCCCTTTAGAAGCTTGTGGAGGTTCTTCATCCCCACATGTGCTAAGCGGCGATGCCACAGCCAGCCCATGCAAGTCTTAGCAATTAAGCATGCATCTAGACCGGCCTCTTCTTTTGCAAAATCAACCAAATAAAGTTTGTCGTCTAGTACACCCTTAAAAGCTAGTGAACCATCACATCTTCTAAAGACAGACACATCTACATTTGTAAATAGACAATTATATCCCATTTTGCATAATTGACTAACAGATAACAAATTATATCCAAGCGACTCAACTAAAAACACATTAGAAATAGAGTGCTCAGATGAAATAGAAATTTTACCTAACCCTTTTACCTTGCCTTGGTTCCCATCACCGAATATTATTGAATCTTGGGAATCCTTGTTCTTGACGTAGGAAGAGAACATCCTCTTTTCCCCCGTCATGTGGTTTGTGCATCCGCTGTCGATAATCCAGCTTGATCCCCCGGATGCATAAACCTGCAAGGCAAATTTAGGCTTGGGTCTTAGGTACCCAACTCTTGTTGGGTCCTACAAGGTTAGTCACAATTGTCTTAGGGACCCAAATGCAAGTTTTATCTCCCTTGCATCTTGCCCCTAATTTCCTAGCAATCACCTTCTTACCCTTTCTACAAATGGTAAATGAAGCATTGGAAGCATGATATATTGTAGAAGATTCATTGACTTTCCTAGGAACATTAACAATATTTCTCCTAGGCATATTATGAACAACATTTCTCCTACCAACATTTCTATCATGCACATAGGAAGAACTAGAAGCGAACATGGCATGAGAATCAAAAGCATCATATGCATTACACCTCCTATGAGTATTTCTAGATTGTCTCCTATCATGGTACATAAAAGCATGGTTCTTTTGCACACTACTAGCCATAGGGGCCTTCCCTTTCTCCTTGGCGGATATGGAAGCCTTATGGCTTGTTAAGTTCTTGGCTTCTCTCTTGAAGCCAAGACCATCCTTAATTGAGGGGTGTCTACCAATCGTGTAGGCATCCCTTGCAAATTTTAATTTGTCAAATTCACTTTTGCTAGTCTTAAGTTGGGCATTAAGACTAGCTACTTCATCATTTAATTTAGAAATGCACTCTAGGTGTTCACTACAAGTATCAACATTAAGATCTTTACACCTAGTGCAAACATGTTCTACACAAGAGTTAGATTTACTAGCTACTTCTAGTTTAGCATTTAAATCATCATTAACACCTTTTAAAGTAGAAATGGTTTCATGACAAGTAGATAGTTCATAAGAAAGCATTTCATTTCTTTTAACTTCTAAAGCATAAGATTTTTGTGCCTCTACAAATTTATCATGTTCTTCATACAATAAATCCTCTTGCTTTTCTAAATGTCTATCCTTTTCATTCAAGGCATCAATCAATTCATTGATTTTATCAATTTTATTTCTATCCAATCCCTTGAACAAGCTAGAGTAATCTATTTCCTCATCGCTAGACTCATCATCACTAGAAGAATCATAAGTGGTATCTCGAGTACATACCTTCTTCTCCTTCGCCATGAGGCATGTGTGATGCTCATTGGGGAAGAGGGATGACTTGTTGAAGGCAGTGGCGGCGAGTCCTTCATTGTCGGAGTCGGAGGAGGAGCAATCCGAATCCCACTCCTTTCCGATATGTGCCTCGCCCTTGGCCTTCTTGTAATTCTTCTTCTTCTCCCTCTTGTTTCCCTTTTCCTCGTCACTATCATTGTCGGGACAGTTAGCAATAAAATGACCAAGCTTACCACATTTGAAGCATGAGCGCTTCCCCTTTGACTTGGTCTTGCTTGGCTGTCCCTTGCGACCCTTAAGCGCCGTCTTGAAGCGCTTGATGATGAGGGCCATCTCTTCATCATTGAGCCCTGCCGCCTCAACTTGCACCACCTTGCTAGGTAACGCCTCCTTGCTTCTCGTTGCCTTGAGAGCAACGGGTTGAGGCTCATTGATTGGACCATTCAGTGCGTCGTCCACGTACCTCGCCTCCTTGATCATCATTCGCCCGCTTACGAATTTTCCAAGGACTTCTTCGGGCGACATTTTGGTGTACCTGGGATTCTCACGAATATTATTCACCAAATGTGGATCAAGAACGGTAAAGGACCTTAGCATTAGTCGGACGACGTCGTGGTCCATCCATCGCGTGCTTCCGTAGCTCCTTATTTTGTTGATAAGGGTCTTGAGCCGGTTGTATGTTTGGGTTGGCTCCTCGCCCCTTATCATCGCAAATCTTTCGAGCTCGCCTTCTACCAACTCCATCTTGGTGAGCAAGGTGACGTCATTCCCCTCATGAGAGATCTTGAGGGTGTCCCAGATTTGCTTGGCATTGTCCAAGCCGCTCACCTTATGGTACTCGTCCCTACACAAGGAGGCTAACAACACAGTAGTAGCTTGTGCATTTCTATGAATCTGTTCATTAATAAAAATAGGACTATCCGAGCTATCAAACTTCATTCCATTCTCAACAATCTCCCATATGCTTGGATGGAGAGAGAACAGGTGACTACGCATTCTATGGCTCCAAAATCCGTAGTCCTCCCCATCAAAGTGTAGAGGCTTGCCGAGAGGAATGGAGAGCAAATGAGTATTTGAGCTATACGGGATACGCGAATAATCGAAAGAAAAGTTTGATTTAACCGTCTTTCGTTTGTCGTAGTCGTTGTCGTCGTTATCCTTTTGGGAAGAAGTAGACTCATCACTGTCGTCGTAGTAGACGATCTCCTTGATGCGTCTTGTCTTCTTCTTCTTCCCATCTTTGTGTCTATGGCCCGAGCCCGAGTCGGTAGGCTTGTCATCCTTAGGCTCATTGACGAAGGACTCCTTCTCTTTATCATTGATCACGATTCCCTTCCCCTTAGGATCCATCTCTTCGGGCGATTAGTCCCTTTGTGAAGAGAACGGCTCTGATACCAATTGAGAGCACCTAGAGGGGGGTGAATAGGTGATCCTGTAACACATAAAACTTAAGCCACAAAAACTTGGTTAAGTGTTAGCGCAATAACCGCCAAGTGGCTAGAGAGGAGTCTTCAACAAAACACAATAACCAACAAGAGATCAATCACAGAGATGGCACGGTGGTTATCCCGTGGTTCGGCCAAGACCAACGCTTCCCTACTCCACGTTGTGGCGTCCCAACGGACGAGGGTTGCAATCAACCCCTCTCAAGCGGTCCAAAGACCCACTTGAATACCACGGTGTTTTGCTTGCTTTTCTTAATCCCGTCCGCGAGGAATCTCCACAACTTGGAGCCTCTCGCTCTTACACTTGAAGTTCACAAAGAAACACGGAGCAAGGGAGGGATTAGCAACTCACACAAGACACAAAGATCACAGCAAATACGCACACACAATACCAAGACTTAAGCTCAAAAGACTAGCACACTAGAACGGAGCTTAAATCACTAGAATGTCGAACAAGTGCGCAGGAATGGAGTGTGAGTGATCAAGAGTGCTCAAGGAATGCTTGGTGTACTCCTCCATGCGCCTAGGGGTCCCTTTTATAGCCCCAAGGCAGCTAGGAGCCGTTGAGAGCAATCCTGGAAGGCAGATCTTGCCTTCTGTCGACTGGCGCACCGGACAGTCCGGTGCACCACCGGACACTGTCCGGTGCAGATATCCTTCCTTATTTGGCGAAGCCGACCGTTGGAGTCTGAGAGCCGTTGGCGCACCAGACACTGTCCGGTGCACACCGGACAGTCCGGTGCACCAATGTGACCGTTGGCTCGGCCACGCGTCACGCGCGGAATCCTCGGCCGACCGTTGCCCCGGCTGACTGTTGACTCACCGGACAGTCCGGTGCACCACCGGACAGACCGGTGAATTTTAGCCGTACGCCGTTAATCATTTCCCGAGAGCGACGAGTTCGCCTGTGAACGGCTCACCGGACAGTCCGGTGCACCACCGGATAGACCGGTGAATTATAGCCGTACACCGCCGTCGAAGTCCCGAGAGCAGCCTGTTCGCCAGAGCCAGCCTAGCGCATCGGACACTGTCCGGTGCACTCAGACTGAGCAAACTTTGGCTGGACAAAGCCATCTCATTTCCAATTCAATTTCTCCTGTTTCCAGCACTTAGACACAATACATTAGTCCATAAAACAATTACTAAGTCTAGAAACATACCTTTTGACAAGATTTGCACTTTGTCCACCACTTTGCATAGATTAGCATAAAAGCACTTGTGTTGGCACTCAATCACCAAAATACTTAGAAATGGCCCAAGGGCACATTTCCCTTTCAATACTCGGCAAAGGCGCCGTCTCCGTCACCCGGAACCATGACGGTCGCTTTTCTTTGCCGAGTAACGACTGACACTCGGCAAAAAAGTACTCGGCAAAGAAAACGTTGCCGATGTACTGTTCGTCGAGCTCTCTTTGCCGAGTGTCACACTCGGCAAAATGTTTACCGAGTGTTTTTCAGGAGGCACTCGGCAAAGCTCTCAATTCTCACTATCGGAATTGAGGCTTTGCCGAGTGTTTCAGGCACTCGGCAAAGCGATCAATTCCGGTAGTGAGTTCTTGGTTTTTATGGGTCAAAATTTTTGTTTTGCGCTGTGTAGACTCCTCATAACCCTTCAACAATTTGCCCTAGGTACAATTGATTTGGAATAACCATTACAAAGATGGTCGAGTTGCTCCCAATAAAAAAGGTACAGTCTTGTTCTGGTGGAATTGATTTGTGAAGATGCGTGTGTGTATATATACACGTACGGCCACACTTCATGCACGTATACATGCATATTTCGGATTTCTCAAGTGCCAACATGGCACTAGCTAATAATCTCTGATGTAATAAGACAAAGAGAAGCAACAAAAATTGATTCACACTAGCTAGCTGCCTGCAATGCAAGTGGGCGGCGATCGACGTGGTCCCGTGGCAGTCCCTGTGCGGTCCAAAACCGATGGAAGATGAAGGGAGGAGAGATAGCGCGGGCAGGCAGCCACACGGAAGCACGGGGCTGCCGATGTCACCACGTTGGTATCTCGTTTTACGCGGTTCACAAGCACTGCTGCTGCTCCGTCGTGCACCTGGCCGGCGGGTCGACGATCGGAGTCAGAGAGGGGTCGCCGTCAAGATAGGTTTAGACCGTGTGAACGGATGATTCATCAGTCGGTAGACTTTTACGCTGCTTCGTACCAGCGGTCGATCTCACTACCATAGCAACTCCTCGATGGCGTTCGGTACTTTAGGAGTACTTGATAACTAGATCCAAGTCGACTGCTGGATATCATGCGTGGTATAGACTAGTAGGCTAGTGTAGAATTTAGTTTAAACTAGTACAGTTGCCCGTGTGTCGCGACCGATCTAGCAAACCCGGTGTGTGATAGACTATTTGTTGAATTAATGTAGATCTAGTTCAAACTAATATTTAACAATAGTCAATGCTAAAGGCACACTTCAATACTACGATATACTAATACTTTAGTACCATACTGGAAGTTTAAGGACAATTTAATCAACTTAAATAGGTGGACCTTTAGCGCATCTATTGAGAAGCTGAGAAAAGAATGAAGAACTACCACACGCGCGTACCGTCGGCCGTGGCCGTGGTAGATTGGACCTTGGTCCGAATATTTCTTCCTAACAGTTGCGCATTTTGCCTGGACTCTGATGGCGATCGTTACTATCCGTTCGCCTCCCTCTGCGCGTGTACATATACGGAGGAGGGGAGGCTCACGGGTGTGCAGACAATCAGGTTTTTGGGGAGTGTACTCGCAACTGGTCGCTTCATCCGCTCGAACAACGCTGATCAGGTTCCTCGTTGATGACACCGTTCGAGGGACTGTACTGCGTACATCTGCCTTCATCGACTGCGTACGACTACATCGAACATACACACGAGATGTCTGGTGTGAATGGCGCCACTGATGCCTTGAGCATCGGTCCCTCCTTACGGTATATTATGTTCTTAGTAATTGTGCATGTTTTAATATCGTTTACCGCTTATGTGAGTAGTAATACTGTCACACCCGGGTTTTAGGGGTCCAAAACTCTGGCGCGAAATAATCACCCGGTGTGTTGGGACCAAGTCTCACACATATGATCAATAGTGGTACAGAAACAAATGTCACATCTTTACTATATAATAGGAGTTTTGTATAAAATAAATAAATAATTACATCATAAGGAGACAACGATCCAGCAACCCAAAGTTGACTGGGAGACGATGGCCTAGACCTCTCACGAACTCATCACAGCATCCTCCATGCGTCTTATCCTGCGGTACCTGTTCTTGACCTGTGGGGGTGTGAGACAGCAAGAGTGAGCTCACATACGTTCATCGCTCAACAAGTTGTAGGGAATAATGTGCATGAACTCGCCAAAGGTGGGAGCTCATGTGAAGTGTAAGGCTTACCAAAGAGGATGGTTAGAGTTGAGCATTGCTTTTAAAGTTGGTCAAAATTTTATTAGCAATTACTAAGTATAAGTAAATACCAACCTAATTAAGTAGTAGAACAACAGTGATAACAACACCTGCGATGCAATGCATATGACAAATTGAATTTAGTTCCATAAATTAATCATGTGAGGGTTCGAGCTGCTCATGACCGTGAGCACGGCTGATATACCAGTTTTACACTCTACAGAGGTTGCGCATCTTTACCCACAAGTCATATTACCCATCTGCCAAGAGAAGGTCACTCCCATACACCTCTACCGATGAGGCGAGGCAGGGTAACACTGCGAGGCCTTTACAAAGTTCTACTAGCTTCAGAAAACCCGCTACAGTTTCTAGGAAGCTCCAATGCAGAGATCCTCGCCTGACCGCCATCTCAGCAAAATCAACCCAAGGACCTCCCTGCACTGACTACTCCCCTACTTCCCTTACCCCTTTCGGGTAAGGTAGTCCTCCATTGTCTTTCCTAATTAGTCAGCCATGGGCGTCCCATTCCACCCTTATGGTAGCACTGTTTTCTCGGGTGGTTCTCCATGTTCCAATTAACATAATTATCTTATCATGAATAGTAAATAACAACTGATAATAAAAGTATAATCATGAATAATAATGTGTATCTCTATACCCAAAACCTCATAAAGCAATAGCAGGTACTACCCAAAAATTCAGTGGTAAACAAGGTATAAAGATAGTCAAACTAGGGTAACCTATTGGGTCCCATCAAAATTAACCTATGCAGATCATTATGATTAATCGGAACATGACGGGTAAAAAGAAGTGATCAAGGGCACAACTTGCCCGGGACTTGAGATTCTAGGTATCAACTTGCTCTTCAGATTCTCGTAACCTCGCGCTAGTCGTAGCAAAACAAACAAACAGTGTATAGGAAAAATTAACATCACATCAAACATAAGTACAAACTAAATAATAATGATCTACGCGTTGCTACGAGATCGTGGGTTCGAGAACCACTAAATTCGGAATTACGGTTAAGGAGTTATGGTTTTCCGAAGATCCACGTGGTTAAATATAGAATAGACTAAGTGCAACATTTTAACCTATATTTCATGACAAAACAAAGTGACCAGATGATAATAAATATTATTGTGAGACTAATGCAACTAGAATGGATCAAAAAGGAGTTACGGTTATTGAGTTATGAATTTATGGAGTTATTTAATGCCTGGTACACACTAATTCAAGTGAACAATTTTAATCTAAGTTTCATGGCTAAACAAAGTTACTAGATGATGAACAATATTAAAACAAAATTATTGCAACTGGACTGGATCAATTTGGAGCTAAAATGAATTAAATATAAATTAAACAAGTTCCGAGATTTATTTTTGTACTAAAAATCCTTTTTCTCATTTAATTCCGAGTATTCCTAAAAATTATGGACTGAGTACATAATTTTCTAAGAGGCTAGGGTTCATTTTGTAAACTCAAGGACTTTTCTGTAAGGATCTTATCACTGACTCGGACGGCGGATTATTTACTACAAAACCCGAGGTCTCTTTTGAATAACCGCACGGTCGAAAGGGTATTGGTGGATCTCGGCCGTTGGATCAAACTCCCACGCGCCAGATTAAAATATACCACAACCAAACCGGTACGGAGTGGTGGCCGCGGGATCTCGATCCGAGGGCACAGATCTAGCCACCGAAGGGGAGCAAATCAGAGCCACCCACACCACGATCAACGACTGATTGTGCTTCTTCTTCATCCAGCGTTCGGACCCACAGCGCCCAAACTCAACAACACCGCAACCATCACCGAAGCATGTGCCACCATTGATCTAGGGTCCAAGCAGATGGGGTACCACATCACATGGAGAGGATACAAAAGCTAACACGACAGTGGTGGTTTACTAGTGCATTGAACAACATGAGCCTCATCCGATGTTCGTTGTAGATCGGCGTCACACCATGGACTTCAGCGAGGCGAGTCCCTAGCTTCCGTGCTCCCCACAATGTTGCGCATCTTCACCGAGTGATGCACATCGAGGTCCCAAGTGCATCGAACGCCCTAATGCATGTTGGCAGCTTCCTCCACTAACTCTCCCTTCTCTCTCTTTCTTCGATGAAGCTCGGTGCGAGTTTCCCCAATGGCAGCTTGCTCCCTTTCTCAATTTGCTCACAATGAAGCCCTCGATGACTCTCTTGTGATAGGCAGGGGCGGTGGCCCATTTATCCCAACGTCCTATACGAATCCTAACAAGAATTCCAGAATTTCGCGGGCTGTTGCGGATTTGGTGGTTTTTTTGTGATCTGCACAGGAGCAGAACACGGGTCGTCTGGTGGAGTGAGGTGAATCCAACAAGGTGGGCCCACATCGTAGAGATCATCATCAGATGTCGTGTGGGAGGGAGCTGGCTTTGGGGCCCCACCTGTCAGGCCGCAGTGCATGCGCATAGATGGGCCGGGATGAGGGGACGTTGGACTGAGACACGGAGGGGGTGAAGCTGGGCCGCAAACAGGGAGCTCGCCCCAAGCACAGAGATATCTTTTCCTTTTTTCCAATTCTTATTTCATTTCTATTTTCAAATTTTGATCTCTAAAGCAGATTCAAACAAGGTTTGAATTTAAAACTTAATTCAATTCTCAGTAAAAGATCCAGGAAGCCATGCAAAGTTTATTTTATTTATTTATTGGTTAATTATTCACCTAAATAATTGTTTCTATATGCATAACTCATAAGAGAATAATTCACACATTACTTCATTTTGTTTAGGAGAAATTTAATATAAAATCTCCACCATGATTTGATTCAAATATTGTTAAGGAGTGTTTTAATTATAAAGTTATAATAAATAGATTGAAAGTGTTTCTTTTAAGTTTCCAATTTTGGTATTTTGAACTCAAATTTGTTGGTGCGTTTCATAGATTAGGTGCAAGAATAAAGAACAAGTATGAAGAATTACAAATATTTATTTACATATATATATATTTTTTTTCTTCTACCAATTTTAGGTCTTACAAATACACACTTGCACATACATGTCATCACATACATCACTCTGGTTTTCTGGATTAAATTGAAATTAAAAATGTCTATTCTCCAACAATTCAAAAACCTGATATTAGGCATTTTTCTGTTAGTGGTTTTGCTGCTGCGTTAAAACTAAGTAAACCTTTTGATGGGACGTTTTATAAAAGGTGACGTAGTAAGATGATATTGTGGTTGATTGCAATGAACTGCTATCACGCCGCACAGGGGAAACCCGAACAGTTCACTCCTGAAGAGGAGAGAATGTTCGACGTTGACGATAACCTGTTTCGAGGCACCGTGATTGGCGCTCTTGCCAACAAGTATGTTGATTCTTATCTAACATACACATCTGCAAAAGAGTTATGGATGCATTAGATGAGAAGTTCAGTGTTTCTGATGCTGGTAGCGAGCTGTACATCATGGACCAGCTGTTTGACTATAACATGGTGGAAAACCGTCCTGTAGTCGAACAGGATCATGAAATACAGGCACTAGCTAAGGAACTCGAACAGTTCTCATGTGTCTTGCCTGACAAGTTCGTGGCTGGCGGTATTATCTCTAAGCTGCCACCTTCTTGGACGGATTTGGCTACCACTATAAAACATAAGAGACAAGAGTTTAGCATGGCTGAGCTTATTGGGTCTCTTGATGTTGAGGAGAGGGCAAGAGCAAAAGACACTCGTGGAAAAGGAGTTGAGACTTCTAGTGCCAATATGGTACAAAAGAAGAACTCCAATGTGTCACATAATAATAAAAAGAAGAACAAGCAACAGAATGCCACAAAGCCCAAGCTAGCAGCCTTGCTTAAAAAGAAGAACAAAGGAGCTGGTTGCTTTGTTTGCAGGAGTACTGATCACTAGGCAAGCGCTTGTCTAGACTGCAAATTTAAGCAAGAGAAAAAACTAGCTCAAGAGAAGACATCAGTAAACATGGTTGTTAGCGAGAATGCAAAAGGAACATCAGGCTATGGTAATTTTTTACCTACTGTTCTTTCAGTGTGTCAATCCCCTAAGTGGTTGGCTACACTGGTGCTAACATTCATGTGTGTGCTGATATTTCTTTGTTTTCTTCTTATCAGTGCAAAGGGGTTGGAGCCTTACTGATGGGGAACGGATCACATGCATGTGTTCTTGGTGTTGGTACATGTCACACATGGTTTTGAAGGTAAAACGAATGTGAACCATGTACGTGCTAGGATTAGAAATTCACGTACACAGCGATTACATAAATGACTCATCATAGCACAATGCTTCGAATAACAATAAAAAATCAGTAACAATATTAAAGACTAGAGTCATTTACATAATATAAATCAAAGTACACATAATCGAAATGTAGCCAACGTAAATTAACCCACCATAGGCAGCTGACTGGGGGAGGTCGCTAGCCTAATCCTCAAACTCGTCGAAGTCCTGGAACTCCTGGAGATCTGCCTCGACGCCTTCTTCTTTACCTGAGCAAAGATTGCACCAAAGGCAACCTGGCGTTTTGTGAAAGCAAGGGTGAGTACACATCAACGTACTCAGCAAATGTCCCGTTTGGCTGAGGTGGACTAGCTTTATGTGGGGTTAAGCTCAAGCAGTTGCTTTTAGTTGGTCAGGTATTTATTATTAGTAGAAGCCAAGTTTTAGCAATAACCAACCCGTGAATCATTTCCTCATCGAGGAACATCATTGTCATCATCGTAACCAAAACCATCAATAGAACCATTGTATCTCGAACCATCTGTATCTCTAATCAAAGAGGATCCCAAGGCTGCTCATAACCGTGAGCATGGCAGATATGTCAGTTTTTAATCATCTACAGAGGTCGCACACTTAACCCATGAGTTGTGATTCCCTTTCTGCCCAGGGAGAGCTACTCCCCATTGACCACTACCTAGGTGGCCTGGCAGGGTAGCACTTGTAGCCTTTACAAAGACTCCCCTGGTGCATAGCCGCTCGTTAGGTTTCGCCAGTCATACAAACGCAGTACACCTCCCCAAGGTGGGTGACTAACAAAACCAAATCGAATGAACCTCTGCACCCCCCCTTGGCAGAGCGAGCACCACGCCCCAGCCTCCATTGACGGCCCTCCGGCAAAGCCAACTACACCACCAGGTTCATCTAATTAATCAGCTAAGGGTGTTCCATTCCACCCTCATGGCTGCACAGTTATCCCGGGTTGTCACTCCCCGAACAGGTCCTTACAGAGAGGTACTCAGGAAAATGGCCTGAGTCCCCTAAAGTATCACAAGATCATCATCATCATAATAATAGTATTGTCGGCGTTTCGAAACCCGGGGGGGTCCCTGGACCGACGAGTAAATTGTCGCCGCGTGCCCCAGCCCAGATGGGTCGGCGCGAGGCGGAACGCGAAGGGGGGAAGAGCAGCCGGAGGGAGACAGGCGTGGCAGGTGGACCTCGCGGCCTTCGTGTTAGCCCCGCGCCCAGGTCGGGTGTGCTTGCAGTAGGGGGTTACAAGCGTCCACGCGGGAGGGAGCGAGCGGCCTTGCGCGAGCACCGTCCCGTCCTTCCCCGCGCGGCCAACCCTCTGTAAGAGGGTCCTGGACCTCCCTTTTATAGGCGTAAGGAGAGGATCCAGGTGTACAATGGGGGATGTAGCAGTGTGCTAACGTGTCTAGCGGAGGAGAGCTAGCGCCCTAAGTACATGCCATCGTGGCAGCTGGAGAGGTTTTGGCACCCAGTTCGTGTGGTGTCGTGGCCGTCGGAGGAGCGCTGGGGCCTAGCGGAAGGACAGTTGTCAGAGCTGTCGAGTCCTTGCTGACGTCCTCTTGCTTCCGTAAGGGGGCTGAGAGCCACCGTCGTCATAGAGCGTGCGGGGCGCCATCATTACTCATATAGTGGAGCGAGCTAGATGGGACACCGGTCTTGTTCCCTGTAGCCTGAGTCAGCTCGGGGTAGGGTAATGATGGTGCCTCCTGTCGACGTGGTCAGTCCGTGCCCTAGGTTGGGCGAGGTGGAGGCTCCTCCGAGGTCGAGGTCGAGTCTGTCTTCCAAGGTCAAGGTCGAGTCCGAGCCCCCGTGTCGGACAAGGCAGAGACCGTCGGCTAAGGCCAGGGCTGAGTTCGAGCCCTGGGGTCGGGCGAAGCGGAGTTCGTCGTCTTCCGGGGCTGAGCCCGAGTCCGAGCCCTGGGGTCAGGCGAAGCGGAGTTCGTCGTCTCCTGGGGCTGAGCCCGAGTCCGAGCCCTGGGGTCGGGCGAAGCGGAGTTCGTCGTCTTCCAGGGCTGAGCTCGAGTCCGAGCCCTGGGGTCGGGCAAAGCGGAGTTCGTCGTCTTCCGGGGCTGAGCCCAAGTCCGAGCCCTGGGGTCGGGCGAAGCGGAGTTCGTCGTCTTCCGGGGCTGAGCCCGAGTCCAAGCCCTAGGGTCGGGCGAAGCGGAGTTCGTCGTCTTCCGGGGCTGAGCCCGAGTCCGAGCCCTGGGGTCGGGCGAAGTGGAGTTCGTCGTCTTCCGAGGCTGAGCCCGAGTCTGAGCCCTGGGGTCGGGTGAAGCGGAGTTTCCTATGATGCCTGAGGCCGGACTTGGCTTCTGTCAGTCCCACTCTATCGAGTGGCTCAGCAGTCGGAGCGGCGCAGGCGGCGCTGTCCTCCTGTCAGACCGGTCAGTGGAGCGGCAAAGTGACTGCGGTCACTTCGGCTCTGTCGACTGGAGGGCGTGCATCAGGATAAAGGTGTCAGGCCACCTTTGCATTAAATGCCGCTGTGGTTTGGTCGGTTGGCGTGGTGATTTGGCCAAGGTTGCTTCTTGGTGAAGACTGGGCCTCGGACGAGCCGAAGGTGTGTCCATTGCTGGAGGGGGTCCTCGGGCGAGACGTAGATCCTCCGGGGTCGGCTGCCCTTGCCCGAGGCTGGGCTCGGGCGAGGCGTGATCGCGTCCCTCGAATGGACCGATCCTTGACTTAATCGCACCCATCAGCCCTTTGCAGCTTTGTGCTGATGGGGGTTACCAGCTGAGATTTAGGAGCCTTGAGGGTACCCCTAATTATGGTCCCCGACAGTAGCCCTCGAGCCTCGAAGGGAGTGTTAATACTCGCTTGGAGGCTTTTGCCGCACTTTTTTGCAAGGGGAGCAGCCTTTTTTGGTTGCATTTTGTTCCGGTGGGTGCGCGCGAGCGCACCCACCGGGTGTCAACTGTCGGTGTTTCGAAACCCGGGTGGGGTCCCTGGACCGACGAGTAAATTGTCGCCGCGTGCCCTAGCCCAGATGAGTCGGCGCGAGGCGGAACGCGAAGGGGGGAAGAGCAGCCTGAGGGAGACAGGCGTGGGAGGTGGAACCCGCGGCCTTCGTGTTAGCCCCGCGCCCAGGTCGGGTGCTCTTGCAGTAGGGGGTTACAAGCGTCCACGCGGGAGGGAGCGAGCGGCCTTGCGCGATCGCCGTCCCGTCCTTCCCCGCGCGGCCAACCCTCTGTAAGAGGGCCCTGGACCTCCCTTTTATAGGCGTAAGGAGACGATCCAGGTGTACAATAGGGGATGTAGCAGTGTGCTAACGTGTCTAGCGGAGGAGAGCTAGCGCCCTAAGTACATGCCATCGTGGCAGCCGGAGAGGTTTTGGCACCCAGTTCGTGTGGTGTCGTGGCCGTCGGAGTTGCGCTGGGGCCTGGCGGAAGGACAGTTGTCGGGGCTGTCGAGTCCTTGCTGACGTCCTCTTGCTTCCGTAAGGGGGCTAAGAGCCGCCGTCGTCATAGAGCGTGCGGGGCGCCATCATTACTCGTATAGTAGAGTGAGCCAGATGGGACGCCGGTCTTGTTCCCTGTAGCCTGAGTCAGCTCGGGGTAGGGTAATGATGGTGCCTCCTGTCGACGTGGTCGGTCCGTGCCCTAGGTTGGGCGAGGTGGAGGCTCCTCCGAGGTCGAGGTCGAGTCTGTCTTCCAAGGTCGAGGTCGAGTCCGAGCCCCCGTGTCGGACAAGGCGGAGACCGTCGGCTGAGGCCAGGGCTGAGTCCGAGCCCTGGGGTCGGGCGAAGCGGAGTTCGTCGTCTTTCGGGGCTGAGCCCGAGTCCGAGCCCTGGGGTCGGGCGAAGCGGAGTTCGTCGTCTCCTGGGGTTGAGCCCGAGTCCGAGCCCTGGGGTTGGGCGAAGCGGAGTTCGTCGTCTTCCGGGGCTGAGCCCGAGTCCGAGCCCTGGGGTCGGGCGAAGTGGAGTTCGTCGTCTTCTGGGGCTGAGCCCGAGTCCGAGCCCTGGGGTCGGGCGAAGCGGAGTTCATCGTCTTCCGGGGCTGAGCCCGAGTCCGAGCCCTGGGTCGGGCGAAGCAGAGTTCGTCGTCTTCCGGGGCTGAGCCCGAGTCCGAGCCCTGGGGTCGGGCGAAGCGGAGTTCGTCTTCTTCCTGGGCTGAGCCCGAGTCCGAGCCCTAGGGTCGGGCGAAGCGGTGTTTCCTATGACGCCTGAGGCCGGACTTGGCTGCTGTCAGCCCCACTCTGTCGAGTGGCTCAGCAGTCGGAGCGGCGCAGGCGGCGCTGTCCTCTTATCAGACCGGTCAGTGGAGCGGCGAAGTGACTGTGGTCACTTCGGCTCTGTCGACTGAAGGGCGTGCGTCAGGATAAAGGTGTCAGGACACCTTTGCATTAAATGCCCCTGCGGTTTGGTCGGTTGGCGTGGCGATTTGGCCAAGGTTGCTTCTTGGTGAAGACTGGGCCTCGGGCGAGCCGAAGGTGTGTCCGTCGCTGGAGGGGGTCCTCGGGCGAGACATAGATCCTCCGGGGTCGGCTGCCCTTGCCCGAGGCTGGGCTCGGGCGAGGCATGATCGCGTCCCTCGAATGGACCGATCCTTGACTTAATCGCACCCATCGGGCCTTTGCAGCTTTGTGCTGATGGGGGTTACCATCTGAGATTTAGGAGCCTTGAGGGTACCCCTAATTATGGTCCCTGACAGTAGCCCCCGAGCCTCGAAGGGAGTGTTAATACTCGCTTGGAGGCTTTTGCCGCACTTTTTTACAAGGGGACCAGCCTTTTTTGGATGCATTTTGTTCCGGTGGGTGCGCGCGAGCGCACCCGCCGGGTGTAGCCCCCGAGGCCTCAGAGGAGTAGTTTGACTCCTTCGAGGTCTTAGTGTGTTTCGCAACACTTCGGCTGGTCTGGTTGTTCCCTCATGCGAGCTGGCCATAGCCCGGGTGCACGGTCGGGTCCCAAGTTCTCGGGCTGGTATGTTGACGCTGTCAACGGTTTGGCTGGAGCCGGGTTTGTGAGAGCAGCCCCCGAGCCTCTGCACAGGGCGAGAGGACGGTCAAGGACAGACTCGACTTTTTTACATACGCCCCTGCGTCGCCTTTCCGCAAGGAGGAGGGGGGAAAGCGCCATGTTGCCCTCGGAGGGCGCCGAACATGGTGTCTCCGGTGAGCTGCTGGCGGGTAATCCGAGTGGACGCCCGTGCCCCATTTGTTAGGGGTCGGCTAGAGGCCCGGAGGCGCGCTCCAAAAGTACCTGCGGGTGATTTGCCGGACCAGGTCCCCTTTTGACGGGGTCCTAGGGCTCGATGCCTCCCTCTGATGGGATTCCGTTACAAGATCGTTCCCGCTGGTCTCGGAAATGTACTAGGGTACCTCGGGAGCGTAGCCCAAGCCTTGGTTATGTATCGAACGTACCCAGGGTCATCCCTCGCTCTGTGTCTGAGGCGACTGTGAACCCTTTGAGGGCCAGCCTACGAACCCCTGATCAGTAGTGGGCGCGGAGCCCGAGTGGCCTAAGGCGGCCGTTGAACCCTTCCGAGGGGCCGGCCATCGAACCTCTGACCAGTAGTGGGCGCAGAACCCAAGCGCTCTGAGGCAGCCATTGAACCCCTCCGAGGGGCCAGCCTTTGAACCTCTGATTAGTAGGGAGGCTCGGGGCCTATTTCCTTCACGGAGAAGGATCCTTTTCGTGGTATCCCCCTTTCTCGGTCCCTGTTGTAAGAGAGAGAAAGAGGAAAAGGAAAAGGATACGAAGTCGAATGACGTGGCGTACCTTTTTTGACGCGGTCATTATGGTGAAGGCGAAGCATCGCTTGCTTCTCCTGCCTGAGGCGCCGCCTGTCTCGCCGCGGAGTTAATGCGACGGGGCGAGTGGTTTGCGATGCGGTCGTTGCGCGTGTGCGAGCCGTTCGAGGAACGGAACACGGGCGCGCCGTCTTCACGCCGTGAGAGAGGGTTCTCTCGCTGCCCCTGGATGGGACGTAAGCTTGGCTGACGACGCGACCGCTGCTCCTGCCCGCCTGCCACCGCCATTATTGCCGGCCCATCTTTGGCTGTATTGACCGTCGCGCCTGGCTGGCACTGCTGGGTCATACGCAGGGTTGCCTCGAGTCGTGGTACTGGTTCCGCAGTCGAGGAGGCGCGGTAGTGGTGCGAGTGGTGGTGCAGTTGCTCGCACGTAGCAACCGGCGCGCTGGTTGCATGACGTGTGGGCCTGGGCCTCCATGCTAGGCGCGTTGGAGTCGAAGGGGCGCGCCCACTTGGCGCGGTTGCATGCCGACTGCATGGCTGTCCACCCTTTCACCCATTGGTCTGGGCAAAAGTGGAGGAATGCTTGTAACTGCTAGGCAGTTGCATGCCCTGCGCGCGGCAGTTTGGCTTCTTCTGCCCTGGACCAGCTTGCATGACTCGTGGGGCCCAGCCCCCGTGTCGTAGGGGGAGGACCTTGGAGCGTGTTGGAGAAGACTCAGCCCGCAACGGCTGAGGACGCAAGTAGGGAGAGTCGCATTTAAAAGGAGGGTGACCTCCTTGAAAGGCGACCATGTCTTCGTGCTCCCTTATGCACCGTGTCTTTCCACCTTCCGAGCCCCTGGATGGGGAACGCCCGCAATCCTTCTGCCTTGTCGTCGGAGGGACGCAACTTCATGGAAGTTGGTACCTTTCAGCCATTGTTCGGCTTCAAGGATTTTCATCATGCAGCCCGGCTGCATCCCCTCACCGGTGGTCACCCAAGACGGTGACCTCCAGCTTGATGGCGGGGAGAAGCGAACTGGGCTACGGCCTCTGCCCCTCCCTCAGCTTCAAGGATGTTCATCATCAGTGCTGGGGAGGGGAGTTTACCGAGTTGGGGTCGGTCCCTACGCGGGCGGCGGCCCGCTCCTTCCCTTAGTGATCGGGGGGAAGGGCGTTCCTGGCTCTCTGAGCCGAGCGGCTTCGGAGCCGCTCCCGGCGCTGCCTTCCGCCACGGCAGCCGGAAGAGGTTTCTCCGCCGACGAGCTTGCCGGTGCTGCCTACGGACTGACCTCCAACTCTACGACCTTCTGCCCGTCCTTGCCTCTCGAGTGAGGGCATGGGCGAGGGCCTCATGGCAGCAGCATCCGTCCTGAGGTCATCGCTGCTGCTGTTCGGCCCCCTGGAGCAGAAGTCGTCGTCGTCGCCACTGCTGGAGCGGGCGACGGTGAGCCGTTCGTCGGTCTTCTGTTGCTCCGTAGGCCCCCCAATCGTGTGGGGTTGTTCGTACCTGCGGAGGTGGAACCGGTGTTCCGTTTGTAATGGCACCTTGTGTGCCGGTCTTTTGTTCATTGTGGCTGTCGGGGCCTGAACATGTATGTATTTTCGGCACGGGGCCGTGTTTCTTCTTCATTTCGAGCACTAAGACTCGCCTGTCGACTATCTGGACCGCTTCACCAAGCGTGAGTCGCCTCGTGCGAAGGTGACGAGTGAGGTATCCGTATCCCTGAGGCGTAGGAGTCCCTCGGCTTGGTCGGCCTTGCTGTCCGAGGCTTCTCCTGCTTAGTTAAAGGAACCCTCGGCCGCTCTTCGATGAGCCGAAGCCGGAGGTAGCGGTGTCAGCACGGACAGAGGCAGAGTTGGCTCGAAAAGAAGATTTGGTCGGCCGGAGCCTGGCCGGGTCGTCCACTGGTGGGACCGACGCCGGAGTTGAGCTGCCGAGGCCACAAGCCGGGCTGATATCTTCGGGGTACAGCTGGCCGAGGCCTCGGGGTGGCCGGCCGAGCTGTCTACTCGAGCCGGATTCCTAGAGAAGACCCTAGCGGCGATGGCCCGGGTGTGGTGCTGATGTCGTCCTTCAGAGTGGAGATCCTCCGACCGCGTCGCCGTCCGAGGCTAGGTCGGACCTCGCCGAAGGTGTAGTTGACGCCGAGGGTGCTGCTGCCCCCTTCAACTGTCGACGTCCGAGCCTGCAGGATCGGGTTGTCTTGTAGTGTGTGTATGTTTTCTGCGGCCGCCGAGGCCCAAACACACTATCGTCGTGTTGTAAAGTTGCATCCCTTTTCCTCTTGTTTCGAGTATCTGGACTTACTTGCCGGTAACAAACTTGTTTGTCCGAGCGAGAGTTACTTTTCACGGAAGGTGACGAGTGAGGTATCCGTATCCCGGAGGCGTAGGAATCCCTCGGCTCGGTCGGCCTTGCCGCTTACGTGTACTCTTACTCGTCCATAGGGTTTTGTCACCATCGCAGTCGAGAAGGCCCGAAAAATCGTTTCGGCAGAGGAGCTTTCGAGCGTGAAGACTTGTTCGGTCCGCGGAATCACTTATCCGAGCGCGAGTTACTTATCGCAGAAGGTGATGAGTGAGGTATCCGAATCCCGGAGGCGTAGGAGTCCCTCGGCTCGGTCAGCCTTGGCTGCTTACGTGTACTCCGTCGTTTTCAGGATCCACTTTCGAAGTAGTCGAAAAGCACGAAAGGCATTCTGGCAGAAAAGATTTTTTTCTTTTTTCGAGGAAAATTTCGACGCAGAGGGGGTTCCCCCCTTCTAGCCCCCGAGGGAGGGTCGGGCTTTGCCGAGGCAAGGCTGACCCTTCCTTGACGACCAGACTTTGTGTGTGAATGGGGTGTACGAATAACTTGGAAGCATCTTAAGGGTAGAGCAACGTAGCTGTTGGATGTTCCAAGCGTTGATGTAGACCTCGCCTTGACTGTTGGCCAGCTTGTATGTTCCGGGTTTCAGAACCTTGGCGACGACGAACGGCCCTTCCCAGGGAGGCGTGAGTTTGTGCTGCCCTCGGGCGCCTTGCCGCAGCCGAAGCACCAGGTCGCCCACCTGGAGGTCTCGGGACCGAACCCCTTGGGCGTGGTAGCGTCGCAGGGACTGCTGGTACCGCGCCGAGTGTAGTAAGGCCATGTCCCGAGCCTCTTCCAGCTGGTCCAGTGAGTCTTCTCGATTAGCTTGATTGCTTTGGTCGGCGTAGGCCCTCGTCCTCGGGGAACCGTATTCTAAGTCTGTGGGCAAGATGGCCTCGGCCCCATAGACTAGAAAGAATGGTGTGAAGCCCGTGGCTCGGCTCGGCGTTGTCCTCAGACTCCAGACCACCGAGGGGAGTTCCTTCATCCACCGCTTGCCAAACTTGCTGAGGTCGTTGTAGATCCGCGGCTTGAGCCCTTGCAGGATCATGCCGTTAGCCCGCTCTACTTGCCCATTTGTCATGGGGTGGGCCACGGCGGCCCAGTCCACCCGGATGTGGTGATCCTCGCAGAAGTCCAGGAACTTTCAGCCAGTGAACTGGGTGCCGTTGTCGGTGATGATGGAGTTCGGGACCCCAAAGCGATGGATGATGTTGGTGAAGAACGCCACCGCCTATTCGGACCTGATGCTGTTTAGGGGTCGGACCTCGATCCACTTGGAGAATTTGTCGATGGCGACCAGCAGGTGCGTATAGCCCCCAGGTGCCTTCTGCAAGGGGTCGATGAGGTCCAAACCCCACACAGCAAACGGCCAGGTGATGGGTATGGTCTGCAGAGCCTGAGCGAGCAGGTGGGTCTGCCTCGCGTAGAACTGACACCCTTCGCATGTGCGGACAATTCTAGTGGCGTCGGACACCGCCGTCGGCCAGTAGAAACCTTGTCAGAAGGCGTTTCCAACAAGGGTTCGAGGTGCTGCGTGATGGCCGCAAGCCCCCGAGTGTATCTCTTGTAAGAGCTCCTGACCTTCGGCGATGGAAATGCATCGCTGGAGGATGCCCGAGGGGCTGCAGTGGTAGAGCTCCTTCTTTTCTCCTAGCAAGACGAACGACTTGGCGCACCACGCCAACCACCGAGCTTCGGCTCGGTCGGGGGGTAGCTCTCCTCGGTGGAGATATTGCAGGTACGGGGTCTACCAGTTTCGATTAGGCGTGACCTCGCTCCGCTCCCCCTCGACGCGCAGTGCCTCACCCTCGGGGGCCGAGGGTAGCTCAGGCTGAGCCGAGGGTGCCTCGGGCTGAGCCGAGGTCGCCTCGGACTGAGCCGAGGGTGCCTCGGGCTGGGCCGAGGTCTTCTCGGGCTCGGGCGTGTCGTCGGTCTTGACGGAGGGTTGATGCAGGTCTCGGGAGAATACGTCCGGGGGAACTGTTGTTCGCCCCGAGGCTATTTTAGCCAGCTCGTCTGCAGTCTCGTTGTGGCGTCGGGCGATGTGGTTGAGCTCGAGCCCATAGAACTTGTCTTCCAGGCGCCGAACCTCATCGCAGTAGGCTTCCATCTTCGAGTCACGGCAGTGGGAGTTCTTCATGACTTGGTCAATGACGAGCTGCGAGTCACCGTGAGCGTCGAGGCGTCAGACCCCTATCTCGATGGCGATTCGCAACCCGTTTACCAGAGCCTCGTACTCAGCCACGTTGTTGGACGCCGGGAAGTGGAGGCGTAGCACGTAGCGTAGGTGCTTCCCGAGGAGCGAGATGAAGAGCAGGCCCGCGCCTGCCCCCATCTTCATCAGCGACCCGTCGAAAAACATGGTCCAGAGCTCCGGTTGGATCGGAGCTGTTGGGAGCTGGGTGTCGACCCATTCAGCCACGAAGTCCGCCAAGACCTGGGACTTGATGGCCTTCCGAGGGGCGAACGAGATCGTCTCGCCCATGATCTCCACCGCCCACTTTGCAATTCTACCCAAGGCCTCTCAGGACTGGATGATCTCCCCCTAGGGGAAGGATGACACCACAGTTACCGGATGAGACTCGAAGTAGTGTCACAACTTCCGCCGCGTCAGGATCACCGTGTACAGCAGCTTCTGAATTTGTGGGTAGCGGATCTTAGTGTCGTACAGTACCTCAGTGATGAAGTAGACTGGCCTCTGGACGGGCAATGCATGCCCCTCTTCTCGTCTCTCAACCACAATCGCGGCGCTAACCACCTGAGTGGTCGCGGCGACGTAGATCAAGAGGGCTTCTCCGGCAGCGGGGGGCACCAAGATGGGCGCGTTCGTGAGGAGTGCCTTCAGGTTCCCGAGGGCTTCCTCGGCCTCAGGGGTCCAAGCGAAGCACTCGGCCTTCCTTAAGAGGCGGTACAGAGGCAGGCCTCTTTCGCCGAGGCGCGAGATGAAACGGCTCAGAGCCGCGAGGCATCCCATGACCCTCTGTACGCCTTTCAAGTCCTTGATGGGCCCCATGCTAGTGATGGCCGCGATCTTCTCCGGGTTGGCCTTGATGCCCCGCTCGGAGACGATGAACCCTAAGAGCATGCCTCGGGGAACCCCGAAGACACACTTTTCGGGATTGACCTTCACACCTTTCGCCTTGAGACATCGGAATGTCACTTCAAGGTCGGAAAGGAGGTCGGAGGCTTTCCTCGTCTTGACTATGATGTCATCGATGTAAGCCTCGACCGTTCGGCCGATGTGTTTGCCGAACACATGGTTCATGCATCGCTGATACGTTGCACCCGCATTCCTCAAGCCTAACGGCATGGTAACATAGCAGTACATGCCGAAGGGTGTGATGAAAGAGGTCGCGAGCTGGTCGGACTCTTTCATCCTGATCTGGTGGTACCCTGAGTAGGCATCGAGGAAAGACAGGGTTTCGCACCCAGCAGTAGAATCCACGATTTGATCGATGCGAGGCAGAGGGTAGGGAACTTTCGGACATGCTTTGTTTAGACCAGTGTAGTCTACACACATCCGCCATTTCCCCCCTTTGTTTCTCACAAGCACAGGGTTGGCAAGCCATTCGGGATGGAATACCTCTTTGATGAACCCTGCCGCCATTAGCTTGTGGATCTCCTCGCCTATGGCTCTGCGCTTTTCTTCGCCGAATCGGCGCAAAGGCTGCTTCACGGGTTCGGCTCCAGCTCGGATATCCAGCGAGTGCTCGGCGACTTCCCTCGGTATGTCGGGCATGTCCGAGGGACTCCACGCGAAAACGTCAGCGTTTGCGCGGAGAAAGTCGATGAGCACTGCTTCCTATTTGGGGTCAAGCTCGGAGCCGATCCGGATCTGCTTGGAGGCATCGTTGCAGGGGTCGAGAGGGACGGACTTAACAGTCTCCGCTGGCTCGAAGTTGCTGGCGTGGCGCTTCACGTCTGGCGCCTCCCTAGAGAGGTTCTCCAAGTCGGCGATGAGGGCCTCCGACTCGGCGAGGGCCTCGGCGTACTCCACGCACTCCACGTCGCATTCGTACGCGTGTCGGTACGTGGGCCCGACGGTGATGACCCCGTTGGGGCCCGGCATCTTGAGCTTGAGGTAGGTGTAGTTGGGGACAGCCATGAACTTGGCGTAGCATGGCCTCCCCAGCACAGCATGGTAGGTTCCTCGGAACCCGACCACCTTGAACGTGAGGGTCTCCCTTCGGAAGTTGGAGGGCGTCCCAAAGCAGACGGGTAGATTGAGTTGTCCGAGGGGTTGGACGCGCTTCCCGGGGATGATCCCGTGGAAAGGCGCAGCGCCCGTCCGGACCGAGGACAGATCGATCCGCAGGAGCTCGAGGGTCTCGGCGTAGATGATGTTGAGGTTGCTGCCTCCGTCCATGAGGACCTTGGTGAGCCTGACGTTGCCGATGATGGGGTCGACAACGAGCGGGTATTTCCCCGGGCTCGGCACATGGTCGGGATGGTCGGCCTGGTCGAAGGTGATGGGCTTGTCGGACCAGTCTAGGTAGACTGGCGCCGCCACCTTTACCGAGTAGACCTCCCGACGCTCTTGCTTGCGGTGCCGAGCCGAGGCGTTTGCCACTTGCCCACCGTAGATCATGAAGCAGTCGTGGACCTCGGGGAACTCTCCTGCCCTGTGATCTTCCTTCTTAGCGTCGTCGAGAGCCTTGCCACCCTCCGCGGGTGGCCCGGCCTTGTGAAAGTGGCGTCGAAGCATGGCACACTCCTCAAGGGTGTGCTTGACGGGCCCCTGATGATAGGGGCACGGCTCCTTGAGCATCTTGTCGAAGAGGTTGGCACCTCCGAGAGGTTTCCGAGGGTTCTTGTACTCGGCAGCGGCGACAAGGTCTGCGTCGATGGCGTCGTGTTTTGCTTGCGACTTCTTCTTGCCTTTCTTCTTGGTGCCGCGCTGAGTTGACGCCTCGGGGACATTTTCCGGTGGGCGGCCCTTGGGCTGCTTCTCCTTCCGGAAGATGGCCTCAACTGCCTTCTGGCCAGAGGCGAACTTGGTGGCGATGTCCATCAGCTCGCTCGCCCTGGTGGGGGTCTTGCGACCCAGCTTGCTCACCAGGTCGCGGCAGGTGGTGCCGGCGAGGAACGCGCCAATGACATCTGAATCGGTGACATTGGGCAGCTCGGTGCGCTGCTTCGAGAATCGCCGAATGTAGTCCCGGAGAGACTCTCCCTACTGCTGGCGGCAGCTTCGGAGATCCTAGGAGTTTCCAGGGCGCACGTACGTGCCTTGGAAATTGTCGGCGAAGGCTTGGACTAGGTCGTCCCAGTTTGAGATCTGCCCCAGAGGCAGGTGCTCCAGCCAGGCTCGAGCGGTGTCAGAGAGGAACAGGGGGAGGTTGCGGATGATGAGATTATCATCATCCGTTCCACCCAGTTGGCAGGCCAGCCGATAGTCCGCGAGCCACATTTCCAGTCTCGTCTCCCCCGAGTACTTTGTGATAGTAGTCGGGGTTCGGAACCGGGTCGGGAACGGCGCCCGTCGTATGGCGCGGCTGAAAGCCTGCGGACCGGGTGGTTCGAGCGAAGGACTCCGATCCTCCCCGCTGTCGTAGCGTCCCCCATGCCTGGGGTGGTAGCCTCGGCGCACCCTCTTGTCGAGGTGGGCCCGACGGCTGTGGTGATGGTGCTCGTTGCCGAGGCGACCCAGGGCCACAGGCGCTATGTTGCGCGTGTGCCCGGTGTGGACCGAGGCTTCCCGCATGAATCGGGAAGTCGCGGCGCGAGGTTCCGAGGGGTACCCCTGCCTTCAGGAGGTGGAGCTCTCAGCCCGTCGGACCGTGGCATCCTCCAGGAGATTCTTGAGCTCCCCCTGGATTCGCCACCCCTCGGTGGTTGATGGCTCCGGCATCGCGCGGAGAAGCTGAAAGGGAAATGTGCCCTTGGGCCATTTCTAAGTATTTTTGTGATTTAGTGCCCAACACAGGTGCCTAACTGTAAAATGGTGGACAAAGTAAAAATCAAGGTTAAAGGTATGTTTCTAAGCCTTAGTACATTGGTTTTGTGTACTAATATACTTGTCTAAGTGTTAGAAACAGAAAGAAGAAGAAAAGAAAAGAGGAGAAAAAGACTTGGCTGTGTGCAGCCAAGACTCAGCTCGGTCTGGAGCACCGGACTGTCCGGTGTGCACCGGACAGTGTCCGGTGCGCCAGGCTGACTCGGCGCGAACAGGCCGCTCTCGGGAATTCGCCGACGGCGTACGGCTAAAATTCACCGGACTGTCCGGTGTGCACCGGACTGTCCGGTGAGCCAACGGTCGACCGGGCCAACGGTCGGCCGCACAATCTGTGCGGGACACGTGGCCGAGCCAACGGCTAGAAGACGGCACCGGACTGTCCGGTGTGCACCGGACATGTCCGGTGCGCCAACGGCTCCCAGATCTGCAACGGTCTGCAACGGTCGGCAGAGCTGTTTAAGGAAACAAATCGGGCACCGGACAGTGTCCGGTGTGCACCGGACTGTCCGGTGCTCCCGACGACAGAAGGCAAGGATAGCCTTCCAGATTTGCTCTCAACGGCTCCTAGCTGCCTTGGGACTATAAAAGGGGCCCCTAGGCACATGGAGGAGACACACAAGCAACCTTAGAGCATTCTTGAACATCCACACTCAGTCTTTGCGCATTCGTTTGTGATTCTAAGTGATTCGAGCTCCGTTCTAGTGAGAACTTTGAGATAGTCATTCGAGCTCGATTCTTGGCCGTGTGTGTGCGCATTTCGCTGTGGATTTGTGTGTGTTGCTTCCCTTCCTTACTCTGTGCTTCTTTGTGATCATATACTTGTAAGGGCAAGAGACTCCAATTTGTGGAGATTCCTTGCAAACGGGATATTGAAAGGCAAAGCAAAACACCGTGGTATTCAAGTTGGTCTTTGGACCGCTTGAGAGGGGTTGATTGCAACCCTCGTCCGTTGGGACGCCACAACGTGGAGTAGGCAAGCGTTGGTCTTGGCCGAACCACGGGATAAACCACTGTGTCTTCACTGTGTTTGATCTCTTGTGGTATTGTGTTTTGTTGAGACTCCTCTCTAGCCACTTGGCGATTATTGTGCTAACACTTAACAAGTTTTTGTTGCTATAAGTTTAAGTTTTCACAGGATCACCTATTCACCCCCCCCCCCCTCTAGGTGCTCTCAATTGGTATCAGAGCCGTTCTCTTCACAAAGGGACTAACCGCCCGAAGAGATGGATCCTAAGGGGAAGGGTATCGTGATCAATGACAAAGAGAAGGAATCCTTCGTCAACGAGCCGAAGGACGATAAGCCTACCGACTCCGGCTCGAGCCACAGACGGAAGGAAGGGAAGAAGAAGAAGACAAGGCGCATCAAGGAGATCGTCTACTACGACAGCGATGAGTCTACTTCTTCCCAAAAGGACAACGACCACAACGACTACGAGAGAAGGAAACCGGTTAATTCGAACTTTTCCTTTGACTACTCTCGTATTCCGCAAAGTTCAAATTCACATTTGCTCTCCATTCCACTCGGCAAGCCCCCACACTTTGATGGAGAGGACTACGGATTTTGGAGCCACAAAATGCGTAGTCACCTATTCTCTCTCCATCCTAGTATATGGGAGATTGTAGAGAGTGGAATGCACTTTGATAGTTCGGATAGTCCCATGTTCATTAATGAACAAATTCATAAGAATGCACAAGCTACTACTGTTCTTCTAGCTTCTTTGTGCAGGGATGAATACCATAAAGTAAGCGGCTTGGATAACGCCAAGCAAATCTGGGACACCCTCAAGATTTCTCATGAGGGGAACGACGTCACCTTGCTCACCAAGATGGAGTTGGTGGAGGGAGAGCTTGGACGGTTCGCGATGATAAGGGGCGAGGAGCCGACGCAAACATACAATCGGCTCAAGACCCTTATCAACAAGATAAGGAGCTACGGGAGCACGCGATGGACGGACCACGACGTCGTCCGCCTAATGCTAAGGTCATTTACCGTTCTTGATCCTCATTTGGTGAACAATATACGTGAAAATCCCAGGTACACCAAGATGTCGCCCGAAGAAGTTCTTGGGAAATTTGTTAGCGGGCGAATGATGATCAAGGAGGCGAGGTATGTGGACGACGCCTTGAATGGTCCGATCAATGAGCCGCAACCCCTTGCTCTCAAGGCAACACGAAGCAAGGAGGCGCTACCCAGCAAGGTGGCACAGATTGAGGCGGCCGGACTTAATGATGAAGAGATGGCTCTCATCATCAAAAGATTCAAGATGGTGCTTAAAGGTCACAAGGGACAACCAAGCAAGACCAAAGCCAAGGGGAAGCGCTCATGCTTCAAATGCGGTAAGCTTGGTCATTTTATTGCTAACTGTCCCGATAATGAAAGTGACCAGGAAAAGGGGAACAAAAGGGAGAAGAAGAAGCATTACAAGAAGGCCAAGGGCGAAGCACATATCGGAAAGGAGTGGGATTCGGGTTGCTCCTCCTCTGACTCCGACAATGAAGGACTCGCCGCCACCGCCTTCAACAAGTCATCCCTCTTCCCCAACGAGCGTCACACTTGCCTCATGGCAAGAGAAAAGAAAGTAAGCACTCATACTAGTACTTATGCTTCTTCGAGTGAAGATGAGTCTAGTGACGATGATGAGATAGATTACTCTAGCTTGTTCAAGGGATTGGATAGAAATAAAATTGATAAAATCAATGAATTGATTGATGCCTTGAACGAAAAGGATAGGCTTTTAGAAAAGCAAGAGGATTTGTTGTATGAAGAGCATGATAAATTTGTTAGTGCACAAAATTCACTTGCTCTAGAAGTTAAAAGAAATGGAATACTTTCTTGTGAACTTTCTACTTGTAATGAAACCATTTCTTCTTTAAAAAGTGAAATCAATGTTTTAACTGCTAAACTAGAAGTAGCAAGTAACTCTTGTGTTGAAAATGTTACAATTTGCACTAGGTGTAAGGATTTTGATGTTAATGCTTGTAGTGAACACTTAGTTTCAATTTCAAAACTAAATGATGAAGTGGCTAGTCTTAATGCCCAACTTAAGACTAGCAAGAGTGAAGTTGATAAAATAAAATTTGCAAGGGATGCCTACACGATTGGTAGACACCCCTCAATTAAGGATGGTCTTGGCTTCAAGAGAGAGGCCAAGAACTTAACAAGCCATAAGGCTCCCATTCCCGCCAAGGAGAAAGGGAAGGCCCCTATGGCCAGTTGCGCTAAAAAGAACCATGCTTTTATGTATAATGATAGGAGACATGCTAGAAATGCTTATAATGATTTTGATTCACATGTTTATGATTCTCATGCCATGTTTGCTTCTAGTTCTTCTTATAAGCATGATAGAGATATGTGTAGGAGAAATGTTGTGCATATGCCTAGGAGAAATTTTGCTCATGTTCCTAGAAAAGTTGTGAACAAACCTTCTACCATTTATTATGCTTGCAATGCTCCCTTTGCTATTTGTAGAAAGGGCAAGAAGGTAATTGCTAGGAAGTTAGGGGCAAGATGCAAGGGAGATAAAACTTGCATTTGGGTCCCTAAGGATATTTGTGCTAACCTTGCAGGACCCAACATGAGTTGGGTACCTAAGACCCAAGCCTAAATTTGCCTTGCAGGGTTATGCATCCGGGGGTTCAAGCTGGATTATCGACAGCGGATGCACAAACCATATGACGGGGGAGAAGAAGATGTTCACCTCCTACGTCAAAAATAAGGATTCCCAAGATTCAATTATATTCGGTGATGGGAATCAAGGCAAGGTAAAAGGGTTAGGTAAAATTGCAATTTCTAATGAGCACTCAATATCAAATGTGTTTTTAGTTGAGTCTCTTGGTTACAATTTGCTATCTGTTAGTCAACTATGCAATATGGGATATAATTGTCTTTTTACTAATGTAGATTTGTCTGTCTTTAGAAGATGTGATGGTTCACTAGCTTTTAAGGGTGTACTAGACGGCAAGCTTTACTTAGTTGATTTTGCAAAAGAAGAGGCCGGTCTAGATGCATGCTTAATGGCTAAGACTTGCATGGGCTGGCTGTGGCATCGCCGCTTAGCACATGTGGGGATGAAGAACCTCCACAAGCTTCTAAAGGGAGAACACGTGATAGGTCTAACAAATGTTTATTTTGAAAAAGATAGACCTTGTGCAGCTTGTCAAGCAGGTAAACAAGTGGGAGGAGCACATCACAGCAAGAATGTGATGACCACGTCAAGACCTCTGGAGCTGCTGCATATGGACCTCTTCGGACCCGTCGCCTATCTGAGCATAGGAGGAAGTAAGTATGGTCTAGTGATTGTTGATGACTTTTCCCGCTTCACTTGGGTGTTCTTTTTGCAGGATAAGTCTGAAACCCAAGGGACCCTCAAGCGCTTCCTCAGGAGAGCTCAAAATGAGTTTGAGCTCAAGGTAAAGAAGATAAGGAGCGACAACGGGTCCGAGTTCAAGAACCTTCAAGTGGAGGAGTTCCTTGAGGAGGAAGGGATCAAGCACGAGTTCTCCGCTCCCTACACACCACAGCAAAATGGTGTGGTAGAGAGGAAGAACAGGACGCTCATAGACATGGCGAGGACTATGCTTGGAGAATTCAAGACCCCCGAGTGCTTTTGGTCGGAAGCCGTGAACATGGCTTGCCACGCCATCAACAGGGTCTACCTTCATCGACTCCTCAAGAAGACTTCGTATGAGCTACTAACCGGTAACAAACCCAATGTATCGTACTTTCGTGTATTTGGGAGCAAATGCTACATTCTAGTGAAGAAGGGTAGAAATTCTAAGTTTGCTCCCAAAGCTGTAGAAGGGTTTTTATTAGGTTATGATTCAAATACAAAGGCGTATAGGGTCTTCAACAAATCATCGGGTTTGGTTGAAGTCTCTAGCGACGTTGTATTTGATGAGACTAATGGCTCTCCAAGAGAGCAAGCTGTTGATTGTGATGATGTAGATGAAGAAGATGTTCCGACGGCCGCTATACGAACCATGGCGATTGGAGAAGTGCGGCCACAGGAACAAGATGAACGAGATCAACCTTCTTCCTCAACAACGGGGCATCCCCCAACTCAAGATGATGAACAGGTTCGTCAAAAGGAGGCGTGTGATCAAGGGGGAGCACAAGATGATCACGTGATGGAGGAAGAAGCGCAACCGGCACCTCTGTTGGGGACTTGTTCTCAAATGCTAAGAGTTAAGAACAAGGCAACATAAAAAGTGTTAAGTGTTAAAGTCCTTCGTCCTACGAAGCATTATGTCCCTCCAGGAAATAATGAGTTTCGGACGAAGGTCATAAGGGACATACCTTCGTAAACATAATAAGTAATGACGAAGGATTCATATAAAGCATGAAATATAATACAAGCATCATCATAGAATCATTTCTATTTTATTAACATGGAAAAATAGAAATGATTTCAAATTACAAATGTACCTTCGGTTCTGAGAGAAGGTAAAAAGTACAAGCGTGACGCAAAAGCAAATGCCAAGTCAGCGTGAACAGTACGGGAGTACTGTTCATCTATTTATAGACGCGGGACACAGCCCTCGTAAAATTACATTTATGTCCATTACATTTGTCAATGACTTATGGAGATCTGTCAAGGCCCACGTAGTCTTTTCATCTTTAAGTCGGTTCCCCTCTCTGCTACCGCGACGAAGCTTCCCTGCGCACAGCTTTGGCTGTGCACCATCCTTCGTGGAGCTTGGTAATCAGCCCGTCCTTCGTCTGGTTCAGGCTTCGTCCTGACCGTACTTCATATTCATAGTTCTGAATCCGAAAGCACCTGTTCACATAGTCCACTTGGAAAACATTGTCAAATCATGTTTTTGAGGACCTTCGGAGGACGAAGGCCCCCAACAGTAGCCCCTCGCAATATTAATTTGTTAATGATAAATTCAGATTGCGAAATGGACGAAGGCCCTGAGCTGAAGGTCCGAAAAAACACCTTCCCTTTGCTAGAATAGCAACACTCACTGACAAGCGGGGTCTTTCAATTTTCACCGCCCCGGGGATATAAATAAGATCATATCGCAAACTCATTTGGTACGCACACTTGCCATCTGCTTCGGCCCACTGCATTTTTAGCTCTTGTGCACTAAGATTTGCTGATCTTTTTGATTTTAAAGCTTCGGCCTTGGAAACAGTTTTTTAGCACTTCCGAAGATGTCTGAAGGTAAGAAGATCCCTGCTGAGACGAAACTGAGTCTTGACGAAGAGAAGAACTTGGGGTTTCTTATAGCAATGGCGGAGACCAATACAGAGAAAATCACCAAGGAAATTCTTGAAGGTTTGTCCGAAGACACTGGTGACAGCGACAGTTTTGATGTAGAAAGTGGAGGGGAAGAGGCCGAAGATCGGCCGTGGCGACCAAGCCACACAGTTTTTGGGAAAACCACTATCAAGCAGAGTCATATTGATAATATGAGGGGGCGGTATTTTCGAGATATATCTATTGTGAGAGCTGATGCTGGGGAAAAGACTTCTCCCACCCCCGAAGAAGATGAGGTTGTTATCTTCCGAAGCTTTCTCAAGGCAGGGCTTCGATTCCCCCTAAGCAACTTTGTTGTTGAGGTACTAAAAACATTTCAAGTCTACCTGCATCAAATTACTCCCGAAGCCATCATAAGAATGGGGGTGTTTGTCTGGGCTGCGAGAAGCCAAGGTTTGGAACCAAACGCTAAAAGCTTCTGCAACATTCATGAGTTATTATATGAGACGAAGCCCTGGGGAAAAGAACAATATCACAACAACTTTGGGTGTTACAGCTTCGGTGTCCGCTCCGGGTCAAGCTGCCCTGTGCCAACCTTTCGGAAGAGGTGGCCCGGAGCCTGGATGACAGAGTGGTTCTATGTGAAGAATGACTTAACAGCGCAAGAAAATATCAAGAGTATCATTATGCGCCCCATCTGGCAACGCTTCGGACTTCGAAGGCCGAAGGTTGAAATGGATGAAGCAGCTGAAGAATGCCAAAGAGCCTTCGGCGTAATCTGCTCTTTCATTGGGACAAGGGACTTGGTCCAAGAGCACATTGCCTTCAGGGTATGGCCACTTGCAGAAAAATGGGAAATGCCGAAGGAGACCATCAAAGAGTCCGACGAAGGCGGACTAGTCAGACTAAAATACACATTCAAATACGGGGATAAATTTGTTGAACCTGATGACGATTGGTTGAAAAGCATTGAAACATTAAGTGACGAACTTCTTGGGGCGTATTCGAAGGCCGAGAACACTGCGTTATCAGCAGCCTTCGGAGGCCGAAAGAAGAAAAGATTCAACCGTGTATTTGACGCAGTCGGGTTTATCTACCCCGACTATCACTATCCGGTATTGGGTCGCAAAAGGAAAAATACTTCTCCTGCGACAGAAGCTACCACGAGTGCCACTAGTGAGCCAGCGCCTCAAAGGAAAAAGATGAAGGTGCTCACCCATCGAACGCGTTTTATTGAGCCGGCCATAGTGCCAGAATTTATTGGTGAAATTTCTTTGGCCTCTGAAGCTACAGAACCAGCTCCAGTGCCGAAGATAAAAGAGAAAACTGAAGCGCCTTCAGTGGTAGAAAAACCGAAGATTGAAGGGCCAAAAACATCGGAAATTTTAAGTCCTTCAGCAAATGTCGAAACAGCAAAAAATCAAAAGGGCCCATTGGTGACCCCAAGAAGAAAAAGAATGGTGAATGTACTAGATGTCTTGGAGACAATTAAGTCTTCAAGCACAACCGCAAAGGAGTCTGTTGAACTCGCTGAAGCATCTACTGAAGCTTCGAAACAACAAGCTGAAGCTGAAGCTGGGCCTTCAGAGCCCACCAAGGAACAATGCGAGAAAATATCAGAACCAGCTTTGGAAGAAATTGACACTGCCATCCCCGAAGCACCTGGCAGCATATGCGATTACATCATACGACATGCTTCGGGGAGAAAATTATCTGAAGAAGAAACTCATGAAGCCAACCACTATGCGAAAGAGCTAAAATATCCGAAGGGGGCAGTAGTATTCAATGGGACAAATGAAGATGACTTCCTATACTGCCTGCCTGATAACAAAGAACTATCTGTCTGCCGAGAGATGGCTAGGAGTATAGGCTTCCCGAAGCTCGAAGCTGGATTATGCGCCATGACGAAAGAGGATCTCGTAGACAGTCTTGCATACAATAGCCTAAAGGTATGGGAATTAAGCGCTTGAAAAAACTTTTTTAATACGTAATTCATTCCTTTATTCTTATATGGATTCTTTTTCGTATAGGGCTTGATCCTAAGCAACGCATTAAGAGCCCAAAAGAGCGCCGAAGATGAAAGCTATGAGATTGCGTTCAATAATTTGCGCTCCGAAGTTATTAAACTGAGAAACGAAGCTCTGGAAAAAGATAAAATTCTGCTTACACTGGTAGATAAGGTAAAGAAGGACGAAGCTGCTTCAAAAACCCAGGCCGAAGCCCAAAAACGTGAAATTAAAGATCTTCAGAAACAGCTAGCTAGAGCTAAAGAGGAACGTGCGCTTGAGGAAACAAAACGAGAACTTAGTGATCATATGGTCAATAATTTGGAGTTAAGTGTTAAGGAGCTTCGTGCATCTCAGAGGAAATGCTATGTTAAATCTGTAGAATGCGTCAAAAAGATAAAATCCAGCTTCGCCAGCGTTGGCGCCTTTTCCAGTGAAGAGAATTTTTCAAGAGGCAATCCCGAAGGTCCACTGGACTGGATCAATCACGAAGCAGAAGCCTTCGAGGAAATCCTGAGCAGCCGTGGTGACATCTGCGCTTTTTCGGGCGCCAGGGGAGTTGCTTCTGTCTTGGAGAAGAAAGGTTGCGGGCACGTAAAATCTTTAGCTCAGTCCGAAGCTGCCTTATCCTCCGAAGACATCAAAGACCCCTCGGCCGAAGCAAGCATGGTTGGTGGCAAATTCTTTACTGATATCTGGGACAACGGCGGCCGAGAAATGGCGCAAGAAATCATTCAAAGAAGTGAAAAAGGCATCCATGATGCTAGGAAAGTGGCAGAAGCTGCCGAAAGAAGTACAGAGCCCGAAGGGCAATTAGGTATTAATTAGTCGTTCTTATTGTGTTGCAATTTTTATTTCAAACCTTGCTCGCGATTTGTAATAGTAATGAAGAAATGTTCTCTTCCCTCAGAACCTGCTGGATCGTCTGCTGACCCTCACACAAAAGGGGATGACGAAATTAAACAAATGGCCAAAGCTATCATGGATAAAGTTGTTGATCAACTTCTAAATGAGGCCGCCGAAGCAGTATTACGAGAAGACTAGATACTATTTAGAAAAAACATTTAAAGTGTGATCTATGTAATATTTTGTACATTTGAATGTAATATACAAGTCTCTTTTCATTATTCAATTCTTTACGATGCATGAAACTCTACATACATACCATTTTGAGCCTTCGGCGAAAAAACACCTTCCCTTCTTTTCATGCTTCGTGAAGAAGACATTCTCCGTTAAAATTATTCTGATAAATCACGTCCATGCTTTGTGAAAACATTCTCCGAAGCTATACAATTTCAATATTGCTCTGATGAAGCTCGTCCATGCTTCGTAAAAATATTCTCCGAAGCTGTATTCCGAAGATTATCATTGTATTCCCTCGTGACTTTACACAATTTTCACTTTTTCAAATCGTCCTTTCGAAGGTTGATACTGTGTCCCCTTCTTTTGCCAAATGCAACATGATGTATGATGCTTATGTTGTGCAAAATGATGTGATGATGTTATGTTATGCAAATGTCATTTGTTCCGAAGATACGCATAAAATATATTCGTAAGCTCTGCATTCCCTTAGGAACGTCTTTGGAGCTTCTTCGCCTTTTACTTAGACGGTATAAACTCTGCATTCCCTTAGGAACGTCTTTGGAATTTCTTCGCCTTTTACTTAGACGGTATAAGCTCTGCATTCCCTTAGGAACGTCTTTGGAGCTTCTTCGCCTTTTACTTAGGCGGTATCAGCGTTGACTTTTCGCTGTATGCTCTGCATTCCCTTAGGAACGTCTTTGGAGCAAAAAACTTACACTGCGCTCCCTTTGGAACGGCTTTTTGTAACTTCGGCAACTTACTCTGCGTTCCTTAGAACGACTTTTTGTTGCTTCGAAGGATTTTTAATAATTCGAAGGTCCTCCTTATTACCGCAAATTTTTAAGCTTCAGCAACTTTAGCCTGCGGAGAAGATAGGTTTTTCTCATAACCAACCACGAAACTGTTATATGAAAACTAAAATGTTCTTTATTACACAGAAAATAGAACTTAAACGGAAAAGACTGCTATCAAAGTAGGATATCTGTCAGTAAATGTGCTTCGACTCTGGCACAGTACTATTGACTGTGCGAGCTTCAGATTGCTCTCTGAGATCCCTTTGGTGCGGAGCATATTGGCTCCCTTCTGGCTGTTGGCCTTGTTGCAGCGGAGGTGGAGGCGGGGGCTGTTGCCATGAAGCTTGAGGTTGACTTGCCGAAGCTACGGAAATTGCAGGGTGGTTGCCCACGTATTCCGGGATGTAAGGCTGATGGTACGAAGCGGTATGCATGACCTGCTTCGGCTGGCCCTGTTGTGCTGCAGCTTCTGCTAGCTCCTTTTGTTTCTGGATGGTGACATGGCACATCCTGGTGGTATGGCCCTTGTTTTCACCACAGAATAAGCAAAATATCCTCCTTGGTTGATCTCCAAATCTCCCGCCGAAGCCCCTGGCGCCTCTGCCTCTTGGAGCTGGTGGCCGGAAGAAAGTTTGCTGTTGCCCCGAAGCCTGTGAGGAGCACTGCGGCCTGTTCTGCTGACTCCCCTTGTCATCATTTTGAGTGGAGTTGTGGATGGACCTGACATGCCTCGGATAAAATCTTCCTCTGAAGCCCCTGGTCATCTCAGAAAATCTGAAGGCCTCCTCCCTTCTTTGGCGAAAGTCATTATCAGCACGAATGTACTCGTCCATCTTTTGGAGCAGCTTCTCCAGAGTCTGAGGAGGCTTCCTAGCAAAGTATTGTGCTGCAGGTCCAGGACGGAGCCCCTTGATCATGGCTTCGATGACAATTTCATTGGGCACGGTTGGTGCCTGCGCCCTCAAACGCAAGAACCTTCTGACATACGCCTGAAGGTATTCTTCGTGATCCTGAATGCACTGGAACAAAGCTTGAGCAGTGACCGGCTTCGTCTGAAACCCTTGAAAGCTGGTTAACAACATGTCCTTCAGCTTCTGCCATGAAGTGATCGTTCCTGGTCGAAGGGAGGAATACCAGGTCTGAGCAACACTCCTGACAGCCATAACAAAAGACTTTGCCATGACTGCAGCATTGCCACCATACGAAGACACTGTTGCTTCGTAGCTCATCAAGAACTGCTTCGGGTCTGAATGGCCATCGAAGATGGGAAGTTGGGGTGGCTTATAGGTCGGAGGCCAAGGTGTAGCCTGCAGCTCAGCGGACAGAGGAGAAGCATCATCGAAAACAAAATTTCCCTGATGGAAATTGTCATACCAGTCATCTTCATTGACGAAGCCCTCCTGATGAAGGTCTTTCTGCTGAGGCCTTCTGTTCTGCTCATCGTGAGTAAGATGGCGAACTTCCTCAGAGGCTTCGTCTATCTGCCTTTGCAACTCAGCTAGCCGGGCCATCTTCTCCTTCTTCCTCTGCACCTGTTGATGTAGCATCTCCATATCCCTGATTTCTTGGTCTAGCTCATCCTCCTGAAGCGTCGGGCTGACGGCCTTCCTCTTCTGGCTTCGGGCCTCCCGAAGAGAGACTGTCTCCTGGTTGTGGTCCAGCGGTTGCAGTGCTGCAGCCCCAGTCGCTGAAGCTTTCTTCGGCGCCATAGCGAAGGTCTATAGCTTCCGAAGGTGTTCAAAAAACTCGAAGTGGAAGTGAGTTCACCGGAGGTGGGCGCCAATGTTGGGGACTTGTTCTCAAATGCTAAGAGTTAAGAACAAGGCAACATAAAAAGTGTTAAGTGTTAAAGTCCTTCGTCCTACGAAGCATTATGTCCCTCCAGGAAATAATGAGTTTCGGACGAAGGTCATAAGGGACATACCTTCGTAAACATAATAAGTAATGACGAAGGATTCATATAAAGCATGAAATATAATACAAGCATCATCATAGAATCATTTCTATTTTATTAACATGGAAAAATAGAAATGATTTCAAATTACAAATGTACCTTCGGTTCTGAGAGAAGGTAAAAAGTACAAGCGTGACGCAAAAGCAAATGCCAAGTCAGCGTGAACAGTATGGGAGTACTGTTCATCTATTTATAGACGCGGGACACAGCCCTCGTAAAATTACATTTATGTCCATTACATTTGTCAATGACTTATGGAGATCTGTCAAGGCCCACGTAGTCTTTTCATCTTTAAGTCGGTTCCCCTCTCTGCTACCGCGACGAAGCTTCCCTGCGCACAGCTTCGGCTGTGCACCATCCTTCGTGGAGCTTGGTAATCAGCCCGTCCTTCGTCTGGTTCAGGCTTCGTCCTGACCGTACTTCATATTCATAGTTCTGAATCCGAAAGCACCTGTTCACATAGTCCACTTGGAAAACATTGTCAAATCATGTTTTTGAGGACCTTCGGAGGACGAAGGCCCCCAACAACCTCCAACCCAAGTTCGAGCGGTGATTCAAAGGGATCATCCCGTCGACCAAATTTTGGGTGACATTAGCAAGGGAGTAACTACTCGCTCTCGATTAGTTAATTTTTGTGAGCATTACTCCTTTGTCTCTTCTATTGAGCCTTTCAGGGTAGAGGAGGCCTTGCTAGATCCGGATTGGGTGTTGGCCATGCAGGAGGAACTCAACAACTTCAAGCGCAATGAAGTTTGGACGCTGGTGCCTCGTCCCAAGCAAAATGTTGTGGGAACCAAGTGGGTGTTCTGCAACAAACAAGACGAGCACGGAGTGGTGACAAGGAACAAGGCTCGACTTGTGGCAAAAGGTTATGCCCAAGTCGCAGGTTTGGACTTTGAGGAGACTTTTGCTCCTGTGGCTAGGCTAGAGTCCATTCGTATCTTGCTAGCGTATGCCGCTCACCATTCTTTCAGGTTGTACCAAATGGATGTGAAGAGCGCTTTCCTCAACGGGCCAATAAAGGAGGAGGTGTACGTGGAGCAACCCCCTGGCTTCGAGGATGAGCGGTACCCCGACCACGTGTGTAAGCTCTCTAAGGCGCTCTATGGACTTAAACAAGCCCCAAGAGCATGGTATGAATGCCTTAGAGATTTCTTAATTGCTAATGCGTTCAAGGTTGGGAAAGCCGATCCAACTCTTTTCACTAAGACATGTGATGGTGATTTGTTTGTGTGCCAAATTTATGTCGATGACATAATATTTGGTTCTACTAATCTAAAGTCTTGTGAAGAGTTTAGCAGGGTAATGACGCAAAAATTCGAGATGTCGATGATGGGCGAGTTGAACTACTTCCTTGGGTTCCAAGTGAAGCAACTCAAGGACGGCACCTTCATCTCCCAAACGAAGTACATGCAAGATCTGCTAAAGCGGTTTGGGATGAAGGACGCCAAGCCCACAAAGACACCGATGGGAACCGACGGACACACCGACCTCAACAAAGGAGGTAAGTCCGTTGATCAAAAAGCATACCGGTCAATGATAGGTTCCTTGCTTTATTTATGTGCTAGTAGACCGGATATTATGCTTAGCGTATGCATGTGTGCTAGATTTCAATCCGATCCTAAGGAGTGTCACTTGGTGGCGGTGAAGCGAATTCTTAGATATTTAGTCGCTACGCCTTGCTTCGGGATCTGGTATCCAAAGGGGTCTAACTTTGAGTTGATTGGGTACTCAGATTCCGACTATGCTGGATGTAAGGTCGATGGGAAGAGTACATCAGGGACGTGCCAATTCTTAGGAAGGTCCCTGGTGTCGTGGAACTCTAAGAAACAAACCTCCGTTGCCCTATCCACCGCTGAGGCCGAGTACGTTGCCGCAGGACAGTGTTGTGCGCAACTACTTTGGATGAGGCAAACCCTCAGGGACTTTGGCTACAATCTGAGCAAAGTCCCACTCCTATGTGACAATGAGAGTGCTATCCGAATAGCGGAAAATCCTGTTGAGCACAGCCGCACAAAGCACATTGACATCCGGCATCACTTTTTGATAGACCACCAGCAAAAGGGAGATATCGAAGTGTTTTATGTTAGCACCGAGAACCAGCTAGCCGATATCTTTACCAAGCCTTTAGATGAGAAGACCTTTTGCAGGCTGCGTAGTGAGCTCAATATCTTAGATTCGCGGAACTTGGATTGAATTGTAGCAGATATGTGTTTATGCCTTTGATCATGTTCATTCTGCATTTTGTTGCTTATTGTGGTGCTCAAGTTGTACAAACACTCCCTGGACCTCACAAGTCCGTTGCAAAGTGATGCACAGTTTTAGGGGGAGATGTGTTACAACTTGACCCTTTTGAGACTAACCATATGCTTGAGTTTGCTTGTTTTAGTCTCAAAGGAGAATTGAAAGGGAAAAGGTGGACTTGGACCATGCAAGACTTCCACTGCACTCCGATGAGAGGGTAACTTATTCCAAGTTCATCTAATGACCTCTTATTGCCATTTGCTCTTAATTGAAGATTTTGGTGAGGCAATGGGGTTATAGGGCCAAGATTAATCCCGTTTTGGTGCTTGATGCCAAAGGGGGAGAAAATAAAGGCCAAAGCAATAAATGGATCAGCTACCACTTGAGAGATTTTGAAAATAGTAGAATAGAGCTTTTGGTTTGTCAAAACTCTTTTGTTATCTCTCTTGTCAAAAGTTGGCTTCTTGTGGGGAGAAGTATTGATTATGGAAAAAAGGGGGAGTTTTTGAAATCTTTGATCAATCTCTTTTGGAATGACTCTCTTAATGCTTCAACATGTGTGTTTGACTTAGAGATAGAGATTTGAGTTTGATTTGCAAAAAACAAACCAAGTGGTGGCACAGAGTGATCCATATATGTCAAAATTGAATCAAAATAATTTGAGTTCTTATTTGAAGTGTTTTTGTACTTGTTCTACTTGCTTTATGTTGTGTTGGCATAAATCACCAAAAAGGGGGAGATTGAAAGGGAAATGTGCCCTTGGGCCATTTCTAAGTATTTTTGTGATTTAGTGCCCAACACAGGTGCCTAATTGTAAAATGGTGGACAAAGTAAAAATCAAGGTTAAAGGTATGTTTCTAAGCCTTAGTACATTGGTTTTGTGTACTAATATACTTGTCTAAGTGTTAGAAACAGAAAGAAGAAGAAAAGAAAAGAGGAGAAAAAGACTTGGCTGTGTGCAGCCAAGACTCAGCTCGGTCTGGAGCACCGGACTGTCCGGTGTGCACCGGACAGTGTCCGGTGCGCTAGGCTGACTCGGCGCGAACAGGCCGCTCTCGGGAATTCGCCGACGGCGTACGGCTAAAATTCACCGGACTGTCCGGTGTGCACCGGACTGTCCGGTGAGCCAACGGTCGACCGGGCCAACGGTCGGCCGCGCAATCTGCGCGGGACACGTGGCCGAGCCAACGGCTAGAAGACGGCACCGGACTGTCCGGTGTGCACCGGACATGTCCGGTGCGCCAACGGCTCCCAGATCTGCAACGGTCTGCAACGGTCGGTAGAGCTGTTTAAGGAAACAAATCGGGCACCGGACAGTGTCCGGTGTGCACCGGACTGTCCGGTGCTCCCGACGACAGAAGGCAAGGATAGCCTTCCAGATTTGCTCTCAACGGCTCCTAGCTGCCTTGGGACTATAAAAGGGGCCCCTAGGCGCATGGAGGAGACACACAAGCAACCTTAGAGCATTCTTGAACATCCACACTCAGTCTTTGCGCATTCGTTTGTGATTCTAAGTGATTCGAGCTCCATTCTAGTGAGAACTTTGAGATAGTCATTCGAGCTCGATTCTTGGCCGTGTGTGTGCGCATTTTGCTGTGGATTTGTGTGTGTTGCTTCCCTTCCTTACTCTGTGCTTCTTTGTGATCATATACTTGTAAGGGCAAGAGACTCCAATTTGTGGAGATTCCTTGCAAACGGGATATTGAAAGGCAAAGCAAAACACCGTGGTATTCAAGTTGGTCTTTGGACCGCTTGAGAGGGGTTGATTGCAACCCTCGTCCGTTGGGACGCCACAACGTGGAGTAGGCAAGCGTTGGTCTTGGCCGAACCACGGGATAAACCACTGTGTCTTCACTGTGTTTGATCTCTTGTGGTATTGTGTTTTGTTGAGACTCCTCTCTAGCCACTTGGCGATTATTGTGCTAACACTTAACAAGTTTTTGTGGCTATAAGTTTAAGTTTTCACAGGATCACCTATTCACCCCCCCCCCCTCTAGGTGCTCTCAGAAGCATTGCCGCTGCAGCCAGGTTCTGGCCGACTCCACTGGAAACCGGTGGCGGCCTTACCCTGACGTTGTCGGCGATGCGATGCTGGATGCCCTGGGGGAGATGACATGCTTCTCTGGCCGGAGGTTGGCCCGCCCATTCCTGCCCGATGTCCCGGCGGATCGGCTCAAGCGTTCCTGCTCCCTCGTCGAGCCTGGCCTGCATCTCGCGGATTTGCTCGAGCTGTGGGTCATGACCCCCTGTCGGGACGGGGACCACAGCTAGCTCCCGAAGAATGTCAACGCGAGGCACGGGCCTAGGGGGATCACCATTCTCCGGTATACCAAGATGGTTGCCTTTGCCGGGACCCCCTAGATCGACGTGGAAACATTCGCGACTTGGACCGCAGTCCTCGTTGCCAAGGCTGCGGCTACCGTCAGAACAGTCGGAAAGGCAGTAGGCGCATGCGGTCATGAAGTCCCACACGGCACTGGGGTTACCAAGTCCGGAGAAATCCCAACAGAGGTCGGGCTCTCCATCTTCCTCGGACCCCGAGGGCCCGTAGGTCGAGTCGGCCGTCAGCCAGTCCTAGGGTGATCGCACACGATACCCTAGAGGGTTTGGGCTCGCCTCTATGAGAATGTCCACCAAAGCAGAGTTGCTTGGCGGGTCGAGGCCGAATCCAAAAGGCGCAAGATGGGAATCGATCGGTACCTTTTGGTCGACGAGCGGTGACGAAGTCACGTCAGGGACTGACTGCACCGTCGTCTCAGGTACGAGGGTGACGCCCAGCAAGTCCTTCGCGAGCGTGCTGGCGTCGTCCGTTTGCTTGAGGTTGGTGTGTTGTGGGGAGACAGCGCTTGTCTTCGCCTCAGACGCGAGGCCGATGCCCGACGCGCTCTCTGTTGGGGCGCCGGCGCTGTCGACTCGCTCGACAACCAACAAGGTGCCGCCCCCTTCTTGGCCTTGGTTGCCCCGCCTCCTCCTCTGTCGGCGGGGGAGGGGACGGGACAAGCCCGAATGTCGTTCTTCCACCACGTGGGGAAGGCGTCGTCGATTTCCCCGCCGGCGGGCGGGTTGTCGACCGCCATTGTCACTGTCGCGCGGTGGGGGAAGGAGTATCATGTCGTAGCTGCCGTCGAGGGACATGAACTCAAGACTCCCGAAATGGAGCACCGTCCCGGGTTGGAGAGGTTTCTGGAGAATGCCCATCTGGAGCTTGATGGGAAGCTGTTCGTCAACACGCAGCAGGCCCATACCTGGCACGCCAACTGTCGGCGTTTCAAAACCCGGGGGGGTCCCTGGACCGACGAGTAAATTGTCGCCGCGTGCCCCAGCCCAGATGGGTCGGCGCGAGGCGGAACGCGAAGGGGGGAAGAGCAGCTGGAGGGAGACAGGCGTGGGAGGTGGAACCCGCGGCCTTCGTGTTAGCCCCGCGCCCAGGTCGGGTGCGCTTGTAGTAGGGGGTTACAAGCGTCCACGCGGGAGGGAGCGAGCGGCCTTGCGCGAGCACCGTCCCGTCCTTCCCCGCGTGGCCAACCCTCTGTAAGAGGGCCCTGGACCTCCCTTTTATAAGCGTAAGGAGAGGATCCTGGTGTACAATGGGGGATGTAGCAGTGTGCTAACGTGTCTAGCGGAGGAGAGCTAGCGCCCTAAGTACATGCCATCGTGGCAGCCGGAGAGGTTTTGGCACCCAGTTCGTGTGGTGTCGTGGCCGTCGGAGGAGCGCTGGGGCCTGGCGAAAGGGTAGCTGTCGGGGCTGTCGAGTCCTTGCTGACGTACTCTTGCTTCCGTAAGGGGGCTGAGAGCTGCCGTCGTCATAGAGCGTGCGGGGCGCCATCATTACTCGTATAGTGGAGCGAGCCAGATGGGACGCCGGTCTTGTTCCCCGTAGCCTGAGTCAGCTCGGGGTAGGGTAATGATGGCGCCTCCTGTCGACGTGGTCGATCCGTGCCCTAGGTTGGGCGAGGTGGAGGCTCCTCCGAGGTCGAGGTCGAGTATGTCTTACAAGGTCGAGGTCGAGTCCGAGCCCCCATGTCGGACAAGGCGGAGACCGTCGGCTGAGGCCAGGGCTGAGTCCGAGCCCTAGGGTCGGGCGAAGCGGAGTTCGTCGTCTTCCGGGGCTGAGCCCGAGTCCGAGCCCTGGGGTCGGGCGAAGCGGAGTTCGTCGTCTCCCGGGGCTGAGCCCGAGTCCGAGCCCTGGGGTCGGGCGAAGCGGAGTTCGTCGTCTTTCGGGGCTGAGCCCGAGTCCGAGCCCTGGGGTCGGTCGAAGCGGAGTTCGTCGTCTTCCGGGGCTGAGCCCGAGTCCGAGCCTTGGGGTCGGGCGAAGCGGAGTTCGTCGTCTTCCAGGGCTGAGCCCGAGTCCGAGCCCTGGGGTCGGGCGAAGCGGAGTTCATCGTCTTCCGAGGCTGAGCCCGAGTCCGAGCCCTGGGGTCGGGTGAAGCGGAGTTCGTCGTCTTCCGGGGCTGAGCCCAAGTCCGAGCCCTGGGGTCGAGCGAAGCGGAGTTCATCGTCTTCCGGGGCTGAGCCCGAGTCCGAGCCCTGGGGTCGGGCGAAGCGGAGTTTCCTATGACACCTGAGGCCGGACTTGGCTACTGTCAGCCCCACTCTGTCGAGTGGCTCAGCAGTCGGAGCGGCGCAGGCGGCGCTGTCCTCTTGTCAGACGGGTCAGTGGAGCGGTGAAGTGACTGCAGTCACTTCGGCTCTGTCGACTGGAGGGTGTGTGTCAGGATAAAGGTGTCAGGCCACATTTGCATTAAATGCCCCTGCGGTTTGGTCGGTTGGCGTGGCGATTTGGCCAAGGTTGCTTCTTGGTGAAGACTGGGCCTCGGGCGAGCCGAAGGTGTGTCCGTCGCTGGAGGGGGTCCTCGGGCGAGACGTAGATCCTCCGGGGTCGGCTGCCCTTGCCCGAGGCTGGGCTCGGGCGAGGCGTGATCACGTCCCTCGAATGGACCGATCCATGACTTAATCGCACCCATCAGGCCTTTGCAGCTTTGTGCTGATGGGGGTTACCAGCTGAGATTTAGGAGCCTTGAGGGTACCCCCTAATTATGGTCCCCGACAAGTATCGTATCATAAATGTTCACATCATGTTCATTGATTCAAGTAAAGCAATTGCATGAAGCTAACCATAATAACACAGAAGGTAATCAAGGATAGGGTAGATACAAAGCTAGTCAATCCTTAGGTTTCAATTAGGTAATGCGAGACAGTGAATTAAAAGTGAATGGGACATAATGGGTCAGAGGACACTTGCCTTCACCAACAGATGCTCAGGGTCTTCAACCTTTTAGAACTCGAAGAGCTATATCACTTGGTCGAAGCACAACGAATACAAACAGGTACAAGCAAACAAACATATACATGCATAAGGACATTACACCATATGTCGGTGTTTCGACCCCGGGGGGGTCCCTGGACCGATGAGTGAATTGTCGCTGCATGTCCCTGCCCAGATGGGTTGGCGCGGGATGGAACACAAGATGTGGGACAAGCCTTGTATTATCCTGCACCAGGGGTGCCGCTCGCAGTAGGGGTTACAAGCTCGTCGCGTGAGGGAGAGAGAGAGCGGGCTCGTACGCCGCTTCCCCTCGCGCGAACCCCGAACCTCTTTCAGGGTGGCCCTGGACTCCCCTTTTATAGAGGCAAGGAGAGAGTCCAGGTGTACAACGGGGGGCGTAGCTATGCGCTAACGTGTCCGGCAGTGGAGTGCCTAAGCCATGTGTACATGCCAACGTGGCTGTCGGGGGAGAGCTTGGGTGCTGTACATATGATGGCGTGGCCGTCGGAGGAGCGCCTGAGTCCTGTAGGAGCACAGATGGCAGCGCAGCGAGGACCCTGCAGACGTCTCCTTGCTATCGTAAGGGGCGGAGAGCCACCGGCGTCATGGCGCACGCGGGGCACCATCATTACCCGTCGCCGGGGTAAGTCAGATGGGACGCCGGTCTTGTTCCTTGTAGCCTGAGCAGGCTAGAAGTAGGGAAATGATGCATCCCCTATCAGCACGGTCAGTCTGAGCCCGGGGTCGGTCGAGGCGGAGACTTCGCTTATGGTCGAGGCCGGGGTCAGGCGAGGACGCGATTCCCCCCGAGACCGGAGTTGAGGCCGAGCTCGAGGGTCGGGCGAGGCGGAGACCTCCTCCCGAGGCCGGAGCCTGAGGTCAGGCGAGGCGGAGCTTCCTGTTGCGCCCGAGGCTTGAGCTTGGTGGTTGACCGTGACCTGTTGTTAGTCGTTGCCGCGGTGGCTGACACGGCAGTCGGAGCGGAGCGAGCGGCGCTGTTTTCCTGTCATATCGGACAGAAAAGAGGAGGGGCGAAGTGACTGCGGTCACTTTGGCCTGGCCGACTGAGGCGCGTGTGTCAGGATACGGTGTCAGGCATCCCCCGCATTTAATGCGCCTGCGAAGCGATCGGTTGGTGAGGTGGTATGGCCAAGGTTGCTTCTCGACTAAGCATGCCCGAGCCGGGCCTCGAGAGAGCTGAGGGGGCGCCTGCCACCTGAGGAGGCCCTCGGGCGAGGCGTGAATTCGTCTAGGACCACTGTTCCTACCCGAGGCTGGGCTCAGGTAAGATCGCGTCCTTCGGGTAGACGAAGTCTTGGCTTGAACCGCACCCGTCAGTTGGTCTGAGGGTGTTAACCAGCCGTGATTAGGAGCGTTGGGGGTACCCCTAATTATGGTACCCGACAGTAGCCCCCGAGCCTCGAAGGGAGTGATGGTACTCGCTTGGAGGCTTTTGCCATGTTTTCGGTGAGGGGACCAGCCTTTCTCGGTTTTTGCCTTGTTCTGGTGAGTGCGCGTGAGCGCACCCGCCGGGTGTAGCCCCCGAGGCCTCGGAGGAGTGGTTTGACTCCTCTGAGGTCTGAATGCTTTTCGTAGTGCTTCGGCCGGTCTGGTCATTCCCTCTTGCGGCCCGGTAGTGGCTCGGGTGCGTGGTCGAGTTCCAAGTTATCAGGCTAGTTTGTTGGCGATGTCAACAGTTTTGGCCGTAGCCGGGTGCGAGAGCAGCCCCCGAGCCTCTGCACGGAGCGAGAGGATGATCAAGGACTTTCTCGACTTTTATTTACGCCGCTGTGTCGCCTTTCTGCAAGGAGGAGGGGGGAAAGCGCCATGTTGCCCTCGGAGGGCACCGAACATGGTGTTTCCAGTGAGCTGCTAATGGGTGATCCGAGTGGATGCCTGTGCCCCGTTCGTTAGGGGTCGGCTGTAGCCCGGAGGCGCGCTCCAAAAGTACCTGCGGGTGATTCGCCAGACCTAGACCCCTTCGACAGGGTCCGAGGGCTCGATGCCTCCCTCCGGTGGGATTCCGTTACAAATCGTTCCCGCTGGTCTCGGAAATGTCCTAGGGTACCTCGGGAGCATAGCCCGAGCCTTGGTTATGTATCGAACGTACCCAGAGTCATCCCTCACTCTACATGTTCTGGGGCGACTGTCGAACCCTTCCGAGGGGCCAGCCTACGAACCCCTGATCAGTAGTGCGCACGGAGCCTAGGCGCTCTGGGGCGGCTGTCGAACCCTTCCGAGGGGCCAGCCTTCGAACCCCTGATCAGTAGGAGGGCTCGGGGCCCGCTTCCTTCGCCGGGAAGGATCCTTTCCACAACGTCGCCTTTCTCGGTCCCTGTGGCAAGAGAGAGAGAGAGGAGGAGGGGAAGGATATGAATTTTAAATGAAGTGGCGCACCTTTTTTGACGCGGTCATTATGGCGAAGACGAAGCGACGCCCGCCTCGCCTGCCAGAGGTGTTGCCTGCTCCGTCGGGGAGTTGATGCGACGGGATGGGCGATTCGCGTGGCGCCCGTTGCGCGTGCGTGCCGTTCGAGGAACGGGGCACGGGCGCGTCGTCTTCATGCCGTGAGGGAGGGCTCTCCCGTCGCTTCAGGAGGGGACGCGAGCCTGCAGGCGACTTGACTGCTGCCTCCATTCGTCTGCCGCTGCAGTTACTGCCGGCCCACTTTTGACCATGCCAACCGTCGCGCCTACCCGCGGCTGATCGACCCGTCGCCATCGTCTTAAATTGGCACTGTTGGGTCATGCACAGGGGTACCTTGAGTCGCGGTACTGGTCCTACAGTTGAGGAGGCGCAGCATTGGCGTGAGTGGCGGTGGAGCTTCTTGCACGTCGTAATCGGCACGCCGGTTACATCACATGCGGGCCCGCTTCCTTTGCGCTGGTCCACTGGATGTGGACGGAGCCGAAGGGGCGCACAGTTGTGGTGCAGTTGGATGCTTGTCGCGTAGCAGTCCACCCTTTCGACCACCGGTTTCTGCAAAGATGGGAGAGTGCTTGTAACCGCGGGATGGTTACATGCCTTGCGTGCGGTGGTTCGCCTTCTTCGTGCTTCGGGTCAGCTTGTATGACGTGTGGGTCCCAGCCCCCATGTCGTGGGGGAGAACCCTAGAGGATGTCAGCGGGGACTTCGCCCGTGACGCTAAGGGGTGCAAGCGAGGAGGTCTGCCTATAAAAGGGGGAAACGATCCCCTGGGCAGTGGCCATGCCTTCATCCTCCCCTCATGCCTTGCTCTTCCGCCTTTTGAGCCCCCGGATGGGGTGCTCCAGCTTTGCCATGCTCTTGCTGTTGTTGGAGGGGCGCGGCCTCTTGGAGATCGGTACCTTTGAGCCATCGTTCGGCTTCAAGGATTTTCGTCGTGCAGCCCGGCTGCATTCCCTCACCAATGGGCAGTTTGGTGGGGAGAGGCAAGCCGGGCTGCGGCCTCCGCCCCGCCCTCAGCTTCAAGGATCTTCGTCATCCTTGCTGAGGCGGAGGGAGAGCTGAGGCGGGGTCGGCCTCTACGTAGGCAGCGGACCACTCCTTCCCTCAGTGATCTGGGGAGGAGAGCGTTCGCCGCCTGTAGCGTTCGGCGGCTGCCGCGCGCTTGGTTCCCCGGCACGAGCGGCTCTGGCGCTGCTTCCGGCATCGCCCCCCACTACTGATCCTCGCTGCGTCACCGGCTGTTGGGGGGTCGTCCAACACGTCGTACGCCGCGAGGGCAGTGTTCGTGTTCTGGGACGGTCCCGTTCTCGTTCTTGTGGCCAGGGCGGGAGCGAGGACCTGCCGGTGCGCTTTTGGGGCGGACACCGTACGCCGGTGCGGCGTCAGTGAGCAGGTGGCCGCCGGCACTGAGGCGGTGGCAGTCGGAGGAGGTTGTCTCTACCGACGAGACCACCAACTCCGCCCGCACCCCTGGACCTCCGTCTCCTTGGCCTGAATGGCTGGTTCTCGTCCTTCGTGGGCGAGGGCTTTTCTGCCGCAGCGTTTGCCCTTAAGCCGTTCTGCAGCTGTCTTGCCGCCTGGGACGGAGGTCGTTGTCGCTGCTGTCGGGGCGGTTGCCGGTGAGCTGCTTGGAGTTCGTCGTCCCGCAGGCCCTCCGATGTGGAGGTTGTTCATACCCGCGGGAACAGAACCGGAGTCCCGTTTGTAATGGCACCTTGAGCGCCAGTGTATGTTCTTTGTGGCTGTCGAGGCCTGAACATTTGGGTATTCGAGAACGAAGCTATGTGTCTTCCTCATTCCGAGCGCTGGGACTTGTCTGTTGGCTAGCCGAACCACTTAACCGAGCGTCGGTTGCCTTTCATGAAAGGTGACGAGTGAGGTGTCCGTATCTCGGAGGCGTAGGAGTCCCTCGGCTCTGTCAGCCTTGCCGCTCTAGGCTTCCCTTGCTCAGTTTTCGGAAACCTCGGCTGCTCTGCGATGAGCCGAAGCCGGAGGCAGCGGTGCTAGCGCGGGCAGACGCGGAGTCGGCTCGGAAGGAGACTTCATCGGCCCGGGAGATGGCGGCTTCCTAGGCCGAGGAAGATGTGGTAGCAGCTGCTGGAGCTCGGCCAAGACATCTGCTGGTGCGGTGCTGGCGTCCTCCCTTAGGTGGAGGTCCTTTTGCTCGGGTCGTCGTCCGAGGCCGGGCCTGGTTCCGCCGAGGGTGGAAACAACACCGAGGCAGCTGCTGCTCCCCCTGCCGATGACAGAACCTGCAGGAACAGTTTGTCTGTAGCATGCACATGTTTTTTGCGGCCGCCAAGGCCTAAACACTTTATCGTCGTGTTTAAGAAGCTGCATCTTCTCTCCTCTTGTTTCGAGCATCATGACTTGTCTGTCAATAGCAGAATCGTTTGTCCGAACGAGAGTTACTTCTCGCGGAAGGTGATGAGTGAGGTATCCGTATCCCGGAGGTGTAGGAGTCCCTCGGCTCGATCGGCCTTGCCGCTTACGTGCGCTCTCATTCGGTCGAAGGATTCCATTATTGGGACAGTCGAGAAAGCGCGAAAGTCGTTTTCTACCCGAGTGTTAGGACTTGTTTGGTAGCAGGATCGCTTATCCGAGCGTGAGTTACTTCTCGCGGAAGGTGATGAGTGAGGTATCCATATCCTGGAGGCGTAGGAGTTCCTCGGCTCGGTCGGCCTTGCCGCTTACGTGCACTCTCGTCGTTCTCAGGATCCTGCTATCAATACGGAAGTCAAAAGCACAAAGGTTGTTTTGGTAGAAAATTTTTCCGAGGAAAATTTTGACGCAGAGGGGGTTCCCCCCTTCTAGCCCCCGAGGGAGGGTCGGGCTTTGCTGAGGCAAGGCTGACCCTTCCTTGACGGTTAGACTTTGCGTACGTAAACAAGGTACATGAACGACTTAAAACATCTTAAGGGTAGAAGCGACGTAGCTGTTGGATGTTCCTAGCGTTGCTGTAGACCTCGCCTTGGTTGTTGGCCAGCTTGTATGTTCCGGGCTTCAAGATCTTGGCGATGATGAAGGGCCCTTCCCAGGGAGGAGTGAGCTTGTGGCGCCCTCGGGCGTCCTATCGCAGGCGAAGCACCAAGCCTCCCACTTGGAAGCCTCGGGCCCGAACGCTTCGGGCATGGTAGCGCCGCAGCGACTGCTGGTATCGTGCCGAATGTAGTAAGGCGACGTCCCGAGCCTCCTCGAGTTGGTCCAGCACGCCTTCTCGGCTAGTCTGGTTGCTTTGGTCGTCGTACGCCTTGGTCCTCGAGGAGCCATATTCTAAGTCTGTGGGGAGGACGGCCTTGGCCCCATAGACTAGAAAAAACGGCGTAAAACCCGTGGCGCGGCTCGGCGTCATCCTCAGACTCCAGACTACCGAGGGTAGCTCTTTCATCCATCGCTTGCCGAACTTGTTGAGGTCGTTGTAGATCCTTAGTTTGAGCCCCTGCAGAATCATACCGTTGGCACGCTCCACCTGCCCATTCGTCATGGGATGAGCTACGGCGGCCCAGTCCACACAGATGTGGTGGTCGTCGCAGAAGTCCAGGAACTTTTTTCTGGTGAACTGTGTGCCATTGTCGGGGATGATTGAGTTCGGGACCCCGAACCGATGAATAATGTTGGTGAAGAATGCCACCGCCTGCTCGGACCTGATGCTGTTTAGGGGTCGGACCTCGATTCACTTGGAGAATTTGTCGATAGCGACCAGCAGGTGCGTGAAGCCCCCGGGTGCCTTCTGCAAGGGTCCGACGAGGTCTAGACCCCACACAGCAAATGGCCAGGTGATGGGTATCGTCTGCAAGGCCTGAGCGGGCAGATGCATCTGCTTTGCGTAGAATTGACACCCCCGGCAGGAGCGTACAATCCTAGTGGCGTCGGCCACCGCGGTTGGCCAGTAGAAACCTTGTCGAAAGGCATTCTCCACGAGGGCTCGAGGCGCTGCATGGTGGCCGCAAGCCCCCGAGTGTATTTCTTGCAGCAGCTCTTGTCCTTGGGCGATGGATATGCATCGTTGAAGGATGCCCAAGGGGCTGCGGTGGTAGAGCTCTTTTTCATCACCCAGCAGGACAAATGACTTGGCGCGCCGGGCCAGCCACCGAGCTTCGGTCTTGCCAATGGGAAGCTCTCCTCGGAGGAGATATTCTAGATACGGGGCCTGCCAGTTCGGATCTGGCGCGTCCCCATTCTGTTCCTCTTCGACGGGCAAGGCCTCTTCCTCAATGGCCGAGGGTGCCTCGGGTGCGGCCGAGGGTGCCTCGGGCTGGGCCGAGGCTTCCTCAGGCTCGGGCGCGTCATCGATCTTGACGGATGGTTGATGCAGGTCTCTGGAGAAGACGTCGGGGGGAACTGTCGTTCGCCCCGAGGCTATTTTCGCCAGCTCGTCTGTAGTCTCGTTGTACTGTCGGGCGATGTGGTTGAGCTCCAGCCCGTGGAACTTGTTCTCCAGGCGCCGGACTTCGTCACAGTAGGCTTCCATCCTCCGATCACGGCAGTGGGAGTTCTTCATGACTTGGTCAATGATAAGCTGCGAGTCGCCTCGAGCGTCGAGGCGTCGGACCCCTAGCTCGACGGCGATGCGTAGCCAGTTAACCAGTGCTTCGTACTCGGCCACATTGTTTGACGCCGGAAAATGGAGGCGAATGACGTAGCAGAGATGCTTTCTAAGGGGTGAAACGAAGAGCAGGCCAGCGCCCGCTCCTATTTTCATGAGTGACCCATCGAAGTACATGGTCCAGAGCTCAGGCTGGATTGGAGTTGTCGGTAACTGGGTTTCGGTCCACTCAGCCAGGAAGTCTGCCAAGACCTGGGATTTTATGGCCTTTTGAGGAGTGAATGATAGCGTTTCGCCCATAAGCTCCACCGCCCACTTTGCTATCCTACCCGAGGCCTCGCGGCACTGGATGATCTCCCCTAGGGGGAAGGATGACACCATAGTTACCGTATGAGACTCGAAGTAGTGCCGCAACTTTCGTCGTGTCAGGACCACTGCGTAGAGCAGCTTCTGGATCTGTGGGTAGCGAGCTTTGGTATCGGAAAGTACTTCACTGATGAAGTAGACCAGTCTCTGGACGGGCAGTGCATGCCCTTCTTCTCGTCTCTCGACTATGATCGCGGGGCTGACCACCTGAGTAGTCGCGGCTACGTAGATCAAGATGGCTTCTCCTGCGGCGGGGGGCACCAGGATGGGTGTTTTCGTAAGGAGCGCCTTAAGGTTTTCGAGAGCTTCCTCAGCCTCGGGGGTCCAAGTGAAGCACTCGGCCTTCCTTAAGAGGCGGTACAGAGGCAAGCCTTTCTCGCCGAGGCGTGAGATGAAGCGGCTTAGAGCCGCAAGGCATCCCATGACCCTCTGTACTCCTTTCAAATCTTTGATCGGTCCCATGCTGGTGATGGCCGCGATTTTCTCCGGGTTGGCCTCGATGCCCCGCTCGGAGACGATGAACCCAAGGACCATGCCTCGGGGGACTCCGAAGACACACTTCTCAGGATTGAGTTTCATGCCTTTCGCTCTCAGACACTTGAATGTCGTTTCAAGGTCGGAGAGGAGGTCGGAGGCTCTCTTCGTCTTGACAACGATGTCGTCGACGTAAGCCTCGACCGTTCTGCCGATGTGTCCTCCAAACACGTGGTTCATGCACCTCTGGTAAGTGGCGCCTGCATTCCTCAACCCAAATGGCATTGTGGTGTAACAGTACATGCCAAAAGGTGTGATGAAAGAAGTCGCGAGCTGGTCGGACTCTTTCATCTTGATTTGGTGATAGCCTGAGTAGGCATCGAGGAATGACAGGGTTTCGCACCCAGCTGTGGAGTCCACGATTTGATTGATGTGAGGTAGAGGGTAGGGAACTTTCGGACATGCTTTGTTTAGACCAGTGTAGTCTACACACATCCTCCATTTCCCATCCTTCTTCCTTACAAGAACAGGGTTAGCTAACCATTCGAAATGGAATACCTCTTTGATGAACCCTACCATGAGTAGCTTGTGCATCTCCTCGCCTATGGCCCTGCGCTTTCCCTCATCGAAACGGTGCAGGGTTTGCTTCACGGGTCGGGCTCTAGCTCTGATATCCAGTGAGTGCTCGGTGACATCCCTCGGTATGCCGAGCATGTCTGAGGGACTCCACGCAAAGACTTCGGCGTTTGCGCGGAGAAAGTCGACGAGCACTGCTTCCTGTTTGGGGTCGAGCTCGGAGCCGATCCGAACTTGCTTGCTGGCGTAGTTGCTGGGGTCGAGAGAGACGGACTTGACCACCTCAACCGGTTCGAAGTTGCCGGCGTGCCGCTTCGCGTCGGGTGCCTCCTTGGAGAGGCGTTCAAGGTCGGCGATGAGGGCCTCGGACTCGACGAGAGCCTCGGCGTACTCCACGCACTCCATGTCGCATTCGTACGCGTGGCGGTACGTGGACCCGATAGTGATGATCCCATTCGGCCCCAGCATCTTGAGCTTGAGGTAGGTGTAGTTGGGGACGGCCATAAACTTGGAGTAGCATGGTCTTCCCAACATCGCATGGTAGGTTCCCCGGAACCCAATGACCTCAAAGGTGAGAGCTTCCCTTCGGAAGTTTGAAGGAGTTCCAAAGCAGACGGGTAAATCGATCCGTCCGAGGGGTTGGATTCGCTTCCCGGGCGCGATCCTGTGGAAGGGTGCCGCACCAGCCTAGACTTTGGATCGATCAACCCCTAAGAGTTCCAGGGTCTCGTCGTAGATGATGTTAAGGCTACTGCCTCCGTCCATGAGGACCTTGGAGAGCCTAACGTTGCCGATGATCGGATTGACGACGAGCGGGTACCTTCCCGGGCTCGGCACGAAGTCGGGGTGGTCGCCTTGGTCGAAGGTGATTGGCTTGTCGGACTAGTCTAGGTAGAATGGCGCCGACACCTTCACCAAGCAGACTTCCCGGAGCTCCTGCTTGCGGTGCCAAGCCGAGGCATTCGCCGCCTGCCCGCCGTACATCATGAAGCAGTTATGGACTTCCGGGAATCCCTCTTCCTTGCCGCCCTCCTTCTCATCGTTGTCATGGCCCCTGCCATCCTCCGCCAGGGGCCCGGTCTTATGGAAGTGGCGTCGGAGCATGATACATTCTTCGAGGGTGTGCTTGACGGGCCCCTGGTGATAGGGGCATGACTCTTTGAGCATCTTGTCAAACACGTCGGCCCCCCAGGTGACTTCCGAGGGTTCCTGTGCTCGGCCGCAGCGACGAGATTCACGTCTGTGACATCGCGCTTCGCTCGCGACTTGTTTTTAGCCTTCTTCTTTGTGCCCCGCTGGGCGGACACCTCAGGGGCGTCTGTCTTCAGCTCGACCTGAGGCTGCTTGTCCTTCCGGAAGATGGCTTCGACCGCCTCTTGACCCGAGGCGAACTTGGTGGCGACGTCCATCAGTTCGCTCGTGCGGGTGGGAGTCTTGCGCCCCAGTTTGCTCACCAGGTCCCGACAAGTGGTGCCGGCAAGGAAAGCCCCGATGACATTCGAGTCGGTGACGTTGGGCAGCTCGGTGCGCTGCTTCGAAAACCACCGGATGTACTCTCGGAGGGACTCCCCTGGCTGCTGGCGGTAGCTTCGGAGGTCCCATGAGTTCCCAAGGCACACATACGTGCCTTGGAAGTTCCCCGCGAAAGCTTTGACCAGATCGTCCCAGTCGGAGATCTGCGCAGGAGGCAGATGCTCCAGCCAGGCTTGGGCGGCGTCGGAGAGGAGAAGGGGTAGATTACGGATGATGAGGTTGTCATCATCCGCCCCTCCCAACTGGCAGGCCAGTCGGTAGTCCGTGAGCCATAGCTCCGGCCTCGTCTCCCCCGAGTACTTGGCGATAGTAGTCGGGGCTCGGAAATGGGCAAGGAACGGTGCTCGTTGTATGGCCCGGCTGAAGACTCACGGGCCGGGTGGTTCAGGCGAAGGACTACGATCCTCTTCGCTGTTGTAGCGTCCCCCGCGCCTGGGATGGTAGCCTCGGCGCACCTTCTTGTCGAGGCGGGCTCGATGGTCAAGATGGTGGTGCTCGTTGCCGAGGCGTTCTCGGGCGGTGGGCGCCTCGTCCCGCGTACGCTCGGGGTGGACCGAGGCTTCCCAAATGCGCTGGGAGGACACCGCACGATGCTCCGAGGGGTCAGCTCGCCTACGGGAGGCGGAGCTTTCAGCTCGTCGAACCGTGGCGCGCTCTAGAAGATTCTTGAGTTCGCCCTGGATTCACCGTCCCTCAGTGGTGGATGGCTCCGGCATGGCCCGAAGTAGCATCGCCGCTGCAGCTAGGTTCTGGCCGGACCCACTGACGGCCGGAGGCAGCGCTGCCATGGCATTGTCGATGACGCGATGCCGGATGTCTTGGGCCCGGTGACAGGCTTCTCCGGTGAGTGATCGGCCTGCCCACTCCTGTTCGATGTTCTGTCGGAGCTGTACAAGCCGGCATGCTTCCCCATCGACTCGGGCCTGCATCTCACGGATTTGCTCGAGCTGTATGTCCTGACCCCTGCAGGGACTGGGACAACAGCTAGCTCCCGCAGGATGTCAACGCGAGATGAGGGCCCAAGGGGATCGTCAACCTCTGGCATACCGAGGTGGTTGCCTTCATTGTGATCCCCCAGATCGACGTGGAAGCATTCACGACTCGGGCCGTAACCTTCGGCGTCAAGGTCATGGCCATCGTCAGAACAACCGGAGAGGCAGTGGTCGCATGCGGACATGAAGCTCTGCATGGCACTGGGGTCACGAAGGGCAGAGAAATCCCAACCGGAGTCGGGGATGTCCTCTTCCTCAGAACCCGTCGGCCTGGAGGTCGAGACGGCTATCAGTCGGTCCCAGGTCGACCGCATGTGGTACCCCGGAAGGTTTGGATACGCCTTTACGAAGGCGCTCACCATTGCGGGGTCGCTAGGTGGATCGAAGCTGAACCGAAAAGGTATGGGATGGAAAACGGACTGTACCTCTTGGTCGCTGGACGGCGGTGAAGTCGCGTCGGGGCGGTGCACACCGTCATTTCAGGTATGAGGGTAACGCCCAGCAGGCCTTTCGCGAGGGTGCTGGCGTCATCAGTCCGCTTGGGGCTGACACATTGCGGGGAAGTGACACCCGTCATCGCCTCAGGTGAGAGGGCAATGTCCAACATGTCCCGCGGGGGAATGCCAGCGTCGTCGACTCGCTCTGGTGTGACAGCCGACAAGGTGCCGCCTCCTGCGTGGCCATGGTTGCCCCATCTCTGCCTCCTCCGACGAGGAGGGTGGCGGGGACGACCGGAGTGCTCCTCTTCTGCCGCGGGGAGATGTTGTCGTAGAGCTCGTCGTCGCCATGCGAGTGGAATACCGTCGTTGTTGTCGCGCCGCGGGGGGAGGAGTACCATGCCGTAGCTGCCGTCGAGGGACATGAACTCAAGACTCCCGAAGCGGAGCACCGTTACGGGCTGGAGAGGTTGCTGAAGACTCCCCATCTTGATCTCAACGGGAAGGTGTTCGTTAACACGCAGCAGGCCCCTACCTGGCGCGCCAACTGTCGGCGTTTCGACCCCGGGGGGGTCCCTGGACAGACGAGTGAATTGTCGTTGCGTGTCCCTGCCCAGATGGGTTAGCGCGGGATGGAACACAAGATGTGGGACAAGCCTTGTATTATCCTGCACCAGGGGTGCCGCTCGCAGTAGGGGTTACAAGCGCGTCACATGAGGGAGAGAAAGAGTGGGCTCATACGCCGCTTCCCCTCGCGCGAACCCCGGACCTCTTTCAGGGTGGCCTTGGACTCCCCTTTTATAGAGGCAAGGAGAGAGTCCAGGTGTACAACGGGGGGCGTAGCTATGCGCTAACGTGTCCGGCAGTGGAGTGCCTAAGCCCTGTGTACATGCCAACGTGGCTGTCGGGGGAGAGCTTGGGCGTTGTACATATGATGGCGTGGCCGTCGGAGGAGCGCCTGAGTCCTATAGGAGCACAGCTGGCAGCGCAGCGAGGACCCTGCTGACGTCTCCTTGCTGTCGTAAGGGGCGGAGAGCCACCGGCGTCATGGCGCACGCGGGGCACCATCATTACCCATCGCTGGGGTAAGTCAGATGGGACGCCGGTCTTGTTCCTTGTAGCCTGAGCAGGCTAGAAGTAGGGGAATGATGCATCCCCTATCAGCACGGTCAGTCCGAGCCCGGGGTCGGTCGAGGCGGAGACTTCGCTTGTGGTCGAGGCTGGGGACAGGCGAGGACGCGATTCCTCCCGAGACCGGAGTCGAGGCCGAGCCCGGGGGTCGGGCGAGGCGGAGACCTCCTCCCGAGGCTGGAGCCTGAGGTCGGGCGAGGCGGAGCTTCCTGTTGCGCCCGAGGCTTGAGCTTGGTGGTTGACCGTGACCTGTTGTCAGTCGTTGCCGGGGTGGCTAACACGGCAGTCAGAGCGGAGCGAGCGGCGCTGTTTTCCTGTCATATCAGACAGAAAAGAGGAGGGGCGAAGTGACTGCGGTCACTTCGGCCTGGCCGACTGAGGCACGTGTGTCAGGATACGGCGTCAGGCATCCCCCGCATTTAATGCGCCTGCGAAGCGGTCGGTTGGTGAGGCGGTATGGCCAAGGTTGCTTCTCGACGAAGCATGCCCGAGCCGGGCCTCGGGAGAGCCGAGGGGGCGCCTGCCGCCTGAGGAGGCCCTCGGGCAAGGCGTGAATTCGTCTGGGACCACTGTTCCTACCCGAGGCTGGGCTCGGGTAAGATTGCGTCCTTCGGGTAGACAAAGTCTTGACTTGAACCGCACCTGTCAGTTGGTCTGAGGGTGTTAACCAGCCGTGATTAGGAGCGTTGGGGGTACCCCTAATTATGGTATCCGACACCATACAAGATAAAATATTATAAAAACGAGCAATATAAAATAGAGAGCGCTTCTACGGTTATGCGAGGATAAGAAATGCGACAGTCGGAGCTACATTCGATAAGTTATCGCGTTTACATTAAACAAATATTAACTATAACATTTAATTCGACATTATCAAATATAAATAATATCTACCATTTAGTTTCTCTTAACATGTTACACTAACAACTATCAGTTAAACCAGTAATTTAATTAAAGCGAGAGATTCTAAGCGAGGCGAATTTATGACACAAGAAATAGTACGACAGCGTGCGAAACAACGCGCAGACACGCGCGTTATAGCATGCTGACGACACATGAAATAGTGCGCACGACCAGTGCGAACGATGCACGAACTAGCACACAACCATGTGCGGAACAGCTCGTGCGACAGGCGAGAAAAATTAAACAGGGGACACGTTTATACTAAACAAATCTTAAATAAATAAAAAGCAGTTAAGTTAATATTTACCATTTTAATATCTATTATAAAAGCTCAAGTGGAACACTACAAATTTAATCTAGTTAGAATATTAATCTAATAAATATTAGTCGAGCGAACCTTAAGTCAATTATCTAAAATATGTGATCTGACGAATCAACGTTACTAACATGAGTCTTTACAAGCAAAAACAATTTATTATCATGCGAGACGCCACGCGACACACGTGATCGACACGCGAGATTCACGCTAACGACGCGCGCGGCAAGGCAAGCGACACGTGTACATGACACACGCGACGCGTGCACACGACGTGTGACGACACACGACACGGTATGAAACAGCGCGTGGACGGCACACGAAACAATACACACGACGGTGCACGACACGCGCGAGTCAACACGACTACGCGTGCGAATAGCATGATGACGCGCAAAAGATGTCGTGCACCAACAATAACAAACAAACAATTAATTAAAAGTATTTAAGCTAGTAGTAATCAAGTTAATTAACATTTTTATTTATAAAAACACGAGTTAAAACTATAGACTCGTTCTAATTAAATTGTTATTTTATTAACCATCGAACAAACCAATAATTAATTATTCAACTAAAACATGCGACATGACGACAACGAGCGCCACACGTGGGAACAGTGCGCGCGACAACACGTGCACCAGACGCGCGGCGCGAACGAACAATTGCGACGCGCAAATGGCGTACGGCGCGCAAAAACGGCGCGAACGCAAAATACTACTAAACTGTATCGTATTTATACTACACATATTAAATGCAACACTTAAGTTGGCATAATCACAGTTAGAGGTATTTATCGCATGCATCGTTAGAATTAACATTTAGAGGTGCGACATGCATGAGTGACGCGTGACGCGCGAAGCAGCACGCGAGAATCACTAACTAAATGTTGTTTTTATACTAAACACTAAATAGATATTAAATACAACCTCTAAGTTGTTAAAATCACATTACCACGTATTTACAAATCGCATAATTAAAATCATAAATTTGATCGATCGAGTAGTTAATTTAATGACAGACAACTAAGCAATTAATCGATTAATTAACCTAAACGTTACGACGAAATGGTTTTACTCAAGCGCGCACATAACGATTCAAGCGAGCACGGTGCGAGAGCTAGTAGACGTGTGCACAAGGAGGGTAGACGAGGGTAGACAGGGGTGGACTGCTACGTCTAGGGGTAGTCAAGGGCCTAAGCGAGCGTCATCGAGTCCCGACGCGCAACGAACGATGAGGTCATGGGCAGTGGGACGCGAACGTGGTAGGCATTGCATGCGCAGGGACGGCCCGACGCGATCGGGAACGGGAGCCGCGCATGCCGCACGAACTGCGCCGGGGAACACTGCGCGCAGCGGCCGTGCACGGACTGCCAAACGGGCTGCGCACCGAGGTCACGTTGAACGCCCGTCGCACCACGGGCCGCGCCGAGGGCCCTGTCGGGCGCACGCCCAGCGCTGCCACACCGTGGGCCGAGCGGGCCGCGCTGGCCACAACGCAAGCCGAGCTGGCCACGTTGGCCACGCCGCGCAGGCCACTCTGTCGGGCACCACGCCGCGCTCTGGCCGAGCCAAGCGCCACTCGCTGGCTGCCGCACCGCGAGCTCACACCGGGGCCTAATATCTGTGCGCTCGTGCCGAGCTGCTGCGTGTCGAGGAAGAAAAAAGGGGGGAAGCTGTAACACCTCAGGTGTTACCATGGCTAGAGCACACCTTGGTACTAAGGACTGTGATCACATGTGGTAAAAACATAAGGAGAACATAAGAACCTTGGAGACCATGTGTTAACCAAGATTGCTAATGACCTAAGAAGCATCACTCAAACTTTTGTGCACTTGCTACCTTGGGCAAGAGGGGGGAAAACCCTAGACCTCTCTTGAACCCTATCTTCCAAAACCATGGTTAAGAGGGGGAGAGAATAAGCAATTGTGCAAACCATGAGTTAATCTTTAACCAAACTTTAAGTAACTTTTTAACCAGCAATTGTAGGAAGGAAATGTTGCAAAAAGACCCCTGGAGAAACCCCCAAATCCATTCCTTAAGTGGAAAGAGAGCTAGAGCTCTCTATTTCTCTCTTAGTCAAAAACTACACCTACACTAAAGATCAGCCGTGTTCACCTTGGAGATGGCACCAAAACCACCTATGTTCTATACAAAAAATGTGGCATACCACCTAGGGCACCCACTGGAAAAAGTTGAGCCCGACACCTTGATGTTTCACATGCCTTGGCATGGTTTTTGTCGCGAGGTGGGCAGAGTGACATACCAGTTTTGGCGACCGAAGATCTCCCTACCTAGGCCATATCTGCCATGGCAACTCACGGATGAGAGACAGCCCTAGGTGCCAGGAAAAGACTCGCGCCGGATTTTTGCCAAGATTCGCACATTTGCGACTTGGGTGAGCTGTGGAACACGGGCAGAAGAAAAGCTCCACGTGTTCGACGTGCTCTGTGCACGCCAGAGCACGCCCGTGCGCGCCTCGCGTCGCGCCAAAGGCCAGCCGACGCCATGGCCCATGCCCGCGCCTATAAAGCCCGCTCGGGCGTCGACCACACTCTTCCGCGCACGCTGAAACCTCACCGGAGCTCAACTCACCGTCATTTGCCCGTGCGCGGCGTGTCCGCGGCCACCCGAGCCCCTGCCGCCGTAGACCGGCCAGCCCAGCCTTTCCCAACCCCGTCCAACCCTTGGAGACGAGTGAGCACACCTCGGTGAAGCTCCCCGAGCGAGGAATCGAAGTCTGCTTCGCCGGAGAGGCCAGTCCACGGTCGCCGGAGTTCACAACCCCGCCGGAGTGCGTGGACCGGGTAATCCACTGAACCATTTTCCGATTCCTTGTGCACACAGTCTCTATGTCACCCCGTGAAGCTCACCGTGCCATTGGATTGAACCAGATCTCCTTGATTTGGTCGGCACACCCGCCGCCGATGAGGACACCCGCCTGCGCACGTGGACCGGGCGATTCCGGCCATCCCCACCGTCGAGCCGTACATCGCTGTGACCGCCAGAGCCTCCCCGAGCCAACCCTGCCCCTCGCCGGACCTATTTCGCCGCCGGTAAGCCGCGCCACCCTTTTCCTTCTTGCGGGCACTGTTTAAACCTACGGAAGGACCGCGGGGGAGAAGGAAAGAAGTCTGGGGGGTTTTGTGAAATGTCAGAGACTCAAATGAATAGTAGCGCGGGGGTATAACTGAGAGAGTTAGTTTGGAAATAACCCAGGGTCCTCGGTGTAAACTGCTTTTCCAGAAAACCTTTATTAAATCTGATTTTAAATTTGAACAGAACTTTACTAATTCATAACTTCTGTTTTATTCATCCAAATTTAGTCAAACCAATTTTGTCAGACTCTAAATAATGTAAACTACTTAGGAAAAATATAAAACCCCAATGTACTACAGAAAACTTTAGGGTTCTGAGTTAATTATTGTTTTGACCAAAAGCTAAATAATAGGGATAAAAATAGCTGCACTATTTGACTAGGGTTAGAAAAATTTGGAGAAGTTTATATCCACCTACTGACCTGTTTAAAAATGCTAAACTTCTCTGTCCAACCCATTAAGTTAGTTTTTACCAATTATTTTACAATATGCTTAAGGTTAAGAAAAATAGAAAAGGTGATTAAAATGATGAACCAGAGGGCACCCCTATTTTTGTTAGAGTACTTATTCAATGTAGTTTACTAGAAAAATCTATTATACCCTGGTTTAGTATGAAATAAGTAGGATCCCTTTTATTTTAAGAAAACAAGGAAAACTTAGGAAAAACCCTACAAAAATAACCCCAAGGTGAAAACACCCCAACCCTTGGGATAACTAATGTTTGGTTATTAAGAACTTAGGAAAAATATGAAATCTGTTGTTTGACATTTTTCAAATAACAATGTAGTAGAAAGTGCCTTTTTGGCATTTAACTTTAGAAAATCATAACTAAATGACCATCCCTTAGCTTTCTGTGATTTTTGGCACAGAAGCCTATTATTACTGTTAGATGCCAACAAAAATAACTCTTAGGACAGAACTCACCTCTAATTAAGAGATATAGTGCAAGTGGCGCATTTTACACAAGTTTTGCTATTTTTGTCTAAAGCATAGCCTTTTATTTTAAACCTCAAATTCCTAGAGCAGGCTATAATGACCAATGGCAACCCACTGTAATTTTTATAGAATTTTTGGAAAATATTAAACCACTGTCGTAGATCAAACCTACACTAGAAACCATAAGTAGAAAATAAAGAAAGGGAAAAATGAATACTAGGAAATTAGTGTCATCCTAAAACTCTTTATAACTTGTCCACTGAAATATATAAAGGCAATACCAATTCCCTATGCCTATCCCTAGCAAAACCTAAACCTAGAAGTGATAAGCATAAACCATTAAAAGCCACGTATGACCCAGAAACCCTAAATTGCTCATTAACTTAGTTTTTCTTCTCTTAGCATAATGTTATTAAATCCTGCATAATCATAACATACATGTTCATTGCATTCCGATAGACTGTAACCTTGCTGACAGAGAGTACGTCCTCGTGCCGGAGCAAGGAGCTGCTCAGGAGGTAGCCCCGGATCCAGCACCCGAGTCTGCACCAGAGGATCTGCCTGCCACAGCCTTGGAAGGCAAGCCCCGGTTTTATGCATAACCGTTTATTATGCTATTTTACTACACTTAATGTTTGTAGATTTGTAATGTGCACTTAAGTGTAGGAGTTGATTGAAACCCTAGTTGCATGATCTCAGGAATCCTTTTGAGATGGATACTAGTATGCTAGGTCGAGTAGTTGCTTTACTTAACTAGGATCTCGGTAGAAGACGAGTGATTTTTCTAGCACTCGCGCGAGATCAGGAATTGGTTGTACCCACTTTTCATATCATATTGATAGCTGGTTGGTGGACACGGATCCATGGGGATGCGTGGTCTACGAGGTGAAATTGGAATAAGGATTAACGTGCGGATACCTGTGTCAAGCGTTTGAACGTACTAAACACATACCGAGAAATATGGTAAATCGGTAAGCCTAGTACTTGAGTGAACCTGCCCGCAGACTTTACCCCTCACGCGACCTGAGACGTGGTCTCCCATTCCGGTTATGGTGGGTACAAGTGCGGTCACTGCACGACGGCAGTCGGGGTCAGTGAGGCATTGTACGCCAAGGCGGTGAGCCCTGATCTGTTGCCAGGGGATCAATGGGGATGGTTGATGTGTGTGGGGACGGAGTGCCCTTACATGTCGTGTGTTTAGGTTTACCTTGCAAGGATAAAAACTCGATTCAAATCGTCTGCTTCTCGCAGCGAATGAGACTGCTTGATCCATTGTACTGCATTGAGTAACAAGTGGAAATATGATGAGTTGATATAAGATGTTGATTGCTAATAATGTTTGCTACTATGTATGAGTAGATAGTCCACATTTAGCCTTAAGAGAGTCACACTTAAATTGACAAAGTTAAAACTTGACTTAGAAACTCATCTAGTGCTTTTGGCAACCAAACCTGAGAGCACCTAGAGGGGGGGTGAATAGGTGATCCTGTAAAACTTGAAAACTTAAGCCACAAAAACTTGGTTAAGCGTTAGCACAGTAATTGCCAAGTGGCTAGAGAGGAGTCAAAACACAATAACCACAAGAGATCAATCACAGAGATGGCACGGTGGTTATCCCGTGGTTCGGCCAAAACCAATGCTTGCCTACTCCACGTTGTGGCGTCCCAATGGACGAGGGTTGCAATCAACCCCTCTCAAGCGGTCCAAAGACCCACTTGAATACCATGGTGTTTTGCTTGCTTTTCTTAATCCCGTTCGCGAGGAAACTCCACAACTTGGAGCCTCTCGCCCTTACACTTGAAGTTCACAAAGAAGCACGGAGCAAGGGAGGATTAGCAACGCACACAAGACACAAGAATCAGAGTGTCAACACGCACACAAGTGGCAACAAGAGCTCGCAACACAACCCAATGAGTTCACAACTCCACTAGAGCTCTATATGCTATCACAAAGAAACAAATGCGCGGAATCGAGGTCTTGGTGCTTAGGAATGTTGTAGGAATGCTTGGTGTTCTCCTCCATGCGCCTAGGGGTCCCTTTTATAGCCCTAAGGCAGCTAGGAGCCGTTGAGAGCAATTCTGGAAGGCAGATCTTGCCTTCTGTCGACTGGCGCACCGGACAGTCCGGTGCACCACCGGACACTGTCCGGTGCAGATATCCTTCCTTATTTGGCGATGCCGACCGTTGGAGTCTGAGAGCCGTTGGCGCACCGGACACTGTCCGGTGCACCAATGTGACCGTTGGCTCAGCCACGTGTCACGCGCGGAATCCCCGGTCGACCGTTGCCCCGGCTGACTGTTGACTCACCGGACAGTCCGGTGCACCACCGGACAGACCGGTGAATTTTAGCCGTACGCCGTTGATGGTTTCTCGAGAGCGACGAGTTCGCCTGTGAATGGCCCACCAGACAGTCCGGTGAATTATAGCCATACACCGCCGTCGAAGTCCCGAGAGCAGCCTGTTCGCCAGAGCCAGCCTGGCGCACCGGACACTGTCCGGTGCACCACCGGACAGTCCGGTGCACCCATACCGAGTAGACTTCGGCTGAACAAAGCCATCTCATTTCCAATTCAATCTTTCCTGTTTCCAGCACTTAGACACAATACATTAGTCCATAAAAACAATGTACTAAGTCTAGAAACATACCTTTTGACAAGATTATCACTTTGTCCACCACTTTGCATAGATTAGCATAAAAGCACTTGTGTTGGCACTCAATCACCAAAATACTTAGAAATGGCCCAAAGGCACATTTCCCTTTCAATCTCCCCCTTTTTGGTGATTTATGCCAACACAACATAAAGCAACTAGAACAAGTGCAATATCAATGCAAATGAAAACCAAAAGTTGTTTTGAATCAATTTTGGCATATATGGATCACTCTTTGCCACCACTTGGTTTGTTTTTGCAAATCAAACTCAATTTCCTATCTCTAAGTCAAATCCACTTGTAGAGACATAAAGAGAGGTATTCCAAAAGAAATTGATCAAGGATTTCAAAAACTCCCCCTTTTTCCCATAATCAACACTTCTCCCCACAAGAGGCCAACTTTTGACAAAAGAGACAATAAAAGAGTTTTGACAAACAAAAAGCTCTAATCTACTATTTTCAAAATTTCTCAAGTGGTAGCTGATCCATTTATTGCTTTGGCCTTTATTTTCTCCCCCTTTGGCATCAAGCACCAAAACGGGATCAATCTTGGCCCTTTAACCCTATTGCCTCACCAAAATCTTCAAATGAGAATACAAAGGCAATAAGAGTACATGAGATGAACTTGGAATTAAGTTACCCTCTCATTGGAGTGCAGTGGAAGTCTTTCATGGTCCAAGTCCACCTTTTCCCTTTCAAACCTCCTTTGAGACTAAAAACAAGCAAACTCAAGCACACGGTTAGTCTCAAAGGGTCAAGTTGTAGCACAGCTCCCCCTAAATATGTGCATCACTTGCAAAAAGGACTTGTGAGGTCCAGGGAGTGTTTGTACAACTTGAGCACCACAAGTAAGCAACAAAATGCATAAGGAACATGATCAAAGGCATAAATAAATGTATGCTATAAATCAATCCAAGTTCCACGAATCTAGGACATTTAGCTCACTACGCAGCCTGCAAAAGATCTTTTCATCTAAAGGCTTAGTGAAGATATCGGCTAGCTGGTTCTCGGTGCTAACATGAAACACTTTGATATCTCCCTTTTGCTGGTAGTCTCTCAAAAAGTGATGTCGGATGTCAATGTGCTTTGTGCGGCTGTGCTCAACAGGATTTTCCGCTATTCGGATAGCACTCTCATTGTCACATAGGAGTGGGACTTTGCTCAGATTGTAGCCAAAGTCCCGGAGGGTTTGCCTCATCCAAAGTAGTTGCGCGCAACACTGTCCTGCGGCAACATACTCGGCCTCAGCGGTGGATAGGGCAACGGAAGTTTGTTTCTTAGAGTTCCACGACACCAGGGACCTTCCTAAGAATTGGCACGTCCCCGATGTACTCTTCCTATCGACCTTACATCCAGCATAGTCGGAATCTGAGTATCCAATCTAGTCAAACTTAGACCCCTTTGGATACCAGATCCCGAAGCAAGGCGTAGCGACTAAATATCGAAGAATTCGCTTCACGGCCACTAAGTGACACTCCTTAGGATCGGATTGAAATCTAGCACACATGCATACGCTAAGCATAATATCCGGTCTACTAGCACACAAATAAAGTAAATACCCTATCATAGACCGGTATGCCTTTTGATCAACAGACTTACCTCCTTTGTTGAGGTCGGTGTGTCCGTCGGTTCCCATCGGAGTCTTTGCGGGCTTGGCGTCCTTCATCCCAAACCGCTTTAGCAAGTCTTGCGTGTACTTCGTTTGGGAGATGAAAGTGCCGTCCTTGAGTTGCTTCACTTGGAACCCAAGGAAGTAGTTCAACTCGCCCATCATCGACATCTCGAATTTCTGCGTCATCACCCTGCTAAACTCTTCACAAGACATTTGGTTAGTAGAACCAAATATTATGTCATCGACATAAATTTGGCACACAAAAAGATCACCATCGCAAGTCTTAGTGAAAAGAGTTGGATCGGCTTTCCCAACCTTGAAAGCATTAGCAATTAAAAAGTCTCTAAGGCATTCATACCATGCTCTTGGGGCTTGCTTAAGTCCATAGAGCGCCTTAGAGAGCTTACACACGTGGTCGGGGTACCGTTCATCCTCGAAGCCAGGGGGTTGCTCCACGTACACCTCCTCCTTGATCGGCCCGTTGAGGAAAGCGCTTTTCACATCCATTTGGTACAACCTGAAAGAATGGTGAGCGGCATATGCTAGCAAAATACGAATTGATTCTAGCCTAGCCACAGGAGCGAATGTCTCCTCAAAGTCCAAACCTGCGACTTGGGCATAACCTTTTGCCACAAGTCGAGCCTTGTTCCTCGTCACCACCCCGTGCTCGTCCTGTTTGTTGCGAAACACCCATTTGGTTCCCACAACATTTTGCTTGGGACGAGGCACCAGTGTCCAAACTTCATTGCGCTTGAAATTGTTGAGTTCCTCCTGCATGGCCAACACCCAGTCCGGATCTAGCAAGGCCTCTTCTACCCTGAAAGGCTCAATAGAAGAGACAAAGGAGTAATGCTCACAGAAATTAACTAATCTTGAACGAGTAGTTACTCCCTTGCTAATATCACCCAATATTTGGTCGACGGGATGATCCCTTTGGATCGTCGCTCGAACTTGGGTTGGAGGTGCCTGAGGTGCTTCTTCCTCTTCAACTTGATCATCCTATGCTCCCCCTTGATCATGCGCCTCCACTTGAGGTACCTGTTCGTCATCTTGGGTTGGGGGATGCACCATAGTTGAGGAAGACGGTTGATCTTGCTCCAATTGTTCCTAAGGCCGCACATCTCCAATCGCCATGGTGCGTATCGCGGCCGTTGGAACATCTTCTTCATCTACATCATCAAGATCAACAATTTGCTCTCTTGGAGAGCCATTAGTCTCATCAAATACAACATCGCTAGAGACTTCAACCAAACCCGATGATTTGTTGAAGACCCTATACGCCTTTGTATTTGAGTCATAACCTAATAAAAACCCTTCTACAGCTTTGGGAGCAAATTTAGAAGTTCTATCTTTCTTCACAAGAATATAACACTTGCTCCCAAATACACGAAAATAAGACACATTGGGTTTGTTACCAGTTAGCAGCTCATATGAAGTCTTTTTGAGGAGGCGGTGAAGGTAGACCCTGTTGATGGCGTGGCAAGCCGTGTTCACGGCTTCCGACCAAAAACGCTCGGGGGTCTTGAACTCTCCAAGCATAGTCCTCGCCATATCAATGAGCGTCCTGTTCTTCCTCTCTACCACACCATTTTGCTGAGGTGTGTAGGGAGCGGAGAACTCGTGCTTGATCCCCTCCTCCTCAAGGAACTCCTCCACTTGAAGATTCTTGAATTCGGACCCGTTGTCGCTTCTTATCTTCTTCACCTTGAGCTCAAACTCATTTTGAGCTCTCCTGAGGAAGTGCTTGAGGGTCCCTTGGGTTTCAGATTTATCCTGCAAAAAGAATACCCAAGTGAAGCGGGAAAAATCATCAACTATAACGAGACCATACTTACTTCCTCCTATACTCAGATAGGCGACGGGTCCGAAGAGGTCCATATGAAGCATCTCCAAGGGTCTTGATGTTGTCATCACATCTTTGGTGTGATGAGAGCCTCCCACTTTTTTACCTGCTTGACAAGCTGCACAAGGTCTATCTTTTTCGAATTACACGTTAGTCAAACCTATCACGTGTTCTCCCTTTAGAAGCTTGTGAAGGTTCTTCATCCCCACATGTGCTAAGCGGCGATGCCACAGCCAGCCCATGCTAGTCTTAGCAATTAAGCATGCATCTAGACCGGCCTCCTCTTTTTCAAAATCAACTAAATAAAGTTTGCCGTCTAATACACCCTTAAAAGCTAATGAACCATCACTTCTTCTAAAGACAGACACATCTATATTTGTAAATAGACAATTATATCCCATATTACATAATTGACTAACAGATAGTAAATTATATCCAAGAGACTCAACTAAAAACACATTAGAGATAGAGTGTTCATTTGATATTGCAATCTTGCCTAAGCCTTTCACCTTGCCTTGGTTCCCATCACCGAATATGATTGAATCTTGGGAATCCTTATTCTTGACGTAGGAGGTGAACATCTTCTTCTCCCCCGTCATATGGTTTGTGCATCCGCTGTCGATAATCCAGCTTGAACCCCCGGATGCATAAACCTGCAAGGCAAATTTAGGCTTGGGTCTTAGGTACCCAACTCTTGTTGGGTCCTACAAGGTTAGTCACAATTGTCTTAGGGACCCAAATGCAAGTTTTATCACCCTTGCATTTTGCCCCTAATTTCCTAGCAACTATCTTCCTATCCTTTCTACAAATAGCAAAGGAAGCATTTAAAGCATGATAAATTGTAGAGGGTCCATTCATAACTTTCCTAGGAACATGAACAATATTCTTTCTAGGCACATGATGAATATTTTTCCTAGGCATATCTCTACCATGCATATAGGAAGAACTGGAAGCAAACATAGCATAAGAATCATAGGCATGTGAATCAAAAGCATTACAACTCCTATGAGACTGTCTTCTATCATTGTACATAAAAGCATGGTTCTTTTTAGTACTACTTGCCATAGGGGCCTTCCCTTTCTCCTTGGCGGAGATGGGAGCCTTATGGCTTGTTAAGTTCTTGGCTTCCCTCTTGAAGCCAAGCCCATCCTTAATTGAGGGGTGTCTACCAACCGTGTAGGCATCCCTAGCAAATTTTAGTTTATCAAAATCACTTTTGCTAGCCTTAAGTTGGGCATTAAGACTAGCCATTTCATCATTTAACTTTGCAATAGAAGCTATGTGTTCACTACAAGCATCAATATCAAAATCTTTACATCTATTGCAAATAACAACATTTTCTACACAAGTTGTTGATTTACTAGCTATTTCTAACTTAGCATTCAAATCATCATTAATGCTCCTTAAGCTAGAAATTGTCTCATGGCAAGAAGATAATTCACAAGAAAGCATTTCATTTCTCTTAACTTCTAAGGCATGAGATTTTTGTGCTTCTACAAATTTGTCATGTTCTTCATACAACAAGTCCTCTTGTTTTTCTAAAAGCCTATTCTTATCATTCAAGGCATCAATCAATTCATTAATTTTATCTACCTTGGTTCTATCTAGGCCCTTAAATAAACATGAATAATCTATTTCATCCTCATCACTAGATTCGTCCTCACTTGAAGAAGCATAAGTAGAGTTTCGAGTACATACCTTCTTCTCCCTTGCCATAAGGCATGTGTGATGCTCATTGGGGAAGAGGGATGACTTGTTGAAGGCGGTGGCGGCGAGTCCTTCATTGTCGAAGTCAGACGAGGAGCAATCCGAATCCCACTCCTTGCCAAGATGTGCCTTGCCCTTTGCCTTCTTATAGTTCTTCTTCTTCTCCCTCTTGTTCCCTTGTTCCTGGTCACTTTTATTATCGGGACAGTTAGCAATAAAATGACCAATCTTACCGCATTTGAAGCATGAGCGCTTCCCCTTGGCTTTGGTCTTGCTTGGCTGTCCCTTGCGACCCTTAAGCGCCGTCTTGAAGCGCTTGATGATGAGGGCCATCTCTTCATCATTGAGCCCTGCCGCCTCAACTTGCGCCACCTTGCTGGTTAACGCCTCCTTGCTTCTCGTTGCCTTGAGAGCAACGGGTTGAGGCTCATTGATTGGACCATTCAGTGCGTCGTCCACGTACCTCGCCTCCTTGATCATCATTCGCCCGCTTACGAATTTTCCAAGGACTTCTTCGGGCGACATTTTGGTGTACCTGGGATTCTCACGAATATTATTCACCAAATGAGGATCAAGAACGGTAAAGGACCTTAGCATCAATCGGACGACGTCGTGGTCCGTCCATCGCGTGCTTCCGTAGCTCCTTATTTTGTTGATAAGGGTCTTGAGCCGGTTATATGTTTGGGTTGGCTCCTCGCCCCTTATCATCGCAAATCGTCCAAGCTCTCCCTCCACTAACTCCATCTTGGTGAGCAAGGTGACGTCGTTCCCCTCATGAGAAATCTTGAGGGTGTCCCAGATCTGCTTGGCATTGTCCAAGCCGCTCACTTTATGGTACTCGTCCCTGCACAAGGATGCTAACAACACAGTAGTGGCTTGTGCATTTCTATGAATCTGTTCATTAATAAAAATAGGACTATCCGAGCTATCAAACTTCATTCCATTTTCAACAATCTCCCATATGCTTGGATGGAGAGAGAATAGGTGACTACGCATTTTGTGGCTCCAAAATCCGTAGTCCTCCCCATCAAAGTGTGGAGGCTGACCGAGAGGAATGGAGAGCAAATGTGAATTTGAACTTTGAGGAATACGCGAATAATCGAAAGAAAAGTTTGAGTTAACCGTCTTTCGTTTGTCGTAGTCATTGTCGTCGTTGTCCTTATGAGAAGAAGTGGATTCATCACTGTCGTCGTAGTAGACGATCTCCTTGATGCGTCTCGTCTTCTTCTTCCTTCCATCTTTGCGTCTATGGCCCGAGCCCGAGTCGGTAGGCTTATCATCCTTAGGCTCATTGATGAAGGACTCCTTCTCTTTGTCGTTGATCACGATTCCCTTCCCCTTAGGATCCATCTCTTCGGGCGATTAGTCCCTTTGCGAAGAGAACGGCTCCGATACCAATTGAGAGCACCTAGAGGGGGGGTGAATAGGTGATCCTGTAAAACTTGAAAACTTAAGCCACAAAAACTTGGTTAAGCGTTAGCACAGTAATTGCCAAGTGGCTAGAGAGGAGTCAAAACACAATAACCACAAGAGATCAATCACAGAGATGGCACGGTGGTTATCCCGTGGTTCGGCCAAGACCAAAGCTTGCCTACTCCACGTTGTGGCGTCCCAATGGACGAGGGTTGCAATCAACCCCTCTCAAGCGGTCCAAAGACCCACTTGAATACCACGGTGTTTTGCTTGCTTTTCTTAATCCCGTTCGTGAGGAATCTCCACAACTTGGAGCCTCTCGCCCTTACACTTGAAGTTCACAAAGAAGCACGGAGCAAGGGAGGATTAGCAACGCACACAAGACACAAGAATCAGAGTGTCAACACGCACACAAGTCGCAACAAGAGCTCGCAACACAACCCAATGAGTTCACAACTCCACTAGAGCTCTATATGCTATCACAAAGAAACAAATGCGCGGAATCGAGGTCTTGGTGCTTAGGAATGTTGTAGGAATGCTTGGTGTTCTCCTCCATGCGCCTAGGGGTCCCTTTTATAGCCCCAAGGCAGCTAGGAGCCGTTGAGAGCAATTCTGGAAGGCAGATCTTGCCTTCTGTCGACTGGCGGACCGGACAGTCCGGTGCACCACCGGACACTGTCTGGTGCAGATATCCTTCCTTATTTGGCGAAGCCGACCGTTGGAGTCTGAGAGCCGTTGGCGCACCGGACACTGTCCGGTGCACACCGGACAGTCCGGTGCACCAATGTGACCGTTGGCTCGGCCACATGTCACGCGCGGAATCCCCGGTCGACCGTTGCCCCGGCTGACTGTTGACTCACCGGACAGTCCGGTGCACCACCGGACAGACCGGTGAATTTTAGCCGTACGCCGTTGATGGTTTCCCGAGAGCGATGAGTTCGCCTGTGAATGGCCCACCGGACAGTCCGGTGAATTATAGCCGTACACCGCCGTCGAAGTCCCGAGAGCAGCCTGTTCGCTAGAGCCAGCCTGGCGCACCGGACACTGTCCGGTGCACCCAGACCGAGCAGACTTCGGCTGAACAAAGCCATCTCATTTCCAATTCAATCTTTCCTGTTTCCAGCACTTAGACACAATACATTAGTCCATAAAAACAATGTACTAAGTCTAGAAACATACCTTTTGACAAGATTATCACTTTGTCCACCACTTTGCATAGATTAGCATAAAAGCACTTGTGTTGGCACTCAATCACCAAAATACTTAGAAATGGCCCAAAGGCACATTTCCCTTTCAAAACCCCACAGCCAAACAGCTGCATGTCTAGAGGTAGAGGAGTAGACTCCTCACACCGGGTAAGTCTAGCTGAGTATTAGTATACTCAGCCTTGCTTGTGGCATAATTTTTCAGGTTCTTTGGAGGACATGGTTGCTGGAGTGACTTGGCCGTCCATCTTGCCACCGGGTTGGACTATCGAGTGGGACCCTACCTCGGCTGAGGAGGAGCATGAGGAGTGATGGGACAGGCTTCCCCATCTCTCTGTTTATTTACCGTTAGTTTTATTCCGCTGCACTTCGAACAATGATGACTACTTTTGCAAAACTCCGATGGTGATGTAATAATTTTAATACTCTTACATGCATGGTTTTATGCTTTATTGTATTTGCTCTGTGACTCACCATCGAGTGAGATTGTGGTACTTGATCCTGTCAGTGGCCGTGTCGGACTAGATCCGAGGGATTGACGGGTTATTCCCATTAAGTGTGATCTAGCCTCTAAGGCGGGGCTTAGGCACTTAAGTTGGAATAATTCGGGCAGTTCCGCCACAGAAGCGACACGGGGAAGGGAGGAGAGGGAAGAGGAGAAGGGGGAATGCTCACCTTGATGATCGCGACGAGGGTAGGGTGCGGATGCAGCGAGGCCGGTGAGCTCCAACGGTTTGGGCGAGGATCTGTGCGGGGGTGCGAGGGAGATAGGAGTGCACATGCTGGTTTTTGGGGCGGCGTGGGCGTAGGTGACGGCGTCGTGGGTGAGGGGCGGTTGGGAGAAGATGAATAGGGCCGCGGACGCGCAGGGGTGATGGCCGGGGCGGGCCACGCGGGGTAGACTGCGAGGTGGGCCGAGAGGAGCGGCGGCGCTAGGTGGCGGCTGGGGCAGGGTTCCATGTGGCTAGGGTTTGGGGGAGGGGCGCGCCGCGCCAGGTGGGCCAGGTGGGTTCGCGCGTGGCAATGGGCTGGGGGAAAGGGGCTTGCTGGGCCGCGGGGAGGGGCGAGATGGGCTGGACGAGAGGGGTTGGTGGAGGCTTTCCTTTTTATTATTTTTTTCTATTCCTTTTTATTCCTATTCAAATTTAAATATAGTTTTTGAATCAAAGATTCAAATATATGTAATGAGTTTGAATTGATGCACAAACACAACAATTCGACATAAAAAAGGTCTCGGCATGATATGCAACAATCAAGGATTCTTTTTATGGTTTCATTTTACTAGGCTTACAGATATATAAAACAAAATAATTTCTCCATTTTTAGGAAAAAGAGAAGGAAAGCATAGAAATGAGAGAGTAACACCTGAATTTGGTGGATATTAGGAAATAAATTTTATACCCCCTGTAACACCCTGAATTTAGGGTATAAAATTTCTTTCTTATTCTCATCCAAATTCAGGTGTTACTCTTCTCTCTCTCACTCTTGTTTCTATCTCTCTCTAGTTTCTCTCTCTCTCTTCCGCTTTTGGTTAGGGATAGCTAAGTTAGTGAGGGATTATTTATTTTATTTTATTTTTGACAAAATAGATGAGTCATGAAATGTTGCATCATGTTGAGTTCCAAATATTCTTTGAATTGTTGCACATGTTTGATTTGGTTTGAATTTGAAACTTGATTTGAATTTGAATTGAAAACCCTAGAGAAAATAAATAGAAAAGCAATTAGAAATTCCCTGGAAAATAGAAAAGCTAATTCAGCCCAAGTCGGTCCATTAAGCCCAACCCCGCGTGCGCGCTCGCGCCCGCGCGCCCTTAGTGCCTGACAGGCGGGTCCCGCCTATCGGCGCCAACCCGTGTGCCCTCTCTCCCTCTCTCTCTCGCTACCCCGTGGGCCAGGTTTGTCGGCACCGTTCCTCTCGCACGCGTGCCGCTCTCTCTCTCTCTGTCCCGCCGACCCCACCTATCAGCTCGTCGCCAACCTCCCGCCCACGATCACCCACCGTGGATGCGCCCACGATCGCGCGATCTCCTGCCACCTCCGCGCGTCCTCGCCCCTTTTGAGCCCCACGCCCCACTTGTTCACCTTTCCCCGCTCACTTGCACCCTCAGCCGAACCCTCTCGCTCTCTCTCTCTCTCTCGCTCTGTGCACACAACCAGAGAGCTCCGCCACCGCCCACCATCGACTATCGTCCGTTCTACGACCGTCGTCGAGCCCGCGCCCTGTCTGTTGCCTCGATGAGTTCCGCCTTGCCGTCAGCTACTCGGGACACCCTCTGGTTTGCCCTTCCCCTCTCTGGTTTTATCGGTCCACGCTCACTGGAGCGTTCCTTGCGCAGCTAAAGCCCCGTCGCTGTCGACCCAAGGCTCCATCGCACCCCCGTCGTTCTCCAAGCGTCCCGGAGTTCACACTCGAGCTGACCACCCTTCCCATGCCTTTATTTCGCCATGCATCGCCCCAAAGCCCGCGCAATTGCTCACCAAAGTTAGTTGCGCTGCCGCGGGACTTTTCCCACCGCGGTCTGCGTTCTCTGGCGCCCTTGTGCCGGTTATGCGCCCACGGTCGTGTTCGCCGTGTTGCCCCGAACGTGCCTGACCCTTTCCCTAAGCCCCTAGAGTCTCGCCGTGGCCGCCCCCTCGTCTCCGGCAAGCCCTCGCCGTGGGACCGAGCGGTGCCACCATGCTCATGTCCGGCCCCCGACCGTTGGATCGCCAGCGTCCGTCTGAGATATAATGGTTTAGGTTTAATCAGTGCGGATCTAATCTTAGCCCTCCGATCAAGATCCGACCGCTCTTCTCTCTCCCCCTCACCTGCGCCCCTGCCGCTAGGGCTGGCTGGTCAGCCCACCCTGGTTCGCTGACATCCCGTCCCCACCTGTCAACGCGTCCGCGTGCTCGCGCCCGCACGCGCGTCCGCAGGATCTAATCCTATCCGGTGATCTCTGATCCGATGGTCGAGATCACCCCGTACCCCTCCACGTGTATGTTTTACTTAAGAGACCCTTGGGTTTTAGGAAATCAACCCATTGTCCTGAGTTTTAGTGCGCAGACCCCTGGTTTCTTTTAAATAGCCCCCCGTGCTTTTATTTAATCATAGAATTAGCCCTAATTTCATATGAACTCCAAATTTAGTGGTTCAAATAGCAAAATGTTCATGAAATTAATCTCTACCCAAATAAATTATGTTCATCTATAGTCTATAAACTTTAATTTTACACCTAGAATATAAGATTAATGTATATGTTGATTTACTCATTTAATGACATAGATAAAAGGAAAGCCCTAGAAGTTGAAGTATATTTAATCTTGTGAGATTAATAATATGTATTAATGAATTCGTCTCTGGTTTAACTTTTAGGTCTCAATAAAATGAATAGAATTAGGTTATGTAATTATGGACAACACTTAAAGAATAATCAATTCCTAAATGAGATTAGGTCATCTTATAATTTAATCTTTTTCTTTGTTTGATTACTACTATACCTTTTTGAGATGTGTTCCAAACACTTAGAGAGTAATCAATTCCTAATTAAGATTAATTCATTTTATAATTTGATCTCATTCTCCTTTATGTAATACTATACCTTTTGAGATGTGTTCCAATGTTTGTACATGCTTGATGTGTTGTTCAATGTGTTGTTCATTTGTACCTTCCAAATGTATTGGATGTATGATCGCTTTATTTAGACAACGAGCAGCCCATGGTTCCTGAGTGTGTTGCCAAAGATCCCTCTGAGCAACAACCTGGTAAAGGCAAGTGTCCTTAGACCTATCATGTCCTACTTTACTTTATAATTCACTGTCCTGCATTACATTATTGAAACTTAAGGATTGACTAGTATGTATTTACCTTACCCTTGTTTACCTTTTTGGGTTAATCATGGTTAGCTTATGCTATTGCTTTAACTTAATCAATGAACATGATGTGATTATTTATGATACGGTGATGTTATCCCGATGAGGTTCTTGTGATTACTTTAGGGGACTCAGGCTGTTTCCTAAGTGCCTCTCCATAAGGACCTGTTTGGTGAGTGACAACCCAGGATAACAGTGCAGCCATGAGGGTGGAATGGGACGCCCTTAGCTAATTAATTAGAGGAACCAGAGGAGTAGTTGGCTTCATCGTAGGGCCGCCCATGGGGTCCGGTCACAGTACTTGCTCTACCGTGGCTGGTTGCAGTGGTTCTTGATTTGGTTTTGTTAGTCACCCTTCCTTTGGGGAGATGTACTGTATTTATCAAACTAGAGAAACTTAACGGGTGACTATGACCTCTGGGGAATCTTTGTAAAGGCTACGTAGTGAGACCCTGCTAGGTCACCTTGGTAGTGATCAATGGGGAGGCTAGAACCTCGGGCAGAAAGGGAATCACGACTTGTGGGTAAAGTGTGCGACCTCTGCAGAGTGTTAGAAATTGATATATCAGTCGTGCTCACGGTTATGAGTGGCCTTGGGATCCTCTTTGATTAGAAGAACTTTGGTTACTTTTATGATGATGGTTAGCAATGATGGTTATAACTTTATCCAAACAGGACATTTGTTGAGTACGTTGATGTGTACTCACCCTTGCTTTACAAACCACCCCACCCCAGGTTGTCCCCACTGTACTCAATGCTCAGGAGGAGATGCTGGTAACATGGAGGAGTTTGAGGAGTTCCAGGACTACGATGAGTTCTAGTTTATTTTAGTGGCAACCCCCAGTCAGCTGCCTATGTAGGCTTATCTTCTACGTTTCGTGTCTCCGCACTTTGATGTTAATGTTGAACATTATGGATATGTATTAGACTCTATGGATGTCATGGACATCTTGATGTAATTAAAGTACATTTCCGCTAATTATTTCGAGCATTGTGTGATGATGTCCAATTATGTAAGCGTTGTGTATGTGAGTTCTGATCCTGGCACGTACATGGTTCTCATTCGGTTTACCTTCCAAAACCGGGTGTGACATAAGTGGTATCAAAGCCCTTGCTGACTGTAGGACCGCTAGCCTAGACTAGAATGGTCGCCCTAAGGACTATAGACCTCCACTCTTACCTTGACCTTAGTGTCCTTTCAAAAGTTGGTCATCTTGACCAATTCTATGTTATCTACTTATCTCACAAAATTTTTGTCTCACTTTTCTTTCTGTTTATTTTCTGGTCTTATAGTTCTACTCTCACTCTTATGCTTACTATGTCTCTTGTAGATGGCTCGTATTAGATGCACTACACGTAAGTCAGTGATCCCCTTTTTGCCTTCTCACCTGGCGGAGCGTCCACTATGTCGCACGGTGCCAGGTCAGTCCAATCACCTAAGAGACTGCATCGTCGCCTGCACGAGGAGTAGGAGCACTGACGCTAGGAGCAGGACCAGGAGCAGCAGGACTCTTCCCCCTCGCCTCAGCAGGAGGTGGAGTCTGGGAGGCCACCTTCTCCTGCACCTCAGCCAGAGATGCCCCCTGCACCATCACAGGGCATCCCCGCTGCTGGAGGAGACCCTGATGGAGATGGAGACGATGACAACGCTGGTGGCAGTTCAAGCCACGGCACGGAGCTCTCGGAGGAGCCAGAGCCAGAGGGGTTGATCGCTAGACCCATCACTCACGACGCCGCTCGCGGGTGTCACTTCCACCACGTTCTCAACACCCTGTTGCGTCGAGCCTTCGACCAACACACTTGGTCCATCGAGTACCATTGTGTAGTCTACCAGCATCGTCGTGGGTTATACCCGGACCAGTGGGAAGCTACTTTCTTGGTGCGCCATCCGGACGATGATCTTCGAGGTGCAGAGGCCTTCTTAGAGCACTATTCTATCACTGAGAGGGATACTGCCAAGGCAGCCATGTAAGATGCAGCACGACGTGCACTTTCTCAGTATTGCTCGTTGTTTAGCGGGGTAGCTGATGGCCTCAACCTAAAGTACTACCCTCGCTGTTCGACTGGCAGTGCTGGAGGTGTGATTGTCTCGCCAGTTGGTGATGGCAATCCTAGGCTGAACATCATGGTCAACCTGGCCGTCGTGCTCAACACAGAGCTGGACCACACCCTTGACGAGTTGGGCAAGGTTCGGGCAGAGGTTGCGGAATTGCGTGCTGAGTGCACAGCATGCCACTATCTAGATGGTGGTTTTCCTACCCTTGTCAGAATTCAGCACCCTTACCACTCACCGCCCCATGGTCGCTTCAACTATGGTACCCCAGACTGTAGGACCCAGATAGATTTGGATCCATAGATCGATAGAGTCGGAGACTGTAATAATGCTTAATTCAGTGTCTTAGTCTAGTAAGTCTTGGTTAGAATTAGTTTGCTTATCATATGTTGGAATGCTTGTCATGATGAACATGTAATGAAGTTGGATCTTTGTAATGATTGTCATCAAGGTGTGGGTATCCCCTGCAACTTGATGTAGCTATTAATAAAGTCAGTTATTTAGTTGGGTAATCCATTTATTTCCACTTTCCTCTTTATCTGAGAAGCTATCAGTGAAGATGACCAATTGCTCAGTGCTATGAAGATTTCCGTATATCCTTTCTTATACTGAAAGACTGCAGAGTCAAATCTGATGTGTGTGCTTTCTACAGATGTCTGAGAATAGGCGCAGAGGTGCAAGGCGTGCTCAGCCGAAACAGCAGGCACCCAGGAAGATGCAGCTTAGCAGCAGTTGCCACCGCCACCCCCGATGACCGTTGAGCAGATGTTCGTGATGCAAACTCAGGCAGTCCAAGCAATTGGTGTAACACCCGGCTTTAAGGAACAAAGCCAGGTGCAACTCATACATGCGCCAAGAAGACAACATATATAATAACAGAGTGTATAGAGATAAATGTCATAAAACATCAGAGTATTTATTACATAGCGGAAGACTTATTACAAAATAAAAGTATAACCATAAAACAAACTAAGGATCGTCGGCGCCAATGTCGACTGAGAAACGCCACCTAGATCAGATCGAACTCCTCAGTGTTAGGCAGCTCCTCTTCAACAACCTGTTCTTCTCCTGTGGGGGGTGTGAGACAGCAAGAGTGAGCTCACATACGATCATAGCTCAACAAGTCGTGGGGAATAACGTGGCATGAACTCACCAAAGGTGGGAGTTCATGAAGTGTAAGGCTGATCAATGAAATAAAGGCTAAGGCTGAGCATTGCTTTTATAAGTTGGTCAAAATTTTATTAGCAATTACTAAGTGTAAGTAAATACCAAACCTTAATAATAATAAAGAACAGTATTAGTAAAATAATCCCAAATGCAATGCAAATGTCAAATTAAACTTAAGTTCCATAGTTAATCATGTGAGGGTCCGAGCCGCTCTTGACCGTGAGCACGGCTAGTATACTAGTTTTACACTCTGCAGAGGTTGCGCATCTTTACCCACAAGTCGTGTATCCCATGTCGCCTGGGTTTGCAAGGCCCTTAGACACTACCGAGGTGAATGGCTAGGGATCCACTACGAGGCCTTTACAAAGTTCCACTAGCTTCCGAAAACCCGCTACAGTTTATGGGAAGATCCAGTAAAGGGTTCCTGGCTGATAGCCATCGCAGCAAAATCAACCAGGGACCTCCCCGCACTGACCTCTCCCCTACTGCCCTTGCCCCTTTCGGGTAAGGTAGTCTTCCACTAGCTTTCCTAATTAGTCAGCCAAGGGCGTCCCATTAAACCCTTGTGGTAGCACTGTTTTCCCGGGTGGTCGCTCCATGTTCCCATTAATTTAATGATCTTAACATGAACAACAATAATAACAAAATAATAACAGAATAATCATGAATAATGAATCTCCATACCCAATCCACATAAAGCAATAGCAAGAACTACCCAAAGATATTCCAGGGGTGAACAAGGTATAGAGGTAATCAAAACTGGGGTACGTAAAGGATCCCATCAAAATTAACCTATGCAGATCATTAAAATTAATAAGAACATGGCTGGGAAAAGTAAGTGATCAAGGGCACAACTTGCCTGTAATGAGCTCCTGCTCAGCTATCTCTACTTGCTGAACCTCAGTTTCCACAGTGGCTTGTTCGTCTACTCGCATCAACACAATACATACATAGTATAGCAAAAATTAACATTGCACCAAACATGTAAATAAAATACACAGTAAAAATCTACACATTAAAATGAAATCATAGGAACTGGAATCACTAAATTTGGAGTTATATAATTCAAGTTATGAATTTCCTAATGTTTAATGTGATTGAAATAGGATTAAATGAGAAATTAATTTTCTTACTGAGTTCATGCCAAAACAGTGATACTAAATGATAGAGAGTATTATTACAAAATTTTAGAAATTGGAATGGTTCAATTTGGACCAAAAATGGAATTTCTATGAATTTTACAAGTTTCTAGATTTGTTTTTGTATTAAAAATGAATTTCTAATATTATTCCTCTGTTTTTAAATGTCTCTGGACTGGGCGTCAAATACCAGAAAACTCAGGGGTCTGCGCGAATAAAATCCTAGACTCAGTGAATAGTGATTGTTGGACGGCGGGTTGATTCTATAATATTCCAGGGGCTCTTTAACAAAGTATACCCGCGAAGGGGTATCGACGATTTCTGGCCGTCCGATTAGAAACGGACGCGCCAGATCAGATCTCGAGGGCGCCGAAGCGGTACGCACGGCAAGCGTTGGATGAGAGATCTACGGCCCGGATTTAAAATAACCCGACACGCTCGCAACCGTCGGATCACAGATCTACGGTCGCGGATCTATTGGACGAAGGGGTACACTACTTCTAATCTCAGCCGTTCAACCAGAGATCAACGGCCCGCGAGCTTTCTTCTCCCCCTGGTGGCCGAGCGCGACGGCGCCTGCTTCCACGGCGTCCCGCTCGCCGGAGCACCGACCAATCGGCCACAAACCCGCCCCAATTTCCAATCCAATCGAGCCACACCAAGCCAAGGGTAGGGCGAACCCGATGGAGCCCCCAATTTGATGTTTGACTAACGCTACCGGCCTGGCCACGGAGTAGGGCGGATACACGGCGGCGTATATACTCCGGTGAGCAATTGCCGCGATTAGACCGGTCGGCTTCCTCACCGGCTAGGCACTACACGTCAAGAGGAGGTAGGCGGAAATCGAGGTGGCTTCATACCGGTCTATTGTCGCGAGGAGGATCCCGACGACGTGAAGGCGCGGTTCCCCGTCTCGGCTGGACCCGTTGAGCAATCCGACGCTCCCGGGACGAAGACAAGCCCGGGCAAACCCCGCACCGGTTTCAAGGGGTCCCGGAGATGGATCCCGCACACCAAATCGAGGACACGTCGACGGCGAGCGAGTCTTGGCACGCGGCGGATTGAGCTCTAACCTGGCGGCGGCGCTCTCGGGTTCTAAGGAGTGGAAAGGCGGTCGAGGGTTCTGGTGAGGGGGTCTCGGTTTTGAATACATGTAGGAGCGCGGTGGTTACGCGAGCTCTGTGATCGCCGGGGTGCTTCCCCCGCGAGGTGGGCGCGAACGGCGCGGCGAAGGTCTCGCGATCTCGGTTGCGGAGGGGATGACATGCGGGACCCACCGCGCAGAGAGCCAACGCGCGTGCGAGTGGTGTATAAGCGGCTGACAACCCGGGCCCAGTTCGCGGTGACAGGGAGCACAGCGCAAGCGCGGTACGAGCGGCTGACATGCGGGGCCCGCATGTCGGCACGCACTCCTGAGAAGGTGGGCTAGCGCGTGGAGTTCCTTAGGTGGGCCGAATTACCTTCTGGCGGCCCAGGTAAGCTTTTTATCTTTTTCTTTTTCATTTTTCTTTCTATTTTCTATATTTTCAAACCAAATTTGAATTAATTCAAACTTTTGTGGATCCTCTTTTATAAACTCTATTTTTGCCATTAGAAATACTAAGACTGAAGATAATTATTTATACATTTTATTTATATTTTCCTATCTCTTCTCTTTTCCTTATTTTCACAACCCTAATTTCAAGTTTAGGGTTAAATCAAGCCTCAAATAATTAATACCCTATTATTTTTATCCTCATGGTTTTATTTAATGCACAACACATAAACCCCAACAAATGCACTTTTTCTTTATTTTAGCATAATTGTTTTATTTAGTCACTCTCAATTACATAGGTGCTCTTTTTATGATGCAAATAAGTCACACAAAATGAGGAACTCTCTTTATTACTCTTGGTATACAACTTGAGTATTACAAATCCTACCCCCCTTAAAAATAATCTCGTCCTCGAGATTTAAGAAGATCTAGGGAAAAGATGGGGAAAATCTATACGAAGCTCTTCTTCTCTTTCCCAAGTTGCTTCATCTTCACCGTGATGGCTCCATTGAACTTTGCACATCTTTATAACCTTATTCCTTGTAACTCGAGTCAAAGTATCCAAAATCTTGATGGGGTACTCAGCATAAGTCAAATCCTCTTGAACACTAAGGTCCTCCATTGGTAACTGTTCTTCAGGTACCCTGAGGCACTTCTTCAGCTGAGATACATGAAAGACATCATGAACATCCGCGAGATGATCCGGTAACTCCAATTGATATGCAACTTCTCCCACTCGCTTTAAGATTAAAAAGGGTCCAATAAAGCGAGGGGACAACTTTCCTTTAACTTTAAATCTTCTCATGCCCCGGAGTGGTGACACCTTCAAATAGACATAATCACCCTCCTTAAACTCAAGTAGTCTTCTCCGGGTGTCAGCATAACTTTTCTGCCTGGATTGTGCAGTTCTCAAATTCTCCCTTATTTGCTGAACTTGTTCCTCTGCTTCTTGTATGATCTCAGGTCCAAACAACTGCCTTTCACCAGTTTGATTCCAATACAAGGGAGTCCTGCACTTTCTGCCATACAAAGCCTCAAACGGTGACATCTTCAAGCTGGCCTGATAGCTATTATTGTAAGAGAACTCCACATACGGTAGACTCTTATCCCAACTTCCACCATGCTTAAGAGCACAAGCTCTTAACATATCCTCTAGTACTTGGTTGGTCCTCTCAGTCTGTCCATCAGTCTGGGGATGGTAAGCCAAACTAAAATTCAATCTTGTATCCAATGACTCGTGCAACTGCTTCCAATATCGTGAGGTAAACTGTGATCCTCGATCTGACACAATCTTCTTTGGCACACCATGCAGGCATACAATCCGTGCCATGTACAACTCTGCCAACTTGGCTCCTGAATAAGTGGTCTTCACTGGAATAAAGTGGGCTACCTTGGTTAGCCTGTCCACAATCACCCATATAGAATCATATCCAGCAGACGTGCGGGGTAGTCCAACAATAAAATCCATACCAATTTCTTCCCATTTCCACTCGGGTATCTTCAATGGGTGCAATAGTCCGGCTGGCCTCTGGTGTTCAGCCTTAACTCTTTGGCATACATCGCACATAGCCACATGTGCAGCCACATCTCTTTTTAGTCCATACCACCAATACTTTTGCTTCAGATCCTGATACATCTTAGTGCTCCCAGGGTGGATAGAATAAACTGAATCGTGTGCCTCCTTCAATATGGTTTCCCGAAGACTATCAATATCGGGAACACAGATCCGATTCTTGAACCATATCGTGCCTTGTTCATCCTCCGTGAACTCTGGGCCTCTTCCTTCAGTAATAAGATCCTTAATCTCCTGAATCTTAGCATCACCAATCTGACCTTTACGAATTTCTTGCTCCAAGGTAGGTTCCAATTCAATAGTCACTCCTTCCGTATGTGTAACAATTCCCAGGTTGAGCCTCTCAAAATCTTTTGCTAATTCATCAGGTAGCTGGACAACGAAGGCGGAGTGAACATGCTCCTTCCGACTCAAGGCATCTGCAACCAAATTCGCCTTGCCTGGGTGATAGTGAATCTCCAAATCATAATCCTTGATGAGCTCCAACCAACGGCGTTGCCTAAGGTTGAGATCCTTCTGAGTGAATATATACTTCAAACTCTTATGATCCGTGTATACTTGGCACTTAGTTCCCATAATGTAGTGTCTCCAAATCTTCAGTGCATGCACAACGGCAGCCAATTCCAAATCATGAGTGGGGTAGTTCAATTCATGCTTCCTCAACTGACGAGATGCATAGGCAATCACATGACCATCTTGCATAAGCACACATCCAAGTCCTTGGCCACATGCATCACAGTAAATGTCAAATCCCTTCTGCAGATCTGGCATAATCAGCACTGGAGGTGACATCAATCTCTCCTTCAATTGATCAAAACTCTCTTGGCACTTCTCATCCCACTTGAATTCTCTTCCTTTCTCCAAAAGCGATGTCATGGGCTTAGCAATCTTAGAAAATCCTTCAATAAATCTCCGGTAATATCCTGCGAGTCCCAAGAAACTTCGAATCTCAGTAACTGTAGTGGGCACTCTCCACTCCATTATCTCCTTAACTTTAGCAGGATCCACTGCTATTCCTCCATTAGAAATAATATGACCAAGAAATGGCACCTCGCTAATCCAAAACTCGCACTTGCTGAACTTAGCGTAGAGTTGATTATCTCGTAACTTCTGTAGCACCAACCTTAGATGTTGTTCATGATCACCTTCATTCTTAGAATAAATAAGAATATCGTCGATGAATACCACGACGAATCTGTCCAAATACTCCATAAACACCTTATTCATCAAATTCATGAAGTAAGCTGGTGCATTGGTTAGTCCAAATGACATAACAGTAAACTCATATAATCCATATCGAGTCGAGAAAGCCGTCTTGGGAATATCCGATGGTCTAATCTTCATCTGATGGTATCCCGATCGGAGATCAATCTTCGAGAATACCCTGGCTCCTCTCATCTGATCAAATAAATCCTTAATACGGGGCAACAGATATTTGTTCTTCACCGTAACATCATTAAGAGATCTATAATCCACACACATCCGTTGCGATCCATCCTTCTTCTGCACAAATAACACCGGTGCTCCCCAAGGTGAGGAACTTGGACGAATGTAACCAGCCTCTTGTAACTCCGTTAACTGCTTCTTCAGTTCCTTCAACTCCTCTACGGACATTCTATATGGCCGTTTAGAAATAGGGGCGGTTCCAGGTAAGAGATCAATCACAAACTCAACTTCTCTATCAGGTGGCATCCCTGGTAACTCCTCTGGAAAAACATCCGGAAAATCTCTAACCACCCGGATGTTGTCACCAACAAACTCCTCAGGCATAAAGAACATTGCACGCATGGATGAGGAGGTTACTGCAATATTGACTTGAAACCTCTCTCCTTTAGTGGTAGTGAGTTCTATGGTACCTCTACCACATGCTATAACGGCCTTTGCCCTCCTTAGCCATGACATACCAAGTATCAAATCTATACTGCTTGACTCCAATATTATAGCAGTAGCTCCAAATTCTCTACCCATAATAGTTAATGTCAACCTACGTGTCATTTGATTTGCCTCAACAGGCCCTTTAGGTGTAATTACTATCAGGGGTTTTCTCATATTTAGCAGTGGTATTTCATTTGTGTTGGCATATCTAGCAGACATGAATGAATGTGTTGCACCAGAATCAAATAATATTGTTGCAGGAATTGCATTAACATAAAACATACCAATCACGAGGTCCCCGCCATCAGGAGTATCATCCACGCTGACTTGATTCACCCTGGCTATAGAATATCCCTTGCCAGGGGTCTGTTGCTTGTTCTGAGCTGGAGTAGTGGCAATCCTCTGTGGGCAGACATTTGCATAATGACCAATCTTCCCACACTTGAAACATTGAGTGCCCGGACTCTGTCCTGCAAACTTCGTCGGGGTGCCAGTGGGTGTAGCCTGTCGAGTAGGTGTCCTCAGTGGTGATTGCTGAACTGGGCGCGGTCCCCCTGGTCGAGGCGGTGTACTCTGTGGTGAACTGTAGCGAGGACGAACACTGCTGCTACCCTGTCCCTGTGAGATAGCCTTCCTCTTCAAATCTCCCAGCTGAACACGCTTGTGTTCAATAGCCAGGGCCTTATCCAACAGTCTCTGAAATGATGGAAATGTGTGTGCCACTAGAGCATACTGCAGTGGTCCATTAAGTCCTTCAATGAAATGCTCCTGCTTCCTCTCATCCTCAGCAACTTCCTCCGGAGCATATCTGGATAACTGAATAAACTTGTCGCGGTACTCGCTGACTGACATACTTCCTTGCTTCAGTGACAGAAACTCCTTCTTCTTGATCTTTATCATCCCAGCTGGAATATGATAGTTCCGGAACTGCGTACTGAACTCTGCCCAAGTAATAGTATCCGCAGCATCATGGGCAGCCGTATAAGAATCCCACCAGTCAGCAGCAGGACCAATCAGACGTCCAGAAGCATATAAAACCTTCTCCCGGTCAGTGCATTGTGCAATATTCAGCATCTTCTCAATTGCTTTCAGCCAATCATCTGCATCAAGTGGATCTGGCGAGCTAGCGAAGGTTGGTGGCTTGTGACTCATAAACTCCCGGTGCTTATCACGAGGTGGAACTGGTGGTGGTGGTGGAGGCAATGGCACTTGTTGCTGCTGTTGCTGCTGTTGTAGCTGTTGTTGCGCCCTCCTTTCTTGGCGTATCTCATCTCTCTCCTGGCGCAGCTCCTGGCGTATATCTTCTCTTTCTTGACGCATCTCCTGGCATTCTTGCTGCATCTGGGCACGCATATCAGCCATGGTGTCTGCCATCTGCTGCATCACCGCCATCTGAGCAGCAACCAATGGGTCAACTCCGCCGGGTGGAGGATTAGGAGGATTCATCCCTGCAGGCTGTGGCTGAGGTTGTCTTCGAGTGTGTTGGTTAGGAGGCAAGTCAATTCCACCACCCCTCCTGGTATTGACCATCTGAGTTAGATACATATGGTAAGAAAGAGCAGTAGACAAGGCAGTAATTACAATCATGTTACTTTGGGGAATTTATTAGCTAAGCAGATTAATATTTCACCTACTATAGCTAATTCGATACCTTATAGTGGTACATGCTAGAATGTCTATCTATACTATTCCAATCAATCAAAGAAGCAAATCAGGCATTGAGCATCAGCACAATCAACCAACATTTTTAATAGAGAAAATAGTTTAATTTTGTCTTAGGCTTCCTATCTCTTAAAAATTGTCATAGGGGTAGGGATTCCAAGGTTTGAAATCCATCTTGTCTCAGAGCAGAAAAGGTAAGGATGATCAGAGTAGAACAGTAGAAGGTGAGACAGGATCAAGATAAGTGTAGAAAGAATCAGAGTAAGGTGAGTGTGGAATGAATCAGAATAAGATAAGTAGGTAAGGGTTTGTCCAGTCTATCTAGGTTTCGTCCTACAGTCAACATTTCCTCTGATACCACTTCTGTAACACCCGGCTTTAAGGAACAAAGCCAGGTGCAACTCATACATGCGCCAAGAAGACAACATATATAATAACAGAGTGTATAGAGATAAATGTCATAAAACATCAGAGTATTTATTACATAGCGGAAGACTTATTACAAAATAAAAGTATAACCATAAAACAAACTAAGGATCGTCGGCGCCAATGTCGACTGAGAAACGCCACCTAGATCAGATCGAACTCCTCAGTGTTAGGCAGCTCCTCTTCAACAACCTGTTCTTCTCCTGTGGGGGGGTGTGAGACAGCAAGAGTGAGCTCACATACGATCATAGCTCAACAAGTCGTGGGGAATAACGTGGCATGAACTCACCAAAGGTGGGAGTTCATGAAGTGTAAGGCTGATCAATGAAATAAAGGCTAAGGCTGAGCATTGCTTTTATAAGTTGGTCAAAATTTTATTAGCAATTACTAAGTGTAAGTAAATACCAAACCTTAATAATAATAAAGAACAGTATTAGTAAAATAATCCCAAATGCAATGCAAATGTCAAATTAAACTTAAGTTCCATAGTTAATCATGTGAGGGTCCAAGCCGCTCTTGACCGTGAGCACGGCTAGTATACTAGTTTTACACTCTGCAGAGGTTGCGCATCTTTACCCACAAGTCGTGTATCCCATGTCGCCTGGGTTTGCAAGGCCCTTAGACACTACCGAGGTGAATGGCTAGGGATCCACTACGAGGCCTTTACAAAGTTCCACTAGCTTCCGAAAACCCGCTACAGTTTATGGGAAGATCCAGTAAAGGGTTCCTGGCTGATAGCCATCGCAGCAAAATCAACCAGGGACCTCCCCGCACTGACCTCTCCCCTACTGCCCTTGCCCCTTTCGGGTAAGGTAGTCTTCCACTAGCTTTCCTAATTAGTCAGCCAAGGGCGTCCCATTAAACCCTTGTGGTAGCACTGTTTTCCCGGGTGGCCGCTCCATGTTCCCATTAATTTAATGATCTTAACATGAACAACAATAATAACAAAATAATAACAGAATAATCATGAATAATGAATCTCCATACCCAATCCACATAAAGCAATAGCAAGAACTACCCAAAGATATTCCAGGGGTGAACAAGGTATAGAGGTAATCAAAACTGGGGTACGTAAAGGATCCCATCAAAATTAACCTATGCAGATCATTAAAATTAATAAGAACATGGCTGGGAAAAGTAAGTGATCAAGGGCACAACTTGCCTGTAATGAGCTCCTGCTCAGCTATCTCTACTTGCTGAACCTCAGTTTCCACAGTGGCTTGTTCGTCTACTCGCATCAACACAATACATACATAGTATAGCAAAAATTAACATTGCACCAAACATGTAAATAAAATACACAGTAAAAATCTACACATTAAAATGAAATCATAGGAACTGGAATCACTAAATTTGGAGTTATATAATTCAAGTTATGAATTTCCTAATGTTTAATGTGATTGAAATAGGATTAAATGAGAAATTAATTTTCTTACTGAGTTCATGCCAAAACAGTGATACTAAATGATAGAGAGTATTATTACAAAATTTTAGAAATTGGAATGGTTCAATTTGGACCAAAAATGGAATTTCTATGAATTTTACAAGTTTCTAGATTTGTTTTTGTATTAAAAATGAATTTCTAATATTATTCCTCTGTTTTTAAATGTCTCTGGACTGGGCGTCAAATACCAGAAAACTCAGGGGTCTGCGCGAATAAAATCCTAGACTCAGTGAATAGTGATTGTTGGACGGCGGGTTGATTCTATAATATTCCAGGGGCTCTTTAACAAAGTATACCCGCGAAGGGGTATCGACGATTTCTGGCCGTCCGATTAGAAACGGACGCGCCAGATCAGATCTCGAGGGCGCCGAAGCGGTACGCACGGCAAGCGTTGGATGAGAGATCTACGGCCCGGATTTAAAATAACCCGACACGCTCGCAACCGTCGGATCACAGATCTACGGTCGCGGATCTATTGGACGAAGGGGTACACTACTTCTAATCTCAGCCGTTCAACCAGAGATCAACGGCCCGCGAGCTTTCTTCTCCCCCTGGTGGCCGAGCGCGACGGCGCCTGCTTCCACGGCGTCCCGCTCGCCGGAGCACCGACCAATCGGCCACAAACCCGCCCCAATTTCCAATCCAATCGAGCCACACCAAGCCAAGGGTAGGGCGAACCCGATGGAGCCCCCAATTTGATGTTTGACTAACGCTACCGCCCTGGCCACGGAGTAGGGCGGATACACGGCGGCGTATATACTCCGGTGAGCAATTGCCGCGATTAGACCGGTCGGCTTCCTCACCGGCTAGGCACTACACGTCAAGAGGAGGTAGGCGGAAATCGAGGTGGCTTCATACCGGTCTATTGTCGCGAGGAGGATCCCGACGACGTGAAGGCGCGGTTCCCCGTCTCGGCTGGACCCGTTGAGCAATCCGACGCTCCCGGGACGAAGACAAGCCCGGGCAAACCCCGCACCGGTTTCAAGGGGTCCCGGAGATGGATCCCGCACACCAAATCGAGGACACGTCGACGGCGAGCGAGTCTTGGCGCGCGGCGGATTGAGCTCTAACCTGGCGGCGGCGCTCTCGGGTTCTAAGGAGTGGAAAGGCGGTCGAGGGTTCCGGTGAGGGGGTCTCGGTTTTGAATACATGTAGGAGCGCGGTGGTTACGCGAGCTCCATGATCGCCGGGGTGCTTCCCCCGCGAGGTGGGCGCGAACGGCGCGGCGAAGGTCTCGCGATCTCGGTTGCGGAGGGGATGACATGCGGGACCCACCGCGCAGAGAGCCAACGCGCGTGCGAGTGGTGTATAAGCGGCTGACAACCCGGGCCCAGTTCGCGGTGACAGGGAGCACAGCGCAAGCGCGGTACGAGCGGCTGACATGCGGGGCCTGCATGTCGGCACGCACTCCTGAGAAGGTGGGCTAGCGCGTGGAGTTCCTTAGGTGGGCCGAATTACCTTCTGGCGGCCCAGGTAAGCTTTTTATCTTTTTCTTTTTCATTTTTCTTTCTATTTTCTATATTTTCAAACCAAATTTGAATTAATTCAAACTTTTGTGGATCCTCTTTTATAAACTCTATTTTTGCCATTAGAAATACTAAGACTGAAGATAATTATTTATACATTTTATTTATATTTTCCTATCTCTTCTCTTTTCCTTATTTTCAAAACCCTAATTTCAAGTTTAGGGTTAAATCAAGCCTCAAATAATTAATACCCTATTATTTTTATCCTCATGGTTTTATTTAATGCACAACACATAAACCCCAACAAATGCACTTTTTCTTTATTTTAGCATAATTGTTTTATTTAGTCACTCTCAATTACATAGGTGCTCTTTTTATGATGCAAATAAGTCACACAAAATGAGGAACTCTCTTTATTACTCTTGGTATACAACTTGAGTATTACAATTGGTCAGACCTTAGCAGCAATGCAGCAGGTGCAGTAGCAGCCACCCCCACCTCAGCCTCCAGTGCAAGTCCAGATGCCATAGGTGCCCAGAGACAAGCGGGCAGAATTCATGAGGGGCCATCCCCTGTCTTTGCCCACTCTGCTGATCCCATGGATGCTGAAGATTGGTTGCGTACTATGGAGCGTGAGTTGCACACTGCCCAGTGCAACGATCGTGAGAAGGTGTTGTATGGTCCCCGATAGCTAAGGGGAGCAGCACAGTCTTGGTGGGAGTCTTACCTCGCCAATCATGCCAACCCTAAAGCCATCACTTGGGAGGACTTCAGGGACAAGTTCCATCTCTACCATGTGCCCGAGGGACTGATGATAGTGAGGAAGGAGGAGTTTCTCGCCCTGAAGCAAGGTCCCCTGTCCGTCAGTGAGTACAGGGACAAGTTTCTGCAGTTGTCACGTTATGCCCCAGAAGATGTCAACACGGATGCTAAGAGGCAGTACCGTTTTCTGAGAGGTTTGGTTGACCCACTCCACTACCAGCTGATGAACCACACTTTCCCCACCTTCCAGCACTTGATAGACAGAGCGATCATGACTGAAATGAAGCGTCGGGAGATGGAGGACAGGAAACACAAGATTGGTGTATCTCAGGCCAAGAGTAGTAGTCGTTCCTGCTACTCAGGCAACCCACCCCAGCAATTCAAGCAAGGTCACCCTCAAGGTCACCAGCATCAGCGTTAGAGCCAGCAGCAGTACCAGAGGCAGTTTCCTCAGCAGCAGCAGCAGTAGTAGTACCGTCAGAACACCCAACACGGAGGAAATCAGTACCAGCGTCAGTACAATCAGGCAGCCCGCCTTCCTACCCCATCAACCAACCAAAATAGCCAAGCAGCCCCAGCACAAGTAGGACGTCGTGCATGCTTCTACTGTGGAGAACAAAACCATTGGGCGAAGAACTGTCCAAAGAAAGCAGCTCAGCAGTCGCCAGCATTCAATGCCCTAGCAAGACAAGGAGCGCCATAGCAAGCACCAGGAGGCCGTGGTTAGGCCTACAACCGTGGAAAGGTGAATCACCTGGAGGCCGAAGCAATCCAGGATGCTCAGGACGTGGCAGTAGGTATGTTTCCAGTCGAATCCTACCCAGCAAAAGTATTATTTGACACTGGTGCCACGCATTCTTTTGTTTCTACATCTTGGGCAGAAGCACATAACATCCCCATAGAACCACTGATTCCACCTTTAAGAGTTAATTCAGTTGGGGGAAAAGTTCAGTCCGATAGGATTTGTCCAAATCTAAGGATTGAAATAAGGGGGATAGACTTCCCCGCTAACCTAGTAGTAATGGGAACTCAAGGGTTAGATGTCATCCTAGGGATGAATTGGCTACACAGAAACCAAGCCACTATCAGTTGTGACAAGAGAACAGTTAAGTTGGTGTCCCCATCCGGAAAGGAAGTAGTAACTAAGTTGTACTTGCCTGAACTAGAAGAAGGAGCCTATCACCATTTATCAGTAGATGATAAGGAGTCCAATCCAAGTGAGGCAATTAGGATTGTGTCAGAATTCCCCGATGTATTCCCTAAAGAGTTACCAGGTATGCCACCTGAAAGGAAAGTTGAATTTGCCATAGAGCTTATCCCAGGCACCGCCCCTAATTCCAAGAGAGCCTATCGAGTGTCCAGACCAAAGTTGGTGGAACTCAAGAAGAAAATTGATGAGTTGTTGGAGAAAGGTTACATCAGACCAAGTACCTCGCCTTGGGTAGCCCCAGTGTTATTTGTGGAGAAGAAGGATGGTACAAAGAGGATGTGCATCGATTATAGAGCTTTGAATAAAGTCACTGTCAAGAACAAGTACCCCCTGCCCCAAATTGAGGACCTATTTGATCAGTTGAGAGGAGCTAGTGTGTTCTCAAAGATAGATCTGAGGTCAGGTTATCATCAGCTCAGAATCCAACCTTCGGATATACCGAAGACAACATTCATCACCAAGTATGGATTATATGAGTTCATGGTTATGTCATTCGGTTTGACAAATGCACCAGCCTACTTCATGTATCTGATGAACAGTGTGTTCATGGACTACCTCGACAAGTTCATGGTGGTGTTCATTGATGATATTCTTATATATTCCCAGAATGAGCAAGAGCATGAGGAACATTTGAGGAAAGTACTTCAGAGGCTACGAGATTGTCAGTTGTACACCAAGCTTAACAAGTGCGTGTTCTGGATCAGTGAAGTTCTGTTCTTAGGTCAAATAATAAACCGAGATGGACTAGTTGTGGATCCAAAGAAGGTAGTAGCGATTCTAGAATGGAAAACACCAAAAGATGTCCGAGGAATCAAGAGTTTCATTAGAATGGCCGGTTACTATCGGCGTTTCATTGAGGGTTTCTCCAAGATTGCCAGACCAATGATAGCCTTGCTAACAAAGAAGGTTGAGTTCAAGTGGACCCCAGTGTGTCAAGAATCATTTGAAATGTTGAAGCAGAAGTTGACAATAGCACCGGTATTGGTTCTGCCAGATGTTCACAAGCCATTCTCAGTATATTGTGATGCTTTGTACACCGGACTAGGAGGTGTGTTAATGCAGGAAGGGAGAGTAGTGGCATACTCGTCTCGATAATTGAAAGTTCATAAGAATAATTACCCCACTCATGATCTAGAGTCAGCAGCAGTGGTTCATGCACTAAAGACCTGGAGACATTATCTTTATGGGCAGAAGTGTGATATCTACACGGATCACAAGAGCCTCAAGTACATATTCACTCAGCTAGAGTTAAACATGAGGCAGCGAAGATGGCTAGAATTGATCAAAGACTATGAGCTGGAAATTCATTATCACCCAGGCAAAGCAAATGTGGTTGCAGATGCTCTGAGCAGAAAGTGTCAGGTCAATATGTTGGCCACTCACCCGATGCCGTTCGAGCTTGCAAAGGAATTCGACAGGCTAAGTCTTGGATTTCTGAACAACACTCAAGGAGTGACAGTTGAGCTAGAACCCACTCTAGAGCAAGACATAAGGAAAGGTCAGAAGGACGACGAGAAGATCAACGAGATCCGGTAGCTGATCATAGATGGAAAAGGTCCAGATTTCTATGAAGATGCAGAAGGAGTGGTATGGTTCAAGGATAGGCTATGCATTCCCGACATCACATCGATCCAAAAACTGATTCACAAGGAAGCTCGTGAGACAGCATATTCTATACACCCAGGTAGCGAGAAAATGTACCAAGACTTGAAGAAGAGATTCTGGTGGTATGGTATGAAAAGAGAGATAGCAGAGTATGTGGCCAGATGCGACAGTTGTCAGAGGATCAAGGCAGAACATCAGAGGCCCGCAGGTTTGTTACAGCCGTTGCAGATTCCTCAGTGGAAATGGGATGAGATTGGGCTGGACTTTATAGTCGGTCTGCTCCGCACTCGAGCTGGTTATGATTCCATCTGGGTAGTAGTGGACCGTTTAACAAAGGCGGCCTATTTCATACCAGTCAAGACCACCTATAACAGTGCAGTGTTGGCAGAATTATACATGTCTCGGATTGTGTGCTTGCATGGTGTTCCAAAGAAGATAGTATCAGACCGAGGCACCCAGTTTACTTCTCATTTTTGGCAGCAGCTACATGAAGCTCTAGGTACACACTTGAAATTTAGTTCAGCTTATCACCCGTAGACAGACGGTCAGACTGAGAGAACCAACCAGATCCTTGAGGATATGTTGAGAGCTTGTGCTTTGCAAGACAAGTTAGGTTGGATAAGAGGCTACCGTATGTAGAATTCTCCTACAACAACAGCTATCAGGCCAGTCTGAAGATGTCACCATTCGAAGCGCTTTATGGGAGGAATTGCAGAACCCCGTTGCATTGGGACCAACCCGGCGAAAGGTAGGTGTTTGTCCAGATATTTTGCTTGACGCTGAAGAGAATATTAGAATGGTTCGGGAAAATCTAAAAGCAGCGCAGTCCAGGCAGTGAAGCTATGCTAACACCAGAAGAAGGGAACTAAGTTTTGAAGTGGGAGATTATGTCTACTTGAAAGTGTCACCCATCAGAGGAACCAAAAGGTTTGGAGTCAAAGTCTAGCTAGCACCTCGATATATCGGGCCGTATCAGATTCAAGCAAAACGTGGAGAAGTGGCATATCAACTCAGCTTACCAGAAAATCTGTTCGATGTGCATGATGTGTTCCATGTGTCTCAACTGAACAAATGCTTGCGAATACCAGAAGAGCAGTTGCCAATGGAAGACCTTGAAGTTCAAGAAGATCTGACGTACATCGAGAAGCCAACTCAAATTCTAGAGACAACAGATCAGGTCACTCGGAGGAACACTATCTGGATGTGCAAAGTCAAATGGGGCCATCACTTAGAAGAAGAAGCAACCCAGGAAAGAGAAGATGATCTGAGAGCCAAGTACCCTGAACTCTTTGCTAGCCAGCCCTGAATCTCGAGGGCGAGATTCTATTAAGGGGGATAGGTCTGTAACACCCTGAATTTGGGGTATAAAATTTCTTTCTTATTATCATCCAAATTCAGGTGTTACTCTTCTCTCTCTCACTCTTGTTTCTATCTCTCTCTAGTTTCTCTCTCTCTCTTTCTCTTTTGGTTAGGGTTAGCTTAGTTAGTGAGGGATTATTTATTTTATTTTATTTTTGACAAAACAGATGAGTCATCAAATGTTGCATCATGTTGAGTTCCAAATATTCTTTGAATTGTTGCACATGTTTGATTTGGTTTGAATTTGAAACTTGATTTGAATTTGAATTGAAAACCCTAGAGAAAATAAATAGAAAAGCAATTAGAAATTCCCTGGAAAATAGAAAAGCTAATTTAGCCCAAGTCGGCCCATTAAGCCCAGCCCCGCGCGCGCCCTTGGTGCCTGACAGGTGGGTCCCGCCTGTCGGCGCCAACCCGCGCGTCCTCTCTCCCTCTCTCTCTCGCTGCCCATGGGCCAGGTTTGTCGGCATCGTTCCTCTCGCACGCGCGCCGCTCTCTCTCTCTGTCCCACTGACCGCACCTGTCCGCTCGTCCGGTCGTCCCCAACCTCCTGCCCACGATCCCCTCGCTGTGGACGCGCCCACGATCGCGCAATCTCCGGCCACCTCCGCACGTCCTCGCCCCTTTTGAGCCCCGCGCCCTGCTCGCCCACCTTTCCCCGCTCACTTGCACCCTCAGCCAAACCCTCTCGCTCTCTCTCTCTCTCTCGCTCTGCGCGCGCGACCAGAGAGCTCCGCCACCGCCCACCGTCGACTGTCATTCGTTCTGCGACCGTCGTCGAGCCCGCTCCCTGTCTGTTGCCTCGGTGAGTTCCGCCTTACCATCAGCTACTCGGGACACCCTCTGGTTTGCCCTTCCCTTCTCTGGTTTGCCCGGTCCATCCTCATCGGAGCGTTTCTTGCGCAGCCTGAGCCCCGCCGCCGTTGACCCGAGGCTCCATCGCACCCTCGCCGTTGTCCAAGCATCCCAGAGTTCGCACTCGAGGTGAGCACCTTTCCCATGCCTTTATTTCGCCAAGCATCACCCTAGAGCCCGCGCAATTGCTCACCAGAGTTAGTTGCGCCGCCGCGAGACTTTTCCCACGGTGGTCTGCGTTCTCTGGCGCCCCCATGCCGGTTCTGCGCCCACGGTCGTGTTCGCCGTGTCGCCCTAAACGTGCCTGACCCTTTCCCTAAGCCCCTAGAGCCTCGTCGTGGCCGCCCCCTCGTCTCCGGCGAGCCCTCGCCGTGGGACCGAGCGGTGCCACCGCGCTCATGTCCGGTCCCCGGTCGTTGGATCCTGGGCGTCCATCCGAGATCTAATAGTTTAGGTTTAATCAGTGCAGATCTAATCTCGACCCTCCGATCCAGATCCGACCGCTCTTCTCTCTCCCCCTCACCCGCGCCCCTGCCGCTGGGCCCAGCTGGTTAGCCTGCCCTGGTTCGCTGACACCCCATCCCTGCCTGTCAGTCACGTCCGCGGGATCTAATCCTGTCCATTGATCTCTGATCCGATGGTCGAGATCACCCCGTACCCCTTCGCGTGTATGTTTTACTTAAGAGACCCTCGGGTTTTAGGAAATCAAACCGCTGTCCTGCGTTTTAGCGCGCAGACCCCTGGTTTCTTTTAAATAGCCCCCTATGCTTTTATTTAATCACAGAATTAGCCCTAATTTCATAGTTTAAACTTCAAAACTTGTTTATTTCATATCTTTTTCATATGAACTCCAAATTTAGTGGTTCAAATTGCAAAATGTTCATGAAATTATTCTCTGCCCAAATAAATTATGTTCATCTATAGTCTATACACTTTAATTTTACACCTAGAATATAAGATTAATGTATATGTTGATTTACTCATTTAATGACATAGATAAAAGGAAAGCCCTAGAAGTTGAAGTATATTTAATCTTGTGAGATTAATAATATGTATTAATGAATTCGTCTCTGGTTTAACTTTTAGGTCTCAATAAAATGAATAGAATTAGGTTATGTAATTATGGACAACACTTAAAGAATAATCAATTCCTAAATGAGATTAGTTCATCTTATAATTTAATCTTTTTCTTTGTTTTATTACTACTATACCTTTTTGAGATGTGTTCCAAACACTTAGAGAGTAATCAATTCCTAATTAAGATTAATTCATTTTATAATTTGATCTCATTCTCCTTTATGTAATACTATACCTTTGAGATGTGTTCCAATGTTTGTACATGCTTGATGTGCTGTTCATTTGTACCTTCCAAATGTATTGAATGTATGATCGCTTTATTTAGACAACGAGCAGCCCGTGGTTCCTGAGTGTGTTGCCGAAGATCTGAAAGCTCTCTTGTGAGTTTTGGTGTTTGGATGACAACTCAATTAAAGGACTAACAAGAGTACTAAGTGTTGAACAGGTGCTTAAGGTAAATCTAACAGGGTTCAACACAAGTGAACAAATGTGATGGTCCAAGAACTAGATTATGGATACATGATGGACATCACAAGTAAGATGGACGTTGCAAAAGTGATACTCGGGTGCATAGCTCGGAGACAACTGATCAAGCCAAGGACGGAGGCAAGAAGAGCTTCGAGGTACCAAGTGCATGGGAGAAGGTCAAGAAGGCTGAGGAACCCAAAGCCAAGGGTGAAGAAGAAGGCTTGCAAAGTCAAGGGTGATCGAGTTGAGAACGGCTATGACACATCAAGGATCACTACATAAGGACATGACTTACAACCAATGGGGTAACAACTACAGTTATGTGGTGTAAGTCATAAGGCTCAAGATCAAGCTCTAAGAAGGAGATCAAGGTCACTAGAAGGAGAACAAGTGTCAAAACCAGAACTGGAAGCAGCCCAAAAGAGCTAAGTTCACCTTGATCTTTAGTTTGGGTTGTTCCTATGTTTGGAGATGTTCTATGTGACCTTTGCAGGATGTTGGAGCCAAGAAATGTCAATCTAGATCAAGTCAAGCTGATTTGATGATTTATGAGTCCAACATCAAAGCTCAAGCATGTGAAATACTATAGATGTAATAATTAAGAGAAGGTATGTTTCTAGACTTAGTACATTGGTTTTTGTGTACTAATATACTTGTCTAAGTGTTAGAAACAGAAGGAAAAAGAAAAGGAAAGAGGTGCAAATGGCTTGGCTGTGTACAGCTAAGACTCAGCTCAGTCTGGCACACCAGACTGTCCGGTGGAGCACCGGACAGTGTCCAGTGCGACAGGTTGAAATTCGGTGAACAGGCCGCTCTTGGGAGGAGTCTGGCGACGTACGACTATAATTCACCGAACTGTCCGGTGGTGCACCGGACTGTCCGGTGAGCCAACGGTCAGCTTGGGCAACGGTCGGCCGTGCGATCTGCGCATGACGCGTGGCCGAGCCAACGTCAAATTGGGGCACCGGACGTTCCGGTGTGCACCGGACAGTGTCCGGTGCGCCAACGGCTCCAGGACTGCAACGGTCGACTGCTTCATTTATGGAAGGAAATCAGGCACCGGACAGTGTCCGGTGGTGCACCGGACTGTCCGGTGCGCCACCCGACAGAAAGAAAGTATTGCTTTCCAAATGGGATTCCAATGGCTCCTAGGCCCCTTGTGCCTATAAAAGGGACCCCTAGGCGCCTCAAGCTATATAGAAGCGCAGCCAACAAGTATAGACATCACTCAAATCAATTCTCACTCTCCCTCTTGTGTGTAACTCTATAGTTTGTGTAGAAGGCACAGCTATAAGCCTTTAGAGAGAGGAGAAGTGCTGCTAAGAGCTAGAGCAAGGTCTTGAGCGTATCGTTACTCTACCGAGGTGTTGCCGAGAAGTTTGTAAGCAGCCACGGTGTTGTTGTAACCCAACTCAATAGTGAAAGGCTCTATCTGTCATACTGACAGATCTGAGCAAACGGAGGAAGGAGTTGAAATAGACTCCAAGCCCAGGTGTGGCTAACTCCAACGAGGACTAGGCAAGCATTTCAGGCTTGGCCGAACCTCGGGATAAATCCTTGCGTCTGTGTGCTCTGTTCTGTATTGTATCCTGACTCTCTGTCTTACTCGCTTTTATATCTGCACTTCAACACTTATCTGTGGTATAAGCTTTATTTGGAGTACAGGACATATTGAGACAGGATCTCCGATTCCGCTGCAACCTACTCGAAGGATCTTCTCATTCCACTGCGTACGAAGTCTTCGAGTAGAGTAAGAATTTCTAGTTATAAATTGATAAGTTTTATTCGCCTATTCACCCCCCCCCCCCTCTAGGCGAAATCCAGATCCTGTTCCCGGGTCAAAGGGAACTTTCAATTGGTATCGGAGCTAGGCCTCTCCAGTGTGGGCTTAGCCGTCCGGAGATAACGATGTCGTCACAAGAGGTAACTGTAGAACTTCTTTTAGGCGATGGTTCTAATTACAAATCTTGGTCTGTCTCTATTTACAAAGCTTTCATGAATGTTGATTCTGATTTGAGACAGATCTTTAGTAGAAGTATTTTTCCCTCTGTTTTTAGTAAAAATCCTTCTAATGAAGAACTAAGATGTTTATCTCTCAATCACCATGCTTGCAACATCTTAGTTGACTCTCTTTCTAGAAGTGCTTATTTTGCCATCATGAGCAGTGGTAGTGATCTATTTGTTGATGCTCATGATTTATGGAATAGAATTAAAGAAAAATATTCTGTGACAAACTATGATGCTCCTACTCCCTATATTACTTGTGTTACTAACCATTCAGAGGGAGAAGAACAAGAACGATGGCACCCAAACGATGAATCCACCTCGTCGACAGGTTTGTTCTCCACTAGTGATAAATGTTTTATTGCTAACAATGACGGTGGAGACGAAAGCCATGATGAGAAGGAATATGAGGATGATAGCGAGGATGAATCTTCATCATCACAAGGTACATTTTCCTATATTGCTTCCACTGACATTAATGACAGGGAAAATGAGACCGATGATGTGGAAGAAGAGGAGATTCGTCGTTTCTACAACCATCTCAACAAAGCGGACAAAGCTCTCTTGGTTAAGTTGTTGAGAAGGAACAAGGAACAAGGCGAGACGCTTCTCAGGCTAGAGGAGACTCTCATCAAAACAAACAACAGCCTGGAGAAGATGACCAAAGAACATGAGGAGCTAAGGTGCTCTCATGATGTCTTGGTCCAACGGTATGATTCAATGTTAATTGAGCAAAGTAATAATGATGACGCTCTATCTAATGTTGCTCAACTTAAAACTGAAAATTCTATGCTTAGAAGTCAAGTAGAAACAATGAATTTAGAAAAGCTTGCTCTTAGTGAAAAATATGATACGTTGTCATACTCTCATTGTAAACTAGTTGATGATCATATCATGCTCGATATTGCTCATGAGATAGTAATTACTAGTTTAAACTCATATGAACCTCATTCTTGCACTAGTAATCAATTGGTCAAAATATTATCATGTGCTGACCTCCACCGCCCCAAGAAAGGCCAATCTTTGTTTGAGAAACAAGTTGCAGGATCAAAAAGGAAATTGCTTGGGAACAAGAAACAAAGACAATTAAGGAGAAGATGCCTTGCTCGACTTCCGCAAGATATCTACGAACACGTGGTGAAGAAGCTTGAGGAAGGAGAAACCGCAGCAAGGGTCAAACTCCATGAGAAGGATGTTCCCAAAGCAATAAATAAAGAAATCAACATGAACAAGGAAAAAGGTAAAAATTCAATTAATCATGTTGTTTGCACTGATCATCTCTCCATGTCATTTAAGTACAAAAAGGGAAAAGAAAAAAGGAGGTGCTTCAAGTGCAAGAAGTTAGGCCACCTCATCGCTTCTTGTCCGTACCAAGACAAGAATGAAGGGACAAGGAGTTGTTTTGGATGCAACAATCAGGACCACACGATCACTTCATGTCCGGTCATGAAGAATCAAGGATGTGCATCCTCCAAGGTGACCCTCACCAAGGAAAATGACAAACAGCAAGCGTCATGTCAGGTTGAGCGACGCTTCTGCTACAAGTGTGGTGAGCAGGGTCATCTATCCAAGGTATGTTATAAAGGTAAGATTCCTAAGCAAGTGAATTTGTCTCAATTTTATTCGCGTAGGAGACCCAAATCATACACTTGTGCTAGATTTATAACGAGATCACCTAGAACTAGCACAAAGGCAATTTGGGTACCAAAGGCACATTTAGATGATCATTATGGACCCATCCCGAGATGGGTACCAAACTGTGCTAACTAGACCATGCAGGTGCCTTGAGATGGACTGGAGACCATGGGAGAGCTTAAGACGGTTATCTAAAACTCTATGCTTAAGCTGTTAATTGTTTTGGTGTTTATTGACCCAAGGTTGAATTATTGTGAGACACTAATCCCATGTTCATCTCAAGTGAAATAAGGTGTATAGGTCCTTAATCATTATTGGTGAATCAAACAAAGGACCTTGATGAGATTCTTCAACTTGCTCTCCATAGGATGGTACCCTTGTATCGTAAGTACTTTGTTGATAATCAGTATTGCTCGGTGTGTTACCTGTTCTTGGAGTAGTTATGTCTCTTGATTACCTGTGTTAAGTATCTTTCAATCAATGATTAGTGATTTCCAAGATCGCAACCATGCGTGCTTAATCATGATTAGGTACTCTCAATTGGTATCTTATCATTGCTTAATCATTCTTTGGGTAACTTATCATTTGAGATATCCTCCATGATTAACTCTTGTTGTGTTCGTGAATAAACCTGCATCCCGTTGTGAGTTATGCTATATGGTTTTATGATTAGTCTATGTGAAAATATGACATATTGCTTAGTTTATATGATGACCCTATTGTGGCACTATGTGTTATGTCTCTAATGCATTCTCTCGAGCTATGAAGTGCATAAATAATAGGGAACTTTCAGTTGGTTTGTGGTAATAACTGGTGCTCTCATGGCCATACTGGTAAAAGGCAAAGGTATGGAAAATGGAACTGTGCAATTTTATTGAATATCTTCAAGTTCCATTAATTGTGATCATAGCTGTGTTCTTGCATTTCACTGGTAGTACCATGGCTTAGGAGACTTATGCCTTAAAATGTTTTTTTCTTCCGGTGCACCATTAATTGTGATCATAGCTGTGTTCTGGTGTACCTAAAGAACCTTCTTAACTATGCTTAAGACATGATCGTGTTGTTTTTCAATTGGTTTATGTAATGCAATGATAGTTAAGTATGAAGCATGTCTAAGTTGCGTGTAAATGTTAGACTTCCCGTGAGTATTCAATTGGCTTAGGTGCTCCTGAGGCATGCATTGTTATATTTAGTCAATCTTTCATTTAGCCTTCAATTTGTATTAAATGGCTTTCAATTTGGTATTTAATTGATATCTCTTTGGGATGAAAGTGATAGAGTATGCCTTGACCAAGGTATGTTGTGATCCCCTCTAGTTCTGAGAAAGCTAGAATGTGCAAAGTGCAAGTCATTCAAATACTTGATGCACAACTTTAGGGGGAGCACACATACCTTGTGTCTTTTGAGACTAACTGTTTCTTGAGCAATCTTGTACAGTCTCAAGGTGGAAAAGAGAAGATGAGCATGAAATGGAGCAATCAGGACTTGGGTACCTCTGTAAGTCAAGTAATTGGTATCTTAAGTCATGAGTAATTGTATATCCCTAGATTGCTCATGCTCTATAATATTTGGTGATACTCTATCCTTAAATATCATGGAGCTATGATAATAAATGATCTTGCAATTGGTATCTTTCAATTGGTAGCCATGATAGTTTTCTTCAATTGACATCTTTTGATAATCATTAGAATAGAAGTTTCTTCTTGTGCCCAATACTATAACTTGTTCTAAGTTTGGTGTCTTAGCAATAAGAAAAGGTTAGGATAAAGAATCAGGCACAAGTGTGGAGAAGCTCTCGAGAGATTAAATACTTTCAAGATGGGAAGTGCACTACAACATGGTAAAGGTTCAAAAGGAAGTATTAATCTTTTTGCGTATATGTATCTTACTTAAATGTTGGTGGTGCATATGTTCAATAAGTAAGGGGGAGTGTTGATAGTGTGTTTTTCTTCCTAAAACACCCTGCTGTCCCTTGACATCATCCTATGTTCTTGCTTGAGTATGGTTATTGGTGTTTGATGTCAAAGGGGGAGAAGTTGTGCATTAAAGCTTATCTCAACCTGTGAGGAAAGCTTATCCTAAGGGGTGATGTGTTAGTTTGAGCTTTGCCAGTGTGATATTCATATGCTTCTTCTTGCAGTATTATATGTGTTGCATCATATGGACTAGTGCTTGCGCTGCTATGAATTAATTGGCATCTATTGTGTTCGTTCTGAAATAGATAGTCATGTGGATAATGGTGCATGTGGTTAGATAGTCATGTGGATAATGGTGCATGTGGTTAATGGTGCTTTAAGATTGTTTTAAATTAGTATCTCAGTTTAATTTGGTATTAGTTTGAATTGGAATCTTAATGGTGAATAGTGGTAGGTTGATATTCCTGTGATATATCCACTAAATTGAATGATGTTTAACTCTGATTACATGCATTTGTGTGTTATAGCATTATGGTTTGATTCTTGACACAATGCATCCCAAAAAGTGCTAAGGTGTAGAAATGTTTCGAATTGCCTAAGTATGTGCAAATTGGCGTCTGAGGCCAAAATTATGTTTTTGAAGTAAGCACATATTTAGGGGGAGCATTCTATAAACTTAGAATTCAAAATTTGTGCTTCAAATCTTATTCTTATGTAAGCTTTAATTGTGTTGCCATCAATCACCAAAAAGGGGGAGATTGAAAGCTCTCTTGTGAGTTTTGGTGTTTGGATGACAACTCAATTAAAGGACTAACAAGAGTACTAAGTGTTGAACAGGTGCTTAAGGTAAATCTAATAGGGTTCAACACAAGTGAACAAATGTGATGGTCCAAGAACTGGATTATGGATACATGATGGACATCACAAGTAAGATGGACGTTGCAAAAGTGATACTCGGGTGCATAGCTCGGAGACAACTGATCAAGCCAAGGACGGAGGCAAGAAGAGCTTCGAGGTACCAAGTGCATGGGAGAAGGTCAAGAAGGCTGAGGAACCCAAAGCCAAGGGTGAAGAAGAAGGCTTGCAAAGTCAAGGGTGATCGAGTTGAGAACGGCTACGGCACATCAAGGAACACTACATAAGGACGTGACTTACAACCAATGGGGTAACAACTACAGTTATGTGGTGTAAGTCATAAGGCTCAAGATCAAGCTCTAAGAAGGAGATCAAGGTCACTAGAAGGAGAACAAGTGTCAAAACCAGAACTGGAAGCAGCCCAAAAGAGCTAAGTTCACCTTGATCTTTAGTTTGGGTTGTTCCTATGTTTGGAGATGTTCTATGTGACCTTTGCAGGATGTTGGAGCCAAGAAATGTCAATCTAGATCAAGTCAAGCTGATCTGATGATTTATGAGTCCAACATCAAAGCTCAAGCATGTGAAATACTGTAGATGTAATAATTAAGAGAAGGTATGTTTCTAGACTTAGTACATTGGTTTTTGTGTACTAATATACTTGTCTAAGTGTTAGAAACAGAAGGAAGAAGAAAAGGAAAGAGGTGCAAATGGCTTGGCTATGTACAGCCAAGACTCAGCTCAGTCTGGCACACCGGACTGTCCGGTGGTGCACCGGACAGTGTCCGGTGCGACAGGTTGAACTTCGGTGAACAGGCCGCTCTCGGGAGGAGTCTGGCGACGTACGACTATAATTCACCGGACTGTCCGGTGGTGCACCGGACTGTCCGGTGAGCCAACGGTCGGCTTGGGCAACGGTCGGCCGCGTGATCTGCGCATGACACGTGGCCGAGCCAACGTCAAATTGGGGTACCGGACTGTCCGGTGTGCACCGGACAGTGTCCGGTGCGCCAACGGCTCCAGGACTGCAACGATCGACTGCTTCATTTATGGAAGGAAATCAGGCACCAGACAGTGTCCGGTGCGCCACCCGACAGAAAGAAAGTATTGCTTTCCAAATGGGATTCCAACGGCTCCTAGGCCCCTTGTGCCTATAAAAGGGACCCCTAGGCGCCTCAAGCTATATAGAAGCGCAGCCAACAAGTATAGACATCACCGAATCAATTCTCACTCTCCCTCTTGTGTGTAACTCTATAGTTTGTGTAGAAGGCACAGCTATAAGCCTTTAGAGAGAGGAGAAGTGCTGCTAAGAGCTAGAGCAAGGTCTTGAGCGTATCGTTACTCTACCGAGGTGCTGCCGAGAAGTTTGTAAGCAGCCACGGTGTTGTTGTAACCCAACTCAATAGTGAAAGGCTCTATCTGTCATACTGACAAATCTGAGCAAACAGAGGAAGGAGTTGAAATAGACTCCAAGCCCAGGTGTGGCTAACTCCAACGAGGACTAGGCAAGCATTTCAGGCTTGGCCGAACCTCGGGATAAATCCTTGCGTCTGTGTGCTCTATTCTGTATTGTATCCTGACTCTCTGTCTTACTCACTTTTATATCTGCACTTCAACACTTATCTGTGGTATAAGCTTTATTTGGAGTACAGGACATATTGAGACAGGATCTCCGATTCCGCTGCAACCTACTCGAAGGATCTTCTCATTCCACTGCGTACGAAGTCTTCGAGTAGAGTAAGAATTTCTAGTTATAAATTGATAAGTTTTATTCGCCTATTCACTGTAAAGCCCAAAATCGGTAGAAATAATAATAATAATGAAATTGTCTACCAATAATAATTTTCTTCCTCACAAAGTAAAACTCTCAAAAAAAATCTAAATAAAAATTTATTTATCCCTTTGGCAATACAATATGTTCTCTTAAGGATCTTATACACTGGAATTATCTTTCTTAAACTACATATTTTGTGGATACACATTAAGAAAACATTTGCATAAAAAGAGATGGTAAAAAAATAAATATCATAAGGTGTATTGTGCAAACTGGATTTCTTTTATTTTGCATCAAAATTTAAATTCAAACTCAGATTTGAACTTGAAATTAAATAGAAATGCAAAATAGAAAAAAGGAAATAGTAAGAAAACTCGCACATGGGCTAATTTTGGCCTGCTCGGCCCACCTCTGTTTTATCCAGCCGGCCCACCTTACCCCCCCTCGCGCGCGCTCACTTCTCCTGCCGACATGTGGGCTCCACTGCTCATTCTCACTTGCGCTGGACGCTCTGGCACCTGGGACGCTGGCGCGTGGGGCAAGCCTGTCAGATTCATCCTCGCCCAGCCGCCAGCTACCCGCCGAACTCCGCGCGCGGGGTGGAAAACAGATCCCTGTAACAAAACTCCGAGATCCTTGGCTACTACCCACGCCAGCCGTTTCGCTCGCACCTTCAGCCTATAAAAGTTTGGTCCGCGCTCCATCTCCCATCATCCATAGTTCGTAGGACCCTCGCCCTTACCGAGAATCTGGTGAGTGAGAGAGAGATGAGGAACTGAGAGGATGCCGCCGTGGGGATAAATCGTCTACTGCAGCGAGGGACCGTAGATGACCGACGGGACCTGAATTTGGGGAACCCTGACATCCGGGGGCCGCCATAGGCGCTGGCGGAAGGAGGCTGGTGATCCGCCATCACGGGCCTGCGATGGCGTCGATGCTGCGACCTTTGTGTGTGGTCTGTGTACTTCGCCGGAGCATGCAGATGGAGTCCGTGCCCTCGTCATGCTCGATTGAGGGCTGGGGCACCGCGAATTGCTCACCGGAGTAATTTGCATCCGCCGAATACCACACCTCACCGTGGCCAGACCACCACGCTACTGTCCTCCGGTAAGAAATTCCCCCCTCACATTCGTCGTAGCTCCAATTAGGGTTTGCGTCTACCCTATGCCGCGGGGAAACGTCGGGGCGCCAGGGTGAGGAATCGCCGGCGTGCCCCGCCGCGAGGACTTGCGTCGCCGCCGTGGTCAGAATCGAGTGAGAGAGAGAGGTGCACGACCATAGATTTTGGAGTGTGCGGCTGAGATCGAATCAAGGATACCCCTTTGTCTGATAGAACCTTACCCGTAGATCTTGGATCCAACGATCCCTGGCACACACAGATTTCCTCAACGGTAGAATCTAATCATGGCCGCAGGACTCGGATCCGATGGCTCTGAAACGCAGATACCCCTTCGCGATGTAATAATTTCTTAAGAGCCCCTATGTTTTACCTAAATACAACCCGCGGTCCTCGGGCCTGTTTCCCTGAGTCTCGGGAACATTTACAGAATACCCCCTGCCTTTCTCGGTTTTAATGCGCCCAGTCCAGAAAACTCGAAAAACCAGAGAAACTAAATAGAAAATAGATTTTAATATATAAATAAGTGCTAGAACTTGTAAAATTCATAGAAATTCCATTTTTGGTCCAAATTGAACCATTCTAGTTTCTAAAATTTTGTAATAATATTCTTCATCATTTAGTGCCTCTGTTTTGTCATGAAAACAATTAGAAATTTAATCTCTCATTTAATCCATTTTAAACACATAAAACCTTTGAAAATTCATAACTTAAAATCTACAACTCCAAAATTAATAATTCTTTTTCCTGTGATCTTATTTTAATATGTAGATTATTAATATGTATTTTGCATATATGTTTGGTGTAATGTTAATTTTGCCTATACCCTGTATGTTTGTATTGCTACGACTAGCAGTGAGGTCACGAGTCATCTGAAGATCATCCTGGTACCTGGATTCTCAAGGCCCAGGCAAGTTGTGCCCTTGATCACTTCTTTTTACCCAGCCATGTTCTGATTAATCATAATGATCTGCATAGGTTAATTTTGATGGGACCCAATAGGTTACCTAGTTTGATTATCTTTATACCTTGTTCACCACTAAATTTCTGGGTAGAACTTGCTAGTGCTTTATGTGGTTTTGGGTATGAAGATACATTATTCATGATCATATTTTTATTATCTGTTTATTATTACTGTTCATGATAAGATCATTATGTTAATTGGAACATGGAGCGACCACCCGGGAAAACAGTGCTACCACAAGGGTGGTATGGGACGCCCTTGGCTGATTAATTAGGAAAGCTAGTGGAAGACTACCTTACCCGAAAGGGGCAAGGGCAGTAGGGGAGAGGTCAGTGTAGGGAGGCCCTCGGGAGGATTTTGCTGCGATGGCGGTCCTGCAAGGGATTCCTGCACTGGATCTTCCTATAAACTGTAGCGGGTTTTCTGAAGCTAGTGGAACTTTGTAAAGGCCTCGTAGTGTTACCCTGCCTCGCCTCCTCGGTAGAGGTGTATGGGAAGTCGCGATCCCTTGGCAGATGGGTAACATGACTTGTGGGTAAAGATGCGCAACCTCTGCAGAGTGTAAAACTGGTATACTAGCCGTGCTCACGGTCATGAGCAGCTCGGACCCTCACATGATTAAATTATGGAACTTAAACTCAATTTGTCATATGCATTGCATCGCAGGTGAAGTTGTTACTTTTGTTCTACTATTTAACTGGGTTGGTATTTACTTATACTTAGTAACTGCTAATAAAATTTTGACCAACTTTAAAAGCAATGCTCAGCTCTAACCATCTTCTTTGGTAAGCCTTACACTTCACGTGAGCTCCCACCTTTGGCGAGTTCATGCACATTATTCCCCACAACTTGTTGAGCGATGAACGTATGTGAGCTCACTCTTGCTGTCTCACATACACCACAGGTCAAGAGCAGGTACCGCAGGATGATGCTCATGGAGGATGCCGTGATGTGTTCGTGAGAGGTCTAGGTCGTCGTCTCCCAGTCAACTTTTGGGTTGCTGGACCGTTGTCTCCTTATAATGTAACTACTTATTTTGTATAGAACTCCTGTTATGTATAAAGATGTGACATTCGATCCTGTGCCACTATACATCATATGTATGAGACTTGGTCCCAGCATACCTGGTGTTTATGTTAACCCCGGGTTTTGGATCCCTAAAATCCGGGTGTTACAGAAGTGGTATCAGAGGAATGTTGACTGTAGGACGAAACCTAGATAGAACTGGACAATCATTACTTACTTACCTTTGCTACTCTGATTCTTATCTAAACTTTTCTTAATCTTTTCTCATCTATTTCCGCTTTACTCTGATTATTCTTACCTTTTCTTTCTGAAGACAAATGTGGATTTCACACTTTGAAACCCTGTGCCTAAAGTGACCTTTAGGAATAGGAGACCTAATCCTAGGAACAAAAGCAAAACTAATTTTGTAAATATTTATATGCTTGAATGTTTGTTCTTATGATATTTGTCTGATTTGGATTTTTGATTGAGTGTGATGGGTTGTGGAGTAATGTCCACAATTACATCTGCATATACATAATGCTTATAAAACTAACTAGACAACTAGATTATCCCTCATTAAAGTATCTAGCCTAACAATATTCATCTCAACTTAAGAGATTCTATCCTACACTCATAGATCTATCTTATCTCAAAAGGTCTTAACTTATCCTAATGTATATAGATCCATCTTATCTTGAAAAGATTTTATCTCATCTTAATAGACCTAACTGACCTCGAAAGATTCTATCTTATCTTATGGATTCATCTTGCCCTAAATTGAATATTTATCCCACTCTAGAATAACAACCATGATCTAATTAAAATTAATGAGATTCTATCTAGTCTAATCTAGTTATACCAATCTAACCTAAAATTGGTGCCCCAGACTAACTTTACCATATACAACCACCTAACCATATGCAACTACCTTACCCATCAGATAGTTGCATAACCCCTCTGTTTTAACCTAACAGAGATTTTTAACATATCCTGATAAAATATATCCTACCCAGGAAGATCTATCTAACTTTAACTAGTCTCATCTAGCCATATCCAATCTAACCTAGATCTGATCAAATCTAAAGTGACTTATCAGACAAGTTAGATAATATTGGTGAAATAGTTTAGACTCTACCCCTATAGAACAAGTCTTAACTTAGTTCACCCTGCACTAAATTAAGAATGACAGATCGACTTGGCCATATGCAACTACCTTAACCATCTGATAGTTGCATAACCCCTCAATTTTAACCTAGCAAGAGATTCTGTCTTATCATAACATATTTAACATATCTTAATAATACATATTCTACTCTGGTGGATCTATCTAACCTAAACTAGTCTAACCTAGTCATATCCAACCTAATCTAGATTTTATCTAATCTATTATGATCTAATCTAGTGTGAGTTACTTGATGCTGATAGAAAGGATAAGGCCATACTCCTAAATTACTTAAACCTAATTTGGAGACTTATATCAACTTGGCCATACCCAACAACTTGACCTAAATAACAAGTTACATAACAACCCAACCAATAGAGTAATGATGGATTGCATAGTCTATCAACCCCTACCTAAAGCAAACTTGTAACCTACATCATGTAGTCTATCTCATCCATACCTATATTAACCATATTCCCCAGCCAATAATATACACTAACTCCTAATCAGTGAGACAAGACCGAAGAAGATGATCAACTTCATCAAGGAAGGATGAGCACCAACTCAAGTCTTCAAGGATCAAGTGAGGTCACCAAGATGAGTCAAGGTCCACAATATTGGATGGAGTCTTCCTTTACCCCATTCTTTCTTGCCCAAACCTATATAGGCTTTAAAAGATATCCTTTATCCTGCATAATAAAGTGTCTATAACCAAATATACCTATGCTCTCCTAATAACTAACAAAAAAAAGGGGGACTCTTGATTTTTGAACTAACTAGAAACTGAAATCTAGACTACAAGCTAAATTTGTTGTATCATGTTCCTTACAAATCTCGAGGACGAGATTATTTTTAAGGGGGGTAGGATTTGTAAAGCCCAAAATCGGTAGAAATAATAATAATAATGAAATTGTCTACCAATAATAATTTTCTTCCTCACAAAGTAAAACTCTCAAAAAAAATCTAAATAAAAATTTATTTATCCCTTTGGCAATACAATATGTTCTCTTAAGGATCTTATACACTGGAATTATCTTTCTTAAACTACATATTTTGTGGATACACATTAAGAAAACATTTGCATAAAAAGAGATGGTAAAAAAATAAATATCATAAGGTGTATTGTGCAAACTGGATTTCTTTTATTTTGCATCAAAATTTAAATTCAAACTCAGATTTGAACTTGAAATTAAATAGAAATGCAAAATAGAAAAAAGGAAATAGTAAGAAAACTCGCACATGGGCTAATTTTGGCCTGCTCGGCCCACCTCTGTTTTATCCAGCCGGCCCACCTTACCCCCCCTCGCGCGCGCTCACTTCTCCTGCCGACATGTGGGCTCCACTGCTCATTCTCACTTGCGCTGGACGCTCTGGCACCTGGGACGCTGGCGCGTGGGGCAAGCCTGTCAGATTCATCCTCGCCCAGCCGCCAGCTACCCGCCGAACTCCGCGCGCGGGGTGGAAAACAGATCCCTGTAACAAAACTCCGAGATCCTTGGCTACTACCCGCGCCAGCCGTTTCGCTCGCACCTTCAGCCTATAAAAGTTTGGTCCGCGCTCCATCTCCCATCATCCATAGTTCGTAGGACCCTCGCCCTTACCGAGAATCTGGTGAGTGAGAGAGAGATGAGGAACTGAGAGGATGCCGCCGTGGGGATAAATCGTCTACTGCAGCGAGGGACCGTAGATGACCGACGGGACCTGAATTTGGGGAACCCTGACATCCGGGGGCCGCCATAGGCGCTGGCGGAAGGAGGCTGGTGATCCGCCATCACGGGCCTGCGATGGCGTCGATGCTGCGACCTTTGTGTGTGGTCTGTGTACTTCGCCGGAGCATGCAGATGGAGTCCGTGCCCTCGTCATGCTCGATTGAGGGCTGGGGCACCGCGAATTGCTCACCGGAGTAATTTGCATCCGCCGAATACCACACCTCACCGTGGCCAGACCACCACGCTACTGTCCTCCGGTAAGAAATTCCCCCCTCACATTCGTCGTAGCTCCAATTAGGGTTTGCGTCTACCCTATGCCGTGGGGAAACGTCGGGGCGCCAGGGTGAGGAATCGCCGGCGTGCCCCGCCGCGAGGACTTGCGTCGCCGCCGTGGTCAGAATCGAGTGAGAGAGAGAGGTGCACGACCATAGATTTTGGAGTGTGCGGCTGAGATCGAATCAAGGATACCCCTTTGTCTGATAGAACCTTACCCGTAGATCTTGGATCCAACGATCCCTGGCACACACAGATTTCCTCAACGGTAGAATCTAATCATAGCCGCAGGACTCGGATCCGATGGCTCTGAAACGCAGATACCCCTTCGCGATGTAATAATTTCTTAAGAGCCCCTATGTTTTACCTAAATACAACCCGCGGTCCTCGGGCCTGTTTCCCTGAGTCTCGGGAACATTTACAGAATACCCCCTGCCTTTCTCGGTTTTAATGCGCCCAGTCCAGAAAACTCGAAAAACCAGAGAAACTAAATAGAAAATAGATTTTAATATATAAATAAGTGCTAGAACTTGTAAAATTCATAGAAATTCCATTTTTGGTCCAAATTGAACCATTCCAGTTTCTAAAATTTTGTAATAATATTCTTCATCATTTAGTGCCTCTGTTTTGTCATGAAAACAATTAGAAATTTAATCTCTCATTTAATCCATTTTAAACACATAAAACCTTTGAAAATTCATAACTTAAAATCTACAACTCCAAAATTAATAATTCTTTTTCCTGTGATCTTATTTTAATATGTAGATTATTAATATGTATTTTGCATATATGTTTGGTGTAATGTTAATTTTGCCTATACCCTGTATGTTTGTATTGCTACGACTAGCAGTGAGGTCACGAGTCATCTGAAGATCATCCTGGTACCTGGATTCTCAAGGCCCAGGCAAGTTGTGCCCTTGATCACTTCTTTTTACCCAGCCATGTTCTGATTAATCATAATGATCTGCATAGGTTAATTTTGATGGGACCCAATAGGTTACCTAGTTTGATTATCTTTATACCTTGTTCACCACTAAATTTCTGGGTAGAACTTGCTAGTGCTTTATGTGGTTTTGGGTATGAAGATACATTATTCATGATCATATTTTTATTATCTGTTTATTATTACTGTTCATGATAAGATCATTATGTTAATTGGAACATGGAGCGACCACCCGGGAAAACAGTGCTACCACAAGGGTGGTATGGGACGCCCTTGGCTGATTAATTAGGAAAGCTAGTGGAAGACTACCTTACCCGAAAGGGGCAAGGGCAGTAGGGGAGAGGTCAGTGTAGGGAGGCCCTCGGGAGGATTTTGCTGCGATGGCGGTCCTGCAAGGGATTCCTGCACTGGATCTTCCTATAAACTGTAGCGGGTTTTCTGAAGCTAGTGGAACTTTGTAAAGGCCTCGTAGTGTTACCCTGCCTCGCCTCCTCGGTAGAGGTGTATGGGAAGTCACGATCCCTTGGCAGATGGGTAACATGACTTGTGGGTAAAGATGCGCAACCTCTGCAGAGTGTAAAACTGGTATACTAGCCGTGCTCACGGTCATGAGCAGCTCGGACCCTCACATGATTAAATTATGGAACTTAAACTCAATTTGTCATATGCATTGCATCGCAGGTGAAGTTGTTACTTTTGTTCTACTATTTAACTGGGTTGGTATTTACTTATACTTAGTAACTGCTAATAAAATTTTGACCAACTTTAAAAGCAATGCTCAGCTCTAACCATCTTCTTTGGTAAGCCTTACACTTCACGTGAGCTCCCACCTTTGGCGAGTTCATGCACATTATTCCCCACAACTTGTTGAGCGATGAACGTATGTGAGCTCACTCTTGCTGTCTCACATACACCACAGGTCAAGAGCAGGTACCGCAGGATGATGCTCATGGAGGATGCCGTGATGTGTTCGTGAGAGGTCTAGGTCGTCGTCTCCCAGTCAACTTTTGGGTTGCTGGACCGTTGTCTCCTTATAATGTAACTACTTATTTTGTATAGAACTCCTGTTATGTATAAAGATGTGACATTCGATCCTGTGCCACTATACATCATATGTATGAGACTTGGTCCCAGCATACCTGGTGTTTATGTTAACCCCGGGTTTTGGATCCCTAAAATCCGGGTGTTACATTCACCCCCCCTATAGGCGACATCCAGATCCTGTTCCCGGGTCAAAGGGAACTTTCAAGATCCCTCTGAGCAACAACCTGGTGAAGGCAAGTGTCCTCAGACCTATCATGTCCTACTTTAGTTTATAATTCACTATCTTGCATTACATTATTGAAACTTAAGGATTGACTAGTCAGTATTTACCTTACCCTTGTTTACCTTTTTAGGTTAATCATGGTTAGCTTATGCCATTGCTTTAACTTAATCAATGAACATGATGTGATTATTTATGATACGATGATATTATCCCGACGAGGTTCTTGTGATTAATTTAGGGGACTCAGGCTGTTTCCTAAGTGCCTCTCCGTAAGGACCTGTTTGGAGAGTGACAACCCGGGATAATAGTGCAGCCATGAGGGTGGAATGGGACGCCCTTAGCTAATTAATTAGAGGAACTAGAGGAGTAGTTGGCTTCATCGTAGGGCCGTCATTGGGGTCCGGGCATAGTACTTGCTCTGCCAAGGCTGGTTGCAGAGGTTCTTGATTTGGTTTTGTTAGTCACCCTTCCTTTGGGGAGATGTACTATGTTTATCAAACTGGAGAAACCTAACGGGCGACTATGACCTCTGGGGAATCTTTGTAAAGGCTATGTAGTGAGACCCTACTAGGTCACCTTGGTAGTGATCAATGGGGAGGCTAGAACCCTAGGCAGAAAGGGAATCACAACTTATGGGTAAAGTGTGCGACCTATGCAGAGTGTTAGAAACTGATATATCAGCCGTGCTCACGGTTATGAGCGGCCTTAGGATCCTCTTTGATTAGAAGAACTTTGGTTACTTTTATCATGATGGTTAGCAATGATGGTTATAATTTTTATCTCTGGTATTTTCTCTTGGAGGGAGTGCCTCTGGGTAATAACTAGGTTTATTACTAAAACTTGGCTCTACTTGTAGTAATAAAACTTGACCAACTAAAAGCAACTGCTTAACCTTAACTCCACATACAGCTAGTCCACTTTAGCCAAACGGGACATTTGCTGAGTACGTTGATATGTACTCACCCTTGCTTTACAAACCACCCACCCCAGGTTGTCCCCAATGTACTCAGTGCTCAGGAGGAGATGCTGGCAACATGGAGGACTTGAGAAGTTCTAGGACTACAATGAGTTCTAGTTTATTTTAGTGGCAACCCTCAGTCAGCTGCCTGTGTAGGCTTATCTTCTACGTTTCGATTCTCCGCACTTTGATATTAATGTTGAACACTATGGATATGTATTAGACTTTGTGGATGTCACAGACATCTTGATGTAATTAAAGTACCTTTCCGCTATTTATTTCAAGCATTGTGTGATGATGTCCAATTATGTAAGCGCTGTGTACGTGAGTTCCGATCCTAGAACGTACATGGTTCGCATTCGGTTTACCTTCCAAAACCGGGTGTGACACCCCCAAATTCAGGGTGTTACAGTACAGTCATTCTGAAGTTTACTTCAGGAAAGACAATGCTAATGAAGAACGTGCAACATGTCCCCTCCATCAAAAAGAATATTGTTAGTGGCTCACTTCTATGTCGAGATGGCTATAAACTTGTGTTTGAATCTAATAAATGTATACTGTCAAAGTATGGGACATTTGTTGGAAAAGGCTATGACAGTGGAGGCTTGTTCCGCTTATCTTTGCATGATGTGTGTAATAAGTTTGTGAACAATGTTATTTTGAATGAGTCGTATATTTGGCATTTACGACTTTGTCACATCAATTTTGGTTGTGTGTCACGGTCAGCAAATTTAAATTTAATCCTGAAATTTAATTTAGTCAAAGGTTCTAAGTGCCCATGCCCTTGGGCTCGACTAGTCAGCCCGCCTTCCCTCCCCAGTCGCTGACCTCCATGGCTCGCCTGTCAGCGCTTGCTCGCACCCGCGCTCGCGCTCACGCTCAGATCAAATCTCGACCATTGATCTGTGATCGAGAAGTTAGAAGAGTCAAGAGAAGGGTTGTCCGCTAGCGTACTGGTGGGGCACCAGTGGCTCACCGGACAGTCCGATGCACCAAGTCTGGATGGTCCGGTGCGCCATCTTTAGAAGCTCCAACAACTACCTCTAAGGGCTAGTACACGTGGCTTGTCCGGTGCACCACTGGATAGTCTGGTGCATCTGTCCGGTGTGCCGCATAAAGATCTAGAATTGTTTTCTAAAGGATAGTTTTTGTTGAGGCTCTAAAAATGCCACATCACCCGACCATTTGGAGGTGTGGGAGCCCAAGCAACATATCAAGGAAGTTCATACACATTTCCAAGTGCTCCAACACCCAAGTGCTTAATAGAATCACTCGATGATTAATGTAGGTGCTTTGCGAAGTGCTTAGGTTCGTTAGACCGTATTAGCGCTTGCTCTATATTTGTTCCTAGTTGTGTGAGTGAGGTTAGACAACCCACAAACTCCTCGGCTCTTGCGTGAGCCGTTGTAATATTGTACCGAGTGGGGTGAGAGTCTTGCAAGACCATATCAACCGCGTTTATGATACGGCCGCCACCGTGTACCGGAGGGAACGAGGCCGCAATGTTTATCCTGAAAGCTCGATAGTGAAGACGGCGGGGAGCGTCCGAGAGGAGCCGGAAGCGAAGCACCACTTGCGCGCAAAGAAGGCACGTGGCTCTATATGAACTTACTCGTCCGTGGTGCTTGGCCCTCACGTGGGTTACCTTTTGTATAGGGACATTAACGAAGATTAGTCGGGACCTTGCGTGATTTCTAAATACCTCGGTGAAAATACCAACATCGTCCACGGAAGTTTGCATCTCTACCTTTATTTTTTTAACTTTCAAGTTCTAATTCACCGTCTCTCTTGGACGTCTCAATTCCTTTCAAACAAAAAGAAACCGTTCACTCTGTACCTTTTATCACATCGAGGACATGGACTCGTGTAGAAGAGATCAACGAACACGATAGAGGACTAGGCCCTAAATTAGCATAGCACTTCCTCTACATCTCTCTTGGCTCATTCTGATTGTAAGAACACCCTCAATCGAGCATTTCTAGCAAAAAAAACACAAAATTATTAGACATATGGGCCCTGTTCGGCTGGCTGCAAGCCGGCACTGTTGCAGCTGTTTGGACTGCTGTAGCTGCAATCCATAGAGAGAAAAATACTGTAGAAGCCGCAGCCGCAGCCGTAGCCGCAGCAAGCCGCAGCGAACAAGCTGATGGCTCAAAGGACCGAAACAGGATAAATTGCTCGTGTGTTTGAGTGTTTTATGGTGCTCAAATCACTGGAGGTGCACATGCCGAGCCACGTCGAACAACCTTATGCTTGTCGTGGTTATGAACACACGTCAACAAAATTAGTATAATAAAATTAAATAATTGATGACTAGTTATAGAGAGAAAAATTTTAATATATTTATGATACCTTTTTTGTATGTTGATAGATAAAAAAACTGCAAAAACAAATATATATATATATATATATATATATTAAGATTAAAATGGATATGAAGGGGAATATATTTTTAATAAAATTTTAGCCGATAAGAAAAGCATGATAATTTAAATATCTATTTATATTTTCGCCTCTGTGCTCGTGGTCCCCAGCATGGGAAACGTGAACCACCCGAGACAAGAAAAAACTGAACACAGCGAGTATTGAGTATATAATAAATAAAAAGAAAAGAAAAAGAAATACCGTGGCGCAGAGAGGAGAGAGATAATCGGGTCTCGTCCGTGTCCGTCCAGATCCACCACACAGCAGCGCACCAGCCAGCCACAGCCACACCACAAATCCAACACCGCAATCGCCTCCCCCTATTTAATGCCATCCCGCTTCCTCCGTTCTTCCCAAACCAAACCCAGCTCAGGCACAACCCCAACGCACCGCCGCCGCTCGCCTGGCCTCACCTCGCCGGAGAAGAGTTATAAGACAGGAGAACCCCGTCCCCGGGGCGCAGGCCTCGGCAGCTTCCGTGACCCACCGCCCAATCCTGCCACAGCTGCCCTCCCTCCTCCCCTCTGGGCGTGGCCGAGTTGTAGGCATCACGGCTAGCGTTGCAGCCCCCCGGCGCGGCCCCGCAGCTGCGCAGGTGGAGCCCACGGGCACCATCGCCTCCGCTGTCGCGTCCAGCCCCGCTCCGCACGGCGGCCGCGGGGCGCTGCCCTCGGCCGGAGGAAGCCCGTCCGATCTCCTCTTCCTCGCCGGCGGCGGTCGCCTCTGAGCCCTTCCTGTCTCTCACCTTCTTCCTTTCCTAGCAAGTAGTCCCTTCTGCTAACACCCCCGGACCCCGACGAGTTCTCACCCCGAGAGTAACTGACCCACCTACCGGCATGGAGATGAAGCTGACCATCAGGAGGGTGCCCACCGTCGTCTCCAACTACCAGGAGGACGCCGACAAGCCGCGCGCGGGCTGCGGGAGGAACTGCCTCGGCGACTGCTGCCTGCCTGGTGAGCCACCTACCCCCCCAGGCAATTCCTTATTGACGGTCAATCTGACGTCGTTTCCGTCCACAATCCGGTTGAAAATCTTGGTAATATTAACAACTTATTAGTATTTGTATTGGATCCTGTCCCATTTTAAATTGTGCCCCGAAGCCTTGTGCACGATTCGTTTAGAAAATTCTCGGAATTTCTACAGCAAAAGGTGTCGTTTGTGCTCCACAAAGTTGGGGGCCTTTGCAAACTGAACAGCCGAAACAGAGTGTTCAGTTTTTTTTTTTATCTGCACTATTTTGGTTCATGCCTCCGGTTAAAAATTGTTACCATCAGCGGTTTTCGGGTAACAATTAGCTGTTATCCGCCTCGAATTGAGTTGGGTTAAATAAGGATATAATAAACAGATATCTTATGCAACTGTGGATATTTATAATAACTTTTCAGTCTGAACCCCAGGCCATTATAACTAACGCAAGCAAAAACATAGAGCCTTTTGTATTATTATTATGTGCATACTGTATGCCTCACTGGAAATATGGTTTCTTTTTTTGACTTGGTGGAAACCTCACTAAGACATCAGCAATTTAGTATTGTACTTGCTTCACTGGACATGAAAGTAGCAAATTACTCTGCACTTTTATTGGATTAACATTTGCATCTTTGAGCAGCTTCCAAGCTTCCCCTCTACGCGTTCAAGTTGAGTCCGGCAAAGGGCTCACAGGAGGATGCTGCTTCAACCAAGTTACTTGTTGATATCCTCCTTAGTGAGGTAAATAAAACTTTGTGATTTTTGTTGGGACTTCACTTGTGCTAGTTTTAAGTTAGGAGGGGATTGAAGGTGGTTTGGGGGGATTCAATCCCTTGATAGTCAAAATTGAATAGAAGAGGATTTAATCCCCTTCAGTCCCCTGCTTAGGGCTTGTTTGGGACCAAGGGATTTGGAGGGGATTGAAGAGGCTAAAATACCCTTGCTCCCAAGCAAGCCCTTAGTTTTTTCGTACTGTATCAAGGAGTCGGATGAATCTATACCAACGAGGCCTTTAGGATGAAATATATTAGGAATCAATATATCTACATCTAGTCTAGTAAGAAATATGCAAATCAGTTTAAAATATGGGGAAACATATTTGGACCATTCTTTGTAAGTACAGCGTTGAGCAGTGGAAAACCTGGCAAGCACAAACCGAAAGAGCCCTAAGTGCATTTGATCAGTAGCAAATCCATGCATGTATGGCTTGTAAGATGATAGTTGCTGCAAGAATAGTGTTTAATATCTTCAAATATGGACCATTCTTATTTTGATTAATATATACCTTACAATGGCACTAGAACTGGTACTGTGAATCAAAATGTCGAACTCTCATTTTGAATGATATATGGGCGGTTTTACCTTTTGCCCTGTAACACATTCTACAAAAGAAGGAAATTATCGCGAAAGTTCCGCTGAAATATGTGGATATTGCAGTCTACTTCTTATATTTCTCTTTTGAGATTCAGATTCTGAGTTTAGTAATTTGCTTTGCATTCTGGCAGTGGGAGGACAGGATGACTCGAGGCTTATTCCGCTACGATGTTACTGCCTGTGAGACCAAGGTCATTCCTGGCAACCTTGGGTTTGTTGCACAACTCAATGAAGGGCGCCATCTTAAGAAGCGCCCTACTGAGTTTCGTGTGGACCGTGTGCTTCAGCCGTTTGACCCTGCCAAGTTCAATTTCACAAAAGTTGGCCAGGAAGAGGTTCTCTTCCAATTTGAGAATAGTGGTGGTGATGACAGCTATTTCCTGAACAACGCTCCAATCATTGCTGTTGATCGGGCTCCAAATGTTATTGCTATCAATGTACATCTCTCAGTCACACTGGAAATCCAACTTCCATTCTATCTATTCTTGTTTCCATTGATGTTTTTTTTTGCAATGGTTTTTGCAGGTAAGCCCAATTGAATATGGACATGTGCTTCTCATTCCTCGTGTTCTGGACCGCCTGCCTCAGAGGATTGATCCAGAGAGCTTCTTGCTTGCACTGCAAATGGCAGCCGAGGGAGGTAGCCCATACTTCAGGCTTGGTTACAATAGCTTGGGTGCGTTTGCCACCATCAATCACCTCCACTTTCAGGTATTAAACTTTTGATGGTATCTAAATTTACTTCTCACCACAAAATCCCAACCAAACAGGAGCATATTCAGTATTGTGCAGATAGTGTTGTGGTAACTTTTGTTTTAAAAATGTTGCTTAGTACTGAATTATATTATCTTTTCTTCTTTAAAGGCGTACTACTTGTCAGTGCCTTTCCCTGTTGAGAAGGCAGCTACCCACAAGATCCCACTCTCTGAGGACACGAAGAAGAATGGGGTGACCGTGTCCAAGCTGATAAATTATCCTGTGAGAGGCCTGGTATTTGAGGGAGGGAACACCCTGGACGACCTGGCCACTGTGGTTTCTAATGCTTGCATTTGGCTGCAAGACAACAATGTGCCTTACAATGTGCTCATTTCTGACTGTGGCAAGAGGGTTTTCCTGTTCCCCCAGGTAAATTTCTGAGTGTTGTCGCCCCTCTGGACTGAATTGGTGGTGGAATCTCTTTATGGTGTTCTAAAAAAACATCTATCTGTTCAATAATGCAGTGCTACGCAGAGAAGCAGGCTCTGGGTGAAGTGAGCCAGGAGCTGCTGGACACTCAGGTGAACCCAGCTGTGTGGGAGATCAGTGGACACATGGTGCTGAAACGGAGGATGGACTATGAGGAGGCATCTGAAACCTCCGCGTGGAAACTCCTCGCCGAGGTCTCTCTCTCGGAGGAGCGCTTCGAGGAAGTGAAGGCGTACATCTTCAGCGCTGCTGGCCTGGTTCAGTATGATGAGGAAGAAGAGGAAGCCAGCGACGGCGAGGGCCCTACGACCTATGTTCCTGTCAAGGTTACCCCTCTGCCCGTCGCTGAAGGGTGCCTCGTCCTCCCGTGAGTCCGTGGTCGGTTAAATAAAGGGCCGTATATGATTGCGAGCCCTGTGCTCTGCCGCTATTTTCTTCTCGTTTGTGTCTTGCTGCTCTCGTGGTGAACTCGCTACTCCAGTGCTCTGCAATATTAAGCAGAAGCTATTGTATTGTTTGGGTCGTTTGTCAGCTAAATTGAAATGCGATGGACATTTACTAGTATCTGCTCTCTGTTTCTTCTATATACCATGTGTAGGCTCACGCGCCTGTCTCAATTTGAGTGGCTTCGTTTTACATCTGCGTCACTAGAGATCCGAATTTCACTTGACACTTGGTGATGGTTTTACTGATGTGGAGTCATGTGAGAGGATAAATGAAAGGTGATAGTTTTACTAATGCGGTGTAATGTCAAGAGGATATCAAAGTTCGATGTTGGTCGTACTACTATGTAGAAGCACTTGTAGTTGAGCACACAAAATGTCCTCTCGGACGGTCCGTGGTGTGGTGGCACGACACATGGACAGAATCAGTTAGGGTTATGAGTTTCTCTTGAATCAGTTAGGGTTATGAGTTTCTCTTGTGATTTGTTATCTAAAACTGTAGGATTAGCTCTAAAAATAACTGTAGCGGATTTAGACCTCCCATTTATATAGATGAAGGGCTACGACCGATTGAACCTCTCGCAATCGATCAAATCAAGTCTACTTCTCGTTTTTACCTTATTCATTATGAGTAGTTCTAGTTTAGCCCTAGTTTAGCATCCCTTTACCTTAAATCTTCACCTATCTTCGGTTCTATGTCGACTAGAGACGTCTTGGGTGGCCTGCCGACGCCAAGGCACACCTACAACCTCTCCTCCCCGACGGGGTCCCTTCGGGGAGGCGAGATATAGGTCTGCTGCAAAGAAGACCCACTGCGCCATCGCGGACCGTCCGAACCCCGGGCGTGGACCGTTTGGACATATGTAGAGGAGTCACTCCTGCGCCAGGTCACGGACCGTCCGGCCCTAGTGCTCATTGGTCGTCAGACTTGTCGCAAAGGGCCAGACGGTCCGTGACCTGGCGTAGGAGCGACTCCTCTGCGTACGTCCGAACGGTCCGCGCCTAGGATTCGGACGGTCCACGATGGCGCAGAGGGTCTTCTTCGCAGCAGACCTATATCTCGCCTCTTGAAAAAATTGTGTACAAAGAATATAGAGAGGTCTCCTTATTTTATGTGTCCCAATTGCATCATAAAAAAAGAGCATACATAAAATTATGAGATGAATTAAACAAATGGTAAAAAAAAATAATATGCATCATGTTGGAGTTATATGTTTGTGCATTAAATAAAAATAATAAGGATAATCACAATAAGATAATAAATACTAGAAGTGAAATTAAACCCTAAATTGGAAAGTAGGGTTTTAAAAAAAATAAGAAAGAGAGGAAGGTGATATAAATAATATATATAATTATATTCCTAAAATTTGTATTTTTTTAACTTCACAAAAATCATAGAGAATGAATTTGGCACAAGATTTGAATTTAAATCCGAATTTAAACTAGAATTTGGGAATGAATAAAGGAAAAAGAAAATAGAAAGAAAAAGAGAGAAATCTGGCGCTGGGCTGAAACTCTGTCTCGGTCCAACTTGGTTAGCAAGGCGACCCACGAGCGCTGTCGCACGTGTGTGGTCGACCCGCGGGCCCGGCTGAGCAGAACCGCATGCGCGTTTGTATGCGTTTTCCACTGCCATGTGGGCCCGTTCATCCAGACACCGCGGGTCAATAGCAGCTCCGATTTCTTTGGCGTGCGGAACCAGCGACTTCCACTGTTCCTCTTCCTCCCGTGAAGCTCGGCGCGTTTGGTTCCCATCCACCATCCGCGGAGTCCGGCTTCTGGGGCGGAGTGACGGGGTCGATCCGGCATAAAGCCCCATCCTGGCGCGGCTGCCTTGACCCTCTGTAACCTTAGGTCAGTGCCCTCCGTAGCTATTCACCGCCGCCAGGATAGTTCCATTGCCGCCGTGGGCAATTGACACCGGTAGCGCCCCGTGCCAGCAAGGGCCGTTGTGGGTGATCCGTCGTCGTCCCTGGAACCTGTTAGTTGGTGGCACAGTGGGCGTGGTGTCCGGGTTGTCGACGAATTGCTCGTTGGACCTTCTCGACCGTCGTGGTGCCGCCGCGTCTCGTAGGCCGAAGTCTGCGCTGCCATATTCTGGTAAGTCTGTACTCCTCCGTATTCGCGACGCCGTCTTCTTCATTTAGCACTAGTAGAACCGGGGAACGGTACTCGGTATCACTGGTCAGTGGATGTTCGCTGGCACTGCTTTAACCACCGGGCGGCCGCGCCATCGGTCACGGCCGGACTAGGAAGACAACACGAGAGCCGTTCGATCCCTATCGGGTGGCTCAGATTAGATAATGTAAACCGCTCAAGATAGATTGAATAGGAGGCATCAGATGCTGATCGGACGGAGCTGACTGATCGCACCGTTTAAAAATCTCCGCCGTCGGATTGAAATCTAAGGATTCGGGCTGCGTACCGCTTCACGGGCGACGGGATCTAATCTCGTGCGCCCATCTCAGATCGTGCGGCCAGGATAGATCCATACCCCTTCGTGGGTGCAGTTTGTTAAAAAGACCCCGCTAAACCTTGGATTCAACCTGCCGTCCACCTCTGCATTGCCCTGTGTCTTAGTATTTTTAGTCCCGAGACCCCTAGTCTTTCTGAAAATTGATGCCCAGTCCAGAGAAGATTAAAAACAGATAAATAATTATAGAAATTTGTTTTTAACACAAAAACAAATCTAGAAACTTGTAAAATGAGTAGAAAATTTATTTTAGCTCCAAATTGAACCATTCCAATTTCTAAAATTTTGTAATATTATTGTCTATCATTTAGTGCCTCTGTTTTGGCATAAAAACAATAAGAAAATTAATTTCTCATTTAATTCCATTTCAAGCACATTAAACATTTGGAAATCCATAACTTGAAATCTATAACTCCAAATTTAATGATTCCTGTTACTAGGATCTTATTTTAATATGTAGATTTTTATTGTATATTTTATTTATCTGTTTGATGTGATGTTAATTTATGCTATACTATGTATGTATTGTGTTGATGCGAGTAGACGAACAAGCCACTGTGGATTCTGAGGTTCAGCAAGTAGAAGTAGCTGAGCAGGAGCTCATTGAAGGCAAGTTGTGCCCTTGATCACTTACTTTTTCCCAGCCATATTCTTATTAATTATAATGATCTGCATAGGTTAATTTTGATGGGATCCAATAGGTTACCCCAGTTTTGGTTATCTTTATACCTTGTTCACCACTGAAACATTTTTGGGTAGTACCTGCTATTGCTTTATGTGGAATTGGGTATGGAGATACACTATTCATGATTACTCTTTTATTATCTTTTTATTATTACTGTTCATGTTAAGATCATTATGTTAATGGGAACATGGAGCGACCATCCGGGAAAACTGTGCTACCACAAGGGTTTAATGGGACGCCCTTGGCTGATTAACTAGGAAAGCTAGTGGATGACTTCCTTACCTGAAAGGGGCAAGGGCAGTAGGGGAGTGGTCAGTGTAGGGAGATCCTTGGGTTGATTTTGCTGCGATGGCGGTCAGGCGAGAGATTCCTGCACTAGAGTTTCCTATAAACTATAGCGGGATTTCTGAAGCTAGTGGAACTTTGTAAAGGCCTCGTAGTGTTACCCTACCTTGCCTCCTCGGTAGAGGTGTATGGGATTGGCCGTCTCTTGGCAGATGGGTAACATGACTTGTGGGTAAAGATGCGCAACCTCTGTAGAGTGTAAAACTAGTATACTAGCCGTGCTCACGGTCATGAGCAGCTCGGACCCTCACATAATTAATTTATGGAACTTAAATTTAATTGACATTTGCATCGCATTTGGGATTATTTTACTATTACTTTATTTATTATTATTAAGGTTTGGTATTTACTTACACTTAGTAATTGCTAATAAAATTTTGACCAACTTATAAAAGCAATGCTCAGCTTCAGCCTCTATTTTGTTGATCAGCCTTACACTTCACATGAACTCCCACCTGCGGTGAGTTCATGCACATTATTCCCCACGACTTGTTGAGCTATGAATGTATGTAAGCTCACTCTTGCTGTCTCACACCCTCCCACAGGAGAAGAACAGGTGGTCGAAGAGGAGCCACCTAGCACTGAGGCATTCGACTTGATCTAGGTAATGTCTCCCAGTCAGCTTTGTGGCGCCAGGGAATAATATTTAGTTCGCTTTACTTTATCATTTTTTATAAGACTTCCGCTATATAATAAGTACATTTATGATATTTATGACATTTATCTCTATGCACTCTGTTATTATGTGTGTTGTTCTTCCTTGGCGCACATATGAGATGCACCCGGATTTGTCCCTTAAATCCGGGTGTGACAGATTGATAGAATTTCTTACTGCAACTTAGAAAGTGTAACACCTCAAAACCATCAACTAAAAATAGTACATTTAGAATATTAGTAGTAATAATTGTAAAGAATTTTTCTTCAAGTGTTTGATTTTATTTGCCTTTAGAATAATTTTTGTTTTCTCATATTTGATTTATGGTTGTTTCGAAGAATTTTTTATATTGGAAGCCCAATTAATTAATATAAAAACATTGTCCAAAAATTAGTATTTTAGTTGTAAATAATTTTGGTATAATTATTATGATTTTTAGAAATATTTAAATATATGCATATTTTAATGGAAAGAAAAAGAAAAAAAAGAAAAGTCGGCCGAAACCCTAACCGTTTTGGCCCAGTCGGTCCAACAACCGGCCCTGCCACTGCCTCCCCACTTCCCCCACCCCATCACTCTCACTGCACGTGGGCCCGACCGGCCCCGCGGCTCATCTTCCTCGCGCCGCCACCGTCGCGCCCTGCACCGTCCGCACGTCCCGTGCCCCCGGCCGAACCTCCGCCCCGACCCCTCATCTCCCTACACCGTAACAGATGGTCGTTTCCCCTCCCTCCCCCTCCCCATTTCCTCTCCATTATGGAGGCCACCATTGATTGCGTTAATGGCCGCCGACGCTCCATTCACTCCCTCCTCGGCGTCCCTCCCTCTCCCTCTCCCTCCCTATAAAAGCCGATGCCGAGCCCTTCTCTCCCTACAGCCGAGCTCGCCCCACTCCTCTCCCTTGCCAAAACTGAGCTCTCCTCTCCACGCTCTCTCCCTTCTCTCTCTCTCGATGCCATCGCGCCGGAGCCCCACCGTGCCCCCTGTTCGCCACGCCACCCTCGTCCCACCCCCTACGGCCGAGCCTCCCTGCCGTCTCCCCTCTCCCCCATCAAGCTCCCTGCACCACAAGCACTAGCTCAAGGTAGAAGAAAGCCATTTTCCATTTTGGCCCTCCAATTTTCTATAAATTATTCCTATATTTTCTGCAGTACAAATGTATTTAAAAGAAGTCCAAAAATCTTACGTGCTACTCTTCGAAGTAATACGTGTAATTGTGAATCAACCCCGATAATAGTATTTTGGATATGGACATTATTTTTATATTTTGAAAAAATAAATAGGTTATGTCACGATTCTTTAATTTTGTGATGTAGAACTAGAAACGTTTGCGGCTAACTTCATTTTAGTGCATAAAATGATATTATGTTAATAGTGGTTTAAGTATAAGTTTTACCAATATAGAAAATGAAAGAGGTACTAGGCCTCATCTTGTCGGTCAGGTTAAAATATAGATTTTCACTAATCAGGATATAAGTATTCGTACATATATCACTTAATCACTTAAAATTAATAAAATATCTATTCATGTCGAAATAACCATGATTAACTAAAGTCCAAAACTAGTAATTGACATTAATTTTTAGAATAGTAATGTTATGTGATTTATAAATAAATATTTTAGCAATACATATAATTTCTATTTAGAAAGGAAAAGATAAAACCCAAAGGACTATTATTAGTCATAAAGAAGATAATTAATTAGTAATTATTTTTCATAAAATTTGTTAAGTCATTTTATCTATGCTATATTAGATAAAATAGCTTCGTAGTCACATGCTCATATAATTTTCATCAATGATAACTCAAAGTGGAAAATTTAGTGGATTAATAAAATAGTTATGGTTTAGACATTATTTATAAGTATAGTTGCGTGATATGTGATTGTTTATGTAATGTTGAATGTTACCCATGTAATGGTGTATGTTTATTTATTTGGCGTATGTATTCTTTTGTATGTATGATATGCGAATCGATGTTAGAAGCTGACTGTGAGGTAGACGAACCAAACTTGTTCGAGGACGACCCACATGATATGTTCGAGCAAGGCAAGTGGATTCTCCCTCTGCATTTTTATTTGTACCCAAGTAATGCATACAATAATGTTTACTTTTTGGATATTGCATAATTTGATGGGATTTTCCTAAATAGGATTTTCCTAGAATTACCAACCCTATTCCTTGATTACACTGGGATAAATACTATGCTTAGCAATTTGTGCTACCGCTCAACTTGATAATTATGATGTCACTCATTATTGATACTAATGTTCTAGAAATGAAGTTTTTATTATGATGTTAACCCGATGGTTAAACAAGATCATTTTGTATTAAATGGAACATGGAGTGACCACCCAGGATAACCACGAGTGCTATAATGGCTCTGGCTTTGGTAATTAGCTCTATAGACTTAGTGCCTAGCAACCCTACCTGAAAGATGGACAAGAGGGGGTGGCAGTGGTTTGGTGGCAGCTCATGTTAACATGGGGTGGTAGTCTTGGCTAAGTTACCTCGCCCAGAGGGCCATCAATACTGACGTGGAAACCTTAGCGGGTGGCTTTGTACTAAGGATATTTTGTGAAAGCCTCATAGTGGATCCCTAGCCATTCACCTAGGAAGTGTTTACGGGTCTGATCAACCCAGGCTAGATGGGATACATGGCTTGTGGGTAAAGTTCTACCACCTCTGCAGAGTGTAAAACTGACATGTTAGCCGTGCTCACGGTTAAGAGCAACCTGGACCCTCACATGATAATTGAACTTAAAGATGGAAAATAAATTGTGATCCGATGATCCACAAGTGGTTTGCTTATGTGATTTCACTTAAATGTTTTGAGATATAATCATGTACTTATGTTTAATTGAGAATTTTGGGATACACTTACAATTAGTAAGTTAGGTGTTGCTAATAAAATATTGACTAACTAAAATGCTTACCACTTATCCATAGCTTACCTTGTTAACTTTGCATTATTCCTCCCACTTGCTGAGCCCCGACCATAAGTGAGCTCACCCCTTGCTAATATTTTGATCAGAGGGTGATGACAAAGACATTACAGATGACGTTGATGAGTATTGAGTCTAATGATGTGCTAGTCACCTTCCTGTGGAAGAGTGTCCATGTTTAATTCCGCCGTACTTTGATAATGATACTTGTTAAGATACTGTGATCTAGATGATGTAATGAAGTTACTCTACTCTCTTTTATGCCTTTATTGCATTGTCTTTTGATATATACACTTGTGACGTCAACATATGTGTGGAAAATTGGATCCTGGCACACATATGCTATGCATTCTGTTTTGCCCCCAAAACCGGGTGTGACAGAAGTGGTACCACAACCTATGCTGATTCTAGATCGTTAGACTAGTTAGAAATAGAAAGCCTAGTCTGTTCAAAACATGCTTATTTTGCTCTTACAAAATTATTTTATTAATCTTACCTCTTTAAAATTCAACTAAGTTGACATTTTCTCTTGTAGATGGTGTGTACAATCCAAACCACCCGAGTAAATACCAACTACATCCCTCCGCCATGGTAGGCTCCCATCTACCGAGTGGTAGTCGAGGAAGTCCCTGTGGATCTCCATCGCCTTTGTGTGGAGAACAGAGTTGTTCTAGAGGACAGCTCGAAGGAGTTTCTGCCGACGCCCACCCCGTTGGTAGAATCACTAGCCTTTGTAGCTAGATCGTCATCTTCAGCACCGCCAACACCAGTAGTCCAAGCCCCTGCTTCTGGAGGCAATGATCCGGATGGCTCTGGTGACAATGATGAAGACGACGAAGAAGAAGAAAAAGAGGAGAACGTCAATGAGGAAGCCAATGGTGAGCAGCAGGACCATTTCGTGGGGATATGACCTGTCACCGAACATTATACTTCAATGTTCGAGATGGGGCACTTCCCTAACCTGCTGCAGGATGTTCTGCATGCGTTGGAAACCTACGGTTGACCCCTGTATGAGACTAGGTGAGTGTCCAAGCCCCCACGGGCTTGCTACTACATCACTCGCATTCATGTCAGGGTGATGAATGCAGGGGATAGAGGGGATAGAGGGTTCAGGACTCTATCAGCTCATGAGTCTCTAACGCTGCTATCCACCTACACTGCTTCGGTCAGCGATGCTGCTAGGCAAACTCTATGGTCCCTCAGCCACACTTACTAGCAGTAGCTGCACGACATGAAGTACATGCATCTTCCTCTGCGTCTTTGTGGAGAAAGCCAGACCAGCATTATTCCAGGTGGAGCTGGAGAAGATCGCCTCAACACCCTTGTTGGTGTGGTGGCAGGTCTTAACACCGACCTGGACAGTGCTACCCTAGACCTCTCTAGGGTACATTTGGAGCTAGAGGATGCACACTCAAGGATCCCAACATGGAGCAATTTATCGTAGCACAAATGCAGCTTCTACAAGGACTCACTGCTTCTGTGTAACAAATACAACAAAATTAGCAGAACCAACAGAACTAGCAGAACCAGCATCAACAGCAGAATGCACCCCAAGCTAGAGACAAGCACCGGGATTTCATGAGCCACCACTCGCCTACTTTCTCTCATGCGGTTGACCCCTTGGATGCCGATGACTAGCTTAAGGTCATCGGGAAGAAACTGGACATTACCCAGTGCGATGACCGAGAGAAGGTCTTGTACGCCTCGAGAAGATTCGAAGGTGCCACGTCTGACTGGTGGGATGCCTTCACCGCACCACATGCTAATGCTAACACCATAACTTGGCAGGAATTCTAGGTGAACTTCCGTGCTCATCATATTCCCTCAGGAATAATAAAGCTTAAGAAGAAGAAGTTCTTATCCCTCACGCAAGGGAACATGTCTGTTAGTGAGTACCATGATCGCTTCACCCAGCTTTCATGCTACGCCCCAGAAGAAGTGGACACTGACGAGAAGCGCCAAGAACGTTTCTTGGAAGGCTTGATTGGGCCTTTAAACTATCAGCTGCAGAGCTAAGCTTTCCCAACTTCTAGACTTTGCTTAACAAGGCAATTGGCCTTGAAAGTAAAAGAAAAGAATTGTTTGATCATAAGAGAAAATTCCAAGGGCAGTCCAGCAGGAATACCCGTCAGAACAACTCGCAGGGTTCTCAGTTCCACTCTGGAAATCAGAGTGGGAACAACAACTACCAAGTACAACGCTCTAGACAACAAGGTCAAAGGAGCAACCAATATCAAAACCAGCAGAGGAACAACACTTAGATCGGTCAAAGGTCTAGTGGTTATCAACAGAATCATCAAGGAAGCACCATGAACACACTGGCCAAAAACAATAGCACAACTACTCCAGTCCAACCCAATGGCTGTTTCAAGTGTGGCGAACTTGGCCACTATGCTCACAACTGCCTAAGGCGCAATCAACAGACACCCCAGAGGAACAGCAACCAAAGAGCTGATCAGAATACACCTGCTCGTGGATCTGCACAGAACAAGACTCCGCAGAATCAGAGTAAGGGAAGAGTTAATCACGTGACAGCAAAATCAATTCTTGAGGATGCTGACGTGGTGTATGGTATGTTTCTTATTAACTCCATACCTGCATCAGTTTTATTTGATTCTAGAGCATCTCATTCTTTCGTAACAAAGTCATTTGTGGAAAAGCATAATATATTAAACTATCCTTTGAAGAGGAACCTATTAATTCGATCACCAGGAGGTGAACTTAGAGCCACTCACTCATGCCCTCAGACTAAGATTGAAATTAGAGGCCTAAGCTTTCTAGTAGAGCTGATAATCTTGGAATCGAGTGGAATCGATGTGATACTTAGAGTAGACTACTTAACCAAGTATGATGGGGTAATATCTTGTGCTAAGAGGATGGTTACATTAGCCAGTCCACAAGGAGAAAGAATTGAAGTCAATGTTGGTATGCCAGCAACAGTAGAAGCCATGGTAAATCAATTGGAGGAGAAATCTTTGGAACACATCAGAATAGTGTGTGAATACCCAGACATATTTCTGGAAGAATTACCAGGTATGCCACCTAATCATGATATAGAGTTTTCTATTGAATTATTACCCGGAACTGCACTGATTCCAAAAAGAGCTTACCGAATGGATGTCAAAGATTTAATTGAACTGAAGAAACAAATAGAATAATTACTAGAAAAAGGTTTTATTTGCCCCAGTTTGTCTCCATGGGGAGCCCCAATTCTATTTGTGAACAAGAAAGATGGTTCAAGGAGAATGTGTGTCGACTATAGAAGCTTGAACAAAGTAATAATTAAGAACAAATACTCGTTACCTCGGATTGAAGATTTGTTTGATCATATGAGAGGAGCTAAAGTATTCTAAAAAATATATCTAAGATCAGGCTATTATCAGTTGAAGATTCAAACTGAAGATGTACCTAAGACAACCTTCACTACAAGATATGGACTATATGAGTTTTTGGTTATGTCATTTGGATACCAATGCACCAGCTTACTTTATGAACTTGATGAATACAATATTAATGGAATATCTTGACCAGTTTGTTGTGGTATTCATTGATGACATACTTGTATACTCTCAGAATGAAGAAGCACATAAAGATCATATGAGATTAGTTCTACAGAAGCTTCGTGACAATCAGTTGTATGCGAAATTTTCAAAGTGTGATTTTTGGCTGAAGAAAGTCGCTTTCCTAGGTCATATTATCACCGATGGAGGAATCAAGGTAGACCCTAATAAAACAAATGAAATACTAAATTGGAAACAACCCATAGATGTGTCCAAGATCAGGAGTTTTCTTGGATTAGCAGGATACTACAAAAGATTTATTGGAGTCTTCTCCAAAATAGTGAATCCCCTTACTTCACTGTTGGAGAAAGGTAAAGAGTTTAAGTGGGATAAAGCATGTGTCACACTCGGTTTTGGAAGGTAAACCGAATGCGAACCATGTACGTGCTAGGATCAGAAACTCATGTACACAGCGATTACATAATTGGACATCATCACACAATGCTCAAAGTAAATAGCGGAAAGGTACTTTATTACAATAAGATGTCTAAGACATCCACCGAGTCTAATACATAATCATAGTCATTAACATTAATATCAAATTGCGGAATACGAAACATAGAAGATAGGCCTACACAGCAGTTGATTGGGGGTTTGCCACTAAGAAAAACTAGAACTCGTCGTAGTCCTAGAACTCCTCAAAGTCCTCCATGTTGCCAGCATCACCTCCTGAGCACTGAGTACAGTGGGGACAACCTGGGGTGGGGGTGGTTTGTAAGGCAAGGGTGAGTACACATCAATGTACTCAACAAATGTCCCATTTGGCTAAAGTGGACTAGCTGTATGTGGAGTTAAGGTTAAGCAGTTGCTTTTAGTTGGTCAAGTTTTATTACTATAAGTAGAGCCAACTTTTAGTAATAAACCTAGTTATTACCCAGAGGCACTCCCTCCAAGAGGAAATACCAAAGATCAAAATTATACCCATCATTGCTAACCATCATCATAAAAGTAACCCAAGTTCTTCTAATCAAAGAGGATCCCAAGGCCGCTCTTAACCGTGAGCTCGGCTGATATACCAGTTTCTAAAAGGCTACCCACAAGTCGTGATCCCTTTTTGTCTCGGGTCGATCAAACCCTCAAACACTACCAAGGTGAGTCGGCAAGGTTTCACTATGTAGCCTTTTCAAAGACTGCCCTGGTGCATAGCAGCTCCTTAGGTTTCGCCAGTCGTACAAACGCAGTACACCTCCCCAAGGTGGGTGACTAACAAAACCAAATCGAATGAACCTCTGCACCCCCCTTGGCAGAGCGAGCACTACGCCATGGCCCCCATTGACGACCCTCCGGCAAAGCCAGCTACACCCCCAGGTTCATCTAATTAATCAGCTAAGGGCATCCCATTCCACCCTCATGGTTGCACTGTTATCCCAGGTGGTCACTCCACGAATAGGTCCTTACGAAGAGGTACTCAGGAAAAATGGCCTGAGCCCCCTAGATTATCACAATATCATCATCGGGATAACATCATCTTATCATAAATAATCACATCATGTTCATTGATTAAGTTAAAGCAATAGCATAAAGCTAACCATGATAACCCACAAGGTAAACAAGGATAAGGTAAATACAGACTAGTCAACCCTTAGGCTTAAATAATGTAATGCGGGATAGTGAATTATCAAGTATGTAGGACATAATAGGTCAGAGGACACTTGCCTTCACCAGGTTGTTGCTCAAGATGATCTTCAGCAACACACTCAGGAACCACAGACTGCTCGTTGTCTAAATAAAACAATCATGCATTCAATACATTTGGTAAATGACAAATAAACAACACATCAATCATGTACAAACATGGGGACACATCTCAAAAAGAAAAGTATAAACTTAGAAGGAAATTTAAATTATAGGGTGAACTAATTCTCATTTAGTAGTTGATTATTCCGTAAGTGCTGTCCATGATTACATAATCTATTTAATTCCTCTTAATGAGACATAAAAGTTAAACCAGAGATAAATTCATGTAATACACCCTATTAATCTCACAAGATTAAATGTACTTTAACCTCTAGGGTTCTCCTTTTATTTATTTTATTAAATGAAATAATCAATTCCTATACTAATTCATAGTTAGCCATAAAAATTAGAGTGTGCAGATAGTGAATGGAACTAATTTATTTAAACAGAGAATATTCCTATGAACATTTTGCAATTTGAATCACTAAATTTGGAGTTGATATGCAAAAGATATGAAATAAAGAAGTTTGGGAGTTTAAAATATGAAAATAGGTCTAATTCTATAATTATTTAAAAGCCTAGGGTTCAATCTGCAAGGTTACAGGGGCCTGCGCGTGAAAACCAGGGACGACGGGTTGATTCCAACTAAACCGAGGGTCTCTTTAACAAAATCACCGCGCGAAGGGGTATCGGGCTTTCTCAGCCGTCGGATCTGAGATCAACAGTTAAAAACAGATCTGCGGGCGAGCTCGCGGACGCAGGCGCTGGCGCGCACTGACTAGTGGGCCAGGGCGGTCAGTGACCGAGGGCGGGGAGGAAGACTGACTGGTCGGGCCCAGGGCTAGGGGCACAAGCGACTGACCGATGGGTCCGAACGCTTGGCACGCGTGCGCAAAGCGGTATCCCACGATCTCGACCGTGCGATTGGGATCAGATGGTGGAGATAAACACCAGGAGTGGTTAACGGCTGCGACAGGCGCCTCTCCTTCTTGCGGCGGTGAGGTCGGCGGAGTTGGGGTGGGTGCGAGCTACGGCAGTTCCGGGGTCGCCGGATCTAGCCAAAATCGAAGGGGAAGGCGCGGCGAACTCACTGGTGAGGTTGTGGCCACGAGATCGGGGTCAGAGAGGGAAGAATGGTGGAGGGAGGACTCCGAGCGGGCCGGGTAACTCCGGTGAGGGAATCCGGTCATGGGAGGGGGTCTGAGGCGCGCTAAGGCCTGGACTGACTTCAGCAGGGCGATGGGAACACCAGGGACCGACGAGGGGGCACTGGACCAGGCCAATTTGGCCGGCCACCGCGCGGGTGCGGCGGACCGCCACGGTCGACCTCCGGCGAAGCCAAAATTGGCCAATGATGGAGCAAAATTGGGAAAACCGAGCATGGGTGTAACACCCTGAATTTGGGGGTATAAAATTTCTTTGCTCATATTCACAAATTCAGGTGTTACTTCCCTTTTCTCATCCTTCCCCAATCTTTTCTTTCTCATTTCTATAGGAGAAAAGTGGTTATTTTATTTATAATTATAGTCTATTGGCTCAAACTCCAAGGGAGTATGAATTGTTGCATCATGTTGAACCCTAGATTCCACTTTTGTTTGGTGCATAATCCCTAGAAAGTCTAATTTGAATTTGTGGCTTATTTGAATTTGAATCAAATAGAGAAAATAAAAAGAAAAAGAGAAAACAATTCCAGAATAAAAAGAAAAGGAAAAGAAGCCCGCTACCCCCGCCCCCTCGGCCTTTCGGCCCACCAGGCCCATCCCGCGCGCGCGCCCTTCCCCCCCTCCTCTCTCTCTGCCCTGGCGGGCCCGCCTGTCGGCGCGGCCGTCGTCTCCGCGCCCGCCCCTCCTCTCTCTCTGCCCGCGGGCCCCGCCCGTCAGCGCAGCCGCGATCCCCGCCCGCGCGCCCGCTTCCCCCCGCTCTCTCTGCCCTGCCGGTCCCGCCCGTCAGGCAACCGTTCCCCGCGCCCGCTCCCGCTTTCCTCTCTCTCGCTGCTCGCGGGCCCGGGCTGTCAGCCCCGTCGTCTCCGCGTAACCGCCGCCGCGCGTGCCGCGGACTCCGCGCTCCACGTCGCGCGTGGAGCTCGCCCCACCTCGCCTCGGCCACTAGAGCCCCGAACCCCACTCGCCCTCTCCCCCTCCCTCATTTGCGCACCTGCCGACCTCTCTTCCACCTCTCCCTCGCTGCGCGCACGCCAGAGCGCCGCCGCCGTAAACCCCGCCGTTCCGAGCTCGTTTCCCGGCCGCCGTTGGAGCTCCGCCGTGTCCATTGCCACGGTGAGCTCCGCCCCGACGTCCGCAACCCGGAACGCGCTCCAATTTCCCCTTCCCCTCCCTATTTCTCTCTGCCCGCGCTCACCCGCCGTCCTCCGTGCACCCGCCACCGTCGACCCGGGCCGTCGTCGCGCCGTTGCCGCCACCGAGGAGTCTCCGGAGTCCGCTTTGAGGTAAGGAACCTCTCCCGCCCCTATTGACCTTTGTTTTGCTCTCTGCTGCGCTTAATTCCTCGCCGGAGTTGTTTTGCGCCGCCGCCGAGCCACTCCGCCGTGAACCGCCCTCCTCCGGTGCCCCTGCCCCGACCCAGACCCCACCAAAAGGTTCCCCGCGCCCTCCCCAACCTTCCCGGCCACTCAGGTCGCCCCGGGGACCCGCAGGGCCCCCGCGCCCCTCGTCTCCGGCGGGTTCTCCGCCGCGGGACGGGCGCCGCCGCCTCAGCCGGCTGGAGAAGAAGGTAGAAGCCAGCCGCCAGATCTCCACCGTCCATCTTAGATCGGACGGTCCTGTTTCAAATAGCCCGAGTCCAACCTCAGCCGTTCGCCCAAGATCCAACGGCCCAGAGCCGTTTCCCCCACGCCCCGCCTCCCTGCCAACTGGGCCCCGCCTGTCAGCCCGCCCGCGCCCCGCTCTGCCGCTGGGCCCCGCCTGTCAGCCCGCCTGCGCGCTCGTGCTGCCCGCCCGGCCCCGCCTGTCAGCCCCGCGCCCGCGCTGCCCGCCCGGCCCCGCCTGTCAGCCGCCCAAGCCGCCGCGCGCCCGCGCGCCCGCCCGCAGGATCTAATCTTGGCCGTCCGTTTGAGATCCAACGGCCGTAGGAGCCCGATACCCCTTCGCCCGCGCGTTTTCTTAAAGAGACCCCCGGTTTTCTGAAATTTAACCCGCCGTCCCTGGTTTCTCGCAGTTAGGTCCTCGGACCTTTTATTTAATTCAAAATAGGCCCTTAGGGTATATTTTTAACCCTTAAACTTGTAAAATTCATAACTTTGCCATATGAACTCCAAATTAGGTGCTTCAAATTGCAAAATGTTCATAATATTATTATCTATCTGTTTATGCAATGTTTCCCTGCTGTTTCCATGTCCCAATTAATGGTTAATCATTAGGATAGGATTAATGTTATGGGAACCCTATTTGAGATAAATAAAAGATAGTAGACTTTAATAAAAGTTGGAGCACTTAAGTTTATGGACTTAAACACCTAAGTTTAGGAACTTAAAACCAGATAATGATTTAATCCCACCACTGACTTAAACCTGATTAGTGGATAATGACTCACTTTGTATAGTCCTCTACCCCAGACCTAGAGAACACCAGAGTGCCTATCCCTTTACTACTATGAACTTGTGATCTCTTTGCTGCATATGTTTGGTATGTTGCTTTTGTTTGTTATCTTCCCAAGTGCATAGTGTGAATGATTACTTTACGTAGACAACGAGCAGTCTGTGTTTCCCGAGGAAGTTGCAGAGGAAGTCCCTGATCAGCAGTTTGGTGAAGGCAAGTGTCCTCTGACCCATTATGTCCTATTCATTTATAACTTACTACCCCGCATTACTTACTTGAAAACCTAAGGATTGACTAGCTTTACACTTTACTTTATCCTTGATGACCTTATGGGCTATTATGGTTAGCATTCTGCTACTGCCTTAACTTAATCAATGAACATGATGTGAATATTTATGATACTGTTATCCTGATGATGTTGATGATCTTGTGATACTCTAGGGGGCTCAGGCTGTTTCCTGAGTACCTCTCCGTAAGGACCTGTTCGTTGAGAGACCACCCGGGATAACAGTGCAACCATGAGGGTGAAATGGGACGCCCTTAGCTAATTAATTAGAGGAACTAGAGGTGTAGTTGCTTCGCCGTCGTGCCGTCAATGGGGTCCAGGCACAGTGCTTGCTCTGCCGAGGCTGAGTGCCGAGGTTCTTTCGTTTTGCTTTTGTTAGTCACTCTCCTGCGGGGAGGAGTACTGTGTTTATCAAACTAGAGAAACCTAACGGGCAGCTATGATCTCTAGGGAATCTTTGTAAAAGCTACGTAGTGATACCCTGCTGGACCACCTAGGTAGTGGTCAATGGGGATTAGCTCTCCCCGGGCAGAAAGGGAATCATGACTCATGGGTAAAGTGTGCGACCTCTGCAGAGGGTAGTGAAACTGATATATCAGCCGTGCTCACGGTTAAGAGCAGCCTTGGGATCCTCTTTGATTAGAGATACAGATGGTTCGAGATACAAGGATTATGTTATGGTTTTGGTTCGAATATGATGATGTTGTTCCTCGATGAGGAAAAGGTTCATGGGTTGGTTAATGCTAAAATCTGGCTTCTACTAATGATAAATACCTGTCCAACTAAAAGCAACTGCTTGAGCCTAACCCTACATAAAGCTAGTCCACTTCAGCCAAACGGGACATTTGCTGAGTACGTTGATGTGTACTCATCCTTGCTTTACCACAAAACACTAGGTTGTCCGCATTGTAACCACTGCTCAGGAGAAGGCGAAGCCATGGAAGGAGACTTCCAGGAGTTCCAAGACTACGGCGAATTCTAGGTGTGGGTTGGCGGCAACCCCCAGTCAGCTGCCTGTGAAGGCCTTATCTTTACTGCGTTTTGCTAGCACTTTGATTTACCTGTTAAGACGATGACTATGTGGATGTCTATGACTCTGTGATGTAATAAGTTAATACTCTTTTATGTTATTACTCGAGCATTGTGCGATGATGTTCATTTATGTAATCGCTGTGTACGTGAGTTCTGATCCTGGCATGTACATAGTTCGCATTCGGTTTGCCTTCAAAACCGGGTGTGACATAAGTGGTATCAAAGCCGTGCTGACTGTAGGACCGCTGACCTAGAGTAGCACTGGTCGTACTAAGGACTATTGACCTTCCCTCTCACCTTGACCTCTGATGTTACTTCAAAAGTCGGTCGTCTCGACCAACCCTATGTTTTACTACGTATATATATATATACACCATATTATACCTTGTTAAAATTTTTATCTTATTCTGTCCATGGTTTATTCACTTGTCATATTAGTTCTGCTCTTACTCTTATGCTTACGGTGTCTTTTGTAGATGGCTCGTCTTAGACACACTGCACGTAAGTCGGTGATTCCTTTCCTGCCGTCTCGACTTGCGGAGCGTCCTCTGCACCGCACCGTGTCCGGTCAGTCGAGTCACCTAGAGAGACTGCACCACCGCCTGCGTGAGGAGCAGGAACGCCGGCGCCAGCACAGAGAGCATCAGGGCTCTTCCTCCTCATCCCAGCAAGAGGTGGAGTCCGTGAGGCCCCGTTCCTCTGTTGCCCAGCTGGAGGCGCCCCCTGCACCGCCGCGGGACGCCCCGGCTGTTGGAGGAGCTGTTGGAGGAGCTACTGGAGGAGACCCCCGACGATGACTCAGACCACAGCACGGAGTCTTCTGAGCCGCAGGAGGCGGAAGGATGGGTCGCCCGACCCATCACCCGTGACGCCGCTCGCGGTTGTCACTTCCACGACGCACTCGACACCTTGCTGCGCCAGGCTTTTGACCGGCACACCTGGTCGATCGAGTATCGTTGTGTAGTCTACCAGCACAGTCGCGGGAGATACCCGGACCGCTGGGAGGCTACCTGCCTAGTTCACCGACCGGAGGATGACCTCCGGGGTGCGGAGGCCGTTTCGGAGCACTATTCCATCTCCGAGAGGGACACTGCAGAGGCGGCTATGCAGGATGCAGCACGACGTGCACTCTCCCAGTACTGTTCTTTGTTCGGTGGGGTGGCCGACGGTCTTAACCTTCGGTACTACCCCCGCCGCCCTACTGGCAGCACAGAGAGTGTGGTTGTCTCCCCTGTTGGTGAGGCTAACCCTAGGTTGAGCAGCACAGTCAACCTAGTCGTAGTGCTTAACACTGAGCTGGATCACTCTCTGGACGAGCTGAGCAGGGCTCGAACTGAGATTGTGGAGTTGCGTGCTGAGCTGGCAGAGCGCCATCACCAGGAGGGTGGTTCTCCCGCTCCTGTTGGGACTCAGCACCCATACCGCTCGCCGCCACGTGGTCACCACACTTATGGTTCCCCTGCCTGTAAGACCAGGATAGATCTGGATCCTTAGATCGTTAGCGTCGAAGTTTGTAATAATTCTTAAGTCAGATGTCTCAGTCTTAAATAGTTAGTTTAGTTTGCTTATCAGTTGCTTCCAATTAGCTTAGTTTGCTTATCAGTTGCTTGCATGCTTGTTATGATGAACTTGTGCTGGATTCGAATCTTTGTAATGACTGTTGCCAGCCTGTGGGTTTCTCCTGCAGTTTGGCCTAGCTATAATGTTAATAAAGTCAGTTATTTAGTTGGGAAGCCATTTACTTCTACTTTCCTTCTTATCTGAGAAGCTGTGTTGAATCATAATGAGGATCAGTGAAGCTCTTGTTCACTCAGTGTCATGAAGAATTCTATATTCTCTTTTCTTATGCTGGAGGGTTGTAAGATCAACGCTGATGCATGAATGTCTTCCACAGATGTCTGACAACAGGCGCCGATGCAACCGGCGTGCTCAGCAAGAGCAGCATGACTAGCAGGAGGAACAACAGAGGCAGCCTCCCCCACCACCCCCGATGACAGTGGAGCAGATGTTCTTGATGCAGACTCAGGCAGTGCAGGCTATTGGGCAGACTCTGGTAGCCATGCAGCAGGCTCAACAGCAACCTCAACCCCAGTTGCAAGTGCAGATGCCCCAGATGCCACGAGATAAGCGTGGTGAGTTCATGAGGGGGCACCCTCCTACCTTCGCCCATTCTGCCGACCCCATGGATGCAGAAGACTGGCTGCGCGCAGTGGAAAGGGAACTGCGCACCGCCCAATGTGACGACAGGGAGAAGGTTCTGTATGGTCCCCGTCAGCTAAGGGGAGCAGCCTAGTCCTGGTGGGAGTCCTACCTCGCCACACATACTGACCCCGAAGCCATCACCTGGGAAGAATTCAGCGAGAGTTTCCGCAGGTACCATGTGCCGGAGGGATTGATGATCGTGAAGAAGGAGGAGTTTCTGGCTCTGAAGCAGGGACCCCTGTCTGTTAGTGAATACAGAGACAAGTTTCTGCAGCTATCTCGTTATGCACCTGAGGATGTCAACACTGATGCTAAGAGGCAGTACAGGTTCATGAGGGGTTTGGTGGATCCCCTGCATTACCAGCTGATGAATCACACCTTCCCCACCTTCCAGCACCTGATCGATAGGGCAGTTATGACTGAGAAGAAGCGTAAGGATATGGAAGATCGGAAGCGCAAGATGAGTGGACCCCAGACCGGAGGCATCAGCCGTCCACGTTTCTCAGGCAGTTCATCTCAGCAAGGCAGGCCTGGTCACCCACAGGGATATCAGAATCAGAATCAGCGTCCGCATCAGCAGCAGTTTCAGAGGCAGTACCCACAGCAGCAGCAGTATCGTCAGAACAGCCAGCAGGGAGGTAATCAGTATCAGAAGCAGAACAACCAGGCACCTCGCCTTCCTGCCCCAGCAGCAAACCAGAGCAACCAAGCAGCCCCAGCACAAGGAGGAGGCAGAGGATGTTTCCACTGTGGAGAACAAGGCCACTGGGCGATGCAGTGCCCGAAGAAGATGGCACAGCAGCAGACCAACCCCAATGCTCCAACAAGGCAAGGTGTACTGCAGCCGACAGCAGGCAATCGTAACCAAGCGTACAACCGTGGAAAGGTGAACCACTTGGAGGCCGAAGCGATCCAGGATGCACCAGATGTGGCAGTAGGTATGTTCTCAGTCGAATCTCATCCCACGAAAGTGCTATTTGATACTGGTGCAACTCATTCATTTGTCACTGCAACCTGGGTAGAATTGCATAACATCTCAGTAGAGGCAATGATGCCGCCCATGAGGATTAATTCGGTTGGTGGCAAGGTGCAAACAGATAAAATATGCTCAAATATAAGGGTGGAAATAAGGGGGATAGGGTTCCCCAGTGATCTAATAGTAATAGACACCCCTGGGATAGATGTCATTCTAGGGATGAATTGGTTAATGAAGTATGAAGCGAATGTTAGCTGTGACAAGACGACCGTAACATTGAAGTCCCCATCAGGAGAAGAGGTAGTGGTCGAGCTAAGGATGCCTAAATCAGCGGACGGTGTCTGTCACCAGATTTCAGTTGATAGTAAGGAGCCCAACCCGCTCGAGGCTATCAAGGTTGTGTCGGACTTTCCGGACGTATTTCCCGAGGAGCTAACGGGCATGCCACCCGAGAGAAAAGTCGAATTTGCCATAGAGCTTATCCCTGGTACCGCCCCCATCTCCAAAAGAGCCTACCGAGTGTCTGGACCAGAATTGGTGGAACTCAAGAAGCAGATAGATGAGATGTTAGAGAAGGGTTACATCAGACCAAGTACCTCGCCTTGGGCCGCTCCGGTGTTGTTTGTAGAGAAGAAAGATGGTACCAAAAGGATGTGCATAGACTACAGAGCCTTGAATGAAGTCACTGTCAAGAACAAGTACCCCCTGCCAAGGATAGAAGATTTGTTCGACCAGCTCAGAGGTGCCAGCGTATTCTCGAAGATAGATCTGAGGTCAGGCTACCATCAACTCAGAATCCGACCCTCGGACATACCGAAGACGGCATTCATAACCAAGTACGGGTTATATGAATTCACAGTTATGTCCTTTGGTTTGACAAATGCGCCAGCCTTCTTTATGTACCTGATGAACAGTGTGTTCATGGATTATCTGGACCAGTTTGTGGTAGTGTTTATCGATGATATTCTCATATACTCTCAAAGTGAGGAAGATCATGTAGAGCATTTGAAGATGGTATTGCAAAGACTTCGAGAGCATCAGCTGTATGCCAAGCTGAGCAAATGCGAGTTCTGGATTCATGAAGTCTTGTTTCTGGGTCACATCATAAATCAAGATGGGTTGGCAGTGGATCCAAAGAAAGTAGCAGATATCCTAAACTGGAAAGCACCAAAGGATGTTCGTGGGATCAAGAGCTTCATTGGAATGGCTGGGTATTACAGGCGTTTCATTGAAGGCTTTTCAAAGATTGCTAGACCAATGACAGCGTTGCTAGCGAAGAAAGTTGAGTTTAAGTGGACCCAAAAGTGTCAGGAAGCATTTGAAGAACTGAAAAATAGATTGACTACAGCTCCGGTGTTAGTCCTACCTGATGTTCACAAGCCATTCTCAGTGTATTGCGATGCTTCTTACACCGGATTGGGATGTGTGCTAATGCAAGAAGGAAGAGTTGTGTAGCATACTCATCTCGACAGCTGAAGATCCATGAGAAAAATTATCCCACACATGACCTAGAGTTGGCAGCAGTAGTTCATGCTTTGAAGACCTGGAGACATTACCTGTATGGGCAGAAGTGCGACATCTACACAGATCATAAAAGTCTGAAGTACATATTCACCCAGTCAGAGTTAAACATGAGACAGCGAAGATGGTTGGAATTGATCAAAGACTATGAGTTGGAGATACATTACCATCCAGGCAAAGCCAATGTGGTCGCAGATGCTCTGAGCAGGAAGAGTCAAGTCAATATGATGGCCACGTACCCAATGCCATATGAGTTAGCCAAGGAGTTCGACAGACTGAGTCTCGGTTTCCTGAACAGTACGCAAGGAGTAACAGTGGAATTAGAGCCCACCCTAGAGCGGGAGATCAAAGAAGGGCAGAAGGATGATGAAAGCATCAACAAGATCCGGCAGCTAATCTTAGAAGGAAGAGGCAAAGACTTTCGAGAGGATGAAGAGGGAGTAATATGGTTCAAGGACCGATTGTGTGTCCCTGACCTCAAACCTATTCGGGAGCTGATCCTAAAGGAAGCTCATGAGACAGCCTACTCCATACACCCGGGAAGTGAAAAGATGTACCAGGATTTAAAAAGGAGGTTTTGGTGGTATGGCATGAAAAGAGAGATCGCAGAATATGTCGCCATCTGTGATAGCTGTCAAAGAACCAAAGCAGAGCATCAAAGGCCCGCCGGATTGTTGCAGCCATTGCGGATTCCTCAGTGGAAGTGGGATGAGATCGGGATGGATTTTATAGTTGGCCTACCTCGTACCCGGGCCGGTTATGATTCCATCTGGGTGGTTGTGGACCGCTTAACAAAGGTGGCCCATTTCATACCTGTGAAGACCACATATACCGGAGCAACGTTAGCTGAGTTATACATGTCACGGATAGTTTGCCTCCATGGTGTGCCGAAGAAGATAGTGTCAGATCGAGGAACGCAGTTCACCTCTCATTTTTGGCAGCAGCTACAAGAAGCTTTGGGCACCCATTTGAACTTCAGCTCGGCTTATCACCCGCAGACAGATGGTCAGACTGAAAGAACTAACTAGGTCCTAGAAGATATGCTGAGAGCCTGTGCGTTGCAAGACAAGTCAGGATGGGACAAAAGGTTACCTTATGCAGAATTCTCCTACAACAATAGTTACCAGGCCAGCTTGAAGATGTCACCGTTTCAGGCACTCTATGGACGGAGTTGTAGGACTCCGCTGCATTGGGACCAGCCTGGAGAGAGACAGGTGTTTGGCCCCGACATTTTGCTTGAAGCCGAAGAGAATATCAAAATGGTTCGGGAGAACCTGAAGATAGCCCAGTCAAGGCAGCGAAGCTATGCGGACCGAAGGAGAAGAGAACTGAGTTTCGAAGTGGGGGATTTCGTCTATCTGAAGGTGTCACCTATCAGGGGAGTCAGAAGGTTTGGAGTTAAAGGCAAGTTAGCACCCCGGTACGTTGGACCATATCAGATTCAAGCAAAGCGTGGAGAAGTGGCTTACCAACTCAACTTACCAGAGAGCTTGTCAGCAGTGCACAATGTGTTCCACGTGTCGCAATTGAAGAAGTGTCTGCGAGTACCAGAAGAACAGTTGCCAGTGGAGGGTTTGGAAGTCCAGGAGGATCTGACATACATAGAGAAGCCAACGCAGATTCTGGAGTTTGCAGACAGAGTCACCCGGAGGAATACTATCAGAATGTGCAAAGTCAGATGGGGTCACCACTCCGAGGAAGAAGCAACCTGGGAACGAGAAGATGATCTGAAAGCCAAATACCCTGAACTCTTTGCTGACCAACCCTGAATCTCGGGGGCGAGATTCTTTTAAGGGGGATAGGTTTGTAACACCCTGAATTTGGGGGTATAAAATTTCTTTGCTCATATTCACAAATTCAGGTGTTACTTCCCTTTTCTCATCCTTCCCCAATCTTTTCTTTCTCATTTCTATAGGAGAAAAGTGGTTATTTTATTTATAATTATAGTCTATTGGCTCAAACTCCAAGGGAGTATGAATTGTTGCATCATGTTGAACCCTAGATTCCACTTTTGTTTGGTGCATAATCCCTAGAAAGTCTAATTTGAATTTGTGGCTTATTTGAATTTGAATCAAATAGAGAAAATAAAAAGAAAAAGAGAAAACAATTCCAGAATAAAAAGAAAAGGAAAAGAAGCTCGCTACCCCCGCCCCCTCGGCCTTTCGGCCCACCAGGCCCATCCCGCGCGCGCGCCCTTCCCCCCTCCTCTCTCTCTGCCCTGGCGGGCCCGCCTGTCGGCGCGGCCGTCGTCTCCGCACCCGCCCCTCCTCTCTCTCTGCCCGCGGGCCCCGCCCGTCAGCGCAGCCGCGATCCCCGCCCGCGCACCCGCTTCCCCCCGCTCTCTCTGCCCTGCCGGTCCCGCCCGTCAGGCAACCGTTCCCCGCGCCCGCTCCCGCTTTCCTCTCTCTCGCTGCTCGCGGGCCCGGGCTGTCAGCCCCGTCGTCTCCGCGTAACCGCCGCCGCGCGTGCCGCGGACTCCGCGCTCCACGTCGCGCGTGGAGCTCGCCCCACCTCGCCTCGGCCACTAGAGCCCCGAACCCCACTCGCCCTCTCCCCCTCCCTCATTTGCGCACCTGCCGACCTCTCTTCCACCTCTCCCTCGCTGCGCGCACGCCAGAGCGCCGCCGCCGTAAACCCCGCCGTTCCGAGCTCGTTTCCCGGCCGCCGTTGGAGCTCCGCCGTGTCCATTGCCACGGTGAGCTCCGCCCCGACGTCTGCAACCCGGAACGCGCTCCAATTTCCCCTTCCCCTCCCTATTTCTCTCTGCCCGCGCTCACCCGCCGTCCTCCGTGCAGCCGCCACCATCGACCCGGGCCGTCGTCGCGCCGTTGCCGCCACCGAGGAGTCTCCGGAGTCCGCTTTGAGGTAAGGAACCTCTCCCGCCCCTATTGACCTTTGTTTTGCTCTCTGCTGCGCTTAATTCCTCGCCGGAGTTGTTTTGCGCCGCCGCCGAGCCACTCCGCCGTGAACCGCCCTCCTCCGGTGCCCCTGCCCCGACCCAGACCCCACCAAAAGGTTCCCCGCGCCCTCCCCAACCTTCCTGGCCACTCAGGTCGCCCCGGGGACCCGCAGGGCCCCCGCGCCCCTCGTCTCCGGCGGGTTCTCCGCCGCGGGACGGGCGCCGCCGCCTCAGCCGGCTGGAGAAGAAGGTAGAAGCCAGCCGCTAGATCTCCACCGTCCATCTTAGATCGGACGGTCCTGTTTCAAATAGCCCGAGTCCAACCTCAGCCGTTCGCCCAAGATCCAACGGCCCAGAGCCGTTTCCCTCGCGCCCCGCCTCCCTGCCAACTGGGCCCCGCCTGTCAGCCCGCCCGCGCCCCGCTCTGCCACTGGGCCCCGCCTGTCAGCCCGCCTGCGCGCTCGCGCTGCCCGCCCGGCCCCGCCTGTCAGCCCCGCGCCCGCGCTGCCCGCCCGGCCCCGCCTGTCAGCCGCCCAAGCCGCCGCTCGCCCGCGCGCCCGCCCGCAGGATCTAATCCTGGCCGTCCGTTTGAGATCCAACGGCCGTAGGAGCCCGATACCCCTTCGCCCGCGCGTTTTCTTAAAGAGACCCCCGGTTTTCTGAAATTTAACCCGCCATCCCTGGTTTCTCGCAGTTAGGTCCTCGGACCTTTTATTTAATTCAAAATAGGCCCTTAGGGTATATTTTTAACCCCTAAACTTGTAAAATTCATAACTTTTCCATATGAACTCCAAATTAGGTGCTTCAAATTGCAAAATGTTCATAATATTATTATCTATCTGTTTATGCAATGTTTCCCTGCTATTTCAATGTCCCAATTAATGGTTAATCATTAGGATAGGATTAATGTTATGGGAACCCTATTTGAGATAAATAAAAGATAGTAGACTTTAATAAAAGTTGGAGCACTTAAGTTTATGGACTTAAACACCTAAGTTTAGGAACTTAAAACCAGATAATGATTTAATCCCACCACTGACTTAAACCTGATTAGTGGATAATGACTCACTTTGTATAGTCCTCTACCCCAGACCTAGAGAACACCAGAGTGCCTATCCCTTTACTACTATGAACTTGTGATCTCTTTGCTGCATATGTTTGGTATGTTGCTTTTGTTTGTTATCTTCCCAAGTGCATAGTGTGAATGATTACTTTACGTAGACAACGAGCAGTCTGTGTTTCCCGAGGAAGTTGCAGAGGAAGTCCCTGATCAGCAGTTTGGTGAAGGCAAGTGTCCTCTGACCCATTATGTCCTATTCATTTATAACTTACTACCCCGCATTACTTACTTGAAAACCTAAGGATTGACTAGCTTTACACTTTACTTTATCCTTGATGACCTTATGGGCTATTATGGTTAGCATTCTGCTACTGCCTTAACTTAATCAATGAACATGATGTGAATATTTATGATACTGTTATCCTGATGATGTTGATGATCTTGTGATACTCTAGGGGGCTCAGGCTGTTTCCTGAGTACCTCTCCGTAAGGACCTATTCGTTGAGAGACCACCCGGGATAACAGTGCAACCATGAGGGTGAAATGGGACGCCCTTAGCTAATTAATTAGAGGAACTAGAGGTGTAGTTGCTTCGCCGTCGTGCCGTCAATGGGGTCCAGGCACAGTGCTTGCTCTGCCGAGGCTGAGTGCCGAGGTTCTTTCGTTTTGCTTTTGTTAGTCACTCTCCTGCGGGGAGGAGTACTGTGTTTATCAAACTGGAGAAACCTAACGGGCAGCTATGATCTCTAGGGAATCTTTGTAAAAGCTACGTAGTGATACCCTGCTGGACCACCTAGGTAGTGGTCAATGGGGATTAGCTCTCCCCGGGCAGAAAGGGAATCATGACTCATGGGTAAAGTGTGCGACCTCTGCAGAGGGTAGTGAAACTGATATATCAGCCGTGCTCACGGTTAAGAGCAGCCTTGGGATCCTCTTTGATTAGAGATACAGATGGTTCGAGATACAAGGATTATGTTATGGTTTTGGTTCGAATATGATGATGTTGTTCCTCGATGAGGAAAAGGTTCATGGATTGGTTAATGCTAAAATCTGGCTTCTACTAATGATAAATACCTGTCCAACTAAAAGCAACTGCTTGAGCCTAACCCCACATAAAGCTAGTCCACTTCAGCCAAACGGGACATTTGCTGAGTACGTTGATGTGTACTCATCCTTGCTTTACCACAAAACACCAGGTTGTCCGCATTGTAACCACTGCTCAGGAGAAGGCGAAGCCGTGGAAGGAGACTTCCAGGAGTTCCAAGACTACGACGAATTCTAGGTGTGGGTTGGCGGCAACCCCCAGTCAGCTGCCTGTGAAGGCCTTATCTTTACTGCGTTTCGCTAGCACTTTGATTTACCTGTTAAGACGATGACTATGTGGATGTCTATGACTCTGTGATGTAATAAGTTAATACTCTTTTATGTTATTACTCGAGCATTGTGCGATGATGTTCATTTATGTAATCGCTGTGTACGTGAGTTCTGATCCTGGCATGTACATAGTTCGCATTCGGTTTGCCTTCCCAAACCGGGTGTGACAATGGGAACGGGTGTCTCGCCTCGAGGCAGAGCTCAGGGTGGCCTGGCACGGCTTCTGGCGGGCTAGATCACCGGCACGGTGGGCGCGGGTCTCCGGTCAGGTCAAGCGGCGTGGACAGAGCGCAAGAGAGAGCGGTGCTCTGCGAAATGGGACGGGAAAGCGAGTGCGGGTGCAGGCAGGGCTCAAAAAGGAGCTGGGGTGCGTGGGCGAGCGACGTGGCCGGGGATCTCGGCGTGCGTGCGCGAGTGCGCGCGTGCCAGTCCACGTTGGGGCGTGGGGAAGGCGGAGCTGACAGGGCGGTCCCGTGGTGTAGCGAGAGAGAGCAGGCGCGTAGGGGAAATGGCTCAGCGTCTGGCGAAGCGGGCCCGTGAGGCAGAGAGGGAGAGGAGCGCGCGGGCGATGTAAACCGGTCCTGACAACCCAGCCCCACTAGGCAGAGAGAGAGGGAGAGAGAGAGCGCGCGGTGAAGGAACCCACCTGTCAGGCGATGCGGGCGCGCGGGCGCGTGGCCCGGCTAGGCCGAGCTGGGCCGATTGGGCTGCTTTGGCTTTTTTCTATTTCCCTGGATTTTCTAATTGCTTTTCCATTTCTTTTTCTCTAGGGTTTTCAATTCAAATTCAAATCAAGTTTCAAATTCAAACTAATTCAAACATGTGCAACAATTCAAAGAATATTTAAGCTCAGCATGATACATCATTTCATGACTCATAATGTTTTAGCAAAAATAAATGATTAATCCCTCCCTAATTAAGCTAAATCTACACAAAAGGAAAGAGAGAGAGAGAAGCTAGAGAGAGGTAGAAACTAGAGTGAGAGAGAGAGAAGAGTAACACCTAAATTTGGATGATAATAAGAAAGAAATTTTATACCCCAAAAATCAGGGTGTTACAGACCTATCCCCCTTAAAAAGAATCTTGCCCTCAAGATTCAAGGCTGACTAGAAAAGAGCTCAGGGTACTTGGCTTTCAAATCATCTTCGCTTTGCTAGGTTGCTTCTTCTTCTGAGTGATGGCCCCATTTGACTTTGCACATCCTGATGGTGCTTCTCCGAGTGACCCGATCTGGTGTCTCCAGAATTTGAGTTGGCTTCTCAATACATGTCAGGTCTTCTTGAACTTCAAGGTCCTATGTTGGCAACTGCTCTTCTGGTACTTGCAAACATTTCTTCAGCTAAGACACATGGAACACGTCATGCACAGCTGACAAATACTCTAGTAAACTAAGTTGATATGCCACTTCTCCGCATCTTGCTTGAATCTGGTACGGTCCGATGTATCGAGGTGCTAGCTTGCCTTTGACTCTGAATCGTTTGATTCCTCTAATCTGTGATACCTTTAAGTAGACATAGTCTCCTACTTCAAAACTCAGTTCTCTTCTTTGGGTGTAAGCATAGCTTTGCTGCCTGGACTGTGCTGCCTTCAAATTCTCTCGGACCATTCTGATGTTCTGTTCGGCTTCAAGCAAAATATCTAGACCGAACATGTGCCTTTCGCCGGGTTGGTCCCAATGCAATGGAGTTCTGCAATTCCTCCCATAAAGCGCTTCGAAGGGTGACATCTTCAGACTGGCTTGATAGCTATTGTTGTAAGGGAATTCTGCATACGGTAGCCTCTTGTCCCAACCTATCTTGTCTTGCAAGGCACAAGCCCTCAACATGTCTTCAAGAATATAGTTGGTTCTCTCGGTTTGACCATCTATTTGTGCGTGATAAGCTGAGCTCAACTTCAAGTGTGTGCCCAAGGCTTCATGCAACTACTGCAAAAACTGAGAGGTGAACTGAGTGCCTCTATATGATACTATCTTCTTCGGAACGCCATGCAAGCACACAATCTGAGACATGTATAGTTCGGCCAACACTGCACTGTTGTAGGTGGTCTTGACTGGTATGAAATGGGCCACTTTTGTTAAACGGTCCACTACTACCCAGATGGAGTAATAACCAGTAGGAGTGTGAGGCAAACCAACTATACAGTCCATCCCGATCTCATCCCATTTCCACTGAGGGATCTGCAATGGCTGCAACAAACTTGCAGGCCTCTGGTGTTCTGCCTTGATCCTCTAATAACTGTCGCATACAACCACATACTATGCTATCTCCCTTTTCATACCATATTACCAGAATCTTTTCTTCAGGTCTTAGTACATCTTCTCGCTACCACGGTGTATAGAATATGCTGTCTCATGAGCTTCCTTGAGAATCAGTTTTTGGATCGATTTGATGTCAGGAACACACAGTCTATCCTTGAACCATACCACTCCTTCTACATCTTCACAGAAATCCTTGCCTTTTCCATCTATGATCAGCTGCTGGATCTCGTTGATCCTCTCATCATCTTTCTGACCTTTCCTGATGTCTTGCTCTAGAGTGGGTTCCAACTCAACTGTCACTCCTTGGGTGTTGTTCAGAAATCCAAGACTCATTCTGTCGAATTCCTTCGCTAGCTCATACGGCATCGGGTGAGCGGCCAACATATTAACTTGACTTTTTCTGCTCAGAGCATCCGCAACCACATTTGCTTTGGCTGGGTGATAATGAATCCCCAACTCATAATCTTTGATCAACTCTAGCCATCTTCGCTGCCTCATGTTTAGCTCTGACTGAGTGAATATATACTTGAGACTCTTGTGGTCCGTGTAGATATCACACTTCTGCCCATATAAATAATGCCTCCAGGTCTTCAGCGCATGAACCACTGCTGCTAACTCTAGGTCATGAGTAGGGTAATTCTTCTCATGAATCTTCAGCTGTCGGGATGAGTATGCCACTACTCTTCCTTCCTGCATTAACACACATCCCAGTCTGGTGTACGAAGCATCACAATATACTGAGAATGGCTTGTGAACATCTGGCAGAATCAATACTGGTGCCGTTGTCAACTTCTTCTTTAATGTCTCAAAGGACTTTTGGCATGCTGGGGTCCACATGAACTAAACCTTCTTTGCCAACAAGGCTGTCATTGGCCTGGCAATCTTGGAGAAGCCTTCAATGAAACGCTGATAATAACCGACCATTCCAATGAAACTCTTGATTCCTCGGACATCTTTTGGTGCTTTCCAGTCCAGAATCGGTGCTACCTTCTTTGGATCCACAGCTGGTCCATCTCGGTTTATAATGTGACCCAAGAACAGGACTTCGCTGATCCAGAACTTGCACTTGCTAAGCTTGGCATACAGCTGACAATCTCGTAACCTCTGCAGTACTTTCCTCAAATGTTCCTCATGCTCTTGCTCATTCTAGGAATATATAAGAATGTCATCAATGAACACCACTACGAACTTGTCGAGGTAGTCCACGAACACACTGTTCATCAGGTACATGAAGTAGGCTGGCGCATTTGTCAAACCGAATGACATGATCATGAACTCATATAATCTATAGTAGGTGATAAAGGTTGTCTTCGGTATATCTGAAGGTCAGATTCTAAGCTGATGATAGCCTGACCTCAGATCTATCTTCGAGAACACGCTGGCTCCTCTCAACTGATCGAATAGGTCCTCGATTTGAGGCAGGGGGTACTTATTCTTGACAGTAACCTCATTCAAGGATCTATAGTCAATGCACATCCTCTTTGTTCATCCTTCTTCTCCACAAATAGCACTGGGGCTGCCCAAGGCGAGGTACTCGGTCTGATGTAGCCTTTCTCTAACAACTCATCAATCTGCTTCTTGAGTTCCACCAATTCTGGTTCAGACACTCGATATGCTCTCTTGGAAATAGGGGCAGTGCCTGGTATAAGCTCTATGGCAAATTCAACCTTCCCTTTCGGTGGCATACCTGGTAACTCCTCGGGAAACACATCTGGGAATTCTGATACTACATTGATAGCTCTTGATGGTTCAATCTCCTCAATATGGGCAGTGACTTGGTGACAACTTCCTTTCCTTGGTCCTGACAAGACCAACTCCACTAACACTTCCTCTCCTGATAGGGACACTAACTTCACCGTTCTCTTGTCACAGCTAAGACTGGCTTGATACCTGGTTAGCCAATTCATCCCAAGGATGACATCTATAGTTGCATCCTGGTTACCCATAACTATTAGATCAGCGGGGAACTCTATCCCCATATTTGAACCCTTGCACTAGGGCAAAATCTATCCGTTTGGGTCCTTCCACCGATTGAACTAACCCTCATAGGTGGACACATGGGTGCTACTGGTATTTTATGTGATTCTACCCATGATGCAGTCACAAAAGAATGCGTTGCTCCAGTATCAAATAACACATTGGCGGAATGGTACTCGACTGAAAACATACCAAGTGCCACTCCTGGGGTCTCCTAAACTATGTCGGCCTCCAAGTGGTTCATCTTTCTGTACTGGACTTGAGGCTGCCCACGGTTGTTACCTCCTTGCTGCGTTGCATTCTGCCTGACTAGGGCATTGGGAGCTGGCTGCTGAGCTGCTTTCTTTGGGCAATGATTCCCCAATGGCCTTGTTCCCCATAGTGGAAACATGCACGACCTCCTCCTTGCGCTGGCGCAGCTTGGTTGCTCTGGTTGGTTGATGGGGCAGGAAGGAGAGCTACCTGGTTGCTCTGACGCTGATATTGATTTCCTCCCTGCTGGTTATTCTAACGGTACTGCTGCTGCTGCTGAGGAAACTACCTCTGGTACTGCTGCTGGTTCTGACGCTGATGATGGTGCTGGTGACCTTACTTGAATTGCTGAGGTGGGTTTCCTAAGTAGTAGGGACGGCTGCTACTCCCAACCTGAGATCCACCAATCTTGTGTTTCCTGTCCTCCATCTCCCGACGCTTCCTTTCAGTCATGATTGCTCTATCGATCAAATGCTGGAAGGTAGGGAAAGTGTGGTTCATCAACTGGTAATGGAGGGGATCAACCAATCCTCTCAGGAAGCGGTACTACCTCTTGGCATTTGTGTTGACATCTTCTGGGGCATAACATGACAGATGCAGAAACTTGTCCCTGTACTCACTGACAGACAGGGGACCTTGCTTCAAGGCGAGAAACTCCTCCTTCCTCACTATCATCAGTCCCTTGGGCACATGGTAGCGGTGGAAGTTGTCCCTGAATTCATCCCAGGTGATGGCCTCAGGGTTGGCATGGGTGGCGAGGTAATACTCCCACCAAGACTGTGCTACTCCCCTCAGCTGTCGGGGACCATACAACACCTTCTCACGATCGTTGCACTGGGCAGTGTGCAACTCACATTCCACGGTACGTAGCCAATCTTTAGCGTCCATGGGATTAGTAGAATGGGCAAAGACTGGGGGATGGCCCCTCATGAATTCTGCCCGCTTGTCTCTAGGCACCTGTGGCATCTGGACTTGCACCTGAGGTTGAGGTGGGGGTGGCTGCTACTGCACCTGCTGCATCGCTGCTAAGGTCTGACCAATTGCTTGGACTGCTTGGGTCTGCATCAGGAACATTTGTTCAATGGTCATCAGGGGTGGCGGTGGCAACTGCTGCTGAGCTGCATCTTCCTAGGGTGCCTGCTGCTCCTGCTGAGCACGCCTTGCACCTCTGCGCCTGTTCTTAGACATCTGTAGAAAGCACACACATATTATATCTAACTCTGCAGTCTTTTAGCATAAGAAAAGATGTATATAAAATCTTCATAACACTGAACAATAGATCATCCTCACTGACAGCTTCTCAGATAAAGAGGAAAGTGGAAATAAGGGGATTACCCAACTAAATAACTGACTTTATTAATAACTACACCAAGTTGTAGGGGATACCCACACCTTGATTACAATTATTACAAAGATCCAACTTCATTACATGTTCATCATGACAAGCATTCCTACATATGATAAGCAAACTAACTCTAACTAAGACTGTCTAAGACTAAGATACTAAATTAATCATTATTATAGACTCCGACTCGGTCGATCTATGGATCCAAATCTATCTAGGTCCTGTAGTCAGGGGTACCATACTCAAAGCGACCATAAGGCGGTGAACGATAAGGCTACTGAATCCCGATAGGGGCGGGAGAACCAACATCTAGATAGTGGCGTGCTGCAAACTCAACATGTAATTCTGCAACCTCCGCCCGAACCTTGCCCAACTCGTCAAGGGCGTGATCCAACTCTATGTTGAGCACGGCAGCCAGGTTTACCATGCTGTTCAACCTGAGATTTCCCTCACTAATAGGCAAGACAATCACACCTCCAACTCTGCCAGTCGAACGACGAGGGTAGTACTTCAGGTCAAGGCCGTCAACTACCCCGCTGAACAATGATCAATACTAAGAAAGTGCACATCACGCTGCATCCTGCATGGCTGCCTCGGCAGTATCCCTCCCAGTAATAGAATAGTGCCCTGAGAAGGCCTCTGCACCCCGGAGATCATCGTTCGGACGATGCACCAAGCAAGTAGCCTCCCATTGGTTCGGGTATAACCCGCAACGGTGCTGGTAGACTACACAACGGTACTCGATAGACCAAGTGTGTCAATCGAAGGTCCGACACAGCAAGGTGTCGAGAGCATCGTAGAAGTGACACCCGCGAGCAGCGTCATGAGTGATAGGTCTAGCGATCCACCCCTTCGGCTCCGGCTCCTCCAAGAGTTTCGTGCCATGGCTCGAACTGCCACTGGCATTGTCATCATCTCCGTCTCTATTAGGGTCTCCTCTAGCAGTCGGGATGCCCTATGGTGGTGCAGGGGGCATCTCTGGCTGAGGTGCAGGGGAAGGCTACCTCCCAGACTCCACCTCCTGCTGAGGCAAGGGGGAAGAGTCCTGCTGCTCCTGCTCCTACTCCTGCTCCTAGCGTCGGTGCTCCTGCTCCTCGTGCAGGCGACGCTGCAGTCTCTGCAAGTGGCTAGACTGACCCAGCACATTGCGACGTAGTGGATGCTCCTCCAGGCGAGAAAGCAAAAAGGGGATCACTGACTTACGTGCAATGCATCTAAGACGAGCCATCTATAAAAGACATTGTAAGCACAAGAGTGAGAGTAGAACTATGAGATCAGAAAGTAACTAGAAAGAAAAGTGAGATAAAATTTTGTAAGATAAGTGAGTAACATAGAGTTGGTCAAGTGTCACACCCGGGTTTCGAGGCACCAAGACCCGGGCACGAACAAAATCACCAGGTGTGCTGGGACCAAGTCTCACACATATGATGAATCATGGCACATGATCGAATGTCACATCTTTACTATATAATTAGAGTTCTATACAAAATAAATAAATACTTACATCATATGAAGACAATGATCCAGCAACCCAAAGTTGATTGGGAGACGACGGGCTAAATCTCTCACGAACACACCGCAGCATCCTCCATGCGCCTCATCCTGTGGTACCTATTCTTGACCTGTGGGGGGGTGTGAGACAGCAAGAGTCAGCTCACATACGTTCATCGCTCAACAAGTTGTGGGAAATAATGTGCATGAACTCGCTAAAGGTGGGAGCTCATAAAGTGTAAGGCTTACCAAAGAGGATGGTTGAAGCTGAGCATTGCTTTTAATGTTGGTCAAATTTTATTAGCAATTACTAAATATAAGTAAATACCAACCCAATTAAGTAGTAGAACAAAAGTAACAACATCACCTGCGATGCAATGCATATGACAAATTGATTTTAGTTTCATAAATTAATCATGTGAGTGTTCGAGCTGCTCATGACCGTGAGCACGGCTAGTATACCAGTTTTACACTCTGCAGAGGTTGCGCATCTTTACCCACAAGTCATGTTACCCATCTGCCAAGAGACGGCCAATCCCATACACCTCTACCGAGGAGGCGAGGCAGGGTAACACTACGAGGCCTTTACAAAGTTCCACTAGCTTCAGAAAACCCGCTACAGTTTATAGGAAGCTCCAATACAGGAATCCCTTGCTTGACCGCCATCGCAGCAAAATAAACCCGAGGACCTCCCTACACTGACTACTCCCCTACTGCCCTTGCTACTTTTAGGTAAGGTAGTCATCCACTAGCTTTCCTAATTAATCAGCCAAGGGGTCCCATTCCTCCCTTGTGGTAGCACTGTTTTCCCGGGTGGTTCTCCATGTTCCAACTAACATAATGATCTTAACATGAACAGTAAATAACAACTGATAATAAAATATAATCATGAATAAAATGTATCTCTATACCCAAAACCACATAAAGCAATAGCAGGTACTACACCAAAGATTTAGTGGTGAGAAAGGTATAAAGATAGTCAAACTAGGGTAACCTATTGGGTCCCATCAAATTAACCTATGCAGATCATTATGATTAATCAGAACATGACTGGGTAAAAAGAAGTGATCAAGGGCACAACTTGCCTGGGACTTGAGATTCCAGGTACCAACTTGCTCTTCAGATGACACGTGTCCTCACTGCTAAACGTAGTAATACAGACAAACATGTAAAGGAAAAATTAACATCACACCACACATAAGAACAAAATACATATTAATAATCTACATATTAAATTAAGATCATTGGAACATGAATCATTAATTTTGGAGTTATGGATTTTAAGTTATGAATTTCCAAAAGTTCTAGGTGCTAGGTACAAGATTAATTAGGAGATTAATTTTAATAGGGTTTTCATGTCAAAATAGAGACACTAGTTGATAAACAATAATATTACAAAATTATAGGAATTGGAATGGATTAATTTGGACTTAGTATGAATTTTCTAGGGATTAAACAAGTTTCTAGCACTTATTTTCACATTAAAATCATTTTCTAAATTTATTTATTTGATTTTTCTATTCTCCTGGGCTGAGCACCAAAATCCAGGAAGGTCAGGGGCTAAACTACAAGAATTCCCCATACATAGGCTTCGCCCACCCAGGACAGCGGGTTGATTTACAAAAAGAGCAGGGGCTCATATGCAAAACCCCCAGGATGAAAGGGTACGGGCAACGCTGGCCGAGCGATCAAGGCTGAACGTGTGAGATTAGATCTAGCCTATTCCGAACCAGTACCCAATCCTGACCGGCAGATCCGATTTAGACGACCCGGATTCTATTTTGCCACAATGCCATTCAAGCCGCTAGATCCGAGATCGACGCACCTAATTACTTCCCCCGAAATGGTACAACTACCTTTTAGTCGGAGCCCTTCCTCCAGAATTGACGGTGCAAAACCACTCCCACTGACCCCGGTGACCGGGCACGACGGCGCCGCCCACTAGGGATGGTGGCACCATTCGTGACGCAACCCCGCCCGAGCATCCGCACCCCAAAACTCACGGCCAACAGGTGCAACACAAGGAGTTCAATGTGAGCACATTGGAGGGTTTCATACCACGGATTGGGTAGCAGTCGATGCCGGCCACGGTGAAGCGCGGTCCATGGTGATCTGCATGCACCGATGAGCAATTCAGGGCACCCCGCGGACCCTTCAACAACCGTGACACTATCCCGACCTTCCCACGGATCGGCCGAAGCTCCTCGACCTGACAGCAGGACCCCAATGGTGGTGGATGCGCGCACAATCAGTGGCGGCATTTCCCCACGCTTCCAACTTCTCTCTGTGCTCGATGTAGAAGCCCTCGGGTTGGATGACGGGGCGCCGCAGACCTTGGTTCTTATACCTAGGGATAAGGTTGGATTAGGGGGGGTGGGTTGAACCCAACGGGTACGACGAGCTATTGCAACGGACTCCGAAGGAAGCGGAGGCAGGCACGAGTTGGTTTGCATGGCAGAAAGAACTGACTGCTGGGCCTTGGTTGCCAGAGGGAGTAAGGCCACACGCGTAGCAATGGCCAAGGGCCCCACATGTTGGTGAGGCGGCGCCACGTGGGGTCACGCGCGCGAGGTTGCGCGGCTGGGTGGCTGCCCTATAGGGCCCAGACGTCGGTCACAACACCAGGTGCACGCGTGTGCGATGGCTGGTTTGGGCCGGCAGCACAAGAATTCAGCCCATGCGCCGCAGAGGGGGAGAAGGATGAGTGGGCCAAGCAGGGGAGTTCGGCCCAAGGTGAGTTTTCCCTTTTCTTTTTCTTTTGTAATTTCTGTTTTATTTCCAAATCAAAAATCCAAACTAAATTCGAATTCTGGTTTTAATCTCTAGGTTTCAAACATCAAAACAAATTCTAATACTTCTACTATTTGTGCTAAAATTATTTATTTATTATTATTATTTATTCTACTTCCACTTTCAAATTTTTGAAGTAATAAATGACTATTGCAATTTCTTTTCTCAATTTCTATTCTATGCTTTCATTTAAAACTCTAAGGTCAAATTCAAGTTATGTCTTCAATAAAATGTCTTTCACAAAATTATAAGTAAGAGATGCAATTCTTCATTATTTATTTACTGGTTGTTTAACTAATTAAATTTTGATTGATTATGAACCATAAATTCTCAAAGGTTTTAAGAATTTTAGAATAGCTCTCATAAATATATTTGTTTATTTATTTTTTTCTACCAATTTTTTAGGTCTTACAAATCCTACCCCCCTTAACAGAAATCTCGTCCTCGAGATTTATAAGAAAAAGGATGTACACTCGTATGGTCTCAAAACATATACACAAACAAGAATCTCAGCATGATTCATAACTTATTAACAAAACATAGGGTCAATAAACATTATTATTATTACTAAAATAGTAAAATACTACTACTAGCTAAACTAATATGTAGGTCTTACAAATAGTAAAATATATCTATATATATCTATCCTTGTTGCTCGTTGACTTCTTCACCGACTACCTCATCTTCAACTAGCACTTCTTAAATTTCAAGTTCACCAGGTTCAACTTCTACTTCTGCATGATGGGCTTGTCCCCGGTTGACAGATAAGGGCTGACTTTTTCTTGCCGAAGCCTGACCTTGCTTCATTGGAGCGGGTGTAGTGTAGGCAGCCCTGTTGGGACAGTAGTTGGCATAGTGTCTCGATTGTCCACACTTGAAGCATGCCTTGTTGGTGGATGTGTTAGGAGCAATGGTTCCTGCTGAGGTGCTTGCTTGCGGAGGAGCAGTTGGCCTCGTGAGTTCGCTACCTGGAACCACCACGAGCTGGTGTACTTGGAGTGGTAGTATAGCGAGGATAGGAACTACTTCTAGCCTGTCCTTGGTTAGCAGCCCTTCTTTTCTCTCCAAACTCACACCTCTTGTTTTCCACATCAATAGCTTTGTCAAGTAGTCGTTGAAAGGACAGAAATGTGTGCGATACCAGTTGATATTGTAGGGGTCCAATCAAACCATCCAGAAAGAGCTCCTTTTCTTCTCATCATCCTCAACATCCCTAGGAGCATATCGAGATAGCTGAATAAATTTGTCCCTATATCCGCTCACGGACATACTTCCCTGTTTGAGGGATAGGAACTCCTTCCTTTTAATCTTCATGAGTCCCATAGGAATATGGTAATTCCTAAATTGAGTAGAGAATTATGCCCAGGTAATTGTGTTGACGGCGGCGTGAGCAGCGCAATACGCATCCCACCAATCTGCAGCGGGACCAGTAAGACGACCTAATGTGTAGAGCACTTTCTCTCTATCCGAGCACTGAGCTATGTTGAGCATCTTATCTACAGACTTTAGCCAGTCATCTGCTTGTAGTGGGTCCGCGGAGTTAGAGAAGGTTGGTGGTTTGTGACTCATAAACTCCCGGTGCTTATCCCTAGGTGGAACTGGTGGTGGAGGTGGAGGCAGTGGTGCTTGCTATTGTTGCCATTGCTGTTGTGGCCTTCTCTCCTAGCGTATCTCCTCTCGCTCTTGGCGCATCTCCTGGCGTATATCCTCTCGCTCTTGGCACATCTCCTGGTGTTCCTGCCGCATCTGCGTGTGCATGTCTGTCATAGTGTCCGCCATTTGCTGCATTATTCGCATCTGGGCTGAAATTGTTGGATCAACACCAACTGGTGGAGGATTTGGAGGATTCATCTCTGCTTGCTGTTGTTGTCTGAGCACCCTCCAGTTCTATGGATTGGCAGGTAGATCAATTCCACCACCATTCCTCGTATTAACCATCTGAGTTAGAAGCATATGGTAAGATAGCTTTGCAAGGGAAATCATTTGGTAGGCAGAATGAATAAGCTAATAGCTGGTTATGTACTGAAGATTCCTTGGCAGGGCTTCATCCATTGTTTTATGTCAAGATTGGGGGTATCTAGTCGTATAAGGTGAATGTCCAAAGGTAAGGTAGAATCTGTCAAGGTGAGATAGATACGGAATACTAGGTACATTTTAATGGGGATATTCTAGATTGTCTAGTTATTTTATAAATATTATCCTTTATGCCTATATGTATATGCAGATGTAATTGTGGACATTACTCCACAACTCATCACACTCAATCAAAGATCCAAATCAAACAAGTGTCATAAGAACAAGTATTCAAGCACATATATACCTATAAAAATAGTTTTTTTTGTTCCTAAGATTAGGTCTCCTATTCCTAAAGTTCACTTTAGGCACATGATTTCAAAGTGTGAAAACCACATTTGTCTTTAGAAAGAAAAGGTAATAATAATCAGAGTAAGCGGAAATAGATGAGAAAAGATTAAGAATAGTTTAGAAAGAATCAGAGTAGCAAAGGTAAGTAGATAATGGTTGTCCTGTTCTATCTAGGTTTCGTCCAACAGTCAACATTGCTTTGATATGTCACACCTAGGTTTCGAGGCACCAAGACCCGGGCACGAACATAATCACCAGGTGTGCTGGGACCAAGTCTCACACATATGATGAATCATGGCATAGGATCGAATGTCACATCTTTACAATATAATCAGAGTTCTATACAAAATAAATAAATGTTTACATCATATGAAGACAACGATCCAACAACCTAAAGTTGACTGGGAGACGATGGCCTAGATCTCTCACGAACACACCACAGCATCGTCCATGCGCCTCATCCTGTGGTACCTGTTCTTGACGTATGGGGGGTGTGAGACAGCAACAGTGAGCTCACATACGTTCATCGCTCAACAAGTTGTGGGGAATAATGTGCATAAACTCGCCAAAGGTGGGAACTCATAAAGTGTAAGGCTTACCAAAGAGGATGGTTGAAGCTGAGCATTGCTTTTAATGTTGGTCAAAATTTTATTAGCAATTACTATGTATAAGTAAATACCAACCCAATTAAGTAGTAGAACAAAAGTAACAACATCACCTGCGATGCAATGCATATGACAAATTGAATTTAGCTTCATAAATTAATCATGTGATTGTCCGAGCTACTCATGACCGTGAGCACGAATAGTATACCAGTTTTACACTCTGTAGAGGTTGCGCATCTTTACCCTCAAGTCATGTTACCCATCTACCAAGAGATGGCCAATCCCAAGCACCTCTACCGAGGAGGTGAGGTAGGGTAACACTACGAGGCCTTTACAAAGTTCCACTAGCTTTAGAAAACCCGCTACAGTTTATAGGAAGCTCAATGCAAGAATCCCTCGCCTGACCGTCATCACAGCAAAATCAACCCGAGGACCTCCCTACATTGACCACTCCCCTACTGCCCTTGCCCGTTCCGGGTAAGGTAGTCATCCACTAGCTTTCCTAATTAATCAACCAAGGGGTCCCATTCCTCGTGGTAGCGCTGTATTCCTGGGTGGTTCTCCATGTTCTAATTAACATAATGATCTTAACATGAACAGTAAATAACAACTAATAATAAAATATAATCATGAATAAAATGTATCTCTATACCCAAAACCACATAAAGCAATAGTAGGTACTACCCCAATGATTCAGTGGTGAACAAGGTATAAAGATAGTCAAACTAGGGTAACCTATTGAGTCACATCAAAATTAACCTATGCAGATCATTATGATTAATCAGAACATGATTGGGTAAAAAGAAGTGATCGAGGGCACAACTTGCCTGGGACTTTAGATTCCAGGTACCAACTTGCTCTTCAGATGACACGTGTCCTCACTGCTAAACGTAGTAATACAGACAAACATGTATAGGCAAAATTAACATCACACCAAACATAAGAACAAAATACATATTAATAATCTACATATTAAATTAAGATCATAGGAACAGGAATCATTAATTTTGGAGTTATAGATTTTAAGTTATGAATTTCCAAAAGTTCTAGATGCTAGGTACAAGATTAATTAGGAGATTAATTTTAATAGGGTTTTCATGTCAAAATAGAGAAACTAGTTGATAAACAATAATATTACAAAATTATAGGAATTGGAATGGATTAATTTGGACTTAGTATGAATTTTCTAGGGATTAAACAAGTTTCTAGCATTCATTTTCACATTCAAATCATTTTCTAAATTTATTTATCTGATTTTTCTATTCTCCTGGGCTGAGCACCAAAATCCAGGAAGGCAGGGGCTAAACTACAAGAATTCCTTAGACACAGGCTTCACCCACCCTAGACAGCGGGTTGATTTACAGAAAGAGTAGGGGCTCATATGCAAAACCCCCAGGCCGAAAGGGTACGGGCAACGCCGGCCGAGCGATCAAGGCTGAACGCGTGAGATTAGATCTTTAGATCTAGCCTATTCCGAACCAGTACCCAATCCTGACTGCTAGATCTGATTTAGACGACCCGGATTCTATTTTGCCACAACGCCATTCAAGCCGCCAGATCCAAGATCGATGGCCCTGATTACCTCCCCCGAAATGGTACAACTACCTTTTAATCAGAGCCCTTGCCTCCAGAATCGACAGTGCAAAACCACTCCACTGACCCCGGCGATCGGCCACGGCGGCGCCGCCCACCAGGGACAGTGGCGCCATTCGTGATGCAACCCCGCTCGAGCATCCGCACCCCAAAACTCATGGTCAATAGGCGCAACGCAAGGAGGAGTTCAATGTGAGCACAGTGGAGGGTTTCATACCACAGATTGGGTAGCAGTCGATGTCGGCCACGGTGAAGCGTGGTCCGCGGTGATCTGCACGCATCGATGAGCAATTCAGGGCACCCTGCGGACCCTTCAACAACCGTGACGCTATCCCAACCTTCCTAAGGATCGGCCGAAGCTCCTCGACCCGACAGCAGGACCCCGATGGTGGTGGACACGCGCACAATCAGTGGCGGCGTTTCCCCACGCTTCCAACTTCTCTCTGTGCTTGATTTAGAAGCCCTCGGGTTGGATGACGGGGCGCCGCAGACCTTGGTTCTTATACCCAGGGATAAGGTCGAATTGGGGGGGGGGGGGTCGAACCCGGCAGGTACGGCGAGCTATTGCAACGGACTCCGAAGGAAGCGGAGGCTGACATAGGTTGGTTTGCATGGGAGAAAGAACTGACTGCTGGGCCCTGGTTGCCAGAGGGAGTAAGGCCACGCGCGCAGCAATGGCCAAGGGCCCAACATGTCGGTGTGGAAGCGCTACGCGGGGTCACGCGCGCGAGGTTGCGTGGCTGGGTGGCTGCCCCGTAGGGCCCAGACGTCGGTCACAACACCAGGTGCACGCGTGCGCGGTGGCTGGTTTGGCACGGCAGCAGAGGAATTCAGCCCATGCACTGCAGAGGGGGAGAAGGATGAGTGGGCCAAGCAGGGGGAGTTTGGCCCAAGGTGAGTTTTTCCCTTTTCTTTTTCTTTTGTAATTTCTGTTTTATTTCCAAATCAAAAATCCAAACTAAATTCAAATTCTGGTTTTAATCTCCACGTTTCAAGCATCAAAACAAATTCTAATAATTCTACTATTTGTACTAAAATTATTTATTTATTTATTATTATTTATTCTACTTTCACTTTCAAATTTTTGAAGTAATAAATGACTATTACAATTTCTTTTCTCAATTTCTATTCTATGTTTTCATTTGAAACTCTAAGGTCAAATTCAAGTTATGTCTTGAGTAAAATGTCTTTCACAAAATTATAAGAGATGCAGTTCTTCATTATTTATTTACTGGTTGTTTAACTAATTAAATTTTGATTGATTATGAACCATAAATTCTCAAAGGTTTTAAGAATTTTAGAATAGCTCTCATAAATATATTTGTTTATTTATTTTTTCTACCAATTTTTTAGGTCTTACATCAAGATGACCAACTTTTGAAATGACTCTAAAGATCAAGGTAAGAGTAGGGGTCTATAGTCCTTAGGGCGACCATTCTAGTCTAGGTTAGCGGTCCTATAGTCAGCAAGACTTTGATACCACTTATGTCACTCCCTGTTTTAAAAGGTAAACCGAATGCAAACCATGTACGTGCTAGGATCAGAAACTCACATACATAGTGATTACATAATTGGACATCATCACACAATGCTCAAAGTAAATAGCGGAAAGGTACTTTATTACAATAAGATGTCCAAGACATCCACAGAGTCTAATACATAATCATAGTCATTAACATTAATATCAAAGTGCGAAATATGAAACGTAGAAGATAGGCCTACACAGGCAGCTGACTGGGGGTTTGGTACTAAGAAAAACTAGAACTCGTCGTAGTCCTAGAACTCCTCAAAGTCCTCCATGTTGCCAGCATCACCTCCTGAGCACTGATTATAGTGGGGACAACCTGGGGTGGGGGTGGTTTGTAAAGCAAGGGTGAGTACACATCAACATACTCAGCAAATGTCCCGTTTGGCTAAAGTGGACTAGCTCTATGTGGAGTTAAGGTTAAGCAGTTGCTTTTAGTTGGTCAAGTTTTATTACTATAAGTAGAGCCAACTTTTAGTAATAAACCTAGTCATTATCTAGAGGCACTCCCTCCAAGAGGAAATACCAGAGATTAAAATTATACCCATCATTGCTAACCATCATCATAAAAGTAACCCAAGTTCTTATAATCAAAGAGGATGCCAAGGCCGCTCTTAACCGTGAGCTCGGCTGATATTCCAGTTTCTAACACTCTACCCACAAGTCGTGATACCTTTTTGCCTCGGGTCGACCAAACCCTCAAACACTACCAAGGTGAGTCAGTAAGGTTTCACTACGTAACCTTTACAAAGACTCCCCTGGTAAATAACTGCTCGTTAGGTTTTGCTAGTCATACAAACACAGTACATCTCCCAAAGGTTGGTGACTAACAAAACCAAATCGAATGAACCTCTGCACCCCCCTTGGCAGAGCGAGCACTACGCCCCGACCCCAATTGATGGCCCTCCAATAAAGCTAGCTACACCGCCAGGTTCATCTAATTAATTAGCTAAGGGCGTCCCATTCCACCCTCATGGTTGCACTGTTATCCTAGGTGGTCACTCCACGAATAGGTCCTTACATAGAGGTACTCAGGAAAATGGCCTGAGCCCCCTAGAGTATCACAATATCGTCATCGGGATAACATCATCGTATCATAAATAATCACATCATGTTCATTGATTAAGTTAAAGCAATAGCATAAAGCTAACCATGATAACCCACAAGGTAAACAAGGATAAGGTAAATACAGACTAGTCAATCCTTAGGCTTAAATAATGTAATGCGAGACAGTGAATTATCAAGTATGTAGGACATAATAGGTCAGATGACACTTGCCTTCACCAGGTTGTTGCTCAGGAAGATCTTCAGCAACACACTCAGGAACCACGGACTGCTCGTTGTCTAAATAAAACGATCATGCATTCAATACATTTGGTAAATGACAAATAAACAACACATCAATCATGTACAAACATGAGGACACATCTCAAAAAGAAAAGTATAAACTCAGAAGGAAATTTAAATTATAGGGTGAACTAATTCTCATTTAGTAGTTGATTATTCCCTAAGTGTTGTCCATGATTACATAATCTAATTTAATTCCTTTTAATGAGACATAAAAGTTAAACCAGAGATAAATTTATATAATACACCCTATTAATCTCACAAGATTAAATGTACTTTAACCTCTAGGGTTCTCCTTTTATTTATTTTATTAAATGAAATAATCAATACCTATACTAATTCATAGTTAGCCATTAAAATTAGACTGTGCAGATAGTGAATGGAACTAATTTATTTAAACATAGAATATTCCTATGAACATTTTGCAATTTGAATCACTAAATTTGGAGTTCATATGCAAAAGATATGAAATAAACTAGTTTGGGAGTTTAAAATATGAAAATAGGTCTAATTCTGTAATTATTTAAAAGCCTAGGGTTCAATCTGCAAGGTTACAGGGGCCTGCACGCGAAAACCAGGGACGACGGGTTGATTCCAACTAAACCAAGGGTCTCTAACAAAATCACCGCGCGAAGGGGTATCGGGCTTTCTCGGCCATCGGATCTAAGATCAACGATTGAAAACAGATCCGCGGGCGAGCGCGCGGACGCAAACATGGGCGCGCACTGACCAGTGGGCCATGGCGGTCAGCGACCGAGGGCGGGGAGGTAGACTGACCGATCGGGCCCGGTGCTAGGGGCACATGCGACTGACCGATGGGTCCGGACGCAGGGCGCGCGTGTGCGAAGCGGTATCCCGCGATCTCGGCTGTGCGATCAGGATTAGACGGTGGAGATCAACACCAGGAGGGGTTAACGGCTGCGGGCGCCGCCGCTCCTTCTCGCGACGGTGAGGTCGCCGGAGTTGGGGCGGGTGCTAGCTACGACGGTTTCGGGGTCACCGGAGCTGGCCAAAAACAAAGGGGAAGGCGCGGCAAACTCACTGGTGAGGTTGTGGCCACGAGACCAGGGTCAGAGAAGGGAGAATGGTGGAGGGAGGACTCCGGGCGGGCCGGGTAACTCCGGTGAGGGATTCTGGCTGCGGGGAGGGAGTCTGAGGCAAGTTAAGGCCTAGACTGACTTTAGTAGGGCGAGGGGAATGCTAGGGACCGGCATGGGGGCACTGGACTGGGCCAATTTGCCCGATAACCACGCGGGTGCGGCGGACCGCCACGGCCGACCTCCTGCAAAGCCGAAATTAGCCAACAATGAAGCACAATTGGGAAAACCAAGCATGGGAACGGGTGTCTCACCTCGGTGCGGAGCTCGGGGTGGCCTGGTGTGGCTTCTGGCGGGCTAGATGACTGGCACGGTGGGCACGGGTCTTCGGTGAGGTCGAGCAGCGTGGGTAGAGCGCGAGAGAGAGCGAGGTCGTGCAAAATGGGACGGGGAAGCGAGTGCGGGTGCGGGCGAGGCTCAAAAAGGAGATGGGGTGCGTGGGCGAGCGATGTGGCCAAGGATCTCGGCATGCATGCGCGAGTGCGCGCGTGCCGGTCCATGGCGGGGCATGGGGAAGGCGGAGCTGACAGGGCGGTCCCGCAGTGCAGCGAGAGAGAGAGAGAGAGAGCGGGCGCGTGGGGGAAACGGCTCAGCGTCTGGCGAAGCGAGCCCGCGAGGCAGAGAGGAAGAGGAGCGCGCGGGCGAAGGCAACCGGTGCCGACAACCCGGCCCCACTGGGAAGAGAGAGAGAGGGAGAGAGAGAGCGTGCGGGGAAGGAAACCGCCGCTGATAGGTGGAACTCACCTATCAGGCGACGCGTGCGCGCGGCCTGGTTGAGCCGAGCTAGGCCGGTTGGGCTGCTTTGGCTTTTTTCTATTTCCATGGTTTTTCTAATTGCTTTTCCATTTCTTTACCTCTAGGGTTTTCAATTCAAATTCAAATCAAGTTTCAAATTCAAACATATGCAACAATTCAAAGAATATTTAAGCTCAACATGATGCATCATTTTCATGACTCATAATGTTTTGGCAAAAATAAATGATTAATCCCTCCCTAATTATGCTAAATCTACACAAAAGGAAAAAGAGAGAGAAGCCAGAGAGATGTAGAAGCTAGAGTGAGAGAGAGAAGAGTAACACCTGAATTTGGATGATAATAACAAAGAAATTTTATACCTCCAAATTTAGGGTGTGATAGCATGTTAGAAATGTTTTGACGAGTTAAAGGAAAGGCTAACCACTGCACCAGTGTTGATTATGCCTAATATTCACAAAGGATTTAACGTGTATTGCGATGCATCACATCTAGGACTTGGATGTGTGTTAATGCAAGAAGGAAAAGTAATAGCCTGTGCCTCAAGGCACTTACAGAAGCATGAAAAGAATTATCCTACACATGATCTGGAATTAGCTGCCGTAGTGCACCCTTTGAAGATTTGGAGGCACTACATGATTGGAAACAAGTGTAAAATCCTCACGGATCACAAAAGCTTGAAATATATCTTCACGTAGAAAGAACTCAACCTAAGACAGCGAAGATGGCTTGAGTTAATCAAATATTATGATTTGGAAATTCAATATCACCCTTGAAAAGCAAATGTAGTGGCAGCTGCTTTGAGCCGTAAAGGTCAAGTGAACAGTATCACTACTCATTTGATGCCACTGGAATTGTGCTGGAAAATGAAACAACTCAACCTTGGTATGCTCAATAATATGGAAGCAACAGTTATGGAAGTGGAATCTACTTTGGAACAGGGGATTCGTAAAGGACAAGAATCTGATGAGAAAATCAAGGAAATTAAGGCACAAATTAATTTGGGAAAACCCCCTGATTTCACCAAAGACGAACAAGGCACCGTATGGTTTAAAAACAGAATCTGTGTATCCGAAATCGAGCGCCTACGCCAACTTATCTTGAGAGAAGCTCATGATTCAGCTTATTCTATTCACCCTGGAGGTACTAAGATGTACTAGGACCTAAAGGAAAAGTATTAGTGGTACAGTCTAAAAAGAGATGTTGCTACTTATGTTGCACTATGTGATGTGTGTCAACGAGTTAAAGCCGAACACCAAAGACCAGCAGGATTGCTACAACCTCTCAAAGTACTGGAATGGAAATGGGAAGAAATCAGTATGGATTTCATAGTTGGACTACCCCGTACTCGTGATGGCTATGATTCCATATGGGTTATAGTGGATAGGTTGACTAAAGTGGCACACTTTATACCTGTAAAGACAACATACTTGGGAGCCCAGTTAGCAGAATTATACATGTCGAGGATTGTTTGTTTGCATGGAGTACCGAAGAAGATCATATCAAATCGAGGAACCCAATTTACCTCGCGCTTTTGGAAAGGACTACTTGAGTCCATGGATACTGTCGGAGAGGAAATTCTCCGGCCGGGTGGCAGAATGCACCCGCCCTAAATCCTAAATTGAGGAGGGGCCTTAGTGGTTTTCCTGTTACGTGGATTGGTGGATGAAAACGCGAGGACACGAGGGTTTAGAGTGGTTTAGGCCGCCGGAGTGTAAAACCCTACTCCACTGTGTGTTGTATTGAGTGTCTGAGCACTTGAGCTTGAGCCTAGAGAACTTGTGTGTGAGTCTGAGAGTCTAAGTTGTGTCTGCCTTGTAACATTGTGTGCCTTCCCTTTTATAGCTCAAGGGAGGCACATACAAGGATGCTGAGCCTCGACATGTGGGCCCAGAAGCATAATGGAAGGAAAACATTCCAGGAGTAACTAATGCCAGTGACCCTGAGCAATCTCCAGCACCCTGATGTCTGTAGCCCTGGATAGTATTGATATGCGGCGGCTGCTTCCTTGGTACGTGCGAGCAATGATGGGCATAGTGCACACGGCAGTATGGGCGTGCCGCCTGCCAGTGGAATGGACAAGCACGCCGCCTGCGGAATGGACAGGCCGCCGCCTGCTAGCAGGATGGACAGGTCGCCACTTGTCAGCGGAATGGACAGGTCTTAATAAATGCTGAGGCGGCACACCGCCTATCAGTGGAATGGACAGGCAGCATGCCTTATCCTCAATAAATGCAGAGGCCGCATAACCCGGAGGCCTTACGTCAGGCTCCACCCATTGGCTTACGTCACGAGCAGTAGGCCACGTGGCAGCATCAGGCCTCCGCCTAGGCGGGGAGCAGAAGTGTATGCGGACACGTCTGCACCAGACTAGGTCTGGACACGTGTCGGTACCGGACCCCCGCCTGGGTCCTGTTCAAGGCCCGTGTATGTTCTGTCCTGGGACCTTGGGACCCCATTGCGGTAGGCCCGGACCCCATACGGGGGGGAGGGGGGGTCCAGATCCCATTCTAGGGCTCCGGCTTGCACACGTGGAGGTCCTAGACTAACCTCGGAGGTCCGGATTGTATATCCAGGGGTCCAGCGCTCTCCTGTGGGGGTCTGGACTTACTGTTAATGTTTTGGAGTATATCACCTTCTCTGGACACGTGGCGGCTTCGAACCCGCCCATGTGGTGGAGTCGGGCGCCGCTGTGGACCCAGAGTAGCCGCCCGAGACTGGGGCGAGTCATGGTCTACACAACACTTTCACCACGCGATTAAGTGATAGCAGTGTGGGCACTGCGTCTTTATACAGTAGTAAGGGGTACCCTAGTTTCAGGGTACCGACAGTGGCCCTCAGGCCCACCTTAGAGGAGGATGCAAGCCTGCAAGTGTGGCCAAAGCTTGTACTTCGCCTCAACATGGCACGACCGGTGATTGGGGCGCCATCTTAGCACGCCTGCTGACGCGCCGCATTAATTCAGCGCATCTGGTAATGCACGCGCTGTCAGTCTGCCTTCGGTCATGTCAACTGCCACGTCTGTCCCCGCGGATGACTGACCCATGGCCCCACATCTGGTGATTCCATCGCGCCACGCGCGGGGCGCCTCGTTGCCACTGCCTTGGTTAATAAATATCTCTCCGCAGCGGCCTCGAGGCGGTGCGCGATCGTGCGTGGCGGTTCGCTCCCCGCATGACGGTTCGCTTCTTCCGCACCTGGAGACCAGCGCACTAGCTGCATGACTTATGGGCCCGGGCCCCCATGTCTGAGACTGGACCGCCTGGGCGCTAGGTGTGCGTCGGACAGGATTTCCTGCAGCGTCTCGGGGCGCGAGCGGGAGAGTCTTCCTTGAAAAGGGATTCACCCTGCGCGCAGCAGTTACACTTTTGCATTCTCTCCCAATCGCTGCGCCCTTTCGCCTTCGAGCTTTCTGCGCCCCTTTGCATTTGCATTCTCCTGCTCTACACCTGCGTCGTCGCCGATGCCATGACTTTGCTAGGCCATCCCGACCGCTTCCAGACTATGGCGGCACTCAACCTGGTGCACGGCCTGCTCGGGTGGAGCGCGCCGGGGCGTGCCGGAAGAGTCCACGCCGGCGTCGTCCCTCTCAGCGAGCGCACTGCCGGGGAGTTCGTTTTGTTTGTTCCTACATCTCCTGCGGGCTGGCGCTGCCGATCTAGCCTTTCTTCCTGCTGCTGTTGGAGGAGTTCAGGCTCTAGCTTCAGCACCTCACGCCCCACTCCATCCTCCAGGCGGCCATCTTCGTCCACCTCTGCGAGATGTTCGTGGGGGTGGCCCCCTATAATTCCCTCATCCGCCATTCTTCATGCTGGTCAAATCTGGGAATGCCAAGGACCATCTTGGTGCTTACTACTTCCAGACGAGGCCGAATTCGGCTGGCGCCTACATCTCCTCCCTCGGCGGCGCGAGGTGGGAAAACTAGCGCGCCGACTGGGTGATCATCAGCGCTGAGGCCAACGACCTGCCGAGCGACGGACCAACACTCGACCGGAAGAAATGGAGGGCCAAGCCGTCGCTCGCGCCAGAGTTCCTGCCCGTGTTGGATAGGATCTAGGCCTTGGCAGCCAATGGCCTGACCTCGATGCACGTGGTCGGTGATTTCCTGAAGCGCCGGATCATGCCGCTGCAGAGGAGGCCGCGTCTGTGCTGCTGTTTCACCGGCTCAAATGACATTGGCAGGATCCAGTGCGGGCCGGGGACCGACCTATCCTAGGAGGAGCTGGAACTCCTAGTGAAGGGGAATACTGGTGAGTCCTTTATCCCCGAATCCTTGATACTCCCCCAGGACATCCCGGCGCTCTATGATGATCCAGGGCTGCGAACGGCGATGCTGGCCATGCTGCCAACCCTCGATGAGAGCGGCGTGGTGGTTCGTCAGACCAGCAGTCAGGACCCCCTCCGCGGGATCCAGATCCCCGGTGTACTGGCTGGGGGTCCCCAGTCCGCCGGTGCGGCCCCTAGCGCCCCCGCAGCGGCCCCCAGCCCCTTGGACAAGGGCAAGGGTCCTGCAAGCGATTCCTCCACCCCAAGTGGCACCGGGGGGTCGGAGGAAGAGAGGCGACGCTGGCTGCGCCGCACCGACGGGTCGTTTGTCTCGGACCCCCTAGAAGCGTCAAAGGACTGCGGGTGGGGCCGAGGAGACCGGCTCCCAGGCCTAGAGCGCGCAGAGGCGCGTCTGTCCTCCGCCACCACCACCATCGGGCCCGCCGCCACCACCACCTGGGGGTGATCTCCCCCAGGGGCACTAGCAGCAGCAACAACCACAGCAGCAGCAGTAGCAACAATAGTAGCGGACGTCCCGCTTCTAGGGTCACTGGAAGGTCCAGGGCCCCAAGTAAGTGTAGCCCCTTTTTTCCACGAGTGTAGTTATCATGCCGACTGGTCTTAACCCATCCTTTGCTTGCTAGGGCTTCCTCCCCCTATGCTCCCAAGGTTATGCCTCCTTCGCTGGATACCATGCCCGCCGACGGGTCTGGCTCTCAGCAGTAGGCATCTGCTGGGAGTGGTGCCGATGAGCCGCCGACGGCTACAGCAGCCTCAACGATGGCGACGCTGTCGAGTACACCGTCGGCAGTGGCGGAGGAGGTCCCAACTGCGCTCACTCCTGCCGTCGAGGGTGACACTGGGGGCACGTCCAGCTCCATCCCGCCGCCCACTTCGAAGGAGACTGAGGTGGTTTTTGGGCGGCGGCTCCAGTCCGACGCCGAGCCAGAAGCAGCTCTAGTTCCCCTCCCCCGGGTGCTGTCTCGTGCCCATCAAGCTCTTCATGAGACCGAGGCGGTGATCCAGCGAGAATGGGAGGCGCTAGAATCAGAGCACCAGCGCCTCAGCGATTGGCGCACCCAGCTGGAGGAGCACACCAAGGCGGCGTCCCACCAGTTCGCCTTTGAGCGGTCCGAACTCGCGCGGGACCGCAAAGACTACAAAAAGGACCTTCAGAAGGTGTACGCCAAGGAGCTGGAGGCGAGCCAGAAGGAGAAGAGGTTGGCCAAGAGGGAGGAGTCCCTAGACCAGAGGGATGCTCTTATGACAGAGCTCCGGGCCAAGCTGAAGGCCCTAGACCAGACCCTGGAGGCCCAGCGAACCCAACAGGTGGAGGCCATAGAGAAGATCAAGAAATGGGAGCAGGTGCTAGAGGACAAGGCTAGAGACATCGCCCTCACCGAGGAGAACCTCAAGGAGAAGGATGCGTCCCTGGACAGGCGGGCGACGGATCTCGCCAGGTGGGAGGCAGACCTCGCCTTCTAGGAGGAAATGCTCGAAAGGTGGGGCAAGTTGCTGGCCGAGCATGAGCTCAAGGTGAGGAGAGGGAGCGGAAGTTGGAGGAGTGGATCCAGCAGTTCCAGGCGGCGCAGGCGGCACCGAGCCCAAAAAGGTGGTGGAGGCCACCAGGAAGGCTCTTGAAGACCTTCAGGCGGAGCATCACGCTGGAGTCCAGCGTATCGCCGCATGGGTTGGCGAGGTGAGCACGACACTGGTGCCGCTAGGGATGAGTCCCATCCCAGTGTCGGAGCTGCCAACGTCCATCTCCAACGCGCTCCCGGTGCTGGACTCCACCGCGGACCGCCTCTTACGCCTAGACCAGATTCTTGGCGCCCGCCTAGAGGCCGAAGGTGGCAGGCTCTACCGGGTGCTGATCAAGTACATCTTGACATGCTTCCGGAGCCATGACCCGACCATATCCTTAGAGTCGGTGATCATTGGTCTGGTGGCCGACACCGAAGACGCCGCCCGGGAGGGCGTACAAGACACCATGGAGGTGGTGGCCGAGCGCTTCCAGCAGGATCCTGCCGATGATGAGTAGTCCATTCTGTAGAGACAAAACAAGGGTTCCGCTGGGGTGCGGCTTGTAACAGCTTGTCATTTTGTAAGATACTTTTGAGAATTTTTAATCAAACAACACTTATCTATATGCTATTTGTGTTTGCTATGTGCATCGTTACCAACTTCTCCCTAGTACTTGGCCCCCCTGGGATGTAGGCTCGACATGTCGAGGCTGGATACCAATATACCTAAGAAAGAATTGGTAACTCGGTCCCCAAGAGGTAGTCTCGACTGGGACCTGGACCTGCACACAGCTTCAGCTAGGAAGTTTTAGAAGCACACCCATAGGACCCGCCAGCTGGTATCTTCTATCCTTTGATTCATGCAACAGGATCTGTAGGACTTAGCTTGGGAAGCCAAGCCGTATGCCCGGACCCCCTGGATCGCAGCTCCAAATACTAGGACACCCATCGTAGAGTGGTGGAGCGTGTAGGCTTAGGGTACAGGACCAGGCTAAGCGGCTACATAGCTCCGGACCATCCTAGGAGACAAGTGTCCATTCTTTAGAACCAGACCCTAGGTTGCCGGGCCCACAGGACTATAGTTCCAAATACTAGGATACCCACCACAAAGTGGTGGAGCGTGCAGGCTTAGTGTATGAAACCAAGCTAAGCGACTACACGGCTCTGGACCACCCTAGGAGACAAGTACATGTTCTCTAAAACTGGCCCCCGGGCTACCGGACCCCCCCTGCCGAGGGGTCTTAAACTGTAAGCCTGGCTATTCAATTCGGACGTCATTATACCAGCAAGGGTGGGAACTGTATGGGTGGGTTAAATAAAAAATAATGTTCATAAATTGAAGCAGAACGAAACCATCACAAAAACAAATCTAGGGGTGAATCTTTTCTTTATAACTTGATATACATGAGTGTAGGCCAACAGACCGGGTTTATGAGGGCAGACCTCACCGGGTTGATGTACATATATGTGCAACCTAGTTACAAAGGAAGAAAATTGAATCCCTAGGTTTGGTTTTATGGGAAAAACTTACGGAGATGCTCTATGTTCCAGGGATTGGGAAGAGGCTCTCCTTCAGTTGTAGCAAGGCGGACACACCCGGGTCAGCATATTTCCGTCACCTTGAAGGGTCCTTCCCAGCTGGGGGAGAGTTTGTGGAGCCCTTCTCGGTTCAGTACTCGCTTTAGGACCAGGTCTCCAACCCTGAGCTCCATACTATGCACGAACCGCTGGTGGTAGCGCCTGAGCGCCTGGTTGTACCGTGCATATCGGATCGCCGCTCGCCATCTGCGCTCGTTGATGAAGTCCACGTCCTCACGCCGTAGCTGTTCCTGCACAGACTCATCGAAAGACTGGACCCCGGGGAGCCCATAATGATTTCCGGGGAAGGCAGGCTTCGGCCCCGTAGACCAGGAAGAACGGGGTCTCCCCGGTAGCTCGGCTGGGTGTGGTCCGGTTCCGCATAGCATGGATGGAAGTTCGCTGACCCAATTTGCACCATGCTGTTTTAAGCAGTCGTAGGTGCGTGTCTTGAGTCCCTTGAGGATTTCTGCATTTGCCCTCTCCGCCTGGCCGTTGCTCCTTGGATAAGCCACAGACGCAAAGCAGAGCTGGGTGCCGATGCCCTCGCAATACTCCTGGAAGAGCCGACTTGTAAACTGGGTTCCGTTGTCCGTAATGACATGACTTGGGACCCCAAATCTATAGACAATGGACCTGAGGAAAGCAACAGCAGCACCCTGGGTGATGTTGATCACAGGGGTGGCCTCTGGCCACTTCGTGAACTTGTCGATGGCGACGAACAAGAAGCGGTACCCACCGACAGCCCTGGGGAATGGTCCTAGGATATCCACCCCCCATACGGCGAATGGCTAGGAGGGCGGAATCATCTGCAGAGCCTAAGCTGGCGTGTGTATCTGCTTTGTGTGGAATTGACACGCCTTGCAGGACTATACCATCTCATCTGCATCCTGGAGTGCGGTTGGCCAGTAAAAGCCATGCCGGAAGGCCTTACCGACCAGCGTGTAGGATGAGGAATGACTTCCGCACTCTCCTCGATGGATCTCCATGAGCAACTCACGGCCCTCCTCCTGGGTAATGCACCGCATGAGAATGCCGTTGGTGCCACGGCGGTAGAGATCCCCTTCCACCACCGCATATCGCTTAGCCAACCACACTATGTGCTCCACGGATACATGATCTTCAGGAAGGATGTTTTCCTTTAGGTAGTCCCAGATCTCAGAGATCCATGCATCGGGACCACTCTGAGATACTGGCTGTGGCACTAAGGGGTAGGCAGGACCCCCTGTTGCACACACAACCTTTGGTGGGTTCTGCATATGTAATGCCACTGGGGCCGCTAGCTTCGAGGTGTTAGTCTCACCCCCTTCGCCCAGTTCGCCAGGCTGGGCAGTGGGTCTCAGCAGCTGTCTTTCGAAGACGCCCTCGGGCATGGGTGCCCAAGTTGATTCCCTCGTGGAGAGTTCATCTACCACTGAGTTGTCAGCCCGAGGAACATGTTGCAGTTCCAGGGCCGTGAAGTCCTTCTCCAGCTTCCTTACGTGGAGGAGGTAAGCTGCAAGCCTAGGCTCGTTGCAGCTACATTCCCCACGGACTTGCTTGATGATCAGCTGGGAGTCCCCCTTCATGAGAAGCTAGCGGATCCCCAGGGATAGGGCAGTCGACAAGCCGAAGATCAATGCTTCGTACTCTGCGATATTGTTGGTGGCCTTGAACTCGAGGTGCACCATGTACTTCACTTGATCTCCGCTTGGGTCGATGAGGACCACCTTAGCCCCGCCAACTTGCTGACGGGCAGATCCGTCAAAGAAGAGCATCCAGTGGGGCTCGGTGAAGACTGGACCCCTGGGTTCCGTAGGTGTGGGGTCCGAATCGGGATCCAGATCCCCAGGAGCGCTCGGGGGAGGTGTCCACTCCACAATGAAGTTAGCTTGCACATGGCTCTTGACAGCGTGGCGAGGCTGGAAGTCTAGCTGGAACTCAACGAGCTCCACGGCCCACTTGGCGATGTTGCCTGTGGCATTAGTGTTGTGGAGGATGGCCCTTAACGGAAAGGAGGTCACCACCATGACCCTGTGTGTTTGGAAATAGTGGCGCAGCTTCTTGGACGCAACAAGTACAGCATAGAGAAGCTTGTGCGTCTCAAGATACCCGGTCTTTGCCTCATGGAGGACCTCGCTGATGTAGTAGACTGGCCTCTGAACGGTCCGGACCCCTGTAGCTGGTCCTGAGCCCTCAGGTTCTTGGCTTTCCTGTGCCATCCTTTCGACGACCAGCACCATGCTCACCGCTTGTGCTGCCACCGTGATGTATAAATATAACGGCTCCCCAGGTTCTAGAGCTACCAGTACTGGTAGGGACACCAGGTGCTGCTTCAACTCTTGAAAGGCTTGTTCTGCCTCTTTGGTCCAAGAGAATGGACCGGACTTCTGCAGGAGCTTGAAGAAGGGTAGCGCCCTCTCAGCCAGCCGTGAGATGAAGCGGCTAAGGGCGGCTAATGACCCCGTAAGCTTCTGGACGTCCTTGATACGGGCCGGAGGCCTCATCGCCTCAATTGCCCTGATCTTCTTTGGGTTTGCTTCAATGCCTCGGTGTGAAACTAGGAATCCCAGCAACTTCCCAGCGGAGACACCAAAGACGCACTTGTCCGGGTTTAGCTTCGTGCGTGTCGCCCGCAGCTTGTCGAAGACCAGGGTCAGGTCTTCCACCAGAGTCGACCCCCTCCTAGTCTTGACCATGATGTCATTGACATATATCTCTACCCTGTCCCTAATCAGGTCCCCGAAGGACTTACTCATCGCCTGTACAAATGTTGGCAACACGTTCTTCAAACCGTAGGGCATTACAACATAGCAGTAAAGCCCATCCACTGTTACAAAAGCGGTATGCTTCCTATCTTCCCTAGACATCTGGATTTGATGGAAACCAGAGTAGGCATCTAGAAAGGACAAGAGGTTGCACTCGGATGTAGAGTCCACGATTTGATCTATGCGTGGAAGTGGATACGGGTCCTTGGGACAAGCCTTATTCAGGCCGATGTAGTCGATGCACATCCGAAGCTTCCCGTTTGCCTTTAGAACGATGACTGGGTTGGCCAGCCACATTGGGTGATTAACCTCTTCGATGAAGCCAGCGTCAAGTAGCTTCCAGACCTCCTGGCGAATGAAGTCCTACCGCTCAATGGACTGTCTCCGAGGCTTCTGACTCACCAGTTTGGCGTTGGGGTGGATCTTCAGATGGTGGTCAATCACCTCCCTAGGGATCCCAGGAATTTGTGACGGTTCCCATGCGAAAATGTCGACGTTTGCCCGGAGGAAGGCGACGAGCACGAGTTCCTATTTCTCCCCAGATTGCCCACGATGCGGGTGGTCTAGGAGGAGTCCGCGCCAACCTAGATGGTCTTGATGGGTCCGCCGTCTGCTCCGGACGGCTGCACCTTTGGCACCTTGGCAGGCGCCTTGGTACCGGAGGTCGAGGGGTCCTTCCCCCCGTCGTCCGAGCAAGCAGCTTTTGCCGCCAGGGTGTGTAGCTTCTCGACAGCCGTCACCGCAGCAGCGCGGTCGCCCCGCACGGTGAGGACCCTAGCAGGGGATGGCATCTTGAGGACCAAATACCTATAATGGGCAATGGCCATGAACTGGTACAGGGTCGGCCTGCTAATGATGGCATTGAAGGGGAGGTTAACCTCCGTGACAACGAACTAGACGTTCTCTGTGCAGAAGTTTTCTTCGGTCCCGAATGTAACCGGGAGCGTGATGCTCCCAAGGGGATACACTTCGGAGAATGGACGAGAGGGTCCCAGTCGGGACCCCGAGATCTGCAGCTGCTTAAATGCACCGTGGCTGATAACGTTGAGCCCTGCCCCACCGTCAATCAGCACATGGTGCAGCCGCATGTTGGCGATGACAGGGGTGGTGATGAGTGGTAGTATACCGGCCCCTGCCATGTTGTCGAGGCAGTCAGATGCCCCAAAGGAGATAGTGGTACTCCTCCACCGCTGATGTGGAGTAGCCTTCGGGACCCCTGGGACCGCCGAAAGGACCTCCCGGCGTAGGGACTTGATGTTCCTGCGGGAGGTGAGCTCCCAGCTCCCGCCGTACATGACGTACAACTTCTTGCGGTGGTCGCTCTTGCCACCGGAGTTGAAGTCTCCAGTGAAGATGTCCTTTAGTACCCCCTCGAGTGACTGATACCCAAGGTCTCGTTCCCCCACGGCCACATCACCGTCGTCAACCCTCTCCTTGCCAGGCCGACGGTGAGGTGGGGAGCCATCCTTCGAAGTCTGCTCGCGCCGCTCGTTGACGCGCTTCGCGAGCTTGATGATCTCCTGGCACTCCGAGGCACCGTGGTGACTGTTGGGGTGCATAGGGCATGAGCCGCTATTGCCTCCCTGTGGCCGTGGGTGCTTGTTGCGCTCGTTCCGGCCCCCAGCCACAGCTGCGATGACCGGAGCAGACAGTTTCCACGTCATGCGTGGCCAACTTCTCCAGCATCTTCTCATCATGTACCCCCTGGCAGAAAGCGGTGATGATGGAAGCATCGAAGATACGAGGTATAGTTCCTCGTACCTTAGTGAAGCGGGAGATGAAAGCCCAGAGAGTTTCGCTGGGTTCCTGCCTCACTGCATGGAGGTGAGCCTCCACGCCAAGCTGCTGATAAGCACTGGCGAAGTTCGCTGTGAACCGCACACAGAGCTCTTCCCAGGAGTAGATCGATCTCGAGGCGAGGTTAATCATCCAGGTCCGGGCCGGCCCGGACAAGGCTACATGGAAGTAAGTTGCCATTACAGCTGTGTCTCCACCTGCTGCCGTAATAGCGGTGACGTATACCTGCAAGAATTCCGACGGGTTTGACGTACCGTCGTACTTTTCCGGTAGGTGTGGCTAGAACTTGGATGGCCAAGTCGCCGCGTGGAGATGATCCGCCAGTGCGGCGCAGCCCACGCCGGCCAATGGGACACGCACCTGAATTCGGGCTCCCCTTGGAGTTTTCTGTGCGACCACAGTGAAGTCTTGGTCGAGGTTGTGACCCTCGATGTTCTGCCGGCGCTCACATGCCCTCTCTAGAGAGACTTGGGCATCCTCGCCCGCACGCCTACGGTTGAGTTCCGCCCACAGGTCATCAGGCCTCTCTAGAGAGACTGGAGCGTCCTCTCTCGCACGCCTGCGGTTGAGCTCCGCCCATAGGTCCTCAATCGGTGCGGCCTTCACCGAGGGTGAGCGCACTGACATCGATGCCTCGTGCTGACGCTGGAACGACCGAGGTCTGGGCTTGGCCAAGCCAGATTGCGCCATGCCCAGGAGACGATCGACATCGTCATGCCACTGCTTCATGGCCCCCGGCGAGGCCATGGAGCTCGGAGGGTGGCGCAACAACTCCCTGGCTATAGACAATGCACCGGGAGCAGCCCTTGACGGAGCCCGGGACGACTCAGCGGGAGTGTGCTGCTGCGCAGCATGCACAATAGCAGCACCAGGCATAGGGCGGTTGGAGCCTAGTGGCATGGATGACACAGCCTCCTCCTCCATGAGGAAGTCCTCAGGAGTCAAGCTGCAGTGCTCAATGATCTGGACCATTGTGTCGAGCAAAAAAACAGGCGAAAAACCTAAAGCCAAGACCCCCTACCTAGCGCGCCAAATGTCGGAGAGGAAATTCTTTGGCCGGGTGGCGGAACGCACCCACCCTAAATCCTAAGATGAGGAGGGGTTTTATCAGTTTTCCTGTTACGTAGATTGCTGGATGAACACACGAGGACACGAGGGTTTAGAGTGGTTCAGGACGCTAGAGCATAAAACCCTACTCCACTATGTGTTGTTGAGTGTCTGAGCACTTGAGCTTGAGCCTAGAGAACTTGTGTGTGAGTCTGAGAGTCTAAGTTGTGTCTACCTTGTAACGTTGTGTGCCTTCCCTTTTATAGCTCAAGGGAGGTACATACAAGGATGCTGAGCCCCGACATGTGGGCCCAGGAGCATAATGGAAGGAAAACATTCTAGGAGTAACTAATGCCAGTGACGCTTGAGCAATCTCCAGCGCCCTGATGTTCGTAGCCCGCATAGTATTGATATGCGACAGCTACTTCCTTGGTACGTGCGAGCAATGATGGGCGTAGTGCACGTGGTAGTATGGGCATAATGCACGCGGCAGTATGGGCATGCCGCCTGCCAGTGGAATGGATAGGCACGCCACCTGCGGAATGGACAGGCCACCGCCTACCAGCGGGATGGACAGGTCGCCGCTTGTCAGCGGAATGGATAAGTCTTAATAAATGCGGAGGTGGCACATCGCCTGTCAGTGGAATGGACATGCGGCATGCCTTATCCTCAATAAATGCAGAGGCCGCGTAACCCGGAGGCCTTACGTCAGGCTTCGCCTGTTGGCTTACGTCACGAGCAGTAGGCCACGTGGCAGCATCGGGCCTTCGCCTAGGCGGGGAGCAGAAGTGTATGCCGACAGGTCCACACTAGACTAGGTCTGGACACATGTTGGTACCAGACCCCCACCTGGGTCCTGTTCAAGGCCTATGTATGTTCTATCCTGGGACCTTGGGACCCCATTGCGGACGGCCCGGACCCCATACAGGGGGTCCGGATCCCATTCCAGGGTCCAGCTTGCACACATGGAGGTCCTGGACCAACCTCGGAGGTCCACACTGTATATCCAGGGGTCCGGCGCTCTCCCATGGGGGTCCGGACTTACTATTGATGTTTTGGAGTGTTGGGGGTATGCTTCGTAGCCGAAGATCCTAAAGAAATAAACACGTTCGGCAGATCTTCTCCAAAACAGCACCGAAGCTATCAACTATAAAGCTTCGGTACAGTGACATGTCTCAAGACGAAGGGGTGAACCGACTTAAAGATGAAATGACTTAAAGACCCATGATATTCTGTGTCATTATTATAGTTCATTGTAAAGGGCATGAATGTAATTACATACAGGCTGTGAACTGTGCCTATAAATAGGTGAACAGTACCCCCGTACTGTTCACAGGCTCTCCTGTAATCGCGCATTGGGCATTTGTTTTTGCTTCACGCTGGTATTTTTGCTTTTCTCCGGGCCGAAGGTACATTTGTAATTCGTTATCATTTCTACAATATTGAAATAGAAATGAGTTAATAATGATAATCACATGTTCAAATTATGTTATATATTTTTATCCTTCCTCATTATTTGTTGTGTTTATGAAGGTATAACCTTCATAACCTTCGTCCGGAAAGCATTATATCTCGAGGGAAATAAAGCTTCAAAGGATGAAGGGCTCTAATATTTAACAATTTTTATGTTGCCTTGTTCTTAATTCATAGCATTTGAGAACAAGTCCCCAACATTGGTGCCCACCTCCGGTGAACTCACTTCCACTTTTTTGAGCTGATGGCTTCGGTCAAGAATCAAGCTGGAACTGCTTCGGCCCCGAAGCTGGTTCTCCCGATAACAGGCGGTTCATGCTCAGAGCCGGCCAACAAGAAACAAAAGAAGGAGGCATAGAGAAGAGTACAGCATGTAGGGGTACAAGTGTAACACCCGGCTTTAAGGAACAAAGCCAGGTGCATCTCATACATGCGCCAAGAAGACAACATATACAATAACAGAGTGTATAGAGATAAATGTCATAAAACATCAGAGTATTTATTACATAGCGGAAGTCTTATTACAAAATAAAGATAAATATAAAACGAACTAAGGATCGTCGGCGCCAATGTCGACTGAGAAACGCCACCTAGATCAGATCGAACTCCTCAGTGTTAGGCAGCTCCTCCTGAACCACCTGCTCTTCTCCTGTGGGGGGGGGGTGTGAGACAGCAAGAGTGAGCTCACATACGATCATAGCTCAACAAGTCGTGGGGAATAATGTGGCATGAACTCACCAAAGGTGGGAGTTCATGAAGTGTAAGGCTGATCAATGAAATAGAGGCTAAGGCTGAGCATTGCTTTTATAAGTTGGTCAAAATTTTATTAGCAATTACTAAGTGTAAGTAAAAACCAAACCTTAATAATAATAAAGAACAGTAATAGTAAAATAATCCCAAATGCGATGCAAATGTCAAATTAAACTTAAGTTCCATAGTTAATCATGTGAGTGTCCGAGCCGCTCATGACCGTGAGCACGGCTAGTATACCAGTTTTACACTCTGCAGAGGTTGCGCATCTTTACCCACAAGTCGTGTTACCCATTTGCCACAGAGTTGATCAGACTCCATACACCTCTACCTAGGAAGCGAGGCAGGGTACCACTACGAGGCCTTTACAAAGTTCCACTAGCTTCAGACTACCCGCTACAGTTTATGGGAAGATCCAGTAAAGGGTTCCTGGCTGATAGCCATCGCAGCAAAATCAACCAGGGACCTCCCCGCACTGACCTCTCCCCTACTGCCCTTGCCCCTTTCGGGTAAGGTAGCCCTCCCCTAGCTTTCCTAGTTAATCAGCCAAGGGCGTCCCATTCCACCCTTGTGGTAGCACTGTTTTCCCGGGTGGTTCTCCATGTTCCCATTAACATAATGATCTTAACATGAACAAGGAATAAATAAACAGATAACAATAAATAGTATAACAAAGAGTGATGAATATCTCTATACCCAAATCCACATAAAGCAATAGCATATACTACCCAAAACTTTAGTAGTAAAACCAGTGGTGAAGCAAGGTATAAAGATAGTCAAATCTAGGGCATCCTATTGGGTCCCAGCAAAATTATCCTATGCAGATCATTATGAATAATAAGAACATGAATGGGTAAAAGAAGTGATCAAGGGCACAACTTGCCTTCAATGAGCTCCTGCTCAGCTATCTCAACTTGTTGAACCCCAGTTTCCACAGTGGCTTGCTCGTCTACTCGCATCAACACAATACATACATAGCATAGCATAAATTAACATCACATCAAACATGCAAAGAGAATATACAGTAATAAACTAAACATTAAATTATGATCACAGGAGCTGTAATTATTAAATTTGGATTTATAGATTTTAAGTTATGAATTTTGTAAGATTTAATGTGCTTGAAATAGGATTGAATGATAAATAAAGTTTCTAACAGAGTTCATGTCAAAACAGAGACACTAAATGGTAGAGAATATTATAACAAAATTTTAGAAATTTGAATGGCTCAATTTGGACTAAAAATGGATTTTCTATGGATTAAACAAGTTCTAGGATTATTTTTACACATAAAAATCTATTTTCTGAATTATTTTATAAGTTTTCTCACTGTCTGGACTGGGCGTCAAAATCTGGGAAGTGCAGGGGCTACGGCGTAAAAGAAACAAAGACCCAGTCGCAGCATAGGGTGGACCGCGGGTTGATTGCTTAGAACCCCAGGGGCTCTTTAGAAAAATGCCAAGGCGAAGGGGTATCGTGAGTCAGCAGCCGTCAGATTAAAAGCCGACGGCCCAGATCAGTCCATCTTCATCCCGAATCGGTACGCATCTACGGCCACAGGATTTGATATCAACGGCTTGGATTAAAATTACGCAAGATCTCATCTCAAGCGCTAGATTACCGATCAACGGACGGGATGAATCTCAGCCAGAAGGTGGGGTGTGTGGGTCTGATCCGAGCCGTCCATCAATGGTTTGACGGCCCGAGGCTGTTCTTCTTCCTATCTCCACCCAGACACGGCGGCGCTGCCTATTTTCTCGGTGGAGCCTCACCGGAGTACCCAATCTGACTACCCCTAGTGCACCAGTACACGCGAATAGTTGGAAAACATGGCAGTGGCCATGGCGGACTAATCTGTGGGGTTGAATCCATGTTTGGTGTAATGGTGACTCCCGCTCGCGGTGGTGAGATTCAGCCACGGCGAGGACTCACCGACGCAACCCCCAGCTAGCGCATCGGTACCCGAATCACCACCATTCCAAGTGCTCTAGCAACCCCAGACCGTAACAAACCCATTGATACTCCCCTTAGCCACAGATACCGCCGCGACACACTACGTCCCTGATGGCAGGGAATCCATGGCGGAAGCATGACTCAGGCGACTATCCACCACTGCTTAGAAGTTCTACACTGCAGGATACCGAGGCCAAACAGGAGCGAGGAACGAATCCAACTCGAGATATCACTTACCGGTGGGAGGGACAATGGTGCGGCTACACCGGTTCTTATGGCGGCGATTCACGGATTCCAGAGCTCGTCGCCAGGGATGATGTCGAGCGTGGCTCTCGAATCGAGCGACGTAGAGGCACTGGTTGGGATTAGGGCTAGCACGTGAGGTGTATTTTTCCTTTTATGGGCGAGCAAAGCAACCCGCAGGTCCAGGCGCGCATGGCGGCGGTCACTGCAACGAACAGGCAACAGAGTCCGCGATCCGCCCGGGGAAGACCTACAGGACGGACTACCATGTGGGCCCGGCGGTCAACGATCCGAGACGTGGGCGCGCTTCGATTTGTGGAGGCGCCAACACCCGTTAACCCCGAGCGGCGACCCAGACCGCGCAGGCCATCCATGGTTTCGATTTAGCCAGCATAGTGGGGAAGAAGGCCATCTGACGGGGCGGCCCCACCACCAGTGAGAAGGGAGCGCAGAGAGGCGGAAACATGGGCTGCGCATGAGATGAAGCCGCACGCGGATGGAAGAAAAAAAAATAGAAATGGGCCGAGTAGGACTGTTTGGCCCAAACCGAATTTTCTTTTTTTTTTCTTTTCTATTCTTTTTTTTTTCTCAATTCATAGTTTAAATTCCCATACAAATTCAAATCTTTATGGTAAATTTGTACACAGACCAAATATTTAATTTGATCATACCCAATTGTGATAAAGTTATTTATTTATAAACTCATTTTGTGTTGTATAATATTTCTTTCTTTCTTTCTTATTTCCAACTCTATAAATTGTGCCTTTGTGATAAATCTAAATTCTCAAATTATTACTATGTATATATATATTTTTGTAGTGTCACCATTATATTTAATCAATGCACAAACAAAACTCCAACATGATGCATGGTTTTTTTTTGTTTTAGTAAAGAATCATTCTCTTTTAATTAGGTTTAGTCAAATGTCTCAATAAGTAGATGGCAAATCACATAAGGAGATCAACTCTTTATAAGTCTTATAATTTTGGGTACTACAAATCCTACCCCCCTTAAAAATAATCTCGTCCTCGAGATTTAGGAAGATCTAGGGAAAAGGTGGGGAAAATCTATGCGAAGCTCTTCTTCTCTTTCCCAAGTTGCTTCATCTTCACTGTGGTGACTCCATTGAACTTTACACATCTTTATCACCTTATTTCTTGTAACTCGAGTCAAAGTATCCAAAATCTGGATCGGGTACTCCGTGTAAGTCAAATCACCTTGAACACTGAGCTCTTCCATTGGTAACTGTTCTTCAGGTACCCTGAGACACTTCTTCAGCTGAGATACATGAAAGACATCATGAACATCCACAAGATGATCCGGTAACTCCAGTTGGTATGCAACCTCTCCCACTCGCTTTAAGATTAAGAAAGGTCCAATAAAGCGAGGGAACAATTTGATCTTAACTTTAAATCTCTTCATTCCACGAAGTGGTGATACCTTGAGGTATACATGATCTTCTTCCTCAAATTCCAGTGGTCTTCCTCTATTATCAGCGTAGCTCTTTTATCTGGTCTGAGCCACCCTCAAATTCTCTCGAATTATACGAACTTGTTCTCCTGCCTCTTGAATAAGTTCAGGTCCAAAGAACTTGCTTCCTCTCGTCTGATCCAATAATAGAGGAATCCTGTATTTCTTCCCATATAACGCTTCAAAAGGTGACATCTTCAGACTGGCCTGGTAACTATCATTATATGAGGACTTAGCATAAGGTAGACTCTTGTCCCAACTACCACCATGCTTAAGGGCACAAGCTCTCAACATGTCTTCCAATACTTGATTAGTCCTTTTCAGTCTGTCCATCAGTCTGAGGGTGATAGGTTGTACCAAAATTTAACTTTGTATCCACAATCTCATGAAAACTTCTCCAAAATCTGGGGGTAAACTGTGATCCTCTATCCAAAATGATCTTCCTTGGTACACCATGTAAACACACAATCCGAGTCATGGGCTTCTTTTAAAATAGTCTCACGAAGGCTTTCAATCTCGGGAACTCATTCGATCCTTGAACCATATTGTGCCTTGCTCATTGTCCGTGAATTCTGGACCTCGACCTTCAGTAGTAGGATCCTTGATCTCTTGTATCTTATCATCACCAATTTGTCCTTTGCGGAATTCTCTTACTCCAAAGTAGATTCTGCCCTAATAGTAACTCCTTTAGTGTGAGTAACTATCCCCAGGTTAAGTCTCCTGAAATCCTCAATAATCTCATGAGGTAGCTGGGCAACAACAGCTGAATGAACATGCTCCTTTCGACTCAAGGCATCTGTAACCAAATTCGCCTTGCCCGGGTGATAGTGAATTTCCAAATCATAATCCTTAATAAGCTCCAACCAACAGCGTTGCCTAAGGTTGAGATTCTTCTGAGTGAATATATACTTCAAACTCTTATGATCCGTATATACTTGGCACTTCTCGTCCCACTTGAATTTTCTTTCCTTCACCAAAAGCGAGGTCATAAGCTTAGCAATCTTAGAAAATCCTTCAATAAATCTCCAATAATATCCTGCAAGTCCCAAGAAACTTCGGTCCTCCGTAACCGTAGTGGGTATGCTCCACACCACTATCTCCTTGACTTTAGCAGGATTCACTGCTATTCCTACATTAGAAATGATATGTCCAAGAAATGGCACCTCGCCAATCCAAAACTCGCATTTACCGTACTTGGCGTAGAGTTGATCATCTCGTAACTTCTGTAGCACCAACCTTAGATGTTCTTCATGGTCACTCTCATTCTTAGAATAGATAAGATTATCGTCGATGAACACCACGACGAATCTGTCCAAATACTCCAAAAACATCTTATTCATCAAATCCATAAAATAAGCTGGTGCATTAGTTAATCCAAACGACGTAACGATGAACCCATATAATCCATATCGAGTCGAGAAATCCGTCTTAGGAATATCTGATGGCCCAGTCTTCATCTGATGGTACCCCGATCGGAGGTCAATCTTCGAGAATACCCTGGCTCCTCTTATCCGATTAAATAAATCCTTAATGCGGGGTAACAGAAACTTGTTCTTCACAGTGACATCATTAAGAGTCCTACAATCCACGCACATCCTTTGCGACCCATCCTTCTTCTGTACAAACAAAACTGGTGCTCTCCAAGGTGAAGAATTCAGACGAATGTATCCATCCTCTTGTAATTCCGTTAATTGTTTCTTAAGTTCCTTTAGCTCTTCTATGGACATCATGTATGGCCGTTTAGAAATAGGGGCAGTCTTAGGTAAGAGATTAATGACCAACTCAACTTCCATATCTGGTGGCAGTAGTTACTGCAATTCCAACTTCAAATCTTTCTCCTTTGGAACTGGTGAGTTCTACGGTTCCCTTAGCGCAGTGTATAAACCACCATTGCCTTTCTTAACCATGACATACCAAGGATCAAGTCTATACTGCTCTCTTCTAACAGTATAGGGGTAGTCTATCTGGGTTAGAAATACAGGGTAAGAAAGAAAGATTTGTAGACAAGGCGAGTAATTATGAGGAATGTTACTGCGGGGGACTTATTAGCTAAGTAGATTAGTGTGTCACCTACTAAAGCTAATACAGTACCTTATAGTGGTACATGCTAAAATGTCCATATATAATAATTCAATCAATCAAAGAAGCAAATCAGGCATTTAGCATCAGCACAATCAAACAACATTTTAATAGAGAAAATAGTTTTGATTTGGTCTTAGGCCTCCTATCTCTTAAAATGTCATAGGGGTAGGGATTCCAAGGTTTGAAATCCATCTTGTCTTAGAGTAGAAAAGGTAAGAATGATCAGAGTAGAACAGTAGAAGGTGAGACAGGATCAAGATAAGGTAAGTATGGAATGAATCAGAGTAAGGTGAGTGTAGAATGAATCAGAGTAAGATAAGTAGGTAAGGGTTTGTCCAATCTATCTAGGTTTCGTCCTACAGTCAACATTTCCTCTGATACCACTTCTGTAACACCCGGCTTTAAGGAACAAAGCCAGGTGCATCTCATACATGCGCCAAGAAGACAACATATACAATAACAGAGTGTATAGAGATAAATGTCATAAAACATCAGAGTATTTATTACATAGCGGAAGTCTTATTACAAAATAAAGATAAATATAAAACGAACTAAGGATCGTCGGCGCCAATGTCGACTGAGAAACGCCACCTAGATCAGATCGAACTCCTCAGTGTTAGGCAGCTCCTCCTGAACCACCTGCTCTTCTCCTGTGGGGGGGGGGGTGTGAGACAGCAAGAGTGAGCTCACATACGATCATAGCTCAACAAGTCGTGGGGAATAATGTGGCATGAACTCACCAAAGGTGGGAGTTCATGAAGTGTAAGGCTGATCAATGAAATAGAGGCTAAGGCTGAGCATTGCTTTTATAAGTTGGTCAAAATTTTATTAGCAATTACTAAGTGTAAGTAAAAACCAAACCTTAATAATAATAAAGAACAGTAATAGTAAAATAATCCCAAATGCGATGCAAATGTCAAATTAAACTTAAGTTCCATAGTTAATCATGTGAGTGTCCGAGCCGCTCATGACCGTGAGCACGGCTAGTATACCAGTTTTACACTCTGCAGAGGTTGCGCATCTTTACCCACAAGTCGTGTTACCCATTTGCCACAGAGTTGATCAGACTCCATACACCTCTACCTAGGAAGCGAGGCAGGGTACCACTACGAGGCCTTTACAAAGTTCCACTAGCTTCAGACTACCCGCTACAGTTTATGGGAAGATCCAGTAAAGGGTTCCTGGCTGATAGCCATCGCAGCAAAATCAACCAGGGACCTCCCCGCACTGACCTCTCCCCTACTGCCCTTGCCCCTTTCGGGTAAGGTAGCCCTCCCCTAGCTTTCCTAGTTAATCAGCCAAGGGCGTCCCATTCCACCCTTGTGGTAGCACTGTTTTCCCGGGTGGTTCTCCATGTTCCCATTAACATAATGATCTTAACATGAACAAGGAATAAATAAACAGATAACAATAAATAGTATAACAAAGAGTGATGAATATCTCTATACCCAAATCCACATAAAGCAATAGCATATACTACCCAAAACTTTAGTAGTAAAACCAGTGGTGAAGCAAGGTATAAAGATAGTCAAATCTAGGGCATCCTATTGGGTCCCAGCAAAATTATCCTATGCAGATCATTATGAATAATAAGAACATGAATGGGTAAAAGAAGTGATCAAGGGCACAACTTGCCTTCAATGAGCTCCTGCTCAGCTATCTCAACTTGTTGAACCCCAGTTTCCACAGTGGCTTGCTCGTCTACTCGCATCAACACAATACATACATAGCATAGCATAAATTAACATCACATCAAACATGCAAAGAGAATATACAGTAATAAACTAAACATTAAATTATGATCACAGGAGCTGTAATTATTAAATTTGGATTTATAGATTTTAAGTTATGAATTTTGTAAGATTTAATGTGCTTGAAATAGGATTGAATGATAAATAAAGTTTCTAACAGAGTTCATGTCAAAACAGAGACACTAAATGGTAGAGAATATTATAACAAAATTTTAGAAATTTGAATGGCTCAATTTGGACTAAAAATGGATTTTCTATGGATTAAACAAGTTCTAGGATTATTTTTACACATAAAAATCTATTTTCTGAATTATTTTATAAGTTTTCTCACTGTCTGGACTGGGCGTCAAAATCTGGGAAGTGCAGGGGCTACGGCGTAAAAGAAACAAAGACCCAGTCGCAGCATAGGGTGGACCGCGGGTTGATTGCTTAGAACCCCAGGGGCTCTTTAGAAAAATGCCAAGGCGAAGGGGTATCGTGAGTCAGCAGCCGTCAGATTAAAAGCCGACGGCCCAGATCAGTCCATCTTCATCCCGAATCGGTACGCATCTACGGCCACAGGATTTGATATCAACGGCTTGGATTAAAATTACGCAAGATCTCATCTCAAGCGCTAGATTACCGATCAACGGACGGGATGAATCTCAGCCAGAAGGTGGGGTGTGTGGGTCTGATCCGAGCCGTCCATCAATGGTTTGACGGCCCGAGGCTGTTCTTCTTCCTATCTCCACCCAGACACGGCGGCGCTGCCTATTTTCTCGGTGGAGCCTCACCGGAGTACCCAATCTGACTACCCCTAGTGCACCAGTACACGCGAATAGTTGGAAAACATGGCAGTGGCCATGGCGGACTAATCTGTGGGGTTGAATCCATGTTTGGTGTAATGGTGACTCCCGCTCGCGGTGGTGAGATTCAGCCACGGCGAGGACTCACCGACGCAACCCCCAGCTAGCGCATCGGTACCCGAATCACCACCATTCCAAGTGCTCTAGCAACCCCAGACCGTAACAAACCCATTGATACTCCCCTTAGCCACAGATACCGCCGCGACACACTACGTCCCTGATGGCAGGGAATCCATGGCGGAAGCATGACTCAGGCGACTATCCACCACTGCTTAGAAGTTCTACACTGCAGGATACCGAGGCCAAACAGGAGCGAGGAACGAATCCAACTCGAGATATCACTTACCGGTGGGAGGGACAATGGTGCGGCTACACCGGTTCTTATGGCGGCGATTCACGGATTCCAGAGCTCGTCGCCAGGGATGATGTCGAGCGTGGCTCTCGAATCGAGCGACGTAGAGGCACTGGTTGGGATTAGGGCTAGCACGTGAGGTGTATTTTTCCTTTTATGGGCGAGCAAAGCAACCCGCAGGTCCAGGCGCGCATGGCGGCGGTCACTGCAACGAACAGGCAACAGAGTCCGCGATCCGCCCGGGGAAGACCTACAGGACGGACTACCATGTGGGCCCGGCGGTCAACGATCCGAGACGTGGGCGCGCTTCGATTTGTGGAGGCGCCAACACCCGTTAACCCCGAGCGGCGACCCAGACCGCGCAGGCCATCCATGGTTTCGATTTAGCCAGCATAGTGGGGAAGAAGGCCATCTGACGGGGCGGCCCCACCACCAGTGAGAAGGGAGCGCAGAGAGGCGGAAACATGGGCTGCGCATGAGATGAAGCCGCACGCGGATGGAAGAAAAAAAAATAGAAATGGGCCGAGTAGGACTGTTTGGCCCAAACCGAATTTTCTTTTTTTTTTCTTTTCTATTCTTTTTTTTTTCTCAGTTCATAGTTTAAATTCCCATACAAATTCAAATCTTTATGGTAAATTTGTACACAGACCAAATATTTAATTTGATCATACCCAATTGTGATAAAGTTATTTATTTATAAACTCATTTTGTGTTGTATAATATTTCTTTCTTTCTTTCTTATTTCCAACTCTATAAATTGTGCCTTTGTGATAAATCTAAATTCTCAAATTATTACTATGTATATATATATTTTTGTAGTGTCACCATTATATTTAATCAATGCACAAACAAAACTCCAACATGATGCATGGTTTTTTTTGTTTTAGTAAAGAATCATTCTCTTTTAATTAGGTTTAGTCAAATGTCTCAATAAGTAGATGGCAAATCACATAAGGAGATCAACTCTTTATAAGTCTTATAATTTTGGGTACTACAACAAGGACCCTTCATCAAATCAAGATGGTCTCACATCCCAATCACCTTTTCTCAAGAGGATCTTCAGCTCAAGGATTACCCACACAATGATGCTATGGTTATCTCTTGTGTGATCAAAGGATTTCTGGTCCATAATGTTTTGGTTGATACAGGCAGTGCAGCAGATATCATATTTGCTAAGGCCTTCACACAAGATTTATGATGCTACACACCCTCTTTGTGGCTTCGGAGGGCGGCAGATTGTAGCACTTGGTAAGATCACCATGCCAGTAACCTTTGGATTCATCAACAACACAAGGACTGAGCATATTGTGTTTGACATTGTTGACATGGAGTATCCTTACAATGCTATCATTGGTCGCGGAACACTCAATGCTTTCGAAGCAATTCTTCATCCAGCATATCTTTGCATGAAGATACCTTCGGATCAGGGACCTATTGCTATTCATGGGAGTCAGGAAGCCGCCAGAAAGGCCGAGGGGAATTGGACTGATTCAAAGGCAATCCACAACATAGATGAAGCCGAAGCTTGTGAGCAGTACAAGCATAGAAGGGAGAAGGCTGCTTCAGCCGATCAGCCGAAACCCATGCTTTTATGCGAAGATATCTCAGAGCAGAAGGTGCTGCTGGGATCTCAATTGTCTGAGGAACAAGAGAAAACCTTGATAAGATTCTTGTTCAACAACAAAGTTGTCTTTGCATGGTCGGCTAATGATCTTTGCGGAGTTAACAGGGATGTTATTGAACATTCGCTCAATGTTGATCCATCCTTCAGACCCAGAAAGCAGAGGCTTCGGAAGATGTCTGATGACAAGGCTGAAGGTGCTCGGAATGAAGTGAAAAGACTTCTCAGTGCCGGAGTTATCAGAGAGGTAAAATACCCAGAATGGCTGGCTAACACTGTTATGGTAAAAAAGGCCAATGGTAAATGGAGGATGTGTATCGATTTTACTGATCTCAACAAGGCCTGTCCGAAGGACGAGTTTCCATTGCCAAGGATAGATTCCTTAGTTGATGCAGCAGCTTCATCAGAGCTTATGAGTTTGCTGGATTGTTATTCAGGCTATCATCAAATTTGGATGAAGAAGGAGGATGAGCCGAAGACCAGCTTCATAACCCCTAGTGGAACATATTGTTACCTCCGGATGCCTGAGGGGCTCAAGAATGCTGGAGGAAGCTTCAGCAGAATGACAGCGAAGGTTCTTCAATGTCAGATAGGCAAAAATGTGCTAACTTATGTTGATGATATCATTGTAAAAAGCACGAAGCAAGAGAATCACATTACTGATCTGCAGGAAACCTTCGCCAATTTCAGACAGGCCGGTTTAAAGTTGAATCCAGAAAAATGTGTCTTCGGGGTGAAGAAAGGGAAATTTCTTGGCTGCCTAGTTTCAACAAATGGGATTGAGGCTAATCCAAATAAAATTGAAGCTATCCTTCGAATGGAACCACCGAGTACAAAGAAGGGGCTCAAAGATTGACAGGAAGACTGGCATCTCTCAACAGATTCATATCTAGATCAGCAGAGAGAAATTTACCATTTTTCGAAGTGCTGAAGTCAGCCGAAGTTTTTCAATGGGGACCGGCCCAGCAGAGAGCCTTCGAAGAGCTGAAGCAATATTTGATAGACCTAACAACGCTAACTCCACCAACGCCAGGGGCTCCTCTATTGTTATATGTGGCAGCCTCGCACTCAGTGGTAAGTGCGGCACTTGTCCAAGAGAAGCTTGAAGGGCAAGTCAAGAAGCAAGCTCCAATATACTTTGTATCCGAAGTTCTTAGTTTATCAAAGAAAAAATATACATAATTGGAGAAGGTGCTATATGCTGTTTTGATGGCTTCTAGAAAGCTACGACATTATTTCCAAGCATATAATATAATTGTCCCTTCTTCACAACCATTGAAGGACATTATGAGAAATAGAGAAGCTACTGGAAGGATTGGAAAGTGGGCTGCGGAACTTAATGAATTCTGCATTGATTATGTACATAGATCTTCGATTCAGTCCCAGGCGTTAGCTGACTTCATTGGTGACTGGACGCCAGGGGCTCAGGTAGAAGAGGCAAGTAAAGATGCCGAAGCATGGACAGTATTCTGCGATGGTTCTTGGGGAACCTTCGGAGCTGGAGCAGCCGCTATGTTGGTCGCACCCTCCAAAGTTAAAACTTGCTACGCAGCAAGACTTGATTTTAGCTGCACAAATAACATTGCTGAGTACGAAGCTTTACTTTTGGGTCTTCGGAAGTTAAAGGCAATGGGAATCAGAAGGGCGATTCTTAAAATTGATTCCCAGGTTATCTCTAGTCATATTGACAAGAGTTGTAAGGCAAGAGACCCGAAGCTTGAGAAGTATTTAGATACGGTCCGAAGGATTGAAGCTTCCTTTGAAGGCTTTTCTGTAAAAAATATTCCTCGAGGAGAAAATGAGTATGCTGATTTGCTAGCCAAGTCAGCAGCACAGGGACTGCCCTTACCTTTGGAAGTATTTTTTGAAACAATAAAAGCACCTTCGGTTGAACTTCTTGAAAGAGCGGTCCTCAATATATCTCCTATTTATAGTGAAGACTGGAGAACTGAGATCATCTCCTACCTTAAGGGTAATTTTCTTTCAGATGACGAAGCTTATAACAAAAGAATAGAGGCAAGAGCTCGTCCATATGTAATAATAGAAGGGGAGCTGTACAAGCATGGGGTCTGCTCTCCGTTACTCAAATGTTTATCTAGAGCCGAAGGTATAGAATTGATGAAGGAAATACATGCAGGCCTGTGTGGATCTCACATTGGATCTAGGCCTTTGCTGGGAAAAGTTTTTCGCCAAGGATTTTATTGGCCAAAAGCAGCTTCAGATGCAGCGGAATTAGTCCAAAAGTGCGAAGGTTGTCAGAAATGTGCAAGAGATCAAAAAAAACCTTCGTCTCTAACTCAGTTAATACAACCCACTTGGCCATTGCAAAGGTGGGGCCTTGATTTGTTGGGTCCGCTACCACCAGCACAAGGGAATTTAAGATATGTTGTAGTGGCAGTGGAATATTTTTCTAAATGGATTGAGGCAAAGCCTTTAGCCACAATAACTTTGGTTACTGTTCAAAAGTTTTTCTAGCAAAACATTGTCTGTCGCTTCGGAGTGCCAAAGGCTATCACTGTGGACAATGGAACACAGTTTGATTCCGAAGCTTTCAAAGAATTTTGTGAACAAATTGGCACAAAGATCCATTTTGCATCAGTTCGACATCCAGAATCAAATGGATTAGTTGAAAGGGCTAATGTCATCATAATGACAGGAATAATGAAGTTAATATTCAATCAGCCATGGGGAAAGTGGCCAGATGAATTAATTAAAGTGGTGTGGAGCCACAACACAACAGTATCAAGGTCAACAGGTTTTACACCATTCAAATTGCTGTTTGGTGATGAAGCAATAACCCCAGAAGAGGCTAAGGCAGGATCAATAAGAACAGTGGCTTCGGAGAAAGACGAAGCTGATTGTTCTGTGGACAAAGATGCTATAGAAGGGATCAGGCTTCAAGTTGTGGAAAACATCAATAAATACCAAGCCGAAACAATAAAATGGCGTGATAGAAAGGTTCGGTTGAAAAACATTAAGCCAGGACATTTGGTGCTTCGAAGAGTGGCCAACCCAGACACAGTGGGCAAATTACAGTTAAAGTGGGAAGGCCCCTTTCTGGTAGTATCTTCGTCAAGACCCGGTTCCTACAGATTAAAGGATATGGACGGCAACAACATTCCTAGATCGTGGAATGCGGATGAGCTTCGGCGGTATTATGTGTAACCTGATGTAATCTTTTTTATTTTTGTTTTAGTTTTTCCTTATGGCACCCTTTTCCTTTCCAAAGGGGGAGAAAGGTTTTTAATGGGGCCACAACATGTAATTTTTCTTTTCCTTATTTCAATAAGAGTGATATCCCCCAAAAATGTAAATGTAAAAGCTGGCAACGTACCATCGAGCGCAATGGAAAAAGAAAAGAAAACAGAGAGAAGCTCAAAAGTCGTTCCCAAGGGAATGCAGAGCTTACAGCGAAAAATAAACGCTGATACCGCCGAAAGTAAAAGGCGAAGAAGCTCCTAAGGGAGGCTTACAGTGAAAAATAAACGCTGATACAGCCGAAAGTAAAAGGCGAAGAAGCTCCTAAGGGAGGCTTACAGCGATAAATAAACGCTGATTCCGCCGAAAGTAAAAGGCAAAGAAGCTCCTAAGGGAGGCTTGCAGCAAAAAGTCAGCGCTGATACACCGAAAAATAAGCGGCAAAGAAGGTTTGAGTCATTCTCAAAGGAATATGGCTTCGAATATGTATTTGAACATTCATTTGCACGACACATTACATCATAACATTTGCATTCATAAACATTCACTTAGACATACATAGGATCATCGTCAGCATAACGTACAAACATGCTTCGGTCCCAAAAGGAAGGCAATTTTATGCTTTGCTGTGTACGCAAAGAAGGGAAGGTGTTTTTCGCCTATGGCTCAAAAGTATTAATTTCGTCCACACCAAAGCATTTTGTATATGGACGGAAAAGTAAGATTATATTACAAAGTAAAACTCAGATTACATCATATTTTATGCAAGTTATTACAGGAGTTTTTTGAGCTACTTTTACAAGACTATTGAAGCTTCGACACTATTTTTGGAGCTTCGTCCTTCTACTCTGCAGCTGCAGCTTCGGCCTGGTCAATCTGTACGAAAGTATTATAAGCCGAATTCAAAAATTCAAAGGAAAAGGTAAGCATAAGGTATGATTTTGTTACCAGTTTGAGGTGACTCCGAGCTTCGTCACCAGCTTTGCTCCGACCACCCTTTGTCCATACTAACTTTATAAATCTGTTTGCAATACTTCGAGCTAGATTTGGAACATCATCTAAGTCTGCCGGTGACAGGCTGAAGTTGGGTCTATTAACAATCTTGCCATGTTCACAGCCAGACTTCAAAAAAGCAACAGCTGTGCCCCGAGAAGCTGCCAGGGCACAGAAGTCGCTATGCCCAGCTATAACTTCATCAAGATCATTAATTTCACCTTCAATATGCTCGAAGGCACCAGGCAGGTCTTTGGCTGAAGGAGTAAACTCTACACTACTGGCTCCGGCAAAATGGAACACTTGTTTTAGCTGATGAATGCATCGAGTGCAGAACTCCAAACACTTATTTTGAAGATTTTTCAAAGATTCTTTCAGTTCCAAGTTTCTTTGAGTTTCGGCTTCAAGCCTTGCATCAAGCTTCAGTTTCTCTTGTTCAAAAATTTCTGACTGGGAAAGAAGCTTCGAATTTAATTCTGTTATTTTTGCTTCAGCATCCACCAATAAACCTTCGGCTGTTTGTAGCTCGAGGTCTTTCTTCTCAATGGCAGCAGATTGCTCCTTTATTTTGTTTTCTAAATTTTCAATTATAACTTCTTGCCTTTTATCCTCTAAATCTTGTTGCATTTTAATGCCTTGCTCAAAAGCATGCTCTATGGACAAATAGCCTTTGTTAGAAAATAATTTCGTACCACAAGTAATAAGAGTTAAACACAAAATGTTTACCTTGAAGTTAGAATAGAATAAACTGCTGACAATATGTTGTCGACGGTAGCGGCTGATATCCGCTTCAAGCTTCGGGAAGCCGATACTCTTCGATAAAGTACCGACAACCTTCGCACCGGTTTGGTCTCGTATACAGCCTAACCCCTCATCATCAATTCCACCAAAGAGAAGCGCCCCCGGCCGATATCCACAAGATAGAGCATACTCTTTTAGTTCCTCTCTTTCAGCTTCAGTCAGCTCCTGGCCAACTAGGTTTCGGAAGTCAAAAGTTTCATCTTCCGAGGTATCTTCGGTTATTCCTCTTTTCTAGGGTTTGGCAGCCGTGGTCTCTTCGGTGGCTGCAGCAGTTTCTTCAGCGGCCATGTTTACCAGCATTTTATCTATATCAGCGGCTACGCTCTCTAAATTAATACCTTCAGAGTTAGCATCTTCGGCTTTGGCCTCTTCTGCGGCAGCCTCCGAAGGTACAGCTTTAGTATCTGTTATGATTTCAATTACCGGCATCTTCAGAGTTGGAGCTCTTGGTGGTGTTGTTTCAATCACTTCGGTCACGGTAACAATCCTTTGTCTTTTTGGCCTAGATGCCTTTGCCTGTGTGGGCTCCTTTTCATTATGAAAAAGCTTCGTCAGATGAAGCCCCAATGGACTTAGTTTGACAGGCAAAGTTTTAGTCATTACCTTTAAAATTTCCTCTATTTCAGCATCAGAAGATGTCGCAGCAGCCTGTTCTTCTTCATCAATTGATTTTTGTTCCGGGATTGATTCCTTTCTTTTCTTCGAAGTTAACACCTTCGATTCAAATTTTTCTTTCTTCTTTTTTGATTGATCTTCGTCGTCTTTGATCAAAGCGCCAGCTACTCTCTTCCTTTTCTGCCCTTCGGCACCCTTGTCGAGTCGCTCATAATCGGGATATTCAAAACCTATAGCATCAAGCACTCTGTTTAGCCTTCGTTTCGGCCGGGTGCCGAAGGCTGCTGTCATCAATTGATCCTCCTTTTTAGAATAGTTCCAAGAATTTCAGTGCACATTGCTTCAATTGTTTCGAGGCATTCTTGGCAGGGTGCTTTGAAATATTTCTTGAATTTATAGTGGTAGGGCAGTCGGACAAGCTCCCCCTCTTTCTTCTCTTTTTCAAGCTTCAGCATAGCCCATTCCTTCATAGATGGAAATATTTTGTAAGCCAGAAATTCCTGCACTAAGTCTCTTGTGCCAATATGCTCTGCGATAACCCTAAATTCAGCCAACGCAGTTTGGGTTGGACCTTCTGGTGTCATATTGCAATGGGGTCTGGTCTCTCCGAAGATCAGTTCAAGCGGACTCTGGACCAGCTTCTCTTTGTCATCATCAACTTTGACATAGAACCATTCTGATTTCCAGCCTGCCGGCCACTTGCTTCGGTAGCTGATCACAGGAAATTTTGTAGTTTTCCGATAGGCAAAATTGTAACAACCAAAATTTTCATGTAACCCATCCTTTCTGGCCTTGGTTTGGTAATGTAGCTCGTGCACCCGGCAGAAACCTTCGGCAAACGGTTCCACCCCTGGCTTCGGAGAGCCCAAATATAAACACTAAGCCTAATAATAGCGTTAGGAGTTAGTTGATGAAAATGGATCCCAAACTTTTTTAGCACATCGGCAATCATCCTATTCAAAGGAAATCTCAAACCAGCCTTGAGGAAACTCTTGAAAATCACTATTTCATCTTTCTAGGGCTTCGGAGTAGTTTCTTCTCCACCGAAGCGAACCAGCCCTTTCTTATCTTCGCTAAAGTAGCCAGACTTCACCATCTTAGGAAAATCAGCTTTGGAGATGGTCGACTTTCCGAAGTCCAGGTGGCTAGGCTTGCTCGGCACTGCGATGTTGTAATCATCTTCAGAGTCGGTCTCTTCAATATCTGCTTGCTCTGCTTCAGCAGCAGGGACGTCTTCCGGTGTTACCAGCCCAGATCGCTTCATTGCTTCCGAGATAGGAACAGTTTCCGCAGCTTCGGTTTTGTCTCCCTCGCGATCGACTCTTGCAGTAGAGCGAACTCTGACCATTTGATTATGACATACTTGAAATTTTTTGAATTGGCTTTTTTGTTTCTTCCAAAGCTCTTACACTTGCGCCGAAGCAGATTTTGTGTGAGCACAATGATCAAGCTTCGGCTATGACTAAAAATTTGGCAGCAAAATAGTACAATAGCAATGAATGCTGTGGTAACTTCACACCTACCCATCTTTTTATATAGTGTTGCAGGTGGGAAGGTAAATCGGCAAGGTCTCCAATACCGGGCAAACAGTCACCCACGCTCACTGAACGGTGGGCCACATAGCTCGAGAAGGTGAATCGCTGGCAAGGGTGTAATCAGTGCAAGATGGGTCGCGCGTCCGACGATTATTTTAATCGTTTCTCGCCAACGAGTTTAGGGAAGGTGTTTTTTGGATCTTCGGCATCCCGAAGCTTATAAGATTTTTCACGGATCAAGCTCGTTACGAAAAACGATCTAGCACCGTGAAGGGGCTACTGTTGGGGGAATGCTTCGTAGCCGAAGATCCTAAAGAAATAAACACCTTCGGCAGATCCTCTCCAAAACAGCGCCGAAGCTATCAACTATAAAGCTTCGGTACAGTGACATGTCTCAAGACGAAGGGGTGAACCGACTTAAAGATGAAATGACTTAAAGACCCATGATATTCTGCGTCATTATTATATTTCATTGTAAAGGGCATGAATGTAATTACATACAGGCTGTGAACTGTGCCTATAAATAGGTGAACAGTACCCCCGTACTGTTCACGGGCTCTCCTGTAATCGCGCATTGGGCATTTGTTTTTGCTTCACGCTGGTATTTTTGCTTTTCTCCGAGCCAAAGGTACATTTGTAATTCGTTAACATTTCTACAATATTGAAATAGAAATGAGTTAATAATGATAATCATATGTTCAAATTATGTTATATATTTTTATCCTTCCTCATTATTTGTTGTGTTTATGAAGGTATAACCTTCATAACCTTCGTCCGGAAAGCATTATATCCTGAGGGAAATAAAGCTTCGAAGGACGAAGGGCTCTAATATTTAACAATTTTTATGTTGCCTTGTTCTTAATTCATAGCATTTGAGAACAAGTCCCCAACATGGAGTATATCACCTTCTCTGGACACGTGACGGCTTCGGACCCACCCATGTGGTGGAGTTGGGCACCGCTGTGGACCCAGAGTAGCAGCCCGGGACTGGGGCGAGTCATGGTCTACATAGCACTTTCACCACGCAACTAAGTGATAGCCGCATAGGCACTGCGTCTTTATACAGTAGTAAGGGGTACCCTAGTTTCAGGGTACCGACAGATACCAAGCTAAACTTCAGCTCAGCCTATCATCCGCAAACAGATGGACAAATGGAAAGAACAAAACCAAGTGTTGGAAGATATGTTAAGAGCATGCGCTTTAAAGCATGGTAGAAGTTGGGATAAGAGTTTGCCTTATGCAGAATTCTTGTACAACAATAGTTACCAAGCAAGTCTAAAAATGGCACTGTTGAAGCACTTTATGGATGGAAATGTAGAACACCGCTTTATTGAAATCAGACCAGAGAAAGTCAATTATTTGGTCCAGAAATTCTCCAAGAAGCAGAAAAGCAAGTACAGGTTGTTAGAGAGAATTTGAAAACACCACAGTCGAGACAGAAAAGCTATGATGACAATAGAAGAAGAGAGTTCATCTTTGAAGTTGGAGACTTCGTATACCTTAAGATTTCACCAATGAGAGGAATGAAAAGATTTAAGGTTAAGGGTAAACTATCTCTCCGCTACATTGGCCCATTCAAAATATTGGAAAGAAAAGGTGAAGTAGCGTATCAGTTAGAGCTACCAGATAGTTTATCAGACGTGCATGTCATATTTCATGTGTCACAACTTAAGAAATGCTTAAGAGTGCCTAAGGAACAATTACCTATGGAAGAACTCAATGTTAATGAGGCTTTGACTTATTCAGAGTATCCTATCAGAATTTTGGAAGCATCTCGCAGAATTACTCGGAGTAAAGTTATCAACATGTGTAAAGTTCAGTGGAGTCATCATTCGGAAGATGAGGCCAATTGGGAAAGAGAGGATGAACTCAGAGCAGAATTCCCCCAGTTATTCTCAGAAGTTCCTTAATCTCGAGGACGAGATTCTTTTTAAGGGGGTAGGTTTGTAACACCTCAAAACCATCAACTAAAAATAATACATTTAGAATATTAGTAGTAATAATAGTAAATAATTTTTCTTCAAGTGTTTGATTTTATTTTCCTTTAGAATAATTTTTGTTATCTCATATTTGATTTATGGTTGTTTCATAGAATTTCTTTTATATTGAAAGCTCAATTAATTAATATAAAAACATTGGTCCAAAAATTAGTATTTTAGTTGTAAATAATTTTGGTATAATTCTTATGATTTTTAGAAATATTTAAAAATAGATTTATTTATATTTTTATTAGAAAAGAAAAAGAAAAAAAAAGAAAAGTTGGCCGAAACCCTAGCCAATTTTGCCCAGCCGACCCAGCCACCGCCTCCCCATTTCCCCCACCCCCTCACTCTCACCATGCATGTTGTATAAGGATCGATAGAATTTCTTACCGCAACTTAGAAAGTGTAACACCTCAAAACCATCAACTAACAATAATATATTTAGAATATTAATAGTAATAATAGTAAATAATTTTTCTTTAAGTGTTTGATTTTATTTGCCTTTAGAATAATTTTTGTTTGCTCATATTTGATTTATGGTTGTTTCGTAGAATTTCTTTTATATTGGAAGCCCAATTAATTAATATAAAAATATTGGTCCAAAAATTAGTATTTTAGTTGTAAATAATTTTGGTATAATTACTATGATTTTTAGAAATATTTAAAAATAGATTTATTTATATTTTTAATGGAAAAGAAAAAGAAAAAAACAAAAGTCGGCCAAAACCCTAGCCGTTTTGGTCCAGCCGGTCCAACAATCGGCCCAACCGCTGCCTCCCCACTTCCCCCACCCCCTCACTCTCACTACGTGTGGGCCCGCCTAGCCCCACGGCTCATCTTCCTCGTGCCATCGCGCCAGGCGCGTGCCCACGCCCTCGGCCGAGCGCCGCCGTCGTCGCGCTGTCGCGCCCTGCACTGGCTGCACGTCCCGTGCCCCCGGCCGAACCGCCGCCCCGACCCTCATCTCCCTACGCCGTAACGGACGGCCATTTCCCCTCTTTCCCCCTCCCCATTTCCTCTCCATTATGGAGGCCGCCATTGATGGCTTTAATGGCCGCCGGCGCTCCATTCACTCCCTCCTCGGCGTCCCTCCCTCTCCCTCTCCCTCTCCCTCCCTATAAAAGTCGATGCTGAGCCCTTCTCTCCCCTACAGCCAAGCTCGCCCTACTCCTCTCCCCTGCCAAGTCTGAGCTCTCCTCTCCACACTCTCTCCCTTCTCTCTCTCTCTCGACTTCATCGGGCCGAAGCCCTGCCATGCCCCCTATTCGCTGCCGTTAACCGGAGCCCGCCCGACACCGCGCCACCCTCATCCCACCCCTTGCAGGCGAGCCTCCCTGTCCGTTTCCCCTCTCCCCTGTCAAGCTCCCTGCACACAAGCACTAGCTCAAGGTAGAAGAAAGCCATTTTACATTTTTGCCCTCCAATTTTCTATAAATTATTCCTATATTTTCTACAATACAAATGTATTTAAAAGAAGTCCAAAAATCTTACGTGCTACTCCCCGAAGAATACGTGTAATTGTGAATCAACCCCGACAATAGTATTTTGGATATGGACATTATTTTTATATTTCGAAAAAATAAATAGGTTATGTCACGGTTCTTTAATTTTGTGATGTAGAACTAGAAACATTTGTGACTAACTTCATTTTAGCGCATAAAACGATATTATATTAATAGTGGTTTAAGTATAAGTTTTACCAATATAGAAAATGAAAGAGGTACTAGGCCACATCTTGTTGGTCAAGTTAAAATATAGATTTTCACTAATCAGGATATAAGTATTCGTACGTATATCACTTAATCACTTAAAATTAATAAAATATCTATTCATGTCAAAATAACCATGATTATGTTAGATAAAATAGCTTCGTAGTCACATGCTCATATAATTTTCACCAATGGTAACTCAAAATGGAAAATTTAGTGGATTAATAAAATAGTTATGATTTAGACATTATTTATAAGTATAGTTGCGTGATATGTGATTGTTTATGTAATGGTGAATGTTACCCATGTAATGGTGTATGTTTATTTATTTGGCGTATATATTCTTTTGTATGTTCAATATGCGAATCGATGTTAGAAGCTGACTGTGAGGTAGACGAACCAAACCTATTCGAGGACGACCCACAGGACACGTTCGAGCAAGGCAAGTGGATTCTCCCTTTGCATTTTTATTTGTACCCAAGTAATGCATACAATAATGTTTACTTTTCGGATATTGCATAATTTGATGGGACTTGCCTAAATAGGATTTTCCTAGAATTACCAACCCTATTCCTTGATTACGCTGGGATAAATACTATGCTTAGCAATTTGTGCTACCGCTCAACTTGATAATTATGATGTCACTCGTTATTGATACTAATGTTCCGGCTTTCACTTGATTAAGCTATTCATTGATTAAACCGATATACTAGCCCTATTCCTTGATTAAACTGATATGTCAGCCATGCTGATGGTTATGAGCAACCTGAACCCTCAGATGATAATTGAACTTAAAGATGGAAAATAAATTGTGATCCAATGATCCACAAGTGGTTTGCTTAAGTGATTTCACTTAAGTGTTTTGAGATATAATCATGTACTTATGTTTAATTGGGAATTTTGTGATACACTTACAATTAGTAAGTCAGGTGTTGCTAATAAAATACTGACCAACTAAAATGCTTACCGCTTATTCATAGCCTATCTTGTTAACTTTGCATTATTCCTCCCACTTGCTTAGCCCTAACCATAAGTGAGCTCCCCCTTGCTAATATTTTGATCAGAGGGTGATGACGAAGACAATGTAGATGACGTTGATGAGTATTGAGTCTAATGATGCGCCAGTCACCTTTCTATGGAAGAGTGTTAGTTCTGCCGTACTTTGATAATGATACTTGTTAAGATACTGTGATCTGGATGATGTAATAAAGTTACTCTACTCTCTTTTATGCCTTTATTGCATTGTATTTTGATATATACACTTGTGATGTCAACATATGTGTGGAAAATGGATCCTGGCACACATATGCTATGCTATCGGTTTTGCCCCCAAAACCAGTGTGATAGAAAGGATAGTGGTAGCTTTTCATTATTTTTCAATTATCATTGTCGCATCATGGGGATGGGCTGGAATGAACTTTTTCTGCAGGTGCACTAGCCTCGATACGAGTAGTTCGTGTAGTTGCACGATAACGAGTGAACGGGTATGCCACCGCTTATTACGTTAACATGAATAGGTTGTGAGACCATAAGTTACGTGTATCCATTGGCATAATTATCATCTCGTTCATTTATTGCCTCACTCCTCTTTTTGATGATAGGGTAGGGGTTAGTCTGCGCTAATAACCGATAAAAAATTTTCTTATCCTAATTCTCACCCATCTAACATTGTAACAGATGGCCCGCCGCAGGCTCACCGCCCGTAAGTCTAGGGGAGGACGTGTGCCTCGTCATCAGCTTGCTGCGCGTGTTTCTCACCACCACATCTCTTTTCTTTCGGAGTATGGTGTGCCCACCCTACTGTGGCACATTCTTTTCTCTTTGGGTTACCCAGAGGGAGAGGAACCACGTTACTTCTGGGAAGGGAGGTCGCACACTCGCGCTCTAGAGGAGAAAACATCTGGGTGACAATTGTGGTCAAGCCTCGGGCAGATAATCCAACGATGGGTGGCTGGCACTTTGGATCGTCATGCCGCACACCCAGAGAAGGGGCAAGCAGAGCCGCTTATAAAATACTTCAAGATTTGCTGGACCATTTTCCTAGGGAGATTGCTACCACCATGCCTGGAGTATTTCCTAGGGGCGATATCTTCAACCCTAAGTGGGACCAGCCAGAAGGTAGAGCTCTAACAGGAGGAGACAGTGAGCAGCAGCACAGCGACACCACAACGTTCAGTGCTATGTTTGTAGTGGTGTAGCTGTACGACAACTTAGAGCAAAGTTTAGAGGTGGTCAATGGTTCCCTTGACATGGTGCAGAATCAGTTGTAGTAGGCTCAAGAAGCGCATGCCACAGAGCTAACTCAGGTGCAATAGAAGCTGGCCCAAGTTACGCTTGAGAAAGATGAAGCCGTCCAAGTCAGGGATGTGGCTGTTTTGGACAATGTGTTGTGGATTGGCGAATGCTAGGACTACCAGTCCTTGTTGGTGGAAATCATCAGAGAAAGGGATGTAGCTTTGACTGAGGTAGCACAACTCAGGGCAACGTAGGTCAACCTAATGCAGTAGCTGAACAATGCAGAAGCTTGGAACGCTAATCTGCATAAGGAGTTTCACCAGCTTCATGCCCAACTCAATCCAATCAACCTGCCAGGACCAGAAGAAGCAGATGCCGCCACAGCCAACAATGGAGGTGTAGTCTTCGAGACCGGCAGCGTGCAGGTGTAGTTATTAGCTGTCGCTAGAAGATAGGCTAACCCTTTTGGATAGTGTTCCTAGGTGTAGGAACATGACTTATGGAGTAAGGCCGATATAATGATGGCTTCTGACGCAGGTGTGCGTGTGTGGGAAAACACTCTTTTGGTTGGTTGTGCATGCGAGTGAAACAATTTGCATGTATGTACATTAAATATTATGAAGTATGTGATGATGCTGTTGCACATGTTGGGATGTGATTCTTGCCTTACGATTTTTCACATGAAGTTTTCTTCTATGAGATATTGTACGACATGATTTCCTTACTTCACATATGTGCAACATGACTTGCCGCTTAATCATAATGAAAATGTGCAGATGGTGACAAGTCGCCGCATTAACCTAGGGGCCACTGGAGCTTCTGGTAGTGGTAACCAGGAGGGTGACCATGAAGCACCACTCCCTCCACCTCTGCCATTCACACCTGAGCAGTTCTCCACCCAATTTCTTGGAGCTCAGAGGAATATGGAGAACTTGTAGCGGAACATGGAGGTAGAGCTTTGCAATATCGCTAACAACACCCGCCATGGGTAGCCTCAGGAAGCTCAGGGAGTCAATCAATATAGCAGCTTCAAGGATTTCATGGATACTAGGCCACCGATATTCAAGGAAGCAACAGAACCCTTGGAGGCAGATGAACGGATCAACACGATGGAGCAGAAGTTCCGTCTGTTGAGACTCTTAGGTGATCTCAAGACAATATGTAGCGCACCAATTGCAAGGACCTGCAGGGATGTGGTGGTCTCATTTACGCACCGCTTACCCTGAAAATGCTCCCATTGCATGGTACCAATTCACCGTAGCTTTCAGAGGGAATTATATTCCACCAGGCTTAAAGGCAATAAAGGTGTTAGAATTCATGAGGTTAACTCAAGGTATGCAATCAGTGACAGAATACCTACATGCATTCAACAATCTGTCGCGCTACGTGCCTGACTATGTGAACACCGAGGCCAAGAAGATCGCTAGTTTCAAGAGAGGCTTGAGTCTGAAGATGATGAAAAGTATGGGAATTTCCTCCCGCACCTCCTTCAATGATTTCGTCAGCGACTGCTTGACTCAAGAGAACAACAACAACCTCTACGCATTGGCAAAGGGGCGTAAAAGGCCTTTGGAAGCAGGAATGTGACAACCTCGAACCACCATAGTGTCTCGACCAAATTTCAGACCAATGATACCCGGAGCAAGATTTCATCTGCCTCCTCTGAAGAAGAATTAGCAACAAGGATTCAGGGGTCCGAAGGCATTCAAGGTGGCCCTACCCCCTGCCAGGGCTAGACCAGGAAGTTCCACAGGTGGTATAGCTCAAGTGAAGGGACCTTGCTTCAACTGTGGATAGATGGGGCACTTCACCAAGTCTTGTCCTCGCCCTAAAAAGAAGAACAATGTCTATCCCGCTCGAGTGCTTCTCACCACTGCGGACGAGATTATCGACGGAGAACTTGTGATGGCCAGTACGTTTCTTGTGAACGATCATCCTGCAGTCGTACTATTTGATTTCGGATCTTCTCATTCTTTCATGAGTACTGCTTTTGCTCATCACTTTAACCAATCATCGGTAGAAGTGGGGAATAAGTACTAGATAAGCTCGGCTGGGGCTGAGGTTTTCACAAATCGTATAGTTCGAGGGGCAACCCTAAATATTGAAGGAAGGGAATTTTGAGCCCAGTTGATAGTGATGTCGGGATTATCCTTGGATGTGATCATGGGAATGAATTGGATGAAAGCTTAGGATGTCAGTCTTGATACCGCAAATCGAACCTTGTCGCTATGGGAGCCACGAGGCACCGAAATGTTTCAGATAACCTTACCTCGCTTTAAGCTGACCAATGTATCCTTTGTAACCCAAGCAACCTCAATGGAAGAGATCCCAATAGTTTGTGAGTTTTCTGATGTTTTTCTTGAAGATTTGCCAGGACTTCCACCTAAGAGAGATGTAGAGTTTGCTATATAGCTGATAGAACTAAATGAGCTGATAGAACTAAAAATTCAACTGAAGGGACTATTGGACAAGGGTTTGATTCGACCCAGTACCTCTGAGTGGGGCAATCCCACTCTTTTCGTGAAGAAAAAGGACCAATCCTCTCAACACAATGACCATCAAGAATAGGTATCCTCTACCCCGAATAGACATTTTATTTGATCAATTGTCTAAGGCTAAGGTATTTTCAAAGATTGATCTTAGATCAGGGTACTATCAGATCAGAATTTGCCCCAAGATATTCCGAAGACCGCATTTTCTACCAGATACAGGCTATATGAGTATTTAGTCATGTCATTTGGCTTGACCAATGCTCCTGTCTACTTTATGTACTTGATGAACTCTGTCTTTATGATAGAACTGGACCGATTTGTCGTAGTATTCATAGATGACATGCTGGTCTACTCCGAGTGTGAGAAGAGACATGAAGAGCATCTGAGAATTGTATTAACTAGAATTAGGGAGCACAAATTGTATGCCAAGTTTAGTAAGTGCGACTTCTGGCTCGAGGAAGTACAATTTTTAGGGCACATCTTCTAAGAAAATGGGATATCCATGAACCCAAGTAAAATTCAGCAAGTAATGGAATGGAAGGCACCTACCTCTATTTCAGAGATCAGAAGTTTCCTAGGATTAGCCGGATATTACCGTCACTTCATACCAGACTTCTCGAAGATTGCCAAACCAATGACTCAATTGCTGGAGAAGGACTGTAAACTTGGACAACGGAGTGTGAAATAACTTTTTGTACCTTACGAATGTTGTTGACCACGGCGCCTGTTTTGGCTCAACCGGACATTGAGAAACCCTTTGATGTGTTTTGTGACGCATTAGGAATTGGACTTGGTTGTATTCTTATGCAATATGGTAAGGTGATAGCTTATGCATCGCGCCAGCTAAGAAAGCACAAATCTTACTACCCAACGCATGACTTGGAACTTGCCGTCGTAGTCCATGCATTAAAAATTTGGAGGCACTACCTGCTTGGGAATGTATGTAATATCTTCACGGATCATAGAAGTCTGAAGTACATCTTCACCCAACCCAAGCTCAACATGAGGCAACGTTGTGGTTGACGCTTTGAGTTAGAAGTAACATTGCCTCATTCTTCTAGAGGATGGATTTAACTTATTACACCCAGTAGTGCTACTCAACATTCAAGTTCGTTGCTCACTGGAGGATTAGGTCATCCAAAAGCAGAAATCCGACAAAGGCATATTTCACATCAAGGAAATGATGAAAGCGATCCCAATAGCTACTTCAAGCTTGACGAAAGGGGTATACTGTGGTTTGATGAAAGTCTGGTCGTACCAAAGGATCAAGAGCTCTAGACCAAAATCCTAGATGAAGCTCACCAATCTAAACTATCGATTCACCCTAGAAGCAGCAATGTACTATGATTTGAAATAAAAGTTTTGGTTGACAAAGATGAAGAAGGAGATTGCAGCGTATGTTGCGAGATGTGATAACTGTTGTAGAGTCAAGGCCATCCACATGAAGCCAGCTGGCCTATCGCAGTCATTATCTACACCTAAATGGAAATGGGAGGAGATCAGTATGGATTTTATTACTGGACTTCCTATTACTCAAAAGGGCAATGACTCGATATGGGTGATTGTGGATCAACTCACCAAATCAACTCATTTTCTTCCTATCAAAATAACATATCGACCACTGAAGTATGCAGACATTTATGTCGCAGAAATTGTTCGACTACATGGAATTCCAAAAACCATTGTGTCGGACTATGGGACTGTGACACCCCAGGTGTCTATTTCGTGTTATGTCGGAAGATTAATCCTAATCTCGGATGCTCAGTAAAAATTTCTATTTCTCGATCGTGCCTATCTCTATTTATCAGGCTTTCTCTCGGAAGTTCACCGAATTCAGAGTTAATCGATCGCGAGAAACAGCCAATTTCGGAGCATGTTAAAACTTTTAATTCTCGGAACTCATGCAGACTCGAAGATCGTTCTCGAATTTTAAATCTCATCTGATGCTCTTTAAATCAAACTCTCGACGACTATTATCTGAATTGAGCCCGAGTCTAATTCCTCGAACCCCGATCGATGTCCGGCTATTTTATCCGAATCCGTACTCTCAAACTAAATGCTCAATATGTCGTCCTCTAATCAATTTTATCCGACTCGGCCAAATATCTCATGTCCGAACCGAACTCAAAACCCCGTATCGACAACGATTTTAAAATATCACGATTCGCCTTCTCCCACTAAAATTCCAAAGCCGATCAAATCTCAGGACGATTTATTTCCGAATCACGCGTAGGGAATTATTTCGAGCAAATTCACATCAAACTCTCGGCCAAGTTAATCGCGTAGTCGTCCGTTCGTCCGAACTCTGTTTCACTCTGTTCCGCGTACAGACGAATTCCGCATGAGCATTTTATTCCGAAAAATAAATTTAGCGCAGCCCGATTTCGTGTTTGGGCCAGCCCAACCCAGCCCAATTGGGCCCATTTGAAACCCTAACCCTAGGGTTTCTCTATAAATACGGATCCCTCTCCCAGTCCCTTGGCTGTTTTGCACTCCCACCCCTATTTTTTTTCAGCCGCCACCAGCAGCTTCTTCTCCCCCACGCTCTCCTTCCTCCTCCTGCCGTGCAGCACCTCGGCACTCCTTCCATGGTGCCCAGCTGGCCGGGCTCCTCCAATGGCGCCCTCCTCCCTGCGTCCTCTCTCCAGGGCGAGCAGGGCCCCCACAGGCGCGCCCCTTCCCCCTGGTTTCCCCTTGCCGTCGCCCAGCAGAAGCTCCATGGCCGGCGCTCGAGCTCCTCCTTCTTCCCATGGATGGCGCCCTGCTTTCTCCAGCAGCCCATGGTGTCCCTGTCCATGGCGCCCCTGCAATATCCCCTTCCTCCCCGCGGCCAGCAATGGCGTGGTGCCCCCTGCTTCTTCCTCCCACAGCACGGCAGCAAGCAGCCATTCCCAAGGCCGAGGAGCTCTCTGCTGGTTTCTTCCCCACTCATACCTCCATTCCCCTTGCTACTGCTCGCCGCGGAGCTCTCTGCTGGTTTCTTCCCCGTCACGCGCAGGGCAGCCGGCGTCTTGCTCCTCCCTGCTCTCAGCCAGGGCGCCCAGAAAATCCCCCAGCCGAGCTCCCTGTTTCCCCCGCTCCCTGCTCCAAAAAAATCCAGCGAGGAACCCCTGCTCGGTCAGCTGCTTTGGCGTTCAAGTTTTCTACGCAGCAGTGCTGATTCAAAAAAAAACAGCAGCCTCGGATCCCCTCCACACCGCGTGCTCTGCTCGATCTGCGCAGCCCCAACCCGCGCCGTCGCGATAGTGTTGAGACAGCCCCGTGCCGCGTCGTCGATCTGCACAGCGCTTGCGAGCCGTCGTCAAAAATAATTGGTGAGCCCCTCGCTAGTATCCCATTGTTTTTGGATCTCAAGTGCTTGATAAAAATGTTTGAAGCATTGAGTGACGTTAATCGCAGCAAGATATTGTCGCGGCGTCTCGCGCGATGCATGATTCGGTGAAGCACCAAAACCATGGACGCATGCGCGACTCAAATCCGAGATGACAGGTTGATAGATTTATAATTTACTATTGATGTGATTCGGTTGATGGCATGTATATAGTTATGGTGTATATTGGTGATTGAATATGTGTGACTGCGATGGTTCATTTACGTGTCGCGAGGGTAGTTCGCCGATATATTAATTGATTGTTAAAATGCTTCGTCGTAAAATAATGTGTTTGTGCGGCAAATTTAATAAAGCGTAAAGCATACTTGGTGGTTTCCGCAATCGACTAATGAGTTGGTCTAGGATAATTATATTTATGTATTCATTGTTGGTGTAGGTTAAATTAGGTAAAAATGTAAATTAAGCGACATTTGATTGGTGTCGGAAGGTGAGATAGGTTAATTTAGAACGGTGAGTTATTAAACATGTGTATATCGGAATGCATTATAGTGGTAATTGCGTTGAGTTAATCGGTAGTGTCTCGAGTGCACGCCACAACATGGTTGTATGCGAGACAAGGTTGTGTGCCTGATGCGTTTAGTAAAAATCCATCGGTGTCACTAGTGTTAAGTTGAGGTTGATTTGCGCGTGGAAAGTGACATTGTGTTTAATACTTAGAACTCTTGGTCGATAGTAGAAATTGTTTTGGCTTATGTAGAGAGGCGATGACATGCCGTAAGTAGTCATCACTTCCTCTATAATTATAAGTCGAGTCTTTACACGCTAGGCGTTCCTTAAATTGTGCTTCACAAATGAGTGTATGCTTGTGTTTATGACTTGAATAGATGTTTTCGAGTAAACTAATAAGTTCCTAAAGCAATTATGTGTAAGGTGTTTATAGTGACACTTTATCCCGAAAGGTGTTAAGTCTGTGCATAAATAAGAGATAAGTGTACTTGTGTAGTGTGGATTGATTTTGAGTACAAATGTCGCAAGAAATGGATTAGTGCGCATATAGGAGATGAATGTGTGTGATGAAATGGTGACATGCCTTCGTATTCATCATGTCGTCTATTTGGTGACTTAGCCGAGAGTCGTGAAGAAATGTCGCTTACCTATGTGTTAATATTGCCCCTCTGCAACTCTGTATAATTGCCATGTGAAGTATGATTGGATTAGTCTATGGTTGCGATGTGTGGTGAAGTGATGGCATGACTACGTAGCCGTCACGTCACCTATTATGTGACTATGTTTAAGTGTGTCTTGATCTAAGTTAGAGTAAGTCAAGTCTCTAAAATGCAGAAATTCTGGAATTATATAGAAACTGAAATTCATTGATTGCTGTTTTGGACTGCACGCGCTGTTTTAGTTGTGCTGTATGTTTGATGAACTAAATTGTGTTTTCTGTAGATATGTGCTATAGAAAAGTGGTAGATAACCTTATTATCTTGCTGGTGTTAAAATTTGACAGCCATAGGTCTGACAGTTGAGGAGTTATGCTTTTTACAAATTCAGTAACTGAATCTGTCCAAATTCTGTACAGATTTCAGAAACTGCATTGTTTGCTCAATTTAATGTTGTAATCTGTTCATGATCCTTATAAGAAAGTTGTAGATGCTTTTCTTATCTTGCTTGTGTTAAAATTTCATAACCACAGGCATAATAGTTTAAGAGTTATGAATTTTACAAACTGCTTGCTGTGTTCTGTCCTCTGTCAGAACAGATTTCGAAAACTGTAGTGTTTGATTGATTAAAACTGGAATCACTTCTTGGTGATTATAAAAGTTATGTAGTGCTTTTTCTAAGCTTTCCAAAAAGTCTTGGATCACTATTTTTGGTGATCTGAAGATTAAGTTATGGATGTTTAAAGTCTGAAGACTGAATCTGTCCAATTCTGGACAGCAAAGCATTCTAGTGTATTTTATCCTTAGTTTACTATTGAATCACCTTAAGATGTTTATAAGTGATATGTAGACAATTTTATTACCTTTCCAGAAAGTCTAGGATCACCTTGTTTGGATGCCTGAATCTTCAGTTATGAATTTTTAAAGTCATAAGTCTGAATCTGTCCAAATCTGGACAGCGCTGTTGTATTAGCACGTTTTAACCTTGTTAAGTGTTGAATCATGTTGAGGTAAAAATACCAAAGTTGTAGTTCACTTTTAAATCTTTCCAGAAAGTCCTAGTTTGCTATTTTTGGATTAATCTTTGAAAAGTTATGATTAAAACAAGTGACTGCTGTATTGCTGTCCAAAATTCTGCAAGTGAGCAAATGAATGTTTAGTTCACCCTATTTGCTAAAAATGTTTGGTTGACACCTAAGTAATGTAGACTTGCCATGACTAAGCTTAATAATGCACGTGTGTCATGTTTTGTATGTTTCTTCTTTGGTTGATTGTGTTATAAATTTCCATAGACATTGATGCCTATGTCATCGGTTAAACTTGTGTTGGATGCTTTTGTGTGATAAATGGAAGAACTAACGAAAAGCCGTAGCAAATTAAATAAACGCCTGTACTTATGAGGTCGTATTTGTGTTGCGTAAATATACAAAATGTTTGTCGTCTTTTTGTGGTGTTAATGTTGTGCGCTCGATGATATGTAGTTAGCTAACGCTAGTGTGTATGGTTGCTTGTGATGTCTCGCTACTTAGTGTTAAATTCGCCAGCGTGTACTTAAAGTATCTTGTGCTATTTCATTATATTCATACATATGCATCTTGCACCTCATATAGGACCGAGAGATGATGATAGAGCCAGTGATGTGGTGCCAACCACAAGATGCCGTGGTGGACGACCTGAAGGATGGACTTAACCAGTGGATGCTCGCCAAGCGAGTGCCACCCCAGCAAACACTACCTAAGTGTTAAATTAAAGGCAAGCCCCGGTTTTATGCATAACCGTTATATATGCTATTTTACTGCACTTAATGTTTGTAGGCTTGTACCGTGCACTTAAGTGTAGGAGTTGTTTGAAACCCTAGTTGCATGAACTCAGGATTCCTTTTGAGATGGATACTAGTATGCTAGGTCGAGTAGCTGCTCTACTAATTAGGATCTCGGTAGAAGTCGAGTGATTTTTCCAGCACTCGCGCGAGGTCAAGAATTGGTTGTATCCACTTTGATAACATAATGATGATGGTCTGTGGACACGGATCCATGGGGATGCGTGGTCTACGAGGTGAAAATGGGAATAAGGATTAACGTGCGGATACCTGTGTCAAGCGTTTGAACGTACTAAACATATGCCGAGAAATATGGTAAATCGGTAAGCCTAGTACCTGAGTGAACCTGGCAGCAGTTTGCCCTCCTCACGCGACCTGAGACGTGGTCTCCCATTCCGGTTATGGTGGGTAGAAGTGCGGTCACTGCACGACGGCAGTCGGGGTCAGTGAGGCATTGTACGCCAAGGCGGTGAGCCCCTCTCTGCTGACGGGGAATCGATGGGGACGGTTGATGTGTGTGGGGACGGAGTGCCTCGCCACGTCGTGTGTTTAGGTTTACCTTGCAAGGATAAAAACTCGATTCGAATCGTCTGCTTCTCGCAGCTAATGAGACTGCTTGATCCATTGTACTGCATTGAGTAACAAGTGGAAATATGATGAGTTGATATAAGATGTTGATTGCTAATAATGTTTGCTACTATGTATGAGTAGATAGTACACATTTAGCCTTAAGAGAGTCACACTTAAATTGGCAAAATTAAAACTTGACTTAGAAACTCAGCTAGTGCTTTTGGCAACCAAACCCCACAGCCAAACAGCTGCATGTCTAGAGGTAGAGGAGTAGACTCCTCACACCGGGTAAGTCTAGCTGAGTATTAGTATACTCAGCCTTGCTTGTGGCACAATTTTTGCAGGTACTCCTTAGGATGATTTGTTGATGGTGTGACTTGGCCTTCATCCCTACCACCGGGATAGGCGATCGAGTGGGTTACTGCTTCCGCAGGAGAGGACCAGGAGGAGTAGCGTGGCCAGGCTTCGCCATGTTACTCGGTTTTCTCCGTTAGTTATTTCCGCTGCAATAAATTTATGTTTATCATTTTTGAAACTCCGATAATGTAATCACTAATGATACTTATTAAATTGTGGTATTATGTTTTATTGTATTTCTCTGTGCCTCACCTTCGAGTGAGCTAGTGGTATTCGATCCTGGATAAGTGGCCTCGTCGGACTAGATCCGAGGGACTGACGAGTTATTCCTATTTAAGTGTGGTCTAGCCTTTAAGGCGAGACTTAGGCACTTAAGTTGGAATAATTCGGGCGGTTCCGCCACAGCTGGTATCGGAGCGAATACCAGTACAGAGAAGTCAATAAGTCATGATTACCAACCTTTTCTAAAGTAAAACTTGCTTAGAAACCAAAGTTGGATAGATATCAGGACGATAAGGATAGACCTAGGACGTGAAGCCTTAGGAAATAGATGGGTAGCTAGGTGGCTAGTTATTTAGGCCATAAAGGCTACTACTACTATTAATAAGGATGCTATAGCAAGCATCCGAAAAATTAGTTAGGTCTGAGAAGACGACTAGAATGAGCATGCATCATGATTGTCGCATAATTGTTTCTTGTGCATCAACATGCTTCTCTCACCTCTATTCCAATAATATGAACTTGTGAATAATGTGATGTAATGCTATGAACTGCAAAAAAAAATATTGTCTTATCCTATGTGCCATGATAGTCTTGACTAGGTTGTGTTATGTGCTTCTCTTGTCTTGCTATCTAGGGAATGTTGTAGTTGTTCAACCTTTTTGCCCATAACTAGCCAATAGGACCCCCACTCCAAACAACCTTGTGGTTAGCAAGTAAAACCTTTTAAAAAAAATTTCATGTGCTTGTTTTGGTGTTTCTAGCCCTTGTGTGTTTTACACTTGAATTTACACCTACACAACTTGTAAACCCCATGTTTCTAGCCCTTGTGTGTTTTACACTTGAATTTACACCTACACAACTTGTAGATTCCCATAGCTTGACCCCTAAATCGGCTAAAGCTTCCTTGTACACTTGTAGTGTCAAAAAAATTGTTGCTAGTGTCTAGTTGCGCAAACCCTATCAAGGCCCTGTTTCTTTCCATAAATCCTTGCCCCTGAAACTTCATAGCATTTCTGTTGATCATCCTAGCTGATCTTGCTTGATGACGTCTCTTTTTCACCTAGATCTAGTAATCTCTTCCTTTGTGAATCATGTTGTGGCCTTGTCATCCAAATCTCTAGATCATCCAATGATTCTGCCCCGTTATCTGGTTATCTGCTATAACCCGTTCTCAAGTATCGGATGTTGATCTTGCCTAAATCTCTCAATTCTGGTCAATCTCATGCTCTTCCTCCAAGGATCATGACGTCATTTTATCAACTTATCTCAATCAGTGTATCCATTTAGTTCAATGGATTTCATTGTTGTCCTTGGTTCTCTCATGTCTCTAACAGCTCAACAGTCTATTTTGATGTTATGGTCGGTTCATCCTCATATCAAATCTCGTACTAATCTCTGGCCTAATAATCTCCATGATGATCATAAAATAATTTTCTGAGTTGAAGAAAGTTCTTATGTGATGCTCTTTTGCCAGCAATCTCTGCTTCAACTCTGATCACATTTTTTTTTATTTGCTGAGCCATACTCTCATGGGCTCCATCTAATTATGCCAAGGGAATTCTCATTGGTTACGTTTGGTAATGGTGTTATGACTAACGACCGATGGTGCCGTGACGAAACCGAGAGCCTACTATGGTGCACACATGGTTGAGCTACTCGGCACGCGCTGGTATCGCGGTTAATAGTCGTGATCCATTACGAGACTATGCTGATGTGCTGTATCTTGTGAACATTCTCTCAAAGTGATCACAACATTTTGTCTCAGCATGCCGCGATATTCTATCCGAATCTATCTTCATTATCTTGTCAGATCCCATCTCATGAATTTGCATCTATCTCTAACCTGGGAGTTACATGCTTCTCCACCCTTGAAGGTCCTCATTCGAATCTCGGGACGAGATTCTGTTTAAGGGGGGAAGGCTGTGACACCCCAGGTGTCTATTTCGTGTTATGTCGGAAGATTAATCCTAATCTCGGATGCTCAGTAAAAATTTCTATTTCTCGATCGTGCCTATCTCTATTTATCAGGCTTTCTCTCGGAAGTTCACCGAATTCAGAGTTAATCGATCGCGAGAAACAGCCAATTTCGGAGCATGTTAAAACTTTTAATTCTCGGAACTCATGCAGACTCGAAGATCGTTCTCGAATTTTAAATCTCATCTGATGCTCTTTAAATCAAACTCTCGACGACTATTATCTGAATTGAGCCCGAGTCTAATTCCTCGAACCCCGATCGATGTCCGGCTATTTTATCCGAATCCGTACTCTCAAACTAAATGCTCAATATGCCGTCCTCTAATCAATTTTATCCGACTCGGCCAAATATCTCATGTCCGAACCGAACTCAAAACCCCGTATCGACAACGATTTTAAAATATCACGATTCGCCTTCTCCCACTAAAATTCCAAAGCCGATCAAATCTCAGGACGATTTATTTCCGAATCACGCGTAGGGAATTATTTCGAGCAAAGTCACATCAAACTCTCGGCCAAGTTAATCGCGTAGTCGTCCGTTCGTCCGAACTCTGTTTCACTCTGTTCCGCGTACAGACGAATTCCGCACGAGCATTTTATTCCGAAAAATAAATTTAGCGCAGCCCGATTTTGTGTTTGGGCCAGCCCAACCCAGCCCAATTGGGCCCATTTGAAACCCTAACCCTAGGGTTTCTCTATAAATACGGATCCCTCTCCCAGTCCCTTGGCTGTTTTGCACTCCCACCCCTATTTTTTTTCAGCCGCCACCAGCAGCTTCTTCTCCCCCACGCTCTCCTTCCTCCTCCTGCCGTGCAGCACCTCGACACTCCTTCCATGGTGCCCAGCTGGCCGGGCTCCTCCAATGGCGCCCTCCTCCCTGCGTCCTCTCTCCAGGGCGAGCAGGGCCCCCACAGGCGCGCCCCTTCCCCCTGGTTTCCCCTTGCCGTCGCCCAGCAGAAGCTCCATGGCCGGCGCTCGAGCTCCTCCTTCTTCCCATGGATGGCGCCCTGCTTTCTCCAGCAGCCCATGGTGTCCCTGCCCATGGCGCCCCTGCAATATCCCCTTCCTCCCTGCGGCCAGCAATGGCGTGGTGCCCCCTGCTTCTTCCTCCCACAGCACGGCAGCAAGCAGCCATTCCCAAGGCCGAGCTCACCTCCCTGCCGCGAGCTCGCCAACAATCTCCCCCACTCATACCTCCATTCCCCTTGCTACTGCTCGCCGTGGAGCTCTCTGCTGGTTTCTTCCCCGTCACGCGCAGGGCAGCCGGCGTCTTGCTCCTCCCTGCTCTCAGCCAGGGCGCCCAGAAAATCCCCCAGCCGAGCTCCCTGTTTCCCCCGCTCCCTGCTCCAAAAAAATCCAGCGAGGAACCCCTGCTCGGTCAGCTGCTTTGGCGTTCAAGTTTTCTACGCAGCAGTGCCGATTCAAAAAAAAAAACAGCAGCCTCGGATCCCCTCCACACTGCGTGCTCTGCTCGATCTGCGCAGCCCCGACCCGCGCCGTCGCGATAGTGTTGAGACAGCCCCGTGCCGCGTCGTCGATCTGCACAGCGCTTGCGAGCCGTCGTCAAAAATAATTGGTGAGCCCCTCGCTAGTATCCCATTGTTTTTGGATCTCAAGTGCTTGATAAAAATGTTTGAAGCATTGAGTGATGTTAATCGCAGCAAGATATTGTCGCGGCGTCTCGTGCGATGCATGATTCGGTGAAGCACCAAAACCATGGACGCATGCGCGACTCAAATCCGAGATGACAGGTTGATAGATTTATAATTTACTATTGATGTGATTCGGTTGATGGCATGTATATAGTTATGGTGTATATTGGTGATTGAATATGTGTGACTGCGATGGTTCATTTACGTGTCGCGAGGGTAGTTCGCCGATATATTAATTGATTGTTAAAATGCTTCGTCGTAAAATAATGTGTTTGTGCGGCAAATTTAATAAAGCGTAAAGCATACTTGGTGGTTTCCGCAATCGACTAATGAGTTGGTCTAGGATAATTATATTTATGTATTCATCGTTGGTGTAGGTTAAATTAGGTAAAAATGTAAATTAAGCGACATTTGATTGGTGTCGGAAGGTGAGATAGGTTAATTTAGAAAGGTGAGCTATTAAACATGTGTATATCGGAATGCATTATAGTGGTAATTGCGTTGAGTTAATCGGTAGTGTCTCCAGTGCACGCCACAACATGGTTGTATGCGAGACAAGGTTGTGTGCCTGATGCGTTTAGTAAAAATCCATCGGTGTCACTAGTGTTAAGTTGAGGTTGATTTGCGCGTGGAAAGTGACAGTGTGTTTAATACTTAGAACTCTTGGTCGATAGTAGAAATTGTTTTGGCTTATGTAGAGAGGCGATGACATGCCGTAAGTAGTCATCACTTCCTCTATAATTATAAGTCGAGTCTTTACACGCTAGGCGTTCCTTAAATTGTGCTTCACAAATGAGTGTATGCTTGTGTTTATGACTTGAATAGATGTTTTTGAGTAAACTAATAAGTTCCTAAAGCAATTATGTGTAAGGTGTTTATAGTGACACTTTATCCCGAAAGGTGTTAAGTCTGTGCATAAATAAGAGATAAGTGTACTTGTGTAGTGTGGATTGATTTTGAGTACAAATGTCGCAAGAAATGGATTAGTGCGCATATAGGAGATGAATGTGTGTGATGAAATGGTGACATGCCTTCGTATTCATCATGTCGTCTGTTTGGTGACTTAGCCGAGAGTCGTGAAGAAATGTCGCTTACCTATGTGTTAATATTGCCCCTCTGCAACTCTGTATAATTGCCATGTGAAGTATGATTGGATTAGTCTATGGTTGCGATGTGTGGTGAAGTGATGGCATGACTACATAGCCGTCACGTCACCTATTATGTGACTATGTTTAAGTGTGTCTTGATCTAAGTTAGAGTAAGTCAAGTCTCTAAAATGCAGAAATTCTGGAATTATATAGAAACTGAAATTCATTGATTGCTGTTTTGGACTGCACGCGCTGTTTTAGTTGTGCTGTATGTTTGATGAACTAAATTGTGTTTTCTGTAGATATGTGCTATAGAAAAGTGGTAGATAACCTTATTATCTTGCTGGTGTTAAAATTTGACAGCCATAGGTCTGACAGTTGAGGAGTTATGCTTTTTACAAATTCAGTAACTGAATCTGTCCAAATTCTGTACAGATTTCAGAAACTGCATTGTTTGCTCAATTTAATGTTGCAATCTGTTCATGATCCTTATAAGAAAGTTGTAGATGCTTTTCTTATCTTGCTTGTGTTAAAATTTCATAACCACAGGCCTAATAGTTTAAGAGTTATGAATTTTACAAACTGCTTGCTGTGTTCTGTCCTCTGTCAGAACAGATTTCGAAAACTGTAGTGTTTGATTGATTAAAACTGGAATCACTTCTTGGTGATTATAAAAGTTATGTAGTGCTTTTTCTAAGCTTTCCAAAAAGTCTTGGATCACTATTTTTGGTGATCTGAAGATTAAGTTATGGATGTTTAAAGTCTGAAGACTGAATCTGTCCAATTCTGGACAGCAAAGCCTTCTAGTGTATTTTATCCTTAGTTTACTATTGAATCACCTTAAGATGTTTATAAGTGATATGTAGACAATTTTATTACCTTTCCAGAAAGTCTAGGATCACCTTGTTTGGATGCCTGAATCTTCAGTTATGAATTTTTAAAGTCATAAGTCTGAATCTGTCTAAATCTGGACAGCGCTGTTGTATTAGCACGTTTTAACCTTGTTAAGTGTTGAATCATGTTGAGGTAAAAATACCAAAGTTGTAGTTCACTTTTAAATCTTTCCAGAAAGTCCTAGTTTGCTATTTTTGGATTAATCTTTGAAAAGTTATGATTAAAACAAGTGACTGCTGTATTGTTGTCCAAAATTCTGCAAGTGAGCAAATGAATGTTTAGTTCACCCTATTTGCTAAAAATGTTTGGTTGACACCTAAGTAATGTAGACTTGCCATGACTAAGCTTAATAATGCACGTGTGTCATGTTTTGTATGTTTCTTCTTTGGTTGATTGTGTTATAAATTTCCATAGACATTGATGCCTATGTCATCGGTTAAACTTGTGTTGGATGCTTTTGTGTGATAAATGGAAGAACTAACGAAAAGCCGTAGCAAATTAAATAAACGCCTGTACTTATGAGGTCGTATTTGTGTTGCGTAAATATACAAAATGTTTGTCGTCTTTTTGTGGTTTTAATGTTGTGCGCTCGATGATATGTAGTTAGCTAATGCTAGTGTGTATGGTTGCTTGTGATGTCTCGCTACTTAGTGTTAAATTCGCCAGCGTGTACTTAAAGTATCTTGTGCTATTTCATTATATTCATACATATGCATCTTGCACCTCATATAGGACCGAGAGATGATGATAGAGCCAGTGATGTGGTGCCAACCACAAGATGCCGTGGTGGACGACCTGAAGGATGGACTTAACCAGTGGATGCTCGCCAAGCGAGTGCCACCCCAGCAAACACTACCTAAGTGTTAAATTAAAGGCAAGCCCCGGTTTTATGCATAACCGTTATATATGCTATTTTACTGCACTTAATGTTTGTAGGCTTGTACCGTGCACTTAAGTGTAGGAGTTGTTTGAAACCCTAGTTGCATGAACTCAGGATTCCTTTTGAGATGGATACTAGTATGCTAGGTCGAGTAGCTGCTCTACTAATTAGGATCTCGGTAGAAGTCGAGTGATTTTTCCAGCACTCGCGCGAGGTCAAGAATTGGTTGTATCCACTTTGATAACATAATAATGATGGTCTGTGGACACGGATCCATGGGGATGCGTGGTCTACGAGGTGAAAATGGGAATAAGGATTAACGTGCGGATACCTGTGTCAAGCGTTTGAACGTACTAAACATATGCCGAGAAATATGGTAAATCGGTAAGCCTAGTACCTGAGTGAACCTGGCAGCAGTTTGCCCTCCTCACGCGACCTGAGACGTGGTCTCCCATTCCGGTTATGGTGGGTACAAGTGCGGTCACTGCACGACGGCAGTCGGGGTCAGTGAGGCATTGTACGCCAAGGCGGTGAGCCCCTCTCTGCTGACGGGGAATCAATGGGGACGGTTGATGTGTGTGGGGACGGAGTGCCTCGCCACGTCGTGTGTTTAGGTTTACCTTGCAAGGATAAAAACTCGATTCGAATCGTCTGCTTCTCGCAGCTAATGAGACTGCTTGATCCATTGTACTGCAGTGAGTAACAAGTGGAAATATGATGAGTTGATATAAGATGTTGATTGCTAATAATGTTTGCTACTATGTATGAGTAGATAGTACACATTTAGCCTTAAGAGAGTCACACTTAAATTGGCAAAATTAAAACTTGACTTAGAAACTCAGCTAGTGCTTTTGGCAACCAAACCCCACAGCTAAACAGCTGCATGTCTAGAGGTAGAGGAGTAGACTCCTCACACCGGGTAAGTCTAGCTGAGTATTAGTATACTCAGCCTTGCTTGTGGCACAATTTTTGCAGGTACTCCTTAGGATGATTTGTTGATGGTGTGACTTGGCCTTCATCCCTACCACCGGGATAGGCGGTCGAGTGGGTTACTGCTTCCGCAGGAGAGGACCAGGAGGAGTAGCGTGGCCAGGCTTCGCCATGTTACTCGGTTTTCTCCGTTAGTTATTTCCGCTGCAATAAATTTATGTTTATCATTTTTGAAACTCCGATAATGTAATCACTAATGATACTTATTAAATTGTGGTATTATGTTTTATTGTATTTCTCTGTGCCTCACCTTTGAGTGAGCTAGTGGTATTCGATCCTGGATAAGTGGCCTCGTCGGACTAGATCCGAGGGACTGACGGGTTATTCCTATTTAAGTGTGGTCTAGCCTTTAAGGCGAGACTTAGGCACTTAAGTTGGAATAATTCGGGCGGTTCCGCCACAGGGACACAATTCACCGCTCACTTTTGGGAACAACTATAGAAAGGTTTGGGGACTAAGCTCGTGCATAGCTCAACTTATCACCTTCAAACATCGGGACAGACCGAAAGGACAAATCAGATTCTTGAAGACATGCTAAGAGCCTGTGTGCTATCGTCGAAAGGGTCATGGGAATCATGGCTACCGTTGGCCGAGTTTTCCTACAACAACGTTACCGAAGCAGCATAAAGATGGCACCATTTTAAGAATTGTACAGAAGAAGGTGTAGAATGCCTCTCAATTGGGTCGAAGCCGGAGAATGATGATTCTATGGCAACATCTTAATTGCTGAAGCCGAAGAAAAGGTTTGAATTATTCGTCAGAACATGGAAACAGCGCAGTATCGCAAGAAGAGTTATGCTGACCAAAGACGAAGACCGTTGATGTTTCAAGTCGGAGATTTTGTATATCTCAAGGTATCACTAATGAAAGGCATGCAAAGATTTGGGGCAAAGAAGAAGCTTGCTCCAAGATATGTAGATCGGGTTATTGAACGCAAGGGAGAAGTGGCCTACAAAATTCAGTTGCCTGAGGACATGATCACGATCTTTCTCGTGTTTCAAGTATTTCAACTAAACAAATGTCTCAGAATACCCGAGGAGAAAGTAGAAGTCAAGGATATGAAGATTTGATCAGACTTGGTATATCAAGAACAACCCATCAAAGTTCTATACACTAAGGACCGAATTACTATGAACAGTTCGGTCAAGACGTATAAAATTCTGTGGAGTCACCACGATGAGCGTGATGCAACCTAGGAGGCGAATTACCAAAATCGGTTAGTAATTTTAATCTCAGGGCGAGATTCCTTTAAGGTGGAGGGATTGTAACACCCATGGTGTTTTGTAACACCCACTTGTAAATAGCTAGAAAAAAATACCAATAGAGAAAACAATTTCTCTTTATGTGAGTTTGACCTTTATGCATCATCACATGTGAACACTAAATTCAAAAAACAAATAAGTAATAAAAGGATATACCATTAAAGTTTATGCATCATGCTGAGTTTTTATTTGGATGTGCATTTGTGCTTAATAAAATAAATATACCATTAATAGCTTCTCAATGGATCCATAGAATTTAAAGTTTAACTTGAAAATAAAACCATGAAAATAGAGAAGAGAAAGGAATATTATTCAATACAAATAAAATTATCATTAAAATATCTGCACCACAGTTGATATGATCAAAATAAATAATTAGCCAGTATACAAAGTGCCACAAAGTTTGAATTTGAATTGAAGTTTGAATTTGAAAAAGAAATAAAACAGAAAATAAAAAGAAAAAGAGAAAAAAAACCTTACCTGGGCCGACTGTACCCATTCTGGCCCATCTCCTCCTTCTCCCCCGCGCAGCCCAGACTTGTCTTCGGCGCCGACACTTGGGGGCCACCGGTCAGCCATCCACCGTGTATGCACGCGTGACTCCGCGGCTGGACTGTGGTCCCGCCCGGCCAGATCCTCGCGCGCGCGCCGACCGGACTCCTCCCAACACACTGACCGGTGGGGCCGTTTGACCAGCCTCCGCGTCGCGGTCGTCTCCTCCGTGATTGTCGCGCGGCGCGGGCGGACCTCGCCGCCATGGCTGGTGTGGGACTCGCTCGGACCGTTGGGTGTTGACCAATATAAATGTGAGCGCTCGGTGCCGTGACTACTCCTCGCCCCACTTAGCCGTGTCCATCGCCGCCGATAGGATTCCAGTGCACGCCGCGCAGTGACAACCCCATCGCCGCCGCTGACTCTCCTCTGCGCCATCATTCCGGTGTTGCCCGGTGGTCGGGGTAACTTCCCTGGGGCCGTGGAACGCGTCCGTGGCGGATTGAGGCCCGAAACGTCCCAACGGCGCGGGGAATTCCTCGCCGGAGTGGAGATAACACCGCCGAGCCGCCCCAACGCGTGAACAACCTGTCTGCGCGCCCGATTTCCGGTATTCTTCACCTTCTTCGTGTTCGCCATGGTCTTATGTCGGTGTAGCACAAGTAGATTACGAAATGGCGACAGGAATAGGGTGGGGGCTGCTCCGGTCATGGCGCTCCGCCGTGGAAGGGGCCAGCGCCGCCGCGGGCTGGCTTAGTTTGGGGGAAGCGATTCTGGCCGTTGGATCTGTTGCCAACGCATAGGATTAGATCCTGACAACGGTTCGGCGTGGGCGCGGGTGAGCCGTTCGATCGTGATCGGGCGGGCGTGGGTTAGATTCGCGGTAATTAAATCGGGACCCCAGATTGCTGATCCGACGGACCAGATCTCATACCGCTTCATGGCTGGTAAGATCTAATCGCACCCACTAGTTTCTAATCCAACGGCCCATATTCATCGATACCCCTTCGTGGGTATCTTTTGCAAAAGAGACCCTCTGTTTTTATATAATCAACCCGCCGTCCACCAGTGATTTTCCCTGTGTCTCTGGATTCTTACCCCGAGCCCCCTTCGCTTTCCAGGATTTGAGGCCCAGTCCATAGCCCTTTAAATTCAGTTATTTAATTATAGAAATTACTTTTTAATACAAAATAATTGCTAGAACTTTGATAATTCATAGAAAATACATATGAACTCCAAATTAATCCATTCCAGTTCCTAAAATTTTGTAATTTTATTATCTATCACTTAGAATCTCTGTTTTATCATGACAACAGTAAGAAGATTAATCCCACACTTAATCCTATTTAAAACACATGAAACCTTTGAAAATTCATAACTTAAATTCTATAACTCCAAAAATTATGATTCCTGTTCCTAGAATTTTATTTTAATGTGTAGATTATTACTGTGTATTTTGTTTATATGTTTGGTGTAATGTTAATTTCTCTATATGCACTGTGCTTGTTTGTATTGTGGCGAGTAGAAGAGCCCGTGACCGAGGATCTTGGTGAGCAGCAGGTTGAAGTAGCTGAGCAGGAGCTCATTGAAGCAAGTTGTGCCCTTGACCACTTTTTACCCAATAATGTTCTCTAATTATCATTTACTCATGCATAGGTTAATTTTGATGGGACCCAATAGGTCACCCTAGATTGTTTATCCCATTACCTTGTTTACCCCTGATTCACTTGGGTAGTTTGCTATTGCTTTACATGGTTTTGGGATAATCATTTATTATATCTATGTTCCAATTATTCTTGTTATTCTATTTATGTTCATGTCAAGTTCATTAATGTTAATTGGAACATAGAGCTTAACTTGAGTAACACGTGCCACCACAAGGGTTTAATGGGACGCCCTTGGCTGACTAATTAGGAAAGCTAGTGGAAGACTACCTTACCCGAAAGGGGCAAGGGCAGTAGGGGAGTGGTCAGTGTAGGGAGGTCCTTGGTTGATTTTGCTGCGATGGCGGTCAGCTAAGAACCCTGCATTGGAACTTCCTATAAACTGTAGCGGGTTTTCGGAAGCTAGTGGAACTTTGTAAAGGCCTCGTAGTGTTGCCCTGCCGCGCTTCCTAGGTAGAGGTGTATGGGATTCGCGACCCCTTGGCAGATGGGTAACATGACTTGTGGGTAAAGGGTACAACCTCTGCAGAGTGTAAAACTGGTATACTAGCCGTGCTCGCGGTCATGAGCAGCTCAGGACTCTCTGATGTTTAAATTATGGAACTTAAATTCAATTTTGTCATTTGCATTGCATGGGTTTGTTATTAATTTTGTTCTATTACTTTATCTATGGTTTGGTATTTACTTACACTTACTAATTGCTAATAAAATTTTGACCAACTACTTAAAAGCAATGCTCAGCTCTAACCCCTATCATTGATTAGCCTTACACATCACATGAACTCACACCTTTGTGAGTTTATGTCCACTGGTTCCCCACAACTTGTTGAGCTATGATCACGTGTGAGCTCACCCTTGCTGTCTCACACCCCCCCACAGGAGAAGATCAGGTGGTTCAGGAGGAGCCGCCTAACACTGAGGAGTTCGATCTGATCTAGGTGGCGTTTCCCAGTCGACATTGGCGCCGACGATCCTTAGTTCGTTTTATCTTCATTACTTTATTTTGTAATAAGTCTTCCGCTATGTAATAAATACTCTGATGTTTTATGACATTTATCTCTATACACTCTGTTATTATATATGTTGTCTTCTTGGCGCATGTATGAGATGCACCTGGCTTTGTTCCTTAAAGCCGGGTGTGACATAAGTGGTATCAGAGGAAATGTTGACTGTAGGACGAAACCTAGATAGAAATGGACAAACCCTTACCTACTTATCTTACTCTGATTCATTCCATACTTACCTTATCTTGATCCTGTCTCACCTTTTGCTATTCTACTCTGATCATTCTTATCTTTTCTACTCTAAGACAAGATGGATTTCACACCTTGGAATCCTACCACTATGATCTTTTTAAGAGATAGGGAACCCAAGACAAAATTTAAAACTATTTTCTTTAAAAATGTTGTTCGATTGTGCTGATGCTAAATGCCTGATTTGCTTCTTTGATTGATTGAATTATTATAGAGGGACATCTTAGCATGTACCAACATAAGGTATTGAACTAGCTTTAGTAGGTGAACTATTAATCTGCTTAGCTAATAAAATCCCCCAAAGTAACCTGATTTGTAAATACCTGCCTTGTCTACTATTCTCTTACCATATGTATCTAACTCAGATGGTCAATACCAGGCGAGGTGGTGGAATTGATTTGCCTCCTAATCGACACACTCGGAGAATATACAGACAACCCCAGCCACAGCCTGCAGAGATGAATCCTCCTAATCCTCCACCAGGCGGAGTTGACCCACTGGTTGCTGCTCAGATGGCAGTGATGCAGCAAATGGCGGACACTATGGCTGATATGCGTGCCCAGATGCAGCAAGAACGCCAGGAGATGCGTTAGGAAAGAGAAGATATACGCCAGGAGTTGCGCCAAGAGCGAGATGAGATACGCCAGGAAAGGAGGGCACAACAACAGCAGCTGCAACAGCAACTTCAACAACAGCAGCAACAGCAGCAAGTGCCATTACCCCCACCACCACCGCCAGTTCCACCCCGTGATAAGCATAGGGAGTTCATGAGTCATAAGCCACCTACATTCGCTAGCTCACCTGATCCACTGGACGCGGATGATTGGCTGAAGTCCGTTGAAAAGATGCTGAATATTACACAGTGCACGGACCGGGAGAAGGTTTTATATGCTTCTAGACGTCTGACAGGTCCTGCTGCTGACTGGTGGGATTCTTATACTGCTGCCCACGATGCTGCTGATACTATTACCTGGGCAGACTTCAGTACACAATTCAGGAACTACCATATTCCAGCTGGTATGATAAAGATCAAGAAGAAGGAGTTTCTGTCGCTGAAGCAAGGAAGTATGTCAGTCAGCGAGTACCGCGACAAGTTTATTCAGTTATCCAGATATGCCTCTGAAGAAGTTGCTGAAGACGAGAGGAAGCAGGAGCATTTTATTGAAGGACTTAATGGACCACTGCAGTATGCTCTAGTGGCACACACATTTCCATCATTTCAGAGGCTGCTTGATAAGGCCCTGGCTATCGAACACAAGCGTGTTCAGCTGGGAGATTTGAAGAGAAAGGCAATATCTCAAGGACAAGGAAGCAGCAGTGTTCGTCCTCGCTACAGCTCACCACAGGGTACACCGACTTGACCAGGAGGACCGCGCCCTGTTCAGCAATCACCACTGAGGACTCCACCTCCTCGACAGGCTACCCCTACTGGCACCCCGACAAAGTTTTCAGGACAGAGTCCGGGCACTAAATGTTTTAAGTGTGGGAAGATGGGTCATTATGCAAATGTCTGCCCACAGAGGATTGCTACTACTCCAGCTCAGAACAAGCAACAGACCCCTGGCAAGGGATATTCTATAGCCAGGGTGAATCAAGTCAGCGTTGATGATACTCCTGATGGTGGGGACCTCGTAATTGGTATGTTTTATGTTAATGCAATTCCTGCAACCATATTATTTGATTCTGGTGCTACACATTCATTCATGTCTGCTAGATATGCCAACACAAATGAAATACCACTGCTAAATATGAGAAAACCCATGATAGTAATTACACCTAGAGGGCCTGTTGAGGCGAATCAAATGACACGTAGATTGACATTGACCATTATGGGTAGAGAATTTGGAGCTACTGCTATAATATTAGAGTCAAGCAGTATAGATTTGATCCTTGGTATGTCATGGCTAAGAAAGGCAAAGGCCGTTATAGCATGTGGTAGAGGTACCGTAGAACTCACTACCACTAAAGGAGAAAGATTTCAAGTTAATATTGCAGTAACCTCCTCATCCATGCGTGCAATGTTCTTTATACCTGAGGAGTTTGTTGGTGACAATATCTGGGTGGTTAGAGATTTTCCGGATGTCTTTCCAGAGGAGTTACCAGGGATGCCACCTGATAGAGAAGTTGAGTTTGTTATTGATCTCCTACCTGGAACCGCCCCTATTTCTAAACGTCCATATAGGATGTCCGTAGAGGAGTTGAAGGAACTTAAGAAGCAGTTAACTGAGTTACAAGAGGCTGGGTACATTCGTCCGAGTTCCTCACCTTGGGGAGCACCGGTCTTGTTTGTACAAAAGAAGGATGGATCGCAGCGGATGTGTGTGGATTATAGATCTCTTAATGATGTTACGGTGAAGAACAAGTATCCGTTGCCCCGTATTGAGGATTTATTTGATTAGATGAGAGGTGCTAGAGTATTCTCGAAGATTGATCTCCGATCCGGTTACCATCAGATGAGGATTAGACCATCGGATATTCCCAAGACGGCTTTCTCGACTAGATATGGATTATATGAGTTTACTGTTATGTCGTTTGGATTAACCAATGCACCAGCTTATTTTATGAACTTAATGAACAAGGTGTTTATGGAGTACTTGGACAGATTCGTCGTGGTGTTCATCGACGATATTCTCATTTATTCTCAGAGTGATAACGATCATGAGGAACATCTAAGGTTGGTGCTACAGAAGCTACGAGATAATCAACTCTATGCCAAGTTCAGCAAGTGCGAGTTTTGGATTGGCGAGGTGCCATTTCTTGGTCATATTATTTCTAATGGAGGAATATCAGTGGATCCTGCTAAGGTTAAGGAGATAATGGAGTGGAGAGTACCCACTACAGTTACTGAGATTCGGAGTTTCTTGGGATTAGCAGGCTATTATCGGAGATTTATTGAAGGATTTTCTAAGATTGCTAAGCCTATGACTTCGCTTTTGGAGAAAGGAAAAGAATTTAAGTGGGACGAGAAGTGTCAAGACAGCTTTCATCTATTGAAGAAGAGGTTGATGTCGCCACCAGTATTGGTTATGCCAGACCTACAGAAAGGATTTGATATCTATTGTGATGCATGTGGCCAAGGCTTAGGATGTGTGCTCATGCAGGAAGGTCATGTGATTGCATATGCTTCTCGTCAGTTGCGGAAACATGAAATGAACTACCCCACTCATGACTTGGAATTGGCAGCCGTTGTGCATGCACTTAAGATTTGGAGACATTACATTATGGGAACCAAGTGTCAAGTATATACGGATCATAAGAGTTTGAAGTATATATTCACTCAGAAGGATCTCAACCTTAGGCAACGCCGTTGGTTGGAGCTTATTAAGGATTATGATTTGGAGATTCACTATCACCCGGGCAAGGCAAATTTGGTTGCAGATGCCTTGAGTCGCAAGGAGCATATTCATTCAGCTATTGTTGCCCAGCTACCCGATGAGATTGTTGAGGATTTCAGGAGACTTAACCTGGGGATAGTTGCTCATACTGAAGGAGTCACTATTGATGTGGAACCTACCTTGGAGCAAGAAATCCGCAAAGGTCAACTTGAGGATGCCAAAATAAAAGAGATTAAGGATCTGATTACTGAAGGTCGAGTTCCGGAATTTACGGAAGATGAGCAAGGCACTATATGGTTCAAGGACAGGATGTGTGTTCCTGATATTGAAAGCCTTCGAGAGACTATTTTAAAGGAGGCCCATGATTCGGATTATTCTATTCATCCTGGTAGTACCAAGATGTATCAGGATTTGAAACGGAAGTATTGGTGGTATGGATTGAAAAGAGATGTGGCTGCACATGTGGCTATGTGCGATGTATGTCAAAGAGTTAAGGCTGAACACCAGAGGCCAGCTGGGCTATTGCATCCACTGAAGATACCCGAGTGGAAATGGGAAGAGATTGGTATGGATTTCATTACTGGATTGCCTCGCACCCGGAAAGGATATGATGCTATATGGGTGATTGTGGATAGATTGACTAAAGTGGCTCACTTTATTCCGGTGAAGACTACTTATAAAGGCTCTCAGCTAGCAGAGTTATATATGGCTCGGATTGTGTGTTTACATGGAGTACCAAAGAAGATCGTGTCTGATCGAGGTTCACAGTTTACCTCAAGATTTTGGAGAAGCTTTCATGAGAATATGAGTACAAAGTTGAATTTTAGTACAGCTTATCACCCTCAGACTGATGGACAGACTGAAAGGACAAACCAAGTTTTGGAAGATATGTTGAGAGCTTGTGCCCTTCAGCATGGAGGAAGTTGGGATAAAAGTCTACCATATGCCGAGTTCTCGTATAATAATAGTTATCAGGCCAGTCTGAAGATGTCACCTTTTGAAGCTTTATATGGGAGGAAGTGCAGGACTCCTTTGTATTGGGATCAGACTGGAGAGAGACAGTTCTTTGGGCCTGAACTGATTCAAGAAGCAGAAGAACAAGTCCGTATAATTCGAGAGAATTTGAGAGTGGCTCAAACCAGGCAAAAGAGCTATGCTGATAATAGAAGGAGACCACTGGAATTTGAAGAAGGAGATTATGTGTATCTCAAGGTGTCACCACTTCGTGGAATGAGAAGATTTAAAGTCAAGGGCAAATTGTCCCCACTCTATATTGGACCATTCTTGATCTTTAGAAGAGTTGGGGAGATGGCATACCAACTCGAGTTACCGGATAGTCTCGGATGTGCATAACGTGTTCCACGTATCTCAACTAAAGAAGTGTCTCCGAGTCCCTGAAGAACAGTTACCAATGGAAGAGCTCAGTGTTCAGGGTGATTTGACTTACACGGAGTACCCGATCAAGATTTTGGATACATTGACCCGAGTTACAAGGAATAAGGTGATAAAGATGTGCAAAGTACAATGGAGTCACCACGGAGAAGATGAAGCAACTTGGGAAAGAGAAGAAGAGCTTCGCATCGATTTTCCCCACCTTTTCCCTAGATCTTCTTAAATCTCGAGGACGAGATTATTTTTAAGGGGGGTAGGATTTGTAACACCCACTTGTAAATAGCTAGAAAAAAATACCAATAGAGAAAACAATTTCTCTTTATGTGAGTTTGACCTTTATGCATCATCACATGTGAACACTAAATTCAAAAAAACAAATAAGTAATAAAAGGATATACCATTAAAGTTTATGCATCATGCTGAGTTTTTATTTGGATGTGCATTTGTGCTTAATAAAATAAATATACCATTAATAGCATCTCAATGGATCCATAGAATTTAAAGTTTAACATGAAAATAAAACCATGAAAATAGAGAAGAGAAAGGAATATTATTCAATACAAATAAAATTATCATTAAAATATCAGCACCACAGTTGATATGATCAAAATAAATAATTAGCCAGTATACAAAGTGCCACAAAGTTTGAATTTGAATTGAAGTTTGAATTTGAAAAAGAAATAAAACAGAAAATAAAAAGAAAAAGAGAAAAAAACCTTACCTGGGCCGACTGTACCCATTCTGGCCCATCTCCTCCTTCTCCCCCGCGCAGCCCAGACTTGTCTTCGGCGCCGACACTTGGGGGCCACCGGTCAGCCATCCACCGTGTATGCACGCGTGACACCGCGGCTGGACTGTGGGCCCGCCCGGCCAGATCCTCGCGCGCGCGCCGACCGGACTCCTCCCAACACACTGACCGGTGGGGCCGTTTGACCAGCCTCCGCGTCACGGTCGTCTCCTCCGTGATTGTCGCGCGGCGCGGGCGGACCTCGCCGCCATGGCCGGCGTGGGACTCGCTCGGACCGTTGGGCGTTGACCAATATAAATGTGAGCGCTCGGTGCCGTGACTACTCCTCGCCCCACTTAGCCGTGTCCATCGCCGCCGATAGGATTCCAGTGCACGCCGCGCAGTGACAACCCCATCGCCGCCGCTGACTCTCCTCTGCGCCATCATTCCGGTGTTGCCCGGTGGTCGGGGTAACTTCCCTGGGGCCGTGGAACGCGTCCGTGGCGGATTGAGGCCCGAAACGTCCCAACGGCGCGGGGAATTCCTCGCCGGAGTGGAGATAACACCGCCGAGCCGCCCCAACGCGTGAACAACCTGTCTGCGCACCCGATTTCCGGTATTCTTCACCTTCTTCGTGTTCGCCATGGTCTTATGTAGGTGTAGCACAAGTAGATTACGAAATGGCGACAGGAATAGGGTGGGGGCTGCTCCGGTCATGGCGCTCCGCCGTGGAAGGGGCCAGCGCCGCCGCGGGCTGGCTTAGTTTGGGGGAAGCGATTCTGGCCGTTGGATCTGTTGCCAACGCATAGGATTAGATCCTGACAACGGTTCGGCGTGGGCGCGGGTGAGCCGTTCGATCGTGATCGGGCGGGCGTGGGTTAGATTCGCGATAATTAAATCGGGACCCCAGATTGCTGATCCGACGGACCATATCTCATACCGCTTCATGGCTGGTAAGATCTAATCGCACCCACTAGTTTCTAATCCAACGGACCATATTCATCGATACCCCTTCGTGGGTATCTTTTGCAAAAGAGACCCTCTGTTTTTATATAATCAACCCGCCGTCCACCAGTGATTTTCCCTGTGTCTCTGGATTCTTACCCCGAGCCCCCTTCGCTTTCTAGGATTTGAGGCCCAGTCCATAGCTCTTTAAATTCAGTTATTTAATTATAGAAATTACTTTTTAATACAAAATAATTGCTAGAACTTTGATAATTCATAGAAAATACATATGAACTCCAAATTAATCCATTCCAGTTCCTAAAATTTTGTAATTTTATTATCTATCACTTAGAATCTCTGTTTTATCATGACAACAGTAAGAAGATTAATCCCACACTTAATCCTATTTAAAACACATGAAACCTTTGAAAATTCATAACTTAAATTCTATAACTCCAAAAATTATGATTCCTGTTCCTAGAATTTTATTTTAATGTGTAGATTATTACTGTGTATTTTGTTTATATGTTTGGTGTAATGTTAATTTCTCTATATGCACTGTGCTTGTTTGTATTGTGGCGAGTAGAAGAGCTCGTGACCGAGGATCTTGGTGAGCAGCAGGTTGAAGTAGCTGAGCAGGAGCTCATTGAAGGCAAGTTGTGCCCTTGACCACTTTTTACCCAATAATGTTCTCTAATTATCATTTACTCATGCATAGGTTAATTTTGATGGGACCCAATAGGTCACCCTAGATTGTTTATCCCATTACCTTGTTTACCCCTGATTCACTTGGGTAGTTTGCTATTGCTTTACATGGTTTTGGGATAATCATTTATTATATCTATGTTCCAATTATTCTTGTTATTCTATTTATGTTCATGTCAAGTTCATTAATGTTAATTGGAACATAGAGCCTAACTTGAGTAACACGTGCCACCACAAGGGTTTAATGGGACGCCCTTGGCTGACTAATTAGGAAAGCTAGTGGAAGACTACCTTACCCGAAAGGGGCAAGGGCAGTAGGGGAGTGGTCAGTGTAGGGAGGTCCTTGGTTGATTTTGCGGCGATGGCGGTCAGCTAAGAACCCTGCATTGGAACTTCCTATAAACTGTAGCAGGTTTTCGGAAGCTAGTGGAACTTTGTAAAGGCCTCGTAGTGTTGCCCTGCCGCGCTTCCTAGGTAGAGATGTATGGGATTCGCGACCCCTTGGCAGATGGGTAACATGACTTGTGGGTAAAGGGTACAACCTCTGCAGAGTGTAAAACTGGTATACTAGCCGTGCTCGCGGTCATGAGCAGCTCAGGACTCTCTGATGTTTAAATTATGGAACTTAAATTCAATTTTGTCATTTGCATTGCATGGGTTTGTTATTAATTTTGTTCTATTACTTTATCTATGGTTTGGTATTTACTTACACTTACTAATTGCTAATAAAATTTTGACCAACTACTTAAAAGCAATGCTCAGCTCTAACCCCTATCATTGATTAGCCTTACACATCACATGAACTCACACCTTTGTGAGTTTATGTCCACTGGTTCCCCACAACTTGTTGAGCTATGATCATGTGTGAGCTCACCCTTGCTGTCTCACACCCCCCCACAGGAGAAGATCAGGTGGTTCAGGAGGAGCCGCCTAACACTGAGGAGTTCGATCTGATCTAGGTGGCGTTTCCCAGTCGACATTGGCGCCGACGATCCTTAGTTCGTTTTATCTTCATTACTTTATTTTGTAATAAGTCTTCCGCTATGTAATAAATACTCTGATGTTTTATGACATTTATCTCTATACACTCTGTTATTATATATGTTGTCTTCTTGGCGCATGTATGAGATGCACCTGGCTTTGTTCCTTAAAGCCGGGTGTGACATGTTTAGCATATTCATCCATGGCATGTGCATCATAAGGGCATTATCATGAACATCATCAATCATATTATCACTTCCATTGAAACCTTAAATTGCCACAAATAGTTGTGAAATGAACCCTTGCTTGCACCAGTAGAAAAACCTAGTTCTCTTAGACTTAAACTTTCTTAGAGTACTAGAGTGTGAGTAACCTCACTTAATTAATTTGAATTGATAATGGTTAGTCTACCCACTCTTGAGTTCTGGTGATGACAGTTTCTTAAACTATATGTGATGATGTGATTTAGTGACTATGTGCTTGATGAATGAAGTTTCTTCAGAAACCAAAAAGGAAATGGGGACAACCTTGATTTTTCTAAGTCTAATATTATACCTCTTTTCAAACTTTAGCACGTTCAAAAATAAATAATCTTCAAATCACCTTCTCCCAATTACAAAAATTGTAGAGAATTACTTAGGGCACGCCCTGTAAAAAGTTGGTAAACTTTTGAATCTGTTTGACATGTTTTGACATGGTTAGATGATCGGTTTCCACTGTTTGGTGCAGTGCTGACAAACCAAAGTTTGAAAGCCTGTAATTCAAAATCTAGCCACTAAATCACCCTAATCCCTATAGCAAAGTTGTAGCCGGTAGAGAGGGGAGCAAATCGGCTAAAGCTACACAAAGCTTCATGCTCCCCATATGTCTCATTCACGCCTATGAGTGTCGCAGATCGCGTTCGCCATGTGGCGCACGTATGGACGCGTGGAGCTCGCGCCCGAGTGCATGCATTGTGTTCTCCATGCGTGCACGCCTCGTCTACTGTCACACCCGGGTTTTAGGGACCCGAGCGTGAACGCAATCACCAGGTGTGCTAGGACCAAGTCTTACACATATGATGACTCATGGTACAGAAATGAATGTCACATCTTTACTATATAATAGGAGTTTTGTACAAAATAAATAATTACATCATATGAAGACAACAATCTAGCAACCCAAAGTTGACTAGGAGACGATGGCCTAGACCTCTCACAAACACATCGCAACATCCTCCATGCGCCTCATCCTGTGGTACTTGTTCTTGACCTGTGGGGGGTGTGAGACAGCAAGGGTGAGCTCACATATGTTCATCACTCAACAAATTGTGGGGAATAATGTGCATGAACTCGCCAAAGGTGGGAGCTCATGTGAAATGCAAGGCTTACTAAAGAGAATGGTTGAAGCTGAGCATTGCTTTTAAAGTTGGTCAAAATTTTATTAGCAATTACTAAGTATAAGTAGATACCAAACCAAATAAGTAGTAGATCAAAATTGGTAACAACACCCGCGATGCAATGCATATGACAAATTGAATTTAGTTCCATAAATTAATCATGCGAGAGTCCTAAGCTGCTGATGACCGCGAGCACGGCTAGTATACCAGTTTTACACTCTGCAGAGGTTATACCCTGTACCACAAGTTGTATCCCATGTCGCCATGGTTTGCAAGGCCCTTAGACACTTCCGAGGTGAATGGCTAAGGATCCACTATGAGGCCTTTACAAAGTTCCACTAGCTTCCGAAAACCAGCTACAGTTTCTAGGAAGAGCAATGTAGGAATCCCTCGTCTGACTACCATCGCAGCAAAATCAACCCGAGAACCTCCCTACTTGCCTACTCCTCTACTGCCCTTGCCCCTTTTGGGTAAGGTAGTCTTCCACTAGCTTTCCTAATTAGTCAGCCAAGGGCATCCCATTCCACCCTTGTGGTGGCACATTTTTCTCAAGTTAAGCTCCATGTTCTAATTAATATAATGATCTTGTCATGAACAATAATTAAAACAACAGTATAATTGGAACATGATCATAATATAATATTAATCCCAAAACCATAAAAAGCAACAGCGAAAACAACCCAAATAGTTCAGGGGTAAACAAGGTGTAAAGATAACCAAACTAGGGTGACCTATTGGGTCCCATCATAATTAAGCCTATGCATGATAAAATGATTATAGAGAACATTATTGGGTAACTAAAAGTGATCAAGGACACAACTTTCCTGGGACTTGAGATTCTAGGTACCAACTTGCTCTTCAGATGACTCGTAACCTCGCTGCTAGTCGTAGCAATATAAACAAACATGGTATAGGCAAAATTAACATCACACCAAGCATAAGAACAAGCTGTATATTAATGATCTATGTGTTGCTACGAGATCGTGGGTTCACGAACCACTAAAATCGGAGTTACGGTTAAGGAGTTGTGTTTTATGGAAGATCTATGTGATTCAATTATTAAACCATATCATAAATTGATTAGTATACCCCATATGAGAGAATATTCTATAATGATTAACTCAACCTTAATCTAAGTCATTACTTGATTAAAGATCATCTTTTAGTCAAATAATAACCATGAGCTCATAATACCATATTAACATTAGAAAAGCTAATTCCAATAAACATAGGTTAATTCAATTAATTACTTAATTATAGAATACGTGATATCATAAAATTATGTTGCAACTCTATAGTAAATGTTTCTGTGAGGCTAACGCAATTTGAATGGATCGAATCGGAGTTAAAATGAATTAGTTATGATTTTTCGAAGTTTTAAGTGGTAGATACAAAACAAACTAAGTGCATAAATTTAACCATATGTTTTGTACTAAAATAAGGTTACTAAACCATGGACAATATTATCATGAGTCTAATGCAATCGGAATGAATTAATTCTGAGCTAGAATGAGGTAAATATGAATTTTGCAAGTTCTTGGATTTATTTTCATACACATTAACCTATTTTTGGATTAATATCTTAATTCACATGATTTTGGACTACTTGCACTAATTATACAGAACCCGGGGGCTAACATGTAAATACTAGGACCTGAATTATATTCTTTATGACTCTACTCGGATGATGGGTTCAATATCATAAACCCAAGGGTCTCTCACAAAAAAGCCTTGCCGAAGGGGTACCGTGCAACCTGAACCATCCGATCTACCACAACTGCCCTGATTTAAAACACCTAGTTCTAATCTCACTCGTCCAACACCACATCAGTGGCTCAAATTGCTTCTTCCTTCTCCCGACGGTCGGCCATGGTGGCCCGCGCAGCACCCAGCAGAGGCCATTGTCGGCACACACCCATCTGGTATGCTAGCATCCAAACTTAACCCAGCAGAGGCCATTGCAGGGGCGAACTCGGAAAGGCTATCTTATCGGTAGGAGTAGGGACGGACCCTGGTGTTGGCGCCATCGTTTGTCCATAGCTTCGCGTGGTCGAGGATACGACCGAGGCTTCGACAACGATCTTCCCAGTTATCTGGTCGTCCTAGCTCCATGCAATCCTCTAGTGCATGCACGACTTGATCTGAGGGACCTCCTAGCTATACTCTGAGGTTAACCAATGGCATTGACACCACAACGCTTCGTCGGTGACGAACTCTCTTTCTTTCACTACTTGCTATCTGTTAATTCGCGCAGACCATTTATATGATGTCCAACATGGGGTCACGATGGTGAATAAATATACCTAGGGGCGGATACATGGAGGAGGTAATTACGGTGATCACGCGGTTGTTGTTGGGTTTGTTACGCTCCCCGCGGATCCTATCCGGTAGATACAGTTTTATTTGCAGTGTTGTTGAGATCCGGTCTAAGTTCTGAGGTGGGAGAGGCTCCTGTTGTAAGGGACCCACACGTCAAGTCATCAATGACACCATGATGTCACTCTAGCTAGAAAACATAAAATATTCCAAGGATCCTAGACTTCGGACGTGCTGGGAACGTGGCAAATTACAGCCTGCTGAGACAGAAATGGGCTGGTACAAGTGAAAATCGTAAAACAGATCCGCCGTGCGTATATAACGTATATATTATACACAATGTAATTGTTTTCCTTTTCTTTTCCACAGGTGATGTGTACATCAAGTACGTGGAGGACAAGACCATTGCCCGTTTTGCTGGTGGCCAAAATGCCCCAACGTTCTTCAGCTAATTAATCAGCTCGCTAGTTGCTGTTAGAGCTTATCATTTCATGCTCAGGTAAGCCAAAGGTACGTTCTTGTTTGTTTTTTATGTTTATTTTCTATTATTTTCTATTTTGTCAAATTCAAATTTAAATAAGTTATGGAATCTCAAACATAAGTCAAATGTAGCAAACAAAAATTGCATCATAAGATGCAAGATTAATTTCCTTCATTTAATTAAATGCTTCAAGTAGGCTAAGCGCACACAAATAAAACTCTTTGAATACATAACCTAATTACAACCCTATTCAAACAAACGCTTTTAAATATGTAATTCATACACACATAAATAAGTATTTTAAGAAAAATAATTTCTAGTGTATAAAATTCTTTAGAGAGTACTTAGACATATATATTTCAACAAAGCGATAGCTAAAATCATATAGGGATACTTTTATTAAATCTTTCTTAGAAACCATATTTATTTTAGGATAAGCAATTCAATGGTAGAGGAATTCTATAAAAGGTATTCTATCTTAAATATTCGGGAAGAACTTTACTAGAAGCTCATCGTAGGATTTTCAGGTGTTACATCTGCGCTGCGCCTGGCTGCTATGTCGAAGTGGAGAGCACCTCGCCTCGCCAGCGCTCATTTCCGCCACTCTCGCTCGCTCTCACTCTCTCGCTCTCGTCTTTTCTTCCATCTGACGCCAACCATCATGGCCGACGCGAGTTGAGCTTGGGGCCACGCTCCCATGTAATACCCACTTTGAGAATAAAGAAAAGAAATGGATATCATCATTTGGTTTGCCATCTCATTATTATAACATGGGATTGACCATAATCAAAAGGACAAGATATCTAATAAAAATATTTAATGCATCATGTTGAATTATTTTTTGTTTGTGCATTAAGTAATGGTCACAATAATATTAATAAAAATATAATATTAACTTGAGATGTGGATTGAACCCCAAATTGAAATTAGGGTTTGAAAATAGAGAAGGAAAGAAAGAAAAATTTTACAATACAAAATAAATTTATAAACAAATAACTTTCCCACATTTTTATATGATCAAATTAAAACAGTTAGTCTGAGTACAAACTTGCCACAAGGTTTGAATTTAAATTTGAATTGAAGTTGGAATTTGGAAAGATGAAAAAAAGAAGAAAAAGAAAAGAATAAAAAGCTATAAATGGGCCGGCCGCCATCCTATTCGGCCCACTTTTCCTTTATCTCCGTGCAGCCCGATTAACCCTTCGGCGGCGACATGCGGGACCACTTGGTCAGGCGCGCCCTCGCGCCCTCGTGCCAAGTATGACATGCGGGGCCCACTTGTCCGTGGGACCATGTAAACACGCCGACGCGTGGGACCCACGATGCAGCCCCCTCTCACGCTCGCTTCTTCCCCATTCACTGGCACGCGGGCCCGCCCCGTCAATCACTCATACGTGCAGCCACTCCGCTGGTCACTGGCTCCTGGGACCACCTGAGCTATCATCTCCCTCGCAACCAGCAGGCCGAAATACCCTCCATTGTCGTGGAATCCTCGCTGGCTGGCCCTACCAGACCTAGGCGTGCATATAGGGGAAAGCCAGGCCCTATCCTCCCCTCTATCACGCACCCACATCCGCAACCACCTGCCCCACCATGTACCGTGCTGCGCCACCGTGAGAAATAGAGGGCATCGTGGGGCTGCCGCCATGGTGCCGTGTCCACACCGGTGTAGGGACCTAAGCGAGTAGGTCGAGAGCTTTGTCTCATTCGCGGGAGTCTGCGTGGGGTCTTCCCGAGCGTTTTCGAGGGTCGACTTGTGGTGAATTGCTCGCCGGAGCAACAACATCATGGAGAAGCCGCTCTCGCGTGTGAACTGGGATCTGCGTTGCGGCCATATCGGTATGTGACCATCACACATGTCTGCTATGATCTACTCTACGCACTGTTCGGTCCTGATCGATGTTTGACGCACTAGAGAGTAGTTTCGGGTGCGGGCGACAATGGCGCCGCCGTGGGGAGCTTCGCTCCGCCGCCGGTGACCGTCCCGCGAGGGTGAGCAGATCTCGGGCGCTGATCTATTGTTGGACGATTTAGATTAAACCAGCGTACTACTCTGCTGTGGGATCATCTCGGCAGTAGATCTATGAAGCGATGATCCGGATTAGACTTAGGTTCACGATTCAACTCGGATCGCGATGTGCCGCCCGATTGGGATCGTGTGGTCCGGATTGTCAATTGCGTAATTAAATCTGGGCCACAGATCGGTGATCCGAGGGCCTGTGTAGCATACTGTTTCGATCGAGGCTTGATTTAATCTGTGCCGCCCATCCAAGATCGTGCGGTCAAAGCTCATCAGTACCCCTTGTCGAGCCCATTTTGCATAGTAGACCTTAGTAATAGAGGGATTCAACCGCAGTCCTCGAGCGGATGTTCATTGTGTTTGGGAAATCTTCTAGATTAGCCCCTGCACTTTTTGAGAATTGGAGCGTAGTCCAAAGAGCAGTAAAATAGAGAATTAATTATGGAAACTGATTTTTAATGCAAAAATAATTCTACAAACTTAGTTAATTCATAACTAATTCATTTTAGTCTCTTTTCACTCTAATCATGTTGCAATAATTTTATTTTAATATTGTCTATCACCTAGTACCCTTGTTTAGTCATGAAACTTCAATTAAAATTATACACTTGAATTATTCTATTCCAAGTACTAAATAACTTCAGAAATTCAAAACTTAATAACCGTAGCTCCGAATTTAGTTATTCTTGTTCCTACGATCTCGTTACAACGCGTAGAATATTATCATGGAATCTGTTCTGATATTTGGTGTGATGTTAATTTTTGCTATACCATGTTTGTTTGTATTGTTGTGAGTAGACGAGCAAGCCACAGAGGATCCCGGGGTTCAGCAGGTGGAGACTGCTGAGCAGGAGCTCGTTGAAGGCAAGTTGTGCCTTGATCACTTCTTTTTACCTAGTCATTTTATTATTAATCATAATGATCTGCATAGGTTAATTTTGATGGGACCCAATAGGTGACCCCAGTTTGGCTATCTTTATACCTTGTTTTACCACTGAATTTTTGGGTAGTACCTGCTATTGCTTTATGTAGTTTTGGGTATGGATATATACATTATTCATGAGCACACTTTTATTATCAGTTGTTATTTACTGTTCATGATAAGATTGTTATGTTAATTGGAACATGGAGAACCACCCGGGAAAACAGTGCTACCACAAGAGTGGTATGGGACGCCCTTAGCTGACTAACTAGGAAAGCTAGTGGAGGACTACCTTACCCGATAAGGGCAAGGCCAGTAGGGGAGTGGTCAGTTTGGGGAGGCCCTTGGGTTGATTTTGCTGCGATGGCGGTTAGGCGAGGGGTCCCTGCATTGGAGCTTTCTAGAAACTGTAGCGGGCTTTCTGAAGCTAGTGGAACTTTGTAAAGACCTCGTAGTGGTACCCTACCTCGCTTTCTTGGTAGAGGTGTATGGGGTCCGATCAACCCCGTGGCAAATGGGTAACACAACTTGTGGGTAAAGATGTGCAACCTCTGCAGAGTGTAAAACTGGGATACTAGTCGTGCTCACGGTCATGAGCGGCTCGGACACTCACATGATTAATTTTTGGAATAAAATTCAATTTGTCATTTGCATCACATTGGGATTTATTATTGTTTTGACTTACTATTACTATGGTTTGGTATTTATGAAAGTTGCCTAGAGGGGGGGTCAATAGGCGAAACCTGAAATTTATAACTTTAAACACACACTACAAGCCGGGGTTAGCGTTAGAATTAAATTGAAGTCCGAAAGGGAGGGAAAACAAATCAACCAAGAAATAAGGCGAGTGAACATGGTGATTTGTTTTACCGAGGTTCGGTTCCAAAGAACCTAGTCCCCGTTGAGGTGGTCACAAAGACCGGGTCTCTTTCAACCCTTTCCCTCTCTCAAACGGTCACTTAGACCGAGTGAGCCTTCTCCTTAATCAAACGGGTCACTTAGACCCCACATGGACCACCACACACTTAGGTGTCTCTTGCTTTGGTTACAAGTCACTTGGGAACAAGAAAGAGAAAGGAAGAAAGCGATCCAAGCAACAAGAGCGTAAATGAACACGAACACACACACTCTCTCAAGTCACTAGGTGGTTGGAATGAATTTGGGACTTGGAGAGGCTTTGATCTTTTGAATTGTGTCTAGGAGTGAATGCACTAGCTCTTGTATTGAATGAGAACTTCAGAAAATTTGGATGCTTGGAGTTGTGGTGGTTGGGGGGTATTATAGCCCTCAACCGCCAAGGTAGCCGTTGGGGAGGCTACTGTCGATGGGCGCAATGGACAGTCCGGTGCGCCACCGGACAGGTCCTGTTCACTGTCCGATGCGCTGCCATGTCACCCAACCGTTAGGGTTCGGAGCTCGATCGACCATTGGAGCTTTGTCTTCTTGCGGCACCGGACAGTCCTGTGCCACTCTGACTTTCTGCTCTGACTTATGCTGTGCACTGTTCACGCACACTGTAGCACTTTACAGAGTCGACCGTTGCGTGAGTTAGCAGTTGATCCACTGGCACACCGAACAGTCCGGTGAATTATAGCGCAGTGCGCGTGCATTTTCTCGAGAGTGGCTGGTTTGATGTTGTACGGTCCTAGTGCACCGGACACTGTCTGATGCGTCAGACCACAGCACACTCATGTTCTTGGCTCCATCTCAAATTGAGTCCCTAACTTGTATCTTTTATTGGTTTATGTTGAACCTTATGCACCTGTAATACATGAATTCTAGAGCAAACTAGTTAGTCCATATGTTTGTGTTGGACACTCAACCACCAAAAATAATTCTAAGAAAAGGTTAACCCTATTTCCCTTTCAATCTCTCTCTTTTTGGTGATTGATGCCAAAACCAAAGCAAATATAAAGTGCAGAAATGAACTAGTTTGCATATAGTAAGTGCATAGGTTACTTAGAATTAAACCAATATGAAAGTCTTACTAAATAAGAGTGAATGGATTGATTTCTTTTTTATTAACATTTTGGACCACTTTTGCACCACATGTTTTGTTTTTGCAAATCTTCAAAGCCTTTTCAAAATACTTTTGCAAATAGTCAAAGGTATATGAATAAGATTGCGAGAAGCATTTTTCAAGATTTGAATTTTCTCCCCCTATTTCAAATGCTTTTCCTCTGACTAAACAAAAGCTCCCCCTGAATGAAATTCTCCCTTAGCTTTCAAGAGGGTTTTGAAATAGATACTAATTTGAAATTGCCTTGAATACCAATTGAAAAACAAACATTTGTGAATACCAATTAAATCTTTCATTTCGAAATTTTTTGAAATGGTGGTGGTGCGGTCCGTTTGCTTTGGGCTTAATATTTTCTCCCCCTTTGGCATTAATCGCCAAAAACAGAGAACTTTGGAGCCCTTTTATCTTTTCTCCCCCATTGATAAAAGAGATATAAGTGAAAGATCATACCAATTGGAGAGATGGCGGAATACCGGCAAAGGGTAAATAATACCGATGGAGTTGAGTGGAAGCGTTGTCTTTGCTGAATACTCCATTTCCCTTTCAATTTAATACTAATACAAGAAATACTAATGAAAACACATTAGTCTTAGCATTGGCACAAGAAGAATAAGAAATATGTATATGTACCAAATGAAAGAGATGTGATCAAAGGTATATAAATGAGCTATGTGTGCAATGTTTCAATCAAAATTCCAAGAATCAAGAATATTTAGCTCATTCCTAAGTTTGCTAAAGGTTTTCTCATCTAGTGGCTTGGTAAAGATATCGGCTAATTGATCTTTGGTGTTAACATAAGCTATTTCGATATCCCCCTTTGTTGGTGATCTCTCAGAAAGTGATACCAAATGTCTATGTGCTTAGTGCGGCTGTGTTCAACGGGTTATCCGCCATGCGGATTGCACTCTCATTATCACATAGGAGAGGGACTTTGCTCAATTTGTAGCCATAGTCCTTAAGGGTTTGCCTCATCCAAAGTAATTACGCACAACAATGTCCTGCGGCAATATACTCGGCTTCGATGGTGGAAAGAGCTACGAAGTTTTGTTTCTTTGAAGCCCAAGACACCAGGGATCTCCCCAGAAACTGATAAGTCCCTGATGTGCTCTTCCTATCAATTTTACACCCTGCCCAATCGGCATCAGAATATCCTACTAAGTCAAAAGTGGATCCCTTGGGGTACCAAAGCCCAAACTTAGGAGTGTAGACTAAATATCTCATGATTCTCTTCACGGCCCTAAGGTGAACTTCCTTAGGATTTGCCTAAAATCTTGCACACATGCATATAGAAAGCATAATATCCGGTCGAGATGCACATAAATAGAGTAAAGATCCTATCATCGATCGGTATACCTTTTGATCTGCAGATTTACCTCCCGTGTCAAGGTCGAGATGCCCATTTGTTCCCATGGGTGTCTTGATGGGTTTGCCATCCTTCATTCCAAACTCCTTAAGTATGTCTTGAATGTACTTTGTTTGGCTGATGAAGGTGCCCTCTTGGAGTTGCTTGATTTGAAATCCTAGAAAATACTTCAACTCCCCCATCATCGACATCTCGAATTTTTGAACCATAATCCTACTAAACTCTTCACAAGTAGACTTGTTAGTAGACCCAAATATGATATCATCAACATAAATTTGGCATATGAACAAGTCTTTTTCAATAGTTTTAGTAAAGAGTGTAGGATCGACCTTTCCGACTTTGAAGCCATTAATGATAAGAAAATCTTGCAGGCATTCATACCATGCTCTTGGGGCTCGCTTGAGCCCATAAAGCGCCTTTGAGAGTTTATAAACATGGTTAGGGTACTCACTATCTTCAAAGCTGGAAGGTTGCTCAACATAGACCTCTTCCTTGATAGGTCCATTGAGGAAGGCACTTTTCACGTCCATTTGGTAAAGCTTAAAGCCATGGTAAGTAGCATAGGCAAATAATATGCAAATTGACTCAAGCCTAGCTACGGGTGCATAAGTTTGATCGAAATCCAAACCTTCGACTTGTGAATAACCCTTGGCCACAAGTCGAACTTTGTTTCTTGTCACCACACCATGCTCACCTTGTTTGTTGCAGAATACCCACTTGGTACCTACAACATTTTGGTTAGGACGTGGAACTAAATGCCATACCTCATTCCTCGTGAAGTTGTTGAGCTCCTCTTGCATTGCTAGCACCCAATTCGGATCTCTTATTGCATCCTCCACCTTGTATGGCTCAATAGAGGAGACAAAAGAGTAATGTTCAAAGAAATGAGCAACTCGAGATCTAGTGGTTACCCCCTTATGAATGTCACCAAGAATGGAGTTGACGACGTGATCCTGTTGAATTGCTTGGTGGACTCTTGGGTGTGGCGGTCTTTGACCCTGTACTCCTTGCTCATCTTCCTTGTCTTGATTGTCTTCATCTCCCCCTTGATCATTGACCTCTTCTTGAGGTGGCTCAACCTCTTGATCTTCATCTTCATTATCTTGAGCCTGATCCTCATCTTGAGTTGGTGGAGATGCTTGGTTGGAAGATGATGGTTGATCTTGTGCTTGTGTAGGCCCTTCGGATTCCTTAGGACACACATCCCCAACATGTTCCTTAGCACGACACACGGAGCCTCTTGATCATCTAGTTCATCAAGATCAACTTGCTCCACTTGGGAGCCATTAGTCTCATCAAACACAATGTCACAAGAAACTTCAACTAATCTAGTGGATTTGTTAAAGACTCTATATGCCCTTGTGTTTGAGTCATAACCAAGTAAAAAGCCTTCTACAGCTTTAGGAGCAAATTTAGATTTTCTACCTCTTTTGATAAGAATAAAGCATTTGCTCCCAAAGACTCTAAAATATGAAACATTGGGCTTTTTACCAGTGAGGAGTTCATACAATGTTTTCTTAAGGATTCGGTGAAGATATAACTGGTTGATGGAGTAGTAGGCGGTGTTAATCGCCTCGGCCCAAAACCGGTCCAGTGTCTTGTACTCATCAAGCATGGTCCTTGCCATGTCCAGTAGAGTTCTATTCTTCCTCTCCACCACACCATTTTTTTGAGGTGTGTAGGGAGAAGAGAACTCATGCTTGATGCCCTCTTCCTCAAGAAATCCTTCAATTTGAGAATTCTTGAACTCCATCCCATTTTCGCTTCTTATGTTTTTGATACTTAATCCGAACTCATTTTGAGCCCGTCTCAAGAATCCCTTTAAAGTCTCTTGGGTTTGTGATTTTTCCTGCAAAAAGAATACCCAAGTGAAGCGAGAATAATCATCCATAATTACTAGACAGTACTTACTCCTGCCGATGCTTATGTAAGCTATCGGGCCGAATAAATCCATGTGGTGTAGCTCGAGCGACCTGTCCGTTGTCATTATATTCTTGTGTGGATGGTGAGCTCCAACTTGCTTTCCTGTTTGGCATGCGCTACAAACCCTATCTTTCTCAAAATGAACATTGGTTAGTCCTAAAATGTGCTCTCCCTTTAGAAGCTTGTGAAGATTCTTCATTCCAACAAGGGCAAGTCGGTGATACAAGAGCCAACCCATATTAGTCTTAGCAATTAAGAAAGTGTCAAGTTCAGCTTTGTTATCATTAAAATCAACTAAATATAGCTGACCCTCTAACACTCCCTTAAATGCTATTGAATCATCACTTCTTCTAAAGATAGTAACACCTACATCAGTAAATAGACAGTTGTAGCCCATTTTACATAATTGAGAAACAGAAAGCAAGTTGTAATCTAAAGAATCTACAAGGAAAACATTGGAAATAGAATGGTCAGGGGATATAGCAATTTTACCCAAACCTTTGACCAATCCTTGATTTCCATCCCCGAATGTGATAGCTCGTTGGGGATCTTTGTTTTTCTCGTAGGAGGAGAACATTCTCTTCTCCCATGTCATGTGGTTTGTGCATCCGCTATCAATTATCCATCTTGAGCCCCTGGATCATAAACCTGCAAAACAATTTAGGCCTTGTTCTTAGGTACCCAAACAGTCTTGGGTCCTTTCACGTTAGAAACAAGCACCTTGGGTACCCAAACACAAGTCTTAGGACTCTTGTGTTTGCCCCCAACATATTTGGCAACTACTTTGCCTGACTTGTTGGTAAGCATATAAGATGCATCAAAAGTCCTAAATGAAATGTTATGTTCATTTGATGCAGAAGGAATTTTCTTTCTAGGCAATTTAACATGAATGGTTTGCCTAGAGCTAGATGCCTCATTCTTATACATAAAAGCATGGTGAGAAACAGAATGAGATCTCCTAGCATGAACCTTCCGAATTTTGTGCTCAGGATAATTAGTAGGATATAAAATGTAGCCTTCATTATCCTGAAACATGGGTGCCTTGTCCTTTACAAAATTAGACAATCTTTTAGGGGCATTAAGCTTGACATTGCTTCCCTGTTGGAAACCAATGCCATGCTTAATATCAGGGCGTCTCCCATTATAGAGCATGCTTCTAGCAAATTTAAACTTTTCATTTTCAAGTTCATGCTCATTAATTTTAGAAGTTAATTTAGCTATATGATCATTTTGTTGTTTAATCATAGCAAGGTGATCATTGATAGCTTCAACATTAATATCTCTACAACTAGTGCAAATAGAAACATGTTCATTAGTGGATGTAGAGGGTTTGCAAGTACTCAATTTCTCAATCTTAGCATTTAAACTATCATTCTCATTCTAAGACTAGAAATTGTATCATGGCAAATATTCAATTCATCAATCTTAACATTTAGACTAGAATTTTCATCTCTAAGACAGATAATTGAATCATTGCAAACATTTAACTTTTCAACCTTAGAAATTAAACTAGCATTCTTAGTTCTAAGGTTTGAAATAGAGTCATAACAAATGCTAAGCTCTTTAGTCAAGTTTTCAAAATTTTCTACTTCTTGAGCATAAGCACTTTTCAACTTAACATGCTTTTTGTTTTCTTTAATAAGGAAGTCCTCTTGGCTTTCCAAGAGTTCATCCTTTTCATTAATAGCCTCTATTAATTCATTCAATTTTTCTTTTTGTTCCATGTTAAGGTTGGCAAAAAGAGACATTAAATTATCTTCATCATCGCTAGAACTATCCTCATCACTAGATGTTGTATATTTGAGGGTGGCTCTAGATTTTACCTTCTTCTTTTTGCCATCCTTAGCCATGAGACATTTGTGGCCGACATTGGGGAAGAGGAGACCCTTATTGACGGCGATGTTGGTGGCATCCTCGTCGGAGGAGGAGTCGGTGGAGCTCTCAACGAAGTCCCATTCCCGACACACGTGGGCATCGCCACCTTTCTTCTTGTAATACCTCTTCTTTTCCTTCTTCTTCCCCTTCTTATTGTTGCCCCTGTCACTATCACTTGAAATTGGACATTTAGCAATGAAAAGATCGGGCTTACCACATTTGTAGCACACCCTTTTGGAGCGGGGTTTGTAGTCCTTCCCCCTCCTTTGCTTGAGGATTTGGTGGAAGCTCTTGATGATGAGTGCCATTTCCTCGTTGTCGAGCTTGGAGGCATCGATTGGAAGCCTACTTGGTGTAGACTCCCTCTTCTCTTCTTCTGTCGCTTTGAATGCGATGGGTTGCACCTCGGGTCTTGAGGTGGTGCCTTGCTCTAAGTTGACGATGTGTTTGGAGTCTTTGATCATTAGCTCAAAGCTCACAACTTACCAATCACTTCCTCACGAGACATTAGCTTGTATCTAGGATCCCCACGTATTAATTGAACTTGGTTAGGATTGCAAAATACGAGGGATCTAAGAATAACCTTGACCATCTCATGGTATTCCCATGTGGTGCTCCCGAGGTTGTGCACTTGGTTGACCAAGGTCTTGAGCCAGTTGTACATTGCTTGTGGCTCTTCTCCCTTGTTGAGGATGAATCAACCGAGTTCTCCCTCGATCGTCTCACGCTTGGTGATCTTGGTCACCTCGTCCCCTTCATGTGCCATTTTGAGGACGTCCCAAATTTCTTTGGCACCCTTTAACCCTTGCAACTTATTATACTCCTCTCGACACAAGGAGGCGAGGAGTATAGTTGTGGCTTGGGAGTTAAAGTGCCTAATTTGGGCAACCTCGTCCGAATCGTAGTCCTTGTCCCCCTCCTTAGGTACCTGCGCTCCAAACTCAACAATTTTCCATATGCTTTCGTGGAGTGAGGTTAGGTGATGCCTCATTTTATCACTCCACATACAATAATCTTCACCATCAAAATATGGTGGTTTGCCTAAGGGAACGGAAAGTAGAGGAGCACGCTTAGAGATGCAAGGATAGCGAAGGGGCATATAACTATACTTCTTGCGCTCATGGCACTTAGAAGTAGTGGACGACGAGTTGGAGCCGGATGTGGAGGGCGCCGATGAGTCGGTCTCGTAGTAGACCACTTTCTTCATTTTCTTCTTCTTGTCGCCTCTCTGATAGGGAGGCTGCTGTCGATGGGCGCACCGGACAGGTCCTGTTCACTGTCCGGTGTGCTGCCACATCACCCAACCGTTAGGGTTTGTAGCTCGGTTGTCACACCCGGGCTTAAGGGACAAAGCCGGGTGCCTCTCATACATGCACCAAAGAAGACAATATATAATAATAGAGTGTATAGAGATAAATGTCACAATAATTAGAGTATTTATTACATAGCGGAAGTCTTACAAAATAAAAGATAAATATAATAGGATCTAAAGTCCATCCTTGGCGCCAGAAAGTCAACTAGGAGACACCACCTAGATCGAATCGAACTCCTCGATATGCGGCTCCTCTTGAACCACCTATTCTTCTCCTATGGGGGGTGTGATACAGCAAGGGTGAGCTCACACATGTTCATCGCTCAACAAGTTATGGGGAATAATGTGGCATGAACTCACCAAAGGTGGGAGTTCATGTGAAGTGTAAGGCTGATCAACAAAATAAAGGTTGAAGCTGAGCATTGCTTTTATAAGTTGGTCAAAATTTTATTAGCAATTACTAAGTATAAGTAAATACCAAACCATAATAAATAATAGAACAAAATTAATAACAAATCCCATGCAATGCAAATGACAAATTGAATTTAAGTTCCATAGTTTAATCATGTGAGGGTCCAAGCCGCTCATGACCGTGAGCATGGCTAGTATACTAGTTTTACACTTTGCAGAGGTTGCGCATCTTTACCCACAAGCCGTGTTATCCATCCGCTAAGGGGTCATGAATCCCATACACCTCTTCCAAGGAAGCGAGGCAGGGTAACACTACGAGGCCTTTACAAAGTTCCACTAGCTTCAGAAAACCCGCTACAGTTTATTGGAAGCTCCAGTGCAGGAATCCCTCGCTTGACCGCCATCGCAGCAAAATCAACCCAAGGACCTCCCTACACTGACCACTCCCCTACTGCCCTTGCCCCTTTCGGGTAAGGTAGTCATCCACTAGCTTTCCTAATTAATCAGCTAATGGCCTCCCATTAAACCCTTGTGGTAGCACTGTTTTCCCGGGTGGTCGCTCCATGTTCCAATTAACGTAATGATCTTATCATGAACATAAATAATATAACAGAATAATTGGAACATGGATACAATGAAACATTAACCCAGAAACCGTGTAAAGCAATAGCATAACTACCCAATGATTCAGGGGTAAACAAGGTAAAAAGATAAATAGTCTATGGTGACCTATTGGGTCCCATCAAAATTAAACCTAGCATGAATAAGTGATCATAAAGAATATTATTGGGTAACAAAAGTGAATCAAGGGCACAACTTGCCTGGCATTTGAGATTCCAGTTACTAGGGTGATTCTTCGGATCCTCGTGACCGCACTGCTAGTCGTAGCAATACAAACAAACATGGTATAGACAAAATTAACATCACATCAAACATAAGAACAAACTATATAATAATGATCTACACATTGCTACGAGATCGTGGAATCAAGAACCACTAAAATCGGAGTTACGGTTAAGGAGTTATGATTTTATAGAGGATTTATCTAATTAAAATATTAAACTATATTATAAATTGGTTAATATAAATCATATGAGAGGTTATTCGATAACTAATTATTTCAATTTTAATCTAAGTTATGAATTGACCATAAATCATATTCTAGTAGATTATAATGATAAACAGTTTAGCCAGACTAACCAACATAACTTAAATAAGATGTAATCATAAAAGATTGAAACATGGTACAATAAATGTTGTTATTGCATAGTAAATATTTATACGAGACTAACGCAACTTGAACGGATCAAATCAGAGCTAAAACGGAGGAGTTATGAATTCTTGGAGATTCTATGTGAGTTTAAATAGGATATAAATTTTATTGTGACATTCATGTCCAAACAGTGGTACTAAGTGGTAGATACTATTATTACAAAATTATAGAGACTGAAATAGGTCAATTTGGACCAAGTATGCATTTTATATAAATTAAACAAGTTCTACCATTTATTTTTACACTAAAAAATATTTTCCTAATGAATTTATTTGATTTTCTAATTATCTGGATCGAGCGCACCATTACCAGAAAGTCCAGGGGCCTTGGTACAATAAATCCTCAGACTCAGTACACACCCCGAGGGGACGGCGGGCTAATTCCGTAAAACTACAGGGGCTCTTTAGTAAAACGCATCCACGAAGGGGTACGAGAGGAGTACGGCCGTTCGATCTCTAGCTGACGCACCAGATCACATCTTAACCCATAACCGACCATGGCCACCGGATCACGGATCTATGGCCAGATGCACCCCACATCGAAACAGTATGTGGGTTATGATCTTGCCCGTCCGCGCGAAGATCAACGGCCCTAGACACATCAGCCAGCCGACGGATGTCCGCGACAGCGCCCTGTTCCAACGGCGGCGAGTTTGACACCGCGGCAGCGCCCCACGCCGGAGAGGGCTGAGTCAGCGTCCATGTGAGTAAATCCTAAGGCTGACAGAGCAGAACAGAGAGGAGAATAAGGCGAACTCTATGGGGTGTGCCATACCTGTAATCAAGCTACGCAGACTTCCCCCCACGACGAATGGCGACCCCGCCGTGAGTATGCGACTCCGGTGAGAAATCCCTGTGGTGGCAAGGCATTCCCCTAGCCGTAGATGCCCCACACAACCTTCTTGAGCTCCGTGCTTTCCCATGAGTGGGTCCCCATGGCCGGATCGATAGCCAAGGCGAGAATCCATCACCACTCACATCTCTCTCTCATGCAGAACTCTCCGCGCTCTCTGCAGGTTCCGGCCATCACCACGGAAACCCCGCGAGGCTCACCAGATGGATGAGGGGGGTTCCCGACGGCCCATGATTTATACCCTAGCGGTAAGTCCGAGGGGTGATGGAGGTAGAAGCGAGATCCCCGGGGGTGGGTTCGCGTGCATCTGTTATGGGGTTGGGGATGACTCCGACGTATGGGACCCACTGGACATTGTCACGGTGGCGAGTCCAGGTGTGTACAGGCGAGTGACAGACATGTGGGGCCGTGGTAAGCATTCCAGCACGCGGCAGGGCTGAAGGCCTGAAGTGGGGATGTGGGGTTGACAGTTGGGCCCCATTTGTCAGTCTCAGTGCAGGAACACAGGGGAGGTGGAGCGAGTTAGTGAGCCGCTGGGAGGACAATCGGCCCAGTCGCCAAAGTGGAGTCTTGTTTTATTTATTTCTGTTTTTTTATTTCCAATTGATTTCACATTTCAATTTGAGTTTGAATTTCCTATCTCAAAAAAATGCACAATCAGAATCCAGCATGATGCAATATTCACTTTATAGATATATTTATATACATGTTTTTATTCATTCATTTATTACTCTACATAAGCAATTGCTTCTGAATATGTAGCACACATGTAATTATTTTAAGAAAAATAGTTTATATTGTATGATCTCTTATTAGAGAAAATGTTCTAACATTAATACTACTAGGAATATAAACCTTACTGTTTATGATGATATTTTTTATTCTTTTCCTTATTATTTATTCATGGGAGGAATAATTAGTTCCATTAAATCCCTTTTTCCTGTTTCCTATTTTATTTTCATTTATACTTTGAGGTCCCAAGTTTGAATTATGACTCTTTATTAAAATGTTTCACCACATATTAATAAGTATAAAATGCCTATAGTTCATCATTTAATGAAATGAATAGTCATTTAGTTGAATTGAAAACCTTTCTATTACTTCTTTTCTAAAATAATTCTTGGTTTTCAAAATTCAGTCCTCAATTTTTAACTCCCAAGTATTATTTGAGATATCTGAATTTACTATTTCATTTCTTCATATATTTGTTTTATTATTATTATTTTCTTATACATATTTTGGGCCTTACAAATCCTACCCCCCTTAACAGAAATCTCGTCCTCGAGATTTGTAAGAAAAGGGTGTATACTCATATTGTTTCAACATGTGACGGAACCTCCCAAGTCATTAGGCCCACTTACAGTTGTCCTTGTCCAACGGACCTCAGATAACTCTGTAGGTGCCCCTGAATCACTTGACAAGTTTGGTATCTGCTTTCTTTACCTTTCCCAAGAGCGTTTCACCCGTCACGCAGACATCACAAGCATCGGAGATGCGGGAGCAAGTACAAAAACTTACCTTATATTAAAAGTAAGAAAGAGTTATAATATTACAGACCAGAAGCAAATATAAGAGTGCTGAGTATTATTATTACAAAACATGGGAGGCAAAAACTCCTCCCGAATAAGCAGTAAAAAGTTTTTAACGGAGGACCTTTCCTCCCGCAGCTTTAGTCATGATTCTCTTCTTTTGGTACCACCTTTGAACAAAAGCAACAAAAGTTGGTTGCTTCTTCACCTAAAACAACATGGGACAAAGCCTTGAGTACGGAATTACTCAGCAAGACTTACCCGACTAAAGAAAAGACTCTTAAGGGTATGCTGGCTAAAGGGATTCAAGGTATGGCTTATCAAGAATCAAAGATTCTGTTTTGTAGAAAAGCTTACTATGAGTGGATCCTTAAAATCCAATTTTATTGTCAGGTTAGGTAAAGTTACCTACATCTAGAGTTCTTTCTACCCTAGTTCAATCACTTGGCCTGTACTAGCCAGTTTCTTATCAACCCTTCTTATTCACTAGAGTGCTACATGTAGGTTAGTGACCAAGTCTTCATATTCGCGAAGTTACGGCGATCTAAATCGATTATACTCAGCTGAGGATCTGCAATCACATGACATATGTAGCACTTAACCCTTGCATATGTCAACTCGCCACCGGGGTTCTTCAGACCAGATCAGGTTCATGCCAACCGAGAGCACAGCTACACCACCGTCTAGCCTCTTGCCACGGAGGGTACACGCTACTCTCGCCATCTCTCCACTCCCATTGCGTGGTATCTTATTCTGGTATTAGTCTTCCCGAGGCAAAGCTTACCCATGATGAGGCATGTGACCAGTTAAAGGGTCCTCGGTCATCAAGCCTACATCGACAAGGTCCTTAATCGACACAAACGGAGACACTACACCAAGACTCTCTTCTCATGCAAGTAACCCGCTCAGTCTCAGCTTTATCATTTCAAACCCAAAATTTGGTACATGGCAGAGGTACATCTTTTCAGATGTTGAACCCATCATGGCCATGATGGATTCACCATCAAGTTTTATTTTCAAAAACATCCCACCCACTTTGAAGCAACATCCTCTGTGAAAAAAAAACATTTTGTTTTTCTAAAGCAATTCTAAGCATAAGAAAAAACCTTTTATAAAATAGAATTTTAAGAGGTAATCAAATCCAAGGAAGGAAATGCAAGAATTGGTTTAGCACACAACTCCTATTACCTAATGCATCAAGTAAGTGAGAAAGATTTTAAAGTAACAAGGAGGTGGCAAATGCACCAGGGCTTGCCTTGTGTTACTGGTGAATCAGGCTCTATTCCACAGATATCAAAATAAAAACAGTTGTCTGCCTAATGTTCCTCAGGTGGTGGTGGTGAAGTCTTCGCTTCTTCGACTTCTACTTCTTCTTCGTTTTCTAAATATAACCATACATAATAATGAATGCCCATGTAATGCTCATGAGAGTGCAAAGATAATAAAAGTTTATTATCTAAAGTCTTGAATACAACTTTCCTTCACGGATCTCCGAGAACTTAGGGTTTCCGGAGTTAATAGTGAAGTTCACAGGGCAGGGGGCTAGGGTTTTGGGTTCTAAGCATCAAACATGGTCCAAATCATTCCAAACTTTACCCAAGGCCTCTAAATATTATATAGAGTTTATCCTAAAAGTTTAGTGAATTTTGGATTTATTATTTATTCTCTAAAAAATCCAGAAATAAGGTTTTTGGCTATTTTAAATACTCTATAATTTCCTATTTGGACTAAAAATCATGAAACTATTTTTAGTAAACACTTTAGGAAATTAGAAACCTAGCAAAATTGGTTTGGTATTTTTATCATTTTTCTACAATTTCTTATAGATTTCCAAAGCCTGGCAGAAAAAGAAAAAGGAAAACACTAAACAGTCCTAGGCCGAAACCAGCCCGAGCCAGCCCAACTAGGACAGAACGCGCCCATGCGCGCGCATGCTGCAGGTTTTGCAGAAAAACCCTGATTGGTTTGAATATCTGGAAACAAGTCACGACGCTATTTCCCTGACTCACTGACACGTTACAAAAACACCCTTCACTTTCTATTTCTTTACTGATCGAAGCCCAAGACGGCGAGCAGCGCAGGGCCATGCTCCGGCGAGCGCGTACTGGCTGAATCATTTGATGACTGGTGTTCCCATGCAGCGGACACCAGATTGGATTCCTCCTAACCATTTCCCCTCGCTTAATTTCACTAATGAGACACTGAATCATCCTGTCCACGGAGGCAGTGCGGACAGTCCAAGGAACCAACGTGTTCTCGGTGATCCAGGACTCCCTAGCTTAATTGAGCGGGTCAGCGAGCATCAGGAGCAAGCGAGGGCGCTGAAACAAGAGGTTGATGGACAAGAACGGACCTGAGACAAGCTGGCCATGGCGAGGCAAATCAGGCGGAGTTCTTGAGTGATTTGGGAGAAGTAAGAAATTGGAGCTCTCTGGTGAACGATTGAAGGCAGGAATTGGTGGCTTGGTGCTTGACTACCCTACGGAGCTCACGACAGGCTCAATTTATAGCATGCAAGAGCGGTGGCCGATGAATTTGGATTGAGACGCGTGGCGGACGGAGGAAGAGGAGGTTACTGGCGCACGGGATTAGTGGATGTAACCGTGGCAACCTCACCGGCGATCGCTCGATAGGCCAGCACGAGTCACTGAGGTGTGGTTAAAGTGCTGAGGCACGTGGCATCAGACCATGAGATGTCTAACTCCAGCGAGGGGTGATTCAAGGTGATCGGGATTGAGCGGACACGGCGGCCGGACAAATAGTGCGTTAAGCTCATCCGGGGGGAAGATCTTTTCACCATGGAGCGTTATCCGAGTGTCGGTGAGCACGAATCACCTCATCGGCTTGAATCTACACGCAGGGTCACCGGCGGTGAGGTTCTCTGAACCCGTTCACTGTACCATGGCGATTACCATGCAGTTGGTCTGACAGAGCAAAATCAGAGCCACTTTTCACCACATTCCATGTGACAACCCCATCATCTCACTACATCAAAGTTATAGCCCAATTAACCAATTACAATCTTGCTATGGGGACCATGCTCAAACTTGCGTTGGATCATGGTCGAATCTGGGTTCAAAGATTGCCTAATTATACTGTCAGACATAATTCAGTCTTAGGACAGTTGACAGCCCATCTTTGGGTCCAATTTTCTCGGAATTCTTCATGGTACCAAGGCATGATCTCTATAGTAAAGTTATTCTCCTTTCATAGATATACAAAATTGATGTGGTGACCTAGGGCAAAAACTTTATAACTTGGTAGATATATGGCTCCAAAGTTGAGCCAATTCTCTAAAATTCAGACTTAGCCACTAGAGTATAAGTGTGGCTCTTTTGCAAATAAGCCCAAAACTCAAGGTTTAACTTGCAAATCCACTTATTTGTGAACCATATGACTTAAGATGCCTTGCTTTCATAGTTTTTGCACTTTAGTCCAAAAGTGCACTAATTTTGCACTTAGCCCCCTAGGGTTTAAGTTTAGGGCTTTCTAGGGTTCTATTTAGGGTTTGTGGTACTTTTAGGGTTTTAATGCCACTTTAGTCCATTCATAGTGATATTTTATAATTATTATAACTAAGTTTTGGAGTTTTCTCTTGGTTAAACTTTGGTTACCCCTTTAAGCCTAATCTAGGGTTAAGTACTCTACCATAGGGTTTTGTTCACAAAATGTCATACCAATACAAAAATTTTGGCCTAGTGAATACACTCTAGGTGTAAAAAACACATGATATGCCCATGCTTATGATGTTATGCTCAAGTTTTAGTGGCAGTAACACCAGGGGTGTTACATCCTTCCCCCCATAAAAGAATCTCGTCCCGAGATTAAAAGTCCTAGGGGCAAGTAATGGAAAAGGAAATGCTTCACTCTTTTATTTCCTTATTCTTGGTACAAGGCAGGGGTGGTTTGGGGGCTCACTCCTTTATTACAGCAATTATATACACTTTACAAATTCCATGAGGCTAAAAAGCCTGGGAAATTCTTTTCTAAAAAGTCTTGAGTTTCCCATGTAGCCTCATCATCTGAATGTTGGTTCCACTGTATCTTGTAAAACTTGAGAGTTTTTCTTCGGGTAATCCTGTCCTTTTGATCCAAGACTTGAATAGTATGTTTTAAATATGTCAAGTCTGGCTCTAAGGCAACATCTGTTACTTCAACAGTTCAATCGGGAACCTGAAGACACTTCTTCAATTGAGACAATTAGAACACATTATGCACAGCAGACAAGGTTTTGGGTAATTGGAGTCGGTATGCTACTGGTCCGTATCTTTCAAGGATAGGAAACAGACCAATGTACCGGGGTGCAAGCTTCCCTTTTACCTCGAAACGTGATACACCATTCATTGGTGAGACTTTCAGATAGACATAATCCCCAACTAGAAAGTACAAGGGTTGACATCGCTTGTCTGTATAATTCTTCTGTCGAGCTTGTCCTTCTTTCAAATTATGCCTAATTTGTTGAACTTCTTCTAGTCAAAACGCGCACTTGTTGAATTTAGCATATAATTGATGCTCCCTCAAGAGCGTTAATATGATCCGTAGATGTTGGGCATGCTCCTCTTCATTCTTAAGATATCACCAATGAAGACCACCACAAATTTGTCCAACTTGGGCATAAATACCGAGTTCATTAGGTATGTGAAGCGGGCAGGAGCATTTGTAAGTCCGAAAGACGTAACCAGATACTCAAATAATCCATACCGTGTAGTGAACACGGTCTTGGGTATATCTTTGGGTCAAATACGGATCTGGAGGTAACCTGATCTGAGGTCAATTTTGAATATCCGTACTCTAGTAAGTTGATCGAATAAAATGTCGATCAGGGATAATGGGTACTTATTCTTAATAATGACCTCGTTGCTTATTCTACATAGGTATAATATCTAAACTATACTATGCTAGTCTTCATTGTCTTGGGTGTAACACCCGGATTTTAGGGGTCCAAAACCCGGGGTTAACATAAACACCAGGTATGCTGGGACCAAGTCTCATACATATGATGTATAGTGGCACAGGATCGAATGTCACATCTTTATATATAACAGGAGTTCTATACAAAATAAATAATTACATTATAAGGAGACAACGGTCCAGCAACCCAAAGTTGACTGGGAGACGACGACCTAGACCTCTCACGAACTCGTCACAGCATCCTCCAAGCGCCTCATCCTGTGGTACCTGTTCTTGACCTGTGGGGTGTGTGAGACAGCAAGAGTGAGCTCACATACGTTCATCACTCAACAAGTTGTGGGGAATAATGTGCATGAACTCGCCAAAGGTGGGAGCTCACGTGAAGTGTAAGGCTTACCAAAAAGGATGGTTAGAGCTGAGCATTGCTTTTAATGTTGGTCAAAATTTTATTAGCAATTACTAAGTATAAGTAAATACCAACCCAATTAAATAGTAGAACAGAAGTAATAACAACATCACCTGCAATGCAATGCATATGACAAATTGAATTTAGTTCCATAAATTAATCATGTGAGTGTCCGAGCTGCTCATGACCGTGAGCACGGCTAGTATACCAGTTTTACACTCTGCAGAGGTTGCGCATCTTTACCCACAAGTCGTGTATCCCATGTCGCCAGGGTTTGCAAGGCCCTTAGACACTTCCGAGGTGAATGGCTAGGGATCCACTACGAGGCCTTTACAAAGTTCCACTAGCTTCCGAAAACCCGCTACAGTTTATAGGAAGATCCAGTGCAGGAATCCCTTGCAGGACCGCCATCGCAGCAAAATCCTCCCGAGGGCCTCCCTACACTGACCTCTCCCCTACTGCCCTTGCCCCTTTCGGGTAAGGTAGTCTTCCACTAGCTTTCCTAATTAATCAGCCAAGGGCGTCCCATTCCACCCTCGTGGTAGCACTGTTTTCCCGGGTGGTTCTCCATGTTCCAATTAACATAATGATCTTAACATGAACCATAAATAACAACTGATAACAAAAGTATAATCATGAATGGTGTATCTTCATACCCAAAACCACATATAGCACTAGCAAGTACTACCCAGAAAGTTCAGTGGTAAACAAGGTATAAAGATAGACAAACTAGGGTAACCTATTGGGTCCCATCAAAATTAACCTATGCAGATCATTATGATTAATTAGAACATGAGTAGGTGAAAAGAAGTGATCAAGGGCACAACTTGCCTGGGCCTTGAGAATCCAGGTACCAGGATGATCTTCAGATGACACGTGTCCTCACTACTAGTCGTAGCATTACAAACAAATAGTGTATAGACAGAATTAACATTACACCAAACATATATGCAAAATACATATTAATAATCTACATATTAAAATAAGACCACAGGAAAAAGAATTATTAATTTTGGAGTTGTAGATTTTAAGTTATGAATTTTCAAAGGTTTTATGTGTTTAAAATGGATTAAGTGAGAGATTAATTTTCTAATTGTTTTCATGACAAAACAGAGGCTCTAAGTGATAGAGAATTAAACTATAAAAATTTAGAAAGTGGAATGGACTAATTTGGAGCAAGTATGAATTTTCTATGAATTATCTAAGTTCTAGCAATTATTTTCATATTAAAAATCTATTTTCTATTTTATTTATTCAATTTAAACGAGTTCTGGACTGGGCCTCAATTAATGGGAAACGCAGGGGCTGTTTCAGAAGAATCCCAAAGACTCAGAATTCTGTGCCGCGGACTGCGGGTTGATATTTAAATTCTTCGGGGGCTCTTTAGAAAAACGACCAGGGCCGAAGGGGTATCGTGGGATGCTAGCCGTCTGATCTTAAACGGAGCGCCCAGATTAGATCACGCTTTAATCAAACCGGTATACGATTCAAGCCCACAGATCAAGATCCAAAGGCCAGGATTTTATTAAGACGCAAACCGATCCGTGCCCTCCAACCAGGATCCAACGGTCACCACCATCCATTCCGAAACGTTACTCGGGATCTAATCCCAGCCCTTGATTCAAGGATCAATGGTCCACAGCCCGTCGTCCAAGTCGTGCCCACACGCAGCGGCGCCGCCCAACAACGGCGATGCACCATCGCCGGCGACACGCCATCACTCTCCCAGATGCCTCATTCTCGAATCCGAAGCGCTCAACCCGAATTGAAGTCAAAGCGAGTAGGTTGAGACTGCTATTACCGGTATTCGCGCAGGGGTGAGCCTTATCCACGAGAAGGGGCGGATGCGCGGTGGCGCAGGAGCGACGACGAGGAATCGACGGCGTTCAGGTGCTCCCCCATGCCTCCAACTGCCACCAGAGGGTTCGCCATGGGTTGGTGATGCTCCAAAACCATCCACCACGCAGCAGTCGTCCCAGCTGGCAATGGTCCACGGCGGCGGCACCAATGGCGCTTTGACGACGAATTCATGGTTCCCCAATTGTCCTCCGACGGCGATTAGGCTATGGAGATGACCGGTGAGTCCTAGCGAACCCTTGGATTCACTCATCACGGTCCAGACGACAGGGCACCGCGAGTTCAACGGCGGCGGCAATCTTCTCCCTTTCCCCTCCGTCGAAACACCGGTGCACCCGTCCGCCCATGGCCAAGGAGGGTCGCAGGGGCATGCTTATATGCACTGAGGGGTTGCGAAACAACCGGAACGATCCCGGGTCTTGGCCCGCCATGCTCGGGATGAGGTTGACGGGGAAGGACGGACGGAGTCCGCGCGCATGAGACCGTTCCGAGGCTTACGGTGTTTGAAGATAGACCTGACGCCACGGACCCACGTGCAGTGACTGAACGCATGCGACGCCCAGCAGAGAGACTGACAGCGCGGGCCCGCAAGCCAGAGAGGGCGCGAGACTCGGCAGTGCCCCTGTCGCCCGGTCCCGCCAGTCGGTGTCCCACCGGCGAAGCGCGCGCGCGAGGGGCTTGAGCAGTGGGCCGCGCGGAAGAAACCGAAGTTGGGCCGAATTGGGGGTTTTGGGCCCAACAGTGGGATTTCTCCTTTTTCTTTTTATATTTTTATTTTCCTATTATGTCTCCTTTTTATTTTGAATCCCAAATTTGAATTTGAATCCTCTCATGAGTTTCACTCCTGAGTAAATTATACAAATTCACACTTTAGTGTAGAATAATATATTTTTATTCACTTATTTTTATCCACATAATATTTATTTTCTTTTCTTTCCTAAATTCTAAAATTTCTTTTAGATTCTAGATTTCCTTTTTGAATGAATACATTTCTTGTCTCATTATTTTTTATTTTTTATTTTTATATATTGTCACAAAATGCACAATCAAATAAACTCCAGCATGATGCATATTCTTTTTATCCTTTGTTTTAATTCACCTCCAACTTTCATGTATGCTCTTTTTATGATGCAAATATGGCACATAAGATAAGGAATTCACTATATCCTCCTTTTATACAATTTTGGGTATTACAAATCCTACCCCCCTTAAAAATAATCTCGTCCTCGAGATTTGTAAGAAAAGGGATGCAACTAGTTTGGTTTAGGAATCAAAAGTTTTGTTTCATGTTTTTTTATACTAGCTAGTAGATGATTTGGAAAATATAAACATATGTGTCTAGCCATCTATTAGGTCAGATGAGGTATGATTATGGCAAGTATAGGTAATTGGTTGTGGCAAGGAAGAGTATAATAGGGAAAGACTTCATCCTGAACTGTGGATCTTGATTCCGCTGGCGATTCAACTTGATCTTTGAAGTCTTGAGTTGATGCTTATCTTTCTTTGACGTGGTTGGTCTCCTTTGGCCTTTCATCTTGGAGTTGCCATCCGAGTTAAGGACATATGGTTAGGATATATGTGTGTAGGATGGATTATATGGTGCAGGTAAGTTAGAATCTTCTTGCTAGGTTAAAATTGAGGGGTTATGCAACCATCTGAGTGGGTAAGGTAGTTGCATATGGTCGGGTAGTTGTATATGGTCAAGTTAATCTAGGGCATCAATTTAGCTTAGAACATTTTTATGGGAGTGAGGTCTAATCCATTTCACTAGTACTAAACTAATTTATTAAATAACTCACTTTAGATTGGATCATATTAGATTAGATGGGATCTAGATTGGTATCACCGGATTAGTCTAGACAATATCTAATTACTTTAAATTAGATCATGGTTGATATTTTAGACTAGGATAAATATGCTAATTAGGGTAGGATGAATTCATAAGGATCAGGTATAATCTTTTGAGGTAAATTAGATCTATTAGGATAACAAAATCTTTTCAAGATAAGATGAATTTATTAAGGCAAGAGAGTATCTTATAAGATATGATGGATCTATTAAGATAAGAGAGTGTCTTTTAAGATAAGAAGAACTTCTACGAAATAGATACCTTTTTGTGGAGGATAATCTAAGTTGTTTATGAATTCTATTTATGCCTATACATATATGCAGATGTAATTGTGGACATTACTCCACAACTCATCACACTCAATCAAAGATCCAAATCAGACAAATATCATAAGAACAAACATTCAAGTGCATAGATAACCATAAAAATAGTTTTGTTTTTGTTCCTGAGAGTAGGTCTCCTATTCCTAAAGGTCATTTTAGGCACAGGATTTCAAAGTGTGAAATCCACATTTGTCTCTAGAAAGATAAAGGTAAGAATAATCAGAGTAAAGCGGAAATAGATGAGAAAAGATTAAGATAAGTCTAGAAAGAATCAGAGTAGCAAGGGTAAGTAGGTAAGGGTTGTCCAGTTCTATCTAGGTTTCGTCCTACAGTCAACATTCCTCTGATACCACTTCTGTAACACCCGGATTTTAGGGGTCCAAAACCCGGGGTTAACATAAACACCAGGTATGCTGGGACCAAGTCTCATACATATGATGTATAGTGGCACAGGATCGAATGTCACATCTTTATATATAACAGGAGTTCTATACAAAATAAATAATTACATTATAAGGAGACAACGGTCCAGCAACCCAAAGTTGACTGGGAGACGACGACCTAGACCTCTCACGAACTCGTCACAGCATCCTCCAAGCGCCTCATCCTGTGGTACCTGTTCTTGACCTGTGGGGTGTGTGAGACAGCAAGAGTGAGCTCACATACGTTCATCGCTCAACAAGTTGTGGGGAATAATGTGCATGAACTCGCCAAAGGTGGGAGCTCACGTGAAGTGTAAGGCTTACCAAAAAGGATGGTTAGAGCTGAGCATTGCTTTTAATGTTGGTCAAAATTTTATTAGCAATTACTAAGTATAAGTAAATACCAACCCAATTAAATAGTAGAACAGAAGTAATAACAACATCACCTGCAATGCAATGCATATGACAAATTGAATTTAGTTCCATAAATTAATCATGTGAGTGTCCGAGCTGCTCATGACCGTGAGCACGGCTAGTATACCAGTTTTACACTCTGCAGAGGTTGCGCATCTTTACCCACAAGTCGTGTATCCCATGTCGCCAGGGTTTGCAAGGCCCTTAGACACTTCCGAGGTGAATGGCTAGGGATCCACTACGAGGCCTTTACAAAGTTCCACTAGCTTCCGAAAACCCGCTACAGTTTATAGGAAGATCCAGTGCAGGAATCCCTTGCAGGACCGCCATCGCAGCAAAATCCTCCCGAGGGCCTCCCTACACTGACCTCTCCCCTACTGCCCTTGCCCCTTTCGGGTAAGGTAGTCTTCCACTAGCTTTCCTAATTAATCAGCCAAGGGCGTCCCATTCCACCCTCGTGGTAGCACTGTTTTCCCGGGTGGTTCTCCATGTTCCAATTAACATAATGATCTTAACATGAACCATAAATAACAACTGATAACAAAAGTATAATCATGAATGGTGTATCTTCATACCCAAAACCACATATAGCACTAGCAAGTACTACCCAGAAAGTTCAGTGGTAAACAAGGTATAAAGATAGACAAACTAGGGTAACCTATTGGGTCCCATCAAAATTAACCTATGCAGATCATTATGATTAATTAGAACATGAGTAGGTGAAAAGAAGTGATCAAGGGCACAACTTGCCTGGGCCTTGAGAATCCAGGTACCAGGATGATCTTCAGATGACACGTGTCCTCACTGCTAGTCGTAGCATTACAAACAAATAGTGTATAGACAGAATTAACATTACACCAAACATATATGCAAAATACATATTAATAATCTACATATTAAAATAAGACCACAGGAAAAAGAATTATTAATTTTGGAGTTGTAGATTTTAAGTTATGAATTTTCAAAGGTTTTATGTGTTTAAAATGGATTAAGTGAGAGATTAATTTTCTAATTGTTTTCATGACAAAACAGAGGCTCTAAGTGATAGAGAATTAAACTATAAAAATTTAGAAAGTGGAATGGACTAATTTGGAGCAAGTATGAATTTTCTATGAATTATCTAAGTTCTAGCAATTATTTTCATATTAAAAATCTATTTTCTATTTTATTTATTCAATTTAAACGAGTTCTGGACTGGGCCTCAATTAATTGGAAACGCAGGGGCTGTTTCAGAAGAATCCCAAAGACTCAGAATTCTGTGCCGCGGACTGCGGGTTGATATTTAAATTCTTCGGGGGCTCTTTAGAAAAACGACCAGGGCCGAAGGGGTATCGTGGGATGCTAGCCGTCTGATCTTAAACGGAGCGCCCAGATTAGATCACGCTTTAATCAAACTGGTATACGATTCAAGCCCACAGATCAAGATCCAAAGGCCAGGATTTTATTAAGACGCAAACCGATCCGTGCCCTCCAACCAGGATCCAACGGTCACCACCATCCATTCCGAAACGTTACTCGGGATCTAATCCCAGCCCTTGATTCAAGGATCAATGGTCCACAGCCCGTCGTCCAAATCGTGCCCACACGCAGCGGCGCCGCCCAAAAACGGCGATGCACCATCGCCGGCGACACGCCATCACTCTCCCAGATGCCTCATTCTCGAATCCGAAGCGCTCAACCCGAATTGAAGTCAAAGCGAGTAGGTTGAGACTGCTATTACCGGTATTCGCGCAGGGGTGAGCCTTATCCACGAGAAGGGGCGGATGCGCGGTGGCGCAGGAGCGACGACGAGGAATCGATGGCGTTCAGGTGCTCCCCCATGCCTCCAACTGCCACCAGAGGGTTCGCCATGGGTTGGTGATGCTCCAAAACCATCCACCACGCAGCAGTCGTCCCAGCTGGCAATGGTCCACGGCGGCGGCACCAATGGCGCTTTGACGACGAATTCATGGTTCCCCAATTGTCCTCCGACGGTGATTAGGCTATGGAGATGACCGGTGAGTCCTAGCGAACCCTTGGATTCACTCATCACGGTCCAGACGACAGGGCACCGCGAGTTCAACGGCGGCGACAATCTTCTCCCTTTCCCCTCCGTCGAAACACCGGTGCACCCGTCCGCCCATGGCCAAGGAGGGTCGCAGGGGCATGCTTATATGCACTGAGGGGTTGCGAAACAACCGGAACGATCCCGGGTCTTGGCCCGCCATGCTCGGGATGAGGTTGACGGGGAAGGACGGACGGAGTCCGCGCGCATGAGACCGTTTCGAGGCTTACGGTGTTTGAAGATAGACCTGACGCCACGGACCCACGTGCAGTGACTGAACGCATGCGACGCCCAGCAGAGAGACTGACAGCGCGGGCCCGCAAGCCAGTGAGGGCGCGAGACTCGGCAGTGCCCCTGTCGCCCGGTCCCGCCAGTCGGTGTCCCACCCGCGAAGCGCGCGCGCGAGGGGCTTGAGCAGTGGGCCGCGCGGAAGAAACCGAAGTTGGGCCAAATTGGGGGTTTTGGGCCCAACAGTGGGATTTCTCCTTTTTCTTTTTATATTTTTATTTTCCTATTATGTCTCCTTTTTATTTTGAATCCCAAATTTGAATTTGAATCCTCTCATGAGTTTCACTCCTGAGTAAATTATACAAATTCACACTTTAGTGTAGAATAATATATTTTTATTCACTTATTTTTATCCACATAATATTTATTTTCTTTTCTTTCCTAAATTCTAAAATTTCTTTTAGATTCTAGATTTCCTTTTTGAATGAATACATTTCTTGTCTCATTATTTTTTATTTTTTTTTATATATTGTCACAAAATGCACAATCAAATAAACTCCAGCATGATGCATATTCTTTTTATCCTTTGTTTTAATTCACCTCCAACTTTCATGTATGCTCTTTTTATGATGCAAATATGGCACATAAGATAAGGAATTCACTATATCCTCCTTTTATACAATTTTGGGTATTACATTGGGTTATTTCACTGTCTGCTACAGGGGCCCACTCGTCAACCAGGTTTATAGTAGGAGAAGGATTAAAAAGGTTCAACTCCCCCTCAGATCCTGCATTTGCTGTTTCCGAGTGTCCAGCTTCCATTGCAGCAGCATTAGCAGGCACATCCGGGTGCAATCGAGAATGAGCTTCTTCATGCAATGTATTGCAGTATGCTTGCAGGTTATCGAGGGCTGCGCTAAGCTCATCCACTCAAGTTCGAGCTTTGGCCTCATGGTGCCAAGTGATCGCACGCGAGTTAATGGCCCAGTTGATGGCCGAATCCCGCTCCGAGATCTCAAACCTCAAGCGGCTAAACTTAGCTGACAGTTTGGCTATCCGCTGACTGTCCTGCTCCGGTGTCCTGTTCCGTTGATGCAGCTCCATCCGAAGCTGCTTCATCTGAGCTTCTAGATCACCAATGGGATCATTGCTCCTGCTGCTACTATCTTCATACCTTGGGGCTTAGTTAATGGCGAGGCACGCCAATTGGTCCAGTAGACTTGCGCGTAGTTTTCCTTGTGCGCGGCGGCATTTCTTTAAGGGGGAAAATTTTATTAATATAGTTTTTATCATGATGCATGCATAATTACAGAATCAACCTTAGTTGATTCACAACCTTCTATACATCGCACTCTATTATCTGGTCTTTAAATAAGTTCTTCAAAAGGTAGTCAGATAAGAAAGAAAGAAATTTTCTAGATACGTCTTTGAAAATTCTTTTTGAAGATGCCTCATAACATCTGCAGAGATGGGCTTCGCTCCGATACCAGCTGTGATGGAACCTCCCAAGTCATTAGTCCCACCTACAGTTGTCCTTGTCCAACGGACCTTAGACAACTCTGCAGGTGCCCCTGAATCACTTGACAAGTTTGGTATCTGCTTTCTTTACCTTTCCCAAGAGCGTTTCACCCGTCACGCAGACATCACAAGCATCGAAGATGCAGAAGCAAGTACAATAACTTACCATATATTAAAAGTAAGAAAGAGTTATAATATTATAGACCAGAAGCAAATATAAGAGTGCTAAGTATTATAATTACAAAACATGGGAGGCAAAAACTCCTCCCGAATAAGCAGTAAAAAGTTTTTAACGGAGGACCTTTCCTCCCACAGCTTTAGTCTTGATTCTCTTCTTTTAGTACCACCTTTGAACAGAAGCAACAAAAGTTGGTTGCTTCTTCACCTAAAACAACATGGGACAAAGCCCTGAGTACAGAATTACTCAGCAAGACTTACCCGACTAAAGAAAAGACTCTTAAGGGTATGCTGGCTAGAGGGATTCAAGGTATGGCTTATCAAGAATCAAAGACTCTATTTTGCAGAAAAGCTTACTATGAGTGGATCCTTAAAATCCAATTTTATTGTCAGGTTAGGTAAAGTTACCTGCATCTAGAGTTCTTTCTATCCTAGTTTAATCACTTGACCTATACTAGCCAGTTTCTTATAAACCCTTCTTATTCACTGGAGTGCTACGTGTAGGTCAGTGACCAAGTCTTCATATCCGTGAAGTTACGGCGATCTGAATCGATTGTACTCAGCTGAGGATCTCCAATCACACGACATATGTAGCACATAACCCTTGCATATGTCAACTCGCCACCGGGGTTCTTAAGACCAGATCAGGTTCACGCCAACCGAGAGCATAGCTACACCACCGTCCAGCCTCTTGCCATGGAGGGTACACGCTACTCTCGCCATCTCTCCACTCCCATTGTGTGGTATCTTATTCTGGTATTAGTCTGCCCGAGGCAAAACTTACCCATGACGAGGCATGTGACTAGTTAAAGGGTCCTCGGTCATCAAGCCTACATCGATAAGGTCCTTAATTGACACAGACGAAGACACTACACCGAGACTCTCTTCTCGTGCAAGTCACCCGCCAGGTCTCAGCTTTATCATTTCAAACCCAAAATTTGGTACCTGGCAGAGGTACATCTTTTCAGATGTTGAACCCATCATGGCCATGATGGATTCACCATCAAGTTTTATTTTCAAAAACATCCCACCCACTTTGAAGCAACATCCTTTGTGAAAACAAAACATTTTGTTTTTCTAAAACAATGCTAAGCATAAGAAAAACCTTTTTGTAAAATAGAATTTTAAGAGGTAATCAAATCCAAGGAAGGAAATGCAGGAATTGGTTTATCACACAACTCCTATTACCTAATGCATCAAGTAAGTGAGAAAGATTTTAAAGTAACAAAGAGGTGGTAAATGCACCGGGGCTTGCCTTGTGTTACTGGTGAATCAGACTTTGTTCCGCAGATATCAAAATAAAAACAGTTGCCTGCCTGATGTTCCTCAGGTGGTGGTGAAGTCTTCGCTTCTTCGACTTCTACTTCTTCTTCGTTTTCTAAATATAACCATACATAATAATGAATGCCCATGTAATGCTCATGAGAGTGCAAAGATAATAAAAGTTTATTATCTAAAGTCTTGAATACAACTTTCCTTCATGGTTCTCCGAGAACTTAGGGTTTCCGGAGTCAATAGTGAAGTTCACAGGGCAGGGGGGCTAGGGTTTTGGGTTCTAAGCATCAAACATGGTCCAAATCATTCCAAACTTTACCCAAGGCCTCTAAATATTGTATAGAGTTTATCCTAAAAGTTTAGTGAATTTTGGATTTATTATTTATTCTCTAAAAATCCAGAAACAAGGTTTTTGGCTATTTTAAATACTCTATAATTTCCTATTTGGACTAAAAATCATGAAACTATTTTTAGTAAACACTATAGGAAATTAGAAACCTAGCAAAATTGTTTTGGTATTTTTATCATTTTTCTACAATTTCTTATAGATTTCCAAAGCCTCGCAGAAAAAGAAAAAGGAAAACACTGAACAGTCCTAGGCCGAAACCAGCCCGAGCCGGCCCAACTAGGACAGAACATTCCCACGCACGAGCATGCTATAGGTTTTGTAGAAAAACCCTGATTAGTTTGAATATCTGGAAACAAGTCACGACGCTATTTCCCTGACTCACTGACATGTTACAAAAACACCCTTCACTTTCTATTTCTTTACTGATCGAAGCCCACGACGGCGAGCAGCGCAGGGCAGTGCTCCGGTGAGTGCGTACCGGCCGAATCACTTGATGACTGGTGTTCTCGTGCGGCGGACACCAGATTGGACTCCTCCTAACCATTTCCCCTCGCTTAATTTCACTAATGAGACACTGAATCATCCTATCCACGGAGGCAGTGCGGATAGTCCAAGGAACCAACATGTTCCCGGTGATCCAGGACTCCCTAGCTTAATTGGATGGGTCAGCGAGCATCAGGAGCAAGCGAGGGCACTGAAACAAGAGGATGATGGACAAGAACGGATCTGAGATGAGCTGGCCACGGCGAGGCAAATCAGGTGGAGTTCTTGAGTGATTTGGGGGAAGTAAGAAATTGGAGCTCTCTGGTGAACGATTGAAGGCAGGAACTGGTGGCTTGGTGCTTGACTACCCTATGGAGCTCATGGCGGGCTCAATTTATAGCAGGCAAGAGCGGTGGCCGGTGAATTTGGATTGAGACGCGTGGCGGTCGGAGGAAGAGGAGGTTACTTGCGCATGAGATTAGTGGATGTAACTGTGGCAACCTCATCGGCGATCGCTGGATAGGCCAGCATGAGTCACGGTGGTGTGGTTAAAGTGCTGAGGCACGTGGCATCAGGCCGTGAGATGTCTAACTCCGGCGAGGGGTGATTCAAGGTGATCGGGATTGAGCAGACACGGCGGCCGAACAAACAGTGCCTTAAGCTCATCCGGGGGGAAAAGATCTTTTCACCATGGAGCGTTATCCGAGCGCCGGTGAGCACGAATCACCTCATCGGCGTGAATCTACGCGCAGGGTCACCGGCGGTGAGGTGCTCTAAACCTGATCCCGCCCGTTCACTGTACCATGGCGATTACCATGCAGTTGGTCTGACAAAGCAAAATCAGAGCCCAATTAACCAATTATAATCTCCGCATTCCATGTGACAACCCCATCATCTCACTGCATCAAAGTTATAGCCCAATTAACCAATTACAATCTTGCTATGAGGACCATGCTCAAACTTGTGCTGGATCATGGTCGAATCTGGGTTCAAAGATTGCCTAATTATACTGTCAGACAGAATTCAGTCTTAGGACAGTATGACAGCCCATCTTTGGGTCCAATTTTCTTAGAATTCTTCATGATACCAACGCATGATCTCTATAGTAAAGTTATTCTCCTTTAATAGATCTACAAAATTGATGTGGTGACCTAGGGCAAAAACTTTATAACTTGGCAGATATATGGCTCCAAAGTTGAGCCAATTCTCTGAAATTCAAACTTAGCCACTAGAGTATAAGTGTGGCTCTTTTGCAAATAAGCCCAAAACTCAAGGTTTAACTTGCAAATCCACTTATTTGTGAACCATATGACTTAAGATGCTTTACTTTCATAGTTTTTGCACTTTAGTCCAAAAGTGCACTAATTTTGCACTTAGCCCCCTAGGGTTTAAGTTTAGGGCTTTCTAGGGTTCTATTTAGGGTTTGTGGTACTTTTAGGGTTTTAATGCCACTTTAGTCCATTCATAGTGATATTTTATGATTATTATAACTAAGTTTTGGAGTTTTCTCTTAGTTAAACTTTGGTTACCCCTTTAAGCCCAATCTAGGGTTAAGTACTCTACCCTAGGGTTTTGTTCACAAAATGTCATATCAATACAACTTGTTTGAAATTTTGGACTAGTGAATGCACTCTAGGTGTAACAAACACATGATATGCCCATGCTTATGATGTTATGCTCATGTTTTAGTGGCAGTAACACTAGGAGTGTTACACAACACATATGCACAAACAAAAATATCAGCATGATGCATATTTTATTAGCAACACTTGGGGTCAATTAGACATTATTATTCCTACTAAAATAGTATCATATCATCTACTAACTAAAGTAACATTTAGATCTTACAAATAGTAGTAATTTATATATATGTTTATGTAGCTTGGTGGAGCAAGTGGTGGTGGTGGAGGTAGTGGGTGTTGTTGTTGTTGTCTTTCCAACCGTGCTTGCCTTATTTCTTGACATATCTCCAGACGGACCTGACGTATTTCCTTGCGTTCTTGTCTTATCTGATTTTGCATTTCAGTCACCATGTCTGCCATTAGTTGTATTACCAGCATTTGAGTGGCAACCACTTGATCGATTCCAACAGGTGGAGGATTTGGAGGATTCATTTCTGTTTGCTGTTGTCAGACAATCTTCCCTTCCTGGTATTGACCATGAGAGTTAGATGCATATGGCAAGATAGTTTTGCAAGGGAAATTATTCGATAGGCGGAATGAATAAGCTAGTAGTTGGTTATGATCTGAAGATTCTTTAGTAGGGCTTAATCTTTGTTTTATATCTAGATTGGGGTAACTTGTCGTATAAGGTGAATGTCCAAACGTATGATAGAATTTGTCATGATAAGATAGATTACCTGATGTAGGTCACAAGTTTGTTTGATGTTAGGTGGGGTTAGAAAATAAGGGTACATTTGGTTTTAGCTTGTAGGTGAGTGTTGAGCAGATTTGGGGGTAAAAGAAACTTTTATTTTGAATGGTGGATCTTGATTCATCCGAAGATCTGTTTCTACTCATATTCTTCACTGTCGAGGTTAACTTTCTTCATGGGGCTGATTCAGGGACCATCAGTTGTTGTGTTAGATGCCATTATCTGAGTTGCGATAAAAATGCGGTACATGGGGTAGGTAGATTAAATAGAGTTTTACTTTGCCTTTGAGATAAATGGGTTGGGCAACCTATAACATAGGCTAGGTTGTGGTTCATGAATGAGTTGGTTTAAAGCACCAATTTAGTTTAAAACCCATTTATCAAAATATGGTTTAGTTAATACCTGTAACATAGATTAGACCATATTAGATTTGGTAGGGTCTAGATTAGATTGGATATAACTGCATTAAACTTAGTTTAAGTTATATAGATCTACCAGGGTAGAAATGTATTATTAATAGGTGTTAGAATCCTTTGAGATAGGATGAATTATATAGTGTAGGTAGGTCAGAATCGCGGTTAGGTTAAAACAGAGGGGTTATGCAACCACGGATGGTTAAGGTAGTTGCATATGGCTAGGTTGTTGTATGTGGTCTAGTCTAAATTGGAATCTTAGTCCAACTTGGATTAAAACATATTTATAAGAGTAGGATCCAATTTTATTTTACCAGTATTAACTAACATGTTTGTCCATTAGGTTAGATCTGATCAGATTAGATGGGATCAGAATTAAATTGGTGTAATCAGTTTAGATTGGATAAATTCTACTTAATTTATTTTGGAATAGATCATGTTTGTTACACCATTATGAAATAAGCAAGGTGGTTGGGGATAAATATGCTTATTAGGACAAGATAAGTTTCTAAGAATAAGATAGAATCTTTTCGAGATAAAATGAATCTATTAAGGTAAGGAAGAACCTTTCAAGATTAGATAGGTCTATTAAGATATGAGAGAATCTTTTAAGATAAGATGATTCTATTAAGATAAGAAAGAATCTTTTAAGATAAGATGGATCTATTAGGATAAGATAGATTCCTTTAGGTTAAGAGGGATCCACTATAGTAAGATAGAGTCTTTTGAGATAAGAGGGATCTATATAAAATAGATACACTTTAATGGAGGATAATCTAAGTTGTTTAGTTATCTCATGAATTTTATTTATTTATATTTATGCCTATATATATGCAGATGTAATTGTGGACACTATTCCACAACTATTCACACAATCAAAGATCCAAATTAGACAAATATCATAAGAACAAACACTCAAGCGTATAGATAACTATAAGAATTGTTTTTGTTCCTAAGAGTAGGTCTCCTATTCCTAAAGTCACTTTAGGCACAGGATTTCAAAGTGTGAAATCCACGTTTGTCTTTAGAAGGAAAAGGTAAGGATAATCAGAGTGAAATGGAAATAGATGAGAACGGATTAAGAAAAGTTTAGAAAGACTAAGAGTAGCAGAGGTAAGGTTAATCAGAGTATAACAGTAGAAGGTGAAACAGGTTCAAGAAAAGTATAGAAAGAATCAGAGTAAGGTAAGTAAGTAATGGTTATGTCCATTTCTATCTAGGTTTCGTCCTACAGTCAACATTGCTCTGATACCACTTCTGTCACACCCGGGCTTAAGGGACAAAGCCGGGTGCCTCTCATACATGCGCCAAAGAAGACAATATATATAATAACAGAGTGTATAGAGATAAATGTCACAATAATCAGAGTATTTATTACATAGCGGAAGTCTTACAAAATAAAAGATAAATATAACAGGATCTAAAGTCCATCCTTGGCGCTAGAAAGTCAACTGGGAGACACCACCTAGATCGAATCGAACTCCTCGATATGCGGCTCCTCTTGAACCACCTGTTCTTCTCCTATGGGGAGGTGTGAGACAGTAAGGGTGAGCTCACACATGTTCATCGCCCAACAAGTTGTAGGGAATAATGTGGCATGAACTCACCAAAGGTGGGAGTTCATGTGAACTATAAGGCTGATCAACAAAATAAAGGTTGAAGCTGAGCATTGCTTTTATAAGTTGGTCAAAATTTTATTAGCAATTATTAAGTATAAGTAAATACCAAACCATAATAAATAATAGAACAAAATTAATAACAAATCCCATGCAATGCAAATGGCAAATTGAATTTAAGTTCCATAGTTTAATCATGTGAGGGTCCGAGCTGCTCATGACCGTGAGCACGACTAGTATACCAGTTTTACACTCTACAGAGGTTGCGCATCTTTACCCACAAGCCGTGTTACCCATCCACCAAGGGGTCATGAATCCCATACACCTCTACCAAGGAAGCGAGGCAGGGTAACACTACGAGGCCTTTACAAAGTTCCACTAGCTTCAGAAAACCCGCTACAGTTTATAGGAAGCTCCAGTGTAGGAACCCCTCGCCTGACCGCCATCGCAGCAAAATCAACCCAAGGACCTCCCTACACTGAACACTCCCCTACTGCCCTTGCCCCTTTCGGGTAAGGTAGTCATCCACTAGCTTTCCTAATTAATCAACCAAGGGTGTCCCATTCAACCCTTGTGGTAGCACTGTTTTCCCGGGTGGTCGCTCTATGTTCCAATTAACATAATGATCTTATCATGAACATAAATAATATAACAGAATAATTGTAACATGGATATAATGAAACATTAACCCAGAAACCGTGTAAAGCAATAGCATAACTACCCAATGATTCAGGGGCAAACAAGGTAAAAAGATAAACAGTCTAGGGTGACCTATTGGGTCCCATCAAAATTAAACCTAGCATGAATAAGTGATCATAAAGAATATTATGATTTTATAGAGGATTTATGTGATTAAAATATTAAACTATATTATAAATTGGTTAATATAAATCATATGAGAGGTTATTCGATAACTAATTATTTCAATTTTAATCTAAGTTATGAATTGACCATAAATCATAATCTAGTAGATTATAATGATAAACAGTTTAGCCAGAGTAACCAACAAAACTTAAATAAGACCTAATCATAAAAGATTGAAACATGGTACAATAAATGTTGTTATTGCTTAGTAGATATTTATACGAGACTAACGCAACTTGAACGGATCAAATCGGAGTTAAAACGGAGGAGTTATGAATTCTTGAAGATTCTATGTGAGTTTAAATAGGATATAAATTTTATTATGACATTCATGTCCAAACAGTGGTACTAAGTGGTAGATACTATTATTACAAAATTATAGAGACTGAAATAGGTCAATTTGGACCAAGTATGCATTTTATATAAATTAAACAAGTTCTAGCATTTATTTTTACACTAAAAATATTTTTCCTAATGAATTTATTTGATTTTCTAATTATCTGGACCGAGCGCACCATTACCAGAAAGTCCAGGGGCCTTGGTACAATAAATCCTCAGACTCAGTACACACCCTGAGGGGACGGCGGGCTAATTCCGTAAAACTACAGGGGCTCTTTAGTAAAACGCATCCACGAAGGGGTACGCGAGGACTACGGCCGTCCGATCTCTAGCTGACGCACCAGATCACATCTTAACCCATAACCGACCACGGCCACCGGATCACGAATCTACGGCCAGATGCACCCCACATCAAAACGGTATGTGGGTTCTGATCTTGCCCGTCCGCGCAAAGATCAACGGCCCCAGACACATCAGCCAACCTACGGCCGTCCGCGACGGTGCCCTGTTCCAGCGGCGGCGAGTTTGACACCGCGGCAGCGCCCCACGCCAGAGAGGGCTGAGTCAGCGCCCATGTGAGAAAATCCTAAGGTTGATGGAGCAGAACAGAGAGGAGAGTAAGGCGAACTCTACAGGGCGTGCCATACCTGTAATCAAGCTACACAGACTTCCCCCCACGACAAATGGTGCGAAATCCTTGTGGCGGCAAGGCATTCCCCTAGCCGTAGATGCCCCACACAACCTTCTTGAGCTCCGTGCTTTCCCACGAGTGGGTCCCCATGGCCGGATTGATAGCCAAGGCAAGAATCCATCACCACTCACATCTCTCTCTCAGGCAGAACTCTCCGCGCTCTCTACAGGTTCCGGCCATCACCACGGCAACCCCGCGAGGCTCACCAGATGGATGAGGGGGGTTCCCGACGGCCCGTGATTTATACCCTAGCTGTAAGTCCGAGGGGTGATGCAGGTAGGAGCGAGATCCCCGGCGGTGGGTTCGCGTGCTTCTGTTATGGGGTTGGGGATGCCTCCGACGTATGGGACCCACTGGATAGTGTAACACCCAAATTCTGGATTGGGAATTGGTAGGAGAAATTTGAACAAAATATCATAATGTTTTGGGAATTGGGAAATAAGAAAATGATGGGAAAAGAATTTTTCTTTTAAAAAGAAACTATTTATACAACCCATGAAATAAATAACAAGGAGAATAAAGCTTAACTTAGTAATAATAAAATAGTATGGTTTATATTCACCATTGAGTTTCAATTGATACATTTGAAAAATCTGAAAAACAAAAAAAAAATAGAAGTATAAATTTGAATTGGGAATAGAAAATAGAAAATAAATGGGAAAGGGAGAAAAGAGAAGAGATATGAAAATATACATAAAATGTATAACCAAATATCTTCAGGTTTAGCATTTTTAATTTCAAAAAGATGAGTTTATAAATGAAGATCCACACAAAGTTTGAATTTGAACTTAAACTCAAATTGGATTTGAAAATGGAGAAAAGAAAAAGAAAATAAAAAGAAAAAGATTAAAAAAACCTTACTTGGGCTGAGATCCTGCTTTTTGGCCCATCTCCACTTATCCCCTGCGCGGCCCACTCGCGCTCGCCCGCGACCTGGCGCCGACATGTGGGCCCATTCCGTCAGACGTTTTCCCCCCCCCGCGCCTGCGTGTTCTTCTCTCGCTGACATCGCGGGGCCCCCTGCCCGGTCTCTCGCCCCGCGCTCGCCTGCGCTCGGACTCACTGCTCCGCGGGGCCCGCATGTCAGCTCGTTCTCTCGCAACGGAAACGCGCGCGCTCCCGCCATGGTCGTCGCCGGGAATCTCGTTCCTCGCTCGGACTCCGCTTTCCATGGCTTTGGGGTATAAAGCCGAAGCTCCGCGACCCCCTTTCCCATCCTCACCTTCGTCCGCAACCTTTCGCCAGCCACCGTCGCGATTCTCGCGGGCCAAGTTCGCCGCCGTGATCCAAAACGCGTCGTCGTCGACGTCGGGTCCCCGGTGATCGGCCTTGGAGCGTCTTCAAGTCCATTCGAAGGGTGTCGAGTCGTTCGCGGGCGAAGTAGGCCACTGAGCACAGCGCAATTCCTCGTCGAACTTCGACTCGCCGCCGCGGATCCGCCTTCGTCGTCGCCGGACCCTCTGCGCGCCAAGACCGCCGGTAAGATCTACTCCAGTGAGTTCGCCGTCCCCTAAGCACCATGTAGCAGCCTTTAATTGAGCGCTAGGGCCACTGGAGCGTGTGATTGGGTTTCTCCGGCGATGGTCCGCCGTATGGCTTGGGCGGCGCCGCCGTCCCGAGCTGGGGGATTGGGGGAAAGCGCGGTGGCCGTCGATCTCCCAGTGAACGGCTCAGATTAGAAGCAGGCGATACCCCTTCGGGATATTAAATCGGGGCCGTGGGTCTTCGATCGGACGAATAGGATTAGATTTAGAATCCTCGCCGTCGATCTCTGATCCAAGGATCAGGACTGCGTACCGCTTCGGCGCACTCCGGATTTAATCTGGGCCCTCGGTGTCTAATCCAACGGCCGAGATCGCACCGTACCCCTTCGCGGGTCGATTTTGTTAAAGAACCCCTCGGGTTTCACTAAATCAACCCGCCGTCCATATGTTACTATGCGCTGTGTCTCGGGCAACTTGCCCCGAGCCCCCTGGGTTTCTCTGGAATTGAGGCCCAGTCCAGCACAGTTATAAATTGATTAAATGATTAAGAAATTGAATTTTTAATACAAAAATAATTGCTAGAACTTTATAAATTCATAGAAAATTCATTTTTGCTCCAAATTGAGTCATTCCAATTCCTAAAATTTTGTAATAATATTCTCTACCATTTAGAATCACTGTTTTGACATGAACTCTGTCAGAAAATTTATTTATCATTTAATCATATTATAATCACCTTAAATCTTAGGAAATTCATAACTTGAATTCTACAACTCCAAAATTAATAATTCTTTTCCCTGTGATCTTATTTTAATATGTAGATTATTAATATGTATTTTGGCATATATGTTTGGTGTAATGTTAATTTTGCCTATACACTGTTTGTTTGTATTGCTACGACTAGTGCGAGGTCACGTGCCACCTGAAGATCATCCTGGTACCTGGATTCTCAAGGCCCAGGCAAGTTGTGCCCTTGATCACTTCTTTTTACCCAGCCATGTTCTGATTAATCATAATGATCTGCATAGGTTAATTTGATGGGACCCAACAGGTTACCTAGTTTGATTATCTTTATACCTTGTTTACCACTGATCTTTCTGGGTAGTACTTGCTAGTGCTATATGTGGTTTTGGGTATGGAGATACATTATTCATGATCACACTTTTATTATCAGTTGTTATTTATTGTTCATGATAAGATCATTATGTTAATTGGAACATGGAGCGACCACCCGGGAAAACAGTGCTACCACAAGGGTAGTATGGGATGCCCTTGGCTGATTAATTAGGAAAGCTAGTGGAAGACTACCTTACCCGAAAGGGGCAAGGGCAGTAGGGGAGAGGTCAGTGTAGGGAGGCCCTCGGGAGGATTTTGCTGCGATGGCGGTCCTGCAAGGGATTCCTGCACTGGATCTTCCTATAAACTGTAGCGGGTTTTCTGAAGCTAGTGGAACTTTGTAAAGGCCTCGTAGTGTTACCCTGCCTCGCCTCCTCGGTAGAGGTGTATGGGAAGTCGCGATCCCTTGGCAGATGGGTAACATGACTTGTGGGTAAAGATGCGCAACCTCTGCAGAGTGTAAAACTGGTATACTAGCCGTGCTCACGGTCATGAGCAGCTCGGACCCTCACATGATTAAATTATGGAACTTAAACTCAATTTGTCATATGCATTGCATTGCAGGTGAAGTTGTTACTTTTGTTCTATTACTTAATTGGGTTTGGTATTTACTTATACTTAGTAATTGCTAATAAAATTTTGACCAACTTTAAAAGCAATGCTCAGCTCTAACCATCTTCTTTGGTAAGCCTTACACTTTATGTGAGCTCCCACCTTTGGTGAGTTCATGCACATTATTCCCCACAACTTGTTGAGCGATGAACGTTTGTGAGCTCACTCTTGCTGTCTCACATACACCACAGGTCAAGACCAGGTACTGCAGGATGATGCTCATGGAGGATGCTGCGAAGTGTTCGTGAGAGGTCTAGGCCGTCGTCTCCCAGTCAACTTTGGGTTGCTGGACCGTTGTCTCCTTATAATGTAATTATTTATTTTGTATAGAACTCCTGTTATATATAAAGATGTGACATTCGATCCTGTGCCACTTTACATCATATGTTTGAGACTTGGTCCCAGCATTCCTGGTGTTTATGTTAACCCCGGGTTTTGGACCCCTAAAATCCGGGTGTTACAGAAGTGGTATCAGAGGAATGTTGACTGTAGGACGAAACCTAGATAGAACTGGACAACCATTCTTTACTTACCTTTGCTACTCTGATTCTTTTCTAAAACTTATCTTAATCTCTTTCTCATCTATTTCCGCTTACTCTGATTATTCTTACCTTTAACTTTCTAGAGACAAATGTGGATTTCACACTTTGAAATCCTGTGCCTAAAGTGACTTTAGGAATAGGAGACCTAATCCTAGGAACAAAAACAAAACTATTTTTATGGTTATCTATGCACTTGAATGTTTGTTCTTATGATATTTGTCTGATTCGGATTTTTGATTGAGTGTGATGGGTTGTGGATCAATGTCCACAACTACATCTGCATATACAACTAGGCATCAAGGATAGCATTTGTAAAGTAACTAGACAGCCTAGATTATCCCCATTGGAACCTATCTAGCTTAAGAAATTTATCTTATCCTAAAAGATCTCATTCTAACCAATTCCTCTTATCTTAAAAGGATTCTCCCTTATCTTAATAGATCTATCTTATCTTAAAAGATACTCTATAACCTTAGTAGATTCATCTTATCTTGAAAAAGATTTTATCTCATCTTAATAGATCTAACTGACCTCAAAAGATTTTATCTTATCTTTATGGATCCATCTTATCCTAATAAGCATACTTATCCACCCTAGTTTAACAACCATGAACTAATGCAAAATTAATTAGATCTTATCTAGTCAAACAAGTCACACCAATCTAACCTAGATCTGATCAAATCTAAAGTGACCTATCAAACATGTTAGATAATACTGATGAAATAGTTTAGACTCTACCCCTATAGAACAGGTCTTAACTTAGAAGGACAGATCGACTTGGCCATATGCAACTACCTTAACCATCTGATAGTTGCATAACCTCTCAATTATAAACTAGCAAGAAGACTCTATCTTATCATAACATATCTAACTAATCTCAAAACATCATAACATATTCTACCCTGTTGGACCTATCTAACCTAAACTAGTTTAATCTAGTTATATCCAATTTAATCTAGATCTTATCTTACCTAATGTGACCTGATCCAGTGTGGTCTAATGTTATCTAACTTAATGTGGTTCACTTAAACAGATTAATGACACTAGTAGAAGAGATTAGACCCCACTAGCCATGTATTAACTTATCTTAGCACATTGGATCAATTCAACCATGAGCTAACCCAACCCATAGAACCATGATGAATGATATAACCTTTCTATTCCCACCTAATAACAAACAAACTTTTAACCTACATCCTGTAGTCCATCTCACCCATATATATCTCTAATCTTGACTGATTCTATCTTACCCTTGGATATTCACCTTATACAATTGGTTACCCCAATCTGAACATAAAACAAAGATTAAGCCCTACTAAAGAATCTTCAGATTATAACCAGCTACTAGCCTATTCATTCCGCTTATTGAATAAATTCTATTGCAAAACTATTACCATATGCTTCTAACTTTCATGGTCAATACCAGGAAAGGAAAGATTATCACGCAACAACAAACAGAAAATGAATCCTCCAAAGCCTACACCTGTTGAAATCGATCAAGTGGTTGCTACCCAAAGACTGGTAATACAACAGTTAACGGACCTGGTGACCGAGATGCAAAATCAGATAAGACAACAACGCGAGGAAATACGTCAGGCCCGTCAAGAAATAAGGCAAACACGGTTGGAGAGACAACAACAACAACAACCCCCACCACCACCAGCTTCACCAAGCTACATAGATATAGATTATGATGATTTGTAGATCTAGATGTTACTTTAGTTAGTAGATAATATGATATTATTCTAGAAGGAACAATAAGGTCTATTGACCCTATGTTTTGTTAAAGAATTATACCTCATGCTGAAATTTCTTTGTTTGTGCATATATTCCGAGAACAATATGAGTATACATCCTTTTCTTATAAATCTCGAGGACGAGATTATTTTTAAGGGGGGTAGGATTTGTAACACCCAAATTCTGGATTGGGAATTGGTAGGAGAAATTTGAACAAAATATCATAATGTTTTGGGAATTGGGAAATAAGAAAATGATGGGAAAAGAATTTTTCTTTTAAAAAGAAACTATTTATACAACCCATGAAATAAATAACAAGGAGAATAAAGCTTAACTTAGTAATAATAAAATAGTATGGTTTATATTCACCATTGAGTTTCAATTGATACATTTGAAAAATCTGAAAAACAAAAAAAAATAGAAGTATAAATTTGAATTGGGAATAGAAAATAGAAAATAAATGGGAAAGGGAGAAAAGAGAAGAGATATGAAAATATACATAAAATGTATAACCAAATATCTTCAGGTTTAGCATTTTTAATTTCAAAAAGATGAGTTTATAAATGAAGATCCACACAAAGTTTGAATTTGAACTTAAACTCAAATTGGATTTGAAAATGGAGAAAAGAAAAAGAAAATAAAAAGAAAAAGATTAAAAAAACCTTACTTGGGCTGAGATCCTGCTTTTTGGCCCATCTCCACTTATCCCCTGCGCGGCCCACTCGCGCTCGCCCGCGACCTGGCGCCGACATGTGGGCCCATTCCGTCAGACGTTTCCCCCCCCCCCCCCCCCCCCGCGCCTGCGTGTTCTTCTCTCGCTGACATCGCGGGGCCCCCTGCCCGGTCTCTCGCCCCGCGCTCGCCTGCGCTCGGACTCACTGCTCCGCGGGGCCCGCATGTCAGCTCGTTCTCTCGCAACGGAAACGCGCGCGCTCCCGCCATGGTCGTCGCCGGGAATCTCGTTCCTCGCTCGGACTCCGCTTTCCATGGCTTTGGGGTATAAAGCCGAAGCTCCGCGACCCCCTTTCCCATCCTCACCTTCGTCCGCAACCTTTCGCCAGCCACCGTCGCGATTCTCGCGGGCCAAGTTCGCCGCCGTGATCCAAAACGCGTCGTCGTCGACGTCGGGTCCCCGGTGATCGGCCTTGGAGCGTCTTCAAGTCCATTCGAAGGGTGTCGAGTCGTTCGCGGGCGAAGTAGGCCACTGAGCACAGCGCAATTCCTCGTCGAACTTCGACTCGCCGCCGCGGATCCGCCTTCGTCGTCGCCGGACCCTCTGCGCGCCAAGACCACCGGTAAGATCTACTCCAGTGAGTTCGCCGTCCCCTAAGCACCATGTAGCAGCCTTTAATTGAGCGCTAGGGCCACTGGAGCGTGTGATTGGGTTTCTCCGGCGATGGTCCGCCGTATGGCTTGGGCGGCGCCGCCGTCCCGAGCTGGGGGATTGGGGGAAAGCGCGGTGGCCGTCGATCTCCCAGTGAACGGCTCAGATTAGAAGCAGGCGATACCCCTTCGGGATATTAAATCGGGGCCGTGGGTCTTCGATCGGACGAATAGGATTAGATTTAGAATCCTCGCCGTCGATCTCTGATCCAAGGATCAGGACTGCGTACCGCTTCGGCGCACTCCGGATTTAATCTGGGCCCTCGGTGTCTAATCCAACGGCCGAGATCGCACCGTACCCCTTCGCGGGTCGATTTTGTTAAAGAACCCCTCGGGTTTCACTAAATCAACCCGCCGTCCATATGTTACTATGCGCTGTGTCTCGGGCAACTTGCCCCGAGCCCCCTGGGTTTCTCTGGAATTGAGGCCCAGTCCAGCACAGTTATAAATTGATTAAATGATTAAGAAATTGAATTTTTAATACAAAAATAATTGCTAGAACTTTATAAATTCATAGAAAATTCATTTTTGCTCCAAATTGAGTCATTCCAATTCCTAAAATTTTGTAATAATATTCTCTACCATTTAGAATCACTGTTTTGACATGAACTCTGTCAGAAAATTTATTTATCATTTAATCATATTATAATCACCTTAAATCTTAGGAAATTCATAACTTGAATTCTACAACTCCAAAATTAATAATTCTTTTCCCTGTGATCTTATTTTAATATGTAGATTATTAATATGTATTTTGGCATATATGTTTGGTGTAATGTTAATTTTGCCTATACACTGTTTGTTTGTATTGCTACGACTAGTGCGAGGTCACGTGCCACCTGAAGATCATCCTGGTACCTGGATTCTCAAGGCCCAGGCAAGTTGTGCCCTTGATCACTTCTTTTTACCCAGCCATGTTCTGATTAATCATAATGATCTGCATAGGTTAATTTGATGGGACCCAACAGGTTACCTAGTTTGATTATCTTTATACCTTGTTTACCACTGATCTTTCTGGGTAGTACTTGCTAGTGCTATATGTGGTTTTGGGTATGGAGATACATTATTCATGATCACACTTTTATTATCAGTTGTTATTTATTGTTCATGATAAGATCATTATGTTAATTGGAACATGGAGCGACCACCCGGGAAAACAGTGCTACCACAAGGGTAGTATGGGATGCCCTTGGCTGATTAATTAGGAAAGCTAGTGGAAGACTACCTTACCCGAAAGGGGCAAGGGCAGTAGGGGAGAGGTCAGTGTAGGGAGGCCCTCGGGAGGATTTTGCTGCGATGGCGGTCCTGCAAGGGATTCCTGCACTGGATCTTCCTATAAACTGTAGCGGGTTTTCTGAAGCTAGTGGAACTTTGTAAAGGCCTCGTAGTGTTACCCTGCCTCGCCTCCTCGGTAGAGGTGTATGGGAAGTCGCGATCCCTTGGCAGATGGGTAACATGACTTGTGGGTAAAGATGCGCAACCTCTGCAGAGTGTAAAACTGGTATACTAGCCGTGCTCACGGTCATGAGCAGCTCGGACCCTCACATGATTAAATTATGGAACTTAAACTCAATTTGTCATATGCATTGCATTGCAGGTGAAGTTGTTACTTTTGTTCTATTACTTAATTGGGTTTGGTATTTACTTATACTTAGTAATTGCTAATAAAATTTTGACCAACTTTAAAAGCAATGCTCAGCTCTAACCATCTTCTTTGGTAAGCCTTACACTTTATGTGAGCTCCCACCTTTGGTGAGTTCATGCACATTATTCCCCACAACTTGTTGAGCGATGAACGTATGTGAGCTCACTCTTGCTGTCTCACATACACCACAGGTCAAGACCAGGTACTGCAGGATGATGCTCATGGAGGATGCTGCGAAGTGTTCGTGAGAGGTCTAGGCCGTCGTCTCCCAGTCAACTTTGGGTTGCTGGACCGTTGTCTCCTTATAATGTAATTATTTATTTTGTATAGAACTCCTGTTATATATAAAGATGTGACATTCGATCCTGTGCCACTTTACATCATATGTTTGAGACTTGGTCCCAGCATTCCTGGTGTTTATGTTAACCCCGGGTTTTGGACCCCTAAAATCCGGGTGTTACAGATAGCGTCACGGTGGCGAGTCCAGGTGTGTGCGGGCGAGTGATAGACATGTGGGGCCGTGGTCAGCGTTCCAGCGCGCGGCTGGGCTGAAGGCCTGTAGTGGGGATGTGGGGTTGATAGTTGGGCCCCATTTGTCAGTCTCAATGCAGGAACACAAGGGAGGTGGCGCGGGTTAGTGAGCCGCTGGGAGGACAATCGGCCCAGTCACCAAAGTGGAGTCTTCTTTTATTTATTTCTATTTTTTTTATTTCCAATTGATTTCACTTTTCAATTTGAGTTTGAATTTCCTATCTCAAACAAAATGCACAATCAGAATCCAGCATGATGCAATATTCACTTTATAGATATATTTATATACATGTTTTTATTCATTCATTTATTATTCTACATAAGCAATTGCTTTTGAATATGTAGCACACATGTAATTATTTTAAGAAAAATAGTTTATATTGTATGATCTCTTATTAGAGAAAATGTTCTAACATTAATACTACTAGGAATATAAACCTTACTGTTTACGATGATATTTTTTTATTCTTTTTCTTATTATTTATTCATGGGAGGAATAATTAGTTCCATTAAATCCCTTTTTCCTATTTCTTATTTTATTTTCATTTATACTTTGAGGTCCCAAGTTTGAATTATGACTCTTTATTAAAATGTTTCACCATATATTAATAAGTATAAAATGCCTATAGTGCATCACTTAATGAAATGAATAGTCATTTAGTTGAATTAAAAACATTTCTATTACTTCTTTTCTAAAATAATTCTTGGTTTTCAAAATTCAGTCCTCAATTTTCAACTCCCAAGTATAATTTGAGATATCTGAATTTACTATTTCATTTCTTCATATATTTATTTTATTATTATTATTTTCTTATACATATTTTGGGCCTTACATCGGTCGACCGTTGGAGCTTTGTCTTCTTGCCGCACACTGTTCACGCACTGTAGCACTTTGTAGAGTCGAGTGCTGCGTGAGTTAGCCGTTGATCCGGTGGCACACCGTACAGTCCGGTGAATTATAGCGGAGCGCGCCTGCATTTTCTGGAGAGTGGCTGGTATGATGTTGTATGGTCGTGGTGCATCAGACACTGTCCAGTGGTGCACCGGACACTGTCCGGTGACACACTGGACAGTCCGATGCGCCAGACCACAGCACACTCAAGTTCTTTGCTCCATCTTAAATTGATTCCCTAACTTGAATCTTTTATTAGTTTTTGTTGAACCTTATGCACCTGTAATACATGAATTCTAGAGCAAACTATTAGTTAGCACATGAATTCTAGACCAAAAATAATTGTAAGAAAAGGTTAACCCTATTTCCCTTTTAATTTACTTATATTTAGTAACTGCTAATAAAATTTTGACCAACTTATAAAAGCAATGCTTAGCTTTAACCTTTATTTACTGATCAGCCCTACACTTCATATGAGCTCCCACCTTTGGTAAGTTCATGCACATTATTCCCCACAACTTGTTGAGCTATGATCTTTTGTGAGCTCTCTTGCGATATATAAATCCCCCCACAGGTGTAGAGCAGGTGGTCGAAGAGGAGCCGCCCTACAATGAAGCATACGAGTTAATCTAGGTGGCGTCTCCCAGTCAGCTTTATGGCACCAGGGAAAAAATAATTAGTTTGCTTTACTATTATCATTTATTTTTGTAATACTTCCGCTATGTAATAACTACATTTATAATATTTATGCCATTTATCTCTATACACTTTGTCATTATATGTGATGTTCTTCCTTAGCGCACATATGAGACACACCTGGCTTTATCCTTTAAATCCAGGTGTGACAGAAGTGGTATCAGAGGCAAATGTTTACTGTAGGACAAAACCTAGATAGAAATGGACAAAACCCTTACCTACTTACCTTTCTCTGATTCTTTCTATACTTATCTTGATCCTGTTTCACCTTCTACTGTTCTACTCTGATTATTCTTACCTTTTCTATTCTAAGACAAGGAATATTTCACACTTTGGAATCCTACATTTATGACCCCCTAAAGAGATAGGAGACCTAAGACAAAAATTAAAATTATTTTCTCTATTTAAAGTAATTGGATGTTTGTTCTTATGGTAAATGCTTGATTTGCTTCTTTGATTGATTGAATTAGTATAGCAGGGCATTCTAGCATGTACCACCATAAGATAATTAGTATGAGTAGGTGACACACTAATCTACTTAGCTAATAAAACCCCTAAAAGATTTTGCCTCATAATTACTCGTCTATTCTACAATTCTATCTTACCATGTATTTCTAACCCAGATGGTCAATACCAGTAAGGGAGGAGAAATTGATCTACCTGCCAATCCACACAACTGGAGGGTACTTGAACAACAACAACAACAAGCAGAGATGGATCCTCCAAATCCTCCACTAGCCAGAACTGATCCAGTGATTGCTGCCCAGATGCAGATGATGCAACAAATGGCTGATACTATGGCAGATATGCATGCGCAGATGCGGTAGGAACACCAAGAGATGCACCAGGAAAGGCAAGATATGCGAGAGGAGATGCATCAGGAGAGGATGGGGCGACAGCAGCAAGTCCCATTGCCACCACCGCCACCACCACTTCCACCCCGGGACATGCACCGGTAATTTATGAGCCACAAGCCCACCTTCGCCAGCTCCCCAGATCCTCTGCACGCCGATGACTGGTTGAAGTCAGTAGACAAGATGCTAAACATTGCTCAATGCTCCGACCGGGAGAAGGTTCTATATGCTTCTGGTCGTCTGACTGGCCGTGCTGCTGATTGGTGGGATTCTTATGTTGCTGCCCATGACACTGCTGACACTATTACTTGGGCAAAATTCACCACACAGTTTAGAAACTACCACATTCCTGTTGGGCTGATGAAGATTAAAAAGAAGGAATTTCTGTCATTGAAGCAAGGCAACATGTTAGTTAGTGAGTACCGTGACAAATTCATTCAGCTATCATAGTATGCTCCTGATGAGGTGGCTGAAGATGAGAGGAAGCAAGAGCACTTTGTAGAAGGACTCAATGGGCCACTACAGTATGCACTGGTTGCTCATACCTTCCCATCATTTCAGAGGCTTCTTGATAAATCTCTAGCTATTGAACACAAGCGTGTTCAACTAGGAGACATGAAGAGGAAGGCCATTACCTAGGGGCAGGGTAGCAACATTTTTTTGCCCTCGCTATGTTCTGCCCCAGGGTACACCAGCTCGTCCAGGAGGAGGACCGCGCCTAGCTCAGTACACTCCACAGGGGACTCCGCAGACACCTCACACTCGTCAGGTTGCCCCCACTGGCACCCCGGCGAGGCCTACAGGACAGAGGACAGGCCCTACATGCTTCAAGTGCAGTCAGGTTGGGCACTATGCAAATGCTTGTCTAGCAGGGAATTCCAGCACACGAGCTCCAAACAAGCAACAGACTCCTGGCAAGGGATTCAGCATTGCCAGGGTTAACTAAGTCAGTGCTGAGGCCACTGCTGACAGAGCACACATCGCTATCAGTATGTTTTACATTAATGCAATTCCAGCAACATTATTATTTGATTCTAGAGCTACGCATTCCTTTATTTCTGCTTGATTTGCCACCACTATTGAGTTACCACTTCAAAATATGAAAACAACAATGGTAGTGATTACACCTAAAGGACCTGTTGAAGCAAACTACATGACACACAGATTAACACTGACAATTATGGGAAGGGAATTCTGGCCTACACCCCATAGTACTAGAAGAAAGCAGTATAGATTTGATACTCGGGATGTCCTAGTTAAGGAAAGCAAAGACAATTATACACTGTGAGAAGGGAACCGTAGAACTCACCAGTTCCAAGGGGGAAAGATTTGAAGTTGAGATTACCGTAACCGCCTCTACCAGACCTACCATAGTTTTAGTGGATGGAAAATTTGTGGGTAGGAACATCCGTGTTGTTAGAGACTTTCCAGATGTCTTTCCTGAAGAGTTACCCGGAATGCTACCAGATAAGGAAGTTGAATTCGTCATTGACCTCTTGCCTGGAACTGCTCCCATTTCAAAAAGGCCATATAGGATGTCAGTGGAAGAGTTAAAAGAACTTAAGAAACAATTAACCGAGTTGCAAGAGGCAGGGTACATTCATCCGAGTTTGTCACCTTGGGGAGCACCGGTACTATTTGTACAGAAGAAGGATGGTTCGCAAAGGATGTGTGTGGACTATAAATCACTTAATGATGTCACCATTAAGAACAAGTACTCGTTACCTCGTATTAAAGACTTATTTGATCAGATGAGAGGTGCTAGGGTGTTTTATAAGATTGACCTCAGGTCAGGCTACCATCAAATGAAGATTAGGCCATCTGATATTCCCAAGATGGCTTTCTCTACCAGTTATGGTCTATATGAATTCACAGTCATATCGTTTGGCTTAACAAATGCACTAGCCTACTTCATGAATCTGATGAACAAGGTGTTCATGGAGTATCTCGATAGATTTGTTGTGGTATTCATCGATGACATTCTTATTTATTCCAAGAATGATAGTGATCACGAGGAACATCTGCGGATGGGCTTCAGAAGTTACGGGATAATCAGCTCTATACCAAATTTACCAAGTGTGAGTTCTGGCTTGATGAAGTACCATTCCTTGGGCATATCATCTCCAAAGGAGGAATTTCAGTGGATCTGGCTAAAGTAACAGCGATTGTTGGTTGGAAGATACCAAGTTTAGTTATGGAGGTTTGGAGTTTCTTGGGACTCGCGAGTTATTACCGGCAATTTATTGAAGGATTTTGTAAGATAGCAAAGCCTATGACCTCACTGTTAGAGAAGGGGAAGGAGTTCAAGTGGACATGGGAATGCCAAGAGAGTTTCAACCAGTTGAGGTTTAAGTTAATGTCAGCCCCAGTGCTAATTATGCCAGATCTACAGAAGAGTTTTGATATATATTGTTATGCAAAACGTCGGGGCTTGGGATGTGTGCTTATGCAAGAAGAACACGTCATCGCCTACACGTCCCACCAGTTGCGAAAACATGAGTTGAACTACCCCACTCATGACTTAGAACTGGCAGCTGTCACACCCGGTTCTGGGGGCAAAACCAAATGCATAGCATATGTGAGCCAGGATCCATTACCCACACATATGTTGAATATCAAAAGACAATGCAATAAAGGCGTAAAGGGAGTAGAGTACTTTATTACATCATCTGAATCATTGTATCTTTAACAAGTATCAAAATCAAAGTACGACAGAATTAAATATGGGCACTCTTCCACTGGAAGGTGACTGGCGCATCGTTAGACTTAAAACTAATCATCGTCATCAACAAAGTCTTCAGCATCACCCTCTGATCAAAATATTAGCAAGGGTGAGCTCACTTATGGTCGGGGCTCAGCAAGTGGGGGATATATAATGCAAGTTGCAAGGTAGGCTATGGATAAGCGGTAAGCATTTTAGTTGGTCAATATTTTATTAGCAACACCTGTCTTACTAATAAGTGTGTATCCCAAGTATCCCAATTAATCAAAGGTATAAGAGTATATCAAAAGCACTTAAGTGAAACCACTTAAGCAAACCATTAGTAGATCATCATATCTCAATTTATTGTCCATCTTTTAGTTCAATTATCATGTGAGGGTCCAGGTTGCTCTTAACTGTGAGCACGGCTGACATATCAGTTTTACACTCTGTAGAGGTGGTACAACTTTACCCACGAGCCATATATCCCATCTAGCCTTGGTTGATCAGACCCGTAAACACTACCGAGGTGAATGGCTAGGGATCCATTATGAGGCTTTCACAAAATATACTTAGTACAAAGCCACCCGCTAAGGTTTCCATGTTAGTATTGATGGCCCTCTAGGTGAGGTAACTTAGCCAAGACTACCACCCCATGATAACATGAGCTGCCACCAAACTACTGCCGCCCCTATTGCCCATCTTTCAGGTAGGGTTGCTAAGCACTAAGTCTATAGAGCTAATTACCAAAGCCAGAGCCATGATAGCACTCGTGGTTGCACTGTTATCCTGGGTGGTCACTCCATGTTCCATTTAACACAAAATGTTCTTGTTTAACCATCGGGTTAACAACATAAATAAACTTCATTTCCAGAACATAGTATCATTAAAAGTGTGACATCATATTCATCTAGTTGAGCAATAGCAAAATTGCTAAGCAAAGCATTTATCCCAGGGTAATTCAAGGAATAGGGTTGGTAATTCTAGGAAATACTTAATTAGGAAAATCCCATCAAATTATGCAATATATCCTAAAAGTAAACATTATTATATGCATTACTTGGGTACAAATAGAATATGCAGAGGGAGAATCCACTTGCCTTGCTCGAAAGTGTCCTGTGGGTTGTCCTCGAACGAGTTTGGTTCGTCTACCTCAAAGTCAACTTCTAGCATCGATTTGCGTATCGTACATACAAAAGAATACATACGCCAAATAAATAAACATACACCATTACAGGAGTAATCATTCACCATTACATACACATTCATACATCATACATTTATACTCATAAATACGTCTTAAAGCATAAATACTTATTAATTCATTATGACTATTACCGCGAGTCAATATTGGTGAAAATATGAGTAAGTGACTATGACACTAGTTTTATCTAGTATAATATAGATAAACATGCATTAACAATCTTTATGGAAAATAATTCTTTATTATCAATAATAGACTTTTGAGTTTTATCCCTTTTCTTTCTAAATAAAATTATACGTATAGCTAAAAATTGTTTATTTATAATTCTTCTAACATCAATATTCTAAGAATTAATGTAAATTACTAATTGGACTTTTAATAACATAATCATGTTTATTATGATATAAACAAGTATTTTACTAATTCTAAGTAATTAAGTGCTATACTTATGAATACATTTATTATGACTAGTAAAAATCTATTTTCATCTGACCGAAAATACGTGGTCTAGCATTTTCTTCTACTTCTTTATATCAATAAAATTATACTTAAAATACTATCAACATTTATCGTTGTGTGCTAAAGAGAAACTAATCGTAAGCGTTTCTAGTATGAAAATCACCTAGTTAGTGACTAGTGTCATAATTTATTTTTGAAATATAAATTCCTACACCTGTCAAAATATTGTTGCGAGGCTTGTTTACGATTACACGTATACATCGGAGTCTCATCTCGATAGTTTCTAAACTGAAAATTTCAGAATTAATTTAATTTACAAAACTAGGGACTAAAATGCAAAATTGGCGTTCTTCTACCTTGAGCTAGAGTTCACGAGCGGGGATGGAGATCGGCGGGGGAGGTAGTTCGGCCGGGCAGGGGAGCAGGGGCTCGGCCGAGGGTGAGGATGGTCCGGCCGGGGGAGGTGGACGGCGAGCTCAGACGGCGGAGCTCCGGCGAGGGCGAACGGTGGCGTGGGCGCGGTCTACGGCGAGCTCGGGCGGGGAGAGCGTGCGAGAGAGAGGGAAAGCTCAGGGAGGGAGGGAAAGAGGGAGAAGCTCGGCCCTTTATAGAGCGAGAGAGGGAGAGGAGAGGACGCCGGGGGGAGAGGGAGAGTGGCCGGCCATCAATGGCGGCCATTAATGGCGTCGTTAAGGAGGAGAATGTGCGGGAGGGAGAGGAGGAACGACCGATGGTTTCCGACTGTGGGGGAGGCAAGCGGGCGCGACCGGGCGTCGAGGAGCCGGACACGGGGTGGGGTCGGGCATGGGCGTGGCGCCTGGCGCGGCCAGGGCGCGGGCGCCTGGTGGTGGTGGGAGAAGGAGGAGGGAGAGGGGAGGCCTAGGTGGGCCCCACCTGGCGGTGAGAGGGAGGAGGGGGATGGGGGCACGGCGGCTTGGGCCTAATGGGCCAGTTTTGCCGGTTAGGTTTCTACGGTTTTCATTTTTTTCTTTTCTTTCCTATTTAAAAATATAAAAAAATATATTTTTAAATAATTCAAAAATCATAATAATTATACCAAAATTATTTATAACTAAAATATTTATTTTTGGACCAATAATTTTATATTAATTAATTTGATTTTCAATATAAAAGAAATTCTACTAAACATCCAAAATCAAATATGAGCAAACATAAATTATTCAAAATGCAAATAAAAATCAAACTCTTGAAAGAAAATTCATTACCATAATTACCATTAATAAACTAAATGCATTATTCTTAGTTGATGGTTTTTATAGTGTTACAAACCTACCCCCTTAAAAGAATCTCGTCCTCGAGATTAAGGAACTTCTGAGAATAACTAGGGAAATTCTGCTCTGAGTTCATCTTCTCTTTCCCAAGTGGCCTCATCTTCCGATTGATGACTCCACTGAACTTTACACATGTTGATAACTTTACTCCATGTAATTATGCAAGATGTTTCCAAAATTCTGATAGGGTACTTCGAATAAGTCAAATCCTCCTTAACATTGAGTTCTTCCATAGGTAATTGTTCCTCCGGTACTCTTAAGAATTTCTTAAGTTGTGACACATGAAATACGTCATGCACATCCGACAAACTATCAGGTAGCTCTAACTGGTATGCTACTTCACCTTTTCTTTCCAAAATCTTGAACGGGCCAATGTAGCGAGGAGATAGTTTACCCTTAACCTTAAATCTTTTCATGCCTCTCATCAGTGAAACTTTAAGGTATACGAAGTCTCCTACTTCAAAGATCAATTCTCTTCTTCTATTGTCAGCATAGCTTTTCTGTCTCGACTGTGCTGTTTTCAAATTCTCTTTGATAATATGTACTTGCTTTTCTGCTTCTTGGAGAATTTCTGGGCCAAATATTTGACTTTCTCTGGTCTGATTCCAATAGAGTGGTGTTCTACACTTTCGTCCATAAAGTGCTTCAAATGGTGCCATTTTTAGACTTGCCTAGTAACTATTGTTATACGAGAATTCTACATAAGGCAAACTTTTATCCTAGCTTCTACCATGCTTTAGAGCGCAAGCTCTTAGCATATCTTCCAGCACTTGGTTTGTTCTTTTCGCTTGCCCATCCATTTGCGGATGATAAGCTAAACTAAAGTTTAGCTTGGTATCCATGGACTCATGTAGTCTTTTCCTAAAGCACGAGGTAAATTGGGTTCCTCGATCTGATACGATCTTCTTTGGTACTCCGTGCAGACAAACAATCCTTGACATGTATAACTCTGCTAACTGGGCTCCTGAGTAGGTTGTCTTCACAGGTATAAAGTGTGCCAATTTAGTTAACCTGTCCATTATAACCCATATTGAATCATAGCCATCCCGAGTATGGGGTAGTCCAACTATGAAATCCATACTGATTTCTTCCCATTTCCATTCTGGTACTTTGAGAGGTTGTAGCAATCCTGCTGGTCTTTGATGTTCGGATTTAACTCGCTGACACACGCCACATAGTGCAACATGAGTAGCCACATCTCTTTTCAAACCGTACCACCAATACTTTTCTTTTAGGTCCTGGTACATCTTAGTACTTCCACGGTGAATAGAATAAGCTGAATCATGGGCTTCTCTTAAGATAAGTTGGCGTAGGTGCTCGATTTCTGGTACACAGATTCTCTTTTTAAACCATATTGTTCCTTGATCATCTTCTGTGAAATTTGGGGCTTTTCCCAAACTAATTTGTGTCTTAATTTCTTTGATTTTCTCATCAGACTCTTGTCCTTTATGAATCTCTTCTTCTAAGGTAGATTCAACTTCCATAACTGTTGCTTCCATGTTATTAAGCATTCCAAGGTTGAGTTGTTCCATCTCCTAGCACAATTCCTGTGACATCAAATGAGTAGTGATGTTGTTCACTTGACTTTTATGGCTCAAAGCATCTGCCACTACATTTGCTTTTCCTGGGTGATATTGTATTTCCAAATCATAGTCCTTGATTAACTCAAGCCATCTTCTTTGTCTTAGGTTGAGTTCTTTCTGCGTGAAGATGTATTTCAAGCTTTTGTGATCCGTGAAGATTTTACAGTTGTTTCCAATCATGTAGTGCCTCCAAATCTTCAAAGCGTGCACTACGACAGCTAATTCCAAGTCATGTGTAGGGTAATTCTTTTCATGCTTCCGTAACTGCCTTGAAGCATAGGCAATCACTTTTCCTTCTTGCATTAACACACATCCAAGTCCTAGATGTGATGCATCGCAATACACATCAAATCCTTTATGAATATCAGGCATAATTAACACTTGTGTAGTAGTTGCCTTTCCTTTAATTCCTCAAAACATTTATGACATGCTTCATCCCACTTGAACTCTTTACCTTTCTCCAACAGTGAAGTAAGGGGTTTCACTATTTTGGAGAAGCCTTCGATAAATCTTCTATAGTATCCTGCCAATCCAAGAAAACTCCTGATCTTGGACACATCTATGGGTTGTTTCCAATTTAGTATTTCACTTATTTTATCAGGGTCTACCTTGATTCTTCCATTGGTGATAATATGACCTAGGAAAGCAACTTCCTTTAGACAAAAATCACACTTCGAAAATTTTGCATACAACTGATTGTCGTGAAGCTTCTGTAGAACTAATCTCAGATGATCTTCATGTGCTTCTTCATTCTGAGAGTATACCAGTATGTCATCGATGAATACCGCTACAAACTGGTCATGGTATTCCATGAATACTTTATTCATCAAGTTCATAAAGTACGCTGGTGCATTAGTCAGTCCAAAAGACATGACTAAAAACTCATATAGTCCATATCTTGTAGTGAAAGATGTTTTAGGTATATCTTCAATCCGAATCTTCAACTGATGATAGCCTAATCTTAGATCTATCTTTGAGAATATTGTAGCTCCTCTCATCTGATCAAACAGATCTTTAATCCAAGGTAACGGGTACTTATTCTTAATTGTTACTTCGTTCAAACTTCTATAGTCCACACACATTCTTCTTGAACCATCTTTCTTGTTCACGAATAGAACTAGGGCTCCCATGGTGATGAACTAGGGAGAATAAAACCTTTTTCTAGTATTCTTCAATTTGTTTCTTCAGTTCAATTAAATCTTTGACATCCATTCGGTAAGCTCTTTTCAAAATGGGTGCGGTTCCGGGTAATAGTTCAATAGAAAACTCTATATCACGATTAGGTGGCATACCTGGTAATTCCTCCAGAAATACATCTGGGTACTCGCACACTATTCTGATGTGCTCCAAAGATTTCTTTTCCAACTGATTTACCATTGTCTCTACTATTGCTGGCATACTGACATTGACTTCAATTCTTTCTCCTTGTGGACTGGTTAATGTAACCATCCTCTTGGCACAAGATATCACTCCATCATACTTGGTCAAGTAGTCTATTCCAAGTATCACATCAATTCTACTTGATTCCAAAATTATCAGCTCTACTAGAAAGCTTAGGCCTCTAAATTCAATTTTAGTCTGAGGGCATGAGTGAGTGGCTCTAAGTTCACCTCCTGGTGATCGAATTAATAGTTTCTTCTTCAGGGGATAGTTTGGTATATTATGTTTTCCACGAATGATTCTGTTACGAAGGAATGAGATGCTCCAGAATCAAATAAAACTTTAGCAGGTATGGAGTTAATAAGAAACATACCATACACCACGTCGACATCCTCAGGAACTGATTCTACTATCGCATGGTTGACTCTTCCTCTACTCTGATTCTACGGAGTCTTGTTCTGTGCAGATCCACGAGCAGGTGTATTTTAGTCATTCCTCTGGTTGTTTTTCTTCTGGGGTGTCTGTGGGTTACGTCTGGGGCAGTTGTTGGCATAGTGGCCAAGTTCGCCACACTTGAAACAGCCATTGGGTTGTACTGGGATAGTTGCATTGTTATTCTTGGCCGATGTGTTCACGGCGCTTCCCTGACGATTCTGCTGTTTCCCACTAGACCTTTGGCTGGTCTGGGTGTTGCTTCTCTGCTGGTTCTGGTATTGATTGTTCCTCTAACTTTGTTGTCCAGAGCGCTGTGCTTGATAGTTGTTGTTCCCACTCTAGTTTCTGGAGTGGAACTGAGAACCTTGGGAGTTATTTTGCCGGGTATTTCTGCTGGTCTGCCCTTGGTACTTCCTCTTGTGGTCAGACAGTTCTTTCCTTTTGCTCTCAAGGCCAATTGCCTTGTTCAGCAAAGTCTAGAAATTAGGGAAACCGTGGCCCTGTAGCTGGTAGTTCCATGGTCCAATCAAGCCTTCCAAGAAACATTCTTAGCGCTTCTCGTTAGTGTCCACTTCCTCTAGGGCATAACGTGAAAGCTAGGTGAAGCGATCATAGTACTCACTAATAGTCATGTTTCCTTGAGTGAGGGAAAGGAACTTCTTCTTAAGCTTCATAATTCTCGAGGGAATATGATGAGCATGGAAGTTCACTTGGAACTCCTGCTAGGTTATGGCATCAGCATTGGCGTGTGTCGCGGTGAAGGCATCCCACCAATCGGACGCAGTTCCTTCGAGTCTTCCCGAGGCATACAAGACCTTCTCTCAGTCATTGCATTGGGTGATGTCTAACTTCTTTCTAATGACCTTAAGCCAGTCATTGGCATCCAAAGGGTCTACTGCATGCGAGAAAGCAGGCGGGTGATGACTCATGAAGTCCTGATGCTTGTGTCAAGCTTGGGGTGCATGCTGTTATTGTTGTTGGTACTACTGGTTTGGCTGATTCTACTGTACAGAAGCTGTAAGTCCTTGCTGAAGTTGCATCTGCGCTACGATGAACTGATCCATCGTGGGATTGGGTGGTGGTGGTGGCAACTGCTCACCACGCTGGTTCTGGTGATTATTATGACCTGGTCGAGTGTTCACCATCTGTTTGGTTAGAAAGTGCACTCCCGGGGTAAGTGAGGAGTAGAGAAGATTCTAAGGGGAATAGCTTATTATTAAGTTTATTGTTATTATTTTTTTATATGCCCTTATGGCCATCATTCCATAAGACCATCACACTCAAGCAAAAATCCAAATCAAACGTTTCAAACAACACCATCACATGGTTGTTATTATTGATAGTGTAATAATATAAAGGTGTTTTTCGTCTACCGCGTAAACTAACTTATTACAACATAAATGAAAAATCTAAAGCAACCTGGTGATGGATCCTGGTTCTCCATAGCGGATCCTCTTGGGGGAGGCGATAACCCATGGCAAGGACTTGAACCTCAGGGGGATTCCTTTCCATCGAGCTGAGCTTCCAGGGCTGCGATCCTTGCATGTCCATCTTCCAGCTCCAAGTGTACCCTAGAGAGGTCCAGGGTAGCGCTATCTAGATCGGTTTAAGACCTGCCATCACACCAGCTAGGGTGTTGAGGCGATCTTCATTTGCTCCACCTAGAACAATGCTGGTCTGGTTCTCTCCATGAATACGTAGAGGAAGATGCCTGTACTTGAAAGGGAAATGTGCCCTTGGGCCATTTCTATAATTGTTTTGGTGATTAAATGTCCAACACAAATGTTTTGAACTCTTATGTGCTAAACGAGCAAGAAGTGCAAATCAAAGACAAGGTATGTTTCTAGACTTAGTGAATTGTTTTTGAGTACTAACATGTTTATCTAAGTGCAAGAAACAGTGCCGAGAAAAGAAGAAATGAATTGGAAAAGATTTGGTTGTGTACAACCAAATCCAACTCGGCCTGGTACACCGGACTGTCCGGTGCCCCCGGCGAGCCGACGGTGAACCAACTGCTCTCGAGAGTGACGTGGCTATAATTCACCGGACAGTCTAGTGCACCGTCCGGTGGTGCACCGGACTGTCCGGTGAGTCGTCAGCGACGAACTCGTCGCTCTCGGGAAAAGAAAAAGGAGATATGGCTATAACACACCAGACTGTCCGGTGGTGCATCGAACTGTCCGGTGAGCAAATGACGTGTAACACCCCGGGTTCCACAAACAACCCGGAATGCTACTGAACTACACTTTTGACGTCCATATATAAAATTTCGGCAGCATCCCCTTTGCAAAATTGCATAAATGAGGGGAAACAGTGTATAAACATATATCATGACAAAAACATACTAAGTATTATTAATCGGCTAGCAAGGGAAGATAAACCTACGACCTGAACTGAATTAACCAGTGCACATGACTATATAAAAAAACAAACTTCCTTTGACAATAAGTTTCTAATTAAATCCTGGCTGTGCCTGGGCAGCGTTATTCTGAGAGTGAAAGTGGACGTGCTGCTACTCCCCTCATTCCCAACATGTATTAAGTACCTGCATTGAGTAATGCAAGAGTGAGATGACACATCTCAGCAAGTAAAATAATATCAAACTGTTTAACCACATAAGAACATTGTTTTACCACCACTTGATTCCACAACCTTCTTATTATGAAGGTGCAGCACGTATACAACGTACAACACACCTAGTTACCACACCTCACAGGTAGAAACCACAATAGTAACATAGTAATGTCACACTTCATATATTCCTCATGAGTGCAAATGTCTGCAAATGCAAGGATGACTTCTGCCTTCATACCTCTAAGGATATGAAGCCGCATCGTACCCCTCCTTGGGCAACGTACGATGCTAAAAATGTACTGGTACGGTCGGACCATAAGATCACGATATAACTTCCAAATGCAAGATGGATGATGCGATGTGCATGATATGCCTACAACACTACATATAACGTGATTCAAAAAGATACTTCAACTTCATCCAAGATGGGAATCAACCACATATATCATTACCAAATTATGATCATCCACAATATTAGACAATTGAGAATTAATACTTTCAAACCAATAAACTTCATCATAGAATTCAATAATTAATATATTTAAAACTTATGCATACTCAATGACAGGGAATAGGATGCAAACCAAACGGTAGTAACCACCACTGTATTTACTTGCCTTCACCGGAAATTTGGAATGGTACTAAGTACGATCCGGAAGTCCACCACCTATTTTTGACACACACCTTAGTGCACAAATTCACATAACAAACGCTAATAAACAACGCCGCACCTACGCACAATTCCAACCCGTCGCGAGCGACAACTCTCCCCATCACCACCAAATTGCAGCGCGCTGCTTGATAATTTCATAACTTTAAAATTATAACAGCAGTGATATCAATCAAAAACTCTGGAAGCATCTACATAAAATTCCCCACAAGTTTTGTATTCAAAAGATAATTAAATTCCCACATCTACTTAGCCCAAAACCATCCACAAGATACATCTTGTAATCTGTTTTTGGACAGCAACATACCCAGATTCAAATAGCGATAGCTCCTAAATTATAACTCCGAATCAAGCGCATAAGTACTCGTTGGAAAGGCATGACAAAGATCTACATGATTATCATATTGATTATCACTAATTTCCCAAGAAAAATCCCACAGAAACTGCTAATACTAATGTTGTTCGCCCACCTGCGGAAATCTGTTTTTTGGACAGCAACATACCCGGATTCAAACAGCGATATCTCCTAAATTATAACTCCGAATCAAGCGCATAAGTACTCGTTGGAAAGGTATGACAAAGCTCTACATGATTATCATAGTGATTACAGCTAATTACCACCGCAAAAACCCAGAAACTGCCCACAATACTGCTGTTCGCCTGCCACCCAAAATCAGGACAGCACTACCACCAATTCGCTTAGGGGAACGGTTAATCAAACGTAATCGCAGCACAAATACAAAATAAACATAAGATCACCTTGAGTTATTCCTTCACCTCTTTGTTCTTCCTCCACCAATTCTCCAATTAGAGGCTTGCACCACTCGATGGAGATCCCAAAGGAGAGGGGCTGCACCTTGGGAGGGGGGGATTGGGAAAGGGGGTGGCTAGGGTTTGATGGGGAGTGGGCGGCTGCAGCCAAGAGGAGAGGAATTGGGGTGGCTGCAAGAGTGGAAGAGAGGAAGAGAGAGGGGGTGGCCAAAGGGGTGGGGAGTGAGAGGGAGGGGGCGGCTAGGGTTAAGGGGGGAAACTAATGGGCTCCCCACCGCCGGATCGAGATCCACGGCCCAAACTCGCTCTCACGTCTACTCCTGACCCCAGCGCACAAGTGCAACAAGTATTCTACTGTTTTACTGGTGAATGCTTCCTAAAAAACTCCAACCCCAACTACACAGATCACGAAAGAAAAGGGAAAAATAAATTTAACTTCTTTTCAGAAAATTGGGTATCACACTCTACCCCTCTTAAAAAGAATTCGACCTCGAATTCTGACGCTTCTATCGGAACAACAAAAGAAAGATTAATGAATCAACAAACTCACAGATAAAGAAAAGTTCGAGTATTTCTGCCACATCAGCTCCTCAAGCTCCTAGGATTCTAAGATACGTAGCAGACGACACTCTAGAGTCTGGTCTTGCTACACAGGAATCAACTCTAGCTCGATTTGATGGTCTGGATTCTGCAAATACTTTCTCGACATAAAGACATGGAATACATGGTGTACTCTGGTCATAGATTCCGACAATTACATGTGCTAAGCCCAGCTGCCAACTCGGCCAAGATAGTAGACGGTCCTATATACCTCGGACCAAGCTTTCCTGACACCAAATCAATCATTGACATATGCAAGTACTTCAAGGAATGTATATATGAATGCAAGGCATATAGTGTTCCTATAGCCTAAACCAAACTTAGCCAAACAAGAGCAACTTCAAGAGAGAAACTTAATGCTTGCATATTTCTAGATAGCAGCACAGCGGTTAATTGTTTTGCTCCTAACTCACCAAATGTGCATCGAAAAATAGTAAACTAGGACTTTATGGAAAGCTTATAAAGTCCACTATACCCTTCGTATTATCATCACAACAAGATTTGACACTTAGAAAGGTCAAACAATGTTAAACGTAAATTCTGTCCAGACTTGGACATAATTCAACTACTCAATTCAAAAATCCATAATTAGAGTCTCAAACATCCAATTCAGGTGCTCCCAGACTTTTTAGAAAGCTAGTAGAATTGTCTATAATTCATTTATAAACATATCAAGTTAATTCAATGCATATCAAGGTCAAAAGACACGAGAAAGGCTCTGCTGTCCAAATTTGGACAGATTCAGAGATCACACTTAAAATAGCTGTAACTTAACTTATAGATCTCCAAAAAAAGTGATCCAAAATTTGTTGAAAAGATTAAGAAAAGTACTACAACTTCTTTATAATTTATAATAAGTTATTCGAAGTTCAAATTGGGCAAACAAGGTAAGCTTCGAAATCTGTACAGAATCTGCACAGATTTCAAGACAGGACTTGAGAAAATCATAACTCCCAAACTACTAGACCTATGGTCATGAAATTTTTACACAAGTAAGATAAAGAAGTTGGCTACAACTTTTATATATAACATCTCTACAGAAAAGATGGTTTACTTCATTGAACTAGATGCATAACTAAAACTGGTCATGCAGTCCCAACAGCAAGCAATAGATTTTATCAGGTTCATTACTCTTCTAAGATTAAGCGTTCATTGAAAGACTAATAACTTTAGGTTCTTCATTATGAGACACCTAGAACAAATATAAGTATAGAAGCAATATGATAACTTTTTAAATCATTTAAGCCTAATCTCACCTCATGCAAACAAGAATCAATTTAAGCATGTTATGTCTGCCCACATATTCATCCAAGCACATTCTATACATTATATCATAACTCCCTACAACTAACAAAATTTTGCATATATAAACTCATTGAAAGGATTATAACATTCCCTAGAACTTTTATTATAATGAGTGTCTCGGAATTGGTTTCCAAACCGATAAAACAATGCAACTCTTTTGTTGCAAAACTGATAGGATTGAAACAATGGACAACTAAAATTCAAAAACCTATAACTCCTGCTATACTCAACTTAAACTACAACGAACACGCGTTGGAAAAGTTTTGAAAATTGTCCACGACTTTTGCAATAAAGTTGCACCCGAATTTATCCTTATAGCCCTCAACTCTGCATGACCTACAGCTAAACTCAGCCTGTGATACTGCACATTAGAGATTCGACTTATATCCAGGCAACCACCTCTCCAAATCTATTTAACAGACAGTTACAAGTAAATACCCATTAAAAAGGTACTAAAAAGACCTACAAGTTTTGCTTAAAGAGAATTCCCAAATTTGGGCTCTGCAACTATCAAAACGCGGTCGATTTATTGGTGGTTATAACGACACCTAAAGTTCAAATACAACAGTGCAACAACTTCAGAGCAGCCTAACTCCAATTATATGCAATGAGAATTAGAAACCAATACTCTTTGAAAAGATCATGAAATTACTAAAACTTTCATAATCCACAAAGACCAAATTATACCGTCTTCAATGTCTACTCTTCCGTACAAAATTAAAGACTCACTCTGCCAGAGACACAAACAAGGATGTTTTAAGAAACCCATAACTCTCAAATGTTTAGACCAAACATGGTGATTAAGCATCCTATGGAAAGATGAAGAAACATACTACAAAACATTCTAGATAAGTGAAGCCTGATTCAACCTCCAACTAATTTAAAATGCCTCCCGAAACCAAACAACACATTAACAACAATAAAAAAACAATATAAAATGAAACCCAAGTCATTGGCAGGTGCAATCAACACTATGATTTTCCACTACCAAACTGGGATGCAACTCCACAAAGTCTTTAAATAACACTTTACCAAATAGGTTAGAACACTAAGCACAACAATCAATGAATTCAACAACCTCGTTTGTTAATGCCACTAAGGTCAAACATCCATGTATCGACAATGTATGAAACACCTGACATACCCGTCTCAAGCACTATAAAACATGGTTGTTATTACACTAGAATCCAACTACTAGAAATCTCCAAAACTATTCTGTTGACATGAAGCAAATGGTGCTCATGTCATATAACATCTTTTTCTCCTCTCAATAGAGATAAAATTTGCAATACTCATAAAGCAATGGAGGGATAACAACAAGAAAAAACTAATGTACTTCTTTACACAGACTCATGCAAAAGCTTCATAAATATTACTTTCGACGCTAAAATAATAACACGATACTATGCTCAACAGGAGTAATTGGACTTCAATAAGACAATCCACCTAACCAAACTACCTTGATTAACCTCACATACAACAATACCTCCTATTATTGCACTTGAACAATTTGTACCTCGTGATGTCATAGGATGAATTCAAAGTTGTAGACATACATGATCTATCAAACCATCATTCATATAAAAAAAATCTCCATCTGATGCAACAACCACATCATTATAGAGATAGATGACTAACAAACATAAGCAACTTCTAGTTAAGCATTGACTTTGTTTAAGATAAAGCGGTCCAAATAATAATTCAACAAGCATGCATAGAGAACTGATCATATAAAAAAACTACCATATATCATCGGTTATTAAAAACAATATAAAACGGGTTGTCCATATCGTCCACATGACTAGCCTCCAACAAATAAAAATTATGCATAACCTTTTTGGCTATAGAAACAAACCATAGAAGGAAAACATGCATGCTTCTTCAACTATAATATAGACATAAAATCCACTTGAAATCACCCTATTTATTATTAAAGATAAGGTTGCACACAATAAGAAAACCTATCATGTAAACATGGTTGAACTTATCTATCCACGTCATCTTACAAATTCACTTGAGTTCTACCAGTCTCAAGATTTCATAGACAGTACAACATTGCCTTTGCTCTATGGAGACAAACCTATTGTACTCTAAGATCAAGTTGGCAAGTAGCCACACTAGCCAAAAAAAGGTGAGGCGTAAAGCACTGCACCCATGGAAATGTTACATTGATAAGTTGGGTTGTAACCCAATAGTCAATCAAACTCAACAACACCATAAAACTACATTGTATAGTGTTTTCACACTACACCAAGTCAGATTAGATCCTCTATACACAAGCTCAATAAACAATCGGTCCTACAAGTACTAGAACCCAAGAATCCTTTTGGAAAAAAACATCCACAGTCAAGCATACAGAAATATATGATAGTAATAGCTCAGAGATTAGAAAACATTGCATCCAAGAAAAACATCATGACGATATGTATATAAAACAAGTACATTAGTAGCTTCACTTGCATAATAATTTCAATAACAACCACATCAAGAAACCAATATTAAATAGATGTAACATATCATATCAAGCATTACGTCGTTAACGACATACCCCATCAAACCATAAAGGGATTTGGAGTAAGGAAATTCTAGTCATCTATACAATAAAATACTAATATGAAAGATATATGAACCCATACCCTTCCTATATGTGCAAGTGTGTCAAATTTATCTTCAAATTGTGTAGATTCTAAAGCCTATCCTCTGATACCAACTGTAACACCCCGGGTTCCACAAACAACCCGGAATGCTACTGAACTACACTTTTGACGTCCATATATAAAATTTCGGCAGCATCCCCTTTGCAAGATTGCATAAATGAGGGGCAACAGTGTATAAACATATATCATGACAAAACATACTAAGTATTATTAATCGGCTAGCAAGGGAAGATAAACCTACGACCTGAACTGAATTAACCAGTGCGCATGACTATATAAAAAAACAAACTTCCTTTGACAATAAGTTTCTAATTAAATCATGGCTGCGCCTGGGCAGCGTTATTGTGAGAGTGAAAGTGGACGTGCTGCTACTCCCCTCATTCCCAACATGTATCAAGTACTTGCATTGAGTAATGCAAGAGTGAGATGACACATCTGAGCAAGTAAAATAATATCAAATTGTTTAACCACATAAGAACATTGTTTTACCACCACTTGATTCCACAACCTTCTTATTACGAAGGTGCAGCACGTATACAACGTACAACACACCTAGTTACCACACCTCACAGGTAGAAACCACAATAGTAACATAGTAATGTCACACTTCATATATTACTCATGAGTGCAAATGTCTGCAAATGCAAGGATGACTTCTGCCTTCATACCTCTAAGGATATGAAGCCGCATCGTACCCCTCCTCGGGCAACGTACGATGCTAAAAATGTACCGGTACGGTCGGACCATAAGATCATGATATAACTTCCAAATGCAAGATGGATGATGCGATGTGCATGATATGCCTACAACACTTCATATAACGTGATTCAAAAAGATACTTCAACTTCATCCAAGATGGGAATCAACCACATATATCATTACCAAATTATGATCATCCACAATATTAGACAATTGAGAATTAATACTTTCAAACCAATAAACTTCATCATAGAATTCAATGATTAATATATTTAAAACTTATGCATACTCAATGACAGGGAATAGGATGCAAACCAAACGGTAGCAACCACCACTGTATTTACTTGTCTTCACCGGAAATTTGGAATGGTACTAAGTACAATCCGGAAGTCCACCACCTATTTTTGACACACACCTTAGTGCACAAATTCACATAACAAACGCTAATAAACAACGCCGCACTTACGCACAATTCCAACCCGTCGCGAGCGACAACTCTCCCCATCACCACCAAATTGCAGCGGCGCTGCTTGATAATTTCATAACTTTAAAATTATAACAGCAGTGATATCAATCAAAAACTCTGGAAGCATCTACATAAAATTCCCCACAAGTTTTGTATTCAAAAGATAATTAAATTCCCATATCTACTTAGCCCAAAACCGTCCACAAGATACATCCTGCAATCTGTTTTTGGACAGCAACATACCCAGATTCAAACAGCGATAGCTCCTAAATTATAACTCCGAATCAAGCGCATAAGTACTCGTTGGAAAGGCATGACAAAGATCTACATGATTATCATATTGATTATCACTAATTTCCCACGAAAAATCCCCAGAAACTGCTAATGCTAATGTTGTTCTCCCACCTGCGGAAATCTGTTTTTTGGACAACAACATACCCGGATTCAAACAGCGATAACTCCTAAATTATAACTCCGAATCAAGCGCATAAGTACTCGTTGGAAAGGTATGACAAAGCTCTACATGATTATCATAGTGATTACAGCTAATTACCGCCGCAAAAACCCCAGAAACGGCCCACAATACTGCTGTTCGCCTGCCACCCAAAATCCTACCACCAATTCGCTTAGGGGAACGGTTAATCAAACGTAATCGCAGCACAAATACAAAATAAACATAAGATCACCTTGAGTTATTCCTTCACCTCTTTGTTCTTCCTCCACCAATTCTCCAATTAGAGGCTTGCACCACTCGATGGAGATCCCAAAGGAGAGGGGCTGCACCTTGGGAGGGGGGGGATTGGGAAAGGGGGCGGCTAGGGTTTGATGGGGAGTGGGCGGCTGCAGCCAAGAGGAGAGGAATTGGGGCGGCTGCAAGAGTGGAAGAGAGGAAGAGAGGGGTGGCGGCCAAAGGGGTGGGGGAGTGAGAGGGAGGGGGCGGCTAGGGTTAAGGGGGGAAACTAATGGGCTCCCCACCGCCGGATCGAGATCCACGACCCAAACTCGCTCTCACGTCTGCTCCCGACCCCAGCATACAAGTCCAACAAGTATTCTATTGTTTTACTAGTGAATGCTTCCTAAAAAACTCCAACCCCAACTACATAGATCACGAAAGAAAAGGGAAAAATAAATTTAACTTCTTTTTAGAAAATTGGGTAACACATGACGCCAGCGGCCAATGGTCGTCCGCGCAATCAACGTGCGACATGTGGCCAGCTCCAACGGTCGGCTGGGTGCACCAGACTATCCGGTGTGCACCGAACAGCGTCCGGTGCGCCAACCGGCCTTGAGGAGCAACGGTCGGATGCGCCCGATATGGAAGGAGATCACACACCGGACATGAACAGTGGTTGTCCGGTGGTGCACCGGACTGTCCGGTGCACCACTCGACAGAAGGCAAGAATGGCCATCCAAATTGATCTCCAACGGCTCCTAGCTGCCTTGGGGCTATAAAAGGGATCCCTAGGCGCATGGAGCAGTACACCAAGCTTTCAAGAAACATTCTAAGACTCCCAGACTCCATCTCCACGCATTTGATTCGCTGTGTTAGTGATTTGAGCTCTGTTTGAGTTGCGAACTCCCTGTGCTATGTTTCGAGCTCAAGTCTTGGCTTGTGTGTGTGGTTGTGCTGCGGATTTGAGTATTGCATGTGTTGCTCTCCCATCCTTACTCTTGTGCTTTCTTTGTGATCATAACTTTGTATGGGCGAGAGGCTCCAACTTGTGGAGATTCCTCGCAAACGGGAAGAGCACTCTAAGATAAAACACCATGGTATTCAAGTTGATCATTGGATCACTTGAAAGGGGTTGAGTGCAACCCTCGTCCATTAAGACGCCACAACGTGGAAGTAGGCAAGTGTTACTTGGCCGAACCATGAGATAAAAATCACGTGTCTCGTGTGTTGCTTCTTGTGATTGCCTTGTTCGCACGAGCATGTTCCATAGCCACTTGATTTCACTAACACCTTAATAATCAAGTTTGTGGCTATTTGGTGTTTGATTTTATAGGATTACCTATTCACCCCCCCTTTAGGTGCTATCAATTGGTATCAGAGCCATACTCTTCATTTAAGGGACTAACCGCCCGAAGAGATGGATCCTAAGGGTAAGGGGATGGTGATCAACAACAAGGAAAAGGAATCCCTCTTCAACAAGCCAAGAGACAACAAGCCTACTGACTCAGACTCGAGTCACAAGAAGAGGGACGGGAAGAAGAGGCGCATCAAGAAAATCATCTACTACGACAACGATGCCTCATCTTCTTCACCAAGGGACAACGACGACTCCTCGTCAAAGAAAAAGACGGTCAATCAAAATTATTCTTTTGATTACTCTCGCATTCCCTACAATTCAAATGCGCACTTACTATCAATTCCCTTTGGAAAACCTCCACACTTTGATGGAGAGGACTATTCATTTTGGAGCCATAAAATGCGTAGTCATTTATTCTCTCTCCATCCTAGTATATGGGAAATTGTGGAAAATGGGATGCATTTTGATACTACCGATAATCCTATGTTTATTAATGAGCCAATCCATAAAAATGACCAAGCCACTACTGTTTTGCTAGCATCTCTGTGCAGGGATGAATACAACAAGGATAGCGGATTGGACAATGCTAAACAAATCTGGGACACCCTCAAGATATCTCATGAGGGAAACGACGCCACTATGATCACCAAGATGGAGCTAGTGGAAGGTGAGCTGGGGAGGTACGTGATGATCAGGGAGAGGAGCCAACACAGACATACAACAGGCTCAAGACCCTGGTCAACAAAATTTGAAGCTATAGGAGCACAAGATGGAAGATCATGACGTCGTCCGACTCATGCTAAGGTCATTTATTGTAATTGACCCCCATCTTGTCAACCTTATTTGTGAAAACCCCAGGTACACCAAGATGACGCCCGAGGAATTCGTAAGCGAGCGCATGATGGTGAAGGAAGCGCGATACATGGACGATGCGCTAAATGGTCCACTGCCCATCTACGAGCCGCAGCTCGTTGCTCTCAAAGCAACAAGTAGCAAGGAGGCGCTACCAAGCAAGGTAGCACAAGTGGAGGCTACTGGGCTCAATGAGGACGAAATGGTGCTTATCATCAAGCGCTTCAAGACCGCGCTAAAAGGACATAAGGAGTACCCCCAACAAGAACAAAACAAGGGGAAAGCGCTCCTGCTTCAAATGCGGTTAGACTGGTCATTTCATAGCACAATGCCCCGATAATGATAATGATCAGGGACAAAAAAAGAGCGGGAAGAGGGAAAAGAAGAACTATAGGAAGGCGAAGGGCGAGGCGCACCTTGGAAAGGAATGGGATTCTAACTGCTCTTCATCCGACTCCGACGATGAAGGATTGGCTGCTTCAGCCTTCAACAAGTCTTCGCTCTTCCCCAACGAACGCCATACTTGCCTCATGGCTAAGGAGAAGAAGGTACGTATTTGAGATTCCCCGAAGTACTCTTCTTCTAGTGTTGAGGATTCTTCCGATGATGAAGTAGATTACACTTACTTGTTTAAAGGACTAGAAAGAGCTAAGGTAGACAAAATTAATGAATTATTTGACGCTCTAAATGAAAAGGATAGATTGCTAGAAAAACAAGAGGACATTTTGTATGAGGAACATGACAAGTTTGTTAATGTTCAAAAATCTCTTCCTTTAGAAATTAAAAGAAATGAAATGCTATCCCTTGAGTTGTCTTCTTGTCATGAATTTGTCTCTAGTCTAAAAGATTTAAATGTTGAATTAAATGCTAAACTAGAGGAAGCAAATGCAACTAGATCATGTGTAGAACATGTAGTTATTTGCAATAGATGTAAGGACTTTGATGTTAATGCCTGTGATGAACATCTTATTTCTATTGCTAAATTAAACGATGAGGTGGCAAGTCTTAATGCTCAACTTAAGACTTGCAAAGTTGAATTTGATAAATTAAAATTTGCTAGGGATGCCTACACTGTTGGTAGACACCCCTCAATTAAGGATGGACTTGGTTTTCGAAAGGAAACCAAGAACTTAACAAGCCAAAGGACTCCCGTTCTCAACAAGGAGAAAGGGAAGGCCCCTATGGCTAGTAGTCCTCAAAGGAACCATGCCTTTATTTATGATATGAAAATTGCTAGTCGTTCTCAATATAATAGGAGTTATGATAATGCTGCTAATGATTCACATGCTATGTTTGCCTCTAGTTCCCCTTTTGTTCATGTTAGAAGTAGGCCTAGGAGAAATCATGTTGTGTCTCATGCGCCTAGAAGAATGTGCAATGGACCTTCTACCATTTATCATGCTTGCAATACTTCTTTTGTACTTTCATGTAAGAATGCAAAAGTAGTTGCTAGGAAGTTGGGATCCAAATGCAAGGGAGACAAGACTTGTATTTGGGTTCCAAAAGCTATTGTGACTAACTTTGTAGGACCCAACAAGAGTTGGGTACCTAAAACCCAAGCTTAAATTGCCTTGCAGGTTTATGCATCCGGGGGCTCAAGCTGGATTATCGACAGCGGATGCACGAACCATATGACGGGGGAGAAGAAAATGTTCACCTCCTACGTCAAGAACAAGGACTCCCAGGATTCGATCATCTTTGGAGATGGGAACCAAGGCAAGGTTAAAGGATTGGGAAAGATAGCCATCACATCCGAGCATTCTATCTCCAATGTGTTTTTAGTTGAATCGCTCGGGTACAACTTATTGTCTGTGAGTCAATTATGTAACATGGGTTATAATTGTTTATTCACAAATGTAGATGTATCTGACTTTAGAAGGAGTGATGGTTCATTAGCTTTTAAGGGTGTATTAGACTGCAAGCTCTATTTAGTTGATTTTTTGAAAGAGAATGCCGATCTAGATGCATGCTTAATGGCTAAGACTAGTATGGGCTGGCTTTAGCATCGCTGTCTAACACATGTTGGGATGAAGAACCTTTATAAGCTTCTAAAGGGAGATCATGTGATAGGACTAACCGATGTCTGTTTTGAGAAAGACAGACCTTGTGCAGCATGTCAGGCAGGAAAACAGGTGCGAAGCACTCATCACAGCAAGAATGTGATGACGACATCAAGACCACTGGAGCTTCTTCACATGGATCTCTTCGGACCCGTTGCCTACCTTAGCATCGGGGGAAGTAAGTATGGTCTTGTAATTGTTGATGATTTTTCCCGCTTCACTTGGGTGTTCTTTTTGTAGGACAAATCAAAAACTCAAGGGACCCTAAAGCGCTTTCTAAGAAGGGCTCAAAATGAATTTGAGCTAAAGGTGAAAAAGATAAGGAGCGACAACGGGTCCGAGTTCAAGAATCTACAACTTGAAGAGTTTCTTGAGGAGGAAGGCATCAAGCACGAGTTCTCCGCTCCCTACACACCACAGCAAAATAGTGTGGTAGAGAGGAAGAACATGACGCTAATCGATAGGGCGAGAACGATGCTTGGAGAGTTCAAGACGCCTGAGCGGTTTTGGTCGGAAGCTGTGAACATAGCCTGCCACGCCATAAACCGGCTCAACCTGCATCGCCTCCTCAAGAAGACCTCCTACGAACTCCTTACCGGTAACAAACTCAATGTCTCCTACTTTCGTGTATTTGGGAGCAAATGCTACATTCTGGTAAAGAAAGGTAGACATTCTAAATTTGCTCCCAAGGCAGTAGAAGGTTTTTACTAGGTGTAACACCCGGTTTTAGCGGACAAAGCCGGGTGCATCTCATACATGCGCCAAAGAAGACAACATATATAATCACAGAGTGTATAGAGATAAATGTCACAATAATCAGAGTACTTAATACATAGCGGAAGACTTACAAAATAAAAGATAAATATAACAGGATCTAAAAACTATCCTTGGCGCCAGAAAGTCAACTGGGAGACGCCACCTAGATTGAATCGAACTCCTCGTTATGGCTCCTCTTGAACCACCTATTCTTCTCCTGTGGGGGGGTGTGAGACAGCAAGGGTGAGCTCACACATGTTCATCGCTCAACAAGTTGTGGGGAATAATGTGGCATGAACTCACCAAAGGTGGGAGTTCATGTGATGTGTAAGGCTTACCAAAGAGAATGGTTAAAGCTGAGCATTGCTTTTAATGTTGGTCCAACTTTTATTAGCAATTACTAGATGTAAGTAAATACCAAACCATAATAAATAATAATAGAACAAAAATAATCCCTTGCAAATGCATATGACAAATTAAATTTAGGTTCCATAAATTAATCATGTGAGGGTCCGAGCCGCTCATGACCGTGAGCACGGCAAGTATACTAGTTTTACACTCTGCAGAGGTTGCGCATCTTTACCCACAAGCCGTGTTACCCATCTGCCAAGGGGTCATGAGTCCCATACACCTCTACCAAGGAAGCGAGGCAGGGTAACACTACGAGGCCTTTACAAAGTTCCACTAGCTTCAGAAATCCCGCTACAGTTTATAGGAAGCTCCAATGCAGGGTTCTTACCTGACCGCCATCGCAGCAAAGTCAACCCAAGGACCTCCCTACACTGACCACTCCCCTACTGCCCTTGCCCCTTTCGGGTAAGGAAGACCTCCACTAGCTTTCCTAGTTAATCAGCCAAGGGTGTCCCATTAAACCCTTGTGGTAGCACTGTTTTCCCGGGTGGTCGCTCCATGTTCCAATTAATATAATGATCTTATCATGAACATAAATAACATAACAGAATAATTGGAACATGGATGTAATGAAATATTAATCCCAAAACCATATAGAGCAATAACATAACTACCCAAGTGATTCAGGGATAACCAAGGTAAAAGGATAAACAGTCTAGGATGACCTATTGGGTCCCATCAAAATTAAACCTATGCATTGATAAATGATAATAAGGAACATTATTGGGTAACAAAAGTGAATCAAGGGCACAACTTGCCTGGCACTTGAGAATCCAGTTACCAGGGTGATTCTCCAGATCCTTGTAACCGCACTACTAGTCGTAGCAATACAAACAGACATGGTATAGACAAAAATTAACATCACACCAAACATAAGAACTTACTGCATAATAATAATCTACACATGCTACGAGATCGCGAGAACGAAAACCACTAAAATTGGAGTTACGGTTAAGGAGTTATGATTTTATAGAAGATCTACGTGATTAAAATATTAAACTATATCATAAATTGGTTAGTATAGATCATATGAGAAATTATTCTATAAATAATTATCTCAAGTTTAAGCTAAGTCATTATTTGATTTAGTTAAATTATAACCATAAAATTAGAACTCTATATATTAATATTAAATAAGTTAATCCAATAGACATAGATTAACCCGATTAACTTATGATAAATAGATATCTAATATAAAATTATGAGACATGTATAATCAATGTTGTTACTGCGTAGTAAATACTTGTACGAGACTAACGCAACTTGAACGGACCAAATCGGAATTCAAACGAAAGGGTTATGAATTTCTGAAGGTTTTATGTATTTGATACAAGATTAATTGAGTGACCAATTCTAATATGGCTTTCATGTTAAAATAGTGTTACCAAGTGATAAACATAATTAATACAAAATTATAGAAATTAGAATGGACCAATTTGGGCTTAATATGAATTTTCTATGAATTACCCAAGTTCTAGGAATTGTTTTCACATTACAAATCCATTTTCTAAATTATTTTATAAGTTTTTCCTACTGTCTGGGCTGCGCGCACAATTAATAAGAAGTCCAGGGACCTAAGCAGAAAGATACTCAGACTCAGTGAAACGTGGACTGGACCGCGGGTTAATTACGTAGGGACAGAGGGGTGTTTCTGCAGTTTTCCCAGCCAAAAGGGTATCACGCGATCTGAGCCGCCCGATCAACATTCTACGCTCTATATTACAACCACGCACACCCTACAATACTACACGAGATCAGCCGTCTGATGGGTTCTCTAGGGTTCAGATCAGTTATGATTAAAATTGCGTTTCCATCCCCTCCTTGGATCGTGATCCAACGGTTCGGATCATTGCTATGTGAACAAGTACTCTTGCCCCACCTGAGTCGTCCACATGTCGATCTACGGCGCTAGACCTATCGCTATGCTCCCACTGGGACCGACCATGGCGGCTACCACACCGACGGTGGCACCACGACCGCCTATGGACGGCCGATTTCCTCCACGCCCAAGTTCGACTGAAGATCCCCGGAATCGTAGAGGCCACAACGAATTCGAGAAGGAACTACTCGCCAGTATCCTTCTCGAGCTGAGGTCGCACTACTGCCTACAACGGCGACCTCGCCATACCGACACCGGTGATAGGTGTCCCAAGACGCCCTAAAGCCCGAAAGTCACGGATTAAGGTACCCACACGTGCGGCGAACGCAGGGAACATAGTTTTGGCACTTACCGACGGTGCATCGGCACTGGATTTGGTGATTCCCCAACCCCTTGGCCGCTCGGCGGTGATGTCGGTCCTCGGCGAGTCGATTCGAGCATTCCACTGCGTTGCCCATCGATTAACGCTCCATCGTAGCACCATCACGGATCGGACAACCATTGAAAGGCACGGTTGGGGCCAATGCACAACGCCGTCGATGATCCCCGAGGTTGGCCCCGAATTTCCTCCCCATTTCCTTTGATCGGCTCCGCTCCCATGGTGATGGTGGCTCGGGTAGAGAGAACGTAGGAGTGGCTTGAGCCCTAATGGTGATTCAGGGGACCGACGACGCCCACCAATATGTACGCGAGGGAGGGACGACGAGAGGGCGGCGGGATCGGATCACGCCCCGATTTCGCGCAACAGACCAGAGGATTCTATTGGAGACGATGAGTTCTAAGGTCTGGCCCCACTTGTCAACGGTACGGCATGCACAACCAGCGATGGAGCCACGCGCGCAAGAAGAGGGGCTGACAACATGGGGCCCCCCGCAAGCGCCTGAACCAGTGAAAAGGGGCTGAGCTGCGCGGGGTGATCACTGGGCTGGCCAGAAGGGAAATAGCTGGGCCGATTGAGAATAGGCCCAAGCGTTGGGCAGGTTATTTCTCTTTTATATTTTCTGTTTCTTCTTTTTTTTTTATTATTTCAAATTCCAGTTTTCAAAGTTGAATTCAAATCTGTGTTTTAAATGTACATCCAAAATTCTAGCATGATGCATTCCTTCTTTCTTTATATATATATTTTCTAGATGAATACTTCAATAATGAAATATACACATGGTATCTAATTATTTACTTAGAAGACATTATTTTTGAATGCACACTTAGAAAAGATAATCTTCATTACATATCCACTTGGGAGAGGTTAATACCTAATCTCCCATGAAGTATTTTAGTTCAACTATTTTTAAGGGGCATATTATTTGTAGTTTATAAAGGAAATATTAAGTAGTTTGAAAGTCTCTCTTTTATTTGTTGCTCCAACCTTTTTTTGTTTTAAGTTTTGGATATAAATCTTGAATACCAAATGCTTAGTTATCATTATGTGTTTCGTTTTGAGAGATATATTCTATAAAGGAATGAAATTGTTATTGGAATTCATTTCCCAAAATAAAATTTTAGGTGCTACAAATCCTACCCCCTTAACAGAAATCTCGTCCTCGAGATTTGTAGGAAAAAGGGTGTATACTCATATTGTTTCAACACATATGCACAAACAAAAATCTCAGCATGATGCATAATTTATTAGCAACACATCAGTCAATTAGACCATATTATTCCTCCTAAAATAGTAACATACCATCTACTAACTAAAGTAACATCTAGATCTTACAAATAGTAGTAATTTATATATATGTTTATGTAGCTTGGTGGAGCTGGTGGTGGTGGTGGAGGTTGTTGTTGTTGTTGTCTCTCCAACCGCGCTTGCCTTATTTCTTGGCGGACCTGACGTATTTCCTCGCGTTCTTGTCTTATCTAATTTTGCATCTCGGTCACCAGGTCTGTTAATTGTTGTATTACCAGTCTTTGGGCAGCAACCACTTGATCGATTTCAACAGGTGGAGGATTTGGAGGATTCATTTCTGTTTGTTGTTGCGTGATAATCTTTCCTTTCCTGGTATTGACCATGAAAGTTAGAAGCATATGGTAATAGTTTTGCAAAGGAAATTATTCAATAAGCAGAATGAATAAGCTAGTAGCTGGTTATAATCTGAAGATTCTTTAGTAGGGCTTAATCTTTGTTTTATGTCCAGATTGGGGTAACCAGTCGTATAAGGTGAATATCCAAGGGTAAAATAGAATCTATCAAGATGAGAGATATATATGGGTGAGATAGACTACAAGATGTAGGTTAAAAGTTTGTTTGTTGTTAGGTGGGAATGGAAAGGTTATACCATTCATCATGGCTCTATGGGTTGGGTTAGCTCATGGTTGAGTTGATCCAATGTGCTAAGTTAAGTTAATACATGGCTAGTAGGATCTAATCTCTTCTACTAGTGTCATTAATCTGTTTAAGTGGACCACATTAGGTTGGATAACATTAGACTAGGTCACATTAGGTAAGATAAGATCTAGATTAGATTGGATATGACTAGATTAGACTAGTTTAGGTTAGATAGGTCCAACAGGGTAGAATATGTATTATTAAGATATGTTAGAATCTTTTGAGATTAGTTAGATATGTTATGATAAGATAGAATCTCTTCAAGATAAGATGAATTTATTAAGGTAAGAAGAATCTTTTAAGATGGGGTGGACCTAGTAAGATAAGAGAGAATCTTATAAGATACGATGAATCTATTAATATATGGAAGAGTCTTTTAAGATTAGAGGGATCTCTATGAAATAGATACGTTTTAATGGAGGATAATCTAAGTTGTTTAGTTATCTTATGAATTCTATTTATGCCTATACGTATATGCAGATGTAATTGTGGACATTACCCCACAACTAATCACACTCAATCAAAGATCCAAATCAAACAAGTGTCATAAGAACAAGCACTCAAACGTATAGATACTTATAAAATTAGTTTTTATTCCTAGGAGTAGGTCTCCTATTCCTAAAGGTCACTTTAGGTACGAGATTTCAAAGTGTGAAATCCACATTTGTCTTTAGAAGGAAAAGGTAAGAATAATCAGAGTATAGCGGAAATAGATGAGAAAAGATTAAGGTAAGTTTAGATAAGAATTAGAGTAAGGTAAGTAGGTAATGGTTTTGTCCATTTCTATCTAGGTTTCGTCCTACAGTCAACATTCCTCTGATACCACTTCTGTAACACCCGGTTTTAGCGGACAAAGCCGGGTGCATCTCATACATGCGCCAAAGAAGACAACATATATAATCACAGAGTGTATAGAGATAAATGTCACAATAATCAGAGTACTTAATACATACCGGAAGACTTACAAAATAAAAGATAAATATAACAGGATCTAAAAACTATCCTTGGCGCCAGAAAGTCAACTGGGAGACGCCACCTAGATCGAATCGAACTCCTCGTTATGGCTCCTCTTGAACCACCTATTCTTCTCCTGTGGGGGGGTGTGAGACAGCAAGGGTGAGCTCACACATGTTCATCGCTCAACAAGTTGTGGGGAATAATGTGGCATGAACTCACCAAAGGTGGGAGTTCATGTGATGTGTAAGGCTTACCAAAGAGAATGGTTAAAGCTGAGCATTGCTTTTAATGTTGGTCCAACTTTTATTAGCAATTAGTAGATGTAAGTAAATACCAAACCATAATAAATAATAATAGAACAAAAATAATCCCATGCAAATGCATATGACAAATTAAATTTAGGTTCCATAAATTAATCATGTGAGGGTCCGAGCCGCTCATGATCGTGAGCACGGCTAGTATACTAGTTTTACACTCTGCAGAGGTTGCGCATCTTTACCCACATGCCGTGTTACCCATCTGCCAAGGGGTCATGAGTCCCATACACCTCTACCAAGGAAGCGAGGCAGGGTAACACTACGAGGCCTTTACAAAGTTCCACTAGCTTCAGAAATCCCGCTACAGTTTATAGGAAGCTCCAATGCAGGGTTCTTGCCTGACCGCCATCGCAGCAAAGTCAACCCAAGGACCTCCCTACACTGACCACTCCCCTACTGCCCTTGCCCCTTTCTGGTAAGGAAGACCTCCACTAGCTTTCCTAGTTAATCAGCCAAGGGCGTCCCATTAAACCCTTGTGGTAGCACTGTTTTCCCGGGTGGTCGCTCCATGTTCCAATTAATATAATGATCTTATCATGAACATAAATAACATAACAGAATAATTGGAACATGGATGTAATGAAATATTAATCCCAAAACCATATAGAGCAATAGCATAACTACCCAAGTGATTCAGGGATAACCAAGGTAAAAGGATAAACAGTCTAGGATGACCTATTGGGTCCCATCAAAATTAAACCTATGCATTGATAAATGATAATAAGGAACATTAATGGGTAACAAAAGTGAATCAAGGACACAACTTGCCTGGCACTTGAGAATCCAGTTACCAGGGTGATTCTTCAGATCCTTGTAACCGCACTGCTAGTCGTAGCAATACAAACAGACATGGTATAGACAAAAATTAACATCACACCAAACATAAGAACTTACTGCATAATAATAATCTACACGTGCTACGAGATCGCGAGAACGAAAACCACTAAAATCGGAGTTACGGTTAAGGAGTTATGATTTTATAGAAGATCTACGTGATTAAAATATTAAACTATATCATAAATTGGTTAGTATAGATCATATGAGAAATTATTCTATAAATAATTATCTCAACTTTAAGCTAAGTCATTATTTGATATAGTTAAATTATAACCATAAAATCAGAACTCTATATATTAATATTAAATAAGTTAATCCAATAGACATAGATTAACCCGATTAACTTATGATAAATAGATATCTAATATAAAATTATGAGACATGTATAATCAAAGTTGTTACTGCGTAGTAAATACTTGTACGAGACTAACGCAACTTGAACGGACCAAATCGGAATTCAAACGAAAGGGTTATGAATTTCTGAAGGTTTTATGTATTTGATACAAGATTAATTGAGTGACCAATTCTAATATGGCTTTCATGTTAAAATAGTGTTACCAAGTGATAAACATAATTAATACAAAATTATAGAAATTAGAATGGATCAATTTGGGCTTAATATGAATTTTCTATGAATTACCCAAGTTCTAGGAATTGTTTTCACATTACAAATCCATTTTCTAAATTATTTTATAAGTTTTTCCTACTGTCTGGGCTGCGCGCACAATTAATAAGAAGTCCAGGGACCTAAGCAGAAAGATACTCAGACTCAGTGAAACGTGGACTGGACCGCGGGTTAATTACGCAGGGACAGAGGGGTGTTTCTGCAGTTTTCCCAGCCGAAAAGGTATCACGCGATCTGAGCCGCCCGATCAACATTCTACGCTCTATATTACAACCACGCACACCCTGCGATACTACACGAGATCAGCCGTCTGATGGGTTCTCTAGGGTTCAGATCAGTTATGATTAAAATTGCGTTTCCATCCCCTCCTTGGATCGTGATCCAACGGTTCGGATCATTGCTATGTGAACAAGTACTCTTGCCCCACCTGAGTCGTCCACATGTCGATCTACGGCGCTAGACCTATCGCTATGCTCCCACTGAGACCGACCATGGCGGCTACCACACCGACAGTGGCGCCACGACCGCCCATGGACGGTCGATTTCCTCCGCGCCCAAGTTCGACTGAAGATCCCCGGAATCGTAGAGGCCACAACGAATTCGAGAAGGAACTACTCGCCACTATCCTTCTCGAGCTGAGGTCGCACTACTACCTACAACGGCGACCTCGCCATACCGACACCGGCGATAGGTGTCCCAAGACGCCCTAAAGCCCGGAAGTCACGGATTAAGGTACCCACACGTGCGGCGAACGCAGGGAACATAGTTGTGGCACTTACCGATGGTGCATCGGCACTGGATTTGGTGATTCCCCAGCCCCTTGGCCGCTCGGCGGTGATGTCGGTCCTCGGCGAGTCGATTCGAGCGTTCCACTGTGTTGCCCATCGATTAACGCTCCGTCGTAGCACCATCACGGATCGGACAACCATTGAAAGGCATGGTTGGGGCCAATGCACAACGCTGTCGATGATCCCCGAGGTTGGCCCCGAATTTCCTCCCCATTTCCTTTGATCGGCTCCGCTCCCATGGTGATGGTGGCTCGGGTAGAGAGAACGTAGGAGTGGCTTGAGCCCTAATGGTGATTCAGGGGACCGACGACGCCCACCAATATGTACGCGAGGGAGGGAGGATGAGAGGGCGGCGGGATCGGATCACGCCCCGATTTCGTGCAACAGACCAGAGGATTCTGTTGGAGACGATGAGTTCTACGGTCTGGCCCCTCCTGTCAATGGTACGGCATGCACAACCAGCGATGGAGCCACGCGCGCAAGAAGAGGGGCTGACAACATGGGGCCCCCCGCAAGCGCCTGAACCAGCGAAAAGGGGCTGAGCTGCGCGAGGTGATCACTAGGCCGGCCAGAAGGGAAATAGCTGGGCCGATTAAGAATAGGCCCAAGCGTTGGGCAAGGTTATTTCTCTTTTATATTTTCTGTTTCTTCTTTTTTTATTATTATTTCAAATTCCAGTTTTCAAAGTTGAATTCAAATCTGTGTTTTAAATGTACATCCAAAATTCTAGCATGATGCATTCCTTCTTTCTTTATATATATATTTTCTAGATGAATACTTCAATAATGAAATATACACATGGTATCTAATTATTTACTTAGAAGACATTATTTTTGAATGCACACTTAGAAAAGATAATCTTCATTACATATCCACTTGGGAGAGGTTAATACCTAATCTCCCATGAAGTATTTTAGTTCAACTATTTTTAAGGGGCATATTATTTGTAGTTTATAAAGGAAATATTAAGTAGTTTGAAAGTCTCTCTTTTATTTGTTGCTCCAACCTTTTTTTGTTTTAAGTTTTGGATATAAATCTTGAATACCAAATGCTTAGTTATCATTATGTGTTTAGTTTTGAGAGATATATTCTATAAAGGAATGAAATTGTTATTGGAATCCATTTCCCAAAATAAAATTTTAGGTGCTACACTTGGGTATGACTCAAATACAAAGGTGTATAGAGTATTCAACAAATCATCGGGATTGGTTGAAGTCTCTAGCGACGTTGTATTTGATGAGACTAATTGCTCTCCAAGAGAGCAAGTTGATCTTGATGATATAGATGAAGAAGTTCCAACAGCCGCAATGCGCAAGATGGCGATAGGTGATGTGCGACCTCAGGAACTACAGGAGCAAGATCAACCATCTTCCTCAACAATGGTGCATCCCCCAACTCAAGACGGAGAACAGGTACCTCAAGAAGAGGGGCATGATCAAGGGGGAGCATAAGAAGAACAGTTTATGGAGGAAGAAGCACCACGGATCCCTCCAACTCAAGTCCGAGCGATGATCCAAAGACATCACCCCGTTGATCAGATTTTGGGTGACATCAACAAGGGAGTAAGTACTCGCTCACAATTAGCTAATTTTTGTGAGCATTACTCGTTTGTTTCTTCTATTGAGCCTTTCAGGGTAGAAGAGGCCTTGCAGGATCCGGACTGGATGTTGGCCATGCAGGAAGAGCTCAACAACTTCAAAAGAAATGAAGTCTGGAGCCTGGTGCCACGTCCAAAGCAAAACGTTGTGGGAACCAAGAGGGTGTTCCGCAACAAGGAAGACGAGCACGGAGTGGTGACAACAAACATGGCTCGACTTGTGGCAAAAGGTTATGCCCAAGTCGCAGGTTTGGACTTTGAGGAGACTTTTGCTCCTGTAGCTAGGCTAGAGTCAATTCAGATATTACTAGCCTATGCTGCTCACCATTCCTTTAGGCTATTCCAAATGGACGTAAAGAGCGCTTTCCTCAATGGGCCAATCAAGGAGGAGGTATACATGGAACAACCCCCTGGCTTTGAGGATGACAGGTATCCCAATCATGTGTACAAGCTCTCTAAGGCGCTCTATGGACTTAAGCAAGCCCCAAGAGCATGGTATGAATGCCTTAGAGATTTCCTTATTTCTAATGCTTTCAAGGTTGGGAAAGCCGATCCCACTCTTTTTACAAAGACTAGCAATGGTGATCTTTTTGTTTGCCAAATTTATGTCGATGACATAATATTTGGTTCTACTAACCAAGAGTCTTGTGAGGAGTTTAGCAGGGTGTTGATGCAAAAGTTCGAGATGTCGATGTTGGGCGAGTTGACCTACTTCCTTGGATTCCAAGTGAAGCAACTCAAGGACGGCACCTTCATCTCCCAAATGAAGTACACTCAAGATCTTCTCAAGAGGTTTGGGATGAAGGACGCCAAGCCCGCAAAGACATCGATGGGTACTAACGGGCACATTGACCTCAACAAAGGAGGTAAGTCCGTTGATCAAAAGGCATACCGATCAATGATAGGTTCATTACTTTATCTTTGTGCTAGTAGACTGGACATTATGCTTAGTGTTTGTATGTGTGCTAGATTTCAATCCGACCCCAAGGAATGTCACCTTGTGGCCGTTAAGCGAATTCTTAGGTATTTAGTTTCTACGCCTTGCTTCGAGATCTGGTATCCAAAGGGGTCTACCTTTGACTTGATTGGATACTCAGACTCCGATTATGCCGGGTGCAAGGTTGATAGGAAGAGTACATTAGGGACGTGCCAATTTCTAGGAAGGTCCCTAGTGTCCTAGAGTTCCAAGAAACAAACATTTGTTGCCCTATCCACCGCTGAGGCCGAATACGTTGCCGTAGGACTGTGTTGCGCGCAACTACTTTGGATGAGGCAAACCCTCCGGGACTTTGGCTACAATCTGAGCAAAGTCCCACTCCTATGTGACAATGAGAGTGCAATCCACTTGGCGGATAATCCTGTTGAACACAACCGCACTAAGCACATAGAAATCCGACATCACTTCCCGAGAGACCACCAGCAAAAGGGAGATATCGATGTGTACCACATTAGTACCGAGAACTAGCTAGCTGATATCTTCACTAAGCCTTTAGATGAGAAAAGGTTTTGCAGGTTGCGTAGTGAGCTAAATGTCTTAGATTCGCGTAACTTGGATTGATCTATAGCATACATGTATTCTATGCCTTTGATCATGTTACTTTGTGCATTTAAATCAGTTATTGTTTATTTGTGGTGCTCAAGTTGTACAAGTCATCCCCGGACCTCACAAGTCCATATGCAAATGATGCATATATTTAGGGGGAGATGTGCTACAACTTGATCCCTTTTGAGACTAACGTGTTTGTTTGAGTACACTTCATGTAGTCTCAAAGGTACATTGAAAGGGGAAGTGAACTTGGACGACGAAAAGACTTCCACTGCACTGCGGTATTAGTGTATTTAATTCCAAGTTCATACTTATGCTCTCATTGCCTTTTTGCTCTTAGTTGACATTTTGGTGAGGCAATGGGGTTATAGGGCCAAAAATGATCCTGTTTTGGTGCTTAATGCCAAAGGGGGAGAAATTAAGGGCCAAAGCACATGGATCAGCCAACCACTTGTGAATTTCAAAAATAGTAAAATTTCAAGAAATAGTAGAGTTAGAATTTGCATTTTGCCCAAAATCCTCTTATTGAAAATTTGGTCTCTTGTGGGGGAGAATTTTGATTATGGGAAAAAGGGGGAGTTTTTGGCACTTGATAAATTTTACTCTTGGAATATCTCTTGATTTGCCAAAACAAGTGTGCTTGACTTAGAGATAGGAAAAATAATTTGGTTTGCAAAAATAAACCATGTGGTGGCAAAGAATGATCCAAATATGTCAAATCTTGAGTAAAAAGAATTTGGTCTTCATTTGCATTGATGTTGCACTTCTTTTTATTGCTTTTTGATGTGTTGGCATAAATAACCAAAAAGGGGGAGATTGAAAGGGAAATGTGCCCTTGGGCCATTTGTATAATTGTTTTGGTGATTAAATGTCCAACACAAATGTTTTGAACTCTTATGTGCTAAACGAGCAAGAAGTGCGAATCAAAGAAAGGTATGTTTCTAGACTTAGTAAATTGTTTTTGAGTACTAACATGTTTATCTAAGTGCAATAAACAGTGCCGAGAAAAGAAGAAACGAATTGGAAAAGAGTTGGTTGTGTACATCCAACTCCAGCTCGGCCTGGTACACCGGACTGTCCGGTGCCCCAGGCGAGCCGACGGTGAACCAGTTGCTCTCGGGAGTGACGTGACTATAATTCACCGGACTGTCCAGTGAGTCGTCAGCGACGAACTCGTCACTCTCGGGAAATGAAAAAGGAGACGTGGCTATAATTCAACGGACAGTCCGGTGGTGCACCGGACTGTTCGGTGTGCCAACCGGCCTCGAGGAGCAACGGTCGGACGCGCCCAATATGGAAGGAGATCGTGCACTGGACATGAATAGTGGTTGTCCGGTGCTGTCCAGTGCACCACTCGACAGAAGGCAAGAATGGCCTTCCAAATTGATCTCCAACGACTCCCAGCTGCCTCGGGGCTATAAAAGGGACCCCTAGGCACATGGAGCAGTACACCAAGCTTTCAAGAAACATTCTAAGACTCCCAGACTCCGTCTCCACACATTTGATTCGCTGTGTTAGTGATTTGAGCTCCGTTTGAGTTGCGAACTCCCTGTGTTGTGTTTCGAGCTCAAGTCTTGGCTTATGTGCATGGTTGTGCTGCGGATTTGAGTCTTGCGTGTGTTGCTCTCCCATCCTTACTCTTCTGCTTTCTTTGTGATCATAACTTTGTAAGGGCGAGAGGCTCCAACTTGTGGAGATTCCTCGCAAACGGGAAGAGTACTCTAAGATAAAACACCGTGGTATTCAAGGATCACTTGAAAGGGGTTGAGTGCAACCCTCATCCATTGGGACGCCACAACGTGGAAGTAGGCAAGTGTTACTTGGCCAAATAACGGGATAAAAATAGCGTGTCTCGTGTGTTGCTTCTTGTGATTGTCTTGTTCGCACGAGCGTGTTCCATAGCCACTTGATTTCACTAACACCTTAATAATCAAGTTTGTGGCTATTTAGTGTTTGATTTTACAGGATCACCTATTCACCCCGCCCCCTCTAGGTGCTCTCAGTACTTCGTGTTGTGCAGCTATTGCCGGTAGGTGTGGCTGAGAGACCATAGAGTTCGCCTAGCAGCATCGCTGACCAAAGCAGCGTAGGTGGATAGTGGCATCAGAGACTCATGTGCTAATAGAGTCTTGAACCCTCTATCACCTGCATCCATTACCCTGACATGAATGCGAGTGATGTAGTAGCAAGCCCGAGGAGGCTCGTCCACTTGCCTGGTCTCGTATAGGGGTCGAACGTAGGTTCCCAACACGTGTAGAACATCCTGCAGCAGGTTAGGGAAGTGCCCTATCTTGAACATTGAGGTGTAATGTTCAGTGACATGACATAACCCTACATAGTGGTCCTGCTGTTCTTCGTTGGCTTCATTGTTGAGGTTTTCCTCATCTTCTTTGTCACACCCGGATTTAAGGGACAAAGTCGGGTGCATCTCATATATGCGCCAAAGAAGACAACACATATAATAATAGAGTATATAGAGATAAATGTCACAATAACATCAAAGTACTTATTACATAGCGGAAGTCTTACAAAATAAAAGATAAATATAAAATGAACTAAAGTCCATCTTTGGCGCCATAAAGTCAACTAGGAGATGCCACCTAGATCAAGTCGAACTCCTCGTTATGTGGCTCCTCTTGAACTACTTGTTCTTCTCCTGTGGGGGGGTGTGAGACAGCAAGGGTGAGCTCACACATGTTCATCACTCAACAAGTTGTGGGGAATAATGTGCATGAACTCACCAAAGGTGGGAGTTCATGTGATGTGTAAGATTGATCAATAATAGGGGTTAAAGCTGAGCATTGCTTTTAATAAGTTGGTCAAATTTTATTAGCAGTTACTAAATGTAAGTGAATACCAAACCATAATAAGAATAATAGAACAAAATTAATAAATAACCCCATGCAATGCAAATGACAAATTGAGTTTAGTTCCATAGTTTAATCATGCAAGAGTCTTGAGCTGCTCATGACCGTGAGCTCGGCTAGTATACCACTTTTACACTCTGCAAAGGTTGTACCCTGTACCCACAAGTCATGTTACCTATCTGCCAAGGGATCGCGACTCCCATACACCTCTACCAAAGGAATCGAGGCAGGGCAACAATACGAGGCCTTTACAAAGTTCCACTAGCTTCTAAAAACCCGCTACAGTTTATGGGAAGAGCAATTGTAGGAATCCCCCGTCTGACTGCCATCGCAGCAAAATCAACCCGAGAACCTCCCTGCATGCCTACTGCCCTACTGCCCTTGCCCCTTTCAGGTAAGGTAGTCTTCCACTAGCTTTCCTAATTAGTCAGCCAAGGGCGTCCCATTCCACCCTTGTGGTGGCACGTGTTTCTCAAGTTAAGCTCCATGTTCCAATTAACAATAATGATCTTGTCATGAACATAAATAAAATAACAGAATAATTGGAACATGGATATATTGTAATATTAAACCCAAAACCGTAGAGCATTAGCCAAAACTACCCAAATGATTCAGGGGTGAACAAGGTAAAAAGGATAAACAGACTAGGGTGACCTATTGGGTCCCATCAAAATTAAACCAATGCATTCATAAATGATATTAAAGAACATTATTAGGTAAAAAGTGTCAAGGGCATAACTTGCCTTCAATGAGCTCCTGCTCAGCAACTTCTATCTGCTGAACACCGGGATCCTCAGCCACTAGCTCTTCTACTCGCCATAGAACAAACAAGCATAGTTTAAAGGAGAAATTAACATCACACCAAACATGTAAACAAGGTACATATTAATAATCTACATATTAAAATAAGATCATAGGAACAGGAATCATTAAATTTGGAGTTATAGATTTTAAGTTATGAATTTCCAAAGGTTTTATGTATTTGATACAAGATTAACTAAGAAATAAATTTTATTACTGTTTTCATGTCACAACAGAGACACTAGGTGATAAACAATAATATTACAAAATTATAGGAACTGGAATGGATCAATTTGGAGTTCATATGAATTTTCTAGGAATGTAACATGTTCTAACAATTATTTTCACATTACAAATCATTTTAAAAATGAATTACTCAGGTTTTACTACTGACTGGACTGTGCGCCATTTTCTGTAAAGTGTAGGGGCTACGACGCAAGATTTCCCAGACCCAGTACATAGTGGTTGTGGACTGTGGGTTTATTCTATAAAAACAGAGGGGCTCATGTGCAAATCTGACCCGTGAAGGGGTATGTTCTAATCTGGACCGTCCGATCAAATGTGAGCGACCCAGATTAAATCGGCCCAGGTCACGTCCCCCATGTTCCCCACTACCGTTGGATCAGGGATCCACGTCCAGGATCTCACCAGCGCTATTATGAACTAGCACTTGCTTACAGCCACCAGATCAGTGACCGACGGTATAGATCTTGCGACGCGAACGGGTATCCCACTGTCTAATCTCAGCCATTCAACAAAGATCAAACCGCCAGGCTCGTCTTCTACTTATCTCGCCGCACAGCAAAACCGGGAGACGCCCCACCCGGCGGAGCTCCCACCGGCGTGCCGCCGAATTCGCCCGCCCCGGTGACTGAGTTCCACAGTGGTGCGCGAAAAACCAAACTGAAGCTAAGGCGGTAACTAAGAGGGTGTCGTACTAGAAGTAATTGCGACGAAGAAAGCTGGCCGTGGTGCAGGCCGTCCTGACGGCGGAGTTCGAACTACGGTGAGAAATTGGCTAGGCCACACTGGTATTCTCAGTCCGATACGGCACAACGCGATTCACCGGACCTAGGCAAAACTCCACAGCCAACAAAAGGGCACTAAATTACACCAGGGCCTGATCCCCACGGCGGTGGCACAATCCGGTTTTCCTACCACCGACACACTTGCGATTTCGTAATGGGGAGGGGGAAGTCGTGGGCGAGCTCCACATTTATCCACCGAGCCCACGGAGGGGGAACGTGGCCTGCACGCGTGAAGAAAGGGGAAGATGCGCGCATGGCGCGCGGTTCATTGACGTGGCGGCGGGATGACATGTGGGGTCGGCATGTTAGTGAGACTCGCAAGTCCGCGCATGACAGAAGTCGCTGGCCCGTGGGTCCGCAACGCAGTGACATGCCGTTATAGCAATGCGCACGAGGTGCGGGTGACCGACGTGTGGGCCCACTTGGCAGCGAGTGACAGCGCACGTAGTGGACTGGGAGTTGGGCCGCACAGAGAACTGGCGTCCTAGGATGAATTAAGGCCAGGGCCCAGTGGTAATCTTTTCTCTTTTCTTTTATCTTTTTCCTTTTCTGATTTTATTATCTTCTTTGTTTTAGAATTCAAATTTGAATTTGGTTATGAGATTCATCAATGATCAAAGTGTACCAAATTCAAATATTAGAGTAAAGAAATATATTCTTATTTATATATTTTATTTTACCTCATTTGTTTAGTATTTTCTTCTCTTTTCTAAATTCTAGAATTTCTTTTAGATCTTAAATTCCACTTTGTACTTTAATATATTTCTTTCTATATTATTTTTATATTGTCACAAAATACACACACAATAAAAACACAGCATGATGCAAGATTTTGTGGTATGTCTTTTATTAATTATTTGTTTTAAAATGTGGTGTTCACATGCTCCATTAAATAGAGACAAAAATATTCAAGGAAATAATCTCTTATCATATGATTTACAAATTTGGGTATTACAAATCCTACCCCCCACCTTAACAAGAATCTTGTCCTCGAGATTTAGGAAGGACTAGGGAAAAGATGGGGAAATTCTATTCGAAGCTCTTCTTCTCTCTCCCAAGTAGCTTCATCTTCTCCATGGTGACTCCATTGCACTTTCCACATCTTTATCACTTTATTTCTTGTAACTCGAGTCAAAGTATCAAGAATCTTCATAGGATATTCCGTATAAGTCAAATCACCCTGAACACTGAGCTCGTCCAATGGTAATTGTTCCTCAGGGACACGGAGACACTTCTTAAGTTGAGACACATGGAAAACATTATGCTCATCAGATAGATTATCAGGTAACTTGAGTTGATAAGCAATCTCCCCAACTCACCTAAAAACTCTGAAGGGTCCAATAAAACGAGGGGATAATTTGCCTTTAACTTTGAATCTCCTCATTCCACGAAGTGGTGACACCTTGAGGTACACATGATCACCTTCCTCAAACTCCAGTGGTCTTCTTCTATTATCAGCATAGCTCTTTTGCCTGGTCTGAGCTACCCTCAAATTCTCCCAGATTATGCGGACTTGTTCTTCTGCCTCTTGGATAAGTTCAGGCCTAAAGAACTGCCTTTCTCCAATCTGATCCCAATATAGAGGAGTTTTGCACTTCCTGCCATATAAAGCTTTGAATGGTGACATCTTCAGACTGGCCTGGTAACTATTATTATATGAGAACTCATCATATGGTAGGCTTTTATCCCAACTACTTCCATGCTGAAGGGCACAAGCTCTCAACATATCCTCAAGTACTTTATTAGTCCTTTTCAGTCTATCCATTAGTCTAAGGGTGATAGGCCATACTAAAGTTCAACTTTGTATTCATATTCTCATGAAAGCTTCTCCAGAATCTTGAGGTAAACTGTGAACCTCGATTAGACACGATCTTCTTTGGTACTCCGTGTAAACACACAATCCGAGCCATATATAACTCTGCCAACTGAGAGCCTTTATAAGTAGTCTTGACAGGAATGAAGTGAGCTACTTTGGTTAGTCTATCCACAATCACGCATATGGCATCATACCCTTTCGAGGTGTGAGGCAATCCAGTAATGAAATCCATACCAATTTGTTCCCACTTCCATTTGGGTATCTTTAATGGGTACAATAGTCCAGCTGGTCTTTGATGTTCGGCCTTGACTCTTTGACACACATCACACATAGCCACATGTGCAACCACATCTCTTTTCAGCCTGTACCACCAGTACTTCTACTTCAAATCCTGATACATCTTAGTGCTACTAGGATGAATAAAATAATCAGAGTCATGGGCTTCCTTCAATATAGTCTCACGGAGGCTATCAATCTCAGGAACACATATCCGGTCCTTAAACCACACTGTGCCTTGCTCATCCTCTGTAAATTCTGGACCTCTACATTCAGTAATAAGATCCTTGATCTCTTGTATTTTAGCATCACCAACCTGACCTTTACGGATTTCCTGCTCCAAGGTAGGTTCCACATCAATAGTGACTCCTTCAGTATGAGCAACTATTCCCAAGTTGAGTCTCCTGAAATCCTCAACAATCTCATCGGTTAGCTAGGAGACAATAGCTGAATGGACATGTTCCTTCCGACTCAAGGCATCCGCAACCAGATTCGCCTTGCCCAGGTGATAGTGAATCTCCAAATCATAGTCCTTAATAAGCTCCAACCATCGGTGTTGCCTAAGGTTGAGATCCTTCTGAGTGAATATGTACTTCAAACTCTTGTGATCGGTGTACACTTGGCACTTGGTTCCCATAAGATAATGTCTCCATATTTTTAGCGCATTCACTATGGCTGCCAGTTCTAAGTCATGAGTGGGATAGTTCAACTCGTGTCTCTACAACTGATGAGACGCATAGGCGATCACATGTCCTTCTTGCATAAGCACACATCCCAAGCCTTGGCCACATGCATCACAATAGATATCAAATCCCTTTTGAAGATCTAGCATAATCAACACTGGGGGTGACATCAATCTCAACTTCAGTTGATCAAAGCTATCTTGGCACTTCTCGTCCCACTTAAACTCTCTCCCCTTCTCTAGAAGCGAGGTCATAGGCTTAGCAATCTTAGAAAACCCTTCAATAAATCGCCGGTAGTAGCTTGCAAGTCCCAAGAAACTCCGGACTTCAGTAACTGTAGTGGGTATGCTCCACGCCATTATCTCCTTGACTTTAGCAGGATCCACTAATATCCCACCATTAGAAATGATATATCCAAGGAATGGCACCTTGTCAATCTAGAACTCGCATTTGCTATACTTGGCATAGAGTTGATTATCCCGTAGCTTTTGTAGCACCAATCTCAGATGTTCCTCGTGATCACTATCACTCTTAGAATAAATAAGAATATCGTCAATGAATACTACGACGAATCTGTCAAGATACTCCATGAACACTTTATACATCAGATTCATAAAATAGGCTGGTGCATTTGTTAGTCCAAATGACATAACTGTGAATTCATATAAACCATATCGGGTCAAGAAAGCCGTGTTGGGAATATCAGAAGGCCTAATATTCATTTGATGGTAACCTGATCGGAGATCAATCTTAGATAATACTCTAGCACCTCTCATCTGATCAAATAAATCTTCAATGCGGGGTAATGGATACTTGTTCTTCACAGTAACATCGTTAAGGGATCTATAATCCACACACATCCTTTGCGATCCATCTTTCTTCTGTGCAAACAGAACTGGCGCTCCCCAAGGTGAGGAACTCGGATGAATGTACCCAGCCTCCTGTAACTCTGTTAACTGCTTCTTAAGTTCTTGCAACTCTTCTACAGATATCCTATATGGCCGTTTAGAAATAGGAGCAGTCCCAGGTAGGAGATCAATGACATACTCAACTTCCCTATCTGGTGGCTTCCCTGGTAACTCCTCTGGAAAGACATCTGGAAAATCCCTAACCACACGGATGTTGTCACCAACAAACTTCCCATCTATTAAGAATGTCACACATCTGGTAGAGGTAGTTACTGCAATTTCAACTTGAAATCTTTCTCCTTTAGGGCTGGTGAGTTCTATAGTACCCCTACCACATTGTATAATGGCCTTTGCCTTTCTTAACCATGACATACCAAGGATCAGATCTATACTACTTTCCTCTAATACTATAGGGGTAGCCCAGAATTCTCTTCCCATAATTGTCAATGTCAATCTATGTGTCATATAATTTGCCTCAACAGGCCCTTTAGGTGTAATTACTATCATTGGTGTTTTCATATTTTGCAGTGGTAACTCATTTGTGTTGGCATATCGAGTAGACATAAATGAATGTGTAGCACCATGTAATACCCAGAATGTATACCGTGAAACTATATCGGATATCCTTATTTTATGTGTCATATTTGCATCATAAGAAGAGCATACATAGGTAGAGAGATGAATTAAAACAAAGGATAAAAAAATATACATCATGTTGGAATTATATGTTTGTGCGTTAAATAAAATAATAAGGTAATAATAATAAGATAATAATTTTTAGAACTGGAATTAAACCCTAAATTTAAAATTAGGGATTTTGAAAATGAGAAGAAGAGTAATGATATAAAAATATACATATATATAATTATGTTTCCAAAGATTGTATCCTAAATTCCACAATATTAATTGAGAATAAATTAGGCACAAGTTTGAATTCAAATTCGAAATTCAAATTGAATTGGGAATAGAGAAAGGGAAGTGGAAAATAAAATGGAAAAAAGATAAACATACCTAACTGGGCTTGGGACTAGAATTCAGCCCATTAGTTCCCCCCCCCCCCGCGCAGCCCAGTCTTACTCACACCACACAACACTGATGTGTGGACCCTGCGGGCAGGTCTCTACGCGCGCGCGCGTTTCACCTCGCTTACATGTGGGTCCTCTCTGCGCGCGCCGTGCAGTGTGGGCTAGCGCCGACAACCTGGGTCCGCTTTCAAGTCGGCCACCGCTGTGTGTGCTCCTCGCGTCTCGCTTACGGGTGGGGCCCCCACGTCATCCCTAACAGACCGCCTGCACCGCCCGGGATGGTTGCTCGTGGCCGCAGCAACCTCGACAACAGCCTCGTCCCGAGTCCGTGGCCTTGACCAGGGTTATAAGTGCTACGCGCCGCCCACCTCTGCTCTATCCTATCACAAGACCACCCCGTGCAACAAATCCGTGTGTGAAGTGCGCCGCCATTGGCGACCGAAAACAACCAACGCCGCAATCGTGCCTTCCTCTACGATTTCTTGACGGTAATCCCCTCCCTCGCTTGTGGAACCCTCTTTGATCGATAGAAGTTCACACAACGCCGTAGTCAAACTGTAGAACCTTAGTAATCGCTTGCCGGAGTATCTGTCTCTGCCGTGAACTTAGATGTGTCGTGGGCCAGGTGTCTGTGCTGTGTCGCGGCTGGAATTGAGGGGCGACATGTGTTCGGGCCATTGTGAATCTCACGTGAGTCGAGTGAATTTGGGATTGGAGACTTGGGTCGGCCGGAATTGTGCGTACTCCGGTGAACCACCGCCGGGGAGCAGCGTCGGGTATGTGCTGGTTGAGCTGGAATGGGGCGATGGTGCGTTGGCCATCGATCTTGCGCTGAACGACTCAGATTAGATGCCCTCGGTAACCCTTCGCGTGATTGGTTCGTGACCGTCGGACGGTAGATCGATGACCAGCGATGGTTCTAGATCTCTTTAAATTGGGAGCGTCGATCTCGGATCGGTCGATGCTTGTTGCGTACCGGTTCAAATAATGGAGATCAAATCTGGACCTTTCGTTTCTAATCGGACGGTTGTAGACTCGAGATACCCCTTCGACCGCAAGTTTTATAAAAGAACCCCTCCGTTATTTAAGTATCAACCCGCCATCCCACTCCACTGTGCGCTGGGTCTCTGGTTTCTTGCACCGGGGACCCTGCTCTTTCTGGTATTTGAGGCGTAGTCCAGGAACTTGGGAAATCAGGGAAAAGATATAGAAAATGAGTTTTTAATGTGAAAACAATTCATAGAATTTGTATAATTCATAGAAAATGCATACAAACTCCAAATTGGTCCATTCTAGTTCCTAAATTTTTGTAATATTATTATCTAGCCATTAGTGCCTCTGTTTTGACATGAAAGTCAATTTAAAATTTATCTATCACTTAATCTTGTATTAAATACATAAAACCTTGAAAATTCATATCTTAAAATATATAACTCCAAATTTAATGATTCCAGTTCCTAAGATCTCATTTTAATGCCTAGATTATTATTGTGTATTTTAATTACATGTTTGGTGTGATGTTAATTTTTGCTATACTATGTATGTATTGTATTGATGCGAGTAGACAAGCAAGCTACAGAGGATTCTGGGGTTCAGCTGGTATAGACTGCTGAGCAGGAGCTCGTTGAAGGCAAGTTGTGCCCTTGATCACTTCTTTTACCCATTCATGTTTTTATTAATCATAATGATCTGCATATGTTAATTTTGCTGGGACCCAATAGGATACCCTAGATTTTGACTATCTTTATACCTTGTTTCACCACTGGTTTTACTACTAAACTTTTGGGTAGTACATGCTATTGCTTTATGTGGATTTGGGTATAGAGATATTTACTACTCATGATTACACTTGTTATTATCTGTTCATTATTTTCTGTTTATGATAAGATCATTATGTTAATGGGAACATGGAGAACCACCCGGGAAAACGGTGCTACCACAAGGGTTTAATGGGACGCCCTTGGCTGATTAACTAGGAAAGCTAGTGGATGGCTACCTTACCCGAAAGGGGCAAGGGCAGTAGGGGAGTGGTCAGTGTAGGGAGGTCCTTGGGTTGATTTTGCTGCGATGGCGGTCAGGCGAGGGATTCCTGCACTGGAGCTTCCTATAAACTGTAGCGGGTAGTCTGAAGCTAGTGGAACTTTGTAAAGGCCTCGTAGTGGTATCCTACCTCGCTTCCTTGGTAGAGGTGTATAGGGTCTGATCAACTCCGTGGCAAATGGGTAACATGACTTGTGGGTAAAGATGTGCAACCTCTGCAGAGTGTAAAACTGGTATACTAGCGGTGTCACGGTCATGAGTGGCTCAGACACTCACATGATTAATATATGGAACTTAAACTTAATTTGTCATTTCATTGCATTTGGGAATTATTTTACTATTACTTTTACTTATTATTTCTAAGGTTTGGTATTTACTTACACTTAGTAACTGCTAATAAAATTTTTACCAAATTATAAAAGCAATGCTCAGCTTCAGCCTTTATTTCATTGATCAGCCTTACACTTCATGAACTCCCACCTTTGGTGAGTTTATGCCACCTTATTCCCCACGACTTGTTGAGCTATGATCTTATGTGAGCTCACTCTTGCTGTCTCACACCCCCCACAGGAGAAGGACAGGTGGTCGAAGAGGAGCCGCCTAATACTGAGGCTTTCGACTTGATCTAGGTGGTGTCTCCCAGTCAGCTTTCTGGCGCCAAGGATAAATTTTAGTTCCTGTGACATTCATAATTTATTTTTGTAAGACTTCCGCTATGTAATAATTACTCTGATTTTATTGTGACATTTATCTCTATACACTCTGTTATTATATATGTTGTCTTCTTTGGCGCATGTATGAGATGCACCCGGCTTTGTTCCTTAAAACCGGGTGTGACAGAAGTGGCATCAGAGCAAATGTTGACTGTAGGACGAAACCTAGATAGAAATGGACAAAACCCTTACGTACTTACCTTATTCTAAATCCTTCTATACTTACCTTACTCTGATTCTTTCTACACTTATCTTGATCCTGTCTCACCTTCTACTGTTCTACTCTGATCATTCTTACCTTTTCTACTCTAAGACAAGATGGATTTCACACCTTGGAATCCTGCCCCTATGACATTTTTAAGAGATAGGAGGCCTAAGACCAAACTAAAACTATTTTCTTCTATATTTAAAAAAATGTTGTTTGATTGTTCTGATGATAAATGTCTGATTTGCTTCTTTGATTGATTGAAATATTATATATGGATATCTTAGTATGTACCACTATAAGGTAATGAATTAGCTATGATAGATAAAACATTAAACTGCTTAGCTAATAAATCCCCCAAAGTAACATGACTTGTAATTACTGCCTTGTCTACTATTCTCTTACCATATGTATCTAACTCAGATGGTCAATACCAGGCGGGGTGGTGGAATTGATTTGCCTCCTAATCGGCACACTTGGTGGATATATAGACAACCTCAGCCACAGCCAGCAGAGATGAATCCTCCTAATCCTCTACCAGGCGGAGTTGACCCACTGATTGCAGCTCAGATGAGGATGATGCAGCAAATGGCGGACAATATGGCTAATATGCGTGCTCAGATGCAGCAAGAACGTCAGGAGATGCATCAAGAAAGAGAAGAGATACGCCAGGAGTTGCGCCAGGAGAGAGAAGAGATACGCTAGGAGAGAAGGGCGCAACAACAGCAATAGCAGCAACAGCAACAAGTACCATTGCCTCCACCACCACCACCAGTTCCACCCCGTGATAAGCATCGGGAAATTATGAGCCATAAGCCACTGACCTTCGCCAGCTCGCCAGATCCACTAGATGCAGATGATTGGCTGAAAGCAATTGAGAAGATGATCAACATTTCCCAATCCTCAGACAGGGAGAAAGTTCTTTATGCCTCAGGTCGTCTGACTGGTCCTGCTGCTGACTGGTGGGATTCTTATACTGTTGCCCATGATGCTGCTGACACTATCACTTGGGTAGAGTTCAGTACACAGTTCAGAAACTACCACATTCCAGCTGGTTTGATAAAGATCAAGAAGGAGTTTCTGTCATTGAAGCAAGGCAACATGTCAGTCAGTGAGTACAGAGATAAATTTATTCAGATGTCGAGATATGCTCTGGAGGAGGTTGCTGAGGATGAAAGAAAGCAGGAGCATTTCATTGAAGGACTTAATGGACCCCTACAGTATGCACTGGTGGCACACACATTTCCATCATTTCAGAGGCTGCTGGATAAGGCTCTTGCTATTGAACACAAGCGTGTTCAACTGGGTGATTTGAAGAGGAAGGCTATCTCACAGGGACAGGGTAGCAGCAGTGTTCGTCCCTGCTATGTTTCGCCACAGGGTACACCTACTCATCCAGGAGGGGGACCCCGCCCAGTTCAGTATGCTTCACAGGGGTCTCCACGGACACCTCCCACTCGTCAGGCTACTCCCACTGGCACCCTGACGAGGCCTACAGGACAGAAGACCGGCCCTACATGCTTCAAGTGCAGTCAGATTGGGCACTATGCTAATGCTTGTCCGATGGGAAATTCTGGTACACCAGCTAAGAACAAGCAACAGACTCCTGGCAAGGGATATTCTATAGCCAGGGTGAATCAAGTCAGCGTTGACGCTACTCCGGATGGTGCGGACATCGTACTTGGTATGTTTTACGTTAATGCAATTCCTGCAAACATATTATTTGATTCTGGTGCTACACATTCTTTCATGTCTGCTCGTTATGCCAACACAAATGAGATACCACTGCTAAACATGAGAAAACCAATGATAGTAATCACACCTAAAGGGCCTATTGAGGCAAATCAAATGACACGTAGATTGACATTAACAATTATGGGGAGAGAATTTGGAGCTACTGCTATAATATTAGAGGCAAGCATCATAGATCTGATTTTTGGTATGTCATGGTTAAGAAAGGCAAAGGCCATTATAGCGTGTGGTAGAGGTACCGTAGAACTCACTACCCCTAAAGGAGAAAGATTTCAAGTTAATATTGCAGTAACCACCTCATCCAAACGTGCAATGTTCTTTATGTTAGAAATATGCCGTAGAGATTTCATAGAGATGAGCATATTTCTTTGTATCCATGATATATATATTGCTTAATTGAATATCCATGGAAGGCACCTTGTATTGATTAGCAATTATGTGAATTGTTTGTGAGATTCTTTACTTATATGGATATTCTAAATGATGTCCCTAGTCAGAGTCGATGACTAGCACATGTATTAGTTGATGACTACATCTCACAAGTCATGAACATGGAGATGTTAAACTAATAATGTGGGCGCATGTATGACATGAGGCTGGACCGACCCAATGTGAGATATTGTAATATAGTTCTCTTTTTGCAACATGAATACTGTATCCTTAGACCTGAGATTGTCGCATGTTCTCAAGATGTGAATTGACTTACTTAGGGACTATCAAACGCTATTCCGTAACTGGGTAGTTATAAAGATAGTTTTGGGTTTGTCAGGAAGCATGCTATGAGGCATGGTCAGTCAAGATGGAATTTGTCCCTCTCTTTATGAGAGAGATATCTCTGGGCCCCTCGAGTGATTGGATCAAGAAATGCATGGCCGGGCTAGGGTTAAGAGTTAACCATTGAAAGGATTCCAATTCACAGTATCGAGAAAGAGAGGTCAGCTTAGAGCCAGACCAAATATCGTGAGACAAAGGGAACAACATGTACGTAATGTTGCAATGGTTCGTCTGATATGATCTTTACGTGCGCATAGGAGTTGACATGTCTTGCTAGAGGCCGCTGTCAATTATTGGGTCAAGTAAGAGTACTCGGGCTATGTCTATTTGTACGTGAACCTATAGGGTCACACACTTAAGGGGAAGGAAGCCTAACTCGGATTAGATCCGAAATTACACCGGGCTTTAGGGTTACAGATGGGCCTCGGTGTCAGAAGCCCACCATAACGCCTATATAATGAGGGGCGGGGGGGCGGTTAGGCTAACCCTAATTCGCCACTAGCAAACGAGTAGCCGCTCGCCTCTCGCCCTCGCCAAGCCACCGTCGCGAACCTAGCAGTTCGGTACGCGGCGCTTCCTCCCTGTACGTGTGGATACCTCGGAGGTGCTACATCTGGAGCACTAGGACAAACCGTGCGAGGACGTGAAGGACGCCGACGACTGCACGGCACTGCTCGACGCGTTCGTCTACATCGAGACGTCTTCCGCTGCTCTACGCGTCTAGTGGTAATTCTATGACCTATAACTGCAGTAGTTCTTGGTTTTATGGGGTTGAAAATTTTGTTTTGCGCTAGCGTAGCCTCCCCGTAATCCTTCAGTGGTATCGGAGCCAGGTTCTGCGTAGTTTTAGGTCTGGATCTAGGTTCATGAGATGGATCTACTTGATGCACGGTTTGATTAGATCAATTGGTTATAAAGGGTTGAAGTAGATTACATCGGATATGACTGAAGAGATTAGTTCGTCCTTCTCTGTTATGTGCGCGACTTGCCCCTACTAGCTGGAATCACCATCGGGGCTAACTGCGTACACAACCAGCAGATTGACGTACAGATCGACGTCATGAGTGTAATCTTCTTCGGGTCGAAAGTCTCGGATTTGGGTTGATTTGATCAACCGCATGAGATTTTTAGTGGAATTTCCATACATACGATGCATGGACCGCCGTGGCTATCTGCTGTAGTGGCGAACATATAGAAACGTGTTTGTCTAACCTGTTTTTGCAGGACATCTTGTGATCGGTATGGCTATTGTGTGTATATGATGCATATTAATGAATTATTCATGACCTGCGTGTCGTGACCAGGGCAATACGGCTGGAGCCACATGTATTGTCCAAATTTAATGTTATGAGCTGCATGTCAACATGTGATGATCCAAAGTGTATATGTAATTTGTTTACCAGCATACGTTAGATAGGTCTTGAAGGACTCATCACCTGAAGGATGGCATATCTATATCATGGAGATGGAGATCATCGTGATGGACAGATTATTGGAGATCGGGATCACCATGTGACAGCAAGCCATACCGAATCACAACAGTTGTGTGAATGCCATTCTTAATGTTCTACTTGTTCATATTGCATATATGTCCTTGCGTGCGATGATATAAGTAGGACGATCCCTCATTAATGTTTAAGCTTAAATGCCTCTCCAAACCTTGCACTATCATAAGTCTTGTACAATTGGTGGTGGGTCTATGAAATTAGGGTGCCACCAGTTTCCCTTGACTAGATAGTTTTGTATCGGATACGAACTGTAGAAAGGGTTGGTTAACTTAAACAAAGTCAGCTTAATGGTTAAGGACTTTGGGGCATAAGGTTGGGAGCCGAGACATAGAGATGTCACACAACAACAGAAGTCGTATATATGATATGATTAGCAAGGAGTTGCTTACCGATCTACCTTGTCTTCTAGCGGTGATGCTAAAGCTCACTAGTAGACTTGTTAGTTGTGGGTTCTGAATCACTAAGTATCAATCGAGGGATATTGATTTTAGTGGGAGTAGACTATTAAATGTTTAATATGATTTACTCTGTCATGGATATTTTTGTCTTAGTATTTTGCATTATTTTGTTGTAGATAAATGGCACCTAGCACACCAACATTTACTTTGCGATCAATTCTTGAAAAGGATAAGTTAAATGGAACAAACTATACGGATTGGATCCGTAACCTGAGAATTGTTCTCAGGGCTGAAAAAAGGAAGGCGTTCTAGACACCCCACTGCCAGAGGATCCTGGTGAAAATGCAACTGCTGCAGCTAAAACCGCTTACAAGAAAGCAATGGATGCTAATCTTGAAGTGAGTTGCCTAATGCTTGCTTGCATGGAGCCTGAGCTACAGATGCAGTTTGAGACAAACCATGAGGTGCACGATATGATCGTGGCGCTCAAGGATATGTTCCAGACTCAGGCTAGGACTGAAAGGTTCAATGTGTCCAAAGCCTTTATGGAATGCAAGCTGGCAGAAGGCACAGCAGTTGGGCCACACGTAATCAAAATGGTTGGTTACAGTCAGAGGTTAGAGAAGCTAGGCTTCCCTATAAGCCAAGAGTTGGCCACTGACTTCATTTTGGCATCTCTTCCGCCCAGCTATGGAAACTTCATTACGAACTACCATATGCATGGGGCGGAGAGGGGTCTCAATGAACTATGTGGCATGCTAAAAACAGCAGAGGGGGACATAAAGAAAAGCGCTGGCAGCAGCGGCCATGTGATGGCGGTCCAAAACAAACCCAACTTTAAGAAGGGTAAATCTCAAAAGAAGAAGGGCAAGGCAAAGGATACAGTATCCAAGCCAAATCAAAAGCCCAAGACTGGACCAGCTGCAGATGCAGAGTGCTTTTATTGCAAAGAACATGGTCACTGGAAAAGGAATTGCAAGCAGTACTTGGCCTCTATTAAGGATCGCGGCGGTAAGGGTACAGCCGCAGTAGGTACACTTGCTATTCACATTACAGAAATTTTTTTTGCTGATTCTTATATTAATTCTTGGGTATTTGATACCGGATCGGTTGCCCATATTTGCAATTCGATGCAGGGAATGATAAGAAGTAGAAGCGTGAAAAGAGGAGAAGTTGATTTCCGGTAGGCAATAATGCAAGAGTTGTTGCGTTGACCGTCGGGACGATGCAACTCCACCTCCCATCAGGATTTATTTTGGAGTTAAATAATTGTTATCTAGTTCCTAGTATGAGTCGAAACATTATGTCTCCTTCATGTTTGATGAAGGATGGTTATTCATTTGCGAGTGAAAACAATGGTTGTGTGATCTCTAAGAATGGCATGTTTGTGGCTTTTGCATCCATTATGAATGGGTTATTCATTTTAAATCTTGATGATGCACCTATCTGTAATATTAGTGCTAAAAGGCCTCGGCCTAATGATTTAAGTCCTACCTACATGTGGCACTGTCGTTTGGGTCATATAAGTGAGAATCGCATGAAGAAGCTTCATTCTGATGGGCTTTTAACTTCATTTGATTTTGAATCATACGAGACATGTGAAGCTTGCTTACTTGGTATGATGACCAAGGCGCCCTTCACGGGTTTACCGGAGAGGACATTAGATTTATTGGAACTCATACATACTGATGTGTGTGGACCATTGAGTACAACAGCTAGGGGAGGATTCCAATACTTCATAACCTTCACTGATGATTTTAGTAGATATGGGTATGTCTACTTAATGAAACACAAGTCTGAATCCTTAGAAAAGTTCAAAGAGTTTCAAAATGAAGTAGAAAATCAGCGTGGCAAGAAAATTAAAGCACTGCGATCGGATTGTGGAGGTGAATATTTGAGTCATGAGTTTAGCAATCATCTAAGGAGTTCTGGAATTGTTCCACAGCTTACGCCGCCTGGAACGCCTCAGAGGAATGGCGTGTCTGAGCGACGTAATCGGACTTTATTGGATATGGTTCGATCAATGATGAGCCAGTCGGACCTACCTTTGTCGTTTTGGGGATACGCTCTAGAAACAACAGCTTTCACACTAAATAGGGTACCGTCTAAGTCCGTAGTTAAGACACCATATGAGATGTGAACTGGGAAGACTCCCAGTTTGTCTTTTCTAAAGATTTGGGGTTGTGAGGTTTACGTCAAGCGACTTCAGTCGGATAAACTCACTCCAAAATCGGACAAGTGCATGTTCGTGGGATATCCAAAGGAAACTTTAGGATATTACTTTTACCACCAGTCAGAGGGCAAAGTGTTTGTCGCCCGGAATGGTGTGTTCTTAGAGAAAGAGTTTCTCAAAAGAGATAAAAGTAAACAAAAGGTGTATCTTGAAGAAGTTCAGGATGAGCCAGTGGGACAAGATTCAACAAGTGATGCTAATGTAGCAGAACAAGTTGAGACGTCTATGGCAAGAGAATCACCACCACAACCACGAAGGTCAGCAAGGCTTCGCGAGGCACGAGGAGAAGTGCTATTGTTGGGCAATGGGGAAGTGTTGTTGTTAGACAACGACGAACCTGCAACATATGCAGAAGCGATGATGGACCCAGATTCCGAGAAATGGCAAGTCGCCATGAGATCCGAGATAGATTCCATGGGAGAAAATCAAGTTTGGAACTTGGTTGACCCGCCTGATGGTGTTAGACCCATAGAATGCAAGTGGATCTATAAGAAGAAGAAAGACATGGATGGAAATGTTCACATCTATAAGGCTCGACTTGTTGCAAAGGGTTTTCGACAAGTTCAAGGAGTTGACTATGACGAGACATTCTCGCCAGTAGCGATGCTTAAATCTATTCGGGTCATTCTAGCTATTGCCACATATTTCGATTATGAGATTTGGCAGATGGATGTCAAAACAGCTTTCCTTAATGGAAACCTAGATGAGGACGTGTATATGATACAACCCGAGGGTTTTGTCGATCCGATCAATGCTGGAAAGATATGCAAACTTCAGAAATCCATTTATGGGTTGAAGCAAGCATCTCGGAGTTGGAACATTCATTTTGATGAAGTGGTCAAAGGGCTTGGTTTTCATCAGAATGAAGAAGAAGCTTGTGTTTACAAGAAGGAAAGTGGGAGCGCTGTTGTATTTCTGATCTTGTATGTGGATGACATATTATTGATTGGGAATGACATTCCTATGCTGGAGTCCGTCAAGGCTTCACTGAAAAAGAGTTTTTCTATGAAGGACTTAGGGGAAGCAGCATATATTTTGGGCATAAGGATCTATAGAGATAGGTCGAAGAGGCTTATAGGATTAAGTCAAGATACGTACATTGACAAGGTTTTGAAACGGTTCAACATGGAACAGTCCAAGAAAGGGTTCTTACCTATGTCACATGGTATACACCTTAGCCAGATGCAATGTCCTGCGACGGCTAATGAGCGGGAGCGCATGAGTAAGTTAACATACGCCTCAGCAATTGGATCAATCATGTATGCCATGATAAGTACACGCCCAGATGTTTCATACGCTATAAGTGCTACGAGTAGGTACCAGGCTGATCCAGGTGAGGGTCACTGCACAGCGATAAAAGGCATTCTTAAGTACTTAAGAAGGACTAAAGATATGTTCCTGGTATATGGGGGTAAGGAGGAGCTCGTTGTAACTGGTTACACCGATGCTAGCTTCCAAACTGACCCAGACGAGTTAAAATCGCAATCAGGTTTTGTGTTCACAATAAATGGTGGTGCTGTTAGTTGGAAGAGTTCCAAACAGGAGACTGTGACTGATTCTACAACAGAAGCCGAGTACATTGCAGCTTCTGAATCTGTGAAGGAAGGTGTTTGGATAAGGAAGTTCCTCATCGAGCTTGGTGTGTTTCCTAATGCATCTAGTTCATTGAACCTCTACTGTGACAACAATGGGGCTATTGTGCAAGCTAAGGAGCCAAGGAACCACCAGAAAAGCAAACACGTACTGCGGAAGTTTCACCTCATACGGGAATTCGTTAGGCGGGGTGAGATAAAGATATGCAAAATACATACGGATTTGAATGTTGCTGATCCTTTGACAAAACATCTTCCACAACGTAAGCATGAGGCACACATGAGATCTATGGGTATTAGATATCTTCTAGATTAACTCTAGTGCAAGTGGGAGACTGTTAGAAAATGCCCTAGAGATAATCATAGAGATGAGCATATTTCTTTGTATCCATGATATATATATTGCTTAATTGAATATCCATGGAAGGCACCTTGTATTGATTAGCAATTATGTGAATTGTTTGTGAGATTCTTTACTTATATGGTTATTCTAAATGATGTCCCTAGTCAGAGTCGATGACTAGCACATGTATTAGTTGATGACTACATCTCACAAGTCATGAACATGGAGATGTTAAACTAATAATGTGGGCGCATGTATGACATGAGGCTGGACCGACCCAACGTGAGATATTGTAATATAGTTCTCTTTTCGCAACATGAATACTGTATCCTTAGACCTGAGATTGTCGCATGTTCTCAAGATGTGAATTGACTTACTTAGGGACTATCAAACGCTATTCCGTAACTGGGTAGTTATAAAGGTAGTTTTGGGTTTGTCAGGAAGCATGCTGTGAGGCATGGTCAGTCAAGATGTTATTTGTCCCTCTCTTTGTGAGAGAGATATCTCTGGGCCCCTCGAGTGATTGGATCAAGAAATGCATGGCTGTGCTAGGGTTAAGAGTTAACCATTGAAAGGATTCCAATTCACAGTATCGAGAAAGAGAGGTCAGCTTAGAGCCAGACCAAATATCGTGAGACAAAGGGAACAACATGTACGTAATGTTGCAATGGTTCATCTGATATGATCTTTACGTGCGCATAGGAGTTGACATGTCTTGCTAGAGGTCACTGTCAATTATTGGGCCAAGTAAGAGTACTCGGGCTATGTCTATTTGTACGTGAACCTATAGGGTCACACACTTAAGGGGAAGGAAGCCTAACTCGGATTAGATCCAAAATTAGACTGGGCTTTAGGGTTACTGATGGGCCTCGGTGTCAGAAGCCCACCATAATGCCTATATAATGAGGGGCGGGGGTGCAGTTAGGCTAACCCTAATTCGCCACCAGCAAACGAGTAGCCGCTCGCCTCTCGCCCTCACCAAGCCGCCGTCGCGAACCTAGCAGTTCGGTACGTGGCGCTTCCTCCCTGTACGTGTGGATACCTCGGAGGTGCTACATCTGGAGCACTAGGACGAACCGTGCGAGGACGTGAAGGACGCCGATGACTGCACGGCATTGCTCGACGCGTTCGTCTACATCGAGACGTCTTCCGCTGCTCTGCGTGTCTAGTGGTAATTCCATGACCTATAACCGCAGTAGTTCTTGGTTTTATGGGGTTGAAAATTTTGTTTTGCACTAGCGTAGCCTCCCCGTAATCCTTCACTTTATACTTGAGGAGTTTGTGGGTGACAACATCCGTGTGGTTAGAGATTTTCCAGATGTCTTTCCAGAGGAGTTACCAGGGATGCCACCAGATAGGGAAGTTGAGTTTGTCATTGATCTTCTACCTGGAACTACCCCTATTTCTAAACGGCCTTACAGGATGTCTGTAGAAGAGTTAAAGGAGCTGAAGAAGCAATTGACGGAGTTACAAGAGGCTGGTTACATTCGTCCGAGTTCCTCACCTTGGGGAGCACCGGTTCTATTTGTACAGAAGAAGGATGGATCCCAGAGGATGTGTGTGGACTATAGATCACTTAATGATGTTACAGTGAAGAACAAGTATCCGTTACCCCGCATTGAGGATTTGTTTGATCAGATGAGAGGTGCTAGGGTATTCTCGAAGATTGATCTCCGATCGGGTTACCATCAAATGAAGATTAGACCATCGGATATTCCGAAGACGGCTTTCTCAACTCGATATGGGTTATATGAGTTCAATGTTATGTCATTTGGATTGACCAATGCACCAGCTTATTTTATGAATTTGATGAATAAGGTGTTTATGGAGTATTTGGACAGATTCGTCGTGGTGTTCATCGACGATATTCTTATCTATTCTAGGAGTGAAAGTGATCATGAAGAACATCTAAGGTTGGTGCTACAGAAGCTACGAGATAATCAGCTCTATGCCAAGTTTAGTAAGTGTGAGTTTTGGATTGACAAGGTGCCATTCCTGGGACATATAATTTCTAATGGAGGAATAGCAGTGGATCCTGCTAAGGTCAAGGAGATAATGGAGTGGAGAGTACCCACTACAGTTACTGAGATTCGGAGTTTCCTAGGGCTTGCAGGATATTATCGGAGATTTATTGAAGGGTTCTCTAAAATTGCCAAGCCTATGACCTCGCTGCTAGAGAAAGGAAGAGAATTTAAGTGGGATGAGAAATGCCAAAAAAGCTTTGAACAATTAAAGGGGAGATTGATGTCTCCACTGGTGTTGGTTATGCCAGATCTACAGAAAGGATTTGACATTTATTGTGATGCATGTGGACAAGGATTGGGATGTGTACTCATGCAAGAAGGACATGTGATCGCCTATGCGTCTCGTCAGTTGCAGAAACATGAATTGAACTACCCCACCCATGACTTGGAACTGGCAGCTGTTGTGCATGTGCTCAAGATTTGGAGACACTACATTATGGGAACTAAGTGTCAAGTGTACACGGATCATAAGAGTTTGAAGTACATATTCACTCAGAAGGATCTCAACCTTAGACAACGTCATTGGTTGGAGCTTATTAAGGATTATGATTTGGAGATTCACTACCACCCGAGCAAGGGGAATTTGGTTGCAGATGCCTTGAGTCAGAAAGAGCATGTTCACTCTGCTTTTGTTGTCCAGCTACCTGATGAATTAGCAAAAGACTTTGAGAGACTCAACTTGGGAATTGTTACAACACTGAAGGAGTTACCATCGAGTTGGAACCTACCTTGGAGCAAGAGATTCATAAAGGTCAGGTTGGTGATGCTAAAATTCAAGAGATTAAGGATCTGATTATGGAAGGTAGAGTTCCAGAATTCACGGAGGATGAGCAAGGTACTATATGGTTCAAGGATCGGATATGTGTTCCGGATATTGATAGCCTTCGTGAGACTATTTTAAAAGAAGCTCATGATTCTGATCACTCTATCCACCCTGATAGCACTAAGATGTATCAGGATTTGAAACAAAAGTATTAGTGGTATGGACTGAAAAGAGATGTTGCTGCTCATGTGGCTAAGTGTGATGTGTGTCAAAGAGTTAAGGCCGAACATCAAAGACCAACTAGACTATTGCACCCATTGAAGATACCCGAGTGGAAATGGGAAGAAATTGGTATGGATTTCATTGTTGGAGTACCTCGCACCCCAGCAGGATATGACTCTATTTGGGTGATTGTGGACAGATTGACAAAAGTGGCTCATTTCATACCTATGAGGACTAATTACACAGGAGCCAAATTAGCAGAATTATATATGACTCGGATAGTTTGTCTACATGGAGTGCCTAAGAAGATCGTGTTTGATCGAGGATCACAGTTTACTTCTCGATTTTGGAAGAAGTTGCATGAAAGCTTGGATACAAAGTTGAATTTTAGCTCAGCCTACCATCCCCAGACTGATGGACAGACAGAGAGGACTAATCAAGTGCAAGAATATATGTTAAGAGCTTGTGCTCTCAAGCATGGTGGCAGTTGGGAGAAGAGCTTACCCTATGCTGAGTTCTCTTATAATAATAGCTACCAGGACAGTTCGAAGATGTCACCATTTGAGGCTATGTATGGCAGAAAGTGCAGGACTCCAATGTATTGGGATCAAACCGGAGAAAGATAGTTCTTTGGGCCTGAGCTTATTCAAGAGGCAGAAGAACAAGTTCGAATGATAAGAGAAAATTTGAGAATTGCACAATCCAGGCAAAAGAGCTATGCTGATAATAGGAGAAGACTACTGGAGTTTAAGGAGGGTGATCATGTGTATCTGAAGGTGTCACCGATCCGGGGTATGAGAAGATTTAAAGTTAAAGGGAAGTTGTCCCCTCGCTTTATTGGACCCTTCCTTATCTTAAAGCGAGTGGGAGAAGTTGCATATCAACTAGAGTTACCCGATCATCTGTCAGATGTACATGATGTATTCCATGTGTCTCAGCTGAAGAAGTGTCACAGGGTACCTGAGGAGCAACTACCAATGGAAGATCTGAATGTTCAAGATGACCTGACTTATGTGGAGTATCCCATCAAGATTTTGGACACTTTGACTCGAGTTACAAGGAATAAGGTGATAAAGATGTGCAAAGTACAATGGAGTCACCACGGAGAAGATGAAGCTACTTAGGAGAGAGAAGAGCTTCGCATAGATTTTCCTCATCTTTTTCCTAGTCCTTCCTAAATCTCGAGGACGAGATTATTTTTAAGGGGGGTAGGATTTGTAATACCCAAAATGTATACCATGAAACTATATCGGATATCCTTATTTTATGTGCCATATTTGCATCATAAGAAGAGCATACATAGGTAGAGAGATGAATTAAAACAAAGGATAAAAAAAATATACATCATGTTGGAATTATATGTTTGTGCGTTAAATAAAATAATAAGGTAATAATAATAAGATAATAATTTTTAGAAGTGGAATTAAACCCTAAATTTAAAATTAGGGATTTTAAAAATGAGAAGAAGAGTAATGATATAAAAATACACATATATATAATTATGTTTCCAAAGATTGTATCCTAAATTCCACAATAATAATTGAGAATAAATTAGGCACAAGTTTGAATTCAAATTCGAAATTCAAATTGAATTGGGAATAGAGAAAGGGAAGTGGAAAATAAAATGGAAAAAAGATAAACATACCTAACTGGGCTTGGGACTGGAATTCAGCCCATTAGGTCCCCCCCCCCGCGCGGCCCAGTCTTACTCACACCACACAACACTGACATGTGGACCCCGCGAGCAGGTCTCTACACGCGCGCGTGTTTCACCTCGCTTACATGTGGGTCCTCTTTGCGCGCGCCGTGCAGTGTGGGCTAGCGCCGACAACCTGGGTCCGCTTGCAAGTCAGCCACCGCTGCGTGTGCTCCTCGCGTCTCGCTTATGGGTGGGGCCCCCACGTCATCCCTAACAGACCGCCCGCACCGGCCGGGATGGTTGCTCGTGGCCGTGGCATCCTCGGCAACAGCCTCGTCCCGAGTCCGTGGCCTTGACCAAGGTTATAAGTGCTACGCGCCGCCCTCCCCTGCTCTTTCCTATCACCAGACCACCCCGTGCGACAAATCTGTGTGTGAAGTGCGCTGCCATTGGCGACCGGAAACAACCAACGCCGCAATCGTGCCTTCCTCTACGATTTCTTGACGGTAATCCCCTCCCCTCGCTTGTGGAACCCTCTTTGACCGATAGAAGTTCACACAATGCCGTAGTCAAACCGTAGAACCTTAGTAATCGCTTGTCGGAGTATCTGTCTCCGCCGTAAACTTAGCTGTGCCATGGGCCAGGTGTCTGTGCTGTGTCACGGCTGGAATTGAGGGGCGACATGGGTTCGGGCCGTTGTGAATCTCACGTGGGTCGAGTGAATTTGGTATTGGGGACTTGGGTCGGCCGGAATTGCGCGTACTCCGGTGAACCACCGCCGGGGAGCAACGTCGGGTATGTGCTGGTTGAGCTAGATTGGGGCGATGGTGCGCTGGCCGTCGATCTTGCGCTGAACGACTCAGATTAGATGCCCTCAGTAACCCTTCGCGTGATTGGATCGTGACCGTCGGACGGTAGATCGATGACCAGCGATGGTTCTGGATCTCTTTAAATCGGGAGCGTCGATCTCGGATCGGACGATGCTTGTTGCGTACCGGTTCAAATAATGGAGATCAAATCTGGACCGTTCGTTTCTAATGGGACGGTTGTAGACTCGAGATACTCCTTCGGCCGCAAGTTTTGTAAAAGAACCCCTCCGTTACTTAAGTATCAACCCGCCATCCCACTCCACTGTGAGCTGGGACTTTGGTTTCTTGCGCCGGGGACCCTGCTCTTTCTGGTATTTGAGGCATAGTCCAGGAACTTGGGAAATCAGGGAAAAGATATAGAAAATGAGTTTTTAATGTGAAAACAATTCATAGAATTTGTATAATTCATAGAAAATGCATACGAACTCCAAATTGGTCCATTCCAGTTCCTAAATTTTTGTAATATTATTGTCTAGCCATTAGTGCCTCTGTTTTGACATGAAAGACAATTTAAAATTTATCTATCACTTAATCTTGTATTAAATACATAAAACCTTAGAAAATTCATATCTTAAAATATATAACTCCAAATTTAATGATTCCAGTTCCTAAGATCTCATTTTAATGCCTAGATTATTATTGTGTATTTTAATTACATGTTTGGTGTGATGTTAATTTTTGCTATACTATGTATGTATTGTATTGATGCGAGTAGACGAGCAAGCTACATAGGATTCTGGGGTTCAGCTGGTAGAGACTGCTGAGCAGGAGCTCGTTGAAGGCAAGTTGTGCCCTTGATCACTTCTTTTACCCATTCATGTTCTTATTAATCATAATGATATGCATAGGTTAATTTTGCTGGGACCCAATAGGATACCATAGATTTTGACTATTTTTATAACTTGTTTCACCACTTGTTTTACTACTAAACTTTTGGGTAGTACATGTTATTGCTTTATGTGGATTTGGGTATAGAGATATTTACTACTCATGATTACACTTGTTATTATCTGTTCATTATTTTCTGTTCATGATAAGATCATTATGTTAATGGGAACATGGAGAACCACCCGGGAAAACAGTGCTACCACAAGGGTTTAATGGGACGCCCTTGACTGATTAACTCGGAAAGCAAGTGGATGGCTACCTTACCCGAAAGGGGCAAGGGCAGTAGGGGAGTGGTCAGTGTAGGGAGGTCCTTGGGTTGATTTTGCTGCGATGGCGGTCAGGCGAGGGATTCCTGCACTGGAGCTTCCTATAAACTGTAGCGGGTAGTCTGAAGCTAGTGGAACTTTGTAAAGGCCTCGTAGTGGTACCCTGGCTCGCTTCCTTGGTAGAGGTGTATAGGGTCTGATAAACTCCATGGCAAATGGGTAACACGACTTGTGGGTAAAGATGCGCAACCTCTGTAGAGTGTAAAACTGGTATACTAGCCGTGCTCACGGTCATGAGCGGCTCGGACACTCACATGATTAATTTATGGAACTTAAACTTAATTTATCATTTCATTGCATTTGGGAATTATTTTACTATTACTTTTACTTATTATTTCTAAGGTTTGGTATTTACTTACACTTAGTAACTGCTAATAAAATTTTGACCAACTTATAAAAGCAATGCTCAGCTTCAGCCTTTATTTCATTGATCAGCCTTACACTTCATGAAATAATTACTCTGATTTTATTGTGACATTTATCTCTATACACTCTGTTATTATATATGTTGTCTTCTTTGGCGCATGTATGAGATGCACCCGTCTTTGTTCCTTAAAACTGGGTGTGACACAGCAGAATCAAGTAATATTGTTGCAGGAATTGCATACCAAGTGCAATGTTAGCTCCTTCTGCAGTAGCATCAGCGCTAACTTGATTAACCCTGGCAATAGTGAATCCCTTGCCAGATGCTGGAGTCTGTTGCTTGTTCTACACAGGTATAGTAGCACTCCTCTGCGGACAAACATTAGCATAATGACCAGTCTTACCACATTTATAGCATGTGGTACCAGCACTCTATCCTAAGAATTTTGCCAGGGTGCCAGTGGGGCAGCCTGACGAGTCGGTGGAGTCCTCTGAGGTGTGTGTTGAGCTGGGCGTTGGCCTCCTCCAGGGCGAACTGGTTTACCCTGAGGTGGAACATAGCAAGGACGAATGTTGTTACTTCCCTGACCCTGGGATATCGCCTTCCTCTTCAAATCTCCCAACTGAACACGCTTGTGTTCAATAGCTAGGGCCTTGTTAAGCAACCTCTGAAATGATGGAGAAGTGTGAGCCACTAGAGCATACTGCAGAGGCCCATTGAGTCCCTCGATGAAGTGTTCCAACTTCCTCTCATCTTTAGCCACTTCATCTGGAGCATATCTTGAGAGCTGAATGAATCTGTCGCGGTACTTGCTGATTGACATGCTTCCCTGCTTCAGCGACAGATATTCCATCTTCTTGATCTTCATCAGTCCAGCAAGAATATGATAGTTTCTGAACTGAGTAGCAAATTCCGCCCATGTGATTGTATCAGCAGCATCGTGGGCAGCAGTATAAGAATCCCACCAATCAGCAGCAGGACCAGTCAGACAACCAGAAGCATAGTGTAATACCCAAAAAGTGTAATAAGGAAATATAGTTGCTTTTCAAACATGTGGTTGCCTCCATTTGTTATCACATGTGAACAATCACATCAAAAGCCTTTAATTAACTAATGACACCCAAAAAATAATACATGCATCATGCTGGGTTTTGTTTGCTTGTGCATTTAATAATAAAAAAATTAATAAGGACACATGAATGATGAAGATTAAGGAATTTAATCTAAACTCAATCATAGTACTTGGAAATAAACTCTAAGAGAAAGAGCATAAAACTTACCTAATATATATATATATATATAAATATATGAATGTATCTTCACACTTAGTACTCTTAATTTACACCTTTAATCTGAGTACAAATTCACAACAAACATTTAAATTCAAATAGAGATTTAAATTGGGAAAAGAATGAGAATAGAAAAGAAAAGAGAAGACAAATGGCGCATGGGCCGATTGTCCCCACTCTAGCCCACCAACCAAAATCCTTCTGCGCGGCCCAGCAGAACACTGCGTGCGTGGGGCGCTGACATGAGGGGCCCGCTGTCCATACTCACACCGCATCGCGCGTTCCCGTGTATCGCTATCATGTGGGACCCTATCGTCAGCCGCGGTGTGCGCGCCCCGCAGCCCACATCCCTGTTTTCTATGAATCGCGCGCGCGCTCCTCTGTGTCACTGATGGTGGCCCCCGCATGTCGTATCCATCCTCACCCCCTTCGCGATCGCCTACCCACCTCCGCATACGCCGGCCGAATTTACCGGGTCCGCGCCGCGTATTCCGTTGGGGACCCAGGGCTATATGGGGGGAAGGGGAGAGAGGACCCGACCACTGTAATACTCAAAGTTGTATACCAAGAGTAATAGAGAGAGCTCCTCATTTTGTGTGTCTTATTTGCATCATAAAAAGAGCACCTATGTAATTGAGAGTGACTAAATGAAACAACTACTCTAAAATAAAGAAAAAGTGCATTTGTTGGAGTTTTATGTGTTTGTGCATTAAATAAAACCATGAGTATAAAAATAATAAGGTAATAATTATTTGAAGCTTGATTAAACCCTAAATTTGAAATTAGGGTTTTGAAAATAAGGAAAAGAGAGGAGATATGAAAATATAAATAAAATGTATCAATAAATATCTTCAGGCTTAGTATTTTTAATTGCAAAAATAGAGTTTATAAATGAAGATCCACAAAAGTTTGAATTAAATCAAATTGGGTTTGAAAATAAAGAAAATAGAAAGAAAAATGAAAAAGAAAAAGAATAAGAGCTTACCTGGACTTCGGCTGCGAAATTCGGCCCACCAAGGAAAGCCCTCCGCGCGGCCCATCTCCTACACGTGAGAGCGCCGACACCTGGGCCCTCCTTGCCAGCCTCTCCTTCCGCGCGTGCGTTCTCCTTCTCTCGCTGCGCTGCGGGACCCTTTCGTCAGCCGGGTGCTCACTCGCGTCGCGCATCGCTCACTGCCTCGTGGCCCCCACGTGTCAGAGTCGTCCCCAACGGCTTCGCCGCGCATGGCGCGCGCGCGCGGATACCGCGAGGTCGTTGAAGCATCCCGGCCGTGGCCACGTTCTTATAGGAGCGGGACCCGGTCCGTCTCCTTCCCCTCTTCATTCCGCACCTCATCCCTGCCCAGAAACACGCCGCCGCCACCACCAGAATCGCGTCCGCAGAGAGGAAGAAACCCGCCGCCGTTGACTCGCGTGTCCGCCGTCGTTTCGGGGACGCCGCGAGGTCTCGGCAACTCGTCGGGTGGTGTTGATCGTGTCCGTGCCGAATCGTGGCCTGGGGTGCTGCGGTGTCAGCCGGGATTTCTCGTCGGAGGTGGATTGGCGTCGCGGATCGACATCACGCCGTGGGCGGCGATCTGCGCTACATAATCACCGGTGAGTCCTAGACGTCCATGTTCGCCTATTCTTCCTCTTTCGATTGTGCCAAGTAATTGCCATCATACTTCGTTGTTCCGTGGGATTGCGTTTCTCCGGCGATGGTTCGCCGTGTGTCTTGGGCGGCGCCGCCGTCCCGAGCTGGAGATTGGGGGGAAACGCAGTGACCGTTAGATCTCTAATGTGCGGCTCGGATTAGATAGAAGATACCCTTTCGCGTTGAGTGATTCGGACCGTTCATTCGGATCGGACGGGTGGAAACGAATCTAGGTTAATAAAATCCTCCCCGTCACTTTTGCATCCAACGGATCTCATTGCGTACCGCTTCGAGATCATGTCGTTCTAATCCAGACCCTAGATCTGGGATCGGACGGCCAGAATACCACCGTACCCCTTCGGTCGGGTAAATTTGCTAAAGAGACCCCGCACTTCATAAGAATCAACCCGCCATCCACAATTCCTATTCCCTGTGTCTTGGAATCTTTCACACCGAGACCCCTGCATTTCTGTTTAATACACGCCCAGTCCAGAGAGTATTAAAAACAGAGAAATTAATATTAGAAATTCATTTTTAATACAAAAACAAATCTAGAAACTTGTAAAATGTATAGAAAATTCATTTTAGCTCCAAATTGGTCAATTCCAGTTCCTAAATTTTTGTAATAATATTGTCTACACATTAGTGCCTCTGTTTTGGCATGAAAGACTCATTTAAATTTATCTAATACTTAATCTTGTATTAAATACATAAAAGCTACAGAAATTCATAACTTGAAATATATAACTCCAAATTCAGTGATTCCAGTTCCTATGGTTTCATTTTAATGTGTAGGTTTTTACTGTATATTTTATTCATCTATTTGGTGTGATGTTGATTTTGGCTATACTATGTATGTATTGTGTTGATGCGAGTAGACGAGCAAGCCACTGTGGAAACTGAGGTTCAGCAAGTAGAGATAGCTGAGCAGGAGCTCATTACAGGCAAGTTGTGCCCTTGATCACTTATTTTTCCCAGCCATGTTCTTATTAATTTTAATGATCTGCATAGGTTAATTTTGATGGGATCCTTTATGTACCCCAGTTTTGACTACCTCTATACCTTGTTCACCCCTGGAATATTTTTGGGTAGTACTTGCTATTGCTTTATGTGGATTGGGTATGGAGATTCATTATTCATGATTATTCTGTTATTATCTTGTTATTATTATTGTTCATGTTAAGATCATTAAATTAATGGGAACATGGAGCGACCACCCGGGAAAACAGTGCTACCACAAGGGTTTAATGGGACGCCCTTGGCTGACTAATTAGGAAAGCTAGTGGAAGACTACCTTACCCGAAAGGGGCAAGGGCAGTAGGGGAGAGGTCAGTGTAGGGAGGTCCCTGGTTGATTTTGCTGCGATGGCGGTCAGCCAGGAACCCTGCACTGGATCTTCCTATAAACTGTAGCGGGTTTTCGGAAGCTAGTGGAACTTTGTAAAGGCCTCGTAGTGGATCCCTAGCCATTCACCTCGGTAGTGTCTAAGGGCCTTGCAAACCCAGGCGACATGGGATACACGACTTGTGGGTAAAGATGCGCAACCTCTGCAGAGTGTAAAACTAGTATACTAGCCGTGCTCACGGTCATGAGCGGCTCGGACCCTCACATGATTAACTATGGAACTTAAGTTTAATTTGACATTTGCATCGCATTTGGGAATTATTTTACTATTACTGTTCTTTATTATTATTAAGGTTTGGTATTTACTTACACTTAGTAATTGCTAATAAAATTTTGACCAACTTATAAAAGCAATGCTCAGCCTCAGCCTTTATTTTATTGATCAGCCTTACACTTCATGAACTCCCACCTTTGGTGAGTTCATGCCACATTATTCCCCACGACTTGTTGAGCTATGAACGTATGTGAGCTCACTCTTGCTGTCTCACACCCCCCCCACAGGAGAAGAACAGGTGGTTGAAGAGGAGCCGCCTAACACTGAGGAGTTCGATCTGATCTAGGTGGCGTTTCTCAATCGACATTGGCGCCGACGATCCTTAGTTCGTTTTATCTTTATTATTTTATTTTGTAATAAGACTTCCGCTATGTAATAAGTACTCTGATGTTTTATGACATTTATCTCTATACACTCTGTTATTATATATGTTGTCTTCTTGGCGCATGTATGAGATGCACCCGGCTTTGTTCTTTAAAACCGGGTGTTACAGAAGTGGTATCAGAGGAAATGTTGACTGTAGGACGAAACCTAGATAGACTGGACAAACCCTTACCTACTTATCTCATTCTGATTAATTCTACACTCACCTTACTCTGATTCTTTCTACACTTATCTTAATCCTGTCTCACCTTCTACTGTTCTACTCTGATCATTCTTACCTTTTCTACTCTGAGACAAGATGGATTTCAAACCTTGGAATCCCTACCCCTATGACATTTTTAAGAGATAGGAAGCCTAAGACAAAATTAAAACTATTTTCTCTATTAAAAATATTGGTTGATTGTTCTGATGATCAATGCCTGATTTGCTTCTTTGATTGATTGGAATAGTATAGATGGACATTTTAGCATGTACCACTATAAGGTATTGAATTAGCGATAGTAGGTGAAATATTAATCTGCTTAGCTAATAAATCCCCCAAAGTGACATGATTGTAATTACTGCCTTGTCTACTGCTCTTTCTTACCATATGTATCTAACTCAGATGGTCAATACCAGGAGGGGTGGTGGAATTGATTTGCCTCCTAACCAACACACTCGAAGGATACATAGACAACCTCAGCCACAGCCTGCAGAGATGAATCCTCCTAATCCTCCACCAGGCGGAGTTGACCCACTGGTTGCTGCTCAGATGGCGGTGATGCAGCAAATGGCGGACACTATGGCTGACATGCGTGCTCAGATGCAGCAAGAACGCCAAGAGATGCGTCAGGAAAGAGAAGACATACGCCAGGAGTTGCGCCAGGAGAGAGATGAGATACGCCAAGAAAGGAGGGCGCAACAACAGCAGCTGCAACAACAAATGCAACAGCAACAACAGCAACAAGTACCACTGCCTCCACCGCCACCACCAGTTCCACCTCGTGATAAGCACCGAGAGTTTATGAGTCACAAGCCACCAACCTTCGCCAGCTCGCCAGATCCACTTGATGCAGATGATTGGCTGAAAGCAATTGAGAAGATGCTCAACATTGCACAATGCACTGACCGGGAGAAGGTTTTATATGCTTCTGGACGTCTGACTGGTCCTGCTGCTGACTGGTGGGATTCTTATACTGCTGCCCATGATGCTGCGGATACTATTACTTGGGCAGAGTTCAGTACACAGTTCAGGAACTACCATATTCCAGCTGGGATGATAAAGATTAAGAAGAAGGAATTTCTGTCGCTGAAGCAAGGAAGTATGTCAGTCAGCGAGTACCGCGACAAGTTTATTCAGTTATCCAGATATGCCCCTGAAGAAGTTGCTGAAGACGAGAGGAAGCAGGAGCATTTCATTGAAGGACTTAATGGACCACTGCAGTATGCTCTAGTGGCACACACATTTCCATCATTCCAGAGACTGTTGGATAAGGCTCTTGCTATTGAACACAAGCGTGTTCAACTGGGCGATTTGAAGAGGAAGACTATCTCACAGGGACAGGGTAGCAGCAGTGTTCGTCCTCGCTACAGTTCACCATAGGGTACACCGACTCGACCAGGAGGACCACGCCCAGTTCAGCAATCAGCATTGAGGACTCCACCTCCTCGACAGGCTACTCCCACTGGCACCCCGACGAAGTTTGCAGGACAGAGTCCGGGCACTCAATGTTTCAAGTGTGGGAAGATTGGTCATTATGCAAATGTCTGCCCACAGAGGATTGCTACTACTCCAGCTCAGAACAAGCAACAGACCCCTGGCAAGGGATATTCTATAGCCAGGGTGAATCAAGTCAGCATTGATGATACTCTCGATGGTGGGGACCTCGTAATTGGTATGTTTTATGTTAATGCAATTCCTGCAACAATATTATTTGATTCTGGTGCTACACATTCATTTATGTCTGCTCGTTATGCCAACACAAATGAAATACCACTGCTAAATATGAGAAAACCCCTGATAGTAATTACACCTAAAGGGCCTGTTGAGGCGAATCAAATGACACGTAGATTGACCTTGACCATTATGGGTAGAGAATTTGGAGCTACTGCTATAATATTAGAGTCAAGCAGTATAGATTTGATCCTTGGTATGTCATGGCTAAGAAAGGCAAAGGCCGTTATAGCATGTGGTAGAGGTACTATAGAGCTCACTACCACTAAAGGAGAAAGATTTCAAGTTAATATTGCAGTAACCTCCTCATCCATGCGTGCAATGTTCTTTATGCCTGAGGAGTTTGTTGGTGACAACATCCGGGTGGTTAGAGATTTTCCGGATGTCTTTCCAGAGGAGTTACCAGGGATGCCACCGGATAGAGAAGTCGAGTTTGTTATTGATCTCTTACCTGGAACCGCCCCTATTTCTAAACGGCCATATAGAATGTCCATAGAGGAGTTGAAGGAACTGAAGAAGCAGTTAACGGAGTTACAAGAGGCTGGTTACATTCGTCCGAGTTCCTCACCTTGGGGAGCAACGGTGTTATTTGTGCAGAAGAAGGATGGATCGCAACGGATGTGTGTGGATTATAGATCTCTTAATGACGTTACGGTGAAGAACAAGTATCCGTTGCCCCGTATTGAGGATTTATTTGATCAGATGCGAGGTGCAAGAGTATTTTCGAAGATTGATCTCCGATCCGGTTACCATCAGATGAGGATTAGACCATCGGATATTCCTAAGACGGCTTTCTCGACTCGATATGGATTATATGAGTTTACTGTTATGTCATTTGGATTAACCAATGCACCGGCTTATTTCATGAATTTGATGAACAAAGTGTTTATGGAGTATTTGGACAGATTCGTCGTGGTATTCATCGACGATATTCTTATCTATTCTAAGAACGAGAGTGATCATGAACAACATCTAAGGTTGGTGCTACAGAAGTTACGAGATAATCAACTCTACGCTAAGTTCAGCAAGTGCGAGTTTTGGATTGACAAGGTGCCATTCCTTGGTCATATTATTTCTAATGGAGGAATAGCAGTGGATCCTGCTAAAGTTAAGGAGATAATGGAGTGGAGAGTACCCACTACAGTTACTGAGATTCGGAGTTTCTTGGGACTCGCAGGATATTATCGGAGATTTATTGAAGGATTTTCTAAGATTGCTAAGCCCATGACCTCGCTTTTGGAGAAAGGGAGAGAATTCAAGTGGGATGAGAAATGCCAAGAAAGCTTTGATCAGTTGAAGGAGAGATTGATGTCACCTCCAGTATTGATTATGCCAGACCTACAGAAAGGATTTGATATCTATTGTGATGCATGTGGCCAAGGCTTAGGATATGTGCTCATGCAAGAAGGACATGTGATTGCTTATGCTTCTCGTCAGTTGCGGAGACATGAATTGAACTACCCCACACACGACTTGGAGCTGGCTGCCGTTGTGCATGCACTTAAGATTTGGAGACACTATATCATGGGAACTAAGTGCCAAGTATACACGGATCATAAGAGTTTGAAGTATATATTCACTCAGAAGGATCTCAACCTGAGGCAACGCCGTTGGTTGGAGCTCATTAAGGATTATGATTTGGAGATTCACTATCATCCAGGCAAGGCGAATTTGGTTGCAGATGCCTTGAGTCGGAAGGAGCATGTTCACTCCGCTTTCGTTGTCCAGCTACCTGATGAATTAGCAAAAGACTTTGAGAGGCTCAACCTGGGAATTGTTACACATACGGAAGGAGTGACTATTGAATTGGAACCTACCTTGGAGCAAGAAATTCGTAAAGGTCAGGTTGGTGATGCCAAAATCCAGGAGATCAAGGATCTGATAACAGAGGGTAGAGGCCCGGAATTCACAGAGGATGAGCAAGGCACGATATGGTTCAAGAATCGGATCTGTGTTCCCGATATTGATAGTCTTCGGGAAACCATATTGAAGGAGGCACATGATTCAGTTTATTCTATCCACCCTAGGAGCACTAAGATGTATCAAGATTTGAAGCAAAAGTATTGGTGGTATGGATTAAAGAGAGATGTGGCTGCACATGTGGCTATGTGCGATGTATGCCAAAGAGTTAAGGCTGAACACCAGAGGCCAGCCGGACTATTGCACCCACTGAAGATACCCGAGTGGAAATGGGAAGAAATTGGTATGGATTTCATTGTTGGATTACCCCACACGTCTGCTGGATATGATTCTATATGGGTGATTGTGGACAGGCTAACCAAGGTAGCCCACTTTATTCCAGTGAAGACCACTTATTCAGGAGCTAAGTTGGCAGAGTTGTACATGGCACGGATTGTATGCCTGCATGGTGTGCCAAAGAAGATTGTATCTGATCGAGGATCACAGTTTACCTCTCGATATTGGAAGAAGTTGCACGAGTCATTGGATACAAGATTGAATTTTAGTTCGGCTTACCATCCCTAGACTGATGGGCAGACTGAGAGGACCAACCAAGTGCTAGAGGATATGTTAAGAGCTTGTGCTCTTAAGCATGGTGGAAGTTGGGATAAGAGTCTACCGTATGCGGAGTTCTCTTATAATAATAGCTATCAGGCCAGTTTGAAGATGTCACCATTTGAGGCTTTGTATGGCAGAAAGTGCAGGACTCCCTTGTATTGGAATCAAACTGGTGAAAGGCGGTTGTTTGGACCTGAGATTATACAAGAAGCAGAGGAACAAGTTCAGCAAATAAGGGAGAATTTGAGAACTGCACAATCCAGGCAGAAAAGCTATGCTGACACCCGGAGAAGACTACTTGAGTTTAAGGAGGGAGATTATGTTTATTTGAAGGTGTCACCACTCCGGGGTATGAGGAGATTCAAGGTCAAAGGAAAATTGTCCCCTCGCTTTATTGGACCCTTTTTAATCTTAAAGCGAGTGGGGGAGGTTGCATATCAATTGGAGTTACCGGATCATCTCGCGGATGTTCATGATGTCTTTCATGTATCTCAGCTGAAGAAATGCCTCAGGGTACCTGAGGAACAGTTACCAATGGAAGACCTTAGTGTTCAGGAAGATTTGACTTATGCTGAGTACCCCATCAAGATTCTGGATACTTTGACGCGAGTTACGAGGAATAAGGTTATAAAGATGTGCAAAGTTCAATGGAGTCACCACGGTGAAGACGAAGCAACTTGGGAAAGAGAAGAAGAGCTTCGTATAGATTTTCCCCACCTTTTCCTTAGATCTTCTTAAATCTCGAGGACGAGATTATTTTTAAGGGGGGTAGGATTTGTAATACTCAAAGTTGTATACCAAGAGTAATAGAGAGAGCTCCTCATTTTGTGTGTCTTATTTGCATCATAAAAAGAGCACCTATGTAATTGAGAGTGACTAAATGAAACAACTACTCTAAAATAAAGAAAAAGTGCATTTGTTGGAGTTTTATGTGTTTGTGCATTAAATAAAACCATGAGTATAAAAATAATAAGGTAATAATTATTTGAAGCTTGATTAAACCCTAAATTTGAAATTAGGGTTTTGAAAATAAGGAAAAGAGAGGAGATATGAAAATATAAATAAAATGTATCAATAAATATCTTCAGGCTTAGTATTTTTAATTGCAAAAATAGAGTTTATAAATGAAGATCCACAAAAGTTTGAATTAAATCAAATTGGGTTTGAAAATAAAGAAAATAGAAAGAAAAATGAAAAAGAAAAAGAATAAGAGCTTACCTGGACTTCGGCTGCGAAATTCGGCCCACCAAGGAAAGCCCTCCGCGCGGCCCATCTCCTACACGTGAGAGCGCCGACACCTGGGCCCTCCTTGCCAGCCTCTCCTTCCGCGCGTGCGTTCTCCTTCTCTCGCTGCGCTACGGGACCCTTTCGTCAGCCGGGTGCTCACTCGCGTCGCGCATCGCTCACTGCCTCGTGGCCCCCACGTGTCAGAGTCGTCCCCAACGGCTTCGCCGCGCATGGCGCGCGCGCGGATACCGCGAGGTCGTTGAAGCATCCCGGCCGTGGCCACGTTCTTATAGGAGCGGGACCCGGTCCGTCTCCTTCCCCTCTTCATTCCGCACCTCATCCCTGCCCAGAAACACGCCGCCGCCACCACCAGAATCGCGTCCGCAGAGAGGAAGAAACCCGTCGCCGTTGACTCGCGTGTCCGCCGTCGTTTCGGGGACGCCGCGAGGTCTCGGCAACTCGTCGGGTGGTGCTGATCGTGTCCATGCCGAATCGTGGCCTGGGGTGCTGCGGTGTCAGCCGGGATTTCTCGTCGGAGGTGGATCGGCGTCGCGGATCGACATCACGCCGTGGGCGGCGATCTGCGCTACATAATCACCGGTGAGTCCTGGACGTCCATGTTCGCCTATTCTTCCTCTTTCGATTGCGCCAAGTAATTGCCATCATACTTCGTTGTTCCGTGGGATTGCGTTTCTCCGGCGATGGTTCGCCGTGTGTCTTGGGCGGCGCCGCCGTCCCGAGCTGGAGATTGGGGGGAAATGCAGTGACCGTTAGATCTCTAATGTGCGGCTCGGATTAGATAGAAGATACCCTTTCGCGTTGAGTGATTCGGACCGTTCATTCGGATCGGACGGGTGGAAACGAATCTAGGTTAATAAAATCCTCCCCGTCACTTTTGCATCCAACGGATCTCATTGCGTACCGCTTCGAGATCGTGTCGTTCTAATCCAGACCCTAGATCTGGGATCGGACGGCCAGAATACCACCGTACCCCTTCGGTCGAGTAAATTTGCTAATGAGACCCCGCACTTCATAAGAATCAACCCGCCATCCACAATTCCTATTCCCTGTGTCTTGGAATCTTTCACACCGAGACCCCTGCATTTCTATTTAATACACGCCCAGTCCAGAGAGTATTAAAAACAGAGAAATTAATATTAGAAATTCATTTTTAATACAAAAACAAATCTAGAAACTTGTAAAATGTATAGAAAATTCATTTTAGCTCCAAATTGGTCCATTCCAGTTCCTAAATTTTTGTAATAATATTGTCTACGCATTAGTGCCTCTGTTTTGGCATGAAAGACTCATTTAAATTTATCTAATACTTAATCTTGTATTAAATACATAAAAGCTACAGAAATTCATAACTTGAAATATATAACTCCAAATTCAGTGATTCCAGTTCCTATGGTTTCATTTTAATGTGTAGGTTTTTACTGTATATTTTATTCATCTGTTTGGTGTGATGTTGATTTTGGCTATACTATGTATGTATTGTGTTGATGCGAGTAGACGAGCAAGCCACTGTGGAAACTGAGGTTCAGCAAGTAGAGATAGCTGAGCAGGAGCTCATTACAGGCAAGTTGTGCCCTTGATCACTTATTTTTCCCAGCCATGTTCTTATTAATTTTAATGATCTGCATAGGTTAATTTTGATGGGATCCTTTATGTACCCCAGTTTTGACTACCTCTATACCTTGTTCACCCCTGGAATATTTTTGGGTAGTATTTGCTATTGCTTTATGTGGATTGGGTATGGAGATTCATTATTCATGATTATTCTGTTATTATCTTGTTATTATTATTGTTCATGTTAAGATCATTAAATTAATGGGAACATGGAGCGACCACCCGGGAAAACAGTGCTACCACAAGGGTTTAATGGGACGCCCTTGGCTGACTAATTAGGAAAGCTAGTGGAAGACTACCTTACCCGAAAGGGGCAAGGGCAGTAGGGGAGAGGTCAGTGTAGGGAGGTCCCTGGTTGATTTTGCTGCGATGGCGGTCAGCCAGGAACCCTGCACTGGATCTTCCTATAAACTGTAGCGGGTTTTCGGAAGCTAGTGGAACTTTGTAAAGGCCTCATAGTGGATCCCTAGCCATTCACCTCGGTAGTGTCTAAGGGCCTTGCAAACCCAGGCGACATGGGATACACGACTTGTGGGTAAAGATGCGCAACCTCTGCAGAGTGTAAAACTAGTATACTAGCCGTGCTCACGGTCATGAGCGGCTCGGACCCTCACATGATTAACTATGGAACTTAAGTTTAATTTGACATTTGCATCGCATTTGGGAATTATTTTACTATTACTGTTCTTTATTATTATTAAGGTTTGGTATTTACTTACACTTAGTAATTGCTAATAAAATTTTGAGCAACTTATAAAAGCAATGCTCAGCCTCAGCCTTTATTTTATTGATCAGCCTTACACTTCATGAACTCCCACCTTTGGTGAGTTCATGCCACATTATTCCCCACGACTTGTTGAGCTATGAACGTATGTGAGCTCACTCTTGCTGTCTCACACCCCCCCCCCCACAGGAGAAGAACAGGTGGTTGAAGAGGAGCCGCCTAACACTGAGGAGTTCGATCTGATCTAGGTGGCGTTTCTCAGTCGACATTGGCGCCGACGATCCTTAGTTCGTTTTATCTTTATTATTTTATTTTGTAACAAGACTTCCGCTATGTAATAAGTACTCTGATGTTTTATGACATTTATCTCTATACACTCTGTTATTATATATGTTGTCTTCTTGGCGCATGTATGAGATGCACCCGGCTTTGTTCTTTAAAACCGGGTGTTACAACCACGTCGCAGAGACCCCCTCGTGCTCTCCCCTCGTTCACCACTTCTAGCCGCCAGCGGAGAGGTTGGAGTAGGGAGAGAGCCACCGCAGCTGATATTCGACCCCGTCACCTTAGAATCCTTGGAAGGGGGCCGTGAAGCTTCGCAGCATCACCAGGAAGATAGCCCTAGCAGAATCGGGCGGGTTTGATCACCGGGGCAGCTCCGAATTGCTAGCTGCCGTCGTTGCTTTGTCGCTGTCCCGCCATTCCTCCACAACTAGCGCACTACGCGACGATTACTCTGCTATGATGGCTCATTCAGATTCCTTATTGTTCTCGTAACAGGTAGAAGAGAGCGGGTTAGACGCTAGGACACTGGCGCTCCAGATTTGGACTTCACTGGCGAGGTTCGCCGTGAACTGTGGGCGGCGCCGCCGTGCGCTAGGTCAGGTTGGATGGGGAGACGCCTCTGCTGTTGATCTGATAGCGCACGGCCGAGATTAGAACCCCGCGTATCGTTTCGCATTGATTCGATCTGGTCCATCGATCCGGTTTGGACGGACAGGGTTAGATCTAGGATAATAAAATCCTCATCGTTAAAGTTGGATTCAACGGTTAGATTCATGTGCCAGTTCATTATAATTTGGATCTAATCTGGACCTTCAATGTTAAATCAGACGGTCGAGATCTCCGGATACCCCTTCGTGGGTGCGCTCTTTCATATGAACCCCTCGGTTTCCTTAAAATAAAACCTGCCGTCCACGGGTGCTGTGCTCTGTGTCTGCAGAGTTTTACTCCGAGCCCCCTGGACTTACCAGAATTGGAGGCCCAGTCCAGTGCCATGGTAAATTAAATAGATAAACTGAAAAATAGATTTTTAATATGAAAATAAATGCTAGGAATTGTATAATTCATAGAAAATTCATCTCTAGTCCAAATCAATCCATTCCACTTTCTAAAATTTTGTAATTTTATTCTGTACCACTTAGTGTCTCTGTTTTGTCATGACTACAGTAGAAAAATAATCTCTCACTTAATCCTATTTTAAGCACATAAAACCTTCGAAAGATCATAATTTAAAATCTATACCTCCAAAAATTATGATTCCTGTTCCTAGGAGTTTATTTTAATATGTAGATTATTATTATGTATTTTGTTTACATGTTTGGTGTGATGTTAATTTTCTCTATATACTATGCTTGTTTGTATTGTGGCGAGTAGAAGAGCCCGTGACTGAGGACCCTGGTGAGCAGCAGATAGAAGTAGCTGAGCAGGAGCTCATTGAAGGCAAGTTGTGCCCTTGACCACTTTTTACCCAATAATTTTCTTTAATATCATTTATTCATGCATAGGTTAATTTTGATGGGATCCGATAGGTCACCCTAGATTGTTTATCTCATTACCTTGTTTACCCCTGAATCACTTGGGTAGTTTGCTATTGGTTTACATGGTTTTGGGATAATCATTTATTTTATCTATGTTCCAATTCTTTTGTTATTCTATTTATGTTCATGTCAAGATCATTAATGTTAATTGGAACATAGAGCTTAACTTGAGAAACACGTGCCACCACAAGGGAGGAATGGGACCCCTTGGCTGACTAATTAGGAAAGCTAGTGGAAGACTACCTTACCCGAAAGGGGCAAGGGCAGTAGGGGAGTTCATGCAAGGAGGTTCTCGGGTTGATTTTGCTGCGATGGCGATCAGACGGGGGATTCTTGCAAGTGCTCTTCCCATAACTGTAGCTGGTTTTCAGAAGCTAGTGGAACTTTGTAAAGGCCTCGTATTGTTGCCCTACCTCGCCTCCTAGGTAGAGGTGTACGGGAGTCGCGACCCCTTGGCAGATGGGTAACATGACTTGTGGGTAAAGGGTACAACCTCTGCAGAGTGTAAAACTGGTATACTAGCCGAGCTCACGGTCATGAGCAGCTCAGGACTCTCTGATGATTAATTTATGGAACTTAAACTCAATTTTGTCTTTTGCATATGCATGGGATTATTTATTAATTTTGTTCTATTACTTTTATTTAAGGTTTGGTATTTACTTACATTTAGTAACTGCTAATAAAATTTTGACCAACTACTTAAAAGCAATGGTCAGCTTTAACCCCTGTCATTGATTAGCCTTACACATCACATGAACTCCCACCTTTGGTGAGTTCATGCCACTGGTTCCCCACAACTTGTTGAGCTATGATCATGTGTGAGCTCACCCTTGCTGTCTCACACCCCCCCACAGGAGAAGAACTAGTGGTTCAGGAGGAGCCACAAGGCGAGGAGTTTGATCTGATCTAGGTGGCGATTCCCCAGTTGACTTCTGGGCCAAGGGCGATCCTTAGTTCATTTTATATTTATTCTTTTATTTTGTAATAAGACTTCCGCTTTGTAATAATACTCTGATGTTATTGTGACATTTATCTCTATACACTCTGTTATTATATATGTTGTCTTCTTGGCGCATGTATGAGATGCACCTGGCTTTGTTCCTTAAAGTCGGGTGTGACAGAAGTGGTATCAGAGGAAATGTTGACTGTAGGACGAAACCTAGATAGAAATGGACAAACCCTTCACTACTTACCTTATTCTGATTCATTCTATACTTATCTCATCTTGGTCTTGTCGCACCTTCTGCTTTTATACTCTGATTAATCTTATCCTTTCTACTCTAAGACAAGATGGATTTCACACCTTGGAATCCTATGACTATGATCTTTTTAAGAGATAGGGAACCTAAAACAAAAAAATCAAAACTATTTTCTCTATTTAAAAATGTTGGTTGATTGTTCTGATGATAAATGTCTGATTTGCTTCTTTGATTGATTGAATTATTATAGATGGACATCTTAGCATGTACCACCATAAGTTATTGAGTTAGCTTTAGTAGGTAAAACATTAATCTACTTAGCTAATAAATCCCCAAAGTAACATGATTTGTAACTACCTGCCTTGTCTACTATTCTCTTACCATATGTATCTAACTCAGATGGTCAATACAAGGAGGGGTGGTGGAATTGATTTACCTCCCAGACGACACACTCGGAGGATATTTAGACAACCCCAACCACAACCGGCAGAGATGAATCCTCCTTGTTCTCCACCAGGCGGAGTTGACCCACTAGTTGTAGCTAAGATGAGGATGATGCAACAAATGGCGGACACTATGGCAGATATGCGTGCTCAGATGCAGCAAGAATGCCATGAGATGCATCAGGAACGAGAAGAGATACGCTAGTAGTTGAGCCAGGAGCGAGAAGAGATACGGCAGGAGAGAAGGGCGCAACAACAACTGCAATAGTAGCTGCAACAACAACAACAACAACAACAATAAGTACCATTGCCTCCACCACCACCACCAGTTCCACCCGAGATAAGCATAGGGAGTTCATGAGTCATAAGCCACTGACATTTGCAAGCTCTCCTGATCCACTGAACGCGGATGATTGGCTGAAGGCTGTAGAGAAGATGCTGAACATTGCTCAATGCACTGACCTGGAGAAGGTTTTATATGCTTCTGGACGTCTGACAGGTCCTGCTGCTGATTGGTGGGATTCATATACTGCTGCCCACGATGCTGCTGATACTATCACTTGGGCAGAGTTCAGTACACAGTTCAGGAACTATCATATACCAGCTGGATTAATGAAGATTAAGAAGAAGGAATTTCTATCATTGAAGCAAGGAAGCATGTCAGTTAGTGAGTATCGCGACAAGTTCATCCAGTTATCTAGATATGCCCCTGATGAAGTTGCTGAAGATGAGAGGAAGCATGAGCATTTTATTGAAGGACTTAATGGACCTCTACAGTATGCTCTGGTGGCACATACATTTCCATCATTTCAGAGACTGCTCGATAAGGCTCTAGCTATTGAACACAAGCGTGTTCAGCTAGGAGATTTGAAGAGGAAAGCTATATCTCAAGGACAAGGAAGCAGCAGTGTTCGTCCTCGCTACAGTTCACCCCAGGGTACACCAGTTCGCACTGGTGGAGGCCAGCACCCAGTTCAGCAATCACCTCAGAGGACTCCACTGCCTCATCAGGCTACCCCCACTGGCACCCCGATAAAGTTTTTAGGGCAGAGTGCAGGCACCACTTGTTTCAAGTGTGGGAAGACTAGTCATTATGCAAATGTCTGCCCACGCTACTACTCCAATTCAGAATAAGCAGCAGACTTCAGGATCTGGCAAGTGATTCTCTATTGCCAGAGTTAATCAAGTCAGCATTGATGCTACTCCTGATGGTGCCGACATAGTACTTGGTATGTTTTACGTAAATGCTATTCCTGCAACTATATTATTTGATTCGGGTGCTACACATTCATTTATGTCTGCTCGATATGCCAACACCAATGAGATACCACTGCTAAATATGAGAAAACCAATGATAGTAATTACACCTAAAAGGCCCGTTGAGGCAAATCAAATGACACGTAGATTGACAATAACAATTATGGGAAGAGAATTTGGAGCTACTGCTATAATATTAGAGACAAGCAGTATAGATCTAATCCTTGGTATGTCATGATTGAGAAAGGCAAAGGCCATTATAGCATGTGGTAGAGGTACTGTAGAACTCACCAGCCCTAAAGGAGAAAGATTTCAAGTTAATATTGCAGTAACCACCTCATCCAAACGTGCAATGTTCTTTATACCTAAGGAGTTTGTTGGCGACAACATCCGTATGGTTAGAGATTTTCTAGATGTCTTTCCAGTGGAGTTACCAGGGATGCCACCTAATAGAGAAGTTGAGTTTGTTATCGATCTCTTACCTGGGACTGCCCCTATATCTAAACGGTCATACAGGATGTCCGTAGAAGAGTTAAAGGAACTTAAGATGCAGTTAACTGAGTTACAAGAGGCTGGGTACATTCGTCCGAGTTCCTCACCTTGGGGAGCGCCGGTTCTGTTTGTACAGAAGAAGGATGGATCACAAAGGATGTGTGTGGATTATAGATCACTTAATGATGTTACTGTGAAGAACAAGTATCTGTTACCCTGTATTGAGGATTTATTTGATCAGATGATAGGTGCAAGGGTATTCTCAAAGATTGATCTCCGATCGGGTTACCATCAGATGAGGATTAGACCATCGGATATTCCCAAGACAACATTCTCGACTCGATATGGATTATATGAGTTCACTGTTATGTCGTTTGGATTAACCAATGCACCAGCTTATTTTATGAATTCGATGAATAAAGTGTTTATGGAGTATTTGGACAGATTCGTCGTAGTATTCATCGATGATATACTTATCTATTCCAAGAGTGATAGTGACCATGAGGAACATCTGAGATTGGTGCTACAGAAGCTAAGAGATAATCAACTCTACGCCAAGTTAAGCAAGTGCGAGTTTTGGATTTGGGAGGTGCCATTTCTTGGTCATATTATTTCTAATGGAGGAATATCAGTGGATCCTGCTAAGGTTAAGGAGATAATGGAGTGGAGAGTACCCACTACAGTTACTGAGATTCAGAGTTTCTTGGGACTAGCAGGATATTATCGAAGATTTATTGAAGGATTTTCTAAGATCGCTAAGCCTATGACCTCGCTTCTGGAGAAGGGAAAAGAGTTTAAGTGGGATGAGAAGTGCCAAGATAGCTTTGATCAATTGAAGAAGAGATTGATGTCACCACCAGTGTTGGTTATGCCAGACCTATAGAAAGGATTTGACATTTATTGTGATGCATGTGGCCAAGGCTTGGGATGTGTGCTCATGCAAGAAGGACATGTGATCGCCTACGCGTCTCGTCAGTTACGGAAACATGAATTGAACTACCCCACTCATGACTTAGAATTGGCAGCCATTGTGCATGCGCTTAAGATTTGGAGACATTACATTATGGGAACCAAGTGTCAAGTATACACGGATCATAAGAGTTTGAATTATATATTCACTCAGAAGGATCTCAACCTTAGGCAACGCCGTTGGTTGGAGCTTATTAAGGATTATGATTTGGAGATTCACTACCACCAGGGCAAGGCGAATTTGGTTGCAGATGCCTTGAGTCGGAAGGAACACGTTCATTCAGCTGTTGTTGCCCAGATACCCGATGATATTGTTGAGGATTTCAGGAGACTTAACCTGGGGATAGTTGCTCACACTGAAAGAGTTACAATTGATGTGGAACCTACTTTGGAGCAAGAGATCCACAAAGGACAAATTGGTGATGCTAAAATACAAGAGATTAAGGATATGATTACTGAAGGTCGAGGTCCGGAATTCATGGAAGATGAGCAAGGCACTATATGGTTCAAGGACAGGATATGTGTTCCTAATATTGAAAGCCTTCGTGAGACTATATTGAAGGAGGCCCATGACTCGGATTATTCTATTTATCCTGGTAGTACCAAGATGTATCAGGATTTGAAGCAAAAATATTGGTGGTATGGATTGAAGAGAGATGTGGCTGCACATGTGGCAATGTGCGATGTGTGTCAAAGAGTTAAGGCTGAACACCAGAGGCCAGCTGGACTGTTGCATCCACTAAAGATACCCGAGTGGAAGAGGGAAGAGATTGGTATGGATTTTATTACTGGATTGCCTCGCACCTAGAAAAGATATGATGCTATATGGGTGATTGTGGATATTAGATTGACTAAAGTGGCTCACTTCATTCCTGTTAAGACTACTTATAAAGGCTCACAGCTGGTAGAGTTGTATGTGGCCTAGATTGTGTGTCTACACGGAGTACCAAAGAAGATCATGTCTGATCGAGGTTCGCAGTTTACCTCAAGATTCTGGAGAAGCTTTCATGAGAATATGAATACGAGATTGAACTTCAGTACAGCTTATCACCCTCAAACTGATGGACAGACTAAAAGGACTAATCAAGTATTGGAAGATATGTTGAGAGCCTGTGCCCTTCAGCATGGAGGAAGTTGGGATAAAAGTCTACCTTATGCTGAGTTCTCTTATAATAATAGCTACCAGGCCAGTCTGAAGATGTCACCTTTTGAAGCTTTATATGGGAGGAAGTGCAGGACTCCTCTATATTGGGATCAGATTGGAGAAAGACAGTTCTTTGGGCCTGAACTGATTCAAGAAGCAGAAGAACAAGTCCGCATAATTCGAGAGAATTTGAGGGTAGCTCAAACTAGGCAAAAGAGCTATGCTGATAATAGAAGGAGACCACTGGAATTTGAGGAAGGAGATTATGTGTACCTCAAGGTGTCGCCACTTCGTGGAATGAGGAGATTCAAAGTTAAGGGCAAATTGTCCCCTCACTATATTGGACCATTCTTGATCTTTAGGCGAGTTGGGGAGATGGCATACCAACTTGAGCTACCTGCTAGCCTATCGGATGTGCATAACGTATTTCATGTGTCTCAACTTAAGAAGTGTCTCCGTGTTCCTGAGGAACAGTTACCAATGGAATAGCTCAGCGTTCAGGGTGATTTGACTTACACGGAGTATCCGATCAAGATTCTTGACACTTTGACTTGAGTTACAAGAAATAAGGTGATAAAGATGTGTAAAGTGCAATGGAGTCATCATGGCGAAGATGAAGCAACATGGGAAAGAGAAGAAGAGCTTCACATAGATTTTCCCCATCTTTTCCCTAGATCTTCTTTAATCTCGAGGACGAGATTATTTTTAAGGGGGGTAGGATTTGTAATACCCAAAAAGTGTAATAAGGAAATATAGTTGCTTTTCATACATGTGGTTGCCTCCATTTGTTATCACATGTGAACAATCACATCAAAAGCCTTTAATTAACTAATGACACCCAAAAACAAATAATACATGCATCATGCTGGGTTTTGTTTGCTTGTGCATTTAATAATAAAAAAATTAATAAGGACACATGAATGACGAAGATTAAGGAATTTAATCCAAACTCAATCATAGTACTTGGAAATAAACTCTAAGAGAAAGAGCATAAAACTTACCTAATATATATATATATGTATCTTCACACTTAGTACTCTTAATTTACACCTTTAATCTGAGTACAAATTCACAACAAACACTTGAATTCAAATAGAGATTTAAATTGGGAAAAGAATGAGAATAGAAAAGAAAAGAGAAGACAAATGGCACATGGGCCGATTGTCCCCACTCCAGCCCACCAACCAAAATCCTTCTGCGCGGCCCAGCAGAACACTACGTGCATGGGGCGCTGACTTGAGGGGCCCGCTATCTTTACTCAAACCACATCGCGCGTTCCCGTGTATCGCTGTCGTGTGGGATCCTATCGTTAGCCACGGTGTGCGCGCCCCGCAGCCCACATTCCTGTTTTCTGCGAATCGCGCGCGCTCCTCCTTGTCACTGACGGTGGCCCCGCATGTCATATCCATCCTCACCCCCTTTGTGACCACCTACCCACCTCCGCATCCGCCGGCCAAATTTACCGGGTCCGCGTCGCGTATTACGTTGGGGACCCAGGGCTATATGGGGGGAAGGGGAGAGAGGACTCGGCAGCGTCGCAGAGACCCCCTCGTGCTCTCCCCTCGTTCACCACTTCTAGCCGCCAGCGGAGAGGTCAGAGTAGGGAGAGAGTGTAACACCCACTTTGTAATTGCTAGATAAAACACCAATAGAGAAAACAATTCCTCTCCTTATGTGAGTTTGATGCATCATCATATGAGAACACCATGTCCAAGAACAATTAATAAAAAGATGTGCTACTAAATGGTTGCATCATGCTGGATATTTTATTTTTGTGTGCATTTTGTGACAAGAAAAATATTAAAGACCAAAAAGAAAATTTAAACCCTAAAAGAAATTCTTGAATCTAGAAAAGAGAAAGAAATGAATAATGTAAGGATTAAAATATGTAAATAAAGATACATTATTCCAACATTAGAGTGTGAATTTGTATCATGGACTCAAAACAGAAACTCACAATTCAAATTCAAATTTGGATTTAAAAGAGTTAAGGATAAAAGAAAACAGGAAATAAAATTAAAAAAAAGGAAAACATAGCAACTGGGCCGCAGACCACCTATTTGGCCCATTGGTGTTTTCCTCACGCGCGGCCCGGTTCTTTGCCGCACCCGCGCGTCGTCTTGAGTCGCTGTGAAGTCGGGCCCACATGCCAGCACCCTCTCTCCTGCGCGCAAGACTCTCACTTCCGCGTGGGCCCGTGCTGTCAGCGTTATCCGCGCGATCCTCACCGCCGCAACAGCCATGGCCGTGATGTGCGCTAGCTCGCGGGATTCGTGGAATCCGTTGGCCGTTAACTGCCCAACCTCACCAGCCATAAAACCCTGGGTTCCCGAGCCTTGCGCGCCGCTCACGACCGTGCCGAACCCTCGCCGCCACCACCAGAATTGCGTCCGCAGAGAGGAAGTGACCCGCCGTCGTTGACTCCGCCCTGTATCGCCGCCGGGCGGCCCGTGGGTGGCCGGTTGTGTTCGCCGGACCACGGGGAAACCATACGCGTGCTCGGACCGTGAAGATAGGCTTCTGCTCGGCGTGAATTGCTCACCGGACTTCTCATTCGCCGCAAATCCGCCTCGTCGTGTGGCCTGCATCTTCGGGGCTTCGATCACCGGTATGTGTGTGGTCATCCGTTTCCTGTAGGCGCTAGCATAGAGTAGGACCCTTTCGAGGGTCGAATTAGGGCGTAATGGACGCAATTGCCGCACGTCGGGGGCGGCGCCGCCGCGGGCTGTTCGCCGTCGTCTCGGGTGTTGGCTGAGGGAAGGTGATGGCGCCGTGGCCATGGATCCGAGAATGGGCGGCTGTGATTAAAACAGGGAGATACCCCTTCGCTAGACCGATCCGGGCCGTAGGATTCAATCGGAGGGCTGCAGTGAGATTCGGGTTCATAATATTTGTACCGTTGGATCTCGATCCAAGGGCACCGGTGGAATACCCATTCGAAGATAGTCAGATCTAATCCGGTTCGTCCGTTTCGGATCGGACGGTCCCAGGCGCCCCGTACCCCTTCGGCCGTAACTTTTGTTAAAGAACCCCCTGGAAACCAGAGAATCAACCCGCCGTCCATTTTTACTGTGCGCTGTGTCTCGGGCAACTTGTCCCGAGCCCCCTGGGTTTCTCTAGAATTGAGACCCAGTCCTGCACAGTTTTAAATTGATTAAATGATTAGGAAATTGGATTTTTAATACAAAAATAAATTCTAGAACTTGAATAAATCATATAAAATCCATTTTTAGTCCAAATTGATCCATTCCAGTTCCTAGAATTTTGTAATTTTATTCTCTAGCACTTAGTGTCTCTGTTTTGGCATAAAAACAGTAAGGAAATTTATTTATCACTTAATCCTATTTAAAGCACATAAAACCTTTGAAAATGCATAACTTAAAATCTATAACTCAGAAAATTTTGATTCCTGTTCCTAGGATTTTATTTTATTGAGTAGAATATTTCTGTGTATTTTGTTTATATGTTTGGTGTAATGTTAATTTCTCTATATGCACTGTGCTTGTTTGTATTGTGGCGAGTAGAAGAGCCCGTTGCTGAGGATCCTGGTGAGCAGCAGGTTGAAGTAGCTGAGCAGGAGCTCATTGAAGGCAAGTTGTGCCCTTGACCACTTTTTACCCAATAATGTTCTTTAATATCACATATCCATGCATAGGTTAATTCTGATGGGATCCAATAGGTCACCCTAGATTGTTTATCTCATTACCTTGTTTACCCCTGAATCACTTGGGTAGTCTGCTATTGCTTTATATGGTTTTGGGATAATCATTTATTACCTCTATGTTCCAATTCTTGTTGTTATTCTGTTTATGTTCATGTTGTTATCATTAATGTTAATTGGAACATAGAGCTTAACTTGAGAACCACGTGCCACCACAAGGGAGGAATGGGACCCCTTGGCTGACTAATTAGGAAAGCTAGTGGAAGACTACCTTACCCGAAAGGGGCAAGGGCAGTAGGGGAGAGGTCAGTGCAGGGAGGTCCCTGGTTGATTTTGCTGGGATGGCAGTCAGCCAGGAACCCTGTACTGGATCTTCCTATAAACTGTAGCGGGTTTTCGGAAGCTAGTGGAACTTTGTAAAGGCCTCGTAGTGTTGCCCTGCCGCGCTTCCTAGGTAGAGGTGTATGGGATTCATGACCCCTTGGCAGATGGGTAACATGACTTGTGGGTAAAGGGTACAACCTCTGCAGAGTGTAAAACTGGTATACTAGCCGAGCTCGCGGTCATGAGCAGCTCAGGACTCTCTGATGTTTAAATTATGGAACTTAAATTCAATTTTGTCATTTGCATTGCATGGGTTTGTTATTAATTTTGTTCTATTACTTTACTTATGGTTTGGTATTTACTTACACTTAGTAACTGCTAATAAAATTTTGACCAACTACTTAAAAGCAATGCTCAGCTTTAACCCCTGTCTTTGATTAAGCCTTACACATCACATGAACTCACACCTTTGTGAGTTTGTGTCCACTGGTTCCCCACAACTTGTTGAGCTATGATCATGTGTGAGCTCACCCTTGCTGTCTCACACCCCCCCCACAGGAGATGAACAGGTGGTTCAGGAGGAGCTGCCTAACACTGAGGAGTTCGATCTGATCTAGGTGGCGTTTCCCAGTCGACATTGGCGCCGACGATCCTTAGTTTGTTTTATCTTTATTATTTTATTTTGTAATAAGTCTTCCGCTATGTAATAAATACTCTGATGTTAATGACATTTATCTCTATACACTCTGTTATTATATATGTTGTCTTCTTGGCGCATGTATGAGATGCACCCGGCTTTGTTCCTTAAAACCGGGTGTTACAGAAGTGGTATCAAAGGAATGTTGACTGTAGGACGAGACCTAGATAGAAATGGACAACCCTTACCTACTTATCTCATTCTGATTCATTCTACACTTACCTCACTCTGATTCTTTCTACACTTATCTTGATCATGTCTCACCTTCTACTGTTCTACTCTGATCATTCTTACCTTTTCTACTCTAAGACAAGATGGATTTCACACCTTGGAATCCCTACCCTTATGATATTTCTAAGAGATAGGGAACCTAAGACAAAAATTAAAACTATTTTCTCTATTTAAAAATGTTGTTTGATTGTGCTGATGCTAAATGCCTGATTTGCTTCTTCGATTGATTGAATTACTATAGATGGACATCTCAGTATGTACCACCATAAGGTATTGAATTAGCTAGGATATGTAAAATATTAATCTGCTTAGCTAAAAAGTCCCCCAAAGTAACCTGATTTGTAAATACCTGCCTTGTCTACTATTTTCTTACCATATGTATCTAACTCAGATGGTCAATACCAGGCGGGGTGGTGGAATTGACTTGCCTCCTAACCAACACACTCGAAGACAACCTCAGCCACAACCTGCAGGGATGAATCCTCCTAATCCTCCACCAGGCGGAGTTGACCCACTGGTTGCTGCTCAGATGGCGGTGATGCAGCAAATGGCAGACACTATGGCTGACATGCGTGCTCAGATGCAACAAGAACGCCAGGAGATGCGTCAGGAAAGAGAGGATATACGACAGGAGTTGCGCCAGGAGCGAGATGAGATACGCCAGGAAAGGAGGGCGCAACAACAGCAGCTGCAACAGCAAATGCAACAACAGCAACAGCAGCAACAAGTACCACTGCCTCCACCACCACCACCAGTTCCACCCCGAGATAAGCATAGGGAGTTCATGAGCCATAAGCCACCCACATTTGCAAGCTCACCAGATCCACTTGATGCAGATGATTGGCTGAAAGCAATTGAGAAGATGCTGAATATTGCACAATGCACTGACCGGGAGAAGGTTTTATATGCTTCTGGACGTCTGATTGGTCCTGCTGCTGACTGGTGGGATTCTTATACTGCTGCCCACGATGCTGCTGATACTATTACCTGGGCAGAGTTCAGTACGCAGTTCAGGAACTACCATATTCCAGCTGGTATGATAAAGATTAAAAAGAAGGAATTTCTGTCGCTGAAGCAAGGGAGTATGTCAGTCAGCGAGTACCGCGACAAGTTTATTCAGTTATCCAGATATGCCCCTGAAGAAGTTGCTGAAGACGAGAGGAAGCAGGAGCATTTCATTGAAGGACTTAATGGACCCTTGCAGTATGCTCTGGTGGCACACACTTTTCCATCATTTCAGAGGCTGCTTGATAAGGCACTGGCTATTGAACACAAGCGTGTTCAGCTGGGAGATTTGAAGAGGAAGGCAATATCTCAAGGACAAGGAAGCAGCAGTGTTCGTCCTCGCTACAGTTCACCCCAGAGTACACCGACTCGACCCGGAGGACCACGCCCAGTTCAGCAATCACCACTGAGGACTCCACCTCCTCGACAGGCTACTCCTACTGGCACCCCGACAAAGTTTGCAGGACAGAGTCCGGGCACTCAATGTTTCAAGTGTGGGAAGATTGGTCATTATGCAAATGTCTGCCCACAGAGGATTGCTACTACTCCAGTTCAGAACAGGCAGCAAACTCCAGGAACTGGCAAGGGATATTCTATTGCCAAGGTTAATCAAGTCAGCGTTGATGCTACTCCGGATGGAGGGGACCTCGTAATTGGTATGTTTTATGTTAATGCAATTCCTGCAACCATATTATTTGATTCTGGTGCTACACATTCATTCATGTCTGCTCGTTATGCCAACACAAATGAAATACCACTGCTAAATATGAGAAAACCCCTGATAGTAATTACGCCTAAAGGGCCTGTTGAGGCGAATCAAATGACACGTAGATTGACATTAACCATTATGGGTAGAGAATTTGGAGCTACTGCTATAATATTGGAGTCAAGCAGTATAGATTTGATTCTTGGTATGTCATGGCTAAGAAAGGCAAAGGCCGTTATAGCATGTGGTAGAGGTACCGTAGAACTCACTACTACTAAAGGAGAAAGGTTTCAAGTTAACATTGCAGTAACCTCCTCATCCATGCGTGCAATGTTCTTTATGCCTGAGGAGTTTGTTGGTGACAATATCCGGGTGGTTAGAGATTTTCCGGATGTCTTTCCAGAGGAGTTACCAGGGATGCCACCTGATAGAGAAGTTGAGTTTGTTATTGACCTCTTACCTGGAACCGCCCCTATTTCTAAACGGCCATATAGGATGTCCGTAGAGGAATTGAAGGAACTTAAGAAGCAGTTAACTGAGTTACAAGAGGCTGGGTACATTCATCCGAGTTCCTCACCTTGGGGAGCACCGGTCTTGTTTGTACAGAAGAAGGATGGATCGCAGCGGATGTGTGTGGATTATAGATCTCTTAATGATGTTACGGTGAAGAACAAGTATCCGTTGCCCCGTATTGAGGATTTATTTGACCAAATGAGTGGTGCAAGAGTATTTTCGAAGATTGATCTCCGATCCGGTTATCATCAGATGAGGATTAGACCATCGGATATTCCCAAGACGGCTTTCTCGACTAGATATGGATTATATGAGTTCACAGTTATGTCGTTTGGATTGACTAACGCACCAGCCTACTTTATGAACTTAATGAACAAGGTGTTTATGGAGTATTTGGACAGATTCGTCGTGGTATTCATCGACGATATTCTTATTTATTCTCAGAGTGAAAGTGATCACGAGGAACATCTGAGGATGGTGCTACAGAAGCTACGAGATAATCAACTCTATGCTAAGTTCAGCAAGTGCGAGTTTTGGATTGGCGAAGTGCCATTTCTTGGTCATATTATTTCTAATGGAGGAATAGCAGTGGATCCTGCTAAAGTTAAGGAGATAATGGAGTGGAGAGTACCCACTACAGTTACTGAGATTCGGAGTTTCTTGGGATTAGCAGGCTATTATCGGAGATTTATTGAAGGATTTTCTAAGATTGCTAAACCTATGACTTCGCTTTTGGAGAAAGGAAAAGAATTTAAGTGGGACGAGAAGTGTCAAGAAAGCTTTGATCAATTGAAGGAAAGATTGATGTCTCCACCAGTTTTGGTTATGCCAGACTTACAAAAAGGATTTGATATCTATTGTGATGCATGTGGCCAAGGCTTAGGATGTGTGCTCATGCAAGAAGGACATGTGATTGCTTATGCTTCTCGTCAGTTGCGGAGACATGAATTGAACTACCCCACTCATGACTTGGAATTGGCAGCCGTTGTGCATGCACTTAAGATTTGGAGACACTATATTATGGGAACCAAGTGCCAAGTGTACACGGATCATAAGAGTTTGAAGTATATATTCACTCAGAAGGATCTCAATCTTAGGCAACGCCGTTGGTTGGAGCTTATTAAGGATTATGATTTGGAGATTCACTATCACCCGGGCAAGGCAAACTTGGTTGCAGATGCCTTGAGTCGCAAGGAGCATGTTCATTCAGCTGTTGTTGCCCAGCTACCCGATGAGATTGTTGAGGACTTCAGGAGACTTAACCTGGGGATAGTTGCTCATACTGAGGGAGTTACTATTGATGTGGAACCTACTTTGGAGCAAGAAATTCGTAAAGGTCAAGTTGGTGATGCCAAAATAAAAGAGATTAAGGATCTGATTACTGAAGGTCGAGTTCCGGAATTCACGGAAGATGAGCAGGGCACTGTATGGTTCAAGGACAGGATGTGTGTTCCTGATGTTAAAAGCCTGCGAGAGACTATTTTAAAGGAGGCCCATGATTCGGATTATTCTATTCATCCTGGTAGTACCAAGATGTATCAGGATTTGAAACGGAAGTATTGGTGGTATGGATTGAAAAGAGATGTAGCTGCACATGTGGCTATGTGCGATGTATGTCAAAGAGTTAAGGCTGAACACCAGAGGCCAGCTGGATTATTGCATCCACTGAAGATACCCGAGTGGAAATGGGAAGAGATTGGTATGGATTTCATTACTGGATTGCCTCGCACCCAGAAAGGATATGATGCTATATGGGTGATTGTGGATAGATTGACTAAAGTGGATCACTTTATTCCTGTCAAGACTACTTATAAAGGTTCTCAGTTAGCAGAGTTATATATGGCCCGGATTGTGTGTTTACATGGAGTACCAAAGAAGATCGTGTCTGATCGAGGTTCGCAGTTTACCTCAAGGTTTTGGAGAAGCTTTCATGAGAACATGAGTACAAAGTTGAATTTTAGTACAGCTTATCACCCTCAGACGGATGGACAGACTGAAAGGACTAATCAAGTATTGGAAGATATGTTGAGAGCATGTGCCCTTCAGCATGGAGGAAGTTGGGATAAGAGTCTGCCTTATGCTGAGTTCTCATATAACAATAGTTATCAGGCCAGTCTGAAGATGTCACCTTTTGAAGCTTTATATGGGAGGAAGTGCAGGACTCCTCTATATTGGGATCAGACTGGAGAAAGACAGTTCTTTGGGCCTGAACTGATTCAAGAAGCAGAAGAACAAGTTCGTATAATTCGAGAGAATTTGAGAGTGGCTCAAACCAGGCAGAAGAGTTATGCTGATAATAGAAGGAGACCACTGGAATTTGAAGAAGGAGATTATGTGTATCTCAAGGTGTCACCACTGCGTGGAATGAGGAGATTTAAAGTTAAGGGCAAATTGTCTCCTCGCTATATTGGACCATTCTTGATCTTTAGAAGAGTTGGGGAGATGGCATACCAACTCGAGTTACCTGCTAGTCTATCAGATGTGCATAATGTGTTTCACGTATCTCAACTCAAGAAGTGTCTTCATGTCCCTGAAGAACAGTTACCCATGGAAGAGCTCAGTGTTCAAGGTGATTTGACTTACACGGAGTACCCGATCAAGATTTTGGATACATTGACTCGGGTGACAAGAAATAAGGTGATAAAGATGTGCAAAGTGCAATGGAGTCACCACAGTGAAGATGAAGCAACTTGGGAAAGAGAAGAAGAGCTTCGCATAGATTTTCCCCACCTTTTCTCTAGTTCTTCTTAAAATCTCGAGGACGAGATTATTTTTAAGGGGGGTAGGATTTGTAACACCCACTTTGTAATTGCTAGATAAAACACCAATAGAGAAAACAATTCCTCTCCTTATGTGAGTTTGATGCATCATCATATGAGAACACCATGTCCAAGAACAATTAATAAAAAGATGTGCTACTAAATGGTTGCATCATGCTGGATATTTTATTTTTGTGTGCATTTTGTGACAAGAAAAATATTAAAGACCAAAAAGAAAATTTAAACCCTAAAAGAAATTCTTGAATCTAGAAAAGAGAAAGAAATGAATAATGTAAGGATTAAAATATGTAAATAAAGATACATTATTCCAACATTAGAGTGTGAATTTGTATCATGGACTCAAAACAGAAACTCACAATTCAAATTCAAATTTGGATTTAAAAGAGTTAAGGATAAAAGAAAACAGGAAATAAAATTAAAAAAAAGGAAAACATAGCAACTGGGCCGCAGACCACCTATTTGGCCCATTGGTGTTTTCCTCACGCGCGGCCCGGTTCTTTGCCGCACCCGCGCGTCGTCTTGAGTCGCTGTGAAGTCGGGCCCACATGCCAGCACCCTCTCTCCTGCGCGCAAGACTCTCACTTCCGCGTGGGCCCGTGCTGTCAGCGTTATCCGCGCGATCCTCACCGCCGCAACAGCCATGGCCGTGATGTGCGCTAGCTCGCGGGATTCGTGGAATCCGTTGGCCGTTAACTGCCCAACCTCACCGGCCATAAAACCCTGGGTTCCCGAGCCTTGCGCGCCGCTCACGACCATGCCGAACCCTCGCCGCCACCACCAGAATTGCGTCCGCAGAGAGGAAGTGACCCGCCGCCGTTGACTCCGCCCTGTATCGCCGCCGGGCGGCCCGTGGGTGGCCGGTTGTGTTCGCCGGACCACGGGGAAACCATACGCGTGCTCGGACCGTAAAGATAGGCTTCTGCTTGGCGTGAATTGCTCGCCGGACTTCGCATTCGCCGCAAATCCGCCTCGTCGTGTGGCCTGCATCTTCGGGGCTTCGATCACCGGTATGTGTGTGGTCATCCGTTTCCTGTAGGCGCTAGCATAGAGTAGGACCCTTTCGAGGGTCGAATTAGGGCGTAATGGACGCAATTGCCGCACGTCGGGGGCGGCGCCGCCGCGGGCTGTTCGTCGTCGTCTCGGGTGTTGGCTGAGGGAAGGTGATGGCGCCGTGGCCATGGATCCGAGAATGGGCGGCTGTGATTAAAACAGGGAGATACCCCTTCGCTAGACCGATCCGGGCCGTAGGATTCAATCGGAGGGCTGCAGTGAGATTCGGGTTCATAATATTTGTACCGTTGGATCTCGATCCAAGGGCACCGGTGGAATACCCATTCGAAGATAGTCAGATCTAATCCGGTTCGTGCGTTTCGGATCGGACGGTCCCAGGCGCCCCGTACCCCTTCGGCCGTAACTTTTGTTAAAGAACCCCCTGGAAACCAGAGAATCAACCCGCCGTCCATTTTTACTGTGCGCTGTGTCTCGGGCAACTTGTCCCGAGCCCCCTGGGTTTCTCTAGAATTGAGGCCCAGTCCTGCACAGTTTTAAATTGATTAAATGATTAGGAAATTGGATTTTTAATACAAAAATAAATTCTAGAACTTGAATAAATCATATAAAATCCATTTTTAGTCCAAATTGATCCATTCCAGTTCCTAGAATTTTGTAATTTTATTCTCTAGCACTTAGTGTCTCTGTTTTGGCATAAAAACAGTAAGGAAATTTATTTATCACTTAATCCTATTTAAAGCACATAAAACCTTTGAAAATGCATAACTTAAAATCTATAACTCAGAAAATTTTGATTCCTATTCCTAGGATTTTATTTTATTGAGTAGAATATTTCTGTGTATTTTGTTTATATGTTTGGTGTAATGTTAATTTCTCTATATGCACTGTGCTTGTTTGTATTGTGGCGAGTAGAAGAGCCCGTTGCTGAGGATCCTGGTGAGCAGCAGGTTGAAGTAGCTGAGCAGGAGCTCATTGAAGGCAAGTTGTGCCCTTGACCACTTTTTACCCAATAATGTTCTTTAATATCACATATCCATGCATAGGTTAATTCTGATGGGATCCAATAGGTCACCCTAGATTGTTTATCTCATTACCTTGTTTACCCCTGAATCACTTGGGTAGTCTGCTATTGCTTTATATGGTTTTGGGATAATCATTTATTACCTCTATGTTCCAATTCTTGTTGTTATTCTGTTTATGTTCATGTTGTTATCATTAATGTTAATTGGAACATAGAGCTTAACTTGAGAACCACGTGCCACCACAAGGGAGGAATGGGACCCCTTGGCTGACTAATTAGGAAAGCTAGTGGAAGACTACCTTACCCGAAAGGGGCAAGGGCAGTAGGGGAGAGGTCAGTGCAGGGAGGTCCCTGGTTGATTTTGCTGGGATGGCAGTCAGCCAGGAACCCTGTACTGGATCTTCCTATAAACTGTAGCGGGTTTTCGGAAGCTAGTGGAACTTTGTAAAGGCCTCGTAGTGTTGCCCTGCCGCGCTTCCTAGGTAGAGGTGTATGGGATTCATGACCCCTTGGCAGATGGGTAACATGACTTGTGGGTAAAGGGTACAACCTCTGCAGAGTGTAAAACTGGTATACTAGCCGAGCTCGCGGTCATGAGCAGCTCAGGACTCTCTGATGTTTAAATTATGGAACTTAAATTCAATTTTGTCATTTGCATTGCATGGGTTTGTTATTAATTTTGTTCTATTACTTTACTTATGGTTTGGTATTTACTTACACTTAGTAACTGCTAATAAAATTTTGACCAACTACTTAAAAGCAATGCTCAGCTTTAACCCCTGTCTTTGACTAAGCCTTACACATCACATGAACTCACACCTTTGTGAGTTTGTGTCCACTGGTTCCCCACAACTTGTTGAGCTATGATCATGTGTGAGCTCACCCTTGCTGTCTCACACCCCCCCCCACAGGAGATGAACAGGTGGTTCAGGAGGAGCTGCCTAACACTGAGGAGTTCGATCTGATCTAGGTGGCGTTTCCCAGTCGACATTGGCGCCGACGATCCTTAGTTTGTTTTATCTTTATTATTTTATTTTGTAATAAGTCTTCCGCTATGTAATAAATACTCTGATGTTAATGACATTTATCTCTATACACTCTGTTATTATATATGGTGTCTTCTTGGCGCATGTATGAGATGCACCCGGCTTTGTTCCTTAAAACCGGGTGTTACAGAGAGCCACCGGAGCCGATATTCGACCCCGTCACCTTAGAATCCTTGGAAGGGGGCCGTGAAGCTTCGACGCATCACCCGGAAGACGGCCCCAGCAGAATCGGGCGGGTTTGATCACCGGGGCAGCTCCGAATTGCTTGCCGCTGTCCCACCATTCCTCCACAACTAGCGCACTGCGCGACGATTGCTCCAGTATGACGGCTCATTCAGGTTCCTTATTGTTCTCATAACACGTAGAAGCGAGCGGGCTAGACGCTAGGGCACTGGCGCTCCAGATTTGGATTTCACCGACGAGGTTCGCCGTGAACTATGGGCGGTGCCGCCGTGCGCTGGGTCGGGTTGGATGGGGAGAAGCCTCTGCTGTTGATCTGATAGCGCACGACCGAGATTAGAACCCCGCGTATCGTTTCACATTGATTCGATCTGGTCCATCGATCCAGTTTGGACGGACAGGGTCAGATCTAGGATAATAAAATCCTCACCATTCAAGTCGGATTCAACGGTTAGATTCATGTGCCGGTTCATTATAATTTGGATCTAATCTGGACCTTCAATGTTAGATCGGACGGTCGAGATCTTCGGATACCCCTTCGTGGGTGCGCTCTTTCATATGAACCCCTCGGTTTCCTTAAAATAGCACCCACCGTCCACGGGTGCTGTGCTCTGTGTCTGCCGAGTTTTACTCCGAGCCCCCTAGACTTACCAGAATTGGAGGCCCAGTCCAGTGCCGTGGTAAATTAAATAGATAAATTGAAAAATAGATTTTAATATGAAAATAAATGCTAGGAATTGTATAATTCATAGAAAATTCATCTCTAGTCCAAATCAATCCATTCTAGTTTCTAAAATTTTGTAATTTTATCCTCTACCACTTAGTGTCTCTGTTTTGTCATGACAACAGTAAGAAAAATAATCTCTCACTTAATCCTATTTTAAGCACATAAAACCTTCGGAAGTTCATAATTTAAAATCTATAACTCCAAAAATTATGATTCATGTTCCTAGGAGTTTATTTTAATATGTAGATTATTATTATGTATTTTGTTTACATGTTTGGTGTGATGTTAATTTTCTCTATATACTGTGCTTGTTTGTATTGCGGCGAGTAGAAGAGCCCGTGACTGAGGACCCTGGTGAGCAGCAGATAGAAGTAGCTGAGCAGGAGCTCATTGAAGGCAAGTTGTGCCCTAGACCACTTTTTACCCAATAATGTTCTTTAATATCATTTATTCATGCATAGGTTAATTTTGATGAGATCCGATAGGTCACCCTAGATTGTTTATCTCATTACCTTGTTTACCCTTGAATCACTTGGGTAGTTTGCTATTGGTTTACATGGTTTTGGGAGAATCATTTATTTTATCTATGTTCCAATTCTTTTGTTATTCTATTTATGTTCATGTCAAGATCATTAATGTTAATTGGAACATAGAGCTTAACTTGAAAACACGTGCCACCACAAGGGAGGAATGGGACCCCTTGGCTAACTAATTAGGAAAGCTAGTGGAAGACTACCTTACCTGAAAGGGGCAAGGGCAGTAGGGGAGTTGCATGCAAGGAGGTTCTCGGGTTGATTTTGCTGCGATGGCGGTCAGACAGGGGATTCTTGCAAGTGCTCTTCCCATAAACTATAGCGGGTTTTCGGAAGCTAGTGGAACTTTGTAAAGGCCTCGTAGTGTTGCCCTGCCTCGCCTCCTAGGTAGAGGTGTACGGGAGTCGCGACCCCTTGGCAGATGGGTAACATGACTTGTGGGTAAAGGGTACAACCTCTGCAGAGTGTAAAACTGGTATACTAGCTGAGCTCACGGTCATGAGCAGCTCAGGACTCTCTAATGATTAATTTATGGAACTTAAACTCAATTTTGTCATTTGCATATGCATGGGATTATTTATTAATTTTGTTCTATTACTTTTATTTAAGGTTTGGTATTTACTTACATTTATTAACTACTAATAAAATTTTGACCAACTACTTAAAAGCAATGCTCAGCTTTAACCCCTGTCATTGATTAGCCTTACACATCACATGAACTCCCACCTTTGGTGAGTTCATGCCACTGGTTCCCCACAACTTGTTGAGTTATGATCATGTGTGAGCTCACCCTTGCTGTCTCACACCCCCCATAGGAGAAGAACTAGTGGTTCAGGAGGAGCCACAAGTCGAGGAGTTTGATCTAATCTAGGTGGCGATTCCCCAGTTGACTTCTGTGCCAAGGGCGATCCTTAGTTTGTTTTATATTTATTCTTTTATTTTGTAATAAGTCTTTCGCTTTGTATTAATACTCTGATGTTGTTGTGACATTTATCTCTATACACTCTGTTATTATATATGTTGTCTTCTTGGCACATGTATGAGATGCACCTGGCTTTGTTCCTTAAAGCCGGGTGTGACACATAGAGAACCTTCTCCCGGTCAGAGCATTGGGCAATATTCAGCATCTTCTCCATAGACTTTAGCCAATCATCAGCATGTAGAGGATCTGGAGAACTGGCGAATGTCGGTGGCTTGTGGCTCATGAACTCTCAGTGCTTGTCCCAGGGTGGAACTGGTGGTGGTGATGGTGGTGGCAGTGGTGCTTGCTGCTGTTGCGCCCTTCGCTCTTGGCGCATCTCTTCTCTCTCTTGGCGCATCCCTTGGCGTTCCTGCCGCATCTGTGCGTGCATATTCACTATAGTATCAGCCATCTGTTGTATTATCTGCATCTGGGCTACAAATGCTGTATCAGCTTCGGCTAGTGGAGGATTTGGAGGATTTGGAGGATCCATCTCAGCTTATTATTGTTGTGGTTGTCTATATATCCTCTGACTTTGTCAATTGGGGGATAGATCAATTCCACCACCCTTCCTGGTTTTGACCATCTGAGTTAGAAACATATGGTAAGAAAGAAAGAATTGTAGACAAGGCGAGTAATTACGAATCATGTTACTTTGGGGGATTTATTAGCTAAGTAGATTAGTGTGTTACCTACTAAAGCTATCACATTACCGTATGGTGGTACATGCTATGATGCCCAACTATAATATTTCAATCAATCAAAGAAGCAAATCAGGCACATATCATCAGAACAATCAACCAACATTTTTAAATAGAGAAAATAGTTTTAGAATTTTTTTGTCTTAGGTCTCCTATCTCCTAGAAAGGTCATAAATGTAGGATTCCAAGGTGTGAAATCCATCTTGTCTTAGAGTACAAAAGATAAGAGTAATCAGAGTACAACAATAAAAGGTGAGATAGGATCAAGATAAGATAAGTATAGAATGAATTAGAGTAAGGTAAGTAGGTAAGGGTTTTGTCCATTTCTATCTAGGTTTCGTCCTACAGTCAACATTTCCTTTGATACCACTTCAGTCACACCCGGATTTAAGGGACAAAGCCGGGTGCATCTCATATATGCGCCAAAGAGGACAACACATATAATAACAGCGTGTATAGAGATAAATGTCACAATAACATCATAGTACTTATTACATAGCGGAAGTCTTACAAAATAAAAGATAAATATAAAATGAACTAAAGTCCATCCTTAGCACCATAAAGTCAACTAGGAGACACCACCTAGATCAAGTCGAACTCCTCATTATGTGGCTCCTCTTGAATCATCTGTTCTTCTCCTGTGGGGGTGTGAGACAGCAAGGGTGAGCTCACACATGTTCATCGCTCAACAAGTTGTGGGGAATAATGTGCATGAACTCACCAAAGGTGAGAGTTCATTTGATGTCTAAGGCTGATCAACAATAGGGGCTAAACCTGAGCATTGCTTTTAATAAGTTGGTCAAATTTTATTAGCAGTTAATAATGTAAGTGAATACCAAACCATAATAAGAATAATAGAACAAAATTAATAAATAACCCCATGCAATGCAAATGACAAATTGAGTTTAGTTCCATAGTTTAATCATGCGAGAGTCCCGAGCTGCTCATGACCATGAGCTCGGCTAATATACTAGTTTTACACTATGCAGAGGTTGTACCCTATACCCACAAGTCATGTTACCCATCTTCCAAGGGATCACGACTCCCATACACCTCTACCAAGGAAGCAAGGCAGGGAAACACTATGAGACCTTTACAAAGTTCCACTAGCTTCCGAAAACCCGCTACAGTTTAAGGGAACAGCAATTGTAGAAATCCCTCGTCTGACCGCCATCACAGCAAAATCAACCCGAGAACCTCCTTAAATGCCTACTCCCCTACTGCCCTTGCCCCTTTCGGGTAAGGTAGTCTTCCACTAGCTTTCCTAATTAGTCAGCCAAGGGCATCCCATTCCACCCTTGTGGTGGCACGTGTTTCTCAAGTTACGCTCCATGTTCCAATTAACAACAATGATCTTGGCATGAACATAAATAAAATAACAGAATAATTGGAACATGGATATATTGTAATATTAAACCCAAAACCATAGAGCATTAGCCAAAACTACCCAAATGATTTAGGGGTGAACAAGGCAAAAAGGATAAACAGACTAGGGTGACCTATTAGGTCCCATCAAAATTAAACCTATGCATTGATTAGTGATATTAAAGAACATTATTGGGTAAAAAGTGGTCAAGGGCACAACTTGTCTTCAATGAGCTCCTACTCAGCAACTTCTATCTGTTGAACACCAAGATCCTTAGCCACTAGCTCTTCTACTCGCCACAGTACAAACAAGCATAGTATAAAGGAGAAATTAACATCACACCAAACATGTAAACAAGGTACATATTAATAATCTACATATTAAAATAAGATCATAGGAACAGGAATCATTAAATTTGGAGTTATAGATTTTAAGTTATGAATTTCCAAAGGTTTTATGTATTTGATACAAGATTAACTAAGAAATAAATTTTATTACTGTTTTCATGTCAAAACAAAGACACTGGGTGATAAACAATAATATTACAAAATTATAGGAACTGGAATGGATCAATTTGGAGTTCATATGAATTTTCTAGGAATTTAACATGTTCTAACAATTATTTTCACATTACAAATCATTTTAAAAATGAATTACTCATGTTTTACTACTGACTAGACTAGCGCCTGTTGGGGGTCTTCGTCTTCCGTAGGTCCTCAAAAATATGATTAACAATGTTTCCCAAGTGTAATATATGTATAGCAACCTTCGGACTCGGAATGAAGCTGTACACAATATGAAAAGCATGATTGGGACGTATGTTGAACCAGCTCCGAAGCTACGCGCAAGGAAGCTTTGGCTCAGTAGCAGAAAAAGGAACTGACTTAAAGAGGAAAAGGCTATCTACTCCTTGATAAATTGTCCTTAAGTCAATAGTAAACATGAAGGGCATGAATGTAATTTACACAGGCTGCGCCCTGTGCCTATAAATAGATGAACAGTACCCCTGTACTGTTCACGCTGACTTGTATTCACCCATGCGTCACGCTTGGACTTTTGCCTTCTATCAACCTAAAGGTACAAAGGTAATTCAATATTGTTCATATTCATTTAGAATGATATAAAAAAGATATATTAATGATGTCATATGATTGTTCATGTCATCTCTCATGTTTCATATGCTTCCTCTTTCACTAATATATACTGCGATGATGAAGGTACGTCCTTCATGACCTTCGTCTGAAGATCATTATATCCTAAGGGAGATAATGCTTTGAAGGATGAAGGACTTTAACCATTAACATTTTGTGTTGCCTTGTTCTTGACTCATAGCATTTGAGAACAAGTCCCCAATAGCGCCATTTTCTAGAAAGTGCAGGGTCTACGGCGCAAGATTTCCCAGACCCAGTACACAGTGGCCATGCACTACAGGTTTATTCTATAAAAACAGAGGGGCTCATGTGCAAATCTGACCCACGAAGGGGTATGTTCTAATCTGGACCGTCTGGTCAAATGTGAGCGACCCATATTAAATCGGCCCAGGTCACGTCCCCTGCGTTCCCCACTACCATTGGATCAGGGATCCACATCCAGGATCTGACCAACACTATTATGAACTAGCACTTGCTTACAACCACCAGATCAGTGATCGACAGTATAGATCTTGCGGCACGAACTGGTATCCCACTGTCTAATCTCAGCCGTTCAACAAAGATCGAACCGCCCAGGCTCGTCTTCTACCTATCTTGCCGCACAGCAAAGACCGCGAGACGCTCCACCTAGCGGAGCTCCCACCGGTGTGTCGCCGAATTCGCCCGCCCCAGTGACCGAGTTCCCACAGTGGTGCGCGAAAAAACCAAATTGAAGCTAAAGCGGTAACTAAGAGGGCGTCTTACCCTAAGTAATTGCGACGAAGAAAGCCGGTCGCGGTGCAGGCCATCCTGACGGTAGAGTTTGAACTACGGTGAGAAATTGGCTAGGCCACACTGGTCTTCTTGGTCCGATACGCCGCAACGCGATTCACCGGACCCAGACGAAACTCCACGGCCAACAAAATGGCACCGAATTACACCAGGCCTGATCCCCATGGTGGCGGCGCAATCCGGTTTTCCCAGCACTGACACACTCGCGATTTCATAATGGTAGACGAGAAATTGGGGAGGGGGAAGTTGTGGGCGAGCTCCACATTTTCCACCGAGCCCACAGAGGGAGAACGTGGCCTGCACGCACGAAGAAAGGGGAAGATGCGCGCATGGCGCGCGGTTCATTGACGCGGTGGCGGGATGATATGTGGGGTCGGCATGTTAGTGAGACTCGCAAGTCCGCGCATGACGAAAGTGGCTGGCCCGTGGGTCCGCAACGCAGTGACATGCCGTTATAGCAATGCGCGCGAGGTGCAGGTGACCGACGTGTGGGCCCGCTTGGCAGCGAGTGACAGCGCGCATAGTGGACTAGGAGTTGGACCGCGCGGAGAACTGTCGTCCAAGGTCGAATTAAGGCCAGGGCCCAGTGGTAATCTTTTCTTTTTTCTTTTATCTTTTTCCTTTTCTGATTTTATTTTCTTCTTTGTTTTAGAATTCAAATTTGAATTTGGTTATGAGATTCATCAATGATCAATGTGTACCAAATTCAAATATTAGAGTAAAGAAATATATTATTATTTATATATTTTATTTTACCTCATTTGTTTAGTATTTTCTTCTCTTTTCTAAATTCTAGAATTTCTTTTAGATATTAAATTCCACTTTGGACTTTAATATATTTCTTTTTATATTATTTTTATATTGTCACAAAATGCACACATAATAAAAACTCAGCATGATGCAAGATTTTGTAGTATGTCTTTTATTAATTATTTGTTTTTAAATGTGGTGTTCACATGCTCCATTAAATAGAGACAAAAATATTTAAGGAAATAATCTCTTATCATATGATTTACAAATTTGGGTATTGCATTCTTCTTCTTCCTCGTCGTCTTCATCATCGTCACTAGAGTCGTCTGTGTCGTCGCCTCTAGGAGCAGGGGCTTGGACTGCTAGTGCTGGCGGTGCTGAAGCTGACGATCCAGTTGCGAAGACTAGTGATTCTGCCAATGGGATGGGCATAGGCAGAAACTCCTCCGCGCTGTCCTCTAGAATGACTCCGTTCTCCACCCAAATGCGAGGGAGATCCACAGGGATTGCCTTGACTACCACTGGGTAGATAGGAACTTGCCGTGGCGGAGAGATGAAGTTGGTGTTGATCCGAGTGGTTTGAATGGTACAGACCATCTATAAGAGAAATGTCAACTTAGTTAATGTTTAAAGAGGTAAGGTTAATAAAATAATTTTGTAAGAACAAAATTAGCATGTTATGAACAGTCTAGGATTTTCATTTCTAACTAATCTAATGACCTAGAGTCAACATTGCCTCTGATACCACTTCTGTCACACCCGGTTCTAGGGGCAAAACTGAATGCATAGCATATGTGGGCAAGGATCCATTTCCCACACATATGTTGACATCACAAGTGTAATATATCAAAAGACAATGTAATAATGGCGTAAAGAGAGTAGAGTACTTTATTACATCATCTGAATCATTATAACTTTAACAACTATCAAAATCAAAGTACGGCGGAATTAAATATGGGCACTCTTCCACAGGAAGGTGACTGGCACATCGTTAGACTTAAAACTCATCATCGTCATCAGCGAAGTCTTCAGCATCACCATCTGATCAAAATATTAGCAAGGGTGAGCTCACTTATGGTCGGGGCTCAGCAAGTGGGGGAAAATTGATGCAAGTTGCAAGGTAGGCTATGGATAAGCGGTAAGCATTTTAGTTGGTCAATATTTTATTAGCAACACCTGTCTTACTAATAAGTGTGTATCCCAAGTATCCCAATTAATCAAAGGTATAAGAGTATATCAAAAGCACTTAAGTGAAACCACTTAAGCAAACCATTGGTAGATCATCAGATCTCGATTTATTATCCATCTTTAAGTTCAATTATCATGTGAGGGTCCAAGTTGCTCTTAACCGTGAGCACGACTAACATATCAGTTTTACACTCTGCAGAGGTGGTACAACTTTACCCACAAGCCATGTATCCCATCTAGCCTAGGTTGATCGGACCCATAAACACTGCCGAGGTGAATGGCTAGGGATTCATTATGAGGCTTTCACAAAATATCCTTAGTACAAAGCCACTTGCTAAGGTTTCCACGTCAGTATTGATGGCCCTCTTGGTGAGGAAACTTAGCCAAGACTACCACCCCATGTTAACATGAGCTACCACCAAACCACTGCTGCCCCCTGTTGCCCATCTTTCAGGTACGGTTGCTAAGCACTAAGTCTATAGAGCTAATTACCAAAGCCAAAGCCATGATAGCACTCGTGGTTGCACAGTTATCCTGGGTGGTCACTCCATGTTCCATTTAACACAAAATGTTCTTGTTTAACCATCGGGTTAACAACATAAATAAACTTCATTTCTGGAACATAGTATCATTAAAAGAGTGACATCATATTCATCAAGTTGAGCAATAGCAAAATTGCTAAGCAAAGCATTTATCCCAGGGTAATTCAAGGAATAGGGTTGGTAATTCTAGGAAATCCTTAATTAGGCAAATCCCATCAAATTATGCAATATATCCAAAAAGATTATTGTATGCATTACTTGGGTACAAATAGAATATGCAGAGAAAGAATCCACTTGCCTTGCTCGAAAGTGTCCTGTGGGTTGTCCTCAAACGAGTTTGGTTCGTCTACCTCACAGTCAACTTCTAGCATCGATTTGCGTATCGTACATACAAAAGAATATGTACGCCAAATAAATAAACATACACCATTACAGGAGTAATCATTCACCATTACATACACATTCATACATCATACATTTATACATAAATACGTCTTGAAGCGTAAATACTTATTAATTCATTATGACTATTACCGCGAGTCAATATTGGTGAAAATATGAGTAAGTGACTATGACACTAGTTTTATCTTGTATAATATAGATAAACATGTATTAACAATCTTTATGGAAATTATTTTCTGTGGCAGAACCTCCCAAGTTATTGGGCCCACATGCACCTGCCCTTGTCTCAAAGACCTCGGACGGCTATGCATGTGCACCAGATAACTTAACAGGATCCGTCCGATTGCCCCAAGGACATCGGATAAACCACGAACAACCAGGACTGCAGGATTAAGTAACACAAATCACACACCAACAATTTGCAGCAGAAATCTTATTACCAAATTTTACAAGTTATAAAATCAGAGTAGTTACAAAAGAATTTCACTTTGAAATATTGCAAAACTTTTTGTAAGTTTGAAGTATATGCTAGCTCAAGTGACCATCCTCAATAAGAAATATAGAAGAGTTACTTAGACTTATAAGAAGGCGGAGCCCACCAGCACTTAACACCATCATCAGCAACAAAAAACTATAACCTGAAAAACAACAGGGAATAAAACCCTGAGTACGGAATTACTCAGCAAGGCTTACTGATAGTCGCCTAGAGGGGGGGTGAATAGGGCGAAACTGAAATTTACAAAAATAATCACAACTACAAGCCGGGTTAGCGTTAGTAATAAAGAAACGAGTCCGCGAGAGAGGGCGCAAAACAAATCACAAGCAAATAAGAGTGTGACACAAGGATTTGTTTTACCGAGGTTCGGTTCTCGCAAACCTACTCCCCGTTGAGGAGGCCACAAAGGCCGGGTCTCTTTCAACCCTTCCCTCTCTCAAACGATCCCACGGATCGAGTGAGCTTTCTCTTCTTCTCAATCAACCGGGAACAAAACTTCCCCGCAAGGGTCACCACACAATTGGTGCCTCTTGCCTTGGTTACAATTGAGTGATGATCACAAGAACAAGTGAGAAAGAAAGAAAGCGATCCAAGCGCAAGAGCTCAAAAGAACACGGCAAATCTCTCTTGCTAGTCACTAAGGGCTTGAGTGGAATTGGAGAGGATTTGATCTCTTTTGTTTGTGTCTAGAATTGAATGCCTAGCTCTTGTAAGTGGTTGAGAGTTGGAAAACTTGGATGGCAATGAATGTGGGGTGGTTGGGGTATTTATAGCCCCAACCACCACAAGTGACCGTTGGCTGGAGTCCTCTGTTCGATGGCACACCGGACAGTCCGGTGCACACCGGACAGTCCGGTGCCCCTGCCACGTCACGGTTGCCGTTGGATTCTGACCGTTGGAGCTTCTGACTTGTGGGCCCTCCTGGGTGTCCGGTGCACACCGGACATGTACTGTTTGATGTCCGGTGCACCGGTATGGGCGTGCCTGACGACTGCGCGCGCTGCGCGCGCATTTAATGCACCGCAGGGAGCCGTTGGCGCCGCAGGGAGCCGTTGCTCCGCTGGTACACCGGACAGTCCGGTGCACACCGGACAGTCCGGTGAATTTTAGCGGAGCGGCTGCCGAGCAAACCCGAGGCTGGCGAGTTCCGGAGGCCGCGTTTCCTTGGAGCACCGGACATGTCCGGTGCACACCGGACAGTCCGGTGAATTATAGCGCGCCGGCTTCCGAGAAATCCCGAGGGTGAAGAGTTTGAAGTCGAAGTCCTCTGGCCGCACCGGACAGTCCGGTGAACACCGGACAGTCCGGTGCCTCCGGCCAGAGGAGCCCTCGGTTGCCTTGCTGCTCCTTTGTTGAATCCAACATTTGATCTTTTTATTTGCTGATTGTGAACCTTTTGCACCTGTATAACTTATGCACTAGAGTAAACTAGTTAGTCCAATGTTTGTGTTGGGCAATTCAACCACCGAAATTATTTAGGAACTAGGTCTAAGCCTAATTCCCTTTCAATCTCCCCCTTTTTGGTGATTGATGCCAACACAAACCAAAGCAAATATAAAAGTGCATAATTGAACTAGTTTACATAATGTAAGTGCAAAGGTTGCTTGGAATTGAGCCAATATAAACTTAAATGATGCGCATGGATGGTTTCTTTGTTTTTGACATATTGGACCATATTTGCACCACGAGTTTTGTTTTTGCAAATTCTTTTGTAAATTCTTTTCAAAGTACTTTTGCAAGATAGTCAAAGGTAAATGAAAAAGATTTTGCAAAGCATTTTCAAGATATGGAATTTTCTCCCCCTATTTCCAATGCTTTTCCTTTGACTAAGCAAAACTCCCCCTCAAATGAGGTCTCCTCTTAGTGTTCAAGAGGGTTTTCCATTAATTTTGAAAACACTACTTGCTCCCCCTTTTAGAACACAAAGAGATACCAATTTTGAAATTTATCATTGAAAATCATCAAATTTAAAATTAGGGGTGGTGGTGCGGTCCTTTTGCTTTGGGCTCATATTTTCTCCCCCTTTGGCATGAATCGCCAAAAACGGAATCATTAGAGCCCAATGAAGTACATTCTCCCCCTTTGGTCATGAAAGAAATGAGTGAAGGTTATACCAACGTTGGAGAGATGAGGCGGAGCGACGGCGAAGGGTGAGTAGTGGAGCGGAGTGGAAGCCTTTGTCTTCGCCGAAGACTCCAATTCCCTTTCAATATACCTATGACTTGTTTGAAATACACTTGGAAACATATTAGTCATAGCATACATAAAAGAGACATGATCAAAGGTATATGTATGAGCTATGTGTGCAAGACTAGCAAAAGAAATTCCTAGAATCAAGAATATTAAGCTCATGCCTAAGTCGGGTAAAAGATTGTTCATCAAGTGGTTTGGTAAAGATATCGGCTAATTGATCTTTAGTATTAATATAAGAAATCTCGATATCCCCCTTTTGTTGGTGATCCCGAAGAAAATGATACCGAATGGCTATGTGCTTAGTGCGGCTGTGCTCGATGGGATTGTCGGCCATTTTGATTGCACTCTCATTGTCACATAGCAAAGGGACTTTGGTTAATTTGTAACCGTAGTCCCGCAGGGTTTGCCTCATCCAAAGCAATTGCGCGCAACAATGGCCTGCGGCAATATACTCGGCTTCGGCGGTAGAAAGGGCGACCGAATTTTGCTTCTTTGAAGCCCAAGATACCAAGGATCTTCCCAAGAACTGGCAAGTCCCCGATGTGCTCTTTCTATTAATCCTGCACCCCGCCCAATCGGCATCCGAATAACCGATTAAATCAAATGTGGATCCCCGAGGGTACCAAAGCCCAAACTTAGGAGTAAAAGCCAAATATCTCAAGATTCGTTTCACGGCCGTAAGGTGTGATTCCTTAGGGTCGGCTTGGAATCTTGCACACATGCAAACGGAAAGCATAATATCCGGTCGAGATGCACATAAATAAAGCAATGAACCAATCATTGACCGGTATACCTTTTGATCCACGGACTTACCTCCCGTGTCGAGGTCGAGATGCCCATTAGTTCCCATGGGTGTCTTGATGGGCTTGGCATCCTTCATTCCAAACTTGCTTAGAATATCTTGAGTATACTTGGTTTGGCTGATGAAGGTGCCTTCTTGGAGTTGCTTGACTTGGAATCCTAGAAAATACTTCAACTCCCCCATCATCGACATCTCGAATTTTTGCGTCATGATCCTACTAAATTCTTCACATGTAGATTTGTTAGTAGACCCAAATATGATATCATCAACATAAATTTGGCATACAAACAAATCATTATCAAGAGTCTTAGTGAATAAGGTAGGATCGGCTTTGCCGACTTTGAAGCCATTTGCAATAAGGAAATCTCTAAGGCATTCATACCATGCTCTTGGGGCTTGCTTGAGCCCATAAAGCGCCTTAGAGAGCCTATAAACATGGTTAGGGTACTCACTGTCCTCAAAGCCGGGAGGTTGCTCAACATAGACTTCTTCCTTGATTGGTCCATTGAGGAAGGCACTCTTCACGTCCATTTGGTAGAGCTTGAAGCCATGGTAAGTAGCATAGGCTAATAATATACGAATTGACTCAAGCCTAGCTACGGGTGCATAGGTTTCACCAAAATCCAAACCTTCGACTTGTGAATACCCCTTGGCCACGAGTCGAGCTTTGTTCCTAGTCACCACACCATGCTCGTCTTGCTTGTTGCGGAAGACCCACTTGGTTCCTACAACATTTTGATTAGGACGTGGAACTAAGTGCCATACCTCGTTCCTTGTGAAATTGTTGAGCTCCTCTTGCATCGCCATCACCCAATCCGAATCTTGTAGTGCTTCCTCTACCCTGGTTGGCTCAATAGAGGAAACAAACGAGTAATGTTCACAAAAATGAGCAACACGAGATCGAGTAGTTACCCCCTTATGAATATCGCCAAGGATAGTGTCGACGGGGTGATCTCGTTGGATTGCTTGGTGGACTCTTGGGTGTGGCGGCCTTGGTTGTTCATCCTCCTTTTCTTCATCATTTGAATCTCCCCCTTGATTGTTGCCGTCATCTTGAGGTGGCTCATCTTCTTGATCGTCGTGTTCAACATCTTGAGCCTCATCCTCAACTTGAGTTGGTGGAGATACTTGAGTGGAGGAGGAAGGTTGATCTTGTGCATTTGGAGGCTCTTCGGATTCCTTAGGACACACATCCCCGATGGACATGTTCCTTAGCGCTATGCATGGAGCCTGTTCTTCACCTACATCATCAAGATCAACTTGCTCTACTTGAGAGCCGTTAGTCTCATCAAACACAACGTCACAAGAAACTTCAACAAGTCCTGAGGACTTGTTAAAGACTCTATATGCCCTTGTGTTTGAGTCATATCCTAGTAAAAAGCCTTCTATAGTTTTAGGAGCAAATTTAGATTTTCTACCTCTTTTAACAAGTATAAAACATTTGCTACCAAAAACTCTAAAATATGAAATATTTGGCTTTTTACCGGTTAGGAGTTCATAAGATGTCTTCTTGAGGATTCGATGAAGATATAACCGGTTGATGGCGTAGCAGGCGGTGTTGACCGCCTCGGCCCAAAACCGATCCGGTGTCTTGTACTCATCAAGCATGGTTCTTGCCATGTCCAATAGAGTTCGATTCTTCCTCTCCACTACACCATTTTGTTGTGGAGTGTAGGGAGAAGAGAACTCATGCTTGATGCCCTCATCCTCAAGAAAGCCTTCTATTTGAGAGTTTTTGAACTCCGTCCCATTGTCGCTTCTAATTTTCTTGATCCTTAAGCCGAACTCATTTTGAGCCCGTCTCAAGAATCCCTTTAAGGTCTCTTGGGTTTGTGATTTTTCCTGCAAAAAGAATACCCAAGTGAAGCGAGAATAATCATCCACAATTACAAGACAATACTTACTACCGCCGATGCTTATGTAAGCGATCGGGCCAAATAGATCCATATGTAGGAGCTCCAGTGGCCTGTCGGTAGTCATGATATTTTTGTGTGGATGATGGACACCAACTTGCTTCCCGGCTTGGCAAGCGCTACAAATCCTGTCTTTCTCAAAATGAACATCGGTTAGTCCCAAAATGTGTTCTCCCTTTAGAAGTTTGTGAAGATTCTTCATTCCAACATGGGCTAGTCGACGGTGCCATAGCCAACCCAAGTTAGTCTTAGCAATTAAGCATGTGTCGAGTTCAGCTCTTTCAAAATCAACTAAATATAGCTGACCCTCTAACACACCCTTAAATGCTATTGAATCATCACTCCTTCTAAAGACAGTAACACCTGTATCAGTAAAAAGACAGTTGTAGCCCATTTGACATAATTGGGATACGGAAAGCAAATTGTAATCTAATGAATCTACAAGAAAAACATTGGAAATAGAATGGTCAGTAGATATAGCAATTTTACCCAAACCTTTGACCAAACCTTGATTTCCATCCCCGAATGTGATAGCTCGTTGGGGATCTTGGTTTTTCTCATATGAGGAGAACATCCTTTTCTCCCCTGTCATGTGGTTTGTGCACCCGCTGTCGAGTATCCAACTTGTGCCCCCGGATGCATAAACCTACAAAACAAGTTTAGTTCTTTGTTTTAGGTACCCAAACGGTTTTGGGTCCTTTAGCATTAGATACAAGAACTTTGGGTACCCAAACACAAGTCTTGGAGCCCTTGTGTTTGCCCCCAACAATTTTGGCAACTACCTTGCCGGATTTGCTAGTCAACACATAAGATGCATCAAAAGTCTTAAATGAAATAGCATGATCATTTGATGCATTTGGAATTTTCTTTCTAGGCAACTTGGCATGGGTTGGTTGCCTAGATCTAGATGTCTCACCCTTATACATAAAAGCATAATTAGGGCCAGAGTGAGACTTCCTAGAATGAATTTTCTTAATTTTACTCTCAGGATACCCGGCAGGGTACAAAATGTAACCCTCGTTATCCTGAGGCATGGGAGCCTTGCCCTTAACAAAGTTAGACAAGTTCTTAGGAGGAGCATTAATTTTGACCTTGTCTCCCCTTTGGAAGCCAATGCCGTCCTTAATGCCCGGGCGTCTCCCATTATAGAGCATGCTTCTAGCAAGTTTAAATTTTTCATTTTCTAAGTCATGCTCTCTAATCTTAGCATTAAGTTGTGCTATGTGATCATTTTGTTTCCTAATTAAAGCTAGGTGATCATGGATAGCATCAACATCAATATTTCTACATCTAGTACAAATGGAAATATGCTTAACATTAGATGTAGAGGGTTTGCAAGATTTTAGTTCAACAACCTTAGCATGCAACAAATCATTATTAGCTCTAAGGTCGGAAATAGTAGCATTGCAAACATCAAAATCCTTAGCCTTAGCAATTAATTTCTCATTCTCATTCCTAAGGCTAGCAACAGAAGCATTCAATTCATCAATCCTAGCAAGCAACTCAACATTATCATTTCTAGGATCAATGCAAACATGAGAATCAACCTTAGCAATTAAATTGGCATTTTCATTTCTAAGGTTGTCTAAAGTCTCATGGCAAATACTTAGCTCACTAGACAATTTTTCACATTTTTCTCTTTCTAGAGCATAAGCATGTTTAACCTTAACATGTTTCTTGTTTTCCTTGATTAGGAAGTCCTCTTGGGAGTCCAAGAGATCATCCTTTTCATGGATGGCACTAATTAGCTCATTTAATTTTTCCTTTTGTTCCATGTTAAGGTTGGCAAAAAGAATACGCAAGTTATCCTCCTCATTTTTATCATCCTCATCACTAGATGTTTCATATTTAGTGGAGGACTTTGATTTTACCTTCTTTTTGCCATCCTTGGCCATAAGACACTTGTGGCCGACGTTGGGGAAGAGGAGGCCTTTGGTGACGGCGATGTTGGCGGCGTCCTCGTCGTCGGAGGAGTCGCTTGAGCTTTCGTCGGAGTCCCACTCCCGACAAACATGGGCATCGCCGCCCTTCTTCTTGTAATATCTCTTCTTCTCCTTCCTCTTGCCCTTCTTGTCGTCGCCCCTGTCACTATCACTAGACATAGGACATTTTGCAATGAAATGACCGGGCTTACCACATTTGTAGCAAACCTTCTTGGAACGGGATTTATAATCCTTCCCCTTCCGTTGCTTGAGGATTTGCCGAAAACTCTTGATGATTAGGGCCATCTCCTCGTTGTCGAGCTTGGAGGCGTCAATTGGTTGTCTACTTGGTGTAGACTCCTCCTTCTTCTCCTCCGTTGCCTTGAAGGCCACGGGTTGTGCCTCGGATGTGGACGGCTCGTCAAGCTCGTTGATCTTCTTGGAGCCCTTAATCATGCATTCAAAACTAACAAAATTCCCGATGACTTCCTCGGGGGTCATTTGTGTATATCTAGGATTGCCACGAATTAATTGTACTTGAGTAGGGTTAAGGAAAATAAGGGCTCTTAGAATAACCTTAACCACCTCGTGGTCATCCCATTTTGCGCTCCCGAGGTTGCGCACTTGGTTCACCAAGGTCTTGAGCCGGTTGTACATGTCTTGTGGCTCCTCCCCTTGGCGAAGACGGAAGCGACCGAGCTCCCCCTCGATCGTTTCCCGCTTGGTGATCTTGGTGAGTTCATCACCCTCGTGCGCCGTCTTGAGTAGGTCCCAAATCTCTTTGGCGTTCTTCAACCCTTGTACTTTGTTGTATTCCTCCTTGCTTAGTGAGGCAAGGAGAATGGTTGTGGCCTGGGAGTTGAAGTGCTCGATTTGGGCCACTTCGTCCGTGTCGTAGTCTTCATCCCCTACGGATGGTACCTGTACACCAAACTCAACAACATCCCATAATCTCTTGTGGAGAGAGGTTAGATGAAATCGCATCAAATTACTCCACATAGCATAATCTTCACCATTAAAAGTTGGTGGTTTGCCTAATGGGACGGAAAGTAAAGGTATATGTTTAGGAATGCGAGGGTAGCGTAGGGGAATCTTACTATACTTCTTACGCTCTTGGCGTTTAGAAGTGACGGACGCCGCGTCGGAGCCGGAGGTGGAGGTCGATGAAGTGTCGGTCTCGTAGAAGACCACCTTCCTCATCCTTTTGTGCTTGTCCCCACTCCGATGCGGCTTGTGAGAAGAAGATTTTTCCTTCTTCTCCTTGTGGTGAGAAGAGGAAGATCTTTTCTCCTTTCGCTTGGAGGATCTCTTCTTCTTCTCCCTTCTCTTGGTGCGGGACTCTTCCGATGAAGATGAGGTGCTCCCTTGGCTTGTAGTGGGCTTGTCATCGCCGGTCTCCATCTCCTTCTTGGCGGGATCTCCCGACATCACTTCGAGCGGTTAGGCTCTAATGAAGTACCGTGCTCTGATACCAATTGATAGTCGCCTAGAGGGGGGGTGAATAGGGCGAAACTGAAATTTACAAAAATAATCACAACTACAAGCCGGGTTAGCGTTAGTAATAAAGAAACGAGTCCGCGAGAGAGGGCGCAAAACAAATCACAAGCAAATAAGAGTGTGACACAAGGATTTGTTTTACCGAGGTTCGGTTCTCGCAAACCTACTCCCCGTTGAGGAGGCCACAAAGGCCGGGTCTCTTTCAACCCTTCCCTCTCTCAAACGATCCCACGGATCGAGTGAGCTTTCTCTTCTTCTCAATCAACCGGGAACAAAACTTCCCCGCAAGGGTCACCACACAATTGGTGCCTCTTGCCTTGGTTACAATTGAGTGATGATCACAAGAACAAGTGAGAAAGAAAGAAAGCGATCCAAGCGCAAGAGCTCAAAAGAACACGGCAAATCTCTCTCGCTAGTCACTAAGGGCTTGAGTGGAATTGGAGAGGATTTGATCTCTTTTGTTTGTGTCTAGAATTGAATGCCTAGCTCTTGTAAGTGGTTGAGAGTTGGAAAACTTGGATGGCAATGAATGTGGGGTGGTTGGGGTATTTATAGCCCCAACCACCACAAGTGACCGTTGGCTGGAGTCCTCTGTTCGATGGCACACCGGACAGTCCGGTGCACACCGGACAGTCCGGTGCCCCTGCCACGTCACGGTTGCCGTTGGATTCTGACCGTTGGAGCTTCTGACTTGTGGGCCCTCCTGGGTGTCCGGTGCACACCGGACATGTACTGTTTGATGTCCGGTGCACCGGTATGGGCGTGCCTGACGACTGCGCGCGCTGCGCGCGCATTTAATGCACCGCAGGGAGCCGTTGGCGCCGCAGGGAGCCGTTGCTCCGCTGGTACACCGGACAGTCCGGTGCACACCGGACAGTCCGGTGAATTTTAGCGGAGCGGCTGCCGAGCAAACCCGAGGCTGGCGAGTTCCGGAGGCCGCGTTTCCTTGGAGCACCGGACATGTCCGGTGCACACCGGACAGTCCGGTGAATTATAGCGCGCCGGCTTCCGAGAAATCCCGAGGGTGAAGAGTTTGAAGTCGAAGTCCTCTGGCCGCACCGGACAGTCCGGTGAACACCGGACAGTCCGGTGCCTCCGGCCAGAGGAGCCCTCGGTTGCCTTGCTGCTCCTTTGTTGAATCCAACATTTGATCTTTTTATTTGCTGATTGTGAACCTTTTGCACCTGTATAACTTATGCACTAGAGTAAACTAGTTAGTCCAATGTTTGTGTTGGGCAATTCAACCACCGAAATTATTTAGGAACTAGGTCTAAGCCTAATTCCCTTTCACTTACCCGACTAAAGAAAAGACTCTCAAGGGTATGCTGGCTAGAGGGATTCAAGGAAAGGCTTATCAAGAATCAAGGACTCTATTTTGCAGAAAAGCTTACAATGAGTGGACGCTTAAAAATCCATTTTTACTTGTCAAGTTAAGTAAAGTTACCTGCATCTAGAGTTCTTTCTAGCCTAGTTCAAGCACTTGTCCTATACTAGCCAATTTCTTAACCCTTCTTATTCACTGGAATGCTACGTGTAGGGCAGTGACCAAGTCTTCATATTCGAGAAGTAACGGCGATCTGAATCGATTAATACTCAGCTGAGGATCTCCAATCACACGACATATGTAGCACTTAACCCTTGCATATGTCAACTCGCCACCGGGGTTCTTAAGAACAGATCAGGTTCATGCCAACCGAGAGCACTGATACACCACCGTCCAGCCTCTTGCCATGGAGGGTACACGCTACTCTCGCCATCTCTCCACTCCCATTGCGTGTTATCTTATTCTGGTATTAGTCTGCCCGAGGCAAAGCTTACCCATGATGAGACATGTGACTAGTTAAAAGGTCCTCGATCAGCAAGCCTACATCGAGAAGGTCCTTAATCGACTCAGACGGAGACACTACACCGAGACTCCTTTATCGTGCAAGTCAACCGCTCGATCTCAGCTTTATTATTTTCAACCCAAAGTTTGGTACCTGGCAGAGGTACATCTTTTCCGATGTTGAACCCATCATGGCCATGATGGATTCACCATCAAATTTTATTTTTGAAAACATTCCCACCCACTAAAGCATCACTTTTGTTTTAAAGCAAAACATTTTTTGTTTGCTAAAGCAAGGCTAAGCACCATAAATTTTTTTTCAAAATGGGTATCAAGGAAGGGTAATCAATTTTTCAAGGAAGGAAATGCATCAATGGTTTAGCACACAACTCCTATCACCTAATGCATCAAACAAGGTGATAAAGATTTTAAAACACAAGGAGGTGGCGAATGCACCGGGGCTTACCTGAATAACACTAGGTTAGTGTTTGTTAGGCGTCGAGCACTTTACGACCATTCTTTGTCTTGGCACTTGATCAGGCATGTTCGTCCTTCAACAGCACCATGCGGAGTAGCCCGCGCTTGGGGTTGACTTGGCTCGTCTTCCGCATCACACGATTATTTATCGTACCTCATGAGATGCATGATGCACATGTATGAGCACGAGTATAACGAGTATAATATAGATAATCTACACTAAAAAGAATGAAACACTTAAAACCAAGCATTAAGCATCATGGATATCACAGTAGGGCATCGACTACATCCATTAACCAAATTGACATAATAACACTAGAACATCTATTTTTATTTCTAGCTTTTTATTAACTCTTTAAACTATGTATCTTAATTACTTGATTTACCAATTTATCTAAATCGATCATCACAATGTACGCATGCTAAATTAATAACATTTATTGTGACCAACAATTATATTTAATCTCTTTATAGACCTAGTTGTCTGGAATACGAATCAACTTACCCTTATGACATCCAACTTGAAACCACGAAATTGACGACGCCTTTTAGCTCAGCATTTCACCGAAAATAGGGTGAGTGCTGCGTCGAATCGTGCTTCTTCTTTGTCCACATCGAGAATTTTCCGGCCGCGTACTGATTTATTTTCTTCTGTGCCTAATCTTCACGGATCTGCGCCTAATCTTCTCGGATCTTGGCGTAGACGAGGATGACGTTCGACGACTTGTTCGAGCTTTCTGTTGAGCACTTGGTGACCACCACGCTGCTAGCTTTGTCTTCACCCGATTCTTGGGATTTCTTGATGACGCGCGGAAGGACGACGACCTTTGATTGAAGTCTTCGACCGAGCACTTGATAAGCGATGCATAGGGACCTCACTTATTTCTGCATAATGTCCGGGATTTGGGGTTCGACGAGGTGGAGCAGAGAAGAACAAGGTTTGACGGTTCGACGACACCGGCGAGGTCAACGACGAGCCGATCAAACCAAAACTCCATGACGCTGACCGACACACGGGTTAGAGAACGGCGGTGGATGAGATCCAAGCTGGGAAAAAGAACTCATGACTGGGCGTTAACGGCCGGATCCGAGCACGAGGGAGGAGCTCGACCGATGAGCTGGAGCGAGCTGGGCACACGACAACTTGAGGAAGCTACGCGCACATGGACTCAGGGAGATGGGTGGATCGACACAGTGGAGCAGGCCACGCAACGACGCGAGAAGCAAAGCGAGGTCACGGTCGAGCGGGCTCGGACACAAACATACGCAGTGTTTCACCGTGTCCAGTGTGCGTGTTACGGACTCAATGTCGACTGCGAGTAGTTTCGCGCGCACGACAACACGATGGAGGAGAAGTGAACAAGGAGCTTCACGGCAGCACATGCAGGAACAATGGAACGAGCGCGCAGGAAAGTTCCACGACAACACCATGGAGGCGAGCGAGGAGCAGGGACTAAAAACGGCGAGGGTGCATCACCATCGTAGGGTCACGACCGACGATTTCAGGGGTCAAGCGTATGGAATAACGGCGTTGTGGACAGGGAGGTGCGTGTAGAGGACAGGGAACTGCGATGACGAAGCGCCATAGCTGGAACACCGGCGAGCAGCAAACAGAGAGTAAGGTGTGGTGTAGGAGAGAGGGAGGCTAGAGAGTGAGCTCGAAGCCGCGGCTCTAGGCAGAGCCCAGACGGGCGAGCGCGCCAGGGAGTTCTAGGGCGCGGCGAGCTAGGGCCATGGGAAGTGGACGGTCGGGCAGAGGAAGCTGGGAGACCACTGCACTAGAACTGGGCGCCGTAGGAAAAGCAGGAGAGGAGCATGCGACATGGGCGCGAGCTCGGAACTTGACGCAGTGGCCATGGAGATGGGCACTGAGCGAGCAGGGGAAACGGGGGGCGCGACGATTGGAGAAACGAAGCTCCACGGCGAGCAGAGGGGAGGCGCAGTTCGAGCTCCAGCCAAGAAGGGAGTTCCGGTGCGGCAAGGAGAGAGAGGAGCAGAGGCGAGTGCGAATGGCGAGCTGCAGGAGGGGCGACCACGGGAACGAGCCAGATGGGGAAGAACAGAGAGGTGGCCAAGAAGGGGCTCACGGCGGGGACGACCGGCTGCAGGAAGGAGGCCGAGCTGGGACTCCAAGGCGCCATGGGAGATGGACACAGGGAGGAGTAGCCGACGTGGTGGAGAAGCTCGGAACGCCCGGAACTCGACGGTGCGACGCTCGTAGATGAGTCGGAGCAGGGAAGACACGGCCATGGCTGGGCACTGGAATCTGAGTCAGAGGGGCGCGACAGAGGAGGAGGAGGAAGAAGGAGCGCGCAGGTAGCCAAAGACCGAGCTAGTGCAGAGAAGTGCGGCGTGTTGGGGGAAAGAAGAAGCTTGGCTGGGGGATAATGACGGCTGGGGCGGTGGGATCTTCTTCCCAGAACGACAGCAAATTTTGTTCCCTCCCCACCCACGCGGATGAGAACGATGACTGGAGAAACAAAAGGAAAAAAATCTAGATAGAGAGCGACGGAAGGGATAGGAAGAAGGGGATATTTTATTTTTTTTTATTTTTTTTAAGAATTTCGCAGATATTTCTGAATCTATATTTTTAGCAATGTACACTGGATCGACACGCTACACGAATGCACATTTCATTCTCCGGATTTGGCGAATCAAATTATTTAATAATTGATTATATCCAAAGATTTGGATCTGAGCGAGAAACGACATACCAAAATAAACTGATTTCAGACTGATAATTTGTTCTATGTGATTCGACTGAAATTAGCCAAAACCCGATCCGCAATGTATACGTGATTTCAACGCCAAAACAGCATGCGAACGGATAAATTGGATCTTAACTTCGCGCACAATTTCTCTCAGACAACACGCGATACAGATTATTTTGCCCCGAACATTTTAGTCGTAAAGTTCAAAATAATTTGCTCGGGATAAAAACATCCGAGTAAGTCGGGCTTCCGAATTCGTATTCGCGCGAGCGATGAATTTTAAATAATCACCGGACGCACTGATTTTCGGGATAACTAGGTTCCGAATATCACGAACATTTAGGAAGAGCCCGGATAGATGAAAATAAAAACAATGTCGAACTCACGACAAATGAAACAGATGCGATATTGCAATCACGATAGGCGAAGATAATTGAAATTTAGCATCTGTTTTATCCACTGATATTATGTGCTTAAATCCATACTCATTGTCGAGCGGAGTATAAACACCTGGGGTGTTATAGACCTCCCCCCTTAAAAGAATCTCGTCCCGAGATTCGGAGCGAAAGACTTTCAAGAGTAGAGAAGCATGTAACCCACATCCATATCAGCAGTAATCATAAGGCAGTTCTGAGCGAAGGCAAGTGTCTCAGAGTGTGGTTTCTCTAGCAGACATAACATGTACCGCCTTAGGCTAATTTAGAAATGTCCACCAATAGAGATGTTGTCTACTAGAGGAACACATAAGGTTCCATATGTGCAGTTTGCTTTTTCTGATGACACTGTACTATCTGAGTCTGTTGAGCGAGCGGTAAATACACGATTTTACACAAATAGAACCAGATGCAACCTCTTGGGTGAAACACACAGAAAGAAATTTACCAACAAGTGGTTACAAGAAATTCATAGCATAGGGGACGGGTGTGGATGTCGAATACTGTCACAGTTAACATGTGGCTAACCCGAGAATTCAAGACCACGAAAGATGGTATAGATTCGAGAGAATCACCAGTGGAGGGATCTATAAATTCTGACTTTGCAACCCATCCATTTTATTGAGGACTAGGCATGGCTCGACATGATCACACATGCTAGAAAAGCACACACGAGGTGGTCGAGGCATGACTAGAGCGATGACTAGGTGGTTTCTGGTCGACTTAATCTCGATTCTTGAAAGTCCTTAAGATGGGTTGTACAAAAGTGAGTTTAGACAACTCGACAAAATGATCTCTAAACTCAACCTTTGTTCATTGAGCAGTTACAAGTTAGTAAAACCAACTTGTTGAACTACTTTTGACATTGGGCAAGTCCTCTCAGTACCATCAGTAAGCCAAGGGTTGAGAGTTCACATTTGCGAGCAAAAGGTCATGCATTTGGGTAGAAGTCCATTTGGTCAGGTCGTTCACCCGATTCTTCATGCGAGATGAATTATCCACTTAGTTCGGGAATACATGGATTAAATAAGAAAGCGAATGAACAACTCCTGCATCTCAGTGGCAAGGGAAATCCAATCTCCATTTTGAGAGCTAATCAGTTGTTTTCCAACACTAAAAAGCTCCAAGGCTTCACCTTTACACAAAGGATGCAAAGGGAATGTGGATGAGTAGTCACTACCAAGATCAAAAGAAAAGAGACCACACATGAAAGTGGTATGCCCTTTTGGTCCAATAGAGATGACAGATGTTGTTTGATTACTTGGCAAACAACACAGAAATTGTTTCAAGGAGAGGTCTACGAAAGATAACATATTGATATAATCTCATAATGTATTATGACTACTAACTGTGATACTAGTGTGTGCCGAGTAGCATAACCATGTGCACACACACAGAAGGCCCTCGGTTTCGTCATGGCACCACTGGTTTTAGTCATAACACCATTATCAGACATAACCAATAAGAAATCTCATGCGACACAAATGAATTGGGCAAGGGTGACAATACACAAAGAGATACTCCACCTGTAAGAATGGTTACAAGTAGAGAGCCAAACAGATCATGGCCCGATGAAATGAACAAGGCATGGCCATAACCTAAATTGGTTGGTGAGGGAGTACGATGGGAGACTGTTATTTCAGCCCCAAGCATATTTCTATGCCCATCGTAGAAATTACAAGGTCAAGGATTAAGTTGGTATGCCAAAGGTATCAAACTCAAGAAAATGGTCGGACATGCATTTCCTAGATTAGGTTGATAGAGCAACTATTTTATTGGAGTTCATAATACAACATTACACCACATTATCTGCAATCATTAGTTACTATAATAAAGGTGAGAGAAGCATCTTGGATGTATAGGTGACAAACATACTGCAACAATCAGGATGCATCCTCGTCGTGTTTGTCCTCACAGATTTTTGCCAACATAATGTGGCAATAACGTTCTATATTGGTGGCATACTTACGACTCTCACGGTATTTTGCTAGTCATCAGCTACACATACGTTTTCGAGGTTAGTGTACCTGCAGAAAATTTCATCTCAGCCCAATTTTCCATGATGCAGTTCACAAATGACAGTTTATCACAGTTTATACTCCATATATTGCTATATGGAGGCCAGCTCTTCATTAAGCGCCGAGCCACGCATAGGCGCCGTTGCCACACTTTAACCATACGGCAATTCATTATGGTAACTCACCTTCTTACCTGAGCGTAGGTGTGTCGTTACAAGTACATTACACTTCTCAGTGTTCCCATGTTTGTATACCCATACACATCCATGGGGTACCGAATTCCCAGAAAAGTAAATACTCCTCATCGCAGCCTTCATATATACATATGTGGAACATGTATATAATCAAGCTCTTTTTATACTCTTCCCTAGACCGACGTTTGTTCGGTCAAGCTCTCACATCTCACCTTACCTTGAGCGTCGATCCATTCAGAACTGAATGGTCTCAAAAATAACAATACACATGTATGCAATACCCCCGGTTGTGGGTTAGTGGTTTTTAAATAAGCCACCTGACAGTCCTTAGTTTAGGGCGTAACAGAGGATGTCGCTAGCATTATAGTTTTTCAAAACTGTTTTTTCAAAGCCAAACAATGTGTTTAGTTGAAAATAGGTTTTTTCGAAACCAAAACTTTTGTTTTGAAAATACATATGTGACCGTATATACTTAATCCTGCTCCGATACCAGCCTGTGGCAGAACCTCCCAAGTTATTGGACCCACATGCACCTGCCCTTGTCTCAAAGACCTCGGACGGCTATGCATGTGCACCAGATAACTTGACAGGATCCGTCCGATTGCCCCAAGGACATCGGATAAACCACGAACAACCAGGACCGCAGGATTAAGTAACACAAATCACACATAGACAAGGCCAAATGGGCGGCCCGGCCCGGCCCGGCCCGGGCACGGCTAGGCACGGCACGATTAGGGCACGGCCCGTTTGGCCCGTTTAATAGCCTTGCCGTGCCGGCACGGCACTAGTGCCTAAGACTATGCCCAAGCACGGCACTAAGCCTGCTTAGTCGTGCCGTGCCGGCCCGTTTAGCCCGTTTAGCCCATTTAGCCTGTTTAGCCCATTTAGCCCGTTTAGCACTACACCACAGAATTTTAGTCAGACATTTACAAACACAGTTAAAATATACTAAAATAACTAATATTGAGTTGTTTAGTGCAATGACTGACTCATTAAAAACCTATCTAGGTAAAAACCCACCCTTGTGAGAAAACCCTAGATAGGAAAAAAGAGTACAACACACAGCTAACTAGTAATGTTTGGATCTAATCATGCATAATCGTGCCTAACCGTGCCTAGGGGCTAATCGGGCCGTGCCCATGCTGGCCCAGCGTGCCTGGTGCTCGGCCCAGGCATGGCACTACCCATCGGGCCGTGCCGGCACGGGCCCGGCTCCAGTCGTGCCGTGCCGTGCCCAGGCACTACGGGCCGTGCCGTGCTCCGGGCCGGCCCGATTAGCCCGACACTATTGGCCATCTATAATCACACACCAACAATTTGCAGCGGAAATCTTAATACCAAATTTTACAAGTTATAAAATTGGAGTAGTTACAAAAGAATTTCACTTTGAAATATTGCAAAACTTTTTGTAAGTTTGAAGTATATGCTAGCTCAAGTGACCATCCACAATAAGAAGTATAGAAGAGTTACTTAGACTTATAAGAAGGCTAAGCCCACCGGCACTTAACACCATCATCAGCAGCACAAAACTATAACCTGAAAAACAATAGGGATTAAAACCCTGAGTACAGAATTACTCAGCAAGGCTTACCCGACTAAAGAAAAGACTCTCAAGGGTATGCTGGCTAGAGGGATTCAACGAAAGGCTTATCAAGAATCAAGGACTCTGTTTTGCAGAAAAGCTTACTATGAGTGGACCCTTAAAAATCCATTTTTACTTGTCAGGTTAAGTAAAGTTACCTGCATCTAGAGTTCTTTCTAGCCTAGTTCAAACACTTGGCCTATACTAGACAATTTCTTAACCCTTATTCACTGGAATGCTACGTGTAGGGCAGTGACCAAGTCTTCATATCTAAGAAGTAACGGTGATCTGAATCGATTAATACTCAGTTGAGGATCTCCAATCACACGACATATGTAGCACTTAACCCTTGCATATGTCAACTCGCCACCGGGGTTCTTAAGACCATATCAGGTTCACGCCAATCGAGAGCACAGATACACCACCGTCCAGCCTCTTGCCCCGGAGGGTACACGCTACTCTCGCCATCTCTCCACTCGCATTGCATGTTATCTTATTATGGTATTAGTCTGCCCGAGGCAAAGCTTACCCATGATGAGGCATGTGACCAGTTAAAAGGTCCTCGATCAGCAAGCCTACATCGAGATGGTCCTTAATCGACTCAGACAGAGACACTACACCAAGACTCCTTTCTCGTGCAAGTCAACCGCCCGGTCTCAGGTTTATTATTTTCAACCCAAAGTTTGGTACCTGGCAGAGGTACATCTTTTCCGATGTTGAACCCATCATGGCCATGATGGATTCACCATCAAGTTTTATTTTTGAAAACATTCCCACCCACTGAAGCATCACTTTTGTTTTAAAACAAAACATTTTTTGTTTGCTCAAGCAAGGCTAAGCACCATAAAATTCTTTTCAAAACGGGTATCAAGGAAGGGTAATCAATTTTTCAAGGAAGGAAATGCATCAACGGTTTAGCACACAACTCCTATCACCTAATGCATCAAACAAGGTGATAAAGATTTTAAAACACAAGCAGGTGGCGAATGCACCGGGGCTTGCCTGAATAACACTAGGTTAGTATTTGTTAGGCGTCGAGCACTTGACGGCCATTCTTTGTCTTGGCACTTGATCAGGCAGGTTCGTCCTTCAACAGCACCATGCGGAGTAGCCCGCGCTTGGGGTCGACTTGGCTCGTCTTCCGCATCACGCGATTATTTATCATACCTCATGAGATGCACGATGCACATGTATGCGCACGAGTATAACGAGTATAATATAGATAATCTACACTAAAAAGGATGAAACACATAAAACCAAGCATTAAGCATCACGGATATCACAGCAGGGCATCGACTACATCCATTAACCAAATTGACATAATAACACTAGAACATCTATTTTTATTTCTAGCTTTTTATTAACTCTTTAAACTGTGTATCTTAATTACTTGATTTACTGGTTTATCTAAATCGATCATCACAATATACGCATGCTAAATTAATAACATTTATTGTGACCAACAATTCTATTTAATCTCTTTATAGACCTAGTTGACTGGAATACGAATCAACTTACCCTTATTGTTGGGGGCCTTCAGCTCCCGAAGGTCCTCAAAAGTATAGTCTGATAATATTTTCCAAGTGTAATATGTGAACAGGCACCTTCGGAGTAGGCACCTTCGGAGTCAGGTTGTGAATATACAAGAGCGTGGTTAAGACGAAGCTTGACTGGAATGAAAAACGATCATGACGAAGGATAAGGCGATCACGAAGCTATGTGCAGAAAGGCTTCGGCACAACAACAGAAAAGAAGAACCGACTTAAAGATGAAAAGCCAAATTGGACCTCAAAGAATTACTGTAGTTATTGATAAATGTAAAGGGCATCTATATAATTTTACACGGGCTGCGACCCGAGTCTATAAATAGGTGAACAGTACTCCCGTACTGTTCACGCTGACTTGGCATACTCTTTTTCACATCACCTTTGTACCTTTACCTTTCATCAATCTGAAGGTACATTTGTAATTCATTTTTATAAATTTAATAATGGAAATATATCGATGATAATACTGGTATTATTACTCGCACATTATATATGGTTGCTCTGTTTTAATCATTTGTCAACCTAACGAAGGTCCTTTCTTTCGTAACCTTCGTCCGAGATTCGTTATACCCGAAGGGATATAACGTTTCTAAGGGCGAAGGAGTTCGACATTTAACACTTTTATGTTGTCTTGTTCTTGATTCATAGCATTTGAGAACAAGCCCCCAACATTGGCGCCCACCTCCGGTCAACTCACTTCCACTTTTTGGGTTTTGAAAACCTTCGGCAAACGTCACCTTCATCATGCCACCGAAAAAAGCTTCAACGACAGGGGCGGCCACTCTGCAGCCGCTGGACCCCAATCAGGATGTCGTCTCTCTTAGGGAGGCCCGAAGCCAGAAGAGGAAGGCCATCAGTCCAACGCCTCCGGAAGACGATTTGGACCAAGAAATACAAAAAATGGAGATGCTCCATCAACAGGTTCAACGGAAGGAGAAGATGGCTTGTCTAGCTGATCTTCAAAAGCAGATAGACGAAGCCTCTGAAGAGCTTCGACATCTCGCTCAAGATGACCAGAATCAAAGGCCCCCGCGCAGAGAGCTTCATCAAGAGGGTTTCTACAACGAGGATGACTTGTATGAAGATTTCCATCACGGAAATTTTGCTTTTGATGATGCTTCTCCCTTGTCAACAGAACTGCAGGCTGTTCCTTGGCCACAGTCTTACAAGCCGCCTCAGCTCCCCATGTACGACGGGCATTCAGACCCGAAACAATTCTTGATGAGCTATGAGGCAACTATATCTTCGTACGGTGGCAACACGGCGGTCATGGCAAAGTCCTTCGTCATGGCTGTCAGAAGCGTTGCACAAACCTGGTACTCTTCCCTTAGGCCATGGACAATCACCTCATGGCAAAAGTTGAAGGATATGCTGATAACCAGCTTCCAAGGGTTTCAGACGAAGCCAGTCACTGCTCAAGCTTTATTCCAGTGCACCCAGGATCACGAAGAATATCTTCAGGCATATGTCCGAAGGTTCCTACGTCTGAGGGCGCAGGCACCAACAGTGCCCAATGAAATTGTCATTGAGGCCATGATCAAGGGGCTTCGGCCAGGACCTGCAGCTCAGTACTTTGCCAGGAAGCCTCCTCAAACTCTGGAGAAGCTTCTCCAGAAGATGGACGAGTACATTCGAGCTGACAATGATTTTTGCCAAAGAAGGGAGGAAGCCCTCAGGTTCTCTGAAATGACTAGGGGCTTCGGAGGAAGATTTTATCCAAGGCACGTCAGGTCAATTCACAATTCTACTCAAAATGACGACAAAGCGAGTCAACAGCAAAGGCCACAGTGCTCCTCGCAAGCTTCGGGGCATCAGCAAAGCTCCTTCCGGCCGCCAGCGCCAAGGGGCAGAGGCGCCAGGGGCTTCGGGGGAAGATTTGGGGATCAACCAATAAAAATATACTGCCTATTTTGTGGTGAAGGTAAGGGTCACACCACCAGGATGTGTCACATTACCATCCAGAAGCAAAAAGAGCTAGCAGAAGCTGCTGCACAACAGAATCAGCCGAAGCAGGTCATGCACACTGCTTCGTACCATTCGCCTTACATTCCAGAATATGTAGGCAATCACCCTGCAGCCTCTGTTGCTTCCGCAAGCCAACCCCAAGCTTCCTGGCAACAGCTTCCACCGCCACCACCAATACAACGAGCTTCGCAGCCAGAAGGGAGCCAGCACTCTCATCCCCAGAGAGACTTCAGAGAAGAATCCGAAGCTCGCACAGTCAATAGCACTGTGCCAGAGTCGAAGGACATTTACTGACAAAATATCCTATTCCCACAACAGCTTTTTATGCTTTCACATTCAGTTTTATTTTTTTTGCAGTAAAGAACAATTATAGGGAGTTTAAATGTTTTTTATTGTTTTTCAAATCCTGGTAACAGTTTACCGAATTACCATAACAAAAATATGTCTTTTCCATAGGTTTGAGTCGTCGAAGCATACGAATTTATGGTGGCATGAAGGACCGTTGTATTGTCAAAATTTTTATAATGGACACAGTGCAAATTATTCGAAACAGTGAAAAGTCGTTCCTAAAGGAGCATAGAGTTAGTTTTCTAAGCTTACAGCGAAAAGTCAGCGCTAATTCCGCCGAAAGTAAAAGGCGAAGAAGCTCCTAAGGGAGGCTTACAGCGAAAAATAAACGCTGATTCCGCTGAAAGTAAAAGGCGAAGAAGCTCCTAAGGGAGGCTTACAGCGAAAAATAAACGCTGATTCCGCTAAAAGTAAAAGGCGAAGAAGCTCCTAAGGGAGGCTTACAGCGAAAAGTCAGCGCTGATATAAAACATGTGTGTGCTCTATTACAGGGATATGTATCTGTGGCACAAATGTCATTTTGCATAACATAACATCATCACATCATTCTGCATAACATAAGCATCATATAGCATATTGCATGCGGAACAAGAAGGGCATACAGTATTGATCTTTGGAGAATATTTTGGAAAAGAGAAAATCGTATTAAAGCACAAAACAAGTTGAGAAGAAGTGCAACTTCATTAGAGAGGCAAAAAAAACTTTTCTATAGCTTCGGAGAATATTTCACGAAGCTTGGATAATCTTCACCAGGGAAGTGTGCAATTTCTTAAAATATAAGATTTTCTTCACGAAGCATGAAAAGAAGGGAAGGTGTTTTTTTCGCCGAAGGCTCAAAAAATGGTATGCAAGATTTCATGCATCGTAAAGAATTAAAACTGTACATGGATTATATATTACATTCAAAGTTACAATATATTACATATGTTACGTTCCAAATGTTTTTACAGTAGCATTTAATCCTCTTTAAGAACTATTTCTGCAGCTTCGTTCAGTAGCTGGTCAACAACCTTGTCCATAATGGCTTCGGCCATTTTTCTAATTTCATCGTCCCCCTTCGGGCGGGGGCCCGGAGATGCCTCAGCAGGTTCTGAGCGAAGAGAAGATACGGCTATATTACTATTACAAACCGTGAACAAAGTCTGGAATCAAAAATTACAACATAATAAAAATCACTAATTAATACCTATTTGCCCTTCGGGCTCTGTACTTTTTTCGGCAGCCGCCGCTACTTTTCAAGCATCATGGATGCCTTTTTCACTCTTTTGAATAATTTCTTGTGCCATTTCTCGGCCACCGTTGTCCCAGATATCGGTGAAAAATTTTCTGCCGATCATGCTTGCTTCGGCTGAGGGGTCTTTAATGTCTTCGGAGGACAAAGTAGCTTCGGATTGCGCTAAAGATTTTACATGCTCACAACCTCTCTTCTCCAAAACAGTAGCAATTCCTCTAGCACCCGAAAAAGCACATATGTCTCCGCGGCTGTTCAGGATTTCTTCGAAGGCCTCAGCTTCGTTACTGATCCATTCCATCGGACCTTCGGGATTGCCGCTTGAGAAATTCTCTTCGCTAGAGAATGCGCCAACGTTGGCAAAGCTGGATTTTATCTTTTTAACACACTCTATGGATTTAACATAACATCTTCTCTGAGAAGCACGAAGCTCTTTAACATTAACTTCCAAATGATCTGCCCATTGATCGCTTAATTCTCGTCTTGTTTCTTCAAGAGTGCGTTCTTCTTTGGCTCGGGCTAGTTGTTTACGAAGATCTTCAATTTCACGCTTCTGAGCTTCGGCTTGAGTTTTAGAGTTAGCTTCGTCTTCCTTCATTTTCTCCACTAACGTAAGCAGAATTTTGTCCTTCTCCAGGGCTTCGTTTCTTAGCCTGATAACCTCTGTTCGAAGGTTGTTGAGAGCAATGGTGCAGCTCTCATCTTCGGCATTCTTCTGAGCCCTCAAGGCATTGCTGAGTATCAAGCCCTATTCAAAAGAATGAATGAGTTAACATAAGAGCAAAAAACTAATTCAAAATTCATAAACTTCAAAATTCACAATTTTTGTACCTTCAGACTATTGTACGCCAGGCTATCCGCAAGATCCTCTTTCGTCATGGCGCAAAGGCCAGCTTCGAGTTTCGGGAACCCCATGCTTCTAGCCATCTCCCGACACACGGATAATTCTTTATTCTCTGGGAGACAGTACAGGAAATCATCTTCGTTTGTCCCATTGAACACTACGGCCCCCCTCGGATACTTCAGTTCTCGGGCATAGTAGTTGGCTTCAAAAATCTCTTCTTCAGATAGTTTCTTCCCCGAAGCATGTCGCACAATATAATCATGTATTTTGGAAGATGCTTCGGGGGTGGCAATGCCAATTTCCTCAGTCAGAATCGGCTCTGCTATTTTTGTTTTTTCAGTTTCTAAACTTGCCTTCAAAGGTTGTATCTTGGTGGATTCCGAAGGCCCAGCTTCAATTTCAAACTGCTGCTTCGAAGTTTCGGCAGCAAAGGCTTCAGTAGACACTTCAACAGTTTTCTTTGGAGTTGTGCTTGAAGATTTAATTGTCTCCAAAACATCCAGCACATTAACCATCCTTTTTCTTTTCGGGGTCGCTGCTGGCCCCTTCTGGCTTTTAGCTGTCTCAACTTTTGACGAAGGGCTTATAACATCTAGTGTTTTTCTTTCTTCAGATTTCTCTTTTCTTATTGCTGGTGCTTCAGCCATTTTTTCGGATTTTGGCGCTACAGTTGGTTCTCTGGCTTCGGTGGCCGAAGAGGCCTCGCCAATAAACTCGGGCACTGTGGCCGGCTCAATACAGCGTGGAGGGTGTGTGGACACTTTTACTTTCTTCCTCTTCGGCGCTGGCTCCCCGGGAGCAGCCAAAGTAGTGTCCTTTGCAGGTGAAGTATTTTTTCTCTTTTGACCTCGCATTGGATAATAGTAGTCGGGATAGATAAATCCAATTGCATCAAATACTCGGTTGAGTCTCTTCTTTTTTCGGCCTCCGAAAGCCGCTGATAATGCAGTGTTTTCCGCCTTCGAGTATGCCCCAAGCAATTCATCACTTACATTCTCAATGCTTTTCAGCCAATCATCATCCGGTTCAACAAACTTATCTCCATACTTGAATGTATATTTCAGCCTGATTAATCCACCCTCGTCAGTTTCTTTAACGGTCTCCTTCGGCATTTCCCAGTCATCTACAAGTGGCCACACTCTGAAGGCAATGTGCTATTGCATTAAATCCCTGGTTCCAATAAAAGAACAGACTACGCCGAAGGCCCTCTGACATTCTTCAGCTGCTTCGTCCATTTCTACCTTTGGTTTCCGGAGTCCGAACCGCTGCCAGATAGGGCGCATGATGATGTCTTTGATATCTTCCTGAACCTTCAAATCATTCTTCACGTAGAACCATTCCTTCATCCATTCCCCGGGCCATCTCTTCCGAAAGGTTGGCACGGGACAGCTTGACCCAGAGTGGGCACCAAAGCTATAGCAACCAAAATTATTATGATATTGCTCCTTACCCTAGGGTTTCGTCTCATATACTAGCTCGTGTATATTGCAAAAGCTTTTTTCACTTGGCTCCAGGCCCTGGCTCCTCACGGCCCAGACGAAGATTCCCAATCTTATCACTGCTTCGGGGGTAAGTTGATGAAGGTAAATTTGATATATTTTCAGAACTTCTACCACAAACTTGCTTAGAGGGAATCGTAACCCAGCCTTTAAAAAGCTTCGGAAGATCATGACCTCATTATCTTCGGGGGTCGGCGTAGTTTTTTCTCCGTCATCTGCCCTCACGATGGATATATCCCGGAAATATCTCCCCCTCATATTTTCAAGGTGACTTTGCTTTATAGTTGATTTTCCGAAGTTTGAGTGACTAGGTCGCCACGGACGATCTTCGGAGTCCTCCCCACCACTATCCACATCATAGCTATCACTGTCGCCAGTATCTTCAGATAAACCCTCCAAAGTTTCCCTGACAATCTTTTCCGTATTGGTCTTCGACATTGACTCAAGAAAACCCAGGTGCATCTCCTCCGAAAGGCTTAGCTTCGAAGCACCAGCAACTATCTTATCCTCAGACATTTTCGCGAATGCTGCCAAACCAGACTTGACACCAAAGCTTAAAAATCTAAGACCGAGCAAATGCTGACGCGCGCAGGCTGAAAGCTGGGTGCGTAGGCTAATAGCTGGGTGAGAAAAAGCAGGTGGCAAAAGGGCGTGCCAAATAAACTCGCGGTGTGCTTGTATTTATACACCCAGTATGTCAAAAACTGGAGGGCCCCGCTTGTCAATGACTGTTGCTATTCTAGCAATAGGAAGGTGTTTTTTCGGACCTTCTGCTTAAAGCCTTCGTCCATGTCGCAATATGAATTTATCTTTACAATAAATTGACATTGCGAGGGGCTATTGTTGGGGGCCTTCGGCTCCCGAAGGTCCTCAAAAGTATAGTCTGATAATATTTTCCAAGTGTAATATGTGAACAGGCACCTTCGGAGTCAGGTTGCGAATATACAAGAGCGTGGTTAAGATGAAGCTTGACTGGAATGAAAAACGATCATGACGAAGGATAAGGCGATCACGAAGCTATGTGCAGAAAGGCTTCGGCACAACAACAGAAAAGAAGAACCAACTTAAAGATGAAAAGCCAAATTGGACCTCAAAGAATTACTGTAGTTATTGATAAATGTAAAGGGCATCTATGTAATTTTACATGGGCTGCGATCCGAGTCTATAAATAGGTGATGTAACACCCGGTTTTAAAGAACAAAGCCGGGTGCATCTCATACATGCGCCAAGAAGACAACATATATAATAACAGAGTGTATAGAGATAAATGTCATAAAACATCAGAGTAATTATTACATAGCGGAAGTCTTATTACAAAATGAAATAATAAAGGTAAAACGAACTAAGGATCGTCGGCGCCAATGTCGACTGGGAAACGCCACCTAGATCAGATCGAACTCCTCAGTGTTAGGCGGCTCCTCCTGAACCACCTGATCATCTCCTGTGGGGGGGTGTGAGACAGCAAGGGTGAGCTCACACATGATCATAGCTCAACAAGTTGTGGGGAACCACTGGACACAAACTCACAAAGGTGTGAGTTCATGTGATGTGTAAGGCTAATCAATGATAGGGGTTAAAGCTGAGCATTGCTTTTAAGTAGTTGGTCAAATTTTATTAGCAATTACTAAGTGTAAGTAAATACCAAACCATAAGTAAAGTAATAGAACAAAATTAATAACAAACCCATGCAATGCAAATGACAAAATTGGATTTAAGTTCCATAATTTAAACATCAGAGAGTCCTGAGCTGCTCGTGACCGTGAGCTCGGCTAGTATACCAGTTTTACACTCTGCAGAGGTTGTACCCTTTACCCACAAGTCATGTTACCCATCTGCCAAGGGGTCATGAATCCCATATACCTCTACCTAGGAAGCACGGCAGGGCAACACTACGAGGCCTTTACAAAGTTCCACTAGCTTCCGAAAACCCGCTACAGTTTATGGGAAGATCCAGTAAAGGGTTCCTGGCTGACCGCCATCGCAGCAAAATCAACCAGGGACCTCCCCGCACTGACCTCTCCCCTACTGCCCTTGCCCCTTTCGGGTAAGGTAGTCTTCCACTAGCTTTCCTAATTAGTCAGCCAAGGGGTCCCATTCCTCCCTTGTGGTGGCACGTGGTTCTCAAGTTAAGCTCTATGTTCCAATTAACATTAATGATAACAACATGAACATAAACAGAATAACAACAAGAATTGGAACATAGAGGTAATAAATGATTATCCCAAAACCATATAAAGCAATAGCAAACTACCCAAGTGATTCAGGGGTAAACAAGGTAATGAGATAAACAATCTAAGGTGACCTATTGGGTCCCATCAAAATTAACCTATGCATGGATAAGTGATATTAAAGAACATTATTGGGTAAAAAGTGGTCAAGGGCACAACTTGCCTTCAATGAGCTCCTGCTCAGCTACTTCAACCTGCTGCTCACCAGTATCCTCAGCAACGGGCTCTTCTACTCGCCACAATACAAACAAGCACAGTGCATATAGAGAAATTAACATTACACCAAACATATATACAAAATACACAGAGATATTCTACATATTAAAATAAAATCCTAGGAACAGAAATCATAATTTTCTGAATTATAGATTTTAAGTTATGCATTTTCAAAGGTTTTATGTGCATTAAGTAGGATCAAGTGATAAATAAATTTCCTTACTGTTTTTATGCCAAAACAGAGACACTAAGTGAAAGAGAATAAAATTACAAAATTTTAGGAACTGGAATGGATTAATTTGGAGTTAGTATGAATTTCCTATGAATTTATAAAGTTCTAGCAATTATTTTTATATTAAAAATTCATTTTCTATTTATTTTCTCTGGTTTTCATGTTGACTGGACTGGGCGTCAAATCCTGGAAAACCCAGGGGGCTCGGTGTAAAATACCACAGACACAGAGAATAGTGCTCTCTGGACGGCGGGTTTATTTCTATGAAACCGAGGGGCTCTTTTACAAAATCAAACGGCGAAGGGGTATCGTGATCTCAGGGCCGTCCGATCGAAAACCGACGGCGGTGATTAGATGTATATCTTAACGAATCGTTACGGACCGAGAGCTGTTGGATCTAGATCCAACGGCGCATATTTAATTTTTACTCAGGGCTACCCGATCCGTCCGATCGGATATCGACGGCCATCGCGAACCCGATCGAAACGTTACGCGATTTCTAATCTGAGCCGCCCGCTGAGGATCGGACGGTGCTCGGGTATCGTCTCTCTCACGCGGTCTCCAACGGCGGCGAAGCGCCCGCACGGCGGAGCGCCATGGACGGAACGCCGATTGCGCACCACGGTACCCAATTTCCCCCGTATCTCGAGTGCAAAACGAAATTGAGAATGTAACAAACATGGGAGGTGCGCTTTCAAAGGGATTCCTGCCATCACCTGGTCTGTCCGCGACGACCCGCGGCCTTGCGACGGCGGCGAGGAATTGAGCGCCCCACGGTCACCTTCCGAGCTCACGATCGCCACTCAAGCGGTCCCGGGGCTTGGGCGAAGCCTTCTGCCCGCACCCGAGGCCTCAATTTGGCGTCGAGCACGAACGACGATGGCGCGCCGCCAATCCACCCGCACGGTCACCACGGGTTCCGGCTACCTCCACTTGCTCTCTCAATCGATCCCTCCGGTGAACGCGAGTTGGGTTAAGAGATAGGAGGGGCGAGGCGCGACACACTTTTATGCACAATCGGTTGGTCAATCAACGGAATCCACGATTTCCGCCACGCCGAGCTCGCCCGATTCGCGCGCCACACGGAGAGGAAGACCCTGTCAGCGAGGGGGCCCCACACGGCAGCGGAAAGGGAAGAGGAGCGAGCGGGCGTGGGACTGGGCAGCGGGGCCCGCGGCGCAGCGACACGGTTGCGGACGCGCGCACGAGGGCGGCTGACGTGCGGGCCCATTGCGTCGGCGCGCGCGTTATGGGTGGTTGGGCTGCGCGCGCGCGGATGTGGTTTTGGGCCGCGCGGGAGGGAAATTCCCAGTGGGCCGAATAGGAGGTATGGCGGCCCATGAGGCTGATTTCGTTTTATTCTTTTTATTTTCTGTTTTCTTTTCTTTTACTTTTGAATCTAAGTTTTGAATTTTCAAATTTGTGATGAACTTGCACTCAAATCTTTCTGAGTATATGATTTGGATAAAGCATTGTGGAACAAATTTATCCCTTTATAAGTTTTATTTCTTTGTATTACATAGCATTTTTCTTTCTTTCTTTTCAAAGTTTAGCATTTCTTTTAGGATTTAATTTCTCATTTGGATATTTAATATTTTTCTTGTCACAAAATGCACACACAAATAAAATATCCAGCATGATGCAACAATTTAGTAGCATATCTTTTATTAATTGTTCTTGGACATGGTGTTCTCATATGATGGTGCATAAAGATCAAACTTACATAAAGAGAAAATATTTCTCTATTGATATTATTCCTAGCACTTACAAAGTAGGTGTTACAAATCCTACCCCCCTTAAAAATAATCTCGTCCTCGAGATTTAAGAAGAACTAGAGAAAAGGTGGGGAAAATCTATACGAAGCTCTTCTTCTCTTTCCCAAGTTGCTTCATCTTCACTGTGGTGTCTCCATTGGACTTTGCACATCTTTATCACCTTATTTCTTGTAACTCGAGTCAATGTATCCAAAATCTTGATCGGGTACTCCGTGTAAGTCAAATCACCTTGAACACTAAGCTCCTCCATTGGTAACTGTTCCTCGGGAACACGGAGACACTTCTTAAGTTGAGACACATGGAACACATTATGCACATCCGATAGACTAGCAGGTAACTCGAGTTGGTATGCCATCTCCCCAACTCTTCTAAAGATCAAGAATGGTCCAATATAGCGAGGGGATAATTTGCCCTTAACTTTAAATCTCCTCATTCCACGCAGTGGTGACACCTTGAGATATACATGATCTCCTTCTTCAAATTCCAGTGGCCTCCTTCTATTATCAGCATAGCTCTTTTGCCTGGTTTGAGCCACTCTCAAATTTTCTCGAATTATACGAACTTGCTCTTCTGCTTCTTGAATCAGTTCAGGCCCAAAGAACTGTCTCTCTCCAGTCTGATCCCAATATAGAGGAGTTCTGCACTTCCTCCCATATAAAGCTTCAAAAGGTGACATCTTCAGACTGGCCTGATAGTTATTATTATAAGAGAACTCAGCATAAGGTAGACTTTTATCCCAACTTCCTCCATGCTGAAGGGCACATGCTCTCAACATATCTTCCAATACTTGATTAGTCCTTTCAGTCTGTCCATCAGTCTGAGGGTGATAGGCTGTACTAAAATTCAACTTCGTACTCATGTTCTCATGAAAGCTTCTCCAAAACCTTGAGGTAAACTGCGAACCTCGATCAGACACGATCTTCTTTGGTACTCCATGTAAACACACAATCCGAGCCATATATAACTCTGCTAGCTGAGAACCTTTATAAGTAGTCTTCACAGGAATAAAATGAGCCACTTTAGTCAATCTATCCACAATCACCCATATAGCATCATATCCTTTCTGGGTGCGAGGCAATCCAGTGATGAAATCCATACCAATCTCTTCCCATTTCCACTCGGGTATCTTCAGTGGATGCAATAATCCAGCTGGCCTCTGGTGTTCAGCCTTAACTCTTTGACATACATCGCACATAGCCACATGTGCAGCTACATCTCTTTTCAATCCATACCACCAATACTTCCGTTTCAAATCCTGATACATCTTGGTACTACCAGGATGAATAGAATAATCCGAGTCATGGGCCTCCTTTAAAATAGTCTCCCGAAGGCTTTTAACATCAGGAACACACATCCTGTCCTTGAACCATACAGTGCCCTGCTCATCTTCCGTGAACTCCGGAACTCGACCTTCAGTAATCAGATCCTTAATCTCTTTTATCTTATCATCACCAATTTGTCCTTTGCGGATCTCTTGCTCCAAAGTAGGTTCCACATCAATAGTAACTCCCTCAGTATGAGCAACTATCCCCAGGTTAAGTCTCCTGAAATCCTCAACAATCTCATCGGGTAGCTGGGCAACAACAGCTGAATGAACATGCTCCTTGCGACTCAAGGCATCTGCAACCAAGTTTGCCTTGCCCGGGTGATAGTGAATCTCCAAATCATAATCCTTAATAAGCTCCAACCAACGGCGTTGCCTAAGGTTGAGATCCTTCTGAGTGAATATATACTTCAAACTCTTATGATCCGTATATACTTGGCACTTGGTTCCCATGATATAATGTCTCCAAATCTTAAGTGCATGCACAACGGCTGCCAATTCCAAGTCATGAGTGGGGTAGTTCAATTCATGTCTCCGCAACTGACGAGAAGCATAAGCAATCACATGTCCTTCTTGCATGAGCACACATCCTAAGCCTTGGCCACATGCATCACAATAGATATCAAATCCTTTCTGTAGGTCTGGCATAACCAATACTGGTGGCGACATCAACCTCTTCTTCAATAGATCAAAGCTGTCTTGACACTTCTCGTCCCACTTAAATTCTTTTCCTTTCTCCAAAAGCGAAGTCATTGGCTTAGCAATCTTAGAAAATCCTTCAATAAACCTCCGATAATATCCAGCAAGTCCTAAGAAACTTCGAATCTCAGTAACTGTAGTGGGGACTCTCCACTCCATTATCTCCTTAACCTTAGCAGGATCCACTGCTATTCCTCCATTAGAAATAATATGACCAAGAAATGGCACTTCGCCAATCCAAAACTCGCACTTGCTGAACTTGGCATAGAGTTGATTATCTCGTAGCTTCTGCAGCACCATCCTCAGATGTTCCTCGTGATCACTTTCACTCTGAGAATAAATAAGAATATCGTCGATGAATACCACGACGAATCTGTCCAAATACTCCATAAACACCTTGTTCATTAAGTTCATAAAATAAGCTGGTGCATTAGTCAACCCAAACGACATAACTGTGAACTCATATAATCCATATCTAGTCGAGAAAGCCGTCTTGGGAATATCCGATGGTCTAATCCTCATCTGATGGTAACCGGATCGGAGATCAATCTTCGAAAATACTCTAGCACCTCTCATTTGATCAAACAAATCTTCAATACGGGGCAACGGATACTTGTTCTTTACTGTAACATCATTAAGAGATCTATAATCCACACACATCCGTTGCGATCCATCCTTCTTCTGTACAAACAAGACCGGTGCTCCCCAAGGTGAGGAACTCGGACGAATGTACCCAGCCTCTTGTAACTCAGTTAACTGCTTCTTAAGCTCCTTCAACTCCTCTACGGACATCCTATATGGCCGTTTAGAAATAGGGGAGGTTCCAGGTAAGAGGTCAATAACAAACTCAACTTCTCTATCAGGTGGCATCCCTGGTAACTCCTCTGGAAAGACATCCGGAAAATCTCTAACCACCCGGATATTGTCACCAACAAACTCCTCAGGCATAAAGAACATTGCACGCATAGATGAAGAGGTTACTGCAATGTTAACTTGAAACCTTTCTCCTTTAGTAGTAGTGAGTTCTACGGTACCTCTACCACATGCTATAACGGCCTTTGCCTTTCTTAGCCATGACATACCAAGGATCAAATCTATACTGCTTGACTCCAATATTATAGCAGTAGCTCCAAAATCTCTACCCATAATGGTTAATGTCAATCTACGTGTCATTTGATTTGCCTCAACATGCCCTTTAGGTGTAATTACTATCAGGGGTTTTCTCATATTTAGCAGTGGTATTTCATTTGTGTTGGCATATCTAGCAGACATGAATGAATGTGTAGCACCAGAATCAAATAATATGGTTGCAGGAATTGCATTAACATAAAACATACCAATTACGAGGTCCCCTCCATCCGGAGTAGCATCAACGCTGACTTGATTAACCTTGGCAATAGAATATCCCTTGCCAGTTCCTGGAGTTTGCTGCCTGTTCTGAACTGGAGTAGTAGCAATCCTCTGTGGGCAGACATTTGCATAATGACCAATCTTCCCACACTTGTAACATTGAGTGCCCGGACTCTGTCCTGAAAACTTCGTCGGGGTGCCAGTAGGGGTAGCTTGTCGAGGAGGTGGAGTCCTCAGTGGTGATTGCGGAACTGGGCGTGGCCCTCCGGGTCGAGTCGGTGTACCCTGTGGTGAATTGTAGCGAGGACGAACACTGCTGCTTCCTTGTCCTTGAGATATGGCCTTTCTCTTCAAATCTCCCAGTTGAACACGCTTGTGTTCAATAGCCAGTGCCTTATCAAGCAGCCTCTGAAATGATGGAAATGTGTGTGCCACTAGAGCATACTGCAGTGGTCCATTAAGTCCTTCAATGAAATGCTCTTGCTTCCTCTCGTCTTCAGCAACTTCTTCAGGGGCATATCTGGATAACTGAATAAACTTGTCGCGGTACTCGCTGACTGACATACTTCCTTGCTTCAGCGACAGAAATTCCTTCTTCTTGATCTTTATCATCCCAGCTGGAATATGGTAGTTCCTGAATTGTGTACTGAACTCTGCCCAAGTAATAGTATCAGCAGCATCGTGGGCAGCAGTATAAGAATCCCACCAGTCAGCAGCAGGGCCAATCAGACGTCCAGAAGCATATAAAACCTTCTCCCGGTCAGTGCATTGAGCAATGTTGAGCATCTTCTCAATTGCTTTCAGCCAATCATCCGCGTCCAGTGGATCAGGTGACCTAGCGAATGTGGGTGGCTTATGACTCATGAACTCTCTATGCTTGTCACGAGGTGGAACTGGTGGTGGTGGTGGAGGCAGTGGCACTTGTTGCTGCTGTTGCTGTTGTTGCATTTGCTGTTGCAGCTGCTGTTGTTGCGCCCTCCTTTCCTGGCGTATCTCATCTCGCTCCTGGCGCAACTCCTGGCGTATATCCTCTCTTTCTTGACGCATCTCCTGGCGTTCTTGCTGCATCTGAGCACGCATATCAGCCATAGTATCTGCCATTTGCTGCATCACCGCCATCTGAGCAGCAACCAGTGGGTCAACTCCGCCTGGTGGAGGATTGGGAGGATTCATCCCAGCAGGTTGTGGCTGAGGTTGTCTTCGAGTGTGTTGGTTAGGAGGCAAGTCAATTCCACCACCCCGCCTGGTATTGACCATCTGAGTTAGATGCATATGGTAAGAAAATAGTAGACAAGGCAGGTATTTACAAATCAGGTTACTTTGGGGGATTTGTTAGCTAAGCAGATTAATACTTCACCTATCCTAGCTAATTCAATACCTTATGGTGGTACATGCTAAAATGTCCATAGTTCAATCAATCAAAGAAGCAAATCAGGCATTTAGCATCAGCACAATCAAACAATATTTTTAAATAGAGAAAATAGTTTTAATTTTGTCTTAGGTTCCCTATCTCTTAAAAATGTCATAAGGATAGGGATTCCAAGGTGTGAAATCCATCTTGTCTAAGAGTAGAAAAGATAAGAATGATCAGAGTAGAACAGTAGAAGGTGAGACAGGATCAAGATAAGGTAAGTATGGAATGAATCAGAGTAAGATAAGTATAGAATGAATCAGAATAAGATAAGTAGGTCAGGGTTTGTCCATTTCTATCTAGGTCTCGTCCTACAGTCAACATTCCTCTGATACCACTTCTGTAACACCCGGTTTTAAAGAACAAAGCCGGGTGCATCTCATACATGCGCCAAGAAGACAACATATATAATAACAGAGTGTATAGAGATAAATGTCATAAAACATCAGAGTAATTATTACATAGCGGAAGTCTTATTACAAAATGAAATAATAAAGGTAAAACGAACTAAGGATCGTCGGCGCCAATGTCGACTGGGAAACGCCACCTAGATCAGATCGAACTCCTCAGTGTTAGGCGGCTCCTCCTGAACCACCTGATCATCTCCTGTGGGGGGGTGTGAGACAGCAAGGGTGAGCTCACACATGATCATAGCTCAACAAGTTGTGGGGAACCAGTGGACACAAACTCACAAAGGTGTGAGTTCATGTGATGTGTAAGGCTAATCAATGATAGGGGTTAAAGCTGAGCATTGCTTTTAAGTAGTTGGTCAAATTTTATTAGCAATTACTAAGTGTAAGTAAATACCAAACCATAAGTAAAGTAATAGAACAAAATTAATAACAAACCCATGCAATGCAAATGACAAAATTGGATTTAAGTTCCATAATTTAAACATCAGAGAGTCCTGAGCTGCTCGTGACCGTGAGCTCGGCTAGTATACCAGTTTTACACTCTGCAGAGGTTGTACCCTTTACCCACAAGTCATGTTACCCATCTGCCAAGGGGTCATGAATCCCATATACCTCTACCTAGGAAGCACGGCAGGGCAACACTACGAGGCCTTTACAAAGTTCCACTAGCTTCCGAAAACCCGCTACAGTTTATGGGAAGATCCAGTAAAGGGTTCCTGGCTGACCGCCATCGCAGCAAAATCAACCAGGGACCTCCCCGCACTGACCTCTCCCCTACTGCCCTTGCCCCTTTCGGGTAAGGTAGTCTTCCACTAGCTTTCCTAATTAGTCAGCCAAGGGGTCCCATTCCTCCCTTGTGGTGGCACGTGGTTCTCAAGTTAAGCTCTATGTTCCAATTAACATTAATGATAACAACATGAACATAAACAGAATAACAACAAGAATTGGAACATAGAGGTAATAAATGATTATCCCAAAACCATATAAAGCAATAGCAAACTACCCAAGTGATTCAGGGGTAAACAAGGTAATGAGATAAACAATCTAAGGTGACCTATTGGGTCCCATCAAAATTAACCTATGCATGGATAAGTGATATTAAAGAACATTATTGGGTAAAAAGTGGTCAAGGGCACAACTTGCCTTCAATGAGCTCCTGCTCAGCTACTTCAACCTGCTGCTCACCAGTATCCTCAGCAACGGGCTCTTCTACTCGCCACAATACAAACAAGCACAGTGCATATAGAGAAATTAACATTACACCAAACATATATACAAAATACACAGAGATATTCTACATATTAAAATAAAATCCTAGGAACAGAAATCATAATTTTCTGAATTATAGATTTTAAGTTATGCATTTTCAAAGGTTTTATGTGCATTAAGTAGGATCAAGTGATAAATAAATTTCCTTACTGTTTTTATGCCAAAACAGAGACACTAAGTGAAAGAGAATAAAATTACAAAATTTTAGGAACTGGAATGGATTAATTTGGAGTTAGTATGAATTTCCTATGAATTTATAAAGTTCTAGCAATTATTTTTATATTAAAAATTCATTTTCTATTTATTTTCTCTGGTTTTCATGTTGACTGGACTGGGCGTCAAATCCTGGAAAACCCAGGGGGCTCGGTGTAAAATACCACAGACACAGAGAATAGTGCTCTCTGGACGGCGGGTTTATTTCTATGAAACCGAGGGGCTCTTTTACAAAATCAAACGGCGAAGGGGTATCGTGATCTCAGGGCCGTCCGATCGAAAACCGACGGCGGTGATTAGATGTATATCTTAACGAATCGTTACGGACCGAGAGCTGTTGGATCTAGATCCAACGGCGCATATTTAATTTTTACTCAGGGCTACCCGATCCGTCCGATCGGATATCGACGGCCATCGCGAACCCGATCGAAACGTTACGCGATTTCTAATCTGAGCCGCCCGCTGAGGATCGGACGGTGCTCGGGTATCGTCTCTCTCACGCGGTCTCCAACGGCGGCGAAGCGCCCGCACGGCGGAGCGCCATGGACGGAACGCCGATTGCGCACCACGGTACCCAATTTCCCCCGTATCTCGAGTGCAAAACGAAATTGAGAATGTAACAAACATGGGAGGTGCGCTTTCAAAGGGATTCCGGCCATCACCTGGTCTGTCCGCGACGACCCGCGGCCTTGCGACGGCGGCGAGGAATTGAGCGCCCCACGGTCACCTTCCGAGCTCACGATCGCCACTCAAGCGGTCCCGGGGCTTGGGCGAAGCCTTCTGCCCGCACCCGAGGCCTCAATTTGGCGTCGAGCACGAACGACGATGGCGCGCCGCCAATCCACCCGCACGGTCACCACAGGTTCCGGCTACCTCCACTTGCTCTCTCAATCGATCCCTCCGGTGAACGCGAGTTGGGTTAAGAGATAGGAGGGGCGAGGCGCGACACACTTTTATGCACAATCGGTTGGTCAATCAACGGAATCCGCGATTTCCGCCACGCCGAGCTCGCCCGATTCGCGCGCCACACGGAGAGGAAGACCCTGTCAGCGAGGGGGCCCCACACGGCAGCGGAAAGGGAAGAGGAGCGAGCGGGCGTGGGACTGGGCAGCGGGGCCCGCGGCGCAGCGACACAGTTGCGGACGCGCGCGCGAGGGCGGCTGACGTGCGGGCCCATTGCGTCGGCGCGCGCGTTATGGGTGGTTGGGCTGCGCGCGCGCGGATGTGGTTTTGGGCCGCGCGGGAGGGAAATTCCCAGTGGGCCGAATAGGAGGTATGGCGGCCCATGAGGCTGATTTCGTTTTATTCTTTTTATTTTCTGTTTTCTTTTCTTTTACTTTTGAATCTAAGTTTTGAATTTTCAAATTTGTGATGAACTTGCACTCAAATCTTTCTGAGTATATGATTTGGATAAAGCATTGTGGAACAAATTTATCCCTTTATAAGTTTTATTTCTTTGTATTACATAGCATTTTTCTTTCTTTCTTTTCAAAGTTTAGCATTTCTTTTAGGATTTAATTTCTCATTTGGATATTTAATATTTTTCTTGTCACAAAATGCACACACAAATAAAATATCCAGCATGATGCAACAATTTAGTAGCATATCTTTTATTAATTGTTCTTGGACATGGTGTTCTCATATGATGGTGCATAAAGATCAAACTTACATAAAGAGAAAATATTTCTCTATTGATATTATTCCTAGCACTTACAAAGTAGGTGTTACAGGTGAACAGTACTCCCGTACTGTTCACGCTGACTTGGCATACTCTTTTTCACATCACCTTTGTACCTTTACCTTTCATCAATCTGAAGGTACATTTGTAATTCATTTTTATAAATTTAATAATGGAAATATATCGATGATAATACTGGTATTATTATTCGCACATTATATATGGTTGCTCTGTTTTAATCATTTGTCAACCTAACGAAGGTCCTTTCTTTCGTAACCTTCGTCCGAGATTCGTTATACCCAAAGGGATATAACGTTTCTAAGGGCGAAGGAGTTCGACATTTAACACTTTTATGTTGTCTTGTTCTTGATTCATAGCATTTGAGAACAAGCCCCCAACACTTATGACATCCGACTTGAAACCACGAATTTGACGACGCCTTTTAGCTCAGCATTTCACCGAAAATAGGGTGAGTGATGCGTCAAATCGCGCTTCTTCTTTGTCCACATCAAGAATTTTTTGGCCGCGTACTGTATTATTTTCTTCTATGCCTAATCTTCGCGGATCTGCGCCTAATCTTCTCGGATCTTGGCGTAGACGAGGATGACGATCGACGACTTGTTCGAGCTTTCTGTCGAGCACTTGGTGAACACCACACTGCTAGCTTCGTCTTCACCCGATTCTTGGGATTTCTTGATGACGCGTGGAATGACGACGACCTTCGATTGAAGTCTTCGACCAAGCACTTGATAAGCGATGCATAGGGACCTCGCTTATTTCTGCATAACATCCGGGATTCGGGGTTTGACGAGATCGAGCAGGGAAGAGCAAGGTTCGACGGTTCGACGACATCGGCGAGGTAAACGACGAGCCGATCAAACCAAAACTCCACGACACCGACCGACACACGGGTTAGAGAACGGCGGCTGATGAGATCCGAGCTGGGAAAAAGAACACATGACTGGGCATTAACGGCTGGATCCGAGCGCGAGGGAGAAGCTCGACCTGCGAGCTAGAGCGAGCTGGGCACACAATGACTTGAGGAAGCTACGCGCGCACGGACTCAGGGAGATGGGCGGATCGACATAGTGGAGCAGGGCACGCAACGACGCGAGAAGCGAAGCAAGGTCACGGTCGTGCGAGCTCGGACACAAACACACGCTGCGTTTCACCGTGTCCAGCGCGCGCGTTACGGACTCGATGTCGACTGCGAGCAGTTTCGTGCGCACGACAACACGACGGAGGAGAACTGGACAGGGAGCTTCACGGCAGCACGCGCAGGAACAATGGAACGCGCGCGCAGGAATGTTCCACGGCAACACCATGGAGGCAAGCGAGGAGCAGGGACTAAAAACGGCGAGGGTGCATCACCACCGTAAGGTCACGGTCGACGATTTCAGGGGTCAAGCGTACGGAACAACGATGTTGTGGACAGGGAGGTGCATGCATAGGACAGGGAACTGCAACGACGAAGCGCCATAGTTGGAGCACCGGCGAGCAGCAAACAGAGAGCAAGGCGCGGCGCAGGAGAGAGGAAGGCTGGAGAGCAAGCTGGAAGTCGCGGCGCTGGGTAGAGCCCAGACAGGCGAGCGTGCCAGGGAGTTCCAGGGCACGGCGAGCTGGGGCCAAGCACCGACCATGGGAAGCGGACGGTCGGGCAGAGGAAGCTGGGAGACCGCTGCACTAGAACTGGGCGCCGTAGGAAAAGCAGGAGAGGAGCGCGCCTCATGGGCGCGAGCTTGGAACTTGATGCAGCGTCCATGGAGATGGGCACTAAGCGAGCAGGGGAAATGGGGGGGGGGGGGGCGCGACGACTGGAGAAACGAAGCTCCACGGCGAGCAGAGGGGAGGCATAGTTCGAGCTCCGGCCAGGAAGAGAGTTTCGGTGCGGAAGGGAGAGAGAGGAGTAGAGGCGAGCGCGACTGGCGAGCTGCAGGAGGGGCGACCACGGGAACGAGCCAGATGGGGAAGAACAGAGAGGTGGCCAAGAAGGGGCTCACGGCGGGGACGACCGGCTGCAGGAAGGAGGCCGAGCTAGGACTCCAAGGCGCCATGGGAGATGGATGCAGGGAGGAGCAGCCGATGCGGTGGAGAAGCTCGGGATGCGCGGAACTCGACGGTGCGACGCGTAGATGAGCCGGAGTAGGGAAGACACGACCAAGGTTGGGCACTAGAATCCGAGTCAGAGGGGCGCGATAGAGGAGGAGGAAGAAGGAGCGCGCCGGTAGCCAAAGACCGAGCTGGAGCAGAGAAGTGTGGCGTGCTAGGGGAAAGAAGAAGCTCGGCTGGGGGATAACGACGGCTGGGGCGGTGGGATCTTCTTCCCAGAACGGCGGCAAGTTTTGTTCCCTCCCCACCCGCGCAGATGAGAACGATGACTGGAGAAACAAAAGGAAAAAAATCTGGATAGAGAGCAACGGAAGGGATAGGAAGAAGGGGATATTTTCTTTTTTTTTTATTTTTTAAGAATTTCATAGATATTTCTGAATCTATATTTTTAGCAATGTACACTGGATCGACACGCTACATGAATGCACATTTCATTCTCCGGATTTTGCGAATCAAATTATTTAACAATTGCTTATATCCGAAGATTTGGATCCGTGCGAGAAACGACAGACCAGAATAAACTGATTTCGGACTGATAATTTGTTCTGCATGATTCGACCGAAATTAGCCGAAACTCGATCTGCAATGTATACTCGATTTTGTCGCCAAAACAGCGTGCATACGGATAAATTGGATCTTAACTTCGCGCACGATTTCTCTCAGACAACGCGCGATACAGATTATTTTGCCCCAAACATTTTAGTCGTCAAGTTCAAATTAATTTGCTCAGGATAAAAATCATCCGAGCAAGTCGGGCTTCCGAATTCGTATTCGCGCGAGCGATGAATTTTAAATAATCACCAGACGCACTGATTTTCGGGACAACTAGGTTCTGAATATTACGAACATTTAGTAAGAGCCCGGATAGATGAAAATAAAAACAATGTCGAACTCGCGACAAATGAAATAGAGGCGATATTGCAATCGCGATAGGCGAAGATAATTGAAATTTAGCATCCATTTTATCCACTGATATTATGTGCTTAAATCCATACTCGTTGTCGAGCGGAATATAAACACCTAGGGTGTTACATTTTCTTTATTACCAATAATAGACTTTTGAGTTGTATCCCTTTTCTTTCTAAATAAAATTATACGTATAGCTAAAAATTGTTTATTTATAATTCTTCTAACATTAATATTCTAAGAATTAATGTACTATAAGAAAAATGGACCCCGGGCCATTTGGCTAATCGAGTTTTGGTGTTTAATGAACAACACAATCCGTGGACTAATAATGTTTGCTAGTGTTTATAATTATAGTTCACAGGATGCGAAGAGAATTGGACCAAGGCAATGAGGATGCAACACCTCAAAAGAAGACATAAAAAGGTGCATAGGAGTCCAATACTCAAGAACAAAAGAAGCCCGAAGAAATCAGCGGAGAAATCCAAGATGCGGGCTGTCAGCCAGCGCCTGGTGGCGCACCGGACATTGATGTCCGGTGTGCACCGGACTGTCCGGTGTTGCACCGGACAGTCTGCGCAGAGGGGCCACAGACAGGCGCTCTCTAGCTGTAGCACCGGACTGTCCGGTGTGCACCGGACTGTCCGGTGTGCACTGGGCAGACGGCAACGGTCGGATCCAACGGTCGGCTGACGTGGCGTGCACCGGACACTGCATAGTAGATGTCCGGTGGTGCACCGGACTGTCCTGTGCACCCGACGATAGAAAGTTGCTGCTTTCTGTCCAATGGCTAGTTTGGGGTGTGGAGGCTATAAATACCACCCCAACCGGCCATTCTCTGGTGTGGGAGCCCAAGCAACATACCAAGGCATATAGTTCACATTTCCAAGAGCTCAAACACCCAAGTGCTTAATAGAATCACTCAGTGATTAGCGTAGGTGCTTTGCGAAGTGCTTAGGTTAGTTAGACGGCTTTAGCGCTTGCTCTAGGTGAACCCTAGTTAGTTGAGTGAGTTTTGTAAAACCACACAACCCCTTGGCTCTTGCGCGAGCCGTTGTAATTGTACCGAGTGGGGTGAGAGTCTTGCGAGACCGTGACAACCGCGTTTGTGTCACGGCCGCCACCGTGTACCGGAGGGAACGAGCCCCGCGGCGTTTTGGCCGGAAGCTCGATAGTGGAGACGGCGGGGAGCGTCCGAGAGGAGCCGAAAGCGGAGCACCACTTGCGCGTGGAGAAGGCCCGCAGCTCTCTACGGAGTTACTCAACCGTGGTGCTTGGCCCTCGCGTGGGCTTCCCTTTGCATAGGGGCACCAACGAGGATTAGTCGGGACCTTGCGCGGTTCCGGATACCTCAGTAAAAATACCGGCGTCATCCACGAGAGTTTGCTTCTCTACTTTGCTCTTTAAGTTTCCGCATTTATATTAAGCATTTAAGTTTCAATCTTGTATTCATACTTATTTAGTGTAGATTGAAACTTAGCCTTTGCGGTAGAGATAGCAACACTTAGACAAAACCTAGTTTGCACATTCTAGTTTGATTACTTGCATAGGTTTTGCTCTAGGGATTTAATTGTGGCCTAGTTTAGTAAAAGTTTTAGAAGTCCTAATTCACCCCCCCTCTTAGGCGTCACCCGTTTCCTACAAGAGGTATCAGAGCCCGGTTTGGGTCATTTGAAACGTTTTTAGCTTCACCGCTAAAAGAGCCAACGCTTTTTAGAGGAAGGGATGGATACCCATAGGCCACCACATTTCGACGACACTAACTTCTCATATTATAGTGCTAGAATGGCTTGTTACCTAGAGGTCGTTGATCTAGGTGTTTGGAGAGTCACTCGTGACGGGATGAAACCCCTCAAGAATCCTGAGAAACCCACCACGAGTGAGGAAAAAGAAATTCATTTAAATGCTAGAGCAAAAAATTGCTTGTATGAATCTCTTAGCATAGATATTTTTAATCAAGTATTTACCTAGAAAACTGCAAATGAGATTTGGCTAAAATTGCATGAGCTCCATGACGGCACATCCAATGTCCGTGAGCAAAAACATTGCCTAGTCTTAAATGAGTATAATTCTATTGCTATGAAAGATGATGAGCTTGTTAGAGACATGTATTCTCGTTTGAATCTAATTATCAATGAGCTCAACTCTATTGGCATTAATAAGCTAGGTGATGCGGACATTGTGAGAAAGATTATCTCCCTGCTACCACAACAAAGATATGGGAGCATCATCACCATCCTGCACAACATGGAGGACTTGAGCAACATGACCTCGACCATTGTGATTGGGAAAATCGCGGCTTTTGAGATGTCACGAAAAATGAGTTGGGGAGAGGAGCCAACTTCCTCAAGGCCATATGCTTTTGCATGTGATGAAAGGAAGGGCAAAAAAAGGCTCCCACTCCAAGTTCCTCAAGTTAAGAAGAGGAAGAAGAAGAAAGTGATGATGATGAAGATAATCAACCATGCACATCATCCTCCGAGGACGAAGAAACAATCCGACGCGTTAGAAAGGTAATGAGGATGATCCGCAAGATTAATCTAATCGGTGTGCCCCTGCAGGTCGAGGATCTTCTCTTTAACATTGACAGGAAAAAGCAAAGGAAGAGAGGATGCTTCGCATGTGGGGAGAACGGCCACTTCAGGGACAACTGTCCAAATATGGCCAAACCCAAAAAGGAGAGGAGCAAAGGCAAGGCGCTAACAAGTGTTAGAACTTGGGATGATTCTTCAAGTGAAGATGAACCTCCAAGGACGCGCAGCCACCGGTCCTCGTCACGATCATCACGGTCATCACACAAATGCCTTATGGCAATAGGTAACAAAAGCATTCCATCCTCTAGTGATGAAAGTAGTAGTGATGATGAAGGTGAGGGAAAGCCCTCTCTAGATGAGCTTGCGGAAGCCGTAGAATTTTTCCAGGATGTTTGCACTAAGCAAAAAGCTCAACTTAAAACTTTGAAAAATAAGTTGGTTAGCTCTCAAAATGATTACAAAGGTTTGCTAGAAAAATTTGAAACTTTTGCAAACTTAAATAGTGAGCTATCAACTAAAATTGAGCTATTAGAATCTAGTGCTCCATCCACTGCTACCGATGATAGCCTTATTAAAAAGAATGAAAAACTTAAGGCTAAGTTAGCTAGCTCCCAAGAAGCTATTGAAAATTTGCTAGAGAAAATGGAAATTCTTAGCATACACAATAATGAGCTAACTACTAAGCTAGAAAACATTGGTAGAACCCCAGCAGCATCTTTAGTTGAAATACCTGAAATTATTAAGAAAGATGCTTCTACTTCCTGCTTTGATTTAATTGATGATTCTAACCCCTGCAACCAAGTTCTTGTTGAGAATATTGTTGTAGAAACATGTTCGGATGAGGTTGCAAAAGAAAATGAACAATTAAAGCAAGAAGTGGCTCGCCTTGGAAAGGCTTTGTATGACAAGAAAGGCAAAGCCAAACAAATCCGACCTCCACAGGATAACACCACTGCGGGAGTGAACAAGCCTATGGAGGGAGAAACTGTGATTTGTAGGCTATGCCACATGGAAGGCCATAAGTCTTTCCAATGCAAGGCGATGACCGGGGATAAACAAAGGCAAAAGCTCAAGCAAAAGCCATCAAGCAAAATCTCCAACACCTACATCAAAAAGGTGAACAAAAAGGATGCTACACCATATTTGATCAAGAAGAAAAAGAATGGAAAGGTGATAGCAATCAAGGCCAACAAGCAAGCCAACAAAGGAAAAGGAGCCAAACGCATCTAGGTGCCAAAGGAAATAATTTCAACCATGAAAAGCACCAAGAAGGTTTGGATCCCGAAAGGGAAGTGAGTGGACCGAAGGTCGTCGGGAAATTTGGAGACCTAGCAAATTCGGGATGTATATCATGGGATACATCATATTAGATCAAGTTTTATTGCCAAGTGGGTTAGTGAAAACTTTGGACCCAAATTTCCCACCCATGACTAAGGTAACTAGTTTTATTGTATCTCTTGTTTTTAGATATGCGTATCTACTTACCTTTGTATCTAGTTTACCTTTCTTGCCTAGTATTACATTTGTCATTTACTTTTGTTTAAAATCATGCATACTAGGTAAATCACATGGTAGGATTGCTTGCTTTCAATTCATATACTTAAGCAAACCTACATGGTTTAAAATGTTTAGTTAAAGCTCGGGACATAGCTTTTATATCACTCCATAGTAAATGATGCATCAATTGAAAATTTTGATTTCTACAAAATTGTATCATTTAACTTATATGTGCCAAAGTTCGGATTATGGATAATTTGCCCCTCTTGATATCAAATCAAAGTGCATGTCTTCTACAAGTATTCAAAACTTGTATGCACACCTTTAGGGGGAGGTTACTCTATAATCTAACACTTTGAGACTAACACCTTTTCAAGTATATTTCATGTGATAGTCTCATTGTAAGGAAAATAAGATCCCCGGAGAAAGACAACAATCTTCCACTGCAAAATCTCCAAGAACTCTCATGTCTCTCAAGCTCGCGATTGATCTTCAATTGGTATCTTTTGAGACTACATTCAGTATCATTTACATGTCTTCTCCAATATTTGATTAGACTATATTTCATATCATATACTTCCATGTTGCTAAAAATGCATAAGTGGTTAACTCATATTCTGTTACCTATGCATAAGGGAAGTTAGTCTTTTCAAATCATGTCTTGCACCTCTAATTTTCACATGCTTTTTCCTAAGTAGAGGATCTCTGTCAGGGGGAGTATTTCCTCATCTCCAAAAAAGGGGGAGAAACTTCATCCTAAAGAGAACACTCATTTAGGGGGAGTAATCTTTTCAACTGGTATCATTCATGTGGTTTAATTTAAAATCCTTCAAGTGGTTTTATTCTAATATCCTTCTAGTGGTATCATTTGATAGAATTCTAATCGAGGGCAAGCTTTTATTTACTTCCAACATGCTTTTATTGTCTTCCTTTTCGGTGGTTGATGCCAAAGGGGGAGAAGTTTAGGGACCAAAGCAATGACAACTATATCAAACACCAAACACCACCAATTTAAAATTTTATATCTACAAATGGTTTTTCCAGTGGTTTTGGTTATTTGGTCCAAAAATAGGAAGTAAGTGAATTATGGAGTTAGGGGGAGGCTTAAGTCCATAATCTCACATTGAGGGGACAATCATGCATCTTAGCAAGTAGCTTGCATATTTTAATTCAAATACTTGTATTATTTGCTTGCTTTGGTTGTGTTGTCATCAATCACCAAAAAGGGGGAGATTGTAAGGAAAATGGACCCCAGGCCATTTGGCTAATCGAGTTTTGGTGTTTGATGAACAACACAATCCGTGGACTAATAATGTTTGCTAGTGTTTATAATTATAGTTCACAGGATGCGAAGAGAATTGGACCAAGGCAATGAGGATGCAACACCTCAAAAGAAGACATAAAAAGGTGCATAGGAGTCCAATACTCAAGAACAAAAGAAGCCCGAAGAAATCAGCGAAGAAATCCAAGATGCGGGCTGTCAGCCAGCGCCTGGTGGCGCACCGGACATTGATGTCCGGTGTTGCACCGGACAGTCTGCGCAGAGGGGCCACAGACAGGCGCTCTCTGGCTGTAGCACCGGACTGTCCGATGTACACTGGGCAGACGGCAACGGTCGGATCCAACGGTCGACTGCTACAGGCGCCAATGGTCGGCTGACGTGGCGTGCACCGGACACTGCACAGTAGATGTCCGGTGGTGCACCGGACTGTCCAGTGCACCCGACGACAGAGAGTTGCTGCTTTCTGTCCAACGACTAGTTTGGGGTGTGGAGGCTATAAATACCACCCCAACCGGCCCTTCTCTGGTGTGGGAGCCCAAGCAACATACCAAGGCATATAGTTCACATTTCCAAGAGCTCAAACACCCAAGTGCTTAATAGAATCACTCGGTGATTAGCGTAGGTGCTTTGCGAAGTGCTTAGGTTAGTTAGACCGCTTTAGCGCTTGCTCTAGGTGAACCCTAGTTAGTTGAGTGAGTTTTGTAAAACCACACAACCCCTCGGCTCTTGCGCGAGCCATTGTAATTGTACCGAGTGGGGCGAGAGTCTTGCGAGACCGTGACAACCGCGCTTGTGTCACGGCCGCCACCGTGTACCGGAGGGAACGAGGCCCGCGGTGTTTCGGCCGGAAGCTCGATAGTGGAGACGGTGGGGAGCGTCCGAGAGGAGCCGGAAGCGGAGCACCACTTGCGCGTGGAGAAGGCCCACGGCTCTCTACGGAGTTACTCGACCGTGGTGCTTGGCCCTCGCGTGGGCTTCCCTTTCCGTAGGGGCACCAACGAGGATTAGTCGGGACCTTGCGCGGTTCCGGATACCTCAGTAAAAATACCGGCGTCATCCATGAGAGTTTGCTTCTCTACTTTGCTCTTTAAGTTTCCGCATTTATATTAAGCATTTAAGTTTCAATCTTGTATTCATACTTATTTAGTGTAGATTGAAACTTAGCCTTTGCGGTAGAGATAGCAACACTTAGACAAAACCTAGTTTGCACATTCTAGTTTGATTACTTGCATAGGTTTTGCTCTAGGGATTTAATTGTGGCCTAGTTTAGTAAAAGTTTTAGAATTCCTAATTCACCCCCCCCTCTTAGGCGTCACCCGTTTCCTACAATGTACATTACTAATTGGACTTTTAATAACATAATCATGGTTATTATGACATAAACAAGTATTTTACTAATTCTAAGTAATTAAGTGCTATACTTATGAATACATTTATTATGACTAGTAAAAATCTATTTTCGTCTGACCGAAAATACGTGGTCTAGCATTTTCTTCTACTTCTTTATATCAATAAAATTATACTTAAAATACTATTAACAATTATCATTCATGTGCTAAAGCAAAACTAATCGTAAGCGTTTCTAGTATGAAAATCACCTAGTTAGTGACTAGTGACATAATTTATTTTTGAAATATAAATTCATACACCTGTCAAAATATTGTTGCGAGGCTTGTTTACGATTACACTTATACATCGGAGTCTCATCTCGATAGTTTCTAAACTGAAAATTTCAGAATTAATTTAAATTACAAAACTAGGGACTAAAATGCAAAATTGGCGTTCTTCTAACTTGAGCTAGATTTCACGAGCGGGGATGGAGATCGACGGGGAGGGAGTTCGGCCGGGCAGGGGAGCAGAGGCTCGGCCGAGGGTGCGGACGGTCCGGCTGGGGGAGGCGGATGGCGAACTCGAACGGCGGAGCTCCAGCGATAGCGAACGACAGCGTGGGCGTGGTCTATGTCGAGCTCGGGCGGGCGGAGCGCACGCGAGAGAGGGAAATCTTGGGGAGGGAGAGAGAGGGAGAAGGTGGGCCTTTTATAGAGCGAGAGAGGGAGAGGAGAGGGCGTCGGGGGGATAGGGAGGGCGGTCGGCCATCAATGGCGGCCATTAATGGCGTCATTAAGGAGGAGAACATGGGGGAGGGAGAGGAGGAATGGCTGGCGGTTTCTGGCTGCGGGGAGGCGAGCGGGCATGGCCGGGCACCGAGGAGCCAGGCACGGGGCGGGGTAAGGCGCGGGCATCGAGCGCGGCCAGGGCGCAGGCACCTGGCGGCTGCGGGAGAAGGAGGGAGAGGAGAGGCCCGGGTGGGCCCACCTAGCGGTGAGAGGGAGGAGGGGGATGGGGGCGTGGCGGCTTGGGCCTAATGGGCCGGTTAGGTTTCTAGGGTTTTAATTTTTTCTTTTTTCCTATTTAAAAATATAAATAAATATATTTTTAAATAATTCAAAAATCATAATAATTATACCAAAATTATTTATAACTAAAATATTTATTTTTGGACCAATAATTCTATATTAATTAATTGGATTTTCAATGTAAAAGAAATTATACTAAACATCCAAAAATCAAATATGAGCAAACAAAAATTATTCTAAATGCAAATAAAAATCAAACTCTTGAAAGAAAATTCATTACCATAATTACCATTAATAAACTAAATGCATTATTTTTAGTTGATGGTTTTTATAGTGTTACAGCAGCCGTAGTGCATGCACTTAAGATTTGGAGACACTATATTATGGGGACTAAGTGCCAAGTCTACATTGATCACAAAAGCTTAAACTATATCTTCACTCAGAAGGATCTCAACCTTAGGCAACGTTGTTGGTTGGATCTCATCAAAGACTATGACTTGAAAATTCACTATCATCCGGGCAAGGCGAATCTGGTTGTGGATGCCTTGAGTCGAAAGGAGCATGTCCATGCAGATATTGTAAACCAGTTACTCGATGAGTTAGCAGAAGATTTTGAGAAGCTCAATCTAGGGATAGTTGATCATACCGAAGGAATTGCCATAGAAGTGGAACCTACCTTAGAGCAAGAAATACGAAAGGGTCAGATCAGTGATGTCAAAATTCAAGAGATCAAAGATCTGATAACTAAAGGTAGAGGCCCAGACTTCATAGAGGATGAGCAGGGCACAATATGGTTCAAGAACCGGATTTGTGTTACTAAGATCGATAGTATTCGTGAAACCATATTGAGGGAAGCTGTAACACCCAAATTTTGGATTGGAAATTGGTAAAAGAAATTTGAACAAAATATCATAATGTTTTGGAAATGGGGAAATAAAAAAAAAATGAGGAGAAAAAGAATTTTTCTTTTAAAGGAAACCCTTTATACATTTCATGAAATAAATAGAAAGGAGAATAAAAACTTAAGTTAGTAATATTAAAATAAGTATGGATTATATTCACCCTTGGATTTCAAATGATACATTTGAAAAATCTGAAAACTAAAATAGAAGTATAAATTTGAATTTGGAATAGAAAATAGAAAATAAAAGGAGAAGGGAAGAACTAAGAAAAATATTACATAAAATAAAATAAATATCCTTTACACTTATATTATGAAATTATACCTTTCAAACGGAGGACAAGTTATTCACAAAGTGAAACTCAAACTTGAATTCAAATTGGATTTGAATTGGATTTGAAAATGGGGAAAAGAAAATAGAAAAGAAAAAGAAAAAGGATACTATACCTAACTGGGCCTCGGATTCCATTTCTGGCCCATTACCGCTTTTCATCCCGCGCGGCCCATCTCTACTCGTACTCGCGGCGCCGATAGGTGGGCCCGCCCTGTCAGCCGCTCCCTCCCTCCGCGCTACGCGCTCGTCGCCTGTCTCTGGTCCGCGGGCCCCGTTGCTCAGCCACACCCCTCCCTCGCGCGTCGGCCGCACTCTCGCCCTCACCACTCACTGGCTCGCGGGACCCACGCGTCAGCTCCTTCCCTCTCCCAACAGAATCACCGCGGCTCAACGGATCGCGCGAGCTCGCCGCCGAGGATCGCGCGCCTACCGACCACCGCCTCCTTCTCGCTCGGACTTTGCTCCGGGTATAAAAGCTCACCGTGCCCGCTTCCCTCCCTTCATCCCCCACTGCCAGCCATCATCACCGAGAGAGAGAGAAACCGGAGAGGAGCCGCCGCCGAGGATAGCCGCCGTCGGGAGGGTCTCCGCTCTCGGAGTCGGGTCGGGGAGCATCGACTTCACCTGGGAAAGCCGTCCGCGCCTCCAAATCGAGTTGAACTCCACCAGAGCGCAAGTAATTGCTCGCCGCCGTTGCTACTCCGCCGTAGAACCACCCCTCGTCGTGGCCAGCCTCCACGGCGTCATAATCACCGGTGAGAGCTCATCTGGGTCATTGCGCTTTCCCTCTTCTTGCATAAGCACCGGTTAGATTCGAGTTTAGGGCACTAGGGCGCGACGGCATGGTACTCCAGTGGCGGCGCCGCCGCGGTCGAGATACTTGGCCGCCGCGTATGGGCTGTGGGGAGGAAGATGGCACTTGCGCCGTAGGATGGTTGAAGAACGGCTAGGATTAGAAGTTAACGTACCCTTTCGCTGGTATAAGCGTGAACGGTCGGATCGGGATCCTGTGGCTCAAGCGCAACCTCGGATTATTTAAAATCATGGCCATAGGTCCTCGATCCAACGACTATGATCACATACCGGTTCAGCGCATATGCGGATTTAATCCGAACCCTCCATCTCAGATCTCACGGTCCAGATTTGGAGATACCCCTTCGGCCGGGTTGTTTTGCATAAGAGCCCTCCTGTTTCCGTGAAAACAACCCGCCGTCCAGGGATCCTGTTCCCTGTGTCTGGGAATTCTTGCGCCGTGCCCCCTGATCTTTCTTATAATTGAGGCCCAGTCCAGAACTCGTTTAAATTGAATAAATAAAATAGAAAATGGATTTTTAATATGAAAATAATTGCTAAAACTTAGATAATTCATAGAAAATTCATTTTAGCTCCAAATTGAGTCATTCCAATTCCTAAAATTTTGTAATAATATTCTCTACCATTTAGAATCACTGTTTTGACATAAACTCTGTCAGAAAATTTATTTATCATTTAATCATATTTTGATCACATTAAACCTTAGGAAAATCATAACTTGAATTCTACAACTCCAAAATTAATAATTCTTTTTCCTGTGATCTTATTTTAATATGTATATTATTACTGTGTATTTTGTTCTTATGCTTGGTGTAATGTTAAATTTGCCTATACAATGTTTGTTTGTATTGCTACGATTAGCAGTGAGGTCGCGAGGATCTGAAGAATCATCCTGGTACCTGGATTCTCAAGGCCCAGGCAAGTTGTGCCCTTGATCACTTCTTTTCACCTACTCATGTTCTAATTAATCATAATGATCTGCATAGGTTAATTTTGATGGGACCCAATAGGTTACCCTAGATTGTTTATCTCATCACCTTGTTTACCCCTGAATCACTTGGGTAGTTTGCTATTGCTTTATATGGTTTTGGGATAATCATTTATTACCTCCATGTTCCAATTCTTGTTGTTATTCTGTTTATGTTCATGTTGATATCATTAATGTTAATTGGAACATGGAGCGACCACCCGGGAAAACAGTGCTACCACAAGGGTAGTATGGGATGCCCTTGGCTGATTAATTAGGAAAGCTAGTGGAAGACTACCTTACCCGAAAGGGGCAAGGGCAGTAGGGGAGAGGTCAGTGCGGGAAGTGCCCTCGGGAGGATTTTGCTGCGATGGCGGTCCTGCAAGGGATTCCTGTACTGGATCTTCCTATAAACTGTAGCGGGTTTTCGGAAGCTAGTGGAACTTTGTAAAGGCCTCGTAGTGCTACCCTGCCTCACTTCCTTGGTAGAGGTGTATGGGATTCATGACCCCTTGGCAGATGGGTAACACGACTTGTGGGTAAAGATGCGCAACCTCTGCAGAGTGTAAAACTGGTATACTAGCCGTGCTCACGGTCATGAGCAGCTCGGACCCTCACATGATTAATTTATGGAACTAAATTCAATTTGTCATATGCATTGCATTGCAGGTGGTGTTGTTCCTTTTGTTCTACTACTTAATTGGGTTTGGTATTTACTTATACTTAGTAATTGCTAATAAAATTTTGACCAACTTTAAAAGCAATGCTCAGCTCTAACCATCTTCTTTGGTAAGCCTTACACTTCACGTGAGCTCCCACCTTTGGCGAGTTCATGCACATTATTCCCCACAACTTGTTGAGCGATGAACGTATGTGAGCTCACTCTTGCTGTCTCACATACACCACAGGTCAAGAACAGGTACTGCAGGATGATGCTCATGGAGGATGCTGTGATGAGATCGTGAGAGGTCTAGGTCGTCGTCTCCCAGTCAACTTTGGGTTGCTGGACCGTTGTCTCCTTATAATGTAATTATTTATTTTGTATAGAACTCCTGTTATATATAAAGATGTGACATTCGATCCTGTGCCACTATACATCATATGTATGAGACTTGGTCCCAGCATACCTGGTGTTTATGTTAACCCCGGGTTTTGGACCCCTAGAATCCGGGTGTTACAGAAGTGGTATCAGAGGAATGTTGACTGTAGGACGAAACCTAGATAGAACTGGACAACCATTATCTACTTACCCTTGCTACTCTGATCATTTCTAAACTTATCTTAATCTTTTCTCATCTATTTCCGCTTTACTCTGATTATTCTTATCTTTTCTTTTCTAAAGATAAATGTGGATTTCACACTCTGAAATCCTGTGCCTAAAGTGACTTTAGAAATAGGAGACCCATTCTTAGGAACAAAAACAAAACTATTTTTATAGATATCTATGAACTTGAATGTTTGTTCTTATGATACTTGTTTGATTTGGATCTTTGATTGAGTGTGATGGGTTGTGGAGTAATGTCCACAATTGCATCTGCATATACACATAGGAATAAAAAAATATATAATTATAAAATAACTAGACAACCTAGATTGTCCCCATTGGGACATATCTAGCTTAAGAAATTTATCTTGTCACTAAAAAGATCTCATTCTAACCAATTCATCTTATCTTAAAAGATTCTCCCTTATCTTAACAAGATCCATCTTATCTTAAAAGATACTCATCCTATCTTGAAAAGATTGTATCTCATCCTAAATAGATCTAACTGGTCTCAAAAGATTCTACCTTATCCCTATGGATTCATCTTATCCTAATGAGCATACTTATCCACCCTAGCTTAAACAACCATGATCTAGTGCAACTTAATTAGATCTTATTAGTCAAACTAGTCATACCAATCTAACCTAGATTCAATCTTGTGTAATAGATCCATCTTATCTTAAAAGATATTCTATTACCTTAATGGATTTATCTTACCTTAAAAAGATTTTATCTGGTCCTAATAAATCTAAAGATTCTAACATATCCTAATAATATTTATCCTACCCTAGTAGATCTATCTAACCTAAACTAGTCTAATCTAGTCATATCCAATTTAATCTAGATCTTATCTTACCTAATGTGACCTGACCCAGTGTGGTCTAATGTTATCTAACTTAATGTGGTTCACTTAAACGGATTAATGACACTAGTAGAAGAGATTAGACCCCACTAGCCATGTATTAACTTATCTTAGCACATTGGATCAATTCAACCATGAGCTAACCCAACCCATAGAACCATGATGAATGATATAACCTTTCTATTCCCACCTAACAACAAATAAACTTTAAACCTACATCTTGTAGTCTATCACACCCATATATATCTCTCATCTTGACAGATTCTATCTTACCCTTGGATATTCACCTTATATGATTGGTTACCCCAATCTGGACATAAAACAAAGATTAAGCCCTACTAAAGAATCTTCAGAATTATGACCAGCTACTAGCTTATTCATTCCGCTTATTGAATAAATTCCTTTGCAAAACTATTACCATATGCTTCTAACTTTCATGGTCAATACCAGGAAAGGAAAGATTATCACGTAAACGCAAGTAGAAAAATGAACCCTCCAAATCCTCCACCTGTTGAAATCAATCAAGTGGTTGCTACCCAAAGACTGGTAATACAACAGTTAACAGACCTGGTGACCGAGATGCAGAATCAGATAAGACAACAACGCGAAGAAATACGTCAGGCCCGCCAAGAAATAAGACAAGCACGGCTGGAGAGACAACAACAACAACCTCCACCACCACCACCAGCTTCACCAAGCTACATAGATATAGATTATGATGATTTATAAGATCTAGATGTTACTTTAGTTAGTAGATGATATGATATTACTCTAGAAGGAACAATAAGGTCTATTGACCCTATGTTTTGTTAAAGAATTATACCTCATGCTGAGATTTCTTTGTTTGTGCATATGTTTCGAGAACAATATGAGTATACATCCCTTTTCTTACAAATCTCGAGGACGAGATTATTTTTAAGGGGGGTAGGATTTGTAACACCCAAATTTTGGATTGGAAATTGGTAAAAGAAATTTGAACAAAATATCATAATGTTTTGGAAATGGGGAAATAAAAAAAAAAATGAGGAGAAAAAGAATTTTTCTTTTAAAGGAAACCCTTTATACATTTCATGAAATAAATAGAAAGGAGAATAAAAACTTAAGTTAGTAATATTAAAATAAGTATGGATTATATTCACCCTTGGATTTCAAATGATACATTTGAAAAATCTGAAAACTAAAATAGAAGTATAAATTTGAATTTGGAATAGAAAATAGAAAATAAAAGGAGAAGGGAAGAACTAAGAAAAATATTACATAAAATAAAATAAATATCCTTTACACTTATATTATGAAATTATACCTTTCAAACGGAGGACAAGTTATTCACAAAGTGAAACTCAAACTTGAATTCAAATTGGATTTGAATTGGATTTGAAAATGGGGAAAAGAAAATAGAAAAGAAAAAGAAAAAGGATACTATACCTAACTGGGCCTCGGATTCCATTTCTGGCCCATTACCGCTTTTCATCCCGCGCGGCCCATCTCTACTCGTACTCGCGGCGCCGATAGGTGGGCCCGCCCTGTCAGCCGCTCCCTCCCTCCGCGCTACGCGCTCGTCGCCTGTCTCTGGTCCGCGGGCCCCGTTGCTCAGCCACACCCCTCCCTCGCGCGTCGGCCGCACTCTCGCCCTCACCACTCACTGGCTCGCGGGACCCACGCGTCAGCTCCTTCCCTCTCCCAACAGAATCACCGCGGCTCAACGGATCGCGCGAGCTCGCCGCCGAGGATCGCGCGCCTACCGACCACCGCCTCCTTCTCGCTCGGACTTTGCTCCGGGTATAAAAGCTCACCGTGCCCGCTTCCCTCCCTTCATCCCCCACTGCCAGCCATCATCACCGAGAGAGAGAGAAACCGGAGAGGAGCCGCCGCCGAGGATAGCCGCCGTCGGGAGGGTCTCCGCTCTCGGAGTCGGGTCGGGGAGCATCGACTTCACCTGGGAAAGCCGTCCGCGCCTCCAAATCGAGTTGAACTCCACCAGAGCGCAAGTAATTGCTCGCCGCCGTTGCTACTCCGCCGTAGAACCACCCCTCGTCGTGGCCAGCCTCCACGGCGTCATAATCACCGGTGAGAGCTCATCTGGGTCATTGCGCTTTCCCTCTTCTTGCATAAGCACCGGTTAGATTCGAGTTTAGGGCACTAGGGCGCGACGGCATGGTACTCCAGTGGCGGCGCCGCCGCGGTCGAGATACTTGGCCGCCGCGTATGGGCTGTGGGGAGGAAGATGGCACTTGCGCCGTAGGATGGTTGAAGAACGGCTAGGATTAGAAGTTAACGTACCCTTTCGCTGGTATAAGCGTGAACGGTCGGATCGGGATCCTGTGGCTCAAGCGCAACCTCGGATTATTTAAAATCATGGCCATAGGTCCTCGATCCAACGACTATGATCACATACCGGTTCAGCGCATATGCGGATTTAATCCGAACCCTCCATCTCAGATCTCACGGTCCAGATTTGGAGATACCCCTTCGGCCGGGTTGTTTTGCATAAGAGCCCTCCTGTTTCCGTGAAAACAACCCGCCGTCCAGGGATCCTGTTCCCTGTGTCTGGGAATTCTTGCGCCGTGCCCCCTGATCTTTCTTATAATTGAGGCCCAGTCCAGAACTCGTTTAAATTGAATAAATAAAATAGAAAATGGATTTTTAATATGAAAATAATTGCTAAAACTTAGATAATTCATAGAAAATTCATTTTAGCTCCAAATTGAGTCATTCCAATTCCTAAAATTTTGTAATAATATTCTCTACCATTTAGAATCACTGTTTTGACATAAACTCTGTCAGAAAATTTATTTATCATTTAATCATATTTTGATCACATTAAACCTTAGGAAAATCATAACTTGAATTCTACAACTCCAAAATTAATAATTCTTTTTCCTGTGATCTTATTTTAATATGTATATTATTACTGTGTATTTTGTTCTTATGCTTGGTGTAATGTTAAATTTGCCTATACAATGTTTGTTTGTATTGCTACGATTAGCAGTGAGGTCGCGAGGATCTGAAGAATCATCCTGGTACCTGGATTCTCAAGGCCCAGGCAAGTTGTGCCCTTGATCACTTCTTTTCACCTACTCATGTTCTAATTAATCATAATGATCTGCATAGGTTAATTTTGATGGGACCCAATAGGTTACCCTAGATTGTTTATCTCATCACCTTGTTTACCCCTGAATCACTTGGGTAGTTTGCTATTGCTTTATATGGTTTTGGGATAATCATTTATTACCTCCATGTTCCAATTCTTGTTGTTATTCTGTTTATGTTCATGTTGATATCATTAATGTTAATTGGAACATGGAGCGACCACCCGGGAAAACAGTGCTACCACAAGGGTAGTATGGGATGCCCTTGGCTGATTAATTAGGAAAGCTAGTGGAAGACTACCTTACCCGAAAGGGGCAAGGGCAGTAGGGGAGAGGTCAGTGCGGGAAGTGCCCTCGGGAGGATTTTGCTGCGATGGCGGTCCTGCAAGGGATTCCTGTACTGGATCTTCCTATAAACTGTAGCGGGTTTTCGGAAGCTAGTGGAACTTTGTAAAGGCCTCGTAGTGCTACCCTGCCTCACTTCCTTGGTAGAGGTGTATGGGATTCATGACCCCTTGGCAGATGGGTAACACGACTTGTGGGTAAAGATGCGCAACCTCTGCAGAGTGTAAAACTGGTATACTAGCCGTGCTCACGGTCATGAGCAGCTCGGACCCTCACATGATTAATTTATGGAACTAAATTCAATTTGTCATATGCATTGCATTGCAGGTGGTGTTGTTCCTTTTGTTCTACTACTTAATTGGGTTTGGTATTTACTTATACTTAGTAATTGCTAATAAAATTTTGACCAACTTTAAAAGCAATGCTCAGCTCTAACCATCTTCTTTGGTAAGCCTTACACTTCACGTGAGCTCCCACCTTTGGCGAGTTCATGCACATTATTCCCCACAACTTGTTGAGCGATGAACGTATGTGAGCTCACTCTTGCTGTCTCACATACACCACAGGTCAAGAACAGGTACTGCAGGATGATGCTCATGGAGGATGCTGTGATGAGATCGTGAGAGGTCTAGGTCGTCGTCTCCCAGTCAACTTTGGGTTGCTGGACCGTTGTCTCCTTATAATGTAATTATTTATTTTGTATAGAACTCCTGTTATATATAAAGATGTGACATTCGATCCTGTGCCACTATACATCATATGTATGAGACTTGGTCCCAGCATACCTGGTGTTTATGTTAACCCCGGGTTTTGGACCCCTAGAATCCGGGTGTTACAGAAGCACATGATTCAGCTTATTCCATCCATCCGGGTAGTACCAAGATGTACCAGGACCTGAAGCAGAAATATTGGTGGTATGGATTGAAGAGGGATGTTGCTGCACATGTGGCCGAATTTGATGTTTGCTAGAGGGTAAAAGTCGAGCATCAGAGACCTGCTAGATTACTTCACCCACTTAAGATACCTGAGTGGAAGTGGGAAGAAATTGGCATGGACTTCATTGTTGGACTACCCCGCACTCCTGCAGGGTATGACTCTATTTGGGTGATTGTGGACAAACTGACAAAAGTGGCTCACTTCATTCCTATGAGGACTAATTACAAGGGAGTCAAGCTAGCGGAGTTGTATATGGCTAGGATAGTTTGTCTACATGGAGTGCCAAAGAAGATCATGTCAGACCAGGGATCACAATTCACTTCTCGGTTTTGGCAGAAGTTGCACGAGTGCTTGGATACACAGTTGAATTTCAGTTCGTCCTACCATCCTCAAACTGATGGGCAGACCGAGAGAACCAACCAAGTACTAGAGGATATGTTAAGAGCTTGTGCTCTTTAACATGGTGGTAATTGGGATAAAAGCTTACCGTATGCGGAGTTCTCTTACAATAATAACTACTAGGCCAGTTTGAAGATGTCCCCGTTTGTGGCTTTATATGGTAGAAAATGTAGAACTCCACTGTATTGGGATCAAACTGGTGAAAGGCAGTTCTTTGGGCTAGAGATTATACAAGAGGCAAAAGAACAAGTACGAATGATAAGGGAGAATTTGAGAACTGCGCAGTCAAGACAGAAAAGTTATGCGGATACTCAGAGAAGACTGCTAGAGTTTAAGGAGGGTGGTCACGTGTATCTTAAAGTGTCACCGATCCGGGGTATGAGAAGATTTAAAGTTAAAGGAAAGTTGTTCCCTCGCTTTATTGGACCCTTCTTGATCCTAAAGCGAGTGGGAGAACTTTCCTACCAACTGGAGCTACCCGAACATCTTGTGGATGTAAATGATGTTTTCCATGTGTCTCAACTAAAGAAGTGCCTCAGGGTACCCAAAGAATAGCTACCTATGGACGATCTTAGTGTTCAAGATGATCTGACTTATACGGAATACCCTATCAAGATCCTCGATACCTTGACTCGTGTCACGAGGAGTAAAGTGATCAAAATGTGCAAAGTGCAATGGAGTCATCACAGTGAAGATGAGGCTACTTGGGAAAGAGAAGAAGAGCTACGAGTAGATTTTCCCCACCTCTTTCCTAGTCCATCCTAATCTCGAGGATGAGATTCTTTGTAAGGGGGTAGGATTTGTAATACCAATTTGAGAATAAAGAAAAGAAATGGATATCATCATTTGGTTTGCCATCTCATTATTATAACATGGGATTAACCATAATCAAAAGGACAAGATATCTATAAAAATATTTAATGCATCATGTTGAATTTTTGTTTGTTTGTGCATTAAGTAATGGTCACAATAATATTAATAACAATATAATAGTAAGTTGAGATGTGGATTGAACCCCAAATTGAAATTAGGGTTTGAAAATAGAGAAGGAAAGAAAGAAAAATTTTATAATACAAAATAAATTTATAAATAAATAACTTTACCACATTTTTGTATGATCAAATTAAAATAGTTAGTCTGAGTACAAACTTGCCACAAGGTTTGAATTTAAATTTGAATTGAAGTTGGAATTTGGAAAGAAGAAAAAAAGAAGAAAAATAAAAGAGTAAAAAGCTATAAATGGGCCGGCAACCATCCTATTCGGCCCACTTTTCCATTATCTCTGCGCAGCCCGATTAACCCTTCGGTGCCGACATGCGGGATCGCTTGGTCAGGCGCGCCCTCGCGCGCTCGTGCCAAGTACGACATGCGGGGCCCACTTGAACATGAGACCAAGTAAACGTGCTGACGCGTGGGACCCACGATGCAACCCCCTCTCACGCTCGCTTCTTCCCCATTCACTGGCACGCGGGCCCGCCCCATCAATCACTCATACGCGCAGCCACTCTGCTGGTCACTGGCTCCTGGGAACTCATGGCAGCTATCGTCTCCCTCGCAACCACTAGGTCGAAATACCTGCCACCATCGCGGAATCCTCGTTGAATGGCCCTACCAGCCCTAGGCGTGGACATAGGGGAGAGCCAGGACCTATCCTCCCTCTATCACGCACCCACATCCGCAACCACCTGCCCTACCGTGTACTGTGCTGCGCCGCCGTGAGAAAGAGAGGGTGTCGTGGGGCTGCCGCCGTGGTGCCGCGTCCACACCGGTGTAGGGACCTAAGCGAGTAGCTCGGGAGCTTCGTCGCGTTCACGGAAGTCTGCGCAGGTGTCACACCCGGTTTTAAGGGACAAGCCGGGTGCATCTCATATATGCGCCAAAGAAGACAACACATATAATAACAGAGTGTATAGAGATAAATGTCACAATATAATCAGAGTACTTATTACATAGCGGAAGTCTTACAAAATAAAAGATAAATATAAAAGGATCAAAAATCCATCCTTGGCGCCATAAAGTCAACTGGGAGACGCCACCTAGATCAAATCGAACTCCACGATGTGTGGCTCCTCTTGAACCACATGTTCTTCTCCTGTGGGGGGGTGTGAGACAGCAAGGGTGAGCTCACACATGTTCATCGCTCAACAAGTTGTGGGGAATAATGTGCATGAACTCACCAAAGGTGAGAGCTCATGTGATGTGTAAGGCTGATCAACAATAGGGGTTAAAGGTGAGCATTACTTTTAATAAGTTGGTCAAATTTTATTAGCAGTTACTAAATGTAAGTAGATATCGAACCATAATAACAGAACAAAATTAATAATAAATCCCATGCAAATGCAAATGACAAATTGAATTTAGTTCCATAAATTAATCATGCGAGAGTCCTGAACTGCTCATGACCGTGAGCTCGGCTAGTATACCAGTTTTACACTTTGCAGAGGTTGTACCCTTTACCCACAAGTCATGTTACCCATCTGCCAAGGGGTCATGAATCCCATACACCTCTACCAAGGAAACGAGGCAGGGTAACACTACGAGGCCTTTACAAGGTTCCACTAGCTTCCGAAAACCTGCTACAGTTTATGGGAAGAGCACTTGCAAGAATCCCTCGTCTGACCTCCATCGCAGCAAAATCAACCCGAGAACCTCCCTGCATGCAACTCCCCTACTGCCTTGCTCCTTTTGGGTAAGGTAGTCTTCCACTAGCTTTCCTAATTAGTTAGACAAGGGGTCCCATTCCTCCGTTGTGGTGGCACGTGTTTCTCAAGTTAAGCTCCATGTTCCAATTAACAATTGTTGGGGACTTGTTCTCAAGTGCTATGAATTAAGAATAAGGCAACATAAAATGTTAAAAGTTACTGTCCTTCGTCCTTCGAAGCATTATTTCCCATAGGATATAATGATCTTCGGACGAAGGTGATGAAGGACATACTTTCATCATCACAACGAATGTTAATGAAAGAAGGAACATATGGGATATGAAAGACAACATGAATAATCATATGACATTGCTAATATAATTATTATTATCATGGATAGACAGAAACGATATTGTATTACATTCGTACCTTTGGCTTGACAGAAGGTAAAAGTCCAAGTGTGACGCACGAGCAAATACAAGTCAGCGTGAACAGTACGGGGGTACTGTTCATCTATTTATAGGCACAGGGCACAGCCTGTATGGATTTACATTTATGTCCTTCATATCAGGTTACAATCATAACACAAATTATTATGGTCGATTGGTCTTTTCATCTTTAAGTCAGTGCATCCCTTCGTTTGAAGGCGTGCTACGAAGCTCCCCGAATGGTAGCTTCGGTGCTGCTTCTGTTTTGGTCTTCCGAAGGTACTTCTTCTTATAGGACCTCCGGCAAAGAAGCAGACCCCCAATAGTAGCCCCTTCACGGTGCTAGATCATTTTTCGTAACGAGCTTGATCCGTGAAAAATTTCTCTTAGGCTTCGGAATGCCGAAGGTCCAAAAAACACCTTCCTTGAGCTCGTTGCCGAGAAACGATTAAAATATTCCAGGCACAAGGTGGTCCCAGTATGAGGCGGGTACGCACGATCTGGTGATTCACCTTCCTACGCACTGTGGTCCACCGTTCAGTGGGTGCGGGCGACTGTTCAACAGGTGCTGGCGGCTTGGTGATTCTCCTTCCCACCTACAGCACTATATAAACAGACGGGTAGGCGTGAAGTTACCACAACATTCATTACTACTATACTGTTATGCTGCTGAAAAATTTGACCATAGTCGAAGCTTATTCATCGTATTCTCAGTCAAAGCACCATCTTGGCCTAGCTTCGTCATAAGAGGGAGCTTCAGCAAATTTTTAAAAGTCATAACTTCGTCAGAACCGTAAGAAATTCAGCATCAGATGGCTAGAATACGTTCAACTGCTAGAGTTACACGCGACAGAGAGGAGGCCGAAGCTGTCGAGACTGCCCCAATCTCCGAAGTAATGAGGCAATCGGGACTGGTTGCGACAGAAGTTACTGACGAAGGTGCACTGCTGCCGAAGCTGAACAAGCTGATATTGAAGAGGACGACACTGATGAAGAAGAGATCGATTATAACACCGTCATGCCTTCCAAACCCAGCCACTTGGACGTTGGAGAGTCTACTATTTCTGAGGATGATATGCCCATGATGGTGAAGCTAGGCTACTTTGGAGAAGCCGAGAGGAAGCTGATTCGTTTTGGCAGGGAAGAAACAACTCTGAAACCAGAAAATGATGAGGTGGTGGTTTTCAAGAATTTCTTCAAAGCAGGATTAATGTTTCCTTTGCACGAAATGATTGGAGAGGTTTTGGAAAATTTCGAAATTTATCTTCATCAGCTGACTCCTAACGCTATCGTTAGGCTCAGCGTCTTCATCTGGGCTCTCCGAAGGCAAGGAATGGACCCGAATGCCGAAGCTTTCTGCCGAGTGCATGAGCTTCATTATCAGACGAAGGCTAGAGAAGATGGGCTACACGAGAATTTTGGCTGTTACAACTTTGCTTACCGCAAAGATATGAAAACTCGGGTGGTTAGCTATCGCACCAAATGGCCAACCGGTTGGAAAAATGAGTGGTTCTATGTTATGGTCAATGAGAAGAAGGAGAAGCTAGTTCAGAGCCCACTGAGACTAACCTTCGGGTTAACTAGGCCCTTGTGCGACATGCTGCCAGGGTCACCATGCCGATAGGCTGTGGCAGAGTTCCGAGTTTTGTCTGAGCAGATCGGTACTAGAGATTTGGTACAGGAATACTTAGCCAACAGAGTATTTCCGACACTAAATAAATGGAATATGCCAAAGCTTAAGGGAGAAAAGAAGAAGAATGAACTTGTTCGATTGCCCTATCATTTCAAGTTCAAGAAACATTTCAAAGAGCCTTGCAAAGAATGGTTGGAGATGATTGAGGCTATGTGTAATGAAATTTTGGGCAACTATACTAAGAAAGAAGATCAATTGATGACCGCAGCCTTTGGCACCCGGCCAAAATGAAGGCTGAACCGAGTAATGGATGCCTTGAAATTTGATTACCCTGACTATGAACGATTAAACAAGGGTGCCGAAGGACCAAAGCGAAAAAGAGTTGTCAGTGTTATGAATAGACAAGCTGCTAGAATGATAAAAGAAGATGAGAAATTATTGAAAAAGAAAAAATCCAGCCCTGAGCAGAAGGTGGTTGTTCCGAAGAAAAGAAAAGCTACATCTCCGAGGCCAGAGACTAGTATAGAAGGAGAACCTCCTTCAACACCTTCGTCCACTGACGTAGAAGAAATTTTAAAGGTAATGACAGAATCTTTACCTATCAAGCTAAGTCCACTGGGGCCACAACTGATGAAGCTTTTACAGAAGAAGAAGGAGCACGCGGTAGCCAAGAAGCCTATTGAACAAAAAAGGCGAAGAATTATTACTGTAATTGTTGCCATTGAAGAAACGCCACCGTCGGTGCCATCGTCAAAAACACCAGCCACCGAAGAAGACAGGTACCGAAGCTGCTGCCACCAAAGCTACAACTTCCAAAGCTATAACGGCCGAAGCTACAACTTCCGAAGCTACAGCGGCCGAAGCTACAAATTTGGAAAGCATGTTTTCTCACATTGATAAAATGATTTTGAACATGAACACCGAAGAAACTGCTGCAGCTGCTGAGGAAACCCTAACCACAGCGCCTGGAAAAGAGAAGGAGCTTGCCGAAGATGCTTCGGTGGAAAGGGACTTTAATTTTCAAAACATAATTGGGCAAGAGTTATCTAAGGCTGAAAAAGAAGAGCTAAGAGATTATGCTATATCTTACGGCTACCAGCCAGGAGCGCTGCTCTTCGGTGGTATTGACAAAGAAAGCTTAGGTTGCCTCCAAGACCAAACTAGAGCGAAGGTTATCAGCACTCTATCGAAGAGTGTTGGTTTTCTGAAGCTTGAAGTCGACCTCAGCAGGTACCAGCGGCAGCACATCGCTAGTAGCTTGTTTTATTCTAATTTTAAGGTAAAGTTCTTTCCCCAACTTTTTATTGTTTTGAGATTAAGGTGTTTTCTAACGAAGGCTATTTTTTCCAGAGCCTACTACTAAGTAAAACCTTGAGGATGCAACAAGACCTCGAGGACAAGAAAAATGAAGCTATAATTGAGGGCTTAGAGAGCAAAATTAAAGATCATGAATCTGCTCTAGAAAAGAAAGACTTTATGCTTCAAACAATGGAGGGTTCACTGGCGGAAGCCCAAGCCGAGATTGCCAGATTGAACAATGAACTCTCCACGAAGTCAAAAAGCTTCGAACAGGAGAAGAAAAATTTCAAAACAAAACTTGAAGCTGAAGCTGAAAAAGTTTAAATTTGCAGAAATCTCTAAAGGAGCTTCAAGATAAGTGTTTAGACTTCGGCACCCGGTGCGTCCAACGGCTAAAGCAGGTTTTCAACTCAGTTGGAGCCAGCTCTGAAAAGTTTAAACCTTTGGTTAAGAACCTGCCAGGCACTTTTGATCATATTGAAGGTGAAGTAGATGCTCTTGACAAAGTCATAGCTGGACACGGTGACTTCTGTGCTCTGCTAGCTTCTCGCGGCATAGCTGCTGCTTTCATGAAGGCTGGTTGCAAACATGGAAATATTGTAAACAGACCAAACTTTAGCCTGTCACCAGCGGACTTGAATGATATCCCCGGCCTAGCCTGAAGCATTGGGAACAGATTCGTAACTCAAATTTGGTCAAAGGGTGGGCGAAACTTAGTTGGTGATGAAGCTCGAAGCCACCTCAAGCCGGTAATAATGTTTTACCTGTTGCTTTACATTCTTAAAATTTGCACTTTCCTTATACTGCTGTTGTGTGCAGGATGATGGCACCGAAGAACAATGAACCGAAGCTTAATGGACAATGATGAAGTGATGAAGCTGCTGCAAAAGAACTCTAGAGAAATTTTCTGAATTATCTTTGTAAAAAATAATATTATTTAGGAATCAAACATTACTCTGTAAATTTGTTGATACCTTGTAATATATTTTACCTTTCCCTCCATGTTTGAACTGCTTTGATGTGGACGAAATTTGTTCTTTTTGAGCCGAAGGCGAAAAACACCTTCCCTTCTTTTTGTACACAACGAAGCATAAGACTGCTTCTTTTGTTTTTGCCCAAGCCTTGTCATTAAAGCCAAAGCAATTGTCTGTAAATGATATGATCATGATGATCCTACGAATGTCTAAATGAATGTATATGAATGCAATGTATGATGTGATATAATGTGCAAATGGATGCCCAAACACACGCATGCAAAGCTACATCCATACCCCACATTCCCTTGGGAATGACTGAAAGTTCTTTGCCGTTTATTTTTTGGCTTCATCGCTGACTTTTCGTTGTAAGTTCTGCATTCCCTTAGGAACGTCTTTTAAACTTCTTCGCCTTCTATTTCGGCGGTATCACCATTGACTTTTCGGTGTAAGTTCTGCATTCCCTTAGGAACGTCTTTTGAACTTCTTCGCCTTATATTTCAGCGGTATCTGGCTCTGCATTCCCTTAGGAACGACTTTTGAGCAAAAAACTTACGCTGTGCTCCCTTGGGAACGGCTTTTTTGTAGCTTCGTCGTGCTCTGCATCCCCCTAGGGACGACTTTCGAGCTTCTCCCTGTTTTTTTTTCTTTTTGCACTCGATGGTGCATGCTCAAATTTTACATTTTACATGTTTTGGGGGCTTTTGCTCTCGTAGAGCTGAATGATGAAAGAAAAAATTACAATCTATGGCCCCATTAAAAACCTTTCTCCCCCTTTAGAAAGGAAAAAGGGTACCATAGGAAAAAATGAAAAAGATTACATCAAGCTACACATAATATCGTCGAAGCTCATCCGCATTCCAAGATCTAGGAATGTCGTTGCCGTCCATATCCTTCAGCTTGTAAGAACCAGGTCTTGAGGAAGATACCACCAGAAAGGGTCCTTCCCACTTCAGCTGTAGCTTGCCTACTATGTCTGGATTGGCCACCCTTCGAAGCACCAAATGCCCTGGCTTAATGTTTTTGAGGCGAACTTTTCTGTCACGCCATTTTATTGTTTCGGCTTGATATTTATTGATATTCTCCATAGCCTGAAGTCTGGTCCCTTCTATAGTATCTTTTGCCACAGAATAATCAGCTTCGTCCTCTGCCGAAGCTACTGTTCTGATTGACCCCGCTTTAGCTTCTTCTAGGGTTATAGCCTCGTCACCAAACAATAACTTGAACGGTGTAAAACCTGTTGACCTTGATATAGTTGTATTGTGGCTCCACACCACTTTAATCAACTCATCTGGCCACTTTCCTCTAGGTTGATTGAAGATTAACTTCATTATTCCCGTCATTATAATACCATTTGCTCTTTCGACAAGCCCATTTGACTCCGGGTGCCTAACTGATGCAAAATGAATCTTTGTACCAATCTGGTGGCAGAAATCTTTGAAAGTGTCGGCATCAAACTGTGTTCCATTGTCCACAGTTATGGCCTTCGGCACGCTGAAGCGACAAACAATACTTTGCCAGAAGAATTTGTGGACTGTAGCCGAAGTTATTGTAGCCAAAGGCTTTGCTTCAATCCACTTAGAAAAATATTCTACAACCACCATGACATATTTCAAATTACCTTGCGCTGGTGGAAGTGAACCTAACATATCCAGGCCCCATCTTTGCAATGGCCAGGTTGGTTGTATTAACTGAATTATCGACGAAGGTTGTTTTTGGTCTCTTGCACATCTTTGACAATTTTCGCACCTTTGGACCAGATCCGCTGCATCCGAAGCTGCCTTCGGCCAATAAAATCCTTGTCTAAAAACTTCTCCTAGCAACGGCCTAGACCCAATATGAGATCCGCACAATCCTGCATGTATCTCCTTCATTAGCTCTATACCTTCGGTTATGGATAAACACTTGAGAAGGAGGGAGCAAACTCCATGTTTGTATAATTCCCCTTCTATTATGACATACGGTCTTGTTCTTGCTTCCATTCTTCTATTATAAACTTCGTCATCCGAGAGGCAATTACCCTAGAGGAAAGATATGATTTCAGTCCTCCAATCTTCACTATGTACTGGAGAAATGGCAAGCACTACTCTCTCCATGAGTTCAACCGAAGGTGCCTTTATTGTTTCAAAAAATACTTCTGAAGGTAGAGGGAGCCCCTGAGCCGCTGATTTGGCTAGCAAATCTGCATGCTCATTTTCGCCTCTTAGAATATTCTTGACAGAAAAACCTTCAAAATAAGCTTCCAACCTTCGAACTGTATCCAGATATTTTTCAAGTTTCAGATCTCTTGCCTTGCTACTTTTATCCACATGACTAGAAATGACTTAAGAATCAGTTTTCAGAATGGCCCTTCTTATTCCCATTGCTCTTAACTTTCGAAGCCCCAACAGAAGTGCTTCGTACTCAACAATATTATTTGTACAACTAAAATCAAGCTTGGCTGCATAACATGTTCTGACTTTCGAAGGTGCTACTAGAACGACAGCTGCTCCTGTGCCGAAGGTTCCCCAAGAACCATCGCAGAACACTGTCCAAGCTTCGGCATCTTTATTTATTTCTTCTTCCTGAGCCCCTGGCGTCCAGTTAGCGATGAAGTCTGCTAATGCCTGGTACTGAATTGAAGATCTATGCACATAATCAATGGTGAATTCATTAAGCTCTGTAGCCCATTTTCCAATCCTTCCAGTAGCTTCTCTGTTCCTCATGATGTCCTTTAGAGGTTGTGACGAAGGAACAATTATGTGGTATGCTTGAAAATAATGTCGAAGCTTTCTGGAGGCCATTAACACAGCATATAATACCTACTCCAATTTTGTGTAATTTTTCTTTGATGGACTTAAAACTTCAGAGACAAAGTATACTGGAACTTGCTTTTTAGCTTAGCCATCTAGCTTCTCCTGCACCAGCGCTGCACTCACTGTAGAATGCGAAGCTGCCACATATAAAAGCAATGGAGCCCCTCACGCAGGTGGGGTTAACGTTGTTAAATCAATCAAATATTGTTTTAACTCTTCAAAAGCTTTTTGTTGCGTCGGGCCCCACTAAAAGACTTCGGTTGACTTCAGTATTTCAAAAAATGGCAGATTTCTTTCTGCTGATCTTGATATGAATCTATTTAATGAAGCTAATCTTCCTGCTAGTCGTTGAGCTCCTTTCTTCGTACTTGGTGGCTCCATCCGAAGGATAGCTTCGATCTTGCTTGGGTTAGCTTCAATTCCTTTTGTTGATACCAGACAGCCAAGGAACTTGCCCTTCTTCACCCCAATAACACATTTTTCTGGGTTTAACTTCAGACCAGCTTGTCTGAAGTTGGCAAATGTCTCTTGCAAGTCGGCAATGTGACTTTCTTGCTTTGTGCTTTTCACTATAATGTCGTCAACATAGGTCAATACATTTCTACCTATTTGAGAATGAAGAACCTTGGCTGTCATTCTGCTAAAACTTCCTGCAACATTTTTAAGCCCCTCAGGCATTCGAAGATAGCAATATGTACCACTAGGGGTTATGAAGCTAGTTTTTGGCTCATCTTCCTTCCTCATCTAGATTTGGTGGTAGCCAGAGTAATAATCCAATATACTCATAAGCTCTGAAGAAGCTACTGCGTCTACTAGAGAATCTATTCTTGGCAATGGGAATTCATCCTTTGGACAAGCCTTGTTAAGATCTGTAAAATCAATACACATTCTCCATTTGCCATTGGCCTTCTTCATCATAACAGTATTGGCTAACCATTCTGGGTGTTTTACCTCTCTGATGACACAAGCACTGAGAAGTCTTTTTACTTCATTCCAAGCACCTTTGGCTTTATCATCAGACATTTTCCGAAGCCTTTGCTTCTTGGCCTGAAGGATGGGTCCACATTGAGTGAATGTTCAATGACATCTCTGTTGACACCATAGAGATCATTGGCTGACCATGCAAAGACATCTTTGTTGATGAATAAAAATCTTATCAAAGTTTTATCTTGCTCTTCAGATAACTAAGACCCCAGTAGTACCTTTTGCTCTATTATGTCTTCACATAGAAGCATAGGCTTCGACTGATCCGCCGAAGCAGCCTTCTCTCTTTTGTATTTGTACTGTTCATATGCTTCGGCTCCATCTATATTGTGAATTGCTTTTGAGTCTGTCCAATTTCCTTCGACCTTTCTGGCAGCTTCTTGACTCCCATGAACAGCAATGGGCCCTTGTTCCGAAGGTATCTTCATGCATAGATATGCTGGATGAAGTATTGCTTCAAATGCATTAAGTGTTCCATGACCAATGATTGCATTATAGGGGTACTCCATATCAACAATATCAAAGACAACCTGTGTCACACCCGGCTTTAAGGAACAAGCCAGGTGCATCTCATACATGCGCCAAGAAGACAACATATATAATAACAGAGTGTATAGAGATAAATGTCATAAAACATCAGAGTATTTATTACATAGTGGAAGACATAATACAAAATAAAAGAATAAACATAAAACGAACTAAGGATCGTCGGCGCCAATTTCAACTGAGAAATGCCACCTAGATCAGATCAAACTCCTCGCCTTGTGGCTCCTCCTGAACCACCTGCTCTTCTCCTATAGGGGGGGGTGTGAGACAGCAAGAGTGAGCTCACATACGTTCATCGCTCAACAAGTTGTGGGGAATAATGTGGCATGAACTCACCAAAGATGGGAGTTCATGAAGTGTAAGGCTGATCAATGAAATAAAGGCTAAAGCTGAGCATTGCTTTTAGAAGTTGGTCAAAATTTTATTAGCAGTTACTATGTGTAAGTAAATACCAAACCTTAGAAATAATAAGTAAAAGTGATAACAAAATAATCCCAAATGCAATGATATGACAAATTAAGTTTAAGTTCCATAAATTAATCATGTGAGTGTCCGAGCCGCTCATGACCGTGAGCACGGCTAGTATACCAGTTTTACACTCTGCAGAGGTTGCGCATCTTTACCCACAAGTCGTGTTACCCATTTGCCACGGAGTTGATCAGACCCCATACACCTCTACCAAGGAAGCGAGGCAGGGTACCACTACAAGGCCTTTACAAAGTTCCACTAGCTTCAGACTACCCGCTACAGTTTATAGGAAGCTCCAGTGCAGGAATCCCTCACCTGACCGCCATCGCAGCAAAATCAACCCAAGAACCTCCCTACACTGACCACTCCCCTACTGCCCTTGCCCCTTTCGGGTAAGGTAGCCATCCACTAGCTTTCCTAGTTAATCAACCAAGGGCGTCCCATTAAACCCTTGTGGTAGCACTGTTTTCCCGGGTGGTTCTCCATGTTCCCATTAACATGATGATCTTATCATGAACATAAAATAATGAACAGATAATAATAAGTATAAAAATGAGTGATGAATATCTCTATACCCAAAGCCACATAAAGCAATAGCATGTACTACCCAAAAGTTTAGTAGTAAAACCAGTGGTGAAACAAGGTATAAAGATAGTCAAATCTAGGGTAACCCATTGGGTCCCAGTAAAATTAACCTATGCAGATCATTAAGATTAATAAGAACATGAATGGGTAAAATAAGTGATCAAGGGCACAACTTGCCTTCAATGAGCTCTTGTTCAGCAGTCTCAACCAGCTGAACCCCAGACTCCTCTGTAGCTTGCTCGTCTACTCGCATCAACACAATACATACATAGTATAGCAAGAATTAACATTACACCAACCATGTAAACAGAATACACAGTAATAATCTAGACATTAAACTAAGATCACAGGAACTGTAATCATTAAATTTGGAGTTATATAATTTATGATATGAATTTTGCAAGGTTTTATGCATTTAATATAGGGTTAAGTGAGAAATAACTTTTAATGTGTATTTCATGTAAAAACAGTGGTACAAATGGATAGACAATAATATTATGAAAATTTAGGAACTGGAATGGAGGAATTTGAAGTTCATATGCATTTTCTATGAATTAAACAAGTTCTATGAATTGTTTTCACATTAAAAACTCATTTTCTATATCTTTTCCCTGATTTCCCAAGTTCCTGGACTACGCCTCAAATACTAGAAAGAGCAGGGTCCCCGGCGCAAGAAACTAGAGACCCAGCCACAGCGGAGTGGGATGGCGGGTTGATTCTGCGAAATCCTGTGGTCTCTTTAGTAAAAAGTCACGGCCGAAGGGGTATCGCAGGTTCTCGACCATCCGATCCGACGCAACGGCTCAGATTAGATCTAAGTCGCGATGAACCGGTACGCTACGCAGCCCGTTGGATTGGAAATCTACGGTCCACGCTCAACATAACCGAGATCGATGCGCAGCCTGTTGGATCATGGATCAACGGTCGCGGTTCTTTTTAGCTAAACGATACCCACTCTCCTAATCTCAGCCTTTCGCTGTGAGATCAACGCCCGACAGTCTTTCTCCTACCTCGCGCCTAAGCAGAACAGCCGCCCCGCCAGACTACGGCGAACCCCGCCGGTGACCGTTCATCGGTGGATTGAAGCCCCAATAACATGTTTCGTATAACGCATAAGGATCCGCGGGTCAAAGTGATTATGGGTGAGGGGTTTGTACCAGAAATTGTAGGGCGAATTTTACCGGCTCCGGGAAGGTGCGGGTGCGCGACGAACGTGCCCGACGACGAGCCAATTCCCCATGACGGCGCCCGTTTTCTCCGCTGTAGAGGACCAAGGAGGTGACGAACTCCGACACCAATCGTTCTTCCACCACCAATCGGGACCCGGAGTCGCTATGGAAGGCACCCAAGGTCGGCGGCGGTGGCAATTTGGATCTCCGGTAGGTGCTCGCGCGAGAGGGAGTAGCAAGAAAAGGAACGGTTCTTCGGGGAGCGCAGCGCGAGGCTTTTATGGGCGGATAGCTGCCCACGGAGGAGATCCCGGAATGTGGCCACCATACTCGGGGATGTTGTTGGCGCGGCGGTGGACGGAGTCCGAGCGCACGAGATCGATCCCCCACAGCGCTACTGACATATGGGTCCACATTGCAGAGGCAGCCGGGGAAAGGAAGCACTCGCCAGGGAGAGGCTGACATTGGGCCCGCCCTGTCGGCGCGGGCGTGCCCCCAGGATGTACGAGTAAGGCTCGGCCACGCGAGGCGTTCCTTCAGGTGGGCCGAAATCAATATCAAGGCCCAGTCATGCTTCCTATTCGTTTTTCTTTTTATTTTTCTTTTATAATTTCACTTTCCTTTCTTTTGCTTTCAAATTTAAATTCCAATTTTGTCGGGGACCATAATTAGGGGTACCCTCAAGGCTCCTAATTCTCAGTTGGTAACCCCCATCAGCATAAAGCTGCAAAGGCCTGATGGGTGCGGTCAAGTCAGGGATCAGTCCATTCGAGGGACTCGATCACGCCTCGCCCGAGCCTAGCCTCGGACAAGGGCAGCCGACCCCGGAGGATCTTCGCCTCGCCTGAGGCCCCCCTCCAGCGGCGAACACGTTCCCGGCTCGCCCGAGGCCCTGTCTTCGCCAAGAAGCAACCCCGACCAAATCGCAGGAGCGTTTAATGCAAAGGTGGCCTAAGACCTTTATCCTGACGCGCGCCCCTTAGCTGACAGAGCCGAAGTGACCGCTGTCACTTCGCCGCTCCACTGACCGGTCTGACAGAAAGACAGCGCCGCCTGCGCCGCTCCGACTGTGGTGCCACTTGACAGAGTGAGGCTGACAGGCAGTCAGGCCCGGCCGCACACCATAGTAAACTCCGCTCCGCCCGACCCAGGGCTCGGACTCGGGCTAAGCCCCAGAAGACGGCGAACTCCGCTCCGCCCGACCCAGGTCTCGGACTCGGGCTAAGCCCCGGAACACGGCGAACTCCGCTCCGCCTAACCCAGGGCTCGGACTCGGGCTAAGCCCTAGAAGACGGCGAACTCCGCTCCGCCCGACCCAGGGCTTGGACTCGGGCAAAGCCCCGGAAGACGGCGAACTCCGCTCCGCCTGACCCAGGGCTCGGACTTAGGCTCAGCCCCAGAAGACGACGAACTCCGCCTCGCCCGACCCAGGGGCTCGGACTCGGCCTCGGCCACGGAAGATGGACTCGACCTCGACCTCGGAGGAGCCCCCACATCGCCCAACCTAGGGCGCGGACCGGCCACGTCAACAGAAGGCGCCATCATTACCCTACTCCAAGCTGACTCAGGCTACGGGGAACAAGACCGGCGTCCCATCTGGCTCGCTCCACCAGATAGGCGATGATGGTGCCCCGCACGCTCCCTGACGATGGCGGCTCTCGGCCCCCTTACGGAAGCAAGAGGACGTCCGCAAGGACTCGACGGCCCCGACAGCTGTCCCTCCTCCAGGCTCTAGCGCTCCTCCGGCGGCCACGACATCACACACACCAGGCGCCAAAATCTCTCCGGCCGCCACGATGGCATGTACTTAGGGCGCTAGCTCTCCTCCGCTAGACACGTAGCACTCTGCTACACCCCCCATTGTACACCTGGATCCTCTCCTTATGCCTATAAAAGGAAGGACCAGGGCCCTCTTAGAGAGGGTTGGCCGCGCGGGGACGAGGACGAGACGGGCACACGCGTGAGGCCGCTCGCTCCTTCCCCCGTGTGGACGCTTGTAACCCCCTACTACAAGCGCACCCGACCTGGGCGCGGGACGAACACGAAGGCCGCGGGATTTCCACCTCTCTCACGCCCATCTCCGGCCTCCTCGCTTTCCCCCCTTCGCGTTCGGCCTCGCGTCGACCCATCTGGGCTAGGGCCCGCATCGACACTTCACTCGTCGGCTTATGGACCCCCCGGTCTCGAAACGCCGACAGTTGGCGCGCCAGGTAGGGGCCTGCTACGTGTTGACGAACAGCTTCCCGTCAAGCTCCAGATGGGTAGTCTCCAGCAACCTCTCCGGCCCGGGACGGTGCTCCATTTCGGGAGCCTTGAGTTCATGTCCCTCGACGGCATCTACGACATGATACTCTTTCCACCACCGGGCGACAGCGACAGTGGCGGCCGACAGTCCGCCCGCCGGCGGCGGGATCGACAACGTCTTCCCCGCGCGGTGGAAGAACAACCTTCGAGCTCGCCCCGTCCTCTTCCCCGTCGACGGAGGAGGGGGAGGCGGGGCAACCAAGGCCAAGCAGGAGGCAGCGCCCCGTCGGCCGTCGAGCGAGTCGACAACACCAGCACTCCAACGGGGGGCGCGCCGGGCATCGGCCTCGCGCTTGAGACGAAGACGAGCGCTGTCTCCCCACGACGCGTCAATCCCGAGCAAACGGACGACGCCAGCACGCTCGCGAAAGGCTTGCTGGGTGTCGCCCTCGTACCTGAGACGAAGGTGGAGTCAGTCCCCGACGTGACCTCATCACCGCCCGTCGACCAATAGGTACCAACCGATTCCCATCCCACGCCTCTCGGATTTAGCCTTGACCCGCCTAGCGGCTCCGCTTTGGCGGACGCTTTCGTAGAGGCGAATTCGAACCCTCTGGGGTTTCGTATGCGGTCGCCTTGGGACCAGCTGACGGACGTCTCGACCTACGGACCCTCTGGGTCCGAGGAAGACGACGAGCCCAACGTCTGTTGGGATTTCTTCGGACTTGGCAACCCCGGTGCCATGCGGGGCCTCATGACCGCATGCGACTACTGTCTTTCCGACTGTTCCGACGGTAGCCGTAGCCTCGGCGACGAGGACTACGGCCCGAGCCGCGAATGTTTCCACGTCGATCTAGGGGGTCCCTCCGAAGGCAACCATCTCGGCATGCCGGAGGACGGTGATCTCCCTAGGCCGGTGCCTCGCGTTGACATCCCGCAGGAGCTAGATGTGGTCCCCGTTCCGGCGGGGGGTCATGACCCACAACTCGAGCAAATCCGCGGGGTGCAGGCCAGGCTCGACGAGGGGGCAGGAGCGCTCGAGCCAATCCGCCGGGACGTCGGGCAGGCATGGGCGGGCCAACCTCTGGCCGGAGAAATGCGTCATCTACCCCAGGGTTTCCAGCACCGCATCGCCGACGATGTCAGGGTCAGGCCGCCACCCGCATCCAGTGGGGTCGGCCAGAACCTGGTTGCAGCAGCAATGCTCCTCCGCGCGATGCAGGAGCCATCAACCACCGAGGGGCGGCGAATCCAAGGAGAGCTCAAGGATCTCCTGGAAGGCGCCGCGGCCCAGCGGGCCGAGAGCTCCGCCTCCCGAAGGCAGGGGTACCCCTCGGAACATCGTGCCGCGACTTCCCGATTCATGCGAGAAGCCTCGGTCTGCACCGGGCGCACGCGCAACACAGCGCCTGCGGCCCCGGGTCGCCTCGGCAATGAGCACCATCACCGTGATCGTCGGGCCCACCTCGATGAGAGGGTGCACCGAGGCTACCACCCCAGGCGCGGGGACGCTACGACAGCGGGGAGGATCGGAGTCCCTCGCCCGAACCACCCGGTCTGCAGGCCTTTAGCCGGGCCATACGATGGGCACCGTTCCCGACCCGGTTCCGACCCCCGACTACTATCACAAAGTACTCGGGGGAGACGAGACCGGAACTGTGGCTCGCGGACTACCATCTGGCCTGCCAACTGGGTGGAACGGACGATGACAACCTCATCATCCGCAACCTCCCCCTGTTCCTCTCCGACACCGCTCGCGCCTGGTTGGAGCACCTGCCTCCGGGGCAGATCTCCGACTGGGACGACCTAGTCTAAGCTTTCGCCGGCAATTTCTAGGGCACGTACGTGCGCCCCGGGAATTCCTGGGACCTCCAAAGCTGCCGACAGCAGCCGGGAGAGTATCTCCGAGACTACATCCGACGATTCTCGAAGCAGCGCACCGAGCTGCCCAACATCACCGACTCGGATGTCATCGGCGCGTTCCTCGCCGGCACCACCTGCCACGACCTGGTTAGCAAGCTGGGTCGTAAGACCCCCACCAGGGCGAGCGAGCTGATGGACATCGCCACCAAGTTCGCCTCCGGCCAGGAGGCGGTCGAGGCTATCTTCTGGAAGGACAAGCAGCCCCAGGGCTGCCCATCGGAAGATGCCCCCGAGGCGTTAGCTCAGCGTGGCGCCAAGAAGAAGGGCAAGAAGAAGTCGCAAGCGAAACGCGACGCCGTCGACGCAGACCTTGTCGCCGCCGCCGAGTACAAGAACCCTCGGAAACCCCCCGGAGGTCCCAACCTCTTCGACAAGATGCTCAAGGAGGTGTGCCCCTATCACCAGGGGCCCATCAAGCACACCCTTGAGGAGTGCGTCATGCTTCGGCGCCACTTCCACAGGGTCGGGCCACCCGCGGAGGGTGGAAGGGCCCGCGACGACGACAAGAAGGAAGATCACCAGGCAGGAGAGTTCCCCGAGGTCAGCGACTGCTTCATGATCTACAGCGGGCAAGCGGCGAACGCCTCGGCTCGGCACCGCAAGCAAGAGCGCCGGGAGGTCTATTCGGTGAAGGTGGCGGCGCCAGTCTACCTAGACTGGTCCGACAAGCCCATCACCTTCAACCAATCCGACCACCCTGACCATGTGCCGAGCCCGGGGAAATACCCGCTCGTCGTCGACCCCGTCATCGGCGACGTCAGGCTCACCAAGGTCCTCATGGACGGAGGCAGCAGCCTCAACATCATCTACGCCGAGACCCTCGGGCTTCTGCGTATCGATCTGTCCTCGGTCCGGGCGGGCGCTGCGCCTTTCCATGGGATCATCCCCGGGAAGCGCGTCCAGCCCCTCGGGCAACTCGATCTTCCCGTCTGCTTCGGAACACCCTCCAACTTCCGAAGGGAGACCCTGACGTTCGAGGTGGTCGGGTTCCGAGGAACCTACCACGCGGTATTGGGGAGGCCCTACTACGCGAAGTTCATGGCCGTCCCCAACTACACCTACCTCAAGCTCAAGATGCCGGGCCCCAACGGGGTCATCACCGTCGGCCCCACGTACAAACACGCGTTCGAATGCGACGTGGAGTGCATGGAGTACGCCGAGGCCCTCGCCGAGTCCGAGGCCCTCATCGCTGACCTGGAGAGCCTCTCTAAGGAGGTGCCAGACGTGAAGCGTCATGCCGGCAACTTCGAGCCAGCGGAGACGGTTATGTCCGTCCCCCTCGACCCCAGCAGCGACGCCTCCAAGCAAGTCCGGATCGGCTCCGGGCTTGATCCCAAATATGAAGCAGTGCTCGTCGAATTTCTCCGCGCGAACACTAATGTCTTCGCGTGGAGTCCCTCGGACATGCTCGGCATACCGAGGGATGTCATCGAGCACTCGCTGGACATCCGGGCCGGAGCCCGACCCGTCAAGTAGCCTCTGCGCCGAATCGACGAGGAGAAGCGCAGAGCCATAGGCGAGGAGATCCACAAGCTAATGACGACAGGGTTCATCAAAGAGGTATTCCATCCCGAATGGCTTGCCAACCCTATGCTTGTGAGAAAGAAAGGTGGGAAATGGCGGATGTGTGTAGACTACACTGGTCTGAACAAAGCATGTCCGAAGGTTCCCTACCCTCTGCCTCGCATCGATCAGATTGTAGATTCCACTGCTGGGTGCGAAACCCTGTCTTTCCTCGATGCCTACTCAGGGTATCACCAAATCAGGATGAAAGAGTCTGACCAGCTCGCGACTTCTTTCATCACACCCTTCGGCATGTACTGCTATGTCACCATGCCGTTCGGCTTGAGGAATGCGGGCGCAACGTACCAGCGGTGCATGAACCATGTGTTCGGCGAGCACATTGGCCGCACGGTCAAGGCCTACGTCAATGACATCGTAGTCAAGACGAGGAAAGCCTCCGACCTCCTTTCCGACCTTGAAGTGACGTTCCAATGTCTCAAGGCGAAAGGTGTCAAGCTCAATCCCGAAAAGTGTGTCTTCGGGGTGCCCCGAGGCATGCTCTTGGGGTTTATCGTCTCCGAGCGGGGCATCGAAGCCAACTCGGAGAAGATCGCAGCCATCACCAGCATGGGGCCCATCCAGGACTTGAAAGGCGTACAGAGGGTCATGGGATGTCTCGCGGCTCTGAGCCGCTTCATCTCACGCCTCGACGAAAGAGGTCTACCCCTGTACCGCCTCTTAAGGAAGGCCGAGCGCTTCACTTGGACCCCTGAGGCCGAGGAAGCCCTCGGGAACCTGAAGGCGTGTAATACTCAAGTTGTATACCAAGGGTAATAGAGAGAGAGCTCCTCATTTTGTGTGTCTTATTTGCATCATAAAAAGAGCACTTATGTAATTGAGAGTGACTAAATAAAACAATTATGCTAAAATAAAGAAAAAGTGCATTTGTTGGAGTTTTATGTGTTGTGCATTAAATAAACCATGAGAATAAAAATAATAAGGTATTAATTATTTGAAACTCGATTTAACCCTAAATTTGAAATTAGGGTTTTGAAAATAAGGAAAAGAGAAGAGATAGGAAAAAAATAAATAAAATGTATACATAAATATCTTCAGGCTTACTATTTTTAGATGCAAAAATAGAGTTTATAAAAGAGGATCCACAAAAGTTTGAACTAAGTCAAATTTGGTTTGAAAATGAAGAAAGAAAACAGAAAAATAAAAAGAAAAAGGAGAAAACCTTACCTGGGCCCTGAACTCGCAATTCGGCCCACCACCCCTTTTGACCCGCGCAGCCCACCACTCACCCTCCGCACGCCCGCGCCGACAAGTGGGCCACGCCCGTCAGCCACCCGCGCGGGCCACCTTCTGCACGGGCTTGCGCCGACAGGAGGGCTCCACTCGTCAGCCTCACTTGCGCCGTGCCTCGCTCTTCCACTGCCACGCGGGACCCGCAGGACAGCTTCGTCCCCGTCAACAGACTTCCGCGTATGTCGCGCTCGCGCCGTCGATCTCGGAGGTGGGCGACGATATCCCGGCGAAGCGTAGTCCAAGGCCATAAATCGAACGCGACGCAACCCTCTGTTCCCCTCGTTCGTAGGTTTCTAGGACACCTAGGAGAAACTAAGGAAAGGGGGGGAGAGAAAGCCGTGCTCAGCCGCCGTCGTTGCACACCGGCAATTGCCGTCGATCTTGGGCGAATCCGTGCACTCGGGGAGTCTCGACTTGGGTTGGCGGGCATCATCGGGAGGAATTGCGGGGCGATATACGGTCTGCGCGCGGAGGATTCCTCACCGGTGTGCCATCCTCGCCGTGCCATCCGCACTTCGCCGTCGACGATGCGCCTGCGGTCGCCAAGCTAAGGTATGGATCATCGCCGAGCCTTCGGTTACCCTTGTGAATACAGTACACCCGGAATCGTTGAGGTCAGTGCGGTTGTGGGTGCGTGATTGCTCGTCGTCGTGCGATGTCACCGTAGAGCCGCTCCGCTGCGTGAGCAGGATCCGTGCGCAGCCGATCCCTTAAATTGATAGCCCGGTGAGATTGGTTAGGTGATCCGCTACCTAAATCTCGAGTTTAGGGTAGGAATCGGAGCTCGGGAGCGCGATTGGGTGTTCCTCCGGTGATGCTCCGCCGTGAGGAGGTGAGCGCCGCCATGGCCGTGTTCGGCTGGTTGGGGGGAAACGCGCTGGCCGTTGATTTCATGGTGGTCGGTCGAGATTCGTTAAGGAGATACCCCTTCGATCTGACGATGGTGCACCGTAGATAGGGGATCGGGCGGTTGGAATAGTATGGGTCCATAATAGAATCTGCATCGTCCAAATCGGATCCGGCGGCATTCGTTGTGTACCGGTTCATTATAATTCAGATCTAATCCGGGCCCCTGATTTCCGATCGGACGGCCCAGATTGCACCGTACCCCTTCGCGGGTATACTTTGTTAAAGAGACCCCGCACTTCACAAGAATCAACCCGCCGTCCATTTTTTACTGTTCGCTGTGTCTCTGTAGTTTTACCCCGAGCCCCCTGAGTTTTCTGGAATTTGACGCCCAGTCCAGGGGATAAATAAAACCAGAGAAATACATTTAAAAATGAATTTTTAGTATTAATTAATTGCTAGAACTTGTATAAATCATAGAAAATCCATTTTTAGTCCAAATTGAGTCATTCCAATTTCTAAGGATTTGTAATAATATTCTTTATCATTTAGTATCACTGGTTTGACATGAAAGCAGTAATAAAATTAATTTGTCATTTAATTCTATTTTAATCACCTTAAATCTTAGGAAATTCATAACTTAAATTCTATAACTCCAAATTTAGTGATTCCAGTTGCTATAATTTCATTTTAATGTGTAGATTTTTACTGTATATGTTATTCATCTGTTTGGTGTGATGTTGATTTTGGCTATACTATGTATGTATTGTGTTGATGCGAGTAGACGAGCAAGCCACTGTGGAAACTGAGGTTCAACAAGTAGAAGTAGCTGAGCAGGAGCTCATTACAGGCAAGTTGTGCCCTTGATCACTTACTTTTCCCAGCCATGTTCTTATTAATTTTAATGATCTGCATAGGTTAATTTTGATGGGATCCTTTATGTACCCCAGTTTTGATTACCTCTATACCTTGTTCACCCCTGGATTATTTTTGGGTAGTACTTGCTATTGCTTTATGTGGATTGGGTATGGAGATTCATTATTCATGATTATTCTGTTATTATCTTGTTATTATTGTTGTTCATGTTAAGATCATTAAATTAATGGGAACATGGAGCGACCACCCGGGAAAACAGTGCTACCACAAGGGTTTAATGGGACGCCCTTGGCTGACTAATTAGGAAAGCTAGTGGAAGACTACCTTACCCGAAAGGGGCAAGGGCAGTAGGGGAGAGGTCAGTGCGGGGAGGTCCCTGGTTGATTTTGCTGCGATGGCTATCAGCCAGGAACCCTGTACTGGATCTTCCCATAAACTGTAGCGGGTTTTCGGAAGCTAGTGGAACTTTGTAAAGGCCTCGTAGTGGATCCCTAGCCATTCACCTCGGTAGTGTCTAAGGGCCTTGCAAACCTAGGCGACATGGGATACACGACTTGTGGGTAAAGATGCGCAACCTCTGCAGAGTGTAAAACTAGTATACTAGCCGTGCTCACGGTCATGAGCGGCTCGGACCCTCACATGATTAATTATGGAACTTAAGTTTAATTTGACATCTGCATCGCATTTGGGATTATTTTATTATTACTGTTCTTTATTATTATTAAGGTTTGGTATTTACTTACACCTAGTAATTGCTAATAAAATTTTGACCAACTTATAAAAGCAATGCTCAGCCTTAGCCTTTATTTTATTGATCAGCCTTACACTACATGAACTCCCACCTTTGGTGAGTTCATGTCACATTATTCCCCACGACTTGTTGAGCTATGATCGTATGTGAGCTCACCCTTGCTGTCTCACACCCCCCCCCCACAGGAGAAGAACAGGTTGTTGAAGAGGAGCTGCCTAACACCGAGGAGTTCGATCTGATCTAGGTGGCGTTTCTCAGTCGACATAGGCGCCATCGATCCTTAGTTCGTTTTATATTTATCTTTATTTTGTAATAAGTCTTCCGCTATGTAATAAGTACTCTGATGATTTATGACATTTATCTCTATACACTCTGTTATTATATATGTTGTCTTCTTGGCGCATGTATGAGATGCACCCGGCTTTGTTCTTTAAAACCGGGTGTTACAGAAGTGGTATCAGAGGAAATGTTGACTGTAGGACGAAACCTAGATAGACTGGACAAACCCTTACCTACTTATCTCATTCTGATTCATTCTACACTTACCTTACTCTGATTCATTCCATACTTACCTTATCTTGATCCTGTCTCACCTTCTACTGTTCTACTCTGATCATTCTTACCTTTTCTACTCTTAGACAAGATGGATTTCACACCTTGGAATCCCTATCCTTATGACATTTTAAGAGATAGGAAGCCTAAGACAAAATTAAACTATTTCTCTATTAAAAATGTTGGTTGATTGTGCTGATGCTAAATGTCTGATTTGCTTCTTTGATTGATTGAATTATTATAGATGGACATCTTAGCATGTACCACTATAAGGTATCAAGTTAGCTATAGTAGGTGAAATATTAATCTGCTTAGCTAATAAATCCCCCAAAGTAACATGATTGTAATTACTGCCTTGTCCACTGCTTTTTCTTACCATATGTATCTAACTCAGATGGTCAATACCAGGAGGGGTGGTGGAATTGATTTGCCTCCTAACCAACACACTCGAAGACAACCTCAGCCACAGCCTGCTGGGATGAATCCTCCCAATCCTCCACCAGGCGGAGTTGACCCACTGGTTGCTGCTCAGATGGCGGTGATGCAGCAAATGGCAGATACTATGGCGGATATGCGTGCTCAGATGCAGCAAGAACGCCAAGAGATGCGACAGGAAAGAGAAGACATACGCCAGGAGTTGCGCCAGGAGAGAGATGAGATACGCCAAGAAAGGAGGGCGCAACAACAGCTTCAACAACAACAACAGCAGCAACAAGTACCACTGCCTCCACCACCACCACCAGTTCCACCTCGGGATAAGCACCGGGAGTTTATGAGCCATAAGCCACCGACCTTCGCCAGCTCGCCAGATCCACTTGATGCAGATGATTGGCTGAAGGCAATTGAGAAGATGCTCAATATTGCACAATGCACTGACCGGGAGAAGGTTTTATATGCTTCTGGACGTCTGATTGGTCCTGCTGCTGACTGGTGGGATTCTTATACTGCTGCCCATGATGCTGCGGATAATATTACTTGGGCGGAGTTTAGTACACAATTCAGGAACTACCATATTCCAGCTGGGATGATAAAGATCAAGAAGAAGGAGTTTCTGTCGCTGAAGCAAGGAAGTATGTCAGTCAGCGAGTACCGCGACAAGTTTATTCAGCTATCCAGATATGCCCCTGAAGAAGTTGCTGAGGATGAGAGGAAGCAGGAGCATTTCATTGAAGGACTTAATGGACCACTGCAGTATGCTCTAGTGGCACACACATTTCCATCATTTCAGAGGCTGCTTGATAAGGCACTGGCTATTGAACACAAGCGTGTTCAACTGGGCGATTTGAAGAGGAAGGCTATCTCACAGGGACAAGGAAGCAGCAGTGTTCGTCCTCGCTACAGTTCACCACAGAGTACACCGCCTCGACCAGGAGGACCGCGCCCAGTTCAGCAATCACCACTGAGGACACCTACTCGACAGGCTACACCCACTGGCACCCCGACGAAGTTTGCAGGACAGAGTCCGGGCACTCAATGTTTCAAGTGTGGGAAGATTGGTCATTATGCAAATGTCTGCCCACAGAGGATTGCTACTACTCCAGCTCAGAACAAGCAACAGACCCCTGGCAAGGGATATTCTATAGCCAGGGTGAATCAAGTCAGCGTTGATGATACTCCGGATGGAGGGGACCTCGTAATTGGTATGTTTTATGTTAATGCAATTCCTGCGACAATATTATTTGATTCTGGTGCTACACATTCATTCATGTCTGCTAGATATGCCAACACAAATGAAATACCACTGCTAAATATGAGAAAACCCCTGATAGTAATTACACCTAAAGGGCCTGTTGAGGCGAATCAAATGACACGTAGATTGACATTAACCATTATGGGTAGAGAATTTGGAGCTACTGCTATAATATTAGAGTCAAGCAGCATAGATCTGATCCTTGGTATGTCATGGCTAAGAAAGGCAAAGGCCGTTATAGCATGTGGTAGAGGTACCGTAGAACTCACTACTACTAAAGGAGAAAGGTTTCAAGTTAACATTGCAGTAACCTCCTCATCTATGCGTGCAATGTTCTTTATGCCTGAGGAGTTTGTTGGTGACAATATCCGGGTGGTTAGAGATTTTCCGGATGTCTTTCCAGAGGAGTTACCAGGGATGCCACCTGATAGAGAAGTCGAGTTTGTTATTGATCTCTTACCTGGAACTGCCCCTATTTCTAAACGGCCATATAGAATGTCCGTAGAAGAGTTGAAGGAACTAAAGAAGCAGTTGACGGAGTTACAAGAGGCTGGTTACATTCGTCCAAGTTCCTCACCTTGGGGAGCACCGGTGTTATTTGTGCAGAAGAAGGATGGATCGCAACGGATGTGTGTGGATTATAGATCTCTTAATGATGTTACGGTGAAGAACAAGTATCCGTTGCCCCGTATTGAGGATTTATTTGATCAGATGCGAGGAGCAAGAGTATTTTCGAAGATTGATCTCCGATCCGGTTACCATCAGATGAGGATTAGACCATCGGATATTCCTAAGACGGCTTTCTCGACTCGATATGGATTATATGAGTTTACTGTTATGTCATTTGGACTAACCAATGCACCAGCTTACTTCATGAATTTGATGAATAAGGTGTTTATGGAGTATTTGGACAGATTCGTCGTGGTATTCATCGACGATATTCTTATCTATTCTAAGAATGAGAGTGACCATGAAGAACATCTAAGGTTGGTGCTACAGAAGTTACGAGATAATCAACTCTATGCTAAGTTCAGCAAGTGCGAGTTTTGGATTGGCGAAGTGCCATTTCTTGGTCATATTATTTCTAATGGAGGAATAGCCGTGGATCCTGCTAAAGTTAAGGAGATAATGGAGTGGAGAGTACCCACTACAGTTACTGAGATTCGGAGTTTCTTGGGACTCGCAGGATATTATCGGAGATTTATTGAAGGATTTTCTAAGATTGCTAAGCCCATGACGTCGCTTTTGGAAAAAGGAAGAGAATTTAAGTGGGATGAGAAGTGCCAGGAAAGCTTTGATCAGTTGAAGGAGAGATTGATGTCACCTCCAGTATTGATTATGCCAGATCTGCAGAAGGGATTTGACATTTATTGTGATGCATGTGGCCAAGGACTTGGATGTGTGCTTATGCAAGATGGACATGTGATTGCCTATGCATCTCGTCAGTTGAGGAAACATGAATTGAACTACCCCACCCATGACTTAGAGTTGGCTGCTGTTGTGCATGCACTTAAGATTTGGAGACACTATATTATGGGAACTAAGTGCCAAGTATACACGGATCATAAGAGTTTGAAGTATATATTCACTCAGAAGGATCTCAACCTCAGACAGCGTCGTTGGTTGGAGCTCATTAAGGATTATGACTTGGAGATTCATTATCACCCAGGCAAGGCGAATTTGGTTGCAGATGCCTTGAGTCGGAAGGAGCATGTTCACTCCGCTTTCGTTGTCCAGCTACCTGATGAATTGGCAAAAGACTTTGAGAGGCTCAACCTGGGAATTGTCACACATACAGAAGGAGTGACCATTGAATTGGAACCTACCTTGGAACAAGAAATTCGGAAGGGTCAGATTGGTGATGCCAAAATCCAGGAGATCAAGGATCTGATAACAGAGGGTAGAGGCCCGGAGTTCATGGAGGATGAGCAAGGCACGATATGGTTCAAGAATCGGATCTGTGTTCCCGATATTGATAGTCTTCGGGAAACTATATTGAAGGAGGCACATGATTCAGTTTATTCTATTCATCCTGGGAGCACTAAGATGTATCAGGATTTGAAGCAAAAGTATTGGTGGTATGGACTGAAGAGAGATGTGGCTGCACATGTGGCTATGTGCGATGTATGCCAGAGAGTTAAAGCTGAACACCAGAGGCCAGCCGGACTATTGCACCCACTAAAGATACCTGAGTGGAAATGGGAAGAGGTTGGCATGGACTTCATTGTTGGATTACCCCGCACGTCTGCTGGATATGATTCTATATGGGTGATTGTGGACAGGCTAACTAAAGTAGCCCACTTTATTCCAGTGAAGACCACTTATTCAGGAGCTAAGTTGGCAGAGTTGTACATGGCACGGATTGTATGCCTGCATGGTGTGCCAAAAAAGATTGTGTCAGATCGAGGATCACAGTTTACCTCTCGATATTGGAAGCAGTTGCACGAGTCATTGGATACGAGATTGAATTTTAGTTCGGCTTACCATCCCCAGACCGATGGGCAGACTGAGAGGACTAACCAAGTACTGGAAGATATGTTAAGAGCTTGTGCTCTTAAGCATGGTGGAAGTTGGGATAAGAGTCTACCGTATGCGGAGTTCTCATATAATAATAGCTATCAGGCCAGCTTGAAGATGTCACCGTTTGAGGCTTTATATGGCAGAAAGTGCAGGACTCCCTTGTATTGGAATCAAACTGGTGAAAGACAGTTGTTTGGACCTGAGATTATACAAGAAGCAGAGGAACAAGTTCAGCAAATAAGGGAGAATTTGAGAACTGCACAGTCCAGGCAGAAAAGTTATGCTGACACCCGGAGAAGACTGCTTGAGTTTAAGGAAGGAGATTATGTCTATTTGAAGGTGTCACCACTCCGGGGCATGAGAAGGTTCAGAGTCAAAGGAAAGTTGTCCCCTCGCTTTATTGGACCCTTTTTAATCTTAAAGCGAGTGGGAGAAGTTGCATATCAATTGGAGTTACCGGATCATCTCGCGGATGTTCACGATGTCTTTCATGTATCTCAGCTGAAGAAATGTCTCAGGGTGCCTGAAGAACAGTTACCAATGGGGGACCTTAGTGTTCAAGAGGATTTGACTTATGCTGAGTACCCCATCAAAATTTTGGATACTTTGACTCGAGTTACGAGGAATAAGGTTATAAAGATGTGCAAAGTGCAATGGAGCCACCACGGTGAAGATGAAGCAACTTGGGAAAGAGAAGAAGAGCTTCGTATAGATTTTCCCCACCTTTTCTCTAGTCCTTCTTAAATCTCGAGGATGAGATTATTTTTAAGGGGGGTAGGATTTGTAATACTCAAGTTGTATACCAAGGGTAATAGAGAGAGAGCTCCTCATTTTGTGTGTCTTATTTGCATCATAAAAAGAGCACTTATGTAATTGAGAGTGACTAAATAAAACAATTATGCTAAAATAAAGAAAAAGTGCATTTGTTGGAGTTTTATGTGTTGTGCATTAAATAAACCATGAGAATAAAAATAATAAGGTATTAATTATTTGAAACTCGATTTAACCCTAAATTTGAAATTAGGGTTTTGAAAATAAGGAAAAGAGAAGAGATAGGAAAAAAATAAATAAAATGTATACATAAATATCTTCAGGCTTACTATTTTTAGATGCAAAAATAGAGTTTATAAAAGAGGATCCACAAAAGTTTGAACTAAGTCAAATTTGGTTTGAAAATGAAGAAAGAAAACAGAAAAATAAAAAGAAAAAGGAGAAAACCTTACCTGGGCCCTGAACTCGCAATTCGGCCCACCACCCCTTTTGACCCGCGCAGCCCACCACTCACCCTCCGCACGCCCGCGCCGACAAGTGGGCCACGCCCGTCAGCCACCCGCGCGGGCCACCTTCTGCACGGGCTTGCGCCGACAGGAGGGCTCCACTCGTCAGCCTCACTTGCGCCGTGCCTCGCTCTTCCACTGCCACACGGGACCCGCAGGACAGCTTCGTCCCCGTCAACAGACTTCCGCGTATGTCGCGCTCGCGCCGTCGATCTCGGAGGTGGGCGACGATATCCCGGCGAAGCGTAGTCCAAGGCCATAAATCGAACGCGACGCAACCCTCTGTTCCCCTCGTTCGTAGGTTTCTAGGACACCTAGGAGAAACTAAGGAAAGGGGGGGAGAGAAAGCCGTGCTCAGCCGCCGTCGTTGCACACCGGCAATTGCCGTCGATCTTGGGCGAATCCGTGCACTCGGGGAGTCTCGACTTGGGTTGGCGGGCGTCGTCGGGAGGAATTGCGGGGCGATATACGGTCTGCGCGCGGAGGATTCCTCACCGGTGTGCCATCCTCGCCGTGCCATCCGCACTTCGCCGTCGACGATGCGCCTGCGGTCGCCAAGCTAAGGTATGGATCATCGCCGAGCCTTCGGTTACCCTTGTGAGTACAGTACACTCGGAATCGTTGAGGTCAGTGCGGTTGTGGGTGCGTGATTGCTCGTCGTCGTGCGATGTCACCGTAGAGCCGCTCCGCTGCGTGAGCAGGATCCGTGCGCAGCCGATCCCTTAAATTGATAGCCCGGTGAGATTGGTTAGGTGATCCGCTACCTAAATCTCGAGTTTAGGGTAGGAATCGGAGCTCGGGAGCGCGATTGGGTGTTCCTCCGGCGATGCTCCGCCGTGAGGAGGTGAGCGCCGCCATGGCCGTGTTCGGCTGGTTGGGGGGAAACGCGCTGGCCGTTGATTTCATGGTGGTCGGTCGAGATTCGTTAAGGAGATACCCCTTCGATCTGACGATGGTGCACCGTAGATAGGGGATCGGGCGGTTGGAATAGTATGGGTCCATAATAGAATCTGCATCGTCCAAATCGGATCCGGCGGCATTCGTTGTGTACCGGTTCATTATAATTCAGATCTAATCCGGGCCCCTGATTTCCGATCGGACGGCCCAAATTGCACCGTACCCCTTCGCGGGTATACTTTGTTAAAGAGACCCCGCACTTCACAAGAATCAACCCGCCGTCCATTTTTTACTGTTCGCTGTGTCTCTGTAGTTTTACCCCGAGCCCCCTGAGTTTTCTGGAATTTGACGCCCAGTCCAGGGGATAAATAAAACCAGAGAAATACATTTAAAAATGAATTTTTAGTATTAATTAAATGCTAGAACTTGTATAAATCATAGAAAATCCATTTTTAGTCCAAATTGAGTCATTCCAATTTCTAAGGATTTGTAATAATATTCTTTATCATTTAGTATCACTGGTTTGACATGAAAGCAGTAATAAAATTAATTTGTCATTTAATTCTATTTTAATCACCTTAAATCTTAGGAAATTCATAACTTAAATTCTATAACTCCAAATTTAGTGATTCCAGTTGCTATAATTTCATTTTAATGTGTAGATTTTTACTGTATATTTTATTCATCTGTTTGGTGTGATGTTGATTTTGGCTATACTATGTATGTATTGTGTTGATGCGAGTAGACGAGCAAGCCACTGTGGAAACTGAGGTTCAACAAGTAGAAGTAGCTGAGCAGGAGCTCATTACAGGCAAGTTGTGCCCTTGATCACTTACTTTTCCCAGCCATGTTCTTATTAATTTTAATGATCTGCATAGGTTAATTTTGATGGGATCCTTTATGTACCCCAGTTTTGATTACCTCTATACCTTGTTCACCCCTGGATTATTTTTGGGTAGTACTTGCTATTGCTTTATGTGGATTGGGTATGGAGATTCATTATTCATGATTATTCTGTTATTATCTTGTTATTATTGTTGTTCATGTTAAGATCATTAAATTAATGGGAACATGGAGCGACCACCCGGGAAAACAGTGCTACCACAAGGGTTTAATGGGACGCCCTTGGCTGACTAATTAGGAAAGCTAGTGGAAGACTACCTTACCCGAAAGGGGCAAGGGCAGTAGGGGAGAGGTCAGTGCGGGGAGGTCCCTGGTTGATTTTGCTGCGATGGCTATCAGCCAGGAACCCTGTACTGGATCTTCCCATAAACTGTAGCGGGTTTTCGGAAGCTAGTGGAACTTTGTAAAGGCCTCGTAGTGGATCCCTAGCCATTCACCTCGGTAGTGTCTAAGGGCCTTGCAAACCCAGGCGACATGGGATACACGACTTGTGGGTAAAGATGCGCAACCTCTGCAGAGTGTAAAACTAGTATACTAGCCGTGCTCACGGTCATGAGCGGCTCGGACCCTCACATGATTAATTATGGAACTTAAGTTTAATTTGACATCTGCATCGCATTTGGGATTATTTTATTATTACTGTTCTTTATTATTATTAAGGTTTGGTATTTACTTACACCTAGTAATTGCTAATAAAATTTTGACCAACTTATAAAAGCAATGCTCAGCCTTAGCCTTTATTTCATTGATCAGCCTTACACTACATGAACTCCCACCTTTGGTGAGTTCATGTCACATTATTCCCCACGACTTGTTGAGCTATGATCGTATGTGAGCTCACCCTTGCTGTCTCACACCCCCCCCCACAGGAGAAGAACAGGTTGTTGAAGAGGAGCTGCCTAACACCGAGGAGTTCGATCTGATCTAGGTGGCGTTTCTCAGTCGACATAGGCGCCATCGATCCTTAGTTCGTTTTATATTTATCTTTATTTTGTAATAAGTCTTCCGCTATGTAATAAGTACTCTGATGATTTATGACATTTATCTCTATACACTCTATTATTATATATGTTGTCTTCTTGGCGCATGTATGAGATGCACCCGGCTTTGTTCTTTAAAACCGGGTGTTACAAGGCGCTCCTCACGAAGGCGCCTATCTTGGTGCCCCCCGCTGCCGGAGAAGCCCTCTTGGTCTACGTCGCCGCGACCACTCAGGTGGTTAGCGCCGCGATTGTGGTCGAGAGGCAAGAAGAGGGACATGCATTGCTCGTTCAGAGGCCAGTCTACTTCGTCAGCGAGGTACTGTCCGAAACCAAAATCCGCTACCCACAAGTTCAGAAGCTGTTGTACGTGGTGATCCTGACACGGCGGAAGTTGCGACACTACTTCGAGTCTCATCCGGTGACTGTGGTGTCATCCTTCCCCCTGGGGGAGATCATCCATTGCCGAGAGGCCTCGTGAAGGATTGCAAAGTGGGCAGTGGAAATCATGGGCGAAACAATCTCGTTCGCCCCTCGGAAGGCCATCAAATCCCAGGTCTTGGCGGACTTCGTGGCTGAATGGGTCGACACCCAGCTACCAACGACTTCGATCCAACCGGAGCTCTGGACCATGTTCTTCGATGGGTCGCTGATGAAGACAGGAGCCGGCGCAGGCCTACTCTTCATCTCGCCCCTCGGGAAGCACCTACGCTACGTGCTACGCCTTCACTTCCTGGCATCCAACAATGTAGCTAAGTACGAGGCTCTGGTCAATGGGTTGCAGATTGCCGTCGAGCTAGGGGTCCGACGCCTCGACGCTCACGGTGACTCGCAGCTCGTCATCGACCAAGTCATGAAGAACTCGCACTGCCGCGACCCGAAGATGGAGGCCTACTGCGATGAGGTTCGGCGCCTGGAAGACAAGTTCTACGGGCTCGAGCTCAACCACATCGCTCGACGCTACAACGAGACTGCAGACGAGCTGGCTAAAATAGCCTCGGGGCGAACAACGGTTCCCCCGGACGTCTTCTCCCGAGATCTGCATCAGCCCTCCGTCAAGATCGACGACGCGCCCGAGCCTGAGCCACCCTCGGCCCAGCCTGAGGTACCCTCGGCATAGTCCGAGGCACCCTCGGCTCGGCCTGAGGCACCCTCGGTTCGGCCCGAGGTACCCTCGGCCCCCGAGGGCGAAACGCTGCGCGTCGAGGGGGAGCAAAGCGGGGTCACGCCTGATCAAAACTGGCAGACCCCGTACCTGCAATATCTCCACCAAGGAGAGCTACACCTTGACCGAGCCGAAGCTCGGCGGTTGGCACGGCGCGCCAAGTCGTTCGTCTTGCTGGGAGAAGGGAAGGAGCTCTACCATCGCAGCCCTTCAGGCATCCTCCAGCGATGCATCTCCACCACCGAAGGTTAGGAACTCCTCCGAGAAATACACTCGGGGGCTTGCGGCCACCACGCAACACCTTGAGCCCTTGTCGGAAATGCTTTTCGACAAGGTTTCTACTGGCCAACGGCGGTGGCCGACGCCACTAGAATTGTCCGCGCCTGCGAAGGGTGTCAGTTCTACCCAAGGGAGACCCACCTGCCCGCTCAGGCTCTGCAGACGATACCCATCACATGGCCTTTTGCTGTGTGGGGTCTGGACCTCATCGGCCCCTTGCAGAAGGCACCCGGGGGCTACACGCACCTGTTGGTCGCCATCGACAAATTTTCCAAGTGGATCGAGGTCCGACCCCTGAACAGCATCAGGTCCGAGCAGGCGGTGGCGTTCTTTACCAACATCATCCATCGTTTCGGGGTCCCGAACTCCATCATCACCGACAACGGCACCCAGTTCATCGGTAGAAAGTTCCTGGACTTCTGCGAGGATCACCACATCCGGGTGGCCTGGGCCGCCGTGGCTCATCCCATGACGAATGGGCAAGTAGAGCGTGCCAACGGCATGATTCTACAAGGGCTCAAGCCTCGGATTTACAACGACCTCAACAAGTTCGGCAAGCGATGGATGAAGGAACTCCCCTCGGTGGTCTGGAGCTTGAGAACGACACCGAGTCGAGCCACGGGCTTCACGCCGTTCCTTCTAGTCTATGGGGCCGAGGCCATCTTGCCCACAGACCTGGAATACGGTTCCCCGAGGACGAGGGCCTATGACGACCAAAGCAACCAAGCTAGTCGAGAAGACTCGCTGGACCAGCTGGAAGAGGCTCGGGACAAGGCCTTACTACACTCGGCGCTGTACCAGCAATCCATGCGACGCTACCACGCCCGAGGGGTCCGGTCTCGAGACCTCCAGATGGGCGACCTGGTGCTTCAGCTGCGACAAGACGCCCGAGGTCGACACAAGCTCACGCCCCCCTGGGAGAGGCCGTTCGTCATCGCCAAAGTTCTAAAACCCGGAACATACAAGCTGGCCAACAGTCAAGGCGAGGTCTACAGCAACGCTTGGAACATCCAACAGCTACGTTGCTTCTACCCTTAAGATGTTTTCAAGTTGTTCATATACCTTGCTCCCACGCCAAGTTTAGTCATCAAGGAAGGGTCGGCCTTGCCTCGGCAAAGCCCGACCCTCCCTCGGGGGCTAAAAGGGGTGAACCCCCTCTGCGTCGAAATTTTCCTCGAAAAAAGATCTCTTCTGCCAGAATGTCTTTCGTGCTTTTCGACTACTTCGAAAGTGGATCCTGAAAACAACGGAGTACACGTAAGCAGCCAAGGCTGACTGAGCCAAGGGACTCCTACGCCTCCGGGATACGGATACCTCACTCGTCACCTTCTGCCATAAGTAACTCGCGTTCGGATAAGTGATTCCGCGGACCGAACAAGTCTTCACGTTCGGAAGCTCTCTTGCCGGTGTGATTCTTCGAGCCTTCTCGACTGCGCCGGTGACAGAACCCCATGGTCGGGTAAGAGTGCGCGTAAGCGGCAAGGCCGACCGAGTCGAGGGACTCCTATGCCTCCGGGATACGGATACCTCACTCATCACCTTCCGTGAGAAGCAACTCTCGCTCGCACAAACAGTTCTGTTACCGACAAAAAAGTCCAGATACTCGAAACAAGAGGAAAGGAGACGCGGCTTTACAATACGGCGAGGGTGTGTTTCGGCCTCGGCGGCCGCAGAAAACACACACTACAAGATAATCCGATCCTGCAGGCTCGGATCTTGATGGCTAAAGGGAGCGGCAGCACCCTCGGCATCGACAACACCTTTGGCGAGGTCCGACCTAGCCTCGGACGGCGACACGGTCCAAGGGTCTTTGCTCTGAAGGACAACGTCATCACCAAGCCCGGGCCATCGCCGCCAGGGTCTTCTCCAAGAATCTGGCCCGAGCAGGCGGCTCGGCCGGTCACCCCGAGGCCTCGGCAGGTAAATTCCGGCGTCAGTCCCGCTAACGGACGACCCGGCTAGGCTTCGGCCGACCCGGTCTTCTTTTCGAGCCAACTATGCCTCTGTTCGCGCTGGCACCGCTACCCCTGGCCTTGGCTCATCAAAGAGCGGCCGAGGGTTTCCTCTAACTAAGCAAGGGAAGCCTCGGACAACAAGGCTGACCGAGCCGAGGGACTCCTACGCCTCCGGGATACGGATACCTCACTCGTCACCTTTACACGGGGTGACTCACGCTTGGTGAAGCGGTTCAGACAACCAACAGGCGAGTCTTAGTGCTCGAAAATGGGGAAAAAACACGGCTCCGTGCCGAATTTACATACATGTTCAGGCCTCGACAGCCACAGTGAACAAAAACACTGGCATTCGAAGTGCCATTACAAACGGAACTCCGGTTCCACCTCGGCAGGTACGAACAACCCCACTCAATGGGGGAGGGGCCTGCGGAGCAACAGAAGACCGACGAACGGCTCGCCATCGCCCGGCCCCAGCAGCGGCGACGATGAAGACTTCTGCTCCGGGGGGCCGAACAGCAGCAACGATGACCTCAGGGCGGATGCTGCTGCCAGGAGGCCCCAGCCCGTGCCCAAACTCATGAGGCAAGGACGGGCAGAAGGCCGTAGAGTTGGAGGTCGGTCCGCAGGTGGCGCCGGCAAGCTCGTCGGCGGCGGAACCTCTTCCAGCTGCCGTGGCTGGAGGCGACACCGGGAGCGGCTCCGAAGCCGCTCGGCTCAGAGAGCCGAGCACGGTGCAGCTGCCAGCGCCACGGACGGCTCCCGCCCTTCCCCCCGATCACTGAGGGAAGGAGCGGGCCACCACACACATAGGGGCCGACCCCAACTCAGCACACTCCCCTCCCCAGCCCTGGTGATGAAAATCCTTGAGGCTGAGGGAGGGGCAGAGGCCGCAGCCCAGTTCGCTCTCCCCCGCCATCGAACTGGAGGTCACCATCTTGGGTGACCACCGGCGGAGGGGTGCGACCGGGCTGCATGATGAAAATCCTTGAAGCCGAACGACGGCTGAAAGGTACCAACTCCCGCAGAGTTGCGTTCCTCCAACGATGAAGCGGAAAGACAGCGGATATCCCCCATCCGGGGGCTTGGAAGGTGGAAAGACACGATGCATAAGGGAGCGCGAAGACACGGTCGCCTTCCAAGAGGGTCACCCTCCTTTTGAAGGCGACTCTCCCTACTTGCGTCCCCAGCCATCGTGGGCTGAGTCTTCTCCAACACGCTCCAAGGTCCTCCCCTACAGCGCGGGGGCTGGGTCCCACACATCATGCAAGCCGACCCAGAGCAGAAGAAGCCAAACCGCCGCGCACGGTGCGTGCAACCGCCCAGCGGTTACAAGCGGCTCTCCACTTTTGCCCAGACCAGCGGGTGAAAGGGCGGGCAGCCATGCAGGCGGCATGCAACTGCGCCAAGTGGGCGCACTTCTCCGACTCCCAACACGCCCGGCAGGGAGGCCCAGACCCACGCATCATGCAACCGGCGCGCCGAATGCTTCGTGCGTGCAACTGCACCGCCACGTGTGCCACCCCCGCGCCTCCTCGACTGCAGAACCAATACCGCGACTCGAGGCGACCCAGCGCACGACCCAGCAGCTCCAGCCTGGCGCGACGGTCAATGCGGCCGAAAACGGGCCGGCAGTAATGGCGGTGGCAGGCAGGCGGGAGCAGCGGTCACGTCGTCAGCCAAGCTTACGTCCCATCGGGGGGCAGCGAGAGAACCCTCTCTCACGGCATGAAGACAACACGCCCGTGTTCCGTTCCTCGAACGGCTCGCGCACGCGCAACGGCTGCCCTGCGAACCACTCGCCTCGTCGCATTAACTCCACGACGGGACAGGCGGCGCCTCTGGCAGGAGAAGCGAGCGACGCTTCGCCTTCGCCATAATAACCGCGTCAAAAAAGATACGCCGCGTCGTTCGATTTCCTATCCTTTTCCTTTTTTCCTCTTTCTCTCTCTTGCAACAGGGACCGGGAAAGGGGGATACCCCGAAAGGGATCCTTCCCTATGAAGGAACCAGGCTCCAAGCCTCCCTACTGATCAGAGGTTCGAAGGCTGGCCCCTCGGAAGGGTTCAACAGCCATCTCAGAGCACATGGGCTCCACACCCACTACTGGTCAGATGTTCGAAGGCCGGCCCCTCGGAAGGGTTCAACGGCCGCCTCAGGCTACTCAGGCTCCGCGCCCACTACTGATCAGGGGTTCGAAGGCTGGCCCCTGAAGGGTTCACAGCCACCTCAGACACAGAGCGAGGGATGACCATGGGTACGTTCGATACATAACCAAGGCTCGGGCTGCGCTCCCGAGGTACCCTAGGACATTTCCGAGACCAGCGGGAACGATCTTGTAACGGAATCCCATCAGAGGGAGGCATCGAGCCCTCGGACCCCGTCGCCAGGGGACCGGGTCCGGCAGATCACCCGTAGGTACTTTTGGGCGCGCCTCTGGGCCTCTAGCCGACCCCTAACGAATGGGGCACGGGCGTCCGCTCGGATCACCCGCCTACAGCTCACCGGAGACACCATGTTCGGCGCCCACCGAGGGCAACATGGCGCTCTCCCCCACTCCTCCTTGCGGAAAGGCGACGCAGGGGCGTATGTAAAAAAGTCGAGTCTGTCCCTGATCACCCTCTCGCCCTGTCCAGAGGCTCGGGGGCTGCTCTCGCAAACCCGGCTCCGGCCAAACCGTTGACGGCGTCAACATACCAGCCCGAGAACTTGGGACCTGACCGTACACCCGGGCTACGGCCAGCTCGCATGAGGGAACGACCAGACCAGCCGAAGCAATGCGCGAGGCGTTAAGACCTCGGAGGAGTCAAACCACTCCTCCGAGGCCTCGGGGGCTACACCCGGCGGGTGCGCTCGCGCGCACCCACCGGAACAAAACACAACCGAGAAAGGCTGGTCCCCTTGCAAAAAAGTGCGACAAAAGCCTCCAAGCGAGTGCTAACACTCCCTTCGAGGCTCGGGGGCTACTGTCGGGGACCATAATTAGGGGTACCCTCAAGGCTCCTAATTCTCAGCTGGTAACCCCCATCAGCATAAAGCTGCAAAGGCCTGATGGGTGCGATCAAGTCAGGGATCAGTCCATTCGAGGGACTCGATCACGCCTCGCTCGAGCCTAGCCTCGGACAAGGGCAGCCGACCCCGGAGGATCTCCGCCTCGCCCGAGGCCCCCCTCCAGCGGCGAACACGTTCCCGGCTCGCCCGAGGCCCTATCTTCGCCAAGAAGCAACCCCGACCAAATCGCAGGAACGTTTAATGCAAAGGTGGCCTGACACCTTTATCCTGACGCGCGCCCCTCAGCTGACAGAGCCGAAGTGACCACTGTCACTTTGCCGCTCCACTGACCGGTCTGACAGAAAGACAGCGCCGCCTGCGTCGCTCCGACTGTGGTGCCACTTGACAGAGTGAGGCTGACAGGCAGTCAGGCCCGGCCGCACACCATAGGAAACTCCGCTCCGCCCGACCCAGGGCTCGGACTCGGGCTAAGCCCTGGAAGACGGCGAACTCCGCTCCGCCCGACCCAGGGCTCGGACTCGGGCTAAGCCCCGGAAGATGGTGAACTCCGCTCCGCCCGACCCAGGGCTCGGACTCGGGCTAAGCCCCGGAAGATGGCGAACTCCGCTCCGCCCGACCCAGAGCTCGGACTCGGGCTAAGCCCCGGAAGACGGCGAACTCCGCTCCGCCTGACCCAGGGCTCGGACTCGGGCTAAGCCCCAGAAGACGGCGAACTCCGCTCTGCCCGACCTAGGGCTCGGACTTAGGCTTAGCCCCAGAAGACGACAAACTCCGCCTCGCCCGACCCAGGGGCTCGGACTCGGCCTCGGCCACGGAAGACGGACTCGACCTCGACCTCGGAGGAGCCCCCACATCCCCCAACCTAGGGCGCGGACCGGCCACGTCAACAGAAGGCGCCTTCATTACCCTACTCCAAGCTGACTCAGGCTACGGGGAACAAGACCGGCGTCCCATCTGGCTCGCTCCACCAGATAGGCAATGATGGCGCCCCGCACGCTCCCTGACGATGGCGGCTCTCGGCCCCCTTACGGAAGCAAGAGGACGTCAGCAAGGACTCGACGGCCCCGACAGCTGTCCCTCCTCCAGGCTCCAGCGCTCCTCCGACGGCCACGACATCACATACACCAGGCGCTAAAATCTCTCCGGCCGCCACGATGGCGTGTACTTAGGGCGCTAGCTCTCCTCCGCTAGACACGTAGCACTCTGCTACACCCCCCATTGTACACCTGGATCCTCTCCTTATGCCTATAAAAGGAAGGACCAGGGCCCTCTTAGAGAGGGTTGGCCGCGCGGGGACGAGGACGAGACGGGCGCACGCGTGAGGCCGCTCGCTCCTTCCCCCGTGTGGACGCTTGTAACCCCCTACTGCAAGCGCACCCGACCTGGGCGCGGGACGAACACGAAGGCCGCGGGATTTCCACCTCTCTCACGCCCATCTCCGGCCTCCTCGCTTTCTGAGAGCACCTAGAGGGGGGGTGAATAGGTGATCCTGTGAAACTTAAACTTATAGCCACAAAAACTTGTTAAGTGTTAGCACAATAATCGCCAAGTGGCTAGAGAGGAGTCTCAACAAAACACAATACCACAAGAGATCAAACACAGAGATGACACAGTGGTTTATCCCGTGGTTCGGCCAAGACCAACGCTTGCCTACTCCACGTTGTGGCGTCCCAACGGACGAGGGTTGCAATCAACCCCTCTCAAGCGGTCCAAAGACCAACTTGAATACCACGGTGTTTTGTTTTGCCTTTCAATATCCCGTTTGCGAGGAATCTCCACAACTTGGAGCCTCTCGCCCTTACACTTGATATTCACAAGAAATTCAGAGTAAGGGAGGAAAGCAACACACACAAATCCACAGCAAAATGCGCACACACACGGCCAAGAATCGAGCTCAAAAGACTATCTCAAAGTTCTCACTAGAACGGAGCTCGAATCACTGAGAATGACAAACGAATGCGCAAAGACTGAGTGTGGATGATCAAGAATGCTCTAAGGTTGCTTGGGTGTACTCCTCCATGCGCCTAGGGGCCCCTTTTATAGCCCCAAGGCAGCTAGGAGCCGTTGAGAGCAAATCTGGAAGGCCAATCCTGCCTTCTGTCGTCGGTTGCACCGGACAGTCCGGTGCACACCGGACACTGTCCGGTGCCCGATTTCCTTCCTAAAATAGCTCTGCCGACCGTTGCAGATCTGGGAGCCGTTGGCGCACCGGACAAGTCCGGTGCACACCGGACAGTCCGGTGCCCCCTTCCGACCGTTGGCCCGGCCACGTGTCGCGCGCAGATTCCGCGGCCGACCGTTGGCCCGGCCGACCGTTGGCTCACCGGACAGTCCGGTGCACACCGGACAGTCCGGTGAATTTTAGCCGTACGCCGTCGGCGAATTCCCGAGAGCGGCCAGTTCGCCCGAGTCAGTCTGGCGCACCGGACACTGTCCGGTGCACCACCGGACAGTCCGGTGCTCCAGACCGAACAGCCTTTTTGGCTGTACACAGCCAACTTTTCTCTGACTCGATTTCTCCTGTTTCAAGCACTTAGACACAATACATTAGTCTTCAAAACAATGTACTAAGGCTTAGAAACATACCTTTACTCTTGATTTGCACTTTGTCCATCCATGAGCATAAATTCACATTTAAGCACTTGTGTTGGACACTAAATCACCAAAATACTTAGAAATGGCCCAAGGGCACATTTCCCTTTCAATCTCCCCCTTTTTGGTGATTTATGCCAACACAACATAAAGCAACTAGAACAAGTGCAATATCACTTCAAATAAAACTCAAATTTATTTTGATTCAATTTTGGCATATATGGATCATCCTTTGCCACCACTTGGTTTATTTTTGCAAATCAAACTCAAATCTCTATCTCTAAGTCAAACACACATGTTGAAGCATAAAGAGAGTCATTCCAAAAGAGATTGATCAAAGATTTCAAAAACTCCCTCTTTTTCCCATAATCAATACTTCTCCCCACAAGAAACCAACTTTTGACAAGAGAGACAACAAAAGAGTTTTGACAAACCAAAAGCTCTATTCTACTATTTTCAAAATCTCTCAAGTGGTAGCTGATCCATTTATCGCTTTGGCCTTTATTTTCTCCCCCTTTGGCATCAAACACCAAAACGGGATCAATCTTGGCTCTATAACCCCATTGCCTCACCAAAATCTTCAATTAAGAGCAAATGACAATAAGAGTTCATTAGATGAACTTGGAATAAGTTACCCTCTCATCGGAGTGCAGTGGAAGTCTTTCATGGTCCAAGTCCACCTTTTCCCTTTCAGTTCTCCTTTGAGACTAAAACAAGCAAACTCAAGCATATGGTTAGTCTCAAAGGGTCAAGTTGTAACACATCTCCCCCTAAAACTGTGCATCACTTTGCAACGGACTTGTGAGGTCCAGGGAGTGTTTGTACAACTTGAGCACCATACTTAACAACAAAATGCAAAAAGGAACATGATCAAAAGCATTAATACATGTATGCTACAATTCAATCCAAGTTTCATGAATCTAAAACATTTAGCTCACTACGCAGCCTGCAAAAGGTCTTCTCATCTAGAGGCTTGGTAAAGATATCGGCTAGCTGGTTCTCGGTGCTAACATGAAACACTTCGATATCTCCCTTTTGCTGGTGGTCCCTCAAAAAGTGATGCCGGATGTCTATGTGCTTTGTGCGGCTGTGTTCAACAGGATTTTCTGCCATGCGGATAGCACTCTCATTGTCACATAGGAGTGGGACTTTGCTCAGATTGTAGCCAAAGTCCCAGAGGGTTTGCCTCATCCAAAGTAGTTGCGCGCAACACTGTCCTGCGGCAACATACTCGGCCTCAGCGGTGGATAGGGCAACGGAGGTTTGTTTCTTAGAGTTCCACGACACCAGGGACCTTCCTAAGAATTGGCACGTCCCTGATGTACTCTTCCTATCGACCTTACATCCAGCATAGTCGGAGTCTGAGTATCCAACCAAGTCAAAGGTAGACCCTTTTGGATACCAGAGCCCAAAGCAAGGCGTAGCAACCAAATATCTAAGAATTCGCTTCACTGCCACTAAGTGACACTCCTTAGGATCGGATTGAAATCTAGCACACATGCATACGCTAAGCATAATATCCGGTCTACTAGCACATAAATAAAGTAAAGATCCTATCATTGACCAGTATGCTTTTTGATCAACGGACTTACCTCCTTTGTTGAGATCGGTGTGTCCATCGGTTCCCATCGGAGTCTTTGCGGGCTTGGCGTCCTTCATCCCAAACCGCTTTAGCAGATCTTGCGTGTACTTCGTTTGGGAGATGAAGGTGCCGTCCTTGAGTTGCTTCACTTGGAACCCAAGGAAGTAGTTCAACTCGCCCATCATCGACATCTCGAATTTCTGCATCATTACCCTGCTAAACTCTTCACAAGGCTTTTGGTTAGTAGAACCAAATATTATGTCATCGACATAAATTTGGCACACAAACAAATCACCATCACATGTCTTTGTAAAAAGAGTTGGATCGGCTTTCCCAACCTTGAAAGCATTAGCAATTAAAAAGTCTCTAAGGCATTCATACCATGCTCTTGGAGCTTGCTTAAGTCCATAGAGCGCCTTAGAGAGCTTACACACGTGGTCGGGGTACCGTTCATCCTCGAAGCCAGGGGGTTGCTCCACGTACACCTCCTCCTTGATTGGCCCGTTGAGGAAAGCGCTCTTCACATCCATTTGGAACAACCTGAAAGAATGGTGAGCGGCATATGCTAGCAAGATACGAATTGATTCTAGCCTAGCCACAGGAGCAAAAGTCTCCTCAAAGTCCAAACCTGCGACTTGGGCATAACCTTTTGCCACAAGTCGAGCCTTGTTCCTCGTCACCACCCCGTGCTCGTCCTGTTTGTTGCGGAACACCCACTTGGTTCCCACAACATTTTGCTTGGGACGAGGCACCAGTGTCCAAACTTCATTACGCTTGAAGTTGTTGAGTTCCTCCTGCATGGCCAATACCCAATCCGGATCTAGCAAGGCCTCCTCTACCCTGAAAGGCTCAATAGAAGAGACAAAGGAGTAATGCTCACAAAAATTAACTAATCGAGATCGAGTAGTTACTCCCTTGCTAATGTCACCCAAAATTTGGTTGACGGGATGATCCCTTTGAATCACCGCTCGAACTTGGGTTGGAGGTGCCGGTTGCGCTTCTTCCTCCATCACGTGATCATCTTGTGCTCCCCCTTGATCACACGCCTCCTTTTGATGAACCTGTTCATTGTCTTGAGTTGGGGGATGCACCGTTGTTGAGGAAGAAGGTTGATCTCGTTCATCTTGTTCCTATGGCCGCACTTCTCCAATCGCCATGGTTCGTATAGCGGCCGTCGGAACATCTTCTTCATCTACATCATCACAATCAACAACTTGCTCTCTTGGAGAGCCATTAGTCTCATCAAATACAACGTCGCTAGAGACTTCAACCAAACCCGATGATTTGTTGAAGACCCTATACGCCTTTGTATTTGAATCATAACCTAATAAAAACCCTTCTACAGCTTTGGGAGCAAATTTAGAATTTCTACCCTTCTTCACTAGAATGTAGCACCTGCTCCCAAATACACGAAAGTAAGATACATTGGGTTTGTTACCGGTTAGTAGCTCATACGACGTCTTCTTGAGGAGGCGGTGAAGGTAGACTCTGTTGATGGCGTGGCAAGCCGTGTTCACGGCTTCCGACCAAAAGCACTCGGGGGTCTTGAATTCTCCAAGCATAGTCCTTGCCATATCTATGAGCGTCCTGTTCTTCCTCTCTACCACACCATTTTGCTGAGGTGTGTAGGGAGCGGAGAACTCGTGCTTGATCCCTTCCTCCTCAAGAAACTCCTCCACTTGAAGGTTCTTGAATTCGGACCCGTTGTCGCTCCTTATCTTCTTCACCTTGAGCTCAAACTCATTTTGAGCTCTCCTTAGGAAGCGCTTGAGGGTCCCTTGGGTTTCAGACTTATCCTGCAAAAAGAACACCCAAGTGAAGCGGGAAAAGTCATCAACAATAACTAGACCATACTTACTTCCTCCTATGCTTAGATAGGCGACGGGTCCGAAGAGGTCCATATGCAGCAGCTCCAGAGGTCTTGACGTGGTCATCACATTCTTGCTGTGATGTGCTCCTCCCACTTGTTTACCTGCTTGACAAGCTGCACAAGGTCTATCTTTTTCGAAATAAACATTGGTTAGACCTATCACGTGTTCTCCCTTTAGAAGCTTGTGGAGGTTCTTCATCCCCACATGTGCTAAGCGGCGATGCCACAGCCAGCCCATGCAAGTCTTAGCCATTAAGCATGCATCTAGACCGACCTCTTCTTTTGCAAAATCAACTAAGTAAAGCTTGCCGTCTAGTACACCCTTAAAGGCTAGTGAACCATCACTTCTTCTAATGACAGACACATCTACATTTGTAAAAAGACAATTATATCCCATATTGCATAGTTGACTAACAGATAGCAAATTGTAACCAAGAGACTCAACTAAAAACACATTGGAGATTGAGTGTTCATTAGAAATTGCAATTTTACCTAACCCTTTTACCTTGCCTTGATTCCCATCACCGAATATAATTGAATCTTGGGAATCCTTATTTTTGACGTAGGAGGTGAACACCTTCTTCTCCCCCGTCATATGGTTTGTGCATCCGCTGTCGATAATCCAGCTTGAACCCCCGGATGCATAAACCTGCAAGGCAAATTTAGGCTTGGGTCTTAGGTACCCAACTCATGTTGGGTCCTATAAGGTTAGTGCAAATATCCTTAGGGACCCAAATGCAAGTTTTGTCTCCCTTGCATTTTGCCCCTAACTTCCTAGCAACTATTTTCCTATCCTTTCTACAAATAGCAAAGGAAGCATTTAAAGCACAATAAATTGTAGAAGGTTCATTCACTACTTTCCTAGGAGCATGAATAATATTCTTTCTAGGCACATGATGAATAGCATTTCTCCTAGACATATTTCTACCATGCATATAGGAAGAACTAGAAGCAAACATGGCATGAGAGTCAAAATCATTATAAGCATTATAACTCCTATAAGCATTTCTAGTTTGTCTCCTATCATGATACATAAAAGCATGGTTCTTTTTAGTACTACTAACCATAGGAGCCTTCCCTTTCTCCTTGGCGGAGATAGGAGCCTTATGGCTTGTCAAGTCCTTGGCTTCCCTCTTGTAGCCAAGTCCATCCTTAATTGAGGGGTGTCTACCAATCGTGTAGGCATCCCTTGCAAATTTCAGCTTATCAAATTCATTCTTGCTAGTCTTAAGTTGGGCACTAAGACTAGCCACTTCATCATTTAGTTTTGAAATTGAAACTAAGTGTTCACAACGAGCATTAATATCAACATCCTTACACTTAGTGCAAATTTCAACATGTTCAACACAAGAGTTAGATTTACTTGCTACTTCTAGCTTAGCATTTAAATCATTAATTTCACCTTTTAAAGAAGAAATGGTTTCGTTACAAGTAGAAAGTTCACAAGAAAGCATTCCATTTCTTTTAACTTCTAGAGCAAGTGAATTTTGTGCACTAACAAATTTATCATGCTCTTCATATAAAAGATCTTCTTGTTTCTCTAAGATTCTATCCTTTTCATTCAAGGCATCAATCAATTCATTAATCTTAGCTATCTTAGTTCTATCCAATCCCTTGAATAAACTGGAGTAATCTATTTCATCCTCACTAGACTCATCATCACTAGAAGAATCATAAGTATTAGCATTATGATTGATTACCTTCTTCTCCCTTGCCATGAGGCAAGTGTGATGCTCGTTTGGGAAGAGGGCTGATTTGTTGAAGGCAGTGGCGGCGAGTCCTTCGTCGTCGGAGTCGGACAAAGAGCAATCCGAATCCCACTCCTTTCCAAGGTGTGCTTCGCCTTTGGCCTTCTTGTAAACCTTCTTGTTCTCTCTCTTCCCATTTTTCCCTTGCTCCTGGTCACTATCATTTTCGGGACAGTTAGCAATAAAATGACCAACCTTACCACATTTGAAGCATGAGCGCTTCCCCTTTGTCTTGGTCTTCCTTGGTTGCCCCTTGCGACCATTTAGCGCCGTCTTGAATCTCTTGATGATGAGAGCCATCTCTTCATCATTGAGCCCGGCCACCTCAACTTGCGCCACCTTGCTGGGTAGCGGCTCCTTGCTCCTTGTTGCCTTGAGAGCGATGGGTTGAGGCTCGTGGATTGGACCGTTCAACGCGTCGTCGACGTATCTCGCCTCCTTGATCATCATCCGCCCGCTTACGAATTTTCCGAGTACCTCCTCAGGCGTCATCATCGTGTACCTGGGGTTCTCACGAATATTGTTCACGAGATGAGGATCAAGAACGGTAAAGGACCTTAGCATTAGGCGGACGATGTCGTGGTCCGTCCATCGCGTGCTTCCGTAGTTCCTTATTTTGTTGATGAGGGTCTTGAGCCGGCTGTATGTTTGGGTTGGCTCCTCTCCCCTTATCATGGCGAATCGTCCAAGCTCGCCCTCCACCAACTCCATTTTGGTGAGCATGGTGATGTCATTCCCCTCGTGAGAGATCTTGAGGGTGTCCCATATTTGCTTGGCATTGTCCAAGCCGCTCACCTTGTTGTACTCTTCCCTGCACAAGGACGCTAAGAGAACAGTAGTAGCTTGTGCATTTCTATGGATTTGTTCATTTATGAGCATAGAGTTATCCGAGCTATCAAACTTCATTCCATTCTCTACAATCTCCCAAATGCTTGGATGGAGAGAGAATAAGTGACTACGCATTTTGTGACTCCAAAATCCGTAGTCCTCCCCATCGAAGTGTGGAGGTTTGCCAAGAGGAATGGAAAGCAAATGCGAATTCGAACTATGTTGAATACGAGAATAATCAAATGAAAAGTTCGAATTGACCATCTTTTTGTAGTTGTTGTCGTCGTCCTTTTGGGAAGAGGAAGATTCGTCGCTGTCGTAGTAGATGATCTCCTTGATGCGTCTTGTCTTCTTCTTCTTCCCTTCTTTGCGTCTGTGCCCCGAGCCCGAGTCGGTGGTCTTGTCGTCCTTTGGCTCGTTGACGAAAGTCTCCTTCTCCTTGTCGTTGATCACGATTCCCTTCCCCTTAGGATCCATCTCTTTGGGCGGTTAGTCCCTTTCTTGAAGAGAACGACTCTGATACCAATTGAGAGCACCTAGAGGGGGGGGTGAATAGGTGATCCTGTGAAACTTAAACTTATAGCCACAAAAACTTGTTAAGTGTTAGCACAATAATCGCCAAGTGGCTAGAGAGGAGTCTCAACAAAACACAATACCACAAGAGATCAAACACAGAGATGACACAGTGGTTTATCCCGTGGTTCGGCCAAGACCAACGCTTGCCTACTCCACGTTGTGGCGTCCCAACGGACGAGGGTTGCAATCAACCCCTCTCAAGCGGTCCAAAGACCAACTTGAATACCACGGTGTTTTGTTTTGCCTTTCAATATCCCGTTTGCGAGGAATCTCCACAACTTGGAGCCTCTCGCCCTTACACTTGATATTCACAAGAAATTCAGAGTAAGGGAGGAAAGCAACACACACAAATCCACAGCAAAATGCGCACACACACGGCCAAGAATCGAGCTCAAAAGACTATCTCAAAGTTCTCACTAGAACGGAGCTCGAATCACTGAGAATGACAAACGAATGCGCAAAGACTGAGTGTGGATGATCAAGAATGCTCTAAGGTTGCTTGGGTGTACTCCTCCATGCGCCTAGGGGCCCCTTTTATAGCCCCAAGGCAGCTAGGAGCCGTTGAGAGCAAATCTGGAAGGCCAATCCTGCCTTCTGTCGTCGGTTGCACCGGACAGTCCGGTGCACACCGGACACTGTCCGGTGCCCGATTTCCTTCCTAAAATGGCTCTGCCGACCGTTGCAGATCTGGGAGCCGTTGGCGCACCGGACAAGTCCGGTGCACACCGGACAGTCCGGTGCCCCCTTCCGACCGTTGGCCCGGCCACGTGTCGCGCGCAGATTCCGCGGCCGACCGTTGGCCCGGCCGACCGTTGGCTCACCGGACAGTCCGGTGCACACCGGACAGTCCGGTGAATTTTAGCCGTACGCCGTCGGCGAATTCCCGAGAGCGGCCAGTTCGCCCGAGTCAGTCTGGCACCGGACAGTCCGGTGCTCCAGACCGAACAGCCTTTTTGGCTGTACACAGCCAACTTTTCTCTGACTCGATTTCTCCTGTTTCAAGCACTTAGACACAATACATTAGTCTTCAAAACAATGTACTAAGGCTTAGAAACATACCTTTACTCTTGATTTGCACTTTGTCCATCCATGAGCATAAATTCACATTTAAGCACTTGTGTTGGACACTAAATCACCAAAATACTTAGAAATGGCCCAAGGGCACATTTCCCTTTCACTTTCCCCCCTTCGCGTTCGGCCTCGCGTCGACCCATCTGGGCTGGGGCACGCAGCGACACTTCACTTGTCGGCTCAGGGACCCCCCGGTCTCGAAACGCCGACAAATTTCGAATCCAAACTTTCTGGTACATTTATTTTCTCATAAAATGTACATCTTATACATGGTATGAGGGAGCTTACTTATTTATTTATTTCGATATCTATTTTGTGGTACTAGTGCTCTTCTCCTCTAATTCCCAAAATTCCAATTTAAATTCAGATTTAAATTCAAATCATGTGCCAAGTTATCCTCACATTATATTGTGAAATCAGAAGTGCCAAATTTTGGAGATGTAATTTTATATTATTTATATTTTCATAGGCTTTCTCTCTTTTTTCCTTTTCTTTTCCCGTTTCTAAGATTGCTTTCAGATCTCAAATTCCATTTCCAAATTCTTATTTAAACTTGTCTCATAATTTAAAGTGCAAATGCAACATTACAAGAACTTCGGCATGATGCACATTTTATTTAGGTGTTCTTGGTTCTAATTACCCACTTTTAACTTGTGTTGATCACATGTAATAAATAGTAGAGGCCACAACTAATGAGTTTATCTCCATCCACTTTTATTACAGTTTTGAGTATTACAAATCCTACCCCCCTTAAAAATAATCTCGTCCTCGAGATTTAGGAAGGACTAGGGAAAAGATGGGGAAAATCTATGCGAATCTCTTCTTCTCTCTCCCACGTACTTCATCTTCTCCATGGTGACTCCATTGTACTTTGCACATCTTTATCACCTTATTTCTTGTAAATCGAGTCAGGGTGTCCAAAATCTTGATGGGATACTCTGCATAAGTCAGATCATCTTGAACACTCAGATCTTCCATTGGTAGTTGCTCCTCAGGTACCCTGAGGCACTTCTTTAGTTGGGATACATGGAATACATCATGTACATCTGATAGATGATCGGGTAACTCCAGTTGATATGCAACTTCTCCCACTCGCTTTAGGATCAAGAAAGGTCCAATGAAGCGAGGGGACAACTTTCCTTTAACTTTAAATCTCCTCATACCCCGAAGTGGTGACACTTTCAGATACACGTGATCACCCTCCTTAAACTCCAATAGTCTTCTCCTATTATCAGCATAGCTCTTTTGCCTTGATTGTGCAATTCTCAAATTTTCTCTTATCATTCGAACTTGTTCTTCTGCCTCTTGTATAAGTTCAGGCCGAAAGAACTGTCTCTCTCCAGTTTGATCCCAATACAGTGGTGTCCTGCACTTTCTGCCATACAGAGCCTCAAACGGTGACATCTTCAAACTGGCCTGGTAGCTATTATTATAAGAGAACTCCGCATATGGTAAGCTCTTATCCCAACTTCCACCATGCTTGAGAGCACAAGCTCTCAACATATCCTCCAGTACTTGGTTAGTCCTCTCTGTTTGTCCATCAGTCTGGGGATGGTAGGCCAAACTGAAATTCAACTTTGTATCCATGCTCTCATGCAACTTCTTCCAAAACCGAGAAGTAAACTGTGATCCTCGGTCAGACACGATCTTCTTAGGCACTCCATGTAGACAAACTATCCGAGTCATATACAATTCTGCGAGCTTGGCTCCCGTATAATTAGTTCTCACTGGTATGAAATGAGCCACTTTTGTCAATCTGTCCACAATTACCCAAATAGAGTCATATCCTGCTGGAGTGCGGGGTAGTCCAACAATAAAATCCATACCAATTTCTTTCCATTTCCACTCGGGTATCTTCAATGGATGCAATAGTCTAGCTGGTCTCTGATGTTTGGCCTTGACTCTTTGACATACATCACACTTAGCCACATGTGCAGCAACATCTCTTTTCAGTCCATACCACCAATACTTTTGCTTCAAATCTTGATACATCTTAGTGCTACCAGGGTGGATGGAGTAATTAGAATCATGAGCTTCTTTCAATATAGCCTCACAAAGGCTATCAATCTCCGGAACACATATCCTATCCTTGAACCATATAGTACCTTGCTCATCCTCCGTGAATTCCGGAACTCGACCTTCTGTAATAAGATCCTTAATCTCTTGAATTTTAGCATCACCAACCTGACCTTTACGAATCTCTTGCTCCAAGGTAGGTTCCAACTCGATGGTAACTCCTTCAGTGTGTGTAACAATTCTCAAGTTGAGTCTCTCAAAGTCTTTTGCTAATTCCTCGGGTAGCTGGACGACAAAAGCGGAGTGAACATGCTCTTTCCGACTCAAGGCATCTGCAACCAAATTCGCCCTGCCCGAGTGATAGTGAATCTCCAAATCATAATCCTTAATGAGCTCCAACCAACGGCGTTGCCTAAGGTTGAGATCCTTTTGTGTGAATATGTACTTCAAACTCTTATGATCCGTATACACTTGACACTTGGTTCCCATAATATAATGTCTCCAAATCTTAAGAGCATGCACAACTGCTGCCAGCTCTAAGTCATGAGTGGGGTAGTTCAGTTCATGTTTCCTCAACTAACGATACACATAGGCGATCACATGTCCTTCTTGCATAAGCACACATCCCAATCCTTGGCCACATGCATCACAATAAATATCAAATCCTTTCTGTAAGTCTGGCATAACCAACACTGGAGGTGACATCAATCTCTCCTTCAATTGATCAAAGCTTTCTTGGCACTTCTCATCCCACTTAAATTCTTTTCCTTTCTCCAGAAGCGATGTCATGGGCTTGGCAATCTTAGAGAATCCTTCAATAAATCTCCGATAATATCCTGCTAGCCCCAAAAACTCCGAATCTCAGTAACTGTAGTGGGCACTCTCCACTCCATTATCTCCTTCACTTTAGCAGGATCCACTGCTATTCCTCCATTAGAAATAATATGACCAAGGAATGGCACCTTGTCAATCCAAAACTCACACTTGCTGAACTTGGCATAGAGTTGATTATCTCGTAGCTTCTGTAGCACCAACCTTAGATGTTCTTCATGATCACTTTCACTCCTAGAATAGATAAGAATATCGTCGATGAACACTACGACGAATCTGTCCAAATACTCCATAAACACCTTATTCATCAAATTCATGAAATAAGCTGGTGCATTGGTTAATCCAAATGACATGACAGTGAACTCATATAATCCATACCGGGTGGAGAAAGCCGTCTTAGGAATATCTGATGGTCTAATCTTCATTTGATGGTATCCAGATCGGAGATCAATCTTCGAGAATACCCTAGCTCCTCTCATCTGATCAAACAAATCCTCAATGCGGGGTAACGGATACTTGTTCTTCACTATAACATCATTAAGAGACCTATAGTCCACGCACATCCCTTGCGATCCTTCTTTCTTCTGTACAAATAGAACCGGCGCTCCACAAGGTGAAGAATCCGAAAGAATGTACCCAGCCTCTTGTAATTCCATTAATTACTTCTTAAGTTCCTTTAGCTCTTCTACGGACATCATGTATGGCCGTTTAGAAATAGGGGCAGTCTTAGGTAAGGGATTTATGACGAACTCAACTTCTCTATCCGGTGGCATCCCTGGTAACTCCTCTGGAAAGACATCTAGAAAATCCCTAACCACACGGATGTTGTCACCAACAACTTCTCATCTACTAAGAATGCCACTAATATGGTGGTGGTAGTTACTGCAAATTCAACTTCAAATCTTTGTCCTTTGGAACTGGTGAGTTCTATGGTTCCTTTAGCACAATGCATAAATTGCCTTTGCCTTTCTTAACCATGACATACCAAGGATTACGTCTATAGTGCTCTCTTCTAACACTGTAGGGGTAGCCCATCAGGGTTAGAAACACAGGGTAAGAAAGGAAGAATTGTAGACAAGGCGAGTAGTTACGAATCATGTTACTTTGGGGGATTTATTAGCTAAGCAGTTTAATGTTTTATCTACCATAGCTAATTTATTACCTTATAGTGGTACATGCTAAGATGTCCATATATAATATTTCAATCAATCAAAGAAGCAAATCAGACATTCATCATCAGAACAATCAAACAACATTTTTTTATATATAGAAAATAGTTTTGGTTTGGTCTTAGGCCTCCTATCTCTTAAAAATGTCATAGGGGTAGGGATTCCAAGGTGTGAAATCCATCTTGTCTTAGAGTAGAAAAGATAAGGATGATCAGAGTAGAATAGTAGAAGGTGAGACAGGATCAAGATAAGTATAGAAAGAATCAGAGTAAGGTAAGTAGGTAAGGGTTTTGTCCATTTCTATCTAGGTTTTGTCCTACAGTCAACATTTCCTCTGATACCACTTCTGTCACACCTGGCTTTAAGGAACAAGCCAGGTGCATCTCATACATGCGCCAAGAAGACAACATATATAATAACAGAGTGTACAGAGATAAATGTCATAAAACAATAGAGTATTTATTACATAGCGGAAGACTTAATACAAAATAAAAGAATAAACATAAAACGAACTAAGGATCGTCGGCGCCAATGTCAACTGAGAAACGCCACCTAGATCAGATCAAACTCCTCGCCTTGTGGCTCCTCCTGAACCACCTGCTCTTCTCCTGTGGGGGGATGTGAGACAGCAAGAGTGAGCTCACATACGTTCATCGCTCAACAAGTTGTGGGGAATAATGTGGCATGAACTCGCCAAAGATGGGAGTTCATGAAGTGTAAGGCTGATCAATGAAATAAAGGCTGAAGCTGAGCATTGCTTTTAGAAGTTGGTCAAAATTTTATTAGCAGTTACTATGTGTAAGTAAATACCAAACCTTAGAAATAATAAGTAAAAGTGATAACAAAATAATCCCAAATGCAACGATATGACAAATTAAGTTTAAGTTCCATAAATTAATCATGTGAGTGTCCGAGCCGCTCATGACCGTGAGCACGACTAGTATACCAGTTTTACACTCTGCAGAGGTTGCGCATCTTTACCCACAAGTCGTGTTACCCATTTGCCACGGAGTTGATCAGACCCCATACACCTCTACCAAGGAAGCGAGGCAGGGTACTACTACGAGGCCTCTACAAAGTTCCACTAGCTTCAGACTACCCGCTACAGTTTATAGGAAGCTCCAGTGCAGGAATCCCTCGCCTGACCGCCATCGCAGAAAAATCAACCCAAGAACCTCCCTACACTGACCACTCCCCTACTGCCCTTGCCCCTTTCGGGTAAGGTAGCCATCCACTAGCTTTCCTAGTTAATCAGCCAAGGGCGTCCCATTAAACCCTTGTGGTAGCACTATTTTCCCGGGTGGTTCTCCATGTTCCCATTAACATAATGATCTTATCATGAACATAAAATAATGAACAGATAATAACAAGTATAAAAATGAGTGATGAATATCTCTATACCCAAAGCCACATAAAGCAATAGCATGTACTACCCAAAAGTTTAGTAGTAAAACCAGTGGTGAAACAAGGTATAAAGATAGTCAAATCTAGGGTAACCTATTGGGTCCCAGTAAAATTAACCTATGCAGATCATTATGATTAATAAGAACATGAATGGGTAAAATAAGTAATCAAGGGCACAACTTGCCTTCAACGAGCTCCTGCTCAGCAGTCTCAACCAGCTGAACCCCAGACTCCTCTGTAGCTTGCTCGTCTACTCGCATCAACACAATACATACATAGTATAGCAAGAATTAACATTACACCAACCATGTAAACAGAATACACAGTAATAATCTAGACATTAAACTAAGATCACAGGAACTGGAATCATTAAATTTGGAATTATATAATTTATGATATGAATTTTCCAAGCTTTTATGCATTTAATATAGGGTTAAGTGAGAAATAACTTTTAACGTGTATTTCATGTAAAAACAGTGGTACAAATGGATAGACAATAATATTATGAAAATTTAGGAACTGCAATGGAGGAATTTGAAGTTCATATGCATTTTCTATGAATTAAACAAGTTCTATGAATTGTTTTCACATTAAAAACTCATTTTCTATATCTTTTCCCTAATTTCCCAAGTTCCTGGACTACGCCTCAAATACCAGAAAGAGCAGGGTCCCCGGCGCAAGAAACCAGAGACCCAGCACACAGCGGAGTGGGATGGCGGGTTGATTCTGCGAAATCCTGGGGTCTCTTTAGTAAAAAGTCACGGCCGAAGGGGTATCGCAGGTTCTGGACCGTCTGATCTGACGCAACGGCTCAGATTAGATCTAAGTCGCGGTGAACCGGTACGCTACGCAGCCCGTTGGATTGGAAATCTACGGTCCGCGCTCAACATAACCGAGATCGATGCGCAGCTCGTTGGATCACGGATCAACGGTCGCGGTTCTTTTTAGCTAAACGATACCCACTCTCCTAATCTCAGCCGTTCGCTGTGAGATCAACGCCCGACAGTCTTTCTCCTACTTCGCGCCTGAGCAGAACAGCCGCCCCGCTAGACTACGGCGAACCCCGCCGGTGACCGTTCATCGGTGGATTGAAGCCCCAATAACATGTTTCGTATAGCGCATAAGGATCCGCGGGTCAAAGTGATTATGGGTGAGGGGTTTGTACCAGAAATTGCAGGGCGAATTTCACCGGCTCCGGGAAGGTGCGGGTGCGCGACAGACGTGCCCGACGACGAGCCAATTCCCCGTGATGGCGCCCGTTTTCTTCGCTGTAGAGGACCAAGGAGGTGACGAACTCCGACACCAATCGTTCTTCCACCACCAATCGGGACTCGGAGTCGCTATGGAAGGCACCCAAGGTCGACGGCGGTGGCAATTTGGATCTCTGGTAGGTGCTCGCGCGAGAGGGAGTAGCAAGAAAAGGAACGGTTCTTCGGGGAGCGCAGCGCGAGGCTTTTATGGGCGGATAGCTGTCCGCGGAGGAGATCCCGGAATGTGGCCGCCATACTCGGGGATGTTGTTGGCACGGTGGTGGACGGAGTCCGCGCGCACGAGATCGATCCCCCACAGCGCTACTGACATATGGGTCCACATCGCAGAGGCAGCCAGGGAAAGGAAGCACTCGCCAGGGAGAGGCTGACAGTGGGCCCGCCCTGTCGGTGCGGGCGTGCCCCTAGGCTGTACGAGTAAGGCTGGGCCGCGCGAGGGGTTCCTTCAGGTGGGCCGAAATCAATATCAAGGCCCAGTTATGCTTCCTATTCGTTTTTCTTTTTATTTTTCTTTTATAATTTCACTTTCCTTTCTTTTGCTTTCAAATTTAAATTCCAATTTCAAATCCAAACTTTCTGGTACATTTATTTTCTCATAAAATGTACATCTTATACATGGTATGAGGGAGTTTACTTATTTATTTATTTCGATATCTATTTTGTGGTACTAGTGCTCTTCTCCTCTAATTCCCAAAATTCCAATTTAAATTCAGATTTAAATTCAAATCATGTGCCAAGTTATCCTCACATTATATTGTGAAATCAGAAGTGCCAAATTTTGGAGATGTAATTTTATATTATTTATATTTTCATAGGCTTTCTCTCTTTTTTCCTTTTCTTTTCCCCATTCTAAGATTTCTTTTAGATCTCAAATTCCATTTCCAAATTCTTATTTAAACTTGTCTCATAATTTAAAGTGCAAATGCAACATTACAAGAACTTCGGCATGATGCACATTTTATTTAGGTGTTCTTGGTTCTAATTACCCACTTTTAACTAGTGTTGATCACATGTAATAAATAGTAGAGGCCACAACTAATGAGTTTATCTCCATCCACTTTTATTACACTTTTGAGTATTACAACCTGTTTGGTCCTTGTGTTATGAACAAAGCCAAAGGTAACTGGCATTGTAATTTTGCCGAGTGCTACAATCTGTCTTCCTCCGAAGCCACATACAAGGTGTGTAGCAACATGAATGTTATCTTTTGGCTCTTGCAATTGTCTGAAGGCCTTAGCAAATACGATATCCGCTGCACTGCCTGTATCAACCAGAACATTATGGACCAGAAAACCCTTGATGACATAAGATATGACCATAGCATCATTGTGAGGATAATCTTTAAGTTGAAGGTCTTCCTGAGAAAAGGTAATTGGGATATGGGACCATTTTGATTTGTTGAAGGGTCCCTGCACCCCAACATGTTGTACCCTTCTCTATGCTTCCTTCTTCTGCTTCTTGTTAACCAGTTCCGAACCAGAACCGCCCGTTATTAGAAGCACCAGCTTCGTAGCCGAAGGTACTTTAGCTTGATTGTTGGACGAAGCCATCAGCTCAATAGTGGAAGTGAGTTCACCGGAGGTGGGCGCCAATGTTGGGGACTTGTTCTCAAGTGCTATGAATTAAGAACAAGGCAACATAAAATGTTAAAAGTTACTGTCCTTCGTCCTTCGAAGCATTATTTCCCATATGATATAATGATCTTCGGACGAAGGTGATGAAGGACATACTTTTATCATCACAATGAATGTTAATGAAAGAAGGAACATATGGGATATGAAAGACAACATGAATAATCATATGACATTGCTAATATATTTATTATTATCATGGATAGACAAAAACGATATTGTATTACATTCGTACCTTCGGCTTTACAGAAGGTAAAAGTCCAAGTGTGATCACGAGCAATACAAGTCAGCGTGAACAGTATGGGGGTACTGTTCATCTATTTATAGGCACAGGGCGCAGCCTGTGTGGATTTACATTTATGTCCTTCGTATCTGGTTACAATCATAACACAAATTATCATGGTCGATTGGTATTTTCATCTTTAAGTCGGTGCATCCCTTCGTCTGAAGGCGTGCTATGAAGCTCCCCGGATGGTAGCTTCGATGTTGCTTCTGTTTTGGTCTTCCGAAGGTACTTCTTATAGGACCTTCGGCAAAGAAGCAGACCCCCAACAACAATAATATAATGATCTTTACATGAACATAAATAACATAACAGAATAATTGGAACATGGATATAATGAAATATTAACCCAAAACCATATAAAGCAATAGCATAACTACCCAAATGATTCAGGGGTAAACAAGGTAAAAGATAATTAGACTAGGGTGACCTATTGGGTCCCATCAAAATTAAACTTATGCATAAATAAGTGATATTAAAGAACATTATTGGGTAATGAAAGTGGTCAAGGGCACAACTTGTCTGGCACTTGAGATTCCAGGTACCAGGGTGATTCTTCAGATCCTTGTGACCTCACGCTAGTCATAGCAATCCCCTTTCCTATTTTCTATTTTTTCATTTATACTTTGAGGTCCCAAGTTTAAATTATGAATCTTTATTAAAATGTTTCACCACATATTCATAAGTATAAAATGTCTTTAGTGCATCATTTAATGAAATGAATATTCATTTAGTTGAATTGAAAACCCTTTCTACTACTTCTTTTCTAATATAACTCTTGGTTTTCAAAATTTAGTCCTCAATTTTTCAATATTCAATTATAATTTGAGATATCTGAATTTGCTATTTTATTTTCTTCATATATTTATTTTATTATTATTTTTTCTCATACAAATTTTGGGCCTTACAGCGGGTCTTCCTGGGCGTTTTCGAGGGTCGGCTGGTGGCGAATTGCTCGCCGGAGCAACAACATCACGGAGAAGCCGCTCTCGCATGTGAACTAGGATCTACGTTGCGGCGATATCAGTATGTGACCATCTCCCATGTCCGCTATAATCTACTATACGCACTGCTCGGTCCGGATCGATGTTTGACGCACTAGAGAGTAGTTTCGGGTGCGACCAGCAATGGGGCCGCCGTGGGGAGCTTCACTCCGCCGCTGGTGTCCGTCCCGCAGGGGTGCAGATCTCGGGCGCTGATCTGTTGTTGGATGGTTCGGATTAAACCAGCGTACCGCTCCGCCGTGGGCTCATCTCTACCGTAGATCTGTGAAGCGATGATCCGAATTAGACTTAGGTTCACGATTCAACTCAGATCGCGATGTGCCGCCCAATCGGGATCGTGTGGTCTGAATTGTCAGTTGTGTAATTAAATCTGGGCCGTGGATTAGCGATCAGAGGGCCCGTGTAGCATACCGTTTCGATCGGGGCTTGATTTAATCTGTGCCGCCCATCCAAGATCGTGCGGTCAGAGCTCATCAGTACACCTTGCTGAGCCCGTTTTGCATAGTAGACCTTAGGAATAGAGAAATTCAACCCATAGTCCTCGGGCGGGTGTTCACTGTGTTTGGGAAATCTTCTGGATTAGCCCTTGCACTTTTCGAGAATTGGTGCGCAGTCTAGAGAGCAGTAAAATAGAGAATTAATTATGGAAACTGATTTTTAATGCAAAAATAATTCTACAAACTTAGTTAATTCATAACTAATTTATTTTAATCTCTTTTCACTCCATTCCTATTGTAATAATTTTATTTTAATATTATCTATCACCTAGTACCCATGTTTAGTCATGAAACTTGAATTATAATTATACACTGGAATTATTCTATTCCAAGTACTAAATAACTTCAGAAATTCATAACTTAATACCGTAGCTCCAAATATAGTGATTCTTGTTCCTACGATCTCGTTACAACACGTAGAATACTATCATGCAATCTATTCTGATGTTTGGTGTGATGTTAATTTTTGCTATACCATGTTTGTTTGTATTGTTGCGAGTAGACGAGCAAGCCACAGAGGATCCCGGGGTTCAGCAGGTGGAGACTGCTGAGCAGGAGCTCGTTGAAGGCAAGTTGTGCCCTTGATCACTTATTTTTACTCAGTCATGGTCTTATTAATCATAATGATCTACATAGGTTAATTTTTATGGGACCCAATAGGTGACCCTAGTTTGGCTATCTTTATACCTTGTTTTACCACTGAATTTTTGGTAGTACCTGCTATTGCTTTATGTGGTTTTGGGTATGGAGATATACATTATTCATGATCACACTTTTATTATCAGTTGTTATTTATTGTTCATGATAAGATCATTATGTTAATTGGAACATGGAGAACCATCCAGAAAAACAGTGCTACCACAAGGGTGGTATGGGACGCCCTTGGCTGACTAACTAGGAAAGCTAGTGGAGGACTACCTTACCCGATAGGGGCAAGGGCAGTAGGGGAGTGGTCAGTGTGGGGAGGCCCTTGGGTTGATTTTGCTGCGATGGCAGTCAGGTGAGGGGTCCCTGCATTGGAGCTTCGTAGAAACTGTAGCGGGTTTTCTGAAGCTAGTGGAACTTTGTAAAGGCCTCGTAGTGGTACCCTGCCTCGCTTCCTTAGTAGAGGTGTATGGGGTCCGATCAACCCCGTGGCAAATGGGTAACACAACTTGTGGGTAAAGATGTGCAACCTCTGCAGAGTGTAAAACTGGTATACTAGCCGTGCTCACGGTCATAAGCGGCTCGAACACTCACATGATTAATTTGTGGAATTAAATTCAATTTGTCATTTCAATCGTATTGGGATTTATTATTATTTTGACTTACTATTACTATGGTTTGTTATTTATTTACATATAGTAACTGCTAATAAAATTTTGACCAACTTATAAAAGAATGCTTAGCTTTAACCTTTATTTATTGATCAGCCCTACACTTAACCTGAGCTCCCACGTTTGGTGAGTTTATGCACATTATTCCTCACAACTCGTTGAGCTATGATCTTTTGTGAGCTCACTCTTGCTATATATAACCCCCCCATAGGTGAAGAACAGGTGGTCGAAGAAGAGCCGCCCTACAATGAAGCATACGAGTTGATCTAGGTGGCGTATCCCAGTCTGCTTTGTGGTTCTAGGAAAATAATAATTAGTTCGCTTTACTATTATCATTTATTTTTGTAAGACTTCCGCTATGTAATAATTACATTTATGATATTTATGACATTTATCTCTATACACTTTGTCCTTATATGTGATGTTCTTCCTTGGCGCACATATGAGACGCACCCGGCTTTATCCTTTAAATCCGGGTGTGACATCCCACCGCCCGCCATTGCCCAAACCAAGGTCCGCATCCGCATCACCGTCTTGTGCGCCGCCTCGGCACCCTTTTCCTGAGCTGAAGGATGACTAGAGCACCACCATCGACGTCGCCGTTCATCGGTTCCCGCCGGCGTGCATGGACCGAGCACCGTCGTTCACCATTCGCAGCCGAGGGCACCATTGAGTTTGTCGTCAACCATTGCTACTCGCTAACCCCTGCCTCGACTCGTCTTGTCGCCGGTAAGCCGTCAGCCAAACCGCGCTCGCGTCTCTCCCTTTCTCTGTTCCGAGGTAGATGACGGATCTTGCGCACGATTAAGCCAAAGCCGAGGTGTTTTTCTGTAAAATGGCATAGACTCAGAGAACAGTGGACGAGGACCTGGTGGTGACCGTTTGTAGTTAGTTGAAACCCGAGGGGCTAACATGCAAAGTGGTTTTTCTGTTTTCCTTTTCCCTTTCTTGGTTAAATACGCAAAGAACCTTGGAAAAAACCGTAACTCAAGTTTTTGAACCCTAAAAATTGTGAAATAAATTTTGTAGGACTCCTCTAAGTTAGATCTACGGTTTACAAATGTTGCATGTGAAGATTTGAGTGATTTTGTCCATGGTTTGAATTTAAATATGAAAATTGAGTTTCTTTATAAGTAATAAAATAAATAGATCTGAGGCTAGAAAAATATGATTCAAATTTTGTCAGGTTACTATAGGTATTGCTTAACTGTGATAATTATTTTAGGGTTATGTTATGTTGATTAATTTGTGTCTATGGATTAAAAGATTAAATGGCTGATTCCTTAGAAAATTTAAATAAATAGTAAAACTGCAAATTTGGGTGTGAAACCTTTTTTGGATAAATCATACGTTAATAACCATCTATGGAATTAATTTGAGCCAGCAATCATATAGAGAAATTTTGGATAATAAATGAAAAATCGAAAAGGCTTATTTCTTTAGAAAACCATAGAAAAAGAATAATAAAGGAGTTGTCTATATAAATTTTTATGATATGATATTTGTAACACCCAGTTTGTAATATATATATAATAAAAGAGGAGAAAAGACATTTCCTATATTTTATGTGTGTGTTGAATCTACTTATCATCACATGTGAACTCCATATTCAAACAACAAATAAATAATAAAGATATAAGCCACTAAATCATGCATCATGCTGGAATTTTATTTTGTATGCATTTTGTGACAACATGGAATAATGTGAAGTATACTAAAGTCCAAACTAGAATTTAAGATTCAAAGGGGAATTCAAGAATTTAAAATAAGAGAAAGAAAGAGAGAAAGGATATAAAAATATAAATAATCTCGAAATTTGAAACTTTTTATGGGCCATGTAATCTAAGAATAAAGTTGTCACAAGTTTGAATTTAAATGATGATTTAAATTTGAATGTGTGAAATAATGGAGAAAAAAAAGAAAATAAAAGAAAAAAAGCAAAAGCATACTATACCTGGATGGGCCGCGGACCTGATTTCGGCCCATCAGAACACTCACCCGCGCGACCCAGCTGCAAGATCCCCACGCGCTGACGCCACGGCCCCGCTTTTTAGTGTACACGATAAACAGCTGCGCTCTCCTGTCTAGCTGTCATGTGGAGCCTATTCGTCTGCCACTTCTTCACGCGCGCGCCACTAGCTCTGACCACGCGGGCCCGCTGCTCAGATCCACCCGAACCCGCGTGATCTTCGTCCCCAACGGACTTACCGCGGAGCTCGGAGAGCGGACCGGAATCCTCGCCAACGCCCAAGGAATGTCGCCTCGGACGCACCTCTTGGCTGCATAAATTCCTCCCACTCGGCCGACCTCCCCTTTCTCCTTGACGTAGCTAAAACACTCCCTCTCGTAACCGAGCTGGTCCGCCATGAATTATTGGTCGGGCAATCGGGTGGCGGCGCAACCGTCAAGTCGAAAGGATTGCCGTCGGCTGGGGCCTTGCACCACGTGGTGGGGTTCGTCATCGACCTCTGGGAGCGATTCAAGGCGCGGACACTCGAGGCGTGCCCGCGGGCCACTGGAATTTCCCTCGCCGGGGACGCGGACTGCCGCTACTCCGTCGCGGTGTGTAATCAGGGCCAACGCCGTCCTAACTCAAGGTACGGTGACCAACAGCGATCCCGCCTTCCTTCCACCTTCGTGTAGTTTCGACTAATCGGAGTATCATGCGCGGGATAGACCTTTAGCCGTGCGCCGACGAGATCCCTGTCATAGGCGCTAGCGCTCTGGGCAGCCCCGGGCGCGAGGTAGGTGAGGCATGCCAATCTGTGCGATTAGATGTGTGTGGCTAAGATCTAGCGACCGCATCGACCGTTAGATCCTCATCCTGCGCACGTGATTGCGTACCGGTTCGTCGCTGGCTAGATTTAATCTGGACGCTCCGTTAGGATCAGACGGCCGAGATCAATCCACACTTGTTTGCTCTGGCGTAATTGCATAAGAGTCCCTGGGAAATGGGGAAATCAACCCGCAGCACTGCAAATAGTGTTTTGAGTCTTGAAATAACTTGCACCGTAGCCCCTGACTTCCCTGGTATTTGAGGCCTAGTCCGGAGTATTATAAAACCCGAGAAATTGAATTATAAAAGGATTTTTAATGTGAAAATGAATGCTAGGAGTATTTAATTCATAGAAAATTCATATGAACTCCAAATCACTTCATTCCAGTTCCTAAAATTTTGTAATTTTATTCTCTATCACTTAGAGCCTCTGTTTTATCATGAAAACAATAAGAAATTTAATCTCTCACTTAATCCTATTTTAAGCACATAAAACCTTTGAAAATTCATAACTTAAAATATATAACTCCAAAAATTATGATTTCTGTTCCTAGGATTTTATTTTAATATGTAGATTATTACTGTGTATTTTGTTCACATGTTTGGTGTGATGTTAATTTTATTACTGTTCCTAGGATTTTATTTTAATATGTAGATTAATACTGTGCTTGCTTGTATTGTGCCGAGTAGAAGAGCCCGTGCCTGAGGATCCTGGTGAGCAGCAGATAGAAGTAGCTGAGCAGGAGCTCATTGAAGGCAAGTTGTGCCCTTGACCACTTTTTACCCAATAATGTTCTTTAATACCATTTATTCATGCATAGGTTAATTTTGATGGGACCCGATAGGTCACCCTAGATTGTTTATCTCATTACCTTGTTTACACCTGAATCATTTGGGTAGTTTGCTATTGCTTTATATGGTTTTGGGATAATCATTTATTATATCTATGTTCCAATTTTTTTGTTATTTTATTTATGTTCATGTCAAGATCATTAATGTTAATTGGAACATAGAGCTTAACTTGAGAAACACGTGCCACCACAAGGGTTTAATGGGACGCCCTTGGCTGACTAATTAGGAAAGCTAGTGGAAGACTACCTTACCCGAAAGGGGCAAGGGCAGTAGGGGAGTTGCATGCAAGGAGGTTCTCGGGTTGATTTAGCTGCGATGGCGGTCAGACGGGGGATTCTTGCAAGTGCTCTTCCCATAAACTGTAGCAGGTTTTCGGAAGCTAGTGGAACTTTGTAAAGGCCCCGTAGTATTGCCCTGCCTCGCCTCCTAGGTAGAGGTGTGTGGAAGTCGCGATCCCTTGGTAGATGGGTAACATGACTTGTGGGTAATGGGTACAACCTCTATAGAGTATAAAACTGGTATACTAGCCGAGCTCACGGTCATGAGCAGCTCAGGACTCTCTGATGATTAAATTATGGAACTTAAATTTAATTTTGTCATTTGCATTGCATGGGTTTATTATTAATTTTGTTCTACTACTTTACTTAAGGTTTGGTATTTACTTACACTTCATAACTGCTAATAAAATTTTGACCGACTAATTAAAAGCAATGCTCAGCTTTAACCCCTGTCATTGGTTAGCCTTACACATAACATGAACTCCCACCTTTGTGAGTTCATGTCCACTGGTTCCCCACAACTTGTTGAGCTATGATCATGTGTGAGCTCACCCTTGCTGTCTCACACCCTCCCCCCATAGGAGAAGAACAGTGTAACGCCCCAAATTTTGTTGTTGAATTTTTTTTTCTTTTCTTTTCTTCACTCGCCAAATTCGGGCGTTACCCTTTCCTTTTTCCTTTTCTCCTCGCTAAGCCTTGATCTTTTCCAAAGTTATAGCGAGATTCGGCTTGAGATCTTGTGTAAAGCAAAACCCTAGAAAATACTTTCTTTTCTTTGTTGCATCATGCCGAACCATGCATTTGTTTTGATTGAGTGAAACTGCGAAAGCATTCATCTAGAAAATAAATTTAGAAAAAAAGAAAACATTTTCTTTTCTCCTAGCTCGCCCCCCTTCCCTCCCCCCCCCCCCCCCCCGCTTTGGGCCCATGGCGGCCCTGCCGCCCCCTCCCCCGCTCCCCTCGCGCGCGCCCCGCGCAGCGGTTACACCGCCTCAGCCTTTCCCCCCCTGCGGGCCCCACTCGTCAGCCCCCCTCCCCAAACCCCTCTCTCCCTCTTCTCCCCCGCACGATCCCTCCTCTCCCTTACGCCACTCCCCTACCCGACCTCGGCTTGCCCCGACGCCGCCGCCCGCCGTCCGCCTACGGTGAGCCTCGGCCTCCCTTCCCTCTCCCTCCCTCTCCCTTCCCTGCCCCCTCCTCTTCTTGCTCGGCTCGGCCATGCCCCTCCCTCGTCCCCGCGCCCACCGGCCATGGCGGCTGGCCTTGCGTGCGCCCACCCCATCCCGGCGCACGGTGGCGCTCGCCTCGGCTCGGTGCGCGGCCATGGCGGCCACGACACCCGCGCCCGGCCCTGGCTCCCCCTTCCCCACGGCTCAGCCGCGCCCACTCACGCCCGGCGTGCTTCCCCCCGCCCTGTCCCCTGCTCGGCGCGACTTCCCACCCCGGCGCGCTCGCGCGGCCCGCGGCTCGGCGCAGCGTGGCCGTGGCGCGGCCATGGCGCCCGTCCTTGGTGCAGCCCCGGCCCCCGGCGCGGCCTTGGTGGTGCGCGCGGAGCCCCGGCGTGGCCCGTGCAGTGCGCGGTGCCCCGGGCGAGCTCGCCGCACCCGCGGCTCACGACCATGGTGCTCGGCCCGACGTCCTTGGCGCGCCCGCCCCTGCGCAGCGTGGCCCCGGCCCGGCGCGGCTTCGGCTCGCGCGGCCGTGGTGCCCTTGCGTAGCGCGACGCGTGCACAGCTCGGCCCCGGCGTGTGCGCGACCCGTTTGCGACGCGTCAGCGCGGCCTTGCGCGTGCGTGCTTGCGTTGTGCACGGTGCTTTGGCATGGCTCGTCGTGCCCTCGGCGCGACGCATAGCGCCCTACCACATTCGCGACGCGCTCGTCTACCCCCCCCCCCCCCGTGTAATCCATGTGTAGTAATCGCATTATTTAATTCAATAAATGGAAACTCAATTTAGAAATCGGTTACGTTAATTAATTCATGTAGTTAATCATCTACCTTATTTAATGTTGATCAACTGAAAATGGTTATGATTCTATTAGTGCATGTGACTAATCCTTGTTATTGGAACTAAGTGGAACTAGAGCACGTAATGGCTAGTTATGCGTCTACCCGTAATCCGCCTCGAGTATAGCTTTAACCACTGCGAGACCTTCCTTCTTCTCTTTCTAGCCATGGCAAATGCAATATCGTATGTCATACTCTATGCATATTTAATCTATCTGTTTTCTTGTATGATGTACTGTTTGTTTCCTAATTCGAATGGATGGATGTATGTATGTTTGCGCTCGCATAGAGAATGATCTGGTTGAGGAGCCCAAAGAACTCGCAGGAGAAACCCAAGAGCAGCAGTCGGTTGGTGGAGGCAAGTGTCCCTTGACATATCTCTGTCCTATACATTCTTTAATTCACCTCCTGCATTACACATTTATACCTAAGGATTGACTAGCTTTTGTTATCCATGTCCTTGTCTACCTATCTGGGTTGGATTATTATTGTTTAGCTTTATGCTATTGCTCAACTCTAATCAATGAACATGATGAGAATTATCAATGATACGTTATTTTCCCCTCCTTTATTATGACGTTATTCTTGTGGCATTCAAGGGGGCTCGAGCGGTTTCTCGAGTGCCTCTCCGTAAGGACCTGTTCGTTGGATGACCGCCTGGGAAAACAGTGCAACCATGAGGGTGGAGTGGGACGCCTTTAGCTGAGTAATTAGAGGAACCGGGGTGTAGTTCGCTTAGCCGTCGTGCCATTAATGGGGCTTGGTGTATGCGGCTCGCTCTGCCAAGCTTGGGTTTGCCACCTTGGGGAGGAGTGCGGTGCATTTAGGAAACCTAACGGGCGACTACAGCCTCGAGGAATCTTTGTAAAGGCTACGTAGTGATGCCCTGCTGGGCCACCTAGGCAGTGGTCAATGGGGAGTAGCTGTCTCCGGGCAGAAAGGGAATCATGGCTTGTGGGTAAAGTGCACAACCTCTGTAGAGTGTTTGAAAACTGATATATCAGCCATGCTCGTGGTTATGAGCGGCCAAGGGAGCTCCATTGATTAGTGGTACTTGATCAGAGATGTTCGGATTGTAGGTGGCAACGAGATTGATGGTTCTTGGTATTGACTCTGGTAATGGTAAGTGGTACTATTTCCATTTGGAAAGGAGTACGTTTGGGTTAATAACGTGGGTTAAATCTAAAACTTGGCTTTCTCTACTAGTAATAATAATCTAACCAATTAAAAGCAACTGCTTGACTTACCCCACATAAAGCTAGTCCACTATAGCCAAACAGGACACTTGCTGAGTATGTTGATGTGTACTCACCCTTGCTCTACACACCAACCCCCCCTTCCCTAGGTTGTCCGCATTGCAACCACTGCTCAGGAGAGGATGAAGCCGTGGAAGGAGACTTCCAGGAGTTCCAAGACTACGATGAGTTCTAGGCGTGGGTTAGCGGCAACCCCTAGTCGGCAGCCTATGAAGGCCGCGTTTATCTACGTTTCGTTTTCGCACTTTGATTTATTGTAAAGACTATGTGGATGTCTTGGACATCATGATGTAATCGACTATTATTTCCCTTTTTAATACTATTTGAGCTCTGTGTGATGATGTCCATGTTATGTAACTGCTCTGTACGTGAATTGCTAATCCTGGCACGTACATGGTTCGCATTCGGTTTGCCTTCTAAAAACCGGGTGTGACATAGGTGGTATCAAAGCCATGCTGACTGTAGGACCGCTAACCTAGAGTAGAATGGTCGTTCTAAGGATTAAAGACCTCTGTCCCTGCCTTGACTTTGGTATCCCTTCAAAAGTTGGTCATATCGACCAAACCTATGTTCTACTATATATTATACCTTGCTAAAAATCTTTTTGTTTATTCTAATTCTTCATTTATTCATAGTTCATTATTTGCTGGTCATATTAGTTCTGTTCTCACTCTTATGCTTGCTGTGTCTTTTGTAGATGGCTCGTCTTAGGCACACTGCATGGAAGTCTGTCATCCCCTTCTTACCCTCCCATCTCGCAGAGCATCCGCTTTGCCGTCCTGTGGCCGGTCAGTCCAGCAACTTGTAGAGGCTGCACCACCGTCTGCATGAGGAGCAGGAGCATCGACGACAGGAGCAGCAGGGCTCTTCTTTCTCGCTCCAGCAGGAGATAGAGTCTGTGAGGAGTTGCTCCCCCGTGCTTCCCCTGGAGGCACCCCCTACACCACCACTGAGCGCCCCAGCCCCTGGAGTAGTTGCTGGAGGAGACCTAGATGACGGAGGTGGCGACAGCAGCTCGAGCCACGACACCGACTTTTCTGCTGACCAGGAGCCGGAAGGATGGGTTGCTTGACCCATCACTCGCGACGCTGCTCGCGGGTGTCACTTCCACGATGCGCTCGACACCCTGCTACGTCGGGCACTTGACCGGCATACTTGGTCTATCGAGTATCGTTGTGTGGTCTTCCAGCACAGTTGCGGGGTCTACCCGGACCGCTGGGAGGCGACCTGCTTGGTGTGCCGTCTGGAGAACAGTCTCCAGGGTGCAGAGATCTGCTCAGAGCACTATTCCATCTCTGAGCGGGACTCAGCTGAGGCGGCCATGCAAGATGCCGCACGGCGTGCGCTTTCGCACTACTGCTCAGTTTTCGGTGGGGTAGCCGACGGTCTCAACCTGAAGTATTACCCCCGCCGCCCATCTTGCAGCACAGGAGGCGTGATTGTTTCACCTGTCGGTGAGGACAATCCTAGGTTGAGCAGCATAGTCAACCTAGCCGCCGTGCTAAACACAGAGCTGGACCATGCATTAGACGAGCTGAGTAGGGCTCATGCTGAGATCGCCCAGCTGCGGGCTGAGCGCGCGGAGCGTCGTCACCTGGATAATGGCTCCCTCGCTCCCGTCGGGACTCAGCACCCGTACCGCTCACCTCGGCGTGGACACCAGCCTTATGGAAATCCCGACTGCAAGACCAAGATAGACTTAGAACCATAGATCATCAGTGTTGAGTCTTGTAATAAATGCTTAATATAGAAGTTTTAGTCTTAGTCTTAGTCTTAGCGTTAGTCTCGCTCTTAGTCAGTCTTAGTTAGACAGGGTAGTTTGTTTATCCTATGCATTTATGTTTGTCATGACGAACTATGTTTGATTTGGATCTTTGTATTGACTGTCACCAGAGTGTGGGTATCCCCTGCATTTAGGTTTACCTGTTTTATGTTAATAAAGTTAGTTATCTAGTTGGGAAGCTTTTTATTCCACTTTCCTCTTTATATGAGAAGCTGTGTTGGTCTGTGTTGGAGATCGGTGAAGATGCTCGCCTGTTCAGTGTTGTGGAGAATTCTATACTCTTTTCTTATGCTGCAAGATTTGTCAGATCAGTTCTGATGTGTGGTTGCATTCTGCAGATGTCAGAAAACAGGCGCAGAGGAGGAAGGCGTGCTCAGCAGGAGCAAGCAGCTCAGTAGGATGAGATACCTCAGCAACAGCAACTGCCGCCCCTGCCCCCGATGTCCATCGAGCAGATGTTTCTGATGCAGACTCAGGCAGTTCAAGCCATTGGTCAGACTCTGGCTGCCATTCAGCAGCAGCACCAGCAGCAACAGCCACCACCTCAGCCTCAGATGCCTCAGATGCCCAGGGACAAGCGTGCTGAATTCATGAGAGGTCATCCCTCAACGTTTGCTCATTCTTCTGACCCCATGGATGCCGAAGACTGGCTGCACACTATGGAGTGGGAGTTGCATACTGCTCAGTGTGATGACAGGGAGAAAGTCCTGTATGGTCCTTGTCTATTGAGAGGAGCAGCCCATTATTGGTGGGAATCTTATCTCGCAACTCATGCCAACCCCGACATCATCACCTGGGAAGAGTTTAGAGGTAGCTTTCGTAAGTACCATGTTCCTGCAGGTCTGATGACAGTGAAGAAGGAGGAGTTCCTGGCCCTCAAGCAAGGGTCATTGTCTGTCAGTGAGTACCGGAACAGATTTCTGCAGTTGTCTCGCTATGCTCCTGAAGATGTCAACACCGACGCCAAATGACAGTATCGTTTCCTGAGAGGCTTAGTTGACCCTCTGCAGTATCAACTGATGAACCATACCTTCCCGACGTTCCAGCACCTAATTGATAGAGCAATCATGACAGAGAGGAAGCACAGAGAGATGGAGGATCGCAAGCGCAAGACCAGTGGACCCCAGCCTGGAAGCAGCAATCGCGGTCGTTTCTCAAGCAATCAACCTCAGCAGTTCAGGCAGAACCAGCGTCCACCCCAACAGCAGTAGTTCCAAAGGCAGTATCCTCAGCACCAGTATCAGAATCGCGAGAACAATCAGTTAGGAGGAGGTCAGTTTTAGAGGCAGAATCAACAGGCACCTCGTCTTCCTTCCCCAGCAAACCAGCAAAATAATCAGGCAGCGCTAGCTCAGGTTGGAAACAGAGCATGTTTCCACTGTGGAGAGCAAGGCCATTGGGTGATGCAATGTCCGAAGAAGGCTGCCCAGCAGCAGTCAGGCCCTAATGCCCCAGCAAAGCAGAATGTGTCTCAGCCTGGAGCAGGAAACCACTCTCAGCCACGTTATAACCATGGGAGACTGAACCACTTAGAGGCTAAAGTAGTTCAGGAGACCCCCGGCATGATAGTAGGTATGTTTCCAGTCGACTCCCATATTTCAGAAGTGTTATTTGATACTGGAGCAACGCATTCATTCATTACTGCATCATGGGTAGAAGCACATAATCTTCCAATTACTACCATGTCAACCCCCATTCAAATTGACTCAGCCGGTGGTAGAATTCGAGCTGATAGTATTTGTTTGAATGCAAGTGTGGAAATAAGGGAGATAGCATTTCCCGCTAACCTCATAGTAATGGGTACTCAGGGAATAGATGTCATCCTAGGGATGAATTGGCTAGATAAGTATCAGGCAGTTATCAGTTGTGATAAGAGGACAATCAAGTTGGTGTCTCCACTAGGAGAGGGAGTGGTGACCGAGTTAGTCCCGCCTGTGCCAAAGAAAGGAAGTTGTTATCAGATGGTTGTCGATAGCAGTGAAGCAGACCCAATTGAGGATATCAAGGTTGTGTCCGAGTTCCCAAATGTGTTTCCAAAGGACTTACCAGGTATGCCACCAGAGCGGAAAGTTGAATTTGCCATAGAGCTTCTTCCTAGAACCGCCCCCATCTTTAAGAGAGCTTACAGAATATCCGGACTGGAGTTGGTTGAACTTAAGAAGCAGATTGATGAGTTGTTAGAGAAAGGTTACATCCAGCCAAGCACCTCACCTTGGGTCGCCCCCGTCCTATTTGTGGTGAAGAAAGATGGCACCAAAAGGATGTGTATCGATTATCGAGCTCTGAACGAGGTCACCATCAAGAACAAGTACCCTTTGCCCAGAATAGAAGATCTGTTTGACCAGTTGAGAGGAGCTAGTGTGTTCTCCATGATAGATCTAAGGTCAAGTTATCACCAGCTCAGGATCCGACCTTCAGATATTATGAAGACGGCATTCATTACCAAGTATGGGTTGTATGAGTTCACGGTGATGTCTTTTGGTCTAACAAATGCACCAGCCTTCTTCATGAATCTGATGAACAGTGTATTCATGGACTATCTTGACAAGTTTGTGGTGATATTTATTGATGACATTCTGATATATTCTCAAAGCAAAGAAGAGCATGCAGATCATTTGAGGATGGTATTGCAGAGATTGCGAGAGCACCAGTTGTATGCAAAATTGAGCAAGTGCGAGTTCTGGATCAATGAAGTCCTATTCTTGGGTCACATAATCAACAAAGAAGGATTGGCTGTGGATCCGAAGAAAGTGGCAGACATTCTGAACTAGAAAGCGCCAACGGATGCTCGAGGAATCAAGAGCTTTACTGGAATGGCCGGATATTATCGGCATTCATTGAAGGGTTTTCGAAGATTGCGAAACCAATGACAGCTTTGCTAGGCAACAAGGTCGAGTTCAAGTGGACCTAGAAATGTCAAGAGGCCTTCGAAGCATTAAAAGAGAAGTTGACTACAGCGCCTGTCTTAGTCTTGCCTGATGTGCACAAGCCCTTCTTGGTGTATTGCGATGCTTTTTACACTGGTTTGGGATGTGTGTTGATGCAAGAGGGAAGAGTTGTGCCTTACTCGTCCCGACAGCTGAAGGTTCATGAGAAGAATTACCCAATCCATGACCTAGAGTTGGCAGCAGTGGTTCACGCATTGAAGACATGGAGGCACTATCTGTATGGGCAGAAATGTGATGTTTACACAGACCACAAGAGTCTGAAGTACATATTCACTCAGTCAGAGCTGAATATGAGGCAACAAAGATGGTTAGAGCTGATCAAAGACTATGAATTGGAGATTCATTACCATCCAGGCAAAGCGAACATAGTGGCAGATGCTTTGAGCCGGAAGAGTCAAGCAATCTAATGGTCGCTCGTCCGATGCCTTATGAGTTGGCCAAAGAGTTTGACAGGTTGAGTCTCGGATTTTTAAACAACACGCGAGGAGTCACAATTGAGTTGGAACCTACCCTAGAGCGAGAAATCAAAGAAGCGCAGAAGAATGATGAGAAGATCAGTGAGATCCAGCGACTGATTCTGGAAGGCAAAGGCAAAGATTTTAGAGAAGATGCAGAAGGTGTGATATGGTTCAAAGATCGCTTGTGTGTTCCCAATGTCCAGTCTATTCGGGAGTTGACCCTCAAGGAAACTCATGAGACAGCCTATTCGATTCACCCTGGAAGTGAGAAGATGTATCAGGATCTGAAGAAGAAATTCTAGTGGTACGGAATGAAGAGGGAAATCACAGAGCATGTGGCTATGTGTGATAGTTGTCGGCAGATCAAGGCAGAGCACTAGAGACCAGCTGGATTGTTGCAACCGTTGCAAATTCCTTAGTGGAAGTGGGATGAAATTGGTATGGACTTCATAGTCGGATTGCCTCGCACTCGAGCCAGCTACGATTCCATATGGGTAGTGGTGGACCGCTTGACCAAGTCAGCCACTTCATACTCGTCAAGACCAACTACAGCAGTGCAGTATTGGCAGAGTTGTACATGTCTCGAATCGTTTGTCTTCATGGTGTGCCAAAGAAGATAGTGTCAGACAGAGGAACGCAGTTCACCTCTCATTTCTGGCAGCAGCTGCATGAAGCCTTGGGTTCACGTCTGAATTTCAGTTCAGCTTATCATCTACAGACAGATGGTCAGACCGAAAGGACCAATCAAATCCTTGAAGACATGTTGAGAGCCTGCGCGTTGCAAGATCAGTCCGGATGGGACAAGAGATTACCTTATGCAGAGTTCTCCTATAACAACAGTTACCAGGCCAGCTTGAAGATGTCACCATTTCAGGCGCTTTATGGGAGAAGTTGTAGAACTCTGTTGCAATGGGATTAGCCTGGAGAAAAGCAAGTGTTTGGGCCAGACATTCTGCTTGAAGCCGAAGAGAACATCAAGATGGTTCGAGAGAATCTGAAGATAGCGCAATCAAGGCAGCGAAGCTATGCAAACACAAGAAGAAGAGATCTGAGTTTCGAAGTTGGAGATTTCGTCTATCTGAAAGTGTCACCGATCAGAGGAGTCAGAAGATTCGGAGTCAAAGGCAAGCTAGCACCCCGCGACATTGGTTCGTATCAGATTCTCGCAAGGCGTGGAGAGGTGGCCTATCAGCTCAGTCTGCCAGAGAATTTGTCTGCTGTGCATGATGTCTTTCATGTGTCTCAGTTGAAGAAATGTCTGCGTGTGCCAGAACAGCAGTTGCCAGTGGAAGGTCTTGAAGTCCAGGAGGACTTGACCTACATTGAGAAGCCAACGCAAATCCTTGAGACTGCAGACAGAGTCACCCGAAGGAAGACCATCAGAATGTGCAAAGTCAGATGGAATCATCACTCTGAGGAAGAAGCAACCTGGGAGCGTGAAGATGATCTGATGGCCAAATACCCTGAGCTCTTTGCTAGCCAACCCTGAATCTCGAGGGCGAGATTCTTTTAAGGGGGATAGGTTTGTAACGCCTGAATTTTGGAGTTGAATTTTTTTCTTTTCTTTTCTTCACTCACCAAATTCGGGCGTTACCCTTTCCTTTTTCCTTTTCTCCTCGCTAAGCCTTGATCTTTTCCAAAGTTATAGCGAGATTCGGCTTGAGATCTCGTGTAAAGCAAAACCCTAGAAAATACTTTCTTTTGTTTGTTGCATCATGCCGAATCATGCATTTGTTTTGATTGAGTGAAACTGCGAAAGCATTCATCTAGAAAATAAATTTAAAAAAAAAGAAAAACCTTTTCTTTTCTCCCAGCTCGCCCCCCTTCCCTCCCCCCCCCCCCGCTTTGGGCTCGTGGCGGCCCAGCCGCCCCCTCCCCCGCTCCCCTCGCGCACACCCCGCGTGGCGGTTACGCCGCCGCCGCCTTTCCCCCTACGGGCCCCACCCGTCAGCCCCCCTCCCCAAACCCCTCTCTCCCTCTTCTCCCCCACACGATCCCTCCTCTCCCTCACGCCGCTCCCCTGCCCGACCCCGGCTCGCCCGACACCGCCGCCTGCCGTCCGCCTATGGTGAGCCCCGGCCTCCCTTCCCTCTCCCTCCCTCTCCCTTCCCTGCCCCCTCCTCTTCTTGCTCGGCTCGGCCGCGCCCCTCCCTCGTCCCCACGCCCACTGGCCATGGCGGCTGGCCCTGCGTGCGCTCGCCTCGGCTCGGCGCGCGGCCATGGCAGCCACGGCGCCCGCGCCCGGTCCTGGCTCCCCCTTCCCCATGGCTCGGCTGTGCCCACCCGCGCCCGTCGCGCTCCCCCCCCCCCCCCCCCCGCCCTGTCCCTTGCTCGACGCGGCTTCCCGCCCCGGCGCGCTCGCGCGGCCCGCGGCTTGGCGCAGCGTGGCCGTGGCGCGGCCATGGCACCCGTCCCCGACGCGGCCCCGGCGGCGCTCGTCTAGCCCCGGCCCCCGGCGCGACCTTGGCGGTGCGCGTGAAGCCCCGGCGCGGCCCGTGCAGTGCGCGGTGCCCCCGACGAGCTCGCCTCACCCGCGGCTCGCGGCCGTGGCGCTCGGCCCGGTGTCCTTGGCGCGCCCGCCCCTGCGCGGCTTCGGCTCGCGAGGCCGTGGTGCCCCTGCGTAGCGCGGCGCGTGCGCAGCTCGACCCAGGCATGTGTGCGACGCGTCAGCGTGGCCTTGCGCGTGTGTGCTCGCGTGGTGCATGGTGCTTTGGCGTGGCTCGCCGTGCCCTCGGCGCGACGCGTAGCGCCCTGCCACGTTCGCGACGCGCTTGTCTACCCCCTAGACGTGCCCATCTACCCCCTCCTTCCCCCCCGTGTAATCCATGTGTAGTAATCACATTATTTAATTCAATAAATGGAAACTCAATTTAGAAATCGGTTACGTTAATTAATTCATGTAGTTAATCATCTACCTTATTTAATGTTGATCAACTGAAAATGGTTATGATTCTATTAGTGCATGTGACTAATCCTTGTTATTGGAACTAAGTGGAACTAGAGCACGTAATGGCTAGTTATGCGTCTACCCGTAATCCGCCTCGAGTATAGCTTTAACCACTGCGAGACCTTCCTTCTTCTCTTTCTAGCCATGGCAAATGCAATATCGTATGTCATACTCTATGCATATTTAATCTATCTGTTTTCTTGTATGATGTACTGTTTGTTTCCTAATTCGAATGGATGGATGTATGTATGTTTGCGCTTGCATAGAGAACGATCTGGTTGAGGAGCCCGAAGAACTCGCAAGAGAAACCCCTGAGCAGCAGTCGGTTGGTGGAGGCAAGTGTCCCTTGACCTATCTCTGTCCTATACATTCTTTAATTCACCTCCCGCATTACACATTTATACCTAAGGATTGACTAGCTTTTGTTATCCATGTCCTTATCTACCTATCTGGGTTGGATTATTATTGTTTAGCTTTATGCTATTGCTCAACTCTAATCAATGAACATCATGAGAATTATCAATGATACACTGTTTTCCCCTCCTTTATTATGACGTTATTCTTGTGGCATTCAAGGGGGCTCGAGCGGTTTCTCGAGTGCCTCTCCGAAAGTACCTGTTCGTTGGATGACCGCCCGAGAAAACAGTGCAACCATGAGGGTGGAGTGGGACACCCTTAGCTGAGTAATTAGAGGAACCGGGGTGTAGTTCGCTTAGCCATCGTGCCGTTAATGGGGCTCGGTGTATGCGGCTCGCTCTACCAAGCTTGGGTTCGCCCCCTTGGGTAGGAGTGCGGTGCATTTAGGAAACCTAACGTGCGACTACAGCCTCGGGGAATCTTTGTAAAGGCTACGTAGTGATGCCCTGCTGGGCCACCTAGGCAGTGGTCAATGGGGAGTAGCTCTCTCCGGGCAGAAAGGGAATCACAGCTTGTGGGTAAAGTGCACAACCTCTGCAGAGTGTTTGAAAACTGATATATCAGCCGTGCTCGTGGTTATGAGCGGCCAAGGGAGCTCCATTGATTAGTGGTACTTGATCAGAGATGTTCGGATTGCAGGTGGCAATGAGATTGATGGTTCTTGGTATTGACTCTGGTAATGGTAAGTGGTACTATTTCCGTTTGGAAAGGAGTACGTTTGGGTTAATAATGTGGGTTAAATCTAAAACTTGGCTTTCTCTACTAGTAATAATAATCTGACCAATTAAAAGCAACTGCTTGACTTACCCCACATAAAGCTAGTCCACTACAGCCAAACAGGACACTTACTGAGTATGTTGATGTGTACTCACCCTTGCTCTACACACCAACCCCCCCTTCCCTAGGTTGTCCGCATTGCAACCACTGCTCAAGAGAGGATGAAGCTGTGGAAGGAGACTTCTAGGAGTTCCAAGACTACGACGAGTTCTAGGCGTGAGTTAGCGGCAACCCCCAGTCGGCTGCCTGTGAAGGCCGCATTAATCTATGTTTCGTTTTCGCACTTTGATTTATTGTAAAGACTATGTGGATGTCTTGGACATCATGATGTAATCGACTATTATTTCCCTTTTTAATACTATTTGAGCACTGTGTGATGATGTCCATGTTATGTAACTGCTGTGTACGTGAATTGCTGATCCTGGCACGTACATGGTTCGCATTCGGTTTGCCTTCTAAAAACCGGGTGTGACAAACAGGTGGTTCAGGAGGAGCCACAAGGCGAGGAGTTTGATCTGATCTAGGTGGCGTTTCTCAGTTGACATTGGCGCCAACGACGATCCTTAGTTCGTTTTATATTTATTCTTTTATTTTGTAATAAGACTTCCGCTATGTAATAAATACTCTGATGTTTTGTGACATTTATCTCTATACACTCTGTTATTATATATGTTGTCTTCTTGGCGCATGTATGAGATGCACTTGGCTTTGTTCCTTAAAGCCAGGTGTGACAGAAGTGGTATCAGAGGAAATGTTGACTGTAGAACAAAACCTAGATAGAAATGGACAAACCCTTCCAACTTACCTTGCTCTGATTCATTCTATACTCATCTCATCTTGATCTTGTCTCACCTTTTACTATTCTACTCTGGTTACTCTTATCTTTTCTACTCTAAAACAAGATGGATTTCACACCTTGGAATCCTACAACTATGATCTTTTTAAGAGATAGGGAACCTAAGATAAAATTTAAAACTATTTTCTTTATTTAAAAATGTTGTTTGATTGTGCTGATGATAAATGCCTGATTTGCTTCTTTGATTGATTGATTTATTATAGATGGACACCTTAGCATGTACCACCATAAGGTATTGAGTTAGCTTTGGTAGGTAAAATATTAATCTGCTTAGCTAATAAATCCCCCCAAAGTAAAATGATTCGTAATTACCTGCCTTGTCTACTATTCTCTTACCATATGTATCTAACTCAGATGGTCAATACCAGGCGGGGTGGTGGAATTGATTTGCCTCCTAATCTACACACTCGGTGGATATATAGACAACCCCAGCCACTGCCAACTGAGATGAATCCTCCTAATCCTCCACCAGGCGGAGTTGACCCACTGATTGCAGCTCAGATGAGGATGATGTAACAAATGGCGGACACTATGTCAGATATGCTTGCTCAGATGCAGCAAGAACGCCAGGAGATGCGCCAGGAAAGAGAAGAGATATGCCAGAAGTTGTGCCAGGAGCGAGAGGAGATACGCCAGGAAAGGAGGGCGCAAGCAGCTGCAACAGCAAATGCAACAACAACAGCAATAGCAGCAACAACAACAAGTACCATTGCCTCCACCTCCACCACTAGTTCCACCTCGAGATAAGCATAGGGAGTTCATGAGTCATAAGCCACCTACATTTGCAAGCTCTCCTGACCCACTAGATGTAGATGATTGGCTGAAATCTGTGGAAAAGATGTTGAATATTGCACAATGCACTGACCGGGAGAAGGTTTTATATGCTTCTGGACGTCTGACAGGTCTTGCTGCTGACTGGTGGGATTCATATACTGCTGCCCACGATGCTACTGATACTATTACTTGGGCAGAGTTCAGTACACAGTTCAGGAATTATCATATACCTGCTGGATTGATGAAGATTAAAAAGAAGGAATTTCTATCGCTAAAGCAAGGAAGTATGTCAGTTAGCGAGTACATTTTATTGAAGGACTCAATGGACCTCTACAGTATGATTTGGTGGCACATACATTTCCATCATTTCAGAGGCTACTCGATAAGGCGCTAGCTATTGAACACAAGTTCAGCTGGGAGATTTGAAGAGGAAAGCTATATCTCAAGGGCAAGGAAGCAGCAGTGTCCGTCCTCGCTACAGTTCACCCTAGGGTACACCAGTTCGCACTGGCGGAGGCCAGCACCCAGTTTAGCAATCACCTCTAAGGACTCCACCTCCTCGACAGGCTACCCCCACTGGCACCCCGACGAAGTTTTCAGGGCAGAGTGCAAGCACCACTTGTTTCAAGTGTGGGAAGATTGGTCATTATGCAAATGTCTGCCCATAGAGGATTACTACTACTCCAGTTCAGAATAGGCAGCAAACTCCAGGATCTGGCAAGGGATATTCTATTGCCAAGGTTAATCAAGTCCACATTGATGCTACTCCTGACGGTGCTGACATCGTACTTGGTATGTTTTACGTTAATGCTATTCCTACAACCATATTATTTGATTATGGTGCTACACATTCATTTATGTCTGCTCGATATGCCAACACAAATGAGATACCACTGCTAAATATGAGAAAACCAATGATAGTAATTACACTTAAAGGGCCTATTGAGGCAAATTAAATGACACGTAGATTAACATTAACAATTATGGGGAGAGAATTTCGAGCTACTACTATAATATTAGAGGCAAGCAGTATAGATCTGATCCTTGGTATGTCATGGTTAAGAAAGGCAAAGGCCATTATAACATGTGGTAGAGGTACCGTAGAACTCACTACCACTAAAGGAGAAAGATTTCAAGTTAATATTGCAATAACCACCTGATCCAAACGTGCAATGTTCTTTATACCTGAGGAGTTTGTTGGTGACAACATTCGTGTGGTTAGAGATTTTCCGGATATCTTTCCAGAGGAGTTACCAGGGATGCCACCTGATAGGGAAGTTGAGTTTGTAATTGATCTTTTACCTGGGACTGCCCTATTTCTAAACGGCCATGCAGGATGTCTGTAGAAGAGTTAAAGGAACTGAAGAAGCAGTTAACTGAGTTACAAGAGGCTGGGTACATTCGTCTGAGTTCCTCACCTTGGGGAGCGCCGATTTTGTTTGTACAAAAGAAGGATGGATCACAGCGGATGTGTGTGGATTATAGGTCACTTAATGATGTTACCGTGAAGAACAAGTATCCATTACCCCGTATTGAGGATTCATTTGATCAGATGAGAGGTGCAAGGGTATTCTCGAAGATTGATCTCCGATCGGGTTACCATCAAATGAGGATTAGACCATCGGATATTCCCAAGACGGCTTTCTCGACTCGATATGGATTGTATGAGTTCACTGTTATGTCATTTGGATTAACCAATGCACTAGCTTATTTCATGAATTTGATGAATAAGGTGTTTATGGAGTATTTGGACAGATTCGTCGTGGTATTCATCGATGATATTCTTATCTATTCCAAGAGTGATAGTGAACATGAGGAACATCTGAGGTTGGTGCTACAAAAGCTACGAGATAATCAACTCTATGCCAAGTTTAGCAAGTGTGAGTTTTGGATTGGCGATGTGCCATTTCTTGGTCATATTATTTCTAATGGAGGAATATCAGTGGATCCTGCTAAGGTTAAGGAGATAATGGAGTAGAGAGTACCCACTATAGTTACTGAGATTCAGAGTTTCTTGGGATTAGCAGGATATTATCGGAGATTTATTGAAGGATTTTCTAAGATTGCTAAGCCTATGACTTCGCTTCTGGAGAAAGGAAGAGAATTTAAGTGGGACGAGAAGTGTCAAGACAGCTTTGATCAATTGAAGAAAAGATTGATGTCGCCCCAGTATTGGTTATGCCAGACCTACAGAAAGGATTTGATATCTATTGTGATGCATGTGGCCAAGGCTTGGGATGTGTGCTCATGCAAGAAGGACATGTGATTGCCTACGCGTCTCGTCAGTTACGGAAACATGAACTGAACTACCCCACTCATGACTTGGAATTGGCAGTCGTCGTGCATGCGCTTAATATATGGAGACATTATATCATGGGGACCAAGTGTCAAGTATACACGGATCATAAGAGTTTAAAGTACATATTCACTCAGAAGGATCTCAACCTTAGGCAACGCCGTTGGTTGGAGCTTATTAAGGATTATGATTTGGAGATTCACTATCACCCGGGCAAGGCAAATTTGGTTACAGATGCCTTGAGTCGAAAGGAGCACGTTCATTTAGCTATTGTTGCCCATCTAACCGATGAGCTTGTTGAGGATTTTAGGAGACTTAACTTGGGGATAGTTGCTCACACTGAAGGAGTTACTATTGATGTGGAACCTACTTTGGAGCAAGAAATCCGCAAAGGTCAAATTGGTGATGCTAAAATACAAGAGATTAAGGATGTGATTACTGAGGGTCGAGGTCTGGAATTTAAGGAAGACGAGCAAGGCACCGTATGGTTCAAGGACAGGATATGTGTTCCTGATATTGAAAGCCTTCGTGAGACTATTTTAAAGGAGGCCCATGACTCGGATTATTCTATTCATCCTTGTAGCACCAAGATGTATCAGGATTTGAAGCGAAAGTATTGGTGGTATGGATTTAAGAGAGATGCGGCTGCACATGTGGCTATGTGTGATGTATGTCAAAGAGTTAAGGCTGAACACCAGAGGCCAGCTGGACTACTGCACCCACTGAAGATACCCGAGTGGAAGTGGGAAGAGATTGGTATGGATTTTATTACTGGATTGCCTCGCACCCAGAAAGGATATGATGCTATATGGGTGATTGTGGATAGATTAACTAAAGTGGATCACTTTATTCCTATCAAGACTACTTATAAAGGTTCTCAGCTAGCAGAGTTATATATGGCTCGGATTGTGTGTTTACATGGAGTACCGAAGAAGATCGTGTCTGATCGAGGTTCGCAGTTTACCTCGAGGTTTTGGAGAAGCTTTCATGAGAACATGAATACCAAGTTGAATTTTAGTATAGCTTATCACCCTCAGACTGATGGACAGACTGAAAGGACTAATCAAGTTTTGGAAGATATGTTGAGAGCTTGTTCCCTTCAGCATGGAGGAAGTTGGGATAAGAGTCTACCTTATGCCGAGTTCTCATATAATAATAGTTATCAGGCCAGTTTGAAGATGTCACCTTTTGAAGCTCTATATGGCAGGAAATGCAGGACTCCTTTGTATTGGGATCAAACTAGAGAAAGACAGTTCTTTGGGCCTGAACTGATTCAAGAAGCAGAAGAACAAGTCCGTATAATTCGAGAGAATTTGAGGGTAGCTCAAACCAGACAAAAGAGCTATGCTGATAATAGAAGGAGGCCAATGGAGTTTGAAGAAGGAGATTATGTGTACCTCAAGGTGTCACCACTTCGTGGAATGAGGAGATTCAAAGTTAAGGGCAAATTGTCCCCTCGTTATATTGGACCATTCTTGATCTTTAGGCGAGTTGGGGAGATGGCATACCAACTCGAGTTACATGATAGTCTATCTGATGTGCATAATGTGTTCCACGTGTCCCAACTTAAGAAGTGTCTCTGTGTCCCTGAGGAACAGTTACCAATGGAAGAGCTCAGTGTTCAGGGTGATTTGACTTACACAGAGTATCCTATCAAGATTCTAGACACATTGACTCGAGTTACAAGGAATAAGGTGATAACGATGTGTAAAGTGCAATGGAGTCACCATGGAGAAGATGAAGCAACGTGGGAAAGAGAAGAAGAGCTTCGCATAGATTTTCCCCACCTTTTCCCTAGATCTTCTTAAATCTCGAGGACGAGATTATTTTTAAGGCGGTAGGATTTGTAACACCCAGTTTGTAATATATATAATAAAAGAGGAGAAAAGACATTTCCTATATTTTATGTGTGTGTTGAATCTACTTATCATCACATGTGAACACCATATTCAAACAACAAATAAATAATAAAGATATAAGCCACTAAATCATGCATCATGCTGGAATTTTATTTTGTATGCATTTTGTGACAACATGGAATAATGTGAAGTATACTAAAGTCCAAACTAGAATTTAAGATTCAAAGGGGGTTCAAGAATTTAAAATAAGAGAAAGTGAGAGCACCTAGAGGGGGGTGAATAGGTGATCCTGTGAAACTTGAAAACTTAATGCCACAAAACTTGATTAGGAGTTAGCACAATAATGCCAAGTGGCTAGAGAGGAGTCTCAACAAAACACAATAACCACAAGAGATCAACACAGAGATGGCACATTGGTTTATCCCGTGGTTCGGCCAAGACCAACGCTTGCCTACTCCACGTTGTGGCGTCCCAACGGACGAGGGTTGCAATCAACCCCTCTCAAGCGGTCCAAAGACCCACTTGAATACCACGGTGTTTTGCTTTGCTTTACTATATCCCGCTTGCGAGGAATCTCCACAACTTGGAGTCTCTCGCCCTTACAAAGATGTTCACAAAGAAGCACAAAGTAAGGGAGGGATGAGCAACACACACAAGACACAAAATCAGAGCGACAACACGCACACAAGTCGCAACAAGAGCTCACAACACAACCCGACGAGTTCACAACTCAATTAGAGCTCTAGTTGCTCTCACAAAGAATCAAATGCGCGGAATCGAAGTCTTGGTGCTTATGAATGCTTAGAGAATGCTTGGTGTGCTCCTCCATGCGCCTAGGGGTCCCTTTTATAGCCCCAAGGCAGCTAGGAGCCGTTGAGAGCATTCCAGGAAGGCAATTCTTGCCTTCTGTCGCCTGGCGCACCGGACAGTCCGGTGCACCACCGGACACTGTCCGGTGCGGATTTCTTTCCTTCTTTGGCGAAGCCGACCGTTGGAGATTCAGAGCCGTTGCCGCACCAGACACTGTCCGGTGCACACTAGACACTGTCCGGTGCCCCCTTCTAGCCGTTGGCTCGGCCACGTGTCCCGCGCGGATCGCGCGGCCGACCGTTGGCCTGGCCGACTGTTGGCTCACCGGACAGTCCGGTGCACCACCGGACAGTCTGGTGATTTATAGCCGTACGCCGTTAATCACTTCCCGAGAGCGACGACTTCGCCTGTGAACGGCTCACCGGACAGTCCGGTGCACCACCGGACAGTCCAGTGATTTATAGCCGTACACCGCCGTCGAAGTCCCGAGAGCAGCAAGTTCGCGCGAGCCAGCCTGACGCACCGGACACGGTCCGGTGCACCACTGGACAGTCCGGTGCACCCAGACTGAGCAGACTTTGGCTGAACAAAGCCATCTCTTTCCAAAGTGATTTCTCCTGTTTCCAGCACTTAGTCACAATACATTAGTTCTCAAAACAATGTACTAAGTCTAGAAACATACCTTTAGACTTGATTTGCACTTTGTCCATCACTTGGCATAGATTTTCACTTAAGCACTTGTGTTGGCACTCAATCACCAAAATACTTAGAAATGGACCAACGGCACATTTCCCTTTCAATCTCCCCCTTTTTGGTGATTTATGCCAACACAACAAAAAGCAACTAAAAGAAGTGCAACATCAATACAAATGAGAACTCAAAATTGTTTTGATTCAAAATTGGCATATATGCATCATTCTTTGCCACCACATGGTTTTGTTTTTGCAAATCAACCTCAATCTCCTATCTCTAATTCAAACACAATTGTAGAGACATAAAGAGAGTTGTTCCAAGAGAAATTGATCAAAGATTTCAAAAACTCCCCCTTTTTCCCATAATCAAACATTCTCCCCACAAGAGACCAACTTTTGACAAAGAGGGACAATAGGAGAGTTTTGACAAACCAAAAAGCTCTATTCTACTATTTTCAATATTTCTCAAGTGGTAGCTGATCCATTCATTGCTTTGGCCTTATTTTCTCCCCCTTTGGCATCAAGCACCAAAATGGGATCAATTTTGGCCCTAGAACCCCATTGCCTCACCAAAATCTTCAAATAAGAATACAAAGGCAATAAGAGTACATGAGATGAACTTGGAATAAGTTACCCTCTCATCGGAGTGCAGTGGAAGTCTTTCGTGGTCCAAGTCCACCTTTTCCCTTTCAAACCTCCTTTGAGACTAAATCAAGCAAACTCAAGCACACGGTTAGTCTCAAAGGGTCAAGTTGTAGCACATCTCCCCCTCAATGTGTGCATCACTTGCAAATGGACTTGTGAGGTCCGGGGAGTGTTTGTACAACTTGAGCACCATAAGTAAACAACAAAATGCATAAGGAACATGATCAAAGCATAATACACATGTATTCTACAAATCAATCCAAGTTCCACGAATCTAAGACATTTAGCTCACTACGCAGCCTGCAAAAGGTCTTCTCATCTAAAGGCTTGGTAAAAATATCGGCTAGCTGGTTCTCGGTGCTAATATAGAACACTTTGATATCTCCCTTTTGCTGGTGGTCTCTCAAAAAGTGATGCCGGATGTCAATGTGCTTTGTGCGGCTGTGCTCAACTGGATTGTCCGCTATGCGGATAGCACACTCATAGGAGTGGGACTTTGCTCAGATTGTAGCCAAAGTCCCGGAGGGTTTGCCTCATCCAAAGTAGTTGCGCACAACACTGTCCTGCGGCAACGTACTCGGCCTCAGCGGTGGATAGGGCAACGGAGGTTTGTTTCTTAGAACTCCATGACACCAGGGACCTTCCTAAGAATTGGCACGTCCCCGATGTACTCTTCCTATCGACCTTACATCCAGCATAATCGGAGTCTGAGTATCCAATTAAGTCAAAGGTAGACCCCTTTGGATACCAGATCCCGAAGCAAGGCGTAGCGACTAAATATCTAAGAATTCGCTTTACAGCCACTAAGTGACACTCCCTTGGATCGGATTGAAATCTAGCACACATGCATACACTAAGCATAATATCTGCTCTACTAGCGCATAAATAAAGCAAAGAACCTATCATAGACCGGTATGCTTTTTGATAAACGGACTTACCTCCTTTGTTGAGGTCGACGTGTCCGTCAGTTCCCATTGGTGTCTTTGTAGGCTTGGCGTCCTTCATCCCAAACCGCTTCAGCAAGTCTTGCGTGTACTTCGTTTGGGAGATGAAGTGCCATCCTTGAGTTGCTTCACTTGGAACCCAAGGAAGTAGTTCAACTCGCCCATCATCGACATCTCGAATTTCTGCGTCATCACCCTGCTAAACTCTTCACAAGACTTTTGATTAGTAGAACCAAATATTATGTCATCGACATAAATTTGGCACACAAATAAGTCACCGTCACAAGTCTTAGTGAATAAAGTCGGATCGGCTTTCCCAACCTTGAAAGCATTAGCAATTAAAAAGTCTCTAAGGCATTCATACCATGCTCTTGGGGCTTGCTTAAGTCCATAGAGCACCTTAGAGAACTTACATACGTGGTCGGGGTACCGTTCATCCTCGAAGCCAGGGGGTTGCTCCACGTACACCTCCTCCTTGATTGGCCCGTTGAGGAAAGCGCTCTTCACATCCATTTGGAACAACCTGAAAGAATGGTGAGCGGCATATGCTAGCAAAATACGAATGGACTCTAGCCTAGCCACAGGAGCAAAAGTCTCCTCAAAGTCCAAACCTGCGACTTGGGCATAACCTTTTGCCACAAGTCGAGCCTTGTTCCTTGTCACCACCCCGTGCTCGTCCAGTTTATTGCGGAACACCCACATGGTTCCCACAACGTTTTGCTTGGGACGTGGCACCAGTGTCCAAACTTCATTACGCTTGAAGTTGTTGAGCTCTTCCTGCATGGCCAACACCCAGTCCGGATCTAGCAAGGCCTCTTCTACCCTGAAAGGCTCAATAGAAGAGACAAAGGAGTAATGCTCACAAAAATTAACTAATCTAGAACGAGTAGTTACTCCCTTGCTAATGTCACCCAAAATTTAGTCGACGGGATGATTCTTTTGAATCATCGCTCGAAGTTGGGTTGGAGGTGCCGGTTGTTCTTCTTCCTCCATCACATGATCATCTTGTGCTCCCCCTTGATCACACGCCTCTTCTTGATGAACCTGTTCATCGTCTTGAGTTGGGGGATGCACCATTGTTGAGGAAGACGGTTGATCTTGCTCCTTTTGTTCCTGTGGTCGCACATCTCCAATCGCCATGGTGCGTATTGCGGCCGTCGGAACGTCTTCTTCATCTACATCATCAAGATCAACAACTTGCTCTCTTGGAGAGCCATTAGTCTCATCAAATACAACATCGCTAGAGACTTCAACCAAACCTGATGATTTGTTGAAGACCCTATACGCCTTTGTATTTGAGTCATAACCTAGCAAAAACCCTTCTACAGCTTTGGGAGCAAACTTAGAATTTCTACCTTTCTTCAGTAGAATATAGCATTTGCTCCCAAATACACGAAAGTAAGACACATTGGGTTTGTTACCGGTTAGAAGCTCATACGAAGTCTTCTTGAGGAGGCGGTGAAGGTAGACCCGGTTGATGGCGTGGCAAGCCGTGTTTACGGCTTCCGACCAAAACCGCTCGGGGGTCTTGAACTCTCCAAGCATTGTCCTCGCCATGTCTATGAGCATCCTGTTCTTCCTCTCTACCACACCATTTTGCTGTGGTGTGTAGGGAGCGGAGAACTCGTGCTTGATCCCTTCCTCCTCAAGGTACTCCTCCACTTGAAGGTTCTTGAATTCGGACCCGTTGTCGCTCCTTATCTTCTTCACCTTGAGCTCAAACTCATTTTGAGCTCTCTTTAGGAAGCGCTTGAGGGTCCCTTGGGTTTCAGATTTATCCTGCAAAAAGAATACCCAAGTGAAGCGAGAAAAATCATCAACTATAACAAGACCATACTTACTTCCTCCTATGCTTAGATAGGCGACGGGTCCGAAGAGGTCCATATGAAGCATCTCCAAAGGTCTTGATGTGGTCATCACATTTTTGGTATGATGAGAGCTTCCCACCTGTTTACCTGCTTGACAAGCTGCACAAGGTCTATCTTTTTCGAAATGCACATTAGTTAGACCTATCATGTGTTCTCCCTTTAGAAGCTTGTGAAGGTTCTTCATCCCCACATGTGCTAAACGGCGATGCCACAGCCAGCCCATGCAAGTCTTAGCAATTAAGCATGCATCTAGACTGGCCTCCTCTTTTGCAAAATCAACTAAATAAAGTTTGCCGTCTAGTACACCCTTAAAAGCCAGTGAACCATCACACCTTCTAAAGACAGACACAGCTACATTTGTGAATAAACAATTATATCCCATATTGCATAATTGACTAACGGATAACAAATTATATCCAAGTGAATCAACTAAAAACACATTAGAAATAGAGTACTCGGATGAAATAGCAATCATCCCTAACCCTTTCACCTTGCCTTGGTTCCCATCACCGAATATGATTGAATCTTGGGAATCCTTGTTCTTGACGTAGGAGGTGAACATCTTCTTCTCCCCCGTCATGTGGTTTGTGCATCCGCTGTCGATAATCCAGCTTGAACCCCCGGATGCATAAACCTGCAAGGAAAATTTAGGCTTGGGTTTTAGGTACCCAACTCTTGTTGGGTCCTACAAGGTTAGTCACAATGGTCTTAGGGACCCAAATGCAAGTTTTGTCTCCCTTACATTTGGCCCCTAACTTCCTAGCAGTTACCTTCTTATCCTTTCTACAAATAGCAAAAGAATCATTGCAAGCATAATAAATTGTAGAAGATTCATTCATTACTTTCCTAGGAGCATGAACAATATTTCTTCTAGGCATATGATGAACAACATTTTTCCTAGTCAAATTTCTATCATACATAATAGAAGAACTAGAAGCAATCATGGCATGAGAGTTAAAAACATCATAACTTCTATAAACATTTCTAGAATGTCTCCTGTCATTATACATGAAAGCATGGTTCTTTTTAGCACTACTAGCCATAGGGACCTTCCCTTTCTCCTTTGTGGAGATGGAAGCCTTATGGCTTGTTAAGTTCTTGACTTCCCTCTTGAAGCCAAGACCATCCTTAATTGAGGGGTGTCTACCACTTGTGTAGGCATCCCTTGCAAATTTTAGTTTGTCAAATTCACTCTTGCTAGTCTTAAGTTGGGCATTAAGACTAGCCACTTCATCATTCAATTTAGAGATTGAAACTAGGTGTTCACTACAAGCATCAACATTAAAATCTTTACACCTATTGCAAATTACAACATTTTCTACACAAGATGTTGATTTACTAGCTATTTCTAACTTAGCATTTAAATCATCATTAACACTTTTTAAACTAGAAATTGAGTCATGGCATGCAGACAATTCACAAGAAAGCATTTCATTCCTTTTAATTTATAAAGCAAGAGAATTTTGTGCCTCTACAAATTTATCATGTTCTTCATACAAAAGATCCTCTTGTTTTTCTAAAAGTCTATTCTTTTCATTCAAGGCATCAATCAATTCATTAATCTTATCTATTTTAGTTCTATCCAATCCCTTGAATAAACTAGAGTAATCTATTTCATCATCATCACTAGACTCATCATCACTTGAAGAAGCATAAGTGGTATTGTTTCGAGTACATACCTTCTTCTCCTTCGCCATGAGGCATGTGTGACGCTCGTTGGGGAAGAGGGATGATTTGTCAAAGGCTGAGGCGGCAAGTCCTTCGTCGTCGGATGAAGAGCAATCCGAGTCCCACTCCTTGCCAAGATGTGCCTCGCCCTTAGCCTTCTTGTACTTCTTCTTCTTTTCCCCTTTCTTCTCTTGTTCTTGGTCACTATTATTATCGGGACAATTAGCGATAAAATGACCAATCTTACCGCACTTGAAGCAGGAGCGCTTTCCCTTCGTCTTGTTCTTGGGATGCTCCTTGCGGCCCTTTAGCGCCGTCTTGAAGTGCTTGATGATGAGGGCCATCTCTTCCTCATTTAGTCCCGCCGCCTCAACTTGCGCCACCTTGCTAGGTAGCGCCTCCTTGCTACTCGTTGCCTTGAGAGCAACGGGTTGAGGCTCATGGATTGGACCATTCAACGCGTCGTCCACGTATCTCGCCTCCTTGATCATCATTCTCCCGCTTACAAACTTCCCAAGTACTTCTTCGGGTGACATCTTGGTGTACCTAGGATTTTCACGAATATTGTTCACAAGATGTGGATCGAGGACAGTAAACGACCTTAGCATTAGGCGAACGACGTTGTGGTCCGTCCATCGTGTGCTTCCGTAGCTTCTTATTTTGTTGATGAGGGTCTTGAGCCGGTTGTATGTTTGGGTTGGCTCCTCTCCCCTTATCATTGCAAATCTCCCAAGCTCGCCCTCCACCAACTCCATTTTGGTGAGCATGGTGACGTCGTTCCCCTCATGTGAGATCCTGAGGGTGTCCCAGATCTGCTTGGCATTGTCCAAGTCGCTCACCTTATTGTACTCTTCCCTGCACAAAGATGCTAAAAGGACAGTAGTAGCTTGTGCATTTTTATGGATTTGTTCATTTATAAACATGGTACTATCTGAGCTATCAAATTTCATTCCACTCTCTACAATCTCCCATATGCTTGGATGGAGAGAGAACAAGTGACTACACATTTTGTGACTCCAAAATCCGTAGTCCTCCCCATCAAAGTGTGGAGGTTTGCCATGAGGAATGGAAAGCAAATGTGTATTTGAACTATGTGGAATACGAGAATAATCGAAAGAGAAGTTTGAATTAACCGTCTTCCTTTTCTCGTAGTCGTTGTCGTCGTCCTTTTGGGAAGAAGAGGACTCGTCGCTGTCGTCGTAGTAGACAATCTCCTTGATGCGCCTCGTCTTCTTCTTCTTCCCATCTTTTCGTTTGTGGCCCGAGCCCGAGTCGGTAGGCTTGTCATCTTTCGGCTCGTTGACGAAAGACTCCTTCTCCTTATCATTGATCACAATCCCCTTGCCCTTAGGATCCATCTCTTCGGGCGATTAGTCCCTTTCTTGAAGAGAACGGCTCCGATACCAATTGAGAGCACCTAGAGGGGGGTGAATAGGTGATCCTGTGAAACTTGAAAACTTAATGCCACAAAACTTGATTAGGAATTAGCACAATAATGCCAAGTGGCTAGAGAGGAGTCTCAACAAAACACAATAACCACAAGAGATCAACACAAAGATGGTACAGTGGTTTATCCCGTGGTTCGGCCAAGACCAACGCTTGCTTACTCCATGTTGTGGCGTCCCAACGGACGAGGGTTGCAATCAACCCCCTCTCAAGCGGTCCAAAGACCCACTTGAATACCACGGTGTTTTGCTTTGCTTTACTATATCCCGCTTGCGAGGAATCTCCACAACTTGGAGTCTCTCGCCCTTACAAAGATGTTCACAAATAAGCACGGAGTAAGGGAGGGATGAGCAACACACACAAGACACAAAATCAGAGCGACAACACGCACACAAGTCGCAACAAGAGCTCACAACACAACCCGACGAGTTCACAACTCAATTAGAGCTCTAGTTGCTCTCACAAAGAATCAAATGCGTGGAATCGAAGTCTTGGTGCTTATGAATGCTTAGAGAATGCTTGGTGTGCTCCTCCATGCGCCTAGGGATCCCTTTTATAGCCCCAAGGCAGCTAGGAGCCGTTGAGAGCATTCCAGGAAGGCAATTCTTGCCTTCTGTCGCCTGGTGCACTGGACAGTCCGGTGCACCACCGGACACTGTCCGGTGCGGATTTCTTTCCTTCTTTGGCGAAGCCGACCGTTGGAGATTCAGAGCCGTTGCCGCACCGGACACTGTCCGGTGCACACCGGACAGTCCGGTGCCCCTTCTAGCCGTTGGCTCGGCCACGTGTCCCGCGCGGATCGCACGGCCGACCGTTGGCCCGGCCGACTGTTGGCTCACCGGACAGTCCGATGCACCACCGGACAGTCCGGTGATTTATAGCCGTACGCCGTTAATCACTTCCCGAGAACGATGACTTTGCCTGTTAACGGCTCACCGGACAGTCCGGTGATTTATAGCCGTACACCGCCATCGAAGTCCCGAGAGCAGCAAGTTCGCGTGAGCCAGCCTGGCGCACCGGACACGGTCCGGTGCACCACCGGACAGTCCGGTGCACCTAGACTGAGCAGACTTTGGCTGAACAAAGCCATCTCTTTCCAAAGTGATTTCTCCTGTTTCCAGCACTTAGACACAATACATTAGTTCTCAAAACAATGTACTAAGTCTAGAAACATACCTTTAGACTTGATTTGCACTTTGTCCATCACTTGGCATAGATTTTCACTTAAGCACTTGTGTTGGCACTCAATCACCAAAATACTTAGAAATGGCCCAAGGGCACATTTCCCTTTCAGAAAGAAAGAGAGAAAGGATATAAAAATATAAATAATCTCCAAATTTGAAACTTTTTATGGGCCATGTAATCTAAGGATAAAGTTGTCACAAGTTTGAATTTAAATAATGATTTAAATTTGAATGTGTGAAATAATGGAGAAAAAAAAGAAAATAAAAGAATAAAAGAAAAAGAATACTATACCTGGATGGGCCACGGACCTGATTTCGGCCCATCAGAACACTCACCCGTGCGACCCAGCTGCAAGATCCCCACGCGCTGACGCCACGGCCCGCTTTTCAGTGTACACGATAAACAGTTGTGCTCTCCTGTCTGGCTGTCATGTGGAGCCCATTCGTCTACAGCTTCTTCACGTGCGCGCCACTCGCTCTGACCGTGCGGGCCCGCTGCTCAGATCCACCCGAACCCGCGTGATCTTCGTCCCCAACGGACTTACTGCGGAGCTCGGAGAGCGGACCGGAATCCTCGCCAATGCTCCGGGAATGTCGCCTCGGACGCACCTCTCGGCTGCATAAATTCCTCCCACTCGGCCGACCTCCCCTTTCTCCTTGACGTAGCTAAAACACTCCCTCTCGTAACCGAGCTGGCCCGCCGTGAATTATTGGTCGAGCAATCGGGTGGCGGCGCAACCGTCAAGTCGCAAGGATTGCCGTCGGCTGGGGTCTTGCGCCATGTGGTGGGGTTCGTCGTCGACCTCGGGGGGCGATTCAAGGCGCGGACACTCGAGGCGTGCCCACGGGGCAATGGAATTTCCCTCGCCGGGGACGCGGACTGCCGCTACTCCGTCGTGGTGTGTAATCAGGGCCAACGCCGTCCTAACTCAAGGTACGGTGACCACCAGCGATCCCACCTTCCTTCCACCTTCGTGTAGTTTCGACTAATCGGAGTATCATGCGTGGGATAGACCTTTAGCAACGCGCCGGCGAGATCCCTGTCGTAGGCGCTAGCGCTCTAGGCAGCCCCGGGCGCGAGGTAGGTGAGGCTTGCCAAGCCGTGCGATTAGATGTGTGTAGCTAAGATCTGGCGACCGCATCGACCGTTAGATCCTCATCCTGCGCACGTGATTGCGTACCGGTTCGTCGCCGGCTAGATTTAATCTGGACGCTCCGTTAGGATCAGACGGCCGAGATTAATCCACACTTGTTTGCTCTGGCGTAATTGCATAAGAGTCCATCCTTGGGAAATGGGGAAATCAACCCGCAGTACTGCAAATAGTGTTTTGAGTCTTGAAATAACTTGCACCGTAGCCCCTGACTTCCCTGGTAATTGAGGCCTAGTCCAGAGTAATGTAAAACCCGAGAAATTGAATTATAAAAGGATTTTTAATGTGAAAATAAATGCTAGGAGTATTTAATTCATAGAAAATTCATATGAACTCTAAATCACTTCATTCCAGTTCCTAAAATTTTGTAATTTTATTCTCAATCACTTAGAGCCTCTGTTTTATCATGAAAACAATAAGAAATTTAATCTCTCACTTAATCCTATTTTAAGCACATAAAACCTTTGAAAATTCATAACTTAAAATCTATAACTCCAAAAATTATGATTTCTGTTCCTAGGATTTTATTTTAATATGTAGATTATTACTGTGTATTTTGTTCACATGTTTGGTGTGATGTTAATTTTCTCTATATACTGTGTTTGCTTGTATTGTGCTGAGTAGAAGAGCCCGTGCCTGAGGATCCTGGTGAGCGGCAGATAGAAGTAGCTGAGCAGGAGATCATTGAAGGCAAGTTGTGCCCTTGACCACTTTTTACCCAATAATGTTCTTTAATACCATTTATTCATGCATAGGTTAATTTTGATGGGGCCCGATAGGTCACCCTAGATTGTTTATCTCATTACCTTGTTTACCCCTGAACCACTTGGGTAGTTTGCTATTGCTTTATATGGTTTTGGGATAATCATTTATTATATCTATGTTCCAATTTTTTTGTTATTTTATTTATGTTCATGTCAAGATCATTAATGTTAATTGGAACTTAGAGCTTAACTTGAGAAACACGTGCCACCACAAGGGTTTAATGGGACGCCCTTGGCTGACTAATTAGGAAAGCTAGTGGAAGACTACCTTACCCGAAAGGGGCAAGGGCAGTAGGGGAGTTGCATGCAAGGAGGTTCTCGGGTTAATTTAGCTGCGATGGTGGTCAGACGGGGGATTCTTGCAAGTGCTCTTCCCATAAATTGTAGCGAGTTTTCGGAAGCTGTTGGAACTTTGTAAAGGCCTCGTAGTGTTGCCCTGCCTCGCCTCCTAGGTAGAGGTGTATGGATGTCGCGATCCCTTGGCAGATGGGTAACATGACTTGTGGGTAAAGGGTACAACCTCTGCAGAGTGTAAAACTGGTATACTAGCCGAGCTCACGGTCATGAGCAGCTCAGGACTCTTTGATGATTAAATTATGGAACTTAAATTTAATTTTGTCATTTGCATTGCATGGGTTTATTATTAATTTTGTTCTACTACTTTACATAAGATTTGGTATTTACTTACACTTCGTAACTGCTAATAAAATTTTGACCAACTACTTAAAAGCAATGCTCAGCTTTAACCCCTGTCATTGGTTAGCCTTACACATAACATGAACTCCCACCTTTGTGAGTTCATGTCCACTGGTTCCCCACAACTTGTTGAGCTATGATCATGTGTGAGCTCACCCTTGCTGTCTCACACCCCCCCCACAGGAGAAGAATAGGTGGTTCAGGAGGAGCCACAAGGCGAGGAGTTTGATCTGATCTAGGTGGCGTTTCTCAGTTGACATTGGCGCCAACGACGATCCTTAGTTCGTTTTATATTTATTCTTTTATTTTGTAATAAGACTTCCGCTATGTAATAAATACTCTAATGTTTTGTGACATTTATCTCTATACACTCTGTTATTATATATGTTGTCTTCTTGGCGCATGTATGAGATGCACCTGGCTTTGTTCCTTAAAGCCGGTTGTAGACCAAGTAGGGTATAAGAAAAATATGGTATTTATTGTTTGACTGGTTTAGTGTGTAAAATTAAATTAAATTGATTTCCACACCATTTCTTGTTATTTTTATACAGTGAAAGGCATAGGTCCAACACCTTTGAAATTTATGTGGTAAAGAATGATTGTGAATTATTATCTGTTAGAATTTTCGTAATGAATTTTGAAGTGATCAAATGGTAGTTTCAATACAAGTCCAACTAAATCGTATACCAAAATTTCATGTATTAGGAGAAATTCTAGTTCAATAATAAGTTACTTAGAAATAATTTAGGGGGTTAATTCTACGTAATTGATTAGAGTTAAACAAGTCCTTTTTGCTAGAAAGTAACTAACCTCTAAGAGATAAGGAAGCTTAATGAAGAATATAGCTTAGTTTGTCTAAACCCATAGGTGTAAGGTAATTCTAAATGCTTTATAACTTAACCTATGTGAAAGTAATGTAGAGTCCGTAAACGAGAGTCGGGACCAACCAAGAAAAGACAGACTACATGTTCTTGGACGATGTAGACTTGTAGAAGCTCGTGTGTAATAGATCGATTTTGACATACTTGTACATTACATGCATCCATATGCATCATACATCTCTCGCATAAAGCATAATGTATCCTCGTACTGCATCCATGCATCATACATGATTGCAGGAGGAAATACCAGCAGGGATTGTCAAGGAGCTGACAGGAATTCTCGTGGAAGAGGGTGAACCCGAAGCTGAAGATCAGTAGTGTCCTAATCACCGCCCTAATTCCTTCGAGAAAGGCGAGCCCCCACATCTAACATTCTATATTGCAATATTTTAATTTATTCACTGCATACCTATATGTTGCATTAGGTATAGGAGTTGATTGAAACCAATTGTTGCATACACCCTTGATCTATTGGTTATCTTGTCCTGGCCACCTATTTAAATTAAGCACGTTTAAATGCTTAGGCCTGCTTAGAAGGTAGAAGTCGGGTGTTTTCCTGTCACCTGTTAGATTTAGGTGATTTATTATGCTTGAACGGAAGAAGTTTATGGGTGTATCCATGTGGAAAATAAAGGTTTAAGATGAGACCGAGCAGACTCTTATGGGTGCCATGTAGGCCATAGTGAACCCGCCTGTGTCGATTAAGGGCCGTACCATTGTGGTCCCTCAAGTCATGTAGAATTTATGCCTATTCACTTAGCTGGCCAGATAACTCGTTCCGATCGTGAAGCCAGAACACCATTCCAGCTAGATTCGACCTTGCGGTACACCTACTAGTGTGATTGAGGAGTGACGCAGACACGACGAGATGACCCATGGTGGATGGTGCGCCCTAACCCTCTGGTAGTCGAGCGATCCCTGGGTATGGTGGCCCCTATGGAATCCGAGTTGTGTAGCAAGACTGCTACTGAAATGTATGCAGTGGTGATTGTATCTCATGAAGTACTGTGGGTATGATTTGTGATAGGAGTACCCACCAGCTGGTTAGGAAACGATTCGAATCGCCATCGCTCCTGGATAGCGAGCACTTGACTTGAGCTATCTCATCGTAATAAGAACTACATTATAAGATTTGTTGTATGGATAAGAAACGCTGTTAATTCCAATTATGCATAAGGGATAGGATAGCTTGATGTGATGACTTGATTCAACACTCTCAATTTGGTTATTCTCTAAATGGGTAATTAGATATACTTCAAGTGCGGTTTGGATCACTTAGAAAATCAGATGCAAAACTTAGTTCGCAGCAAAGTAGGTATTAATCCAGACCTGCTAAAATGGAGTAATTAATTGGTAAATTTCCCCTCAAGTTATTAAGAACTTATGTAACTTCTGTTACTCTTGAAAGCAAAGAGCCAACTCAGATATAGCCTTGCATACTCCTTGGAGTCTTTCACTTTCTTATTTTCTGGTTTTGGACGGGTCAGTCTAGCTGAGTACATTTCAGTACTCAGGGTGCTATTCCTAATGATTTGTTACAGATGGTTAGATGTACTACAGGCACTGCGAGCACTACTTATACCCGGCTACAGGAGATGACTAAGCCTAGGGCAGGCTTTTCCGATTCTCGTCTCATGCTTTTGGTGGGTTGACATCCTAATGTTGGCACAGTATCTTCAAATCCCATAGGTGTTGTGGTTACTAGTTAAATAAATGCTTCCGCAAAAACTTGTCACTTTGGTGAATGCTACTTGGAGTTATTTGGGGCCTGCGTGCCTCCTTAGTTGTAATAACTCTATATACTCTGATCTATGTTAAAAACTCTATGGAATGTTGTAACACTTGATGCAGCGATTGCCAGTTCATTACGATCTTGGTTGCGAAGGAAAAGTTGTGAAATCCTTCATGATTTTACTACACCCTAGGTTTATATGGGCTCAAGTGTGAGGTAATCACTGCAGGGCAAGTGGTTTGCATACTTGATCTCTTATAAATCTGGTTGATTCGCCGCAACAGTGATCATTCAATAGAGCCCCAATGCATAAAGGCCTTTTAGGATTGCATCTTTCTCGGCCATGACCATTTGATCAATGGATCAAAAGGAGTAGAATGGAGGTGCCCCCAGCCTGAATTGACAAAGGGAGTACGCATGTACCATGGGTTCATTGTTGTATCATTCCATATTTGAACAGGACAACACATCGATGATGAGTAGGTGGGTGGAAAGCATCTTGGTAGGATAGGATGAATAGGCGATGCTTGTTGTGTCGTCTTTCGGGCCGTTTTACTCGGCCATTTTGTTTTAGTGGGTGACCAGGGTTTCTTTGTTGGCCGATCGCATGGAACGGCCTTCTTGCCAGCATAATTGGCTAGCAATTGATCGAAAGTAGGGCTAGCTTTTACCAGCCGACCATGTGCGTCATGTTGGCTTTGCCCTTGCATCTCTTTCCTTGCTTCGTGTGGATGCTAACGCCTCTGGCCATGGGCGGACTGTGTGGCTGAGTCAGCCGAACCGTCTATCTGAGTACCAGACCGTCCGCACGTAGGTGTCGGACCGTCCGTGATGCTTGGGTTAGGTTGCCGTGCTTGGCTCCTCAATTGAGTTTGCCCCCCAGCGCCTCCAGACTTGTTAGTCTTCTTATGCAGAGCCTTCTGAGCAATCTCTTCTTCTGATATATTTGATGTGCGAGGATCGCTAATGATGATGTTTTCACCTTTGCCTTTATCGGCCACTTCGGGCCAAACCAAGACCTCTTTGCATGTGGGTTCTATGGTATTGATAGAAAATGGCTGCGTATCCACTTGCATCTCCTGAAAAGCCAACCGGGCCTCATTTATGGCCGATTGTATCTGTCGACGAAAAACATTACAATCATTAGTGGCATGGGAAAAAGAATTATGCCACTTACAATAAGCACGTCTCTTTAATTCATCCATAGGAGGAATAGTATGAGTTAATTTAAAGGTGCCATTTTTTAGTAGTTTGTCAAATATCCTATCGCATTTGGTAACAAAGGTAAATTTAATCTCTTCTTGCCAATTCTTTTGAACTGGCTGTAAGGAAGAACATGCAAAAGATTTGGCCTTTGTTGGCCAAACAAACTCAGAGGTATATACATATGCGGATTCATCATCTAAATTATCACACTCTACAAGATGTATAATACGGGTGGCTGATTTTGATGTCTCTTTAAATTAGCTTTCACAGGCTAAAGCCCACTGATGTAGCTGAGCTATTGAAAAGAACTGGGTCACATCTAATTTGTCTCTTAACTAGGATAGCAACCCATTAAAAGCCAGCTCTGCTAGCTCTTTGTTTGCGACATGGATCCGAAAGCATCGTTTCTAGTGTCCTGGAACCTTTGGATATAATCATTAACCGATTCTCGCGTCCCTGTCAGACTGAATCTAAATCAGCTAGCCCTAATTCATATTCCCTGGAAAAGAGATGTTTATGAAATTTACTCTCTAAATCATTCCAGGAATTAATGGAATTAGGAGGCAGGGCGGCATACCATGAAAAAGCGGTACCGGTAAGGGATAAAGAAAATAACTGAACATGAAATGCTTCCCCATCGGCCAATTCGCCTAGGTGTGCTAGGAACTGGCGTACATGTTCGTGTGTGCTTCTCCCATTTTCACCAGAAAACTTAGAAAACTCTGGTATCCTTGCCCCTTGTGGATATGGGACAGTGTCAAACCGGTGATCATATGACTTCTGATATGATTGCCCCACTCTAGCTACACTAACTCTGAGCCTATCTCGAAATAGTTCAGCCATCTCTTCCCTATTTTTCTCCATTGCGCCCGGTGGCAGACCATCGGACCCTAGGCTATGGGGCTCATTCGGCCTGGCATTGTTATGCCGACCTTCTTACCATGACCGATCGATAATGTTGATCGGCCTGTCATCGTATGGCGTGCTATGGTTTAAATATGTAGGGGGCGGAACGTACTGCTGCTATGGTGTGTAATAATTTGGTGCATAGTGTGCGACAGTAGGTTCTGCGTGTGCGTATCCAGTCTGTCCGGTGGTACATCCAAACTGGCCGATTGTGTTCGCTATTATTGGGGCGCCACGTGATAGCCTTGGTGTGGTCTTGGACTGTCCAATAGGGAAAGTCGGATGGTCTGTGTAAGGGCTGGACTATCTGGGCAAAAGCTCAGACGGTCCGACCGTGTCTAGGGGCGCCGATCTGCCAAGCAGGGATGGTAGTGGTGGTATTTGCCTTGGATATGAGTTCATCGGCATACCATATAATGGCTGGGGCTGCGAATCCCAATTTGTCGCTGATGTATTAGACATAGACATCTTGTTACTAGTTTCATATGATGGAGGAGCAACAGATTTCTCCAACGTACGTGTTAATTTTCTAATTGATTCTTCTAACCCTCCAATCTGTTGTTTCATTTGATTCTGCTGATGATCTACATACTGTTTAATAAATTGGATGTCGTCAGGTTTACTTACGTTGGGGACTTGAAGCGAAGATAGAAGAGACGTGACGTCAGTCTCTCCATGTTTGACAACTTTCTAGTGGCAATCAACCGTGTATTGTGACAAAATTTCTACTTTGCTTGACGCATGTAGTCCTCATATTGCTGTTGCTTATGGGCCGTTAGACTTTCAACAGCCGGCTTTAGGATATTGTCCAGGGAGATATCGGTGTGATCTTTATAACCGACCATTTGAGGGCCTGATTTTTAGTAGATCTAGACACCTTTCCCCAGTAGAGTCACCAAAAAGTGTGTTGGTGCCGATCCAGACCCCAAACACTAGAAAGGATCACCTGGCAGTGCTCTCTGCGGAGTCGTGGATGGTCCGCGGCACAGGGCCGGACGGTCCACGACCTGGCGCAGGAGCGACTCCTCCTCTGCGTACGTCTGAACGGTCCGCACCCATGGTTCGGACGGTCTGTGATGGCGCAAAGGGTCTTCTTCTTTGCAGCAGACCTATATCTCACCTCTTGAGAGCGACCCCATCGGGGAGGAGAGATTGTAGGGTGTGTCTTGGCATCGGCAGGCCACCCAAGACATCTCTAGTCGACGTAGAGCCAAAGAGAGGTGAAGATTTGAGGTAGAGGGAGGCTAAACTAGGGCTAAACTAGAACTACTCCTAATGCATAAGGTAAAAACGAGAATTAGACTTGATTTGATCTATTGTGGGGGCTCAATAGGTCGTAGCCCTTCATCTATATAAAGGGGAGGTCCGGATCCGATACAAGTCATTTTCCAAGCTAATCCTGCGGTTTTAGCTAACAAATCCCACGATAAACTCGGAACCCTAACTGATTCTGCGCACGCGCGGACCGTTCGCGCCACCGCCGCGGACCCTCTGGACCGCGGACCGTCCGGCCTCAAGGCTAGACCGTCCGCGAGGATGTTTTCTGTGCTCAATAGTAGTGTCGTCGAGACTATTTATATGTGGTAGGATGGGCTTTGAATCTTTGATCCCCTCAATAAATTTTCAAAGTAGCTATGTTAACTTACATGGTGTAACACCACAAATTTCAATTTAAAAGTTAAATAGATTTTTATTTTATTTTAGTGAATTATCCTTTTTGTATACATTTAAAACTAAAATAAATAAATGGTAAATAAAAATATTTTTGTATGGCATGTTGGATTTTTTATTGTTGCATTTAAATGGAGTTTGAAATTTAAATTTTGTTTAAATTTGATTTGAAATAGGAAAAAAAGAAAACTAAAAATAATAAAATAAAGAAAATAGTGTAGAGCGTAGAAGCCCTTACATAATCGTAAAAATGTCATAAGACTATGCTATAAAATTTCTTAGTGTATAAGTTGTGATCTATCTTAGCGTATAAGTTATAAAATTTCTTAGTGTATAATGGTCATTAGACTATTTTATTTATTGACTATGCTGTAAAATTTCTATTTACTTAGTGTATAAGTTGTGATCTATCTGAAGAATGGCACTCTATTTCCCGGAATCACAAGACTTTAACTATAGGTAGGTGTTGGCATCGATCTGGCACCAAACACTAGGATGAATCACCTGATGGTGCTCTCTGCGAGAGCGTGGACGGTCCACGAGCTCCTTCCTTGCGTGCTTTCGGATGATTCGTGCCTGGAGGCCGGACGGTCCATCTGTCATAGAATATGTGTCTCAATTCAAATTTACTATTTCTATCTATTCAAAATATATCTTAAGATTCTTATGATATAGTTAAGTATATCTATTTTAAGGAATATTGACTATTGTATTTTTTTAGTTTACAAAATAAAGATTTTTTATAGATATAGAATAAAAATGTATTCTATAAAATAAATGAATGGAATTGATAATAAGAAAATTGCAAAAAAGGGGGACTCAAAAGGGGAACTCATTAAAATAAAATATTTTATTATTCTTTTCCCATTCTCATCGCCTTTCTATCCTTCTAATTGAACGTGAAATTGGATTCAAAATAAAGCTATTGTGAAATAAAAGAAATACCTCTTTCAGAATACCCTTTAATTTAAAAAGTAGAAGTGGAATAAAATACCCAGTTATCGGGGGCAGTAATAAGGGACACCTTGATTATCCCCTAACAAACGCACTCAGAGAAATAATGACAAACTCCCGAATGATGACAGTAGAGCCACCAATAACAAAACCGAGATGTCCCCCAAGGGTCTCCCACCTCGAGCAGGGCCCCACCTCACCCGAGGACGACACCATTCGCTCCGCCTCGCCCGAAGCCGCCTCAGCTCAGTTAGTCTCACCTGAGCCGGCCTCAAGCGAATAGGCACTACTACAGCATACCTCTGCACAGGCGGTTTGGTTCGCCACTACACAGGCGGTTCCAGGAACCGCTTGTGGTGCACCGCCTATGATGTAAAACAACATCACAGGCGGTCAATCAAAAACCGCCTGTGAAAAACATAGATTACAGGCGGTCCAGTTCAAAGGAACCGCCTGTGATAGACACACATCACAGGCGGTTTCTTATCCTAGCCGCCTGTGATAGACACACATCACAGGCGGTTTTTTATATAAGTCAAACTGCATACAATATAAATCACAGACGGTTTTCATTATACAGATTCATATATACAAAATTTTCAAACACAGAATATACACAGATTTCATACACAGATTCACACAGATTGCATACACAGATTTCATACACATATTACAAGTTCCATAACAGGTATAATACACAGATTCATCCACATATCAAGTTCCATCATCATACACAGATTTATACACATATCAAGTTCCATATACAACTAAACATCTCAAAGTTCCATAGACAACTAAACATCTAAAGTTCCTAACTAAAGACCTAAACACTGTATGATATTGTGTACAAACTTAGTTCTGAGAATTTTTGCAAATTTCCATTTGTATTGTAGAATAGCCCTTGTTGATGAAGAACTTCACGGCGCATAAAGTAAAGCAAGTCTCTTACAACCTTAGCAACGCCGACGGAAACCATATCTCTTTCTAACCATTCAGCATTGATCTTGGATTTAGGAACCTGCAATGAAAGCAAAAAGCAAGCAGTGCTAAGAGTAATGTGATGAGCAACAATATAACATAAAAATTGCAACATAGACAATGATAGCGAACTTACATCCTCACGATTGACCATGTAATGGAAGGTGACACGACACCATTCGCATACATAATAACCGCACAGGACAGTACCCGGAGGTTGTTTGTCACCATATGGAAATAATGATATTGACAAATTAGGTTTGTCCTCTGGATGTTCGCCGCCAAGATCTTTCCAATAAAAACGGTATGCACTGCATATAAGAATAGCATTGTGAGATTAAGAATACATTTGTTAAGTTGTAATAAGTACAAGTGTGCAATAATAATCATACTTCTCTAAAATCTTCAAGAAGTCATTATACGTAGCCTTTTCCATTCTCAGTGAGTCGAAGACCACGACTTTACCATCCTTTGGAAAGATCATGATACAAATGTAGTGGTCACTATATAGACATAGACGAAAACACATGTTAAGATCACGATTGCCATAATTTATAGTTCAAAATTAAACCATGTCGATAACTTACTTAAAGTGGTGCGGAGCTATTATTAAGTCCTTGCCATGTTGTACATGATTATACATGGCTCGTCCAATGTATGCCGCCATTACCTTCATTTTGTTTCTCTGCTTCTGTTTGACGGCTTTCTCAAATTCAGCATCGTCCAAGTCTTTGTATTCTTCTCCATGCCTCCGAGCAACTACTTTGTAGCGAGCTTGGGATATCATCAACGGGTCAAGAAACCCTGTCTTAAGTTGTTTCTTCTTATCATCCATGTATTGCATCCTACGTGTAATAGTGTTAATCGTTAGACTCTCGTTTATGTGTGTGTGTACAAAACTAACAAATATGAAAGTTTAGAGGTACTTACAAGCAAAAGAGGGTTAAGTAGTTGGTTTCCATCCTTTGTCGGTGGTACAACGACCAGAGATCATCAAAGAATAAATGCCACACAGGATCTATATGATCATTGCTCCAAAATGCATCTTCTGGCACAACAAATGTGAAGTCCTCGAGTTTGTATTTGTTGCTAGCCACCATGTACCACTCATGCATTCTAATCTCCGGAGTCGACAACTTAGAAAGTTGCAACGTCGTCAAGAACGGCCTCCCATTCACAAATTTTGGAGGAACATCCTCCTTCTTGTATACCGAGATATTGGTTTTAAGACGTAATGATTCTCGAGTATGAATCATTCCATCTTCTTCCCATACTTCGAAATTGTCTATTTGGGACCGTGTGCCTACTCCATGAGATGCTGATTCCGCTTTTGATTGATTTGTCATAACTCTCTGCAATTTATGCAGGTAGCGTGCCACTGATTCTAACGGTTTCTTGACATCGTCAGTGGCGATTCGCTTATGAATTTTCTTTGAAATAGTTGGCCCTTCAACATTGGTGCCAACCTTTGGTTCCTTTTTGATGTTGACGTCGACATTATGAGGAACAATTTTGTCTACGTCCCCCTCGTCGAGTTCCTTCGCAAGAGGCGATATGATTGTTTCAACGATTTTTTTGGAGGTCGGTGTCATATTTTCCTGCACCATGGGGTGTGGAATGATCGAACTATCTTTTTGTTGCATTGGTGTTGAATTCGGCTCATCACCCAACTTGATGTCGCGTCGATGCCAAAGGACCAACTCGTTCATTGCCTCCTGCAAAGTTATGATCCCCTCAACTGGAAAATCTATCTCCCAATCTTCACAACCACTGTCTATGATTTCTAGAACTTGGACCACAGCATAGTGTGGCGGGACAGGATTATCCTTGTAGTTAACAAGTCCTGGTTTTACCAAACCAGTAGCAGCTTGCTTTGTTTTTGTCCTAGATCGATTGATTGGAATATGAAGAAAGCAAGGCTTGTCCTCAACAATATCGTCTACAGGGTACTTGGTCAAGTCTTGCACAGATCCTATGCTGCTAGGGACTATAGGTGGACTCATGTGGCTTGGCTTGAGTTCAAATGGTATACATTCTGTTTTCTTCATTTTGTTCATCACATCATTAATAGCCTTTTGTACCCTTTCATCAAAGTCTCTTCAAGGGTCCTTTTCGACTTCTCGTGTTTCCTATATGACGATGCATACTCTGGAAACGCCTCTCTCCAGGAAATCTTAGAAGAGATTCCCTGAGCCCGTCCAGTGTGTTCAGGATTGCCTAGTGCTGCAGTTAGTATGTCATTCTCCCTCCGAGGCTTAAATTCTCCTTTTTTTCTCTTATCTGCATATTCTTGAATTTTTGTCGAAACTTCGCCTACCAATTCTGGATGCAAAAGTTTGCCGTCCTCACTCAAACCTGCCCGACCTAAGATCCAACGAATAGCTCGCTCATCGATATCTTTTAATACTGGGTCCAAAGTGCCGTTAGCTATAGCTTCCTCGATTATCCTATTCCACTTCACAACTTTATGGAGATATCCGGTTGACCCCAGGCGATGGGGGTGTTTGTTCATCTTCGCTCTCTGAGAATTAGTTTCGCCCAGTTCTTTGGCCTTCAGTTCAGTCTTCTGACGAACAAATTCCTCCCACTGAGCTTGAGTGATTTTCCCCATTTTCTTGGGCGGAGGAACCTTATTCTTCTTAACAAATTCCCTATTCATCTTGGCCTTCCACCCACGAAACATCTTGGCCATAGCAGAGAGCATCGACTTCCTTACTGCATCCTCTGTGCCTTTTGGGAACTTGAATGACTCAGACAACTTAGCCCATAGCTTATTGCGGGTGTCTTCATCTAAATCCTTCCATTTTTGAAGTGTGATTAGCACTATATCTCTAACAGTAGACCCGCAGGAATTTCGAAACTTTGTAACCACGTCAAGTGGTTCTTCAGGAAACCCCTCTGTATTTCAACTTAAGAGCAATTATATTTGTTACTGTAACGCCCTGAATTTGGGGGTAGAATTTTTTCTTCTTTTCCCTCACCAAATTCGGGCGTTACTCTCTTTTCTCTTTCCTGTTTCGCTCCTTCCTCCCAATTTCAAACCCGTATAGTGACGGTGTCCGTGTCATGTATAAACCAAAACCTAAGTGTTATGGGTGTTGCATCATGCCGAGGCACATTTCTTTGTCTGATATCGCGTGTTCGTCTCGTTCTGTCTCGGTTTTCGGTTCGCGATTGGAGCCGTGTCGTGCGTCTTTGTTTGGGTTGTGCGTGTCGTGGGTTTCGATCCGCGAAGTGGCCCGGCCCGGTCCGCCCGGCCCGGCCCTGCGCGCCCCTGGCGCCCACACCCCCCCATGCGCCCCCCCTCTCCTCTCTCTCTCTCTCATTTGGATCTCCCGCGCAACAACTTCCCTCTCCCTCTTCCACCTCTCTCTCCCCGTGGTGCCCTAGGAGTTGGAGACGGCGATCACCGGAATTTGGACCCCGAGGTGAGCTCCTCTCCCCACCTCCTCTCTCTCTCCCTCTCCCTCCTCTTCTTCCTCCCCCCGCGTGCGCCCTCCCTTTCCCCTGCTCGCGCGCGCCCCTGTCCCTCCCCTGCTCGCCGGCGCGGCCTGCCCCGCCCCTCCCCTGCGCACGGCGGCGCTCGCCCGCCCCGGCCCCACCCCCCCGCGGCGGCGCTCGCCCCCCCCCCCTCCTCCCCGCCCGGCGGCGACCCCGCCCCCTCCCCCTGCTCGCGTGCGGCGGCCCCCCCCGGCGGCTCGGCCCCGGCGCGGCCCCGGCGCGGCCCCAGCCCCCTGCGCGTGGCCTCGACCCCCTGCGCGCGGCATCCCAGCCCTCGGCGTGGTTCGCGTGGCCTTGGTGTGGCCTCGCGCTTCCCCGTTTACCGTTAGCGCGTTCCCGCGTGCACAAACCCGCGCTCACGGTGATTATTTTTGGTCGGTAGTCAATGTCAAGCTCCGTTAGTTAGCGTGCTGCGTCGTGCGCTTTGTCACGCGACGGATTTGTCTAATTTCATATTCTATTTATGTGTTGCGTCGTGCGCTTCGTCGCGCGATGGATTTGTCTAATTTTAGATTCTATTTATGTGTTGCGTCGTGCGCTTCGTCGCGCGACGGATTTGTCTGATTTCATATTCTATTTATGTGTTGTGTCGTGCGCTTCGTCGCGCGACAATCCATTTTAATTTTAGGTTGTTTAAGGTGTAACGTCGCGCGTGTATTCACGCGACGTTCCACTTTAGACTCAGTTTAGTCGACGTATGCCGTCGTGCGTTTCGTCGCGCGAAGCTTAACGTCTCTTTATAACTAATGCGAAGTGCCTCGTTGCGTGCTCGGTCGCGCGACGAGTCGTTAATTTCTTAATTCGTTTTAGAGTGCTATGTCGCGCGCCTCGCCGCGCGACGATTCTTTTTATTTATCTTCATTCGCTTATAATGATTAGACATGAAACATGACTTCACTTTACGCTAAACATGGTGTCTACATTAGCTTCCTTCTATTAAACGAGTGGTTAATTTATAATCATGTAATGTGATCGTTTCTCGACTGTCTTTTTCTCTTTCTCTCTTAATCGTAGTTGCGAGCCCGTGTGGAACGTCTGTTTACTTACTGCATTCTATTGTATGGTGTATTGTTCTTTTGTATTAAATATGTGGATCTATGTATGTTTGCAATCGCGTAGAGAACGATTCGGTCGAGGAGCCCGAAGAACTCGGAGGAGAAGCCCCTGAGCAGCAGTCGGTTGGTGGAGGCAAGTGTCCCTTGACCTATCTCTGTCCTACTCATTCTTTAATTCACCTCCCGCATTACACATTTATACTTAAGGACTAACTAGCTTTTGTTATCCATGTCCTTGTTTACCTATTTGGGTTAGATTATTATTGCTTAGTCTTATGCTATTGCTCAAACCCTAATCAATGAACATGATGAGATTATCTATGATACACTGTTTTCCCTTCTCTTATTATGATGTTATACTTGTGGTCTTCAAGGGGGCTCGAGCGGTTTCTCGAGTGCCTCTCCGTAAGGACCTGTTCTATGGATGACCGCCCGGGAAAATAGTGCAACCATGAGGGTGGAGTGGGACGCCCTTAGCTGAATAATTAGGGGAACCGGGGTGTAGTTCGCTTAGCCGTTGTGCCGTCAATGGGGCTCGGTGTATGCGGCTCGCTCCGCCAAGGTTGATTTGTCCCTTGGGGAGGAGTGCGGTACATTTAGGAAACCTAACGGGTGGCTACAGCCCCAGGGAATCTTTGTAAAGGCTACGTAGTGAAACCCTGCCTATTCACCTTGGTAGTGTTTAAGGGTTTGATCGGCCCGAGGCAAGAGGGAATCATGGCTTGTGGGTAAAGTGCACAACCTCTACAGAGTGTTTGAAAACTGATATATCAGCCGTGCTCACTGTTATGAGCGGCCAAGGGAGCTCCAATGATTTGTGGTACTTGATCAGAGACATTTTGGTTTACAGGTGGCAATGAGACTGATGGTTTTGGTTATGACTATGGTGCTGGTAAGTGGTATTCTTTCCGTTTGGAAAGGGTACATCGGGCTAATAACTTGGGTTAATGTTAAAACCTGGCTTTCTACCAGTAAGTAATAATCTGACCAACTAAAAGCAACTGCTTGACTTACCCCCCCCCCCCCACATAAAGCTAGTCCACTACAGCCAAACAGGATACTTGCTGAGTATGTTGATGTGTACTCACTCTTGCTCTACACACCAAACCCCCCCCCAGGTTGTTAGCATTGCAACCACTGCTCTGGAGAAGATGAAGCTATGGAAGGAGACTTCCAGGAGTTCCAAGACTACGACGAGTTCTAGGCGTGGGTTAGCGGCGACCCCCAGTTGGCTGCCTGTGAAGGCCGCGGTTATCTACGTTTCGTTTTCGAACTTTGATTTATTGTAAGGACTATATGGACGTCTCAGACGTATGATGTAATCAACTATTATTTCCCTTTTAATACTATTTTGAGCACTGTGTGATGATGTCCATGTTATGTAACTGCTGTGTACGTGAATAACTGATCCTGGCACGTACATGGTTCGCATTCGGTTTACCTTCTAAAACCGGGTGTGACATAAGTGGTATCAAAGCCGTGCTGACTGTAGGACCGCTAACCTAGAGTAGAATGGTCGTTCTATGGATTATAGACCTATGTCCCTGCCTTGACTTTGGTACCCCTTCAAAAGTTGGTCATACTGACCAAACCTATGTTCTACTATATAATATACCTTGCTGAAAACTGTGTTTTATTCTAATCCTTCATTTATTTATGGTTCATTATTTGCTGGTCATATTAATTCTGTTCTCACTCTTTTGCTTGCGGTGTCTTTTGTAGATGGCTCGACTTAGACACACTGCACGAAAGTCCGTCATCCCCTTCTTACCCTCCCACCTTGCGGAGCGTCCGCTTCGCCGTCCCGTGGCCGGACAGTCCAGCCACTTGGAGAGACTGCACCACCGCCTGCATGAGGAGCAGGAACGTCGACGACAGGAGCAGCAGGGCTCTTCTTTCTCGCTCCAGCAGGAGATAGAGTCTGTGAGGAGCTGCTCTCCTGTGCTTCCCCTGGAGGCGCCCCCTGCACCACCACTGGGTGCCCCAGCCTCTGGAGTAGCTGCTGGAGGTGACCCAGACGACGGAGGCGGCGAACGACAGCTCAAGCCACGACACCGACTTCCCTGCTGACCATGAGCCGGAAGGATGGGTTGCTCGACCCATCACTCGCGACGATGCTCGCGGGTGTCACTTCCACGATGCGCTCGACACCCTGCTACGTCGGGCACTTGACCGACGTACTTGGTCCATCGAGTATCGCTGTGTGGTCTACCAGCATAGTCGCGGGGTCTACCCGGACCGCTGGGAGGCGACCTGCTTGGTGCGCCGTCCGGAGAACAGTCTCCAGGGTGCGGAGGCCTGCTCAGAGCACTATTCTATCTCTGAGCGGGACTCAGCTGAGGCAGCCATGCAAGATGCTGCACGGCGTGCGCTTTCGCACTACTGCTTGGTTCTCAGTGGGGTAGCTGATGGTCTCAACCTGAAGTATTACCCCCGCCATCCATCTGGCAGCACAGGAGGCGTGATTGCGTCGCCTGCTGGTGAGGACAATCCTAGGTTGAGCAGCACAGTCAACCTAGCCGCCGTGCTAAACACGGAGCTGGACCATGCACTAGACGAGCTGAGTAAGGCTCGTGCTGAGATCGCCCTGCTGCGGGCTGAGCGCGCGGAACGTCGTCACCTGGACGATGGTTCCCCCGCTCCAGTCGGGACTCAGCACCCGTACCGCTCACCTCGGCGTGGACGCCAGTCTTATGGCAACCCCGACTGCAAGACCAAGATAAATCTAGAACCATAGATCGTTAGAGTTGGATCTTGTAATTAATACAAAAATATATACGTAGAAGCTACAGTTTTAGCGTTAGTCTCGCTTTTTAGTTAGTCTTAGTTAGACAGGGTAGTTTGCTATATCCTGTGCATTTATGTTTGTCATGATGAACTATGCTTGATTTGGATCTTTGTAATGACTGTCACCAGAGTGTGGGTACCCCCCTGCATTTTGGTTTACCTATTATGTTAATGGAGTTAGTTATATAGCTGGGAAACCTTTTATTCCACTTTCCTCTTTATCTGAGAAGCTGTGTGGTCTGTGTTGGAGATCAGTGAAGATGCTCATCTGTTCAGTGCTGTTGAAGAATTCTATACTCTTTTCTTATGCTGCAAGATTTGCCAGATCAGTTCTGATGTATGGTTGCATTCTGCAGATGTCAGAGAACAGGCACAGAGGAGGAAGGCGTGCTCAGCAGGAGCGAGCCGCTCCGCAGGATGAGGTGCCCCAGCAGCAGCACCTGCCGCCCCCGCCACCGATGTCGATCGAGCAGATGTTTCTGATGCAGACTCAGGCAGTTCAAGCCATTGGTTAGACTCTGGCCGCCATTCAGCAGCAGCAGCAGCAACAACAGCAGCAGGCCCCACCTCAGCCTCAGATGCCTCAGATGCCCAGAGACAAGCGTGCTGAATTCATGAGAGGTCATCCCCCAACGTTTGCTCACTCTTCTAACCCCATGGATGCTGAAGATTGGCTGCGCACTGTGGAGCAGGATTTGCATACCGCTCAGTGCGATGACAGGGAGAAAGTCTTGTATGGTCCCCGTCTGTTGAGAGGAGCAGCCCAATCATGGTGGGAGTCTTATCTCGCCACCCATGCCAACCCCGACGCCATCACTTGGGAAGAGTTCAGAGGTAGCTTTCATCAGTACCATGTTCCTGCAGGTCTGATGACAGTGAAGAAGGAGGAGTTCCTGGCCCTCAAGCAAGGGTCATCGTCTGTCAGCGAGTACCGGGACAGGTTTCTGCAGTTGTCTCGCTATGCTCCTGAAGATGTCAACACCGATGCCAAGCGACAGTACCGTTTCCTGAGAGGCTTGGTTGACCCTCTTCAGTACCAACTGATGAATCACACCTTCCCGACGTTTCAGCACCTGATTGACAGAGCAATTATGACAGAAAGGAAGCGTAAGGAGATGGAGGATCGTAAGCACAAGATCAGTGGGCCCCAGCCTGGAAGCAGCAGTCGTCCTCGTTTCTCAGGCAATCAACCTCAGTAGTTCAGGCAGAACCAGCGTCCACCTCAGCAGCATCAGCAGTTCCAAAGGCAGTATCCCCAGCACCAGTATCATAATCGTCAGAACAATCAGTCAGGAGGTCAGTTTCAGAGGCAGAATCAGCAAGCACCTCGTCTTCCTGCCCCAGCAAACCAGCAGAACAGTCAGGCAGCACCAGCTCAGGTTGGAAACAGAGCATGTTTCCACTGTGGAGAGCAAGGCCATTGGGTGATGCAATGTCCGAAGAAGGCAGCCCAGCAGCAGTCAGGCCCCAATGCCCCGGCAAAGCAGAACGTGTCTCAGCCTGGAGCAGGCAACCGCTCTCAACCGCGCTATAATCATGGGAGGCTGAATCACTTGGAGGCTGAAGCAGTTCAGGAGACCCCCGGCATGATAGTAGGTATGTTCCCAGTCGACTCCCATATTGCAGAAGTGTTATTTGATACTGGAGCAACGCATTCTTTCATTACTGCATCATGGGTAGAAGCACATAATCTTCCAATTACTACCATGTCAACCCCCATTCAAATTGACTCAACCGGTGGTAGAATTCGAGCTGATAGCATATGTTTGAATGTAAGTGTGGAAATAAGGGGGATAGCGTTTCCCGCCAACCTTATAGTAATGGGTACTCAGGGAATAGATGTCATCCTAGGAATGAATTGGCTAGATAAGTATCAGGCAGTTATCAGCTGTGATAAGAGGACAATCAGGTTGGTGTCCCCACTAGGAGAGGAAGTGGTGACCGAGTTAGTCCCGCCTGAGCCGAAGAAAGGAAGTTGTTATCAGATGGCTGTCGATAGCAGTGAAGCAGACCCAATTGAGTGTATCAAGGTTGTGCCTGAGTTTCCAGATGTGTTTCCAAAGGACTTACCGGGTATGCCGCCAGAGCGAAAAGTTGAGTTTGCCATAGAGCTTCTTCCTGGAACCGCCCCCATCTTTAAGAGAGCTTACAGAATATCTGGACCAGAGTTGGTTGAGCTTAAGAAGTAGATTGATGAGCTGTCAGAGAAAGGTTACATCCGGCCAAGCACCTCGCCTTGGGCCGCCCCTGTCCTATTTGTGGAAAACAAGGATGGCACCAAAAGGATGTGTATCGATTATGGAGCTTTGAATGAGGTCACGATTAAGAATAAGTACCCTTTGCCTAGAATAGAAGATCTGTTCGACCAGTTGAGAGGAGCCAGTGTGTTCTCCAAGATTGATCTGAGGTCAGGTTATCATCAGCTCAGGATCCGACCTTCGGATATTCCGAAGACGGCATTCATTACCAAGTATGGGTTGTATGAGTTCACAGTGATGTATTTCAGTCTAACCAATGCACCAGCGTTCTTCATGAGCTTGATGAACAGTGTATTCATGGATTATCTTGATAAGTTTGTGGTGGTATTCATCGATGACATTCTGATTTATTCTCATAGCGAAGAAGAGCATGCAAGTCATTTGAAGATGGTATTGCAGAGATTGCGAGAGCACCAGTTGTATGCTAAGTTAAGCAAGTGCGAATTCTGGATTAATGAAGTACTGTTCTTGGGTCACATAATTAACAAATAAGGATTGGCTGTGGATCCGAAGAAAGTGGTAGACATTCTGAACTGGAAAGCGCCAACGGATGCTCGAGGAATCAAGAGCTTCATTGGAATGGCCGGATATTATCGACGATTCATTGAAGGATTTTCGAAGATTGTGAAACCAATGACAGCGTTGCTAGGCAACAAGGTCGAGTTCAAGTGGACCCAGAGATGTCAAGAGGCCTTTGAAGCGCTGAAAGAGAAGTTGACCACAGCGCCTGTTCTAGTCTTGCCTGATGTGCACAAGCCCTTCACGGTGTATTTTGATGCTTGTTACACAGGTTTGGGATGCGTGTTGATGCAAGAGGGAAGAGTTGTGGCTTACTCGTCCCGACAGCTGAAGGTTCATTAGAAGAATTACCCAATCCATGACCTAGAGTTGGCAGTAGTGGTTCACGCGCTGAAGACATGGAGGCACTATCTATATGGACAGAAATGTGATGTTTACACAGACCACAAGAGTCTGAAGTACATATTCACTCAGTCAGAGCTGAATATGAGGCAAAGAAGATGGTTAGAGTTGATCAAAGACTATGAGTTGGAGATCCATTACCATCCAGGCAAAGCAAACATAGTGGCAGATGCTTTGAGCAGGAAGAGTCAAGTCAATCTGATGGTCGCTCGTCCGATGCCTTATGAGTGGGCCAAAGACTTTGACAGGTTGAGTCTCGGGTTTCTAAACAATTCGCGAGGAGTCACAGTTGAGTTGGAACCTACCTTGGAGCGAGAAATCAAAGAAGCGCAGAAGAATGACGAGAAGATCAGTGAGATCCGGCGACTGATTCTAGATGGCAGAGGCAAAGATTTTCGAAAGGATGCAGAAGGTGTGATATGGTTCAAAGACCGCTTGTGCGTTCCCAATGTCCAGTCTATTCGAGAGTTGATTCTTAAGGAAGCTCATGAGACAGCCTATTCGATTCACCCTGGCAGTGAGAAGATGTATCAGGATCTGAAGAAGAAATTTTGGTGGTACGGAATGAAGAGGGAAATCGCAGAGTATGTGGCTATGTGTGATAGTTGTCGATGGATTAAGGCAGAGCACCAGAGACCAGCTGGATTGTTGCAACCGTTGCAAATCCCTCAGTGGAAATGGGATGAAATCGGTATGGATTTCATAGTCGGATTGCCTCGCACTCGAGCCGGCTACGACTCCATTTGGGTAGTAGTGGACCGCTTGACCAAGTCAGCCCACTTCATACCAGTCAAGACCAACTATAGCAGTGCAGTATTGGCAGAGTTGTATATGTCTCGGATCGTTTGTCTTCATGGTGTGCCAAGGAAGATAGTGTCAGACAGAGGAACACAGTTCACCTCTCATTTCTGGCAGCAGTTGCATGAAGCCTTGGGCACACATCTGAATTTCAGTTCAGCTTATCATCCACAGACAGATGGCCAGACCGAAAGAACCATCAAATTCTTGAAGACATGTTGAGATCCTGTGCGTTGCAAGATCAGTCCGGATGGGACAAGAGATTGCCTTATGCAGAGTTTTCCTATAACAACAGTTACCAGGCCAGTTTGAAGATGTCACCATTTCAAGCACTTTATGGAAGGAGTTGTAGAACTCCGTTGCAATGGGATCAGCCTGGAGAGAAGCAAGTGTTTGGGCCAGACATACTGCTTGAAGCCGAAGAGAACATCAAGATGGTCCGAGAAAATTTGAAGATAGCGCAATCAAGGCAGCGAAGCTATGCAGATACAAGAAGAAGAGAGCTGAGTTTCGAAGTCGGAGACTTCGTCTATTTGAAAGTGTCACCGATCAGAGGAGTCAGAAGGTTCGGAGTCAAAGGCAAGCTAGCACCCCGCTACATCGGTCCGTATCAAATTCTCGCCAGGCGTGGAGAAGTGGCTTACCAGCTCAGTCTGCCAGAGAATCTGTCCGCAGTGCACGATGTTTTTCATGTGTCTCAGTTGAAGGAGTGCTTGCGTGTGCCAGAAGAGCAGTTGCCAGTGGAAGGTCTCGAAGTCCAGGAGGACTTGACCTACGTTGAGAAGCCAGTGCAAATCCTTGAGGTTGCGGACAGAGTCACCCGAAGGAAGACCATCAGAATGTGCAAAGTCAGATGGAATCATCACTCTGAGGAAGAAGCAACCTGGGAGCGTGAAGATGATCTGATGGCTAAATACCCCGAGCTCTTTGCTAGCCAACCCTGAATCTCGAGGGCGAGATTCTTTTAAGGGGGATAGGTTTGTAACGCCCTGAATTTGGGGGTAGAATTTTTTCTTCTTTTCCCTCACCAAATTCGGGCGTTACTCTCTTTTCTCTTTCCTGTTTCGCTCCTTCCTCCCAATTTCAAACCCATATAGTGACGGTGTCCGTGTCATGTATAAACCAAAACCTAAGTGTTATGGGTGTTGCATCATGCCGAGGCGCATTTCTTTGTCTGATATCGCGTGTTCGTCTCGTTCTGTCTCGGTTTTCGGTTCGCGATTGGAGCCGTGTCGTGCATCTTTGTTTGGGTTGTGCGTGTCGTGGGTTTCGATCCGCGAAGTGGCCCGGCCCGGTCCGCTCGGCCCGGCCCTACGCGCCCTTGGCGCCCACACCCCCCCATGCGCCCCCCCTCTCCTCTCTCTCGCTCATTTGGATCTCCCGCGCAACAACTTCCCTCTCCCTCTTCCAACTCTCTCTCCTCATGGTGCCCTAGGAGTTGGAGACGGTGATCACCGGAATTTGGACCCCGAGGTGAGCTCCCCTCCCCTCCCCTCCTCCTCTCTCTCTCCCTCTCCCTCCTCTTCTTCCTCCCCCGCGCGCGCCCTCCCTTTCCCCTGCTCGCGCGCGCCCCTGCCCCTCCCCTGCTCGCCGGCGCGGCCCGCCCCGCCCCTCCCCTGCGCGCGGCAGCGCTCGCCCGCCCCGGCCCCCCCGACGGCGCTCGCCCCCCCTCCTCCCCGCCCGGCGGCGACCCCGTCCCCTCCCCCTGCTCGTGCGCGGCGGCCCCGCCCCCGCCCCCTGCTCGTGCGCGGCGGCCCCGCCCCGTCCCCCTGCTCGCCGGCGCGCGGCGGCCCCCCACCCGCCCCCTGCCCGCGGCGGCGCGCGGCCCTCGCCCCTACCCGCGTGGCGGTGCACCGACCCCGCCTCCCTGCTCGCCCGGCGCGGCCCCCGGCGGCTCGGCCCCGGCGCGGCCTCCCAAGCCCCGGCGCGGCCCCGGCACGGCCTCCCAGGCCCCGGCGCGGCCTCCCAGGCCCCGGCGCGGCCCCAGCCCCCTGCGCACGGCCTCAGCCCCCTACGCGCGGCATCCCGACCCTCGGCGTGGTTCGCGTGGCCTTGGCGTGGCCTCGCGCTTCCCCGTTTACCGCTAGCGCGTTCCCGCGTGCGCAAACCCACGCTCGCGGTGATTATTTTTGGTCGGTAGTCAATGTCAAGCTCCGTTAGTTAGCGTGCTGCGTCGTGAGCTTCGTCGCGCGACGGATTTGTCTAATTTCAGATTCTATTTATGTGTTGCGTCGTGCGCTTCGTCTCGCGACGGATTTGTCTAATTTCAGATTCTATTTATGTGTTGCGTCGTGCGCTTCGTCGCGCGACGGATTTGTCTGATTTCAGATTCTATTTATGTGTTGCGTCGTGCGCTTCGTCGCGCGACAATCCATTTTAATTTCAGGTTGTTTGTAAAGCCCTAAAATTTTTATAAGGTCAATAATAATGATAATAATAATAATAATAATGAGATAAAAAAAATATATAATTATATAGTGTTTTGGGGGTTATGGAACCCTTGTGATCAATTGAGTTTGTTTTATTTGTGCATATACAGTAAATGGAATTATATTGGTTAAACAAACAAATAAATTAATTAAAATAAAAACATACATTTTGCCTCATGATTGATTTTTGAATGAGCCATGAAAACAAATATTGAATGTGTGTTACATATTTGGAACATTTGCATAAATAAATAATAAATAAATAAAGTTATGCTTACATTCCTGCTGTGTACTCATGTTTGTTCATTAAATACTTGAGTGCAAATTCAGAACAAATATAAATTGAATTTAGAATTTGGGAATTATAAAAGAAAAGAATTAGAAAAGGAAATGGAAATGAAAAAGAAAAAAAAACAACAGACCTCGGCTGGGCCGAATTTTCACTCAGCGGCCCACTCACCTTACCAGTCCACCGACGCCCGCCAGCCTCACACGCGCCAACCCTCCCTTGGAGTCTATGACCGGCGGGACCCACGGGTCTTCATCCTCGGTCTCGCTCGTGGGCGCAACAGACGCGCGCGCTATCCGCCGCCATGGATGCTGACCGTGAACCTCGGAAATCCGGTTGAAACCCATCACCATCCGCCCACAGAACTACCTCCCATGTGCGCACGGATGAATCTCTGGCGCGCTACCTGCTCCTCCTCCGTCTCCCCCGCGTCGCGTGCTCTGGAAGCGAAATTCACCGTAACAAGCCTGGCCGCAATCACCGCTAATCGCCCGGGATCTATGCCCCTTGGTCGGACTCCAACTCGGGGTATAAAATCATTGCCGTGGCCGCCGTGTTGGAGCCGTGCGAGGTGAAGGGGGGGGGGCCTGCAGCCGGGGTGCTCGTAGATGCCGTCGTCGCTGGGCTCTGGGTGGGGCAATCGAGTGTGATTGTCGAGCTTCATGAGGTTTGGGCGCATTGTCAGGACGTGTTGAAGCTGCGGCTACCAGCGAGTTGGCATGGTTGGCTACTGAACCTTGGCGATTTCTCGCCGACGTTCATGGGTTGCCGTGAACCCACTTCATGGCGTGGTACAGCGACTGTGCAGCCCTGATTGATGGTAAGAAGCCCCACTCTATTCACCGTATTCTCTGGAACGAGTAGACGTCGTCGATTTGGAGATTTGGGCAATGATGCGGGGGATGGCCATTGCGCCGGCGAGTAGCGCCACCGTGGGGATCAGGGCGTCGTTGACTGGGCGCTAATCGGGTGGAAGACGGCGCCTCTGCCGTTGATCAGCTAAGGGATGGCCTAGATTATATGCTTTAGTGACCGTCGGATCTGCGATGATGGATGGAGGTAGGCGGATTTGGCCACGAACGGCTCAGATTCAACCGCGCACTCCCCCTTCCGCACTGATGCCCTCGACCGTTGATCCGTGCATGTGCGGCTGGGATTAGTCGCGCCTTCATAAAATCGTGGATGTCGATTTTTGATCGGACGGTCCGAGTTGCATACCCGTTCGGATTAATACAGATCTAATCCGGGCCTTCGATATTTGATCGGACGGCTGAGATCGGCCCGTACCCCTTCGCGCTGGCACTTTTGTAAAAGAGCCCCTGCCCTTTTTCGTAATTAACCCGCCGTCCACCGCGGGTGTAGTCTGAGTCTGGGAATTCTTGCGCCGAGCCCCTGCGCTTCTGTTTAATTGAGGCCCAGTCCAGAACTCATTTAAATTGAATAAATAAAATAGAAAATAGATTTTTAATATGAAAATAATTGCTAGAACTTAGATAATTCATAGAAAATTCATTTTAACTCCAAATTGAACCATTCCAATTCCTAAAATTTTGTAATAATATTCTCTATCATTTAGAATCACTGTTTTGACATGAACTCTGTTAGGAAATTAATTTATCATCTAATCCTATTATGATCACCTTAAATCTTAGGAAATCCATAACTTAAAATCTATAACTCCAAAATTACTAATTCTTTTTCCTGTGATCTTATTTTAACATGTAGATTATTAATAGGTATTTTGCATATATGTTTGGTGTAATGTTAATTCTATCTATACACTGTTTGTTTGTAATGCTACGACTAGCAGTGAGGCCACGAGAACCTGAAGATCATCCTGGTACCTGGAATCTCAAGGCCCAGGCAAGTTGTGCCCTTGATCACTTCTTTTCACCTACTCATGTTCTAATTAATCATAATGATCTGCATAGGTTAATTTTGATGGGACCCAATAGGTTACCCTAGTTTGTCTATCTTTATACCTTGTTTACCACTGAACTTTCTGGGTAGTACTTGCTAGTGCTATATGTGGTTTTGGGTATGAAGATTATACTATTCATGATTATACTTTTGTTATCAGTTGTTATTTATGGTTCATGTTGAGATCATTATGTTAATTGGAACATGGAGAACCACCCGGGAAAACAGTGCTACCACAAGGGTGGAATGGGACGCCCTTGGCTGATTAATTAGGAAAGCTAGTGGAAGACTACCTTACCCGAAAGGGGCAAGGGCAGTAGGGGAGTGGTCAGTGTAGGGAGGCCCTCGGGAGGATTTTGCTGCGATGGCGGTCCTGCAAGGGATTCCTGCATTGGAACTTCCTATAAACTGTAGCGGGTTTTCGGAAGCTAGTGGAACTTTGTAAAGGCCTCGTAGTGGATCCCTAGCCATTCACCTCGGAAGTGTCTAAGGGCCTTGCAAACCCTGGCAACATGGGATACACGACTTGTGGGTAAAGATGCGCAACCTCTGCAGAGTGTAAAACTGGTATACTAGCCGTGCTCACGGTCATGAGCAGCTCGGACCCTCACATGATTAAATTATGGAACTTAAACTCAATTTGTCATATGCATTGCATTGCAGGTGAAGTTGTTACTTTTGTTCTACTATTAACTGGGTTGGTATTTACTTATACTTAGTAATTGCTAATAAAATTTTGACCAACTTTAAAAGCAATGCTCAGCTCTAACCATCTTCTTTGGTAAGCCTTACACTTCACGTGAGCTCCCACCTTTGGCGAGTTCATGCACATTATTCCCCACAACTTGTTGAGCGATGAACGTATGTGAGCTCACTCTTGCTGTCTCACACACACACAGGTCAAGAACAGGTACCACAGGATGAGGCGCTTGGAGGATGCTGCGATGAATTCGTGAGAGGTCTAGGTCGTCGTCTCCCAGTCAACTTTGGGTTGCTGGACCGTTGTCTCCTTATAATGTAACTATTTATTTGTATAGAACTCTTGTTATATATAAAGTTGTGACATTCGATCCTGTGCCACTATACATCATATGTTTGAGACTTGGTCCCAGCATACCTGGTGTTTATGTTAACCCCGGGTTTTGGATCCCTAAAAACCCGGGTGTTACATTGTTTAAGGTGTAACGTCGCGCGTGTATTCACGCGACGTTCCACTTTAGACTCAGTTTAGTCGACGTATGCCGTCGTGCGTTTCGTCGCGTGAAGCTTAACGTCTCTTTATAACTAATGCGAAGTGCCTCGTTGCGTGCTCGGTCGCGCGACGATTCGTTAATTTCTTAATTCGTTTTAGAGTGCTATGTCGCGCGCCTCGCCGCGCGACGATTCTTTTTATTTATCTTCATTCGCTTATAATGGTTAGACATGAAACATGACTTTACTTTACGCTAAACATGGTGTCTACATTAGCTTCCTTCTATTAAACGAGTGGTTAATTTATAATCATGTAATGTGATCGTTTCTCGACTGTCTTTTTCTCTTTCTCTCTTAACCGTAGTTGCGAGCCCGCGTGGAACGTCTGTTTACTTACTGCATTCCATTGTATGGTGTACTGTTCTTTTTTATTAAATATGTGGATGTATGTATGTTTGCAATCGCGTAGAGAACGATTCGGTCGAGGAGCCCGAAGAACTCGGAGGAGAAGCCCCTGAGCAGCAGTCGGTTGGTGGAGGCAAGTGTCCCTTGACCTATCTCTGTCCTACTCATTCTTTAATTCACCTCCCGCATTACACATTTATACTTAAGGACTGACTAGCTTTTGTTATCCATGTCCTTGTTTACCTATTTGGGTTGGATTCTTATTGCTTAGTCTTATGCTATTGCTCAAACCCTAATCAATGAACATGATGAGATTATTTATGATACGCTGTTTTCCCTTCTCTTATTATGATGTTATACTTGTGGTCTTCCAGGGGGCTCGAGCGGTTTCTCGAGTGCCTCTTCGTAAGGACCTGTTCTATGGATGACCGCCCGGGAAAACAGTGCAACCATGAGGGTGGAGTGGGACGCCCTTAGCTGAATAATTAGGGGAACCGGGGTGTAGTTCGCTTAGCCGTTGTGCCGTCAATGGGGCTCGGTGTATGCGGCTCGCTCCGCCAAGGTTGATTTGTCCCTTGGGGAGGAGTGCGGTACATTTAGGAAACCTAACGGGTGGCTACAGCCCCGGGGAATCTTTGTAAAGGCTACGTAGTGAAACCCTGCCTATTCACCTTGGTAGTGTTTAAGGGTTTGATCGGCCCGAGGCAAGAGGGAATCATGGCTTGTGGGTAAAGTGCACAACCTCTGCAGAGTGTTTGAAAACTGATATATCAGCCGTGCTCACGGTTATGAGCGGCCAAGGGAGCTCCAATGATTTGTGGTACTTGATCAGAGACATTTTGGTTTACAGGTGGCAATGAGACTGATGGTTTTGGTTATGACTATGGTGCTGGTAAGTGGTATTCTTTCCGTTTGGAAAGGGTACATCGGGCTAATAACTTGGGTTAATGTTAAAACCTGGCTTTCTACCAGTAAGTAATAATCTGACCAACTAAAAGCAACTGCTTGACTTACCCCCCCCCCACATAAAGCTAGTCCACTACAGCCAAACAGGATACTTGCTGAGTATGTTGATGTGTACTCACTCTTGCTCTACACACCAAACCCCCCCAGGTTGTTAGCATTGCAACCACTGCTCAGGAGAAGATGAAGCTATGGAAGGAGACTTCCAGGAGTTCCAAGACTACGACGAGTTCTAGGCGTGGGTTAGCGGCGACCCCCAGTTGGCTGCCTGTGAAGGCCGCGGTTATCTACGTTTCGTTTTCGCACTTTGATTTATTGTAAGGACTATATGGACGTCTCAGACGTATGATGTAATCAACTATTATTTCCCTTTTAATACTATTTTGAGCACTGTGTGATGATGTCCATGTTATGTAACTGCTGTGTACGTGAATAACTGATCCTGGCACGTACATGGTTCGCATTCGGTTTACCTTCTAAAACCGGGTGTGACAGTTACCATCCATGATTTTCCCGGTGGCGCCACACTATCAGGGCAAAAGAATAAAGGAAAGAATGGTTGTGTAGTGTGCGTCGATGGAACTGCTTCCATGTACCTTAAATCATCCAAGAAGTTGGTGTTCATGGGACACAGACGGTTCTTGATGAAGCAGCATAAGTACTGAAAGATGAAAGCGGAATTTAACAATCAACTGGAAAGTGAACGTGCACTAAAGCCTTATAGTGGGAAACTTGTTTTTGAAATTGTAAAGAACATTCATGTTGTATTCGGAAAGGGAAAAAACAAAGGAGAAAAGAGAAAGAGAACTGACCCTTCAACTTACACAACTTTCAAGAAGCAATCAATTTTTTTCAAGTACCTCCCATACTGGAAGGATATGGAAATTTGCCACAGCATTGATTTGATGCATGTAACAAAAAATGTTTTTGACAGCATCATTGGAACCTTGCTGGGCATGCCGAGTAAGACAAAAGACAGACTCAAATCACGCAATGATCTAGTAGATCTTCAAATCAGACCGGAACTTCATCCAGTGGATAGTGGCAAAGGGAAGCCTTACCTCCCCCCAGCTAGCTACAACTTGTCAGTTGAGGAGAGAACAAAGATTTGCAAATGTTTGCGTGGGGTCAAAGTGCCCACAGGTTTCTCATCCAATATCAGCAGACTAGTCAGGATGAAGGACTTGTCTCTATTTGGCTACAACTCTCATGACTGCCATGTGATGATGACGATGTTCCTCCCAATTGCGGTAAGAGCCCTCGAAACAGAGCATGTCAAAGTTGTCATGACACGCTTGTGTTACTTTTTCAATGCGGTTTCACAAAAAGTAATAGCTTTAGAAGACTTGGACTATATAAAGGCATACATCATCGAGACTATGTGCAAGCTTGAAATGTGTTTTCCTCCATCATTTTTTGATATGCAAGTACACCTAATCATACATCTCGTGGATCAGATAAAATATTAGGGCCACTATATTTACATCATATGTTTCAGTTGGAGCGATACCTGGGAGTATTAAAAGGTTATGTGCGAAATCGCGCTCACCCAGAGGGTTCAATCATGGAGGGATACACTACAGAAGAAGTGATTGAGAGCTGTATAGATTACATCAGTGACGGAACAATGATAGGTGTGCCTGTACCTAAGCATGAGGGTAAACTATGTGGGAGAGGGAGAATGGGCAAGAAAACTTTTCGCGTTGAGGATTACAAGCTAGTACATTGTGCTCATGGTAGTGTACTACAACATCTCACGATAGCCGAGCCTTACATAGAGGAACACCTGGATGAGCTTCGTAAAGAAAATCAGAACCGCACAGAGGACTAGATGAGGCAAGAAAATGATGCGATGACCTTAGCCTTCGAAGGATGAGGCAAGAAAAGGTTGAACAGAGTTTTCGACGTTATCGGTTTCGTGTACCCAGACTACACATACCCCTCGCAAAAGTAGGGAAAGAAAAGGAAAACTGCAGCTTTGGCTATCTCTGTTGTGCTGAAAGGCAAAAAGATTAAGGTTTTAACACAACAACCTAGGTATATTGAAACGGCCACAGTGTCGAAGCTTGGTGAAGGGACATCTTCCATTGTAGAGCTAGGACAGTCTGCTTCTGCCGGCCGAAGCGCTAAAGAATCGGCTGAAGTACCAAAGATTCCTGTAACCGGATCGGCCGAGGCATCGAAACATACTGCCGAAGCTAAAGGAAAGGCATCCGAAGAGCCAGACCGAGAGGAAACGGCAGGACCACCAAAAAGCATAAGTCCGCCACCGGAGCCAGAATTGCTGAAGGTGTCAAAAGCTCCTACAATAACTCCCAAGAGGAGGAGGATGGCAAGCGTGCTGGACGCTGTCATGGAGTCGACAAGGGCATTAACTCATGCGCCTGCAAAGAAGGTTGTCGAAGCTGCTATAGCTCGTGTTGAAGCCGAAGTTGGGCCCTTAGTGCCCACTGAGGGAGAGCCTGCTGGAACTGAACAAGAATCTTCAGATGCTGGCTTGGCTTTGGAGAAGAAAGATGCGCCTGAAAAAGTTAAATCTCCTACTCCCGAAGCATGCTCCGAAGATCTTGACTTTATTATACGACATGCTTCAGGTAAAAGGTTATATGAAGAAGAAATCACGGAAGCCACAGACTACGCTCGGAAACTGAAGTATCTGAAAGGGGCCCTGGTGTACAATGGCACAAACAAAGATGAATTTCTATACTATCTCCCGAACAGCAAGGAAATATCTGTCTGCCAAGAGATGGCAAAAAACATGGGATTTCCGAAGCTTGAAGTTGGCCTTTCTGCCATGTCAAAGGATGATCTCGCAGACAGCTTGTGTACAATAATCTGAAGGTACGGAAGTTATGGACTTATAAATAGATTTTGTCTTTTATTCTCGTGCTGATCCTTTGTGTCCCTTCTTTTTGCAGGGCTTAATTCTTAGCAACGCTTTGAGGGCGCAGAAAAATGCTGAGGATGAAAGTTGCCAGATAGCCCTTAGCAACCTTTGGTCGAAGGTTATCAGACTGAGGAACAAAGCTGCAGAAAAAGTCAAAATTTTGCTTTCCTTAGTGGACAGAGTGAAGAAAGACGAGGCAAAATACAATGCTCAATCTGAAGTCCATAAAGCCAAAGTTGAAAACCTTCAGAAAAAACCTGCCGAAGCTAATGGAAATTTTGAACTTGCAAAAGTAAAGTAAGAAATAAGTGAATGGTCGAATGCCAGGCTGGAAAAGAATGTTGAGGAGCTTCGTGAATCCAAAGAAAGATGTTTTGAGAAATCCTTGGGTTGCGTAAGAAAACTGAAAATTAGCTTTGCCAAGGTGGGTGCGTACTCTTCGGAAGAAAAGTTTAGTCGAGGCGACCCCAAAGGCGTCATTGATTGGATAGGTGAAGAAGTCGAAGCCTTTTAAGAGATCCTTAGTGATCGCAGGGACATTTGTGCCTTTGCCGGCGCCCGAGGGGTTGCAGCAATTCTGAAGAAAAGCTGGTTGTGACCATGTTAAAGCTACAGCCCAGACCGAAACCGTCTTCTCTACAGACGAAACGAAAGACCCCTCGGGCGAAGCCACTTTGGTGGGCGGGAAATTTTATTCCAATGTCTGGGTGAACGATGGCCAAGAAATGGCCAACGAAATTATAAAGAAAAATGAAAAAGAATCCCATGATGCTCGAGAAGAAGCTAAGCGAGCCGAAGAAGCTGCCGAGCGTGCAAGGCGTATAGGTATTATTATTGAATTCTTGTTTCGGTGTTTGTTTTCTAGCTTCGGACTAACGATTTGCTTACTACAGCTGAACTTTCACCTCTACCTGAGCCATACGACCCCCAGACCGATCCCGTTATGAAAGAGGCTCTGGATGTGATGAGTGTTGCCAATACCATCATCGACAAAGTCGTCGATAGACTACTGAATGAGGCCGCCAAAAAAATTCTCAAAGAAGACTAGGCTTTTGTTTTGATGATACAATGTAACATTTGTGTATGAAACAATTATCAAACATGTATATTAATGTAATATATTTCTTTGCGATGCATGAAATTTACGCACATACCATTTTTGAGCCTTCGACAAAAAACACCTTCCCTTATTTTCATGCTTTGTAAAGAAAAACCCTTTTATAGCAAAGCTGTTGTGTGACGCTGTTGTCAACGGGCTTTCCAGTTAAGATTGCATTTGCCGAAGGCTTGCTTCGTGCCTCAGTACACTTTCTTTCATCAAGTTATTGCACGAAGATTTGCTTCATGCTCAATATTTGTTGTCGATGTGGTATGATGTATGATGTAATGCTATGCGGAATGATGCAATGATATGATGCAACGTGATGTTTATGCCGGATACACACACCGACACTGAAACACTCAATACTCTGCATCCCCTTAGGGACGTCTTTGGAGTCTTTAAGCTCTGCATCCCCTTAGGAACGACTTTGGAGCTTCTTCAGCTTATATTTCGGTGGTATTTAAGCTCTGCATCCCCTTAGGAATGACTTTGGAGCTTCTTCACCTTCTATTTCGGTGGTATTTTTGGCTCTGCATTCCCTTAGGAACGACTTTTGAGCTTCGGAACTTACTCTGCGCTCCCTTAGGAACGACTTTTGTAGCTTCGAAACTTACTCTGTGCTCCCTTAGGAACGACTTTTGTAGCTTCAGAAGTTACTCTGCACTCCCTTAGGAATGGCTTTTGTAGCTTCGGAAGTTTGTTAGGAGTAACATTTTACTCAATGATACGGGCACAATTATTACATGAAATCAGAATTCAGTCCTTCGTGACTTGTTTTTCATACAAGAAAAATAAAATGACAAAAAAAGATAAAGATACACCAAGGGTAGGATATTCTTTAGTAGATGTGCTTAGATTTAGGCACAGTACTAATGATTGTGCGAGCTTCGGACTCCTCCCAAAAATCACGCTGCTGTTGAGCGTGCTGGTGCCCTTCTGGCTGCTGGCTTCGGGTCAGAATAGGTGGTAGCGGTGGTGGTGGTGGTGGTAGCTGGGCTCAGGAAGCTTGAGAGTGGCTTGTTGAAGCAACAGAAGCCGTAGGCTGTTGATTGCCTATGTATTCTAGGATATAGGGAGAATAGCACGAGGCAGTATGTAGGACCTGCTTCGGCTTATTCTATCGTTCCTCAGCTTCGGCAATCTCTTTTTGTTTCTGAATTATGACTTGGCATGTTCTTGTGGTGTGGCCTTTATCTTCGCCGCAGAACAAGCAAAACAGTCTTCTGGGCTGATCTCCATATCTTCCTCCGAAGCTTCTGCCGCCTCTGCCTCTTGGAGCTGATGGCCTGAAGGAGCTTTGTTGTAGCCCTGAAGACTTGGAGCTGTGTTGCTGCCTTTGAGGTTGACTTCCTCTATCATCACTCGGGTTGGAATTATGGATCGACCTGACGTGCCTGGGGTGAATTCTTCCTCCGAAGCCCCTGGTCATCTCAGAAAACTTGTATGCTTCTTCCCTTCTTTGGCGGAAATCATTGTCGGTCCGGATATACTCATCCATCTTTTGAAGAAGCTTCTCCAAGGTTTGTGGGGGCTTCCTGGCAAAATATTGAGCCGTAGGTCCTGGCCGAAGCCCCTTGATCATGGCCTCAATGACAATTTCATTAGGCACTGTAGGCGCTTGTGCTCTTAGACGCAAGAACCTTCAGACATACGCCTGAAGGTACTCCTCATGGTCTTGCGTACACTAAAACAAAGCCTAAGCAGTGACTAGCTTCGTCTGAAAGCCTTGGAAGCTAGTGATTAGCATATTCTTAAGCTTCTGCCATGATGTGATTGTCCGTGGCCGGAGAGAAGAGTACCAAGTTTGTGCTATGCTTTTGACTGCCATGATGAAGGATTTCGCCATGACTGCAGTATTGCCCCCATATGAAGATATGGTTGCTTCGTAGCTCATCAGAAACTGCTTGGGGTCTGAATGCCCATCATACATAGGAAGCTGAGGTGGCTTGTATGCCATGGGATAGCCTGCAAATCTGCTGCCAAAGGAGAAGCATCATCAAAAGCAAAATTGCCAAGATGAAAATCACCATACCATTCATCATCATTGTACGAAATTTTTGAAGCCAAACACTATGCCCGGGAACTGAAGTACCCGAAGGGGGCCTTAGTTTTTATTGGTACAAGTGAAGATAATTTTTTGTATTGCCTCCCAGACAATAAAGAATTATCCGTCTGCCGGGAGATGGCCAGAAGTATGGGTTTTCCAAAGCTCGAAGCTGGCCTTTGTGCCATGACGAAGGAAGATCTTGCGGATAGCCTTGCATACAACAGTCTGAAGGTACAAAAAGTTGTGAATTTTGAAGCTTATGGATTCTGTAATGGTCTTTTACTTCGTATATTAATTCATTCATTCTTTCTTGTAGGGCTTAATACTTAGCAACGCCTTAAGGGCGCAAAAGAATGCTAAAGATGAGAGCTGCACTATTGCTCTCAATAACCTTCGAACAGAGGTTATCAAGCTAAGAAATGAAGCCACGGAAAAAGACAAAATTCTACTAACATTGGTGGACAAAGTAAAGGAGGATGAAGGTAACTTCAAGGATCAATCTGAAATTCAAAAGAATGAGATTGAAAACCTTCAAAAAGAACTGGCTGAGGCCAAATTAAAATGCACTGTTGCCGAAGCTAACCGAGATGCCAGTGAGTACTAGAAAAATTATTTTGAAAAAACAGTTGCAGAGCTTCGCGCATCAAAAGAAAGATGTTTTGAAAAATCTGTGGAATGTGTGAAAAAGATAGAGACTAGTTTTGCCAACGTGGGCACGCACTCAAGTGAAAACAACTTTATACGAGGCGACCCCGAAGGCATAATCGAGTGGATCAGTAACGAAGCTGAAGCTTTTGAGGAGATTTTGAGTGATCATGGGGACGTTTGTGCATTCTCTGGTGCGAGGGGGGTTGCAGCCATTCTGGAGAAGGCAGGTTGTGAACATGTTAAAACCTTGGCCCAAACCGAAGTTGCCTTCTCCATCGACGATACGAAGGACCCCTCGGCCGAAGCGAGTTTAATAGGTGGAAAATTTTTTACTGATATCGGGGAAAATGGCGGCCGAGGGATGGCTCATGAAATAATGAAAAAGAGCGAAAAAGATATTCATGACGCTCGAGAAGCAGCAAAAGAAGCTGAAAAAGTAGCGGAACTCGAAAGACGAATAGGTATTACTTAATGGCATTTTGCTTTGTCATTTTTGACTTCGAGATAACTGGTATTTTATCCCGCAGCTCAACTACCTCCTCCACCAGAGCCATTTGACCCACTGGCCGACCTAGAAACGAAGAAGGCAATAGAAATCATTAATGTGGCTGAAGCTATTGTAGATGAAGTTGTTACCAAACTGCTAACCGAAGCTGCAGAAAAAGTTCTGAAGGAAGAAGAGTAGCTATTGTAAAAACATTTTCTAGAATATTAATGTAACATTTGCTGAACTATGTTTGTAATATTTGGTGCTTGCAAGATTTAAATGTAATATATAAATTGCTTGTAATTCAGTTCTTTGCGATGCATGAAACTTTATGTACATACCGTTTTTGAGCCTTCGGCGAAAAAAACACCTTCCCTTCTTTTCATGCTTCGTAAAGAAGAGTTTTTATGCCTCGTAAGAATCATCATCAATGCTTCGTAAAGAAGAAATCCCTCCTTCCACATCAGAGCTGATGAAGCTGTAATTCTCAGCTTATTTTGTGCCTTGGCATCTTTTCATTTTTTATAAAGCATTCTCCGAAGATCGGCCTCGCTTCCAATTGATGTTATTGATGTGATATGATATATGATGTGATGCTATGCGATATGATATGATGTGATGATATGATGCAAAGAATGATGCTAATGCCGAAGACACGTACCCACACTGAAACACAATATCTGCGTTCCCTTAGGAACCATCAAAAATCTCTTTGCCATTTATTTCTCGGCTTCACCGCTTATTTTTCGGTGTAAGTTCTACATCCTTTTAGGAACTGTTGGGGGTATGCTTCGTAGCTGAAGATCCTAAAGGAAGGAAACACCTTCGGAAGATCTTCCCAGAAGCAGCGCCGAAGCTGTCACATATAAAGCTTTGGCACAATGACGGATCTCATGACGAAGGGGCGAACCGACTTAAAGATGAAATGACTTAAAAACCCATGATGTCCTGTGTCATTATTGTAGTTAATTGTAAAGGGCATATTTGTAATTATACACAGGCTGCGCCCTGTGCCTATAAATAGGTGAACAGTACCCCTGTACTGTTCACGCAATCTTTTAATCGCTGACGCATTACACTGGAACTATCACTTTCTGCCAAGAAGAAGGTATAAATATGACAAAATATGTGAATAATGTTATTTGTTTTTAGCATATCTCTTTATAATGTTTTACAATTTATACTTCATTTTACATTATTTTATAAGTTTGATCACGAAGGTATGACCTTCGTGATACTCTGATCATGGCCTTCGTCCGAAGTTCATTAAACCCTCGGGGAGATAATGCTTCAGCGGGCGAAGGACATTAACATTTAGCATTTTATGTTGCCTTGTTCTTAATTTATAGCATTTGAGAACAAGTCCCCAACATTGGCGCCCACCTCCGGTGAACTCACTTCCACTTTTTGAGCTAATGGCTTCATTCAACAACCAAGTTGGAGCTGCTTCGGCTACGAAGTTGGTGCTCCTGGTAACAGGCGGTTCATGCTCAGAGCCAGCCAACAAGAAGCAGAAGGAGGCACAGAGAAGGGTACAGCATGTCGGGGTGCAGGGACCCTTCATTAAGTCAAGATGGTCTCACATCCCAATTACCTTCTCCCAAGAGGACCTTCAGCTCAAGGATTACCCTCACAATGATGCTATGGTCATTTCTTGTGTTATCAAAGGGTTTCTGGTCCACAATGTTTTGGTCGATACAGGCAGTGCAGCAGATAATATATTTGTTAAAGCCTTCAGACAGATGCAAGAGCCAGAGGATAAGATTCATGATTCTACACACCCTCTTTGTGGCTTCGAAGGAAGACAGATTGTAGCGCTTGGCAAGATCACGATGCCAATGACCTTCGGATTTGTCAACAATACAAGGACTGAACAAATTGTGTTTGATATTGTCGACATGGAGTACCCCTACAATGCAATCATTGGTCATGGGACACTCAATGCTTTTGAAGCAATTCTTCATCCAGCATATCTTTGCATGAAGATACCATCAGATCAAGGACCTATTACTATCCATGGAAGTCAGGAAGCTGCTAGAAAGGCCGAAGGAAACTGGACAGATTCAAAAGCAATCCATAATATAGATGGAGCTGAAGCTTGTGAGCAGTACAAGTATAGAAGGGAGAAGGCTGCTTCGGCCGATCAGCCGAAGCCCATGCTCTTATGTGAAGATATAGCAGAGCAGAAGGTGTTCTGGGATCTCAATTGTCTGAGGAACAGGAGAAAAACCTAACAAGGTTTCTGTTCAACAACAAAGATGTTTTCGCATGGTCTGCCAACGATCTATGTGGTGTCAACAGGGATGTCATTGAACACTCGCTCAATGTTGATCCATCCTTCAGACCCAGAAAGCAGAGGCTTCGGAAGATGTCTGATGACAAAGCCGAAGGTGCTCAGAATGAAGTGAAAAGACTTCTCAGTGCTGGAGTCATTAGAGAAGTAAAATATCCAGAATGGCTAGCTAACACTGTTATGTTGAAGAAGGCCAATGGTAAATGGAGGATGTGCATTGATTTTACTGATCTCAATAAGGCTTGTTCGAAGGATGAGTTTCCATTACCAAGGATAGATTCTCTAGTAGACGCAGCAGCTTCGTCAGAGCTCATGAGTCTGCTAGATTGTTTTTCAGGCTACCATCAAATCTGGATGAAGGAGGAAGATGAGCCAAAAACCAGCTTCATAACCCCCAGTGGAACATATTGTTACCTTCGGATGCCTGAGGGGCTCAAGAATGCTGGAGGAAGCTTCAGCAGAATGACAGCTAAAGTCCTTCATTCTTAGATAGGCAGAAATGTGCTAACATATGTTGATGATATCATAGTAAAAAGCACGAAGCAAGAAAATCACATTGCCGATCTGCAGGAAACATTTGCTAACTTTAGGCAAGCTGGCCTGAAGTTGAATCCAGAAAAATTTGTCTTCGGAGTAAAGAAGGGAAAATTCCTTGGTTGCCTGGTTTCGACAAAGGGAATCGAAGCTAATCCGAATAAAATCGAAGCTATTCTTCGGATGGAACCGTCGAGCACAAAGAAGGGGGCCCAACGGCTGACAGGAAGACTGGCATCCTTGAACAGATTCATATCTAGATCAGCAGAGAGGAATTTACCATTCTTCGAAGTGCTGAAGTCAGCCGAAGTCTTTCAATGGGGACCAGCTCAGCAGAAAGCCTTCGAAGAGCTGAAGCAGTATCTGATAGACCTAACGACGCTAACTCCACCTGCGCCAGGGGCTCCTCTGCGGTTATATGTGGCAGCTTCGCACTCTGTAGTAAGTGCAGCACTTGTCCAGGAGAAGCTTGAAGGACAGACTAAAAAGCGTTAGCAGACTCAAGCGTTAGCAGACTTCATCGCTAATTGGACGCCAGGGGCTCAGGAGGAAGAAGCAAGTAAAGATACCGAAGCCTGGACAGTGTTCTGCGACGGTTCCTGGGGAACCTTCGGGGTAGGCGCAGCTGCTATTTTAGTTGCACCTTCCTAAGTCAGAACATGTTATGCAGTGAAACTTGATTTCAGCTGCACAAATAATATTGCTGAGTATGAAGCACTTCTATTGGGGCTTCGGAAATTAAGGGCAATGGGAATAAGAAGGGCTATTTTGAAAACTGATTCTCAAGTTATTGCTGGTCATGTGGACAAAAGCAGCAAGGCACGAGATCCAAAGCTTGAAAAATATCTGGATGCAGTTCGAAGGTTGGAAGCTTCTTTCGAAGGTTTTTCTATCAAGAATATTCCAAGGGGTGAAAATGAACATGCAGATTTGTTAGCCAAATCAGCGGCTCAGGGGCTCCCTATACCTTCGGAGGTATTCTTCGAAACAATAAAGGCACCTTCGGTTGAACTTATGGAAAGAGCTATACTTAACATTTCTCCAGTACATAGTGAGGACTGGAGAACTGAAATCATATCCTTCCTCCAAGGCAACTGTCTCTCTGATGACGAAGTTTATAACAAGAGAATGGAAGCAAGGACAAGACCATATGTAATAATAGAACGGGAATTGTATAAATATGGGGTTTGTTCTCCACTTCTCAAGTGTTTATCAAGAACCAAAGGTATCGAATTAATGAAGGAGATACATGCAGGTCTGTGTGGATCTCATATTGGGTCTAGACCGCTGTTGGGAAAAGTTTTTCGACAAGGATTCTACTGGCCGAAGGCAGCTTCGGATGCAGCAGAATTAGTTCAAAAATGCGAAGGCTGCCAAAAATGTGCGAGAGACCAGAAACAACCTTCATCCCTGACTCAGTTAATACAGCCCACTTGGTCGTTGCAAAGATGGGGCCTTGATTTGCTAGGCCCACTTCCACCAGCACAAGGAAATTTAAGATATGTTGTGGTGGCGGTAGAATATTTTTCCAAATGGATTGAAGCGAAGCCTTTAGCCACAATAACCTCAGTCATTGTTCAGAAATTTTTCTGGCAAAATATTGTTTGTCGCTTCGGAGTGCCGTTGGCCATTAATGTGGACAACGGAACACAGTTTGATGTCGAAGCTTTCAAAGAGTTCTGTGAGCAAATTGGCACGAAGATTCATTTTGCATTAATCAGGCATCCGGAGTCAAATGGACTTGTTTAAAGAGCTAATGGCATTATAATGACGGGAATAATGAAGTTAATCTTCAATCAGCCCAGGGGAAAGTGGCCAGATGAATTGATCAAAGTGGTGTGGAGCCACAATACAACAATGTCAAGGTCAACAGGCTTTTCACCATTCAAATTACTGTTTGGTGACGAAGCAATAACTCCGGAAGAAGCTAAAGCAGGATCAATAAGAACAGTGGCTTCGGTAGAGGACGAAGCTGATTGTTCTGTGGCAAAAGATGCCTTAGAAGGGATCAGGCTTCAGGCTATGGAGAACATCAATAAATATCAAGCTGAAACAATAAAGTGGCGTGACAGAAAAGTTCGGTTAAAAAATATCAGGCCAGGTCACTTGGTACTTCGGAGAGTCGCCAACCCAGATACAGTAGGCAAGCTATAGTTGAAATGGGAAGGACCTTTTCTGGTAGTATCTTCATCAAGACCCGGTTCCTATAGATTGAAGGATATAGACGACAACGACATTCTTAGATCTTGGAATGCGGATGAGCTTCGGCGATATTATGTATAGCTTGATGTAATCTTTTTATTTTTTCCTATGGCACCCTTTTCCTTTCTGAAGGGGGAGAAAGGTTTTTAATGGGGCCATAGCATGTAATTTCCCTTTTTCTTATTACAGCTCTACAAGAGCAATATCCCCCAAAGATGTAAATGTAAAAACTGAGCTCGCACCACCGAGTGCAAAGAAAAAAAGAAGAAACAGGGAGAAGCTCGAAAGACGTCCCTAAGGGGATGCAGAGCACGACGAAGCTACAAAAAGTCATTCCTAAGGAGCGCAGCGTAAGTTTTCTGCTCAAAAGTCGTTCCTAAGGGAATGCAGAGCTTACAGCGAAAAGTCAACGCTGATTCCGCCGAAATATAAGGCGAAGCGCAAAAAGTCAACGCGATACCGCCGAAATAGAAGGCGAAGAAGTTCAAAAGACGTTCCTAAGGGAATGCAGAACTTACAGCGAAAAGTCAACACTGATACACCGAAAAATAAACGATGAAGCCGAAAAATAAGTGGCAAAGAGACTTTGTTTATTCCTAAGGGAATGAAGGCTATGGTTGTCGCTTCGTATATGTGTTTGGACATTCATTTGCACGGTACATTACATCATAACATTTGCATTCATAAACATTCATTTAGACATACGTAGGATCATCATTATCATAACACAGGCAGTTGCTCCGGCTCTAAAGATCAGACTTCGGCAGAAGAGAAAAAGAAGCAGTTTTTATGCTTCGCTATGTACGAAAAGAAGGGAAGGTGTTTTTCGCCTTCGGCTCAAAAATGCTAATTTCGTTCACACCAAAGCACTTCATACATTTATGGGAAGGTAGGGATATATTACAAGGTACGGCCAAAGTTCATCAAGTAAAATTTAATTACATTTACAAAAGTTATTACAAAAAGTTTTTCGAGCTTTTTCTACAGTCATCTGTTCAAGCTTCATTAGTACTCATCATGCTTTAGCTTCGGCATAGTCATCCATTAAAGCTTCGGCGTCATCTTCCTACTCTTCAAGCTTCGGCTTCGGCTTCGTCATCCTACACGAGTTAAAGCATTGTAAGCAAAATTCAAGTTCGAAGGAAGAGGTAAGCACAAGGTATGATTTTGTTACCGGCTTAAGATGACTCCGAGCTTTGTCACCAGCTTTGTCTCGACCACCCTTTGTCCATACCACCTTTATAAATTTATTTGCTATGCTTCGGGAAAAGTTGGGGATATCATCCAGATCTGCTGGTGATAAGCTAAAATTGGGTCTATTGATAATTTTTCCGTGCTCGTAGCCAGATTTCAGGAACGCAGCAGCAGTGCCCCGAGAAGCTACCAGGGCACAAAAATCACCATGTCCAGCAATAACATCATCAAGGTCATCAATTTCACCTTCGATGTGTTCGAAGGCTCCTGGTAAATCTTCAGCCGAAGGAGCAAATTTTTCACTGCTGTCCCCGACCGAATAGAAGACCTTCTTCAGCTGTTGAACACATCGATTGCTGAATTCCAAACATTTATTTTGAAGGCTTGTTAATGATTTTTGCAAATTTAAACCTTATGGACTTCAGCCTCAAATTTTTCATTAAGCTTCTATTTTTCTTGTTCGAAACTTTCTGACTGGCAGAAAAGCTTCGTATTCAGTTCTGCTATTTTAGCCTCAGTTTCTGCCAATAAGCCTTTGGTCATCTGAAGCTCGAAGTCTTTCTTTTCAACAGCGGCAGATTGGTCTTTTATTTTGCCTTCTAAATTCTCGATTATAACCTCATGTTTTTTGTCTTCCAAGTCTTGTTGCATTTTTAAAGCTTTGCTCAGCAACATACTCTGTGCATAAACAACATTCGTTAGAAACATCTTCGTTATTACAAACGATAAAAAGATTGAGAAAAGTTGTTTACCTTGAAATTAGAATAAAACAAACTACAGATGATGTGCTGTCGTCGGTAGCGGCTGATGTCTGTCTCGAGCTTCGAGAAACCAATACTCTTTGATAGAGTATCGATAACCTTCGCTCCGGTCTGATCCCGAATATAGCCCAGCTTTTCATCATCGATACCACCGAAGAGAAATGCCCTCGGCCGATACCCGCAAGATATGGCATACTCTTTTAACTCTTCTTTTTCAGCCTTTGTCAGCTCTTGCCCAACTAAGTTTTGAAAATTAAAAATTTCATCTTCTGAAGTGTCTTCGGCTATTTCTTTCTTTTTCTCGGGCTCTGGGGCCAAAATCTCTTCGGTATCTGCTGCAACTTCTTCTGCAGCCATGTCTAGTGTAACACCCTAGGTGTTACTTAGGGTGTCCACCCCCAGGGTTACCCCTGTTTACCCATTATCACATGAAGATTGAATTGGGCAAAGTATACCAAACTTGGAATTCTAGGTCCTAAGCAAGTGTAACCCACCTTGGATGTCCTGCCCTAGCTTATCATGCACATCTAAGTGGGGATCTCCCAAAACCCTAAAGCAAAACCCCCATAGGCAATGAGAACCCTAATTGAAGCCATGATCAAAAGATCATGTAAACCTTATGATCATGGTTTGGGCCAAATATAAAAGTGGTAATATACTTAATAACCTACAATTAATAGTAAGGAAGTACCCCCAAAAAGTTTTCAGAAAAGCCCTAAACAGTTCACCTAAGATTTAGCACAAGGGAGAATTCAGTTTTTGCCTAAGTACAAAAACTAACCCTTACACAAAGACTCCACATGTTCACCTTGATCCCCTTTTCAAAACCTTTCGACCCAATTGACAAAATGGCGCCAAATTAACCCTAGAACGCCCTGGAAAGAGATGACACCTACCCTAGGGCGCTAGACACGACTTGACACCCCTTTTGTCTCGGTTCGGGCTTAGCTGACACAGCAAACTTCTCCCCTCTCTATCTCCCTACCCCAACCATATCTCGACTTGGAACTCATAGCGAAAAGATAGGATTTGGAGCAGAGAAGCGACCGTACACAGTGACTTTGCCAAGATACGCACGCTATGGCGCTCAAATCGGCCGTTGAACCATGGCAGAAGCAAGCTTCCACGTGTTCGACGCGAGCTGGCATCCGGGGGTGCGCTCAGAGCACGCCCGTGCGTGAACCCCCGCGCGCCCGCGGCCGCCCGTGACCACGCCCGCGCCACGGCTATAAAGCCCGCCCCAGTGCTCGGCTGCCTTCCCCATTGCCTCCTCCGTACCTCGCCTGACTTACCCGAGCCAGCCATTAGCTCCGGCGATCTCCCCGTGACCCGCCAGTGCCGCCCGAGTGCAACCACCGTGGCCAGCCCCTCTCCCGTCCTCCTCCGTTCGATCCAAGCCCCCAGATAGCTTCCTGGTGAGGCCGTGAGACTTGCTCAAGCTTGACCCGGGGACCCTCGTCACCGGAATAGCCCAATCGTGCTCACCGGAGTTCAAGAACCCGCCGGCGCACGTGGACCGGGTAAGCCCCTACACCGTTTTCCAATTCGTTGCGCGCATGGCCTCTGTGTCACCCCGTGAAGCTCCTCGTGCACCCTAATTGAACTATACCGCCGTGGTTTGGCCGGAGCAGGCGCCGCCGACGACCCCCACCGCCTGTGCTCGTGGCCAGGGTAACTCCGACCACCTCCGACACCGACCCGCACACCGGCGTGACTGTCGTGACCTCCCGGACGTCACTGACCACCCCGCCGGAGCTCTACTGCCGCCGGTAAGCCCCACCGCCGTGATCTATGCCGCGGGTACTGTTTAAGCCGGTCAGGGAGCGCGGGTTAGATTTCAGATAAGTCCAGGGGGCTTTACGCAATGTCAGTGACCCAAGCCAATAGTGGACCAAGGGCTGTTCTGTGAGAAAAGAAAAGGAAAAACCCTAGGGGCCTCAGCGTAAACCTGTTTTCTTTTCCATTTTCGAATTTCTTTTCTTTTTGTTATAACAGATAGCTAAATAAATGCATAACTGGAAGAATAATCATCCAAAAATGTTCAAACCAATTTTGCTAGATTCTGGAATTTATGAACTATCAGATAAAAATAATAGAACCCATGGCTTCTGTATTTCTTTCTGAAGTTTTGAATTAAATAAGAAAACCACTCAAAACTCAATATTAGAAGGAAAAATAGGAATATTGTTTGACCAGGGTTAGAAAAATTTTGAGAAGCTTATATCTACCTACTAGGCCAAGTATAAATGTTAAACCTCTCTATCTACTCCATTTAAATTAGTTTTACCCCTTATTCTATAATATGCTTAAGGATAAGGAAAATAGAAAATGTAATTTAATTAATGAACCAGAGAGTACCCCTATTTTTGTTAGGTTACTTATTCAATATAGTTCACTGGAAAAATATATCATACCTTGTTTTAGTGTAAAATAAGTAAGATCTCTTTTGTTTTAATAAAACTAGTAAAACTTAGAAAAACTCTACAAAAATAACCCCAAGGTAAAAACACCCCCACCTTTGGGATAACTATTGTTTTATTAGAAAGAACTTAGGAAAAATATGAAATCTGCTATTTGACATATTTCAAATAATAATGTAGTAGAAAGTGCCTTTTTGGATATTAAACTTAAGAAAATCATAACTAAATAACCACCCCTTAGTTTTCTGTGATTTTTAGCACAAAGGCCTATCATTACTATGGGATGCCAGCAAAAATAACCTTTAGGACAGAACCTACCCCTAACTAAGAGGTGTAGTGTAAAGTGGCCCATTTTGCGTAACTCTTGTTATTTTTGTTTAAAGCCTAGCTTTTGTACTTTAAGCCTCAAATTCTTAAAACAAGCTAGAATAGCAAGTGACAACCCACTGTAATTTTTACAGAATTTTTGGAAATTATTAAAACACTGTCGTAGTTCAAACCTACACTAGAAACCCTAAATGGAAATTAAAGAAAGGAAAATGGATAATGGAAATTAATGTCCTCCTAAGACCTTTGTAAATTTGTCCACTGAAATCTATAAAGACAATGCAAATCCACTATGTTATCCTAAAAGAAAACCTAAACCTAAAAGGTAATAAGTCTATGTATATATATACCACTAGAAGACCCACATAGCCAGGGAACCCTAAGTTAATTCTTGACTTAGTTTCTGTAGCTTAATGTTCTTAAATCTTGCATAATCATGACATACATGTTCATTGCATTTCGATAGACTGTAATCTTGCTGACGGAGAGTACATCCTCGTGCCGGAGCAAGGAGCTGCTCAGGAGGTAGCCCCAGATCTAGCACCCGAGCCTGCACCAGAGGACCTACCTGCCACTGCTTTGGAAGGCAAGCCCCGGTTTTATGCATAACATGTTATTTATGCTATTTTACTACACTTATTGATTGTAGGATTGAATGTGTACTTAAGTGTAGGAGTTGTTTGAAACCCTAGTTGCATGATCTCAGGAATCCTGTTGAGATGAATACTAGTATGCTAGGTCGAGGTAGCTGCTTTATTAATTAGGATATCGGTAGAAGTCGAGTGATTTTTCTAGCACTCGCGCGAGGTCAGGAAATTGGTTGTATCCACTTTCTTCTCATAATGATGCTGGTTGTGGACAACAATCCATGGGGATTGGTTGTCCACGGGATGAAAATTTGAATAAGGATTAAGGTGTGGTACCGTGAGTCAAGCGTTTGAACGTACTAAACATATACCGAGAAATATGGTAAATCGGTAAGCCTAGTACCTGATTGAACCTGGCAGCAGATTGCCCTCCTCATGCGACCTGAGACGAGGTCTCCCATTCCGGTTATGGTGGGTACAAGTGCGGTCACTGCACGACGGCCAGTCGGGGTCAGTGAGGCATTGTACGCCAAGGCGGTGAGCCCCTCTCTGCTGACGGGGAATCGATGGGGACGGTTGATGTGTGTGGGGACGGAGTGCCCCTGCATGTCGTGTGTTTAGGTTTACCTTGCAAGGTTTAAAAACTCGATTCGAATCGTCTGCTTCTCGCAGCTAATGAGACTGCTTGATCCATGCTGCTACATTGAGTAACAAGTGGAACTGTGATGAGATGATACAAGATGTTGATTGCTAAAAATGCTTGCTACTATGTATGAGTAGATAGTACACTTTTAGCCTTAAGAGAGTCACACTTAATTTTGACAAAGTTAAAATCTTGATTTAGAAACTCAGCTAGTGCTTTTGGCAACCAAACCCCACAGCCAAACAGCTGCATGTCTAGAGGTAGAGGAGTAGACTCCTCACACCGGGTAAGTCTAGCTGAGTATTAGTATACTCAGCCTTGCTTGTGGCATAATTTTTTTTACAGGTTCTCTGGAGGACATGGTTGCTGGAGTGACTTGGCCGTCCACCTTACCACCGGGTTGGACTGTTGAGTGGGACCCTGCCTCGGCTGAGGAGGAGCATGAGGAGTGATGGGACAGGCTTCCCCATCTCTCTATTTATTTACCGTTAGTTTATTTCCGCTGCACTTCGAAACAATGATGGTCACTTTTGCAAAAACTCCAATGATGATGATGATGTAATAATTTAATACTCTGACATGTATGGTTTTATGCTTTATTGTATTTGCTCTGTGACTCACCATCGAGTGAGATTGTGGTACTTGATCCTGTCCGTGGCCGTGTCGGACTAGATCCGAGGGATTGACGGGTTATTCCCATTTAAGTGTGGTCTAGCCTCTAAGGCGGGGCTTAGGCACTTAAGTTGGAATAATTCGGGCAGTTCCGCCACAGCTGGTATCGGAGCTTGTACCACCACAGAGGAGTCAATAAAACATAAATGCCATCCCTTTTCTAAAGTAAAATTTGATAGAAACAATGTTGGATAGATCGTAGGACGAGCAGGATAGACCTAGGACGTGAAGCCTTAGGATGATAGAAGGGTAGCTAGGTGGCTAAGTGACTAGGCCCTACAGGCCACTTTTTACAGGATGGGAGTTCTTCCCTATTCCTTTTATCTTCTTGAGAGGTCGTTCAGGACGAGCATGCATGCATTCTTAATTAAGCAAATGGATAACTGAGTAAAAGGACTTAAAAACAAGATAACAACCAACTAGGTCCCCAGTGCCTTTTTCTTTTAACTAGAGACAGGCTGAGTTTTATTTTCCTTGTTCTTTTTGTAATTCTTTTTCTTTTACTTACGCTTAACCGTGCACAGATGACTTCCCACGGATCCTCCGATAATGGAAATGCACTGACCCACACAGACGGACTTGCACGAGAGGGCTTTCCCCGCATTTTGTGGGAGGTGCTTCAGGGGGCCGGATACGCGACACCCCCTCAGTACGCGGTGCAGCAGTTCGAGAAGCACCGGGTGCCTCGCTGTAGGGTGAGGATGACTTTGGAGCCTCATCCCCTGCAGCCAGGCTGGCGCTCTTTGGACTCCGAGTCTTTCGGATACCGAGCGGAGGACACGATCGAGGCAATCGCTCTGCATGGATTGACTACTTTCTGCGGATTCCATCCCTTGGAGCTGGCTACCCACCCCATTGGGTTGTTCCCCGCGGAAAAGGAGGACGACCCGATGTGGAAGGATCGGGTGGAGCATGCCAAGGACATCTGGGCTCTCTACCCAGGCCACACGGCCCACTTGTCGGTGCGATGCATGAACGCCCTGTATCGTCTGCAAGTGATGCGTGGGGAGGCGATGTCTCATTTGATGGCACTGCTAGAGGCAACCAAGATCACCTTGGATAACAGGGAGGAGCTCGTGGTTGACTTGTCCCAGGAGCTGGTAGAAAAAGATTTGCAAGTGGAGCAGCTGTCTGATGAGATTCATGAGTTGGAGGAGCTAGTGGGCACCAGGGAGAACACCATCGAGGTTTTAGAGGATCAGCTCATTAATACTCAGCAGCAGCTTGCTGAGGCTAACGAGCACCTGGATATGCATCACCAGGAGCTCCAGGACCAAGAGGCCAATGAGGACGTCGACATCGAGGGAGGAGATGAGCCTGCCTCCAGTGTGGATACTGCTGGCTCGGGAAGACCACCTTCCCCCGAGTCGAGTGCGGCCTCATTTGCTCACTAGATGTTCAGAGTAGAGTTAGACGTTGGTGATGGTAGGACTCCTCGCGGCTAGCTTAGCTTTTGTGCCCTTGGGGTACTAAGCTAGATAGAGTTGAATCATTTTGGGACCAATCGATGTAATCGTACTAAACTCTCTTGGAGGCTTGTTTAATGGATGCTAATATCAGTTTAAATTTGGAAAGAAGAATTTGTGACTTTTAAAAATCTTTATGTTGAAGTTGGAGTCTATCATGTTGTTTTAACTTTTTCCCCGCAATTAAATCTTGAATTTGGAGATGTGGTGTTAAGCATGTATGTGGCTTTTCAGATGGCCGGGAGGCAGCGTCGTGGCCAGAATGAGCACGTTCCTCCACCGCCACCGCCTCCCACTCTGCAGGAGCTCATGGCTCAGCAGAATGAGATCTTGAGGCAGCTGGCTCAGCGTCAGCCACCACCACAGCACTATGGTGGTGGAGACCATCAGCGTCACCCTGCGGCGGCTACCTATCAGGAGTTCCTCAGCACCCAGCCTCCATTGTTCACAAGGGCAGAGGACCCACTTGATGCAGATGTATGGTTGCGAGTGGTGGAATCCAAATTCCCACTGCTCCATGGAGTTTGCTCAGAGGTCACCAAAGTCAGGTTCGCCACCCAGCAGCTTCGCGGACCTGCAAGGACTTGGTGGGATCATTTTCTTGCTATGCAGCCAGAGGACCGAGAGGTGGAGTGGAGGGAGTTCAAGGCGGCTTTCAGAGGACACCATATACCAGCCAGGATCATGGACCGGAAGCTCAATGAGTTTTTGGCACTCACTCAGGGCAATAGGACAGTGTTGCAGTATGCCCAGGCCTTTAATGATTTGTGCCAGTATGCTGGATACCATGCAGACACGGACGAGAAGAAGAGGGACAGGTTCAGACGGGGGCTCAGCACCAAGCTCCGTGATCGTCTCAACACCGTCAGGGCCAACAGCTACAATGAGTTGGTCAACATGGCTATCTCCCAGGAGGACTTCATTATAGCTCGACAGGCAGAGAAGAAGAGGAAGACCCCTGTGGCAGGACCCTCAGCTCAGCCACAGCGCTTCAGGATTGTGTCCGACACGCAGAACAAGGGACCTCAGCAGCAGCAAGGGAGATGGGTGATCAGACCACCGCAGCAGCAGCAAGTACCCAACCGCACCCAATTTCCCGCTCAGAGGAGCAATCAGCTGCAGCAGCAGTACCGCCAGGCCAATGACAACAGGTGCTTCACTTGTGGCAACACTGGGCATTATGCCAAGAATTGCCCCAGAAACCAGCAGAGGCAGGGGCAGAATGTCAATCAGAACCAAGGCAAGAAACAGAAGGTGCAAGTGAGGCAGGGCAGGCTGAACTTCACCACCATGGCTGACATTCCAGAGGGAGCACCCGTCATGACTGGTATCTTTACAGTTTTAAATTATCCCGCTATTGTTCTTTTTGATTCCGGTGCTTCACATAGTTTTATCAGTGCCAAGTTTAGTGCCAAATGCCAGTTGCCCTTTCACCATACCGATGGGGGCATTACAATTTCAACACCCGGAGGCAGAGTTGCCACTTATCAAATCAACAGGCAAGTGCCTATAAAATTTGGTAGTCTGGTGATTAGAACCACCCTTCTCATCTTAGGATTGGATAGCGTGGATATTATTTTGGGAGCTGACTGGTTGACCAGGCATCAGGCAGTATTGGACATTGCAGCCAGAGCCATTGAAATTCATTCCCCTGCTTATGGCGAGACTGTTTTGCATTTACCAAACCAGGGTTGTACCCCGATCTTGTGCCTTTGTTATGATAGAATCCCCAGTGGAAAAGATCCCAGTGGTCTGTGACTATCCGGATGTTTTTCCAGATGAATTGCCAGGGATGCCACCTGACCAAGATATTGAGTTCGCCATCGAATTGCAACCCGGGACTGCTCCTATCTCCAAGAGACCCTATAGGATGCCTCCCGCGGAATTGGCAGAATTGAAGAAACAATTGCAAGAATTGTTGGACAAGGGGTTTATTCGTCCAAGCACTTCACCATGGGGATGTCCAGCTTTATTTGTGAAGAAAAAGGATGAGAGTTTGAGGATGTGTGTTGACTACCGTCCTCTCAATGCGGTGACTATAAAGAACAAATACCCGCTGCCCCGCATTGATGTTCTGTTTGATCAGTTGATTGGAGCCAAGGTATTCTCCAAGATAGACCTTCGCTCAGGATACCATCAGATCAAGATCCATGCCAGCGATATTCCCAAGACGGCTTTCTCTACCAGATATGGGCTGTATGAGTTTTTGGTGATGTCTTTTGGGCTGACCAATGCCCCGGCTTATTTCATGTACTTGATGAACTCAGTATTCATGCCAGAGCTGGACAAGTTTGTGGTCGTTTTCATTGATGATATTCTGGTCTATTCCAAGAATGAAGACGAGCATGCTGAGCATTTACATATCGTGCTTCAACGACTGCGCGATCATCGTCTCTATGCTAAATTGTCTAAGTGTGAATTCTGGCTAAAGGAAATAAAATTCTTGGGTCACACAATTTCTCGGGAGGGGATATCGGTTGACCCTGAGAAAGTGCAAGAAGTGATGAACTGGAAACCTCCAACTACAGTGAGACAGATTAGGAGTTTTCTGGGATTGGCAGGGTACTACCGACGATTTATTCCAGATTTCTCCAGAATTGCCAAGCCAATGACTGAGTTATTGAAGAAGGGAGCCAAGTTCACTTGGAGCCAGAAGTGCGAAGATGCTTTTCATACACTGAGGCAACATTTGACAACAGCCCCAGTGCTGGCTCAACCCGATAACACTAAGCCCTTCGAAGTTTATTGTGATGCTTCTGGTACAGGATTGGGATGTGTCTTGATGCAAGAGAACAGAGTGATTGCTTATGCTTCCCGAGCACTCAGACCCCATGAGCAGAACTACCCTACACATGATCTGGAGTTGGCAACTGTAGTTCATGCTCTCAAGATATGGAGACACTACCTGATGGGAGCTCACTGTAACATCTACACGGATCACAAGAGTCTCAAATACATCTTCACTCAGGCAGACCTGAACATGAGGCAAAGGAGATGGTTAGAGTTAATCAAGGATTATGATTTGGAAGTACATTACCATCCGGGCAAGGCCAATGTTGTGGCAGATGCCTTGAGCAGAAAGGCCCAGTGCAATTGTATGAACATGGATTCAAGAGTCACCACCCTGTGCGATGAGTTGTGTAAGCTGAACTTGGAAGTTATCCCTTCCGGTGAATTGAGTTATATCTCGGTGGAGCCCACATTGCAAGAGCAAATAGTTCAGGCACAGATTGGGGATAAGGGTGTTCAGGTTATCAAAGATATGCTCAAGCAAAAGGCAGAAAAATACAAGTGTTTCCGTCAGGACAGCAAGGGAATTTTATGGTTTGGAGACCGATTGGTGGTTCCCAAGGACCCTGAACTTAGAAAGAAGATACTGGATGAAGCTCACCTTTCCAAATTCTCCATGCACCCTGGTAGCAACAAGATGTACCATGATCTTAGATCTTTATACTGGTGGACCAGAATGAAGAGGGAAATTGCCAAGTACATCTCCGAGTGTGACACTTGCCAGAGGATAAAAGCTAGTCACTTGAAGGCAGCAGGCCCTTTGCAACCCCTTCCCATACCATCCTGGAAATGGGAGGACATTTGCATGGACTTCATAGTGGGATTGCCCAATACCTCCAGGCACCATGATTCTATATGGGTTATTGTGGACAGATTGACCAAGACTGCTCATTTCTTGCCAGTGCACACCACCCACCGGGCGGAGAAGTATGCGGAGATCTACATTGACCAGATAGTTCGTCTGCATGGGATACCAAGGACTATAGTCTCTGACCGAGGAGCACCTTTTGTGGCACGATTTTGGGAGCAATTATAGGAATCACTTGGAACCCAGGTTATACGAAGCTCAGCATACCATCCCCAAACAGATGGTCAGACAGAAAGGGTAAATCAGGTTTTGGAAGACATGTTGCGAGCATGTGCACTACACTACGGAAAGGATTGGGACAAGTGTCTTTCCTTGGCAGAGTTTTCTTACAATAACAGCTATCAGTCCAGTCTGAAGATGGCACCTTTTGAGGCATTATATGGGAGAAGGTGTAGGACCCCACTAAATTGGTCTCAAGCAGGAGAAAGTGAAATTTTTGGGCCAGATTTGGTACTTGAAGCAGAAGCAAAGATCAGAATTATCAAGAAGAACCTAGAAGCTGCTCAGGCCAGGCAAAAGAGTTATCATGACAAGAGGCGGAAGCCTCTACAGTTTGAGGTGGGAGATCATGTCTATCTTAAGATATCACCAACCAAGGGTGTCCAGAGATTCGGGATCAAGGGCAAGTTAGCCCCTCGTTACATTGGACCCTATAAGATCAAGGCAAGCTGTGGACCCGTAGCTTACCAATTGGAATTGCCACCCCGTATGTCAGCAGTTCACAATGTGTTCCATGTATCTCAGCTGCGGAAATGTGTTCGTCTACCCACAGAAGTGCTACCGGAGCCGGACATTGAGATAGAACCAGATTTGTCCTACCAAGAGTACCCCGTCAAGATATTGGATCAAAAGGAGAGATCAACTCGGGCAAGATCAATCAGAATGTATAAGGTTCAGTGGAGTCATCATTCAGCAGAAGAAGCTACATGGGAGACGGAGGATTTTCTACGCTCTCGCTTCCCCGACCTTCTGCCCAAAGGAGTCGGTATGTAACCCCAAAAACCCCACCCCCACCTGCCCTTTGAAGTCAATTATAAGAAAAACTTAGATAACAAGGATAGTCTAAGTTGTGGATTTAACTTAAGAAGGGCTTCCTTCTGAAGTTGCAAACAGGATGACATTCGAAGAACAGTTAAAAAGTGAAACTTGAGCATAAAGGGAGAGTAGCACTAACACACCTTCAAGCATCCCTCCAAGGGACTCTACCTGAAATCTCGGGACGAGATTCCTTTAAGGGGGGAGGGCTGTAACACCCTAGGTGTTACTCAGGGTATCCACCCCCAGGGTTACCCCTGTTTACCCATTATCACATGAAGATTGAATTGGGCAAAGTATACCAAACTTGGAATTCTAGGTCCTAAGCAAGTGTAACCCACCTTGGATGTCCTGCCCTAGCTTATCATGCACATCTAAGTGGGGATCTCCCAAAACCCTAAAGCAAAACCCCCATAGGCAATGAGAACCCTAATTGAAGCCATGATCAAAAGATCATGTAAACCTTATGATCATGGTTTGGGCCAAATATAAAAGTGGTAATATACTTAATAACCTACAATTAATAGTCAGGAAGTACCCCCAAAAAGTTTTCAGAAAAGTCCTAAACAGTTCACCTAAGATTTAGCACAAGGGAGAATTCAGTTTTTGCCTAAGTACAAAAACTAACCCTTACACAAAGACTCCACATGTTCACCTTGATCCCCTTTTCAAAACCTTTCGACCCAATTGACAAAATAGCGCCAAATTAACCCTAGAACGCCCTGGAAAGAGATGACACCTACCCTAGGGCGCTAGACACGACTTGACACCCCTTTTGTCTCGGTTCGGGCTTAGCTGACACAGCAAACTTCTCCCCTCTCTATCTCCCTACCCCGACCATATCTCGACTTGGAACTCACAGCGAAAAGATAGGATTTGGAGCAGAGAAGCGACCGTACACAGTGACTTTGCCAAGATACGCACGCTATGGCGCTCAAATCGGCCGTTGAACCATGGCAGAAGCAAGCTTCCACGTGTTCGACGCGAGCTGGCATCCGGGGGCGCGCTCAGAGCACGCCCGTGCGCGAACCCCCGCGCGCCCGCGGCCGCCCGTGACCATGCCCGCGCCACGGCTATAAAGCCCGCCCTAGTGCTCGGCTGCCTTCCCCATTGCCTCCTCCGTACCTCGCCTGACTTACCCGAGCCCGCCATTAGCTCCGGCGATCTCCCCGTGACCCGCTAGTGCCGCCCGAGAGCAACCACCGTGGCCAGCCCCTCTCCCGTCCTCCTCCGTTCGATCCAAGCCCCCAGATAGCTTTCTGGTGAGGCCGTGAGACTTGCTCAAGCTTGACCCGGGGACCCTCGTCACCGGAATAGCTCAATCATGCTCACCGGAGTTCAAGAACCCGCCGGCGCACGTGGACCGGGTAAGCCCCTACACCGTTTTGCAATTCGTTGCGCGCATGGCCTCTGTGTCACCGCGTGAAGCTCCTCGTGCACCCTAATTGAACTATACCGCCGTGGTTTGGCTGGAGCAGGCGCCGCCGACGACCCCCGCCGCCTGTGCTCGTGGCCAGGGTAACTCCGACCACCTCCGACACCGACCCGCACACCGGCGTGACCGTCGCGACCTCCCGGACGTCACTGACCACCCCGCCGGAGCTCTACTGCCGCCGGTAAGCCCCACCGCCGTGATCTATGCCGCGGGTACTGTTTAAGCCGGTCAGGGAGCGTGGGTTAGATTTCAGATAAGTCCAGGGGGCTTTGCGCAATGTCAGTGACCCAAGCCAATAGTGGACCAAGGGCTGTTCTGTGAGAAAAGAAAAGGAAAAACCCCAGGGGCCTCAACGTAAACCTGTTTTCTTTTCCATTTTCGAATTTCTTTTCTTTTTGTTATAACAGATAGCTAAATAAATGCATAACTGGAAGAATAATCATCCAAAAATGTTCAAACCAATTTTGCTAGATTCTGGAATTTATGAACTATCAGATAAAAATAATAGAACCCATGGCTTCTGTATTTCTTTCTGAAGTTTTGAATTAAATAAGAAAACCACTCAAAACTCAATATTAGAAGGAAAAATAGGAATATTGTTTGACCAGGGTTAGAAAAATTTTGAGAAGCTTATATCTACCTACTAGGCCAAGTATAAATGTTAAACCTCTCTGTCTACTCCATTTAAATTAGTTTTACCCCTTATTCTATAATATGCTTAAGGATAAGGAAAATAGAAAATGTAATTTAATTAATGAACCAGAGAGTACCTCTATTTTTGTTAGGTTACTTATTCAATATAGTTCACTGGAAAAATATATCATACCTTGTTTTAGTGTAAAATAAGTAAGATCTCTTTTGTTTTAATAAAACAAGTAAAACTTAGAAAAACTCTACAAAAATAACCCCAAGGTAAAAACACCCCCACCTTTGGGATAACTATTGTTTTATTAGAAAGAACTTAGGAAAAATATGAAATCTGTTGTTTGACATTTTTCAAATAATAATGTAGTAGAAAGTGCCTTTTTGGATATTAAACTTAAGAAAATCATAACTAAATAACCACCCCTTAGTTTTCTGTGATTTTTAGCACAAAGGCCTATCATTACTATGGGATGCCAGCAAAAATAACCTTAGGACAGAACCTACCCCTAACTAAGAGGTGTAGTGTAAAGTGGCCCATTTTGCCTAACTCTTGTTATTTTTGTTTAAAGCCTAGCTTTTGTACTTTAAGCCTCAAATTCTTAAAACAAGCTAGAATAGCAAGTGACAACCCACTATAATTTTTACAGAATTTTTGGAAATTATTAAAACACTGTCGTAGTTCAAACCTACACTAGAAACCCTAAATGGAAATTAAAGAAAGGAAAATGGATAATGGAAATTAATGTCCTCCTAAGACCTTTGTAAATTTGTCCACTGAAATCTATAAAGACAATGCAAATCCACTATGTTATCCTAAAAGAAAACCTAAACCTAAAAGGTAATAAGTCTATGTATATATATACCACTAGAAGACCCACATAGCCAGGGAACCCTAAGTTAATTCTTGACTTAGTTTCTGTAGCTTAATGTTCTTAAATCTTGCATAATCATGACATACATGTTCATTGCATTTTGATAGACTGTAATCTTGCTGACGGAGAGTACATCCTCGTGCCGGAGCAAGGAGCTGCTCAGGAGGTAGCCCCAGATCCAGCACCCGAGCCTGCACCAGAGGACCTGCCTGCCACTGCTTTGGAAGGCAAGCCCCGGTTTTATGCATAACCTGTTATTTATGCTATTTTACTACACTTATTGATTGTAGGATTGAATGTGCACTTAAGTGTAGGAGTTGTTTGAAACCCTAGTTGCATGATCTCAGGAATCCTGTTGAGATGAATACTAGTATGCTAGGTCGAGGTAGCTGCTTTATTAATTAGGATATCGGTATAAGTCGAGTGATTTTTCTAGCACTCGCGTGAGGTCAGGAAATTGGTTGTATCCACTTTCTTCTCATAATGATGCTGGTTGTGGACAACAATCCATGGGGATTGGTTGTCCACGAGATGAAAATTTGAATAAGGATTAAGGTGTGGTACCGTGAGTCAAGCGTTTGAACGTACTAAACATATACCGAGAAATATGGTAAATCGGTAAGCCTAGTACCTGATTGAACCTGGCAGCAGATTGCCCTCCTCATGTGACCTGAGACGAGGTCTCCCATTCCAGTTATGGTGGGTACAAGTGCGGTCACTGCACGACGGCCAGTCGGGGTCAGTGAGGCATTGTACGCCAAGGCGGTGAGCCCCTCTCTGCTGACGGGGAATCGATGGGGACGGTTGATGTGTGTGGGGACGGAGTGCCCCTGCATGTCGTGTGTTTAGGTTTACCTTGCAAGGTTTAAAAACTCGATTCGAATCGTCTGCTTCTCGCTGCTAATGAGACTGCTTGATCCATGCTGCTACATTGAGTAACAAGTGGAACTGTGATGAGATGATACAAGATGTTGATTGCTAAAAATGCTTGCTACTATGTATGAGTAGATAGTACACTTTTAGCCTTAAGAGAGTCACACTTAATTTTGACAAAGTTAAAATCTTGATTTAGAAACTCAGCTAGTGCTTTTGGCAACCAAACCCCACAGCCAAACAGCTGCATGTCTAGAGGTAGAGGAGTAGACTCCTCACACCGGGTAAGTCTAGCTGAGTATTAGTATACTCAGCCTTGCTTGTGGCATAATTTTTTTTTATAGGTTCTCTGGAGGACATGGTTGCTGGAGTGACTTGGCCGTCCACCTTACCACCGGGTTGGACTGTTGAGTGGGACCCTGCCTCGGCTGAGGAGGAGCATGAGGAGTGATGGGACAGGCTTCCCCATCTCTCTATTTATTTACCGTTAGTTTATTTCTGCTACACTTCGAAACAATGATGGTCACTTTTGCAAAAACTCCAATGATGATGATGATGTAATAATTTAATACTCTGACATGTATGGTTTTATGCTTTATTGTATTTGCTCTGTGACTCACCATCGAGTGAGATTGTGGTACTTGATCCTGTCCGTGGCCGTGTCGGACTAGATCCGAGGGATTGACGGGTTATTCCCATTTAAGTGTGGTCTAGCCTCTAAGGCGGGGCTTAGGCACTTAAGTTGGAATAATTCGGGCAGTTCCGCCACAGCTAGCAGTATTTTATCAATATTTGCAATGGTGGTTTCTAACTCTATATCTTCGGCTGTGGCAGCTTCGGTAGCTGTAGCCTCCAAAGGTGCAGCTTCGGTAGCCGGTATGTCCTGAACAGCTGGCGCCTTCGGAGCTAAAGCTCTTGGCGGTGTCTTTTCAATGACTTCCGTCACCGTAATGATTCTTTGCTTTTTTGGCCTAGCTGCCTTCTCCGTTTTTGTGGGCTCCTTATCCTTCTGAAGAAGCTTCGTCAGATGTGACCCTAATGGACTCAGCTTGACAGGCAAGGATTCAGTCATTACCTTTAAAATTTCCTCCACGACGATGGAAGAAGGTGATGCAGCAATTTCTTCTTCTTTGTTAATCGCCTTCTGCTTCGGAGCTGAAGCTTTTCTCTTCTTCGAAGCAATTGTTTTTGGCTCAGGCTTTGGTTTTTTCTTTTTCAATTGATCTTCATCATCTTTAGTCAGAGCATCAGCCACTCTCTTCCTTTTTTGCCCTTCGGCACCCTTGTCTAGCCGCTCGTAGTCGGGATATTCAAAGTCAATAGCATCCATTACTCGTTTCTGTCTTCGCTTCGGACGGGTGTTGAAGGCCGCAGTCATCAACTGATCTTCTTTTCTAGAGTAATTGCCGAGTATTTCATTGCACATCACTTCGATCGTGTCCAGCCATTCTTGGCAAGGCACTTTGAAATGTCTCTTGAATTTGTAATGGTAAGGCAACCGGACAAGCTCCCCTTCCTTCTTTTTCCTTCAAGCTTCGGCATGGCCCACTCTTTCATAGTTTGGCACACTCTGAAGGCCAAAAATTCTTGCACTAAGTCCCTAGTGCTGATGTGCTCTGCAATAACTCTAAATTCAGCCAGCGCAGTTTGGGTCGGACCCTCTGGTGTCATGTTGCATTGGGGTCTGGTCTCTCCGAAGATCAATTCCAATGGACTCTGGACCAATTTCTCCTTATCTTCGTCAACTTTGACGTAAAACCACTCGGATTTCCAGCCAGCTGGCCACTTGCTACGGTAACTGATCACAGGAAATTTTGTAGTCTTGCGATAAGCAAAATTGTAGCAGCCAAAGTTTTCATGTAGCCCATCTCCTCTAGCCTTGGTCTGGTAATGAAGCTCATGCACTCGGCAAAAACCTTCGGCAAATGGTTCCACCCCTTGGCTTCGGAGGGCCCAAATATAAACACTAAGCCTAACGATAGCGTTAGGAGTTAGCTGATGAAGGTAGATCCCAAACTTCTTCAGCACATCAGCAATCATCTTGTTCAAAGGGAATCTTAAACCAGCCTTAAAGAAACTTTTGAAGACCACTACTTCATCTTTTCCTGGCTTTGGAGTAGTTTCTTCCCCTCCAAAGCGAATCAGCTCTTTCTTCGCTTCACTAAAATAGCCCAACTTCATCATCTTAGGCAAGTCACCTTCAGAGATGGTAGATTTTCTGAAATCCAGGTGGCTGGGTTTACTCGGCACTGCACTGCTGTAATCATCTTCGGAATCAGTCTCCTCAACATCAGCCTGCTCTGCTTCAGCGGTAGGTGCATCCTCCGATGTTACTACCCCAGACCTCTTCATCGCTTCGGAAATGGGAACAGCCTCAGTAGCTTCGGTTTCATCTCCCTCACGATCAACCCTGGCAGTGGAGCGCACTCTCGCCATTTGATTATGAATTTTTTGAAATTTTTTGTTGTTGACTTTTTTGATTTTTCCGAAGCTCTTCCTCTTGTGACGAAGCAGAATCAAAAGCTTCGTTCGAACACGATGATCAAGCTTCAGCCTTGGTTAAATTTTTGGCATCAAAACAGTGCAATAGCAATGAATGTTGTGGTAACTTCACACCTACCCGTCTGTTTATATAGTGCCACAGGTGGGAAGGTGAATCGTCAAGGTCTTCCACACCGGGTAAACAGCCACCCGCACTCGCTGAACGGTGGGCCACAGGGTCCGAGAAGGTGAATCGCTAGGGCGCGCTCAACTGCTGCAAGATGGGGCCACCTCGCGCGCGGATTATTTTAATCGTTTCTCGCCAACGAGCTCAGGGAAGGTGTTTCTCGGATCTTCGGCATCCGGAAGCCTAGAAGACTTTTTCACGGATCAAGCTCGTTACGACAAACGATCTAGCACCGCGAAGGGGCTACTGTTGGGGATATGCTTCGTAGCCGAAGATCCTAAAGGAAGAAACACCTTCAGAAGATCTTCCTAGAAGCAGCGCCGAAGCTGTCACATATAAAGCTTCGGCACAATGACGGATCTCATGACGAAGGGGTGAACCGACTTAAAGATGAAATGACTTAAAAACCCATGATGTCCTGTGTCATTATTGTAGTTAATTGTAAAGGGCATATTTGTAATTATACACAGGCTACGCCCTATGCCTATAAATAGGTGAACAGTACCCCTGTATTGTTCACGCAATCTTGTAATCGCTGACGCATTACACTAGAACCATCACTTTCTGCCAAGACGAAGGTATAAATATGACAAAATATGTGAATAATGTTATTTGTTTTTAGCATATCTCTTTATAATGTTTTACAATTTATACTTCATTTTACATTATTTTATAAGTTTGATCACGAAGGTATGACCTTCGTGATACTCTGATCATGGCCTTCGTCCGAAGTTCATTAAACCCTCGGGGAGATAATGCTTTAGCGTGCGAAGGACATTAACATTTAACATTCTATGTTGCCCTGTTCTTAATTTATAGCATTTGAGAACAAGTCCCCAACAGGAACGTCTTTTAAACTTCTTCGCCTTCTATTTCGGTGGTATTCGCGTTGACTTTTCGCGCTTTGCCTTATATTTCGGCCGTATTCGCGTTGACTTTTTGCGCTTCGCCTTATATTTCGGTGGTATTTAGCTCTGCATTCCCTTTGGAACGACTTTTGAGCAGAAAACTTACACTGCGCTCCCTTGGGAATGACTTTTTGAAGCTTTGGCAAACTTATGTAGTGCTCCCTAGGAACGACTTTTTGTAGCTCCGGCAAATTTATGATGTGTTCCTTAGAAACAACTTTTGTAGCTTCGGCAGCTTTTGAGCTTCATAAGTCTGTAGGAAAGATATATTTCATTGTGACAAGAACGAAGCTATTACAAGAAATTAAAAGTGACAAGAGTAGATTTACACAAATTGTTCCTTATTAAAAAGAAAATGACAATGAATGTAAAATGCTTCGGAGGTAGGATGTGTTTTGACTCTGGCACAGTACTGTTGACTGTGCGAGCTTCGGATTCTTCCCTGAGCTCTCGCTGCTGATGAGTCTAATGGCTCCCTTCTGGCTGCTGACCTCGTGAATAGGCTGGTTGTAGTGGCGGCGGAGGTGGAAGCTGTGGCCATGAAGCCTATGACTGACTGGCCAAAGCAACAGAAGCTGCAGGATGATTACCCACATACTCTGGTATGTAGGGTGAGTGACACGAAGCAGTATGTAGGACCTGCTTCGGTTGATTTTGCTAGGCTTCGGCTTCTGCGATCACCTTCTGCTTTTGGATGGTGATTTGGCACATTCTTGTAGTATGGCCCTTGTCTTCACCACAAAATAGACAGTAAATCTTCCAAGGTTGGTCCCCATATCTTCCTCCAAAGCCCCTGACGCCTCTGCCTCTTGGAGCTGGCGGCCGAAAAGAACTTTGTTGTTGTCCCGAAGATTGTGAAGAACACTGGGGCCTCTGCAGCTGACTCCCTCTATCATCATTCTGAGTGTTGTGAATTGACCTGACATGCCTTGGGTGTATTCTTCCTCCGAAGCCCCTAGTCATCTCGGAGAACCTGTAAGCTTCCTCCCTTCTTTGGCGAAAGTCATTGTCAGCCCTGATATATTCATCCATCTTTTGAAGCAACTTCTCCAGTGTCTGTGGAGGTTTTCTGGCGAAGTACTGGGCAGTAGGTCCTAGACGAAGCCCCTTAATCATGGCCTCAATAACAATCTCATTGGGTACTATAGGCGCCTGTGCTCTGAGACGCAAGAACCTTCGGACGTATGCTTGACGATACTCCTCATGGTCTTGCGTACATTGAAGCAGAGCCTGAGCTGTGACTGGCTTTATCTGAAAGCCTTGAAAGCTTGTCAGTAACATATCCTTGAGCTTCTGCCACGAAGTAATAGTTCCTGGCCGAAGAGAAGCATACCATGTTTGGGCCACATTCTGAACTGCCATGACGAAGGATTTGGCCATGACAGCTACATTGCCTCCATATGAAGATATGGTTGCCTCATAACTCATCAAAAATTGCTTTGGATCCGAGTGCCCATCATACATAGGGAGTTGAGGTGGCTTATATGATGAAGGCCATGGGATAGCTTGCAGTTCTGGTGCCAAGGGAGAAGCAGCATCAAAGGTAAAGGTATCAGGATTAAAATCATCATACCATCCATCCTCGTTGAATAAACCTTCTTGATGAAGCTCCCTGTGTTGGGGCCTTCGATCTTGTTCGTCTTGAACAAGATGGCATACTTCTTTAGTGGCTTCGTTGAATTTCCTTTGAAGATCAGCTAGTCTGGCCAACTTCTCCTTCTTCCTTTGTACTTGCTGATGAATTATCTCCATGTTTCTGATTTCTTGATCCAACTTTTCCTCCTGGATTGTTGGACTAGTGGCTTTCCTCTTCTGGCTTCGGGCCTCTCGGAGAGAGAGAGATTCTCCTGATTTGGGTCTAGTGGTTGTAGTGCAGCAGCCCCTGTCGCTGAAACTTTCTTTGGCGGCATGACGAGGGTCAGTGCTTGCTAAAGATGGTCGAAAGAGGGTTCACCGGAGGTGGGCGCCAATGTTGGTAACTTGTTCTCAAATGCTATGAATCAAGAACAAGGCAACACAGAATGGATCAATGGTTAATGCCCTTCGTCCTTCGAAACATTATTTCCCTCAGGATATAATGATCTTCAGAAGAAGGTCATGAAGGACGTACCTTCATCATCATAGTATAAATATATCTTAATGAAAGAAGAAGCATATGAAACATGGGCAATAACATAAATGATCATATGACATCATTAGTACTCTTTCATCATATCATTATGAATGAATGTGAACAATTATTGAATTACATTTATACCTTCGGCTTGACAGAAGGCACAAATCCGAGCGTGACCCACGAGTGAGTACAAGTCAACGTGGACAGTACAGGAGTACTGTTCACCTATTTATAGGCACGGGACGCAGCCCATGAGAAATTACAATTATGCCCTTTACATTTACTATTGGTTTATAGAAAAATCTATGAGGACTGAACAACCTTTTCCCTTTTAAGTCGGGTCCCTTTTCTGCGATTTAGCCAAAGCTCCCTTTCGCACAGCTTTGGAGCAACGGCAACCTTCGTCACGATCAAGCTCCTCATCGTGTATGCTTTTATCATAAATCCGAAGATACCTGTCCATAAACATACTAGGAAGACATTGTTAAATTATGTTTTTGAGGACCTTCGGAGGATGAAGGCCCCCAACACCCTTTTTAGACCGCGAATAAAATTATCGGGTTTCGAATCGAATCAAATTAAGCATAGTCTTAATATATCGACTCTGATGTCGTTTGGTTTGGTCCATTGACATCTCGTCTAAAACACTATCTCATGTATTGCCGACTCGTATTGTGATAGTCCAATTCTAGTATACCCCATTTTCGGAGTTGGTATTTTTGTGCTCTTTTGTTTAAAGAGAGAAGAATTTTCCTTTCTCTTCTTAGTTGTCATATTATTTTTCTTCTTATTTTCTCACAGCTCAATTGGCTTTGTTTCTTATCTAGCCACTGCTGTATGACTAGAATTTTTCTTCTTCACCACCGCCTTGGGTCCTTGACCCTATCCACGACACCTAGATTTTTTTTGAATCACCGCCTTGAGGACTCTCGAAGCCGCTAGCAGCACCTGATTTTTTTCTCTCCATGCCATGCTTCTTCCCAACAGCTACCTCTCCTTATTTCCTCTTCGTGTGTGCATTGGCCAACGCAACGCCCTGGCTATCCTCTTGCAAGTCTCCAGCCTAGGTCCTAGTCATGGATCATTTGGTCGTGTGTCTTGCCTACCATGGCCGAGGCAGCTGCAGCGACCAAGCCACCGCTCGTCCTCAGCTCCTTTTGCACGCGCCCTGCTTTAGCTCCTAATCGAGAGCTAGGACCTCACCGGCGGCCGATTGTCGTCCCCTTGCTCATGCCTTATTTTCCATCTCCTGCAGCTCGTCGACCATGGTGTCCCCTCGCCTCTGTTATACGCTGGCCACAGCCTTCTTCTGCTAGCAGTGTGAGATGTCCTCGCCTTCTCGTACTCTAGTTTGTCGGCCTCCTGTAGCATCATTGTCCTTGCTGCACTATCGTTGAGTTCGGCCATCATTCTCCTCCATGGCCATGGGCTACATCGTCTTTGCGCCCAGCGAGCTCACCCTAGACTTGACCTCACCGTCGCCCCTCAACATCGTGTCGATCTCCAACTCACCAGTTCATCATTGTTCATCTCCGCGTCGGGTCTACAACAACGTTGTAGATCCCTCCTGGGTGCTCGTCATTGTTCCGTCGCCTCGCCTCGATGTCGGCCCCTACGTGACATCTCTGACTTGAGTTTATGCCAGCAAAAAGGATCCCAAGAGAATGTGGTGGAGCAACCTCCAGATCAACACCCACCAAGTGCTCGGCGAAAGACCTGAACAAGGATCATCGTTGTTTGGGTGGATTGCTAGTCAATATGGTAACCATAATCTGATTCGCTATTCTAGCTAATTGATTTGATAGAGGGATTAGAGGGATATTAATCATGATGATTATTCTATTTGTAGCTTAGACGCATCGTGGGTGTATTGATGTAAGACAAAGGTCGTAACTGTGTGCTATTTGGTTACCGTCGTGATTGTGAAGTCGTCGCGAGGTGTGGTGAAGTATAGGTTGTAGTATAATTCATGTGAAGAATGTATTGGTAGACATATCTATGTTGTGTGGTCGAATTAGTATATGTAACACCCGGTTCTAAGGAACAAAGCCGGGTGCATCTCATACATGCGCCAAGAAGACAACATATATAATAACAGAGTGTATAGAGATAAATGTCATGAACATCAGAGTATTTATTACATACGGAAGACTTAATACAAAATAAAAGAATAAACATAAAATGAACTAAGGATCGTCGGCGCCAATGTCAACTGAGAAACGCCACCTAGATCAGATCAAACTCCTCGCCTTGTGGCTCCTCCTGAACCACCTGCTCTTCTCCTGTGGGGGGGGGGGGGTGTGAGACAGCAAGAGTGAGCTCACATACGTTCATAGCTCAACAAGTCGTGGGGAATAATGTGGCATGTACTCACCAAAGGTGGGAATTCATGTAGTGTAAGGCTGATCAATGAAATAGAGGCTGAAGCTAAGCATTGCTTTTATAAGTTGGTCAAAATTTTATTAGCAGTTACTAAGTGTAAGTGAATACCAAACCATAGTAATAATAAGTAAAAGTAATAATAAAATAATCCCAAATGCAATGAGATGACAAATTAAGTTTAAGTTTCATAAATTAATCATGTGAGTGTCCGAGCCGCTCATGACCGTGAGCACGGCTAGTATACCGGTTTTACACTCTGCAGAGGTTGTGCATCTTTACCCACAAGTCGTGTTACACATTTGCCACGGAGTTGATCAGACTCCATACACCTCTACCAAGGAAGCGAGGCAGGGTACCACTACGAGGCCTTTACAAAGTTCCACTAGCTTCAGACTACCCGCTACAGTTTATAGGAAGCTCCAGTGCAGGGTTCTTGTCTGACCGCCATCGCAGCAAAATCAACCCAAGGACCTCCCTACACTGACCACTCCCCTACTTCCCTTGCCCCTTTCGGGTAAGGTAGCCCTCCACTAGCTTTCCTAGTTAATCAGCCAAGGGCGTCCCATTAAACCCTTGTGGTAGCACTGTTTTCCCGGGTGGTTCTCCATGTTCCCATTAACATAATGATCTTAACATGAACATTAAATAATGAACAGATAATAACAAGTATAAAAATGAGTGATGAATATCTCTATACCCAAATCCACATAAAGCAATAGCATGAACTACCCAAAACTTGAGTAGTAAAACCAGTGGTGAAACAAGGTATAAAGATAGTCAAATCTAGATTATCCTATTGGGTCCCATCAAAATTAACCTATGCAGATCATTATGAATAATAAGAACATGAATAGGTAAAAGAAGTGATCAAGGGCACAACTTGCCTTCAATGAGCTCCTGCTCAGCTACTTCTACTTGTTGAACCTCAGATTCCACAGTGGCTTGCTCGTCTACTCGCATCAACACAATACATACATAGCATAGCATAAATTAACATCACATCAAACATGCAAATGGAATATACAGTAATAAACTAGACATTAAAATATGATCACAGGAACTGGAATCATTAAATTTGGAGTTACAGATTTTAAGATATGAATTTCTGAAGGTTTTATGTGTTTAATACAAGATTAAGTGCTAGATAAATTTTAAATCCACTTTCATGTTAAAACAGAGGCACCAATGGTTAGACAATAATATTATAAAAATTTAGGAACTGGAATGGTCCAATTTGGAGTTCATATGCATTTTCTATGAATTATACAACTTATATGAATTGTTTTTATATTAAGAACTCATTTTCTAATTCATTTTCTTGATTTTATAACTCTCTGGACAGGGCCTCAAATACTAAAAATAGCAGGGGCTTATTTAAGAAAACTCCCCAGACTCAGATGCAACCCGAGCTGGACAGCGGGTCGATTTCTATTAAATGCGGGGACTCATGTGTAAAGTGAACTGGTGAAAGGGTATGGGTGATTCTCGGCCGTTGGATTAAAATTCTACGGCTAGGATTGGATCTGCCTGTGACCGAATCGGTATGGGGTTATGTCCGTTAGATTAGGAATTCACGGTGCTGAATTAAAACACTCTAGATCAATTCCTGGCCCTGAGATCCCGATCCGACGACCCGGGGGAGTTCTAGCGAAGGGGGTACGCGGGTCAACATCTCTACCGTCCATCTCCAATCCTACGGTCAGATCAATACTCTGGACCAATCAAATCAAAGCCATCTAGGCAGGATCGAGCAGCCGGCACGTGCCTCGCTTCCCTGGTCCGATGAACCCGGCGGCGCGCTAGTCGTTCATGGCGGCGGTGATGCCGGCGTTCAGCCCCGGCCCCATCACACGGTTACAAGTACACATGGCGGCGGCTAAACGTACAGGAAAGCAAGGTAAGTCGACTGCGAAGATGCTTACCGTCAACGGTGTTGTGAAGGGGGTCAGCCACACAGCGAGGCGGACCACCGCAGAGGACCAGCACCGGCGAGCGATTCCTAGGCGTTGGTGCACGAATCGATCCCGGCAAATCGCTGACCACACACCCCAGGACTTGGCGAAACACCACGGCTAACTCCGGCATACAGGACGATGGTGTAGAGAAGATACTGCGGCGGCGGCGATCTCCAATCAACACCCCATTCGGTGCGCACGACAATGTGGGTCTCGGGAAAAAAGGCTAGGGTCCGCTTAGAGGGGATGAGTTTGCCTTTATGCGCGTGGAAGGTTCCGCGCCCTCGGTCAATCTCCACCAGCGCGGACGTGCCGATCGGAACGGATCCTAGCGCCCGCCCGCCATGCACGGCGATTCTGTTGGGAGGGAAAGAAGGTCGAGCTGACCGCCTTGTCCCACCGCACAGCCTCACCCACGGAACACGTGAGCCGGAGGTCTGACCAACCGACCCTACCTGTCAGCGCTTTGGCACCATAGTCAGGCGCAAGGTCAGTCTGCTCGCGGGCCCGCGACGTCAGGGTCCAGTCGCGTACCAGGGACAGGACTTGGTCCGCGCGGATGTAATTCCCTGAGTGGGCCGAATTGGCTGCTCTAGGCCCAATTAGGCACGCTTATTCTTTTCTATTTTATTTTCTTTTCTCCCTTTCCCAATTCAAACTCCAACTTGAATTTAAATTTGATTTCTGTGACAAACTTGTCTCCAAATTAAATATCCCACTTGAATATGGCATGAGATAATTTGATTTATTTTTTAGAAATTTTATTTGGTGATGGCTAATGCTTTTCCCCCCTTCTCCACATTTCTTTAGAATTTTGCTTTCCAAAAATAGAAATTAAATCCATGTGTCTATTTGTCGGGGACCATAATTAGGGGTACCCTCAAGACGCCTAATTCTCAGCTGGTAACCCCCATCAGCATAAAGCTGCAGAGGCCTGATGGGTTTGATTAAGTCAGGGATCAGTCCATACGAGTGACTTGACCACGCCACGCCCGAGCCTAGCCTCGGGCGAGGGCAGCCGACCCTAAGATGACTCCGTCTCGCCTGAGGCCTCCTCTTTCACGGCAGACGCATCTCCGGCTCGCCCTAGGCCCCGCCTTCGATAAGAAGAAACCCTGACTAAATCACCGCGCCAACCGACCGAGTCACCGGGGCGTTTAACGCAAAAGGTAAGACCGACGGGCGACCAGACTTCGCCAGAGGTGCCATAGGAGGCTCCGCCCGACCCAGGGCTCGGACTCGGGCTAAGGCCCCGGAAGACGGCGTACTCCGCTTCGCCCGACCCCAGGGCTCGGACTCGGGCTAAGGCCCCGGAAGACGGCGAACTCCGCTCCGCCCGACCCCAGGGCTCGGACTCGGGCTAAGGCCCCGGAAGACGGCGAACTCCGCTCCGCCCAAGGGCTCGGACTCGGGCTAAGGCCCCGGAAGACGGCGAACTCCGCTCCGCCCGACCCCAGGGCTCGGACTCGGGCTAAGGCCTCGGAAGACGACGAACTCCGCCTCGCCCGACCCAGGGCTCGGACTCCGCCTCGGCCTCTGCCGAACGATCTCCGCCTCGCCCGACCCAGGGCTCGGACTCTGCCTCTGTCTTGCAGGACGGACTCGACCTCGGCTTCGGAGGAGCCTCCACGACGCCCGACCTAGGACACGAGACCGCCACGTCAACAGGAAGCGTCATCATCACCCTGCCCTGAGCCGACTTGGGTCGCAGAGAACAAGACCGGCGTCCCATCTGGCCAGTTAGGCCAGACAGGCAAATGATGGCGCCCCGCTAGACCATGACGACGGCGGCTCTCAGCTCCCTTACGAAAGCAGGAAGACGTCAGCAAGGGCCCAGCCACTCCGACAGCTGTCCCCCCGTCCGGCTCCGTTACTCCTCCAACAGCCACGACGCCACAACAACAGGGTGCCAAGATCTCTCCGGCTGCCACCTAGGCATGTACTTAGGGCGCTAGCTCTCCCTTGCTAGACACGTAGCACCTTGCTACACCCCCATTCTGTACACCTGGATCCTCTCCTTACGACTATAAAAGGAAGGACCAGGGCCTTCTTAGAGAAGGTTGGCCTCGCGGGGACGAAGGGCAGGGGCAGGCGCTCTCTAGGGGCCGCTCGCTCCCCTCACCTCGCGCGGACGCTTGTAACCCCCTACTGCAAGCGCACCCGACCTGGGCGCGGGACGAACACGAAGGCCGCGGGAATTCTCCGACTCCCTCACGACCCGGCTCCGGCCACCGACCTCTCTCTCTCTGTTCCCCCCTTCGCGCTCGCCCACGCGCTCGACCCATCTGGGCTGGGGCACGCGGCACTCTCACTTGTCGGCTCGAGGACCCCCCGGTCTCGGAACGCCGACAGTTGGCGCGCCAGGTAGGGGCCTGCTGCGTGTTGACGAGCAGTTTCCCGTCAAGCTCCAGATGGGCAGTCTCCAACGACCTCTTCAACCCGGGACGGTGCTCCGTTTCGGGAGCCTCGAGTTCATGTCTCTCGACAGCAGCTACGACATGATACTCCTTCCACCGCCGCGCGACAGCGACAATGGTGGCGGACAACTCGCCCGCCGGCGGCGGAATCGACGACGTCTTTCCCGCGTGGGGGAAGGACAACTTCCGAGCTCGCCCCATCCTCTCCCTCGCCATCGGAGGAGGAGGAGGCGGGGCAACCAGGGCCAAGCGGGAGATCGCGCTCCGACGGCTGTTGAGCAAATCGACGTCCCCGGCGCCTCAACGGAGGACACGCCAAGCGTCGCCCTCGCGTTCGAGGCGAAGGCGAGCGCCATCCCCCCGCAACACGTCGACCCCGAGCAAGTGGACGACGCCAGCACGCTCACGGAGGGCCTGCAGGACGTCGCCCTCGTACCCAAGTCGACGGCGCGGTCAGCCCCCGACGTGACTTTATCGCCCCTCGTTGACAAAAAGGTACCGACTGCTCCCCATCTTTCGTCATTTCGACTCGGCCTCAGCCCGCCTGGCGACCTCGCTTTGGCGGGCGCTCACATTGAGGCGAGTGCAACCTCTCTGGGGTTTCGTGTGCGGTCGCCTTGGGACCGATTGACGGGTGTCTCGACCTACGGACCCTCTGGGTCCGAGGAAGATGACGACCCCAGCATCTGCTGGGATTTCTCCGGATCTGGCAACCCTAGTGCCATGCGGGACTTCATGACCGCATGTGACTACTGCCTCTCCGACTGTTCCGACGGCAGCCGCAGCCTTGGCGACAAGGACTGCGGCCCGAGTCGCGAGTGTTTCCACATCGAGCTAGGGGATCCCTCCGGAGGCGGCTGTCTCGGCATGCCGGAGGATGGTGATCCCCCTAGGCCAGCGCCTCGCGCCGACATCCCGCGGGAGCTAGCTGTGGTCCCCGTTCCGACGGGGGGTCACGACCCACAGCTCGAGCAAGTCCGCGGGGCACAGGCCGGGCTCAATGAGGGAGCAGGAGCGCTCGAGGCAATCCGCCAGAACATCGGGCAGGTATGGGCGAGCCAACCCCCGGCCGGAGGAATACGTCACCTGCCCCAAGGTCTCCAGCACCGCATCGCCAACGATGCCAGGGACAGACCGCCACCCGCGTCCGGCGGAACCGGTCAGGACCTGGCCGCTGCAGCGATGCTCCTCCGTGCGATGCTGGAGTCATCAACCACCGAGGGTCGGCGAATCCAGGGAGAACTCAAGCATCTCCTGGAAGGCGCTGCGGCCCGGCGGGCCGAGAGCTCTGCCTCCCGAAGGCAGGGATACCCCTCGGAACCTCGTGCCGCGACTTCCCGACCCACGCGGGCAGCCTCGGTCTACACCGGGCGCACGCGCAACACCGCGCCTGCGGCCCCGGGCCACCTCGGCGACGAGCACCCTCATCGTGACCGTCGGGCACGCCTCGACGAAAGGGTGCGCCGAGGCTATCACCCCAGGCGTGGGGGAAGCTACGACAGCGGGGAGGATCGGAGTCCCTCGCCCGAACCACCCGGTCCGCAGGTCTTTAGCCGAGCCATTCGGCGGGCGCCGTTTCCGCCCCGATTCCGACCCCCGACTACTATCACGAAGTACTCGGGGGAGACGAGACCGGAATTGTGGCTTGCGGACTACCGCCTGGCCTGTCAACTGGGTGGGACGGACGATGACAACCTCATCATCCGAAACCTCCCCCTGTTTCTCTCCGACACCGCTCGTGCCTGGTTGGAGCACCTGCGTCCGGGGCAGATTTCCAACTGGGAAGATCTGGTCCAGGCTTTCGCCGGGAACTTCCAGGGCACGTACGTGCGCCCCGGGAATTCCTGGGACCTCCGAAGCTGTCGGCAACTGCCGGGAGAGTCTCTCCGAGACTACATCCGGCGGTTCTCGAAGCAGCGCACCGAGCTGCCCAACATCACCGACTCCGATGTCATCGGCGCGTTCCTCGCCGGCACCACCTGCCGCGACCTGGTGAGCAAGCTGGGTCGCAAGACCCCCACCAGGGCGAGCGAGCTGATGGACATCGCCACCAAGTTCGCCTCTGGCCAGGAGGCGGTAGAGGCCATCTTCCGAAAGGACAAGCAGCCCCAGGGCCGCCCGTCGGAAGATGCCCCCGAGGCGTCCACTCCGCGCGGCGCCAAGAAGAAAGGCAGGAGGAAGTCGCAAGCGAAACGCGACGATCCCGCTGTAGACCTTGTCGCCGCCGCCGAGCACAAGAACCCTCGGAAGCCCCCCGGAGGTGCTAACCTCTTCGACAAGGCACTCAAGGAGACGTGCCCCTACCATCAGGGGCCCGTCAAGCACACCCTCGAGGAGTGCGTCATGCTTCGGCGCCACTTCCACAGGGCCGGGCCACCCGCAGAGGGTGCCAAGGCCCGCGACGACGACAAAAGGGAGGATCGCCAAGCAGGAGAGTTCCCAGAGGTCCGCGACTGCTTCATGATCTACGGAGGGCATGCGGCGAACGCCTCGGCTCGGCATCGTAAGCAAGAGCGTCGGGAGGTCTGCTCGGTGAAGGTGGCGGCGCCAGTCTACCTAGACTGGTCCGACAAGCCCATCACCTTCGACCGGGACGACCACCCCGACCACGGGCCGAGCCCAGGGAAGTACCCGCTCGTCGTCGATCTCGTCATCAGCGACGTCAGGCTCACCAAGGTCCTGATGGATGGAGGCAGCTGCCTCAACATCATTTACGCTGAGACCCTCAGGCTCCTGCGCATCGATCTGTCATCCGTCCGAGCAGGCGCTGCGCCCTTCCATGGGATCATCCCCGGGAAGCGTGTCCAGCCCCTCGGGCAGCTCGACCTCTCTGTCTGCTTCGGAACACCCTCCAACTTCCGAAGGGAGACTTTGACGTTCGAGGTGGTCGGGTTCCGAGGAACCTACCACGCAGTGTTGGGAAGGCCATGTTACGCGAAGTTCATGGCCATCCCCAACTACACTTACCTGAAGCTCAAGATGCCAGGCCCCAACGGGGTCATCACCGTCGGCCCCACGTACAAACACGCATTCGAATGCGATGTGGAGTGCGTGGAGTACGCCGAGGCCCTCGCCGAGTCCGAGGCCCTCATTGCCGACCTGGAAAGCCTCTCCCGAGAGGTGCCGGACGTGAAGCGACATGCCGGCAACTTCGAGCCAGCGGAGACGGTTAAGGCCGTCCCTCTCGACCCCAGTGGCGACACCTCCAAGCAGATCCGGATCGGTTCTGGGCTCGACCCCAAATAGGAAGCAGCGCTCGTCGACTTTCTCCGCGCAAACGCCGACGTTTTTGCGTGGAGTCCCTCGGACATGCCCGGCATACCGAGGGATGTCGCCGAGCACTCGCTGGATATTCGGGCCGGAGCCCGGCCGGTCAGACAGCCTCTGCGCCGATTCGATGAGGAAAGGCGCAGGGTGATAGGCGAGGAGGTCCACAAGCTGATGGCAGCAGGGTTCATTAAAGAGGTATTCCATCCCGAATGGCTTGCCAACCCTGTACTTGTGAGGAAAAAAGGGGGGAAGTGGCGGATGTGTGTAGACTACACTGGTCTCAACAAAGCATGTCCGAAGGTCCCCTACCCTCTACCTCGCATCGACCAAATTGTGGACTCCACTGCAGGGTGCGAAACCCTGTCTTTCCTCGATGCCTACTCAGGGTATCATCAAATCAAGATGAAAGAGTCCGACCAGCTCGCGACTTCTTTCATCACACCCTTCGGCATGTACTGTTATGTCACAATGCCGTTTGGTTTGAGGAACGCGGGTGCAACATACCAGCGGTGCATGAACCATGTGTTCGGCGAACACATTGGTCGCACGGTCGAGGCCTACGTCGATGACATCGTAGTCAAGACGAGGAAAGCCTCCGACCTTCTCTCCGACCTCGAACTGACATTCCGGTGTCTCAAGGCGAAGGGCGTCAAGCTTAATCCCGAGAAGTGCGTCTTCGGGGTGCCCCGAGGCATGCTCTTGGGGTTCATCGTCTCCGAGCGGGGCATCGAAGCCAACCCGGAGAAGATCGCAGCGATCACAAACATGGGGCCCATCAAGGACTTAAAAGGCGTACAGAGGGTCATGGGATGCCTCGCGGCCTTGAGCCGTTTCATCTCGCGCCTCGGCGAAAGAGGCCTGCCCCTGTACCGCCTCTTAAGGAAGGCCGAGTGCTTCACTTGGACTCCCGAGGCCGAGGAAGCCCTCGGGAACCTGAAGGCGCTCCTCACCCAGGCGCCCATCTTGGTGCCCCCAGCTGATGGAGAAACCCTCTTGGTCTACGTCGCCGCAACCACTCAGGTGGTCAGCGCCGCGATCGTAGTCGAAAGGCAGGAAGAGGGGCATGCTTTGCCCATCCAGAGGCCAGTTTACTTCGTCAGCGAAGTGCTGTCCGAGACCAAGATCCGCTACCCACAAGTCCAGAAGCTGCTATATGCAGTGATCCTGATGAGGCGAAAGCTGCGACATTACTTCGAGTCCCATCCGGTAACTGTGGTGTCATCCTTCCCCCTGGGGGAGATCATCCAGTGCCGAGAAGCCTCAGGACGGATCGCGAAGTGGGCGGTGGAAATCATGGGCGAGGCAATCTCGTTTGCCCCTCGGAAGGCCATCAAGTCCCAGGTACTGGCGGATTTCGTAGCCGAATGGGTCGATACCCAGTTACCAACGGCTCCGATCCAACCAGAGCTCTGGACCATGTTTTTCGACGGGTCGCTGATGAAGACGGGAGCTGGCGCGGGCCTGCTTTTCGTCTCGCCCCTCGGGAAACACCTGCGCTACGTGCTCCGCCTTCATTTCCCGGCGTCCAACAATGTGGCTGAGTACGAGGCTCTGATCAACGGATTGCGAATCGCCATCGAGCTAGGGGTCCGACGCCTCGATGCACGTGGCGACTCGCAGCTCGTCATCGACCAAGTCATGAAGAACTCCCTCTGCCGCGACCCAAAGATGGAGGCTTACTGTGAGGAGGTTCGACGCCTGGAAGACAAGTTCTACGGGCTCGAGCTTAACCACATCGCCCGGCGCTACAACGAGACTGCGGACGAGCTGGCAAAGATAGCCTCGGGGCGAACAACGGTTCCCCCGGACGTCTTCTCCCGGGATCTGCATCAACCCTCCGTCAAGATAGGCAACGCGCCCGAGCCCGAAGCACCCTCGGCCTCGTCCGAGGTGACCTCGGCCCAGCCCGAGCCATCCTCGGCTCAACCCGAGGAACCCTCGGAGCTCGAGGGCGAAGCGCTGCGCATTGAGGAGGAGCAGAACGGGGTCGTGCCAGATCAAGATTGGCAAACCCCGTACCTGCAATATCTCCGCCAAGGAGAACTGCCCCTCGACCGAGCCGAGGCTCGGCGGGTAGCGCGACGCGCCAAATCGTTCGTCTTGCTGGGCGATGAGAAGGAGCTCTACCACCGAAGCCCCTCGGGCATCCTCCAGCGATGCATCTCCATCGCCGAAGGCCAGGAACTCCTGCGGGAAATACACTCGGGGGCTTGCGGTCATCATGCAGCACCTCGAACCCTCGTCGGGAACGCTTTCCGCCAAGGCTTCTACTGGCCAACGGCGGTGGCCGACGCCACTAGAATTGTCCGCGCCTGCGAAGGGTGCCAATTCTATGCGAAGCAGACCCACCTGCCCGCTCAGGCTCTGCAGACGATACCCATCACCTGGCCCTTCGCTGTGTGGGGTCTGGACCTCGTCGGCCCTCTGCAGAAGGCGACCGGGGGCTACACGCACCTGCTAGTCGCCATCGACAAATTCTCCAAGTGGATCGAGGTCCGACCCCTGAACAGCATTAGGTCCGAGCAGGCGGTGGCGTTCTTCACCAACATCATCCATCGCTTCGGGGTCCCGAACTCAATCATCACCGACAATGGCACCCAGTTCACCGGCAAAAAATTCTTGGATTTTTGCGAGGATCACAACATCCGGGTGGATTGGGCCGTCGTAGCTCATCCCATGTCGAATGGGCAAGTAGAGCGTGCCAATGGCATGATCCTACAAGGGCTCAAGCCTCGGATCTACAACAACCTCAACAAATTCGGCAAGCGGTGGATGAAGGAACTCCCCTCGGTGGTCTGGAGCCTGAGGACGACGCCAAGCCGAGCCACGGGTTTCACGCCGTTCTTCCTGGTCTACGGGGCCGAGGCCATCTTGCCCACGGACCTGGAATACGGCTCCCCGAGGACGGGGGCCTACAACGAAGAAAGCAACCAAGCTGGCCGAGAAGACTCGCTGGACCAGCTGGACGAGGCTCGGGACAGGGCCTTACTACACTCGGCGCGGTATCAGCAGTCACTACGACGCTACCACGCCCGAGGGGTCCGACCCCGAGATCTCCAGGTGGGCGATCTGGTGCTTCGGCTGCGGCAAGACGCCCGAGGGAGGCACAAGCTCACGCCCCCCTGGGAGGGGCCGTTCATCATCGCCAAAGTTCTGAAGCCCGGAACGTACAAGCTGGCCAACAGTCAAGGCGAGGTCTACGGCAATGCTTGGAACATCCAACAGCTACGTCGCTTCTACCCTTAAGATGTTTCCAAGTTGTTTATATACCTCGCACCCGCGCAAAGTTTAGTCAACAAGGAAGGGTCAGCCTCGCCTCGGCAGAGCCCGACCCTCCCTCGGGGGCTAAAAGGGGGGAAACCCCCTCTGCGTCAAAATTTTCCTCGAACAAAAAATCTCTTTCACCAGAACATCTTTCGTGCTTTTTGATTACTTCGAGAAGTGGGTCCTGGAAACGACGGAGTGCACGTAAGCAGTCAAGGCTGACCGAGCCGAGGGACTCCTACGCCTCCGGGATACGGATACCTCACTCATCACCTTCTGCGATAAGTAACTCGCGCTCGGATAAGGCGAATCCGCGGATCGAACGAGTCTTTACGTACGAGAGCTCTTCTGTCGAAGCGATTCTTCGAGCCTTCTCGACCAAGTCGGTGACAGGGCTTCATGGGCGGGTAAAAGTACGCGTAAGCGGCAAGGCCGACCGAGCCGAGGGACTCCCACGCCTCCGGGATACGGATACCTCACTCATCACCTTCCGCGAGAAGCAACTCTTGCTCGCACTAGCATCCCTGCTACTGACAAAAAGTCCAGATACTCGAAACAAGAGGAAAAGAGACGCAGCTTTATAACGCAACAAGGGTATGTGTTCTGGCCTCAACGGCCGCGCAAGGCCCACGCTACAAGACGATTTGACCCTGCAGGCTCAGATCTTGACGACTGGAAGAGGGCAATGACACCCTCGGCGTCGACAACACCTTCGGCAAGGCCCGACCTAGCCTCGGACGGCGACGCGGTCCGAGGGCCTCTGCTCCGAAGGACGACGTCATCACCACGCTCGAGCAATCTCTGCCAGGGACTTCTCCGAGAACCCGGCCCGAGCGGACGGCTCGGCCGACCACCTCCGGGGCCTCGGCCGACCGCCTTCCGAGGGCACCAGCTCGATCCGAAGCCTCGGCTGAGCAACTCCGACGACAATCCTGCCAACGGACAACCCGGCTAGGCTCCGGCCAACCAGGTTTCATTTCCGAGCCAACTCCGCCTCTGCCCATGCTGATATCGCTACCCCTGGCCTCGGCTCGTCGAAGAGCGGCCGAGGGGTCCCTTTAACTAAGCTAGACGAGCCTCGGACAACAGGGCCGACCGAGCCGAGGGATTCCTACGCCTCCGGGATACGGATACCTCACTCGTCACCTTGACACGGGGCGACTCATGCTTGGTGAAGCGGTTTAGGCAAACAACAGGCGAGTCCTAGTACTCAGAAATGAGGAAAAAACACGGCTCTGTGCCGTAAGTTACATACATGTTCAGGCCCCAAAAGCCGAAATGAACAAAAAAACCCGGCACTCGAAGTGCCATTACAAACGGAACTCCGGATCCCCCCCGCAGGTACGAACAACCCCACTCGATGGGGGAGGGCCTGCGGGGCAGCAGAAGACCGACGAACGGCACGTCGCCGCCCCACCCCGGCAGCGGCGACGATGAAGACGTCTGTCCCGAGGGGCCCAACAGCAGCAGTGATGGCCTCAGGGTGGATACTGCTGCTGGGAGGCCCCCGCCCTTGCCCAAACTCGAGAGGCAAGGACGGGCAGAAGGCCGTAGAGTCGGAGGTCGGTCCGTGGCCAACCTCGGCCGTCGCGCCGGCGGAAGAACCTCTTCCAGTTGCCGTGGCGGAAGGCGACACCGGGGGTGGCTCCGAGATTGCTCGGCTCAGAGAGCCGGGCACGCTGCAGCTGTTGGCGCCACGGACGACTCCCGCCCTTCCCCCCGATCACTGAGGGAAGGAGCGGGTCACCACCCGCGCAGGGGCCAACCCCGACCCGGCACACGCCCCTCCTCAGCCCTGGTGATGAAAATCCTTGAGGCTGAGGAAGGGGCGGATGCCGCAGCCCGGCTCGCTTTCCCCCACCATCAAGCCGGAGGTCGCCCTCTTGGGTGACCGCCGGTGGAGGGGTGCAGCCGGGCTGCATGATGAAAATCCTTGAAGCCGAACGATGGCTGAAAGGTACCAACTCCCACGGAGTTGCGTTCCTCCGGCGATGGAGCGAAAAGACGGCGGTTTTCCCCCATCCGGGGGCTCGGAAGATGGAAGGACACAATGCATAGGGGAGGAAGGAGACATGGTTACCTCACGAAGGGGGTCGCCCTCCTTTTAAAGGCAACTCCCCCTGCTTGCGCCCTCAACCGTCACGGGCTGAGTCTTCTCCAACACGCCTCCAAAGCCCTTCCCTGCGGCGCGGGGGCTGGGGCCCGCCTGTCATACAGACCGGCACTGAGCAGAAGAAGCCGAACCGCCGCGCACGACGCACGCAACCACCCAGCGGTTACGAGTAATCCTCCACTCTTGCTCGGACCAGCGGGCGAAAGGGGCAGGCGGCCATGCAGGCGGCATGCAACCGCGCCAAGTGGACGCGCCTCTCCAACTCCTGACAGGCCGGCGCGACGGCTCAAGCCCACGCATCGCGCAACTGGCGCGCCGGGCGCTGCATGCGAACCGCTATGCCACTCGCTCTACCACCGCACCTCCTCGATTGCGGAACCGATACCGCGATTCGAGGCGACCCAGCCCGCGACCCAGCAGCGCCAGCCTGGCGCAGTGGTCAAACGCGGTCAAAAATGGGCTGGCAGTAATGACGGTGGCAGGCGCGCGAGAGCAGCGGTCACGCCATCTGCCAAGCTCATGTCCCATCCGGAGGCAGCAAGAGAGCCCCCTCTCACGGCGTGAAGACGACGCGCCCGTGACCCGTACCTCGAACGGTTCGCGCACGCGCAACGGCAACCTCGCCAGCTACTCACCCCGGCGCATTAACTCCGCGGCTCGACGGGCAGCGCTACGGGCGCGAGCGGCTGGTGACGTTTCGCCTCCGCCAAAACGACCACGCCGAAAAAGGTACGCCACGACGTTCAATTTCGAATCCTTTTTCCCTTTTTCCTTCTTTCTCTATCTCTTGCAACAGGGACCGAGAAGGGGGATAACCCCAAAGGGATCCTTCCCCGTGAAGGAACTAGGCTCCGAGCCTCCCTACTGATCAGGGGTTCGAAGGCTGGCCCCCCGAAGGGTTCAACAGCCGCCTCAGATCGCGTGGGCCCGACACCCACTACTGGTCAGGGGTTCGAAGGTCGGCCCCCGAAAGGTTCCACGACCGCCTCAGGCTACTCGGGCTCCGTGCCCCCTACTGATCAGGGGTTCGAAGGCTGGCCTGTCGAAGGGTTCACAGTCGCCTCAGACGCCGAGCGAGGGATGACCAGGGGTACGTTCGATACATAACCAAGGCTCGGGCTGCGCTCCCGAGGTACCCTAGGACATTTCCGAGACCAGCGGGAACGACTCTGTAACGGAATCCTATCGGAGGGAGGCAACGAGCCCTCGGACCCCGTCGCTAGGGGACCGGGTCCGGCAGATCACCCGCAGGTACTTTTGGGCGTGCCTCCGGGCCCCTAGCCGACCCCCAACGAACAGGGCACGGACGTCCACTCGGATTACCCGATTGCAGCTCACCGGAGACACCATGTTCGGTGCCCATCGAGGGTAACATGGCGCACTCCCCCCCTCCTCCTTGCGGAAAGGCGACGTAGGGGCGTATATAAAAAGTCGAGTCTGTCCCTGATCGTCCTCTCGCTCCGTGCGAAGGCTCGGGGGCTGCTCTCGCAAACCCGGCTCCGGCCGAACCGTTGACAGCGTCAACATACCAGCCCGAGAACTTGGGCCCCGACAGTGCACCTGGGTTATGCCCTGCTCGCATGAGGGAACCGCCAGACCAGCCGAGGCATTACGCTAGGCATTAAGACCTCGAAGGAGTGAAACCACTCCTCCGAGGCCTCGGGGGCTACACCCGGCGGGTGCGCTCGCGCGCACCCACCAGAACAAAGTACCACCGAGAAAGGCTGGTCCCCTTGCAAAAAAGTGCGACGCAAGCCTCCAAGCGAGTGTTAACACTCTCTTCGAGGCTCGGGGGCTACTGTCGGGGACCATAATTAGGGGTACCCTCAAGACGCCTAATTCTCAGCTGGTAACCCCCATCAGCATAAAGCTGCAGAGGCCTGATGGGTTTGATTAAGTCAGGGATCAGTCCATACGAGTGACTTGACCACGCCACGCCCGAGCCTAGCCTCGGGCGAGGGCAGCCGACCCTAAGATGACTCCGTCTCGCCTGAGGCCTCCTCTTTCACGGCAGACGCATCTCCGGCTCGCCCTAGGCCCCGCCTTCGATAAGAAGAAACCCTGACTAAATCACCGCGCCAACCGACCGAGTCACCGGGGCGTTTAACGCAAAAGGTAAGACCGACGGGCGACCAGACTTCGCCAGAGGTGCCATAGGAGGCTCCGCCCGACCCAGGGCTCGGACTCGGGCTAAGGCCCCGGAAGACGGCGTACTCCGCTCCGCCCGACCCCAGGGCTCGGACTCGGGCTAAGGCCCCGGAAGACGGCGAACTCCGCTCCGCCCGACCCCAGGGCTCGGACTCGGGCTAAGGCCCCGGAAGACGGCGAACTCCGCTCCGCCCAAGGGCTCGGACTCGGGCTAAGGCCCCGGAAGACGGCGAACTCCGCTCCGCCCGACCCCAGGGCTCGGACTCGGGCTAAGGCCTCGGAAGACGACGAACTCCGCCTCGCCCGACCCAGGGCTCGGACTCCGCCTCGGCCTCTGCCGAACGATCTCCGCCTCGCCCGACCCAGGGCTCGGACTCTGCCTCTGTCTTGCAGGACGGACTCGACCTCGGCTTCGGAGGAGCCTCCACGACGCCCGACCTAGGACACGAGACCGCCACGTCAACAGGAAGCGTCATCATCACCCTGCCCTGAGCCGACTTGGGTCGCAGAGAACAAGACCGGCGTCCCATCTGGCCAGTTAGGCCAGACAGGCAAATGATGGCGCCCCGCTAGACCATGACGACGGCGGCTCTCAGCTCCCTTACGAAAGCAGGAAGACGTCAGCAAGGGCCCAGCCACTCCGACAGCTGTCCCCCCGTCCGGCTCCGTTACTCCTCCAACAGCCACGACGCCACAACAACAGGGTGCCAAGATCTCTCCGGCTGCCACCTAGGCATGTACTTAGGGCGCTAGCTCTCCCTCGCTAGACACGTAGCACCTTGCTACACCCCCATTCTGTACACCTGGATCCTCTCCTTACGACTATAAAAGGAAGGACCAGGGCCTTCTTAGAGAAGGTTGGCCTCGCGGGGACGAAGGGCAGGGGCAGGCGCTCTCTAGGGGCCGCTCGCTCCCCTCACCTCGCGCGGACGCTTGTAACCCCCTACTGCAAGCGCACCCGACCTGGGCGCGGGACGAACACGAAGGCCGCGGGAATTCTCCGACTCCCTCATGACCCGGCTCCGGCCACCGACCTCTCTCTCTCTGTTCCCCCCTTCGCGCTCGCCCACGCGCTCGACCCATCTGGGCTGGGGCACGCGGCACTCTCACTCGTCGGCTCGAGGACCCCCCGGTCTCGGAACGCCGACACTATTAATATATTAACAATACCTTTATTTTATTAGCCACAAATGCACAATCAAGTAAAACCCAGCATGATGCATGATTTATTTAGGTGTTATTGGTTATTCAATCCCCTTTTGATGGTGTTTATTCACATGTGATATTAACTAGAGATGGTACACACATATAGATAAAGGAAATATTCTCTCTTCATATGAGTTTCAAATTTAGGTATTACAAATCCTACCCCCTTAAAAATAATCTCGTCCTCGAGATTTAAGAAGATCTAGGGAAAAGATGGGGGAAGTCTATGCGAAGCTCTTCTTCTCTTTCCCAAGTGGCTTCATCTTCACCATGGTGACTCCATTGTACTTTGCACATCTTTATCACCTTATTTCTTGTAACTCGAGCCAACGTGTCCAGGATCTTGATAGGGTACTCAGCATAGGTCAGATCATCTTGAACACTAAGGTCCTCCATTGGTAACTGCTCCTCAGGTACCCTGAGGCACTTCTTTAGGTGGGACACATGAAACACATCATGTACATCCGACAGTTGATCGGGTAGCTTCAGTTGATATGCAACTTCTCCCACTCGCTTTAAGATCAAGAAAGGTCCAATGAAGCGAGGGGACAACTTTCCTTTAACTTTAAATCTCCTCATACCTCGGATCGGTGACACCATCAGATACACGTGATCACCCTCCTTAAACTCCAGTAGTCTTCTCCTATTATCATCATAGCTCTTTTGCCTCGATTGTGCAATTCTCAAATTTTCTCTTATCATTCGAACTTGTTCTTCTGCCTCTTGTATAAGTTCAGGCCCAAAGAACTGTCTTTCTCCAGTTTGATCCCAATATAGAGGAGTCCTGCACTTCCTACCATACAGAGCCTCGAATGGTGACATCTTCAAACTGGCCTGGTAGCTATTATTATAAGAGAACTCTGCATATGGTAAGCTCTTATCCCAACTTCCACCATGTTTAAGAGCACAAGCTCTTAACATATCTTCCAGCACTTGGTTAGTCCTCTCTGTCTGTCCATCAGTCTGGGGATGGTAGGCTGAGCTAAAATTCAACTTTGTATCCAAACTCTCATGCAACTTCTTCCAAAACCGAGAAGTAAACTGTGAACCTCGATCCGACACGATCTTCTTAGGCACTCCATGTAGACAAACTATCCGAGACATATACAATTCTGCTAGCTTGGCTCCCGTGTAATTAGTCCTCACTGGTATGAAATGAGCCACTTTTGTTAATCTGTCCACAATTACCCAAATAGAGTCATATCCTGCTGGAGTGCGGGGTAATCCAACAATGAAATCCATACCAATTTCTTTCCATTTCCACTCAGGAATCTTCAATGGGTGCAATAGTCCAGTGGGTCTTTGATGTTCGGCCTTGACTCTATGACATACATCACACTTAGCCACATGAGCGGCAACATCTCTTTTCAGTCCATACCACCAATACTTTTGCTTCAAATCCTGATACATCTTAGTGCTACCAGGGTGGATAGAGTAATCAGAATCATGGGCTTCCTTTAATATAGTCTCACAAAAGCTATCAATCTCCGGAACATATATCCGATCTTTGAACCATATAGTGCCTTGCTCATCCTCCGTGAATTCTGGCACTCTTCCTTCGGTAATAAGATCCTTGATCTCTTGAATTTTAGCATCACCAACATGACCTTTACGAATCTCTTGCTCCAAGGTGGGTTCCAACTCGATGGTGACTCCTTCAGTATGAGTAACAATTCCCAAATTGAGTCTCTCAAAGTCTTTTGCTAATTCATCAGGTAGCTGGACAACAAAAGCGGAGTGAACATGTTCTTTCCGACGCAAGGCATCTGCGACCAAATTCGCCTTGCCCGGGTGATAGTGAATCTCCAAATCATAATCCTTAATGAGCTCCAACCAACGGCGTTGCCTAAGGTTGAGATCCTTCTGAGTGAATATGTACTTCAAACTCTTATGATCCGTGTACACTTGACACTTAGTTCCCATAATGTAGTGTCTCCAAATATTCAGTGCATGCACAACTGCTGCCAGCTCTAAATCATGAGTGGGGTAGTTCAATTCATGCTTCCGCAACTGACGAGATGCATAGGCGATCACATGTCCTTCTTGCATGAGCACACATCCCAATCCTTGGCCACATGCATCACAATAGATATCAAATCCTTTCTGTAAGTCTGGCATTACCAACACTAGAGGTGACATCAATCTCTCCTTCAATTGATCAAAGCTCTCTTGACATTTCTCATCCCACTTAAATTCTCTTCCTTTCTCCAGAAGCGATGTCATAGGCTTAGCAATCTTAGAGAATCCCTCAATAAATCTCCGATAATATCCTGCGAGTCCCAAGAAACTCCGAATCTTAGTAACTGTAGTGGGCACTCTCCACTCCATAATCTCCTTTACTTTAGCAGGATCCACTGCTATTCCTCCATTAGAAATAATATGACCAAGGAATGACACCTTGTCAATCCAAAACTCGCACTTGCTGAACTTAGCGTAGAGTTGATTATCTCGCAGCTTTTGTAGCACCAACCTTAGATGTTCCTCGTGATCACTATCACTCTGAGAATAAATAAGAATATCATCGATGAATACCACGACGAATCTGTCCAAATACTCCATAAACACCTTATTCATCAAATTCATGAAATAAGCCGGTGCATTGGTAAATCCAAACGACATAACAGTAAACTCATATGATCCATATCGAGTCGAGAAAGCCGTCTTGGGAATATCCAATGGTCTAATCCTCATCTGATGGTATCCCGATCGGAGATCAATCTTTGAGAATACCCTGGCTCCTCTCATCTGATCAAACAAATCCTCAATACGGGGTAATGGATACTTGTTCTTCACCGTGACATCATTAAGTGATCTATAGTCCACACACATCCTCTGGGATCCATCCTTCTTCTGTACAAATAGAACTGGTGCTCCCCAAGGTGAGGAACTCGGACGAATGTAACCAGCCTCTTGTAACTCTGTCAACTGCTTCTTCAGTTCCTTCAACTCCTCTATGGACATTCTATATGGCCGTTTAGAAATAGGGGCGGTTCCAGGTAAGAGATCAATAACAAACTCAACTTCTCTATCAGGTGGCATCCCTGGTAACTCCTCTGGAAAGACATCCGGAAAATCTCTAACCACCCAGATGTTGTCACCAACAAACTCCTCAGGCATAAAGAACATTGCACGCATGGATGAGGAGGTTACTGCAATATTAACTTGAAATCTTTCTCCTTTAGTGGTAGTGAGCTCTACGGTACCTCTACCACATGCTATAACGGCCTTTGCCTTTCTTAGCCATGACATACCAAGGATCAGATCTATACTGCTTGACTCTAATATTATAGCAGTAGTTCCAAATTCTCTACCCATAATGGTTAATGTCAATCTACGTGTCATTTGATTTGCCTCAATAGGCCCTTTGGGTGTAATTACTATCATGGTTTTTCTCATATTTAGCAGTGGTATTTCATTTGTGTTGGCATATCTAGCAGACATGAATGAATGTGTAGCACCAGAATCAAATAATATGGTTGAAGGAATTGCATTAACATAAAACATACCAAGTACGATGTCCCCACCATCCAGAGTAGCATCAACGCTGACTTGATTAACCTTGGCAATAGAATATCCCTTGCCAGATCCTGGAGTTTGCTGCCTGTTCTGAATTGGAGTAGTAGCAATCCTCTGTGGGCAGACATTTGCATAATGACCAGTCTTCCCACACTTGAAACAAGTAGTGCCTGGACTCTGTCCTGCAAACTTCGTCGGGGTGCCAATGGGAGTGGCTTGACGAGTAGGAGTCCGTGGAGACCCCTGTGGAGCATACTGAACTGGGCGTGGTCCTCCTGGTCGGGTCGGTGTACCCTGTGGCGGTACGTAGCAGGGACGAACACTGCTGCTGCCCTGTCCCTGCGAGATAGCCTTCCTCTTCAAATCACCCAGTTGAACACGCTTGTGTTCAATAGCAAGAGCCTTATCCAGTAGCCTCTGAAAGGATGGAAAGGTGTGTGCAACCAGTGCATACTGTAAGGGTCCATTAAGTCCTTCAATAAAGTGCTCCTGCTTCCTCTCATCCTCAGCAACTTCCTCCGGAGCATATCTCGACAGCTGAATAAATTTGTCTCTGTACTCTCTAACTGACATGTTGCCTTGCTTCAAAGACAGAAACTCCTTCTTCTTGATCTTTATCATACCAGCTGGAATATGATAATTCCGGAACTGTGTACTGAATTCTGCCCAAGTGATAGTATCAGCAGCATCGTGGGCAGCAGTATATGAATCCCACCAGTCAGCAGCAGGACCCGTCAGACGTCCAGAAGCATACAAAACCTTCTCCCGATCAGTGCATTGAGCAATATTCAACATCTTCTCAACGGACTTCAGCCAATCATCCGCGTCCAGTGGATCAGGAGAGCTTGCAAACGTTGGTGGCTTATGGCTCATGAATTCCCTATGCTTATCACGGGGTGGAACTAGTGGTGGTGGTGGAGGTAATGGCACTTGTTGTTGTTGCTGCTGTTGTTGAAGTTGTTGTTGCAGCTGCTGTTGTTGCGCTCTTCTCTCCTGGCATATTTCCTCTCTCTCTTGGCGCAACTCCTGGCGTATATCTTCTCTTTCCTGACGCATCTCCTGGCGTTCTTGCTGCATCTGGGCACGCATATCCGCCATAGTGTCTGCCAATTGCTGCATCACCGCCATCCGAGCTGCCATCAGTGGATCAACTCCGTCTGGTGGAGGATTAGGAGGATTCATCCCTGCTGGCTGTGGCTGAGGTTGTCTATATATCCTTCGAGTGTGTCGATTAGGAGGCAAATCAATTCCACCACCCCTCCTGGTATTGACCATCTGAGTTAGATACATAAGGTAAGAGAATAGTAGACAAGGCAGTAATTACAAATCATGTTACTTTGGGGGTTTTATTAGCTAAGCAGTTTAATATTTTACCTACCATAGCTAATTTATTACCTTATGCTGGCACATGCTAAGATGTCCATATATAATATTTCAATCAATCAAAGAAGCAAATCAGACATTTTTCATCAGAACATTCAAACAACATTTTTAAATATAGGAAATAGTTTTGATTTTGTCTTAGGTTCCCTAACTCTTAAGAATGTCATAGGGGTAGGGATTCCAAGGTGTGAAATCCATCTTGTCTCAGAGTAGAAAAGGTACGAATGATCAGAGTAGAACAGTAGAATGTGAGACAGGATCAAGATAAGTATAGAAGGATTCAGAGTAAGGTAAGTATAGAATGAGTCAGAATAAGATAAGTAGGTAAGGGTTCTGTCCATTTCTATCTAGGTTTCGTCCTACAGTCAACATTTCCTCTGATACCACTTCTGTAACACCCGGTTCTAAGGAACAAAGCTGGGTGCATCTCATTCATGCGCCAAGAAGATAACATATATAATAACAGAGTGTATAGAGATAAATGTCATGAACATCAGAGTATTTATTACATAGCGGAAGACTTAATACAAAATAAAAGAATAAACATAAAATGAACTAAGGATCGTCGGCGCCAATGTCAACTGAGAAACGCCACCTAGATCAGATCAAACTCCTCGCCTTGTGGCTCCTCCTGAACCACCTGCTCTTCTCCTGTGGGGGGTGTGAGACAGCAAGAGTGAGCTCACATACGTTCATAGCTCAACAAGTCGTGGGGAATAATGTGGCATGTACTCACCAAAGGTGGGAATTCATGTAGTGTAAGGTTGATCAATGAAATAGAGGCTGAAGCTGAGCATTGCTTTTATAAGTTGGTCAAAATTTTATTAGCAGTTACTAAGTGTAAGTGAATACCAAACCATAGTAATAATAAGTAAAAGTAATAATAAAATAATCCCAAATGCAATGAGATGACAAATTAAGTTTAAGTTCCATAAATTAATCATGTGAGTGTCCGAGCCGCTCATGACCGTGAGCACGGCTAGTATACCAGTTTTACACTCTGCAGAGGTTGTGCATCTTTACCCACAAGTCGTGTTACCCATTTGCCACGGAGTTGATCAGACTCCATACACCTCTACCAAGGAAGCGAGGCAGGGTACCACTACAAGGCCTTTACAAAGTTCCACTAGCTTCAGACTACCCGCTACAGTTTATAGGAAGCTCCAGTGCAGGGTTCTTGTCTGACCGCCATCGCAGCAAAATCAACCCAAGGACCTCCCTACACTGACCACTCCCCTACTGCCCTTGCCCCTTTCGGGTAAGGTAGCCCTCCACTAGCTTTCCTAGTTAATCAGCCAAGGGCGTCCCATTAAACCCTTGTGGTAGCACTGTTTTCCTGGGTGGTTCTCCATGTTCCCATTAACATAATGATCTTAACATGAACATTAAATAATGAACAGATAATAACAAGTATAAAAATGAGTGATGAATATCTCTATACCCAAATCCACATAAAGCAATAGCATGAACTACCCAAAACTTTAGTAGTAAAACCAGTGGTGAAACAAGGTATAAAGATAGTCAAATCTAGGGTATCCTATTGGGTCCCATCAAAATTAACCTATGCAAATCATTATGAATAATAAGAACATGAATAGGTAAAAGAAGTGATCAAGGGCACAACTTGCCTTCAATGAGCTCCTGCTCAGCTACTTCTACTTGTTGAACCTCAGATTCCACAGTGGCTTGATCATCTACTTGCATCAACACAATACATACATAGCATAGCATAAATTAACATCACATCAAACATGCAAATGGAATATACAGTAATAAACTAGACATTAAAATATGATCACAGGAACTGGAATCATTAAATTTGGAGTTATAGATTTTAAGATATGAATTTCTGAAGGTTTTATGTGCTTAATACAAGATTATGTACTAGATAAATTTTAAATCCACTTTCATGTTAAAACAGAGGCACCAATGGTTAGACAATAATATTATAAAAATTTAGGAACTGGAATGGTCCAATTTGGAGTTCATATGCATTTTCTATGAATTATACAACTTATATGAATTGTTTTTATATTAAGAACTGATTTTCTAATTCATTTTCTTGATTTTATAACTCTCTGGACGGGGCCTCAAATACTGAAAACAGCAGGGGCTTATTTAAGAAAACTCCCCAGACTCAGATGCAACTCGAGCTGGACAGCGGGTCGATTTCTATTAAATGCGGGGACTCATGTGTAAAGTGAACTGGTGAAAGGGTATGGGTGATTCTCGGCTGTTGGATTAAAATTTTACGGCTGGGATTGGATCTGCCTGTGACCGAATCGGTATGGGGTTATGTCCGTTAGATTAGGAATTCACGGTGCTGATTTAAAACACTCTAGATCAATTCCTGGCCCTGAGATCCCGATCCGACGACCCGGGGGAGTTCTAGCGAAGGGGGTACGCGGGTCAACATCTCTACCGTCCATCTCCAATCCTACGGTCAGATCAATACTCTGGACCGATCAAATCAAAGCTGTCTAGGCAGGATCGAGCAGCCGGCACGTGCCTCGCTTCCCTGGTCCGATGAACCCGGCGGCGCGCTAGTCGTTCATGGCAGCGGTGACGCCGGCGTTCAGCCCCAGCCCCAGCACACGGTTACAAGCACACATGGCGGCGGCTAAACGTATAGGAAAGCAAGGTAAGTCGACTGCGAAGATGCTTACCGTCAACGGCGTTGTGAAGGGGGTCAGCCACACGGCGAGGCAGACCACCACAGAGGACCAGCACCGGTGAGCGATTCCTAGGCGTTGGTGCACGAATCGATCCCGGCAAATCGCTGACCACACACCCCAGGACTTGGCGAAACACCACGGCTAACTCCGGCGTACAGGACGATGGTGTAGAGAAGATACCGAGGCGGCAGCGATCTCCAATCAACACCCCATTCGGTGCGCACGACAATGTGGGTCTCGGGAAAAAAGGCTAGGGTCCGCTTATAGGGGATGAGTTCGCCTTTATGCGCGTGGAAGGTTCCGCGCCCTCGGTCAATCTCCACCAGCGCGGACTTGCCGATCGGAACGGATCCTAGCGCCCGCCCGCCATGCGCGGCGATTCTGTTGGGAGGGAAAGAAGGTCGAGCTGACCGCCTTGTCCCACCGCACAGCCTCACCCACGGAACACGTGAGCCGGAGGTCTGACCAACCGACCCCACCTGTCGGCGCTTTGGCACCACAGTCAGGCGCAAGGTCAGTCTGCTCGCGGGCCCGCGACGTCAGGGTCCAGTCGCGTACCAGGGACAGGACTTGGTCCGCGCGGATGTAATTCCCTGAGTGGGCCGAATTGGCTGCTCTAGGCCCAATTAGGCACGCTTATTCTTTTCTATTTTATTTTCTTTTCTCCCTTTCCCAATTCAAACTCCAACTTGAATTTAAATTTGATTTCTGTGACAAACTTGTCTCCAAATTAAATATCCCACTTGAATATGACATGAGATAATTTGATTTATTTTTAAGAAATTTTATTTGGTGATGGCTAATGCTTTTCCCCCCTTCTCCACATTTCTTTAGAATTTTGCTTTCCAAAAATAGAAATTAAATCCATGTGTCTATTAATATATTAACAATACCTTTATTTTATTAGCCACAAATGCACAATCAAGTAAAACTCAGCATGATGCATGATTTATTTAGGTGTTATTGGTTATTCAATCCCCTTTTGATGGTGTTTATTCACATGTGATATTAACTAGAGATGGTACACACATATAGATAAAGGAAATATTCTCTCATCATATGAGTTACAAATTTAGGTATTACAGTATACGATGGGTAGGTCTAGTGCTTTCAATGTCTAGCTGATAAGTGCTGTCAGTATTGCTTGTGAGTAATTGTGTTTGTTTAACAAAGCCGATATCCTATTTTATGATCACTATGTTATGTCTAGTGATTGGCTAGATATCGTTTATAGGTGTTAATTGTTGTTGTGAGTGTGTAAATAAGAATTGTATTAATATGTTGATTTCAACTAAAACCTAATGATTTCTTAGCAGATAGGATACATATGCATTTTAGATATTTAATCTGTTGAGTTTGCAGTTTTCTAGAAACGCTATCCTTTTTATAATACTTTATAGATGGATCGAATAGTGTAGTGCTTTATTGAGTTGATATCCGTTATATGATAATTTAGTATATTAATTCTAAAGCTAAATGATGTGCTACTGTTCATTATTTTAAGTATTGGGTGTTTTATAATAGTAAGTCTGAGTTTTATATGTTATGCTCTAGTCAAGAGATACAGTGCTTATGAATGATTCGTTGTTCCTTGCTCTTAGAATTGGATCCGGTTAAGTTAGAATGCCATAGCTATAGTTCTTAATGTGATATCGACACCTAGTGTTTTCATATTAAAGTTGCGATGTTTTGCTTTAAGTGTTTAATATTCCTCGAGTAGCTTTATCTATATGGTGCTATTTATATTTGCACTCATTCATGTGCATTAGGCATATCATCTAGGTATGTTAATTGATCACGTGATACAGCGGACCAGAGCTGAGTCAACCACGAGATACCGATAAGCATGGGCTTCTTCGCAAGGTGATACTGATGAATGAACCTGAAGATTGGATGATCTGATCAAGTGCCAGGATGTGAGATGCTCGCTAGGTGGACGTCATCTAACAAACACTAACCTATTGTTATTCCAGGCAAGGCCCGGTGCATTATCCCTTCCTTGTTTTAAAAACTTTTTCACCTTGTTTGATGTATTAGGTGATAGGAATTGTGTGCTAAACAATTGATGCATCCCCTTCCTTGGAAAATTGATTACCATTCCTTGTTACCTGATTTATTCAAACAAGTTTTCTGATGCTTAGCCTTGCTTTAGAAAACAAAATGTTTTGTTTTAAAACAAAAGGTGATGCTTCACACTGGATGGGATTTTTTTCAAATAAAAGAATTATGATGGTGAATCCATCATGGTCGTGATGGGTCCAACATCTAAAAGGGGTACCTCTATCAGGTACCAAACTTTGGGTTTAAATAATAAAGACGAGACCGGGTGGGTGACTTGCACGAGAAGGGAGTCTCAGTGTAGTGTCTCCGTCTGAGTCGCTTAATGACCGAGCCGATGTAGGCTTGATGATTGAGGACCTTTTAACTGGCCATATGCCTCATCATGGGTAGGCTTTGCCTCGGTCGGACCAATACCAGAAAGGCCACCACGCAATGGGAGTGGAGAGATGGCGAGAGTAGTATGTACCCTCTGTGGCAAGAGGCTGGACGGTGGAGTATCTGTGCTTTCGGTTGGCGTGAACCCATTCTAGTCTTGAAAAGCCTAGGTGCGAGTTGACATATGCAAGGGTTAAGTGCTACACATGTCATGTGGCTGGAGATCCCTAGCTGAGTATTAATCGATTCGGTTCGCCGTTACTTCTCGGATATGAAGACTTGGTCACTAACCTACACAAAGCAACAAGTGAACTGAAGGGATGATAAAAGATGGCTAGTATATGCCATGTTCTTGATCTAAGAATAGAAAAGAATCTAGATGCAGGTAATTACTTAACCTGATGAGTAAAATGAATTATTAAGGATCTACTAATAGTGTCGGGTACCATAATTAGGGGTACCCCAAAGCTCCTAATCATGGCTGGTAAACACCCTCAGACCAACTGACGGGTACGGTTCAAGTCAAGGCTTCGTCTACCCAAGGGACGCGATCTCGCCCGAGCCCAGCCTCGGGCCGGAGCAGTAGTCTCAGGTGAGTTCACGCCTCGCCCGAGGGCCTCCTCAGGCAGCGGGCGCCCCCTCGGCTCTCCCGAAGCCCGGCTCGGGCAGGCTTCATTGTGAAGCAACCTTGGCCAGACCGCCTCACCAACCGACCGCTTCGCAGGCGCATTCAATGCAGGGGATGCCTAACGCCGTATCCTGACACACACGCCTCAGTCGGCCAGGCCGAAGTGACCGCAGTCACTTCGCCCCTCTTCTTTACTGTACTGATGTGACAGGAAAACAGCGCCGCTCGCCCTGCTCCGACTGCCGTGTCAATCACCCAGGCAAAGACTGACAACAAGTCACGATCAACCACCGAGTTCGGCCTCGGGCGCTACAGGAAGCTCTGCCTCGCCCGACCTCAGGCTCCAGCCTTGAGAGGAGGTTTCCGACTCGGCCTCGACCTCAGGCTCCGGCCTCGGGAGGAGGTCTCCGCCTCACCCGACCCCCAGACTCAGCCTCGACCTTGGTCTCGGGAGGAATCGCGTCCTCGCCCGACCCCGGCCTCGGCCTCGACAGAAGTCTCCGCCTCGCCCGACCTTGGGCTCGGACCGACCACACCAATAGGGGATACATCATTACCTTATTCCTAGCCTACTCAGGCTAGGAGGAACAAGACCGGTGTCCCATCTGGCTTACCCCAGCGACGGGTAATGCTGGTGCCTCGCGTGCACCATGACGCTGGTGGCTCTCAGCCCCTTACGGCAGCAAGGAGACGTCAGCAGGACCCTTGCCACACTGCCAGCTGTACTCCTATAGGACTTAGGCGCTCCTCCGACTGCCACGCTATCACGTGTACAGGGCTCGAACTCTCCCCCGACGGCCACGTTGGCATGTACACAAGGCTTAGGCGCTCCTCTGCCGGACACGTTAGCGCATAGCTACGCCCCCCGTTGTACGTCTGGACCCTTTCCTTGCGCCTATAAAAGGGAGGTCCAGGGCCATCCTAAGGGGGGTTCGCGCGAGGGAAGGAGCGGACGAACTCTCTCCCTCTCTCTCTCTCTCTCCCTCTCGCGACGCGCTTGTAACCCCTACTACGAGCGGCACCCCTGGTGCAGGATAATACAAGGCTTGCCCCAGATCTTGTGTTCCATCCCGCGCCAACCCATCTGGGCAGGGGCACGCAGCGATTTCACTCGTCGATCCAAGGGACCCCCTCTCGGGTCCAAGACGCCGACAGTTGGCGCGCCAGGTAGGGGCCTGCTGCGTGTTAACGAACACCTTCCCGTTGAGTTCCAGATGGGGAGTCTTCAGCAACCTCTTCAGCCCGGGACGGTGCTCCGCTTCGGGAGTCTCGAGTTCATGTCCCTCGACGGCAGCTACGACATGGTACTCCTCCCCCCGTAGCGTGACGACAACGACGGTCTCTGACTCGCCCGGCGGCGGCGAGCTCTACGACAGCATCTCTCCGCGGCGGAAGAGGAGCACTCCGGTCGTCCCTGCCACCCTCCTCGCTGGAGGAGGCAGAGACAAGGCAACCATGGCCACGCAAGAGGCGGCACCTTGTCGGCTGTCGCACCAGAGCGAGTCGACGACGCCGGCACTCCCTAGGGGACATGTCGGGCATTGTCCTCGCACCTGAGACGACGGCGGGTATCACTTCCCCGCGACGTGTCAGCCCCCAAGCAGACTGATGACGCCAGCACCCTCGCAAAGGACCTGCTGGGCGTTACTCTCGTACCTGAGATGATGGTGTGCTCCGCCCCCGACGCGACTTCACCACTGTCCATCGGCCAAGAGGTACCGTCTGTTTTCCATCCCATACCTTTTCGGTTCAGCTTCGATCCACCTAGCGACTCCGCTGCAGTGAGCGCCTTCGTATAGGCGTATCCAAACCTCCCGGGGTACCACATGTGGTCGACCTGGGACCGACTGACAGCCGTCTCAACCTTTGGACCGGCGGGTTCTGAGGAGGAGGACAACCCCGACTCCGGTTGGGATTTCTCTGGCCTCAATGACCCCGGTGCCATGCGGGACTTCATGTCCGCATGTGACCACTGCCTCTCCGGTTGTTCTGACGATGGCCATGACCTTGGCGACGAGGGTTACGACCCAAGTCGCGAATGTTTCCATGTCGATCTGGGAGATCACAACAAAGGCAACCACCTCGGTATGCCAGAGGTTGACGATCCTCCTGGGCCCGCATGTCGCGTTGACATCCTGTGGGAGCTAGCTGTGGTCCCAGTCCCTGTGGGGGGTCAGGACATACAGCTCGAGCAAATCCGCGAGAAGCAGGCCCGGGTCGACGGGGAAGCAGGCCGGCTTGTGCAGCTCCGACAGAACATTGAACAGGAGTGGGCAGGCCGAACACTCGCTGGAGAAGCCTCTCATCGAGCCCAAGACATCCGGCGCCGCATCGTCGACAATGCCAGGGCAGTGCTGCCCCCGGCCGTCAGTGGGTCTAGCCAGGACCTAGCTGCAGCGACGATGCTACTTCGAGCCATGCCGGAGCCATCCACCACCGAGGGACGGCGTATCTAGGGCGAACTCAAGGATCTCCTAGAAGGCGCCACGGTTCGACGAGCCGAGAGCTCCGCCTCCCGCAGGCGAGCTGACCCCTCGGAGCATCACGCGGTGTCCTCCCGACGCATTTGGGAAGCCTCGGTCCATCCCGAGCGTGCGCGAGACGAGGCGCCTGCCGCCCAGGAACGTCTCGACAACGAGCACCACCATCTCGACCATCGAGCCCGCCTCGACGAGAAGGTGCGCCGAGGCTACCATCCTAGGCGTGGGGGGCGCTGCAACAGTGAGGAGGATCGCAGTCCTTCGCCCGAACCACCCGGTCCATGGGTCTTCAGTCGGGCCATACGACGAGCGTCGTTCCCTACCCGTTTGCGAGCCCTGACTACCATCACTAAGTACTCGGGGAGACGAGGCCAGAGCTGTGGCTCGCGGACTACCGACTGGCATGCCAGTTGGGAGGGGCAGATGATGACAACCTCATCATTTGTAATCTACCCCTTTTCCTCTCCGACGCCGCCCGAGCCTGGCTGGAGCATCTGCCTCCTGCGCAGATCTCCGACTAGGACGATCTGGTCAAAGCTTTCGCAGGAAACTTCCAAGGCACGTACGTGCGCCCTGGGAACTCGTGGGACCTCCGAAGCTGCCGCCAGCAGCCAGGGGAGTCCCTCCGAGAGTACATCCGGTGGTTTTCGAAGCAGCGCACCGAGCTGCCCAACGTTACTGACTCGGATGTCATCGGGGCTTTCCTCGCCGGCACCACATGATGAGACCTGGTGAGCAAACTGGGGCGCAAGACTCCCACCCGTGCGAGCGAACTGATGGACGTCGCCACCAAGTTCGCCTCGGGTCAAGAGGCGGTTGAAGCCATCTTTGGAAAGGACAAGCAGCCTCAGGGAGAACCGAAGACAGACGCCCCCGAGGCGTCCGCCCAGCGGGGCACGAAGAAGAAGGCCAAAAACAAGTCGCAAGCGAAGCACGACGCCACTGACACGAATCTCGTCGCTGCGGCGAGCACAGGAACCCTCGGAAACCTCCTGGAGGGGCCGGCGCGTTCGACAAGATGCTCAAGGAGCCGTGCCCCTATCACCAGGGGCCCGTCAAGCACACCCTCGAAGAATGTGTCATGCTCCGGCACTACTGCCATAAGACCGGGGCCCCGACGGAAGATGGCAAGGGCCATGACAACGACGAGAAGGAGGGCGGCAAGGAAGAGGGGTTCCCGGAAGTCCATAACTGCTTCATGATCTACGGCGAGCAGGCGGCGAACGCCTCGGCTCGGCACCGCAAGCAGGAGCGCCGGGAGGTCTGCTTGGTGAAGGTGGCAGCGCCCGTCTACCTAGACTGGTCCAACAAGCCTATCACCTTCGACCGAGGCGACCACCCCGAATTCGTGCCAAGCCCAGGAAGGTACCCGCTCGTCGTCGATCTGATCATCGACAACGTTAGGCTCTCCAAGGTCCTCATGGACGGAGGCAGCAGCCTTAACATCATCTACGCCGAGACCCTGGAACTCTTAGGGGTTGATCGGTCTGAGGTCCGGGCCGGTGCGGCACCCTTCCACAGGATCGTGCCTGGGAAGCAAATCCTACCCCTCGGACGGATCGAATTACCCGTCTGCTTCGGAACTCCCTCTAACTTCCGAAAGGAAGCTCTCACCTTTGAGGTCGTCGGGTTCCGAGGAACCTACCATGCGGTATTGGGAAGACCATGCTACGCCAAGTTCATGGCCATCCCCAACTACACCTACCTCAAGCTCAAGATGCCGGGCCCGAACAGGATCATCACCGTCGGCTCCACGTACCGCCACGCGTATGAATGCGACGTGGAGTGCGTGGAGTACGCTGAGGCTCTCACGGAGTTCGAGGCCCTCATCGCCGACCTGGAACGCCTCTCCAAGGAGGCGCCCGACGCGAAGCGGCACGCCGGCAACTTCGAACCAGTTGAGGCGGTCAAGTCCGTCTGTCTCGACCCCAGCAACGACGCCAGCAAGAAAGTTCGGATCAGCTCCGAGCTCGACCCCAAATAGGAAGTAGTGCTCTGCGCAAATGCCGAAGTCTTTGCGTGGAGTCCCTCGGACAAGCCCGGCATACCGAGGGATGTCGCCGAGCACTCACTGAACATCAGAGCCGGAGCCCAACCCGTGAAGCAAACCCTACGCCGTTTCGACGAAGAAAAGCGCAGGGCCATAGGCGAGGAGATCCACAAGCTACTCACGGCAGGGTTTATCAAAGAGGTATTCCATCCCGGATGGTTAGCTAACCCTGTTCTTGTAAGGAAGAAGGATGGGAAATGGAGGATGTGTGTAGACTACATTGGTCTAAACAAGGCATGTCCGAAAGTTCCCTATCCTCAACCTCGCATCGATCAAATCGTGGACTCTACTGCTGGGTGCGAAACCCTGTCATTCCTCGAAGCCTACTCAGGCTATCACCAAATCAAGATGAAAGAGTCTGACCAGCTCGCGACTTCTTTCATCACACCTTTTGGCATGTACTGTTACACTACAATGCCATTTGGTTTGAGGAATGCAAGTGCCACTTACCAGAGGTGCATGAACCACGTGTTCGGAGAACACATCGGTAGAACGGTCGAGGCTTACGTCGATGACATCGTTGTCAAGACGAAGAGAGCCTCCGACCTCCTCTCTGACCTTGAAACGACATTCAAGTGTCTAAGAGTGAAAGGCGTGAAACTCAACCCCGAGAAGTGTGTCTTTGGAGTCCCCCGAGGCATGCTCCTTGGATTCATCGTCTCCGAGCGGGGCATCGAGGCCAATCCGGAGAAAATCGCGGCCATCACCAACATGGGACCGATCAAAGATTTGAAAGGAGTACAGAGGGTCATGGGATGCCTTGCGGCTCTGAGACGCTTCATCTCACGCCTTAGCGAGAAAGGCTTGCCTCTGTACCGCCTCTTAAGGAAGGCCGAGTGCTTCACTTTGACCCCCAAGGCCGAGGAAGCCCTCGGAAACCTAAGGCACTCCTTACAAATACACCCATCCTGGTACCCCTCGCTGCAGGAGAAGCCCTCTTGATCTACGTAGCCGCGACCACTCAGGTGGTCAGCACCGTGATCGTAGTCGAGAGACGAGAAGAAGGGCATGCACTGCCTGTCCAGAGGCCAGTCTACTTCATCAGTGAGGTGCTTTCTGAGACCAAAGTCCACTACCCACAGATCCAGAAGCTGCTCTACGCAGTGATTCTGACACGACGAAAGTTGCGACACTACTTCGAGTCTCATCCGGTGACTGTGGTGTCATCCTTCCCCCTGGGGGAGATCATCCAGTGCCGTGAGGCCTCAGGTAGGATAGCAAAGTGGGCGGTGGAAGTTATGGGCGAAACGCTATCATTCGCTCCTCGGAAGGCCATAAAATCCCAGGTCTTGGCAGACTTCATGGCTGAGTGGACTAAGACCCAGTTACTGACAACTCCAATCCAGCCCGAGCTCTAGACCATGTACTTCGATGTGTCACTCATGAAAACAGGAGCAGGTGCTGGATTGCTCTTCGTTTCACCCCTCGGAAAGCATCTCCGCTACGTCATTTGCCTCCATTTTCTGGCATCAAACAACGTGGCCGAGTACGAGGCCCTGGTTAACGGGCTGCGCATCGCCATCGAGCTAGGGGTCTGGTGCCTCGACGCTCGTGGCGACTCACAGCTTGTCATCGACCAAGTCATGAAGAACTCCCACTGCCGCGACCAGAGGATGGAAGCCTACTGCGACGAAGTCCGGCGCCTAGAAGACAAGTTCTACGGGCTGGAGCTCAACCACATCGCCCGACGGTACAACAAGACTACGGACGAGCTGGCGAAGATAGCCTCGGGGTGAACGACGGTTCCCTCGAACGTCTTCTCCAGAGACCTACATCAACCATCCGTCAAGATCGACGACGCGCCCGAGCCTGAGGAAGCCTCGGCCCAGCCCGAGGTACCCTCGGCCGAACCCGAGGCACCCTCGGCCATCGAGGAAGAGGCCTTGCCCGTCAAGGAGGAACAGAATGGGGTCATGCCAGATCTGAACTGGTAGACCCTGTACCTGGAATATCTCCTCTGAGGAGAGCTTCCCCTCGACAAGACCAAAGCTCGGCAGTTGGCTCGGCACGCCAAGTCATTCATCTTGCTGGGTGATGAAAAAGAGCTCTATCACCGCAGCCCCTCGGGCGTCCTCCAACAATGGATATATATTGCCCAAGGACAAGAACTGTTGCAAGAAATACACTCGAGGGCTTGCGGCCACCATGCAGCACCTCGAGCCCTCGTGGGAAATGCCTTCCGACAAGGTTTCTACTGGCCAACCACGGTGGCCGATGCCACTAGGATTGTGCGCTCCTGCCGGGGGTGTCAATTCTACGCAAAGCAGACGCATCTGCCCGCTCAGGCCTTGCAGACGATACCCATCACCTGGCCGTTTGCTGTGTGGGGTCTAGACCTCGTCGGTCCCTTGCAGAAGGCACCCGGGGGCTTCTCGCACCTGCTGGTCGCCATCGACAAATTCTCCAAGTGGATCGAGGTCCGACCCTTGACCAGCATCAGGTCCGAGCAGGCGGTGGCATTCTTCACCAACATCATCCATCGATTCGGGGTCCCAAACTCCATCATCATCGACAATGGCACGCAGTTCACCGGAAAAAAGTTCCTAGACTTCTGCGACGACCACCACATCCGTGTGGACTGGGCCGTCGTAGCTCATCCCTTGATGAATGGGCAGGTGGAGCGTGCCAACGGCAAGATCTTGCAGGGACTCAAACTGAGGATCTACAAGGACCTCAACAAGTTTGGCAAGCGTTGGGTGAAAGAGCTACCCTCGGTAGTCTAGAGTCTGAGGACGACACCGAGTCGTGCCACGGGTTTCTCGCCGTTCTTTCTAGTCTATGGGGTCGAGGCCATCCTCCCCACGGACTTAGAATACGGCTCCCCAAGGACCAGGGCGTACGACGACCGAAGCAACCAGACCAGCCGAGAAGACTCACTGGACCAACTCGAAGAGGCTCAGGACGTTTCCTTACTACATTCGGCACGGTACCAGCAGTCGCTGCGGCGCTACCACGCCCGAAGCATTCGGTCCCGAGGCTTCCAAGTGGGAGACTTGGTGCTTCGCCTGCGACAGGACGCCCGAGGGCGCCACAAGCTCACTCCTCCCTGGGAAGGGCCCTTCATCATCGCCAAGATATTGAAGCCCGGAACATACAAGCTAGCCAACGACCAAGGCGAGGTCTACAGCAACGCTTGGAACATCCAACAGCTACGTCGCTTCTACCCTTAAGATGTTTTAAGTTGTTCATGTACCTCGTTTACATACACAAAGTCTAACCGTCAAGGAAGGGTCGGCCTTGCCTCAGCAAAGCCCGACCCTCCCTCGGGGGCTAGAAGAGGGGAACCCCCTCTGCGTCAAAATTTTCCTCGGAAAAATTTTCTACCAAAACAATCTTTGTGCTTTCGACTTCCGTATCGATAGCAGGATCCTGAGAACGACGAGAGTACACGTAAGCGGCAAGGCCGACTGAGCCAAGGAACTCCTACGCCTTCGGGATACGGATACCTCACTCATCACCTTCAGCGAGAAGTAACTCTCGCTCGGATAAGCGATCTTGCTACCGAACAAGTCCTAACACTCGGGTAGAAAACGACTTTCGCGCCTTCTCGACTGTACCAATAATGGAATCCTTCGACCAAATGAGAGTGCACGTAAGCGGCAAGGCCGACCGAGCCGAGGGACTCCTACGCCTCCGGGATACGGATACCTCACTCATCACCTTCCACGAAAAGTAACTCTCGCTCAGATAAACGATTCTGCTATTGACAGAGAAGTCGTGATGCTCGAAGCAAGAGGAAAGAAGACGCAGCTTTTTAACACGACTATAAAGTGTTTAGGCCTCGGCGGCCGCGAAAAAACATGTGTGTACTACAGACAAACTGTTTCCGCAGGTTCAGGCACCGGTAGGGGGAGCAGCAGCACCCTCGGCGTTGTTTCCACCCTCGGCGTTGTTTCCACCCTCGGCGGAACCTGGCCCGGCCTCGGACGGCGACCCAGGCGAAAAGGACCTCCACCTAAGGGAGGATACCAGCATCGCGCCAGCGGATGTCTCGGCCAAGCTCCAGCGGCTGCTGCCACATCTTCCTCGGCCTGGGAAGCCGCCATCTCCCGGGTCGACGAAGTCTCTTTCCGAGCCGACTCTGCCTTTATCCGCGCTAACACCGCTGCCTCCGGCTCCAGCTCATCGCAGAGCAGCCGAGGGTTCTCAAAAACTGAGCAAGAGAGGCCTAGAGCAGCAAGGCCGACCGAGCCAAGGGACTCCTACGCCTCCGGGATACGGATACCTCACTCGTCACCTTCCGCGAAAGGCAACTCACGCTCGGTTAAGTGGTTCGGCTAGCCAACAGGCAAGTCCTAGTGCTCGAAATGAGGAAGAAACACAACTTTATATTCGGAATACCCAAATGTTTAGGCCTCGACAGCCACGAAGAACAAAACATATACTTGGGGTAACTATGCTACACAGACTTAGACGTCGGCAGAACCCTCGGCGGTTCTCCCGATCTACGACAAATGTCTAAGTACTTGAAGCGGTTACATTTTGCTCCGGCAAAAACCCGGTATATCTCCTTACAAACGGGACTCCGGTTTCGCTCCCGCGAGTACGAACAACCTCACACTAGAGGGCCTGCGAGACAACAAACTCCAAGCGGCTTGCCGGTGACCTCTGATGCAGCAGAGACAACGACTACCACCTTGGGCGGCTAAACAGCAGCAGCGATGACCTCAGGGCAAACGCTGCTGTGAAGAGGCCCTCGCCCACGTCCCCACACAAGGGGTGAGGACAAGCCGTTAAGGCCGAAGAGTCGAAGGGCGCCGACCGTGGGTTCGAACCCACCGACATCGCGCTGGCGAACAGCGGCCGCCCCAAAGCGCACAGGCAGGTCCTCGCTCTCGTCCTCGCCAAGGCCGCTCCAGAACACGAGCACCGCCCTCGCGGCGTATGACGTGCTGGGCGACCCTCCGGCGCGGCTGACGGTGCGAGGAGGACCTGGACGTGGCCGGCCCACGCGCGGCACGACCGCCGCCCAGACGAAGGACGGAAAGCTGCACCCTGTCCAGGGAGCAGCAGTTCGCCTTCCCCCGCATGGCTGGAGGACGCTTCCGCAGGGCTGGAGGATGCCTTTCTCCCCCAAACGCCGGGGGAAGAAAAGGGTAACCGGCCCACACGGAGGCAACCCCCCACTCAGTGTGCTCCTCCGCCCCGGCCTGGATGACGAAGATACTTGAAGCTGAGGGCGGGGCGGAGGCCGCGGCCCGACTTGCTTCTCCCCCACCAAATTGCCCATTGGTGAGGGAATGCAGTCGGGCTGCTCGACAAAAATCCTTGAAGCCGAGCGATGGCTGAAGGGCGCCGATCTCCACAAGGTTGCGCTCCTCCAATGACAGCAAGAGCAAGGCGGCGCTGGTGCTCCCCATCCGGGGGCTCGAAAGGTGGAAGGGCGCAATGCATGAGGGGAGAACGAAGGCATGGCCACTGTCCGGGGGATCGATCCCCCTTTTATAGGCAGACCTCCTCACTTGCACCCCTTAGCATCACGGGCGAAGTCTCCACTGACATACTCCAGGGTTCTGCCCCTACGACACGGGGGCTAGGACCCACACGTCATGCGAGCTGATCTGAAGTGTGAAGAAGGCGAACCACCGCACGCGAGGCATGTAACCGCCCCACGGTTACAAGCGCTTTCCCATCTTCGCAGAAACCGGTGGTCGAAAGGGTGGACCGCCACGCGACAGGCATCCAACTGCATCGCAACTATACGCCCTTTCGGCTTCGACCATATCTGGTGGACCAGCGCAAAGGAAGCGGGCCCGCATGTCATGTAACCGGCGCGCCGGTTACGACGTACAAGAAGCTACCCCGCCACTCGCGCCAATGCTGCGCCTCCTCGACTACGGAACCAGTACCGCGTCTCAAGGCAGCCCTGCGCATGACCCAATAGTGCCAACTAAAGGCGGCGGCCACGGGTTAGTCGACTGCAGGGACAGGCGCGGTGGTCGGCATGGCCCAAAAGTGGGCCAGCAGTAATTGCAGCGGAAGCAGCGGTCAAATCACCCGCAGGCTTGCATCCCCTCCTGAAGCGACAGGAGAGCCCTCTCCCACGGCGTGAAGATGACGCACCCGTGTTCCGTTCCTCGAACGGCTCGCGCGCAACGGGCGCCACGTGAATCGCCCATCCCGCCGCATTAACCCCCCGGCGGAGCAGGCGACATCTCTGGCAGGCGAGGCAGGCGTCGCTTCGCCTTCGCCATAATGACCGCGTCAAAAAAGGTGCGCCACCTTATTTAAATTCATATCCTTCCCCTCCTCTCTCTCTCTCTCTCTCTTTCTATAGGGACCGGGAAAGGGGATGTTGTGGAAAGGATCCTTCTCGGCGAAGGAAGCGGGCCCCGAGCCCTCCTATTGATCAGGGGTTCGAAGGCTGGCCCCTTAGAAGGGTTTCGGCAGCCGCCCCAGAGCACTCGGACTTCATGCCCATTACTGATCAGGGGTTCGAAGGCTGGCCCCTCGGAAGGGTTCGACAGCCACCCCAGAACGCTCGGGCTTCATGCCCATTACTGATCAGGGGTTCATAGGCTGGCCCCTCGGAAGGGTTCGACAGTCGCCCTAGAGCACGCAGAGTGAGGGATGACTCTGGGTACGTCCGATACATGGCCGAGGCTCGGGCTACGCTCCCGAGGTACCCTAGGACATTTCCGAGACCGGCGGGAACGATTTGTAACGGAATCCCACTGGAGGGAGGCATCGAGCCCTCAGACCCTGTCGAAGGGGTCTGGTTCCGGCGAATCACCCGCAGATACTTTTGGAGCGCGCCTCTGGGCCACCAGCCGACCCCTAACGAACGGGGCACGGGCGTCCACTCGGATCACCCGTTAGCAGCTCACTAGAAACACCATGTTCGGTGCCCTCCGAGGGCAACATGGCGCTTTCCCCCCCCCCCCTCCTCCTTGTGGAAAGGCGATGCAGGGGCGTATGATAAAAGTCGGGAAAGTCCTTGATCGTCCTCTCGTTCCGTGCACAGGCTCGGGGGCTGCTCTCGCACCCGGCTACGGCCAAAACTGTTGACAGCATTAACAAACCAGCTTGATAACTTGGAACCCGACCATGCACCTAGGCTACGGCCAGGCCGCATGAGGGAACAATCAGACCAGCTGAAGCACCACGAAAAGCATTCAGACCTCAAAGGAGTCAAACCACTCGTCCGAGTTCTCGGGGGCTACACCCGGCAGGTGCGCTCGCGCGCACCCACCAGAACAAGGCAAAAACCGAGAAAGGCCGGTCCCCTCACCGAAAATGCGGCAAAAGCCTCCAAGCGAGTATCAACACTCCCTTCGAGGCTCGGGGGCTACTGTCGGGTACCATAATTAGGGGTACCCCGACGCTCCTAATCATGGCTGGTAAACACCCTCAGACCAACTGACGGGTGCGGTTCAAGTCAAGGCTTCGTCTACCCAAGGGACGCGATCTCGCCCGAGCCCAGCCTCAGGCCGGAGCAGTAGTCCCAGGCGAGTTCACGCCTCGCCCGAGGGCCTCCTCAGGTAGCGGGCACCCCCTCGGCTCTCCCGAAGCCCGGCTCGGGCAGGCTTCGTTGTGAAGCAACCTTGGCCAGACCGCCTCACCAACCGACCGCTTTGCAGGCGCATTCAATGCAGGGGATGCCTGACGCCGTATCCTGACACACGTGCCTCAGTCGGCCAGGCCGAAGTGACCGCAGTCACTTCGCCACTCTTCTTTACTGTACTGATGTGACAGGAAAACAGCGCCACTCGCCCTGCTCCGACTGCCGTGTCAATCACCCAGGCAAAGACTAACAACAAGTCACGATCAACCACCAAGTTCGGCCTCGGGCGCAACAGGAAGCTCCGCCTCACTCGACCTCAGGCTCTAGCCTCGGGAGGAGGTTTCCGACTCAGCCTCAACCTCAGGCTCCAGCCTCGGGAGGAGGTCTCCGCCTCGCCTGACCCCCGAACTCGGCCTCGACCTCGGTCTCAAGAGGAATCGCGTCCTCGCCCGACCCCGGCCTCGGCCTCGACAGAAGTCTCCGCCTCGCCCGACCTTGGGCTCGGACCGACCGCGCCAACAGGGGATACATCATTACCCTATTCCTAGCCTGCTCAGGCTAGGAGGAACAAGACCGGCGTCCCAGCTGGCTTACCCCGGCGACGGGTAATGATGGTGCCCCGCGTGCACCATGACGCCGGTGGCTCTCAGCCCCTTACGGCAGCAAGGAGACGTCAGCAGGACCCTTGCCGCACTGCCAGCTGTACTCCTACAGGACTCAGGCGCTCCTCCGACGGCAACGCTATCACGTGTACAGGGCTCGAACTCTCCCCCGACGGCCACGTTGGCATGTACACAAGGCTTAGGCGCTCCTCTGCCGGACACGTTAGCGCATAGCTACACCCCCCGTTGTACGTCTAGACCCTCTCCTTGCGCCTATAAAAGGGAGGTCCAGGGCCATCCTGAGGGGGGTTCGCGCGAGGGAAGGAGCGGACGAACTCTCTCCCTCTCTCTCTCTCCCTCTCGCGACGCGCTTGTAACCCCTACTACGAGCGGCACCCCTGGTGCAGGATAATACAAGGCTTGCCCCACATCTTGTGTTCCATCCCGCGCCAACCCATCTGGGCAGGGGCACGCAGCGATTTCACTCGTCGGTCCAAGGGACCCCCCCAAGTCCGAGATGCCGACAAATAGTAAGCTTTTTTGCAGAAATAGTCTTTGAATCTTGATAAGCTTTACCTTGGTTCCCAAAAGCCAGCATATCCTTAAGAGTATTTTTCCTTAGATGGGTAAGACTTGAGAAAGTACACTTCATACTTAGGGTTTTCAAACCCATGTTATTGTAGGTACTAAATTTGTGCTGCTGTTGATGGTGCTAAGTGTCGGTGGGCGCGGCCTTCTTATAGGTTAAAGTAGCTCTTATATACTACTTATTGAGGATTGTGATTGAGCTAGCATATATTTCAAACTTATAAAGAATTTATAACATTTCAAAGTATATTTCTTTGAATCACTTTTGTAATCACTCTGATAAATATAATGTAAATTTGTTGTAAATTGTAACTTTTTGAAAAAAGACATTCCGCTGCAAATGTTGGTGTATGATTTGTGTTTACTTAATCTCTTGATCCTGGTTATAAGTGGTTTATCCGGGGTCCTTGGGACACTCGGACAAATCCTGTTAAGTTATCTGGTGCACATGCATAGCCATCTGAGGTCTTTGAGACAAGGGCAGGTGCATGTGGGCCTAATAACTTGGGAGGTTCTGCCACAGACATCGTCGAGGATGAAGTACGGGTCGCCCTCAGTAGGCACCCATGCCAGGGGCACCTTTGATTGGAACGAGATATTTGGCCTAGAGCGGATGAGATCATCGGTAACCCCGCGATGGGGGGTTCGACGATTATCGTGTCACTACGCAGCGACCCGAAGGGTATCTTCCACAGACCCTCTGAGGTGCTAGCCCCCTTGGCATACCCCACCCCCAAGCTCGGTGCAACTTTAGGGGTGTCGGGGATTGCACGCAGGAGGTCGGAGACAGTGGGCATCGCATCACGTGGCGCAACCTCCGCTTCATCCTCGGAGGAGACGACAATGGCCCCAGCCGACGACGCGGGACACACAGGAGCCACCTCAGCCGCAGCTGTGTCAGGCTCGATCAGCACCCCGATGTCACACCTGGGTTTCAGGGGACCAAGACCCGGGCGCGAACATAATCACCACGTGTGCTAGGACCAAGTCTCACACATATGATGAATCATGGCATAGGATCAAATGTCACATCTTTACTATATAACAGGAGTTCTATACAAAATAATTAAATAATTATATTATAAAGAGACAACGGTCCAGCAACCCAAAGTTGACTGGGAGACGACGGCCTAGACCTCTCACGAACTCGTCACAGCATCCTCCAAGCGCCTCATCCTGTGGTACCTGTTCTTGACCTATGGGGGTGTCAGACAGCAAGAGTGAGCTCACATACGTTCATAGCTCAACAAGTTGTGGGGAATAATGTGCATGAACTCGCCAAAGGTGGGAGCTCACGTGAAGTGTAAGGCTTACCAAAGAGGATGGTTAGAGCTGAGCATTGCTTTTAAAGTTGGTCAAAATTTTATTAGTAATTACTAAGTATAAGTAAATACAAACCCAATTAAGTAGTAGAACAAAAGTAACAACATCACCTGCGATGCAATGCATATGACAAATTGAATTTAGTTCCATAAATTAATCATGTGAGTGTTTGAGCTGCTCTTGACCGTGAGCATGGCTAGTATACCAGTTTTACACTCTACAGAGGTTGTGCATCTTTACCCACAAGTCATGCTACCCATTTGCCAAGAGACAGCCAATCCCATACACCTCTACCGAGGAGGCGAGGCAGGGTAACACTACGAGGCCTTTACAAAGTTCCACTAGCTTCAGAAAACCCGCTACAGTTTATAGGAAGCTCCAATGCAGGAATCCCTCGTCTGACCGCCATCGCAGCAAAATCAATCCGAGGACCTCCCTACACTGACCACTCCCCTACTGCCCTTGCCCCTTTCGGGTAAGATAGTCCTCCACTAGCTTTCCTAGTTAGTCAGCCAAGGGCATCCCATTAAACCCTTGTGGTAGCACTGTTTTCCCGGGTGGTTCTCCATGTTCTAATTAACATAATGATCTTATCATGAACCGTAAATAACAACTGATAATAAAAGTATAATTGTGAATAGTAATGTGTATCTCTATACCCAAAACCACATAAAGCAATAGCAGGTACTACCCAAAAATTGAGTGGTAAACAAGGTATAAAGATAGTCAAACTAGGGTAACCTATTGGGTCCCATCAAAATTAACCTATGCAGATCATTATGATTAATTAGAACAAGACTGGGTAAAAAGAAGTGATCAAGGGCACAACTTGCCTGGGACTTGAGATTCTAGGTACCAACTTGCTCTTCAGGTGACTCGTAACCTCGCGCTAGTCATAGCAATACAAACAAACATGGTATAGGCAAAATTAACATCACACCAAACATAAGAACAAACTATATAAGAATATTCTACGCGTGGCTACGAGATCGTGGGAACAAGAAACACTGAATTCAGAGCTACAGTTGTTAAGATAGGAATTTCTGAAGTTATTTAATACCTAGAATAGAGTTATTCATGTGAATAAATTTAAATCAAATTTCATGGTTAGACAAAGGTACTAGGTAATAAACAATACTTAAACAAAATTAATGCCACTGGAATGAATCAATTTGGAGCTAAATTCATCAAGTTATGAATTTCCAAAGTTTGGGACATTATTTTGCATTAAAAAGAATTTTTGTATTTAATTTAATAGATTTCTGAGTTAGTTTGACTGCAGCCACTATTTAACAGAAACCTAGGGGGTTCTGCGCAAAAGACACCAAGACTCAAAACACCCACAGTGTGGACTACGAGTTTTATTTTTAAGAAATCCAGGGGCTTATTAGCAAAAGGGGCGGGCCGAAGAGGTATATTTGATTTCCAGTCGTCCGATCACAATCTGACCGACAAGATTAGATCAGCCCTGATATGAACCGGTACGAGCATGCCATCCCTCGGATCAAAATCCTACGGTCATGGTTTAACGAATCACTGATCTAATCCAGGACAAGGAATCAGAGATCCACGGCTCAGATCAGTTTCATCCAAACGCTGCCGAACTTCTAATCGCCTCTGTTCAAATCGGATCCTACGGTCACCGGGACTCATCCCCAACCTCACGCACCTAGGCGGCGTTAGGACCTCCCCACGGCGGTGCGCCCACCGGTGAGCAGCCAGCCCACGACCGAGCGCGGTAGCCCTCAACCTAACACTTACTATGCGTTGTCGATCTAATAGAGGACAAAGTGATGGATTCCTTACCCGAGAACATGACACAGAGGGCACTGCCCTTGGATTGCGGCGAACCCAGGCATAGGCTGTTCCACGGCGAGAAATTCCCCGCAACCAGGTTGGCCATCGACCGTGGCGCCTCATCGAACACATCCCACGGTAACCGATGAAGCCCATAGGCCCACTGTCGAGCCTCAACCGATGGCATACCCATGGTTCGTTCATGGCGGATCTTCTAATCCATGCTAGGTAAGCCGAGGGGCGGCCAAAATCTCTCACTGCCCGACGATACCTCACTCTATCGTTGGCGTTTTAGCGCGGCCGAGAAGCGGCGCACCGTGACAGCGGGCGGGGCAGCGCGTGGAGTAGACACACGGGTGCGAGCCGAGGTGGCCATGGCGGCGGTAGCTTCATTTCTCTCTCTCTCCGAGTCCTGCTGGCAATATTGGGCGCTGTGGTGCGATGACACGGGGTCACAGTGCCATACATTTATAGGGGCAGGAGGCGAGTCCGCACCGAGGAGATCGGCGCAGAATCCATTAGTGGCGTTACGGTCAGCCTGGTCCCAGCGGTACCGAGTGATGGACGAGGTTTGTTACCCGAGGTATTCAGGGAAGAAGGCACATCCGACAGCTGGTCCCGCGATACAGAGAAAGGAGATCTCGAGCGTGCGCGGTACCTTGGCTGACGGCGTGGGTCCCATCAGTCACCGGCACAGGGCGCACAGTCCGGGTAGCGGGGACCTGTCCCGTGGGGCCCACCAGGCAGCCGCAGAGGGAGAGAAGCGTGGGAGTTATGTGGGCCGTGCGGTGGTGGAAGGGGGCAAGGAGTAGATGGGCCCAAGCGCATAATGGTGTCTTCCTCTTTTTATTTATTTATGTTTTCATTCTATTCCCTAAATTTCAAACTTCATTAAATTTTGGTTTTGAATTTGCGCTCAAATTTTAATGAACAAACAAAAGAACTCAGTACGAATGCAAATACATAATTTTATTTATTTATTTTACCATATCTATGTCAAATGATTGTAAATACACCAATTATGCCCACACATTGTATATTAAGAAACTAATCTTTAATATTTATTATTTTGTTAATAGATACCTTAGCTTAAATATTTTAGAAGATATTTATAAATGTTTTATTCAATAAATTAACTCATATAAGGATTATATATATTCTCCTATTTGAAAACATATTTATTCAAGTTATAGAATAAACATTCTTAGATCACCCAAAACACTACATAATTATTTTTTATATATGTAATTTATTATTATTATTATTATTTTCCGGATACAAATTTTTGGTCTTTACAAATCCTACCCCCCTTAACAGTAATCTCGTCCTCGAGATTTGTAAGAAACGGGATACAAAGGATTGGTTTGTAATTTGGCTTTTAGTCTCTAATTGGTTCAAAAATTCTGAGTCTCATTTTTATAGCCAATAGTGGGTGATTGAGAGAGCATTGGTATCCAGTTACTATTTATGTGGGATATAAGAGATGGATAGGTTGAGGCAAGAAAGATTATGGCAAGGGAAAATACTTCATTCGAAATGTTCGAGTCTTGATTCTTCTCAAGATTTGCCTTGACTGTTATATCCTTCCTTGTCGAGGTTGATCTCCTCCTTTCTTTAGGTCTTGGTGGCTCCATCCGAGCTAGGGAGATATAGTTAAGATAGCTGGGGTATTTGGGTAGGACAAAATCTTGTTTATCAATAGGTTAGCATAGATGGATTATGTAACCTATTGAGAGTGTATGGCTGACTTAGGCCCAAAACATGTTTATAGGGTCTAATCTATTTCACCAGTATTAACTAACCTATTTATGTAACTCACTTTAGATTAGATCATATTAGGTTAGATGGGATCTAGATTAGATTGGTATGACTAGTTTGACTTGATAAGATCTAATTAATTTGCATTAGATCATGGTTGTTAAACTAGGGTGGATAAGTATGCTTATTAGGATAAGATGGATCTATAAGGATAAGGTAGAATCTTTTGGGGTCAGTTAGATCTATTAGGATAACATAAAATCTTTTCAAGTTAAGATGAATTTACTAAGGTAATTGAGTATCATTTAAGATAAGATGGATCTATGTGTGTAGGATAGAATCTCTTAAGATGAGATAGATACGGAATACTAGTTACCTTTTAATGGGGATATTCTAGATTGTCTAGTTATTTTATAAATACTATCCTTTATGCCTAGATGTATATGCAGATGTAATTGTGGACATTACTCCACAACTCATCACACTCAATCAAAGATCCAAATCAAACAAGTATTATTAGAACAAACATTCAAGTTCATAGATATCTATATAAAAAATAGTTTTGTTTTTGTTCCTAAGAGTAGGTCTCCTATTCCTAAAGGTCACTTTAGGCACAGGATTTCAAAGTGTGAAATCCACATTTGTCTTTAGAAAAGAAAAGATAAGAATAATCAGAGTAAAGCGGAAATAGATGAGAAAAGATTAAGATAAGTTTAGACAGAATCAGAGTAGCAGAGGTAAGTAGACAATGGTTGTCCAATTCTATCTAGGTTTCGTCCTACAGTCAACATTCCTCTGATACCACTTCAGTCACACCCAGGTTTCGGGGCACCAAGACTCAGGCGCGAACATAATCACCAGGTGTGCTAGGACCAAATCTCACACATATGATGAATCATGGCACAGGATCGAATGTCACATCTTTACTATATAACAGGAGTTCTGTACAAAATAATTAAATAATTACATTATAAAGAGACAACGGTCCAGCAACCCAAAGTTGACTGGGAGACGACGGCCTAGACCTCTCACGAACTCGTCACAGCATCATCCAAGCGCCACATCCTGTGGTACCTGTTCTTGACCTGAGGGGGGTGTGAGACAGCAAGAGTGAGCTCACATACGTTCATAGCTCAACAAGTTGTGGGGAATAATGTGCATGAACTCGCCAAAGGTGGGAGCTCACATGAAGTGTAAGGCTTACCAAAGAGGATGGTTAGAGCTGAGCATTGCTTTTAAAGTTGGTCAAAATTTTATTAGCAATTACTAAGTATAAGTAAATACCAACCCAATTAAATAGTAGAACAAAAGTAACAACATCACCTGCGATGCATTGCATATGACAAATTGAATTTAGTTCCATAAATTAATCATGTGAGTGTCCGAGCTGCTCTTGACCGTTAGCACGGCTAGTATACCAGTTTTACACTCTGCAGAGGTTGCGCATCTTTACCCACAAGTCATGTTACCCATCTGCCAAGAGACGGCCAATCCCATACACCTCTACCGAGGAGGCGAGGCAGGGTAACACTACGAGGCCTTTACAAAGTTCCACTAGCTTCAGAAAACCCATTACAGTTTATAGGAAGCTCCAATGCAGGAATCCCTCGTCTGACCGCCATCGCAGCAAAATCAACCCGACGACCTCCCTACACTGACCACTCCCCTACTGCCCTTGCCCTTTTCGGGTAAGGTAGTCCTCAACTAGCTTTCCTAGTTAGTCAGCCAAGGGTGTCCCATTAAACTCTTGTGGTAGCACGGTTTTCTCGGGTGGTTCTCCATGTTCCAATTAACATAATGATCTTATCGTGAATAGTAAATAGCAACTGATAATAAAAGTATAATCGTGAATAGTAATGTGTATCTCTATACCCAAAACCATATAAAGCAATAGCAGGTACTACCCAAAAATTCAGTGGTAAACAAGGTATAAAGATAGTCAAACTAGGGTAACCTATTGGGTCCCATCAAAATTAACCTATGCAGATCATTATGATTAATTAGAACATGACTGGGTAAAAAGAAGTGATCAAGGGCACAACTTGCCTGGGACTTGAGATTCCAGGTACCAACTTGCTCTTCAGGTGACTCGTAACCTCGCGCTAGTCGTAGCAATACAAACAAACATGGTTTAGGCAAAATTAACATCACAACAAACATAAGAACAAACTATATAAGAATATTCTACGCGTGGCTACGAGATCGTGGGAACAAGAAACACTAAATTCGGAGCTACGGTTGTTAAGATAGGAATTTCTGAAGTTATTTAATACCTAGAATATAGTTATTCATGTGAATAATTTTAAATCAAGTTTCATGGTTAGACAAAGGTACTAGGTAATAAACAATACTTAAACAAAATTAATGCCACTGGAATGAATCAATTTGGAGCTAAATTCATCAAGTTATGAATTTCCTAAGTTTGGGACATTATTTTGCATTAAAAAGAATTTATGTATTTAATTTAATAGATTTCTGAGTTAGTTGGACTGCGGCCACTATTTAACAGAAACCTAGGGGGTTCTGCGCAAAAGACACCAAGACTCAGAACTCCGACAGTGTGGACTATGGGTTTTATTTTTAAGAAATCCAAGGGCTTATTAGCAAAAGGGGTGGGCCAAAGAGGTATTTTTGATTTCCAGCCATCTGATCACAATCTGACCGACCAGATTAGATCAGCCCTGATATGAACCGGTACGAGCACGCCATACCTCGGATCAAAATCCTACGGTCATGGTTTAACGAATCACAGATCTAATCCGGGCCAAGGAATCAGAGATCCACGGCTCAGATCAGTTTCATCCAAACGCTACCGAACTTCTAATTGCCTCTGTTCAAATCGGATCCTACGGTCACCGGGACTCATCCCCATCCTCACGCACCCAGGCGGCGTTAGGACCTCCCCACGGCGGCGCGCCCACCGGCGAGCAGCCAGCCCATGACCGAGCGTGGTAGCCCTCAACCTAACACTTACTTTGTGTTGCCAATCTAATAGAGGACAAAGTGATGGATTCCTTACCCGAGAACACGATGCAGAGGGCACTATCCTTGGATTGCGGCGAACCCAGGCATAGGTTGTTCCACGGCGAGAAATTCCCCGCAACCAGGTTGGCCATCGACCGTGGCGCCGCGTCGAACACATCCCACGGTAACCGATGAAGCCCCTAGGCCCACTGTCAAGCCTCAACCGACAGCGTACCCGTGGTTTGTTCGCAGCGGATCTTCTTCTCCATGCCAAGTAAGCCGAGGGGCGGCCAAAATCTCTCACTGCCTGCCGATACCTCACTCTATCATTGGCGTTTTAGCGCGGCCGGGAAGCGGCGCACCGTGACGACGGGCGGGGCAGCGCGCGGAGCAGACACACGGGTGCGAGCCGAGGTGGCCATGGCGGCGGCAGCTTCCTTTCTCTCTCTCTGAATCCTACTGGCAATACTGGGCACTGCGGTGCGATGACACGGGGTCACAGAGCCATACATTTATAGGGGCAGGAGGCGAGTCCGCACCGAGGAGATCGGCGTAGAATCCGTTAGTGGCGTTACGGTCATCCTGGTCCTAGTGGTACCGAGCGATGGATGGGGTTTGTTACCCGAGGTATTCGGGGAAGAAGGCACATCCGACAGCTGGGCCTGCGATACAGTGAAAAGAGATCTCGAGCATGCGCGGTACCTTGGCTGACGGCGTGGGTCCCATCAGTCACTGGCACAGGGCGCATAGTCCGTGCAGCGGGGGCCTGTCCCGTGGGGCCCACCAGGCAGCCGCAGAGGGAGAGAAGCGTGGGAGTTATGTGGGCCGTGCGGTGGTGGAAGGGGGCAAGGAGTAGATGGGTCGCGAGTAAGGAAATCGGCCCAAGCGCATAATGGTGTCTTCCTCTTTTTATTTATTTATGTTTTCACTCTATTCCCTAAATTTCAAACTTCATTAAATTTTGGTTTTGAATTTGCGCTCAAAATTTAATGAACAAACAAAAGAACTCAGTACGAATGCAAATACATAATTTTATTTATTTATTTTACCATATCTATGTCAAATAATTGTAAATACACCAATTATGCCCACACATTGTAAATTAAGAAACTAATCTTTAATATTTATTATTCTGTTAATAGATACCTTAACTTAAATATTTTAGAAGATATTTATAAATGTTTTATTCAATAAATTAACTCATATAAGGATTATATATATTCTCCTATTTAAAAACATATTTATTCAAGTTATAGAATAAACATTCTTAGATCACCCAAAACACTACATAATTATTTTTTTATATATTTCATTTATTATTATTATTGTTCTCCGGATACAAATTTTTGGTCTTTACACCCGAGAACGGGTACTACCACCCCATTGCCCTGTTAAGATGGTTCCTAGACAGAAGGGGGTGGGACAAGGCCCCCGCGGACGTCCCCACGCCGCGCTTCACTGCCTTAGTGGCAGTAAAGATCGGCGTGTTGGCCCAGCGCTTGGTGCTAAAAACGGGAATGACTGTCAGAGAAAAAGACGATATGCGAATAGACTTTCTTGCACTGTGAATACGTACCCGAAGACAAGTAAAAACTAACGCCTTGTCCTCTGGATTCTTGGCCCCTGCTGCCCCACCGACGATGAAGGAAGGACAGTGGTCACCTCTTCTGCAACCCTCGGCGCGGCGCTGAGGGCGGGACGATAACCGGGGCCACTACGGGCCCCAGGACGACAACATGGGGGGAGTGACAGGCCACTCCTCCATGTTCTCAAGTGGGCGGCCACTGAGGGGACCCCACCGGTGTACCCGCAGGAACGACGACGACTTCCACGGGAAGGGGAGCGACTTCCCCCTCCACGACTGTCACACCCGGCTTTAAAGGACAAAGTCGGGTGCATCTCATACATGCGCCAAAGAAGACAACATATATAATAACAGAGTGTATAGAGATAAATGTCACAAAACATCAGAGTACTTATTACATAGCGGAAGACTTATTTCAAAGTAAAAGAATAAATATAAAACGAACCAAGGATCGTTGGCGCCAATGTCAACTGAGAAACGCCACCTAGATCAAGTCGAATGCCTCAGTGTTAAGCGGCTCCTCTTCGACCACCTGTTCTTCTCCTATGGGGGGTGTGAGACAGCAAGAGTGAGCTCGTATACGTTCATAGCTCAACAAGTCGTGGGGAATAATGTGGCATGAACTCAGCAAAGGTGGGAGTTCATGAAGTGTAAGGCTGATCAATGAAATAAAGGCTAAAGCTGAGCATTGCTTTTATAAGTTGGTCAAAATTTTATTAGCAATTACTAAGTGTGAGTAAATACCAAACCTTAATGATAATAAAGAAAAGTAATAATAAAATAATCCCGATGCGATGCAAATGTCAAATTAAACTTAAGTTCCATATATTAATCATGTGAGGGTCCGAGCCGCTCATGACCGTGAGCACGGCTAGTATACCAGTTTTACACTCTGCAGAGGTTGCGCATCTTTACCCACAAGTCATGTTACCCATCTGCCAAGAGACGGCCAATCCCATACACCTCTACCGAGGAGGCGAGGCAGGGTAACACTACGAGGCCTTTACAAAGTTCCACTAGCTTCAGAAATCCCGCTACAGTTTATAGGAAGCTCCAGTGCAGGGTTCTTGCCTGACCGCCATCGCAGCAAAATCAACCAAGGACCTCCCTACACTGACCACTCCCCTACTGCCCTTGCCCCTTTCGGGTAAGGAAGACCTCCACTAGCTTTCCTAGTTAATCAGCTAAGGGCGTCCCATTAAATCCTTGTGGTAGCACTGTTTTCCCGGGTGGTCGCTCCATGTTCCCATTAATTTAATGATCTTAACATGAACAGTAATAATAACAAGATAATAACAGAATAATCATGAGTAGTGTATCTCCATACCCAATCCACATAAAGCAATAGCAAGTACTACCCAAAAATGTTTCAGTGGTGAACAAGGTATAAAGATAACCAAAACTGGGGTAACCTAAAGGATCCCATCAAAATTAACCTATGCAGATCATTAAAATTAATAAGAACATGGCTGGGAAAAAGTAAGTGATCAAGGGCACAACTTGCCTTCAATGAGCTCCTGCTCAGCTACCACTACTTGCTGAACCTCAGAATCCACAGTGGCTTGCTCGTCTACTTGCATCAACACAATACATACATAGTATAGCATAAATTAACATCACATCAAACAAATGAATAAAATATAAAAATCTACACATTAAAATGATATCACAGGAACTGGAATCATTAAATTTGGAGTTATAGATTTCAAGTTATGAATTTCCTAAGGTTTAATGTGATTAAAATAGAGTTAAATGACAAATTAATTCTCTTACTGCTTTCATGTCAAAACAGAGACAATAAATGATAGAGAATATTATTACAAAATTTTAGAAATTGGAATGGCTCAATTTGGAGTTAAAATGAATTTTCTATGCATTATACAAATTCTAGCACTTATTTTATATTAAAAACCTATTTTTATTTTATTTTCTCTGATTATAATAATCCTATGGACTGCGCACCATTTTCTGGAATGTGTAGGGGCCTCCTTATAAGTGTCCTAAGACTCAGTCAACAGTGTCTATGGATTGCGGGTTGATTCCGCAAGAACCCGGGGTCTCTTTAGAAAAATTGCCACAGCGAAGGGGTACAGGTGAACCCGGGCCGTTGGATCTAAACCACATGGCCCAGATTAGAAGGTTATAACTCTGAACCGGTATTCAACAATAGCCGCTGGATCCTATATCTACGGCTTGGATCAAAAATAACCGAGATCGCATCGTATCCATAGGATTGCAGATCTACGGTCCACGCGTAAGGGTACCCCTGATCTAATCATGGCCGTTCGTGAACAGATCAGCGGCAAAAACACCATCTCCCTCCCCCGCGATGAACCACGGCGAACAGAGCTGTGGCGCCCGACCACCCTCCGGCGAGGACAACCGCTGACCCCAGAGCGCCAACCCCAATCATAACCGCCTACACGTACAGGGAAATGTACATAGCCGAATAGGGGAAAACTCACCAGCTCTCGACGCACCGAGAGATCTGTCCGCTGCGCACGGCGGAGGAGGAATTCACGGCGACGAATTGCTTGCGCAGGACACCGGCGGGGAAAAATTGACGGCGGCCGAAGCTTCGCCGCGCCAAGCAGGTACCCAGGTTCTAGCGCAGAGGACCAGTCGCGGTGTGGGTGAGGGCAGTCACGGCGGCGGGCTTCACACCTCCGCCGCACGCACTAAATCACACGCGTCGGGTTCTAATTGGTTGAGCACGAGTGGCGGCACGGCGTGGTATGCTTTTATCTTCAAGGGCCGGCAAACTCGGAGGCGTGGGGAGCTGGCGCGGAGTATAGGGGAGAAGAGCCCGCGCGGTGCGCTCGGGCCGTTGGCTCCGCCCAGCGATTTTCTCGCGAGGAAGACGACTGAGTGAGGGGGTCCGCGTGGCATTGAGGTGAAAAAGAGCAGGCACGCGCACGCGGAGCTGACCGGTTGGACCCACATGCAGGCGAGCGACCGAGCGGTAAGGTATGGGCTGCCAACGCTGGCCCACGCGTCGGCGACAACTTCACAAGCACGAGAGACCGATAGCCAGGCCCAGGGTGTCGGCGCCGCTATTCCACGGGTTGGGCTGCATGGAGTTAAAGGAGAACTGGGCCGGATTGAGGATATTTGGCCCATGCGCCATGCCTCCCCTTTTTTTATTTTATTTTTTGCATTATTTCTAAATTTGAATTTGAACTCAAACTTAAATTCCAGCTTCCATGGTTCATCACCCCAAATCATATTTGTGAGATTAGGGTTATTAATTCTGAACATATTTATTTATATATATAGTATTTATATTTTCATATCCATATTATTTATTTAATGCACAACATATAAAACTCCACATGATGCATTTTCTTTTATTTTGGTATCATTGATTTTAATTAATCACTCTCAATTATATGTGTGCTCTTTTTATGATGCAAAATTGGCACATAAAATGAGGATTCCTCACTATATCCTTGGTATACATATTTGAGTATTACAAATCCTACCCCCCTTAAAAATAATCTCGTCCTCGAGATTTAGGAAGATCTAGGGAAAAGATGGGGAAAATCTATACGAAGCTCTTCTTCTCTTTCCCAAGTTGCTTCATCTTCACCGTGGTGACTCCATTGAACTTTGCACATCTTTATAACCTTATTTCTTGTAACTCGAGTCAAAGTATCCAAAATCTTGATGGGGTACTCCGTGTAAGTTAAATCTTCCTGAACACTGAGCTCATCCATTGGTAACTATTCCTTAGGACACGGAGGCACTTCTTAAGTTGAGACATATGGAAAACATTATGCACATCAGATAGATTATCAGTAGCTCGAGTTGATAGGCCATCTCTCCAACTTGCCTAAAACTCGGAATGGTCCAATATAGTGAGGGGACAATTTTCCCTTAACTTTAACTCTCCTCAATCCACGTAGTGGTGACATCTTGGGGTACACATGATCTCCTTCCTCAAATTCCAGTAGTCTTCTTCTATTATCTGCCTAGTTCTTTTGTCTGGTCTGAGCTACCCTCAAGTTATCCCTGATTATACAGACGTGTTATTCTGCCTCTTGAATAAGTTCGGGTCCAAAGAACTGTCCTCCTCTAGTCTGATCCAATATAGAGGAGTCCTGCATTTACTGCCATATAGAGTCTCGAACAGTGGTGTAATACTCAAATTTGTATACAAAGGAATATAGTGGGTTTCCACATTTTGTATGTCTCATATGCATCATAAAAAGAGCACCTATGTAATTGAGAGTGACTAAATAAAACAATTATTCTAAAATAAAGAAAAAGTGCATTTGTTGGAGTTTTTATGTTTGTGCATTAAATAAAAATAACAATAATATAAAATGACTAGGAATTGGATTAAGCCCTACATTGGAAACTAGGGTTTAAAAAGGAAGAAGATAAATGATATGAAAATAAAAATAATATAAATATATTTCTAGAATTTGTACTTATCATTTCATAATATGATTTGATAACAAATTTGTACAAGGTTTGAAGCTAAATTTGAATTCAAACAAAAAAAATATTAGAAATGAAGAAAATAGAAGGAAAAAGAAAAAGAAAAAAAGAATAAAAGCTTACCTGGGCCGGCTAACCTTGATTTCGGCCCACTAACAACTCACTCCCGCGGCCCAACCGCGAGTTTACCACGCGCCGGTCGGCTGACCATCTCGCGGGGCCCACTGGTCAGCTGCTCCTCTCGCGCCCCCGATCTTTCTACCGCTGGCGTGCGGGCCCGGTTCGTCGGAAGCTTCCCTTTCCTTCGCCGCGCGGACCGGAGGTGCGTAACCATGCCGGGCTTCGTGGGACTCCGTTGGGGACGCCTCAATCGACCTTCCCAGCGACCATAAAGCGCAGCACCAGACCCCATCTCTCCTCCACTTCCTTCGCCGCCCACAAATCTCGCCACCAGAACAAAACCGAAGCGAACAGGGCGCCGCCGTAGCTTGATCTCGTTCTCGACTCCGTTGGGGACTTGGAGTAGGGCCGTGGCGCTTCACCGTGTCTCCAGGAGATCGTTCTTGACGGAGCCGGTCGGGATTGTCCCTTGGGGCGGCCGTAATCGCTCGTCGGCACAAGAACACCGCGGCGTATCCGCCTCGCGTCGCGAGCAGTGGGGTTGTCGCCTCTAATTCCGGTAAGAAGCCCATCCAAACGATTCGTCTTCATCTCCTCGTTGTGTAGCACCCGTCAATTTTGGGCTTGGGGCATTGGAACGTCGAATCGCGGGCGCGCCGGCGAGCCTCCGCCGCCGATACTGTGCAGCGCCGCCGCGCCTCGGGTTGGAGTGGGGAGGGTGGTTGTGCACCGTCTGATCCACGTCAACGGCCACGATTAGATGTTGGATATCGTTTCGGTTCGGCGTCAGGGAACCATCCGATCTAAATCGTGTGCACAAGATTAGATCTTAGGTTTTTAAATCTGGCGCGTTGCACTTGGATCTGACGGTTAATATGGCGTACCGCTTCATAGCGCTAGGATTGGATCCAGACCGCTGGATCTGGATCGTTCGGCCCACAATAGAAGATACCCCTTCGGCCTGCACCTCTTGTTAAAGAGACCCTGAGTAAAGCGAAAATCAACCCGCCGTCCGTATTGACTGTTCCCTGAGTCTGGGGTATTTTGCGCCAGGGCCCCTGTGTTTTCTGGAATTCGAGGCCTAGTCCAGGGGATATTAAAACCGAGAAAATGATTATAGAAATTAGTTTTTAATACAAAAACAATTCTAGAAACTTGTAAAATTCATGGAAATTCCATTTTTGACCCAAATTGAGCCATTCCAGTTTCTAAAATTTTGTAATAATATTCTCTATCACTTAGTATCTCTGTTTTGACATGAAAACATTTAGAAAATTAATTTTTCATCTAATCCTATTTTAATCACCTTAAACCTTAGGAAATTCATAACTTGAATACTATAACTCCAAATTTGGTGATTCCAGTTCCTATGATCTCATTTTAATGTGTAGATTTTTACTGTATATTTTATTCATCTGTTTGGTGTGATGTTGATTTTGGCTATACTATGTATGTATTGTGTTGATGCGAGTAGACGAGCAAGCCACTGTGGAAACTGAGGTTCAACAAGTAGAAGTAGCTGAGCAGGAGCTCATTACAGGCAAGTTGTGCCCTTGATCACTTACGTTTCCCAGCCATGTTCTTATTAATTTTAATGATCTGCATAGGTTAATTTTGATGGGAGCCTTTATGTTACCCCAGTTTTGATTACCTCTATACCTTGTTCACCCCTGAAATATTTTTGGGTAGTACTTGCTATTGCTTTATGTGGATTGGGTATGGAGATACACTATTCATGATTATTCTATTATTATCTTGTTATTATTGCTGTTCATGTTAAGATCATTAAATTAATGGGAACATGGAGCGACCACCCGGGAAAACAGTGCTACCACAAGGGTTTAATGGGACGCCCTTGGCTGACTAATTAGGAAAGCTAGTGGAAGACTACCTTACCCGAAAGGGGCAAGGGCAGTAGGGGAGTGGTCAGTGTAGGGAGGTCCCTGGTTGATTTTGCTGCGATGGCAGTCAGCCAGGAACCCTGCATTGGAACTTCCTATAAACTGTAGCGGGTTTTCGGAAGCTAGTGGAACTTTGTAAAGGCCTCGTAGTGGATCCCTAGCCATTCACCTCGGTAGTGTCTAAGGGCCTTGCAAACCCTGGCGACATGGGATACACGGCTTGTGGGTAAAGATGCGCAACCTCTGCAGAGTGTAAAACTAGTATACTAGCCGTGCTCACGGTCAAGAGCGGCTCGGACCCTCACATGATTAATTATGGAACTTAAATTCAATTTGACATTTGCATCGCATTTGGGATTATTTTACTATTACTGTTCTTTATTATTATTAAGGTTTGGTATTTACTTACACCTAGTAATTGCTAATAAAATTTTGACCAACTTATAAAAGCAGTGCTCAGCTTCAGCCTTTATTTCATTGATCAGCCTTACACTTCATGAACTCCCACCTTTGGTGAGTTCATGCCACATTATTCCCCACGACTTGTTGAGCTATGAACGTATGTGAGCTCACTCTTGCTGTCTCACACCCCCCCCCACAGGAGAAGAACAGGTGGTTGAAGAGGAGCCGCCTAACACTGAGGAGTTCGATCTGATCTAGGTGGCGTTTCCGAGACGACATTGGCGCCGACGATCCTTAGTTCGTTTTATCTTTATTATTTTATTTTGTAATAAGACTTCCGCTATGTAATAAGTACTCTGATGTTTTATGACATTTATCTCTATACACTCTGTTATTATATATGTTGTCTTCTTGGCGCATGTATGAGATGCACCTGGCTTTGTTCCTTAAAGCCGGGTGTTACAGAAGTGGTATCAAAGGAAATGTTGACTGTAGGACGAAACATAGATAGAAATGGATAAAGCCCTTACCCACTTACCTTACTCTGATTCTTTCTACACTTATCTTGATCCTGTCTCACCTTCTACTGTTCTACTCTGATCATTCTTACCTTTTCTACTCTGAGACAAGATGGATTTCACACCTTGGAATCCCTACCCCTATGACATTTTAAGAGATAGGAGGCCTAAGACCAAATCAAAACTATTTTCTACAATTAAAAATATTGGTTGATTGTTCTGATGATCAATGCCTGATTTGCCTCTTTGATTGATTGAAATATTACATGGACATCTTAGCATGTGCCAGCATAAGGTAATAAATTAGCTATGGTAGGTAAAACATTAAATTGCTTAGCTAATAAATCCCCCAAAGTAACATGATTGTAATTACTGCCTTGTCTGCTGCTCTTTCTTACCATATGTATCTAACTCAGATGGTCAATACCAGGAGGGGTGGTGGAATTGATTTGCCTCCTAACCAACACACTCGAAGGATATATAGACAACCTCAGCCACAGCCTGCAGAGATGAATCCTCCTAATCCTCCACCGGGCGGAGTTGATCCACTGGTTGCTGCTCAGATGGCGGTGATGCAGCAAATGGCGGACACTATGGCTGATATGCGTGCCCAGATGCAGCAAGAACGCCAGGAAATGCGTCAAGAAAGAGAAGATATACGCCAGGAGTTGCGCCAGGAAAGAGATGAGATACACCAAGAAAGGAGGGCGCAACAACAGCAGCTGCAACAGCAACTTCAACAACAGCAGCAACAGCAACAAGTACCACTGCCTCCACCACCACCACCAGTTCCACCTCGTGATAAGCACCAAGAGTTCATGAGTCATAAGCCACCTACATTTGCAAGTTCGCCAGATCCACTTGATGCAGATGATTGGCTGAAAGCAATTGAGAAGATGCTGAATATTGCACAATGCACTGACCGGGAGAAGGTTTTATATGCTTCTGGACGTCTGATTGGTCCTGCTGCTGACTGGTGGGATTCTTATACTGCTGCCCATGATGCTGCTGATACTATTACTTGGGCAGAGTTCAGTACACAATTCAGGAACTACCATATTCCCGCGGGTATGATAAAGATCAAGAAGAAGGAATTTCTGTCGCTGAAGCAAGGAAGTATGTCAGTCAGCGAGTACCGCGATAAGTTTATTCAGCTTTCGAGGTATGCTCCAGAGGAGGTTGCTGAGGATGAGAGGAAGCAGGAGCACTTCATTGAAGGACTGAATGGACCCTTGCAATATGCACTGGTTGCACACACTTTTCCATCATTTCAGAGGCTATTGGATAAGGCTCTTGCTATTGAACACAAGCGTGTTCAACTGGGTGATTTGAAGAGGAAGGCTATCTCACAAGGACAGGGTAGCAGCAGTGTTCGTCCTCGATACAGTTCACCACAGGGTACACCGACTCGACCGGGAGGACCACGCCCAGTTCAGCAATCACCACTGAGGACTCCACCTCCTCGACAGGCTACTCCCACTGGCACCCCGACGAAGGTTGCAGGACAGAGTCTAGGCACTACGTGTTTCAAGTGTGGGAAGACTGGTCATTATGCAAATGTCTGCCCACAGAGGATTGCTACTACTCCAGTTCAGAACAAGCAACAGACCCCTGGCAAGGGATATTCTATAGCCAGGGTGAATCAAGTCAGCGTTGATGATACTCCTGATGGTGGGGACCTCGTAATTGGTATGTTTTATGTTAATGCAATTTCTGCAACCATATTATTTGATTCTGGTGCTACACATTCATTCATGTCTGCTAGATATGCCAACACAAATGAAATACCACTGCTAAATATGAGAAAACCCATGATAGTAATTACACCTAAAGGGCCTGTCGAGGCGAATCAAATGACCCGTAGATTGACATTGACCATTATGGGTAGAGAATTTGGAGCTACTGCTATAATATTAGAGTCAAGCAGTATAGATCTGATCCTTGGTATGTCATGGCTAAGAAAAGCAAAGGCCGTTATAGCATGTGGTAGAGGTACCATAGAGCTCACTACCACTAAAGGAGAAAGATTTCAAGTTAATATTGCAGTAACCTCCTCATCCATGCGTGCAATGTTCTTTATGCCTGAGGAGTTTGTTGGTGACAACATCCGGGTGGTTAGAGATTTTCCGGATGTCTTTCCAGAGGAGTTACCAGGGATGCCACCTGATACAGAAGTTGAGTTTGTGATTGATCTCTTACCTGGAACTGCCCCTATTTCTAAACGGCCCTATAGAATGTCCATAGAGGAGTTGAAGGAACTTAAGAAGCAGATAACGGAGTTACAAGAGGCTGGTTACATTCGTCCGAGTTCCTCACCTTGGGGAGCACCGGTGTTATTTGTGCAAAAGAAGGATGGATCACAACGGATGTGTGTGGATTATAGATCTCTTAATGATGTCACGGTGAAGAACAAGTATCCGTTGCCCCGTATTGAGGATTTATTTGATCAGATGCGAGGTGCTAGAGTATTCTCGAAGATTGATCTCCGATCCGGTTACCATCAGATGAGGATTAGACCATCGGATATTCCAAAGACGGCTTTCTCGACTCGATATGGATTATATGAGTTTACTGTTATGTCATTTGGATTAACCAATGCACCAGCTTACTTCATGAATTTGATGAATAAGGTGTTTATGGAGTATTTGGACAGGTTCGTCGTGGTGTTTATCGACGATATTCTTATCTATTCTAAGAATGAAAGTGATCATGAACAACATCTAAGGTTGGTGCTACAGAAGTTACGAGATAATCAACTCTACGCTAAGTTCAGCAAGTGCGAGTTTTGGATTGACAAGGTGCCATTCCTTGGACATATTATTTCTAATGGAGGAATAGCAGTGGATCCTGCTAAAGTGAAGGAGATAATGGAGTGGAGAGTGCCCACTACAGTTACTGAGATTCGGAGTTTCTTGGGACTCGCAGGATATTATCGGAGATTTATTGAAGGGTTTTCTAAGATTGCTAAGCCCATGACATCGCTTTTGGAGAAAGGAAGAGAATTCAAGTGGGATGAGAAATGCCAAGAGAGTTTTGATCAATTGAAGGAGAGATTGATGTCACCTCCAGTACTGATTATGCCAGATCTGCAGAAGGGATTTGACATTTATTGTGATGCTTGTGGCCAAGGACTTGGATGTGTGCTTATGCAGGAAGGACATGTGATTGCCTATGCATCTCGTCAGTTGCGGAAGCATGAACTGAACTACCCCACTCATGACTTGGAACTGGCTGCCGTTGTGCATGCACTTAAGATTTGGAGACACTATATTATGGGAACTAAGTGCCAAGTATACACGGATCATAAGAGTTTGAAGTATATATTCACTCAGAAGGATCTCAATCTTAGGCAACGCCGTTGGTTGGAGCTCATTAAGGATTATGATTTGGAGATTCACTATCACCCAGGCAAGGCGAATTTGGTTGCAGATGCCTTGAGTCGGAAGGAGCATGTTCACTCCGCTTTCGTTGTCCAGCTACCTGATGAATTAGCAAAAGACTTTGAGAGGCTCAACCTGGGAATTGTTACACATACGGAAGGAGTGACTATTGAATTGGAACCTACCTTGGAGCAAGAAATTCGTAAAGGTCAGGTTGGTGATGCCAAAATCCAGGAGATCAAGGATCTGATAACAGAGGGTAGAGGCCCGGAATTCACAGAGGATGAGCAAGGCACGATATGGTTCAAGAATCGGATCTGTGTTCTCGACATTGATAGTCTTCGGGAAACTATATTGAAGGAAGCACATGATTCAGTTTATTCTATCCACCCTGGGAGCACTAAGATGTATCAGGATTTGAAGCAAAAGTATTGGTGGTATGGTTTAAAGAGAGATGTGGCTGCACATGTGGCTATGTGCGATGTGTGTCAAAGAGTTAAGGCTGAACACCAGAGGCCAGCCGGACTACTGCATCCACTGAAGATACCTGAGTGGAAATGGGAAGAGATTGGCATGGACTTCATTGTTGGATTACCCCGCACGTCTGCTGGATATGATTCTATATGGGTGATTGTGGACAGGCTAACTGTCACACCCGGGTTTTAGGGGTCCAAAGCCCGGGCGCAAACATAAACACCAGGTGTGCTGGGACCAAGTCTCACACATATGATGCATAGTGGCACAGGATCGAATGTCACATCTTTACTATATAACAGGAGTTCTATACAAAATAATTAAATAATTACATCATATGAGGAAACGATCCAGCAACCCAAAGTTGACTGGGAGACGACGGCCTAGACCACTCACGAACTCATCACAGCATCCTCCACGCGCCTCATCCTGTGGTACCTGCTCTTGACCTGTGGGGGGGGTGTGAGACAGCAAGAGTGAGCTCACATACGTTCATAGCTCAACAAGTTGTGGGGAATAATGTGCATGAACTCGCCAAAGGTGGGAGCTCACGTGATGTGTAAGGCTTACCAAAGAGGATGGTTGAAGCTGAGCATTGCTTTTAAAGTTGGTCAAAATTTTATTAGCAATTACTAAGTATAAGTAAATACCAACCCAATTTAATAGTAGAACAAAAGTAACAACCTTCACCTGCGATGCAATGCATATGACAAATTGAATTTAGTTCCATAAATTAATCATGTGAGGGTCCGAGCTGCTCTTGACCGTGAGCACGGCTAGTATACCAGTTTTACACTCTGCAGAGGTTGCGCATCTTTACCCACAAGTCATGTTACCCATCTGCCAAGGGATCGCGACTTCCCATACACCTCTACCGAGGAGGCGAGGCAGGGTAACACTACGAGGCCTTTACAAAGTTCCGCTAGCTTCAGAAAACCCGCTACAGTTTATAGGAAGCTCCAATGCAGGAATCCCTTGCAGGACCGCCATCGCAGCAAAATCCTCCCGAGGGCCTCCCTACACTGACCACTCCCCTACTGCCCTTGCCCCTTTCGGGTAAGGTAGTCTTCCACTAGCTTTCCTAATTAATCAGCCAAGGGGTCCCATTCCTCCCTTGTGGTAGCACTGTTTTCCTGGGTGGTTCTCCATGTTCCAATTAACATAATGATCTTATCATGAATAGTAATAATAAACATATAACAAAAGTGTGATCATGAATAATGTACCTTCATACCCAAAACCACATAAAGCACTAGCAAGTACTACCCGAAAAGTTCAGTGGTAAACAAGGTATAAAGATAGACAAACTAGGGTAACCTATTGGGTCCCATCAAAATTAACCTATGCAGATCATTATGATTAATTAGAACATGGCTGGGTAAAAAGAAGTGATCAAGGGCACAACTTGCCTGGCACTTGAGATTCCAGGTACCAACTTGCTCTTCAGGTGACTCGTGACCTCACGCTAGTCGTAGCAATACAAACAAGCAGTGTATAGGCAAAATTAACATCACACCAAACATAAGAATAAACTATGTAATAATAATCTACGCGCTTGTACGAGACTAACGCAACTTGAACGGATCAAATCGGAGTTAAAACGAAGGAGTTATGACTTTTCTAAGGTTTTATGTATTTGATATAAGATTAATTGAGAGATACATGTTAATATGGTTTTCATGTCAAAACAGAGACACTATAAGATAAACAATAATATTATAAAATTATAGGAACTGGAATGAATTAATTTGGGGCTAGAATGGATTTTCTATGAATTAAATAAGTTCTAGCATTTATTTATCTATTAAAAATCCATTTATAAATTATTTTCTCTGTTTTATAATACTCTGGACTGGGCCTCATTTTCTAGAAAACTCAGGGGTCACGGTGAAAAAGAGTCTAAGACTCAGGGAATAAATGGTTGGACTGCGGGTTCTAAATTCTAAAAGCATGGGGTTTCTTTTGTAAAGTGTACCCGCGAAGGGGTATCTAGCCACGTGAGCCATCCGATCAAGCATCAACGGTCCGGATTAGATCCGTTACGCTTCAAACCAGCGAGTAACCCAGGCCGCCCGATCCAAGATCAATGGCCAGGACATAATGAATCGCCAACTGCCCTGCACCATTGGATCTCGAATCAACGGACGCAGTTTGTTTGGATGAAGGGGTAAGCTCAGTCTAATCAGGACCGTCCGTGCGGCATCCGACGGTTAACGATGCGCAACAATCCCCGAGCTATCAGTCGGGCGGCGCGAAGTGCCCAGCAGCTGCGACCATCCCTTCTTCCCCAACCCGCTGGCCGAGAGCGGTGATGCCCCGGGGCTCTGCGTCCCGCTCCCGCCGATGCAAGATGCCTGATGCCATGGTGGGAGGTTCTTTCCCCAAACACGAACATGCTACAAAGAAAGTGGGATGGAGGGATGAGTCGAGCGAACATACCTCTCAACCAGCGATGACAAACAGCATAGAGCCACCCATGGCGGTCCAAACTCAACCGAGCAGAGAATGATCCGATGAGCAAATTCCTGCGCCCATAACGCCCCCGAGCACAGCCGGCGAGTATGCCCCATGGATCCCAGCGTCCCCGTGGCCATGGATCGACGGTGACAAAAGCGAAGATGAACCATCCACGGCGCAGAGAGGCGTGGTTGACAGTCCAAACTCCAATGAGGTTCTAGCTATATTGATGATCCCTCATGAGCCAAAACCCCCATTCCTACGTGGTGCAGAATTGCAGATCGGACAATCATCTTAACCCGAAGTAGACACCAAGGAGGACTTCTAGCACGATTATCTTCCTGGCGGCTCCAAGCTTTCTCTCCCATCTCCTCAGCCCGAGTCCCCAAGCTTCCGCTCTCTTGGTGTTCATGGGGGGGGGGGGGGGTAGGCATGGTGGCCAGGGAGGTGTTCGCGGCGAGTGTTCTTTTTATATCCAGAATGCGAGGCCGAGGTAGGAAAACGGGGGAGGGCGTTGAGGTAGAGGCGAGATCCACGGGCGGTAGGTCAGCGAAGTATGTTGGGAAAATGAGCCACGACACGGCGGATTCGGTCAGCCGTTCCTCAAATCACGTGTGGCGGCGGAGATCTCGGTCATGGCTGTTGCGGAGGTGCGGGATGACACGCGGGTCCCAGCAGCAGTCGCGTGCGCGAGATGAACGCGACTGACAGACGAGGTCCCATATTCCAGTGACCAGGTCTGACCGCGCATAGGAGTGTCATAGACAGGCCGGTCCCACATAACAGGGTCACGGCACGCAGAGGCTAGTGGGCCACGCGGACGAGGGAGCGAGGTGGGCCAGAAGCGGAAATGAGCCCAGGCACGTTTACACTTCTCTTTTTATTTTATTTTTTTTCTTTTAATTTTCTGTTTTCTTTTTCTCATTTGCTTTCAAATTCAAGTTTCAAATTCAAACCATTGTCAACTTCAAGTATACTTCAGCAACTCCAACATGTAAGCAATTATATAACTTTATTTATTTATTATTATTATTTTTGAATGATTTTATAGAGCATACTGTAAAAGAATAATTAGTTCTCCTATTTTTCAACTTTTCAAATTCAAAGTTAAAGCTTGATTTGAATATCACATTTCAAATGCAGAAGACAAAATCCCAGCTTAATGCAATATATACTTATTATTATATTTTTATACTAATTATAGTATTGCAAATGTGTTGTACACACACAAAGAACTTTTAATTTTTAAGAGATACATGGTTTGCCCAATTAAAATATTATTCCAAATTTATTGTTTTATGCTTATTTCTTTTGTATGGTTTTTGTGGAGAGATAGTTTACTTTGAATCTTAGGGAGAATATTTTTTTGAATGTATGGTTTAATACAACGATTAACTTATATGAGGAATCCTTTATTTAAATCTCTTATTTTAAACCATAATTATTTAGACATTAAGATAAACTCTGCTAAATTCCAACACCGAGATTTGAGGTGTTACAAATCCTACCCCCCTTAACAGAAATCTCGTCCTCGAGATTTGTAAAAAAAGGGTGTATTTTCATATTGTCTCAACACATATGCACAAACAAAAATCTCAGCATGATGCATTATTTATTAGCAACACATGGGTCCATTAGTCCTTATTATTCCTCCTAAAATAGTATCATACCATCTACTAACTAAGGTAACATTTAGATCTTACAAATAGTAGTAACATATATATATATATATGTATATATATGTTTATGTAGCTTGGTGGAGCTGGTGGTAGTGGTAGTGGGTGATTAGGAGAGTACTGGTACCCAACTACTTACTTTGTAGGATATCAGTTGAATAGGTTGAGGCAAGAAAGATTATGGCAAGGAAAATAACTTATCCAATATGTTTAATTCTTGATTCATCTCGAGATTCGCTTTAACTGTTATATCCTTCCTTGTTGATGTTGATCTTTTCATCTCCGGTCTTGATCTCATTGATTCGAGGTTAGTGTATATTATCGGGTTGGGAAATATGGTTAAGATAGATATGGATGATATAGACTACATGATGTAGATCAAAAATTTGTTTGATGTTAGGTGGCGATAGATAGATTATACAATTCATCATGACTCTAAGTTTGGGTTAACTCTTATGCTCATGGTTGAGTTGGTCTAATGTGTTAAGTTATGTTAACACCTAGCCAGTAGGGTTCAAATACCATTAATCTGTCTAAGTAGACCACATTAGATTCTATAACCCTATTTAAGAATGTCATTTAGTTAAGCATCTTAAGCTGACCTTATCTTTATGAAATTCCAGTATATATATTTTTTGTACACCTAAATTTTTTTTATGCCATTGGCAGGTGGGGTATAGAAACAACGGTACATCATGTTTTAGCTATTTGGTGAGTGTTGACACAGAATGAGTGTACTATGGCATAATCGAGCTTCCTTTAGATTAGATAATGTCAGATTAGGTAGGGTCAAGGTTAGATTGGATACAACTAGATTAGACTAGTTTGAGTTAGGTAGATCTATCAGGGTAGAAGATATACTATTAGATCATGTTAGAACCTTTTGAGATATGATGGGTCATATGACATAGTTAGTCAGAATCTTTGATGGGTTAAAACGGAGGGGTTATGCAGCTATCGAGTGGTTAAGGTAGTTGCATATGGCCAGGTTGTTGTGTGTGGTATAGTCTAAATTGGAATCTTAGTCCAACTTGGATTAAATCATATTTATAAGGGTAGGATCCAATCGTATTTTACCAGTATTCTCTTGTCACACCCGGATTTCGGGGCACCAAGACCCGGGCGCGAACATAAACACCAGGTATGCTGGGACCAAGTCTCACACATATGATGTATAGTGGCACAGGATCGAATGTCACAACTTTATATATAACAGGAGTTCTAAACAAAATAAATAATTACATTATAAAGAGACAACGGTCCAGCAACCCAAAGTTGACTGGGAGACGACGACCTAGACCTCTCACGAACTTGTCACAGCATCCTCCAAGCGCCTCATCCGGTGGTACCTGTTCTTGACCTGTGGGGTGTGTGAGACAGCAAGAGTGAGCTCACATACGTTCATCGCTCAACAAGTTGTGGGGAATAATGTGCATGAACTCGCCAAAGGTGGGAGCTCACGTGAAGTGTAAGGCTTACCAAAGAAGATGGTTAGAGCTGAGCATTGCTTTTAAAGTTGGTCAAAATTTTATTAGCAGTTACTAAGTATAAGTAAATACCAAACCCAATTAAGTAATAGAACAAAAGTAACAACATCACCTGCGATGCAATGCATATGACAAATTGAATTTAGTTCCATAAATTAATCATGTGAGGGTCCGAGCTGCTCATGACCGTGAGCACGGCTAGTATACCAGTTTTACACTCTGCAGAGGTTGCGCATCTTTACCCACAAGTCGTGTATCCCATGTCGCCAGGGTTTGCAAGGCCCTTAGACACTTCCGAGGTGAATGGCTAGGGATCCACTACGAGGCCTTTACAAAGTTCCACTAGCTTCCGAAAACCCGCTACAGTTTATAGGAAGTTCCAATGCAGGAATCCCTTGCAGGACCGCCATCGCAGCAAAATCCTCCCGAGGGCCTCCCTACACTGACCACTCCCCTACTGCCCTTGCCCCTTTCGGGTAAGGTAGTCTTCCACTAGCTTTCCTAATTAATCAGCCAAGGGGTCCCATTCCTCCCTTGTGGTAGCACTGTTTTCCCGGGTGGTCGCTCCATGTTCCAATTAACATAATGATCTTAACATGAACAATAATAATAAACAGATAATAAAAGTGTGATCATGAATAGTGTATCTTCATACCCAAAACCACATAAAGCACTAGCAAGTACTACCCAAAAGTTCAGTGGTAAACAAGGTATAAAGATAGACAAACTAAGGTAACCTATTGGGTCCCATCAAAATTAACCTATGCAGATCATTATGATTAATTAGAACATGAGTGGGTAAAAAGAAGTGATCAAGGGCACAACTTGCCTGGGCCTTGAGAATCCAGGTACCAGGATGATCTTCAGGTGACTCGTGACCTCGCACTAGTCGTAGCAATACAAACAAACATTGTATAGGCAAAATTAACATTACATCAAACATAAGTACACAAAATACACAGTAATAATCTACATATTAAAATAGAACCATAGGAACTGGAATCACTAAATTTGGAGTTGTAGATTTTAAGTTATGATTTTCCAAAGATTATATGTGCTTATTACAAGATTAGTTAAGATAACAATTTAAATGTGACTTTTATGTAAAACCAGTGGCACTAATTGATAAACAATAATATTACAAAATTATAGGAACTGGAATGAATTAATTTGGACTAACTATGCATTTTCTATGAATTAAACTACTTCTAGGAATTATTTTTATATTAAAAAACTCATTTTCTAATTCATTTAATCAATTTCAATCCGCACTGGACTGGGCCTCAATATCAATGAAGCACAGGGGCTGGCGCGTAAAAATTCCTAAGACTCAGAAAACCCTGGGCAAGGACGGCGGGTTCTATTTCTGTAAAACCCAGGGATTCATATGAAAAACGACCCGGCCGAAGGGTATGATGTGATCTGGGCCGTAGGATCAAAATCTAATGGCGCAGATTAGATCACTCTTCATCTGAACCGGTACGCGATCCCCGCGGTTGGATCTAAACTCAAGGGCAGGGATTTAAAGAAGTCGAGATTCCCCCCAGAGCCACACGATCGAGATCAAACGGCCCATAACCACACTGGGCGAACCGGTATCCACATCTAATCGTGGCCACACGCCCACGATCCAACGGCTACCGATCGCCACCCCATTATCCCCCCACGCCAGCAACCGAGCAGCGGCGGCGCCGCCCAGCCCATGCGACGGCGCCATCGCCGGTGCACACGACACATCACCCTGGCGTGCGATTCTTCAATACAATGTGATCATTACGAAGTGGAAGCGATGTCGAACACAACGGAAGTGATCATACCGGCGAACATCGAGGCGCAGGGACCCATCCACGGTCGTGGCGGATCTGCGACGATGGGTTTGCTCCGGTGAGCGATTCCGGAGTCACGAACAGCCAAATCCGCCAGAAGGGGCCACGGAAACGTTCCTCCGTGCCATGGCAAAGCTTACCGGCAAAGCTTGGAGGCCCCCACGGCGACCGAGCTTCGATTCCCCCCCGGCGGCCAACCTTCTCTCTCTCAGTCTCTTCCTCCGTTCTCAGCTGACCGCACGGCGAGGGGGGGGTCACGGCTACCTATATATGCGTCAATGGGGGAGAGTCCGAGCAGGGCGGGTTGGTTGCACCATGCCCGGCGGCCGAGCGGAGATCCGGTGAAGACGGCGCGAGAATCGGCCAAGGAAACGCGTTCAGTTGGGGAAGACGCCTGCAGCTAGGGCCCACATGTCATCAACACAGGATTTGCAGCGTGGGCGACAATGAGTCTGCCGGTGGGGCCCACGGCACAGCGGCAGTAGAGGCGCGCGGGGCTGAGGAAAGGGCCGCACAAGAGGGGACGAGATGGGCCGAGGACTTGGAAATTCGGCCCATCACGAGGTCTGTTGTTTTTCTCCTTTTATTTTTCACTTCCATTTCCTATTTAAACTTCAAATTTATTTCTAGTTCCAATTTGAAATTCCCAAACCAAATTCAAATTTAAGTTTTGAATTTAAGGTGTCCAATTCCCAATATATAGTTCATATGTGAATATAAATCCTACTTTTTCCATATTTCCCCTTTCTTTCTTATTTCCAAATTTAAATTTTGAATTCAAATTTAAATTCAAGCTTGTGCTACATTAATACCTTTTTACTTTTTTAAAAATGCCAGTTTTAACATATAATTATATTATTTATATTATTTTTTATATATACTTCCTCTTCTTCTCATTTTCAAAACCCAAATTCAATTCAAATTAAATTTCAACTTGTGGCAAATTCTCTTTCAGATTAATAGTAAAATTTAGACATACCTAAAAGTGTGATGAATCTTATAACTTTATTTTGTTTTGTATAATATTTCTTTCTTTCTTTCCTATTTCCAATTCGAATCAAACCAAGTTTTAAATTCTAGATTTCAAATTTATGCACAAGTTAAACTTTCACATGATGCACAATTACTACATAGTGTTTTCTTCATTTATTTTATTATGATTATTTACCTTTAAAAAGGGTGAACTATAAAGTTTAATCACTTATCAATGGTACTTTGTTCAGATTTCTTCTACAAATCCCAAATTCAGAATTTGGGTGTTACAAATCCTACCCCCCTTAAAAATAATCTCGTCCTCGAGATTTGTAAGAAAAGGGAATACAACAGGATTGGTTTGCAATTTAGTTTTTAATTTCTAAATCAAGGGTCTCTCTTTTTATTATTAGTAAGTGATAGGAGAGCATGGATATTATATGTATGTCCACTTTATTATGTAGGATAGAAGATGTCTTAGGGTATATATAGGTTTGGGTAAGAAAGAGTAGGATAAGAAAAACTCCATCCAAGATTGTGGATCTTGACTCATCTTGGTGACCTTACTTGATCCTTGAAGACTTGGGTTGGTGTTCATCCTTCCTTGATGAAGTTGATCATCTTCTTCGGTCTTGTCTTATTGATTAGGAGTTAGTGTATATTATCGGGCTGGAGAATATGGTTAAGATAGGTGTGGTTGAGATAGACTACATGATGTAGGTCAAAATCTGGTTTGATGTCAGGTGGTGGTTGATAGATTATGCAATCCATTAAGACTCTATTGATTGGGTAAGTTATGTAACTTGTTATATAGGTCGAGTTGTTGTGTATGGCCAAGTTGATATAAGTCTCCAAATTAGGCTTAAGTGATTTAGGAGTATGGCCTTATCCCTTGTACCAACATCAAGTAACTCACTCTAGATTAGATCATAATAGATTAGATGGGATCTAGATTAGATTGGTATGACTAGTTTGACTAGATATGATCTAATTAATTTGCATTAGATTATGGTTGTTAATCTAGGGTGGTTAAGTATGCTTATTAGGATAACATCAATCCATAATGATAAGATAGAATCTTTTAAGGCCAGTTAGATCTATTAGGATGACGTAAAATCTCTTCAAGATAAGATGAGTATCTTTTTAAGATAAGATGGATATATGTGTGTAGGATAGAATCTTATAAGATGAGATAGATATTGTAGGCTAGATACTTTAATGAGGGATAATTTAGTTTGTATAGTTAGTTTTATAAGCATTATGTATATGCAGATGTAATTGTGGACATTACTCCACAACAATCACACTCAAGCAAGGATCCAAATCAAACAAATATCATCAGAACAAGCATTCAAGTGCATAGATAACCATAAAAATAGTTTTGTTTTTGTTCCTGAGAGTAGGTCTCCTATTCCTAAAGGTCACTTTAGGCACAGGATTTCAAAGTGTGAAATCCACATTTGTCTTTAGAATGAAAAGGTAAGAAAAATCAGAGTAAGCGGAAATAGATGAGAAAAGATTAAGATAAGTTTAGAAAAGAATCAGAGTAAGGTAAGTAAAGAATGGTTGTCCAGTTCTATCTAGGTTTCGTCCTACAGTCAACATTCCTCTGATACCACTTCTGTCACACCCGGATTTCGGGGCACCAAGACCCGGGCGCGAACATAAACACCAGGTATGCTGGGACCAAGTCTCACACATATGATGTATAGTGGCACAGGATCGAATGTCACAACTTTATATATAACAGGAGTTCTAAACAAAATAAATAATTACATTATAAAGAGACAACGGTCCAGCAACCCAAAGTTGACTGGGAGACGACGACCTAGACCTCTCACGAACTTGTCACAGCATCCTCCAAGCGCCTCATCCGGTGGTACCTGTTCTTGACCTGTGGGGTGTGTGAGACAGCAAGAGTGAGCTCACATACGTTCATCGCTCAACAAGTTGTGGGGAATAATGTGCATGAACTCGCCAAAGGTGGGAGCTCACGTGAAGTGTAAGGCTTACCAAAGAAGATGGTTAGAGCTGAGCATTGCTTTTAAAGTTGGTCAAAATTTTATTAGCAGTTACTAAGTATAAGTAAATACCAAACCCAATTAAGTAATAGAACAAAAGTAACAACATCACCTGCGATGCAATGCATATGACAAATTGAATTTAGTTCCATAAATTAATCATGTGAGGGTCCGAGCTGCTCATGACCGTGAGCACGGCTAGTATACCAGTTTTACACTCTGCAGAGGTTGCGCATCTTTACCCACAAGTCGTGTATCCCATGTCGCCAGGGTTTGCAAGGCCCTTAGACACTTCCGAGGTGAATGGCTAGGGATCCACTACGAGGCCTTTACAAAGTTCCACTAGCTTCCGAAAACCCGCTACAGTTTATAGGAAGTTCCAATGCAGGAATCCCTTGCAGGACCGCCATCGCAGCAAAATCCTCCCGAGGGCCTCCCTACACTGACCACTCCCCTACTGCCCTTGCCCCTTTCGGGTAAGGTAGTCTTCCACTAGCTTTCCTAATTAATCAGCCAAGGGGTCCCATTCCTCCCTTGTGGTAGCACTGTTTTCCCGGGTGGTCGCTCCATGTTCCAATTAACATAATGATCTTAACATGAACAATAATAATAAACAGATAATAAAAGTGTGATCATGAATAGTGTATCTTCATACCCAAAACCACATAAAGCACTAGCAAGTACTACCCAAAAGTTCAGTGGTAAACAAGGTATAAAGATAGACAAACTAAGGTAACCTATTGGGTCCCATCAAAATTAACCTATGCAGATCATTATGATTAATTAGAACATGAGTGGGTAAAAAGAAGTGATCAAGGGCACAACTTGCCTGGGCCTTGAGAATCCAGGTACCAGGATGATCTTCAGGTGACTCGTGACCTCGCACTAGTCGTAGCAATACAAACAAACATTGTATAGGCAAAATTAACATTACACCAAACATAAGTACACAAAATACACAGTAATAATCTACATATTAAAATAGAACCATAGGAACTGGAATCACTAAATTTGGAGTTGTAGATTTTAAGTTATGATTTTCCAAAGATTATATGTGCTTATTACAAGATTAGTTAAGATAACAATTTAAATGTGACTTTTATGTAAAACCAGTGGCACTAATTGATAAACAATAATATTACAAAATTATAGGAACTGGAATGAATTAATTTGGACTAACTATGCATTTTCTATGAATTAAACTACTTCTAGGAATTATTTTTATATTAAAAAACTCATTTTCTAATTCATTTAATCAATTTCAATCCGCACTGGACTGGGCCTCAATATCAATGAAGCACAGGGGCTGGCGCGTAAAAATTCCTAAGACTCAGAAAACCCTGGGCAAGGACGGCGGGTTCTATTTCTGTAAAACCCAGGGATTCATATGAAAAACGACCCGGCCGAAGGGTATGATGTGATCTGGGCCGTAGGATCAAAATCTAATGGCGCAGATTAGATCACTCTTCATCTGAACCGGTACGCGATCCCCGCGGTTGGATCTAAACTCAAGGGCAGGGATTTAAAGAAGTCGAGATTCCCCCCAGAGCCACACGATCGAGATCAAACGGCCCATAACCACACTGGGCGAACCGGTATCCACATCTAATCGTGGCCACACGCCCACGATCCAACGGCTACCGATCGCCACCCCATTATCCCCCCACGCCAGCAACCGAGCAGCGGCGGCGCCGCCCAGCCCATGCGACGGCGCCATCGCCGGTGCACACGACACATCACCCTGGCGTGCGATTCTTCAATACAATGTGATCATTACGAAGTGGAAGCGATGTCGAACACAACGGAAGTGATCATACCGGCGAACATCGAGGCGCAGGGACCCATCCACGGTCGTGGCGGATCTGCGACGATGGGTTTGCTCCGGTGAGCGATTCCGGAGTCACGAACAGCCAAATCCGCCAGAAGGGGCCACGAAAACGTTCCTCCGTGCCATGGCAAAGCTTACCGGCAAAGCTTGGAGGCCCCCACGGCGACCGAGCTTCGATTCCCCCCCGGCGGCCAACCTTCTCTCTCTCAGTCTCTTCCTCCGTTCTCAGCTGACCGCACGGCGAGGGGGGGGTCACGGCTACCTATATATGCGTCAATGGGGGAGAGTCCGAGCAGGGCGGGTTGGTTGCACCATGCCCGGCGGCCGAGCGGAGATCCGGTGAAGACGGCGCGAGAATCGGCCAAGGAAACGCGTTCAGTTGGGGAAGACGCCTGCAGCTAGGGCCCACATGTCATCAACACAGGATTTGCAGCGTGGGCGACAATGAGTCTGCCGGTGGGGCCCACGGCACAGCGGCAGTAGAGGCGCGCGGGGCTGAGGAAAGGGCCGCACAAGAGGGGACGAGATGGGCCGAGGACTTGGAAATTCGGCCCATCACGAGGTCTGTTGTTTTTCTCCTTTTATTTTTCACTTCCATTTCCTATTTAAACTTCAAATTTATTTCTAGTTCCAATTTGAAATTCCCAAACCAAATTCAAATTTAAGTTTTGAATTTAAGGTGTCCAATTCCCAATATATAGTTCATATGTGAATATAAATCCTACTTTTTCCATATTTCCCCTTTCTTTCTTATTTCCAAATTTAAATTTTGAATTCAAATTTAAATTCAAGCTTGTGCTACATTAATACCTTTTTACTTTTTTAAAAATGCCAGTTTTAACATATAATTATATTATTTATATTATTTTTTTATATATACTTCCTCTTCTTCTCATTTTCAAAACCCAAATTCAATTCAAATTAAATTTCAACTTGTGGCAAATTCTCTTTCAGATTAATAGTAAAATTTAGACATACCTAAAAGTGTGATGAATCTTATAACTTTATTTTGTTTTGTATAATATTTCTTTCTTTCTTTCCTATTTCCAATTCGAATCAAACCAAGTTTTAAATTCTAGATTTCAAATTTATGCACAAGTTAAACTTTCACATGATGCACAATTACTACATAGTGTTTTCTTCATTTATTTTATTATGATTATTTACCTTTAAAAAGGGTGAACTATAAAGTTTAATCACTTATCAATGGTACTTTGTTCAGATTTCTTCTACAAATCCCAAATTCAGAATTTGGGTGTTACATCTCTAACATGTTTGTCCATTAGGTTAGATCTGATCAAATTAGATGGGATCAGAATTAAATTGGTGTAACCAGATAAGATCTACTTATTTTATTTTAGAATAGATCATGTGTGTTACACTATTATGAGATAAGCAAATAGGTATGCTTATTATGACAAGGTGAGTCTCTAAGAATAAAATAGAATTTTTTTGAGACTGTTAGATCTATTAGGATAAGATGAAAATCCTTTCGAGATGAGATGAGTTTATCAAGATAAGAAAGAATCTTTTAAGATAAGAGAGGATCTTTTAAGATAAGATTGATCTATTTAGATAAGAGAGAGTCTTTTAAGATAAGAGGGATCTCTACGAAATAGATACATTTTAATGGAGGATAATCTAAGTTGTTTAGTTATCTCGTGAATTTTATTTATTTGTATCTATACGTATATGTAGATGTATTTGTGGACATTACTCCACGACTCATCACACTCAATCAAAGATCCAAATCAAACAAGTATCATAAGAACAAACACTCAAGCGTATAGATACCTATAAAAATAGTTTTATTTTTTTGTTCCTAAGAGTAGGTCTCCTATTCCTAAAGTCACTTTAGGCACAGGATTTCAAAGTGTGAAATCCATATTTGTCTTTAGAAGGAAAAGATAAGAATAATCAGAGTAAGCGGAAATAGATGAGAAAAGACATAGTAGCAAAGGTAAGATTAATCAGAGTAGAATAGTAGAAGGTGAGACAGGATCAAGATAAGTATAAAAAGAATCAGAGTAAGGTAAGTAGATAAGGGTTGTCCAGTTCTATCTAGGTTTCGTCCTACAGTCAACATTCCTCTGATACCACTTCTGTCACACCCGGGTTTTAGGGGTCCAAAGCCCGGGCGCAAACATAAACACCAGGTGTGCTGGGACCAAGTCTCACACATATGATGCATAGTGGCACAGGATCGAATGTCACATCTTTACTATATAACAGGAGTTCTATACAAAATAATTAAATAATTACATCATATGAGGAAACGATCCAGCAACCCAAAGTTGACTGGGAGACGACGGCCTAGACCACTCACGAACTCATCACAGCATCCTCCACGCGCCTCATCCTGTGGTACCTGCTCTTGACCTGTGGGGGGGGGGTGTGAGACAGCAAGAGTGAGCTCACATACGTTCATAGCTCAACAAGTTGTGGGGAATAATGTGCATGAACTCGCCAAAGGTGGGAGCTCACGTGATGTGTAAGGCTTACCAAAGAGGATGGTTGAAGCTGAGCATTGCTTTTAAAGTTGGTCAAAATTTTATTAGCAATTACTAAGTATAAGTAAATACCAACCCAATTTAATAGTAGAACAAAAGTAACAACCTTCACCTACGATGCAATGCATATGACAAATTGAATTTAGTTCCATAAATTAATCATGTGAGGGTCCGAGCTGCTCTTGACCGTGAGCACGGCTAGTATACCAGTTTTACACTCTGCAGAGGTTGCACATCTTTACCCACAAGTCATGTTACCCATCTGCCAAGGGATCGCGACTTCCCATACACCTCTACCGAGGAGGCGAGGCAGGGTAACACTACGAGGCCTTTACAAAGTTCCGCTAGCTTTAGAAAACCCGCTACAGTTTATAGGAAGCTCCAATGCAGGAATCCCTTGCAGGACCGCCATCGCAGCAAAATCCTCCCGAGGGCCTCCCTACACTGACCACTCCCCTACTGCCCTTGCCCCTTTCGGGTAAGGTAGTCTTCCACTAGCTTTCCTAATTAATCAGCCAAGGGGTCCCATTCCTCCCTTGTGGTAGCACTGTTTTCCCGGGTGGTTCTCCATGTTCCAATTAACATAATGATCTTATCATGAACAGTAATAATAAACATATAACAAAAGTGTGATCATGAATAATGTACCTTCATACCCAAAACCACATAAAGCACTAGCAAGTACTACCCGAAAAGTTCAGTGGTAAACAAGGTATAAAGATAGACAAACTAGGGTAACCTATTGGGTCCCATCAAAATTAACCTATGCAGATCATTATGATTAATTAGAACATGGCTGGGTAAAAAGAAGTGATCAAGGGCACAACTTGCCTGGCACTTGAGATTCCAGGTACCAACTTGCTCTTCAGGTGACTCGTGACCTCACGCTAGTCGTAGCAATACAAACAAGCAGTGTATAGGCAAAATTAACATCACACCAAACATAAGAATAAACTATGTAATAATAATCTACGCGCTTGTACGAGACTAACGCAACTTGAACGGATCAAATCGGAGTTAAAACGAAGGAGTTATGACTTTTCTAAGGTTTTATGTATTTGATATAAGATTAATTGAGAGATACATGTTAATATGGTTTTCATGTCAAAACAGAGACACTATAAGATAAACAATAATATTATAAAATTATAGGAACTGGAATGAATTAATTTGGGGCTAGAATGGATTTTCTATGAATTAAATAAGTTCTAGCATTTATTTATCTATTAAAAATCCATTTATAAATTATTTTCTCTGTTTTATAATACTCTGGACTCGGCCTCATTTTCTAGAAAACTCAGGGGTCACGGTGAAAAAGAGTCTAAGACTCAGGGAATAAATGGTTGGACTGCAGGTTCTAAATTCTAAAAGCATGGGGTTTCTTTTGTAAAGTGTACCCGCGAAGGGGTATCTAGCCACGTGAGCCATCCGATCAAGCATCAACGGTCCGGATTAGATCCGTTACGCTTCAAACCAGCGAGTAACCCAGGCCGCCCGATCCAAGATCAACGGCCAGGACATAATGAATCGCCAACTGCCCTGCACCATTGGATCTCGAATCAACGGACGCAGTTTGTTTGGATGAAGGGGTAAGCTCAGTCTAATCAGGACCGTCCGTGCGGCATCCGACGGTTAACGATGCGCAACAATCCCCGAGCTATCAGTCGGGCGGCGCGAAGTGCCCAGCAGCTGCGACCATCCCTTCTTCCCCAACCCGCTGGCCGAGAGCGGTGATGCCCCGGGGCTCTGCGTCCCGCTCCCGCCGATGCAAGATGCCTGATGCCATGGTGGGAGGTTCTTTCCCCAAACACGAACATGCTACAAAGAAAGTGGGATGGAGGGCAGAGTCGAGCGAACATACCTCTCAACCAGCGATGACAAACAGCATAGAGCCACCCATGGCGGTCCAAACTCAACCGAGCAGAGAATGATCCGATGAGCAAATTCCTGCGCCCATAACGCCCCCGAGCACAGCCGGCGAGTATGCCCCATGGATCCCAGCGTCCCCGTGGCCATGGATCGACGGTGACAAAAGCGAAGATGAACCATCCACGGCGCAGAGAGGCGTGGTTGACAGTCCAAACTCCAATGAGGTTCTAGCTATATTGATGATCCCTCATGAGCCAAAACCCCCATTCCTACGTGGTGCAGAATTGCAGATCGGACAATCATCTTAACCCGAAGTAGACACCAAGGAGGACTTCTAGCACGATTATCTTCCTGGCGGCTCCAAGCTTTCTCTCCCATCTCCTCAGCCCGAGTCCCCAAGCTTCCGCTCTCTTGGTGTTCATGGGGGGGGGTAGGCATGGTGGCCAGGGAGGTGTTCGCGGCGAGTGTTCTTTTTATATCCAGAATGCGAGGCCGAGGTAGGAAAACGGGGGAGGGCGTTGAGGTAGAGGCGAGATCCACGGGCGGTAGGTCAGCGAAGTCTGTTGGGAAAATGAGCCACGACACGGCGGATTCGGTCAGCCGTTCCTCAAATCACGTGTGGCGGCGGAGATCTCGGTCATGGCTGTTGCGGAGGTGCGGGATGACACGCGGGTCCCAGCAGCAGTCGCGTGCGCGAGATGAACGCGACTGACAGACGAGGTCCCATATTCCAGTGACCAGGTCTGACCGCGCATAGGAGTGTCATAGACAGGCCGGTCCCACATAACAGGGTCACGGCACGCAGAGGCTAGTGGGCCACGCGGACGAGGGAGCGAGGTGGGCCAGAAGCGGAAATGAGCCCAGGCACGTTTACACTTCTCTTTTTATTTTATTTTTTTTCTTTTAATTTTCTATTTTCTTTTTCTCATTTGCTTTCAAATTCAAGTTTCAAATTCAAACCATTGTCAACTTCAAGTATACTTCAGCAACTCCAACATGTAAGCAATTATATAACTTTATTTATTTATTATTATTATTTTTGAATGATTTTATAGAGCATACTGTAAAAGAATAATTAGTTCTCCTATTTTTCAACTTTTCAAATTCAAAGTTAAAGCTTGATTTGAATATCACATTTCAAATGCAGAAGACAAAATCCCAGCTTAATGCAATATATACTTATTATTATATTTTTATACTAATTATAGTATTGCAAATGTGTTGTACACACACAAAGAACTTTTAATTTTTAAGAGATACATGGTTTGCCCAATTAAAATATTATTCCAAATTTATTGTTTTATGCTTATTTCTTTTGTATGGTTTTTGTGGAGAGATAGTTTACTTTGAATCTTAGGGAGAATATTTTTTTGAATGTATGGTTTAATACAACGATTAACTTATATGAGGAATCCTTTATTTAAATCTCTTATTTTAAACCATAATTATTTAGACATTAAGATAAACTCTGCTAAATCCCAACACCGAGATTTGAGGTGTTACACTAACTAAAGTAGCCCACTTTATTCCAGTGAAGACCACTTATTCAGGAGCCAAGTTAGCAGAGTTGTACATGGCACGGATTGTCTGCCTACATGGTGTGCCAAAGAAGATCGTGTCTGACCGGGGATCACAGTTTACCTCTCGATATTGGAAGAAGTTGCACGAGTCATTGGATACAAGATTGAATTTTAGTTCGGCTTACCATCCCCAGACTGATGGGCAAACTGAGAGGACTAACCAAGTACTGGAAGATATGTTAAGAGCTTGTGCTCTTAAACATGGTGGAAGTTGGGATAAGAATTTGCCGTATGCGGAGTTCTCATATAATAATAGCTATCAGGCCAGTTTGAAGATGTCACCGTTTGAGGCTTTGTATGGCAGAAAGTGCAGGACTCCCTTGTATTGGAATCAAACTGGTGAAAGGCAGTTGTTTGGGCCTGAGATTATACAAGAAGCAGAGGAACAAGTTCAGCAAATAAGGGAGAATTTGAGAACTGCACAATCCAGGCAAAAGAGTTATGCTGACACCCGGAGAAGACTGCTTGAGTTTAAAGAGGGAGATTATGTCTATTTGAAGGTGTCACCACTCTGGGGTATGAGAAGGTTCAAAGTCAAAGGAAAGTTGTCCCCTCGCTTTATTGGACCCTTCTTAATCTTAAAGCGAGTAGGAGAAGTTGCATATCAATTGGAGTTACCGGATCATCTTGCGGATGTTCATAATGTTTTTCATGTGTCTCAGCTGAAGAAATGTCTCAGGTTACCTAAAGAACAGTTACCAATGGAAGACCTTAGTGTTCAGGAAGATTTGACTTATGCTGAGTACCCCATCAAGATTTTGGATACTTTGACTCGAGTTACGAGGAATAAGGTTATAAAGATGTGCAAAGTTCAATGGAGCCACCACGGTGAAGATGAAGCAACTTGGGAAAGAGAAGAAGAGCTTCGTATAGATTTTCCCCACCTTTTCCCTAGATCTTCATAAATCTCGAGGACGAGATTATTTTTAAGGGGGGTAGGATTTGTAATACTCAAATTTGTATACAAAGGAATATAGTGGGTTTCCACATTTTGTGTGTCTCATATGCATCATAAAAAGAGCACCTATGTAATTGAGAGTGACTAAATAAAACAATTATTCTAAAATAAAGAAAAAGTGCATTTGTTGGAGTTTTTATGTTTGTGCATTAAATAAAAATAACAATAATATAAAATGACTAGGAATTGGATTAAGCCCTACATTGGAAACTAGGGTTTAAAAAGGAAGAAGATAAATGATATGAAAATAAAAATAATATAAATATATTTCTAGAATTTGTACTTATCATTTCATAATATGATTTGATAACAAATTTGTACAAGGTTTGAAGCTAAATTTGAATTCAAACAAAAAAACATTAGAAATGAAGAAAATAGAAGGAAAAAGAAAAAGAATAAAAGAATAAAAGCTTACCTGGGCCGGCTAACCTTGATTTCGGCCCACTAACAACTCACTCCCGCGGCCCAACCGCGAGTTTACCGCGTGCCGGTCGGCTGACCATCTCGCGGGGCCCACTGGTCAGCTGCTCCTCTCGCGCCCCCGATCTTTCTACCGCTGGCGTGCGGGCCCGGTTCGTCGGAAGCTTCCCTTTCCTTCGCCGCGCGGACCGGAGGTGCGTAACCATGCCGGGCTTCGCGGGACTCCGTTGGGGACGCCTCAATCGACCTTCCCAGCGACCATAAAGCGCAGCACCAGACCCCATCTCTCCTCCACTTCCTTCGCCGCCCACAAATCTCGCCACCAGAACAAAACCGAAGCGAACAGGGCGCCGCCGTAGCTTGATCTCGTTCTCGACTCCGTTGGGGACTTGGAGTAGGGCCGTGGCGCTTCACCGTGTCTCCAGGAGATCGTTCTTGACGGAGCCGGTCGGGATTGTCCCTCGGGGCGGCGGTAATCGCTCGTCGGCACAAGAACACCGCGGCGTATCCGCCTCGCGTCGCGAGCAGTGGGGTTGTCGCCTCTAATTCCGGTAAGAAGCCCATCCAAACGATTCGTCTTCATCTCCTCGTTGTGTAGCACCCGTCAATTTTGGGCTTGGGGCATTGGAACGTCGAATCGCGGGCGCGCCGGCGAGCCTCCGCCGCCGATACTGTGCAGCGCCGCCGCGCCTCGGGTTGGAGTGGGGAGGGTGGTTGTGCACCGTCTGATCCACGTCAACGGCCACGATTAGATGTTGGATATCGTTTCGGTTCGGCGTCAGGGAACCATCCGATCTAAATCGTGTGCACAAGATTAGATCTTAGGTTTTTAAATCTAGCGCGTTGCACTTGGATCTGACGGTTAATATGGCGTACCGCTTCATAGTGCTAGGATTGGATCCAGACCGCTGGATCTGGATCGTTCGGCCCACAATAGAAGATACCCCTTCGGCCTGCACCTCTTGTTAAAGAGACCCTGAGTAAAGCGAAAATCAACCCGCCGTCCGTATTGACTGTTCCCTGAGTCTGGGGTATTTTGCGCCAGGGCCCCTGTGTTTTCTGGAATTCGAGGCCTAGTCCAGGGGATATTAAAACCGAGAAAATGATTATAGAAATTAGTTTTTAATACAAAAACAATTCTAGAAACTTGTAAAATTCATGGAAATTCCATTTTTGACCCAAATTGAGCCATTCCAGTTTCTAAAATTTTGTAATAATATTCTCTATCACTTAGTATCTCTGTTTTGACATGAAAACATTTAGAAAATTAATTTTTCATCTAATCCTATTTTAATCACCTTAAACCTTAGGAAATTCATAACTTGAATACTATAACTCCAAATTTGGTGATTCTAGTTCCTATGATCTCATTTTAATGTGTAGATTTTTACTGTATATTTTATTCATCTGTTTGGTGTGATGTTGATTTTGGCTATACTATGTATGTATTGTGTTGATGCGAGTAGACGAGCAAGCAACTGTGGAAACTGAGGTTCAACAAGTAGAAGTAGCTGAGCAGGAGCTCATTACAGGCAAGTTGTGCCCTTGATCACTTACGTTTCCCAGCCATGTTCTTATTAATTTTAATGATCTGCATAGGTTAATTTTGATGGGAGCCTTTATGTTACCCCAGTTTTGATTACCTCTATACCTTGTTCACCCCTGAAATATTTTTGGGTAGTACTTGCTATTGCTTTATGTGGATTGGGTATGGAGATACACTATTCATGATTATTCTGTTATTATCTTGTTATTATTGCTGTTCATGTTAAGATCATTAAATTAATGGGAACATGGAGCGACCACCCGGGAAAACAGTGCTACCACAAGGGTTTAATGGGACGCCCTTGGCTGACTAATTAGGAAAGCTAGTGGAAGACTACCTTACCCGAAAGGGGCAAGGGCAGTAGGGGAGTGGTCAGTGTAGGGAGGTCCCTGGTTGATTTTGCTGCGATGGCGGTCAGCCAGGAACCCTGCATTGGAACTTCCTATAAACTGTAGCAGGTTTTCGGAAGCTAGTGGAACTTTATAAAGGCCTCGTAGTGGATCCCTAGCCATTCACCTCGGTAGTGTCTAAGGGCCTTGCAAACCCTGGCGACATGGGATACACGGCTTGTGGGTAAAGATGCGCAACCTCTGCAGAGTGTAAAACTAGTATACTAGCCGTGCTCACGGTCAAGAGCGGCTCGGACCCTCACATGATTAATTATGGAACTTAAATTCAATTTGACATTTGCATCGCATTTGGGATTATTTTACTATTACTGTTCTTTATTATTATTAAGGTTTGGTATTTACTTACACCTAGTAATTGCTAATAAAATTTTGACCAACTTATAAAAGCAGTGCTCAGCTTCAGCCTTTATTTCATTGATCAGCCTTACACTTCATGAACTCCCACCTTTGGTGAGTTCATGCCACATTATTCCCCACGACTTGTTGAGCTATGAACGTATGTGAGCTCACTCTTGCTGTCTCACACCCCCCCACACAGGAGAAGAACAGGTGGTTGAAGAGGAGCCGCCTAACACTGAGGAGTTCGATCTGATCTAGGTGGCGTTTCCCAGTCGACATTGGCGCCGACGATCCTTAGTTCGTTTTATCTTTATTATTTTATTTTGTAATAAGACTTCCGCTATGTAATAAGTACTCTGATGTTTTATGACATTTATCTCTATACACTCTGTTATTATATATGTTGTCTTCTTGGCGCATGTATGAGATGCACCTGGCTTTGTTCCTTAAAGCCGGGTGTTACAAGTGGCATCTTCAGACTGTCCTGTTAACTAGTATATGAGAACTCAGCATAAGGTAGACTCTTGTCCCAACTACTACCATGCTGAAGGGCACAAGCTCTCAACATGACCTCCAATACTTGATTAGTCCTTTCAGTTTGTCCATCAGTCTGATGATGGTAGACCGACCTAAAATTCAACTTCGTATCCATATTCTCATGAAAAATTTTCCAAAAGCTGGGGGTAAACTGTGATCCTCTATCCAAAATGATCTTCTTTGGTACACCGTGTAGAGACATAATCCAAACCATATATAACTCTACCAATTGGGATACCTTATAAGTCGTCTTGACCGGAATGAAATGAGCCACTTTGGTCGGTCTTTCCACAATCACCCATATCGAATCATATCCTTTCGAGGTGCGAGGCAATCTAGTAATAAATTCCATACCAATCTCTTCCCACTTCCATTCGGGTATCTTTAGTGGATGCAGTAGTCCAGTTGGCCTTTGGTGTTCGGCCTTCACCCTTTGACACACATCACACATAACCACATGTGCAGCCACATCTCTCTTCAATCCATACCACCAATACTCCCGCTTCAAATCCTGATACATCTTGGTACTACCAGGGTGAATAGAATAATCCGAGTTATGGGCTTCCTTTAAAATAGTCTCACGAAGGCTTTCAATATCAGCCACACATATCCTATCCTTGAACCATATGGTGCATTGCTCATCTTTCATGAATTCTGGACCTCGACCTTCAGTAATCAGATCCTTAATCTCTTGTATCTTAGCATCACCAATTTGTCCTTTGTGGATCTCTTGCTCCAAAGTAGGTTCCACATCAATAGTACTCCTTCAGTGTGATCAACTATCCCCAGGTTAAGTCTTCTGAAATCCTCAACATCTCCTCGGGTAGCTAGGCAACAACAGCTAAATGAACATGCTCCTTTCGACTCAAGGCATCTACAACTGCTCGGGTGATAGTGAATCTCCAAATCATAATACTTAATAAGCTCCAACCAACGACATTGCCTCAGGTTGAGATCCTTCTGAGTGAATATATACTTCAAACTCTTATGATCCGTGTATACTTGACGCTTGGTTCCATAATATAATGTCTCCAAATCTTAAGCACCTGCACAATGGCTGCCCGTTCTAGGTCATGCGTGGGGTGTTTCAATTCATGTTTCCGCCACTAACGAGACGCGTAGGCGATCACATGTCCTTCTTGCATGAGCACACATCCCAATCCTTGTCCACATGCATCACAATAAATATCAAATCCCTTCTGTAGATTTGGCATAACCAACACTAGTGGCGACATCAATCTCTTCTTCAATTGATCAAAGCTTTCTTGGCATTTCTCATTCCACTTGAATTCTCTTCCTTTCTCCAAAAGCGAGGTCATAGGCTTGGCAATCTTAGAGAACCCTTCAATAAATCTCCGATAATATCCTGCGAGTCCCAAGAAACTCCGAATCTCAGTAACTGTAGTGGGCACTCTCCACTCCATAATCTCCTTGACCTTAGCAGGATCCACTACTATTCCTCCATTAGAAATAATATGACCAAGGAATGGCACCTTGTCAATCCAAAACTCACACTTGCTGAACTTAGCATAGAGTTGATTATCTCGTAGCTTCTGTAGCACCAACCTTAGATGTTCTTCATGATCACTTTCACTCCTAGAATAGATAAGAATATCATCGATGAACACCACGACGAATCTGTCCAAATACTCCATAAACACCTTATTCATCAAATTCATGAAATAAGCTGGTGCATTGGTTAATCCAAACGACATAACAGTGAACTCATATAATCCATATCGAGTCGAGAATGCTGTCTTGGGAATATCCGATGGCCTAATCCTCATCTGATGGTATCCGGATCGGAGATCAATCTTCGAGAATACTCTAGCACCTCTCATCTGATCAAACAAATCCTCAAACAAATCCTCAATACGGGGTAATGGATACTTGTTCTTTACCGTGACATCATTAAGAGATCTATAATCCACACACATCCGCTATGATCCATCCTTCTTCTGTACAAATAGAACCGGCGCTCCCCAAGGTGAGGAACTCGGACGAATGTACCCAGCCTCTTGTAACTCAGTTAACTGCTTCTTAAGTTCCTTTAGTTCTTCTACGGACATCTTGTATGGCCGTTTAGGAGTAAGGGTAGTCCTAGGTAAGAGATCAATGACAAACTCAACTTCCCTATCTGGTGGCATCCCTGGTAACTCCTCTGGAAATACATCCGGAAAAATCCCTAACCACACGGATGCTGTCACCCACAAACTTCTCATCTTCTAAGAATGCCGTCAACCTGGTGGTGGTAGTTACTGCAATTTCAACTTCAAATCTTTCTTCTTTGGAATTGGTGAGTTCTACGGTTCCCTTAGCACAGTGTATATACTTCCTTTGCCTTTCTTAACCATGACATACCAAGGATCATGTCTATAGTGCTCTCTTCTAACACTATAGGGGTAGTCCATCTGGGTTAGAAACACAGGGTAAGGAAGGAAGAATTGTAGACAAGGCGAGTAATTACGAGGAATGTTACTGCGGGGGATTTATTAGCTAAGTAGATTAGTGTGTCACCTACTAAAGCTAATACAATACCTTATGGTGGTACATGCTAAGATGCCCGTCTATAATGTTTCAATCAATCACAGAAGCAAATCAAGCATTCATCATCAGAACAATCAATCAACTTTTTTTAATAGAGAAAATAGTTTAAGTTTTGTCTTAGGTCTCCTATCTCTTAAAAAGTTCATAAATGTAGGATTCCAAGGTGTGAAATCCATCTTGTCTTAGAGTAGAAAAGGTAAGAATGATCAGAGTATGAGAGCAAAAGGTGGGACATGATCAAGATAAGATGAGTATAGAATGAATCAGAGTAAGGTAAGTAGGTAAGGGTTTTGTCTATTTCTATCTAGGTTTCGTCCTACAGTCAACATTTCCTCTGATACCACTTCTGTCACACCCGGCTTTAAAGGACAAAGCCGGGTGCATCTCATACATGCGCCAAAGAAGACAACATATATAATAACAGAGTGTATAGAGATAAATGTCACAAAACATCAGAGTACTTATTACATAGCGGAAGACTTATTTCAAAGTAAAAGAATAAATATAAAACGAACTAAGGATCGTTGGCGCCAATGTCAACTGAGAAACGCCACCTAGATCAAGTCGAATGCCTCAGTGTTAAGCGGCTCCTCTTCGACCACCTGTTCTTCTCCTGTGGGGGGGTGTCAGACAGCAAGAGTGAGCTCACATACGTTCATAGCTCAACAAGTCGTGGGGAATAATGTGGCATGAACTCACCAAAGGTGGGAGTTCATGAAGTGTAAGGCTGATCAATGAAATAAAGGCTAAAGCTGAGCATTGCTTTTATAAGTTGGTCAAAAATTTATTAGCAATTACTAAGTGTGAGTAAATACCAAACCTTAATGATAATAAAGAAAAGTAATAATAAAATAATCCCGATGCGATGCAAATGTCAAATTAAACTTAAGTTCCATATATTAATCATGTGAGGGTCCGAGCCGCTCATGACCGTGAGCATGGCTAGTATACCAGTTTTACACTCTGCAGAGGTTGCGCATCTTTACCCACAAGTCATGTTACCCATCTGCCAAGAGACGGCCAATCCCATACACCTCTACTGAGGAGGCGAGGCAGGGTAACACTACGAGGCCTTTACAAAGTTCCACTAGCTTCAGAAATCCCGCTATAGTTTATAGGAAGCTCCAGTGCAGGGTTCTTGCCTGACCGCCATCGCAGCAAAATCAACCAAGGACCTCCCTACACTGACCACTCCCCTACTGCCCTTGCCCCTTTCGGGTAAGGAAGACCTCCACTAGCTTTCCTAGTTAATCAGCCAAGGGCGTCCCATTAAACCCTTGTGGTAGCACTGTTTTCCCGGGTGGTCGCTCCATGTTCCCATTAATTTAATGATCTTAACATGAACAGTAATAATAACAAGATAATAATAGAATAATCATGAGTAGTGTATCTCCATACCCAATCCACATAAAGCAATAGCAAGTACTACCCAAAAATGTTTCAGTGGTGAACAAGGTATAAAGATAACCAAAACTGGGGTAACCTAAAGGATCCCATCAAAATTAACCTATGCAGATCATTAAAATTAATAAGAACATGGCTGGGAAAAAGTAAGTGATCAAGGGCACAACTTGCCTTCAATGAGCTCCTGCTCAGCTACCACTATGTAACACCCGGTTTTAAAGGACAAAGCCGGGTACATCTCATACATGCGCCAAGAAGACAACATATATAATAACAGAGTGTATAGAGATAAATGTCATAAAACATCAGAGTAATTATTACATAGCGGAAGTCTTATTACAAAATAAAATAATAAAGATAAAACGAACTAAGGATCGTCGGCGCCAATGTCGACTGGGAAACGCCACCTAGATCAGATCGAACTCCTCAGTGTTAGGCGGCCCCTCCTGAACCACCTGATCTTCTCCTGTGGGGGGGGTGTGAGACAGCAAGGGTGAGCTCACACATGATCATAGCTCAACAAGTTGTGGGGAACCAGTGGACATAAACTCACAAAGGTGTGAGTTCATGTGATGTGTAAGGCTTAATCAATGACAGGGGTTAAAGCTGAGCATTGCTTTTAAGTAGTTGGTCAAAATTTTATTAGCAGTTACTAAGTGTAAGTAAATACCAAACCATAAGTAAAGTGATAGAACAAAATTAATAACAAACCCATGCAATGCAAATGACAAAATTGAATTTAAGTTCCATAATTTAAACATCAGAGAGTCCTGAGCTACTCATGACCGCGAGCTCGGCTAGTATACCAGTTTTACACTCTGCAGAGGTTGTACCCTTTACCCACAAGTCATGTTACCCATCTGCCAAGGGGTCGCGAATCCCATACACCTCTACCTAGGAAGCGCGGCAGGGCAACACTACGAGGCCTTTACAAAGTTCCACTAGCTTCCGAAAACCCGCTACAGTTTATAGGAAGTTCCAATGCAGGGTTCCTGGCTGACCGCCATCGCAGCAAAATCAACCAGGGACCTCCCTACACTGACCACTCCCCTACTGCCCTTGCCCCTTTCGGGTAAGGTAGTCTTCCACTAGCTTTCCTAATTAGTCAGCCAAGGGGTCCCATTCCTCCCTTGTGGTGGCACGTGGTTCTCAAGTTAAGCTCTATGTTCCAATTAACATTAATGATCTCAACATGAACATAAACAGAATAACAAGAATAATTGGAACATAGATATAATAAATGATTATCCCAAAACCATGTAAAGCAATAGCAAACTACCCAAGTGATTCAGGGGTAAACAAGGTAATGAGATAAACAATCTAGGGTGACCTATTGGGTCCCATCAAAATTAACCTATGCATGAGTATGTGATATTAAAGAACATTATTGGGTAAAAGGTGGTCAAGGGCACAACTTGCCTTCAATGAGCTCCTGCTCAGCTACTTCAACCTGCTGCTCACCAGGATCTTCAGCAACGGGCTCTTCTACTCGCCACAATACAAACAAGCACAGGATATAGGGAAAATTAACATTACACCAAGCATGTAAACAAAATACACAGAGATGTTCTACATATTAAAATAAAAACCTAGGAACAGGAATCATAATTTTTGGAGTTGTAGAATTTATGTTATGCATTTTCAAAGGTTTTATGTGCTTTAAATAGGATTAAGTGATAAATAAATTTCTTACTGTTTTTTCATGACATAACAGAGGCTCTAGGTGATAGATAATAATATTACAAAATTTTAGGAACTGGAATGGATTAATTTGGAGTTAGTATGAATTTTCTATGAATTAACAAAGTTCTAGCAATTATTTTCCTATTAAAAATCCTTTTATAATTCAATTTCTCGGGTTTTATAATACTCTGGACTAGGCGCACTAAAACAGGGAACTGCAGGGGTCCAAGCGCATGATTACACAGACTCAGTGCACAGCTAAATAGGACAGCGGGTTATTTTTGTGATTCAGCGGGGGTTCTTCTGTAAAACGCATCGGACGAAGGGGTATGGGGACACTATGGCCATCCGATTAGAGCCCGACGGCGTGGATTAGATAGGCCCAAGGCCCAAACCGGTCACACGCGACTGCCGTCCGATTGAATACTAGCGCCCCAGATTCAAAGTAGCCCTGATCACCCCCTGACCGCACGATCCCGATCCTACGCTCCACGCCCACGTGTGCTGAGTCGCTAGGGTATTGTAATCTTGACTGCCGGATTCCGATCCAACGGTCACCGAGATCCTACTACACCCCGACGGTGCACGACCAACGCTGCCCGCTCGATCTCAATTCTACGGTTCACCCCAAATCACCAGCTCAATCAGTAGAGCGCGGCGCCGCTGCCACCGCCTACGGTGGCGAGTTCACCGGAGTTTCCCAGAACCACGCACGGGCACCCTAGAACCAAGGATTTCCATTGCAAGGGCAACCCCAGGCCACAACAGACATGATGAAGACAGTCCCATCGCGGATGATGCATTGGCATGCCCTGCCCCCGACCCAACATGGCCCCGCGGCGGAGCTTAGCTTCCGGTGAGCGATTCCGGGGGTTCTTGTAAGCTATCTTCCCTTTGAATTGGTGCAACACGATGAGGGTATGAAGTACAAGCAAGGGATTGGGTGTTTACCACGGGTTTCGCTGCGCCAAGCTTCATCCACGGTGAGGTGTGGCCACGGCGCAGTTGTTGCACCACGGTGAAGAATTCCGCTTGCTCCGCGCCTCAATTGGTTCCGCAGCGGCGTTAATTTCACTCCCTAGGGCGCGGCGAAGGTCGTTGGCCAACCACGCACCCCAATTCGCTTCACCGGTGAAGAACGGGTGCAGCAGCAGCAGCCGCCTCCCTTCACGGTCCGTAGCGACGCTCCAACAGGTGATTCACGGGGATGGTGGAACAGGGCAAGAGCGCACACGAATTTGGGGAAGAGGGGCGAGGAAGGTTGCGGCGCGGTATCTATATACCCAGGTCAAGGCACGTAGCGAGAGTATCTCTCCCAAGCCGTTGCGCCCGCGGAGATGGTGGTCACGCGGCGCTCGATTCTGTTAGAGAAGAAGGTGCCGACAAGAGGGCCCGCATGCCAGTGAAACGCGAAGGAAGCAAGCGTGTGAGGGAAGCGGACTGGTATTGACAGCTGGGCCCCACATGACAGAGATTGTGGAAAGCGGAGAGACGAGCGCGTGATTGACCGGGCGGTCCCACCTGTCGGCGCGCTGCGCCCAGGTTGGGATTGGGCCGCACGGAATTGTCTGGTGGGCTGAAATGTGGTACGCCGGCCCAGGTAAGCTTCCTTTACCTTTTTTTTTCTTTTATGTTTTATTTTCTATTTTCTTTTATAAGTATTTTGAATCCAATTTGATTTTGAATATGAGTTTCACCTTTGAGTAAATGTACCATTTCAAATCTTAATGTAGAAATAATATATTTTGTTATATATATATATTTATTCTTTTTTTTATAGTATTCCCTTTCTTCTTTTCCAAACCCTAGAATTTCTTTTAGGGTTTAATTTCTCATTGGAGTATTAACATACTTATTATTATATCATCACCAAATGCACACAAAGTAAGATCCAGCATGATGCAAGATTTATTTAGGTGTCTTTGGGGTATTTATTTAATTGTGTAAGTGGGGTGTTCACATATGATGGTAAGTAGAAATAACACACATATAGAAAAAGGAATTAATTTCTCCTCTTTTATTATAGGTTACAAACTGGGTGTTACAAATCCTACCCCCCTTAAAAATAATCTCGTCCTCGAGATTTAAGAAGAACGAGGGAAAAGGTGGGGAAAATCTATGCGAAGCTCTTCTTCTCTTTCCCAAGTTGCTTCATCTTCTCCATAGTGTCTCCATTGTATTTTACACATCTTTATCACCTTATTTCTTGTAACTCGAGTCAATGTGTCAAGAATCTTGATCGGATACTCTGTGTAAGTCAAATCACCTTGAACACTGAGCCCTTCCATTGGTAACTGTTCCTCAGGGACACGGAGACACCTCTTAAGTTGAGACATGTGGAACACATTATGCACATCTGATAAAGTAGCGGGTAACTCGAGTTGGTATGCCATCTCCCCAACTCGCCTAAAGATCAAGAATGGTCCAATGTAGCGAGGGGACAATTTGCCCTTGACTTTAAATCTCCTCATTCCACGTAGTGGTGACACCTTGAGGTACACATAATCTCCTTCTTCAAATTCCAGTGGTCTCCTTCTATTATCAGCATAGCTCTTTTGCCTGGTTTGAGCCACTCTCAAATTCTCTCGAATTATACGAACTTGCTCCTCTGCTTCTTGAATCAGTTCAGGCCCAAAGAACTGTCTCTCTCCAGTTTGATCCCAATACAAAGGAGTTCTGCACTTCCTCCCATACAAAGCCTCAAAAGGTGACATCTTCAGACTGGCTTGATAACTATTGTTATATGAGAACTCAGCATATGGTAGACTTTTATCCCAACTTCCTCCATGCTGAAGGGCACATGCTCTCAACATATCTTCCAATACTTGATTAGTTCTTTCAGTCTGTCCATCAGTCTGGGGGTGATAAGTTGTACTAAAATTCAACTTTGTACTCATGTTCTCATGAAAGCTTCTCCAAAACCTTGAGGTAAACTGCGAACCTCGATCAGATACGATCTTCTTTGGCACTCCATGCAGACACACAATCCGAGCCATATATAACTCTGCTAGCTGAGAACCTTTATAAGTAGTCTTGACAGGAATAAAGTGAGCCACTTTAGTCAATCTATCCACAATCACCCATATAGCATCATATCCTTTCTGGGTGCGAGGCAATCCAGTAATGAAATCCATACCAATCTCTTCCCATTTCCACTCGGGTATCTTCAGTGGATGCAGTAGTCCAGCTGGCCTCTGGTGTTCAGCCTTAACTCTTTGACATACATCGCACATAGCCACATGTGCCGCCACATCTCTTTTCAATCCATACCACCAATACTTCCGTTTCAAATCCTAATACATCTTGGTACTACCAGGATGAATAGAATAATCCGAGTCATGGGCCTCCTTTAAAATAGTCTCTCGAAGGCTTTTAATATCGGGAACACACATCCTGTCCTTGAACCATATAGTGCCTTACTCATCTTCCGTAAATTCCGGAACTCGACCTTCAGTAATCAGATCCTTAATCTCTTTTATTTTAGCATCCTCAAGTTGACCTTTGCGGATCTCTTGCTCCAAAGTAGGTTCCACATCAATAGTAACTCCCTCAGTATGAGCAACTATCCCCAGGTTAAGTCTCCTGAAGTCCTCAACAATCTCATCGGGTAGCTGGGCAACAATAGCTGAATGAACATGCTCTTTGCGACTCAAGGCATCTGCAACCAAATTTGCCTTGCCCGGGTGATAGTGAATCTCCAAATCATAATCCTTAATAAGCTCTAACCAACGGCGTTGCCTAAGGTTGAGATCCTTCTGAGTGAATATATACTTCAGACTCTTATGATCCGTGTACACTTGGCACTTGGTCCCCATGATATAATGTCTCCAAATCTTAAGTGCATGCACAACGGCTGCCAACTCCAAGTCATGAGTGGGGTAGTTCAATTCATGTTTGCGTAACTGACGAGAAGCATAGGCAATCACATGTCCTTCTTGCATGAGCACACATCCTAAGTCTTGGCCACATGCATCACAATAGATATCAAATCCTTTCTGTAGGTCTGGCATAACCAATACTGGTGGCGACATCAATCTCAACTTCAGTTGGTTAAAACTATCTTGGTACTTCTCGTTCCAGTTAAACTCTCTTCCTTTCTCCAAAAGCGATGTCATAGGCTTGGCTACCTTAGAAAATCCTTCAATAAATCTCCGATAATACCCTGCTAATCCCAAGAAACTTCGAATCTCAGTAACTGTAGTGGGTACTCTCCACGCCACTATCGCCTTGACTTTAGCAGGATCCACTGATATTCCTCCATTAGAAATGATATGTCCAAGAAATGACACTTCGTTAATCCAGAACTCGCATTTTACTGTACTTGGCGTAGAGTTGATTATCTCGTAACTTCTGTAGCACCAACCTTAGATGTTCTTCATGGTCACTCTCATTCCTAGAATAGATAAGAATATCGTCGATGAACTCCACGACGAATCTGTCCAAATACTCCAAAAACATCTTGTTCATCAAATCCATAAAATAAGCTGGTGCATTAGTTAATCCAAACGACATAACGATGAACTCATATAATCCATATCGAGTCGAGAAAAGCCGTCTTAGGAATATCTGATGGTCCAATCTTCATCTGATGGTATCCCGATCGGAGGTCAATCTTCAAGAATACCCTGGCTCCTCTCATCTGATTAAATAAATCCTTAATGCGGGGTAACAGAAACTTGTTCTTCACAGTAACATCATTAAGGGACCTTTATTCCACGCACATCCCTTGCAATCCATCTTTCTTCTTTACAAACAAAACTGGTGCTCTCCAAGGTGAAGACTCGGACGAATGTACTCAGCCTCTTGCAACTCCGTTAAGTGCTTCTTGAGTTCTTTTAACTCTTCTACAGATATCCTATATGGCCGTTTAGAAATAGGAGCAGTTCCACGTAAGGGATTTATGACAAACTCAACTCCCGTATCTGGTGGCATCCCTGGTAACCCTTCTAGAAAGACATTCCGAAAAAAAATCCTTAACCACTCGGACGTTGTCACCAGCAAACTTCTCATCTATTAAGAATATCGCTAGTCTGATGGTGGTAGTTACTGCAACTTCAACTTCAAATCCTTGTCCTTTGGAACTGGTGAGTTCTACGGTTCTTTTAGTAGAGCGTATAAACTGTCTTTACCTTTCTTAACCGTGACATACCAAGGATCAGATCTATACTGCTTGGCTCCAATATTATAGCAGTAACTCCAAATTCTCTACCCATAATGGTCAATGTCAATCTACGTGTCATTTGATTCGCCACAACAGGCCCTTTAGGTGAAATTACTCTTATGGGTTTTCTCATATTGTCCAACACATATGCCCAAACCAAAATCTCAGCATGACGCATAATTTTATTAGCAACACCTGGGGTCAAATAGACCTTTTTATTCCTCCTAAAATAGTATCATACCGAATACTAACGAAAGGAACATGTAGATCTTACAAATAGTAGTGATTTATATATATGTTTATGTAGCTTGGTGGAGCTGGTGGTGGTGAAGATGGTGGTTGTTGTTGTTGTCTCTCCAACCGTGATTGCCTTATTTCTTGTTGTATCTCCAGACGGGCCTGACGTATTTCCTCGCGTTCTTGTCTTATCTGGTTCTGCATTTCGGTCAACATGTCTGTCAATTGTTGTATTACCAGCCTTTGGGTTGCGATCACTTGCTCGGTTTCCACAGGTGGGGGATTTGGAGGATTCATTTCTGTTTGCTGTTGCGTGGTAATCTTTCCTTTCCTGGTATTGACCATCTGAGTTAGATACATATGGTAAGAGAGAGCAGTAGACAAGGCAGTAATTACAACTCATGTTACTTTGGGGGACTTACTAGCTAAGCAGTTTAATGTTTTACCTACCATAGCTAATTTATCACCTTATACTGGCACATGCTAAGATGTCCATATAATATTTCAATCAATCAAAGAAGCAAATCAAGCATTTTATCATCAGAACAATCAACCAACATTTTTTTTAATAGAGAAAATAGTTTTAACTTTTGTTTTAGGTTCCCTAACTCTTAAGAATGTCATAGGGGTAGGGATTCCAAGGATTGAAATCCATCTTGTCTCAGAGTAGAAAAGGTAAGAATGATCAGAGTAGAACAGTAGAAGGTGAGACAGGATCAAGATAAGGTAAGTATGGAATGAATCAGAGTAAGATAAGTAGATAAGGGTTTTGTCCATTTCTATCTAGGTTTCGTCCTACAATCAACATTTCCTCTGATACCACTTCTGTAACACCCGGTTTTAAAGGACAAAGCCGGGTACATCTCATACATGCGCCAAGAAGACAACATATATAATAACAGAGTGTATAGAGATAAATGTCATAAAACATCAGAGTAATTATTACATAGCGGAAGTCTTATTACAAAATAAAATAATAAAGATAAAATGAACTAAGGATCGTCGGCGCCAATGTCGACTGGGAAACGCCACCTAGATCAGATCGAACTCCTCAGTGTTAGGCGGCCCCTCCTGAACCACCTGATCTTCTCCTGTGGGGGGGGTGTGAGACAGCAAGGGTGAGCTCACACATGATCATAGCTCAACAAGTTGTGGGGAACCAGTGGACATAAACTCACAAAGGTGTGAGTTCATGTGATGTGTAAGGCTTAATCAATGACAGGGGTTAAAGCTGAGCATTGCTTTTAAGTAGTTGGTCAAAATTTTATTAGCAGTTACTAAGTGTAAGTAAATACCAAACCATAAGTAAAGTGATAGAACAAAATTAATAACAAACCCATGCAATGAAAATGACAAAATTGAATTTAAGTTCCATAATTTAAACATCAGAGAGTCCTGAGCTGCTCATGACCGCGAGCTCGGCTAGTATACCAGTTTTACACTCTGCAGAGGTTGTACCCTTTACCCACAAGTCATGTTACCCATCTGCCAAGGGGTCGCGAATCCCATACACCTCTACCTAGGAAGCGCGGCAGGGCAACACTACGAGGCCTTTACAAAGTTCCACTAGCTTCCGAAAACCCGCTACAGTTTATAGGAAGTTCCAATGCAGGGTTCCTGGCTGACCGCCATCGCAGCAAAATCAACCAGGGACCTCCCTACACTGACCACTCCCCTACTGCCCTTGCCCCTTTCGGGTAAGGTAGTCTTCCACTAGCTTTCCTAATTAGTCAGCCAAGGGGTCCCATTCCTCCCTTGTGGTGGCACGTGGTTCTCAAGTTAAGCTCTATGTTCCAATTAACATTAATGATCTCAACATGAACATAAACAGAATAACAAGAATAATTGGAACATAGATATAATAAATGATTATCCCAAAACCATGTAAAGCAATAGCAAACTACCCAAGTGATTCAGGGGTAAACAAGGTAATGAGATAAACAATCTAGGGTGACCTATTGGGTCCCATCAAAATTAGCCTATGCATGAGTATGTGATATTAAAGAACATTATTGGGTAAAAGGTGGTCAAGGGCACAACTTGCCTTCAATGAGCTCCTGCTCAGCTACTTCAACCTGCTGCTCACCAGGATCTTCAGCAACGGGCTCTTCTACTCGCCACAATACAAACAAGCACAGGATATAGGGAAAATTAACATTACACCAAGCATGTAAACAAAATACACAGAGATGTTCTACATATTAAAATAAAAACCTAGGAACAGGAATCATAATTTTTGGAGTTGTAGAATTTATGTTATGCATTTTCAAAGGTTTTATGTGCTTTAAATAGGATTAAGTGATAAATAAATTTCTTACTGTTTTTTCATGACATAACAGAGGCTCTAGGTGATAGATAATAATATTACAAAATTTTAGGAACTGGAATGGATTAATTTGGAGTTAGTATGAATTTTCTATGAATTAACAAAGTTCTAGCAATTATTTTCCTATTAAAAATCCTTTTATAATTCAATTTCTCGGGTTTTATAATACTCTGGACTAGGCGCACTAAAACAGGGAACTGCAGGGGTCCAAGCGCATGATTACACAGACTCAGTGCACAGCTAAATAGGACAGCGGGTTATTTTTGTGATTCAGCGGGGGTTCTTCTGTAAAACGCATCGGACGAAGGGGTATGGGGACACTATGGCCATCCGATTAGAGCCCGACGGCGTGGATTAGATAGGCCCAAGGCCCAAACCGGTCACACGCGACTGCCGTCCGATTGAATACTAGCGCCCCAGATTCAAAGTAGCCCTGATCACCCCCTGACCGCACGATCCCGATCCTACGCTCCACGCCCACGTGTGCTGAGTCGCTAGGGTATTGTAATCTTGACTGCCGGATTCCGATCCAACGGTCACCGAGATCCTACTACACCCCGACGGTGCACGACCAACGCTGCCCGCTCGATCTCAATCCTACGGTTCACCCCAAATCACCAGCTCAATCAGTAGAGCGCGGCGCCGCTGCCACCGCCTACGGTGGCGAGTTCACCGGAGTTTCCCAGAACCACGCACGGGCACCCTAGAACCAAGGATTTCCATTGCAAGGGCAACCCCAGGCCACAACAGACATGATGAAGACAGTCCCATCGCGGATGATGCATTGGCATGCCCTGCCCCCGACCCAACGTGGCCCCGCGGCGGAGCTTAGCTTCCGGTGAGCGATTCCGGGGGTTCTTGTAAGCTATCTTCCCTTTGAATTGGTGCAACACGATGAGGGTATGAAGTACAAGCAAGGGATTGGGTGTTTACCACGGGTTTCGCTGCGCCAAGCTTCATCCACGGTGAGGTGTGGCCACGGCGCAGTTGTCGCACCACGGTGAAGAATTCCGCTTGCTCCGCGCCTCAATTGGTTCCGCAGCGGCGTTAATTTCACTCCCTAGGGCGCGGCGAAGGTCGTTGGCCAACCACGCACCCCAATTCGCTTCACCGGTGAAGAACGGGTGCAGCAGCAGCAGCCGCCTCCCTTCACGGTCCGTAGCGACGCTCCAACAGGTGATTCACGGGGATGGTGGAACAGGGCAAGAGCGCACACGAATTTGGGGAAGAGGGGCGAGGAAGGTTGCGGCGCGGTATCTATATACCCAGGTCAAGGCACGTAGCGAGAGTATCTCTCCCAAGCCGTTGCGCCCGCGGAGATGGTGGTCACGCGGCGCTCGATTCTGTTAGAGAAGAAGGTGCCGACAAGAGGGCCCGCATGCCAGTGAAACGCGAAGGAAGCAAGCGTGTGAGGGAAGCGGACTGGTATTGACAGCTGGGCCCCACATGACAGAGATTGCGGAAAGCGGAGAGACGAGCGCGTGATTGACCGGGCGGTCCCACCTGTCGGCGCGCTGCGCCCAGGTTGGGATTGGGCCGCACGGAATTGTCTGGTGGGCTGAAATGTGGTACGCCGGCCCAGGTAAGCTTCCTTTACCTTTTTTTTCTTTTATGTTTTATTTTCTGTTTTCTTTTATAAGTATTTTGAATCCAATTTGAATTTGAATATGAGTTTCACCTTTGAGTAAATGTACCATTTCAAATCTTAATGTAGAAATAATATATTTTGTTATATATATATATATATTTATTCTTTTTTTTTATAGTATTCCCTTTCTTCTTTTCCAAACCCTAGAATTTCTTTTAGGGTTTAATTTCTCATTGGAGTATTAACATACTTATTATTATATCATCACCAAATGCACACAAAGTAAGATCCAGCATGATGCAAGATTTATTTAGGTGTCTTTGGGGTATTTATTTAATTGTGTAAGTGGGGTGTTCACATATGATGGTAAGTAGAAATAACACACATATAGAAAAAGGAATTAATTTCTCCTCTTTTATTATAGGTTACAAACTGGGTGTTACACACTACTTGCTGAACCTCAGAATCCACAGTGGCTTGCTCGTCTACTCGCATCAACACAATACATACATAGTATAGCATAAATGAACATCACATCAAACAGATGAATAAAATATACAGTAAAAATCTACACATTAAAATGAGATCATAGGAACTGGAATCATAAAATTTGGAGTTATAGATTTCAAGTTATGAATTTCCTAAGGTTTAATGTGATTAAAATAGAGTTAAATGACAAATTAATTCTCTTAGTGCTTTCATGTCAAAACAGAGACAATAAATGATAGAGAATATTATTACAAAATTTTAGAAATTGGAATGGCTCAATTTGGAGTTAAAATGAATTTTCTATGCATTATACAAATTCTAGCACTTATTTTATATTAAAAACCTATTTTTATTTTATTTTCTCTGATTATAATAATCCTATGGACTGCGCACCATTTTCTGGAATGTGCAGGGGCCTCCTTATAAGTGTCCTGAGACTCAGTCAACAGTGTCTATGGACTGCGGGTTGATTCCGCAAGAACCCGGGGTCTCTTTAGAAAAATTGCCACGGCGAAGGGGTACAGGTGAACCCGGGCCGTTGGATCTAAACCACATGGCCCAGATTAGAAGGTTATAACTCTGAACCGGTATTCAACAATAGCCGCTGGATCCTATATCTACGGCTTGGATCCAAAATAACCGAGATCGCTTCGTATCCATAGGATTGCAGATCTACGGTCCACGCGTAAGGGTTCCCCTGATATAATCATGGCCGTTCGTGAACAGATCAGCGGCAAAAACACCATCTCCCTCCCCCGCGGCGAACCACGGCGAACAGAGCCGCGGCGCCCGACCACCCTCCGGCGAGGACAACCGCCGACCCCAGAGCGCCAACCCCAATCATAACCGCCTACACGTACAGGGAAATGTACATAGCCGAATAGGGGAAAACTCACCAGCTCTCGATGCACCGAGAGATCTGTTCGCGGCGCACAGCGGAGGAGGAATTCACGGCGACGAATTGCTTGCGCAGGACACCGGCGGGGAAAAATTGACGGCGGCCAAAGCTTCACCGTGCCAAGCAGGTATCCAGGTTCTAGCGCAGAGGACCAGTCGCGGTGTGGGTGAGGGCAGTCACGATGGCGGGCTTCACACCTCCGCCGCACGCACTAAATCTCACGCGTCGGGTTCTAATCGGTTGAGCACGAGTGGCGGCACGGCGTGGTATGCTTTTATCTTCAAGGGCCGGCAAACTCGGAGGCGTGGGGAGCTGGCGCGGAGTATAGGGGAGAAGAGCCCACGCGGTGCGCTCGGGTCATTGGCTCCGCCCAGCGATTTTCTCACGAGGAAGACGACTGAGTGAGGGGGGCCGCGTGGCATTGAGGTGAAAAAGAGCAGGCACGAGCGCGCGGAGCTGACCGGTTGGACCCACATGCAGGCGAGCGACCGAGCGGTAAGGTATGGGCTGCCAACGCTGGCCCACGCATCGGCGACAACTTCACAAGCACGAGAGACCGACAGCCGGGCCCAGGGTGTCGGCGCCGCTATTCCACGGGTTGGGCTGCATGGAGTTAAAGGAGAACTGGGCCGGATTGAGGATATTTGGCCCATGCGCCATGCCTCCCCTTTTTTATTTTATTTTTTGCATTATTTCTAAATTTGAATTTGAACTCAAACTTAAATTCCAGCTTCCATGGTTCATCACCCCAAATCATATTTGTGAGATTAGGGTTATTAATTCTGAACATATTTATTTATATATATAGTATTTATATTTTCATATCCATATTATTTATTTAATGCACAACATATAAAACTCCACATGATGCATTTTCTTTTATTTTGGTATCATTGATTTTAATTAATCACTCTCAATTATATGTGTGCTCTTTTTATGATGCAAAATTGGTGCATAAAATGAGGATACCTCACTATATCCTTGGTATACATATTTGAGTATTACAATGACCTCTGCTTCTTCTACCTCGGTAGGGATGGGGGCAGGCTCGATGGATGCCTGCGCCCCAAATAGGGACGTTGTCGGCCCCTACGTGGAATGGTCTGCGCCGCCGAAAGGGCCCGCCAAGGCTGGCGCGGACCTAAACCTGGTCTTGGGGCTGAAGCCCGCGTGGACCTCCATCCCCTCATCCTCTTCATCATCATCATCCTCCTCCTCCTCCTCATTGTTGGGAGAGGACTCGAGCAGAAACCCCTCCCTCGTCTGTGCTCTGCGGCTATTAGGGGCCTTCCTCTTTCGAAGGTCCTCAAAAACACAGGTAATCATTTGTTTCTAGTGTACTATTGAATACTACAGGAGCTTCGTTGCAAAAGTTTGTGATGGGTGTCTTCTCCTCCGTCGAAGGTCCTTAAGACGAAGACACTGCCTGAAAATGGCAATGATGAATACCGAAGCTATAGCCGAAGAGCAACAACTTCGACTTAAAGCGATGACGAAGATCAAGCATGAGGCCAAGCTGAAGAGGAAAAGACTAGTTAGTCTCTAATGATTTATGTTACAATTATGAGTGCATATAAAGGTCATAAATGTATTTTTACTCAGGCTGCGTCCCGTGCCTATAAATAGATGAACAGTACCCTCGTATTGTTCATGTTGGATTGTACTTACTCTCGCGTCACCACCTTCGATCAAACCGAAGGTATCAGTGTAATATAAATTATTTTAATGTTCATGAATGTATATATTATGAATTAGATACATGAATGAGTAAGTGAATGAATATATAACATATTGTTTCTATGAATTATTATTCTGATAAATAATGAAGGTGTGTCCTTCATGACCTCCGTCTGAAGATCATTATACTCGAAAGGAGATAATGCTTCAGAGGACAAAGGTCCTTAATCTTTAACAGTTGTGTTGCATTGTTCTTAATTTGCAGCATTTGAGAATAAGTGACCAAATTGGCGCCCACCTCTGGTGAACTCAAACGACCACCTTCGACAAACAGCTCGAGCAACCTTCGTCATGCCGCCAAACAAGGCAATAGCGTCAAGGACTGCCCTCGTGCCACTGGGACATCGACCAAGAAGGACTTCCTCTGAGAGAAGCCCGAAACCAAAAAAGGAAGGCCATTAGCCCAACATTAGAGGAAGAGGAGCTAGATCAAGAGATTAGAGACCTAGACGCTATCCACCAGCAAGTGGAGAAAAGAAGGGAGAAGATGCTTCGGCTAGCTAAACTCTAGAAGAAGATTGATGAAGCTGCCGAGGAAATGCGCCATATCACGCAGGACAACGAACAAGGACGAAGGCCATAACAGAAAGAGCTTCGTTAGGAAAGCCCAAACTATGAAGATGTATGGTATGACGATTTCGATCATGGTAACTTTTCTTTTGATGATGCTTCTCCCCTAGCAGTAGAGTTACAGGCTACCCCGTGGCCACCTTCATAAAAGCCGCCATAACTCCCCATGTACGACGAGCACTCTGACTCGAAGCAGTTCCTTATGAGCTATGAGGCGACCATATCATCATATGGTGGCAACACGGCTGTTATGGCGAAATCCTTTGTCATGGCAGTCAGGAGCATGGCTCAGACGTGGTATTCTTCCTTTCGGCCAGGAACAATCACGTCATGGCAGAAGCTGAAGGACATGTTGGTATCTAGTTTCCATGGTTTCCAGATGAAGCTAGTAACTGCCCAAGCATTGTTCCAGTGCATGCAGGACCATGAGGAATACTTGCAAGCATATGTCCGAAGGTTTCTGCGTCTCAGATCTCAGGCGCCAACGGTGCCAAACGAGATTGTCATTGAAGCCATGATCAAGGGGCTTCGACCAGGACCAACATCACAGTATTTTGCCTGGAAACCTCTACAAACTTTGGAAGAGCTTCTACAAAAGATGGACGAATATATTAGGGCTGACAATAACTTTCGGCAGAGAGAAGAGGCCTATAGATACTCCGAGATGACCAGGGGCTTGGAGGAAGACTCCACCCTAGGCATGTTAGGACGATCCATAACCCTAGCTTAAGCGACGATAGGGGAAATCATACTCAAGGGCATCAGCATAGCTCTCAGTCATCAGGGACACAACAACTAGCTCCAAGAGGCAGAGGAGGAAGAAGCTTCAGTGGAAGATTCAGCTCCCAACCAAGAAGGCTATTTTGTTTATTCTGTGGAGAAGACAAGGGACATACAACAAGGACGTGCCAAGTCTCGATCTAGAAACAAAAGGAAATAGCTGAAGCCGAAGCAAGGCAGAATTAGCCGAAGCAGGTTCTGCATACTGCTTTGTGCTATTATCCATGCATCCCAGAGTATGTGGGTAACCTTCAATTGCTTCGGCAAGGTACTCACAAGCTGCATGGGCCCCGCTACCACCACAACCCATGGCTCCATCCTTGCCTCACAATCAGTAGCCAGAAGGGCACCATCATGTGCAACATCAGAGTGATACACGTGAAGAGTCTGAAGCTCGGATAGTTAACAACACTGTGCCAGAGTCAAGACACATTTACTGAAACAATATAGGGGCTCAATCAAAAAAAATTCATACTTAATGTAATCTTCGCTTTTCTTGCCTTTATGTTTCCCCAAAGATAATATAAGAAGGTACAACCTTCGGCCTGTTGTAATGAATCTGGGGTTACACCATCGAGTGTAATAGAAAAGGTGAAGAAGCTCCAAAGTCATTCCTACGGGAATGCAGAGCTAAAATGCCACCTAAGTAAAAGGTGAAGAAGCTCCAAAGTCATTCCTAAGGGGATGTAGAGCTTAGGTCCAAAGTTGTTCCTACAGGAATGCAGAGCTAAAATGCCACCTAAGTAAAAGGTGAAGAAGCTCCAAAGTCGTTCCTAAGGGGATGCAGAGCTTAGCTCCAAAGTCGTTCCTACAGGGATGCTGAGCTAAAATACCACCTAAGTAAAAGGTGAAGAGACTCCAAAGTCATTCCTAAGGGGATGCAGAGTCTTACTTTTATGATTCATGCATTAACATCAGTTGCATCATATCATATTGCATAATATCGCATCATTCATCATCTTGCATCATCAGAAACAGTGGAAAAAGAAGGAAAATCGCTCCTTCAAACATACTGGCTAACCCATGAGGTTAAGTCTATCTTCGACAAAGAGTCACGAGAGAGCGTATCAATAATGCAAGACCTATGCCCTTGGCAGAGGTGTTTTTATACGAGGTTTGTACCTTCAACAATGGTATTCTTATGCAACATCTACGGCGAGACCTTCAAAGTTGCTTGGACAAAGAAGGGGGATTTCTTTTTTCTTTATAAAGCATGAAAAGAAGGGAAGGTGTTTTTTCGCCTGCAGCTCAAAAATGGTACGTTCGAAGGTTTCACGCCTCACAAAGAAATATGTTACACCATTAAATATACAAATTGTAGATAATTGTTTCTTACAAAAGGAAGCTGCATACAAAAATTCTACAGTCTAAATAGACAAAGTCTAGTCATCTTCTTTCAAAACTTTGTCAGCAGCTTTGTTCAGTAGCCTGTTAACAGCTTCGTCAATAGCTTCATTAGCTATTCTAATTACATCAAGAGCCCCCTTCAGAAACGGATCTGCTTTAGGGTCATATGGCGCCAGAGGGGGAGAAAGTTCAGCTGCACCATAATATAGGTGTTCTTTAGTTCTGAAGCTAAATCAGTTTACGAAGCTAAAATCATGACAAGCATACCTATAAGTCTTTCAATCTCTACAGCTGCTTGAGCCTTTCTTGCCTCTTCCAAGGCAGCATGAGACTCCTTCTCATTTTTTCTGATAGCTTCGTCAGCTATCTCTCGGCCACCTCTCAACTAGACATCGGAATAAAATTTTCCACTTAGCGCAGCGGCTTCAGCTGAAGGGTTCTTAATGTCATTAGCTGGGACCAAAAATTATGGCTGAACTACAGCCTTTGCAGGCTCGTAGCCAACCTTCTCAAGGAGTGACACAGCTCCGCGGGCGCCGGCGAAGGCGCAGAAATCTCCTTTATCACTGAGAATTTTGTCAAAGGCTTTGGCCTCGCCGCCGATCCACCATATAACCCCATCGGGATCGCCACGGATAAAATTTAGCTCCATAGAGAATGCGCCAACTTTGGCAAAGCTATTTTTCAATTTATTACAACATTCCATGGCAACATTGTAGCATTCCTCTTTTGCTCGACGAAGCTCCTTGACATTTTTCTGAACCCTTAGTCGTTCAGTATTAGATATTTCATGTTTTGTTTCCTCGACATTAAAATTTTCAGTCAATTCATGGAGTTTCTTCTCCAATCCCTGCACTTTGGATCTGTGCAATCCCATTTGAACAGATAGCGCATACTCTAAGTCAGCAATACACTTTGCATCCTTCTGTTGCTTTTCTTCAAACTCCTTCATCTTTTGCTTTGCCTCGGAAAGGCTAGACAGCCTAGCTTCGTTAGATTTCAATCTCTCTACCAAGGAGAGCAGGATTTTATCTTTCTCGAGAGCTTCGTTTCTCAGCATTATAACTTCCGAATGACGATTTCCTATTGCTACCTAATTGCTCTCATCTTCTGCATCCTTCTGAGCCTTTAAAGCTTTGCTAAGAATTAGACCCTGACAAACAAAAAACATACAAATAATATTGATAAGAATTACCACAAAATAGTTCATCATAACAAAAATTACCAAATGCGAAGACAAAATACACAAATCTTCAGGCTGTTATAGGCGAGGCTGTCTGCAAGTTGGTCTGTAATACCCAAAAGTGAATACAATAAAAATATAGTGATCTCCTCATTTTGTGTGCCATCTAATCACTGTAACAAGAGAATAACAATGAGTAAGAATGAGTAATTAAAACAAATGACATTCCAATAAAATATGCATCATGCTATGGTTATTTGTTTGTGCATTCACTCATGAAGATAATGGATATAAAAATATGAATAATATATCTAAAAAAATGTCTCCAAATTAGTATTTGTAACTGCACAAATATAATTTATAGTTATTGAGCCACAAGATTTGAATTCACACTTTAGGTTTTTGAATTAAAAAGAGTAAAACAAAACAGAAAAGAAAAAGAGAAAAAAAAAGAAAACCACGCGCAGGCCTAATCCTTGAACCGGCCCACCTTACCTGTTCCCGGCCCAACTCTGAACCGCACTCCTCGCTTCCGCTCCCTGGCGAGTGGGCCGCGCCGTCAGCCACCTTCCTCCCCTGTGTGCGATACGCGCTGGTGGGTGGTCCTGGGACGTCAGTACCTTCTTCAACCACCATGACCGATTAAGGAGGGTAGTTGCGTGAGCTCCGGGAGTCCGTCGCTGACCGAGTCCCCTGCGCATAAAGCTAGCCGCGTCCTGGCCTCAAAAGCGGGCCGAAGATCCTCATCGCCTCTCCCTTTCAACTCCTCTCCTTGCCACTTTTCCTTCCGCCGCCGCCAGTGTTGGAGTCCCCTCTCCGTCCAGTGAACATCCTCGTGTCTGTAGCCGTCGTGCGTCATACGGATTCCAGTGCCTGGTGCGGGTTTTTGGCTGTCGAAGCTACGCACGGTGGCGGTGTTCCGCGTGCCCGCCTCTCTCGCCGCGCGCTGGTGCTTGCCGAGTTCCCGGCAGGCCGCCTCGGTGCGAAGCTGCGCTCCAACGGGAACTGTAACCTCTGCGACATCGGCGTCGGGATCGTTCCTACCACGGTGAGCACCCTACTCCGTGCCTCGACAGTTCTCCCTGGTCGCGTGTCGCTTGGGCGCCCTGGCCGCGGTCCGTGGGGTAGCGCGCGCGCTGAAGCCAGGTGCGCTGTTGACCGTGCCCAGGCACCGCTGGAGAAGACGAGTTTATGACCTAGATGATAGAATGAACGGCCCTGATTCGTTTGAGAATACCCCCTTTCACGCATGGAATTTGGACCATAGATGCGAGATCGTGCGATTGAAAGCAATCCTGGGTTTGATTGATCGCTGACCGTTAGACTGGGATCGGATGGGCCTAGTCGCATACCGATTTATAAAGCCTTCGATCTAATCGTGGCCCTTGATTCGCGATCTGGCGGCCAGAATGCATGCATACCCTTTCGCATAGCTCATCTTGCATAAGAGCCCTTCCAGTATTGATAAATCAACCCGCCGTCCACACCAGGGATTTTCTGAGTCTTAGGAATTTTTACGCGCCAGCCCCTGCGCTTCCTAGTATTTGAGGCCCAATCCAGAGAACTTTGAAAATTAGAAATTAATATCAGAAATCAATTTTTAGTGCATAAATAAATGTTAAAACTTGTATAATTCATAGAAAATGCATAGTAACTCCAAATTGGTTCATTTCAGTTCCTAAATTTTTGTAATAATATTGTCTACCCATTAGTGCCTCTGTTCTGACATGACAAACACATTAAAATTATTCTTTCACTTAATCTTGTATTAAGCACATAAAACATTAGGAAATCCATAACTTAAGATCTATAACTCCAAATTTAATGATTCCAGTTCCTGTGATCTTATTTTAATGTCTAGTTTATTACTGTATATTTTATTTACATGGTTGGTGTAATGTTAATTCCTGCTATACTATGTATGTATTGTGTTGATGTGAGTAGACGAGCAAGCTACACAGGATTCTGAGGTTCAACAAGTAGAGACAGCTGAGCAGGAGCTCGTGGAAGGCAAGTTGTGCCCTTGATCACTTCTTTTACCCATTCATGTTCTTAATATTCATAATGATCTGCATAGGATAATTTTGCTGGGACCCAATAGGATACCCTAGATTTGACTATCTTTATACCTTGTTTCACCACTGGTTTTACTACTAAAGTTTTGGGTAGTACATGCTATTGCTTTATGTGGATTTGGGGTATAGAGATATTCATCACTCATTGTTATACTTTTTATTATCTGTTTTATTCTTCAATGTTCATGTTAAGATCATTATGTTAATGGGAACATGGAGAACCACCCGGGAAAACAGTGCTACCACAAGGGTTTAATGGGACGCCCTTGGCTGATTAACTAGGAAAGCTAGTGGAGGGCTACCTTACCCGAAAGGGGCAAGGGCAGTAGGGGAGTGGTCAGTGTAGGGAGGTCCTTGGGTTGACTTTGCTGCGATGGCGGTCAGACAAGAACCCTGCACTGGAGCTTCCTATAAACTGTAGCGGGTAGTCTGAAGCTAGTGGAACTTTGTAAAGGCCTCATAGTGGTACCCTGCCTCGCTTCCTAGGTAGAGGTGTATGGAGTCTGATCAACTCCGTGGCAAATGGGTAACACGACTTGTGGGTAAAGATGTGCAACCTCTGCAGAGTGTAAAACTGGTATACTAGCCGTGCTCACGGTCATGAGCGACTCAGACACTCACATGATTAATCTATGGAACTTAAATTTAACCTGTCATTTCATTGCATTTGGGATTATTTTATTATTACTTTTACTTATTATTACTATGGTTTGGTATTTACTTACACTTAGTAACTGCTAATAAAATGTTGACCAACTTATAAACGCAATGCTCAGCTTCAGCCTTTATTTCATTGATCAACCTTACACTTCATGAACTCCCACCTTTGGTGAGTTCATGCCACATTATCCCCCACGACTTGTTGAGCTATGAACGTATGTGAGCTCACTCTTGCTGTCTCACACCCCCCCCCCACAGGAGAAGAACAGGTGGTTCAGGAGGAGCCACAAGGCGAGGAGTATGATCTGATCTAGGTGGCGTTTTTCAGTTGACAGTTGCGCCGACGATCCTTAGTTCGTTTTATATTCATTATTTTATTTTGTAATAAGTCTTCCGCTATGTAATAAATACTCTGATGTTTTATGACATTTATCTCTATACACTCTGTTATTGTATATGTTGTCTTCTTGGCGCATGTATGAGATGCACCTGGCTTTGCTCCTTAAAGCCGGGTGTGACAGAAGTGGTATCAGAGGAAATGTTGACTGTAGGACGAAACCTATATAGAAATGGACAACCCTTACCTACTTATCTTATTCTGATTCATTCTAGAGTTACCTTACTCTGAATCTTTCTATACTTATCTTAATCCTGTCTCACCTTCTACTGTTCTACTCTGATCATTCTTATCTTTTCTATTCTAAGAAAAGATGGATTTCAAACTTTGGAATCCCTACCCCTATGACAATTTTAAGAGACAGGAGACCTAAGACAAAAAAATCAAAACTATTTCTTATATTTAAAAATGTTGTTTGATTGTTCTGATGAAAAATGTCTGATTTGCTTCTTTGATTGATTGAAGTATTATATATGGACATCTTAGTATGTACCACCATAAGGTATTGAATTAGCTTTAGTAGGGGAAACATTAATCTGCTTAGCTAATAAATCCCCCAGAGTAACATGATTCGTAATTACTGCCTTGTTTGCTATTCTCTTACCATATGTATCTAACTCAGATGGTCAATACCAGGCGGGGTGGTGGAATTGATTTGCCTCCCAATCGACACACTCGGAGAATATACAGACAACCTCAGCCACAACCAGCAGAGATGAATCCTCCTAATCCTCCACCAGGCGGAGTTGACCCACTGGTTGCTGCTCAGATGGTGGTGATGCAGCAAATGGCGGACACTATGGCTGATATGCGTGCCCAGATGCAGCAAGAACGCCAAGAGATGCGTCAGGAAAGAGAAGACATACGCCAGGAGTTGCGCCAGGAGAGAGATGAGATACGCCAAGAAAGGAGGGCACAACAACAGCAGCTGCAACAACAACTTCAACAACAGCAACAACAGCAACAAGTGCCATTGCCTCCACCACCACCACCAGTTCCACCTCGTGATAAGCACCGGGAGTTTATGAGTCATAAGCCACCGACCTTCGCCAGTTCGCCAGATCCACTCGATGCAGACGATTGGTTGAAGTCAATTGAGAAGATGCTGAATATTGCACAATGCACTGACCGGGAGAAGGTTCTAAATGCTTCTGGACGTCTAATAGGTCCTGCTGCTGATTGGTGGGATTCTTATACTGCTGCCCATGATGCTGCGGATACTATTACCTGGGCAGAGTTCAGTACACAATTCAGGAACTACCATATTCCAGCTGGTATGATAAAGATCAAGAAGAAGGAGTTTCTGTCATTGAAGCAAGGCAACATGTCGGTCAGCGAGTACAGAGACAAATTTATTCAGCTGTCGAGGTATGCTCCAGAGGAAGTTGCTGAGGATGAGAGAAAGCAGGAGCATTTTATTGAAGGACTTAATGGACCGCTGCAGTATGCTCTAGTGGCACACACTTTTCCATCATTTCAGAGGCTACTGGATAAGGCTCTTGCTATTGAACACAAGCGTGTTCAACTGGGCGATTTGAAGAGGAAGGCTATCTCACAGGGACAGGGTAGCAGCAGTGTTCGTCCTCGATACAGTTCACCACAAGGTACACCGACTCGACCGGGAGGACCACGCCCAGTTCAGCAATCACCACTGAGGACTCCACCTCCTCGACAGGCTACTCCCACTGGCACCCCGACGAAGTTTGCAGGACAGAGTCCAGGCACTATGTGTTTCAAGTGTGGGAAGACTGGTCATTATGCAAATGTCTGCCCCCAGAGGATTGCTACTACTCCAGCTCAGAACAAGCAACAGACCCCTGGCAAGGGATATTCTATAGCCAGGGTGAATCAAGTCAGCATTGATGATACTCCTGATGGTGGTGACCTCGTAATTGGTATGTTTTATGTTAATGCAATTCCTGCAACCATATTATTTGATTCTGGTGCTACACATTCATTCATGTCTGCTAGATATGCCAACACAAATGAAATACCACTGCTAAATATGAGAAAACCCATGATAGTAATTACACCTAAAGGGCCTGTTGAGGCGAATCAAATGACACGTAGATTGACATTAACCATTATGGGTAGAGAATTTGGAGCTACGGCTATAATATTAGAGTCAAGCAGTATAGATCTGATCCTTGGTATGTCATGGCTAAGAAAGGCAAAGGCCGTTATAGCATGTGGTAGAGGTACCGTAGAGCTCACTACCACTAAAGGAGAAAGATTTCAAGTTAATATTGCAGTAACCTCCTCATCCATGCGTGCAATGTTCTTTATGCCGGAGGAGTTCGTTGGTGACAACATCCGGGTGGTTAGAGATTTTCCGGATGTCTTTCCAGAGGAGTTACCAGGGATGCCACCAGATAGGGAAGTTGAGTTTGTGATTGATCTTTTACCTGGAACTGCCCCCATTTCTAAACGACCATACAGGATGGCTGTAGAAGAACTGAAGGAGCTTAAGAAGCAGTTAACTGAGTTACAAGAAGCGGGGTACATTCGTCTGAGTTCCTCACCTTGGGGAGCACCGGTGTTATTTGTGCAGAAGAAGGATGGATCGCAACGGATGTGTGTGGATTATAGATCTCTTAATGATGTTACGGTGAAGAACAAGTATCCGTTGCCCCGTATTGAGGATTTATTTGATCAGATGCGAGGTGCTAGAGTATTCTCGAAGATTGATCTCCGATCCGGTTACCATCAGATGAGGATTAGACCATCGGATATTCCCAAGACGGCTTTCTCGACTCGATATGGATTATATGAGTTTACTGTTATGTCATTTGGACTAACCAATGCACCAGCTTACTTCATGAATTTGATGAATAAGGTGTTTATGGAGTATTTGGACAGATTCGTCGTGGTATTCATCGACGATATTCTTATCTATTCTAAGAATGAAAGTGATCATGAACTACATCTAAGGTTGGTGCTACAGAAGTTACGAGATAATCAACTCTACGCTAAGTTCAGCAAGTGCGAGTTTTGGATTGACAAGGTGCCATTCCTTGGTCATATCATTTCTAATGGAGGAATAGCAGTGGATCCTGCTAAAGTGAAGGAGATTATGGAGTGGAGAGTGCCTACTACAGTTACTGAGATTCGTAGTTTCTTGGGACTCGCAGGCTATTATCAGAGATTTATCGAAGGATTCTCTAAGATTGCCAAGCCTATGACATCGCTTTTGGAGAAAAGAAGAGAATTTAAGTGGGATGAGAAGTGCCAAGAAAGCTTTGATCAATTGAAGGAGAGATTGATGTCACCTCCAGTATTGATTATGCCAGATCTGCAGAAGGGATTTGACATTTACTGTGATGCATGTGGCCAAGGGCTTGGATGTGTGCTTATGCAAGATGGTCATGTGATTGCCTATGCATCTCGTCAGTTGAGGAAGCATGAATTGAACTACCCCACCCATGACTTAGAGCTGGCAGCAATTGTGCATGCACTGAAGATTTGGAGACACTACATTATGGGAACTAAGTGTCAAGTGTACACGGATCACAAGAGTTTGAAGTATATATTCACTCAGAAGGATCTCAACCTCAGACAGCGTCGTTGGTTGGAGCTTATTAAGGATTATGATTTGGAGATTCACTATCACCCAGGCAAGGCGAATTTGGTTGCAGATGCCTTGAGTCGAAAGGAGCATGTTCACTCCGCTTTCATTGTCCAGCTACCTGATGAATTAGCAAAAGATTTTGAGAGACTCAATTTGGGAATTGTTACTCATACTGAAGGAGTTACCATTGAGTTGGAACCTACCTTGGAGCAAGAGATTCGTAAAGGTCAGGTTGGTGATGCTAAGATCCAAGAGATTAAGGATCTAATCACGGATGGTCGAGTTCCGGAATTCACGGAGGATGAGCAAGGTACTATATGGTTCAAAGATCGCTTATGTGTTCCAGAGATCGATAGCCTCCGTGAGGCTATATTGAAAGAAGCTCATGATTCTGATTACTCCATCCACCCTGGAAGCACTAAGATGTATCAAGATTTGAAGCAAAAGTATTGGTGGTATGGACTGAAAAGAGATGTGGCTGCTCATGTGGCTAAGTGTGATGTGTGTCAAAGAGTTAAGGCTGAACATCAAAGACCCGCTGGACTATTGCACCCATTGAAGATACCCGAGTGGAAATGGGAAGAAATTGGTATGGATTTTATTGTTGGACTACCCCGCACTCCAGCAGGATATGACTCTATTTGGGTAATTGTGGACAGATTGACAAAGGTGGCTCATTTTATACCTGTGAGGACAAATTATATGGGAGCCAAGCTAGCAGAATTGTATATGACTCGGATAGTTTGTCTACATGGAGTGCCTAAGAAGATCGTGTCTGATCGAGGATCACAGTTTACTTCTCGATTTTGGAAGAAGTTGCATGAGAGCTTGGATACAAAGTTGAATTTTAGTTCAGCCTACCATCCCCAGACTGATGGACAGACAGAGAGGACAAATCAAGTACTGGAGGATATGTTAAGAGCTTGTGCTCTTAAACATGGTGGCAGTTGGGAGAAGAGTTTACCATATGCTGAGTTTTCTTATAATAATAGCTATCAGGCCAGTTTGAAGATGTCACCATTTGAAGCTCTGTATGGTAGAAAATGCAGGACTCCTCTGTATTGGGATCAAACTGGAGAAAGACAGTTCTTTGGGCCTGAACTTATTCAAGAGGCAGAAGAACAAGTTCGAATGATAAGAGAAAATTTGAGAATCACACAATCAAGGCAGAAGAGCTATGCTGATAATAGGAGAAGATTACTGGAGTTTAAGGAGGGTGATCATGTCTATTTGAAGGTATCACCACTCCGGGGTATGAGGAGATTTAAAGTTCAAGGAAAGTTGTCCCCTCGCTTCATTGGACCTTTCTTGATCTTAAAGCGAGTGGGTGAAGTTGCATATCAACTGGAGTTACCCGATCATCTGTCAGATGTACATGATGTGTTTCATGTGTCCCAGCTAAAGAAGTGCCTCAGGGTACCTGAGGAGCAGTTACCACTGGAGGACCTTAGTGTTCAAGATGACCTGACTTATGCGGAGTACCCTATCAAAATTTTGGACACTCTGACTCGAGTTACAAGAAACAAGGTGATAAAGATGTGCAAAGTACAATGGAGTCACCACGGTGAAGATGAAGCAACTTGGGAAAGAGAAGAAGAGCTTCGCATAGACTTCCCCCACCTTTTCCCTAGATCTTCTTAAATCTCGAGGACGAGATTATTTTTTAAGGGGGGTAGGATTTGTAATACCCAAAAGTGAATACAATAAAAATATAGTGATCTCCTCATTTTGTGTGCCATCTAATCACTGTAACAAGAGAATAACAATGAGTAAGAATGAGTAATTAAAACAAATGACATTCCAATAAAATATGCATCATGCTATGGTTATTTGTTTGTGCATTCACTCATGAAGATAATGGATATAAAAATATGAATAATATATCTAAAAAATGTCTCCAAATTAGTATTTGTAACTGCACAAATATAATTTATAGTTATTGAGCCACAAGATTTGAATTCACACTTTAGGTTTTTGAATTAAAAAGAGTAAAACAAAACAGAAAAGAAAAAGAGAAAAAAAAAAGAAAACCACGCGCAGGCCTAATCCTTGAACCGGCCCACCTTACCTGTTCCCGGCCCAACTCTGAACCGCACTCCTCGCTTCCGCTCCCTGGCGAGTGGGCCGCGCCGTCAGCCACCTTCCTCCCCTGTGTGCGATACGCGCTGGTGGGTGGTCCTGGGACGTCAGTACCTTCTTCAACCACCATGACCGATTAAGGCGGGTCGTTGCGTGAGCTCCGGGAGTCCGTCGCTGACCGATTCCCCTGCGCATAAAGCTAGCCGCGTCCTGGCCTCAAAAGCGGGCCGAAGATCCTCATCGCCTCTCCCTTTCAACTCCTCTCCTTGCCACTTTTCCTTCCGCCGCCGCCAGTGTTGGAGTCCCCTCTCCGTCCAGCGAACATCCTCGTGTCTGTAGCCGTCGTGCGTCATACGGATTCCAGTGCCTGGTGCGGGTTTTCGGCTGTCAAAGCTACGCACGGTGGCGGTGTTCCGCGTGCCCGCCTCTCTCGCCGCGCGCTGGTGCTTGCCGAGTTCCCGGCGGGCCGCCTCGGTGCGAAGCTGCGCTCCAACGGGAACTGTAACCTCTGCGACATCGGCGTCGGGATCGTTCCTACCACGGTGAGCACCCTACTCCGTGCCTCGACAGTTCTCCCTGGTCGCGTGTCGCTTGGGCGCCCTGGCCGCGGTCCGTGGGGTAGCGCGCGCGCTGAAGCCAGGTGCGCTGTTGGCCGTGCCCAGGCACCGCTGGAGAAGACGAGTTTATGACCATAGATGATAGAATGAACGGCCCTGATTCGTTTGAGAATACCCCCTTTCACGCATGGAATTTGGACCGTAGATGCGAGATCGTGCGATTGAAAGCAATCCTGGGTTTGATTGATCGCTGACCGTTAGACTGGGATCGGATGGGCCTAGTCGCATACCGATTTATAAAGCCTTCGATCTAATCGTGGCCCTTGATTCGCGATCTGGCGGCCAGAATGCATGCATACCCTTTCGCATAGCTCATCTTGCATAAGAGCCCTTCCAGTATTGATAAATCAACCCGCCGTCCACACCAGGGATTTTCTGAGTCTTAGGAATTTTTACGCGCCAGCCCCTGCGCTTCCTAGTATTTGAGGCCCAATCCAGAGAACTTTGAAAATTAGAAATTAATATCAGAAATCAATTTTTAGTGCATAAATAAATGTTAAAACTTGTATAATTCATAGAAAATGCATAGTAACTCCAAATTGGTTCATTTCAGTTCCTAAATTTTTGTAATAATATTGTCTACCCATTAGTGCCTCTGTTCTGACATGACAAACACATTAAAATTATTCTTTCACTTAATCTTGTATTAAGCACATAAAACATTAGGAAATCCATAACTTAAGATCTATAACTCCAAATTTAATGATTCCAGTTCCTGTGATCTTATTTTAATGTCTAGTTTATTACTGTATATTTTATTTACATGGTTGGTGTAATGTTAATTCCTGCTATACTATGTATGTATTGTGTTGATGCGAGTAGACGAGCAAGCTACACAGGATTCTGAGGTTCAACAAGTAGAGACAGCTGAGCAGGAGCTCGTGGAAGGCAAGTTGTGCCCTTGATCACTTCTTTTACCCATTCATGTTCTTATTATTCATAATGATCTGCATAGGATAATTTTGCTGGGACCCAATAGGATACCCTAGATTTGACTATCTTTATACCTTGTTTCACCACTGGTTTTACTACTAAAGTTTTGGGTAGTACATGCTATTGCTTTATGTGGATTTGGGGTATAGAGATATTCATCACTCATTGTTATACTTTTTATTATCTGTTTTATTCTTCAATGTTCATGTTAAGATCATTATGTTAATGGGAACATGGAGAACCACCCGGGAAAACAGTGCTACCACAAGGGTTTAATGGGACGCCCTTGGCTGATTAACTAGGAAAGCTAGTGGAGGGCTACCTTACCCGAAAGGGGCAAGGGCAGTAGGGGAGTGGTCAGTGTAGGGAGGTCCTTGGGTTGACTTTGCTGCGATGGTGGTCAGACAAGAACCCTGCATTGGAGCTTCCTATAAACTGTAGCGGGTAGTCTGAAGCTAGTGGAACTTTGTAAAGGCCTCGTAGTGGTACCCTGCCTCGCTTCCTAGGTAGAGGTGTATGGAGTCTGATCAACTCCGTGGCAAATGGGTAACACGACTTGTGGGTAAAGATGCGCAACCTCTGTGTAATACCCAAAAGTGTACATATTAAAGATAGAGGGAATTCCTTGGTATTGTGTGAATTCTATCAGCACATGAGAACACTCACATCTAAATTGAGTAACTAATTAGTGTCACCCAAAATATTTTGTGCATCATGCTGGCTTTTCACTTCTGTGTGCATTTTGTGACAATACAAAAATAAAGTAAAAAAAATACCAAAGTTCAAAGTAGAATTTAAGAGTTAAAAGGGAAAATTCAAGAATTTAAAATGAGATAGAGAAATAGAGAGGATATAAAAAAAATATATATAAATAATATATATAAACATATATCCAAAATGGAATTTTATTGGCGCAATGTAATCTAATAATAAATTTGTCACAATTTGGAATTTAAAATTTAAAATTTGAATTTGGGAAATAATGGAGAAAGAAAAAAAACAAAATATATAAAAGAAAATCAAAAGAAAACCCAACTCAGCCGTGAGGGCTGGATTTCAGGCAACTGGCCCATCTCCCCTTTACCCCCGTGCGGCCCACTCTTCCCCGCGCCTCGCACTGACGATGAGGGGGCCACTGGTCAGCGTGTCCACCCGGTTTGTCTCATGGCGTCGCTTCCACGCGGGGCCCTCATGTCATCACCTATCTCGCGCATCACATGTGGTACCTCGCCGGGAACACCGGATCGGCGCGCGCTGGCCGCTCACTCTGTGCCCCGCATCCCGGGCTTGCCGCTGACACCGGGCCCCACCTTGACCACGTTCCCTCTCTCAACTGAGCCGTACCTGCTGCATCCGAGATCGCTGCCGAGTCCGGGGAATCCGCCCCACCAACTTAGTTGCAGGCGATGTGCTCCACGCCACCTCACGTGATAATAAAGGCTTGCGCCCCGTCACCCGTATATTCCATTAGCCACGACGTAGTCTCCAACCTCGTAATCGTGCGGCGTCGTGGCAAATCTGCCGTGACGCGCAACCTGCGGGCCTCACACCGTCGTGGGTGATTCCCATCGCTGCGTGGTGCCTGTCCTCGGTGAAGGGCCATGGGGGATCGTCATCATCTAGGGTATCTCGCCGTAACCACAATTGGGAGGTGAGGCCACGGAATTGGAGGCAATTTCTCGCCGTTGTGTGATTTCTACCGCATGCTACCTGCTCTTCGCGACCGGACCGTTGTACTCCGTCTCGGCTGGTGAGAACTCCGCCACTGCGTTCACCTTCTCCTCCCCTTTAATTTGAGCGAAGTCGCGTTCGCAGCAGGGTAGTAGAATGCGGGGTCGAGGTTCACGGCGATGGCGCCGCCGCACTTGCCCTGCGCCACCGCGCTCGGTCGGCTTTGGGGAGGACTCGCAGTGACCATCCGATCCATCGCGTGCGGTCGAGATTAGAAGCAGGGGTAGCCGTCGATCGAGAATCGGATGTCGCAGATTAGATCTAGTTTAATAAAATCTAAGCCGTTGATTCCAGATCGGGCGGCTAGGGTCGCGTACCGGTTCACGTATGCACTGATTTAATCTGGCACGTTCGTTTGTGATCGGACGGTCCCACCCGCACCGTACCCCTTCGCGGTGACGTTTTACACAAGAGACCTTATGATTTTACAGAATAGAACCCGCCGTCCAACACTAGTGTTCACTGAGTCTACAGATTATTACCTCGAGCCCCCTGACCTTTCTGGTAAATGAGGCCCAGTCCAGTGATAGTTTAAATTGAATAAATGAATAGAAAATGGATTTCTAACATGAAAATAATTACTAAAACTTGATAAATTCATAGAAAATTCATACTAACTCCAAATTAATCCATTCCAGTTTCTAAAATTTTGTAATTTTATTCTCTATCACCTAGAACCTCTGTTGTGTCATGAAAACAGTAAGAAATTTATTTATCACTTAATCCTATTTAAAGCACATAAAACCTTTGAAAATGCATAACATAAATTCTATAACTCCAAAAAAAATTATGATTCCTGTTCCTAGAATTTCATTTTATTATGAAGAATATCTCTGTGTATTTTGTTTACATGCTTGGTGTGATGTTAATTTTATCTATACCATGTTTGTTTGTATTGCTACGACTAGCGCGAGGAGACGTGTCATCTGAAAAGCAAGTTGGTACCTGGATTCTCAAGTGCCAGGCAAGTTGTGCCCTTGATCACTTCTTTTACCCATTTGTTGGGGACTTGTTCTCAAATGCTAAGAGTTAAGAACAAGGCAACATAAAAAGTGTTAAATGATAAAGTCCTTCGTCCTTCGAAACATTATGCCCCTTCAGGAGATAATGAATTTCGGACGAAGGTCATAAGGGACATACCTTCGTAACTATAACGAGTAATGACGAAGGACTCACATAAAGCACGAAATATAATATAAACAACATAAAATCATTTCTATTTTATTAACATGGAAAAATAGAAATGATTTCAAATTACAAATGTACCTTCGGTCCTGAAAGAAGGTATAAAGTACAAGTGTGACGCAAAAGCAGAATGCCAAGTCAGCGTGAACAGTACGGGAGTACTGTTCATCTATTTATAGACGCGGGACGCAGCCCACGTAAAATTACATTCATGTCCATTACATTTGTTAACAGTTTATGGAAATCTGTCGAGGCCCCCGAAGTCTTTTCATCTTTAAGTCGGTTCTCTCGTATGCCAACGCGCCGAAGCTTCCCTGCGCACAGCTTCAGCCGCCCTCGACCTTCGTCTGGTTCAGGCTTCGTCCTGGTCGTGCTCCATATCCATAATTCTGAATCCGAAAATACCTGTTCATATAATCCACTTGGAAAACATTGTCAAATCATGTTTTTGAGGACCTTCGGAGGACGAAGGCCCCCAACAGTAGCCCCTCGCAATATTAATTTGTAAATAATAAATTCAGATTGCGATATGGACGAAGGCCTTGAGCCGAAGGTCCGAAAAAACACCTTCCCTTTGCTAGAATAGCAACATTCACTGACAAGCGGGGCCTTTTAATTTTCAGCGCCCTAGGCGTATAAATAAGATCACATCGCGAACTCATTTGATACGCACACTTGCCTTTTGCTTCGGCCCACTAAAATTTTTAGCACTTGTTCATTAAGATTTGCTGTTCTTTTTGATTTCGAAGCTTCGGCCTCGGAAAGAATTTTTGAGCATTCCCGAAGATGTCTGAAGGCAAGAAGACCCCTGCTGAAACGAAGCTGAAGATCCCTGCTGAGACGAAGCTGAGTCTCGAGGAGGAGAAGAATCTAGGGTTCCTGATAGCGATGGCAGAGACTAATACAGAGAAAATTACGAAGGAAATTCTCGAAGGTTTATCTGAAGATTCTGATGACAGCGACAGCTATGATGTGGAAAGTGGTGGGGAAGAGGCCGAAGATCGACCGTGGCGACCAAGTCACACAGTTTTTGGGAAAACGACCATTAAGCAGAGTCACATTGATAATATGAGGGGGCGATATTTCCGAGACATATCTATTGTGAGAGCTGATGCCGGGGAGAAGACTTCTCCCACCCCCGAAGAGGATGAAGTTGTGATTTTCCGAAGCTTCCTCAGGGCTGGGCTTCGATTCCCCCTGAGCAATTTTGTTGTTGAGGTACTAAAAACATTCCAAGTTTACCTTCATCAACTCACTCCCGAAGCTATTATAAGAATGGGGATTTTTGTCTGGGCTGCAAGAAGCCAAGGTTTGGAACCGAACGCTAAAAGCTTCTGCAACATTCATGAGTTATTATACGAGACGAAGCCCTGGGGAAAAGAGCAATACCACAACAACTTTGGGTGCTACAGCTTCGGCGCCCGCTCCGGGTCAAGCTGCCCTGTGCCGACCTTTCGGAAGAGGTGGCCCGGAGCCTGGATGACTGAATGGTTTTATGTAAAGAATGATCTAACAGCTCAAGAGAATGTGAAGAGTATTATTATGCACCCAATCTGGCAACGCTTCGGTCTTCGAAGGCCGAAGATCGAAATGGACGAAGCCGCCGAAGAATGCCAAAGAGCCTTCGGGGTAGTTTGCTCGTTTATTGGGACAAGGGATTTGGTCCAAGAACACATCGCCTTCAGGGTATGGCCACTTGCAGAAAAGTGGGAAATGCCGAAGGAAACCATCAAAGAGTCCGACGAAGGCGGACTAGTCAGACTAAAGTACACATTCAAATATGCAGATAAATTTATTGAACCTGATGATGAGTGGCTGAAAAGCATTGAAACGTTAAGTGATGAATTACTTGGGGCATATTCGAAGGCTGAAAATACTGCACTATCAGCAGCCTTCGGAGGCCGAAAAAAGAAGAGACTGAACCGAGTGTTTGATGCAGTCGGGTTCTTCTACCCTGATTACTGTTATCCCATCCGAAGGCAAAAAAGGAAAAACATAATCTCTGAAAAAGAAGAAGCTGGAACCGCTCCTAGCGAGCCAGAACCAAAAGGAAAAAGGTTGAAGGTCCTTACACACCGACCACGCCATATTGAACCAGCTTCGGTGCCTGAGTTCACTGGAGAAACTTCTTCGGCCGCCGAAGCTGAACAGCCAACCTTGCTGCCAGAAATTGCAGAGATGGCCAAAGCACCATCGACAGGAAAAATGGAAGAAGCGAAAAATCTGTCTAAGGAAAAAACATCAGAAATTTTAAGTCCTGTAGTAAATGTCGAAGCAGCAAAAATCCAAAAGGGTCCAATGGTGACCCCAAAAAGGAAGAGAATGGTAAATGTACTAGATGTCTTGGAGACAATTAAGTCTTCAAGCACAACTCCAAAAAAGAGTGTTGAAATTGCTGAAGCTTCCTCTGAAGCTCCGACGCAACAAGCCGAAGCTGAAGCTGGGCCTTCAGAGCCCTTCAGGGAACAAACTTTGGAAGCCGAAGCAATAAAAGTACCAGAACCAATTTCAATTGAAGAGACTGACACTGCCATCCCCGAAGCGCCTGCCAGCATGTGTGATTACATCATACGACATGCTTCGGGGAAAAAATTATCTGAAGAAGAAACTCATGAAGCTAACCATTATGCAAAGGAGCTAAAATATCCAAAGGGGGCAGTAATATTCAATGGGACAAATGAAGATGATTTTTTATACTGCCTGCCTGACAACAAAGAGCTCTCTGTCTGCCGAGAAATGGCCAGGAGTATTGGTTTCCCGAAGCTCGAATCTGGATTAAGCGCCATGACAAAAGAAGATCTCGCAGACAGTCTTGCGTACAACAGCCTGAAGGTATGGGAATTTAACGCTTGAAAAGAAAACCCTCTTGTATTATTATTATATTTTTTACACGACACATTCGTTTTTTCTTATATGAATTCTTTTTCGTATAGGGCCTGATCCTAAGCAACGCGCTGAGAGCGCAAAAGAGCGCCGAAGATGAAAGTTATGAGATTGCGTTCAACAACTTGCGCTCCGAAGTTATCAAATTGAGGAACGAAGCTCTAGAAAAGGATAAAATTCTTCTTACGCTGATAGACAAAGTAAAAAAGGATGAAGCTACTTCAAAAACCCAAGCCGAAGCCCACAAGCGTGAAATTAAAGATCTTCAGAAACAGCTGACTAGAGCTAGAGAGGAGCGCGTTCTTGAGGAAACAAAACGAGAACTCAGTGATCATATGGTCAACAAATTGGAGTTAAGAGTTAAAGAGCTTCGTACATCTCAGGGAAAGTGTTATGTCAAATCTATAGAATGTGTGAATAAAATTAAAACCAGCTTTGCCAGCGTGGGCGCCTTCTCCAGCAAAGAGAATTTCTCTCGAGGCAATCCCGAAGGTCCACTGGAATGGATTAGTCACGAAGCAGAGGCCTTCGAGGAGATCCTGAGCAGTCGTGGCGATATCTGCGCTTTTTCGGGCGCCAGAGGAATTGCCTCTGTCTTAGAGAAGAAAGGTTGCGATCATGTAAAATTTCTTGCTCAGTCCGAAGCTGCCTTATCTTCCGAAGACATTAAGGACCCCTCGGCCGAAGCAAGCGTGGTTGGCGGCAAATTTTTTACGGATATCTGGAACGACGGCGGCCGAGGAATGGCGCAAGAGATTATCCAAAGGAGTGAAAAAGGCATCCATGATGCTAGAAAAGTGGCGGAAACTACTGAAAAAAGTACGGAGCCCGAAAGGCAATTAGGTATTAATTAGTTGTTCTTATTGTGTTGTAATTTTTGTTTCAAACTCTGCACTTAGTTTGTAATAGTGATGAAGAAATGTTCTCTTCCCTCAGAAGCTGCTGGGTTGACTGCCGACCCCCACACAAAAGGAGATGAAGAAATCAAACAAATGGCCGAAGCTATCATGGACAAAGTTGTTGACCAACTTTTAAATGAAGTCGCTGAAGCAGTATTAAGAGAGGACTAGATGCTATTAGAAAAACATTTAAATTGTGATCTATGTAATATTTTGTACATTTGGATGTAATATACAAGTTTCTTTTCATTATTCAATTCTTCACGATGCATGAAACTCTATATACATACCTTTTTGAGCCTTCGGCGAAAAAACACCTTCCCTTCTTTTCATGCTTCGTGAAGAAGACATTCTTTGTTAAAATTATTCTGATGAATGACATCCATGCTTCGTGAAATCATTATCCGAAGCTATACTCCGAGGTTATACGATCTCAATATTGATCTGAAAAAGCTCACCCATGTTTCATAAAAATATTCTCCGAAGCTGTAATCCGAAGCTATACAATTTCGATATCACTTTCTCAGAGCATCCTTTCGAAGGTTGAGAGTGTCACTTTCTTTTGCCAAATGCAAAATGATGTATGATGCTTATGTTATGCAAAATGATGTGATGATGGTATGCTATGCATGTGACATTTGTTCCGAAGATACTCATAAAATATATTCGTAAGCTCTGCATTCCCTTAGGAACGTCTTTGGAGTTTCTTCGTCTTTTACTTAGACGATCTCAGCGTTGACTTTTCGCTGTAAGCCTCCCTTAGGAGCTTCTTCGCCCTTTACTTAGGCGGTATCAGCGTTGACTTTTCGCTGTAAGCCTCCCTTAGGAGCTTCTTCGCCTTTTACTTAGGCGGTATCAGCGTTGACTTTTCGCTGTAGGCTCTGCATTCCTTTAGGAACGACTTCTGAGCAGAAAACTTACACTGCGCTCCCTTTGGAACGACTTTTTGTGACTTCGCAAACTTACGCTGCGTTCCTTAGAACGACTTTCTGTTACTCCGAAGGATTTTTAATTCGAAGGTCCTCCTTGGTAACGGAAAAAATTTTAAACTTCAGCAACTTAAGCTTGTGGAACAAATAGATCTTCCTCGCGGAAAACAACGAAATTATTACATGAAAACTACCAATGTTTTTTGCTTCACAGAAAATAAAACTGAATAGGAAAGAGTGCTATCAAAGGTAGGATATGTGTCAATATATGTGCTTCGACTCTGGCACAGTGCTGTTAACTGTGCGAGCTTCGGACTGCTCTCTGAAGTCCCTCTGATGTGGAGTGTATTGACTCCCTTCTGGCTGTTGGCCTTGCTGCAATGGAGGTGGGGGCGGAAGCTGTTGCCAGGAAGCTTGAGGTTGACTTGCCGAAGCTACAGAAGCTGCAGGGTGGTTGTCTATGTATTGTGGGATATAAGGCGGATGATACGAAGCAGTATGCATAACCTGCTTCGGCTGAGCTTGTTGAGATGCAGCTTCGGCTATTTCCTTTTGTTTCTGGATTGTAACATGGCACGTCCTAGTGGTATGGCCCTTGCCTTCTCCACAGAACAAGCAAAACAGTCTCCTTGGCTGATCTCCGAATCTTCCGCCGAAGCCCCTGGCGCCTCTGCCCCTTGGAGCTGGTGGCCGGAAGGAAGTTTGTTGTTGCGCCGAAGCCTGTGAGGAGCTTTGCGGCCTGTTTTGCTGACTCCCCTTATCATCATTCTGAGTGTTGTGGATGGAACGGACGTGCCTCGGGTAGTATCTTCCTCCGAAGCCCCTGGTCATTTCAGAAAATCTGAAGGCCTCCTCCCTTCTTTGGCGGAAATCATTGTCAGCACGAATGTACTCATCCATCTTTTGGAGCAATTTCTCCAGTGTCTGAGGAGGCTTCCGAGCAAAGTATTGAGCTGCAGGTCCAGGACGGAGTCCCTTGATCATGGCTTCGATAACGATTTCATTGGGCACCGTTGGTGCCTGCGCCCTCAATCGTAAGAACCTTCGGACATACGCCTGAAGGTACTCTTCGTGATCCTGAACACACTGGAACAAGGCTTGAGCTGTGACCGGCTTTGTCTGAAATCCTTGAAAGCTGGTCAGCAACATGTCCTTCAGCTTCTGCCATGAAGTGATTGTTCCTGGCCGAAGGGAGGAATACCAGGTCTGAGCAACATTCCTGACGGCCATAACGAAAGACTTCGCCATGACTGCAGCATTGCCCCCGTACGAAGACACTGTTGCTTCGTAGCTCATCAAGAACTGCTTCGGATCAGAGTGGCCGTCAAACATGGGAAGCTGAGGTGGCTTATAGGATGGAGGCCAAGGTGTAGCCTGCAGCTCAGCGGACAGAGGAGAAGCGTCATCAAAAACAAAATTTCCCTGATGGAAATTGTCATACCAGTCATCTTCGTTGACGAAGCCCTCCTGATGAAGGTCTTTCTGATGAGGTCTTCTGTTCTGCTCATCGTGGGTAAGATGGCGAACTTCCTCAGAGGCTTCGTCTATTTGTCTCTGCAACTCAGCTAGGCGGGCCATCTTCTCCTTCTTCCTCTGCACTTGTTGATGTAGCATCTCCATGTCTCTGATTTCTTGGTCTAGCTCTTCTTCCTCGAGCGTCGGGCTGACGGCCTTTCTCTTCTGACTTCGGGCCTCCCGAAGAGAGACGGTCTCTTGGTTGTGGTCCAGCGGTTGCAGTGCTGAAGCCCCAATTGCTGAAGCTTTCTTCGGCGCCATAGCGAAGGTCTATAGCTTCCGAAGGTGTTCACAAAAGCTCGAAGTGGAAGTGAGTTCACCGGAGGTGGGCGCCAATGTTGGGGACTTGTTCTCAAATGCTAAGAGTTAAGAACAAGGCAACATAAAAAGTGTTAAATGATAAAGTCCTTCGTCCTTCGAAACATTATGCCCCTTCAGGAGATAATGAATTTCGGACGAAGGTCATAAGGGACATACCTTCGTAACTATAACGAGTAATGACGAAGGACTCACATAAAGCATGAAATATAATATAAACAACATAAAATCATTTCTATTTTATTAACATGGAAAAATAGAAATGATTTCAAATTACAAATGTACCTTCGGTCCTGAAAGAAGGTATAAAGTACAAGTGTGACGCAAAAGCAGAATGCCAAGTCAGCGTGAACAGTACGGGAGTACTGTTCATCTATTTATAGACGCGGGACGCAGCCCACGTAAAATTACATTCATGTCCATTACATTTGTTAACAGTTTATGGAAATCTGTCGAGGCCCCCGAAGTCTTTTCATCTTTAAGTCGGTTCTCTCGTATGCCAACGCGCCGAAGCTTCCCTGCGCACAGCTTCGGCCGCCCTCGACCTTCGTCTGGTTCAGGCTTCGTCCTGGTCGTGCTCCATATCCATAATTCTGAATCCGAAAATACCTGTTCATATAATCCACTTGGAAAACATTGTCAAATCATGTTTTTGAGGACCTTCGGAGGACGAAGGCCCCCAACACCATTCATGTTCTTATTATTCATAATGATCTGCATAGGATAATTTTGCTGGGACCCAATAGGATACCCTAGATTTGACTATCTTTATACCTTGCTTCACCACTGGTTTTACTACTAAAGTTTTGGGTAGTACATGCTATTGCTTTATGTGGATTTGGGTATAGAGATATTCATCACTCATTGTTATATTGTTTATTGTTATCTGTTTTATTATTCCTTGTTCATGTTAAGATCATTATGTTAATGGGAACATGGAGCGACCACCCGGGAAAACAGTGCTACCACAAGGGTGGAATGGGACGCCCTTGGCTGATTAACTAGGAAAGCTAGGGGAGGGCTACCTTACCCGAAAGGGGCAAGGGCAGTAGGGGAGAGGTCAGTGCAGGGGGGTCCCTGGTTGATTTTGCTGCGATGGCGGTCAGCCAGGAACCCTGTACTGGATCTTCCCATAAACTGTAGCGGGTAGTCTGAAGCTAGTGGAACTTTGTAAAGGCCTCGTAGTGTTACCCTGCCTCGCCTCCTCGGTAGAGGTGTATGGGATTGGCCATCTCTTGGCAGATGGGTAACATGACTTGTGGGTAAAGATGCGCAACCTCTGCAGAGTGTAAAACTAGTATACTAGCCGTGCTCACGGTCATGAGCGGCTCGGACCCTCACATGATTAAATTATGGAACTTAAACTTAACCTGTCATTTCATTGCATCTGGGCTTATTTTGTTATTACCTTTACTTATTATTATTAAGGTTTGGTATTTACTTACACTTAGTAACTGCTAATAAAATTTTGACCAACTTATAAAAGCAATGCTCAGCTTCAGCCTTTATTCCATTGATCAGCCTTACACTTCATGAACTCCCACCTTTGGTGAGTTCATGCCACATTATTCCCCACGACTTGTTGAGCTATGATCGTATGTGAGCTCACTCTTGCTGTCTCACACCCCCCCCCCACAGGAGAAGAACAGGTGGTTTCAAGTGGAGTCAAGTATCAAGGAGTATGATCTGATCTAGGTGGCGTTTCTCAGTCGACATTTGCGCCGACGATCCTTAGTTCGTGTTATATTTATCTTTTATTATTTTTGTAAGTCTTCCGCTATGTAATATGTACTCTGATTATATTGTGACATTTATCTCTATACACTCTGTTACTATATATGTTGTCTTCTTGGCGCATGCATGAGATGCACCCGGCTTTGTTCTTTAAAACCGGGTGTTACAGAAGTGGTATCAGAGGAAATGTTGACTGTAGGACGAAACCTAGATAGAAATGGACAACCCTTACCTACTTATCTCATTCTGATTCATTCTACACTTACCTTACTCTGATTCTTTCTACACTTACCTTGATCCTATCTCACCTTCTACTGATCTACTCTGATCATTCTTACCTTTTCTACTCTAAGACAAGATGGATTTCAAACCTTGGAATCCCTACCCCTATGACATTTTTAAGAGATAGGAGGCTTAAGACAAAATTAAAACTATTTTCTCTATTAAAAATGTTGGTTGATTGTTCTGATGATCAATGCCTGATTTGCTTCTTTGATTGATTGAGATATTATATATGGACATTTTAGCATGTACCACTATAAGGTACTGTATTAGCTTTAGTAGGTGACACACTAATCTACTTAGCTAATAAGTCCCCCAAAGTAACATGATTGTAATTACTGCCTTGTCTACTGCTCTTTCTTACCTTATGTATCTAACTCAGATGGCCAATACCAGGAAAGGAAAGATTATCACGCAACAGCAAACAGAAATGAATCCTCCAAATTCCCCACCTGTTGAAACCGAGCAAGTGATCGCAACCCAAAGGCTGGTAATACAGCAATTGACAGACATGATGACTGAAATGCAAAGCCAGATAAGACAAGAACGCGAGGAAATACGACAGGCCCGTCTGGAGATACAACAAGAAATAAGGCAATCACGGTTGGAGAGACAACAACAAGAGCAACCACCATCTCCACCACCACCGGCTCCACCAAGCTACATAAACATATATGTAAATTACTACTATTTGTAGGATCTACATGTTCCTTTAGTTAGTATTCGGTATGATACTATTTTAGGAGGAATAAAAAGGTCTATCTGTCCCCATGAGTTGCTAATAAAATTGTGCGTCATGCTGAGATTTTGGTTTGGGCATATGCGTTGGACAATATGAGAAAACCTATGAGAGTAATTACACCTAAAGGGACCGAAGAATCAGTGAACGGAATTACAAGAGGCTAGTTACTTACGTCCGAGTTCCTCACCTTGGGGAGCACCGGTTCTGTTTGTACAGAAGGAGGATGGATCGCAGCGGATGTGGGTGGATTAAAGGTTCCTTAATGATGTCACTGTGAAGAACAAGTTTCTGTTACCCTGCATTAAGGATTTATTTAATCGGATGAGAGGAGCCAGGGTATTCTCGAAGATTGACCTCCGATCGGGATACCATCAGATGAAGATTGGACCATCAGATATTCCTAAGACGGCTTTCTCGACTCAATATGGATTATATGAGTGCACCGTTATGTCGTTTGGATTAACTAATGCACTAGCTTATTTTATGGATCTGAAGAATAAGGTGCATGATCTGAACAGATTCGTCGTGGTTTTCATGGACGATATTTTTATTTATTCCAAGAGTGATAATTATCATGAGGAACATAGGTGGTTGGTGCTACAGAAGCGACGAGATAATCAACTCTACGCCAAGTATAGCAAGTGTGAGTTTTGGATTGGCGAGGTGCCATTTCTTGGACATATCATTTCTAACGGAGGGATATCAATGGATCCTGCTAAAGTCAAGGAGATAGTGGCGTGGAGAGTACCCACTACAGTTACTGAGATTCGGAATTTCTTGGGACTTGCAGGATATTATCGGAGATTTATTAAAGGATTTTCTAAGATTGCTAAAGTCTATCGCCTCACTTCTGGAGAAGGAAGAGAGTTTAAGTGGGACGAGAAATGCCAAGAAAGCTTGGATCAATTAAAGAAAAGATTGATGTCACCACCAGTGTTGGTTATGCCAGATCTACAGAAGGGATTTGACATTTATTGTGATGCATGTGGCCAAGGCTTAGGATGTGTGCTCATGCAAGAGGGACATGTGATTGCCTACGCGTCTCGTCAATTGCGGAAACAAGAGTTGAACTACCCCACTCATGACTTAGAACTGGCAGCCATTGTGCATGCGCTTAAGATTTGGAGACATTATATTATAGGAAACAAGTGTCAAGTATGCATGGATCATAAGAGTTTGAAGTACATATTCACTCAGAAGGATCTCAACCTTAGGCAACGCCGTTGGTTGGAGCTTATTAAGGATTATGATTTGGAAATTCACTATCACCCGGGCAAGGCAAATTTGGTTACAGATGCCTTGAGTCGAAAGGAGCATGTTCATTTAGCTGTTGTTGCCCAGCTACCCGATGAGATTGTTGAGGATTTCAGGAGACTTAACCTGGGGATAGTTGCTCATACTGAAGGAGTCACTATTGATGTGGAACCTACTTGGAGCAAGAGATCCGCAAAGGACAAATTGGTGATGCTAAGATAAAAGAGATTAAGGATCTGATTACTGAAGGTCGAGTTCCGGAATTTACGGAAGATGAGCAGGGCACTGTATGGTTCAAGGACAGAATAGGTGTTCCTGATATTAAAAGCCTGCGAGAGACTATTTTAGAGGAGGCCCATGACTCGGATTATTCTATTCATCCTGGTAGTACCAAGATGTATCAGGATTTGAAGCGGAAGTATTGGTGGTATGGATTAAAAAGAGATGTAGCTGCACATGTGGCTATGTGCGATGTATGCCAAAGAGTTAAGGCTGAACACCAGAGGCCAGTCGGACTACTGCACCCACTGATGAGACCTGAGTGGAAGTGGGAAGAAATTGGTTGGATTTTATTACTGGATTGCCACGCATCTCGAAAGGATATGATTCTATAGGGGTTATTGTGGATAGACTGACCAAAATGGCTCATTTCATTCCGATCAAGACTACTTATAATGGATCACAATTGGTTAAGTTATACATGTCTCGGATTGAGTCTCTACATGGTGTACCGAAGAAGATCGTTTGGGATAGAGGATCACGGTTTACCTCAAGGTTTTGGAAAAGTTTTCATGAGAAAATGGATATGAAGTTGAATTTTAGTTTGGCCTACCATCCTCAGACTGATGGACAGACTGAAAGGACTAATCAAGTATTGGAATACATGGTGAGAGCTTGTACCCTTCAGCATGGTGGTAGTTGGGACAAGAGTCTACCTTATGCTGAGTTCTCATATAATAATAGTTACCAGGCCGGTCTGAAGACGTTACCGTTTGAGACTCTATATGAAAGGAAATGCAAGACTCCTTTATATTGGATTAGACTAGAGGAAGACAGTTCTTTTGGGCCTGAACTTATTCAGGAAGCAGAAGAACAAGTTCGTATAATTCGAGAGAATTTGAGGGTAGCTCAGACTGGACAAAAGAGCTATGCGGATAATAGAAGAAGACCACTGGAATTTGAGGAAAGGAATCACGTGTACCTTAAGGTTTCACCACTTCGTGGAATGAGGAGATTTAAAGTCAAGGACAAATGGTTCCCTCACCTTATTGGACCATTCTGAGTTTTTAGGCAAGTTGGAGAGATGGCATACCAACTCGAGTTACCTGCTAGTCTATCAGACGTGCATAATGTGTTTCACGTATCTCAACTGAAGAAGTGTCTCCGTGTCCCCGAGGAACAGTTACCAATGGAAGAGCTTAGTGTTCTGGGTGATTTGGCTTACACAGAATATCCCATCAAGATTCTTGACACATTGGCTCGAGTTACAAGAAAGGAGGTTATAAAGATGTGCAAAGTTCAATAGAGTCACCACGGTGAAGATGAAGCAACTTGGGAAAGAGAAGAAGAGCTTCGCATAGATTTTCCCCACCTTTTCCCTCGTTTTTCTTAAATCTCGAGGACGAGATTATTTTTAAGGGGGGTAGGATTTGTAATACCCAAAAGTGTACATATTAAAGATAGAGGGAATTCCTTGGTATTGTGTGAATTCTATCAGCACATGAGAACACTCACATCTAAATTGAGTAACTAATTAGTGTCACCCAAAATATTTTGTGCATCATGCTGGCTTTTCACTTCTGTGTGCATTTTGTGACAATACAAAAATAATGTAAAAAAAAATACCAAAGTTCAAAGTAGAATTTAAGAGTTAAAAGGGAAAATTCAAGAATTTAAAATGAGATAGAGAAATAGAGAGGATATAAAAAAAATATATATAAATAATATATATAAACATATATCCAAAATGGAATTTTATTGGCGCAATGTAATCTAATAATAAATTTGTCACAATTTGGAATTTAAAATTTAAAATTTGAATTTGGGAAATAATGGAGAAAGAAAAAAAAACAAAATATATAAAAGAAAATCAAAAGAAAACCCAACTCAGCCGTGAGGGCTGGATTTCAGGCAACTGGCCCATCTCCCCTTTACCCCCGTGCGGCCCACTCTTCCCCGCGCCTCGCACTGACGATGAGGGGGCCACTGGTCAGCGTGTCCACCCGGTTTGTCTCATGGCGTCGCTTCCACGCGGGGCCCTCATGTCATCACCTATCTCGCGCATCACATGTGGTACCTCGCCGGGAACACCGGATCGGCGCGCGCTGGCCGCTCACTCTGTGCCCCGCATCCCGGGCTTGCCGCTGACACCGGGCCCCACCTTGACCACGTTCCCTCTCTCAACTGAGCCGTACCTGCTGCATCCGAGATCGCTGCCGAGTCCGGGGAATCCGCCCCACCAACTTAGTTGCAGGCGATGTGCTCCACGCCACCTCACGTGATAATAAAGGCTTGCGCCCCGTCACCCGTATATTCCATTAGCCACGACGTAGTCTCCAACCTCGTAATCGTGCGGCGCCGTGGCAAATCTGCCGTGACGCGCAACCTGCGGGCCTCACACCGTCGTGGGTGATTCCCATCGCTGCGTGGTGCCTGTCCTCGGTGAAGGGCCATGGGGGATCGTCATCATCCAGGGTATCTCGCCGTAACCACAATTGGGAGGTGAGGCCGCGGAATTGGAGGCAATTTCTCGCCGTTGTGTGATTTCTACCGCATGCTACCTGCTCTTCGCGACCGGACCGTTGTACTCCGTCTCGGCTGGTGAGAACTCCGCCACTGCGTTCAACTTCTCCTCCCCTTTAATTTGAGCGAAGTCGCGTTCGCAGCAGGGTAGTAGAATGCGGGGTCGAGGTTCACGGCGATGGCGCTGCCGCACTTGCCCTGCGCCACCGCGCTCGGTCGGCTTTGGGGAGGACTCGCAGTGACCATCCGATCCATTGCGTGCGGTCGAGATTAGAAGCAGGGGTAGCCGTCGATCGAGAATCGGATGTCGCAGATTAGATCTAGTTTAATAAAATCTAAGCCGTTGATTCCAGATCGGGCGGCTAGGGTCGCGTACCGGTTCACGTATGCACTGATTTAATCTGGCACGTTCGTTTGTGATCGGACGGTCCCACCCGCACCGTACCCCTTCGCGGTGACGTTTTACACAAGAGACCTTATGATTTTACAGAATAGAACCCGCCGTCCAACACTAGTGTTCACTGAGTCTACAGATTATTACCTCGAGCCCCCTGACCTTTCTGGTAAATGAGGCCCAGTCCAGTGATAGTTTAAATTGAATAAATGAATAGAAAATGGATTTCTAACATGAAAATAATTACTAAAACTTGATAAATTCATAGAAAATTCATACTAACTCCAAATTAATCCATTCCAGTTTCTAAAATTTTGTAATTTTATTCTCTATCACCTAGAACCTCTGTTGTGTCATGAAAACAGTAAGAAATTTATTTATCACTTAATCCTATTTAAAGCACATAAAACCTTTGAAAATGCATAACATAAATTCTATAACTCCAAAAAAAATTATGATTCCTGTTCCTAGAATTTCATTTTATTATGAAGAATATCTCTGTGTATTTTGTTTACATGCTTGGTGTGATGTTAATTTTATCTATACCATGTTTGTTTGTATTGCTACGACTAGCGCGAGGAGACGTGTCATCTGAAAAGCAAGTTGGTACCTGGATTCTCAAGTGCCAGGCAAGTTGTGCCCTTGATCACTTCTTTTACCCATTCATGTTCTTATTATTCATAATGATCTGCATAGGATAATTTTGCTGGGACCCAATAGGATACCCTAGATTTGACTATCTTTATACCTTGCTTCACCACTGGTTTTACTACTAAAGTTTTGGGTAGTACATGCTATTGCTTTATGTGGATTTGGGTATAGAGATATTCATCACTCATTGTTATATTGTTTATTGTTATCTGTTTTATTATTCCTTGTTCATGTTAAGATCATTATGTTAATGGGAACATGGAGCGACCACCCGGGAAAACAGTGCTACCACAAGGGTGGAATGGGACGCCCTTGGCTGATTAACTAGGAAAGCTAGGGGAGGGCTACCTTACCCGAAAGGGGCAAGGGCAGTAGGGGAGAGGTCAGTGCAGGGGGGTCCCTGGTTGATTTTGCTGCGATGGCGGTCAGCCAGGAACCCTGTACTGGATCTTCCCATAAACTGTAGCGGGTAGTCTGAAGCTAGTGGAACTTTGTAAAGGCCTCGTAGTGTTACCCTGCCTCGCCTCCTCGGTAGAGGTGTATGGGATTGGCCATCTCTTGGCAGATGGGTAACATGACTTGTGGGTAAAGATGCGCAACCTCTGCAGAGTGTAAAACTAGTATACTAGCCGTGCTCACGGTCATGAGCGGCTCGGACCCTCACATGATTAAATTATGGAACTTAAACTTAACCTGTCATTTCATTGCATCTGGGCTTATTTTGTTATTACCTTTACTTATTATTATTAAGGTTTGGTATTTACTTACACTTAGTAACTGCTAATAAAATTTTGACCAACTTATAAAAGCAATGCTCAGCTTCAGCCTTTATTCCATTGATCAGCCTTACACTTCATGAACTCCCACCTTTGGTGAGTTCATGCCACATTATTCCCCACGACTTGTTGAGCTATGATCGTATGTGAGCTCACTCTTGCTGTCTCACACCCCCCCCCCCCACAGGAGAAGAACAGGTGGTTTCAAGTGGAGTCAAGTATCAAGGAGTATGATCTGATCTAGGTGGCGTTTCTCAGTCGACATTTGCGCCGACGATCCTTAGTTCGTGTTATATTTATCTTTTATTATTTTTGTAAGTCTTCCGCTATGTAATATGTACTCTGATTATATTGTGACATTTATCTCTATACACTCTGTTACTATATATGTTGTCTTCTTGGCGCATGCATGAGATGCACCCGGCTTTGTTCTTTAAAACCGGGTGTTACACTCTGCAGAGTGTAAAACTGGTATACTAGCCGTGCTCACGGTCATGAGCGACTCGGACACTCAGATGATTAATCTATGGAACTTAAATTTAACCTGTCATTTCATTGCATTTGGGATTATTTTATTATTACTTTTACTTATTATTACTATGGTTTGGTATTTACTTACACTTAGTAACTGCTAATAAAATGTTGACCAACTTATAAAAGCAATGCTCAGCTTCAGCCTTTATTTCATTGATCAACCTTACACTTCATGAACTCCCACCTTTGGTGAGTTCATGCCACATTATCCCCCATGACTTGTTGAGCTATGAACGTATGTGAGCTCACTCTTGCTGTCTCACACCCCCCTCACAGGAGAAGAACAGGTGGTTCAGTAGGAGCCACAAGGCGAGGAGTATGATCTGATCTAGGTGGCGTTTTTCAGTTGACAGTTGCGCCGACGATCCTTAGTTCGTTTTATATTCATTATTTTATTTTGTAATGAGTCTTCTGCTATGTAATAAATACTCTGATGTTTTATGACATTTATCTCTATACACTCTGTTATTGTATATGTTGTCTTCTTGGCGCATGTATGAGATGCACCTGGCTTTGCTCCTTAAAGCCGGGTGTGACATGGTCCTTCGTCATTACAGACAGACCAAGCTCAAGCTTCGGGTATCCCATGTTGTCCATCATTTCCCGGCAAACATTAATCTCCTTGCTGTCTGGTAAACAATAAAGGAAGTCATCTTCGTCGCTCCCTCCATAAACTAAGGATCCATGGGGGTATTTCAGATCCCTTGCATAATGTTGCACTTCAGCAACTTGCTCTTCGGATAGTTGTTTCCCTAAAGCATGACGAACAATGTATTCTAAATGAACTTGAGTAGGTGCTTCGAGAGCAGGCAATGTTGGCTTTTCATGAAGACCTTCCTTCGCTATTTCTGCTGGCTTGGCCCCCAAAGTTTCAACTTCAGTTTGAGTGGGAGAAGCACTTGCAGTGGATGTTTCCCTCAGATCTTCAGCTTTGTCCTCTTGGGAGCTTCGGTAGAAGCAGGAGTCGGTATATTTGTAGATTTTAAAACAGCATCCAAAACATTGGCCATCCTCCTTTTCTTAGGAGTCATTGTTGCAGCAGTTGTTAGCTTCGGCAACTCCGCTGTGGCTAGGAGACTCAGCAGTTTCAAATGCTCTTCTGCCTGTGAGCTTTTTGTTTTTGACTCTTCTGCTAGACTGGCACTAGCTTCGACCGTCACAGCAGGAATTGTCTTCAAATCCAAGGGGATAGCTTCGGCCTATTCAGTAATCTCTATCCTCTTTGTATCAAGTATTGTAAATGTCCTTTCTAAAGAATGAGGCTTCAGCCTATGTGTCAAAACCTTAGCTCTCTTCGGCTTAGGTGAGGTAGAAGAAGATAAAGTTGCCATTTTCTCTTTGACCTTTGTTTTCGGACAGGAAAGCAATAATCAGGATAAAAAATCCAATTACATCAAAAACTCTATTCAACCTCCTCTTTATGCGAGAGTTGAAGGCAGTGGTCATGGCTTCATCCTCTACCTTCGTGTAAGCTCCCAACAGCTCACCACAAGTAGCTTCGACAGCCTCAAGCCAATCATTATTTAGCTCATCGAACTAATTTCTGAAGCGATAGGTGTATCTCAGATAAACCAGACCACCTTCACTAGATACAGCAGCAGACTCCTTCGGCATCTCCCAGTCGTTAACGAGTGGCCACACATTATAAGCAATATGCTCCTGAACCAAATCCCTAGTGTTGATGTAAGTACTAAGTACACATCATGCTGAAAGCCATCAACCACGCTTGCACTTCGTTCCCACTTGCAATTGACGGCCTCCTGATGCCAAAGCGTGACCGTACGGGGTGCTGGATTATACCCCTCACATCTTCACTCTTGCTCAAATCATTTTTGACATAAAACCATTGTGCATCGATTATCGAGCTCTGAATGAGGTCACAATCAAGAACAAGTACCCCTTGTCCAGAATAGAAGATCTGTTCGACCAGCTGAGAGGAGCTAGCGTGTTCTCAAAGATAGATCTGAGGTCAGGTTATCACCAGCTCAGGATCCGACCCTCAGACATTCCGAAGACGACATTCATTACCAAGTATGGGCTATATGAGTTCACTGTTATGTCTTTTGGCCTGACGAATGCACCAGCCTTCTTCATGAATCTGATGAACAGTGTATTCATGGATTATCTTGACAAGTTTGTGGTGGTATTTATTGACATTCTTATATATTCTCAAAGTGAGGAGGAGCATGTGGATCATTTGAAGATGGTATTGCAGAGATTGTGAGAGCACCAGCTGTATGCAAAGTTGAGTAAGTGCGAGTTTTGGATCAATGAAGTCCTGTTCTTGGGTCACATAATAAACAAAGATGGATTGGCTGTGGATCCAAAGAAAGTGGTAGACATTCTAAAGTGGAAAGTGCCAACAGATGCTCGAGGAATCAAGAGCTTCATTGGAATGGCCGGATATTATCAGCGGTTCATTGAAGGATTTTTGAAGATCGCAAAACTGATGATAGCTTTGCTAGGCAATAAAGTTGAGTTCAAGTGGACCCAGAAGTGCCAAGAAGCCATTGAAGCGCTCAAAGAGAAGTTGACTACAACACCTGTCTTAGTCTTGCCTGATGTGCACAAGCCCTTCTCAGTGTATTGCGACGCTTGTTACACTGGCTTGGGATGTGTATTGATGTAAGAGGGAAGAGTTGTAGCCTACTCGTCCCAGCAACTGAAGGTTCATGAGAAGAATTATCCAATCCACGATCTAGAGTTAGCAGCAGTGGTTCATGCACTAAAGACATGGAGGACTATTTGTACGAGCAGAAATGTGATGTTTACACAGACCACAAGAGTCTGAAGTATATATTCACCCAATCGGAGCTAAATATGAGACAACGAAGGTGGTTAGAATTGATCAAAGACTATGAATTGGAAATTCACTACCACCCATACAAAGCGAACGTGGTGGCGGATGCTTTAAGCAGGAAAAGTCAAGTCAACATGATGGTCGCCCACCCTATGCCTTATGAGTTGGTCAAAGAATTTGATAGGTTGAGCCTTAGATTTCTGAATAACATGCGAGGAGTAGCAGTTGAGTTAGAACCCACCTTAGAGCAGGAGATCAAAGAAGCACAGAAGGATGATGATAAGATCGAGGAAATCCAGCAACTGATTCTAGAAGGAAGAGGCAAAGATTTTCGGGAAGATGCAGAAGGTGTGGTATGGTTCAAGGACCGCTTGTGTGTTCCCAATGTCCAATCCATTCAGGAGTTGACCCTCAAGAAAGCTAATGAGACAGCTTATTCCATACACCCTGGAAGTGAAAAGATGTATCAGGATCTGAAGAAGAAATTTTGGTGGTATGGAATAAAAAGGGAAATAGCAGAGCACATGGCTATGTGTGATAGTTGTCGACGGATCAAGGCGGAGCATCAGAAGCCAGTTGGGTTGTTGCAGCCGTTGCAAATTCCCCAGTGGAAATGGGATGAAATTGGGATGGACTTCATAGTCGGATTGCCTTGCACTCGAGCCAGCTACGATTCCATCTGGGTAGTGGTGGCCCGCTTAACCAAGTCAGCTCACTTCATACCTGTCAAGACTAGCTACAACAGTGCAATGTTGGCAGAACTGTACATGTCTTGGATCATTTGTCTTCATGGTGTGCCAAAGAAGATAGTGTTCGATAGAGGTCACCTCTTATTTCTGGCAGCAGTTACATGAAGCTTTGGGTACACATTTAAACTTCAGTTCAGCTTATCATCTGCAGACAGACGGTCAGACTGAAAGAACTAATCAAATCCTCGAAGACATGTTGAGAGCCTATGTGCTGCAAGATCAGTCTAGATGGGACAAGAGGTTACCTTATGCATAATTCTCCCATAACAACAGTTACCAGGCTAGCCTGAAGATGTCACCATTTCAGGTGCTCTATGGGAGGAGTTGTAGAACTCCGTTGCACTAGGATCAGCCTGGAGAAAGGCAAGTGTTTGGGCCAGACATTTAGCTCGAAGCTGAAGAAAACATCAAGATAGTTCGGGAAAATCTAAAAATAGCGCAATCAAGGCAGCGAACTTATGCGGACACGAGAAGGAGAGAACTGAGTTTCGAAGTCGGAGATTTTGTTTATCTGAAGGTATCGCCTATCAGAGGAGTCAGAAGATTCAGAGTCAAGGGCAAGCTAGCCCCCCGATATGTTGGTCCGTATCAGATTCTCGCGAAGCGTGGAGAAGTGGCCTATCAGATCAGTTTGCTAGAAGATTTGTCAGCAGTGCATGATGTATTTCATGTGTCTCAGTTGAAGAAGTGTCTACGTGTGCCAGAAGAGCAGTTGCCAGTGGAAGGTCTAGAAGTCCAGGAAGACTTGACTTACATAGAGAAGCCAACGCAGATTCTTGAAAATGCAGACAAGGTCACCCGGAGGAAAACTATCAGAATGTGCAAAGTCAGATGGGGTCACCACTCCGAGGAAGTAGCAACTTGGGAGCGTGAAGACGATCTGATGGCTAGATATCCCAAACTCTTTGCTAGCCAACCTTGAATCTCGAGGGCGAGATTCTTTTAAAGGGGATAGGTTTGTAATGCCCTGAATTTGGGGGTAGAATTTTTCTTCTTCGATACTCACCAAATTCAGGTGTTACTCTCTTTTCTCTTCCTGTTTCACCCCTTCCTCCAACCATCAAAGCAGTATAGTGGCTGGTGTCCGTATTACGTGTAAACAAAAAACATAAGTTGCCATGGGTGTTGCATCATGCCGAAGCATACTTTTTGTTTGATGTTGTGTTTGATCGCACATCCGTCTCGCCTTGTTTCGGGTTTTTGATTTGCCTTTTGATTCCGATTAGCGGTCATGCGTGTTGTGGGCTTCCGTCTCGGCCCGCAACTCGACCCAGCCTAGCCTGGCCCGGCGCGCTCCGGCGCGCCCCCTCCCCCTCTCTCTCATTTGGTTTCCGCGTAGCAACTCCCTCTCCCTTTCTTCCACCTCTCTCCCACCTCCTTGCCCTAGGTGATCCGGTGGACGGTTATCGCCGGATTTTGGATCCCAAGGTGAGCTCCCTCTCCTTCTCTCTCTCTCTCCCTCTCCCTCCCCTTTCCCTACGCAGCCTCCCGGCCTCCCCTCGCACGCACTGTAACGCCCCGAATTTTGCAGTTGAATTTTTTTTTCTTTTCTTTACTCGCCAAAATTCGGGCGTTACCTTTTCTTCTTCTTTTTCCCCTCGCTAAACCTTGATCTTTTCCAAAGTTAGCGGGATTCGATTTGGAATTCCCGTGTAAAGAAAAACTCCAAAAATACTTTATGTTGTTTGATGCACCATGCCGAACCATGCATTTTTTTTATTTGCTTGGAAAGTGCAAATGCATTCATGTAGAAAGATCGGATTTCGAAAATAAGGAGAACCTTTTTTTTCTTTTTCTTTCTCTCTCTCCTCTCTTTCTCTCCCTCCCGCGCCGTGGGCCGACCCCGGCCGGCCCAGCCGCCCCTGCGCGCCCCTCTTGGGCCCAAAAAGCCCAGCCGCCCCCCCCCACCTTCCCTTTTTTTTCCCAATTCTCTCTCCCTCCCTCTCATTTTCTCTCATTTTCTCTCCCTCTCCCTAAGCCACCGCCGCCCCTACCCCCACCCTGCCCTAGCGCCGCCCCTCGCCGTCGGCCGCCCATCGCCGGTGAGCTTCTCCCCCCTCCTCCCTCTCTCCCTCCTCCCTCCCTCTCCCCCTCCCCTCCTCTCTCCCCGGCCAGCCCCTGGCCGCGCCCCAGCCCGCCCCCCAGCCAACCCCGGCCGCCCCCCTGGCCGCCGTTGGCCGCGCGCCGCCCAGCCGGCCGCTGGCCTGGCCGCCCCAGCCGCGCCTGGCCGCGCGCCCCCCTGGCCGCTTGGCCGGCTCAGCCGCCCTGGCCGCCCGGTTCGGCCGCCCGGCCGCCCAGCTCGGCCGCCCGCGCCCGCGCCCGCCCCCAGCTCGGCCGCCCTGCCTAGGGCCGGTTCAACCGCCCTAGGGCCGGTTCAACCGCCGCCCCCCCTGTTTTTTTATTTATTTTTTTTATTTATTTTATTTTATTTTATTTACTTTCTGTAATCATAGTTATTTTATTTTGGGTAGGCTAATCATTGTTCATGTTATTGTAATAGGAAGTTCAATTTAAAATTCCGTTACGCTAGTTGATGCACGTAATTATTGTTTATCTCATTCAATGTTGATCAACTAAAATGACTAGGTTTCCATTAGTGTATATAACCGAATTCTTTTGTTAAGAACCAATTGTAACTAATCATTAGTGCATAAACTTTAAACCCCTGCGAGACCCTTCCCCGTTTCTTTCTAACCATAACAAATGTGATATGGAATGTCATACTTGATGCATACTCGCTTTACTTGTTCCCTTGTATGGTGTACTGTCCTTTTGTATTAAATATGTGGATGTATGTATGTTTGCGCTCGCATAGAGAACGATCCGGTCGAAGAGCCCGAGGAATTCGCAGGAGAAGCCCCTGAGCAGCAGTCGGTTGGTGGAGGCAAGTGTCCTTTGACCTATCTCTGTCCTATTCATTCTTTAATTCACCTCCCGCTTTACACATTTATACCTAAGGATTGACTAGTTTTTGTTATTCATGTCCTTGTTTACCTATTTGGGTCGGATTATTACTGCTTAGTCTGATGCTATTGCTCAACTCTAATCAATGAACATGATGTGATTATCTATGATACGCTGTTTTCCCTTTCTTATTTATGATCATATTTGTGACCTTCAAGGGGACTCGAGCGGTTTCTCGAGTGCCTCTCCGTAAGGACCTGTTCAATGGATGACCGCCCGGGAAAACAGTGCAACCATGAGGGTGGAATGGGACGCCCTTAGCTGAATAATTGGAGGAACCGGGGTGTAGATCGCTTAGCCGTTGTGCCGTCAATGGGGCTCGGTGTATGCGGCTCGCTCTGCCAAGGTTGATTTGTCCCTTGGGGAGGAGTGCGGTACATTTAGGAAACCTAACGGGTGGCTACAGCCCCGGGGAATCTTTGTAAAGGCTTCGTAGTGAATCCCTAGCCATTCACCTTGGGAGTGAATAAGGGTCTTGCAAGCCCGGGCTAGAGAGGGAATCACGGCTTATGGGTAAAGTGCGCAACCTCTGCAGAGTGTTATGAAACTGATATATCAGCCGTGCTCGCGGTTATGAGCGGCCAAGGGAGCTCCAGAGATTAGTGATACTTGATCAGAGACATTTTGGTACAGGTGACAATGAGATTGATGGTTCTGATTATGACTATGGTAATGGTAAGTGGTATTCTTTCCGTTTGGAAAGGATACATTGGGCTAATAACTTGGGTTAATGTTAAAACCTGGCTCTCTACTAGTAAGTAATAACCTGACCAACTAAAAGCAACTGCTTGACTTATCCCCACATAAAGCTAGTCCACTACAGCCAAACGGGATGCTTGCTGAGTATGTTGATGTGTACTCACCCTTGCTCTACACACCAAACCCCCCTCCAGGTTGTCAGCATTGCAACCACTGCTCAGGAGAAGATGAAGCTGTGGAAGGAGACTTCCAGGAGTTCCAAGACTACGACGAGTTCTAGGCGTGGGTTAGCGGCAACCCCCAGTCGGCTGCCTGTGAAGGCCGCGTTATCTACGTTTCTTTTCCGCACTTTGATTTATTGTAAGAACTATATGGACGTCTCAGACGTATGATGTAATCGACTATTATTTCCCTTTTAATACTATTTGAGCACTGTGTGATGATGTCCATGTTATGTAACTGCTGTGTACGTGAATAACTGATCCTGGCACGTACATGGTTCGCATTCGGTTTGCCTTCTAAAAACCGGGTGTGACATAAGTGGTATCAAAGCCGTGCTGACTGTAGGACCGCTAACCTAGAGTAGAATGGTCGTTCTAAGGATTATAGACCTCTGTCCCTACCTTGACTTTGGTACCCCTTCAAAAGTTGGTCCTACTGACCAAACCTATGTTCTACTATATATTATACCTTGCTGAAAATTATGTTTTATTCTGATCCTTCATTTATTTATGATTCATTACTTGCTGGTCATATTAATTCTGTCCTCACCCTTTTTGCTTGCGATGTCTTTTGTAGATGGCTCGTCTTAGACACACTGCACGAAAGTCCGTCATCCCCTTCTTACCCTCCCGCCTTGCTGAGCGTCCGCTTCGCCGTCCCGTGGCCGGACAGTCCAGCCACTTGGAGAGACTGCACCACCGCCTGCATGAGGAGCAGGAACATCGACGACAGGAGCAGCAGGGCTCTTCTTTCTCGCTCCAGCAGGAGATAGAGTCTGTGAGGAGCTGCTCTCCTGTGCTTCCCCTGGAGGCGCCCCCTGCACCACCACTGGGCGCCCCAGCTTCTGGAGTAGCTGCTGGAGGAGACCCAGACAACGGAGGTGGCGACGACAGCTTGAGCCACGACATCGACTTCTCTGCTGACCATGAGCCGGAAGGATGGGTTGCTCGACCCATCACTCGCGACGCTGCTCGCGGGTGTCACTTCCACGACGCGCTCGACACCCTGCTACGTCGGGCACTTGACCGGCGTACTTGGTCCATCGAGTATCGCTGTGTGGTCTACCAGCATAGTCGCGGGGTCTACCCGGACCGCTGGGAGGCGACCTGCTTGGTGCGCCGTCCGGAGAACAGTCTCCAGGGCGCGGAGGCTTGCTCAGAGCACTATTCTATCTCTGAGCGGGACTCAGCTGAGGCAGCCATGCAGGATGCTGCACGGCGTGCGCTTTCGCACTACTGCTCGGTTCTCGGTGGGGTAGCTGACGGCCTCGACCTGAAGTATTACCCCCGCCGTCCATCTGGCAGCACAGGAGGCATGATTGTTTCACCTGCTGGTGAGGACAATCCTAGGTTGAGCAGCACAGTCAACCTAGCCGCCGTGCTAAACACGGAGCTGGACCATGCATTAGACGAGCTGAGTAGGGCTCGTGCTGAGATTGCCCTGCTGCGGGCTAAGCGCGCGGAACGTCGTCACCTGGATGATGGTTCCCCTGCTCCCGTTGGGACTCAGCACCCGTACCGCTCACCTCGGCGTGGACTCCAGTCTTATGGCAATCCCGACTGCAAGACCAAGATAAATCTAGAACCATAGCTCGTTAGAGTTGGATCTTGTAATTAATACGATATATATACATAGAAGCTTCAGTCTTAGCGTTAGTCTCGGTCTTAGTTAGTCTTAGTTAGACAGGGTAGTTTGCTATATCCTGTGCATTTATGTTTGTCATGATGAACTATGTTTGGTTTGGATCTTTGTAATGATTGTCACCAGAGTGTGGGTATCCCCTGCATTTTGGTTTACCTATGATGTTAATGGAGTTAGTTATATAGTTGGGAAACCCTTTATTCTACTTTCCTCTTTATCTGAGAAGCTGTGTGGTCTGTGTTGGAGATCAGTGAAGATGCTCATCTGTTCAGTGCTGTTGGAGGATTCTATACTCTTTTCTTGTGCTGCAAGATTTGCCAGATCAGTCCTGATGTGTGGTTGCGTTCTGCAGATGTCAGAGAACAGGCGCAGAGGAGGAAGGCGTGCTCAGCAGGAGCAAGCCGGTCAGCAAGATGAGGCGCCCCAGCAGCAGCAGCTGCCGCCCCCGCCCCCGATGTCCATCGAGCAGATGTTTCTGATGCAGACTCAGGCAGTTTAGGCCATCGGTCAGACTTTGGCCGCCATTCAGCAGCAGCAGCAGCAGCAGCAAGCACCACCCCAGCCTCAGATGCCTCAGATGCCTAGAGACAAGCGTGCTGAATTCATGAGAGGTCATCCCCCAACGTTCGCTCACTCTTCTGACCCCATGGATGCTGAAGATTGGCTGCGCACTGTGGAGCGGGAGTTGCATACCGCTCAGTGTGATGACAGGGAGAAAGTCTTGTATGGTCCCCGTCTGTTGAGAGGAGCAGCCCAATCCTGGTGGGAGTCTTACCTCGCCACCCATGCCGACCCCGACACCATCACCTGGGAAGAGTTCAGAGGTAGCTTTCGTCAGTACCATGTGCCTGCAGGTCTGATGACAGTGAAGAAGGAGGAGTTCCTGGCCCTTAGGCAAGGGTCATCATCTGTCAGTGAGTATCGAGACAGGTTTCTGCAGTTGTCTCGCTATGCTCCTGAGGATGTCAACACCGACGCCAAGCGACAGTACCGTTTCTTGAGAGGCTTGGTCGACCCTCTGCAGTATCAACTGATGAATCATACCTTCCCGACATTCCAGCACTTGATTGACAGAGCAATCATGACAGAAAGGAAGCGTAAGGAGATGGAGGATCGTAAGCGCAAGATCAGTGGGCCCCAACCTGGAAGCAGCAGCCGCCCTCGTTTCTCAGGCAATCAACCTCAGCAGTTCAGGCAGAGCCAGCGTCCACCTCAGCAGCATCAGCAGCGTCAGCAGTATCAGCAGTCCCAAAGGCAGTATCCTCAGCACCAGTACCAGAATCGTCAGAGCAATCAGTCAGGAGGAGGTCAGTTTCAGAGGCAGAATCAGCAGACACCTCGTCTTCCTGCCCCCGCAACTCAGCAGAACAATCAGGCAGCACCAGCTCAGGTTGGAAACAGAGCATGTTTCCACTGTGGAGAGCAAGGCCACTGGGTGATGCAATGTCCGAAGAAGGCAGCCCAGCAGCAGTCAGGCCCCAATGCCCCAGCAAAGCAGAATGTGTCCCAGCCTGGATCAGGCAACCGCCCTCAGCAGCGCTATAATCATGGAAGATTGAACCACTTGGAGGCTGAAGCAGTTCAGGAGACCCCCGGCATGACAGTAGGTATGTTCCCAGTCGATTCCCATATTGCAGAAGTGTTATTTGATACTGGAGCAACGCATTCTTTTATTACTGCATCATGGGTAGAAGCACATAATCTTCCAATTACTACCATGTCAACCCCCATTCAAATTGACTCAGCCAGTGGTAGAATTCGAGCTGATAGCATATGTTTGAATGTAAGTGTGGAAATAAGGGGGATAGCGTTTCCCGCTAACCTTATAGTAATGGGTACTCAGGGAATAGATGTCATCCTAGGGATGAATTGGCTAGATAAGTATCAGGCAGTTATCAGTTGTGATAAAAGGACAATCAAGTTGGTGTCCCCACTAGGAGAGGAAGTGGTGACCGAGTTAGTCCCGCCTGAGCCAAAGAAAGGAAGTTGTTATCAGATGGCTGTCGATAGCAGTGAAGCAGACTCAATTGAGAGTATCAAGGTTGTGTCTGAATTCCCAGATGTGTTTCCAAAGGACTTACCGGGTATGCCACCAGAGCGGAAGGTTGAGTTTGCCATAGAGCTTCTTCCTGGAACCGCCCCTATCTTTAAGAGAGCTTACAGAATATCTGGACCAGAGTTGGTTGAGCTTAAGAAGCAGATTGATGAGCTGTCAGAGAAAGGTTACATCCGGCCAAGCACCTCGCCTTGGGCCACCCCTGTCTTGTTCGTGGAGAAGAAAGATGGCACCAAGAGGATGTGTATCGATTATCGAGCTTTGAATGAAGTCACGATCAAGAACAAGTATCCCTTGCCCAGAATAGAAGATCTGTTCGACCAGTTGAGAGGAGCCAGTGTGTTCTCCAAGATAGATCTGAGGTCAGGTTATCATCAGCTCAGGATCCGACCTTCGGACATTCCGAAGACGGCATTCATTACCAAGTATGGTTTGTATGAGTTCACAGTGATGTCTTTTGGTTTGACCAATGCGCCAGCGTTCTTTATGAACTTGATGAACAGTGTATTCATGGATTATCTTGATAAGTTTGTGGTGGTATTCATTGATGACATTCTGGTTTATTCTCAAAGTGAAGAAGAGCATGCAGATCATTTGAGGATGGTATTGCAGAGATTGCGAGAGCACCAGTTGTATGCAAAGTTGAGCAAGTGTGAGTTCTGGATTAGTGAAGTCCTGTTCTTGGGTCATATAATCAACAAGGAAGGATTGGCTGTGGATCCGAAGAAAGTGGCAGACATTCTGAACTGGAAAGCGCCAACAGATGCTCGAGGAATCAAGAGCTTCATCGGAATGGCAGGATATTATCGGCGATTCATTGAAGGGTTTTCGAAGATTGCGAAACCCATGACAGTGTTGCTAGGCAACAAGGTTGAGTTCAAGTGGACCCAGAAATGTCAAGAGGCCTTCGAAGCGCTGAAAGAGAAGTTGACAACAGCGCCTGTCCTAGTCTTGCCTGATGTGCACAAGCCCTTCTCTGTGTACTGTGATGCTTGTTACACAGGTTTGGGATGCGTGTTGATGCAAGAGGGAAGAGTTGTGGCTTACTCGTCCCGACAGCTGAAGGTTCATGAGAAGAATTACCCAATCCATGATCTAGAGTTGGCAGTAGTGGTTCACGCACTGAAGACATGGAGGCACTATCTGTATGGACAGAAATGCGATGTTTACACAGATCACAAGAGTCTGAAGTACATATTCACTCAGTCAGAATTGAATATGAGGCAACGAAGATGGTTAGAGTTGATCAAAGATTATGAGTTGGAGATTCATTACCATCCAGGCAAAGCAAACGTAGTGGCAGATGCTTTGAGCAGAAAGAGTCAAGTCAATCTGATGGTCGCTCGTCCGATGCCTTATGAGTTGGCCAAGGAGTTCGACAGGTTGAGTCTCGGATTTCTGAACAATTCGCGAGGAGTCACAGTTGAGTTGGAACCTACCTTGGAGCGCGAAATCAAAGAGGCGCAGAAGAATGATGAGAAGATCAGTGAGATTCGGCGACTGATTCTAGATGGCAGAGGCAAAGATTTTCGAGAAGACGCAGAAGGCGTGATATGGTTCAAAGACCGCTTGTGTGTTCCCAATGTCCAGTCCATTCGGGAGTTGATTCTCAAGGAAGCTCATGAGACAGCTTATTCGATTCACCCTGGCAGTGAGAAGATGTATCAGGATCTGAAGAAGAAATTCTGGTGGTACGGAATGAAGAGGGAAATCGCAGAGCATGTGGCTAAGTGCGATAGTTGTCGAAGAATTAAGGCAGAACATCAGAGACCAGCTGGATTGTTGCAACCGTTGCAGATTCCTCAGTGGAAATGGGATGAAATCGGTATGGATTTCATAGTCGGATTGCCTCGCACTCGAGCCGGCTACGATTCCATTTGGGTAGTAGTGGACCGTTTGACCAAGTCAGCCCACTTCATACCTGTCAAGACCAGCTACAACAGTGCAGTATTGGCAGAGTTGTATATGTCTCGGATCGTTTGTCTTCATGGTGTGCCAAAGAAGATAGTGTCAGACAGAGGAACGCAGTTCACCTCTCATTTCTGGCAGCAGTTGCATGAAGCCTTGGGCACACATCTGAATTTCAGTTCAGCTTATCACCCGCAGACAGATGGTCAGACTGAAAGAACCAATCAAATTCTTGAAGATATGTTGAGAGCCTGTGCGTTGCAAGATCAGTCCGGATGGGACAAGCGATTGCCTTATGCAGAGTTTTCCTATAACAACAGTTACCAGGCCAGTTTGAAGATGTCACCGTTTCAGGCGCTTTATGGAAGGAGTTGTAGAACTCCGTTGCAATGGGATCAGCCTGGAGAGAAGCAAGTGTTTGGGCCAGATATTTTGCTTGAAGCCGAAGAGAACATTAAGATGGTCCGAGAGAATCTGAAGATAGCGCAATCAAGGCAGCGAAGCTATGCAGACACAAGAAGAAGAGAGCTGAGTTTCGAAGTCGGAGACTTTGTCTATCTGAAAGTGTCACCGATCAGAGGAGTCAGAAGGTTCGGAGTGAAGGGCAAGCTAGCACCCCGCTACATTGGTCCGTACCAGATCCTCTCAAAGCGTGGAGAAGTGGCCTATCAGCTCAGTTTGCCAGAGAATTTGTCTGCCGTGCATGATGTCTTTCATGTGCCTCAGTTGAAGAAGTGCTTGCGTGTGCCAGAAGAGCAGTTGCCAGTGGAAGGTCTGGAAGTCCAGGAGGACTTGACCTACGTTGAGAAGCCAGCTCAGATCCTTGAGATTGCAGATAGAGTCACCCGAAGGAAGACCATCAGAATGTGCAAAGTCAGATGGAATCACCACTCTGAGGAAGAAGCAACCTGGGAGCGTGAAGATGATTTGATGGCCAAGTACCTAGAGCTCTTTGCTAGCCAGCCCTGAATCTCGAGGGCGAGATTCTTTTAAGGGGGATAGGTTTGTAACGCCCCGAATTTTGCAGTTGAATTTTTTTTTCTTTTCTTTACTCGCCAAAATTCGGGCGTTACCTTTTCTTCATCTTTTTCCCCTCGCTAAACCTTGATCTTTTCCAAAGTTAGCGGGATTCGATTTGGAATTCCCGTGTAAAGAAAAACTCCAAAAATACTTTATGTTGTTTGATGCACCATGCCGAACCATGCATTTTTTTTTGATTTGCTTGGAAAGTGCAAATGCATTCATGTAGAAAGATCGGATTTCGAAAATAAGGAGAACCTTTTTTTTTCTTTTTCTTTTTCTTTCTCTCTCTCCTCTCTTTCTCTCCCTCCCGCGCCGTGGGCCGACCCCGGCCGGCCCAGCCGCCCCTGCGCGCCCCTCTTGGGCCCAAAAAGCCCAGCCGCCCCCCCCCCCCACCTTCCCTTTTTTTCCCAATTCTCTCTCCCTCCCTCTCATTTTCTCTCATTTTCTCTCCCTCTCCCTAAGCCACCGCCGCCCCTACCCCCACCCTGCCCTAGCGCCGCCCCTCGCCGTCGGCCGCCCATCGCCGGTGAGCTTCTCCCCCCTCCTCCCTCTCTCCCTCCTCCCTCCCTCTCCCCCTCCCCTCCTCTCTCCCCGGCCAGCCCCTGGCCGCGCCCCAGCCCGCCCCCCAGCCAACCCCGGCCGCCCCCCTGGCCGCCGTTGGCCGCGCGCCGCCCAGCCGGCCGCTGGCCTGGCCGCCCAGCCGGCCGCTAGCCGCGCCCAGCCGGCCGCTGGCCGCCCCAGCCGCGCCTGGCCGCGTGCCGCGCCTGGCCGCGCGCCCCCCTGGCCGCTTGGCCGGCTCAGCCGCCCTGGCCGCCCGGTTCGGCCGCCCGGCCGCCCAGCTCGGCCGCCCGCGCCCGCCCCCAGCTCGGCCGCCCTGCCTAGGGCCGGTTCAACCGCCCTAGGGCCGGTTCAACCGCCCCCCCCCCTGTTTTTTTATTTATTTTATTTTATTTTATTTACTTTCTGTAATCATAGTTATTTTATTTTGGGTAGGCTAATCATTGTTCATGTTATTGTAATAGGAAGTTCAATTTAAAATTCCGTTACGCTAGTTGATGCACGTAATTATTGTTTATCTCATTCAATGTTGATCAACTAAAATGACTAGGTTTCCATTAGTGTATATAACCGAATTCTTTTGTTAAGAACCAATTGTAACTAATCATTAGTGCATAAACTTTAAACCCCTGCGAGACCCTTCCCCGTTTCTTTCTAACCATAACAAATGCGATATGGAATGTCATACTTGATGCATACTCGCTTTACTTGTTCCCTTGTATGGTGTACTGTCCTTTTGTATTAAATATGTGGATGTATGTATGTTTGCGCTCGCATAGAGAACGATCCGGTCGAAGAGCCCGAGGAATTCGCAGGAGAAGCCCCTGAGCAGCAGTCGGTTGGTGGAGGCAAGTGTCCTTTGACCTATCTCTGTCCTATTCATTCTTTAATTCACCTCCCGCTTTACACATTTATACCTAAGGATTGACTAGTTTTTGTTATTCATGTCCTTGTTTACCTATTTGGGTCGGATTATTACTGCTTAGTCTGATGCTATTGCTCAACTCTAATCAATGAACATGATGTGATTATCTATGATACGCTGTTTTCCCTTTCTTATTTATGATCATATTTGTGACCTTCAAGGGGACTCGAGCGGTTTCTCGAGTGCCTCTCCGTAAGGACCTGTTCAATGGATGACCGCCCGGGAAAACAGTGCAACCATGAGGGTGGAATGGGACGCCCTTAGCTGAATAATTGGAGGAACCGGAGTGTAGATCGCTTAGCCGTTGTGCCGTCAATGGGGCTCGGTGTATGCGGCTCGCTCTGCCAAGGTTGATTTGTCCCTTGGGGAGGAGTGCGGTACATTTAGGAAACCTAACGGGTGGCTACAGCCCCGGGGAATCTTTGTAAAGGCTTCGTAGTGAATCCCTAGCCATTCACCTTGGGAGTGAATAAGGGTCTTGCAAGCCCGGGCTAGAGAGGGAATCACGGCTTATGGGTAAAGTGCGCAACCTCTGCAGAGTGTTATGAAACTGATATATCAGCCGTGCTCGCGGTTATGAGCGGCCAAGGGAGCTCCAGAGATTAGTGATACTTGATCAGAGACATTTTGGTACAGGTGACAATGAGATTGATGGTTCTGATTATGACTATGGTAATGGTAAGTGGTATTCTTTCCGTTTGGAAAGGATACATTGGGCTAATAACTTGGGTTAATGTTAAAACCTGGCTCTCTACTAGTAAGTAATAACCTGACCAACTAAAAGCAACTGCTTGACTTATCCCCACATAAAGCTAGTCCACTACAGCCAAACGGGATGCTTGCTGAGTATGTTGATGTGTACTCACCCTTGCTCTACACACCAAACCCCCCTCCAGGTTGTCAGCATTGCAACCACTGCTCAGGAGAAGATGAAGCTGTGGAAGGAGACTTCCAGGAGTTCCAAGACTACGACGAGTTCTAGGCGTGGGTTAGCGGCAACCCCCAGTCGGCTGCCTGTGAAGGCCGCGTTATCTACGTTTCTTTTCCGCACTTTGATTTATTGTAAGAACTATATGGACGTCTCAGACGTATGATGTAATCGACTATTATTTCCCTTTTAATACTATTTGAGCACTGTGTGATGATGTCCATGTTATGTAACTGCTGTGTACGTGAATAACTGATCCTGGCACGTACATGGTTCGCATTCGGTTTGCCTTCTAAAAACCGGGTGTGACACGCACGCGGCCCCATAGGTTCCCCTCGTGCGCGGCCCCCGGCGTCGCGGCCCCCGGTGTGTGGCTCCCCGGCGTCGTGGCCCCCGGCGTGCGGCCCCCGGTGCGCGGCTCTCTAGCGCGTGTTCCTGCTCGTGGCTGCGCGGCCCTTGCCCCTGTGCAGCCTGCGTGGCCCCCGGCGCAGCCCTGGCTGGCCCCCGGCGCGCCCAGCACGTTACCGCGGGCACAGCTCCAGCACGCGCGGTGATTAAATTTTAGTTCGATTAGTTTTAAATTTAGTTTAATTAACGATGATTTATTTTAAATTCATATTTACTAGTGTGGTGCGTCGCGCGCTTTGTCGCGCGATGATTCATTTTAAATTCAGATTATTTAATGTGTGACGTCACGCGTTTAGTCGCGCGACGTTTTGTTTTAAATTCAGTTTAAGTGGCGTATGCTGTCGTGCGCTTCGTCGCGCGCCGCTTAATGTTATTTTCATATTTAATTCAAGTGTTTTGTGGCGCACTTCGTCGCGCGATAATTCATTTAATTTCAGTTTAGTCTAAGTGTTTTATTTTTAGCTTAGTTTGTGCGTGTTATCGCGCGTTTCGTCGCGCGGCAACTCGTCCCAGTTTTTGGTTTAGTTCGCGTGTGCCGTCGTGCGTTTCGCTGCGCGACAATGCTTTTTAAATTTACCTTGAATTGTTTATAATAATTAAACGCGTAGCGTAACATTATTTTATGCATTGCGCGATTGTCAAATTAATATGGTTATGTTTAGAAAAGTACTTTAATCCATAACTGTTTAACATAATCGCTTTTTGACCGTAGCCTCGACCGTTGTTTTCTCTTTCTCGCTTAGTCATAGGTGCGAGCCCTACACCGAGCGTCTGCTTATTTATTATATTTTACTGCGTGGTGTATTGTTCCTTTTATATTAAAATTGTGGAATGTGTGTTTGAACTCGTATAGATAATGGTCAGTTGACGGAGTCTGAATGAGTTGCAGGTGAAGACCCTGAGCAGCAGCGGGTTGGTGAAGGCAAGTGTCCCTTGACCCATCTATGTCCTACTCATTTTATAATTCACTTCTCGTATTTACACAATTTATACCTAAGGATTAACTAGCTTTTTTTCATCTTGTCCTTGCTTACTTATATAGGTTGGGTTATTTTGGTTTAGCTTTATGCTAGTGCTCCACATTAATCAATCAACATGATGAGATTATTTATGATACGATGTTTTTTCTTTTGATTATGATGATGATACTGTGACATTTAAGGGGACTCGAGCGGTTTCTCGAGTGCCCTCCATGAGGACTGGTTCGTTGGATGACCGTCCAGGAAAACAGTGCAACCATGAGGGTGGTATGGGATGCCCTTGGCTAAGTAATTAGGGAAGACTTATGTTGGGTGCTGGTTTTGGTCATTGGGGAACGGAGGCATCTGTTATGGCTCCTATACTCTCGCTCAGGGATTTTGGTACGGGCATCGTCCCACGGCTTTTTCCTGAGGGAAGAGGTATAGGTTTTGGTACGCTAGATGGTCTCTATGGCAATGGTAACATCTGTTATGGCTCCTATAATCTCACTCAGGGATTTTGGTACAGGCATCGTCCCACGGCTTTCCCTGAGGGCGGAGTTATAGGTTTGGTACGTCAGATGGTCACTATGCAATGGTCATTTCCAACATTCGCATAGTGAGGACCCTATGAAAAAGCCACGTAGTGAGACCCTGCTAGGTCACCTTGGTAGTGATCAATGGAGAGTCATGATCTTCGGGCAAAATGGGAATCACGGCTCATGGGTAAAGTGTGCAACATCTGTAAAGTGTTATGAAACTGATATATCAGTCGTGCTCGCGGTTATGAGCGGCCAAGGGAGCTCCATTGATTAGAGACACATTGATCAGAGATGTTTGGTTTACGGGTGATGATGAGGATAATGCGGGTTTTTTATTATGATTATGGTAAAGGTTTCTGGTATTCTTTCTGTTTGGAAAGGGTACTTTTGGGTTAACAACTTAGGTTAATGCTAAAACCTGGCTCTCTACTAGTAATAATAACTTGACCAACTAAAAGCAACTGCTTGACCTTAACCCCACATAAAGTTAGTCCACTACAGCTAAACAGGACAATTGCTGAGTATGTTGATGTGTACTCACCCTTGCTTTACACACCAAACCCCCCAGGTTGTCCACGTTGCAACCACTGCTCAAGAGAACATGAAGTTGTGGAGGAGGACTTCCAGGAGTTCCAAGAGTACGATAAGTTCTAGGCATGGGTTAGCGGTAAACCCCAGTCGGTTGCCTGTGAAGGTCGTGTTTATCTACGTTTCGTTTTCGCACTTTGATAATTGTTATTGACTATATGAATATCTCGGATACTATGATGTAATCAACTATTACTATCTTTTATGTTATTATTCAAGCACTGTGTGATGATGTCCGGTTATATAACTGCTATGTACGTGAATTGTGATCCTAGCACGTACATGGTTTTTATTTGGTTTGTCTTCTAAAACCGGGTGTGATACACCCCCCCACAGGAGAAGAACATGTGGTCGAAGAGGAGCCGCCCAACACTGAAGCTTACGATTTGATCTAGGTGTCGTCTCTCAGTCAGCTTTGTGACACTAGAGAAATAATATTTAGTTCGTTTTATATTCATCATTTATTTTGTAAGACTTCTGCTATATAATAAGTATATTTATGATATTTATGACATTTATCTCTATGCACTCTGTTATTATATGTGTTGTTCTTTTTTGGCGCACATATAAGACGCACCCGGCTTTGTTCTCTTAAATCCAGGTGTGACACCGAATTGAACTAATAATCTTTTTTAAGGACAATCGCGACAATAAATTGTCACATGCATCTGCACGCAGTACTTGCATCGCATCGCTGCAACAAAAAGTTGCCAATCAATTGCACCGCACAATTCCTCCATGTGCCCTCTTTTTTTTGGGCATTTTTTGATTTAATTTCAATTACAATTTTGGAATCTAACTAATCCACTCGAGAAACCAAATTCAGTTTACACAGAAATTCTCGTTTCTCTTTCTATGTGACGCCAACGCCGCGCACCGATGACGCGTACGACCGAGATCAATTGCTGTTGAACGCGGAGCAGACGTCCCTGACCTCGCCGGCGTCGTCCCCGGTGATGGCGCCGATGGTGCCCATCTTAACCATGGCGGCCGCGAAGTCCTGCTCGAAGCTGCCCGCCCAGGGGCCCAGGTACGCGTCGACGAGCGCGCGGGTGGCGTTGCTGTTGGCCAGCGCGGCGTCAGAGGCGATGACGGCGAGGCCAGAGCGGATATTCCGGAGGATGGAGTCGTCGAAGTCGCTCTCGCTGCCGCGGTCCAGCGCCAGCCGCGTGTTGAAGTTGCCCGGTGGGCACCGGTCCTCGAGCTCCGCCAGGAACGACGCCGGGATCGACGGGTCCGGCCCCCTCCCGCCGCTCGGCAGCGGGTAGCTCTAGAGCCGGTCCTTCACGAAAAAGCACGCTGTCGTGCCCACCGTGTGCGCCGCTGCGGCCGGTCTCGTTGCACTGTCAGGCGCGTCCATGTCCATATGCACGTAGTGAAGGTGAAGTACCTACCTGTGAGGAGGACGAGGTCGCGGTCGTCAAGTCCGCTCGCGGCGAAGCGTGACCGGAGCACGCTGATAGAGTCGCCGGCGTCCGGCAGCACGTCGGCGTCGCGGATGTTGGAGGTCAGCCCGTCGCGCCGCCCCGTGGGCACGTCGAACGACGGCCCGCCCGTCTGATGGCATGGCATGCATTCCAGTTTCCAGCGCGTCAGCAGGTACTCTACCATCATGCATCTACCTAGCTAGGTAATACTATATGTTACCATGGCGACGGCGTCGCGCGCGGCGAGCGCGATGATGTCGGCGCAGGAGACGACGCCGGGGCACTGGTCCTCGAGCTGAGCCTTGGCGGCGTCCACCACGTTCTGGCCGCGCAGGCCCTGGTTCTTGCCGTTGTCCACCTCCGCGTCGTTGCTGGCGCTCCTGATGAGCACCGACGCGTCGCACCCCTGCATATATATTGCCGGCGCGCCGGCGAACACACACAGACACGTAAAAGCTAGTAAGTATTAATCGGCCGGATGGTGCTCACACACAGACACACGTACGTACCTTGACGAAGCAGTCGTGGAACTGGAGGCGGAGCAGCGCGGGGAGGATGGTGGGGTCGATGCCGGCGGCGTCCTGGACGGCGGCGGTGACCGTGTCCTCGGCGTCCGGGCAGTAGTCGGAGTAGAAGCCCACCTGGAGCTGGGCACGGGAGACGCCAACTCCAACAAGCAACAGAGACAACACCATCGATGATGCGATGTGCGCCACCGCCGCTCCAGCTCCGGACGCCATGCCGCCTCGTCTGGCCTGTAGCTCCAAATTAAACCAATGCAACTTGTTGGCCTAGGCCGACCCGGCTCTAATGGACGGCATATATGGCTAGCCGTGGAACTTGTCTTGAGAAATGTCTACACTCGCATCCCACATGTGGCTTCCAATCCATACGGATTGCTGGACTCACGCAGCATGAGTATACTACCAAACAAGCTGCCAAAATCTTAAGGGTTTGTTCGGTTCTACCCCAATCCATATGGATTGAGGGGGATTGAGGGTTTTCAATCTCTAGTAAGTTAAAATTCCCTCCAATCCGTATCAATCCCCTCCAATCCATATGGATTGAAAATAACCGAACAAGCCGTAAAGGGACGAGAGTTAGTTGTTCGTTTCGGATTAAAGCTATCTATTCAGAATGTTGCAGCTGCAATCCGTAGAGACAAAACACTGTAAAAACTAGTATAAATTAAGGTCAAGCGAACAAGCTACGCCATTGCGACAACTTGACGGAGGCGCGGTTTGGACTGATCTTGACGACAAGGTGAGCTCATTGGCAATTTTTGGTAGCCTTGTTATCATATCAAATAAGATCTTATAAAATTGAAATGAAATAAACTACGATCTCAACATATGGTTTTATTTTATAGTTTTACAAGTACTTAATTTCTTGACTCAATACGAATTTCATCCTCCTCCGTAAGCAGGGGCGGGATCTATGGGGTTTTACCGGTGTCGATGCCGATAAAATTTACAAATCCTTTAATAAAATATTGTTGAAGTTAGAAATATTATATTATATATAGAAGTCGATTCCAATATCCCTAATAATATTTTTGACTAGATTCACCAATGCCCGTAAGCTCATTTTTCTCTCAATATTGAAAATGGTGCCACATCATGAAAATGGTGCCACATCACCAGGCTGATCCTGAGCCGTCCAAACCACACAACCACCCTAGCACGCATGTAAATTGCATCCAGTTCTCTCGTGGGTCCATAGATTCATTCATGATTCACTATTCACTTAAAACTGTGTCGAAATTGAAATCAATTTCGCGACGAAAACTTCAAAACTAGATTCCACTTGACATATTTATCTCACTTTTCACTATCACAAGAATGGCCGAGAGTATTATCATGAAATGGTTGCTAAAATAACAATGGTTGGACAAAACTACAAATAGCTGAACAAATAATCAAGAATGGCTGAACAAAATCGAGGTGGCTGACATCAATTCCATGAAACAGTGAACAAACGCGAATGGCTGACATCGGCTTTATATAATGGCTGAAATTGACTCGAGGGAGCGTACATGCATGGGTGGAAGGGTGTGTGCAGGGGACCGAGCGCGGGTGGTCGACCCACGGCTAGGTCGATTGGTTTAGGAATATGCACAAGAATATGGTTCAAGTCCCACTCTCTTGTGCTTCCTATCTTAGTGCAAATAAAAGCTACCGCGGATGTTTGTTTTTGCTTGTTCCACACTAGAACAGAAAAACTCTATATCGGCGGTTCTAAATATATTAGTACTAGCGTTTTTCATATCTGCCAACGCTAGAGGCTAGTATAAATAATATTTTTCACATCGATTAATTGAGAACCGCCAGTGAAAATTTTCACTGACGGTGTCTTAAAAACTGCAAGTAGAAATCCTTTCCACTGAGTTTTAAATAGCAAAAAAATATATTTTGACTAGGGGAGGCCCCATCCACTCTACGATGTCCATGGGATTTGATATGACTCACCCTTGCATGAATCCTCTTCTACCATCCCACCCATGACATGTCTTGTGCCTAGAAAGCGATTTTGTTGCCCACATATTATAACCAGTGGAATATAAATTTATTGTTTGAGGCCTTAAATAAATTCAAAAAAGAAGTTGTCAACTGCAAAGTTGAATAACTTTTGAAGTTCTGCAACTTTTATTTCGATACCTTTTTCCATTTGAGGTTGTTAACAGATTTGTATTTTAAATTTGACATATTCCAATTCAATTCTTGAGAGGCGAAATGATCTCAAATAAAAAAATATCAACTACAAAGTTTCATAACTTTTAGAGATCAACAACTTTTTTTGCTATTTTTTCATACGAGGCTATTTGAAAATCTCAAAAAATCAAGTTAAAAATGATTTCTAGTGTCGGTTTTTTAAGAAAATCATATATAAAAATATACATCGGTTTTTTTTAAAAAAAATCGCTAACAGAGACAGTTTTCTTAAGAACTGATATTAGAAATATGATTTTTATAGACAGATTTATTAAGAAACCATATGTACAAATAACACTGATGTTGATAACCGAATCCTTATAAACCTCGCCATAGACTTATAGCTGTTTTCTACGTCTTTCCCACCAGACCACCACGACGCTGGACGTTTTTGGGAATGGTAAAACCCACGAGCGACGCGGAGCCGGCGGCGGCTGGTCTGGGACAGCGTGTACCGTCGGTTTCTCGCCGTGTTTACACCCGTGACAACAAAACAACGCCACCGTCTGACATTGCAGCTTTGTCCCGGCCGGCCGGCCTTGGTAAGATCTCGACGTGCAAATCAAATGGCAGCCAGAGGCAGAGCAGCCTCATATAAGCTTCTGTTTCTGTCCCATTAGCTTATGTGTATTTGGCCCAGTCTGCTTTAGTTATTATTTTTCTTTAAAAGAAACTTCTTGAAACAAGCCGGAAGACCCAATCTTTTTTTTTCAGACAGTTTTGCAATTTTTACGGTAAAAAAGTACTCGTAATCAGTTTCCTGATTTACGAAGACAATATGGTACCGTTTGGTTCACGTATTTATAACGTAATCGGTAATTGATAACATGTTTATTTAAATCCAACCATAATTAGATACCACACTAGGAATTGATACTAACTTATTCAAACTTATTGCCGTTGGGACCCGAGTGTTAATCATTGTTCGGTTCGGATTAAAGCCAGTTGTCCGGACTGCTGCAACTGCAATTCATATAGACAAAACACTATAGAAATAGTAGAAGCCAGTACGAATTAAATTCAACTGGACAGGCGAATCATTTATTTTACATTTCATGAACCAAACAACATCTATCATTTTTTTCTCACGAAGGCGATAATTTTGTAATTTTTATTGTAAGAAAGTACTCCTAATTAGGGGTGGTAATAGATTGTGATTCAAATGATTTTTCACAAAATAGTAGAGCACTAAATAAATTTTAATTCAAAATAAATAAAAATAGGACTCAATCTTAATCCAATTCTATTCTTAAATTTTATAGTATAAAATTTAAAGTTCATTATCACCCCTACTCCTAATCAGTTTCCTCTTTCTACGAAGGTACACTCATTTTTCCTATGGAAGGAGACAGTTGTGCAATTTTTACGGTAAAAAAGCAATCCTATTCAGTTTCATCTTCCGTGAAGACACTGCCATTTCCCCCCATGAACCGGTAGTTTTGCAATTTTTACGGTAAAAAGTACTTCTAGTCAGTCAGTTTCCTCAGTATTAGGCACTGGTGCCATTTTCCCTCAGAAATGCAGACAGTTTTTCACGGTAAAAAGGTACTCCTAGTCAGTTTCCTCCTTCCCGAAGACACTGTAATTTTTTCTCAGAAAGTATACGGTTTTGCAATTTTTATGATAAAAAGTACTCCTAGTCAGTTTTGCTTTTCGTGACGACACTGCCAGTTGCCAGTTTTCTCTTATCTAAAGACACTACTGCCATTTTTCCTCAGACAGTTTTGCAATTTTTAAGGTAAAAAGGTACTCTTAGCCACTTTTCTCTATCTTGAAGACACTGTCATTTTTCCTAAGGAAGTTGTCGATTTTGCAATTTTTAGGGTAAAACAGTACCCCCTAGTCAGTTTCCTTTTTTTCCTGGTGTTGTTATAAAAAAAAGATTGTTTCACCTTGTCATATAGAATTCGCACTTCAACCACATATGTGTTGCTAACTTATTTTGGCTATTGGATCCCACGATCAGTTTAAATAAATGGTATAAAGTATTTCCTCCGGTCCAAATTAATAATCATTTTAGCTAATTAATAGATTCATACAATACTTAATACTTAATGTATGAGTTTTATATATATATATATTTAAATTTATCATCATCATCCATTTAAATATAAACATAAAAATCAAAATCTAAAATGACTAATATTTTAGGACGGAGATAGTATATGGTATCTAAAATTTAGCTAGACTCAAAAGAACGAACGTTAATTCATTAGATCGTCAAGTAAGCTAAAGTGATCTAAAATTAACCTTTAATTTTGGCCAATAAAAGCTTAGACCATGTGGTCTAATAGGACATAGGATTAAAAACCTCTTTACTAGGTACTACTGGAGAACCGGAGTACCGGTGGAAATTGGCTATAGTATTGGATTCATATCCGATATTGAACAACCAAGACTAAAGGCACCAAAATTTAGTCTCGGTTGCATGGTCTGGTACTAAAAAAGAATTTTAGTATTACTAAAGGTGAACATTTAGTAGCAGTTCTAGCCAAAAACAGTACTCTTAAGGATATATAGCAGTGGTACCCAAGAGCACTTTAACAAACAAGACCCTTATAGGTGGCTTCGAGAGATTGGCTGCGCTATCTAGAACTCTGTCCACATGTCAGAGAGATACCTGACTCATATGGGAAAGATAAAGCCGTGATATCTTTTCAGATCACTATATAAGGTCGACATGCATGTAATATGGTAGCGTTCAAATGATAAAGGAAACATGCATGTAAAAATAGAGAAAAGAGTCCTAGTTAGACTTAGTTAAACTGATATGTATCCTTATCTGATAGAATACTAAATAACCTTCCTGGAACCGCTCTCTCCTTGGACTATAAAAGGAGGGAGGAGGCACCCCAAGAGGGCACATCATAAGCAATAGCCACAAACACATAGGACATTGGGTATTATCTCGCATTGAGAGCCCAACCTGTCGAAATCCTCAAGTCTCCTATGCATTTACCTTCAGTTCTCGATCTCGCGATCCACACAATAAATCCCTATCGAATATGTCGGAGAGGGAATTCTCCAGCCGGGTGGCGGAGTGCACCCGCCCTAGATCCTAAGATGAGGAAGGGGCTTAAACGTTTTGCTTGTCTTGCTAAGCGATGACCGATCACAAGAACACGCGAGGATTTAGAGTGGTTCAGGCTGCTGGAGCGTAATACCCTACTGCACTGTGTGTTGGATTCCTGTGGAAGCTCGAGAGCTGAGAGTCTAAGTCTCTCGGTGTGTGAGTGTCGGAGTGTGTCCACCTCCATTTGTAACGTTGCATGCCTCCCCTTTTATAACTAAGGGGGGCACGTACAAGGGTACTGAGCCCCGACATGTGGGCCCAGGAACATAACAGATGTAGTACTTGGAGCTACTAATGTTCGCTGCTGGAGCAATCTTCTTGCGTCTGACATCCGAGAACTGCGTAGTATCGGCGTGTAGAGGAAGCTTCTCGTATAAGTGATGATGGACACAGTGCACCCCGCAGCACGGGCGCACTGTTTGACAATGGACTGGACAGGCACGCTGTCTGTAGGATGGCCCTAGCGCCGCCTGCCAGCGGAGTGGACAGGACGCATTAAATGTTGAGGGGGCACATCGCATGTCAGCAGGGTGGATAGGCGGCGTGACCCTTTCGCAATAAATGCAGAGACCGCGTGGTCCAGAGGCCTTACGTCAGGCTCCGCCCACTGGCTTACGTCACGGGCAACAAGCCACGTGGCAGCATCGGGTCTCTACCTGAGCGGGGAGCGCAAGTGCACAGGATAAAGCTTGGTCACGTGTCAGTACCGGACCCTTGCTTTGGCTAGGGTATCCCCTGTCCCGGGACCTCGTTATGGGTGGTCCAGACCTTACTCGAAGGGATCCGGACCCCATCCAAGGGACCCAGCACGCTACTTGGGAGTCTCGGACCGTATTCAGGGGTCCGGGTTGTGCATACAGGGGTCCGGCGCTTCTTTGTGGAGGTTCGGTCCAACTGATTGCATCCTGGGATATATCATCTTTTGTGGTCACATGGCGCCCCTTGAGCCGTACACGTGGTGGGGTCGGGTGCTGTTCACCGCGCGGCTAGAGATTGTCGCACGGGCACCGTGTCTTCATACTGTAGTAAGGGGTACCCCTGACTCAGGGTACCGACAGTGGCCCCCAGGCCCACCTCAGGGGAGGATACAAGCCTGCAGGTGGGGCCAAAGTTTGGCTGGCGATTGGCTCGCTGCTTCTGTGCGCCTGTTGGTGCAATTACTGTCGGTCCGCCATTGGTCACGCTGACTGTCACGCCTGTCCCCGTGGCTGACTGTCACGCCTGTCCCCGCGGCTGACTGACCCGTGACCTCCGCACTTAATGGCTTTGTTGGGCTATGCACGGGGTGCCTTGAGACGCTCCACGCGCTTTTGAAAATTTAACTTCTCCGTCTTCTACGGCGGCCTCGTGGAGGCGCAGTACCAGCGCGAGTGGCGGTTCGGCTTCTCTGTACCCAGGAACTGGCGCCCAAGGAGGATGACTCGTGGGCCTAGGCCCCCATGCCAGAGATTGGGCTGTCGGTTTCGGCGGGGTGAAGAGGCGCTCTACCGCAGGCGGTGGCGCGCTCTTCACGCGTCGGTTCGCCTTCTCCGCACACAGAAACCGGTCCGCCAGGTGCATGACATGTGGGCCTGGGCCCTCATGCCAGAGGTTGGTCCGTTGGCTGTGGCGAAGCTGAGGGGGCGCACTATCGTGGGGCGGTAGCACACTCCTTGTGTAGCGGTTCGCCTTCTTTGCACTTGAAGACCGGCGAGCCAGCTGCATGACTTGTGGGACCGAGCCCCCGTGTCATAGGATGGATACCTCGGTGTGCATCGTGGGAGACTTCTCGTGACGTTTCGAGGCGGGAGCGGGGGAGTCTGCCTTTAAAGAGGGACTCCCTCAAGCGTGGTAGCCATTCTCATCAGTGCCCTTTCCCCTTCGAGCTCTCCGCGCTCTTATGCCGTCGTAGCCGCCATGGCCTTGCTAGACCCTCGCGAGCGCTTCCAGCCCGAGGTGGCACTCAACTTGGTGTGCAACCCGCTCAGATAGGGTGTGCTGGCGTTTGCCGGGAGGACTTGTGCTGGTGTCTCTCCTCTCGGCGACCTTGCCACCGAAGAGTTTGTGTTCTTTGTTTCCAAACTCCCCAGCGGGTTGGCTCTGCCGATCCCATCTTTCTTCGTGCAACTGCTAGAGGGGCTTGGCCTCCAGCCTCTACCCGTGGCATCCTGCTTCGTTCTTCAGGCGTCCATCATCGCCTACCTCCGTGGGATGTCCGTGGAGGCGACGCTCCTTCCCACTTCTTCCTCCAGCATTTAGGGGGAAGGATGATCACCAGCCTTGTGAAGGTGGACAGCGGGCTGAACCATGGCTCCATCCCTCGCGCCCCCAACTCTTTGGGGTGGGAAGCGAGCCGTGCTGCGGCTCCATCTTTTTGGCTTTGATGGCTTTGGTGCCGCCTCCAATGTTGCCTCCCACCGCCAAGCGGGGCGTGGCTGTCCATCCACCGCACGGGCGACGGTCGCGCCGTGCACAGGTCCGCCGCATCCGTAGTGTCCCCTGCGCCGCCGGCCACACTGCTCCGACGTCGCCCGGAGGTCGTACAAGATGTCGTACGCCATGTAGGTGGCGGCCACGTTCTTGGATGGTCTTGTCCTCACCCCCATAGGAGTACAGGGGCGAGGACCTCTTCGGACGCGCTGAGGTGGCCACCGTCGCCGGCAAGCCACCGGTGCAAAGGTGGCCACCACCGCTGGTGAGCCGCTCGGAGTAGAGGTTGTCGCCGCTGCTGGTGAGGCTGCCCGGAGCTAGCTTCCAACGCGACCCTACTGGTGCAGAGTAGAGGTGGAGCTAGGACTCCGCTTGAAAGCGGATGTAATACTTTTGCTTTTTGTAAGGTACTTTTGAGTACTTATTTATCAAGCAGTATTAGCACTTATCTGTGTACCACTTGTCCCTGTTGTGTGTGGTGTAACTGATTCCTCCTTGGTACCCGACCCCCCCTAGGATGTAGGCTCGATTTGTCGAGGCTGCAGACCAGCATACCTAAGAAAGAGTTGGCAATGGCCCCCTGGAGGTAGCCTCGACTAGGACCTGGGCCAGCACACAGCTTCGGCTAGGGAGCATTAGTAGTACACCCACAGGACCCGCCAACTAACACTAGCCATCCTTTGATACATGCTCGAGACCTACAGGGTCTAGCCTGGGAAGCCAAGTTGTGCGTCCGATCCCCCTGGACGGTGGTTCTAGATACTAGGACACCCGTCATAGAGTGGTGGAGCGTGCAGGCCCACGGTACGAGACCAGGCTGAGCGGCTACACGGCTCCAGACCACCCCAGGAGACAAGTGTCCATTCTCTAGTTCCGGACCCTAGGTTGCCAGATCCACAAGACTTATAGCTCCAAATACTAAGGTGCCTGTCACAGAGTGGTGGAGTGTGCAGGCTTTCTGTCACACCCGGGTTTTGGGGCACCAAGACCCGGGCGCGAACATAATCACCAGGTGTGCTAGGACCAAGTCTCACACATATGATGAATCATGGCACAGGATCGAATGTCACAACTTTACTATATAATAGGAGTTCTATACAAAATAAATAATTACATTATAGGGAGACAACGGTCCAGCAACCCCAAGTTGACTGGGAGACGACGACCTAGATCTCTCACGATCACATCGCAGCATCCTCCAAGCGCTTCATCCTGCAGTACCTGTTCTTGACCTGTGGGGGGGTGTGAGACAGCAAGAGTGAGCTCACATACGTTCATCGCTCAACAAGTTGTGGGGAATAATGTGTATGAACTCGCCAAAGGTGGGAGCTCATGTGAAGTGTAAGGCTTACCAAAGAGGATGGTTGAAGCTGAGCATTGCTTTTAAAGTTGGTCAAAATTTTATTAGCAATTACTAAGTATAAATAAATACCAACCCAATTAAATAGTAGAACAGAAGTAACAACATCACCTGCGATGCAATGCATATGACAAATTGAATTTAAGTTCCATAGATTAATCATGTGAGGGTCCGAGCTGCTCATGACCGTGAGCACGGCTAGTATACCAGTTTTACACTCTGCAGAGGTTGCACATCTTTACCCACAAGTCATGTTACCCATCTGCCAAGGGATCGCGACTTCCCATACACCTCTACCGAGGAGGCGAGGCAGGGTAACACTACGAGGCCTTTACAAAGTTCCACTAGCTTCAGAAAACCCGCTACAGTTTATAGGAAGCTCCAATGCAGGAATCCCTTGCAGGACCGCCATCGCAGCAAAATCCTCCCGAGGGCCTCCCTACACTGACCACTCCCCTACTGCCCTTGCCCCTTTCGGGTAAGGTAGTCTTCCACTAGCTTTCCTAGTTAATCGGCCAAGGGCGTCCCATTAAACCCTTGTGGTAGCACTGTTTTCCCGGGTGGTCGCTCCATGTTCCAATTAACATAATGATCTTATCATGAACAGTAATAATAAACAGATAATAATAGTGTAATCATGAATAATGTATCTTCATACCCAAAACCACATAAAGCACTAGCAAGTACTACCCAAAAAGTTCAGTGGTAAACAAGGTATAAAGATAGACAAACTAGGGTAACCTATTGGGTCCCATCAAAGTTAACCTATGCAGATCATTATGATTAATTAGAACATGAGTGGGTAAAAAGAAGTGATCAAGGGCACAACTTGCCTGAGACTCGAGATTCCAGGTACCAGGATGATCTTCAGATGACACATGTCCTCACTTCTAAACGTAGCAATATAGACAAACATGGTATAGGCAAAAATTAACATCACACCAAACATAAGTACAAACTGAATAATAACAACCTACGCGAAGCTACGAGACGAACGCAACTTGAACGGATCAAATCGGAGTTAAAACGGAGGAGTTATGAATTTCCGAAGATTTTATGTGTTTTATACCAGATTAAATAGGATATAAATTTTAATGTGACTTTCATGTGAAAACAGTGGTACTATATGATAAACCATAATATTACAAAATTATAGGAACTGGAATGGACTAAAAAGGTGTTAGTATGAATTTTCTATGAATAAAATGAGTTTCTAGAATTATTTATATACTAAAAATCATTTCATATAATTATTTATTTATTTTCTCTGCTCCCTGGACTGCGCACACTAATTCTGAGAAGTTCAGGGGCAACAGAGCAAGAATCCTTAAGACTCATTATCCCGTCGCAAGGGACGGCGGGTTTATTTCCCCATTTCCCAGGGTCTCTTTTACAAATTGTGCGCCGCGAAGGGGTATCGTGTGCTATCGGCCGTTGGATTAGATCGGAACGACCGGGATTAAAGCAATTCTATCCGAATCGGTACGCAATCGCAACCGTCCGATTCCCCGCGAATGCACCAGATTTTAAATACCAGAAGTCCACCCCGAGCCATCCGATCGACATAAAACGGTCACGGGCGAAACGCTACCCAGATTTAATCCAAACCGCCCAATCGTTGATCCGACGGCAAGCGGTATTCTTCCACTCCCTGCACTGATCCTAACCGTTCCCTAGCCGATCGACGGCAAAAACTTCATCCCTTCTGACAGGACTTCACGCCGACGCGCGGTGGACCACGCCCTGCCCCGCGGCGGAGGTCATCACCGGCGGCCCAGTGCAGAGCCCCCCTGGCAAGACTCCAGCAGCCATGAACACACGCACCCATTTCCACTGGTATGGCCCTACGCGGCGAGACGATTCGAGCGAGGCAAACACGATAGGGTGGAACATACCAGGAATTGGTGTCTTCCCTGCCTACGGCGAGCGCGGACCGCGGCACACCCTCATCTTCCCTGCGACACAAAGCATGGGGGCGGTGGACGCGGCACTCATACGGTGAGGTCGAGGAGTCTCCCCGAGGCATCGAGAAAAATCCCCGGGTACGGCGTCGAGGATGAGGAGTGATGGGCACGGCCCTACAATGGCGGCTGCACACACACGGGACGTCGCAGCCCCATCGTCGACAAGAAACGTCGGCTGGGGTACATACGTGTGGTGGCATCCCGCGATGTGCCCTGAACACCAGCAGGGGTCGACGAGTTGCCCATGGACGAGATCCACGGCGGCGCCCTCCAATTCCCCTCTTCTCTGTCTCTTCACGCGGCGGCTTCAGTTCCTACTACCCGGCCATGAGAAGATAGCCAACATCAATTGGATGGTCAAGGGTGTTCGCGGGGGTTCCTATTTATACCATGATTGTGCCCAGAGTCCGAGCGAGGGACGATAGGCGAGGTCTCCGGTGAGCTGTTGTTGGCTTTGGTCTGTTACCGAGAAGCAAGGAGAAGATGACGAGGTGGACCCACGTCGCAGAGATCGTTATCAGATGCCGCGCGGAAGGGAGCTGGCTTTGGGGCCCCACCTGTCAGCTAGCGTGAAAGAAAAAGAAAAGGGGAGGGGGTGGGCTTGCGCAGATGAGAAGTAAATGGGCCGGCGTGAGGATTGGGCCCAACCCAGATTTGCTTTCTTTCTTTTTTTTCTGCTTTCTATTCTCCAAATTCATTTGAAATTACCATTTCGAATTTGAATTCTTCAAATTTATTTAAAATGCACAATACACAATCCAGCATGGATGCAAAATTTAAGTTTTATTCTTTATTATTTATTTCTTTACTTACATAAACAAGTGCTCATAATTATAAAGAGTAAGAGAATGATTCTCACATCCAAATAGTTAAAAATCCAATCATATCATATTTAAAAATCTAAGGTTTTCTATTCATGTGAAACATGGCTTTAATTGTTATTATTATATTTTTTTTAAAAATATGAACTTCAACCAAAGAGTTGTTTTTTTTTCTAAAGGGAATCTTGTTTCTAATCTATTGTTAGATAACAGGTTTGTCTAAAACATAGGAGAATTCCCCATATTCTTAAAGTTAGTATTTTAGGTATTACAAATTCTACCCCCCTTAACAGAAATCTCGCCCCCGAGATTAGATAAAAAAAATATAGAGATATTGCAATGTAAATTAGCTTTTAGTTTCTCATTAGTTCAAAATTAAGAGTCCATTTTTTTATAATAATCCATAATGGGTGATCAGGAGAGTATAGATATCTAACCACATATTATGTGGGGTAATGAATGGATAGGTTGGAATAACCAGAATTATGGTAATGAATGACTCCATCCTGGACAGTGGATCATGATTCCTCTAGTGATCCAGCTTGCTCTTCGAAGACTTGAGTTGATGCTTATCCTTCTTTGACGTGGTTGGACTTCTTTGGTCTTTCTTCTTGGAGGTGCCATCCGAGTTAAGGACATATAGTTAGGATAGTCGGGGTACATGAGGTAGGTAGGTTTGAACAGAGTTGTATTTTGCTTTTGGAACAAATGGACTAGGTAGCCTGTGATGTAGGTTATATTGTGGTTTACAGACAAGTTGGTATATGACATTAATTTAGGTTAGGTTATGTTTGTTGAAGCAGTGTCTAACCCATATCACCATATTAACTAACCTGTTAATAGCTCACTTTTGATTGGATCATATTGGATTAGATGGTGATCTAGATTAGATTGGATATAACTAGATTAGACTAGTTAAGATCTACTTAATTTATTTTGGACTAGATCATGGTTGTTACACTAGTGTGGGATAAATATGCTAATTAGGGCAAGATGGATCCCTAGGGATAAGGTAGATTCTTTTGAGGTCAGTTAGATCTATTAGGATGAGATAAAATCTTTTCACGATATGATGAATCTATTAAGGTAAGAGAGTATCTTTTAAAACGAGATGGATCTATTAAAATAGGTACACTTTAATGGGGAATAATCTAATTTTTTTTATCTTATGAATTTTATTTATTTATATTTATGCCTATATGTACATGTAGATGTAATTGTGGACATTACTCCACAACTCATCACACTCAATCAAAGATCTAAATCAAACAAGTATCATAAGAACAAACATTCAAGTTCAAAGATATCTATATAAAAGAAAAATAATTTTGTTTTTGTTCCTAAGAGTAGGTCTCCTATTCCTAAAGGTCACTTTAACCACAGGATTTCAAAGTGTGAAATCCAAGTTTGTCTTTAGAAGGAAAAAGATAAGAGTAATCAGAGTAAAGCGGAAATAGATGAGAAAAGATTAAGAAAAGTTTAGAAAAGAATCAGAGTAAGGTAAGTAAAGAATGGTTGTCCAGTTCTATCTAGGTTTCGTCCTACAGTCAACATTCCTCTGATACCACTTCTGTCACACCCGGGTTTTGGGGCACCAAGACCCGGGCGCGAACATAATCACCAGGTGTGCTGGGACCAAGTCCCACACATATGATGAATCATGGCACAGGATCGAATGTCACAACTTTACTATATAATAGGAGTTCTATACAAAATAAATAATTACATTATAGGGAGACAACGGTCCAGCAACCCAAAGTTGACTGGGAGACGACGACCTAGATCTCTCACGATCAAATCGCAGCATCCTCCAAGCGCTTCATCCTGCAGTACCTGTTCTTGACCTGTGGGGGGGGTGTGAGACAGCAAGAGTGAGCTCACATACGTTCATCGCTCAACAAGTTGTGGGGAATAATGTGTATGAACTCGCCAAAGGTGGGAGCTCATGTGAAGTGTAAGGCTTACCAAAGAGGATGGTTGAAGCTGAGCATTGCTTTTAAAGTTGGTCAAAATTTTATTAGCAATTACTAAGTATAAATAAATACCAACCCAATTAAATAGTAGAACAGAAGTAACAACATCACCTGCGATGCAATGCATATGACAAATTGAATTTAAGTTCCATAGATTAATCATGTGAGGGTCCGAGCTGCTCATGACCGTGAGCACAGCTAGTATACCAGTTTTACACTCTGCAGAGGTTGCGCATCTTTACCCACAAGTCATGTTACCCATCTGCCAAGGGATCGCGACTTCCCATACACCTCTACCGAGGAGGCGAGGCAGGGTAACACTACGAGGCCTTTACAAAGTTCCACTAGCTTCAGAAAACCCGCTACAGTTTATAGGAAGCTCCAATGCAGGAATCCCTTGCAGGACCGCCATCGCAGCAAAATCCTCCCGACGGCCTCCCTACACTGACCACTCCCCTACTGCCCTTGCCCCTTTCGGGTAAGGTAGTCTTCCACTAGCTTTCCTAATTAATCGGCCAAGGGCGTCCCATTAAACCCTTGTGGTAGCACTGTTTTCCCGGGTGGTCGCTCCATGTTCCAATTAACATAATGATCTTATCATGAACAGTAATAATAAACAGATAATAATAGTGTAATCATGAATAATGTATCTTCATACCCAAAACCACATAAAGCACTAGCAAGTACTACCCAAAAAGTTCAGTGGTAAACAAGGTATAAAGATAGACAAACTAGGGTAACCTATTGGGTCCCATCAAAATTAACCTATGCAGATCATTATGATTAATTAGAACATGAGTGGGTAAAAAGAAGTGATCAAGGGCACAACTTGCCTGAGACTCGAGATTCCAGGTACCAGGATGATCTTCAGATGACACGTGTCCTCACTTATAAACGTAGCAATATAGACAAACATGGTATAGGCAAAAATTAACATCACACCAAACATAAGTACAAAATGAATAATAACAACCTACGCGAAGCTACGAGACGAACGCAACTTGAACGGATCAAATCGGAGTTAAAACGGAGGAGTTATGAATTTCCGAAGATTTTATGTGTTTTATACCAGATTAAATAGGATATAAATTTTAATGTGACTTTCATGTGAAAACAGTGGTACTATATGATAAACCATAATATTACAAAATTATAGGAACTGGAATGGACTAAAAAGGTGTTAGTATGAATTTTCTATGAATAAAATGAGTTTCTAGAATTATTTATATACTAAAAATCATTTCATATAATTATTTATTTATTTTCTCTGCTCCCTGGACTGCGCACACTAATTCTGAGAAGTTCAGGGGCAACAGAGCAAGAATCCTTAAGACTCATTATCCTGTCGCAAGGGACGGCGGGTTTATTTCCCCATTTCCCAGGGTCTCTTTTACAAATTGTGCGCCGCGAAGGGGTATCGTGTGCTATCAGCCGTTGGATTAGATCGGAACGACCGGGATTAAAGCAATTCTATCCGAATCGGTACGCAATCGCAACCGTCCGATTCCCCGCGAATGCACCAGATTTTAAATACCAGAAGTCCACCCCGAGCCATCCGATCGACATCAAACGGTCACGGGCGAAACGCTACCCAGATTTAATCCAAATCGCCCAATCATTGATCCGACGGCAAGCGGTATTCTTCCACTCCCTGCCCTGATCCTAACCGTTCCCTAGCCGATCGACGGCAAAAACTTCATCCCTTCCGACAGGACTTCACGCTGACGCGCGGTGGACCACGCCCTGCCCCGCGGCGGAGGTCATCACCGGCGGCCCAGTGCAGAGCCCCCCTGGCAAGACTTTAGCAGCCATGAACACACGCACCCATTTCCACTGGTATGGCCCAACGCGGCGAGACGATTCGAGCGAGGCAAACACGATAGGGTGGAACATACCAGGAATTGGTGTCTTCCCTGCCTACGGCGAGCGCGGACCGCGGCGCACCCTCATCTTCCCTGCGACACAAAGCATGGGGGCGGTGGACGCGGCACTCATACGGTGAGGTCGAGGAGTCTCCCCGAGGCATCGAGAAAAATCCCCGGGTACGGCGTCGAGGATGAGGAGTGATGGGCACGGCCCTACAATGGCGGCTGCACACACACGGGACGCCGCAGCCCCATCGTCGACAAGAAACGTCGGCTGGGGTACATACGTGTGGTGGCATCCCGCGATGTGCCCTGAACACCAGCAGGGGTCGACGAGTTGCCCATGGACGAGATCCACGGCGGCGCCCTCCAATTCCCCTCTTCTCTGTCTCTTCACGCGGCGGCTTCAGTTCCTACTACCCGGCCATGAGAAGATAGCCAACATCAATTGGATGGTCAAGGGTGTTCGCGGGGGTTCCTATTTATACCATGATTGTGCCCAGAGTCCGAGCGAGGGACGATAGGCGAGGTCTCCGGTGAGCTGTTGTTGGCTTTGGTCTGTTACCGAGAAGCAAGGAGAAGATGACGAGGTGGACCCACGTCGCAGAGATCGTTATCAGATGCCGCGCGGAAGGGAGCTGGCTTTGGGGCCCCACCTGTCAGCTAGCGTGAAAGAAAAAGAAAAGGGGAGGGGGTGGGCTTGCGCAGATGAGAAGTAAATGGGCCGGCGTGAGGATTGGGCCCAACCCAGATTTGCTTTCTTTCTTTTTTTCTGCTTTCTATTCTCCAAATTCATTTGAAATTACCATTTCGAATTTGAATTCTTCAAATTTATTTAAAATGCACAATACACAATCCAGCATGGATGCAAAATTTAAGTTTTATTCTTTATTATTTATTTCTTTACTTACATAAACAAGTGCTCATAATTATAAAGAGTAAGAGAATGATTCTCACATCCAAATAGTTAAAAATCCAATCATATCATATTTAAAAATCTAAGGTTTTCTATTCATGTGAAACATGGCTTTAATTGTTATTATTATATTTTTTTAAAAAATATGAACTTCAACCAAAGAGTTGTTTTTTTTTCTAAAGGGAATATTGTTTCTAATCTATTATTAGATAACAGGTTTGTCTAAAACATAGGAGAATTCCCCATATTCTTAAAGTTAGTATTTTAGGTATTACAAATTCTACCCCCCTTAACAGAAATCTCGCCCCCGAGATTAGATAAAAAAAATATAGAGATATTGCAATGTAAATTAGCTTTTAGTTTCTCATTAGTTCAAAATTAAGAGTCCATTTTTTTATAATAATCCATAATGGGTGATCAGGAGAGTATAGATATCTAACCACATATTATGTGGGGTAATGAATGGATAGGTTGGAATAACCAGAATTATGGTAATGAATGACTCCATCCTGGACAGTGGATCATGATTCCTCTAGTGATCCAGCTTGCTCTTCGAAGACTTGAGTTGATGCTTATCCTTCTTTGACGTGGTTGGACTTCTTTGGTCTTTCTTCTTGGAGGTGCCATCCGAGTTAAGGACATATAGTTAGGATAGTCGGGGTACATGAGGTAGGTAGGTTTGAACAGAGTTGTATTTTGCTTTTGGAACAAATGGACTAGGTAGCCTGTGATGTAGGTTATATTGTGGTTTACAGACAAGTTGGTATATGACATTAATTTAGGTTAGGTTATGTTTGTTGAAGCAGTGTCTAACCCATATCACCATATTAACTAACCTGTTAATAGCTCACTTTTGATTGGATCATATTGGATTAGATGGTGATCTAGATTAGATTGGATATAACTAGATTAGACTAGTTAAGATCTACTTAATTTATTTTGGACTAGATCATGGTTGTTACACTAGTGTGGGATAAATATGCTAATTAGGGCAAGATGGATCCCTAGGGATAAGGTAGATTCTTTTGAGGTCAGTTAGATCTATTAGGATGAGATAAAATCTTTTCACGATATGATGAATCTATTAAGGTAAGAGAGTATCTTTTAAAACGAGATGGATCTATTAAAATAGGTACACTTTAATGGGGAATAATCTAATTTTTTTTATCTTATGAATTTTATTTATTTATATTTATGCCTATATGTACATGTAGATGTAATTGTGGACATTACTCCACAACTCATCACACTCAATCAAAGATCTAAATCAAACAAGTATCATAAGAACAAACATTCAAGTTCAAAGATATCTATATAAAAGAAAAATAATTTTGTTTTTGTTCCTAAGAGTAGGTCTCCTATTCCTAAAGGTCACTTTAACCACAGGATTTCAAAGTGTGAAATCCAAGTTTGTCTTTAGAAGGAAAAAGATAAGAGTAATCAGAGTAAAGCGGAAATAGATGAGAAAAGATTAAGAAAAGTTTAGAAAAGAATCAGAGTAAGGTAAGTAAAGAATGGTTGTCCAGTTCTATCTAGGTTTCGTCCTACAGTCAACATTCCTCTGATACCACTTCTGTCACACCCGGGTTTTGGGGCACCAAGACCCGGGCGCGAACATAATCACCAGGTGTGCTGGGACCAAGTCCCACACATATGATGAATCATGGCACAGGATCGAATGTCACAACTTTACTATATAATAGGAGTTCTATACAAAATAAATAATTACATTATAGGGAGACAACGGTCCAGCAACCCAAAGTTGACTGGGAGACGACGACCTAGATCTCTCACGATCAAATCGCAGCATCCTCCAAGCGCTTCATCCTGCAGTACCTGTTCTTGACCTGTGGGGGGGGGGGGTGTGAGACAGCAAGAGTGAGCTCACATACGTTCATCGCTCAACAAGTTGTGGGGAATAATGTGTATGAACTCGCCAAAGGTGGGAGCTCATGTGAAGTGTAAGGCTTACCAAAGAGGATGGTTGAAGCTGAGCATTGCTTTTAAAGTTGGTCAAAATTTTATTAGCAATTACTAAGTATAAATAAATACCAAGCCAATTAAATAGTAGAACAGAAGTAACAACATCACCTACGATGCAATGCATATGACAAATTGAATTTAAGTTCCATAGATTAATCATGTGAGGGTCCGAGCTGCTCATGACCGTGAGCACGGCTAGTATACCAGTTTTACACTCTGCAGAGGTTGCGCATCTTTACCCACAAGTCATGTTACCCATCTGCCAAGGGATCGCGACTTCCCATACACCTCTACCGAGGAGGCGAGGCAGGGTAACACTACGAGGCCTTTACAAAGTTCCACTAGCTTCAGAAAACCCGCTACAGTTTATAGGAAGCTCCAATGCAGGAATCCCTTGCAGGACCGCCATCGCAGCAAAATCCTCCCGACGGCCTCCCTACACTGACCACTCCCCTACTGCCCTTGCCCCTTTCGGGTAAGGTAGTCTTCCACTAGCTTTCCTAATTAATCGGCCAAGGGCGTCCCATTAAACCCTTGTGGTAGCACTGTTTTCCCGGGTGGTCGCTCCATGTTCCAATTAACATAATGATCTTATCATGAACAGTAATAATAAACAGATAATAATAGTGTAATCATGAATAATGTATCTTCATACCCAAAACCACATAAAGCACTAGCAAGTACTACCCAAAAAGTTCAGTGGTAAACAAGGTATAAAGATAGACAAACTAGGGTAACCTATTGGGTCCCATCAAAATTAACCTATGCAGATCATTATGATTAATTAGAACATGAGTGGGTAAAAAGAAGTGATCAAGGCCACAACTTGCCTGAGACTCGAGATTCCAGGTACCAGGATGATCTTCAGATGACACGTGTCCTCACTTATAAACGTAGCAATATAGACAAACATGGTATAGGCAAAAATTAACATCACACCAAACATAAGTACAAAATGAATAATAACAACCTACGCGAAACTACGAGACGAACGCAACTTGAACGGATCAAATCGGAGTTAAAACAGAGGAGTTATGAATTTCCGAAGATTTTATGTGTTTTATACCAGATTAAATAGGATATAAATTTTAATGTGACTTTCATGTGAAAACAGTGGTACTATATGATAAACCATAATATTACAAAATTATAGGAACTGGAATGGACTAAAAAGGTGTTAGTATGAATTTTCTATGAATAAAATGAGTTTCTAGAATTATTTATATACTAAAAATCATTTCATATAATTATTTATTTATTTTCTCTGCTCCCTGGACTGCGCACACTAATTCTGAGAAGTTCAGGGGCAACAGAGCAAGAATCCTTAAGACTCATTATCCTGTCGCAAGGGACGGCGGGTTTATTTCCCCATTTCCCAGGGTCTCTTTTACAAATTGTGCGCCGCGAAGGGGTATCGTGTGCTATCAGCCGTTGGATTAGATCGGAACGACCGGGATTAAAGCAATTCTATCCGAATCGGTACGCAATCGCAACCGTCCGATTCCCCGCGAATGCACCAGATTTTAAATACCAAAAATCCACCCCGAGCCATCCGATCGACATCAAACGGTCACGGGCGAAACGCTACCCAGATTTAATCCAAATCGCCCAATCGTTGATCCGACGGCAAGCGGTATTTTTCCACTCCCTGCCCTGATCCTAATCGTTCCCTAGCCGATCGACGGCAAAAACTTCATCCCTTCCGACAGGACTTCACGCCGACGCGCGGTGGACCACGCCCTGCCCCGCGGCGGAGGTCATCACCGGCGGCCCAGTGCAGAGCCCCCCTGGCAAGACTCTAGCAGCCATGAACACACGCACCCATTTCCACTGGTATGGCCCAACGCGGCGAGACGATTCGAGCGAGGCAAACACGATAGGGTGGAACATACCAGGAATTGGTGTCTTCCCTGCCTACGGCGAGCGCGGACCGCGGCGCACCCTCATCTTCCCTGCGACATAAAGCATGGGGGCGGTGGACGCGGCACTCATACGGTGAGGTCGAGGAGTCTCCCCGAGGCATCGAGAAAAATCCCCGGGTACGGCGTCGAGGATGAGGAGTGATGGGCACGGCCCTACAATGGCGGCTGCACACACACGGGACGTCGCAGCCCCATCGTCGACAAGAAACGTCGGCCGGGGTACATACGTGTTGTGGCATCCCGCGATGTGCCCTGAACACCGGCAGGGGTCGACGAGTTGCCCATGGACGAGATCCACGGCGGCGCCCTCCAATTCCCCTCTTCTCTGTCTCTTCACGCGGCGGCTTCAGTTCCTACTACCCGGCCATGAGAAGATAGCCAACATCAATTGGATGGTCAAGGGTGTTCGCGGGGGTTCCTATTTATACCATGATTGTGCCCAGAGTCCGAGCGAGGGACGATAGGCGAGGTCTCCGGTGAGCTGTTGTTGGCTTTGGTCTGTTACCGAGAAGCAAGAAGAAGATGACGAGGTGGACCCACGTCGCAGAGATCGTTATCAGATGCCGCGCGGAAGGGAGCTGGCTTTGGGGCCCCTCCTGTCAGCTAGCGTGAAAGAAAAAGAAAAGGGGAGGGGGTGGGCTTGCGCAGATGAGAAGTAAATGGGCCGGCGTGAGGATTGGGCCCAACCCAGATTTGCTTTCTTTCTTTTTTTTCTGCTTTCTATTCTCCAAATTCATTTGAAATTACCATTTCGAATTTGAATTCTTCAAATTTATTTAAAATGCACAATACACAATCCAGCATGGATGCAAAATTTAAGTTTTATTCTTTATTATTTATTTCTTTACTTACATAAACAAGTGCTCATAATTATAAAGGGTAAGAGAATGATTCTCACATCCAAATAGTTAAAAATCCAATCATATCATATTTAAAAATCTAAGGTTTTCTATTCATGTGAAACATGGCTTTAATTGTTATTATTATATTTTTTTAAAAATATGAACTTCAACCAAAGAGTTGTTTTTTTTTCTAAAGGGAATCTTGTTTCTAATCTATTGTTAGATAACAGGTTTGTCTAAAACATAGGAGAATTCCCCATATTCTTAAAGTTAGTATTTTAGGTATTACACTTTCGGGTACGGGACCAGGCTAAGCGGCCACACAGGCTCCGGACCACCCCATGGAACGGGTTCCCGTTCTTTAGAACTGGCCCCTAGGCTGTCGGGCCCTTCTGCTTTCGCAGAGAGGTCCTAAACTGCAAGCCTGGCTGTTCAATTCGGATGTCCTCATGTCTGATGAAATGGGAACTGTTTGGGTGGGTTAGATAAAATAACATCCGAAAAACTGCATGGTGAGACCATGGAGCAGTAGGATAAAACTATCATAGAGGCACATCTGAGGGGGTAAATTGTTTCTTTATAACCTATCATGCATGGGTGTAGACCAACAGGTCGGGCTTATGAGGGTGGACCTCACCGGGTTGGTGTACACGTATGCGTTACCTAGTTACAAAAGGGAGAAAAATTCGACCCCTCAGACTTGCTCCTATGGATAGAACTTATAGAGATGCTCCAATGGTTAGGAAGAGGTACTCCTTCAGTCGTAGCAAGATAGTCACCCCCGGGTCGGCGTATTCTCGCCACCTTGAAGGGTCCCTCCTAGCTGGAGGAGAGTTGCGGAGCCCTTCTTGGTTTGGTACTTGCCGTAGGACTAGGTTTCGACCTTGGGTTCCCATCTGCGTTTGATGACGGAGTCCTTGTCCTCGTGCTGTAGCCATTTCAGCATGGACTTATCATAAGCCTGGACCCGTGGGGAGTCCAGAAGGGTTTCCGGGGGAAGGTAGGCTTCAGCCCCGTAGACCAGGGAGTACGGGGTCCTTCCGAGGGTCCATCTAGTTGTCGCCACTAGAGTAGGAGTCTCCAGCGAAGACATCCTTCAGGTCCCCCTCGGGTGACTGATACCCGAGGTCCCGTTCAGTCGCGGCCACCTCACCGTCGTCGACCTTTCCTTGCCAGGTCGGCAACGAGGTGGGGAGCCGTCCTTGAAGATTGCTCGCGCCGCTCGCTGACGCGTTTCGCGAGGTCAATGATCTCACGACACTCCGCGGCGTTGTGGCGACCGTTGGGGTGCATAGGGCATGAGCTGCTATTACCCCTCTGCGGCCGTGGGTGTTTGTTGCGGTCGCCCCGGCACCCGGTCACGGCTGCAACGACTAGAGCGATGGACCGTGACTTCTGATGGTCGCGGTCCTTCTTCTTTTTCTTCTTACTGTCCCGGGGGACAGCACCCGAGCCACCCGACTGGGCAGCCCCGGTTTGTGGGGCCGAGTGCCATGCACGGCCCTCGGTGGCTCTGGCGCATTTGTCTGCCAGAGCAAAGAGTGTGGGACAGTCTCCACGTAATATGTGGCCAACTTCTCCAACATTTTCTCATCACGTACTCCCTGGCGGAAGGCTGTGATGATGGAAGCATCAGAAATGCGAGGTATAGTACCTCGCACCTTGGTGAAGTAGGAGATGAACGTTCGGAGAGCCTCCCGGGCTCCTACCTCACTGCGTGGAGGTGGGCCTCCACACCGTGTTGCTAGTAAGCGCTGGCAAAGTTCGCAACGAACCGTGCGCAGAGCTCTTCCTAGGAGTAGATTGACCCTAGGGCGAGGTTCATGAGCCAAGTCCGGGCAGACCCAGACAAGGCGACATGAAAATATGTCACCATCACAGTGGTGTTTCCACCTGCTGCCATGATAGCGATGACGTAGACCTGTAGGAATTCCGACGGGTTTGATGTACCGGTGCGGCCTGAACTTGGATGGCCATGACGCACGCGGAGATGATCCGCAAGAGCGGCGTGGCCCACGCCGGCCAAGGGGACACCCGCTTGGGATCGGGTGCCCATTGGGGCCTATGGTGCTACCGCAGTGAATTCTTGATCGAGGTTGCGACCCTCGATGTTTTGCCGGCGCTCGCGTGCCCTCTCTAAAGAGATTCGAGCGTCCTCTCCTGCACGCCTGCGGTTGAGTCCTGCCCGGAGGTCGTTGGTCTGTGCACCCCTCACTAAGGGTGAGCGCACAGACGCTGACGCTTCATGTTGGCGCCGGGATGACTGTGGCCTCGACCTAGTCGAGGTGGAATGCGCCATGCCGAATAGTCGGTCGACGTCGTCCCACCACTGCTTCATGGCCCCCGGTGAGGCCTTGGAGCTTGGAGGGTGACGCAGCAACTCCGTGGCTGCTGACAATGCTCTCGGAGCCGTCCTCAATGGAGTTCGGGATGTCTGCGCAGTTGTATGCTGCCATGCAGCATGCACAGCAGCAGTGCCTAGCACTGGGTAGTTGGGAACCTGTGGCGTGGAAGAAACAACTTCTTCCTCCACCAGGAAATCTGTTGAAGTCTCGGCGCGGTGCTCAACGATTTGCACCATCATGCTGAGCGAGAAAACAAGCAAAAACCTAATGCCAAGCCCCCTATCTGGCGCGCCAAATGTCGGAGAGGGAATTCTCCGGCCGGGTGGCGGAGTGCACCCACCCTAGATCCTAAGATGAGGAAGGGGCTTAAGCGTTTTGCCTGTCTTGCTAAGCGATGACCGATCACAAGAACACGCGAGGATTTAGAGTGGTTCGGGCCGCTGGAGCGTAATACCCTACTCCACTGTGTGTTGGATTCCTGTGGAAGCTCGAGAGCTGAGAGTTTAAGTCTCTTTGTGTGTGAGTGTCGGAGTGTGTCCACCTCCATTTGTAACGTTGCATGCCTCCCCTTTTGTAACTAAGGGGGGCACGTACAAGGGTACTGAGCCCCGACATGAGGGCCCAGGAACATAACAGATGTAGTACTTGGAGCTACTAATGTTCACTGCTGGAGCAATCTTCTTGCGTCTGACAACCGAGATCTGCGTAGTATCGGCGTGCAAGGGAAGCTTCTCGTATAAGTGATGATGGACATAGTGCACCCCGCAGCACGGGCGCACTGTTTGACAATGGACTGGATAGGCACGCTGTCTACAGGATGGCCCTGGCGCTGCCTACCAGCGGAGTGGACAGGACGTATTAAATGCTGAGGGGGCACATCGCTTGTCAGCAGGGTGGACAGGCAGTGGGTCCCTTCCACAATAAATGTAGAGACCGCACAGCCCAGAGGCCTTATGTCAGGCTCCGCCCGTTGGCTTACGTCACGGGAAACAAGCCATGTGGCAGCATCGGGTCTCCGCCTGAGCGGGGAGCGCAAGTGCAAAGGATAAAGCTTGGTCACGTGTCAGTACTGGACCCTTGCTTTGGCCAGGGTATCCCCTGTCCCGGGACCTCGTTATGGGTGGTCCGAACCTTACTCGGAGGGATCCGGACCCCATCCAAGGGAACCGACACAGTACTTGGGAGTCCCGGACCGTATTCGGGGGTCCGGTTTGTGCGTACAGGGGTCCGGCGCTTCCTCGTGGAGGTCCGATCCAACTGATTGCATCCTGGGATATATCATCTTTTCTGGTCATGTGGCGCCCCTTGAGCCGTCCACGTGGTGGGGTCGGGTGCTGTTCATCGCGCGGCTAGAGATTGCCGCACGGGCACCGTGTCTTCATACTGTAGTAAGGGGTACCCCTGACTCAGGGTACCGACATAATATTTTTGGATAGTTGGCATCCCATATATTCATTGTCAAATATTTCTCGACACTTGGCGCGTCAGCTAGGATATATCATGTTGATCATAGTAGACCTAATGGCAGCCATGGGCTTTACACAAGATGAGATTTTCTTTGGCACCTTCAGATTCGTCATCGGTGATCTTTTGAATCTCAGGCTTGCCCCAAAAACCACAACGACTTCACCATCCTTCATCCAAGATTCCATAGGTCCAATATGCACTTCAACTTGGTTTATACCTCAACACCAATTCAGTTTTGGTCCAAGCTTCAACTTGGATCCTGGCACCGACTTAGACTCGTACTCCCACTACTCGGGAGATTGGTTTGTTTTCATGGCTAACTCTAGCATCAGGACAGTCAGTCCTTTGACCACAACAGCGACAGTGGCAACTAGATGACAAAAGGATGAAGGAACAAAGAAGAGCTACACCGATGTGGCTAAGATGTTAAAGACCAAATCCAAATGGCTGACTTCCAAAGCTAATAGGTCTACACCACGTCGATATAGAACATCATGACAACAAAGCTCCTACTAGATAGAATCTCAACTACTTCCCTAGGACAATGCATAGGCTCATGATGAAATGTAGAAGAATCATAACATGATGGCATATGTGATGGTGTGCTTGGATGCCCCTAGGGCTCTAGCTACAACTCGGGATGTAGCCATGTCATTTGATGTTCCAACATAGAACGAGCTAGGAGAGCTAGGTTCATCGGATAGTGTATGAGAATGATTCCTAGTGTTTTGCATTGAGCGATTGCATCTAGTAGCTCTAGGTGGTCGAGTTGTAAATCGGTGGGGCTTGTTACTTTTGAAGATTGCCACCTCCTAGATGGCTTAAAAGTTGTGCTTAGTGGAAGCTGGCATGAAGTTTTCCATGGCTCTATAAAAGTCACTATGGGGGTACCAAGCTGACCCCACATGATACACAAAGAGCAACACGAGTAGAGCAAGGTGTGAAGAGCACCAAGTGGTATGACTAGATCAAATGCTAGAGCTCGATTGTGATTCGTGGGTCACCACTAGCATGAGAATCGATGACAACCTTGGACTTGCCTTGATAAGAAGTAAGTGGTTGGTAAACCACCAAACCTTGGAAGAAAAATCATCATGTCAACATATGTGTTCCTATTGGTTTGCAACTCCCTAAAACTAGCTTGTTCGTACTTGTTCATATTTGACCTAGTGTCTGGTAATGTTCTTACAACTACCTTGTGTAGTAAAGTAGTTGCTATTTTAGGCAATAAGCTTGTGTAGCTTAGTAGCTTTACTTGTGTAATTAATTTGTTTAATTCTTTAATTTAACTTGTGTAGCTTTGCTAGTTGAATAGTGCTAGTATGCTTATGCTTTATACGCTTTGCTCACTAGTATGTGTAAGAGCTCCCTACTTGATTGAGTACTATTTGCATGGGCATATGTGACCTTGCCAACCAAAATTGTGTAGGTGACTCTACTTATCCCAACACCTTAGTTGTTTCTATAAGATCTTTATGATGTTACAGTAATAAATAGAGGGTGTAGTATTTATTAAACCAATAGGTTTAATTCCACATTTATTTTTTATAATTTACTGCACTTAAATCTTAGAAAGAACTATTCACCCCCTCTAGTGTACCATCTCGACTCTTAATTCCTAGCATGATGCTTATAACTAGATGGTGTAAGGTGGCCCAGGGCTCTTACACCTAACGATGAGTATCCAGCAAAATAAATCCTTCACAGAGAGGCCAAAAGGGTCAAACTCGATGGAACAAAACTTATTAGTGGTAAACTAGTGAATAGAGATAAGACTCTTAATAATATTGAGTGCCACAAAAATATTTTTAAGATAAATTTTATGATGCAGTGCTTTATAACTAGTACCAATGACATGAAGAGTAGAACCATTGCCAACAATGTTAGATGAAGGAGAGTTATGAAAAGAGGAACTGAGGGATTTCAAGTTTTACTACCATTGGGGGCTATATGGTTACCAGAACCGGAATCGACCACCCAAATAGAGGTTGACACTAGATGACTGAGGGACATGGTGCTAAAAACACTAGCCATGGTGTGGGGGTCCCACAGGCACCACGCTGGAGGACTATTGTTGGTGTGGCACAAAGGACGTAGCTTGTGGAGGTGCCGATAGGGTGGGCACGGGCACCATAAGTGGGTGAAGTTTTACCAACAGAGTGGGACATCGACCAATATGGTAGGCATCTGCTGCTAACCATTAGAGGAGCCTAGTAATGTGACCATCCACATGTGGATGATGTCAGACCATGAATCATAGATGGAGGGCCACACAATGGAGGCCTACAGGTAGTGAAAGTCGCCTAGAGGGGGTGAATAGGCGAAACCTGAAATTTATAAACTTAAACACACACTAGAGGTCGGGGTTAGCGTTAGAATTAAATCCGAGGCGGAAGATTGTTTCTTCTTGTCACGAGTTGCTCAAATGATGCGGATGACGTTTGGGAGCAAACTCAAATTAATATTGACAAGGAAACTTTAGAGAGAGGAAAGGGGGGTAAAGAAATCAAGTGAGAATTAAAGCGAGTGAACACGGTGATTTGTTTTTGTCGGGGACCATAATTAAGGGTACCCTCAAGGCTCCTAAATCTCAGCTGGTAACCCCCATCAGCACAAAGCTGCAAAGGCCTGATGGGTGCGATTAAGTCAAGGATCGGTCCATTCAAGGGACGCGATCACGCCTCGCCCGAGCCAAGCCTCGGGCAAGGGCAGCCGACCCCGGAGGACCTACGTCTCGCCCGAGGCCCCCCTCCAGCAACGGACATACCTTCGGCTCGCCCGAGGCCCAGTCTTCACCAAGAAGCAACCTTGGCCAAATCGCCACACCGACCGACCAAATCGCAGGGGCATTTAATGCAAAGGTGGCCTGACACCTTTATCCTGACGCACGCCCTCCAGTCGACAGAGCTGAAGTGACCGCAGTCACTTCGCCGCTCCACTGACCGGTCTGACAAGAGGACAGCGCCGCCTGCGCCGCTCCGACTGCTGAGCCACTCGACAGAGTGAGGCTGACAGCAGCCAAGTCCGGTCTCAGGCATCATAGGAAACTCCGCTCCGCCCGACCCCAGGGCTCGGACTCGGGCTCAGCCCCGGAAGACGGCAAACTCCGCTCCACCCGACCCCAGGGCTCGGACTCGGGCTTAGCCCCGGAAGATGGCGAACTCCGCTCCGCCCGACCCCAGGGCTCAGACTCGGGCTCAGCCCTGGAAGACGGCGAACTCCGCTCCGCCCGACCCTAGGGCTCGGACTCGGGCTCAGCCCCGGAAGACGACGAACTCCGCCTCGCCCGACCCCAGGGCTCGGACTCAGGCTCAGCCCCGAAGGACGATGAACTCCGCCTCGCCCGACCCCAAGGCTCGGACTCAGGCTCAGCCCCGAAGGACGACGAACTCCGCCTCGCCCGACCCCAGGGCTCGGACTCAGGCTCAGCCCCGAAGGACGACGAACTCCGCTTCGCCCGACCCCAGGGCTCGGACTCAACCCTGGCCTGGGCCGATGGTCTCCGCCTCGTCCGACCCGGGGGCTCGGGTTCGACCTCGACCTCGGAAGACAGACTCGACTTCGACCTCGGAGGAGCCTCCACCTCGCCCAACCTAGGGCACGGACCAGCCACGTCAACAGGAAGCGCCATCATTACCCTACCCCGAGCTGACTCAGGCTACGGGGAACAAGACCGACGTCCCATCTGGCTCGCTCCACCATACGAGTAATGATCGCGCCCCGCATGCCCTGTGACGACGGCGGCTCTCAGCCCCCTTACGGAAGCAAGAGGACGTCAGCAAGGACTCGACAGCCCCGACAGCCGTCCTTCCGCCAGGCTCCAGCGCTCCTCCGACGGCCACGACACCACGCGAACTGGGTGCCAAGACCTCTCCGGCTGCCACGATGGCATGTACTTAGGGCGCTAGCTCTCCACCGCTAGACACGTTAGCACATTGCTACACTCCCCATTGTACACCTGGATCCTCTCCTTACACCTATAAATGGGAGGACCAGGGCCCTCTTACAGAAGGTTGGCCGCGCGGGGAAGGACGGGACGGCGCTCGCGCAAGGCCGCTCGCTCCCTCCCGCGTGGATGCTTGTAACCCCCTACTGCAAGCGCACCCGACCTGGGCGTGGGGCTAACGCAAAGGCCGCGGGTTCCACTCTCCCACGCCTGTCTCCCTCCGGCCGCTGTCTTCCCCCCTTCGCGTTCCGCCTCACGTCGACCCATCTGGGCTGGGGCACGCGGCGACAATTCACTCGTCGGTCCAGGGACCCCCCGGGTTTCGAAACACTGACAGTTGGCGCGCCAGGTAGGGGCCTGCTGCATGTTGACGAACAGCTTCCCATCAAGCTCCAGATGGGCAGTCTCCAGCAACCTCTCCAACCCGGGATAGTGCTCCGTTTCGGGAGTCTTGAGTTCATGTCCCTCGATGGCAGCTACGACATGATACTCCTTCCCCCACCGCGCGACAGCGACAATGGCGGTCGACAACCCGCCCGCCGGTAGGGAAATCGACGACGCCTTCCCCACGTGGTGGAAGGACGACATTCGGGCTTGTCCCGTCCCCTCCCCCGCCGACGGAGGAGGAGGCGGGGCAACCAAGGCCAAGCAGGAGGCGACATCTCATTGGCTGTCGAGCGAGTCGACGGCACCGGCGCCCCAACGGGGAGCGCGTCGGGCATCGACCTCGCGTCTGAGACGAAGACGAGCGCCATCTCCCGGCAACACGCCAATCTCAAGCAAACGGACGACGCCAGCACGCTCGCGAAGGACTTGCTGGGCGTCACCCTCGTACCTGAGACGACAGTGCAGTCCATCCCTGACGTGGCTTCGTCACCGCCCGTCGACCGAAAGGTACCGATCGATTCCCGTCTCGCGTCTTTTGGATTCGGCCTCGACCCGCCAAGCGACTCCGCTTCGGTGGACACTCTCATAGAGGCGAGTCCAAACCCTCTGGGGTATCGTGTGCAGTCACCCTGGGACCAGATGACGGCCGTCTCGTCCTACGGGCCCTTGGGTCCGAGGAAGATGGCGAGCCCGACCTCTGTTGGGATTTCTCCAGACTTGGTAACCCCAGTGCCATGCGGGACTTCATGACCGCATGCGACTACTGCCTTTCCGACTGTTCCGACGGTAGCCGCAGCCTCGACGACGAGGACTGTGGCCCAAGTCGTGAATGTTTCCACGTCGATCTAGGGGGTCCCGGCGAAGGCAACCATCTTGGTATGCCGGAGAACGGTGATCCCCCTAGGCCCGGGCCTCGCGTTGACATCCTTCGGGAGCTACCTGTGGTCCCCGTCCCGGCGGGGGGTCCTGACCCATAGCTCGAGCAAATCCACGAGAGGCAGGCCAGGCTCGACGAGGGAGCAGGAACGCTTGTGCCGATCCACCGGGACATCGGGCAGGAATGGGTGGGCCAACCTCCGGCCGGAGAAGCGCGTCATCTCCCCCAGGGCATCCAGCACCGCATCGCCGACGACGTCAGGGTAAGGCCGCCACCGGATTCCAGTGGAGTCGGCTAGAACCTGGCTGCAGCGGCGATACTTCTCCGCGCGATGCCGGAGCCATCAACCACCAAGGGGCGGCGTATCCAGGGAGAGCTCAAGAACCTCCTGGAGGACGCCGCGGTCCGACGGGCCGAAAGCTCCGCCTCCCGAAGGCAGGGGTACCCCTCGAAACATCGCGCCGTGACTTCCCGATTCATGCGGGAAGCCTCGGTCCATACCGGGCGCCCGCGCAACACAGCGCCTGCGGCCCCGGGTCGCCTCGGCAACGAGCACCATCATCACAGCCGTCGGGCCCACCTCGATGACAGGGTGCGCCGAGGCTACCACCCCAGGCGTGGGGGACGCTACGACAGCGGGGAGGATCGGAGTCCTTCACCCGAACCACCCGGTCCGCCGGCTTTCAGCCGCGCCATACGACGGGCGCCGTTCCTGACCCGGTTCCGAACCCCGACTACTATCACGAAGTACTCGGGGAGACGAGTTTGGAACTGTGGCTCGCGGACTATCGGCTGGCCTGCCAACTGGGCGGAACGGACGATGATAATCTCATCATCTGCAACCTTCCCCTGTTTCTCTCCGACACCGCTCGAGCCTGGCTGGAGCACCTGCCCCAGGGGCAGATCTCCAACTGGGACGATTTGGTCCAAGCCTTCGCCGGCAATTTCCAGGGCACATACGTGCGCCCTGGGAACTCCTGGGATCTCCGAAGCTGCCGCCAGCAGCCGGGAGAGTCTCTCCGGGACTACATCCGGCGATTCTCGAAGTAGCGCACCGAGCTGCCCAACATCACCGATTCGGATGTCATCGGCGCGTTCCTCGCCGACACCACCTGCCGCGACCTGGTGAGCAAGCTGGGTCACAAGACCCCCACCAGGGCGATCGAGCTGATGGACATCGCCACCAAGTTCGCCTCTGGCTAGGAGGCGGTTGAGGCCATCTTCCGGAAGGACAAGCAGCCCCAGGGCCGCCCACCGGAAGATGCTCCTGAGGCGTCAACTCAGCGCGGCACCAAGAAGAAGGGCAAGAAGAAGTCGCAAGCGAAACGCGACGCCGCCGACGCGGACCTTGTCGCCGCCGTCGACGCGGACCTTGTCGCCGCCGCCGAGTACAAGAACCCTCGGAAACCTCCGGGAGGTGCCAACCTCTTCGACAAGATGCTCAAGGAGCCGTGTCCCTATCATCAGGGGCCCGTCAAGCACACCCTTGAGGAGTGTGCCATGCTTCGACGACACTTCTACAAGGCCGGGCCACCCGCAGAGGGTGGTAAGGCTCTCGACGACGCAAGGAAGGAAGATCACAAGGCAGGAGAGTTCCCCAAGGTCCGCGACTACTTCATGATCTACGATGGGCAAGTGGCGAACGCCTCGGCTCAGCACCGCAAGCAAGAGCGTCGGGAGGTCTGCTCGGTAAAGGTGGCAGCGCCAGTCTACCTAGACTGGTCCAACAAGCCCATCACCTTCGACCAGGCCGACCATCCAGACCACGTGCCGAGCCCGGGGAGATACCCACTCGTTGTCGACCCCATCATCGGCAACGTCAGGCTCACCAAGGTCCTCATGGACGGAGGCAGCAGCCTCAACATCATCTACGCCGAGACCCTCGGGCTCCTGCGGATCGATCTGTCCTCGGTCCGGACGGGTGCTGCGCCTTTCCATGGGATCATCCCCGGGAAGCGCGTCCAACCCATCGGACAACTCGATCTACCCGTCTGCTTCGGGACGCCCTCCAACTTTCGAAGGGAGACCCTCACGTTCGAAGTGGTCGGGTTTCGAGGAACCTACCACACAGTGTTGGGGAGGCCATGCTACGCCAAGTTCATGGTCGTCCCCAACTACACCTACCTCAAGCTCAAGATGCCGGGCCCCAACGGGGTCATCACCGTTGGACCCACGTACCGACATGCGTACGAATGCGACGTGGAGTGCGTGGAGTACGCCGAGGCCCTCGCCAAGTCCGAGACCCTCATCGCCGACCTAGAGAGCCTCTCTAGGGAGGCGCCCGACGTGAAGCGCCATGCCGGCAACTTCAAGCCAGCGGAGATGGTCAAGTCCGTCCCTCTCAACCCCTGCAACGACGCCTCCAAGCAGATCCGGATCGGCTCCGAGCTCGACCCCAAATAGGAAGCAGTGCTCGTCGACTTTCTCCGCGCAAACGCCAACGTTTTCGCGTGGAGTCCCTCGGACATGCCCGGGATACCGAGGGAAGTCGCCGAGCACTCGCTGGATATCCGAGCTGGAGCCCGACCCGTGAAGCAGCCTCTGCGCCGATTCGACGAAGAAAAGCGCAGAGCCATAGGCGAGGAGATTCACAAGCTAATGGCAGCAGGGTTCATCAAAGAGGTATTCCATCCCGAATGGCTTGCCAACCCTGTGCTTGTGAGAAAGAAAGGGGGGAAATGGCGGATGTGTGTAGACTACACTGGTCTAAACAAAGCATGTCCGAAAGTTCCCTACCCTCTGCCTCGCATCGACCAAATCATGGATTCCACTGCTGGGTGCGAAACCTGTCTTTCCTCAATGCCTACTCAGGGTATCACCAGATCAGGATGAAAGAGTCCGACCAGCTCGCGACTTCTTTCATCACACCTTTCGGCATGTACTGCTATATTACCATGCCGTTCAGCTTGAGGAATGCGGGTGCAACGTACCAGCGATGCATGAACCATGTGTTCGGCGAACACATCGGCCGAACGGTCGAGGCCTACATCGATGACATCGTAGTCAAGACGAGGAAGGCCTTCGACCTCCTTTCCGACCTTGAAGTGACATTCCGATGTCTCAAGGCGAAAGGCGTGAAGCTCAATCCTGAAAAGTGTGTCTTTGGGGTCCCCCGAGGCATGCTCTTGGGGTTCATCGTCTCCGAGCGGGGCATCGAGGCCAACCCGGAGAAGATCGCTGCCATCACCAGCGTGGGGCCCATCAAGGACTTGAAAGGCGTACAGAGGGTCATGGGATGCCTCGCGGCTCTGAGCCGTTTCATCTCGCGCCTCGACGAAAGAGGCCTGCCTCTGTACCGCCTCTTAAGGAAGGCCGAGTGCTTCGCTTGGACTCCTGAAGCCGAGGAAGCCCTCGGGAACCTGAAGGCGCTCCTCACGAATGCGCCCATCTTGGTGCCCCCCGCTGCCGGAGAAGCCCTCTTGATCTACGTCGCCGCGACCACTCAGGTGGTTAGCGCCGCGATTGTGGTCGAGAGACGGGAAGAGGGGCATGCGTTGCCCGTCCAGAGGCCAGTCTACTTCATCAGTGAGGTACTGTCCGAAACCAAGATCCGCTACCCACAAATTCAGAAGCTGTTGTACGCAGTGATCCTGACGCGGCGGAAGTTGCGACACTACTTCGAGTCCCATCCGGTGACTGTGGTGTCATCCTTCCCCCTGGGGGACATCATCCAGTCCCGAGAGGCCTCGGGTAGAATTGCGAAGTGGGCGGTGGAGATCATGGGCGAGACGATCTCATTCGCCCCTCGGAAGGCCATCAAGTCCCAGGTCTTGGCGGACTTCGTGGCTGAATGGGTCGACACCCAGCTCCCAATAGCTCCGATCCAACCGGAGCTCTAGACCATGTTTTTCGACGGGTCGCTGATGAAGACGGGGGCCGGCGCGGGCCTGCTCTTCATCTCGCCCCTCGGGAAGCACCTGCGCTACGTACTACGCCTCCACTTCCCGGCGTCCAACAATGTGGCTGAGTACGAGGCTCTGGTAAACGGGTTGCGAATCGCCATCGAGCTAGGGGTCCGACGCCTCGACGCTCGTGGTGACTCACAGCTCGTCATCGATCAAGTCATGAAGAACTCCCACTGCCGCGACCCGAAGATGGAAGCTTACTGCGATGAGGTTCGGCGCCTGGAAGACAAGTTCTACGGGCTCGAGCTCAACCACATCGCCCGACGCTACAACGAGACTACAGACGAGCTGGCTAAAATAGCCTCGGGGCGAACAACGGTTCCCCCGGACGTATTCTCCCGAGACCTGCATCAACCCTCCGTCAAGACCGACGACACGCCCGAGGCACCCTCGGCTCAGTCCGAGGTACCCTCGGCACGGTCCGAGGTACCCTCGGCACAGTCCGAGGTACCCTCGGCCCCCGAGGGTGAGGCACTGCGCGTCAAGAGGGATCAGAGCGAGGTCACGCCTAATCAAAACTGGCAGGCCCCGTACCTGCAACACCTCCACCGAGGAGAGCTGCCCCTCGACCAAGCCGAGGCTCGGCGGTTGGCGCGGCGCGCTAAGTCTTTTGTTTTGTTGGGAGATGGGAAGGAGCTCTACCACCACAGCCCCTCTGGCATCCTCCAGCGATGCATTTCCATCGCCGAAGGTCAGGAGCTCTTACAAGAGATACACTCGGTGGCTTGCGGCCATCACGCAGCACCCCGAACCCTTGTTGGAAACGCCTTCCGACAAGGTTTCTACTGGCCGACGGCGGTGGCCAACGCCACTAGAATTGTCCGCACCTGCGAAGGGTGTCAGTTCTACGCGAGGCAGACCCACCTGCCCACTCAGGCTCTGCAGACCATACCCATCACCTGGTCGTTTGTTGTATGGGGTCTGGACCTCGTCGGCACCTTGTAGAAGGCACCCGGGGGCTACACGCACCTGCTGGTCGCCATCGACAAAATTCTGCAAATGGATCGAGGTCCGACCCCTAATCAGCATCAGGTCCGAACAGGCGGTGAAGTTCCCTCACCAACATCCCCGTTCACACACAAAGTCTGGTCGTCAAGGAAGGGTCAGCCTTGCCTCGGCAAAGCCCGACCCTCCCTCGGGGGCTAGAAGGGGGGAACCCCCTCTGCGTCAAAATTTTCAATCAAAAAGGCTTCCGCGTTCCCCCGGCTATGTCGGTAGCAGGACCCCAAGAAGCGAACACGGGTGCATGTAAGTGGCAAGGCTGACTGAGCCGAGGGACTCCTACACCCCTGGGTTACGGACACCTCACTCGTCACCTACCACGAAAAATGACTCCTACTTGGGCAAGCCACCCTGCTACTGACGAACGGGACCAGACACGCAAAACGAAAGAGAAAGAGCCACGACTTTATACTACGATGATAAAAGTGTTCGGGCCTCAGCGGCCGCAAAAGACACAAGTGCATTCAAAGGGAACTGCTCTGGCAGAGTTAGGCGTCGCCTGGAGAAGGAGCCGCACCTTCGGCGAAGTCCACCCCAGCTTCGGACGACGGCACAGGCGGGAGGATCTCTGCCTCGAAGGTGGTCGCCAGCACTGCGCTCGGGCCCGCGGCGGCTGCGTCGAGTCTCTGGACTTCAGCCAGGGCGGCTTCGTCTTCATCAGGGAGGCAATACCCCTCGCTGACCCGCTCCAGATCAATGACATAGTGAGAAGCAAGCACGGCGAAGGCCCGCCTGACACCGTGGTGTAGCGCCTCGCGGAGTCTGCCGCGCACGTGGTCGCCCAAGGCCTGCAGGCGACTTTGAGGGGAGCATCCTGAGGGGACGTCACCGAAGCTAAAGACCCGGCAGAAGTCCGAGATGGCCTCGGACATGGCCGCGTGATCAGCCTCCCTCTGCTCGACCGCCTGGGCAAGCGCCCTGGTGGACTCATCAAGGGCAGACTCGAGCTCTGCAAACAGCCGGAGCGCAAGGCCTCAAACACAAGTGGAGAAAACAAGCTGAAACGAAAGCCGAAAACAGCCAGGACATACCTCCGGCTCGGGCACGCTGCTCCGAGGCTGTGGCTTGGGCTACGGCTAGGTCTGCTGCAAGGGCTCCGGCCCGGCTTTTGGCCTCGGCAGCCCGGCCCCGAGATTGATCTCGCTCATCGACGACCTGGTCGAACTCCGACTGCCGACGCTGTACCTCTGCGCGTGCCGCTGCTGCCTCTGCTCTCAGATCGGCGCAGAGCAACCAAAGGTCCGCCACCTCGGCGCCCTGCTGGGAGAGGCGCGCGGAAGTCCCGGCGAGCGAGGTCCTCAGGGATCGCAGCGAGCCCCAGATGTCGACCTCGTGACGGATAAACGACGACTTGGCGGTGCTCAGATCCGTCAGATCCTGAGGGAAGGAAGCGGGGCGTTACAAAGGACGCCTTGATCACAAAAAAGGTATGCCTGAAATCATTACCTGGAGGATCTTGGGGACGTCCCTGCAGAAGACCTCCAAGGATGACCGGAGCGACCCCACCGTTGCTTCGGCACACTCGAAGAGCTCGTCCCAAGACTGCTCCTCCCGCTCATCGTCGAGAACGAAGAAGCGATCCGAAGCCTCACGGATCCGGAACTGGAGCAACGGGCGCCGCCCCTCGAAGCTCCGTCGCGCAGGGACAAGGCCGCCGCTCGGCGGGACGAGTCGCGGTTCCACGCCCCCCCTCCTCCGAGGCACCAAGCACCGATGCCTCGGCCATCTCAGCATCGACGCCGACAGGTCACTCCCCAATCGGGACGGCAGCGGCTTCGGCAGCATCTGACGCCAGCGCCGGCGACATGTCTGGTGGGCCCGAGGTCACGTCCGTGCCGGCAGCCTCCCCCAGCGCGACGGCCACCTCGACAGAAGAGCCGGCCTCGGGAACTCGCTCCACGGCGACTAGTGTCGCCTGAGCCCCACACTGTGGGGCGCCTTGCGAGAAGGTCAGCTGAATGGCGAGCTCCGGCGCGGCACCGGCTGCGGAAGCCGACGCCGTCTTAAGGGCTTTCTGGGGAGCCAGATCGGTCAGGCCATGGATTCGCTTGCTGAAGAGGAAAGGAAAGTCACGGTCGGGACGTACAAGCGAGGAGTCAGGACGAAGACGTTCTAAGGTACTTACCCGCTCCGAGCCATGATCAACCGCGCCTGAGGAGAGGTCTCCCGGATCTCGACCCCCGAAGATATCGCCGAGGTCCGCCTCGTTGCTAGCTTCGGTACCATCCCCGCCTTGGGCGCCTTGGACGCTCGGGACACGGACTGCCCAGGCGCTGCCACGGCGATCTGAGGGTCGCTCTCCTGCGCTGCCGGCATGGGCGACGGCTCTCGGGGACCAGGCGCCTCGGCCTGACCCCCCGGGGTCACCTCAACTTCCCCAGCCGAGGGGTCGAGTACCCCCTCGGTCTGCCCCCGCTCTTCGGGCCGGGACCTTGGCATCCCAACCCCGGGAACTGACGACGCCGGCCCGCTCGGGGGCTGGCTTGACGACTCCGGGCCTAGCCTCAAACCCGGGCTGAGGCCAAGGCGGGCAGCCATGTCGTCATCCTCGTCATCGTCTTCATCATCGTCGTCATCGTCATCAGGCGTTTCCAGCGACGGCTCCCTCGGGAGTCCATCCCTCTCCTACCGGCGACGAAGCTTTTCCAAGGCATGCCGGGCCCTCGTCCGCTCGCGGGCCCGAGCCTTCTTCGCATCCATTTTCTTCTTCTTCTCCTCCGCGGCAACCCGCCGCGCCGCCCGGTCCACCGCGTCCTCCGGGACTTGTGGCCGGGAAGGCTTGCGCCACCCTACCTCCTGGAGACCGGTGAAAAGTCTCGACCGTAAGGACCAATGGCGATCCGGCGCAAAAAAGAAAGAAGGAGCGGACACTCACCAGGGACACACACCCGCAGTCAGGGCGCATCAAGGGCTGGGAGAAGGCGCTGGCGTCCGGTTTTCCCAACGCGGCGGCCACCTGCCCGTAGAGAACGTCGATGGGAAGGGGATCCGAGGACATCCGCGAGCCCTCCAAGTAAGCCTCTGGTGTCATCTCCCAGAGCGGCAACCGCCGCTCCGCCAAAGGAAGCACCCTCCGGCGATGAATGGCGGCAATCACCCCCACAGCGGTGAACCCTCCTTTCCGCAACGCCTCCAGGGCCTTGAGAAGGGGCTCGAGATTTTTCTGCCTGTCGTGCGGGGTCCCGTAGCGCCAAGCATCAGCGGCGACGGTGACCACTCGCTGAGAAAATGACGGGAGCCTCCCGTCGTCATTCCGGAGATAGAACCACCGGCGCTGCCACCCTTTATTCGAGGATGCAAGGACAGCGGGAATATACTGCGACGCCCGCGACTGCCTCAGCTGGAGGATACAGCCGCCGGCCCGCACTGCCGCGCGGACCCTTCTCTCTCCCATCGGCGAAGCAAAAAGCTCCGCGGAGAAGAAATAAGTCCACAAGTCCCAGTGGGGGTCGATCCCCAAGTATCCTTCGCACACCGCTACGAAGATGGCGGCCTGCGAGATGGAGTTGGGGCTGAGGTTGTGCAACTCCACCCCGTAGTTATGCAGGATCGCCCGCATGAAGCGGCTTGCCGGCACGCCGAATCCCCGCTCATGGAAGGAGACGAAGCTCACGACGTACCCCGGCGGCGGGGACGGGGCGGCTCCGTTCGGGGGGGGAATCCCTTTATCAGAGAGAGGGCGAAGCAAACCCTCAGCAACGAGGTCCTCCAAGTCACCCGCCGTGACTGTGGAGAAAGGCCATGGGTCGCGCGGCAGAACAATGGTCACCCGGTCGGCCATCACCGAGCAGAAGGGGTGGCGGCGGAAAGGACTGGGCGAGCGGTTTCCTTTTCTCTAGCTAAATCTCTCAAGTTGCGAAAACCTAAGAAGAAGGCAAGAAGCAGAGCAAAGAACCATCACCAGGCCCACCCCCGGGTATATAAAGACCAAGGCAAGATCCGTTCAACGCGTCGCCCGAACCCGCCGCAGGATTCAAAGACTCAAAAGCGAAACGACCGTTCCTCGAACGGCCCGTGCACGCGCAACAGTCGCCTTGCGAACCACTCACCCCGTCGCGTTAACTTCGCGGTGGGACAGGCGGCGCCTCAGGCGGGAGAAGCAAGCGACGCTTCGCCTTCGCCATAATGACCGCGTCGAAAAAGGTACGCCACGTCATTCGATTTCGTATCCTTTTCCTTTTTCCACTTTCTCTCTCTTACAACAGGGACTGGGAAAGGGGGATGCCACGAAAAGGATCCTACTCCATGAAGGAAACAGGCCCTGAGCCTCCCTACTGATCATGGGTTCGAAGGCTGGCCCCTCGGAGGGGTTCAACGGCCGCCTTAGAGCGCTTGGGTTCTGCGCCCACTACTGGTCAGAGGTTCGATGGCCGGCCCCTCAGAAGGTTTCCACGGCCGCCTCAGGCCGCTCGGGCTCCACGCCCACTACTGATCAGGGGTTCGTAGGCTGGCCCTCGAAGGGTTCACATTCGCCTCAGACACAGAGCGAGGGATGACCTTGGTTACGTTCGATACATATCCAAGGCTCGGGCTACGCTCCCGAGGTACCCTAGGACATTTCCGAGACCAGCGGGAGCGATCTTGTAACGGAATCCCATCAGAGGGAGGCATCGAGCCCTCGGACCCCGTCAAAGGGGACCGGGTCCGGCAGATCACCCGCAGGTACTTTTGGAGCGCGCCTCCGGGCCTCTAGCCGACCCCTAGCAAATGGGGCACGGGCGTCCGCTCGGATTACCCGCCAGCAGCTCACCGGAAACACCATGTTCGGCGCCCTCCGAGGGCAACATGGCACTTTCCCCCCCTCCTCCTTGCGGGAAGGCGACACAGGGGCGTATGTAAAAAGTCGAGTCTGTCCTTGACCGTCCTCTCGCCCTGTGCAGAGGCTCGGGGGCTGCTCTCGCAAACCCGGCTCCGGCCAACCCGTTGACAGCGTCAACATACCAGCCCGAGAACTTGGGACCCGACCGTGCACCCGGGCTACGGCCAGCTTGCATGAGGGAACGACTAGACCAGCCGAAGTATTGTGAAACGCACTAAGACCTCGAAGGAGTAAAACTACTCCTCCGAGGCCTCGGGGGCTACACCCGGCGGGTGCGCTCGCGCGCACCCACCGGAACAAAATGCAACCAAGAAAAGGCTGGTCCCCTTGCAAAAAAATGCGGCAAAAGCCTCCAAGCGAGTGTTAACACTCCCTTCGAGGCTCGGGGGCTACTGTCGGGAACCATAATTAGGGGTACCCTCAAGGCTCCTAAATCTCAGCTGGTAACCCCCATCAGCACAAAGCTGCAAAGGCCTAATGGGTGCGATTAAGTCAAGGATCGGTCCATTCAAGGGATGCGATCACACCTCGCCCGAGCCAAGCCTCGGGCAAGGGCAGCCGACCCCGGAGGACCTACGTCTCGCCCGAGGCCCCCTCCAGCAACGGACATACCTTCGGCTCGCCCGAGGCCCAGTCATCACCAAGAAGCAACCTTGGCCAAATCGCCACACCGACCGACCAAATCGCAGGGGCATTTAATGCAAAGGTGGCCTGACACCTTTATCCTGACGCACGCCCTCCAGTCGACAGAGCCGAAGTGACCGCAGTCACTTCGCCGCTCCACTGACCGATCTGACAAGAGGATAGCGCCGCCTACGCCGCTCTGACTGCTGAGCCACTCGACAGAGTGAGGCTGACAGCAGCCAAGTCCGGTCTCAGGCGTCATAGGAAACTCCGCTCCACCCGACCCCAGGGCTCAGACTCGGGCTCAGCCCCGGAAGACGGCGAACTCCGCTCCATCCGACCCCAGGGCTCGGACTCGGGCTCAGCCCCGGAAGACGGTGAACTCCGCTCCGCCCGACCCCAGGGCTCGGACTCGGGCTCAGCCCCGGAAGACGGCGAACTCCGCTTCGCCCGACCCCAGGGCTCGGACTCGGGCTCAGCCCCGGAAGATGACGAACTCCGCCTCGCCCGACCCTAGGGCTCGGACTCAGGCTCAGCCCCGAAGGACGACGAACTCCGCCTCGCTCGACCCCAGGGCTCGGACTCAGGCTCAGCCCCGAAGGATGACGAACTCCGCCTCGCCCGACCCCAGGGCTCGGACTCAGGCTCAGCCCCAAAGGACGACGAACTCCGCTTCACCCGACCCCACGGCTCGGACTCAACCCTGGCCTAGGCCGATGGTCTCCGCCTCGTCCGACCCGGGGGCTCGGGCTCGACCTCGACCTCGGAAGACAGACTCGACTTCGACCTCGGAGGAGCCTCCACCTCGCCCAACCTAGGGCATGGACCAGCCACGTCAACAGGAAGCGCCATCATTACCCTACCCCGAGCTGACAAAGGCTACGGGGAACAAGACCGGCGTCCCATCTGGCTCGCTCCACCATACGAGTAATGATGGCGCCCCGCATGCCCTGTGACGACGGCGGCTCTCAGTCCCCTTACGGAAGCAAGAGGACGTCAGCAAGGACTCGACAGCCCCGACAGCTGTCCTTCCGCCAGGCTCCAGCGCTCCTCCGACGGCCACGACACCACGCGAACTGGGTGCCAAGACCTCTCCGGCTGCCACGATGGCATGTACTTAGAGCGCTAGCTCTCCACCGCTAGACACGTTAGCACATTGCTACACTCCCCATTGTACACCTGGATCCTCTCCTTACGCCTATAAAAGGGAGGACCAGGGCCCTCTTACAGAAGGTTGGCCGCGCGGGGAAGGACGGGACGGCGCTCGCGCAAGGCCGCTCGCTCCCTCCCGCGTGGACGCTTGTAACCCCCTACTGCAAGCGCACCCGACCTGGGCGCGGGGCTAACGCGAAGGCCGTGGGTTCCACTCTCCCACGCCTGTCTCCCTCCGGCCGCTGTCTTCCCCCCTTCGTGTTCCGCCTCGCGTCGACCCATCTAGGCTGGGGCACGCGGCGACAATTCACTCGTCGGTCCAGGGACCCCCCGGGTTTCGAAACACCGACAGTTTTACCGAGGTTTGGTTCCAAAGAACCTAGTCCCCGTTGAGGAGGCCACAAAGGCTAGGTCTATTTCAACCCTTTCCCTCTCTCAATTAGTCACTTAGACCGGTTGAGTGCTTCTTCTTAATCTCACGGGTCACTAAGACCCCGCAAGGATCACCACACAATTAGGTGTCTCTTGCTTGCTTTACAATTCACTTAGAAGGATGAGAAAGAGATGAAGAAAGCACGATTGCGAAAACCAAGCAACAAGAGCAACAAATAACACACGGATCACACTCTCTCAAGTCACTAATGATCACTTGTCTAAATTGTGGAACTTTAAGAGATTGAAAGCTTTGAGTATGTCTTGGAGTGGATTGCTAGCTCTTGTATTGAATGTGAACAAGTGGAGTGCTTGGATGTGTAGAATGGAGGTGGTTGGGGTTGTATTTATAGCCACCAACCACTTCCTAGCCATTGCTCCCTTCCTATCGACCGTGGACGGTCCGTGCCCTCTTCCCGGACGGTCCGCCCCTGCATGTCAACGGCTGAAAACGCAACGGTCAACAGTAACGGCTATCTCAATGGCTATAGTGCATTTAATGTGTCGTCAGATGTCAGGTAAAGCAGTCACGGACGGTCCGGCCGTGCACCCCGGACGGTCTGCGAGGACGCTAAAATTCATTTCACCGAACCCGTCACCTTCGAGTTTTTCTGGTTTTACAACGACCGGACGGTCCGCGCCTGAGGCCAGATGGTCCGTGCTTGGTCTCGGATGGTGCTCGCTTCTCCATCGGACGGTCCGTAGTGTTATCGTTTGCTTTTGCAGTGTTCCAGTCCGTGGCACACCATGGTGTCGCGGACGGTCCGTTGTAAGGGCTCGGACGGTCCGCACATCGGTGTTTTTCCAAAAAAACTTCTCCTGTCCGGAATAATTCCGGACAGTCGACTTAGAATAGCTATAGATGAACTTATGCACCTGAGAAATGATCAACTAGGCAAGCTGGTTAGTCCATAAAGTTTGTGATGGTCATCAAACACCAAAATCGATTATAGGAAATGTTGAGACCATTTCCCTTTCAATCTCCCCGTTTTTGGTGATTGATGCCAACACAAACCAAAGCAAATATAAAGTGTAGAAATGTAACTAGTTTGCTATTTTGACAGGTATGTAGAAGTTACTTGACTTTAAACCAATTGAAAGTATTTTTAAGTATACATGGTTGCTTTCTTCTAGTTTGACATTTTGGACCACATTTGCACCACTTAGCTTGTTTTTTCAAATATTTTAGAAAAGTATTTTCAAATTCTTTTGTAAATAGCCAGAGGTATAAGAATATGATTTTAAGAAGTATTTTTAAGATTTTAAATTTCTCCCCTTGTTTCAAATGCTTTTCCTTTGACTAAATAAAAGCTCCCCCTGAAGAGATTCTCCCCTTAGCTTTCAAGAGGGTTTTTGAAATGATTTTCCCTTTAGAAATATATGAAATTATACCAATTGAAAATTCTTTATTAGGTTAATTGAAATGCCAATTGAAAATTTATAAGATACCAATTGAAATAAACATTTTTTTTGTTTTTTAAAATTTTGAAATGGTGGTGCGGTGCGGTCCTTTTGCTTTGGGCTTAATACTTTCTCCCCCTTTGGCATTAAGCGCCAAAAACAGAGAACTTGAAAGCCCTTTTGCATTTTTTCCCCCTTTGGGACCTAATACTTTCTCCCAAATGGTAAAACAAATACGAATGAAGGTTCATGCCATTGAGAATAAGAATAAGAAATATGCATTTGTACCAAATGAAAGAGACATGATCAAAGGTATATGCATGAGCTATGTGTTCAATGTTTCAATCAAAGTTCCGAGAATCAAGTATATTTAGCTCATTCCTAAGTTTGTAAAGGTTTTCTCATCTAGTGGCTTGGTAAAGATATCGGCTAATTGGTTGTGGGTGCTCACATAAGCTATTTTGATATCCCCCTTTTGTTGGTGATCTCTCAAAAAGTGATACCGGATGTCTATGTGCTTAGTGCGGCTGTGTTCAACGGGATTATCCGCCATGCGGATTGCACTCTCATTATCACATAGGAGAGGGACTTTGCTCAATTTGTAGCCATAGTCCCTAAGGGTTTGCCTCATCCAAAGTAATTGCGCACAACAATGACCTGTGGCAACGTACTCGGCTTCCGCGGTGGAAAAAGCTACGGAGTTTGGTTTCTTTGAAGCCCAAGACACTAGAGATCTCCCTAGAAATTGACAAGTCCCTGATGTGCTCTTTATATCAATCTTACACCCTGCATAGTCAGCATCGGAATATCCTATCAAATCAAAAGTGGATCCCTTGGGGTACCAAAGCCCAAACTTAGAAGTGTAAACTAAATATCAAATGATTCTCTTTACGGCCCTAAGGTGAACTTCCTTAGGATTTGCTTGAAATCTTGCACACATGCATACAGAAAGTATAATATCCGGTCGAGATGCACATAAGTAGAGTAATGATCCTATCATCGACCGGTATACCTTTTGATCTATGGATTTACCTCCTGTGTCAAGGTCGAGATGCCCATTAGTTCCCATGGGTGCCTTGATGGGTTTGCCATCCTTCATTCCAAACTTCTTGACTATATCTTGAATGTACTTAGTTTGGGAAATGAAGGTGCCATCTTGGAGTTGCTTGATTTGAAATCCAAGGAAATACTTCAACTCTCCCATCATAGACATCTCGAATTTTTGTATCATTATCCTACTAAACTCTTCACAAGATGACTTGTTAGTAGACCCAAATATAATAGCATCAACATAAATTTGGCATATAAACAAGTCATTTGCAATAGTTTTAGTGAAGAGGGTAGGATCGGCTTTACCAACTTTGAAGCCATTAGTGATAAGAAAATCTCGCAGGCATTCATACCACGCTCTTGGGGCTTGCTTGAGCCCATAAAGCGCCTTTGAGAGTTTATACACATGATTAGGGTACTCACTATCTTCAAAGCCAAGAGGTTGCTCAACATAGACCTCTTCCTTGATAGGGCCATTGAAGAAGGCACTTTTCACGTCCATTTGATAAAGCTTAAAGCCATGGTAAGTAGCATAGGCAATTAATATACGAATTGACTCAAGCCTAGCTATGAGTGCATAAGTTTCATCAAAGTCCAAACCTTCGACTTGTGAATAACCTTTGGCCACAAGTTGGGCTTTGTTCCTTGTCACCACCCCATGCTCATCTTGCTTTTTGCGGAATAGCCACTTGGTACCTACAACATTTTGATTAGGACATGAAACTAAATGCCATACCTCATTTCTCATGAAGTTGTTGAGCTCCCCTTGCATTGCCACCACCCAATCCGAATCTTTTAGTGCATCCTCCACCCTGTATGGCTCAATAGAGGACACGAAAGAGTAATGTTCACATAAATGAGCAACTCGAGATCTAGTGGTTACCCCCTTATGAATGTCACCAAGAATGGAGTTTATGGGGTGATCTCTTTGAATTGCTTGGTGGACTCTTGGGTGTGGTGGTCTTTGATCCCTTATTTCTTGATCATCTTCCTTGTCTTGATCATCTTCATCTCCCCCTTGATCCATGTCCTCCTCTTGAGGTGGCTCATCCTCTTGATCTTCATCTTCATCATCTTGAGCCTGATCCTCGTCTTGAGTTGGTGGAGATGCTTGCATGGAAGATGATGGTTGATCTTGTGCTTGTGGAGGCTCTTCAGATTCCTTAGGAAACACATCTCCAATGGACATGTTCCTTAGCGCAACGCATGGAGCCTCTTCATCATCTAGTTCATCAAGATCAACTTGCTCCACTTGGGAGCCATTAGTCTCATCAAACACAATGTCACAAGAAACCTCAACTAATCAAGTGGATTTGTTGAAGACTCTATATGCCCTTGTGTTTGAGTCATAACCAAGTAAAAAGCCTTCTACAGCTTTAGGAGCAAATTTAGAACTTCTACCTCTTTTAATAAGAATAAAGCATTTGCTCCCAAAGACTCTAAAATATGAAAAATTGGGATTTTTACTAGTGAGGATTTCGTATGATGTCTTCTTGAGGATTCGGTGAAGATATAACCGGTTGATGGAGTAGCAGGCGGTGTTAATCGCCTCCACCCAAAACCGGTCCGGTGTCTTGTACTCATCAAGCATGGTCCTTGCCATATCCAGTAGAGTTCTATTTTTCCTCTCCACTACACCATTTTGTTGAGGTATGTTGGGAGAAGAGAACTCATGCTTGATGCCCTCCTCCTCAAGAAATCCTTCAATTTGTGAATTGGGAGCACCTAGAGGGGGGTGAATAGGTGATCCTGTGAAATCAAACACTAATAGCCACAAAACTTAGTTCAAAGTATTAGTACGGCTAAGTAGCTTTGAAGCGAGTTTTTGTGGACCAATCACAGAGAAAGCAACACAAGAGACACGCGATTTATCCCATGGTTTGGCCAAGTAACACTTGCTTACTTCCACGTTGTGGCGTCTGTCACACCCGGCTTTAAGGAACAAAGCCAGGTGCATCTCATACATGCGCCAAGAAGACAACATATATAATAACAGAGTGTATAGAGATAAATGTCATAAAACATTAGAGTATTTATTACATAGCGGAAGACTTATTACAAATTAAACGAATAAATATAAAACGAACTAAGGATCGTCGGCGCCAATGTCAACTGAGAAACGCCACCTAGATCAGATCATACTCCTCGCCTTGTGGCTCCTCCTGAACCACCTGCTCTTCTCCTGTGGGGGGGGGGGGGTGTGAGACAGCAAGGGTGAGATCACACATGATCATAGCTCAACAAGTTGTGGGGAACCAGTGGACATAAACTCACAAAGGTGTGAGTTCATGTGATGTGTAAGGCTAATCTATGACAGGGGTTAAAACTGAGCATTGCTTTTAAGTAGTTGGTCAAACTTTTATTAGCAGTTACTAAATGTAAGTAAATACCAAACCTTAAGTAAAGTAATAGAACAAATTAATAATAAACCCATGCAATGCAAATGACAAAATTGAATTTAAGTTCCATAATTTAAACATCAGAGAGTCCTGAGCTGCTCATGACCGTGAGCTCGGCTAGTATACCAATTTTACACTCTGCAGAGGTTGTACCCTTTACCCACAAGTCATGTTACCCATCTGCCAAGGGGTCGCGACTCCCATACACCTCTACCTAGGAAGCGCGGCAGGGCAACACTACGAGGCCTTTACAAAGTTCCACTAGCTTCCGAAAACCCGCTACAGTTTATGGGAAGAGCACTTGCAAGAATCCCCCGTCTGACCGCCATCGCAGCAAAATCAACCCGAGAACCTCCTTGCATGCAACTCCCCTACTACCCTTGCCCCTTTCGAGTAAGGTAGTCTTCCACTAGCTTTCCTAATTAGTAAGCCAAGGGCGTCCCATTAAACCCTTGTGGTGGCACGTGGTTCTCAAGTTAAGCTCTATGTTCCAATTAACATTAATGATCTTAACATGAACATAAATAGAATAACAGAAGAATTGGAACATAGATATAATAAATGATTATCCCAAAACCATGTAAAGCAATAGCAAACTACCCAAGTGATTCAGGGGTAACAAGGTAATGAGATAAACAATCTAGGGTGACCTATCGGGTCCCATCAAAATTAACCTATGCATGAATACATGATATTAAAGAAAATTATTGGGTAAAAAGTGGTCAAGGGCACAACTTGCCTTCAATGAGCTCCTGCTCAGCTACTTCAACCTGCTGCTCACCAGGATCCTCGGTCACGTGTTCTTCTACTCGCCACAATACAAGCAAGCACAATATATAGAGAAAATTAACATCACACCAAACATGTACACAAAATACATAATGATAATCTACACATTAAAATAAAATCCTAGGAACAGGAATCATAATTGTTGGAGTTATAGATTTTAAGTTATGAATTTTCCAAGGTTTTATGTGTTTAAAATAGGATAAGTGTGGGATTAATTTTCTTGCTGTTGTCATGATAAAACAGAGACACTAAGTGGTAGAGAATAAAATTACAAAATTTTAGAAAGTGGAATGGATTAATTTGGAGCAAGTATGAATTTTCTATGAATTTCACAAGTTATAGGGTTTATTTTTATATTAAAAATCAAATTCCCAATTCATTTAATCAAATTAAAACAGCTCTGGACTAGGCCTCATTTTCTGTGAAGCGCAGGGGGCTCTGCGCAAGATATCCTAGACTCAGACAATAGCCCACAACGGACGACGGGTTGATTATATAAAAACAGAGGGTCTCTTTTGTTGAATTGACTGGCCGAAAGGGTATCCTCGATCCTCAGCCGTCCGATCAAGCGCGAACGGACATGATTAGACCGGTGTTGATCACTACCCCATCCCAATATCTACCGCAGGATCCAAGATCTGCGCTCGAGATCTGCCCACGCACCTCTACGCATTAGAACCGACGGATCGAATCTCAACGGTCCACAACGATTGCGTAAACACACACCTAACTACCCTCGGATCAGCATCCTACGGCCCAGGTCCAAGACATACCAGATTTAATCCCAGGCGTTCTTTTCCCATCCAACGGTCACCGGTCTATCTTCCTCTACCGAGCTGAACACGGCGGCGCTAAACGCGCGGCGGGGGCCTCGCCGGAGTGGCCAATCCATGGCTCCAGTGCGCCAAACACTAATACGCTAGGCGCGGAATGAAATTGAGATGAAGTCGAACCAGAAGAGCGGGTCCTTACCCAAAGTCAGGCGTCGTTTCGGTCGGTCCACGGCGAACCGCGAATGCGCGACGGCGGCGACAAATTGGGCACGCTCCGGTCACCCTCCTGTCCCGTAATCGCCACCAACGCGAACCAGAGACCCGGGCGAAGCCTCCTGGCCACCCGCAAGGTTCCAATTTAGCGCCGAGCTCTACGGACGACGATGGCACACGAATTTGGTGCCGCGGCGGGTTACGGCTTCCTCGGCTCACGGCGATTGTGCTCAACGGGGTAGGGGAAAGGGTGGAATAGTGGATGGGCGAACGAGACTTCGGCCACATTGGCTTTTTATCTGTAGAAGCAGTCTGCCGAGCGGAGAAGAAAGCGCAACAATGGCGGGATCACCCCTGTCGGGTTCGGAACGTTCGTTGAGGAAGGATCTGAACACGTGACCCCACGCGTAAGTGACTTGAATGAGCGGGCGCGGCCAACTTACGCGTGGACCCCGCAGGTCGGCGCCTGGCACCCGGACTGGGCTTGTGCGGGAGTGGGAAGCAAAGAGGAGATGGGCCAAAATTATTCCGAAGCCCAGGTGAGTTTTTCTTTTTCTTTTGTTTTTATTTTCTGTTTTCCCATTTTATTCTTAATTCATTTGAATTCAAATTTTGAATTTAACTCAGGTGCTAATTCAAATTCATGTTAACCCTACAATTTGGTCATACCCACAGATGGTGAAGTTATTTAATTATAATATTATTTTGTATTAACTAATATTCCTTTCTCTCCTCTATTTTCATGGTTTTATTTTCAAGTTAGAGTTTAATTTCTATGGATCCATTGATATGCTATTAATGACACATTTATTTTATTAAACACAAATGCACAATCAAGTAAAAACTCAGCATGAGACAAGATTTATTTAGGTGTCTTTGGGGTATTTATTTAATTGTGTAAGTGGTGTGTTCACATATGATGGTAGGTAGAAATAACACACACATATAGATGAAGGAATTAATTTCTCCTCTTTTATTATATGTTACAAACTGGGTGTTACAAATCCTACCCCCCTTAAAAATAATCTCATCCTCGAGATTTAGGAAGAACGAGGGAAAAGATGGGGAAAATCTATGCGAAGCTCTTCTTCTCTTTCCCAAGTTGCTTCATCTTCTCCGTGGTGACTCCATTGCACTTTACACATCTTTATCACCTTATTCCTTGTAACTCGAGTCAATGTGTCAAGAATCTTGATCGGGTACTCCGTATAAGTCAAATCACCCTGAACTCTAAGCTCTTCCATTGGTAACTGTTCCTCGGGTACACGGAGACACTTCTTCAGTTGGGATACGTGGAACACATTATGCACATCTGATAGACTAGCAGGTAACTCGAGTTGGTATGCCATCTCCCCAACTCGCCTAAAGATCAGGAATGGTCCAATATAGCGTGGGGACAATTTGCCCTTAACTTTGAATCTCCTCATTCCACGAAGTGGTGACACCTTGAGGTACACATAATCTCTTTCTTCAAATTCCAGTGGCCTCCTTCTATTATCAGCATAGCTCTTTTGCCTGGTTTGAGCTACTCTCAAATTCTCTCGAATTATATGGACTTGTTCTTCTACTTCTTGAATCAGTTCAGGCCCAAAGAACTGTCTTTCTCCAGTCTGATCCCAATACAAAGGAGTCCTGCATTTCCTGCCATATAGAGCTTCAAATGGTTACATCTTCAAACTGGCCTGATAACTATTATTATATGAGAACTCAGCATATGGTAGACTTTTATCCCAACTCCCTCCATGCTGAAGGGCACAAGCTCTCAACATATCTTCCAATACTTGATTTGTCCTTTCAGTCTGTCCATCAGTCTGAGGGTGATAAGCTGTGCTAAAATTCAACTTTGTACTCATGTTCTCATGAAAGCTTCTCCAAAATCTTGAGGTAAACTGCGAACCTCGATCAGACACGATCTTCTTTGGTACTCCATGTAAACACACAATCCGAGCCATATATAACTTAGCTAGCTGAGAACCTTTATATGTAGTCTTTACAGGAATGAAGTGAGCCACTTTAGTCAATCTATCCACAATCACCCATATAGCATCATATCCTTTCTGGGTGCGAGGCAATCCTGTAATAAAATCCATACCAATCTCTTCCCACTTCCACTCAGGTATCTTCAGTGGATGCAATAGTCCAGCTGGCCTCTGGTGTTCAGCCTTAACTCTTTGACATACATCGCACATAGCCACATGTGCAGCTACATCTCTTTTCAATCCATACCACCAATACTTCCGTTTCAAATCCTGATACATCTTGGTACTACCAGGATGAATAGAATAATCCGAGTCATGGGCCTCTTTCAATATAGTCTCTCGAAGGCTTTCAATATCAGGAACACACATCCTGTCCTTGCACCATACAGTGCCCTGCTCATCTTCCGTAAATTTCGGAACTCGACCCTCAGTAATCAGATCCTTAATCTCTTGTATCTTAGCATCACCAACTTGTCCTTTGCGAATTTCTTGCTCCAAAGTAGGTTCCACATTAATAGTAACTCCTTCAGTGTGAGCAACTATCCCCAGGTTAAGTCTCCTGAAATCCTCAACAATCTCATCGGGTAGCTGGGCAACAATAGCTGAATGAACATGCTCCTTGCGACTCAAGGCATCTGCAACCAAATTTGCCTTGCCCGGGTGATAGTGAATCTCCAAATCATAATCTTTAATAAGATCCAACCAACGGTGTTGCCTAAGGTTGAGATCCTTCTGAGTGAATATATACTTCAGACTCTTATGATCCGTGTACACTTGGCACTTGGTCCCCATGATATAATGTCTCCAAATCTTAAGCGCATGCACAACGGCTGCCAATTCCAAGTCATGAGTGGGGTAGTTCACTTCATGTTTCCGCAATTGACGAGAAGCGTAGGCAATCACATGTCCCTCTTGCATGAGCACACATCCTAAGCCTTGGCCACATGCATCACAATAAATATCAAATCCTTTCTGTAGATCTGGCATAACCAATACTGGGGGCGACATCAATCTTTTCTTCAATTGATCAAAACTGTCTTGGCACTTCTCATCCCACTTAAATTCTCTTCCTTTCTCCAAAAGCGAAGTCATAGGCTTAGCAATCTTAGAGAATCCTTCAATAAATCTCCGATATTATCCTGCTAGTCCCAAGAAACTCCGAATCTCAGTAACTGTAGTGGGTACTCTCCACTCCATTATCTCCTTAACTTTAGCAGGATCCACTGATATTCCCCCATTAGAAATAATATGACCAAGAAATGGCACCACGCCAATCCAAAACTCGCACTTGCTGAACTTGGCATATAGCTAGTTATCTCGTAGCTTCTGTAGCACCAACCCTAGATGTTCCTCATGATCGCTATCACTCTAGGAATAAACAAGGATATCGTCGATGAATACCACGACGAATCTGTCCAAATACTCCATAAACACCTTATTCATCAAGTTCATAAAATAAGCTGGTGCATTGGTTAATCCAAATGACATAACAGTGAACTCATATAATCCATATCGAGTCGAGAATGCTATCTTGGGAATATCCGATGGTCTAATCCTCATCTGATGGTAACCCGATCGGAGATCAATCTTCGAGAGTACTCTAGCACCTCTCATCTGATCAAATAAATCCTCAATACAGGGTAACAGATACTTGCTCTTCACAGTAACATCATTAAGAGATCTATAATCCACACACATTCTTTGTGATCCATCCTTCTTCTGTACAAACAGAACCGGCGCTCCCCACGGTGAGGAACTCGGACGAATGTACCCAGCCTCTTGTAACTCAGTTAACTGCTTCTTAAGTTCCTTCAACTCCTCTACGGACATCCTATATGGCCGTTTAGAAATAGGGGCGGTTCCAGGTAGGAGATCAATAACAAACTCAACTTCTCTATCAGGTGGCATCCCTGGTAACTCCTCTAGAAAGACATCCGGAAAATCTCTAACCACACGGATGTTGTCACCAACAAACTCCTCAGGTATGAAGAACATTGCACGTTTGGATGAGGTGGTTACTGCAATATTAACTTGAAATCTTTCTCCTTTAGTGGTAGTGAGTTCTACGGTACCTCTACCACATGCTATAACGGCCTTTACCTTTCTTAACCATGACATACCAAGGATCAGATCTATACTGCTTGACTCTAATATTATAGCAGTAGCTCCAAATTTTCTACCCATAATGGTCAATGTCAATCTACGTGTCATTTGATTCGCCTCAACAGGCCCTTTAGGTGTAATTACTATCATGGGTTTTCTCATTTTTAGCAGTGGTATTTCATTTGTGTTGGCATATCGAGCAGACATGAATGAATGTGTAGCACCAGAATCAAATAAGATGGTTGCAAGAATTGCATTAACATAAAACATACCAAGTACGATGTCAGCACCATCCGGAGTAGCATCAACGCTGACTTGATTAACCTTGGCAATAGAATATCCCTTGCCAGATCCTGGAGTTTGTTGCCTGTTCTGAACTAGAGTAGTAGCAATCCTCTGTGGGCAGACATTTGCATAATGACCAGTCTTTCCACACTTGAAACAAGTAGTGCCTGGACTCTGTCCTGAAAACTTCATCGGGGTGCCAGTAGGGGTAGCCTGTCGAGGAGGTGGAGTCCTCAGTGGTGATTGCTGAACTGGGCGCTGGCCTTCGCCAGTGCGAACTGGTGTACCCTGGGGTGAACTGTAGCGAGAACGAACACTGCTGCTTCCTTGTCCTTGAGATATAGCCTTTCTCTTCAAATCTCCCAGCTGAACACGCTTGTGTTCAATAGCCAGGGCCTTATCAAGCAGCCTCTGAAATGATGGAAATGTATGTGCCACTAGAGCATACTGCAGTGGTCCATTAAGTCCTTCAATAAAATGCTCCTGCTTCCTCTCATCTTCCGCAACTTCATCAGGGGCATATCTGGATAACTAAATAAACTTATCGCGATACTCACTAACTGACATACTTCCCTGCTTCAGCGATAGAAATTCCTTCTTCTTAATCATCATCAGTCCAGCTGGTATATGATACTTCCGGAACTGTATACTGAACTCTGTCCAAGTAATAGTATCAGCAGCATCGTGGGCAGCAGTATACGAATCCCACCAGTCAGCAGCAGGACCTGTCAGACGTCCAGAAGCATATAAAACCTTCTCTCGGTCAGTGCATTGTGCAATATTCAACATCTTCTCAACGGACTTCAGCCAATCATCCGCGTCCAGTGGATCAGGGGAGCTTGCGAATGTAGGTGGCTTATGACTCATGAACTCTCTATGCTTATCTCGGGGTGGAACTGGTGCTGGTGGAGGAGGCAGTGGTACTTGTTGCTGTTGCTGCTGTTGCTGTTGTTGTTGCATTTGTTGTTGCAGCTGCTGCTGTTGCGCCCTCCTTTCCTGGCGTATCTCCTCTCGCTCCTGGCGCAACTCCTGTCGTATCTCTTCTCTTTCTTGACGCATCTCCTGGCGTTCTTGCTGCATCTGTGCACGCATATCTGCCATGGTGTCCGCCATTTGCTGCATCATCCTCATCTGAGCAGCAACCAGTGGGTCAACTCCGCCTGGTGGAGGATTAGGAGGATTCATCTCTGCAGGCTGTGGCTGGGGTTGTCCATATATCCACCGAGTGTGTCGATTAGGAGGCAAATCAATTCCACCACCCCGCCTGGTATTGACCATCTGAGTTAGATACATATGGTAAGAGAATAGCAGACAAGGCAGGTATTTACAAATCAGGTTACTTTGGGGAATTTTATTAGCTAAGTAGATTAATATTTTACCTACCATAGCTAATTCAATACCTTATGGTGGTACATGCTAAGATGTCCATCTATAATAGTTCAATCAATCAAAGAAGCAAATCAGGCATTTATCATCAGCACAATCAACCAATCATTTAAATAAAGAAAATAGTTTTAAATTTTGTCTTAGGTTCCCTATCTCTTAAAAAGATCATAATGGTAGGATTCCAAGGTGTGAAATCCATCTTGTCTTAGAGTAGAAAAGATTAATCAGAGTAGAATAGCAAAAGGTGAGACAAGATTAAGATGAGATGAGTATAGAATGAGTCAGAGTATGGTAAGTAGGAAAGGGTTTTGTCCATTTCTATCTAGGTTTCGTCCTACAGTCAACATTTCCTCTGATACCACTTCTGTCACACCCGGCTTTAAGGAACAAAGCCAGGTGCATCTCATACATGCGCCAAGAAGACAACATATATAATAACAGAGTGTATAGAGATAAATGTCATAAAACATCAGAGTATTTATTACATAGCGGAAGACTTATTACAAAATAAACGAATAAATATAAAACGAACTAAGGATCGTCGGCGCCAATGTCAACTGAGAAACGCCTACTAGATCAGATCATACTCCTCGCCTTGTGGCTCCTCCTGAACCACCTGCTCTTCTCCTGTGGGGGGGGTGTGAGACAGCAAGGGTGAGCTCACACATGATCATAGCTCAACAAGTTGTGGGGAACCAGTGGACATAAACTCACAAAGGTGTGAGTTCATGTGATGTGTAAGGCTAATCAATGACAGGGGTTAAAGCTAAGCATTGCTTTTAAGTAGTTGGTCAAACTTTTATTAGCAGTTACTAAATGTAAGTAAATACCAAACCTTAAGTAAAGTAATAGAACAAATTAATAATAAACCCATGCAATGCAAATGACAAAATTGAATTTAAGTTCCATAATTTAAACATCAGAGAGTCATGAGCTGCTCATAACCGTGAGCTCGGCTAGTATACCAGTTTTACACTCTGCAGAGGTTGTACCCTTTACCCACAAGTCATGTTACCCATCTGCCAAGGGGTCGCGACTCCCATACACCTCTACCTAGGAAGCGCGGCAGGGCAACACTACAAGGCCTTTACAAAGTTCCACTAGCTTCCGAAAACCCGCTACAGTTTATGGGAAGAGTACTTGCAAGAATCCCCCGTCTGACCGCCATCGCAGCAAAATCAACCCGAGAACCTCCTTGCATGCAACTCCCCTACTGCCCTTGCCCCTTTCGGGTAAGGTAGTCTTCCACTAGCTTTCCTAATTAGTCAGCCAAGGGCGTCCCATTAAACCCTTGTGGTGGCACGTGGTTCTAAAGTTAAGCTCTATGTTCCAATTAACATTAATGATCATAACATGAACATAAATAGAATAACAGAAGAATTGGAACATAGATATAATATATGATTATCCCAAAACCATGTAAAGCAATAGCAAACTACCCAAGTGATTCAGGGGTAACAAGGTAATGAGATAAACAATCTAGGGTGACCTATCGGGTCCCATCAAAGTTAACTTATGCATGAATACATGATATTAAAGAACATTATTGGGTAAAAAGTGATCAAGGGCACAACTTGCCTTCAATGAGCTCCTGCTCAGCTACTTCAACCTGCTGCTCACCAGGATCCTCGGTCACGTGTTCTTCTACTCGCCACAATACAAGCAAGCATAGTATATAGAGAAAATTAACATCACACCAAACATGTACACAAAATACATAATGATAATCTACACATTAAAATAAAATCCTAGGAACAGGAATCATAATTTTTGGAGTTATAGATTTTAAGTTATGAATTTTCCAAGGTTTTATGTGTTTAAAATAGGATTAAGTGTGGGATTAATTTTCTTGCTGTTGTCATGATAAAACAGAGATACTAAGTGGTAGAGAATAAAATTACAAAATTTTAGAAAGTGGAATGGATTAATTTGGAGCAAGTATGAATTTTCTATGAATTCCACAAGTTATAGGGTTTATTTTTATATTAAAAATCAAATTCCCAATTCATTTAATCAAATTAAAACAGCTCTGGACTAGGCCTCATTTTCTGTGAAGCACAGGGGGCTCTGCGCAAGATATCCTAGACTCAGACAACAGCCCACAACGGACGGCGGGTTGATTATATAAAAACAGAGGGTCTCTTTTGTTAAATTGACTGGCCGAAAGGGTATCCTCGGTCCTCAGCCGTCCGATCAAGCGCGAACGGACAGGATTAGACCGGTGTTGATCACTACCCCATCCCAATATCTACCGCAGGATCCAAGATCTGCGCTCGAGATCTGCCCACGCACCTCTACACATTAGAACCGACGGATCGAATCTCAACGGTCCACAACGATTGCGTAAACACACACCTAACTACCCTCGGATCAGCATCCTATGGCCCAGGTCCAACACATACCAGATTTAATCCCAGGCGTTCTTTTCCCATCCAACGGTCACCGGTCTATCTTCCTCTACCGAGCTGAACACGGCGGCGCTAAGCGCGCGGTGGGGGCCTCGCCGGAGTGGCCAATCCATGGCTCCAGTGTGCCAAACCCTAATACGCTAGGCGCGGAATGAAATTGAGATGAAGTCGAACCAAAAGAGCGGGTCCTTACCCAAAGTCCGGCGTCGTTTCGGTCGGTCCACGGTGAACCGCAAATGCGCGACGACAGCGACAAATTGGGCGCGCTCCGGTCACCTTCCTGTCCCGTAATCGCCACCAACGCGAACCAGAGACCCGGGCGAAGCCTCCTGGCCACCCGCAAGGTTCCAATTTAGCACCGAGCTCTACGGACGATGGTGGCACACGAATTTGGTGCCGCGGCGGGTTAAGGCTTCCTCGGCTCACGGCGATTGTGCTCAACGGGGTAGGGGAAAGGGTGGAATAGTGGATGGGCGAACCAGACTTCGGCCACATTGACTTTTTATCTGTAGAAGCAGTCAGCCGAGCGGAGAAGAAAGCGCAACAATGGCGGGATCACCCCCGTCGGGTTCGGAACGTTCGTTGAGGAAGGATCTGAACACGTGACCCCACGCGTAAGTGACTTGAATGAGCGGGCGCGGCCGACTTACGCGTGGACCCCGCAGGTCGGCGCCTGGCACCCGGACTGGGCTTGCGCGGGAGTGGGAAGCAAAGAGGAGATGGGCCAAAATTATTCCGAAGCCCATGTGAGTTTTTCTTTTTCTTTTGTTTTTATTTTCTGTTTTCCCATTTTATTCTTAATTCATTTGAATTCAAGTTTTGAATTTAACTCAGGTGCTAATTCAAATTCATGTTAACCCTGCAATTTGGTCATACCCACAGATGGTGAAGTTATTTAATTATAATATTATTTTGTATTAACTAATATTCCTTTCTCTCCTCTATTTTCATGGTTTTATTTTCAAGTTAGAGTTTAATTTCTATGGATCCATTGATATGCTATTAATGACACATTTATTTTATTAAACACAAATGCACAGTCAAGTAAAAACTCAGCATGAGACAAGATTTATTTAGGTGTCATTGGGGTATTTATTTAATTGTGTAAGTGGTTTGTTCACATATGATGGTAGGTAGAAATAACACACACATATAGATGAAGGAATTAATTTCTCCTCTTTTATTATATGTTACAAACTGGGTGTTACAGCGTCCCAATGGACGAGGGTTGCACTCAACCCCTTTCAAGTGATCTGATGATCAACTTGAATACCACGGTCTTTTTCCTTTAGAGTATGTTTCCCGTTTGCGAGGAATCTCCACAACTTGGAGTCTCTCGCCCTTACAATTTAGATCACAAAGAAGGCACAGAGTAAGGTTGGGGAGAGCAACAAACACAAGACTCAAATCCGTAGCACAACCACGCACACAAGTCACAACTTGAGTTCAAAGCACAACACATGGAGTTCGCAACTCAAATGGAGCTCAAATCGCTAACACAGAGAATCAATTGCATGGAGTTGGAGTCTGGGAGTCTTAGAATGTTTCTTGTAAGCTTGGTGTACTCCTCTATGCGCCTAGGGGTCCCTTTTATAGCCCCAAGGTAGCTAGGAGCCGTTGGAGGCCAACTTGGAAGGCCAAACTTGCCTTCTGTCGGGTGGTGCATCGGACAATCACTGTAGCTGTCTGGTGCGTGATCTCCTTCCTTATCTGGCGCATCCAACCGTTGGTCCTCGGGGTTAGTTGGCGCACCGGACACTGTCCAGTGCACACCAGACAGTCCGGTGTGCCCAACCGACCGTTGATGCGGGCCACACGTCGCCCGAGGATTGCGCGGCCGACTGTTAGCGCTGGCGACCGTTGGCTCACCGAACAGTCTGGTGCACCACCGGACAGTCTGATGAATTATAGTCGTACGCCTCTACGTTTTCCCGAGAGCAGTCGGTTCACTGCCGGCCAGCCTGTCGCACCGGACAGTTCGGTGTGCCAGGCCCGAGCAGATACTTGGCTGTTCACAGCCAAGTCTTTTCTGATGCTTTTCTTCTTTTGTTGGTCCTGTTTCTAGCACTTAGACAAATACATTAGTATACCAAAATAATATACTAAGTCTAGAAACATACCTTACACTTTGATTTGCTTTCTTCACTCATTTTGCACATAAGTACTCATTTAATGTGTTGGGCATCTAATCACCAAAATACTTATAGAAATGGCCCAAGGGCACATTTCCCTTTCAATCTCCCCCTTTTTGGTGATTTATGCCAACACATCCAAAAGCAACCAAAAGAAGTGCAACATCAATGCAATTGAAGACCAAATTGTTTTCGCTAATGATTTGTCATATTTGTATCACTCTTTGCCACCACTTGGTTTGTTTTTGCAAATCAAATTCTTTTTCCTATCTCTAAGTCAAACACACTTGTTTGGGAAAGTAGAGAGATATTCTAAGAGAAAAATTGATAAAGTGCCAAAAACTCCCCCTTTTCCCATAATCAAAATTCTCCCCCATAAGAGACCAAATTTTGCAATAAGAGTATTTTGGACAAATCACAAATTCTAACTCTACTATTTTCAAAATTCTCAAGTGGTTGGCTGATCCAGTTGCTTTGGCGTTAATTTCTCCCCCTTTGGCATGAAGCACCAAAACGGGATCATTCATGGCCCTTTAACCCCATTTCCTCACCAAAAATGTCAATTAAGAGCAAAAAGACAATGAGATTGTAAGTATAAACTTGGAATTAAATATACTAATACCGGAGTGCAGTGGAAGTCTTTTCATCGTCCAAGTTCACCTTTCCCTTTCAATGCACCTTTGAGACTACATCAAGTATACTCACACAAACATGTTAGTCTCAAAGGGTCAAGTTGTAGCACATCTCCCCCTACAGATATGCACCATTTGCATATGGACTTGTGAGGTCTGAGGAGGGCTTGTACAACTTGAGCACCACAAATAGATAACAAATGTTGTAAATGCATAAAATAACATGATCAAAGGCATAGAACACATGTATGCTATAGATCAATCCAAGTTACGTGAATCTAAGACATTTAGCTCACTACGCAACCTGCAAAATGTTTTCTCATCCAACGACTTGGTGAAGATATCGGCTAGCTGGTTCTCGATGCTAATATGAAAATATCGATATCTCCCTTTTGCTGGTGATCCCTCAGAAAGTGATGTCGGATGTCTATGTGCTTAGTGCGTCTGTGTTCAACAGGATTATCCGCCAAGCGGATTGCACTCTCATTGTCACATAGGAGTGGAACTTTGCTCAGATTGTAGCCAAAGTCCCGGAGGGTTTGCCTCATCCAAAGTAGTTGCGTGCAACACTGTCCTGCGGCAACATACTCGGTCTCAGCGGTGGATAGGGAAACAGATGTCTGTTTCTTGGAACTCCAGGACACCAGGGACCTTCCTAGAAATTGGCACGTCCCTGATGTACTCTTCCTATCTACCTTGCACCCGGCATAATGAGAGTCTGCGTATCCAATTAAGTCAAAGGTAGACCCCTTTGGATACTAGATCCTGAAGCACGGCGTAGCAACTAAATATCGAAGAATTCGCTTAACGGCCACAAGGTGACATTCCCTGGGGTCGGATTGATATCTAGCACACATGCATACACTAAGCATAATGTTCGGTCTACTTGCACATAAATAAAGTAATGAACCTTCATGGACCGGTATGCCGTTTGATCAACGGACTTACCTCCTTTGTTGAGGTCAACATGCCCGTCGGTTCCCATCGGTGTCTTCGCGGGCTTGGCATCCTTCATCCCAAACCTCTTGAGAAGATCTTGAGTGTACTTCATTTGGGAGATGAAGGTACCGTCCTTGAGTTGCTTCACTTGGAATCCAAGGAAGTATGTTAACTCGCCCATCATCGACATTTCGAATTTCTGCATCATCACCCTTCTAAACTCCTCACAAGACTTTTGGTTAGTAGAACCAAATATTATGTCATCGACATAATGTAACACCCGGATTTTAGGGGTCCAAAACCCGGGGTTAACATAAACACCAGGTATGCTGGGACCAAGTCTCAAACATATGATGTATAGTGGCACAGGATCGAATGTCACAACTTTATATATAACAGGAGTTCTATACAAAATAAATAATTACATTATAAGGAGACAACGGTCCAGCAACCCAAAAGTTGATTGGGAGACGACGACCTAGACCTCTCACGAACTCATCGCAGCATCCTCCATGAGCATCATCCTGCAGTACCTGGTCTTGACCTGTGGTGTATGTGAGACAGCAAGAGTGAGCTCACATACGTTCATCGCTCAACAAGTTGTGGGGAATAATGTGCATGAACTCGCCAAAGTTGGGAGCTCACGTGAAGTGTAAGGCTTACCAAAGGAGATGGTTAGAGCTGAGCATTGCTTTTAAAGTTGGTCAAAATTTTATTAGCAGTTACTAAGTATAAGTAAATACCAGCCCAATTAAATAGTAGAACAAAAGTAACAACATCACCTGCGATGCAATGCATATGACAAATTGAATTTAGTTCCATAAATTAATCATGTGAGGGTCCGAGCTGCTCATGACCGTGAGCACGGCTAGTATACCAGTTTTACACTCTGCAGAGGTTGCGCATCTTTACCCACAAGTCGTGTATCCCATGTCGCCAGGGTTTGCAAGGCCCTTAGACACTTCCGAGGTGAATGGCTAGGGATCCACTACGAGGCCTTTACAAAGTTCCACTAGCTTCCGAAAACCCGCTACAGTTTATAGGAAGATCCAGTACAGGAATCCCTTGCAGGACCGCCATCGCAGCAAAATCCTCCCGAGGGCCTCCCCACACTGACCTCTCCCCTACTGCCCTTGCCCCTTTCGGGTAAGGTAGTCTTCCACTAGCTTTCCTAATTAATCAGCCAAGGGCGTCCCATTCCACCCTGGTGGTAGCACTGTTTTCCCGGGTGGTTCTCCATGTTCCAATTAACATAATGATCTCAACATGAACCATAAATAACAACTGATAACAAAAGTATAATCATGAATAGTGTAATCTTCATACCCAAAACCACATATAGCACTAGCAAGTACTACCCAGAAAGTTCAGTGGTAAACAAGGTATAAAGATAGACAAACTAGGGTAACCTATTGGGTCCCATCAAAATTAACCTATGCAGATCATTATGATTAATCAGAACATGGCTAGGTAAAAAGAAGTGATCAAGGGCACAACTTGCCTGGGCCTTGAGATTCCAGGTACCAGGATGATCTTCAGGTGATACGTATCCTCACTGCTAGTCGTAGTAATACAAACAAACGGTGTAGGCAAAATTTAACATCACACCAAACAAGTAAACAAAATACATAATAATAATCTACACATTAAAATAAGATTCTAGGAACAGGAATCATTAATTTTGGAATTATAGATTTTAAGTTATGGATTTTCTAATGTTTTATGTGTTTAATACAAGATTAAGTATTAGATAAATTTAAATGAGCCTTTCATGCCAAAACAGAGGCACAAAATGATGAAGAATATTATTACAAAATTTTAGAAACTGGAATGGTTCAATTTGGAGCTAAAATGAATTTTCTATGAATTATCTAAGTTCTAGCAATTATTTTCATATTAAAAATCCATTTTCTATTTTATTTATTCAATTTAAACGAGTTCTGGACTGGGCCTCAATTACAGCAAAGCGCAGGGGGCTCGGCGCAAGAATTCCCAGACTCAGGAAACAGTAAAACGGGGATGGCGGGTTGATTACTAAATACTTCAGGGGCTCTTTAGCGAAACAGGCATGGCGAAGGGGTATCTGGCGATCCAGACCGTCCGATCGCAGACAGACGAGCCGGATTAGATCTAGGTCTAAGCGGCTCCGTGGGCGCCTGAGGCCGTTAGATCAGCGATCAACGGATGGAGGGCGATCCCGTTACGCTCTATTCTAGATCATCCGATCAACTACCAACGCACCAGATCAACCCTAGTGAACCCGGTATACTGAAACCCGATCCAGACCACACGTTCATAATCCAACGCCCAGGCACGAAGGGGGCCCCCGGCCTAATCACAGCCATCCGTCACCAATCCAACGGCCAGCCAGCTTCTTCTTTCCCAGACCCGAGCCGTGACGGGGCGAACTGCCCGCGGCGGCGCCCATCGCCGACGTACAGCCACACGAGGCATTGATGCCATATTCCTAGCACGGATAGGTCCTAAGTGTAGAGGACGCCATGCCGATTGACAGGGAGGGATTCATACCAGTGAATAGAAGCACAGAGGAGGCTAGCCACGGAAGTGTGCGGCCCGGCAACAATGTTCAACGACGGTGAGCGATTACCCGAGACCCGCGCACCAATCAGGCACGATGAGCACTTGATTATGTGCGATGTGGGTTGGCGAAGGTCTCAGGCCCTTGAATCGGGTACCCCGCGGCGACGTGGCGAGTAACGCCGGTGGCGGCGGCGAATCCCCTCCCTCAGTTCACGCTTCTTCGTTTGCCTCTCAGTTCGAGTTGGTAATTGCAGCGACCAGTACTTATATAGCCCAGAGCTCCGAAATCATGAGGTAACATCAGGCCGAACATCGCGGAGTTTGTTGGGGCCGATTCACGGAGTTCGCGCGCGGGCGTTGGGATCCAGTTTCCGCTGGCGAAAACCCGTGGGGGAAGAACATCCTGCCACCCGGTCCCACAAGACAGCGAAGGCAGAGGCGCGCTCGTGTTTTTGGTCACTGACGCAAGGGGACCCACCCGCCAGCGGTTTAAGACGAGAGCAGCCAGGCCAGGGCACCGTGAACGCGCGCGAGAGCGTGGTTGGGCCAAGGGGAGGATGGGGAAGTGGGCCGGCTGAAGAGAATTTGGCCCAACATGTAGGTTTTCTATTTTCTTTTATATTTCCCTTTTTTCTGTTTTATTTCTTTTGATTTCTTTTCAAATTCAAATTTCCTTTCAAATTTAAATCTGACACTGTGGCAAACTTGTCTTCAAATTACCTTGCACATTTAAAGTACCAACTCCGAAAATATAACTCTAGGTATATTTTATGTAATTCTCTTATTCCTCTATTTCTTTTCTTACTTCTCTTTTTATTTCTAATTTTATTTCCAAATCCTATAATTGAGTTTGAATTAACTCCCTAATCCTTATCATTAATGTGCCCTTAGTAATATTATCAGTATTATTAAATATACAAGAAATCGAAGCTCCCACATGAGACATGATTTATTTTAGTGATCTTACTTATTTGTTTTTCTCATATGTGAGTATTACCATGTGATGATGAGTACGAGGAAATACATAGGTTGAGATGTACTCTTTTATTTTTATTTATTTATTATTTTTTTTCCACAAATTGGGTGTTACAAATCCTACCCCCCTTAAAAATAATCTCGTCCTCGAGATTTGTAAGAAAAGGATGTATACTCATTTTGTTCTCGGGACATATGCACAAACAAAGAAATCTCGGCATGATGCATAATCCTTTAACAAAACATGGGTTTAATAGACCTTACTATTATCATGAAAATAGTATTAATACTAACTAATAGCTAAACTAATATTTAGGTCTTACAAATAGTAAATATATATATATATGTATCTATATCTATGTTTATCTCTCTATTCTTGTTGCTCGTTGACTTCTTCACCGACTACTTCATCTCCAACTGGCTCTTCCTCTTGAATTTCAAGTTCACCGGGTTCAGCTTCTACTTCTGCATGATGGGCATATCCCCGGTTGATGGATAGGGGCTGACTCTTCCCTGCCGAGGCTTGTCCTTGCTTCATCGGAGCCGGGGTAGTGTAGGCAGCTCTGTTGGGACAGTAGTTGGCGTAGTGTCCCGGTTGTCCACACTTGAAGCATGTTCTGATGGCGGTTGTGTTAGGGGCAACGGTTCCTACTGGAGTGCTTGCTTTTGGAGGAGCAGTTGGTGTCTGTTGGGTTTGTTGTCCAGAACTGCCACTAGCTGGTGTATTTGGAGTGGTAGTATAGCGAGGACGGGAACTACTTCCAGCCTGCCCTTGGTTGACAGCCTTTCTTTTCTCTCCAAATATACTCCTCTTGTTTTCTACAGCAATAGCTTTGTCAAGTAGCCTTTGGAAAGATGGGAATGTGTGTGATACCAGTTGATATTGCAAGGGTCCAATCAAACCATCCAGAAAAAGCTCCTGCTTTTGCTCATCATCCTCTACTTCTCTGGGAGCATATCGAGATAACTGGATGAATTTGTCTCTATATTCACTTACGGACATACTTCCTTGCTTGAGGGAGAGAAACTCCTTTCTCTTAATCTTCATGAGTCCAGCGGGAATATGGTAATTTCTGAATTGTGTGGAGAATTCTTCCCAGGTAATTGTATCGGCAGCAGCATGAGCAGCGCAGTACGCATCCCACCAATCCGCAGCGGGACCAGCAAGACGACCCGATGCATAGAGTACTTTCTCTCTATCCGAGCACTGAGCTATGTTGAGCATCTTCTCTATGGACTTTAACCAGTCATCTGCTTGCAGCGGATCTACGGAGTTGGAGAAGGTTGGTGGTTTGTGGCTCATGAATTCCCGGTGTTTATCACGGGGTGGAACTGGTGGTGGAGGTGGAGGCAATGGCACTTGTTGTTGTTGCTGCTGTTGTTGAAATTGTTGCTGCAGCTGCTGTTGTTGTACCCTTCTCTCCTGGCGTATTTCTTCCCGCTCTTGGCGCATTTCCCGACGTGCATCCTCTCTTTCCTGGTGCATTTCTTGGCGCTCTTGCTGCATTTGGGTGCGCATATCTGCCATAGTGTCCGCCATTTGCTGCATCATTCTCATTTGAGCTGCGACGAGTGGATCAACTCCGCCTGGTGGGGGATTAGGAGGATTCATTGCTGCTGACTGTGGTTGGGGTTGTTGATTAGCAGGTAAATCAATTCCACCACCCTGCCTGGTATTGACCATCTAAGTTAGAAGCATATGGTAAGATAGCTTTGCAAGGGAATCATTTAATAGACAGAATGAATAAACTAATAGTTGGTTATGTACTGGAATTTCTTTGGCAGGGCTGGACCAAATATTTTATGTTAAGACTAGGGTAATTAGTTGTACGAGGTGAATGTCCAAAGGTAAGATAGAATGTGTCAAGATAAGATAGATACGGAATACTACATATATCTTCTAAGAGGATAATCTAGTTTGTCTAGTTATCTTACAAGTGCTATCCTTTATGCCTGGATGTATATGCAGATGTAATTGTGGACATTACTCCACAACTAATCACTCTCAATCAAAGATCCAAATCAGATAGATATCATAAGAACAAGCATTCAAGTGCATAGATAACCATAAAAATAGTTTTGTTTTTGTTCCTAGGATTAGGTTTCCTATTCCTAAAGTCACTTTAGGCACTGATTTCAAAGTGTGAAATCCACATTTGTCTTTTAGAAGGAAAAAGGTAAGAATAATCAGAGTAAAGCGGAATTAGATGAGAAAAGATTAAGATAAGTTTAGAAAAGAATCAGAGTAGCAAAGGTAAGTAGATATTGGTTGTCCAGTTCTATCTAGGTTTCGTCCTACAGTCAACATTCCTCTGATACCACTTCTGTAACACCCGGATTTTAGGGGTCCAAAACCCGGGGTTAACATAAACACCAGGTATGCTGGGACCAAGTCTCAAACATATGATGTATAGTGGCACAGGATCGAATGTCACAACTTTATATATAACAGGAGTTCTATACAAAATAAATAATTACATTATAAGGAGACAACGGTCCAGCAACCCAAAAGTTGACTGGGAGACGACGACCTAGACCTCTCACGAACTCATCGCAGCATCCTCCATGAGCATCATCCTGCAGTACCTGGTCTTGACCTGTGGTGTATGTGAGACAGCAAGAGTGAGCTCACATACGTTCATCGCTCAACAAGTTGTGGGGAATAATGTGCATGAACTCGCCAAAGTTGGGAGCTCACGTGAAGTGTAAGGCTTACCAAAGGAGATGGTTAGAGCTAAGCATTGCTTTTAAAGTTGGTCAAAATTTTATTAGCAGTTACTAAGTATAAGTAAATACCAGCCCAATTAAATAGTAGAACAAAAGTAACAACATCACCTGCGATGCAATGCATATGACAAATTGAATTTAGTTCCATAAATTAATCATGTGAGGGTCCGAGCTGCTCATGACCGTGAGCACGGCTAGTATACCAGTTTTACACTCTGCAGAGGTTGCGCATCTTTACCCACAAGTCGTGTATCCCATGTCGCCAGGGTTTGCAAGGCCCTTAGACACTTCCGAGGTGAATGGCTAGGGATCCACTACGAGGCCTTTACAAAGTTCCACTAGCTTCCGAAAACCCGCTACAGTTTATAGGAAGATCCAGTACAGGAATCCCTTGCAGGACCGCCATCGCAGCAAAATCCTCCCGAGGGCCTCCCCGCACTGACTTGTCCCCTACTGCCCTTGCCCCTTTCGGGTAAGGTAGTCTTCCACTAGCTTTCCTAATTAATCAGCCAAGGGCGTCCCATTCCACCCTGGTGGTAGCACTGTTTTCCCGGGTGGTTCTCCATGTTCCAATTAACATAATGATCTCAACATGAACCATAAATAACAACTGATAACAAAAGTATAATCATGAATAGTGTAATCTTCATACCCAAAACCACATATAGCACTAGCAAGTACTACCCAGAAAGTTCAGTGGTAAACAAGGTATAAAGATAGACAAACTAGGGTAACCTATTGGGTCCCATCAAAATTAACCTATGCAGATCATTATGATTAATCAGAACATGGCTAGGTAAAAAGAAGTGATCAAGGGCACAACTTGCCTGGGCCTTGAGATTCCAGGTACCAGGATGATCTTCAGGTGATACGTATCCTCACTGCTAGTCGTAGTAATACAAACAAACAGTGTAGGCAAAATTTAACATCACACCAAACAAGTAAACAAAATACATAATAATAATCTACACATTAAAATAAGATTCTAGGAACAGGAATCATTAATTTTGGAATTATAGATTTTAAGTTATGGATTTTCTAATGTTTTATGTGTTTAATACAAGATTAAGTATTAGATAAATTTAAATGAGCCTTTCATGCCAAAACAGAGGCACAAAATGATGAAGAATATTATTACAAAATTTTAGAAACTGGAATGGTTCAATTTGGAGCTAAAATGAATTTTCTATGAATTATCTAAGTTCTAGCAATTATTTTCATATTAAAAATCCATTTTCTATTTTATTTATTCAATTTAAACGAGTTCTGGACTGGGCCTCAATTACAGCAAAGCGCAGGGGGCTCGGCGCAAGAATTCCCAGACTCAGGAAACAGTAAAACGGGGATGGCGGGTTGATTACTAAATACTTCAGGGGCTCTTTAGCGAAACAGGCATGGCGAAGGGGTATCTGGCGATCCAGACCGTCCGATCGCAGACAGACGAGCCGGATTAGATCTAGGTCTAAGCGGCTCCGTGGGCGCCTGAGGCCGTTAGATCAGCGATCAACGGATGGAGGGCGATCCCGTTACGCTCTATTCTAGATCATCCGATCAACTACCAACGCACCAGATCAACCCTAGTGAACCCGGTATACTGAAACCCGATCCAGACCACACGTTCATAATCCAACGCCCAGGCACGAAGGGGGCCCCCGGCCTAATCACAGCCATCCGTCACCAATCCAACGGCCAGCCAGCTTCTTCTTTCCCAGACCCGAGCCGTGACGGGGCGAACTGCCCGCGGCGGCGCCCATCGCCGACGTACAGCCACACGAGGCATTGATGCCGTATTCCTAGCACGGATAGGTCCTAAGTGTAGAGGACGCCATGCCGATTGACAGGGAGGGATTCATACCAGTGAATAGAAGCACAGAGGAGGCTAGCCACGGAAGTGTGCGGCCCGGCAACAATGTTCAACGACGGTGAGCGATTACCCGAGACCCGCGCACCAATCAGGCACGATGAGCACTTGATTATGTGCGATGTGGGTTGGCGAAGGTCTCAGGCCCTTGAATCGGGTACCCCGCGGCGACGTGGCGAGTAACGCCGGTGGCGGCGGCGAATCCCCTCCCTCAGTTCACGCTTCTTCGTTTGCCTCTCAGTTCGAGTTGGTAATTGCAGCGACCAGTACTTATATAGCCCAGAGCTCCGAAATCATGAGGTAACATCAGGCCGAACATCGCGGAGTTTGTTGGGGCCGATTCACGGAGTTCGCGCGCGGGCGTTGGGATCCAGTTTCCGCTGGCGAAAACCCGTGGGGGAAGAACATCCTGCCACCCGGTCCCACAAGACAGCGAAGGCAGAGGCGCGCTCGTGTTTTTGGTCACTGACGCAAGGGGACCCACCCGCCAGCGGTTTAAGACGAGAGCAGCCAGGCCAGGGCACCGTGAACGCGCGCGAGAGCGTGGTTGGGCCAAGGGGAGGATGGGGAAGTGGGCCGGCTGAAGAGAATTTGGCCCAACATGTAGGTTTTCTATTTTCTTTTATATTTCCCTTTTTTCTGTTTTATTTCTTTTGATTTCTTTTCAAATTCAAATTTCCTTTCAAATTTAAATCTGACACTGTGGCAAACTTGTCTTCAAATTACCTTGCACATTTAAAGTACCAACTCCGAAAATATAACTCTAGGTATATTTTATGTAATTCTCTTATTCCTCTATTTCTTTTCTTACTTCTCTTTTTATTTCTAATTTTATTTCCAAATCCTATAATTGAGTTTGAATTAACTCCCTAATCCTTATCATTAATGTGCCCTTAGTAATATTATCAGTATTATTAAATATACAAGAAATCGAAGCTCCCACATGAGACATGATTTATTTTAGTGATCTTACTTATTTGTTTTTCTCATATGTGAGTATTACCATGTGATGATGAGTACGAGGAAATACATAGGTTGAGATGTACTCTTTTATTTTTATTTATTTATTATTTTTTTTCCACAAATTGGGTGTTACACATAAATTTGGCACACAAAGAGATCACCATCACAAGTCTTGGTAAAAAGAGTGGGATCGGCTTTCCCAACCTTGAAAGCGTTAGCAATTAAGAAATCTCTAAGGCATTCATACCATGCTCTTGGGGCTTGCTTAAGTCCATAGAGCGTCTTAGAGAGCTTATACACGTGGTCGGGATACCTGTCATCCTCAAAGCCAGGGGGTTGTTCCACGTATACCTCCTCCTTGATTGGCCTATTGAGGAAAGCGTTCTTCACGTCCATTTGAAACAGCCTAAAAGAGTGGTGAGCAGCATAGGCTAACAATATTCGAATTGACTCTAGCCTAGCCACAGGAGCAAAAGTCTCCCCGAAGTCCAAACCTGCAACATGGGCATAACCTTTTGCCACAAGTCGAGTCTTATTTCTCGTCACCACCCCGTGCTCATCTTGCTTGTTGTAGAACACCCACTTGGTGCCCACAACGTTTTGCTTTGGACGTGGCACCAGGCTCCAGACTTCATTTCTTTTGAAGTTGTTGAGCTCTTCCTGCATGGCCAACACCCAGTGTGGATCCTGCAAGGCCTCTTGTACCCTGAAAGGCTCAATAGAAGAGACAAATTAGTAATGCTCACAAAAATTAGCTAAACGTGAGCGAGTCGTTACTCCCTTGCTGATATCACCTAGAATTTGATCCATGGGGTGATTTCTTTGGATCGTCGCTCGGACTTGAGTTGGAGGGACCCGTGGTGCTTCTTCGTCCATAACCTGTTCTTCTTGTGCTCCCCCTTGATCACGCTCCTCTTCTTGAGGTACCTGTCCATCATCTTGAGTTGGGGGATGAACCAACATCGAGGAAGAAGGCTGATCTTGTTCCTGTAGTTCTTGTGGTCGCACATCACCTATCGCCATCGTGCGCATTGCAGCCGTTGGAACTTCATCTTCATCTATATCATCAAGATCAACTTGCTCTCTTGGAGAGCCATCAGTCTCATCAAATACAACATCGCTAGAGACTTCAACTAATCCTAATGATTTGTTGAAGACCCTATACGCCTTTGTATTTGATTCATACCCTAGTAAAAACCCTTCTACTGCCTTGGGAGCAAATTTAGAATGTCTACTTTCTTCGCCAGAATATAGCATTTGCTCCCAAATACACGAAAGTAAGAGACATTGGGTTTGTTACCGGTAAGAAGTTCGTAGGAGGTCTTCTTGAGAAGGCGATGCAGATAGAGCCGGTTTATGGCATGGCAAGCTGTGTTCACATCTTCCGACCAAAACCGCTCGGGCATCTTGAACTCTCCAAGCATCGTTCTCGCCATGTCGATAAGCGTCTTGTTCTTCCTCTCTACCACACCATTTTGTTGTGGTGTGTAGGGAGCAGAGAACTCGTGCTTGATGCCTTCCTCCTCAAGAAACTCTTCAACTTGTAGATTCTTGAACTCAGACCCATTGTCGCTCCTTATCTTTTTCACTTTAAGTTCAAACTCATTTTGAGCCCTCCTTAGAAAGTGCTTTAGGGTCCCTTGGGTTTCTGATTTGTCCTGCAAAAAGAATACCCAAGTGAAGCGGGAAAAATCATCAACAATTACCAGACCATACTTACTTCCCCCGATGCTAAGGTAGGCAACGGGTCCAAAGAGGTCCATGTGGAGAAGCTCCAGTGGTCTTGATGTCGTCATCACATTCTTGCTGTGATGAGTGCTTCCCACCTATTTCCCTACCTGACATGCTGCACAAGGTCTGTCTTTCTCAAAGCAGACATCAGTTAGTCCTAACACATGATCTCCCTTTAGAAGTTTATGAAGGTTCTTCATGCCAACATGTGCTAGACGGCGATGCCAAAGCCAGCCCATATTAGTCTTAGCCATTAAGCATGCATCTAGATCGGCATTCTCTTTCAAAAAATCTACTAAATAGAGTTTGTCGTCTAATACACCTGTTGGGGACTTATTCTCAAATGCTATGAATTAAGAACAAGGCAACATAAAATGTTAAATAATAATGCCCTTCGTCCGCTGAAGCATTATTTCCCCAAGGATTTAATGAACTTCGGACGAAGGCCACGGACAGAATACCACGAAGGTCATACCTTCGTGGTCGAGCATACAACAATGTGAAATAAAATATAAAACATTAAACATTAGAAGAAGATATATTAAAAACAGATTACATTATTCATATATTTCATAATATGAAGTTGAATATTAAAACATAATATTTAGGTACATTTATACCTTCGTCTTGACAGAAAATAATTCCAGAGTAATGCGTTAGCGATTACAGGATTGCGTGAATAGTGCAGAGGTACTGTTCACCTATTTATAGGCACAAGGCGCAGCCTATGTAAAATTACATTTATGTCCTTTACAATCGATTACAATAATGACACAAAACATCATGGGTTTTTAAGTCAATCCATCTTTAAGTCGGTTCGTCCCTTCGTCTTGAGATCTGTTACTATGCTGAAGCTCTATAAGTAATAGCTTCGGCACTGTTCCTGAGAGGATCTGCCAAAGGTGTTCTCTTTCTTTAGGATCTTCGGCTACGAAGCATACCCCCAATAGTAGCCCCTTCGCGGTGCTAGATCGTTTTTCGTAACGAGCTTGATCCGTGAAAAAGTCTATTAGGCTTCGGGATGCCGAAGACCCGAAAAACACCTTCCCTGAGCTTGTTGGCGAGAAACGATTAAAATAATCCGCACGCGCGGTGGCCCCATCTTGCAGCAGTTACGCGCGCCCCAGCAATTCACCTTCTCAGACCTTGTGGCCCACCGTTCAGCGAGTGCGGGTAATTGTTTGCTCGGTGCGGGAGACCTTGACGATTCACCTTCCCCCCTGCGGCACTATATAAACAGACGGGTAGGTGTGAAGTTACCACAGCATTCATTGCTATTGCATTGTTTTGCTGCCAATATTTTTGCCATAGCTGAAGCTTGATCATCGTGCTCAAACAAAGTGTTGCTTTTGATTCTGCTTCGTCACAAGAGGAAAAGCTTCGTGAAAATCAAAAAGTCAACAACAAAAATTTCAAGAAAATCATAATCAAATGGCCAGAGTTCGCTCCACTGCTAGGGTTGATCGTGAGGGAGATGAGACCGAAGCTACTGAGACTCTTCCGATTTCTGAAGCAATGAAGCGGTCTGGGCTGGTAACATCGGAGGACGTCCCTGCCGCTGAAGCAGAGCAAGCCGATGCTGAGGAGACCGAGTCTGAAGATGATTATAGCTGCGCGGTGCCAAGCAAACCCAGCTATCTGGATTTTGGAAAATCCACCATCTCCGAAGGTGACTTACCTAAGATGCTGAAATTGGGCTATTTAAGTGAAGAAAAGAAACAGCTGGTTCGTTTTGGTGGAGAAGAAACTACTCCGAAGCCAGGAAAAGATGAAGCAGTAATCTTTAAAAGTTTCTTTAAAGCTGGTTTAAGATTCCCTTTGAATAAGATGATTGCTGATGTGTTGAAGAAGTTTGGGATCTACCTTCATCAGCTAACTCCTAACACTATCGTTAGGCTTAACGTTTACATTTGGGCTCTCCGAAGCCAAGGGGTGGAGCCATTTGCCGAAGGTTTCTGCCGAGTGCATGAGCTTCATTACCAGACCAAGGCTAGAGGAGATGGGTTACATGAAAACTTCGGCTGCTACAATTTTGCCTACCGCAAGACTACAAAATTTCCAGTGATCAGTTACCGAAGCAAGTGGCCAGCTAGCTGGAAATCTAAATGGTTTTACATCAAAATTGACGATGATAAGGAGAAGCTGGTCTAGAGTCTGTTAGAGCTGATCTTCGGAGAGACTAGACCCCCGTGCAATATGACACCAGAGGGTCCAACCCAAATTGCGTTGGCTGAATTTAGAGTTATCGCGGAGCATATCGGCACTAGGGACTTAGTGCAAGAATTTTTAGCTTTCAAAGTGTTTCCAACTATGAAAGAGTGGGCCATGCCGAAGCTTGAAGGAAATAAGAAGGAAGGAGAACTTGTCCGGTTGCCTTACCATTACAAATTCAAGAGACATTTCAAAGTGCCCTACCAAGAATGGCTGGACACAATCGAAGTAATGTGCAATGAAATACTCGGAAATTATTCTAAAAAAGAAGACCAATTGATGACTGCGGCCTTCGGCACCCGTCCGAAGCGAAGGCTAAACCGAGTGATGGATGCTATAGGTTTTGAATATCCTGACTACGAGCGGTTAGACAAGGGTGCCGAAGGCCAAAAAAGGAAGAGAGTAGCTAGTGCTCTGAACAAAGACGATGAAGATCAACCGAAGAAGAAAAAACAAGAGTCTAAGGCGAAAACAGTTGTTCCGAAGAAAAGAAAGGCTTCGACTCCAAAGCAAAAACCAATTGATGAAGAAGAAGGGACTTCTGCGACACCCTCTGCCACCGAAGTAGAGGAAATCTTAAAGGTAATGACTGAATCTTTGCCTGTCAAACTAAGTCCACTGGGGCTACATCTGACGAAAATTTTTCAGAAGGAAAAGGAGCCCGCAAAAACGAAGGCATCTAGACCAAAAAGGCAAAGAATCATTACTGTGACAGAAGTCATCGAAGCAACACCACCAGGAGCTTCAGCTCCGAAGGTGCCGGCTGTTGAAAGCGTGACAGCTACTGAAGCTGTACCTTCGGAGGCTGCCGCAGAAGAGGCCAGAGCCGAAGCTGCCAGATCCGAAGATATTAATTTAGAAAGCATGGTTGCTGATATAGATAAAATACTACTAAACATGGCCGCGGAAGAAGCTGCCGCAGAAGAGGCTGCCGCAGCCACCGAAGAGACTACGACCGCAATACCCGAGAAGGAAGAAATGACCGAAGATACTTCGGAAGATGAAGCTTTTAACTTTCAAAACTTAGTTGGCCAGGAGCTGACAAAAGCTGAAAAATAAGAACTAAAAGAATATGCTATATCTTGCGGGTATCGGCCGGGAGCGCTTCTCTTCGGTGGCATTGATGACGAAAGGTTGGGCTGCGTGCGAGATTAGACCGGCGCGAAGGTTATCGGCACTCTATCAAAGAGTATCGATTTCCCGAAGCTCGAAGCAGATATCAGCCGGTACCGATGACAGCACATCATCGACAGTTTGTTTTATTCCAATTTCAAGGTAAACATCTGACGACAGCACATAGATGTTTTCTAACAAAGGTTATTTATCCACAGAGTATGCTGTTGAGCAAAGCTTTAAAAATGCAGCAGGACTTAGAAGATAAAAGCACGAAGTTATAATTGAGAATTTAGAGAGCAAGATAAAAGAGCAATCAGTTGCTATCGAGAAGAAAGACTTCGAGCTTCAAACAACCGAAGGCTTATTAGCGGAGGCTGAAGCTAAAATAACAGAATTAAATTCGAAGCTTCTCTCTCAATCGGAAAACTTCGAATAAGAAAAGCTGAATCTTAATGCAAAACTTGAGGCCGAAGTCCAAAAAAGTTCAGAGCTAAAAAAATCATTGAGAAGCCTTCAGAATAAATGTCTAGAGTTCAGCAATCGATGCGTTCAACGGCTGAAGCAAGTGTTCTATTTTGTTGGAGCCAGCAGCGAGAAATTTACTCCTTCGGTTGAAGACCTGCCTGGTGCCTTTGAGCATATTGAAGGTGAAATTGATGATCTTGACGAAGTTATATCTAGACATGGTAACTTATGTGCCCTGGTAGCTTCTCGGGGCACAGCTGTTGCCTTTCTGAAGTCTGGCTGTGAACACGGAAAGGTTATCAATAGACCCAACTTCAGCTTATCACCAGCAGACTTGGATAACATTCCCAACCTTGCCCGAAGTATTGCAAATAGATTTATAAAATTAGTATGGACAAAGGGTGGACGAAGCAAAGCTGGTGACGAAGCTCGAAGCCACCTTAAGCCGGTAATAAAATCATACCTCATGCTTACCTTTTCCTTCAAACTTGAATTTTGCTTATAATACTTTGATACCTACAGGATGACGAAGCCGAGGCCGAAGCTAAGGAGTAAAAAGGCGAAGCTCCATGGATACTGACGAAGCTTGAGTAGTCTGTAGAAAAAGCTCAAAAAACTCTTGTAATAACTTTGTGTAAATACTGATGTAATTAAATTTTACTTCGTGGACTTTGTCCATTCCTCATAATATATTCTTACTTCTCCATCAGTGTGTAAAGTGCTTTGGTGTGAACGAAACTAACATTTTTGAGCCGAAGGCGAAAAACACCTTCCCTTCTTTTCGTACACAGCGAACCATAAAATTGACTCTTTTCCTTTTTTTCCGAAGCCTTCTCTTTTAGAGCCGAAGCAAGTGTGTATGTTATGATGATCATGATCCTATGTATGTCTAAGTGAATGTTTATGAATGCAAATGTATGATGTAATGTATCGTGCAAATGAATGTTCAAAGACACATACGAAGCCACAATCAAAACCCTTATTCCCTTAGGAATAACAAATCTTTGCCGTTTATTTTTCGGCTTCACCGCTTATTTTTCGGTGTATCAGCGCTGAATTTTCGCTGTAAGTTCTGCATTCCCTTAGGAACATCTTTTGAACTTCTTCGCCTTTTACTTTCGGAGGTATCGTGTTGACTTTTCGCGCTTCGCCTTATACTCCGGCGGAATCAGCGTTGACTTTTCGCTGTAAGCTCTGCATTCCCTTAGGAACGACTTTTGAGCAGAAAACTTACGCTGCGCTCCCTTAGGAACGACTTTTTGTAGCTTCGTTGTGCTCTGCATCCCCTTAGGGACGTCTTTCGAGCTTCTCCCTATTTTTCCTTTTCCTTTTGCACTCGATGGTGCATGCTCAGTTTTTACATTTACATCTTTGGGGGTTATTGCTCTTATAGAGCTGATATAAGAAAAAAAGAAATTACATGCTATGGCCCCATTAAAAACCTTTCTCCCCCTTTTGAAAGGAAAAGGGTGCCATAGGAAAAAATTGGAAAAATAAAAAAGATTACATCAAGCTACACATAATATCTCCGAAGCTCATCCGCATTCCAAGATCTAGGAATGTCGTTGCCGTCCATATCCTTCAATATGTAAGAACCGGGTCTTGATGAAGATACTACCAAAAAAGGTCCTTCCCATTTTAACTGTAGCTTGCCTACTGTATCTGGGTTGGCATCTCTCTGAAGTACCAGGTGTCCTGGCTTGATATTTTTTAACCGAACTTTTCTGTCACGCCATTTTATTGTTTCGGTTTGATATTTATTGATATTCTCCACAGCCTAAAGCCTGATCCCTTCTATAGCATCTTTTGCCACAGAATAATCAGCTTCGTCCTCTACCGAAGCCACTGTTCTTATTGATCCTGCTTTAGCTTCTTCTGGGGTTATTGCTTCGTCACCAAATAGCAGTTTGAATGGTGTAAAACCTGTTGACCTTGACATTGTTGTGTTATGTCTCCACACCACTTTGATTAATTCATCTGGCCACTTCCCCCTGGGCTAGTTGAAGATTAACTTCATTATTCCTGTCATTATAATGCCATTAGCTCTTTCGACAAGTCCATTTGACTCCGGATGCCTAACCGATGCAAAATGGATCTTCGTGCCAATTTGTTCATAAAACTCTTTGAAAGCTTCGGCATCAAACTGTGTTCCGTTGTCCACAGTAATAGCCTTCGGCACTCCGAAGCGACAGACAATATTTTGCCAGAAAAATTTTTGGACAGTGACCGAAGTTATTTTGGCTAAAGGTTTCACCTCAATCCACTTAGAAAAATATTCTACTGCCACCACAACATATTTTAAATTTCCTTGTGCTGGTGGAAGTGGGCCTAGCAAATCAAGGCCCCATCTTTGCAATGGCCAAGTGGGTTGTATTAACTGAGTTAGAGACGAAGGCTGTTTCTGATCTCTTGCACATTTTTGACAGCCTTCGCATTTTTGAACTAATTCTGCTACATCCGAAGCTGCCTTTGGCCAATAAAATCCTTGACGAAAAACTTTTCCCAGCAAGGGCCTAGACCCGATGTGAGATCCACACAGGCCTGCGTGTATTTCCTTCATCAATTCTATACCTTCGACTCTGGATAAACATTTAAGCAATGGAGAACAGACTCCATGTTTGTATAACTCCCCTTCTATTATTACATATGGATGGGCTCTTGCCTCTATTCTCTTATTATAAGCTTCGTCATCTGAAAGGAAATTGCCCTGGAGAAAAGACATGATCTCAGTTCTCCAATCTTCGCTATAAACAGGAGATATATTGAGCACTGCTCTTTCAAGAAGGTCGACCGAAGGTGCTTTTATTGTTTCAAAGAATACTTCCGAAGGTAAAGGCAGCCCCTGTGCCGCTGACTTGGCTAGCAGATCAGCGTGCTCATTTTCTCCTCGTGAAATATTCTTGACAGAAAACCCTTTGAAGGAAGCTTCAAGCCTTCAAACTGTTTCCAAATATTTCTCAAGCTTCGGATCTCTTGCTTTACAACTCTTGTCAATATGACCAGAAATAACATGGGAATCAGTTTTGAGAATCGCCCTTCTTATCCCCATTGCCTTCAACTTCCGAAGCCCCAAAAGCAAAGCTTCGTATTCAGCAATATTATTTGTGTAGCTGAAATCAAGTTTCACTACATAGCATGTTTTAACTTTGGAAGGTGCAATTAAAACAGCAGCTGCACCTGCCTCGAAGGTTCCCCAAGAACCGTCGCAGAACATTGTCCAAGCTTCGACTTCTTTACTTACTTCTTCCTCCTGAGCCCCTGGCGTCCAGTCAGCGATGAAGTCTGCTAACGCCTGGGACTGAATCGAAGATCTATGCACATAATCAATGCTGAATTTGTTGAGTTCCGCAGCCCACTTTCCAATCCTTCCAGTAGCTTCTCTGTTCCTCATAATATCCTTCAAAGGCTGTGATGAAGGAACAATTATATGGTATGCTTGAAAATAGTGACGAAGCTTCCTAGAAGCCATTAAGATAGCATATAGCACCTTCTCCAATTCTGTATAGTTTTTCTTTGATAGACTGAGAACTTCAGAGACAAAGTATATTGGGGCTTGCTTTTTAATTTGTCCTTCAAGCTTCTCCTGAATAAGCGCTGCACTCACTGCAGAGTGCGAAGCTGCCACATACAGCAACAAAGGAGCCCCTGGCGCTGGTGGAGTTAGCGTCATTAGGTTTATCAGATACTGCTTCAGCTCTTCAAAGGCTTTCTGCTGAGTTGATCCCCATTGAAAAACTTCGGCTGACTTCAGCACTTCAAAGAATGGTAAATTTCTCTCTGCTGATCTGGATATAAATCGATTCAAAGATGCCAATCTTCCTGTTAACCATTGAGCCCCTTTCTTTGTGCTTGGCGGCTCCATCTGAAGGAGCTTCAATTTTATTTGGATTAGCTTCGATCCCTTTTGTTGAAACTAGACAACCAAGGAATTTGCCCTTCTTTACTCCGAAAACACATTTTTCTGGATTCAACTTCAGGCCAGCTTGCATAAAGTTAGCAAATGTTTCCTATAGATCAGCAATATGATTTTCTTGCTTCGTGCTTTTTACTATGATATCATCGACATATGTTAGCACATTTCTGCCTATCTGAGAATGAAGGACTTTCGTTGTCATTCTGCTGAAGCTTCCTCCAGCATTCTTGAGCCCCTCAAGCATCCGAAGGTAACAATATGTACCACTGGGGGTGATGAAGCTGGTTTTTGGCTCATCTTCCTTCTTCATCCAGATTTGATGATAGCCTGAATAACAATCTAGTAGACTCATGAGCTCTGACAAAGCTGCTGCATATACTAGAGAATTTATCCTTGGTAATGGAAATTCATCCTTCGGACAAGCCTTGTTGAGATCAGTAAAATCAATGCACATTCTCCATTTACCATTGGCCTTCTTCACCATAACAGTGTTAGCTAGCCATTCTGGGTATTTTACTTCTCTGATGACTCCGGCGCTGAGAAGTCTTTTCACTTCATTCCGAGCACCTTCGGCTTTGTCATCAGACATCTTCCGAAGCCTCTGCTTTCTAGGTCTGAAGGATGGATCAACATTGAGCGAGTGTTCTATAACATCCCTGTTGACACCACAGAGATCATTAGCTGACCATGCGAAGACATCTTTGTTATTGAACAGGAACCTTATTATGGTTTTCTCCTGCTCTTCAGACAATTGAGATCCCAGCAGCACCCTCTGCTCTGCTATACCTTCACATAAGAGCATGGGCTTCGGCTGATTAGCCGAAGCAGCCTTCTCCCTTCTGTACTTGTATTGCTCATAAGCTTCGGCTCCATCTATATTATGGATTGCTTTTGAATCTGTCCAGTTTCCTTCGGCCTTTCTGGCAGCTTCCTGACTTCCATGAATAGCAATAGGCCCTTGATTCGAAGGTATTTTCATGCAAAGATATGCTGTATGAAGAATTGCTTCAAAAGCATTGAGTGTCCATGACCAATGATTGCATTGTAAGGGTATTCCATGTCAACAATATCAAAAACAACTTGTTCAATCCTTGTATTGTTGACAAATCCGAAGGTCACTGGCATCGTGATCTTGCCGAGCGCTACAATCTGCCTTCCTCCGAAGCCACAAAGGAGATGTGTAGCATCATGGATCTTATCTTCGGGCTCTTGCATCTGTCTGAAGGCCTTAGCAAATATAATATCCGCTGTACTACCTATATCAACCAGAACATTATGGACCAGAAATCCTTTGATAACACAAGAAATAACCATAGCATCATTGTGAGGGTAATCCTTGAGCTGAAGGTCCTCTTGAGAGAAGGTAATTGGGATGTGGGACCATCTTGACTTGATGAAGAGTCCTTGCACCCCGACATGCTATACCCTTCTCTGTGCCTCCTTCTTCTGCTTCTTGTTAGCTGGCTCTGAGCATGAACCGCCTGTTATCGGGAGTACTAGCTTCGGAGCCGAAGCAGCTCCAGCTTGGTTGTTGAACGAAGCCATTAGCTCAAAAAAGTGGAAGTGAGTTCACCGGAGGTGGGCGCCAATGTTGGGGACTTGTTCTCAAATGCTATGAATTAAGAACAAGGCAACATAAAATGTTAAATAATAATGCCCTTCGTCCGCTGAAGCATTATTTCCCCAAGGATTTAATGAACTTTGGACAAAGGCCACAGACAGAATACCACGAAGGTCATACCTTCGTGGTCGAGCATACAACAATGTGAAATAAAATATAAAACATTAAACATTAGAAGAAGATATATTAAAAACAGATTACATTATTCATATATTTCATAATATGAAGTTGAATATTAAAACATAATATTTAGGTACATTTATACCTTCGTCTTGACAGAAAATAATTCCAGCGTAATGCGTTAGCGATTACAGGATTGCGTGAATAGTGTAGAGGTACTGTTCACCTATTTATAGGCACAAGGCGCAGCCTATGTAAAATTACATTTATGTCCTTTACAATCGATTACAATAATGACACAAAACATCATGGGTTTTTAAGTCAATCCATCTTTAAGTCGGTTCGTCCCTTCGTCTTGAGATCTGTTACTATGCCGAAGCTCTATAAGTAATAGCTTCGACACTGTTCCTGAGAGGATCTGCCGAAGGTGTTCTCTTTCTTTAGGATCTTCGGCTACGAAGCATACCCCCAACAACACCCTTAAATGCTAATGAACCATCACTCCTTCTAAAGACAGATTCATCTATATTTGTGAATAAACAATTATAGCCCATGTTACATAATTGACTCATAGACAATAAGTTGTACCCGAGTGATTCAACTAAAAACACATTGGATATAGAATGCTCAGACGTAATGGCTATCTTTCCCAATCCTTTAACCTTGCCTTGGTTCCCATCTCCAAAGATAATCGCATCCTGGGAATCCTTGTTCTTGACGTAGGAGGTGAACATTTTCTTCTCCCCCGTCATGTGGTTTGTGCATCCGCTGTCGATAATCCAGCTTGAGCCCCCGAATGCATAAACCTGCAAGGCAATTTACGCTTGGGTTTTAGGTACCCAACTCTTGTTGGGTCCTACAAGGTTAGTCACAATAATTTTTGGAACCCAAATACAAGCCTTGTCTCCCTTGCATTTGGATCCCAACTTCCTAGCAACCACTTTTGCATTCTTACATGAAAGTACAAAAGAGGTGTTGCAAGCATGAAAAACAGTAGTAGGTTCATTACACATTTTCCTAGGCATATGAGGCACAACATGATTTCTCCTAGGCCTACTTCTACCATGCACAAAAGTAGAGCTAGAGGCAAACATAGCATGTGAATTATTATAAGCAGTATGAACATAACTCTTATTATAATTAGAATGACTAGCAATTTTCCTTTCATAAATAAAAGCATGGTTCCTTTGAGTACTATTTGCCATAGGGTCCTTCCCTTTCTCCTTGTTGAGAACGGGAGCCTTTTGGCTTGTCAAGTTCTTGGTTTCCTTTCGAAAACCAAGTCCATCCTTAATTGAGGGGTGTCTACCAATAGTGTAGGTATCCCTAGCAAATTTTAATTTATCAAAATCACTTTTGCAAGTCTTAAGTTGAGCATTAAGACTTGCCACCTCATCATTTAATTTAGTAATAGAAATACGATGTTCATCACAGGCATCAACATTAAAGTCCTTACATCTATTACAAATGCTAACATGCTCTATACATGAACTCGTTTTATTTGCTTCCTCTAGCTTAGCATTTAATTCATCATTTAAACTCTTTAAACTAGATATAGATTCATGGCAAGCAGATAACTCAGAAGATAGCATTTCATTTCTCTTAGTTTCTAAAGCAAGAAATTTTTGCACACTAACAAATTTGTCATGTTCCTCATACAGAATGTCCTCTTGCTTTTCTAGCAGTCTATCTTTTTCATTTAGAGCATTAATTAATTCATTAATTTTCTCTAGTTTGGCTCTATCTAAACCTTTAAATAAACCAGAGTAATCTACTTCATCATCGGAGGATTCCTCACCACTAGAAGAAGAGTACTTAGGGGAGTCTTGAATATGTACCTTCATCTCCTTGGCCATGAGGCAAGTGTGGCGTTCATTGGGGAAGAGCGAAGACTTGTCGAAGGCCGAGGCAGCCAATCCTTCATTGTCGGAGTCAGATGAGGAGCAGTCAGGATCCCACTCCTTTCCAAGGCGTGCCTCGCCCTTCGCCTTCTTGTAGTTTTTCTTCTTCTCCTTCTCCCTGTACTTTTCTTGTCCCTGGTCATTATCGTTGTTAGGGCATTGTGCTATGAAATGACCAGTCTTACCGCATTTGAAGCAGGAGCGCTTTCCCCTTGTTTTATTCTTGGAGGGGTACTCTTTGCGTCCTTTGAGCGCGGTCTTGAAGCGTTTGATGATGAGTGCCATCTCATCTTCATTTAGCCCGGCAGCCTCAACTTGTGCCACCTTGCTTGGTAGCGCCTCCCTGCAGCTTGTTGCTTTGAGCGCAACGAGCTGTGGCTCATAGACGGGTAGTGGACCATTTAGTGCATCATCCACGTATCGCGCCTCCTTCACCATCATGCGCCCGCTCACAAACTTACCAAGGATCTCCTCGGGCGTCATCTTTGTGTACCTGGGGTTTTCACGAATAAGATTGACAAGATGGAGGTCAATTATAGCAAATGACCTTAGCATGAGTCGGACAACATCATGATCCGTCCATCTTATGCTTCCATAGCTTCGAATCTTGTTGACTAGGGTCTTGAGCCTGTTGTATGTTTGTGTTGGCTCTTCTCCCCTGATCATGGTGAATCTCCCCAGCTCACCTTCCACCAGTTCCATTCTGGCGATCATTGTAGCATCATTTCCCTCATGTGAGATCTTGAGGGTGTCCTAGATTTGCTTGGCGTTGTCCAAGTAGCTAACCTTGTTATATTCATCCCTGCACAGAGATGCTAGCAAAACAGTAGTGGCTTGGGCATTTTTATGAATTTGTTCATTAATCATTACAGGGTTATCCGTACTATCGAAATGCATCCCATTTTCCACAATTTCCCAAATGCTAGGATGGAGAGAAAATAGATGACTACGCATTTTATGACTCCAAAATGAGTAATCCTATCCATCAAAGTGTGGAGGTTTTCCAAGAGGAATAGAAAGTAAATGTGCATTCGAATTATACGGAATACGGGAATAATCAAAAGAATAATTTTGATTGACCGTCTTTTTCTTTGACGAGGAGTCATCGTTGTCCCTTGGTGAAGAAGATGATGCATCGCTGTCGTAGTAGATGATCTTCTTGATGCGTCTCTTCTTCTTCCTGTCCCTCTTCTTGTGACTCGAGCCTGAGTCAGTGGGCTTGTCGTCTCTTGGCTCGTTGAAGAGGGACTCATTCTCCTTGTCGTTGACCACCATCCCCTTTCCCTTAGTGTTGGGGGCCTTCGTCCTTCGAAGGTCCTCAAAAACGTAATTTAACAATATCTTCCAAGTGTAACATATGAACAGGTACCTTCGGACTCGGGTTAAAAGCATATACGACGTGAAAAGCCCGATCGTGATGAAGGTTGGAGTTGCTCCGAAGCTACACGCAAGGGAGCTTCGGCTAAATAGCAAAAAAAAGAACCGACTTAAAGGGGAAAAGGCTATCTAGTCCTCACAGATTTGTCTATAAGTCAATAGTAAATATAAAGGGCATGAATGTAATTTCTCACAGGTTGCGTCCTGTGCCTATAAATAGATGAACAGTACCCCTGTACTGTTCAGGCTGACAGGTATTCACTTGTGCGTCATGCTTGTACTTTTACCTTCTATCAAGCCGAAGGTACATTTGTAATTCAATATTGTTTCTGTCTTTCTATGATATAATGTTACATGATTGTTTACGTTGTCTTTTATATTTCGTATGCTTCTTCTCTTATTAACATATACTACAATCATGAAGGTATGTCCTTCATGACCTTCATCTGAAGATCATTATATCCTAAGGGAAATAATGCTTCGTAGGACGAAGGGCATTAACATTTAACATTTTGTGTTGCCTTGTTCTTAATTCATAGCATTTGAGAACAAGTCCCCAACATTGGCGCCCACCTCCGGTGAACCCTTTTCGACCACCTTCGGCAAGCACTGACCTTCGTCATGCCGCCGAAGAAAGCTTCAGCGACAGGGGCTGCTGCGCTGCAGCCACTGGACCCGAACCAAGAAACTCTTTCTCTCTGAGAAGCTCAAAGCTAGAAGAGGAAGGCCACCAGTCCAACACTCCAGGAGGAGGAGTTGGACCAAGAAATCAGGGACATGGAGATCATCCATCAGCAAGTACAAAGAAAGAAGGAGAAGATGGCGCGACTGGCTGATCTTCAAAGGAAGATCGACGAAGCTACTAAAGAAGTGTGTCATCTTGCTCAAGGTGAACAAGATCGAAGGCCCCAACACAGGGAGCTTCGTCAAGAAGGCTTATTCAACGAGGATGGATGGTATGATGATTTTAATCATGATGCCTTTACTTTTGATGATGCTTCTCCCTTGGCAGTAGAACTACAGGCTACCCCATTGCCCCCATCATACAAGCCACCTCAGCTTCCCATGTATGATGGGCACTCAGATCCAAAGCAGTTTCTAATGAGCTATGAAGCAACTATATCTTTGTATGGAGGCAATACCGCAGTCATGGCGAAGTCCTTCGTCATGGCAGTTTGGAATGTAGCCCAAACATGGTATTCTTCTTTTTGGCCAGGGACTATCACGTCGTGGTAGAAGCTTAAGGACATGCTGGTTACCAGTTTCCAAGGCTTTCAAACGAAGCCGGTCACAGCACAGGCCCTATTCCAATGTATGCAAGACCACGAAGAATACCTTCAAGCATATGTACGAAGGTTCATGCGACTGAGGGCACAAGCACCTACAGTGCCCAATGAAATTGTCATTGAGGCCATGATCAAGGGTCTTAGGCCAGGACTTACTGCTCAATATTTCGCCAGAAAGCCCCCACAGACTCTGGAGAAGCTGCTTCAGAAGATGGATGAGTACATTCGGGCTAATAACAACTTCCGCCAAAGAAGGGAGGAAGCGTACAGATTCTCTAAGATGACCAGGGGCTTCGGAGGATGAATCCACCTGAGGCATGTCAGGTCGATTCATAGCTCCAGTCAGAACGACGACAAAGGGAGCCAGCTTCAGAGGTCACAATACACCTCACAATCTTCGGGGCAACAGCAAAGCTCTTTTAGGCCACCAGCTCGAAGGGGTAGAGGCGCCAGGGGCTTCGGAGGAAGATTTGGGGATCAGCCCAGGAAGATCTACTGCTTATTCTGTGGTGAGGACAAGGGCCATACTACAAGAATGTGCCAAATCACCATCCAAAAGAAGAAGGAGATCGCAGAAGCCGAAGCTCGGCAGAGTCAGCTGAAGCAGGTCTTGCACACTGCTTCGTGCCACTCTTCCTACATACCAGAATACGTGGGTAATCATCCTGCAGCTTCTGTGGCTTCGGCTAGTCAGTCACACGCTTCCTGGCCACAGCCTCCACCTCCACCACCACTTAAACTTACCTATTCACGGGGCCAACAGCCAGAAGGGCGCCAACACTCTCAACAGCAACGGGAATTCTGGGAGGAATCCAAAGCTCGCACAGTCAATAGTACTGTGCTGGAGCCAAAGCACATTTACTGAGAGATATCCTGCCTCTGAAATACTTTTTTGTTCTCTGCCTTTTTGTTTTTTACGAAGCTAAAAAACTGTCGAAGCTCAAAAGTCGTTCCTAAGGGAGCGCAGCGTAAGTTTTGCCGAAGCTACAAAAAGTCGTTCCTAAGGGAACGCAGTGTAAGTTTTCTACTCAAAAGTCGTTCCAAAGGGAATGCAGAGCCAAATACCGCCGAAATATAAGGCGAAGAAGTTCAAAAGACGTTCCTAAGGGAATACAGAACTTACACCAAAAAGTCAACGGTGATACCGCCGAAATATAAGGCGAAGAAGTTCAAAAGACGTTCCTAAGGGAATGCAGAACTTACACCGAAAAATAAGCGGTGAAGCCGAAAAATAAACCGCAAAGAGACATTGATCGTTCCTAAGGGGACGCAGAGACTGTGTGGGTGTGTGAGTGTGTGTCTTCGGCATTAGCATTATATTTTGCATCATATCATTACATCATGCCGCATAGCATCACATCATACATCATATCGCACTAAAGACACGAATTGAATACAAAGTCGATCTTCGGAGAACGCTTTGAAAAATGAAAACATGCTAAGGCACAAAGTAAGCTGAGAAATACAGTTTCATCAGCTCTGTTGCAAAAAGAAGGGATCCCTTGTTTATGAAGCATGGACGTTTTTATGAAGCTTGGATGTTTTTACCAAGCTTGGATGTTCCTACGAAGCATGAATGATTTTACGAAGTATGGATATTTTCACGAAGCATGGATTCTTCTCTTTATGAAGCATGAAAAAGAAGGGAAGGTGTTTTTTTGCCTAAGGCTCAAAAACGGTATGTGTATAAAAGTTTCATGCATCACAAAGAAGAGAATTACAAATAATTTACATGTTAGATTCAAAACTTTACATCGAATATTACAACCTTGTTGCAGCAAAGTTACATTGTTCATCTGAAAATATTTTTACAATAAGTATTAGTCTTCCTTCAGGACCTTCTCCACAACTTCATTCAGCAATTTGTTAACGACTTCGTCAACAACAGATTCTGCCATATTTATGATTTCTAGTTCTTCCTTCGTTGCTGGATCGGCTAGTGGATCGAATGGTTCCGGTGGTAGAGATAATTCATCTACAATGGAAAAAACTAGTCAGTTCGAAGCCACAAAAACAAAAGCCGAAGCTAGGTGCTGCGAAACAATACCTATGCGTATCTCGCGTTCTGTAGCTTCCTCAGCTTGTTTCGCTGCTGCTCGAGTGTCGTGAATATCTTTTTCACTTTTTTCATAATTTCATGAGCCATTTCTCGGCCACCATTTGCCCAGATGTCAGTGAAAATTTTTCCGCCAATTAAACTTGCTTCGGCTGAGGGATCCTTTGTGTCATCCACGGAGAAGGCAGCTTCGGCCTGGGCCAGGGTTTTGACATGATTGCAACCCACCTTCTCCAGGATGGCTGAAATTCCTCTTGCACCAGAGAACGCACAGACATCCCCACGATCACTTAAAATTTCTTCAAAAGCTTCGGCTTCTCCGCTTATCCACTCGATAACACCTTCAGGGTCGCCTCGTATAAAGTTATCTTCGTTGGAATAGGCGCCCACGTTGGCGAAGCTAGCCTTTATCTTCTCCGCACAGCCCAGGGATTTTTCAAAGCATCTTTCTTTGGATGCGTGAAGTTCTTCAACTATTTTTTCTAAATAGTTTTTCCAATATTCACTAATATCTCGGTTGGCCTCTGCGAGACCACATTTTTCTTTGGCTTCGGCCAACTGTCTCCGAAGGTCTTCGATCTCATTCTTTTGAATTTCAGCTTGAGCTTTGAAACTAGCTTCATCTTCTTTCACTTTGTTTACCAATGAAATCAATATTTTGTCTTTTTCAAAACCTTCGTTCCTTAATTTGATTACCTCTAAACGAAGGTTGTTCTGAGCCATTGTATATCCTTCATCTTCAATATTTTTCTGTGCTCTAAGGGCATTGCTAAGGATTAAGCCCTGCAAAAGGAGGACAAAATTAAGCATAAACAAATAAAAATATTTCGTTTTCAAAATACAAAATTAGCTATTATACCTTTATGCTGTTATACGCCAAACTGTCAGCAAGCTCATCCTTTGATAATATTGAAAGGCCATCTTCTAGCTTCGGGAATCCGATGCTTCTACCTATCTCCCGGCAAATGGATAACTCTTTATTATCTAGGAGACAGTACAGAAAATCTTCTTCCCCACTGCCATTAAACACTAATGCCCCCTTCGGGTATTTCAATTTTTGGGCATAATGTTGTGCCTCTCGTTTTTCTTCTTGAGAAAGTCCTTTTCCCGAAACATGGCGAATGATGTAATCGATGCTCTCTTTTAAAGCTTCGGGAGCAGGAGTTGCAACTTTTTCAGCCGAAATTTGCTCTGTGGCTTTTTCTTTTGTTGCCTTTTCTTCAATTTCGGCACGTTTTTTCTCAGCGGGCTCTAAAGGCCCAGCATCGGTTCCAGCCTTAATTACTGTAGCTTCGACTTCTATCTGCTTAGTATCAGCTTCGGTTTGCGCCTTGGAAGCTTCGACAACTTTCCCTGTAGAAGTGGGATTCAAGGTTTCAGTTGTTTCTAGCACATCCAGTACATTTACCATTCTCCTTCTCTTAGGAGTTACGATAGAACCCATTTGTACCTTCGGTACTGTTGCCTTTACTGGAGGGCTCGAAACCTCTGGCATCTTCGTTATTTTTTCAGTTTCTGGCTTTTCAGCCTTGTCAACCTTCGTTTCAACTACCTTGACTGTAGGCACCTTCGGCATTATAGCCGGCTCTTTAGTCCTCTGCATGGGAGGAATAGTTTCTTTTGTTTTGGCAGTCGAGGAAGTCCCTACGCCAAATTCAGGTATCGCGGTCGGTTCGATGTAACGCGACCGGTGAGTTAGGACCTTCAACTTTTTTCCCTTCGACACAAGTTCGTCTAGGGTGGCCGAAGTAGCAGCTTTCCTCTTTTTCCCTTGTCCCCACAGCTGGTAGCTGTAGTCGGGGTAAACAAAGCCAATGGCATCAAAAACTCTATTCAATCTCTTATATTATTTCCCCGATCTCCGAAGGCTACAGATAGTGCATTATCTTCTGCCTTGGAATATGCTCCAAGTAGTTCATCACTTGTAGCTTTGATGCATTTCAGCCAGTCATCGTTTGGTTCATCGAATTTATCGCCATACCTGAACGTATACTTCAGCCGGACCAGTTCACCTTCGCTAGACTTGGTGATGGTCTCCTTCGGCATTTCCCAGCTCTCTGCAAGTGGCCATACTCTGAATGCTATATGCTCTTGAATTAAATCTCTTGTACTAATGAAGAAGCAAACAGTACCAAACTGTAATACCCACTTTGTAAGAAAAGTCTAAAAAGAGAAATCATATTCCTTTATACATATATGTGTTATCTATATTTATCATTTCATGAGAACATCACATGAAAACATATAAATAAATAACAAAACATACCTAAAATAAATTATGCATCATGCTGGGATTTTATTTGGTGTGCATTTTGTGACAACATAAAATGACAAGAAATATATTAAAATCCCAAAAGGGGAATGTGGAATATAAAAGAAAAACTAGAATTTAGAAGAGGAGAAAGAGAAGAAAATGTATAGACAAAAATAAATATTATAAATAAAATAATAGTATATGCAAAATTGTACCCTTAATCTGAGGGAGATTTACCACAGTGTAAGTTTGAATTTTGAATTCCAAACTCAAAAGGAAAACAAAACAAAATATAAAAGAAAAAGAAAGACTTACCACCTGCGCTTGGGCCCATTGTGATCGGGTCGGCCCATTTGGCCAACTCCGCGCAGCCCAACTGGAGAAGTGGTGCCGATAGGTGGGCCCATCTGGCCAGTCTCTCAAGCGGCGCATGTATACTTTCACCCAGCCAATGACGCGCGGGCCCAGCATGTCGGTCACACGCGCGCACGCAGGAACCAAAACCCGGCTCACTGGCGCCGCTGGGCCACCACTCAGTCTCTCTCCCTCCTTCTCACCTGTGCGGACTGCCTTTCGCTGACACTGGGCCATCCCCGTCAGATTCTTCTTCTAACGGAACTCCGAGCTTAGCGGGTGAATGCGCCCATGCCACAGCGTCAGTTGCGGCGTCCCGATCCTCCGTTCGCCTATATGTAGGGGAGGTGGTACATCCGGTTCCGCTAATTCTCACCCCTTCATCTCCCTACTCTCGCAACCTCCTCGAGCAGACGGTGGGGAACACGACGCCATGAAGCTTGCTGCTAGAACAACCATCGTGGGTGTCTGCCTGGGCCAATCCGTGGCCGGCGTGGAGCCATACAACATCACCAGAACGTGGAGACCCTGGGCATGGAGCGACATGATCGACTACGGCGTGCGGAATTGCTCGCCGTCGTTGGAGCTCCACCGCGGGCCGCATGACGCCGTGGCCAGCGCGGTCTGCACCCACACTGCCGGTAAGATCACCGTCCCACGATTTGCTTCACTATTCTCTTCGATTAGAGCCTCCCGTGGTTGATAACTGTGCACTGGGGCGTTGGGTCAGTGGGTGTCGGCGAGGTCGCCACCGCGGGGGCACGTTTCTCCACCTTGCGCCATGAACCGCGCGACCGTCACCATAATTCGAGGTATGATTGTCGCCTATGCGTTCGCCTGGGTCGCCTCTAGGGGTAGGACCATTTTGTGTCAAGTAATTGTCAAGCGGAGTGCGGATTACCGGGCGCCGGTGAACGTCCGCCGCGGTGCGGGGCAGCGACGCCGCGCGCGGTAGTGAGATGGGAGAGAAAGCGGTGGGCCGTCGATTTTCTAGCGGATGGCTGCGATTAGATGTCGTGTGAGCCGTGGGATGTGGGTTGTACAGCGGCGATCAGATCCCTGGCATACCCGTTGGGAGGATTGATCTGAGCCATTAATTGAGATCGAACGGATAAAGTTAGATCTGGATCCATTAAAATCAGAGCCGTTAGTTTTAGATCCGACCACCGTGGGCACATACCGGTTCATTTATGAGTCCGGACTAATCTGTGTCGTGTGCTTTAGATCCAACGGTCCAAATAGCATGATACCCCTTCGGCCGATTGAATTTATATAAAGAACCCTCTGTTTTAGGGAAACAAACCCGCCGTCCTAGGGTAGTGTGCACTGGGCCTTAGGAATTTTACGTCGTGCCCCCTGACCTTTCTGAAAATTGATGCCCAGTCCAGAGATGTTTAAAAACAGAGAAATAATTATAGAAATTCGTTTTTAATACAAAAACAAATCTAGAAACTTGTAAAATGCATAGAAAATTCATTTTAGCTCCAAATTGAACCATTCCAATTTTTAAAATTTTGTAATATTATTATCTATAATTTAGTGACTCTGTTTTGACATGAAAACAATAAGAAAATTAATTTCTCATTTAATCCTATTTCAAGCACATTAAACCTTAGGAAATTCATAACTTGAAATCTAAAACTCCAAAAATTATGATTCCTGTTCCTAAGTTTTTATTTTAATGTGTAGATTATTACTGTGTATTTTGTTTATATGTTTGGTGTGATGTTAATTTCCTCTATATACTGTGCTTGTTTGTATTGTGGCGAGTAGAAGAACCCGTTACTGAGGATCCTGGTGGGCAGCAGATAGAAGTAGCTGAGCAGGAGCTCATCGAAGGCAACTTGTGCCCTTGATCACTTACTTTTTCCCAGCCATGTTCTTATTAATTATAATGATCTGCATAGGTTAATTTTGATGGGATCCTTTAGGTCACCCCAGTTTTTGTTATCTTTATACCTTGTTCACCACTGAAACATTTTTGGGTAGTACCTGCTATTGCTTTATGTGGATTTGGGTATGGAGATACACTATTAATGATTACTCTTTTATTATCTTTTTATTATTACTGTTCATGTTAAGATCATTATGTTAATGGGAACATGGAGCAACCACCCGGGAAAACAGTGCTACCACAAGGGTTTAATGGGACGCCCTTGGCTGATTAACTAGGAAAGCTAGTGGATGACTTCCTTACCCGAAAGGGGCAAGGGCAGTGGTCAGTGTAGGGAGGTCCTTGGGTTGATTTTGCTGCGATGGCGGTCAGGCGAGGGATTCCTGCACTGGAGCTTCCTATAAACTGTAGTGGGATTTCTGAAGCTAGTGGAACTTTGTAAAGGCCTCATAGTGTTACCGTGCCTCGCCTCCTCGGTAGAGGTGTATGGGATTGGCCATCTCTTGGCAGATGGGTAACATGACTTGTGGGTAAAGATGCGCAACCTCTGCAGAGTGTAAAACTGGTATACTAGCCGTGCTCACGGTCATGAGCAGCTCGGACCCTCACATGATTAATTTATGGAACTTAAATTTAATTTGACATTTGCATCGCATTTGGGATTATTTTACTATTACTTTCTTTATTATTATTAAGGTTTGGTATTTACTTACACTTAGTAATTGCTAATAAAATTTTGACTAACTTATAAAAGCAATGTTCAGCTTCAGCCCTTATTTTGTTGATCAGCCTTACACTTCACATGAACTCCCACCTTTGGTGAGTTCATGCACATTATTCCCCACAACTTGTTGAGCTATGAACGTATGTGAGCTCACTCTTGCTGTCTCACACCCCCCTCCCCCACAGGAGAAGAACAGGTGGTCGAAGAGGAGTCACCTAACACTGAGGCCTTCGACTTGATCTAGGTGGCGTCTCCCAGTCAGCTTTCTGGCGCCAAGGATAGATTTTAGATCCTGCGATATTTATCTCTTATTTTGTAAGACTTCCGCTATGTAATAAGTACTCTGATTTTACTGTGACATTTATCTCTATACACTCTGTTATTATATATGTTGTCTTCTTTGGCGCATGTATGAGATGCACCCGGCTTTGTTCCTTAAAACCGGGTGTGACAGAAGTGGTATCAGAGGAAATGTTGACTGTAGGACGAAACCTATATAGAAATGGACAAAATCCTTACCTACTTACCTTACTCTGATTCTCTCTATACTTATTTTGATCCTGTCTCACCTTCTACTGTTCTACTCTGATGATTCTTACCTTTTCTACTCCGAGACAAGATGGATTTCACACCTTGGAATCCTACATTTATGTAAGAGATAGGAGACCTAAGACAAAAAATTAAAATCATTTTCTCTATTAAAAATGTTGGTTGATTGTTCTGATGATGAATGCCTGATTTGCTTCTTTGATTGATTGAAATAGTATAGATGGACATCTTAGCATGTACCACCATAAGGTAATGAATTAGCTTTAGTAGGTGACACACTTAGCTAATAAATCCCCCAAAGTAACATGCTTCGTAATCACTGCCTTGTCTATAATCCTTTCTTTCGTCCCCTCTGTTTCTAACCCAGATGGGCTACCCCTATAGTGTTAGAAGAGAACACTATAGATGTGATCCTTGGTATGTCGTGGTTAAGAAAGGTAAAGGCAGTTTATACATTGTGCTAAAGGAACCATAGAACTCACTAGTTCCAAAGGAGAAAGATTTGAAGTTGGAATTGCAGTAACTACCGCCACCAAACTAGCGGCATTCTTAGTCAATGGGAAGTTTGTTGGTGACAACATCCGTGTGGTTAAGGATTTTTCGGATGTCTTTTCAGAGGAGTTACCAGGGATGCCACCAGATAGGGAAGTTGAGTTTGTCATTGATCTCTTACCTGGGTCTGCTCCTATTTCTAAGCGACCATATAGGATGTCTGTAGAAGAGTTAAAAGAACTCAAGAAGCACTTAACGGAGTTGCAAGAGGCTGGGTACATTCTTCCGAGTCTTCACCTTGGAGAGCATCGGTTTTGTTTTTACAGAAGAAAGATGGGTTGCAAGGGATGTGCGTGGATTAAAGGTCCCTTAATGGTGTCACTATGAAGAACAAGTATCCATTATCCCATATTGAGGATTTATTTGATCAGATGAGAGGTGCAAGGGTATTCTCGAAAATTGATCTCTGATCGTGTTATGACCAAATAAAAATTAGGCCATCGGATATTCCCAAGACAACTTTCTCAACCCGATATGGTTTATATGAGTTCACCATTATGTCATTTGGACTAACTAATGCACTAGCCTATTTTATGGATCTGAAGAATAAGGTGTTCATGGAGTATTTGGACAGACTCGTCATAGTATTTATCGACGATATTCTTATCTATTATAAGAGTGAAAGTGATCATGAGGAACACCTGAGATTGGTGCTACAAAAGCTAAGGGATAATCAACTCTATGCCAAGTATAGCAAATGTGAGTTTTAGATTGGCGAGGTGCCATTCCTTGGACATATCACTTCTAATGGAGGGATATCAGTGGATCCTGCTAAAGTCAAGGAGATAGTGGCGTGGAGCATACCCACTACAGTTACGGATATTCGGAGTTTCTTGGGGCTTGTAGGATACTATCGGAGATTTATTGAAGGATTTTCTAAGATTGCTAAGCCCATTACCTCACTTATGGAGAAGGGAAGAGATTTTAAGTGGGACGAGAAGTGCCAAGATAGCTTTGATCAATTGAAGAAGAGATTGATGCCACCACCAGTGTTGATTATTCCAGATCTACAAAAGGGATTTGACATTTATTGTTATGCATGTGGCCAAGGATTGGGATGTGTGCTCATGCAAGAAGAACATGTGATCGCCTATGCGTCTCATCAGTTGCGGAAACATGAATTAAACTACCCCACTCATGACTTAGAACTGGCAGCCATTGTGCATGCACTTAAGATTTGGAGACACTATGTTATGGGAACTAAGTGCCAAGTATACACGGATCATAAGAGTTTGAAGTACATATTCACTCAGAAGGATCTCAACCTTAGGCAACGCCGTTGGTTGGACCTTATTAAGGATTATGATTTGGAGATTCACTATCACCCAGGTAAGGCAAATTTGGTTGCAGATGCCTTGAGTCGAAAGGAGCACGTTCATTCCGCTATTGTTGCCTAGCTACCTAATGAGATGGTTGAGGATTTCAGGAGACTTAACCTGGGAATAGTTGCCCACACTGAAGGAGTTACTATTGATGTGGAACCTATTTTGGAGCAAGAAATCCACAAAGGACAAATTGGGGGTGCTAAAATACAAGAGATTAAGGATATGATTACTGAAGGTAGAGGTCCAGAATTCACGGAGGATGAGCAAGGCACCATATGGTTCAAGGACAGGATATGTGTTCCTAATATTGAAAGCCTTCGTGAGACTTTTAAAAGAGGCCCATGACTCGGATTATTCTATTCATCCTGGTAGTACCAAGATGTATCAGGTTTGAAGCAAAAATATTGGTGGTATGGATTGAAGAGAGATGTGGCTGCACAGGTGGCTGTGTGCGATGTGTGTCAAAGAGTTAAGGCTGAACACCAGAGGCCAGCCGGACTACTGCATCCACTGAAGATACCTGAGTGGAAATGGGCAGAGATTGGCATGGACTTCATTGTTGGACTACCCCGCACCTCTGTTGGGTATGATTCTATATGGGTGATTGTGGACATGCTAACTAAGGTAGCCCACTTTATTCTAGTGAAGACCACATATTTAGGAGCCAAGTTAGCAGAATTGTACATGGCACGGATTGTATGCCTACATGGTGTGCCAAAGAAGATTGTGTCAGACCGGGGATCACAGTTTACCTCTCGGTATTGGAAGAAGTTGCATGAGTCCTTGGATACAAGATTGAATTTTAGTTCGGCTTACCATCCCCAGACTGATGTATAGACTAAAAGGACTAATCAAGTATTGGAAGACATGTTGAGCGCTTGTTCCCTTCAGCATGGTAGTAGTTGGGACAAGAGTCTACCTTATGTTGAGTTCTCATATAATAATAGTTACCAGGCCAGTCTGAAGATGTCATTGTTCGAGACTCTGTATGGCAGGAAATGCGGGACTCCTCTATATTGGATCAGACTAGGGGAAGACAATTCTTTGGACCTGAACTTATTCAAGAGGCAGAAGAACAAGTTCGTATAATTCAAGAGAATTTGAGGGTAGCTCAAACTAGGCAAAAGAGCTACGCAGATAATAGAAGAAGACCACTGGAATTTGTGGAAGGTGATCATGTGTACCTCAAGGTGTCACCACTTCGTGGAATGAGGAGATTCAAGGTTAGGGGCAAATTGTCCCCTCACTTTATTGGACTATTCAGAGTTTTTAGGCAACTTGGAGAGATGGCCTATCAACTCGAGCTACCTGATAATCTGTCTGATGTGCATAATGTATTCCATGTGTCTCAACTTAAGAAGTGTCTCCGTGTCCCTGAGGAACAGTTACCAATGGAAGAGCTCAGTGTTTAGGGTGATTTAACTTACACGGAGTATCCTGTCAAAATTTTGGACACACTGACTCATGTCACGAGTAACAAAGTTATAAAGATGTGCAAAGTGCAATGGAGTCACCATGGAGAAGATGAAGCAACATGGGAAAGAGAAGAAGAGCTTCGCGTAGATTTTCCACACCTTTTCCCTAGATCTTCCTAAATCTCGAGGACGAGATTCTTTTTAAGGGGGTAGGATTTGTAATACCCACTTTGTAAGAAAAGTCTAAAAAGAGAAATCATATTCCTTTATACATATATGTGTTATCTATATTTATCATTTCATGAGAACATCAAATGAAAACATATAAATAAATAACAAAAGATACCCAAAATAAATTATGCATCATGCTGGGATTTTATTTGGTGTGCATTTTGTGACAACATAAAATGACAAGAAATATATTAAAATCCCAAAAGGGGAATGTGGAATATAAAAGAAAAACTAGAATTTAGAAGTGGAGAAAGAGAAGAAAATGTATAGACAAAAATAAATATTATAAATAAAATAATAGTATATGCAAAATTGTACCCTTAATCTGAGGGAGATTTACCACAGTGTAAGTTTGAATTTTGAATTCCAAACTCAAAAGGAAAACAAAACAAAATATAAAAGAAAAAGAAAGACTTACCACCTGTGCTTGGGCCCATTGTGATCGGGTCGGCCCATTTGGCCAACTCCGCGCAGCCCAACTAGAGAAGTGGTGCCGACAGGTGGGCCCATCTGGCCAGTCTCTCAAGCGGCGCATGTATACTTTCACCCAGCCAATGACGCGCGGGCCCAGCATGTCGGTCACACGCGCTCACGCAGGAACCAAAACCCGGCTCACTGGTGCCGTTGGGCCACCACTTAGTCTCTCTCCCTCCTCCCTCTCACCTGCGCGGACTGCCTTTCGTTGACACTGGGCCATCCCCGTCAGATTCTTCTTCTAACGGAACTCCGAGCTTAGCGGGTGAATGCGCCCATGCCGCGGCATCAGTTGCGGCGTCCCGATCCTCCGTGCGCCTATATGTAGGGGAGGTGGTACATCCGGTTCCGCTAATTCTCACCCCTTCATCTCCCTACTCTCGCAACCTCCTCGAGCAGACGGTGGGGAACACGCCGCCACGAAGCTTGCTGCTAGAACAGCCGCCGTGGGTGTCCGCCTGGGCCAATCCGTGGCCGGCGTGGAGCCATACGACATCACCAGAATGTGGAGACCCTGGGCGCGGAGCGACATGATCGACTACTGCGTGCGGAATTGCTCGCCGTCGTTGGAGCTCCATCGCAGGCCGCATGACGCCGTGGTCAGCGTGGTCTGCACCCACACTGCCGGTAAGATCATCGTCCCACGATTTGCTTCACTATTCTCTTCGATTAGAGCCTCTCGTGTTGATAACCGTGCACTGGGGCGTCGGGTCAGTGGGCGTCGGCGAGGTCGCCACCGCGGGGGCACGTTTCTCCACCTTGCGCCGTGAACCGCACGACCGTCACCATAATCCGAGGTATGATTGTCGCCTATGCATTCGCCTGGGTCGCCTCTAGGGGTAGGACCATTTCGGGTCAAGTAATTATCAGGGGGAGTGCGGATTACCAGGCGCCGGTGAACATCCGCCGCGGTGCGGGGCGGCGACGCCGCGCGCGGTAGTGAGATGGGAGAGAAAGCGGTGGGCCATCGATTTTCTAGCGGATGGCTGCGATTAGATGCCGTGTGAGCCGTGGGATGTGGGTTGTACGGCGGCGATTAGATCCCTGGCATACCCGTTGGGAGGATTGATCTAAGCCATTAATTGAGATCGAACGGATAAAGTTAGATTTGGATCCATTAAAATCAGAGCCGTTAGTTTTAGATCTGACCACCGTGGGCACATACCGGTTCATTTATGAGTCCGGACTAATCTGCGTCGTGTGCTTTATATCCAACGGTCCAAATAGCATGATACCCCTTCGGCCGATTGAATTTATATAAAGAACCCTCTATTTTAGGGAAACAAACCCGCCGTCCTGGGGTAGTGTGCTCTAGGCCTTAGGAATTTTACGCCGTGCCCCCTGACCTTTCTTAAAATTGATGCCCAGTCCAGAGATGTTTAAAAACAAAGAAATAATTATAGAAATTCGTTTTTAATACAAAAACAAATCTAGAAACTTGTAAAATGCATAGAAAATTCATTTTAGCTCCAAATTGAACCATTCCAATTTCTAAAATTTTGTAATATTATTATCTATCATTTAGTGACTCTGTTTTGACATGAAAACAATAAGAAAATTAATTTCTCATTTAATCCTATTTCAAGCACATTAAACCTTAGGAAATTCATAACTTGAAATCTAAAACTCCAAAAATTATGATTCCTGTTCCTAAGTTTTTATTTTAACGTGTAGATTATTACTGTGTATTTTGTTTATATGTTTGGTGTGATGTTAATTTCCTCTATATACTGTGCTTGTTTGTATTGTGGCGAGTAGAAGAACCCGTTATTGAGGATCCTGGTGGGCAGCAGATAGAAGTAGCTGAGCAGGAGTTCATTGAAGGCAAGTTGTGCCCTTGATCACTTACTTTTTCCCAGCCATGTTCTTATTAATTATAATGATCTGCATATGTTAATTTTTATGGGATCCTTTATGTCACCCCAGTTTTTGTTATCTTTATACCTTGTTCATCACTGAAACATTTTTGGGTAGTACCTGCTATTGCTTTATGTGGATTTGGGTATGGAGATACACTATTAATGATTACTCTTTTATTATCTTTTTATTATTACTGTTCATGTTAAGATCATTATGTTAATGGGAACATGGAGCGACCACCCGAGAAAACAGTGCTACCACAAGGGTTTAATGGGACGCCCTTGGCTGATTAACTAGGAAAGCTAGTGGATGACTTCCTTACCCGAAAGGGGCAAGGGCAGTAGGGGAGTGGTCAGTGTAGGGAGGTCCTTTGGTTGATTTTGCTGCGATGGCGGTCAAGCGAGGGATTCCTGCACTGGAGCTTCCTATAAACTGTAGCGGGATTTCTGAAGCTAGTGGAACTTTGTAAAGGCCTCGTAGTGTTACCCTGCCTCGCCTCCTCGATAGAGGTGTATGGGATTGGCTATCTATTAGCAGATGGGCAACATGACTTGTGGGTAAAGATGTGCAACCTCTGCAGAGTGTAAAACTGGTATACTAGCCGTGCTCACGGTCATGAGCAGCTCGGACCCTCACATGATTAATTTATGGAACTTAAATTTAATTTGACATTTGCATCGCATTTGGGATTATTTTACTATTACTTTCTTTATTATTATTAAGGTTTGGTATTTACTTACACTTAGTAATTGCTAATAAAATTTTGACCAACTTATAAAAGCAATGCTCAGCTTCAGCCCTTATTTTGTTGATCAGCCTTACACTTCACATGAACTCCCACCTTTGGTGAGTTCATGCACATTATTCCCCACGACTTGTTGAGCTATGAATGTATGTGAGCTCACTCTTGCTGTCTCACACCCCCCACAGGAGAAGATCAGGTGGTCGAAGAGGAGTCGCCTAACACTGAGGCCTTCGACTTGATCTAGGTGGCGTCTCCCAGTCAGCTTTCTGGCGCCAAGGATAGATTTTAGATCCTGCGATATTTATCTCTTATTTTGTAGGACTTCTGCTATGTAATAAGTACTCTGATTTTATTGTGACATTTATCTCTATACACTTTGTTATTATATATGTTGTCTTCTTTGGCGCATGTATGAGATGCACCCGGCTTTGTTCCTTAAAACCGGGTGTGACACAAACGCCTTCTGACACGCTTTGGCAGCGTCATCAATTTCAACCTTCGGCTTTCAGAGACCGAAGCGGGACCATATGGGGCGCATGATAACCTCCTTGATGTCCTCCCTCACTGTCAAGTCATTCTTCACGTAAAACCATTCTTCCATCCAAGTTCCCGGCCATCTCTTCCGAAATGTTGGCACAGGGTGGCTTGCGTTGGAATGGGCGATAAATCCATAACAACCAAAGTTGTTGTGATACCTCTCTTTTCCCATGGCCTTTGACTCATACAGAAGTTCGAGCATGCTACAGAAGAACTTCACGATTGGCTCTATCCTTTGGCTTCTTACTGCCTAGACGAAGACTCCCATCCTCAATATGGCTTCGGGGGTCATCTAATGAAGGAAGATTTGGTAGGTTTTCAGCACTTCAACTACAAACCTGCTCAGTGGGAACCGAAGCCCAGCTTTGAAGAAGCTTCGGTAAATCACAACTTCGTATTCTTCGAGGGCAGGGACGTTATTGTCTCCACCAGCCCTTATAATAGACATATCCCGAAAGTATCTTCCTCTCATGTTCTCAAGATGACTTTGTTTGATGGTCGATTTTCCAAAAATCGAATGACTTGGTCTCCAGGGCCGATCCTCAGAATCTTCGCCCCCACTTTCTGCATCATAACTATCACTGTCACCAGTATCTTCAGACAGGCCCTCCAGTATCTCCTTAGTAATCTTCTCTGTATTTGTTTTTGCCATAGACTCGATAAATCCAGCAATGTAAGGATTCACAGCCTTCTTCTCCTCAAAAAGCTTCTCCTCTTTAGTCAGCTTCGTCTCAGCAGCAACCTCCTTGTCTTAAGACATTTCTCCTTCAGAAATGATGAAAATGCGTCTTTTTAACCGAAGCTCAGAAGCTTGAAAAACTAGCAGGCGCTAGTGAGCAAGGGCTATGAAATTGAGGAAGTAAAGCAAATGGCACAAGCAGCGTATCAAATATAGCTGGTGAGAGTTCTTATTTATACGCTCAACACGCTCCAAATTGGGGGGCCCCGTCCGTCATTGACTATTGCTATTCTAGCAAAGGGAAGGTGTTTTTTCGGACCTTCAGCTTAAGGCCTTCGTCCATGTCGCAGTCTGAATTCGTTATCTTAAACAAATTAATACTGCGAGGGGCTACTGTTGGGGGCCTTCGTCCTCCGAAGGTCCTCAAAAACGTAATTTAACAATATCTTCCAAGTGTGACATATAAACAGGTACCTTCGGACTCGGGTTAAAAGCATATACGACGTGAAAAGCACGATCGTGACGAAGGTTGGAGTTGCTCCGAAGCTACGCGCAAGGGAGCTTCGGCTAAATAGCGAAAAAAGGAACCGACTTAAAGGGGAAAAGGCTATCTAGTCCTCACAGATTTGTCTATAAGTCAATAGTAAATATAAAGGGCATGAATGTAATTTCTTATAGGTTATGTCCTGTGCCTATAAATAGATGAACAGTACCCCCGTACTGTTCAGGCTGACTGGTATTCAATTGTGCGTCGCGCTTGTACTTTTACCTTCTATCAAGCCGAAGGTACATTTGTAATTCAATATTGTTTCTGTCTTTCTATGATAATATAATGAGAACGAATTAATAATGTTACATGATTGTTTACGTTGTCTTTTATATTTTGTATGCTTCTTCTCTTATTAACATATACTGCGATCATGAAGGTATGTCCTTCATGACCTTCGTCTGAAGATCATTATATCCTAAGGGAAATAATGCTTCGTAGGATGAAGGGCATTAACATTAAACATTTTGTGTTGCCTTGTTCTTAATTCATAGCATTTGAGAACAAGTCCCCAACACTTAGGATCCATCTCTTCAGGCGGTTAGTTCCTTAAATGAAGAGTACGGCTCCGATACCAATTGAGAGCACCTAGAGGGGGTGAATAGGTGATCCTATGAAATCAAACACTAATAGCCACAAAACTTAGTTCAAAGTATTAGTACGGCTAAGTAGCTTTTAAGCGAGTTCTTGTGGACACAATAATCATAGAGAAAGCAACACAAGAGACACGCGATTTATCCCATGGTTCGGCCAAGTAACACTTGCCTACTTCTACGTTGTGGTGTCCCAATGGACGAGGGTTGCACTCAACCCCTTTCAAGTGATCCGATGATCAACTTGAATACCACGGTCTTTTCCTTTAGAGTATGTTTCCCGTTTGGAAGGAATCTCCACAACTTGGAGTCTCTCGCCCTTACAATTTAGATCACAAAGAAGGCACAGAGTAAGGATGGGGAGAGCAACACACACAAGACTCAAATCCGCAGCACAACCATGCACACAAGTCACAACTTGAGCTCAAAGCACAACACACGGAGTTCGCAACTCAAATGGAGCTCAAATTGCTAACACAGGGAATCAATTGTGTGGAGTTGGAGTCTGGGAGTCCTCCATGCGCCTAGGGGTCCCTTTTATAGCCCCAAGGAAGCTAGGAGCCATTGGAGGCCAACTTGGAAGGCCAAACTTGCCTTCTGTCGGGTGGTGCACCGGACAGTCCGGTGCACCACCGGACAGTCACTGTAGCTGTCCGGTGCGCGATCTCCTTCTTTATCTGGCGCATCCGAACGTTGGTCCTCAGGGTCAATTGGCGCACCGGACACTGTCCGATGCACACCGAACAGTCTGGTGTGCCCAACCGACCGTTGGCGCGGGCCACGTGTCGCCCGCGGATTGCGCTGGCGACCGTTGGCTCACCGGACAGTCCGGTGCACCACCGGACAGTCTGGTGAATTATAGTCGTATGCCTCTACGTTTTCCCGAGAGCAACCGGTTCACCGCCGGCCAGCCTGTTGCACCGGACACTGTCTGGTGCACCACCGGACAGTCCGGTGTGCCAGGCCCGAGCAGATACTTGGCTGTTCACAGCCAAGTCTTTTCCGATGCTTTTCTTCTTTTGTTGGCCCTGTTTCTAGCACTTAGACAAATACATTAGTATACCAAAATAATATACTAAGTCTAGAAACATACCTTACACTTTGATTTGCATTCTTCACTCATTTTTCACATAAGTACTCATTTAATGTGTTGGGTATCTAATCACCAAAATACTTATAGAAATGGCCCAAGGGCACATTTCCCTTTCATGAATTCTTGAACTCCGTCCCATTATTGCTTCTAATCTTTTTGATTCTCAATCTGAACTCATTTTGAGCCCGTATCAAGAATCCTTTTAATGTCTCTTGGGTTTGAGATTTCTCCTGCAAAAAGAACACCCAAGTGAAGCGAGAATAATCATCCACAATTACTAGACAGTACTTACTCCCGCTGATGCTTATGTAAGTAATCGGGCCGAATAGGTCCATGTGGAGTAGCTCGAGCGGCCTGTCCGCCGTCATTATGTTCTTGTGTGGATGATGGACTCCAACTTGCTTCCCTGCTTGGCATGCGCTACAAATCCTATCTTTCTCAAAATGAACATTTGTTAGTCCTAAAATGTGTTCTTCCTTTAGAAGCTTGTTAAGATTCTTCATTCTAACATGGGCAAGTCGGCGATGCCAGAGCCAGCCCATGTTAGTCTTAGCAATTAAGCAAGTGTCTAGTTCAGCTTGGTTATCATTAAAATCAACTAAATATAGCTGACCATCTAACATTCCATTAAATGCTATTGAATCATCACTTCTTCTAAAGACAGTAACACCTTTTTCAGTAAAAAGATAGTTGTAGCCCATTTTACATAATTGAGAAATAGAAAGCAAATTGTATTCTAAAGAATCTACAAGAAAAACATTTGAGATGGAATGGTCATGAGATATAGCAATTTTACCCAAACCTTTGACCAAACCTTGATTTCCATCCCTGAATGTGATAGCTCTATGGGGATCTTCATTTTTCTTATAAGAGGAGAACATTCTTTTCTCTCCTGTCATGTGGTTTGTGCATCTGCTATCGATTATTCAACTTGAATCACCAGATGCATAAACCTGCAAAATAATTTTAGGCCTTGTTCTTAGGTACCCAAACAGTCTTGGGTCCTTTGACGTTAGAAACAAGCACCTTGGGTACCCAAACACAAGTCTTAGAACTCTTGCGTTTGCCCCTAACATATTTGGCAACTAATTTGCCTGATTTGTTAGTTAAAACATAAGAAGCATCAAAAGTTCTAAATGAAACATTATGCTCATTTGATGCAGCAGGAATTTTCTTTCTATGCATTTTAACATGGGTGGTATGTCTAGAGCTAGAAGCCTCATTTTTATACACAAATGCATGATGAGAAACAGTGTGAGGTTTTCTAGCATGAATCTTCCTAATTTTATGTTCAGGATAGTTTGCAGGATATAAAATGTAACTCTCACTGTCCTGAACCATGGGAGTCTTGCCCTTCACAAAGTTAGATAATTTCTTAGGGGCATTAAGCTTGACATTGGATTGGTTCCCTTGTTGGAACCCAATGCTGTAATAACTAAACTTGAAACTCATATGAATAGAGACTATCTTCTTTATTTATGTGTGTGTACCATCTTTAGTTAACATCACATGAGAATAAACACCACCAAACGGGGAATTAAATAACCCATAACACCTAAATGAACCATGCATCATGCTGAGTTTTATTTGATTGTGCATTATGATGGAGTTTTGCTTGTTTGTGCACTTGATAATAAAATAATAATAAGAGAAATATGGCAATGAGAGGGAAATTTGAATTTGAACCAAAAGTGCAATTTAGGGAATAGTAGAGTTAAAGAATGGGGGATATCCAATAATTATGGCAATAAATAAGTGGTAATTATCTCAAAAGGAGATAATAATATTCATAATAAGATTTAATTAGCCACATGAAGGTATGAAGTTCAAATCACTAATTCAAATTTAGTAGAAAACTAGGAATTGGCAAAATAAAAGAAATAAGAAAAAAAAAGAAAACCTCAAACTCGCTTGCTGGGCCGGCTCAACACCATTCGGCCCACTTAACCAGCGTTGTGCGCGGCCACGCACCCCGCTGTGATGCCGATCTGCTCACCGACGGGTGGGGCCGGGAGGTCAGCCTCTTTCTCTTGGGCGCCGCAGTCGACTTCAGTCACCGCCACGCGGGCCCGCCTAGTCAGCCCCGTTCCTCCCACTCCCGTGCGGGACCGTTTTGTCGGAACGCGTTCTTCTCCGTGGATCTCGCCAGCCATCCGCGCAGTCTGGCTCGCCGCAAATCCCGCATGTGCATGGCCGCAACGAACTCGTCTGCATCCGGCGCAAGCTCAACACAACGCACTCCAAACCATCCGTGGACCGCGATACCAGAAACTTTCCCCCCCAACAGAATCGCCGCGCATGGCGGGCGGGCGCTCGGATCCGCTCCGATCGGCGAGTCCGCGCTCGTGGTGATTGACCGAGGGCGCGGAACCTTCCACGCGCATAAAGGCGAACTCATCCCCCCTCTCCTCCGCGCAGCATCCCGTCCGTCGCCACTGTCGTGCTAGCAGAGAGATTGTGGTGAGGTGCCGCCGCGGGTAATCACCACCAATAGCTCCGCTCGAGGGTGCGCACGCGGTCGTGTGGTGTCGTCCGAGCAGCCGGATCGCGTCAGGGCCGGCGTGAAGGAAGAAGGGCGGCCTCGGTGGCCGCAATTTCTCGCCGTTGCCGTGACTTCACCGAGCGTCGTGGGCAGCTCCGTCTTCAACTCCGCTGTCGGTAAGGACCACTGCCCTGCATGCGATTCGAGCTTCTCTACGTGTAGGACCGATTGGATTTAGGTTTGGGGATCGGAATGGGGCGCAGCCGAACTCCGGCCATGGCGCCACCGCGTATGCACTCACGCGCCGCCGGCTGTGCGGCTGGTTGAGGCAGACGGGCGATAGCCGTTGGATCATGGGATAACGGCCCGGATTAGAATAGCAATAGCGTTTCACCTCGTTTCGATCCGAGCTGTTGATCGCGCATCGTTCGGTTGGTACTGGGTCTGGGGATAATTAGATCTGAGTCATCGGATTTGGATCCGATGGTGGTACTGGCGTGCGACTTCTTTAAGGGCGCAATCTAATCCTGGTCGTGAGTTTTGAATCCAACGGCCCAGAACTCACTATACCCCTTCGCGTGGCATGTTATCTAAAGAACCCTTGGCCTTTAAGGAAATTAACCCGCAGTCCTTCCCTGGCTAGTATGTGTCTTAGGATCTTTTACGCTAACACCCCCTCGCTTTCTGGAATTTGAGGCCCGATCCAGAGAACTTTAAAAATCAGAAATTAATATCTGAAATTAATTTTTAGTGCAAAAATAAATGTTAAACTTGTTTAATTCATAGTAAATACATATGAACTCCAAATTAGACCATTCCAGTTCCTAAATTTTCATAAAATTATTGTCTATCTATTAGTGCATCTGTTCTGACATGACAAACACATTAAAATTATTCTTTCACTTAATCTTGTATTAAATGCATAAAACATTAGAAAATTCATAACTTAAAATATATAACTCCAAATTTAGTGATTCCAGTTCCTATGGTTTTATTTTAATGTCTAGTTTATTACTGTATATTCTATTTGCATGTTTGATGTGATGTTAATTTATGCTATGCCATGTATGTATTGTATTGATGCGAGTAGACGAGCAACCCACTGTGGAACCTGAGCTTCAACAAGTTGAAGTAGCTGAGCAGGAGCTCGTTGAAGGCAAGTTGTGCCCTTGATCACTTCTTTTACCTATTCATGTTCTTATTATTCATAATGATCTGCATAGGATAATTTTGCTGGGACCCAATAGGATGCCCTAGATTTTGACTATCTTTATACCTTGCTTCACCACTGGTTTTACTACTAAAGTTTTGGGTAGTACATGCTATTGCTTTATGTGGATTTGGGTATAGAGATATTCATCACTCTTTGTTATACTATTTATTGTTATCTGTTTTATTATTCCTTGTTCATGTTAAGATCATTATGTTAATTGGAACATGGAGAACCACCCGGGAAAACAGTGCTACCACAAGGGTGGAATGGAACGCCCTTGGCTGATTAACTAGGAAAGCTAGGGGAGGGCTACCTTACCCGAAAGGGGCAAGGGCAGTAAGGGAGAGGTCAGTGCGGGGAGGTCCCTGGTTGATTTTGCTGCGATGGCGGTCAGCCAGGAACCCTGTACTGGATCTTCCTATAAACTGTAGCGGGTAGTCTGAAGCTAGTGGAACTTTGTAAAGGCCTCGTAGTGGTACCCTGCCTCGCTTCCTAGGTAGAGGTGTATGGAGTCTGATCAACTCTGTGGCAGATGGGTAACACGACTTGTGGGTAAAGATGCGCAACCTCTGCAGAGTGTAAAACTGGTATACTAGCCGTGCTCACGGTCATGAGCGGCTCGGACACTCACATGATTAAATTATGGAACTTAAACTTAACCTGTCATTTCATTGCATTTGGGATTATTTTATTATTACTTTTACTTATTATTACTATGGTTTGGTATTTACTTACACTTAGTAACTGCTAATAAAATTTTGACCAACTTATAAAAGCAATGCTCAGCTTCAGCCTTTATTTCATTGATCAGCCTTACACTTCATGAACTCCCACCTTTGTGAGTTCATGTCACATTATTCCCCACGACTTGTTGAGCTATGATCGTATGTGAGCTCACTCTTGCTGTCTCACACCCCCCCCACAGGAGAAGAGCAGGTGGTTCAGGAGGAGCCGCCTAACACTGAGGAGTTTGATCTGATCTAGGTGGCGTTTCTCAGTCGACATTGGCGCCGTCGATCCTTAGTTCGTTTTACATTTATCTTTATTTTGTAATCAGTCTTCCGCTATGTAATAAATACTCTGATGTTTATGACATTTATCTCTATACACTCTGTTATTATATATGTTGTCTTCTTGGCGCATGTATGAGATGCACTTGGCTTTGTTCCTTAAAGCCGGGTGTTACAGAAGTGGTATCAGAGGAAATGTTGACTGTAGGACGAAACCTAGATAGAAATGGACAAACCCTTACCTACTTATCTTACTCTGATTCTTTCTACACTTATCTTGATCCTGTCTCACCTTCTACTGTTCTACTCTGATCATTCTTACCTTTTCTACTCTGAGACAAGATGGATTTCAAACCTTGGAATCCCTACCCCTATGACAATTTTTAAGAGATAGGAAGCCTAAGACAAAATTAAACTATTTTCTCTATTAAAAATGTTGGTTGATTGTGCTGATGCTAAATGTCTGATTTGCTTCTTTGATTGATTGAATTATTATAGATGGACATCTTAGCATGTACCAACATAAGGTATTGAATTAGCTATAGTAGGTGAAATATTAATCTGCTTAGCTAATAAATCCCCCAAAGTAACATGATTGTAATTACTGCCTTGTCTATTGCTCTTTCTTACCATATGTATCTAACTCAGATGGTCAATACCAGGCGGGGTGGTGGAATTGACTTGCCTCCTAACCAACACCCTCGAAGACAACCTCAGCCACAACCTGCCGGGATGAATCCTCCCAATCCTCCACCAGGCGGAGTTGACCCACTGGTTGCTGCTCAGATGGCGGTGATGCAGCAGATGGCAGACACCATGGCTGATATGCGTGCTCAGATGCAGCAAGAACGCCAGGAGATGCGTCAAGAAAGAGAGGATATACGACAGGAGTTGCGCCAGGAGAGAGATGAGATACGCCAAGAAAGGAGGGCGCAACAACAGCTTCAACAACAGCAACAGCAGCAACAAGTGCCATTGCCTCCACCACCACCACCAGTTCCACCCCGAGACAAGCATAGGGAGTTTATGAGTCATAAGCCACCTACATTCGCCAGCTCACCTGATCCACTGGACGCGGATGATTGGTTGAAGTCAATTGAGAAGATGCTGAATATTGCACAATGCACTGATCGGGAGAAGGTCTTATATGCTTCTGGACGTCTGACTGGTCCTGCTGCTGACTGGTGGGATTCTTATACTGCTGCCCATGATGCTGCGGATACTATTACTTGGGCAGAGTTCAGTACACAATTCAGGAACTACCATATTCCAGCTGGTATGATCAAGATCAAGAAGAAGGAGTTTCTGTCATTGAAGCAAGGTAGCATGTCAGTCAGCGAGTACAGAGACAAATTCATTCAGTTGTCGAGGTATGCTCCAGAGGAAGTTGCTGAGGATGAGAGAAAGCAGGAGCATTTTATTGAAGGACTTAATGGACCGCTGCAGTATGCTCTAGTGGCACACACTTTTCCATCATTTCAGAGACTGTTGGATAAGGCTCTTGCTATTGAACACAAGCGTGTTCAACTGGGTGATTTGAAGAGGAAGGCTATCTCGCAAGGACAGGGTAGCAGCAGTGTTCGTCCTCGCTACAGTTCACCACAGAGTACACCGCCTCGACCAGGAGGACCGCGCCCAGTTCAGCAATCACCACTGAGGACACCTACTCGACAGGCTACTCCCACTGGCACCCCGACGAAGTTTGCAGGACAGAGTGCGGGCACTCAATGTTTCAAGTGTGGGAAGATTGGTCATTATGCAAATGTCTGCCCACAGAGGATTGCTACTACTCCAGCTCAGAACAAGCAACAGACCCCTGGCAAGGGATATTCTATAGCCAGGGTGAATCAAGTCAGCGTTGATGATACTCCTGATGGTGGGACCTCGTAATTGGTATGTTTTATGTTAATGCAGTTCCTGCAACAATATTATTTGATTCTGGTGCTACACATTCATTCATGTCTGCTCGTTATGCCAACACAAATGAAATACCACTGCTAAATATGAGAAAACCCCTGGTAGTAATTACACCTAAAGGGCCTGTTGAGGCGAATCAAATGACACGTAGATTGACATTAACCATTATGGGTAGAGAATTTGGAGCTACTGCTATAATATTAGAGTCAAGCAGTATAGATCTGATCCTTGGTATGTCATGGCTAAGAAGGGCAAAGGCCGTCATAGCATGTGGTAGAGGTACCATAGAACTCACTACCACTAAAGGAGAAAGATTTCAAGTTAATATTGCAGTAACCTCCTCATCCATGCGTGCAATGTTCTTTATGCCTGAGGAGTTTGTTGGTGACAACATCCGGGTGGTTAGAGATTTTCCGGATGTCTTTCCAGAGGAGTTACCAGGGATGCCACCTGATAGAGAAGTTGAGTTTGTGATTGATCTCTTACCTGGAACCGCCCCTATTTCTAAACGGCCATATAGAATGTCCGTAGAGGAGTTGAAGGAACTGAAGAAGCAGTTAACGGAGTTACAAGAGGCTGGTTACATTCGTCCCAGTTCCTCACCTTGGGGAGCACCGGTGTTATTTGTGCAGAAGAAGGATGGATCGCAACGGATGTGTGTGGATTATAGATCTCTTAATGATGTTACGGTGAAGAATAAGTATCCGTTGCCCCGTATTGAGGATTTATTTGATCAGATGAGAGGAGCCAGGGTATTCTCGAAGATTGATCTCCGATCGGGATACCATCAGATGAAGATTAGACCATCGGATATTCCTAAGACGGCTTTCTCAACCCGATATGGATTATATGAGTTTACTGTTATGTCATTTGGATTAACCAATGCACCCGCTTATTTCATGAATTTGATGAATAAGGTGTTTATGGAGTACTTGGACAGATTCGTCGTGGTGTTCATCGACGATATTCTTATCTATTCTAGGAGTGAAAGTGATCATGAACAACATCTAAGGTTGGTGCTACAGAAGCTACGGGATAATCAGCTCTACGCCAAGTTTAGCAAGTGTGAGTTTTGGATTGACAAGGTGCCATTCCTTGGTCATATTATTTCTAATGGAGGAATAGCAGTGGACCCTGCTAAAGTGAAGGAGATTATGGAATGGAGAGTGCCCACTACAGTTACTGAGATTCGGAGTTTCTTGGGACTCGCAGGATATTATCGGAGATTTATTGAGGGATTCTCTAAGATTGCCAAGCCGATGACATCGCTATTGGAGAAAGGAAAAGAATTTAAGTGGGATGAGAAATGTCAAGAGAGCTTTGATCAATTGAAGGAAAGATTGATGTCACCTCCAGTATTGGTTATGCCAGATCTACAGAAAGGATTTGATATCTATTGTGATGCATGTGGCCAAGGCTTAGGATGTGTGCTTATGCAAGAAGGACATGTGATTGCCTATGCATCTCGTCAATTGAGGAAGCATGAATTGAACTACCCCACTCATGACTTGGAATTAGCAGCGGTTGTGCATGCACTTAAGATTTGGAGACACTACATTATGGGAACTAAGTGCCAAGTATATACGGATCATAAGAGTTTGAAGTATATATTCACGCAGAAGGATCTCAACCTTAGGCAACGCCGTTGGTTGGAGCTCATCAAGGATTATGATTTGGAGATTCACTATCATCCGGGCAAGGCAAATTTGGTTGCAGATGCCTTGAGTCGGAAGGAGCATGTTCACTCCGCTTTCGTTGTCCAGCTACCTGATGATTTAGCAAGAGACTTTGAGAGACTCAATTTGGGAATTGTTACTCACACTGAAGGAGTTACCATTGAGTTGGAACCTACCTTGGAGCAAGAGATTCGTAAAGGTCAGGTTGGTGATATTAAGATTCAAGAGATCAAGGATCTTATTACTGAAGGAAGAGTTCCGGAATTCACGGAGGATGAGCAAGGCACCATATGGTTCAAAGATCGGATATGTGTTCCGGAGATTGATAGCCTTCGGGAGACTATATTGAAAGAAGCTCATGATTCTGATTACTCCATCCACCCTGGAAGCACTAAGATGTATCAAGATTTGAAGCGAAAGTATTGGTGGTATGGACTGAAAAGAGATGTGGCTGCTCATGTGGCTAAGTGTGATGTATGTCAAAGAGTTAAGGCTGAACATCAAAGACCCGCTGGATTATTGCACCCATTGAAGATACCCGAGTGGAAATGGGAAGAAATTGGTATGGACTTTATTGTTGGACTACCCCGCACTCCAGCAGGATATGACTCTATTTGGGTAATTGTAGACAGATTGACAAAGGTGGCTCATTTTATACCTGTGAGGACTAATTACACGGGAGCCAAGCTAGCAGAATTGTATATGACTCGGATAGTTTGTCTACATGGAGTGCCTAAGAAGATCGTGTCTGATCGAGGATCACAGTTTACTTCTCGATTTTGGAAGAAGTTGCATGAGAGCTTGGATACAAAGTTGAATTTTAGCTCAGCCTACCATCCTCAGACTGATGGACAGACAGAGAGGACTAATCAAGTGCTGGAAGATATGTTAAGAGCTTGTGCTCTTAAGCATGGTGGCAGCTGGGAGAAGAGCTTACCCTATGCTGAGTTTTCTTATAATAATAGCTACCAGGCCAGTTTGAAGATGTCACCATTTGAAGCTCTGTATGGTAGAAAATGCAGGACTCCACTATATTGGGATCAGACTGGAGAAAGACAGTTCTTTGGGCCTGAACTTATACAAGAGGCAGAAGAACAAGTTCGAATGATAAGAGAAAATTTGAGAATTGCACAGTCCAGACAAAAGAGCTATGCTGACAATAGGAGAAGATTACTGGAGTTTAAGGAGGGTGATCATGTCTACTTGAAGGTGTCACCACTTCGTGGTATGAGAAGATTCAAGGTCAAAGGAAAGTTGTCCCCTCGCTTTATTGGACCCTTCTTGATCTTAAAGCGAGTGGGTGAAGTTGCATATCAACTGGAGTTACCCGATCATCTGTCAGATGTACATGATGTGTTTCATGTGTCTCAGCTAAAGAAGTGCCTCAGGGTACCTGAGGAGCAGCTACCACTGGAGGACCTTAGTGTTCAAGAGGATTTGACTTATGTGGAGTACCCTATCAAGATTTTAGATACTTTGACTCGAGTTACGAGGAATAAGGTGATAAAGATGTGCAAAGTTCAATGGAGTCACCATGGTGAAGATGAGGCCACTTGGGAAAGAGAAGAAGAGCTTCGTATAGATTTTCCCCACCTTTTCCCTAGTTCTTCTTAAATCTCGAGGACGAGATTATTTTTAAGGGGGGTAGGATTTGTAATAACTAAACTTGAAACTTATATGAATAGAGACTATCTTCTTTATTTATGTGTGTGTACCATCTTTAGTTAACATCACATGAGAATAAACACCACCAAACGGGGAATTAAATAACCCATAACACCTAAATGAACCATGCATCATGCTGAGTTTTATTTGATTGTGCATTATGATGGAGTTTTGCTTGTTTGTGCACTTGATAATAAAATAATAATAAGAGAAATATGGCAATGAGAGGGAAATTTGAATTTGAACCAAAAGTGCAATTTAGGGAATAGTAGAGTTAAAGAATGGGGGATATCCAATAATTATGGCAATAAATAAGTGGTAATTATCTCAAAAGGAGATAATAATATTCATAATAAGATTTAATTAGCCACATGAAGGTATGAAGTTCAAATCACTAATTCAAATTTAGTAGAAAACTAGGAATTGGCAAAATAAAAGAAATAAGAAAAAAAAAGAAAACCTCAAACTCGCTTGCTGGGCCGGCTCAACACCATTCGGCCCACTTAACCAGCGCTGTGCGCGGCCACGCACCCCGCTGTGATGCCGATCTGCTCACCGACGGGTGGGGCCGGGAGGTCAGCCTCTTTCTCTTGGGCGCCGCAGTCGACTTCAGTCACCGCCACGCGGGCCCGCCTAGTCAGCCCCGTTCCTCCCACTCCCGTGCGGGACCGTTTTGTCGGAACGCGTTCTTCTCCGTGGATCTCGCCAGCCATCCGCGCAGTCTGGCTCGCCGCAAATCCCGCATGTGCATGGCCGCAACGAACTCGTCTGCATCCGGCGCAAGCTCAACACAACGCACTCCAAACCATCCGTGGACCGCGATACCAGAAACTTTCCCCCCCAACAGAATCGCCGCGCATGGCGGGCGGGCGCTCGGATCCGCTCCGATCGGCGAGTCCGCGCTCGTGGTGATTGACCGAGGGCGCGGAACCTTCCACGCGCATAAAGGCGAACTCATCCCCCCTCTCCTCCGCGCAGCATCCCGTCCGTCGCCACTGTCGTGCTAGCAGAGAGATTGTGGTGAGGTGCCGCCGCGGGTAATCACCACCAATAGCTCCGCTCGAGGGTGCGCACGCGGTCGTGTGGTGTCGTCCGAGCAGCCGGATCGCGTCAGGGCCGGCGTGAAGGAAGAAGGGCGGCCTCGGTGGCCGCAATTTCTCGCCGTTGCCGTGACTTCACCGAGCGTCGTGGGCAGCTCCGTCTTCAACTCCGCTGTCGGTAAGGACCACTGCCCTGCATGCGATTCGAGCTTCTCTACGTGTAGGACCGATTGGATTTAGGTTTGGGGATCGGAATGGGGCGCAGCCGAACTCCGGCCATGGCGCCACCGCGTATGCACTCACGCGCCGCCGGCTGTGCGGCTGGTTGAGGCAGACGGGCGATAGCCGTTGGATCATGGGATAACGGCCCGGATTAGAATAGCAATAGCGTTTCACCTCGTTTCGATCCGAGCTGTTGATCGCGCATCGTTCGGTTGGTACTGGGTCTGGGGATAATTAGATCTGAGTCATCGGATTTGGATCCGATGGTGGTACTGGCGTGCGACTTCTTTAAGGGCGCAATCTAATCCTGGTCGTGAGTTTTGAATCCAACGGCCCAGAACTCACTATACCCCTTCGCGTGGCATGTTATCTAAAGAACCCTTGGCCTTTAAGGAAATTAACCCGCAGTCCTTCCCTGGCTAGTATGTGTCTTAGGATCTTTTACGCTAACACCCCCTCGCTTTCTGGAATTTGAGGCCCGATCCAGAGAACTTTAAAAATCAGAAATTAATATCTGAAATTAATTTTTAGTGCAAAAATAAATGTTAAACTTGTTTAATTCATAGTAAATACATATGAACTCCAAATTAGACCATTCCAGTTCCTAAATTTTCATAAAATTATTGTCTATCTATTAGTGCATCTGTTCTGACATGACAAACACATTAAAATTATTCTTTCACTTAATCTTGTATTAAATGCATAAAACATTAGAAAATTCATAACTTAAAATATATAACTCCAAATTTAGTGATTCCAGTTCCTATGGTTTTATTTTAATGTCTAGTTTATTACTGTATATTCTATTTGCATGTTTGATGTGATGTTAATTTATGCTATGCCATGTATGTATTGTATTGATGCGAGTAGACGAGCAACCCACTGTGGAACCTGAGCTTCAACAAGTTGAAGTAGCTGAGCAGGAGCTCGTTGAAGGCAAGTTGTGCCCTTGATCACTTCTTTTACCTATTCATGTTCTTATTATTCATAATGATCTGCATAGGATAATTTTGCTGGGACCCAATAGGATGCCCTAGATTTTGACTATCTTTATACCTTGCTTCACCACTGGTTTTACTACTAAAGTTTTGGGTAGTACATGCTATTGCTTTATGTGGATTTGGGTATAGAGATATTCATCACTCTTTGTTATACTATTTATTGTTATCTGTTTTATTATTCCTTGTTCATGTTAAGATCATTATGTTAATTGGAACATGGAGAACCACCCGGGAAAACAGTGCTACCACAAGGGTGGAATGGGACGCCCTTGGCTGATTAACTAGGAAAGCTAGGGGAGGGCTACCTTACCCGAAAGGGGCAAGGGCAGTAAGGGAGAGGTCAGTGCGGGGAGGTCCCTGGTTGATTTTGCTGCGATGGCGGTCAGCCAGGAACCCTGCACTGGATCTTCCTATAAACTGTAGCGGGTAGTCTGAAGCTAGTGGAACTTTGTAAAGGCCTCGTAGTGGTACCCTGCCTCGCTTCCTAGGTAGAGGTGTATGGAGTCTGATCAACTCTGTGGCAGATGGGTAACACGACTTGTGGGTAAAGATGCGCAACCTCTGCAGAGTGTAAAACTGGTATACTAGCCGTGCTCACGGTCATGAGCGGCTCGGACACTCACATGATTAAATTATGGAACTTAAACTTAACCTGTCATTTCATTGCATTTGGGATTATTTTATTATTACTTTTACTTATTATTACTATGGTTTGGTATTTACTTACACTTAGTAACTGCTAATAAAATTTTGACCAACTTATAAAAGCAATGCTCAGCTTCAGCCTTTATTTCATTGATCAGCCTTACACTTCATGAACTCCCACCTTTGTGAGTTCATGTCACATTATTCCCCACGACTTGTTGAGCTATGATCGTATGTGAGCTCACTCTTGCTGTCTCACACCCCCCCCCCCACAGGAGAAGAGCAGGTGGTTCAGGAGGAGCCGCCTAACACTGAGGAGTTTGATCTGATCTAGGTGGCGTTTCTCAGTCGACATTGGCGCCGTCGATCCTTAGTTCGTTTTACATTTATCTTTATTTTGTAATCAGTCTTCCGCTATGTAATAAATACTCTGATGTTTATGACATTTATCTCTATACACTCTGTTATTATATATGTTGTCTTCTTGGCGCATGTATGAGATGCACTTGGCTTTGTTCCTTAAAGCCGGGTGTTACAAATGCCATCCTTAATGCTAGGGTGTCTCCCATTATAAAGCATACTACGAGTAAATTTAAAATTTTCACTTTCTAGATCATGCTCAGTAATTTTAGCAGTTAATTTAGCTATGTGATCATTTTGTTGTTTAATCATGGCAAGTTGATCATCAATAGCTTCAACATTAACATCTCTACATCTAGTACAAATAGCAACATGTTCAACAGTAGATGTAGAGGGTTTGCAAGTATTCAATTCTTCTATATTAGCATTTAATATGGCATTTTCATTTCTAAGACAGAAAATAGAAGCATTGCAAACATCCAACTTTTCAATCTTAGAAACGAAACTAGCATTCTCAGTTCTGAGACTTGAAATTGAGTCATGACAAATGCTAAGCTCCATAGATAAGTTTTCATATTTTCTACTTCCTGAGCATAAGCATTTTTCAACTTAACAATTTTTTTGTTCTCTTTAACGAGGAAGTCCTCTTGGCTTTCCAAGAGATCATCCTTCTCGTTAATGGTTTCTATTAATTCATTTATTTTTTTCTTTTGGTCCATGCTAAGGTTGGCAAAGAGAAAAATTAAATCATCTTTATTATCGCAAGAGCTACCCTTCTAGTATATTTGGGAGTGGCTCTAAAGTGTACCTTCTTCTTTTTGCTGTCCTTAGCCATGACACACTTGTGGACGACGTTGGGGAAGAGGAGACCTTTGTTGACGGTGATGTTGGCGGCGTCCTCGGAGGAGGAGGAATCGGTGGAGCTCTCGTCGGAGTCCCATTTCCGACAAATGTGCGCATCGCCTCCCTTCTTCTTGTAGTATCTCTTCTTCTCCTTCTTCTTCCCTTTCTTGTCGTCGTCCCTGTCACTTCCACTAGAAATTGGACATTAAGCTATAAAATGACCGGACTTACCACACCGGTAGCACACCTTCTTGGAGGGGGACTTGTAGTCCTTCCCCCTCCTTTGCTTGAGGATTTGGCGAAAGCTCTTGATGATGAGCGCCATCTCCTCATTGTCAAGCTTGTAGGCATCAATTGGAAGCCTACTTGGTGTAGACTCCTCCTTCTTTTCTTCTGTTGCCTTGAATGCAACGGGTTGCACCTCGGGTGTGGAGGTGGCGCCTTGCTCCAAGTTGACAATATGTTTGGAGTCTTTGATCATAAGTTCAAAGCTCACAAACTTGCCAATAACCTCCTCGGGAGACATCTGCTTGTATCTAAGATCCCCACGTATTAATTGAACTTAAGTAGTATTACGAAATACGAGGGATCTAAGAATAACCTTGACCATCTCATGGTCATCCCATTTGGTGCTCCCGAGGTTACGCACTTGATTGACCATCGTCTTGAGCCGGTTGTACATGGCTTGCGGCTCTTCCCCTTTGTTGAGGACGAATCGACCGAGCTCTCTCTCTCGATCGTTTCACGCTTGGTGATCTTGGTCACCTCATCCCTTCGTTCGCGGTTTTGAGGACGTCCCAAATTTCTTTGGCGTTCTTTAACCCTTGCACCTTATTATACTCCTCTCGACATAAAGAGGCGAGGAGTATAGAAGTTGCTTGGGAGTTAAAGTGCCTAATTTGGGCGGCCTCGTCCGAGTCGTAGTCCTCGTCCCCCACCTTTGGTGGCTGAGCTCCAAACTCAACAATATCCCAAATACTTTCGTGGAGTGAGGTTAGATGGTGCCTCATTTTATCACTCAACATACAATAATCTTCACCATCAAAATATGGTGGTTTGCCTAGGGGTACGGAAAGTAATGGAGCGCGCTTTGAAATACTGGGATAAGTGAAGAGGCATCTTACTATACTTCTTGCGCTCATGGCGCTTAGAAGCGACGGATGACTCGGAACTCGATGGGGAGGGTGACGAAGAGTCGGTCTCGTAGTAGACCACTTTCTTCATCTTCTTCTTCTTGTCACCTCTCCAATGTGACTTGATGGAGGAAGAGGATTCCTCCTTGTTCTTGTTGCCGGACTCCCTTGAGAGAGTCCTTCCCGAGCTTGCAGGCTTATCGCCGGTCACGATCTCTCTCTTGGCATGATCTCTAGACATCACTTCGAGTTGGTTAGACTCTTAATGAAGCACTGGCTCTGATACCAATTGAAAGTCACCTAGAGGGGGTGAATAGGCGAAACCTGAAATTTATAACTTTAAACACACACTACAAGCCAGGGGTTAGCGTTAGAACAAATTCAAGTCCGAAAAAGAGGGAAAACAAATCAACCAATAAATAAGGCGAGTGAACATGGTGAGTTGTTTTATCGAGGTTCGGTTCCAAAGAACCTAGTCCCCGTTGAGGAGGTCACAAAGACTGGGTCTATTTCAACCCTTTCCCTCTCTCAAACGGTCACTTAGACCGAGTGAGCCTTCTTCCTTAATCTCACGGTTCACTAAGACCCCGCAAGGACCACCACACACTTGGTGTCTCTTGCCTCGCTTACAAAGCACTTGAGAATAAGAATGGGAATAGAAGAAAGGCGATCCAAGCGACAAGAGCGCAAATGAACACAAAAAACTCTCTGTCACAAGCCACTAAGTGTTTGGAACGGATTTGGGACTCGGAGAGGATTTGATCTTTTGTATTGTGTCTTGGAGTGAATGCTAGAGCTCTTGTATTGAATGTGATCTTCAGAAAACTTGGATGCCAAAGGTTGTGATGGTTGGTGAAAGGGAAATAGGCTTACACCTTTTCCTATATGAATTTTGGTGGTTGAATTGCCCAACACAAATAATTGGACTAACTAGTTTGCTCTAGATTATAAGTTTTACAGGTGCCAAATGTTCACAATAAACCAATAAAAAGACCAAGAAAGGGTTCAAACAAAGAGAGCAAAAGACAACCGAAGTGTGCCATGGTCTGGCGCACCGAACTGTCCGGTGTGCCACCGGACAGTGTCCGGTGCACCAGGGAACCCAACTCTGAACTTGCCACCTTCGGGAATTCTAGGAGCCACTCCGCTATAATTCACCGGACTGTCCGGTGTAGCACCGGACTGTCTGGTGTGCCAGCGGAGTAACGGCTACACAACGCCAACGGTCGTCTGCAACGAGCATTTAATGCGCTACAGTGCGCGCAGAAGTCAGAGCAGAGCTAGAAGACGCACCGGACAGTGAACAGTGACTGTCTGGTGCACCACCGGACTGTCCGGTGGCCCAGCTGTCAGAAGCTCCAACGGTCAGAACCCAACGGCTGGGTGACGTGGCTGGTGCACCGGACAGTGTCAGGTGGCGCACCGGACTGTCCGGTGCGCTATACGACAGCAGCCTTCACCAACGGTTCCTTTGGTGGTTAGGGCTATAAATAACCCCAACCACCCACCATTCATTGCATCCATGTTTTCAGCCTTCACACCTCATACAAGAGCTATAGCATTCAATACAAGACACAAACAAAGAGATCAAATCCTCTCCCAAGTCCGGAATCACTCCAACCAAATTAGTGACTAGAGAGAGAGACATTTGTGTTCATTTGAGCTCTTGCGCTTGGATTGCTTTTCTTCTTCATTCTTTCTTGATTCCAACTAAATTGTAACCAAGGCAAGAGACACCAATTGTGTGGTGGTCCTTGTGGGGACTTAGTGTCCCGTTTGATTGAGAAGAGAAGCTCACTCGGTCTAAGTGACCGTTTGAGAGAGGGAAAGGGTTGAAAGAGACCCGGTCTTTGTGACCACCTCAACGGGGAGTAGGTTTGCAAGAACCGAACCTCGGTAAAACAAATCACTATGTCATTCGTTCTTATTCGCTTGTGATTTGTTCTCGCCCTCTCTTTCGGACTCATTTACAATTCTAACGCTAACCCCGGCTTATAGTTGTGCTTAAGTTTATAATTTTCAGATTCCGCCTATTCACCCCCCCTAGGCGACTTTCAGTTGGGGGTATTTATAGCCCCCAACCACTTTGGTAGCTGTTGGGGAGGCTGCTGGCGATGGGCGCAACAGACAGTCCGGTGCGCCACCGGACAGGCACTGTTCCATGTCCGGTGTGCTGCCATGTCACCCAACCATTAGGGTTCGGAGCTAGTCGACCGTTGGAGGCTTTGTCCTCTTGCGACACCAGACAGTCCGGTGTCACACTAGATAGTCCGGTGCCCCTCTGACTCTGCTGCTCTGACTTCTGCATGATACTGTGTTGCACTGTTCCTGTTGTCAGAGTCGACCGTTGACGCAGATAGTCGTTGCTCCGCTGGCACACCGTACAGTCTGGTGTCACACCGGATAATCCGGTGAATTATAGAGGACTGCACCTTGGAATTCCCGAGAGTGGCTGGTTGACATTTGTTCGGACCTAGTGCAATGGACACTGTTCGGTGGCACACCAGACAGTCCGGTGCGCCAACTTTTAGCACACTCAAGTTCTTTGCTTCGTTTCAAATTGTCCCTAACTTGATTCTTTTATTGGTTTGTGTTGAACCTTATGCACCTGTAATACATGAGTTCTAGAGCAAACTAGTTAGTTCATGTGTTTGTGTTGACTATCAACCACCAAAATTAGTTATAGAAAAAGGTTAACCCTATTTCCCTTTTAGAACCCTTGTCATGTAGTTGCACCGGACAGTCTGGTGCCACACCGGACATGTCCAGTGTGCTCTGACTTCTGCCGTGCACTGTTCATCACTGTTCACTTTCGGCAGACGACCATTGGCATAGGTTACCGTTGCTCCATTGGCTTACCGGACATGTCCGGTGCACACCGGACAGTCCGGTGAATTATAGAGGAGCGCACCCCAGAGAAACCCGGGAGTGGCATGTTCGCTTGGTGCTCGGCCTGGTGCACCGGACACTGTCTGGTGCGCCACTGCAGCACACTCTCAAGTCATTTGCTCCAAATTTATTTGAGTCCCCAACTTAACTTCTTTTTTGGTTTGTGTTGAACCTTATGCACCTGAGATAAAAGACATCTTGGCAAACTAATTAGTCCCGCGGTTTGTGATGGATGTCAACCACCAAAATCGATTATAGGAAATGATTAAGCCAATTTCCCTTTCAGGAGGAGTTTGCCACATAGATTGTGGGGGACAGATATCCCCTGGGTCCACTAGAAGGCGAGAAGGCCTCTCGCGGGGCCTTAGGCCAGTTACCCTGCAAGGCCATTCCTTCGTGGGCCAGGCTAGAGCGGCTAGTGGAATGGGCTGACCAGAGAAGGCAATGGACTCAAGCTCAAGCGGCCTGTTAGTTCGTGCGCTATCCACAGCAACCACTCGACTTTCCTGCGCATGGCATCCTTGAATATCGGGGCCGATCATGAATAAGTCGGCAAGATTGTAGGGAGATTAGTACAATCGGTTCACTATTATTTAGGAGACACGTGATCCTCATGTACGCAAGGAGTGCCCCACGGTCGAGTATATAAGGCCCAAGGGGTACCCCATCATTTCCATCGACCATCTACCGATCTTATTAGCTTTTCTCCATTCAGGAGACTTCACTTGTAACCCACCACATAAAGATCCACCCCAAGAAGTAGGGTATTTGTCACACCCGGTTTTAGAAGGTAAACCGAATGCGAACCATGTACGTGCCAGGATCAGTTAATCACGTACACAGCAGTTACATAACATGGACATCATCACATAGTGCTCAAAATGGTATTAAAAGGGGAAATAATAGTCGATTACATCATACGTCTGAGACGTCCATATAGTTCTTACAATAAATCAAAGTGCGGAAAAGAAACGTAGATAACACGGCCTTCACAGGCAGCCGACTGGGGGTTGCCGCTAACCCACGCCTAGAACTCGTCGTAGTCTTGGAACTCCTGGAAGTCTCCTTCCACAGCTTCATCTTCTCCTGAGCAGTGGTTGCAATGCTGACAACCTGGGGGGGGGATTTGGTGTGTAGAGCAAGGGTGAGTACACATCAACATACTCAGCAAGCATCCTGTTTGGCTGTAGTGGACTAGCTTTATGTGGGGATAAGTCAAGCAGTTGCTTTTAGTTGGTCAGGTTATTACTTACTAGTAGAGAGCCAGGTTTTAACATTAACCCAAGTTATTAGCCCAATGTATCCTTTCCAAACGGAAAGAATACCACTTACCAATACCATAATCATAATCAGAACCATCAATCTCATTGCCACCTGTACCAAAGTATCTCTGATCAAGTATCACTAATCTCTGGAGCTCCCTTGGCCGCTCATAACCGCGAGCACGGCTGATATATCAGTTTCATAACACTCTGCAGAGGTTGCGCACTTTACCCACAAGCCGTGATTCCCACTTGCCTTGGGCTGATCAAACCCTTAAACACTACCAAGGTGAATAGGCAGGGTCTCACTACGTAGCCTTTACAAAGATTCCCCGGAGCTGTAGCCACCCGTTAGGTTTCCTAAATGTACCGCACTCCTCCCCAAGGGACAAATCAACCTTGGCAGAGCGAGCCGCATACACCGAGCCCCATTGACGGCACAACGGCTAAGCGATCTACACCCCGGTTCCTCCAATTATTCAGCTAAGGGCGTCCCATTCCACCCTCATGGTTGCACTGTTTTCCCGGGCGGTCATCCATTGAACAGGTCCTTACGGAGAGGCACTCGAGAAACCGCTCGAGTCCCCTTGAAGGTCACAAATATAATCATAAATAAGAAGGGAAAACAGCGTATCATAGATAATCACATCATGTTCATTGATTAGAGTTGAGCAATAGCATCAGACTAAGCAGTAATAATCCGACCCAAATAGGTAAACAAGGACATGGATAACAAAAGCTAGTCAATCCTTAGGTATAAATGTGTAATGCGGGAGGTGAATTAAAGAATGAATAGGACAGAGATAGGTCAAAGGACACTTGCCTCCACCAACCGACTGCTGCTCAGGGGCTTCTCCTGCGAATTCCTCGGGCTCTTCGACCGGATCGTTCTCTATGCGAGCGCAAACATACATACATCCACATATTTAATACAAAAGAACAGTACACCATACAAGGAAACAAGTAAAGCGAATATGCATCAAGTATGACATTCGATATCGCATTCATTAAGGTTAGAAAGGAACAGGAAAGGGTCTCGCAGGGGGGTTAAGGTTTATGCACTAATAATTAATTACAATTGATTCCTAACAAAAGAATTCTGTTATATATATACTAATGGAAACCTAATCATTTTTAGTTGATCAACATTGCATAGGATAAACAATTAACTACGTGAATCAATAGCATAACGAAATTTTAAATTAAACTTCCTATTTTCCATAGCATGAACAATGATTAATCTACCTAAAGTAAAGTAATTATGATCACAGAAAGTAAATAAAATAAAATAAAAATAAAAAAACAGAGGGGGGGGCGGTTGAACCGGCCCTGGGCTGGGCGGCCGAGCTGGGGCGGGCGCGCGGGGGAGGGCGGCCGAGCTGGGGCCGGGCGGCTGAGCCGGCCGGTTGAACCGGCGGCCAGGCGGCTGAACCGGCCCCGCGCAGGGGGCGCGGCCAGGGGGCCAGGCGGCCGAGGGCACGGGCTGGGGGCGGCCAGCGGCCGGGCTGGGGGCGGCAGCGGCCGGCCGGGGCCGAGCAGGGGGCGGCCGGGGCGCGGCTGGGCGCGGCCGGGCGGCCGAGCGGCGCGGCCAGGCGGCGGGGCGCGGCCAGGGGCCAGCGGCCAAGGGGGGAGGAGGGGAGGGGGAAGGAGAGAGGAGGGAGAAGGGGGAGGGGGAGGGGGCTCACCGGCGGGGGGGTGGCCGACGGCGAGGGGCGGCCAAGGGCGGCGGCGGCCTAGGGCAGGGGCGGGTAGGGGTAGGGCGGCGGCTTAGGTGGGGAGGGAGAGAGAATGAGAGGGAGAGGGAGAGGATTGGGGGAAAAAGAGGAGGTGGGGGGCGGCTGGGCCTTCCCAAGGCCCAAGAGGGGGGCGCCAGGGGCGGCTGGGCCGGCCGGGGTCGGCCCAGGGCGCGGGAGAGAGAGAGAAAGAGGAGAGAGAAAGAGGGAGAAAGAAAGAGAAAAGATTTCCCGCTTATTCTCGAAATCCGATCTTTTAGATGAATGCGTTTGCACTTTCAAACAATCAAAAAATGCAAGGTTCGGCATGGTGCATCAAACAACACAAAATATCTTTAGAGTTTTCTCTTACACGGGAAATCCAAACCGAATCCCGCTAGCTTTGGAAAAGATCAAGGTTTAGCGAGGGGAAAAAGAAAAAGAAAAGGTAACGCCCGAATTTTGGCGGGTGAAGAAAAGAAAAAATTCAACTGCAAAATTCGGGGCGTTACAAACCTATCCCCCTTAAAAGAATCTCGCCCTCGAGATTCAGGGCTGGCTAGCAAAGAGCTCTGGGTACTTAGCCATCAAATCATCTTCACGCTCCCAGGTTGCTTCTTCCTCAGAATGGTGACTCCATCTGACTTTGCACATTCTGATGGTCTTCCTCCGGGTGACTCTGTCTGCAATCTCAAGAATCTGAGCTGGCTTCTCAATATAGGTCAAGTCCTCCTGGACTTCAAGACCTTCCACTGGCAACTGCTCTTCTGGCACACGCAAACACTTCTTCAACTGAGACACATGAAAGACGTCATGCACAGCAGACAAATTCTCTGGCAAACTGAGCTGATAAGCCACTTCTCCACGCTTGGAGAGAATTTGATACGGACCAATGTAGCGGGGTGCTAGCTTGCCTTTCACTCCGAATCTTCTGACTCCTCTGATCGGTGACACTTTCAGATAGACAAAGTCTCCGACTTCAAAACTCAGCTCTCTTCTTCTTGTGTCTGCATAGCTTCGCTGCCTCGATTGCGCTATCTTCAGATTCTCTCGGACCATCTTGATGTTCTCTTCGGCTTCAAGCAGAATATCTGGCCCAAACACTTGCTTCTCTCCAGGCTGATCCCATTGCAACGGAGTTCTACAACTCCTTCCATAGAGCGCTTGGAATGGTGACATCTTCAAACTGGCCTGGTAACTGTTGTTATAGGAAAACTCTGCATAAGGCAATCGCTTGTCCCATCCGGACTGATCTTGCAACGCACAGGCTCTCAACATATCTTCAAGAGTTTGATTGGTTCTTTCAGTCTGGCCATCCGTCTGCGGATGATAAGCTGAACTGAAATTCAGATGCGTGCCCAAGGCTTCATGCAACTGCTGCCAGAAATGAGAGGTGAACTGCGTTCCTCTGTCTGACACTATCTTCTTTGGCACACCATGAAGACAAACGATCCGAGACATATACAACTCTGCCAATACTGCACTGTTGTAGGTGGTCTTAACAGGTATGAAGTGGGCTGACTTGGTCAAACGGTCCACTACTACCCAAATAGAATCGTAGCCGGCTCGAGTGCGAGGCAATCCGACTATGAAATCCATACCAATTTCATCCCATTTCCACTGAGGGATCTGCAACGGTTGCAACAATCCAGCAGGTCTCTGGTGCTCTGCCTTAATTCTTCGGCAACTATCGCACCTAGCCACATGCTCTGCGATTTCCCTCTTCATTCCGTACCACCAGAATTTCTTCTTCAGATCCTGATACATCTTCTCACTGCCAGGGTGAATCGAATAGGCTGTCTCATGAGCTTCCTTGAGAATCAACTCCCGAATAGACTGGACATTGGGAACACACAAGCGGTCTTTGAACCATACCACGCCTTCTGCATCTTCTCGAAAATCCTTGCCTCTGCCATCTAGAATCAGTCGCCGAATCTCATTGATCTTTTCATCATTCTTCTGCGCTTCTTTGATTTCTCGCTCCAAGGTAGGTTCCAATTCAACTGTGACTCCTCGCGAATTATTCAGAAATCCGAGACTCAACCTGTCAAACTCCTTGGCCAACTCATAAGGCATCGGACGAGTGACCATTAGATTGACTTGACTCTTTCTGCTCAAAGCATCTGCCACTACGTTTGCTTTGCCTGGATGGTAATGAATCTCCAACTCATAGTCTTTGATCAACTCTAACCATCTTCGTTGCCTCATGTTCAATTCTGACTGAGTAAATATGTACTTCAGACTCTTGTGATCCGTGTAAACATTGCATTTCTGTCCATACAGATAGTGCCTCCATGTCTTCAGTGCGTGAACCACTGCTGCCAACTCCAGATCATGGATTGGGTAATTCTTCTCATGAACCTTCAGCTGTCGGGACGAGTAAGCCACAACTCTTCCCTCTTGCATCAATACGCATCCCAAACCGGTGTAACAAGCATCACAATACACAGAGAAGGGCTTGTGCACATCAGGCAAGACTAGGACAGGCGCTGTTGTCAACTTCCCTTTCAGCGCTTCAAAGGCCTCTTGACATTTCTGGGTCCACTTGAACTCAACCTTGTTGCCTAGCAACGCTGTCATTGGTTTCGCAATCTTCGAAAACCCTTCAATGAATCGCCGATAATATCCGGCCATTCCAATGAAGCTCTTGATTCCTCGAGCATCCGTTGGCGCTTTCCAGTTCAGAATGTCTGCCACTTTCTTCGGATCCACAGCCAATCCTTCCTTGTTGATTATGTGACCCAAGAACAGGACTTCACTGATCCAGAATTCACACTTGCTCAACTTTGCATACAACTGGTGCTCTCGCAATCTCTGCAATACCATCCTCAAATGATCTGCATGCTCTTCTTCACTTTGAGAATAAATCAGAATGTCATCAATGAATACCACCACAAACTTATCAAGATAATCCATGAATACACTGTTCATCAGATTCATAAAGAACGCTGGTGCATTGGTCAAACCAAAAGACATCACTGTGAACTCATACAAACCATACTTGGTAATGAATGCCGTCTTCGGGATGTCCGAAGGTCGGATCCTGAGCTGATGATAACCTGACCTCAGATCAATCTTGGAGAACACACTGGCTCCTCTCAACTGGTCGAACAGATCTTCTATTCTGGGCAAGGGATACTTGTTCTTGATCGTGACTTCATTCAAAGCTCGATAATCGATACACATCCTCTTGGTGCCATCTTTCTTCTCCACAAACAGGACAGGGGCGGCCCAAGGCGAGGTGCTTGGCCGGATGTAACCTTTCTCTGACAGCTCATCAATCTGCTTCTTAAGCTCAACCAACTCTGGTCCAGATATTCTATAAGCCCTCTTAAAGATAGGGGCGGTTCCAGGAAGAAGCTCTATGGCAAACTCAACTTTCCGCTCTGGTGGCATACCCGGTAAATCCTTTGGAAACACATCTGGGAACTCGGACACAACCTTGATACTCTCAATTGGGTCTGCTTCACTGCTATCGACAGCCATCTGATAACAACTTCCTTTCTTCGGCTCAGGCGGGACTAACTCGGTCACCACTTCCTCTCCTAGTGGGGACACCAACTTGATTGTCCTTTTATCACAACTGATAACTGCCTGATACTTATCTAGCCAATTCATCCCTAGGATGACATCTATTCCCTGAGTACCCATTACTATAAGGTTGGCGGGAAACGCTATCCCCCTTATTTCCACACTTACATTCAAACAAATGCTATCAGCTCGAATTCTACCACCAGCTGAGTCAATTTGAATGGGGGTTGACATGGTAGTAATTGGAAGATTATGCGCTTCTACCCATGATGCAGTAATAAAAGAATGCGTTGCTCCAGTATCAAATAACACTTCTGCAATATGGGAATCGACTGGGAACATACCTACTATCATGCCGGGAGTCTCCTGAACTGCTTCAGCCTCCAAGTGATTCAATCTTCCATGATTATAGCGCTGCTGAGAGCGGTTGCTTGCTCCAGGCTGAGACACATTCTGCTTCGCTGGGGCATTGGGGCCTGACTGCTGCTGGGCTGCTTTCTTCGGACATTGCATCACCCAATGGCCTTGCTCTCCACAGTGGAAACATGCTCTGTTTCCAACCTGAGCTGGTGCTGCCTGATTGCTCTGCTGGCTTGCTGGGGCAGGAAGACGAGGTGTCTGCTGATTCTGCCTCTGAAACTGGCCTCCTGACTGATTGCTCTGACGGTTCTGGTACTGGTGCTGAGGATACTGCCTTTGGAACTGCTGATACTGCTGACGCTGCTGATGCTGCTGAGGTGGACGCTGGTTCTGCCTGAACTGCTGAGGTTGATTGCCTGAGAAACGAGGACGGCTGCTGCTTCCAGGCTGGGGTCCACTGATCTTGCGCTTACGATCCTCCATCTCCTTACGCTTCCTTTCTGTCATGATTGCTCTGTCAATCAGGTGCTGGAATGTCGGGAAGGTATGATTCATCAGTTGATACTGCAGAGGGTCAACCAAGCCTCTCAGAAAACGGTATTGTCGCTTGGCATCAGTGTTGACATCTTCGGGAGCATAGCGGGACAACTGCAGAAACCTGTCTCGATACTCACTGACAGATGATGACCCTTGCTTAAGGGCCAGGAACTCCTCCTTCTTCACTGTCATCAGACCTGCAGGCACATGGTACTGACGAAAGCTACCTCTGAACTCTTCCCAGGTGATGGTGTCGGGGTTGGCATGGGTGGCGAGATAAGACTCCCACCATGATTGGGCTGCTCCTCTCAACAGATGGGGACCATACAAGACTTTCTCCCTGTCATCACACTGAGCGGTATGCAACTCCCGCTCCACAGTGCGCAGCCAATCTTCAGCATCCATGGGGTCAGAAGAGTGAGCGAACGTTGGGGGATGACCTCTCATGAATTCAGCACGCTTGTCTCTAGGCATCTGAGGCATCTGAGGCTGGGGTGGTGCTTGCTGCTGCTGCTGCTGAATGGCGGCCAGAGTCTGACCGATGGCCTGAACTGCCTGAGTCTGCATGAGAAACATCTGCTCAATCGACATCGGGGGCGGGGGCGGCAGCTGCTGCTGCTGGGGCGCCTCATCTTGCTGACCGGCTTGCTCCTGCTGAGCACGCCTTCCTCCTCTGCGCCTGTTCTCTGACATCTGCAGAACGCAACCACACATCAGAACTGATCTGGCAAATCTTGCAGCATAAGAAAAGAGTATAGAATTCTCCAACAGCACTGAACAGATGAGCATCTTCACTGATCTCCAACACAGACCACACAGCTTCTCAGATAAAGAGGAAAGTGGAATAAAGGTTTCCCAACTATATAACTAACTCCATTAACATAATATGTAAACCAAAATGCAGGGGATACCCACACTCTGGTGACAATCATTACAAAGATCCAAACCAAACATAGTTCATCATGACAAACATAAATGCACAGGATATAGCAAACTACCCTGTCTAACTAAGACTAACTAAGACCGAGATTAACGCTAAGACTGAAGCTTCTATGTATATATATTTTGTATTAATTACAAGATCCAACTCTAACGATCTATGGTTCTAGATTTATCTTGGTCTTGCAGTCGAGATTGCCATAAGACTGGAGTCCGCGCCGAGGTGAGCGGTACGGGTGCTGAGTCTCGACGGGGGCGGGGGAACCATCATCCAAGTGACGACGCTCCGTGCGCTCAGCCCGCAGCAGGGCGATCTCAGCACGAGCCCTACTCAGCTCGTCTAATGCATGGTCCAGCTCCGTGTTTAGCACGGCGGCTAGGTTGACTGTGCTGCTCAACCTAGGATTGTCCTCACCAGCAGGTGAAACAATCACGCCTCCTGTGCTGCCAGATGGACGGCGAGGGTAATACTTCAGGTCGAGACCGTCAGCTACCCCACCGAGAACCGAGCAGTAGTGCGAAAGCGCACGCCGTGCAGCATCCTGCATGGCTGCCTCAGCTGAGTCCCGCTCAGAGATAGAATAGTGCTCTGATCAAGCCTCCGCGCCCTGGAGACTGTTCTCCGGACGGCGCACCAAGCAGGTCGCCTCCCAGCGGTCCGGGTAGACCCCGCGACTATGCTGGTAGACCACACAGCGATACTCGATGGACCAAGTACGCCGGTCAAGTGCCCGACGTAGCAGGGTGTCGAGCGCGTCGTGGAAGTGACACCCGCGAGCAGCGTCGCGAGTGATGGGTCGAGCAACCCATCCTTCCGGCTCATGGTTAGAGAGGTCGAGGTCGGTGTCGTGGCTCGAGCTGTCGTCGCCACCTCCGTCGTCTGGATCTCCTCCAACAGCTACTCCAGAAGCTGGGACGCCCAGTGGTGGTGCAGGGGGCGCCTCCAGGGGAAGCACAGGGGAGCAGCTCCTCACAGACTCTATCTCCTGCTGGAGCGAGAAAGAAGAGCCCTGCTGCTCCTGTCGTCGACGTTCCTGCTCCTCATGCAGGCGGTGGTGCAGTCTCTCCAAGTGGCTGGACTGTCCGGCCACGGGACGGCGAAGCGGACGCTCAGCAAGGCGGGAGGGTAAGAAGGGGATGACGGACTTTCGTGCAGTGTGTCTAAGTCGAGCCATCTACAAAAGACATCGCAAGCAAAAGGGTGAGAACAGAATTAATATGACCAGCAAGTAATGGACCATAAATAAATGAAGGATCAGAATAATAATGAATCATAAATAAATGAAGGATCAGAATAATAATGAATCATAAATAAATGAAGGATCAGAATAAAACAAAGTTTTCAGCAAGGTATAATATATAGTAGAACATAGATTTGGTCAGTAGGACCAACTTTTGAAGGGATACCAAAGTCAAGGCAGGGACAGAGGTCTATAATCCTTAAAACGACCATTCTACTCTAGGTTAGCGGTCCTACAGTCAGCACGGCTTTGATACCACTTATGTCACACCCGGTTTTAGAAGGTAAACCGAATGCGAACCATGTACGTGCCAGGATCAGTTAATCACGTACACAGCAGTTACATAACATGGACATCATCACACAGTGCTCAAAATGGTATTAAAAGGGGAAATAATAGTCGATTACATCATACGTCTGAGACGTCCATATAGTTCTTACAATAAATCAAAGTGCGGAAAAGAAACGTAGATAACACGGCCTTCACAGGCAGCCGACTGGGGGTTGCCGCTAACCCACGCCTAGAACTCGTCGTAGTCTTGGAACTCCTGGAAGTCTCCTTCCACAGCTTCATCTTCTCCTGAGCAGTGGTTGCAATGCTGACAACCTGGGGGGGGGGGATTTGGTGTGTAGAGCAAGGGTGAGTACACATCAACATACTCAGCAAGCATCCTGTTTGGCTGTAGTGGACTAGCTTTATGTGGGGATAAGTCAAGCAGTTGCTTTTAGTTGGTCAGGTTATTACTTACTAGTAGAGAGCCAGGTTTTAACATTAACCCAAGTTATTAGCCCAATGTATCCTTTCCAAACGGAAAGAATACCACTTACCAATACCATAATCATAATCAGAACCATCAATCTCATTGCCACCTGTACCAAAGTATCTCTGATCAAGTATCACTAATCTCTGGAGCTCCCTTGGCCGCTCATAACCGCGAGCACGGCTGATATATCAGTTTCATAACACTCTGCAGAGGTTGCGCACTTTACCCACAAGCCGTGATTCCCACTTGCCTTGGGCTGATCAAACCCTTAAACACTACCAAGGTGAATAGGCAGGGTCTCACTACGTAGCCTTTACAAAGATTCCCCGGAGCTGTAGCCACCCGTTAGGTTTCCTAAATGTACCGCACTCCTCCCCAAGGGACAAATCAACCTTGGCAGAGCGAGCCGCATACACCGAGCCCCATTGACGGCACAACGGCTAAGCGATCTACACCCCGGTTCCTCCAATTATTCAGCTAAGGGCGTCCCATTCCACCCTCATGGTTGCACTGTTTTCCCGGGCGGTCATCCATTGAACAGGTCCTTACGGAGAGGCACTCGAGAAACCGCTCGAGTCCCCTTGAAGGTCACAAATATAATCATAAATAAGAAGGGAAAACAGCGTATCATAGATAATCACATCATGTTCATTGATTAGAGTTGAGCAATAGCATCAGACTAAGCAGTAATAATCCGACCCAAATAGGTAAACAAGGACATGGATAACAAAAGCTAGTCAATCCTTAGGTATAAATGTGTAATGCGGGAGGTGAATTAAAGAATGAATAGGACAGAGATAGGTCAAAGGACACTTGCCTCCACCAACCGACTGCTGCTCAGGGGCTTCTCCTGCGAATTCCTCGGGCTCTTCGACCGGATCGTTCTCTATGCGAGCGCAAACATACATACATCCACATATTTAATACAAAAGAACAGTACACCATACAAGGAAACAAGTAAAGCGAATATGCATCAAGTATGACATTCGATATCGCATTCATTAAGGTTAGAAAGGAACAGGAAAGGGTCTCGCAGGGGGGTTAAGGTTTATGCACTAATAATTAATTACAATTGATTCCTAACAAAAGAATTCTGTTATATATATACTAATGGAAACCTAATCATTTTTAGTTGATCAACATTGCATAGGATAAACAATTAACTACGTGAATCAATAGCATAACGGAATTTTAAATTAAACTTCCTATTTTCCATAGCATGAACAATGATTAATCTACCTAAAGTAAAGTAATTATGATCACAGAAAGTAAATAAAATAAAATAAAAATAAAAAAAAACAGAGGGGGGGCGGTTGAACCGGCCCTGGGCTGGGCGGCCGAGCTGGGGCGGGCGCGCGGGGGAGGGCGGCCGAGCTGGGGCCGGGCGGCTGAGCCGGCCGGTTGAACCGGCGGCCAGGAGGCTGAACCGGCCCCGCGCAGGGGGCGCGGCCAGGGGGCCAGGCGGCCGAGGGCGCGGGCTGGGGGCGGCCAGCGGCCGGGCTGGGGGCGGCAGCGGCCGGCCGGGGCCGAGCAGGGGGCGGCCGGGGCGCGGCTGGGCGCGGCCGGGCGGCCGAGCGGCGCGGCCAGGCGGCCGGGCGCGGCCAGGGGCCAGCGGCCAAGGGCGGCCAAGGGGGGAGGAGGGGAGGGGGAAGGAGAGAGGAGGGAGAAGGGGGAGGGGGAGGGGGCTCACCGGCGGGGGGGTGGCCGACGGCGAGGGGCGGCCAAGGGCGGCGGCGGCCTAGGGCAGGGGCGGGTAGGGGTAGGGCGGCGGCTTAGGTGGGGAGGGAGAGAGAATGAGAGGGAGAGGGAGAGGATTGGGGGAAAAAGAGGAGGTGGGGGGGGGGCGGCTGGGCCTTCCCAAGGCCCAAGAGGGGGGCGCCAGGGGCGGCTGGGCCAGCCGGGGTCGGCCCAGGGCGCGGGAGAGAGAGAGAAAGAGGAGAGAGAAAGAGGGAGAAAGAAAGAGAAAAGATTTCCCGCTTATTCTCGAAATCCGATCTTTTAGATGAATGCGTTTGCACTTTCAAACAATCAAAAAATGCAAGGTTCGGCATGGTGCATCAAACAACACAAAATATCTTTAGAGTTTTCTCTTACACGGGAAATCCAAACCGAATCCCGCTAGCTTTGGAAAAGATCAAGGTTTAGCGAGGGGAAAAAGAAAAAAGAAAAGGTAACGCCCGAATTTTGGCGGGTGAAGAAAAGAAAAAATTCAACTGCAAAATTCGGGGCGTTACAGTATTACGCCTCTCCAAGCAGCCCGAACCTACAGAAAATTATCTGTCCCTCTTTCGTGCATCCGACACGAACCATTAAGCTACAGTCAACAGCATCGTCCTACCCAAAAGCACTGCAAGGGGTAACCCTAGGTGTGCGGTTGGACTCTAAACACTGACAGCTGGCACGCCAGGTAGGAGGTGTGTCATCGATCCAAGCTAGCTCAATGGTCGTCACCTCCAAGTGCCAAATCGCTCTTTGCCCTGGGACCATGTTCTGGTTTGGAACCATCTCGTCCATAGCGGATGAAAAGGGAACTCTGCACCGCGTAGCAGATCTGCCGGAGAAAAAGCTTTCCTTGGAAATCTCGAGAGAAGCCAGAGCAGAGCAGCGGGTGGCGCCATCACCCGCATCCTGAGAAAAGATGACCTCTTACAAATCAAAAGCCGGAAGCTCACCTACCCGAAAAAACCTGATGTCCACTTCACCCACAAAGGAGTGGACACGGATCACTCGAAAGAAGGAAGCAAACATCCTAAGTCAGGGGACAGGAACACGCCGAGCCAACTTTTCGTTGCCTCTGCCCTCAAAGGAGGACGGAAAAAAGAACACCACCGCACCGGCCCCTTTCTACCCCGACGTCCTCTTCATCGGGGGGAGATTGGAGTCAATACCCGTCTCCGACGATGAGCCAACCATGCAAGGGGAGGAACCTCCCCAGCGTGAGGCACGGTGACGGAGGAACAAACGCCAGAACATGCAGCGACATCACAAGGCTGGGGAACGGGATCTGGCGCAGCCCATATCCTAGGACGAAGCCTCAGAAGTAGGAGAAACTCCCGACGAGCGAGTACACCGAGAAAGGCGGAACTCTCGCTGCTAAGATCACTGACAAGCTCAGGACCGAGAATGGGAGCAAGCCGAGCAAGGTGCAAGGCTGCACCGAGAGAACCCTCTCTTTGCTTGGAACCTGTACCCCAACTTCGCTCATGCAATGAACACGCCGAGTGAAGTCGGAGGGGTGCTGGCCTAGATAGTTGATGGCCTCCCGCAAACTCCAGATGCGGAAGGCTACCGACGACTACTTACTCGAGCAGCTAATCACCTTCTACCCATCGCTCATCCTCCAAACAATCTACACCATGCCATCAACAGCCGACGAGATGCATGGAGCTCCATCAACACTTCGCGCGATCGACGGCACGAAAATGAGATAAGGAACCAGGAGGAGTATGATCGGGATCACGGCGTCCCAGCTTGAAGTCACGCCACCTGAGCTGAGTCGGCTGCGGCCTCAACTACTGGCCTGTTCCGGGGACGTCGAAACGACACACTACCGACTCCCCTCCCCAGGACCGACCTCACGAACGCCGACATGATGACACGTGCGGAGTCTCCATGCTTACCCCGCGTCTCCGGGCTATCCAGTGGCCTCTCAACTTCAAGGTCTCCAACGTCGATAAGTATGAGCCCAAGCAGGACCCGGGTGGCTGGTTGGCCGTCTACACGACCGCTGCCCAGGCCACTGGGGCGACGGAAGACATAATGACGGTGTATTTGCCCATCGTCCTAGGGCAAGACGCGCTGCAGTGGCTCCGACATCTGCCACAACACTGCATCAATGATTAGAAGGATTTTAGTCGACATTTCATCGCCAACTTCTAGTCCCTCTCTGACAAGCCGACGCGGCCATGGGACCTCAAATCCATCAGGCGCCAGGGCAATGAAACACTCCGGTCGTACCTCACAAGGTTTCAAACTATGAGGAACCGTATCCCTGAAGTCGCCGAGGCAGCGGTGATTGAAGATTTCTACCAGGGATCCAATGACTTGGCTTTCGTCCGAGCCATACTCCAGAAAGCGCTGATCACCTCCGAACAATTGTTCTGGGAGGCAGACCTCTACATCACTGCAGGTGAACGGGCCCAGGATCTCATCGGAGGCACGAATTCTGCGCCACCCGCGTCATGGCGTGACGCAAACTAGCAGCCAGATAGGCGCTGGGAGAAGAGGCCCCGCGAGGAGGTGCACGCCGATGGGCCACCTGCCGCATGAGCCCGTGGTGCACCACGCGGAGGGGAACAAACACTGGATGAAATCTTCGATGCCCAGTGCCCGTACCACAAGGACATGCGCCACACCCTATGGAATTGCAGGGACTTCAAGCATTCCATCGGGCATGGCCGACCATTCCAGCCTCTACCGCCTCCCCCACCGCGAGGAGGGCCTGGCGAGCCCAGGCAGCCTCAGCAGCAAGAAGGGGGAGGGTGCAGAGCGTTTCCGCGTGTTGATAGGGAGTTCAACATCATCTTTGGAGGACACAGAGCACAGGAGAACAGGGGGCAACAAAAGCTCAACGACCAGTAGGTCCTGGTGGCCACCACCAGTGCCCTGGCTCCTTATCGGTGGTCGGAGCACGCAATAACCTTCAGCTGAGCTGATCAATGGCTCAACTTCGATCACCCCGGCAAGTACCCGCTCCTCGTTGATCCAGTGATCCGAGAGAGCCGGGTGAAGAAAGTATTAGTGGACGGGGGGAGCAGCATCAACGTCACCTTCCCCCATACGCTCCTAGCCCTAGGAGTCGCACTCAAAGACCTCACCGAGTCAGATACTTCTTTCTTCGACATCGTGCCGACTGAAGGGGAGTACCCGCTCAGGCACATCTACATGCATGTCACCTTTGGAACCCCAGAGAACTATAGAACTGAGTTCCTGAGGTTCGAGGTGGCACGATTCGACTGCGGGTACAACGCCATCATCGGAAGGCCGGGACTAGCGAAGTTCATGGCTATTCTACATTACTCGTATATGGTACTAAAAATGTCGGGACCTCAAGGAATCATCACTGTGCGTTCTGACTTCCAAGGCACCGCAGAATGCTTTCAGGGAGCCATTCAGGTAGCTCTCGCTGCTAGGCCCTCGACAGCAACCCTCACGCAGGCGAACACCAAGCTGAAGGAGGAGGGTCTCACTATACCCGCCAATGAAGCTCAAGTCGTGACCTCTATACGGCCGACTGAAGAGACTAAGAGGATCAATCTGGGATTCGCTGATGAGCGCAAGACCACCATCATCAGTTCCAGCCTTGATGACAAATAGGAAAGCGCACTCGTTCGGTTCTTGTAAGATAACCGAGATGTATTCGCATGGCAACCTGCGGATATGCCAGGAGTCCCAAGAGAACTGGCCGAGCACAAATTGAAGGTGTATCCTCAAGCTAGGCCGATTCAACAGAAGTTGCATCATTTCACGTCTGAAAAAGGGAAGCTATTCGCGTCGAGTTAGCTCACTTAGTGTCAGCAGGGTTCATTAGGGAAGTGCTGCACCCCGAGTGGCTAGCGAATCCTATTCTTGTACTCAAAAAGAATAAAGTTGACTGGCGCATGTGTGTCGACTATACTGATCTCAACAAACATTGTCCAAAGGATCCCTTCGGTCTCCCTAGAATAGATCAGGTAGTTGACTCGACTGTTGGCTGTTCTATGTTCTCCTTCCTAGACTGCTACTCCGGATATCATCAGATCTGCCTGGCAAAAGAAGGTGAGGAGAAGACTACTTTTATCACCCCATTTGGAGCTTTCTGCTATACCTTCATGTTGTTCGGCCTCAAGAACGCTGGAGCGACTTACCAGAGAGCCATCCAAACATGGTTAGCCAATCACTAGGGCAAGCGGGTGGAAGCCTACGTTGATGATGTGGTTATCAAGACAAAAAAATCAGAAAACTTCATCGAAGATTTGCAGCTGGTCTTCAACAGCCTGAGGCGCTACCGGTGGAAGCTGAACCTAGAAAAGTGTGTCTTCGGAGTACCAGTCGGAAAGCTACTCGGATTCATTGTCAGCCATCGAGGAATTGAAGCAAATCTAGAGAAAATCGAAGCCATCATGAGAATGGAAGCACCACAGTCGCAGAAAAAGGTGCAAAAGCTCACTGGATGCATGGCAGCTCTGAGTAGATTCATATCAAGGCTAGGCGAGAAAGGATTGCCATTTTACAAATTGCTCAAGAGGGTGGACAAGTTCCAGTGGACCATAGAGGCACAAGAGGCTCTAGATGCACTGAAGAAGTTCTTGACCACACCGCCAGTACTCAAGCCATCGCACCAGGCTAAGCCTAGTCAGCCGGTGGAAGATCTGCTCCTGTTTATCTCCTGCACGACTCACGTGGTAAGCACCGCGTAAGTAGTCAAGCGGGTGGAGGAAGGACATGCATACCCTGTACAGCATCCAGTCTACTTCATCAGCGAAGTCCTCGGGCCCTCAAAAATAAGGTATCCTCAAGTCCAGAAGCTGTTGTACGCGGTACTTCTAACCGCTCGCAAGCTCTGACACTACTTTGATGACCACAAAGTCATAGTAGTCACAGGATTTTCGATAGGTGATATTATCCACAACAAAGAGGCTATTGGAAGGATAGCCAAGTGGGCATGCGAGCTCGAGGCTCACGACATAGAGTTCCGGCCCTGCACGGTGATAAAAACTCAGGCACTGGTCGACTTCATATCAGAATGGACTGAACACCAGGTCCTGGATAGCCCAGAAGTTACTGAAGTGTGGAGAATGTACTTTGATGGCTCGTTGAAGCTGCAAGGAGCAGGTGCAGGGATTCTCTTTATTTCTCCTAGAGGTGAACAACTCAAGTACGCACTCCATCTGTTGTTTCTAGCATCAAATAATGTGGCCGACTACGAGGCACTGGTCCATGGGCTGAGCATCGCAGTATCACTCGGTATCAAGAAGCTGATGGTATATGGCGACTCGCTGGTGGTCATAAGCCAGATAAACAAGGATTGGGACTGCTCGACCAATTCGATGGGCAAATATTGTGCAGCTGTGCGAAAACTAGAAGACAAGTTCGAAGGACTGAAGTTCCATCACGTGGAAAGGGATCACAATGCAGCAGCAGATGCGTTGTCAAAGCTGGGATCCAGTCAGGCCCAGGCTCCGCCTGGGATCTTCGTCCAAGAAATATCACAGCTAAGCATCCTCACGGACCAGGTGGAAGAATGCAACGCCTTAAGTCAGTTAGAGGCAGATTCCAACGACTGGAGAGAGCCTATCATCAGATACATAAAAATGAAGAAGAGCCGGATGACAAGGCCATGGCAGAGAGCATTACAAGGCAGTCAGCCCATTACACCATCATAGGGGGCTTGCTATATAGAAGAGGCATCGGAGGAGTCTTCATGAAATGCATCCACTCGGCCACCGGGAGACAGCTATTAGATGAAATTCATGCTGGGCAGTGTGGCGTGCATGTTGCATCAAGAACTCTGGTTGGAAAGGCTTTTAGATCCGATTTCTATTGGCCAACTGCGAAGATTGACGCTGCTGAGTTAGTCCAGAAGTGCGAGGCTTGCCAATTCTTATCAAAGCAACAGCACTTGCCCGCGCAGCAGCTGCAGACCATTCCTGTAATCTGACCGTTTGCATGCTGGGGGCTGGACATGATCGGGCCTTTCAAGAAGGCTCAAGGAGGTTATACTCACGTACTAGTCGCTATTGACAAATGAGCCGATTTCTTCCTTGATCTAGCAAAAGCAGTGGAGTTCATCCAGGATATAATGTTTAGGTTCGGGGTACCAAATAGCATCATTACTGACCTGGGATCCAACTTCACCAACTCAGAGTTCTTCAATTTCTGCGAGCAAAGAAGCATCCAGATCAAGTATGCATCAATCTAATGGCTAGGTGGAAAGAGCCAACGGAATGATACTGGATGCACTCAGAAAAAATGTATTCGACAAGAGCGAAAAGCTAGCAGGAAGTGGATCAGAGAGCTGCCATACGTGGTCTGGAGCTTGTGAACTTAGCCCATTCGAGCTCTACATGGGAATACCCCGTTCTTCATGGTGTATGGTTTGGAGGCAGTGCTGCCTGCCGATCTGATATTCGGGGCGCCTAGGCTAACCTTTGAAAGCATAGCGGAGGCAGAGACAACCAGGCTGGAAGACATTGATGTACTTGAGGAGGAACGATCGAACACGGTAATTCAGTCGTCCAGGTACCAGCAGACCTTGAGGCGCTACCACGACAAAGTTGTGCGACACCGATCCTTTGCAATGGGAGACTTGGTCCTCCACCGAGTTCTAACGGGGGAGGGGCGACACAAGTTGTCTCCACCATGGGAAGGACCATTCATCGTAGCAGAGGTCACACGGTTGAGATCATATCGGCTTACTCAGATGAATGGTACAGAAGTGGGGAACTCATGGAACATTGAGCACCTCAGAAAGTTCTACCCTTAGCGATGCCTCAAAACTCCCGAGGGAAAGTTTCTATAGCCAGAAGATTTCATCATCAATAAAGCTTTCATCTTCCAAAGCCATTCAAACCCTTGATTGACAACTGACGTAGACCGGACTCGGCTCAAAATCACACGACTTAGGGTGACCACTATACACTACTAATGGAGCAATCGGCTTAAGTCGGAAATGCCTTAAGTCGGTGCGACATGCTCACGCTTACTTGACTCAGGGTGATCACTATACCCTACTAACGGAGCAATCGACTTAAGTCGGAAACGCCTTAAGTCGGTGCGACATGCTCACGCTTACTTGACTTAGGGTGATCACTATACCATACTAACGGAGCAATCGCCTTAAGTCGGAAACGCCTTAAGTCGGTGCGACATGCTCACGCTTACTTGACTCAATGTGATCACTATACCCTACTAACGGAGCAATCGGCTTAAGTCAGAAATGCCTTAAGTCGGTGCGACATGCTCACGCTTACTTGAATCAGGGTGATCACTATGCCCTACTAACAGAGGAATCGGCTTAAGTCGGAAACACCTTAAGTCGGTGCGACATGCTCACGCTTACTTGACTTAGGGTAATCACTATGCCCTACTGACAGAGCAATCGACTTAAGTCGGAAATGTCTTAAGTCGGTGCGACATGCTCATGCTCGCATGGTTTAGGGTGATCACTATACCCTAGTAGCAAAATTGCCAACTCAAATCGGGAGTAATTCAAAAAAAGGAATATCTCGCTTACAATGCTAGGGGTGTTTTCGACACCCTGCTTGCAGAACAATCGGTTCAAACATCACTGTTGTGCGCATATGGAACTAAAATTACACCTTCTCTCTAAAAGATGTTAACTCAATAAATAAGTGTCCTTCAGGCAAGTCATTGCGCTGAAGTATCCCTGCAGGCATTTTCTTTCGCAGGAGCAACAGAGGAAGATGGACAGCTTGCAGCATCAAGCGCGGCCGTAACATCGACGATGATGTCATTGGGCTCTACGACACCAGGTCTTCTCATCAGGATCCGCCTAGCATGAACGGCCTTATCCATGGCCCTGTCGCACTGAGCCTTCAAGATGGCACAATCATCCTCCAAAGCCTTGATAGTGAGACGTGCGGCCTCCAGCTCCTGTATGACCAGCTTCTTGGAAGCACGTAGCTCCTTGATGGTGGAATCCTTGGTGGCCAACAGCTTGCCAAGTCGAGAGACTTCATCCTGAGATGCCTGCAGCTCGTTGCGATGATGGTCTAAGTCAGACATGGTTAAGCGATGGCTCCTCTCTAGGATGGTCAAAGAGTTACTGGCATCACGGTACAGCCTATCCAGATTGTCACGGGAAGCAACAAGTGCTTGTTTTTCTTGCTGCAAGCAAGAACAACATTAAGCATTGAAGCAAGGAGAGCAAAGCAGGAGTAGCCAAGGAAGTTTACCTCATGTGCTATCTTCTCGGAATCGAGTTGTGCATTAAGAGAGGAGTTCAGGGAACGAGCACTGTCCAGGAAAGCAGAAGTTTGGATTAAGTTGGCCTGACTCTAAGAATACCTCTCTTCAATGTCAGAACATCGTTGAGCCAAATCTGATAAGGCAGTAGAAGGAGAGCGCAAGATTCAGAATAAGCTGAGCAATGAAAGCAAATAAGAAAACCGTGGGCTCACTAACCAATATTTGACGCCTTCAGGTCATCTATTTGTTTTTGAAGCAGCAGAGGGCTCCACTGCATCAAAGACAACACTTGATCAGGGATAGGAGCACCGTAGGACCTCAGTTGGGCAGATACACCACCAAGAACATCCTATGATCATGGAAAGATAAGCAAAAAAGCTAGTTTGCCAGTAAGAACAGTAAAAAAGCAAAAGTTGATTCACCTGAAGTTTGGAGAGGAACATGGGAAGACCCAAAGCAGGAAGGGTTGATGCATTGCTCGATGAAGGGAGATCAGTAGGAATGATATGAAAAACATGACTCGGAGGAACTTCGACACCATCAGCAGGCGATAGACTCCTGGCACCTAGCTCACCGGCTTCTAAGGTGACCAGACCAACGAGAGCCGTAGAAGGATATGTCACTGCAGCCTCCTCGGACCGGACTAGGGGCGACCTAGCATGGACGTCCATAGAAGCTGCAGAGAGAGAGCCTACCCCAACACCGTCAAGGGTTGGGTCGCTACCGGCACCACCCTCGGGGGCTGGGCCCTCTGCAGCAGCCACCTCTAAAGCTGAAGATTCCTCAGCCACGTCTATAGGAGCCAGGTGACCCAGATCAGCGTTTGCGCGAAGAAGACCGCCCTCTAAGGTCGACGAAGCACGAGAAGCCACCCGGGTTACCTCTTGCTCGGCAGAGTCATGCGGTAGAAGACCATCGTCTGGAACATCTAAACTAATGGTGGGAATGACAGCTTCAGGAATGACCTCTTCCAGCGCTTGGTCAAAATCTGATATTGACAACCCTTGAAGGCTGACGAGTGCTAACAAGGCTTGCGAGGGAATGTCGCTGCCCCCGTCACTAACCCTGTAGTGACGACTATTCTTGCGGATCGGCGGAATTTCTTCTTCCTCCTCTTCTTCCTCATCAAGCACACCGCCAGTAGCCTGAGTATCGTCACAACCTTCAGCATTGTCCTCGGGGATGGCGCTCGTCGGGCCATCGTCAAGGAAAGATGTAGAAGGGCTAGCGTCTTGCTCCAGGCATGATAATCACCGAAGTCGCCTTTTCTTCTTCTCCTCGATAGGTGCAGCTGAGTGGTTCACTCGGCGTGAACGCTTCCGGCGGGCACCTTCCGGTTTTTGGATTTCCTCATCCTCACCAAACTCTTCCCCAGTCACAATTTCCATCGGATCAATGCGGGTAGAGTCAGATGATTCCCCGGCCAGCAGGCTAAGTACAGCATCCATCTCAGCATCATCAGTGCTGGATGGCATCTCGAAGTGAGTTTGCTTCTCAACCTCAGGAAGATTTCGAAGGCGAGTGTAGGAAACGGGTGACGCCTAAGAGGGGGGTGAATTAGGACTTCTAAAACTTTTACTAAACTAGGCCACAAATAAATCCCTAGAGCAAAATCTATGCAAATATTCAAAACTAGAATGTGCAAACTAGGTTTTGTCTAAGTGTTGCTATCTCTACCGCAAAGGCTAAGTTTCAATCTACACTAAATAAGTATGACTACAAGATTGAAACTTAAATGCTTAATATAGATGCGGAATGTAAAGAGCTAAGTAGAGAAGCAAACTCTCGTGGATGAGGCCGGTATTTTTACCGAGGTATCCGAAACCACTCAAGGTCCCGACTAATTCTCGTTGGTGCCCCTACGCAAAGGGAAGCCCACGCGAGGGCCAAGCACCACGATCGAGTAACTCCGTAGAGAGCCACGGGCCTTCTCCACGCGCAAGTGGTGCTCCGCTTCCGGCTCCTCTCGGACGCTCCCCGCTGTCTGCACTATCGAGCTTCCGGCCGAAACGCCGCGGGCCTCGTTCCCTCCGGTACACGGTGGCGGCCGTGACACAAACACGGTTGTCACGGTCTCGCAAGACTCTCGCCCCACTCGGTACAATTACAATGACTCACGCAAGAGCCGAGGGGTTGTGTGGTTTTACAAAACTCACTCAACTAACTAGGATTCACCTAGAGCAAGCGCTAACGCGGTCTAACTAACCTAAGCACTTCGCAAAGCACCTACGCTAATCACCGAGTGATTCTATTAAGCACTTGGGTGTTTGAGCTCTTGGAAATATGCACTATGTGTCTTGGTATGTTGCTGGGGCTCCCACACCTGAGAATGGCCGGTTGGGGTGGTATTTATAGCCTCCACACCCCAAACTAGCCGTTGGACAGAAAGCAGCAGCTTTCTGTCGTCGGGTGCACCGGACAGTCCGGTGCACTACCGGACATCTACTGTGCAGTGTCCGGTGCACGCCACGTCAGCCGACCGTTGGCGTCTGTAGCAGTCGACCGTTGGCGTCTGTAGCAGTCGACCGTTGGATCCGACCGTTGCCGTCTGCCCGTGGCACACCGGACAGTCCGATGCTACAGCCAGAGAGCGCCTGTCTGTGGCCTCTCTGCGCAGACTGTCTGGTGTCTCACCGGACAGTCCGGTGCACACCGGACATCAGTGTCCGGTGCGCCACCAGGCGCTGGCTGACAGCCCGTTTCTTGTATTCCTTTGCTGATTTCTTCGGGCTTCTTTTGTTCTTGAGTATTGGACTCCTATGCATCTTTTTATGTCTTCTTTTGAGGTGTTGCATCCTCATTGCCTTGGTCCAATTCTCTTCGCATCCTGTGAACTATAATCGTAAACACTAGCAAACATATTAGTCCACAGGTTGTGTTAATCATCAAACACCAAAACTCAATTAGCCAAAAGGCCTGGGGTCCATTTTCCTTACAATCTCCCCCTTTTTGGTGCTTGATGACAACACAACCAAAGCAAGCAAATAATACAAGTATTTGAATTTAAAATATGCAGTCTACTTGCTAAGATGCATGATTGTCCCCACAATGTGATATTATGGACTTAAGCCTCCCCCTAACTCCATAATTCACTTACTTCCTATTTTGGACCAAATAACCAAAACCACTGGAAAAACCATTTGTAGATGTAAAATTTTAAATTGGTGGTGTTTGGTGATTGATATAGTTTTCATTGCTTTGGTCTCTAAACTTCTCCCCCTTTGGCATCAACCACCGAAAAGGAAGACATTAAAAGCATGTAGGAAGTAAATAACAGCTTGCCCTCAACAAGAATTGTATCAAATGATATCACTAAAAGGATATTAAAATAAACCATATGAATGATACCAGTTGAAAGGAACTCCCCCTAAATGAGTTTTCTCTTTAGAAAGAAGTTTCTCCCCCTTTTTAGAGATGAAGAAATACTCCCCCTGACAGAGATCCTCTACTTAGGAAAAAGCATGTGAAAATTAGAGGTGCAAGACATGATTTGAAAAGACTAACTTCCCTTATGCATAGGTAACAGAATATGAGTTAACTACTTATGCATTTTTGCAACATGGAAGCATATGATATGAAATATAGTCTAATCAAATTTTAGGAGAAGACATGTAAATGATACTGAATGTAGTCTCAAAAGATACCAATTGAAAGTCAATGGTGAGCTTGAGAGATCTTGGAGATTTTGCAGTGGAAGATTGTTGTCTTTCTCCGGGGACCTTATTTTCCTTACAATGAGACTATCACATAAAATAGACTTGAAAAGGTGTTAGTCTCAAAGTGTTAGATTATAGAGTAACTTCCCCCTAAAAGTGTGCATACAAGTTTTGAATACTTGTAGGAGACATGCATTTTGATTTGATATCAAGAGGGGCAAATTATCTATAATCCTAACTTTGGCACATATAAGTTAAATGATACAACTTGTAGAAATCAAAATTTTCAATTGATGCATCATTTACTATGGTGTGATATAAAAGCTATGTGCCGTGCTTAAATAAACATTTTAAGCCATGTAGGTTTGCTTAAGTATATGAATTAAAAACAAGCAATCCTACCATATGTTTTACCTAGTATGCATGATTTTAAACAAAAGTACATAACAAATGTAATACTAGGCAAGAAGAGGTAAACTAGATAAAAGGTAAATAGATACTCATATCTAAAAACGAAGAATACACTAAAACTAGTTACCTTAGTCATGGGTGGGAAATTTGGGTCCAGAAATTTTCACTAATCCACTTGGCAATAAACTTGATCCAATATGATGTATCCCATGATATACATCCCAATTTTGCCAAGTCTCCAAATTTCCCGATGACCTTCGGTCCACTCACTTCCCTTTTGGGATCCAAACCTTCTTGGTGCTTTTCATGGTTGAAATTATCTCCTTTGGCACCCAGATGCGTTTGACCCCTTTTTCTTTGTTGGCTTGCTTGTTGGCCTTGATTGCTATCACCTTTCCATTTTTTTTCTTCTTGATCAAATATGGTGTAGCATCCTTTTTGTTCACCTTTTTGATGTAGGTGTTGGAGATTTTGCTTGATGGCTTTTGCTTGAGCTTTTGCCTTTGTTTATCCCCGGTCATCGCCTTGCATTGGAAAGACTTGTGGCCTTCCTTGTGGCATAGCCTACAAATCACAGTTTCTCCCTCCATAGGCTTGTTCACTCCCGCAGTGGTGTTATCCTGTGGAGGTTGGATTTGTTTAGCTTTGCCTTTCTTGTCATACAAAGCCTTGCCAAGGCGAGCCACTTCTTGCTTTAATTGTTCATTTTCCCTTGCAACCTCATCCGTACATGTCTCTACAACAATATTCTCAACAACGACTTGGTTGCAGGGGTTAGAATCATCAATTAAATCAAAGCAGGAAGTAGAAGCATCTTTCTTAATTATTTCAGGTATTTCAACTAAAGATGCTGTTGGGGTGCTACCAATGTTTTCTAGCTTAGTAGTTAGCTCATTGTTGTGTATGCTAAGAATTTCCATTTTCTCTAGCAAATTTTCAATAGCTTCTTGGGAGCTAGCTAACTTAGCCTTAAGTTTTTCATTCTTTTTAATAAGGCTATCATCGGTAGCAGTGGATGGAGCACTAGATTCTAATAGCTCAATTTTAGTTGATAGCTCACAGTTTAAGTTTGCAAAAGTTTCAAATTTTTCTAGCAAACCTTTGTAATCATTTTGAGAGCTAACCAATTTATTTTTCAAAAATTTAAGTTGAGCTTTTTGCTTAGTGCAGACATCCTGGAAAAATTTTACGGCTTTCGCAAGCTCATCTACAGAGGGCTTTCCCTCACCTTCATCATCACTACTACTTTCATCACTAGAGGATGGAATGCTTTTGTTACCTCTTGCCATAAGGCATTTGTGTGATGACCGTGATGAGCGTGATGAGGACCGGTGGCTGCGCGTCCTTGGAGGTTCATCTTCACTTGAAGAATCATCCCAAGTTCTAACACTTGTTAGCGCCTTGCCTTTGCTCCTCTCCTTTTTGGGTTTGGCCATATTTGGACAGTTGTCCCTGAAGTGGCCCTTCACCCCACATGCGAAGCATCCTTTCTTCCTTTGCTTTTTCCTGTCAATGTTAAAGAGAAGATCCTCGACCTACAGGGGCACACCCATTAGATTAATCTTGCGAATCATCCTCATTACCTTTCCGACGCGTCGAATTGTCTCTTCGTCCTCGGAGGATGATGTGCATGGTTGATTATCTTCATCATCATCACTTTCTTCTTCTTCCTCTTCTTCACTTGAGGAACTTGGAGTGGGAGCCTTCTTTTTGCCCTTCCTTTCATCACATGCAAAAGCATATGGTCTTGAGGAAGTTGGCTCCTCTCCCCGACTCATTTTTCGCGACATCTCAAAGGCCGCGATTTTTCCAATCACAATGGTCGGGGTCATGTTGCTCAAGTCCTCCATGTTGTGAAGGATGGTGATGATGCTCCCATATCTTTGTTGTGGTAGCAGGGAGATAATCTTCCTCACAATGTCCGCATCACCTAGCTTATTAATGCCAATAGAGTTGAGCTCACTGATTATTAGATTCAAACGAGAATACATGTCTCTAACAAGCTCATCATCTTTCATAGCAAAAGAATTATACTCATTTAAGACTAGGCAATGTTTTTGCTCACGGACATTGGATGTGCCGTCATGGAGCTCATGCAATTTTAGCCAAATCTCATTAGCAGTTTTTAAGGTAAATACTTGGTTAAAAATATCCATGCTAAGAGATTCATATAAGCAATTTTTGGCTCTAGCATTTAAATGAATTTCTTTTTCCTCACTCGTGGTGGGTTTCTTGGGATTCTTGAGGGGTTTCATCCCGTCACGAGTGACTCTCCAAACACCTAGATCAACGGCCTCTAGGTAACAAGCCATTCTAGCACTATAATATGGGAAGTTAGTGTCGTCGAAGTGTGGTGGCCTATGGGTATCCATCCCTTCCTCTAAAAAGCGTCGGCTCTTTTAGCAGTGAAGCTAAAGCGTTTCAAATGAGCCAAACCGGGCTTTGATACCACTTGTAGGAAACGGGTGACGCCTAAGAGGGGGGGGTGAATTATGACTTCTAAAACTTTTACTAAACTAGGCCACAAATAAATCCCTAGAGCAAAACCTATGCAAATAATCAAAACTAGAATGTGCAAACTAGGTTTTGTCTAAGTGTTGCTATCTCTACCGCAAAGGCTAAGTTTCAATCTACACTAAATAAGTATGACTACAAGATTGAAACTTAAATGCTTAATATAGATGCGGAATGTAAAGAGCTAAGTAGAGAAGCAAACTCTCGTGGATGACGCCGGTATTTTTACCGAGGTATCCGGAACCACGCAAGGTCCCGACTAATCCTCGTTGGTGCCCCTACGCAAAGGGAAGCCCACGCGAGGGCCAAGCACCACGGTCGAGTAACTCCGTAGAGAGCCACGGGCCTTCTCCACGCGCAAGTGGTGCTCCGCTTCCGGCTCCTCTCGGACGCTCCCCGCCGTCTCCACTATCGAGCTTCCGGCCGAACGCCGCGGGCCTCGTTCCCTCCGGTACACGGTGGAGGCCGTGACACAAACGCGGTTGTCACGGTCTCGCAAGACTCTCGCCCCACTCGGTACAATTACAACGACTCACGCAAGAGCCGAGGGGTTGTGTGGTTTTACAAAACTCAATCAACTAACTAGGATTCACCTAGAGCAAGCGCTAACGCGGTCTAACTAACCTAAGCACTTCGCAAAGCACCTACGCTAATCACCGAGTGATTCTATTAAGCACTTGGGTGTTTGAGCTCTTGGAAATATGCACTATGTGTCTTGGTATGTTGCTTGGGCTCCCACACCTCAGAATGGCCGGTTGGGGTGGTATTTATAGCCTCCACACCCCAAACTAGCCGTTGGACAGAAAGCAGCAGCTTTCTGTCGTCGGGTGCACCGGACAGTCCGGTGCACCACCGGACATCTACTGTGTAGTGTCCGGTGCACGCCACGTCAGCCGACCGTTGGCGTCTGTAGCAGTCGACCGTTGGATCCGACCGTTGCCGTCTGCCCGTGGCACACCGGACAGTCCGGTGCTACAGCCAGAGAGCGCCTGTCTGTGGCCTCTCTGCGCAGACTGTCTGGTGTCTCACCGGACAGTCCGGTGCACACCGGACATCAGTGTCCAGTGCGCCACCAGGCGCTGGCTGACAGCCCGTTTCTTGGATTCCTTTGCTGATTTCTTCGGGCTTCTTTTGTTCTTGAGTATTGGACTCCTATGCATCTTTTAATGTCTTCTTTTGAGGTGTTGCATCCTCATTGCCTTGGTCCAATTCTCTTCGCATCCTGTGAACTATAATCGTAAACACTAGCAAACATATTAGTCCACAGGTTGTGTTAATCATCAAACACCAAAACTCAATTAGCCAAAAGGCCTGGGGTCCATTTTCCTTACAGCGAGCAATCAAGGCCTCAATGTCTTCTGGGGAGGGCTGCACTCTCTGGCTCAAGCTACCGTCTCGAGCAAGAGGATTGGAGACAAAATCAGAGAAGGGACTATTCAGAGGCAGGTTCCATATAGAGTAAGCTAAGGGGGCACCAGTATTCGAGACTCTGCCCCTCAATATCATATCTAGTCGGCTTAACAGGTCCTCATTGGGAATCTACCTGTTTGTGACCTGGGTAGAATCATTGATGCCAGTATACAAGTAGGCAGGATAAACTATGTCCTTCAAAGGTTGAATATTCTTGAAGACAAAGTCGGCAACCACGGCCTCAGTAGTCAGACCCTTGTCCTTCAGTGAGCAAATTTCAGCAAGCAACACCTTGGCTTCGGCTGCTTCTGAGTAAGTAGGGTACTCCACCCAGCTGGGCATGCGAACATCAGGTTGCCTTCCTGATCGAGGGGGGAGGGATTTGTTGTCGTTCTCCATGGTGAACCACTCGAGGTGCCATCCCTTAATGCTATCCTTGAGGGGAATATCAAGGTATTCCACTTTCCTCCCTCGACAAAGTTCCAAACTTACTCTGCCGATAAGCTGATGATGCCCCCAGCCATGTCGGGCCGACAGTGATAAAGGTACCTCCAGAGTCCAAAATGGGGAAGAATTCCAAGAAAAGCCTCGCACAGGTGTATGAAAATGGCAACTTGAAGAATGGAGTTAGGGTTTAAATGCGTCAGGTTTAAATCATAGAAATCGAGGAGACCGCGGAAAAAAGGAGAAATGGGAAGAGCAAGCCCACTGATGAGAAACGATACATAAACAACGGATTCGTGGGTGTCCTCTGTCGGAACAGTGACCCCACGCCAGATCCACCAAGAACAAAGTTCTTTTGGCGGCAAAACCCCAGTATCAACAAGGTGAAAAAGATCGAGATGATAGACATGTGATTACCAGCAAACGGAAGCTGGCTGTTGGGATCGATGGGTGGAATGATCAAAGCAATGGCGCTCTGTCTCTTCTGCTTGGGAGCCATCACAATCTCTCGGGCGGAACGAGCGGGCTCAAGAATTCAGGAAAGCGGAGAAGTGGCAGATGAAAAGTGAGAGGTAGGGTTCGAAACTAAAGAAGGCACGTTGGCATGAGTATAAGTGGACCCCTTAGGTCGGGCATTACCTCTAAAGTGCCAGATCACCACTCGGAGAAGTAAAGGCCGCAACTGTCACTCGGGCATTACCTCTAAAATGCCATCGTTGTCAAGCGTGCGGGCAAACTTTCAAGCACACAGATGAAAAGCAAACATCAATGATTATCTGGAGCAACTTCATCCTTGATTCGTAATAGGGGAAGTAATACAAACTCGAAGTCGACTCATTATGAGTCAGCCTTTTCTACCCTTGCTACTACATTACATTACATTATATTTGTAACACCCGGTTTTAAGGAACAAAGCCGGGTGCATCTCATACATGCGCCAAGAAGACAACATATATAATAACAGAGTGTATAGAGATAAATGTCATAAATCATCAGAGTATTTATTACATAGCGGAAGACTTATTACAAAAATAAAGATAAATGTAAAACGAACTAAGGATCGTCGGCGCGAATGTCGACTGAGAAACGCCACCTAGATCAGATCGAACTCCTCAGTGTTAGGCGGCTCCTCCTGAACCACCTGCTCTTCTCCTGTGGGGGGGGTGTGAGACAGCAAGAGTGAGCTCACATACGATCATAGCTCAACAAGTCGTGGGGAATAATGTGGCATGAACTCACCAAAGGTGGGAGTTCATGAAGTGTAAGGCTGATCAATGAAATAAAGGCTGAAGCTGAGCATTGCTTTTATAAGTTGGTCAAAATTTTATTAGCAGTTACTAAGTGTAAGTAAATACCAAACCATAGTAATAATAAGTAAAAGTAATAATAAAATAATCCCAAATGCAATGAAATGACAGGTTAAGTTTAAGTTCCATAATTTAATCATGTGAGTGTCCGAGCCGCTCTTGACCGTGAGCACGGCTAGTATACCAGTTTTACACTCTGCAGAGGTTGCGCATCTTTACCCACAAGTCGTGTTACCCATTTGCCACAGAGTTGATCAGACTCCATACACCTCTACCTAGGAAGCGAGGCAGGGTACCACTACGAGGCCTTTACAAAGTTCCACTAGCTTCAGACTACCCGCTACAGTTTATAGGAAGATCCAGTACAGGGTTCCTGGCTGACTGCCATCGCAGCAAAATCAACCAGGGACCTCCCCGCACTGACCTCTCCCCTACTGCCCTTGCCCCTTTCGGGTAAGGTAGCCCTCCCCTAGCTTTCCTAGTTAATCAGCCAAGGGCGTCCCATTAAACCCTTGTGGTAGCACTGTTTTCCCGGGTGGTTCTCCATGTTCCCATTAACATAATGATCTTAACATGAACAAGGAAGAATAAAACAGATAACAATAAATAGTATAACAATGAGTGATGAATATCTCTATACCCAAATCCACATAAAGCAATAGCATGTACTACCCAAAACTTTAGTAGTAAAACCAGTGGTAAAACAAGGTATAAAGATAGTCAAAATCTAGGGCATCCTATTGGGTCCCAGCAAAATTATCCTATGCAGATCATTATGAATAATAAGAACATGAATGGGTAAAAGAAGTGATCAAGGGCACAACTTGCCTTCAACGAGCTCCTGCTCAGCTTCTTCAACTTGTTGAAGCTCAGGTTCCACAGTGGGTTGCTCGTCTACTCGCATCAACACAATACATACATAATATAGCATAAATCAACATCACACCAAGCATGCAAATAGAATATACAGTAATAAACTAGACATCAAAATAAGATTACAGGAACTGGAATCCTTAAATTTGGACTTATAGATTTTAAGATATGGATTTTCTAAGGTTTTATGCATTTAATACAAGATTAAGTGAAAGAATAATTTTAATGTGTTTGTCATGTCAGAACAGAGGCACTAATGGGTAGACAATATTATTACAAAAATTTAGGAACTGGAGTGGTCTAATTTGGAGTTCATATGCATTTACTATGAATTAAACAAGTTTTAACATTTATTTTTGCACTAAAAATTAATTTCTGATATTAATTTCTGATTTTTAAAGTTCTCTGGATCGGGCCACAAATACAGGAAACCGTAGGGGCTGGCGCGTAAGAAATCCTAAGACTCAGCGCACTATACAGGTGGACCGCGGGTTGATTTCCGCAGAGTCCAGGGACTCTTATGCAAAACGACCCGGCCGAAGGGGTATCCAACGATCCTGGCCGCAGGATCACTATCTGACGGTCACGATTAGATCGAATCACTTAACGAACCGGTACGCAATGCTACCCCTCGGATCTAAAACAAAGTCATAATCCTCCCTGGCCGCCGATCTGCCCATCGACGGACAGGATCAACCGGACGAACCGGTACCGACCTCATCTAATCGCGGCCGTTCGCTGTGAGATCAACGATCCACCGCCCTCCTTCAACCCACGGCCACGCACTGGGCGGCGCAGCCACCCCCAACCGGCGAAGCTCGCCGGCGCGCACGCGACTCGACGCTCCAGTGCCCCAAGCCCAAAATTGACGGGTGCAACGTGTAAAGAAGATCAAGGCGAACTCGGAGGAGGACTTCATACCAGAAATTAGGTCGGGGAGTACACCCGTCCACGGCACAGGGCGGATCCGCGGCGAAGCCTCAACTACGGCGAGAAATCGGCGCCACCCCGCTGAACAATACGGCCGGGCTTTGTCAGGGTCGTCTTCCCGGTGTCGCAGGGAAGCCACACGGCCCCCAACCGAGACTTCAACGGCAGCAGGAGCGGATCTCCGTCACGGCGGCGCTCTCACTCTCCTCACGAGTAGCGACGGCGAACGAGGGTTACGAGACGGCTCGGTAGTTGCGAGTGCGGTCGCGAAGGAGACGAGGCTTGCCTTTATCGCCCGGGCGCACGAGGTCTGCGACGTGGTCCAGCGTCACCGAGGAAAAGGAGCGACGCCCGCCATAAGACCCGCCGCGCCGTTCGCGAGGTTGTTGAGAGGATGAAGCTGGCAGGTGGGTCCGGTGTGTCAGCGATGCGAGGGATGCGGCAGTCCGTTGTGGAGCTGACGAGCTGGCCCCAGCGGCAGTGAGACCCGGCTGTCCAGGGGAGCGCACGCGCGTTTGGGCACTGACGTTGCAGGCCCACATGTCGGCGCTCGGTGAGAGGAGGGAAGTTGGGCCGCGCGTGGTAGTTTGCTTAGTGGGCCGAATACTGAGGGAGGGAGCCCAGGCAGGGTTTTAATCTTTTCCATTTTATTTTCTATTTTCTTTTCTTTTTCTCCATTTTCTAATCCAATTTGGACTCAAGTTTTAAATTCAAACTTTGTGACCACATTTACACTATGTTTGTACAGTAAAAAGTAGTAAGCCTAAGGATATTTATATTTTTATATTTCTATGTCATTCCTATTCTTCTTATTTTCAAACCCCTAAATTTTAATTTAGGGATCAATTCAACTTTTAGAATCATTATTTTATTATTATTATTATTGACATTATTATTTTATTTAATGCACAAACAATAAAACTCCAACATGATGAAATTTCTTTTATCACTTGTTGGAATTAAACTCTTAAATTTTGTGTAGGCTCTTTTCATGATGCAAATGAGACATACAAAATTGAGAATAACTCTCTCTATTATTCTTGGTATACAACTTGGAGTATTACAAATCCTACCCCCTTAAAAATAATCTCGTCCTCGAGATTTAAGAAGGACTAGGGAAAAGATGGGGAAAATCTATGCGAAGCTCTTCTTCTCTTTCCCAAGTTGCTTCATCTTCACCGTGGTGGCTCCATTGAACTTTGCACATCTTAATCACCTTATTCCTTGTAACTCGAGTCAAAGTGTCCAGAATCTTAATAGGGTACTCAGCATAAGTCAAATCCTCTTGAACACTAAGGTCTTCCATTGGTAGTTGCTCCTCAGGTACCCTGAGGCACTTCTTTAGCTGAGACACATGGAACACATCATGTACATCTGACAGATGATTAGGTAACTCCAGTTGATATGCAACTTCACCCACTCGCTTTAAGATCAAGAAAGGTCCAATGAAGCGAGGGGACAACTTTCCTTTGACTTTAAATCTCCTCATACCACGAAGTGGTGACACCTTCAAATAGACATGATCACCCTCCTTAAACTCCAGGAGTCTCCTTCTATTATCAGCATAGCTCTTTTGCCTTGATTGTGCAATTCTCAAATTTTCTCTTATCATCCGAACTTGCTCTTCTGCCTCTTGAATCAATTCAGGCCCAAAGAACTGTCTTTCTCCAGTCTGATCCCAATATAGGGGAGTCCTGCATTTTCTTCCATACAAAGCCTCAAATGGTGACATCTTCAAACTAGCCTGGTAGCTATTATTATAAGAAAACTCAGCATAGGGTAAGCTCTTCTCCCAACTGCCACCATGCTTGAGAGCACAAGCTCTTAACATATCTTCCAGCACTTGATTAGTCCTTTCTGTCTGTCCATCAGTCTGGGGATGGTAGGCTGAACTGAAATTCAACTTTGTATCCAAGCTCTCATGCAACTTCTTCCAAAATCGAGAAGTAAACTGTGATCCTCGATCAGACACGATCTTCTTAGGCACTCCATGTAGACAAACTATCCGAGTCATATACAATTCTGCTAGCTTGGCTCCCGTGTAATTAGTCCTCACAGGTATGAAATGAGCCACCTTTGTCAATCTGTCTACAATCACCCAAATAGAGTCATATCCTGCTGGAGTGCGGGGTAGTCCAACAATAAAATCCATACCAATTTCTTCCCATTTCCACTCAGGTATCTTCAATGGGTGCAATAATCCAGCGGGTCTTTGATGTTCAGCCTTAACTCTTTGACATACATCACACTTAGCCACATGAGCAGCAACATCTCTTTTCAGTCCATACCACCAATACTTTCGCTTCAAATCTTGATACATCTTAGTGCTTCCAGGGTGGATGGAGTAATCAGAATCATGAGCTTCTTTCAATATAGCCTCACGGAGGCTATCAATCTCCGGAACACATATCCGATCTTTGAACCATATGGTGCCTTGCTCATCCTCCGTGAACTCCGGAACTCGACCTTCCGTAATCAGATCCTTAATCTCTTGGATTTTAGCATCACCAACCTGACCTTTACGAATCTCTTGCTCCAAGGTAGGTTCCAATTCAATGGTGACTCCTTCAGTATGAGTAACAATTCCCAAATTGAGTCGCTCAAAATCTTTTGCTAAATCATCAGGTAGCTGGACAACGAAAGCGGAGTGAACATGCTCCTTCCGACTCAAGGCATCTGCCACCAAATTTGCCTTGCCTGGATGATAGTGAATCTCCAAATCATAATCCTTAATAAGCTCCAACCAACGACACTGTCTGAGGTTGAGATCCTTCTGAGTGAATATATACTTCAAACTCTTATGATCCGTGTATACTTGGCACTTAGTTCCCATGATGTAGTGTCTCCAAATCTTAAGTGCATGCACAACCGCTGCTAATTCCAAGTCATGAGTGGGGTAGTTCAGTTCATGCTTCCGCAACTGACGAGATGCATAGGCAATCACATGTCCTTCTTGCATAAGCACACATCCAAGTCCTTGGCCACATGCATCACAGTAAATGTCAAATCCCCTCTGCAGATCTGGCATAATCAATACTGGAGGTGACATCAATCTTTCCTTCAATTGATCAAAGCTCTCTTGACATTTCTCATCCCACTTGAATTCTTTTCCTTTCTCCAAAAGCGATGTCATAGGCTTGGCAATCTTAGAGAATCCCTCAATAAATCTCCGATAATATCCTGCGAGTCCCAAGAAACTCTGAATCTCAGTAACTGTAGTGGGCACTCTCCATTCCATAATCTCCTTCACTTTAGCAGGATCCACTGCTATTCCTCCATTAGAAATAATATGACCAAGGAATGGCACCTTGTCAATCCAAAACTCACACTTGCTAAACTTAGCGTAGAGCTCATTATCTCGTAACTTCTGTAGCACCAACCTCAGATGTTGTTCATGATCACTTTCATTCCTAGAATAGATAAGAATATCGTTGATGAACACCACGACGAATCTGTCCAAATACTCCATAAACACCTTATTCATCAAATTCATGAAATAAGCTGGTGCATTGGTTAATCCAAATGACATAACAGTAAACTCATATAATCCATATCGGGTTGAGAAAGCCGTCTTAGGAATATCCGATGGTCTAATCTTCATCTGATGGTATCCCGATCGGAGATCAATCTTCGAGAATACCCTAGCACCTCGCATCTGATCAAATAAATCCTCAATACGGGGCAACGGATACTTGTTCTTCACCGTAACATCATTAAGAGATCTATAATCCACACACATCCGTTGCGATCCATCCTTCTTCTGCACAAATAACACCGGTGCTCCCCAAGGTGAGGAACTTGGACGAATGTAACCAGCCTCTTGTAACTCCGTCAACTGCTTCTTTAGTTCCTTCAACTCCTCTACGGACATTCTATATGGCCGTTTAGAAATAGGGGCGGTTCCAGGCAAGAGATCAATAACAAACTCGACTTCTCTATCAGGTGGCATTCCTGGTAACTCCTCTGGAAAGACATCCGGAAAATCTCTAACCACCCGGATGTTGTCACCAACAAACTCCTCAGGCATAAAGAACATTGCACGCATGGATGAGGAGGTTACTGCAATATTAACTTGAAATCTTTCTCCTTTAGTAGTAGTGAGTTCTATGGTACCTCTACCACATGCTATAACAGCCTTTGCCCTTCTTAGCCATGACATACCAAGGATCAAATCTATACTGCTTGACTCTAATATTATAGCAGTAGCTCCAAATTCTCTACCCATAATGGTCAAGGTCAACCTACGTGTCATTTGATTCGCCTCAACAGGCCCTTTAGGTGTAATTACTATCAGGGGTTTTCTCATATTTAGCAGTGGTATTTCATTTGTGTTGGCATATCTAGCAGACATAAATGAATGTGTAGCACCAGAATCAAACAATATTGTTGCAGGAATTGCATTAACATAGAACATACCAATCACGAGGTCACCACCATCAGGAGTATCATCAACGCTGACTTGATTCACCCTGGCTATAGAATATCCCTTGCCAGGGGTCTGTTGCTTGTTCTGAGCTGGAGTAGTAGCAATCCTCTGCGGGCAGACATTTGCATAATGACCAATCTTCCCACATTTGAAACATTGAGTGCCCGGACTCTGTCCTGCAAACTTCGTCGGGGTGCCAGTGGGAGTAGCCTGCCGAGGAGGTGTCCTCAGTGGTGATTGCTGAACTGGGCGTGGTCCTCCGGGTCGAGTCGGTGTACCCTGCGGTGAACTGTAGCGAGGACGAACACTGCTGCTACCCTGTCCTTGCGAGATAGCCTTCCTTTTCAAATCACCCAGTTGAACACGCTTGTGTTCAATAGCAAGGGCCTTATCCAGTAGCCTCTGAAATGATGGAAAAGTGTGTGCCACTAGAGCATACTGCAGCGGTCCGTTAAGTCCTTCAATAAAATGCTCCTGCTTTCTCTCATCCTCAGCAACTTCCTCTGGAGCATACCTCGACAACTGAATGAATTTATCCCTGTACTCGCTGACCGACATATTGCCTTGCTTCAATGACAGAAACTCCTTCTTCTTGATCTTGATCATACCAGCTGGAATATGGTAGTTCCTGAATTGTGTACTGAACTCTGCCCAGGTAATAGTATCAGCAGCATCGTGGGCAGCAGTATAAGAATCCCACCAGTCAGCAGCAGGACCAATCAGACGTCCAGAAGCATATAAAACCTTCTCCCGGTCAGTGCATTGTGCAATATTCAGCATCTTCTCAATTGCTTTCAGCCAATCATCTGCATCAAGTGGATCTGGTGAGCTTGCAAATGTGGGTGGCTTATGGCTCATGAACTCTCTATGCTTGTCCCGGGGTGGAACTGGTGGTGGTGGTGGAGGCAGTGGTACTTGTTGCTGCTGTTGCTGTTGTTGCATTTGCTGTTGCAGCTGCTGTTGTTGCGCCCTCCTTTCCTGGCGTATCTCATCTCGCTCCTGGCGCAACTCCTGGCGTATATCCTCTCTTTCTTGACGCATCTCCTGGCGTTCCTGCTGCATCTGAGCACGCATATCCGCCATAGTATCTGCCATTTGCTGCATCACCGCCATCTGAGCAGCAACCAGTGGGTCAACTCCGCCTGGTGGGGGATTGGGAGGATTCATCCCAGCAGGTTGTGGCTGAGGTTGTCTTCGAGTGTGTTGGTTAGGAGGCAAGTCAATTCCACCACCCCGCCTGGTATTGACCATCTGAGTTAGATACATATGGTAAGAAGATAATAGACAAGGCAGTAATTACAATCATGTGTCTTTGGGGGATTTATTAGCTAAGTAGATTAGTGTGTCACCTACTAAAGCTAATACAATACCTTATAGTGGTACATGCTAAGATGTCCATCTATACTATTTCAATCAATCAAAGAAGCAAATCAGGCATTGATCATCAGAACAATCAACCAACATTTTTAATAGAGAAAATAGTTTTAATTTTGTCTTAGGCTTCCTATCTCTTAAAATTGTCATAAGGGTAGGGATTCCAAGGTTTGAAATCCATCTTGTCTCAGAGTAGAAAAGGTAAGAATGATCAGAGTAGAACAGTAGAAGGTGAGACAGGATCAAGATAAGTGTAGAAAGAATCAGAGTAAGGTAAGTGTAGAATGATTCAGAATGAGATAAGTAGGTAAGGGTTTGTCCATCCTATCTAGGTTTCGTCCTACAGTCAACATTTCCTCTGATACCACTTCTGTAACACCCGGTTTTAAGGAACAAAGCCGGGTGCATCTCATACATGCGCCAAGAAGACAACATATATAATAACAGAGTGTATAGAGATAAATGTCATAAATCATCAGAGTATTTATTACATAGCGGAAGACTTATTACAAAAATAAAGATAAATGTAAAACGAACTAAGGATCGTCGGCGCGAATGTCGACTGAGAAACGCCACCTAGATCAGATCGAACTCCTCAGTGTTAGGCGGCTCCTCCTGAACCACCTGCTCTTCTCCTGTGGGGGGGGGGGGTGTGAGACAGCAAGAGTGAGCTCACATACGATCATAGCTCAACAAGTCGTGGGGAATAATGTGGCATGAACTCACCAAAGGTGGGAGTTCATGAAGTGTAAGGCTGATCAATGAAATAAAGGCTGAAGCTGAGCATTGCTTTTATAAGTTGGTCAAAATTTTATTAGCAGTTACTAAGTGTAAGTAAATACCAAACCATAGTAATAATAAGTAAAAGTAATAATAAAATAATCCCAAATGCAATGAAATGACAGGTTAAGTTTAAGTTCCATAATTTAATCATGTGAGTGTCCGAGCCGCTCTTGACCGTGAGCACGGCTAGTATACCAGTTTTACACTCTGCAGAGGTTGCGCATCTTTACCCACAAGTCGTGTTACCCATTTGCCACAGAGTTGATCAGACTCCATACACCTCTACCTAGGAAGCGAGGCAGGGTACCACTACGAGGCCTTTACAAAGTTCCACTAGCTTCAGACTACCCGCTACAGTTTATAGGAAGATCCAGTACAGGGTTCCTGGCTGACTGCCATCGCAGCAAAATCAACCAAGGACCTCCCTACACTGACCACTCCCCTACTGCCCTTGCCCCTTTCGGGTAAGGTAGCCCTCCCCTAGCTTTCCTAGTTAATCAGCCAAGGGCGTCCCATTAAACCCTTGTGGTAGCACTGTTTTCCCGGGTGGTTCTCCATGTTCCCATTAACATAATGATCTTAACATGAACAAGGAAGAATAAAACAGATAACAATAAATAGTATAACAATGAGTGATGAATATCTCTATACCCAAATCCACATAAAGCAATAGCATGTACTACCCAAAACTTTAGTAGTAAAACCAGTGGTAAAACAAGGTATAAAGATAGTCAAAATCTAGGGCATCCTATTGGGTCCCAGCAAAATTATCCTATGCAGATCATTATGAATAATAAGAACATGAATGGGTAAAAGAAGTGATCAAGGGCACAACTTGCCTTCAACGAGCTCCTGCTCAGCTTCTTCAACTTGTTGAAGCTCAGGTTCCACAGTGGGTTGCTCGTCTACTCGCATCAACACAATACATACATAATATAGCATAAATCAACATCACACCAAGCATGCAAATAGAATATACAGTAATAAACTAGACATCAAAATAAGATTACAGGAACTGGAATCCTTAAATTTGGACTTATAGATTTTAAGATATGGATTTTCTAAGGTTTTATGCATTTAATACAAGATTAAGTGAAAGAATAATTTTAATGTGTTTGTCATGTCAGAACAGAGGCACTAATGGGTAGACAATATTATTACAAAAATTTAGGAACTGGAGTGGTCTAATTTGGAGTTCATATGCATTTACTATGAATTAAACAAGTTTTAACATTTATTTTTGCACTAAAAATTAATTTCTGATATTAATTTCTGATTTTTAAAGTTCTCTGGATCGGGCCACAAATACAGGAAACCGCAGGGGCTGGCGCGTAAGAAATCCTAAGACTCAGCGCACTATACAGGTGGACCGCGGGTTGATTTCCGCAGAGTCCAGGGACTCATATGCAAAACGACCCGGCCGAAGGGGTATCCAACGATCCTGGCCGCAGGATCACTATCTGACGGTCACGATTAGATCGAATCACTTAACGAACCGGTACGCAATGCTACCCCTCGGATCAGAGACCTACGGCTATGATCTAAAACAAAGTCATAATCCTCCCTGGCCGCCGATCTGCCCATCGACGGACAGGATCAACCGGACGAACCGGTACCGACCTCATCTAATCGCGGCCGTTCGCTGTGAGATCAACGATCCACCGCCCTCCTTCAACCCACGGCCACGCACTGGGCGGCGCAGCCACCCCCAACCGGCGAAGCTCGCCGGCGCGCACGCGACTCGACGCTCCAGTGCCCCAAGCCCAAAATTGACGGGTGCAACATGTAAAGAAGATCAAGGCGAACTCGGAGGAGGACTTCATACCAGAAATTAGGTCGGGGAGTACACCCGTCCACGGCACAGGGCGGATCCGCGGCGAAGCCTCAACTACGGCGAGAAATCGGCGCCACCCCGCTGAACAATACGGCCGGGCTTTGTCAGGGTCGTCTTCCCGGTGTCGCAGGGAAGCCACACGGCCCCCAACCGAGACTTCAACGGCAGCAGGAGCGGATCTCCGTCACGGCGGCGCTCTCACTCTCCTCACGGGTAGCGACGGCGAACGAGGGTTACGAGACGGCTCGGTAGTTGCGAGTGCGGTCGCGAAGGAGACGAGGCTTGCCTTTATCGCCCGGGCGCACGAGGTCTGCGACGTGGTCCAGCGTCACCGAGGAAAAGGAGCGACGCCCGCCATAAGACCCGCCGCGCCGTTCGCGAGGTTGTTGAGAGGATGAAGCTGGCAGGTGGGTCCGGTGTGTCAGCGATGCGAGGGATGCGGCAGTCCGTTGTGGAGCTGACGAGCTGGCCCCAGCGGCAGTGAGACCCGGCTGTCCAGGGGAGCGCACGCGCGTTTGGGCACTGACGTTGCAGGCCCACATGTCGGCGCTCGGTGAGAGGAGGGAAGTTGGGCCGCGCGTGGTAGTTTGCTTAGTGGGCCGAATACTGAGGGAGGGAGCCCAGGCAGGGTTTTAATCTTTTCCATTTTATTTTCTATTTTCTTTTCTTTTTCTCCATTTTCTAATCCAATTTGGACTCAAGTTTTAAATTCAAACTTTGTGACCACATTTACACTATGTTTGTACAGTAAAAAGTAGTAAGCCTAAGGATATTTATATTTTTATATTTCTATGTCATTCCTATTCTTCTTATTTTCAAACCCCTAAATTTTAATTTAGGGATCAATTCAACTTTTAGAATCATTATTTTATTATTATTATTGACATTATTATTTTATTTAATGCACAAACAATAAAACTCCAACATGATGAAATTTCTTTTATCACTTGTTGGAATTAAACTCTTAAATTTTGTGTAGGCTCTTTTCATGATGCAAATGAGACATACAAAATTGAGAATAACTCTCTCTATTATTCTTGGTATACAACTTGGAGTATTACAATATTACTCTACTACTTACACTACACTGCGCTACTAACTAACACTACCTTATTCTACTGCTACTTACTACTACTACTATTATTATCTATACTAATATTTAAACTAGTGGCATTGAGCCACTGGCCTTGCCACTGCCGTTGTCGCTGCTGCCGTCAACATCGTCGCCCTTGCTGTCGTCGCCCTTGCTACCGTCGCTTCCGTCGTTGTCGCCGTTGCTATCATCATCCTTGTCGTCACTGTCGTCGCTGCTCCACTCCTCAGAGGAGTCCGCCTCATCCGAGGAGACCCCTGACTCATCCGACCCACCAAGCCTGACACGCTTGACGGCACGCCAGTACGCCCGGACTGCGGTGGATAGCCCCATGGAGTCATCCGAGTTCTCGGATGACGCCGGGGGAGAAGCTGGAGCCGACGATCGCTCAGACTCAGAGGAAGCCTCCTCAGAGTACTCCGAATCGCCGAAGTACTCCGAGGGAGGACTTGGAGTGCGCTTACGCTTGCTGCCAGCATGGCAAGGCAAACCTCTGCCCCTCCTACCCCTGCCCATCGTCGGTTGGAAAGGGAGGTAGTGAAGAAGAAGAAAGCAGATGATCGAAGAACGAGTGAAGAGAGCAACGGGGCAAGCAGGCTATTTATAGAGACCGGGGGTGACCGTCCACTTCCTACCACGCTCGCCGAACAGTCGCAAGAATTCAATAAGCAATTCAAGCCGCCTGAAAATGAGTCAGGCAACAGGCGCCGCTTCGCGTAACATGACACCGGTTGGACCTAAGTCAACTGCTCAGACAAATGATTACACCTCTCGGTGACATCAAGTTACTACTCCAGGACAGTGTGGTAAACACTCCACGTGCCAAGACACCACTTGGGCACACCCATTCGGTGTGTCGCCTAGAATTTTCAAAGATTTTATGGAGTATCCACAAAATATACGCAATGAATGTACCACGACAAAAGAAGGAGATCGGCTGAGATGGGGGGAAGTCCAAATGTGGCTACTGAAGCGCAAGTCTAATCAGCAGAAACATTAACGCACAGAGCAGGGTGATGTCCAGCTGAGAGCCATCTGCCTCAACCAGCCAGACGTCCAATCTGTCATTGATCAGATTAATTTCAGACCTAACATGGCATGGACAGATAGCATCGTTTGAATTCCCAGAGCATAAAATGAAGATCTTTGAATGGATTATTTCTAAAATCCACTCAAAGCTCGGGGGCTACACCCAATAGTTTTTAGTCCCATGAAGAAAAAATGATGATTTCTAAAGCATAAGATGAAGACATTTGAATGGATTATTTCCAAAATCCACTCAAAGCTTGGGGGCTACACCCATTGGGTGCACCTTCGATGCACCCAATAGTTTTTAGTCCAACGAAGATAAAATGTTGATTTCTAAAGCATAAGGTGAAGACCTTTGAATGGATTATTTCCAAAATCCACTCAAAGCTCGGGGGCTACACCCATTCGGTGCACCTTCGGTGCACCCAATAGTTTTTAGTCCCATGAAGTTAAAATGCTGATTTCTAAAGCATAAGATGAAGACCTTTGAATGGATTATTTCCAAAATCCACTCAAAGCTCGGGGGCTACACCCATTGGGTGCACCTTCGGTGCACCCAATAGTTTTTAGTCCTATGAAGACAAAATAATGATTTCTAAAGCACAAGATGAAGACCTTTGAATGGATTATTTCCAAAATCCACTTAAAGCTCGGAGGCTACACCCAATGGGGCAGAAGTAGAAATCGTAACATATAACAAACCCATAAGTCGGACCAAGAATCTTTGGGCTGATTATTTCAAAATCAACTCAAAGATTGGGGACTTGTGGTGGACAGATATCCCTCAGGTCCACTAGAAGGCGAGAAGGCCTCACGCGGGGCCTCGGGCCAGTTACCCCACAAGGTCGTTCCTTCGTGGGCCGGGCTAGAGCGGCTAGTGGAATGGGCTAACCTGAGAAGGCAACGGACTCAAGCTCAAGCGGCCCGTCAGTTCGTGCGCTATCCACAACAACCACTCGACTTTCCCGCGCATGGCGTCCTTGAATATCGGGGTGGATCGTGAATAAGTCGGCAAGATTGTAGGGAGATTAGTTCAGTCGGTTCACTATTATTTAGGAGACACGTGATCCTCATGTACGTAAGGAGTGCCCCATGGTCGAGTATATAAGGCTCAGGGGGTACCCCATCATTTCCATCGACCATCTACCTATATCATTAGCTTTTATCCGTTTTGGAGACTTCACCTGTAACCCACCACATAAAGATCCACCCCCAGGAAGTAGGGTATTACGCCTCTCCAAGCGGCTCGAACCTGCAGAAAATTGTATGTCCCTCTTTCGTGCATCCGACACGAATCCTTGAGCTACAGTCAATAACACCATCCTACCTAAAAGCACCGCAAGGGGTAACCCTGGGTGTGTGGTCGGACTCTAAACACCGACATAGATATCCTTGAACTCTAAGTCAGCACGAACATCAATGTACATTGGGAAGGGCTTCTAGAGCTTCATGAGGGTCATCATATACTAGAACTTCTCACTGAGACCGAGTAAGATGTTAAAAACAAGAGGGAATCATGCATAGTGTCACCAAGATATCTTAGGGTATCTGCTAAGGTCTTCATAATAGAAGTAGTCCTCGATGAAGAGGTATCCTTGGACAAAGTTTGGAACTTGGCTCGAGGTGGAGGGCTTGGCTCACCCTGTTCCTGCGAAATTGCTCCTCGATGCCCAACTAGGAAATGTGAGTTGTGGAGCTGACATGCTCATGGACAGTCTCCGTGAGGTCCAACGAAATGTTGTTGAAGCGTCAGTACACGACAATGCAATCCATGCGACTCCAGGCACAAACACTAACACCAACGACGGTGGAGAGCACACAATGCGAGAGCACATATTGGTTGAGAATTAGTAAGATGTTGTTGTGCCACTTGTTTTATTGAGAGATAGGAGATCGAGGGTGTTGGGGACCAGCACCTTGATGTTCTGGACTACGGTCGTCTAAGCATGGATGAGAGATCATAGCAGCCTCATAGTTGGCATCTTGGTCCTCATGATCAGGTGGTGAAGGGGCACGACATGTGCGAGTGGCCTCTTGTTCTAGGTTTGCCGCAAGGTCGCGCTCGTGCTGGAAATCGCTTTCAACCTCACGCATGCGCTCTAAGGAAGAGGCAGCGACGATCACAAAATCATATTCGGTGGCGCGAGCCGTGGCATCGGTGAGGGCTTGTACAGCAGCCAGGGTTGCTGCCTCCTCCCTCTTTTGGGCTTCTTCACCGGTAGCTCGGAGCCGATGACGTCTGCTGCCAAATGCTATTTGGCGGTAGAGGTGGCGGTGAGCACCGAGTAGAAGGAAGGCATGACGATGACAAAGATGACTGCAGGAGTGGAAGCGGTATAGGCCAAAGGATCAAAAAGGTGGTAGACACCATGTTAGAGAATGTATGCCATATAAATTGTAGTTCTATTGTACTGAATCCTATGTGCTGATTATAAACCGTACATGGAACTAGCACCCTACATTACTGGACACTGCTGTATAGTTTTATATCTACTTATTATCACAACGGACAACGCTGAGTAGCTCGGACAGTAACATTTTTGGTTCATGAACGGAGAAGCTTGGACCATGTGTGAGTAATTTCGAATAGCACATGTACTTGTACCACCATATAGATTTCGGTGACAAGTATATAGTCCTGAAAATTCTTTGCATACCTACAGCTTCTGATAATAAACATAATAACTGCGTACTTACATAACAGTCGCCTGCCATTACGGTGGTCACGTACATCAAGCTTTGTACTGTTGTGAACGTCGAATAATTTTCAAATTTTAACCGATCACTAGTCCATCGATTCAGAGAAATTGGGAGTAAACCGAGATACATGTATGTGCTATGCACCTAGATAACGATTCAACATCTATATAAGCAAGTTATGTCCAGGCACAAGATGGTCTCACAAGTAACAAACATTTTGTTAATTAAGTATGTTACTTGTATTATCTTCGCTCGGTTCTAAACCTGGTGTTTGGTTCACATATTTGTAACGTGAACGGTAACCAATAACGTTAAATCATATTTGTTTAAGTCCAACCGTAATCAGATATCACACTAAAAACTGATACTGTCCTATTCAAACTTGTTACCACCGGTAATCGAGTGTGAATCATTATTGTTGTCATTTACGTTACATTTTGTGAAACAAACGGCTGGCTCAAATTAGGTTTAGAATGGGTTAACTAATAGATCAGTTAATTGTAGCTATACCCTTCCATTAGTTGTTAGCCACTCTAACCCAACTAAAGTAAAATAACAACTTATTAGCTGACTAGGTGAATACCCGTGCGTTGCGACGGGATTAAAAAATTGTATGAAATATATAAACGGAACGATAAATATCACTATGATATACAAAATCTGTGTGGTAAACATCATGGGAGATCATGTTCCGAAGCTGCAGTTTATAAGGTGACATCTAGTCTATATATGCAGTTTCCTAAATGCAGGTACAATCTCAAGAAGAAGGCAGTCCTTGAAGATGACATCTAGTCTATATATGTAGCAGCTTAGAAGGTGTACGGCAATATATTTCAATCCGAGGGAGACCATGTTTGATTAAAATCTGAGTTGCTGGAGTCCGAGGGAGACCATGTTTGATTAAAATCTGAGTTGCTGGAGCCACAACATGAACATTAATCTCAGTATCATCTTTCTGAAAGAAATTACAGTTGCAGGGCATTGTCGGCGGTCGCCCACATATGCACATACCGTTTGCATTTCTTGAGTATATCTGGTAGTCATCTCAGTGAACTTTGCCAAAACCTTCCAAATTAGCGATGTGTTTGAGCAGTAAAACTTTATAATAAAAAACCCTGCATAAATAAAATGTCTAAGGGAAGTGCATACCTCTTGATACTGACTCAAATTTAGACAGAGCAGATCGTTTTTGCCTCCACACTTCGTAGCTTCTGCTTTTGATCAGAGAAGGGTTCAACAGATACAAGTTCAATAGTATAGCTCGCACTTTTGAAAAAAATTGTCACCCAAAAAAGATTGATTTTCAATATATGGTAATAGTCACAAATGCCTAGATATGGTACAATAGAAAATAATATTTACCATATATGGCAAAATAATGGGTTCCTGCTTTCAGTTCATTTACTTCACAAGGTTGAAAACCACCGAATCTTTTAAAGAAAGCATTGTTAGGGTCCTTTGCAGCAACAACCTAGTATTAATAGAAGATTGTAAAAATAAACAAAAAGAAAAACAAAAGAGGCAAAAAGGCATTAATTTGTATACTCACTGAATTATTTTGTTCAAATCGATGCACAGGAAAGCTTAGAAAGAACATGCCCACAGAATTTTTCTCAGTGATGGTTTTCTGACCAAATCAGAGTAGCATGCAAAATAAATCAATAACAGGGCCGGATCAAAAATAGATTGATCCTATTTATATACATGCAAGTGGTGTTGCCGTGTAAAGAGTTTGACTGTTACTGCAGCAGTAACTTTGAGTCCAGAGCAGTTAGCAAACAAGTGGCAAGATGGTATAATGCAATTGGAAAAATATTGAGAGCGATAGCATCTATGAAGTTTGTATGATAGACGATTATCTTAGTATGATCTATGAAATCTATATGATAGATGATCATCTGATTATGGTAGGCTTCAACTGATGCGTTACAAGTATCTATGGAATAATTTGATCACAGAGAAATTCATGGAAGAAAATTTCTTCAAGTTATTTTAACCTGGACCCCAACTACTTGTTATCAAATGATGTCAAGGGGTACATTAGCTCATTGAGGTTCAATGCGAAGATGATATTTCTACCCTTTATCTTTTCAGTTCTTCTTTATAATAGTTCTTAGGCAATCTGTTGTGATTGACCAACCAATTTATTCATGGGAAATCATTCTATGCTTTGTGTTCACAAACTGAGCAAATCCGGACGAAGTGTTTCTCGCACTACTTTGTTACTGTGTTTTTTGATGTTCGTTCAGGTTACCATCTACAATGTATTGTATGGTCCTTGTGAGTTATGACATGTAACATGGTTTCTGTTTCCAATCCAGACCTTTGAAGATGTATTAAAATATCTAAAGATTACCTACCATAAACTATCACGGTCTCAAGAACAACTGCTCTTGAGCTAAATATGTGTTGTACAGACTACCGAATGGGCAAATCGCTATTCTCTTAGACATTTTGCAAATGAAACATCACAGATACAGAGAATAATTTTCTAGCGCTTTACTTAAACTAACCCAATTTCCCCTATAAACTGGGGCAATTTTCTTCTTATTATTAATATAAGCTAGAATCAAAGGTTCTAGATCTTTCAAAAACATATTTAAAACTGAGGGGTTCTACGAATAAAGTGTATTGTTCATGGTATGTTTGCTTGCATAATCTCATAACTATTATGGGAGATCATAATAAAATTTAATACATTTAAAAAAACAATAATATAGTCAGTCTTTGACAAAATTTGCACACTACAAAGCTTCTTTTTTGACAAGGCAGTGCAATAGGAAGGCAAGATATCAATTTTTTTAACGTAAAGACAAGATATCAACTCACCTCATGCACTCTAAGTATAGCCTTTCCAGTCCCAGAAGGAACCTTTTCACTGTTGGAATTATCTGTTGCTAAATGCTGACATTCCATGTTTGCAGAGCACATGATGATGATATATCCCCTATACAAGGACCCGCCTGGCAAATAATGAAGAAAATCACTTGCCAATTCCCAAAGAGGACCATACTGATGGGTCTTTGGTGCTTTCTGACAAACACTAATACATAATCACAAAAAAATAGTTGTCCCATGCAAATTGTGCAAGCCTACAATGGATTTTTTATGAGGCTATTTATAAGCTTCATATAAACCTTGTTGTATTAGTTGACCTGTAATATCTGCAACTGAAAAGCTAGTAGAATTGTGGAATCAGTTCACAGTGCAGAAATCGCAAGCCACTCCATCTTCGCTTCTTTCGTAGTGTCTCTAGGAACGACTCCTTCAGCACCCCATCGATCTGATGATCAGAAAAGCAAAACAACGTTTCATCTTCAGTCATAGCCGAGAGAGGAAGAAGATCACGGTGTCGGATTCGAATCAAATCTAGGTGGATGGGGATTGAATCGCTCACCGTGAGAGGGCAGAAGTCTGACATGGGGCACACGATGGGCCTACCGTCGTTGGGAGCCTCCAGAAGGGGCTCCACATGCGCCATCTCATCTCTAGAAAAAGGACAGAAACTTGCATTTACAAGACCGGTTGCCTAAGATAAATTGCTGTGTCCAGATTGAGCTGATGGGTCTTTGGTGCTTTCTGACAAACACTAATACATAATCACAAAAAATAGTTATCCCATGCAAATTGTACAAGCCTACAATGGATTTTTTACGAGGCTGTTTAAGCTTCATATAAACCTTGTTGTATTAGTTGACCTGTAATTTCTGCAACTGAAAAGCTAGTAGAATTGTGGAATCAGTTCACACTGCAGAAATCACAAGCCCCATTGTGGACACTCCCACAAGAATCTAATAATTTGCAGCACTTCATTGAGGAAGAGCTAAATTATCGAGAACAACATGGAAGAAGCACAAATGCACAATCGTAGCTTGTCACATCGTGCTAAGGGCTAACTTTTTAGGTAAAAAAACTTGTGCCTAATTGAACTGTCTAACTACTTCCACACATCATGTATCACAAACACACGACACCGGCATGGCATAGCCTGGCGACTGTAGCACAGGGAAGAGCCAGAGGGTGTCCTTGATTAAGCCAAAAAATGGCTCATTGCTGGTAAGGACCCTTCGTTGTAATATTGTAGAACTCTGCATTAAGGTTAATGATGGCTTTTGTAGCTGCATGGTATGCCTTCCATCCATTAGGAGGATTTATATTACCCTACTTGGCTGTAAAATCCTAAAAGAGTTTATTAACATTACAAGGATGCAAAACCAAAGTTAGAAATTATTAAAAGAATCTTTTACCATAACCATAGGAATTGTTCTTATAAACAGTCAAAACACACAACTTCAGTCACATCAAGGAGGAAGTAAAGGTGGTCCAACATCAGGCCAGGATCCCACACCATCCTGGCACATAGAAGCAAAGCCTAAATGAGTAGGCATATTACATCCTTTATTAACATTTTCAGCCAAAATGTGAATGCAACAATGGCTTGCCCACATAAACCCAAAAAGGTTGACTGCATTGCATACTATGGGAATATGAGATTTAAATCCTGTTAATATGTATATGATAACATCAAGATGGGAGATTACTTTCTAGACTTTAAATATTTAGGGGACATCAACAGATCGATAAAATAGTTTGTTTCATTCAAAACATACCTACAACTATTTCCACGATTCAAGTAGTATCGAGGTGCCAATGTGTGGTAATGCATCCATAAGACAATCTAAAAGAAATAAAGAATGGATGCATTATGTGTAGCCAAACAACAGAATGGACATCTAACTGATTTTTTAGGTTTCGTATACTCAGAAATGTTTTCAACTATTATTGCTCTAAGAAATGACTGGTTTTAGTCAACTCACACTACAAATTTCGTTCCATTTCAACCCTTTTAAAAATACTCACCAGTGGAAACCAGCGACATTGACAATTATATTGACAAAAAACTGACTTGAACGAGTACCAAATAAGTGGACATCTGAATGGAATATGATGCAAAGCAAGGTTGAGAGCAGGCAAGCAGCAAACTCACCCGACCTGGGGTTCTGGATTACACGTAGTCCTGAAGCCAGCTCAGTGTCCCTCTCCTGATCCCGCTATGGCTGCCGAGTAGCGCCGCGGCCACGTGTCTCAGCCACGCATCGTTTTCGGCCGCTTCCTTGTCCTGGGCACCGCAAAGCGAACTTCAGAAACTACTCGTCGATACTGTGTTGTGCCTTCCTGTGTGTAAAAGGTGACCGGGTGTGCAGCACTGTACGTGTACAACAGCATCAGAAGTGGCAGTGGTGGCCCGTGAGTGGTCGACGAAGCCGGCATGTTCCAGCATCCAGTCCTCTGCGTGAAGGTCGTCTGAGAAGGTGAACTGCCCTCCCAGCAGCAGCAGAGCTCTCCGAGTGCTGGGCACGACAGTGTCCTCTGACAGGCAGCATCTCAGAGAACGTGTGATGGTCTTGATCGCCTCTTCTCTGTACGTGTTGTTTATGTTTGGCTCCACCTGCAATGCGTTTCAGTTATAGTTCTCTGCAGACTATTAAATTCCAGGCGATGTCTGAGGCGGCTAGCAAACGAAATACGATTTCGTGGAAGTGGAAATGTAAGCGTACAACAAGAAGAGATTCAGGGTTTAAAGCTGTATACCAATGCATCCAAACACATCAGTAGAACGGCGATTGCAGCTTGTTCTTCTGCGGGCAAGCTCCGGAGGTACTCCGGCAGCACATCCATTGCCTCCACGATCGACTCTACTCTCGATCCATGCAGGAGCAATTCAACCGTTTCTCTCCTGTTCGAAATTAGAGTGTTGGTGGTGATCGGCAGTTAAGATGGCAGCACATATACATATTCTTTGTCATAATTTTTTAAGAAAAAAACTCTGAATGAAACTGCACCTTCTTAAGCAGAACAGTTCCATGAGCCAACCCACTGCAGTTCTCCTTGCCGAAAGCACTTTACTCTGAAGAAGCCGCAGAATACTCGAGCCATCCATCTTTATAGCCACGTGATCCCTGCAGCTGCCTTCAGCCCTGATGCAAGACATCAAGTGCTCAGCCACCCGCGGCTGCTCGTCACCCCCTCCATCCTGAAACTTGCACAGAAGGAAGTCTATCCCCCCGATCGCCATCAGGTGTCTTGCCCTGTCAAGTTTTTCAGACACGTCCCGAGCTGAACCAAGAGCCTTGTCTATTGCTGATACGGTTAGCTTCACATCGATCCCAGTGCCTCCGGACGTCAGATGCTTGAAGTGTTCAGATCTCCAGCTATCGACGAAGCGTTTGAGCACACGGGTCGTGTCCGGCACCGTCGAGCTCGATAGATCTTGGCCTGTGACCAGGCATGCCCTGAAGCCTCTGTCTAGCCACTGAACTATGGCGTGTCGCTCGAACGTCTGGCCTGTCTCGATCGTCACGGGATTGCTGAATATCTGGCGCGTCAGTGGACACAGGAAGAACTATTGTTATTACAGAAGAATTATTGTTAGGATTTAGGAAGTAGCCAATCAGATAGTATATGGTACCTTTATTAACTCCTTTCCATTAGTTTCAAAATCTGGTCATATGTTGGCAACTATTTCCTCATACTTCAGCTTCCTGAAAGATTGCATTATGATGTCACACAGTAACTGGATTTATTTCCCTTGTGGTAGCTAATAGAATAAATACTTACTGTAGTGTATTGTTATTGTCCTTTGAGGTCCGCTCAACAACATCAAACCATGATTCTGGTGCACTTGCGATCGGCCTACCAAAGCAATCTAGTAAAACCAAAAATGACGGTTTGGTTGTATGAGATTAAGCAGTAGAGGTTTACCACAAGTGAACCATGAAGGCAGTAAATAAAATGTGCTGAAGAGAAACATTAAAACAATTCACACCAAATTCCACTTGAATCCAACACTGGTACATAGGTAGCCGAATCAACAAAAATTATAGGACTCTGGTAGCTGAGTAATGCTAACAATTGTTGGTACATAGGTTACCTCCCTTCATAAGTCCAAATTAGTCCAAACGAAGAGCAACCAGATCCAAATTCGAGAAATTAAGCACGCATAAACAATTAGGAGGGAAATTGCATGATTAGAAAGCCAAATTAGAAAACCTCAAAAATAGTAATATAAGATAAATAAAGGCACTATATCGGATCATACGACACAACTTAATTTATTAGTTCAGTTTTTTCAGAGGTGCTGCTTTATGGAGAAGATTAAAGATGATCTTATTACACCCAAGGATCATCGACAACATATTGAGCACTCTAGTGGCAGTCGACATTAGGGGAAATGGGAAAAGTGCCTACAGAAGATAGTCAAAATAACAGCTAATAACAGTAAAAAAATGGAACTCTAGACTATTGGCAAAAATGTGCAAGCTCTGCTCAAGCCACCAGCTACGGTGTTGCGTTTTCACCTTTGAGTCGTTCAACCTGATAACGAGGCAACATGTCAGTGCGCATCCTACAAACTTGCAGTATACATCAATGGTTGGAAGTCATTCCTGGCCAGGTGAGTGAGGTGGTTATGGTACCTGTGACTCAAGGTCAGACAACTGTGCCTGTTTCCTCCTCCTAGACCGCCGCAGAGACTCCCTGTTGGACACCATCCTGAAATTTACAAGAGCAATGCATCCCACAACAAAAATTGACCTCTCTGTTCAGACATTTGTTGGAAACTTGGATAATTTTGACACGTGCTTGATCTATTCGTACCTTCTTATTCGCTTCGTCTCAATGGATCTGTTACTTCGCTCGTATGGAACTCCCTCTACCTCATACAGCGATTCGCTGTCGGAGTCTGACTTGCTTTCAAGAGCATGATTCGCTGAGATGGTTAGCCCGGGGCTAGCTGTGACCAATGCAATACGGCAGGTGAGCAATACTTGACATGAGTCTATTTTGGATGTTTTTTTAAAAAATCCTACATAATTTGGATGTGATAGTAGTACTCTAAATCGGTTCGGCTAGCTGTTAACATATATTCAGATAGGCATGTTTAGCAATAGGATTCATGTGCAAATTGTCATAAATAGTTGATGGTTGTGGTGTCACATAATATCTGATCAACAGTTGATCATAATTACTTTACCCTTTGTACAGAGGTCACAACATTTGACGACACCGTTAAATTCCAGTTTGTATTAGATTGCAGGAGCAGGGGAGTATCATTTATGGCGCTTACCGGATATGGACGCCGCCTGTGACATGACTGGGTTCGGCGTGCGGATGTTCCCGTACCACCAACTGCTTCCATCCATGGTGTCCTGCTCGGGCGCGAGAAGATCCTTCGTTAATGAAATCACAAGTGTAGCAAACTCTATACAAACTGGCGGATAAAGGAGGAGAAGTTGCAGGGCATCCAGGTCGCCGAGCATGCTCTTGTCCATGGCCACCGCCTCTACGGATCCAAAACCTAAATAGCACCTGCACCGAGCGGTAGGGGCCGCGCCGCGCTCGCTCGCACTGGGGGGCCGGTGGGGCAGCGCGTCGCCACCGGGGCTGAGGACGGGGGCCGCGTCCTGGAGAGGACAAAGGGGTGAGTCGGAGAGATGGTGACGAGAGCAGTGGTAGGGTTTAACGGAGACAACCGCTCGGTGCAGGTGCCGCCATGGTAGCCAGAGGCCATGTCCGCCTCGCCGGGAGGGCCGCGTGCCTCGCCCGCGCCGTCGGGTGGGGGTCGCGCCACGCCTGCTCGCGGCGGGGGCAGTGGGGCAGCGCGCCGCCACCGGGGGCTGAGGCCGAGGGCCGCGTCCTGCGCAGGGGCGGCTGGTCGCGAGATCATGCGGCGATCTCGGGCGGGGTAGGTGGGGGGCTGGGTGGGTTGGGGGGACGGCGGGGTGGATCTCGTCGGCGAGATTTCCACTGCGGGACGACGGGGCGACGCGATGTGCGGGAGCGGGGGCATCGCGAGAAGAGCGTTTGGCAGAACCGTGCACCAAATCACTGTGTGGACGCCTACATTAAGGGCTTAATGAGTAGTAAAGACTAACAACTCTTGGAACAGGGCCTTACTCTACATACTACTAATCAGTAACTCGTTTAGAAACCATTACATAAGCCCTCTGAATCGATCCACACAGTATTTCCTCTCTAATTGCCTACTTGCCTTCAGCAAGAACTCAAGAAAGAAGAGAACTGAATTCAGATTTTACCTAGATCAAGGCAGGGGTAGAACGGCGAGGGAAGTTAGGCAGCACAAGAGGGGCTCCCGTTCCTCTCCCCTTCTTGTTCTTCTCTACAGCCTTCTCACCCTTGTTCTCACTGGCCTCCCGGGACGCTGCTTCTTCAACCGCGTCATCCTTCTTCCTCTCGTCTCCAGCTTCTTGCTGCTTAGATAACTCCTTTCACTTCTTGGACGAACTTTTTCTCTGTTCTGTATCTCCTAGTTGTGGTTGTTCTTGTGCTGTGCTAAACTTTTGTCAGTGTTGTGGTCCTTGTGATGCAAGCTTTGTGGAAATTACGAGGATAAGTCTAACATATTGACAAATGATGCTAATGACAAAGACTACTATACTGTTACAAGGATATATTTATATAGAAGGGATTTTATTACAGGTACCTAGAACTTGTTGAAATTTATACTAATAAGTAGCTTTTTTCGAAGGTATCGGAAACATTACGAGAGCAAATCCATGTTCCGAACAACCCTTTAGGCCTTATTCGTTTGTGTCGGATTGCATCCGGAATCGTTCCACCTAATCAAAGTTTATATAAATTAGAGAAGCAATTCGGTTAGGAATCGTTCCGACCCACCAATCCGGCAGAAACGAACAAGTTATCAACTGGTCTACCGTCATATCAAGTTATCAACTGGTCTGTAGCTACCAGTGTCATCCTTTATTTACCAAAACTTCCCTCAGCCTACAGCCACATCAACACCATGTCAAATACTTAACGAAACATGAATTTTAATTCAAATAAATAAGAAAACGCATTAAAACAGTCGTCGCAGGAACCTGCTAGGGGTTGCCTTAGCAGCCGAAACACTAGGAGCCAGGAGGTGCGCGGGAGTTCAGGGCGTGCCACCTGGTTTCACCTGTAGCTAGGAAGGAAGAATTGGTATCGGTGTATCACTCAGCGGATGCACAATAATCAGTTAAACGTTAAATTCTAGCCAGATCATGTGGATCGCCCTGTGAGGTTTGCATCGATCGGCTCTTTTAGCCCATGGTCAATGTCAGAGGAATTCTCCAGCCGGGTGGCAGATTGCACCCGTCTAGATCCTAAAGATGAGGGGGACAGCCTGCTGAGATTGATGAACACACAATTACACAAGAACACACGAGGATTATAGTGGTTCAGGCCGCTGGAGCATAATACCCTACGTCCACTTGAGAGAGTTGCGTCACTTGAGTATGAGTGAATGAGAATAAGCCCTTAGTAAAGTTAGATGAACCCGCCCCCGATATTGCATGTGCCCTTCCTTTTATAGTCCGAAAGGGAGGGGCACATACATGAACGCTGAGCCCCGACAGGTGGGCCAGAAATATAGTAATAAATACATAGAATATGGAGCAATTAATGGTGCGGGGGGATGGAGAGCTCCTCCTTGGTTGCTGAGCAGATCTTCCGACCAGGCGTCCTATCCACCCCATTTTGCTAACGCATGTAGGGGCCTCAACTGCTGATGTGGGGAGGAGTTAATGCAGAATGACCCGATGTGTTGCCTCTGACCGGCGCTGTCGATGGGCGCGCTGCCCGAGCGAACGGCAACTCGTGATGGGCGCCATCCACGCACGCGACGCTAAGACAACGGTTACCAAGTAACCTGCGGTTATTGTGCTGTCTGTCTGTGTAATACTCAAATTTGTATACACAGAATACATAGTGAATTCCTCAATTTCATGTGCCATAATTGCATCCTAAGAAAAGAGCACACACACAATTTAGAGATTAATTCAAACGAATGAGAAAAAAATGCATCATGCTGGTTTTTATTTTTTTGTGTGCATCTTGTGACCACATAATAAACCATATGAAAAGAAAATATTAAAGTCTCAAGTGGAAATTTAGAATATACAAGAGGTTTTAGAATTTAGAAAGAGAGAGTAAATAATATAAAGAAAATTTACATATTTCCAAAAAGGTAGTACTTTAGCTGACCCATATAATTTGAAGACAAAACTATTACAGGATTTGGAATCTAAATTTGAAATGGACTTGAATTTGAAGAAAAAAGAGAGAGGGAAGCAGAAAATAAAAAGAATAAAACAAAAGCTAACCTAAATGGGCCTCTCGTCTCATTTTGGCCCACTGGTGGAGAACCCCACCGCGCGGCCCGTTTCTTTTTTCTCCGCTCTCCCTCCGCTGACGCGCTCGCGTCTCACTTCTGCTCTCTGGAACGCGGGCCCGTCTCGTCAATCTCCCTCCAACAGATTGCCCCCGTCTTCTCCGCGCTCACCTATAACGCGTGGGGTCCGTGTGTCAGACCCACCTTCACCAGAATCGCGCGCATGGCGGGCGTCGTGACCGCGCCGCGCGCGTGAATCTCGCTCGGGTATTCCGCGGTCCACCTCCCGACTCATCCGTGCAGAAGATAAATACCTTCTCCTTCTCGGCCGCTGCACATCCCTCCATCCCACTGCTATTCCCGTGAACCGAGAGAGAGAGAGTGTCACACCCGGTTTTAAAGGACAAAGCCGGGTGCATCTCATACATGCGCCAAGAAGACAACATATATAATAACAGAGTGTATAGAGATAAATGTCATAAAACATCAGAGTAATTATTACATAGCGGAAGACTTATTACAAAATAAAAGAGTAAATATAAAACGAACTAAGGATCGTCGGCGCCAATGTCAACTGAGAAACGCCACCTAGATCAGATCATACTCCTCGCCTTGTGGCTCCTCCTGAACCACCTGTTCTTCTCCTGTGGGGGGGTGTGAGACAGCAAGAGTGAGCTCACATACATTCATAGCTCAACAAGTCGTGGGGAATAATGTGGCATGAACTCACCAAAGGTGGGAGTTCATGAAGTATAAGGCTGATCAATGAAATAGAGGCTGAAGCTGAGCATTGCTTTTATAAGTTGGTCAAAATTTTATTAGCAGTTACTAAGTGTAAGTGAATACCAGACCATAGTAATAATAAGTAAAAGTAATAATAAAATAATCCCAAATGCAATGAAATGATAGGTTAAGTTTAAGTTCCATATATTAATCATGTGAGGGTCCGAGCCGCTCATGACCGTGAGCACGGCTAGTATACCAGTTTTACACTCTGCAGAGGTTGCACATCTTTACCCACAAGTCGTGTTACCCATTTGCCATGGAGTTGATCAGACTCCATACACCTCTACCAAGTAAGCGAGGCAGGGTACCACTACGAGGCCTTTACAAAGTTCCACTAGCTTCAGACTACCCGCTACAGTTTATAGGAAGCTCCAGTGCAGGGTTCTTGCCTGACCGCCATCGCAGCAAAATCAACCAAGGACCTCCCTACACTGACCACTCCCTTACTGCCCTTGCCCCTTTCGGGTAAGGTAGCCCTCCACTAGCTTTCCTAGTTAATCAGCCAAGGGCGTCCCATTAAACCCTTGTGCTAGCACTGTTTTCCCGGGTGGTTCTCCATGTTCCCATTAACATAATGATCTTAATATGAACAGTAAATAATAAAACAGATAATAAGAAGTATAACAATGAGTGATGAATATCTCTATACCCAAATCCACATAAAGCAATAGCATAAACTACCCGAAACTTTAGTAGTAAAACCATTGGTGAAACAAGGTATAAAGATAGTCAAATCTAGGGTATCCTACTGGGTCCCATCAAAATTAACCTATGCAGATCATCATGATTAATAAGAACATGAATAGGTAAAAGAAGTGATCAAGGGCACAACTTGCCTTCCACGAGCTCCTGCTCAGCAGTCTCTACTTGTTGAACCTCAGATTCCACAGTGGCTTGCTCGTCTACTCGCATCAATACAATACATACATAGCATAGCATAAATTAACATCACATCAAACATGCAAAAAGAATATATAGTAATAAACTAGACATTAAAATAAGATCACAGGAATTGGAATCATTAAATTTGGAGTTATATATTTTAAGTTATGGATTTTCTAAGGTTTTATGCATTTAATACAAGATTAAGTGAAAGAATAATTTTAATGTGTTTGTCATGTCAGAACAGAGGCACTAATGGGTAGACAATATTATTACAAAAATTTAGGAACTGGAATGGACCAATTTGGAGTTCCTATGCATTTTCTACAAATTAAACAAGTTCTAACATTTATTTATGCATTAAAAACTAATTTCTGATATTAATCCTGATTTTTAATACTCTCTGGATTGGGCATCAAATAGTGAAGAGTACAGGGGCTACGGTGTAATTGTTTCTAAGACTCAGAACACTACTGTGTGGACTGCGGGTTGATTGCTTAGAACCCCAGGGGCTCTTTAATAAAACATACCCGCGAAGGGGTATCCAATGACCCTGGCCGTTGGATCGGAGTTCTACGGTCGCGATTAGATCATCCATTACAACGAAGCGGTATGTTATATCAGCCCTACGATCTGCGATCAACGGACCGCGATCAACATAACCGAGATCAACGCCCCCCCTCAGATCACGGATCTACGGTCGCGAGCGCTTCGGCCGAAACGGTATGCTCAGCATCTAATCTACGCCGTTGATTATGCATCTAGCGTTCCTGCTTCATTTTCCCCCCTCCGGTGAAAACCGAGCGGCGCCGCCAGCATGCCACGGTGGTTTGTCGCCGGCGCAAGGTCCCGATTCTGCCCTGAGCCCCCAAAACGACCGCGACCACGTGCTACACAATGCGGACGACTGTATGAACTAGGTGGTTGGCCACGTACCGGCAAATAGGCACTCTACGACGCTGGCTACGACGCGGCGCAGGAACCTCGAAGACGCTCAAATCCGGCGAAGAATTCCCAGGGCGCGGATGATCCTCGCGCCAAATCTCTTGTTTGGCCACCGTAGCACGTGTGCCCCGCCTCCACTGGGCACAGGATGGAAGGGCCCGGCAGTGGCGTATGCCGAAATCGACGGCGGCGACGCCCTTCCCTCCGCGGATGGCTAATTCCAATCCTAGGCCAGGGCGGCGGTGGTTTGTGTCTTTGGCGAGTTGTGAATGGCCGTGGACTGAGGCGAGAGATGACGAGGCTCGAGCTTATAACCCTCGCGCCCAGGTAGTTGACTAGCTCCCGGCGCAGGAGCATGCGGGGTTGTTAGATCCGCTCGATGCGGCGACGCGGCGCACGGAGCGGAGGTGGGTGAGTGGAGCTGCCACCGGGACCCACATGTCAACGGGAATCATCGCGTGTGTACGCAGGGCAGGCCGGTCAAGGGAGTTCCACACTGAACGCCGGAGTCTTCGCGCACGGCGCTAGTTCTCCGTGCGGCGCGGCAACGAGGGAGATAGTGCTGACCACGTGGGTCCACACGGAAGTGGTGGAGCGGTCACGCGGGTTAAGGGGTATGAAATGTGGGCCCCAATGACAGAGAACGCGGAAGGCTGACAATGGGCCCGCCCCGTCAGTGCGGAGAGATGGACACCAGGTTCACCGGATTGGGCCCGCGCGATTGGAGTTCGGGAGTGGGCCGAACGCAGGGGAATCCAGCCCAGGTGGCAACCTGACTTCTCTTTTCTTTTTTTATCTATTTCAGCTTTCCTTCTTCTATTCCCAAATCCAATTTAAATTTTGAATTTGAATTCAAACTTGTGCTTAATTTAGTCTCAATTCATGTTGTGGAATTTAGAATACCAACTTTGTAAATATAATTAGATTATTATTATTATTATTTTATCATTTCTCTTCTTCTCATTTTCAAAAACCCTAATTTTAAATTTAGGGTTTAATTCCACTTCTAAGAATTATTATCTTATTATTTCATTCAATGCACAAACATATAACTCCAACATGATGCATATTTTTTTATCCTTTGTTTTAGTTCATCTCTAAATTTTATGTATGCTCTTTTTATGATGCAAACGAGGCACATATAATAAGGAAATCACTATATAATCCTTTTATACAATTTTGAGTATTACAAATCCTACCCCCCTTAAAAATAATCTCGTCCTCGAGATTTAGGAAGGACTAGGGAAAAGATGGGGAAAATCTATGCGAAGCTCTTCTTCTCTTTCCCAAGTTGCTTCATCTTCACCGTGGTGGCTCCATTGAACTTTGCACATCTTTATAACCTTATTCCTTGTAACTCGAGTCAATGCATCAAGAATCTTGATGGGGTACTCAGCATAAGTTAGGTCATCTTGAACACTAAGGTCCTCCATTGGTAACTGCTCCTCAGGTACCCTAAGGCACTTCTTCAGTTGTGACACATGAAAGACATCATGTACATCTGACAGATGATTAGGTAACTTCAGTTGATATGCAACTTCTCCCACTCGCCTTAAGATCAAGAAAGGTCCAATGAAGCGAGGGGACAACTTTCCTTTAACTTTAAATCTCCTCATTCCACGAAGTGGTGACACCTTCAAATAGACATGATCACCCTCCTTAAACTCCAGTAATCTTCTCCTATTATCAGCATAGCTCTTTTGCCTGGATTGTGCAACTCTCAAATTTTCTCTTATCATTCGAACTTGTTCTTCCGCCTCTTGAATAAGCTCAGGCCCAAAGAACTGTCTTTCTCCAGTCTGATCCCAATATAGTGGAGTCCTGCATTTTCTACCATACAGAGCTTCAAATGGTGACATCTTCAAACTGGCCTGATATCTATTATTATAAGAAAACTCAGCATATGGTAAGCTCTTCTCCCAGCTGCCACCATGCTTGAGAGCACAAGCTCTTAACATATCTTCCAGCACTTGGTTAGTCCTCTCTGTCTGTCCATCAGTCTGGGGATGGTAGGCGGAACTAAAATTCAACTTTGTATCCAAGCTCTCATGCAACTTCTTCCAAAATCGAGAAGTAAACTGTGATCCTCGATCAGACACGATCTTCTTAGGCACTCCATGTAGACAAACTATCCGAGTCATATACAACTCTGCTAGCTTGGCTCCCGTGTAATTAGTCCTCACAGGTATGAAATGAGCCACTTTTGTCAATCTGTCCACAATTACCCAAATAGAGTCATATCCTGCTGGAGTGCGGGGTAGTCCAACAATAAAATCCATACCAATTTCTTCCCATTTCCACTCAGGAATCTTAAGCGGGTGCAATAGTCCAGCGGGTCTTTGATGTTCGGCCTTGACTCTTTGACACACATCACACTTAGCCACATGAGCAGCAACATCTCTTTTCAGTCCATACCACCAATACTTTTGCTTCAAATCTTGATACATCTTAGTGCTTCCAGGGTGGATGGAGTAATCAGAATCATGAGCTTCTTTCAATATAGCCTCACGGAGGCTATCGATCTCTGGAACACATATCCGATCTTTGAACCATATAGTACCTTGCTCATCCTCCGTGAATTCCGGAACTCGACCATCCGTGATTAGATCCTTAATCTCTTGGATCTTAGCATCACCAACCTGACCTTTACGAATCTCTTGCTCCAAGGTAGGTTCCAACTCAATGGTAACTCCTTCAGTGTGAGTAACAATTCCCAGGTTGAGTCTCTCAAAGTCTTTTGCTAATTCATCAGGTAGCTGGACAACGAAAGCGGAGTGAACATGTTCTTTCCGACTCAAGGCATCTGCGACCAAATTCGCCTTGCCCGGGTGATAGTGAATCTCCAAATCATAATCCTTGATGAGCTCCAACCAACGGCGTTGCCTAAGGTTGAGATCCTTCTGGGTGAATATATACTTCAAACTCTTATGATCCGTGTATACTTGGCACTTAGTTCCCATAATGTAGTGTCTCCAAATCTTAAGTGCATGCACAACTGCTGCCAGCTCTAAATCATGAGTGGGGTAGTTCATTTCATGCTTCCGCAACTAACGAGATGCATAGGCAATCACATGACCTTCTTGCATAAGCACACATCCAAGTCCTTGGCCACATGCATCACAATAAATGTCAAATCCCTTCTGCAGATCTGGCATAATCAATACTGGTGGCGACATTAGTCTCTCCTTCAATTGATCAAAGCTTTCTTGGCACTTCTCATCCCACTTGAATTCTCTCCCTTTCTCCAAAAGCGAAGTCATAGGCTTAGCAATCTTAGAAAATCCTTCAATAAATCTCCGATAATAGCCTGCTAATCCCAAGAAACTCCGAATCTCAGTAACTGTAGTGGGCACTCTCCACTCCATAATCTCCTTCACTTTAGCAGGATCCACTGCTATTCCTCCATTAGAAATAATATGACCAAGGAATGGCACCTTGTCAATCCAAAACTCGCACTTACTGAACTTAGCGTAGAGTTGATTATCTCGCAACTTTTGTAGCACCAACCTTAGATGTTCCTCATGATCACTATCACTCTGAGAATAAATAAGAATATCGTCGATGAATACCACGACGAATCTGTCCAAATACTCCATAAACACCTTATTCATCAAATTCATGAAATAAGCCGGTGCATTGGTCAATCCAAATGACATAACAGTAAACTCATATAATCCATATCGAGTCGAGAAAGCCGTCTTGGGAATATCCGATGGTCTAATCCTCATCTGATGGTATCCCGATCGGAGATCAATCTTTGAGAATACCCTGGCTCCTCTCATCTGATCAAACAAATCCTCAATACGGGGTAATGGATACTTGTTCTTCACCGTGACATCATTAAGTGATCTATAGTCCACACACATCCTCTGGGATCCATCCTTCTTCTGTACAAATAGAACCGGTGCTCCCCAAGGTGAGGAACTCGGACGAATGTAACCAGCCTCTTGTAACTCCGTCAACTGCTTCTTCAGTTCCTTCAACTCCTCTACAGACATTCTATATGGCCGTTTAGAAATAGGGGCGGTTCCAGGTAAGAGATCAATAACAAACTCAACTTCTCTATCAGGTGGCATCCCTGGTAACTCCTCTGGAAAGACATCTGGAAAATCTCTAACCACCCGGATGTTGTTGCCAACAAACTCCTCAGGCATAAAGAACATTGCACGCATGGACGAGGAGGTTACTGCAATATTAACTTGAAATCTTTCTCCTTTAGTGGTAGTGAGTTCTACGGTACCTCTACCACATGCTATAACGGCCTTTGCCTTTCTTAGCCATGACATACCAAGGATCAGATCTATACTGCTTGACTCTAATATTATAGCAGTAGCTCCAAATTCTCTACCCATAATGGTTAGTGTCAATCTACGTGTCATTTGATTCGCCTCAACAGGCCCTTTAGGTGTAATTACTATCATGGGTTTTCTCATATTTAGCAGTGGTATTTCATTTGTGTTGGCATAACGAGCAGACATGAATGAATGTGTAGCACCAGAATCAAATAATATGGTTGCAGGAATTGCATTAACATAAAACATACCAAGTACGAGGTCACCACCATCAGGAGTATCATCAACGCTGACTTGATTCACCCTGGCTATAAAATATCCTTTGCCAGGAGTCTGTTGCTTGTTCTGAACTGGAGTAGTAGAAATCCTCTGTGGACAGACATTTGCATAATGACCAGTCTTCCCACACTTGAAACACGTAGTGCCTGGACTCTGTCCTGCAAACTTTGTCGGGGTGCCAGTGGGGGTAGCCTGTCGAGGAGGTGGAGTCCTCAGTGGTGATTGCTGAATTGGGCGTGGTCCTCCTGGTCGAGTCGGTGTACCCTGTGGTGAACTGTAGCGAGGACGAACACTGCTGCTACCCTGTCCTTGTGAGATAGCCTTCCTCTTTAAATCACCCAGTTGAACACGCTTGTGTTCAATAGCAAGAGCCTTATCCAATAGCCTCTAAAATGATGGAAAGGTGTGTGCAACCAGTGCATACTGCAAGGGTCCATTAAGTCCTTCAATGAAGTGCTCCTGCTTCCTCTCATCCTCAGCAACTTCCTCCGGAGCATATCTCGACAGCTGAATAAATTTGTCTCTGTACTCGCTGACTGACATGTTGCCTTGCTTCAATGACAGAAACTCCTTCTTCTTGATCTTTATCATACCAGCTGGAATATGGTAGTTCCTGAACTGCGTACTGAACTCTGCCCAAGTAATAGTATCAGCACCATCGTGGGCAGCCGTATATGAATCCCACCAGTCAGCAGCAGGACCAGTCAGACGTCCAGAAGCATATAAAACCTTCTCCCGGTCAGTGCATTGTGCAATATTCAGCATCTTCTCAATTGACTTCAACCAATCATCTGCGTCAAGTGGATCTGGTGAGCTGGCGAAGGTCGGTGGCTTATGACTCATGAACTCCCGGTGCTTATCTCGGGGTGGAACTGGTGGTGGTGGTGGAGGCAGTGGCACTTGTTGCTGTTGTTGCTGTTGTTGTTGCTGTTGTTGAAGTTGTTGTTGCAGCTGCTGTTGTTGCGCCCTCCTTTCTTGGCGTATCTCATCTCTCTCCTGGCGCAACTCCTGGCGTATATCTTCTCTTTCCTGACACATCTCTTGGCGTTCTTGCTGCGTCTGGGCACATATATCAGCCATAGTGTCCGCCATTTGCTGCATCACCGCCATCTGAGCAGCAACCAGTGGGTCAACTCCGCCTGGTGGAGGATTAGGAGGATTCATCTCTGCTGGCTGTGGCTGAGGTTGTCTGTATATTCTCCGAGTGTGTCGATTAGGAGGCAAATCAATTCCACCACCCTGCCTGGTATTGACCATCTGAGTTAGATACATATGGTAAGAAAATAGTAGCCAAGGCAGTAATTACAATCATGTTTCTTTGGGGGATTTATTAGCTAAGTAGATTAGTGTGTCATCTACTAAAGCTAATACAATACCTTATAGTGGTACATGCTAAGATGTCCATATAATATTTCAATCAATCAAAGAAGCAAATCAGGCATTGATCATCAGAACAATCAAACAACATTTTTAAATATAGAAAATAGTTTTGGTTTGGTCTTAGGCCTCCTATCTCTTAAAAATGCCATAGGGGTAGGGATTCCAAAATGTGAAATCCATCTTGTCTAAGAGTAGAAAAGGTAAGAATGATCAGAGTAGAATAGTAGAAGGTGAGACAGGATCAAGATGAGTATAGAAAGAGTCAGAGTAAGGTAAGTAGGTAAGGGTTTGTCCATTTCTATCTAGGTTTCGTCCTACAGTCAACATTTCCTCTAATACCACTTCTGTCACACCCGGTTTTAAAGGACAAAGCCGGGTGCATCTCATACATGCGCCAAGAAGACAACATATATAATAACAGAGTGTATAGAGATAAATGTCATAAAACATCAGAGTAATTATTACATAGCGGAAGACTTATTACAAAATAAAAGAGTAAATATAAAACGAACTAAGGATCGTCGGTGCCAATGTCAACTGAGAAACGCCACCTAGATCAGATCATACTCCTCGCCTTGTGGCTCCTCCTGAACCACCTGTTCTTCTCCTGTGGGGGGGTGTGAGACAGCAAGAGTGAGCTCACATACATTCATAGCTCAACAAGTCGTGGGGAATAATGTGGCATGAACTCACCAAAGGTGGGAGTTCATGAAGTATAAGGCTGATCAATGAAATAGAGGCTGAAGCTGAGCATTGCTTTTATAAGTTGGTCAAAATTTTATTAGCAGTTACTAAGTGTAAGTGAATACCAGACCATAGTAATAATAAGTAAAAGTAATAATAAAATAATCCCAAATGCAATGAAATGATAGGTTAAGTTTAAGTTCCATACATTAATCATGTGAGGGTCCGAGCCGCTCATGACCGTGAGCACGGCTAGTATACCAGTTTTACACTCTGCAGAGGTTGCGCATCTTTACCCACAAGTCGTGTTACCCATTTGCCACGGAGTTGATCAGACTCCATACACCTCTACCAAGTAAGCGAGGTAGGGTACCACTACGAGGCCTTTACAAAGTTCCACTAGCTTCAGACTACCCGCTACAGTTTATAGGAAGCTCCAGTGCAGGGTTCTTGCCTGACCGCCATCGCAGCAAAATCAACCAAGGACCTCCCTACACTGACCACTCCCTTACTGCCCTTGCCCCTTTCGGGTAAGGTAGCCCTCCACTAGCTTTCCTAGTTAATCAGCCAAGGGCGTCCCATTAAACCCTTGTGGTAGCACTGTTTTCCCGGGTGGTTCTCCATGTTCCCATTAACATAATGATCTTAATATGAACAGTAAAGAATAAAACAGATAATAAGAAGTATAACAATGAGTGATGAATATCTCTATACCCAAATCCACATAAAGCAATAGCATAAACTACCCGAAACTTTAGTAGTAAAACCATTGGTGAAACAAGGTATAAAGATAGTCAAGTCTAGGGTATCCTACTGGGTCCCATCAAAATTAACCTATGCAGATCATCATGATTAATAAGAACATGAATAGGTAAAAGAAGTGATCAAGGGCACAACTTGCCTTCCACGAGCTCCTGCTCAGCAGTCTCTACTTGTTGAACCTCAGATTCCACAGTGGCTTGCTCGTCTACTCGCATCAATACAATACATACATAGCATAGCATAAATTAACATCACATCAAACATGCAAATAGAATATACAGTAATAAACTAGACATTAAAATAAGATCACAGGAATTGGAATCATTAAATTTGGAGTTATATATTTTAAGTTATGGATTTTCTAAGGTTTTATGCATTTAATACAAGATTAAGTGAAAGAATAATTTTAATGTGTTTGTCATGTCAGAACAGAGGCACTAATGGGTAAACAATATTATTACAAAAATTTAGAAACTGGAATGGACCAATTTGGAGTTCCTATGCATTTTCTACAGATTAAACAAGTTCTAACATTTATTTATGCATTAAAAACTAATTTCTGATATTAATCCTGATTTTTAATACTCTCTGGATTGGGCATCAAATAGTGAAGAGTACAGGGGCTACGGTGTAATTGTTTCTAAGACTCAGAACACTACTGTGTGGACAGCGGGTTGATTGCTTAGAACCCCAGGGGCTCTTTAATAAAACATACCCGCGAAGGGGTATCCAATGACCCTGGCCGTTGGATCGGAGTTCTACGGTCGCGATTAGATCATCCATTACAACGAAGCGGTATGTTATATCAGTCCTACGATCTGCGATCAACGGACCGCGATCAACATAACCGAGATCAACGCCCCCCCCCCTCAGATCACGGATCTACGGTCGCGAGCGCTTCGGCCGAAACGGTATGCTCAGCATCTAATCTACGCCGTTGATTATGCATCTAGCGTTCCTGCTTCATTTTCCCCCCTCCGATGAAAACCGAACGGCGCCGCCAGCATGCCACGGCGGTTTGTCGCCGGCGCAAGGTCCCGATTCTGCCCTGAGCCCCCAAAACGACCGCGACCACGTGCTACACAATGCGGACGACTGTATGAACTAGGTGGTTGGCCACGTACCGGCAAATAGGCACTCTACGACGCTGGCTACGGCGCGGCGCAGGAACCTCGAAGATGCTCAAATCCGGCGAAGAATTCCCAGGGTGCGGATGATCCTCACGCCAAATCTCTTGTTCGGCCACCGTAGCACGTGTGCCCCGCCTCCACTGGGCACAGGATGGAAGGGCCCGGCAGTGGCGTATGCCGAAATCGACGGCGGCGACGCCCTTCCCTCCGCGGATGGCTAATTCCAATCCTAGGCCAGGGCGGCGGTGGTTTGTGTCTTTGGCGAGTTGTGAACGGCCGTGGACTGAGGCGAGAGATGACGAGGCTCGAGCTTATAGCCCTCGCGCCCAGGTAGTTGACTAGCTCCCGGCACAGGAGCATGCGGGGTTGTTAGATCCGCCCGATGCGGCGACGCGGCGCATGGAGCGGAGGTGGGTGAGTGGAGCTGCCACCGGGACCCACATGTCAACGGGAATCATCGCGTGTGTACACAGGGCAGGCCGGTCAAGGGAGTTCCGCACTGAATGCCGGAGTCTTCGCGCACGGCGCTAGTTCTCCGCGCGGCGCGGCAACGAGGGAGACAGTGCTGACCACGTGGGTCCACACAGAAGTGGTGGAGCGGTCACGCGGGTTAAGGGGTATGAAATGTGGGCCCCAATGACAGAGAACGCGGAAGGCTGACAATGGGCCCGCCCCATCAGTGCGGAGAGACGGACACCAGGTTAACCGGATTGGGCCCGCGCGATTGGAGTTCGGGAGTGGACCGAACGCATGGGAATCCAGCCCAGGTGGCAACCTGACTTCTCTTTTCTTTTTTTTATCTATTTCAGCTTTCCTTCTTCTATTCCCAAATCCAATTTAAATTTTGAATTTGAATTCAAACTTGTGCTTAATTTAGTCTCAATTCATGTTGTGGAATTTAGAATACCAACTTTGTAAATATAATTAGATTATTATTTTTTTTATCATTTCTCTTCTTCTCATTTTCAAAAACCCTAATTTTAAATTTAGGGTTTAATTCCACTTCTAAGAATTATTATCTTATTATTTCATTCAATGCACAAACATATAACTCCAACATGATGCATATTTTTTATCCTTTGTTTTAGTTCATCTCTAAATTTTATGTATGCTCTTTTTATGATGCAAACGAGGCACATATAATAAGGAAATCACTATATAATCCTTTTATACAATTTTGAGTATTACAGAGAGTGAGAAGGTTGGGGGGCCGCCGCTGGAGATCCTTACCGGCGCTTCATAGGAATTGCTAGATCTCGGGCCTTGGCGAGTCTTTTGGGTGTGCTGTCCGACGACCAGGAACCGTTCCGGGTGGATTGTTCGCACAATCGCGGCTTCCTCGCCGTTGAATTGCTCGCCGGCGCATCAATTCTACCATCGGGCCGCACTACATCGTGGGCGGGCCTCTTCACCACTCGACCGCCGGTGAGTAGTACCTCATCATCTCCGCCATCTCTTTCTCTATGTGTAGCACCGCTCGGGGTGGCTTTCGGGGTGCTGGGCCGTCAACGGGTGCTCGCCGGTGAGCACGCCGTGGAGCTCTGCTCCTAGCCGTTCGGATGACCGTGGGGAGAAGACGGTGTTCGGGCCATTAGATCCATAGCGGACGGCTCATATTAGAAGATCGCATACCGTTTCGTCATAGCCAATGGGCGCCGTCGATCTGTCGATGACCGGCTTAGATTTGATTTAGGATATTTAGATTGGGAGCGTTGGATCCAGATCGGGCGGTGTCTAGCGCATACCGGTTCGGACCGGGGCCGATCTAATCCACACCGTTGGTGTGCGATCCTGCGGCCCAAAGTTCACCGTACCCTTTCGCGATGCCACACTTACATAAGAGCCCCTGTTCTTTTTGTAAATGAACCCGCCGTCCACTTAGCTAGGTTCTGAGTCTTAAGAATTCTTCTGAAATAACCCCTGGACTTTTCAGATATTGACGCCTAGTCCAGAGCTCATGAAAATCAAATAAATAAATTCAGAAATGGATTTTTAATATAAAAACAATTCCTAGAACTTATTTAATCCATAGAAAATCCATTTTTAGTCCAAATCACACCATTCCAGTTTCTAAAATTTTATAATATTGTTCTCTATCATTTAGTGTCTCTGTTTAGTCATGAAAGCAGTAAGAAAATTAATTTATCATTTAATCCTATTTCAAGCACATTAAATCTTAGGAAACTCATAACTTGAAATTTATAACTCCAAATTTAATGATTCCAGTTCCTATGATCTCATTCTAATGTGTAGATTTTTACTGTATATTTTATTTATATGTTTGATGTGAAGTTAATTTAGGCTATACTATGTATGTATTGTGTTGATGCGAGTAGACGAGCAAGCCACTGTGGAATCTGAGGTTCAACAAGTAGAAGTAGCTGAGCAGGAGCTCATTGAAGGCAAGTTGTGCCCTTGATCACTTACTTTTCCCAGCCATGTTCTTATTAATTATAATGATCTTCATAGGTTAATTTTGATGGGATCCTTTATGTTACCCCAGCTTTGGTTATCTTTATACCTTATTCACCCCTGAAATATTTTTGGGTAGTACCTGCTATTGCTTTATGTGGATTGGGTATGGAGATACAACATTCATGATTATTTTGTTATTATCTTTTATTATTACTGTTCATGTTAAGATCATTAAATTATGGGAACATGGATCGACCACCCGGGAAAACAGTGCTACCACAAGGGTTTAATGGGACGCCCTTGGCTGATTAACTAGGAAAGCTAGTGGAGGTCTTCCTTACCCGAAAGGGGCAAGGGCAGTAGGGGAGTGGTCAGTGCAGGGAGGTCCTTGGGTTGATTTTGCTGCGATGGCGGTCAGGTGAGGGATTCCTGCACTAGAGCTTCCTATAAACTGTAGCGGGATTTCTGAGGCTAGTGGAACTTTGTAAAGGCCTCGTAGTGTTACCCTGCCTCGCCTCCTCGGTAGAGGTGTATGGGATTGGCCGTCTCTTGGCAGATGGGTAACATGACTTATGGGTAAAGATGCGCAACCTCTGCAGAGTGTAAAACTGGTATACTAGCCGTGCTCACGGTCATGAGCGGCTCAGACCCTCACATGATTAATTATGGAACTTAAATTTAATTTGACATTTGCATCGCATTTGGGATTATTTTACTATTACTTTTCTTTATTATTATTAAGGTTTGGTATTTACTTACACTTAGTAATTGCTAATAAAATTTTGACCAACTTATAAAAGCAATGCTCAGCGTCAGCCTTTACTTCATTGATTAGCCTTACACTTCATGAACTCCCACCTTTGGTGAGTTCATGCCATATTATTCCCCACGACTTGTTGAGCTATGAACGTATGTGAGCTCACCTTGCTGTCTCACAACCCCCCCCCCATAGGAGAAGAACAGGTGGTTCAGGAGGAGCCACAAGGCGAGGAGTTTGATCTGATCTAGGTGGCGTTTCTCAGTTGACATTGGCGCCGACGATCCTTAGTTCGTTTTATATTTATTCTTTTACTTTGTAATAAGTCTTCCGCTATGTAATAAATACTCTGATGTTTTGTGACATTTATCTCTATACACTCTGTTATTATATATGTTGTCTTCTTTGGCGCATGTATGAGATGCACCCGGCTTTGTCCCTTAAAGCCCGGGTGTTACAGAAGTGGTATCAGAGGAAATGTTGACTGTAGGACGAAACCTAGATAGAAATGGACAACCCTTACCTACTTATCTCATTCTAATTCATTCTATACTTACCTTACTCTGATTCTTTCTATACTTATCTTGATCCTGTCTCACCTTCTACTATTCCACTCTGATCATTCTTACCTTTTCTACTCCAAGACCAGACGGATTTCACACCTTGGAATCCCTACCCCTGCGACATTTTTAAGAGATAGGAAGCCTAAGGAAAAAATCAAAACTATTTTCTATATTTAAAAATGTTGTTTGATTGTTCTAATGAAAAATGTCTGATTTGCTTCTTTGATTGATTGAAGTATTATATATGGACATCTTAGCATGTGCCAGCATAAGGTAATAAATTAGCTATGGTAGGTAAAACATTAAACTGCTTAGCTAATAAATCCCCAAAGTAACATGATTCGTAATTATTGCCTTGTCTACTACTCTGTCTTACCATATGCATCTAACTCAGATGGTCAATACCAGGAGGGGTGGTGGAGTTGATTTGCCTCCTAATCGACACACTCGAAGGATATATAGACAACCTCAGCCCCAGCCAGCAGGGATGAATCCTCCTAATCCTCCACCAGGCGGAGTTGATCCACTGATTGCAGCGCAGATGGCGGTAATGCAGCAAATGGCGGACACTATGGCTGATATGCGTGCCCAGATGCAGCAAGAACGCTAGAAGATGCGTCAGGAAAGAGAAGATATACGCCAAGAGTTGCGCCAGGAGAGAGAAGAGATGCGCCAGGAGAGACGGGCGTAACAACAGCAGCTGCAACAACAACTTCAACAACAGCAGCAACAACAACAAGTGCCATTGCCTCCACCACCACCACTAGTTCCACCTCGTGATAAGCACCGGGAGTTTATGAGTCATAAGCCACCGACCTTCGCCAGTTCGCCAGATCCCCTTGATGCAGATGATTGGTTGAAGTCAATTGAGAAGATGCTCAACATCGCCCAATGCTCAGACCGGGAGAAAGTTCTTTATTCCTCAGGTCGTCTGACAGGTCCTACTGCTGACTGGTGGGATTCTTATACTGCTGCCCATGATGCTGCTGATACTATTACTAGGGCAGAGTTCAGTACACAGTTTAGGAACTACCATATTCCAGCCGGTATGATAAAGATCAAGAAGAAGGAGTTTCTGTCATTGAAGCAAGGCAACATGTCGGTCAGCGAGTATAGAGACAAATTCATTAGCTGTCGAGATATGCTCCGGAGGAAGTTGCTGAGGATGAGAGGAAGCAGGAGCACTTTATTGAAGGACTTAATGGACCCTTGCAGTATGCACTGGTTGCACACACCTTTCCATCCTTTCAGAGGCTACTGGATAAGGCTCTTGCTATTGAACACAAGCGTGTTCAACTGGATGATTTGAAGAGGAAGGCTATCTCACAGGGACAGGGTAGCAGCAGTGTTCGTCCCCGCTACGTCTCGCCACAGGTACACCGACTCGACCAGGAGGACCACGCCCAGTTCAGTATGCTCCACAGGGGTCTCCACAGACACCTACTCGTCAGGCTACTCCCACTGGCACCCCGACGAGGCCTACAGGACAGAAGACCGGCCCTACATGCTTCAAGTGCAGTCAGATTGGGCACTATGCTAATGCTTGTCCGATGGGAAATTCTGGTACACCAGCCAAGAACAAGCAACAGACTCCTGGAAAGGGATATTCTATAGCCAGGGTGAATCAAGTCAGTGTTGATGATAATCCTGATGGTGCTAACATCGTACTCGGTATGTTTTACATTAATGCAATTCCTGCAACAATATTATTTGATTCTGGTGCTACACATTCATTCATGTCTGCTCGATATGCCAACACTAATGAGATACCCCTGCTAAATATGAGAAAACCAATGATATTAATCACACCTAAAGGGCCTATTGAGGCAAATCAAATGACACGTAGATTGACATTATCAATTATGGGAAGAGAATTTGGAGCTACTGCTATAATATTAGATGCCAGCAGTATAGATCTGATCCTTGGTATGTCATGGTTAAGGAAGGCAAAGGCCATTATAGCATGCGGTAGAGGTACTATAGAGCTCACTAGTCCTAAAGGAGAAACATTTCAAGTTAATATTGCAGTAACCACCTCATCCAAGCGTGCAATGTTCTTTATACCTAAGGAGTTTGTTGGTGACAACATCCAGGTGGTTAGAGATTTTCCGGATGTCTTTCCAGAGGAGTTACTAGGGATGCCACCAGATAGGAAAGTTAAGTTTGTGATTGATCTTTTACCTGGAACTGCCCCTATTTCTAAACGACCATACAGGATGGCTGTAGAAAAACTGAAGGAGCTTAAGAAGCAATTAACTGAGTTATAAGAAGCGGGGTACATTCGTCCGAGTTCCTCACCTTGGGGAGCACCGGTACTGTTTTGTACAGAAGAAGGATGGATCGCAATAGATGTGTGTGGACTATAGATCACTTAATGATGTTACTGTGAAGAACAAGTATCCATTACCCCGTATTGAGGATTTGTTTGATCAGATGAGAGGAGCCAGGGTATTCTCGAAGATTGATCTCTGATCGGGATACCATCAGATAAAGATTAGACCATCAGATATTCCTAAGACGGTTTTCTCAACCCGATATGGATTATACGAGTTTACTGTTATGTCATTTGGATTAACCAATGCACCAGCTTATTTCATGAATTTGATGAATAAGGTGTTTATGGAGTATTTGGACAGATTTGTCGTGGTGTTCATTGACGATATTCTTATCTATTCTAAGAGTGAAGGTGATCATGAACAACATCTAAGGTTGGTGCTACAGAAGCCGCGAGATAATCAACTCTATGCTAAGTTCAGCATGTGCGAGTTTTGGATTGACAAGGTGTCATTCCTTGGACATATTATTTCTAATGGAGGAATAGCAGTGGATCCTGCTAAAGTGAAAGAGATAATGGAGTGGAGAGTGCCCACTACAGTTACTGAGATTCGTAGTTTCTTGGGGCTTGCAGAATATTATCGGAGATTTATTGAAGGGTTCTCTAAAATTGCCAAGCCTATAACCTCACTTTTGGAGAAAGGAAGAGAATTCAAGTGGGATGAGAAATGCCAAGAGAGCTTTGATCAATTGAAGGAGAGATTGATGTCACCACCAGTATTGGTTATGCCAGATCTATAGAAGGGATTTGACATTTATTGTGATGCATGTGGTCAAGGATTAGGATGTGTGCTCATGCAAGAAGGACATGTCATCGCCTATGCGTCTCGTCAGCTGCGGAAACATGAATTGAACTACCCCACTCATGACTTAGAGCTGGCAGCCGTTGTGCATGCACTTAAGATTTGGAGACATTACATCATGGGAACTAAGTGCCAAGTATACACGGATCATAAGAGTTTGAAGTACATATTCACTCAGAAGGATCTCAACCTTAGGCAACGCCGTTGGTTGGAGCTTATTAAGGATTATGACTTGGAGATTCATTACCACCCAGGCAAGGCAAATTTGGTTGCAGATGCCTTGAGTCGGAAGGAGCATGTTCACTCCGCTTTCGTTGTTCAGCTACCTGATGAATTAGCAAAAGATTTTGAGAGGCTCAACCTGGGAATTGTCAAACATACGGAAGGAATTACCATTGAATTGGAACCTACCTTGAGCAAGAAATTCCTAAAGGTCAGATTGGTGATGCTAAGATTCAGGAGATCAAGGATCTGATAACAGAGGGTAGAGGCCCAGAATTCACAGAAGATAAGCAAGGCACTATATGGTTCAAGAATCGGATCTGTGTTCCCGATATCGATAGTCTTCGGGAAACCATATTGAAGGAGACACATGATTCAGTTTATTCTATTCATTCTGGGAGTACTAAGATGTATCAGGATTTGAAGCAAAAAATTGGTGGTATGGATTGAAGAGAGATGTGGCTGCACATGTGGCTATGTGCAACGTGTGCCAAAGAGTTAAGGCTGAACACCAGAGGCCAGCCGGACTACTGCATCCACTGAAGATACCCGAGTGGAAATAGGAAGAAATTGGCATGGACTTCATTGTTGGATTACCCCGCACGTCTACTGGATATGATTCTATATGGGTGATTGTGGACAGGCTAACCAAAGTAGCCCACTTTATTCCAGTGAAGACCACATATTCAGGAGCTAAGTTGGCAGAGTTGTACATGGCACGGATTGTCTGCCTGCATGGTGTGCCAAAGAAAATCGTGTCTGATCGAGGATCACAGTTTACCTCTCGGTAATGGAGGAAGTTACACGAGTCCTTGGATACAATTCTAAATTTTAGTTCGGCTCACCATCCCCAGACTAATGGGCAGACTGAGAGGACTAACCAAGTGCTGGAAGATATGTTAAGAGCTTGTGCTCTTAAACATGGTGGAAGTTGGGATAAGAGTTTGCCGTATGCAGAGTTCTCCTATAATAATAGCTATTAGGCCAGTTTGAAGATGTCACTGTTTGAGGCTTTATATGGCAGAAAGTGCAGGACTCCACTGTATTGGGATCAAACTGGTGAAAGGCAGTTGTTTGGGCCTGAAATTATACAAGAAGCAGAGGAACAAGTTCAGCAAATAAGAGAGAATTTGAGAACTGCACAGTCAAGGCAGAAGAGCTATGCTGACACCCGGAGGAGACTGCTTGAGTTTAAGGAGGGAGATTATGTCTACTTGAAGGTGTCACCACTCGGGGTATGAGAAGATTTAAAGTCAAAGGAAAGTTGTCCCCTCGCTTTATTGGACCCTTCTTAATCTTAAAGCGAGTGGGAGAGGTTGCGTACCAATTGGAGTTACCGGATCATCTTGAAGATGTTCGTGATGTATTTCATGTATCTCAGCTGAAGAAATGCCTCAGGGTGCCTGAGGAGCAGTTACCAATGGAGGACCTTAGTGTTCAAGATGATCTGACTTATGCTGAGTACCCCATCAAGATTCTGGATACACTGACTCGTGTCACGAGGAATAAGGTTATAAAGATGTGCAAAGTTCAATGGAGTCACCACGGTGAAGATGAAGCAACCTGGGAAAGAGAAGAAGAGCTTCGCATAGATTTTCCCCACCTGTTCCCTAGATCTTCCTAAATCTCGAGGACGAGATTATTTTTAAGGGAGGTAGGATTTGTAATACTCAAATTTGTATACATAGAATACAGAGTGAATTCCTCAATTTCATGTGCCATAATTGCATCCTAAGAAAAGAGCACACACACAATTTAGAGATTAATTCAAACGAATGAGAAAAAATGCATCATGCTGGTTTTCATTTTTTTTGTGCATCTTGTGACCACATAATAACCATATGAAAAGAAAATATTAAAGTCTCAAGTGGAAATTTAGAATATACAAGAGGTTTTAGAATTTAGAAAGAGAGAGTAAATAATATAAAGAAAATTTACATATTTCCAAAAAGGTAGTACTTTAGTTGACCCATATAATTTGAAGACAAAACTATTACAGGATTTGGAATCTGAATTTGAAATGGACTTGAATTTGAAAAAAAAAGAGAGAGGGAAGCAGAAAATAAAAAGAATAAAACAAAAGCTAACCTAAATGGGCCTCTTGTCTCATTTTGGCCCACTGGTGGAGAACCCCACCGCGCGGCCCGTTTCTTTTTTTCGCTCTCCCTCCGCTGACGCGCTCACGTCTCCCTTCTGCTCTCTGGAACACGGGCCCGTCTCGTCAGTCTCCCTCCAACAGATCGCCCCCGTCTTCTCCACGCTCACCTATAACGCATGGGGTCTGTGTGTCAGACCCACCTTCACCAGAATCGCGCGCATGGCGGGCGTCGTGACCGTGCCACGCGCGTGAATCTCGCTCGGGTATTCCACGGTCCACCTCCTGACTCATCCGTGCGGAAGATAAATACCTTCTCCTTCTCGGCCGCTGCACATCCCTCCATCTCACTGCTATTCCCGTGAACTGAGAGAGAGAGTGAGAAGGTTGGGGGGTCGCCGCTGGAGATCCTTACCGGCGCTTCATAGGAATTGCTAGATCTCGGGCCTTGGCGAGTCTTTTGGGTTGCTGTCCGACGACCAGGAACCGTTCCGGGTGGATTGTTCGCACAATCGCAGCTTCCTTGTGGCGGAACTGCCCGAATTATTCCAACTTAAGTGCCTAAATCCGGCCTTAGAGGCTAGACCACACTTAAATGGGAATAACCCGTCAATCCCTCGGATCTAGTTCGACACGGCCACTGACAGGATCAAGTACCATAGTCTCACTCGATGGTGAGTCACAGAGCAAATACAATAAAGCATAAAACCATGCATGGAAGAGTATTAAATTATTACATCACCATTGTCACCATCGGAGTTTTCGCAAAAGTAACCATCATTGTTTTGAAGTGCAGCGGGAATAAACTAACGATAAATAAATGGAGAGATGGGGAAGCCTGTCCCATCACTCCTCATGCTCCTCCTCAGCCGAGGCAGGGTCCCACTCGACGGTCCAACCCGGTGGCAGGGTGGATGGCCAAGTCACTCCAGCAACCATATCCTCCAGAGAACCTGTAAAATTATGCCACAAGCAAGGCTGAGTATACTAATACTCAGCTAGACTTACCCGGTGTGAGGAGTCTATACTCCTCTACCTCTAGACATGCAGCTGTTTGGCTGTGGGGTTTGGTTGCCAAAAGCACTAGCTGAGTTTCTAAATCAGGATTTTAACTTTGTCAAAATTAAGTGTGACTCTCTTAAGGCTAAAAGTGTACTATCTATTCATACATAGTAGCAAGCATTTTTAACAATCAACATCTTGTATCATCTCATCACAGTTCCACTTGTTACTCAATGCAGTACAATGGATCAAGCAGTCTCATTAGCTGCGAGAAGCAGACGATTCGAATCGAGTTTTTATCCTTGCAAGGTAAACCTAAACATACGACATGCAGGGGCACTCCGTCCCCACACATATCAACCGTCCCCATCGATTCCCTGGCAACAGATCAGGGCTCACCGCCTTGGCGTACAATGCCTCACTGACCCCGACTGGCCGTCGTGCAGTGACCGCACTTGTACCCACCATAACCGGAATGGGAGACTACGTCTCAGGTCGCGTGAGGAGGTATGTCTGCGGGCAGGTTCACTCAGGTACTAGGCTTACCGATTTACCATATTTCTCGGCATATGTTTAGTACGTTCAAACGCTTGACACAGGTATCCGCACGTTAATCCTTATTTCCATTTTACCTCGTAGACCACGTATCCCCATGGATCCGTGTCCACATACCAACACCAATGTGATATGAAAGGTGGTTACAATCAATGTCCTGACCTCGCGCGAGTGCTAGAAAAATCACTCGACTTCTACCGAGATCCTACTTAATAAAGCAGCTACTCGTCTTAGCATACTAGTATTCATCTCAATGGGGTTCCTGAGATCATGCAACTAGGGTTTCAAACAACTCCTACACTTAAGTGCACAAACAATCCTACAATCATTAAGTGTAGTAAAATAGCATAAATAACAGGTTATGCATAAAACCGGGGCTTGCCTTCCAAAGCAGTGGCAGGCAGGTCCTTTGGTGCAGGCTCTGGTGCTGGGTCTGGGGCAACCTCCTGGGCAGCTCCTTGCTCCGGCACGAGGATGTACTCTCCGTCAGCAAGATTACAGTCTATCGAATGCAATGAACATGTATGTTACAATTATGCAAGATTTAAGAACATTAAGCTACAGAAATTAAGTCAAGAATTAACTTAGGGTTCACTGGCTATGCGGGTCTTTTAGTGGTATATATAGACTTATTACCTTTTAGGTTTAGGTTTTCCTTTAGGATAACATGTTGGATTTGTATTGCCTTTATGTATTTCAGTGGACAATTTATAAAGGTCTTAGGAGGACATTAAATTCCATCATCCATTTTCCTTTCCTTAATTTCCATCTAGGGTTTCTAGTAGGGGTTTGAACTATGACAGTAGTTTAAAAATTTCCAAAAATTTTGTAAAAATTATAGTGGCTTGCCCTTGGTTAATAGGGCCTGTCTTAGGAATATGGGGTTTAAAATAAAAAGGCTAGGCTGTACACAAAAATAACAAAAGGTGGGGCTATTAGGCCACTTTGCACTACAAGTCCTTTATTAAAAAGGATTATGACCTAATGGTTATTTTTGCTGGCCTCTAACAGTGAGAATAAGCTCTTGTACCAAAAATGACAGAGAGCCACATGATGGTTAATTAATGGTGGATTTCTAAACTTTGGTGCAAAAAGGGTGATTAGAACTAACTTGACATTTGAAAAATATCAAACAACAGATTTCAGATTTTTCTTAAGTTCTTATTATCAACACATTAGTTATCCTAAGGTTTGGGGAGGTTTCACCTTAGGGTTATTTTTGTAGGGTTTTTCTAAGTTATCCTTATTTTCTTCATTTAAAAGGTATCTTTCTTATCTTTTATTACAACAGGGTATGATACATTTTTCCAGTGAACTACATTGACTAAATATCTCAACAAAAATAGGGGTGCTCTCTGGTTCATTATTTATATCACTTTTTCTATTTTCCTTAAACTTAAGCATATTATAGAATAAGGGGTTAAAACTAACTTAATGCAATGGACAGAGAGGTTTAACATTTTTAACTAGGTCAGTAGGTAGACAATAACTTCTCTAAATTTTTCTAATCTTAGTTAAATAGTACAACCATTTTTCTTGCTATTATTAAGCTTTTGGCCAAAACTGAAAATAAATCAGAACCTTATATTTTTCTCTAGTACTTATGGGGTTTTATATTTTTCTTAGACAGGTTATATTATTTAGAGTATGGCAAAATTAGTTTGACCAAATTTGGATAAACCAAACAGAAGTTATGGGTTTTTAAAGTTTCTGTTTGAATTTAAATCAGGTTTTAATTAAGTTTTTCTGGAAAAGCAGTTTGCGCCGAGGCCCCTGAGTTTAAACCGAAACAAACCTCGCAGATCTACCCTCGGGCCACTATTCATTTGAGTCTCTGGCTTTCCACTTAACCCCCTGGGTTCCTCTCCCTCTCACCCGCAGTCCCTCCCCCAACCAAAACAGTAGCCGCGGGAAAGAAAGGACGGCGCGGCTTACCGGCGGCGAGGGAGGCCCGGCGAGGTGGTCAGTGACGTTCGGGAGGTTGCGGCGGTCACGTCGATGTGCGGGTCGTCGCTGGAGGTGGTCGGAGTCACACTGGCCACGAGCGCAGGCGGCGGGGGTCGACGGCGACGCCTGCTCCGGCCAAACCACGGCGGCAGAGTTCAATCAATGGGCACGAGGAGCTTCACGGGATGACACAGAGGCCATACGCGCAATGAATCGGAAAATGGTGAAGGGGGTTTACCCGGTCCACGTGCGCCGGCGGGTTCTTGAACTCCGGTGAGCGCGATTCGGCTACTCCGGTGATGCAGGCCCTCGGTTCAAGCTTGAGCAAGGCTCACGGCTTCACCAGGAAGCTAACTGGGGGCTTGGATCGAACGGAGGGGGACTAGAGAGGGGTTGGCCACGGTGGCGGCTTTCGGTCGGCACTGGCGGGTCGCGGGGAGGTCGCCGGAGGCGATGGCTGGCTCGGGCAAGTCCGGCGAGGTACGGATGAGGTAATGGGGAAGGCAACCGAGCGCTGGGGCGGGTTTTATAGGCGCGGCTCGGGCGTGGTCACGGGCGGCCGCGGGCGCGCGGGGGTTCTGAAAGGGAAATGTGCCCTTGGGCCATTTCTAAGTATTTTGGTGATTGAGTGCCAACACATGTGTTTAATTGTGAATTTATATTCATGGATGAACAAGGTGCAAATCATGAGATAAAGGTATGTTTCTAAACCTTAGTACATTGGTTTTGAATACTAATATACTTGTCTAAGTGTTAGAAACAGAAAGAAGAAAGAGAGAAAAGAGGAGACAAAGACTTGGTTGTGTGCGCCAAGACTCAGTTTGGTCTGGAGCACCGGACTGTCCGGTGTGCACCGGACAGTGTCCGGTGCGCCAGACTGACTCGGCGCAAACTAGCTGCTCTCGGGAATTCGCCGACGGCGTACGGCTAAAATTCACCGGACTGTCCGGTGTGCACCGGACTGTCCGGTGAGCCAACGGTCGGCCGGGGCCAACGGTCGGCCGCGCAATCTGCGCGGGACACGTGGCAGAGCCAACGGTCGGAAGACGGCACCGGACTGTCCGGTGTGCACCGGACATGTCCGGTGCGCCAACGGCTCGCAGATCTCCAACGGTCTGCAACGGTCGGCCGCGTCAGTTAAGGAAACAAATCGGGCACCGGACAGTGTCCGGTGTGCACCGGACTGTCCGGTGCCCCCGTCGACAGAAGGCAAGGATGGCCTTCTAAAATTGCTCTCAACGGCTCCTAGCTGCCTTGGGGCTATAAAAGGAGCCCCTAGGCGCATGGAGGAGATACACAAGCAACCTTTGAGCACTCTTGATCATCCACACTAAGTCTCTGCGCATTCGTTTGTGTTTCTAAGTGATTCGAGCTCTGTTCTAAGTGAGAACTCTGAGATAGTCTTGTGAGCTCGATTCTTGGCCGTGTGTGTGCGCTTTTGCTGTGGATTTGTGTGTGTTGCTTCCCTCCCTTACTCTGTGCTTTCTTTGTGATCATATACTTGTAAGGGCAAGAGACTCCAATTTGTGGAGATTCCTTGCGAAAGGGATAAGAAGAGAAAAGCATAACACTGTGGTATTCAAGTTGATCATTGGATCGCTTGAGAGGAGTTGAGTGCAACTCTCGTCCATTGGGACGCCACAACGTGGAGTAGGCAAGTTTTGTACTTGGCCGAACCACGGGATAAATCACTGTGTCTCCTCTGTGTTGAATTCTTTGTGATTATCGTATTGTGCAAGACCTTCTCTATAGCCACTTGGCAATTATCGTGCTAACACTTAACAAGTTTTTGTGGCTATAAGTTTAAGTTTTACAGGATCACCTATTCACCCCCCCCCCCCTCTAGGTGCTCTCAATTGGTATCAGAGCCGTTCTCTTCACAAAGGGACTAACCGCCCGAAGAGATGGATCCTAAGGGGAAGGGTATTGTGATCAATGACAAAGAGAAGGAATCCTTCGTCAACGAGCCGAAGGACGACAAGCCTACCGATTCCGGCTCGGGCCATAGACGAAAGGAAGGGAAGAAGAAGAAGACGAGGCGTATCAAGGAGATCATCTACTACGACGATAGTGATGAATCCACTTCTTCCCAAAAGGACGACGACAACGACTACAGGAAGACGGTCAATTCGAACTTTTCATTTGATTATTCCCGTATTCAACATAGTTCGAATTCGCATTTGCTTTCCATTCCTCTTGGCAAACCTCCACACTTCGATGGAGAGGACTACGGATTTTGGAGTCACAAAATGCGTAGTCACTTATTCTCTCTCCATCCAAGCATATGGGAGATTGTGGAGAATGGAATGAAATTCGATAGCTCGGATAGCCCTATGCTTATAAATGAACAAATTCATAGAAATGCACAGGCTACTACTGTTCTCTTAGCATCTTTGTGCAGGGAAGAGTACAATAAGGTGAGCGGCTTGGACAATGCCAAGCAGATATGGGACACCCTCAAGATCTCTCACGAGGGGAACGACATCACCATGCTCACCAAGATGGAGTTGGTGGAGGGCGAGCTTGGACGGTTCGCAATGATAAGGGGTGAGGAGCCGACGCAAACATACAACCGGCTCAAGACCCTTATCAACAAGATAAGGAGCTACGGAAGCACACGATGGACGGACCACGACGTCGTCCGCCTAATGCTAAGGTCATTTACCGTTCTTGATCCTCATCTCGTGAACAATATTCGTGAGAATCCCAGGTACACGATGATGACGCCCGAGGAAGTACTTGGAAAATTCGTAAGCGGGCGGATGATGATCAAGGAGGCAAGATACGTCGACGAAGCATTGAACGGTCCGATCAACGAGCCGCAACCCCTTGCTCTCAAGGCAACTCGAAGCAAGGAGGCGCTACCTAGCAAGGTGGCACAGGTTGAAGCGGCCGGACTCAATGATGAAGAGATGGCTCTCATCATCAAGAGATTCAAGACGGCGCTAAATGGTCGCAAGGGGCAGCCAAGCAAGACCAAGACAAAGGGGAAGCGTTCATGCTTCAAATGCGGTAAGCTTGGTCATTTTATCGCTAACTGTCCCGATAATGAAAGTGACCAGGAAAAGGAGAACAAAAGAGAGAAGAAGAAGCAATACAAGAAGGCAAAGGGCGAGGCGCATCTAGGAAAGGAGTGGGACTCGGATTGCTCCTCCTCCGACTCCGACAATGAAGGACTCGCTGCTACTGCCTTCAACAAGTCTTCCCTCTTCCCCAACGAGCGTCTCACATGCCTTATGGCAAGGGAGAAGAAGGTGAGTACTCAAGACTCCACTTATGCTTCTTCTAGTGATAATGAATCTAGTGATGATGATGACATAGATTATTCATGCTTGTTCAAGGGCTTAGATAGATCTAAGATAGATAAAATCAATGAATTGATTGATGCATTGAATGAAAAGGATAGGCTTTTAGAAAAACAGGAGGATTTATTGTATGATGAACATGATAAATTTGTAGAGGCACAAAAATCATATGCTTTAGAAGTAAAAAGAAATGAGGTGCTTTCTAGTGAATTATCCTCTTGTCATGAAACCATTGCTTCTTTACGAAATGTTAATAATAATTTAAGTGCTGAACTAGAAGTAGCTAGTAAATCAAATTCCTGTGTTGAAAATGTTACAATTTGCACTAGGTGTAAGGATTTTGATGTTAATGCCTGTAGTGAACAATTAGTTTCAATTTCTAAACTAAGTGATGAATTAGCTAGTCTTAATGCACAACTTAAGACTAGCAAAAGTGAATTTGACAAGTTAAAATTTGCAAGGGATGCCTATACAATTGGAAGACATCCCTCAATTAAGGATGGGCTTGGCTTCAAGAGGGAAGCCAAGAACTTAACAAGCCATAAGGCTCCCATCTTCGTCAAGGAGAAGGGGAAGGCCCCTATGGCTAGTAGTGCGAAAAAGAACCATGCCTTTATGTATAATGATAGAAGAAATGCTAGAAAGACTTATAATGATTCACATGTTTATGATTCTCATGCCATGTTTGCTTCTAGTTCTTCTTATAAGCATGATAGGGATATGTGTAGGAGAAATGTTGTACATATGCCTAGGAGAAATATTGCTCATGTGCCTAGAAAGAATGTTATTCATGCTCCTAGGAAAGTAGTGAATGAACCTTCTATAATTTATTATGCTTTAAACACTTCCTTTGCTATTTGTAGAAAGGATAGGAAAATAGTTGCTAGGAAATTAGGGGCAAAATGCAAGGGAGACAGGACTTGCATTTGGGTCCCTAAGGACATTTGTGCTAACCTTGCAGGACCCAACATGAGTTGGGTACCTAAGACCCAAGCCTAAATTTGCCTTGCAGGTTTATGCATCCGGGGGTTCAAGCTGGATTATCGACAGCGGATGCACAAACCATATGACGGGGGAGAAGAAGATGTTCACCTCCTACGTTAAGAATAAGGATTCCCAAGATTCAATTATATTCGGTGATGGGAATCAAGGCAAGGTAAAAGGGTTAGGTAAAATTGCAATTTCGAATGAGCATTCTATCTCAAATGTATTCTTAGTGGAGATTCTTGGATATAATCTGCTATCTGTTAGTCAATTATGTCAAATGGGATATAATTGTTTATTTACAAATGTAGATGTGTCTGTCTTTAGAAGATGTGATGGTTCACTAGCTTTTAAGGGTGTACTAGACGGCAAACTTTATTTAGTTGATTTTGCAAAAGAAGAGGCCGGTCTAGATGCATGCTTAATGGCTAAGACTTGCATGGGCTGGCTGTGGCATCGCCGCTTAGCACATGTGGGGATGAAGAACCTCTACAAGCTTCTAAAGGGAGAACACGTGATAGGTCTAACAAATGTGCATTTCGAAAAAGATAGACCTTGTGCAGCTTGTCAGGCAGGTAAACAGGTGGGAGGAGCGCATCACAGCAAGAATGTGATGACCACGTCAAGACCTCTGGAGCTGCTGCATATGGACCTCTTCGGACCCGTCGCCTATTTAAGCATAGGAGGGAGTAAGTATGGTTTAGTTATTGTTGATGACTTTTCCCGCTTCACTTGGGTGTTCTTTTTGCAGGATAAGTCTGAAACCCAAGGGACCCTCAAGCGCTTCCTCAGGAGAGCTCAAAATGAGTTTGAGCTCAAGGTGAAGAAGATTAGGAGCGACAACGGGTCCGAGTTCAAGAATCTTCAAGTGGAGGAGTTTCTTGAGGAGGAAGGGATCAAGCACGAGTTCTCCGCTCCCTACACACCACAGCAAAATGGTGTGGTAGAGAGGAAGAACAGGACGCTAATCGATATGGCGAGGACGATGCTTGGAGAGTTCAAGACCCCCGAGTGCTTTTGGTCGGAAGCCGTGAACACGGCTTGCCACGCCATTAACAGGGTCTACCTTCACCGCCTCCTCAAGAAGACGTCATATGAGCTACTAACCGGTAACAAACCCAATGTATCTTACTTTCGTGTTTTTGGGAGCAAGTGCTACATTCTAGTGAAGAAGGGTAGAAATTCTAAGTTTGCTCCCAAAGCTGTAGAAGGGTTTTTATTAGGTTATGATTCAAATACAAAGGCGTATAGGGTCTTCAACAAATCATCGGGTTTGGTTGAAGTCTCTAGCGACGTTGTATTTGATGAGACTAATGGCTCTCCAAGAGAGCAAGTTGTTGATTGTGATGATGTAGATGAAGAAGATGTTCCGACGGCCGCAATACGAACCATGGCTATTGGAGACGTTCGGCCACAGGAACAAGATGAACGAGATCAACCTTCTTCCTCAACAACGGTGCATCCCCCAACTCAAGACGATGAACAGGTTCATCAAAAGGAGGCGTGTGATCAAGGGGGAGCACAAGATGATCACGTGATGGAAGAAGAAGCACAACCGGCACCTCCAACCCAAGTTCGAGCGATGATTCAAAGGGATCATCCCGTCGACCAAATTTTGGGTGACATTAGCAAGGGAGTAACTACTCGATCTCGATTAGTTAATTTTTGTGAGCATTACTCTTTTGTCTCCTCTATTGAGCCTTTCAGGGTAGAGGAGGCCTTGCTAGATCCGGATTGGGTGTTGGCCATGCAGGAGGAACTCAACAATTTCAAGCGCAATGAAGTTTGGACGCTGGTGCCTCGTCCCAAGCAAAATGTTGTGGGAACCAAGTGGGTGTTCCGCAACAAACAGGACGAGCACGGAGTGGTGACAAGGAACAAGGCTCGACTTGTGGCAAAAGGTTATGCCCAAGTCGCAGGTTTGGACTTTGAGGAGACTTTTGCTCCTGTGGCTAGGCTAGAGTCCATTCGTATCTTGCTAGCATATGCCGCTCACCATTCTTTCAGGTTGTACCAAATGGATGTGAAGAGCGCTTTCCTCAACGGGCCGATAAAGGAGGAAGTGTACGTGGAGCAACCCCCTGGCTTCGAGGATGAACGGTACCCCGACCACGTGTGTAAGCTCTCTAAGGCGCTCTATGGACTTAAACAAGCCCCAAGAGCAAGGTATGAATGCCTTAGAGATTTCTTAATTACTAATGCTTTCAAGGTTGGGAAAGCCGACCCAACTCTTTTCACTAAGACTTGTGATGGTGATTTGTTTGTGTGCCAAATTTATGTCGATGACATAATATTTGGTTCTACTAACCAAAAGTCTTGTGAAGAGTTTAGCAGGGTAATGATGCAGAAATTCGAGATGTCGATGATGGGCGAGTTGAACTACTTCCTTGGGTTCCAAGTGAAGCAACTCAAGGACGGCACCTTCATCTCCTAAACGAAGTACACGCAAGATCTGCTAAAGCGGTTTGGGATGAAGGACGCCAAACCCGCAAAGACACCGATGGGAACCGACGGACACACAGACCTCAACAAAGGAGGTAAGTCCGTTGATCAAAAAGCATACCGGTCAATGATAGGATCTTTACTTTATTTATGTGCTAGTAGACCGGATATTATGCTTAGCGTATGCATGTGTGCTAGATTTCAATCCGATCCTAAGGAGTGTCACTTGGTGGCGGTAAAGCGAATTCTTAGATATTTAGTCGCTACGCCTTGCTTCGGGATCTGGTATCCAAAGGGGTCTAACTTTGACTTGATTGGGTACTCAGATTCCGACTATGCTGGATGTAAGGTCGATAGGAAGAGTACATCGGGGACGTGCATGCAAGGAAGAGTACATCGGGGACGTGCCAATTCTTAGGAAGGTCCCTGGTGTCTTGGAACTCTAAGAAACAAACCTCCGTTGCCCAATCCACCGCTGAGGCCGAGTACGTTGCCGCAGGTCAGTGTTGCGCGCAACTACTTTGGATGAGGCAAACCCTCAGGGACTTTGGCTACAATCTGAGCAAAGTCCCACTCCTATGTGATAATGAGAGTGCTATCCGAATAGCGGAAAATCCTGTTGAGCACAGCCGCACAAAGCACATTGACATCCGGCATCACTTTTTGAGAGACCACCAGCAAAAGGGAGATATCGAAGTGTTTTATGTTAGCACCGAGAACCAGCTAGCCGATATCTTTACCAAGCCTTTAGATGAGAAGACCTTTTGCAGGCTGCGTAGTGAGCTAAATGTCTTAGATTCGCGGAACTTGGATTGAATTGTAGCATACATGTATTTATGCCTTTGATCATGTTCTTTCTGTGTTGTGGTGCTCAAGTTGTACAAACACTCCCTGGACCTCACAAGTCCGCTGCAAAGTGATGCACATGTTTAGGGGGAGATGTGCTACAACTTGACCCTTTGAGACTAACCATATGTTTGAGTTTGCTTGTTCTAGTCACAAAGGAGAATTGAAAGGGAAAAGGTGGACTTGGACCATGAAAGACTTCCACTGCACTCCGATGAGGGGTAACTTATTCCAAGTTCATCTCATGAACTCTTATTGCCATTTGCTCTTAATTAAAGATTTTGGTGAGGCAATGGGGTTAAAGGGCCAAGATTGATCCCGTTTTGGTGCTTGATGCCAAAGGGGGAGAAAATAAAGGCCAAAGCAATAAATGGACCAGCTACCACTTGAGAATTTTGAAAATAGTAGAATAGAGTTTTTGGTTGTTTGTCAAAATTCTTATGTTGTCTCTCTTGTCAAAAGTTGGCTTCTTGTGGGGAGAAGTACTGATTATGGGAAAAAGGGGGAGTTTTTGAAATCTTTGATCAATCTCCTTTGGAATGACTCTCTTTATGCTTCAACATGTGTGTTTACCTTAGAGATAGAGATTTGAGTTTGATTTGCAAAAACAAACCAAGTGGTGGCAAAGGATGATCCATATATGCCAAAATTGATTCAAAATAAATTTAAGTTTTATTTGAAGTGAGTTTGCACTTGTTCTAGTTGCTTTATGTTGTGTTGGCATAAATCACCAAAAAGGGGGAGATTGAAAGGGAAATGTGCCCTTGGGCCATTTCTAAGTATTTTGGTGATTGAGTGCCAACACATGTGTTTAATTGTGAATTTATATTCATGGATGAACAAGGTGCAAATCATGAGATAAAGGTATGTTTCTAAACCTTAGTACATTGGTTTTGAATACTAATATACTTGTCTAAGTGTTAGAAACAGAAAGAAGAAAGAGAGAAAAGAGGAGACAAAGACTTGGTTGTGTGCGCCAAGACTCAGTTTGGTCTGGAGCACCGGACTGTCCGGTGTGCACCGGACAGTGTCCGGTGCGCCAGACTGACTCGGCGCAAACTAGCTGCTCTCGGGAATTCGCCGACGGCGTACGGCTAAAATTCACCGGACTGTCCGGTGTGCACCGGACTGTCCGGTGAGCCAACGGTCGGCCGGGGCCAACGGTCGGCCGCGCAATCTGCGCGGGACACGTGGCAGAGCCAACGGTCGGAAGACGGCACCGGACTGTCCGGTGTGCACCGGACATGTCCGGTGCGCCAACGGCTCGCAGATCTCCAACGGTCTGCAACGGTCGGCCGCGTCAGTTAAGGAAACAAATCGGGCACCGGACAGTGTCCGGTGTGCACCGGACTGTCCGGTGCCCCCATCGACAGAAGGCAAGGATGGCCTTCTAAAATTGCTCTCAACGGCTCCTAGCTGCCTTGGGGCTATAAAAGGAGCCCCTAGGCGCATGGAGGAGATACACAAGCAACCTTTGAGCACTCTTGATCATCCACACTAAGTCTCTGCGCATTCGTTTGTGTTTCTAAGTGATTCGAGCTCTGTTCTAAGTGAGAACTCTGAGATAGTCTTGTGAGCTCGATTCTTGGCCGTGTGTGTGCGCTTTTGCTGTGGATTTGTGTGTGTTGCTTCCCTCCCTTACTCTGTGCTTTCTTTGTGATCATATACTTGTAAGGGCAAGAGACTCCAATTTGTGGAGATTCCTTGCGAAAGGGATAAGAAGAGAAAAGCATAACACTGTGGTATTCAAGTTGATCATTGGATCACTTGAGAGGAGTTGAGTGCAACTCTCGTCCATTGGGACGCCACAACGTGGAGTAGGCAAGTTTTGTACTTGGCCAAACCACGGGATAAATCACTGTGTCTCCTCTGTGTTGAATTCTTTGTGATTATCGTATTGTGCAAGACCTTCTCTATAGCCACTTGGCAATTATCGTGCTAACACTTAACAAGTTTTTGTGGCTATAAGTTTAAGTTTTACAGGATCACCTATTCACCCCCCCCCCTCTAGGTGCTCTCAGGTTCGCGCACGGGCGTGCTCTGAGCGTGCCCCCGGGTGCCAGCTCGCGTCGAACACGTGGAGGGTTGCGTCTGCCAAGGTTCAACGGCCGATTTGAGCGCCATGGCGTGCATATCTTGGCAAAGTCACTGTGTACGGTCACTTCTCTGCTCCAAATCCTACCCTTTTGCTGTGAGTTCCAAGTCAAGATATGGTCAGGGCAGGGAGATAGAGAGGGGAGAAGTTTGCTGTGTCAGCTGGGTCCAACCCGAGACAAAAGGGGTGTCAAGTCGTGTCTAGCGCCCTAGGGTAGGTGTCATCTCTTGCCAGGGTGTTCTAGGGTTAATTTGGCGCCATTTTGTTAATTGGGTCGACTGGTTTTGAAAAGGGAATCAAGGTGAACATGAGGGATCTTTGCTCAAGGGTTGGTTTTGACTTAGACAAAATCTGCATTTTTCCCTTGTGTTCAACCTTTGGTGATCTTTTTAGGACTCTTCTGAAAACTTTTTGGGGGTACCTCCTTACTATTAATTGTAGGTTATTAAGTGTATTACAACTTCTATATTTGGCCCAAACCATGATCATGATGTTTACATGATCTTTTGATCATGGCTTCAATTAGGGTTATAATTGCCTAGGGGGTTTTGTTCTAGGGTTTTGGGATATCCCTACTTAGATGTGCATTACAAGCTAGGGCATGATATCCAAGATAGTTTGCACTTGATTAGGACCTTGAATTCCAAGATTGAGATACTTTGCCCACAATTCTCTATGTAACTATGGGTTAAAAGGGGGTAACCCTGGGGTGGACACCCTGAGTAACACCTAGGGTGTTACATTCCTCGTCGTTGAATTGCTCGCCGGCGCATCAATTCTACCATCGGGCCGCACTACATCGTGGGCGGGCCTCTTCACCACTCGACCGCCGGTGAGTAGTACCTCATCATCTCCGCCATCTCTTTCTCTGTGTGTAGCACCGCTCGGGGTGGCTTTCGGGGTACTGGGCCGTCAACGGGTGCTCGCTGGTGAGCACGACGTGGAGCTCTGCTCCTGGCCGTTCGGATGACCGTGGGGAGAAGACGGTGTTCGGGCCATTAGATCCATAGCGGACGGCTCAGATTAGAAGATCGCATACCGTTTCATCATAGCCGATGGGCGCCGTCGATCTGTCGATGACCGGCTTAGATTTGATTTAGGGTATTTAGATTGGGAGCGTTGGATCCAGATCGGACGGTGTCTAGCGCATACCGGTTTGGACCGGGGCCGATCTAATCCACACCGTTGGTGTGCGATCCTGCGGCCCAAAGTTCACCGTACCCTTTCGCGATGCCACACTTACATAAGAGCCCCTGTTCTTTTTGTAAATGAACCCGTCGTCCACTTAGCTAGGTTCTGAGTCTTAAGAATTCTTCTGAAATAACCCCTGGACTTTTCAGATATTGACGCCCAGTCCAGAGCTCATGAAAATCAAATAAATAAATTCAGAAATGGATTTTTAATATAAAAACAATTCCTAGAACTTATTTAATCCATAGAAAATCCATTTTTAGTCCAAATCACATCATTCCAGTTTCTAAAATTTTGTAATATTGTTCTCTATCATTTAGTGTCTCTGTTTAGTCATGAAAGTAGTAAGAAAATTAATTTATCATTTAATCCTATTTCAAGCACATTAAATCTTAGAAAACTCATAACTTGAAATTTATAACTCCAAATTTAATGATTCCAGTTCCTATGATCTCATTCTAATGTGTAGATTTTTACTGTATATTTTATTTATATGTTTGATGTGATGTTAATTTATGCTATACTATGTATGTATTGTGTTGATGCGAGTAGACGAGCAAGCCACTGTGGAATCTGAGGTTCAACAAGTAGAAGTAGCTGAGCAGGAGCTCATTGAAGGCAAGTTGTGCCCTTGATCACTTACTTTTCCCAGCCATGTTCTTATTAATTATAATGATCTGCATAGGTTAATTTTGATGGGATCCTTTATGTTACCCCAGCTTTGGTTATCTTTATACCTTGTTCACCCCTGAAATATTTTTGGGTAGTACCTGCTATTGCTTTATGTGGATTGGGTATGGAGATACAACATTCATGATTATTCTGTTATTATCTTTTATTATTATTGTTCATGTTAAGATCATTAAATTAATGGGAACATGGAGCGACCACCCGGGAAAACAGTGCTACCACAAGGGTTTAATGGGACGCCCTTGGCTGATTAACTAGGAAAGCTAGTGGAGGTCTTCCTTACCCGAAAGAGGCAAGGGCAGTAGGGGAGTGGTCAGTGTAGGGAGGTCCTTGGGTTAATTTTGCTGCGATGGCGGTCAGGCAAGGGATTCCTGCACTGGAGCTTCCTATAAACTGTAGCGGGATTTCTGAAGCTAGTGGAACTTTGTAAAGGCCTCGTAGTGTTACCCTGTCTCGCCTCCTCGGTAGAGGTGTATGGGATTAGCCGTCTCTTGGCAGATGGGTAACATGACTTGTGGGTAAAGATGCGCAACCTCTGCAGAGTGTAAAACTGGTATACTAGCCGTGCTCACGGTCATGAGCGGCTCGGACCCTCACATGATTAATTATGGAACTTAAATTTAATTTGACATTTGCATCGCATTTGGGATTATTTTACTATTACTTTTCTTTATTATTATTAAGGTTTGGTATTTACTTACACTTAGTAATTGCTAATAAAATTTTGACCAACTTATAAAAGCAATGCTCAGCCTCAGCCTTTACTTCATTGATTAGCCTTACACTTCATGAACTCCCACCTTTGATGAGTTCATGCCACATTATTCCCCACGACTTGTTGAGCTATGAACGTATGTGAGCTCACCCTTGCTGTCTCACAACCCCCCCCCCACATGAGAAGAACAGGTGGTTCAGGAGGAGCCACAAGGCGAGGAGTTTGATCTGATCTAGGTGGCGTTTCTCAGTTGACATTGGCGCCGACGATCCTTAGTTCGTTTTATATTTATTCTTTTACTTTGTAATAAGTCTTCCGCTATGTAATAAATACTCTGATGTTTTGTGACATTTATCTCTATACACTCTGTTATTATATATGTTGTCTTCTTTGGCGCATGTATGAGATGCACCCGGCTTTGTCCCTTAAAGCCCGGGTGTTACAGTCTGCACGCTGCTGAAAGCTTTCTTATAGGTTTTGGTGGTTTGGATGACAACCCAATTAATGGACTGATAGGTGTGTTAAGTGTTGGGTAGGTGCTTAGTGTAAAGCTTATAAAGTTCAACACAAGTGTTCAAGTATGATGGTCCAAAGGCTAAGCTGATTATGGTTGTGGACATCACAAGTGAAGGAGAACATTGCTTATGTGAGAGTTGATGTGCATATCTTGGAGACAACTAGTCAAGCCAAGGATGGAGACAAGAAGAGCTTTGAGGTACTAAGTGCACGGGAGAAGGTCATGGAGGCCGAGAAACCCGAAGCCAAAGGTGAAGAAGAAGACTTGCAAAGTCAAGGTTGATCGAGTTGAGAAGAGATATGGTGCATCGAGGATCACGACTTAGAACATGACTTATAACCAATGAGGTAATACTATGATTATGTGGTGTAAGTCATAAGGCTCAAGATCAAGCTCAAGACATAGAGCAAGGTCACTAGAAGGAGTAGTGTCAAAGCCAGAACCTAGAATCAACCCAAAAGAGCTAAGTTTATTTTGACCCTGAGTTTGGGTTATTCCTGTGTTTGGATATGTTCTATGTGATCTATGCAGGGTGTTGGAGCTCATAGATGGCAATCTAGATCAAGTCATGAAGATTTGGAGTTTTGGAGTCCAACATCGACCTCAAACAAGACAAAAGGAGAAAACGGTGAAGAAGGTTGTATGCAGGTTTGAGTGTTCAAATATGTTGCATACACCTTCTACTACGCATATGGCACTTTCGTTTTGCTCTCTAACCATGTTTGTAGAGAAAGTGTCATCTGGAGCTCTGTTTGAGGTGAAACAGAAAAGCTAGGAGAAGAGGTAATCTTCTGGGATTTAGTCAATTGAATTATACTCTAAATGTGTTTGTCTAAGTCACAGGAAGATCCTCCCAAGAGTTGAAATCAAGTGGAGAAAAATTCGAGAAGTTTGGCTCTGTCTGGGCCTCCCCGGACAGTCACCCGAGACGCCCTCGGGCGTGTCATGACTGCATCGGGCTATTGGCCTCGGGCATGTCGTGATGGGGTCGGTCGTGTCATGACTACATCGGGCGCTTGGCATTGGGCATGTCATGACTCCGTCAGACGATTGGCCTCAGGCGAATCGTGGCCTCGAGTGAGTTGTGGCCTCGGGCGAGTCGTGCGCTAGGTGGTCAAAGGCTTCAACGGTTGGCTCGACTATAGAAGGAAATAGACTGTGGATAGAAGGAAATTGAGATCTTCTTCACAAGGAAAGGGGCAACTACTAGGGGCTCATTTAGGGCTATAAAAGGACACCTAGAAGCCCATTTGAAGAACACAGAAGTGCAGCCAACAAGTTCATAAATCAAGTAATCATATTATGTCCCACCCTCTCTTGTGTATCTCTCTAATCTGTGCAAGGCCATAGTTATAAGCCTTTACAGAGAGGGGAGGTGCTGCTGAGAGCAAGAGGAAGATCTTGAGCATTATTGTTGTGCCGAAGTGTTGTCAAGAAGACTATAAGCAGTCGCGGCATCATTGTAACCGACATCAACATAGTGGAAGGCCCTATCTGTCGCATTGACAGATCTGAGCAAACAGAGAAAGGTGTTGAAATAGACTGCAAGCCATGGTATGGCTAACTTCAATGAGGACTAAACAAGCATTTTAGGCTTGGCCGAACCTCGGGATAAATCCCTGTGTCTGTGTGCTCTGCTCTGTGTTGTGTCTGTCTCTCTGACTTAATTGCTTTTTATACTTGCACTTTAATACTTATCTGTGGTATAAGTTGTCTTTGAAGTGCAGGGTATTTTGAGACAGGAACTTCATTTCTGTTGAGATCTACTCGAAGTGTCTTTTATTCCTCTGCGATCCAATCTTCGAGTGGAGTAAGAAACTCCAGTTTTAAAGTGATATTTTTTATTTGCCTATTAACCCCCCACCCCCTGTAGGAGACATCCAGATCATGTTCTCAGACAAAGGGAACTTTCAGCCACACACCGACACAACCGCCTACCTTGGGAACACGCGGTCACTAGTGCAGACCACGCCGCACGTCAAAGGCGTAGGCCAGCCGCAATAAATGCAGGCAAACGAGATTGCATCCTCTCGAAGGCCTGTGCCTCGAGCCCACGGGCCATGTGGCGGTGCCGGAACCCTTCCCACACAAGAAGCAAGGCCGCAAGACATGTGGCGGTACTAGACCCCTTCTCCAGCGAGAAGTAGGGATCGAGTGTGTATGCTGGCCTAAACCCTTGGGCCCCTTCGGACGGGGGTCCAGGTGTCAGGTGGAGGGGTCCGGTTCCCTCGCACAGGGTCTGGACACCATACCTAGAGGTCCAGGACCCAGCCATGGGGATCCGAACAGCGCGTGTGGGGGTCTTGGTCCCACTCACGGGAGTTCAGGCCCGTGGCTGCAGTCTCTGAGCACCTTCTCTTCCGAAATACGTGGTAGCACCAGACCCATCCTAGACTAGGAGCGGGCCCTAAGGCCAGCGATCCTATTAGGTGGGCCAAGGTTTATGGGTCCAGCTGCTCGATTCCTTAGCGCTCGATTCCTTAGCGCACAGTTAGAAGTATTTGTTCAGGTCCGTGTCTAGACACAGGCCCGGTGTAACACCCTAGGTGTTACTCAGGGTGTCCACCCCAGGGTTACCCCCTTTTTACCCATAATTACATAAAGATTTGTGGGCAAAGTACTTCAATCTTGGAATTTAGGATCCTAATCAAGTGCAAACTATCTTGGATATCATGCCCTAGCTTGTAATGCACATCTAAGTGGGGATCTCCCAAAACCCTAGTGCAAAACCCCCATAGGCAATAATAACCCTAATTGAAGCCATGATCAAAAGATCATGTAAACATCATGATCATGGTTTGGGCCAAATACAAAAGTTGTAATATACTTAATAACCTACAAATAATAGTAAGGAAGTACCCCCAAAAAGTTTTCAGAAAGGTCCTAAAAAGATCACCAAAGGTTGAACACAAGGGAGAAATTCAGATTTTGCCTAAGTCAAAAACCAACCCTTGAGCAAAGATCCCACATGTTCACCTTGATCCCCTTTTCAAAACCTGTCGACCTAATTGACAAAGTGGCGCCAAATGAACCCTAGAATGCCCTGGAAAAGTTTGAACCCAAGCCAAAACCCTTTGACACGCGTTGGCACTAGTTTTGTCTCGGTTTGCACAGGGCAGACAGACAAGACTTGGCGCTACCATATCTCCTCAACCAGACCACATCTCCTCTTGGAACTCACATGAACTAGGTAGCCCTAGGTGCAGGGAAGAGATCTCCCACAGGCGGTAGGGCAAGATTCGTACGCCTGGCCGCTCAGCAGAGCGAAGAACACGGGCAGAAGCAACGCGCCACGTGTTCGACGCGCTCTGAGCTCGCCAGAGCACGCCCGCGCGCGCCCCGCGTGCCCGTGTCGCGCCAAACGGTCGAGCCGGCGCCCCGGCCGCGTCCGCGCCTATAAAACCCGCCCCAGCGCTCGGTTGCCTTCCCCATTGCCTCCTCCGTACCTCGCCTGACTTGCCCGAGCCAGCCATTGCCTCCGGCGACCTCCCCGCAGCCCGCCAGTGCCGCCCGAGAGCAACCGCCGTGGCCGACCCCTCTCCCGTCCTCCTCCGTTCGATCCAAGCCCCTAGATAGCTTCCTGGTGAAGCCGTGAGCCTTGCTCAAGCTTAAACCGAGGGCCCGCGTCACCGGAGTAGCCAAATCGCGCTCACCGGAGTTCAAGAACCCGCCGACGCACGTGGACCGGGTAAACCCCTTCACCATTTCCCGATTCGTTGCGCGCATGGCCTCTGTGTCACCCCGTGAAGCTCCTCGTGCCCATTAATTGAACTATACCGCCGTGGTTTGGCCGGAGCAGGCGTCGCCGACGATCCCCGCCGCCTGTGTTCGTGGCCAGGGGAGCTCCGACCACCTCTGACGCCGACCCGCACATCGACGTGACCGTCGCGACCTCCTGAACATCGTTGACCACCTCGCCGGACCTCCCTCGCCGCCGGTAAGCCGCGCCACCCTTTTCTTTCCCGCGGCTACTGTTTCAGTTGAGGGAAGGACTGCGGGTGAGAGGGAGAGAAAGTCAGGGGGTTAAGTGAAATGTTAGTGACCCGAGTGAATAGTGGCCCGAGGGTAGAACTGCGAGGTTTGATTCGGTTTAAACCCAGGGGCCTCGGCGCAAACTGCGTTTTCAGAAAAACTTTATTAAAACCTGATTTAAATTCAAACAGAAACTTTAAAAACCCATAACTTCTGTTTGGTTTATCCAAATTTGGTCAAACTAATTTTGCCAGACTCTAAATAATGTAACCTGTCTAAGAAAAATATAAAACCCCATAAGTACTAAAGAAAAATATAAGGTTCTGATTTAATTTTAGTTTTGGCCAAAGGCTTAATAATAGCAAGAAAAATGGTTGTACTATTTAACTAGGGTTGGAAAAATTTGGAGAAGTTTACATCTACCTACTGACCTAGTTAAAAATGTTAAACCCCTCTGTCCACTACATTAAGTTAGTTTTTACCCCTTATTCCATAAGATGCTTAAGGTTAAGAAAAATAGAAAAGGTGACATAGATGATGAACCAGAGGGCACCCCTATTTTTGTTGAGATACTTAGTCAATATAGTTCGCTGGAAAAATGTATCATACCCTGTTGTAGTGTAAGATAAGAAAGATACCTTTTAAATGAAGAAAATAAGGATAACTTAGAAAAACCCTACAAAAATAACCCTAAGGTGAAACCTCCCCAAACCTTAGGATAACTAATGTGTTGATAATAAGAACTTAAGAAAAATCTGAAATCTGTTATTTGATATTTTTCAAATGACAAGTTAGTTCTAATCACCTTTTTGCACCAAAGTTTAGAAATCCACCATTAATTAACCATCATGTGGCTCTCTGTCATTTTTGGTACAAGAGCTCATTATCACTGTTAGAGGCCAACAAAAATAACCCTTAGGTCAGGATCCACTTTAATAAAGGACTTGTAGTGCAAAGTGGCTTAATTGCCCCACTTTTTGTTATTTTTGTATACGGCCTAGCCTTTTTACTTTAAATCCCACATTCCTAAGACAGGCCCTATTGACCAAGGGCAAGCCACTGTAATTTTTGGGGAATTTTTGAAAATAGTTAAATTACCTTGGTAGTTCAAACCCCACTAGAATTCATAAATGAACACTAAAGAGAGGAAAATGAGCAATGGAAATTAGTATCCCCCTAAGACCCTTGTAAGTTGTTCCTAGAAATAGAAATCCACAAATGCAATACCAATTCTCCTTGTTTACCCCAAATAAAGACTTAATTATGAAAGTGCTAAATATAAACCACTGGAAAACCCACATAGCCAGGGAACCCTAAGTTAATTCTTGACTTCAATTCTGTAGTTAATGATCTTAAATCTTGCATGATCATAACATACATTTTCATTGCATTCGATAGACTGTAATCTTGCTGACGGAGAGTACATCCTCGTGCCGGAGCAAGGAGCTGCCCAGGAGATTGCCCCAGACCCAGCACCAGAGCCTGCACCAGAGGACCTGCCTGCCACTACTTTGGAAGGCAAGCCCCGGTTTTATGCATAACCTGTTATTTATGCTAATTTACTTCACTTAATGATTGTAGGATTGATTGTGCACTTAGGTGTAGGAATTGTTTGAAACCCTAGTTGCATGATCTCAGGAAATCCTATTGAGATGAATACTAGTATGCTAGGTCGAGTAGCTGCTTTATTAAATTAGGATCTCGGTAGAAGTCGAGTGATTTTTCTAGCACTCACGCGAGGTTAGGATTTGGTTGTATCCACTTTGATAACAGAATGGTGATGTTATGTGGACACGGTCCATGGGGACGCGTGGTCTACGAGATGAAAATTGGAATAAGGATTAACGTGCGGATACCGGTGTCAAGCGTTTGAATGTACTAAACACATACCGAGAAATATGGTAAATCGGTAAGCCTAGTACCTGAGTGAACCTGGCAGTGGACATACCCCCTCACGCGACCTGAGACCTAGTCTCCCATTCCGGTTATGGTGGGTACAAGTGCGGTCACTGCACGACGGCCAGTCGGGGTCAGTGAGGCATTGTACGCCAAGGCGGTGAGTCCTGATCTGCTGACGGGGAATCGATGGGGACGGTTGATGTGTGTGGGGACGGAGTGCCCCTACAGGTCGTGTGTTTAGGTTTACCTTGCAAGGATAAAAACTCGATTCGAATCGTCTGCTTCTCGCAGCTAATGAGACTGCTTGATCCATTGTACTGCATTGAGTAACAAGTGGAAATATGATGAGTTGATGCAAGATGTTGATTGCTAAAAATGCTTGCTACTATGTATGGATAGATAGTACACTTTTAACCTTAAGAGAGTCACACTTAATTTTGACAAAGTTAAAATCTTGATTTAGAAACTCAGCTAGTGCTTTTGGCAACCAAACCCCACAGCCAAACAGCTGCATGTCTAGAGGTAGAGGAGTATAGACTCCTCACACCGGGTAAGTCTAGCTGAGTATTAGTATACTCAGCCTTGCTTGTGGCATAATTTTTACAGGCTCGCTGGAGGACATGGTTGCTGGAGTGACTTGGCCGTCCACCTTACCACCGGGTTGGACTGTGGAGTGGGACCCTGCCTCGGCTGAGGAGGAGCATGAGGAGTGATGGGACAGGCTTCCCCATCTCTCCGTTTAATTATCATTAGTTTTATTCCGCTGCACTTCGAACAATGATGACTACTTTTGGCAAAACTCCGATGATGATGATGATGATGATGATGTAATAACTTAATACTCTGACATGTATGGTTTTATGCTTTATTGTATTTGCTCTGTGACTCACCATCGAGTGAGATTGTGGTACTTGATCCTGTCAGTGGCCGTGTCGGACTAGATCCGAGGGATTGACGGGTTATTCCCATTTAAGTGTGGTCTAGCCTCTAAGGCGGGGCTTAGGCACTTAAGTTGGAATAATTCGGGCAGTTCCGCCACAGCTGGTATCAGAGCTTGTACCACCACAGAGGAATCAATAAACCATAAATGCCACCCCTTTTCTAAAGTAAAATTTGATAGAAACAATGTTGGATAGATCGTAGGACGAGCAGGATAGACCTAGGACGTGAAGCCTTAGGATAGTAGAAGGGTAGCTAGGTGGCTAATTAACTAGGCCCTACAGGCCACTTCTAAAGGATGGGAGTTCTTCCCTATTCCTTTTTATCTTCTGGAGAGGTCGTTCAGGACGTGCATGCATGCATTCTTGATTAAGCAAATGGATAACTAAGTAAAAGGACTTAAAAATGAGATAACAGCCAACTAGGTCCCCAATGCCTTTTTCTTTTAGCTAGAGGCGGGTTGAGTTTTATTTTCCTTGTTCTTTTGTAATTCTTTTTCTTTTACTTACGCTTGACCGTGCACAGATGACTTCCCACGGATCCTCCGAGGACGGAAATGCACTGACCCACACTGACGGACTTGCACGAGAGGGTTTTCCCCGCATCTTGTGGGAGGTACTTCAGGGGGCCGGATACTTGACACCCCCTCAGTACGCGGTGCAGCAGTTCGAGAAGCACCGGGTGCCTCGCTGTAGGGTGAGGATGACTTTGGAGCCTCATCCCCTGCAGCCAGGCTGACGCTCCTTGGACTCTGAGTCTTTCGGGTACCGAGCGGAGGACACAATCGAGGCAATCGCTCTGCATGGACTGACTACCTTCTGCGGATTCCATCCCTTGGAGCTGGCTACCCACCCCATGGGGTTGTTCCCCGCGGAAAAGGAGGACGACCCGATGTGGAGGGATCGGGTGGAGCATGCCAAGGACATCTGGGCTCTCTACCCAGGCCACACCGCTCACGTGTCGGTACGATGCATGAACGCTCTGTATCGTCTGCAAGTGATGCGTGGGGAGGCCATGTCTCAGTTGATGGCACTACTGGAGGCCACCAAGATCACCCTGGACAACAGGGAGGAGCTCGTGGTGGACTTGTCCCAAGAGCTTGTGGAAAAAGATTTGCAAGTGGAGCAGCTGTCTGATGAGATTCATGAGTTGGAGGAGCTAGTGGGCACCCGGGAGAACACCATCGAGGTTCTCGAGGATCAGCTCCTCAACACTCAGCAGCAGCTGGCAGAAGCAAATGAGCACCTGGACATGCATCACCAAGAGATCCATGGTGAGGGAGCTGACGAGGACGTTGACATCGAGGGAGGAGACGAGTCTGCTTCCAGTGTAGACACCGCTGGCTCAGGGAGACCACCTTCCCCCGAGTCTAGCGTTGCCTCGTTCGCTCATTAGACGCCAGGCTAATCCTAGAGATTGACGATAGTTGGACTCCTCGCCGCTAGCTTAGCTTTTGCACCCTTAGGGTACTAGGCTAGGTAGAGTTGAGTCTTTTGGATCATTGCTGTAACCATGTTAAACTCTTTTGGAAGTTCAGGGATGATAAATGGCAGTTTAAATTTGGACGGAAGGTTCATGTTCTCGTTTTGTTCATATGGAATCTATTAAATTGCTTTAGCTCCCCTACCGTGTTTGAACCTTAAGCTTGGAGATGAGTTATTAAGCAACCATGTGATTTTTTCAGATGGCTGGGAGAGCGCGCCGTGGTCAGAATGAGCACGTTCCTCCACCGCCACCGCCTCCCACTCTGCAGGAGCTCATGGCCCAGCAGAATGAGATCCTGAGACAGCTAGCTCAGCGTCAGCCACCACCTCAGCATTATGGTGGAGACCATCAGCGTCACCCCGTCGCTGCTACCTACCAGGAGTTCCTCAGCACCCAGCCACCATTGTTTACCAGGGCGGAGGACCCACTTGATGCAGATGTGTGGTTGAGGGTGGTAGAATCCAAATTCCCACTGCTCCATGGAATTTGCTCAGAGGTCACCAAGGTCAGGTTCGCCACCCAGCAGCTTCGCGGACCCGCAAGGACTTGGTGGGACCATTTTCTTGCCATGCAGCCAGAAGGTAGAGAAGTGGAATGGAGGGAGTTCAAGGCGGCTTTTAGAGGGCACCATATCCCCGCTGGCATCATGGACCGGAAGCTCAATAAGTTTCTGGCACTCACTCAGGGCAGCAGGACGGTATTGCAGTATGCCCAGGCCTTCAATGATTTGTGCCAGTATGCTGGATACCATGCAGATACGGATGAGAAGAAGCGAGACAGGATCAGGAGGGGGCTCAGCACTAAGCTCCGTGACCGTCTCAACACCGTCAGGGCCAACAGTTACAATGAGTTGGTCAACATGGCTATCTCCCAGGAGGACTGCATCTTGGCTCGACAGGCGGAGAAGAAGAGGAAGACCCCTGTGGCAGGACCCTCATCTCAGCCACAGCGCTTCAGGATTGTGTCTGACTTGCAGAACAAGGGACCTCAGCAGCAGCAAGGGAGATGGGTGATCAGGCCACCACAGCAGCAGCAGCAGCAGACCCCCAACCGCACCCAGTTTCCAGCTCAGAGGAACAATCAGCAGCAGCAGTACCGTCAGGCCAATGACAACAGGTGCTTCACTTGTGGCAGCACTGGACACTATGCCAAGAATTGCCCCAAGAATCAGCAGAGGCAGGGGCAGAATGTTAATCAGAACCAAGGGAAGAGGCAGAAGGTGCAGGTGAGGCAGGGCAGGCTGAACTTCACTACCATGGCTGACATTCCAGAGGGAGCACCCGTCATGACCGGTATCTTTACAGTTTTAAATTTTCCCGCTATTGTTCTCTTCGATTCCGGTGCTTCGCATAGCTTTGTTAGTGCCAAATTTAGTGTCAAGTGTCAACTGCCCTTTCACCACACCAACGGGGGTATTACCATTTCAACCCCAGGAGGCAGGATTGCCACTAATCAAATCAGCATGAAGGTGCCTCTAAAGTTTGGTAGTTTGATAATTAAAACTGACCTTCTTATCTTGGGACTGGATAGTGTGGATATCATCTTGGGAACTGATTGGTTGACCAAACATCAGGCAATATTGGACATTGCAGCCAGAGCCATTGAAATTCATTCCCCTGCTTATGGCGAGACTGTTTTGTATTTACCCAACCAGGGTGGTACCCGGTCTTGTGCCTTTGTTATGGCAGAATCCCCAGTAAGGAAGATCCCAGTAGTCTGTGACTACCCCGATGTTTTTCCGGATGAATTGCCAGGAATGCCACCTGACAGAGATATTGAGTTTGTCATTGAATTGCAACCCGGGACTGCTCCTATCTCCAAGAGACCTTATAGGATGCCTCCCGCGGAACTGGCAGAATTGAAGAAACAATTGCAAGAATTGTTGGATAAGGGGTTTATTCGTCCCAGTACTTCACCATGGGGATGTCCCGCCTTATTCGTGAAGAAGAAGGATGAGAGTTTGAGGATGTGTGTTGACTACCGTCCTCTCAATGCGGTGACTATCAAGAACAAGTACCCGTTACCCCGCATTGATGTTCTGTTTGATCAGTTGGTAGGAGCCAAGGTATTCTCCAAGATAGACCTTCGCTCAGGCTACCATCAGATCAAGATCCGTGCCAGTGATATTCCCAAGACGGCCTTCTCTACTAGATATGGGCTGTATGAGTTTTTGGTGATGTCTTTTGGGCTGACCAATGCCCCGGCTTATTTCATGTACTTGATGAACTCAGTATTCATGCCAGAGCTAGACAAGTCCGTGGTCGTTTTCATCGATGACATTCTGGTGTACTCCAAGAATGAAGATGAACACACTGAGCACCTGCATGTCGTGCTTCAACGACTGCGCGATCATCGTCTCTACGCTAAATTGTCTAAGTGTGAATTCTGGCTAAAGGAAATAAAATTCTTGGGTCACACGATCTCTCAGGAGGGGATATCAGTCGACCCTGAGAAAGTGCAAGAGGTGATGGACTGGAAACCCCCGACTACGGTAAAGCAGATTAGGAGTTTTCTGGGATTAGCAGGGTACTACCGACGATTTATTCCGGATTTCTCCAGAATTGCCAAGCCAATGACTGAGCTACTGAAGAAGGGAGCCAAATTCACGTGGAGCCAAAAGTGTGAAGATGCTTTTCATACCTTGAGGCAACAATTAACAACAGCCCTAGTGCTAGCCCAACCCGACAATACCAAGCCATTTGAAGTTTATTGTGATGCTTCTGGTACCGGATTGGGATGTGTCTTGATGCAAGAGAACAGAGTGATTGCTTATGCTTCCCGAGCACTCAGGCCCCATGAGCAGAACTACCCGACACATGATCTGGAGTTGGCAGCAGTAGTTCATGCCCTCAAGATCTGGAGACACTACTTGATGGGAGCTCACTGTAACATTTACACTGATCACAAGAGCCTCAAGTACATTTTCACTCAGGCAGATCTGAACATGAGGCAGAGAAGATGGTTGGAATTAATCAAGGACTATGATTTGGAGGTGCATTACCATCCTGACAAAGCCAATGTTGTGGCAGATGCCTTGAGCAGAAAGGCCCAATGTAATTGAATGAGCATGGATGCAAGAATCACCACCTTGTGTGATGAGTTGTGCAAGCTGAATCTGGAAGTTGTTCCTTCCGGTGAATTGAGATATATCGCAGTGGAGCCCACATTGCAAGAGCAAATAGCTCAGGCACAGTTTGGGGATAAGGGTGTTCAGGTTATCAAAGAAATGATCAAGCAGAAGGCTGAGAAATACAAGTGTTTCCGTCACGACAGCAAGGGAATTTTATGGTTTGAAGATCGATTGGTTGTTCCCAAGAACCCAGAGCTCAGAAAGAAGATATTGGATGAAGCTCACCTTTCCAAGTTCTCCATGCACCCGGGTAGCAACAAGATGTACCATGATCTCAGGTCCTTGTATTGGTGGACCAGAATGAAGAGGGAAATTGCCAAGTACATCTCTGAGTGTGACACTTGCCAGAGGGTAAAAGCCAGTCACTTGAAGGCAGCAGGCCCTTTGCAACCCCTTCCCATACCATCTTGGAAATGGGAGGACGTTTGCATGGACTTCATAGTGGGATTACCCAATACCTCCAGGCACCATGATTCTATATGGGTTATTGTGGACAGATTGACCAAGACTGCTCATTTCTTGCCAGTACACACCACCCACAAGACAGAAAAGTACGCGGAAATTTACGTGGATCAAATAGTAAGATTGCATGGCATCCCAAAGACCATTATATCGGACAGAGGAGCACTGTTTGTGGCACGCTTTTGGGAGAAACTGCAAGAAGCTCTTGGGACCCACGTAATCCGGAGCTCAGCTTATCACCCTCAAACAGATGGTCAGACCGAAAGGGTAAATCAGATTTTGGAAGACATGTTGCGAGCATGTGCACTACACTATGGAAAGGACTGGGACAAGTGTCTTTCCTTGGCAGAATTTTCTTACAATAACAGCTATCAGTCTAGTCTGAAGATGGCGCCTTTTGAGGCATTATATGGGAGAAGATGTAGGACCCCGCTAAATTGGTCTCAAGCAGGAGAGAGGGAAATATTTGGGCCAGATTTGGTAATTGAAGCAGAGGAAAAGGTCAGAGTCATCAGGAAGAACTTAGAAGCTGCTCAGGCCAGACAAAAGAGTTATCATGACAAGAGGCGGAAGCCTCTACAGTTTGAGGTGGGAGATCATGTCTATCTTAGGATATCACCAACCAAGGGTGTCCAGAGATTCGGGATCAAGGGCAAGTTGGCCCCTCGTTACATTGGACCCTATAAGATCAAGGCAGGTTGTGGACCCGTAGCTTACCAATTGGAATTGCCACCCTGTATGTCAGCAGTTCACGATGTGTTCCATGTATCTCAGCTGCGGAAATGTGTTCGTCTACCCACTGAAGTGCTACCGGAACCAGACATTGAGTTAGAACCAGACTTGTCCTACCAAGAGTACCCCGTCAAGGTATTGGATCAGAAGGAAAGATCAACTCGGGCAAGATCGATCAAAATGTATAAGGTTCAGTGGAGTCATCATTCAGCAGAAGAAGCTACATGGGAGACGGAGGATTTTCTACGCTCTCGCTTCCCCGACTTTCTGCCCAAAGGAATCGGTATGTAGCCCCAAAACCCCACCCCCACCTGCCCTTTGAAGTCAATTATAAGAAAAACTTAGATAACAAGGATAGTCTAAGTTGTGGATTTGACTTAAGAAGGGCTTCCTTCTGAAGTTGCAAAGAGGATGACATTCGAAGAGCAGTTAAAAAGGTAAAACTTGAATTTAAGGGGAAAGTAGCACCAGCACACCTTCAAAGCATCCCTCCAAGGGACTCTACCTGAAATCTCGGGGCGAGATTCCTTTAAGGGGGGAGGGCTATAACACCCTAGGTGTTACTCAGGGTGTCCACCCCAGGGTTACCCCCTTTTTACCCATAATTACATAATGATTTGTGGGCAAAGTACTTCAATCTTGGAATTCAGGATCCTAATCAAGTGCAAACTATCTTGGATATCATGCCCTAGCTTGTAATGCACATCTAAGTGGGGATCTCCCAAAACCCTAGTGCAAAACCCCCATAGGCAATAATAACCCTAATTGAAGCCATGATCAAAAGATCATGTAAACATCATGATCATGGTTTGGGCCAAATACAAAAGTTGTAATATACTTAATAACCTACAATTAATAGTAAGGAAGTACCCCCAAAAAGTTTTCAGAAAGGTCCTAAAAAGATCACCAAAGGTTGAACACAAGGGAGAAATTTAGATTTTGCCTAAGTCAAAAACCAACCCTTGAGCAAAGATCCCACATGTTCACCTTGATCCCCTTTTCAAAACCTGTCGACCTAACTGACAAAGTGGCGCCAAATGAACCCTAGAATGCCCTGGAAAAGTTTGAACCCAAGCCAAAACCCTTTGACACGCGTTGGCACTGGTTTTGTCTCGGTTTGCACAGGGCAGACACACAAGACTTGGCGCTACCATATCTCCTCAACCAGACCACATCTCCTCTTGGAACTCACATGAACTAGGTAGCCCTAGGTGCAGGGAAGAGATCTCCCACAGGCGGTAGGGCAAGATTCGTACGCCTGGCCGCTCAGCAGAGCGAAGAACACGGGTAGAAGCAACGCGCCACGTGTTCGACGCGCTCTGAGCTCGCCAGAGCACGCCCGCGCGCGCCCCGCGTGCCCGCGTCGCGCCAAACGGTCGAGCCGGCGCCCCAGCCGCGTCCGCGCCTATAAAACCCGCCCCAGCGCTCGGTTGCCTTCCCCATTGCCTCCTCCGTACCTCGCCTGACTTGCCCGAGCCAGCCATTGCCTCCGGCGACCTCCCCGCAGCCCGCCAGTGCCGCCCGAGAGCAACCGCCGTGGCCGACCCCTCTCCCGTCCTCCTCCGTTCGATCCAAGCCCCCAGATAGCTTCCTGGTGAAGCCGTGAGCCTTGCTCAAGCTTAAACCGAGGGCCCGCGTCACCGGAGTAGCCAAATCGCGCTCACCGGAGTTCAAGAACCCGCCGGCGCACGTGGACCGGGTAAACCCCTTCACCATTTCCCGATTCGTTGCGCGCATGGCCTCTGTGTCACCCCGTGAAGCTCCTCGTGCCCATTAATTGAACTATACCGTCGTGGTTTGGCCGGAGCAGGCGTCGCCGACGATCCCCGCCGCCTGTGTTCATGGCCAGGGGAGCTCCGACCACCTCTGACGCCGACCCGCACATCGACGTGACCGTCGCGACCTCCTGAACATCGCTGACCACCTCGCCGGACCTCCCTCGCCGCCGGTAAGCCGCGCCACCCTTTTCTTTCCCGCGGCTACTGTTTCAGTTGAGGGAAGGACTGCGGGTGAGAGGGAGAGAAAGTCAGGGGGTTAAGTGAAATGTTAGTGACCCGAGTGAATAGTGGCCCGAGGGTAGAACTGTGAGGTTTGATTCGGTTTAAACCCAGGGGCCTCGGCGCAAACTGCGTTTTCAGAAAAACTTTATTAAAACCTGATTTAAATTCAAACAGAAACTTTAAAACCCCATAACTTCTGTTTGGTTTATCCAAATTTGGTCAAACTAATTTTGTCAGACTCTAAATAATGTAACCTGTCTAAGAAAAATATAAAACCCCATAAGTACTAAAGAAAAATATAAGGTTCTGATTTAATTTTAGTTTTGGCCAAAGGCTTAATAATAGCAAGAAAAATGGTTGTACTATTTAACTAGGGTTGGAAAAATTTGGAGAAGTTTACATCTACCTACTGACCTAGTTAAAAATGTTAAACCCCTCTGTCCACTACATTAAGTTAGTTTTTACCCCTTATTCCATAAGATGCTTAAGGTTAAGAAAAATAGAAAAGGTGACATAGATGATGAACCAGAGGGCACCCCTATTTTTGTTGAGATACTTAGTCAATATAGTTCGCTGGAAAAATGTATCATACCCTGTTGTAGTGTAAGATAAGAAAGATACCTTTTAAATGAAGAAAATAAGGATAACTTAGAAAAACCCTACAAAAATAACCCTAAGGTGAAACCTCCCCAAACCTTAGGATAACTAATGTGTTGATAATAAGAACTTAAGAAAAATCTGAAATCTGTTGTTTGATATTTTTCAAATGACAAGTTAGTTCTAATCACCCTTTTTGCACCAAAGTTTAGAAATCCACCATTAATTAACCATCATGTGGCTCTCTGTCATTTTTGGTACAAGAGCTCATTATCACTGTTAGAGGCCAACAAAAATAACCCTTAGGTCAGGATCCACTTTAATAAAGGACTTGTAGTGCAAAGTGGCTTAATTGCCCCACTTTTTGTTATTTTTGTATACGGCCTAGCCTTTTTACTTTAAATCCCACATTCCTAAGACAGGCCCTATTGACCAAGGGCAAGCCACTGTAATTTTTGGGGAATTTTTGAAAATAGTTAAATTACCTTGGTAGTTCAAACCCCACTAGAATTCATAAATGAACACTAAAGAGAGGAAAATGAGCAATGGAAATTAGTATCCCCCTAAGACCCTTGTAAGTTGTTCCTAGAAATAGAAATCCACAAATGCAATACCAATTCTCCTTGTTTACCCCAAATAAAGACTTAATTATGAAAGTGCTAAATATAAACCACTGGAAAACCCACATAGCCAGGGAACCCTAAGTTAATTCTTGACTTCAATTCTGTAGTTAATGATCTTAAATCTTGCATGATCATAACATACATTTTCATTGCATTCGATAGACTGTAATCTTGCTGACGGAGAGTACATCCTCGTGCCGGAGCAAGGAGCTGCCCAGGAGATTGCCCCAGACCCAGCACCAGAGCCTGCACCAGAGGACCTGCCTGCCACTGCTTTGGAAGGCAAGCCCCGGTTTTATGCATAACCTGTTATTTATGCTATTTTACTTCACTTAATGATTGTAGGATTGATTGTGCACTTAGGTGTAGGAATTGTTTGAAACCCTAGTTGCATGATCTCAGGAAATCCTATTGAGATGAATACTAGTATGCTAGGTCGAGTAGCTGCTTTATTAAATTAGGATCTCGGTAGAAGTCGAGTGATTTTTCTAGCACTCGCGCGAGGTCAGGATTTGGTTGTATCCACTTTGATAACAGAATGGTGATGTTATGTGGACATGGTCCATGGGGACGCGTGGTCTACGAGATGAAAATTGGAATAAGGATTAACGTGCGGATACCTGTGTCAAGCGTTTGAATGTACTAAACACATACCGAGAAATATGGTAAATCGGTAAGCCTAGTACCTGAGTGAACCTGGCAGTGGACATACCCCCTCACGCGACCTGAGACGTAGTCTCCCATTCCGGTTATGGTGGGTACAAGTGCGGTCACTGCACGACGGCCAGTCGGGGTCAGTGAGGCATTGTACGCCAAGGCGGTGAGTCCTGATCTGCTGACGGGGAATCGATGGGGACGGTTGATGTGTGTGGGGACGGAGTGCCCCTACAGGTCGTGTGTTTAGGTTTACCTTGCAAGGATAAAAACTCGATTCGAATCGTCTGCTTCTCGCAGCTAATGAGACTGCTTGATCCATTGTACTGCATTGAGTAACAAGTGGAAATATGATGAGTTGATGCAAGATGTTGATTGCTAAAAATGCTTGCTACTATGTATGGATAGATAGTACACTTTTAGCCTTAAGAGAGTCACACTTAATTTTGACAAAGTTAAAATCTTGATTTAGAAACTCAGCTAGTGCTTTTGGCAACCAAACCCCACAGCCAAACAGCTGCATGTCTAGAGGTAGAGGAGTATAGACTCCTCACACCGGGTAAGTCTAGCTGAGTATTAGTATACTCAGCCTTGCTTGTGGCATAATTTTTACAGGTTCGCTGGAGGACATGGTTGCTGGAGTGACTTGGCCGTCCACCTTACCACCGGGTTGGACTGTCGAGTGGGGCCCTGCCTCGGCTGAGGAGGAGCATGAGGAGTGATGGGACAGGCTTCCCCATCTCTCCGTTTAATTATCGTTAGTTTTATTCCGCTGCACTTCGAACAATGATGACTAATTTTGGCAAAACTGTAATACCCAATTTGTAATAGATAATAAAGGAGGAGAAAAGTTATTTTCCTATATTTGATGTGTATGTTGAATCTACTTATCATCACATGTGAACACCATATTCAAAAACAAATAATTAATAAAAGAATATATGCCCTTAAAATATGCATCATGTTGAATATTATTTTTGTGTGTGCATATTATGACAAAATAAAAAAAATGTGACAAATATAAAATAATGTTTATAAAAATATATTAGTAGCCAAGTTGGAAATAAATATAAAATTGAAAACACTGGAATTTGAGGAGGAGAAGCATTAGCCATCACCAAATAAATTTCTTAAAAATAAATCAATTCATCCCATGCCATATTCAAGTTGGACATTTAATTTGAAGACAGGTTTGCAACTGAATTTGAATTTAAATTCAACTTGGAGTTTGAATTAGGAAAAAAGAGAAAAGGGAAAAGAAATAAAAAAAAGAAACAGAAAGATCTCACCTGGGCCGAAATTGCCACATGCGGCCCATCTCCCTTGCTCTCCCGCCGGCCCAATTTCCCATTTGTTCCTCTACCAGCCCAACTCCTCCTCTCTTGGTGTCACACTGACATGTGGGACCCACATGTCATCACTTTCCTTCTTCACCGTAACTGAAGCCCGAACAAACCGGACCGCACGCACTGGCCGAATCCGCTGCCGCTTCCTTCGGAGTCCGTGCAACAACTCGCCGTACCTGCCGGGTCCGACCCCCCCCCCAATCCAACCTCATACCTGGGTATAAGAACCAAGGGCCGACGCCATGCGCCGCGCCATCTCGCTCCTCCTCAACGGCGAGTCCCTCCCACACCTCTCCATCACCGTCGTCCGCTACGTGCAGTCCTGCGACGACCACGCTGCCCAGAAGCTGCTCCTCCTCTACCTCGAGACCGTCGACAAGTGCAACGCTGCGGTTCCTCTGCCGGCTCACCGAGCCCGAGCTGCTCGAGCCACTCGTCCCGTCCATCCTCGCCAACCTCGAGCACCGACACCACTTCGTGCGCCGCCACGCGCTCTCCGCGATCTCGGCCATCTACAGCCTCCAGTAGGGGGACCAGCTCATCCCCGACGCGCCGGAGCTCGTCGAGCGCGCGCTTGCCTCCGAACAGGACCCCGCCACGCGCAGGAACGCGTTCCTCATGCTATTGGCTGCTGTCCGCCCCACGTAATGACCGACTGGTGAGAATCCCCTTTACCTGTCATCCTTATACCCTCCTTGGTGTGTTAGGGACCTCGGATTTGGACAGGTTGCGACATGGGCTGCTCTCCGACGAACACACCGCCGCGTTGGGGCCCCTGCGCTGTTGCTCTGATCGGCGTGTGGGAAGACGAACTCGGAACCGTCCGATTGCTTTGAACGGTGTGGATTAGAGCCGCATAACGATTTGATCAGGGCGTTGTTTGTCGTCCATTCCTTGATGTGTGTGCTGGATAGGGGTAGGGCGTGGATGTCTCGGTGACCGCTGATCCATGATCCAATGGCAGTGATCCGGTACCGGTTAGTGGTCTGATTCGGGCGGTTGGATCTAATCTGGGCGGCTCGTAATAAAGAATACCCCTTCGGCCTGCAAATCTTTCTAAAGAGCCCCCGATGTATTTAGATATTAACCCGCCGTCCTGGGGGTATTGTGCATTGAGTCTAGGAATCTTTACCCGCAAGCCCCTGCACTTCTCTATATTAGTGTGCCCAGTCCAAGGACTTAAGAAATCAGATAAAAATGAATTAGAAAATGATTTTTATGCAAAAATAAATGCTAGAATTTGTTTAATTCATAGAAAATTCATATGATGTCCAAATTAGTTCATTCCAGTTTCTATAATTTTGTAATAATATTGTTTATCATTTAGTGCCTCTGTTTTGTCATGAAAACAATTAGAAATTTAATCTCTCACTTAATCCATTTTAAGCACATAAAACCTTTAAAAAAATGCATAACTTAAAATCTATAAGTCCAAAAATTATGATTTCTGTTCCTAGAATTTTATTTTAATGTGTAGATTATTACTATGTATTTTGCATATATGTTTGGTGTAATGTTAATTTTGCCTACACAATGTTTGTCTGTATTGCTACGTTTAGCAGTGAGGACACGAGTCACCTGAAGATCATCCTGGTACCTGGAATCTCAAGGCCCAGGCAAGTTGTGCCCTTGATCACTTCTTTTCACCTACTCATGTTCTAATTAATCATAATGATCTGCATAGGTTAATTTTGATGGGACCCAATAGGTTACCCTAGTTTGTCTATCTTTATACCTTGTTTACCACTGAACTTTCTGGGTAGTACTTGCTAGTGCTATATGTGGTTTTGGGTATGAAGATTACACTATTCATGATTATACTTTTGTTATCAGTTGTTATTTATGGTTCATGTTAAGATCATTATGTTAATTGGAACATGGAGAACCACTCGGGAAAACAGTGCTACCACAAGGGTGGAATGGGACGCCCTTGGCTGGTTAATTAGGAAAGCTAGTGGAAGACTACCTTACCCGAAAGGGGCAAGGGCAGTAGGGGAGTGGTCAGTGTAGGGAGGCCCTCGGGAGGATTTTGCTGCGATGGCGGTCCTGCAAGGGATTCCTGCATTGGAACTTCCTATAAACTGTAGCGGGTTTTCGGAAGCTAGTGGAACTTTGTAAAGGCCTCGTAGTGGATCCCTAGCCATTCACCTCGGAAGTGTCTAAGGGCCTTGCAAACCCTGGCGACATGGGATACACGACTTGTGGGTAAAGATGCGCAACCTCTGCAGAGTGTAAAACTGGTATACTAGCCGTGCTCACGGTCATGAGCAGCTCGGACACTCACATGATTAAATTATGGAACTTAAACTCAATTTGTCATATGCATTGCATCGCAGGTGGTGTTGTTACTTTTGTTCTACTACTTAATTGGGTTTGGTATTTACTTATACTTAGTAACTGCTAATAAAATTTTGACCAACTTTAAAAGCAATGCTCAGCTTCAACCATCCTCTTTGGTAAGCCTTACACTTCACGTGAGCTCCCACCTTTGGCGAGTTCATGCACATTATTCCCCACAACTTGTTGAGCGATGAACGTATGTGAGCTCACTCTTGCTGTCTCACACACCCCACAGGTCAAGAACAGGTACCGCAGGATGAGGCTCATGGAGGATGCTGTGATGAGTTCGTGAGAGGTCTAGGTCGTCGTCTCCCAGTCAACTTTGGGTTGCTGGACCGTTGTCTCCTTATAATGTAATTATTTATTTTGTATAGAACTCCTGTTATATATAAAGTTGTGACATTCGATCCTGTGCCACTATACATCATATGTGTGAGACTTGGTCCCAGCATACCTGGTGTTTATGTTAGCGCCCGGGTTTTTGACCCCTAAAATCCGGGTGTTACAGAAGTGGTATCAGAGGAATGTTGACTGTAGGACGAAACCTAGATAGAACTGGACAACCATTATCTACTTACCTTACTCTGATCTTTTCTAAACTTATCTTAATCTTTTCTCAACTATTTCCGCTTTACTCTGATTATTCTTACCTTTTCCTTCTAAAGACAAATGTGGATTTCACACTTTGAAATCCTGTGCCTAAAGTGACCTTTAGGAATAGAAGACCTAATCCTAGGAACAAAAACAAAACTATTTTTTTATATCTATGAACTTGAATGCTTGTTCTTATGATACTTGTTTGATTTGGATTTTTGATTGAGTGTGATGAGTTGTGGAGTAATGTCCACAATTACATCTACATATAGGCATAGATATAAATAAATAAAATTTATAAGATAACTAAACAATCTAGATTATCCTCCATTAAAGGGTATCTATTTTAAATAGATCCATCTTGGCTTAAAAGATTCTCTCTTATCTCATAGATCCATCTTATCTTAAAAAAAAAAGATACTCATCTCATCTTGAAAAGATTTTACGTCATCCTAATAGACCTAACTGACCTCGAAATATTCTATCTTATCTTATGGATTCATCTTGCCCTAAATTGAATATTTATCCCACTCTAGAATAACAACCATGACCTAATTAAAATTAATGAGATTCTATCTAGTCTAATCTAGTTATACCAATCTAACCTAAAATTGGTGCCCTACACCAACTTTACCATATACAACCACCTAACCATATGCAACTACCTTACCCATCAGACAGTTGCATAACCCCTCTTTTTAACCTAATAGTGATTTTAACATATCCTGATAAAATATATCCTACCCAGGAAGATCTATCTAACTTTAACTAGTCTCATCTAGTCATATCCAGTCTAATCTAGATCCTACCTTACCTAATATGATCCAATCTAAAGGGTGTTACTTAAACAAGTTAGTTAATATTGGTAACATAGATTAGATCATATTCCTATAAATGGGTGCTAAACCTAAATTGGTGTCTTAGACCAACTCATTTGTGGAACCACCACAACCTAGCATATGTTATAGGTTACCCAACCAATTTATCCCAAAAGCAAAGTAAACCTTGTTGGGCCTACCCATCCCAACCACCGACAACTATCTTAACCATACGTCCTTAACTCGGATGACAACTCCAAGAATAAAGGCCAAAGAAGACCAACCACGTCAAAGAAGGATAAGCATCAACTCAAGTCTTCAAAGATCGAGTTGGATCGCCAGATAAATCAAGAACAACAATCTTGGATGGAGTCCTTCCTTACCCTACCCAAACCTAACCATGCTTTGGATACATCTTTTATCCTACATAATAAAGTAGCTATATATATACCCATGCTTTCCTAATCACATGATAATTTGTGATATTAAAAAAAAACAAATCTTTTGATATTAAAACCAACTAGAAACTAAAGCAAAGACTACAAACCAAACTTGTTGGATCCCCTTTCTTCTTAATCTCGAGGACGAAACTATTTTTAAGGGGGGTAGGATTTGTAATACCCAATTTGTAATAGATAATAAAGGAGGAGAAAAGTTATTTTCCTATATTTGATGTGTATGTTGAATCTACTTATCATCACATGTGAACACCATATTCAAAAACAAATAATTAATAAAAGAATATATGCCCTTAAAATATGCATCATGTTGAATATTATTTTTGTGTGTGCATATTATGACAAAATAAAAAAAATGTGACAAATATAAAATAATGTTTATAAAAATATATTAGTAGCCAAGTTGGAAATAAATATAAAATTGAAAACACTGGAATTTGAGGAGGAGAAGCATTAGCCATCACCAAATAAATTTCTTAAAAATAAATCAATTCATCCCATGCCATATTCAAGTTGGACATTTAATTTGAAGACAGGTTTGCAACTGAATTCGAATTTAAATTCAACTTGGAGTTTGAATTAGGAAAAAAGAGAAAAGGGAAAAGAAATTAAAAAAAAGAAACAGAAAGATCTCACCTGGGCCGAAATTGCCACATGCGGCCCATCTCCCTTGCTCTCCCGCCGGCCCAATTTCCCATTTGTTCCTCTACCAGCCCAACTCCTCCTCTCTTGGTGTCACACTGACATGTGGGACCCACATGTCATCACTTTCCTTCTTCACCGTAACTGAAGCCCGAACAAACCGGACCGCACGCACTGGCCGAATCCGCTGTCGCTTCCTTCGGAGTCCGTGCAACAACTCGCCGTACCTGCCGGGTCCGACCCCCCCCCCCCAATCCAACCTCATACCTGGGTATAAGAACCAAGGGCCGACGCCATGCGCCGCGCCATCTCGCTCCTCCTCAACGGCGAGTCCCTCCCACACCTCTCCATCACCGTCGTCCGCTACGTGCAGTCCTGCGACGACCACGCTGCCCAGAAGCTGCTCCTCCTCTACCTCGAGACCGTCGACAAGTGCAACGCTGCGGTTCCTCTGCCGGCTCACCGAGCCCGAGCTGCTCGAGCCGCTCGTCCCGTCCATCCTCGCCAACCTCGAGCACCGACACCACTTCGTGCGCCGCCACGCGCTCTCCGCGATCTCGGCCATCTACAGCCTCCAGCAGGGGGACCAGCTCATCCCCGACGCGCCGGAGCTCGTCGAGCGCGCGCTTGCCTCCGAACAGGACCCCGCCGCGCGCAGGAACGCGTTCCTCATGCTATTGGCTGCTGTCCGCCCCACGTAATGACCGACTGGTGAGAATCCCCTTTACCTGTCATCCTTATACCCTCCTTGGTGTGTTAGGGACCTCGGATTTGGACAGGTTGCGACATGGGCTGCTCTCCGACGAACACACTGCCGCGTTGGGGCCCCTGCGCTGTTGCTCTGATCGGCGTGTGGGAAGACGAACTCGGAACCGTCCGATTGCTTTGAACGGTGTGGATTAGAGCCGCATAACGATTTGATCAGGGCGTTGTTTGTCGTCCATTCCTTGATGTGTGTGCTGGATAGGGGTAGGGCGTGGATGTCTCGGTGACCGCTGATCCATGATCCAATGGCAGTGATCCGGTACCGGTTAGTGGTCTGATTCGGGCGGTTGGATCTAATCTGGGCGGCTCGTAATAAAGAATACCCCTTCGGCCTGCAAATCTTTCTAAAGAGCCCCCGATGTATTTAGATATTAACCCGCCGTCCTGGGGGTATTGTGCATTGAGTCTAGGAATCTTTACCCGCAAGCCCCTGCACTTCTCTATATTAGTGTGCCCAGTCCAAGGACTTAAGAAATCAGATAAAAATGAATTAGAAAATGATTTTTATGCAAAAATAAATGCTAGAATTTGTTTAATTCATAGAAAATTCATATGATGTCCAAATTAGTTCATTCCAGTTTCTATAATTTTGTAATAATATTGTTTATCATTTAGTGCCTCTGTTTTGTCATGAAAACAATTAGAAATTTAATCTCTCACTTAATCCATTTTAAGCACATAAAACCTTTAAAAAATGCATAACTTAAAATCTATAAGTCCAAAAATTATGATTTCTGTTCCTAGAATTTTATTTTAATGTGTAGATTATTACTATGTATTTTGCATATATGTTTGGTGTAATGTTAATTTTGCCTACACAATGTTTGTCTGTATTGCTACGTTTAGCAGTGAGGACACGAGTCACCTGAAGATCATCCTGGTACCTGGAATCTCAAGGCCCAGGCAAGTTGTGCCCTTGATCACTTCTTTTCACCTACTCATGTTCTAATTAATCATAATGATCTGCATAGGTTAATTTTGATGGGACCCAATAGGTTACCCTAGTTTGTCTATCTTTATACCTTGTTTACCACTGAACTTTCTGGGTAGTACTTGCTAGTGCTATATGTGGTTTTGGGTATGAAGATTACACTATTCATGATTATACTTTTGTTATCAGTTGTTATTTATGGTTCATGTTAAGATCATTATGTTAATTGGAACATGGAGAACCACCCGGGAAAACAGTGCTACCACAAGGGTGGAATGGGACGCCCTTGGCTGATTAATTAGGAAAGCTAGTGGAAGACTACCTTACCCGAAAGGGGCAAGGGCAGTAGGGGAGTGGTCAGTGTAGGGAGGCCCTCGGGAGGATTTTGCTGCGATGGCGGTCCTGCAAGGGATTCCTGCATTGGAACTTCCTATAAACTGTAGCGGGTTTTCGGAAGCTAGTGGAACTTTGTAAAGGCCTCGTAGTGGATCCCTAGCCATTCACCTCGGAAGTGTCTAAGGGCCTTGCAAACCCTGGCGACATGGGATACACGACTTGTGGGTAAAGATGCGCAACCTCTGCAGAGTGTAAAACTGGTATACTAGCCGTGCTCACGGTCATGAGCAGCTCGGACACTCACATGATTAAATTATGGAACTTAAACTCAATTTGTCATATGCATTGCATCGCAGGTGGTGTTGTTACTTTTGTTCTACTACTTAATTGGGTTTGGTATTTACTTATACTTAGTAACTGCTAATAAAATTTTGACCAACTTTAAAAGCAATGCTCAGCTTCAACCATCCTCTTTGGTAAGCCTTACACTTCACGTGAGCTCCCACCTTTGGCGAGTTCATGCACATTATTCCCCACAACTTGTTGAGCGATGAACGTATGTGAGCTCACTCTTGCTGTCTCACACACCCCACAGGTCAAGAACAGGTACCGCAGGATGAGGCTCATGGAGGATGCTGTGATGAGTTCGTGAGAGGTCTAGGTCGTCGTCTCCCAGTCAACTTTGGGTTGCTGGACCGTTGTCTCCTTATAATGTAATTATTTATTTTGTATAGAACTCCTGTTATATATAAAGTTTGTCGATCCTGTGCCACTATACATCATATGTGTGAGACTTGGTCCCAGCATACCTGGTGTTTATGTTAGCGCCCGGGTTTTTGACCCCTAAAATCCGGGTGTTACAAAAACTCCGATGATGATGATGATGATGATGATGATGTAATAACTTAATACTCTGACATGTATGGTTTTATGCTTTATTGTATTTGCTCTGTGACTCACCATCGAGTGAGATTGTGGTACTTGATCCTGTCAGTGGCCGTGTCGGACTAGATCCGAGGGATTGACGGGTTATTCCCATTTAAGTGTGGTCTAGCCTCTAAGGCGGGGCTTAGGCACTTAAGTTGGAATAATTCGGGCAGTTCCGCCACACCCGGGCGGGAGGCATGTGCCACCAGTGCACAAGAACAGGGCCCCTAAAATAATAGTTAGTGATAATTTAATCAATACAAATTTTAGTAATGATTAGAAAGTCTGGCTAAGTCAGCTCGATAAGAATAAAACATAGTGTTTGTCGTAACAAGCGAGTACCAATCTCTCATGCAACTCATTTTGGCTATATGGCGAAGTGCAGCTAGCACATGCTGGCATAACATCCAAACGTTAAGATCATTCGTTAGCATTATTAAGCCATTTCCTACATTAATAATTCAATCACTGTTAATAAATGAGATTAATCTGTACCATCTATTCTTAACAAAGAAAAAAAAGAAAAAAATCGGTACAGGACCTTCAATTATGTCGGCTCGGCCCTGTCTAGACACAGTAGAAGTGGCTACTCCGGTTATGGGGTACCGACAGTTGTTTCTTTTCTAATTCAGCTATTAATATAACAAGAAATATAATCATGCATTGAAAGCGACCGATGACGAGAGTAAACTTGCCTAATGCATGCTTAAGTCGATTGTTTAGTCTAGAGCGATGCAGGCTACGTGCATGGCCAAGAAGGGAGCGATGGGCCAAAGGAGCACCGTTAATACCCACTTCGTTAACCATATCTAGAGATAGATAAATAGTAAACCATCTATAGGAACATGCCATATCCAATCTACTACATGTATCATACTGATAAACCTAGGAACATCTGCCATTGGGAACTACTGACCACACACGCAAATATGGATCGTGACCTCCAAATAAGTCCATCCAAAGTAAACAACGAGACTAAACATGTAAGGCAGGTGTCAGATGTGTCTCGAACTTCCGGGTTGCCACGTGCATATGTGCAGCTAGCATCTCATGTAATGATGTGCATATGTGCAGATGTCTAAGGGGTGAATAGCCTATAAAATATTATACAAAATTTTCAATTGCAAGTAGAGCCAACTTATGTGAATATGCGAAAGAGATCACTTGCTCTAATTTTGTTCTAGTCTACATATATAAACAAACTAGTATATTATGAAAGAAATGTATGTAAACAGCAAGCTACATTCCTAAGCAAGAGATAAAACACACAAAAAAACTGTGTAAGGGTAAATGAACTAGAATGATACAGCTAGTAAATGAAATAGCAAGAATTATTTAGAATGTAAACCACACATTGGGGCAAGATATAACACAATATTTATCCCTAATGTTCAACTGCTTGCTGGCAAACTACGTCCTCATTATGTCAAGTCCAAACTAGGTGATTCACACGCTAATTAACGTAACAAGTCATGCCCACAATAAGGCGTCGTAAGAATCACCTTAGAGTCGCACTCCAATAAGCATTTATTCCACTATAGTTGTTATTCGTAAATCTCTCGTGGGAAATGAGCAAAACAAGAGCACCTCAAAAGAACGATAGAAGCCAACAACAATCTCCAATAGCCGCTTAATGATCCCAACAATCTCTAAGTTGTCTACCACAACAATCCACTGGTACCACAAGATTGTAACACCCTATCCACTCCTGGATCGGTGGTACTTACTTCTGACAGCCCTCTAGGATCATAGACCATACTCATAGACCAACACGAGTTTTTATGCATACTTTGTCCTCACTCATGCGCACTAGAGAAGACTTCTTGGTCAGTTACTCATCTTAAAATTGTTCTAGACCAAGCACGCTTAACCCAGAGATTCTTTTGAGACAGGTTTCCAAAACAGAAGATGCGCCTTTTTGGTATGAGTATTTTATCAATCCTATTAAGCCTTGAGCCATGATACCACCATCCACATGAAATATTCAGTAGATCCCAACATGAAGCATGCTTCTAGCTCACCAAACTATCTGCTCTTATCAATTCAGCTTCAGAGTTTACTACAGGAAAATTATTACTATTCTTTGTTGTGTAACCTACAGGATAATCATGCTTTGTTGTGTAACCTAACTTTAGGATTTGCATACATGCGGTCTAATCAATGTTTTTTTGTTGACTTTGCTATACGTAGAAGCAAAAGAATATAGTACAATGCTTATCTTCCTTATCTGTTTGGAAACTAAAATCTAAATGTTGATCAGGTACTTCTTTTTATCCTTGTATAATTGTGCTGTTTTAGAAAGCCTTTCAGTTTTTTTATGTTGATAGAAGGCAGTTAAATACGGTTGTTCAGTTTTTGTTACCTTAGTTATAGGTGTTCTGTATTCTTACTAATAAGTGGTGGCGCCTCAGGAGGTGACGACGAAAATAAATAGAATGAGCAGACGGGGGAGGTGGAATGAGGATAAAAATACAAGCACAATCTTATATTTTTACCAAAAAAGTTAAGGCAGAGATCTTTCTACCAAAATAAAGTCTACCTTCCTTCTAAACCAAGATCCTTGAGTCTTCTTTCCTGGTAGTACTCTAGGCCGTCTAATTCCTCCTTTTTGTTTTTAAAAATACCATAGATGTGCTGGAGTACTTTCTTTTCACTGGTCCTTACTCCAATTGCAATTGTAAGTCTTGGTTGCAAATTCTCTCTTTCCAATAGTTCTTCATCCAGAACACCACTACCGGAATCAGCTTCTTTGCCGTGTGTCTGAGACACACGGCAAAGGCTATTTTACACTCGGCAAACGCTTTGCCGAGTGTAACACTCGGCAAAGAACGCTCGGTGAACTGTACATCGGCAACAGCATCTTTGCCGAGTACTTTTTGTCGGGCACTCGGCAAAGACTTTGCCGAGTGCCATTTGGCACTCGGCAAAGAAAAGTCACCGTCACGGCGCCAAGTGACGGTGACGGAACCTTCGCCGAGTGCCCACGGCGACACTCGGCAAAGGAGGTTTATTTGCCGAGTGTCTGGTGGACTGGCACTCGGCAAAGAACCCTCCAGTGGGCCCCTTTGCCAGTCCCTTTGCCGAGTGCCTTTGCAGTGGCGCTCGGCAAAGACATCTTTGCCGGTTCCCAGGTTGCCTTCTTTGCCGAGTGCCATTTTCAGCACTCGGCAAAGACGGCTTTACCGGTTCCCAGGTTGCCTTCTTTGCCGAGTGCCATGGTCAGCACTCGGCAAAGATGGCTTTACCGGTTCCCAGGTTGCCTTCTTTGCCGAGTGCCATGGTCATAGCACTCGGCAAAGCGACCTTTGCCGAGTGTTACACTCGGCAAAGTGACCAGGATGTCCCTTTTTTATTTGTTTTTGCTGTTCCATCCAAACAAACAAAAGATATATATCATTCACATCACATTATATATCAATCGCATCACAGAATGAACACATTTATCATCAACACCATATATATCACAAAGTGTCACTAATATAAGTCTCACAAATACAAGTATGTGTATTTACCAAGTCTGGATCACTAGCCAAACATCACCAACCGTCACATATATATCACAAAGTGTCACTAGCCAAACATCACCAACACTCACAAGACCAAGTCTGGATCATCAACGAGGTGGGCATCTGGACTGGTTCGGCGAAGGGCTGGACGAAGCATGAGGGTTGTTCGACGCCGCCGATTGACCCTGCACAGAGAATAGATTGTATGTGTGAGAACATATGAATATATATCATGCAGTACTAAAATTTTGATACTCACAGGAGTAGTGAACTCAGCAGGGTCAGTTGCAGGGAACAACGGAGGTGGTGGAGCATGACCCTGTGCGGCGCCAAGGCTCTGCACGTACGCGAACAAATCCGCCATCCTCTTCTCCAGCTCCTCACGTTGCCTCCTCTCATCATCTAGCTGAGTCTGTAATATTTCGCCCTAATGTTACGATAATGCAAAGAGAAGATATATAAAAATTAATGAACGATGAATAGATAAGGAATAACCTGTAGTTGCTGGATACGATGCTGTGAGGTGTCCTGCCGAGGCCGTATGGCTGGGCTCGCGCTCGTGCTCCTTGCTCGCACCTGAGAGAGAGTGGGAGTGGAGGACGAGTCGATTGCCCCGTCGGCAATCCAGTACCGCCCATGCCTCTTGCCTCCTCCGACCCTCATGAGGACATCTCCGTCGATGTCCTCGGTCCTCGGATCGTAATCTGGCCCATGGACCTCCTTGGCCATTGCGGTGTACTCACTGAGTCGGCTGTGGATGGCGGGGTTGGTGTACGCCTCGGGCCCGTCATCCGGGTTGTAGGTGACGTCGGACGTCGCCTTCCCCTTGTGGGCCATGGCATATGCCGAGAACGTGGAGCAAGGCGCGCCACCATGTGCCGCCGACTGCGAGAAAACCAACGATATGGTTAGAAATCATGTCTAATCGAAAGTTATATACCTAAATAAAAAAGAGCGCGTACCCATGCTTCCGCGTATTTGCCCAGGCTGCGGCTGCCTTGATGGTGGGAGGGACCTTGCATCAGCAAACGCCGTTCCCGGCTAGCGTTGTGCGCCTCGTCCCACTCAGCCGAGCACCACCTCTGCACCATCTTCTCCCAGCACTCAGGATGCGCGGCGCACCAATGAGGAATCATCTAAAAAAATATAAGTACACCGCATATCAGAAGATAAGAATAAGCATATTTAGTACCAATAATAAAGTTTTGTATTTACCTGCAAGTACTGGTCCGCAGTCAATGACATGGTTCGGGCGTCCTTCTTGTTCACCTTCTCCCCAAGGACAGAGCCGTGGTAAGTGACGATGGCCTGGATGCGCGCCTCGTAGTGCATGTCCACGACGAGCTTCTTACAGCACGTCGTAGACACCACATCCGCCCTGGCCTCGTATCCAGCATCGCACCTGAAGAAATCCTATATACAAATACGATGTATCCATACATTATTTAAAGAATATGCAACAAATGCGACTTATTAAACAATATAGTGCGAGGAAGACTTACCCACAGCTCTTGCTTGACCCGCTCCGCCTTGTTGTTGAATTGTCTGCCGTCCCGATCTACTGCATCGGGGGCGACGGCGTAGTGGTCGAAGGTGTACGCTGGGCTCGTCACTCCGGCGTACTCGACAAGCCCAGGGAAGTGTTCCCGGCATAGAAGGCCGAGGATGCCATTGGGGTTGCGGCCGTGACCCCCTGCAGTCTCCAAAACCATCCAAGACATGTCGAAGTGATTAAGATGAAGTATTAGTTTCTATTATTAATTTGAACATATAATATGAAAAAGCAGCAACAACATCTAAAGTTACCTACCTCTCTCCATCGGGTCGTATGAGGGGACGTCTGTCACGAAGAATGGGTCGCTTAGGTAGGCTCGTGGGACCTCGCAGGTAGATACTCCTCGAACCTGAGGAGCCAGAACCTGAGACGTCCTGCTGAGCGGCGGCGTCGTCGTCGTCGTCCTGCTGCGCCGCATCGTCGTCGTCCTGCTGTGCCGCATCGACAGCGGCTTGCTGCTCCACCTGCTGCTGTACGGCGTCGTCCTGCTGCGCCTCCTCCTCCGTCCTACGGGTGCTCCTCCTCCCCCTCCCCCTCCCCCTCCTCGTCCTCGTCCCACCGCCCACCATCTTTGTCCAACAACCTGCAATTAAGAGTAAACAATTAAGCACAGATAAAATATGTATTTAGAAACATATGCAAAATAAATGAAATATAGCATTACATCGATTAAAAATAATCTTCATATGTGTCCGGGTTAGCCGGATCATAAGTGTCATCATCACTATCAACCATTTCATAGTCGGTAAAGTACATTTTAATTTTTTTATTTTGTTTATGAAACTTTTTGTGGTATGTTCCTACACTATGTAGACCTACATGTACCATTTTGGGACAATTATAACAGTGTTTTCTATAGCTGGTACATTTAGTTTGTTTATTTGAATTTCTTCGGAAAATTCAGATTTGAACTGCAGGTCACTTGAAACTTGGAAAACCGTGCATGCAAAAATGATATCCATGCTACATAGCACAAGTTACGACCGATTTCAGGAGCGGACCGGAAACTTCGAGCACTATGCTCACTCAACATGGCCGTGAACTTGCCATACAACTGTTTAAAAAATTTATAAAACACAAACAAACTTAGAAAATCATGAAACTTGTCCACATGTCATGATATCATATGTAGAGTCTGTGATAAAAAATTTAGAATGTTTGGAGAAAGTTGTGAGACATTATGTGTAGAAACCTAAGAGAACCACACATGAAATCATAGAGTTTCAATGTGGATCTCTTAGGTTTGTACACATAGTGCGTTACAGCTTTCTCGAAACTTTTTCAAATTTTTATCACAGCCTCTACATATGATATCATGGCACGTGGACAGGTTTCATGATTTTCTGACTTTGTTTCTGTTTTATACAATTTTTAAACACCTGGATGGCAAGTTTACAGTCATGTTGAGTGAGCATGGTGCTCGAAGTTTCCGGTCCGCTCCTGAAATCGGTCGTAATTTGTGCTAAGTAGCATGGATATAATTTTTGCATGCACGATTTTCCAAGTTTCGAGTGATCTGCAGTTCAAATCTAAATTTTCCGAAGAAATTCAAATAAACAAACTAAATCTACTAACGATTGAAAACTCTGTTAAAATTGTCCACAAATGATACATGTAGGTCTACATAGTGTAGGAACATACCACAAAAATTTTGAGAGACAAAAATAAAAAAAATAAAAATATACTTTGCCGAGTGTCTAGGGATGACACTCGGCAAAGTATGTTTTGCCGAGTGCCTACTATGTGGCGCTCGGCACAGAACCTCTTTGCCGAGTGCCAGCCGTTGACTCTCGGCAAAGACTGACGGTCGTCAGCTTTGGAACGGCCGCTGACGGCCGTTTGCCGAGAGCCCCCTTTGCCGAGAGTTTGACACTCGGCAAAGTTGTCTTTGCCGAGTGTCGCCCTGTGCCGAGTGTTCAGCACTCGGTATAGGTCGCTTTGCCGAGTGCCTAACTTTACCGAGTGCGGCACTCGGCAAAGCTTTGTTTGCCGAGTGCCCGACAAAAGACACTCGGCAAAGAATACAACACTCGACAAAGCCTGCGATTCCGGTAGTGCATAGTGGTTTTCTGCTAGAAATTTGTCATGCCTAAGCTGCCTGAAAGACAACGAACTATCTGGCTAGAGTATCCATAACTTGCTGCAAATAATTCTAGCAGTGTAGTGGGAAGTTATGCTACCTAGACATTAGCATGCTACCATTACTGGTATGTTGGAAGGCATGTCATATGACAACTGTAGGCAAAAATAAGAAATATCTTTATGTTTTACATGGACTGGAAGAATGTCCAATAAAAAGTGTATCACCATTCTAAGTGGAAATAAGCCAAACTTAATAAAAAGAATACAACGATAAATTATTTGACATACCTTGGCAGATGGCAGCAAAGCTGCCTCCAGAAGCCCTGATCTCAAGGAATGCCACTCTTCAAAAAAGCTCTCCAGCTCAGGGCTCAGGCCATGATCTTGTTGCTACTATAGAACACATTATTTAGCTAACACTTGATCCTGAAATTATCCTTGGCAAAAGTTTATGTTCTACCAATGTTTTAACAACACCCACATTAAAGGATCCTAATGAAGCACCTCCACTTAGCAGCAAAGCTGTTCTACCAAAGGCATGTCTTGTCTCATGCATAAATGCGAGTTTCTCTTCAAGAAGCAACTCGTCTGAATCAGAATCACAGACCATTTTCAGTTGAGTAGATACTTCCTCAACGTATTCCTTTATGAGTCTAGGCACCTGGCGAGCAAGAACATTACAAAAAAAGTTCATTACTAACATAGTGCTACAATAGTGTTACAAGCTCTAACACCTGAACACTGGGTGGAATAAAAGAACAACTTCAAAGTGCAAACACAACATCCTGACAAAAAGATGTGCCAAAGATGCAATACATTCATAATGCAATTGTCATTGTCACTTGTAGAAATTGTAGGCTAAAGGTTTTGCAGATCTTAATTGATATAATATGTGATTACTTATTATAACTCAAAAGGTCAAAAGGAACAGGATAGATAACTACTGTTAATTGTTCTACTTTTCGATCCTATTCCATATTCCACACATGTTTCATAAGATTAATTAATCTATATCTATATCACTAAAAGAGTGAAACTGAATTCCTAAAAGAGTGCTTCCAAATTATGAAACTGAATTCTTAAAATAGTGCTTCCAAAAGAAAGGCATCTGTTCCAGGGTCACAGTAAATGAATCCCTTGATGGATTTGATTCAACAAACCCATAGTCAAGTGCCAGTTCAGCATTACTCTTGTCCTTCCAGTTGTTTGGGCATCAAGTGCACTTTGTAGTCAAGTGCACTTATGCCCAAATGTACAGCTATACCCGGCGCTGCCTTCGCCCACAGGTCGTCCAAGTTCCCCTGCACGAGCAAGCAGCAGCGCCGAGCCAATGTTGATACGTACTTGACCGTCGGCGCATGCCACTCCATCTCCACGCATTATTATGTAGCCACCTGTGGATCAAAACGCCTTTAGGCTAGGTACGAATGGTTGGTGAGCAGTACGAAAACGACACTACCAAAATAGCTCCTTTCGCTTTGCAGAGTTCCTACTTCTCTAGACGTGCGCTGAGATTTGGCGAGAAGTTGACCGAATCCGTACAGCAACAAAAGGTCCAAGGTCAGGTGGTGATTCCGTCGAACCGGCTTTACCTTGACAGGACATGCATCTAACCCAACAAGTTTTGACCTGCCAACAACAGGATCGTCGCTACAAATCATAGCACAACCACTCCCGCTATGAAGACACGCTCTCGCCAGTAAACTGAGGGCGGGGCAGTGGCGCAGGTCATTGTGTGCGGGGTGAGGGCGGGGCTGTGGTGCGGCATTGAGCATGTTGGCGATGGCGCAGATCGCTGGAGTGGCGCTCTCTGCCGGTGGCGCGGCGCTCTCTGCTGGTGGCGCGGCGCCAATTGCGTCGGAGGGAGCGGTGATGCCGGCCGTTGAGTGCGGTGCGGCGGCACTGAAGTTACATCGTTGATGGCGTTCGAGAGGGTGTGGGGCAGAGGGCGTTGTTAATCGCGTTTGGATGATGACAAGGGATGATCCACAAATTTTTGGCCTTTGGATGTGATTGAGTTAGGAAGGAGGTAACGAAGCAATCTGTAGCGTTGATTTTAATGGTGGGAGAGGTTGGAGTTATTTTTTTTGTATACTTAGACTGTCTTTAGCAACGACCTCTATATTTATCCTCTATATCTGTCTTTTACAGATTCATCCTCTATATCTCCTTCCTCTCCAACAATGTCCTCTAAATCACGTCCTCTATACGTAAATACATATATTAGAAACATTTTTTATTTTTAAATTTTTATGCATACGTATTTGTCATACTCTCGAATGTATTGTACTATTTTAGTTTTGCTAAACCGGTTGTTTAAAGTATTCAAATATATAGATGACCGTTTAGAGAAACTCTATGTATAGAGGATATGTCTTCTGAATTTAGAGTATCATTTAGAGAACGTTGCTGGAGTGAGTAGAGGGCAGTTTGATCCTCTATATTTAGAGTAGATGAGCCTTTACAGGCTCTGTTAGAGAGAGCCTTAGCGATGTTTCAAGCGGTGGATTATATAGGAGTGGAGACTAGATGCACTTGTCTAAACAAACTCAAATAAATCTCCTAAATATCATCCCTCTATTCCTCTCTTTCTAAAACAGGCCAATGTAGCCTCGGTTGGGCCTTGGTGGATGCCAAGGCCGATGCCTGTACTGGCACCCTATGAAGGCGTCCACAACACTGCACCACCGTAATAATAACGATTCTATATTTTGTTCATCCTAATACTAAAGAAATATAACACAGAAGCAAACATAGTGCTATTTTCTGCTTTCCTAATATTACATACTCCCTCCGTCCCAAAATATAATTAGTTTTAGACTAAATATACATTCATTAATTAACCTATGAATATCTCTACTACACCTTAAGGCTGGAGCGAGGGCGTCCACCACTCACCGTGCCCCCGCTCCAGCCCCCGCCCGCAACGTCTTCCTCCCGGCAATCCCGCCCCCGCCCACGCCGTCCCTTCCCTTCCCTGCATCCCGCCCGCGCCGTCCCTCCCTGCAATCCCGCCCCCGCCAGCGCCGTGTCCCCGCCGCGCATCTTTCCCACCTCTTTCTTTCCCTTGCTCTGCTAACGCGCCGCCGGTCTGTCAGTTGCCGCCTATCCTGCTTGCTCGCGCGCCCGCTGTTCATGGCGATGGTGGATGAAGGCGGCAAAGGAGAGGCGCAGCCGCCTGGATTAGACCCAAGAACCCGCCGATCTGCGGCGACCGGCGACATGGATGGCGGTGGCCGAGGAGAGGAGTGGGAGGGCCCCCCGGCTACGTGCTCTCGCTCCCGGCGGCGGCGCTGCCCCTGCCCGTCGCCGTCTCCTGCCTGGACGCCACCGTCCGGTGCAAGGGGCGCAGCCATATCCGCCACCGTGGCCATCCGTCGGGCTGGTGGGCCTTCAGGCTCCCCGTCCCCGCGCCGGAGGAGGCAAAGGGGCCGGTTCCCCCATCGTCGGCGGCCAGTAATCCGACCGAGGAGGGCCGTTCCTGTCCTCGTCACCAGCGTCTGCCCGTGCGCCAGGCCCCGCCGCCCCGGCCCCCGGTCCACACACTCCCACGCCTGCAGAGGAGAGGTCAGCAAAGAGGGTCAGGATGTGCCTGCAGTGCGGCGCGGCGGTGACGCCGCAGTGGAGGTCGGGGCCGATGGGGCAGGGCACGCTCTGCAACGCCTGCCGGGTCCGGCTCAAGGTGGCCGAGGTACTGCGGGATCAGGTGAAGCACCGCCCCACGCCAGCGACCGCCAGGACGCCCGCCCGGCCGCCCCTGGACAGCCCGGCCTCGGAGTCGTCGCCCGACAGCCCGATCTTGGAGCCTGGGTCAGTTCCCGATGTTTACCTGGTGAGGACTGAGGAAGAAGCCTCTGAAACGGGGGAGACCCCCGCCGCCTCCGAGGACGGTACCCGCGCCGGCGCCGCCGCTAGCGCCAGCGGTATATCTCGTCAAGAAGAAGAAATCGACTTCGGCGAGGAAGCCGTGGCGGCCCCCGAAGTCAGCGAAGCAGTGCTTGCACTGCGGGTCGTCGTCGACGCCGCAGTGGCGGGAAGGGCCGCAGCACGCTGTGCAACGCGTGCGGCGTGCGGTACAGGCAGGGCCGGTTGCTGCCGGAGTACCGGCCGCTGGCGAGCCCCACCTTCGAGCCGTCGGAGCACGCCAACAAGCACAGCCAGGTGATGCAGCTCCACCGGCAGCGGAAGAGCCAGGGCCAGCACCACCCTCTGCCCGCGGAGCATCCGCGAGCCATGGACGTCCTCCAATTTCCCTAGCGGTGGCAGGTGAAGGAGTACCAGCCGACGCCGGTCCACCAGCCTCTGCCGCATCCTGATAAGGAAATGATTTCTTGTTTGTGAAAAAAACAGGAAGTACCTCTGTCATCCATCGAAGAGAGGACGGCCTGCATCTGCCTCTTCTTCTCGGCTCACTGGTGCAGACCATGCAGGAGCTTCACCCCGACTCTACTCCAGGCCTACACGGCGCTCCGGAGCGCCGGCAAGAGCGTCGAGATAATCTTCGTGTCGTTGGACCGCGACGAGGCCAGCTTCCGGGACCACTTCCAGGGCATGCCGTGGCTCGCGGTACCGTTCGACGCTGCTGGCCTACTACGGCAGAAGCTGTGCGCGCGCTTCGCCATCGAGCGTATCCCGGCGCTGATCCCTCTGTCAGCGTCAGCGACGCCGTCCAGCGGGCTGGGATGTGGAGAGGACGCGGTGAGGCTGGTTGGCAAGTATGGAGTAGATGCGTACCCGTTCAGTGCGCAGAGGAGGAGGGAGCTGGAGAGCATGGACGATGCCAGGAGAGGAGGAGGCCGGCTTCAGGAGCTTCTTGGCTGTGAGGAGAGAGACTATGTCATCAGTGCAGATGACATAAAGGTAAATGAACAAAAAAACTCGTGAAATTTCTCATTAACCAAAACTACTTCCATAAGTACTACTACGCAGTTGTTGTGTTGGTGATTGTGATGCCATACTAAGTGCGCCCTCCTTTGCATTTTTTTCATTCTGACCATTTAGTTAACTTGGTTTAGTTTTACAGTTTAATTTCTCCTATGACAATGTTTTTTTTCTTTTCAAATTCCTATAGCTGACCTTGCTGGCAAGACAGTCGGCCTGTACTTTGGAGCACACTGGTGCCCACCTTGCCATGTCTTCACCAAACAGCTCAAGGAGGTGTATAACGAGCTGAAAATCTTGAGACCGGTAAGCTTCGAGGTCATCTTCGTCTCGATAGACCGCAGCAAGGGGGAATTCCAAGCAAGCATGAGTTCAATGCCATGGCTTGCCATCCCTTATTCTGACGCTGCAAGGAAAAAGCTTACAAGAATCTTCGTTGTCAAGGGTATCCCAGGACTCCTGATACTTGGTCTGGACGGTAAAGCTCTAAAAACAGATGTCCATCGCCCCGAGCTCCTCCCCACCTACGCAGGCTCCAGGTGAATGTAGTTCTTTCGTGCTTGTAACCTCATCAGGTGTAATAAAATAAAAGGTATCAAGGCGCCTAGGATCACGCCTAAAAACGTCATCAGGTACGAAATCTGGAGCCTGAAGCTTGGTTCAAGGGGTTGTTGGTAGATTTAGCAGCTATACTGATACCTTTTATTTTATTACACCTGAAGCTTGGTACTGGTCTGAGTATCTTTATCTCAAAAAGGAATCCCTCACTGGTAGTCACATTGCTTCTGCTGCTGATTGTTTGTGGACAAGTTTTTAATGCTAATTTTGTTTTTATGTAGTTGTTATCTCAGATGTGAAATGCGATGACCTAAAAGAGGAGGGCAAGGTACAACAAACTAAAAGGTTAGATGATTTCACTTTTCCAATTGCTTTGGTTCTGCTGTTCGATTTCGAGGGGCAACATTTGATGCTGGTTTTGTTATCATGTAGTTGTTGGTTCAGATGTGAAATGTGATGAACCAAAGCAGGAGTAAGTTGCCAATAAAATTGGGGAACCGAAGGAGTGACAAATGTGAAATTTAATTTTTGCACTGTTCCTTGTTTGCGCGTAATTCAAAATTTACTGTTAGCCATTGTTCCTGAACAGTCCTTGATTTTATTTCTTGAATGTGCACCTGATTCGTCTAATGTAATCATGGAACCACATGTTGTGGAGCTGTTTTGGTTAAGAGCTACAATGATCCTAAGGCGGATGTTTTGTATGCTGCCACTTAATTTTGTGTACCTTCTACATTTCATTTTGCATCTGTAATGTTGTTTGCTGATTACAAGATAAAAAATGTTTGATACCAACCATTGATAATTTGGGACTCACTAAGCAAAGCCAAAGATAAGTGTTTAAACAACTATCGATCTACCTATGTGATATATAGAAACCATAGCAACACACAAACATCAATGTAATCGTTGTACACTAATATTTATCGAATAATTTATTTGCCGTCGCATCGCACGGGCACATACCTAGTAGTATGTATATATGTCTATATACATTATTATTTATTCGAATGTGGACGAACAAAAAGGGCAAAAAAGAACTATAATTTGGGACCGAGGGAGTAGACCCTATCTTTATGCAACCAAATCAAGTCAGTTTTGGCAATTTAGTTAGTGCGATAGTCAGTTGGCATGCATAAACATACTGAGATAAAGACGTACCACTTACATGAGAAACATCACATTGGTAAGCTCTGGGACGATTGTAGATGCCAAACTAATCATTCTTGAACCAAAATTGGATCACCACAAGTTGTGTCTTCGTTGCACTCTTTTTGTGCTTCCGAAATAGTAAGTTGCACCATTTGTTGCATTTCAATCGACTGATGGAGCACCACATCGTTGGAGACAAATGTCTGAACTGTTCCACCTACCTCTATCCAACTACAACCAGGAACCTTGCTGCCACACCTATGTCTCATCACACTTCTTACATTTGCAAGCTCGTTCCAAGCTCCTGCAGCAGCAAATGCGTTAGACATAAGCAGATAATTTACTGCCTCACTTGGTTCCAGGCATAAAAGCCTATCGGCAGCCCACTTTGCCAACTCAATTTTGCCCCGCAGCTTACAGGCACCAAGGAAAGCTCCAACGATATCAGCATTGTTCTCGCAAGAAAGCTTGATAACAATGTTGTAAGCATCTTGAATCCTACCAGCTCTCCCCAAGAGATCAACCAGACAAGCAAGGTGCTGTGAATTTGGATCGATGTTGTAGCCCCTCGCCATCATAAGGAAATAGTGCAGGCCTTCTTCAACGAGCCCAGCATGGCTGCAGGCAGAAAGAACCCCAAGGAAGGCGACGCTGTCAGGCTGTACGCCTTGTTGGAGCATTCTCTCAAACACATGAAGTGCATCCTTGCATAGTCCAAGGTACGCCAAAGACGAAACCATACAGGACCACGTAACTACATCTGGGTCGCAGATCATAGCAAACATTTGCCCCGCCTCTCGAGCAAAACCGGTCTTGCCGTACGCTGTGATAACAGCGTTGGCCACCTGCAGAAACCTGTGAAACCCCCTCTTTATGGCATAAGCATGAACCTGAGTAGCCTCGTTTGCTGCCGCCACGCTGGCGCACGAGCTTAGCACACTGGCAAGCGTGAGCTCATCCGGGCAGCAGCTCCCGTCTCTCAGCATCCACCGGAACAGCTCAACAGCGTCCTTGCCTCCACCAACCCGACCATAGCAGACTACGATCGCGTTCCATGAGACGACGTTCCTGACCGCCATAGCGTCGAACACCCAGCGCGCCTCGTCAACCCGGCCGCACTTGGCGTACATGTCGAGCAGCGCGGTGGCAACCACCACGTCTGCGAGGAGACCCAGCCTGAGCACGAGGCTGTGCGCCAGGGCTCCCATCCTGAGCAGCAGCCCGTCATCGACGGCGCCGGCGGTTGGGTGGCGGCCACGGCGCGGCGGCGGACGGAGCAGGGCGCTGAAGGTGAACCCGTCGGGGGCGATCCCGGAGCGCCGCGCGGCGGCAAAGAGCGCCCAGGCCTCGCGCGCGAGGCCGTGGGAGGCGTAGCAGGAGACCATGGCGTTGTAGAGGACCAGGTCCCTGCGCGGCGCTTCGTCGAACACGCGGCGTGCGTGAGCGACGAGGCCCCACCGCGCGTACGCCACGGCCAGCGCGGTCGCCACGCGAGCCTCCGAGGCGCGCCCGGACTTGAGCGCCAGCGGGTGGAGCGTCTGTGCTGCGCAAGCGCCGCCGGAGACGGAGACGGAGATGGAGCTGGCGCGGAGTAACAGGGCAACGAGATCGTGCCGCATCTCATTCCAGAGCTGACAGGGAAGCGGGAGATGGCCTCATCGGTCATCTCCACTGCCCCCTTCTGCAGGACAAAGACGTGGAGCCGCCCGAGCTGGCGAGAGAGGCCAGAACGGCGTGCAGACGAGAGCAATGCGCTCCATTCTATCATCACACAGCGCCCAAGCCGCCGATCAACATGATAATCGACAGGTGACGAGGGGCCTTTCTAGGCTGGGTGCAGAATCTCTAACTTCAGCGGCACCCTACAATCGTAGAGGTTATCCCTTAAATTTAAATTTGAAGGTAGGTCCTTCTGTTTCTAAATAAAGTGTTCTCTTTTTTTTCGTCTAAATTTTTTATACACTAAGCTTCGAATTGAACACAGAATTAACATGTATGTACTATTTTAGACCATTACAAAATACATATGTAAAAAATCTTTTTTTATATACACTAAGTTTCGAATTGAACACAGAATTAACATGTACTATTTTAGACCATGACAAAATACATATGTAAAAAATTTAATTCAAAATACATTAGATATATGATGCAAAGTTTAGAACCTAGAAAAATGAAATGTGACAAACCATACACCACTTGGGTTTTTTTAGAAAACTGAAAAAAATTGCAGTTTTCAAATTAGAATCAAAACGAATTACAAAACGCTTAGAACCAAAAACGAAATTCAGGAAACATCGACCAGTCCTTGTAGCACATAGAGTTGAAAATATGTGTTTTGTTTTGAGGTCGGGATCAGACGGTAAATCATTGGGGTGCCCTGTTGTCGTAACAGGCTTAGTTGGGGCAGACACCCCTCTCGCATAGCAATTGCGAGATTATACCGCTCATCATGTCCCTTTAACTGCCTGAAGGATCATGGTTGTGCCTGTGGCATTCCGGACCTCTATAATGCAGCCGTTGGTGTGCACCCTGCTGCGTTCCGTCGATGTGGTACTAAAATGCTCGCCTCCCACTGTGGTGATACTACTAGCAGCCGCGCAGCCTGGTAGTGCGAATTGTACGCGAGCTCGCCGCTGGGCCATGGACCGACCAAGGCCTATTTAAATGGGCCGAGAATTGTACTCAGTCACATTCCCGCCGGTCAGTTTCGCACGGCGCAAGCGAGAAAAGGAATCTTCATCTCCCTCACGAGTTACTACCGTATGGACCAAAGCTTGTTTGCAACGTCGCATCTCCCTGAATTTCTCTGCTTAATACGTGTGTTGGTCAGTAGGCACATCTTTCTGTGTCCAAATAACAATTTAACTGATGCAATCCATACCAAGGGCACTGTTTGCTTCAGAGTAGAAAGTTGTTAGGCTACATGGTAAGCCTGCTAATGACAAAAAACACTGTTTTGTAAAAACATCGTTTTGCATCGTTTTATATTGTATGTTTATACAGTGTAGTTTAAATATGGGTATGGATATAGGTAAGCTGCTGAAGATGATCTAAGGGGGTGTTTGGTTTGATGAATCACTCAATACATGATGAAGTTGTGCATGATAAATATATTCCTCAAATTTAGTGGTATGACCTTATTTCTCGTGTTAGTACTAACTATTATGAATGAGATGGTGATGGATTAATCAATTCTATTCCACGAACCAAACAAAAAATAAGTAGTGAAAAGATGATGGACTAAATTATTCCTCAAACTAAACATCTTATAAATATTTACAAGATACCTTTGCAATTACTTCTCTCCTACTTTCACTGCACAATATACACTTAATATCGTCACCCTTTCCAAATAGATGAAGCGTTCTAATTGTCGGTGTAGCTACCTCACTAGTTGGATTTTGAACGATACTAGAACATAAGACGTCCTTACGGGGCCCTATCTAAACACGAAAAATTCAGACATGTTTTGTAATAATGTAAACAAATATCACTAAAAATGATAATGACCTTTTGTACAACATACTTGCGATGAACAACAGCCAGGCTTAAAAGGCCAATCATCCTCAATTATCATTCAGCTCCGATGCCCATTTGTCGTCTGCTTCACAGTACAACACATGTTCTGTTTGTAATGGGCTTTTTTTTATATACAACTGTGACAACCTATTTTTGATGATAGGTAATTACTTGTGAAAATGAACCAGCAGCTCACGCATAATATTAGTTAATGATAATTGTAGGAGTCATTCTAGGAGTCAAACATTTTAACTTTGACCATATTTTTATAAGAAATTTTTAATAATTATAATACATAATTAGTTTTACTAGTATAATGCCCGTGCGTTGCGACGGCACATAATCATATAACAAATTAATGATTGATGGACACACGATATCCCAATTTTGTTCCATAGAAGAGGGACACTGTAATATTTATTTTTTATCTACCACAATGGTTACTCGTTCTCGTATAGATTGTTTATACATAAACTTATTCATATACTTGTGTTCACAATTTTTGTTCCTTTTGCCTTTCACGCATCAACCTCTCCTCTTCCTTGCATCTCTCACCATCATGTCTCTACATTTCCCTCCGTATTTGTTCTTCTCCCTGCATAAATATGAAAAATATTAGCAAGATCATACTTGTTGGTGTAGCATGCATCAATTGAGTATTTTAGTTTGATTGTATCTTGTATAAACACAGTAAGGTAAAAATCTGATTTATACAGAAGTTAAATTGTGGCATCTCAGATATTTACCTCGTAAGGCTCACGACTTGTCACAAAAAATGTGTCAAATCCAAAAACTTGATCCCTTATAATGTCTATCATAGCCTTGGGGGTCTTGACAGAATCATCAAGCTATTGTTGCAGATCATTTATATTATAGAAATAATCTATATCATTATATCCTCACATTGCAGAGTTCAGATATATGAAGTAGAAAAAGTATCAATATACAATCAACTCTTTGGTGGTTCTATATCATTCTTTGTGTATGAACAAACAATATCACCAAAAGCAAGTGGGAAGATAACATTTTGTGTATGAACTACTGAAAGCTTTCTCTCATTTCTCTTGACTGCAACAAATATCCAGCAGAATACAAACTAAACTTAGAAATTAGCTTTAGAAAGAGCAATTCAGGAAATCAATAGTTTGAACCAGTGGTGTCTGTACTTCAAAGAAAATAGGAAGAAACTTACAAACAAGCCAAACCCAACCTGACCCCATGTAGGGCCCAAAATGTGTATAAGAAAATAAATAAATAAATAAATAAAATAGTATAGTGAGATATCTTCAATCTATACTTGAGCTTTGGGTTTTGAGGACTGAGCTTTCGAAACAAAGAATGAATGTAGAAAAATTTTCTTTTATCCATTTAGTTAAAAAAATGAAACATTATAAGCATTTATTTAAATGAGTATTGACTCATAAAGATAATATTAAAGTTTGATGACTCAAATCTAAACTGAACATTTAAAGTTCTAAACATAATGTGAAACTCAGAAAAAATAAATAATAGGAGTTGGATTTGAATTTGGAATTGAACTTGGAACTAGAAACAAATTTGAAGTTTAAAATAGGAGCTACACTTTATTATTTTGGAGCATCAATTGAAGGAATAAAATAATTAAATATGAATAAACTTAAAATTTTGCATGATGGAGATTTCATTGTGCATTAAAATGGAATTTTGAAAACATAACTCGGATTTAAATTTGAAATGGTAACTCAAAATGGGAATTTGAAAAGGAAATTGAAATAAGAAAAAGAAAAAAACAATAAAACACTATCTGGGCCAAAATCACTTCCCTCGGCCCAATTCCTCCTCAGCCACGCGGCCACAAGAGCACCCACCCGCGCTGACACGAGGGACCCACGGGTCAGCCCATACTTCCTGTGCTAGCTGTGCTCTCTTCACTGACTCGCGGGCCCGCGCAGCTGTTTACCGCAGTATTCTCTGGCATGTGGCCCTGGGCTGTCAGCTCCCCCACTCAACCATCGTGCCGATGATGGCGGGTCGTCGCGCGGATCCCGGGCACCGTGCTGACCGACTCCTCTGTGCATATAGCGTGTCGCCGCACTCCCAGAATTTCTCCCCCACAGCATTGCTAGGCACAGAGAACCCCTTACTGTTCGGGCTCCTCCATGGGCGCTGAGATCTTCCGCGGTTCAGGGAGCCCCATGGCCGGATGCCGCTGCCGCGTCCCACAAGGAGAGATCCAGGGGGAAGATGGAGCTTCGGTGCCGCTGGTGTCGCGGGCCGCGCCGTGCGAGAGCGGGAACTGCTTCGCCATGGCCGGGTGTCGGGAGAGAGAGAGAGAGAGAGGGAGACGTGCGCTGCCGGGGGACGGCCGAGGAACTCCACCGTGCCTCCGCAACCGTGCTCTGCACCTCCGCAAGGGTGCTTCACGTGCGAGGAAGCACTCGCCAAAACATCAGAAGCCACGCGCGCCGAGCCGTGCCGGTGGTCTGGGCGACCGCGAGGGAGAATGGCGACCGAGATCCTTCAACGTCGTCGCTGCGGGTTAACAGAGATTCATACGGCGGCGGGGTTAATACACCGCAGGATCCAAGGTAATGCGCTGACCCTCGGATTCCTCATTCCCTCCGTGTTGCGTGGCTATAGCTGACGATAGAGCTAGGGCGCAGAACTCCTCGGCAACGCTACGCCGGCGAGAGCGCCGCCGCGTTTCGTGTGCGCGCTGCCTGGGCAACGGCGTAAGGTTGAAGAAACGCTCGGGGCCGTTGAGATCAAAACAGAGGGCCGGATCGGTTGTTCCATATTCTCTCCCACACATTAAATCAGAGCCGTTGATCCTGTCGCGTGTGGCTATGATGGCATGGGGGTATTCCAGTTTGGCGAGCTAATCGTGGTAGTCCATTATTGATCGGACGGCCGAAAAGCAACGATACCCCTTCGCAGCGCACTTTTCTTAAAGAGCCCCTGCGTTTTCTAGAAACTAACCCGCAGTCCACGCTAGGGCGTTCTGAGTCTGGCAGGTTTTTTGCATAATAAACCCCGAGCTTCGGTTTAATTGGTGCGCAGTCCAGGGATCAATTAAATTGGATAAATGAATTGGAAAATGAATATTTAATATGAAAACAATTCCTAGAACTTTTTTATTCCATAGAAAATTCATTTTAGGTCCAAATTGAACCATTCCAATTTCTAAAATTTTGTAATATTATTGTCTATCATTTAGTGTATCTGTCTTGACATGAAAACAGTAAGAAAATTAATTTTTCATTTAATCCTATTTTAAGCACATTAAATCTTAGGAAATTCATAACTTAAAATATATAACTCCAAATTTAATGATTCCAGTCCCAATGGTCTCATTTTAATGTGTAGATTTTTATTGTATATTTTATTCATATGTTTGATGTAATATTAATTTATGCTATGCTATGTATGTATTGTGTTGATGCAAGTAGACGAGCAAACCACTGTGGATTCTGAGATTCAGCAAGTAGAAGTAGCTAAGCAGGAGCTCATTGAAGGCAAGTTGTGCCCTTGATCACTTACTTTTTCCCAGCCATATTATTATTAATTATAATGATCTGTATAGATTAATTTTGATGGGATCCTTTAGGTTACCCCAGTTTTGGTTATCTTTATACCTTGTTCACCACTGAAACATTTTTGGGTAGTACCTGCTATTGCTCTATGTGGATTTGGGTATGGAGATACACTATTCATGATTATTCTTTTATTATCTTTTTATTATTACTGTTCATGTTAAGATCATTAAATTAATGGGAACATGGAGCGACCACCCGAGAAAACAGTGCTACCACAAGGGTTTAATGGGACGCCCTTGGCTGATTAACTAGGAAAGCTAGTGGAGGTCTTCCTTACCCGAAAGGGGCAAGGGCAGTAGGGGAGTGGTCAGTGTAGGAAGGTCCTTGGGTTGATTTTACTGCGATGGCGGTCAGGCGAGGGATTCCTGCACTGGAGCTTCCTATAAACTGTAGCGGGATTTCTGAAGCTAGTGGAACTTTGTAAAGGCCTCGTAGTGTTACCCTGCCTCGCCTCCTCGGTAGAGGTGTATGGGATTGGCCGTCTCTTGGCAGATGGGTAACATGACTTTGTGGGTAAAGACGCGCAACCTCTGCAGAGTGTAAAACTAGTATACTAGCCGTGCTCACGGTCATGAGCGGCTCGGACCCTCACATGATTAATTTATGGAACTTAAATTTAATTTGACATTTGCATCGCATTTGGGATTATTTTACTATTACTTTTCTTTATTATTATTAAGGTTTGGTATTTACTTACACTTAGTAATTGCTAATAAAATTTTGACCAACTTATAAAAGCAATGCTCAGCTTCAGCCTCTATTTCATTGATCAGCCTTACACTTCATGAACTCCCACCTTTGGTGAGTTCATGCCACATTATTCCCACGACTTGTTGAGCTATGAACGTATGTGAGCTCACTCTTGCTGTCTCACACCCCCCCCACAGGAGAAGAACAGGTGGTTCAGGAGGAGCCATAGGGCGAGGAGTACGATCTGATCTAGGTGGCGTTTCTCAGTTGACATTGGCGCCGACGATCCTTAGTTCATTTTATATTTATTCTTTTATTTTGTAATAAGTATTCCGCTATGTAATAATACTCTGAATTTATGTGACATTTATCTCTATACACTCTGTTATTATATATGTTGTCTTCTTTGGCACATATATGAGATACACCCGGCTTTGTCCTTTAAAACCGGGTGTGACAGAAGTGGTATCAGAGGAAATGTTGACTGTAGGACGAGACCTAGATAGAAATGGACAACCCTTACCTACTTATCTCATTCTGATTCATTCTATACTTACCTTACTCTGATTCTTTCTATACTTATCTTGATCCTGTCTCACCTTCTTCTGTTCCACTCTGATCATTCTTACCTTCTCTATTCTAAGACAAGACAGATTTCACACCTTGCAATCCCTACCCCTATGACATTTTAAGAGATAGGAGGCCAACGACCAAACCCAAAACTATTTTCTATATTTAAAAATTTTGGTTGATTGTTCTAATGATAAATGCTTGATTCACTTCTTTGATTGATTGAAACATTATAGTTGGGCATCTTAGCATGTACCACCATAAGGTAATGTATTAGCTTTAGTAGGTGACACACTAATCTACTTAGCTAATAAATCCCCCGCAGTAACATTCCTCGTAATTACTCGCCTTGTCTACAATTCGTCCTTTCTTACCCTGTATTTCTAACCTAGATGGGCTACCCCTATAGTGTTAGAAGAGAGCACTATAGACGTGATCCTTGATATGTCATGGTTAAGAAAGGCAAAGGCAGTATATACACCGTGCTATGGGAACCGTAGAACTCACCAATTCCAAAGGAGAGAGATTTGAAGCTGAAATTGCAGTAACTACCACCGTCAGACTAGCAACATTCTTAGTAGATGAGAAGTGTGTGGGTGGCAACATTCGTGCAGTTAGGGATTTTTCGGATTTCTTCCCAGAGAAGTTACCAGGAATGCCACTAGATAGGGAAGTTGAGTTTGTCATTGATCTTTTACCTGGAACTGCCCCTATTTTCTAAATGACCATACATAATGGCTGTAGAAGAATTAAAGGAGCTTAAGAAACAGTTAACAGAGTTGCAAGAGGCTGGGTACATTCGCCCGAGTTCCTCACCTTGGGGAGCACCGGTACTATTTGTACAGAAGAAGGATGGTTCGCAACGGATGTGTGTGGACTATAGGTCACTTAATGATGTTACTGTGAAGAACAAGTATCCATTACCCATATTGAGGATTTGTTTGATCAGATGAGAGGTGCCAGGGTATTCTCGAAGATTGACCTCCGATCGGGATACCATCAGATGAAGATTAGGCCTTCGGATTTTCCTAAGACGACTTTCTCAACCCGATATGGATTATATGAGTTCACTGTTATATCATTTGGATTAACCAATGCACCAGCTTATTTTATGAATTTGATGAATAAGGTGTTTATGGAGTATTTGGACAGATTCATCGTGGTGTTCATCGACGATATTCTTATCTATTCTAAGAGTGAAAGTGATCATGAACAACATCTAAGGTTGGTGCTACAGAAGCTGCGAGATAATCAACTCTATGCCAAGTTTAGCAAGTGCGAGTTTTGGATTAACAAAGTGCCATTCCTTGGACATATTATTTCTAATGGAGGAATAGCAGTGGATCCTGCTAAAGTGAAGGAGATAATGGAGTGGAGAGTGCCCACTACAGTTACTGAGATTCGGAGTTTCTTGGGGCTTGCAGGCTATTATCGGAGATTTATTGAAGGGTTCTCTAAGATTGCCAAGCCTATGACCTCGCTTTTGGAGAAAGGAAGAGAATTCAAGTGGAATGAGAAATGCCAAGAAAGCTTTGATCTATTGAAGAAGAGATTGATGTCACCACCAGTATTGATTATGCCAGATCTACAGAAGGGATTTGACATTTATTGTGATGCATGTGGCCAAGGATTGGGATGTGTGCTTATGCAAGAAGGTCATGTGATCGCCTATGCATCTCGTCAGTTGCGGAAACATGAATTGAACTACCCCACTCATGATTTAGAGTTGGCAGCCGTTGTGCATACACTTAAGATTTGGAGACACTACATTATGGGAACTAAGTGCCAAGTATATACGGATCATAAGAGTTTGAAGTACATATTCACTCAGAAGGATCTCAACCTTAGGCAACACCGTTGGTTGGAGCTCATTAAGGATTATGATGTGGAGATTCACTATCACCCAGGCAAGGCAAATTTGGTTGCAGATGCCTTGAGTCGGAAGGAGCATGTTCACTCTGCTTTCGTTGTCCAGCTACCCGATGAATTAGCAAAAGATTTTGAGAGGCTCAACCTGGGAATTGTTACACATACGGAAGGAGTTACCATTGAATTGGAACCTACCTTGGAGCAAGAAATTCGTAAAGGTCAGGTTGGTGATGCCAAAATCCAGGAGATCAAGGATCTGATAACAGAGGGTAGAGGCCCAGAGTTCACAGAGGATGAGCAAGGCACGGTATGGTTCAAGAATCGGATCTGTGTTCCCGATATTGATAGTCTTTGGGAAACCATATTGAAGGAAGCACATGACTCAGTCTATTCTATCCACCTTGGGAGTACTAAGATGTATCAGGATTTGAAGCAAAAATATTGGTGGTATGGACTAAAGAGAGATGTGGCTGCACATGTGGCTATGTGCGATGTGTGTCAAAGAGTTAAGGCTGAATACCAGAGGCCAGCCGGACTACTGCATCCACTGAAGATACCTGAGTGGAAATGGGAAGAGATTGGCATGGACTTCATTGTTGGATTACCCCGCACGTCTGCTGGATATGATTCTATATGGGTGATTGTGGACAGGCTAACTAAAGTAGCCCACTTTATTCCAGTGAAGACCACGTATTCAGGAGCCAAGTTAGCAAGAGTTGTACATGGCACGGATTGTATGCCTACATGGTGTGCCAAAGAAGATTGTGTCAGATCGGGGATCACAGTTTACCTCGCGGTATTGGAAGAAGTTGCACGAGTCCTTGGATACAAGATTGAATTTTAGTTCGGCTTACCATCCCCAGACTGATGGGCAGACTGAGAGGACCAACCAAGTACTGGAAGATATGTTAAGAGCTTGTGCCCTTAAGCATGGTGGTAGTTGGGATAAGAGTCTACCGTATGCAGAGTTTTCATATAATAATAGCTATCAGGCCAGCTTAAAGATGTCACCGTTTGAGGCTTTGTATGGCAGAAAGTGCAGGACTCCATTGTATTGGGATCAAACTGGTGAAAGACAGTTATTTGGACCTGAGATTATACGAGAAGCGGAGGAACAAGTTCAGCAAATAAGGGAGAATTTGAGAACTGCACAGTCAAGGCAGAAAAGCTATGCTGATACCCGAAGAAGACTGCTTGAGTTTAAGGAGGGAGATTATGTCTACTTGAAGGTGTCACCACTCAGGGGTATGAGAAGATTCAAAGTCAAAGGAAAGTTGTCCCCTCGCTTTATTGGACCCTTCTTAATCTTAAAGCGAGTGGGAGAGGTTGCATTCAATTGGAGTTACCGGATCATCTCGTGGATGTTCATGATGTCTTTCATGTGTCTCAGCTGAAGAAATGTCTTAGGGTACCTGAAGAGCAGTTGCTAATGGAGGAGCTTGGTGTTCAAGATGACCTAACTTATGCTGAGTATCCCATCAAGATTCTGGATACACTGACTCGTGTCACGAGGAATAAGGTTATAAAGATGTGCAAAGTGCATTGGAGCCACCACGGTGAAGATGAAGCAACTTGGGAAAGAGAAGAAGAGCTTTGTATAGATTTTCCTCACCTTTTCCCTAGATCTTCTTAAATCTCGAGGACGAGATTTCTGTTAAGGGGGGTAGGATTTGTAGGGCCCAAAATGTGTATAAGAAAATAAATAAATAAATAAAATAGTATAGTGAGATATCTTCAATCTATACTTGAGCTTTGGGTTTTGAGGACTGAGCTTTCGAAACAAAGAATGAATGTAGAAAAGTTTTCTTTTATCCATTTAGTTAAAAAAATGAAACATTATAAGCATTTATTTAAGTGAGTATTGACACATAAAGATAATATTAAAGTTGATGACTCAAATCTAAACTGAACATTTAAAGTTCTAAACATAATGTGAAACTCAGAAAAAATAAATAATAGGAGTTGGATTTGAATTTGGAATTGAACTTGGAACTAGAAACAAATTTGAAGTTTAAAATAGGAGCTACACTTTATTATTTTGGAGCACTCAATTAAAGGAATAAAATAATTAAATATGAATAAACTTAAAATTTTGCATGATGGAGATTTCATTGTGCATTAAAATGGAATTTTGAAAACATAACTCGGATTTAAATTCGAAATGGTAACTCAAAATGGGAATTTGAACAGGAAATTGAAATAAGAAAAAGAAAAAACAATAAAACACTATCTGGGCCAAAATCACTTCCCTCGACCCAATTCCTCCTCAGCCACATGGCCACAAGAGCACCCACCCGCGCTGACACGAGGGACCCACGGGTCAGCCCATACTCCCTGTGCTAGTTGCGCTCTCTTCACTGACTCGCGGGCCCGCGCAACTGTCTACCGCAGTATTCTCTGGCATGTGGCCCTGGGCTGTCAGCTCCCCCACTCAATTATCGTGCCGATGATGGCGGGTCGTCGCGCGGATCCCGGGCACCGTGCTGACCGACTCCTCCATGCATATAGCTTGTCGCCGCACTCCCAGAATTTCTCCCCCACAGTAGTGCTAGGCGTAGAGAACCCCTTCCTGTTCGGGCTCCTCCATGGGCGCTGGGATCTTCCGCGGTTCAGGGAGCCCCATGGCCGGATGCCGCCGCCGCGTCCCACAAGGAGAGATCCAGGGGAAGATGGAGCTTCAGTGCCGCTGGTGTCGCGGGCCGCGCCGCGCGGGAGCGGGAATTGCTTCGCCATGGCCGGGTGTTGGGAGAGAGAGAGAGAGAGAGAGAGAGAGGGTGACGTGCGCTGCTGGGGGATGGCCGAGGAACTCCACCGTGCCGCCGCAACCGTGCTTTGCGCCTCCGCAAGGGTGCTTCGCGTGCAGGGAAGCACTCGCTAAAACATCAGAAGCCACACGTGCCGAGCCGTGCGCGGTGGTCTGGGCGACTGCGAGGGAGAATGGCGACCGAGATCCTTCAACGTCGTCGCTGCGGGTTAACAGAGATTCATACGGCGGCGGGGTTAATACACCGCAGGATCCAAGGTAATGCGCTGACCCTCGGATTCCTCATTCCCTCCGTGTTGCGTGGCTATAGCTGACGATAGAGCTAGGGCGCAGAACTCCTCGGCAACGCTACGCCGGCGAGAGCGCCGCCGTGTTTCGTGTGCGCGCTGCCTGGGCGACGGCGTAAGGTTGAAGAAACGCTCGGGGCCGTTGAGATCAAAACAGAGGGCCGGATCGGTTGTTCCGTATTCTCTTCCACACATTAAATCAGAGTCGTTGATCCTGTCGCGTGTGGCTGTGATGGCATGGGGGTATTCCAGTTTGGCGAGCTAATCGTGGTAGTCCATTATTGATCGGACGGCCGAAAAGCAACGATACCCCTTCGCCGCGCACTTTTCTTAAAGAGCCCCTGCGTTTTCTAGAAACTAACCCGCAGTCCACGCTGGGGCGTTCTGAGTCTGGCAGGTTTTTTGCATAATAAACCCCGAGCTTCGGTTTAATTGGTGCACAGTCCAGGGATCAATTAAATTGGATAAATGAATTGGAAAATGAATATTTAACATGAAAACAATTCCTAGAACTTGTTTATTCCATAGAAAATTCATTTTAGCTCCAAATTGAACCATTCCAATTTCTAAAATTTTGTAATATTATTGTCTATCATTTAGTGTCTCTGTCTTGACATGAAAATAGTAAGAAAATTAATTTCTCATTTAATCCTATTTCAAGCACATTAAATCTTAGGAAATTCATAACTTAAAATATATAACTCCAAATTTAATGATTCCAGTCCCAATGATCTCATTTTAATGTGTAGATTTTTACTGTATATTTTATTTATATGTTTGATGTAATGTTAATTTATGCTATGCTATGTATGTATTGTGTTGATGCGAGTAGACGAGCAAACCACTGTGGATTCTGAGGTTCAGCAAGTAGAAGTAGCTGAGCAGGAGCTCATTGAATGCAAGTTGTGCCCTTGATCACTTACTTTTTCCCAGCCATGTTCTTATTAATTATAATGATCTGCATAGGTTAATTTTGATGGGATCCTTTAGGTTACCCCAGTTTTGGTTATCTTTATACCTTGTTCACCACTGAAACAATTTTGGGTAGTACCTGCTATTGCTTTATGTGGATTTGGGTATGGAGATACACTATTCATGATTATTCTTTTATTATCTTTTTATTATTACTGTTCATGTTAAGATCATTAAATTAATGGGAACATGGAGCGACCACCCGAGAAAACAGTGCTACCACAAGGGTTTAATGGGACGCCCTTGGCTGATTAATTAGGAAAGCTAGTGGAGGTCTTCCTTACCCGAAAGGGGCAAGGGCAGTAGGGGAGTGGTCAGTGTAGGGAGGTCCTTGGGTTGATTTTGCTGCGATGGCGATCTGGCGAGGGATTCCTGCACTGGAGCTTCCTATAAACTGTAGCGGGATTTCTGAAGCTAGTGGAACTTTGTAAAGGCCTCGTAGTGTTACCCTGCCTCGCCTCCTCGGTAGAGGTGTATGGGATTGGCCGTCTCTTGGCAGATGGGTAACATGACTTGTGGGTAAAGATGCACAACCTCTGCAGAGTGTAAAACTAGTATACTAGTCGTGCTCACGGTCATGAGCGGCTCGGACCCTCACATGATTAATTTATGGAACTTAAATTTAATTTGACATTTGCATCGCATTTGGGATTATTTTACTATTACTTTTCTTTATTATTATGAAGGTTTGGTATTTACTTACACTTAGTAATTGCTAATAAAATTTTGACCAACTTATAAAAGCAATGCTCAGCTTCAGCCTCTATTTCATTGATCAGCCTTACACTTCATGAACTCCCACCTTTGGTGAGTTCATGCCACATTATTCCCCACGACTTGTTGAGCTATGAACGTATGTGAGCTCACTCTTGCTGTCTCACACCCCCCACAGGAGAAGAACAGGTGGTTCAGGAGGAGCCACAGGGCGAGGAGTACGATCATTCTTTTATTTTGTAATAAGTCTTCCGCTATGTAATAATACTCTGAATTTATGTGACATTTATCTCTATACGCTCTGTTATTATATATGTTGTCTTCTTTGGCGCATATATGAGATGCACCCGACTTTGTCCTTTAAAACCGGGTGTGACACCCCAATAGTTGTAAGGTTGAATGAATAAACTCTTCCCTAAAATTAGTAAATGAGCCAAAATCCTTTTCAATATGATATAGCACACCTCCCTCATGTAAGCCACCACCTTCTGGTTGCATCAATTCCCCAAAAAGTGATGATTCCATACCTGCATGTCAGAAAACAGAAGTTTGGAACTCCCAAAACCATCCTACTATTGGTGAAAGCACAAATTGCAGTTTTTTTGAAAGAAAGCATATGACAGACAGAAAGATGAGTAGTGCAAGCAAAATAGAATGGACGGGGTATCATAAACGAGTTAATCGTGCTGCATTGTTATACTCTGGTAATGGATTACCATTGTTGTAGGCTTCTTTTATCAGATCATCTAGAGTGTATACATACATAACAGAGGGCTGGTAGCCAGCTGCTTATTCAAGCCATCCACGTAATCTTGATGGTGCTTACCCAAGTGAAGTTCAACTGTTCTCTTGCTCATGTAAGTTTCTAGAGCATCCTGGACATTGTACCATAAAACAAAGTTTAACAAAGTTAAAATTTGGATATTCCTTTAATGACAACATACAAATCTTTTGAGATTGGCGCCAACAAGCTTACATACCAGTTTATATGGCGAAGTCGTGAGACCGTAATAGGACACAACTTTCAAAAATCTTTGAGATAGACCACCCTGCCTGTGCAATAAAATCAGGCACAAATAGCACACAATCTCAAAACACATGTCTGCACAACAATTTCAGTGATCCCCACATGCTTTAAAAATTAAATATGTGAAGACAACAACAGAAGCTCAAACAAATTATGACTTACTAAACCGGAAATCGATTGACTTCAATTCAAGAACCAAGCATTATAATGCCTAGGGAGCTCGGCAAGCCTTGTGTCTTGCCACTCTACCGAGTCACGGCGTAGCGCCATGGCGAGCAGCATACAGTGTCCTGGGCACATAGGGCAGCACCCTAGCAGGCGTAGCTTTGCCATTCGCACAAGCGAAACAAACATTTTCACCAGAGATGTTCCCCACATAAATGATAAGATGCACCCATAGCACCTACTCTTTCTAAACTCTAAATAAATCTCTTCTCTGCCTTAAAAGCGAATAAGAGTGCTACAGCCGAAACCCATGTCGTTACTAAAGTTTCTAGACATCTTCTATTCAAAAGAAATACTTAAGCTTTTAGATAGATATATCTAAGTTAGGACCAAACATACTGCTACCTTTTGCTGCAAAGGTTAAATAAACTAAGATACTTGGAATACTAAATATCTGCAACACTACAACACAAGGAAGTCAAGATTGTCATACCTGAGCACTCATCGTAATAAGTAGTCAATTTCGAAGTGAAGTGGCGCTTATCAGAAGGCCAACACAACTGAAAGCTATTTTTCTGATGAAATACAACTGAACTGAACGGGTGCCACATTGAATTCAAGATAATTCCTATATCTGGGGAAAGCCGGATATAGACGCAGACTGTACAAAACTGACCGGTCATCTAGTATGGTGATACCTTTTATTGATTATAGTTGGACAGCATTCAAGATTTGCAGCAGCATCTAACATGGTCAACCACCTAGTGTTCGGCGGAAATAAAAAGATGTGCATAGGCTTTCGCTACATGATTAGAACACAAAATTGAGAGAAAAAACCTCATGCATGAGTGAATTGAAGAAGGAATAATGAGTCGCACCCTCCATACCTCTATGGACTTGGAGGAAGGAATGCAATTAAGGACAATAGATAGATGAGTGAAAGGCAACAACTTTAGTGGTCATGATACAATGCTGTCGTTTGTTTTTTTTGCTGGGATGCACTATGGAGAGAAAGGATGGCCAATACCGAACATACCTGGGGTCAAGCACGTCGAGGAGAACTTATCAGCACATCAAAATATTTTCTACTATCTAGCTTTATTCGAATCTTTCATCAGTAGTTTATCATTTGCATTCATTTTCTAGCTTTTTTCCTGATCTCAAAATTTAGAAAGTTAAATGGTATTCCTAGAATTTCATATTCCGTGTTATTTAGAATATGTTGTTGATAAATCTTATTAGGCATATCACTTTTTCCATTCATTCTTTGAATTCAATTGTATTTTTTCTTTAGATTCATTGACATCATGATTTGTGTTTTAGGTACAGACCTATGGGAGAAAGCTAACCAAGAATCACTGCTATGTTTGCATTTGTTGACAGCATTTACAAAAAGCTCATGGAGCTCCAGAGTCCATCTAAGTCTTGGTTTGTTACATGATGTAGGTCGAGATGAACTCTGCTAAACTTTAACAGGAAATGTTGCCCTCTGAAGGACTTCTTGGCTAGAGCAAGACAATACCGAACAAGAAGAGGTTTGCGACGATCTATCATATATGTCCTGATCAAGAACAGGTTGCAGGGATTCAAGGAAGGGGCTAGTTAGTGTCACATCTCACAACAATTTATTCATGGTAGAAGAAGACTCATAATCACAAGTGGAAAAAGGAGGTCTTAAATAGTAGTTCTATCCTAGGATTACGATAGCTTGCAACAGTCTATCAATAGAGCCATGAATATGCTGACAAATGTAACAACACCAATATGGATAAAATAAAAAGATACTTTAAAAAAGAACTGGACAAAAGAACAGCTGCAAATATGATTTGGCCCCTTCCTTCAGCAGCAATACACTGCAACCTCAATAATTTAAATTTTGCCAAACCAAGGCAAACATCTATGACATTCTATTTGCAGCATATATATTGTGGCCATGGGCACGTTGCCACTAGTCCAACTCCAGTACCGCTGCCTCCATCGTCTGGGGTGACTGCAACCATCCCTAGTTTACACTAGCAACAAGCCACCTCACAAGAAAGATTATCATCACCAAAATATCTTCCTATTTATTTATTATCCACTATCACAACTGAGCTGCATTGCACGTTATCAATTCTATTGCACCTAAAATTGTTGTTGCAGTTATGGATTGTAATGTGATCTGCTTATTCTTTTTTGGGACATGTTCCACTTTAAGTTGATTGTGATTTTGATACATGACCTCAATATGAATCAAACAACCAATGTTCTCCTTAGCAATAACTTGGTTGCTCAAGTAGGTCTTATTGATTCAAACAAACAATTCTATTTGCAGAGAACGTTTTCCATCCAACACGTAGCAACACTCACTTACATCTACTATATTAACATTGTTAACAAAATAGAAATGATATGGAGAAGGTAAGGGTCAGACAAAACAATTCATTATGTGACTGAATACTTGTACAACGATAGGGAGAAGGCACCAGATTTATAGCAACATGCCAAACTGCAGTCCATCCCACGTGACTGAATACTTGTATAGCACATCATATTTAAGAGAGAGGTTCTCACATGCTTCTCTCGCGGGAGTCGGACAGTGGGCGGTGGGAGGTATACGATAGGGCCGTCGTGGTCCTCGGTGGGTTGTAGAGCGAAGAGGGCGTCGGCCACCGCCTGGCCTAGTTCTGTCCCCCTTCTGTAGGCACTCCTTCCTCAGCTTCTCCCTGAGTTTCTCTGCTTCAGAAAAATTCAGACAGAACTCTCTAGTTAGCAGCACTCCTAAATAGTCGTTTCATAAGTCCTTGATGTCCATGCTTCTTCCTGAGCCGAGATGGACACAAAAGGATCCAGAGAAGAAATCACACTCACCCCTTGTGGATGTACCCCATGACCTAATCCTCCATAGAGAACTCCACGAACTACCCCTTTTGTCCTATAGAATCCCACACACAAATAAGCACATGCACAAGTCATGGGAAGTCTTGAGAAGAAGGTAAGGAGGAATTGTTACCTGGTAGCTTAAGTATTTTTTGAATAGAAGATGTCTAGAAAACACATGTTTTTTCTACAATAAAAGAATGTTGTCAAGTAGAAATTTATAGAAGAAGTACAAAGTGGTGTGGTGAATAGGATGTTAATGGAAATGTACTTCCACAAAGTCATTGACATCTGAAAATGTAGTAGACCTGCCAACCTGCGCCAAAACTCAATGGAGGTAAGCAATGAGTTAGAGAGTTATGTGAATACAGTATCAAGGTCTTTGAAAAGCCTATGTGAAAGCGACTAAAACAAGTGAATTGATGTCCATTGTACAAACAGTAGAAAACATAAAACCCATCACAGTCAATATAAACACAACTCCATTAAATCAAAACTTTCACACTAACTACAGGTAACGTCTGCTTTCAGGTCTTGTAACCAGATGTTATGAACAGATACTACAGTTGTACAACATAGTGTCAAGCTAAGCTGCCATTTATTCGAGCATTTGCCTGTCTCATTTTAGTTTAGCTTGTTTTCCTTCCACGACAAAAATAGGTCGAGCAGTTATATAATTTTCAGAACCAACAAATGCAACAAAAAATACATTGATCTGACAATGATAAAAAGGTCTGCTACTGTATCTGTTGAACAAACGTGGAGACCAGAGGGTTATCTGTCCTAAGACCTAGAATGTTACTGTATCTACTTTCCTATAATTGATGAAACACATAAAAACATTACTGAAGTAAGAATAGGTGGAGTAAACATAGATCAACTCACAACAATGAAGAATTAGCATGCAAAGTTTAAAAGTTATAGAGAATGATATAAAATTGGTGTGATTACCGCATTGAAAAGCCTCACAACTCATTCGCCAGCGACCAAAAATCCATGTTAAAAAAGAACATTTTTTAGTCAATAACACATTGTAGTTGGATATTTGGTAAAGGCATATTGTACGGATTAGCACCAGTGAGTGAACCTCGTTGGCTTTGGGATGGCAGTGGCTGGTAGTACATCTTCTCGCCTACGTCTACAACGACTTCGCTGTGACGACCACCACAATCGCCAACGACGTCCCATTAGGCGAGGCATCCGTGCCCAACAATACCTTCTCTCTTTCCCCTAATTCAGTAATCCCACTGTTGTTCATCTGCTCGAAAAGGTATGTCTGTTCAAGTGCAGAATATCTGTAGGTCTGTACAAGCATCTGTTCTTGAACCTTCCCACTGTTATTATCCTCCCCTCCACGTCCTACTCGGGGACATGGCCGACCGGCGCCGACACGGGCATGGCCAGCGTGTAGCGGTGTGGTTCCACCTCTTTGTCCTCCACTTCCTCCGCGTCCTCTAGTCGTGTCTCCCGCGTCGCGGCGCGTGCCTCGTTCCCGGACTCTCCTATCCTCTATCCTTTCTAGGAGCTCACCGCTCAACATCACGCGTTGATAGACAGCAGCACTGGGTGTGGGGGGGGGGGAGTAACATGAGCCAGGTGGCGCGGTGGTCCATGGTGTCTGGGAGGACGGGGCACGACCGAAGCCGCGGGGAACGGAGGCGGAGGGGATCGGGGCGTACCTTGTCGAACTCTTCGCCCAGGGTTCTTCTCCACCACCAGTGGCCTCATGAAACATGGGATCTAGGCACCGGGGCAGCTGCAAACTCCAAGAGCTTCACCACCACCGTCGGCCTCGTTGGAGCTCTTGCCTGTCTTGGCTCTACCGTAGATGCTGGTGCCGCACGGGAGGTCGTAGGGGAAGGCGAGGTCGACGAGGCCAGTGGTGGTGAGAAGCACGCAGGGGAGGAGGAGGTAGGTGACGCGCTAGGGGATCTTACCGGTCTTAGTAGTGCATGCGAAGGATGGAAGGGCGGAGCAACATTTGGAGCGCTGATGGCGAGCGCGGCTCCTGTTGATGTTGGGCGAGCCGGGATTGGGGCGAGGTTAGGCGCGTCCGAGTGGTGGCGAGGAAGGCAAGAGCGCACAGTTGGCGCTAGAAATTTGGATGGTTTGGTGGCGAGGAAGGTGCGCGTCGGAGTGGTGGCGAAGAAGGCAAGAGCGTGCAGTCGGCACCGGTAATTATGACAGCGTAGTGGCGAGGAAGACAAGAGTGTGCAATGGATCCGGGCTTGGATGGGGCGGGCACGGGTGAGATTGGCAGGGGAGAGGGAGAGGGCGAGGGCGGTGCGAGATGAACTCGTCATCAGCTGTGGGGCGGCAACCGCGGATCGGTGGGACAGGGGCGGCAGCGCAGCGCAACGACAGAACCGTGCACCACTGGGAATTATGGATGCCTACAATAGAAACTTAAGAAGTAGTAGAGATTAGCTAGATCTATGAATTTATTTTTATAGTAAAATTATTCGAAGATATAAATGTTGCTAATATATTCTATAAATCTAGTCAAAGTGTGACTGGCACGAATACTGTAATATTCTTGTGGATAACTGTGGGGGACAGATATCCCTGGATCCACTAGGAAGCGAAAGACCCTTGCATGGGGCCATAGACCAGTTAACCCGCAAGGTTGTCTTGTCGTGGGCCGGACAAAGACACAAGAGAAATGGACCAACCCAAGAAGGCAACGGGCCCGTGCCCGGATCATCCGTGGATTACGTACAATCTCAAGGAACTGTCCGTTTTTCCCGCGCTCGGTGTCCTCGAACGTCGGGGATAGATTGGGACGGAGTCGACGGGTTTTCATTAAGATAAGCTAAGTTAGTGTCACACTCGGGTTTTATGACATCAAGACTCAGCCGCGAACATATTCACCAGATGTGCTGGGACCAAGTCTCACACATATGATGAATCATGGTGCAGGAATGAATGTCGTATCTTTACTATATAATAGAAGTTCTATACAAAATAAATAAATATTTAAATCATATGAAGACAACGATCTAGCAACCCAAAGTTGACTGGGAGACGACGGCCTATACCTCTCACGAACACATTGCATCATCCTCCATGTGCCTCATCCTGTGGTACCTGTTCTTGACCTGTGGGGGTGTGAGACAGCAAGGGTGAGCTCACATATGTTCATCGCTCAACAAGTTGTGGGGGAATAATGTGCTTGAACTCACCAAAGGTGAGAGTTCATGTGAAGTGTAAGGCTGGTCAATAATAGGGGTTAAAGCTGAGCATTGCTTTTAATAAGTTGATCAAATTTTATTAGCGGTTACTAAATGTAAGTAAATACCAAACCATAATAATAATAGAACAAAATTAATAATAAATCCCATGCAATGCAAATGACAAATTGAGTTTAGTTCCATTATTTAATCATGCGAGAGTCCTGAGCTGCTCATGACCGCGAGCACGACTAGTATACTAGTTTTACACTCTACAGAGGTGGTACCCTTTACCCACAAGTCATGTATCCCATGTTGCCAGGGTTAGCAAGGCCCTTAGACACTTCCAATGTGAATGGCTAGGGATCCACTACGAAGGTCTTTACAAAGTTCCACTAGCTTCCAAAAACCCGCTACAGTTTCTAGGAAGAGCAATGTAGGAATCTCTCGTCTGACCGCCATCGCAGTAAAATTAACCCGAGAACCTCCCTACACGACTACTCTCCTACTGCCCTAGCCCCTTTCGGGTAAGGTAGTCTTCCACTAGCTTTCCTAATTAGTCAGCCAAGGGCGTCCCATTCCACCCTTGTGGTGGCACGTGTTTCTCAATTTAATCTCCATGTTCCAATTAAAAATAATGATATTGACATGAATAAAAAATAAAATAACAGAATAATTGGAACATGTACATAATGTAATATTAATCCCAAAACCATATAGAGCAATAACAAACTTTCCAAATGATTCAGGGGTGAACAAGGTAAAATGATAACCAGTCTAGGGTGACCTATTGAGTCCCATCAAAATTAAACCTATGCAGGAATAAATGATTATAAAGAACATTATTAGGTAATAAAAGTGATCAAGGGCACAACTTGCCTGGGACTTGAGATTCTAGGTACCAGGATGATCTTCAGGTGACTCGTGACCTCGCGCTAGTCGTAGCAATACCAACAAATATGGTATAGACAAAATTAACATCACACCAAACATAAGAATAAGTTGTGTAATAATATTCTACGCGCTGCTACGAGATCGTAGGCTCGAGAATCACTAAATTCAGAGTTTCGGTTACAAAGTTATGATTTATGGAAGATCTTCATGATTAACTATGTAAAACTGTATTCTATGTTGATTATGTAAACTATATGAGTAAAAATATTAAAGAGATATCTAACTCAACTTTTACTCTAATTTATAATCCACTTAAAGATCATACTTTAGTCAATTTTAGAGGAACCGGATTAAAATACCTCTTTTACCTTGAGCTAGGACTGTTAACTTATAAGTATATGTATTTAATTATTTTAAGAACATGACAAAACAATGTTACTAATGCATGAGCAATTTTATTATGAAGCTAACGCAATTTGAACAAATTGAAACAGAGTTAAAATGAATTAATTATGATTTTCCGAAGTTTTAAGTGGTAGATTAAAAGAAACTAAGTGCATAATCTAAGTTTCATGGCTAAACAGAGGTACTAGGTGATGAACAATATTAAAACAAAATTATTGCAACTAGAATGAATGAAAAAGGATTTAAAATGAATTTTCTATGAAGTATATAATTCTAGAATTATTTTGGCACTAGAAATTCATTTCTTAAAACCTTTTCCCTATTTTCTCGGATTCCAGGACTACGCGCAGGATTTTAGAGAAGTATAGGGTCTAATTCGAAAGACTCTCAAGGCTCAGGCTACAGCTGGGGTGGACTGTGGGTTGATAAAAGTGAAACTCAGGGTTTCTTTTGTGATTTGTGGTAGTCGAAGGGTATACACGAATCTCAGCCGTCCGATCTCCCTCAGACGATCAGGATTACGCCATATTAAACTGAACTGGTACAACCCCTCAACCGTCAGATCCCCCATCTACGATCCTAATTTTAAATACTCACGATCTAATCTGATACGTCGGCTACGGAACTATAACACCTCGTCTAATCCCTGGACCGGTGGTACTTACTCCTGGCAGCTCTCCAGGATCATATATTGTCCCCACAGACCAACACAAGTCTTTTGTGCACACTTTGTCCTCACTCATGCGCACCAGAGAAAACTTCCCGATCGGTCACCCATCCTAAATTGCTCCAAGCCAAGCACGCTTAACTTAGAGGTTCTTTCGAGATAGGCTTCTAAAAAAGAAGATGCACCTTGTTGGTATGGATACTCTATTAATTCTATTAAGCCTTGGGCCAGGACATCACCATCCCAGGGGCCAGGATATCACAATCCACCCCCCTTAGAAGACCGACGTCCTCGTCGGTCAACCCTAATCCAGAAACCTCCCCTCTTAGCCACGTCTGTGTGTCTAGTGTCGTCATATGCCATGCCATGTGACCACTCCGGGCCCACATGCGCCATGCGCTATATACCCGAACCCCTAGCCCACACACGCCCGTGAAACCTCGAGGGTCGTCTCTGATACCACTTGTAACACCCTGTCTAATCCCTGGACCGACGGTACTTACTCCTGGCAGCTCTCCAGGATCATATATTGTCCCCACAGACCAACACAAGTCTTTTGTGCACATTTTGTCCTCACTCATGCGCACCCGTGAAAACTTCCCGGTCAGTCACCCATCCTAAATTGCTCCAAGCCAAGCATGCTTAACTTGGAGGTTCTTTCGAGATAGGCTTCCGAAAAAGAAGATGCACCTTATTGGTATGAATACTCTATTAATTCTATTAAGCCTTGGGCCAGGACATCACCATCCCAGGGGCTAGGATATCACAGGAACCAACGGTTACGATTCAATCATACCGATTAGATTCCCAGGCTCTAATCCTGGCCGTCAACGATCCGATGAACATACGCCTTTCCCCCAGACTCCCCATCGCTAACGATAGTGGCGACGCGGCCAGAACGCACGACGGAGCTCCAACGGGGTGCAGCGCTGTAGAACCCAAAATTTGTATCAAATAAAAACAAGGATATAAATAAATAAATGTAGTTATAAGTTAATGTCTTGAGAAATTATGGAACCTGGAGAGATTAATTGAATTTCTTCTATGTGTGCATATTCAATTAATGGGATTATATTGATCAAATAACAAATAAATAATGAAATATGCATCTCATGCCGATAATTTTGTTGTGGTGCATTTTGTTTGAATAAAGGAATCAAGACTTAATTTGGCCTCCAATGATAAATGAGAATATATCAAAAAATAAAAATAAAAATAAATAAAAAGAAAGGAATTTTAATTAAGTCCATTACCCGAGCCATAATTGAATAATAGGAAGAAAGATAAATAATAAAAATGCAAATAGTGGGAGTAATACTCATATTAGGATGGTATTTAATAATTTGAGATCTAAAATATAAACCAGGAATTTAAAATTGGGTTTGAATCTTTAAATTTGGAATTTGAAAAGAAAATAACAAAAGAAAAGAATAAAGAAGCTTACTACCTCGGTTTGGGCCAAATTGACCAACCGGCCCAACTTCCTTGCTGCGGACGGCCCAATTTGGGGGGAAATGGTGCCGACATGTGGGTCCCATTTGCCATACGCTCACGCCACTGCCATGCGGGGCCCACTGGCCGGTCAACCGGTCTCCGCGCGCTTGTTCCTTCCGCGCACCTGCACGTGACACTGGTGCCGGGGCCCCTCCCGTCAGCACCCGGGATCACGCATAGCGCGCTGCTCACACACTGACCTGTGGACCCTACCTGGCAGATGCTCCTTCCCTCCGTAACAAACACCGACGAAGACGCCGCCGCCGCTGCCGGGGAATCTGCGTGTGGATAATTGGCGACCAATGGGATCCGTGGAAGCCGTTCGCTACCGCCCGGGATCTCTCTCCGTCCGACGCGCGACCCGTTCCCCTCTGCGCCCATAAATAGTGCCTGCCGGACGCCGTGGTTCATGGCGAGCACCCTCCGATGGCGGGGCTCCGCCGTCGTGTCTCTGCACGCGGTCGGCTCACAGCCAGCACGACGCGCAACCTCCCGGGCTAGCCCCCTGGCCGCGGCTCCCCACGCCCATGCCCATGCCACCACCATTCCCTTCGCTCGGCACCCCCCCTCTCTGCTCCGTCACCATCGCCATGGCGCGCCGCCGTAGCCTCTGCGCGTGCACATCTACGTTCGACTGTGACGAAGGGGTCTACGGGGATCGCCGGTAAACGCCGCTTCGGGATAGAAACCTGCCGTGGCGAATTGTAGGCGGACCGCTGTCCAATTTCTCACCGGCGCTTCTTCTCCGCCGTGGAACCCTGCATCACCGTGGCCAGTCACCGTCGTGGCACGAATTCCGGTGAGTACCCTACACCCGTGTTCGCAATAGCTTAAGCATCGTGTAGACCTATCCAATTTGGGTTTTGTCGCTCGGAGTTGGCCAAACGCCGTCGCACTCGCGTGCTCCACCGCGTAAGCACTGGTGGCGCCGCCGTCCTCAGATCGGTAGGTAGGAGACAGCCATCTGGCCGTTCAATCTGTGATGGGCGGCCCAGATCTGTGCCAGTGAATCGATTGGGATCAGCGGTCGTGGGTTGTCCCGATCTGATCGGAGGGATAGGATTAACTATCGTTTCATAAAACCTCGGCCGTGGATTCTGGATCCAAGGACTGCGATGGCGTACCGGTTCACCTAGTGAAGATCTAATCGGTGCCATCAATTCCGGATCCAACGGCTCAGCCACGACCATACCGCTTCACCATGGACTATTTGCATATAAGCCCTTATATTTATTCAGAAACAACCCGCCGTCCACTGCGGTGTTAGCCTGAGTCTAGGTATTTTTATGGGTTAGCCCCCTGTGCTTCTGTTTAATTGAGGCCCAGTCCAGAGAGTTATAAAATCAGGAAAATGAATTAGAAAATGAGTTTTTAATATAAAAATAATTCCTAGAATTTATATAATTCATAGAAAATGCATATGAACTCCAAATGAATCCATTCCACTTCCTATAATTTTGTAATATTATTGTTTATCAATTAGTGCCACTGGTTTTACATAAAAGTCACATTAAAATTGTTATCTTAATTAATCTTGTACTAAGCACATAGAATCTTTGGAAATCCATAACTTAAAATCTATAACTCCAAAATTAATAATTCTTTTTCCTGTGATCTTATTTTAATAAGTAGATTATTAATATGTATTTTGTTTGGTGTAATGTTAATTTTGCCTATACCATGTTTGTTTGAATTACTACGACTAGCAGTGAGGTCACGAGTCACCTGAAGATCATCCTGGTACCTGGATTCTCAAGGCCCAGGCAAGTTGTGCCCTTGATCACTTCTTTTTACCCAGCCATGTTCTGATTAATCATAATGATCTGCATAGGTTAATTTTGATGGGACCCAATAGGTTACCCTAGTTTGTCTATCTTTATACCTTGTTTACCACTGAACTTTCTGGGTAGTACTTGCTAGTGCTATATGTGGTTTTGGGTATGAAGATACAATATTCATGATCATACTTTTATTATCAGTTGTTATTTACTGTTCATGTTGAGATCATTATGTTAATTGGAACATGGAGCGACCACCCGGGAAAACAGTGCTACCACAAGGGAGGAATGGGACCCCTTGGCTGATTAATTAGGAAAGCTAGTGGAAGACTACCTTACCCGAAAGGGGCAAGGGCAGTAGGGGAGAGGTCAGTGCGGGGAGGCCCTCGGGAGGATTTTGCTGCGATGGCGGTCCTGCAAGGGATTCCTGTACTGGATCTTCCTATAAACTGTAGCGGGTTTTCGGAAGCTAGTGGAACTTTGTAAAGGCCTCGTAGTGGATCCCTAGCCATTCACCTCGGAAGTGTCTAAGGGCCTTGCAAACCCTGGCGACATGGGATACACGACTTGTGGGTAAAGATGCGCAACCTCTGCAGAGTGTAAAACTGGTATACTAGCCGTGCTCACGGTCATGAGCAGCTCGGACCCTCACATGATTAATTTATGGAACTAAATTCAATTTGTCATATGCATTGCATCGCAGGTGATATGGTTACTTTTGTTCTATTACTTAATTGGGTTTGGTATTTACTTATACTTAGTAACTGCTAATAAAATTTTGACCAACTTTAAAAGCAATGCTCAGCTCTAACCATCTTCTTTGGTAAGCCTTACACTTCACGTGAGCTCCCACCTTTGGCGAGTTCATGCACATTATTCCCCACAACTTGTTGAGCGATGAACGTATGTGAGCTCACTCTTGCTGTCTCACATACACCACAGGTCAAGAACAGGTACTGCGGGATGATGCTCATGGTGGATGCTGCGATGAGTTCGTGAGAGGTCTAGGTCGTCGTCTCCCAGTCAACTTTGGGTTGCTGGACCGTTGTCTCCTCATAATGTAATTATTCATTTTGTATAGAACTCCTGTTAAATATATAAAGATGTGACATTCGATCCTGTGCCACTATACATCATATGTATGAGACTTGGTCCCAGCATACCTGGTGTTTAGGTTAACCCCGGGTTTTGGACCCCTAAAATCCGGGTGTTACAGAAGTGGTATCAGAGGAATGTTGACTGTAGGACGAATCCTAGATAGAACTGGACAACCATTATTTACTTACCCTTGCTACTCTGATTCTTATCTAAACTTTTCTTAATCTTTTCTCATCTATTTCCGCTTTACTCTGATTATTCTTACCTTTTCTTTCTAAAGACAAATGTGGATTTCACACTTTGAAATCCTGTGCCTAAAGTGACCTTTAGGAATAAGAGACCTACTCTTAGGAACTAAAAACAAAACTATTTTCATAAGTGTCTATGTATTTGAATGTTTGTTCTTGTGATACTTGTCTGATTTGGATCTTTGTTTGAGTGTGATTAGTTGTGGAGTAATGTCCACAATTGCATCTGCATATACACATAGGTATAAAAAAAATTTATAAAATAACTAGACAACCTAGATTATCCCCATTAGAATATATCTAGCTTAAGAGATTTATCTTATCCTAAAAGATCTCATTCTAACCAATTCATCTTATCTTAATAAGATTCTCTCTTATCTTAAAAGATACTCATCTTATCTTGAAAAGATTTTATCTCATCCTAATAGATCTAACTGACCTCAAAAGATTTTATCTTGTCTTTATGGATCCATCTTATCCTAATAGGCATACTTATCCACCCTAGTTCATCAATCATGACCTAATGCGAATTAATTAGATCTTATCTAGTTAAACTGGTCATACCAATCTAATTTAGATCTCATCTAACCTAATATGATCTAATCTAAAGTGACTTATCAAACATGCTAGATAATACTGATGAAATAGATTAGACTCTACTCCTATAAAACATGTCTTAACTTAGTTCACCCCGCACTAAATTAAAGAACGACAAGACCAACTTGGCCTCATGCAACTATCCTAACCATCCGATGGTTGCATAACCCCTCTGTGTTAACCTAATAGAGCTTCTAACTTACCTACACCATATGATCCATACTATCCCAACAGATTCTAACAGATTCTAATAAGACATATCCTACCCTAGTGGATTTATCTAAATTAAACTAGTCTAACCTAGTTATATACAACCTAATCTAGATTTTATCTAATCTATTATGATCCAACCTAGTGTGAGTTACTTAATGATGGTACAAAAGATAAGGCCATACCCTTCATGCACTTAAAACTAAACTAGTGCCTTAAACCAACTCAGCCACATGCATGAGACCTGATCCAACCAATAGAGTCTTAATGGATTGCATAATCTATCAACCACCACCTAACATCAAACAAACTTTTGACCTACATCATGTAGTCTATCTCATCCATACCTATATTAACCATATTCCCCAGCCCAATAATATACACTAACTCCTCATCAATGAGACAAGACCGAAGGATATGATCAACTTCATCAAGTAAGGATGAGCATCAACTCAAGCCTCCAAAGATCAAGCTAAATCATCAGATGAATCAAGATCCACAAATCTTGGATGAAGCCTTTCCTTACCCTACACTTTCTTACCCAAACCTATCTATGCTTTAAAGACATCTTCTATCCTACATAATAAAGTAGACATACATATATACACCCATGCTTTCCTAATCACCTGCCAATTTGGGTTTAGATTTGAAAAAAAAAACTTTTGGTACTAAAACCACTTAGACACTGAAATATAGATTTCAAACCAATCTCTCTGTAACCCCTTTTCTTACAAATCTCGAGGACGAGATTATTTTTAAGGGGGGTAGGATTTGTAGAACCCAAAATTTGTATCAAATAAAAACAAGGATATAAATAAATAAATGTAGTTATAAGTTAATGTCTTGAGAAATTATGGAACCTGGAGAGATTAATTGAATTTCTTCTATGTGTGCATATTCAATTAATGGGATTATATTGATCAAATAACAAATAAATAATGAAATATGCATCTCATGCCGATAATTTTGTTGTGGTGCATTTTGTTTGAATAAAGGAATCAAGACTTAATTTGGCCTCCAATGATAAATGAGAATATATCAAAAAAAAATAAAAATAAATAAAAAGAAAGGAATTTTAATTAAGTCCATTACCCGAGCCATAATTGAATAATAGGAAGAAAGATAAATAATAAAAATGCAAATAGTGGGAGTAATACTCATATTAGGATGGTATTTAATAATTTGAGATCTAAAATATAAACCAGGAATTTAAAATTGGGTTTGAATCTTTAAATTTGGAATTTGAAAAGAAAATAACAAAAGAAAAGAATAAAGAAGCTTACTACCTCGGTTTGGGCCAAATTGACCAACCGGCCCAACTTCCTTGCTGCGGACGGCCCAATTTGGGGGGAAATGGTGCCGACATGTGGGTCCCATTTGCCATACGCTCACGCCACTGCCATGCGGGGCCCACTGGCCGGTCAACCGGTCTCCGCGCGCTTGTTCCTTCCGCGCACCTGCACGTGACACTGGTGCCGGGGCCCCTCCCGTCAGCACCCGGGATCACGCATAGCGCGCTGCTCACACACTGACCTGTGGACCCTACCTGGCAGATGCTCCTTCCCTCCGTAACAAACACCGACGAAGACGCCGCCGCCGCTGCCAGGGAATCTGCGTGTGGATAATTGGCGACCAATGGGATCCGTGGAAGCCGTTCGCTACCGCCCGGGATCTCTCTCCGTCCGACGCGCGACCCGTTCCCCTCTGCGCCCATAAATAGTGCCTGCCGGACGCCGTGGTTCATGGCGAGCACCCTCCGATGGCGGGGCTCCGCCGTCGTGTCTCTGCACGCGGTCGGCTCACAGCCAGCACGACGCGCAACCTCCCGGGCTAGCCCCCTGGCCGCGGCTCCCCACGCCCATGCCCATGCCACCACCATTCCCTTCGCTCGGCACCCCCCCTCTCTGCTCCGTCACCATCGCCATGGCGCGCCGCCGTAGCCTCTGCGCGTGCACATCTACGTTCGACTGTGACGAAGGGGTCTACGGGGATCGCCGGTAAACGCCGCTTCGGGATAGAAACCTGCCGTGGTGAATTGTAGGCGGACCGCTGTCCAATTTCTCACCGGCGCTTCTTCTCCGCCGTGGAACCCTGCATCACCGTGGCCAGTCACCGTCGTGGCACGAATTCCGGTGAGTACCCTACACCCGTGTTCGCAATAGCTTAAGCATCGTGTAGACCTATCCAATTTGGGTTTTGTCGCTCGGAGTTGGCCAAACGCCGTCGCACTCGCGTGCTCCACCGCGTAAGCACTGGTGGCGCCGCCGTCCTCAGATCGGTAGGTAGGAGACAGCCATCTGGCCGTTCAATCTGTGATGGGCGGCCCAGATCTGTGCCAGTGAATCGATTGGGATCAGCGGTCGTGGGTTGTCCCGATCTGATCGGAGGGATAGGATTAACTATCGTTTCATAAAACCTCGGCCGTGGATTCTGGATCCAAGGACTGCGATGGCGTACCGGTTCACCTAGTGAAGATCTAATCGGTGCCATCAATTCCGGATCCAACGGCTCAGCCACGACCATACCGCTTCACCATGGACTATTTGCATATAAGCCCTTATATTTATTCAGAAACAACCCGCCGTCCACTGCGGTGTTAGCCTGAGTCTAGGTATTTTTATGGGTTAGCCCCCTGTGCTTCTGTTTAATTGAGGCCCAGTCCAGAGAGTTATAAAATCAGGAAAATGAATTAGAAAATGAGTTTTTAATATAAAAATAATTCCTAGAATTTATATAATTCATAGAAAATGCATATGAACTCCAAATGAATCCATTCCACTTCCTATAATTTTGTAATATTATTGTTTATCAATTAGTGCCACTGGTTTTACATAAAAGTCACATTAAAATTGTTATCTTAATTAATCTTGTACTAAGCACATAGAATCTTTGGAAATCCATAACTTAAAATCTATAACTCCAAAATTAATAATTCTTTTTCCTGTGATCTTATTTTAATAAGTAGATTATTAATATGTATTTTGTTTGGTGTAATGTTAATTTTGCCTATACCATGTTTGTTTGAATTACTACGACTAGCAGTGAGGTCACGAGTCACCTGAAGATCATCCTGGTACCTGGATTCTCAAGGCCCAGGCAAGTTGTGCCCTTGATCACTTCTTTTTACCCAGCCATGTTCTGATTAATCATAATGATCTGCATAGGTTAATTTTGATGGGACCCAATAGGTTACCCTAGTTTGTCTATCTTTATACCTTGTTTACCACTGAACTTTCTGGGTAGTACTTGCTAGTGCTATATGTGGTTTTGGGTATGAAGATACAATATTCATGATCATACTTTTATTATCAGTTGTTATTTACTGTTCATGTTGAGATCATTATGTTAATTGGAACATGGAGCGACCACCCGGGAAAACAGTGCTACCACAAGGGAGGAATGGGACCCCTTGGCTGATTAATTAGGAAAGCTAGTGGAAGACTACCTTACCCGAAAGGGGCAAGGGCAGTAGGGGAGAGGTCAGTGCGGGGAGGCCCTCGGGAGGATTTTGCTGCGATGGCGGTCCTGCAAGGGATTCCTGTACTGGATCTTCCTATAAACTGTAGCGGGTTTTCGGAAGCTAGTGGAACTTTGTAAAGGCCTCGTAGTGGATCCCTAGCCATTCACCTCGGAAGTGTCTAAGGGCCTTGCAAACCCTGGCGACATGGGATACACGACTTGTGGGTAAAGATGCGCAACCTCTGCAGAGTGTAAAACTGGTATACTAGCCGTGCTCACGGTCATGAGCAGCTCGGACCCTCACATGATTAATTTATGGAACTAAATTCAATTTGTCATATGCATTGCATCGCAGGTGATATGGTTACTTTTGTTCTATTACTTAATTGGGTTTGGTATTTACTTATACTTAGTAACTGCTAATAAAATTTTGACCAACTTTAAAAGCAATGCTCAGCTCTAACCATCTTCTTTGGTAAGCCTTACACTTCACGTGAGCTCCCACCTTTGGCGAGTTCATGCACATTATTCCCCACAACTTGTTGAGCGATGAACGTATGTGAGCTCACTCTTGCTGTCTCACATACACCACAGGTCAAGAACAGGTACTGCGGGATGATGCTCATGGTGGATGCTGCGATGAGTTCGTGAGAGGTCTAGGTCGTCGTCTCCCAGTCAACTTTGGGTTGCTGGACCGTTGTCTCCTCATAATGTAATTATTCATTTTGTATAGAACTCCTGTTAAATATATAAAGATGTGACATTCGATCCTGTGCCACTATACATCATATGTATGAGACTTGGTCCCAGCATACCTGGTGTTTAGGTTAACCCTGGGTTTTGGACCCCTAAAATCCGGGTGTTACAAGCGCACACGCGATGTCAGGCCCCATAACCAAATTCCTCGCTTCTACGTCTAGGGAATCATAGTGTGCACAAGATGAGCGGGTAATTACCCTGGTTTAGAGGATAGGTTGTCCGGCCCTCCGAGATTGGCGGAACACGATGGAGGCTCCACGTCGGCGAAGAATTCAGTGTGGGTTTGCTGATCACACTACGCCCGGATAATCCCGCAGGTTCCTCAAGCCTCAGCTTGGTCTCCAAATCTTCCCTGGACGCATGACGTCAACTGCATGGAGTTTTCTTCTCCTAGAGCTTCACTCACGCGATGACGAGCACGAGTGTCTAGGGCGCCCGACGGCTTGGGTTGAGGAGATTGAGGGATCCGAGAGAAGGGCGTGTAAATACCACCCGGTAGGAGCACAGCCGAATGCTCCGGGATCCAACTCTCCCATCCACGGTGATCTCAGCATGAGCTGTTACAATCACGCGAGGGTGGACGCGCGACTGTGGTCAAGAGAGGCTGACACCTAGGCCCCATATGGCGGTGACGCAGAACAAGGCTGGCGACCTGGGCCCGGGTGGCAGTGTCAGGCTGGCAGTTGGCGACGTGGAAGGAGATGGGCTAAGGGAGGTAAAAGAGGTAGCTGGGCCGAGAACTTGCAATTCGGCCCATGTCGAGATCTGGTGTTCTTTCCTTTCTTTTTTGTTTTCCTTTCCATTTTCTTTTCTATTCTATTTCCAAATCCAATTTTGATTCAAGACTTAAACTTCAAATTTCGAATATACCTCAGGCTAGGGTTTCAACATGTTTTTGGCACCAGTTTATATTTTTATTTATTTATTTATTTGTACTATTTTTAATATTATTTACTTTCCCCAGTCATTTATTTATGGATGGGGAAATAAATGGGTCAATAACCATTTTCCTTTCTCATTTTCTATTTTCTATTTTCATTTATACTTTGAGGTCCCAAGTTTAAATTGTGACTCTTTATTCCAATAAAATGTTTCACCACATATTCATAAGTATAAAGTGCCCATTCCTTTCATATGATTAGGTAATACCTTTAATTGTTTATGAGCAGGAAATGTCCTACTAACTTCCAAAGGTTTCAACAATTCTAGAAACACTATCTTAGATATTTTTATTATTTTTTTCCATTTATATATTTTTTTTACCAATTTCAGGTCTTACAAATCCTACCCCCTTAACAGAAATCTCATCCTCGAGATTTGTAAGAAAAGGGTGTATAACCATATTGTCTCAGAACATATGCACAAAGAAAAATCTCGGCATGATGCGTAACTTATTAGCACCACATAGGGTCAATTAGACCTTATTATTGCTCCTAAAATAGTAAGATACTAGCTACTAAGTAAAGTAATATTTAGGTCTTACAAATAGTAATATATATATATATATTTATTTATGTAGCTTGGTTGAGCTGGTGGTGGTGGAGGTAGTGGGTGTTGTTGTTGTTGTCTTTCCAACTATGCTTGTCTCATTACTTGTCGCATCTCCAACCGGTCCCGACGCATTTCCTAGCGTTCTTGCCTTATCTGATTTTGCATTTTGTTAACCATGTTTGTCATTTGTTGTAGCACCAACATTTGGGCGGCAACCATTAGACGGTTCCAGCCGGTGGAGGATTTAGAGGATTCATTTCTGGTTGCTGTTGCCTGATAATCCTCCCTTCTTGGTATTAACCATCTGAGTTAGAAGCATATGGTAAGATAGTTTTGCAAGGGAAAATATTTGGTAGGCAGAACGAATAGGCTAATAGCTGTTTATGAACTGAAGATTCTTTGGCAGGGCTTAATCTGTTGTTTTATATTAAGCTTGGGATAACTAGTCGTATAAGGTGAATATCCAAAGGTAAAATAGAATCTGTCAAGATGAGATAGACTACATGATGTAGGTCAAAAGTTTGTTTGATGTTAGATGGGGATAGACAGATTATACAATTCATCATGACTCTATTGGTTGGGTTAGCTCTTATGCTCATTTAGGTTTAAGTGCATGATGGGAGAACAAGGTCTATAGGAGTAGGATCTAGTTTATTTTACTAGTGTTAACTTGTTAAGTGACTCACATTAGATTGAATAAGCTCTAGATTAGTATAAGTTGAGTGTGTTATGTCAAATTTCAGTTGGGTGACTTTGTTTTAGGTAGAGCTTGGAAAAACAATGATGTATATCATTGAAAATATGTAGGTCAAGCTGGTAGATTAGAATCTCTCTCTCTTTTTTTTAATATATAGATAGATTAGACAATTTATCAAGAATGTGTAGGTCGTTGGTATATGGCCGAGTTGATCTAAGTCACCAATTTAGGCTTAAGTGAATTAGGAGTATGGCCTTATCCTCTGTACCAGCATTAAGTAACTCACTCTAGATGAGATCATATTAGGTTGGATAGGTCTACTTTCTTCTACCAGTATCACTAATCTATTTAAGTAGGCCACACCAGATTAGATCATACTAGATTAGATCACATTAGATTCTACAATCCTATTTAAGAATATCATTTAGTTAAGCATATCAAGCTGACTTTATCTTTATGAAATTCTAGTATTTTTTTATCTAAGTGGAACTTCCAATTAGTATTTTTATACACCTAAAATTTTCATGCCATTAGCAGGTGTGACATAGAAAACAAGGGTACATCAGGATTTAGCTATTAGGTGAGTGTAGAGAAGATTTGGGGGTAAGGGAAAGTTAGGTAAGGGATACTTTATTCTGGGTGGTGGATCTTGATTCATCTGAAGATCTGTTTCTACTCATATCCTTCATTGTCGAGGTTAACTTTCTTCTTGGGTCTGATTTAGGGACCATCGGTTGCGGTGTTGTATGCCATTATCTGAGTTGGGATAACAATTGCGATTACATGGGGTAGGTAGATTAAATAGAGTTTTACATTGCTTTTGGGATAAATGGGTGGGTGAGAGCACCTAGAGGGGGGGGGTGAATAGGTGATCCTGTGAAACTTAAACTTATGGCCACAAAAACTTGTTAAGTGTTAGCACAATAATTGCCAAGTGGCTAGAGAGGAGTCTCAACAAAACACAATACCACAAGAGATCAAACACAGAGATGACACAGTGGTTTATCCCGTGGTTCGGCCAAGACCAACGCTTGCCTACTCCACGTTGTGGCGTCCCAACGGACGAGGGTTGCAATCAACCCCTCTCAAGCGGTCCAAAGACCAACTTGAATACCACGGTGTTTTGTTTTGCCTTTCAATATCCCGTTTGCAAGGAATCTCCACAAATTGGAGTCTCTTGCCCTTACACGTATATGATCACAAAGAAGCACAGAGTAAGGGAGGGAAGCAACACACACAAATCCACAGCGAAACACGCACACACACGGCCAAGAATCGAGCTCACAAGACTATCTCAAAGTTCTCACTAGAACGGAGCTCGAATCACTTAGAATGACAAACGAATGCGCAAAGATTGAGTGTGGATGATCAAGAATGCTCTAAGGTTGCTTGTGTGTCTCCTCCATGCGCCTAGGGGCCCCTTTTATAGCCCCAAGGCAGCTAGGAGCCGTTGAGAGCAAATCTGGAAGGCTATCCTTGCCTTCTGTCGTCGGGGGCACCAGACAGTCCGGTGCACACCGGACACTGTCCGGTGCCCGATTTCTTTCCTTAAACAGCACTGCCGACTGTTGCAGACCGTTGCAGATCTGGGAGCCGTTGGCGCACCGGACATGTCCGGTGCACACCGGACAGTCCGGTGCCGTCTTCTAGCCGTTGGCTCGGCCACGTGTCCCGCGCTGATTGCGCGGCCGACCGTTGGCCCGGCCGACCGTTGGCTCACCGGACAGTCCGGTGCACACCGGACAGTCCGGTGAATTTTAGCCGTACGCCGTCGGCGAATTCCCGAGAGCGGCCTGTTCACGCCGAGTCAGTCTGGCGCACCGGACACTGTCCGGTGCACACCGGACAGTCCGGTGTGCCAGACCGAGCTGAGTCTTGGCTATACACCGCCAAGTCTTTTTCTCCTCTTTTCTTTTCTTCTTCTTTCTGTTTCTAACACTTAGACAAGTATATTAGTACACAAAACCAATGTACTAAGGCTTAGAAACATACCTTTACTTCATGATTTGCACTTTGTTCATCCATGGACATAAATTCACATTTAAGCACTTGTGTTGGCACTCAATCACCAAAATACTTAGAAATGGCCCAAGGGCTCATTTCCCTTTCAATCTCCCCCTTTTTGGTGATTTATGCCAACACAACAGAAAGCAAGTAGAACAAGTACAAAAACACTTCAAATAAGAACTCAAATTATTTTGATTCATTTTTGGCATATATGGATCATCCTTTGCCACCACTTGGTTTGTTTTTGTAAATCAAACTCAAATCTCTATCTCTAATTCAAACACACATGTTGAAGCATAAAGAGAGTCATTCCAAAAGAGATTGATCAAAGATTTCAAAAACTCCCCCTTTTTCCCATAATTACTACTTCTCCCCACAAGAAGCCAACTTTTGACAAGAGAGACAACAAAAGAGTTTTGACAAACCAAAAGCTAACTCCCCCTTTTTCCCATAATCAATACTTCTCCCCACAAGAAGCCAACTTTTGACAAGAGAGACAACAAAAGAGTTTTGATAAACCAAAAGCTCTATTCTACTATTTTCAAAATTTCCCAAGTGGTAGCTGATCCATTTATTGCTTTGGCCTTTATTTTCTCCCCCTTTGGCATCAAACACCAAAACGGGATCAATCTTGGCCCTTTAACCCCATTGCCTCACCAAAATCTTCAATTTAGAGCAAATGGCAATAAGAGTTCATGAGATGGACTTGGAATAAGTTACCCTCTCATCGGAGTGCAGTGGAAGTCTTTCATGGTCCAAGTCCACCTTTTCCCTTTCTATTCTCCTTCGAGACTAAATCAAGCAAACTCAAGCATATGGTTAGTCTCAAAGGGTCAAGTTGTAACACATCTCCCCCTAAACATGTGCATCACTTTGCAACGGACTTGTGAGGTCCAGGGAGTGTTTGTACAACTTGAGCACCATAATAAGCAACAAAACTCAGAATGAACATGATCAAAGGCATAAGTACATGTATGCTACATTTCAATCCAAGTTCCGCGAATCTAAGATATTGAGCTCACTACGCAGCCTGCAAAAGGTCTTCTCATCTACAGGCTTGGTAAAGATATCGGCTAGCTGGTTCTCGGTGCTAACATGAAACACTTCGATATCTCCCTTTTGCTGGTGGTCTCTCAAAAAGTGATGCCGGATGTCAATGTGCTTTGTGCGGCTGTGCTCAACAGGATTTTCCGCTATTCGGATAGCACTCTCATTATCACATAGGAGTAGGACTTTGCTCAGATTGTAGCCAAAGTCCCTGAGGGTTTGCCTCATCCAAAGTAGTTGCGCACAACACTGTCCTGCGGCAACGTACTCGGCCTCAGCGGTGGATAGGGCAACGGAGGTTTGTTTCTTAGAGTTCCATGACACCAGGGACCTTCCTAAGAATTGGCACGTCCCCGATGTACTCTTCCTATCGACCTTACATCCAGCATAGTCGGAATCTGAGTACCCAATCAAGTCAAAGTTAGGCCCCTTTGGATACCAGATCCCGAAGCAAGGCGTAGCGACCAAATATCTAAGAATTCGCTTCACTGCCACTAAGTGACACTCCTTAGGATCGGATTGAAATCTAGCACACATGCATACGCTAAGCATAATATCCGGTCTACTAGCACATAAATAAAGCAAAGAACCTATCATGGACCGGTATGCTTTTTGATCAACGGACTTACCTCCTTTGTTGAGGTCGGTGTGTCTGTCGGTTCCCATCGGCGTCTTTGCGGGCTTGGCGTCCTTCATCCCAAACCGCTTTAGCAGATCTTGCGTGTACTTCGTTTGGGAGATGAAGGTGCCATCCTTGAGTTGCTTCACTTGGAACCCAAGGAAGTAGTTCAACTCGCCCATCATCGACATCTCGAATTTCTGCGTCATTACCCTGCTAAACTCTTCACAAGACTTTTGGTTAGTAGAACCAAATATTATGTCATCGACATAAATTTGGCACACAAACAAATCACCATCACATGTCTTTGTAAAAAGAGTTGGATCTGCTTTCCCAACCTTGAAAGCATTAGCAATTAAAAAGTCTCTAAGGCATTCATACCATGCTCTTGGGGCTTGCTTAAGTCCATAGAGCGCCTTAGAGAGCTTACACACGTGGTCGGGGTACCGTTCATCCTCGAAGCCAGGGGGTTGCTCCACGTACACCTCCTCCTTGATTGGCCCGTTGAGGAAAGCGCTCTTCACATCCATTTGGAACAACCTGAAAGAATGGTGAGCGGCATATGCTAGCAAGATACGAATTGATTCTAGCCTAGCCACAGGAGCAAAAGTCTCCTCAAAGTCCAAACCTGCGACTTGGACATAACCTTTTGCCACAAGTCGAGCCTTGTTCCTCGTCACCACCCCGTGCTCATCCTGTTTGTTGCGGAACACCCACTTGGTTCCCACAACATTTTGCTTGGGACGAGGCACCAGTGTCCAAACTTCATTGCGCTTGAAGTTGTTGAGTTCCTCCTGCATGGCCAATACCCAATCCGGATCTAGCAAGGCCTCCTCTACCCTGAAAGGCTCAATAGAAGAGACAAAGGAGTAATGCTCACAAAAATTAACTAATCGAGATCGAGTAGTTACTCCCTTGCTAATGTCACCCAAAATTTGGTCGACGGGATGATCCCTTTGAATCACCGCTCGAACTTGGGTTGGAGGTGCCGGTTGCGCTTCTTTCTCCATCACGTGATCATCTTGTGCTTCCCCTTGATCACATGCCTCCTTTTGATGAACCTGTTCATCGTCTTGAGTTGGGGGATGTACCGTTGTTGAGGAAGAAGGTTGATCTCGTTCATCTTGTTCCTGTGGCCGCACTTCTCCAATCGCCATGGTTCGTATAGCGGCCGTCGGAACATCTTCTTCATCTACATCGTCACAATCAACAACTTGCTCTCTTGGAGAGCCATTAGTCTCATCAAATACAACGTCGCTAGAGACTTCAACCAAACCCGATGATTTGTTGAAGACCCTATACGCCTTTGTATTTGAATCATAACCTAATAAAAACCCTTCTACAGCTTTGGGAGCAAACTTAGAATTTCTACCCTTCTTCACTAGAATGTAGCATTTGCTCCCAAATACACGAAAGTACGATACATTGGGTTTGTTACCGGTTAGTAGCTCATACGACGTCTTCTTGAGGAGGCGATGAAGGTAGACCCTGTTGATGGCGTGGCAAGCCGTGTTCACGGCTTCCGACCAAAAGCACTCGGGGGTCTTGAATTCTCCAAGCATAGTCCTCGCCATATCGATTAGCGTCCTGTTCTTCCTCTCTACCACACCATTTTGCTGTGGTGTGTAGGGAGCGGAGAACTCGTGCTTGATCCCTTCCTCCTCAAGGAACTCCTCCACTTGAAGGTTCTTGAACTCGGACCCGTTGTCGCTCCTTATCTTCTTCACCTTGAGCTCAAACTCATTTTGAGCTCTCCTGAGGAAGCGCTTGAGGGTCCCTTGGGTTTCAGACTTATCCTGCAAAAAGAACACCCAAGTGAAGCGGGAAAAGTCATCAACAATAACTAGACCATACTTACTTCCTCCTATGCTTAGATAGGCGACGGGTCCGAAGAGGTCCATATGCAGCAGCTCCAGAGGTCTTGACGTGGTCATCACATTCTTGCTGTGATGTGCTCCTCCCACTTGTTTACCTGCTTGACAAGCTGCACAAGGTCTATCTTTTTCGAAGTAAACATTGGTTAGACCTATCACGTGTTCTCCCTTTAGAAGCTTGTGGAGGTTCTTCATCCCCACATGTGCTAAGCGGCGATGCCACAGCCAGCCCATGCAAGTCTTAGCCATTAAGCATGCATCTAGACCGGCCTCTTCTTTTGCAAAATCAACTAAGTAAAGCTTGCCGTCTAGTACACCCTTAAAAGCTAGTGAACCATCACATCTTCTAAAGACAGACACATCTACATTTGTAAAAAGACAATTATATCCCATATTGCATAGTTGACTAACAGATAGCAAATTGTAACCAAGAGACTCAACTAAAAACACATTGGAAATTGAGTGCTCATTGGAAATTGCAATTTTACCTAACCCTTTTACCTTGCCTTGATTCCCATCACCGAATATAATTGAATCTTGGGAATCCTTATTTTTGACGTAGGAGGTGAACATCTTCTTCTCCCCCGTCATATGGTTTGTGCATCCGCTGTCGATAATCCAGCTTGAACCCCCGGATGCATAAACCTGCAAGGCAAATTTAGGCTTGGGTCTTAGGTACCCAACTCATGTTGGGTCCTGCAAGGTTAGCACAAATATCCTTAGGGACCCAAATGCAAGTTTTGTCTCCCTTGCATTTTGCCCCTAACTTCCTAGCAACTATTTTCCTATCCTTTCTACAAATAGCAAAGGAAGCATTTAAAGCACAATAAATTGTAGAAGGTTCATTCACTACTTTCCTAGGAGCATAAATAATATTCTTTCTAGGCACATGATGAATATCATTTCTCCTAGACATATTTCTACCATGCACATAGGAAGAACTAGAAGCAAACATGGCATGAGAGTCAAAATCATCATAAGCATTATAACTCCTATAAGCATTTCTAGTTTGTCTCCTATCATGATACAAGAAGGCATGGTTCTTTTTAGCACTACTAGCCATAGGGCCTTCCCTTTCTCCTTGACGAAGATGGGAGCCTTATGGCTTGTTAAGTTCTTGGCTTCCCTCTTGAAGCCAAGCCCATCCTTAATTGAGGGATGTCTTCCAATTGTATAGGCATCCCTTGCAAATTTTAACTTATCAAATTCACTTTTGCTAGTCTTAAGTTGGGCATTAAGACTAGCCAATTCATCATTTAGTTTGGAAATTGAAACTAAGTGTTCACAACAAGCATTAATATCAACATCCTCACACCTAGTGCAAATTTCAACATGTTCAACACAAGAGTTAGATTTACTTGCTACTTCTAGTTTAGCATTTAAATCATTAATTTCACCTTTTAGAGAAGAAATGGTTTCATTACAAGTAGAAAGTTCACAAGAAAGTATTCCATTTCTTTTAACTTCTAGAGCAAGTGAATTTTGTGCACTAACAAATTTATCATGCTCTTCATATAAAAGATCTTCTTGTTTTTCTAAGATTCTATCCTTTTCATTCAAGGCATCAATCAATTCATTAATCTTAGCTATCTTAGTTCTATCCAATCCCTTGAATAAACTAGAATAATCTATTTCATCCTCACTAGACTCATCATCACTAGAAGAATCATAAGTATTAGCATTACTAGTGATTACCTTCTTCTCCCTTGCCATGAGGCAAGTGTGATGCTCGTTTGGGAAGAGGGCCGATTTGTTGAAGGCAGTGGCGGCGAGTCCTTCGTCGTCGGAGTCGGACGAAGAGCAATCCGAATCCCACTCCTTTCCAAGGTGTGCCTCGCCTTTGGCCTTCTTGTAAATCTTCTTGTTCTCTCTTTTCCCATTTTCCCTTTGCTCCTGGTCACTATCATTTTCGGGACAGTTAGCAATAAAATGACCAACCTTACCACATTTGAAGCATGAGCGCTTCCCCTTTGTCTTGGTCTTCCTTGGTTGCCCCTTGCGACCGTTTAGCGCCGTCTTGAATCTTTTGATGATGAGAGCCATCTCTTCATCATTGAGCCCGGCCGCCTCAACTTGCGCCACCTTGCTGGGTAGCGGCTCCTTGCTCCTTGTTGCCTTGAGAGCAATGGGTTGAGGCTCGTGGAGTGGACCATTCAATGCTTCGTCGACGTATCTCGCCTCCTTGATCATCATCCGCCCGCTTACGAATTTTCCGAGTACCTCCTCGGGCGTCATCATCGTGTACCTGGGATTCTCACGAATATTGTTCACGAGATGAGGATCAAGAATGGTAAAGGACCTTAGCATTAGGCGGACGACGTCGTGGTCCGTCCATCGCGTGCTTCCGTAGCTCCTTATTTTGTTGATGAGGGTCTTGAGCCAGTTGTACGTTTGGGTTGGCTCCTCTCCCCTTATCATGGCGAATCGTCCAAGCTCACCCTCCACCAACTCCATTTTGGTGAGCATGGTGATGTCATTCCCCTCATGAGAGATCTTGAGGGTGTCCCATATTTGCTTGGCATTGTCCAAGCCGCTCACCTTGTTGTACTCTTCCCTGCACAAGGACGCTAAGAGAACAGTAGTAGCTTGTGCATTTCTATGGATTTGTTCATTTATGAGCATAGAGTTATCCGAGCTATCAAACTTCATTCCATTCTCTACAATCTCCCAAATGCTTGGATGGAGAGAGAATAAGTGACTACGCATTTTGTGACTCCAAAATCCGTAGTCCTCCCCATCGAAGTGTGGAGGTTTGCCAAGAGGAATAGAAAGCAAATGCAAATTCGAACTATGTTGAATACGAGAATAATCAAATGAAAAGTTCGAATTGACCGTCTTTTTGTAGTCGTTGTGGTCATCATCCTTTTGGGAAGAAGTAGATTCATCGCTGTCGTCGTAGTAGACGATCTCCTTGATGCGCCTTGTCTTCTTCTTCTTTCCTTCCTTCTGTCTATGACCCGAGCCGGAGTCGGTAGGCTTGTCGTCCTTCGGCTCGTTGATGAAGGACTCCTTCTCCTTGTCGTTGATCACGATTCCCTTCCCCTTAGGATCCATCTCTTCGGGCGATTAGTCCCTTTCTTGAAGAGAACGGCTCTGATACCAATTGAGAGCACCTAGAGGGGGGGGGGGGGTGAATAGGTGATCCTGTGAAACTTAAACTTATGGCCACAAAAACTTGTTAAGTGTTAGCACAATAATTGCCAAGTGGCTAGAGAGGAGTCTCAACAAAACACAATACCACAAGAGATCAAACACAGAGATGACACAGTGGTTTATCCCGTGGTTCGGCCAAGACCAACGCTTGCCTACTCCACGTTGTGGCGTCCCAACGGACGAGGGTTGCAATCAACCCCTCTCAAGCGGTCCAAAGACCAACTTGAATACCACGGTGTTTTGTTTTGCCTTTCAATATCCCGTTTGCAAGGAATCTCCACAAATTGGAGTCTCTTGCCCTTACACGTATATGATCACAAAGAAGCACAGAGTAAGGGAGGGAAGCAACACACACAAATCCACAGCGAAACGCGCACACACACGGCCAAGAATCGAGCTCACAAGACTATCTCAAAGTTCTCACTAGAACGGAGCTCGAATCACTTAGAATGACAAACGAATGCGCAAAGACTGAGTGTGGATGATCAAGAATGCTCTAAGGTTGCTTGTGTGTCTCCTCCATGCGCCTAGGGGCCCCTTTTATAGCCCCAAGGCAGCTAGGAGCCGTTGAGAGCAAATCTGGAAGGCTATCCTTGCCTTCTGTCGTCGGGGGCACCGGACAGTCCGGTGCACACCGGACACTGTCCGGTGCCCGATTTCTTTCCTTAAACAGCACTGCCGACCGTTGTAGACCGTTGCAGATTTGGGAGCCGTTGGCGCACCGGACATGTCCGGTGCACACCGGACAGTCCGGTGCCGTCTTCTAGCCGTTGGCTCGGCCACGTGTCCCGCGCTGATTGCGCGGCCGACCGTTGGCCCGGCCGACCGTTGGCTCACCGGACAGTTCGGTGCACACCGGACAGTCCGGTGAATTTTAGCCGTACGCCTTCGGCGAATTCCCGAGAGCGGCCTGTTCACGCCGAGTCAGTCTGGCGCACCGGACACTGTCCGGTGCACACCTGACAGTCCGGTGTGCCAGACCGAGCTGAGTCTTGGCTGTACACCGCCAAGTCTTTTTCTCCTCTTTTCTTTTCTTCTTCTTTCTGTTTCTAACACTTAGACAAGTATATTAGTACACAAAACCAATGTACTAAGGCTTAGAAACATACCTTTACTTCATGATTTGCACTTTGTTCATCCATGGACATAAATTCACATTTAAGCACTTGTGTTGGCACTCAATCACCAAAATACTTAGAAATGGCCCAAGGGCTCATTTCCCTTTCAGTGGGGCAACCTATAACATAGGTCAGGTCATGGTTTCACGGACGAGTTGGTCTAAGACACCAATTTAGGTTTAAAACCCATTTATAGGAATATGGTCTAATCTATGTTACCAGTATTAACTAATCTTGTTTAAGTAACTCCCTTTAGATTAGATCATATTAGATTAGGTAGGATCTAGATTAAATTGGATATAACTATATTAGACTAGTTTAAGGTAGATAGATCTACCAGGGTAGAATATATTATTAATATATGTTAGAATCTTTTGAGATAGGATGGATTATATGGTACAGGTAGGTCAGTCTCTATCAGGTTAAGACAGAGGGATCATGAAACTATCGGGTGGTTAAAGTAGTTGCATAAGGCCGAGTTGGTCTGTCGTTCTTAATTTAGTGCATAGTGAACTAAGTTAGAACATGTTTTATAGGAGTAGAGTCTAATTTATTTTATCAATATTATCCTTCTTGTTAAGAAACTTACATTAGATTAGCTCTACTTAAGGTTAGCCTTTGTTATGTTAGACTAATCTATCACATAGATCAGATCTAGGTACGACTAGCTTCGACTAGACAAGATCCAGTTAATTTGGGTTAGATCATGATCATGGTGGGATAAGTCAAGTGGTTTGGATAATATGAATCCTTCAAGATAAGATGAATCTATTAAGATAAGAGAGAACCTTTTAAGATAAGATGGATCTATTAGGCTTGATATATTCTAGTGGGGGTATTCTTAGTTGGTCTAGTTTATCTTATAAACAATTTATGAGGATAAGATATATTTTTTTAACATAAGATGAACCTATTAGGATAAGATAGAATCATTTAAGTTAAGAGGGATCTATTTAGAATAGATACACTTTAACGGAGGATAATCTAGGTTGTTTAGTTATCTTATGAATTTATTTATATTTATGCCTATAGGCTATATGTATATGCAGATATAATTGTGGACATTACTCCACAACTCATCACACTCAATCAAAGATCCAATCAGACATGTATCACAAGAACAAACATTCAGGCATACAAATATTTACAAAATAGTTTTGATTTTGTTCCTAAGAGTAGGTATCCTATTCCTAAAGGTCACTTTAGGCACAGGATTTCAAAGTGTGAAATCCACATTTGTCTTTAGAAAGAAAAGGTAAGAATAACCAAAGTAAAGCGAAAATAGATGAGAAAAGATTAAGAAAATTTTAGAAAAGAATCAGAGTAGCAAAGGTAAGTAGACAATGGTTGTCCAGTTCTATCTAGGTTTCGACCTACAGTCAACATTCCTCTGATACCACTTCTGTCACACCCAGATTTCGGGGCATCAAGACCCGGGCGCGAACATATTCACCAGGTGTGCTAGGACCAAGTCTCACACATATGATGAATCATGGTGCAGGAACGAACGTCACATCTTTACTATATAATAGGAGTTCTGTACAAAATAAATAAATATTTACATCATATGAAGACAACGATCCAGGAACCCAAAGTTGACTGGGAGACAACGGCCTAGACCTCTCACGAACACATCGCAACATCCTCCATGCGCCTCATCCTGTGGTACATGTTCTTGACCTGTGGGGGTGAGACAACAAGGGTGAGCTCACATATGTTCATCGCTCAACAAGTACCGTCGGCGGCAGCGCGCGGTCTGCTTGATGCGGGCCAAATTTCTGAAGCGGGAGAGCAAGGAGGGCAGGCGAGCAGTTTACAAAAGCTAGGGTTTCTACCACGCAAATGCAAGCCGAAAGCAGGCTCGGTCGCGGTTGGCTTTTTATAGGCGCGACGCGACGCCTCGGGAAACATGCAGTCCAACAGTAATATGTCCATCAATGGTCACATTTCAAAAACCCTCGCGGGACCACTTCGAGCGAGGGCAGCGTCTTCACCATCTTACGGTGGTCTTCGGCACCAGCTGACTTAGTCGAACTGGTCCCTCGGAGGGCAAATGTTGGGGCGTAGGCGAACACGTCACCCTTCGCTCTCTGACTTCGTCCTCTCCTTGCACAGACGAAGGCTGATTCCACAGAACCTGCCAGAACAGGCCGAGGATGCTGCCAGACGGAGGCCTGTTCGACCCCCTTCGCTCTCGTGTGACAAGACGAAGGCCCTGCCGAAGTCTACGGACCTCCCGCTCCCCCACCACAGTGGGAGGCCCATGTGTGATTCGGCCCATAGAGACGGGCCCCGCGTGGACAGGTGTGATAAGGGCCGTGTCTGTAATAAGGTTTACCGTAATGACTGTCTGTAACCTCCCCTCGTGGGAATATTCCAGGGATAAACCGAGTACTCGAGGGTCTAAATGTCTTTGACAGGGACAGATGGCCCCTTGAGTACCTATAGATACCCACGTACTGTGCTCAGGCACAAGAGATTAACGAAGCTTTTAGGCATTCTGTGTTAAGCTTTGCAAACCCCATCTTTACTTTCCCGTTGGATCGGCCTATCTTGGAGGGCAGGTTCCAACATTCATTATTAACCCTATTTGTTATATTCCTAGTGAGATACATTTTTCCTTAGTTTCTAATTTCTTCATATTCTATAATGCATGCATGCTGGAAAGAACTTCTTCTCACCGATCAGAGGGGTGCTTCTAAGGCATCCCTACAATTCTAAGACTGGCCTACATGGCCTACTTATATAGCCACCTATTCCCCCACTATTTCTAAGGCCTTTCGTCCTAGGTCTAGCGTTCTAGTCCTGACGATTCCAACACTGGTTTCTAAGCCAAGTTTTATTTTTAAAAAGTTGGCATTCAATACTTATTGATTTCTCTATAGTGGTACTCGCTCTAATACCAGCTGTGGCAGAACCACCTGAATTATTCCAGCTTAAGTGCCCGAGTCACGCCTTAGAGACAGCAACACACTTAAATCGGAATAACCCGTCAGTCCCTCAGATCTAGTCTGATAAAGCCACTTACCAAGGATCGAATACCACTAGCTCACGCGAAGGTGAGGCACAAAGAGAATACAATAAACATGAAACCACAAATTAAGGTACTGGAGTTATTACATAAATCAGAGTTTTAAATAAAAGAGAACAAGTTCATAATTAAAATGCAACGGATAATCGATGATGTCGAATACTGAGGAATAGGGCAAGGCCTAGCCCTTACTCCTCCTGATCCTCTCCTGTCGAGGTAGCATCCCACTCAGCCGTCCAACCCGGTGGTAGGGTGGAAGGCCAAGTCACACCATCAACCATATCCTGTAGCGTTCCTGAAAAAAATATGCCACAAGCAAGGCTGAGTATACTAATACTCAGCTAGACTTACCAGTGTGAGGAGTCTACTCCTCTACCTCTAGACCATGCAGCTGTTTGGCTGAGGGGTTTGGTTTGCCAAAAGCGCTAGTTGAGTCTAAAAACAGTTTTAGCTTTTCCAATTCTATCATATTTAATTAAGCTAGGTTTTCTCCTTTCTAAGCATACATGGTAACAATCATTTAGTACAATCAACATGTTATCTCAAGTAAAACCTCATTTCACTTTTTACTCAATGCAGTACAAGGGGTCAAGCAGTCTCATTAGCTGCGAGAAGCAGACGATTCGAATCGAGTTTTTATCCTTGCAAGGTAAACCTAAACACACGACATGTAGGGGCACTCCGTCCCCACACACGTCAACCGTCCCCATTGATTTCCTAGCAATAGAACAGGGCTCACGGCCTTGGCGTACAATGCTCCAATTGTCCCCGGCTACCGCCGAGCAACGGCCGCACTTGTACCCACCACCACCATAGCTAGCATGGGAGAACCCATCTCAGGTCCAGTGAGGAGTAAAGTCTGCGGGCAGGTTCACTCAGGTACTAGGTTTATCGGTTAACATATTTCTCGACATGTGTTTAGTACATTCAAACGCTTGACTCAGGTATCCACACATTAATCCTTAATTCCATTTCCGTCTCATAGACAAGGCATCCACCCTAGATCCAAGTCCATAGACCATCATAGATCCTGTTATCAAGATGAATACAATCAATGCCTGACCTCGCACGAGTGCTAGAAAAATCACTCGACTTCTACCGAGATCCTAATTAGCAAAGCAGCTACTCGACCTAGCATACTAGTATCCATCTCAAAAGGAATCCTGAGTTCATGCAACTAAGGGTTTCAAGCAACTCCTACACTTAAGTGCACATTACAAACCTACAAACATTAAGTGTAGTAAAGTAGCATATATAATGGTTATGCATAAAACCATGGCTTGCCTTCAAAAGCTGGGGCTGCGGGGAGATCCTCGGTGGCAGGCTCTTGAGCTGGCTCCTGGGCTTCCTCTTGGGCAGCTCCTTGCTCGGGGATGAGCATGTACTCTCCGTCAGCGAGGTTGCAATCTAAATGAATGCAATAAATAAGAGATATGTATGCCATGGTATGTAAATTAATAATTGAAATGCGAGGTGAAGTGCTCAAGTTAGCAGGGCAGGTCTTAGCTCCCTTCTTCATGGTTCTTGGGGTATACTTGGCAATTAGAAGTAGGTGTGGTCAATCTACGAAGTTGGATTAAGGTTGTACTCAACAATCCCTCTATGTCTTAGTGATGATTAAATAAGGTTCTTGGTTGAAGCATTTTATGGTTAAGATTTATCACTTCTATTAATCCTCTCTTTCCCTTTCCTACTTATGCCCTTTTTAGAGTAGGTTTGACTACAACATAGCTTCAAAAATTTACAAAACTTCTGTAAAAGTTATAGTGGCTTCTCACTAGTTTCCATAACTCAGTCTCAAAAATTGAGGCCTAAAATGGTAATGGTTTTTTCTGTACAAAAATATTAAAATTTAGGGCAGAGGGGGTGCTTTGAACTTCAACTTCCTTCTAACAGTGAATTTTTCCCTAAGGTTTATTTTTGCTGGCATCTAGGGGTAATAATAAGACTTTGTACCAAAATTTAGCCAATGATACCTACTGGTCATTTTATTACGATTTTCTAAAGTTTTAGGGCCTAGTGGTGCTTTCTACTACTACTATATTTAAAAAATGTCAAACAACAGATTTCCTAATTTTTCTATCTTCTTCTTTGCGCAAGAGCAATCATTCTAGAAATTGGCTAATTTTGCTCAAAGGGAAGGGGTGGTAGAATTTCTTGGAATATATGGCCTTTTCATTGGGTAGGGAGTGAGGTGTATTATATCATATTTTTATCTTAGTTTTATATTTTTCTCTGGTAGTTTACATCATAAGTAATTGGGTAAAAATTGGTTTGCTCACTGTTTCACATTTTTAGCCTTTTGGATTTACTTGAAGTATTGGCTAAATCTAAGTTCTATTTGTTTATCTTGCTTACTGTGATAGTTTGGGGTGTTTACCATTTTTGTAGTGGTGTACTAGTAGTTAGAGGTCTACTAAATTTTTGTTGCCATTATTGTATTTGCCCTTATATTTTTAATCATGGCTTTTCTTGATTTCTTAATGCCTAATAAAATTATAAACTTAGATTAGCACTAGACTAGGGTTCCATACATTTTTCCTAGGTTCTATATAACTTAGGCAAACTAGGAAAAATATGGTCATTCTCTGGTTTTTATTTTCTATTACCTTTTTCATTTTTCTAAAATTTGGGCAGAAATAGCCTTCAATGGATATCTCTGGTTTACTCTTGTATACTGAGGTGTTCTTTATTTTTAAACAGTGTATATGCTTGGTAAGTATTTCTACAAATTTTCTAAAAGGGAAATAGGGTCAAACCTTTTCCAATAAGAATTTTGGTGGTTGAATTGCCCAACACAAATTATTGGACCAACTAGTTTGCTCTAGATTATGAGTTCTACAGGTGCCAAAGGTTCACAACAAACCAATACAAGTCAAAAGAAAGGGTTCAAACAAAGGGAGCAAAGTTAAACCGAAGGCAGCCCTGGTCTAGCGCATCGGACTGTCCGGTGCACCACCGGACATTGTCCAGTGCACCACCGGACAGTGTCTAGTGCACCAGGGAATCCAACTCCAAACTTGCCAGTCTCGGGAATTCTGGGAGCTGCTCCGCTATAATTTACCGGACTGTCCGGTGCAACACCAGACTGTCCGGTGTGCCAACGGAGCAACGACTACTTCGCGCCAACGGTCGTCTGCAAAACGTATTCAATGCGCTACAGTGCGCGCCAGTGTTAGAGCAGCACCAGAAGGCGCACCGGACAGTGTACAGTGACTGTCCGGTGCAACACCGGACTGTCCGGTGACCCAGAAGATAGAAGCTCCAATGGTCGAACCCTAACGGTCGGGTGACGTGGCTAGCGCACCGGACAGTGTCTGCTGGCGCACTGGACTGTCCGGTGCGCCATTCGAAAGCAGCCTCCACCAAACGGCTAGTTTGGTGGTTGGGGCTATAAATACCCCAACCACCCCACCATTCATTGCATCCAAGTTTTTAGACTTCCCACACCTTACAAGAGCTATAGCATTCAATTCAAGACACACCAAAGAGATCAAATCCTCTCACAAGTCCAAAGTTCATTCCAAATCAATTAGCAACTAGTGAGAGAGTGACTTGTGTTCATTTGAGTTCTTGCGCTTGGATTGCTTCTTTTCTTTCTCATTCTTTCTTGTGATCAACTCAATTGTAACCGAGGCAAGAGACACCAATTGTGTGGTGATCCTTGCGGGGACTTAGTGTCCCGTTTGATTGAGAAGAGAAGCTCACTCGGTCTAAGTGACCATTTGAGAGAGGGAAAGGGTTGAAAGAGACGCGGTCTTTGTGACCACCTCAACGGAGAGTAGGTTTGCAAGAACCGAACCTCGGTAAAACAAATCATCGTGTCACACTCTTTATTTGCTTGTGATTTGTTTTCGCCCTCTCTCTCAGACTTAGTTTTAATTCTAACGCTATCCTCGGCTTGTAGTTGTGCTTAAACTTTGTAAATTTCAGATTCGCCCTTTTCACCCCCTCTAGGCGACTTTCAATTGGTATCAGAGCCCGGTGCTTCATTAGAGCCTAACCGCTCGAAGTGATGTCGGGAGATCACGCCAAGAAGGAGATGGTGACCGGCGACAAGCCCGCAACAAGCCACGGGAAGGCTCCATCGAGAGAGTCCCGCAACAAGGGGAAGGAGAAGGAATCTCCTTCGCACAAGTCACATCGGAGCGGCGAAAAGAAGAAAAAGATGAGGAAGGTGGTCTACTACGAGACCGACTCTTCATCGCCATCGACCTTCGGCTCCGACTCGCCGTCCGTAACTTCTAAGTGCCATGAGCGCAAGAAGTTTAGTAAGATTCCCCTACACTACCCTCGCATTTCTAAACGTACTCCATTACTTTCCGTTCCATTAGGCAAACCACCGGTTTTTGACGGTGAAGATTATAACATGTGGTGACAAAATGAGGCATCATCTAACCTCACTCCACACTAGTATTTGGAACGTTGTTGAGTTTGGTGTACAGGTACCATCCGTAGGGGATGAGGACTATGACTCGGACGAAGTTGCCCAAATCCAACACTTCAACTCCCAAGCCACCACTATACTCCTCGCCTCTCTAAGTCGAGAGGAGTATAACAAGGTGCAAGGGTTGAAGAGCGCCAAAGAGATTTGGGATGTACTCAAAACGGCGCACGAAGGAGATGAGGTGACCAAGATCACCAAAAGGGAGACGATCGAGGGGGAGCTCGGTCGATTCATGCTTCACCAACGGGAGGAGCCACAAGCGATGTACAACCGGCTCAAGACCTTGGTGAACCAAGTGCGCAACCTCGAGAGCACAAAATGGGATGACCATGAGATGGTCAAGGTTATTCTAAGATCACTAGTTTTTGTTAATCCTACTCAAGTACAATTGATTCGTGGTGATCCTAGATACAAAATAATGTCTCCCGAGGAAGTGATAGGTAAATTTGTGAGCTTTGAGCTAATGATTAAAGGCTCCAAAAAGATCATCGAGCAAGGCGCATCCTCCTCCGTACCCGAAGCACAACCCGTTGCATTCAAAGCAATGGAGGAGAAGAAAGAAGATTCTACTCCAAGTAGAATCCCCATTGACGCCTCCAAGCTCGACAATGAGGAGATGGCGCTCATCATCAAGAGCTTCCGTCAAATCCTCAAACAAAGGAAGGGGAAAGAGTACAAACCCCGTTCCAAGAAAGTATGCTACAAGTGTGTTAAGCCCGGTCATTTTATTACAAAATGTCCATTATCTAGTGACAGTGACAGGGGCGACGACAAGAAGGGAAAGAGGAGAGAAAAGAAGAGGTACTACAAGAAGAAGGGCGGCGATGCCCATGTTTGCCGGGAGTGGGACTCCAACGAGAGCTCCACCGACTCCTCCTCTGACGAGGACGCCGCCAACATCACCGTCAACAAAGGGCTCCTCTTCCCCAACGTCGGCCACAAATGTCTTATGGCAAAGGACGACAAGAAGAAGAAGGTTAAATCCAAATCCTCCACTAAATATGCTACATCTAGTGATGAGGCCAATTCTAGTGATGATGAGGATGATTTGTTTACTCTCTTTGCCAACTTAAACATGCAACAAAAGGAAAAATTAAATGAATTGATTAGCACTATTCATGATAAGGATGAACTCTTGGATAGCCAAGAGGACTTCCTAATTAAAGAAAACAAGAAGCATGTTAAGGAGAAAAATGCTTATGCTCTAGAAGTTGAAAAATGTGAAAAATTAACTAGTGAGCTAAGCACTTGCCATGAGATTGTTGCCAACCTTAGAAATGAGAATGCTAGATTAATTGCTAAGGTTGATGCTAATGTTTGTAATGATTCAATTTCCAATCTTAGAAATGATAATGCTAGTTTACTTGCTAAGATTGAAAAATTGAATGCTTCTCTTTCTAGCCTTAAAATTGAAAATGAAAAATTAATTGTTAAGGCTAAAGAACTAGATGTTTGCAATGCTTCCATTTCCAATCTTAGAGATGAGAATGATATTTTGCATGCTAAGATTGTTGAATTTAATACTTGCAAACCCTCTACATCTTCCGTTGAGCATGTTACTATTTGCACTAGATGTAGAGATGTTAATGTTGATGCTATTCTTGATCACCTAGCTTTAATTAAACAACAAAATGATCACATAGCTCAACTTAATGCCAAAATTAATGAGCATGACTTAGAAAATGAGAAATTTAAATTTGCTAGAAGCATGCTCTATAGTGGGAGACGCCCTGGCATTAAGGATGTCATTGACTTCCAATAGGGAGACAATGTCAAGCTTAATGCCCCACCTAAAAGATTGTCCAATTTTGTTAAGGGCAAGGCTCCCATGGTTCAGGACAATGAGGGTTACATTTTATACCCTGCCGGTTATCCTGAACACAAAATTAGGAGAATTCACTCTAGGAAGTCTCACTCTGGCCCTAATCATGCTTTTATGTATAAGAGTGAGGCATCTAGTTCTAGGCAATCAACCCATGCTAAATTGCCTAAGAAGAAAACTCCTAAAGCATCAAATGATCATAATGTTTCATTTAGAACTTTTGATGCTTCTTATGTGCTAACCAACAAATCAGGCAAGGTTGTTGCCAAGTATGTTGGGGGCAAACACAAGGGATCAAAAACTTGTGTTTGGGTACCCAAAGTTCTTGTATCTAATGTCAAAGGACTCAAAACCGTTTGGGTACCTAAAGTCAAGAACTAAACTTGTTTTGTAGGTTTATGCATCCGGGGGCTCAAGTTGGATCATTGACAGCGGGTGCACAAACCATATGACTGGGGAGAAAAAGATGTTCTCCTCCTACGAGAAAAACCAAGATCCCCAACGAGCTATCACATTCGGGGATGGAAACCAAGGTTTGGTTAAAGGATTGGGTAAAATTGCTATATCACCTAACCATTCTATTTCCAATGTTTTTCTTGTAGATTCTCTAGATTACAACTTGCTTTCTGTTTCCCAATTATGTAAAATGGGCTACAACTGTCTTTTTATGGATACAGGTGTCACTGTCTTTAGAAGAAGTGATGATTCAGTAGCTTTTAAGGGAGTATTAGAGGGTCAGCTATACTTAGTTGATTTCAATAGAGCTGAACTCGATACTTGCTTAATCGCCAAGACTAACATGGGTTGGCTCTGGCATCGCCGACTAGCCCATGTTGGGATGAAGAATCTTCACAAGCTTCTAAAGGGAGAGCACATTTTGGGACTAACAAATGTGCATTTTGAGAAAGACAGGATTTGTAGTGCATGCCAAGCAGGGAAGCAAGTTGGTGTTCATCATCCACATAAGAACATCTTGACGACTGACAGGCCACTCGAGCTCCTCCACATGGACCTATTCGGCCCGATCGCTTACATAAGCATCGGCGGGAGTAAGTACTGTCTAGTTATTGTGGATGACTATTCTCGCTTCACTTGGGTATTCTTTTTACAGGAAAAATCTCAAACCCAAGAGACTTTGAAAGGATTCTTGAGATGGGCTCAAAATGGGTTCGGCTTGAGGATCAAGAAGATAAGAAGCGACAATGGGACGGAGTTCAAGAACTCGCAAATAGAAGGCTTTCTTGAGGAGGAGGGCATCAAGCATGAGTTCTCTTCTCCCTACACGCCACAACAAAATGGTGTAGTGGAGAGGAAGAATAGAACTCTATTGGACATGGCAAGAACCATGCTTGATGAGTACAAGACTTCGGATCGGTTTTGGGCCGAGGCGGTCAACACCGCTTGCTACGCCATCAACCGGTTGTATCTACACCGAATCCTCAAGAAGACATCCTACGAACTCCTCATTGGTAAAAAGCCCAATGTTTCATATTTTAGAGTCTTTGGTAGCAAATGCTTCATTCTTGTTAAAAGAGGTAGAAAATCCAAATTTGCTCCTAAGGCTGTAGAAGGCTTTTTACTAGGATATGATTCAAACACAAGGGCATATAGAGTCTTTAACAAGTCCACTGGACTAGTTGAAGTTTCTTGTGACATTGTGTTTGATGAGACTAACGGCTCCCAAGTGGAGCAAGTTGATCTTGATGAATTAGATGATGAAGAGGCTCCATGCGTCGCGCTAAGGAACATGTCCATTGGGGATGTGTGTCCTAAGGAATCCGAAGAGCCCATTCAAGCACAAGATCAACCATCCTCCTCCATGCAAGCATCTCCACCAACTCAAGATGAGGATGAGGCTCAAGATGATAAAGAAGAAGATCAAGAAGATGAGCCACCTCAAGAAGACGGCAATGATTAAGGGGGAGATACAAATGATCAAGACAAGGAGGATGAGCAAGTTCCAAGGCCGCCACACCTAAGAGTCCACCAAGCAATCCAACGAGATCACCCCGTGAACACCATCCTTGGCGACATTCATAAGGGGGTAACTACTCGATCTCGTGTTGCTCATTTTTGTGAACACTACTCGTTTGTTTCCTCTATTGAGCCATACAGGGTAGAGGAAGCACTTTAAGATTCAGATTGGGTGCTGGCGATGCAAGAGGAGCTCAACAATTTTAAAAGGAATGAAGTATGGCATTTAGTTCCACGTCCTAACCAAAATGTTGTAGGAATCAAGTGGGTCTTTCGCAACAAACAAGATGAGCATGGTGTGGTGACAAGGAACAAGGCAAGACTTGTGGCCAAAGGGTATTCACAAGTCGAAGGTTTGGATTTCGGTGAAACCTATGCACCCGTAGCTAGGCTTGAATCAATTCGAATATTACTTGCCTATGCTACTCACCATGACTTTAAGCTCTACCAAATGGACGTGAAGAGTGCCTTCCTCAACGGACCTATCAAGGAAGAGGTCTATGTTGAGCAACCTCCCGGCTTTGAAGATAGTGAGTATCCTAACCATGTTTACAAACTCTCTAAGGCGCTTTATGGGCTCAAGCAAGCCCCAAGAGCATGGTATGAATGTTTGAGAGATTTTCTTATCACTAATGGCTTCAAAGTCGGAAAGGCCGATCCTACTTTATTCACTAAAACCATTGAAAATGATTTGTTCGTATGCCAAATTTATGTTGATGATATTATATTTGGGTCTACTAACAAATCTATTTGTGAAGAGTTTAGTAGGATCATGATTCAAAAATTCGAGATGTCTATGATGGGGGAGTTGAAGTATTTCTTAGGATTTCAAGTCAAGCAACTCCAAGAGGGCACCTTCATTAGCCAAACGAAGTATATTCAAGATATTCTCACCAAGTTTGGAATGAAGGATGCCAAGCCCATCAAGACACCCATGGGAACCAATGGGCATCTTGACCTCGACACGGGAGGTAAATCCGTAGATCAAAAGGTATACCGGTCAATGATAGGTTCTTTACTCTATTTATGTGCATCTCAACCGGACATTATGCTTTCTGTATGCATGTGTGCAAGGTTCCAAGCCGACCCTAAGGAAGTTCACCTTAGGGCCGTGAAGCGAATCTTGAGATATTTAGTTCAAACACCTAAGTTTGGTCTTTGGTACCCCAAGGGATCCTCATTTGATTTATTAGGATATTTCGATGCTGATTGGGCAGGGTGTAAGATTAACAGGAAGAGCACATCAGGGACTTGTCAGTTTCTGGGAAGATCCCTGGTGTCTTGGGCTTCAAAGAAGCAAAACTCAGTAGCTCTTTCTACCACCGAAGCCGAGTATATTGCCACAGGCCATTGTTGCGCGCAATTGCTTTGGATGAGGCAAACCCTTAGGGACTATGGCTACAAGTTTAGCAAAGTCCCTCTCCTATGTGACAATGAGAGTGCAATCCGCATGGCGGATAATCCTGTTGAACACAGCCGCACTAAGCACATAGCCATTTGGTATCACTTTCTGAGAGATCACCAACAAAAGGGGGATATCGAGATAGCCTATATAAACACCAAAGGTCAATTGGCCGATATCTTTACCAAGCCTTTAGATGAGCAATCCTTTACCAAACTTAGGAATGAGCTAAATATTATTGATTCTAGGAATTTTGATTGATTTCTTGCACACATAGCTCATTTATGTACCTTTGATCATATCTCTTTTTATGTCTATGACTAATGTGTTTTCAAGTATCATCTTATGCTTAGTCATAGGTATTGAAAGGGAAATGGAGTAGTCGGCAAAGAAGGCGCTTCCACTCAACTCCAATTGTGTTTGCCGGTACTCCGCTTCATTCTCCACTTTGGTATAATCTTCACTCATATTTTTGTGTATGTCAAAGAGGGAGAAAGTTTGGCAAGGGCTTATATCTCACTCACAAGTATCCGTTTTTGGCGATTCATGCCAAAGGGGGAGAAAGTATGAGCCCAAAGCAAAAGGACCGCACCACCACCAAATTTAAATACGAAGTTTTCAATTTGATATCTTATTGTGTTCAAAAAGGGGGAGAAAGTAGTATCTTCAAAAATTGCAAAACCATCTTGAACACTAAGAGGAGAATTTTATTTAGGGGGAGATTTGTTTTAGTCAAAGGAAAAGCATTTGAGACAGGGGGAGAAAATTTCAAATCCTGAAAAATGCTTTCTTCAATTTTATTCATATACCTTTGAATAATTACAAAAGATTTTTGAAAAGAATTTTACAAAAAATTTGCAAAACTCGTGGTGCAATCGTGGTCCAAAATTTTAATAAAGAAGAAAACAATCCATGCCTACATCTACTTGAGATAAGTATATTGGTTCCAATTCCAAGTAACCTTTGCACTTACATTATGCAAACTAGTTCAATTCTGCACTTTTATATTTGCTTTGGTTTGTCTTGGCATCAATCACCAAAAAGGGGGAGATTGAAAGGGAAATAGGTCAAACCTTTTCCAATAAGAATTTTGGTGGTTGAATTGCCCAACACAAATTATTGGACTAACTAGTTTGCTCTAGATTATGAGTTTTATAGGTGCCAAAGGTTCACAACAAACCAATACAAGTCAAAAGAAAGGGTTCAAACAAAGGGAGCAAAGTTAAACCGAAGGCAGCCCTGGTCTGGCGCACCGGACTGTCCGGTGTGCCACCGGACAGTGTCCGGTACACCAGGGAATCCAACTCCAAACTTGCCAGTCTCGGGAATTCTGGGAGCCGCTCCGCTATAATTCACCGGACTGTCCGGTGCAACACCGGACTGTTCGGTGTGCCAGTGGAGCAACGACTACTTCGCGCCAACGGTCGTCTGCAAAACGCATTCAATGCGCTAAGTGCGCGCCAGTGTTAGAGCAGCGCCAGAAGGCGCACCAGACAGTGTACAGTGACTGTCCGGTGCAACACCGGACTGTCTGGTGACCCAGAAGACAGAAGCTCCAACGGCCGAACCCTAACGGTCGGGTGACGTGGCTGGCGCACCAGACAGTGTCCGATGGCGCACCGGACAGTGTCCGGTGCGCCATTCGACAGCAGCCTCCACCAAATGGCTAGTTTGGTGGTTGGGACTATAAATACCCCAACCACCCCACCATTCATTGCATCCAAGTTTTCATACTTCCCACACCTTACAAGAGCTATAGCATTCAATTCAAGACACACCAAAGAGATTAAATCCTCTCACAAGTCCAAAGTTCATTCCAAATCAATTAGCAACTAGTGAGAGAGTGACTTGTGTTCATTTGAGCTCTTGCGCTTGGATTGCTTCTTTTCTTTCTCATTCTTTCTTATGATCAACTCAATTGTAACCGAGGCAAGAGACACAAATTGTGTGGTGATCCTTGCGGGGACTTAGTGTCCTGTTTGATCGAGAAGAGAAGCTCACTCGGTCTAAGTGACCGTTTGAGAGAGGGAAAGGGTTGAAAGAGACTCGGTCTTTGTGACCACCTCAACGGGGAGTAGGTTTGCAAGAACCGAACCTCGATAAAACAAATCATCGTGTCACACTCTTTATTTGCTTGTGATTTGTTTTCGCCCTCTCTCTCGGACTCGATTTTAATTCTAACGCTAACCCCGACTTGTAGTTGTGCTTAAACTTTGTAAATTTCAGATTCGCCCTATTCACCCCCCTCTAGGCGACTTTCATTTTCTCCAGTCCAGTATAGAAGTATTTCTATTTTTCTCTGTATTAATAAGGTTTGGGTAGTTTCATAATTTAAATTCAAACTCTAAAAATTAGTACAGAAAACATGAGGTTTACTATTTTTGTTTGATAGTGCATAAATCACAGAGCCTAACAAAATTTTTTTTTGACTATATTTGGATGAGTATTCTTCAAGTTATTCATTTAACTAGTTTGCTGCAGATTTAAATAATTGAATTTCAAAATAGGAAAAGTGTAAGGCCCAAAATATGTATAAGGAAAAAATATTAATAAAATAAATATATAAAGAAATAAAATAGCAAATTCATAAAATCTCGAATTAAACTTGAGTACTGAAAATCGAAGACTGAATTTTGAAAACCAAGAATTATATTAGAAAAGAAGTGGTAGAAAGGTTTTCAATTCAACTAAATAATTATGCATATCATTAAATGATGCACCATAAGCATTTATATACATGAATATTTAATCTTAAAGTAACTTATACTTCTTATCCCACCTTCAAAAACTATTTTTCAGAAAAAGAAAGAAAGTAATATGAGTGTTCCTCATATTTCAAACATCTATCAAACAAATAAATCAATTAAAATAAAGCTTTATATATTGCTTCATAATTAATTTTGAGTATGTATTAAAAAAATTTGAATCCCTAAACTTTGTCTTGTATTTGGATTTTAAATTTGTAAATCAAAAGAGAATGGGAATTAGGATTTAACCCAAAGGTACAAATTTTGGAATTTAGAAAAGAGAAGAGAGAAAATATTATGGGGATAAATTAAGAATATAAAAATATACCATTCTTACACTAGGGAAATGAATTTGTACATTTGACTTAAAAGTGAAACTCATAACAAGACTCAAATTCAAATTTGAGATCCAAGTGAAATAGAAATTAGAAAAAAAAAGAATAAAAGGAGCCAGACGCAGAATGAGCCAATACCTACCCGGCCCACTTAACCCACACCGCGCTAGCCCGCCTTAGCAACGGCGCCGACATGTGGGCCCACCGGGCAGCCGCACAACCACGCTCGCTCTCTGGCCCCTGACAGGCCAGGCCCGTTCATCAGCGGGCTGTGCCAACACACCGACGCACGTCCTTGGTTACACTGGCGTGTGGGCCTTATTTGTTAGCTACGCCTCCCCTTGCCTGTGTTTTCTTTGTCACGCTTACACAGGGGCCCCACCCGTCAGCTTGGTCATCTTCCCCATAACGAACGCTGCCGCCATCGCGATCTTCACCGCTGCTGATGCCGCCTTTTGCGCGCTGGTAGTTGCAGACCCAATCTCCTAGGGATATATAGGAATTCCCGTGACTCGTTCCACCCTCACGCCTAGCTGAGAGATTCCATCGAGTTCACCAGAGGGGGGAGAAAGCGGGAGAGAGAGAAAGTGGAGGTCCAAGGCGCCACCGACGTCGTCTGTGGCCATCACCGCCGTTCATTACTCGCGTGAAGATCCCGGGGAACCTTCATGCCGTGAGGGACCTGGACGAACCTCTCTCACGGGGGAATTTGGCCGGACTCGGATCAAATTGCTCACAGGAGCAGGAGGGCCGCCGCGCAATCACACTGCTCTGTGGGCAGGGGTCTCGACAGGACGAACCGAGGTGATAAACCGCTTCATAGCTCTGTTTTTCCATCTCCTTCGCGTAGCTCCGTCCGATTTGGATTTTGGGCTCTATGTTGTCGACTGCTGGTGCACCGGTGAGCTCCACCACCGCAGGAGTCCTGGCGGCGCTGCCTGGGCACCGTCGGGGTAGGGAAGAAGGGCAGGGGTCATAAATCTTCTAATCGACAGCTATGATTAGATCGCGCCCGTTTCAAATCGTTGTCGTTGATTCGCTGCCGAACGACCCTGATTAGATAGAAGATAACCCTTCGCGTGATTGATTCCAGGCCGTTGATCTAGAAATCCACGGTCACAGTTAAATGAGCGCATACCCTTTCATCAGAGTGAATCCGTGCCATTGATTGGCCCGTGGACGAATCTGATGGGGCCTGAGTGTGGGAAGTTGCCATCTGTGGATCTCGGATCCTACGGTGGACAGAGCGTACCGTTTCGTGGGGCTTCAATCTAATCTGGATCGTCGATTGTGGATCGAACGATCTGTGAGAATGGAGGGTTAGTGATGCGCGCACATCTAATCAGAGTCGACCATTCCGGATTGGGCAACCCTGGATGGAGGATACCCCTTCGGCCGTGGCTTTGTGCTAAAGAGACCTTGGACTTGTAGAAAATGAACCTGCCATCCCTTATAACTGTGCGCTGTGTCTGGTGTTTCTTGCGTAGAGACGCCCAGGCTTCTCTGTTTTCATGCACCCAGTCCAGAGGATTAGAAAATCCAGGGAAATAATTAGAAAATGGATTTTTAATATAAAAATAAGTGCTAGAACTTGTATAAATCATAGAAAATTCATATGAACTCCAAATAGATCCATTCCAGTTCCTATAATTTTATAATATTATTGTTTATAATCTAGTATATCTGTTTTGACATGAAAACCATATTAAAATGTATCTCTCAATTAATCTTGTATCAAATACATAAAACCTTTAGAAATTCATAACTTAAAATCCATAACTCCAAATGGATTCATTCCAGTGGTATTAATTTTGTTTAAGTATTGTTTATCACCTAGTACTTTTATCTAACCATGAAACTTGATTTAAAATTATTCACATGTATTACTCTATTCTGGGTACGTAATAACTTCAGAAATTCATAACATGATAATCGTAACTTCGATCTTAGTAGTTCTCGATCCCACGATCTCGTAGCTTCGCTTAGATCATTATTATTCAGTTTATTCTTATGTTTGGTGTTATGTTAATTTTGTTTATACCATGTCTGTTTGGATTGCTACGATTAGCAATGAGATCACGAGGATCTGAAGAATCATCCTGGTACCTGGAATCTCAAGTGCCAGGCAAGTTGTGCCCTTGACCACATTTATTACCCAATAATGTTCTTTATTATCACTATTCAATGCATAGGTTTAATTTTGATGGGACCGAATAGGTCACCCTAGTCTGTTTATCCTTTTTACCTTGATTACCCCTGAATCACTTGGGTAGTTTTGCTATTGCTTTATGTGGTTTTGGGTTAATATTTCATTACATCCATGTTCCTATTATTCTGTTATGTTATTTATGTTCATGATAAGATTGTTATGTTAATGGGAACATGGAGAACCACCCGGGAAAACAGTGCCACCACAAGGGTGGTATGGGACGCCCTTGGCTGACTAATTAGGAAAGCTAGTGGAAGACTACCTTACCCGAAAGGGGCAAGGGCAGTAGGGGATTGCATGCAGGGAGGTTCTCGGGTTGATTTTGCTGCGATGGCGGTTAGACAAGGGATTCTTGCAAGTGCTCTTCCCATAAACTGTAGCGGGTTTTCGGAAGCTAGTGGAACTTTGTAAAGGCCTCATAATGGATCCCTAGCCATTCACCTCGGTAGTGTCTAAGGGCCTTGCAAACCCAGGTGACATGGGATACACGACTTGTGGGTACAGGGTACAACCTCTGCAGAGTGTAAAACTGGTATACTAGCCGTGCTCACGGTCATGAGTGACTCGGATGCTCATATGATTAATTTATGTAACTTAAATTCAATTTGTTATTTGCACTTGCATGGGATTATTTATTAATTTTGTTCTATTATTTATTATGGTTTGGTATTTACTTACATCTAGTAATTGCTAATAAAATTTTGACCTACTTATAAAAGCAATGCTAAGCTTCAACCTTTATTTTGTTGATCAGCCTTACACTTCACATGAACTCCAACCTTTGGTTAGTTCATGCACATTATTCCCCACAACTTGTTGAGCGATGAACTTGTGTGAGCTCACCCTTGCTGTCTCACACCCCCCACAGGAGAAGAACATGTGGTTCAAGAGGAGCCACGCAACGAGGAGTTCAATTCGATCTAGGTGGCGTCTCCTAGTTGACTTTATGGCTCCAAGGATGGACTTTAGTTCGATCTATATTTATCTTTTATTTTGTAAGACTTCCGCTATGTAATAAATACTCTGATTATTGTGACATTTCTCTCTATACACTCTGTTATTATATATGTTGTCTTCTTTGGCGCATGTATGAGATGCACCCGGCTTTGTCCTTTAAATCCGGGTGTGACAGAAGTGGTATCAGAGGAATGTTGACTGTAGGACAAAACCTAGATAGAACTGGACAACCATTGTCTACTTACCTCTGCTACTCTGATTCTTTCTAAACTTACCTTAATCTTTTCTCATCTATTTCTGCTTCACTCTGATTATTCTTACCTTATCCTTCTAAAGACAAAAGTGGATTTCACACTTTGAAATCATGTGCCTAAAGTGAACTTTAGGAATAGGAGACCTACTCTTAGGAAACCAAAAACAAAACTATTTTTATAGGTATCTATACGCTTGAGTGTTTGTTCTTATGATACTTGTTTGATTTGGATCTTTGATTGAGTATGATGAGTTGTGGAGTAATGTCTACAATTACATCTGCATATATATATAGACATAAATAGAATTCATAAGATAACTAAACAACCTAGATTATCCTCCATTAAAGTGTATCTATTTCAGATAGATTCCTTTATATATATAATGTATCTTATCCTAATAGGTTCATCTCGTGTTAAAAAAAATCTATGTTATCCTCTTAAATTGTTTATAAGGTAAACTAGACCAACTAAAAGTACCCCCACTAGAATATATCAAATAGACCCATCTTTCTTAAAAAGATTCTCTCTTATCTTGATAGATCCATTTTATCTTAACAGATTCCATCTTATCTTAAAAGACTCTATCTCATCTTAATAGATCCATCTTATCTTAAAAGATACTCTCTTATCTTAATAGATCTATCTTATCTTAAAAGATACTCTCTTACCTTAATAGACTCATCTCATCTCGAAAGGATTTTCATCTTATCCTAATCGATCTAACCAATCTCAAAAGATTCTACCATAATATTAGAGACTCATCTTGACCTAGCAAGCATACTTATCCCAACCACTTTGCTTATCTCCTAATAGTATAACAAACATGATCTGTTCCAAAATAAATTTAGTAGATCCTATCTAGTCTAATCTGGTTACACCAATTTTCTGATCCCATCTAATCTGGTCAGATCTAATCTAACGGACAAACATGTTAGATAATATTGGTAAAATAAGATTGGATCCTACTCTGATAAATATATTTTAACCTAAAATTGGAGTCTTAGTCCAACTTGGCCATATACAACTACCTAACCATATGCGACTACCTTAACCATTAGATAGTTGCATAACCCCTCTGTTTTAACCTGACAAAGATTCTGACCTACCTACACTATATAATTCATCCTATCTCAAAGGATTCTAACATATATTAATAATACATATTCTACCCTGGTAGATTTATCTAACTTAAACTAAGTCTATATCCAATCTAATCTAGACCCTACCTAATCTAATATGGTCTAATCTATGTTACAAGTATTAACTAAACTATATACTGATAATGGAGTTTTAAATCTAAACGTGTCTTAGACCAACTCGTCCATGAAATCACGACCTAGTCTATGTTATAGGTTGCCCAACCCGTTTATCCCAAAAGCAAAATAGAACTCTGTTTAATCTACCTATCCCATGTAACCACAATGGTTATCCCAACTCAGATAAAGACATCCAACACCACAACCAATGGTTCTTAAATCAGATCCAAGAAGAAGGTTAACCTTGACAATAAAAGATAAAAGTAGAAACAGACCTTCGGATGAATCAAGATCCACCATCCGGAATAAAAGTCTCCCTCACCTAACTTTCTTTTACCCCCGAATCTTCTCTACACTCACCTAATAGCTAAAATCTGAGGTACCCTTGTTTTCTAAGCCTCACCTGCTAATGGCACGAAGAATTTTAGGTGTATAAAAAACCAATTGGAAGTTCCACTTAGAAAAAAATATACTAGAATTTCATAAAGATAAAGTCAGCTTGATATGCTCAACTAAATGGCATCCTTAAATAGGATTATAGAATCTAATGTGATCTAATCTAATGTGGTCTACTTAAAACAGATTAGTGATACCGGTAAAAGGAAGTAGACCTATCTAAATTAATATAATCTCATCTAGTGTGAGTTACTTAATGCTGATACAAAGGATAAAGCCATATTCTTAATTCCCTCAAGCCTAAATTGGTGACTTGGATCAACTCAGCCATATACCAACGACCTACACATTCTTGATAAATTTCTTAATCTATCTATATAAAAAAGGGAGATTCTAATCTACCAGCTTGACCTACATGTTCCTAATGATATACATCATTTTTCTTTTCCAAGTTCGACCTAACACAAAGCCACCCAACTAGAATTTGACATGACCCCCTCAACTTATACTAATCAAGATCTTATTCAATCTAATGTGGGTCACTTAACAAGTTAACACTTGTGAAATAAACTAGATTCTACTCCTGTAAACCTTGTTCTCCACTCATGGACTTAAACCTAAATTAGTGCAACTCAACCGTGAGAAAAAAGAGCTAACCTAACCAATAAACTCATGATGAATTGCATAATTTGACTATCCCCACCTAACATCAAATGAGATTCCTACATCATGTAGTCTATCTCACCCATATCTATTTCATCTTGGCAGATTCTATCGTACTTTTGGACATTCACCTTATACAACTAGTTATCCCAAGCTTGGTATAAAACAAAGATTAAGCCCTGCTAAAGAATCTTCAGATCATAACCAGTTATTAGCCTATTCGTCTGCCTGCCAAATAATTTTCCTTGCAAAAAAATTGTATTACCATATGCTTCTAACTTCGATGGTCAATACCAGGAAGGGGAGATTATTAGGCAACAACAAACAGAAATGAATCCTCCAAATCCTCCACCAGTTGGAATCGATCAAGTGGTTACCACCCAAATGATGGTAATACAACAAATGGCAAACATGGTTACCGAATTGCAAAATCAGATAAGACAAGAACGCGAGGAAATACGTCACGACCGGCTAGAGATACGTCGAGAAATAAGGCAAAAACAGTTGGAAATACAACAACAACAATGTCCACTACCTCCACCACCACCACCAGTTCCGCCAAGCTACATAAATATATATATATATATTATTTAAGTTAGATGTTACTTAAGTTAGTAGTTGGTATGATACTGTTTTAGGAGGAATAATAAGATCTATTTGACCTCATGAGTTGCTAATAAATTATGCATCATGCTGAGATTTTATTTGTGCATATGTGTTGAGACAATATGAGTATACACCCTTTCCTTACAAATCTCCAGGACGAGATTTCTGTTAAGGGGGGTAGGATTTGTAAGGCCCAAAATCTATATAATAAAAAAATAAATATATGAAGAAATAAAATAGCAAATTCAGAAAATCTCGAATTAAACTTGAGTACTGAAAATCGAAGACTGAATTTTGAAAACCAAGAATTATATTAGAAAAGAAGTGGTAGAAAGGTTTTCAATTCAACTAAATAATTATGCATATCATTAAATGATGCACAATAAGCATTTATTTACATGAATATTTAATCTTAAAGTAACTTATACTTCTTATCCCACCTTCAAAACACTATTTTTCAGAAAAAAGAAAGAAAGTAATATGAGGGTTCCTCATATTTCAATCATCTATCAAACAAATAAATCAATTAAAATAAAGCTTTATATATTGCTTCATAATTGATTTTGAGTATGTATTAAAAAAAATTGAATCCCTAAACTTTATCTTGTATTTGGATTTTAAATTTGTAAATCAAAAGAGAATGGGAATTAGGATTTAACCCAAAGGTACAAATTTTGGAATTTAGAAAAGAGAAGAGAGAAAATATTATGGGGATAAAAATAAGAATATAAAAATATACTATTCTTACACTAGGGAAATGAATTTGCACATTTGACTTAAAAGTGAAACTCATAACAAGACTCAAATTCAAATTTGAGATCCAAATGAAATAGAAATTAGAAAATGCAAAAAAAGAATAAAAGGAGCCAGACCCGGAATGGGCCAAAACCTACCTGGCCCACTTAACCCACACCGCGCCAGCCCACCTCAGCAACGGCGCCGACATGTGGGGCCCACCGGGCAGCCGCACAACCGCACTCGCTCTCTGGTGACAAGCCGGGCCCGTTCATCAGCGGGTTGTGCCAACGCACCAACGCGCGTCCTTGGTTACACTGGCGTGTGGGCCTTATTTGTTAGCTACGCCTCCCCTTGCCTGTGTTTTCTCTGTCTCGCTTACACACAGGCCCCACCCGTTAGCTCGTTCATATTCCCCGTAACGAACGCTGCCGCCATCATGATCTTCACCGCTGCTGATGCCGCCTTTTGCACGCGGGTAGTTGCAGACCCGGTCTCCTGGGGAAAAATAGGAATTCCCATGACTCATTCCGCCCTCACGCCCAGCTGAGAGATTCCATCGAGTTCACCAGAGGGGGGAGAAAGCGGGAGAGAGAGAGAGAAAGTGGAGGTCTAGGGCGCTGCCGACGTCATCTGTGGCCATCACCGTCGTTCAGTACTCGCGTGAAGATCCCGGGGAACCTTCATGCCATGAGGGACCTGGGCGGACCTCTCTCGTGGGTGAATTTGGCCGGACTCGGAGCGAATTGCTCACCAGAGCAGGAGGGCCGCCGCGCAATCGCACTGCTACGTGGGCAGGGGTCTTGACGGGACGAACCGAGTTGATAAACCGCTTCATAGCTCTGTTTTTCCATCTCCTTCGCGTAGCTCCATCCAATTTGGATTTTGGGCTCTGTGTTGTCGACTGCGGGTGCGCCGGTGAGCTCCACCGCCGTAGGAGTCCTAGCGGCGCTGCCTGGGCACCGTCGGGGTAGGGAAGAAGGGTAGGGGTCGTAGATCTTCTAATAGACGGCTATGATTAGATCGCGCCTGTTTCAAATCGTTGCCGTTGATTAGCTGCCGAACGGCCCTGATTAGATAGAAGATAACCTTCGCGTGATTGATTCCAGGCCGTTGATATGGAAATCCATGGTCATAGTTAGATGAGCACATACCCTTTCATGAGAATGAATCCATGCCGTTGATCGGCCCGCGGACGAATCTGATGGGGCCTAGGCGTGGGAAGTTGCCATCTGTGGATCTTGGATCCTACGGTGGATAGAGCGTACCGTTTCGCGGGGCTTCGATCTAATCTGGATCGTCGATTGTGGATTGGACGATCTATGAGAATGGAGGGTTAGTGATGCGCACACATGTCACACCCGGTTCCAGCGGTAGAACCGAGCGCATACCATATGTGTGCCAGGATCCATTTCCACACATATGTTGACGTCACAAGTGTAGTATATCAAAAGACAATGCAATAAAGGCGTAAAGAGAGTATAATACTTTATTACATCATCTGAAACATTGTATCTTTAACAAGTATCACATCAAAGTAAAGCGGAAATAAACAACTGGGCAGTCTCCCACAGGAAGATGACTGGCGCATCGTTAGACTTAGAATTCATCGTCGTCGATAAAATCTCCATCAAAGTCTCCAGCATCACCCTCTGATCAAAATATTAGCAACGGTGAGCTCACTTATGGTCGGGGCTCAGCAAGTGGGGGAAAAATTAATGCAGGTATAACAAGGTGAGGCTAAGGTTGAGCAGTAAGCATTTTAGTTGGTCAACATTTTATTAACAACACCTGTCTTACTAATAAGTGTGAATCCCAAATATCCCATTTAAACAAAGGAATATGAATATAACAAAAACACTTAAGTGAAATCACTTAAGTAAATTATTGGCAGATCATCGGATCTCAATTTAATTCCATCTTCAAGTTCAATTATCATGTGAGGAGTCCAGGTCGCTCTTAACCGGGAGCACGGCTGATATATCAGTTTTACACTCTGTAGAGATGGTACAACTTTACCCACAAGTCATGTATCGCATCTAGCCCAGGTTGATCGGACCCTTAAACACTGCCGAGGTGAATGGCTAGGGATCCATTATGAGGCTTTCACAAAATACACATAATACGAAGCAACCCGCTAAGGTTTCTAAAGACGATGGTGGTGGCCCCCTAGGTGAGGTACCTTAGCCAAGAATACGACCCCATGTTAACGTGGGCTGCCAGCACCTACCGCTCCCCCTCTTGCCCATATTTCAGGTAAGGTTGCTAGGCACTAAGCATATAGAGCTAATTACCAAAGCCAGAGCCATGATAACACTCGTAGTTGCACTGTTATCCTGGGTGGTCACTCCATGTTCCAATTAATTCAGAATAATGTTATCTTAACCATCGGGTTAATGTCATAATTGCCAATTAAATTTTTGGAACATTAAAACCAATTAATGAGTGACATTAAAAATCATTAAGTTGAGCGAAAGCATAATTTTTGCACAGCTTAATAATTTTCCAGGTTAAACAAGGAATACAGGTAGTAAATCTAGGAAAAATCCTTAATTAGGTAAACCCATCAAATTATGAAATATATCAAAAAGTAAACATTATTATATGCAATGAGTAGGTACAAACAGAATATGCAGAGGGAGAATCCACTTGCCTTGCTCAAGCGAGTCCTGCGGGTCGTCTTCGAACGAGTTCGGTTCGTCTACCGCACAGTCAACTTCTAATAGAGTCGCATAGCGCACATACAAAAATAAAACATACACAAATAAATAAACATGCACCATTACATAAACATACACCATTACATACACATTAACATATAGCACTAATCACATCTTAAATACGTCATAATTGCGTAAATACTTATTAATTCAATTATAGCTATTATTGTGAGTCCTAAATGGTGAATTTATGGGTGGGTGCAATAAATATAATATTAACTAATATTAATAAATTTTAACATCATCAATGAAAATAATTATCGTCTAATAATTAAATTAATAGCTTTTATCCTTTTTATTTCTAACTCAAATTGAGTATGGCTAAAAATGAATCTATTAATATTAATTAATATTCTAAAAATCTACATAAATTGCTAATTGGACTTTTTATAACATAAGCGGGGTTATAATGACATAAACTAGTACTCTAAAACATTTAAGTGTTAAATTTGCGAACATGTTTATTTGACTAGCAAAAACCTATTTTCCATCCTACTAATGATATTTTCTCCTTTCTTTATAAAAAAACTGTTAATAAAATAATTAGATAAATCATCTAGAAATCCCATATTGTTCATATGACATGAGTTCTATACCATTTTCTAAATCCATTAAAATGCGCCTAACTATAATTCTCCAAGTAGTTTCTAAAATTTATTGTGACCAAATTTGACTATAAATTCTTATCTAGTATTTTTATCACCAATGTATGACTATTAAAATCTACGTCATATTTTCTAATCCAAAAATCATCGCATCGATTAACATGAATTCTCACGGTACTAATAATCACATGAATCTATCAAACAATTCCATAACGCACATACACATAAATTGCGAATCACACGTGTTCATATTACAACAAATAAAATATACAACTCATGAATCAAATCAAAAAGTACTTTTATAAAATACACAAAATAATTTGGGTCGTCATCAACCTTAGGTTCGCGCGTGCGACGGGGAGAGTTCGACAGGGTTTCGGCCGGGTGAAGAGAAGCAAGGGCTCGACTACGGACGACGGATGGCGAGTGCGTGGTTCGACGACGAACTGCGGGCTCCGTGAACTTCGGCGACAAACGGCAACAAACGACGGCGTCGAGCAGTGTACTGGCGAGCTAGAGAGATGGGGTGAGTATGGTTGGCAGGAGAAGGGAGAGAGGCTCTGCTGCCTTTTATAGAGAGCAGGAGGGAGAGGGAGAGTCGACCAGGGAGCTTCAATGGGCGCAGTCGGACTTCAATGGCCATCACAAGCGCCAGTTACAAGGAGGATAATGGGGAGAAATTGGAGAGGAAGTAACGGAGCAGAAACGGTAGAGTTTAAGCTCCATTAATTCTTGAAACGAACGGATGGACGCCCGGGCTTCGGACTTCGGGGTCGGGGTCGCACGGGTGCAGGGACCGTCGCGGCATCGCACGGGCTGTAACGCGTGCAGGGGCCGGCTCGACCGCTCGGTGGCTTGGGGCGCGCACGGCAGCAGGCGCGGGGCTCGGCCGCTGCGGCGTGCACGGGGCGCCGGTCGCATGGGGCAGGTCGCGTCCGTGCGCGAGGTGCTGGGCACGGCTGGAGCTCCTGGCGCACACGGCGCGCAGGGCGCGTGGTGCGGTGGGGCGCTGGGCGCAGTGCAGAGAGAGAGAGAGAGAGAGTAGGGAGGAGGGAGATAGGGAAGAGAAGAGAGAGAGTGGGGAGGGAGAGAGCGGCGGCGGCTGGAATTTTTCCAGGGAGCGCGCGCGCGGCTGGGTGCTAGGGTTTAGGGTAATGGGCCCCTAGTGGGTCGGTTTAGTGTAGGTTTAGTTTTTTTAATTCCGAAATGAATATTTAAAGAGCTCAAAAAATCCTAAAAATTCATCAAAACTCTTTATAAATAAAATACTTGTTTTTAGACTAATAACTATTATATTATTTAATTATTATATTAATTACTAGGTTTTTCTTTAACAAGAATTGATTAAAAACATCCGATAATCAATCAAGCGCATGCAAAGAAAACTGATCCAAAAATGCAAATAAATAATTGAACACTAAAAAAATTATTACCCTAATTAATATAATAACTAAATTCATTATTTTTAATTGATGGCTTTTATGGTGTTACAAACCTACCCCTCTTAAAAAGAATCTCGTCCTCGAGATTAAGAAACCTCCGAGAATAACTGGGGGAATTCTGCTCTGAGTTCATCTTCTCTTTCCCAAGTGGCCTCATCTTCCGAATGATGACTCCACTGAACTTTGCACATGTTAATAACTTTACTCCGTGTAATTCTGCGAGATGTTTCCAAAATTCTAACCGGGTACTCCGAATAGGTCAAATCCTCATTAACATTCAGTTCTTCCATGGGTAACTATTCTTCTGGTACTCTTAAGCACTTCTTGAGTTCTGATACGTGAAATACGTCATGCACATCTGATAATCTATCGGGTAGCTCTAACTGATAGGCTACTTCACCTTTTCTTTCCAAAATCTTGAATGGGCCAATATAGCGAGGTGATAATTTTCCCTTAACCTTAAACCTTTTCATTCCTCTCATCGGTGAAACTTTAAGGTAGACAAAGTCTCCTACTTCAAACATCAACTCTCTTCTTCTATTATCAGCATAGCTTTTCTGTCTTGACTGTGCTGTCTTCAAATTTTCTCTGATAATCTGCACTTGCTTTTCTGCTTCTTGGAGAATTTGTGGACCAAATACTTGACTTTCTCCAGTCTGATTCCAGTAAAGCGGTGTTCTACACTTTCGTCCATAAAGTGCTTCAAATGGTGCCATTTTTAGACTTGCCTGATAACTGTTGTTATACGAGAATTATGCATAAGGCAAACTTTTATCCCAGCTTCTACCATGCTTTAGAGCGCAAGCTCTTAGCATGTATTCCAACACTTGGTTTGTTCTTTCCGTCTGCCCATCCGTTTGCGGATGATAAGCTGAACTAAAATTTACCTTGGTATCCATGGACTCATGTAGTCTTTTCCAAAAGCGCGAGGTAAACCGGGTTCCTCGATCCGATACGATCTTCTTCGGTACTCCATGCAGACAAACAATCCTCGACATGTATAACTCTGCTAACTGGGCTCCCGAGTAAGTTGTCTTCACAGGTATAAAGTGTGCTACTTTAGTCAACCTGTCTACTATGACCCATATTGAATCATAGCTGTCTCGAGTACGGGGTAGTCCAACTATGAAATCCATACTGATTTCTTCCCATTTCCATTCAGGTACCTTGAGAGGTTGTAGCAATCCAGCTGGTCTTTGGTGTTCAGCTTTAACTCGCTGACACACGTCACATAATGCAACATGAGTAGCAACATCTCTTTTCAATCCGTACCACCAATACTTTTCCTTAAGATCCTGGTACATCTTGGTACTCCCAGGGTGAATAGAGTAAGCTAAATCATGAGCTTCTCTCAAAATAAGTTGACACAAGTGCTCGATTTCTGGTACGCAGATTCTCTTCTTAAACCAAATGGTGCCTTGTTCATCTTCCGTGAAATCTGGGGCTTTACCCAAACCAATCAAAGCTTTAATTTCCTTGATTTTCTCATCAGACTCTTGTCCTTTACGAATCTCTTCTTCCAAAGTAGATTCAACTTCCATCACTGTTGCTTCTACATTATTGAGAAATCCAAGGTTGAGTTGTTCCATTTCCCAGCACAATTCCTGTGACATCAAATGAGTAGTGATGTTGTTCACTTGACCCTTACGGCTCAAAGCATCAGCTACTACATTTGCTTTTCCGGGGTGATATTATATTTACAAATCATAGTCCTTAATCAACTCAAGCCATCTTCTCTGTCTGAGGTTGAGTTCTTTCTGAGTGAATATATATTTCAGGCTTTTATGATCCGTGAAGATTCTGCACTTGTTTCCAATCATATAGTGCCTCCAAATCTTCAAAGCATGCACTACGGCAGCTAGTTCCAAATCATGCGTAGGATAATTCTTCTCATGTTTCCTCAACTGTCTGGAAGCATAAGCTATCACTTTTCCTTCTTGCATTAGCACACATCCAAGTCCAAGGTGTGCTGCGTCGCAATACACATCAAATCCCTTGTGGATGTCTGGCATTACCAATATTGGTGCAGTGGTTAACCTTTTCTTAAGTTCTTCAAAACAATTCTGACAAGCTTCATCCCATTTGAACTCTTTACCTTTCTCTAGTAGATAGGTAAGTGGTTTCACTAACTTTGAAAAACCTTCAATAAATCTTCTATAGTATCCTGCCAATCCAAGAAAATTTCTGATCTTGGACGCATCCTTAGGTTGCTTCCAATCCAGTATCTCACTTATCTTTCCTGGGTTCACTTTAATTCCACCATCGGTAACGATATGTCCTAAGAAAGCAACTTCCTTCAACCAAAAATCACACTTCGAGAACTTTGCGTACAGTTGGTTGTCACGAAGCTTTTGTAGGACTAGCCTTAGATGATCTTCATGTGTTTCTTCATTCGGAGAGTATATCAGTATGTCGTCAATGAATACGACCACAAACTGATCTAGATATTCCATGAATACTTTATTTATTAAGTTCATAAAGTATGCCAGTGCATTAGCCAGTCCAAACGACATGACCAAAAACTCATATAATCCATATCTTGTCGTGAAGGCTGTCTTCGGTACATCTTCTGCTCGAATTTTTAGCTGGTGATATCCCGATCTCAGATCTATCTTCGAGAATATCTTAGCTCCCTTCATTTGATCGAATAAGTCTTCAATCCGAGGTAATGGGTATTTATTCTTGATGGTTACTTCATTCAAACTTCTATAATCAACGCACATTCTCCTCGAACCATCCTTCTTGTTCACAAATAGAACTGGGGCTCCCCAAGGGGATGAACTTGGGCGAATGAAACCTTTTTCTAGTAATTCTTCTATTTGTTTCTTCAGTTCTACTAAATCTTTGACATCCATTCTATAAGGTCTTTTCGAGATCGGTGTGGTTCCGGGTAATAATTCAATAGAAAACTCTATATCACGGTCAGGTGGCATACCTGGTAATTCCTTCGGAAATACGTCTGGGTATTCGCACACTACTTTGATATTTTCCAAGGGCTTTTCTTCCAAGTGATTGATCACTGTCTTCCCTTTTTCATCTGTTGACTTGTCTATGTTAACTTGGATTCTTTCACCTTGAGGACTTGTCAACATAATTGTTCCATTGGCACACTGTATCACTCCATCACAACTTTTCAACCAATTGCATCCAAGAATCACATCAATACCGTTGGATCCTAGGACCACTGGGTCGACTGAAAAATCTATTCCTTGAATCTTGATATTAACATGAGGGCATGAGTGTGTGGTCTTCATGTCACCTCCCGGTGAACTAATGTGTAATATCTTCTTAAGAGGGTACTTAGGTATGTTGTGTTTTTCCACAAATGACTCAGTTATAAACGAATGCGATGCTCCAGAGTCAAATAAAACTGATGCAGGTATGGAGTTAACAAGAAACATACCATACACTATGTCGGCATCCTCAGGCACTGATTCCGCGGTGACGTGATTGACCCTTCCTCTACTCTGGTTCTGCGGAGTCTTGTTCTGAGCAGATCCACGAGCGGGGGTGTTCTGGTCATTCCTTTGAGTATTGCTCCTTTGGGGTGTCTGCTAGTTGCGTCTTGGGCAGTTGTTGGCATAGTGGCCTAGCTCACTGCACTTGAAACATCCATTGGGTTGGACAGGTGCGTTGTTGCTTCTGGCCTGCGTGTTACTGGCGCCACCTTGACGGTTCTGTGAACTTCCACCAGACCTCTAGTTGGTCTGAGAGTTGCTCCTTTGTTGGTTCTGATTTTGATTATTTCTCTGGCTTTGCTGTCCAGAGCGTTGCACTTGATAATTGTTTCCGCCTTGATTTCCAGAGCGGAACTGCGAACCTTGAGCGTTGTTCGGGCAGGTGTTCCTGCTAGACTGACCTTGGAATTTTCTTTTGTGGTCAGATAATTCCTTCCTTTTACTCTCAAGGCCAATTGCCTTGTTCAGCAGTGTCTGGAAGTTGGGAAATGTATGGCTCTGAAGTTGATAGTTCAGAGGTCCAATTAGTTCTTCCAGGAAACGCTCTTGGCGCTTCTCATCAGTGTCCACTTCTTCAGGGGCATAACGTGAAAGATGAGTGAAGCGATCACGATACTCGCTGACAGACATATTCCCTTGAGTCAGGGAAAGGAACTCCTTCTTCTTCAACTTCATAATTCTCGAAGGAATGTGATGAGAGCGGAAGTTCGCTTGGAACTCCTGCCAGGTTATTGTATCCGCGTTGGGATGTGCCACTGTGAAGACATCCCACCAATCGGACGCAAAACCCTTGAGTCTTCCCGAGGCGTACAATACCTTCTCCCGGTCGTTGCACTGAGTGATGTCAAGCTTCTTCCCAATGGCTTTGAGCCAGTCATCGGCATCCAGAGGATTAACCGCATGAGAAAATGTCGGCGGGTGATGACTCATGAAATCCCGGTGCTTATCTCTAGCCAGGGGTGCATACTGCTGCTGTTGGGGTTGCTGATTCTGTTGGTTCTGTTGTATTTGCTGAACATCTGCAGTGAGTCCTTGCAAAATCTACATCTGGGCAGTGATGAATTGTTCCATGTTGGGATTCGGTGGTGGTGGTGGTACTTGTTGACCACGCTGGTTCCGGTTGTTGTTGTTCGGTCCTTGGCGTGCGTTCACCATCTGATTGGTTAGAAAGTGAACATCTTAGAAAAGTGAGGAGTAGAAAAGATTCTAGGAGGGAAATAGCTTATGTTTAAAAATTTTATATGTTCTTATGGCCATCATTCCATAAGACCATTGCACTCAAACAAAGATCCAAATCAAACATTTCAATCAATCACCATCACATGGTTGGTATTTATTAATATGAAAACTTAAAAGAGTGTTCAACGTCTAACACGAAGCATAACTTATTACATCATGACTCAAAACTCCTAAAGCAGCCTAGTGATGGATCCGGGCTCTCCATAACGCAGCCTCTTGCGGGAAGGAGACAACGCCATGGCGGGGACCTAAGCTTCAGGCTGATCCAGTCCTTGCAGTTGGGCTTCCAGGGCTGCAATCCTGGCATGGGCATTCTCCAGCTCCAAGTGCACCCTATAGAGATCCAGGGTGGCACTGTCCAGGTCGGTGTTGAGACCGGCCACTACACTAGCTAGGGTGTTGAGGCGATCCTCACCAGCTTCACCTGGGACGATGCTGGTTTGACTTCCTCCACGCAGACGCTGAGGAAGATGCCTGAACCTCATGTTCTATAGCTGCTGCCGGTAGGTGTGGCTGAGTGACCACAGGGTCCGACGGGCAGCATCGCTGACCGAGGCAGCGTAGGTGGACAGTGGTGTCAGGGACTCGTGAGCAGACAGAGTCCTGAATCCCCTATCCCCTGCATCCATCACCCTGACGTGGATGCGAGTGATATAATAGCAAGTCCGGGGAGGCTCGCTCACTCGCCTTGTTTCGTACAGGGGGCGGACGTAGGTGCCTAACGCGTGCAGCACTTCTTGCAGTAGGTTGGGGAAGTGCCCCGTCTCGAACATTGATGTGTAATGGTTGACAATAGGACCAAACCCCAAGAAGTTGTCCTACTGGGCATAGTCAGCTTCCTCGTGGATGTGTTCGTCTCCACCTTCTTCGTTGTCGTCATCCTCATCATCATCGTCTCCGGAGTCGTTGGGATCGTCTCCTCCAGGTGCAGGTGCTTGGAAGGCTGGTGCAGACGGTGCTGGTGTCGATGACCCAGCTGCGAAGGCCAGGGACTCTGCCAACGGGGTGGGCGTCGGCAGCTGTTCCTCCGAGCTGTCCTCTAGGTTGACTACATTCTCCACTCGGATGGGAGGGAGATTCGCCAGAACTTCCTCGACTACCACTGGGTAGACCGGGATCTGCCGGGGTTGAGGGGCATAGCTGGTGTTGATGCGAGTAGTTTGAAGAGTGCGAACCATCTACAAGAGAAGTGTCAACTCAGTTGAATTTCAAAGAGGTAAGACTGATAAACGAATTTATAGGAATGAAATTAGCAAGTTTTGAGCAACTAGGCTTTCCATTTCTAACTAATCTAACGACCTAGGGTCAGCATAGCTTTGATACCACTTCTGTCACACCCGGTTCCAGGGGTAGAACCGAGCGCATAACATATGTGTGCCAGGATCTATTTCCACACATATGTTGACGTCACAAGTGTAGTATATTAAAAGACAATGCAATAAAGGTGTAAAGAGAGTATAATACTTTATTACATCATCTAAAACATTGTATCTTTAACAAGTATCACATCAAAGTAAAGCGGAAATAAACAACTAGGCAATCTCCCACAGGAAGATGACTGGCGCATCGTTAGACTTAGAATTCATCGTCGTCGATAAAATCTCCATCAAAGTCTCCAACATCACCCTCTGATCAAAATATTAGCAAGGGTGAGCTCACTTATGGTCGGGGCTCAGCAAGTGGGGGAAAAATTAATGCAGGTATAACAAGGTGAGGCTAAGGTTGAGCAGTAAGCATTTTAGTTGGTCAACATTTTATTAACAACACCTGTCTTACTAATAAGTGTGAATTCCAAATATCCCATTTAAACAAAGGAATATGAATATAACAAAAACACTTAAGTGAAATCACTTAAGCAAATTATTGGCAGATCATCGGATCTCAATTTAATTCCATCTTCAAGTTCAATTATCATGTGAGGAGTCCAGGTCACTCTTAACCGGGAGCATGGCTGATATATCAGTTTTACACTCTGCAGAGGTGGTACAACTTTACCCACAAGCCATGTATCCCATCTAGCCCGGGTTGATCGGACCCTTAAACACTGCCGAGGTGAATGGCTAGGGATCCATTATGAGGCTTTCACAAAATACACTTAATACGAAGCAACCCGCTAAGGTTTCTAAAGACGATGGTGGTGGCCCCCTGGGTGAGGTACCTTAGCCAAGAATACGACCCCATGTTAACGTGGGCTGCCAGCACCTACCGCTCTCCCTCTTGCCCATATTTCAGGTAAGGTTGCTAGGCACTAAGCATATAGAGCTAATTACCAAAGCCAGAGCCATGATAAAACTCGTGGTTGCACTGTTATCCTAGGTGGTCACTCCATGTTCCAATTAATTCAGAATAATGTTATCTTAACCATCGGGTTAATGTCATAATTGCCAATTAAATTTTTGGAACATTAAAACCAATTAATGAGTGACACTAAAAATCATTAAGTTGAGCGATAGCATAAATTTTGCACAGCTTAATAATTTTCCAGGTTAAATAAGGAATACAGGTAGTAAATCTAGGAAATCCTTAATTAGGTAAACCCATCAAATTATGCAATATATCAAAAAGTAAACATTATTATATGCAATGAGTAGGTACAAACAGAATATGCAGAGGGAGAATCCACTTGCCTTGCTCAAGTGAGTCCTGCGGATCGTCTTCGAACGAGTTCAGTTCGTCTACCGCACAGTCGGCTTCTAATAGTCGCATAGCGCACATACAAAAATAAAACATACACAAACAAATAAACATGCACCATTACATAAACATACACCATTACATACACATTAACATATCGCACTAATCACATCTTAAATAGGTCCTAATCTCGTAAATACTTATTAATTCAATTATAGCTATTATTGTGAGTCCTAAATGGTGAATTTATGGGTGGGTGCAATAAATATAATTTTAACTAATATTAATAAATTTTAACATCATCAATGAAAATAATTATCATCTAATAAATAAATTAATAGCTTTTATCCTTTTTATTTCTAACTCAAATTGAGTATGGCTAAAAATCAATCTATTAATGTTAATTAATATTCTAAAAATCTACATAAATTGCTAATTGGACTTTTTATAATATAAGCGGGGTTATAATGACATAAACTAGTACTCTAAAACATTTAAGTGTTAAATTTGCGAACATGTTTATTTGACTAGCAAAAACCTATTTTCCATCCTACTAATGATATTTTCTCCTTTCTTTATAAAAAAACTGTTAATAAAATAATTAGATAAATCATCTAGAAATCCTATATTATTCATATGACATGAGTTCTATACCATTTTCTAAATCCATTAAAATGCGCCTAACTATAATTCTTCAAGTAGTTTCTAAAATTTATTGTGACCAAATTTGACTACGAATTCTTATCTAGTATTTTTATCACCAATGTGTGACTATTAAATCTACGTCATATTTTCTAATCAAAAAATCATCGCATAGATTAACATGAATTCTCACGGTACTAATAATCACATGAATCTATCAAACAATTCCATAACGCACATACACATAAATTGCGAATCACACGTGTTCATATTACAACAAATAAAATATACAACTCATGAATCAAATCAAAAAGTACTTTTATAAAATACACAAAATAATTTGGGTCGTCATCAACCTTAGGTTCGCGCGTGCGACGGGGAGAGTTCGATGGGGTTTCGGCCGGGTGAAGAGAAGCAAGGGCTCGACTACGGACGGCGGATGGCGAGTGCGCGGTCCGACGACGAACTGCGGGCTCCGTGAACTTCGGCGACAAACGGCAACAAATGACGGCGTTGAGTAGTGTACTGGCGAGCTAGAGAGATGGGGTGAGCATGGATAGGCAGGAGAAGGGAGAGAGGCTCTGCTGCCTTTTATAGAGAGTAGGAGGGAGAGGGAGAGTCGACCAGGGAGCTTCAATGGGCGCAGTCGGACTTCAATGGCCATCATTAGCGTTAGTTACAAGGAGGATAATGGGGAGAAATGGGAGAGGAAGTAACGGAGCAGAAACGGTAGAGTTGAACCTCCATTAATTCTTGAAATGAACGGACGGACGCGCGGGCTTGGGACTTCGGGGTCGGCGTCGCACGGGTGCAGGGACCATCGCGGCGTCGCGCGGGCTGTAACGCGCGCAGGGGCTGGCTCGACCGCTCGGCGGCTTGGGGCACGTGCGCGGTAGCAGGCGCGGGGCTCGGCCGATGCGGCTTGCGCGGGGCGCCGGTCGCGTGGGGCAGGGTCGCGTCCGTGCGCGAGGTGCTGGGCGCGGCTGGAGCTCCTAGCGCACACGGCGCGCAGGGCGCGCGGTGCGGTGGGGCGCTGGGCGCAGTGCAGAGAGAGAGAGAGAGAGAGAGCATGGAGGAGGGAGATAGGGAAGAGAAGAGAGAGAGTGGGGAGGGAGAGAGCGGCTGCAGCTGGAATTTTTCCAGGGAGCGCGCGCGCGGCTGGGTGCTAGGGTTTGGGGTAATGGGCCCCTAGTGGGCCGGTTTAGTGTAGGTTTAGTTTTTTTTAAATTCCGAAATGAATATTTAAAGAGCTCAAAAAATCCTAAAAATTCATCAAAACTATTTATAAATAAAATACTTGTTTTTAGACTAATAACTATTATATTATTTAATTATTATAATAATTACTAGGTTTTTTTAACAAGAATTGATTAAAAACATCCGATAATCAATCAAGCGCATGCAAAGAAAACTGATCCAAAAATGCAAATAAATAATTGAACACTAAAAAAAATTATTACCCTAATTAATATAATAACTAAATTCATTATTTTTAGTTGATGACTTTTATGGTGTTACAGCACATCTAATCAGAGCCGACCATTCTGGATCGGGTGGCCCTGGATGGAGGATACCCCTTCGGCCGTGGCTTTTTGCTAAAGAGACGTTTGACTTGTAGAAAATGAACCCGCCATCCCTTATAACTGTGCGCTGTGTCTGATGTTTCTTGCGCAGAGACCCCCAGGCTTCTCTGTTTTCATGGGCCCAGTCTAGAGGATTAGGAAATCCAGGGAAATAATTAGAAAAAGAATTTTTAATATAAAAATAAGTGCTAGAACTTGTATAAATCATAGAAAATTCATATGAACTCTAAATAGATTCATTCCAGTTCCTATAATTTTATAATATTATTGTTTATCATCTAGTATCTCTGTTTTGACATGAAAACCATATTAAAATGTATCTCTCAATTAATCTTGTATCAAATACATAAAACCTTTAGAAATTCATAACTTAAAATCCATAACTCCAAATGGATTCATTCTAGTGGAATTATTTTTGTTTAAGTATTGTTTATCACCTAGTACTTTTATCTAACCATGAAACTTGATTTAAAATTATTCACATCAATTACTCTATTCTAGGTACGTAATAACTTCAGAAATTCATAACTTGATAATCGTAACTCCGATCTTAGTAGTTCTCGATCCCACGATCTCGTAGCTTCGTGTAGATCATTATTATTCAGTTTATGCTTATGTTTGGTGTGATGTTAATTTTTTCTATACCATGTCTGTTTGGATTGCTACGATTAGTAGTGAGATCACGAGGATCTGGAGAATCATCCTGGTACCTAGAATCTCAAGTGCCAGGCAAGTTGTGCCCTTGACCACATTTATTACCCAATAATGTTCTTTATTATCACTATTCAATGCATAGGTTAAATTTTGATGGGACCCAATAGGTCACCCTAGTCTGTTTATCCTTTTTACCTTGATTACCCCTGAATCACTTGGGTAGTTTTGCTATTGCTTTATGTGGTTTTGGGTTAATATTTCATTACATCCATGTTCCTATTATTCTGTTATGTTATTTATGTTCATGATAAGATCATTATGTTAATGGGAACATGGAGAACCACCCGGGAAAACAGTGTCACCACAAGGGTGGTATGGGACGCCCTTGGCTGACTAACTAGGAAAGCTAGTGGAAGACTACCTTACCCGAAAGGGGCAAGGGCAGTAGGGGATTGCATGCAGGGAGGTTCTCGGGTTGATTTTGCTGCGATGGCGGTCAAACGAGGGATTCTTGCAAGTGCTCATCCCATAAACTATAGCGGGTTTTTGGAAGCTAGTGGAACTTTGTAAAGGCCTCGTAGTGGATCCCTAGCCATTCACCTCGGTAGTGTCTAAGGGCCTTGCAAACCCAGACGACATGGGATACATGACTTGTGGGATTATTTATGTAACTTAAATTCAATTTGTCATTTGCACTTGCATGGGATTATTTATTAATTTTGTTCTATTATTTATTATGGTTTGGTATTTACTTACATCTAGTAATTGCTAATAAAATTTTGACCAACTTATAAAAGCAATGCTCAGCTTCAACCTTTATTTTGTTGATCAGCCTTACACTTCACATGAACTCTCACCTTTGGTGAGTTCATGCACATTATCCCCCACAACTTGTTGAACAACGAACTTGTGTGAGCTCACCGTGGCTATCTCACACCCCCACAGGAGAAGAACAGGTGGTTCAAGAGGAGCCACGCAACGAGGAGTTCGATTTGATCTAGGTGGCGTCTCCCAGTTGACTTTATGGCGCCAAGGATGTACTTTAGTTCGATCTATATTTATCTTTTATTTTGTAAGACTTCCGCTATGTAATAAATACTCTGATTATTGTGACATTTATCTCTATACACTCTGTTATTATATATGTTTTCTTCTTTGGTGCATGTATGAATGCACCCGGCTTTGTCCCTTAAATTTGGATGTGACAAAAAGGAAAATCCACTTTGCGCTAGGGTACCTGGTATACTTTTCCCGCGTTCCTTACAAATGGGTCCTCGAGTTACTATTCCATCGAGTCTCTGACAATGCAGAAAACCCCCTGGGGTAACCCTAAATCTAACCCACGGTCCTTCCCCTATTGGTACAATACCCGCGGCGGAGAAAAGGGCGGCGGGGCTTACCGGCTGCGAGATAGCTTTGATGAAGTGGTCGATGAGTAGGGGAGGTTGCGGTGGTCATGTGGATGTGCGGGTCATCGTCGGGGATGGCCAGAGTTGGTCGGACCTCGTGCGCAGGCAGGGAAGCTCGTCGGCGGCGAGGATCCCGCCCTAACCACGGCAGGATAGCTCAATCCAGTAAGTCGAGAGCTTCATGGGAGGTCAGGGAAGTCATAGGCGCGAGCAATTGGACAATGGTGTACCTGGTAGCCCAGTCTACGCGCGGGGTCGGGTGGCCGAAGTCTGGCGAGGGTGATCCCGTTGCTCTGGTGAGGTAGGGTCTTGGTTCTTGCTTGGAAAAGCTTCACGGCACCATGGGGGAGCTATCCAGGGGCTCAGGTGAGGCTAGGGGTCTATGGGAATGGCGGGCCGTGGTGGCCGACGCTTGGGTCGCTCGGGCAGGCGGCGTAGAGCTCACCGGAGCTAAGAGCTGGGTTTGGACAGTGAGGGCAAGTGCAGAGTGGAGTGTTGCGCGTCCGGGGTGGCTTTATAGGTGCGAGCGCGGTGCACAATCGGGCGTGGACCGGTGCGAGCACGCGGGCGCGCACGGCTCAGCGCGGGCGCGCAGGCTGGCATGCACCGATGCGTCAGCCGCGGTCGAGCACGTGGCACATTGCTTCTGCTCCTATTCTAACGCTGATAGGCTTCATATCTTTATGAATTTGGGCAAGATCACCATGTAAGATTTGTTCCCTGATGTAAGCTTTGTCGTTTATGTGTGGGAGTCGAGGGATTTCCGACCGTGTACAGTGAGTTGTCGTGTCCTCAAGTTGCCAATGTCTCACTGCTTCGTCTCGAGGCAAAACCATGTCAAAACATGTCAAACGGCTGAGATTTGCCTCCAAACTTTTCCAGGACATGCCTAAGGTAATTTGGCGCCAATTTGGTATTTGGACTTTGTGGATTTGAGATTTGGAAAATAGAGAACATGGCTGAACTTTATGAAGAGGTCAAAATTCAGATTATGAATTTTCTGAATTTCCCATGGAGTCTTCACTTAAGTGGCTATTTTGAGCATTTTGCAAAACCCCTTTGATAAAACTTCCCTACTACATTTTGTAGCTTATTTAGTGTACTATAACTTTGTTATTTGGTCCTCATCATGATTTTATGTTTTTCACAACCTTTTTACAAATTTTCCCCTTTGCACTTAAATGGCTTACTTAGGGTTATTTTAGGTTTTGTGCATTTTTTTCACTTTGTGGTGCATGATATGGTTAATGTATGATCCTTAAGATGAAAGGACTTACTCAAATTTTTGCTTCTCAAGTTTTGGGGTCTTTTGCTCAATTATGTTTACATGTGATAATGGTCACCAGTTGGGTACTGAGAAGAAACCTGTAACACCCGGTTTTAAAGAACAAAGCCGGGTGCATCTCATACATGCGCCAAGAAGACAACATATATAATAACAGAGTGTATAGAGATAAATGTCATAAAACATCAGAGTATTTATTACATAGCGGAAGTCTTATTACAAAATAAAGATAAATATAAAACGAACTAAGGATCGATGGCGCCAATGTCGACTGAGAAACGCCACCTAGATCAGATCGAACTCCTCAGTGTTAGGCGGCTCCTCTTCAACAACCTGTTCTTCTCCTGTGGGGGGGGGGGTGTGAGACAGCAAGAGTGAGCTCACATACGTTCATAGCTCAACAAGTCGTGGGGAATAATGTGGCATGAACTCACCAAAGGTGGGAGTTCATGAAGTGTAAGGCTGATCAATGAAATAGAGGCTAAGGCTGAGCATTGCTTTTATAAGTTGGTCAAAATTTTATTAGCAGTTACTAAGTGTAAGTAAATACCAAACCATAGTAATAATAAGTAAAAGTAATAATAAAATAATCCCAAATGCAATGACATGACAGGTTAAGTTTAAGTTCCATAAATTAATCATGTGAGGGTCCGAGCCGCTCTTGACCGTGAGCACGGCTAGTATACTAGTTTTACACTCTGCAGAGGTTGCGCATCTTTACCCACAAGTCGTGTATCCCATGTCGCCTGGGTTTGCAAGGCCCTTAGACACTACCGAGGTGAATGGCTAGGGATCCACTACGAGGCCTTTACAAAGTTCCACTAGCTTCCGAAAACCCGCTACAGTTTATGGGAAGATCCAGTAAAGGGTTCCTGGCTGATAGCCATCGCAGCAAAATCAACCAGGGACCTCCCCGCACTGACCTCTCCCCTACTGCCCTTGCCCCTTTCGGGTAAGGTAGTCTTCCACTAGCTTTCCTAGTTAATCAGCCAAGGGCGTCCCATTCCACCCTTGTGGTAGCACTGTTTTCCCGGGTGGTCGCTCCATGTTCCCATTAATTTAATGATCTTAACATGAACAACAATAATAACAAAATAATAACAGAATAATCATGAATAATGAATCTCCATACCCAATCCACATAAAGCAATAGCAAGTACTACCCAAAAATATTCCAGGGGTGAACAAGGTATAGAGGTAATCAAAACTGGGGTAACATAAAGGATCCCATCAAATTAACCTATGCAGATCATTAAAATTAATAAGAACATGGCTGGGAAAAGTAAGTGATCAAGGGCACAACTTGCCTGTAATGAGCTCCTGCTCAGCTATCTCTACTTGCTGAACCTCAGTTTCCACAGTAGCTTGCTCGTCTACTCGCATCAACACAATACATACATAGTATAGCCAAAATCAACATCACACCAAACATATGAATCAAATATACAGTAAAAATCTACACATTAAAATGAAACCATAGGAACTGGAATCACTGAATTTGGAGTTATAGAATTTAAGTTATGAATTTCCTAAGATTTAAGGTGATTATAATAGGATTAAATGATAAATTTATTTTCTAACAGAGTTCATGTCAAAACAGTGATCCTAAATGATAGAGAATAATATTACAAAATTTTAGGAATTGGAATGACTCAATTTGGAGCTAAAATGAATTTTCTATGCATTTTACAAGTTTCTAGATTTGTTTTTTGTATTAAAAATGAATTTTAATATTAATTTCTCTGTTTTTAATACCCTCTGGACTGGGCGTCAAATTCCAGAAAACTCAGGGGCCTCTGCGCAATATATCCTAGACACAGAGAACAGTGACAATTGGACGGCGGGTTGATAACTAAATTTTCCAGGGGCTCTTTAACAAAAAGTACCCGCGAAGGGGTATGGCCAGATACTGACCGTCCGATCTGAAATAGACGCGCGAGATTAGATCGCCAGCGTGATGAAGCGGTACGTAATTGGGATCGTTGGATCGGGACTCGACGGTAGAGATTTAATGAATCTCGATCCGCAGCCGACCATTGGATTTGATCTAACGGTCAGGATGCCCCGCACTCGAAGGGGTATCCTAGTCTAATCCGAACCGCCCAAAACACATCCGACGGCGCGAATGAAGTCTTCCTCCCCCTACCGGCGTCCGACGGCGGCGCCGCCCTGGTGTTTGACATCGCGCTGGCGAGCTAACGCAATCCGGTCCATCCGAGCACCATTCCCAAATTCCATTGCTCCTCGCCAAATCGACGACGTGACGAACCCAACCCCCCAACCAATTTCTATCGTAGTCGAGCACAGTGCTCAGTCCACGGCGCGCCATGCCACCCGCGGCGGAGCCATCGTCGGCCACCCCGAGCTTTCTATACTACGCGCAAGGCATCAATCTGAGAGGCGCAACACGATCACTGGAAGCTAATGAACACGGCGCATGGATACATACCCACCTTGGTGGCGAAGGAGACGCTGTCCACGATGCCGCGCAGATCCAGACGCCGAGACCGCTCCGGCGAGCGATTCAAATCGGAACCGCACACGGTTTAGCCCAATACGCGACGTGCGGACACTCCAGGCTGTGGCGAAGTCCTCGAGCTGCTCCCCACGACCGCCCGACGGCGCGTACCCGGATTTTCCTCGCGGCGGCGAAGACGGAGTCTCACGTCCCGAAGCTTGGCGCGGCAGGTGACGGCGCTCTTCTCACACTGGGTTATCGCAACGGTGGTCTGGGCGAAGAAAGGGCAGAGGGAACGGGGCTTTTATTCAGCGCGGCAACGTCCGAGGGCGGTCAACGCCGGCGTTCTTCGCGGCGGACATCGCGCCCGGCGAGCGAAGGAAGCGGGAAGGTGGGTACGCGGCTGACAGAGCGGCCCCGCTGCGCAGCGAGAGGACGCGCGGAAGCAGAGGCTGGCAAGGGGGCCCCGGGTGTCGGCGCCCACACGCGCTGGAGATGGGCCGCGCTGTGGAGATGTTAACTGGGCCAAAATTGCTGCAGCGAGCCCGGGTAAGCTTCTCTTCTTTTCTTTTTATTTTTCTGTTTTCTTTCTTTCTATTTTCATACCCAAATTTGAATTCAAATTTTTAAATTCAAACCTTGTGCAGAGTTTGTCCTCGAATTTTATTGTGAACTTAGGAAGTACTAATTTGGAACATTTATGAAATTTGTTTTATATTTTATATACTTTCTCCTTCTCATTTTCAAAACCCTCATTTTTAATTTAGGATTTGTTTTAACTTCTAGCATTTATTATCTTATTATTCCTATTATTATTATTATTTTATTTAATGCACAAACATAAAACTCCACATGATGCATTTTCTTTTATTTTGGTATTATTGGTTTTATTTAGTCACTCTCAATTACATAGGTGCTCTTTTTATGATGCAAATGAAACACACAAAATGAGGAACTCTCTTTATTACTCTTGGTATACAACTTGAGTATTACAAATCCTACCCCCCTTAAAAATAATCTCGTCCTCGAGATTTAAGAAGATCTAGGGAAAAGGTGGGGAAAATCTATGCGAAGCTCTTCTTCTCTTTCCCAAGTTGCTTCATCTTCACCGTGGTGACTCCATTGAACTTTGCACATCTTTATAACCTTATTCCTCGTAACTCGAGTCAAAGTATCCAAAATCTTGATGGGGTACTCAGCATAAGTCAAATCCTCTTGAACACTAAGGTCTTCCAGTGGTAACTGTTCTTCAGGCACCCTGAGACATTTCTTCAGTTGAGATACATGAAATACATCATGAACATCCGCGAGATGATCTGGTAACTCCAATTGATATGCAACCTCTCCCACTCGCTTTAAGATTAAGAAGGGTCCAATAAAGCGAGGGGATAACTTTCCTTTGACTTTGAACCTTCTCATACCCCGGAGCGGTGACACCTTCAAATAAACATAATCTCCCTCCTTAAACTCAAGTAGTCTTCTCCGGGTGTCAGCATAACTTTTCTGCCTGGACTGTGCAGTTCTCAAATTCTCCCTGATCTGTTGGACTTGTTCCTCTGCTTCCTGTATAATCTCAGGTCCAAACAACTGTCTTTCACCAGTTTGATTCCAATACAAGGGAGTCCTGCACTTTCTGCCATACAAGGCCTCAAACGGTGACATCTTCAAGCTGGCCTGATAGCTATTATTATATGAGAACTCCGCATACGGTAGACTCTTATCCCAACTTCCACCATGTTTAAGAGCACAAGCTCTTAACATATCTTCCAGTACTTGGTTAGTCCTCTCAGTTTGCCCATCAGTCTGGGGATGGTAAGCCGAACTAAAATTCAATCTCGTATCCAATGACTCGTGCAACTGCTTCCAATATCGAGAAGTAAACTGTGATCCTCGATCTGACACAATCTTCTTTGGCACACCATGCAGGCATACAATCCGTGCCATGTACAACTCTGCCAACTTAGCTCCTGAATAAGTGGTCTTCACTGGAATAAAGTGGGCTACTTTAGTTAGCCTGTCCACAATCACCCATATAGAATCATATCCAGCAGACGTGCGGGGTAATCCAACAATAAAATCCATACCAATTTCTTCCCATTTCCACTCGGGTATCTTCAATGGGTGCAATAGTCCAGCTGGCCTCTGGTGTTCAGCCTTAACTCTTTGGCATACATCGCACATAGCCACATGTGCAGCCACATCTCTCTTCAATCCATACCACCAATACTTTTGCTTCAAATCCTGATACATCTTAGTGCTCCCAGGGTGGATAGAATAAACTGAATCATGTGCTTCCTTCAATATGGTTTCCCGAAGACTATCAATATCGGGAACACAGATCCGATTCTTGAACCATATCGTGCCTTGCTCATCCTCCGTGAACTCTGGGCCTCTTCCTTCAGTAATAAGATCCTTAATCTCCTGAATCTTAGCATCACCAATCTGACCTTTACGAATTTCTTGCTCCAAGGTAGGTTCCAATTCAATAGTCACTCCTTCCGTATGAGCAACAATCCCCAGGTTGAGTCTCTCAAAATCTTTTGCTAATTCATCAGGTAGCTGAACCACGAAAGCGGAGTGAACATGCTCCTTCCGACTCAAGGCATCTGCAACCAAATTCGCCTTGCCTGGGTGATAGTGAATCTCCAAGTCATAATCCTTAATGAGCTCCAACCAACGACGCTGTCTAAGGTTGAGATCCTTCTGAGTGAATATATACTTCAAACTCTTATGATCCGTATATACTTGGCACTTAGTTCCCATAATGTAGTGTCTCCAAATCTTAAGTGCATGCACAACGGCAGCCAATTCCAAATCATGAGTGGGGTAGTTCAATTCATGTTTCCTCAACTGACGAGATGCATAGGCAATCACATGACCATCTTGCATAAGCACACATCCAAGTCCTTGGCCGCATGCATCACAATAAATATCAAATCCCTTCTGCAGATCTGGCATAATCAATACTGGAGGTGACATCAACCTTTCCTTCAATTGATCAAAACTCTCTTGACACTTCTCATCCCACTTAAATTCTTTTCCTTTCTCCAAAAGCGATGTCATAGGCTTGGCAATCTTAGAAAACCCTTCAATAAATCTCCGATAATATCCTGCGAGTCCCAAGAAACTCCGAATCTCCGTAACTGTAGTGGGCACTCTCCACTCCATTATCTCCTTAACTTTAGCAGGATCCACTGCTATTCCTCCATTAGAAATAATATGACCCAGAAATGGCACCTCGCCAATCCAAAACTCGCACTTGCTGAACTTGGCATAGAGTTGATTATCTCGTAGCTTCTGTAGCACCAACCTCAGATGTTGTTCATGATCACTTTCATTCCTAGAATAGATAAGAATATCGTCGATGAATACCACGACGAACCTGTCCAAGTACTCCATAAACACCTTATTCATCAAATTCATGAAATAAGCTGGTGCATTGGTTAGTCCAAATGACATAACAGTAAACTCATATAGTCCATATCGGGTTGAGAAAGCCGTCTTAGGAATATCCGATGGTCTAATCTTCATCTGATGGTATCCCGATCGGAGATCAATCTTCGAGAATACCCTGGCTCCTCTCATCTGATCAAATAAATTGTAACACCCCGTCCAATCCCTGGACCGGCGGTACTCACTCCTGGCAGCTCTCTAGGATCATATATCGCCCCCACAGACCAACATGAGTCTTTTGTGCGCACTTTGTCCTCACTCATGCGCACCCGAGAAAACTTCCCGGACGGTCACCCATCCTAAATTGCTCCAAGCCAAGCACGCTTAACTTGGAGGTTCTTTCGAGATAGGCTTCCGAAAAAGAAGATGCACCTTGTTGATATGATTACTCTATTAGTTCTATTAAGCCTTGGGCCAGGACATCCCATCCCAGGGGCCAGGATATCACAATCCACCCCCCTTAGAAGACCGACGTCCTCGTCGGTCAACCCCAATCCAGGAACCTCCCCTCTTAGCCACGTCTGTGTGTCTAGTGTCGTCATATGCCATGCCATGTGACCACTCTGGGCCCACATGCGCCATGCGCCATATACCCGAACCCCCTAGCCCACACACGCCCATGAAACCTCAAGGGTCGGCTCTGATACCATTTGTAACACCCCGTCCAATCCCTGGACCGGCGGTACTCACTCCTGGCAGCTCTCTAGGATCATATATCGCCCCCACAGACCAACATGAGTCTTTTGTGCGCACTTTGTCCTCACTCATGCGCACCCGAGAAAACTTTCCGGACGGTCACCCATCCTAAATTGCTCCAAGCCAAGCACGCTTAACTTGGAGGTTCTTTCGAGATAGGCTTCCGAAAAAGAAGATGCACCTTGTTGATATGATTACTCTATTAGTTCTATTAAGCCTTGGGCCAGGACATCCCATCCCAGGGGCCAGGATATCACATAAATCCTCAATGCGGGGCAACGGATACTTGTTCTTCACGGTAACATCATTGAGAGATCTATAATCCACACACATCCGTTGCGATCCATCCTTCTTCTGCACAAATAACACCGGTGCTCCCCAAGGTGAGGAACTTGGACGAATGTAACCAGCCTCTTGTAACTCCGTTAACTGCTTCTTAAGCTCCTTCAACTCTTCTACGGACATTCTATATGGCCGTTTAGAAATAGGGGCGGTTCCAGGTAAGAGATCAATAACAAACTCAACTTCTCTATCAGGTGGCATCCCTGGTAACTCCTCTGGAAAGACGTCCGGAAAATCTCTAACCACCCGGATGTTGTCACCAACAAACTCCTCAGGCATAAAGAACATTGCACGCATGGATGAGGAGGTTACTGCAATATTAACTTGAAATCTTTCTCCCTTAGTGGTAGTAAGCTCTATAGTACCTCTACCACATGCTATAACGGCCTTTGCCTTCCTTAGCCATGACATACCAAGTATCAAATCTATACTGCTTGACTCCAATATTATAGCAGTAGCTCCAAATTCTCTACCCATAATAGTCAAGGTCAATCTACGTGTCATTTGATTCGCCTCAACAGGCCCTTTAGGTGTAATTACTATCAGGGGTTTTCTCATATTTAGCAGTGGTATTTCATTTGTGTTGGCATATCTAGCAGACATGAATGAATGTGTAGCACCAGAATCAAATAATATTGTTGCAGGAATGGTATTAACATAAAACATACCAATTACGAGGTCCCCGCCATCAGGAGTATCATCCACGCTGACTTGATTCACCCTGGCTATAGAATATCCCTTGCCAGGGGTCTGTTGCTTGTTCTGAGCTGGAGTAGTGACAATCCTCTGTGGGCAGACATTTGCATAATGACCAATCTTCCCACACTTGAAGCATTGAGTGCCTGTACTCTGTCCTGCAAACTTCGTCGGGGTGCCAGTGGGTGTAGCCTGTCGAGTAGGTGTCCTCAGTGGTGATTGCTGGACTGGGCGTGGTCCTCCTGGTCGAGGCGGTGTACTCTGTGGTGAACTGTAGCGAGGACGAACACTGCTGCTACCCTGTCCCTGTGAGATAGCCTTCCTCTTCAAATCGCCCAGTTGAACACGCTTGTGTTCAATAGCCAGTGCCTTATCAAGCAGCCTCTGAAATGATGGAAATGTGTGTGCCACTAGAGCATACTGCAGTGGTCCATTAAGTCCTTCAATGAAATGCTCCTGCTTCCTCTCATCCTCAGCAACTTCTTCAGGGGCATATCTAGATAGCTGAATAAACTTGTCGCGGTACTCGCTGACTGACATACCTCCTTGCTTCAGCGACAGAAACTCCTTCTTCTTGATCTTTATCATCCCAGCTGGAATATGGTAGTTCCTGAACTGCGTACTGAATTCTGCCCAAGTAATAGTGTCTGCAGCATCATGGGCAGCAGTATAAGAATCCCACCAGTCAGCAGCAGGACCAACCAGACGTCCAGAAGCATATAAAACCTTCTCCCGGTCCGTGCATTGTGCAATATTCAGCATCTTCTCAATTGCTTTTAGCCAATCATCCGCATCAAGTGGATCTGGTGAGCTTGCAAATGTGGGTGGCTTATGGCTCATGAACTCTCTATGCTTATCACGGGGTGGAACTGGTGGTGGTGGAGGTGGAGGCAGTGGTACTTGTTGCTGTTGTTGTTGCATTTGCTGTTGCAGCTGCTGTTGTTGCGCCCTCCTTTCCTGGCGTATCTCATCTCGCTCCTGGCGCAACTCCTGTCGTATATCCTCTCTTTCTTGACGCATCTCCTGGCGTTCTTGCTGCATCTGAGCACGCATATCAGCCATAGTATCTGCCATTTGCTGCATCACCGCCATCTGAGCAGCAACCAGTGGGTCAACTCCGCCTGGTGGAGGATTGGGAGGATTCATCCCTGCAGGCTGTGGCTGAGGTTGTCTTCGAGTGTGTTGGTTAGGAGGCAAGTCAATTCCACCACCCCTCCTGGTATTGACCATCTGAGTTAGATACATATGGTAAGAAAGAGCAGTAGACAAGGCAGTAATTACAATCATGTTACTTTGGGGGATTTATTAGCTAAGCAGATTAATATTTTACCTACTATAGCTAATTCAATACCTTACGTTGGTACATGCTAAGATGTCCCTCTATAATAATTCAATCAATCAAAGAAGCAAATCAGACATTTAGCATCAGCACAATCAACCAATATTTTTAATAGAGAAAATAGTTTTACTTTTGTCTTAGGCTTCCTATCTCTTAAAATGTCATAGGGGTAGGGATTCCAAGGTTTGAAATCCATCTTGTCTCAGAGTAGAAAAGGTAAGAATGATCAGAGTAGAACAGTAGAAGGTGAGACAGGATCAAGATAAGTGTAGAAAGAATCAGAGTAAGGTGAGTGTAGAATGAATCAGAATGAGATAAGTAGGTAAGGGTTTGTCCAGTCTATCTAGGTTTCGTCCTACAGTCAACATTTCCTCTGATACCACTTCTGTAACACCCGGTTTTAAAGAACAAAGCCGGGTGCATCTCATACATGCGCCAAGAAGACAACATATATAATAACAGAGTGTATAGAGATAAATGTCATAAAACATCAGAGTATTTATTACATAGCGGAAGTCTTATTACAAAATAAAGATAAATATAAAACGAACTAAGGATCGATGGCGCCAATGTCGACTGAGAAACGCCACCTAGATCAGATCGAACTCCTCAGTGTTAGGCGGCTCCTCTTCAACAACCTGTTCTTCTCCTGTGGGGGGGGTGTGAGACAGCAAGAGTGAGCTCACATACGTTCATAGCTCAACAAGTCGTGGGGAATAATGTGGCATGAACTCACCAAAGGTGGGAGTTCATGAAGTGTAAGGCTGATCAATGAAATAGAGGCTAAGGCTGAGCATTGCTTTTATAAGTTGGTCAAAATTTTATTAGCAGTTACTAAGTGTAAGTAAATACCAAACCATAGTAATAATAAGTAAAAGTAATAATAAAATAATCCCAAATGCAATGACATGACAGGTTAAGTTTAAGTTCCATAAATTAATCATGTGAGGGTCCGAGCCGCTCTTGACCGTGAGCACGGCTAGTATACTAGTTTTACACTCTGCAGAGGTTGCGCATCTTTACCCACAAGTCGTGTATCCCATGTCGCCTGGGTTTGCAAGGCCCTTAGACACTACCGAGGTGAATGGCTAGGGATCCACTACGAGGCCTTTACAAAGTTCCACTAGCTTCCGAAAACCCGCTACAGTTTATGGGAAGATCCAGTAAAGGGTTCCTGGCTGATAGCCATCGCAGCAAAATCAACCAGGGACCTCCCCGCACTGACCTCTCCCCTACTGCCCTTGCCCCTTTCGGGTAAGGTAGTCTTCCACTAGCTTTCCTAGTTAATCAGCCAAGGGCGTCCCATTCCACCCTTGTGGTAGCACTGTTTTCCCGGGTGGTCACTCCATGTTCCCATTAATTTAATGATCTTAACATGAACAACAATAATAACAAAATAATAACAGAATAATCATGAATAATGAATCTCCATACCCAATCCACATAAAGCAATAGCAAGTACTACCCAAAAATATTCCAGGGGTGAACAAGGTATAGAGGTAATCAAAACTGGGGTAACATAAAGGATCCCATCAAATTAACCTATGCAGATCATTAAAATTAATAAGAACATGGCTGGGAAAAGTAAGTGATCAAGGGCACAACTTGCCTGTAATGAGCTCCTGCTCAGCTATCTCTACTTGCTGAACCTCAGTTTCCACAGTAGCTTGCTCGTCTACTCGCATCAACACAATACATACATAGTATAGCCAAAATCAACATCACACCAAACATATGAATCAAATATACAGTAAAAATCTACACATTAAAATGAAACCATAGGAACTGGAATCACTGAATTTGGAGTTATAGAATTTAAGTTATGAATTTCCTAAGATTTAAGGTGATTATAATAGGATTAAATGATAAATTTATTTTCTAACAGAGTTCATGTCAAAACAGTGATCCTAAATGATAGAGAATAATATTACAAAATTTTAGGAATTGGAATGACTCAATTTGGAGCTAAAATGAATTTTCTATGCATTTTACAAGTTTCTAGATTTGTTTTTTGTATTAAAAATGAATTTTAATATTAATTTCTCTGTTTTTAATACCCTCTGGACTGGGCGTCAAATTCCAGAAAACTCAGGGGCCTCTGCGCAATATATCCTAGACACAGAGAACAGTGACAATTGGACGGCGGGTTGATAACTAAATTTTCCAGGGGCTCTTTAACAAAAAGTACCCGCGAAGGGGTATGGCCAGATACTGACCGTCCGATCTGAAATACACGCGCGAGATTAGATCGCCAGCGTGATGAAGCGGTACGTAATTGGGATCGTTGGATCGGGACTCGACGGTAGAGATTTAATGAATCTCGATCCGCAGCCGACCATTGGATTTGATCTAACGGTCAGGATGCCCCGCACTCGAAGGGGTATCCTAGTCTAATCCGAACCGCCCAAAACACATCCGACGGCGCGAATGAAGTCTTCCTCCCCCTACCGGCGTCCGACGGCGGCGCCGCCCTGGTGTTTGACATCGCGCCGGCGAGCTAACGCAATCCGGTCCATCCGAGCACCATTCCCAAATTCCATTGCTCCTCGCCAAATCGACGACGTGACGAACCCAACCCCCCAACCAATTTCTATCGTAGTCGAGCACAGTGCTCAGTCCACGGCGCGCCATGCCACCCGCGGCGGAGCCATCGTCGGCCACCCCGAGCTTTCTATACTACGCGCAAGGCATCAATCTGAGAGGCGCAACACGATCACTGGAAGCTAATGAACACGGCGCATGGATACATACCCACCTTGGTGGCGAAGGAGACGCTGTCCACGATGCCGCGCAGATCCAGACGCCGAGACCGCTCCGGCGAGCGATTCAAATCGGAACCGCACACGGTTTAGCCCAATACGCGACGTGCGGACACTCCAGGCTGTGGCGAAGTCCTCGAGCTGCTCCCCACGACCGCCCGACGGCGCGTACCCGGATTTTCCTCGCGGCGGCGAAGACGGAGTCTCACGTCCCGAAGCTTGGCGCGGCAGGTGACGGCGCTCTTCTCACACTGGGTTATCGCAACGGTGGTCTGGGCGAAGAAAGGGCAGAGGGAACGGGGCTTTTATTCAGCGCGGCAACGTCCGAGGGCGGTCAACGCCGGCGTTCTTCGCGGCGGACATCGCGCCCGGCGAGCGAAGGAAGCGGGAAGGTGGGTACGCGGCTGACAGAGCGGCCCCGCTGCGCAGCGAGAGGACGCGCGGAAGCAGAGGCTGGCAAGGGGGCCCCGGGTGTCGGCGCCCACACGCGCTGGAGATGGGCCGCGCTGTGGAGATGTTAACTGGGCCAAAATTGCTGCAGCGAGCCCGGGTAAGCTTCTCTTCTTTTCTTTTTATTTTTCTGTTTTCTTTCTTTCTATTTTCATACCCAAATTTGAATTCAAATTTTTAAATTCAAACCTTGTGCAGAGTTTGTCCTCGAATTTTATTGTGAACTTAGGAAGTACTAATTTGGAACATTTATGAAATTTGTTTTATATTTTATATACTTTCTCCTTCTCATTTTCAAAACCCTCATTTTTAATTTAGGATTTGTTTTAACTTCTAGCATTTATTATCTTATTATTCCTATTATTATTATTATTTTATTTAATGCACAAACATAAAACTCCACATGATGCATTTTCTTTTATTTTGGTATTATTGGTTTTATTTAGTCACTCTCAATTACATAGGTGCTCTTTTTATGATGCAAATGAAACACACAAAATGAGGAACTCTCTTTATTACTCTTGGTATACAACTTGAGTATTACAAAACCCTAGGTAACACCTGGGTGTTACACCATCTTCCACCTCCGACGGCCTGTCGGTGCAGACCAAGCAGTCATACGGTGGCGACCATGGCCGGGCCCGCCCCCTCCGTGCATTAGGGCCCCAAACTCAATACCGAACAGTGCTACATGAACCGGGTGAGAATTAGAATATGATCGATGGCCTTACTAGTGGTTGGGGATAGTAGAGGTCATTGGCCACTGTATAAGGTGGGATCAAGGCAGAGTGAAGCTCCGGTGAAAAATTTCATGCCCTACACAACGCTGGGAGTCTGACCGAGCCAAAATTGTGCTTTGGTAGGTGCCCACGGGTACCCATGCGCTCCCTCCCACGGACCGGTCGTAGGCTTACAACAGATTGAGCTAGAGGCGGCTCCGAGCTCTCACACTTCTCCCTATGATTTCGCTGCTAGCTCGATGATGCACCAAGGGGCGCACGAGTAGATTTATAGGCCCAAAACCAGGGGAGGCCGGCCATCGCATAACTCGCTAGGGTTGTTGCAATAGATCCAGCGGAAACACTAGAGCCCTGGTTTTGCGGCACGGTGCGACTCAAAGATTTTGGGAAGGGGACGGTCCTGACATCAGGGCCCCACATGGCAGCGCCGAGAAGGGAGTAAGGCGCATGGCTGGGAGAGGCTGGCACCAGGGCCCACTGTGCAGTGGCCCGAAGCGCGACCGTGGCGATGACCGCGGGGCCGGCCCTCCAGTGACCGCGCGCGTGAGATAGCAGGCCACGCAGGGTTAGTGGGCTGAGGGAAGGGTTTCAGCCCAAATCGAGGTTTTCTCTTTTTTATCTTTTCTCTTTTTCCGTTTTGCATTTTCTTTCCTATTTTGTGTTCCCAATTTCAATTTCAAATCGAACTTAAGTTTGAATTTCAACTTTTTAATTTTAGATGCACAAATAGAACTCCAGCAAGACGTGCAATAATTGTATTAATTTATTTATTTAGTTACTTTCTTTATTATTTGTATTTAGGTAACACACCACATTTATTTGAATATAATATTACTTTGAGTGTGTAGTCAAATTAAAGGTATATTCCAAAGTTTATATTATATTGTTTTGATAGGAAACCTTTTCTTTCAATTGCCTAATCTTTATTTAGATATGTTTTGACATTATTTTATTATGACCATTTTAGAAAGGGTTGAATTCTAAAGTTGTAATTATTTATCAAGGGCACTTCAGTTTGATTATTATTTGTTTTCTTAAAGGATTTCCTTAAATCACAAGTTAGGATTTTGGGTGTTACAAAAAGCCCCAAGTGCACGCAAGCGTATCAGTATGATGTAGCCCCTAAGCCCTCGAGCAATCCATGAGGATTGCTTGGGGGTTTACTTAGTTCTTGGCAAAGTCATGGGCATGCTTTTTCCCGACCTCTTCTGTCCTTCTGGCCATGTCTAATATGCTTCCATTTTGTGTCATGGCTTTTGATCCGACCTTTTGGGTTGGTCGCCAGAGCAGAGCGTTGCTTTGGTCCCACACAGAGTTGTCTGGGGGCAGCGTTCACCGGAGCGGGCGTAGTCTCCAGGGACAAACCCATACGGAGTTGCCCGGAGGTGGTGTCCACTAGAGCATGGCTTAAATGTGTGCAAGCCCGAGCCACCGAGTAATATGTGAGGATTGCCTAGGGTACTTTTTCCTAGGTGAATATTAGGATTTACCTTTTGTTGACCTTTCCTGATCTGGTCCTTTGAGTTGGTCATTGACACCTGCCGATTACCTGTTATGCACGCATCTCCACCTGGAAGGGCTTTTGAGCCCTTTTGAGGAGAGGGTTGTCTTCCTCGACCTAGTCAGAGCGAGGGAAGGGGCCATCGAGCTACAAACGGGTTATCCAAGTGAGATCTGACTGGCCCTTCACAGGGTCTAGTCTTAGTGAGCAGTCCCACTAGGGGGCTCAACCCACTGGGCATCTCATTTAGTCTTTCCTTATTCTATCCCGTATCAGCCCTCCGATCAGTATGGCCGACCGGAGGGGGCCCTGTGGCCACCCCGTCAGTTGGGTTGCCATAGAAGATTGTGAGGTATGACCTGACGTGGGACCGAGCAAATGACCTATGGGTCGATCATCTGACCTGTGACTCACTGGGAGCTTGCTCGGTCCACCCCTCGCTCTATGTGGGGAAGTAGAGTGAATTTTGGTTTTACCTAGTGCGAGGCAGTTGTAGCGGTGCAGTAGAAACGGAACCATTATGGCTTGGTCCGGTGTAGGCGGCTCTATGGGACATGAAATGACCTGCTCACCTTATCATGTGTGGTCGGCATGACAATACGATTAACCACTCTGACTGTAATACCCAAATTATAAAGCTTGTAAAAGAGTTGATCTCCTTATGTGATTTGCCATCTACTTTTTGAGACATGTGCTTAATCATAGTTGAGAGTGAAAGGGAATTAGGCTTACACCTAGTCCCTAATTAATTTTGGTGGTTGAATTGCCCAACACAAATAAAGGGAATTAGGCTTATACAGGTGCCAAAGGTTCACACTTAGCCAATAAAAAGACCAAGTATTGGGTTCAACAAAAGAGCAAAGGGACAACCGAAGGCACCTCTGGTCTGGCGCACCGGACTGTCCGGTGTGCCACCGGACATGTCCGGTGCACCAGAGGACTCCAGCGCCAACTCGTCGTCTTCAGGAAAAGCCAGAGGCAACTCCACTATAATTCACCGGACTGTCCTGTGTACACCGGACAGTGTCCGGTGCTCCAAGGAAGAGCGGCCTCAGGAACTCGCCAGTCTCGGGAATTCAGAACGACTGCTCCGCTATAATTCACCGGACATGTCCGGTATACACCGGACTGTCCGGTGTAACTGCGGGGCAACGACTACTTCGCGCCAACGGTCACCTGCAACAGCAATTAATGCGCACCAGAGCGCGCAGAAGTCAGGCACGCGCGGGTTGGCGCACCGGACACTCTACAGTACATGTCCGGTGCGCCACCGAACATCCAGGCGGGCCCAGAAGTTAGAGCTCCAACGGTCAGAACCCAACGGCTTTGGTGACGTGGCTGGCGCACCGGACATGTCCGGTGTGCACCGGACTGTCCGGTGCACCATGCGACAGACAGCCCCACCAAACGGCTAGTTTGGTGGTTGGGGCTATAAATACCCCCAACCACCCCACATTCAAGTCATCCAAGTTTTCCCACTTCAACTACTTACAAGAGCTCTAGCATTCAATTCTAGACACACCAAAGTGATCAAATCCTCTCCAAACTCCACACAACGCCCTAGTGATTAGTGAGAGAGATTTGCTTGTGTTCTTTCGAGCTCTTGCGCTTGGATTGCTTTCTTATTTCTTTGATTCTTCATTGCGATCAAACTCACTTGTAATTGAGGCAAGAGACACCAATCTTGTGGTGGTCCTTGTGGGAACTTTGTGTTCCAAGTGATTGAGAAGAAAAGCTCACTCGGTCCGACAGACCGTTTGAGAGAGGGTAAGGGTTGAAAGAGACCCGGCCTTTGTGGCCTCCTCAACGGGGATTAGGTTTGCGAGAACCGAACCTCGGTAAAACAAATCCACGTGTCTCACTCTTTATTCGCTTACGATTTGTTTTGCACCCTCTCTCGTGGACTCTATTATATTTCTAACGCTAACCCGGCTTGTAGTTGTGATTATTTTTGAGAATTTCAGTTTTGCCCTATTCACCCCCCTCTAGGCGACTTTCAATTGGTATCAGAGCTCGGTGCTTCATTAGAGCCTAACCGCTCGAAGTGATGTCGGGAGATCACACCAAGAGGGAGATGGAGACCGGCGACAAGCCCGCTACGAGCCATGGGAGCACTTCATCGGAAGAGTCCCGCACCAAAAGGAAGGAGAAGAAGAAGAGCTCCTCCAACAAAGGGAAGGGGAAGGAAAAGAAATCTTCTTCCCACAAGTCGCATCAGAGAGGCGACAAACACAAGAGGATGAGGAAAGTGGTCTACTACGAGACCGATACTTCATCAACGTCGACCTCCGACTCCAACGCGCCGTCCGTAACTTCTAAGCGCCAAGAGCGCAAGAAGTTTAGTAAGATCCCCTTGCACTATCCTCGTACATCTAGACATACTCCATTACTTTCCGTCCCTTTAGGCAAACCACCAACGTTTGATGGTGAAGACTATGCTAGGTGGAGTGATTTAATGCGATTTCATCTAACCTCACTCCACAAAAGTATATGGGATGTTGTTGAGTTTGGTGTACAGGTACCATCCGTAGGGGATGAAGACTATGATACGGATGAAGTGGCCCAAATCGAGCACTTCAACTCCCAAGCCACAACCATACTCCTCGCCTCTCTAAGTAGAGAGGAATATAACAAGGTGCAAGGGTTGAAGAGTGCGAAGGAGATTTGGGACCTACTCAAGACCGCGCACGAGGGTGATGAACTCACCAAGATCACCAAGCGGGAAACGATCGAGGGGGAGCTCGGTCGCTTCCGTCTTCGCCAAGGGGAGGAGCCACAAGATATGTACAACCGGCTCAAAACCTTGGTGAACCAAGTGCGCAACCTCGGGAGCAAGAAGTGGGATGACCACGAGGTGGTTAAGGTTATTTTAAGATCACTTATTTTCCTTAACCCCACTCAAGTTCAATTAATTCATGGTAATCCTAGATATACACTAATGACTCCCGAGGAAGTAATCAGGAATTTTGTGAGCTTTGAATGTATGATTAAAGGCTCAAAGAAGATCAACGAGCTTGATGAACCCTCCACGTCCGAGGCACAACCAGTGGCGTTTAAGGCGACGGAGGAGAAGAAGGAGGAGTCTACACCGAGTAGACAACCAATTGACGCCTCCAAGCTCGACAATGAGGAGATGGCTTTAATCATCAAAAGCTTTCGCCAAATCCTCAAGCAACGGAAGGGGAAGGATTACAAATCCCGTTCCAAGAAGGTTTGCTACAAGTGTGGTAAGCCCGGTCACTTTATTGCTAAATGTCCATTATCAAGTGACAGTGACAGGGATAACGACAAGAAGGGCAAGAGGAGAGAAAAGAAGAGGTACCACAAGAAGAAGGGCGGCGATGCCCACGTGTGCCGCGAGTGGGACTCCGACGAGAGCTCCACCGACTCCTCCTCCTCCGACAAGGACGCCGCCAACATCACCGTCACCAAGGGACTCCTCTTCCCCAATGTCGGCCACAAGTGCCTCATGGCAAAGGACGGCAAAAAGAAGAAGGTTAAATCTAAATCCTCCACTAAATATGAGTCTTCTAGTGATGAAAATGCTAGTGATGAGGAGGATAACTTGCATACCCTTTTTGCCAACCTTAACATGGAACAAAAGGAAAAATTAAATGAATTAATTAGTGCCATTCATGAAAAGGATGACCTTTTGGATTCCCAAGAGGACTTCCTAATTAAGGAAAACAAGAAACATGTTAAGGTTAAAAATGCTTATGCTCTAGAAATAGAAAAATGTCAAAAACTATCTAGTGAGCTAAGCACTTGCCATGACACTATTACCAACCTTAGAAATGAAAATGCTAAATTAATTGCTAAGGTTGATTCTCATGTTTGTAATATTTCAACTTCCAATCCTAGAGATGATAATATTGATTTACTTGCTAGGATTGATGAGTTGAATATTTCTCTTGCTAGCCTTAGAGATGAGAATGAGAAATTGTTTGCTAAGGCTAAAGAATTAGATGTTTGCAATGTTACAATTTCCAATCTTAGAGATAACAATGATATTTTGCGTGCTAAGATTGTTGAACTTAATTCTTGCAAACCCTCTACATCTACTATTGAGCATGTGTCTATTTGTGATAGATGTAGAGATGTTGATATCAATGCTATTCATGATCACATGGTATTAATTAAACAACAAAATGATCATATAGCAAAATTAGATGCAAAAATTGCCGAGCATAACTTAGAAAATGAAAAGTTTAAATTTGCTAGAAGTATGCTCTATAATGGGAGACGCCCTGGCATCAAGGATGGCATTGGCTACCAAAGGGGAGACAATGTCAAACTTAGTGCCCCTCCTAAAAGATTGTCAAATTTTGTTAAGGGCAAGGCTCCCATGCCTCAGGATAACGAGGGTTACATTTTGTACCCTGCCGGTTATCCTAAGAGCAAAATTAGGAGAATTCATTCTTGGAAGTCTCACTCTGGCCCTAATCATACTTTTATGTATAAGGGTGAGACATCTAGCTCCAGGCAACCAACCCGTGCCAAGTTGCCTAGAAAGAAAACTCCTAATGCATCAAATGATCATGATATTTCATTTAAAACTTTTGATGCATCTTATGTTTTGACTAACAAATCCGGCAAGGTAGTTGCCAAGTTTGTTGGGGGCAAACACAAGGGCTCCAAGACCTGTGTTTGGGTACCCAAAGTTCTTGTTTCTAATGCCAAAGGACCCAAGACCGTTTGGGTACCTAAAGTCAAGAACTAAATTTGTTTTGTAGGTTTATGCATCTGGGGGCTCAAGTTGGATCATCGACAGCAGGTGCACAAACCACATGACAGGGGAGAAGAAAATGTTCTCCTCCTACGAGAAAAATCAAGATCCCCAAAGAGCGATCACATTCGGGGATGGAAACCAAGGTTTGGTCAAAGGTTTGGGTAAAATAGCTATATCTCCTGACCATTCCATTTCCAATGTTTTTCTTGTAGATTCCTTAGATTACAATTTGCTTTCCGTTTCGCAATTATGTCAAATGGGCTACAACTGTCTATTTACTGATGTAGGTGTCACTGTCTTTAGAAGAAGTGATGATTCAATAGCATTTAAGGGAGTGTTAGAGGGTCAGCTATACTTGGTAGATTTTGATAGAGCTGAACTCGACACTTGCTTAATTGCTAAGACTAACATGGGTTGGCTCTGGCACCGCCGACTAGCCCATGTTGGAATGAAGAATCTTCATAAGCTTCTAAAGGGAGAACACATTTTAGGACTAACAAATGTTCATTTTGAGAAAGACAGGATTTGTAGCGCATGCCAAGCCGGGAAGCAAGTTGGCACTCATCATCCACACAAGAACATCATGACAAGTGACAGGCCACTGGAGCTCCTACACATGGATTTATTCGGCCCGATCGCTTACATAAGCATCGGCGGGAGTAAGTACTGTCTAGTTATTGTGGATGATTATTCTCGCTTCACCTGGGTGTTCTTTTTGCAGGACAAATCCCATACCCAAGAGACCTTAAAGGGATTCTTGAGACGAGCTCAAAATGAGTTCGCCTTAAGGATCAAGAAAATTAGAAGCGACAACGGGACGGAGTTCAAGAACTCACAAATAGAAGGCTTCCTTGAGGAGGAGGGCATCAAGCATAAGTTCTATTCTCCCTACACCCCTCAACAAAATGGTGTAGTGGAGAGGAAGAATCGAACTCTATTGGACATGGCAAGAACCATGCTTGATGAGTACAAGACGCCGGATCGGTTTTGGGCCGAGGCGATCAACACCGCTTGCTACGCCATCAACCGGTTATATCTTCACCAAATCCTCAAGAAGACATCCTATGAACTCCTAACCGGTAAAAAGCCCAATATTTCATATTTTAGAGTTTTTGGTAGCAAATGCTTTATTCTTGTTAAAAGAGGTAGAAAATCTAAATTTTCTCCTAAAACTGTAGAAGGCTTTCTACTAGGATATGATTCAAACACAAGGGCATATAGAGTCTTTAACAAGTCTTCAAGACTGGTTGAAGTTTCTTGTGACGTTGTGTTTGATGAGACTAACGGCTCTCAAGTAGAGCAAGTTGATCTTGATGAGATAGGTGAAGAACAGGCTCCGTGCATCGCGCTAAGGAACATGTCCATTGGGGATGTGTGCCCTAAGGAATCCGAAGAGCCTCCACAAGCACAAGATCAACCATCCTCCTCCATGCAAGCATCTCCACCAACTCAAAATGAGGACGAGGCTCAAGTTGATGAAGAAGAAGATCAAAGAGATGAGCCACCTCAAGATGACGGCAACGATCAAGGGGGAGATGCAAATGATCAAAACAAGGAGGATGAAGAACCAAGGCCGCCACACCCAAGAGTCCACCAAGCAATCCAACGAGATCACGCCGTCGACACCATCCTCGGCGACATTCATAAGGGGGTAACCACTCGATCTCGTGTTGCACATTTCTGTGAGCATTCCTCTTTTGTTTCCTCTATTGAGCCTCACAGGGTAGAGGAAGCACTTCAAGATTCGGATTGGGTGATGGCGATGCAAGAGGAGCTCAACAACTTCACGAGGAACAAGGTATGGCATTTAGTTCCACGTCCTAACCAAAATGTTGTAGGAACCAAGTGGGTCTTCCGCAACAAGCAAGACGAGCATGGTGTGGTGATAAGGAACAAAGCTCGACTCGTGGCCAAGGGGTATTCACAAGTCGAAGGTTTGGATTTTGGTGAAACCTATGCACCCATAGCTAGGCTTGAGTCAATTCGTATATTATTGGCCTATGCTACTTACCATGGCTTCAAGCTTTACCAAATGGACATGAAGAGTGCCTTCCTCAACGGACCAATCAAGGAGGAGGTCTATGTTGAGCAACCTCCCGGCTTTGAAGACAGTGAGTATCCTAACCATGTCTATAGGCTCTCTAAGGCGCTTTATGGGCTCAAGCAAGCCCCAAGAGCATGGTATGAATGCCTTAGAGATTTCCTTATTGCTAATGGCTTCAAAGTCGGCAAGGCCGATCCTACTTTATTCACTAAAACTCTTGACAATGATTTGTTTGTATGCCAAATTTATGTTGATGATATTATATTTGGGTCTACTAACGAATCTACATGTGAAGAATTTAGTAGGATCATGACACAAAAATTTGAGATGTCTATGATGGGGGAGTTGAAGTATTTTCTAGGATTCCAAGTCAAGCAACTCCAAGAGGGCACCTTCATTTGCCAAACAAAGTATACACAAGACATTCTAACCAAGTTTGGAATGAAGGATGCCAAGCCCATCAAGACACCCATGGGAACTAATGGGCATCTCGACCTCGACACGGGAGGTAAATCCGTCGATCAAAAGGTATACCGGTCGATGATTGGTTCATTGCTTTATTTATGTGCATCTCGATCGGACATTATGCTTTCTGTATGCATGTGTGCAAGATTTCAAGCCGACCCTAAGGAATCCCACCTTACGGCCGTAAAACGAATCTTGAGATATTTGGCTTATACTCCTAAGTTTGGGCTTTGGTACCCTCGGGGATCCACATTTGATTTGATTGGTTATTCGGATGCCGATTGGGCGGGGTGTAAGATTAATAGAAAGAGCACATCGGGGACTTGCCAGTTCTTGGGAAGATCCTTGGTGTCTTGGGCTTCAAAGAAGCAAAATTCGGTCGCTCTTTCTACTGCCGAAGCCGAGTACATTGCCGCAGGCCATTGTTGCGCGCAATTGCTTTGGATGAGGCAAACCCTGCGGGACTATGGTTACAAATTAACCAAAGTTCCCCTTCTATGTGATAATGAGAGTGCAATCCGCATGGCGGATAATCCCATTGAGCATAGCCGCACTAAACACATAGCCATTCGATATCATTTTCTTAGGGATCACCAACAAAAGGGGGATATCGAGATTGCATACATTAACACTAAAGATCAATTAGCCGATATTTTTACCAAGCCTCTTGATGAACAAACTTTTACCAAACTTAGGCATGAGCTCAATATTCTTGATTCTAGGAACTTCTTTTGCTAATTTGCACACATAGCTCATAAGTATACCTTTGATCATATCTCTTTATATATGCTATGACTAATGTGTTTTCAAGTGTATTTCAAACCAAGTCATAGGTATATTGAAAGGGAATTGGAGTCTTCGGCGAAGACAAGGCTTCCACTCCAGTCTACTACTCATCCTTCGCCGTCACTCCGCATCATTTCTTCGTCTTTGGTATAATCTTCACTCATATGTTTTATTTGTCAAAGGGGAGAAAATAGTTACCAAAGGGCCTATATTTCAGTCCAAGTATCCGTTTTTGGCGATTCATGCCAAAGGGGGAGAAAGTATCGGCCCAAAGCAAAAGGACCGCACCACCACCCTAATTTCAAAAATTGATGATTTTCAATTGGAAAATTTCAAACTAGTATCTCTTTGTGTTCTAAAGGGGGAGCAAGTAGTATTTTCAAAATTGATGTCTTAAAACCCTCTTGAACACTAAGAGGAGAATTTATTTGAGGGGGAGTTTTGTTCTAGTCAAAGGAAAAGCATTTGAAACAAGGGGAGAAAATTTTAAAACTTGAAAATGCTTCGCAAAATCTTATTCATTTACCTTTGACTATATTGCAAAAGGATTTTGAAAAGGATTTACAAAAAGAATCTTTGCAAAAACAAAACATGTGGTGCAAGCGTGGTCCAAAATGTAAAAAATAAAGAAACAATCCATGCATATCTAGTAAGTGATATTTATTGGCTCAATTCTAAGCAACCTTTGCACTTACATTATGCAAACTAGTTCAGTTATGCACTTTTATATTTGCTTTGGTTTGTGTTGGCATCAATCACCAAAAAGGGGGAGATTGAAAGGGAATTAGGCTTACACCTAGTCCCTAATTAATTTTGGTGGTTGAATTGCCCAACACAAATAATTGGACTAACTAGTTTGCTCTAGTGTGTAAGTTATACAGGTGCCAAAGGTTCACACTTAGCCAATAAAAAGACCAAGTATTGGGTTCAACAAAAGAGCAAAGGGACAACCGAAGGCACCTCTGGTCTGGCGCACCGGACTGTCCGGTGTGCCACCGGACATGTCCGGTGCACCAGAGGACTCCAGCGCCAACTCGTCGTCTTCGGGAAAAGCCAGAGGCAACTCCACTATAATTCACCAGACTGTCCGGTGTACACCGGATAGTGTCCGGTGCTCCAAGGAAGAGCGGCCTCAGGAACTCGCCAGTCTCGGGAATTCAGAACGGCTGCTCCGCTATAATTCACCGAACATGTCCGGTGTACACCGGACTGTCCGGTGTAACTGTGGGGCAACGGCTACTTCGCGCCAACGGTCACCTGCAACAGCAATTAATGAGCACCAGAGCACGCAGAAGTCAGGCACGCGCGGGTTGGCGCATCGGACACTCTACAGTACATGTCCGGTGCGCCACCGGACATCCAGGCGGGCCCAGAAGTCAGAGCTCCAACGGTCAGAACCCAACGGCTTTGGTGACGTGGCTGGCGCACCGGACATGTCTGGTGTGCACCGGACTGTCCGGTGCACCATGCGACAGACAGCCCCACCAAACGGCTAGTTTGGTGGTTGGGGCTATAAATACCCCAACCACCCCACATTCAAGTCATCCAAGTTTTCCCACTTCAACTACTTACAAGAGCTCTAGCATTCAATTCTAGACACACCAAAGTGATCAAATCCTCTCCAAACTCCACACAACGCCCTAGTGATTAGTGAGAGAGATTTGCTTGTGTTCTTTCGAGCTCTTGCGCTTGGATTGCTTTATTCTTTCTTTGATTCTTCATTGCGATCAAACTCACTTGTAATTGAGGCAAGAGACACCAATCTTGTGGTGGTCCTTGTGGGAACTTTGTGTTCCAAGTGATTGAGAAGAAAAGCTCACTCGGTCCGAGGGACCATTTGAGAGAGGGTAAGGGTTGAAAGAGACCCGACCTTTGTGGCCTCCTCAACGGGGAGTAGGTTTGCGAGAACCGAACCTCGGTAAAACAAATCCACGTGTCTCACTCTTTATTCGCTTACGATTTGTTTTGCACCCTCTCTCGCGGACTCTATTATATTTCTAACGCTAACCCGGCTTGTAGTTGTGATTATTTTTGAGAATTTCAGTTTCGCCCTATTCACCCCCCTCTAGGCGACTTTCAGAGAGGGAATAATCCCTTATTAAAAAAATCCAAACAAGACATGCATCATGTTGGAGTTTATTTGGTTGTGCATTTAAAACTAATAAACGGTAATGTCCAAATTGGAGTTTATCCTAATTTGAAATTTAACAAAAGGAAAATAAAATAGAAAGAGGATGAGGAAATACTATGTGCATATAAAGAAATATATAGAAATAAATGCATGCACTTGTTTATACTGATACTTCAATGTGAACAATTTATTTAAGCATGAGCTTCACAACAGAATTAGAATTCAAATTGGAATCTAAAATAAGAGGAGAAAATAGAGAAAAATAAGAAAGGAAAATAAAAAAAGATTAGGCGTTGCTTGGGCCGAATTCCACGGCCAGGCCCAAAACCCCACTCTACCGCAGCCCACTACTCCTCTCCCTTTATCCTTTTCCATTTCTCCAGAAGCCGCTGCCATGTGGGTCTCCTGTGTTAGCTCTGTCATCTTCGTTTTCTCTGAACCGGCCACCGTTATCTGGTTGGTTCGGTGGAGATCCCCCGCATGGATCGCGCGACCCTGCCAACCACTGACGTGCAGGTCCAGGTCGTCGAACCTCTCCTTCCTTCGCCACTCGATTCGAGCAAGCTCAACCGTGGCGCGCTCTGCGGAGTCCGTTGCTATGGCCTCGGCTGAATTTCTCGCCGTATGAATAGGTCAGGATCAGTTGCCACGAATCTCTCGTCAGCGTTAGGAGCCTGGTACCGATTACCGCACCCCTGACTTCGGATATATGAACATGAGCTCGGCCTGGTTTTAACCATGAACAGGATGGGCTGGGGGAAGACCTCGGCCGTGTGCCTGGCAACATGGAGCTCGATTCCTCTCTCCCATTCCCACTCGCTGATGCTTCATGGAGCTTCTCGTCTGAGCCCGAGCTAATAAGCTCACCGGCGGGAGGGATCTGACAAGATGGCAAGCGCCCTGGTGGTTCGAAGCCCCTGGTTGGATGGCGTCGTTGCTGGCTGAGCGAGGCCGCCGCTCGGCTTACCTGGCATGGAGAAGAAGATCCACCGATGACGCCATTCCCCACCCTCGCCGTCGGTCGTGGTCTAGGGTGGTCAGGGTTAATTGAATTGGGAGTGCTGGTCGCGTTGAAGCCGGGCGTGGGCGCAATTGAAGGGGAAAATCACCGGAGGTCGTGAAATCCATTGCCGGTGTTGGTGAATCCGCAGGTTCCCATGGCCAGGGCTGTCTGCGCTACCAACCGTGGTGAGTACTCAAGCACCAGTCTAGCGATCCACTGCTCTTCGTTTCGCGGTTGCCAGAGTGAAGTTTACAGGCGGGACTCAAGCTTTAGGTGTGGCCGGCTATGGCTTGGCCGTGTCTGGTGGACGCCGTGGCTGGGTGTTCGGTCGGGTGATGGGCGATGTAGAAGACGACCGCTCAGCCGTTAGATGGCCATCGGCGGTCTAGATTAGACCAAATCTTACCGTTTGGCGAGATTGATCCGGGTCATTGATTTGGTGATGTGCGGCTCAGGGTGGTAGAGATCATCAGCCGTTGGATCATGATCTAACAGTCGATGTGGAGCGTGTGTTCATGGTCGCCTAGATTTAATCAGGCGCGTTGAGTTTTGATCGGACGGTTGAGGGCCGTGGATACCCCTTCGCAGTGGCGATTTAGCGTATGAGTCCCTCGGATTAATACAAATGAACCCGCCATCCATCCTGTCGGTGCCCTGAGTCTGTGGAAATCTTGCGCCAGACCCCCTGCGCTTACCAGAAAATGACACCCAGTCCAAATAATTAATAAAACCAGGAAAATCATTTAGAAAATAGTTTTTAGTACATATTTAAATGTAGAAACTTGTTTAAATTGTAGAAAATCCATATGAACTCCAAATTGATCCATTCCAGTTCCTAAATTTTTGTAATATTATTGTCTAGCCATTAGTGCCTCTGTTTTGGTATGAAAGACACATTAAAATTTATCTAGTACTTAATCTTGTATTAAATACATAAAACCTTAGAAAATTCATAACTCAAAATATATAACTTCAAATTTAATGATTCCAGTTCCTATGATACTATTTTAATGTCTAGATTATTATTGTGTATTTTGTTTACATGCTTGGTGTGATGTTAATTTTTGCTATAATATGTATGTATTGTGTTGATGCGAGTAGACGAGCAAGTCATAGAGGATTCTGAGGTTCAGCTGGTAGAGACTGCTAAGCAGGAGCTCGTTGAAGGCAAGTTGTGTCCTTGATCACTTTCTCTTACCCATTCATGTTCTTATTAATCATAATGATCTGCATAGGTTAATTTTGCTGGGACCCAATAGGTTACCCTAGACTTTGACTATCTTTATACCATGTTTCACCACTGGTTTTACTACTAAATTTTTGGGTAGTACATGCTATTGCTTTATGTGGCTTTGGGTATAGAGATATTCATCACTCATTGTTATACTTTTTATTATCTGTTTATTCTTTACTGTTCATGATAAGATCATTATGTTAATGGGAACATGGAGAACCACCCGAGAAAACAGTGCTACCACAAGGGTTTAATGGGACGCCCTTGGCTGATTAACTAGGGAAGCTAGTGGATGACTACCTTACGTGAAAATGGCAAGGGCAGTAGGGGAGTGGTCAATGTAGGGAGGTCCTTGGGTTGATTTTGCTGCAATGGCGGTCAGGCGAGGGATTCCTTCACTGGAGCTTCCTATAAACTGTAGCGGGTTTTCTGAAACTAGTGGAACTTTGTAAAGGCCTCGTAGTGGTACCCTGCCTCGCTTCCTTGGTAGAGGTGTATGGGGTTTGATCAACTCCATGGCAAATGGGTAACACGACTTGTGGGTAAAGATGCACAACCTCTGCAGAGTGTAAAACTGGTATACTAGCCGTGCTCACGGTCATGAGCGGCTCGGACACTCACATGATCAATTTATGGAACTTAAACTTAATTTGTCATATCATTGCATTTGGGATTATTTTATTATTACTTTTATCTATTATTTCTAAGGTTTGGTATTTACTTACACTTAGTAACTGCTAATAAAATTTTGACCAACTTATAAAAGCAATGCTTAGCTTCAGACTTTATTTCATTGATCAGCCTTACACTTCATGAATTCCCACCTTTGGTGAGTTCATGCCACATTATTCCCCACAACTTGTTGAGCGATGAACATGTGTGAGCTCACTCTTGCTATCTCACACCCCCCACAGGAGAAGAGCAGGTGGTCAAAGAGGAGCCGCCTAACACTGAGGCTTTCGACTTGATCTAGGTGGTGTCTCCCAGTCAGCTTTCTGGCGCCAAGGATAAATTTTAGTTCCTGTGATATTCATAATTTATTTTTGTAAGACTTCCGCTATGTAATAAGTACTCTGATTTTATTGTGACATTTATCTCTATACACTCTGTTATTATATATGTTGTCTTTTTTGGCGCATGTATGAGATGCACCCGGCTTTGTTCCTTAAAGCCCGGGTGTGATAGAAGTGGTATCAGAGGAAATGTTGACTGTAGGACGAAACCTAGATAGAAATGGACAAAACCCTTACCTACTTACCTTATTCTGATTCATTCTATACTTACCTTACTCTAATTATTTCTATACTTATCTTGATCCTGTCTCACCTTCTACTGTTCTACTCTGATCATTCTTACCTTTTCTACTCTAAGACAAGATGGATTTCACACCTTGAAATCCTACCCCTATGACATTTTTAAGAGATAGGAGGCCTAAGACAAAATCAAAACTGTTTTCTCTATTTTAAAATTGTTGTTTGATTGTTCTGATGATAAATGTCTGATTTGCTTCTTTGATTGATTGAAACATTATTGTTGGGCATCTTAGCATGTACCACCATAAGGTAATGTATTAGCTTTAGTAGGTGACACACTAATCTACCTAGCTAATAAATCCCCCACAGTAAAATTCCTCGTAATTACTCGCCTTGTCTACAATTCTTCCTTTCTTACCTTGTGTTTCTAACCTAGATGGGCTACCCCTATAGTGTAAAAAGAGAGCAATATAGACTTGACCCATGGTATGTCATGGTTAAGAAAGGCAAAGGCAGTTTATATACTATGCTAAAGGAACCATAGAACTCACCAGTTCCAAAGGATAAAGATTTGAAGTTGGAATTGCAGTAACTACCGCCACCAGACTAGCGACATTCTTAGTAGATGAGAAGTTTGTGGGAGGCAACATCCATGCAGTTAGGGATTTTTCGGATGTCTTTCCAGAGGAGTTACCAGGGATGCCACCAGATAAGGAAGTTGAGTTTGTCATTAATCTCTTACCTAGGACTGCCCCTATTTCTAAACGGCCATACATGATGTCCGTAGAAGAGTTAAAGGAACTTAAGAAGTAGTTAATTGAGTTACAAGAGGCAGGGTACATTCGTCCGAGTTCCTCACCTTGGGGAGCACCGGTATTGTTTGTACAGAAGAAGGATGGATCACAGAGGATGTGTGTGGATTATATATCACTTAATGATGTTACTGTGAAGAACAAGTATCCGTTACCCCGCATTGAGGATTTATTTGATCAGATGAGAGGTGCCAGGGTATTTTCAAAGATTGATCTCCGATCGGGATACCATCAAATGAAGATTAGACCATCGGATATTCCTAAGACGACTTCCTCAACCCGATATGGATTGTATGAGTTCACTGTTATGTCGTTCGGATTGACTAATGCACCAGCTTATTTTATGAATTTGATGAATAAGGTGTTTATGGAGTATTTGGACAGATTCGTCGTGGTGTTCATCGACGATATTCTTATCTATTCTAAGAGTGAAAGTGATCATGAAGAACATTTGAGGTTGGTGCTACAGAAGCTACGAGATAGCCAACTCTACGCCAAGTTTAGCAAGTGCGAGTTCTGGATTGACAAGGGGCCATTCCTTAGACATATTATTTCTAATGGAGAAATAGCAGTGGATCCTGCTAAAGTGAAGGAGATAACGGAATGGAGCATGCCCACTACCGTTACTGAGATTTGGAGTTTCTTGGGGCTTGCAGGATATTATCGGAGATTTATTGAAGGATTCTCTAAGATTGCCAAGCCTATGACCTCGCTTCTGGAGAAAGGAAGCGAATTTAAGTGGGACGAGAAATGTCAAGACAGCTTTGATCAATTGAAGAAGAGATTGATGGCACCACCAGTGTTGATTATGCCAGATATACAGAAAGGATTTGACATTTATTGTGATGCATGTGGCCAAGGATTATGTGTACTTATGCAAGAAGGACACGTGATCGCCTATGCGTCTCGTCAGTTGCGGAAACATGAATTGAACTACCCCACTCATGACTTGGAACTGGCAGCCGTTGTGCATGCACTTAAGATTTGGAGACACTATATTATGGGAACTAAGTGCCAAGTATACACGGATCATAAGAGTTTGAAGTACATATTCACTCAGAAGGATCTCAACCTTAGGCAACACCATTGGTTGGAGCTCATTAAGGATTATGATTTGGAGATTCACTATCATCCGGGCAAGGCGAATTTGGTTGCAGATGCCTTGAGTCGGAAGGAGCACGTTCACTCCGCTATTGTTGTCCAGCTACCCGATGAATTAGCAAAAGATTTTGAGAGACTCAACCTGGGCATTGTTACACACACTGAGGGAGTTACCATTGAATTGGAACTTACTTTGGAGCAAGAAATTCGTAAGGGTCAAGTTGGTGATGCTAAAATTCAAGAGATTAAGGATCTGATTATGGAAGGTAGAGTTCCGGAGTTCACGGAGGATGAGCAGTGTACTATATGGTTCAAGGATCGGATATGTGTTCCGGAGATTGATAGCCTCCGTGAGACTATATTGAAAGAAGCCCATGATTCTGATTACTCTATCCACCCTGGCAGCACTAAGATGTATCGGTATTTGAAGCAAAAGTACTGGTGGTATGGATTGAAGAGAGATGTGGCTGCTCATGTGGCTAATTGTGATGTATGTCAAAGAGTCAAGGACGAACATCAAAGACCAGCCGGACTATTGCACCCATTAAAGATTCCCGAGTGGAAATGAGAAGAAATTGGTATGGATTTCATTGTTGGGCTACCCCGCACTCCAGCAGGATATGACTCTATTTGGGTGATTGTGGATAGATTGACAAAAGTGGCTCATTTCATACATGTGAGGACTAATTACACGGGAGCCAAGCTAGCAGAACTATATATGACTCGGATAGTTTGTCTTTACACGGTGTACCGAAGAAGATCATTTTGGATATAGGATCACAGTTTACCCCCCAGATTTTGGAAAAGTTTTCATGAGAATATGGATGCGAAGTTGAATTTTAGTTCGGCCTACCTCAGATTGATGGACAGACTAAAGGGACTTATCAGGTGTTGGAAGACATGTTGAGAGCTTGTGCCCTTCAGCATGGTAATAGTTGGGACAAGAGTCTACCATATGCGGAGTTCTCTTATAATAATAGCTACCAAGCCAGTTTGAATATGTCACCATTTGAGGCTTCGTATGGCAGAAAGTGCAGGACACCACTGTATTGGGATCAAACTGGTGAAAGACAGTTCTTTGGGCCTGAACTTATTCAAGAGGTAGAAGAACAAGTTCGAATGATAAGGGAACATTTGAGAATTGCACAATCGAGGCAAAAGAGCTATGCTGATAATAGAAGGAGACTACTGGAGTTTAAGGAGGGTGACCACGTGTATCTGAAGGTGTCACCGATCCGGGGTATGAGGAGATTCGAAGTTAAAGGAAAGCTGTCCCCTCGCTTTATTGGACCTTTCTTGATCTTAAAGCGAGTGGGCGAGGTTGCATATTAGCTAGAACTACCCGATCACCTGTCAGATATACATGATGTATTTCATGTGTCTTAGCTAAAGAAGTGCCTCAGGGTACCTGAGGAACAGTTACCAATGGAAGAGCTCAGTGTTTAGGGTGATTTGACTTGCACAGAGTATCCTATCAAGATTCTTGATACGTTGACTCGAGTTACAAGAAATAAGGTGATAAAGATGTGCAAAGTACAATGGAGTCACCATAGAGAAGATGAAGCTACTTGGGAGAGAGAAAAAGAGCTTCGCATAGATTTTCCTCATCTTTTCCCTAGTCCTTCCTAAATCTCGAGGACGAGATTCTTGTTAAGGGGGGTAGGATTTGTAATACCCAAATTATAAAGCTTATAAAAGAGTTGATCTCCTTATGTGATTTGCCATCTACTTTTTGAGACATGTGCTTAATCATAGTTGAGAGGGAATAATCCCTTATTAAAAAAATCCAAACAAGACATGCATCATGTTGGAGTTTATTTGGTTGTGCATTTAAAACTAATAAACGGTAATGTCCAAATTGGAGTTTATCCTAATTTGAAATTTAACAAAAGGAAAATAAAATAGAAAGAGGATGAGGAAATACTATGTGCATATAAAGAAATATATAGAAATAAATGCATGCACTTGTTTATACTGATACTTCAATGTGAACAATTTATTTAAGCATGAGCTTCACAACAGAATTAGAATTCAAATTGGAATCTAAAATAAGAGGAGAAAATAGAGAAAAATAAGAAAGGAAAATAAAAAAAGATTAGGCGTTGCTTGGGCCGAATTCCACGGCCAGGCCCAAAACCCCACTCTACCGCAGCCCACTACTCCTCTCCCTTTATCCTTTTCCATTTCTCCAGAAGCCGCTGCCATGTGGGTCTCCTGTGTTAGCTCTGTCATCTTCGTTTTCTCTGAACCGGCCGCCGTTATCTGGTTGGTTCGGTGGAGATCCCCCGCATGGATCGCGCGACCCTGCCAACCACTGACGTGCAGGTCCAGGTCGTCGAACCTCTCCTTCCTTCGCCACTCGATTCGAGCAAGCTCAACCGTGGCGCGCTCTGCGGAGTCCGTTGCTATGGCCTCGGCTGAATTTCTCGCCGTATGAATAGGTCAGGATCAGTTGCCACGAATCTCTCGTCAGCGTTAGGAGCCTGGTACCGATTACCGCACCCCTGACTTCGGATATATGAACATGAGCTCGGCCTGGTTTTAACCATGAACAGGATGGGCTGGGGGAAGACCTCGGCCGTGTGCCTGGCAACATGGAGCTCGATTCCTCTCTCCCATTCCCACTCGCTGATGCTTCATGGAGCTTCTCGTCTGAGCCCGAGCTAATAAGCTCACCGGCGGGAGGGATCTGACAAGATGGCAAGCGCCCTGGCGGTTCGAAGCCCCTGGTTGGATGGCGTCGTTGCTGGCTGAGCGAGGCCGCTGCTCGGCTTACCTGGCATGGAGAAGAAGATCCACCGATGACGCCATTCCCCACCCTCGCCGTCGGTCGTGGTCTAGGGTGGTCAGGGTTAATTGAATTGGGAGTGCTGGTCGCGTTGAAGCCGGGCGTGGGCGCAATTGAAGGGGAAAATCACCGGAGGTCGTGAAATCCATTGCCGGTGTTGGTGAATCCGCAGGTTCCCATGGCCAGGGCTGTCTGCGCTACCAACCGTGGTGAGTACTCAAGCACCAGTCTAGCGATCCACTGCTCTTCGTTTCGCGGTTGCCAGAGTGAAGTTTACAGGCGGGACTCAAGCTTTAGGTGTGGCCGGCTATGGCTTGGCCGTGTCTGGTGGACGCCGTGGCTGGGTGTTCGGTCGGGTGATGGGCGATGTAGAAGACGACCGCTCAGCCGTTAGATGGCCATCGGCGGTCTAGATTAGACCAAATCTTACCGTTTGGCGAGATTGATCCGGGTCATTGATTTGGTGATGTGCGGCTCAGGGTGGTAGAGATCATCAGCCGTTGGATCATGATCTAACAGTCGATGTGGAGCGTGTGTTCATGGTCGCCTAGATTTAATCAGGCGCGTTGAGTTTTGATCGGACGGTTGAGGGCCGTGGATACCCCTTCGCAGTGGCGATTTAGCGTATGAGTCCCTCGGATTAATACAAATGAACCCGCCATCCATCCTGTCGGTGCCCTGAGTCTGTGGAAATCTTGCGCCAGACCCCCTGCGCTTACCAGAAAATGACACCCAGTCCAAATAATTAATAAAACCAGGAAAATCATTTAGAAAATAGTTTTTAGTACATATTTAAATGTAGAAACTTGTTTAAATTGTAGAAAATCCATATGAACTCCAAATTGATCCATTCCAGTTCCTAAATTTTTGTAATATTATTGTCTAGCCATTAGTGCCTCTGTTTTGGTATGAAAGACACATTAAAATTTATCTAGTACTTAATCTTGTATTAAATACATAAAACCTTAGAAAATTCATAACTCAAAATATATAACTTCAAATTTAATGATTCCAGTTCCTATGATACTATTTTAATGTCTAGATTATTATTGTGTATTTTGTTTACATGCTTGGTGTGATGTTAATTTTTGCTATAATATGTATGTATTGTGTTGATGCGAGTAGACGAGCAAGTCATAGAGGATTCTGAGGTTCAGCTGGTAGAGACTGCTAAGCAGGAGCTCGTTGAAGGCAAGTTGTGCCCTTGATCACTTTCTTTTACCCATTCATGTTCTTATTAATCATAATGATCTGCATAGGTTAATTTTGCTGGGACCCAATAGGTTACCCTAGACTTTGACTATCTTTATACCATGTTTCACCACTGGTTTTACTACTAAATTTTTGGGTAGTACATGCTATTGCTTTATGTGGCTTTGGGTATAGAGATATTCATCACTCATTGTTATACTTTTTATTATCTGTTTATTCTTTACTGTTCATGATAAGATCATTATGTTAATGGGAACATGGAGAACCACCCGAGAAAACAGTGCTACCACAAGGGTTTAATGGGACGCCCTTGGCTGATTAACTAGGGAAGCTAGTGGATGACTACCTTACGCGAAAATGGCAAGGGCAGTAGGGGAGTGGTCAATGTAGGGAGGTCCTTGGGTTGATTTTGCTGCGATGGCGGTCAGGCGAGGGATTCCTGCACTGGAGCTTCCTATAAACTGTAGCGGGTTTTCTGAAACTAGTGGAACTTTGTAAAGGCCTCGTAGTGGTACCCTGCCTCGCTTCCTTGGTAGAGGTGTATGGGGTTTGATCAACTCCATGGCAAATGGGTAACACGACTTGTGGGTAAAGATGCACAACCTCTGCAGAGTGTAAAACTGGTATACTAGCCGTGCTCACGGTCATGAGCGGCTCGGACACTCACATGATCAATTTATGGAACTTAAACTTAATTTGTCATATCATTGCATTTGGGATTATTTTATTATTACTTTTACCTATTATTTCTAAGGTTTGGTATTTACTTACACTTAGTAACTGCTAATAAAATTTTGACCAACTTATAAAAGCAATGCTTAGCTTCAGACTTTATTTCATTGATCAGCCTTACACTTCATGAATTCCCACCTTTGGTGAGTTCATGCCACATTATTCCCCACAACTTGTTGAGCGATGAACATGTGTGAGCTCACTCTTGCTATCTCACACGCCCCACAGGAGAAGAGCAGGTGGTCGAAGAGGAGCCGCCTAACACTGAGGCTTTCGACTTGATCTAGGTGGTGTCTCCCAGTCAGCTTTCTGGCGCCAAGGATAAATTTTAGTTCCTGTGATATTCATAATTTATTTTTGTAAGACTTCCGCTATGTAATAAGTACTCTGATTTTATTGTGACATTTATCTCTATACACTCTGTTATTATATATGTTGTCTTCTTTGGCGCATGTATGAGATGCACCCGGCTTTGTTCCTTAAAGCCCGGGTGTGATAGAAGTGGTATCAGAGGAAATGTTGACTGTAGGACGAAACCTAGATAGAAATGGACAAAACCCTTACCTACTTACCTTATTCTGATTCATTCTATACTTACCTTACTCTAATTATTTCTATACTTATCTTGATCCTGTCTCACCTTCTACTGTTCTACTCTGATCATTCTTACCTTTTCTACTCTAAGACAAGATGGATTTCACACCTTGAAATCCTACCCCTATAACATTTTTAAGAGATAGGAGGCCTAAGACAAAATCAAAACTGTTTTCTCTATTTTAAAATTGTTGTTTGATTGTTCTGATGATAAATGTCTGATTTGCTTCTTTGATTGATTGAAACATTATTGTTGGGCATCTTAGCATGTACCACCATAAGGTAATGTATTAGCTTTAGTAGGTGACACACTAATCTACCTAGCTAATAAATCCCCCACAGTAAAATTCCTCGTAATTACTCGCCTTGTCTACAATTCTTCCTTTCTTACCTTGTGTTTCTAACCTAGATGGGCTACCCCTATAGTGTAAAAAGAGAGCAATATAGACTTGACCCATGGTATGTCATGGTTAAGAAAGGCAAAGGCAGTTTATATACTATGCTAAAGGAACCATAGAACTCACCAGTTCCAAAGGATAAAGATTTGAAGTTGGAATTGCAGTAACTACCGCCACCAGACTAGCGACATTCTTAGTAGATGAGAAGTTTGTGGGTAGGCAACATCCATGCAGTTAGGGATTTTTCGGATGTCTTTCCAGAGGAGTTACCAGGGATGCCACCAGATAAGGAAGTTGAGTTTGTCATTAATCTCTTACCTAGGACTGCCCCTATTTCTAAACGGCCATACATGATGTCCGTAGAAGAGTTAAAGGAACTTAAGAAGTAGTTAATTGAGTTACAAGAGGCAGGGTACATTCGTCCGAGTTCCTCACCTTGGGGAGCACCGGTATTGTTTGTACAGAAGAAGGATGGATCACAGAGGATGTGTGTGGATTATATATCACTTAATGATGTTACTGTGAAGAACAAGTATCCGTTACCCCGCATTGAGGATTTATTTGATCAGATGAGAGGTGCCAGGGTATTTTCAAAGATTGATCTCCGATCGGGATACCATCAAATGAAGATTAGACCATCGGATATTCCTAAGACGACTTCCTCAACCCGATATGGATTGTATGAGTTCACTGTTATGTCGTTCGGATTGACTAATGCACCAGCTTATTTTATGAATTTGATGAATAAGGTGTTTATGGAGTATTTGGACAGATTCGTCGTGGTGTTCATCGACGATATTCTTATCTATTCTAAGAGTGAAAGTGATCATGAAGAACATTTGAGGTTGGTGCTACAGAAGCTACGAGATAGCCAACTCTACGCCAAGTTTAGCAAGTGCGAGTTCTGGATTGACAAGGGGCCATTCCTTAGACATATTATTTCTAATGGAGAAATAGCAGTGGATCCTGCTAAAGTGAAGGAGATAACGGAATGGAGCATGCCCACTACCGTTACTGAGATTTGGAGTTTCTTGGGGCTTGCAGGATATTATCGGAGATTTATTGAAGGATTCTCTAAGATTGCCAAGCCTATGACCTCGCTTCTGGAGAAAGGAAGCGAATTTAAGTGGGACGAGAAATGTCAAGACAGCTTTGATCAATTGAAGAAGAGATTGATGGCACCACCAGTGTTGATTATGCCAGATATACAGAAAGGATTTGACATTTATTGTGATGCATGTGGCCAAGGATTATGTGTACTTATGCAAGAAGGACACGTGATCGCCTATGCGTCTCGTCAGTTGCGGAAACATGAATTGAACTACCCCACTCATGACTTGGAACTGGCAGCCGTTGTGCATGCACTTAAGATTTGGAGACACTATATTATGGGAACTAAGTGCCAAGTATACACGGATCATAAGAGTTTGAAGTACATATTCACTCAGAAGGATCTCAACCTTAGGCAACGCCATTGGTTGGAGCTCATTAAGGATTATGATTTGGAGATTCACTATCATCCGGGCAAGGCGAATTTGGTTGCAGATGCCTTGAGTCGGAAGGAGCACGTTCACTCCGCTATTGTTGTCCAGCTACCCGATGAATTAGCAAAAGATTTTGAGAGACTCAACCTGGGCATTGTTACACACACTGAGGGAGTTACCATTGAATTGGAACTTACTTTGGAGCAAGAAATTCGTAAGGGTCAAGTTGGTGATGCTAAAATTCAAGAGATTAAGGATCTGATTATGGAAGGTAGAGTTCCGGAGTTCACGGAGGATGAGCAGTGTACTATATGGTTCAAGGATCGGATATGTGTTCCGGAGATTGATAGCCTCCGTGAGACTATATTGAAAGAAGCCCATGATTCTGATTACTCTATCCACCCTGGCAGCACTAAGATGTATCGGTATTTGAAGCAAAAGTACTGGTGGTATGGATTGAAGAGAGATGTGGCTGCTCATGTGGCTAATTGTGATGTATGTCAAAGAGTCAAGGCCGAACATCAAAGACCAGCCGGACTATTGCACCCATTAAAGATTCCCGAGTGGAAATGAGAAGAAATTGGTATGGATTTCATTGTTGGGCTACCCCGCACTCCAGCAGGATATGACTCTATTTGGGTGATTGTGGATAGATTGACAAAAGTGGCTCATTTCATACATGTGAGGACTAATTACACGGGAGCCAAGCTAGCAGAACTATATATGACTCGGATAGTTTGTCTTTACACGGTGTACCGAAGAAGATCATTTTGGATATAGGATCACAGTTTACCCCCCAGATTTTGGAAAAGTTTTCATGAGAATATGGATGCGAAGTTGAATTTTAGTTCGGCCTACCTCAGATTGATGGACAGACTAAAGGGACTTATCAGGTGTTGGAAGACATGTTGAGAGCTTGTGCCCTTCAGCATGGTAATAGTTGGGACAAGAGTCTACCATATGCGGAGTTCTCTTATAATAATAGCTACCAAGCCAGTTTGAATATGTCACCATTTGAGGCTTCGTATGGCAGAAAGTGCAGGACACCACTGTATTGGGATCAAACTGGTGAAAGACAGTTCTTTGGGCCTGAACTTATTCAAGAGGTAGAAGAACAAGTTCGAATGATAAGGGAACATTTGAGAATTGCACAATCGAGGCAAAAGAGCTATGCTGATAATAGAAGGAGACTACTGGAGTTTAAGGAGGGTGACCACGTGTATCTGAAGGTGTCACCGATCCGGGGTATGAGGAGATTCGAAGTTAAAGGAAAGCTGTCCCCTCGCTTTATTGGACCTTTCTTGATCTTAAAGCGAGTGGGCGAGGTTGCATATTAGCTAGAACTACCCGATCACCTGTCAGATATACATGATGTATTTCATGTGTCTTAGCTAAAGAAGTGCCTCAGGGTACCTTGAGGAACAGTTACCAATGGAAGAGCTCAGTGTTTAGGGTGATTTGACTTGCACGGAGTATCCTATCAAGATTCTTGATACGTTGACTCGAGTTACAAGAAATAAGGTGATAAAGATGTGCAAAGTACAATGGAGTCACCATAGAGAAGATGAAGCTACTTGGGAGAGAGAAAAAGAGCTTCGCATAGATTTTCCTCATCTTTTCCCTAGTCCTTCCTAAATCTCGAGGACGAGATTCTTGTTAAGGGGGGTAGGATTTGTAATACCCAAATTATAAAGCTTATAAAAGAGTTGATCTCCTTATGTGATTTGCCATCTACTTTTTGAGACATGTGCTTAATCATAGTTGAGAGGGAATAATCCCTTATTAAAAAAATCCAAACAAGACATGCATCATGTTGGAGTTTATTTGGTTGTGCATTTAAAACTAATAAACTGGTAATGTCCAAATTGGAGTTTATACTAATTTGAAATTTAACAAAAGGAAAATAAAATAGAAAGAGGATGAGGAAATACTATGTGCATATAAAGAAATATATATAAATAAATGCATGCACTTGTTTATACTGATACTTGAATGTGAACAATTTATTTAAGCATGAACTTCACAATAGAATTAGAATTCAAATTGGAATCTAAAATAAGAGGAGAAAATAGAGAAAAATAAGAAAAGAAAATAAAAAAGATTAGGCGCTGCTTGGGCCGAATTCCACGGCCAGGCCCAAAACCCCACTCCACCGCAGCCCACTACTCCTCTCCCTTTATCCTTTTCCATTTCTCCAGAAGCCGCTGCCATGTGGGTCTCCTATGTCAGCTCTGTCATCTTCGTTTTCTCTGAACTGGCCGCCGTTATCTGGTTGGTTCGGTGGAGATCCCCCGCTTGGATCGCGTGACCCTGCCAACCACTGACGTGTAGGCCCAGGTCGTCGGACCTCTCCTTCCTTCGCCACTCGATTCGGGCAAGCTCAACCGTGGCACGCTCTGCGGAGTCCGTTGCTGCGGCCTCGGCCGAATTTCTCGCCGTATGAACAGGTCGGGATCAGTTGCCGCGAATCTCTCGTCAGCGTTAGGAGCCTGGTACCGATGACCGCACCCCTGACTTTGGATATATGAACGCGAGCTCGGCCTGGTTTTAACCATGAACAGGATGGGCTAGGGGAAGACCTCGGCCATGTTCCTGGCAACATGGAGCTCGATTCCTCTCTCCCATTCCCACTCGCTGATGCTTCATGGAGCTTCTCGTCTGAGCCCGAGCTAATAAGCTCACCGGTGGGAGGGATCTGGCGAGATGGCAAGCGCCCTGGCTGGTTCAAAGCCCCTGGTCGGATGGCGCCTTACCTGGCATGGAGAAGAAGATCCGCCGACGACGCCATTCCCTTCCCTCACCGTCGGTCGCGGTCTAGGGTGGTCAGGGTCAATTGAATTGGGAGTGCTGGTCGCGTTGAAGCCGGGAGTGGGCGCAATTGAAGGGGAAAATCACCGGAGGTCGCGAAATCCATTGCCGGTGTTGGTGAATCTGCAGGTTCCCGTGGCCAGGGCTGTCTGCGCTACCAACCGTGGTGAGTACTCATGCACCAGTCTAGCGATCCACTGCTCTTTGTTTCGCGGTTGCCAGGAGTGAAGTTTACAGGCGGGACTCGAGCTTTAGGTGCGGCCGGCTATGGCTTGGCCGTGTCTGGTGGACGCCGCGGCTGGGTGTGTCGGTCGGGTGATGGGCGATGTAGAAGACGACCGCTCAGCCGTTAGATGGCCATCGATGGTCTAGATTAGACCAAATCTTACCGTTTCACGAGATTGATCCAGGTCATTGATTTGGTGGTGTGCGGCTCAGGGTGGTAGAGATCATCAGCCGTTGGATTGGGATCTAACAGTCGATGTGGAGCGTGTGCTCATGGTCGCCTGGATTTAATCAGGCGCGTTGAGTTTTGATCGGATGGCTGAGGGCTGTGGATACCCCTTCGCAGTGGCGATTTAGCGTATGAGTCCCTCGGATTAATACAAATGAACCCGCCATCCATCCTGTCGGTGCCCTGAGTCTGTGGAAATCTTGCGCCAGACCCCCTGCGCTTACCAGAATATGATGCCCAGTCCAGATAATTAATAAAACCTGGAAAATCATTTAGAAAATAGTTTTTAGTACATATTTAAATGCATAAACTTGTTTAAATTGTAGAAAATCCATATGAACTCCAAATTGATCCATTCCAGTTCCTAAATTTTTGTAATATTATTGTCTAGCCATTAGTGCCTCTGTTTTGGTATGAAAGACACATTAAAATTTATCTAGTACTTAATCTTGTATTAAATACATAAAACCTTAGAAAATTCATAACTCAAAATATATAACTTCAAATTTAATGATTCCAGTTCCTATGATACTATTTTAATGTCTAGATTATTATTGTGTATTTTGTTTACATGCTTGGTGTGATGTTAATTTTTGCTATAATATGTATGTATTGTGTTGATGCGAGTAGACGAGCAAGTCATAGAGGATTCTGAGGTTCAGCTGGTAGAGACTGCTGAGCAGGAGCTCGTTGAAGGCATGCTGTGCCCTTGATCACTTTCTTTTATCCATTCATGTTCTTATTAATCATAATGATCTGCATAGGTTAATTTTGCTGGGACCCAATAGGTTACCCTAGACTTTGACTATCTTTATACCTTGTTTCACCACGGGTTTTACTACTTAAATTTTTGGGTAGTACATGCTATTGCTTTATGTGGCTTTGGGTATAGAGATATTCATCACTCATTGTTATACTTTTTATTATCTGTTTATTCTTTACTGTTCATGATAAGATCATTATGTTAATGGGAACATGGAGAACCACCCGAGAAAACAGTGCTACCACAAGGGTTTAATGTAGGGCTGGAAAAAAAGCTCGAGTAAGGCTCGCGAGCCGGCTCGAGGCTCGGTCCAAACTACTGCTGACTCGTATCTCCGTTGACCAGTGTGTAAGTGTGCTGTTTTGGTCACAACTCACAAGGAACTAGAGTGCAGGGACATATTTTTTTATTATATGAAACATATTGTGCTTCAAATTTAAGCTAATGACTATAATTACTGTTGTTGAGTACTTGAGTGTACAGGCTCACGAGCCGAGCCGAGTCGGCTCGCGAGCCTATATCGAGCCAAGCCGAGCCTCGTTACCGAGCTCGCTAAATGACCGAGCCGAGCCTGGCTCGGCTCGCTATTCTATCGAGCCTCACCAAGCCGAGCCTGGCTCGGCTCGGCTCGTTTCTAGCCCTAGTTTAATGGGACACCCTTGGCTGATTAACTAGGAAAGCTAGTGGATGACTACCTTACCCGAAAGGGGCAAGGGCAGTAGGGGAGTGGTCAATGTAGGGAGGTCCTTGGGTTGATTTTGCTGCGATGGCGGTCAGGCGAGGGATTCCTGCACTGGAGCTTTCCTATAAACTGTAGCAGGTTTTCTGAAACTAGTGGAACTTTGTAAAGGCCTCGTAGTGGTACCCTGTCTCGCTTCTTTGGTAGAGGTGTATGGGGTCTAATCAACTCTATGGCAAATGGGTAACATGACTTGTGGGTAAAGATGCGCAACCTCTGCAGAGTGTAAAACTGGTATACTAGCCGTGCTCACGGTCATGAGCGGCTCAGACACTCACATGATTAATTTATGGAACTTAAACTTAATTTGTCATATCATTGCATTTGGGATTATTTTATTATTACTTTTACCTATTATTTCTAAGGTTTGGTATTTACTTACACTTAGTAACTGCTAATAAAATTTTGACCAACTTATAAAAGCAATGCTTAGCTTCAGACTTTATTTCATTGATCAGCCTTACACTTCATGAATTCCCACCTTTGGTGAGTTCATGCCACATTATTCCCCACAACTTGTTGAGCGATGAACATGTGTGAGCTCACTCTTGCTGTCTCACACCTCCCCACAGGAGAAGAGCAGGTGGTCGAAGAGGAGCTGCCTAACACTGAGGGTTTCGACTTGATCTAGGTGGTTTCTCCCAGTCAGCTTTCTGGCGCCAAGGATAAATTTTAGTTCCTGCGATATTCATAATTTATTTTTGTAAGACTTCTGCTATGTAATAAGTACTCTGATTTTATTGTGACATTTATCTCTATACACTTTGTTATTATATATGTTGCCTTCTTTGGCGCATGTATGAGATGCACCCGGCTTTGTTCCTTAAAGCCCGGGTGTGACACTGACCATTGCTGACACCTTTCCCCGCGTATTCCTCAACGCATCTTCTGAAGCAGCATGAGCCTTGCAAGACGTACTCACATATAGTCTTCCTTGCAACGCCCAAGGTAGAGGAGTTATCGACGAGGCAGATATGATCCCCTTATGTGGTCCATGGGCCCCTCCTCTAAGGCACCGCTTGATGTGCCTGTCTCTGCATACAAAAAAGGATATGGAGGTGTTTGGAGTTGGTTCCGCTCACCGTGCCTTCTTGCCCATGCATCTGATGCCTCCTTGCTTTAGCTTCCGCGTTCATGTGTCTGTCCTAGTAGCTTCGTGACAATGGCGTTGTTCCTCGCCTACTCGATCTGAGATAGTCACCTCCTTGGCTTGGAGAGGAAAGGGTTCCTCCCCAAAGGAGGTCTCTCGGTGGAGATTGGAGAAGGAAGGCGATGTGCCACGACCCCGAGACAATGATGTGGTGGTGCTCGAGCCTTTATATGAGCATGGGTTCGGGCTTCCCCTACATCCCTTCGTCTCGGGCTGCTATTCTTCTACGGGCTGGAGATTCTAAACCTCCATTACAACTGTGTCTTGCACATGGCGTGCTTTATCACCCTATGCAAGGCGTTCTTGGGGATGGACCCCCACTAGAAGTTGTGGCAGTACTTCTTTACTGGTAGGGTGACCCTGGGCTGTGGCGACCAACTGTATGTTGGCTCAGTCAACTTCCAACTCTAATCTGGTCAGAATGCGGGTTACTTTAAGATCCCGCTCCCCCAACTCCGTGAGGTACAAGGGCGAATGGTTCTACGTCAAGAATCTAGCTGGCAGCACCCCATGCTTTACCGGTCAGGAGCTAGTGTCGACGGATGTCTGGAATCATGGGATGGAGCTAGGTTGGAAGAGTGAGGTCAAACCTCTTTTGGTGGCGCTCAAGACTCTAAAGGAGCAAGGTCTCACTGGTGCGAGATTGGTGCGCATTTTTATTCGCCGTCGAATTCAGCCTTTGATGGCTCACCGGAGGTCAATGCACAAGTATTATGGCGTCAATGATCCTGGTCGCCACTCCTCTGAGCCACTCACCCTGTCTAAGATTGAAGCAAGAGTCAAGTTTGTCATCGCGCTATCGTCAGGGTTCTTCATGGATGAGGACTTCCCGCACCCCCTTTCTCGGGGCGTACCGAGTGGCCTAGTGAGCCTTCCTTTCTATTCTTCTCTCTTTTTATTTCCATTTGTTGGTGATGTTGAGTTGTGGTCCTTATAGGGGATCGATCCACTAGCGCCCAGTCTTCCACCGCTCCCTAAGGGGGTCACTGTTCAGGCGGGGCGCAAGCGCAAAAGTAGTGACGGGGAGACCCTGGGGCCACTCATGAGGTGCCTTAAGGTGAAGAAGGGTAAGGGTGTCACACGTGGGCGAGGGAGCCGCTCTTCCTCCTGGCTTGGAGGAAGCATCTTCCACGGCTTTTGGTGGAGCGGGAATTGCGGCGTTGGTGGTGGTCCGTCGCGCCATGGTGACGCCGCAACCAGCTCTAACATCCCGACCGATACGGGAGGGTCGACCGTGGATCCCGCCTTGGTCGCGACGCCTTCTATCAACGTCGCGACAGTCATCGCTGTGAGCGGAACGGCGTAGGCGGTGGCGTGCCCCGTGACGCCTCTAGATCCCGCAGGGCACCACGTGGAGGCAACTTCTCGGGTCACGCCATAATCTTTTGTTCCTTTGCTGGGCGTGCTAGGGAAGGTGACTACAAGGAAGCGTTCATCCAGGTATGTCAATTTGCTCGCCTTCTTTCTTACGATTTTTTATTCACTACATAATTCTCCTTTTCTTTTTCTTTTTGGCCAACACGTACGTGCCACACAAGTTTGTGAGGGACATAGCCTTGGCGATCAGAGCGATGCCTTCGTCTCCCCAAGCCTTTGGGTTGCAGCCACCAGGAGGTACGCCCTCTCTGGCTCCTGGGGGTGTCCTACCGGGTGGTGCGTCCTCCTCCTCCCCTGTGGTGGCGGCATCGTTGTTCTAGGTCGTTCAAAGGGCGGTGGGCATGGTTCTCATTGAATCGTTGTCATTCATGTCCGCCCTAGGGGAACTCCTAGAGGTTGGCATAGTTGCCCCTAGTGTGTATAGATGGCCAAAAAGCACGAGGCACGTGAGCCCGACACGAAGCCCGCTTTTTGGGCCCGGTTCGAGCCCGGACACGGTAGAATAAGTGGGCAGGCTTGGATAGGAAACTAGGCACGGCGTGCTAGCCCGGCACTGACCCGTTTACCTCTAAGCCCGTTAAGCCCGTTTTTTTACACTAAAACGTGTTTACCGGCCCGTTTAGCCCGCTTTTCGGCCCGTTTTTTTCGTGCTAAACGGGCCGGCCCGGCCCGTTTAGGCCCGCTGCGGGCCGGGCTTGGACAGAAAATTAAGCCCGCTGGCTCAGCAGGACCGGCCCGGTTTTGGCCTGTGACTCACTGGGAGCTTGCTCGGTCCACCCCTCGCTCTATGTGGGGAAGTAGAGTGAATTTTGGTTTTACCTAGTGCGAGGCAGTTGTAGCGGTGCAGTAGAAACGGAACCATTATGGCTTGGTCCGGTGTAGGCGGCTCTATGGGACATGAAATGACCTGCTCACCTTATCATGTGTGGTCGGCATGACAATACGATTAACCACTCTGACTGTAATACCCAAATTATAAAGCTTGTAAAAGAGTTGATCTCCTTATGTGATTTGCCATCTACTTTTTGAGACATGTGCTTAATCATAGTTGAGAGTGAAAGGGAATTAGGCTTACACCTAGTCCCTAATTAATTTTGGTGGTTGAATTTCCCAACACAAATAATTGGACTAACTAGTTTGCTCTAGTGTGTAAGTTATACAGGTGCCAAAGGTTCACACTTAGCCAATAAAAAGACCAAGTATTGGGTTCAACAAAAGAGCAAAGGGACAACCGAAGGCACCTCTGGTCTGGCGCACCGGACTGTCCGGTGTGCCACCGGACATGTCCGGTGCACCAGAGGACTCCAGCGCCAACTCGTCGTCTTCAGGAAAAGCCAGAGGCAACTCCACTATAATTCACCGGACTGTCCTGTGTACACCGGACAGTGTCCGGTGCTCCAAGGAAGAGCGGCCTCAGGAACTCGCCAGTCTCGGGAATTCAGAACGACTGCTCCGCTATAATTCACCGGACATGTCCGGTATACACCGGACTGTCCGGTGTAACTGCGGGGCAACGACTACTTCGCACCAACGGTCACCTGCAACAGCAATTAATGCGCACCAGAGCGCGCAGAAGTCAGGCACGCGCGGGTTGGCGCACCGGACACTCTACAGTACATGTCCGGTGCGCCACCGAACATCCAGGCGGGCCCAGAAGTTAGAGCTCCAACGGTCAGAACCCAACGGCTTTGGTGACGTGGCTGGCGCACCGGACATGTCCGGTGTGCACCGGACTGTCCGGTGCACCATGCGACAGACAGCCCCACCAAACGGCTAGTTTGGTGGTTGGGGCTATAAATACCCCCAACCACCCCACATTCAAGTCATCCAAGTTTTCCCACTTCAACTACTTACAAGAGCTCTAGCATTCAATTCTAGACACACCAAAGTGATCAAATCCTCTCCAAACTCCACACAACGCCCTAGGGATTAGTGAGAGAGATTTGCTTGTGTTCTTTCGAGCTCTTGCGCTTGGATTGCTTTCTTCTTTCTTTGATTCTTCATTGCGATCAAACTCACTTGTAATTGAGGCAAGAGACACCAATCTTGTGGTGGTCCTTGTGGGAACTTTGTGTTCCAAGTGATTGAGAAGAAAAGCTCACTCGGTCCGACAGACCGTTTGAGAGAGGGTAAGGGTTGAAAGAGACCCGGCCTTTGTGGCCTCCTCAACGGGGATTAGGTTTGCGAGAACCGAACCTCGGTAAAACAAATCCACGTGTCTCACTCTTTATTCGCTTACGATTTGTTTTGCACCCTCTCTCGTGGACTCTATTATATTTCTAACGCTGACCCGGCTTGTAGTTGTGATTATTTTTGAGAATTTCAGTTTTGCCCTATTCACCCCCCCTCTAGGCGACTTTCAATTGGTATCAGAGCCCGGTGCTTCATTAGAGCCTAACCGCTCGAAGTGATGTCGGGAGATCACACCAAGAGGGAGATGGAGACCGGCGACAAGCCCGCTACGAGCCATGGGAGCACTTCATCGGAAGAGTCCCGCACCAAAAGGAAGGAGAAGAAGAAGAGCTCCTCCAACAAAGGGAAGGGGAAGGAAAAGAAATCTTCTTCCCACAAGTCGCATCGGAGAGGCGACAAACACAAGAGGATGAGGAAAGTGGTCTACTACGAGACCGATACTTCATCAACGTCGACCTCCGACTCCAACGCGCCGTCCGTAACTTCTAAGCGCCAAGAGCGCAAGAAGTTTAGTAAGATCCCCTTGCACTATCCTCGTACATCTAGACATACTCCATTACTTTCCGTCCCTTTAGGCAAACCACCAACGTTTGATGGTGAAGACTATGCTAGGTGGAGTGATTTAATGCGATTTCATCTAACCTCACTCCACAAAAGTATATGGGATGTTGTTGAGTTTGGTGTACAGGTACCATCCGTAGGGGATGAAGACTATGATACGGATGAAGTGGCCCAAATCGAGCACTTCAACTCCCAAGCCACAACCATACTCCTCGCCTCTCTAAGTAGAGAGGAATATAACAAGGTGCAAGGGTTGAAGAGTGCGAAGGAGATTTGGGACCTACTCAAGACCACGCACGAGGGTGATGAACTCACCAAGATCACCAAGTGGGAAACGATCGAGGGGGAGCTCGGTCGCTTCCGTCCTTCGCCAAGGGGAGGAGCCACAAGATATGTACAACCGGCTCAAAACCTTGGTGAACCAAGTGCGCAACCTCGGGAGCAAGAAGTGGGATGACCACGAGGTGGTTAAGGTTATTTTAAGATCACTTATTTTCCTTAACCCCACTCAAGTTCAATTAATTCATGGTAATCCTAGATATACACTAATGACTCCCGAGGAAGTAATCAGGAATTTTGTGAGCTTTGAATGTATGATTAAAGGCTCAAAGAAGATCAACGAGCTTGATGAACCCTCCATGTCCGAGGCACAACCGGTGGCGTTTAAGGCGACGGAGGAGAAGAAGGAGGAGTCTACACCGAGTAGACAACCAATTGACGCCTCCAAGCTCGACAATGAGGAGATGGCTTTAATCATCAAAAGCTTTCGCCAAATCCTCAAGCAACGGAAGGGGAAGGATTACAAATCCCGTTCCAAGAAGGTTTGCTACAAGTGTGGTAAGCCCGGTCACTTTATTGCTAAATGTCCATTATCAAGTGACAGTGACAGGGATAACGACAAGAAGGGCAAGAGGAGAGAAAAGAAGAGGTACCACAAGAAGAAGGGCGGCGATGCCCACGTGTGCCGCGAGTGGGACTCCGACGAGAGCTCCACCGACTCCTCCTCCTCCGACAAGGACGCCGCCAACATCACCGTCACCAAGGGACTCCTCTTCCCCAATGTCGGCCACAAGTGCCTCATGGCAAAGGACGGCAAAAAGAAGAAGGTTAAATCTAAATCCTCCACTAAATATGAGTCTTCTAGTGATGAAAATGCTAGTGATGAGGAGGATAACTTGCATACCCTTTTTGCCAACCTTAACATGGAACAAAAGGAAAAATTAAATGAATTAATTAGTGCCATTCATGAAAAGGATGACCTTTTGGATTCCCAAGAGGACTTCCTAATTAAGGAAAACAAGAAACATGTTAAGGTTAAAAATGCTTATGCTCTAGAAATAGAAAAATGTCAAAAACTATCTAGTGAGCTAAGCACTTGCCATGACACTATTACCAACCTTAGAAATGAAAATGCTAAATTAATTGCTAAGGTTGATTCTCATGTTTGTAATATTTCAACTTCCAATCCTAGAGATGATAATATTGATTTACTTGCTAGGATTGATGAGTTGAATATTTCTCTTGCTAGCCTTAGAGATGAGAATGAGAAATTGTTTGCTAAGGCTAAAGAATTAGATGTTTGCAATGTTACAATTTCCAATCTTAGAGATAACAATGATATTTTGCGTGCTAAGATTGTTGAACTTAATTCTTGCAAACCCTCTACATCTACTATTGAGCATGTGTCTATTTGTGGTAGATGTAGAGATGTTGATATCAATGCTATTCATGATCACATGGTATTAATTAAACAACAAAATGATCATATAGCAAAATTAGATGCAAAAATTGCCGAGCATAACTTAGAAAATGAAAAGTTTAAATTTGCTAGAAGTATGCTCTATAATGGGAGACGCCCTGGCATCAAGGATGGCATTGGCTACCAAAGGGGAGACAATGTCAAACTTAGTGCCCCTCCTAAAAGATTGTCAAATTTTGTTAAGGGCAAGGCTCCCATGCCTCAGGATAACGAGGGTTACATTTTGTACCCTGCCGGTTATCCTAAGAGCAAAATTAGGAGAATTCATTCTTGGAAGTCTCACTCTGGCCCTAATCATACTTTTATGTATAAGGGTGAGACATCTAGCTCCAGGCAACCAACCCGTGCCAAGTTGCCTAGAAAGAAAACTCCTAATGCATCAAATGATCATGATATTTCATTTAAAACTTTTGATGCATCTTATGTTTTGACTAACAAATCCGGCAAGGTAGTTGCCAAGTTTGTTGGGGGCAAACACAAGGGCTCCAAGACCTGTGTTTGGGTACCCAAAGTTCTTGTTTCTAATGCTAAAGGACCCAAGACCGTTTGGGTACCTAAAGTCAAGAACTAAATTTGTTTTGTAGGTTTATGCATCTGGGGGCTCAAGTTGGATCATCGACAGCAGGTGCACAAACCACATGACAGGGGAGAAGAAAATGTTCTCCTCCTACGAGAAAAATCAAGATCCCCAAAGAGCGATCACATTCGGGGATGGAAACCAAGGTTTGGTCAAAGGTTTGGGTAAAATAGCTATATCTCCTGACCATTCCATTTCCAATGTTTTTCTTGTAGATTCCTTAGATTACAATTTGCTTTCCGTTTCGCAATTATGTCAAATGGGCTACAACTGTCTATTTACTGATGTAGGTGTCACTGTCTTTAGAAGAAGTGATGATTCAATAGCATTTAAGGGAGTGTTAGAGGGTCAGCTATACTTGGTAGATTTTGATAGAGCTGAACTCGACACTTGCTTAATTGCTAAGACTAACATGGGTTGGCTCTGGCACCGCCGACTAGCCCATGTTGGAATGAAGAATCTTCATAAGCTTCTAAAGGGAGAACACATTTTAGGACTAACAAATGTTCATTTTGAGAAAGACAGGATTTGTAGCGCATGCCAAGCCGGGAAGCAAGTTGGCACTCATCATCCACACAAGAACATCATGACAAGTGACAGGCCACTGGAGCTCCTACACATGGATTTATTCGGCCCGATCGCTTACATAAGCATCGGCGGGAGTAAGTACTGTCTAGTTATTGTGGATGATTATTCTCGCTTCACCTGGGTGTTCTTTTTGCAGGACAAATCCCATACCCAAGAGACCTTAAAGGGATTCTTGAGACGAGCTCAAAATGAGTTCGCCTTAAGGATCAAGAAAATTAGAAGCGACAACGGGACGGAGTTCAAGAACTCACAAATAGAAGGCTTCCTTGAGGAGGAGGGCATCAAGCATAAGTTCTATTCTCCCTACACCCCTCAACAAAATGGTGTAGTGGAGAGGAAGAATCGAACTCTATTGGACATGGCAAGAACCATGCTTGATGAGTACAAGACGCCGGATCGGTTTTGGGCCGAGGCGATCAACACCGCTTGCTACGCCATCAACCGGTTATATCTTCACCGAATCCTCAAGAAGACATCCTATGAACTCCTAACCGGTAAAAAGCCCAATATTTCATATTTTAGAGTTTTTGGTAGCAAATGCTTTATTCTTGTTAAAAGAGGTAGAAAATATAAATTTTCTCCTAAAACTGTAGAAGGCTTTTTACTAGGATATGATTCAAACACAAGGGCATATAGAGTCTTTAACAAGTCTTCAGGACTGGTTGAAGTTTCTTGTGACGTTGTGTTTGATGAGACTAACGGCTCTCAAGTAGAGCAAGTTGATCTTGATGAGATAGGTGAAGAACAGGCTCCGTGCATCGCGCTAAGGAACATGTCCATTGGGGATGTGTGCCCTAAGGAATCCGAAGAGCCTCCACAAGCACAAGATCAACCATCCTCCTCCATGCAAGCATCTCCACCAACTCAAAATGAGGACGAGGCTCAAGTTGATGAAGAAGAAGATCAAAGAGATGAGCCACCTCAAGATGACGACAACGATCAAGGGGGAGATGCAAATGATCAAAACAAGGAGGATGAAGAACCAAGGCCGCCACACCCAAGAGTCCACCAAGCAATCCAACGAGATCACGCCGTCGACACCATCCTCGGCGACATTCATAAGGGGGTAACCACTCGATCTCGTGTTGCACATTTCTGTGAGCATTCCTCTTTTGTTTCCTCTATTGAGCCTCACAGGGTAGAGGAAGCACTTCAAGATTCGGATTGGGTGATGGCGATGCAAGAGGAGCTCAACAACTTCACGAGGAACAAGGTATGGCATTTAGTTCCACGTCCTAACCAAAATGTTGTAGGAACCAAGTGGGTCTTCCGCAACAAGCAAGACGAGCATGGTGTGGTGACAAGGAACAAAGCTCGACTCGTGGCCAAGGGGTATTCACAAGTCGAAGGTTTGGATTTTGGTGAAACCTATACACCCATAGCTAGGCTTGAGTCAATTCGTATATTATTGGCCTATGCTACTTACCATGGCTTCAAGCTTTACCAAATGGACATGAAGAGTGCCTTCCTCAACGGACCAATCAAGGAGGAGGTCTATGTTGAGCAACCTCCCGGCTTTGAAGACAGTGAGTATCCTAACCATGTCTATAGGCTCTCTAAGGCGCTTTATGGGCTCAAGCAAGCCCCAAGAGCATGGTATGAATGCCTTAGAGATTTCCTTATTGCTAATGGCTTCAAAGTCGGCAAGGCCGATCCTACTTTATTCACTAAAACTCTTGACAATGATTTGTTTGTATGCCAAATTTATGTTGATGATATTATATTTGGGTCTACTAACGAATCTACATGTGAAGAATTTAGTAGGATCATGACACAAAAATATGAGATGTCTATGATGGGGGAGTTGAAGTATTTTCTAGGATTCCAAGTCAAGCAACTCCAAGAGGGCACCTTCATTTGCCAAACAAAGTATACACAAGACATTCTAACCAAGTTTGGAATGAAGGATGCCAAGCCCATCAAGACACCCATGGGAACTAATGGGCATCTCGACCTCGACACGGGAGGTAAATCCGTCGATCAAAAGGTATACCGGTCGATGATTGGTTCATTGCTTTATTTATGTGCATCTCGATCGGACATTATGCTTTCTGTATGCATGTGTGCAAGATTTCAAGCCGACCCTAAGGAATCCCACCTTACGGCCGTAAAACGAATCTTGAGATATTTGGCTTATACTCCTAAGTTTGGGCTTTGGTACCCTCGGGGATCCACATTTGATTTGATTGGTTATTCGGATGCCGATTGGACAGGGTGTAAGATTAATAGAAAGAGCACATCGGGGACTTGCCAGTTCTTGGGAAGATCCTTGGTGTCTTGGGCTTCAAAGAAGCAAAATTCGGTCGCTCTTTCTACTGCCGAAGCCGAGTACATTGCCGCAGGCCATTGTTGCGCGCAATTGCTTTGGATGAGGCAAACCCTGCGGGACTATGGTTACAAATTAACCAAAGTTCCCCTTCTATGTGATAATGAGAGTGCAATCCGCATGGCGGATAATCCCATTGAGCATAGCCGCACTAAACACATAGCCATTCGATATCATTTTCTTAGGGATCACCAACAAAAGGGGGATATCGAGATTGCATACATTAACACTAAAGATCAATTAGCCGATATTTTTACCAAGCCTCTTGATGAACAAACTTTTACCAAACTTAGGCATGAGCTCAATATTCTTGATTCTAGGAACTTCTTTTGCTAATTTGCACACATAGCTCATAAGTATACCTTTGATCATATCTCTTTATATATGCTATGACTAATGTGTTTTCAAGTGTATTTCAAACCAAGTCATAGGTATATTGAAAGGGAATTGGAGTCTTCGGCGAAGACAAGGCTTCCACTCCAGTCTACTACTCATCCTTCGCCGTCACTCCACATCATTTCTTCGTCTTTGGTATAATCTTCACTCATATGTTTATTTGCCAAAGGGGAGAAAATAGTTACCAAAGGGCCTATATTTCAGTCCAAGTATCCGTTTTTGGCGATTCATGCCAAAGGGGGAGAAAGTATCGGCCCAAAGCAAAAGGACCGCACCACCACCCTAATTTCAAAAATTGATGATTTTCAATTGGAAAATTTCAAACTAGTATCTCTTTGTGTTCTAAAGGGGGAGCAAGTAGTATTTTCAAAATTGATGTCTTAAAACCCTCTTGAACACTAAGAGGAGAATTTATTTGAGGGGGAGTTTTGTTCTAGTCAAAGGAAAAGCATTTGAAACGAGGGGAGAAAATTTTAAAACTTGAAAATGCTTCGCAAAATCTTATTCATTTACCTTTGACTATATTGCAAAAGGATTTTGAAAAGGATTTACAAAAAGAATCTTTGCAAAAACAAAACATGTGGTGCAAGCGTGGTCCAAAATGTAAAAAATAAAGAAACAATCCATGCATATCTAGTAAGTGATATTTATTGGCTCAATTCTAAGCAACCTTTGCACTTACATTATGCAAACTAGTTCAGTTATGCACTTTTATATTTGCTTTGGTTTGTGTTGGCATCAATCACCAAAAAGGGGGAGATTGAAAGGGAATTAGGCTTACACCTAGTCCCTAATTAATTTTGGTGGTTGAATTGCCCAACACAAATAATTGGACTAACTAGTTTGCTCTAGTGTGTAAGTTATACAGGTGCCAAAGGTTCACACTTAGCCAATAAAAAGACCAAGTATTGGGTTCAACAAAAGAGCAAAGGGACAACCGAAGGCACCTCTGGTCTGGCGCACCGGACTGTCCGGTGTGCCACCGGACATGTCCGGTGCACCAGAGGACTCCAGCGCCAACTCGTCGTCTTCGGGAAAAGCCAGAGGCAACTCCACTATAATTCACCAGACTGTCCGGTGTACACCGGATAGTGTCCGGTGCTCCAAGGAAGAGCGGCCTCAGGAACTCGCCAGTCTCGGGAATTCAGAACGGCTGCTCCGCTATAATTCACCGAACATGTCCGGTGTACACCGGACTGTCCGGTGTAACTGTGGGGCAACGGCTACTTCGCGCCAACGGTCACCTGCAACAGCAATTAATGCGCACCAGAGCACGCAGAAGTCAGGCACGCGCGGGTTGGCGCATCGGACACTCTACAGTACATGTCCGGTGCGCCACCGGACATCCAGGCGGGCCCAGAAGTCAGAGCTCCAACGGTCAGAACCCAACGGCTTTGGTGACGTGGCTGGCGCACCGGACATGTCTGGTGTGCACCGGACTGTCCGGTGCACCATGCGACAGACAGCCCCACCAAACGGCTAGTTTGGTGGTTGGGGCTATAAATACCCCAACCACCCCACATTCAAGTCATCCAAGTTTTCCCACTTCAACTACTTACAAGAGCTCTAGCATTCAATTCTAGACACACCAAAGTGATCAAATCCTATCCAAACTCCACATAACGCCCTAGTGATTAGTGAGAGAGATTTGCTTGTGTTCTTTCGAGCTCTTGCGCTTGGATTGCTTTATTCTTTCTTTGATTCTTCATTGCGATCAAACTCACTTGTAATTGAGGCAAGAGACACCAATCTTGTGGTGGTCCTTGTGGGAACTTTGTGTTCCAAGTGATTGAGAAGAAAAGCTCACTCGGTCCGAGGGACCATTTGAGAGAGGGTAAGGGTTGAAAGAGACCCGACCTTTGTGGCCTCCTCAACGGGGAGTAGGTTTGCGAGAACCGAACCTCGGTAAAACAAATCCACGTGTCTCACTCTTTATTCGCTTACGATTTGTTTTGCACCCTCTCTCGCGGACTCTATTATATTTCTAACGCTAACCCGGCTTGTAGTTGTGATTATTTTTGAGAATTTCAGTTTCGCCCTATTCACCCCCCTCTAGGCGACTTTCAGAGAGGGAATAATCCCTTATTAAAAAAATCCAAACAAGACATGCATCATGTTGGAGTTTATTTGGTTGTGCATTTAAAACTAATAAACGGTAATGTCCAAATTGGAGTTTATCCTAATTTGCAATTTAACAAAAGGAAAATAAAATAGAAAGAGGATGAGGAAATACTATGTGCATATAAAGAAATATATAGAAATAAATGCATGCACTTGTTTATACTGATACTTCAATGTGAACAATTTATTTAAGCATGAGCTTCACAACAGAATTAGAATTCAAATTGGAATCTAAAATAAGAGGAGAAAATATAGAAAAATAAGAAAGGAAAATAAAAAAAAGATTAGGCGTTGCTTGGGCCGAATTCCACGGCCAGGCCCAAAACCCCACTCTACAGCAGCCCACTACTCCTCTCCCTTTATCCTTTTCCATTTCTCCAGAAGCCGCTGCCATGTGGGTCTCCTGTGTTAGCTCTGTCATCTTCGTTTTCTCTGAACCGGCCGCCGTTATCTGGTTGGTTCGGTGGAGATCCCCCGCATGGATCGCGCGACCCTGCCAACCACTGACGTGCAGGTCCAGGTCGTCGAACCTCTCCTTCCTTCGCCACTCGATTCGAGCAAGCTCAACCGTGGCGCGCTCTGCGGAGTCCGTTGCTATGGCCTCGGCTGAATTTCTCACCGTATGAATAGGTCAGGATCAGTTGCCACGAATCTCTCGTCAGCGTTAGGAGCCTGGTACCGATTACCGCACCCCTGACTTCGGATATATGAACATGAGCTCGGCCTGGTTTTAACCATGAACAGGATGGGCTGGGGGAAGACCTCGGCCGTGTGCCTGGCAACATGGAGCTCGATTCCTCTCTCCCATTCCCACCCGCTGATGCTTCATGGAGCTTCTCGTCTGAGCCCGAGCTAATAAGCTCACCGGCGGGAGGGATCTGACAAGATGGCAAGCGCCCTGGTGGTTCGAAGCCCCTGGTTGGATGGCGTCGTTGCTGGCTGAGCGAGGCCGCCGCTCGGCTTACCTGGCATGGAGAAGAAGATCCACCGATGACGCCATTCCCCACCCTCGCCGTCGGTCGTGGTCTAGGGTGGTCAGGGTTAATTGAATTGGGAGTGCTGGTCGCGTTGAAGCCGGGCGTGGGCGCAATTGAAGGGGAAAATCACCGGAGGTCGTGAAATCCATTGCCGGTGTTGGTGAATCCGCAGGTTCCCATGGCCAGGGCTGTCTGCGCTACCAACCGTGGTGAGTACTCAAGCACCAGTCTAGCGATCCACTGCTCTTCGTTTCGCGGTTGCCAGAGTGAAGTTTACAGGCGGGACTCAAGCTTTAGGTGTGGCCGGCTATGGCTTGGCCGTGTCTGGTGGACGCCGTGGCTGGGTGTTCGGTCGGGTGATGGGCGATGTAGAAGACGACCGCTCAGCCGTTAGATGGCCATCGGCGGTCTAGATTAGACCAAATCTTACCGTTTGGCGAGATTGATCCGGGTCATTGATTTGGTGATGTGCGGCTCAGGGTGGTAGAGATCATCAGCCGTTGGATCATGATCTAACAGTCGATGTGGAGCGTGTGTTCATGGTCGCCTAGATTTAATCAGGCGCGTTGAGTTTTGATCGGACGGTTGAGGGCCGTGGATACCCCTTCGCAGTGGCGATTTAGCGTATGAGTCCCTCGGATTAATACAAATGAACCCGCCATCCATCCTGTCGGTGCCCTGAGTCTGTGGAAATCTTGCGCCAGACCCCCTGCGCTTACCAGAAAATGACACCCAGTCCAAATAATTAATAAAACCAGGAAAATCATTTAGAAAATAGTTTTTAGTACATATTTAAATGTAGAAACTTGTTTAAATTGTAGAAAATCCATATGAACTCCAAATTGATCCATTCCAGTTCCTAAATTTTTGTAATATTATTGTCTAGCCATTAGTGCCTCTGTTTTGGCATGAAAGACACATTAAAATTTATCTAGTACTTAATCTTGTATTAAATACATAAAACCTTAGAAAATTCATAACTCAAAATATATAACTTCAAATTTAATGATTCCAGTTCCTATGATCCTATTTTAATGTCTAGATTATTATTGTGTATTTTGTTTACATGCTTGGTGTGATGTTAATTTTTGCTATACTATGTATCTATTATGTTGATGCGAGTAGACGAGCAAGTCATAGAGGATTCTGAGGTTCAGCTGGTAGAGACTGCTAAGCAGGAGCTCGTTGAAGGCAAGTTGTGCCCTTGATCACTTTCTTTTACCCATTCATGTTCTTATTAATCATAATGATCTGCATAGGTTAATTTTGCTGGGACCCAATAGGTTACCCTAGACTTTGACTATCTTTATACCATGTTTCACCACTGGTTTTACTACTAAATTTTTGGGTAGTACATGCTATTGCTTTATGTGGCTTTGGGTATAGAGATATTCATCACTCATTGTTATACTTTTTATTATCTGTTTATTCTTTACTGTTCATGATAAGATCATTATGTTAATGGGAACATGGAGAACCACCCGAGAAAACAGTGCTACCACAAGGGTTTAATGGGACGCCCTTGGCTGATTAACTAGGGAAGCTAGTGGATGACTACCTTACGCGAAAATGGCAAGGGCAGTAGGGGAGTGGTCAATGTAGGGAGGTCCTTGGGTTGATTTTGCTGCGATGGCGGTCAGGCGAGGGATTCCTGCACTGGAGCTTCCTATAAACTGTAGCGGGTTTTCTGAAACTAGTGGAACTTTGTAAAGGCCTCGTAGTGGTACCCTGCCTCGCTTCCTTGGTAGAGGTGTATGGGGTTTGATCAACTCCATGGCAAATGGGTAACACGACTTGTGGGTAAAGATGCACAACCTCTGCAGAGTGTAAAACTGGTATACTAGCCGTGCTCACGGTCATGAGCGGCTCGGACACTCACATGATCAATTTATGGAACTTAAACTTAATTTGTCATATCATTGCATTTGGGATTATTTTATTATTACTTTTACCTATTATTTCTAAGGTTTGGTATTTACTTATACTTAGTAACTGCTAATAAAATTTTGACCAACTTATAAAAGCAATGCTTAGCTTCAGACTTTATTTCATTGATCAGCCTTACACTTCATGAATTCCCACCTTTGGTGAGTTCATGCCACATTATTCCCCACAACTTGTTGAGCGATGAACATGTGTGAGCTCACTCTTGCTATCTCACACGCCCCACAGGAGAAGAGCAGGTGGTCGAAGAGGAGCCGCCTAACACTGAGGCTTTCGACTTGATCTAGGTGGTGTCTCCCAGTCAGCTTTCTGGCGCCAAGGATAAATTTTAGTTCCTGTGATATTCATAATTTATTTTTGTAAGACTTCCGCTATGTAATAAGTACTCTGATTTTATTGTGACATTTATCTCTATACACTCTGTTATTATATATGTTGTCTTCTTTGGCGCATGTATGAGATGCACCCGGCTTTGTTCCTTAAAGCCCGGGTGTGATAGAAGTGGTATCAGAGGAAATGTTGACTGTAGGACGAAACCTAGATAGAAATGGACAAAACCCTTACCTACTTACCTTATTCTGATTCATTCTATACTTACCTTACTCTAATTATTTCTATACTTATCTTGATCCTGTCTCACCTTCTACTGTTCTACTCTGATCATTCTTACCTTTTCTACTCTAAGACAAGATGGATTTCACACCTTGAAATCCTACCCCTATAACATTTTTAAGAGATAGGAGGCCTAAGACAAAATCAAAACTGTTTTCTCTATTTTAAAATTGTTGTTTGATTGTTCTGATGATAAATGTCTGATTTGCTTCTTTGATTGATTGAAACATTATTGTTGGGCATCTTAGCATGTACCACCATAAGGTAATGTATTAGCTTTAGTAGGTGACACACTAATCTACCTAGCTAATAAATCCCCCACAGTAAAATTCCTCGTAATTACTCGCCTTGTCTACAATTCTTCCTTTCTTACCTTGTGTTTCTAACCTAGATGGGCTACCCCTATAGTGTAAAAAGAGAGCAATATAGACTTGACCCATGGTATGTCATGGTTAAGAAAGGCAAAGGCAGTTTATATACTATGCTAAAGGAACCATAGAACTCACCAGTTCCAAAGGATAAAGATTTGAAGTTGGAATTGCAGTAACTACCGCCACCAGACTAGCGACATTCTTAGTAGATGAGAAGTTTGTGGGTGGCAACATCCATGCAGTTAGGGATTTTTCGGATGTCTTTCCAGAGGAGTTACCAGGGATGCCACCAGATAAGGAAGTTGAGTTTGTCATTAATCTCTTACCTAGGACTGCCCCTATTTCTAAACGGCCATACATGATGTCCGTAGAAGAGTTAAAGGAACTTAAGAAGTAGTTAATTGAGTTACAAGAGGCAGGGTACATTCGTCCGAGTTCCTCACCTTGGGGAGCACCGGTATTGTTTGTACAGAAGAAGGATGGATCACAGAGGATGTGTGTGGATTATATATCACTTAATGATGTTACTGTGAAGAACAAGTATCCGTTACCCCGCATTGAGGATTTATTTGATCAGATGAGAGGTGCCAGGGTATTTTCAAAGATTGATCTCCGATCGGGATACCATCAAATGAAGATTAGACCATCGGATATTCCTAAGACGACTTCCTCAACCCGATATGGATTGTATGAGTTCACTGTTATGTCGTTCAGATTGACTAATGCACCAGCTTATTTTATGAATTTGATGAATAAGGTGTTTATGGAGTATTTGGACAGATTCGTCGTGGTGTTCATCGACGATATTCTTATCTATTCTAAGAGTGAAAGTGATCATGAAGAACATTTGAGGTTGGTGCTACAGAAGCTACGAGATAGCCAACTCTACGCCAAGTTTAGCAAGTGCGAGTTCTGGATTGACAAGGGGCCATTCCTTAGACATATTATTTCTAATGGAGAAATAGCAGTGGATCCTGCTAAAGTGAAGGAGATAACGGAATGGAGCATGCCCACTACCGTTACTGAGATTTGGAGTTTCTTGGGGCTTGCAGGATATTATCGGAGATTTATTGAAGGATTCTCTAAGATTGCCAAGCCTATGACCTCGCTTCTGGAGAAAGGAAGCGAATTTAAGTGGGACGAGAAATGTCAAGACAGCTTTGATCAATTGAAGAAGAGATTGATGGCACCACCAGTGTTGATTATGCCAGATATACAGAAAGGATTTGACATTTATTGTGATGCATGTGGCCAAGGATTATGTGTACTTATGCAAGAAGGACACGTGATCGCCTATGCGTCTCGTCAGTTGCGGAAACATGAATTGAACTACCCCACTCATGACTTGGAACTGGCAGCCGTTGTGCATGCACTTAAGATTTGGAGACACTATATTATGGGAACTAAGTGCCAAGTATACACGGATCATAAGAGTTTGAAGTACATATTCACTCAGAAGGATCTCAACCTTAGGCAACGCCATTGGTTGGAGCTCATTAAGGATTATGATTTGGAGATTCACTATCATCCGGGCAAGGCGAATTTGGTTGCAGATGCCTTGAGTCGGAAGGAGCACGTTCACTCCGCTATTGTTGTCCAGCTACCCGATGAATTAGCAAAAGATTTTGAGAGACTCAACCTGGGCATTGTTACACACACTGAGGGAGTTACCATTGAATTGGAACTTACTTTGGAGCAAGAAATTCGTAAGGGTCAAGTTGGTGATGCTAAAATTCAAGAGATTAAGGATCTGATTATGGAAGGTAGAGTTCCGGAGTTCACGGAGGATGAGTAGTGTACTATATGGTTCAAGGATCGGATATGTGTTCCGGAGATTGATAGCCTCCGTGAGACTATATTGAAAGAAGCCCATGATTCTGATTACTCTATCCACCCTGGCAGCACTAAGATGTATCGGTATTTGAAGCAAAAGTACTGGTGGTATGGATTGAAGAGAGATGTGGCTGCTCATGTGGCTAATTGTGATGTATGTCAAAGAGTCAAGGCCGAACATCAAAGACCAGCCGGACTATTGCACCCATTAAAGATTCCCGAGTGGAAATGAGAAGAAATTGGTATGGATTTCATTGTTGGGCTACCCCGCACTCCAGCAGGATATGACTCTATTTGGGTGATTGTGGATAGATTGACAAAAGTGGCTCATTTCATACATGTGAGGACTAATTACACGGGAGCCAAGCTAGCAGAACTATATATGACTCGGATAGTTTGTCTTTACACGGTGTACCGAAGAAGATCATTTTGGATATAGGATCACAGTTTACCCCCCAGATTTTGGAAAAGTTTTCATGAGAATATGGATGCGAAGTTGAATTTTAGTTCGGCCTACCTCAGATTGATGGACAGACTAAAGGGACTTATCAGGTGTTGGAAGACATGTTGAGAGCTTGTGCCCTTCAGCATGGTAATAGTTGGGACAAGAGTCTACCATATGCGGAGTTCTCTTATAATAATAGCTACCAAGCCAGTTTGAATATGTCACCATTTGAGGCTTCGTATGGCAGAAAGTGCAGGACACCACTGTATTGGGATCAAACTGGTGAAAGACAGTTCTTTGGGCCTGAACTTATTCAAGAGGTAGAAGAACAAGTTCGAATGATAAGGGAACATTTGAGAATTGCACAATCGAGGCAAAAGAGCTATGCTGATAATAGAAGGAGACTACTGGAGTTTAAGGAGGGTGACCACGTGTATCTGAAGGTGTCACCGATCCGGGGTATGAGGAGATTCGAAGTTAAAGGAAAGCTGTCCCCTCGCTTTATTGGACCTTTCTTGATCTTAAAGCGAGTGGGCGAGGTTGCATATTAGCTAGAACTACCCGATCACCTGTCAGATGTACATGATGTATTTCATGTGTCTTAGCTAAAGAAGTGCCTCAGGGTACTTGAGGAACAGTTACCAATGGAAGAGCTCAGTGTTTAGGGTGATTTGACTTGCACGGAGTATCCTATCAAGATTCTTGATACGTTGACTCGAGTTACAAGAAATAAGGTGATAAAGATGTGCAAAGTACAATGGAGTCACCATAGAGAAGATGAAGCTACTTGGGAGAGAGAAAAAGAGCTTCGCATAGATTTTCCTCATCTTTTCCCTAGTCCTTCCTAAATCTCGAGGACGAGATTCTTGTTAAGGGGGGTAGGATTTGTAATACCCAAATTATAAAGCTTATAAAAGAGTTGATCTCCTTATGTGATTTGCCATCTACTTTTTGAGACATGTGCTTAATCATAGTTGAGAGGGAATAATCCCTTATTAAAAAAATCCAAACAAGACATGCATCATGTTGGAGTTTATTTGGTTGTGCATTTAAAACTAATAAATGGTAATGTCCAAATTGGAGTTTATACTAATTTGAAATTTAACAAAAGGAAAATAAAATAGAAAGAGGATGAGGAAATACTATGTGCATATAAAGAAATATATATAAATAAATGCATGCACTTGTTTATACTGATACTTGAATGTGAACAATTTATTTAAGCATGAACTTCACAATAGAATTAGAATTCAAATTGGAATCTAAAATAAGAGGAGAAAATAGAGAAAAATAAGAAAAGAAAATAAAAAAGATTAGGCGCTGCTTGGGCCGAATTCCACGGCCAGGCCCAAAACCCCACTCCACCGCAGCCCACTACTCCTCTCCCTTTATCCTTTTCCATTTCTCCAGAAGCCGCTGCCATGTGGGTCTCCTATGTCAGCTCTGTCATCTTCGTTTTCTCTGAACCGGCCGCCGTTATCTGGTTGGTTCGGTGGAGATCCCCCGCTTGGATCGCGTGACCCTGCCAACCACTGACGTGTAGGCCCAGGTCGTCGGACCTCTCCTTCCTTCGCCACTCGATTCGGGCAAGCTCAACCGTGGCACGCTCTGCGGAGTCCGTTGCTGCGGCCTCGGCCGAATTTCTCGCCGTATGAACAGGTCGGGATCAGTTGCCGCGAATCTCTCGTCAGCGTTAGGAGCCTGGTACCGATGACCGCACCCCTGACTTTGGATATATGAACACGAGCTCGGCCTGGTTTTAACCATGAACAGGATGGGCTAGGGGAAGACCTCGGCCATGTTCCTGGCAACATGGAGCTCGATTCCTCTCTCCCATTCCCACTCGCTGATGCTTCATGGAGCTTCTCGTCTGAGCCCGAGCTAATAAGCTCACCGGTGGGAGGGATCTGGCGAGATGGCAAGCGCCCTGGTGGTTCAAAGCCCCTGGTCGGATGGCGCCTTACCTGGCATGGAGAAGAAGATCCGCCGACGACGCCATTCCCTTCCCTCACCGTCGGTCGCGGTCTAGGGTGGTCAGGGTCAATTGAATTGGGAGTGCTGGTCGCGTTGAAGCCGGGAGTGGGCGCAATTGAAGGGGAAAATCACCGGAGGTCGCGAAATCCATTGCCGGTGTTGGTGAATCTGCAGGTTCCCGTGGCCAGGGCTGTCTGCGCTACCAACCGTGGTGAGTACTCATGCACCAGTCTAGCGATCCACTGCTCTTTGTTTCGCGGTTGCCGGAGTGAAGTTTACAGGCGGGACTCGAGCTTTAGGTGCGGCCGGCTATGGCTTGGCCGTGTCTGGTGGACGCCGCGGCTGGGTGTGTCGGTCGGGTGATGGGCGATGTAGAAGACGACCGCTCAGCCGTTAGATGGCCATCGATGGTCTAGATTAGACCAAATCTTACCGTTTCACGAGATTGATCCAGGTCATTGATTTGGTGGTGTGCGGCTCAGGGTGGTAGAGATCATCAGCCGTTGGATTGGGATCTAACAGTCGATGTGGAGCGTGTGCTCATGGTCGCCTGGATTTAATCAGGCGCGTTGAGTTTTGATCGGATGGCTGAGGGCTGTGGATACCCCTTCGCAGTGGCGATTTAGCGTATGAGTCCCTCGGATTAATACAAATGAACCCGCCATCCATCCTGTCGGTGCCCTGAGTCTGTGGAAATCTTGCGCCAGACCCCCTGCGCTTACCAGAATATGATGCCCAGTCCAGATAATTAATAAAACCTGGAAAATCATTTAGAAAATAGTTTTTAGTACATATTTAAATGCATAAACTTGTTTAAATTGTAGAAAATCCATATGAACTCCAAATTGATCCATTCCAGTTCCTAAATTTTTGTAATATTATTGTCTAGCCATTAGTGCCTCTGTTTTGGTATGAAAGACACATTAAAATTTATCTAGTACTTAATCTTGTATTAAATACATAAAACCTTAGAAAATTCATAACTCAAAATATATAACTTCAAATTTAATGATTCCAGTTCCTATGATACTATTTTAATGTCTAGATTATTATTGTGTATTTTGTTTACATGCTTGGTGTGATGTTAATTTTTGCTATAATATGTATGTATTGTGTTGATGCGAGTAGACGAGCAAGTCATAGAGGATTCTGAGGTTCAGCTGGTAGAGACTGCTGAGCAGGAGCTCGTTGAAGGCATGCTGTGCCCTTGATCACTTTCTTTTATCCATTCATGTTCTTATTAATCATAATGATCTGCATAGGTTAATTTTGCTGGGACCCAATAGGTTACCCTAGACTTTGACTATCTTTATACCTTGTTTCACCACGGGTTTTACTATTAAATTTTTGGGTAGTACATGCTATTGCTTTATGTGGCTTTGGGTATAGAGATATTCATCACTCATTGTTATACTTTTTATTATCTGTTTATTCTTTACTGTTCATGATAAGATCATTATGTTAATGGGAACATGGAGAACCACCCGAGAAAACAGTGCTACCACAAGGGTTTAATGTAGGGCTGGAAAAAAAGCTCGAGTAAGGCTCGCGAGCCGGCTCGAGGCTCGGTCCAAACTACTGCTTACTCGTATCTCCGTTGACCAGTGTGTAAGTGTGCTGTTTTGGTCACAACTCACAAGGAACTAGAGTGCAGGGACATATTTTTTTATTATATGAAACATATTGTGCTTCAAATTTAAGCTAATGACTATAATTACTGTTGTTGAGTACTTGAGTGTACAGGCTCACGAGCCGAGCCGAGTCGGCTCGCGAGCCTATATCGAGCCAAGCCGAGCCTCGTTACCGAGCTCGCTAAATGACCGAGCCGAGCCTGGCTCGGCTCGCTATTCTATCGAGCCTCACCAAGCCGAGCCTGGCTCGGCTCGGCTCGTTTCTAGCCCTAGTTTAATGGGACACCCTTGGCTGATTAACTAGGAAAGCTAGTGGATGACTACCTTACCCGAAAGGGGCAAGGGCAGTAGGGGAGTGGTCAATGTAGGGAGGTCCTTGGGTTGATTTTGCTGCGATGGCGGTCAGGCGAGGGATTCCTGCACTGGAGCTTCCTATAAACTGTAGCAGGTTTTCTGAAACTAGTGGAACTTTGTAAAGGCCTCGTAGTGGTACCCTGTCTCGCTTCTTTGGTAGAGGTGTATGGGGTCTAATCAACTCTATGGCAAATGGGTAACATGACTTGTGGGTAAAGATGCGCAACCTCTGCAGAGTGTAAAACTGGTATACTAGCCGTGCTCACGGTCATGAGCGGCTCAGACACTCACATGATTAATTTATGGAACTTAAACTTAATTTGTCATATCATTGCATTTGGGATTATTTTATTATTACTTTTACCTATTATTTCTAAGGTTTGGTATTTACTTACACTTAGTAACTGCTAATAAAATTTTGACCAACTTATAAAAGCAATGCTTAGCTTCAGACTTTATTTCATTGATCAGCCTTACACTTCATGAATTCCCACCTTTGGTGAGTTCATGCCACATTATTCCCCACAACTTGTTGAGCGATGAACATGTGTGAGCTCACTCTTGCTGTCTCACACCTCCCCACAGGAGAAGAGCAGGTGGTCGAAGAGGAGCTGCCTAACACTGAGGGTTTCGACTTGATCTAGGTGGTTTCTCCCAGTCAGCTTTCTGGCGCCAAGGATAAATTTTAGTTCCTGCGATATTCATAATTTATTTTTGTAAGACTTCTGCTATGTAATAAGTACTCTGATTTTATTGTGACATTTATCTCTATACACTTTGTTATTATATATGTTGCCTTCTTTGGCGCATGTATGAGATGCACCCGGCTTTGTTCCTTAAAGCCCGGGTGTGACACTGACCATTGCTGACACCTTTCCCCGCGTATTCCTCAACGCATCTTCTGAAGCAGCATGAGCCTTGCAAGACGTACTCACATATAGTCTTCCTTGCAACGCCCAAGGTAGAGGAGTTATCGACGAGGCAGATATGATCCCCTTATGTGGTCCATGGGCCCCTCCTCTAGGCACCGCTTGATGTGCCTGTCTCTGCATACAAAAAAGGATATGGAGGTGTTTGGAGTTGGTTCCGCTCACCGTGCCTTCTTGCCCATGCATCTGATGCCTCCTTGCTTTAGCTTCCGCGTTCATGTGTCTGTCCTAGTAGCTTCGTGACAATGGCGTTGTTCCTCGCCTACTCGATCTGAGATAGTCACCTCCTTGGCTTGGAGAGGAAAGGGTTCCTCCCCAAAGGAGGTCTCTCGGTGGAGATTGGAGAAGGAAGGCGATGTGCCACGACCCCGAGACAATGATGTGGTGGTGCTCGAGCCTTTATATGAGCATGGGTTCGGGCTTCCCCTACATCCCTTCGTCTCGGGCTGCTATTCTTCTACGGGCTGGAGATTCTAAACCTCCATTACAACTCTGTCTTGCACATGGCGTGCTTTATCACCCTATGCAAGGCGTTCTTGGGGATGGACCCCCACTAGAAGTTGTGGCAGTACTTCTTTACTGGTAGGGTGACCCTGGGCTGTGGCGACCAACTGTATGTTGGCTCAGTCAACTTCCAACTCTAATCTGGTCAGAATGCGGGTTACTTTAAGATCCCGCTCCCCCAACTCCGTGAGGTACAAGGGCGAATGGTTCTACGTCAAGAATCTAGCTGGCAGCGCCCCATGCTTTACCGGTCAGGAGCTAGTGTCGACGGATGTCTGGAATCATGGGATGGAGCTAGGTTGGAAGAGTGAGGTCAAACCTCTTTTGGTGGCGCTCAAGACTCTAAAGGAGCAAGGTCTCACTGGTGCGAGATTGGTGCGCATTTTTATTCGCCGTCGAATTCAGCCTTTGATGGCTCACCGGAGGTCAATGCACAAGTATTATGGCGTCAATGATCCTGGTCGCCACTCCTTTGAGCCACTCACCCTGTCTAAGATTGAAGCAAGAGTCAAGTTTGTCATCGCGCTATCGTCAGGGTTCTTCATGGATGAGGACTTCCCGCACCCCCTTTCTCAGGGCGTACCGAGTGGCCTAGTGAGCCTTCCTTTCTATTCTTCTCTCTTTTTATTTCCATTTGTTGGTGATGTTGAGTTGTGGTCCTTATAGGGGATCGATCCACTAGCGCCCAGTCTTCCACCGCTCCCTAAGGGGGTCACTGTTCAGGCGGGGCGCAAGCGCAAAAGTAGTGACGGGGAGACCCTGGGGCCACTCATGAGGTGCCTTAAGGTGAAGAAGGGTAAGGGTGTCACACGTGGGCGAGGGAGCCGCTCTTCCTCCTGGCTTGGAGGAAGCATCTTCCACGGCTTTTGGTGGAGCGGGAATTGCGGCGTTGGTGGTGGTCCGTCGCGCCATGGTGACGCCGCAACCAGCTCTAACATCCCGACCGATACGGGAGGGTCGACCGTGGATCCCGCCTTGGTCGCGACGCCTTCTATCAACGTCGCGACAGTCATCGCTGTGAGCGGAACGGCGTAGGCGGTGGCGTGCCCTGTGACGCCTCTAGATCCCGCAGGGCACCACGTGGAGGCAACTTCTCGGGTCACGCCATAATCTTTTGTTCCTTTGCTGGGCGTGCTAGGGAAGGTGACTACAAGGAAGCGTTCATCCAGGTATGTCAATTTGCTCGCCTTCTTTCTTACGATTTTTTATTCACTACATAATTCTCCTTTTCTTTTTCTTTTTGGCCAACACGTACGTGCCACACAAGTTTGTGAGGGACATAGCCTTGGCGATCAGAGCGATGCCTTCGTCTCCCCAAGCCTTTGGGTTGCAGCCACCAGGAGGTACGCCCTCTCTGGCTCCTGGGGGTGTCCTACCGGGTGGTGCGTCCTCCTCCTCCCCTGTGGTGGCGGCATCGTTGTTCTAGGTCGTTCAAAGGGCGGTGGGCATGGTTCTCATTGAATCGTTGTCATTCATGTCCGCCCTAGGGGAACTCCTAGAGGTTGGCATAGTTGCCCCTAGTGTGTATAGATGGCCAAAAAGCACGAGGCACGTGAGCCCGACACGAAGCCCGCTTTTTGGGCCCGGTTCGAGCCCGGCACGGTAGAATAAGTGGGCAGGCTTGGATAGGAAACTAGGCACGGCGTGCTAGCCCGGCACGACCCGTTTACCTCTAAGCCCGTTAAGCCCGTTTTTTTACACTAAAACGTGTTTACCGGCCCGTTTAGCCCGCTTTTCGGCCCGTTTTTTTCGTGCTAAACGGGCCGGCCCGGCCCGTTTAGGCCCGCTGCGGGCCGGGCTTGGACAGAAAATTAAGCCCGCTGGCTCAGCAGGACCGGCCCGGTTTTGGCCTGTGACTCACTGGGAGCTTGCTCGGTCCACCCCTCGCTCTATGTGGGGAAGTAGAGTGAATTTTGGTTTTACCTAGTGCGAGGCAGTTGTAGCGGTGCTGTAGAAACGGAACCATTATGGCTTGGTCCGGTGTAGGCGGCTCTATGGGACATGAAATGACCTGCTCACCTTATCATGTGTGGTCGGCATGACAATACGATTAACCACTCTGACTGTAATACCCAAATTATAAAGCTTGTAAAAGAGTTGATCTCCTTATGTGATTTGCCATCTACTTTTTGAGACATGTGCTTAATCATAGTTGAGAGTGAAAGGGAATTAGGCTTACACCTAGTCCCTAATTAATTTTGGTGGTTGAATTGCCCAACACAAATAATTGGACTAACTAGTTTGCTCTAGTGTGTAAGTTATACAGGTGCCAAAGGTTCACACTTAGCCAATAAAAAGACCAAGTATTGGGTTCAACAAAAGAGCAAAGGGACAACCGAAGGCACCTCTGGTCTGGCGCACCGGACTGTCCGGTGTGCCACTGGACATGTCCGGTGCACCAGAGGACTCCAGCGCCAACTCGTCGTCTTCAGGAAAAGCCAGAGGCAACTCCACTATAATTCACCGGACTGTCCTGTGTACACCGGACAGTGTCCGGTGCTCCAAGGAAGAGCGGCCTCAGGAACTCGCCAGTCTCGGGAATTCAGAACGACTGCTCCGCTATAATTCACCGGACATGTCCGGTATACACCGGACTGTCCGGTGTAACTGCGGGGCAACGACTACTTCGCGCCAACGGTCACCTGCAACAGCAATTAATGTGTAACACCCTAAAGTTCAATCTTGTGAAGACAAAGAAAAATTCTCAAAGATTTTAAATCAAAACACCTTTCCTTAAAGATAATCATAATTTAGGAGTTTCCACTCATGTATATGTTAAAAATACATAATTAAAGATACTTAGATAATCTAAATTGCCTTTGGGTTAGGATATATAAAAGAATTAGGATTAAGCTATTTCTTAATATATATAGTCTACAATGTAAATTTGATTTCCCTAGAAGTAATAAGGTATGGATTATTCTCTACCATATGATTGAAAGCTTGTCTAAAAGAACTAAAATAAATAAAGAAATATATAAAATATGTTTTTGCACAGATATGGTTTGCAAATGAACTAGTCACAAGCTTGAATTTAAATTTGAATTCAAAATTTAAAAGAAAAGGGAAATAAGAGAAAAAGAAGGGATATAAAACAAAAATATAAATAATATATATATAAATAAGTATATTCAGAATTAATATCCCTAACTTCACAAAAATAAGTTGAAATGATGAGCCATAGAGATTTGAATTTAAGTTTGAATTCAAATTGGATTTGAAAATGAAGAAAAGAAAATAGAAAATAAAAAGAAAAAGAATAAAAGTCTTCATGGGCCGGCCAGACCCATTTCAGCCCACCTAAGGAACTGCAGCGCGCAGCCCACTCCACCACGGCGCCGACACGCGGGTCCCACCTGTCATCCTCCCGCGCTCGCTTCTCCCTGCCTTCTCGCTGACAGGTGGAGCCCCCTGCCCAGTCTTTCCTCCTCGCGCGCGCGACAGCCGTGGACACTGCCGTGTGGGCCCCGCCCGTAAGCCTCTCATCCCTCTCACGCGCGCATTCGCTGTCTCACCAACACGTGGGCCCGCCTCGTCGGATCCTTCTTCAACGGATCGGGCGATTCTCGCGGAACCTTCGCCACCCGAAGATGTCGCTCCGCCGTTGGGGCCTGCTCCGTCGCGCGCATGTTGCGGACCCCCCCTCCTTCTGCTCGAGTATAAATCCAGGCACCCTCGACCACATTGTCATCCGCGAGCTCTAGGAACCAACGGAAGGAAGAGAGGAGAGAGAGATTAAGACGAGAACTCCGCGGTCACCGACTTTTTGCGCCGGTCGGGGCTCGGTTATTGCTACACGGGGATCGGCGTCGGGCCACGAAGCTCTTGGTGTCATCGGTGGGCGGCGAAGACCCTCGTGGCCACCGGAATTTCTCAACGGAGCCGAATCTCCGCCGTGCAACGAGGACAGAGAAGAGCACTGCGCAATCCATCGGTGAGTCCACTCCATCATGCTCGCCTGGTTCGCCGCTATGTTTTGCATCATTTGGAACGAAGTTTGTGCGCCTGGGGGTCGGATTGGGCCAGCTCCGGCGAGCTTCGTCGCGGTCCGGTGGGCGGCGCCGCCGTGTGAGCTTGCTGGGTTTGGGGAGAAGCGTAGAGACCGTTGGATCTCAAACGTGCGGCTCGGATTAGATAGAGGATACCCCTTCGCCCCATTAAATACCAGCCGTTGATCTCTAATCGTGCGACTCACGGCGCGTACCGGTTCGGTCGGGAAAAGATCTAATCTGGTCCCTTGATTCAAGATCGGACGGCCCTGGATTCTTGATACCCCTTCGGCCGGGATCGTTTGCTAAAGAGCCCTCGGGCTTTGGTCAAATCAACCCGCCGTCCCCTCGGGTGGGTTTGCTGTGTCATAGGGAATCTTACACAATAAACCCTGCGCTTTGCTGTAATTGAGGCCCAGTCCAGAGAGTTATAAAATCAGGAAAATGATTTAGAAAATGATTTTTAGTGCTAAAATAAATCCAGAAACTTATTTAATTCATAACTAATTCATTCTAGCTCCAAATTGAACCATTCCAGTTTCTAAAATTTTGTAATTTTATTCTCTATCATTTAGAACCTCTGTTTTGTCATGAAAACAATTAGAAATTTAATCTCTCATTTAATCCATTTTAAACACATAAAACCTTTGAAAATTCATAACTTAAAATCTATAACTCCAAAATTAATAATTCTTTTTCCTGTGATCTTATTATAAATGTAGATTATTAATATGTATTTTGCATATATGTTTGGTGTAATGTTAATTTTGCCTATACCATGTATGTTTGTATTGCTACGACTAGCAGTGAGGTCACGAGGATCTGAAGAATCATCCTGGTACCTGGAATCTCAAGGCCCAGGCAAGTTGTGCCCTTGATCACTTCTTTTTACCCAGCCATGTTCTGATTAATCATAATGATCTGCATAGGTTAATTTGATGGGACCCAACAGGTTACCCTAGTTTGATTATCTTTATACCTTGTTTACCACTGAACTTTCTGGATAGTACTTGCTAGTGCTATATATGGTTTTGGGTATGGAGATACATTATTCATGATCACACTTTTATTATCAGTTGTTATTTATTGTTCATGATAAGATCATTATGTTAATTGGAACATGGAGCGACCACCCGGGAAAACAGTGCTACCACAAGGGTAGTATGGGATGCCCTTGGCTGATTAATTAGGAAAGCTAGTGGAAGACTACCTTACCCGAAAGGGGCAAGGGCAGTAGGGGAGAGGTCAGTGTAGGGAGGCCCTCGGGAGGATTTTGCTGCGATGGCGGTCCTGCAAGGGATTCCTGCACTGGATCTTCCTATAAACTGTAGCGGGTTTTCTGAAGCTAGTGGAACTTTGTAAAGGCCTCGTAGTGTTACCCTGCCTCGCCTCCTCGGTAGAGGTGTATGGGAAGTCGCGATCCCTTGGCAGATGGGTAACATGACTTGTGGGTAAAGATGCGCAACCTCTGCAGAGTGTAAAACTGGTATACTAGCCGTGCTCACGGTCATGAGCAGCTCGGACCCTCACATGATTAAATTATGGAACTTAAACTCAATTTGTCATATGCATTGCATTGCAGGTGAAGTTGTTACTTTTGTTCTATTACTTAATTGGGTTTGGTATTTACTTATACTTAGTAACTGCTAATAAAATTTTGACCAACTTTAAAAGCAATGCTCAGCTCTAACCATCTTCTTTGGTAAGCCTTACACTTCACGTGAGCTCCCACCTTTGGCGAGTTCATGCACATTATTCCCCACAACTTGTTGAGCGATGAACGTATGTGAGCTCACTCTTGCTGTCTCACATACACCACAGGTCAAGACCAGGTACTGCAGGATGATGCTCATGGAGGATGCTGCGATGAGTTCGTGAGAGGTCTAGGTCGTCGTCTCCCAGTCAACTTTGGGGTTGCTGGACCGTTGTCTCCATATAATGTAATTATTTATTTTGTATAGAACTCCTGTTATATATAAAGATGTGACATTCGATCCTGTGCCACTATACATCATATGTGTGAGACTTGGTCCCAGCATACCTGGTGTTTATGTTAGCGCCCGGGTTTTGGACCCCTAAAATCCGGGTGTTACAGAAGTGGTATCAGAGGAATGTTGACTGTAGGACAAAACCTAGATAGAACTGGACAACCATTGTCTACTTACCTTTGCTACTCTGATTCTTTTCTAAAACTTCTCTTAATCTTTCTCATCTATTTCCGCTTTACTCTGATTATTCTTACCTTTTCATTCTAAAGACAAATGTGGATTTCACACTTTGAAATCCCGTGCCTAAAGTGACTTTAGGAATAGGAGACCTAATCCTAGGAACAAAAACAAAACTATTTTTATAAGTGTCTATGTATTTGAATGTTTGTTCTTATGATATCTGTCTGATTTGGATCTTTGATTGAGTGTGATGAGTTGTGGAGTAATGTCCACAACTACATCTGCATATACAGCTAGGTATAAAAGATAGCATTTGTAAGATAACTAAACAAACTAGATTATCCCCTTAGAAAATATATGTAGTATTCTGTATCTATCTCACCTTGACATATTCTATCTTACCATATGCTTCTAACTTAGATGGTCAATACCAGGCGGGGAGGTGGAATCGATTTACCTGCTAACCAACAACCTCAACCACAGTCAGCAGGGATGAATCCTCCTAATCCTCCACAAGGCGGAGTTGATCCACTAGTTGCAGCCCAAATGAGAATGATGCAGCAAATGGCTGACACTATGGCAGATATGCGCACCCAAATGCAGCAAGAACGCCAAGGAATGCACCAGGAAAGAGAGGATGCACGTCGGGAAATGCGCCAAGAACGGGAAGAGATACGCCAAGAGAGAAGGGTACAACAACAGCAGCTGCAACAACAACTTCAACAACAGCAGCGACAACAACAAGTGCCATTGCCTCCACCCCCACCACCAGTTCCACCCCGGGACAAGCACCGGGAATTCATGAGCCACAAACCACCAACCTTCTCCAACTCCGCAGATCCACTGCAAGCAGATGACTGGTTAAAGTCCATAGAGAAGATGCTCAACATAGCCCAGTGCTCGGACCGGGAGAAAGTACTCTATGCCTCGGGTCGTCTTGCTGGTCCCGCTGCAGATTGGTGGGATGCGTACTGTGCAGCTCATGCTGCTGCCGATACAATTACCTGGGAAGAATTCTCCGCACAATTCAGGAATTACCATATTCCTGCTGGACTCATGAAGATTAAGAGGAAGGAGTTTCTATCCCTCAAGCAAGGAAGTATGTCCGTGAGTGAATATAGGGACAAATTCATTCAGTTATCTCGTTATGCTCCCAGAGATGTTGAAGATGATGAGCAAAAGCAGGAGCTCTTTCTGGATGGATTGATTGGACCCTTGCAATATCAACTGGTATCGCACACATTCCCATCTTTCCAAAGGCTACTTGATAAAGCTATTGCTGTAGAGAACAAGAGGAGTATATTTGGAGAGAAAAGAAAGGCTGTCAACCAAGGGCAGGCTGGAAGTAGTTCCCGTCCTCGCTATACTACCACTCCAAGTACACCAGCTAGTGGCAGTTCTGGACAACAAACTCAACAGACACCAACTGCTCCTCCAAAAGCAAGCACTCCAGGAGGAACCGTTGCTCCCAACACAACCGCCATCAGGACATGCTTCAAGTGTGGACAACCGGGACACTACGCCAACTACTGTCCCAACAGAGCTGCCTACACTACACCGGCACCGATGAAGCAAGGACAAGCCTCAACAGGGAAGAGTCAGCCCCTATCCATCAACCGAGGATATGCCCATCATACAGAAGTAGAAGTTGAACCCAGTGAACTTGAAATTCAAATTCAAGAAGAAGAGCCAGTTGGAGATGAAATAGTCGGTGAAGAAGTCAACGAGCAACAAGAATAAAGAGATAAACATAGATATAGATACATATATATATATATATTTTACTATTTGTAAGACCTAAATATTAGTTTAGCCAGTAGTAGTATTTTACTATTTTAGTAATAATAATAAGGTCCATTTGACCCTGTGTTTTGCTAATAAGATATGCATCATGCCGAGATTTTTGTTTATGCATATGTGTTGAATCAATATGAACATACATCCCTTTTCTTACAAATCTCGAGGACGAGATTATTTTTAAGGGGGGTAGGATTTGTAACACCCTAAAGTTCAATCTTGTGAAGACAAAGAAAAATTCTCAAAGATTTTAAATCAAAACACCTTTCCTTAAAGATAATCATAATTTAGGAGTTTCCACTCATGTATATGTTAAAAATACATAATTAAAGATACTTAGATAATCTAAATTGCCTTTGGGTTAGGATATATAAAAGAATTAGGATTAAGCTATTTCTTAATATATATAGTCTACAATGTAAATTTGATTTCCCTAGAAGTAATAAGGTATGGATTATTCTCTACCATATGATTGAAAGCTTGTCTAAAAGAACTAAAATAAATAAAGAAATATATAAAATATGTTTTTGCACAGATATGGTTTGCAAATGAACTAGTCACAAGCTTGAATTTAAATTTGAATTCAAAATTTAAAAGAAAAGGGAAATAAGAGAAAAAGAAGGGATATAAAACAAAAATATAAATAATATATATATAAATAAGTATATTCAGAATTAATATCCCTAACTTCACAAAAATAAGTTGAAATGATGAGCCATAGAGATTTGAATTTAAGTTTGAATTCAAATTGGATTTGAAAATGAAGAAAAGAAAATAGAAAATAAAAAGAAAAAGAATAAAAGTCTTCATGGGCCGGCCAGACCCATTTCAGCCCACCTAAGGAACTGCAGCGCGCAGCCCACTCCACCACGGCGCCGACACGCGGGTCCCACCTGTCATCCTCCCGCGCTCGCTTCTCCCTGCCTTCTCGCTGACAGGTGGAGCCCCCTGCCCAGTCTTTCCTCCTCGCGCGCGCGACAGCCGTGGACACTGCCGTGTGGGCCCCGCCCGTAAGCCTCTCATCCCTCTCACGCGCGCATTCGCTGTCTCACCAACACGTGGGCCCGCCTCGTCGGATCCTTCTTCAACGGATCGGGCGATTCTCGCGGAACCTTCGCCACCCGAAGATGTCGCTCCGCCGTTGGGGCCTGCTCCGTCGCGCGCATGTTGCGGACCCCCCCTCCTTCTGCTCGAGTATAAATCCAGGCACCCTCGACCACATTGTCATCCGCGAGCTCTAGGAACCAACGGAAGGAAGAGAGGAGAGAGAGATTAAGACGAGAACTCCGCGGTCACCGACTTTTTGCGCCGGTTGGGGCTCGGTTATTGCTACACGGGGATCGGCGTCGGGCCACGAAGCTCTTGGTGTCATCGGTGGGCGGCGAAGACCCTCGTGGCCACCGGAATTTCTCAACGGAGCCGAATCTCCGCCGTGCAACGAGGACAGAGAAGAGCACTGCGCAATCCATCGGTGAGTCCACTCCATCATGCTCGCCTGGTTCGCCGCTATGTTTTGCATCATTTGGAACGAAGTTTGTGCGCCTGGGGGTCGGATTGGGCCAGCTCCGGCGAGCTTCGTCGCGGTCCGGTGGGCGGCGCCGCCGTGTGAGCTTGCTGGGTTTGGGGAGAAGCGTAGAGACCGTTGGATCTCAAACGTGCGGCTCGGATTAGATAGAGGATACCCCTTCGCCCCATTAAATACCAGCCGTTGATCTCTAATCGTGCGACTCACGGCGCGTACCGGTTCGGTCGGGAAAAGATCTAATCTGGTCCCTTGATTCAAGATCGGACGGCCCTGGATTCTTGATACCCCTTCGGCCGGGATCTTTTGCTAAAGAGCCCTCGGGCTTTGGTCAAATCAACCCGCCGTCCCCTCGGGTGGGTTTGCTGTGTCATAGGGAATCTTACACAATAAACCCTGCGCTTTGCTGTAATTGAGGCCCAGTCCAGAGAGTTATAAAATCAGGAAAATGATTTAGAAAATGATTTTTAGTGCTAAAATAAATCCAGAAACTTATTTAATTCATAACTAATTCATTCTAGCTCCAAATTGAACCATTCCAGTTTCTAAAATTTTGTAATTTTATTCTCTATCATTTAGAACCTCTGTTTTGTCATGAAAACAATTAGAAATTTAATCTCTCATTTAATCCATTTTAAACACATAAAACCTTTGAAAATTCATAACTTAAAATCTATAACTCCAAAATTAATAATTCTTTTTCCTGTGATCTTATTATAAATGTAGATTATTAATATGTATTTTGCATATATGTTTGGTGTAATGTTAATTTTGCCTATACCATGTATGTTTGTATTGCTACGACTAGCAGTGAGGTCACGAGGATCTGAAGAATCATCCTGGTACCTGGAATCTCAAGGCCCAGGCAAGTTGTGCCCTTGATCACTTCTTTTTACCCAGCCATGTTCTGATTAATCATAATGATCTGCATAGGTTAATTTGATGGGACCCAACAGGTTACCCTAGTTTGATTATCTTTATACCTTGTTTACCACTGAACTTTCTGGGTAGTACTTGCTAGTGCTATATATGGTTTTGGGTATGGAGATACATTATTCATGATCACACTTTTATTATCAGTTGTTATTTATTGTTCATGATAAGATCATTATGTTAATTGGAACATGGAGCGACCACCCGGGAAAACAGTGCTACCACAAGGGTAGTATGGGATGCCCTTGGCTGATTAATTAGGAAAGCTAGTGGAAGACTACCTTACCCGAAAGGGGCAAGGGCAGTAGGGGAGAGGTCAGTGTAGGGAGGCCCTCGGGAGGATTTTGCTGCGATGGCGGTCCTGCAAGGGATTCCTGCACTGGATCTTCCTATAAACTGTAGCGGGTTTTCTGAAGCTAGTGGAACTTTGTAAAGGCCTCGTAGTGTTACCCTGCCTCGCCTCCTCGGTAGAGGTGTATGGGAAGTCGCGATCCCTTGGCAGATGGGTAACATGACTTGTGGGTAAAGATGCGCAACCTCTGCAGAGTGTAAAACTGGTATACTAGCCGTGCTCACGGTCATGAGCAGCTCGGACCCTCACATGATTAAATTATGGAACTTAAACTCAATTTGTCATATGCATTGCATTGCAGGTGAAGTTGTTACTTTTGTTCTATTACTTAATTGGGTTTGGTATTTACTTATACTTAGTAACTGCTAATAAAATTTTGACCAACTTTAAAAGCAATGCTCAGCTCTAACCATCTTCTTTGGTAAGCCTTACACTTCACGTGAGCTCCCACCTTTGGCGAGTTCATGCACATTATTCCCCACAACTTGTTGAGCGATGAACGTATGTGAGCTCACTCTTGCTGTCTCACATACACCACAGGTCAAGACCAGGTACTGCAGGATGATGCTCATGGAGGATGCTGCGATGAGTTCGTGAGAGGTCTAGGTCGTCGTCTCCCAGTCAACTTTGGGGTTGCTGGACCGTTGTCTCCATATAATGTAATTATTTATTTTGTATAGAACTCCTGTTATATATAAAGATGTGACATTCGATCCTGTGCCACTATACATCATATGTGTGAGACTTGGTCCCAGCATACCTGGTGTTTATGTTAGCGCCCGGGTTTTGGACCCCTAAAATCCGGGTGTTACATAATGCGCACCAGAGCGCGCAGAAGTCAGGCACGCGCGGGTTGGCGCACCGGACACTCTACAGTACATGTCCGGTGCGCCACCGAACATCCAGGCGGGCCCAGAAGTTAGAGCTCCAACGGTCAGAACCCAACGGCTTTGGTGACGTGGCTGGCGCACCGGACATGTCCGGTGTGCACCGGACTGTCTGGTGCACCATGCGACAGACAGCCCCACCAAACGGCTAGTTTGGTGGTTGGGGCTATAAATACCCCCAACCACCCCACATTCAAGTCATCCAAGTTTTCCCACTTCAACTACTTACAAGAGCTCTAGCATTCAATTCTAGACACACCAAAGTGATCAAATCCTCTCCAAACTCCACACAACGCCCTAGTGATTAGTGAGAGAGATTTGCTTGTGTTCTTTCGAGCTCTTGCGCTTGGATTGCTTTCTTCTTTCTTTGATTCTTCATTGCGATCAAACTCACTTGTAATTGAGGCAAGAGACACCAATCTTGTGGTGGTCCTTGTGGGAACTTTGTGTTCCAAGTGATTGAGAAGAAAAGCTCACTCGGTCCGACAGACCGTTTGAGAGAGGGTAAGGGTTGAAAGAGACCCGGCCTTTGTGGCCTCCTCAACGGGGATTAGGTTTGCGAGAACCGAACCTCGGTAAAACAAATCCACGTGTCTCACTCTTTATTCGCTTACGATTTGTTTTGCACCCTCTCTCGTGGACTCTATTATATTTCTAACGCTAACCCGGCTTGTAGTTGTGATTATTTTTGAGAATTTCAGTTTTGCCCTATTCACCCCCCCCCTCTAGGCGACTTTCAATTGGTATCAGAGCCCGGTGCTTCATTAGAGCCTAACCGCTCGAAGTGATGTCGGGAGATCACACCAAGAGGGAGATGGAGACCGGCGACAAGCCCGCTACGAGCCACGGGAGCACTTCATCGGAAGAGTCCCGCACCAAAAGGAAGGAGAAGAAGAAGAGCTCCTCCAACAAAGGGAAGGGGAAGGAAAAGAAATCTTCTTCCCACAAGTCGCATCGGAGAGGCGACAAACACAAGAGGATGAGGAAAGTGGTCTACTACGAGACCGATACTTCATCAACGTCGACCTCCGACTCCAACGCGCCGTCCGTAACTTCTAAGCGCCAAGAGCGCAAGAAGTTTAGTAAGATCCCCTTGCACTATCCTCGTACATCTAGACATACTCCATTACTTTCCGTCCCTTTAGGCAAACCACCAACGTTTGATGGTGAAGACTATGCTAGGTAGAGTGATTTAATGCGATTTCATCTAACCTCACTCCACAAAAGTATATGGGATGTTGTTGAGTTTGGTGTACAGGTACCATCCGTAGGGGATGAAGACTATGATACGGATGAAGTGGCCCAAATCGAGCACTTCAACTCCCAAGCCACAACCATACTCCTCGCCTCTCTAAGTAGAGAGGAATATAACAAGGTGCAAGGGTTGAAGAGTGCGAAGGAGATTTGGGACCTACTCAAGACCGCGCACGAGGGTGATGAACTCACCAAGATCACCAAGCGGGAAACGATCGAGGGGGAGCTCGGTCGCTTCCGTCTTCGCCAAGGGGAGGAGCCACAAGATATGTACAACCGGCTCAAAACCTTGGTGAACCAAGTGCGCAACCTCGGGAGCAAGAAGTGGGATGACCACGAAGTGGTTAAGGTTATTTTAAGATCACTTATTTTCCTTAACCCCACTCAAGTTCAATTAATTCATGGTAATCCTAGATATACACTAATGACTCCCGAGGAAGTAATCAGGAATTTTGTGAGCTTTGAATGTATGATTAAAGGCTCAAAGAAGATCAACGAGCTTGATGAACCCTCCACGTCCGAGGCACAACCGGTGGCGTTTAAGGCGACGGAGGAGAAGAAGGAGGAGTCTACACCGAGTAGACAACCAATTGACGCATCCAAGCTCGACAATGAGGAGATGGCTTTAATCATCAAAAGCTTTCGCCAAATCCTCAAGCAACGGAAGGGGAAGGATTACAAATCCCGTTCCAAGAAGGTTTGCTACAAGTGTGGTAAGCCCGGTCACTTTATTGCTAAATGTCCATTATCAAGTGACAGTGACAGGGATAACGACAAGAAGGGCAAGAGGAGAGAAAAGAAGAGGTACCACAAGAAGAAGGGCGGCGATGCCCACGTGTGCCGCGAGTGGGACTCCGACGAGAGCTCCACCGACTCCTCCTCCTCCGACAAGGACGCCGCCAACATCACCGTCACCAAGGGACTCCTCTTCCCCAATGTCGGCCACAAGTGCCTCATGGCAAAGGACGGCAAAAAGAAGAAGGTTAAATCTAAATCCTCCACTAAATATGAGTCTTCTAGTGATGAAAATGCTAGTGATGAGGAGGATAACTTGCATACCCTTTTTGCCAACCTTAACATGGAACAAAAGGAAAAATTAAATGAATTAATTAGTGCCATTCATGAAAAGGATGACCTTTTGGATTCCCAAGAGGACTTCCTAATTAAGGAAAACAAGAAACATGTTAAGGTTAAAAATGCTTATGCTCTAGAAATAGAAAAATGTCAAAAACTATCTAGTGAGCTAAGCACTTGCCATGACACTATTACCAACCTTAGAAATGAAAATGCTAAATTAATTGCTAAGGTTGATTCTCATGTTTGTAATATTTCAACTTCCAATCCTAGAGATGATAATATTGATTTACTTGCTAGGATTGATGAGTTGAATATTTCTCTTGCTAGCCTTAGAGATGAGAATGAGAAATTGTTTGCTAAGGCTAAAGAATTAGATGTTTGCAATGTTAAAATTTCCAATCTTAGAGATAACAATGATATTTTGCGTGCTAAGATTGTTGAACTTAATTCTTGCAAACCCTCTACATCTACTATTGAGCATGTGTCTATTTGTGGTAGATGTAGAGATGTTGATATCAATGCTATTCATGATCACATGGTATTAATTAAACAACAAAATGATCATATAGCAAAATTAGATGCAAAAATTGCCGAGCATAACTTAGAAAATGAAAAGTTTAAATCTGCTAGAAGTATGCTCTATAATGGGAGACGCCCTGGCATCAAGGATGGCATTGGCTACCAAAGGGGAGACAATGTCAAACTTAGTGCCCCTCCTAAAAGATTGTCAAATTTTGTTAAGGGCAAGGCTCCCATGCCTCAGGATAACGAGGGTTACATTTTGTACCCTGCCGGTTATCCTAAGAGCAAAATTAGGAAAATTCATTCTTGGAAGTCTCACTCTGGCCCTAATCATACTTTTATGTATAAGGGTGAGACATCTAGCTCCAGGCAACCAACCCGTGCCAAGTTGCCTAGAAAGAAAACTCCTAATGCATCAAATGATCATGATATTTCATTTAAAACTTTTGATGCATCTTATGTTTTGACTAACAAATCCGGCAAGGTAGTTGCCAAGTTTGTTGGGGGCAAACACAAGGGCTCCAAGACCTGTGTTTGGGTACCCAAAGTTCTTGTTTCTAATGCCAAAGGACCCAAGACCGTTTGGGTACCTAAAGTCAAGAACTAAATTTGTTTTGTAGGTTTATGCATCTGGGGGCTCAAGTTGGATCATCGACAGCAGGTGCACAAACCACATGACAGGGGAGAAGAAAATGTTCTCCTCCTACGAGAAAAATCAAGATCCCCAAAGAGCGATCACATTCGGGGATGGAAACCAAGGTTTGGTCAAAGGTTTGGGTAAAATAGCTATATCTCCTGACCATTCCATTTCCAATGTTTTTCTTGTAGATTCCTTAGATTACAATTTGCTTTCCGTTTCGCAATTATGTCAAATGGGCTACAACTGTCTATTTACTGATGTAGGTGTCACTGTCTTTAGAAGAAGTGATAATTCAATAGCATTTAAGGGAGTGTTAGAGGGTCAGCTATACTTGGTAGATTTTGATAGAGCTGAACTCGACACTTGCTTAATTGCTAAGACTAACATGGGTTGGCTCTGGCACCGCCGACTAGCCCATGTTGGAATGAAGAATCTTCATAAGCTTCTAAAGGGAGAACACATTTTAGGACTAACAAATGTTCATTTTGAGAAAGACAGGATTTGTAGCGCATGCCAAGCCGGGAAGCAAGTTGGCACTCATCATCCACACAAGAACATCATGACAAGTGACAGGCCACTGGAGCTCCTACACATGGATTTATTCGGCCCGATCGCTTACATAAGCATCGGCGGGAGTAAGTACTGTCTAGTTATTGTGGATGATTATTCTCGCTTCACCTGGGTGTTCTTTTTGCAGGACAAATCCCATACCCAAGAGACCTTAAAGGGATTCTTGAGACGAGCTCAAAATGAGTTCGCCTTAAGGATCAAGAAAATTAGAAGCGACAACGGGACGGAGTTCAAGAACTCACAAATAGAAGGCTTCCTTGAGGAGGAGGGCATCAAGCATAAGTTCTATTCTCCCTACACCCCTCAACAAAATGGTGTAGTGGAGAGGAAGAATCGAACTCTATTGGACATGGCAAGAACCATGCTTGATGAGTACAAGACGCCGGATCGGTTTTGGGCCGAGGCGATCAACACCGCTTGCTACGCCATCAACCGGTTATATCTTCACCGAATCCTCAAGAAGACATCCTATGAACTCCTAACCGGTAAAAAGCCCAATATTTCATATTTTAGAGTTTTTGGTAGCAAATGCTTTATTCTTTTTAAAAGAGGTAGAAAATCTAAATTTTCTCCTAAAACTGTAGAAGGCTTTTTACTAGGATATGATTCAAACACAAGGGCATATAGAGTCTTTAGCAAGTCTTCAGGACTGGTTGAAGTTTCTTGTGACGTTGTGTTTGATGAGACTAACGGCTCTCAAGTAGAGCAAGTTGATCTTGATGAGATAGGTGAAGAACAGGCTCCGTGCATCGCGCTAAGGAACATGTCCATTGGGGATGTGTGCCCTAAGGAATCCGAAGAGCCTCCACAAGCACAAGATCAACCATCCTCCTCCATGCAAGCATCTCCACCAACTCAAAATGAGGACGAGGCTCAAGTTGATGAAGAAGAAGATCAAAGAGATGAGCCACCTCAAGATGACGGCAACGATCAAGGGGGAGATGCAAATGATCAAAACAAGGAGGATGAAGAACCAAGGCCGCCACACCCAAGAGTCCACCAAGCAATCCAACGAGATCACGCCGTCGACACCATCCTCGGCGACATTCATAAGGGGGTAACCACTCGATCTCGTGTTGCACATTTCTGTGAGCATTCCTCTTTTGTTTCCTCTATTGAGCCTCACAGGGTAGAGGAAGCACTTCAAGATTCGGATTGGGTAATGGCGATGCAAGAGGAGCTCAACAACTTCACGAGGAACAAGGTATGGCATTTAGTTCCACGTCCTAACCAAAATGTTGTAGGAACCAAGTGGGTCTTCCGCAACAAGCAAGACGAGCATGGTGTGGTGACAAGGAACAAAGCTCGACTCGTGGCCAAGGGGTATTCACAAGTCGAAGGTTTGGATTTTGGTGAAACCTATGCACCCATAGCTAGGCGTGAGTCAATTCGTATATTATTGGCCTATGCTACTTACCATGGCTTCAAGCTTTACCAAATGGACGTGAAGAGTGCCTTCCTCAACGGACCAATCAAGGAGGAGGTCTATGTTGAGCAACCTCCCGGCTTTGAAGACAGTGAGTATCCTAACCATGTCTATAGGCTCTCTAAGGCGCTTTATGGGCTCAAGCAAGCCCCAAGAGCATGGTATGAATGCCTTAGAGATTTCCTTATTGCTAATGGCTTCAAAGTCGGCAAGGCCGATCCTACTTTATTCACTAAAACTCTTGACAATGATTTGTTTGTATGCCAAATTTATGTTGATGATATTATATTTGGGTCTACTAACGAATCTACATGTGAAGAATTTAGTAGGATCATGACACAAAAATTTGAGATGTCTATGATGGGGGAGTTGAAGTATTTTCTAGGATTCCAAGTCAAGCAACTCCAAGAGGGCACCTTCATTTGCCAAACAAAGTATACACAAGACATTCTAACCAAGTTTGGAATGAAGGATGCCAAGCCCATCAAGACACCCATGGGAACTAATGGGCATCTCGACCTCGACACGGGAGGTAAATCCGTCGATCAAAAGGTATACCGGTCGATGATTGGTTCATTGCTTTATTTATGTGCATCTCGATCGGACATTATGCTTTCTGTATGCATGTGTGCAAGATTTCAAGCCGACCCTAAGGAATCCCACCTTACGGCCGTAAAACGAATCTTGAGATATTTGGCTTATACTCCTAAGTTTGGGCTTTGGTACCCTCGGGGATCCACATTTGATTTGATTGGTTATTCGGATGCCGATTGGGCAGGGTGTAAGATTAATAGAAAGAGCACATCGGGGACTTGCCAGTTCTTGGGAAGATCCTTGGTGTCTTGGGCTTCAAAGAAGCAAAATTCGGTCGCTCTTTCTACTGCCGAAGCCGAGTACATTGCCGCAGGCCATTGTTGCGCGCAATTGCTTTGGATGAGGCAAACCCTGCGGGACTATGGTTACAAATTAACCAAAGTTCCCCTTCTATGTGATAATGAGAGTGCAATCCGCATGGCGGATAATCCCATTGAGCATAGCCGCACTAAACACATAGCCATTCGATATCATTTTCTTAGGGATCACCAACAAAAGGGGGATATCGAGATTGCATACATTAACACTAAAGATCAATTAGCCGATATTTTTACCAAGCCTCTTGATGAACAAACTTTTACCAAACTTAGGCATGAGCTCAATATTCTTGATTCTAGGAACTTCTTTTGCTAATTTGCACACATAGCTCATAAGTATACCTTTGATCATATCTCTTTATATATGCTATGACTAATGTGTTTTCAAGTGTATTTCAAACCAAGTCATAGGTATATTGAAAGGGAATTGGAGTCTTCGGCGAAGACAAGGCTTCCACTCCACTCTACTACTCATCCTTCGCCGTCACTCCGCATCATTTCTTCGTCTTTGGTATAATCTTCACTCATATGTTTATTTGCCAAAGGGGAGAAAATAGTTACCAAAGGGCCTATATTTCAGTCCAAGTATCCGTTTTTGGCGATTCATGCCAAAGGGGGAGAAAGTATCGGCCCAAAGCAAAAGGACCGCACCACCACCCTAATTTCAAAAATTGATGATTTTCAATTGGAAAATTTCAAACTAGTATCTCTTTGTGTTCTAAAGGGGGAGCAAGTAGTATTTTCAAAATTGATGTCTTAAAACCCTCTTGAACACTAAGAGGAGAATTTATTTGAGGGGGAGTTTTGTTCTAGTCAAAGGAAAAGCATTTGAAACGAGGGGAGAAAATTTTAAAACTTGAAAATGCTTCGCAAAATCTTATTCATTTACCTTTGACTATATTGCAAAAGGATTTTGAAAAGGATTTACAAAAAGAATCTTTGCAAAAACAAAACATGTGGTGCAAGCGTGGTCCAAAATGTAAAAAATAAAGAAACAATCCATGCATATCTAGTAAGTGATATTTATTGGCTCAATTCTAAGCAACCTTTGCACTTACATTATGCAAACTAGTTCAGTTATGCACTTTTATATTTGCTTTGGTTTGTGTTGGCATCAATCACCAAAAAGGGGGAGATTGAAAGGGAATTAGGCTTACACCTAGTCCCTAATTAATTTTGGTGGTTGAATTGCCCAACACAAATAATTGGACTAACTAGTTTGCTCTAGTGTGTAAGTTATACAGGTGCCAAAGGTTCACACTTAGCCAATAAAAAGACCAAGTATTGGGTTCAACAAAAGAGTAAAGGGACAACCGAAGGCACCTCTGGTCTGGCGCACCGGACTGTCCGGTGTGCCACCGGACATGTCCGGTGCACCAGAGGACTCCAGCGCCAACTCGTCGTCTTCGGGAAAAGCCAGAGGCAACTCCACTATAATTCACCAGACTGTCCGGTGTACACCGGATAGTGTCCGGTGCTCCAAGGAAGAGCGGCCTCAGGAACTCGCCAGTCTCGGGAATTCAGAACGGCTGCTCCGCTATAATTCACCGAACATGTCCGGTGTACACCGGACTGTCCGGTGTAACTGTGGGGCAACGGCTACTTCGCGCCAACGGTCACCTGCAACAGCAATTAATGCGCACCAGAGCACGCAGAAGTCAGGCACGCGCGGGTTGGCGCACCGGACACTCTACAGTACATGTCCGGTGCGCCACCGGACATCCAGGCGGGCCCAGAAGTCAGAGCTCCAACGGTCAGAACCCAACGGCTTTGGTGACGTGGCTGGCGCACCGGACATGTCTGGTGTGCACCGGACTGTCCGGTGCACCATGCGACAGACAGCCCCACCAAACGGCTAGTTTGGTGGTTGGGGCTATAAATACCCCAACCACCCCACATTCAAGTCATCCAAGTTTTCCCACTTCAACTACTTACAAGAGCTCTAGCATTCAATTCTAGACACACCAAAGTGATCAAATCCTCTCCAAACTCCACACAACGCCCTAGTGATTAGTGAGAGAGATTTGCTTGTGTTCTTTCGAGCTCTTGCGCTTGGATTGCTTTATTCTTTCTTTGATTCTTCATTGCGATCAAACTCACTTGTAATTGAGGCAAGAGACACCAATCTTGTGGTGGTCCTTGTGGGAACTTTGTGTTCCAAGTGATTGAGAAGAAAAGCTCACTCGGTCCGAGGGACCATTTGAGAGAGGGTAAGGGTTGAAAGAGACCCGACCTTTGTGGCCTCCTCAACGGGGAGTAGGTTTGCGAGAACCGAACCTCGGTAAAACAAATCCACGTGTCTCACTCTTTATTCGCTTACGATTTGTTTTGCACCCTCTCTCGCGGACTCTATTATATTTCTAACGCTAACCCGGCTTGTAGTTGTGATTATTTTTGAGAATTTCAGTTTCGCCCTATTCACCCCCCTCTAGGCGACTTTCAGAGAGGGAATAATCCCTTATTAAAAAAATCCAAACAAGACATGCATCATGTTGGAGTTTATTTGGTTGTGCATTTAAAACTAATAAACGGTAATGTCCAAATTGGAGTTTATCCTAATTTGCAATTTAACAAAAGGAAAATAAAATAGAAAGAGGATGAGGAAATACTATGTGCATATAAAGAAATATATATAAATAAATGCATGCACTTGTTTATACTGATACTTCAATGTGAACAATTTATTTAAGCATGAGCTTCACAACAGAATTAGAATTCAAATTGGAATCTAAAATAAGAGGAGAAAATAGAGAAAAATAAGAAAGGAAAATAAAAAAAGATTAGGCGTTGCTTGGGCCGAATTCCACGGCCAGGCCCAAAACCCCACTCTACCGCAGCCCACTACTCCTCTCCCTTTATCCTTTTCCATTTCTCCAGAAGCCGCTGCCATGTGGGTCTCCTGTGTTAGCTCTGTCATCTTCGTTTTCTCTGAACCGGCCGCCGTTATCTGGTTGGTTCGGTGGAGATCCCCCGCATGGATCGCGCGACCCTGCCAACCACTGACGTGCAGGTCCAGGTCGTCGAACCTCTCCTTCCTTCGCCACTCGATTCGAGCAAGCTCAACCGTGGCGCGCTCTGCGGAGTCCGTTGCTATGGCCTCGGCTGAATTTCTCGCCGTATGAATAGGTCAGGATCAGTTGCCATGAATCTCTCGTCAGCGTTAGGAGCCTGGTACCGATTACCGCACCCCTGACTTCGGATATATGAACATGAGCTCGGCCTGGTTTTAACCATGAACAGGATGGGCTGGGGGAAGACCTCGGCCGTGTGCCTGGCAACATGGAGCTCGATTCCTCTCTCCCATTCCCACCCGCTGATGCTTCATGGAGCTTCTCGTCTGAGCCCGAGCTAATAAGCTCACCGGCGGGAGGGATCTGACAAGATGGCAAGCGCCCTGGCGGTTCGAAGCCCCTGGTTGGATGGCGTCGTTGCTGGCTGAGCGAGGCCGCCGCTCGGCTTACCTGGCATGGAGAAGAAGATCCACCGATGACGCCATTCCCCACCCTCGCCGTCGGTCGTGGTCTAGGGTGGTCAGGGTTAATTGAATTGGGAGTGCTGGTCGCGTTGAAGCCGGGCGTGGGCGCAATTGAAGGGGAAAATCACCGGAGGTCGTGAAATCCATTGCCGGTGTTGGTGAATCCGCAGGTTCCCATGGCCAGGGCTGTCTGCGCTACCAACCGTGGTGAGTACTCAAGCACCAGTCTAGCGATCCACTGCTCTTCGTTTCGCGGTTGCCAGAGTGAAGTTTACAGGCGGGACTCAAGCTTTAGGTGTGGCCGGCTATGGCTTGGCCGTGTCTGGTGGACGCCGTGGCTGGGTGTTCGGTCGGGTGATGGGCGATGTAGAAGATGACCGCTCAGCCGTTAGATGGCCATCGGCGGTCTAGATTAGACCAAATCTTACCGTTTGGCGAGATTGATCCGGGTCATTGATTTGGTGATGTGCGGCTCAGGGTGGTAGAGATCATCAGCCGTTGGATCATGATCTAACAGTCGATGTGGAGCGTGTGTTCATGGTCGCCTAGATTTAATCACGCGCGTTGAGTTTTGATCGGACGGTTGAGGGCCGTGGATACCCCTTCGCAGTGGCGATTTAGCGTATGAGTCCCTCGGATTAATACAAATGAACCCGCCATCCATCCTGTCGGTGCCCTGAGTCTGTGGAAATCTTGCGCCAGACCCCCTGCGCTTACCAGAAAATGACACCCAGTCCAAATAATTAATAAAACCAGGAAAATCATTTAGAAAATAGTTTTTAGTACATATTTAAATGTAGAAACTTGTTTAAATTGTAGAAAATCCATATGAACTCCAAATTGATCCATTCTAGTTCCTAAATTTTTGTAATATTATTGTCTAGCCATTAGTGCCTCTGTTTTGGCATGAAAGACACATTAAAATTTATCTAGTACTTAATCTTGTATTAAATACATAAAACCTTAGAAAATTCATAACTCAAAATATATAACTTCAAATTTAATGATTCCAGTTCCTATGATCCTATTTTAATGTCTAGATTATTATTGTGTATTTTGTTTACATGCTTGGTGTGATGTTAATTTTTGCTATACTATGTATCTATTATGTTGATGCGAGTAGACGAGCAAGTCATAGAGGATTCTGAGGTTCAGCTGGTAGAGACTGCTAAGCAGGAGCTCGTTGAAGGCAAGTTGTGCCCTTGATCACTTTCTTTTACCCATTCATGTTCTTATTAATCATAATGATCTGCATAGGTTAATTTTGCTGGGACCCAATAGGTTACCCTAGACTTTGACTATCTTTATACCATGTTTCACCACTGGTTTTACTACTAAATTTTTGGGTAGTACATGCTATTGCTTTATGTGGCTTTGGGTATAGAGATATTCATCACTCATTGTTATACTTTTTATTATCTGTTTATTCTTTACTGTTCATGATAAGATCATTATGTTAATGGGAACATGGAGAACCACCCGAGAAAACAGTGCTACCACAAGGGTTTAATGGGACGCCCTTGGCTGATTAACTAGGGAAGCTAGTGGATGACTACCTTACGCGAAAATGGCAAGGGCAGTAGGGGAGTGGTCAATGTAGGGAGGTCCTTGGGTTGATTTTGCTGCGATGGCGGTCAGGCGAGGGATTCCTGCACTGGAGCTTCCTATAAACTGTAGCGGGTTTTCTGAAACTAGTGGAACTTTGTAAAGGCCTCGTAGTGGTACCCTGCCTCGCTTCCTTGGTAGAGGTGTATGGGGTTTGATCAACTCCGTGGCAAATGGGTAACACGACTTGTGGGTAAAGATGCACAACCTCTGCAGAGTGTAAAACTGGTATACTAGCCGTGCTCACGGTCATGGGCGGCTCGGACACTCACATGATCAATTTATGGAACTTAAACTTAATTTGTCATATCATTGCATTTGGGATTATTTTATTATTACTTTTACCTATTATTTCTAAGGTTTGGTATTTACTTACACTTAGTAACTGCTAATAAAATTTTGACCAACTTATAAAAGCAATGCTTAGCTTCAGACTTTATTTCATTGATCAGCCTTACACTTCATGAATTCCCACCTTTGGTGAGTTCATGCCACATTATTCCCCACAACTTGTTGAGCGATGAACATGTGTGAGCTCACTCTTGCTATCTCACACCCCCCACAGGAGAAGAGCAGGTGGTCGAAGAGGAGCCGCCTAACACTGAGGCTTTCGACTTGATCTAGGTGGTGTCTCCCAGTCAGCTTTCTGGCGCCAAGGATAAATTTTAGTTCCTGTGATATTCATAATTTATTTTTATAAGACTTCCGCTATGTAATAAGTACTCTGATTTTATTGTGACATTTATCTCTATACACTCTGTTATTATATATGTTGTCTTCTTTGGCGCATGTATGAGATGCACCCGGCTTTGTTCCTTAAAGCTCGGGTGTGATAGAAGTGGTATCAGAGGAAATGTTGACTGTAGGACAAAACCTAGATAGAAATGGACAAAACCCTTACCTACTTACCTTATTCTGATTCATTCTATACTTACCTTACTCTAATTATTTCTATACTTATCTTGATCCTGTCTCACCTTCTACTGTTCTACTCTGATCATTCTTACCTTTTCTACTCTAAGACAAGATGGATTTCACACCTTGAAATCCTACCCCTATGACATTTTTAAGAGATAGGAGGCCTAAGACAAAATCAAAACTGTTTTCTCTATTTTAAAATTGTTGTTTGATTGTTCTTATGATAAATGTCTGATTTGCTTCTTTGATTGATTGAAACATTATTGTTGGGCATCTTAGCATGTACCACCATAAGGTAATGTATTAGCTTTAGTAGGTGACACACTAATCTACCTAGCTAATAAATCCCCCACAGTAAAATTCCTCGTAATTACTCGCCTTGTCTACAATTCTTCCTTTCTTACCTTGTGTTTCTAACCTAGATGGGCTACCCCTATAGTGTAAAAAGAGAGCAATATAGACTTGACCCATGGTATGTCATGGTTAAGAAAGGCAAAGGCAGTTTATATACTATGCTAAAGGAACCATAGAACTCACCAGTTCCAAAGGATAAAGATTTGAAGTTGGAATTGCAGTAACTACCGCCACCAGACTAGCGACATTCTTAGTAGATGAGAAGTTTGTGGGTGGCAACATCCATGCAGTTAGGGATTTTTCGGATGTCTTTCCAGAGGAGTTACCAGGGATGCCACCAGATAAGGAAGTTGAGTTTGTCATTAATCTCTTACCTAGGACTGCCCCTATTTCTAAACGGCCATACATGATGTCCGTAGAAGAGTTAAAGGAACTTAAGAAGTAGTTAATTGAGTTACAAGAGGCAGGGTACATTCGTCCGAGTTCCTCACCTTGGGGAGCACCGGTATTGTTTGTACAGAAGAAGGATGGATCACAGAGGATGTGTGTGGATTATATATCACTTAGTGATGTTACTGTGAAGAACAAGTATCCGTTACCCCGCATTGAGGATTTATTTGATCAGATGAGAGGTGCCAGGGTATTTTCAAAGATTGATCTCCGATCGGGATACCATCAAATGAAGATTAGACCATCGGATATTCCTAAGACGACTTTCTCAACCCGATATGGATTGTATGAGTTCACTGTTATGTCGTTCGGATTGACTAATGCACCAGCTTATTTTATGAATTTGATGAATAAGGTGTTTATGAAGTATTTGGACAGATTCGTCGTGGTGTTCATCGACGATATTCTTATCTATTCTAAGAGTGAAAGTGATCATGAAGAACATTTGAGGTTGGTGCTACAGAAGCTACGAGATAGCCAACTCTACGCCAAGTTTAGCAAGTGCGAGTTCTGGATTGACAAGGGGCCATTCCTTAGACATATTATTTCTAATGGAGAAATAGCAGTGGATCCTGCTAAAGTGAAGGAGATAACGGAATGGAGCATGCCCACTACCGTTACTGAGATTTGGAGTTTCTTGGGGCTTGCAGGATATTATCGGAGATTTATTGAAGGATTCTCTAAGATTGCCAAGCCTATGACCTCGCTTCTGGAGAAAGGAAGCGAATTTAAGTGGGACGAGAAATGTCAAGACAGCTTTGATCAATTGAAGAAGAGATTGATGGCACCACCAGTGTTGATTATGCCAGATATACAGAAAGGATTTGACATTTATTGTGATGCATGTGGCCAAGGATTATGTGTACTTATGCAAGAAGGACACGTGATCGCCTATGCGTCTCGTCAGTTGCGGAAACATGAATTGAACTACCCCACTCATGACTTGGAACTGGCAGCCGTTGTGCATGCACTTAAGATTTGGAGACACTATATTATGGGAACTAAGTGCCAAGTATACACGGATCATAAGAGTTTGAAGTACATATTCACTCAGAAGGATCTCAACCTTAGGCAACGCCATTGGTTGGAGCTCATTAAGGATTATGATTTGGAGATTCACTATCATCCGGGCAAGGCGAATTTGGTTGCAGATGCCTTGAGTCGGAAGGAGCACGTTCACTCCGCTATTGTTGTCCAGCTACCCGATGAATTAGCAAAAGATTTTGAGAGACTCAACCTGGGCATTGTTACACACACTGAGGGAGTTACCATTGAATTGGAACTTACTTTGGAGCAAGAAATTCGTAAGGGTCAAGTTGGTGATGCTAAAATTCAAGAGATTAAGGATCTGATTATGGAAGGTAGAGTTCCGGAGTTCACAGAGGATGAGCAGTGTACTATATGGTTCAAGGATCGGATATGTGTTCCGGAGATTGATAGCCTCCGTGAGACTATATTGAAAGAAGCCCATGATTCTGATTACTCTATCCACCCTGGCAGCACTAAGATGTATCGGTATTTGAAGCAAAAGTACTGGTGGTATGGATTGAAGAGAGATGTGGCTGCTCATGTGGCTAATTGTGATGTATGTCAAAGAGTCAAGGCCGAACATCAAAGACCAGCCGGACTATTGCACCCATTAAAGATTCCCGAGTGGAAATGAGAAGAAATTGGTATGGATTTCATTGTTGGGCTACCCCGCACTCCAGCAGGATATGACTCTATTTGGGTGATTGTGGATAGATTGACAAAAGTGGCTCATTTCATACATGTGAGGACTAATTACACGGGAGCCAAGCTAGCAGAACTATATATGACTCGGATAGTTTGTCTTTACACGGTGTACCGAAGAAGATCATTTTGGATATAGGATCACAGTTTACCCCCCAGATTTTGGAAAAGTTTTCATGAGAATATGGATGCGAAGTTGAATTTTAGTTCGGCCTACCTCAGATTGATGGACAGACTAAAGGGACTTATCAGGTGTTGGAAGACATGTTGAGAGCTTGTGCCCTTCAGCATGGTAATAGTTGGGACAAGAGTCTACCATATGCGGAGTTCTCTTATAATAATAGCTACCAAGCCAGTTTGAATATGTCACCATTTGAGGCTTCGTATGGCAGAAAGTGCAGGACACCACTGTATTGGGATCAAACTGGTGAAAGATAGTTCTTTGGGCCTGAACTTATTCAAGAGGTAGAAGAACAAGTTCGAATGATAAGGGAACATTTGAGAATTGCACAATCGAGGCAAAAGAGCTATGCTGATAATAGAAGGAGACTACTGGAGTTTAAGGAGGGTGACCACGTGTATCTGAAGGTGTCACCGATCCGGGGTATGAGGAGATTCGAAGTTAAAGGAAAGCTGTCCCCTCGCTTTATTGGACCTTTCTTGATCTTAAAGCGAGTGGGCGAGGTTGCATATTAGCTAGAACTACCCGATCACCTGTCAGATGTACATGATGTATTTCATGTGTCTCAGCTAAAGAAGTGCCTCAGGGTACCTGAGGAACAGTTACCAATGGAAGAGCTTAGTGTTTAGGGTGATTTGACTTGCACGGAGTATCCTATCAAGATTCTTGATACGTTGACTCGAGTTACAAGAAATAAGGTGATAAAGATGTGCAAAGTACAATGGAGTCACCATAGAGAAGATGAAGCTACTTGGGAGAGAGAAAAAGAGCTTCACATAGATTTTCCTCATCTTTTCCCTAGTCCTTCCTAAATCTCGAGGACGTGATTCTTGTTAAGGGGGGTAGGATTTGTAATACCCAAATTATAAAGCTTATAAAAGAGTTGATCTCCTTATGTGATTTGCCATCTACTTTTTGAGACATGTGCTTAATCATAGTTGAGAGGGAATAATCCCTTATTAAAAAAATCCAAACAAGACATGCATCATGTTGGAGTTTATTTGGTTGTGCATTTAAAACTAATAAACGGTAATGTCCAAATTGGAGTTTATACTAATTTGAAATTTAACAAAAGGAAAATAAAATAGAAAGAGGATGAGGAAATACTATGTGCATATAAAGAAATATATATAAATAAATGCATGCACTTGTTTATACTGATACTTGAATGTGAACAATTTATTTAAGCATGAACTTCACAATAGAATTAGAATTCAAATTGGAATCTAAAATAAGAGGAGAAAATAGAGAAAAATAAGAAAAGAAAATAAAAAAGATTAGGCGCTGCTTGGGCCGAATTCCACGGCCAGGCCCAAAACCCCACTCCACCGCAGCCCACTACTCCTCTCCCTTTATCCTTTTCCATTTCTCCAGAAGCCGCTGCCATGTGGGTCTTCTATGTCAGCTCTGTCATCTTCGTTTTCTCTGAACCGGCCGCCGTTATCTGGTTGGTTCGGTGGAGATCCCCCGCTTGGATCGCGTGACCCTGCCAACCACTGACGTGTAGGCCCAGGTCGTCGGACCTCTCCTTCCTTCGCCACTCGATTCGGGCAAGCTCAACCGTGGCACGCTCTGCAAAGTCCGTTGCTGCGGCCTCGGCCGAATTTCTCGCCGTATGAACAGGTCGGGATCAGTTGCCGCGAATCTCTCGTCAGCGTTAGGAGCCTGGTACCGATGACCGCACCCCTGACTTTGGATATATGAACGCGAGCTCGGCCTGGTTTTAACCATGAACAGGATGGGCTAGGGGAAGACCTCGGCCATGTGCCTGGCAACATGGAGCTCGATTCCTCTCTCCCATTCCCACTCGCTGATGCTTCATGGAGCTTCTCGTCTGAGCCCGAGCTAATAAGCTCACCGGTGGGAGGGATCTGGCGAGATGGCAAGCGCCCTGGCGGTTCAAAGCCCCTGGTCGGATGGCGCCTTACCTGGCATGGAGAAGAAGATCCGCCGACGACGCCATTCCCTTCCCTCGCCGTCGGTCGCGGTCTAGGGTGGTTAGGGTCAATTGAATTGGGAGTGCTGGTCGCGTTGAAGCCGGGAGTGGGCGCAATTGAAGGGGAAAATCACCGGAGGTCGCGAAATCCATTGCCGGTGTTGGTGAATCTGCAGGTTCCCGTGGCCAGGGCTGTCTGCGCTACCAACCGTGGTGAGTACTCATGCACCAGTCTAGCGATCCACTGCTCTTTGTTTCGCGGTTGCCGGAGTGAAGTTTACAGGCGGGACTCGAGCTTTAGGTGCGGCCGGCTATGGCTTGGCCGTGTCTGGTGGACGCCGCGGCTGGGTGTGTCGGTCGGGTGATGGGCGATGTAGAAGACGACCGCTCAGCCGTTAGATGGCCATCGATGGTCTAGATTAGACCAAATCTTACCGTTTCACGAGATTGATCCAGGTCATTGATTTGGTGGTGTGCGGCTCAGGGTGGTAGAGATCATCAGCCGTTGGATTGGGATCTAACAGTCGATGTGGAGCGTGTGCTCATGGTCGCCTGGATTTAATCAGGCGCGTTGAGTTTTGATCGGATGGCTGAGGGCTGTGGATACCCCTTCGCAGTGGCGATTTAGCGTATGAGTCCCTCGGATTAATACAAATGAACCCGCCATCCATCCTGTCGGTGCCCTGAGTCTGTGGAAATCTTGCGCCAGACCCCCTGCGCTTACCAGAATATGATGCCCAGTCCAGATAATTAATAAAACCTGGAAAATCATTTAGAAAATAGTTTTTAGTACATATTTAAATGCATAAACTTGTTTAAATTGTAGAAAATCCATATGAACTCCAAATTGATCCATTCCAGTTCCTAAATTTTTGTAATATTATTGTCTAGCCATTAGTGCCTCTGTTTTGGTATGAAAGACACATTAAAATTTATCTAGTACTTAATCTTGTATTAAATACATAAAACCTTAGAAAATTCATAACTCAAAATATATAACTTCAAATTTAATGATTCCAGTTCCTATGATACTATTTTAATGTCTAGATTATTATTGTGTATTTTGTTTACATGCTTGGTGTGATGTTAATTTTTGCTATAATATGTATGTATTGTGTTGATGCGAGTAGACGAGCAAGTCATAGAGGATTCTGAGGTTCAGCTGGTAGAGACTGCTGAGCAGGAGCTCGTTGAAGGCATGCTGTGCCCTTGATCACTTTCTTTTATCCATTCATGTTCTTATTAATCATAATGATCTGCATAGGTTAATTTTGCTGGGACCCAATAGGTTACCCTAGACTTTGACTATCTTTATACCTTGTTTCACCACGGGTTTTACTACTAAATTTTTGGGTAGTACATGCTATTGCTTTATGTGGCTTTGGGTATAGAGATATTCATCACTCATTGTTATACTTTTTATTATCTGTTTATTCTTTACTGTTCATGATAAGATCATTATGTTAATGGGAACATGGAGAACCACCCGAGAAAACAGTGCTACCACAAGGGTTTAATGTAGGGCTGGAAAAAAAGCTCGAGTAAGGCTCGCGAGCCGGCTCGAGGCTCGGTCCAAACTACTGCTTACTCGTATCTCCGTTGACCAGTGTGTAAGTGTGCTGTTTTGGTCACAACTCACAAGGAACTAGAGTGCAGGGACATATTTTTTTATTATATGAAACATATTGTGCTTCAAATTTAAGCTAATGACTATAATTACTGTTGTTGAGTACTTGAGTGTACAGGCTCACGAGCCGAGCCGAGTCGGCTCGCGAGCCTATATCGAGCCAAGCCGAGCCTCGTTACCGAGCTCGCTAAATGACCGAGCCGAGCCTGGCTCGGCTCGCTATTCTATCGAGCCTCACCAAGCCGAGCCTGGCTCGGCTCGGCTCGTTTCTAGCCCTAGTTTAATGGGACACCCTTGGCTGATTAACTAGGAAAGCTAGTGGATGACTACCTTACCCGAAAGGGGCAAGGGCAGTAGGGGAGTGGTCAATGTAGGGAGGTCCTTGGGTTGATTTTGCTGCGATGGCGGTCAGGCGAGGGATTCCTGCACTGGAGCTTCCTATAAACTGTAGCAGGTTTTCTGAAACTAGTGGAACTTTGTAAAGGCCTCGTAGTGGTACCCTGTCTCGCTTCTTTGGTAGAGGTGTATGGGGTCTAATCAACTCTATGGCAAATGGGTAACATGACTTGTGGGTAAAGATGCGCAACCTCTGCAGAGTGTAAAACTGGTATACTAGCCGTGCTCACGGTCATGAGCGGCTCAGACACTCACATGATTAATTTATGGAACTTAAACTTAATTTGTCATATCATTGCATTTGGGATTATTTTATTATTACTTTTACCTATTATTTCTAAGGTTTGGTATTTACTTACACTTAGTAACTGCTAATAAAATTTTGACCAACTTATAAAAGCAATGCTTAGCTTCAGACTTTATTTCATTGATCAGCCTTACACTTCATGAATTCCCACCTTTGGTGAGTTCATGCCACATTATTGTAATACTCAAGTTGTATACCAAGAGTAATAGAGAGAGCTCCTCATTTTGTGTGTCTTATTTGCATCATAAAAAGAGCACCTATGTAATTGAGAGTGACTAAATAAAACAATTACTCTAAAATAAAGAAAAAAGTGCATTTGTTGGAGTTTTATGTGTTGTGCATTAAATAAAACCATGAGGATAAAAATAATAAGGTAATAATTATTTGAAGCTTGATTAAACCCTAAATATGAAATTAGGGTTTTGAAAATAAGGAAAAGAGAAGAGATATGAAAATATAAATAAAATGTATAAATAAATATCTTCAAGCTTAGTATTTTTAATGGCAAAAATAGAGTTTATAAATGAAGATCCACAAAAAGTTTGAATTAAATCAAATTGGGTTTGAAAATAAAGAAAATGGAAAGAAAAATGAAAAAGAAAAAGATAAAAACCTTACCTGGGCCCTGAACCTGGAATTCGGCCCAACTTACCTTTCTCACCGCGCGGCCCATCAACCAAGGGGAGGGAAGCGCCGACACCTGGGCCCCACTCATCAGCCTCCTCTGCGCCAGCACCTGCCGTAGTGCCACTGCGTGGTGGGTCCCACCTTGTCATACCCACCGCCCACACATCGCATGCGCTTGGCCACTGTCGCGTATGACTCACTTCCGCGTGGGCCCCTGCACCAGTCCGTTGCCCCCTTCTGTTTCTCTTACATGTGGGCCCTGTTGGTCAGTACCCTGGTTCCCGTCGTTACTACGGACCGAGTCTCGTGGCGGGGAAATCTCCATGGATCTCGCATGGCCGGTGTACTTGGCCCAGTCGCGGACTCCGCGTCGTGGGCATACAAGTATCTCCCATGCGTTCGTCTTCCCATCTCTTCCACCTCCACTGCTTGGCCCCGACCACGATTCACCACTGTCGCCGCCAGGATAGTCTTGCGCCGCCGCCATTACAATTCGCCTCGGTGCTCGTCGTTTTGGTCCCGGGAGCTAGTCGAGAACCTGCACTGTGGGGTTGCGGAGCTACCCGAGGCGCTAGCTGGTCGAATCGACGGGCGGTGCGACCCCAATTGCTCGACGGAGTTCTTCACCACCGCCGCATTGCCATCGCCCGTGGGCAGCACCGTCGGGTCATCCAATCGCGGTAATAAATCCACCCCCATCTTCGTTTAGCCCTCTGCATGGACTAGCCGAACCGAATTAGAGAACGGGAGCGCGTAGTCGGGGATTGGCTGGGCCGGCAATGGCGCCGCCGCAGTGTGCCGTGTACCGGGTCGGGCACTCGGGGTCGGGCAAAATTGATTGGGGAATCGAGTTTAGGGAGGCATCAGCTTTGCGTGGCGCGATTTAATTGCCGTTAGGTGCTCGGGCGGCCGGATTCGAAATCCCGGCGGGCCTCCGCCACGATCGGGGGGGGGGGGGGAAACACAGCCGTAGGTAGCCTCGGTTGAGGAAGACGGGCCCGTGGCCGTCGGATCATTGACGGACGGTCCCGATTAGGTCCAGCGTATCCCTTCGCTCGAAATAAATCCACACCGTTGATCTCGCGTCGTGCGGCAGGATCTAGATCTAGGGTTAATTAAATCCGTGCCGTTGCTTTCACATCGTGCGGCCACGGTGGGATACCGGTTCAGATCGGGGTAATCTAATCACGGCCGTTCGGATCTAATCCAACGGCCGAGACTCGCCCATACCGCTTCATTGGCCGTTTTGCTAAAGAGCCCTTCGCTTATTAGATAACTAACCCGCCATCCAGAGCACCCTATTCACTGTGTCATGGAAAACTTACCCCGAGGCCCCTGTGTTTTCTGGAATTTGACGCCCAGTCCCGAGAGTATTAAAAACAGAGAAATTAATATTAGAAATTTATTTTTAATACAAAAACAAATCTAGAAACTTGTAAAATGCATAGAAAATTCATTTTAGCTCCAAATTGAGTCATTCCAATTCCTAAAATTTTGTAATAATATTCTATATCATTTAGAATCACTGTTTTGACATGAACTCTGTTAGAAAATTAATTTATCATCTAATCCTATTATAATCACCTTAAATCTTAGGAAATTCATAACTTAAATTCTATAACTCCAAATTCAGTGATTCCAGTTCCTATGATTTCATTTTAATGTGTAGATTTTTACTGTATATTTCATTCATCTGTTTGGTGTGATGCTGATTTTGGCTATACTATGTATGTATTGTGTTGATGCGAGTAGACGAGCAAGCCACTGTGGAAACTGAGGTTCAACAAGTAGAGATAGCTGAGCAGGAGCTCATTACAGGCAAGTTGTGCCCTTGATCACTTACTTTTCCCAGCCATGTTCTTATTAATTTTAATGATCTGCATAGGTTAATTTTGATGGGATCCTTTATGTACCCCAGTTTTGATTACCTCTATACCTTGTTCACCCCTGGAATATTTTTGGGTAGTACTTGCTATTGCTTTATGTGGATTGGGTATGGAGATTCATTATTCATGATTATTCTGTTATTATCTTGTTATTATTGTTGTTCATGTTAAGATCATTAAATTAATGGGAACATGGAGCGACCACCCGGGAAAACAGTGCTACCACAAGGGTTTAATGGGACGCCCTTGGCTGACTAATTAGGAAAGCTAGTGGAAGACTACCTTACCCGAAAGGGGCAAGGGCAGTAGGGGAGAGGTCAGTGTAGGGAGGTCCCTGGTTGATTTTGCTGCGATGGCTGTCAGCCAGGAACCCTGCTCTGGATCTTCCTATAAACTGTAGCGGGTTTTCGGAAGCTAGTGGAACTTTGTAAAGGCCTCGTAGTGGATCCCTAGCCATTCACCTCGGTAGTGTCTAAGGGCCTTGCAAACCCTGGCGACATGGGATACACGACTTGTGGGTAAAGATGCGCAACCTCTGCAGAGTGTAAAACTAGTATACTAGCCGTGCTCACGGTCAAGAGCGGCTCGGACCCTCACATGATTAACTATGGAACTTAAGTTTAATTTGACATTTGCATCGCATTTGGGATTATTTTATTATTACTGTTCTTTATTATTATTAAGGTTTGGTATTTACTTACACTTAGTAATTGCTAATAAAATTTTGACCAACTTATAAAAGCAATGCTCAGCCTTAGCCTTTATTTCATTGATCAGCCTTACACTTCATGAACTCCCACCTTTGGTGAGTTCATGCCACATTATTCCCCACGACTTGTTGAGCTATGATCGTATGTGAGCTCACTCTTGCTGTCTCACACCCCCCCCCCCCCCACAGGAGAAGAACAGGAGGTTGAAGAGGAGATGCCTAACACTGAGGAGTTCGATCTGATCTAGGTGGCGTTTCTCAGTCGACATTGGCGCCGTCGATCCTTAGTTCGTTTTATATTTATCTTTATTTTGTAATAAGACTTCCGCTATGTAATAATTACTCTGATGTTTTATGACATTTATCTCTATACACTCTGTTATTATATATGTTGTCTTTTTGGCGCATGTATGAGATGCACCCGGCTTTGTTCTTTAAAACCGGGTGTTACAGAAGTGGTATCAGAGGAAATGTTGACTGTAGGACGAAACCTAGATAGACTGGACAAACCCTTACCTACTTATCTCATTCTGATTCATTCTACACTCACCTTACTCTGATTCTTTCTACACTTATCTTGATCCTGTCTCACCTTCTACTGTTCTACTCTGATCATTCTTACCTTTTCTACTCTTAGACAAGATGGATTTCACACCTTGGAATCCCTACCCCTATGACATTTTAAGAGATAGGAGGCCTAAGACCCAATCAAAACTATTTTCTATATTTAAAAATGTTGTTGGATTGTTATGATGAAAAATGTCTGATTTGCTTCTTTGATTGATTGGAATAGTATAGATGGACATTTTAGCATGTACCACTATAAGGTATTGAATTAGCTATAGTAGGTGAAATATTAATCTGCTTAGCTAATAAATCCCCCAAAGTAACATGATTGTAATTACTGCCTTGTCTACTGCTTTTTCTTACCATATGTATCTAACTCAGATGGTCAATACCAGGAGGGGTGGTGGAATTGATTTGCCTCCTAACCGACACACTCGAAGAATTTATAGACAACCTCAGCCACAGCCTGCAGAGATGAATCCTCCTAATCCTCCACCAGGCGGAGTTGACCCACTGGTTGCTGCTCAGATGGCGGTGATGCAGCAAATGGCGGACACTATGGCTGATATGCGTGCCCAGATGCAGCAAGAACGCCAAGAAATGCGTCAGGAAAGAGAAGACATACACCAGGAGTTGCGCCAGGAGAGAGATGAGATACGCCAAGAAAGGAGGGCGCAACAACAGCAAATGCAACAACAGCAACAGCAGCAACAAGTGCCACTGCCTCCACCACCACCACCAGTTCCACCTCGTGATAAGCACCGGGAGTTTATGAGTCATAAGCCACCGACCTTCGCCAGTTCGCCAGATCCACTTGATGCAGATGATTGGCTGAAAGCAATTGAGAAGATGCTGATTATTGCACAGTGCACGGACCGGGAGAAGGTTTTATATGCTTCTGGACGTCTGATTGGTCCTGCTGCTGACTGGTGGGATTCTTATACTGCTGCCCATGATGCTGCGGATACTATTACTTGGGCAGAGTTCAGTACACAGTTCAGGAACTACCATATTCCAGCTGGGATGATAAAGATCAAGAAGAAGGAATTTCTGTCGCTGAAGCAAGGAAGTATGTCAGTCAGCGAGTACCGCGACAAGTTTATTCAGTTATCCAGATATGCCCCTGAAGAAGTTGCTGAAGACGAGAGGAAGCAGGAGCATTTCATTGAAGGACTTAATGGACCACTGCAGTATGCTCTAGTGGCACACACATTTCCATCATTTCAGAGACTGTTGGATAAGGCTCTTGCTATTGAACACAAGCGTGTTCAGCTGGGTGATTTGAAGAGAAAGGCAATATCTCAAGGACAAGGAAGCAGCAGCGTTCGTCCTCGCTACAGTTCCCCACAGGGCACACCGACTCGACCAGGAGGACCACGCCCAGTTCAGCAATCACCACTGAGGACTCCACCTCCTCGACAGGCTACTCCCACGGGCACCCCGACGAAGTTTGCAGGACAGAGTCCGGGCACTCAATGCTTCAAGTGTGGGAAGATTGGTCATTATGCAAATGTCTGCCCACAGAGGATTGCTACTACTCCAGTTCAGAACAAGCAACAGACCCCTGGCAAGGGATATTCTATAGCCAGGGTGAATCAAGTCAGCGTTGATGATACTCCTGATGGTGGGGACCTCGTAATTGGTATGTTCTATGTTAATGCAATTCCTGCAACCATATTATTTGATTCTGGTGCTACACATTCATTCATGTCTGCTAGATATGCCAACACAAATGAAATACCACTGCTAAATATGAGAAAACCCCTGATAGTAATTACACCTAAAGGGCCTGTTGAGGCGAATCAAATGACACGTAGATTGACATTAACCATTATGGGTAGAGAATTTGGAGCTACTGCTATAATATTAGAGTCAAGCAGTATAGATCTGATCCTTGGTATGTCATGGCTAAGAAAGGCAAAGGCCGTTATAGCATGTGGAAGAGGTACCATAGAGCTTACTACCACTAAAGGAGAAAGATTTCAAGTTAATATTGCAGTAACCTCCTCATCCATGCGTGCAATGTTCTTTATGCCTGAGGAGTTTGTTGGTGACAACATCCGGGTGGTTAGAGATTTTCCGGATGTCTTTCCAGAGGAGTTACCAGGGATGCCACCTGATAGAGAAGTTGAGTTTGTTATTGATCTCCTACCTGGAACCGCCCCTATTTCTAAACGGCCATATAGAATGTCTGTAGAGGAGTTGAAGGAACTGAAGAAGCAGTTGACGGAGTTACAAGAGGCTGGTTACATTCGTCCAAGTTCCTCACCTTGGGGAGCACCGGTGTTATTTGTACAGAAGAAGGATGGATCGCAACGGATGTGTGTGGATTATAGATCTCTTAATGATGTTACGGTGAAGAACAAGTATCCGTTGCCCCGTATTGAGGATTTATTTGATCAGATGCGAGGTGCTAGAGTATTCTCGAAGATTGATCTCCGATCCGGTTACCATCAGATGAGGATTAGACCATCGGATATTCCCAAGACGGCTTTCTCGACTCGATATGGATTATATGAGTTTACTGTTATGTCATTTGGATTAACCAATGCACCAGCTTACTTCATGAATTTGATGAATAAGGTGTTTATGGAGTATTTGGACAGGTTCGTCGTGGTATTCATCGACGATATTCTTATCTATTCTAAGAATGAGAGTGACCATGAAGAACATCTAAGGTTGGTGCTACAGAAGTTACGAGATAATCAACTCTACGCTAAGTTCAGCAAGTGCGAGTTTTGGATTGACAAGGTGCCATTCCTTGGTCATATTATTTCTAATGGAGGAATAGCAGTGGATCCTGCTAAAGTTAAGGAGATAATGGAGTGGAGAGTACCCACTACAGTTACTGAGATTCGGAGTTTCTTGGGACTCGCAGGATATTATCGGAGATTTATTGAAGGATTTTCTAAGATTGCCAAGCCCATGACATCGCTTTTGGAGAAAGGAAAAGAATTCAAGTGGGATGAGAAGTGTCAAGAAAGCTTTGATCAGTTGAAGGAGAGACTAATGTCGCCACCAGTATTGATTATGCCAGATCTGCAGAAGGGATTTGACATTTATTGTGATGCATGTGGCCAAGGACTTGGATGTGTGCTCATGCAAGAAGGTCATGTGATTGCCTATGCATCTCGTCAGTTGAGGAAACATGAATTGAACTACCCCACTCATGATTTGGAATTGGCTGCCGTTGTGCATGCACTTAAGATTTGGAGGCACTACATTATGGGAACTAAGTGCCAAGTATACACAGATCATAAGAGTTTGAAGTATATATTCACTCAGAAGGATCTCAATCTTAGGCAACGTCGTTGGTTGGAGCTCATTAAGGATTATGACTTGGAGATTCACTATCACCCAGGCAAGGCAAATTTGGTTGCAGATGCCTTGAGTCAAAAGGAGCATGTTCACTCCGCTTTCGTTGTCCAGCTACCTGATGAATTAGCAAAAGACTTTGAGAGGCTCAACCTGGGAATTGTTACACATACAGAAGGAGTGACTATTGAATTGGAACCTACCTTGGAGCAAGAAATTCGTAAAGGTCAGATTGGTGATGCCAAAATCCAGGAGATCAAGGATCTGATAACAGAGGGTAGAGGCCCAGAGTTCACAGAGGATGAGCAAGGCACGATATGGTTCAAGAATCGGATCTGTGTTCCCGATATTGATAGTCTTCGGGAAACCATATTGAAGGAAGCACATGATTCAGTTTACTCCATCCACCCTGGGAGCACTAAGATGTATCAGGATTTAAAGCAAAAATATTGGTGGTATGGATTGAAGAGAGATGTGGCTGCACATGTGGCCATGTGCGATGTGTGTCAAAGAGTTAAGGCTGAACACCAGAGGCCAGCCGGACTATTGCACCCACTGAAGATACCTGAGTGGAAATGGGAAGAGATTGGCATGGACTTCATTGTTGGATTACCCCGCACGTCTGCTGGATATGATTCTATATGGGTGATTGTGGACAGGCTAACTAAAGTAGCCCACTTTATTCCAGTGAAGACCACTTATTCAGGAGCTAAGTTGGCAGAGTTGTACATGGCACGGATTGTATGCCTGCATGGTGTGCCAAAGAAGATTGTGTCAGATCAAGGATCACAGTTTACCTCTCGATATTGGAAGCAGTTGCACGAGTCATTGGATACGAGATTGAATTTTAGTTCGGCTTACCATCCCCAGACTGATGGGCAGACTGAGAGGACTAACCAAGTACTGGAAGATATGTTAAGAGCTTGTGCTCTTAAACATGGTGGAAGTTGGGATAAGAGTCTACCGTATGCGGAGTTCTCATATAATAATAGCTATCAGGCCAGTTTGAAGATGTCACCGTTTGAGGCTTTGTATGGCAGAAAGTGCAGGACTCCCTTGTATTGGAATCAAACTGGTGAAAGACAGTTGTTTGGACCTGAGATTATACAAGAAGCAGAGGAACAAGTTCAGCAAATAAGGGAGAATTTGAGAACTGCACAATCCAGGCAGAAAAGCTATGCTGATACCCGGAGAAGGCTACTTGAGTTTAAGGAGGGAGATTATGTTTATTTGAAGGTGCCACCACTCCGGGGTATGAGGAGATTCAAAGTCAAAGGAAAATTGTCCCCTCGCTTTATTGGACCCTTTTTAATCTTAAAGCGAGTGGGAGAGGTTGCATATCAATTGGAGTTACCGGATCATCTCGCGGATGTTCATGATGTATTCCATGTATCTCAGCTGAAGAAATGTCTCAGGGTACCTGAAGAACAATTACCAATGGAAGACCTTAGTGTTCAAGAGGACTTGACTTATGCTGAGTACCCCATCAAGATTTTGGATACTTTGACTCGAGTTACGAGGAATAAGGTTATAAAGATGTGCAAAGTGCAATGGAGCCACCACGGTGAAGATGAAGCAACTTGGGAAAGAGAAGAAGAACTTCGTATAGATTTTCCCCACCTTTTCCCTAGATCTTCTTAAATCTCGAGGACGAGATTATTTTTAAGGGGGGTAGGATTTGTAATACTCAAGTTGTATACCAAGAGTAATAGAGAGAGCTCCTCATTTTGTGTGTCTTATTTGCATCATAAAAAGAGCACCTATGTAATTGAGAGTGACTAAATAAAACAATTACTCTAAAATAAAGAAAAAAGTGCATTTGTTGGAGTTTTATGTGTTGTGCATTAAATAAAACCATGAGGATAAAAATAATAAGGTAATAATTATTTGAAGCTTGATTAAACCCTAAATATGAAATTAGGGTTTTGAAAATAAGGAAAAGAGAAGAGATATGAAAATATAAATAAAATGTATAAATAAATATCTTCAAGCTTAGTATTTTTAATGGCAAAAATAGAGTTTATAAATGAAGATCCACAAAAAGTTTGAATTAAATCAAATTGGGTTTGAAAATAAAGAAAATGGAAAGAAAAATGAAAAAGAAAAAGATAAAAACCTTACCTGGGCCCTGAACCTGGAATTCGGCCCAACTTACCTTTCTCACCGCGCGGCCCATCAACCAAGGGGAGGGAAGCGCCGACACCTGGGCCCCACTCATCAGCCTCCTCTGCGCCAGCACCTGCCGTAGTGCCACTGCGTGGTGGGTCCCACCTTGTCATACCCACCGCCCACACATCGCATGCGCTTGGCCACTGTCGCGTATGACTCACTTCCGCGTGGGCCCCTGCACCAGTCCGTTGCCCCCTTCTGTTTCTCTTACATGTGGGCCCTGTTGGTCAGTACCCTGGTTCCCGTCGTTACTACGGACCGAGTCTCGCGGCGGGGAAATCTCCATGGATCTCGCATGGCCGGTGTACTTGGCCCAGCCGCGGACTCCGCGTCGTGGGCATACAAGTATCTCCCATGCGTTCGTCTTCCCATCTCTTCCACCTCCACTGCTTGGCCCCGACCACGATTCACCACTGTCGCCGCCAGGATAGTCTTGCGCCGCCGCCATTACAATTCGCCTCGGTGCTCGTCGTTTTGGTCCCGGGAGCTAGTCGAGAACCTGCACTGTGGGGTTGCGGAGCTACCCGAGGCGCTAGCTGGTCGAATCGACGGGCGGTGCGACCCCAATTGCTCGACAGAGTTCTTCACCGCCGCCGCATTGCCATCGCCCGTGGGCAGCACCGTCGGGTCATCCAATCGCGGTAATAAATCCACCCCCATCTTCGTTTAGCCCTCTGCATGGACTAGCCGAACCGAATTAGAGAACGGGAGCGCGTAGTCGGGGATTGGCTGGGCCGGCAATGGCGCCGCCGCAGTGTGCCGTGTACCGGGTCGGGCACTCGGGGTCGGCCAAAATTGATTGGGGAATCGAGTTTAGGGAGGCATCAGCTTTGCGTGGCGCGATTTAATTGCCGTTAGGTGCTCGGGCGGCCGGATTCGAAATCCCGGCGGGCCTCCGCCGCGATCGGGGGGGAAACACAGCCGTAGGTAGCCTCGGTTGGGGAAGACGGGCCCGTGGCCGTCGGATCATTGACGGACGGTCCCGATTAGGTCCAGCGTATCCCTTCGCTCGAAATAAATCCACACCGTTGATCTCGCGTCGTGCGGCAGGATCTAGATCTAGGGTTAATTAAATCCGTGTCGTTGCTTTCACATCGTGCGGCCACGGTGGGATACCGGTTCAGATCGGGGTAATCTAATCACGGCCGTTCGGATCTAATCCAACGGCCGAGACTCGCCCATACCGCTTCATTGGCCGTTTTGCTAAAGAGCCCTTCGCTTATTAGATAACTAACCCGCCATCCAGAGCACCCTATTCACTGTGTCATGGAAAACTTACCCCGAGGCCCCTGTGTTTTCTGGAATTTGACGCCCAGTCCCGAGAGTATTAAAAACAGAGAAATTAATATTAGAAATTTATTTTTAATACAAAAACAAATCTAGAAACTTGTAAAATGCATAGAAAATTCATTTTAGCTCCAAATTGAGTCATTCCAATTCCTAAAATTTTGTAATAATATTCTATATCATTTAGAATCACTGTTTTGACATGAACTCTGTTAGAAAATTAATTTATCATCTAATCCTATTATAATCACCTTAAATCTTAGGAAATTCATAACTTAAATTCTATAACTCCAAATTCAGTGATTCCAGTTCCTATGATTTCATTTTAATGTGTAGATTTTTACTGTATATTTCATTCATCTGTTTGGTGTGATGCTGATTTTGGCTATACTATGTATGTATTGTGTTGATGCGAGTAGACGAGCAAGCCACTGTGGAAACTGAGGTTCAACAAGTAGAGATAGCTGAGCAGGAGCTCATTACAGGCAAGTTGTGCCCTTGATCACTTACTTTTCCCAGCCATGTTCTTATTAATTTTAATGATCTGCATAGGTTAATTTTGATGGGATCCTTTATGTACCCCAGTTTTGATTACCTCTATACCTTGTTCACCCCTGGAATATTTTTGGGTAGTACTTGCTATTGCTTTATGTGGATTGGGTATGGAGATTCATTATTCATGATTATTCTGTTATTATCTTGTTATTATTGTTGTTCATGTTAAGATCATTAAATTAATGGGAACATGGAGCGACCACCCGGGAAAACAGTGCTACCACAAGGGTTTAATGGGACGCCCTTGGCTGACTAATTAGGAAAGCTAGTGGAAGACTACCTTACCCGAAAGGGGCAAGGGCAGTAGGGGAGAGGTCAGTGTAGGGAGGTCCCTGGTTGATTTTGCTGCGATGGCTGTCAGCCAGGAACCCTGCTCTGGATCTTCCTATAAACTGTAGCGGGTTTTCGGAAGCTAGTGGAACTTTGTAAAGGCCTCGTAGTGGATCCCTAGCCATTCACCTCGGTAGTGTCTAAGGGCCTTGCAAACCCTGGCGACATGGGATACACGACTTGTGGGTAAAGATGCGCAACCTCTGCAGAGTGTAAAACTAGTATACTAGCCGTGCTCACGGTCAAGAGCGGCTCGGACCCTCACATGATTAACTATGGAACTTAAGTTTAATTTGACATTTGCATCGCATTTGGGATTATTTTATTATTACTGTTCTTTATTATTATTAAGGTTTGGTATTTACTTACACTTAGTAATTGCTAATAAAATTTTGACCAACTTATAAAAGCAATGCTCAGCCTTAGCCTTTATTTCATTGATCAGCCTTACACTTCATGAACTCCCACCTTTGGTGAGTTCATGCCACATTATTCCCCACGACTTGTTGAGCTATGATCGTATGTGAGCTCACTCTTGCTGTCTCACACCCCCCCCCCACAGGAGAAGAACAGGAGGTTGAAGAGGAGCTGCCTAACACTGAGGAGTTCGATCTGATCTAGGTGGCGTTTCTCAGTCGACATTGGCGCCGTCGATCCTTAGTTCGTTTTATATTTATCTTTATTTTGTAATAAGACTTCCGCTATGTAATAATTACTCTGATGTTTTATGACATTTATCTCTATACACTCTGTTATTATATATGTTGTCTTTTTGGCGCATGTATGAGATGCACCCGGCTTTGTTCTTTAAAACCGGGTGTTACAATTATTCCCCACAACTTGTTGAGCGATGAACATGTGTGAGCTCACTCTTGCTGTCTCACACCTCCCCACAGGAGAAGAGCAGGTGGTCGAAGAGGAGCTGCCTAACACTGAGGGTTTCGACTTGATCTAGGTGGTTTCTCCCAGTCAGCTTTCTGGCGCCAAGGATAAATTTTAGTTCCTGCGATATTCATAATTTATTTTTGTAAGACTTCTGCTATATAATAAGTACTCTGATTTTATTGTGACATTTATCTCTATACACTTTGTTATTATATATGTTGCCTTCTTTGGCGCATGTATGAGATGCACCCGGCTTTGTTCCTTAAAGCCCGGGTGTGACACTGACCATTGCTGACACCTTTCCGCGCGTATTCCTCAACGCATCTTCTGAAGCAGCATGAGCCTTGCAAGACGTACTCACATATTGTGACACCCCAGGTGTCAGTTTCGTGTTACGTCGCGAAATTTATCCTAATCTCGGATGCTGAGTAAAAATTTCTATTTCTCGCTCGCGTATGTCCCTGATTATCCAGATTATTCATTCACGTTTCATCGAGTTCGGAGTTACTCAGTCTCACAGAAGGCCAATTTTGGAGCCTGTTAAAACTTTTATTTCTCGACGCGAATGCTAACTCATTAATCATTCTTGATTTATAAATCTCGTCTAAAGCTCGTTTAATCAAGCGCTCGACAGTTGCTAGTCGAGCTGTGTCCGAATCCAATTTCTCGATGATTCGATCTATGACCAAAAATTAATCCGACTCCGCACTCTCAAACGGAATACTCATTATGTCGCCCTCTAATTAATTCTTACTCGACTCATTATGTCGCATATCACGATTCACCTTCTCCGCCATTTCTTTTTCCCAGCCACCTCCACTTCTCCCCACACCAACCTCCTTCTTGCTCCTCACACACACCAGTGCAGGGCCTCCCATGGCGTCTCCTCCCCTTTCCTCAAGCCAGCCACCCTAGCTTCCATTCCTCTCGCCACCGGCCATGGGGGTCGACATCCCCTCCTCCCCCTCTGCACCATGGCCGGTTCCTTGCTCCCCTTGGCCGCCAGCAGCCATGGCCGCCAGCCACCGGCGGGCTCCGGTTCTTCTCCCTGGCCGCCCTGCTCCCTGTCCCCGGTGCCCAGGAATTCCAGCAGCGCAGGGTGCCCCTGCTTTCCTCTCCCAGCCAGCGCCCCATCTCCCCTCGGCTGTCCAGCAGGAAATCCGTCGCCTCCCTCTGCCCCTGTACGTGAGAGACCAAAGGAAGAAGATGATCCTTGTGTCAGTGACATGTGGGCCCAAGGCCAAGGGTAATGGTGTTTCAAATTCTAGATTTCGTAATATCTTCTAAAATTCATATCTTGAGTTTGGTAGCTTCAAAAATCGTGAAATTTGTTTTGTTGGATACCTTATAAAATGCTCTAACTATTGGATCTATAGGTTGGCATGTTTTAGTGGAAAAGTTTTTCTGTAGAAATTCGTAATTAAAAACTGGTTTAGAGAATAAACAAACTTGCTTCTCTCCATAATTTTATTTATAAAAATCCAAAAATGATGAAACCTGTTTTGTTAGTTAGATGTTGTCATACTACATCTAAGAAAAATATAAAACTTGTAGGTTGTTCACTGTTTTCTTGGTGTGTTAATTTAAACATGTTAAATAGGAAAAAGATGGTTGTTTTGCTTGTTATTTTTAGATCTGTAGCTCTAGTGCTCCAAATGGATTCAAATTTTTACAGTAGACTCTTGGTGTGATGCTTGGTGACTGGTAAATATTTCATGAATTTTTGTGCATGTGTGATTAAGTTAGTGATTTAACTTGTTTAATGCACATTAAGTAGTTATAAATGGCTTAAAAATAATGTATAGATGCAAAAATGGAAAATGATGTTCCACTGTCCTTGCATGGTATTATAGTAGCCTAAGAAAACTTAATATGGCCATGAATCCACAGAAAATAATTAGTTTTAGATTTAACTTGCTCTCACATGCTTTATTGCATTAACAATTTGTTATTTTTGTATTAAATAAAATATAAAAGCTGGGCATGTGAAATTTATACATTAGCCATAATTTGTTATTACCTATGCCTCATAAAAATTTCAGCCCCAGATTAGATAGTTTTATATGGTGCTAAAATAACACCCATTTTATAATTATAAGAGGAGTTAGTGAAAATTTAAAAGTAAACAAAAGCTTGCATGTCTCTTGGAATGTTGAACTATACCTTAGTATCAATCAGAGATTAAATGGTTATGCGCATGATGAGTTTAGTAAAAGTTCCATCGGTATCACTTGTGTTAAGTTGAGGTTTCTTGTGCGGGTATATGCCGTGATATGGTTATACTCGCAACGAGGAAAGATGTATGTATTGTGACACGACGCTTAGGTCGCTATTATATAATCGCATAAAGGATGCACATGATGGTCATGTGATTAAAGAGTGGAGTAGTGGCAAAGAGAGAAGTAAGTCTAATATTTTTAAACGCTTAATTGATAGCGCCTATCGTCTTCGCCATATTTTTGTTGTATGGCGGATCGATGCCTTGTCGTCGTAGTCTCGGAAATTTTTGGAAATGTGTTGGTGCCTTTACTGATGGGGTTGTATGTACTTGTGATGTATTACAATAACCATGTGTCGTGCAAGTATCCACAAATGGTGAAAGGTGGTGTATGTTGATAATTGGGAAATAGTCAGTCATTAGCCAACTCATGTTAAGTAGGAGTCGATGGCATAAGTGATTGTGATATAAATAGGTGTGGTGTCTCGGACTACGATAATAATAGGCAAGCCGACGTGTATGTCGTATGGCGGGCTATGCCATTCCTTTGATTAATCAACTCGTTAGATGACTTTAGTTAAGCTCGTAGTCACGGTGAATTGCTTGTTGTATTCTGAATGCGTATGGTTACGGTCGCGGATGAAAAGTATTAGTGCTCATGTGATGTCTAAATTAAAACTCAAATGGTTGGGTGCTTATCGGGGAGAATGTGTCGTTGATTGGTTGTAGTAGTTTTAGTGCACTAAATAACTTGAATAAAATTTGCAAGTCGACTTGTTGGTTCTAATTTGATTGTCTTAACTCAATTAAATAGTAAAGCGTTAGAATAATTCAAGTCGCTCGAACGCGGCGATTCGTGAATTCTATTGGAGCTGAAATTTATTGATTGCTGTTTTGGACTGCACACGCTGTTTTTGTCGTGCTGTATGTTTGATGAACTAAATTGTGTTTTCTGTGGATATGTGCTATAGAAAAGTTGTAGATAACTTGATTATCTTGCCTGTACAAAAATTTGACAGCCATAAACCTGATCGTTTAGGAGTTGTGTTTTTCGCAAGCCCAGCATCTGAATCTGTCGAATTTCAGAACAGATTTCAGAAATTGCAATGGTTGCTTAAGTTAATGTTGAAATCAGTTATTGGTGTTCACAATAAAGTTGTAGACAACTCTCTTATCTTACTTGTGTTAAAATTTGACAGCCATAGGTCTAACAGTTTAGGAGTTATGCTTGTTGCAAATTCAGTAACTGAATCTGTCTAAATTCTGGACAGATTTCAGAAACTGTACTGTTTGCTCAATTTAATTTTGCAATCTGTTCATGGTTGTTATAAGAAAGTTGTAGATGCTCTTCGGATCTTGCTTGTGTTAAAATTTCATAACTATAGGCCTGACAGTTTAAGAGTTATGAATTTTACAACTTGTTTGCTGTGTTCTGTCCACCGTCAGAACAGATTTCGAAAACTGTGCTGTTTGATTTAGTTAAACTTTGAATCACTTCTTAGTGATTATAAAAGTTGTGTAGTACTTTTGCTAAGCTTTTCAAAAAGTCTTAGATCACTCTTTTTGGTGGTCTGAAGATTTAGTTACATGTGTTTGAAGTGTGAAGACTGAATCTGTCCAGTTTTGGACAGCACAGCCTTCGTAGTATATTTTAACCTTGATACATGCTAAACCAGCCAGTGATGTTTATAAATAATTTGTAGAACATTTAATTAGCTTTCCAGAAAGTCCAAGATCACCTTGTTTGGATGCCTGAATCTTCAGTTATGAATTTTTAAAGTCATAAGTCTGAATCTGTCCAAATCTGGACAGCGCTGTTGTGTTAACACCTTTTGACCTTGCTAAGTGTTTAATCATGCTGTGATGACAATACCAAAGTTGTAGTTCACTTTTTAAGCTTTCCAGAAAGTCCTAGTTTGATATTTTTGGACTAATAATTAAAGAGTTATGATTAAAACAAGTGACTGCTGTATTGCTGTCCAAAAAATTCTGCTAGTGCTTATTTAGTGTTAGTTCACCCTTTTGGCTAAAAATGGTTGGTTAGCACTAAATTAATGTAGATTTGCCATGACTAAGCTTAATACTGCACGTGTGTCATATTTTGTATGTTTCTTGCTGTAGTTGATTGTGATATAGGAGTCTATCGACATTGATGCATAGGTCCTCTATTGAACTTGTGTTGGGATGCTTTTTGTGTGCTTAATAGAAGAACTAATGAAAAGCCGTAGCTAATTAAATAAATGCTCATATTTGTGATGTCCTGTGTGTGTTGGTTAATTATAGGTAGTAATCGTCGTCCTTCCAGTGGTATTGATGTGGTGCGCTCGATTGAGTGTAGATAGCTAATGCTAGCATGTGGTTGTTTACGGTGTCTTAAAATTAAGTGCCTAGCTCGCTACCGTGTGTCTTTATATATCCTGTGCTATCTTGTGCTATTTCATTATATTCATACATATGCATCTTGCACCTCATATAGGACCGAGAGATGATGATCAAGCCAGTGATGTGGTGCCAACCACAAGATGCCGTGGGTGGATGACCTGAAGAATGGACTTAACCAGTGGATGCTCGCCAAGCGAGCACCTCCCCAGCAAACACTACCTAAGTGTTTAATTAAAGGCAAGCCCCGGTTTTATGCATAACCGTTTATATATGCTATTTTACTACACTTAATGTTTGTAGGCTTGTACTGTGCACTTAAGTGTAGGAGTTGTTTGGAACCTTAGTTGCATGAACTCAGGATTCCCTTTTGAGATGGATACTAGTATGCTAGGTCGAGTAGCTGCTTTATTAATTAGGATCTCGGTAGAAGTCGAGTGATTTTTCTAGCACTCGCGCGAGGTCAGGAATTGGCTGTATCCACTTTCTTATCATAAAAGTGTTGGTTTGTGGGCAACAATCCATGGGGATTGGTTGTCTACGGGATAAAATTTGGAATAAGGATTAAGGTGTGGTACCGTGTGTCAAGCGTTTGAACGTACTAAACATATGCCGAGAAATATGGTAAATCGGTAAGCCTAGTACCTGAGGGAACCTGGCAGTGGACATACCCCCTCACGCGACCTGAGACGTAGTCTCCCATTCCGGTTATGGTGGGTACAAGTGCGGTCACTGCACAACGGCCAGTCGGGGTCAGTGGGACATTGTATGCCAAGGCGGTGAGCCCTGATCTGCTGACGGGGAATCGATGGGGACGGTTGATGTGTGTGGGGACGGAGTGCCCCTACATGTCGTGTGTTTAGGTTTACCTTGCAAGGATGAAAACTCGATTCGAATCGTCTGCTTCTCGCAGCTAATGAGACTGCTTGATCCATGCTGCTGCATTGAGTAACAAGTGAAACTGTGATGAGATGATACAAGATGTTGATTGCTAAAGATGTTTGCTACTATGTATGATTAGATAGTACACTTTTAGCCTTAAGAGAGTCACACTTAATCTTGACAAAGTTAAAATCTTGATTTAGAAACTCAGCTAGTGCTTTTGGCAACCAAACCCCACAGCCAAACAGCTGCATGTCTAGAGGTAGAGGAGTATAGACTCCTCACACCGGGTAAGTCTAGCTGAGTATTAGTATACTCAGCCTTGCTTGTGGCACAATTTTTTGCAGGTACTCCTTAGGATGATTGGTTGCTGGTGTGACTTGGCCTCCATCCCTGCCACCGGGATAGACGGTCGAGTGGGTTATTGCTTCCGCAGGAGAGGACCAGGAGGAGTAGCGTGGCCAGGCTTCGCCATGTTGCTCGGTTCTTCTCCGTTAGTTATTTCCGCTGCACTAAAAATTTTGGTTATTATTTCTGAAACTCCGATAATGTAATCACTAATGATACTTATTAAATTTGTGGTATTATGTTTTATTGTATTTCTCTGTGCCTCACCTTCGTGTGAGCTAGTGGTATTCGATCCTGGATAAGTGGCCTCGTCGGACTAGATCCGAGGGACTGACGATTTATTCCTATTTAAGTGTGGTCTAGCCTTTAAGGCAGGACTTAGGCACTTAAGTTGGGATAATTCGGGCGGTTCCGCCACAGCTGGTATCGGAGCGAATACCAGTACAGAGAAGTCAATAAGTCATGATTACCAACCTTTTCTAAAGTAAAACTTGCTTAGAAACCAAAGTTGGATAGATATCAGGACGATAAGGATAGACCTAGGACGTGAAGCCTTAGGAAATAGATGGGTAGCTAGGTGGCTATTTATATAGGCCATAAAGGCTACTACTACTATTAATAGGGATGCTGTAGAAGCACCCGAAAAATTAGTTAGGTCTGAGAAGACGGCTAGAATGAGCATGCATCATGATTGTCGCATTATAATTTTCTCTTGTGCATCAATATGCTTCTCTCACCTTTATTCCAATAATAAGAACTTGTGAATAATGTGATGTACTGCTATGTTAGAAATGCCTTACCTCGTGTCAGATTGGTAGGTCTTGTCAGGTCGTGTTGTGTGTTCCTCTTGTCTTGCTATCTAGGTGGCATTGTAATTGTTCAACCCTTTTTGCAAAACATTTTGTTGCTTGTTTTGTTCATAAAAAAAAAGACCCTCTCCAAACAACCTTGAGTTTAGCAAGTGAAACCTCAAAAAAAAATGCTTGTGTTGATATTTTCTAGCCCTTGAGTGTTTTACCCTTGAAGTTGCACCTGCACAACTTATAGAACCCCATAGTTTGACTGCTAGATCAACTCAAGTCTCCTTGTGCACTTGTTGTGTCAAAAAAAAATTGTTGTTGGTGTCTAGTTGTGTATACCCTATCAAGGCCATGTTCCTTTCCGTAAATCCTTGCCCCTAAGACTTCATAGCATTCCTGTTGATCATCCAGCTGATCTTGTTGCCCACCTCTCCTTTCGCATGGATCTGGTGATCTCTTTCCTTGTGAATCATGTTGTGGCTTTATCATCCGAATCTCTGGATCCCTTAATGATTCTGCCCCGTTATCTGGTTATCTGCTATAACCCACTCTCAAGTATCGGATGTTGATCTTGCATAAATCTCTCATTTCTGATCATTCTCATACCCCCTTCTCTAAGGATCATGACGTCATTTTATCAACTTATCTCTGAAAGACGTACCCATGTGGATCAATGGATGTTGCTTTTATCTTTGGACCCCTCGTGTCTCTAAAAGCTTATCAGTCTCGATCTCATGGTTGGTTCCCCATAATATTAAATATCGTATCAATCTTTGGCTGATAAACCCCGTGATGATCATAAAATAGTTCTCTGAGTTGAAGAAAATTCTCATGTGAGGCTTTTTGCCAACAATCTTTGCTTCAACTCCGATCACATTCTTATTTTCCGAGCCATACTCTCAGGGGCTCCATCTAATTCTGCCACGTGGATTTATCATTGGTTGCGTTTGGTAATGGTGTTATGACTAACGACCGATGGTGCCGCGACGAGACTGAGAGCCTACTATGGTGCACACATGGTTGAGCTGCTCGGCACGCGCTGGTATTGCGGTTAATAGTCGTGATCCATTACGAGGCTATACTGATGTGCTGTATCTTGTGAACATTCTCACAAAGTGATTGCAGCATTTTGTCTCAGCATGCCGCGATATTCTATCCGAATCTATCTTCATTATCTTGTCAGATCCCATCTCATGAATTTGCATCTATCTCTAGCCTGGGAGTTACATGCTTCTCCACCCTTGAAGATCCTCATTCAAATCTCGGGACGAGATTCTTTTTAAGGGGGGAAGGCTGTGACACCCCAGGTGTCAGTTTCGTGTTACGTCACGAAATTTATCCTAATCTCGGATGCTGAGTAAAAATTTCTATTTCTCGCTCGCGTATGTCCCTGATTATCCAGATTATTCATTCACGTTTCATCGAGTTCGGAGTTACTCAGTCTCACAGAAGGCCAATTTTGGAGCCTGTTAAAACTTTTATTTCTCGACGCGAATGCTAACTCATTAATCATTCTTGATTTATAAATCTCGTCTAAAGCTCGTTTAATCAAGCGCTCGACAGTTGCTAGTCGAGCTGTGTCCGAATCCAATTTCTCGATGATTCGATCTATGACCAAAAATTAATCCGACTCCGCACTCTCAAACGGAATACTCATTATGTCGCCCTCTAATTAATTCTTACTCGACTCGGCCAAATATCTCATGTCCGAACCGAATTCAAAACCCCGTATCGACAACGATTTTAAAATATCACGATTCACCTTCTCCGACTAAAAATCCAAAAGCCGGTCATATCCTGAGGTAATTTATTTTCGAATCATGTGTGAGGAATTATTTCCGAGAGAATCCAAATCAGACTCTCGACTGAAATTAATCACTCATTCGCCCGAACGCCCGAACTCTAGTTCACTCTGTTCCGTGTACAGACGAATTTTGCACGAGCATTTTTATTCCGAGAAATATTTTAGCGCAGCCCGATTAAGTGTTTTGGGCCGAATTCAGTCCAGCCCGTTTGGCCCATTTAAAACCCTAGCCCTAGAGCTCTTCTATAAATAGAAGGACCCCTCACTTGCACTTGGCTTTTATTCATCTACCCCCCTAGCCGCCATTTCTTTTTCCCAGCCACCTCCACTTCTCCCCACACCAACCTCCTTCTTGCTCCTCACACACACCAGTGCAGGGCCTCCCATGGCGTCTCCTCCCCTTTCCTCAAGCCAGCCACCCTAGCTTCCATTCCTCTCGCCACCGGCCATGGGGGTCGACATCCCCTCCTCCCCCTCTGCACCATGGCCGGTTCCTTGCTCCCCTTGGCCGCCAGCAGCCATGGCCGCCAGCCGCCGGCGGGCTCCGGTTCTTCTCCCTGGCCGCCCTGCTCCCTGTCCCCGGTGCCCAGGAATTCCAGCAGCGCAGGGTGCCCCTGCTTTCCTCTCCCAGCCAGCGCCCCATCTCCCCTCGGCTGTCCAGCAGGAAATCCGTCGCCTCCCTCTGCCCCTGTACGTGAGAGACCAAAGGAAGAAGATGATCCTTGTGTCAGTGACATGTGGGCCCAAGGCCAAGGGTAATGGTGTTTCAAATTCCAGATTTCGTAATATCGTCTAAAATTCATATCTTGAGTTTGGTAGCTTCAAAAATCGTGAAATTTGTTTTGTTGGATACCTTATGAAATGCTCTAACTATTGGATCTATAGGTTGGCATGTTTTAGTGGAAAAGTTTTTCTGTAGAAATTCGTAATTAAAAACTGGTTTAGAGAATAAACAAACTTGCTTCTCTCCATAATTTTATTTATAAAAATCCAAAAATGATGAAACCTGTTTTGTTAGTTAGATGTTGTCATACTACATCTAAGAAAAATATAAAACTTGTAGGTTGTTCACTGTTTTCTTGGTGTGTTAATTTAAACATGTTAAATAGGAAAAAGATGGTTGTTTTGCTTGTTATTTTTAGATCTGTAGCTCTAGTGCTCCAAATGGATTCAAATTTTTACAGTAGACTCTTGGTGTGATGCTTGGTGACTGGTAAATATTTCATGAATTTTTGTGCATGTGTGATTAAGTTAGTGATTTAACTTGTTTAATGCACATTAAGTAGTTATAAATGGCTTAAAAATAATGTATAGATGCAAAAATGGAAAATGATGTTCCACTGTCCTTGCATGGTATTATAGTAGCCTAAGAAAACTTAATATGGCCATGAATCCACAGAAAATAATTAGTTTTAGATTTAACTTGCTCTCACATGCTTTATTGCATTAACAATTTGTTATTTTTGTATTAAATAAAATATAAAAGCTGGGCATGTGAAATTTATACATTAGCCATAATTTGTTATTACCTATGCCTCATAAAAATTTCAGCCCCAGATTAGATAGTTTTATATGGTGCTAAAATAACACCCATTTTATAATTATAAGAGGAGTTAGTGAAAATTTAAAAGTAAACAAAAGCTTGCATGTCTCTTGGAATGTTGAACTATACCTTAGTATCAATCAGAGATTAAATGGTTATGCGCATGATGAGTTTAGTAAAAGTTCCATCGGTATCACTTGTGTTAAGTTGAGGTTTCTTGTGCGGGTATATGCCGTGATATGGTTATACTCGCAACGAGGAAAGATGTATGTATTGTGACACGACGCTTAGGTCGCTATTATATAATCGCATAAAGGATGCACATGATGGTCATGTGATTAAAGAGTGGAGTAGTGGCAAAGAGAGAAGTAAGTCTAATATTTTTAAACGCTTAATTGATAGCGCCTATCGTCTTCGCCATGATTTTTGTTGTATGGCGGATCGATGCCTTGTCGTCGTAGTCTCGGAAATTTTTGGAAATGTGCTGGTGCCTTTACTGATGGGGTTGTATGTACTTGTGATGTATTACAATAGCCATGTGTCGTGCAAGTATCCACAAATGGTGAAAGGTGGTGTATGTTGATAATTGGGAAATAGTCAGTCATTAGCCAACTCATGTTAAGTAGGAGTCGATGGCGTAAGTGATTGTGATATAAATAGGTGTGGTGTCTCGGACTACGATAATAATAGGCAAGCCGACGTGTATGTCGTATGGCGGGCTATGCCATTCCTTTGATTAATCAACTCGTTAGATGACTTTAGTTAAGCTCGTAGTCACGGTGAATTGCTTGTTGTATTCTGAATGCGTATGGTTACGGTCGCGGATGAAAAGTATTAGTGCTCATGTGATGTCTAAATTAAAACTCAAATGGTTGGGTGCTTATCGGGGAGAATGTGCCGTTGATTGGTTGTAGTAGTTTTAGTGCACTAAATAACTTGAATAAAATTTGCAAGTCGACTTGTTGGTTCTAATTTGATTGTCTTAACTCAACTAAATAGTAAAGCGTTAGAATAATTCAAGTCGCTCGAACGCGGCGATTCGTGAATTCTATAGGAGCTGAAATTTATTGATTGCTGTTTTGGACTGCACACGCTGTTTTTGTCGTGCTGTATGTTTGATGAACTAAATTGTGTTTTCTGTGGATATGTGCTATAGAAAAGTTGTAGATAACTTGATTATCTTGCCTGTACAAAAATTTGACAGCCATAAACCTGATCGTTTAGGAGTTGTGTTTTTCGTAAGCCCAGCATCTGAATCTGTCGAATTTCAGAACAGATTTCAGAAATTGCAATGGTTGCTTAAGTTAATGTTGAAATCAGTTATTGGTGTTCACAATAAAGTTGTAGACAACTCTCTTATCTTACTTGTGTTAAAATTTGACAGCCATAGGTCTAACAGTTTAGGAGTTATGCTTGTTGCAAATTCAGTAACTGAATCTGTCTAAATTCTGGACAGATTTCAGAAACTGTACTGTTTGCTCAATTTAATTTTGCAATCTGTTCATGGTTGTTATAAGAAAGTTGTAGATGCTCTTCGGATCTTGCTTGTGTTAAAATTTCATAACTATAGGCCTGACGGTTTAAGAGTTATGAATTTTACAACTTGGTTGCTGTGTTCTGTCCACCGTCAGAACAGATTTCGAAAACTGTGCTGTTTGATTTAGTTAAACATTGAATCACTTCTTAGTGATTATAAAAGTTGTGTAGTACTTTTGCTAAGCTTTTCAAAAAGTCTTAGATCACTCTTTTTGGTGGTCTGAAGATTTAGTTACATGTGTTTGAAGTGTGAAGACTGAATCTGTCCAGTTTTGGACAGCACAGCCTTCGTAGTATATTTTAACCTTGATACATGCTAAACCAGCCAGTGATGTTTATAAATAATTTGTAGAACATTTAATTAGCTTTCCAGAAAGTCCAAGATCACCTTGTTTGGATGCCTGAATCTTCAGTTATGAATTTTTAAAGTCATAAGTCTGAATCTGTCCAAATCTGGACAGCGCTGTTGTGTTAACACCTTTTGACCTTGCTAAGTGTTTAATCATGCTGTGATGACAATACCAAAGTTGTAGTTCACTTTTTAAGCTTTCCAGAAAGTCCTAGTTTGATATTTTTGGACTAATAATTAAAGAGTTATGATTAAAACAAGTGACTGCTGTATTGCTGTCCAAAAAATTCTGCCAGTGCTTATTTAGTGTTAGTTCACCCTTTTGGCTAAAAATGGTTGGTTAGCACTAAATTAATGTAGATTTGCCATGACTAAGCTTAATACTGCACGTGTGTCATGTTTTGTATGTTTCTTGCTGTAGTTGATTGTGATATAGGAGTCTATCGACATTGATGCATAGGTCCTCTATTGAACTTGTGTTGGGATGCTTTTTGTGTGCTTAATAGAAGAACTAATGAAAAGCCGTAGCTAATTAAATAAATGCTCATATTTGTGATGTCCTGTGTGTGTTGGTTAATTATAGGTAGTAATCGTCGTCCTTCCAGTGGTATTGATGTGGTGCGCTCGATTGAGTGTAGATAGCTAATGCTAGCATGTGGTTGTTTACGGTGTCTTAAAATTAAGTGCCTAGCTCGCTACCGTGTGTCTTTATATATCCTGTGCTATCTTGTGCTATTTCATTATATTCATACATATGCATCTTGCACCTCATATAGGACCGAGAGATGATGATCAAGCCAGTGATGTGGTGCCAACCACAAGATGCCGTGGGTGGATGACCTGAAGAATGGACTTAACCAGTGGATGCTCGCCAAGCGAGCACCTCCCCAGCAAACACTACCTAAGTGTTTAATTAAAGGCAAGCCCCGGTTTTATGCATAACCGTTTATATATGCTATTTTACTACACTTAATGTTTGTAGGCTTGTACTGTGCACTTAAGTGTAGGAGTTGTTTGGAACCTTAGTTGCATGAACTCAGGATTCCCTTTTGAGATGGATACTAGTATGCTAGGTCGAGTAGCTGCTTTATTAATTAGGATCTCGGTAGAAGTCGAGTGATTTTTCTAGCACTCGCGCGAGGTCAGGAATTGGCTGTATCCACTTTCTTATCATAAAAGTGTTGGTTTGTGGGCAACAATCCATGGGGATTGGTTGTCTACGGGATAAAATTTGGAATAAGGATTAAGGTGTGGTACCGTGTGTCAAGCGTTTGAACGTACTAAACATATGCCGAGAAATATGGTAAATCGGTAAGCCTAGTACCTGAGGGAACCTGGCAGTGGACATACCCCCTCACGCGACCTGAGACGTAGTCTCCCATTCCGGTTATGGTGGGTACAAGTGCGGTCACTGCACGACGGCCAGTCGGGGTCAGTGGGGCATTGTATGCCAAGGCGGTGAGCCCTGATCTGCTGACGGGGAATCGATGGGGACGGTTGATGTGTGTGGGGACGGAGTGCCCCTACATGTCGTGTGTTTAGGTTTACCTTGCAAGGATGAAAACTCGATTCGAATCGTCTGCTTCTCGCAGCTAATGAGACTGCTTGATCCATGCTGCTGCATTGAGTAACAAGTGAAACTGTGATGAGATGATACAAGATGTTGATTGCTAAAGATGTTTGCTACTATGTATGATTAGATAGTACACTTTTAGCCTTAAGAGAGTCACACTTAATCTTGACAAAGTTAAAATCTTGATTTAGAAACTCAGCTAGTGCTTTTGGCAACCAAACCCCACAGCCAAACAGCTGCATGTCTAGAGGTAGAGGAGTATAGACTCCTCACACCGGGTAAGTCTAGCTGAGTATTAGTATACTCAGCCTTGCTTGTGGCACAATTTTTTGCAGGTACTCCTTAGGATGATTGGTTGCTGGTGTGACTTGGCCTCCATCCCTGCCACCGGGATAGACGGTCGAGTGGGTTATTGCTTCCGCAGGAGAGGACCAGGAGGAGTAGCGTGGCCAGGCTTCGCCATGTTGCTCGGTTCTTCTCCGTTAGTTATTTCCGCTGCACTAAAAATTTTGGTTATTATTTCTGAAACTCCGATAATGTAATCACTAATGATACTTATTAAATTTGTGGTATTATGTTTTATTGTATTTCTCTGTGCCTCACCTTCGTGTGAGCTAGTGGTATTCGATCCTGGATAAGTGGCCTCGTCGGACTAGATCCGAGGGACTGACGATTTATTCCTATTTAAGTGTGGTCTAGCCTTTAAGGCAGGACTTAGGCACTTAAGTTGGGATAATTCGGGCGGTTCCGCCACAGCTGGTATCGGAGCGAATACCAGTACAGAGAAGTCAATAAGTCATGATTACCAACCTTTTCTAAAGTAAAACTTGCTTAGAAACCAAAGTTGGATAGATATCAGGACGATAAGGATAGACCTAGGACGTGAAGCCTTAGGAAATAGATGGGTAGCTAGGTGGCTATTTATATAGGCCATAAAGGCTACTACTACTATTAATAGGGATGCTGTAGAAGCACCCGAAAAATTAGTTAGGTCTGAGAAGACGGCTAGAATGAGCATGCATCATGATTGTCGCATTATAATTTTCTCTTGTGCATCAATATGCTTCTCTCACCTTTATTCCAATAATAAGAACTTGTGAATAATGTGATGTACTGCTATGTTAGAAATGCCTTACCTCGTGTCAGATTGGTAGGTCTTGTTAGGTCGTGTTGTGTGTTCATCTTGTCTTGCTATCTAGGTGGCATTGTAATTGTTCAACCCTTTTTGCAAAACATTTTGTTGCTTGTTTTGTTCATAAAAAAAAGACCCTCTCCAAACAACCTTGAGTTTAGCAAGTGAAACCTCAAAAAAAAATGCTTGTGTTGATATTTTCTAGCCCTTGAGTGTTTTACCCTTGAAGTTGCACCTGCACAACTTATAGAACCCCATAGTTTGACTGCTAGATCAACTCAAGTCTCCTTGTGCACTTGTTGTGTCAAAAAAAAATTGTTGTTGGTGTCTAGTTGTGTATACCCTATCAAGGCCATGTTCCTTTCCGTAAATCCTTGCCCCTAAGACTTCATAGCATTCCTGTTGATCATCCAGCTGATCTTGTTGCCCACCTCTCCTTTCGCATGGATCTGGTGATCTCTTTCCTTGTGAATCATGTTGTGGCTTTATCATCCGAATCTCTGGATCCCTTAATGATTCTGCCCCGTTATCTGGTTATCTGCTATAACCCACTCTCAAGTATCGGATGTTGATCTTGCATAAATCTCTCATTTCTGATCATTCTCATACCCCCTTCTCTAAGGATCATGACGTCATTTTATCAACTTATCTCTGAAAGACGTACCCATGTGGATCAATGGATGTTGCTTTTATCTTTGGACCCCTCGTGTCTCTAAAAGCTTATCAGTCTCGATCTCATGGTTGGTTCCCCATAATATTAAATATCGTATCAATCTTTGGCTGATAAACCCCGTGATGATCATAAAATAGTTCTCTGAGTTGAAGAAAATTCTCATGTGAGGCTTTTTGCCAACAATCTTTGCTTCAACTCCGATCACATTCTTATTTTCCGAGCCATACTCTCAGGGGCTCCATCTAATTCTGCCACGTGGATTTATCATTGGTTGCGTTTGGTAATGGTGTTATGACTAACGACCGATGGTGCCGCGACGAGACTGAGAGCCTACTATGGTGCACACATGGTTGAGCTGCTCGGCACGCGCTGGTATTGCGGTTAATAGTCGTGATCCATTACGAGGCTATACTGATGTGTTGTATCTTGTGAACATTCTCACAAAGTGATTGCAGCATTTTGTCTCAGCATGCCGCGATATTCTATCCGAATCTATCTTCATTATCTTGTCAGATCCCATCTCATGAATTTGCATCTATCTCTAGCCTGGGAGTTACATGCTTCTCCACCCTTGAAGATCCTCATTCAAATCTCGGGACGAGATTCTTTTTAAGGGGGGAAGGCTGTGACACCCCAGGTGTCAGTTTCGTGTTACGTCGCGAAATTTATCCTAATCTCGGATGCTGAGTAAAAATTTCTATTTCTCGCTCGCGTATGTCCCTGATTATCCAGATTATTCATTCACGTTTCATCGAGTTCGGAGTTACTCAGTCTCACAGAAGGCCAATTTTGGAGCCTGTTAAAACTTTTATTTCTCGACGCGAATGCTAACTCATTAATCATTCTTGATTTATAAATCTCGTCTAAAGCTCGTTTAATCAAGCGCTCGACAGTTGCTAGTCGAGCTGTGTCCGAATCCAATTTCTCGATGATTCGATCTATGACCAAAAATTAATCCGACTCCGCACTCTCAAACGGAATACTCATTATGTCGCCCTCTAATTAATTCTTACTCGACTCGGCCAAATATCTCATGTCCGAACCGAATTCAAAACCCCGTATCGACAACGATTTTAAAATATCACGATTCACCTTCTCCGACTAAAAATCCAAAAGCCGGTCATATCCTGAGGTAATTTATTTTCGAATCATGTGTGAGGAATTATTTCCGAGAGAATCCAAATCAGACTCTCGACTGAAATTAATCACTCATTCGCCCGAACGCCCGAACTCTAGTTCACTCTGTTCCGTGTACAGACGAATTTTACACGAGCATTTTTATTCCGAGAAATATTTTAGCGCAGCCCGATTAAGTGTTTTGGGCCGAATTCAGTCCAGCCCGTTTGGCCCATTTAAAACCCTAGCCCTAGAGCTCTTCTATAAATAGAAGGACCCCTCACTTGCACTTGGCTTTTATTCATCTACCCCCCTAGCCGCCATTTCTTTTTCCCAGCCACCTCCACTTCTCCCCACACCAACCTCCTTCTTGCTCCTCACACACACCAGTGCAGGGCCTCCCATGGCGTCTCCTCCCCTTTCCTCAAGCCAGCCACCCTAGCTTCCATTCCTCTCGCCACCGGCCATGGGGGTCGACATCCCCTCCTCCCCCTCTGCACCATGGCCGGTTCCTTGCTCCCCTTGGCCGCCAGCAGCCATGGCCGCCAGCCGCCGGCGGGCTCCGGTTCTTCTCCCTGGCCGCCCTGCTCCCTGTCCCCGGTGCCCAGGAATTCCAGCAGCGCAGGGTGCCCCTGCTTTCCTCTCCCAGCCAGCGCCCCATCTCCCCTCGGCTGTCCAGCAGGAAATCCGTCGCCTCCCTCTGCCCCTGTACGTGAGAGACCAAAGGAAGAAGATGATCCTTGTGTCAGTGACATGTGGGCCCAAGGCCAAGGGTAATGGTGTTTCAAATTCCAGATTTCGTAATATCGTCTAAAATTCATATCTTGAGTTTGGTAGCTTCAAAAATCGTGAAATTTGTTTTGTTGGATACCTTATGAAATGCTCTAACTATTGGATCTATAGGTTGGCATGTTTTAGTGGAAAAGTTTTTCTGTAGAAATTCGTAATTAAAAACTGGTTTAGAGAATAAACAAACTTGCTTCTCTCCATAATTTTATTTATAAAAATCCAAAAATGATGAAACCTGTTTTGTTAGTTAGATGTTGTCATACTACATCTAAGAAAAATATAAAACTTGTAGGTTGTTCACTGTTTTCTTGGTGTGTTAATTTAAACATGTTAAATAGGAAAAAGATGGTTGTTTTGCTTGTTATTTTTAGATCTGTAGCTCTAGTGCTCCAAATGGATTCAAATTTTTACAGTAGACTCTTGGTGTGATGCTTGGTGACTGGTAAATATTTCATGAATTTTTGTGCATGTGTGATTAAGTTAGTGATTTAACTTGTTTAATGCACATTAAGTAGTTATAAATGGCTTAAAAATAATGTATAGATGCAAAAATGGAAAATGATGTTCCACTGTCCTTGCATGGTATTATAGTAGCCTAAGAAAACTTAATATGGCCATGAATCCACAGAAAATAATTAGTTTTAGATTTAACTTGCTCTCACATGCTTTATTGCATTAACAATTTGTTATTTTTGTATTAAATAAAATATAAAAGCTGGGCATGTGAAATTTATACATTAGCCATAATTTGTTATTACCTATGCCTCATAAAAATTTCAGCCCCAGATTAGATAGTTTTATATGGTGCTAAAATAACACCCATTTTATAATTATAAGAGGAGTTAGTGAAAATTTAAAAGTAAACAAAAGCTTGCATGTCTCTTGGAATGTTGAACTATACCTTAGTATCAATCAGAGATTAAATGGTTATGCGCATGATGAGTTTAGTAAAAGTTCCATCGGTATCACTTGTGTTAAGTTGAGGTTTCTTGTGCGGGTATATGCCGTGATATGGTTATACTCGCAACGAGGAAAGATGTATGTATTGTGACACGACGCTGAGGTCGCTATTATATAATCGCATAAAGGATGCACATGATGGTCATGTGATTAAAGAGTGGAGTAGTGGCAAAGAGAGAAGTAAGTCTAATATTTTTAAACGCTTAATTGATAGCGCCTATCGTCTTCGCCATGATTTTTGTTGTATGGCGGATCGATGCCTTGTCGTCGTAGTCTCGGAAATTTTTGGAAATGTGCTGGTGCCTTTACTGATGGGGTTGTATGTACTTGTGATGTATTACAATAGCCATGTGTCGTGCAAGTATCCACAAATGGTGAAAGGTGGTGTATGTTGATAATTGGGAAATAGTCAGTCATTAGCCAACTCATGTTAAGTAGGAGTCGATGGCGTAAGTGATTGTGATATAAATAGGTGTGGTGTCTCGGACTACGATAATAATAGGCAAGCCGACGTGTATGTCGTATGGCGGGCTATGCCATTCCTTTGATTAATCAACTCGTTAGATGACTTTAGTTAAGCTCGTAGTCACGGTGAATTGCTTGTTGTATTCTGAATGCGTATGGTTACGGTCGCGGATGAAAAGTATTAGTGCTCATGTGATGTCTAAATTAAAACTCAAATGGTTGGGTGCTTATCGGGGAGAATGTGCCGTTGATTGGTTGTAGTAGTTTTAGTGCACTAAATAACTTGAATAAAATTTGCAAGTCGACTTGTTGGTTCTAATTTGATTGTCTTAACTCAATTAAATAGTAAAGCGTTAGAATAATTCAAGTCGCTCGAACGCGGCGATTCGTGAATTCTATAGGAGCTGAAATTTATTGATTGCTGTTTTGGACTGCACACGCTGTTTTTGTCGTGCTGTATGTTTGATGAACTAAATTGTGTTTTCTGTGGATATGTGCTATAGAAAAGTTGTAGATAACTTGATTATCTTGCCTGTACAAAAATTTGACAGCCATAAACCTGATCGTTTAGGAGTTGTGTTTTTCGTAAGCCCAGCATCTGAATCTGTCGAATTTCAGAACAGATTTCAGAAATTGCAATGGTTGCTTAAGTTAATGTTGAAATCAGTTATTGGTGTTCACAATAAAGTTGTAGACAACTCTCTTATCTTACTTGTGTTAAAATTTTACAGCCATAGGTCTAACAGTTTAGGAGTTATGCTTGTTGCAAATTCAGTAACTGAATCTGTCTAAATTCTGGACAGATTTCAGAAACTGTACTGTTTGCTCAATTTAATTTTGCAATCTGTTCATGGTTGTTATAAGAAAGTTGTAGATGCTCTTCGGATCTTGCTTGTGTTAAAATTTCATAACTATAGGCCTGACGGTTTAAGAGTTATGAATTTTACAACTTGGTTGCTGTGTTCTGTCCACCGTCAGAACAGATTTCGAAAACTGTGCTGTTTGATTTAGTTAAACATTGAATCACTTCTTAGTGATTATAAAAGTTGTGTAGTACTTTTGCTAAGCTTTTCAAAAAGTCTTAGATCACTCTTTTTGGTGGTCTGAAGATTTAGTTACATGTGTTTGAAGTGTGAAGACTGAATCTGTCCAGTTTTGGACAGCACAGCCTTCGTAGTATATTTTAACCTTGATACATGCTAAACCAGCCAGTGATGTTTATAAATAATTTGTAGAACATTTAATTAGCTTTCCAGAAAGTCCAAGATCACCTTGTTTGGATGCCTGAATCTTCAGTTATGAATTTTTAAAGTCATAAGTCTGAATCTGTCCAAATCTGGACAGCGCTGTTGTGTTAACACCTTTTGACCTTGCTAAGTGTTTAATCATGCTGTGATGACAATACCAAAGTTGTAGTTCACTTTTTAAGCTTTCCAGAAAGTCCTAGTTTGATATTTTTGGACTAATAATTAAAGAGTTATGATTAAAACAAGTGACTGCTGTATTGCTGTCCAAAAAATTCTGCCAGTGCTTATTTAGTGTTAGTTCACCCTTTTGGCTAAAAATGGTTGGTTAGCACTAAATTAATGTAGATTTGCCATGACTAAGCTTAATACTGCACGTGTGTCATGTTTTGTATGTTTCTTGCTGTAGTTGATTGTGATATAGGAGTCTATCGACATTGATGCATAGGTCCTCTATTGAACTTGTGTTGGGATGCTTTTTGTGTGCTTAATAGAAGAACTAATGAAAAGCCGTAGCTAATTAAATAAATGCTCATATTTGTGATGTCCTGTGTGTGTTGGTTAATTATAGGTAGTAATCGTCGTCCTTCCAGTGGTATTGATGTGGTGCGCTCGATTGAGTGTAGATAGCTAATGCTAGCATGTGGTTGTTTACGGTGTCTTAAAATTAAGTGCCTAGCTCGCTACCGTGTGTCTTTATATATCCTGTGCTATCTTGTGCTATTTCATTATATTCATACATATGCATCTTGCACCTCATATAGGACCGAGAGATGATGATCAAGCCAGTGATGTGGTGCCAACCACAAGATGCCGTGGGTGGATGACCTGAAGAATGGACTTAACCAGTGGATGCTCGCCAAGCGAGCACCTCCCCAGCAAACACTACCTAAGTGTTTAATTAAAGGCAAGCCCCGGTTTTATGCATAACCGTTTATATATGCTATTTTACTACACTTAATGTTTGTAGGCTTGTACTGTGCACTTAAGTGTAGGAGTTGTTTGGAACCTTAGTTGCATGAACTCAGGATTCCCTTTTGAGATGGATACTAGTATGCTAGGTCGAGTAGCTGCTTTATTAATTAGGATCTCGGTAGAAGTCGAGTGATTTTTCTAGCACTCGCGCGAGGTCAGGAATTGGCTGTATCCACTTTCTTATCATAAAAGTGTTGGTTTGTGGGCAACAATCCATGGGGATTGGTTGTCTACGGGATAAAATTTGGAATAAGGATTAAGGTGTGGTACCGTGTGTCAAGCGTTTGAACGTACTAAACATATGCCGAGAAATATGGTAAATCGGTAAGCCTAGTACCTGAGGGAACCTGGCAGTGGACACACCCCCTCACGCGACCTGAGACGTAGTCTCCCATTCCGGTTATGGTGGGTACAAGTGCGGTCACTGCACGACGGCCAGTCGGGGTCAGTGGGGCATTGTATGCCAAGGCGGTGAGCCCTGATCTGCTGACGGGGAATCGATGGGGACGGTTGATGTGTGTGGGGACGGAGTGCCCCTACATGTCGTGTGTTTAGGTTTACCTTGCAAGGATGAAAACTCGATTCGAATCGTCTGCTTCTCGCAGCTAATGAGACTGCTTGATCCATGCTGCTGCATTGAGTAACAAGTGAAACTGTGATGAGATGATACAAGATGTTGATTGCTAAAGATGTTTGCTACTATGTATGATTAGATAGTACACTTTTAGCCTTAAGAGAGTCACACTTAATCTTGACAAAGTTAAAATCTTGATTTAGAAACTCAGCTAGTGCTTTTGGCAACCAAACCCCACAGCCAAACAGCTGCATGTCTAGAGGTAGAGGAGTATAGACTCCTCACACCGGGTAAGTCTAGCTGAGTATTAGTATACTCAGCCTTGCTTGTGGCACAATTTTTTGCAGGTACTCCTTAGGATGATTGGTTGCTGGTGTGACTTGGCCTCCATCCCTGCCACCGGGATAGACCGGGTAAGTCTATAGCTTCCGAAGGTGTTCAAAAGCTCGAAGTGGAAGTGAGTTCACCGGAGGTGGGCGCCAATGTTGGTGACTTGTTCTCAAATGCTTCGAGTTAAGAACAAGGCAACATAGAAAGTGTTAAATGTTAAAGTCCTTCGTCCTTCGACACACTATGCCCCTTCGGGAAATAATGAGTTTCGGACGAAGGTCATAAGAAACATACCTTCGTAAACATAACAAGTAATGACGAAGGATTCATGTAAAGCACAAAATATAATATAAACAATATAAAATCATTTCTATTTTATTAACATGGAAGAATAGAAATGATTTCAAATTACAAATGTACCTTCGGTCCTGAGAGAAGGTAAAAAAGTACAAGCGTGACGCAAAAGCAAATGCCAAGTCAGCGTGAACAGTACGGGAGTACTGTTCACCTATTTATAGATGCGGGACGCAGCCCACGTAAAATTACATCCTTGTCCATTACATTTCTCAATGACTTATGGAAATCTGTTAAGGTCCACGTAGTCTTTTCATCTTTAAGTCGGTTCCCCCCTCTGCTATCGCGACGAAGCTTCCCTGCGCACAGCTTCGGCTGTGCACCATCCTTCGTAGAGCTTGGTAATCAGCTTGACCTTCGTCTGGTTCAGGCTTCGTCCTGACCGTGCTTCATGTTCATAATTCTGAATCCGAAGGTACCTGTTCACATAATCCACTTGGAAAACATTGTCAAACCATGTTTTTGAGGACCTTCGGAGGACGAAGGCCCCCAACAGTAGCCCCTCGCAATATTAATTTGTTAATAATAAATTCAGATTGCGATATGGACGAAGGCCTTGAGCCGAAGGTCCGAAAAAACACCTTCCCTTTGCTAGAATAGCAACATTCACTGACAAGTGGGGTCTTTCAATTTTCAACGCCCTGGGGGTATAAATAAGATCATACCGCAAACTTTTTTGGTACGCACACTTGCCATCTGCTTCGGCCCACTAAATTTTTAGCTCTTGTGCACTAAGATTTGCTGGTCTTTTTGATTTTGAAGCTTCGGCCTTAAAAACAGTTTTTTAGCGTTTCCGAAGATGTCTGAAAGTAAGAAGATCGCTGCCGAGACGAAGCTGAGCCTCGACGAAGAGAAGAACTTGGGGTTCCTTATAGCGATGGCGGAGACCAACACAGAGAAAATCACCAAGGAAATTCTTGAAGGTTTGTCCGAAGATACTGATGACAGCGATAGCTTTGATGTAGAAAGTGGTGGGGAAGAATCCGAAGATCGACCATGGCGACCAAGTCACACGGTCTTCGGGAAAACTACTATTAAGCAGAGCCATATTGATAATATGAGGGGGCGGTATTTTCGAGATATATCTATTGTTAGGGCTGATGCTGGAGAAAAGACTTCTCCCACCCCCGAAGAAGATGAAGTTGTAATCTTCCGAAGCTTTCTCAAGGCTGGGCTTCGATTCCCCCTGAGCAACTTTGTTGTTGAGGTACTGAAAACATTTCAAGTCTACCTTCATCAAATTACTCCCGAAGCTATCATAAGAATGGGGATGTTTGTCTGGGCTGCAAGAAGCCAAGGTTTAGAACCAAATGCTAAAAGCTTTTGCAACATTCATGAGTTATTATATGAGACGAAGCCCTGGGGTAAAGAACAATATCACAACAACTTTGGGTGCTACAGTTTCGGTGCCCGCTCCGGGTCAAGCCGCCCTGTGCCAACCTTTCGGAAGAGGTGGCCCGGAGCCTGGATGACAGAGTGGTTCTATGTGAAGAATGACTTAACAGCGCAAGAAGATGTCAAAAGTATCATTATGCGCCCCATCTGGCAACGCTTCGGACTTCGAAGGCCGAAGGTTGAAATGAATGAAGTGGCCGAGGAATGCCAAAGGGCCTTCGGCGTAGTTTGCTCTTTCATTGGGACAAGGGACTTGGTCCAAGAGCATATTGCATTCAGGGTGTGGCCACTTGCAGGAAAGTGGGAAATGCCGAAGGAAACCATCAAAGAGTCCGACGAAGGCGGACTGGTCAGACTGAAATACACATTCAAGTATGCAGATAAATTTGTTGAACCTGATGATGATTGGTTGAAAAGCATTGAAACATTAAGTGACGAACTGCTTGGGGCATATTCGAAGGCCGAGAACACTGCGTTATCAGCAGCCTTCGGAGGCCGAAAAAAGAAAAGGCTCAACCGGGTATTTGACGCAGTCGGGTTTGTCTATCCTGACTACCACTATCCGGTATTGTGTCGCAAAAGGAAAAATACTTCGACTGCGGCAGAAGCTACGACGAGTGCTACTAACGAGCCAGTGCCGCAAAGGAAAAAGATGAAGGTGTTCACCCACCCAGTGCGTTTCATTGAGCCGGCCACAGTGCCAGAATTTATTGGTGAAGTCTCTTTGGCCTCTGAAGCTACCGAACCAGCTCCAGTGCCGAAAATGGAAGAAAAGACTGAAGCGCCTTCAGCAGAAAAAGCAGAAAAACCGAAGGTTGAAGAGCCAAAAATATCGAAAATCTTAAGTCCTTCGGTAAATGTTGAAATAATAAAAAACCAAAAGGGCCCATTGGTGACCCCAAAAAGAAAAAGAATGGTGAACGTACTAGATGTCTTGGAGACAATTTGTAATACTCAAAAATTGTGTACAAGAAATATATAGTGATTTCCGTATTTGATGTGCCTCCTTTGCATCATAAAAAGAGCATACACAAAAAATTTAGAGATTAATCCAAATAAATGATAAATATATATATATATATATAAGATAAATATCCTTAAAATTATTACCTTTAACTGTACCAACATAGTATAAATGATGAGCCATAAAGTTTGAATTTAAACTTGGATTCAAATAGGGTTTTGAAAATGAGAAGAAAAGAAAGGATATAAAAATATAAATAATATAATTATATTTTTAAAACTGGTATTTTTAACTTCACAAATGTAAAGGGAATCAATGTAGCACAAGCTTGAATTTATGTTTGAATTCAAATTGGAATTTAATTTGAACTTGGAAGTATAGAAAAGAGAATAAAGAATAGAAAAGAAAAGAATAAAATCAACCTAGCCTAAATGGGCTTCGGAACCTGAATTTAGCCCACTAAGGAATTACCCCCGCGGGCAGGTCTCTCCGCGCGCGCCGTGCAGTGTGGGTTGGCTGATCTCGTGGGCCGCTACCCAGCCTCGTTGCTGCCACTTACATGTGGGCCGAGGAATCAGCTACGCCGTCTTCCTCCTCCGAAACTGCCACGCGGGACCCGGTTGACAGTGGCAGATCCCCCGGGAGCACGGGCTCGGTCTCTGTCTATCTTCTCCCCCAAATTCGCGTCGAGCTCAACGACCGCATCAAGCTCCGGCAATCGCGCGGGCACCACGACCACCTCCCCTGCTGCAGCCGCACGGACCCCCCCTGTTCCTCTTTCCCCATGATCATCGCGGCCGCCTCCTGGGTTGTTGGGGTCCAGCGAGATCTCCGCTACCGGAGTCTACGGATTCCTCGACCGGTTAATAAATACCAAGCCCCGCCCCCATGCCTCGCAGATCTGGCGGCCATGCAGAAGGCGTGCACATTGCTAGTGTACTTCGATAAGGGCTCGCCGTCCATGGCGAACGAGATCAAGGCGGAGCTCGAGTCCGGCGACGGACCCGCAAAGGCCGACGCCATGCGCCGCGCCATCTCGCTCCTCCTCAACGGCGAGTCCCTCCCGCACCTCTTCATCACCGTCGTCCGCTACGTGCAGTCCTGCGACGACCACGCTGTCCAGAAGCTGCTCCTCCTCTACCTCGAGCACCGACACCACTTCGTGCGCCGCCACGCGCTCTCCGCGATCTCGGCCATCTACAGCCTCCAGCAGGGGGACCAGCTCATCCCCGACGCGCCGGAGCTCATCGAGCGCGCGCTTGCCTCCGAACAGGACCCCGCCGCGCGCAGGAACGCATTCCTCATGCTATTGGCTGCTGGGCAGGACCGCGCCGTGGGCTACCTCTTCAACAACGCCGACCGCGTCGCGGAGTGGCCCGATCTGCTGCAGATGGCCGCCGTCGACCTCATCCGCAAGGTCTGCCGCTCCAAGGACCGTGCCGACAAGGGCAGAGGCTGATCGACATATTCTATCAGATCCGGGCATCTCATGTCTGCTCTTGTTCTCTCTGGATCCTTGGAGAGTATTCCCTCTCTCTGCCTGAGGTTGAGAGTGCCATTGCTACCATCAAGCAATGCCTTGGGGATCTTCCATTCTACACTGTCTCTAAGGAAAGTGAGACAACTGATTCATCTAAGCCATCTCAGCCAGTGGTGTGCTCTGTTACCGTGTCTTCGAGGAGGCCTGCTGTTCTAGCAGATGGAACTTATGCCACACAGAGTGCTGCCACTGAGATTGCTGTTTCAGCTCCTGCTTCAGCTCTTGGGTCCTTGGCTTCCACCCAGAATCTCAGATCTCTCATTCTGTCTGGTAAATTCTTCTTGGCTGCTGTTGTTGCCTGTAGCCTGACCAAGCTTGTGTTAAGGCTGGAGGAGATTCAGCCAGCAAAGGTTGAAGTAAACAAGGCTTCTTTGCAATACTGGTGATGATGTTAGGAAGGTCTGGTTACAGTCTTGCCGCCAGAGCTTTGTCAACATGCTTGCTGAGAAGCAATTTAGGGAGACTGAGGAGATGAAGGCCAAGGCACAGATAACTTATGCCCAACCAGACGATCTTATTGATTTCTATCACCTAAAGAGCAGGAAGTGAGGTCACGAATCACCTGAAGATCATCCTGGTACCTGGAATCTCAAGTCCCAGGCAAGTTGTGCCCTTGATCACTTCTTTTTACCCACTCATGTTCTAATTAATCATAATGATCTGCATAGGTTAATTTTGATGGGACCCAATAGGTTACCCTAGTTTGTCTATCTTTATACCTTGTTTACCACTGAACTTTTTGGGTAGTACTTGCTAGTGCTTTATGTGGTTTTGGGTATGAAGGTACATTATTCATGATCACACTTTTATTATATGTTTATTATTACTGTTCATGATAAGATCATTATGTTAATTGGAACATGGAGCGACCACCCGGGAAAACAGTGCTACCACAAGGGAGGAATGGGACCCCTTGGCTGATTAATTAGGAAAGCTAGTGGAAGACTACCTTACCCGAAAGGGGCAAGGGCAGTAGGGGAGTGGTCAATGTAGGGAGGCCCTCGGGAGGATTTTGCTGCGATGGCGGTCCTGCAAGGGATTCCTGCATTGGAGCTTCCTATAAACTGTAGCGGGTTTTCTGAAGCTAGTGGAACTTTGTAAAGGCCTCGTAGTGTTACCCTGCCTCGCCTCCTCGGTAGAGGTGTATGGGAAGTCGCGATCCCTTGGCAGATGGGTAACATGACTTGTGGGTAAAGATGCGCAACCTCTGCAGAGTGTAAAACTGGTATACTAGCCGTGCTCACGGTCATGAGCAGCTCGGACCCTCACATGATTAATTTATGGAACTAAAATCAATTTGTCATATGCATTGCATCGCAGGTGAAGTTGTTACTTTTGTTCTACTATTTAACTGGGTTGGTATTTACTTATACTTAGTAACTGCTAATAAAATTTTGACCAACTTTAAAAGCAATGCTCAGCTCTAACCATCCTCTTTGGTAAGCCTTACACTTCACGTGAGCTCCCACCTTTGGCGAGTTCATGCACATTATTCCCCACAACTTGTTGAGCGATGAACGTATGTGAGCTCACTCTTGCTGTCTCACACCCCCCCACAGGTCAAGAACAGGTACCGCAGGATGAGGCGCTTGGAGGATGCCGTGGTGTATTCGAGAGAGGTCTAGGCCGTCGTCTCCCAGTCAACTTTGGGTTGCTGGACCGTTGTCTCCTTATAATGTAATTATTTATTTTGTATAGAACTCCTGTTATATATAAAGATGTGACATTCGATCCTGTGCCACTATACATCATATGTGTGAGACTTGGTCCCAGCATACCTGGTGTTTATGTTCGCGCCCGGGTCTTGGTGCCCCCGAAATCCGGGTGTGACAGAAGTGGTATCAGAGGAATGTTGACTGTAGGACGAAACCTAGATAGAACCGGACAACCATTATCTACTTACCTTTGTTACTCTGATTCTTTCTGAAACTTATCTCAATCTTTTCTCATCTATTTCCGCTTTACTCTGATTATTCTTACTTTTTTTTCCTTCTAAAGACAAATGTGGATTTCACACTTTGAAATCCTGTGCCTAAAGTGACCTTTAGGAATAGGAGACCTACTCTCAGGAACAAAAACAAAGCTATTTTTTTATGAACTTGAATGCTTGTTCTTATGATATTTGTTTGATTTGGATCTTTGATTGAGTGTGATGGTTTGTGGAGTAATGTCCACAATTACATCTGCATATACATATAGGAAAAAAATTGCCTATAAAAAAAAACTAGATTATCCCTTATTAAATTATCTAGACTAACCATATCCATCTCATCAAAAGATTCTATCATACACTCATAGATCCATCTTATCTTAATAGATCTATCTTATCCCGAAAAGATTTTATCCTTATCCTAATAGATCTAACTGACCTCAAAAGATTCTACCTTATCCTTATGGATTCACCTTGCCCTAATTAGCATATTTATCCCTCTTTAGAATAACAACCATGAGCTAATCTAGAATTTATTTAGATCTTATTGAGTCTAAAATAACCATATCAATCTATTCTAGATCTGATCCAATCTAAAATAAGTTACTTAATGCTGGTACAAGGATTAAGCCATACTCTTAAGTCACTTAAGCCTAAGTTAGTGTCATAGATCAACTCAGCCATACACTCCCAATAAGTTGCACAATCCATTTATGTGAACCTATTGATTAAAAAAAATCTCTCCTACTCATAGACCCAACTATCTTAACTATATCTCCCTAGCTCAGATGAAGACACCAAGATTGGAGACCGAAGATGATCAACCTCATTAAGAAAGGATAAACACCAACTCAAGTCTTCAAGGATCAAGCAGGATCACCAGATGAGTCAAAAGCCACAATCTAGGATGGAATCTTTTCTTACCCTACACTTTCTTAACCAAACCTATATATGCCCTAAAAGACATCTTCTATCCTACATAATAAAGTGGACATACATATATTACCCATGCTCTCCTAATCACTTACTAATAATAAAAAGAGAGACTCTTGATTTTGAACTAATTAGAAACTAAAAGCTAAATTTCAAATCACTCTTCCTATATCCTCTTTCTTACAAATCTCGAGGACGAGATTCTTTTAAGGGGGGTAGGATTTGTAATACTCAAAAATTGTGTACAAGAAATATATAGTGATTTCCGTATTTGATGTGCCTCCTTTGCATCATAAAAAGAGCATACACAAAAAATTTAGAGATTAATCCAAATAAATGATAAATATATATATATATATATAAATAAGATAAATATCCTTAAAATTATTACCTTTAACTGTACCAACATAGTATAAATGATGAGCCATAAAGTTTGAATTTAAACTTGGATTCAAATAGGGTTTTGAAAATGAGAAGAAAAGAAAGGATATAAAAATATAAATAATATAATTATATTTTTAAAACTGGTATTTTTAACTTCACAAATGTAAAGGGAATCAATGTAGCACAAGCTTGAATTTATGTTTGAATTCAAATTGGAATTTAATTTGAACTTGGAAGTATAGAAAAGAGAATAAAGAATAGAAAAGAAAAGAATAAAATCAACCTAGCCTAAATGGGCTTCGGAACCTGAATTTAGCCCACTAAGGAATTACCCCCGCGGGCAGGTCTCTCCGCGCGCGCCGTGCAGTGTGGGTTGGCTGATCTCGTGGGCCCGCTACCCAGCCTCATTGCTGCCACTTACATGTGGGCCGAGGAATCAGCTACGCCGTCTTCCTCCTCCGAAACTACCACGCGGGACCCGGTTGACAGTGGCAGATCCCCCGGGAGCACGGGCTCGGTCTCTGTCTATCTTCTCCCCCAAATTCGCGTCGAGCTCAATGACCGCATCAAGCTCCGGCAATCGCGCGGGCACCACGACCACCTCCCCTGCTGCAGCCGCACGGACCCCCCTGTTCCTCTTTCCCCATGATCATCGCGGCCGCCTCCTGGGTTGTTGGGGTCCAGCGAGATCTCCGCTACCGGAGTCTACGGATTCCTCGACCGGTTAATAAATACCAAGCCCCGCCCCCATGCCTCGCAGATCTGGCGGCCATGGAGAAGGCGTGCACATTGCTAGTGTACTTCGATAAGGGCTCGCCGTCCATGGCGAACGAGATCAAGGCGGAGCTCGAGTCCGGCGACGGACCCGCAAAGGCCGACGCCATGCGCCGCGCCATCTCGCTCCTCCTCAACGGCGAGTCCCTCCCGCACCTCTTCATCACCGTCGTCCTCTACGTGCAGTCCTGCGACGACCACGCTGTCCAGAAGCTGCTCCTCCTCTACCTCGAGCACCGACACCACTTCGTGCGCCGCCACGCGCTCTCCGCGATCTCGGCCATCTACAGCCTCCAGCAGGGGGACCAGCTCATCCCCGACGCGCCGGAGCTCATCGAGCGCGCGCTTGCCTCCGAACAGGACCCCGCCGCGCGCAGGAACGCGTTCCTCATGCTATTGGCTGCTGGGCAGGACCGCGCCGTGGGCTACCTCTTCAACAACGCCGACCGCGTCGCGGAGTGGCCCGATCTGCTGCAGATGGCCGTCGTCGACCTCATCCGCAAGGTCTGCCGCTCCAAGGACCGTGCCGACAAGGGCAGAGGCTGATCGACATATTCTATCAGATCCGGGCATCTCATGTCTGCTCTTGTTCTCTCTGGATCCTTGGAGAGTATTCCCTCTCTCTGCCTGAGGTTGAGAGTGCCATTGCTACCATCAAGCAATGCCTTGGGGATCTTCCATTCTACACTGTCTCTGAGGAAAGTGAGACAACTGATTCATCTAAGCCATCTCAGCCAGTGGTGTGCTCTGTTACCGTGTCTTCGAGGAGGCCTGCTGTTCTAGCAGATGGAACTTATGCCACATAGAGTGCTGCCACTGAGATTGCTGTTTCAGCTCCTGCTTCAGCTCTTGGGTCCTTGGCTTCCACCCAGAATCTCAGATCTCTCATTCTGTCTGGTAAATTCTTCTTGGCTGCTGTTGTTGCCTGTAGCCTGACCAAGCTTGTGTTAAGGCTGGAGGAGATTCAGCCAGCAAAGGTTGAAGTAAACAAGGCTTCTTTGCAATACTGGTGATGATGTTAGGAAGGTCTGGTTACAGTCTTGCCGCCAGAGCTTTGTCAACATGCTTGCTGAGAAGCAATTTAGGGAGACTGAGGAGATGAAGGCCAAGGCACAGATAACTTATGCCCAACCAGACGATCTTATTGATTTCTATCACCTAAAGAGCAGGAAGTGAGGTCACGAATCACCTGAAGATCATCCTGGTACCTGGAATCTCAAGTCCCAGGCAAGTTGTGCCCTTGATCACTTCTTTTTACCCACTCATGTTCTAATTAATCATAATGATCTGCATAGGTTAATTTTGATGGGACCCAATAGGTTACCCTAGTTTGTCTATCTTTATACCTTGTTTACCACTGAACTTTTTGGGTAGTACTTGCTAGTGCTTTATGTGGTTTTGGGTATGAAGGTACATTATTCATGATCACACTTTTATTATATGTTTATTATTACTGTTCATGATAAGATCATTATGTTAATTGGAACATGGAGCGACCACCCGGGAAAACAGTGCTACCACAAGGGAGGAATGGGACCCCTTGGCTGATTAATTAGGAAAGCTAGTGGAAGACTACCTTACCCGAAAGGGGCAAGGGCAGTAGGGGAGTGGTCAGTGTAGGGAGGCCCTCGGGAGGATTTTGCTGCGATGGCGGTCCTGCAAGGGATTCCTGCATTGGAGCTTCCTATAAACTGTAGCGGGTTTTCTGAAGCTAGTGGAACTTTGTAAAGGCCTCGTAGTGTTACCCTGCCTCGCCTCCTCGGTAGAGGTGTATGGGAAGTCGCGATCCCTTGGCAGATGGGTAACATGACTTGTGGGTAAAGATGCGCAACCTCTGCAGAGTGTAAAACTGGTATACTAGCCGTGCTCACGGTCATGAGCAGCTCGGACCCTCACATGATTAATTTATGGAACTAAAATCAATTTGTCATATGCATTGCATCGCAGGTGAAGTTGTTACTTTTGTTCTACTATTTAACTGGGTTGGTATTTACTTATACTTAGTAACTGCTAATAAAATTTTGACCAACTTTAAAAGCAATGCTCAGCTCTAACCATCCTCTTTGGTAAGCCTTACACTTCACGTGAGCTCCCACCTTTGGCGAGTTCATGCACATTATTCCCCACAACTTGTTGAGCGATGAACGTATGTGAGCTCACTCTTGCTGTCTCACACCCCCCCACAGGTCAAGAACAGGTACCGCAGGATGAGGCGCTTGGAGGATGCCGTGGTGTATTCGAGAGAGGTCTAGGCCGTCGTCTCCCAGTCAACTTTGGGTTGCTGGACCGTTGTCTCCTTATAATGTAATTATTTATTTTGTATAGAACTCCTGTTATATATAAAGATGTGACATTCGATCCTGTGCCACTATACATCATATGTGTGATACTTGGTCCCAGCATACCTGGTGTTTATGTTCGCGCCCGGGTCTTGGTGCCCCCGAAATCCGGGTGTGACACAATTAAGTCTTCAAGCGCAACTCCAAAAAAGACTGTTGAATTTGCTGAAGCGTCTACTGAAGCTTCGAAACAACAAGCTGAAACTGAAGCTGGACCTTCAGAGCCCACCAAGGAACAATCTTTGGAGACCGAGGAAATATCAGAACCAGCTTTGGTTGAAGAAATTAACACTGCCGCCCCCGAAGCTCCTTCCAGCATATGTGATTACATCGTGCGACATGCTTCGGGGAAGAAACTATCTGAACAAGAGACTTATGAAGCCGACCACTATGCTAGAGAGCTAAAGTATCCGAAGGGGGCAGTAGTGTTCAATGGGACAGACGAAGACGACTTCCTATACTGCCTCCCCGATAACAAAGAATTATCTGTCTGTCGGGAGATGGCCAGAAGTATGGGTTTCCCGAAGCTCGAAGCTGGATTAAGTGCTATGACGAAGGAAGATCTCGCGGACAGTCTTGCATACAATAGCTTGAAGGTATAGGAATTAGACGTTTGAAAAATTTTACAATACGTAATTCATTCCTTTATTCTTATATGGATTCTTTTTTGTATAGGGTTTGATCCTGAGCAACGCACTAAGAGCACAAAAGAGTGCCGAAGATGAAAGCTGTGAGATTGCGCTCAACAACCTTCGATCAGAAGTTATTAAACTGAGAAACGAAGCTCTGGAAAAGGATAAAATTCTGCTTACACTGGTAGATAAAGTAAAGAAGGACGAAGCTGCTTCAAAAACCCAGGCGGAAGCCCAAAAACGTGAAATTAAAGATCTTCAGAAACAGCTAGCTAGAGCTAAAGAGGAACGTGTGCTTGAGGAAACAAAACGAGAACTTAGTGATTTTTTGGTCAATAATTTAGAGTTAAGTGTTAAAGAGCTTCGTGCATCTCAGAGGAAATGCTATGTTAAATCTGTAGAATGCGTCAAAAAGATAAAATCCAGCTTCGCCAGCGTTGACGCCTTTTCTAGTGAGGAGAACTTTCCAAGAGGCAATCCCGAAGGTCCACTGGACTGGATCAGTCACGAAGCAGAAGCCTTCGAGGAAATCCTGAGCAGCCGCGGTGACATCTGCACTTTTTCAGGCGCCAGAGGAGTTGCTGCTGTTCTGGAGAAAAAAGGTTGTGAACATATAAAATCCTTAGCTCAGTCCGAAGCTGCCCTGTCCTCTGAAGACATCAAAGATCCCTCGACCGAAGCAAGCATGGTTGGCGGTAAATTCTTCACTGATATTTGGGACAATGGCGGCCGAGAAATGGCGCAAGAAATAATTCAAAGAAGTGAAAAAGGCATCCATGATGCCAGGAAAGTGGCAGAAGCTGCCGAAAGAAGTACAGAGCCCGAAGGGCAACTAGGTATTAATTAGTCGCTCTTATTGTGTTGTAATTTTTATTTCAAACTTTGTTCGCGATTTGTAATAGTAATAAAGAAATGTTCTTTTCCCTCAGAACCTACTGGATCGACTGCTGACCCTCACACAAAAGGAGATGACGAGATTAAACAAATGGCCGAAGCTATCATGGATAAAGTTGTCGATCAACTTCTAAATGAGGCCGCCGAAGCAGTATTAAAAGAAGACTAGATGTTATTAGAAAAAACATTCGAAGTGTGATTTTTGTAATATTTTGTACATTTAAATGTAATATACAAGTTTCTTTTTATTATTCAATTCTTTACGATGCATGAAATTCTACATACATACCATTTTTGAGCCTTCGGCGAAAAAACACCTTCCCTTCTTTTCATGCTTCGTGAAGAAAACATTCTCCGTTAAAACTGTTCTGATAAATCACATCCATGCTTCGTGAAAACATTCTCCGAAGCTATATAATTTTGATATTTCTCTGATGAAGCTCATCCATGCTTCGTAAAAACATTCTCCGAAGCTATTTTCCGAAGATTATCATTGTATTCCCTTGTGACTTTACACAATTTGCTCTTTCTCAAAGCATCCTTTCGAAGGTTGATATTGTGTCCCCTTCTTTTGCCATATGCAACATGATGTATGATGCTTATGCTATGCAAAATGATGTGATGATGTTATGTTATGCAAATGACATTTGTTCCGAAGATACACACAAAATATATTTGTAAGCTCTGCATTCCCTTAGGAACGTCTTTGGAGCTTCTTCGCCTTTTACTTAGGCGGTATAAGCTCTGCATTCCCTTAGGAACGTCTTTGGAGCTTCTTCGCCTTTTACTTAGGCGGTATCAGCGTTGACTTTTCGCTGTATGCTCTGCATTCCCTTAGGAACGTCTTTGGAGCAAAAACTTACACTGCGCTCCCTTTGGAACGGCTTTTTGTTACTTCGGCAACTTACTCTGCGTTCCTTAGAACGACTTTTTGTTGCTTCGAAGGATTTTTAATAATTCGAAGGTCCTCCTTGTTACCGCAAATTTTTAAGCTTCAGCAACTTAAGCCTGCGGAGAAGATAGGTTTTCCTCATAACCAACCACAAAACTATTAAATGAAAAGTGAAATGTTCTTTATTACTCAGAAAATAGAACTTAAACGGAAAAGAGTGCTATCAAAGTAGGATATTTATCAGTAAATGTGCTTCGACTCTGGCACAGTACTATTAACTGTGCGAGCTTCAGATTGCTCTCTGAGATCCCTTTGGTGCGGAACATATTGGCTCCCTTCTGGCTGTTGGCCTTGTTGCAGCGGAGGTGGGGGTGGGAGCTGTGGCCATGAAGGTTGAGGCTGACTCGCCGAAGCTACGGAAACTGCAGGGTGGTTGCCCACGTACTCCGGGATGTAAGGCTGATGGTACGAAGCAGTATGCATGACCTGCTTCGGCTGTCCCTGTTGCGCTGCAGCTTCTGCTAGCTCCTTTTGTTTCTGGATGGTGACATGGCACATCCTGGTGGTATGGCCCTTGTTTTCACCGCAGAATAAGCAAAATGTCCTCCTTGGTTGATCTCCAAATCTTCCGCCGAAGCCCCTGGCGCCTCTGCCTCTTGGAGCTGGTGGCCGGAAGAAAGTCTGCTATTGCCCCGAAGCTTGTGAGGAGCACTGCGGCCTGTTCTGCTGACTCCCCTTGTCATCATTTTGAGTGGAGTTGTGGATGGACCTGACATGCCTCGGATAGAATCTTCCTCCGAAGCCCCTGGTCATCTCAGAAAACCTGAAGGCCTCCTCCCTTCTTTGGCGAAAGTCATTATCAGCACGAATGTACTCGTCCATTTTTTGGAGCAGCTTCTCCAGAGTCTGAGGAGGCTTCCTAGCAAAGTATTGGGCCGCAGGTCCAGGGCGAAGCCCCTTGATCATGGCTTCGATGACAATTTCATTGGGCACCGTTGGTGCCTGCGCCCTCAAACGCAAGAACCTTCTGACATACGCCTGAAGGTATTCTTCATGATCCTGAGTGCACTGGAACAAGGCTTGAGCAGTGACCGGCTTCGTCTGAAATCCTTGGAAGCTGGTTAACAACATATCCTTCAGCTTCTGCCATGAGGTAATCGTTCCTGGTCGAAGGGAGGAATACCAGGTCTGAGCAACATTCCTGACGGCCATAACGAAAGACTTCGCCATGACTGCAGCATTGCCCCCATACGAAGACACTGTTGCTTCGTAGCTCATCAAGAACTGCTTCGGGTCGGAGTGGCCGTCGAACATGGGAAGCTGGGGTGGCTTATAGGATGGAGGCCAAGGTGTAGCCTGCAGCTCAGCGGACAGAGGAGAAGCATCATCAAAAACAAAATTTCCCTGATGGAAATTGTCATACCAGTCATCTTCGTTGATGAAGCCCTCCTGATGAAGGTCTTTCTGATGAGGCCTTCTGTTCTGCTCATCGTGAGTAAGATGGCGAACTTCCTCGGAGGCTTCGTCTATCTGCCTTTGCAACTCAGCTAGGCGGGCCATCTTCTCCTTCTTCCTCTGCACCTGTTGATGTAGCATCTCCATATCCCTGATTTCTTGGTCTAGCTCTTCTTCCTGAAGCGTCGGGCTGACGGCCTTTCTCTTCTGGCTTCGGGCCTCCCGAAGAGAGACGGTCTCCTGGTTGTGGTCCAGCGGTTGCAGTGCTGCAGCCCCAGTCGCTGAAGCTTTCTTCGGCGCCATAGCGGAGGTCTATAGCTTCCGAAGGTGTTCAAAAGCTCGAAGTGGAAGTGAGTTCACCGGAGGTGGGCGCCAATGTTGGTGACTTGTTCTCAAATGCTTCGAGTTAAGAACAAGGCAACATAGAAAGTGTTAAATGTTAAAGTCCTTCGTCCTTCGACACACTATGCCCCTTCGGGAAATAATGAGTTTCGGACGAAGGTCATAAGAAACATACCTTCGTAAACATAACAAGTAATGACGAAGGATTCATGTAAAGCACAAAATATAATATAAACAATATAAAATCATTTCTATTTTATTAACATGGAAGAATAGAAGTGATTTCAAATTACAAATGTACCTTCGGTCCTGAGAGAAGGTAAAAAAGTACAAGCGTGACGCAAAAGCAAATGCCAAGTCAGCGTGAACAGTACGGGAGTACTGTTCACCTATTTATAGATGCGGGACGCAGCCCACGTAAAATTACATCCTTGTCCATTACATTTCTCAATGACTTATGGAAATCTGTTAAGGTCCACGTAGTCTTTTCATCTTTAAGTCGGTTCCCCCCTCTGCTATCGCGACGAAGCTTCCCTGCGCACAGCTTCGGCTGTGCACCATCCTTCGTAGAGCTTGGTAATCAGCTTGACCTTCGTCTGGTTCAGGCTTCGTCCTGACCGTGCTTCATGTTCATAATTCTGAATCCGAAGGTACCTGTTCACATAATCCACTTGGAAAACATTGTCAAACCATGTTTTTGAGGACCTTCGGAGGACGAAGGCCCCCAACAGTTATTGCTTCCGCAGGAGAGGACCAGGAGGAGTAGCGTGGCCAGGCTTCGCCATGTTGCTCGGTTCTTCTCCGTTAGTTATTTCCGCTGCACTAAAAATTTTGGTTATTATTTCTGAAACTCCGATAATGTAATCACTAATGATACTTATTAAATTTGTGGTATTATGTTTTATTGTATTTCTCTGTGCCTCACCTTCGTGTGAGCTAGTGGTATTCGATCCTGGATAAGTGGCCTCGTCGGACTAGATCCGAGGGACTGACGATTTATTCCTATTTAAGTGTGGTCTAGCCTTTAAGGCAGGACTTAGGCACTTAAGTTGGGATAATTCGGGCGGTTCCGCCACACATATAGTCTTCCTTGCAACGCCCAAGGTAGAGGAGTTATCGACGAGGCAGATATGATCCCCTTATGTGGTCCATGGGGCCCCTCCTCTAGGCACCGCTTGATGTGCCTGTCTCTGCATACAAAAAAGGATATGGAGGTGTTTGGAGTTGGTTCCGCTCACCGTGCCTTCTTGCCCATGCATCTGATGCCTCCTTGCTTTAGCTTCTGCGTTCATGTGTCTGTCCTAGTAGCTTCGTGACAATGGCGTTGTTCCTCGCCTACTCGATCTGAGATAGTCACCTCCTTGGCTTGGAGAGGAAAGGGTTCCTCCCCCAAGGAGGTCTCTCGGTGGAGATTGGAGAAGGAAGGCGATGTGCCACGACCCCGAGACAATGATGTGGTGGTGCTCGAGCCTTTATATGAGCATGGGTTCGGGCTTCCCCTACATCCCTTCGTCTCGGGCTGCTATTCTTCTACGGGCTGGAGATTCTAAACCTCCATTACAACTCTGTCTTGCACATGGCGTGCTTTATCACCCTATGCAAGGCGTTCTTGGGGATGGACCCCCACTAGAAGTTGTGGCAGTACTTCTTTACTGGTAGGGTGACCCTGGGCTGTGGCGACCAACTGTATGTTGGCTCAGTCAACTTCCAACTCTAATCTGGTCAGAATGCGGGTTACTTTAAGATCCCGCTCCCCAACTCCGTGAGGTACAAGGGCGAATGGTTCTACGTCAAGAATCTAGCTGGCAGCGCCCCATGCTTTACCGGTCAGGAGCTAGTGTCGACGGATGTCTGGAATCATGGGATGGAGCTAGGTTGGAAGAGTGAGGTCAAACCTCTTTTGGTGGCGCTCAAGACTCTAAAGGAGCAAGGTCTCACTGGTGCGAGATTGGTGCACATTTTTATTCGCCGTCGAATTCAGCCTTTGATGGCTCACCGGAGGTCAATGCACAAGTATTATGGCGTCAATGATCCTGGTCGCCACTCCTCTGAGCCACTCACCCTGTCTAAGATTGAAGCAAGAGTCAAGTTTGTCATCGCGCTATCGTCAGGGTTCTTCATGGATGAGGACTTCCCGCACCCCCTTTCTCGGGGCGTACCGAGTGGCCTAGTGAGCCTTCCTTTCTATTCTTCTCTCTTTTTATTTCCATTTGTTGGTGATGTTGAGTTGTGGTCCTTATAGGGGATCGATCCACTAGCGCCCAGTCTTCCACCGCTCCCTAAGGGGGTCACTGTTCAGGCGGGGCGCAAGCGCAAAAGTAGTGACGGGGAGACCCTGGGGCCACTCATGAGGTGCCTTAAGGTGAAGAAGGGTAAGGGTGTCACACGTGGGCGAGGGAGCCGCTCTTCCTCCTGGCTCGGAGGAAGCATCTTCCACGGCTTTTGGTGGAGCGGGAATTGCGGCGTTGGTGGTGGTCCGTCGCGCCATGGTGACGCCGCAACCAGCTCTAACATCCCGACCAATACGGGAGGGTCGACCGTGGATCCCGCCTTGGTCGCGACGCCTTCTATCAACGTCGCGACAGTCATCGCTGTGAGCGGAACGGCGTAGGCGGTGGCGTGCCCCGTGACGCCTCTAGATCCCGCAGGGCACCACGTGGAGGCAACTTCTCGGGTCACGCCATAATCTTTTGTTCCTTTGCTGGGCGTGCTAGGGAAGGTGACTACAAGGAAGCGTTCATCCAGGTATGTCAATTTGCTCGCCTTCTTTCTTACGATTTTTTATTCACTACATAATTCTCCTTTTCTTTTTCTTTTTGGCCAACACGTACGTGCCACACAAATTTGTGAGGGACATAGCCTTGGCGATCAGAGCGATGCCTTCGTCTCCCCAAGCCTTTGGGTTGCAGCCACCAGGAGGTACGCCCTCTCCGGCTCCTGGGGGTGTCCTACCGGGTGGTGCGTCCTCCTCCTCCCCTGTGGTGGCGGCATCGTTGTTCTAGGTCGTTCAAAGGGCGGTGGGCATGGTTCTCATTGAATCGTTGTCATTCATGTCCGCCCTAGGGGAACTCCTAGAGGTTGGCATAGTTGCCCCTAGTGTGTATAGATGGCCAAAAAGCACGAGGCACGTGAGCCTGACACGAAGCCCGCTTTTTGGGCCCGGTTCGAGCCCGGCACGGTAGAATAAGTGGGCAGGCTTGGATAGGAAACTAGGCACGGCGTGCTAGTCCGGCACGACCCGTTTACCTCTAAGCCCGTTAAGCCCGTTTTTTTACACTAAAACGTGTTTACCGGCCCGTTTAGCCCGCTTTTCGGCCCGTTTTTTTCGTGCTAAACGGGCCGGCCCGGCCCGTTTAGGCCCGCTGCGGGCCGGGCTTGGACAGAAAATTAAGCCCGCTGGCTCAGCAGGACCGGCCCGGTTTTGGCCGGGCTTCACCGGGCCCGGGCCGGGCCGGGCCGGGCGGCCCGTTTGGCCATCTCTACTAGTGTGCCCTCATTGGAGCGACCGTCTGCTCTGCCCCCGCCTCTTCCTGCCCTTGCACCTCTGCCGACTGCCGTCACAGGGGTCAGTGGTAGCTTTGAGGTGAGGCGGCCATCCTGTGAGTCCATCGGCCTTTGGGAGCAAGCAACGCCGCTCGTGGTCACTGGCGAGGCCATATTGTCTGCATAGCTCGCGGAGGGTGATGAGGCGGAGACGAGGGAGGGGCGGCGACTCGAGTCGGCCATGCTCCGAGCTGACGCGGCTCTGGAAACCATTGAGTGCATGCTTAGTTGTTTCAAGAATGCAATCTCGATTGCGCAGGCATCGATGGCGGGAAACTTCGTCCCCTTTGGGCAGGTAAGTATTTCCTTTGTGGTCTCTCTTTCCGCGATCCTTTGCTCATCCGGGTTGTTTGTATGGTCTGTTTCCCTAATGTCTTCTTGCTCGATCGGAGGCTCGGGCGGAGGCGCTGTGTTGGACACCAAAATGAGCGGACGGTCCGGCCCTTAGACCCGGACGGTCCGCGTGTCCCGAGATAAGATTAACTCGGATATTTATCCTTATCTCGTGCGTGGTTATCCATCTAATCACGTGGGAGTTTGTTGCTATCTCTTAGGAAAAGGTCCAGACCTCCTCCCCTATAAATATAAAGGGGTACGGCCGATTGAGAACCCCCGAACACATTCCAATCGAACCAATTACCTTATTTACTTTTCCTGCCCTAGGAGTAGATGTAGCATAGTTCTAGTTGTAGTCTTCCACATATCCACCTCCACCCCTATTCGACTCTACGTCGTCTAGATCCGTCTTGGGTGGCCTGCCGATCCCAAGACGACCCTAGGATCTCACCCCTCCCGGGGGGCAAGGTCTAGTTGTCCATCCAAGACCTCTTCCTCGAATTGATCTCTTAATTCCTAGGCGACTCCACGTCGTCTGGGGACGCCCCGGGTGACCTGTCGACCCGGAGCACCATTAAGATCTCTTCCCCCCTGGGGACGAGATCTAGATTCCAGCAAGGAGGAGGAAGGCAGCACCCTGTCGCCAGGTCGCGGACCGTCCGGCCTAGGGCTGCGGACCGTCCGGCGTGACGCAGGGAAGATACCGCTACTGCGCCCAGGTCGCGGACCGTCCGGCCCAAGGCCGCGGACCGTCCGCGCCTGACCAGAGAGCACCGCCGCCTCGCGCCAGGTCGCGGACAGTCCGGCCCTGTGCCGCGGACCGTCCGCGCCTGACCAGAGAGCACCGCCGCCGGTTCTTGTTGAGTGATTGGCGCCTCCAAAAAGGCGTCAACATACTTTTTGGCGACTCCGCTGGGGACCGAGGTTGCAGATCTACAAAATCAGGCTTACATGGCCGATTCTAAGGATCTCAACAATGCTTCTCCAAACAGCGACACAAGGCTGACTAATTTATCGGCCGCAGAGCATGAAAACTTAAAAGATGACATGAAGAAGATGGATGAGGAGATCCAACGACAACAAGATCAGATGCTCAAGGTGGCGAAAAAGTGGTACCTCTCGCACTTCAAGGTAGATCGCCACCAGAAGGTCGTAAAGGAGAGGGAAATAGACGCCGATTACATGTCATCCGTGCTGCAACAGCTCCCCACGATAGGTAATGCCAGGTCAGTCGATGATATTCCATCTATTAAAATTTCTTTTGATAATCGGATTAAAAGTATCACAGAGGATATAGAAAGGATGGCGCACGCATTAGGAAAAACTCACATGCCTAGTTTTTTATCACAAAAATTAGGCGCCAAAACAATTGCGCCAAACACATCGGCAACAAATGGGTTTCCCCAGCCATATTCTGGTATGCCGATGGACTCATATCCAGGACGACCGTCACCACCATCTTCGCTAAATGGTGAGTCAACTCTGAGCACGGTCGGACCGTCCGCACACAATCGCGGACCGTCCGGCCCTCCGTCAGACCGTCCGGCACCCTACGCCGGACAGTCCGGAGTTACACAGAGCCCACCACAAGGGTCACAGGTGTTGCCTGACGTGACCGGACAGTCCGAGGATATTACCGGACCGTCCGATCCACCCGCAGACCGTCCGACTGTGCAGGTCGGACCGTCCGGAGCACCAGAAGTCACCTGTGATCCGCCTAGTGCGGAAGGCCGACATAAATATAACCGGCCACCCAAGCCCCAAGAACCAAAAAGGTCACATGAGTTTGTTTGGCCCACTAAGGCCAAACCTTCTGTTCGCTCTCACCCGCACTCGACACAAAAGGAAAAGGTTAAGTTCACATTTAATATTACTAAGTGTGATAAAATATTTGATGAGTTGCTTAAACATGGTAATATTAAATTATCACATATAATTCCTCCGGTTGAAGAATTAAAAGGACGTATATATTGTAAATGGCATGGCTCCTTTCTTCATAACACCAATGATTGTGCTGTCTTTCGTCGGCAAATACAATCGGCTATAAACGAAGGCCGGTTGAGGTTTCAAAAGGAGGTAAGGATTGACAGGCCACCTGTCCCTACCACCACATTAGAGCCGACAAGCAAAAAAGTCATAGTTCGGCCCTGTGCGGCCGATAAAAGCAAAGATAAAAATATCGTCATTAGTGATCCCCGCACACCAAATATGTCATGCAGAATGGTTACTCGGAAGACTCCGGACAAAAGAAAGACCGGAGGCACCGGAGGGCAAGCACGATCGGACACCCGATCACGGTCACCTGTCCTACGTACGCCGGACGATCCGGGTACTAAGGCTGAACAGTCCGAGACAGGAGCGGATGGTCCGGCTATAATGGTCGGACGGTCCGCAGACAGTCAGAAGCAGCAACCTCAGACCACCGGACCACAAGGTTCCAAAACAAGTGTTAGGAAACAAAATACTACTAAGACGTCTGGACGACTCAGTAGAGTCGGCCCTACTTTTGGTCAGTTGCTTGCCAAATATACGAAGAAGGCCGTTCCACACAACCGGCCAATAAAGCAGACTAAGTCAAAAGGGCGATCTGTGCGAAAGCAAAAGCCAACTAAACGGACCCAAAAGGTAGCACAACCAAGATCGCCTTGTCATCTTCCTCCGGGGATAGCATGGTGCGTCCCGTTCTATCCATCGCCGATGTGTTGTCCTGCTCATGTGTGGGGTGGTACGGCGATGAATTCATATTACTGGCCCAATCCGTTTGCTTATTTGGGCTGGGGGGCACCACAAGTTTTTGCCTATTGACAAGTTGATCAGGTAGACATGGCCGAAGAGGATGCGATCCGAAACGGCCTCTATGCATTAAAGTTCCATCAAATATTTATATTATCTGATCGCAAGAGCCGATGACTTGCATCGAGCTGAGTCCTTACTTCGGGAACAAAAGCTCATGAGGTCAATTGTTTCCGAAGTTTTCACTGATGCTTTTGGTTCGCCAAGCTCCACCAAAAGGCAGGGGGGCATATGTTGGACACCAAAATGAGCGGACGGTCCGGCCCTTAGACCCGGACGGTCCGCGTGTCCCGAGATAAGATTAACTCGGATATTTATCCTTATCTCGTGCGTGGTTATCCATCTAATCACGTGGGAGTTTGTTGCTATCTCTTAGGAAAAGGTCCAGACCTCCTCCCCTATAAATATAAAGGGGTACGACCGATTGAGAACCCCCGAACACATTCCAATCGAACCAATTACCTTATTTACTTTTCCTGCCCTAGGAGTAGATGTAGCATAGTTCTAGTTGTAGTCTTCCACATATCCACCTCCACCCCTATTCGACTCTACGTCGTCTAGATCCGTCTTGGGTGGCCTGCCGATCCCAAGACGACCCTAGGATCTCACCCCTCCCGGGGGGCAAGGTCTAGTTGTCCATCCAAGACCTCTTCCTCGAATTGATCTCTTAATTACTAGGCGACTCCACGTCGTCTGGGGACGCCCCGGGTGACCTGTTGACCCGGAGCACCATTAAGATCTCTTCCCCCCAGGGGACGAGATCTAGATTCCAGCAAGGAGGAGGAAGGCAGCACCCTGTCGCCAGGTCGCGGACCGTCCGGCCCAGGGCTATGGACCGTCCGGCGTGACGCAGGGAAGATACCGCTACTGCGCCCAGGTCGCGGACCGTCCGGCCCAAGGCCGCGGACCGTCCGCGCCTGACCAGAGAGCACCGCCGCCTCGCGCCAGGTCGCGGACAGTCCGGCCCTGTGCCGCGGACCGTCCGCGCCTGACCAGAGAGCACCGCCGCCGGTTCTTGTTGAGTGATTGACGTCTCCAAAAAGGCGTCAACACGCTGCGAATGGCGTAGGTGGGGGCGGAGCAGCCCCGCGTGGGTACCGCCTGCTCTGAAGAGGAAGAACACGAACTCGCCGACCTCCGCTCTGAAATCTGTCGTCTTCGTAGCGAGGCACCATCCTTGCACGCGGAGTGTGACAGAGCTCATGGTGATGTGGATCACCTTCGGAACGAGGGCTCCCGACTTGGGGAGGCACTCCGCGGAGTGAAGTCTTGTGTTGGCTGGCCGAATCATCTTTGCGGGAGGCGGAGGTTCACCTGGTGCAAGCGGGCTTGGAGCTCACGAAGGAGCGCGACACGACCGAAGGTCTGCCTCCTTTCTTATCCCTCACGTGCCCCGCGTTTTCCTCCCGCAGAGCTTCGCAAGATGCTCACTCAAGCGTGGGATGCGGAGGTTGTGGCGGATGAAGCGAGGGCGGCGACCGCGGAGAAAATTCACGAGCTCTTGCTCGCTCGTGAAAACGCCATTGCTGCGGGGCACCGGGCGAACGTCCTCTCGGAGAATAGCATCGAACTCCAAGAGCTCCGTCTGGCTGTCGGTGCGGCGTGCGCCCACCTCTCTCAAAGATCTAGCTCCAGTAGTTTTGTTGATTTTGGTAGAGCAGGTTATTGGATGCTATAGAAAATCATATAGCTAAAGTTGTAAGCCTTTAAAAGACATTCAGATAAGTACGTTTTGTTTATTTTTAATTTAAAATATTTTTAACACTATTTAAAATTGAAATTATAACCTTCTCTCGGAGTTGGAATATGAAGTCATCCCAAACACCTCTTAAATCAGTGTTACGTTATCAAAATCAAGTAAAACTGCGGAGAGAGTTATTTATCTGATTTTGTAAATTTAAGGGGTTAAACAATCAGCTTTGAAAATGAGGGATGAAGTAAACCACCTTCTAAAGATCAGAGGTTATATAGACTTATTTCGCTAAAGTTATATATAGATAGACAAGATATTGTTTTATATTATAAACTATATTGTTGATAGAATTAAAATAAAAGATGTAGATAAAAATTATGTGATCCCATCCAGATTCACATAGGTTAATCAGGGAGCACAGTCGCCAATAAACCACACTAAAAAACCGCGGGATCCCTAGGGGAAGCAAATTTCACCGCGCGGGCAAGTCCATGGCGAGCTGCAGCACAAGCTTCCCACCGGCGCCTCTGCGCGCGAGCATGAGGGCCACCAGGACGGCGACTGCAACGCCGACGAGCAGCAGCGCGGTGATTCCGCCGGCCAGGCAAACCCGCTTCCGACGCGCTGCGCCCTGCAGCCGCCGGGCCTCCCGCAGCTCCGCCTCGGCCGCGCCCACGTGGCCCGCGGCCGTGCCCACCTGCTGCTCGATATCGTCCAGCGGCGCGCCCTGAACCTCCACGAGCGCGGCCATATCCAGGAACAGCTGCTGAAGCTCCAGGAGGCCGCGCTCCACCTCCGCCACCTCCTTCGCGGCCTCATCCTGCTCCGCCCCTGCGGCGGACAGCAGCGCCGCCCGCATCGCCGCGTCGGAGGAACCGTCGGTGCTGGCCAGGAGGCGGTCCAGCTGCTCCTCGGTCGGCGCGTCCCCGGCCACGGCCAGGTACCGGCGGGCCGCGTCGCTCCGGCGCTCCTCGGAGACCTGCCGCCGGAGGGCCTGCACGTCCGCGGTGAGGTCGCGCACGCGGCCGCGGAGCCCCGCCGCGGTCTGTGCCGCGGGGGCCGGGGCGCGGCGGTCCATGGAGGCGAGGCGCGTGCGGAGGCGCCGCGCGGACACGAGGAGGCGGACGAGTGCGGCCTGCGTGGCGGCGCGGCCCTCAACGGAGCCCACCACGGCGTTCTTGGACGCCTCATGCGCGGATCGGAGGTGGGACAGCTCGTCGCGCAACGCGATCATCTCGGTCTTTGCGGCGTCTACCTCGGCCAGGAACGCGCCGAGCTCCGGGTCGTCGCCGCCGGCAGGGGCGACCGCGCCGCCCTGTTGCGCCTTGGCCGCGGCGGCGACGAAGGAGTCGGTCATGAGGTCGTTCATTCTCGCTAGTCTGTGCCGGAGCAGAGGAGCTGGTTGCGAGGTGGATCTTCGCTGGCCGGTGTCGGAGCTGGTTGCGAGATGTATTTTTGGTGTGGTCGGTCTCGATCTCAAATGGTCGCTGAAAAAAACAAGATTTTTTTTCCGCATTTAATCAAGTCGGTGTTGATTGCCAGATCTTGCTAGTGTAGTGGCAACTGGCACGTACCCTTCTTTCCCTCTTCTTTTAATCGTTGAACTCACAAGCGTTTGGGAGCAAATCTTTACACACTTTTGGGTAGACTAATGGTCTGTTTAGAAATATTCAATTTAAAAAAAAATAATTTATAAAAACTGAATATCGGTTTATATTCTACTTTATAAAATTTAGATTTTCAGTTTCTTAAAAATCAAGAAGTTAGCCTTCTCTAACTTAAAGTAACTTTTGTATGTTCTTATTAATTTTAGCAGAATTTATATCCATGGTCACTGTTTTCTAAAATACAGAAAGGTAGGCTAGTCATTATGTATTAAAAAACTTAATTGATTTCTTAGAAACCGGATTCAAACCCTAATTTATATCCATGGTCACCTAGTTCTTTTTTTAACAAATAAACTAGTTTCTAAAAACTAGAGATAGACCATTTTATATACAACTTATTAAGACAGCCTCTTGGTTCAGCCGTTCTGCCTTCCATACATCTGGATCGTCCGTTCGTGCCCACACGTACATCATCCGCCCCAATCTGCACGACAACACGAGCAACCCGATGCCCACGCCGCTGCCTTCGTGCAACCACCCCTTGCAATGCGACCACCGCTGGCCGTCGCCTGCGCTTCCTCGTCCGCGCCTCCTTGGATCGCCTGCGTCCTCCTCCCCTACCCCGCGTGCTGCATGAGCGGGCGCCCCCTCCCCCTGGGCCGCGTACGCCATCCTCCTCGTCACCTCCCCTGCCCTGTGTGTATGGATGGCAACGGGTTGGATTCGGATCCGATATTAAAAATATCCGCCCGCAGTCATATCCACGGTCATAGATAATATCCGCCCGCGACTATACCCGCGGGTAGAAATTCCTATCCATATTCATGCCCATCGAGTTTCGGATATCCATCGGATATGACAAATAACCATTTTTCAGCAATTCAATAACATAATTAATCAAATTTCTTTCCAATTCACCATCATACACAACTTAAAATTTAATAAAAATTTAAATAAATATACATGCCCTTCAACAAGCAACATTCTCAACATGACAACAAATACATGTCTATATGTCTCAACATGAAAACAAATCCATGACAACAAATACATGTCTGCTTTTGGCCTTCAGCCTTTTGCCTTCTGATTCTGATCCTAGTGTAGTGTTGAGCACTTGAGCTAGCGCTATAGTAGTTGTGTTTGAATTTTTTAGTCAATGATAGTCGAATCATGTTCATCTGGTGATCGGTGGAGGTTGGCCGTGGGCAGGGGGCGGTGGCGTCTGGTAGCTGGTAGGGGGCACGACGCTCGGATCCGGTGGCGCCCTGGCGGGATGGCGGTCGGGCTAGCAGGGGCGCAGCCGCGCAAGGCGGCGCACCGTGCGCCCTCGGGCGTCAGCGCCTCGATGGCACGCTGCTGCCTGCTGGCCGCCTGGGGGCTAGGCTACTGGGGGTGGGGAGCCGAGAACGCGAGGTGCAGTGCAAGTGCTCGGCAGACGGCGGCTTGGCCGCTCGGGGTTGCGGGTTGGCAGGTGGGATGCGACCTACTGGTTGGCTGAGGGCTGGGGGTTGACCAAGAGTGAAAGACGACAGGGGATGAGGTTTGAGGGGATTAGGGTTTGGGCGTTTGGCTGATTGGTGTCTTGCTGGGCTGGCGGCTGGGCTCATTGGTGGGCTGGCGGTTTGTTCATTGGGATCCATGTGTGGGCCGGCAATAATGGTTAATTTCGGATACCAACGGATAACCCGCGAGTGAGGTTTAATATCCAAATCCATGCCCACTTTACCTTGGATCGGGTACGGGTCTAACCCGCGGGTCAAAACTGATATGTCGGGTCCGATATCCGATGGATATTCAAAACCACGGATTAAATTGCCATCCCTACCTATGTGTTGCATGAGGGCGATGTGCCCGTGACCCCTGTCATTCTTCTACTCCCCTAATTGAGATCGGTGCAGTCGTCGTGGACCCACCCGATGTCGAGATGGAAGCGCTGTCACTCGGGCTTGGACTGTGATTGAGACCAGTGCCCCGGCCCGCGATATGACGTCGACATCACCGTGTTAGGTGCGCATCTGTTCAGCCCCACAAGACGATTGCTCCCTCTCTGCACCCTATTTGTGATGCACTGTGCAAAGCCAGTTGGTCTGTTGTGAATTTTAGGGTTCCAATTCCAATTTCGTCATGGTAGTTTTTTCATGTATCTCTAGGGTCGTCGCTCGGAATAAATCACAGATTCCCATCCCCTAATGTCTAGGTCTGATTGTCTCATTCATTGTCATTGAAGGTAGTAGTAGATGCTATTACATATGGTTTTTGCCATGATTGTGAATTAGAAACATTTTTGCAATAGCATTTTTGCATCACACTTTGTTACAATGCCTTGTGCAAGGCTCTAATTGTTGTTAAGTGTTCGTGTATGCCTAGCTGAATTTTTTTATCTTCCTGTATGGTTGCTAACTGTCTAATTCTTTATTGCTAGGTCTTGATTTGCTGGATGATATATTGTTGGGTTATAAAGCTGAATGGCCAATGAATATTGGCATTACAGTAGACGCGCTGAAAATATATGTTGAAAGTTAGGTTTGCAATGTTTTTACGGACTAAAGTATGGAGATATCTAAATTTTCTTATCAAGTATCTACAACAAGTAGTTTCCTTTGATGTAGCTCCCATAATAGATCTTTATAATGTGACATTTTGCTATGTATGTGAACATATGACTGTCTTGCTACATTATTAACTCCATAGCAAGTTCCACATATAGTAATCATGTGCCCTAATTGTTTTGCTTTGCTATAGAAATTACCATAGCACTTTCAGGATTCTTGTTTAACTTTTTATTTCTTTCGCTCTAGTGAATAGGAGCATCTTATGCTGCTTCCTTGCTTAGTGAAAATGGGTGATCTGATATATTGATGCAACTTGCGATATTACTAAAATCTGCTTGAGTTTTCGAGTGATCGCTTCCCATGCTAATGTGATCGCTTCTTTCAGACACTGTCAACTGCCGACCTTCGTGATCCTAAAATTTCAGCTCTTGTGGCTTCCAAACTAAGGGAGTTCCACAATCTGGACATGCCTGGTCCAAATTTGTGCTCATTTGGGGGCAAACTTAGGTAAATCCTTTATAGCTAAAAATGGCTGTATTAAGTACTGTTCTATGTAAAGTTATAAACATGGAACCAAAGTCTAAACCTGTTAGCATAAATATAGGAACTAGCTCAGAATTGCCAAGAGCTTGTGTCCACCTGAAGAAGCCAAGGAATTTTGGCTGGATAGTCTCGAGAACCAGATTACTGCATTGGAGAACAAGTGCTCAGGTGATTACCAATGGATTGGTTTTTGTCACAATGATCTTCAGAATGGCAATATCATGATTGATGAAAAGACCAACATGCTGACCATCATTGTAAGTGACACATCCACATACTTCCAATCTTAATTATTATGTTTGGCTATACTTCAGATATTCTTTTGGTGTCTGAAATATCAGTTCTATGACAATAATGTGGATACAACTGTGAAATGGGAATATCTTGAACATGGGTAGGTAGGTAGAGTTTTCTTCTATTAAGAAACACATATTGGTATACCGTATAGGGTTGCAGTGCATTGCACACTTGTTATCGTGTGTTTGTTGTGTTCCCTCCAGTCTAGACATACAATACGAAGTTGTCACATGCTTGTGGCCTCTGCTAAAGCAAGAGTTTTAGTTTTGGAGACTACTACTATTTGAAGATATATGCTTTCTATTTAGAGTTTTTGCTTCATACCAACCTTTCATAATAGTGTCTTCTTTTATGTCACTAGATTACGAGTATGCAAGCTTCAACCTAGTTGCATATGACATTGCTAACATTTCTGTGAGCTGGCAGCAGACTGTCATTCATCAAAGCCTCATATAGTGGACTACAACAGATATCTAGGTATGTCATTACTAAGTGAACTGCTTATGCATGGACTGTTGTTTTTCTTTTCTTCAATTTGGTTGGCATAATATTGGTTCTGTTTTCTATTTTGCTCATTTGCCTATTCTACGTGACAGATGTTGATGAGCAGAAGTGTTTTGTTAAGCCCTACCTGAACATTTTTGGTAATTATATGCTCATTGTTGGTTTAATTGTTCTATATTGTAGTTCAGTGCTCCATAGCTATACAGATTTCCACTTATAATTCACAATCCACACAACACATTAGTTAACCATGGAATGTAAAGACTTTCATCAGTAGTACAGAACTTAGACATGGCGGGGCTAATGCAGCAGTCCATCTGCTACGATGACCAATGTTGGGAAGTAGAAGCTCTATTCTCTGGGCCACACACCGGAGGATTGTCAACCATGTCTTCTATATCGAAAAGCTCAAAGTCACTTCTTAATTTACACACAACCTCGATCTGACTATATTGGAACACTATATGTTGGGAATCATACTCTTTGCAATACCGATTCACATGAAATTCTTGAAGCCTATGCTTGACAAAACATAAATTTAAAGTCCAATTTTGCTCTGTTGTAACTGAAACACCGAATTGATTTTTTAATTAATTGTCTTGCAAAGGATGTTGCCAGCTTTTGCTGCATGTTGCAGTGAGCTGAGCCTCAAATGAGAGAGTGGGAGACCTCTTTAGGCTCCAAGGGTGTGTAGGAGGTAGATGTCTGGTCCGAGTTCCAAAATCCATGAGTGACGTCGTCTCCCGTGCAACGTTCAGGAGCAGCTTTAGTGAAGGGAGAAGGATCGTCCAGTTGCAAATCAGAGCAGGCACAAAACACTGTAAATACGACAAACATGATGCATATCCCAGCCTATAGGTGAGCTCACACAAAATTTTATTTTAGAACTAGGGAGAATTACATTGAGATGGACCTCCCAGAACAACTAGCATATCTGGGAAACACCAGCCGCTGCTGTCGACTGAGCAGAAGTAAAATAGTAATCTGTTTTTACTTTTAAAGAACAACCATTAGCTGTTATGACATGCTATTCATTGAGTTGCTTCTGCCTGCCCTTTACATATACCATCATTTACTTACAACAAATGTCTCAAAACAGAGAGGCTTAGGACAGCTAGGCCTCACGACACCACGTACAAATACACTAATTTCATGTGTGCCATTGTTGGCTCTTTCTACCAAGGTAAAAATAACTGTTGTTGGGCTGCTTCTGCATTTTTATGCACATGCTTCAATGACAACGACTTTCTAGAACCTTATGTGCCTCTACCAATAAACAATGGTTGGCTCTTGGTGTAGCTGTCTACTTGCATCTTTTTTAGAAACATCACAGTCAAAATCATCGATTTTTTAGAAACAATGGTTGGCACATACCAGTTTTCGGACATTCTCATCATGCATGCTAGGTCTAGGGCTCCTAACTAGCTTTCGGACATTCTCACCAGTAAAAAACTTATGCAAGAAGCCAAATTCGTAATTGTCTGCACGCAGATGCTAAAACCAATAGAAGACATGTTTTCCTGGTCATGTAGTGCAAGAGACGTGTCATAAACAAGTTACGCATCTACCTGATAGGTAGGTACAATAACGACGAGAAACATTTTGAGCAATGCCTCATTTTTTGTGATCCTGCTACTATTGTCTTCATGAAGTGATGTGCCTAATGATGATACTGATGTGCCCAATGAAGACTGTAACTGATGACAAGAGCGAGGTATTAATTTTGTAGTTTGTCCTTATATTTACTTGCATTTTTGTCATGAAAATGTGTTATATGGATGGTTCCATAATTTGAGTAATGAAAACTATAGGAGAATGCTCCAATGGCCCTAGAGACCTCTAAACTCTGATGGCCGTAGATACCTCTGGACTTTTTAGAACTGGTGGCCTCATGAAATAGAAGATGACATGATCAAACTAAGACTGTTGATCCATAATAGTTCATTTGATTGTTATGAATTTAGATGATCTGTATGTTCAACATTATTTGTAGTGTGCAAAGAGCCAATTTTATTCATTCTATTGTCTTTTGTAGTTTGTAGTTGTATAGTTGGAAAAATAGGTAATTTTACTAAAGGATGGAGGTGGATAGAACTTTATTCGATGAGAATTTAGTCATCCTTTCATAGTATATTTAATTTTGTGATAGTATCTACATATATGCATAATGTTTTGTGATAGTTTTTAATATCTATGGTAAAATATAGCCCCTCCGTCCACATGAGTTTGTCGTTTTGGGTTTGTCCTAAGTCAATCAGTATCAACTTTAATCGATTATACCAAATATTTTATAAGATTTTACAGCATAAAAGTAAAATCACTAGATTCATCATGACTCATATTTACAGAGACCTACATCAAGGGGACTGATACAGAGACCTACATAAAGGTCTCTGTAATAACTCTGATCCGTTCTCCTTCCTTGTGTGCTTCTGTAAACTTTCTCTCACATGTGTTAGAACTGTATTAGGTGTATTAGGGTTTACCCCTACCGGGTCCCTCTGTAATGGGCCTAGGCCCAACTATTCCTAGTATAAATATATCTCCCAACTCTGCTAGGGTTAGGGTTTCACTGTTCAACATGATACCTGAAAGGGAAATAGTCTCAATATTTCCTATAATCGATTTTGGTGTTTGACGACCATCATAAACCTTGTGGACTAACCAGTTTGCCTAGTTGATCATTTCACGGGTGCATAAGTTCATCTACAACCATTCTAAGTCGACTGTCCAGAATACCGTAGATTATTCTGGATAGAAGTTTTTTGGAAAACACCTACGCGCGGACCATCTGGGCCCTTGCGGTGGACCTCCACAGCACCAAGGTGACCTTCGGACAGGAACACTGCAAAAACACAAGTCTACACTACGGACCGTCCAATGGAGAAGCGAGCACCATCCGAGACCAAGCGCGGAACGTCCGGCCTCAGGCGTGGACCGTCCGGTGGTGAAGAACCAGAAAAACCCGAAGGTGATGGGTTCGGTAAAATGAATTATAAGCGTCCTCGTGGACCGTCCGAGGTGCACGACCGAACCGTCCGTGACTGCCGTACCTGAAATCTGACGACACATTTAATGCATAGTAGCCGTTGATATAGTCGTTACTGCTGACCGTTGCGATTTCAGTCGTTGATGTACAGGGGCGGACCGTCCGGACCAGGGGCGTGGACCGTCCGCGGTCGACAGAAAAGGAGCAACGGCTAGGAAGTGGTTGGGGGCTATAAATACAACCCCAACCACCTCCATTCATAACAACCAAGCACTCCAATCTTTCACATTCAATACAAGAGCTAGCAATCCACTCCAAGACACAATCAAAGCTTCCAATCTCTCCAAGTTCCACAATTGGGACAAGTGATCATTAGTGATTAGTGACTTGAGAGAGAGAGAGTAATCCGTGTGTTATTTGTCGCTCTTGTCGCTTGGCTTTTGCAATCGTGCTTTCTTCTTCTCCCATTCTTATTCTCAAGTGACTTGTAATCAAAGCAAGAGACACCAAGTGTGTGGTGGTCCTTGCGGGGTCTAAGTGACCCGTTTGATTAAGGAGAAAGCTCACTCGGTCTAAGTGACCGTTTGAGAGAAGGAAAGGGTTAAAAGAGACCCGGTCTTTGTGACCACCTCAACGGGGACTAGGTTCTTTGGAATCGAACCTCGGTAAAACAAATCATCATGTTCATCCGCTTTATTTCTTGGTTGATTTGTTTTCCCTCTCTTTCAGACTCGGATTTAATTCTAACGCTAACCCTGGCTTGTAGTGTGTGCTTAAGTTTGTAAATTTCAGATTCCGCCTATCCACCCCCTCTAGGCGACTTTCAATTGGTATCAGAGCCCAGTGCTTCATTAGAGCTTAACAACTCGAAGTGATGTCGAGAGATCACGCCAAGAGAGAGATGGAAACGGCCACAAGCCACAGGAAAGCTCCATCAAGGGAGTCCGGCGCCAAAGGAAGGGAGGAATCACCTCCCCGCATCAAGTCACATCGGAGTGGCGACAAGAAGAAGAAGATGAAGAAAGTGGACTACTACGAGACCGATTCTTCGTCGCCCTCCACCTCCAGCTCCGACGCGCCATCCGTCACTTCTAAGCGCCATGAGCGCAAGAAGTTTAGTAAGATCCCCCTATGCTATCCCCGCATTTCCAAACGCACTACTTTACTTTCCGTTCCATTAGGCAAACCACCGGTTTTTGACGGTGAAGATTATTGCATGTGGAGTGATAAAATGAGACATCGTCTAACCTCACTCCACGCTAGCATTTGGGACATTATTGAGTTTGGAGCACAGGTACCATCCGTAGGGGACGAGGGCTACGACTCGGACGAGGTCGCCCAAATCTAGCACTTCAACTCCCAAGCCACTACTATACTCCTCGCCTCTCTATGTCGAGAGGAGTATAATAAGGTGCAAGGGTTGAAAAGTGCCAAGGAGATTTGGGACGTGCTCAAGACCGTGCACGAAGGAGATGAGGTGACCAAGATCACCAAGCGGGAGATGATCGAGGGGGAGCTCGGTCGATTCGTCCTCAACCAAGGAGAGGAGCCACAAGCGATGTACAACCGGCTCAAGACCTTGGTAAATCAAATGCGCAACCTCAGGAGCACAAAATGGGATGACCATGAAATGGTCAAGGTTATTCTTAGATCACTCGTATTTTGTAATCCTACTCAAGTTCAATTAATACATAGTGATCCTAGATACAAGCTTGTCGGAGAGGAAATTCTCTGGCCGAGTGGCGGAATGCACCCGCCCTAAATCCTAGGATGAGGAGGGGCCTAAGCGTTTTGCTTGCTAGATGGATTGGGGATGAACACAAGAACACACAAGGGTTTAGAGTGGTTCAGGCCACCAGAGCGTAATACCCTACTCCACTGTCTGTGTATTGTATGAGATTCTGAGTGAATCTGAGTGAGAATGTGTGAGTGAACTTGACTTGTAACATCGTGTGCCCTCCCTTTTATAGCCCAAGGGGGGCACATACAAGGATGCTGAGCCCCAACATGTGGGCCTAGGAACAGAATGGAAGGAATACACTATAGGAGTAACTAATGCGAGTGACGCTCGAGCAATCTTTTGGCGCCATGTTGTCCGTAGTCCATGCAGTGTTGCGGCTGCTTCCTTCGTCATGTACGAGTAATGATGGGCGTAGAGCACACGACAGCGTGGGCGTACTGCCTGCCTGTGGAATGGACAGGCACGCCGCCTGCGGAATGGACTGGTCGCCACCTGCCGCGGAATGGACATGTCTCATTAAATGCGGAGGCGGCACATCGCCTGCCAGTGGAATGGACAGGGCTCATTAAATGCCGAGGCGGCACATCGCCTGCCAGTGGAATGGACAGGCGGCGCGCCTTGTCCGCAATAAATGCAGAGGCAGCGCAGCCCAGGGGCCTTACGTCAGGCTCCGCCTGTTGGCTTACGTCACGCGCACCATGCCACGTGGCAGGATCGGGGCTCCGCCTAAGCAGGGAGTAGAAGCGTATGCGGTATGGTCCGGACACGTGTTGGCTCCGGACCCCCACCTGGCCTTGATTAAGGCCTGGGTATTCTTTGTCCCAAAATCCTGGGACCCTACTGTGAGTGGCCCAGACCCCACACCGAGGGGTCCGGAACCCATCCTAGGGGTCCAGCTTGCGCCCGTGGAGGTCCTGGATCTTACCCGGAGGTCCGTCTGTATGTACAGGGGTCTGACACTTTCCCATTAGGGTCCGAACCCACTATTGATACCTTGGAGTGTATCGTCTCCTCTAGCCACGTGGCGGCCCCGGAGCCATCCACGTGGCGGGATCGGGTGCTGTTCACCACGTGACTAGAGATAGCCATGTGGGTATCGCGTCTTCATACTGCAGTAAGGGGTACCCTTGTTTTAGGGTACCGACAAAGCTAATGTCTCCCGAGGAAGTGATAGGAAAATTTGTGAGCTTTGAGTTGATGATCAAAGGCTCCAAACAAATCGTCGAGCAAGGCGGCACCTCCACACCCGAGGTGCAACCCATTGCATTTAAAGCGACGGAGGACAATAAAGAAGAGTCTACATGAAGTAGACTCCCCATCGACGCCTCCAAGCTCGACAACGAGGAAATGACGCTCATCATCAAGAGCTTCCGCCAAATTCTCAAGCAAAGGAGGGGGAAGGACTACAAACCCCGCTCCAAAAGGGTGTGCTACAAGTGTGGTAAGCCCAGTCATTTTATTGCAAAATGTCCTATGTCTAGTGATAGTGACAGGGGCGACGACAAGAGGGGAAAGAAGAAGGAGAAGAAGAGGTACTACAAGAAGAAGGGCGGCGATGCCCATGTGTGTCGGGAATGGGACTTTTACATGAGCTCCACCGACTCCTCCGATGAGGACGCCGCCAACATCGCCGTCAACAAGGGACTTCTCTTCCTCAATGTCGGCCACAAATGCCTCATGGCAAAGGATGATAAGAAAAAGAAGGTACAATCTAGAACCACCCCCAAGTATACTACATCTAGTGATGAGGGTAGTTCTAGTGATGATGAAGATAACCTGCTTAGTCTTTTTGCCAACCTTAACATGCAACAAAAAGAAAAATTAAATGAATTAATAGGTGCTATTCATGAGAAGGATGAACTCTTGGATAGCCAAGAGGAATTCCTTATTAAGGAAAACAAAAGGCATGTTAAGGTAAAGAATGCTTATGCTCAGGAGATAGAAAAATGTGAAAACTTAACTAGAGAGCTTAGCATTTGCCATGTCACCATTTCCAACCTTAGAACTGAGAATGTTAATTTGACTGCTAAGGTTGAAAAATCAAATGTTTGTCATGATTCAATTGCCAATCTTAGAAATGAAAATGATAGATTGATTGCTAAGATTGATAAATTGAATGAATCAATTTCTAGCCTTAAAATTGAAAATGCTAGTTTAATTTTAAAGGCTAAAGAATTGAATGTTTGCAATATTTCCATTTCCAATCTTAGAGATGAGAATGCCATGTTACATTCTAAGATTGAGGAATTAAATGCTTGCAAACCATCTACATCTAGTGTTGATCATGTCACCATTTGTACTAGATGTAGAGACATTAATGTTGATGCTATTCATGATCACCTAGCTTTAATTAAACAACAAAATGATCATATAGCACAACTAACTAGTAAAATTAATGAGCATGAAATTGAAAACGAAAAATTTAAATTTGCTAGAAGCATGCTCTATAGTGGGAGACGCCCTGGCATCAAGGATGGCATTAGCTTCCAATAAGGAGGCAATGTCAAAATTAATGCCCCTAAAAGATTGTCTAATTTTGTTAAGGGCAAGGCTCCCATGGCTCAGGATAATGAGGGCTATATTTTATACCCTGTTGGTTATCCTGAGCACAAGATTAGGAGAATTCATGCTAGGAAGTCTTATTCTGTTTCACATCATGCTTTTATGTACAAGAATGAGGCATCTAGCTCTAGGCATTCTATCCATGTTAAAATGACTAAAAAGAAAACTCCTACTGCATCAAATGAACCTAATGTTTCATTCAAAACTTTTGATGCTTCATATGTGCTTACTAACAAATCAGGCAAAGTAGTTGCCAAATATGTTGGGGGCAAACACAAGGGATCAAAGACTTGTGTTTGGGTACCCAAGGTGCTTGTTTCTAACATGAAAGGACCCAAGACTATTTGGGTACCTAAGAACAAGGCCTAAAACTATTTTGCAGGTTTATGCATCCGGGGGCTCAAGTTGGATTATTGATAGCGGATGCACAAACCACATGACAGGGGAGAAATGGATGTTCTCCTCCTATGAGAAAAACGATTATCCCCAAAGAGCTATCACATTCGGGGATGGAAATCAAGGTTTGGTCAAAGGACTTGGTAAAATTGCTATATCACCTGACCGTTCCATTTCCAATGTTTTTCTTGTAGATTCCTTAGATTACAATTTGCATATTGTATCTCAATTATGCAAAATGGGCTACAACTGTCTTTTTACAGATATAGGTGTTACTGTCTTTAGAAGAAGTGATTATTCGATAGCATTTAAGGGAGTATTAGAGGGTCAGCTATACTTAGTTGATTTTAATAGAGCTGAACTCAATACTTGCTTAATTGCTAAGACTAATATGGGTTGGCTCTGGCATCGCCGACTAGCCCATGTTGGGATGAAGAATCTTCACAAGCTTCTAAAGGGAGAACACATTTTGGGACTAACCAATGTTCATTTTAAGAAAGACAGGGTTTATAGCACATGTCAAGTAGGAAAGCAAGTTGGTACCCACCATCCACACAAGAACATAATGACAACAGACAGGCCACTGGAACTACTCCACATGGATCTATTCGACCCGATAGCTTACATAAGCATCGGCGGGAGTAAGTACTGTCTAGTAATTATGGATGATTATTCTCGCTTCACTTGGGTGTTCTTTTTATAGGAAAAATCTCAAACTCAAGAGACTTTGAAGGGATTCTTGAGACAGGCTCAAAATGAGTTCGGATTGAAAATAAAAAGATAAGAAGCGACAATGGGACGAAGTTCAAGAATTCACAAATAGAAGGCTTTCTTGAGGAGGAGGGCATCAAGCATGAGTTCTCTTCTCCCTACACACCTCAACAAAATGGTGTAGTGGAGAGGAAGAATAGAACTCTACTGGACATGGCGAGGACCATGCTTGATGAGTACAAGACTCCAGACCGGTTTTGGGCTGAGGCGATTAACACCGCCTGCTACTCCATCAACCGGCTCTACCTTCACTGAATCCTCAAGAAGACATCATACGAACTCCTCACCGGTAAAAAGCCCAATGTCTCATATTTGCTCCTAAGCAATGTTTTATTCTTGTTAAAAGAGGTAGAAAATCTAAATTTGCTCCTAAGGCTGTAGAAGGCTTTTTACTTGGTTATGACTCAAACACAATGGCATATAGAGTTTTCAACAAATCCACTGGATTAGTTGAGGTTTCTTGTGACATTGTGTTTGATGAGACTAATGGCTCCCAAGTGGAGCAAGTTGATCTTGATGAGCTAGATGATGAAGAGGCTCCATGTGTCGCACTAAGGAACATGTCCATTGGGGATGTGTATCCTAAGGAATCCGAAGAGCCTCCACAAGCACAAGATCAACAATCATCTTCCATGCAAGTATCTCCACCAACTCAAGATGAGGATCAGGCTCAAGATAATGAAGATGAAGATCAAGAGGATGAGCCACCTCAAGAGGAGGGCAATGATCAAGGGGGAGATGCCCAAGATCAAGACAAGGAAGATGAGCAAGTTCCAAGGCCACCACACCCAAGAGTCCACCAAGCAATCCAATGAGATCACCCTGTGAACACCATCCTCGGCGACATTCATAAGAGGGTAACTACTCGATCTCGTGTTGCTCATTTTTGTGAACATTACTCTTTTGTTTCCTCTATTGAGCCACACAGGGTAGAGGAAGCACTTCAAGATTCGGATTGGGTGATGGCGATGCAAGAGGAGCTCAACAACTTCACGAGGAATGAGGTATGGCATTTAGTTCCACGTCCTAACCAAAATGTTGTAGGAACCAAGTGGGTCTTTCGCAACAAGCAAGATGAGCATGGTGTGCTGACAAGGAACAAAGCCCGACTTGTGGCCAAGGAATATTCACAAGTCGAAGGTTTGGATTTCGGTGAAACCTATGCACCCGTAGCTAGGCTTGAATCAATTCGCATTTTACTTGCCTATGCTACTTACCATGGCTTTAAGCTTTATCAAATGGACGTGAAAAGTGCCTTCCTCAATGGACCAATCAAGGAAGAGGTCTATGTTGAGCAACCTCCTGGCTTTGAAGACAGTGAGTATCCTAACCATGTTTATAGACTCTCTAAGGCGCTTTATGGGCTCAAGCAAGCCCCAAGAGCAAGGTATGAATGCCTAAGAGACTTTCTTATCGCTAATGGCTTCAAAGTCGGAAAAGCCGATCATACTCTCTTTACTAAAACACTTGCAAATGATTTGTTTGTGTGCCAAATTTATGTTGATGATATCATATTTGGGTCTACTAACGAATCTACATGTGAAGAGTTTAGTAGGATCATGACACAAAAATTCGAGATGTCTATGATGGGGGAGTTGAAGTATTTCTTAGGATTTCAAGTGAAGCAACTCCAAGAAGGCACCTTCATCAGCCAAACCAAGTATATTCAAGACATACTTACTAAGTTTGGAATGAAGGATGCCAAGCCCATCAAGACACCCATGGGAACTAATGGGCATCTCGACCTCGACACGGGAGGTAAATCCATCGATCAAAAGGTATATCGGTCGATGATAGGATCTTTACTCTATTTATATGCATCTCGACCAGATATTATGCTTTCCGTATGCATGTGTGCAAGGTTCCAAGCCGATCCTAAGGAAGTTCACCTTAGGGCCGTGAAACGAATCTTGAGATATTTAGTTTATACTCCTAAGTTTGGCCTTTGGTACCCTAGGGGATCCACATTTGATTTAATTGGTTATTCCGATGTCGATTGGGCAGGGTGTAAAATTGATAGAAAGAGCACATCAGGGACTTGCCAGTTCTTGGGAAGATCTCTGGTGTCTTGGGCTTTAAAGAACCAAAATTTTGTCGCTCTTTCTACCTGCGAAGCCGAGTATATTGCCGCAGGCCATTGTTGCACGCAATTGCTTTGGATGAGGCAAACCCTCAGGGACTATGGTTACAAATTATCCAAAGTTCCTCTTCTATGTGATAATGAGAGTGCAATCCGCATGGCGGATAATCCCGTTGAGCATAGCCGCACTAAACACATAGCCATTCGGTATCATTTTCTAAGGGATCACCAACAAAAGGGGGATATCGAGATTGCATATGTTAACACCAAAGAACAATTAGCCGATATCTTTACCAAGCCATTGGATGAACAAACTTTTACCAAACTTAGGCATGAGCTAAATATTCTTGATTCTAGGAATTTTGAATGATATTTTGCACACATAGCTCATATATATACCTTTGATCATCTCTTTCATGTGCTATGACTAATGTGTTCTTTCAAGTCCATTTCATGCTAAGTCATAGATTGAAAGGGAAAAGGAGTCTTCGGCGAAGACTAGGCTTCCACTCCACTCCATCGAATCATTCATCCTTCGCCGTTGCTCCGCACAACTCTCCAACTTTGGTATAATCTTCACTCATATATTATTTACCATAGGGGGAGAAAGTAGTTAGAAGGGCTTATATTTCACTCAAGCATCCGTTTTTGGCGATTCATGCCAAAGGGGGAGAGAGTATTAGCCCAAAGCAAAAGAACCGCACCACCACCAATTTCAAAACTTTCAAAAATGTAGTCTTTCACTTTGAGTTAAGAAAAGAATTTTTTCAATTGGTACCTTATTTTTGATATAATTTCAAATAGGTATACCCTCTTCAAAATTAATATCTAAAACCCTCTTGAACACTAAGAGGAAGATTTCATTAAGGGGAATTTTGTTTAGTCAAAGGAAAAGCATTTGAAACAGGGGGAGAAAATTTCAAATCTTGAAAATGCTTCTCAAATTCTTATTCATTTACCTTTGACTATTTGCAAAATAACTTTGAAAAGATTTTACAAAATTTGCAAATACAAAACATGTGGTGCAAGCGTGGTCCAGAATGTTAAAAAGAAGAAATCAATCCATGCGTATCTTATGAGAATATTTATTGGTTCAATTCAAAGTAACCTTTGCACTTACAATTATGCAAACTAGTTCAATTATGCACTTCTATATTTGCTTTGGTTTGTGTTGGCATCAATCACCAAAAAGGGGGAGATTGAAAGGGAAATAGGCTTACACCTTTTCCTAATTAATTTTGGTGGTTGAATTGCCCAACACAAATAATTGGACTAACTAGTTTGCTCTAGATTATAAGTTTTAGAGGTGCCAAAGGTTCACAACAAACCAATAAAAAGACCAAGAATAGGTTCAAACAAAGAGAGCAAAAGACAACCGAAGTGTGCCCTGGTCTGGCGCACCGGACTGTCTGGTGTACCACCGGACAGTGTCCGGTGCACCAGGGACCCCGACGCTGAACTTGCCACCTTTGGGAAAATGGGAGGCCGCTCTGCTATAATTCACCGGACTGTCCGGTGGCGCACCGGACTGTCCGGTGTGCCAGCGGAGCAACGGCTACTTCGCGCCAACGGTCAACTGCAAACGCATTCAATGCGCTACAGTGCGAGCCAGAGTTAGAGCAGCGCTAGAAGGCGCACCGGACAGTCTACAGGTCATGTCCGGTGCACCACCGGACAGCCAGAAGGCCCCACCTGTCAGAGCTCCAACGGTCAGAACCCAACGGTCGGGTGACGTGGCTGGCGCACCGGACTGTTCGGTGCGCCATGCGACAGCAGCCTCCACCAAACGGCTAGTTTGGTGGTTGGGACTATAAATACCCCAACCACCCCACCATTCATTGCATCCAAGTTTTTAGACTTCCTACACCTTACAAGAGCTATAACATTCAATTCTAGACACAACCAAAGAGATCAAATCCTCTCCCAGGTCCGGAATCACTCCAAATCAAATAGTGACTAGAGAGAGTGACATTTGTGTTCATTTGAGCTCTTGCACTTGGATTGCTTCTTTTCTTTCTCATTCTTTCTTGTGATCAACTCAATTGTAACCAAGGCAAGAGACACCAAGTGTGTGGTGGTCCTTGCGGGGACTTAGTGTCATGTTTGATTGAGAAGAGAAGCTCACTCGGTCTAAGTGACCGTTTGAGAGAGGGAAAGGGTTGAAAGAGACCCGGTCTTTGTGACCACCTCAATGTGGAGTAGGTTTGCAAGAACCGAACCTCGGTAAAACAAATCATCATGTCTCACTCGTTGTTTGCTTGTGATTTGTTTTCGCCCTCTCTCTCGGACTCATTTTTAATTCTAACGCTAACCCTGGCTTGTAGTTGTGCTTAAACTTTGTAAATTTTAGATTCGCCCTATTCACCCCCCCTCTAGGCGACTTTCACTTTTCCTCTGCGATTGAAGTCCGACACATTTACCACCCTCACTTCTTCGCTTGGGTCTCCACCTAGTTCAGTTGCTCGGTCCATGCACTACAGTGTGACAATGGCTGAGAGTTTGACAATCATACCTCTCGATCATTCTTCCTCACCTGTGGTGTCCAGTTGCGCCTCTCATGCCCATACACCTCTGCCCAGAACAGCCCGACAGAGCGCATGATTCACACTACCACCAACATGATCCACTTCCTCCTCTTCTAGGCGTCTCTCCCTGCCAGCTACTGGGCAGAGGCCCTCCACATAGCTACCCACCTCCTCAACCGCCTCCCACCAAAGGCGGTGAAACACCCCACCCCACTCTTCGCCCTTTACGGCACTACCCCTCCTACAACCACCTTCGGGTGTTTGGCTGTGCCTGCTATCCCAACACCTCCACCACTACCCCTCACAAGTTGTCTCCCCACTCCACTCGCTGCCTCTTCCTTAGCTACTCTCCTAACCACAAGGGGTATCGCTGTCTTGATCTCACCTCCCATTGCATCATCATCTCTCGTCATGTCGTCTTCGACGAAGATGTGTTTCCCCTTGCTGGCTCCTCCCCACCCACCGATCTCGACTACCTCCTTGAGTCTGATTCGAGTACCCGTTCTCCTAGGCACCTCACCTCGCATCGTTGCCTACGCCAAGCGCGGCTTCACTGCCTTCGCGTGCGGCTTCGTCGGCATCGATGCCCCCCGCTCGCCATTCTTCCCGCCCCTCGCATGACCCCGTTGACCCTGCCTGCACCACGTGCGGCCACGTCGACCCTTCCCACGCCACACGCGGCACCGTCAACCCCGCCTGCACCCCGTGCAGCCCCGGCGACCTCAGCCCCGTCGACAAGCGGGACCCGTTTCGCCGACCCTACCATCGTCTACCACCACAGCAGGAGCGCCCCTCCCTCGGCGCCCACGAATCTAGGCTCCTCGACGAGCGCGACCCGATTCGCCGACCCCGCCATCGTCTATCACCACCGCAGGTCGGCCGCACCCGTGGCCCCTGAGCCATTGGTGTACCACCCGATCGGCATACATCGTGACCCCGAGCACACTCACCCCATGGTGACTCATCATGTCGCCGGTGTTCTCTGACCTATCGACCGGCTGATCCTAGCTGCCGATACGACCACCACTGCACCGGACGCCTCCCCAGTCCCCTCCTATATCCGCACCACCCTCGCCGACCCTCACTAGTGTCGAGCCATGGAGGAGGAGTACGCGGCCCTGCTGGCCAACCACACTTGGGACCTAGTGCCACGTCTGCCCGGTACCAATGTGGTCACTAGCAAGTGGCTTTTTCACCACAAACTGACTTCGGATGGCTCCCTCGACCGCTACAAGGCTCGCTGGGTTCTTCATGGTTTCACCTAGCGACCCGGCGTGGACTACAATGAGACTTTCAGCCTCGTCGTCAAGTTCGCCACCATCCGCGCTGTCCTCTCCCTCGCCCTCTCCCGGAACTGGGTGATCCACCAGCTCGACGTCAAGAACGCCTTCCTTCATGGCACCCTAACGGAGACTGTCTACTGCAGCCAACCCACCGGCTTCGTCGACGACACAACCTGGACCTGGTCTGCTAGCTGAATCGCTCGCTCTACGGCCTCAAGCATGCACCATAGGCCTGGTACAGCGGCTTCGCCACCTACTTGGCTTCCATCAGCTTCGTCAAGGCCAAGTCGGACACATCCCTCTTCATCTCTCGGCGGGTCAAGGACATCATCTACCTACTCCTCTATGTCGACGACATTGTGCTCACAGCGTCCAATGCTGATCTCCTGCAACGCAAGATCGTCACCCTCCAGCGGGAGTTCGCGATGAAGGATCTAGGGCCTGTCCACCACTTTCTCGGCATCACTGTCAAACGCCCGGCCCAGAGTCTCTTCCTGCACCAGCGTGACTACGCCATCGACATTTTGGAGCGAGCTAGCATGTCCGACTGCAAGCCTTGCTACACGCCTGTCGACACTCAGGCAAAGTTCTTTGAGGACAACGGGTGTCACACCCGGGCTTTAAGGAACAAAGCCAGGTGCATCTCATACATGCCCCAAAGAAGACAACATATATAATAACAGAGTGTATAGAGATAAATATCACAATATAATCAGAGTATTTATTACATAGCGGAAGACTTACAAAATAAATTATAAATATAAAACAAACTAAGGATCATCCTTGGCACAAGTCAACTGGGAGACACCACCTAGATCAGATCAAACTCCTCGCTTTGTGGCTCCTTCTGAACCTCCTGTTCTTCTCCTGTGGGGGGGTGTGAGACAGCAAGGGTGAGCTCACACATGATCATAGCTCAACAAGTTGTGGGGAACCAGTGGTCATGAACTCACCAAAGGTGGGAGTTCATGTGATGTGTAAGGCTAATCAACAACAGGGGTTAAAGCTGAGCATTGCTTTTAAGTAGTTGGTCAAAATTTTATTAGCAATTACTAAGTGTAAGTAAATACCAAACCATAATAAATAATAGAACAAAATTAATAACAAATCTCATGCAAATGGAAATGACAAAATTGAATTTAAGTTCCATAAATTAATCATCAGAGAGTCCTGAGCTGCTCGTGACCGTGAGTTCGGCTAGTATACCAGTTTTACACTCTGCAGAGGTTGTACCCTATACCCACAAGTCGTGTATCCCATGTCGCCAGGGTTAGCTAGACCCTTAGACACTACCGAGGTGAATGGCTAGGGATCCACTATGAGGCCTTTACAAAGTTTCACTAGCCTCCGAAAACCCGCTATAGTTTATGGGAAGAGCACTTGCAAGAATCCCCCGTCTGTCCGCCATCGCAGCAAAATCAACCCGAGAACCTCCTTGCATGCAATCCCCTACTGCCCTTGCCCCTTTCGGGTAAGGTAGTCTTCCACTAGCTTTCCTAGTTAGTTGGCCAAGGGCGTCCCATTAACCCCTTGTGGTGGCACGTGTTTCTCAAGTTAAGCTTCATGTTCCAATTAACATTAATGATCTTGACATGAACATAAATAAAATAACAAAATAATTGGAACATGGATATAATGAAATATTAACCCAAAACCATATAAAGCAATAGCATAACTACCCAAGTGATTCAGGGATAACAAGGTAAAATGGATAAACAGACTAGGTGACCTATTGGGTACCATCAAAATTAACCTATGCATGAATAAGTGACATTAAAGAATATTATTGGGTACAAAAAGTGGTCAAGGGCACAACTTGCCTGACACTTGAGATTCCAGGTACTAGGATAATTCTTCAGATCTTCGTGACTTCACTGCTAGTCGTAGCAATACAAACAAACATGGTATAGACAAAATTAACATCACACCAAACATAAGAACATACTGCATAATAATAATCTACGCGTAGCTACGAGATCGTGGGAACGAGAACCACTAAAATCGGAGTTACAGTTATAAAGTTATGATTTATGGGAGATCTATGTGATTTATCCATTAAACTATGTTATACCTTGGTAAGTGTACACCATATGAGAGAATATTCTATAATAATTAACTCAACTTTAATCTTAATTATAACTTAACTAGACATCATATTTTAATTAAACTATAATTATGGATAGGTTAACTTCGTTTAGAGAAGTTAATCTATTAAACATAGGCTAGACGAATTTCTAATAATAAAAGTATGGGGTGTGATAAATGTTAGTGTCATACTGTACAGATGATATTATTATGGATCTAACGCAATTCGAACGGATCAGATCGAAGTTACGGTTCTCTAGTTATGAATTTCTGGAGTTATTTAGTACCTAGAATAGAGTAATTCAAGTGAATACTTTTAAATCAAGTTTCATGGCTAAATAAAGGTACTAGGTGATAAACAATATCAAAACAAAATTAATGCCACTGGAATGCATCAATTTGGAGCTAAAATGGATTAAATATGATTTATACAAGGTTCTGGATTTATTTTTGTACTAAAAATAAATTCCTATAATCTTTTTTCTATTTTCTCTTTTCTCTTGTCTATTTTAAATCTCCACTTATTTAGGGGAGAGTAGAATATAACCTTTACTAGGAATCATTTTACTTAAAGTACTTTTTTAAAAAAAGTGCTATAGTTTACAAAGGGAATAATGAATAAATAAAATAAAAACATAATATTTCTTCTAATTATTAATTTCAACTTACTCTTTAGTTTCAAATTTTAAATCTAAGTTTGGAACTACACAACTTTTAATAGTACTATTCATTTGCTTTAGAGGAATATACTCTATAGAGAATTAAAAATCACTTATTAGAAAACATTTTATCTCAAATCTTTTGGAAAATTCTGTAAACCATCAAAATGTGATTTTGAGTGTTACAAATTCTACCCCCCTTAAAAATAATCTCGTCCTCAAGATTTGTAAGAAAAGGGTGTATAATCACATTGTCTCAGAACATATGCACAAACAAAAATTCTCGGCATGATGAGTAACTCATTAGCAACACATAGGGTCAATTAGACCTTGTTATTCCTCCTAAAATAGTGTCATATCATCTACTAACTAAAGTAACATTTAGGTCTTACAAATAGTAGTAGATATATATATATATTTATGTATATTGGTGGAGCTGGTGGTGGTGGTGGAGGTAGTGGGCGTTGTTGTTGTTGTTGTCTTTCCAACCGTGCTTACCTTATTTCTTAACGTATCTCCAGACGGACCTGACGTATTTCCTCGCGTTCTTGTCTTATCTGATTTTGCATTTCGATCACCATGTCTGTCAATTGTTGTATTACCAGCCTTTGGGCGGCAACCACTTGATCGATTCCAACCGGTGGAGGATTTGGAGGATTCATTTCTGTTTGTTGTTGCCTGATAATCTTCCCTTCCTGGTATTGACCATCGAGGTTAGAAGCATATGGTAAAATAATTTTGCAAGGGAATTTATTTGTAAGCAGAATGAATAGGCCAGTAGCTGGTTATGATCTGAAGATTCTTTAGCAGGGTTTAATCTCTGTTTTATGTCCAGATTGGGGTAACTAGTCGTATAAGGTGAATATCCAAAGGTAGGATAGAATTTTGTCAAGATGAGGTAGTCTACATGGTGTAGATGAAAAGTTTGTTTGATGTTAGGTGAGGATAGATTGATTATGCCATTCATCATGACTCTAGTGGTCGAATTAGCTCATGCTTGAGTTGGTCTAATGTGCTAAGTTAAGTTAACACCTGGCTAGAAGGGTCCAAGTATCACTAATCTGTTTAAGCAGACCACATTAGTTCAGATCACATTAGATTAGATCACATTAAATTCTATAATCCTATTTAAGAATGTCATTTAGTTAAGCATATCAAGCCGACCTTATCTTTATGAAATTCCAGTATATAAATTTCTTTTATACACTTGAATTTTTTATGCCATTAGCATGTGTAGTATAGAAACAAGGGTACATCATGTTTTAGCTATTTGGTGAGTGTTGACATAGAATGAATGTACTATGGCATGATCGAGCTTCCTTTGGGGGTCTAAATTAGGGACCATCTGTCGTGGTGTTGGATGCCATTATCTGAGTTGGGATAACAATTGCGGTATATGGGGTAGGTAGATTAGAATTTCTATTTAAATTAAAATAGAGGAGTCATGCAACCCTCAAATGGTTGAGGTAGTTGCATAAGGCCAGGTTGGACTAAGACTCCGATTTAGGTTAAAACATATGTATAAGAGTAGGATCCAATCTTATTTTACCAATAATATCTAACATGTTTGTCCATTAGAGTAGATCTAGTCAAATTAGATGGGATCAAAATTAAATTGGTGTAATCAAATTAGACTAGATAAGATCTACTTATTTTATTTTGGAATAGATCATGTTTGTTACACTATTATGAGATAAGCAAAGTGGTGGGGAGAAGTATGCTCATTAGGACAAGATGAGTCTCTAAGAATAATATAGAATCTTTTGATATTAATTAGATCTATTAGGCTAAGATAGAATCCTTGGGATAAGATGGATCTATTAAGATAAGAGATAATCTTGTAAGATAAGATGGATTTATTAAGATAAGGGAGAATCTTTTAAGATAAGAGGGATCTATATGAAATAGATACACTTTAATGGAGGATAATCTAAGTTTTTTAGTTATCTTATGAATTCTATTTATGCCTATATGTCTATGCAGATGTAATTGTGGACATTATTCCACAACTAATCACACTCAATCAAAGATCCAAATCAGACAAGTATCATAAGGACAAGCACTCAAGCGTATAGATACCTATAAAAATAGTTTTGTTTTTGTTCCTAGGATTAGGTCTCCTAGTCCTAGAAGTCACTTTAGGTACAAGATTTCAAAGTGTGAAATCCATCTTGTCTTAGAGTAGAAAAGATAAGAGTAATCAGAGTATGACAGTAAAAGGTGAGACAGGATCAAGATAAGTATAGAATGAATCAGAGTAAGGTAAGTAGGGAAGAGTTTTGTCCATTTCTATCTAGGTTTCGTCCTACAGTCAACATTTTCTCTGATACCGCTTCTGTCACACCCGGGCTTTAAGGAACAAAGCCAGGTGCATCTCATACATGCGCCAAAGAAGACAACATATATAATAACAGAGTGTATAGAGATAATTGTCACAATATAATCAGAGTATTTATTACATAGCGGAAGACTTACAAAATAAATTATAAATATAAAACGAACTAAGGATCGTCCTTGGCACAAGTCAACTGGGAGACACCACCTAGATCAGATCAAACTCCTCGCTTTGTGGCTCCTCCTGAACCTCATGTTCTTCTCCTGTGGGGGGTGTGAGACAGCAAGGGTGAGCTCACACATGATCATAGCTCAACAAGTTGTGGGGAACCAGTGGACATGAACTCACCAAAGGTGGGAGTTCATGTGATGTGTAAGGCTAATCAACAACAGGGGTTAAAGCTGAGCATTGCTTTTAAGTAGTTGGTCAAAATTTTATTAGCAATTACTAAGTGTAAGTAAATACCAAACCATAATAAATAATAGAACAAAATTAATAACAAATCCCATGCAAATGCAAATGATAAAATTGAATTTAAGTTCCATAAATTAATCATCAGAGAGTCCTGAGCTGCTCGTGACCGTGAGCTCGGCTAGTATACCAGTTTTACACTCTGCAGAGGTTGTACCCTGTACCCACAAGTCGTGTATCCCATGTCGCAGGGTTAGCTAGACCCTTAGACACTACCGAGGTGAATGGCTAGGGATCAACTACGAGGCCTTTACAAAGTTCCACTAGCTTCCGAAAACCCGCTACAGTTTATGGGAAGAGCACTTGCAAGAATCCCCCATCTGACCGCCATCACAGCAAAATCAACCCGAGAACCTCCTTGCATGCAATCCCCTACTGCCCTTGCCCCTTTCGAGTAAGGTAGTCTTCCACTAGCTTTCCTAGTTAGTTGGCCAAGGACGTCCCATTAAACCCTTATGGTGGCACGTGTTTCTCGAGTTAAGCTCCATGTTCCAATTAACATTAATGATCTTGACATGAACATAAATAAAATAACAGAATAATTGGAACATGGATATAATGAAATATTAACCCAAAACCATATAAAGCAATAGCATAACTACCCAAGTGATTCAGGGATAACAAGGTAAAATGGATAAACAGACTAGGGTGACCTATTGGGTACCATCAAAATTAACCTATGCATGAATAAGTGACATTAAAGAATATTATTGGGTATAAAAAGTGGTCAAGGGCACAACTTGCCTGGCACTTGAGATTCCAGGTACTAGGATAATTCTTCAGATCCTCGTGACTTCACTTCTAGTCGTAGCAATACAAACAAATATGGTATAGACAAAATTAACATCACCCCAAACATAAGAACATACTGCATAATAATAATCTACGTGTAGCTACGAGATCGTGGGAACGAGAACCACTAAAATGAGAGTTACAGTTATAAAGTTATGATTTATGGGAGATCTATATGATTTATCCATTAAACTATGTTATACCTTGGTAAGTGTACACCATATGAGAGAATATTCTATAATAATTAACTCAACTTTAATCTTAATTATAACTTAACTAGACATCATATTTTAATTAAACTATAATTATGGATAGGTTAACTTCGTTTAGAGAACTTAATCTATTAAACATAGGCTAGACGAATTTCTAATAATAAAAGCATGGGGTGTGATAAATGTTAGTGTCATACTGTACAAATGATATTATTATGGATCTAACACAATTCGAACGGATCAGATCGGAGTTACGGTTCTCTAGTTATGAATTTCTGGAGTTATTTAGTACCTAGAATAGAGTAATTCAAGTGAATACTTTTAAATCAAGTTGCATGGCTAAACAAAGGTACTAGGTGATAAACAATATCAAAACAAAATTAATGCCACTGGAATGAATCAATTTGGAGCTAAAATGGATTAAATATGATTTATACAAGGTTCTGGATTTATTTTTGTACTAAAAATAAATTCCTATAATCTTTTTTTCTATTTTCTCTTTTCTCTTGTCTATTTTAAATCTCCACTTATTTAGGGGAGAGTAGAATATAACCTTTACTAGGAATCATTTTACTTAAAGTACTTTTTTGAAAAAAAGTGCTATAGTTTACAAAGGGAATAATGAATAAATAAAATAAAAACATAATCTTTCTTCTAATTATTAATTTCAACTTACTCTTTAGTTTCAAATTTTAAATCTAAGTTTGGAACTACACAACTTTTAATATTACTATTCATTTGCTTTATAGGAATATACTCTATAGAAAATTAAAAATCACTTATTAGAAGACATTTTATCTCAAATCTTTTGGAAAATTCTGTAAATCATCAAAATGTGATTTTGAGTGTTACAACGGGCCCCTGGTAGCCGACGCGACATCTTACAGGAGCCTGACGGGCGCTCTCCAGTACCGCACCTTCTCTTGGCTAGACATCGCCTACGATGTTCAGCAGGTGTGCCTTCATATGCACACCCCACGGGAGCCCCACCTCACCGTTCTCAAGCGCATTCTGCGCTACCTCCGGGGCTCCCTCGACTACGACCTCCTCCTCCGACCATCCTCGACGTCAAACCTTGTGGTCTACAATGACGTCGACTGGGCTGGCTGCCCCGACACGCGACGCTCCACCTCCGGCTATGCCGTATTCCTGGGCGCCAACCTCATCTCTTGGCCCACCAAGCGGCAGCCCGTCGTCTCCTGCTACAACGCCGAGGCTGAGTACCGCGCTATGGCTAACGGCGTGGCTGAGGCATCTTGGATGTGCCAGCTCTTCCACGAACTCTATAGCCCCCTTCAGCGCGCCACCCTTGTCTACTGTGACAAAGTCAGCGCCGTCTACCTCTCCACCAACCCCCTACAGCATCAGCGCACAAAGCATGCGGAGATCGACCTCCACTTCGTCCGGGAGCGTGTCGCAGCAGGCGACATTCAGGTTCACAGCGTCCCCACAACGCTACAGTTCGCCGACATCTTCACCAAGGGCCTGCCATCCAGTGTCTTCCTAGACTTTTGATCCAGTATCAACGTCTGTCTAGGATAGAGTTGTGACTGTGGGGGGTGTTAGAACTATATTAGGTGTATTATGGTTTACCCCTACCGGGTCCCTCTATACTGGGCCTAGGCCCAACTATTCCTAGTATAAATATATCTCCCAACCCTGCTAGGGTTAGGGTTTCACTGTTCAACAACATGGATATTGGAAATGGTCGCACTCTAGACACATATTTGGCATGTGGCCTGTTACAGTGGAGTTCATTTTCTAAAACTGAATGCTAATATTTATTCATTAGTACTTATTATTGTATTGTTGTTTTCATACTTTATAGAAGTTCATGGATATTGATTTCAAGTTGAACGTTTTTGCGTCAATGACCTTATCAAGTGCTCACTGGAATCAAATGAGGAATTCATATTTGTAGAATTTAGATTTGCTTGCATGTTACTTTCCAACTTCTCCATATGGTCCTTGAGATATGCCTTTCTGTTTTACTATAGAATACTCCCCTACCATGAGAAGAGAACTAGCTTTCTCCAAACGAAGGGTGTCTAGCACTAGGAATTTCTCCTACCATGAGGACATGTTTGGTGATCAGGAATCATGAGGGGATCAATGGGGGAGCAATCCCCTTACTATTCAAAATTAAATAATAAGGGGATTCCTCTCCCATGTTGCACACTCTGCAGATGTTGCATATATTTACCCACAAGTCGTGTTACCCATTTGCCACGGGGTTGATCGAACCCCATACACCTCTACCAAGGAAGCGAGGCAAGGTACCACTATGAGGCCTTTACAAAGTTCCACTAGCTTTAGAAAACCCGCTACAGTTTCTAGGAAGCTCCAGTGCAGGAATCCCTCGCCTGATCGCCATCGCAGCAAAATCAACCCAAGGACCTCCCTACACTGACCACTCCCCTACTGCCCTTGCCCCTTTTGGGTAAGGTAGTCATCCAGTAGCTTTCCTAGTTAATCAGCCAAGGGCATCCCATACCACCCTTGTGGTAGCACTGTTTTCCCGGGTGGTTCTCCATGTTCCTATTAACATAATGATCTTATCATGAACAATAAATAATAACTAATAACAAAAGTGTAACAATGAGTGATGTATATCTCCATACCCAAAACCACATAAAGCAATAACATATACTACCCAAAAATATTCAGTGGTAAAAGAAGGTATAAAGATAGCCAAAACTAGGGTAACCTATTGGATCCCATCAAAATTAACCTATGCAGATCAATATGATTAATAAGAACATGACTGGGTAAAAAGGAAGTGATCAAGGGCACAACTTGCCTTCAATGAGCTCCTGCTCAGCAACTTCTATCTACCGGGCATCGGGATCCTCTGTGGCTTGCTCGTCTACTCGCATCAATACAAACATACATAGTATATAGAGAAAATTAACATCACACCAAACATGTAAACAAAATACATAATAATAATCTACACAGTAAAATAAGATTCTAGGAACAGAAATCATTAAATTTGGAGTTATAGATTTTAAGTTATGAATTTCCTAAGGTTTTATGTATTTAATACAAGCTTAAGTAAAAGATAAATTTTAATGTGTCTTTCATGTCAAAACAGAGGCACTAGGTGATAAACAATAATATTACAAAATTTTAGGAACTGGAATGGATCAATTTGGAGTTTATATGAATTTTCTACAAATTAAACAAGTTCTAACATTTATTTATACATTAAAAATCAATTTCTGTGATTATTTTCCTATTTCCATTATTCTCTGGATTGGGCGCCAATATCTAGAAAACGTAGGGGCTCTGGCGTAAAAGAAACAGAGACTCAGGGAGACACCCGAGTGGACTGCGGGTTGAATATTTAATTTCGCAGGGTCTCTTTAACAATTATGACATGGCGGAGAGTACAGATGAACTCTGACCATACAATCTTGGATGGGCGGCACAGATTAAATCTAGCCCTGATTGAAGCGGTACGCTACACGGGCCCTCGGATCACCGATCCGCGGCCCAGATTTAATTACGCGACGGATGATCCGAACCACTTAATCCCAATCCGACGCTCAGGATACATCAAACGAGATGGCGCACCTATGATCTAATCCGAGCCATACAGCATGGATCCAATGGTCTACAGGTTATCTTCTTCCCCCAGCGATATAGGGCGGCGCTTCACCGCGATGAACATGACTGCGCCGGTGCTGTGCCCAAACATGCCGACCTACACCACCTAGCCTTAAGACCTAGCGCAAAAGAATGTGGAACCGATGAACAACATGATAGGGGAAGCTTTACCAGAGATTAGAGCGCCGAGGGGGGTTGTCCACCGTGCACCGACGGATTCCCAAATCCTTCCGACTCCCCACCCTGCTACTCGGCGCGCCAACAACTACAGTCTTTCTGGAGCACCCTCGAACCCACAAGGGCGGCAATGCGGCGGCGCGAAGTGGTTTAGCATGCGACGGATTTCTCCTTGGCGTTACCAATGGCGGCGCAAGCGGTTGTGGGTGAGAGGGGGTTGCGTAAGGGGATGAGGCTCGCATTTTATCGCCCAGGCGTGCAGAGTCGGCAACATGGGCCAAATTTTCTAGGAAGGATGGGGTGGCGGGCACCGCCGGAAGACCCACCGCGCGTGTCGCGCGTTTCGTTGAAGCCGGTGACCAGCCTGATGACAGGTGGGCCCGACTAGAGAGTGCGTGTGAAACGCTGGCTGACTGTAACACCATAAAAGCCATCAATTAAAATAATGAATTTAGTTATTATATTAATTAGGGTAATGAATTTTTTTTAGTGTTTAATTATTTATTTGCATCGTTTTCTTTGCATGCGCTTGATTTCTTATCGGATGTTTAATATCAATTCATTTTAAAAAGAGATACTAGTAATTATACAATAATTAAGAAATATAGTAATTATTAGTCTAAAAACAAGTATTCTATTTATAAATATTTTTAGTAATTTTTTTATGAATTTTGAGCTCTTTAAATATTCATTTCGGAATTAGGAGGAACAAAACTCCTAACCCACCCAGCCGTCGAGCCGCGGCACCGCGCAAACCACTGGCCCGCGCGCGCAGGCACGATGCCAGCCGCGACCCCGCGCGTTCACTTCGCCGCGCGACCCCGAAGCTCCTCACGTCCGACCGTTTCAAAACTCGCGTTATGGACTTTTAATCCTTCCGTTTCCTTCCCCCATTATTCTATCCGGTAACATCGCCATTGATGGTGCCATGATGCAGCCGACGCGTTACTTTGTCTCCCTGGCTGACTCTCCATCTCCTGCTCTCTATAAAAGGCAGCAGAGCCTCCCATTCTTGCCTACTCGAGTTTGCCTCTCTCTCTAGCACTCCTCGCTCAACGCTAGTGTCGTTGCCGTTCGTTGCCGTTCGTCGCCGGAGTTCACGGAGCCCGTAGTTCGCCGGAGTGTGCCGTTCGTCGCCGGAGTTCGCCGGAGCCACGTATTCGCCGTCCGTAGTCGAGCCCCTGCTTTTCTTCACCCGGCCGAACCCCGTCGATCCATCCCCGTCACACGCACGAACCTGAGGTTGATGACGACCCAAATTTATTTTATGTATTTTATAAAGTGCTTTTGATTCGATTCATGTGTTGTATAGTTTGTTTGTTGTAACATGAACACATGTGATTCCGATTTGTGTATTTGTGTGCGCTATGGAATTTGTTAGAAAAATGCGATTAGTAGTGCACCGTGTTATTTCATGTTAATCGACGCGTTGATGTTGGTTTAGAGAAATATGACCTAGATTTAATAGTCACACGTTGGTGATAAAAATACTAGATAAGAATTTATAGTCAAAATTGGTCGCGATAAATTTTAGAAACTAATTGGAGAATTATAGGTGCATTTTCGATGGATTAGAAAAATGGTATAGAACTCATGTCATATGAATAAAATAGGATTGTTAGATGATTTATCTGATTATTTAATTAATATCTTCTTTTAGAAAGAAAAGAGAAAATATCACCGGTAGTGTGAAAAATAGATTTTTGCTAGTTAAATAATCTTGTTCGCAAATTGAGCACTTAGATTTTTAGATTAAGCAAAATACTAGTTTATGTAAAAATATCCTCACTTGTGTTATAAAAAGCCCAATTACCAATTTATGTAGATTTTTAGAATATTAATATTATTAAATTCATTTTTGCTATACTAAATAATTGAGTTAGAAATAATAAAAGGTATTAATTCATTTATTAAAAGATGATATTTATCATTTAATGTTATTAATGATGTTAAAATATATTAATACTAGTTAAAACCGTATTTATTGCACCCACCCATAAATTCACCATTAGGACTCACCACAATAGCCACAATTGAATTAATAAGTATTTACGCGATTAGTACACAATTAAGATATGATTAGTGCGATAGGTTAATGTGTGCTTAATGACGTATTGGTGTATGTTTATGAATGGTGCATGTTTATTTATTGGTGTATGTTTTATTTTTGTATGTGCGCTATGCGACCCTGTTAGAAGCGGATTGTGCGGTAGGCGATCCGAACTCGTTCGAGGACGATCCGCAGGACTCGCTTGAGCAAGGCAAGTGGATTCTCCCTCTGCATATTCTGTTTGTACCTATTCATTGCATATAATAATGTTTACTTTTTGATATATTGCATAATTTGATGGGTTTACCTAATTAAGGATTTCCTAGATTTACTACCTGTATTCCTTGTTTTACCTGGGAAAATTGTTAAGCTGTGCAAAATTTATGCTACCGCCCAACTTAATGATTCCTAATGTCACTCATTAATTGGTTTCAATGTTCCAAAATGTTAATTGGCAATTATGACATTAACCCGATGGTTAAGATAACTTTATTATAAAATTTAATTGGAACATGGAGTGACCACCCAGGATAACAGTGCAACCACGAGTGCTATCATGGCTCTGGCTTTGGTAATTAGCTCTATATGCTTAGTGCCTAGCAACCTTACCTGAAAGATGGGCAAGAGGGGGAGCGGTAGGTGATGGCAGCCCACGTTAACATGGGGTCGTATTCTTGGCTAAGGTACTTCACCCAGGGGGCCACCACCATCGTCTTAGAAACCTTAGCGGGTTGCTTCGTATTAAGTGTATTTTGTGAAAACCTCATAATGGATCCCTAGCCATTCACCTCGGCAGTGTCTAAGGGTCCGATCAACCCGGGCTAGATGGGATACATGGCTTGTGGGTAAAGTTGTACCACCTCTGCAGAGTGTAAAACTGATATATCAGCCGTGCTCCCGGTTATGAGCGACCTGGACTCCTCACATGATAATTGAACTTAAAGATAGACATAAATTGAGATCCGATGATCTGCCAATAATTTGCTTAAGTGGTTTCACTTAAGTGTTTTTGTTATATTCATATTCCTTTGTTTAATTGGGATATTTGGGATTCACTCTTATTAGTAAGACAGGTGTTGATAATAAAATGTTGACCAACTAAAATGCTTAGTGCTCAACCTTAGCCTCACCTTGTTATACCTGCATTAATTTTTCCCCCACTTGCTGAGCCCCGACCATAAGTGAGCTCACCCTTGCTAATATTTTGATCAGAGGGTGATGCTGGAGACTTTGATGGAGAATTTATCGACGAAGAATTCTAAGTCTAACGATGCGCCGGTCAACTTCCTGTGGAAGATTGCCCAGCTGTTTATTTCCGCTTTACTTTGATATGATACTTGTTTAAGACACAATGTTTCAGAAGATGTAATAAAGTTTTATACTCTCTTTACGCCTTTATTGCATTGTCTTTTGATATATTACACTTGTGACGTCAACATATGTGTGGAAATGGATCCTGGCACACATATGGTATGCGCTCGGTTCTACCCCCTGGAACCGGGTGTGACAGAAGTGATATCAAAGCTATGCTGACCCTAGGTCGTTAGATTAGTTAGAAATGGAAAGCCTAGTTGTTCAAAACTTGCTAATTTCATTACTATAAATTCCTTTATCAGTCTTACCTCTTTGAAATTCAACTAAGTTGACTCTTCTCTTGTAGATGGTTCGCACTCTCCGAACCACCCGCGTCAACACCAGCTACGCCCCTCAGCCCCGGCAGATCCCGGTCTACCCAGTGGTAGTCGAGGAAGCTCCAGCGAATCTCCCTCCCGTCCGAGTGGAGAACGTGATCAACCTGGAGGACAGCTCGGAGGAGCAGCTGCCGACCCCCACCCCATTGGCCGAGTCCCTGGCCTTCGCAGCTGGGTCATCGACGTCCGCATCGGCTGCACCAGCCTTCCATGCACCTGCACCTAGAGGCAACGACCCCGACGACTCCGGAGACGGCGATGACGAGGATGACAATGACGAAGAAGATGGAGAAGATGGACACATCAACGAGGAAGCTGACCACGCCCAGCAGGACCACTTCATGGGGATTGGTCTAGTTGTCGAACATTACACATCAATGTTCGAGACAGGGCACTTCCCCAACCTGCTGCAGGAGGTGCTGCATGCGCTAGGCGCCTACGTTCGCCCCCTGTACGAGACGAGGCGAGTGAGCGAGCCTCCCCGGGCTTGCTATTACATTACTCGCATCCACGTCAGGGTGATGGATGCAGGTGACAGGGGATTCAGGACTCTGTCTGCACACGAGTCCCTGATACCGCTGTCCACCTACGCTGCCTCGGTCAGCGACGCTGCCCGTCGGACCCTATGGTCGCTCAGCCACACCTACCGGCAGCAGCTGCAGAACACAAGGTTCAGGCACCTTCCTCAGCGTCTGCGTGGAGAAAGCCAGACCAACATTGTCCCAGGTGAGCCTGGTGAGGACCGCCTCAACACCCTAGCTGGTGTAGTGGCCGGTCTCAACACCGACCAGGACAGTGCCACTCTGGACCTCTACAGTGTGCACTTGGAGCTAGAGAATGCCTACGCCAGGATTGCAGCCCTGGAAGCTCAACTGCAAGGACTAGATCTGCCAGAAGCTCAGGTCCCCGCTATGGCGTTGTCTCCTCCCCGCAAGAGGCTGTGCTATGGAGAGCCCGGATCAGTCACTAGGCTGCTTTAAGTTTTTTTTTGACTATGATGTAATAAGTTATACTTCGCGTTAGACGATGAAACTATCTTTAAGTTTTTATATTAATAAATAACAACCATGTGATGGTGATTGGTTGAAATGTTTGATTTGGATCTTTGTTTGAGTGTTATGGTCTTATGGAATGATGGCCATAAGAACATATAAAATTTGTAAAACTTAAGCTATTTTCCCTCTAGAATCTTTTCTACTCCTCACTTTTCTAAGGACTTCACTTCCTAACAAATCAGATGGTGAACCAACGTCAAGGACCTAACAACCGGAACCAGCGTGGACAACAAGCACCACCACCACCACCACCACCTAATCCCAACATGGAGCAGTTCATCGCCGCCCAAATGCAGATTCTACAAGGACTCATTGCTGCGGTTCAGCAATTACAACAGAACCAACAAAATCAGCAACCCCAGCAGCATCAGTATGCACCCCCGGCTAGAGATAAGCACCGGGATTTCATGAGTCATCACCCGCCGACATTCTCTCATGAGGTTGATCCCCTGGATGCTGATGACTGGCTCAAAGTCATTGGGAAAAAGCTGGACATAACTCAGTGCAACGACCGGGAGAAGGTCTTGTACGCCTCGGGAAGACTCGAGGGAGCTGCGTCCGATTGGTGGGATGCCTTCACAGCGGCACATCCCAACGCAGATACCATAACCTGGCAGGAGTTCCAAGAGAACTTCCGCGCTCACCACATCCCCTCTGGAATCATGAAGCTGAAGAAGAAGGAGTTCCTTTCCCTTACTCAAGGGAATATGACTGTCAGCGAGTATCGTGATCGCTTCACTCAGCTTTCACGCTACGCACCAGAAGAAGTGGACACCGATGAGAAGCGCCAAGAGTGTTTCCTGGAAGGGTTGATTGGACCTCTGAACTATCAACTTCAGAGTCACACATTCCCCAACTTCCAGACACTCCTGAACAAGGCAATTGGCCTTGAGAGCAAAAGGAAGGAATTATCTGACCATAAAAGGAAGTTCCAAGGTCAGTCAAGCAGGAACACTCGTCCAAATAATGCTCAAGGTTCGCAGTTCTGCTCTGGAAATCAGGGTGAAAATAATTATCAAGTGCAACGCTCTGGACAGCAAAGCCAGAGAAATAATCAGAATCAGAATCAACAAAGGAGCAAACCCCAGACCAACCAGAGGTCTGGTGGAAATTCACAGAACCGTCAAGGTGGCACCAACAACACGCAGGACAGAAACAACGCACCTGTCCAACCCAACGGCTGTTTCAAGTGCGGTGAACTAGGCCACTATGCCAACAACTGCCCAAGGCGCAACCAGCAGACACCCCAAAGGAGCAATACTCAGAGGAATGACCAGAACACCCCGCTCGTGGATCTGCTCAGAACAAGACTCCGCAGAACCAGAGCCGAGGAAGGGTCAATCACGTCACTACGGAATCAGTGCCTGAGGATGCCGACATAGTGTATGGTATGTTCCTTGTTAACTCCATACCTGCATCAGTTTTATTTGACTCTGGAGCATCACATTCATTTATAACTGAGTCATTTGTGGAAAAACATAACATACCTAAGTATGAGAGCACCTAGAGGGGGGGGGTGAATAGGTGATCCTGTAAAACTTCAAACTCTAAGCCACAAAACTTGGTTAAGTGTTAGCACAGATAATGCTAAGTGGCTAGAGAGGAGTCCCAACAAAACACAATAACCACAGAAGATCAATCACAGAGATGGCACAGTGGTTTATCCCGTGGTTCGGCCAAGACCAACGCTTGCCTACTCCATGTTGTGGCGTCCCAACGGACGAGGGTTGCAATCAACCCCTCTCAAGCGGTCCAAAGACCCACTTGAATACCACGGTGTTTTGTTTTCTTTTCTTTATCCCGTTTGCAAGGAATCTCCACAAATTGGAGTCTCTTGCCCTTACAAGAATATGATCACAAAGAAGCACAGAGTAAGGGAGGGAAGCAACACACACAAATCCACAGCGAAATGCGCACACACACGGCCAAGAATCGAGCTCGAATGACTATCTCAAAGTTCTCACTAGAACGGAGCTCGAATCACTTAGAATCACAAACGAATGCGCAAAGAACGAGTGTGGATGATCAAGAATGCTCTAAGGTTGCTTGGATGTCTCCTCCATGCGCCTAGGGGCCCCTTTTATAGCCCCAAGGCAGCTAGGAGCCGTTGAGAGCAAATCTGGAAGGCTATCCTTGCCTTCTGTCGTCGGGGGCACCGGACAGTCCGGTGCACACCGGACACTGTCCGGTGCCCGATTTCTTTCCTTAAACAGCGAAGCCGACCGTTGCAGACCGTTGCAGATCTGGGAGCCGTTGGCGCACCGGACATGTTCGGTGCACACCGGACAGTCCGGTGCCGTCTTCCGACCGTTGGCTCGGCCACGTGTCCCGCGCAGATTGTGCGGCCGACCGTTGGCCCGGCCGACCGTTGGCTCACCGGACAGTCCGGTGCACACCGGACAGTCCGGTGAATTTTAGCCGTACGCCGTCGGCGAATTCCCGAGAGCGGCCACTTTGCGCCGAGTCAGCCTGGCGCACCGGACATTGTCCGGTGCACACCGGACAGTCCGGTGTGCCAGACCGAACTGAGTCTTGGCTGTACTCAGCCAAGTCTTTTTCTTCTCTTTTCTTTTCTTCTTCTTTCTGTTTCTAACACTTAGACAAGTATATTAGTATACAAAACCAATGTACTAAGGCTTAGAAACATACCTTTACTTCCTGATTTGCACCTTGTACATCCATGGACATAAATTCACAATTAAGCACATGTGTTGGCACTCAATCACCAAAATACTTGGAAATGGCCCAAAGGCACATTTCCCTTTCAATCTCCCCCTTTTTGGTGATTTATGCCAACACAACATAAAGCAACTAGAACAAGTGCAAAAACACTTCAAATAAGAACTCAAATTATTTTGATTCATTTCTGGCATATATGGATCATCCTTTGCCACCACTTGGTTTGTTTTTGTAAATCAAACTCAAATCTCTATCTCTAATCCAAACACACATGTTGAAGCATAAAGAGAGTCATTCCAAAAGAGATTGACCAAAGATTTCAAAAACTCCCCCTTTTCCCATAATCAATACTTCTCCCCACAAGAAGCCAACTTTTGACAAGAGAGACAACAAAAGAGTTTTGACAAACCAAAAGCTCTATTCTACTATTTTCAAAATCTCTCAAGTGGTAGCTGATCCATTTATTGCTTTGGCCTTTATTTTCTCCCCCTTTGGCATCAAGCACCAAAACGGGATCAATCTTGGCCCTTTAACCCCATTGTCTCACCAAAATCTTCAATTAAGAGCAAATGGCAATAAGAGTTCATGAGATGAACTTGGAATAAGTTACCCTCTCATCGGAGTGCAGTGGAAGTCTTTCATGGTCCAAGTCCACCTTTTCCCTTACAATTCTCCTTCGAGACTAAATCAAGCAAACTCAAGCATATGGTTAGTCTCAAAGGGTCAAGTTGTAACACATCTCCCCCTAAACATGTGCATCACTTTGCAACGGACTTGTGAGGTCCAGGGAGTATTTGTACAACTTGAGCACCATAATAAGCAACAAAATGCAGAATGAACATGATCAAAAGCATAAACACATGTATGCTACATTTCAATCCAAGTTCCGCGAATCTAAGATATTGAGCTCACTACGCAGCCTGCAAAAGGTCTACTCATCTAAAGGCTTGGTAAAGATATCGGCTAGCTGGTTCTCGGTGCTAACATAAAACACTTCGATATCTCCCTTTTGCTGGTGGTCTCTCAAAAAGTGATGCCGGATGTCTATGTGCTTTGTGCGGCTGTGCTCAACAGGATTTTCCGCTATTCGGATAGCACTCTCATTATCACATAGGAGTGGGACTTTGCTCAGATTGTAGCCAAAGTCCCTGAGGGTTTGCCTCATCCAAAGTAGTTGCGCGCAACACTGTCCTGCGGCAACATACTCGGCCTCAGCGGTGGATAGGGCAACGGATGTTTGTTTCTTAGAGTTCCATGACACCAGGGACCTTCCTAAGAATTGGCACGTCCCCGATGTACTCTTCCTATCGACCTTACATCCAGCATAGTCGGAATCTGAGTACCCAATCAAGTCAAAGTTAGACCCCTTTGGATACCAGATCCCGAAGCAAGGCGTAGCGACTAAATATCTAAGAATTCGCTTCACCGCCACCAAGTGACACTCCTTAGGATCGGATTGAAATCTAGCACACATGCATACGCTAAGCATAATATCCGGTCTACTAGCACACAAATAAAGCAAAGAACCTATCATGGACCGGTATGCTTTTTGATCAACGGACTTACCTCCTTTGTTGAGGTCGGTGTGTCCGTCGGTTCCCATCGGAGTCTTTGCGGGCTTGGCGTCCTTCATCCCAAACCGCTTTAGCAGATCTTGCGTGTACTTCGTTTGGGAGATGAAGGTGCCGTCCTTGAGTTGCTTCACTTGGAATCCAAGGAAGTAGGTCAACTCGCCCATCATTGACATCTCGAATTTCTGCGTCATCACCCTGCTAAACTCTTCACAAGACTTTTGATTAGTAGAACCAAATATTATGTCATCGACATAAATTTGGCATACAAACAAATCACCATCACATGTCTTAGTGAAAAGAGTTGGATCGGCTTTCCCAACCTTGAAAGCATTAGCAACTAAGAAATCTCTAAGGCATTCATACCATGCTCTTGGGGCTTGTTTAAGTCCATAGAGCGCCTTAGAGAGCTTACACACATGGTCGGGGTACCGTTCATCCTCGAAGCCAGGGGGTTGCTCCACGTACACCTCCTCCTTGATTGGCCCATTGAGGAAAGCGCTCTTCACATCCATTTGGTACAACCTGAAAGAATGGTGAGCGGCATATGCTAGCAAGATATGAATGGACTCTAGCCTAGCCACAGGAGCAAAAGTCTCCTCAAAGTCCAAACCTGCGACTTGGGCATAACCTTTTGCCACAAGTCGAGCCTTGTTCCTTGTCACCACTCCGTGCTCATCTTGTTTGTTGCGGAACACCCACTTGGTTCCCACAACATTTTGTTTGGGACGAGGCACCAGCGTCCAAACTTCATTGCGCTTGAAGTTGTTAAGTTCTTCCTGCATGGCCAACACCCAATCCGGATCTAGCAAGGCCTCCTCTACCCTGAAAGGCTCAATAGAGGAGACAAAAGAGTAATGTTCACAAAAATTAACTAGTCGAGACCGAGTAGTTACTCCCTTGCTAATGTCTCCTAGAATTTGGTCGACGGGATGATCCCTTTGAATCATCGCTCGAACTTGGGTTGGAGGTGCCGGTTGCGCTTCTTCCTCCATCACATGATCATCTTGTGCTCCCCCTTGATCACACGCCTCCTGTTGATGAACCTGTTCATCGTCTTGAGTTGGGGGATGCACCGTTGTTGAAGAAGAAGGTTGATCTCGTTCATCTTGTTCCTGTGGCCGCACTTCTCCAATCGCCATGGTTCGTATAGCGGCCGTCGGAACATCTTCTTCATCTACATCATCACAATCAACAACTTGCTCTCTTGGAGAGCCATTAGTCTCATTAAATACAACGTCGCTAGAGACTTCAACCAAACCCGATGATTTGTTGAAGACCCTATACGCCTTTGTATTTGAATCATAACCTAATAAAAACCCTTCTACAGCTTTGGGAGCAAATTTAGAATTTCTACCCTTCTTCACTAGAATGTAGCACTTGCTCCCAAAAACACGAAAGTATGATACATTGGGTTTGTTACCGGTTAGAAGCTCATATGACGTCTTCTTGAGGAGGCGATGAAGGTAGACCCTATTGATGGCGTGGCAAGCCGTGTTCACAGCTTCCGACCAAAAGCACTCGGGGGTCTTGAACTCTCCAAGCATCGTCCTCTCCATATCGATTAGCGTCCTGTTCTTCCTCTCTACCACACCATTTTGCTGTGGTGTGTAGGGAGCGGAGAACTCGTGCTTGATCCCTTCCTCCTCAAGGAACTCCTCCACTTGAAGGTTCTTGAACTCGGACCCGTTGTCGCTCCTTATTTTCTTCACTTTGAGCTCAAACTCATTTTGAGCTCTCCTGAGGAAGCGCTTGAGGGTTCCTTGGGTTTCAGACTTATCCTGCAAAAAGAACACCCAAGTGAAGCGGGAAAAGTCATCAACAATAACTAGACCATACTTACTTCCTCCTATGCTTAGATAGGCGACGGGTCCGAAGAGGTCCATATGTAGCAGCTCCAGAGGTCTTGACGTGGTCATCACATTCTTGCTGTGATGTGCTCCTCCCACTTGTTTACCTGCTTGACAAGCTGCACAAGGTCTATCTTTTTCGAAATAAACATTGGTTAGACCTATCACGTGTTCTCCCTTTAGAAGCTTGTGGAGGTTCTTCATCCCCACATGTGCTAAGCGGCGATGCCACAGCCAGCCCATGCAAGTCTTAGCCATTAAGCATGCATCTAGACCGGCCTCTTCTTTTGCAAAATCAACTAAGTAAAGCTTGCCGTCTAGTACACCCTTAAAGGCTAGTGAACCATCACACCTTCTAAAGACAGACACATCTACATTTGTAAACAAACAGTTGTATCCCATATTGCATAATTGGCTAACAGATAGCAAATTGTAACCAAGAGACTCAACTAAAAACACATTGGAAATTGAGTGCTCATTAGAAATTGCAATTTTACCTAACCCTTTTACCTTGCCTTGATTCCCATCACCGAATATAATTGAATCTTGGGAATCCTTATTTTCGACGTAGGAGGTGAACATCTTCTTCTCCCCCGTCATATGGTTTGTGCATCCGCTGTCGATAATCCAGCTTGAACCCCCGGATGCATAAACCTGCAAGGCAAATTTAGGCTTGGGTTTTAGGTACCCAACTCATGTTGGGTCCTACAAGGTTAGCACATATATCCTTAGGGACCCAAATGCAAGGTTTATCTCCCTTGCATCTTGCCCCTAACTTCCTAGCAATTACCTTCTTACCCTTTCTACAAATAGCAAAGGGAGCATTGCAAGCATAATAAATGGTAGAAGGTTTGTTCACAACTTTTCTAGGAACATGAGCAAAATTTCTCCTAGGCATATGCACAACATTTCTCCTACACACATCTCTATCATGCTTATAGGAAGAACTAGAAGCAAACATGGCATGAGAATCATAAACATGTGAATCAAAATCATTATAAGCATTTCTAGCATGTCTCCTATCATTATACATAAAAGCATGGTTCTTTTTAGCGCTACTGGCCATAGGGGCCTTCCCTTTCTCCTTGGCGGGAATGGGAGCCTTATGGCTTGTTAAGTTCTTGGCCTCTCTCTTGAAGCCAAGACCGTCCTTAATTGAGGGGTGTCTACCAATCGTGTAGGCATCCCTTGCAAATTTTATTTTATCAACTTCACTCTTGCTAGTCTTAAGTTGGGCATTAAGACTAGCCACTTCATCATTTAGTTTTGAAATTGAAACTAAGTGTTCACTACAAGCATTAACATCAAAATCCTTACACCTAGTGCAAATTGTAATATTTTCAACACAAGAATTAGATTTATTTGTTACTTCTAATTTAGCATTTAAATCATTGTTAACACCTTGTAAAGTAGAAATGGTTTCATGACAAGTAGATAGTTCATAAGAAAGCATTTCATTTCTTTTAACTTCTAAAGCATATGATTTTTGTGCCTCTACAAATTTATCATGTTCATCATACAACAAATCCTCTTGTTTTTCTAAAAGCCTATCCTTTTCATTCAAGGCATCAATCAATTCATTGATTTTATCAATTTTATTTCTATCCAATCCCTTGAACAAGCTAGAGTAATCTATTTCCTCATCGCTAGAATCATCCTCACTTGAAGAAGCATACGTAGAATCTCGAGTACATACCTTCTTCTCCCTTGCCATAAGGCATGTGAGACGCTCGTTGGGGAAGAGGGATGACTTGTTGAAGGCGGTGGCAGCAAGTCCTTCATTGTCGGAGTCGGAGGAGGAGCAATCCGAATCCCACTCCTTTCCTAGATGTGCCTCGCCCTTTGCCTTCTTGTATGCCTTCTTCTTCTCCCTCTTGTTCCCCTTTTCCTGGTCACTTTCATTATCGGGACAGTTAGCAATGAAATGACCAATCTTACCACATTTGAAGCACGAGCGCTTCTCCTTTGTCTTGGTCTTGCTTGGCTGTCCCTTGCGACCCTTAAGCGCCGTCTTGAAGCGCTTAATGATGAGGGCCATCTCCTCATTATTTAGCCCGGCCGCCTCAACTTGCGCCACCTTGCTCGATAGTGCCTCCTTGCTCCTCGTTGCCTTGAGAGCGAGAGGTTGCGGCTCGTTGATCGGTCCATTCAAGGCGTCGTCCACATACCTCGCCTCCTTGATCATCATTCGCCCGCTGACGAATTTTCCTAGGACTTCCTCGGGCGACATTTTGGTGTACCTGGGATTTTCACAAATATTATTTACCAAGTGAGGATCAAGAACGGTAAAGGACCTTAGCATCAGTCGGACGACGTCGTGGTCCGTCCATCGTGTGCTTCCGTAGCTCCTTATCTTGTTGATAAGGGTCTTGAGCCGGTTGTATGTTTGCGTCGGCTCCTCGCCCCTTATCATCGCGAACCGTCCAAGCTCACCCTCCACCAACTCCATCTTGGTGAGCAAGGTGACGTCATTCCCCTCATGAGAAATCTTGAGGGTGTCCCAGATTTGCTTGGCGTTATCCAAGCCGCTCACTTTATGGTATTCATCCCTGCACAAAGAAGCTAGAAGAACAGTAGTAGTTTGTGCATTCTTATGAATTTGTTCATTAATGAACATGGGACTATCCGAACTATCAAAGTGCATTCCACTCTCTACAATCTCCCATATACTAGGATGGAGAGAGAATAGGTGACTACGCATTTTGTGGCTCCAAAATCCGTAGTCCTCCCCATCAAAGTGTGGGGGCTTGCCGAGTGGAATGGAGAGCAAATGTGAATTTGAACTTTGCGGAATACGAGAGTAGTCAAAGGAAAAGTTCGAATTAACCGGTTTCCTTCTCTCGTAGTCGTTGTGGTCGTCGTCCTTTTGGGAAGAAGTAGACTCATCGCTGTCGTAGTAGACTATCTCCTTGATGCGCCTTGTCTTCTTCTTCTTCCCTTCCTTCCGTCTGTGGCCCGAGCCGGAGTCGGTGGGCTTATCGTCTTTTGGCTCGTTGACGAAGGATTCCTTCTCTTTGTCGTTGATCACGATACCCTTCCCCTTAGGATCCATCTCTTCGGGCGGTTAGTCCCTTTGTGAAGAGAACGGCTCTGATACCAATTGAGAGCACCTAGAGGGGGGGGGTGAATAGGTGATCCTGTAAAACTTCAAACTTTAAGCCACAAAACTTGGTTAAGTGTTAGCACAGATAATGCCAAGTGGCTAGAGAGGAGTCCCAACAAAACACAATAACCACAGAAGATCAATCACAGAGATGGCACAGTGGTTTATCCCGTGGTTCGGCCAAGACCAACGCTTGCCTACTCCACGTTGTGGCGTCCCAACGGATGAGGGTTGCAATCAACCCCTCTCAAGCGGTCCAAAGACCCACTTGAATACCACGGTGTTTTGTTTTCTTTTCTTTATCCCGTTTGCAAGGAATCTCCACAAATTGGAGTCTCTTGCCCTTACAAGAATATGATCACAAAGAAGCACAAAGTAAGGGAAGGAAGCAACACACACAAATCCACAGCGAAATGCGCACACACACGGCCAAGAATCGAGCTCGAATGACTATCTCAAAGTTCTCACTAGAACGGAGCTCGAATCACTTAGAATCACAAACGAATGCGCAAAGAACGAGTGTGGATGATCAAGAATGCTCTAAGGTTGCTTGGATGTCTCCTCCATGCGCCTAGGGGCCCCTTTTATAGCCCCAAGGCAGCTAGGAGCCGTTGAGAGCAAATCTGGAAGGCTATCCTTGCCTTCTGTCGTCGGGGGCACCGGACAGTCCGGTGCACACCGAACACTGTCCGGTGCCCGATTTCTTTCCTTAAACAGCGAAGCCGACCGTTGCAGACTGTTGCAGATCTGGGAGCCGTTGGCGCACCGGACATGTCCAGTGCACACCGGACAGTCCGGTGCCGTCTTCCGACCGTTGGCTCGGCCACGTGTCCCGCGCAGATTGCGCGGCCGACCGTTGGCCCGGCCGACCGTTGGCTCACCGGACAGTCCGGTGCACACCGGACAGTCCGGTGAATTTTAGCCGTACGCCGTCGGCGAATTCCCGAGAGCGGCCACTTCGCGCCGAGTCAGCCTGGCGCACCGGACATTGTCCGGTACACACCGGACAGTCCGGTGTGCCAGACCGAACTGAGTCTTGGCTGTACTCAGCCAAGTCTTTTTCTTCTCTTTTCTTTTCTTCTTCTTTCTGTTTCTAACACTTAGACAAGTATATTAGTATACAAAACCAATGTACTAAGGCTTAGAAACATACCTTTACTTCCTGATTTGCACCTTGTACATCCATGGACATAAATTCACAATTAAGCACATGTGTTGGCACTCAATCACCAAAATACTTGGAAATGGCCCAAAGGCACATTTCCCTTTCAAAGTACCCTCTGAAGAGGATATTACACATTAGTTCACCAGGAGGTGACATGAAGGCCACACACTCATGCCCTCATGTTAATATCAAGATTCAAGGAATAGATTTTACAGTCGACCTAGTGGTCCTAGGATCCAACGGGATTGATGTGATTCTTGGATGCAACTGGTTAAAAAGTTGTGATGGAGTGATACAGTGTGCCAATGGAACAATTATGTTGACAAGTCCTCAAGGTGAAAGAATCCAAGTTAACATAGACAAGTCAACAGATGAAAAAGGGAAGACAGTGATCAATCACTTGGAAGAAAAGCCCTTGGAAAATATCAAAGTAGTGTGCGAATACCCAGACGTATTTTCGGAGGAATTACCAGGTATGCCACCTGACCGTGATATAGAGTTTTCTATTGAATTAGTACCCGGAACCGCACCTATCTCGAAAAGACCATATAGAATGGATGTCAAAGATTTAGTAGAACTGAAGAAACAAATAAAAGAATTACTAGAAGAAGGTTTTATTCGCCCAAGTTCATCCCCTTGGGGAGCCCCAGTGCTATTTGTGAACAAGAAGGATGGTTCGAGGAGAATGTGCGTTGATTATAGAAGTTTGAATGAAGTAACCATCAAGAATAAATACCCACTACCCCGAATTGAAGATTTATTCGATCAAATGAAAGGAGCTAAGACATTCTCGAAGATAGATCTGAGATCGGGATATCATCAGTTAAAGATTCGAGCAGAAGACGTACCCAAGACAGCCTTCACGACGAGATATGGATTATATGAGTTTTTGGTCATGTCGTTCGGACTGACTAATGCACCAGCATACTTTATGAACTTGATGAATAAAGTATTCATGGAATATCTGGATCAGTTTGTGGTCGTATTCATTGACGACATACTGATATATTCTCCGAATGAAGAAACACACGAAGATCATCTAAGGCTAGTCCTACAAAAGCTTCGTGACAACCAACTGTACGCAAAGTTCTCTAAGTGTGATTTTTGGTTGAAGGAAGTTGCTTTCTTAGGGCATATTGTTACCGATGGTGGAATTAAAGTGGACTAGGAAAGATAAGTGAGATACTGAATTGGAAGCAACCCAAGGATGCGTCCAAGATCAGAAGTTTTCTTGGATTAGCAGGATACTATAGAAGATTTATTGAAGGTTTTTCCAAGTTAGTGAAGCCTCTTACCTCTCTACTGGAGAAAGGCAAAGAGTTCAAATGGGATGAAGCTTGTCAAAATTGTTTTGAGGAACTCAAGAAGAGGTTAACCACTGCACCAATACTGGTAATGCCAGACATCCACAAGGGATTTGATGTGTATTGCGATGCATCACACCTTGGACTTGGATGTGTGCTAATGCAAGAAGGAAAAGTGATTGCTTATGCTTCAAGACAGTTGAGGAAACATGAGAAGAATTATCCTACGCATGATTTGGAACTAGCTGCCGTAGTGCATGCTTTGAAGATTTGGAGGCACTATATGATTGGAAACAAGTGCAAAATCTTCACGGATCACAAAAGCCTGAAATATATATTCACTCAGAAGGAACTCAACCTCAGACAGAGAAAATGGCTTGAGTTGATTAAAGACTATGATTTGGAGATACAATATCACCCCAGAAAAGCAAATGTAGTAGCTGATGCTTTGAGCCGTAAGGGTCAAGTGAACAACATCACTACTCATTTGATGTCACAAGAATTGTGCTGGGAAATGGAACGACTCAACCTTGGATTGCTCAATAATGTAGAAGCAACAGTGATGGAAGTCGAATCTACTTTGGAAGAAGAGATTCGTAAAGGACAAGAGTCCGATGAGAAGATTAAGGAAATTAAAACTTTGATTAGTTTGGGTAAAGCCCCAGATTTCACGGAAGATGAACAAGGCACAATATGGTTTAAGAAGAGAATCTGTGTACCGGAAATCGAGCACTTACGCCAACTTATTTTGAGAGAAGCTCATGATTCAGCTTACTCTATTCACCCTAGAAGTACAAAGATGTACTAGGATCTTAAGGAAAAGTATTGGTGGTATGGTTTGAAAAGAGATGTCGCTACTCATGTTGCATTATGTGACGTGTGTCAGCGAGTTAAAGCCGAACACCAAAGACCAGCAGGATTGCTACAACCTCCAAGGTACTGGAATGGAAATGGGAAGAAATCAGTATGGATTTCATAGTTGGACTACCCCGTACTCGAGATGGCTATGATTCAATATGGGTCATAGTAGACAGGTTAACTAAAGTAGCACACTTTATACCTGTGAAGACAACCTACTCAGGAGCCTAGTTAGCAGAGTTGTACATGTCGAGGATTGTTTGTTTGCATGGAGTACCGAAGAAGATCGTATCAGATTGAGGAACCCAGTTTACCTCACGCTTTTGGAAAAGACTACATGAGTCCATGGATACCAAGCTAAATTTTAGTTCAGCTTATCATCCGTAGACGGATGGGAAAACAGAAAGGACAAACCAAGTGTTGGAAGATATGCTAAGAGCTTGTGCTCTAAAGCATGGTAGAAGCTGGGATAAAAGTTTGCCTTATGTAGAATTTTCGTATAACAATAGTTATCAAGCAAGTCTCAAAATGGCACCATTTGAAGCACTCTATGGACGGAAGTGTAGAACACCGCTTTATTGGAATAAGACTGGAGAAAGTCAAGTATTTGGTCTAGAGATTCACCAAGAGGCGGAAAAGCAAGTGCAGATTATCAGAGAAAATTTGAAGACATCACAGTCAAGACAGAAGAGCTATGCTGATAATAGAAGAAGAGAATTGATGTTTGAAGTAGGAGACTTTGTCTACCTTAAAGTTTCATCGATGAGAGGAATGAAAAGGTTTAAGGTTAAAGGAAAATTATCACCTCGCTATATTGGCCCATTCAAGATTTTGGAAAGAAAAGGTGAAGTAGCCTACCAGTTAGAGCTACCCGATAGATTATCTGATGTGCATGACGTATTTCACGTATCACAACTCAAGAAGTGCTTGAGAGTACCAGAGGAACAGCTACCCATGGAAGAACTGAATGTTAATGAGGATTTGACTTATTCGGAGTATCCAGTCAGAATTTTGGAAACATCTCGCAGAATTACACGGAGTAAAGTCATTAACATGTGCAAGGTTCAGTGGAGTCATCACTCAGAAGATGAGGCCACTTGGGAAAGAGAAGATGAACTCAGAGCAGAATTCCCCCAATTATTCTCAGAAGTTTCTTAATCTCGAGGACGAGATTCTTTTTAAGAGGGGTAGGTTTGTAACACCATAAAAGCCATCAATTAAAATAATGAATTTAGTTATTATATTAATTAGGGTAATGAATTTTTTTAGTGTTTAATTATTTATTTGCATCGTTTTCTTTGCATGCGCTTGATTTCTTATCGAATGTTTAATATCAATTCATTTTAAAAAGAGATACTAGTAATTATACAATAATTAAGAAATATAGTAATTATTAGTCTAAAAACAAGTATTCTATTTATAAATATTTTTAGTAATTTTTTTATGAATTTTGAGCTCTTTAAATATTCATTTCGGAATTAGGAGGAAAAAAAACTCCTAACCCACCCAGCCGGCCCACCAGGGCCCAAAACCCCCTAACCCTAGGCTCGCGCGCGCGCCTGCTCAAATTCCCAGCAGCCGCCGCCGCCATCTCCTGTTCTCCTCTCTCTTCTCACTTCTCTCTCTCTTCTCTCTTCTCTCTCTCCCACTCTCTCTCCCTCGCCGCTCCTCCCTCCTCTCTCTGCCCTCGCGTGCGCGCGCCGACCCGCCCCGGCCGCGACAGCCCCTGCGCAGCAGCGCGCGGCGCCCCAGCGCCTGGCCCCACCGCGCCGACCCGCGCGCCCGCGCGCTCGCCAGCAGCCGTGCGCACAGCCGCCTCTGCCGCGCAACGCCGACCCGCCCAGCCGTGCCGACCCGTGCGTCTTGCCGCGCGACACGCGCGCCCGGCCGTCGAGCCGCGGCACCGCGCAAGCCACTGGCCCGCGCGCGCAGGCACGATGCCAGCCGCGACCCCGCGCGTTCACTTCGCCGCGCGACCCCGAAGCTCCGCACGTCCGACCGTTTCAAAACTCACGTTATGGACTTTTAATCCTTCCGTTTCCTTCCCCCATTATTCTATCCGGTAACGTCGCCATTGATGGTGCCATGATGCAGCCGACGCGTCACTTTGTCTCCCTGGCTGACTCTCCATCTCCTGCTCTCTATAAAAGGCAGCAGAGCCTCCCATTCTTGCCTACTCGAGTTTGCCTCTCTCTCTAGCACTCCTCGCTCAACGCTAGTGTCGTTGCCGTTCGTTGCCGTTCGTCGCCGGAGTTCACGGAGCCCGTAGTTCGCCGGAGTGTGCCGTTCGTCGCCGGAGTTCGCCGGAGCCACGTATTCGCCGTCCGTAGTCGAGCCCCTGCTTTTCTTCACCCGGCCGAACCCCGTCGATCCATCCCCGTCACACGCACGAACCCGAGGTTGATGACGACCCAAATTTATTTTATGTATTTTATAAAGTGCTTTTGATTCGATTCATGTGTTGTATAGTTTGTTTGTTGTAACATGAACACATGTGATTCCGATTTGTGTATTTGTGTGTGCTATGGAATTTGTTAGAAAAATGCGATTAGTAGTGCACCGTGTTATTTCATGTTAATCGACGCGTTGATGTTGGTTTAGAGAAATATGACGTAGATTTAATAGTCACACGTTGGTGATAAAAATACTAGATAAGAATTTATAGTCAAAATTGGTCGTGATAAATTTTAGAAACTAATTGGAGAATTATAGGTGCATTTTTGATGGATTAGAAAAATGGTATAGAACTCATGTCATATGAATAAAATAGGATTGTTAGATGATTTATCCGATTATTTAATTAATATCTTCATTTAGAAAGAAAAGAGAAAATATCACCGGTAGTGTGAAAAATAGATTTTTGCTAGTTAAATAATCTTGTTCGCAAATTGAGCACTTAGATTTTTAGATTAAGCAAAATACTAGTTTATGTAAAAATATCCTCACTTGTGTTATAAAAAGCCCAATTACCAATTTATGTAGATTTTTAGAATATTAATATTATTAAATTCATTTTTGCTATACTAAATAATTGAGTTAGAAATAATAAAAGGTATTAATTCATTTATTAAAAGATGATATTTATCATTTAATGTTATTAATGATGTTAAAATATATTAATACTAGTTAAAACCGTATTTATTGCACCCACCCATAAATTCACCATTAGGACTCACCACAATAGCCACAATTGAATTAATAAGTATTTACGCGATTAGTACGTAATTAAGATATGATTAGTGCGATAGGTTAATGTGTGCTTAATGACGTATTGGTGTATGTTTATGAATGGTGCATGTTTATTTATTGGTGTATGTTTTATTTTTGTATGTGCGCTATGCGACCCTGTTAGAAGCGGATTGTGCGGTAGGCGATCCGAACTCGTTCGAGGACGATCCGCAGGACTCGCTTGAGCAAGGCAAGTGGATTCTCCCTCTGCATATTCTGTTTGTACCTATTCATTGCATATAATAATGTTTACTTTTTGATATATTGCATAATTTGATGGGTTTACCTAATTAAGGATTTCCTAGATTTACTACCTGTATTCCTTGTTTTACCTGGGAAAATTGTTAAGCTGTGCAAAATTTATGCTACCGCCCAACTTAATGATTCCTAATGTCACTCATTAATTGGTTTCAATGTTCCAAAATGTTAATTGGCAATTATGACATTAACCCGATGGTTAAGATAACTTTATTATAAAATTTAATTGGAACATGGAGTGACCACCCAGGATAACAGTGCAACCACGAGTGCTATCATGGCTCTGGCTTTGGTAATTAGCTCTATATGCTTAGTGCCTAGCAACCTTACCTAAAAGATGGGCAAGAGGGGGAGCGGTAGGTGATGGCAGCCCACGTTAACATGGGGTCGTATTCTTGGCTAAGGTACTTCACCCAGGGGGCCACCACCATCGTCTTAGAAACCTTAGCGGGTTGCTTCGTATTAAGTGTATTTTGTGAAAACCTCATAATGGATCCCTAGCCATTCACCTCGGCAGTGTCTACGGGTCCGATCAACCCGGGCTAGATGAGATACATGGCTTGTGGGTAAAGTTGTACCATCTCTGCAGAGTGTAAAACTGATATATCAGCCGTGCTTCCGGTTATGAGCGACCTGGACTCCTCACATGATAATTGAACTTAAAGATAGACATAAATTGAGATCCGATGATCTGCCAATAATTTGCTTAAGTGGTTTCACTTAAGTGTTTTTGTTATATTCATATTCCTTTGTTTAATTGGGATATTTGGGATTCACTCTTATTAGTAAGACAGGTGTTGATAATAAAATGTTGACCAACTAAAATGCTTACTGCTCAACCTTAGCCTCACCTTGTTATACCTGCATTAATTTTTCCCCCACTTGCTGAGCCCCGACCATAAGTGAGCTCACCCTTGCTAATATTTTGATCAGAGGGTGATGCTGGAGACTTTGATGGAGAATTTATCGACGAAGAATTCTAAGTCTAACAATGCGCCGGTCAACTTCCTGTGGAAGATTGCCCAGCTGTTTATTTCCGCTTTACTTTGATATGATACTTGTTTAAGACACAATGTTTCAGAAGATGTAATAAAGTTTTATACTCTCTTTACGCCTTTATTGCATTGTCTTTTGATATATTACACTTGTGACATCAACATATGTGTGGAAATGGATCCTGGCACACATATGGTATGCGCTCGGTTCTACCCCCTGGAACCGGGTGTGACACTGATAGTGTGGGAACGGGGTGTCGGCGCAAGCCACCACGGAGAGGTCGCGCGAGGTGAGGCTGGCAGGTGGGGACGAGCGGTCAGAGCCACATGGGCTGAGCGCAGAGGGGAATTGGGCCGTGCAGATGAATCCGGCCCAGGTGAGTCTGGCAGCCTAACTTTTCTTTTTTCTTTTTTATTTGTTTTAGTTTTCCTTCTTTCTTTACTTTCATTTCAAATTTTAAATTTCAAGTTTGAATTCTTATCTGTTGTAAGGTTCAAACTTAGGTCAAATACTTAAATTCAAATACCACATAAGCCGAATTTAATTAATTTATATATATATATATATATATTTACCTTATTTGTAACCATTTTCTTCTCTTTTCCTTTAGAACTTAAATTCTAATTTGGGTATTACATGCTTCTTTTTACTCTATTTTTGTATCATCACAAAATGCACACAAAATCAAGCCTCAACATGATGCATATTCCATTTTTTATCATTTGTTTTGGTTAATCATTCTTAAGTATAGGTGTACTCTTGTTATGATGAATACATGGCATACAAAAATAAGGAGATCACTATATATTCCTTGTATAAAATTTTGGGTATTACAGTGCAGATAGTAAATGGAACTAATTTATTTAAACAGAGAATATTCCTATGAAAATTTTGCGATTTCAATCACTAAATTTGGGGTTCATATGCAAAAGGTATGAAATAAAAAAGTTTGGGAGTTTAAAATATGAAAATAGGTCTAATTCTGTAATTATTTAAAATCCTAGGGTTCAATCTGCAAGATTACAGGGGCCTGCGCGTGAAAACCAGGGACAGCGGGTTGATTCCCCACAAACCGAGGGTTTCTTATGCAAAACAACCACACGAAGGGGTACGGGATCTACTCAACCATTAGATCTAAAACCAACGGCCGAGATTAGATCAGCAGGCGAGGGCGCGCGCGCGTGGGGCAAGCGAGCGCTGACAGGCGGGCCGGCGGTGTCAGCGACCGAGAAGGGGGGGGCTGACCGGTTGGGCCCAGCGCCAGGGGGCACAGGCGCTGACAGGCAAGTCCGGACGCGGGACGCGCGTGCGCTAAGCGGTATCCCGTGATCTGGGTACTGTGATAGAGATCGGACGGGGGAGATCAAAGCCAGGAGGGGTTAACGTCTGTCGGCGTTTCGAGACCGGGGGGTCCCAGAGCCGACGAGTGAAGTGTCGCCGCGTGCCCCAGCCCAGATGGGTCGACGCGAGGCCGAGCGCGAAGGGGGGAAAGCGAGGAGGCAGGAGATGGGTCGTGAGAGAGGTGGAAATCCCGCGGCCTTCGTGTTCGTCCCGCGCCCAGGTCGGGTGCGCTTGCAGTAGGGGGTTACAAGCGTCCACATGGGGGAAGGAGCGAGCGGCCTCACGCGAGCGCCCGTCTCGTCCTCGTTCCCGCGCGGCCGACCCTCTCTAAGAGGGCCCTGGTCCTTCCTTTTATAGGCATAAGGAGAGGGTCCAGATGTACAATGGGGGGTGTAGCAGAGTGCTATGTGTCTAGCGAGGGAGAGCTAGTGCCCTAAGTACACGCCATCGTGGCGGCCGGAGAGATTTTGGCGCCCGGTTCGTGTGATGTCGTGGCCGTCGGAGGAGCGCCGGAGCCTGGTGGAGGGACAGCTGTTGGGGCCGTCGAGTCCTTGCTGACGTCCTCTTGCTTCCGTAAGGGGGCCGAGAGTCGCCATCGTCAGGGAGCGTGCGGGACGCCATCATCGCCTATCTGGCGGAGTGAGCCAGATGGGACGCCGGTCTTGTTCCCCGTAGCCTGAGTCAGCTTGGAGTAGGGTAATGATGGCGCCTCCTGTTGATGTGGCCGGTCCGCGCCCTGGGTTGGGCGATGTGGATGCTCCTCCAAGGTCGAGGTCGAGTCCGTCTTCCGTGGCTGAGGCTGAGTCCGAGCCCCTGGGTTGGGCGAGGCGGAGTTCGTCGTCTACTGAGCCCGAGTCCGAGCCCTAGGTCGGGCGGAGCGGAGTTCGCCGTCTTCCGAGGCTTAGCCCGAGTCCGAGCCCTAGGTCGGGTGGAGCGGAGTTCGCCGTCTTCCGGGGCTTAGCCCGAGTCCGAGCCCTAGGTCGGGCGGAGCGGAGTTTGCCGTCTTCCTGGGCTTAGCCCGAGTCTGAGCCCTGGGTCGGGTGGAGCTTCCTATGGTGTGCGGCCGGGCCTGACTGCCTGTCAACCTCACTCTGTCAAGTGGCACCGCAGTCGGAGTGGCGCAGGCGGCGCTGTCTCTCTATCAGACTGGTTAGTGGAGCGGCGAAGTGACGGCGGTCACTTCGGCTCTGTCAGCGCGCGTCAGGATAAAGGTGTCAGGCTACCTTTGCATTAAATGCTCCTGCGATTTGGTCGGGGTTGCTTCTTGGCGAAGACAAGGCCTCGGGCAAGCCGGGAACGCATTCGCTGCTGGAGGGGGGCCTCAGGCGAGGCGGAGATCCTTCGGGGTCGGCTGCCCTTGTCCGAGGCTAGGCTCGAGCGAGGCGTGATCGAGCCCTTCGAATGGACTGATCCCTGACTTGATCGCACCCATCAGGCCTTTGCAGCTTTATGCTGATGGGGGTTACCAGCTGAGAATTAGGAGCCTTGAGGGTACCCCTAATTATGGTCCTCGATAGTAGCCCCCAAGCCTCGAAGGGAGTGTTAGCACTCGCTTGGAGGCTTTCGTCGCACTTTTTTACAAGGGGACCAGCCTTTCTCGGTTGCATTTTTGTTCCTGTGGGTGCGCGTGAGCGCACCCGCCGGGTGTAGCCCCCGAGGCCTCGAAGGAGTGGTTTGACTCCTTCGAGGTCTTAACGCCTCGCGCAATGCTTCGGCTGGTCTGGTCGTTCCCTTATGCGAGCTGGCCGTAGCCCGGGTGTACGGTCGGGTCCCAAGTTCTCGGGCTGGTATGTTGATGCTATCAACGGTCTGGCCGGAGCCGGGTTTGTGAGAGTAGCCCCCGAGCCTCTGCACAGGGCGAGAGGGCGATCAGGGACAGACTCGACTTCTTTATATACGCCCCTGCGTCGCCTTTCCGCAAGGAGGAGGGGGGAGAGCGCCATGTTGCCCTCTGTGGGCGCCGAACATGGTGTCTCCGATGAGCTGCAAGCGGGTGATCCGAGCGGACGCCCGTGCCCCATTCGTTAGGGGTCGGCTAGGGGCCCGGAGGCACGCCCAAAAGTACCTGCGGGTGATCTGCCAGACCCAGTCCCCTGGTGACGGGGTCCGAGGGCTCGATGCCTCCCTCTGATGGGATTCTGTTACAAGATCATTCCCGCTGGTCTCGGAAATGTCCTAGGGTACCTCGAGAGCGCAGCCCGAGCCTCGGTTATGTATCGAACGTACCCATGGTCATCCCTCACTCTGTGTCTGAGGCGGCTGTGAACCCTTCGGGGGCCAGCCTTCGAACCCCTGATCAGTAGTGGGCGCGGAGCCCGAGTAGCCTGAGGCGACCGTTGAACCCTTCCGAGGGGCCAGCCTTTGAACCTCCGACCAGTAGTGGGTGTGGAGCCCACGTGCTCTGAGGCGGCTGTTGAACCCTTCCGAGGGGCCAGCCTTCGATCCTCTGATCAGTAGGGAGGCTCGGAGCCTGGTTCCTTCACAGGGAAGGAACCTTTCCGGGGTATCCCCCTTTCCCGGTCCCTGTTGCAAGAGAGAGAAAGAGGAAAAAAGGAAAAGGATACGAAATCGAACGACGCGGCGTACCTTTTTTGACGTGGTCATTATGGCGAAGGCGAAGCGTCGCTTGCTTCTCCTACCAGAGGCGTCGCCTGTCCTGCCGCGGAGTTAATGCGACGGGGCGAGTGGTTCGCGGGGCAGCCGTTGCGCGTGCACGAGCCGTTCGAGGAACGGAACACGGGCGCGTTGTCTTCACGCCGTGAGAGAGGGTTCTCTCGCTGCCCTCGGATGGGACGTAAGCTTGCCTGACGATGTGACTGCTGCTTCTGCCTGCCTGCCACCGCCATCACTGCCGGCCCAATTTTGACCGCATTTGACCGTCGCGCTTGGCTGGCATTGCAGGGTTGCCTCGAGTCGCGGTATTGTCTCCGCAGTCGAGGAGGCGTGGTAGTGGCGTGAGTGGCGGTGCAGTTACTCACACGTAGCAACCGGCGCACCGGTTGCATGACGCGTGGGCCTGGTCCTCCAAGCTGGGCTCGTTGGAAGTCGGAGAGGTGCGCCCACCTGGCGCGGTTGCATGCCGCCTGCATGGCTGCCCGCCCTTTCGCCCGCTGGTCTGGGCAAAAGTGGATAGCCAATTGTAACCGCTGGGCGGTTGTACGCACCGCGCGCGGCGGTTTGGCTTCTTTTGCCCTAGGCCGGCTTGCATGACGCGTGGGACCCAGCCCCCGCGCCGTGGGGGAGGACCTTGGAGCGTGTTGGAGAAGACTCAGCCCACAATGTGTAACACCCTAAAGTTCAATCTTGTGAAGACAAGGAAAAATTCTCAAAGATTTTAAATCAAAACACCTTTCCTTAAAGATAATCATAATTTAGAAGTTTCCACTCATGAATATGTTAAAAATACATAATTAAAGATACTTAGATAATCTAAATTGCCCTTGGGTTAGTATATACAAAAGAATTAGGATTAAACTATTTCTTAACATATATGAGTCTACAATATAAATTTGATTTCCTTAGAACTAATAAGGTAGGGATTATTCTACTATATGATTAAAAGCTTGTCTAAAAGAACTAAAATAAATAAAGAAATACATAAAATAGGTTTTTGCACATTATGCTGAAGTTCTATATGTGTATCCAAATTAAGTGTTTGAACTTTAAACTTGTGTTGATTTGAAATTCAAATGGAAAGGAAAATAGAAAATAAAAGAGAAGGGGGGAAACTAAGAAAAATATTACATAAAATAAAATAAAAATTAGAATAAACATCCTTCACACTTATAATATTAAATTATACTATTCAAACTGAGGACAAGTTATCCACAAAGTTTGAATTTAAACTTGAATTCAAATTGGATTTGAATTGGATTTGAAAATGGGGAAAAGAAAATAGAAAAGAAAAAGAAAAAGAATAAAAACCCTAACTGGGCCCTGGAACCGGAATTCGGCCCAACACGCCTTTCTCTCTGCGCAGCCCATCCGCTCACGTACGTGCGCCGACATGCGGGCCCCGCATGTCAGCCACTCTTTGCTCTCACGCGCCCGCTCCTCCCCTCGCTGTCGGGCGGGGCCCACTTGCCAGCCTCTCATCCCACGCGCTTGCGCTCGCGCTTCATCCCGCGCCGACACCCCTGGCCCACCGCTCAGCCTCACACACCGCACGACTTGCCGTTGCTTGTGTCGCTGGAACGTAGGACCCGCCAGTCAGCTCGTCGTCTTCCTCCTCAACCGAGTCGCGGCGGACCGTAACAAACGCCGCGCGAATGCCGTCCAAGCTCACCGCGGAATCCGCGCTTCGGCCCTCTAACCAACCGGCCGAGTTTCCCGACGCCTACCTGCCCCTATTTAAGCCCCGGTCGAGGCATTGCCCTCACCCCAAGCCGACCGTGAAGCTTCCATTGCCGCCGCCGTTGAACTCGTGAACCGCGGACACTTGGACCACCGCGGGTCATCCGACCGCTGCGCCGTGTACTCGTGGAGCTTCGACCGTCGCCAATTTCGTCATCAACGCCGCTGTGACCGCGCAATTGCTCGTCGGCGTGGCGAGTTCCGCCTGGACTCGTGGGCAGGGCCGGAGACCGTCGGGAACGTGGTATGGTTGCGCTCCTCGTGTTCGCCCTTCTCTCAATTACGTTTTGCACCTGAATTTTGTAGACATTGTGTACCGATTCACGCGCTGGACATCTCGGCCATGGCGCCGCCGCGCGCGGGGGGGGATTCCGGCGACCGGAGTTGGGCGGGGCTCGGTTCAAATCGCGTCCGTCGATTCGGCGATGAACGGCTAAGATTAGACCTGGGCATACCCCTTCGCGCTTTAGATCTGGACCGTAGGATCGATCGGACGGCCAGGACGCTATGAATGCTTCATTAAACTCTGACCGTTGATCTCGGATCCGACGGCTGTTGTCGCGTACCGGTTCAGTTTATATCAGATCTAATCCGGGCGCTTGATTCCTGATCTGACGGCTGGAATTAGATTATACCCCTTCGCGCTGGCGCTTTTGTTAAAGAGCCCTTCCCCTTATTTGAAATCAACCCGCGGTCCGGGGTGGCTGTGCGCTGTGTCTCAGGAATCTTACGCAGAGAACCCTGTAGTTTCCAGTATTTTACGCCCAGTCCAGTCAACATGAAAACCAGAGAAAATAAATAGAAAATGAATTTTTAATATAAAAATAATTGCTAGAACTTTATAAATTCATAGAAAATTCATACTAACTCCAAATTGAGTCATTCCAATTCCTAAAATTTTGTAATAATATTCTCTATCATATAGAATCACTGTTTTGACATGAACTCTGTCAGAAAATTTATTTATCACTTAATCCATTTTAAATGCATAAAACCTTAGAAAATTCATAACATGAATTCTATAACTCCAAATTTAATGATTCCAATTCCTGTGATCTTATTTAAATGTCTAGATTATTACTGTGTATTTTATTTACATGCTTGGTGTAATGTTAATTTTGCCTATACACTGTTTGTGTGTATTACTACGCTTAGCAGTGAGGTCACGAGGAACTGAAGAATCATCCTGGTACCTGGATTCTCAAGGCCCAGGCAAGTTGTGCCCTTGATCACTTCTTTTCACCTACTCATGTTCTAATTAATCATAATGATCTGCATAGGTTAATTTTGATGGGACCCAATAGGTCACCCTAGATTGTTTATCTCATTACCTTGTTCACCCCTGAATCACTTGGGTAGTTTGCTATTGCTTTATATGGTTTTGGGATAATCATTTATTACCTCCATGTTCCAATTCTAGTTGTTATTCTGTTTATGTTCATGTTGATATCATTAATGTTAATTGGAACATGGAGCGACCACCCGGGAAAACAGTGCTACCACAAGGGTAGTATGGGATGCCCTTGGCTGATTAATTAGGAAAGCTAGTGGAAGACTACCTTACCCGAAAGGGGCAAGGGCAGTAGGGGAGAGGTCAGTGCGGGAAGTGCCCTCGGGAGGATTTTGCTGCGATGGCGGTCCTGCAAGGGATTCCTGTACTGGATCTTCCTATAAACTGTAGCGGGTTTTCGGAAGCTAGTGGAACTTTGTAAAGGCCTCGTAGTGCTACCCTGCCTCACTTCCTTGGTAGAGGTGTATGGGATTCATGACCCCTTGGCAGATGGGTAACACGACTTGTGGGTAAAGATGCGCAACCTCTGCAGAGTGTAAAACTGGTATACTAGCCGTGCTCACGGTCATGAGCAGCTCGGACCCTCACATGATTAATTTATGGAACTAAATTCAATTTGTCATATGCATTGCATTGCAGGTGATGTTGTTGTTACTTTTGTTCTATTACTTAATTGGGTTTGGTATTTACTTATACTTAGTAATTGCTAATAAAATTTTGACCAACTTTAAAAGCAATGCTCAGCTCTAACCATCTTCTTTGGTAAGCCTTACACTTCACGTGAGCTCCCACCTTTGGCGAGTTCATGCACATTATTCCCCACAACTTGTTGAGCGATGAACGTATGTGAGCTCACTCTTGCTGTCTCACATACACCACAGGTCAAGACCAGGTACTGCAGGATGATGCTCATGGAGGATGCTGTGATGAGTTCGTGAGAGGTCTAGGTCGTCGTCTCCCAGTCAACTTTGGGTTGCTGGACCGTTGTCTCCTTATAATGTAATTATTTATTTTGTATAGAACTCCTGTTATGTATAAAGATGTGACATTCGATCCTGTGCCACTATACATCATATGTTTGAGACTTGGTCCCAGCATACCTGGTGTTTTAACCCCGGGTTTTGGACCCCTAAAATCCGGGTGTTACAGAAGTGGTATCAGAGGAATGTTGACTGTAGGACGAAACCTAGATAGAACTGGACAACCCTTGTCTACTTACCTCGGCCACTCTGATTTTTTTTTTCTAAACTTATCTTAATCTTTTCTCATCTATTTCCGCTTTACTCTGATTATTCTTATCTTTTCTTTTCTAAAGACAAATGTGAATTTCACACTTTGAAATCCTGTGCCTAAAGTGACTTTAGGAATAGGAGACCTAATCCTAGGAACAAAAACAAAACTATTTTTATAAGTGTTTATATATTTGAATGTTTGTTCTTATGACATCTGTCTGATTTGGATCTTTGATTGAGTGTGATGGGTTGTGGAGTAATGTCCACAATTACATCTGCATATACATCTAGGTATAAAGGATAGCATTTGTAAGATAACCAGACAAACTAGATTATCCCCTCAGAAAATATATGTAGTATTCCGTATCTATCTCATCTTGACACATTCTATCTTACCTTTGGACATTCACCTCGTACAACTAATTACCCTAGTCTTAACATAAAATATTTGGTCCAGCCCTGCCAAAGAAATTCCAGTACATAACCAACTATTAGTTTATTCATTCTATCTATTAAATGATTCCCTTGTAAAGCCATCTTACCATATGCTTCTAACTTAGATGGTCAATACCAGGCGAGGTGGTGGAATTGATTTACCTGCTAACCAGCAACCTCAACCACAGTCAGCAGCAATGAATCCTCCTAATCCTCCACAAGGCGGAGTTGATCCACTCGTCGCAGCTCAAATGAGAATGATGCAGCAAATGGCGGACACCATGGCAGATATGCGCACCCAAATGCAGCAAGAACGGGAAGAAATGCGCCAGGAGAGGAGGGTACAACAACAACAGCTGCAGCAACAACTTCAACAACAGCAGCAACAACAACAAATGCCATTGCCTCCACCACCTGTTCCACCCCGAGACAAGCACCGGGAATTCATGAGCCACAAACCACCAACCTTCTCCAACTCCGCAGATCCACTGCAAGCAGATGACTGGTTAAAGTCCATCGAGAAGATGCTCAACATAGCCCAGTGCTCGGATCGAGAGAAAGTACTCTATGCATCGGGTCGTCTTGCTGGTCCCGCTGCGGATTGGTGGGATGCGTACTGTGCAGCTCATGCTGCCGCCGATACAATTACCTGGGAAGAATTCTCCACACAATTCAGGAATTACCATATTCCTGCTGGACTCATGAAGATTAAGAGGAAGGAGTTTCTATCCCTCAAGCAAGGAAGTATGTCCGTGAGTGAATATAGGGACAAATTCATTCAGTTATCTCGTTATGCTCCCAGAGATGTTGAAGACGATGAGCAAAAGCAGGAGCTCTTTCTGGATGGTTTGATTGGACCCTTGCAATATCAGCTGGTATCGCACACCTTCCCATCCTTCCAAAGGCTACTTGATAAAGCTATTGCTGTAGAAAACAAGAGAAGTATATTTGGAGAGAAGAGAAAGGCTGTCAACCAAGGGCAGGCTGGAAGTAGTTCCCGTCCTCGCTATACTACCACTCCAAGTACACCAACTAGTGGCAGTTCCGGACAACAAACTCAACAGGCACCAACTGCTCCTTCAAAAGCAAGCACTCCAGGGGGACCCGCTGCTCCTAACACAACCGCCGTCAGGACATGCTTCAAGTGTGGACAACCGGGACACTATGCCAACTACTGTCCCAACAGAGCTGCCTACACTACACCGGCTCCGATGAAGCAAGGACAAGCCTCGGCAGGAAAGAGTCAGCCCCTATCAATCAACCGGGGATATGCCCATCATGCGGAAGTAGAAGCTGAACCCGGTGAACCTGAGATTCAAGAAGAGCCAGTTGGAGATGAAGTAGTCGGTGAAGAAGTCAACGAGCAACAGGAATAAAGAGATAAACATAGATATAAATACATATATATATATATTACTATTTGTAAGACCTAAATATTAGTTTAGCCAGTAGTAGTATTTTACTATTTTAGTAATAACAATAAGGTCCATTTGACCCTGTGTTTTGCTAATAAGACATGCATCATGCCGAGATTTTGTTTATGCATATGTGTTGAATTAACATGAGCATGCACCCTTTTTCCTTACAAATCTCGAGGACGAGATTATTTTTAAGGGGGGTAGGATTTGTAACACCCTAAAGTTCAATCTTGTGAAGACAAGGAAAAATTCTCAAAGATTTTAAATCAAAACACCTTTCCTTAAAGATAATCATAATTTAGAAGTTTCCACTCATGAATATGTTAAAAATACATAATTAAAGATACTTAGATAATCTAAATTGCCCTTGGGTTAGTATATACAAAAGAATTAGGATTAAACTATTTCTTAACATATATGAGTCTACAATATAAATTTGATTTCCTTAGAACTAATAAGGTAGGGATTATTCTACTATATGATTAAAAGCTTGTCTAAAAGAACTAAAATAAATAAAGAAATACATAAAATAGGTTTTTGCACATTATGCTGAAGTTCTATATGTGTATCCAAATTAAGTGTTTGAACTTTAAACTTGTGTTGATTTGAAATTCAAATGGAAAGGAAAATAGAAAATAAAAGAGAAGGGGGGAAACTAAGAAAAATATTACATAAAATAAAATAAAAATTAGAATAAACATCCTTCACACTTATAATATTAAATTATACTATTCAAACTGAGGACAAGTTATCCACAAAGTTTGAATTTAAACTTGAATTCAAATTGGATTTGAATTGGATTTGAAAATGGGGAAAAGAAAATAGAAAAGAAAAAGAAAAAGAATAAAAACCCTAACTGGGCCCTGGAACCGGAATTCGGCCCAACACGCCTTTCTCTCTGCGCAGCCCATCCGCTCACGTACGTGCGCCGACATGCGGGCCCCGCATGTCAGCCACTCTTTGCTCTCACGCGCCCGCTCCTCCCCTCGCTGTCGGGCGGGGCCCACTTGCCAGCCTCTCATCCCACGCGCTTGCGCTCGCGCTTCATCCCGCGCCGACACCCCTGGCCCACCGCTCAGCCTCACACACCGCACGACTTGCCGTTGCTTGTGTCGCTGGAACGTAGGACCCGCCAGTCAGCTCGTCGTCTTCCTCCTCAACCGAGTCGCGGCGGACCGTAACAAACGCCGCGCGAATGCCGTCCAAGCTCACCGCGGAATCCGCGCTTCGGCCCTCTAACCAACCGGCCGAGTTTCCCGACGCCTACCTGCCCCTATTTAAGCCCCGGTCGAGGCATTGCCCTCACCCCAAGCCGACCGTGAAGCTTCCATTGCCGCCGCCGTTGAACTCGTGAACCGCGGACACTTGGACCACCGCGGGTCATCCGACCGCTGCGCCGTGTACTCGTGGAGCTTCGACCGTCGCCAATTTCGTCATCAACGCCGCTGTGACCGCGCAATTGCTCGTCGGCGTGGCGAGTTCCGCCTGGACTCGTGGGCAGGGCCGGAGACCGTCGGGAACGTGGTATGGTTGCGCTCCTCGTGTTCGCCCTTCTCTCAATTACGTTTTGCACCTGAATTTTGTAGACATTGTGTACCGATTCACGCGCTGGACATCTCGGCCATGGCGCCGCCGCGCGCGGGGGGGGATTCCGGCGACCGGAGTTGGGCGGGGCTCGGTTCAAATCGCGTCCGTCGATTCGGCGATGAACGGCTAAGATTAGACCTGGGCATACCCCTTCGCGCTTTAGATCTGGACCGTAGGATCGATCGGACGGCCAGGACGCTATGAATGCTTCATTAAACTCTGACCGTTGATCTCGGATCCGACGGCTGTTGTCGCGTACCGGTTCAGTTTATATCAGATCTAATCCGGGCGCTTGATTCCTGATCTGACGGCTGGAATTAGATTATACCCCTTCGCGCTGGCGCTTTTGTTAAAGAGCCCTTCCCCTTATTTGAAATCAACCCGCGGTCCGGGGTGGCTGTGCGCTGTGTCTCAGGAATCTTACGCAGAGAACCCTGTAGTTTCCAGTATTTTACGCCCAGTCCAGTCAACATGAAAACCAGAGAAAATAAATAGAAAATGAATTTTTAATATAAAAATAATTGCTAGAACTTTATAAATTCATAGAAAATTCATACTAACTCCAAATTGAGTCATTCCAATTCCTAAAATTTTGTAATAATATTCTCTATCATATAGAATCACTGTTTTGACATGAACTCTGTCAGAAAATTTATTTATCACTTAATCCATTTTAAATGCATAAAACCTTAGAAAATTCATAACATGAATTCTATAACTCCAAATTTAATGATTCCAATTCCTGTGATCTTATTTAAATGTCTAGATTATTACTGTGTATTTTATTTACATGCTTGGTGTAATGTTAATTTTGCCTATACACTGTTTGTGTGTATTACTACGCTTAGCAGTGAGGTCACGAGGAACTGAAGAATCATCCTGGTACCTGGATTCTCAAGGCCCAGGCAAGTTGTGCCCTTGATCACTTCTTTTCACCTACTCATGTTCTAATTAATCATAATGATCTGCATAGGTTAATTTTGATGGGACCCAATAGGTCACCCTAGATTGTTTATCTCATTACCTTGTTCACCCCTGAATCACTTGGGTAGTTTGCTATTGCTTTATATGGTTTTGGGATAATCATTTATTACCTCCATGTTCCAATTCTAGTTGTTATTCTGTTTATGTTCATGTTGATATCATTAATGTTAATTGGAACATGGAGCGACCACCCGGGAAAACAGTGCTACCACAAGGGTAGTATGGGATGCCCTTGGCTGATTAATTAGGAAAGCTAGTGGAAGACTACCTTACCCGAAAGGGGCAAGGGCAGTAGGGGAGAGGTCAGTGCGGGAAGTGCCCTCGGGAGGATTTTGCTGCGATGGCGGTCCTGCAAGGGATTCCTGTACTGGATCTTCCTATAAACTGTAGCGGGTTTTCGGAAGCTAGTGGAACTTTGTAAAGGCCTCGTAGTGCTACCCTGCCTCACTTCCTTGGTAGAGGTGTATGGGATTCATGACCCCTTGGCAGATGGGTAACACGACTTGTGGGTAAAGATGCGCAACCTCTGCAGAGTGTAAAACTGGTATACTAGCCGTGCTCACGGTCATGAGCAGCTCGGACCCTCACATGATTAATTTATGGAACTAAATTCAATTTGTCATATGCATTGCATTGCAGGTGATGTTGTTGTTACTTTTGTTCTATTACTTAATTGGGTTTGGTATTTACTTATACTTAGTAATTGCTAATAAAATTTTGACCAACTTTAAAAGCAATGCTCAGCTCTAACCATCTTCTTTGGTAAGCCTTACACTTCACGTGAGCTCCCACCTTTGGCGAGTTCATGCACATTATTCCCCACAACTTGTTGAGCGATGAACGTATGTGAGCTCACTCTTGCTGTCTCACATACACCACAGGTCAAGACCAGGTACTGCAGGATGATGCTCATGGAGGATGCTGTGATGAGTTCGTGAGAGGTCTAGGTCGTCGTCTCCCAGTCAACTTTGGGTTGCTGGACCGTTGTCTCCTTATAATGTAATTATTTATTTTGTATAGAACTCCTGTTATGTATAAAGATGTGACATTCGATCCTGTGCCACTATACATCATATGTTTGAGACTTGGTCCCAGCATACCTGGTGTTTTAACCCCGGGTTTTGGACCCCTAAAATCCGGGTGTTACACAATGGCTGGGGACGCAAGTAGGGAGAGTCGACCTGCCGAGGCCTCGGGCCGGGCTGATGTCCTTGGGGGACAGCTATCCGAGGCCCCGGGGTGACCGCCCGAGCCGCCTGCTCGGGCCGGATTCTTGGAGAAGACCCTGGCGGCGATGGCCCGGGCTTGGTGGTGACGTTGTCCTTCAGAGCGGAGACCCTTGGATCGCGTCGCCGTCCGAGGCTAGGTCGGACCTCGCCAAAGGTGTTGTCGATGTCGAGGGTGCTGCCGCTCCCTTTAGCCGCCAAGATCCGAGCATGCAGGATCGGATTATCTTGTAGCGCGTGTTTTCTGCGGCCGCCGAGGCCGAAACACACCCTCTCCGTATTGTAAAGTCGCGTCTTCTTTCCTCTTGTTTCGAGTATCTAGACTTTTTTGTTGGTAACAGAACTGCTTGTGCGAGCGAAAGTTGCTTCTCACGGAAGGTGATGAGTGAGGTATCCGTATCCCGGAGGCGTAGGAGTCCCTCGGCTCGGTCGGCCTTGCCGCTTACGCGCACTCTTACCCGTCCATGGGGTTCTGTCACCGACGCAGTCGAGAAGGCTCGAAGAATCGCTCCGGCGGAAGAGCTTCCGAACATGAAGACTTGTTCGGTCCGTGGAATCACTTATCCGAACGTGAGTTACTTATGGCAGAAGGTGATGAGTGAGGTATCCGTATCCTGGAGGCGTAGGAGTCCCTCGGCTCGGTCATCCTTGGCTGCTTACGTGTACTCCGTCGTTTTCAGGATCCACTTTCGAAGTAGTCGAAATGCACGAAAGACATTCCGGCGGAAAAGATCTTTTTTCGAGGAAAATTTCGACGCAGAGGGGGTTCCCCCCTTTTAGCCCCCGAGGGAGGGTCGAGCTTTGCCGAGGCAAGGCTGACCCTTCCTTGATGACCAAACTTTGCGTGGGAGCGAGGTATATGAACAACTTGAAAACATCTTAAGGGTAGAAGCGACGTAGCTGTTGGATGTTCCAAGCGTTGCTGTAGACCTCGCCTTGACTATTGGCTAGCTTGTAGGTTCCGGGCTTTAGAACTTTGGCGGTGACAAGCGGCCTTTCCTAGGGGAGCGTGTAGCCCCCGGGTGTCTTCAACAAGGGCCCGGGGTCGGTGGTGGAGCTCCTTCCCATCCCCCAGCAAGACGAACGATTTGGCGCGCCACGCCAACTGCCGAGCTTCGGCTCGGTCAAGGGGTAGCTCTCCTTGGTGGAGATACTGCAGGTACGGGGTCTGCCAGTTTAGATCAGGCGTGACCCCTCTTTGCTCCCCCTTGATGCGCAGCGTTTCGCCCTCAGGGGCCGAGGGTACCTCGGGCGGAGCCGAGGGTGCCTCGGGCTGAGCCGAGGGTGCCTCGGAAGGTGCCGAGGGTACCTCGGGCTGGGCCGAGGGTGCCTCGGGCTCGGGCGCGTCGTCGATCTTGACGGAGGGTTGATGCAGATCTCGGGAGAAGACGTCCGGGGGAACCGTCGTTCGCCCCGAGGCTATTTTTGCCAGCTCGTCCGCAGTCTCGTTGTAGCGCTGAGCGATGTGGTTGAGCTCAAGCCCGTAGAACTTGTCGTCCAGGCGCCGAACCTCATCGCAGTAGGCCTCCATCTTTGGGTCACGGCAGTGGGAGTTCTTCATGACTTGGTCTATGACAAGCTGCGAGTCACCGCGAGCGTCGAGGCGTCGGACCCCTAGCTCGACGGCAATCCGCAACCCGTTGACCAGGGCCTCGTACTCAGCTACATTGTTGGACGCCGGGAAGTGGAGGCGTAACACGTAGCGTAGGTGCTTCCCGAGGGGCGAGATGAAGAGTAGGCCCGCGCCGGCTCCTGTCTTCATTAGCGACCCATCGAAGAACATGGTCCAGAGCTCCGGTTGGATCGGGGCTGTTGGTAGCTGGGTGTCGACCCATTCAGCCACGAAGTCCGCCAAGACCTGGGATTCGATGGCCTTCCGAGGGGCGAACGAGATTGTTTCACCCATGATTTCCATCGCCCACTTTGCAATCCTACCCGAAGCCTCTCAGCATTGGATGATCTCCCCCAGGGGGAAGGATGACACCACAGTCACCAGATGAGACTCGAAGTAGTGTCGCAACTTTCGTCGTGTCAGGATCACTGCGTACAGCAGCTTCTGAACTTGTGGGTAGCGGATTTTGGTTTCAGACAGTACCTCGCTGACGAAGTAGACTGGCCTCTGAACGGGCAATGCATGCCCCTCTTCTTGTCTCTCGACCACAATCGCGGCGCTAACCACCTGAGTGGTCGCGGCGGCGTAGACCAAGAGGGTTTCTCCGGCAGCTGGGGGCACCAAGATAGGCGCCTTCGTGAGGAGCGCCTTCAAGTTCCCGAGGGCTTCCTCGGCCTCAGGGGTCCAAGTGAAGCGCTCGGCCTTCCTTAAGAGGCGGTACATGGGTAGACCTCTTTCGCCGAGGCGTGGGATGAAGCGGCTCAGAGCCGCGAGACATCCCATGACCCTCTGTACGCCTTTCAAGTCCTAGATGGGCCCCATGCTGGTGATGGCTGCGATCTTCTCCGGGTTGGCTTCGATGCCTCGCTCGGAGACGATGAACCCCAAGAGCATGCCTCGGGGCACCCCGAAGACATACTTTTCGGGATTGAGCTTGACACCTTTCGCCTTGAGACACCGAAATGTCACTTCAAGGTCGGAAAGGAGGTCGGAGGCTTTCCTTGTCTTGACTATGATGTCAACGACGTTGGCCTCGACCGTGCGGCCAATGTGCTCGCCGAACACATGGTTCATGCACCGCTGGTACGTCGCGCCTGCATTCCTCAAGCCGAACGGCATGGTGACATAGCAGTACATGCCAAAGGGTGTGATGAAAGAAGTCACAAGCTGGTCGGACTCTTTCATCCTGATTTGGTGATACCCTAAGTAGGCGTCGAGGAAAGACAGGGTTTCGCACCCAGCAGTGGAATCCACGATCTGATCGATGCGAGGCAGAGGGTAGGGAACCTTCAGACATGCTTTGTTCAGACCAGTGTAGTCTACACACATCCGCCATTTCCCCCCTTTCTTTCTCACAAGCACAGGGTTGGCAAGCCATTCGGGATGGAATACCTCTTTGATGAACCCTGTCGCCATTAGCTTGTGGATCTCCTCGCCTATGGCTCTGCGCTTCTCCTCGTCGAATCGGCACAGAGGCTGCTTGACGGGTCGGGCTCCGACCCGGATGTCCAGCGAGTGCTCGGTGACATCCCTCGGTATGCCGGGCATGTCCGAGGGACTCCACGCGAAGACGTCGGCGTTCGCGCGGAGAAAGTCGACGAGCACTGCTTCCTATTTGGGATCAAGCCCGGAGCCGATCCGGGCTTGCTTGGAGGCGTCGCTGCTGGGGTCGAGGGGGACGGACTTAACCGTCTCCGCTGGCTCGAAGTTACCGGCATGACGCTTCATGTCAGGCACCTCCTTAGAGAGGCTCTCTAGGTCGGCGATGAGGGCCTCGGACTCGGAGAGGGCCTCGGCGTACCCCACGCACTCCACGTCGCATTCGAACGCGTGTTTGTACGTGGGGCCGACGGTGATGACCCCGTTGGGGCCCGGCATCTTGAGCTTGAGGTAGGTGTAGTTGGGGACGGCCATGAACTTCGCGTAGTAGGGCCTCCCCAATACCGCGTGGTAGGTTCCTCAGAACCCGACCACCTCGAACGTCAGGGTCTCCCTTCGGAAGTTGGAGGGTGTTCCGAAGCAGACGGGAAGATCGAGTTGTCCGAGGGGCTGGACGCGCTTCCCAGGGATGATCCCATGGAAAGGCGCAGCGCCCGCCCAGACCGAGGACAGATCGATACGCAGAAGCCCGAGGGTCTCGGCGTAGATGATGTTGAGGCTACTGCCTCCGTCCATGAGGACCTTGGTGAGCATGACGTCACCGATGACGGGGTCGACGACGAGCGGGTATTTCCCCGGGCTCGGCACATGGTCGGGGTGGTCGGCTTGGTCGAAGGTGATGGGCTTGTCGGACCAGTCTAGGTAGACTGGCGCCGCCACCTTCACCGAACAGACCTCCCGGCACTCTTGCTTGCGGTGCCGAGCCGAGAAGTTCGCCGCTTGCCTGCCATAGATCATGAAGCAGTCGTGGACCTCGGGGAACTCTCCTGCCTGTTGATCTTCCTTCTTGTCGTCGTCGCGGGCCCTGCCACCCTCCGCGGGTGGCCCGGCCCTGTGGAAGTGGTGCCGAAGCATGACGCACTCCTCAAGGGTGTGCTTGACGGGCCCCTGGTGATAGGGGCACGGCTCCTTGAGCATCTTGTCGAAGAGGTTGGGACCTCCGGGGGGTTTCCGAGGGTTCTTGTACTCGGCGGCGGCGACAAGGTCCGCGTCGGCGGCGTCGCGTTTCGCTTGCGACTTCTTTTTGCCCTTCTTCTTGGCGCCGCGCTGTGCCGACGCCTCGGGGGCATCTTCTGATGGGCGGCCCTGGGGCTGCTTGTCCTTCTGGAAGATAGCCTCGACCGCCTCCTGGCCGGAGGCGAACTTGGTGGCGATGTCCATCAGCTCGCTCGCCCTGGTGGGGGTCTTGCGACCCAGTTTGCTAACCAGGTCACGGCAGGTGGTGCCGGCGAGGAACGCGCCGATGACATCCGAGTCGGTGATGTTGGGCAGCTCGGTGCGCTGCTTCGAAAATCGCCGGATGTAGTCTCGGAGAGACTCTCCCGGCTGCTGTCGGCAGCTTCAGAGGTCCCAGGAATTCCCGGGGCGCACGTACGTGCCCTAGAAATTGCCGGCGAAAGCTTGGACTAGGTCATCCCAGTCGGAGATCTGCCCCGGAGGCAGGTGCTCCAACCAGGCGCGAGCGGTGTCGGAGAGGAACAGGGGGAGGTTGCGGATGATGAGGTTGTCATCGTCCGTTCCACCCAGTTAGCAGGCCAGACGGTAGTCCGCGAGCCACAGTTCCGGTCTCGTCTCCCCCGAGTACTTTGTGATAGTAGTCGGGGGTCGGAACCGGGTCGGGAACGGCGCCCGTCGTATGGCCCGGCTGAAGGCCTGCGGACCGGGTGGTTCGGGCGAGGGACTCTGATCCTCCCCGCTGTCATAGCGTCCCCCACGCCTGGGGTGGTAGCCTCGGCGCACCCTCTCGTCGAGGTGGGCCCGACGATCGTGGTGATGGTGCTCGTTGCCGAGGCGACCCGGGGCCGCAGGCGCTGTGTTGCGCGTGCGCCCGGTGCAGACCGAGGCTTCCCGCATGAATCGGGAAGTCGCGGCACGATGTTCTGAGGGGTACCCCTGCCTCCGGGAGGCGGAGCTCTCGGCCCACCGGACCGCGGCGCCTTCCAGGAGATCCTTGAGCTCTCCCTGGATCGCCGCCCCTCGGTGGTTGATGGCTCCGGCATCGTGCGAAGGAGCATTGCTGCTGCAGCTAGGTTCTGGCCGACCCCACTAGATGCGGGTGGCGGCCTGACCCTGACATCGTCGGCGATGCGGTGCTGGAAGCCCTGGGGTAGATGACGCATTTCTCCGGCCAGAGGTTGGCCCGCTTATGCCTGCCCGGTGTCCCGGCGGATTGGCTCAAGCGCTCCTGCTCCCTTGTCGAGCCTGGCCTGCACCCCGCGGATTTGCTCGAGTTGTGGGTCATGACCCCCCGCCAGAACGGGAACCACAGCTAGCTCCCGTGGGATGTCAACGCGGGGTACCGGCCTAGGGAGATCACCGTCCTCCAACATGCCGAGATGGTTGCCTTCGGAGGGACCCCCTAGATCGATGTGGAAACATTTGCGGCTCGGGCCGCAGTCCTTGTCGCCGAGGCTACGGCTACCGTCGGAACAGTCGGAAAGGCAGTAGTCGCATGCGGTCATGAGGTCTCGCATGGCGTCGGGGTTGCCAAGTCCGGAGAAATCCCAATGGAAACTGGGCTCGTCGTCTTCCTCGGACCCAGAGGGCCCGTAGGTCGAGACGTTCGTCAGCCGGTCCCAAGGTGACCGCATTCGAAACTCCAGAGGGTTTGGATTCGCCTCTACGAGAGCGTCCGCCAAAGCGGAGCCGCTAGGCAGGTCGAGGCTAAATCTGAAAGGCGTGGGATGGGAATCGGTCGGTACCTCTTGGTCGACGGGCGGTGATGAGGTCACATCGGGGGCTGACTGCACCGTCGTCTCAGGTACGAGGGCGACATCCAGCGAGCCTTTCGCGAGCGCGCTGGCGTCGTCCGTTCGCTCGGGGTTGACGTGTCGCGGGGAGACAGCGCTCGTCTTCATCGCAGGCGCGAGGCCAATGCCCGGCGCACCCCCCATTGAAGTGCTAGCGTTGTGGTCTCGCTCAACGGTCGACGAAGCGCCGCCTCCTGCTTGGCCTTGGTTGCCCCGCCTCCTCCGTCGATGGGGAAGAGGACAGGGCGAGCTCGAGGGTTGTTCTTCCACCACACGGGGAAGAAGTCGTCGATCCCGCCGCCGGCGGGTGGTCCGTCGGCCGCCATTGTCGCTATCGCCCGGCGGTGGAAAGAGTATCATGTCGTAGCTGCCGTCGAGGGACATGAACTCAAGGCTCCCGAGACGGAGCACCGTCCCGGGCCAGAGAGGTTGCTGGGGACTACCCATCTGGAGCTTGACGGAAAGCTGTTCGTCAACACGCAGCAGGCCCCTACCTGGCGCGCCAACTGTCGGCGTTTCGAGACCGGGGGGTCCCAGAGCCGACGAGTGAAGTGTCGCTGCGTGCCCTAGCCCAGATGGGTCGACATAAGGCCGAGCGCGAAGGGGGGAAAGCGAGGAGGCAGGAGATGGGTCGTGAGAGAGGTGGAAATCCCGCGGCCTTCGTGTTCGTCCCGCGCCCAGGTCGGGTGCGCTTGCAGTAGGGGGTTACAAGCGTCCACACGGGGGAAGGAGCGAGCGGCCTCACGCGAGCGCCCGTCTCGTCCTCGTTCCCGTGTGGCCGACTGAAAGGGAATTAGGCTTACACCTAGCCCCTAATTAATTTTGGTGGTTGAATTGCCCAACACAAATAATTGGACTAACTAGTTTGCTCTAGTGTATAAGTTATACAGGTACCAAAGGTTCACACTTAGCCAATAAAAAGACCAAGTATTGGGTTCGACAAAAGAGCACAGGGGCAACCGAAGGCACCTCTGGTCTGGCGCACCGGACGGTCCGGTGTGTCACCGGACATGTCCGGTGCACCAGAGCACTCCAACTCCAACTCGTCGCCCTTGGGAATTTTCCAGGTCAGCGCACTAAAATTCACCGGACTGTCCGGTGTACACCGGACAGTGTCTGGTGCTCCAAGGACGCGCGGCCTCCGGAACTCGCCAGTCTCGGGATCGCGCAGCAGCCGCTTTGCTATAATTCACCGGACATGTCCGGTGTGCACCGGACTGTCCGGTGCAACCTCCGGGCAACGGCTACTTCGCGCCAACGGTCACCGGCAGGCGCATTTAATGCGCGTCAGTCGCGCGCAGTCGTCAGGCACGCGGAAGCAGGTGCACCGGACATCAAACAGTACATGTCCGGTGTGCACCGGACATCCAGGCGGGCCCAGGCGTCATAACTCCAACGGTCAAATTGCAACGGCTGGGTGACGTGGCTGTCGCACCGGACATGTCCGGTGTGCACCGGACTGTCCGGTGCACCATCGAACAGACATCCCTCACCAACGGCTAGATTTTGGTTGGTGGCTATAAATACCACCCCAACCGGCCACTTCATTGTGTGGGAGCCCAAGCAACATTCCAAGTCATCTAGTTGACATACTCAAGCCCTCCCAACCACATATATTCATTTATCCATCCTATACACAAGATTTAGACCACTACAACCAACACAAGTGCCACAAAAGAGAGAGCAAGCAAAAGAGAGCTACTCATTTGAGTTTAGCACTAGTGCCTTGTGAGATTCATCGAGAGACAGTGTGTGCTTCATCTTTGTGTTCATTTGCGCGTGGAGTTTTGACTCCCATTCGAACCTCCTCCAAAGTTTTGGAGGCTTGTAAAAGCTAGCAAGAGACACCAAAGATTGTGGTGGTCCTTGTGGGATCGAGAGTGATCCTTGAGAAGAAGAAGAGCTCACCGATCCTTGTGTGATCGGGGGAGAGAGGGAAAGGGTTGAAAAAGACCCGTCCTTGAGTGGACTCCTCAACGGGGACTAGGCCTTCGAGGGCCGAACCTCGGTAAAACAAATCACCCGTGTCCATTGTGTTTATTGCTCATGATTTGTTTATTTTCCCTTGCTCTAAGTTTTCTTGCACCTTTATTTGCTAATATCATTTGGTGTTGCTTCAAGTCGAATTCCCATTTAGTGAAGCAACGCGTTGCAAGAAAGAACTTGACCTAGTGCTCTTCTCATCTAAGGCTTCTTGCTTTGTTATTCTATTACTTGTCAATTGTATTGATTTATCACTTCCGCATTATTTAGCAATACTCCTTTCAAGCAAGATCTTAGTTTGTATACTCCTATATTTGTATATCTTGTTCTAACCACTAATCAAGGGATCTAGTTGGGGGATAAAGTTTTAATTTTCAGGTTTCGCCTATTCACCCCCCCTCTAGGCGACTTTCAATTGGTATCGGAGCTAGGCACTTCATCTTGAGTCTAACAACTCGAAGTGATGGCTCGTAGAAGATCCCAAAAGAACAAGAAGACTCCTCCATCAAACGTAACTCAAAAGGAGGTAACTCTTGAAATATTATTTGATGATTGTTCTAATTATGACTCATGGTCTACTAGTGTGATAAATGCTTTTAGAACCATAGATCCACGATTAGAACAAATTATAGACAAGAGTATTTTTTCCTCTAATTTCAATAGAAAAATTAATTCCGAGGAAGATCAAAGATGTTATCGCTTAAACTATCTAGCTTTTGACATCTTAACTAATTCACTTAGTAGAGAAGATTATCATGCCTTCATATCAAACTATGACGAATCTACCCATGATGCGCATGATATTTGGACTAGAATTAAAAATAAATTTGATGAGTCCAAACATGATAGTTCATTTGATGCTTCTACTTCCTTTAGTCTTTGTGATACTAACCCTTGCAAGGAAGAAGAAGAAAATGAACGGTGGAGACCAAACGATGAATCCACCTCTCCAAAAGGTTTGTCTTCCCATTTCGATTCCCACATGTGTTGTGTGGCTAATGGAAATGACAGCGGAAGGACAAATGAGGATGAGGAGGAAGAAAGAAGCTTTGTGCATCTCTACGCTCGTCTAAGCCAAGAGGATAAGGCGGTCATGCTCAAACTTCTAGAAAGAGCGAGAGAGCAAAGCGAAGCTCGTCAAAGGCTAGAAGATATTCTCTCCATGAAAATGCTACACTTTGACGAGTTGACTAAAGAACATGAGGAGCTAAAGTGCTCTCATGTTGATTTGGTCCAAAGGTATGAAACTGTTTTAATTGAGCATGATAACGCTTTACATTGTATCGCTCAATTAGTAAATAAGAATACCTTGCTTAAGGACCAAGTAGAAAAGCTAAAAATTGAAAATCTAGCTTTTCAAGAAAAATATGATATGCTCCTATGCTCTCATGAAAATCTTAAAGATGATCATATCATATTAAACATTGCTCATGAGGTTGTGATAGAAAACTTAAAATCCCAACAACCTCACTCATGCACATGTATTCAAATTGATACTATATTACCATGTGCTAATGCTTGTTGTCCGTCAACAAGCAAATCTTCCTTTGAGCTAGAATTTGCAGGAACAAATGATGATACATATCAAAAGCTCAAAGAATAAAATGAGAAGAGCTTGACACAACTAAAAGGGAAATGCGTTGCCCAACCTTCTCAAGATAACTGTGATCACATGGTGAAGAAGCTTGAGACGGGAACAACCGTGGCATGCACTACATCCCTTGAAGAAAATGTCAAGGATTTGAGGATTGCCAAGAGGAAGAAACAAAAGATGAAATTCAACACCTCCTCCAAAAGCCTCAATCACGCCTCCACAAAAGGTAACATCCAAGGTAATGATCAAGCCACACTTCACATTAAGAGGTGTAGTGAATGCTTTGAAGAGGGGCACCTGATTAGGTCATGTCCCTACATTAAAAATGGCTTGATTATTAACAAGGATGATAGACTTTGTTTTAAATGCTCCAAGAAGGGACACTTGCTTAGATCTTGTCCCCATTTAAAACAAAAAGGCATAGGGTTAGAAAAGAAAGTTTTTACTAACCATGTAGCAAGCAACAAACAAGGAAAGAAGAAAACTTCAAAACTTGAAAAACGCCTATGCTACACATGCCGAAGAAAGGGACATCAATGCAAGGATTGTCCCATTGGTAACAATTCCACTCCTAGCTTGTCAATTAATTCTCATGTAACTAGGCAACCCAAAATTGCAACTTGTGCTAGAAAGGTAATGAGTTTACCTAGTGCTAACACAAAGGACTTTTGGGTTCCTAGATCTTTGTTGACTAACCGTGATGGACCCATCAAGCGATGGGTACCAAAATATGCTTGACAAGCTTTGTAGGAAAAGGAGATGGTATGAAGCCTTGGGGTGCTTGAGAAAGTTAATTCAATTTAACTCAAGCTATCAAATCTTCAATGATCTTTATCCGTGATTGACCCAAGGTTATTCTTCAAATTACTACATCTTAAACTCATATCATCTCGAGGAAGTTATTGATGTTGTAGGAAATAAAGAATTATCTTATGCGGAAAAATCAAGGCCTACAACATGGAGGAAAGTCAAAGGATGGTAACCTCTATGCTTTTAAAGTGCAAGTATTTTATTATGTGTCTTGTGTAGTCACATAAGAAATGTGTAGCGCTTCAAATGTCTTTAAATTGATATTGCCATTCTTTGAAGAATCTCCTCTCATATGGTAGATTGCACATTCATCATTTTCATACTATGGTAATCTACATGCTTTAATTTATTGCTAGTTTGTCATGGCATATCCTTCCTCTAATTATCTTGTTATTGCCATGATTCTAGATATAGAGAGATATTTCATGTTATCAAAAGAATAAGGTGTCATGTAAGGAATTCAAATCCTTAGGACACTTGTAAAAGGAAAACTCTCTCTATAACTAGAATAGTGAGACTAATGATTTTTATCTAAGTAACCCAAGTAGTCTCACTTATAGAGAATAGGTTTCTCTTTGGAAAAGCATGTAATCTAACATAAAAAGAAAAATCAATCCAATGACTTATGATGTGCTTCTACTTACTTAAATTGGATTTGATTCTTTCACATTTATCGCTTTCCATATCATGAATTAGATTTATTCCTATAATTTCAAAGGGTTATTTATGCTTGTTTTATGAGTTAAAATTGAGCATAACATCATCTATGGATAATCTAGTTCATGTTATGAAGTTTCCATGCTTTTAGTAATATAGCTTTTTCATTCCCTATCAAAAATGATTACTAAATGGAAACTAGTGCTTGTGTTGCTACTAACATTTCTCTTGAGTTCAATTATGAAAATCTACAAGAAAGAAAGAGCACAAGCCTCATAGGTTGTTCTTCACCCAAAGGAAGAAAGGTAAAAAGCAAAGGTATGGGAACTCATCTTCTCAAGTTTGGTTCCCATCTCAATGGGTATTTAATCTAAATTATCATATTCTACCCTTGTGAGGAATAGATTCTTTATTGGACCGAAATTAACTAAGTGTGCATTCAATATCATTTTCATAAATGCGCTTGTCCATTAGAATCTAATTCATGCCTTTGCTATATCCCTTCTCATATTGATGCGCTTCTAAGTCATGATAATAAAGTTCAATATGAAGAAGTAAATTCCTATGAGTGATCAAATTGTTAAATAGTGCATGTTCCTCTTTTTAAGTAAAAGTGCACTAATGTTGAGGATTTTACTTCATGACTGTGTGACTTATGGATGATGAATTATGCTTATTTCCTATCTAAAAGAAATCATCCATCATTATATACTCCCTTGTATTACTAACATCCTTCTTGAGTATTTTCAATAAGTTTGAAAGGAAAAAGAAGCCACTGCAAAGGGAGGACTCTCAAATGAAAGAGGAGAACATCAAGAACAACATCACCTACTTCTACGAAACAATCAATGGTGTGGTTGTGAGTATTCTAAACCCTTTCATAATGAGATTACTAGGCTCAAGTTGTTTATTACAAATTTAATGAGCCTTAATCAAGATGTATAATGCTTCTCTCTATTTAAAGTAAATGCATCCAATTCATTCAAATACTTGATGCATATCTTTAGGGGGAGCCTCTTTTTATATCTTGATTATGTTGAGACTATTACTTTATCTTAGAAATTTCATATAGTCTCTTGCATGAGAGTGAGTTTCTCATGAAGTATTTGCTGGATTCTCCTATCCTAAGCTTAATTGATAATCTAATGCGTATGTTGTTCTTTTGATCATATGTGTTATTTGTTTGATCTTTGAATGACTTTCATTAACAATCATATTTCTTAGTGCCGTATATTCTATCAATCGATATCTCTCTTGATATGCACTAAGTTAAAAGGAGAATTCATGATACATTTATGCAACTTGTGATTCATTTGATATATGCTAACAATAACTTGAAAAGATCACTAGTTGTAGAACTCTCTCTTGTGCAAAATATTTCCATATATTGTCATTAAGTATAGGTCTTAAGCATATAAAGACTAAGGACAAAACACAATGAAGAGAGCATCTCTATGTGAAGGTACAAAAGGGTAAAACTATCTCCTTTCATTTAAACTTGTACCTAAATCTTCCTTTTTCTATACATTCTTTGCATATCTTGTATAAAAGGAAGAGAAAGCATGTCCATGTATTATCCCTGCTTCATACCTAGTTTAATTTCCCAAAATTCATTACTGCTTTAGTGCATCTCTGGAAAAACTAGATGAAGTACTTTTACTGTCAAAGAGCTTAAAGCTTAACCTTGTAATGAGGATAAGCTGCCTTTGTTTCAAAGGTGGATGGTCCTTAAGTCTCTTTGAAATCCTTAAGGGAAAATGCTTAAATTGTTTACAACATGCTTTCATAAGTGCATAAATTGTCATGAGCATCACACTTATACTATGACACAATGCACTTCACAATCTGTATGATATAGATATGTTCTCATTAACCTAATTATGTGCAATTGGCATTTAAGGCCAAAATATGTGTTCCTCTCCATGCACATACTTAGGGGGAGCAATCTATGTTATATAGAACTATGATCATGCTTAATTTGATATATCCTCTTGATCATATCTCTTTTATATGCTATGACTAATGTGTTTTCAAGTGAATTTCAAACCAAGTCATAGGTACATTGAAAGGGAATTGGAGTCTTCGGCGAAGACAAAGCTTCCACTCTACTCTATCGATATTATCTACCCTTCGCCATCACTCCACAATGTCTCTCCATCTTTGGTATAATCTTCACTCATATGTTTTATTTGCCAAAGGGGAGAAAATAGTTAGAAAAAGGGCTTATATTTCACTCTAAGTATCCGTTTTTTGGTGATTCATGCCAAAGGGGGAGAAAGTATTAGCCCAAAGCAAAAGGACCGCACCACCAACCACCCTAATTTTAAAATTGATGATTTTCAATTGGTAAATTTCAAATTGGTATCTCTTTGTGTTCTTAAGGGGGAGCAAGTAGTATTTTTCAAAACTTGATATCTTAAAACCCTCTTGAACACTAAGAGGATAATTTATTTGAGGGGGAGTTTTGTTTGGTCAAAGGAAAAGTATTTGAACAAGGGGACAAAATTTCATATCTTGAAAATGCTTCGCAAAAATCTTATTCATTTACCTTTGACTATCTTGCAAAAGGACTTTGAAAAGAATTTACAAAAGAATTTGCAAAAACAAAACTTGTGGTGCAAGCGTGGTCCAAAATGTTAAGAAACAATCCATGCATATCTAGTAAGTATTTATATTGGCTCAATTCCAAGCAACCTTTGCACTTACATTATGCAAACTAGTTCAATTATGCACTCTTATATTTGCTTTGGTTTGTGTTGGCATCAATCACCAAAAAGGGGGAGATTGAAAGGGAATTAGGCTTACACCTAGCCCCTAATTAATTTTGGTGGTTGAATTGCCCAACACAAATAATTGGACTAACTAGTTTGCTCTAGTGTATAAGTTATACAGGTACCAAAGGTTCACACTTAGCCAATAAAAAGACCAAGTATTGGGTTCGACAAAAGAGCACAGGGGCAACCGAAGGCACCTCTGGTCTGGCGCACCGGACGGTCCGGTGTGTCACCGGACATGTCCGGTGCACCAGAGCACTCCAACTCCAACTCGTCGCCCTCGGGAATTTTCTAGGTCAGCGCACTAAAATTCACCGGACTGTCCGGTGTACACCGGACAGTGTCCGGTGCTCCAAGGACGCGCGGCCTCCGGAACTCGCCAGTCTCGGGATCGCGCAGCAGCCGCTTCGCTATAATTCACCGGACATGTCCGGTGTGCACCGGACTGTCCGGTGCAACCTCCGGGCAACGGCTACTTCGCGCCAACGGTCACCTGCAGGCGCATTTAATGCGCGTCAGTCGCGCGCAGTCGTCAGGCACGCGGAAGCAGGTGCACCGGACATCAAACAGTACATGTCCGGTGTGCACCGGACATCCAGGCGGGCCCAGGCGTCAGAACTCCAACGGTCAAATTGCAACGGCTGGGTGACGTGGCTGTCGCACCGGACATGTCCGGTGTGCACCGGACTGTCCGGTGCACCATCGAACAGACAGCCCTCACCAACGGCTAGATTTTGGTTGGTGGCTATAAATACCACCCCAACCGGCCACTTCATTGTGTGGGAGCCCAAGCAACATTCCAAGTCATCTAGTTGACATACTCAAGCCCTCTCAACCACATATATTCATTTATCCATCCTATACACAAGATTTAGACCACTACAACCAACACAAGTGCCACAAAAGAGAGAGCAAGCAAAAGAGAGCTACTCATTTGAGTTTAGCACTAGTGCCTTGTGAGATTCATCGAGAGACAGTGTGTGCTTCATCTTTGTGTTCATTTGCGCGTGGTGTTTTGACTCCCATTCGAACCTCCTCCAAAGTTTTGGAGGCTTGTAAAAGCTAGCAAGAGACACCAAAGATTGTGGTGGTCCTTGTGGGATCGAGAGTGATCCTTGAGAAGAAGAAGAGCTCACCGATCCTTGTGTGATCGGGGGAGAGAGGGAAAGGGTTGAAAAAGACCCGTCCTTGAGTGGACTCCTCAACGGGGACTAGGCCTTCGAGGGCCGAACCTCGGTAAAACAAATCACCCGTGTCCATTGTGTTTATTGCTCATGATTTGTTTATTTTCCCTTGCTCTAAGTTTTCTTGCACCTTTATTTGCTAATATCATTTGGTGTTGCTTCAAGTCGAATTCCCATTTAGTGAAGCAACGCGTTGCAAGAAAGAACTTGACCTAGTGCTCTTCTCATCTAAGGCTTCTTGCTTTGTTATTCTATTACTTGTCAATTGTATTGATTTATCACTTCCGCATTATTTAGCAATACTCCTTTCAAGCAAGATCTTAGTTTGTATACTCCTATATTTGTATATCTTGTTCTAACCACTAATCAAGGGATCTAGTTGGGGGATAAAGTTTTAATTTTCAGGTTTCGCCTATTCACCCCCCCCCCCCTCTAGGCGACTTTCACCGACCCTCTCTAAGAGGGCCCTGGTCCTTCCTTTTATAGGCATAAGGAGAGGGTCCAGATGTACAATGGGGGGTGTAGCAGAGTGCTATGTGTCTAGCGGGGGAGAGCTAGTGCCCTAAGTACACGCCATCGTGGCGGCAAGAGAGATTTTGGCGCCCGGTTCGTGTGATGTCGTGGCCGTCGGAGGAGCGCTGGAGCCTAGTGGAGGGACAGCTGTCGGGGCCGTCGAGTCCTTGTTGACGTCCTCTTGCTTCCGTAAGGGGGCCGAGAGTCGCCATCGTCAGGGAGCGTGCGGGACGCCATCATCGCCTATCTGGCGGAGTGAGCCAGATGGGACGCCGGTCTTGTTCCTCGTAGCCTGAGTCAGCTTGGAGTAGGGTAATGATGGCGCCTCCTGTTGATGTGGCTGGTCCGCGCCCTAGGTTGGGCGATGTGGATGCTCCTCCAAGGTCGAGGTCGAGTCCGTCTTCCGTGGCTGAGGCTGAGTCCGAGCCCCCGGGTCGGGCAAGGCGGAGTTCGTCGTCTGCTGAGCCCGAGTCCGAGCCCTGGGTTGGGCGGAGCGGAGTTCGCCGTCTTCCGGGGCTTAGCCCGAGTCCGAGCCCTGGGTCGGGCGGAGCGAAGTTCACCGTCTTCCGGGGCTTAGCCCGAGTCCGAGCCCTGGGTCGGGCGGAGCGGAGTTCGCCGTCTTCCGGGGCTTAGCCCGAGTCCGAGCCCTAGGTCGGGCGGAGCGGAGTTCGCCGTCTTCCTGGGCTTAGCCCGAGTCCGAGCCCTGGGTCGGGCGGAGCTTCCTATGGTGTGCGGCCGGGCCTGACTGCCTGTCAACCTCACTCTGTCAAGTGGCACCACAGTCGGAGTGGCGCAGGCGGCGCTGTCTCTCTATCAGACTGGTTAGTGGAGCGGCAAAGTGACGGCGGTCACTTCGGCTCTGTCAGCGCGCGTCAGGATAAAGGTGTCAGGCTACCTTTGCATTAAATGCTCCTGCGATTTGGTCGGGGTTGCTTCTTGGCGAAGACAGGGCCTCGGGCGAGCCGGGAACGCATTCGCCGCTGGAGGGGGGCCTCAGGCGAGGCGGAGATCCTTCGGGGTCGGCTGCCCTTGTCCGAGGCTAGGCTCGGGCGAGGCGTGATCGAGCCCTTCGAATGGACTGATCCCTGACTTGATCGCACCCATCAGGCCTTTGCAGCTTTATGCTGATGGGGGTTACCAGCTGAGAATTAGGAGCCTTGAGGGTACCCCTAATTATGGTCCCCGACAATGGCTGCGGTGGCGCCGCTCCTTCTCGCGGCGGTGAGGTCACCGGAGTTGGGGCGGGTGCGAGCTACAGCGGCTCCAGGGTCACCGGAGCTGGCCAAAAAATGAAGGGGAAGGCGCGGCGAACTCACTGGTGGGGTTGTGGCCACGAGATCGGGGTCTGAGAGGGGAGAATGGCTGAGGGAGGACTCCAGGCGGGTCGGGGTAACTCCGGTGAGGGATTCCGACCGCGGGGAGGGGGCCTGAGGCACGCTAAGGTCTGAACTAACTTCAGCAGGGCGAGGGGAACGCCAGGGACCGGCGCGGGGGCACTAGACCGGGCCAATTTGGCCGACCACCACGCGGGTGTGGCGGACCACCACGGTGAGAGCACCTAGAGGGGGGGGTGAATAGGTGATCCTGTAAAAACTTCAAACTTAAGCCACAAAAACTTGTTAAGTGTTAGCACGATTATTGCCAAGTGGCTAAGATGAAGTCTCAACAAAACACAGTACCACAAGAAAATCAAGCACAGAGGTGACACAGTGGTTTTATCCCGTGGTTCGGCCAAGACCAACGCTTGCCTACTCCACGTTGTGGCGTCCCAACGGACGAGGGTTGCAATCAACCCCTCTCAAGCGGTCCAAAGACCCACTTGAATACCACGGTGTTTTGTTGTTCCTTTCACTATCCCGTTTGCAAGGAATCTCCACAAATTGGAGTCTCTTGCCCTTACAAGTATATGATCACAAATGAAACACAGAGTAAGGGAGGGAAGCAACACACACAGAACCACAGCGAAATGCGCACACACACGGCCAAGAATCGAGCTCACAAGACTATCTCAAAGTTCTCACTAGAACGGAGCTCGAATCTCTTAGAATCACAAACGAATGCGCAAAGACTAAGTGTGGATGATCAAGAATGCTCAAGAGTTGCTTGTGTATATCCTCCATGCGCCTAGGGGCTCCTTTTATAGCCCCAAGGCAGCTAGGAGCCGTTGAGAGCAATTTTAGAAGGCCATCCTTGCCTTCTGTCGTCGGGGGCACCGGACAGTCCGGTGCACACCGGACAGTGTCCGGTGCCCGATTTGTTTCCTTAACTGACGCTTTCGACCGTTGCAGACCGTTGGAGATCTGGGAGCCATTGGCGCACCGGACAGTCCGGTGCACACCGGACAGTCCGGTGCCGTCTTCCGACCGTTGGCTCGGCCACGTGTCCCGCGCGGATTGCGCGGCCGACCGTTGGCCCTGGCCGACCGTTGGCTCACCGGACAGTCCGGTGTACACCGGACAGTCCGGTGAATTTTAGCCGAACGCCGTCGGCGAATTCCCGAGAGCGGCCAGTTTGCGCCGTGTCAGTCTGGCGCACCGGACACTGTCCGGTGCACACCGGACAGTCCGGTGCTCCAGACCGAGCTGAGACTTGGCTGCACACAGCCAAGTCTTTCTCTCCCCTTCTCTTTTCTTCTTCTTTCTGTTTCTAACACTTAGACAAGTATATTAGTACTCAAAACCAATGTACTAAGGCTTAGAAACATACCTTTACTTCATGATTTGCACCTTGTTCATACATGGACATAAATTCACAATTAAGCACATGTGTTGGCTCTCAATCACCAAAATACTTAGAAATGGCCCAAGGGCACATTTCCCTTTCAATCTCCCCCTTTTTGGTGATTTATGCCAACACAACATAAAGCAACTAGAACAAGTGCAAACTCACTTCAAATAAAACTTAAATTTATTTTGAATCAATTTTGGCATATATGGATCATCCTTTGCCACCACTTGGTTTGTTTTTGCAAATCAAACTCAAATCTCTATCTCTAAGTCAAACACACATGTTGAAGCATAAAGAGATTCATTCCAAAAGAGATTGATCAAAGATTTCAAAAACTCCCCCTTTTTTCCATAATTACTACTTCTCCCCACAAGAAGCCAACTTTTGACAAGAGAGACAACAAAAGAGTTTTGACAACCGAAAACTCTAATCTACTATTTTCAAAATCTCTCAAGTGGTAGCTGATCCATTTATTGCTTTGGCCTTTATTTTCTCCCCCTTTGGCATGAAGCACCAAAACGGGATCAATCTTGGCCCTTTTAACCCCATTGCCTCACCAAAATCTTCAATTAAGGGCAAATGGCAAAAAGAGGTAATGAGATGAACTTGGAATAAGTTACCCTCTCATCGGAGTGCAGTGGAAGTCTTTCATGGTCCAAGTCCACCTTTTCCCTTTCAATTCTCCTTTGAGACTAAAACAGGCAAACTCACGCATATGGTTAGTCTCAAAGGGTCAAGTTGTAACACATCTCCCCCTAAACATGTGCATCACTTTGCAACGGACTTGTGAGGTCCAGGGAGTGTTTGTACAACTTGAGCACCACAATAAGCAACAAAATGCAGAATGGACATGATCAAAGGCATAAACACATGTATGCTGCAATTCAATCCAAGTTCCGCGAATCTAAGACATTTAGCTCACTACGCAGCCTGCAAAAGGTCTTCTCATCTAGAGGCTTGGTAAAGATATCGGCTAGCTGGTTCTCGGTGCTAACATAAAACACTTCGATATCTCCCTTTTGCTGGTGGTCTCTCAAAAAGTGATGCCGGATGTCAATGTGCTTTGTGCGGCTGTGCTCAACAGGATTTTCCGCTATTCGGATAGCACTCTCATTATCACATAGGAGTGGGACTTTGCTCAGATTGTAGCCAAAGTCCCTGAGGGTTTGCCTTATCCAAAGTAGTTGCGCACAACACTGTCCTGCGGCAACGTACTCGGCCTCAGCGGTGGATAGGGCAACGGAGGTTTGTTTCTTAGAATTCCATGACACCAGGGACCTTCCTAAGAATTGGCACGTCCCCGATGTACTCTTCCTATCGACCTTACATCCAGCATAGTCGGAATCTGAGTACCCAATCAAGTCAAAGTTAGACCCCTTTGGATACCAGATCCCGAAGCAAGGCGTAGCGACTAAATATCTAAGAATTCGCTTCACTGCCACTAAGTGACACTCCTTAGGATCGGATTGAAATCTAGCACACATGCATACGCTAAGCATAATATCCGGTCTACTAGCACATAAGTAAAGCAAAGAACCTATCATGGACCGGTATGCTTTTTGATCAACGGACTTACCTCCTTTGTTGAGGTCGGTGTGTCCGTCAGTCCCCATCGGAGTCTTTGCGGGCTTGGCGTCCTTCATCCCAAACCGCTTTAGCAAGTCTTGCGTGTACTTCGTTTGGGAGATGAAGGTGCCGTCCTTGAGTTGCTTCACTTGGAACCCAAGGAAGTAGGTCAACTCGCCCATCATCGACATCTCGAATTTCTGCGTCATCACCCTGCTAAACTCTTCACAAGACTTTTGGTTAGTAGAACCAAATATTATGTCATCGACATAAATTTGGCATACAAACAAATCACCATCACATGTCTTAGTGAAAAGAGTCGGATCGGCTTTCCCAACCTTGAAAGCATTAGCAATTAAGAAATCTCTAAGGCATTCATACCATGCTCTTGGGGCTTGTTTAAGTCCATAGAGCGCCTTAGAGAGCTTACACACGTGGTCGGGATACCGCTCATCCTCGAAGCCAGGGGGTTGCTCCACGTACACCTCCTCCTTTATTGGCCCGTTGAGGAAAGCGCTCTTCACATCCATTTGGTACAACCTGAAAGAATGGTGAGCGGCATATGCTAGCAAGATACGAATGGACTCTAGCCTAGCCACAGGAGCAAAAGTCTCCTCAAAGTCCAAACCTGCGACTTGGGCATAACCTTTTGCCACAAGTCGAGCCTTGTTCCTTGTCACCACCCCGTGCTCGTCCTGTTTGTTGCGGAACACCCACTTGGTTCCCACAACATTTTGCTTGGGACGAGGCACCAGCGTCCAAACTTCATTGCGCTTGAAGTTGTTAAGTTCCTCCTGCATGGCCAATACCCAATCCGGATCTAGCAAGGCCTCCTCTACCCTGAAAGGCTCAATAGAGGAGACAAAAGAGTAATGCTCACAAAAATTAACTAATCGAGATCGAGTAGTTACTCCCTTGCTAATGTCACCCAAAATTTGGTCGACGGGATGATCCCTTTGAATCACCGCTCGAACTTGGGTTGGAGGTGCTGGTTGCACTTCTTCCTCCACTTGATCATCTTGTGCTCCCCCTTGATCACATGCCTCCTTTTGATGAACCTGTTCATCGTCTTGAGTTGGGGGATGCACCGTTGTTGAGGAAGAAGGTTGATCTCGTTCATCTTGTTCCTGTGGCCGAATGTCTCCAATCGCCATGGTTCGTATAGCGGCCGTCGGAACATCTTCTTCATCTACATCATCACAATCAACAACTTGCTCTCTTGGAGAGCCATTAGTCTCATCAAATACAACGTCGCTAGAGACTTCAACCAAACCCGATGATTTGTTGAAGACTCTATACGCCTTTGTATTTGAATCATAACCTAATAAAAACCCTTCTACAGCTTTGGGAGCAAATTTAGAATTTCTACCCTTCTTCACTAGAATGTAGCACTTGCTCCCAAAAACACGAAAGTAAGATACATTGGGTTTGTTACCGGTTAGTAGCTCATACGATGTCTTCTTGAGGAGGCGATGAAGATAGACCCTGTTGATGGCGTGGCAAGCCGTGTTCACAGCTTCCGACCAAAAGCACTCGGGGGTCTTGAACTCTCCAAGCATCGTCCTTGCCATATCAATGAGCGTCCTGTTCTTCCTCTCTACCACACCATTTTGCTGAGGTGTGTAGGGAGCGGAGAACTCGTGCTTGATCCCTTCCTCCTCAAGAAACTCCTCCACTTGAAGGTTCTTGAACTCGGACCCGTTGTCGCTCCTTATCTTCTTCACCTTGAGCTCAAACTCATTTTGAGCTCTCCTGAGGAAGCGCTTGAGGGTCCCTTGGGTTTCAGACTTATCCTGCAAAAAGAACACCCAAGTGAAGCGGGAAAAGTCATCAACAATAACTAAACCATACTTACTCCCTCCTATGCTTAGATAGGCGACGGGTCCGAAGAGGTCCATATGCAGCAACTCCAGAGGTCTTGACGTGGTCATCACATTCTTGCTGTGATGTGCTCCTCCCACTTGTTTACCTGCCTGACAAGCTGCACAAGGTCTATCTTTTTCGAAATAAACATTTGTTAGACCTATCACGTGTTCTCCCTTTAGAAGCTTGTGGAGATTCTTCATCCCGACATGTGCTAAGCGGCGATGCCACAGCCAGCCCATGCAAGTCTTAGCCATTAAGCATGCATCTAGACCGGCCTCTTCTTTTGCAAAATCAACTAAGTAAAGCTTGCCGTCTAGTACACCCTTAAAAGCTAGTGAACCATCACATCTTCTAAAGACAGACACATCTACATTAGTAAAAAGACAATTATAACCCATATGACATAATTGACTAACAGATAGCAAATTATATCCAAGACTCTCCACTAAGAATACATTAGATATAGAATGCTCATTAGAAATTGCAATTTTACCTAACCCTTTTACCTTGCCTTGATTCCCGTCACCGAATATAATTGAATCTTGGGAATCCTTATTTTTGACGTAGGAGGTGAACATCTTCTTCTCCCCCGTCATGTGGTTTGTGCATCCGCTGTCGATAATCCAGCTTGAACCCCCGGATGCATAAACCTGCAAGGCAAATTTAGGCTTGGGTCTTAGGTACCCAACTCATGTTGGGTCCTACAAGGTTAGCACATATATCCTTAGGGACCCAAATGCAAGTCCTGTCTCCCTTGCATTTTGCCCCTAACTTCCTAGCAACTATTTTCCTATCCTTTCTACAAATAGCAAAGGAAGTGTTTAAAGCACAATAAATTATAGAAGGTTCATTCACTACTTTCCTAGGAGCATGAATAACATTCTTTCTAGGCACATGAGCAATATTTCTCCTAGGCATATGTCTATCATGCTTATAAGAAGAACTAGAAGCAAACATGGCATGAGAATCATAAACATGTGAATCAAAATCATTATAAGTATTTCTAGCATGTCTCCTATCATTATACATAAAAGCATGGTTCTTTTTAGCACTATTAGCCATAGGGGCCTTCCCCTTCTCCTTGACGAAGATGGGAGTCTTATGGCTTGTTAAGTTCTTGGCTTCCCTCTTGAAGCCAAGTCCATCCTTAATTGAGGGATGTCTTCCAATTGTGTAGGCATCCCTTGCAAATTTTATTTTATCAATTTCACTCTTGCTAGTCTTAAGTTGGGCATTAAGACTAGCCAATTCCTTATTTAATTTGGAAATTAAAACTAGGTGTTCACTACAGGCATCAACATCGAAATCCTTACACCTAGTGCAAATCATAACATGTTCTACACAAGAATTAGATTTATTTGCTACTTCTAACTTAGCATTTAAATCATTGTTAACACCTTGTAAAGTAGAAATGGTTTCATGACAAGTAGATAGTTCATAAGAAAGCATTTCATTTCTTTTTACTTCTAAAGCATATGATTTTTGTGCCTCTACAAATTTATCATGTTCATCATACAATAAATCCTCTTGCTTTTCTAAAAGCCTATCCTTTTCATTCAATGCATCAATCAATTCATTGATTTTATCTATCTTATATCTATCTAATCCCTTGAACAAGCATGAATAATCTATGTCATCATCATCACTAGACTCATTATCACTAGACGAAGCATAAGTGGAGTCTTGAGTACTCACCTTCTTCTCCCTTGCCATAAGGCATGTGAGACGCTCGTTGGGGAAGAGGGAAGACTTGTTGAAGGCAGTAGCAGCGAGTCCTTCATTGTCGGAGTCGGAGGAGGAGCAATCCGAGTCCCACTCCTTTCCTAGATGCGCCTCGCCCTTTGCCTTCTTGTATTGCTTCTTCTTCTCTCTTTTGTTCCCCTTTTCCTGGTCACTTTCATTATCGGGACAGTTAGCGATAAAATGACCAAGCTTACCGCACTTGAAGCATGAGCGCTTCCCCTTTGTCTTGGTCTTGCTTGGCTGCCCCTTGCGACCATTTAGCGCCGTCTTGAATCTCTTGATGATGAGAGCCATCTCTTCATCATTGAGTCCGGCCGCCTCAATCTGTGCCACCTTGCTAGGTAGCGCCTCCTTGCTTCGTGTTGCCTTGAGAGCGAGAGGTTGCGGCTCGTTGATCGGACCATTCAAGGCGTCGTCCACATACCTCGCCTCCTTGATCATCATTCGCCCGCTAACGAATTTCCCAAGAACTTCTTCGGGCGACATCTTGGTGTACCTGGGATTTTCACGTATATTGTTTACCAAATGAGGATCAAGAACGGTAAATGACCTGAGCATTAGGCGGACGACGTCGTGGTCCGTCCATCGTGTGCTTCCGTAGCTCCTTATCTTGTTGATAAGGGTCTTGAGCCGGTTGTATGTTTGCGTCGGCTCCTCGCCCCTTATCATTGCGAACCGTCCAAGCTCACCCTCCACCAACTCCATCTTGGTGAGCAAGGTGACGTCGTTCCCCTCATGAGAAATCTTGAGGGTGTCCCAGATTTGCTTGGCGTTATCCAAGCCGCTCACTTTATGATATTCATCCCTGCACAAAGAAGCTAGAAGAACAGTAGTAGCTTGTGCATTCTTATGAATTTGTTCATTAATGAACATGGGACTATCCGAACTATCAAAGTGCATTCCACTCTCTACAATCTCCCATATACTAGGATGGAGAGAGAATAGGTGACTACGCATTTTGTGGCTCCAAAATCCGTAGTCCTCTCCATCAAAGTGTGGGGGCTTGCCGAGTGGAATGGAGAGCAAATGAGAATGTGAACTTTGCGGAATACGAGAGTAATCAAAAGAAAAGTTCGAATTAACCGGTTTCCTTCTCTCGTAGTCGTTGTGGTCCTCGTCCTTTTGGGAAGAAGTAGACTCATCGCTGTCGTAGTAGACGATCTCCTTGATGCGCCTAGTCTTCTTCTTCTTCCCTTCCTTCCGTCTATGACCCGAGCCGGAGTCGGTAGGCTTGTCGTCCTTCGGCTCGTTAACGAAAGATTCCTTCTCGTTGTCGTTGATCACGATACCCTTCCCCTTAGGATCCATCTCTTCGGGCGGTTAGTCCCTTTGTGAAGAGAACGGCTTTGATACCAATTGAGAGCACCTAGAGGGGGGGGTGAATAGGTGATCCTGTAAAAACTTCAAACTTAAGCCACAAAAACTTGTTAAGTGTTAGCACGATTATTGCCAAGTGGCTAAGATGAAGTCTCAACAAAACACAGTACCACAAGAAAATCAAGCAGAGAGGTGACACAGTGGTTTTATCCCGTGGTTCGGCCAAGACCAACGCTTGCCTACTCCACGTTGTGGCGTCCCAACGGACGAGGGTTGCAATCAACCCCTCTCAAGCGGTCCAAAGACCCACTTGAATACCACGGTGTTTTGTTGTTCCTTTCACTATCCCGTTTGCAAGGAATCTCCACAAATTGGAGTCTCTTGCCCTTACAAGTATATGATCACAAATGAAACACAGAGTAAGGGAGGGAAGCAACACACACAAAACCACAGCGAAATGCGCACACACACGGCCAAGAATCGAGCTCACAAGACTATCTCAAAGTTCTCACTAGAACGGAGCTCGAATCTCTTAGAATCACAAACGAATGCGCAAAGACTAAGTGTGGATGATCAAGAATGCTCAAGAGTTGCTTGTGTATATCCTCCATGCGCCTAGGGGCTCCTTTTATAGCCCCAAGGCAGCTAGGAGCCGTTGAGAGCAATTTTAGAAGGCCATCCTTGCCTTCTGTCGTCGGGGGCACCGGACAGTCCGGTGCACACCGGACAGTGTCCGGTGCCCGATTTGTTTCCTTAACTGACGCTTTCGACCGTTGCAGACCGTTGGAGATCTGGGAGCCGTTGGCGCACCGGACAGTCCGGTGCACACCGGACAGTCCGGTGCCGTCTTCCGACCGTTGGCTCGGCCACGTGTCCCGCGCGGATTGCGCGGCCGACCGTTGGCCCTGGCCGACCGTTGGCTCACCGAACAGTCCGGTGTACACCGGACAGTCCGGTGAATTTTAGCCAAACGCCGTCGGCGAATTCCCGAGAGCGGCCAGTTTGCGCCGTGTCAGTCTGGCGCACCGGACACTGTCCGGTGCACACCGGACAGTCCGGTGCTCCAGACCGAGCTGAGACTTGGCTGCACACAGCCAAGTCTTTCTCTCCCCTTCTCTTTTCTTCTTCTTTCTGTTTCTAACACTTAGACAAGTATATTAGTACTCAAAACCAATGTACTAAGGCTTAGAAACATACCTTTACTTCATGATTTGCACCTTGTTCATACATGGACATAAATTCACAATTAAGCACATGTGTTGGCTCTCAATCACCAAAATACTTAGAAATGGCCCAAGGGCACATTTCCCTTTCACACGGCCAACCTCTGGCGTAGCCGAAATTGGCCAACATCGAAGCACAATTGGGAAAACCGAGCATGGGAACGGGTGTCTCACCTCGAGGCAGAGCTCGGGGTGGCCTGGCGTGGCTTCCGGCGGGCTGGATGACCGGCACGGCGGGCGTGGATCACCGGCGAGGTCGAGCGGCATGGGCAGAGCGCGAGAAAGAGCGAGGCTGTGCGAAATGGGATGAGGGAACGAGTGCGGGTGCGGGCAGTGCTAAAAAAGGAGCTGGGTTGCTTGGGCAGGCGACGTGGCCAGGGATCTCGGCGTGCGTGCATGAGTGCGCGCATGCCAGTCCACCGTAGGGCGAGGGGAAGGCAGAGCTGACAGGGCAGTCGCACGACGCAGCGAGAGAGAGAGAGAGCGCGCGGGGGTAACGGCTCGGCGCACTGACAAGGCGAGCCCGCGAGGCAGAGGGGGAGAGGGGCGCGGGCGAAGGCAACCGGCACCGACAGCCTGGCCCCACTGGGCAGAGAGAGGGAGAGAAAGCGTGCGGGGAAGGGAACCCACCTGTCAGGCGACGCGGGCACGCGAGCACGTGGCCTGGCTGGGCCGAGCTAGGCCAGCTGGGCTGCTTTTGCTTTTTCATTTTTCTTGGAATTTCTATTTGCTTTTCCATTTCTTTTCTCTAGGGTTTTCAATTCAAATTCAAACCAAGTTTCAAATTCAAACTAATTCAAACATGTGCAACAATTCAAAGAATATTTAAGCTCAGCATGATGCAACATGTCATGACTCATAATGTTTTGGCAAAAATTAATAATTAATCTCCCCTAATTAAGCTAACTCTACTCAAAAGGGGAAAAGAGAGAGAATCTAGAGATAGATAGAAACTAGAGAGAGAGAGAAGAGTAACACCTGAATTTGGGTGATAATTAGAAAGAAATTTTATACCTCCAAATTCAGGGTGTTACATGTACTCCCTCCAAGAGGAAATAACAGAGATCATAATTATAACCATCATCATTAAACATCATCATAAGAGTATCCAAAGTTCTTCTAATCAAAGAGGATCCAAGGCCGCTCTTAACCGTGAGCTCGGCTAATATACCAGTTTTTAACACCCTGCAGATGTTGCACACTTACCCATGAGTCGTGATTCCCATTCTGCCCGGAGATCATGACTACCCATTGATCACTACCAAGGTGACCTAGCAGGGTCTCACTATGTAGCCTTTACAAAGACTCCCCTGGTGCATAGCTGCTCGTTTGGTTTCGCTAGTCGTACAAACGCAGTACACCTCCCCAAGTTGGGTGACTAACAAAACCAAATCGAATGAACCTTTGCACCCCCCTTGACAGAGCGAGCACTACGCCCGACCCCCATTGATGGCCCTCCAGCAAAGCTGTCACACCCGAATTTAAGGGATAAAGCCGGGTGCGTCTCATATGCATGCCAAAGAAGAACATCACATATAATGACAAAGTGTATAGAGACAAATGTCACAAATAACATAAATGTCATTATTACATAGCGGAAGTCTTACAAAAAATAAATGATAATAATAAAGTGCACTAAATATTATTCTTTGGTGCCACAAAGCTGGCTGGGAGACGCCACATACATCAACTCGTACTTCTCATTGTACAGCTCCTCCTGGACCACTTGTTCTTCTCCTGTGGGGGGTTATATATCACAAGGGTGAGCTCACAAAAGATCATAGCTCAACAAGTTGTGGGGAATAATGTGCATGAACTCACCAAAGGTGGGAGTTCATGTGAAGTGTAAGGCTGATCAACAATAGGGGTTAAAGCTGAGCATTATTTTAAATAAGTTGGTCAAATTTTATTAACAGTTACTAAATGTAAGTAAATACCAAACCAGAATAATAATATATCAAAATTAATAATAAAACCCAATGCGATGCAAATGACAAATTGAATTTAATTCCATAATTTAATCATGCGAGAGTCCTGAGCTACTCATGACCGCGAGCACGACTAGTATACCAGTTTTACACTCTGCAGAGGTTGTACCCTGTACCCACAAGTCGTGTATCCCATGTCGCCAGGGTTAGCCAGACCCTTAGACACTACCGAGGTGAATGGCTAGGGATCCACTACGAGGCCTTTACAAAGTTTCACTAGCTTCAGAAAACCCGCTATAGTTTATAGGAAGAGCAATGCAGGAATCCCCCTCTGACCGCCATCGCAACACAATCAACCCGGGAACCTCCCTACACACCTACTCCCCTACTATCCTTGCCCCTATCGAGTAAGGTAGTCCTCCACTAGCTTTCCTAGTTAGTCAGCCAAGGGCGTCCCATTCCACCCTTGTGGTGGCACGTGTTTCTCAAGTTAAGCTCGATATTCCAATTAACATAGTAGTCTTATCATGAACAGAAATAGAACAATAATAAAGAATAATCATGTGTAATAGTTATCTCAACACCCAAAACCATGTATAGCAATAGCAATGACTACCTAAAAATTCAGGGGTAACAAGGTGAAAAGATAACCACACTAGGGTGACCTATTGGGTCCCATCAAAATTAAGCCTATGCGTGAATAAATGATTATAAAGAACATTATTGGGTAAGTAAAAATGGTCAAGGGCACAACTTGCCTTCAATGAGCCCCTACTCAGCAACTTCTACCTACTAAACACCAGGATCCTCGGCCACTGGCTCTTCTACTCGCCACAATACAAACAAACATGGTACAAGGATAAATTAACATTAAACCAAACATGAATACAAAATACATAATAATAATCTACATGTTGTAATGAGATCGTAGGAAAAAGAATCATTAAATTCAGAGATACAGTTATTTAGTTATGAATTTCTGAAGTTATTAAGTGCCTGGTGTGGAATAACTTAAGTGAATAATTTTAATCTAATTTTCATGGCTAAACAGAGTTACTAGGTGATTAACAATATTAAAACAAAATTAATGCCACTGGAATGGATCAATTTGGAGTTGGAATGAATTTAATACAAATTATACAAGTTTCTGGAATTATTTTTGTATTAAAAATCAAATTCTATAATTAGTTACCTAATTCCTATGGTCTCCGGACTGCGAACCAAAAATAGAGAAGTCCAAGGGCTATCGCGAAAGAATCCCAAGACTCATCTACACCTGGGGATGGACCGCAGGTTGTTTTCTGATAACTTCATCGATTCTTTTGCAAGAAATGCACGACCCAAGGGTATCGGACTATCTGGACCGCGTGATCTATTTTGGACGATTGCGATTAGACCTATATCGTGCTGAATCGGTACGCAACGATCGCTGTTTGATCCTAGTTCAACGCTCCGGATTTAACTACCCACATATCAACTCCCGTCCGCTAGATTTGAATCGGATGACACACGCCGCATCCGACGGAAACGGTATTCCTCGTCTAATCCGAGTCATAGATCTTACGGTCGACAATCCCCCCACATCTCCTACCTCGACGCATAGCAACGGCCGGGCGGCGCCTCACCCGACGGAGCTCTCACCGGCGCGCCGAATTCGCCCGCCCCGGTGACATAGTTCCCATGGTGGTGTGCGAAAAACAAAATTGAAGCTAGGGCGATTACGAAGGGGTGTCTTACCGAAGTAATCGCGACGAAGTAAGCCAATCGTGGTGCAGTCCGTTCCCACGGCGGAGTTCAGATTACGGTGAGGAATTACTCGCCGCCGCGGCCAAATCTTCGCCCGACGACGGGGCTTGCGACTTCCCCGGGTGACGGCAACCTCGCACGAGCCCTACGAGGCGCACAATGTTTCCCCCACACCTCACACCTTTGCACTCTCAGTTCTCTCTCCTCTGCATTCTTGGTTCTCTCTTGATTCGGCTGTGGCTCCACAATAGGAGGTCACAGTTATGGAGCAGGGGTCGCCCGAGGGCCCGGATGCGTCATATAGGGGGGTAGCACCCTCGGGATTGCGCAACGGCGCATGCCCGTGCCATGCCCCACCATTATCGGTGAGGTGGTTGGGCAGTTAGCGCGAGCTGCGTTTGTGGCTCGGGAGTGAGACTAACGAGATGACCCTAGCCCACAGTGAGATGAGTGCACCCAAGCCTAGGCTGTAGATGACCTAGGGGTCCCACACCGCGGAGACCGGAGGTGCTTGGAGTGCGCGGAGATCGACACCCAGGACCCACATGTCGGCACCATCTCCCGCACTGGCCGCACGCGTGGCGACATCTTCCTAGACCAAAAGTGGTACCACGGCCCAAGCTAGGTCTCTTCTCCTTTCTTTTTTCTTTTAGAATTTCTGATTTATTTTCCTTTTCATTTTCTTGATTTCGAATTTAAATTTGAATTTTGTCATGAGCCTCACATTTGAGCTAAGTATCCAAATTTAAATCCTAGTGTAAGAAGGATCTATTTATCTATTTATTTTTATTTGTATAGTATTTTGTTTCTCCTCTTTTCCTTGTTACTTCCCATTCTTAAATATTCAAAATATGTGTTAGATCCTCAATTTGGGACATTAATTTATTTCTATTAATGGGATTACTATTTTTACTAAATGCACATACAAACAAAAGCCAACATGATGCATAAATTAGTAATGTGTCATTTGTTAATTATTTACTTTTAAATATGGTGTTCACATGTGTTAAGGAGTGGAAGCCACACACTTAAAGAGATCAATCACTATTTTCATTATTTACAATTTGGGTATTACAAATCCTACCCCCCCCCCCCCTTACAAAGAATCTCGACCTCGAGATTAGAAAGGACTAGGAAAAGGTGGGGAAATTCTATTCGAAGCTCTTCTTATCTTTCCCAAGTAGCTTCATCCTCTCCATGATGACTCCATTGCACTTTGCACAATTTTGTCACCTTATTCCTTGTAACCCGAGTCAATTTGTCAATGATCTTAATAGGATACTCCATGTAAGTCAGATCACCCTGCACACTGAATTCTTCCATTGGAGGCTGTTCCTCGGGAATGCGGAGACACTTCTTGAGTTGAGGCACGTGGAATACATCATGCACACCAAATAGATGATCAGGTAGCTCGAGCTGGTAGGCCATCTCCCCAACTCGCCTAAAGATTTTGAAGGATCCAATAAAGCGAGGGGATAACTTGCCTTTAACTTTGAATCTCCTCATCCCACGAATTGGTGACACCTTGAGGTACACGTGGTCACCCTCTTCAAACTCTAGTGGTCTTCTTTGATTATCAGCATAGCTCTTCTGTCGGGTTTGTGCTACCCTCAAGTTCTCCTAGATTATACGGACTTGTTCTTCTGCCTCTTTAATAACCTCAGGCCCAAAGAACTGTCTTTCCCCAGTCTAGTCCCAATAGAGAGGAGTCCTGCACTTCCTGCCATATAAAGCTTCAAATGGTGACATTTTCAGACTGGCCTGGTAACTATTATTATAAGAGAACTCAGCATATGGTAGACTCTTGTCTCAACTGCCTCCATGCTTAAGGGCACAAGCTCTCAACATATCCTCCAGTACTTGGTTAGTTCTCTCAGTTTGTCCATTAGTTTGAGGATGATAGGCCGAACTGAAACTCAACTTCGTATCCATGGTCTCATGAAAGCTTTTCCAAAATCTTAAGGTAAACTATGATCCTCTATCAGAAACAATCTTATTCGGTACACCGTGTAAACACACAATTCGAGCCATATATAGCTCTACCAACTGAGAACATTTATAAGTAACCTCGACCGGAATGAAGTAAGCCACTTTGGTCAATCTATCCACAATCACCCATATCAAATCATAACCCTTTGAGGTACGAGGCAGCCCTGTAATGAAATCCATACCAATTTCTTCCCATTTCCATTAGTGTACCTTTAACAGGCGCAGTAGTCCAGCTGGTCTTTGGTGTTCAGCTTTGACTCTTTGACACACATCGCACACAGCCACATGTGTAGCTACATCTCTTTTCAGCCCATACCACCAGTACTTCTGCTTCAGATCCTGATACATCTTAGTGCTACCAGGATGAATAGAGTAACCAGAGTCATGGGCTTCCTTCAATATAGTCTCACGGAGGCTATCAATCTCAGGAACACATATCCGGTTCTTGAACCATATTGTCCCTTGCTCATCCTCCATAAATTCTGGACCTCTACCTTCAGTAATCAGATCTTTGATCTCTTGGATTTTAGCATCACCAATCTGACCCTTGCGGATTTCTTGCTCTAAGGTAGGTTCTACCTCAATAGTAATTCCTTCAGCATGTGCTACTATTCCCAGGTTGAGTCTTCAAAAATCTTCTACTAACTCATCGGGTAGCTGAGCGACAATAGCTGCATGTACATGCTCCTTCCGACTATCGCCACCACCAGGAGGAGGGAACGTGAAGAGGGAGTCAACAAATCCAGTCCCTGCTGCGGGATCAGACCCACTACCACCCGCTTCGGGCGTAACCTATGCAAGTTAGCAAATATCAACACTTGTGTGACACCCACCCTTCTTGAAACCTTCATACATCCAATCACGTCTATCACCCATTATTGCGGCTGTGTATACGAGTAAAGAGTGCGTGTGAGACATTCATGTTTCTACACGTCACACATACATCTATAGGTAAGTAGTAAAACTATATATATACATAACATCACCTTCATCACATTAACATGATAATCATTAATTAACAATATTGCAACATCCAAATTTAAGTCAAATCATACTAACAAATAACATGTGATATTAAAACCGACGAAAATTAACATGTGATATTAAACTAACAAATTGTAATCGTAATACAGTTAACTCCCGTCGGCCATAAAAACCGACGAAAATAAACAATAATCACACTCTAATCAAGCCACATAAACTAACTCTAATCACACTCTAATCACATGTTATATTAAACTAACTCTAATCACATGAAAGCTAACTCCTGTCGACCATAAAAAACCGACGAAAATAATCACATGTATTTACATATAGGTAGGATTATACCTCTATGAGCCTACGTCGGTACACGGGCGGACGGTGGATGAGCGGACGGTGGACGACGGTACACGGACGGACGATGAACGACGGCGGGTTGGAGACGGCGATGCTTGGGGGCTAGAGGCGGCGTTTGGGCGGGCGGCGGCACTCCGGGACGAGCAGGGGGTGGCGGCACTCCGGGACGAGCAGGGGGCGGCGGCCCACGGACGTTGGCGGCCTCGAGGGCGGCGTTCCAGCCTCGGGTGGCGAGCTTGGGCGTGGTGCGGCAGCGCGGAGGCGTGGCGGCTTGGAGGTGCAATGGCGCGGTGGCGCTGCGGCGCGGGAGCATGGCGGCGCGGCAGCTCGGGCGGTTTGAGTGGAGAGAGGAGGAAGAATGAGTCCGCGCGCGGCCGCTGCTGGCTCTAAAACCATTAATCCCCGTTGACTTGTGACTTGGCCGACGGGAATTAAATAACCCCCGTCGGCTTTGTCCCGCGGCTGACGGGAATTACTTAACCCCGTCGGCTTTGTGACATGGCCGACGGGAATTAATTAATCCCCGTCGGCCTGTGACTGGGCCGACGGCAATTAAATTAATTCCCGTCAGCTAGTAGACGGTCGACGGGAGTTACTTAATTCCCGTCGGCTTTTGCACGGGCCGGCGGGAATCAACGGGATTCCTGTAGTGTTGGCCACACGTATCACAATAGATATCAAATCCCTTTTGCAGATCTGGCATAATCAACACTGGGGGTGACATCAATCTTAACTTCAGTTGATTGAAACTATCTTGGCATTCCTAGGACCATTTAAACTTCTTTCCCTTCTTTAGCAGTGAAGTCATAGGCTTAGCAAAATTGGAGAACCCTTCAATAAATCGTTGGTAGTAGCCTGCAAGTCCCAAGAAACTCTGGATCTCTGTAACCGTGCTTGGTATTTTCCATGCCACTATCTCCCTCACTTTTGTAGGATCCACTGATATTCCACCATTAGAGATAATGTGTCCCAAGAATGGCACTTAGTCGATCCAGAACTCACACTTGCTGAACATGGCGTAGAGCTGATTATCCCGTAGCTTCTGTAGCACCATCCGCAGATGATACTAATGATCACTATCATCCTTGGAATAAATAAGAATATTGTCGATGAATACCACAATGAATCTATCAAGTTACTCCATGAACACCTTATTCATCAGATTCATGAAGTAGGCTGGTGCATTATTCAGTCCAAACGACATGTCTGTGAATTCATATAGACCGTATTGGGTAGAGAAAGTCATCTTGGGAATATCAGATGGCCTAATCTTCATTTGATGATAACCCGACCGAAGATCAATCTTAGAGAATACATTTGGAAAATGACAAATGAACAGCACACCAAACATGTACAAACAATGGAACACATCTCAAAAGGAAAAGTATAAACTCAAAAGGGAGTTTAAGTTATAAGGTGAACTAATCACATTTAGTAGTTTGTTATTCTCTAAGTGTTGTCTATCTCCATGATTACATAATCTGATTCTACTCATTTTAATGAGACATAAAAGTTAAACCAGGGATAAATTCATATACTACATATTATTAATGTCACAAGATTAAATATCCATTTACCACTAGGGTTTTCCTTTTTATTTATCTTATTAAACAAACAAATTATCATATAAACTAACCTATAGCCTAGGCATAAAATTAGAATGCACAGACAGAGGATGAACATAATTTATTTGAATAGAGAATATTCATATGAACATTTTGCAATTTGAATCACTAAATTTGGAGTTCATATGAAAAGATATGAAATAAACAACTTTTGAAGTTTGAAATACAAAATTAGGTCCAAATCTGTGATTATTTAAAAGGTCGGGGGTCTGTTTATAAGAATCTAGGGGCCTGCGCGCAAAACCCAAGGACGGCGGGTTGATTCTCGGAAAACTGAGGGTCTCTTTAGCAAATTTACACGTGAAGGGGTATCGGGCAACCTTGACCGCTCGTTCACAACCGAACGGCTGAGATCAGACCCACAGACGAGCGCGCGTGGACGGGCGTGTGCGGCTGACGGGTGGGACAGGGAAGGGTTGAGGCACTGACGCATGGGGCCCACGGGTCAGCGGTGTGCTGCGAGCGTGGGACACGCTGGCCGCAAGATAACCGATCAATGGTTCTGGCTCCACGGACCACGTAGATCGTTATCCGTGCATCGAGGCCATCCGATCAAGAGTGGACGGTTCGGATCGGGCACTAGGGGCTTTGTCCTCTCTGGCCGGCTAGAGGCGGTGCCATACGCGCCCGCGGCAGCGTAGCTGCCAGCGGTGAAGTGGACTGGGGCTCCTAGGACGCTAGGGGTCGGTCTGGGTTGCTAGAAAAGTTGGGGAGGACCCAGCGAATCCGATGGCGGGATCGGGGTAGCAGGAAAGGGGGTGAGGCAGCTGGACGGCGGAGGGGAAATCCTCGGTAGACCTGGGAATGCTCCGGTGAGCAATCACAGGCGAGTAAGTGCAAGACAGGAGGAACTAGGGGCGGAGTTAGGTCGGTTACCTTGAGGAGAGATTTTGGGACCCTTGTACGATGGCAAGGACATGACGAGGGCTTGGGTCGACAGCGATGGCTCTATGGCTACGCGAGGAAAGCTCCGGTGAGCGCAGACCAAGCGAACCAGAGGGGGAGGGGTGAACCGAAGGGTGTCCCAGATTGCGGGGGATATGGCGGAGCTTACCTAGGCAACAGACACGATGAGGGTTTGACGGCGATCGCAGAACGGGCGCGAGACCACGGCGAGCGGCGGCGGAACTCCCTGATCGCGCGCGTAGAGCGAGCGAGAGAGAGAGAGAGAGAGAGGGCGAGGGTGCTCGACAGAGGGCGCAACGAGCGAGGAAGGGCGAGTGAACGAGGGCGGGGTCCAGAAAAAGGCTCTGGCGCGTGGGTCATGGCCGGGAAACGCGCGAATGTGGGCGCGTCCACAGCGGGGAGCGTGGGCGGTTCGGAGGGGAAAGGTCCGATAGACAAGACCCACCGGTCAGCGAGAGCGTGCGAGTAAATAGGCGGTTGGGCTGACGAGCGGGGCCGCGGGACAGTGAGGGAAGGGACGCGCATGTGGAAGAGATTGGCGCCGACAAGTCGGCCCCACTGGCAGCGAGAGGGAGAGACCGCGGGGGGAAAGAAATCGCCGCTGACAGGTGGAGCCCACCTGGCAGGCGGCGCGGGCACACGCACGCGCGGCCCTACTGGGCTGAACTGGGTCGGTTTGGGCTGAAATGGTTTTTCTTTTTTCCAGGGAATTTCTATTGCCTTTTCTTTTTATTTTCTCTAGGGTTTTCAATTCAAATTCAAACCAAGTTTCAAATTCAAACCAAATCAAACATGTGCATCAATTCAAAGAGTATTTTGGGCTCAGCATGATGCAACAATTCATGACTTACATAAGTTTTGACAAAAATAAATAATTAATCCCTCACTAATTAAGCTACATCCACTCAAAAGAAAAAGAGAGATAGGGAGACTAGAAAGAGATAAAGGGTAACACCTGAATTTGGTAGATATTTAGAAAGAAATTTTATACCCCCAAATTTAGGGTGTTACAATAGTATACCAAATCATGTGCTTTTGCTAAAGGCTGATAAAATTTTAGAGATCTGTATGGTGCCCCAGCTTGGCTCCAGCTTGTACCTCCGACTAGAACTTTAGGATCAAGCCGCAGTATTTTATCCCTATGTGGAATCTTGTGCCTCATTCGCTTTACTTACACTACACTTTGCATTCATCCATAATGCTTTGAATTTCTGTTCTCCTACTTGGATTCATTTGGCTATCTTAAGAAAGCAGAATTGCTGATAAAACTATGTCTACATTGAAGCAGGAGGCATATCCATATTATAAATACTTAAGGGCTACTTTGGGAACCTCAAATTCCCTTCGGGATTGGAGGGGATTGAGGTGGAAATAAACTAATTTCCTCTCCAATCCCCTTCAATCCTGAAGGGGATTTGAGTTTCCAAACTAGCCCTAAGTGTGGGTCTGAGTACCGCAGTGCAGTTTGCCTTTTTGTGTCTTGAGGGCCTAAATTTCTCATTTGGGACTTCTATTGTATTTCTTAGGCTTATAAGCTCTTTAATATCTCCTTTACTAATATATTTGTCTGGCAGATGTCCTGCCAACAATTTTCAAGAAAAAATATATAGCGCACACAACGTTGGAGAGGTGGCATTTGAGCGATGTCATCTCCTTGTTGCAATTATCTTGGTCACAGCTTGTGGTAGTTCTAGCTAGCAAACCAGACTAGCAATCAAATCTTATAGAAAACTTAGTCGATCGATCATACATAAATATATATGTCATATGGGACAAACCAGACTAACACCTTTTGTATCTCAAATCCTCACAGTTTGGTGCAAAAATTTGTTTGCTGACATTATTTAAAGACACCTTTTTAATTGAGATAGTACCTAGGTATCTGTTGTTTTCTTCAGACTCTTCGATTTTGATTTCAATGACTAGGGGTTCCCTTTAGATTCTTGAGTGTTGATTTTTTTACTAGGGCCAACTATCTAATCCGTCCATTCCTCTCTTGTGAATGCCCTTGTTCTTGCTGTGATTTGAAATTGTGCACCTCCTATAGATCCAACTTTGAATGTCTTTTTGTACCTAGAAAAATATCCTTGTACATGATGACCGATGTGAGGGTTTGTAGCCTGTAGGGCTATTGTCCTTAAGTTTCTTTGTTTTAGTTTGGCAAATGCACGTGTTCAACAGTTTGAGTGAATTTACTTTCTTATAACGAACATATTTCATTATTTTGTAACTCTTATTTATGTATCTCCTGGAATTCAGATATTATACTATTGATGCTTATTTAATTTTCTAAGTTAGCAATAGAGCACTAGGCAGCTGTAGACAATTTATATTGTCCTCGTGCTTCCAGATTTGTTTTATAATTTATGGTTTCATTTGGCCCTTGTATGATTCAATATTATGTTTCTACATCTACTTGCAGGTGCAACAATATTCTGTATCTCCAAGGTGTTCTAGAATCTAGAGGATGCAGAGTGAGAAGATGTGAATGTAATATGATTCGACATGTATGTTTTAATATGTCGGTGACAATCAGACCTATGGGATGGATCCTAGCTATGATATTTTGAGTGATGAAACATGGTGGCAGTAGGGCTTAAGGTGTTGTTCAAAGCCGCTTTCAGTTGGACTATGGTGTCATTCTATTGAATGTGAGAAATATTATATTACTTGTAACTATTTCTCTCGCCTCATTTTCTGCTACTCCCCTCGTTCCAAATTATAGATAAATTATAGATATTTTAGTTTTTTAGATACATAGCTATATTTGTAGAGAAGAAAATACGTAAAATTGGGAATGGAGGGAACACGACAAATATCTGAATGTGAACTTGCACGATGCATTAGACGTTATATGAAGGAAAAACAATCGGGCTCCAGCTCTGTTGGATACTGAGATCATAAATATAAAATTGTGTTCTTACAAATTATAGCAAATAGCAAACTAACGACTCACTACACAGACACGATAAAAATATTAAATTGATCTAGCTTAGTAGGCTGATATAAAAAAAACTTTAGACTAAAATTGGCCGCTATTTTATTGTCTTCTGATTTGAAGGCTATAATCTGAGTATTCTCTATAATTTTAAAGGTGAGGTCTTTCTGAAATACAATCACAGATCCTTGGATGGATTGAACGTTTGTATATATATATATATATATATAGATTGTATATTAGGAGCCCTGGGCTTCCAATAACTAAAGGAAGCCCGGGCCAAACAGTGCAATCCGGTCGAGCCGGACCACATCCGGACGTCTATAAAACAGGACCCGGAGTGCTAGGGTTCAGTTTTTCACGCCCCATCTCGATTCATTAGCGACGACGGTTGCCCGATAGCGCGCGCGGCGGTGGACCCCGGCCAGTGGCTGCGGTGGCCGTGGCTCCCCGACCTCGACATGCGGTGGCGGCGGTTCCTAGGCCGGCGGTGGCGGCCCCCGATCCAGAGGGCGAGCGGCGGCGGATCCCAGGCCGATGGCCGCAACTCCATTACCTCGACGCGCGGTGGCGGAGGTTCCTCGATCCGCAGCGAGGCCCTTGTGCAGGCAAGCGGCGGCGTCCCTAAAGCCCCGAGGAGGCGGCACTTCCAAGGCCGGCGAGCAAGCGACGCCCGTCGACGTGCGAGTAGCGACGGCGACGCATGAGGCGCGATGTTCGAGCGAGCGACGTCACGGAAGGGGCGAGATGCGCGCAGCGATGATCGCGCGTGACATCCTCTGATCCGGCGCATTTTTCTTTTCGTTTATTGTGTTTTATGCCTACCACATGTATTATTTACGCTAAAAACTGTATGATTTTATGCTTTAACACAGAGTTCGTATATCAGTTTACTGCATGCACATTGGAAAGGCAATTCCTTGATTTATGCTGTTCTTAATTTGCGCGCATGCAATGGAAACTCACACGATTTTGCCATAATTTTTGGATCTGTATAAAAATAGAAACCGCATGCATGCGGCTGCCATGTTTTTCGGATCTGTCATAAAAATAGGATCGTAATAACAACCTACTAAAGCTATCAACCTCTAATTGACTCGGTATTTACGCTTATAATTGAGGGATTTTATGCTCAAAACTTAAGGTTTTTACGCTCCACCCGGAGATGCGTCCACCAGTGAACAACATGCCAGATTTTTTACGCAGTGTAAGGAATTGCATAAATACCTACACCGTGTAGTATAATTTGTTTCAGTATACATCATAAACTAGTTCTAATGCGTTTAGTTGCATGGCTGTTGGAGGGATCCTATATTTATGAAGGAAATAAAACATTAAATGTGATTTTTTGTTTCTATACATGCAATTCATTTCCTTTCATTGCATATTCTTTCCATCATAAATTCGTGTGCATGCAGCCAGTAGCAGATTTTTACGCAGTATACCGAATTGCATAATTATCTACACAGTGTAGCATATTTAGTATAAGCATATAGCATAAAATGGTCATTACGAGTTTTAGTTGCATGTCTGTTGCAGCGATCCTAAATTTATGGAGAAATAAAGCATTTAAAATAGAAACCGCCACACATATCTTTCCTAAATTTACGCGCATGCAAGGGAACGTGTTTGACTCATACATGCATTTTGCCATAATTTTAGGATCTGTATAACCGCATGCATGCGACTGCCATGTTTTTCGAATCTGCCATAAAAATAGGATCGTAATAACAACCTACTAGAGCTATCAACCTCTCACATTGGCTCGGTATATACGCTTATAATTGAGGGATTTTATGCTCAAAACTTAAGGTTATTACGCTCCAACCCGGAGGTGCGTCCACCAGTGAACAACATGCCAGATTTTTTACGCAGTGTAACGAATTGCATAAATACCTACACCATGTAGTATAATTTGTATCAGTATATATCATAAACTAGATTTAATGTGTTTTAGCTGCATGGCTGTTGGAGAGATCTTATATTTATGAAGGAAATAAAACATTAAATACCATTTTTTGTTTCTATGCGTGTAATTCATTTCCTTTCATTGCACATTATTTTTATCATAAATTCGTGTGCATGCAGCTGGTAACAGATTTTTACGCAGTATATCGAATTGCATAATTATTAACACAGTGTAGCATATTTAGTCTCAGTATATATCATAAAATGGTCCTTACGCGTCTAGCTGCATGGCTGTTGCAGTGATCCTAAATTTATGGAGGAAATAAAAGATTTTAAAAACAGAAACTGCCGCACATATATTTCCTAAATTTATGCGCATGCATCTTTCCTAAATTTATGCGCATGCATTGGATCGTGTTTGACTCATGCATGCATTCCTTTTTTGCGCTAACAGACGTGGGGCAGGTGGCGCACCCGACAGCCTGTTTGGACGCGCTGGTTGAACCAGTTTGCAGGGGTGGTCGGCCTGGGCTTCCTTTAACTATTGGAAGCCCAGGGCTCCCGTTATACCTGCCCTATATATATATATATATTATATAGCCAGACAGTCCTGTCGGCAAAACTTACACTATGGTAGGTACTATAGGATAAATAATAACAAAAAATTATTATCGTTACAATAGTAATATTACTGATTAAAACCAACATCCTTACGGTACCAACATGTGATAATGAGGATAATAAAAAGGAGAACAAATATGGTATGTAAAAATATTGTCTACATATAGATCGTAACTCTATGAAATGTATTATCTTCTATTTTTATAACTTTTGTAGATCTTACATTTATATCGTATTAGTAACATTTATCATATCCATTTGTATTGCAGGTAATAGAAGTCTAAGATAAAAAATATGTAGCATATGATGAATTGTGGACATGTTATTAATGTACTGGCTATATATATTAATGAGTATCCGTTTGAATTGTAAGACCTTATGGTATTTTCTAAAGACTTGTATAAGTTTATAATTTATTGTGATAGTCTTAGCATTTAAATGATACGATTGACATGACATTATTAAAATTATATATAGAAGTCTGTATGGTATTGATAGTTACAATATAGTGGTAAAATAATTAGATTAAAATAACAAAATTTATGTATGAGTCGGATTACATATGGATTATGAAATATTTTTTCTCATAACATTATAACACACATTTATATATAAGTTATCATAGTATTATATGTTTCCGTTGCAACACATGGACACTTAACTAGTCTTAAAAAATAGGAATACATGCCTCTGAACATGCTAACTCAAAACATAGCTGTGAGACCAACTCCAGCAGTGCTGGCTCCGTATCTGTATCCTACGGAGTGGCAGGCGTGGATACGAAGGTGCGCATGGAGGGTGTTTTCCAGGAACGCTCCATATTTACACTCCCTATTCACATGCATGCAGACTGTGACAGCTGGGTCCCGCGAGCACAGGCTTTTAATTGCACCGTTGTTCAGACTTGTGCGGAGAGGAGAGAGAAGACATGAGAAAGGGGAGTGCAGATACACGACGTGCTTTTTAGGGAGACGGATATGGAGTCCGCTGGACTGATGAATAGTGTGCTGCGCTGTGCAAAAAAGGAGATAGGGAGCCGCATACGGAGGCTGCTGGAGTTGGTCTGAGCCTATGACCATACCTTGGATTACTCTGTCCCTTTCAAATTATAAGATGCATGTATCTAGAAGAAACAAAGAACTAAAATTTGGAACATGGCCCTCCTTTCCAAATTAGGAGTACTATTTACCAAACTGCTAATGGAAAAAAGTTAGTACTTGCATCAAAAAGAGTTCTGATACACTATTAATTTCTTATTACAATTCAGCGCCTTTAAAATGTCTTAAACTTATTCTGGGGAAACGTCGCAAAATTATTCTTTTCCAGGGAAATGTCCCCGAATTATTGAACATTGCAGTGAATTTGTATCCCCCTTTTGACAAAGTGAAGCTGAAAACTTGATTAGAAACTTATTTTGGCCTAAACGAAAAAAATTAAATGAGCAGGTGCCAAGTCCCAACTTGCTCTAAGATCTGGAGTGAGCATTCTCCAGGATGGATCTGAGGTTTCTTGTCTCCGTCGCGACACATTCCCGGTCAAACAAAGCAGAGACCACAGCCACACCTTTCAGATTTGGGAGCCCAAGCTCCATTACCGAAACTGCATTTCCGGTATTGATGCCGCCGATGGCCACCACTGGTAGCTTCGAAGCCAAGCAGACGGTCCTCAGTCCCTCAATCCCTAGGGTGGGATTGGCTGCCTTCGTTCTGGTTGGGAAGACACCGCCACAGCCGATGTAGTTTGCACCATCCTTCCACGCCTGCTCGGCTTGGGCCAGGGTTTTACATGAGACGCCAATGATTTTTCCAGGCCCTAGGAGCTCCCGTGCTTCCCATGCTGGCATGTCTGATTGACCAACATGGACGCCGTCTGCGTTGCATGCCAGAGCAACATCTATGCGGTCATTGATCAGTAGCGGTACTCCACTAGACTTGCAGATTTCCACACAAGCCTTGGCAGCTTCCAAGAACTCCCGTGTCTCGGCGTCTTTTTCTCTGGACATTAGAAATTCGAAGAACGGTCAGTGAAATCATTTGAAGAGACCGAATCACAAGAGAACTTTGGCCGTTTTTCAAGAATGATAACCTCAATTGGACAATGGTAGCGCCACCTTCAATGGCAGCTTTCACGGCGTCTTTTATCGAACGACCCCACTTCTTGTTCATCCCAGAGTCTGTCACTGCATACAGGAAGAGGTCACCTGGATTGAACTTTTGCAGTGATCCCGTCTTGTATAATGGAGACTTGAGTTCGAAGAGGTGGTCAAAAGGTCCCTGATGTCCATTTCCAATCACAAGATCTTTGCTGTGATAAAGAGCAGACTCCACAAATTGCTTTGCAACCTGCCAAGATTATTAATGGGGAAAAAACAGAATGTAAGATACAACTAATATGAACAGTGAACCTGAAAAGATATATAAACAACACTGAAAAATCTTACTGTTATGAACAGTGAACCTGCATATAGTGCCAAACTGCTAATCAAGGTTCCAAAACTATTAGGAACTGACTTAAGCACCCAAGTAAGGTATTTACTTAACAAAAGAAAAAACATCCAAGGATCTTATGGTTGACGTGATTTGAACACATTGTTTGACAGTCACAGCTCTGAACAGCCTAGGGAATAGTCTAGATTCTTTGCAGTAAATGTGCCTTGCAATATCTCATCTAACACAACACACAAATTACCACCATCCACATGCCAACTTTCCAGACCTTTGTACTAAAGAGTCCCCCCAGCACAAGGGAGAATTTAATTAGCAAGTTTTGTAGCACAAAAGAAATACAAGTAAATATGAACCTGGTTAGAAAATAGTTTCAATCTATGTCATGTTCATCGCCAAAGAATTAATTCTCCTTGTGATAAATAACACTCCAGCAGATAAATTGCCTCAATTGTTTTAAATTATTATGAGGTATCAGTGTGTGACAACTCAAACATCAGTATTTGCAAACTAACCTGAACAGCGTGCAGCATTGTTGCACCTTTTGCTAATTCAGCAGCAATACATGATGCTAATGTGCAACCCGTTCCATGTGTGTTATGGGTCTTTATACGCTGACCACGAAGCTCAGTGAACTCCTTACCTGATGAAATAAATCAGAATTTGTATTGGGGGGGGGGGGGGGGGGGGGGGGGGTGAAACGGCAGTAATAAATTATTCAAATATACCATCAAATAATACATCAATTGCATCTGATGAATCTGGCATATCCCCACCTTTCACAAGCACATATCTTCAAATGGTAAGCTTGTATTAGATTATTGATCAATCACTATATGCATTTTTAAAGAGGACATTCACTAATGTATTTAATAATGGAATCAAATGAAGAGCTTTCAGTTAGCAAGGCACAGCGGCAAGGTTTAGTACTTGTTGAAGGCATGGCAAGAATCAGTGTCATAAGGAAAGTTGACTGGTTTAAATGGTAGGGACTGTTAGCCCCTCAAGCTTGAATTAATAGAACTTTGTATATTCTGATCACTGCCCCCTCTTGCTAGGGTTACATGAGCTCATACAAGGAAAAAGGAGGTTTCATTTTGAGAGTTGTTGGACAAGAATGGAGGGTTTTATGGAAGAAGTGCAGCATTCTTGGTTGCAACCTTTGGAGTGCTGCTGCCCTCTGCAGTGTTTTGCTGGGAAACTAAAGAGGTTGTCCAAGCATCTGCAATCTTGGAGTCAGAAAAAGGTGGGCAACATAAAAAGACAGGTGTTGATGGCTAAAGAAATTCTCCATAGGCTGGAAATTGCAGGAGATTCCAGATCCCTATCCCCACAAGAAGAGTGGCTAAGACAACGATTAAAACACCATTCTCTGGCCTTGGTTTCCCTGGCGAGAACCATAGCCCGCTTGAGGAGTAGGCTGCTGTGGATGAAAGAAGGTGATGCCAACACTAAATATTTTCACCAGCACACCAGATATAGGAAGAAGAATTTTATTGGAAAAATCCAGGTACAGAACAGAATAATTGTTGATCAAAAGGAGAAAAAGGAGGTTGTTTGGGATTTTTATAATTCACTGCTTGGAATGGTCCCTCCCAGAGTTTCAGCCCTGAATCTAGAAGCTTTTCATAGATGTCCTCTGAACCTCCAAGAACTTGAGCAGATGGTCACTGAGGAGGAGGTTTGGCACACCATCAGGTCGCTTTCTTCTGACAAGGCCCCGGGGCCAGATGGGTACTCAGGTAGATTTTACAAAAAGGTTTGGCCTATCATCAAAATGGATTTTATGTCAGCCTTGGAGAAAGTTTGGCAGGGGGATGCTTCTAGATTATATCTGCTCAACTCAGCCTATGTTACTTTGTTGCCAAAGAAGAGTGAGGCCATTGAGGTGAAGGATTTCAGGCCAATAAGCCTAATTCACAGTTTTGCAAAAATTGTTACCAAGATTTTGGCTAATAGACTTGCACCTAAGCTCCCTGACTTGGTCTCTGTGAATCAAAGTGTGTTTGTGAAAGGTAGAAGTATACATGATAATTTTGTCATGGTACAGCAAACAGCCAAGGCCATTTATGGGCAAAAAGTTTCTAGAGTCTTGTTGAAATTGGACATTGGAAAGGCTTTTGATTCTGTCTCTTGGACCTTCCTTTTTGAGGTTCTTAGACATTTGGGTTTTGGTCCTTTGTGGTGTGGAATAATCTCAAGGGTCCTGAGTTCATCCACTACTAGGGTCTTGGTTAATGGGGAGCCTGGGGATATTATTCATCACAGAAGAGGCCTTAGGAAGGGGGACCCCTTGTCCCCTATGCTCTTTATCATTGTTATGGATGTCCTCAACTCACTGATTCTGAAGGCACAGGATATGGGGCTGTTGCAACCTAATCTAAGGCGCGGTAGGCATTTCCTTATATGCAGACGATGTGGTGCTGTTTTTAAAGCCTGAAAGAGATGAGCTCAATATGCTGAAGGAAATATTAAGGATTTTTGGGGAAGCTACAGGTCTTGTCACAAATATCAACAAATGTATCATCACACCCATACATTGTAATGAGCAGCAAGTTGACATGTCCCAGGAGATTTTCCCTTGTAATGTGCAGCAGTTCCCCTGTAGATATTTGGGACTGCCTTTGTCAGTAAAGAAGCTTCCAAAGATTGCTTTTCAAGAACTTATTGACAAGGTGGCTGACAAATTGCCAGGGTGGAAATCTGCCCTGATCACCAATGCTGGAAGACTGACATTGGTTAAGGCTGTCCTCACTGCCATTCCTATATATCATCTTCTTGTCCTTCAATGCCCTAAATGGGTTATCAAAGCCATTGACAAGATTCGCAGGGGTTTCCTCTGGAAGGGCAGAAAAGATATCAAGGGAGGCCATTGTGTTGTTGGATGGACAAGGGTGTGTAGATCACTTAAGTTTGGCGGCTTGGGTATTCACAACCTCGAAATCCTTGGTTGGGCACTTAATGTGAGATGGCTCTTACTCAGAAAAACACAGGTTGAGAGGCCATGAACTGAGTTCAACATAAAAGTACGTCCCAATGTTGAAGCTCTCTTCCAGGCCTCGGTTCACTCTTCTGTGGGGATGGTGCTACAACCCTCTTTTGGACGGATAGATGGATTCAAGGGCAGTCTATTGCAGTTTTTGCCCCTTACCTGATCAACCGTATTCCAAGGAGGGTCAGGACAGGCCGCACGATGCAGGAGGCTCTTGCTGATAACAGTTGGGTTCAGGATATCTCTGGGAGTCTGACTGTTGTTGTCATTAGGGAGTTCCTTCTTGTTTGGGACCTGATTCAAGATGTTCATTTACAGACAGGAGTTCCTGATGTCCACCTTTGGGTGCCTTGCGCTTCTGGCCTCTATTCCTCTAAGACGACTTATAACAGCTTTTGGACCGGTACAACATCTTTTGAACCGGCTAAAAGAATTTGGAAGAGTTGGGCTCCTCCAAAATGTAAATTCTTCATTTGGCTAGCATCTCTCAACCGGTGCTGGACGGCTGACAGATTGGCCCGACGAGGTATGGATCATCATGACAAATGCCTCTTTTGCGATCAACACGAAGAAACAGTCCAGCATATTTTGCTCTCCTGTGTGTTCTCTAGAAACATTTGGTGGCAGGTGTTGTTTAAAGTGAGGCTGCATGTAACACCCACTTTGTAATTTGCTAAGAATAATACCAATAGAGAAACAATTTCTCTTTATGTGAGTTTGATCTTTATGTATCATCACTTGTGAACACCATATTCAAAAAAATAAATAATTAATAAAAGGATATACCATTAAATTGTGCATCATGCTGAGGTTTTATTTGGTGTGCATTTTGTGACAACATAAAATAAGAATGTGACAAGGAATATATTAAACAGCCCAAAGTGGAATTTAAAACCTAAAAGAGATTCTAGAATTTAGAAAAGAGAAGCAAACAACTATTATGTGATATAAGAATATAAATGATATATATAAATATATCTCCAAATTGGAACTTGTCATGGCACAATATAATAAAAGGATAAATTTGTCACAAGTTTGAATTTAAAACTAGAATTTAAATTTGAATTGGAAAATCTAAAAGGGAAAAGAGAAAGGAAAATATAAAAAGAAAAAGAAAAGGGGAGAATACCTAACTGGGCCTCGGAACCCACATTTGGCCCACCAGATGAAGCAAACCCGTGCTCGGCCCAAGCTACCTCCTTCTGCGGGCGCCGACAAGCGGGCCACCCAAGCCAGTCGCGGGCGCGCCCTCCTCCTTCCCTTCCTCCACTGACACGCCGGGCCCACCTGGCTGAGACTCTAACCCACGCGCGCTGACCGGTCGACTGGCTGCCTGGTGGGGTTCACACGTCAGGTCGCCGTCCTCGCCATAGAGATCGGACCACGCCCACGAACGTTCCGGGGATCTCGGCTGGGGAAGGGACTCCGGGGATCTCGGTCGGGTTGTTGCTCGATCCTAGTATATGACCGAGTCCTGCGCGCGTCACAAACCTTCCTTAACCCACGCCAAAAGCCTGGCCGCCGTGTCCGCCACCGAGATTTAGGAAGCGCGTCGCCGCCGCCGCGCCATTCGCTAACCGGGGAGTGGTCCGGTGTCGTGGTGGGAGTCAAGAGCTTCCTCGTGTGGGCGTGTGCGCGGTAACGTCAACCTGGGCGATCGGGGGCCACTGGGGTACTCGTAATTGCTCGCCGTCGCTCTCATCAGACGGCGGATCCGCGCGGCGCGTGGGCAGTGACCTCCCTCGCCTTTATTTCCGGTAAGTACCATCCACCCATTTCGTTTTAGCGCTGCGAACATGTAGTGTCGATCGGGGAGTGTTTAGGTGCGGGTTTGCGCCTGGGCGGGTCGCCGGAGTGATTTCCGCCTTCGCTCTGCGCGCCGCCGTGGTCCGGCGCTGGAGGTAGGGGATGGGATGCTGGGCCGTTGGATCGGGCGCTGGCGGCCGTGATTAAACCGGGTCGTACCGCTTTGGAGAGTTAGCGTGCGCCGTTAGATTTGATCGTTCGGTTGGCGATCGCGTAAGCTACATTGAATCTGGACCGTTGATCATGCGATGAGGGCTCGGGGTTAAGTCGCAGTTGTTGATGGGCCGATCTAATCGCGACCATCCACTTCTAATCGGGCGGTCTGGGTGATCGCGTACCCTTTCGGCCTGCACTTTTGCTAAAGAAACCCTTGACTTTTCAGGAATAGAACCCGCTGTCCAGTGTATAGTGTTCTGGGTCTAGGGATTAATTGCGCCGGGGTCCCTGCCTTTCTCAGTATTGGTGCGCCCAGTCCAGAACTGTTTAAAAGGGAATAATTGAATTGGAAAACATGTTTTTAATACAAAAATATGTGCTAGAACTTCAAAAATTCATAGAAAAGTCATATCAGCTCCAAATCACTTCACTCCACTTTCTAAAATTTTGTAATTTTATTCTCTAGCACTTAGTGTCTCTGTTTTATCATGAAAACAATAAGAAATTTATTTCTCACTTAATCCTATTTAAAACACAGAAAACCTTTGAAAATCCATAACTTAAAATCTATAACTCCAAAAATTATGATTCCTGTTCCTAGAATTTTATTTTAATATGTAGAATATCTCTGTGTATTTTGTTTATATGTTTGGTGCAATGTTAATTTCTCTATATGCACTGTGCTTGTTTGTATTGTGGCGAGTAGAAGAGCCCGTGACCGAGGATCCTGGTGAGCAGCAGGTTGAAGTAGCTGAGCAGGAGCTCATTGAAGGCAAGTTGTGCCCTTGACCACTTTTTACCCAATAATGTTCTTTAATATCACTTATCCATGCATAGGTTAATTTTGATGGGACCCAATAGGTCACCCTAGATTGTTTATCTCATTACCTTGTTTACCCCTGAATCACTTGGGTAGTTTGCTATTGCTTTACATGGTTTTGGGATAATCATTTATTACCTCTATGTTCCAATTCTTTTTGTTACTCTATTTATGTTCATGTTGAGATCATTAATGTTAATTGGAACATAGAGCTTAACTTGAGTAACACGTGCCACCACAAGGGTTTAATGGGACGCCCTTGGCTGATTAATTAGGAAAGCTAGTGGAAGACTACCTTACCCGAAAGGGGCAAGGGCAGTAGGGGAGTGGTCAGTGTAGGGAGGTCCTTGCTTGATTTTGCTGCGATGGCGGTCAGGCAAGAACCCTGCATTGGAACTTCCTATAAACTGTAGCGGGTTTTCGGAAGCTAGTGGAACTTTGTAAAGGCCTCGTAGTGTTGCCCTGCCGCGCTTCCTAGGTAGAGGTGTATGGGATTCGCGACCCCTTGGCAGATGGGTAACATGACTTGTGGGTAAAGGGTACAATCTCTGCAGAGTGTAAAACTGGTATACTAGCCGAGCTCACGGTCATGAGCAGCTCAGGACTCTCTGATGTTTAAATTATGGAACTTAAATTCAATTTTGTCATTTGCATTGCATGGGTTTGTTATTAATTTTGTTCTATTACTTTACTTATGGTTTGGTATTTACTTACACTTAGTAACTGCTAATAAAATTTTGACCAACTACTTAAAAGCAATGCTCAGCTTTAACCCCTGTCATTGATTAGCCTTACACATCACATGAACTCACATCTTTGTGAGTTTATGTCCACTGGTTCCCCACAACTTGTTGAGCTATGATCATGTGTGAGCTCACCCTTGCTGTCTCACACCCCCCCACAGGACAAGAGCAGGTGGTTCAGGAGGAGCCACAAGGCGAGGAGTATGATCTGATCTAGGTGGCGTTTCTCAGTTGACATTGGCGCCGACGATCCTTAGTTCGTTTTATCTTTATTATTTTATTTTGTAATAAGTCTTCCGCTATGTAATAAATACTCTGATGTTTTATGACATTTATCTCTATACACGCTGTTATTATATGTGTTGTCTTCTTGGCGCATGTATGAGATGCACCTGGCTTTGTTCCTTAAAGCCGGGTGTGACACTGCAATACCTGGCGCCTGGGCCTGAGGACATGATTTTCTAAGATTGGTGGAGAAATGCCGAAGGCCAGGTATCTAAAGAGAAGAAAAAAGGCTTTAACACGTTGATAATCCTTGTGGCTTGGTGGCTTTGGAAGCATCGAAACACCTGTGTCTTCGATGGAGCATGCCCGAGCACTAAAGATATCCTGCAGCACATCCAGGAGGATGCAACGCTGTGGGGTATGGCCGAGGCTAGAGGTCTTAGGGGCATTTGGCCTTAAGACTAGCGGTGGCCTGTTTGTTGTGCCTTAGATGAGGGATGAGTGTGTTTCTGTACTTGTGTTTTCGACCTCCGTAAGGAGTCGTTTGTACCCGGTCTATTCTCAGACCTCTTTCTCTTTCTTCATATATTAATACGCAGCTCTCCTGCATGTTTCGAGAAAAAAAAAGATGATAAATCAAAATAAGAACCATGTATAGCTTGCTGCTAAAGCTGGAAATCTGGAGCAGAGGGACATTATGTATACAATTCAAGAATGATTTCACCCATATTACCACTTAATCTGCCTTTCCCTGTGTCAATGGTAATCACATGGAGGACCAGACCCCACATGTCATTTACTAGTAGCAAGTTTGCTTCGAATGATATACTTAAAAGATTCATATTGAACATTGGGAGGTCAGGCTGACATTCTCCCATACAGATGTAAAATCAAATGCACAAGAACGTGATAGCTGGTAAGAGAACAAATAAAAAAACTCGACCAGCGAGGGAATGACCGCCCTACCGGCATTATATTAAGAAGAGACTGAAACAATGGTCCTAACCGAGAAAATTCCCAAACCCTAGCCCCCCATCACTAACGGGCCGTCATCAACCATCCACTCTGCAACGGTCCAACCAGAGGGTGACGCTCAGGACATCTTAACCCGAGAGCGAATGGGGCACAGCGAGAGAATTTTTTCAACCAAGCCGAAAAATTTGCCCCCAAGAGGAATCGAACCCGAGACTTAGATGTGCTACTCGGAAGCCTTCAACCACTAGGCTAGAGGCCCTTTCGCGGGTAAGAGAACAAATAAAACAGAACAAATTTACAGAAATAGAGAACACATACTTTGGACCAAGTTTGTAAATGGATTCAGCTGCATTGCGCATGTCAGAAATTGTATGCAATGATACATCCCCAAGTAACTTCGATGCTTCTTTCACATTAGGAGTGACTATATCAGCCATAGAAAATAGTTTATCCCTGCTCAAAATTGGAAGACCATGCGCATAAGTACTATGGCATCGAGAATGCAATGTAACAGAAGTAACAATCCAAAAAGAACTCATAAATGCATACAGAGCAAAACAAATATTGATCATGTACCTATATGTAGCAAGTGTAGATGGTCCTGAAAGAGTATCACCACTGGTGGATACCATGACTGGATCCACCACTAGAGCTGTCTTCAGAAGCATAAGTCACAGCAAGTAAATAATTGAGTTGGCATAGTATGCTTTCATCATGCACTTGCAGCAATACAGCATACCTTTGACTGGAAACTTCCTAAGACTCTCACAAAGAACATTAACTACTCCAGCTGAAGGGAGCATCCCTGTTTTCACCTAACAAAATCAAGAGCAAAAGACATATAATATAAGAGCATCTCCAGTAGTTCCTAAAAGATCAATTGGTAAATCAACGAGTTTTCCAAGTTGCTAAAAAAAAAAGTTGAACACATTTGTTGGGTTTCTCCAACAGTTTCCAAAATATCACTTCTAAAATATACAAGTCAATTTCGCATCAGAAATCTCAGACTATTTTTAAATCACACCAACCACTTTTATACTTTCTTTGTCTCTTGTATATTTGCACAGGGAACCCTGCCCTTCTCCTTATTCCTCCCCATGTCCTTCCATCTCCAGATTGGCAGATAGATACATGGACGTATATTTGCACGTGGTCGGATCCATTTTCCCAAGCGTGGAAAGATTGGGAGCTGAGATAGGGAGGTGTTGGAGAGCTTTTTTATCAATCTTATTAAAAATCAAGATTGAGAATGAGTTTTGGAAACTCTTGAAGATGTTGTAATTTCCAAGTGAAAACATACAGACCAAGGTGATTAAATCATAACAAACTATCACCTAACTGCAATTTCATATGACAACTTCTACAAAAGCACATTCAGAGAATGAACAAGTCTTTTAGCATATAAATACAAACATAACTAAATCAATCAAATATCATTTTTGAGGCAGACAAGTGCATCTTGGAAGGATGAAGAAGATTAGGATTCCAGGAAATTCAAACATTATCTACCACTGGTAACTATATGCTGTAAATTGTGGTGATAGCCCTTGGTAGTGAGAAATGGAAACACAGTTTGATCACCTTAAATAAAGGAAATGGAATACATGTTCACACCTATGTTGCCGATTTCACAGCAAGACAATCCAATTTCATGGAAAGTTAATCTCCCCCCTCCCTCACAACACACAATTGATGTGTAACAAACTAATGGATAGAAATACTCAGGCCCTGTTTGGAATTGTAGTATTTTTGCAGTTTTGAAATAATACTATGGTATTTGATGTTACTATAGTATTGGAACTCAAAAGGTGTTTGGTTTGTATAGTCAAAACTCAGTTTTAAATACCATGGTTTACCCAAAACTGTAGTATTTTTGGAGTTTTCGAAACTCCACTCAGGACCTCAGTTTTCTTCTCTTCTCTCTACATATACTTTGTTTTTCCAATAGAACCAAACATATCTCGGTTTTGAGCAATACTGTAGTTTTACTGTGGTAAAGCAATACCGTAGTATTTATGTCATGTACAATTGTAAACTATGGTATCTCAAAACTACAGTATTTCGAAACTGCATTCCCAAACAGGCCCTCAGGGCATTGTTTGGAAACAAAGTATTTTTGGATTTTTGAGGCAAAACCATGGTGTTAGAGAATACCGTAGTATTTTTTGCCAAGAGGTGTTTGGCTACATTGTAAAACACTCTGTTTTGAATACCATGGTTTTGCAGATACCATGTTATTTTTAGAGTATTTAAAACTCCACTTCAACCCAAAGTCTCTTGTTTATGACTAGCCTTGCACATATATACTAAATACCATGGTTTGAGATACTTTGTGTTCAACACACAATGCTAAGAGTAATGTAAAAATAGTACAGTTGTGTCATGACATTTTAAAACCGTAGTATTTTAAAACTATGGTTTTGAAAGACTTCATGCCCTCAAACTCCTTCCACGAATCACTTTGCCAAGCATAATAGCTTAGGCTGAGTCCAGTGCACAGCCTCCCTCTCGCCCCTGCCACATCAGCTCTCGCCTCCACTCTCGCCCCTGCTGCTCCAGTGCACAGGCTGCAGCAGGCTACAGCCTCAGGCTATAGCCACATCAGCTTTTCTATTTCAGAATTAAGTAATTCACGCGGATTTATTTTAACGCTTAGAAATCACACAACATAATACTTTTTATTGAATTAAAAACTACAAAGTGCATAATAATTTATAGATGAAATTTGTGATTTTTTTGTATTTTTTTCAAATTTTTTGGAGTCCAAACGGTAAAAAACGGTTATCACACGTGGCGCTGATGTGGCCCGCAGAACCAATCGGAAGCCGCCACCTCGCTCTCGCCCCACACTCTCGCCCGCACGCCGCCCGCGCCAGTGCGTAGCCCGCCTCACCGCCTGCCTCTCGCCCGTCTCTCGCCCGGGCGCGCGCTCCAGCGCGGGCGAGAGCGAGGCGGTTTCGCCTGCTCTCGCCGGGCGCGAGCGGCGTCGCCCGGAAACGCTCTCTCGCCTGGCTCTCGCCTTCGGTCGGGCGAGAGGAGTGCCGTGCCGCCCGTCTTGCAGCCTGCGTTGGCACCAGCCTTAGTAAATCGTAGCAAGAATAGCGTTCTCCATACAAAAAGGTACCTGTTTGTAGCATGAACATCAGGGGCACTGCGTGCGTTCAGATTTGGAACAACTAACCCCTCACAACAGAAAGACATAACAACTGGACCATGGCATCGTTACTGTTTTTCTTTTTTTTCCTTTTTTTTTGGGTGGGGGGGGGGGGGGGAGAGAGAGAGAGAGAGAACGCACCACGTCCACCGACATGTCCGAGAGAACCGACCTGAGCTGCTCCCCCACGAACTCCTCCGGTACAGCATGGACCCCCTACAGCACAACGAGATCACCCATTGTCAGCAGCAAGGACTTGGATGGTGGGTCGCCTGCTCAGGTGAATGTCAGCAACAAGGACTTGCTGCTGACACCCTCCCCTGTTCTTAGTCGAATCGTAGCAAAAGGAAGCATACTAGTAGAAAAAAGAAAAGCGGGGAATTGAGCATAACGTGCCTGGACGCCGACGGTGTTCTGCGCGGTGACGGCAGTGATGACGGAGGAGCAGTAGGCTCCTAGGGCCGCGCACGCTTTGATGTCAGCCTGGATGCCCGCGCCGGCGCCGGAGTCGGAGCCGGCCACCGTCAGCACGTGCGGCCACGGCATCTCGCGCGCCGACGCAACCACCGGGAAGCTGTGCGGCCGGGTAGCCGAAGAAGGCGAGACCCGGGCGAGAAGGAGGGGGAGCAAAAGAGAAGGGCGGCGGCGCCGGAGGGGCGATACGGAGCGAGGCCGCTGTGAGGGGTGGTACGGACGCCATGGGAAAGTGCGCAAGTGGAGGTTTGGATGGGGAATCAAACTTTTCATTTTGATGAATAAATTATTTTTTGGTACCAATCACAAATCAGGCATTAATTCTCTTTTTTCATTCATCTAATTTCTTTCTTCGAAATCTTTGTATTGTTTTTCACCCATGAGAATTCAGTGACCTATTGAGATGGATTTCATTTTATTGGCGCGTGCGTTGAATACTTTTAGGAACAAGACTCCATACTTGACTATCAAGATTTTCTCTTTCTGTTGAGGTGGTGACTATTTTTGTCATATCTGGTTTTGAAAAATAAATTGAATGCGAATCATATAGGTGTCAGGATCAGAAATTCATGTACACAGTGATTACATAACAAGACATCATAAAATAATGCTTGAAGAAGCGTAAACATGTATTACTTTATTACATCATTATGTCTGAAACATCCACGTAGTCATTAACTTAAACAGAAATCAAAGTGTTAAACGAAACTTACTAAGATAAGACCTTCACATGTAGCTGATTGCGGGTTTGCCGCTAATCTAGTCTAGAACTCCTCAACGTCCTGAAACTTCTAAAAGTCTTCCGAGTTGCCTTTATCTTCTCCCGAGCAATGGTTGCAATGTGGACAACCTGGTGTTTTGTGTTTAAGCAAGGGTAAATACACATCAATGTACACAACAAATATCCCGTTTGGCTAAAGTGGACTAGATGTATGTGGGGTTAAGCTTAAACCAGTTGCTTTTAGTTGGCCAGGTATTTATCATTAATAGAAGCCAAGTTTTCTCATAAAACACAAGTTGATATCCCAAAAACACCTCCTCAGAGAGGAAAGTACCTGTCGGGTACCATAATTAGGGGTACCCCCGGCACGGTTCAAGTCAAGGCCTCGTCTACCAAGGGACACGGTCCCGACTCACCCGAGCCCAGCCTCGGGCAAGAACAGTAGTCTCATACGAATTCACGGCTCGCCCGAGGGTCCCCTCAAGCAGGGGGTGCGCCCCCGGCTCGCCCGAGGCAGAACTCGGGTAAAACTTTGTTGGATAGCGGCCTCGGCCAAACCGCCTTGCCACCGACCGTATCACGTGCGCATTTAATGTAGGGATCACCTGACACCTTATCCTGACACACGCGCCGCGGTTGGTAAGGTCGAAATGACCGCAGTCACTTCACCCTTTTACTGATCGTTCTGACAGGATAACAACACTATTCACCCCGTTCCGACCACTGTGCCAACCACCAGGGTAAGACTAACAATAGTAAGTTACCGCCTCTCCCGAGTTTAGCCTCAGGCGCGACAGGGAGCTCCGCCTCGCCCGACCCCAGCCTCGGCCTCGGGAGGAGTCATCACCGCGTTCGACCTAGGCCTCGGCCTCAGCCTCGGCCTCAGGAGGAGGTCTCCGCCTAGCCCGACCTAGGCCTCGGCCTCAGCCTCGGTCTTGGGAGGAGACACCGCCTCGCCCGACCTCAGCCTCGACCTCGGGAGAAGTCACCGCCTCGCCCGAGACGGCCTCAAACCGACTACGCAAACAGGGAATATGACATTATCCTACCCCTAGCTAGCCAGCTCAGGCTACGAAGGAACAAGACCGGTGTCACATCAAATTAATCCAGTAATAGGTAATGATGATCCCCGGCATGCGCCCATGACATCGACTATCCTCAAGCTCTCTACGAAGTCAAAGAAACGTCAGCAGGACCCGGGGCCGCACCGCCAGCCACGCTTCTACAGGGCTCAAGCACTTCTCCGCCGGCCACGTTAGCGCATAGCTACACCCCCATATGTACAGCTAGGTCCCCTCCTTGTATCTATAAAAGGAGATGCCCAGGGCCTTCCCAAGAGAGGCTAGAGAAGCTCACCCTTATGGCTCACACAACACCAACAAAGAACTATTCAGTGCAACCTTCACTCCACAACACTAGATCTCTCAAAAGACCTGGGATCCGTTCCCTCTCTCGCAAAGCTTGTATCCCCTACTACAAGCACCTCGGTGCAAGATAATATAAGCCTCATCCTCCCTCTGCTGGAAGTAGGTGAAAGTTCCCTTTGACCCGGGAACAGGATCTGGATGTCGCCTAGAGGGGGGGTGAATAGGCGAATAAAACTTATTACTTTAAAACTTAAATTCTTACTCTACTCGAAGACTTAGTACGCAGTGGAATGAGAAGACTCTTCGAGTAGGTCGCAGCGGAATGGAAGATCCTGTCTCAAAATGTCCTGCACTTCAAATCAAGCTTATACCACAGATAAGTATTGAAGTGCAGATATAAAGGCGAGTAAGACAGAGAGTCAGGATACAATACAGAATAGAGCACACAGACGCAAGGATTTATCCCGAGGTTCGGCCAAGCCTGAAATGCTTGCCTAGTCCTCGTTGGAGTTAGCCACACCTGGGCTTGGAGTCTATTTCAACTCCTTCCTCCGTTTGCTCAGATCTGTCAGTATGACAGATAGAGCCTTTCACTATTGAGTGGGATTACAACAGAACCGCGGCTGCTTACAAACTTCTTGGCAGCACCCCGGCAGAGTAACGATATGCTCAAGACCTTGCTCTAGCTCTTAGCAGCACTACTCCTCTCTCTAAAGGCTTATAGATGTGCCTTCTACACAAACTATAGAGTTACACACAAGAGGGAGAGCGAGAATTGACTCCAGTGAAGTCTACACTTGTTGGCTGCACTTGTACATTGCTTGAGGCGCCTAGGGGTCCCTTATATAGGCACAAGGAGCCAGGGAGCCGTTGGAAGCAATCCAGGAAGGCAAATCTTGCCTTCTGTCGGGTGGCGCACTGGACAGTCCGGTGCACACCGGACACTGTCCGGTGCCCGATTTCTTTCCTTCTATGGCGAAACCAACCGTTGGCAGTCTTGGAGCCGTTGGCGCACCGGACATGTCCGGTGCACACCGGACAGTCCGGTGCCTTCATCTAGCCGTCGGCTCGGCCACGTGTCCCGCGCAGATCGCGCGGCCGACCGTTGGCCCGGCCGACCGTTGGCTCACCGGACAGTCCGGTGCACACCGGACAGTCCGGTGAATTATAGCCGTACGTCGCCGGTGAATTCCCGAGAGCGGCCAGTTCGCTCGAGCCAGCCTGTCGCACCGGACACTGTCCGGTGTACCACCGGACACTGTCCGGTGCACCACCGGACAGTCCGGTGAGTCCAGACTGAGCAGACTTTGGCTGAACTTAGCCATCTCTTCTCCAACTCAATTTATTCTGTTTCCAGCACTTAGACACAATACATTAGTCTCTAAAACAATGTACTAAGTCTGAGAAACATACCTTCTCTTAATTATTACATCTATAGCATTTCACATGCTCGAGCTTTGATGTTGGACTCATAAATCATCAAGTCGGCTTGACTTGATCTAGATTGACATTTCTTGGCTCCAACATCCTGCAAAGGTCACATAGAACATCTCCAAACATAGGAACAACCCAAACTAAAGATTAAGGTGAACTTAGCTCTTTTGGGCTGCTTCCAGTTCTGGTTTTGACACTTGTTCTCCTTCTAGTGACCTTGATCTCCTACTTAGAGCTTGATCTTGAGTCTTATGACTTACACCACATAACTGTAGCTGTTACCTCATTGGCTGTAAGTCACGTCCTTATGTAGTGATCCTTGATGTGCCGTAGCTGTTCTCAACTTGATCACCCTTGACTTTGCAAGCCTTCTTCTTCACCCTTGGCTTTGGGTTCCTCAGCCTCCTTGACCTTCTCCCGTGCACTTGGTACCTCGAAGCTCTTCTTGCCTCCGTCCTTGGCTTGATCAGTTGTCTCCGAGCTACGCACCCGAGTCTCACTTTATGCAATGACCATCTTACTTGTGATGTCCATTTATGTATCCATAATCCAGTTCTTGGACCATCACATTGTTCTCTTGTGTTGAACCCTGTAGGCTTTACCTTAAGCACCTGTTCAACACTTAGTACACTTGTTAGTCCTTTAATTGAGTTGTCATCCAAACACCAAAACTCACAAGAGAGCTTTCAGTAGGGCCCTCTTAGCCTGAACCAGGATAAATCTTGTGTTTCATCTTGCATCAATCCATCCGGGCAGGGACACGCGGCATAAAATTCACTAGTCGGTTCGGTTGAGGGTCCCCCGGGTCCGAAACACCGACAGTTGGCGCGCTAGGTAGGGGCTCGCTGCGTGTTGACAATACTTTCCCGTGAAGTTCCAGATGGACAATCTTCAGCAGCCTCTTCAGCTCGGGACGGTGCTCCGCTTTGGGAGTCTCGAGTTCATGTCCCTCGACGGCAGCTACGACATGATACTCCTTCCACCGCAGCACGACAGCAATGACGGTCGTCGGCTCGCCCGGCGGAGGCGGACCCGACGACAACCTCTACCCAGGGCGAAAGAGGAACACTCAGGTCTACCCCGCCACCCTCCTCGCCGAAGGAGACGGAGACGGGGCAACCATGTCTAGGCAAGAGGCAGCACCTCGTTGGCTGTCGGACCAGAGCGAGTTGACGACGCCGGCACCCCTACGGGGGACATGTCGGGCGTTAGCCTCGCACCTGGGACAACGACGGGCGTCGCTTCTCGACAAAGTGCCAACCCCAAGCGGACTGATGACGCCAGTTCCCTTGCGAGGGACTTGTCGAGCATTAGTCTCGCGCCTGAGATAGCAACACGTTTCAGCTCCACTACAACTTCAACACCGCCCACCAACCAGGAGGTACCATTGGTTTTCCATCCTGTTCTTTTTAGATTCAGCTTCGATCCGCCACGCGACCCCGCTTCGGCGTACGCTTCCGCAAGGACATATCCTGACCTCCCGGGGTACTATATGTGGTCAACTTGGGACTTACTGACGGTCGCCTCTACCTTCGAACCCGCGGGTCCCGAGGAAGAGGACAACCCCGACTTCAGTTGGGATTTCTCCGAACTCCGTGATCCTAGAGCCATGCGAGACTTCATGTTCGCATGTGACCACTGCCTCTCCGGCGACACTGACGATGGCCACAGCCTTGACGACGAGGGTTACGACCCAACTCGCGAGTGCTTCCACATCGATCAGGAGGATCACGATGGAGACAACCACCCCGGCATGCCAAGAAACAACGACGCCCCTGCACCTGTGTCTCACGTCGAGATCCCGCGGGAGCTAGCTGAGGCCTGGACCCCTGTGGGGGGTCAGGACACGCGGCTTGAGCAACTTCGCGAGATGCAGGCCAGGCTCGATGAAGAAATGGAGCGACTTATGTAGCTCCGACAAAACCTCGAGCGAGAGTGGGCAGGCCGAGCCCTCGCTGGAGGAGCACGTCATCGAGCCCGGGACATCCAATGCCATATTATTGACAACGCTAGGGCAGGGTTGCCCTCGACTTTCAACGGGGCCAGCCAGAACCTAGCTGCAGCAGCGATGTTACTTCGAACATTGCCGGAGCCATCCGCCACTGAGGGGCGACGTGTCCAGGGCGAACTCAAGAACCTCCTGTAAAACGCCGCAGTCTAACAAGCCGAGAGCTCTGCCTCCCGAAGGAGGGGATGCCCCTCAGTGCATCGCGACGAACCCTCCCGACACGTGCGAGAAGCCTCGGCCCATACCGAGCCCATAGGAGACAGGACCCCTGCGGTCCTGGACCGCTGTAGGATCTAGGACACTTGCTAGAGGGGGGGGGGTGAATAGGCGGTTTTGACTAAAATCAAAAACACTAGGTAAATTTAATCAATATAACAAGAGGAATAAATTCTCTAGAGACAATAAGTAAACAATGTATGAGAAACAACTACAGTGATTGAATACTTGATGAACAATATGCAAAACACTAATTACTTGCAAAGCAATAAGTAATGCAAGAAGATAGAGACACCGAAATTTATCCCGTGGTATCGGTGATTTGCCGATCACCCCTAATCCACGTTGAGGTGGACTTCAAGCTCTCACTTGCTCCTCTATCAAGTCACGGCTTGATCTTTGAGCCAAGTGGACAAGAAATCACTCAATACCTCGATTCCACTATTGTCACCTTTGCCGCTCCGGCGAGGTAGGCGCGAACCCCTCACAATCAACACCGCGGCTTCTCCACAATCTTCTTGGAGAGCTCGATGGAGACAATCACCCGAGCCGTCTAGGAGGCGGCAACCTCCAAGAGTAATAAGCCAATGACGCTTGCTCGGTGTACCACCTAGTGCCTCAAGAATCACCAAATGATGCAAATGCACTAGGAACCCTCAATCTCTCACTAGAAAGCAATCTCAAGCAAAGAGTGTGAGAGAGTGAGTTGGAGGATCACAAATGAGCTCATGTGTGCAAGGAATGGCCAAGAGAGCTCTCTCACACGAGCTACCCTTCTATTTATACCCCTCCAACAAAATCCAACCGTTATGTGCAAACAGCACATGTTCTGCGCACACGTGGACTGTCCGAGCCCTAGGGCCGGACGGTCCGTCGTACATATAACGGCTATAATTCCCGTTTGAAAACTGTCAGAACGTGTCAGAAAAGGTAGGTCCGGACAGTCCGCCCTCCAAGGCCGGACCGTCCGCGACCTGGCAGCATGAGGCACCCGAGCCTCGGACCAAGAACAGTTAACACGCGCGGACCGTCCGCCTATAAATCCAGACGGTCCGAGACCTGAGATAGTACTGTCCGGACTAGTCCCCCGGACAGTCCATAGTACAAATCTACAAAATCACATAGTCCCTGTCCAAAACATGTTTGACACATGCGGACGGTCCGCCTATCACAGCCGGACGGTCCGCGCTATAATTCAGGGACTGGCCCGAAACCAGCCTTCTCTGGTCATGACTGCGGACGGTCCGCAGTGCAAAAGAGCAAAGTGGCTGCCAAAGTGGTTAGACTTCGGACCGCTCTGGTGGATCACGGACGGTCCGCACATCCAAGACTTTGCAATTTTCAAACTTGCTTTTGAAGGAACTTTTAACTCACGAAATTTGAAGCGCTGTTAGTCCTCATGCAAATGAAACTACTTGATGCTCTATGAGGCACTAAGCTTTACACAGTTCAAAGACATTGACCCCTCTTAATAGTACGGCTATCTAGCCTATTAATCCGGTCAGGTATCTTCTCTAAACTCCTCAAGACCGGCAAAAACAAAACCTATATTTTACCTTTGCCTTCATCTGATCCACAACCAATGCTTATGATTCTCCAACATTTGCTGTTCTATGTGGTCCAACCCTGCATTCTTATTTCTCCAAGAACCGTTAGTCCACAAGCAGTTATCATTAATTACCAAAACATCACCAAAGGGGCCTAGATGATTCACAATCTCCCCCTTTTTGGTAATTGATGACAACACTACATAATATATTAAAGAGAAGTTTAGTTTTTCATAGGACTTATCTAGATTTGAAGATCTGTCCGAGAGATAGATAAATCCCAATAAAAACTCAGAATGTAAGAAAGGCTCCCCTAAGTGTGTGCAGGATTATTTGAAGCTGAAGATATAACACACATAATATATCGGAGTTTGATGGAGAGTTTCCTACAATCATGGTTATCAAAGCATACAAGAGATGATCCGTAGAGTAAGCGTAGCAATATCCTCGATCAACCACACACAGAGTAATTTGAACTAAAACATAGTTCAACCCACAGAATATTACAGATAATAGTCCACAGACATACAACATAGAGTTAACAGATCAAGCCAAAAGTCCACAGACATACGACATAGACATACGACATAGAGTTAACAGTTCAAGCCAGTTCCAAATGCATACGACATAAACTAATGCATGCGACATAAAAGGTAAATATGCATATGCATGGTCTTAATGTCCACATAGATCACCAACTCCCCCTGAAGGAGACACCTGATAACTTCTCTTCTCATCACACTCTCCCCCTTTGGCATCAATTGCCACAAAGGAGAAGCCTCACTGATCACTTGGAGGAGGATGCATGTTGTAGTAGTGAGTGCTGAATGTGTCAAAAAGAGAGGAGAACTGGCTGGAGAGAGCGCCCATGTTAACTTGAAAACTCTGTTGCATATTATTCAGCCTGGTCATGATAGGGTCAGTGACATTAGTGTGAATGTGATCACGAAACTCAGAAAATTCAGAGTTGAGCGCATCCCAGTTACTGTCAAAGCGAGACTGCATGTCATCTAGGCGGTGATCCATATGTGTCATCATGCCCTCAAAGCGAGTATCAATATGAGTCTCAAGCCCCTGCTGCATATTGTGAAAATAAGGATCAAAGTAGCCTGGACCAGGCTCCCAATATTGCTGAGGCTGAGGAGGAGGTGGAGGAGGAGGCATCTGCGCGCCCTCAACATCAGGAGCTGCTCCACCCTCATATCCAGGGTCTTCCTCATTATCTGGAAAGGGAGTGAGTGGCCTGGTGAGAAACCCTATCTCATTCTTAAAAGGTCTAAATGGTGTGTGAACAATCTCGCAGGGGCCCTCAAATCTTGTCTTGGATTTGATGAGAGCCATAATGTAAGGAGCATATGCTAAATTTTGATTCTTGTCCATTTTCAAATCATTAAGCTGTCTCATCATGAAAAGAACAATATTCATGACTTCACCATTCATAATGTGCTGGATAATGTTCCAGAATTTATCTCGTATTTTACTCTTATCACCACTCTTGGGAAGAATGGTGACTCTGGCAATCTTGTTGATTACAGCAGGATGATGCCTGAGTCCTGCTGTCTCTCCAAACCTCCTGGGTATTCCTAGCCTGGCTGGCTCATAGAACTGTACAAAATCCTCAAAATTATCCTCAGTATAGAGATCCAGCCCAGCAGAAATGGTGCCATAGTCCAGACTGTTGGCAGTGGCAAAGTCAGCAAAAGAGGCAGAATAGCGCTTGAAGCCAGTCATCCAAGTGATAGATTCTTCTTCTATATCAATCTCTGAGGTAGCCAGGAATTGCTTAACAGCCATTTCATTGAAGTCTGTGCGTTGCCCCATAAACTGATACAGTCCACACGTTTCAAACTTAGGGATCAGACCCTCCATTACTGATTGACTTAGCAAGAAGGACCAATCAATAACCTGATGCTTATGAAAATTTGTATCCACCAAGGTGCCCCAAAAGACATCAAACTGCAGCTGAGTGTGGAAAAATTGAATATTGGTGTCAGATGGCAGAGTGTACTGGTTCACAGTCCGCCTTGAGCAGTACTCAGCCATAGAAAACCTTCGCTTTGGAAAGGTCCATCCAGAGGTGTCAATGGGATAATCAGGATGGACATGGGGAAAGTCTTCAGTATCCATAGATTCAGTGCCCCCAGCTGAGGATTGGGCCTCTGAATCAGTGGTCGGGGTATAGTCATCATCATCTCCACGGGGGCGCTTTGATTTAAAGTGACCTGCAAGTTTCTTGCGGAGACCACCAAAACCACTGCAATAATGTGACAGACATCCATAGATAAATAGTTGATACAAATCACCATAATAGAAAGGAATAGAACTGCATGGCTCTGCCAGGGTCCGGACGGTCCGCACTAGGGGGCCGGACTGTCCGCGCCAGAGGCCCAGACGGTCCGCGCCCACCAGGTGGACGGTCCGCGACCGACCAGGGGTGACTCCAAAGAACCCTAGCCACCACAAATGTTGAAGTGATGATTGTGCAGAGAATACCCATCCAACCGAGTTCAAAATTTTGCACAGCATTCATGGTGAGTAATACCAACAATCCCACCAATCAGATTTTCAAAACTACTGCCCAATTTCAGATCAGAGAGGAAACCCATATAATCTCAAAACTTGAAGAAATTTGATGAAGTCCACAAGATTTATGAAATACCATGATGAAGACATGTTGATCGAACGGTGCCACAAGCTGTCGGACTGTCCGTGCGCAACGTCACTTCTCCGTCCGCGCACAATCGACAAAGGATACTATTTGGCGAGTGGAGTGCAAGAGAGAAGGAGCAAGTAACACAAATGACAAGTCTGCGGTCTCTGCATGTTTTTACTGCCTATCGCGGACTGTCCGCGAAGGGGCGGCGGACGGTCCGCGCCCTGTAGAGTTCAGACGGTCTGCATTGCTGATCGGACTATCCAGTTCCTGATGCTACGGACGGTCCGCGGTCCATGGGCGGACGGTCCGCGGCCTGATACTCAGTTTTCCAATGTCTGTCCACTTTCTGATTTTGAATTTCAAACCCGAATTGGTGCTCATAAATGGACATTTCGACCAATCCAAGAGTTAGTATGCATGCATATCCATATTATGTAATTGAGTTATGCAAAATTTTGCATTAAACTATCTAGAGCAATTTAGAATGAAAAATGCATCAATAATATCAAATAAAAAGCATAAAGAGCATATGAAGAACCGAGATGCAACACGACACATGCGTGATCAACTTCAAGCCACATTTGAGAGATCGATCACATTCATTTCACTTCTTAGAGAACAAAATCTTGTTTCATCCAAAGGCTTTGTAAAAATGTCTGCTAATTGATCATCCGTGCCAATGGAATAAATAGAGATGTCTCCCTTGCCAACATGATCTCTTAAGAAGTGATGCCTTATATCAATATGCTTAGTTCTTGAGTGTTGGACCGGATTGGTAGCCAATTTTACCGCACTCTCATTATCACACATGAGAGGCACATTCTTGAAGATAATTCCATAATCCAATAAGGTTTGTTTCATCCATAATAGTTGAGCACAACAATTTCCGGCCGATATGTATTCCGCTTCGGCGGTAGAGAGAGCAACCGAATTTTGTTTTTAGAAGACCATGAAACAAGAGATCTACCAAGAAATTGACAACAACCGGAGGTGCTCTTTCTATCAACTTTGCACCCCGCATAGTCTGAATCCGAATATCCAATTAATTCAAATTTAGCACCTTTGGGATACCATAGACCAATATTGGGAGTGTACTTCAAATATCTTAGAATTCTTTTAGCGGCTTTCAAGTGAATCTCTCTAGGTGAAGCTTGAAATCGAGCACACATGCATACACTAAACATAACATCGGGCCTAGATGCGGTAATATAAAGCAAACTACCAATTATTGAACGATAAAGTTTTTGATCAACCGTAGTACCTCCTTCATCTAAGTCTAGATGACCATTTGTTGCCATTGGAGTCTTGATAGGCTTTGCATTTTCTAAACCAAACTTCTTGAGCATGTCCTTCAAATATTTTGATTGACTTATAAAAATTCCATCTTTCAATTGCTTGATTTGAAGGCCAAGAAAGAAGCTCAATTCTCCTATCATAGACATTTCAAATTCTTTTGACATCATGTTTCCGAATTCCTCACAAAATAATTCATTAGTAGATCCAAAAATAATATCATCAACATAGATTTGACAAATAAATAAGTCTTTACCAATTCTTTTAGTGAATAGGGTAGTGTCAACCTTCCCAATTTTGAAGTCTTTGGAAAGCAAGAAATCCCTAAGCCTTTCATACCAAGCGCGTGGAGCTTGCTTAAGCCCATAAAGAGCTTTAGAAAGCTTGAACACATATTAGGTCTTTTGGGGTCCTCAAAACCGGGAGGTTGTTCAACATACACTAGTTCACTAATCTTACCATTTAGAAAAGCACTCTTTACATCCATTTGGTAGAGCTTGATATTATGTGCACAAGCATAAGCAAGAAGAATCCGGATTGCTTCTAATCTTGCCACGGGAGCAAATGTCTCCCCAAAATCCAATCCCTCAATTTGAGTATTTCCTTGTGCAACTAATCTTGCCTTGTTTCTTACTACCACACCATCTTCATTGTGCTTGTTGCGAAATACCCATTTTGTACCAATAACATTGTGGTTCTTTGGTCTCTCAACAAGCTCCCAAACTTCATTTCGAGCAAAGTTATTTAATTCTTCATGCATTGCATTCACCCAATCAACATCAAGTAGAGCTTCATCTACACGGTTAGGTTCCATACAAGATACAAAGGAGAAATGTTCACAAAAAGAAGCTATGCGAGAGCGAGTTTGAACACCCTTACTAATATCACCCACAATTTGATCAACCGGGTGATCCTTCACAACGGAATGATGAATTCTTGATACCGTTTGATAATTGCTAGTTGAAGCATTAGGAGGAACCGAAAGTCTTGAAGTACCTTGATCATGAGTATCCATGGTTTCATCATGTTGTTGGCTTTGGTGATCTTCCTCATTTTGAGTTGAGGATGAAGGAATGACAACCACACTATTTTCATCATCATCTTCCTTTGGTTTTATTTCACCAATGGCCATTGTTTTCATTGCATTTATCAATTGAGTCCCCCAACATCATCGAGATTATCACTCTCATCTTGAGACCCATTTGTTTCATCGAATTCAACATCATAAGCTTCTTCAATAATACCATGAGTTTTGTTGAAGACTCTATAAGCTTTACTATTTGATGAATATCCAAGAAGAAAACCCTCATCACATTTCTTCTCAAATTTAGAGAGTCGGGTTCCCTTTCTCAAAATATAACATTTGCAACCGAATACCCTAAAATATGAGATATTTGGCTTTCTACCAATAAGCAATTCATATGGAGTTTTCTTCAAAAGCTTGTGACAATATAGTCTATTTGATGAATGACAAGCGGTATCTATTGCCTCGGCCCAATAAGAATCCGATATACTATATTTCGCTAACATAGACCTAGCCATATCAATGAGAGTTCTATTCTTTCTTTCAACAATACCGTTTTGTTCCGGGGTATATTTGGAAGAGAATTCATGTTTAATACCCTTGTCATCACAATATTCATCAATTCTTGCATTTTTGAATTCCGACCCATTATCACTTCTAACCTTTTTGATGTCGAAATCAAATTGATTTTGAGCCAATATAGCAAATGACTTGAATGTTTCAAACACATTAGATTTGTCTCGAAGAAAATAAACCCAAGTAAATCTTGAATAGTCATCCACAATCACAAGACAATAAGAATTACCACCAATACTTACAAAAGATGTGGGCCCAAATAAATCCATGTGAAGTAATTCCAAAGGTCGATGAGTGGACATTTGACTTTTATTTGGATGAGTGTTTGCCACTTGCTTCCCGGCTTGACAAGAGCTACACAATTTGTTCTTCTCAAACTTCACATCTTTTAAGCCACAAACTAAGTCATGCTTGGTTAACCGATTGAGTTGCTTCATTCCAACATGACCAAGTCTTCTATGCCATAACCAACCTAGTGAAGCTTTTGAGAATAGGCAAGTTGTGAGCTTTGCCTCATTAGATGAGAAATCAACAAGATAAAGATTTTCATGTCTAAAACCTTTAAACTTAAGATTGCTACCATCAACACTAGAGATAATAACATCTTCAATCGTGAAATTGCAACAAAATCCTAAATCACATAATTGAGCTACGGAAAGTAAATTAAAATTCAAAGACTCAACCAAGAGCACATTTGATATAGAATGATCATTTGAGATAGCAATTTTATCCAAGCCTTTAACCTTTCCTTTGCGATTATCTCCAAATGTGATACTATCATAATTTGAGCAATCTTCCTCACTCATTTGGGTAAACATTTTCATATCTCCGGTCATGTGTTGAGTGCATCCACTATCTAACACCCAATGATTCCCTCCCGCCTTGTAGTTTACCTACAAAAGAAAATCAATCTCTTTTAGGTACCCAAACTTGCTTGGGTCCTCGGATGTTAGTGACCAAGGTCTTTGGCACCCAAATAGCTTTCTTTTTGTTTCCAACAATTGAGGTACCAACAAATTTAGCATGAACACCTTTTGCATTATGAGAAAGAACATAACAATGCTCAAAACAAGTGGAGGATACATTTTTGAACATGGGACATTTTTTCTTAACATGTCCCTTTTTGTGACATTTGTGACACACTTTGTCACATTCTTTCACAAACAATGTCTTTTGCTTTACAAAAGCATTCTTTCCTTTCTTGGGAACATATCCAAGACCTTCATGGTTAAGAGAGCACCGTTGACTTCCCAATATGAAATCCAATTTAGCCTTACCACCATATGCCTTTTCTAGGTCATGAGTTAGAGTGTTTACTCTATCTACTAACACTTCATTCTCAACAATAATTTTTGATTCATCAAGAGTAATGTTATCATTGAGAGAAATTTTGCATTTATCACAAATAGAGTTAGTAGGTAGTGGTTTACTTGTAAGACTATCAAGTAAGTCACAAGTGACTCCAACATCCTTAGTGACCACCTCAACTTCATGCACAATAGATGATTTTTGAGCATCCGCAAGCTTCTCACAATTTTCTTTTAGATCATTGTGAGAGGTCTTGAGCTCCTCAAAAGACACTTGGAGGTTTTTATATAATTCCTTCAAGGTCTTAAATTTTTCTTTTCTTTGTGCATGTAGTCATCGGCCTCACCTAACATTCTAACAAGATCATCATATGAATAGCCATCATCATCAACATCATCAATATCATCATCTTTTATATCATTTAAATCGGTGATGATTTTTACCTTAGCATCTCCCTTTGCCATGAGACAATGGGGAGATGAGAAGAGTGAGGGAGCTTCCTTGATGGCAATTCCGGCATTAAGCTTGGATGAGGTGTCATCATCATCATCATCCGAGCTATCATCCGAATCCCATTCAACTAGATAGGCTTTTCCATCTTTCTTCTTGTTATAGTATTTCTTTTTCTTCTTGTCACTTTCATCTTTGCCCTTCTTCTTCTTGCTTGGGCAATTCATGGCAATGTGACCGGGTTCCCCACACTCAAAACACTTTCTATCATTGAAAGCATTTCTTCTAGATGTTTGACCTCTTCTAGGTTGACCTCTCTTCATCTTCATGAATTTGTTGAATTTCCTTACAAATAGAGCCATATCACCATCACTTTCACTTTCATTTTCTTCATCATTACTATCTTCCTTTTCAATTTCCTTTGAGGCCTTAGCTTTGAGTGCAATTGATTCATTTTTCACCTTCTTTGCCAAACTTAAAGCATCGGCTTGTGATTTCTTAAAAATGTCTTGAGTGAGAATTTCTCCCAATACTTCGGTTGGAGAAGTTGTAGATAGATCACTCCTTACTAGCATTGTCACAATGGTCTCATATTTCTCCGGAAGTGATCTAAGAAACTTGTGAGTGAAGTCCACATCCGGTACATTAAAACCAAGTCCCTTGAGTTCATTTACTATCTCATTTAACCGATTGAACATATTGGATACACTCTCATCTTCTTTCATAATAAATTGCTCAAACTTCCCTTTGCACACATATAGTTTGGCACTCTTCACAATTGTAGTTCCTTCATGAATTTCCATTAGCTTAGTCCAAATCTCATGAGCGGTTGTGAGATTCTTGATACGATTGAACTCATTTATATCAAGAGCATCATAAAAGACATTCATGGCTTGATCATTTGTGAGGATATTCTCATTATCACTAACGGATGGTTCATCTTCTTTCAACACAACAAATCCATCCCTAACAATTGGCCAAATTTTTCCACCCATTGCTCTAAGATGCATTGACATTCTTATTTTCCAATAGTCATAATTATTTCCATCAAAATGCGGTGGCTTCCCAATGTGCACATTGTTGTTACTAGCCATTTTATCCCACTCCGGGATGATTAGATCCACAAACAATGGAGTCCTCGGCTCTGATACCACTTGTAGGATCTAGGACACCGGCTAGAGGGGGGTGAATAGGCGGTTTTGACTAAAATCAAAAACACTAGGTAAATTTAATCAATATAACAAGAGGAATAAATTCTCTAGAGACAATAAGTAAACAATGTATGAGAAACAACTACAGTGATTGAATACTTGATGAACAATATGCAAAACACTAATTACTTGCAAAGCAATAAGTAATGCAAGAAGATAGAGACACCGAAATTTATCCCGTGGTATCGGTGATTTGCCGATCACCCCTAATCCACGTTGAGGTGGACTTCAAGCTCTCACTTGCTCCTCTATCAAGTCACGGCTTGATCTTTGAGCCAAGTGGACAAGAAATCACTCAATACCTCGATTCCACTATTGTCACCTTTGCCGCTCCGGCGAGGTAGGCGCGAACCCCTCACAATCAACACCGCGGCTTCTCCACAATCTTCTTGGAGAGCTCGACGGAGACAATCACCCGAGCCGTCTAGGAGGCGACAACCTCCAAGAGTAATAAGCCAATGACGCTTGCTCGGTGTACCACCTAGTGCCTCAAGAATCACCAAATGATGCAAATGCACTAGGAACCCTCAATCTCTCACTAGAAAGCAATCTCAAGCAAAGAGTGTGAGAGAGTGAGTTGGAGGATCACAAATGAGCTCATGTGTGCAAGGAATGGCCAAGAGAGCTCTCTCACACGAGCTACCCTTCTATTTATACCCCTCCAACAAAATCCAACCGTTATGTGCAAACAACACATGTTCTGCGCACACGCGGACTGTCCGCGCCCTAGGGCCGGACGGTCCGCCGTACATATAACGGCTATAATTCCCGTTTGAAAACTGTCAGAACGTGTCAGAAAAGGTAGGTCCGGACAGTCCGCCCTCCAAGGCCGGACCGTCCGCGACCTGGCAGCATGAGGCACCCGAGCCTCGGACCAAGAACAGTTAACACGCGCGGACCGTCCGCCTATAAATCCGGACGGTCCGAGACCTGAGATAGTACTGTCCGGACTAGTCCCCCGGACAGTCCGTAGTACAAATCTACAAAATCACACAGTCCCTGTCCAAAACATGTTTGACACATGCGGACGGTCCGCCTATCACAGCCGGACGGTCCGCGCTATAATTCAGGGACTGGCCCGAAACCAGCCTTCTCTGGTCATGACTGCGGACGGTCCGGCCCAAAGGCCCGGACGGTCCGCAGTGCAAAAGAGCAAAGTGGCTGCCAAAGTGGTTAGACTTCGGACCGCTCTGGTGGATCGCGGACGGTCCGCCCTTAAGGCCCGGACGGTCCGCGCATCCAAGACTTTGCAATTTTCAAACTTGCTTTTAAAGGAACTTTTAACTCACGAAATTTGAAGCGCTGTTAGTCCTCATGCAAATGAAACTACTTGATGCTCTATGAGGCACTAAGCTTTACACAGTTCAAAGACATTGACCCCTCTTAATAGTACGGCTATCTAGCCTATTAATCCGGTCAGGTATCTTCTCTAAACTCCTCAAGACTGGCAAAAACAAAACCTATATTTTACCTTTGCCTTCATCTGATCCACAACCAATGCTTATGATTCTCCAACATTTGCTGTTCTATGTGGTCCAACCCTGCATTCTTATTTCTCCAAGAACCGTTAGTCCACAAGCAGTTATCATTAATTACCAAAACATCACCAAAGGGGCCTAGATGATTCACAACCGCCTCGACAACGAGCAACGCCCCCGCGAATGTCGAGCCCACCTCGAGGAAAGGGTGCGTCGAGGCTATCACCCCAGGCGTGGAGGACGCTACGATAGTGGTGAAGATCGGAGCCCCTCACCCGAACCACCAGGCCCGCGGGTCTTCAGCCGAGCCATACGATGGGCGCCGTTCCCGGCCCGGTTCCGAGCTCCGACTACCATCACCAAATACTCAGGGGAAACAAAGCCGGAGTTATGGCTTGCGAATTACCGACTGGCGTGCCAGTTGGGAGGGACGGACGACGACAACCTCATCATTCGCAACCTCCCCCTCTTTCTCTCTGACGCTGCCCGAGCCTGGCTGGAGCATCTGCCTCCTGCGCAGATCTTCGACTGGGAAGACCTAGTCAGGGCCTTCGCCGGAAATTTCCAAGGTACATACGTGCGCCCAAGGAACTCATGGGATCTCCGGAGCTGCCGGCAACAGCCAGGGGAGTCCCTGCGGGAATACATCCAGCGATTCTCAAAGCAGCGCACCGAGTTGCCTAACATCACCGACTCGGACGTCATCGGAGCATTCCTTGCCGGCACCACTTGCCGGGATCTGGTAAGCAAGCTAGGGCGCAAAACTCCCACCAAGGCAAGCAAATTAATGGACATAGCCACCAAGTTCGCCTCTGGTCAGGAGGCCATCGAAGCCATCTTCTGGAAAGACAAGCAGCCTCAAGGAAGGCAGAAGGAAGACGTCCCCGAGGCGTCCGTCCAGCACGGCACAAAGAAGAAAAGCAAGAAGAAAGCGCAAGCAAAACGCAACGCCGTTGACGTAGATCTCGTCGCTACTGCCGAGCGCAGGAACCCTTGGAGACCTCCCGGAGGGGCTAACGTGTTCAACAAGATGCTCAAGGAGTCATGCCCCTATCACAAGGGTCCCGTCAAGCACACCCTTGAAGAATGCGACATGCTCCGACATTACTTCAATAAGGCTGGGCCCTTGGCGGAAGATGGCAAGGACCAAGGCAACAACAATAGGGGGGTGACAAGGAAGAAGAGTTCCCGGAAGTCCACAACTGCTTCATGATCTACGGTGGGCAAGTGGCGAATACCTCGGCTCGACGCCGCAAGCAAGAACGCTGGGAGGTCTGCTCGGTGAAGGTAGCAACGCCAGTCTACCTAGACTGGTCTGACAAGCCCATTACCTTCGATCAAGACGACCACCTCGACTACGTACCAAACCCAGGAAGGTACCCGCTCGTCGTCGACCCCGTCATCGGCAACGCTAGGCTCTCCAAGGTCCTCATGGACGGAGGCAGTAGCCTCAACATCATCTATGCCGAGACTCTAGGGCTCTTAGGGGTCGATCGGTCCAAGATCCGAGCCGGTGCAACACCTTTTCACGGGATTGCACCCGGCAAGCATATCCTGCCCCTTGGGCAGATTGACTTGCCCGTCTGCTTCGGGACTCCCTCCAACTTCCGAAAGGAAACCTTCTGTTGGGACCATGCTTCATCGCCGAAGGTCCTGCAGGAAGAAACAACTTCGGCTAAAGCTGCTTATACATGATGACCGAAGCTACCACTCATGAAGCTTCGGTGTTATAGCATGCCCGAAGATGAAGGATCGAACCGACTTAAAGATAGAATGACCTTTGAGCCCATAAGGGTCTGAGTCATTGTTGTAAACTTTTATAAGGGGCATGGTTGTAATTCCTTACAGGCTGTGTCCTGTGTCTATAAATAGTGAACAATATTCCTTTACTGTTCACGCTTTCCTGTAATTGCAAACGCATTGCCCGAGAATTATTATCTGTTAAGGAGAAGGTATAAATGTACTCAAACTCTATGTTCTGACATTTTTATGTTCATATAATAAAATATGTGAATGATGTTACTTATTTCTGATACATTTATCTTTAATGTCTCATGTTTTATATATTGTTTCATATTATTTTGTAAGTTTAATCACGAAGGTATGACCTTCGTGATATTTCACTCATGGTCTTCGTCCGAAGTTCATTAAATCCTTGGGGATATAATGCTTCAGCGGACGAAGGGCATTAATATTTAACATTTTATGTTGCCTTGTTCTTAATTCATAGCATTTGAGAACAAGTCCCCAACATTGGCGCCCATCTCCGGTGAACTCACTTCCACTTTCCTAAGACAATGGCTTCGTTCAAGAACCAAGCTGGAAATGCTTCGGCTCTGAAGCTGATTCTCCCGATAACAGGCGGTTCATGCTCAGAGCCGGCTAACAAGAAACAGAAGAAGGAGGCACAGAGAAGAGTACAACATGTAGGGGTACAAGGACCCTTCATCAAATCAAGATGGTCTCACATCCCAATTACCTTTTCTCAAGAGGATCTTCAGCTCAAGGATTACCCACACAATGATGCCATGGTTATTTCTTGTGTGATCAAAGGATTTCTGGTCCATAATGTTTTGGTTGATACAGGCAGTGCAGCAGATATCATATTTGCTAAGGCCTTCAGACAAATGCAAGAGCCCAAAGACAAGATTCATGATGCTACGCACCCTCTTTGTGGCTTCGGAGGGCGGCAGATTGTAGCACTTGGTAAGATTACCATGCCAGTAACCTTTGGATTCGTCAACAACACAAGGACTGAGCAAATTGTGTTTGACATTATTGACATGGAGTATCCTTACAATGCTATCATTGGTCGCGGAACACTCAATGCTTTCGAAGCAATTCTTCATCCAGCATATCTTTGCATGAAGATACCTTCGGATCAGGGACCTATTGCTATTTATGGGAGTCAGGAAGCCGCCAGAAAGGCCGAAGGGAATTGGACTGATTCAAAGGCAATCCATAACATAGATGAAGCCGAAGCTTGTGAGTAGTACAAGCATAGAAGGGAGAAGGCTGCTTCGGCCGATCAGCCGAAACCCATGCTTTTATGCGAAGATATCGCAGAGCAGAAGGTGCTGCTGGGATCTCAATTGTCTGAGCAACAAGAGAAAACCTTGATAAGATTCTTGTTCAACAACAAAGATGTCTTTGCATGGTCGGCTAATGATCTTTGCGGAGTGTTGGAACTTGCACACGGACGCAAGTTGATCCAACAGGGGGGGAATGTTAGCACAAATAGAGTTTCAGCACGTGATGGCAAAAGCACTGTTCAACTAGCCTCTCAAGGGCACTGTGCGGGGGTATTTATAGGTGTCCGGGTGCCCAGCGTCCCGTGTTAAGGACGCATGTGCCCTTAGACACCTAGGTTATCCCCAGAATATTCCCATAAAGCGGGGTTACAGACCGTAATTATAGGGACGCCTTTATAAATTAGGCCCGTAACACGCAGCGGCCACGCAGGGCCTGTCGCAATGGGCCGGATCTCACATGGGCCTCCGCGCTGGACGAGGCCGCCCGGTGGGATGACCTCGCCACGGGTCTTCGTCCGATGTCGTATGGGGCGAAGGGTGTCCCTGCCCGTTGTCTTGTCTCCGTTGGGCCGGCGTAAACGGCGAAGGCCCCGGGCGAAGGGTGTCCCTGCCCGTTGTCTTGTCTCCGTTGGGCCGGCGTTTACGGCGAAGGCCCCGAGCGAAGGGTGGCGTCTTTGCCTTCGCCCCAACATTTGCCTTCCGAGGGACCAGTTCGACTAAGTCATCTGGTGCCGAAGACGTCGCTAGATGGCGGAGACGTTGCCCTCGCTCGAAGTGGTTCCGCGGGGGTTTTGACATGACCGTTGATTGACGCCGTACTGTGGGACTGCGGGTTTCCCGAAGCGCCGCGCCCTGTGTATAAAAGGGGGCGGGGGGCGACGCGTTTTGAAATTTATTCTTCCGCGCTCCACGAAAACCCTAGCCGCTTTCTCCACCGTCTCTGCTGCTCGTCTGCCCTCCTTGCTCTTTGTTCGCCAGAGATCTGGCTCGAGTGAAGCAGACCGCCCGCCGCCGCCGACGGTACGTAGCGATGCCGACCTCTTCTTCTTCTGCTGCCGCCTCGCCGCCGGCTGACGCGTCGTCTGAGGAAACGCTGAGTTCTGTGGTGGGGGAGGAGTTGCGCGCCGGCGATACTGTGGATTTTGGTGTGTCGCGGATGTCGTCGGCCCGCGTGCAGGATATGCAGCGGCTTGGTTACTTTGGCGGCGGGGTCGCCCGTGTCCCGGGGACGGAGGAAGTCCCCGAGCCGGAAGGCGAGTTGGTTGTGTTCGAGGCATTCTTTGCCGCTGGTCTCCGCTTGCCTGCGCACCGATTTGTTGGAGAAGTCCTGCGCAGATTCAATGTTCAGATCCATCAGCTGACTCCGAACGCCGTGGTGGCTCTGTCGAAGTTTGTCTGGGCGACGACTTCGTACGGCGGACAGCCATCAGTCGAAGTCTTCGCAAAGAATTATTGCCTGCACTGGCAGAAGAGGATGATTGGAAGTGAGGTTGCCCAGTTTGGGTCCTGTACATTTACCCCGAAGACCGGCAAGACCACGATGCAGGTAGTTGAGTTGGTTCCCTGCGCCCGCAACAAGTGGGGCAATTGGCAGGATTTTTGGTTCTACGTCACGGAGGGTACAACCGAAGACCATCCGGGGCTCCCCGTGTCCGAGATGTGCTCACATTTTTACTCTGCATACCCGCCTTTTGAAGTGGCGGATGAGGATGCGAACGAAGGGGCCCTTCGGTGCGCCGCCGGCCTGAGCAGCGGGCGCGATTTGGTTGAGGAGTTTGTGGCGTTTGGGGTATGGCCTTTGGCGCATGGCTGGGCGGTGGGCGAAGTGTGCCCTCGCCAGATGCCTTCCCACGGTGGGAAGCTGGTGCGAAGTCCTGCCTTCGCGCTGGATCTGCAGGGTCGCGATCCGGCCGCCTTTGTGCGCGAGGCTGAGGATGGGGCGGTGCGGATCGTGGGTCGGTATGTGCCTAGGACAGAGGGCCAGCGCAGCTGGGACATTCGTGGGTCAAATGACCACTTGAACAGGGTCTTTGAGTTGAATCGTCTGCCGTATGGCGGTTATCCCGGCCAAGACGATGTGGAACGTCGCGGGAAGAAACCGGTGGTGGAGTCTGGAGACGACCCCGCACCGGCGGCCGCCCCGTCCTCTAAGAAGAAGAAATTAGGTACTGCTGTGGGAGGACTTGGGGTTTCTGATGGTTTTGCTAGAGAATTGATGAGGACATGCGCGGCCCCGGGGGGAAGGATGTCCCGAGCTCCGGGAGTCTTCGGCGCGGATGCTGAGGGTTACCGGGGGTTGGTGGCCTAAGAACATTCCTGTCCCCCGCACGGCCGGCGAAGACTTTTTTACATCTCGCATGGTTTGTGCTTGGAAAGTGTTTCCTTACGGGCGGAATATTGCTGCTGTTGTGTCGGCAGTGATGGACAAGGATCGCCAGGGAGCTGCACAGAAGCGCCAGGCGGTCGTCAGGCTTCATGTAGCCAAGCCGAAGAGGCAGCGGGGGGCGACGAAGGCTACTGCCCCCGGTGGAGGCTAGCCGCCGCCAGCGGCTAAGTCGGCCGTCCCTGCATCCAGTAGGGCGCCGAACGCTGCGAAGGCGGCTGGCACCGGTGGTCCCAAGTCAGCGAAGGCTGCCCCTTCGTCCAGCGGGTTGCCGGAGGCTGCGAAGGCGGCTCGAGGGTTGCCGCCCCCTGGCAAGCGCGTTGCTGACTTCGCCACCGACATTAGTGTGGAAGACTATTTTGTTGGTAAGTCGTTGGCTCGAGCTCTTTTTTTTTCTTTTTTTTTTGATTTGTCGATGCGTCGCAGGGTCGAACGAAGACCAGCTTCTTGTTGTTCCGCCTGCCGCGGCGGCTGCCGTGGTGCCAAGGGCGAAGGGCAGTGCTGGTGGCGAGATGCCGGCACTCACTGCCGTCAGGGACGAGGCGGGTGTCGTGTCACGCCGGCTGGAGGAGATGAAGGAGGCGCTAAGTCAGGTGCGTTGAGCTAGACCTCGGTTCGGGTTTTGTTTTTTTTTGAAACGGCTTCGCCGGGGCTGTGGTCTTATGTGTCTCTTGTAGGCGGCTGACTTCGCAAACCGCGCGGCGTGTAAGTGCCGCAAGCTAGCGGACAAGGTGGCTGTGCTGGAGGGTGAGAAGGCTGACCTCCGGTGCCAACTGGCAGCGGAGAGGGAGGAGGCTACTAAGGCCCTCGCCAAGGCGAAGGCTGCGCAGGCGGAGGCCAACCTGGCGCGGGCGGAGGGCAGCATTGCCAGGCAGCGCGCGGAGCAGCTGGAGGAGCGGCTCAGCGCGCTGCAGAGCCGTGTGGAGAGGGCCGAGGCCTCGGCGCGCACGGAGGCTGAGCGGACGCGCAAACAGCTCATGGATTCATACCGTGAGCTGGGTGCGCGGACCGGTGAGTTTGAAGTGCCGGACCGAGAGCCCGGACTTCGCTGCCTTGAGTGGGTGCAGGAGGAGCTGCAGGCGCTCCCCACCATCGTGGAGGGGTTTATGTCTTATGCTTCTCTGGTCACCTGCGAGGGGGCGATGAACGCGCTCTCTCGCGAGGGGTGCCGGCACTATGAGGTCTTCGACCAAGCTGATGAAGATTTGGAGCGTGATATCTACAAGGTTGAGGACCCCGTAGTGAAGGAATCCGCTGGAGCCCTCTACGACCGGATGTGGGGCCCCCACGGTCGAGAGGTGGTCAGGGAGCGGGCTGAGGCGGCGAGGAGTCAGGTAATGTTTGGCTTTTGTTTGGTGTTTGTTTAATGTGGGTTAAATGTGGTTTTGCTGAGTCTTTGTGCTGTGTCTCAGGCGGCGCGTGGCGAGAGGGTGGATGACTTTGGGGCTTTGAACGACATGCTGCCCGACCCGGAGCCGAACCCGGCGGCAGCTGTGTCCGAGGCCGCTCCGGAGCCGCCCCCGGAAGTCGCCGACGGCGTTCCGGATGCCCCTGCAGCCACGGCGGCCGGCGGAGACCCGTCGTCAACTGCTGCGCCGAGGGCTGAGGATCCTGCGGCGGAGGCTGCGGAGGCGACAGCGGAGGCTTCTGCGACGGCTGGGTCTTCGCAGGTGGCCTAGCGGGTGTGGGTAGTTAGGAAATTTTGGATATTGTTGCTGAACCTTGGTTGCTGCGCAGGTTCAAGATTTTGGGCCTGCGCACGCAACCGCTACTGCTAATTTTTGGGCGGCTTCGACCGTGGATGATGGGAATAAATCGGATGAGTCTGCGTCTAAATTTTCCGAGTTCGGTGACTCTGGGAGCTCTGTTGAATGGACCGAAGGGTCGTCGGATGAGGACTTAGACTACTTTGCGGCCTTGGATGTAGCAGTGGTGGAGGCTTCGTCGCAAGCTGCAGATGCTGATGTTGTGTCTGGTCCGAGCACTAGGCGTAGGCGGCGAAGGGCGGTTGCGAAGCGTAGAGTGAGTGGACAGGACGCCGGTCGGCTTCGTGTGAGTGGGGCTGGCAGGCAGGAACTGTTGACCCTGCCGGCCGCTGTGAGTGCAGGTGAGGGGGAGTTGCGAAGCCTTTTTGCGGGTGAAGAGCTTAGGATAATGTTATTTAACTATAGGGAGATGGGAATTATTCCGAAGGTCGAGCCGATGTAGAATGCGATGCCCTCATTTGTACATGAGTAACGGCTTGTATGATGAGGTTGTGTGCCTTCGCACACCCGGCTATGTTCACGAAGGCGCTAAGTGCTTGGTCTGGTGTGTTTGTTATGTTGGTCTGGTGCGCATGTAGTCGGCCTTTGTGCAGACTGTTTGGTGTAGCCGTTTTTGCACTTGTTAGGCTTCGTGCGGCTGTACCATTGTAATCGGTTCGTCGGACTTCCCTGCTGCACCCTGAGGCGACTTCTGCAGGGATAGTTTTCGCGGCAAGTTAGAATTTTTCGCACTTATTGCGCTAGTCCGGCTGCACCCTTAGGCGACTTCTGCGCGGATAGTCTTCGTGGAAGACTTCGATTTTTCGCACTTGTTGTGCTAGTTCGGCTGCACCCTTAGGCGACTTCTGCACGGATAGTCTTCGTGGAAGACTTCGATTTTTCGCACTTGTTGTGCTAGTCCGGCTGCACCCTTAGGCGACTTCTGCGCGGATAGTCTTCGTGGAAGACTTCGATTTTTCGCACTTGTTGTGCTAGTCCGGCTGCACCCTTAGGCGACTTCTGCGCGGATTTGTCGCACGCGAGGGCGGCTGCTGCCGGGCCTCGCGGTGACTCTGTATTGGTCGAATGTCGAAGACCGTTGATGCGGTCTTTTTTCGACGTGGATTTTGCGGGGGATTTTTCTCTTGTATATTACATGACTCCGCCTCGTTAAAAACCTCACCCCCCGGGAGGAAAAGAGTGCGGGCCTGAACAAAATTGTTTTTACAAATTACAAGGGCGGGCTAGCCCTGATGAGTCAAACAAAAAATTTGTGCAGATTATCAATGTTCCAGGAATGCTCTAAGTCTTCGCCGTTTGGCGTTGCAAGCCTGTATGCGCTGGGGAGGCCTTCGACTTGACAATGTAAGGGCCCTCCCACATGGGCTCCAGCTTGCCTCTGGACTCCGTTCGAGCTGTCCGGATGAGGACGAGGTCCCCTTCGCTGAATTCCCTTGGGATGACTGCCTGGTCGCGCCATGCTTTGGTCTGGGCTTGGTATTTGTCCAGGGCCTGCAACGCGAAGACGCGGTCTCCGTCGATGAGATCCTTCGAAGTTGGCTCATCTACGTCTGGGACGGCCGACGCGGCTGTCCGAGGCGACCCATGCTTTATCTCTTGCGGGGTCATGGCCTCCGACCCGTATAATAGGCGAAAGGGGGTAAACCCAGTCGCCCTGCACTCGATTGTATTCAGTGCCCAGTCCACTTCGGGTAACTGGTCGGGCCACTTGCCTTTTTTGTCGTCAAGGAGCATTTTCTTGACGGTTGTGAAAATTTTTCCGTTGGCGCGCTCCACGACTCCGTTGGACTGGGGGTGGTACACGGAGGCGAAGGCAAGCTTGGTGCCGATGGAGAAACAGAAGTCTTTGAAATCTTGATTGTCGAACTGCTTGCCGTTGTCGACCGTGAGTTCGGATGGTACTCCGAAACGGTAAACAATATTTTGCCAGAAGAATTTCTGGGCCGTCTTCGATGTGATGGTGGATACTGCCCTCGCTTCAATCCATTTAGTGAAGTATTCAACGGCTATGAAGGTGAACTTAAGGTTCCCCTGAGCCGTGGGCAGGGGCCCGACGATGTCTAGGCCCCAGCGCTGAAGGGGCCACGTGTGGGCGATCAGCTTCGTGAACTGCAAGGGGCGCCCTGAGCGTGGGGAAAATTTCTGACAGGCTTCGCAGGATCTGACGACCCGATTCGCGGTGCAGATAATGGCGGGCCAGTAGAAGCCTTGTCGTATCACCTTTGCCGCCAGGGCCCTGGGGCCTGCGTGGGAGCCGCAGGTCCCCCTGTGGACTTCGCGCAGGATTTGAACACCCTCGGTCTCGGTGACGCACTTAAGCATCGGCTGGCTGACCCCCTTTTTGTACAGTTGGCCCTCGATCAATGCGAAGTCCCGGCTTCTGTGGTGGAGGCGCTTGGCCTCGTTGCTGTCGACTGGGTGATAGAACCCTTGCAGGTACAGGGTTATTGGCGCCCGCCAGTCTTCGGTCATGATAAGGTTGATCATGCGCTGGCCCTCGCTGTCGTTGGTTATTTGGAGCCCTTCGGGGCTGCGGACGGCTGGTGTGCCGATGACGTGATAGAACACGTCGGAGGGGAGGGCTTCACCCCTGGCGGCCGCCTTGGCCAATGTGTCAGCTTCTTCATTCTTGGCCCGGTCCACATGCTGCACAGTGAATCCCTTGAATTGTTTCTCGAGGCTTCGGATGGCCGCGAGGTACTGCATAAGTGCGGGGTCCTTTGCTGCATAGTCCTTTTCGACTTGGCCGGCGACTACCCTGGAGTCTGTTCGGACTATGCAGGTGGTGACGCCGAGGGCTCTTAACTTGCGGAGGCCGAGGATGACAGCTTCGTATTCTGCGATGTTGTTTGTGCATCTGTCAGACTCTAGGGCGAAGCTTAAGCGTGCCGCGTATCTGTGCTTGACCCCGGCAGGTGAGGTGATGACTACAGCAGCGCCTGCCCCCGCATGGCACCAAGCGCCGTCGCAGTGTATTGTCCAAACCTTCTCTGCGGACGACTCTGGCTGTGTTATTGGCCCGGTCCAATCGACAACGAAGTCTGCTAGAACTTGTGACTTGATCGCAGTCCTGGGCTCGAAAGTGATGTGGTAGCCGGAGAGTTCGGCCGCCCATTTGGCGATCCGTACTGATGCCTCCGGGTTTCTGAATAATTCGCCGAGTCCCCTATCTGAGGTGACGCGGACCTTGAATGCTTCAAAGTAGTGGCGCAATTTGCGCGAAGACATAACGACTGCATATGCAATCTTTTCGAGCTCCGTCATGTTACACTTTGATGGTGTGAGCACCTCGGAGACATAATATACTGGGCACTGCCTGATTACGCCCTCTACTGTCTGCTCCTGAACCAGTGCCGCACTGACCGCGTGCGGCGAAGCTGCGACGTAGAGCAACAGTGGTAGCGAAGAGTCGGGGCTCATAAGGATGGCCAACTCCATCATGTACTGTTTTAGTAAGGCGAAGGCCGCTGCCTGCTCTGGTCCCCAAGCGAAGTCTTTTGCACCGCGAAGTGTTTTGAGGAAGGGAAGACTTCGCTCAGCAGACTTGGAAATGAATCTGTTGAGGGCGGCCAATCTGCCCGTCAGACGCTGGACCTCTCTGGCTGACTGTGGGGGCGCCATGTTGATGATGGCCTGGATTTTAGTTGGGTTGGCCTCGATGCCGCGGTGCGATACCAAATAACTCAATATTTTCCCCTAGCGGACACCGAAGACGCATTTATCGGGGTTGAGGCGAAGCCGTGTGTCCCGCATGTTCGCGAATGTCTCAGCGAGGTCTGCGCGATGGTCCTCTTTATTCCTGCTGGCGACGACGATGTCGTCCACGTATGTGAATACGTTTCTGCCAACTTGCCCTTCGAGCACTGTTTTGGTGAGCCGGGAGAAGGTGGACCCGGCGTTCTTGAGTCCCTCCAGCATTCTGATAAAGCAATATGTGCCGAAGGGTGTTATGAAGCTGGTGCTGGCCTTGTCCTCCTCCTTCATGTATATTTGATGATAACCAGAGAAGCAGTCGAGGAGTGACAAGACCTCGCACCCGGCCGCGCTATCGACTATTTTGTCGATCCGGGGCAAAGGGAAGTTGTCCTTTGGGCAGGCCTTATTGAGGCTGGTGAAGTCTATGCACATTCGCCACTTGCCGCTCTTTTTCTGCACCATTACCACATTGGAGAGCCACGTGGGGTAAGCCACTGGCTCGATAAATTTGGCTTCCAGGAGGCAGTGTACCTCTGCCTTGGCGGCCTCTGTCTTCTCGTCGGACATTTTGCGAAGACGTTGCTTTTTCGGTCTTACCGAGGGGTCGATTCCCAGGCTGTGCTCAATTATGGACCGGCTGACCCCGACCAGGTCGAGGGCTGACCAAGCGAAGACGTCCTTGTTCTTGGACAAGCAGCTCAGGAGCTTTTCCTCGTCATGCGAGGTGAGGTCTTCGCTGATTGTGACTGTTTGCTTGGGTGTGGCCAGGTCGAGGGGGACAGTCTTGGTCCCGTTGTTGCTTTGCAGCTGCGCCTTGTGCTGTTTTTCAGTTGAGCTGGCGGGCGCTGGGACTTCGCGCTGGGCCGTGAGGCAGTGGACATTTCTTTGCCCGGGGATGAAGTCCCGCTCTATGTTGCGCGCGGTCTGCTGATTGCCGTAGACCGAGATGGCGCCCAACGGACCTGGTATCTTCATGCATAGGTACAATCCGTGAATGGCTGCCTCAAACTTGTTGATGGAGCCCCGTCCCATGATAGCGTTGTACGGATACACCATGTCGACGATGTCGAAGGTTATTTGCTCACTTCGGGCATTGGGCGCTACACCGAAGGAGAGAGGCAACTCTATTTTGCCGATAGGAAAAGTGCCCTTACCGCCGAAGCCGTATAGTGGATTGTCCAAAGGCTTGAGCAAGCTGTGGCTTATGCCCATGCGGTCGAAGGCATGGAGGAATATGATGTCTGCCTGGCTGCCATTATCAACGAGGACTTTGTGCAGGTCCCAGCCTGCCACGATGCAGTTGATGACCATGCGTCGACGTGGGGGGCGCTGCGGAGGTCGACGTCTCGGGCGTCGAAAGTTAGCGGTACATGGGACCACTTCGTCTGCACGACTGGACCGGTGATGGCGACGTGGTTGATGCTGCGGTAGTGGTCCCGCTTTTGTCGCTTGGTGTCGAAGTCGACACTGGACCCACCAGTGATCATATGAATGACTCCGCGATACGGCTGATCGGCGAAGTCTTCTTGCTTGGGGGCGTGGGGGTGGGGGATGTTTTGTTGTTGCTGGTGTGGAGGCGAGGGTGGGGGAGGTACGATTTGTACTTCCTGATGGTGTTGGTAAGCGTGGTGCGGTGGATGCGGAGCGGGGGCGTGGATGTATGGTGGAGGGTGTTGCTGATAAGTGTGTGCGACGACCCTTGGGTTGTCGGCTGGTTGCGCCCGTGCCATCCTGTCTCTGGTGGCCTTCGTTTCTGGGCAGTCTTTTGTTTGGTGGGCGCAGTCTTCACCGTGGAGAAGACAGTAGAATCGGCGCGGCGGCTGCGCGTGTCCCCGGCCCCTACCGCGAGTTCCACCTCCGCGGCCCTGGGGGGGATACTCCTGGCGGCGAGGGGCATCACCAGCGGGGTGCTGGTTGGCGATGTTGTGCACCTGCTGCTGGTTACGGCCGTCTCGACCGGAGTCTGGCTGTGGAGTCCTCATCCACGTGCGGCTGGACTGTGGAGCATCCTTGGGCTTTCTCTGGGACTCAACCTTGCGCTGGTGGAGCTCTTCGGATTTGGCGTATTTTTCAAATAGTTGATATAACTCCTGAAGGTTCTTGGGCGGGTCCCTGATGCAATGACTGTAAAGGACGCCGGTGCGAAGGCCACTGATGGCGTAGTGAATGGCGATCTGGTCGTCAACTGAGGGCGGCTGTGACTTGAGTGTTAGAAACTTGTGGTAATATTCCCGCAGAGTCTCTTTTTCCAGCAGCTTGCAGAGTGAGAGCTCGGCCAAGGCGTCTGTGTCTGGGCGGTACCCTTGGAAGTTGAGCAGGAATTTGTCCCTTAGGCTTCTCCAGGAGTCAATGGACAGCGGGGCAACCTGGTGAACCAGGTGAGAGCTGGGCCTTCGAGGGCGATGATGAAAGACTTGGCCATTGTGGCGTCGTCCCCTCCGGAAGATGCAACGGCGACCTGATAACTCATGATGTACTGTGCAGGGTCCGTGCTGCCGTTGTACTTGGGATAGGTCCCTGCCTGGAAGTTGGCAGGCCAGGGTGTCACTTGCAGATGTGGCGCCAGGGGACTTCGCTCGTCGAGGTAGTTGACCCCTTGAAAAGGCGCGGCGGTTGGGAAGGCGTAGTCGCGCTGGGGGAAGTGCGGGTCTTCCGCCTACGCGCGCTGCTGCAGGGGTGCGCCATGCTGCAGGCCGTGGTGGCCTTCGCGTGTGTCTTCCACTTGTGCGCGGTGTTGCAGGGGTGGCCCATGTTGCAGGCCGAGGTGGCCTTCGCGCTGCATCAGCGCGATCTCCCGCTCGAGGTCCTGGGCCTTCTGCTCTTCGTCGCGTATCATTTGCCGCACCTTGGCTAAAGCAGACACGCGCTGGCGCTTGGCCTCCAGTATCTCTTTTTGCCTCTGGAGATTGCGGTTCTTGAGGCGCAGTGTGCGCAGCTGTAGCTGTTCTTTCGCTGAAACGCCAAGGACTTCACCGTCCTCAGTGAGGTCCGCGCCTTCCGGTGGAGCGAAGCCGAGGACCTCACCGTCCTCGGTGAGGTCCGCGCCTTCCGGTGGGGCGAAGCCTGGGGGAGGCTGCGGTTGTCCTTTAGGGCCGCAGGTGCAGAGGGTGTCGTCTTCAGCAGCCTCTTGGTGAGTGGAGTGGGTGAATGCGAGGGCCTTGCCCTTCCTTGCGGCTAGCAGTGCTGCCTTCACAGCCTCGTCAGCCTTCGAGCTAGCTTTCTTGGGTGCCATCGTGGGTGGTTTTTTCGTAGCACACGGGCGCCAAATGTTGGAACTTGCACACGGGCGCAAGTTGATCCAACAGGGGGGAATGTTAGCACAAACAAAGTTTCAGCACGTGATGGCAAAAGCACTGTTCAACTAGCCTCTCAAGGGCACTGTGTGGGGGTATTTATAGTTGTTCGGGTGCCCAGCGTCCCGTGTTAAGGACGCATGTGCCCTCAGACACCTAGGTTATCCCCGGAATATTCCCATAAAGCGGGGTTACAAACCGTAATTACAAGGACGCCTTTATAAATTAAGCCCGTAACACGCAGCGGCCACGCAGGGCCTGTCGCAATAGGCCGAATCTCACATGGGCCTCCGCGCTAGACGAGGCCGCCCGGTGGGATGACCTCGCCACGGGTCTTCGTCCGATGTCGTATGAGGCGAAGGGTGTCCCCGCCCGTTGTCTTGTCTCCGTTGGGCCGGCGTAAACGGCGAAGGCCTCGGGCGAAGGGTGTCCCTGCCCGTTGTCTTGTCTCCGTTGGGCCGGCGTTTATGGCGAAGGCCCCGAGCGAAGGGTGGCGTCTTTGCCTTCGCCCCAACACGGAGTTAACAGGGATGTTATTGAACATTCGCTTAATGTTGATCCATCCTTCAGACCCAGAAAGCAGAGGCTTCAGAAGATGTCTGATGACAAGGCCGAAGGTGCTCGAAATGAAGTGAAAAGACTTCTCATTGCTGGAGTTATCAGAGAGGTAAAATACCCAGAATGGCTGGCTAACACTGTTATGGTAAAAAAGGCCAATGGTAAATGGAGGATGTGTATCGATTTTACTGATCTCAACAAGGCCTGTCCGAAGGACGATATTTCATTGCCGAGGATAGATTCCTTAGTTGATGCAGCAGCTTCATCAGAGCTTATGAGTCTGCTGGATTGTTATTCAGGCTATCATCAAATTTGGATGAAGAAGGAGGATGAGCCGAAGACCAGCTTCATAACCCCTAGTGGAACATATTGTTACCTTCGGATGCCTGAGGGGCTCAAGAATGCTGGAGGAAGCTTCAGCAGAATGACAGCGAAGGTTCTTCAGTCTCAGATAGGCAGAAATGTGTTAACTTATGTTGATGATATCATTGTAAAAAGCACGAAGCAAGAGAATCACATTACTGACCTCTAGGAAACCTTCGCTAATTTCAGACAGGCCGGTTTAAAGTTGAATCCAGAAAAATGTGTCTTCGGGGTGAAGAAAGGGAAATTTCTTGGCTGCCTAGTTTCAACAAAAGGGATTGAGGCTAATCCAAATAAAATCGAAGCTATCCTTCGAATGGAACCACCCAGTACAAAGAAGGGGGCTCAAAGATTGACAGGAAGACTGGCATCTCTCAACAGATTCATATCTAGATCAGCAGAGAGAAATTTACCATTCTTTGAAGTGCTGAAGTCAGCCGAAGTTTTTCAATGGGGACCGGTCCAGCAGAAAGCCTTCGAAGAGTTGAAGCAATATTTGATAAACCTAACAACGCTAACTCCACCAACGCCAGGGGCTCCTCTGTTGTTATATGTGGCAGCCTCGCACTCAGCGGTAAGTGCGGCACTTGTCCAAGAGAAGCTTGAAGGGCAAATCAAGAAGCAAGCTCCAATATACTTTGTATCTGAAGTTCTTAGTTTATCAAAGAAAAATTATACAGAATTGGAGAAGGTGCTATATGCTGTTTTGATGGCTTCTAGAAAGCTTCGGCATTATTTCCAAGCATACAATATAATTGTCCCTTCTTCACAACCATTGAAGGACATTATGAGAAATAGAGAAGCCACTGGAAGGATTGAAAAGTGGGCTGCGGAACTTAATGAGTTCTGCATTGATTATGTACACAGATCTTCGATTCAGTCCCAAGCGTTAGCTGACTTCATTGCTGACTGGACGCCAGGGGCTCAAGTAGAAGAGGCAAATAAAGATGCCAAAGCATGGACAGTATTCTGCGATGGTTCTTGGGGAACCTTCGGAGCAGGAGCAGCCGTTGTGTTGGTCGCACCCTCCAAAGTTAAAACTTGCTACGCAGCAAGACTTGATTTTAGCTGCACAAATAACATTGCTGAGTACAAAGCTTTACTTTTGGGTCTTCGGAAGTTAAAGGCAATGGGAATCAGAAGGGTGGTTCTTAAAACCGATTCCCAGGTTATCTCTGGTCATATTGACAAGAGTTGTAAGGCAAGAGACCCGAAGCTTGAGAAGTATCTAGATACTGTCCGAAGGATTGAAGCTTCCTTTGAAGGGTTTTCTGTAAAAAATATTCCTCGAGGAGAAAATGAGCATGCTGATTTGCTAGCCAAGTCAGCAGCACAGGGGCTGCCCTTACCTTCGGAAGTATTTTTTGAAACAATAAAAGCACCTTCGGTTGAACTTCTTGAAAGAGCGGTCCTCAACATATCTCCTGTTTATAGTGAAGACTAGAGAACTGAGATCATCTCTTACCTTAAGGGTAATTTTCTTTCAGATGACGAAGCTTATAACAAGAGAATAGAGGCAAGAGCTCGTCCATATGTAATAATAGAAGGGGAGCTGTACAAGCATGGTGTCTGCTCTCCGTTACTCAAATGTTTATCCAGAGCCGAAAGTATAGAATTGATGAAGGAAATACATGCAGGCTTGTGTGGATCTCACATTGGATCTAGGCCTTTGCTGGGAAAAGTTTTTCACCAAGGATTTTATTGGCCAAAAGCAGCTTCGGATGCAGCGGAGTTAGTCCAAAAATGCGAAGGTTGTTAGAAATGTGCAAGAGATCAAAAACAACCTTCGTCTCTAACTCAGTTAATACAACCCACTTGGCCGTTGCAAAGGTGGGGCCTTGATTTGTTAGGTCCGCTACCACCAGCACAAGGGAATTTAAGATATGTTGTAGTGGTAGTGGAATATTTTTCTAAATGGATTGAGGCAAAGCCTTTAGCCACAATAACTTCGGTTACTGTTCGAAAGTTTTTCTGGCAAAACATTGTTTGTCGCTTCAGAGTGCCGAAGGCTATCACTGTGGACAATGGAACGCAGTTTGATTCCGAAGCCTTCAAAGAATTTTGTGAACAAATTGGCACAAAGATCCATTTTGCGTCAGTTCGACATCCAGAATCAAATGGACTAGTTGAAAGGGCTAATGGCATCATAATGACAAGAATAATGAAGTTAATATTCAATCAGCCAAGGGGAAAATGGCCAGAAGAATTAATTAAAGTGGTGTGGAGACACAACACAACAGTATCAAGGTCAACAGGTTTTACACCATTCAAATTGCTGTTTGGTGATGAAGCAATAACCCCAGAAGAGGCTAAGGCAGGATCAATAAGAACAGTGGCTTCGGCGATAGACGAAGCTGATTGTTCTGTGGACAAAGATGCTATAGAAGGGATCAGGCTTCAGGCTGTGGAAAACATCAATAAATACCAAGCTGAAACAATAAAATGGCATGATAGAAAGGTTCGGTTGAAGAACATTAAGCCAGGACATTTGGTGCTTCGAAGAGTGGCCAACCCAGACACAGTGGGCAAACTACAACTAAAATGGGAAGGCCCCTTTCTGGTAGTATCTTCGTCAAGACCCGGTTCCTACAGATTAAAGGATATGGACGACAACGACATTCCTAGATCTTGGAATGCGGATGAGCTTCGGCGGTATTATGTGTAACTTGATGTAATCTTTTTTATTTTTTATTGTTGTTTTAGTTTTTCCTTATGGCACCCTTTTCCTTTCCAAAGGGGGAGAAAGGTTTTTAATGAGGCCACAACATGTAATTTTTCTTTTCCTTATTTCAATTCTATAAGAGTGATATCCCCCAAAAATGTAAATGTAAAAGCTGACAACGCACCATCGAGTGCAATGGAAAAAGAAAAGAAGGAGAAGCTCAAAAGTCGTTCCCAAGGGAATGCAGAGCTTACAGCGAAAAATAAACGCTGATTCCGCTGAAAGTAAAAGGCGAAGAAGCTCCTAAGGGAGGCTTACAGCGAAAAATAAACGCTGATTCCGCCGAAAGTAAAAGGCGAAGAAGCTCCTAAGGGAGGCTTACAACGAAAAGTCAGCGCTGATACACAAAAAAGTAAATGGTGAAGCCGAAAAATAAACGACAAAAAGATTTGAGTCATTCTCAAAGGAATGAGGGCTATGATTATGGTTTTTTGGATGTACATTCAAATAATCATTTGCACAATGCATTACATCATAACATTTGCATTCATAAACATTCATTTAGACATATATAGGATCATCATCATCGTATCATACAGAAAAGGCAGATGCTTCGGCTATGAGGAAAAACTTCGGAGAAAGAGGAAATTTTCATGCTTCGTTGTGTACGAAAAGAAGGGAAGGTGTTTTTCGCCTTAGGCTCAAAAGTAAAGTTTCGTTCATAGCAAAGCAAATTGTACATGGATAAAGGAGAAAAGACATATTACAAGGTATGCACAAATTTACATAAGTTCTTTCCATAATTATATTACAAAGATCTCTTCAGAATTTTTTGCAGGAAAGTCTTTTACAGCAACTGTGAAGCTTCAGCCCGTCATTCTTCAGCTTCATCATCCTGCATATATTAAAGCAGAATAAGAAAGGTGCAAATTTCAAGGAGAAGGTGAAAGTAACAAGTATAAGTTTCTCACCGGCTTAAGGTGGCTCCGAGCTTCGTCACCAGCCATTTTTCGCCCGCCATTTACCCAAATCTGAGTCATAAATCTGTTTCCAATGCTTTGGGCTAGGCTTGGGATGTCAACCAAATCTGCTGGTGACAAGCTGAAGTTTGGCCTATTTACAATTTTTCCGTGCGTACAGCCAGCCTTCAGAAAAGCGGTGGCTGTGCCTCGAGAAGCTAGCAGGGCGCAGAAGTCAGCATGCCCAACAATAACTTCATCAAGTGCATCAACCTCGCCTTCAATATATTCTAGGGTGCTAGGCAGGTTCTCAGCTGAAGGTGTAAATGTATCAGAGCTAGCTCCGATTGAGTGAAACACATCCTTCAGCCGCTGCACGCATCGGCTGCCAAAGTTTAAGTATTTCTCCTGAAGCTCCTTCAATGATTTTTGCAAATTTGAATTCTTCTCGATTTCGGTCTTAAGACTTGTTTCGAGGTTCTTCTTTTCCTGCTCAGATTTTTCTGACTTTTTAAGTAATTCATTGTTTAACCTATTATTTTCGGCTTGGGCTTCAGCCAATGAACCTTCCATAGATTGAATGACGAAGTCCTTCTTTTCCAAGGCAGCTTCGTGATCTTTAACTTTGATTTTAAGATCTTGAACAACGGAGTCTTTTTCCTTCAGAGCAACTTTGTAATTTTTGACTTTGTTTTCTAGATCTTTGATAGTAGCTTCGTTCTTTTCATCCTCAAGATCTTGTTGCATTCTCAGCACTTTACTTAGAAGTATACTCTGCCAAAACAACCTTCGTCAGAAAATAACTTAATTCAAAATAAAAAATATATAATAGTAAAAAATCGAGACTTTTTTACCTTGAAATTAGCATAGAGCAAGCTACCGGCGATATGCTGTCGCTGGTATCTGCAGAGGTCCGCTTCAATCTTCGGCAGGCCAACGCTTTTGGAGAAGGTCCTAACAACCTTGGCCTCGGTTCGGTTCTGAAGGCATCTCAGCTTCCCTTCATTAACTCCACCAAATAGCAGAGACCCTGGTTTGTATCCACAGGATATAGCATATTTCTTCAGCTCTTCCTTTTCAGCGTCTGACAACTCTTGTCCAAGAATATCTTGAAAATTAAAATCTTCTTTTTCCAAAATGTCTTCAATCTGCTCTTTTCCTTTTTCTGTTGCCGTGTTCACTGTAACCACAACAGTTTTTTCTTCAGCCATTCTCAGAAGCATATTCAATATCTTCAAGTGTAGTTTCCAGGTTAAGATCTTCGTCGGTCCCGGTTTCGGCCCCGGTGGCTTCGGCTCCGGTGGCTTCGGCTCTGGTGGTTTCGGCTCCGGTGGCTTTGGCTCCTCCAGTTTCAGCTCCAGCGGTTTCGGCTCCGATGGCTGTGGGATCGGCAGTGACAATTTTTGACGCCGAGGTCGGTGGCGGTGTCTGATGAATGACATCAGCCACTTGGATAATTCTTCGTTTTTTTGGCTTTGCGAGACTTTCTGCTGCCGAAGCTTCTTTGCCCTTCTGAAAAAACTTCGTCAGTCCTGGCACCAGCGGGCTTAGCTTGACAGGCAAAGGTTCAGTCATTACCTTCAGAATCTCTTCCACTTCGGCAGCAGAAGGTGTCGCAGGAGCTTCCTCCTCCTGGGCCGACGTCTTTGGTTTTGGAGATGCAGGTTTTGGAGATGTATCTTTTCTTTTCCTTGAAATAGCTACCCTCGGTCCAGGGCTCAGTTTTTCAGAAATTTCTTTTTCCTTTTTGGCCAATTTGGTGCTTTCTCTATCCAGGGCGCTGGCAATCCTCTTTCTCTTTGGGCCTTCGGCATCTCCGCCCAGTTGCTCGTAATCAAGGTAATCAAAATTCAAAGCATCTAGCACACGATTCAATCTTCGCTTCGGACGAGTGCCGAAGGCTGCAGTCATCAACTGATCTTCTTTCTTAGAGTAATTTCCGAGGATATCGTTGCACATAATCTCGATTGTGTCCAGCCACTCTTGGCAGGGATTTTTGAAGTGTTTTTTAAACTTGTAGTAATACGGCAATCGAACAAATTCTCCCTTTTTCTTTTCTCCCTCCAGCTTTGGCATCTCCCAATCCCTCATTGTTGGAAACACTTTAAAAGCCAGAAATTCCTGCACCAAGTCTCTAGTGCCAATATGATCTGAAATCACGCAAAATTCAGCCAAAGCAATTTGGCTCGGGCTTCCACTTATCATGTTACATCAGGGCCTCGTTTCTCCGAAGGTTAGCTCTAGTGGACTCTGGACCAATTTATCTTCATCTTTATCAACTTTAACATAAAACCACTCAGATTTCCATCCGGCTGGCCATTTGCTTCGGTAGCTTATCACTGGAAACTTCGAAGTTTTGCGATAAGCAAAGTTGTAACATCCAAAATTCTTATGAAGACCATCTCCTCTGGCTTTAGTCTGATAGTGTAGTTCATGGACTCGACAGAAACCTTCATCGAACGGTTCCACTCCCTGGCTACGAAGGGCCCAAATATAAACACTTAATCTAACAATAGCGTTAGGGGTCAGCTGATGAAGGTAAACCCCGAACTTCTTCAACACATCAGCAATCATCCCATTCAAAGGAAATCTTAATCCTGCTTTAAAGAAGCTTTTGAACACAACCACTTCATTCTTTTCCGGCTTTGGAGTAATCTCCTCCCTGCCAAAACGAACCAGCTCCTTTTTTGTTTCACTAAAATAGCCCAGCTTCACCATTTTTGGAAGATCAGCTTCAGAGATCGTGGACTTTCCAAAGTCTAAATGACTAGGTTTGCTTGGCATCCCGTAGTTGTACTCATCTTCGGAACCAATTTCTTCAACATCAGCTTCGTTGCTTCGGCAGCAGGTGTGTCTTCTGACGGAACTAGCCCGGAACGCCTCATCGCTTCAGAAATCGGAACAGTTTCAACGGCTTCGGTCTCGTCTCCATCACGCTCAACCCTAGCAGTGGAGCATATTCTAGCCATTTGATTTTAAATTTTCTTGAAAAAATTCTTTGGAAGTCAATAACCTTTTTTCCGAAGCTATCCTCGTGACAAAGCACAAACCAAACTGGAGCTTCGTTTTGAATGCAAAAATCAAGCTTCGGCTATGGTTAAATTTTTGGCAGCAAAACAGTGCAATAGCAATGAATGCCGTGGTAACTTCACACCTACCTGTCTGTTTATATAGTGCTGCAGGTAAGAAGGTGAATCGTCAGGATTTTTTCACCGGGCAAACAGTCACTCGCACCCACTGCACGGAGGGCCGCAAAACCAATAAGGTGAACCTGCATGGTAGGACCGCTCCATGCTCGACAACTGTATCGTTTCTCGGCAACGAGCTCAGGGAAGGTGTTTTTTTGGACCTTCGGCTTCCCGAAGCCTAAGAGACTTTTTTCACGGATCAAGCTCATTAAGAAAAACGATCTAGCACCGCGAAGGGGCTACTGTTGGGACCATGCTTCGTCGCAGAAGGTCCTGCAGGAAGAAACAGCTTCGGCTAAAGCTGCTTATACATGATGACCAAAGCTACCACTCATGAAGCTTCGGTGTTATAGCATGCCCGAAGATGAAGGATCGAACCGACTTAAAGATAGAATGACCTTTTAGCCCATAAGGGTCTGAGTCATTGTTGTAAACTTTTATAAGGGGCATGGTTGTAATTCCTTACAGGCTGTGTCCTATGTCTATAAATAGTGAACGGTATTCCTTTAATGTTCACGCTTTTCTGTAATTGCAAACGCATTGCCCGGGAATTATTATCTGTTAAGGAGAAGGTATAAATGTACTCAAACTCTATGTTCTGACATTTTTATGTTCATATAATAAAATATGTGAATGATGTTACTTATTTCTGATACATTTATCTTTAATGTCTCATGTTTTATATATTATTTCATATTATTTTGTAAGTTTAATCACGAAGGTATGACCTGTAATGCTCAAATTGTAAGGGAGGATAAAAAGAGGAATTGTCTCATTTGAATATATGTGCATCTCCATTTATAATCACATGTGACTGGTCATGTTTAAAAATGAGTAAAACTTCACTACAACACAAATAAACCATTGCATCATTTGGATTTTTGTTTGTGTATTCTAAAACAGTAATAATATGAATAAAATGTAATGATAATGGGATGAGGACTTAAAGTAAACCCTAAATCAAAAATTGATTTGAAAATAGAAAAGGAAGATAGAGATATTATAAAATATAAAACAAAGCCTATAAAAAAAGATATAAACCCAACCATATGGGTATGGTTAAAGTTTACCTTTAATTTGGGTACTAGGTTCACACTCATATTTGAAGTTCAAATTGGGAATTGAAAAATAAAAAGAAAAGAAAATAGGAAAACAGAAAAGATAAAAAGAAAAGAATAAAAAGCTACCTAGGCCGAAATACAAGCAAACCGGCCCACTCCCCTCACGTCGACCACGCGGCCCAGCCACGGTTTCAAGGCGCCGGCAGGTGGGCCCTCGGGGTCAGTCGGGCGCGCTCGCACGGTTGCCCGGCTTACCGCGGACTCGAGCTGACGACCGGGCCCCGCTGCAGTGTGGACTCCCCATGGCGCCACTAACAGATGGACCCGGGGTCCTGTAGATCTTCTCCCCGCGCGCGCGGTTCCCATTCTCGCTGGCGTGTGGGCCATCCCGTTCGGTGTCTGTGGCTCGCGCGCAAGACCACCAGCCACTGCTGCGCGGGCCCGATTCGCTGGGATCTTCCTCTTCCTTCGCCGCGCAAATCGCGCGTGCTCGGTCATGGCGGGCGCTGCAGATTCCGTTGTAGGCGCGCGGACCAATCTCGAGCGGCCATAAGAAGGGCGTGGCCAGGCCCTTACCCTCCCCTCCACTTCGACCACGCGCGAACACCCGCAACCAAGCAAACCTCCATTACCGCCGTGTGAACCGTGAGGACCGAGATCCGCCGCCGGGATAGCCGTCGCTGGGGGAGTCTCCGCTCTCGGAGTCGGCTCGTAGGGTATCGTCTCCGCCTGGGGAAGCCATCTGTGCCAAGTAATTGGGTGGTGAGGCTGCGGTGCGGCGCCAATTGCTCGCCGTTGCTGTCGCACCACCGTGAATCCGCCCCTCGTCGTGTACCGGTCTGCTGGGTCTTCATCCTCGGTAAATTACCCCCCTACTAATCCCGCTTTGTGCTTCGCATCACATTAGTGCTCTCGTGATTAGTATTGCACCGGTGGATGGCCGGAATTGCCGGGCTCCGGCGGAGGCGCCGCCCCGACCGCGTCTGCTTCGCCGCGCCGATAGCTGAGATGGTAGGGAGTGCAGGTGCCGTGGATCGTTAGATGGGCGGTTAGGATTGATTGGAGCGGGCGTCTTGGGTTGGAACGCGATAGCGCGTTCGATCGCGATCGGACGATCCCGGATGCGCTCGCGTTTATTTAAACCAGAACCGTTCGCGCGTGAACCAACGGCTAGGATCCAAAGATACCCCTTCGGCCGCAATATTTGCAGAAGAGCCCTTCAGTTATTAGGTAAGTAACCCGCGGTCCACTCGGGTGTTTCCCCTGAGTCTGTGGAATATTTACGCCAGAGCCCCTGCGCTTTCTAGGATTTGAGGCCCAGTCCCGAGATCAGATAAAATAGGGAAACTAATTTAAAAATAGATTTTAGTACAAATTTAATTGCAGAAACTTGTTTAATTCATAGAAAATGCATATGAACTCCAAATTGGTCCATTCCAGTTCCTAAATTTTCATAACATTATTATCTAACCATTAGTGCCTCTGTTTTGGCATGAAAGACTCATTTAAATTTATCTAATACTTAATCTTGTATTAAATACATAAAAGCTACAGAAATTCATATCTTAAAATCTGTAACTCCAAAACTAATAATTCCAGTTCCTATGATCTCATTTTAATGTGTAGATTTTTACTGTATATTCTATTTGCATGTTTGATGTGATGTTAATTTATGCTATGCTATGTATGTATCGTGTTGATGCGAGTAGACGAGCAAGCCACTGTGGAATCTGAGATTCAGCAAGTAGAGGTAGCTGAGTAGGAGCTCGTTGAAGGCAAGTTGTGCTCTTGATCACTTCTTTTACCCATTGATGTTCTTATTATTCATAATGATCTGCATAGGATAATTTTGCTGGGACCCAATAGGATACCCTAGATTTTGACTATCTTTATACCTTGTTTCACCACTGGTTTTACTACTAAAGTTTTGGGTAGTTCATGCTATTGCTTTATGTGGATTGGGTATAGAGATATTCATCACTCATTGTTATACTTCTTATTATCTGTTTTCTTCTTTACTGTTCATGTTAAGATCATTATGTTAATGGGAACATGGAGAACCACCCGGGAAAACAGTGCTACCACAAGGGTTTAATGGGACGCCCTTGGCTGATTAACTAGGAAAGCTAGTAGAGGGCTACCTTACCTAAAAGGGGCAAGGGCAGTAGGGGAGTGGTCAGTGTAGGGAGGTCCTTGGGTTGATTTTGCTGCGATGGCGGTCAAGCGAGGGATTCCTGCACTGGAGCTTCCTATAAACTGTAGCGGGTAGTCTGAAGCTAGTGGAACTTTGTAAAGGCCTCGTAGTGATACCCTGCCTCGCTTCCTTGGTAGAGGTGTATGGAGTCTGATCAACTCCGTGGCAAATGGGTAACACGACTTGTGGGTAAAGATGCGCAACCTCTGCAGAGTGTAAAACTGGTATACTGTAACACTCACTTTGTAAGAAAGGTCTAGAAAGAGCAATTTTAGTACCCTATGGATATGTGTGTTATCTCTATTCACTATTTCATGTGAATAGCTCACATACACAAAAAAATAATAATAAATAACAAATGGCACCAAAAATAAATTATGCATCATGCTGGGATCTTATTTTGATGTGCATTTGGTGACTATAAAAAAATAATATAAACAGAAAAATATTAGTGTCTCAAGTGAAATTTAAGATTTAAATGGAATTTTTGATTTAAAAAAAAAGAGAGAGCACTAGTTATCATAAAATAAATAGTAAAAAAATTGTATGAATTCATCTATACCATGTCAAAGATGAGAATTTAATGAGAAAAGAAATTGGCCATGAAGTTTGAATTGGAAGGAGTATTTAAATTAGGAATCTGAAAATTAAAAGTAAAAGAAAATAGAAGAGAGTGGCGCGTGGGCCGAATCCCTTGTGCACGGCCCAGTAAAACCTCCCCCCTCGCGTTGCGATACGCTGACAGCGGGCCTGACTTCGTACTCGTCGCGCGCGCGTTGCCGTGGTTCCGGTGTCACTGACACGCCTGGCCCATCGCGCGGTGCCGACCTTCCCCTACCTCAAGCGCATGGCGGAGCGCCTCAACGGCCGAACCGCGATCTCCGGCCTCGACTGACCCCGCATGCCACGCTCGCGCCCTTAAATATCAATGCCATCCCCTGGGTCAACCCTCGCGCGAGATTACGGGAGCCCAAGCCTTACATTGGTAAAGAATCGGCGGCCGAAATCCAGTCAACCTGCGCCGCCGCAAATCCTTCTCTCCGTCGCCATCCTGTGCCGGTCATTGACTCTTGGGCCTACGCCGGATCGCTGCGGGGGAGACCGAAGCACCTACGGGCCAAATCGTCGGGCTGGGTGACCTCAATTTGTCGTCGGCGTGCACGGGTCGCGTGCCACCGTGGCCGCAGTCCCCTTCGCCATCGCGACTGGTGAGTACCCCTGCGCCGAATTCAACAGCTTCCGGTGATTGTGTAGCACCCCGTAGTGTTGAGGATAGCGTGCTCGGTCGCAGAATCCGAGGGACCGGCGATGGCGCCCGCCGTGGCTGGGGCGGCGTGGGTGCGCTTGGATCTGGTGGTAGACGATGGTCCCTTGACCGTTTGATCATACTTTGACGGCCGGGATCGGAGCGCAGCATTGTTTCAGCCTGGGGCATCTGGGCCGTCCGATTTGGGGTGAAGGAGTAGGATTTGGGCGATCTTCATAATATCTGGGCCGTCGATCTTAAATCTGACGGATCAAGTCTCAAACCGATTCGATCGAGTAGGCATCTAATCCTAGCGGTCGAATTCTAATCGGACGACTGTGAGAGCCCTCGGACTTTAGTGAAATCAACCCGCCGTCCATTAGTCACTATGCTCTGTGTCTCTGGATTTTTACCCCGAGCCCCCTGTGCTTCACAGATATTGAGGCCCAGTCTAGAACATAATAAAGTCAGGGAAAATGATTATTAAATAGATTTTTAATACAAAATAATTGCTAGAACTTTGATAATTCATAGAAAATACATATGAACTCCAAATTAATCCATTCCACTTTCTAAATTTTTGTAATTTTATTATTTATCACCTAGAGCCTCTGTTATGTCAGGAAAACAGCAAGAAATTTATTTCTCACTTAATACTATTTAAAGCACATAAAACCTTTGAAAATCCATAACTTAAAATCTATAACTCCAAAAATTATGATTTCTGTTCCTAGAATTTTATTTTAATGTGTAGATTATTACTGTGTATTTTGTATATATGTTTGGTGCAATGTTAATTTCTCTATATGCACTGTGCTTGTTTGTATTGTGGCGAGTAGAAGAGCCTGTTGCTGAGGATCCTGGTGTGCAGCAGGTTGAAGTAGCTGAGCAGGAGCTCATTGAAGGCAAGTTGTGCCCTTGACCACTTTTTACCTAATAATGTTCTTTAATACCACTTATCCATGCATAGGTTAATTTTGATGGGACCCCATAGGTTACCCTAGATTTGTTTATCTCATTACCTTGTTTACCCCTGAATCACTTGGGTAGTTTGCTATTGCTTTACATGGTTTTGGGATAATCATTTATTATATCTATGTTCCAATTATTCTTGTTATTCTGTTTATGTTCATGTTGAGATCATTAATGTTAATTGGAACATAGAGCTTAACTTGAGTAACACGTGCCACCACAAGGGTTTAATGGGACGCCCTTGGCTGACTAATTAGGAAAGCTAGTGGAAGACTACCTTACCCGAAAGGGGCAAGGGCAGTAGGGGAGTGGTCAGTGTAGGGAGGTCCCTGGTTGATTTTGCTGCGATGGCGGTCAGCCAGGAACCCTGCATTGGAACTTCCTATAAACTGTAGCGGGTTTTCGGAAGCTAGTGGAACTATGTAAAGGCCTCGTAGTGTTGCCCTGCCGCGCTTCCTAGGTAGAGGTGTATGGGACTCGCGACCCCTTGGCAGATGGGTAGCATGACTTGTGGGTAAAGGGTACAACCTCTGCAGAGTGTAAAACTGGTATACTAGCCGAGCTCACGGTCATGAGCAGCTCAGGACTCTCTGATGTTTAAATTATGGAACTTAAATTCAATTTTGTCATTTGCATTGCATGGGTTTATTATTAATTTTGTTCTATTACTTTTAATATGGTTTGGTATTTACTTACACTTAGTCATTGCTAATAAAATTTTGACCAACTACTTAAAAGCAATGCTTAGCTTTAACCCCTATCATTGATTAGCCTTACACATTACATGAACTCACACCTTTGTGAGTTTATGTCCACTGGTTCCCCACAACTTGTTGAGCTATGATCATGTGTGAGCTCACCCTTGCTGTCTCACACCCCCCCACAGGAGAAGAGCAGGTGGTTCAGGAGGAGCCACAAGGCGAGGAGTATGATCTGATCTAGGTGGCGTTTCTCAGTTGACATTGGCGCCGACGATCCTTAGTTCGTTTTATCTTTATTATTTTATTTTGTAATAAGTCTTCCGCTATGTAATAAATACTCTGATGTTTTACGACATTTATCTCTATACACTCTGTTATTATATATGTTGTCTTCTTGGCGCATGTATGAGATGCACCTGGCTTTGTTCCTTAAGGCCGGGTGTGACAGAAGTGGTATCAGAGGAATGTTGACTGTAGGACGAGACCTAGGTAGAAATGGACAAACCCTCTCCTACTTACCTTACTCTGACTCCCTCTATACTCATCTCATCTTGATCTTGTCTCACCTTTTTGCTATTCTACTCTGATCATTCTTATCTTTTCTACTCTAAGACAAGATGGATTTCACACCTTGGAATCCTATGACTATGATCTTTCTAAGAGATAGGGAACCTAAGATAAAAAATAAAACTATTTTCTCTATTTAAAATGTTGTTTGATTGTGCTGATGCTAAATGCCTGATTTGCTTCTTTGATTGATTGAATTATGGACATCATAGTATGTACCACCATAAGGTATTGAATTAGCTAGGATAGGTAAAATATTAATCTGCTTAGCTAATAAAATTCCCCAAAGTAACCTGACTAGTAAATACCTGCCTTGTCTACTATTTTCTTACCATATGTATCTAACTCAGATGGTCAATACCAGGCGGGGTGGTGGAATTGACTTGCCTCCTAACCAACACACTCGAAGGATATATAGGCAACCTCAGCCACAGCCTGCAGAGATGAATCCTCCCAATCCTCCACCAGGCGGAGTTGACCCACTGGTTGCTGCTCAGATGGCGGTGATGCAGCAAATGGCAGACACTATGGCTGATATGCGTGCTCAGATGCAGCAAGAACGCCAGGAGATGCGTCAGGAAAGAGAAGATATACGACAGGAGTTGCGCCAGGAGCGAGATGAGATACGCCAGGAAAGGAGGGCACAACAACAGCAGCTGCAACAACAAATGCAACAGCAACAACAGCAGCAACAAGTGCCACTGCCTCCACCACCACCACCAGTTCCACCTCGTGATAAGCACCGGGAGTTCATGAGTCATAAGCCACCTACATTCGCTAGCTCGCCTGATCCACTGGACGCGGATGATTGGCTGAAGTCCGTTGAGAAGATGCTGGGTATTGCACAGTGCACAGACCGGGAGAAGGTTTTATATGCTTCTGGACGTCTGACGGGACCTGCTGCTGACTGGTGGGATTCTTATACTGCTGCCCATGATGCTGCGGATACTATTACTTGGGCAGAGTTCAGTACACAATTCAGGAACTACCATATTCCAGCTGGTATGATAAAGATCAAGAAGAAGGAATTTCTGTCGCTGAAGCAAGGAAGTATGTCAGTCAGCGAGTACCGCAACAAGTTTATTCAGTTATCTAGATATGCCCCTGAAGAAGTTGCTGAAGACGAGAGGAAGCAGGAGCATTTCATTGAAGGACTTAATGGACCACTGCAGTATGCTCTAGTGGCACACACATTTCCGTCATTTCAGAGGCTGCTTGATAAGGCCCTGGCTATTGAACACAAGCGTGTTCAGCTGGGAGATTTGAAGAGAAAGGCAATATCTCAAGGACAAGGAAGCAGCAGTGTTCGTCCTCGCTACAGTTCACCACAGGGTACACCGACTCGACCAGGAGGACCACGCCCAGTTCAGCAATCACCACTGAGGACTCCACCTCCTCGACAGGCTACCCCTACTGGCACCCCGACGAAGTTTTCAAGACAGAGTCCAGGCACCACATGTTTCAAGTGTGGGAAGACTGGTCATTATGCAAATGTCTGCCCACAGAGGATTGCTACTACTCCAGTTCAGAACAGACAGCAAACTCCAGGATCTGGCAAGGGATATTCTATTGCCAAGGTTAATCAAGTCAGCGTTGATGCTACTCCGGATGGAGGGGACCTCGTAATTGGTATGTTTTATGTTAATGCAATTCCTGCAACCATATTATTTGATTCTGGTGCTACACATTCATTCATGTCTGCTAGATATGCCAACACAAATGAAATACCACTGCTAAATATGAGAAAACCCATGATAGTAATTACACCTAAAGGGCCTGTTGAGGCGAATCAAATGACACGTAGATTGACATTAACCATTATGGGTAGAGAATTTGGAGCTACTGCTATAGTATTGGAGTCAAGCAGTATAGATTTGATCCTTGGTATGTCATGGCTAAGAAAGGCAAAGGCCATTATAGCATGTGGTAGAGGTACCGTAGAACTCACTACCACTAAAGGAGAAAGGTTTCAAGTTAATATTGCAGTAACCTCCTCATCCATGCGTGCAATGTTCTTTATACCTGAGGAGTTTGTTGGTGACAACATCCGGGTGGTTAGAGATTTTTCGGATGTCTTTCCAGAGGAGTTACCAGGGATGCCACCTGATAGAGAAGTTGAGTTTGTTATTGATCTCCTACCTGGAACTGCCCCTATTTCTAAACGGCCATATAGGATGTCCGTAGAGGAGTTGAAGGAACTTAAGAAGCAGTTAACTGAGTTACAAGAGGCCGGGTACATTCGTCCGAGTTCCTCACCTTGGGGAGCACCGGTTCTATTTGTACAGAAGAAGGATGGATCGCAGCGGATGTGTGTGGATTATAGATCTCTTAACGATGTTACTGTGAAGAACAAGTATCCGTTGCCCCGTATTGAGGATTTATTTGACCAGATGAGAGGTGCTAGAGTATTCTCGAAGATTGATCTCCGATCCGGTTACCATCAAATGAGGATCAGACCATCGGATATTCCTAAGACGGCTTTCTCGACTCGATATGGATTATATGAGTTTACTGTTATGTCGTTTGGATTAACCAATGCACCAGCTTATTTTATGAACTTGATGAACAAGGTGTTTATGGAGTATTTGGACAGATTCGTCGTGGTATTCATCGACGATATTCTCATTTATTCCCAGAGTGATAACGATCATGAGGAACATCTGAGGTTGGTGCTACAGAAGCTACGAGATAACCAGCTATATGCCAAGTTTAGCAAGTGCGAGTTTTGGATAGGCGAGGTGCCATTTCTTGGTCATATTATTTCTAATGGAGGAATTTCAGTGGATCCTGCTAAAGTTAAGGAGATAATGGAGTGGAGAGTACCCACTACAGTTACTGAGATTCGGAGTTTCTTGGGATTAGCGGGATATTATCGGAGATTTATTGAAGGATTTTCTAAGATTGCTAAGCCTATGACTTCACTGTTGGAGAAAGGAAGAGAATTTAAGTGGGACGATAAGTGTCAAGACAACTTTGATCAATTGAAGAAAAGATTGATGTCGCCACCAGTATTGGTTATGCCAGACCTACAGAAAGGATTTGATATCTATTGTGATGCATGTGGCCAAAGCTTAGGATGTGTGCTCATGCAGGAAGGACATGTGATTGCATATGCTTCTCGTCAGTTACGCAAACATGAATTGAACTACCCCACTCATGACTTGGAATTGGCAGCTGTTGTGCATGCGCTTAAGATTTGGAGACATTATATCATGGGGACCAAGTGCCAAGTATATACGGATCATAAGAGTCTGAAGTATATATTCACTCAGAAGGATCTCAACCTTAGGCAACGCCGTTGGTTGGAGCTTATTAAGGATTATGATTTGGAGATTCACTATCACCCGGGCAAGGCGAATTTGGTTGCAGACGCCTTGAGTCGCAAGGAGCATGTTCATTCAGCTATTGTTGCCCAGCTACCCGATGAGATTGTTAAGGATTTCAGGAGACTTAACCTGGGAATAGTTGCTCACACGGAAGGAGTTACTATTGATGTGGAACCTACTTTGGAGCAAGAAATTCGCAAAGGTCAAATTGGTGATGCTAAAATAAAAGAGATTAAGGATCTGATTACTGAAGGTCGAGTTCCGGAATTTACGGAAGATGAGCAAGGCACTGTATGGTTCAAGGACAGGATGTGTGTTCCTGACATTAAAAGCCTTCGGGAGACTATTTTAAAGGAGGCCCATGACTCGGATTATTCTATTCATCCTGGTAGTACCAAGATGTATCAGGATTTGAAACGGAAATATTGGTGGTATGGACTGAAAAGAGATGTAGCCGCACATGTGGCCATGTGCGATGTATGTCAAAGAGTTAAGGCTGAACACCAGAGGCCAGCTGGACTATTGCATCCACTGAAGATCCCCGAGTGGAAATGGGAAGAGATTGGTATGGATTTCATTACTGGATTGCCTCGCACCCAGAAAGGATATGATGCTATATGGGTGATTGTGGATAGATTGACTAAAGTGGCTCACTTTATTCCTGTCAAGACTACTTATAAAGGTTCTCAGTTAGCAGAATTATATATGGCTCGGATTGTGTGTTTGCATGGAGTACCAAAGAAGATCGTGTCTGATCGAGGTTCACAGTTTACCTCAAGATTCTGGAGAAGCTTTCATGAGAATATGAGTACGAAGTTGAATTTTAGTACGGCTTATCACCCTCAAACTGATGGACAGACTGAAAGAACTAATCAAGTATTGGAAGATATGTTGAGAGCATGTGCCCTTCAGCATGAAGGAAGTTGGGATAAGAGTCTACCTTATGCTGAGTTCTCATATAACAATAGTTATCAGGCCAGTCTGAAGATGTCACCTTTTGAAGCTTTATATGGGAGGAAGTGCAGGACTCCTTTGTATTGGGATCAGACTGGAGAAAGACAGATCTTTGGGCCTGAACTGATTCAAGAGGCAGAAGAACAAGTCCGTATAATTCGAGAGAATTTGAGAGTGGCTCAAACCAGGCAAAAGAGCTATGCTGATAATAGAAGGAGACCACTGGAATTTGAAGAAGGAGATTATGTGTATCTCAAGGTGTCACCACTTCGTGGAATGAGGAGATTCAAAGTTAAGGGCAAATTGTCCCCTCGCTACATTGGACCATTCTTGATCTTTAGAAGAGTTGGGGAGATGGCATACCAACTCGAGTTACCGGATAGTCTATCGGATGTGCATAATGTGTTCCACGTATCTCAACTGAAGAAGTGTCTCCGTGTTCCCGAGGAACAGTTACCAATGGAAGAGCTCAGTGTTCAGGGTGATTTGACTTACACGGAGTACCCGATCAAGATTTTGGATACTTTAACTCGGGTTATGAGAAATAAGGTGATAAAGATGTGTAAAGTACAATGGAGTCACCACGGTGAAGATGAAGCAACTTGGGAAAGAGAAGAAGAGCTTCGCATAGATTTTCCCCACCTTTTCCCTAGATCTTCCTAAATCTCGAGGACGAGATTTTTTGTAAGGGGGGTAGGATTTGTAACACTCACTTTGTAAGAAAGGTCTAGAAAGAGCAATTTTAGTACCCTATGGATATGTGTGTTATCTCTATTCACTATTTCATGTGAATAGCTCACATACACAAAAAAATAATAATAAATAACAAATGGCACCAAAAATAAATTATGCATCATGCTGGGATCTTATTTTGATGTGCATTTGGTGACTATAAAAAAATAATATAAACAGAAAAATATTAGTGTCTCAAGTGAAATTTAAGATTTAAATGGAATTTTTGATTTAAAAAAAAAGAGAGAGCACTAGTTATCATAAAATAAATAGTAAAAAAATTGTATGAATTCATCTATACCATGTCAAAGATGAGAATTTAATGAGAAAAGAAATTGGCCATGAAGTTTGAATTGGAAGGAGTATTTAAATTAGGAATCTGAAAATTAAAAGTAAAAGAAAATAGAAGAGAGTGGCGCGTGGGCCGAATCCCTTGTGCACGGCCCAGTAAAACCTCCCCCCTCGCGTTGCGATACGCTGACAGCGGGCCTGACTTCGTACTCGTCGCGCGCGCGTTGCCGTGGTTCCGGTGTCACTGACACGCCTGGCCCATCGCGCGGTGCCGACCTTCCCCTACCTCAAGCGCATGGCGGAGCGCCTCAACGGCCGAACCGCGATCTCCAGCCTCGACTGACCCCGCATGCCACGCTCGCGCCCTTAAATATCAATGCCATCCCCTGGGTCAACCCTCGCGCGAGATTACGGGAGCCCAAGCCTTACATTGGTAAAGAATCGGCGGCCGAAATCCAGTCAACCTGCGCCGCCGCAAATCCTTCTCTCCGTCGCCATCCTGTGCCGGTCATTGACTCTTGGGCCTACGCCGGATCGCTGCGGGGGAGACCGAAGCACCTACGGGCCAAATCGTCGGGCTGGGTGACCTCAATTTGTCGTCGGCGTGCACGGGTCGCGTGCCACCGTGACCGCAGTCCCCTTCGCCATCGCGACTGGTGAGTACCCCTGCGCCGAATTCAACAGCTTCCGGTGATTGTGTAGCACCCCGTAGTGTTGAGGATAGCGTGCTCGGTCGCAGAATCCGAGGGACCGGCGATGGCGCCCGCCGTGGCTGGGGCGGCGTGGGTGCGCTTGGATCTGGTGGTAGACGATGGTCCCTTGACCGTTTGATCATACTTTGACGGCCGGGATCGGAGCGCAGCATTGTTTTAGCCTGGGGCATCTGGGCCGTCCGATTTGGGGTGAAGGAGTAGGATTTGGGCGATCTTCATAATATCTGGGCCGTCGATCTTAAATCTGACGGATCAAGTCTCAAACCGATTCGATCGAGTAGGCATCTAATCCTAGCGGTCGAATTCTAATCGGACGACTGTGAGAGCCCCATACCCCTTCGCGGGTCAGTTTTGTTAAAGAGCCCTCGGACTTTAGTGAAATCAACCCGCCGTCCATTAGTCACTATGCTCTGTGTCTCTGGATTTTTACCCCGAGCCCCCTGTGCTTCACAGATATTGAGGCCCAGTCCAGAACATAATAAAGTCAGGGAAAATGATTATTAAATAGATTTTTAATACAAAATAATTGCTAGAACTTTGATAATTCATAGAAAATACATATGAACTCCAAATTAATCCATTCCACTTTCTAATTTTTTGTAATTTTATTCTTTATCACCTAGAGCCTCTGTTATGTCAGGAAAACAGTAAGAAATTTATTTCTCACTTAATACTATTTAAAGCACATAAAACCTTTGAAAATCCATAACTTAAAATCTATAACTCCAAAAATTATGATTTCTGTTCCCAGAATTTTATTTTAATGTGTAGATTATTACTGTGTATTTTGTATATATGTTTGGTGCAATGTTAATTTCTCTATATGCACTGTGCTTGTTTGTATTGTGGCGAGTAGAAGAGCCTGTTGCTGAGGATCCTGGTGTGCAGCAGGTTGAAGTAGCTGAGCAGGAGCTCATTGAAGGCAAGTTGTGCCCTTGACCACTTTTTACCTAATAATGTTCTTTAATACCACTTATCCATGTATAGGTTAATTTTGATGGGACCCCATAGGTTACCCTAGATTTGTTTATCTCATTACCTTGTTTACCCCTGAATCACTTGGGTAGTTTGCTATTGCTTTACATGGTTTTGGGATAATCATTTATTATATCTATGTTCCAATTATTCTTGTTATTCTGTTTATGTTCATGTTGAGATCATTAATGTTAATTGGAACATAGAGCTTAACTTGAGTAACACGTGCCACCATAAGGGTTTAATGGGACGCCCTTGGCTGACTAATTAGGAAAGCTAGTGGAAGACTACCTTACCCGAAAGGGGCAAGGGCAGTAGGGGAGTGGTCAGTGTAGGGAGGTCCCTGGTTGATTTTGCTGCGATGGCGGTCAGCCAGGAACCCTGCATTGGAACTTCCTATAAACTGTAGCGGGTTTTCGGAAGCTAGTGGAACTTTGTAAAGGCCTCGTAGTGTTGCCCTGCCACGCTTCCTAGGTTGAGGTGTATGGGACTCGCGACCCCTTGGCAGATGGGTAGCATGACTTGTGGGTAAAGGGTACAACCTCTGCAGAGTGTAAAACTGGTATACTAGCCGAGCTCACGGTCATGAGCAGCTCAGGACTCTCTGATGTTTAAATTATGGAACTTAAATTCAATTTTGTCATTTGCATTGCATGGGTTTATTATTAATTTTGTTCTATTACTTTTAATATGGTTTGGTATTTACTTACACTTAGTAATTGCTAATAAAATTTTGACCAACTACTTAAAAGCAATGCTTAGCTTTAACCCCTATCATTGATTAGCCTTACACATTACATGAACTCACACCTTTGTGAGTTTATGTCCACTGGTTCCCCACAACTTGTTGAGCTATGATCATGTGTGAGCTCACCCTTGCTGTCTCACACCCCCCCACAGGAGAAGAGCAGGTGGTTCAGGAGGAGCCACAAGGCGAGGAGTATGATCTGATCTAGGTGGCGTTTCTCAGTTGACATTGGCGCCGACGATCCTTAGTTCGTTTTATCTTTATTATTTTACTTTGTAATAAGTCTTCCGCTATGTAATAAATACTCTGATGTTTTACGACATTTATCTCTATACACTCTGTTATTATATATGTTGTCTTCTTGGCGCATGTATGAGATGCACCTGGCTTTGTTCCTTAAGGCCGGGTGTGACATATACTAGCCGTGCTCACGGTCATGAGCGGCTCGGACACTCACATGATTAATTTATGGAACTTAAACTTAATTTGTCATATCATTGCATTTGGGATTATTTTATTATTACTTTCACTTATTATTACTATGGTTTGGTATTTACTTTCACTTAGTAACTGCTAATAAAATTTTGACCAACTTATAAAAGCAATGCTCAGCTTCAACCTTTATCTCATTGATCAGCCTTACACTTCATGAACTCCCACCTTTGGTGAGATCATGCCACATTATTCCCCACGACTTGTTGAGCTATGAACGTATGTGAGCTCACTCTTGCTATCTCACACCCCCCACAGGAGAAGAGCAGGTGGTTCAGGAGGAGCCACAAGGCGAGGAGTATGATCTGATCTAGGTGGCGTTTCTCAGTTGACATTGGCGCTGACGATCCTTAGTTCGTTTTATGTTTATTCTTTTATTTCGTATTAAGTCTTCCGCTATGTAATAAATACTCTGATGTTTTATGACATTTATCTCTATACACTCTGTTATTATATATGTTGTCTTCTTTGGCGCATGTATGAGATGCACCCGGCTTTGTTCCTTAAAGCCCGGGTGTTACAAAAGTGGTATCAGAGCAAATGTTGACTGTAGGACAAAACCTAGATAGAAATGGACTACTCTTACCTACCTATCTTACTCTGATTCATTCTATACTTACCTTACTCTGAATCTTTCTATACTTATCCTGATCCTGTCTCACCTTCTATTGTTCTACTCTGAATATTCTTACCTTTTCTACTCTACGACAAGATGGATTTCACACCTTGGAATCCCTACCCCTATGACATTTTTAAGAGATAGGAGGCCTAAGACCAAATCAAAACTATTTTCTATATTTAAAAATGTTGTTTGATTGTTCTGATGATAAATGTCTGATTTGCTTCTTTGATTGATTGAGATATTATATATGGACATCTTAGTATGTACCACTATGAGGTAAGGAATTAGCTATGGTAGGTAAAACAATTAATCTGCTTAGCTAATAAATCCCCCAAAGTAACACGATTCGTAATTACTGCCTTGCCTTCTGCTCTCTCTTACCATATGTATCTAACTCAGATGGTCAATACCAGGAGGGGTGGTGGAATTGATTTACCTCCTAATCGACACACTCGAAGGATATATAGACAACCTCAGCCACAACCAGCAGGGATGAATCCTCCTAATCCTCCACCAGGCGGAGTTGATCTACTGATTGCAGCTCAGATGGCGGTGATGCAGCAAATGGCGGACACTATGGCTGATATGCGTGCACAGATGCAGCAAGAACGCCAGGAGATGCGTCACGAAAGAGAAGATATACGCCAGGAGTTGCGCCAGGAGAGAGAGGAGATACGCCAGGAGAGAAGGGCGCAACAACAGTAGCTGCAACAACAACTTCAACAACAGCAGCAACAGCAACAAGTGCCATTGCCTCCACCACCACCACCAGTTCCACCGCGTGATAAGAACCGGGAATTTATGAGTCATAAGCCGCCGACCTTCGCCAGTTCGCCAGATCCACTTGATGCAGATGATTGGTTGAAGTCAATTGAGAAGATGTTGAATATTGCACAATGCTCAGACTGGGAGAAAGTTCTTTATGCTTCTGGTCGTCTGACAGGTCCTGCTGCTGACTGGTGGGATTCTTATACTGCTACCCATGATGCTGCTGATACTATTACTTGGGCAGAGTTCAGTACACAGTTCAGGAACTACCATATTCCAGCTGGTATGATAAAGATCAAGAAGAAGGAGTTTCTGTCATTGAAGCAAGGCAACATGTCGGTCAGCGAGTACAGAGACAAATTTATTCAGCTGTCGAGATATGCTCCGGAGGAAGTTGCTGAGGATGAGAGGAAGCAGGAGCACTTTATTGAAGGACTTAATGGACCCTTGCAGTATGCACTGGTTGCACACACATTTCCATCATTTCAGAGGCTACTGGATAAGGCTCTTGCTATTGAACACAAGCGTGTTTAACTGGGTGATTTGAAGAGGAAGGCTATCTCGCAGGGACAGGGTAGCAGTAGTGTTCGTCCCCGCTATGTTTCACCACAGGGTACACCGACTCGACCAGGAGGACCACGCCCAGTGCAGTATGCTCCACAGGGGTCTCCACGGACACCTCCTACTCGTCAGGCTACTTCCATTGGCACCCCGACGAGGTCTGCAGGACAGAAGACCGGCCCTACATGCTTCAAGTGCAGTCAGATTGGGCACTATGCTAATGCTTGTCCTATGGGAAATTCTGGTACACCAGCTAAGAACAAGCAACAGACTCCTGGCAAGGGATATTCTATTGCCAAGGTTAATCAAGTCAGCGTTGATGCTACTCCAGATGGTGGGGACATCGTACTTGGTATGTTTTATGTTAATGCAATTCCTGCAACCATATTATTTGATTCTGGTGCTACACATTCATTCATGTCTGCTCGTTATGCCAACACAAATGAGATACCACTGCTAAATATGAGAAAACCAATGATAGTAATCACACCGAAAGGGCCTATTGAGGCGAATCAAATGACACGTAGATTGACATTATCAATTATGGGAAGAGAATTTGGAGCTACTGCTATAATATTAGATGCCAGCAGTATAGATCTGATTCTTGGTATGTCATGGTTAAGGAAGGCAAAGGCCATTATAGCATGTGGTAGAGGTACTATAGAGCTCACTAGTCCTAAAGGGGAAACATTTCAAGTTAATATTGCAGTAACCACCTCATCCATGCGTGCAATGTTCTTTATACCTGAGGAGTTTGTTGGTGACAACATCCGGGTGGTTAGAGATTTTCCGGATGTCTTTCCAGAGGAGTTACCAGGGATGCCACCTGATAGAGAAGTTGAGTTTGTTATTGATCTCCTACCTGGAACTGCCCCTATTTCTAAACGGTCATATAGAATGTCCGTAGAGGAGTTGAAGGAACTTAAGAAGCAGTTAACTGAGTTACAAGAAGCGGGGTACATTCGTCCGAGTTCCTCACCTTGGGGAGCACCGGTGTTATTTGTGCAGAAGAAGGATGGATCGCAACGGATGTGTGTGGACTATAGATCACTTAATGATGTTACTGTAAAGAACAAGTATCCATTACCCCGTATTGAGGATTTGTTTGATCAGATGAGAGGAGCCAGGGTATTCTCGAAGATTGATCTCCGATCGGGTTACCATCAGATGAAGATTAGACCATCAGATATCCCCAAGACGGCTTTCTCGACCCGATATGGATTATATGAGTTCACTGTTATGTCATTTGGATTAACCAATGCACCAACTTATTTTATGAATTTGATGAATAAGGTGTTTATGGAGTATTTGGACAGATTCGTCGTGGTGTTCATCGACGATATTCTTATCTATTCTAAGAATGAAAGTGATCATGAACAACATCTAAGGTTGGTGCTACAGAAGCTGCGAGATAATCAACTCTATGCTAAGTTTAGTAAGTGTGAGTTTTGGATTGACAAGGTGCCATTCCTTGGTCATATTATTTCTAATGGAGGAATAGCAGTGGATCCTGCTAAAGTGAAGGAGATGATGGAGTGGAGAGTGCCCACTACAGTTACTGAGGTTCGGAGTTTCTTGGGTCTAGCAGGATATTATCGAAGATTTATTGAAGGATTTTCTAAGATTGCCAAGCCTATGACATCGCTTCTGGAGAAAGGAAAAGAATTTAAGTGGGATGAGAAGTGTCAAGAAAGCTTCGATCAATTGAAGGAGAGATTGATGTCACCGCTAGTGTTGGTTATGCCAGATCTACAGAAGGGATTTGGCATTTATTGTGATGCATGTGGCCAAGGATTGGGATGTGTGCTCATGCAAGAAGGACACGTGATTGCCTATGTGTCTTGTCAGTTGCGGAAACATGAATTGAACTACCCCACTCATGACTTGGAACTGGCAGCAGTTGTGCATGCACTTAAGATTTGGAGACACTACATTATGGGAACTAAGTGCCAAGTATACACGGATCATAAGAGCTTGAAGTACATATTCACTCAAAAGGATCTCAACCTTAGGCAATGCCATTGGTTGGAGCTTATTAAGGATTATGATTTGGAGATTCATTACCACCCAGGCAAGGCAAATTTGGTTGCAGATGCCTTGAGTCGGAAGGAGCATGTTCACTCCGCTTTCGTGGTCCAGCTACCCGATGAGTTGGCAAAAGATTTTGAGAGGCTCAACCTGGGAATTGTTACACACACGGAAGGAGTTACCATTGAATTAGAACCTACCTTGGAGCAAGAGATTCGTAAAGGTCAGGTGGGTGATGCTAAAATTCAAGAGATTAAGGATCTGATTACTGAAGGAAGAGTCCCAGAATTCACGGAGGATGAGCAAGGTACTATATGGTTCAAGGATCGGATATGTGTTCCAGAGATTGATAGCCTTCGTGAGACTATATTGAAGGAAGCCCATGATTCTGATTACTCTATCCACCCTGGTAGCACTAAGATGTATCAAGATTTGAAGCAAAAGTATTGGTGGTATGGACTGAAAAGAGATGTTGCTGCTCATGTGGCTAAGTGTGATGTGTGTCAAAGAGTTAAGGCCGAACATCAAAGACCAGCTGGATTATTGCACCCATTGAAGATTCCTGAGTGGAAATGGGAAGAAATTGGTATGGATTTCATTGTTGGACTACCCCGCACCCCTGCTGGGTATGACTCTATTTGGGTAATTGTGGACAGATTGACAAAAGTAGCTCATTTCATACCCGTGAGGACTAATTATACAGGAGCCAAGCTAGCAGAATTGTATATGACTCGGATAGTTTGTCTACATGGAGTACCTAAGAAGATCGTGTCTGATCGAGGATCACAGTTTACTTCTCGGTTTTGGAAGAAGTTGCATGAGAGCTTGGATACAAAGTTGAATTTTAGTTCAGCCTACCATCCCCAGACTGATGGGCAGACAGAGAGGACTAATCAAGTGCTGGAGGATATGCTAAGAGCTTGTGCTCTTAAACATGGTGGAAATTGGGAGAAGAGCTTACCCTATGCTGAGTTTTCTTATAATAATAGCTACCAGGCCAGTTTGAAGATGTCACCATTCGAGGCTTTATATGGCAGAAAGTGCAGGACTCCACTGTACTGGGATCAGACTGGAGAAAGACAGTTCTTTGGACCTGAGCTTATTCATGAGGCAGAAGAACAAGTTTGAATGATAAGAGAAAATTTGAGAATTGCACAATCAAGGCAAAAGAGTTATGCTAATAATAGGAGAAGACTACTGGAGTTTAAGGAGGGTGATCATGTGTATCTGAAGGTGTCACCAATTCGGGGTATGAGGAGATTTAAGGTTAAAGGAAAGTTGTCCCCTCGCTTCATTGGACCTTTCTTGATCTTAAAGTGAGTTGGAGAAGTTGCATATCAACTGAAGTTACCCGATCATCTATCAGATGTACATGCTGTATTTCATGTGTCTCAACTAAAGAAGTGCATCAGGGTACCTGAGGAGCAGCTACTAATGGAAGACCTTAGCATTCAAGATGATATGACCTATGCTGAGTACCCTGTCAAGATTCTGGACACTTTGACTCGAGTTACGAGAAATAAGGTTATAAAGATGTGCAAAGTTCAATGGAGTCACCACGGTGAAGATGAAGCAACTTGGGAAAGAGAAGAAGAGCTTCACATAGATTTTCCCCATCTTTTCCCTCGTTCCTCCTAAATCTCGAGGACGAGATTATTTCTAAGGGGGGTAGGATTTGTAATGCTCAAATTGTAAGGGAGGATAAAAGGAGGAATTGTCTCATTTGAATATATGTGCATCTCCATTTATAATCACATGTGACTGGTCATGTTTAAAAATGAGTAAAACTTCACTACGACACAAATAAACCATTGCATCATTTGGATTTTTGTTTGTGTATTCTAAAACAGTAATAATATGAATAAAATGTAATGATAATGGGATGAGGACTTAAAGTAAACCCTAAATCAAAAATTGATTTGAAAATAGAAAAGGAAGATAGAGATATTATAAAATATAAAACAAAGCCTATAAAAAAGATATAAACCCAACCATATGGGTATGGTTAAAGTTTACCTTTAATTTGGGTACTAGGTTCACACTCATATTTGAAGTTCAAATTGGGAATTGAAAAATAAAAAGAAAAGAAAATAGGAAAACAGAAAAGATAAAAAGAAAAGAATAAAAAGCTACCTGGGCCGAAATACCAGCAAACCGGCCCACTCCCCTCACGTCGACCACGCGGCCCAGCCACGGTTTCAAGGCGCCGGCAGGTGGGCCCTCGGGGTCAGTTGGGCGCGCTCGCACGGTTGCTCGGCTTACCGCAGACTCGAGCTGACGATCGGGCCCCGCTGTAGTGTGGACTCCCCATGGCGCCACTAACAGATGGACCCGGGGTCCTGTAGATCTTCTCCCCGCGCGCGCGGTTCCCATTCTTGCTGGCGTGTGGGCCATCCCGGCTGGTGTCTGTGGCTCGCGCGCAAGACCACCAGCCACTGCTGCGCGGGCCCGCTTCACTGGGATCTTCCTCTTCCTTCGTCGCGCAAATCGCGCGTGCTCGGTCATGGCGGGCGCTGCGGATTTCGTTGTAGGCGCGCGGACCAATCTCGAGCGGCCATAAGAAGGGCGTGGCCAGGCCCTTACCCTCCCCTCCACTTCGACCACGTGCGAACACCCGCAACCAAGCAAACCTCCATTACCGGCGTGTGAACCGTGAGGACCGAGATCCGCCGCCGGGATAGCCGTCGCTGGGGGAGTCTCCGCTCTCGAAGTCGACTCATAGGGTATCGTCTCCGCCTGGGGAAGCCATCTGTGCCAAGTAATTGGGTGGTGAGGCTGCGGTGCGGCGCCAATTGCTCGCCGTTGCTGTCGCACCATCGTGAATCCGCCCCTCGTCGTGTACCGGTCTGCTGGGTCTTCATCCTTGGTAAATTACCCCCTACTAATCCCGCTTTGTGCTTCGCATCGCATTAGTGCTCTCGTGATTAGTATTGCACAGGTGGATGGCCGGAATTGCCGGGCTCCGGCGGAGGCGCCGCCCCGACCGCGTCTGCTGCGCCGCGCCGATAGCTGAGATGGTAGGGAGTGCAGGTGCCGTGGATCGTTAGATGGGCGGTTAGGATTGATTGGAGCGGGCGTCTTGGGTTGGAACGCGATAGCGCGTTCGATCGCGATCGGACGATCCTGAATGCGCTCGCGTTTATTTAAATCAGAACCGTTCGCGCGTGAACCAACGGCTAGGATCCAAAGATACCCCTTCGGCCGCAATATTTGCAGAAGAGCCCTTCAGTTATTAGGTAAGTAACCCGCGGTCCACTCTGGTGTTTCCCCTGAGTCTGTGGAATATTTACGCAGAGCCCCTGCGCTTTCTAGGATTTGAGGACCAGTCCCGAGATCAGATAAAATAGGGAAACTAATTTAAAAATAGATTTTAGTACAAATTTAATTGCAGAAACTTGTTTAATTCATAGAAAATGCATATGAACTCCAAATTGGTCCATTCCAGTTCCTAAATTTTCATAACATTATTATCTAACCATTAGTGCCTCTGTTTTGGCATGAAAGACTCATTTAAATTTATCTAATACTTAATCTTGTATTAAATACATAAAAGCTACAGAAATTCATATCTTAAAATCTGTAACTCCAAAACTAATAATTCCAGTTCCTATGATCTCATTTTAATGTGTAGATTTTTACTGTATATTCTATTTGCATGTTTGATGTGATGTTAATTTATGCTATGCTATGTATGTATCGTGTTGATGCGAGTAGACGAGCAAGCCACTGTGGAATCTGAGGTTCAGCAAGTAGAGGTAGCTGAGCAGGAGCTCATTGAAGGCAAGTTGTGCCCTTGATCACTTCTTTTACCCATTCATGTTCTTATTATTCATAATGATCTGCATAGGATAATTTTGCTGGGACCCAATAGGATACCCTAGATTTTGACTATCTTTATACCTTGTTTCACCACTGGTTTTACTACTAAAGTTTTGGGTAGTTCATGCTATTGCTTTATGTGGATTGGGTATAGAGATATTCATCACTCATTGTTATACTTCTTATTATCTGTTTTATTCTTTACTGTTCATGTTAAGATCATTATGTTAATGGGAACATGGAGAACCACCCGGGAAAACAGTGCTACCACAAGGGTTTAATGGGACGTCCTTGGCTGATTAACTAGGAAAGCTAGTAGAGGGCTACCTTACCCGAAAGGGGCAAGGGCAGTAGGGGAGTGGTCAGTGTAGGGAGGTCCTTGGGTTGATTTTGCTGCGATGGCGGTCAGGCGAGGGATTCTTGCACTGGAGCTTCCTATAAACTGTAGCGGGTAGTCTGAAGCTAGTGGAACTTTGTAAAGGCCTCGTAGTGGTACCCTGCCTCGCTTCCTTGGTAGAGGTGTATGGAGTCTGATCAACTCCATGGCAAATGGGTAACACGACTTGTGGGTAAAGATGCGCAACCTATGCAGAGTGTAAAACTGGTATACTAGCCGTGCTCACGGTCATGAGCGGCTCAGACACTCACATGATTAATTTATGGAACTTAAACTTAATTTGTCATATCATTGCATTTGGGATTATTTTATTATTACTTTCACTTATTATTACTATGGTTTGGTATTTACTTTCACTTAGTAACTGCTAATAAAATTTTGACCAACTTATAAAAGCAATGCTTAGCTTCAACCTTTATCTCATTGATCAGCCTTACACTTCATGAACTCCCACCTTTGGTGAGATCATGCCACATTATTCCCCACAACTTGTTGAGCTATGAACGTATGTGAGCTCACTCTTGCTGTCTCACACCCCCCCACAGGAGAAGAGCAGGTGGTTCAGGAGGAGCCACAAGGCGAGGAGTATGATCTGATCTAGGTGGCGTTTCTCAGTTGACATTGGCGCCGACGATCCTTAGTTCGTTTTATGTTTATTCTTTTATTTTGTATTAAGTCTTCCGCTATGTAATAAATACTCTGATGTTTTATGACATTTATCTCTATACACTCTGTTATTATATATGTTGTCTTCTTTAGCGCATGTATGAGATGCACCCGACTTTGTTCCTTAAAGCCCGGGTGTTACATGACCTTCGTGATATTTCACTCATGGTCTTCGTCCGAAGTTCATTAAATCCTTGGGGATATAATGCTTCAGCGGACGAAGGGCATTAATATTTAACATTTTATGTTGCCTTGTTCTTAATTCATAGCATTTGAGAACAAGTCCCCAACACCCTCACTTTCGAGGTAGTCGAGTTCCGAGGAACCTACCACGCGGTGTTGGGAAGACCATGCTACGCCAAGTTCATGGCCGTCCCCAACTACACTTACCTCAAACTTAAGATGTCAGGCCCCAAGGGAGTCATCACCGTCGGATCCACGTACCACCACGCTTACGAGTGTGATGTGGAATGCGTCGAGTACGCCGAAGCCCTCGTCGAGTCTGATGCCCTCATCGCTGACCTGGATAGCCTCTCCAAAGAGGCGCCCGACCCGAAGCGGCATGCCGGCAACTTCGAGCCAGCCGAAGCAGTCAAGTCTGTCTGTCTCGACCCCAGTGACGGTACCGACAAGAAAGTCAGGATCGGCTCCGAGCTCGACCCCAAATAGGAAGCAGTGCTCGTCGACTTTCTCCGCGCAAACGCCGAGATTTTTGCGTGGAGTCCCTCGGACATGCCAGGCATACCGAGGGATGTCGTCGAGCACTCACTGGACATCCGAGCCGGTGCCCGACCCGTGAAACAGCACCTGCACCATTTTGATGAAGAAAAATGCAGGGCCATAGGTGAGGAGGTCCACAAGCTAATGGCAGCAGGGTTCATCAAAGAGGTATTCCATCTAGAATGGTTAGCTAACCCTGTACTTGTAAAGAAAAAAGGGGGGAAATGGAGGATGTGTGTAGATTACACTGGGTTGAATAAAGCATGTCCAAAAGTTCCCTACCCTCTGCCTCGCAAATTGTGGACTCCACAGCTAGGTGTGAAATCCTGTCTTTCCTCGATGTCTATTTAGGCTATAACCAAATCAAGATGAAAGAATCCAACCAGCCCGCGACTTCTTTTATCACACCTTTCGGCATGTATTGTTATACTACTATGCCATTTGGCTTGAGGAATGCAGGAGCTACATACGAAAGGTGCATGAACCATGTGTTCGGAGAGCACATCGACAGAACGGTCAAGGCTTATGTCAATGACATCGTTGTCAAAACAAGGAAAGCCTCCGACCTTCTCTCCGACCTTGAAGTAACATTCAGGTGCCTGCGAGCAAAGGGCGTAAAACTCAATCCTGAGAAGTGTGTCTTCGGAGTCCCCCGAGGCATGCTCCTAGGATTCATCATCTCCAAACGAGGCATTGAGGCCAACCCAGAGAAAATCGCAGCCATCACCAACATGGGGCCCATCAAAGATTTAAAGGGAGTACAAAGGGTCATGGGATGCCTTGCGGCTCTGAGCCGCTTCATCTCGCGCCTCGGCGAGAAAGGATTACCCTTGTACCGCCTCTTAAGGAAGACCGAACGCTTCACTTGGACTCCCGAGACCGAAGAAGCCCTCGGAAACCTTAAGGCACTCCTTACTAATGCACCCATCTTGGTGCCCCCCACTGCGGGAGAAGCCCTCTTGATTTACGTAGCTGCAACCACTCAGGTGGTCAGCGCTGCGGTCGTAGTCGAGAGACGAGAAGAAGGGCATGCGCTGCCCACCCAGAGGCCAGTCTACTTCATCAGCGAGGTGCTATCCGAGACCAAAATCCGCTACTCGCAAATCCAGAAGCTACTGTACGCAGTGATTCTGACACGGCGAAAACTGCGACACTACTTCGAGTCTCATCCGGTGACTGTGGTGTCATCTTTCCCCCTGGGAGAGATCATCCAGTGCCGAGAGGCCTCGGGTAGGATAGCAAAATAGGCAGTGGAACTCATGGGGGAAACACTTTCATTTGCCCCTCGGAAGGCCATAAAATCCCAAGTCTTGGCCGACTTCCTGGCTGAATGGACCGACACCCAATTGCCAACAGCTCCAATCCAGGCCGAACTTTGGACCATGTACTTTGATGGGTCGCTTATGAAAACCGGAGCAGGCACTGGCCTGTTCTTCGTCTCACCCCTCGGAGAACATGTGCGTTATGCAATACACCTCCATTTTCCGGCATCAAACAACGTGGCCGAATACGAGGCCTTGGTAAATGGGTTGCGCATCGCCATCGAGCTAGGGGTTCGGTGCCTTGACGCTTGTGGTGACTCACAGCTCGTTATTGATCAAGTCATGAAGAACTCTCACTGCCGTGACCAAAAATGGAGGCCTACTATGACGAAGTTCGGCGCCTGGAAGATAAGTTCTATGGGTTGGAACTCAACCATGTTGCTCGACAGTACAACGAGACTGCAGATGAGCTAGCTAAGATAGCCTCGGGACGAACAACGGTTCCCCCGAATGTATTCTCCAGAGACATATATCAACCATCCGTAAAACTCAACGACGCACCCGAAACCGAAGGGACCTCGGCCCAGCTCGAGGTACCTTCGGCCGCCGAGGGTGAGGCCCTACACGTCGAGGTAGAGCGGAATGGGGTCACACCAGTCCTAAACTAGCAGACCCCGTACCTGGAATATCTCCTCCGAGGAGAGCTGCCCCTCGACAAGGTCGAAGCCCGGCGACTGGCTCGGCGTGCCAAATCGTTCATTTTACTGGGTGATGAAAAAGAGTTGTACCACCGCAGCCCCTCAGGCATTCTCCAATAATGCATATCCATCACCCAAGGACAAGAGCTATTACTTGAGATACACTCGGGGGCTTGCGGTCACCATGCAGCACCTCGGACCCTTGTAGGAAACGCTTTCCGATAAGGCTTCTACTAGCCGACCGTGGTGGCCGACGCCACTAGAATTGTACGCTCCTGCCGAGGGTGTCAATTTTACGCGAGACGGACACACCTACCCGCTCAGGCTCTACAGACAATACCTATCACTTGGCCGTTTGCTGTGTGGGGTCTGGACCTTGTTGGTCCCTTGCAGAAGGCACCTAGGGGCTTCACGCACCTGCTGGTCGCCATCGACAAATTCTCCAAGTGGATCGAAGTCCGACCCTTAACCAGCATCAGGTCCGAGCAGGCGGTGGCGTTCTTTACAAATATCATCCACCGCTTTGGGATCCCAAACTCCATCACCACCGACAACGGCACGTAATTCACTGGGAAAAGTTCCTAGACTTCTGCGTGGACCACCACATCCGTGTGGACTGGGCCGCCGTAGCTCACCCGATGACAAATGGACAGGTGGAGCGCGCCAATGGCATGATTTTGCAGGGACTAAAACCAAGGATCTACAACGACCTCAACAAGTTTGGCAAACAGTGGATAAAAGAGCTACCCTCGGTGGTTTGGAGTCTGAGGACAACACCAAGCCGAGCCACGGGTTTCTCGCCATTTTTCCTAGTCTACGGGGCCGAGGCCATCCTACCCACGGACTTAGAATACGGTTCCCCGAGGGCAAAGGCATACGACGACCAAAACAACCAAACCAGCCAAGAGGATTCATTGGACCAACTGGAAGAGGCTCGGGACATAGCCTTACTGCACTCAGCGCGGTATTAGCAGTCTCTGCGACGCTATCACGCCCGAAGAATTCGGCCCCGAGGCTTCCAAGTTGGAGACCTGGTGCTTCGGCTACGGCAAGACACCCGAGGGCGCCACAAGCTTACTCCTCCCTGGGAAGGGACGTTCATCATTGCCAAAGTATTGAAGCCCATGACATATAAGCTGGCCAACGATCAAGGCGAGGTCTATAGCAACGCTTGGAACATCAAACAGCTATGTTGCTTTTACCCTTAAATGTTTCAAGCCGTTCATGTACCTCGATTCCTTTACATGTATAAATAAAGTCTAACCATCAAGGGAGGATCGGCCTTGCCTCGGCAAAAACCGACCCTCCCTCGGGGGCTAGAAGGGGGGAACCCCCTCTGTGTCAAAATTTTCATCGGAAAGGTTTTCTACCAAAATGACTTTCGTGCCTTTCAACTATATCGGTAACGGAATCCTAAAACCGAACGAGAGAGACCTCGAACAACAAGGCCGACCGAGCCAAGGGACTCCTACGCCTTCGGGATACGGATACCTCACTCGCCACCTTCCGCGAAAGGTAACTCACGTTCGGATAAGTGATTCTGCTACCGAACAAGTACTAATGCTCAAAACGAGAGGAAATAAACGCAAGGAAAACACGACTTAAGAGCAACGCAACTTTAGACTCAAACATCCAAATGTTCAGGCCTCAGCAACCACAGAAAACATACTTAAAATAGCTATTCTACACAGGCTCAGGCGTCGGCAGGGGGAGGAGCAGCACCCTCGGCGTTGTTTCCACCTGCGGCACACGAAGCAGCCTCACTGGCAGGGGTGACAGAATGTGGCCCGGCTTCGAACGGCGACACGGGCGGAAGGATCTCCACCTCAAAAAAGGAAGCCAACGCCGTGCCTGGACCCTCGGCAACCGCATTAAGCCTTTCGGCCTCGGCCAGGGCGGCATCCTCGTCATTGGGTAGGCAGTAGCCCTCGCTGACCCACTCCAAATCCACGTCGTAATGGGAAGCAAGGACGGTGAAGGCCCGCCTAACACCATGATGTAGCGCCCCACGGAGTCTGCTGCGCACGTGGCCGCCCAAGGCCCACAGGCGGCTCTGGGGGGAGCTGCCCGAGGGGACGTCGTCAAGGCCAAAGGTCCGACAAAAGGCCGAGATGGCCTCGGACATGGCCGTGCGGTCAGCCTCCTTCTGCTCGGCCACCTGGGCAAGCGCCTTGCAATTCTTAACGGACTCGTTAAGAGCCGTTTCGAACCCTGAAGAAAGCCAGACAAAATTCAGACACGAGGAGAAGAGTTAAGCTAAAGCAAAATCACGAAGTAGGCAAAACATACCTTTGGCCCAGGCACGCTGCTGTGTAGCCATGGCTTGGGCAGACCAGGCCGACCCGACGGCTACGGCCAGGCCCTCCGAAAGGACCACGGCCCGAGCAGTCGCCTCGGCTAGCTGCTTCGTGACCTCAGCCAGCTGTCCCTTAAGGGTCTTAGCCCGGCTCACGACCTCAGCAGCTTGGCCCTGGAGTTGGTTCCGCTCGCTGGTGACCTGGCCAAGCTCTAGCTGCTGCATCTCCTCAGCCTAGGAAGCCACCTGCTCCCGAGCCGATGAAACCTCCATCCGTGCCGACGTCGCCTCTGCCCGCGCCGCCGCTGCCTCCGACTTCAGCTCCTCACAGAGCAGCCGAAGGTCCACGCCTCGGCGCTCTGTTGGGCGAGGCGCTCGTTGGCCTCGGCAAGCACGACCCCCTGCTGCTGCAGCGATTCCCAAACGCTGCTCTCACGGCGGAGGAACAGCGACTTAGCGGTGCTCATGTCCACGAGCTCCTGAAAAGAAAAATAGAATATCACAAAGAATGCTCTGACCACATGAGGTATGCGTCTAAATCCTTACCTGGAAGACCCTGGGAATGTCCTGGGAAAGGACTTCCGTGGCTGACTTAAGCGACCTCATCACCGCATCGCTATAGTCACGAAAAACTTTCCGCAACCTTTCCTCTCCCTCATCATTAAGGGCAAGGAGAGGCTCTGAGGTATCGCGGCCCCAGAACACGAGCGGCTGCGCTCCCCACTCATTGGGATTGAGCTGCGTGGGGATGAGGCCGCTGCTCCCCACGACGGGCCAAGGATCTGCGCGCCCCGCGACTGAGGCATCAGGTCCCCCTGCAGCCAACGCATCGGGCCTCTCCTCGGTCAAGGCGACAGGCCTCTGCTCACCAACCTCGGTGACAACGGCTGCCCCCTCCTCATGGTCGAAAACTGGGGAATTAGGGATGACCAGGACCGAAGGAGCCAGGGGCGGAGGCACCTCAGCCATCTGGACAACGACGGCGGCGGGCGGCACTGTGGGCGCACCAGCGGCGGCTCTAGCAGGAATCGACGACGCGTCGGTGTCGAAGAAGGCGGGCTCAAGGCCGTAGCCGCGTCAACCGCCTCCCCTGGCACGATGGCCGCTCCAACAGGTGGGTCGACCTGGGAGGCTTGCCCCATGGCAGCCCGTGCCTCCTGGGCCCCTCGCCGGAGGGTGCCTGCGCGGAGGCCAACCAACCAGCGTGGCGCGCCGCAGCTCCGGCTGAAGAGGTCAGCCCCGTCTTAAGGGCCTTCGTGGGGGCCAGACCAGCCAAGCCCTGTCTCTACTTGCTGAAAGGAAGAAAAGACAAAATCAAGATACACAGAAATGGCTGAAACAAGGGTGCCCTCGAATACTTACCCGCTCCCGGGCAGCGCCAATCGCGCCTGCGGAGAGACCTCTCAGACCCCGGCCTCCACAAACGCTGCCGAGGGTTGGACAGTGGCCAGCTTCGACGCCGCCTCCACCTCGGACGCCCGAGGCGCCGGGGGCGGCCTGCCCGGGCGATGTCACAACAGCCGAGGGAACAACTTCCCGCACGGCTGGCACGTGCACTTGCTCTCGGCGGGCATGCGGGTCGGCCTGACCCCCCGGAGTCACCCCAATTATCTCGGCCAAGGGGTCGAGTACCCCCTCGGCCCGCCTCCGCTCCTCGGACCGGGACCCTGGCATCCCGTCCCCAAACACTGGTGGTGCCAGCCCACCTGGAGGCTGGCTTGATGACCCCTGACCCAGCCTTGGATCCGGACTGAGGCCAAGTCGGGCCGCCATGTCATCATCCTCGTCATCATCATCATCATCGTCGTCGTCGGGCGTGTCCGGTGACGGATCCAACGGGAGCCCATCCCTTGCTTGCCTCCGACGATGCTTCTCCAAGGCCTCCCAAGCCCGCATCCTCTTGCGAGCTTGGGTCTTTTCCGCGTCCTTTTTGTGCTTATCCTTCTCCGCGGCGAGCCTGCGCGCGGTTTGATCCGCCGCGTCCTCTAGGACCGGTGGTCGAGAGGTTTTAAAGTTCCTCAACCCCTGGGGACGAGCAAAAATCCCAAGAATAAGGGATAAAAACGTAAGAAACACGACACAAAACAGAAGAAGGGTCGGACACTTACCAGAGACACGTACCCGTGGTCGGGACGCATCGGGGGCTGGTTAAGGACGCCAGCGTCCAGCCTCCCTACCGTGCCCGCTATCCGTCTGAGGAGGTCGTCGGTGGAGAGGGGGTCGAGGACATCCATGAACCCTCCAAATCGACCCCCGGCTTCATTTCCCAAAGCCGCAACTGCCGCTCTGCCAATGGGAGCACCCTCCGGCGGTGGATAGCGGCGACGACCCCTATGGCGGTAAGGCCTTCGGCTTGGAGCTTCTACAGGGCACAGAGAATGGGCTTGAGCTTCTCCTGGTTCTCGTGTGTGGCCCCCCCAGCGTCAGTTATCATCGATGGCAGTCACCACTCGTTGAGAAAAGGACGGCAACACCTCGTCGTCATTCCGGAGATAAAACCACCGGTTCTGCCACCCCTTGTTCGAAGACACAAGAGAGGTAGGGATGTACTGCTGTGCGTGCCCCGACCTCAGCTGGAGGGTGCAGCCGCCAGCCCGCACCACCATACAGACCTTCTTCACGTTCGTCGATGCGGCGAAGAACTTCGCAGAGAAGAGATGGGTCCACAGGTCCCAGTGGGGGTCAATCCCCAAAAACCCCTCGCAAACCACCACGAAAATGGCCGCCTGCGCGATGGAGTTAGGGTTGAAGTTGTGAAGCTCCACCCCGTAGTAGTGCGGGAGCGCCCGCATGAAGCAGCTCGACGGCATCCCAAACCCTCGCTCATGAAAAGGGGTGAAGCTAACCACGTACCCCGGCAGCGGAGTCGGGTCGGCCTCGCTCCTGGGGGCCAACCACTCAGGCTGCGGGCTGCCGGAGAGAGAGGACGGAGCAGACCCTCGGCAACGAGGGCCTGCAGATCCTCCGCAGTGACGGTGGAGAAGGGCCACGGGTCGTGCGGCGGAATGACGATCGGCTTGTCAGCCATTGCCAAGCGGAAACGGTGGAAGCGGAGGGGACAAGGTGCGCAGTTTTCTCTTCTCTCTGTCTACTCTCTCAGGTTGCGGAAGCAAAAGCAGAAGGCACGAACGGAAGCACAAATTGCAGGGTAAAGAACCACTGCCAGTCCCCCTCCCAGGTATATAGAGGCCCGGGCAAAATCCACCCAAAACTTTGCCCGAGCCCCTCGTGAATTTTAAATTTGAAATCAAAGCAGTTCTTTATGTTCCTCGAATGGCTCGCGCACGCGCAACGGGCACCCCGCGAGTCGCCCGTCCTGTCGCATTAACTCTCTGGCAGGACACACGTAACCCCTGGCAGGCGAGCGGGCGCCGTTTCACCTCTGTCATGATGACCGCCTCAAAAAGGTGCGCCACACTGTTTTAGTTTATTTCCTTTCTTCCTTTCTCTTCTCTCTCTCTCCGCAGGGATCAGGAAAGGAGATATTTCGAAAGAGTCCTTCTCAGCAAAGGAAACGGGCCCCGAGCCCTCCTATTGATCAGGGGTTCAAAGGTTGCACCCTGCGGGGTTTGGCAACCGCCCTAGAGCACTCAGGCTCCGAGCCCTCTACTGATCAAGGGTTCGAAGGCTGGCCCCTCGGAAGGGTTCGACAGTCGCCCCAGAGCATGCAGAGTCAGGGATGACCCTGGGTACGTCCGTTACATGGTCGAGGCTCGGGCTACGCTCCTGAGGTACCCTAGGACATTTCCGAGACCAATGGGAACGATTTGTAATGGAATCCCATCAGAGGGAGGCACCAAGCCCTCGGACCCTATCAAATGGGTCCGGGTCCAGCGAATCACCTGCAGGTACTTTTGGAGCGCGCCTCTGGGCCACTAGCCAACCCTTATCGAACAGGGCTTGGGCGTCCACTCAGATTACCCGTTAGCAACTCATTGGAAACACCATGTTCGGTGCCCACCGAGGGTAACATGGCGCGTTCCCCCCTTCCTCCTTGAGGAAAGGCGACGAAGGAGCGTACTATAAAAAGCCGAGACGATCCTCGATCGTCCTCTCACTCCGTGCAGAGGCTTGGGGGCTGCTCTTGCACCAGGCTACGGCTAAATTGTTGACCACGTCGACAAACTAACTTAAAAACATGGAGCCTAACTATGCACCCGGGCTGTGGCCAGGCCGCATGAGAGAAGAACGAGGCCGACCAAGGAATAACAAGAAGAGCATTAAGACCTCAGAGGAGTCAAACCACTCCTCCGAGGCCTCAGGGGCTACACCCGACGGGTGCGCTCGCGCGCACCCATCGGAACAAAATGCTACTAAACAAAGACCAGTCGCCTCGCAAGAATCCGGTAGAACCTCCAAGCGAGTGCCTACACTCCCTTTGAGGCTCGGGGGCTACTATCGGGTACCATAATTAGGGGTACCCCCAGTACTCCTAAACGTGGCTGAGAGCATCCTTTAAATCAAACCATCAAGACTAGTAGGCACGGTTCAAGTCAAGGCCTCGTCTACCAAGGGACACGGTCCTGACTCACCCAAGCCCAGCCTCGGGCAAGAACAGTAGTCCCATACGAATTCACGGCTCGCTCGAGGGTCCCCTCAAGCAGGGGGTGTGCCCTCGGCTCGCCCGAGGCAGAACTCGAGTAAAACTTTGTCGAATAGCGGCCTCGGCCAAACCGCCTTGCCACCAACCGTATCACGTGTGCATTTAATGTAGGGATCACCTGACACACGCGCCGCGGTTGGCAAGGTCGAAATGACCACAGTCACTTCACCCTTTTACTGATCGTTCTGACAGGATAACAACACTATTCACCCCGTTCCGACCACTGTGCCAACCACCAGGGTAAGACTAACAACAGTAAGTTACCGCCTCTCCCGAGTTTAGCCTCGAGCGCGATAGGGAGCTTCGCCTCGCCCGACCCCAGCCTCGGCCTTGGGAGGAGTCATCACCGCGTCCGAGCTAGGCCTCGGCCTCAGCCTCGGCCTCAGGAGGAGGTCTCCGCCTCGCCCGACCTAGGCCTCGGCCTCAGCCTCAGCCTTGGGAGGAGACACCACCTCGCCCAACCTCAGCCTCGACCTCGGGAGAAGTCACCGCCTCGCCCAAGACGGCCTCGAACCGACTACGCAAACAGGGAATATGACATTATTCTACCCCTAGCTAGCCACCTCAGGCTACAAAGGAACAAGACCGGTGTCACATCAAATTACTCCAGTAACAGGTAATGATGATCCCCGACATGCGCCCGTGATGTCGACTGTCCTCAAGCTCTCTACGAAGTCAAAGAAACGTCAGTAGGACCCGGGGCCGCACCGCCAGCCACGCTTCTACAGGGCTCAAGCACTTCTCCGCCGACCATATTAGCGCATAGCTACACCCCCATATGTACAGCTGGGTCCCCTCCTTGTATCTATAAAAGGAGATGCCCAGGGCCTTCCCAAGAAAGGCTAGAGGAGCTCACCCTTACGGCTCACACAACACCAACAAAGAACTATTCAGTGCAACCTTCACTCCACAACACTAGATATCTCAAGAGACCTAGGATCCGTTCCCTCTCTCGCAAAGCTTGTATCCCCTACTACAAGCACCCCGGTGTAAGATAATATAAGCCTCATCATCCCTCTGCTGGAAGTAGGGCCTTCTTAGCCCGAACCAGGATAAATCTTGTGTTTCATCTTGCATCAATCCATCCGGGCAGGGACACGCGGCATAAAATTCACTAGTCAGTTCGGTTGAGGGTCCCCCGGGTCCGAAACACCGACAGTTGGCGCGCCAGGTAGGGGCTCGCTGCGTGTTGACAATACTTTCCCATGAAGTTCCAGATGGACAATCTTTAGCAGCCTCTTCAGCCCGGGACGGTGCACCGCTTTGGGAGTCTCGAGTTCATGTCCCTCGACGGCAGCTACGACATGATACTCCTCCCACCGTAGCACGACAGCAACGACGGTCGTCGGCTTGCCCGGCGGAGGCGAACCCGACGACAACCTCTACCCGGGGCGAAAGAGGAACACTCGGGTCTACCCCGCCACCCTCCTCGCCGAAGGAGACAGAGACGGGGCAACCATGGCCAGGCAAGAGGCAGCACCTCGTTGGCTGTCGGACCAGAGCGAGTTGACGGCGCCGACACCCTGCGGGGGACATGTCGGGCGTTAGCCTCGCACTTGGGACAACGACGGGCGTCGCTTCCTGACAAAGTGCCAACCCCAAGCGGACTGATGACGCCAGTTCCCTTGTGAGGGACTTGTCGAGCATTAGTCTCGCTCTTGAGATAGCGACACATTTCAGCTCCACTACAACTTCAACACCGCCCACCAACCAGGAGGTACCATTAGTAACTGCTAATAAAATTTTGACCAACTTATAAAAGCAATGCTCAGCTTCAGCCTTTATTTTGTTGATCAACCTTACACTTCACATGAACTCCCACCTTTGTTGATTTCATGCACATTATTCCCCACAACTTGTTGAGCTATGATCGTATGTGAGCTCACTCTTGCTGTCTATAAGGAAAATGGACCCCGGGCCATTTGGCTAATCGAGTTTTGGTGTTTGATGAACAACACAATCCGTGAACTAATAAGTTTTCTAGTGTTTATGTTTGTAGTTCACAAGATGCAAGATTTACTTGGACTAAGGAATTGAGGAAAGCAACACCTCAAAATAAGACATTAAGAAGATCCAAGAAAAGTCCAAGTGTGTTGCTGCGGACTGTCTGGCGAAGGCGCACCGGACTGTCCGGTGGCACACTGGACTGTCCGGTGCCCACATGCTGGACTATTCGGTGCACCAGGGAACTCCAGCCCAACAGCTAGTTCCAGGTGGCACCCGAAGAGAAGACCACCGGACTGTCTGGTGTTAGCACCAGACTGTCCGGTGTGGAAAAGCCTGCGGCGCCAACGGTCACCTGCTCTGACAAAGCAACGGCTAGGCACACCGGACAGGCTACAGTGCGCTGTCCGGTGCACCACCGGACTGTCCGGTGTGCCGTAGAGAATTGCAGTTTTTCTCCAACGGCTATTTTGGAGTTGGGGCCTATATATACTCCACCCAATCGGCCATTTGAAGGTGTGGGAGCCCAAGCAACATACCAAGGCATATAGTGCACATTTCCAAGAGCTCAAACACCCAAGTGCTTAATAGAATCACTCGGTGATTAACGTAGGTGCTTTGTGAAGTGCTTAGGTTAGTTAGACCGCTTTAGCGCTTGCTCTAGGTGAACCCTAGTTAGTTGAGTGAGTTTTGTAAAACCACACAACCCCTCGACTCTTGCGTGAGTCGTTGTAATTGTACCGAGTGGGGCGAGAGTCTTGCGAGACCGTGACAACCGCGTTTGTGTCACGACCGCCACCGTGTGCCGGAGGGAATGAGGCCTGCAGCGTTTCGGCCGGAAGCTCGATAGTGGAGACGGCGGGGAGCGTCCGAGAGGAGCCGGAAGCGGAGCACCACTTGTGCGTGGAGAAGGCCCGCGGCTATCTACGGAGTTACTCGACCGTGGTGCTTGGCCCTCGCGTGGGCTTCCCTTTGCGTAGGGGCACCAACAAGGATTAGTCGGGACCTTGCGTGGTTCCGGATACCTCGGTAAAAATACCGGCGTCATCCATGAGAGTTTGCTTCTCTACTTTGCTCTTTAAGTTTTCGCATTTATATTAAGCATTTAAGTTTCAATCTTGTATTCATACTTATTTAGTGTAGATTGAAACTTAGCCTTTGAGGTAGAGATAGCAACCCATAGACAAAACCTAGATATCACTTTCTAGTTTGATTATTTGCATAGGTTTTGCTCTAGGGTTTTAATTGTGGCCTAGTTTAGTAAAAGTTTTAGAAGTCCTAATTCACCCCCCTCTTGGGCGTCATCCGTTTCCTACAAGTGGTATCAGAGCTCGGTTTGGCTCATTTGAAACGCTTTAGCTTCACCGCTAAAAGAGCCGACGCTTTTTAGAGGAAGGGATGGATACCCATAGGCCACCACACTTTGACGACACTAAGTTCCCATATTATAGTGCTAGAATGGCTTGTTACCTAGAGGCGGTTGATCTAGGTGTTTGGAGAGTCACTCGTGACAGGATGAAACCCCTCAAGAATCCTGAGAAACCCACCACGAGTGAGGAAAAAGAAATTCATTTAAATGCTAGAGCCAAAAATTGCTTGTATGAATCTCTTAGCATGGATATTTTTAATCAAGTATTTACCTTGAAGACTGCTAATGAGATTTGGCTAAAATTGCATGAACTCCATGACGGCACATCCAATGTCCGTGAGCAAATACATTGCCTGGTCTTAAATGAGTATAATTCTTTTGCTATGAAAGATGATGAGCTTGTTAGAGACATGTATTCTCGTTTGAATCTAATTATCAATGAGCTCAATTCTATTGGCATTAATAAGCTAGGTGATGCGGACATTGTGAGGAAGTTTATCTCCCTGCTACCACAACAAAGATATGGGAGCATCATCACCATCCTTCACAACATGGAGGACTTGAGCAACATGACCCCGACCATTGTGATTGGGAAAATCGCGGCTTTTGAGATGTCGCGAAAAATGTGTCGGGGAGAGGAGCCAACTTCCTCAAGACCATATGCTTTTGCATGTGATGAAAGGAAGGGCAAAAAGAAGGCTCCCACTCCAAGTTCCTCAAGTGAAGAAGAGGAAGAAGAAGAAAGTGATGATGATGAAGATAATCAACCATGCACATCATCCTCTGAGGACGAAGAAACAATCTGACACGTCGGAAAGGTAATGAGGATGATCCGCAAGATTAATCTAATGGGTGTGCCCCTGCAGGTCAAGGATCTTCTCTTTAACATTGACAGGAAAAAGCAAAGGAAGAGAGGATGCTTCGCATGTGGGGAGAAGGGCCACTTCAGGGACAACTGTCCAAATATGGTCAAACCTAAAAAGGAGAGGAGAAAAGGCAAGGCGCTTACAAGTGTTAGAACTTGGGATGATTCTTCAAGTGAAGATGAACCTCCAAGGACGCGCAGCCACCGATCCTCATCACGCTCATCACGGTCATCACACAAATGCCTTATGGCAAGAGGTAACAAAAGCATTCCATCCTCTAGTGATGATAGCAGTAGTGATGATGAAGGCAAGGGAAAGCCCTCTCTAGATGAGCTTGCGGAAGCCGTAGAATTTTTCTAGTATGTTTGCACTAAGCAAAAAGCTCAACTTAAAACTTTGAAAAATAAGTTGGTTAGCTCTCAAAATGATTACAAAGGTTTGCTAGAAAAATTTGAAACTTTTGCAAACTTAAATAGTGAGCTATCAACTAAAATTGAGCTATTAGAATCTAGTGCTCCATCCACTGCTACTGATGATAGCCTTATTAAAAAGAATGAAAAACTTAAGGCTAAGTTAGCTAGCTCGCAAGAAGCTATTGAAAATTTGCTAGAGAAAATGGAAATTCTTAGCGTACACAACAATGAGCTAACTACTAAGCTGGAAAACATTGGTAGCACCCCAGCAGCATCTTTAGTTGAAATACCTGAAATTATTAAGAAAGATGCTTCTACTTCCTGCTTTGATTTAATTGATGATTCTAACCCTTGCAACCAAGTTCTTGTTAAGAATATTATTGTAGAAACATGTTTGGATGAGGTTGCAAAGAAAAATGAACAATTAAAGCAAGAAGTGGCTCGCCTTGGCAAGGCTTTGTATGACAAGAAAGGCAAAGCCAAACAAATCCGACCTCCACAGGATAACACCACTGCGGGAGTGAACAAGCCTATGGAGGGAGAAACTGTGATTTGTAGGCTATGCCACATGGAAGGCCACAAGTCTTTCCAATGCAAGGCGATGACCGGGGATAAACAAAGGCAAAAGCTCAAGCAAAAGATATCAAGCAAAATCTCCAACACCTACATCAAAAAGGTGGACAAAAAGGCTGCTACACCATATTTAATCAAGAAGAAAAAGAATGGAAAGGTGATAGCAATCAAGGCCAACAAGCAAGCCAACAAAGGAAAAGGGGCCAAACGCATCTGGGTGCCAAAGGAAATCATTTCAACCATGAAAAGAACCAAGAAGGTTTGGATCCCGAAAGGGAAGTGAGTGGACCGAAGGACGTCGGGAAATTTGGAGACTTGGCAAAGTTGGGATGTATATCATGGGATACATCATATTGGATCAAGTTTATTGCCAAGTGGGTTAGTGAAAATTTTGGACCCAAATTTCCCACCCATGACTAAGGTAACTAGATTTATTGTATCTCTTGTTTTTAGATATGTGTATCTATTTACCTTTTATCTAGTTTACTTTCTTGCCTAGTATTACATTTGTTATTTACTTTTGTTTAAAATTATGCATACTAGGTAAATCACATGGTAGGATTGCTTGCTTTCAATTCATATACTTAAGCAAACCTACATGGTTCAAAATGGTTAGTTAAAAGCACGGCACATAGCTTCTATATCACTCCATAGTAAATGATGCATCAATTGAAAATTTTGATTTCAACAAGTTGTATCATTTAACTTATATGTGCAAAAGTTCGGATTATAGATAATTTGCCCCTCTTGATATCAAATCAAAGTGCATGTCTCCTACAAGTATTCAAAACTTGTATGCACACCTTTAGGGGGAGGTTACTCTATAATCTAATACTTTGATACTAACACCTTTTCAAGTCTATTTCATGTGATAGTCTCATTGTAAGGAAAATGAGGTCCCCGGAGAAAGACAACAATCTTCCACTGCAAAATCTCTAAGAAATCTCATGTCTCTCAAGCTCGCCATTGACTTTCAATTGGTATCTTTTGAGACTACATCTAGTATCTTTTACATGTCTTCTCCAATATTTGATTAGACTATATTTCATATCATATGCTTCCATGTTGCTAAAAATGCATAAGTAGTTAACTCATATTCTGTTACCTATACATAAGGGAAGTTAGTCTTTTCAAATCATGTCTTGCACCTCCAATTTTCACATGCTTTTTCCTAAGATCTCTGTTAGGGGGAGCTTTTCTTCATCTTTAAAGGGGGAGAAAAACTCTTTCTAAAGGAGAACACTCACTTAGGGGGAGTAATCCTTTGAGGACAAGCTTTTATTTTTCTTCCTACATGCTTTTAATGTCTTCCTATTCGGTGGTTGATGCCAAAGGGGGAGAAGTTTAGGGACCAAAGCAATGAAAACTATATCAAACACCAAACACCACCAATTTAAAATTTTATATCTACAAATGGTTTTTCAAGTGGTTTTGGTTATTTGGTCCTAAAATAGGAAGTAAGTGAATTATGGAGTTAGGGGGAGGCTTAAGTCCACAATATCACATTGTGGGGACAAACATGCATCCTAGCAAGTAGATTGCATATTTTCATTCAAATACATGTATTATTTGCTTGCTTTGGTTGTGTTGTCATCAATCACCAAAAAGGGGGAGATTGTAAGGAAAATGGACCCTCGGCCATTTGGCTAATCGAGTTTTGGTGTTTGATGAACAACACAATCTGTGAACTAATAAGTTTTCTAGTGTTTATGTTTGTAGTTCATAGGATGCAAGATTTACTTGGACTAAGGAATTGAGGAAAGCAACACCTCAAAAGAAGACATTAAGAAGATCCAAGAAAAGTCCAAGTGTGCTGCTGCGGACTGTCTGTGCGAAGGTGCACTGGACTGTCCGGTGGCACATCGGACTGTCCGGTGCCCACACGCCGGACTGTCCGGTGCACCAGGGAACTCCAACCCAATGGCTAGTTCCAGGTGGCACCCAAAGAGAAGACCACCGGACTGTCTGGTGTGAAAAAGCCTGCAGCGCCAACGGTCACCTGCTCTGACAGAGCAACGGCTAGGCGCACCGGACAGGCTACACTACGCTGTCCGGTGCACCACCGGACTGTCCGGTGTGCCGCAGAGAACTGCAGCTTTTCTCCAACGGCTATTTTGGAGTTGGGGCCTATATATACTCCACCCAACCGGCCATTTGAAGGTGTGGGAGCCCAAGCAACATACCAAGGCATATAGTGCACATTTCCAAGAGCTCAAACACCCAAGTGCTTAATAGAATCACTCGGTGATTAGCGTAGGTGCTTTGCGAAGTGCTTAGGTTAGTTAGACCGCTTTAGCGCTTGCTCTAGGTGAACCCTAGTTAGTTGAGTGAGTTTTGTAAAACCACACAACCCCTCGGCTCTTGCGTGAGTCGTTGTAATTGTACCAAGTGGGGCGAGAGTCTTGCGAGACCGTGACAACCGCGTTTGTGTCATGACCGCCACCGTGTACCGGAGAGAATGAGGCCCGTGGCGTTTCAGCCGGAAGCTCGATAGTGGAGACGACGGGGAGCGTCCGAGAGGAGCCGGAAGCGGAGCACCACTTGCGCGTGGAGAAGGCCCGCGGCTCTCTACGGAGTTACTCAACCGTGGTGCTTGGCCCTCGCGTGGGCTTCCCTTTGCGTAGGGGCACCAACGAGGATTAGTTAGGACCTTGCGTGGTTCCGGATACCTCGGTAAAAATACCGGCATCATCCACGAGAGTTTGCTTCTCTACTTTGCTCTTTAAGTTTCCGCATTTATATTAAGCATTTAAGTTTCAATCTTGTATTCATACTTATTTAGTGTTGATTGAAACTTAGCTTTTGCGGTAGAGATAGCAACACTTAGACAAAACCTAGATAACACTTTCTAGTTTGATTATTTGCATAGGTTTTACTCTAGGGTTTTAATTGTGGCCTAGTTTAGTAAAAGTTTTATAAGTCCTAATTCACCCCCCTCTTAGGCGTCACCCGTTTCCTACACTGTCTCACCCCCCCAGGAGAAGAACAGGTGGTTGAAGAGGAGCCGCCTAACTCTGAGGCTTTCGATTTGATCTAGGTGACGTCTCCCAGCCAGCTTTGTGGCGCCATGGAATAATAAATAGTTCGCTTTATTTTATCATTTATTTTTGTAAGACTTCCGCTATGTAATAAGTACATTTATGATATTTATGACATTTATCTCTATGCACTCTATTATTATATGTGTTGTCTTCTCTGGCGCATATATGAGATGCACCCGGCTTTGTTCCTTAAATCTAGGTGTGACAACCCTAAACGAAGCGGAAGTCACCGTGTATTGGTGTAAGTAGGGCTGGATATCGAGCTGGCTCGACTCGGCTCGGTTCGACTCGAGTTGGCTTGTTATGATAACGAGTTAGCTTGACTCGACTCGTTATGATAACGAGCTGGAGAAGCTGTTCGGCTCGGCTCGTTTGGTAACTCGGTCTGACTCGATTAACTCGTGAGCTAGCTCGTTATCAAAGTTGCCATAAGCCATAAAGCCAACAACCATACATACAATCATATATAATATCAGATATAACTATTTACAAAATAGCAGCCATCTCATTCACTTAAACAAACAAAAAATAATTGTATATTGAAATACATGCAACCACCAATTATAGACTTATAGTTCATAATAGTTCCATTCCATTCCATAATCCATAATTCCATACTTTCAGAGTTTCAGTTCTAGAACCAAAATACACGCAGTGATGCAGCCAACAATTATAGATCAGGACTTTAGGTTCAGGAGTTCAGGACAAAGTTGTAGGGAGCCAACAAAATATGCCAGGTTAGCAACAGTTGCAACCAACAATTACAGGCTTACAGTTACAGCCAACAAAATATAATGATCATGTGCCTCTCATGTCTCCTCTCTCGGGTCCTATCTCTCCCTCTCCTCCATCTCCTCCATGTGAGTATGTGACCATGTTCCTCTACAAGTCATTAGAAAATCAGCAACACATAAATCAGAACCACTTATAAATCAGGGACAACATATAACTCATATAAATTAAGGACAGCATATAAATCAGCAACACATTCATATAAGTATATAACTCATACAATACAAGTCAGCAACACTTACAATTACTTGCCACCACACACTTTGGAAATTCCACGGACTCGATGTCACCATCATCACCTTCTCCCTACAAAATATGTACAAAGTGAGTGTCACATATTCAGATAGTGAAATGTCAAGTAAACACTTAGAAGTTACAAGTATTGCCACCATACACTTACAGTTAAAAGAATAGGTGAACTTCGAGACCCGCGTATCCAACTAGAAGCACACACCAAAGCCTGAACTGTTGCTGGCTTCAATGAACTCCTGTAATCATCAAGGATCCTACCTCCAGTGCTAAAAGTGGATTCTGATGACACACTGCTAGCTGGAACAGCCAAGAACCTCTTTGCCATAGAAGATACCACAGGAAATCTATGACTATTCACCTTCCAATAGTTAAGCAGATCAAAGTGTTTCTCATCTATGGACACATTTGATTCATCTAGATAAATGAGCAACTCAGATTTGGAGCTTTCTGTAGCACTTGACTCTAAGAAAGTTTGGAATCCACTAGGAACAACAGAAGCTAAGGAGTTGCTTGTATCCTTTGAGGAAGAGGCTGATTGGGCATTACTTGGGCTATGTTCACTAATCTTGCGTCGGTATATGACCTCATACTTCTTGTACAACCTTTCCAATTCTTTATCAATGTCATCTATTTCTTTTTGAGCTCTTAAGGAGTCATAAATCTGACCAAAACACCATCTAATGTATCTCATTTTGAACCTAGGGTCAAGGATTGTAGCAATAACCATGACATTGTTTCTCACTTCCCAATATTTATCAAACTTGTTCAACATTGCATTAGCCATACTCATCATATATGCATCACCTGACTGTTGTGTCAGTTTCAATGCAATCTTGACTTTAATTATATAGGGGTAAAATACATTGGCAGTGGGATAGGTTGATGCTGAAAAGGCAGTAGTTGCTTCTGCCATTGTTCCCAATATTGGTTTGACTTTGTCATACAAAAGCCATTGGGAGTCTGAAGGTTTCCATTCATAGTTGTTGTCTATTTCAGAATAGTAACCAAAGGCCTCCTTATAGTCAAGGCAAGAATCTAGCATTTTGTATGTTGAACCCCACCTTGTTTTAACATCAAGGCACAACCCTTGTCCTACTTTAATAGAATATTGGTTGCAAACTTCTACAAACTTGTACATACGGGTTGGAGACCTCTTAAAGTACTTCACTGTGTTTCTAAGATCACTTATCAATGAATCAATTGGTTGCAACCCATCATTCACAACCAAATTGACTATGTGGGCAGCACAACGAACATGAAAGTACATAGGGTCAAAGCTCGAGTTCTTTCTAGCAAGAAACTTGGACTTCAGATTTGTAATAGCAGAATCATTACTAGAAGCATTATCAAGAGTGATTGTCAAGATCTTATCCTCAATTTTCCATTCAACCAAACATTCAAAAACAGCCTGAGCTATGACAATACCAGTGTGTGGAGGATCCAATTCAATAAAGTTCAGAACGCGGCATTGCAAGATCCAATCAACATCAACATAATGTGCCACTAAACACATATACTGAATGTTTTGATTTGATGTCCATAAATCAGTGGTTAAACTTATTGATTCAGCCTCTCTAAGACTCTTCTTGATTAGTTCTTTCTCAGATTCATAGATCTTCATGCATTCATTTTTAATAGTCTTCCTACCAATAGATTCTTAATTGTTATTCATCCATTTCATCAAGATATTGAACCATTTATGCTCTACCATTCTAAATGCATATTCATGGACAATTATCATCTTGGCAATTAACACTCTAGTGTGCTCATGATCATATTCAGTGGGATTAACAACAACAGGTCCACCATCTGAAGTAAAGGAGAGACTACCTTGAGCAAGATTTTTCTTAGCTTGTGCCAGCTTGTTAAAATATTGTGTGCACTTGTCTAGGTGTTGGTTTAGTGTTGTAGTGCTACCCCCTTGATGGTACAAATAAGATCTATGACAGAACTTGCACTTGGCTTTTGTCTCCATAACCTTGGTTTAGTGTTGTAGTGCTGCCCCCTTGATGGTACAAATAAGATCTATGACAGAACTTGCACTTGGCTTTTGTCTCCATAACCCCAAGTTCCTTTCTAGAAGCAACAGTGACCACCTTAAAATACTTCCAGCAACCAGCCCTCTTTACTCTATTCGCCTTGCACTTGGATGGGGACAACTGAATACCAACTATTGACCTCTTTCCTCCTCTCTTTGTCTTTTTAGTTTTTGATAACTCATCTCCATCAGTGGAAGGTGGAAACTCATCATCAAGATCAAATTCACTGTCATCTGATTCCGACAACATAACCTCCAATTCCTCCCCTTGCCCCTCCTCCATCACAACATCAAGTTGCTGCGGAAAAAATAGTACAAACCATTCATGTTTCCGCATAAGAACAATCAAAGTTGTTTATGTATCTACATCTCCATAAATTAAAGCTATTCATGTATGAAATATTGAAATTTATCATACATTAACACCTTTTCTATAGATACAGAGACATCACCAGAACAAGATGTGGATGATGAAGGTGCAGTGCTAGCAGCCGCTGAAATCTTCTTAGCTACTGACACAAGCTTCTTCCTCGTGCTTGTGCGCTTGATCATTGATCCGGAAATTCGTGGTATTGGCGGACGTGAATGACCTTCGTGCCCATCCGGTTCTTGGGCTTCCATGGAGGCGAGCCGTCGACCAGCGATGGGCAAGTGGGCACCGGAGGCCGGACAGCCGAACAGGGCGAGGGTGCCGTCGGGGAAGACGAGCAGACGACGAAGACCAGACTGCTCACCGTGTCTTGAGCAGACAGCGAAGAACAGACGGGAAGACAGGCAGACGGCGGAGCCGCGGAGGGCACACACCGGCACGCCGCACACCGGCGCGGCGGTGCTGCAGCCTGCTCTGCTCCACGGACAGTGGCGGTTGGCGGCTCTAGGGTTTAGGTTTTGGGGAGAGAGAGGGAGAGACCGAGAGCGTGAGGGAAGGAGAAGGTAGAAGCCAAGCGCCGTCTCCTGTCTCTGTCTGTTCGCCTGCTCTGCTGCGTCAAGCCTCAAGCGTCATTGTGTGTCTTGTGTGGGCCGTGTCACCGTGTGGCTAGGCTGCTCGGCTGACTATGGGTGGGACTGGGCTGGGCCATTGCAGATTAGCAGTGATGTAAAACTCATTTGGCTCGTGAGTAACTCACGAGTCAGCTCGAGTTTGGCTCGTTAAGAACCGAGTTAAATTGTTAGCTCAGCTCGTGACTCATTTTAAACGAACCGAGTCGAGTCGAGTCACTAATGAGTTGAGTCGAGCGAGTTACCGAGCCACGAGTTTTTTGTCCAGCCCTAGGTGTAAGGGTCTTCTTACCGAGGATCGCATGCGCAGACGGGCTGACCACGAGTCTAGGCGGCTTGGCGGCGCTCCGCCCTCTCTGGAGAGAAATTAAGGGTCGTGTGGTCGTTGATTCCACCCGCAAGCACCATGGATGGCTTCGCTCTAGCTCGGTGTAGGCCCCTAACCCGATCCCAAGCTTTGGACGATGACGGGGAGGAGGATCCACGACGACGTGGGTCGACTAGATATCGGGTCACCGTTTTCCCTCTTACTCACAGCTGGGCTCCGGTTAATTCGCGAGATGGTTGACTCAGGGCACGGCGCTAGTATTTATGGATGTCGGGGCGTTTCGCTTGGTCAGCCGAGGCCGGGGTTTTCAGCACAGCGGTTGAAGCTATGCGCCATGCGCGCGGGGTGGTGGAACTGTAGGCTCCACGCGTAAGTGGCTGGGAACCAGCGCAATGACTAGGAGGCACTAGGAGTTGGGGTCAGCGATAGATGTCGCGCAGTCGCGTTGAGGTGGTTTGGGCTGCGCAGACGCCCGGTTAGCTGGGCCGCCCGCCTGGATTTTGGCCCACGCGGCTGAATTTGATTTCCCTTTATTCTTTTTCTTTTCTACTTTCCAAATCTAAGTGCTCAAATGAATTTGAATTCCTAGTTTGAATCTCAAACTTTCAAATATCAAATAAGATTCTAATGTGAATGATACTACCCCTTTGTGCCATAATTATTATTTAGTTATTATTATAATAATTATTCATCCTCCATTCTTTAATTCTTTGGCTCCCATATTATACAGTGCTCTACTTTGGATTCAAGTCTAGTCTTATTTCATTTATAACTCTGTATTTGATGCACAGACAAAAGATATCTAGCATGATGCATAAGTTTACGTGTTTTTAGTTGGATATTTATTTGAAACAAAATATGTCTCATGCATAATCACTTCATCCAAAGAGATCCTTTATTAATACTAATTACAAAGTCATTAGTAGTCCATACTAGGGTTTACAAATCCTACCCCCTTAAAAAGAATCTCGACCTCGAGATTAGGAGGAACTAGGAAAGAGGTGGGGAAAATCTACTCGTAGCTCTTCTCTTTCCTAAGTAGCCTCATCTTCTCCGTGATGACTCCACTGTACTTTGCACATTTTGATCACTTTACTCCTCGTGACATGAGTCAAAGTATCAAGGATCTTGATAGGATACTCAGTATAAGTCAGGTCATCTTGCACACTGAGTTCTTCCATAGGTAGTTGTTCATCGGGTACCCTAAGACACTTTTTCAATTGGGATACATGGAAGACATCATGTACATCCGCAAGATGGTCGGGTAATTCTAGTTGATAGGCAACTTCCCCCACTCGCTTTAGGATCAAGAAGTGTCCAATAAAGCTAGGGGACAACTTCCCTATAACTTCAAATCTCCTCATACCCCGGATCGGTGACACTTTTAGGTACACGTAATCACCCTACTTAAATTCTAACTGCCTTCTCCGGGTATCTGCATAGCTTTTTTGTCTTGACTACGCAGTTCTCAAGTTCTCCTGTATCAAACGTGCTTGTTCATCTGCCTCTTGAATCATTTCTGGCCTAAAGAACTGCCTTTCACCAGTTTGATCCCAATACAAAGGAGTCCTGCATTTTCTGCCATATAAAGCCTCAAACGGGGACATCCTCAAACTGGCCTGGTAACTGTTATTGTATGAGAACTCCACATAGGGCAAACTCTTATCCCAACTGCCACCATGTTTAAGAGCACATGCTCTTAACATATCTTCCAGTAATTGGTTGGTTCTCTCGGTCTGCCCATTAGTTTGAGGATGGTAGGCTGAGCTGAAATTGAACTATGTGTCTAAGCACTCGTGCAACTTCTGCCAAAACTGAGAAGTAAATTGTGATCCCCGATCTGACACGATCTTCTTAGGCACTCCGCATAGACAAACTATCTGAGCCATATACAATTATGCTAGTTTGGCTCCCGTGTAATTAGTCCTCACAGGAATGAAGTGAGCCACTTTTGTTAGTCTGTCCACAATCACCCAAATAGAGTCATACCCTACAGAAGTGCGGGGTAGACCAACAATGAAGTCCATGCCAATTTCTTCCCATTTCCACTCGGGTACCTTCAGTGGGTGAAGTAATCCAGCTGGTCTCTAATGTTCAGCTTTTACCCTCTGGCAAACATCACACACTGCCACATGTGAAGCAACATCCCTTTTCAATCCATACCACCAATATTTTTGTTTCAGATCTTGGTACATCTTGGTACTACCAGGATGAATGGAGTAGGTTGAGTCGTGTGCTTCCTTCAATATGGTTTCATGAAGACTATCAATCTCAGGGACACAAATCCTATTCTTGAACCAGATTGTACCCTGCTCATCTTCCATGAAGTCTGGACCCCTACCTTCTACCATCAGATCTTTGATCTCTTGAATCTTAACATCATCGATCTGACCCTTTCATATGTCTTGTTCTAATGTAGGTTCCACCTCTATGGTAACTCCTTCTGTGTGAGCAACTATTCTAAGGTTGAGCTTTGCAAACTCTTCTGCTAATTCATCGGGTAGCTGGGCGACAATAGCTGCATGGACATGCTCCTTCCGGCTCAAGGCATACACAACTAGATTCGCCTTGCCCGGGTGGTAAAGAATCTCCAAGTCATAATCTTTGATGAGCTCCAACCAACGATGTTGCCTAAGGTTGAGAACCTTCTTAGTGAAGATATACTTTAAGCTCTTATGATTAGTGTAGACTTGGCACTTAGTCCCCATAATATAATGCCTCCAAATCTTGAGAGCATGCACTACGGCTACCAGCTCTAAGTCATGAGTGGGGTAGTTCGACTCATGTTTCCACAACTGGTGAGACGCGTAAGCAATAATATGTCCTTCTTGCATAAGGACACATCCCAAGCCCTGGCGGCATGCATTGCAATATATGTCAAATCCCTTCTATAGATCTGGCATAATCAACACTGGGGTGTTGGTCACTTGTTCTCAAATGCTATAAATCAAGAATAAGGCAACATAATTGTTAATGGTTAAAGACCTTCGTCCTTCAAAGCATTATTTCCTCTCGGATATAATGATCTTCAGACGAAGGTCATGAAGGACATACCTTCATCATTTTAGCATATAAATGTGAATGTAAATAAGAAAGTAGAGGAACACAAAGGAATAAAGGTAATAATAATTATGTATCAATAATATATTTATTCTTGTATTCCATAAACATGAATGAACATCAATAATATTCATATTACATTGGTACCTTCGGTTTGTCAGAAGGTGCGGGTGCGAGGAAGACGCGAGAGTGATTATAATCCAGCGTGAACAGTACAGTGTTACTGTTCATATATTTATAGGCATGGGACGCAGCCCGGATAAAAGTACATTTATGTCCCTGGTAGCTATCTATAATCTTAACGTGGATTATTGAGGACTGTATGGTCTTTAGCCTCTTTCAGTCATCATCATACTTAAGCTTCATCAACATGTCCAGCCGAAGTCCCTTAGCTTCCAGCTTCGTCGCCCATTCTTTATTTCCCTTCGTTATGTCATGAGAGGTCCTCCATCCCAAAGCCGAAGCTTCCTGTAACTATGCATAATCATGCTGAAAACATATGGTTAGTCACGTTTTTGAGGACCTTCGGAAGAGGAAGGCCCCCAACAGTAGCCCCTTGCAGTATTAATTTGTTTCTTTGTAACAGATTTAGACTACGACATGAACGAAGGCCTTTAGCCGAAGGTCCGAAAAACCACCTTCCCTTTGCTAGAATAGCGAACGACACTGACATACCGGACCCACCAAACCATGGGGCGCTAGGCATATAAATAGGAGCTCGTATTGAAAGCGTTTCTTGTGCCATTTCAGTTGGTTACATTGTGCCCGCCATTTTAAACTTTCGTGCTTTTGTCAAGTCTTGATCGGATTTTAAGTTTCAGCATTTCAACAAGCTTTGATTTGATGGCTGGCGAGAAGAAGACTGTCGACCCGGCGCTGACTGAGTTTTACTAAGCTATGGAAAGAACCAATGCAGAAAAGATTGAACATGAGACACTAGCTGGAATATCTAAAGGTTCCAGTGATAGTGAAGACTTTGATGTAGAAAGTGAGATTGAGGGTGCCGAAGATCGGCCCTGGAGACCAAGCCATGTTGTCTTCGGGAAATCAACCATCAAGCAAGGACAAATTGATGCAATGAGGGGAAGGTACTTCCATGACATTTCTATTGTGAGGGCTAGAGGGGAGAATAATGTCCTCTGCCCGAAGCTGACGAGGTGGTCGTTTATAGAGGCTTCATGAAATCAAGGCTTTGGTTCCCTCTGGACAAGATGCTGGTCAAAGTCCTGAAAACTTTCAAAATTTACCTTCATCAGCTTACTCCCAAAGCTATCATCAAGATGGGGATTTTTATTTGGGCCATGAGGAGCCAAGGGTTAGAACCAAATGCAAAATGCTTCTGCAACATGCATGAATTGTCTTATGAGACAAAGGCCACCGGAAAAGAGCAATATCACAACAACTTCGGTTGCTATGGCTTCGTAACCCGCTCTGAGGTGAGCAACCTAGTTCCAACATTTCGCAAGAGATGGCCAAGGGCCTAGATGTAGGAGTGGTTCTATGTGGAAAATGATCTGGTTGAAAGGGAAGACATCAAGGGGATTATCCAACGTCCGTTATGGTCTCACTTTGGCATTAGGAGGCCATCCCTTGCCTTTGGGAATGACATACAAGTGTGCCAAGCTGATTTAACACAGTATGCACTTACATAGGTTCTAGGGACTTACTTCAACAACACATTTCTTACAAAGTGTGGCCACTCGAAAGTGGGTGGGAAATGTCGAAGGAGGCTATTGCTGGGTCTAGACAAGGTGGCTTAATTTACTTGAAGTATACGTTCAAATACAGGAACCAATTTGACGAGCCAAACGACGATTGGCTGGATGCCATTGAAGCAACCAGTGATGAATTGCTTGGTGCTTATTCAAGGGCCGAAGATGATGCTATGACAGCGGCCTTCGCGGATCAAGGCAAAAAGAGGCTGAATAGGGTTTTTGATGTCATCAGGTTCGTATACCTAGATTACTGTTATCCTTCACAAAAGCAAGGAAAGAAAAGAAAAGCTGTCGCTTCGGCGATCTCTAATACACTGAAGCCAAAAGAAGTTAAGGTTTTAACACATCGCCCCAAGCGCGCTGAAACGACCGAAGTGCCGAAGCCTATTGAGGGGTCTACTTTCGCACGTGAGCCCAGTCACTCTGCACCCATCGAAACTAGATAAGAACTGGCCGAAGAGCTAGGACTAAGGAAATCGACAGAACAACCTAAGGCTTTGGGTTCGTTGCAAGAGACGGAGCTACTGAAGGTGTCAAAGATTGCTGCAACAACTCCAAAGAGGAGGAGGATGGCCAGCGTACTAGACGCTGTTATAGAATCTGTAAAGGTGATGACTCCTGCTTCAGCACCTGATGCAAAGGGTGAAGCCCTAAAGAAATCTATCGAAGCTAGCATGACACAGGCTACTGTTGAAGCTAGACTGTCAGTCCCCACCGAAGCAAGATCTTCGGAGGCTGCCGGAGCACCATTAATGTTGGAAAAAGAAGGTGTTGCTGAAGAATCTGAATCTGCTGCCCCAGAACGCCTACTGAAGAACTGGAATTCATAGTGCGACATGTTTCGCGGAAAAAATATTGAAAGAGCAAATTGCTGAAGCACAACATTATGCCATGGATCTAAAGTACTCTCGAAGGTCCTTGGTGTATAGTGGTGATGACGAAGATGACTTCCTTTATTGTCCGCCAGACAATAAGGAGATTCATGTCTGCTAGGAGATGTCAGACAATGTAGGATACCCGAAGCTTGAACTCAGCTTATCTGCAATGACAAAGGACCAACTCACAGATAGCTTTGCCTATAACAGTCTGAAGGTGAGAAAATTTTAACTTGTTGCAAAACATATTATTTTTGTAGCTTTTCTTATCATTATGTGCTCATCCTTTGTTTTTGCAGGGCTTAATTCTAAGCAAGGCTTTAAAGGCCCAGAAGAACGCCGAAGATGAAAGTTGCCAATTAGCCCTTGGAAATCTTCGATCAGAGATTATCACACTAAGGAATGAAGCTCTTGAGAAAGACAAAATACTGTTCTCCTTAGTTGATAAACTTAAAACTTGCAAAGCCAAACTTAGTGCCCACGACGAAGCCCATAGAGCTGAAGTCAAAGATTTGAAGAAAAAATTTTCAGATATGAATGAAAATTTTGAAGTTGCAAAGGCTAAGCAAGAAATAAGTGAAATGGAAAGGGCCAGGGTGCAGAAAGAATGTTGAAGAGCTTTGAGACTCCAATGAAAAAAGCTATGAAGCATCCATAGAATGCACGAAGAAACTGAAAGATAGCTTTGCAAAGGTGGGAGCATACTCTTTGGAGCAAAAATTATTTGTGGTGATCCCGAAGGGGTTATCCGGTGGATCGGCGAAGAGGCCGAAGCTTTTGAAGAAATACTCAGTGATCGTGGGGACTTCTGTGCCTTTGCCGGTGCACAAGGGGTTGTGGCAATTTTGGAGAAAACCGGCTGTGAACACGTTAAGGTCGTAGCCCAGGCAGAAGTCATCTTCTCAGCTGAAGACACGAAGGAACCTTCGGTCGAAGCTTCTTTGCTGGGCGGGAGATTCTATTCTGATGTCTAGATGAAGGGCAGCCGTGAGATGGCCGATGAGGCCATTAAAAAGAACGAAAAAGAATCTCACGACACTCGAGAAGAGGCAAAGCAAGCCAAAGAAGCTGTCGAACGTGCCATGATTATAGGTACTTTTATTTAAAGTTTTGCTTCGTCGTTTGTTTCTAGCTTCGGTGTTCACCATTTTGTTCTTTATTGCAGCCGGCCTTTCACCACCACCGGAGCCATAAAATCCTGAAGCTGACCTGGTTGTGAAAGAAGCTTTAGATGTAATGAAGATTGCTAACAAAGTCGTTGACGAAGTCGTCGACAAACTATTACATGAAGCCGCTGAAAAATACTGAAGGAGGATTAAATTCTTGTATGCTGGAAAGTGTAATACTCGTGTGTGGTTGCCGTCATGTGTACAAAACAAACATCAAATATTTGCATGTACATTAATGTAATATATCTCTTTGTGATGCATGAAATCTACGTACGTACCATTTTTGAGCCTTTGGCGAAAAAACACCTTCCCTTCTTTTCATGCTTTGCAAAGAGAATTTTCCTTATAGCACTGTTGATGAAGGTTTGCTTCGTGTGGTACAATATATCTGCCGAAGGTATATGTTGTGGTATAGCACATTCTTTTGTGATTCGACAAGTATTTTTGAAGGAGCAATTTCCACTCTTCTCCACAGCTTTTTGCTGATGCAAAATGATGTATGATGCGATGCTATGTTTATGATATGATGATATGATGCAAAATGATATTTATGCCGAAGATAAAAACCCGCACGAATACACACCCAGACTCTGCACCCCCTTAGGAACGACTTTGGAGTCTCTTCACCTTTTACTTAGATGGTATTTCGGCTCTGCATCCCCTTAGGAACGACTTTGGAGCTTCTTCACCTTTGATTTAGGTGGTATTTAAGCTCTGCATCCCCTTAGGAACGACTTTGGAGCTTCTTCACCTTTGATTTAGGTGGTATTTAAGCTCTGCATCCCCTTAGGAACGACTTTGGAGCTTCTTCACCTTTGATTTAGGTGGCATCTTAGCTCTGCATCCCCTTAGGAATGACTTTTGAGCTTCGGAACTTACTCTGTGCTCTCTTAGGAACGGCTTTGTGGCTTTGGAACTTACTCTGCTCCCTTAGGAACAGCTTTGTGGCTTCGGAACTTACTCAGTGCTCCCTTAGGAACGACTTTGTAGCTTCGGAACTAGATTTTGTCTCACTCGATGGTGTAACCATAGTATTATTGCATCAAGTCAAAAGTTAATCCCTCATGTATTGTTTTTCTTGCAAGAAAATATAAAGGCAGAAAGAGTTAAGGTACATTAGATCAACATATTCCTTGGCCGAGCCACTGTAGTCCCTTTAGTAAATATGCTTCGATTCAGGCACAATGTTGTTGACTGTGCGAGCTTCGGACTCCTCCCAAAGGTCGCGCTGTTGCTGAATATGATTGTGCCCTTCTGGCTGCTGATTATGAACCATTGGTGGTGGTGGTGGCAACTGAGGCCAGAAAGCTCGGGAATGACTTGCCGAAGCAACAGAAGCCATAGGCTGTTGGTTGCCTACATTTTCTGGGATGTATGGAGAGTAGCACGAAGCAGTGTGGAGGACTTGCTTCGGCTAACTCTGTCGCGCTTCGGCTTCAGCAATTTCCTTTTGCTTCTAAATTGTGACCTGGCATGTCCTTGTTGTATGGCCTTTGTCCTCACCACAAAAGAGGTAGTACAACTTTTTGGGTTGATTGTCGAACCTTCCTCCACTGAAGCTTCTTCCTCCTCTACCTCTCGGAGCTGGTGGTCTGAAAGAAGTATGCTGCATGCTGGAAGACTGTGAGCTATGATGGTTGTTCTGAACATTATTGGCCCTTTCATCATTGGTATTGGAACTATGAATTGACCGGACATGCCTGGGATGAAGTATTCCTCCGAAGCCCCTGGTCATTTTAGGAAATTTGTAGGCTTCCTCCCTTCTTTGGCAAAAATCATTATCAGCCCAAATGTTCTCCAGGGTTTGTGGGGGCTTCCTGGCAAAATATTGGGCTGTAGGTCCTAGCCGAAGCCCCTTGATCATGGCCTCAATGACAATTTCATTGGCAATGTAGGCGCTTGTGCTCTCAAACGTAGAAACCTTCAGACATACGCCTGAAGGTATTCCTCATAGTCGTGCGTGCATTGAAACAAAGCCTGAGTAGTGACTGGCTTCGTCTGAAAGCCTTGGAAGCTAGTGACTAGCATATCCTTAAGCTTCTGCCATGATGTGATTGTTCTTGGCCGGAGGAAGGAATACCAGGTCTAGGCCACGCTTCTGACTGCCATAACGAAGGATTTTGTCATAACAACAGCGTTACCCCCATACGAGGATATTGTTGCCTCGTAACTCATAAAAATTGCTTTGGATCCAAATGCCCATCATACATGGGCAACTGAGGTGGCTTATAGGATTGTGGCCACGGGGTAGCTTGCAATTCTGCTGCCAGGGGAGAAGCATCATCAAAAGTATAGTTACCATGATGAAAGTCATCGTACCATTCGTCTTCGTTGAGCGAGCTGTCCTGACGAAGCTCCCTGTGCTGAGACCTTCGGTCCTAGTCATCTTGAGTAAGATGACGCATTTCCTCAGCGGCTTCGTCAATCTTCTTCTGAAGATTAGACAGACGAAGCATCTTCTCCTTTTTCCTTTGCACTTGTTGACGGATTGCTTCTAAATCCCTAATTTCTTAGTCAAGCTACTCCTCCTGAAGAGTTGGGCTAGTGGCCTTTCTCTTTTGACTTCTGGCCTCTCGTAGGGAGAGTGCATCCTGATTTGTGTACATTGGCTGAAGGACAGCCCCTGGCACCGTTGTCTTCTTCGGTGGCATGTTGAAGGTTGATGCTTTGTCGAAGGTTGTAGAAGTGAGTTCACCGGAGGTGGGCGCCAATGTTGGTAACTTGTTCTTAAATGCTATAAATCAAGAACAAGGCAACACAATTGTTAATGGTTAAAGACCTTCGTCCTTCGAAGCATTATTTCCTCTCGGATATAATGATCTTCAGACGAAGGCAAGAAGGACATACCTTCATCATTTTAGCATATAAATGTGAATGTAAATAAGAAAGTAGAGGAACACAAAGGAATAAAGGTAATAATAATTATGTATCAATAATCTATTTATTCTTGTATTCCATAAACATGAATGAACATCAATAATATTCATATTACATTGGTACCTTTGGTTTGTCAGAAGGTGAGGGTGCGAGGATGACGCGAGAGTGATTATAATCCAGCGTGAATAGTACGGTGTTACTGTTCATCTATTTATAGGCATGGGACGCAGCCTGGATAAAAGTACATTTATGTCCCTGGTAACTATCTATAATCTTAACATGGATTATTGAGAACTGTATGGTCTTTAGCCTCTTTCAATCATCATCATACTTGAGCTTCGTCAACATGTCCAGCCGAAGTCCCTTGGCTTCCAGCTTCGTTGCCCATTCTTTATTTCCCTTCATTCTGTCATGAGAGATCCTCCCTCCCAAAGCCGAAGCTTCCTGTAACTATTCATAATCATGCTAAAAACATATGGTTAGTCACGTTTTTGAGGACCTTCGGAAGAGGAAGTCCCCCAACAGGGGGTGACATCAATTTAAACCTCAGTTGATTGAAACTCTCTTGGCATTCATGAGTCCACTTAAACTCCTTCCCCTTCTCTATTAATGAGGTCATAGGCTTCTCTATCTTAGAAAATCCTTCAATAAAACACTGGTAATAACCTACGATTCCCAGGAAACCTCAGTGACCGTTATCTTCCAACCCACTATCTCCGTTACTTTAACTGGATCCACTAAGATTCCACCTTTAGAGATGATATGCCCAAGGAATGGTACTTCATCAAGCCAGAACTCACACTTGCTAAACTTGACATAGAGTTGATTATCCCTCAGCTTCTATAGTACCAATCGTAGATGTTCCTCATGATCACTATCATTCTTGGAATAGATCAGAATATCATCGATGAATACCACGATGAATCTATCAAGATACTCCATGAACAGCTTGTTCATCATATTCATGAAGTACGTTGGTGCATTAGTTAAGCCAGACGACATGACTTTGAATTCATATAGACCATATTGGGTAGAGAAAGCCGTCTTGGGAATATCAGATGGCCTAATCTTCATTTGGTGATAACTCGACCTAAGGTCAATCTTAGAGAATACCCTAGCACCTCTCATCTGATCAAATAAATCTTCAATACGAGGTAAAGGGTACTTGTTCTTAATGGTGACATCATTAAGTGAGCTATAGTCCACACACATCCTGTGTGAACCATCCTTCTTCTGTACAAACAGAACCTGTGCTCCCTAAGGTGAGGAACTCGGACGAATGTACCCTGCTTCTTGCAACTCCATTAATTATTTCTTAAGTTCTTTTAATTCTTCCACTGACATCCTATATGGCCTTTTTTAATGGGAGCGGTTCTAGGTAAGAGATCAATGACAAATTCAACTTCCATATCTGGTGGCATCTCAGGTAACTCCTCTAGAAAGACATCTAGAAAGTCTCTAACCACACGGATGTTTCTACCCACAAATTTTCCATCTACTAGATATACGGCGGGTCTGGTAGAGGCGGTTAAGGTAATCTCGACTTCGAATCTTTCTCCTTTTGAAATGGTGAGTTTTAAGGTTCCCTTAGCATAATGTATAACTGCATTTGCTTTCCTTAACCATTACATATCGAGTATCAGATCTATACTTCTCTCTTCTAATACTATAGGTGTAGACCAGAATTCCCTTCCCATAGTTGTTAGTGTTAATCTGTGTGTCATATAATTTGTTTCAACATGCCCTTTAGGGGTAATTACTATCAGTGGTTTTTGCATAGTTTGAAGTGGCCACTCATTTGTGGTGGCATAGCAAGCAGAAATAAACAAATGCTTAGCTCAAGAATCAAATAATATGGCTGCCGGAATTGAATTAATGTAAAACATACCGATAGCGATGTCACCTCCATCAGCAGTAGCCTCAGCACTGACTTGGTTGACTCTGGCAATGCTGAATCCCTTGCTAGATGTTGGAGTTTGTTGCTTGCCATGGACGGGTGTGCTAGGAATCCTCATCGGACAAGCATTTGCATAGTGCCCATCCTGACCACACTTGAAGCATGTGGTGATTGTACCTTGTCCTATAGGTCTCGCCGGGGTGCCAGTGGGGGCAGCCTGATGAGTGTGCGGAGTCCCCTATGGTGCATACTGAACTAGGCGCTGTCCTCCTCCAGTATGAGCTGGTGTACCCTGGGGTGGAACATAGCGAGGACGGATACTACTGCTCCCCTGCCCCTGGGTGATAGCCTTCATCTTCATTTCACCCAGCTGAACACGCTTGTGTTCAATAGCTAAAGCCTTATCTAGGAGCCTCTAGAATGATGGAAATGTGTGAGCAACCAGTGAATACTGAAGTGGTCCATTAAGTCCTTCCATGAAATGCTCCTGCTTTCTTTCATCATCTGCAACTTCATCTTGAGCATACCATGGTAGCTGAATAAATTTGTCACGGTATTCATTGACTGGCACATTGCCTTGCTTCAGTGACAGAAATTACTTCTTCTTTATCTTCATCAGTCCAGCAGGAATGTGGTAGTTTCTGAACTATGTGGTGAATTCTGCCCAGGTAATAGTGTTGGCAGCATCATGGGCACCATGTAAGAATCCCACCAATCAGCAGCGGGGCTAATAAGACAACTAGAAGCATAAAGCACCTTCTCCCGATCTGAGCATTGAGCAATATTCAGCATCTTCTCTACTGATTTTAACCAATCATCAGCATGTAACGGGTCTAGAGAGCTGGCGAATGTAGGTGGCTTGTGACTCATGAACTCATGGTGCTTGTCTCGGGGTGGAGATGGTGGTGGTGGAGGCATTGGTGGTTGTTGTTGTCGCACCATTCTCTCTTGCCTCATTTCCTCCCGTATCTCTTGCCTCTCCTAGCGCATCTCTTGATGTTCCTGCCACATCTGAGCTTGCATTTCCGTCATAGTATTTACCATCTGTTGCAGCATTTGCATCTGAGCTGCAACCACTGGATCTATCCCAGCCGGTGGAGGATTTGGAGGATTCATTTTTGTTTGCTGTTGTCTAATAATCCTCCGGTTATGGGGGTTGGCAGGTAGATCGATTCCGCCTCCCTTCCTGGTATTGACCATTTGGGTTAGAAATACATGGTAAGATAGAATTGTAGATAAGACGAGCAATTACAAGGCAGAATCTTTTGGGGTGTTATTAGCTAAGTAGATTAGTGTGTCACCTACTACTTATAATTCATTACCTTATGGTGGTACATGCTAGAATGCCCTGCTATACTAATTCAGCCAATCAAAAAAGCAAATCAAGCATTTACCATCAGAACAAACATCCAATCACTTCAGGTAATGAAAATAATTTTAATTTTGACTTAGGTCTCCTCTCTTTTTAAAGGGTCATAAATGTAGGATTCCAAGCTATGAAATCCTGCTTGTCTTGCTAGAGTAGGAAAGATAAGAGTCATCAGAGTAGAAAAGCAAAAGGTGAGATAGAATCAAGATAAGTATAGAAAAATCAGAGTAAGATAAGTAGGTAAGGGTTTTGTCCAGTTCTATCTAGGTTTCGTCCTACAGCCAACATTTCCTCTAATACCAACGAACTAAATCTTATTCCTTGGCGCCATCAAGCTGACTGGGAGACGCCACCTAGATAAGCTCATACTCCTCGTTGTAAGGCTCCTCTTGGACCACCCGCTCTTCACCTGGGGGTTTATATATCGCAAGAGTGAGCTCACAAAAGATCATAGCTCAACAAGTTGTGGGGAATAATGTCCATGAACTCACCAAAGGTGGGAGTTCATGTGAAGTGTAAGGCTGATCAACAAATAATGGTTAAAGTTGAGCACTGCTTTTAATAAGTTGGTCAAATTTTATTAGCAGTTACTAGATGTAAGTAAATACCAAACCAGAGTAATAGTAGATCAAAATTAATAATAAACCACAATGCGATGCAAATGACCAATTAAATTTAATTCCATAAGTTACTCATGTGAGGGTCCGAGCCGCTCATGACCGTGAGCACGGCTGATATACCAGTTTTACACTCTGCAGAGGTTGCACATCATTACCCACAAGACGTGTTACCCATTTGCCAAGGGATCGCGACTTCCCATTCATCTCTGTCGAGGAGACGAGGCAGGGTACCACTACGAGGCCTTTACAAAGTTCCACTAGCGTCAGAAAACCCGCTACAGTTTCTAGGAAGCCCCAATGTAAGGATCCCTCGCCTGACCGCCATCACAGCAAAATCAACCCGAGAACCTCCCTACACCAACCACTCCCCTACTGCCCTTGCCCCTTTCGGGTAAGGTAGTCATCCACTAGCTTTCCTAATTAGTCAGCCAAGGGCGTCCCATACCACCCTTATGGTAGCACTATTTTCCTGGGTGGTTCTCCATGTTCCAATTAACTATATGATCTTATCATGAACAATAAATAACAAATAGATAATAAATGTCTGATCATGAATAATGTGTATCTCCATACCCAAAACCACATAAAGAAATAGCAGGTACTACCCAAAAGTTCAGCAGTAAATAAGGTATAAAGATAGTCAAACTAGGGTAACCTATTCTCAGCAGTCTCCACCTGCTGAACACCTAGGTCCTCAGTAGCTTGCTCGTCTACTCGCAACAATACAAACAAGCACAGTGTAGCAGAAATTAACATCATACCAAACAACACAACATAATGCATGATACTATTCTATGCATCGTAACGAGATCGTAGGAACAAGAATCACTAAATTCGGAGTTACGATTATCGAGTTATGAATATCCGAAGTTTTTAAGTGCTTGGTATGGAATAAGTTACGTAGACAATTTAATCTATGTTTTATGTCTAAATAGAGTTACAAGGTGATAAACAATAATAAAACAAAATTAATGCCACTAGAATGGATTAAAAAGGAGTTAAGATAAATTTTCTAGGGATTAAACAAGTTCTAGGTTTAATTTTATACTAGAAAGTATTTTCTTTATTCACTTATTCAGTTTCCATCGAGTTCTGGACTGCGCGCACAATTTTAGAGAAGTGCATGGGTCAATCTATAAATTCCAGGGCCTCTGTGTAAGGTTCTTTCAACTGCTTGGGACTGCGGGTTGATACTATGGAAACAGAGGGGCTCTTATGCGATTTTGGCTCGGATCACGAGATTTGGGCCATTAGATCCGCTCTAGACGGCCCAGATTGCGCCGACCACCATCCTAAAACGATGAGCAACGAGATCCCTTGGATTCCACACCGAGGGTGTAGATTTTAAGTGACTACGATCTGCTTTCGTTCACGCAATCCTGGATCGACGGTTAAGGGCCAAACAGTACGCTGAGTCTAATCGGGACCGCACACCACACATCCAACGGTGCATGGTCACCTTCTTCCCAAACCCAGCCGAGCGGCGGCGCACCCGCCGTGATACGCCAACGCCATCACCGGTGTGTGCCTATCGGTCCAAACTGGTCTTAACTCTAGTGCAATAAACCCTAAACGAAGCAGAAGTCACCGTGAATTGGTGTAGGGGTCTTCTTACCGAGGATCGCGTGCGCAGACAGGCTGACCACGAGTCCAGGTGGCTTGGCGGCGCTCCGCCCTCTCCGGTGAGCAATTAAGGGTCACGCGGTCGTTGATTCTGCCCGCAAGCACCACGGATGGCTTTGCTCAAGCTGGGTGTAGGCCCCCGACCCGATCCCATGCTTTGGACGACGACAGGGAGGAGGATCCACGACGGCGTGGGTCGACTAGATGCCAGGTCGCGATTTTCCCTCTTACTCACGGCTTGGGCTTCGATTAATTCATGAGATGGTTGACTCAGGGCACGACGCTAGTATTTATGGACGCCAGCGCGGTTCGCTTGGTCAGTCGAGGCTGAGGTTTTCGTCACAGCGGTTGAAGCTATCCGCCATCCGCGCGGGGTGGTGGAAGACGGCCCTGTACCATTGGCTCCACGCGTAAGTGGCCGAGCACCTGCGCAATGACCGGGAGGCACTAGGAGTTGGGGCCCGCCCGTCAGCGACAGATGTCGTGCAGTCGTGTTGAGGTGGTTTGGGCCGCGCAGACGCCCGGTTAGCTCGGTCGGCCGCCCGGATTTTGGCCCACACGACTGAATTTGATTTCCCTTTATTATTTTTCTTTTCTACTTTCCAAATCTAAGTGCTCAAATGAATTTGAATTCCTAGTTTGAATCTCAGACTTTCAAATATCAAATAAGATTTTAATGTGAACGATACTACCCCTTTATGCCACAATTATTATTTAGTTATTATTATAATAATTATTCATCCTCCATTATTTAATTCTTTGGCTCCCATATTATACAGTGCTCTACTTTGGATTCAAGTCTAGTCTTATTTCATTTATAACTTTGTATTTGATGCACAGACAAAAGATATCTAGCATGATGCATAAGTTTACGTGTTTTTATTTGGATATTTATTTGAAACAAAATGTGTCTCATGCATAATCACTTCATCTAAAGAGATCCTTTATTAATACTAATGACAAGGTCATTAGTAATCCATACTAGGGTTTACATCTTTGTTTTCTTTTGGATCGATTTCATAACCCCTTGCACTTAGACAAACATGATTAGTACCTAAACCAATTGAGTAATTTATCACTTTGATCCATAGAGGTTTGCAGTATGCTCACTTTCAATCCCAAAGGTGTGTTTTCTTATATTTCTCAATTTGCTTTACAAACACATGTGCTCATGCTCATATGAGGAGTTGTTAGTTCATAGTAATGTATTGAGCATTTAATCACCAAAACAACTACAAATGGCCCAAGGGCATATTTCCCTTTCAAAGGTGTCGCTCCTACGCCCAGTCCATGAACCGTCCGCACCACCGCAGAGGGTACCGCCGGGTAGTACATCCCTAGTGTTTGATGACCAGATCGGCACCAACACACTTTTTGGCAACTCTGCTGGGGACGAAGGTCATAGATCTACAAAATCAGTCTTATATGGTCGATTCTAAAGATCTCAACGGTGTTTCCCCAAACAACGACATAAGGCTGACTAATTTGTCGGCCGTTGAGCATAAGAAATTAGAAGATGACATAAAGAAGCTGGACAAGAAGATCCTACGACAACAAGATCAGGTGCTCAAGGTGGCAAAGAAGTGGTACCTCTCACACTTCAGGGTAGATTGCCACCAGAAGGTCGTCCGGGAGAGGGTAATAAACATTGATTACGTGTCAGTCGTGCTACAACAGCTCCCCACGGTACATGATGCCAGGTCAGCCGATGATATTCAATCTATTAAAATTTCTTTTGATAATCGGATTAAGAGTATCATGGGGGATATAGAGAAGATGGCGCATGCATTAGAAAAAACTCACCCGCCTAATTTTTTATCACATGAATTGGGCACCGAAACAACTGCGCCAAAAACATCAGCAACAAATGGGTTTTCTCAATTCTAGCCATATTCTAGTATGCCGATGGACCCATATCCAGGACAATCGTTGCCTCCATCCTCGTTGTTCGGTAGATCGGCTATGAGGACGGCTGGACTATCCTCACACGATCTTGGTCTGTCTGACCCTCTATCAGACTGTCCAGTACCCTACGCCGGACAGTACTGAGTCACACATAGCCCATCACAAGGGTCGCAGGTGTTGCCCAGCATGACCGGACAGTCCAAGAATAGTACCGGACCATCCAGTCCGCTCTTAGACCGTCCGACTGCATAGGTCAGACGTCTGGAGCACCAGAAGCCACATGTGATCGGCCTGGTACAGGAGGCTGGTATAAAGATAGTCGGCCACCTAAGCCCCAGGAGCCGAAAAGGTTACATGCCTTTGAGCTTGTTTGGCCTACTAAGGCCAAATCTTCTGCTCGCTCTCACCGGCACCCGACACAAAAGGGGAAAGTAAAGTTCACATTTAATGTTGCTAAGTGTGATAAAATATTTAATGAGTTACTTAAGCATGGTAACATTAAATTGTCACATACAATTCCTCCGGTTGAAGAACTAAAAGGGCGTGTGTATTGTAAATGGCATGACTCCTTTCTTTATAACACCAATGATTGTGTTGTCTTCCGCTGGCAAATACAATCGGCTATAATTAAAGGTCGGTTGAGATTTCAAGAGATGAAGATTGATAGGTCACCGGTCCCTGTCACCACATTAGTGCCAATGAGCAAAAAAAAGTCTTCGTTCGGCCATGTGCGGCCGATAAGACAAAGGTAAAAATATCATCATTTGTGACACTCACACGCAAAATATGTCGCATAGAGTGGTTACTCGAAAGGCTCCGAACAAAAGAAAGATTGGAGGAGCCAGGGGCAAGCACGATCAAACACCCTATCACGGTCACTTGTCCTACATATGCCGGACGGTCCAGGCACTAAGGTCGGATAGTCTGGCTATGAAGGCCGAATGATCCATAGGTAACCAGAAGCAGCAGCGACCTCATACCGTCAGACCACAACGTTCCAAAACAGGTACTAGGAAGCAAAACACTTCCGATACATCTGACCAACTCAGCAGAGTCAGCCCTAGTTTTGATTAGTTGCTTGCTAAATATATGAAGAAGAAGGTCGTTCCACACAACCAGCCAATAAAACAAATGAAGTCAAAAAGACGATCTGTGCTAAAGCAAAGACCGACTAAACCGGCCCAAAAGGTAGCGCAGCCAAGATCATCTAGTCATCCTCCTCGAGGAATGGCATGGTGCTTCCTGGTTTATCCATCGCCATTGTGTTGTCCTACTCAAGTGTGGGGTGGTACGACGATGAATCCGCATTCCTGGCCCAATCCGTTTGCTTATTCAAGTCGGGGCACCACAAGTTTTTGCCTATTAACATGTTGGTTAGGCAGACATGACCGAAGAGGATGCAATCCGAAATGACCTCTATGCATCAAAAATCAAATATTTATATTATTTGATCACAAGAGTCGATTACTTACATCGAGCTGAGTCCTTACTTTGGGAACAAAATAACTTATGAGATCTATTGTTTATGAAGTGTGCTGGTGCTTTTGGTTTGCCAAGCTCCACCAAAAGGCAGGGGGCATGTATTGAACACCAAAACCGGTGGACGATTCAGCCCTAGGGTCCGGACGGTCCATGTCCCCACGATCAGATTGACGGGTGATTATCCTTATCTCGTGTGTGGTTATCCATCTAATTACGTGGGATCTGTTGGCTATCGCTTAGGACTGGGTTCAGACCTTCCCTATATATATGAAGGGGTACAACCAATTGAGAACCCCCGAACACATTCCAATCGAACCAATTACTTTCTTTGTCATTTCTTTATCATTCTTGCCCTAGGAGTATATGTAGCATAGTCTAGTTGTAGCTTTTCACATATCTGCCTCCATCTCTATTTGACTATACGTCATCTAGATCCATCATGGGTGGCCTGCCGACACCAAGATGACCGTAGGATCTTACCTCTCCTAGGGGCAAGATCTGGTTGTCAATCTAATAGATCTCTTTCTCGACTTGGTCTCTTAATTCTTAGGCGACTCTACATCGTCTGGGGACGCCCTACAGGGCCGTGCCTAAGATTCCAGGGACCCTAGGAAAAATCTCATAACTCCTAGCAGGCCAAATCAAATAGGAGGCCAAACATCAATTAGCTAGATCCCTAACTATTGTATATGTGTACGTGTACGATACGAAGGTCGATCGTCAAGCGTGTCTTTAGCTCAGTCCTTTGACACTATGGTAGCGGTAGGAATCAGGTTTTCTCAATGTATTATGTTTTGACTTTGGGAATTGAGATTGGTTTAGCTAGGTTCGATGATGGCATACTGCTCAGGATAGCAGGGGCTAGATTATTGTAGCATTGGGCCAACCAAGCCAACATTGATTGGGCTGATTAAATAACTAAGGGTCTGTTTGGTTCAGACGTGAATTTCAAAAAATCTGATTCTAGCTGTGAGTTGTGAGAAAGATGTTGTGAGCTGATAATTATGAAAAAACAAAAACTTGTTTAGTTGAAACAACTATCAACTATATATTCTATAAAAGCACGTCAACTTAAAACATGGATGTTAGGAAAATCTGGGTAGTAGGTGATTCTGAATTTTATTAAAGGAATCTATATATTTTCAGGAATTGATTTTGTTATGCTACTTGTTTAGTTGAGACATCTAATTTTTGGTAGACAATATAATTTAGGAAGCTGAATCAAACACACCCTGAATACTATACTTAAATATACACTTATATACCTGAGTGGGGCCCAACATTTTGGAGGTCCTAGGCGACCGCCCACCTTGCGCACCCTCAGGTCCAGCCCTGACGTCCGAGCGGTCTATCGATCTGCATCACCTTAAGATCTCTCCCCCAGAGGCAAACGAAGATATCCTGTGCCATCGCGGACTGTCCAGCCCAAAGCGCGGACTGGTAGGGGATCATAGAAAACAACTGTCGGGGACCATAATTAGGGGTACCCTCAAGACCCCTAAATCTCAGCTGGTAACCCCCATCAGCACAAAGCTGCAAAGGCCTGATGGGTGCGATTAAGTCAAGGATCGGTCCATTCAAGGGACACGATCGTGCCTCGCCCGAGCCTAGCCTCGGGCAAGGGAAGCCGACCCCGGAGAACCTACGTCTCGCCCGAGGACCCCCCTCCAGCAACGGGCACACTGTCGGCTCGCCCGAGGCCCAATCTTCACCGAGAAGCAACCTTGGCCACATCACCACGCCGACCGACCAAATCGCAGGGGCATTTAATGCAAAGGTGGCCTGACACCTTTATCCTGACGCACGCCCAACAGTCGACAGAGTCGAAGTGACCACAGTCACTTCGCCGCTCTACTGACCGGTCTGACAAGAGGACAGCGCCGCCTGCGCCGCTCCGACTACTGAGCCACCCGACAGAGTGAGGCTGACAGCAGCCAAGACCGGCCTCGGGCGTCATAGGAAACTCCGCCTCGCCCAACCCAGGGCTCGGACTCGGGCTCAGCCCCGAAAGACGGCGAACTCCGCTCCGCCCGACCCAGGGCTCGGACTCGGGCTCAGCCCCGGAAGACGGCGAACTCCGCTCCGCCCGACCCAGGGCTCGGACTCAGGCTCAGCCCCGGAAGACGGCGAACTCCGCTCCGCCCGACCCAGGGCTCGGACTCGGGCTCAGCCCCGGAAGACGGCAAACTCCGGTCCGCCCGACCCAGGGCTCGGACTCGGGCTCAGCCCCGGAAGACGGCGAACTCCGCTTCGCCCGACCCCAGGGCTCGGACATGGGCTCAACCTCGGAAGACGGCGAACTCCGCTCCGCCCGACCCAGGGCTCGGACTCGGGCTCAGCCCCGGAAGACGGCAAACTCCGCCTCGCCCGACCCTAGGGCTCGGACATGGGCTTAACCCCGGAAGACGACGAACTCCGCCTCGCCCGACCCGGGGGCTCGACCTCGACCTCGACTAGCCTAGGGCACGGACCGACCACGTCAACAGGAAGCGCCATCATTACCCTACCCCAAGCTGACTCGGGCTACGGGGAACCAGACCGGCGTCCCATCTAGCTCGCTCCACCATGCGAGTAATGATGGCGCCCCGCATGCCCTGTGACGACGGCGGCTCTCAGCCCCCTTACGGAAGCAAGAGGAAGTCAGCAAGGACTCGACAGCCCCAACAGCTGTCCTCCCGCCAGGCTCCAGCACTCCTCCGACAGCCACAACACCACGCGAACTGGGTGCCAAGACCTCTCCGGCTGCCACGATGGCATGTACTTAGGGCGCTAGCTCTCCACCGCTAGACACGTTAGCACATTGCTACACTCCCCATTGTACACCTGGATCCTCTCCTTACGCCTATAAAAGGGAGGACCAGGGCCCTCTTACGGGGGGTTGGTGGGCCCGCGCAGAGAAGGACAGGACGGCGCTTGCGCAAGGCCGCTCGCTCCCACTCCCGCGTGGACGCTTGTATCCCCCTACTGCAAGCGCACCCGACTCAGGCGCGGGGCTAACACGAAGGCCGCAGGATCCACTCTCTCACGCCTGCCTCCCTCCGGCTGCTTCCTTTCCCCCCTTCGTGTTCCGCCTCGCGTCGACCCATCTGGGCTGGGGCACACGGCGACGATTCACTCGTCGGTCCAAGGACCCCCAACGACAGTTGGCGCGCCAGGTAGGGGCCTGCTGCGTGTTGACAAACAGCTTCCCGTCAAGCTCCAGATGGGCAGTCTCCAGCAACCTTTCCGGCCCGGGATGGTGCTCCATTTCGGGAATCTTGAGTTCATGTCCCTCGATGGTAGCTACGACATGATACTCCTTCTCCCGCCGCGTGACAGCGACAATGGCGGTCGACAACCCGCTCACCGGCGGGGAAATCGACGACGCCTTCCCCACGTGGTGGAAGGACGACATTCGGGCTTGTCCCGTCCCCTCCCCCGCCGACGGAGGAGGAGGCGGGGCAACCAAGGCCAAGCGGGAAGCGGCACCTCGTTGGCTGTTGTCGGCGTTTCGAGACCGGGGGGTCCCTGAGCCAACGAGTGAAGTGTCGCTGCGTGCCCCAGCCCAGATGGGTCGACGCGAGGCCGAACGCGAAGGGGGGAAAGCAAGGAGGCCGGAGATGGGCATGAGAGAGGTGGAAATCCCGCGGCCTTCGTGTTTGTCCCGCGCCCAGGTCGGGTGCGCTTGCAGTACGGGGTTACAAGCGTCCACATGGGGAAGGAGCGAGCGGCCTCACGCGAGCGCCCGTCTCGTCCTCGTTCCCGCGCGGCCAACCCTCTCTAAGAGGGCCCTGGCCCTTCCTTTTATAGGCGTAAGGAGAGGGTCCAGGTGTACAATGGGGGTGTAGCAGAGTGCTACGTGTCTAGCGGAGGAGAGCTAGCGCCCTAAGTACACGCCATCATGGCGGTCGGAGAGATCTTGGCACCCGGTTTGTGTGATGCCGTGGCCGTCGGAGGAGTGCTGGAGCCTGGCGGAGGGACAGCTGTCGGGGCCGTCGAGTCCTTGCTGACGTCCTCTTGCTTTCGTAAGGGGGCCAAGAGCCGCCATCGTCAGAGAACGTGCGGGGCACCATCATCGCCTACCTGGCGGAGCGAGCCAGATGGGACGCCGGTCTTGTTCCCCGTAGCCTGAGTCAGCTTGGAGTAGGGTAATGATGGCGCCTCCTGTTGACGTGGCCAGTCCGCGCCCTAGGTTGGGCGATGTGGAGGCTTCTCCGAGGTCGAGGTCGAGTCCGTCTTCTGTGGCCGAGGCCGAGTCCGAGCCTCTGGGTCAGGCGAGGCGGAGGCCGTTGGCTGAGGCCAGGGCGGAATTTGAGTCCCGGGGTCGGGCGAAGCGGAGTTCGTCGTCTTCTGGGGCTGAGCCCAAGTCCGAGCCCTGGGTCGGGCGGAGCGGAGTTCGCCGTCTTCCGGGGCCTTGCCTGAGTCCGAGCCCTGGGTTGGGCGGAGCGGAGTTCGCCGTCTTCCGGGGCTTAGCCCGAGTCCGAGCCCTGGGTCAGGCGGAGCGGAGTTCACCGTCTTCCGGGGCTTAGCCCGAGTCTGAGCCCTGGGTCGGGCGGAGCGGAGTTCGCCGTCTTCTGGGGCCTTGCCCGAGTCCGAGCCCCGGGTCGGGTGGAGCGGAGTTCGCCGTCTTCCGGGGCTTAGCCCGAGTCCGAGCCCTGGGTCGGGCGGAGTGGAGTTTCCTATGGTGCGTGCGGCCAGGCCTGACCGCCTGTCAGCCTCACTCTGTCAAGTGGCACCACAGTCGGAGCGGCGCAGGCGGCACTGTCTTTCTGACAGACCGGTCAGTGGAGCAGCGAAGTGACGGCGGTCACTTCGGCTCTGTCAGTTGAGGGGCGCGTGTCAGGATAAAGGTGTCAGACCACCTTTGCATTAAATGCTCCTGCGATTTGGTCGGGGTTGCTTCTTGGCGAAGACAGGGCCTCGGGCGAGCCGGGAACGTGTTCGCCGCTGGAGGGGGCCTCGGGCGAGGCGGAGATCCTCCGGGGTCAGCTGCCCTTGTCCGAGGCTAGGCTCGGGCGAGGCGTGATCGAGTCCCTCGAATGGACTGATCCCTGACTTGATCGCACCCATCAGGCCTTTGCAGCTTTGTGCTGATGGGGGTTACCAGCTGAGAATTAGGAGCCTTAAGGGTACCCCTAATTATGGTCCCCGACAGTAGCCCCCGAGCCTCGAAGGGAGTGTTAGCACTCGCTTGGAGGCTTTCGTCGCACTTTTTTGCAAGGGGACCAGCCTTTCTCGGTTGCCTTTTGTTCCGGTGGGTGCGCGCGAGCGCACCCACCGGGTGTAGCCCCCGAGACCTCGGAGGAATGGTTTGACTCCTCCGAGGTCTTAACGCCTCGCGCAATGCTTCGGCTGGTCTGGTCGTTCCCTCATGCGAGCTGGCCGTAGCCCGGGTGTACGGTCGGGTCCCAAGTTCTCGGGCTGGTATGTTGACGCTGTCAACGGTTTGGCCGGAGCCGGGTTTGCGAGAGCAGCCCCCGAGCCTCTGCACAGGGCGAGAGGGCGATCAGGGATAGACTCGACTTTTTTACATACGCCCCTGCGTCGCCTTTCCGCAAGGAGGAGGGGGGAGAGCGCCATGTTGCCCTTGGTGGGCGCCGAACATGGTGTCTCCGGTGAGCTGCAGGCGGGTGATCCGAGTGGACGTCCGTGCCCCATTCGTTAGGGGTCGGCTAGGGGCCCAGAGGCGCGTCCAAAAGTACCTGCGGGTGATCTGCCGGACCCGGTCCCCTGGTAACGGGGTCCGAGGGCTCAATGCCTCCCTCTGATGGGATTCCGTTACAAGATCGTTCCCGCTGGTCTCGGAAATGTCCTAGGGTACCTCGGGAGCGCAGCTCGAGCCTTGGTTATGTATCGAACGTACCCATGGTCATCCCTCGCTCTGTGTCTGAGGCGGCTGTGAACCCTTCGGGGGCCAGCCTTCGAACCCCTGATCAGTAGTGGGCGCGGAGCCCGAGTAGCCTGAGGCAGCCGTTGAACCCTTCCGAGGGGCCGGTCTTTGAACCTCTGACCAGTAGTGGATGTGGAGCCCACGTGCTCTGAGGCGGCTGTTGAACCCTTCCAAGGGGCCAGCCTTCGAACCTCTGATCAGTAGGGAGGCTCGGAGCCTGGTTCCTTCACAGGGAAGGATCCTTTCCAGGGTATCCCCCTTTCCCGGTCCCTGTTGCAAGAGAGAGAGAGAGAGGAAAAAAGGAAAAGGATACAAAATTGAACGACGCGGCGTACCTTTTTTGATGCGGTCATTATGGCGAAGGCGAAGCGTCGCTCGCTTCTCCTGCCAGAGACGCCGCCTGTCCCACCGTGGAGTTAATGCGATGGGGCGAGTGGTTCGCAGGGCAGCCGTTGCGCGTGCGCGAGCCGTTCGAGGAACGGAACACGGGCGCGTTGTCTTCATGCCGTGAGAGAGGGCTCTCTCGCTGCCCCCGGATGGGACGTAAGCTTGGCTGACGACATGACCGCTGCTCCTGCCCGCCTACCACCGCCATTACTGCCGGCCCGTCTTCGGCCGTGTTGACCGTCGCGCCAGGCTGGAGCCGCTGGGTCGTGCGCTGGGTCGCCTCGAGTCGCGGTATTGGTTCCGCAGTCGAGGAGGCGCGGTGGTGGCGCAGGTGGCGGTGCAGTTGCAGGCACGAAGCATTCGGCGCGCCGGTTGCATGACGTGTGGGTCTGGGCCTCCATGTTGGGCGTGTTGGGAGTCGGAGAAGCGTGCCCACTTGGCGCGGTTGCATGCCGCCTGCATGGCTGCCCGCCCTTTCGCCCGCTGGTCTGGGCAAAAGTGGAGAGCCGCTCGTAACCGCTGGGCGGTTGCACAAACCACGCGTGGCGGTTTGGCTTCTTCTGCTTTGGGCCGGCTTGCATGACATGTGGGACCCAGCCCCCGCGCCGTGGGGGGAGGACCTTGGAGCGTGTTGGGGAAGACTCAGCCCACGACGGTTGGGGACGCAAGTAGGGAGAGTCGCCTTTAAAAGGAGGGTGATCCTCTTGGAAGGCGACCGTGTCTTCGCGCTCCCTTATGCATCGTGTCTTTCCATCTCCCAAGCCCCTGGATGGGGGATATCCGCCGTCTTTCCGCTTCGTCGTTGGAGGAACGCAACTCTGCGGGAGTTGGTACCTTTCAGCCGTCGTTCGGCTTCAAGGATTTTCATCATGCAGCCCGGCTGCACCCCTTCGTTGGCGGTCACCCAAGACGGTGACCTCCAGCCCCTGGATGGGGAGAGGCAAGCCAGGCTGCGATCTTGGTCCCACCCTCAGCTTCAAGGATGTTCATCATCCCCGCTGGGGTGGAGGCCAGGTTGAGCCAGAGCTCTACCTCCCGCGCGGGTTCGTGGGTCGGCCTCTCCTTCGGCGTTCGAGGGAGAGGGCGCTCACTGGCCCTGTGGGCGGGTCGGACTTCGACAACGCGGGGCTGGTCGATGGCGGGTGTCGTCAACCCCAGCGCGTCGGGCTCGTCGGCTTGGCTCCTGGTGCCCCCTCCTGCCGGAAGGCGGCTGCCGCGCCGTGTACACGGGAGGACTGTCCAAGATGTCGCGCGCTGCTAGGGCGGCGTTCGTGTTCTGGGGCGGTTCTCCCTTTGCACCGGTACGGCGCCTCCTCGTGGAGGTCGGTGCCTCACTCGCCCGGGAGGATCTGAGTGGGGATCTGCCGGAGGGCTGACGGCCCCTGTCGTCGGTGCCGAGGTGGATGCGGCTCGAGAAGTCCCCGCTGCCGACGGGATCACCTCCACCATCCGCGCTTCGGGCCTCCGGCTCTTTGTACTTGTCCTCGCCCCTCGAGCGTCGATGTGGGTGAGGGCAAGATCGCAGCAGCATCCGCCCTGAGGCCCTCGCTGCTGCAGTTCGGCCACCCGGAGCGGGGGTCGTTGTCGTTGCTGGTGGAGCGGACGACGGCGAGCCGCCCGTCAGTCTTCTGCTGCTCCGCAGGCCCCTCCCCCATCGAGTGGGGTTGTTCGTACCTGCGGAGATGGAACCGGAGTTCCGTTTGTAATGGCACTTCGAATGCCAGTGTTTTTGTTCATTGTGGCTGTCGAGGCCTGAACATGTATGTAAATTCGGCATGGAGCCGTGTTTTTTTCCCATTTTCGAGCACTAAGACTCGCCTGTTGGTTGTCTGAACCACTTCACCAAGCGTGAGTCGCCCTGTGTAAAGGTGACGAGTGAGGTATCCGTATCTCGGAGGCGTAGGAGTCCCTCGGCTCGGTCAGCCTTGTTGTCCGAGGCTTCCCTTGCTTAGTTAGAAGAAAACCTCGGCCGCTCTTCGATGAGCCGAGGCCAGGGGTAGCGGTGCCAGCGCGAACAAAGGCAGAGTTGGCTCGAAAAGAAGACCAGGTCGGCCGGAGCCTGGCTGCTTACGTGTACTCCGTCGTTTTCGGGGTCCACTTTCGAAGTAGTCAGAAAGCACGAAAGACATTTCGGTGGAAAAGATCTTTTTTCGAGGAAAATTTCGACGCAGAGGGGGTTCCCCCCTTTTAGCCCCCGAGGGAGGGTCGGGCTTTGCCGAGGCAAGGCTGACCCTTCCTTGATGACTAAACTTTGCGTGAGAGGGAGGTATATGAACAACTTGAAAACATCTTAAGGGTAGAAGCGACGTAGCTGTTGGATGTTCCAAGCGTAGCTGTAGACCTCGCCTTGACTGTTGGCCAGCTTGTTTGTTCTGGGTTTTAGAACTTTAGCGATGACGATCGGCCCCTCCCAGGGGAGCGCGTAGTCCCCGGGTGTCTTCAACAAGGGCCCGGGGTGCGGTGGTGGAGCTCCTTCCCATCTCCCAGTAAGACGAACGACTTGGCGCGCCGCGCCAACCACCGAGCTTCGGCTCGGTCAAGGGGTAGCTCTCCTCGGTGGAGATATTGCAGGTACGGGGTCTGCCAGTTTTGATCAGGCGTGATCCCGCTTTGCTCCCCCTCGATGTGCAGTGTTTCGCCCTCGGGGGCCGAAGGTGCCTCGGGCCGAACCGAGGGTGCCTCAGGCCGAGCCGAGGGTGCCTCGGACGGTGCCGAGGGTACCTCGGGCTGGGCCGAGGGTGCCTCAGGCTCGGGCGTGTCATCGATCTTGACGAAGGGTTGATGCAGATCTCGGGAGAAGACGTCCGGGGGAACCGTTGTTCGCCCCGAGGCTATTTTAGCCAGCTCGTCCGCAGTCTCGATGTAGCGCCGAGCGATGTGGTTGAGCTCGAGCCCGTAGAATTTGTCTTCCAGGCGCCGAACCTCATTGCAGTAGGTCTCCATCTTCGGGTCGCGGCAGTGGGAGTTCTTCATGACTTGGTCGATGACGAGCTACGAGTCACCGCGAGCGTCGAGGCGTTGGACCCCTAACTCGATGGCGATTCGCAACCCGTTTACCAGAGCCTCGTACTCCGCCACATTGTTGGACGCCGGGAAGTGGAGGCGTAGCACGTAGCGTAGGTGCTTCCCGAGGGGCGAGATGAAGAGTAGGCCTGCGCCGGCTCCTGTCTTCATCAGCGACCCATCGAAGAACATGGTCCAGAGCTCCGGTTGGATCGGAGCTGTTGGTAGTTGGGTGTCGACCCATTCAGCCACGAAGTCCGCCAAGACCTGGGATTTGATGGCCTTCCGAGGGGCGAACGAGATTGTTTCACCCATGATTTCCACCGCCCACTTTGAAATCCTACCCGAGGCCTCTCGGTAACGGATGATCTCTCCCAGGGGGAAGGATGACACCACAGTTACCGGATGAGACTCGAAGTAGTGTCGCAACTTCCGCCGTGTCAGGATCACCGCGTACAGCAGCTTCTGAACTTGTGGGTAGCGGATTTTGGTTTCGGATAGTACCTCGCTGACGAAGTAGACTGGCCTCTGAACGGGCAATGCATGCCCTCTTCTTGCCTCTCGACCACAATCACGGCGCTAACCACCTGAGTGGTCGCGGCGACGTAGACCAAGAGGGCTTCTCCGACAGCTGGGGGCACCAAGATAGGCGCCTTCGTGAGGAGCGCCTTCAGGTTCCCGAGGGCCTCCTCGGCCTCAGGGGTCCAAGTGAAGCGCTCGGCCTTCCTTAAGAGGCGGTACAGGGGCAGACCTCTTTCGCCGAGGCGTGAGATGAAGCGGCTCAGAGCCGCGAGACATCCCATGACCCTCTGTACGCCTTTCAAGTCCTGGATGGGCCCCATGCTGGTGATGGCTGCGATCTTCTCCGGGTTGGCTTCGATGCCCCGCTCGGAGACGATGAACCACAAGAGCATGCCTCGGGGCACCCCGAAGACACACTTTTCGGGATTGAGCTTGACACCTTTCGCCTTGAGACATCGGAATGTCACTTCAAGGTCGGAAAGGAGGTCGGAGGCTTTCCTCATCTTGACTATGATGTCATCGACGTAGGCCTCGACCGTGCGGCCAATGTGCTCGCCGAACACATGGTTCATGCACCGCTGGTACGTCGCGCCCGCATTCCTCAAGCCGAACGGCATGGTGACATAGCAGTACATGCCGAAGGGCGTGATGAAAGAAGTCGCGAGCTGGTCGGACTCTTTCATCCTGATTTGGTGATACCCTGAGTAGGCATCGAGGAAAGACAGGGTTTCGCACCCAGCAGTGGAATCCACGATCTGATCGATGCGAGGCAGAGGGTAGGGAACCTTCGGACATGCTTTGTTCAGACCAGTGTAGTCCACACACATCCGCCATTTCCCCCCTTTCTTTCTCACGAGTATAGGGTTGGCAAGCCATTCGGGATGGAATACCTCTTTGATGAACCCTGCCGCCATTAGCTTGTGGATCTCCTCGCCTATGGCTCTGCGCTTCTCCTCGTCGAATCGGCGCAGAGGCTGCTTGGCGGGTCGGGCTCCGGCTCGGATGTCCAGCGAGTGCTCGGCGACATCCCTCGGTATGCCGGGCACGTCCGAGGGATTCCACGCGAAGACGTCGGCGTTCACGCGGAGAAAGTCGAAGAGCACTGCTTCCTATTTGGGATCGAGCCCGGAGCCGATCCGGACTTGCTTGGAGGCGTCGCTGCTAGGGCCGAGGGGGACAGACTTAACCGTCTTCGCTGGCCCGAAGTTGCCGGCATGACGCTTCACGTCTGGCACCTCCTTAGAGAGGCTCTCGAGGTCGGCGATGAGGGCCACGGACTCGGCGAGGGCCTCGGCGTACTCCACGCACTCCACGTTGCATTCGAACGCGTGTTTGTACGTAGGGCCGACGGTGATGACTCCGTTGGGGCCCGACATTTTGAGCTTGAGGTAGGTGTAGTTGGGGACGGCCATGAACTTCGCGTAGCAGGGCCTCCCCAACACCGCGTGGTAGGTTCCTCGGAACCCGACCACCTCGAACGTCAGGGTCTCCCTTCGGAAGTTGGAGGGTGTTCCGAAGCAGAAGGGAAGATCGAGTTGTCCGAGGGGCTGGACGCGCTTCCCAGGGATGATCCCTTGGAAAGGCGCAGCGTCCGCCCGGACAGAGGACAGATCGATACGCAGAAGCCCGAGGGTCTCGGCGTAGATGATGTTGAGGCTGCTGCCTCCGTCCATGAGGACCTTGGTGAGCTTGATGTCGCCGATGACGGGGTCGACGACGAGCGGGTATTTCCCCGGGCTCGGCACATGGTCGGGGTGGTCGGCCTGGTCGAAGGTGATGGGCTTGTCGGACCAGTCTAGGTAGACTGGTGCCGCCACCTTCACCGAACAGACCTCCCGGCGCTCTTGCTTGCGGTGCCGAGCCGAGGCGTTCGCCGCTTGCCTGCCGTAGATCATGAAGCAGTCGCGGACCTCGGGGAACTCTCCTGCCTGGGGATCTTCCTTCTTGTCGTCGTCGTGGGCCCTGCCACCCTCCACGGGTGGCCCGGCCCTGTGGAAGTCTCGTCGAAGCATGACGCACTCCTCAAGGGTGTGCTTGACGGGCCCCTGATGATAGGGGAACGGCTCCTTGAGCATCTTGTCGAAGAGGTTGGGACCTCCGGGGGGTTTCCGAGGGTTCTTGTACTCGGTAGCGGCGACAAGGTCCGCGTCGGCGGCGTCGCGTTTCGCTTGCGACTTCTTCTTGCCCTTCTTCTTGGCGCCACGCTGAGTTGACGCCTCGGGGGCATCCTCCGATGGGCGGCCCTGGGACTGCTTGTCCTTCCGGAAGATAGCCTCGACCGCCTCCTAGCCAGAGGCGAACTTGGTGGCGATGTCCATCAGCTCACTCGCCCTGGTGGGGGTCTTGCGACCCAGCTTGCTCACCAGGTCGCGGCAGGTGGTGCCGGCGAGGAACGCGCCGATGACGTCCGAGTCGGTGATGTTGGGCAGCTCGGTGCGCTGCTTCAAGAATCGCCGGATGTAGTCCCGGAGAGACTCTCCCGGCTGCTGTCGGCAGCTTTGGAGGTCCCAGGAATTCCCGGGGCGCACGTATGTGCCCTGGAAATTGCCGGCGAAAGCTTGGACTAGGTCGTCCCAGTTGGAGATCTGCCCCGGAGGTAGGTGCTCCAACCAGGTGCGAGCGGTGTCGGAGAGGAACAGGGGGAGGTTGCGGATGATGAGGTTGTCATTGTCCGTTCCACCCAGTTGGCAGGCCAGACGGTAGTCCGCGAGCCACAGATCCGGTCTCGTCTCCCCCGAGTACTTTGTGATAGTAGTCGGGGGTCGGAACTGGATTGGGAACGGCGCCCGTCGTATGGCCCGGCTGAAGGCCTGCGGACCAGGTGGTTCGGGCGAGGGACTCCGATCCTCCCTGCTGTCGTAGCGTCCCCCACGCCTGGGGTGGTAGCCTCGGCGCACCCTCTCGTCGAGGTGGGCCCGACGATCGCGGTGGTGGTGCTCGTTGCCGAGGCGACCCGGGGCCATAGGCGCTGTGTTGCACGTGCGCCCGGTGCAGACCGAGGCTTCCCGCATGAATCGGGAAGTCGCGGCATGATGTTCCGAGGGGTACCCCTGCCTTCGGGAGGCGGAGCTCTCGGCCCGCCGGACCGCGGCGCCTTCCAGGAGATCTTTGAGCTCTCCCTGGATTCGCCGCCCCTCGGTGGTTGATGGCTCCGGCATCGCGCGGAGGAGCATTGCTGCTGCAGCCAGGTTCTGGCCGACCCCACTGGATGCGGGTGGCGGCCTGACCCTGACATCGTCGGCGATGCGGCGCTGGAAGCCCTGGGGTAGATGACGCATTTCTCCGGCCGGAGGTTGGCCCGCCCATGCCTGCCCGTTGTCCCGGCGGATTGGCTCGAGCGCTCCTGCTCCCTCGTCGAGCCTGGCCTGCACCCCGCGGATTTGCTCGAGTTGTGGGTCGTGACCCCCCCCCCCCCGCCGGAACGGGGACCACAGCTAGCTCCCGCGGGATGTCAACGCGAGGCACCGGCCTAGGGAGATCACCGTCCTCCGGCATGCCGAGATGGTTGCCTTCGGAGGGACCCCCTAGATCGACGTGGAAACATTCGCGGCTCGGGCCGCAGTCCTCGTCGCCGAGGCTACGGCTACCGTCGGAACAGTCGGAAAGGCAGTAGTCGCATGCGGTCATGAGGTCCCGCATGGCACCGGGGTTGCCAAGTCCAGAGAAATCCCAATGGAAGCTGGGCTCGTCGTCTTCCTCGGACCCGGAGGGCCCGTAGGTCGAGACGTCCGTCAGCCAGTCCCAAGGTGACCGCATACGAAACCCCAGGGGGTTCGGATTCGCCTCTACGAGAGCGTCCGCCAAAGCGGAGCCGCTAGGCGGGTCGAGGCTAAATCTGAAAGGCGTGGGATGGGAATCGGTAGGTACCTCTTGGTCGACGGGCGGCGATGAGGTCACGTCGGGGGCTGACTGCACCGTCGTCTCAGGTATGAGGGCGACACCCAGCAAGCCTTTCGCGAGCGTGCTGGCGTCGTCCGTTTGCTCGGGATTGACGTCTCGCGGGGAGACAGCGCTCGTCTTCGTCTCAAGCACGAGGCCGATGCCCGGCGTGCCCCCCGTTGGAGTGCTGGCGTTGTCGACTCGCTCGACGGCCGACGAGGCGCCGCCTCCTGCTTGGCCTTGGTTGCCCCGCCTCCTCCTCCTCCTCTGTCGACAGGGAAGAAGACGGGGCGAGCTCGAAGGTTGTTCTTCCACCACGCGGGGAAGACGCCGTCGATTCCGCCGCCGGCGGGCGGACTGTCGGCCGCCATTGTCGCTGTCGCCCGGCGGTGGAAAGAGTATCATGTCGTTGCTGCCGTCGAGGGACATGAACTCAAGGCTCCCGAAACGGAGCACCGTCCCGGGCCGGAGAGGTTGCTGGAGACTACCCATCTGGAGCTTGATGGGAAGCTGTTCGTCAACACGCAGCAGGCCCCTACCTGGCGTGCCAACTGTCGGCGTTTCGAGACCGGGGGGTCCCTGAGCTGACGAGTGAAGTGTCGTTGTGTGCCCCAGCCCAGATGGGTCGATGCGAGGCCGAACGCGAAGGGGGGAAAGCGAGGAGGCCAGAGATGGGCGTGAGAGAGGTGGAAATCCCGCGGCCTTTGTGTTCGTCCCGCGCCCAGGTCGGGTGCGCTTGCAGTAGGGGGTTACAAGCGTCCACACGGGGGAAGGAGCGAGCGGCCTCACGCGAGCGCCCGTCTCGTCCTCGTTCCCGTGCGGCCAACCCTCTCTAAGAGGGCCCTGGCCCTTCCTTTTATAGGCGTAAGGAGAGGGTCCAGGTGTACAATGGGGGGTGTAGCAGAGTGCTACGTGTCTAGCGGAGGAGAGCTAGCGCCCTAAGTACACGCCATCGTGGCGGCCGGAGAGATCTTGGCACCCGGTTTGTGTGATGGCGTGGCCGTCGGAGTAGTGCTGGAGCCTGGCGGAGGGACAGCTGTCGGGGCCGTCGAGTCCTTGCTGACGTCCTCTTGCTTTCGTAAGGGGGCCGAGAGCCGCCATCGTCAGAGAACGTGCGGGGCGCCATCATCGCCTATCTGGCGGAGCGAGCCAGATGGGACGCCGGTCTTGTTCCCCGTAGCCTGAGTCAACTTGGAGTAGGGTAATGATGGCGCCTCCTGTTGACGTGGCCGGTCTTGTTCCCCGTAGCCTGAGTCAACTTGGAGTAGGGTAATGATGGCGCCTCCTGTTGACGTGGCCGGTCCGCGCCCTAGGTTGGGCGATGTGGAGGCTTCTCCGAGGTCGAGGTCGAGTCCGTCTTCCGTGGCCGAGGCCGAGTCCGAGCCTCTGGGTCGGGCGAGGCGGAGGCCGTTGGCTGAGGCCAGGGCGGAATTTGAGTCCCGGGGTCGGGCGAAGCGGAGTTCGTCGTCTTCTGGGGCTGAGCCCAAGTCCGAGCCCTGGGTCGGGCGGAGCGGAGTTCGCCGTCTTCCGGGGCCTTGCCCGAGTCCGAGCCCTGGGTCGGGCGGAGCGGAGTTCACCGTCTTCTGGGGCTTAGCCCGAGTCCGAGCCCTGGGTCGGGCGGAGCGGAGTTCGCCGTCTTCCGGGGCTTAGCCCGAGTCCGAGCCCTGGGTCGGGCGGAGCAGAGTTCGACGTCTTCCGGGGCCTTGCCCGAGTCCGAGCCCTGGGTCGGGCGGAGCGGAGTTTCCTATGGTGCGTGCGGCCGGGCCTGACCGCCTGTCAGCTGTAATACTCCAAGTTGTATACCAGGAATAATAGAGAGTTATTCTCAATTTTGTATGTCTCATTTGCATTATGAAAAGAGCCTACACAAAATTTAAGAGCTTAATTCCAACAAATGATAGAAAAATTTGCATCATGTTGGAGTTTCATTGTTTGTGCATTAAATAAAATAATAATGTTAATAATAATGATAAAAACACATTAATAATGAAAAGGAGGTTTGCCCTAATTTATAAACTTGGAAAATTTGGAAAAGAAAGTGTACAAAACAAACCTTATATTTCCCAAACAAATACCTTTTAAATTCACAATATAATCTGAGCACAAAATCTGCACAAAGTTTGAATTTAAAACTTAAACTCAAATTAGATTTGAAAAGGGAGAAAGGAAAATGGAAAAAAAGAAAAGAATAAAGAAGACTTACCTAACTGGGCCTTGTGCCCGAATCTGGCCCATCTGAAGATCTCACCCGCGCGGCCCAAAATCCCCTTTCCCTGCCGCGCGTCGTCTCACTGGCAAATGGGTCCCACTGGCCATTCACTCAGCCTCCGCTGACGCGCGCTCGACCGGGGTTTGGGTTCCACTGTCACGTGGGCCCGCTTGTCATTGGCTCTGCCTCGCGCCACGCTTTATGTCTCACCGCCCTGCGGACCCCACACACCAGGGCCTCTCCCCCGTCAACAAACTCGCCGCGCCTGGCGGAACGCGCGCGATCCTCGCGCGGATCTGTTGTCGCGGCCGGCCGACGCCGCCTCCATATAGGTGCCGCGACCTCGGGGTTGTCTCGTTCACCTCCTCATCTCGCCCTATTGACTTCCCTCTCACCCCAATCGCCGTAGCACCGCCGCCATTGTCGTCCGCGGAAGTGAGAAGCCGCCGCGGCCGATTGGTGACCGCACCAATTTCCTGAGTGGGCGTGTGGGCAGGGGGGGTTCGCCGGCTGCTGTGGAGTTCGCCATTGACTCCCCGGTGGCAATACAAGCCACGGGTGAGCGCCAATTCCTCGCCGGCGCTACATCCGACCCGCCTGCCCGTGCGTCACCGTGGTCGGCCCCCTGTACTGCGCGTCATTGGTAAGAAACCCATCCAATCGACTCGCCTTGTCCTCCTCGTCGCGTAGTAGCAATCGATTTTAGTGCTGGGGATGCCTGGGCGGAGAATCGCGAGCACGACGGTGAACCTCCGCCGTGGCTCTGGGCGCGCCGCCGTGGCTCGGCGCTGAGATAGGAGAGGACCTCCGCGACCGTCGGATCGGGCGCGGGCGGATAGGATTAAAACGTGGGATACCCCTTCGCTCGATCGAACGGAGACCGTAGATGCATGATCCAGTGGCGCGGAGTGGATCCGCGACTCATTAAATCCGAACCGTTGATTCACGATCCGAGGGCTCTCCGTGTGTACCGTTTCGTTATAAGATATGATCTAATCTTACGCGTCCAATTCTGATCGGACGGCCAGTGCCACCCGATACCCTTTCGCTCTGGCTTTTTAGCTTAAGAGCCCCTGGACTTCTTGGAAATAAACCCGCACTCCATGCGCCTGTGCTCTGTGTCTTAGGAAACTTACACCGAGAACCCTGAATTTACCTGTAATTGAGGCCCGATCCAGAGAGTGTTAGAAATCGGAAATTAAATTCAGAAATTAATTTTTAGTGCAAAAATAAATGTTAAAACTTGTTTAATTCATAATAAATGCATATGAACTCCAAATTAGACCATTCCAGTTCCTAAATTTTCATAAAATTATTGCCTATCTATTAGTGCCTCTGTTTTGTCATGACAAACACATTAAAATTATTCTTTCACTTAATCTTGTATTAAATGCATAAAACATTAGAAAATCCATAACTTAAAATATATAACTCCAAATTTAATGATTCCAGTTCCTGTGATCTTATTTTAATGTCTAGTTTATTACTGTATATTTTATTTGCATGTTTGATGTGATGTTAATTTATGCTATGCCATGTATGTATTGTATTGATGCGAGTAGACGAGCAACCCACTGTGGAACCTGAGCTTCAACAAGTTGAAGTAGCTGAGCAGGAGCTCGTTGAAGGCAAGTTGTGCCCTTGATCACTTCTTTTACCCATTCATGTTCTTATTATTCATAATGATCTGCATAGGATAATTTTGCTGGGACCCAATAGGATACCCTAGATTTGATTATCTTTATACCTTGCTTCACCACTGGTTTTACTACTAAAGTTTTGGGTAGTACATGCTATTGCTTTATGTGGATTTGGGTATAGAGATATTCATCACTTATTGTTATACTTTTTATTATCTGTGTTATTCTTTATTGTTCATGTTAAGATCATTATGTTAATGGGAACATGGAGAACCACCCGGGAAAACAGTGCTACCACAAGGGTGGAATGGGACGCCCTTGGCTGATTAACTAGGAAAGCTAGGGGAGGGCTACCTTACCCGAAAGGGGCAAGGGCAGTAGGGGAGAGGTCAGTGCGGGGAGGTCCCTGGTTGATTTTGCTGCGATGGCGGTCAGCCAGGAACCCTTTACTGGATCTTCCTATAAACTGTAGCGGGTAGTCTGAAGCTAGTGGAACTTTGTAAAGGCCTCGTAGTGGTACCCTGCCTCGCTTCCTAGGTAGAGGTGTATGGAGTCTGATCAACTCTGTGGCAAATGGGTAACACGACTTGTGGGTAAAGATGCGCAACCTCTGCAGAGTGTAAAACTGGTATACTAGCCGTGCTCACGGTCATGAGCGGCTCGGACACTCACATGATTAAATTATGGAACTTAAACTTAACCTGTCATTTCATTGCATTTGGGATTATTTTATTATTACTTTTACTTATTATTACTATGGTTTGGTATTTACTTACACTTAGTAATTGCTAATAAAATTTTGACCAACTTATAAAAGCAATGCTCAGCTTCAGCCTTTATTTCATTGATCAGCCTTACACTTCATGAACTCCCACCTTTGGTGAGTTCATGTCACATTATTCCCCACGACTTGTTGAGCTATGATCGTATGTGAGCTCACTCTTGCTGTCTCACACCCCCCCCACAGGAGAAGAGCAGGTGGTTCAGGAGGAGCTGCCTAACACTGAGGAGTTCGATCTGATCTAGGTGGCGTTTCTCAGTCGACATTCGCGCCGTCGATCCTTAGTTCGTTTTACATTTATCTTTATTTTGTAATAAGTCTTCCGCTATGTAATAAATACTCTGATGTTTATGACATTTATCTCTATACACTCTGTTATTATATATGTTGTCTTCTTTGGCGCATGTATGAGATGCACCCGGCTTTGTTCCTTAAAACCGGGTGTTACAGAAGTGGTATCAGAGCCAAATGTTGACTGTAGGACGAAACCTAGATAGAACTGGACAAACCCTTACCTACTTATCTCATTCTGATTCATTCTACACTCACCTTACTCTGAATCTTTCTATACTTATCTTGATCCTGTCTCACCTTCTACTATTCTACTCTGATCATTCTTATCTTTTCTACTCTTAGACAAGATGGATTTCACACCTTGGAATCCCTACCCCTATGACATTTTAAGAGATAGGAGACCTAAGACAAAACTCAAACTATTTTCTCTATTAAAAAAAAATGTTGATTGATTGTTCTGATGATCAATGTCTGATTTGCTTCTTTGATTGATTGAAACATTATAGTTGGGCATCTTAGCATGTACCACTATAAGGTATTGTATTAGCTTTAGTAGGTGACACACTAATAAATCCCCAAAGTAACATGATTGTAATTACTGCCTTGTCTACTGCTCTTTCTTACCATATGTATCTAACTCAGATGGTCAATACCAGGAGGGGTGGTGGAATTGACTTGCCTCCTAACCAACACACTCGAAGACAACCTCAGCCACAGCCTGCAGGGATGAATCCTCCTAATCCTCCACCGGGCGGAGTTGACCCACTGGTTGCTGCTCAGATGGCAATGATGCAGCAAATGGCAGACACCATGGCGGATATGCGTGCCCAGATGCAGCAAGAACGCCAAGAGATGCGTCAGGAAAGAGAGGACATACGCCAGGAGTTGCGCCAGGAGAGAGATGAGATACGTCAAGAAAGGAGGGCGCAACAGCAGCAGCTGCAACAACAACTTCAACAACAGCAGCAACAGCAGCAAGTGCCATTGCCTCCACCACCACCACCAGTTCCACCTCGGGATAAGCACCGGGAGTTTATGAGCCATAAACCACCTACATTCGCCAGCTCACCTGATCCACTGGACGCGGATGATTGGTTGAAGTCAATTGAGAAGATGCTGAATATTGCACAATGCACTGATCGGGAGAAGGTCTTATATGCTTCGGGACGTCTGACTGGTCCTGCTGCTGACTGGTGGGATTCTTATACTGCTGCCCATGATGCTGCGGATACTATTACTTGGGCAGAGTTCAGTACGCAGTTCAGAAACTACCATATTCCAGCTGGGATGATAAAGATCAAGAAGAAGGAGTTTCTGGCATTGAAGTAAGGCAACATGTCGGTCAGCGAGTACAGAGACAAATTTATTCAGCTGTCGAGATATGCTCCAGAGGAAGTTGCTGAAGATGAGAGGAAGCAGGAGCATTTTATTGAAGGACTTAATGGACCGCTGCAGTATGCTTTGGTGGCACATACCTTTCCATCATTTCAGAGACTGTTGGATAAGGCTCTTGCTATTGAACACAAGCGTGTTCAATTGGGTGATTTGAAGAGGAAGGCTATCTCGCAAGGACAGGGTAGCAGCAGTGTTCGTCCTCGCTACAGTTCACCACAGGGTACACCGACTCGACCCGGAGGACCACGCCCAGTTCAGCAATCACCACTGAGGACTCCACCTCCTCGACAGGCTACTCCCACTGGCACCCCGACGAAGTTTGCAGGACAGAGTCCGGGCACTCAGTGTTTCAAGTGTGGGAAGATTGGTCATTATGCAAATGTCTGCCCACAAAGGATTGCTACTACTCCAGCTCAGAACAAGCAACAGACCCCTGGCAAGGGATATTCTATAGCCAGGGTGAATCAAGTCAGTGTTGATGATACTCCGGATGGAGGGGACCTCGTAATTGGTATGTTTTATGTTAATGCAATTCCTGCAACAATATTATTTGATTCTGGTGCTACACATTCATTCATGTCTGCTAGATATGCCAACACAAATGAAATACCACTGCTAAATATGAGAAAACCCCTGATAGTAATTACACCTAAAGGGCCTGTTGAGGCGAATCAAATGACACGTAGATTGACATTAACCATTATGGGTAGAGACTTTGGAGCTACTGCTATAATATTGGAGTCAAGCAGTATAGATCTGATCCTTGGTATGTCGTGGCTAAGAAAGGCAAAGGCCGTTATAGCATGTGGTAGGGGTACCGTAGAACTCACTACTACTAAAGGAGAAAGGTTTCAAGTTAACATTGCAGTAACCTCCTCATCCATGCGTGCAATGTTCTTTATGCCGGAGGAGTTTGTTGGTGACAACATCCGGGTGGTTAGAGATTTTCCGGATGTCTTTCCAGAGGAGTTACCAGGGATGCCACCTGATAGAGAAGTTGAGTTTGTTATTGATCTCTTACCTGGAACCGCCCCTATTTCTAAACGGCCATATAGAATGTCCGTAGAGGAGTTGAAGGAACTGAAGAAGCAGTTAACGGAGTTGCAAGAGGCTGGTTATATTCGTCCAAGTTCCTCACCTTGGGGAGCACCGGTGTTATTTGTGCAGAAGAAGGATGGATCGCAACGGATGTGTGTGGATTATAGATCTCTCAATGATGTTACAGTGAAGAACAAGTATCCGTTGCCCCGTATTGAGGATTTATTTGATCAGATGAGAGGAGCCAGGGTATTCTCGAAGATTGATCTCCGATCGGGATACCATCAGATGAAGATTAGACCATCGGATATTCCAAAGATGGCTTTCTCAACCCGATATGGATTATATGAGTTCACTGTTATGTCATTTGGACTAACCAATGCACCAGCTTATTTCATGAATTTGATGAATAAAGTGTTTATGGAGTATTTGGACAGATTCGTCGTGGTATTCATCGACGATATCCTTATCTATTCTAAGAATGAAAGTGATCATGAACAACATCTGAGATTGGTGCTGCAGAAGTTACGAGATAATGAGCTCTACGCTAAGTTTAGCAAGTGTGAGTTTTGGATTGACAAGGTGCCATTCCTTGGTCATATTATTTCTAATGGAGGAATAGCAGTGGATCCTGCTAAAGTGAAGGAGATTATGGAATGGAGAGTGCCCACTACAGTCACGGAGATTCGGAGTTTCTTGGGACTCGCAGGATACTATCGGAGATTTATTGAAGGTTTCTCCAAGATTGCTAAGCCTATGACATCGCTTCTGGAAAAAGGAAAAGAATTTAAGTGGGATGAGAAATGTCAAGAGAGCTTTGATCAATTGAAGGAAAGATTGATGTCTCCACCAGTATTGATTATGCCAGATCTGCAGAAGGGATTTGACATTTATTGTGATGCATGTGGCCAAGGACTTGGATGTGTGCTTATGCAAGATGGTCACGTGATTGCCTATGCATCTCGTCAGTTGAGGAAGCATGAATTGAACTATCCCACTCATGACTTGGAACTGGCAGCAGTTGTGCATGCACTGAAGATTTGGAGACACTACATTATGGGGACTAAGTGCCAAGTATATACGGATCACAAGAGTTTGAAGTACATATTTACTCAGAAGGATCTCAACCTTAGGCAACGCCGTTGGTTGGAGCTTATTAAAGATTATGATTTGGAGATTCATTATCACCCAGGCAAGGCAAATTTGGTTGCAGATGCCTTGAGTCGGAAGGAGCATGTTCACTCCGCTTTCGTTGTCCAACTACCTGATGAATTAGCAAAAGACTTTGAGAGACTCAATTTGGGAATTGTTACTCATACTGAAGGAGTCACCATTGAGTTGGAACCTACCTTGGAGCAAGAGATTCGTAAAGGTCAGGTTGGTGATGCTAAGATTCAAGAGATCAAGGAACTTATTACTGAAGGAAGAGTTCCGGAATTCACGGAGGATGAGCAAGGTACCATATGGTTCAAAGATCGGATATGTGTTCCGGAGATCGATAGCCTTCGGGAGACTATATTGAAAGAAGCTCATGATTCTGATTACTCCATCCACCCTGGAAGCACTAAGATGTATCAAGACTTGAAGCGAAAGTATTGGTGGTATGGACTGAAAAGAGATGTGGCTGCTCATGTGGCTAAGTGTGATGTTTGTCAAAGAGTTAAGGCTGAACATCAAAGACCCGCTGGACTATTGCACCCATTGAAGATACCCGAGTGGAAATGGGAAGAAATTGGTATGGATTTCATTGTTGGACTACCCCGCACTCCAGCAGGATATGACTCTATTTGGGTAATTGTAGACAGATTGACAAAGGTAGCTCATTTTATACCTGTGAGGACTAATTATACGGGAGCCAAGCTAGCAGAATTGTATATGACTCGGATAGTTTGTCTGCATGGAGTGCCTAAGAAGATAGTGTCTGATCGAGGATCACAATTTACATCTCGATTTTGGAAGAAGTTGCATGAGAGCTTGGATACAAAGTTGAATTTTAGTTCAGCCTACCATCCCCAGACTGATGGACAGACAGAGAGGACAAATAAAGTGCTAGAAGATATGTTAAGAGCTTGTGCTCTTAGACATGGTGGCAGTTGGGAGAAGAGTTTACCATATGCTGAGTTTTCTTATAATAATAGCTACCAGGCCAGTTTGAAGATGTCACCATTTGAAGCTCTGTATGGTAGAAAGTGCAGGACTCCCCTGTATTGGGATCAGACTGGAGAAAGACAGTTCTTTGGGCCTGAATTGATTCAAGAGGCAGAAGAGCAAGTACAAATGATAAGAGAAAATTTGAGAATTGCCCAGTCCAGACAAAAGAGCTATGCTGACAATAGGAGAAGATTACTGGAGTTTAAGGAGGGTGATCATGTCTACTTGAAGGTGTCACCACTTCGTGGTATGAGGAGATTTAAAGTTAAAGGAAAATTATCCCCTCGCTTCATTGGACCCTTCTTAATCTTAAAGCGAGTGGGAGAAGTTGCGTATCAACTGGAGTTACCCAATCATCTGTCAGATGTACATGATGTGTTTCATGTGTCCCAGCTAAAGAAGTGCCTCAGGGTACCTGAGGAGCAGTTACCACTGGAAGACCTTAGTGTTCAAGAGGATTTGACTTATACTGAGTACCCTATTAAGATTCTGGACACTTTGACTCGAGTTACAAGAAACAAGGTGATAAAGATGTGCAAAGTTCAATGGAGTCACCACGGTGAAGATGAAGCAACTTGGGAAAGAGAAGAAGAGCTTCGTATAGATTTTCCCCACCTTTTCCCTAGTTCTTCTTAAATCTCGAGGACGAGATTCTTTTTAAGGGGGGTAGGATTTGTAATACTCCAAGTTGTATACCAGGAATAATAGAGAGTTATTCTCAATTTTGTATGTCTCATTTGCATTATGAAAAGAGCCTACACAAAATTTAAGAGCTTAATTCCAACAAATGATAGAAAAATTTGCATCATGTTGGAGTTTCATTGTTTGTGCATTAAATAAAATAATAATGTTAATAATAATGATAAAAACACATTAATAATGAAAAGGAGGTTTGCCCTAATTTATAAACTTGGAAAATTTGGAAAAGAAAGTGTACAAAACAAACCTTATATTTCCCAAACAAATACCTTTTAAATTCACAATATAATCTGAGCACAAAATCTGCACAAAGTTTGAATTTAAAACTTAAACTCAAATTAGATTTGAAAAGGGAGAAAGGAAAATGGAAAAAAAGAAAAGAATAAAGAAGACTTACCTAACTGGGCCTTGTGCCCGAATCTGGCCCATCTGAAGATCTCACCCGCGCGGCCCAAAATCCCCTTTCCCTGCCGCGCGTCGTCTCACTGGCAAATGGGTCCCACTGGCCATTCACTCAGCCTCCGCTGACGCGCGCTCGACCGGGGTTTGGGTTCCACTGTCACGTGGGCCCGCTTGTCATTGGCTCTGCCTCGCGCCACGCTTTATGTCTCACCGCCCTGCGGACCCCACACACCAGGGCCTCTCCCCCGTCAACAAACTCGCCGCGCCTGGCGGAACGCGCGCGATCCTCGCGCGGATCTGTTGTCGCGGCCGGCCGACGCCGCCTCCATATAGGTGCCGCGACCTCGGGGTTGTCTCGTTCACCTCCTCATCTCGCCCTATTGACTTCCCTCTCACCCCAATCGCCGTAGCACCGCCGCCATTGTCGTCCGCGGAAGTGAGAAGCCGCCGCGGCCGATTGGTGACCGCACCAATTTCCTGAGTGGGCGTGTGGGCAGGGGGGGTTCGCCGGCTGCTGTGGAGTTCGCCATTGACTCCCCGGTGGCAATACAAGCCACGGGTGAGCGCCAATTCCTCGCCGGCGCTACATCCGACCCGCCTGCCCGTGCGTCACCGTGGTCGGCCCCCTGTACTGCGCGTCATTGGTAAGAAACCCATCCAATCGACTCGCCTTGTCCTCCTCGTCGCGTAGTAGCAATCGATTTTAGTGCTGGGGATGCCTGGGCGGAGAATCGCGAGCACGACGGTGAACCTCCGCCGTGGCTCTGGGCGCGCCGCCGTGGCTCGGCGCTGAGATAGGAGAGGACCTCCGCGACCGTCGGATCGGGCGCGGGCGGATAGGATTAAAACGTGGGATACCCCTTCGCTCGATCGAACGGAGACCGTAGATGCATGATCCAGTGGCGCGGAGTGGATCCGCGACTCATTAAATCCGAACCGTTGATTCACGATCCGAGGGCTCTCCGTGTGTACCGTTTCGTTATAAGATATGATCTAATCTTACGCGTCCAATTCTGATCGGACGGCCAGTGCCACCCGATACCCTTTCGCTCTGGCTTTTTAGCTTAAGAGCCCCTGGACTTCTTGGAAATAAACCCGCACTCCATGCGCCTGTGCTCTGTGTCTTAGGAAACTTACACCGAGAACCCTGAATTTACCTGTAATTGAGGCCCGATCCAGAGAGTGTTAGAAATCGGAAATTAAATTCAGAAATTAATTTTTAGTGCAAAAATAAATGTTAAAACTTGTTTAATTCATAATAAATGCATATGAACTCCAAATTAGACCATTCCAGTTCCTAAATTTTCATAAAATTATTGCCTATCTATTAGTGCCTCTGTTTTGTCATGACAAACACATTAAAATTATTCTTTCACTTAATCTTGTATTAAATGCATAAAACATTAGAAAATCCATAACTTAAAATATATAACTCCAAATTTAATGATTCCAGTTCCTGTGATCTTATTTTAATGTCTAGTTTATTACTGTATATTTTATTTGCATGTTTGATGTGATGTTAATTTATGCTATGCCATGTATGTATTGTATTGATGCGAGTAGACGAGCAACCCACTGTGGAACCTGAGCTTCAACAAGTTGAAGTAGCTGAGCAGGAGCTCGTTGAAGGCAAGTTGTGCCCTTGATCACTTCTTTTACCCATTCATGTTCTTATTATTCATAATGATCTGCATAGGATAATTTTGCTGGGACCCAATAGGATACCCTAGATTTGATTATCTTTATACCTTGCTTCACCACTGGTTTTACTACTAAAGTTTTGGGTAGTACATGCTATTGCTTTATGTGGATTTGGGTATAGAGATATTCATCACTTATTGTTATACTTTTTATTATCTGTGTTATTCTTTATTGTTCATGTTAAGATCATTATGTTAATGGGAACATGGAGAACCACCCGGGAAAACAGTGCTACCACAAGGGTGGAATGGGACGCCCTTGGCTGATTAACTAGGAAAGCTAGGGGAGGGCTACCTTACCCGAAAGGGGCAAGGGCAGTAGGGGAGAGGTCAGTGCGGGGAGGTCCCTGGTTGATTTTGCTGCGATGGCGGTCAGCCAGGAACCCTTTACTGGATCTTCCTATAAACTGTAGCGGGTAGTCTGAAGCTAGTGGAACTTTGTAAAGGCCTCGTAGTGGTACCCTGCCTCGCTTCCTAGGTAGAGGTGTATGGAGTCTGATCAACTCTGTGGCAAATGGGTAACACGACTTGTGGGTAAAGATGCGCAACCTCTGCAGAGTGTAAAACTGGTATACTAGCCGTGCTCACGGTCATGAGCGGCTCGGACACTCACATGATTAAATTATGGAACTTAAACTTAACCTGTCATTTCATTGCATTTGGGATTATTTTATTATTACTTTTACTTATTATTACTATGGTTTGGTATTTACTTACACTTAGTAATTGCTAATAAAATTTTGACCAACTTATAAAAGCAATGCTCAGCTTCAGCCTTTATTTCATTGATCAGCCTTACACTTCATGAACTCCCACCTTTGGTGAGTTCATGTCACATTATTCCCCACGACTTGTTGAGCTATGATCGTATGTGAGCTCACTCTTGCTGTCTCACACCCCCCCCCACAGGAGAAGAGCAGGTGGTTCAGGAGGAGCTGCCTAACACTGAGGAGTTCGATCTGATCTAGGTGGCGTTTCTCAGTCGACATTCGCGCCGTCGATCCTTAGTTCGTTTTACATTTATCTTTATTTTGTAATAAGTCTTCCGCTATGTAATAAATACTCTGATGTTTATGACATTTATCTCTATACACTCTGTTATTATATATGTTGTCTTCTTTGGCGCATGTATGAGATGCACCCGGCTTTGTTCCTTAAAACCGGGTGTTACATCAGCCTCACTCTGTCAAGTGGCACCGCAGTCGGAGCGGCGCAGGCGGCACTATTTTTCTGACAGACCGGTCAGTAGAGCGGCGAAGTGACGGCGGTCACTTCGGCTCTGTTAGTTGAGGGCGCGCGTCAGGATAAAGGTGTCAGGCCACCTTTGCATTAAATGCTCCTGCGATTTGGTCGGGGTTGCTTCTTGGCGAAGACAGGGCCTCGGGCGAGCCGGGAACGTGTTCGCCGCTGGAGGGGGGCCTCGGGCGAGGCGGAGATCCTCCGGGGTCGGCTGCCCTTGTCCGAGGCTAGGCTCGGGCAAGGCGAGATCGAGTCCCTCGAATGGACTGATCCCTGACTTGATCGCACCCGTCAGGCCTTTGCAGCTTTGTGCTGATGGGGGTTACCAGCTGAGAATTAGGAGCCTTGAGGGTACCCCTAATTATGGTCCCGATAGCTGTCAAGCGAGTCGACGGCGCCGGCGCCCCAACGGAGGGCGCGTCGGGCATCGATCTCGCGTCTGAGACGAAGACGAGCGCCGCCTCCCCGCAACATGCCAATCTCAAGCAAACGCACGACATCAGCACGCTCGTGAAGGACTTGCTGGGCGTCACCCTCGTACCTGAGACAACGGTGCAGTCAGTCCTAGACGCGACCTTGTCACCGCCCGTCGACCGAAAGGTACTGACCGATTCCCATCTCGCGTCTTTTGGATTCGGCCTCGACCCACCAAGCGACTCCGCTTCGGTGAGCACTCTCATAGAGGCGAGTCCAAACCCTCAGGGGTATCGTGTGCGGTCACCCTGGGACCGACTGACGGCCGACTCGACCTATGAGCCCTCGGTGTCCAAGGAAGATGGCAAGCCCGACCTCTGTTGGGATTTCTCCGGACTTGGTAACCCCAGTGCCGTGCGGGACTTCATGACCGCATGTGACTACTGCCTTTCCGACTGTTCTGACGGCAGTCGCGGCCTCGACAACGAGGACCGCGGCCCAAGTCGTGAATGTTTCCATGTCGATCTAGGGGGTCCCGGCGAAGGCAACCATCTTGGTATGCCGGAAAACGGTGATCCCCCTAGGCCTGTGCCTCGCGTTGACATCCTTCGGGAGCTAGCTGTGGTCCCCGTCCCGGCGGGGGGTCCTGACCCACACCTCGAGCAAATCCGCGAGAGGCAGGCCAGGCTCGACGAGGGAGCAGGAACGCTTGTGCCGATCCGCCGGGACATCGGGCAGGGATGGGCGGTCCAACCCCCGGCCGGAGAAGCGCATCATCTCCCCCAGGACATCCAGCACCGCATCGCTGACGACGTCAGGGTTAGGCCGCCGCCGGATTCCAGCGGAGTCGGCCAGAACCTGGCTGCAGCGGCAATACTCCTCCGCGCGATGCCGGAGCCATCAACCACTGAGGGGCGGTGTATCCAGGGAGAGCTCAAGAATCTCCTGGAGGACGCCACGGTCCGACGGGCCGAAAGCTCTGCCTCCCGAAGGCAGGGGTTCCCCTCGGAACATCGCGTCGCGACTTCCCGATTCATGTGGGAAGCCTCGGTCCACTCCGGGCGCACGCGCAACACAGCGCCTGTGGCCCCGGGTCGCCTCGGCAACGAGCGCCATCATCACAGCCGTCGGGCCCACCTCGACGACAGGGCGCGCCGAGGCTACCACCCCAGGCGTGGGGGACGCTACGACAGCGGGGAGGATCGGAGTCCTTCGCCCGAACCACCCGGTCCACAGGCTTTCAGCCGCGCCATACGACGGGCACCGTTCCCGACCCGGTTCCGAACCCCGACTACTATCACAAAGTACTCAGGGGAGACGAGACCGGAACTGTGGCTCGTGGACTATCGGCTGGCCTGCCAACTGGGTGGAACGGACGATGATAACCTCATCATCCGCAACCTCCCCCTGTTCCTCTCCGACACCGCTCGAGCCTGGCTGGAGCACCTGCCCCCGGGGCAGATCTCCAACTGGGACGACCTGGTCCAAGCCTTCGCCGGCAATTTCCAGGGCACGTACGTGTGCCCTAGGAACTCCTGGGATCTCCGAAGCTGCCGACAGCAGCCGGGAGAGTCTCTCCGGGACTACATCCGGTGATTCCCGAAGCAGCGCACAGAGCTAGCCAACGTCACTAATTCAGATGTCATCGGCGCGTTCCTCGCCGGCACCACCTGCCGCGACCTGGTGAGCAAGCTGGGTCGCAAGACCCCCACCAGGGCGAGCGAGCTGATGGACATCGCCACCAAGTTCGCCTCTGGCCAGGAGGCGGTTGAGGCCATTTTCTGGAAGGATAAGCAGCCCCAGGGCCGCCCACCGGAAGATGCTCCCGAGGCGTCAACTCAGCGCGGTGCCAAGAAGAAAGGCAAGAAGAAGTCGCAAGCGAAACGCGACGTCGCTGACGCGGACCTTGTCGCCGCCGCCGAGTACAAGAACCCTCGGAAACCTCCCGGAGGTGCCAACCTCTTCAACAAGATGCTCAAGGAGCCGTGCCCCTATCATCAGGGGCCCGTCAAGCACACCCTTGAGGAGTGTGCCATGCTTTGACGACACTTCCACAAGGCCGGGCCACCCGCGGAGGGTGGCAAGGCCCACGACGACGCAAAGGAGGAAGATCACAAGGCAGGAGGGTTCCCCGAGGTCCGCGACTGCTTCATGATCTACGGCGGGCAAGTGGCGAACGCCTCGGCTCGGCACCGCAAGCAAGAGCGTCGGGAGGTCTGCTCGGTAAAGGTGGCGGCACTAGTCTACCTAGACTGGTCCGACAAGCCCATCACCTTCGACCAGGCCGACCATCCAGACTACGTGTCGAGCTTAGGGAGATACCCACTCGTTGTCGACCCCATCATCGGCAACGTCAGGCTCACCAAGGTCCTCATGGACAGAGGCAGCGGCCTCAACACCATCTACGCCGAGACCCTCAGGCTCCTGCAGATTGATCTGTCCTCGGTCCAGACGGGCGCTGCGCCTTTCCACGGGATCGTCCCCGGGAAGCGCGTTCAACCCCTCGGACAACTCGACCTACCCGTCTGCTTCGGGACGCCCTCCAACTTTCGACAGGAGACCCTCGCGTTTGAAGTGGTTGGGTTTCGAGGAACCTACCATGCAGTGCTGGGAAGGCCATGCTACGCCAAGTTCATGGCCGTCCCCAACTACACCTACCTCAAGCTCAAGGTGTCGGGCCCCAACGGGGTCATCACCGTCGGGCCCACGTACCGACACGCGTACGAATGCGATATGGAGTGCGTGGAGTACGCCGAGGCCCTTGCCGAATCATAGGCCCTCATCGCTGACCTAGAGAGCCTCTCTAGGGAGGCGCCCGACGTGAAGCGCCACGCCGGCAACTTCGAACCAGCGGAGACGGTCAAGTCCGTCCCTCTCGACCCCTGCAACGACGCCTCCAAGCAGATCCGGATCGGTGCCGAGCTCGACCCCAAATAGGAAGCAGTGCTCGTCGACTTTCTCTGCGCAAACGCCGACATTTTCGTGTGGAGTCCCTCGGACATGCCCGGCATACCGAGGGAAGTCGCCGAGCACTCTCTGGATATCCAAGCTGGGGCCCGACCCGTGAAGCAACCTCTGCGCTGATTCGACGAAGAAAAGCGCAGAGCCATAGGCGAGGAGATCCACAAGCTACTAGCAGCAGGGTTCATCAAAGAGGTATTCCATCCCGAATGGCTTGCCAACCCTGTGCTTGTGAGAAAGAAAGGGGGGGAATGGCGGATGTGTGTAGACTACACTGGTCTAAACAAAGCATGTCCGAAGGTTCCCTACCCTCTGCCTCGCATCGATCAGATCATGGATTCCACTGCTGGGTGCGAAACCCTGTCTTTCCTCGATGCCTACTCAGGGTATCACCAGATCAGGATGAAAGAGTCCGACCAGCTCGCGACTTCATTCATCACACCCTTCGGCATGTACTGCTATGTTACAATGCCGTTTGGTTTGAGGAATGCGGGGGCAACGTACCAGCGATGCATGAACCATGTGTTTGGCGAACACATCGACCGAACGGTCGAGGCCTACGTCGATGACATCGTAGTCAAGACGAGGAAGGCCTCCGACCTCCTTTCCGACCTTGAAGTGACATTCCGATGTCTCAAGGCGAAAGGCGTGAAGCTTAATCCCGAAAAGTGTGTCTTCGGGGTCCCCCGAGGCATGCTCTTGGGGTTCATCGTCTCCGAGCGAGGCATCGAAGCCAACCCAGAGAAGATTGCAGCCATCACCAGCATGGGGCCAATCAAGGACTTGAAAGGCATACAGAGGGTCATGGGATGTCTCGCGGCTCTGAGCTGCTTCATCTCCCGCCTCGGCGAAAGAGGTCTGCCTCTGTACCGCCTCTTAAGGAAAGCTGAGTGCTTCGCTTGGACTCCCGAGGCCGAGGAAGCCCTCGGGAACCTAAAGGCGCTCCTCACGAACGCGCCCATCTTGGTGCCCTCCGCTGCCAGAGAAGCCCTCTTGATCTACGTCGCCGCAACCACCCAGGTGGTTAGCGCCGTGATCGTGGTTGAGAGACGAGAAGAAGGGCATGCATTGCCCGTCCAGAGGCTAGCCTACTTCATCAGTGAGGTACTGTCCGAGACCAAGGTCCGCTACCCACAAATCCAGAAGCTGCAGTACGCGGTGATCCTGACACGGCAGAAGTTGTGACACTACTTCGAGTCTCATCCGGTGACTGTGGTGTCATCCTTCCCCCTGGAGAGATCATCCAGTCCCGAGAGGCCTCGGGTAGAATTGCGAAGTGGGCGGTGGAGATCATGGGCGAGACGATCTCGTTCGCCCCTCGGAAGGCCATCAAGTCTCAGGTCTTGGCGGACTTCGTGGCTAAATGGGCCGACACCCAGCTCCCGACGGCTCCGATCCAACCGGAGCTCTGGACCATGTTTTCCGATGGGTCGCTAATGAAGACGGGGGCCGGCGCAGGCCTCCTCTTCGTCTCGCCCCTCGGGAAGCACCTACGCTATGTGCTATGCCTCCACTTCCCGGCGTCCAACAATGTGGCAGAGTACGAGGCTCTGGTAAACGGGTTGCGAATCGCCATCGAGCTAGGGGTCCGATGCCTCGACGCTCGCGGTGACTCGCAGCTCGTCATCGACCAAGTCATGAAGAACTCCCACTGCCGCGACCCGAAGATGGAAGCCTACTGCGATGAGGTTCGGCACCTGGAAGACAAGTTCTACGGGCTCGAGCTCAACCACATCGCCCGACGCTACAACGAAACTGCGGACGAGCTGGCTAAAATAGCCTCGGGACGAACAACAGTTCCCCCGGACGTATTCTCCCGAGACCTGCATCAACCCTCCGTCAAGACCGAGGACACGCCCGAGCCCGAGGCACCTTCAGCTCCGCCCGAGTCACCTTCGGCTGAGTCCGAGGTATCCTCGGCTCAGTCCGAGGTACCCTCGGCCCAGTCCGAGGTACCCTCGGCACGGTCCGAGGTACCCTCGGCTCAGCCCGAGGTACCCTCGGCCCCCAAGGGTGAGGCACTGCGCATCGAGGGGGAACAGAGCGAGGTCACGCCTAATCAAAGCTGGCAGACCCCGTACCTGCAATATCTCCACCGAGGAGAGCTGCCCCTCGATCAAGCCGAAGCTCGGCGGATGGCGCGGCGCGCCAAGTCTTTTGTCTTGCTGGGAGATGGGAAGGAGCTCTACCACCGCAGCCCCTCAGGCATCCTCCAGCGATGCATTTCCATCGCCGAAGGCCAGGAGCTCTTGCAAAAGATACACTCGAGGGCTTGCGGCCATCACGCAGCACCTCGAACCCTCGTTGGAAACGCCTTCCGACAAGGATTCTACTGGTCGACGGTAGTGGCCGATGCTACTAGAATTGTTCGCACCTGTGAAGGGTGTCAGTTCTACGCGAGGCAGACCCACCTGCCCGCTCAGGCTCTGCAGACCATACCCATCACCTGGTCGTTTGCTGTGTGGGGTCTGGACCTCGTTGGCCCCTTGCAGAAGGCACCCGGGGGCTACACGCACCTGTTGGTCGCCATCGACAAATTCTCCAAGTGGATCGAGGTTCGACCCCTAAACAACATCAGGTCCGAACAGGCGGTGGCGTTCTTCACCAACATCATCCATCGCTTTGGGGTCCCGAACTCCATCATCACCGACAACGGTACCCAATTCACTGGCAAAAAGTTCCTGGACTTCTGCGAGGATCACCACATCCGGGTGGACTGGGCTGTCGTGGCTCACCCCATGACGAATGGGCAAGTGGAGCGGGCTAACGGCATGGTCCTGCAAGGACTCAAGCCTCGGATCTACAATGACCTCAACAAGTTCGGCAAGCGGTGGATGAAGGAACTCCCCTCGATGGTCTGGAGTCTGAGGACAACGCCGAGCCGAGCCACGGGCTTCACACCGTTCTTTCTAGTCTATGGGGCCGAGGCCATCTTGCCCACAGACTTAGAATACGGTTCCCCGAGGGCGAGGGCCTACACCGACCAAAGCAACCGAGCCAACCGAGAAGACTCACTGGACCAGCTGGAGGAGGCTCGGGACATGGCCTTACTACACTCGGCGCGGTACCAGCAGTCCCTGCGACGCTACCACGCCCGAGGGGTTCGGTCTCGAGACCTCCAGGTGGGCGACCTGGTGCTTCGGCTACGACAAGACGCCCGAGGGCGGCACAAACTCACGCCTCCCTGGGAAGGGCCATTTGTCATCGCCAAGGTTCTGAAGCCCGGAACATACAAGCTGGCCAACAGTCAAGGCGAGGTCTACGGCAACGCTTGGAACATCCAACAGCTACGTCGCTTCTACCCTTAAGATGCTTTCAAGTTGCTCGTATACCTCGTTCACACACCAAGTCTGGTCGTCAAGGAAGGGTTAGCCTTGCCTCGGCAAAGCCCGACCCTCCCTCGGGGGCTAGAAGGGGGCAACCCCCTCTGCGTCAAAATTTTCCTCGAAAAAAGAAAAAAATCTTTTCTGCCAGAATGCCTTTTGTGCTCTTCGACTACTTCAAAAGTGGATCCTGAAAACGATGGAGTACAAGTAAGCAGTCAAGGCTGACCGAGCCGAGGGACTCCTACGCCTCCGGGATACGGATACCTCACTCATCACCTTCTGTGATAAGTAACTCGCGCTCGGATAAGTGACTCCACGGACCGAACAAGTCTTCATGCTCGAGAGCTCCTCTGCCGAAATGATTTTTCGGGCCTTCTCGACTGCGTCGGTAACAGAACCCTATGGACGAGTAAGAGCGCGCGTAAGCGGCAAGGCCGACCGAGCCAAGGGATTCCTACGCCTCCGAGATACGGATACCTCACTCATCGCCTTCCGTGAAAAACAACTCTCGCCTGCACAAACAATTCTGTTACCGACAAATGAGTCCGGATACTCGAAACAAGAGGAAAAGAAATGCAGCTTTACAACACGACGACGGTGTGTTTAGGCCTCGGCGGCCGCAAAAAACATACACACACTACAAGACAACCTGATCCTGCAGGCTCGGACGTCGACAGCCGAAGGGGGCAGCAGCACCCTCGGCATCAACTACACCTTCGACGAGGTCTGACCTAGCCTCGGACGGCGATGCGGTTGGAGGTCCCCCGCTCTGAAGGACGACATCAGCACCACACCCGGGCCATCGCCGCCAGGGTCTTCTTCGAGAATCCGGCCCGAGCAGGCGGCTCGGCCGGCCACCCCGAGGCCTCGGCCAGCTGTCCCCCAAAGACATCAGCTCGGCTTGTGGCCTCGGCAGCTCAACTCCGGCGTCGGTTCCGCCAGTGGACAACCCGGCCAGGCTCTGGCCAACCACACCTCCTTTTCGAAGCCAACTCTGCCTCCGTCCGTGCTGACACCGCTACCTCCGGCTTCGGCTCATCGAAGGGCGGCCGAGGGGTTCCTTTAACTAAGCAAGAGGGGCCTCGGACAGCAAGGCCGACCGAGCCGAGGGACTCCTACTCCTCCGGGATACGGATACCTCACTCGTCACCTTTGCACGAGGCAACTCACGCTCGGTGAAGCGGTTCAGATAATCGACAAGGTGAGTCTTAGTGCTCGAAATGAAGAAAAAACATGGCTCCATGCCGAAAATACATACACGTTCAGGCCTTGACAGCCGCATTGAACAAAACACCAGCACTTAAGGTGCCTTTAAAAACAGAACTCCGGTTCCACCTCCGCAGGTACGAACAACCCCACGCGATTAGGGGGCCTGCGGAGCAATAGAAGACCGACGAACGGCTCGTCGTCGCCCGCCCCGGCAGCGGCAACGACGACGACTTCTGCTCCGGAGGGCCGAACAGCAGCAGCGATGACCTTAGGGCGGATGCTGCTGCCATGAGGCCCTCGCCCATGCCCCCAACTCGAGAGGCAAGGACGGGCAGAAGGCCATAGAGTTGGAGGTCAGTCCGTGGGTGGCGCCGGCTAGCTTGTCAGCGGCGGAACCTCTTCCAGCTGCTGTGGCGGAAGGCAGCACCAGGAGCGGCTCCAAAGCCGCTCGGCTCAGAGAGCCGGGCACGCGGCAGCTGCCCATGCCACGAACGGCGGACGCCCTTCCCCCCGATCACTGAGGGAAGGAGCGGGCCACCGCCCGCACAGGGACCGACCCCAACTCGGCACACTCCCCTCCCCAGCACTGATGATGAACATCCTTGAAGCTGAAAGAGGGGCAGAGGCCGCAGCCCGGCTCGCTTCTCCCCGCCATCAAGCTGGAGGTCACCGTCTTGGGTGACCACCGGCGAGGGGATGCAGCCGGGCTGCATGATGAAAATCCTTGAAGTCGAACGATGGCTGAAAGGTACCAACTTCCACGAAGTTGCGTTCCTCCGACGACAAGGCGGAAGGATTGCGGGCGTCCCCCATCCGGGGGGCTCGGAAGGTGGAAAGGCACGATGCATGAGGGGAGCGCGAAGACATGGTTGCCCTCCAAGGGGGTCGCCCCCCTTTTAAAGGCGACTCTCCCCACTTGCGCCCTCAACCGTTGCGGGTTGAGTCCTCTCCAACACGCTCCAAGATTCTCCCCCCCCCCCCCCCACGGTGCGGGGGCTAGGTCCCACATGTCATGCAAGCCGGTCCAGGGGAGAAGAAACCGAACCGCCACGCACGCGGTGCATGCAACCACCCGACGGTTACAAGCACTCCTCCACTTTCGCCCAGACCAGCGGGTGAAAGGGCAGACAACCATGCAGGCGGCATGCAACTGTGCCAAGTGGGCACGCCCCTTTGACTCCAACGCGCCCAGCATGGAGGTCCAGGCCCACGCGTCATGCAACCGGCGCGCCGGTTGCTACGTATGAGCAACTGCACCGCCACTCGCGCCACTACCGCGCCTCCTCGACTGTGGAGTCAATACCGCGACTCGAGGCAACCCTGCAGTGCCAGCCAAGCGCGACAGTCAAATGCGGTCAAAAATGGGCCGGCAGTAATGGCGGTGACAGGCGGGCAGCAGCAGCGGTCACGTCGTCAGTCAAGCTCACGTCCCATCCAGGGGCAGCGAGGGAGCCCTCTCTCACGGCGTGAAGATGGCACGCCCGTGATCCGTTCCTCGAACGGCGCGCACACGCGCAACGACCGCCTCGCGAACCACTTGCCCCGTCGCATTAACTCCGCGGCGGGATAGGCGGCGCCTCAGGCGGGAGAAGCAAGCGACGCTTCGCCTTCGCCATAATAACCGCGTCGAAAAAAAAGGTACGTCACGTCATTTGACTTCGTATCCTTTTCCTTTTCCTCTTTCTCTCTCTTACAACAGGGACCGGGAAAGGGGGATACCCCGAAAAGGACCCTTCTCCGTGAAGGAAACAGGCTCCGAGCCTCCCTACTGATCAGAGGTTCGAAGGCTGGCCCCTCGGGGGGGGGGGGGGTCAACGGCCGCCTCAGATCGATTGGGTTCTACGCCCACTACTGGTCAGAGGTTCGATGGCCGGCCCCTCGAAGGGTTCAACGGCCGCCTCAGGCCACTCGGGCTCCGCGCCCATTACTGATCAGGGGTTCGTAGGCTGGCCCTCGAAGGGTTCACAGTCGCCTCAGACACAGAGCGAGGGATGACCACGGGTACGTTCGATACATAACCAAGGCTCGGGCTACGCTCCCGAGGTACCCTAGGACATTTCCGAGACCAGCGGGAGCGATCTTGTAACGGAATCCCATCAGAAGGAGGCATCGAGCCCTCGGACCCCATCAAAGGGGACTGGGTCCGGCAGATCACCCGCAGGTACTTTTGGAGCGCGCCTCCGGGCCTCTAGCCGACCCCTAGCAAATGGGGCACGGGCGCACGCTCGGATTACCCGCCAGTAGCTCACCGGAAACACCATGTTCGGCGCCCTCCAAGGGCAACATGGCGCTTTCCCCCCTCCTCCTTGCGGAAAGGCGACGCAGGGGCGTATGTAAAAAAGACGAGTCTGTCCTTAACCGTCCTCTCGCCCTGTGCAGAGGCTCGGGGGTTGCTCTCGCAAACCCGGCTCCGGCCAAACCGTTGACAGCGTCAACATACCAGCCCGAGAACTTGGGACCCGACCGTGCACTCGGGCTACGGCAAGCTCGCATGAGGGAACAACTAGACCAGCCGAAGTGTTGCGAAATGCACTAAGACCTCGAAGGAGTAAAACTACTCCTTCGAGACCTCGGGGGCTACACCCGGCGGGTGCGTTCGCGCGCACCCACCGGAACAGAATGCAACCGAAAAAGGCTGGTCCCCTTGTAAAAAAGTGCGGCAAAAGCCTCCAAGCGAGTATTAGTACTCCCTTGGAGGCTCGAGGGCTACTGTCGGGGACCATAATTAGGGGTACCCTCAAGACCCGTAAATCTCAGCTGGTAACCCCCATCAGCACAAAGCTGCAAAGGCCTGATGGGTGCGATTAAGTCAAGGATCGGTCCATTCAAGGGACACGATCGTGCCTCGCCCGAGCCTAGCCTCGGACAAGGGAAGCCGACCCCGGAGAACCTACGTCTCGCCCGAGGACCCCCCCTCCAGCAACGGGCACACTGTCGGCTCGCCCGAGGCCCAGTCTTCACCGAGAAGCAACCTTGGCCATATCGCCACGCCGACCAACCAAATCGCAGGGGCATTTAATTCAAAGGTGGCCTGACACCTTTATCCTGATGCACGCCCACCAGTCGACAGAGCCGAAGTGACCGCAGTCACTTCGCCGCTCTACTGACTAGTCTGACAAGAGGACAGCGCCGCATGCGCCGCTCCGACTGCTGAGCCACCCGACAGAGTGAGGCTGACAGCAGCCAAGGCCGGCCTCGGGCGTCATAGGAAACTCCGCCTCGCCCGACCCAGGGCTCGGACTCGGGCTCAGCCCCGGAAGACGGCGAACTCCGCTCCGCCCGACCCAAGGCTCGGACTCGGGCTCAGCCCCGGAAGACGGCGAACTCCGCTCCGCCCGACCCAGGGCTCGGACTCGGGCTCAGCCCCGGAAGACGGCGAACTCCGCTTCGCCCGACCCCAGGGCTCGGACATGGGCTCAACCCCGGAAAACGGCGAACTCCGCTCCGCCCGGCCCAGGGCTCGGACTCGGGCTCAGCCCCGGAAGACGGCGAACTCCGCCTCGCCCGACCCCAGGGCTCGGACATGGGCTCAACCCCGGAAGACGACGAACTCCGCCTCGCCCGACCCGGGGGCTCGACCTCGACCTCGACCTCGGAGGAGCCTCCACCTCGCCCAGCCTAGGGCACGGACCGACCACGTCAACAGGAAGCGCCATCATTACCCTACCCCGAGCTGACTCGGGCTACGGGGAACCAGACCGGCGTCCCATCTGGCTCGCTCCACCATGCGAGTAATGATGGCGCCCCGCATGCCTTGTGACGACGGCGGCTCTCAGCCCCCTTACGGAAGCAAGAGGACGTCAGCAAGGACTCGACAGCTTAGTTGTTGAGCTTATTGACTGCTGGGCTGAACACCCTGTTTTTTAACAGGTGAATATTACCCATGGTTATCCATGTTGGGATTCTGCTCCTCGATACCCGTACACACCATACCTAGTGGGGAAAGAATTTCTTCCAAATCTGTATTCATGAAGATTAAAATCTTTTCATACTCTAACTCTAGTGGAGTAATTTTCTATAAGTTAATGGGTATCGGGTCTTATTGACACCTTTTTTAATATGATTATCTGAACATATGTAATCTAGAGTTACCGGATGTCAATCTCAGAAGAGGTGGTGAGAACAACTACTATTAAAGAAGAGGGAGATTAATAGATAAAATGTCTATGAATCCCAGTCGCCTCCCATCAGCGCTCCAATTATTGGAACGGGTAATTAATCCCTGACGCATCCAGGCAGGCACGAAAGCTGGAAATCTCTTGCGTGCGGACTCATCATTCAATTCGGACAGTTCCCTGTCCTTGTGCTTCGTTTGACGAACGGAAGAAATGAAAGAAAACGTGCAGTGTGTCCTTTGATTTTCTCTGTCTGCCCCGAAGACATGTTTGTTACTACTTTTCTCTGTCTGCCCCGAAGACATGTTTGTTACTACTACGTGTATTTATGCAGCTTTAGCCGAGGAGGAAATCAAGCTGCTCTATCTAGGTCTCCCATTTGGATGACCGTGGATTACTTTGTTAGAAGGGGAACAAAAACCCAGAGTGATGCTGACATGCTCTTCTCCCATCGCTTTGTTTCATCCAATGCAAAGCTCCCTACAGTAGTGCAACAATAATATGCGCCAAATGGAGCTATACAACTATCCCATACACATTAAACTGGTCAGTGATGTCTGAACTATACAAAACAAAAAACCTAGGCCGGGTGGGAACTAAGAAAGGGACCTAAATATTGGTCCCAGACTCCCAGTCAAGAAAATCTCTGAACTTTGGCCCCATCACTAACGGACTGGCGTCAACCGTCTACTCTACAATGGCTCAATTGCGCTGAATTCTGGCCCCATCACTAACGGGCTGGCGTCAATCGTCCACTCTATAATGGCTCAACCGCTCTGAACTCTAGCCCATCACTAACGGGCTGGCATCAACCGCCAACTCTACAATGGTCCAACCGGAGGGTGAAGTACAGGACATCATAACCCAAGAGTGGATGAGACAACGAGTGGATTTTTGTTAACTATGCCGGAAAATTTGCTCCGAAAAGGAATCAAACTTAGGACTTAAAGATGCTATTCGAAAACCTTATTATATAAGAGAAGTGTCATTGCCATATTGATTATCCTCCTCACAAAACTGACTCAAAATTACATGTCTCAAGTTATCTAATCTAAAGGAATACTTGTCAACACACGCTATCTACAATATTCGTCTACAGTGTCAGAATAGTGGTTTATGCGTTGACTTATTTATACTCCTTCCATTTTAATTTATAATTTGTTTAACTTTTTATTTTAAATTTGACCAGCTAGCCTTATTTAGAAAAGGATTCTCCATGTTTTACATATAAGGACTAAGTTAGCTAAAAATTAAGTAAAGTTGGTCCAAAGTCATCTAAATAAGAGGACTAATAGGTGGACTAACTTCTTAGCTATTTATTCAACTAGGTGTTAGCTAACTTTAATTAACTTAAACTATTCTTTTAGCTTCTACCTCTCTATTTTAAATTATAAGATGTTTGGACCCTTTTAAATTTATAGATTTTACTATCTATATCATAAAAATAACATTTTTTAAAAATTAAATGATCTTATAATTTAAATAAAAATATCTCACAATTTAAAATAAAGAGAGTTAGGTGTGTTTGCTTTTGCTGGAGCTATCTAGCTGCAGTATTTGCTGCAACAGCTAGAGATGGCAATGGGTACCCGTGACCCGATACCCGATGGGTATTTACTCCATTAGGGTATGTATATAGGCTAAATATTCTACCCGTGGGTCTATTATTGGGCAAAAATCTTCACCCAATGGGTAAACGGGTATTAGAACGTTCCGCCTTCACCCATACCCGTTAACCCGTGGGTATAAAATACCCAATATAAACTTATCCGAAGCATGAACTTGGACTTTAGTCATCCAACTTTTTTACTATTTAATAACAATTTAATGACCATATAATTGAACATGTAATGTGCTATGTAGTACTATCATAGTGTTACTACTTTATCCAATTATCTTTGGTGTGTTGAATGGATAGTTAAATGATGCTAGAAAAATTTGTAATGGTATTTATATGGATATACTTGACATTTCTATAGTATAATATTTTGATAGTTGTTTAATTTTTGTGGGTACGGGTGACCCGATGGGTGACCCATACCCACATGGGTATGGGTATGGAGGTAAATCCATACCCACCAGTGCATATGGGTAACCCGATGGGGTTATTTTTATGTCGTGCGTATAGATATGAGGTAATAATACTCGGTGGATATTTACCCATTGCCATCTCTAGCAACAGCCAGCCGCCCTTTAGCAGGCAGCGCTAGGTCAGAGATCTAAATATACCTTAATAAATTAATAAAACGTATAATGTATACTTTAGGGCTAATTTGGCAACAGTATTTTTCAAATACTATGAGATTTCTAATTTTTTTAAAAGAAAATAAACTAATTTTCTTAAAAAAAATAAAAAACTCTTAAAAAAATGAGATTCCCATACAAGCCCTTACATATCTTTACGCAGAAATCTAGCCAAAAGCAAATAGAAGCTCTGCCCGCCCTGCCGCCCAGATCGTCTCCGCACGGGGAAGAAGAGATCCAAAGTCAGAGCCTGCTTACCCGACCCCGAAAAACCTTCACAAACCACCAAAGTCAACGTCGGAAACCAAGAAGAAGGCAAGAAGCAGAGGGGAATTCTTTCTCTCCCTTCCTATCTCTCTCCCTTTCTCTATTGCATCCCGCTACCATGTCCGCGCGCCCGCCGCCTCAACCGCGCCCGCGCCTGGCGCTGCCGCCGCGCTCGACGGCCGAGTCGCTCTTCACGGGCGCCGGGGACACCAGCCCCGGCCCGCTCACGCTCGCCTCAGCGCTCTTCCCCTCTGACGCCGACGGCGGCGGTGGCCCCGGCGGCGCGTCCTCCTCCGCCGCCGGGGCCGCGACCTTCACGCAGCTCCTCACCGGCTCCCTTGCGCCTCCTCCTCCGCAGCAGCAGCGGCATGACGCGGAGAGGGGACGAGGCGGCGGGGTCGCCAGGGCCGGGCCGGCGCTCTCGGTGGCGCCGCCGGCATCGGCGTCCGCTGGCGCGTCCGTGTTCACGGTGCCGCCCGGCCTCAGCCCCTCCGGTTTGCTCGACTCCCCTGGGCTGCTCTTCTCGCCCGCCATGGTACGTCCTCATGGTGGCTTGAACCTCTCGCTGGAAGAAAATATTACAACCTTTTCTTGTTTTTTTTAATGTTGTTTACGCTTCTGGGTTAATTAGCTTGGCTGAACTCGTTTTGTGTGTGATCTTGCTAGCAACTAATAAAATTCCAAAACCGTATATCTGCTATAATCGTCTCTTTTTTTTTTGACGTATTTATAGTGTTGCACCAAGGTAGCGTTACTACGAGATATTAAGAGAGATAAGAGTTGTATCGGTTCTATTTTTCTTTGTACAAACAACGGTTTTATATATTCTTTATTTCATAGTTCATAGATTGTTGTGAAACAGGTTCCATTTCTTTCCCTTGTGGCATCCCTTTAATCTGGGCACATCAATCTGTTCATCTAGGGGGTTTCCTTTTGAATGATGCTAAAAAAACATAAAGGATTTTTTCAAGCAACATGAGAATCTGGAACTTCTGAAAGGTGGCACTTTTGCTGTTCCGTCAGTGCTTTTAGTGAGATGGTTACATATAATGTACTGATCATGTTGTGATCAGGCCCATATGCCACCTTACTATATTTGTGTGTGGCACTGCAGGGCACTGAATAATATTGGTCTACTAAGATAGATAGGTGATTCTTCTTGATCTTTTAGATATGCCAAGTGGTGACATAATTGTACTACTGCCAGCGTGATGGTTGCAAGTTGGCACGCTATCTTGATACTGATCGGACAAACTTTCCGGTGAAAACAAAAAAAAGTTTTGTGCTTCTTGCTTTCGGTATTCATATCTATGAATAGAGTAATTTGGAAGCATGTTGCTCATTTTGATGCGTTTATATATATACTGGCCTCCAATTTGCTCTGCTCTGCAGCAGAAAGTTGTAAAGAGGTCCATAGATTGTTTGTGTTGAAACATCGTTCCATACTTACAATATCTGGTAGGTAGGGCCATATAGCAATTTGGAGGCTAAACTTGTGGTCGGACTTGTAATTTTGTTCATATGAATCCTGAACTAAGTAAACCAGTGTAAATAGGGCACATAGTTGACTATCTGATGGTAAGAACTGTAAAACCGTCATAAATTCTGGCTCAGTATATCCTACCTAAGCAGTGTCCATTTCTGGAGCTTCTGCTTTAGTCTTGAACAAAGAGTGAATTGAAATTTTCTGATGAATACCTATTCAATATTTATACAGGGCGGTTTTGGAATGTCGCACCAGCAGGCTTTGGCTCAAGTTACAGCCCAAGCAACCCATTCTCCACTCAGAATGTTTGATCACCTTGAACAGCCATCTTTCTCCACAGCTGCAACAACGTCTGGAGCTCTACAGCACATGAATTCTGTAGCCAGTATGGCAGGAATTTCAGATATGACAATGGCAACAGCAAACAATGAGAACGCGTCCTTTCAGTCTGCTGAGGCGTCTCAGAGGTATCAAGTTAATGCCCCTGTTGATAAGCCTGCTGATGATGGCTATAACTGGCGGAAATATGGTCAGAAGGTGGTAAAGGGCAGTGATTGTCCAAGGAGCTACTACAAATGCACTCATCCCAATTGCCCGGTCAAGAAAAAGGTAGAGCATGCAGAGGATGGTCAGATATCTGAGATCATATACAAAGGCAAACACAATCACCAACGTCCACCAAATAAGCGGGCAAAAGACGGCAACTCTTCAGCAGCTGATCACAATGAACAATCTAATGATACCGCATCTGGCTTGTCAGCTGCCAAGAGAGATCAGGACAATATATATGGGATGTCTGAGCAAGCATCTGGTTTAAGTGACGGAGATGATATGGATGATGGTGAATCAAGGCCACATGAAGTGGATGACGCTGATAATGAGAGCAAAAGAAGGTAAGTTTAGCTTTCAATGCAACTCCACTATGATCCGATTGTTGTTTCATAAATTAATTACTTTAACTCTCAGGAACATACACATTTCTTCACAAAGGACCTTGTCAGAGCCTAAGATTATTGTGCAAACAACCAGTGAGGTTGATCTTCTGGATGATGGTTATAGATGGCGCAAGTATGGGCAGAAGGTAGTCAAAGGGAATCCACATCCAAGGTATGTTGTGTCCTCTTCAGTATGATCTTGTGTCATTTTTATATCTGTTCACTCTTTTTGGAAAGTCCATATGGAATGTAAGGGGTAGGCAACATGAAGATTTGTCTGTCTCTGCGCTGATGTCACAATATATATGTTCAATATTTCTTTTGTGGAGAATAAAATGTAACCAAACGCACGTCATCTATTGGATAATATTACAATTCTTACTTTTACTAGTCACTGCTATATGTAGAATATTTCATTTTAGCATTTTGAAGTTATATATTTTGGTTTCATTTTCATGTCTCTTATAGTCTGCTGGGAATCCTGTAAAAAATAAAAGGAATATGTTAGGAATTGCCTATGTATGGCCTTGAACTATTCATCGATAGTCCATACAGATACCAACATTCTCTAATTCATGCATCAATGCAACTTGCAAGCAGTGTTATCAAGTTGTCTGATTAATCGCGATTAATCATCCTAGTCGATGTCCTGAACTGAACTAAGGGCTACGACTCTAGTAGGCCGATTATCGATTAGTTTTCTGGTTGTCAGATGATTAGGGGGTGGACGGCCAGAAACATAATGGTTGTCAGATGATTAGTTAATTTCATTTTGAAGTTGTCAGATGATTAGTTTTCTGGTTGTCAGATGATTAGCGGGCTGCCAGCCTGGGGAAACTGCACCAGGGTGTGAATGCCCTGCAGGCTCCATGTGGAAATGATGCCTCAGTGATGAAGTGCAAACCACCAACGTCTCTTAGGCCGTGCTCAGCAGAGTGTGCACTGTTTATATGCTGTCCTAAAGCAGTGTCATTCTTTTTTAAACATTTGAAATCTAGATACTAAGTAAAACCTCAGTGGCAGACGTCATCTGTGTAAAATTAACCATAGATCACATGCTCCATCTGAACCATTCTATTGATGTCATGAATTTCATGGCTAGGCCGACGAGAAGTCAACGCATTGTTAACCGCCATAGACTGTTTGATGGTGAAGAATGAGGAAAAAAACAGAGTAGCTGTAATCTGAGCCTCATAAAATATTTCTAGAAACGATGGGTTAGCTAGGGTAAGATTATTCATTGAAACTATCTTAACTGGGGGGGGGGGGGGGACATAAAACCATGGTATGTACTTTTTTACATTACTGTTTCACTATTCACTCGTTATCTAATGATACTCCTCTGTACCTGTAGGAGCTACTACAAGTGCACGTTTGCTGGATGCAATGTTAGGAAGCACATTGAGAGGGCTTCATCAGACCCTAAGGCTGTCATAACAACCTATGAAGGAAAACATAACCATGAACCACCGGTTGGTCGGGGCGGCAACCAGAGCGCAGGAATGTCATCACAACAGAAAGGGCAGAACAACGTATCCAGCAATCAAGCTTCATTCTCGACACCAGACTTGAGCAACGCTAACCAGATGCCAATTGGAATCTTACAGTTCAAGAGCGAGCAATAGTAACATGTATTTGGATGACGTTCTTTTGGCAAATACAAGATGCCTGCAATTCGTACAGCCATATGGCATCAAAAGTTTCTTAAAGCCTGATAATTTCAAATGGTACCAGTTTGCAGTTTTTTCCCGTAGATACACAGGAAATATAGCTGATACGGCCTCATCGTTTCTAGTTTGTACATGCTATCAAGTTGGGGCATGAGGGATGCAATACTAGCTAGGTGCGGTTACTTATATGTGGTTATGGTGTTCTATAGATGGATCGATGGTATACATGTTCTGATTTTGTTCCCAACACCCGACAAGATTTTGTATGTATTTGTACAGATGTTTTTGAGTTACATTTTGCCTTTTGTAACTTTGAAGATGTTCTAGTTTGCTATGTCATTTCCTTTTTTTTTTCTCTCTTTCTTTCCAAAATTGGTTTGCTTAGTTTTCTATGATCGCTATTATCAAGAATACTAATAAAGTATTGGAAATTTGTTTTTTTTTTTGTGGTGGAGGAGGGATTTGTAACTCGCTGTCTACCTACAAGAACAGTGATTCATGTGGGTAGGCTCCAAAGCTGTCTTAGATAGACAATTGGCATGCCTGGCCCATCATTACATTAGGCTGTATACAGCAGTTTATATGGTAGACTGTACTATTTGGAAAGCGGAGTTTGAATATAGGTATGAAGATGTGTAAACTGTTGGAGATAGTCTTATACAAGGTACAATAGTTTTTTTTTCCTCTCAACTCTGTCACTTTATCTGTTTCGGGCCTAACGACAGTACGTGTTTATTACAAAATGCGAAAAGTTTCCGGCCTCTATGGGCCGTGCACACAGCCAAAATAAATATATATCATACTATGCACTCAAGCATATTTTATCATTTCCATTCTTATGTCATGGACACTATTACGTCACTGTCATGATCAGCTAGAATGTCATGATCTAATGTTGCTGCATCTGCTCCGGATCTCAGGTACACTATTAGGTTGGTTGAGCACAAACTTTTCCAAGGAGAGAAATATCATCAGGTCATAACCTCCATGAATGATTTTCAGGGTGAGATTTGACAGGGACATTTGATCCTAACGGTGAGCAGTGCCTTATCCTTTTTTTTTTTATTCCTCTTTGTTAGAGGTTTCCTGAACCACACTTGAAGCCAAAGTCACGTTTGGCTGAATGCTTCTGTCCTGATATGATAGCATCACCTAAGCAGGGCTAGATTTCTTAACCTATGTCCGGAGCTGAGGTGCAATCATGCTTAAGTAAATAAAATGTATCCCTGGAGTGATTTATTTAAACTGATTCTCTAAATCCAACTTTTGAAGTGCCAATAATATTCTGACCTCTTATAAAACAGCGGGCCGTCTTAGACTTCTGAATAATGTTGGGTGGCCAATAGTTTTTATCTCTTGTGGTATGCACATCAGTTTCTTTGAGCAAATTGTGTTCTGCTTTAGCATTCTTTGCTACCGGTTTCGATGCACGGGATGTTAAGAATGTTTAGGGCTAATTTGGTAACTCTATTTTTTTAAAAAAAATATTCTTATTTTTTCAAGAGAAAAATGATCTAACCTTTTTAGAAAAATAAAAATCCTTTAGAAAAATGGTGTTGCCAAACTAACCCTTACAAAGGTCATTTTGACAACAAGATTTTATCTCCAAGTTTCCAAAACCGCCACATCAATTTTAACAACTTAGGATTGATTGAAATACGCTAGAGCTAATAGTTAGCTACTAAACGCCCCCTATCTAATAGTCCAACTAACTATTAGACGCAGCCTCAACTACCTGGTTTCAACGTAGCTAAAATCAGCCAATAGTTAGCCAGCTAATTTTACTAAAAAAATTAGCTATCAAATTGTTAATGCATTCAAATGGCCCCCTAGATTAAGAAATAAAACTATCTCAGTGGAGGGATTTGTTGCACAGGTTTATAGACAACCTGCAACAATGCAGTTATATGCGTATTGTTTGTGGTCCTATATATATGCGACATAAACTATGCAGTCGTTTGAAAATATAATTAAACATAACATCACTGCTTTACTAACTACATTATAAATCCCATGTCTATAAATAATCATGGTACAATAAAATATATTAACTAATCCAACATTCATGTGTACGGGTACACATATAATAGAAATGATTACGTATATAGTATTATGTCGGAGGGGTTCATATATACGTGTGCGCTTGTTTTCACACTAGATATATCGAATTCCTATGCATACTGCACAGTACAAGGATCCACACAAGCATCGAATTAAATAAGGGCCATGCATGACTAAGATAAAAATAAAAGATAATTGAAGACCAAGGAATCCAAGTGCACACAAGCATCACACAGGTTCACTAGACTGAATCTCAGTGGAGCTTTCGTTCGATCCTGACGGAGGTCCGTTCGATCCTGACGAAACTCTGTTGCTTTTCTCATGTAAATTTGCACTAGTTAGGCCCCATTTGGTTTGAACGACTAAAGATTAGTAACTTCATTTTAGTCTCATTTAGTTCCTAAATTGATAAACGGTAGGACTAAAACAGAGATTAAATTGTTTTAGTCTCTATTCCCTCAAAGGGTGACTAAAAAAGAATAAATCATATAAGTGTCACTTTTTATCACTATTTATTTTAGTTGTACTAATAGCGGGAGAATGATAAGGGATATTTTAGTTCTCTTATGATTTATTTAATGTATCTAGAATAAATTAGAATAGAGACTAAACTTTAGTCCTTGGACTAAAGTAAACCAAACGGGCCTAAGAAGCCTAGAAAACAGAACAAAACAGCAAAAAGCACAATAATAGCTTAACTGAAAGCCAGAGAAATTGTACTCATCTCCCGTTGGGTCGTACTCCTACACACCAAAAAGCCGATCAACTTGATCCTGCCCTAGCTTTTCCTGCTCCCAGTTATTATTAACACTGCTATACTCCCTAACTCCCCCATGCCTCTACTCTACTGGACCAAAGTTGTTGTAACAATGTGGTACTCGGAATCTGTGCACACATATTTCCTAGATCTAGATCGGATTTGGAGTCTTCTTGTTCCGCTCGCTATCCGCCATCAGTGTTGTAGCTGTTCAAACTACTACAACTATAATTTATAAAGATAAAATATTATAGAAGTCGCAGCCGAATTACCGCAACAAACAAGAATACCCATAGAAAAGGCTGGCGCAAAATCATTGAGATTTTCACCACTCGCTGACTTGCCCAACACTACAGTAGCATGTGCTCTTCTCCTTTGCTTTGGAATCAAGGAAAGTGGTGGGGCTCAGGATCTCATCGACATGGCTACTTGTCTTGGGGGTGATGGCATGTCAGGGTGTGTGGGGGATCTTATCCACCATATATATATACGTCCTGGTATTTATGGTGGAAAGCTGCAGACACTTGTGCTGTATGTACGTACTTACTAATTATTATTTACAAATTAACTGTCCCCAGAAGCAGCCATTAATAACCCTTATATTAGATGAAGAAGAGAAGAAAAAAAAAAGGACAAAACCAAAAAACATGACGAGGACAAAAAAAAAACTGCAGAAATCAGAGACTCAAGTCCTCCTGCCTGTGGCTTCCGCCACCCAGCTCCAGCTCCAGCTCCAAGAGGTGGCAAGAACGGCTGGCCTTGCAGCTCCGGTAGACCATGGTGGTGACGACGGTGTCGAGGACACAAACCATGGCGTGGATGTAGGCGACGAGCAGCCCCTCCCAGAGCATCCCCGGTGTGACCCTGCCGGTAGCCGCGTACGGCCGCATGACCCTCAGCTGGAACAGCGCCTCGACGGCGGCGGCGGCGAGGCTGGCCGGCAGGGACGCGGCCACGGCGGTGGCGGCGTCGCCGGATCGGAGCAGCATGAGGACCGCCTTCAGCACGGCGTACGCGCCGCCGCGGCCCTCGGCGGCCGCCACCACCGTGGCCAGGTTGCACGCGGTGGACGCGTTGGCCAGCGCGACGGAGTACACGATCACGCCGGCTGCCGACAGCGCCAGCACGGCCCTGCCGCTGCCGGGGCTGGAGGTGGAGGTGGGTTGGGGAGCGGCGCCCAGCAGGTGCATCGCCTCGGCGGCGTTGAACGCGGCGAGCAGCGCGGAGAACACGGCGGCGTTGGCGAGCAGCAGCGCGAGGCAGTTGGCGAGCTGCGTGCACGCCATCGCCGGGTACGACGAGCGCAGGAGCTGAGCGAACGTGCCGCCGCTCTCGTTCCGGCGGCGGCATTGGGTGGCGTGCGGTGGTGGCGGCGAGCAGTCGCAGCAGCGGTGCACGGCGCAGGCCTTGGCCAGGAGCAGGAAGGAGAGCGCGAAGGGCGCGGCGGCGAGGGACGCGCAGGCGCGCTGCGACAGGCGGTGGCTGAGCAGGAAGAGCAGCTGCGACGCCGGCGGGAAGCCCGCGGCCACGAGCACCCGGCGCAGGCGCCGCGAAAGCAGGTGCGACGCGCCCAGCACCGCCGGGTGCGTCCGCGACAGCAGCGCCGCGGCGGAGAATGGCAGCGCCAGCAGCGACGCCGCCGGGTGGTAGTGCCGGATGAAGGCGTGCAGCGCCGCGCGGACCATCTTGCCGGCGCCGCCCATCATCATCATCCCCACTGCAGTAGTGCTCACTGTGTGTGCTTCGATGGCGTTGCTAGCTCACTCTTGATCGATCTTGGGGTTGGTTGTTTCGTTGATGATCCTTATAACTAGTGCGTGGGTGTGTAGTAGTAGTAGTAGTGTGTGTCAATTCCTCATTTGCTCCTCAAATCCCATAGAGACCTGTTTTTTGTTGGTGCGGGTCGGGGTGTTTTAATTTCTGTTTTTTTGAGAAAGGTTTGGGTTTTGCTTTGCTTTAGGTAGAGCAAGTTAAAAAGAAAAAAAAGAAATGGAGTGGGTTCCAAGCACAGCAAACACAAAAATCAACGTACCGGTCGATTAGCCATTGTTTATATTATTATTATGATTTTGTCGGAGGGAATAGTTTGAGTAGTTAACAGCTAAAAGAAAGGGAGTAGATTTTAAATGCGGCTCAACCACACTGAACAATTAGCAGGTGAATGCCTTGATTGATTTGATGCACATATACAGTGTATGAAACATAGAGAAACTTTTACAGTATCACAAAAGATCTCCTTCCGCTGCCGTACAGACTGCCGACGAGTCTGAACAGTAATCACGTACGCGTGCGGCTTTAGATACGGCCTCCGAAAATGTGACACTTTCTCACCTTTGTAAAAAAAAGGTGTTTTTAAATGCGACGCGTCGGTATGATGAGAAATAAAAGTTGAAAAAAAAGGTTGTTCGTTTAATTTGTTCCTACTCAAATGAATCGAAAACGAAAACTAAAAGTTCAAAACGAAATTTGTGACGCTAGCGCTCGTGCTCGGGTGCCACCAAATCCGCTGTTCCAAGTTTTGGCTATAAAAGTCGGACATCCTTTGTCAGTAGAACGGATAAAGAAATGGTCGCTGCGCTTTGTAGAAACAGCTAAAAGAAAAAGGAGGTCGTTACAGGCACGTAGAAAACGGAGACGCACTTTAGTCGCGATCAGTCACACCAGCAGCAGTGTCCTTCTCGGCAGCCACTCGCTATCAAAACAAAGGGGGTGTTTGGTTGCCCCTGCTAAAGTTTAGCCCGGGTCACATCAAGCGTTTGACTTTCAAATAGGAGTATGAAATATAGACCCAACCAACTGGACTAGATTCGTCTCGTCTTTTAATCTTCGGCTGACAAATTTGTTTTATAATCCGACTACATTTAATACCCGAAACGGAGGTTCAAACATTCGATTGGACAGGGGCTAAACTTTAGTTTGGGGTAACCAAACGGGGCTAAAAAAAAGAGGTTACACTCACCAACTTTATTCAACTCCTACGCGACCGCAATTGACCGACATTTCGCTCTGATCGCCGACACACTAATCAGCTATCATCAGTGTACCGTTTTATTTTTACAAAAAAAGGGTGCCGTTCTGGTCCATTACACGATTCCTATTATAGCTGCTCGCATCTCACGATCGGACTGCATTTTCCAGCAATTTTTTTCGAATCTCACCCGTCATTCCCGCAAAATATACGGAACAAAAAAATGTGGCATGAAAGAATTGTTGCGTAAAAAGCCTGTAAGTTGCCTGAACGCACGAATCTGGGGAAGTAGAATGTAGACTAGAAGAACGGTCGTTTATACCATGGGGACACGACGACACGGCTTTGCAATTTTGGAAACCACGATACAGGGGCATGTGAAGCAGCTCACCTGTTCAAGGACGTCCAATTGGTAGGATTAAAATGGATTGTACAGGAAAGGGCCACACAGACCAACTTCAGATCGTGATTAGCGTCCGACCGAAGGAGAACATCCCTCCCCTTGGTCTTTGAAGCTGAATGAAACCATTTGGCATTCCATTCTGTACTGCCAAATGGACAGTTTTGGCGGCAATCATCCATGGATCGATCGACGCGCGCAACCATTAATAACCCAAAGACAAGGATAATAAAAATCCACACTGTGTAGACCCTGGACTGGGGTTTTTTTTTTTTGGCGTTAAGCTGTCACCTATGGTAGGCTTAAGAGGTAGTACATAATGAGTCGAAGAATGCGATGATCCACCACTCAGGTCTACGACGGTAGGTGTGTGGATAGGATATAAGCATGAATGATTAAGCAACTGCTAGTACACCATTAACGGCGAATATCACAAGCACATGCATCTTCAGGGAACGCATTTGCCTTCCTTAAACCGCCGTCAAGAGACAGAGACCACTTTTAGCCCAGGTTTAGCATCTAAATGTGCTCGTCGTACATCAGCCACAGCTAGCACAACAGAGGAGAGTGATCTACAAAACAAAACAAAAAAAAGCCCTATCATTTCTGGAAGTGGGGGTTCAGCAGCCCGGATATTTCGAGAAACCCAACGCGGTCACGCCCTCCGAATATCTTCTTCAGTTTCTCATCGCAGATTATTATCTTCTTGTTGTTTGGATCCTGTGGTTCCAGATAACAAAGAGGATGATCAGCTGCTTGGCCACAAAATTCCACAATCCTACAATAAGTGCTACGACAAGGATGCACCTAATAATGGCTGAGACACGAGAGCCGTATCTCATAAGAAACAGCATGCGCACAAGACAGAGCTGGACAGTTAATTATATTACTGGTTCTGGTTATATTATGGCATGACACAGTAAATTGTATCTCAAAGCATCGCCTTGGGTTATAAGAAATTAGCACGGAACTCAAAAGTTAGATCCTCGATAGATGGTAATAATTCTAATTGCCTGAGAACACAGATTTTCAGGGAACAGATTATTGATATTCAGAATTCAAAGTGATCCATGGCAACAAAAGGATGTTGTGTTCGTGGTCCACATATCTATACTATTGCTTCAGGGTCATATCTATTGTAGGCGTGCCATTACATTTGGCTTTTTGATGGGGCACTCTTCAACATTTTACACCCAACAAGGACCAGGGCCCAATGGGTGCTTGTGGCCTAGTCACTGTCTCTGCTTATGGTTGAGAGAGAATCACTAGCCATGTCTGTCTGATACTAATATTTGTGCATACTGAAGTGTATCCACACATACATTTACCGTGTATAACTTTCACACTCTGCCCCCACCATGTTCAGTTAATTACAGCATGTGAACAGATCCTAAACAGTTACACAGGGGCGCAGATCAATGACCTACCTGTGGTTAAGGATCCAAAGCCTATCTTCACTACTTCAGAGGAGAACACAGGCAGATAAAGTACTGTTGCTGTGTTAGGCTGCGCTATTTTTTGCAGCCTTTTTACTGTAGCTGCTACATTTTTTCTTTACATTTGGTGGTCTGCTGGGATCTGATGAGGATACAGCCAAAAAAAGTACAATGTGGCCCATGGCGAGAAGCATGGTAAATTGGTACTACCTCCACCCAAGAAGGGATGCAACTCCCTCCCAGAAAAGATGCAATTTTAGAGTAGTGCTAAATGATACAATCTGAAGTTGAACACATTTATATAAAAAGGTTATAATACTTATGATACTAAATATGTAGCAATAGATTCATCATGAAATGTACTTTTATTGCACATCTCTTTGGAATTGTACATGTTGATAATATTTCCTATAAACCTAGTCAAACTTAAGATAGTTGGCTCTGACGGGACCTATAATTGCATGGTTTTTACAATGGCGGTCCAACAAACTATACAGTATCCACCACAGACGCCACTAATTTCTCATAGACAGACAGACAAGAAGAAGCATTGCCAACCAGGAAATGAAAATGCTGCCATCAAAACACAGCATTTAGAATATCTGGATTCTGGATAAACTTTATCAGCCCGGTCATCCACAAAAGTAATGTAAACAAAACAAAACTAGACATACAACATACATATTAGTAATTACAGCAATGGCACATATATTTATGCTATGCGCATAGCCTTCTTCCTCCAATAAACTTACATATCCTCCATCCATTCCGCAGTTCCAGCAACAAACATCAGTCATCAGTGTACTTAAATATGAGGGAAAAGAAAACAACCAAACTGCGACACAATTGTCAGACCCAGATAACTTCAGCTACCGATCGGACTCAATCAAATCAGAGAACCGAACACATTGCAGCCACAATATTGAAAACCAAGACGCACTAAGGGGCTGTTTGGTTCTATAACTATGGTGCCAAAAATTATCACACAACTTTATGACACACTTGCCTAAGATGTCTAAGGTTAGGCGCTCAAATTCTAGGTCAAAGTTTGCCACGCCTAAGAGAATCTTATACGAGTGGCACTTACGTAGCAGGAGAAAAATCTTACCACAACTGTGGCTTCAAACCAAACACATGCCTAACTTGGTCAAACTTACTTAACCTTAAGGCGTGGCAGACTGTGGCATGTGGCAAGTAAGGAACAGCCCCTAAATCTTAATAGCACAGTCACGTTTCTGCACATACTAGGAGCACGAAAGCACCTACAGCGATAGATAGCGAGGGGCGGGGATCGAACCTGGAGGTTGTTGCCCTTGATGTGCGCCCATACCAGCTTGATGGCCTCAGTCCGGGGCAGCTCCGCCGCGCCGCCGACGAACTCCCGCAGCTCTGTAGAGATGGGCTTCGGCTTGGTGATCCCGCTCGCCGGCTTCTTCTTCCCCGCCGCCTTCTTCCCCTCTTTCCCTACCCCCTCGGCCGTTGCCTCCGCCCGCACAGCCACGGCGCCCCTAGCCCTCATCCGCACCGACACCACAGACACAGCCAAGGGCGCCCGCCGGAGTGCGACGGGGTACGCAAGGAGCTCGCCGGAGCGGATGGCCACCGACATCGCCGGGGGGCTCGCGCAGCTAGGGTTTATCCGTGTGGTTCTGGGGATAAGGTTTCGCGGTGGCCATGGGCGACCGAGGTCGCCGGGTAGTAGGCCGGCCGGGGACGTACCTGCCGTCGGATGGAGGAGTGGCGGATCGGGCGGCCGAGATCTCCGCAATCGCGCGCGTTTGAAAACCTTATCCGCCTTTCGACGTGGGAGACAACGGTAGGTAGTGTGGAAAGAGAATACGGGCTATATCTGATAATATTTTTATTTTAATTAAATTCGAATTTGAATATATGCACTGTCAATTTTATGATATATGATATAAATGAATAGGGACAATTTTGATTATGGCCTTAGTTGGCCAGCAATTATGATTTTACCTCATATTTTTCAACTTTATAATTTTATCCCTCATTTTAAAAACAAAATTATCGTTTACCCCTCCCCTCAGGGTCGTTAATGAAAAATAGAATTAGTAATTAAAAACAAAAATGTGAAAAAGTGGGTGAAAGGTCCAAACTACCTATGTCGCAACTCTAATAAGGTAAAATCACAATTACATACTCTGACGAGGGGTAAAATCACAATAAATTGTATAAATATTTTTATCTTTTTATATTAAATTTAATATCATTAATCGCACATAACGATGCAAAGATACGGCAGAGCTACGTTTTCCAAACGAAGGGTAAAATCATAATCGCTAGACTAGATAGGGTATATACGTGAGCTAAATACTCAACCTATAGGTCTTTTATTGGGTAAAAATATTTACCAAATAGGTAAACTGATATTAGAACGTTTTGTCCTCACCTGTCGTTGTTTGGACCATGGGTCCTTAACCAACTAGTAAATGTGCCACTTGGCCAGCTCTAGATGGTGTGCGAGATGATACAAGTGATTATCCTGGTTAGGGCTACTCAAGGCCCTACTTTCAGCAGAGAGGATGAGGCTTATATTACTCGCACCGTGGTGCCTGTAGTAGGGGTTTACAAGCACAACGGGAGAGGGGAAGTCCCCAAGTCCCTAGAGATGATTAAGGCAAGTGCCAATATCTAAGATAGGGGGAGAAAGCGAGAGTTCGTCTCTGTGTGTCCCCGTGTCCCATGGAGGGACCACTCCCCTATTTATACACCAAGGGGAGCGTCCACAGTGAAGCTGAGTCTTGTATTCGAAAGAGAGATGCCCTGGCGTCTGACGTGATGGCGAACCATGCAGTAGATTCGTGCCTGCTGACTTCCCGTAGAGAGCCGAGACTGAGGGGTTGTCCGTACGCCCGAGCCCCTGAGGGAGAGGCCGCCCATGCCGTAGTGGTTGTAAACAGCGTCGGGTTATGGGCCAAAGGCTGCTTATGGGGCACGTCATCGTCCTGGCACGTGATGACGTCGAGATTCCCTGCAGCGCTCGTCGAGATCAAAGTCCCTGTTTGGTTGATGTAGAAGTCTTCTCGAGGCGCTAGCTGAGCCGTCTCTCGACATGTGCTATAGTCGGGCGAAGTGGCTGTCTGCGGGATTCGTGGTGTAGTCGGTGGCCGAGGCCGAGCTCGGGTGAGGCGGAGAACTTGCCTGAGTGTTGAGCCTAGGGTCGGGCGAGGCGGAGCGGTTGCACCCGAAGGCACGTCCGCTCGGCTTGTCGTGTTAGATGTCCCATCGGAGGGCGTCAGGCGGCATGCACGCACTGTGTTGTAGGCATAATCATACCGCTGCGTCGGACGTGATTGCTGTCTTGTCCACCACTGTGCTCCGTTGCCATAGTGCGGGTTGGCACACACATTAAATGCACCTGTTCCCTGCCTGTTTTCAAGTGCCCTTGTCCTATTCGCTTGAGGCCGGCTCGGGCGAGACGGACTGGGCTGAGGCGGCTTCGGGCGAGGCAGAGCGAGTGGTGTCGACCTCGGGCGAGGTGGAGCCCTGCTCGAGGTGGGAGACCCTCAGGGGACATCTCAATTTTTTTGTAGGTGGCTCGGTGGCTCGGCTATCACCCTTCAGGAGTTTGGTCCTTATTTCTTTGAGTGCGTTCGTTAGGGGGATAATCAGGGTGTCCCTAATTACCGCCCCCAACAGTAGCCCCCGAGCCTTCCAAGGAAGTACTTTTGGTACTTGTTTGGAGACTCTACCGCTTGCCCGCGAGCGTGCAACTTTTTTGAGAGATAGGACGTGTTTGTTTTCCGAGGTGTGCGTGCGAGCACACCCATCGGGTATAGCCCCCAAGGCCCCGAAGGAGTGCCCCGAAGGAGTGGTTGACTCCTTCGGGGGCTTTTGTTCTTTGATAGGTCTCGTTTGATCTTTGGTCAGACCGAGGAGACCTTTTGCGTAATTTGCGAGGGCAGCCCCCGAGCCCTTGCACGGAGCAACATGTCGATCGAGGATGTCTCGACTTTTGGTTCATACGCCCCTTCGTTGCCTCTCTGTGAGGAGGAAGAGGGGGAATGCGTCATGTTGTCCTCGATGGGCGGCGAGCATGACGTTTCCATTGAGCTGCTAACGAGTGATCCGAGCGGGGGTCCGAGCCCTTTCGATTGGAGTCAGCTTGAGGTCTAGAGACACGTCCCAAAGGCACCTGCGGGTGATTTGCTTAGTCCCAGACCCGTTCGTTGGGGTCTGAGGGCTCGATGCCTCCCTACGATGGGATACCGTCACGAATCGCTTCCGGGAGTTCTCGGATATGTCTTAAGATACCTCAGGTCGGAACCCGAGCTGGGGCCATGTACGGACGTACCTATAGTCATCCCCGATTCTATGCTCTGGGCGGTTTTGGAGCCCTTTAGAGGGGCCAACCTTCGAACCCCTAATCAGTATTGGGCTCGGAGCCCTGAAGTCCTGAGTCGATTCGTTTGAACCCTGTTGAGGGTTATGCCTTCGAACCTCTGAACATTATCTTTCTTGCCTTTTTTCCTCCCGAAGCGATAGGCCGAGGTAGAATACGACTTTTTCTGATTCACTGCTCCTTTTCCGAGGGGGGTCACCCGAGGCAGAATACACTTCTTTCCAGTTGAGAGCACCTAGAGGGGGGTGAATAGGTGATCCTATAAAATCAAATACTAAATAGTCCAAACTTGATCATGGAAATGTTAGTTAGATCAAAACTAAGATGCTATGGTGAGAACTCTTCACTTGATTGTTCCTTTAGAATGAGTATTAAACTTAGGAACAATAGCACAAGTGATTAAGTGAGAACTCAAGAAGAAAACCAATCACAATAAAAGATGGCACAAGAGACACGGTGATTTTATTCCGTGGTTCGGCCAATGCCTACTCCACGTTGTGGTGACCTCCTTCGGTCAAGGATTGCACTTAATCCCTCTCAAGTGATCCAACGATCAAACTTGAGTACCACGGTTTTCTTCCTTAGCAGTCTTTTCCAGTTTGCGAGGAATCTCCACAAGTTGGAGCCTCTCGCCCTCACAATGTTTGATCACAAGAAAAGCACAAGAGTAAGGGAGGGAAAGCAACACACACAAGACTCAAATTGCAGGAAACACACACACACAAGCCAAGATGTGAGCACAAAACACGGCGCAGGGAGTTTACAACTCAAACGGTGCTCAAATCTCTAACACGATGATCCAAGTGCGTGGTGGCGAAGTCTAGGCGTCTTAAAATGTTTAGTGAATGCTTGGTGTAGTGCTCCATGCGCCTAGGGGTCCCTTTTATAGCCTCAAGGCAGCTAGGAACCGTTGGAGATCCAATTGGAAGGCAATTCTTGCCTTCTGTCGGGTGGCGCACCGGACAGTCCGGTGCACCACCGGACATGAACAGTAGTTGTCCGGTGCCCGATCTCCTTCCTTATCAGGCACAACCGACTGTTGGACCTTCGGTCCCATTGGCGCACGGGACACTGTCCGGTGCACACTGGACAGTCTGGTGTGACCAACTGACCGTTGGCGCGGGCCACGCGCCGCCCGCTGATTGCGCTGCCGACCAGTCCGGTGATTTTTAGCCGCGGCACCCTCAGCGAAATCCCGAGAGCGACGAGTTTGTCGCTGGGCTAGCTTGGGCACCGGACACTGTCCGGTGCACCACAGGCCGGTGCTGGTTTACCTAAACTCAGCCAAATCTTCTCCACTTTCTTTTGATGTTTTTCCTAGCACTTAGGTAAATATGTTAGTATCAAAAACAATTCACTAAGGCTAGAAACATATGAAAGGGAAATAGGGTCAAACCTTTTCCTAAATGATTTTGGTGGTTGAATTGCCCAACACAAATAATTGGACTAACTAGGTTGCTCTAGAATATAAGTTCTACAGGTGACAAAAGTTCAACACAAACCAATAAAAGATCTGAGTTAGGGTTCAAAAAGAAAGGAGCAAAAGAAACCGAAGGCTGCCCTGGTCTGGCGCACCGGACAGTGTCCGATGCACCAGGGTGGATCAACTCCAACTCGCCACCTTCGGGTTTCTGGAAAAGCCACTCCGCTATAATTCATCGGACTGTCCGGTGTGCCAGCGGAGCAACGGCTACAGTGCAACGATCGATTCCAATGGAAACCTGAAAAGTGCTACAGTGCACGGACAGTTCACGCAGAAGTCAGAGCAGCGCCAGAAGGCGCACCGGATAGTGAATAGTGATTATCCGGTGGCCCAGGCTGTCAGAGCTCCAACGGTCGAACCCTAACGGTTGGGTGATTCGATTCCACTCTTCCCCCGATGAAGAGGACATCGGGGTAGAATGGAGCAGCTGTCGCAACAATCTTCTTTCTGCCCTCCTTTGAGGACGGAGGCATAGAAAGAGCAGCTTGACGACCCTTGGCCTCATTCGCTTCTTTCCTCCTTGTGATCTGTGTCCATTTTTCTGTCGGAGAGGTGGACAATGGAGTTCTTCGGGTAGGCGGACCCTCAGCCCCTAGCTTGCTGAAGGTGGTCTCTTCTTGGAGCACTGGAGGTTGTGCTTTTTCCTGCTTCGCTCCAATTTTCTCGGAGATCTTTGAGGAAGGCTTTCTCTCTGGTGGATCCGCGATGCGATGTAGAGTTCCCTCTTCATCTGCTACGGATGAAATAGTTCTGAAGCAGAACACGGACCCGGGGTGGAGGATGATCTTGTGCTGGAAGGTGACGACCATTGAGCTAGCTTGGATCGGTGACACCCCCCCTACCTGGCACGCCAGCTGTCGGTGTTTTGGGTCCGACCGCGCACCCAGGGTTGCCCCTCAAGGTGCTTTTTCGAGTAGGACGGTGTTACCGACTGTAGCTCGATGGTTCGTGCTAGATGCACGTGAGACAGTGGACAATTGTGTACAGGTTCGGGCCGCTTTGAGATGCGTAACACCCTACGTCCTGGCGTGAGTACTTTATGTGGTGGGTTACAAGGAGGCTCTCTAGTATTGGAAACGTAGAGAGCCGGGCGGATGGCTAAGTAGTGAGGTAGATGTCTTTGAAGGGGTGCTCCCTAGGCCTTATATACTCGACCGTGGGGCATTACATGTGGATATGATAACAATGTGTGCCTAAGTAATAGTGAACTGACTGAGTCTATCTTCCTATAATTCAGCCAACCCATCCTCGCTTAGTTCCGATGTACGGGGCTCCTGTGCGGGAAGGTCGGGTCACTGTTGTGATCACTGCTCGAATTCGTCGGGCCGTCTGGGCTTGCATCGATCTGATCTTATGTCGATCCACTTCACTAGGCGTTCTTTCCCAGGCCCACGAAGGGATGACCTCGCGAATTATTGGGCCCACAGGCCTTTCGTGAGATCTTTTATCCTTCTGGTGGACCCGAGGGATATCCGTCCCCCACAGATTGAGAATGATAAATTAATGTCTAAGGCTAAAGATTTAAATGTTTGCAATGTTTCTATTTCCAATCTTAGAAATGAGAATGCCATGTTACATGCTAAGATTGATGAATTAAATGTTTGCAAACCCTCTACATCAACCGTTGATCATGTTTCTATTTGCATGAGATGTAGAGACATTAATGTTGATACTATCCCTGATCACCTAGCTTTAATTAAACAACAAAATGATCACATAACTCAACTTAGTGCTAAAATTAATGAGCATGAGATAGAAAATGAAAAATTTAAATTTGCTAGAAGCATGCTCTATAGTGGGAGACGCCCTGGCATTAAGGATGGCATTGGCTTCCAACAGGGGGACAATGTCAAGTTTAATGCCTCTAAGAAATTTTCTAATTTTGTTAAGGGTAAGGCTCCCATGGCTCAGGATAACGAGGGTTACATTTTATATCCTGCTGGCTATCCCGAGCACAAGATTAGGAGAATTCATGCTAAGAAGACTCACTCTGTTTCCCATCATGCTTTTATGTATAAGAGTGAGGCTTCTAGCTCTAGGCATTCCACTCATGTTAAAATGCCTAAAAAGAAATCTCCTATTGCATCAAATGAACCCAATGTTTCATTTAAGACTTTTGATGCTTCTTATGTTTTAACTAACAAATCAGGCAAAGTAGTTGCCAAATATGTTGGGGGCAAACACAAGGGCTCCAAGACTTGTGTTTGGGTACCCAAGGTGCTTGTTTCTAATGTGAAAGGACCCAAGACCGTTTGGGTACCTAAGAACAAGGCCTAAACTTGTTTTGTAGGTTTATGCATCCGGGGCTCAAGTTGGATCATTGATAGCGGGTGCACAAACCACATGACTGGGGAGAAAAGGATGTTCTCGTCCTATGAGAAAAATGAAGATCCCCAAAGAGCTATCACATCCGGGGATGGAAATTAAGGTTTGGTCAAAGGACTTGGTAAAAATGCTATATCACCTGACCATTCTATTTCCAATGTTTTTCTTGTAGATTCTTTAGATTACAATTTGCTTTCAGTTTCTCAATTATGCAAAATGGGCTACAATTGTCTTTTTACAGATATAGGTGATACTGTCTTTAGAAGAAGTGATGATTCAGTAGCATTTAAGGGAGTACTCGAGGGTCAGCTATACTTAGTTGATTTTAATAGAGCTGAACTTGATACTTCCTTAATTGCTAAGACTAATATGGGTTGGCTCTGGCATCGCCGACTAGCCCACGTTGGGATGAAGAATCTTCACAAACTTCTAAAGGGAGAACACATTTTGGGACTAACCAATGTTCATTTTGAGAAAGACAGGGTTTGTAGCGCATGTCAAGCAGGGAAGCAAGTTGGTGTTCATCATCCACATAAGAACATCATGACGACTGACAGGACGCTTGAGCTACTCCACATGGATCTATTCGGCCCGATAGCTTACATAATCATTGGCGGGAGTAAGTACTGTCTAGTTATTGTGGATGATTATTCTCGCTTCACTTGGGTGTTCTTTTTGCAGGAAAAATCACAAACCTAAGAGACCTTAAAGGGATTCTTGAGACGGGCTCAAAATGAGTTCGGATTAAGGATCAAGAAAATAAGAAGCGACAACGGGATGGAGTTCAAGAACTCTCAAATTGAAGGCTTTCTTGTGGATGAGGGCATCAAGCATGAGTTCTCTTCTCCCTACACACCACAACAAAATGGTGTAGTGGAGAGGAAGAATACAACTCTACTTGACATGGCGAGAACCATACTTGATGAGTACAAGACTTCGAACCGGTTTTGGGCGGAAGCAATCAACACCGCTTGCTACGCCATCAACCGACTCTATCTTCACCGAATCCTCAAGAAGACATCTTATGAACTCCTTACCGGTAAAAAGCCAAATGTTTCATATTTTAGAGTCTTTGGTAGCAAATGTTTTATTCTTGTTAAAAAGGTAGAAAATCTAAATTTGCTCCTAAGGCTGTAGAAGGCTTTTTACTTGGTTATGACTCAAACACAAGGTCATATAGAGTCTTTAACAAGTCCACTAGACTAGTTGAAGTTTCTTGTGACATTGTGTTTGATGAGACTAACGGCTCTCAAGTAGAGCAAGTTGATCTTAATGAGTTAGATGATGAAGAGGCTCCATGCGTCGCGCTAAGGAACATGTCCATTGGGGATGTGTGTCCTAAGAAATCCGAAGAGCCCACACAAGCACAAGATCAACCATCATCTTCCATGCAAGCATCTCCACCAACCCAAAATGAGGATCAAGCTCAAGGTGTTGAAAATAAAGATCAAGAAGAGCCACCTCAAGAGGAGGACAATGATCAAGGGGGAGATGCCAATGATCAAGACAAGGAAGATGATCAGGGTCAAAGACCGCCTCACCCAAGAGTCCACCAAGCGATACAAAGAGATCACCTCGTGAACTCCATCCTCGGCGATATTCATAAGTGGGTAACCACTCGATCTCGTGTCGCACATTTTTGTGAGCATTACTCTTTTGTGTCTTCTATTGATCCATACAGGGTGGAAGATGCATTAAGAGACTCGGATTGGATGTTGGCAATGCAAGAGGAACTCAACAACTTCACGAGGAATGAGGTATGACATTTAGTTCCACGTCCTAATCAAAATGTTGTAGGAACCAAGTGGGTCTTCCGCAACAAGCAAGATGAGCATGGTGTGGTGATAAGGAACAAAGCCTGACTTGTAGCCAAAGGATATTCACAAGTCGAAGGTTTGGATTTCGGTGAAACCTATGCACCCGTAGCTAGGCTTGAGTCAATTCGCATATTACATGCCTATGCTACTTACCATGGCTTTAAGTTTTACCAAATGGACGTGAAAAGTGCCTTCCTCAATGGACCAATCAAGGAAGAGGTCTATGTTGAGCAACCTCCCGGCTTTGAAGATAGTGAGTACCCTAACCATGTGTATAAACTCTCTAAGACGCTTTATGGGCTCAAGCAAGCCCCAAGAGCATGGTATGAATGCCTAAGAGATTTTCTTATCACTAATGGCTTCAAAGTCGGTAAAGCCGATCCTACTCTCTTTACTAAAACTATTGCAAATGATTTGTTTGTATGCCAAATTTATGTTGATGATATCATATTTGGGTCTACTAACAAATCTACATGTGAAGAGTTTAGTAGGATAATGATTCAAAAATTCGAGATGTCTATGATGGGGGAGTTGAAGTATTTCTTAGGATTTCAAGTCAAGCAACTCCAAGAAGGTACCTTCATCAGCCAAACGAAGTACATTCAAGACATACTCACCAAGTTTGGAATGAAGGATGCCAAGCCCATCAAGACACCCATGGGAACCAATGGGCATCTCGACCTCGACACGAGAGGTAAATCCGTAGATCAAAAGTATACCGGTCGATGATAGGATCCTTACTCTATTTATGTGCATCTCGACCGGATATTATGCTTTCTGTATGCATGTGTGCAAGATTCCAAGCCAATCCTAAGGAAGTTCACCTTAGGGCCATGAAAAGAATCTTGAGATATTTAGTTCATACACCTAAGTTTGGTCTTTGGTACCCCAAGGGATCCACTTTTGATTTAATAGGTTATTCAGATGCTGATTGGGCAATGTGTAAAATTGATAGAAATAGCACATCAGGGACTTGTCAGTTCTTGGGAAGATCCCTGGTGTCTTGGGCTTCAAAGAAACAAAATTCAGTAGCTCTTTCTACCGCCGAAGCCGAATACATTGCCGCAGGTCATTGTTGCGCGCAATTGCTTTGGATGAGGCAAACCCTTAGGGACTATGGCTAAAAATTAACCAAAGTCCCTCTCCTATGTGATAATGAGAGTGTTATCCGCATGGCGGATAATCCCGTTGAGCACAGCCGCACTAAGCACATAGCCATTCGGTATCACTTTTTGAGGGATCACCAACAACAGAGCGATATCGAGATTGCTTATGTTAGCACCAAAGAACAACTAGCCGATATCTTTACCAAGCCACTAGATGAGAAAACCTTTACCAAACTTAGGAATGAGCTAAACATTCTTGATTCTCGGAATTTTGATTGATACCTTGCACACATAGCTCATTCATGTACCTTTGATCATATCTCTTTCCTGTGCTATGACTAATGTGTTTTCAAGAAAATTCTTATGCTAAGTCATAGATTGAAAGGGAAATGGAGTCCTCGGCAAAGACAAGGCTTCCACTCCACTCTATCGGTATTATTTACCCTTCGCCATCACTCAGCATCGCTCTCCAGCTTGGTATAATCTTCACTCATATTCATTACTCATACCATTGGGGAGAAAGTATAAGGGCTCTAAAGACTCCATTTTTAGCGATTACTGCCAAAGGGAGAGAGAGTATTAGCCCAAAGCAAAAGGACCGCACCACCATGCCAAATTTCAAAACTTTTCGAAACAAGTTGTTTTCAATTGGTATCTTTCAAATTAGTATTCCTCTAAGAAATTCTATCTCATTTGGTATTTTTTAAGGAGGAGCTTTTTCAAAACTTAGTATCTAAAATATTTGATCTTCTTTCAAATGGTAAAAACCCTCTTGAACACTAAGAGGAGAATTTCATTTAGGGGGAGTTTTGTTTAGTCAAAGGAAAAGCATTTGAAACAGGGGGAGAAAATTTCAAATCTTGAAAATGCTTCTCGAAATCTTATTCATATACCTTTGACTATTTGCAAAAAGGCTTTGAAAAGAATTTCCAAAACATTTTGCAAAAACAAAACAAGTGGTGCAAATGTGGTCCAAAATGTTAAAAGAAAGAAAGCAATCCATGCATATCTTATGAAAGTATAAATTGGTTTATTTCCAAGCAACCTTTGCACTTATCTTATCCAAACTAGTTCAATTCTGCACTTATATATTTGCTTTGGTTTGTGTTGGCATCAATCACCAAAAAAGGAGAGATTGAAAGGGAAATAGGGTCAAACCTTTTCCTAAATGATTCTGGTGGTTGAATTGCCCAACACAAATAATTGGACTAACTAGTTTGCTCTAGAATATAAGTTCTACAGGTGCCAACGGTTCAACACAAACCAATAAAAAGATCCGAGTTAGGGTTCAAAAAGAAAGGAGCAAAAGAAATCAAAGGCTGCCCTGGTCTGGCGCACCGGACTGTCCGGTGCACCAGGGTAGATCAACTCCAACTCACCACCTTCGGGTTTCTGGAAAAGCCACTCCGCTATAATTCACCGGACTGTCCGGTGTGACACTGGACTGTCCGTTGTGCCAGCGGAGCAACGGCTACAGCGCAACGGTCGACTCCAACAGAAACCTGAAAAGCGCTACAGTGCACGGATAGTTCCCGCAGAAGTTAGAGCAGCGCCAGAAGGCGCACCAGACAGTGAACAGTGACTGTTCGGTGCACCACCGGACTGTCTGGTGGCCTAGGCTGTCAGAGCTCCAACGGTCGAACCCTAACGGTTGGGTGACGTGGCTGGCGCACCAGACTGTCTGGTGCGCCCATCGACAGCACCCCAACCCCAACGGTTGGTTTGGTGGTTGGGGCTATAAATACCCCCAACTACCACCACTTCAAGGCATCCAAGTTTACACACTACACATTCAATACAAGAGCTAGTGCAATCAATACAAGACACAAATCAATAGAATCAAAGCCTCTCCAAGTCCCAAATCCACTCAAAGCAAATAGTGACTAGAGAGAGTTTTTGCTCGTGTTTTTTGAGCTCTTGTTCTTGGATCGCTTTTCTTCTTCCTCCATTCTTGTTCTCAAGCAACTTGTAATCAAGCAAGAGACACCAAGTTGTGGTGGTCCTTGTAAGGGGTCTAAGTGACCCGTTGATTAAGGAGAAAAGCTCACTCGGTCTAGGTGACCGTTTGAGAGAGGGAAAGGGTTGAAAGAGACCCGGTCTTTGTGACCACCTCAACGGGGAGTAGGTTTGCAAGAACTGAACCTCGGTAAAACAAGTCACCGTGTCACCCGCTTTCATTTGCTTGTGATTTGTTTTCGCCCTCTCTAACGGACTCGGTTTTATTTCTAACACTAAACCGGCTTGTAGTTGTGCTTAAAGTTTGTAAATTTTAGATTTGCCTATTCACCCCCCTCTAGGTGACTTTCAACATACCTTGATTCTCGCTTGCATCTTCTTTAGCACATTTGAATCAAAGTAATTTGTGTTGGGCATTTAATCACCAAAACATTTATAGAATTGGCCCAAGGGCACATTTCCCTTTCACCAGTTCGGTTGTCGAGAGGACAAAAGGCAAGGTAGTCAAGGGGAGATGACGTACCTTTTGAGGCAGGATGCGGAATGGCGCTCGAGGTGTTTTACCTTAGAGGGGACACGGTCATTTAATGCGACAGAATGTCCTGCCTGCCAACCGACCGTTCGTGGCACGCGTGCACGCGGGATTTGAAACGACTATCGTCCATCCGTTATCGAATCACACCTTGGTGGCTTCGTCCATCCAATAAAGTTGACCGAGAGGGAGGGCTTCGGATAGTTACCTTTGCAGTCTTAATCCTTTGCCTTCAAACGTCGTTTCCATCTTCTGCCCAAAGAGCTTCGTCTTCTTCTCGCCCCTTTGTTCATTTCGATGGCAGAAAAGATCACCTTCCTTCCTCCCCACGACCTGTGGCCCATGTCTTCCGTCACCAACTTAGATCTGGAGGCGCTGGTTGATGCCGGTCTGCTCCAGCCCTGAACCCCTAGCCCGGAGCCTGAGTGGATCGCGCCGCACGATGAGCAGGTGCCGAATCTGCCCGCGGGCTACATCGTTAGCTTCACCTCATTCCATGAACGAGGCTTCGGGGTTCTGGTGAGCCACTTCATGCAGGCCTTGCCACACTACTACGGGGTGGAGCTGCACAACTTCAACCCTAACTCCATTGCGTAGGCGGCCATCTTCTTCGCCGTCTGCGAGGGGTTCCTAGGGATTGAGCACCACTGGGACTTGTGGCTCCACCTCTTCCGCGCGGAGCCCTTCTCGGTTGTGGCGTCCTTGGTTGTCTTTTTGTAGCTGAAGCACCAGGTCACCTTCCTAGAACCCCTAGGGTTGGACGCGTCGTTCATGGTAGTGCCAAAGGGACTGCTGGTATTTTGCTGAGTGAAGGAGAGCTACGTCCCGAGCTTTGTCCAGCTAGTCGAGTGAGTCTTCACGACTGACCTTGTTGCTGCGTTCGTTATAGGCCTGCAGCCTTGGGGAGCCGTACTCTAGGTCAGTGGGTAGGATAGCCTCGACCCCGTAGACCAAGAAGAATGGTGTGAATCCCGTGGCTTGGCTCGGGGTGGTCCTCAGGCTCCAGGTCACTGAAGGAAGCTCAGCGAGCCATCACCTTTTGAACTTGTTCAGGTCATTTAAGATCCTCGCCTTTAGGCCTTACAGGATCATGCCGTTGGCATTCTCCACTTGTCCGTTGCACCTTGGGTGTGCCACTGCTGACCAATCTACGTGGATGTGATGGTCGCTGCAGAAGCCGAGGAACATCATTCCTATGAACTGGGTGCCATTATCGGTGATGATCGAGTTGGGGACCCCGAAGCGATGAATGATATCCGTGAAGAATGTGACCACCTACTCGGATCTAATATTGTTGAGGGGCCGGACCTGAATCCACTTGGAGAATTTGTCGATGGCGACCATCAGGTGCGTGAAGCCCCCATGTGCCTTTTGCAGAGGACCAACGAGATCCAATCCCAAAACCACCAATGGCCACGTTATTGGGATCATCTGAAGGGCCTGTGCTGGCATATGTGTTTGCTTCACGTAGAACTGACAGCCTCGGCAAGACCGCACGATCTTGATAGCATCCGCTACTATAACCGGCTAGTAAAACCCTTGCCTAAAGGTGTTGCTCATGAGGGTCCGGGACGCCGCGTGGTGCCCACAAGCCCCCGAGTGGATCTCTCCCAGCAACTCCTGCCCTTGGCTGATTGGTATACATCGTTGAAGTATTCTTGAGGGGTTGCATCGGTACAACTCCTTTTCTTCCCCTATCAGCACAAAGGACTTTGCTCGACGGGCGAGGCGTCGGGCCTCGGTTTTCCCTAGAGGGAGCTCTCCTCAAAGAAGATACTCTAGGAATGGTGCCCTCCAGTCCGAGACTGGAACAACTCGGTCCCCGTCACCATCGACCTGCACCGCCTCAAGCCCGTCGACCAAAGGCGTTTCTTCGTGGGTGAGTTCGGGCGCCTCCTTGGGCAAACCGAGGGTTTAAAGATATCCCTGGTGAAGACGTTTGGGGGACCATGGTCCGTCCCGAGGTGATCTTTGCAAGTTTGTCTGCTACCTCGTTGTACCTTCCCGCAACGTGGTTGAGCTCCAGGCCAAAGACTTTGTCTTTAAGGCACCGAACTTCCTTGCAATACGCCTCCATCCTCGCGTCATGGCAGATCGAGTTTTTCATGATCTGGTCAATGACGAGCTGGGAATCCCCTCGTACACCGAGGCTTCTGACTCCTAGATTGATGGCGATGCACAAACCATTGACCAAGGCTTCATACTTGGTAACATTGTTGGACGCAGCGAAGTGGAGACGCACAACGTAGCACAAATGTACACTTAGGGGTGAGATAAAAAGTAATCCAGCGCCCGCCCCAGTTTTCATTAGAGATTTGTCAAAATACATGGTCCATAACTCAGCCTGGATCAGAGTCGTTGGTAACTGGGTATAGGTCCATTCGGCCAGAAAGTTAACCAGGGCTTAGGATTTGCCAGCCTTCTTGGGGGCAAACGAGAGAGTTTCTCCCATGAGTTCGATGGTCCACTTGGCTACCCTACTCGAGGCTTCCCTATTCTGGACGATCTCCCCCAAAGGGAAGGACGACAGTACTGTTACGGGATGGGACTCAAAATAATGGCACAGTTTTCTCTGAGTTAGTATCACCGCGTAGAGCAGCTTCTGGACTTGTGGGTAGCATACCTTTGTTTCTGACAGCACCTCGCTAACAAAGTACATGAGCCTTTGGACCAGCAAGGCATGTCCCATCTCCTTTCTTTCTACCACGATAGCGGTGCTGACCACCTAGGTGGTTGCGGCTATGTAGAGTAAAAGGGGCTCCCCTTCGGCAGGGGGTACCAGGATAGAGGCGTTGGAGAGAAGCTTCTTGAGGTTCTTGAGGGCTTCTTTGGCTTCGGGCGTCCAAGCGAAGTGCTCGGTCTTCCTCAAGAGGCGGTACAGGGGCAGGCCCTTCTCAAGAGTCCTTAACCTCTATTGTTGATCAACTTTACACATCACATGAACTCCCATCTTTGGTGAGTTCATGCCACATTATTCCCCACAACTTGTTGAGCAATGAACATGTGTGAGCTCACCCTTGCTGTCTCACACCCCCCACAGGAGAAGAACAGGTGGTTCAAGAGGAGCCACACAACAAGGAGTTTGATCTGATCTAGGTGGCGTCTCCCAGTTGACTTTATGGCGCCAAGGATGGACCTTAGTTCGTTTTATATTTATATTTTATTTTGTAAGACTTCCGCTATGTAATAAGTACTCTGATGTTATTGTGACATTTATCTCTATACACTCTATTATTATATCTGTTGTCTTCTTTGGTGCATATATGAGATGCACCCGGCTTTGTCCCTTAAAATCGGGTGTGACAGAAGTGGTATCAGAGGAAATGTTGACTGTAGAGCGAAACCTAGATAGAAATGGACAAAACCCTTACCTACTTACCTTATTCTGACTCTTTCTATACTTATCTTGATCCTGTCTCACCTTCTACTGTTCTACTCTGATCATTCTTACATTTTCTACTCTAAGATAAGATGGATTTCACACCTTGGAATCCTACATTTATGACATTTTTAAGAGATAGGAAACCTAAGACAAAATTAAAACTATTTTCTCTATTTAAAAATGTTGGTTGATTGTTCTGATGTTAAATATCTGATTTGCTTCTTTGATTGATTGAAACATTATAGTTGGGCATCTTAGCATGTACCACCATAAGGTAATGTATTAGCTTTAGTAGGTAAAACACTAATATACTTAGCTAATAAATCCCCGAAAGTAACATGATTCGTAATCACTTGCCATGTCTACAATTGTTTCTTACCATATGTTTCTAACTCAGATGGTCAATACCAGGAAGGGTGGTGGAATTGATCTACCTCCCAATCGACACAGTCGGAGGATATTTAGACAACCACAACAACAACAAGGTGAGATGGATCCTTCAAATCCTCCACCAGCCGGAGCTGATCCCGCAGTTGTAGCCCAGATGCGGATAATGCAGCAGATGGCTGATACTATGGCAGACATGCACGCGCAGATGCGGCAGGAACACCAAGAGATGCGCCAAGAGAGGGAGGAGATGCACTAGGAGCGAAGGGCGCAACAGCAGCAAGCACCACTACCACCCCCACCTTCACCACCAGTTCCACCCCAGGACAAGCACCGGGAGTTCATGAGCCGCAAGCCACCGACGTTTGCCAGCTTTCCAGATCCGCTGCACGCTGATGACTGGCTGAAGTATGTAGAGAATATGCTGATTATTGCACAGTGCTCCGACCAGGAGAAGGTTCCATATGCTTTGGGTCGTCTGATTGGTCCTGCTGCTGATTGGTGGGATTCTTACACTGCTGCCTACGATGATGCTGATACTATCACATGGGCGGAGTTCACTACATAGTTCAGGAATTATCACATACCTGCTAGACTGATGAAGATTAAGAAGAAAGAGTTTCTGTCGCTAAAGCAGGGAAGCATGTCAGTCAACGAGTACCACGACAGATTTATTCAGCTTTCACGATATGCACCTGATGAAGTAGCTGAAGATGAGAGAAAGCAGGAGCATTTCATTGAAGGACTCAATGGACCTCTGCAGTATGCTCTGGTGGCTCATACATTTCCATCATTCCAGAGGCTGCTTGACAAGGCCCTAGCTATTGAACACAAGCGTGTTCAGCTGGGAGATTTTAAGAGGAAGGCGATATTCTAGGGTCAGGGAAGCAGCATCGTTCGTCCTCACTAAGTTCCACCCTAGTGTACACCGGTTCGCACTGGAGGAGGCTAGCGCCCAGCTCAGCACACACCTCAGGGGACTCCACCGACTCGTCAGGCTGCCCCCCACTGGCACCCTGGCGAAATTCTCAGGACAGAGTGATAGTACCACATGCTATAAGTGTGGTAAGATAGGTCATTATGCTAATGTTTGTCCGCAGAGGAGTGCTACTATGCCTGTGCAGAACAAGCAGCAAACTCCGGGATCTGGTAAGGGATTCTCTATTGCCAGGGTTAACCAGGTCAGCGCTGATGCTACTGCTGAAGGAGCTGACATCACAATTGGTATGTTTTATATTAATGCAATTCCTGCAACAATATTATTTGATTCTGGTGCTACACATTCATTCATGTCTGCTCAATATGCCAACACAAATGAATTACCACTGCGAAATATGAAAACACTAATGATAGTAATTAAACCTAAAGGGCATGTTGAGGCAAATCATATAACACATAAATTGACATTGACAATTATGGGAAGAGAATTCTGGGCTACCTCTATAATACTAGAGGAAAGCAATATAGATCTGATCCTTGGTATGTCATGGTTAAGAAAGGCAGAGGCCATTATACAATGTGGTAGGGGTACTGTAGAACTCACCAGCACTAAAGGCGAAAGATTTGAAGTTGAAATTGCAGTAACTACCACTACCAGACTTGCGGCATTCTTAGTAGATGGGAAGTTTGTTGGTGACAACATCCGTGTGGTTAGGGATTTTCCGGATGTCTTTCCAAAGGAGTTACTAAGGATGCCACCAGATAGGGAAGTCGAGTTTGTCATTGATCTCTTACCTAGGACTACTCCTATTTCTAAACGGTCATACATGATGTCCATGGAAGAGTTAAAAGAACATAAGAAGCAGTTAACGGAGTTGTAGGAGGCTGGGTACATCCGTCTGAGTTCCTCACTTGGAGAGCGCCGGTTCTGTTTGTACAGAAGAAGGATGGATCACAGTGGATGTATGTAGATTATAGATCCCTTAATGATGTTACTGTGAAGAACAAGTATCCGTTACCCCACATTGAGGATTTATTTGATCAGATGAGAGGTGCAAGGGTAATCTCGAAGATTGATCTCCGATCGGGTTACCACCAAATGAAGATTAGGCCATCTGATATTCCCAAGACGGCTTTCTCAACTCGATATGGTTTATATGAATTCACAGTTATGTCATTTGGGCTAACTAATGCACCAGCCTATTTTATGAATCTAATGAATAAGGTGTTCATGGAGTATCTGGACAGATTCGTAGTGGTATTCATCGATGATATTCTTATTTTTTCCAAGAGTGATAGTGATCATGAGGAACATCTGAGACTGGTGCTACAAAAGCTACGAGATAATCAACTCTACGCCAAGTACGACAAATGCGAGTTCTGGATTGACGAGTGCCATTCCTTGGACATATCATTTCTAATGGTGGGATATCAGTGGATCCTGCTAAAGTCAAGGAGATAATGGTGTGGAGCATACCCACTACAGTTACTGAGGTCCGGAGTTTCTTGGGACTTACAGACTACTATCGGCGATTTATTGAAGGATTTTCTAAGATTGCTAAGCCGATGACCTCACTTCTGGAGAAGGGAAGAGAATTCAAGTGAGACTCGAAGTGCCAAGATAGCTTTGATCAATTAAAGATGAGATTGATGTCACCCCAGTGTTGGTTATGCTAGATCTACAGAAGGGATTTGATATCTATTGCGATGCATGTGACCAAGGCTTGGGATGTGTGCTTATGCAAGAAGGGCACGTGATTGCCTACGCGTCTCGTTAGTTGCGGAAACATGAGTTGAACCATCCCACTCATGACTTAGAACTGGCAGCCGTAGTGCACACACTTAAGATATGGAGACATTATATTATGGGAACCAAGTGCCATGTATACACCGATCATAAGAGTTTGAAATACATATTCACTCAGAAGGATCTCAACCTTAGGCAACACCAATGGTTGGAGCTCATTAAGGATTATGATTTGGAGATTCACTATCACTTGGGCAAGGCGAATCTAGTTCCAGATTCCTTGAGTCAAAAGGAGCATGTTCATTCAGCTATTGTGGCCCAGCTACCTGAGGAGATTGTTGAGGATTTCAGGAGACTCAACCTGGGAATTGTTACAGACACTAAAGGAGTCACTATTGACGTGGAGCCTACCTTGGAACAAGAAATTCGCAAAGGTCAGATTGGTGATGCTAAAATACAAGAGATCAAGGATCTTATTACGGAAGGTAGAGGTCCAGAATTCACGGAGGATGAGCAAGGCACAATATGGTTCAAGAACCAGATTTGTGTTCCTGAGATTGATAGCCTTCGTGAGACTATACTAAAGGAAGCCCATGATTCTGATTACTCTATTCATCCTAGTAGTACTAAGATGTATCAGGATTTGAAGCAGAAGTACTGGTGGAATGGGCTGAAGAGAGATGTGGCTGCACACGTGGCTATGTGCGATGTGTGTCAAAGAGTTAAGGCCGAACACCAAAGACCAGCTGGACTATTGCACTCATTAAAGATACTCGAATGGAAGTGGGAAGAGATTGGTATGGATTTCATTACTGGATTGCCTCGCACCTCGAACGGATATGATTCCATATGGGTGGTTATGGATAGACTGACCAAAGTAGCTCACTTCATTCCTGTCAAGACTACTTATAAAGGTTCTCAACTGGTAGAGTTATATATGGCTTGAATTGTGTGTTTACACGGAGTACCAAAGAAGATCGTGTCTGATCAAGGTTCACAGTTTACCTCAAGATTCTGGAGAAGCTTTCATGAGAATATGAATACAAAGTTGAACCTTAGTATGACCTATCACCCTTAGGCTGATGGCCAGACTGAAAGGACCAATCAGGTGTTGGAATACATGTTGAGAGCTTGTGCCCTTCAGCATGGAAGTAGTTGGGATAAAAGTCTACCATATGCTGAGTTCTCATATAATAATGCTTATCAGGCCAGTCTGAAGATGTCACCATTTGAGGCTTTGTATGGCAGGAAGTGCAGGACTCCTCTATACTGGGATCATACTGGAGAAAGACAGTTCTTTGGGCCTGAACTTATTCAAGAGGCAGAAGAACAAGTCCGTATAATTCAGGAGAACTTGAGGGTAGCTCAAATTAGGCAAAAGAGCTACGCTGAAAATAGAAGAAGACCACTGGAGTTCGAGGAAGGTGATCATGTGTACCTCAAAGTGTCACCACTTTGTGGAATGAGGAGATTTAAAGTCAAAGGCAAACTATCCCCTCGCTTTATTGGACCATTCAGGATCTTTAGGCGAGTTGGGGAGATAGCATACCAACTCGAGCTACCTAATAATCTATCTGATGTGCACAGTGTATTCCACGTGTCTCAACTTAAGAAGTGTCTCCGTGTCCCTGAGGAACAGTTACCAATGGAAGAGCTCAGTGTTCAGGGTGATTTGACTTACACGGAGTATCCTATCAAGATTCTGGACACTTTGACTCGAGTTACAGGAAATAAAGTGATAAAGATGTGCAAAGTACAATGGAGTCACCATGGAGAATATGAAGCTACATGGGAAATAGAAGAAGAGCTTCGCATAGAATTTCCCCATCTTTTCCCTAGTCCTTCCTAAATCTCGAGGACGAGATTCTTGTTAAGGGGGGTAGATTTGTAATACCCGATTTGTAAGAAAATAAAAGGAGAAATCATTTCCTTTATATATATGTTTTATCTCTATTTTACCATCACATGTGAACACCTCATTTGAAAACAAATAATTAATAAAGGACATACTACTAAGGTGTACATCATGTTGGCTTTTATTTGCATGTGCATTTAATAATAACAATATTAATATTAATACAAATGAACTCATTTGAGAATTAAAGAACAACTTGAATGTTTGGAAATGAGTAAATAATCAAGAAAATGGAGAAAAGATATAAAATGTACAGAAAAATGCTCATAACTATATTGGTACTTGTAAATGCACAATATAATCTGAGTGTGGGTTTACCACAAGTTCGAATTTGAATAGGGATTTAAATTTGGAATTTGAAAACAAAAGGAAATAAAAAGAAAAAAAGAAAGAAAAAAATGGTGCATAGGCCTAATCTCTGGTTTTGGCCCACCAAGCCTCCTCTCCGCGCGGCCCATTTGGCCTCGTGCCCGCGTGGTCCTGGACGGATGAAGGCGCCGACATGGGGGGACCACCGGGCAGTCTCTCCCTCGTGTTCGCCCCCTTTTTCACTGACTTGCTGGGACCACTCGTCGGTCACGGTGCGCAACCACTTTCACTCCTCGCGCCACGAATCGATGACGTGTGGGCCGCGGAAGTCAGTCTCCGTTGACTGGTGGGGCTCTTCCGTTAGAGGCGTCACCTCATCCATGTCCGCACGTCGCGTGCGACAATGGCGGGTTTTATGCGGGGTTCGTTGAGGGCGTGAGTGGGATAAAGGGGTCCTATGGTCGCCTTGCCCTTCAAGTTTCCTTGTGTGGCATCGACATACCCTCTGCACCAAAAGCCATTGCGCCCCATCAGCGGGAGAGGAGAGTGCCGTGGGGCGGAGGAGGCGTCACCGGCATCCCCCATAACCAACACCGCTCGGGTGCCACGGAGTGATCTCTGGCGGGCCGGTGACGGTGTAGATCAAAGACGGAGGAGTGTTCGTGCTCGCGAGACCTTAGGACGACCAGAATTCCTCGCCATGATTAAGCTCCGTCGTGGCTCCGCCATTCCTCCATGACCAACGTTTTGCGCGTCAAATCTCTCTGGTACTATGGCTCGATCAAGCTCGTTGTTATTCCCGTATCACGTAGAAGTGGGCGTATTATAAGCTTGGGCACTGGCGCACCGGTTATGGGTTTCGCCAGCGAGACCCGCCGTGAAATGAGGGCAGCGCTGCCGTGCGTGTGTGCCCATTTGGGGAAGTGATCGTGCGCCGTCGGATGAGAGTTGGACCGCGTAGATTAGATGCCGAGATAACGATTCGATCGGGTGATTACGATCCGTCCGATTCCGATCCTGCGCACTTGGATTGGTTTCAGCGGTTTAAAACCTATGCCATAGATCTGGCATCTTGTGGCTGAGACTGAGTACCGGTTCGCTGGATTGTGGATCTAATCCACACCGTTGATGGACGATTCTGCGGCCCAGATCAGGTAAAACCCTTGCACTGAGCCTGTTTTGCAGAAGAGGTCCTGGGTTTATTGAGATTCAACCCGCAGTCCACGTAGTAGTACTCTGTGTCTTAGAGATTCTTGTGCCGTGGCCCCTGGTGTTTCCTGAAATTCTGCGCCCAGTCAAGAGAGTTGGAAAATCAGAGAAAATTAATTAGAAATGGATTTTTAGTGCAAAAATAATTGCTAGAACTTGTATAAATCATAGAAAATTCATATGAACGCCAAATTGATCCATTCCAGTTTCTAAAATTTTGTAATATTATTGTTTATCACCTAGAGTCTCTGTTTTGACATTAAAACAATAATAAAAAATAATTTCTCAATTAATCATATATCAAGCACATAAAACCTTTGGAAATTCATAACTTAAAATCCATAACTCCAAAATTAATGATTCCTATTCCTATGATATTATTTTAATATGTAGATTAATAATATGTATTTTGTTTATATGTTTGGTGTGATGTTAATTTCTCCTTTATACTATGCTTGTTTGTACTGTGGCGAGTAGAAGAGCCAGTGGCTGAGGATCCTGGTGCCCAGCAGATAGAAGTTGCTGAGCAGGAGCTCATTGAAGGCAAGTTGTGCCCTTGACCACTTTTATTACCCAATAATGTTCTTTAATATCACTCATTAATGCATAGGCTTAATTTTGATGGGACCCAATAGGTCACCCTAGACTGTTTATCTTTTTGCCTTGTTATCCCTGAACCATTTGGGTAGTTTTGCTATTGCTTTATATGGTTTTGGGTTAATATTTCATTATATCCATGTTCCAATTATTCTGTTATTCTATTTATGTTCATGTCAAGATCATTGTTGTTAATTGGAACATGGAGCTTAACTTGAGAAACACGTGCCACCACAAGGGAGGAATGGGACCCCTTGGCTGATTAATTAGGAAAGCTAGTGGAAGACTACCTTACCCGAAAGGGGCAAGGGTAGTAGGGGAGTTGCATGCAGGGAGGTTCTCGGGTTGATTTTGCTGCGATGATGGTCAGACGAGGGATTCTTGCAAGTGCTCTTCCCATAAACTGTAGCAGGTTTTCTGAAGCTAGTGGAACTTTGTAAAGACCTCGTAGTGGATCCCTAGCCATTCACCTCGGTAGTGTCTAAGGGCCTTGCAAACCCTGGCGACATGGGATACACGACTTGTGGGTACAGGGTACAACCTCTGCAGAGTGTAAAACTGGTATACTAGCCGAGCTCATGGTCAAGAGCAGCTCAGGACTCTCGCATGATTAAATTATGGAGCTAAATTCAATTTGTCATATGCATTGCATGGGATTATTTATTAATTTTGTTCTATTATTCTTTTAATGGTTTGGTATTCACTTACATTCAGTAACTACTAATAAAATGTGACCAACTTATTTAAAGCAATGCTCAGCCTTAATCTCTATTGTTGATCAGCTTTACACATCACATGAACTCCCACCTTTGGTGAGTTCATGCCTCATTATTCCCCACAACTTGTTGAGCAATGAACATGTGTGAGCTCACCCTTGCTGTCTCACACCCTCCCACAGGAGAAGAACAGGTGGTTCAAGAGGAGCCACACAATGAGGAGTTTGATCTGATCTAGGTGGCGTCTCCCAGTTGACTTTATGGTGCCAAGGATGGACCTTAGTTCGTTCTTTATTTATATTTTATTTTGTAAGACTTCTGCTATGTAATAAGTACTTTGATGTTATTGTGACATTTATCTCTATACACTCTGTTATTATATGTGTTGTCTTCTTTGGCGCATATATGAGATGCACCCGGCTTTGTCCCTTAAATCCGGGTGTGACATCGACCGAGCCCCTGCTCCCCTACCCGGCCGAGCCCCTCCCCTGCTCGCCGACCCCCTACGTGTGAGCACAAGCTCAAGGTAGAAGAACACCAATTTTGCATTTTAGTCCCTAGTTTTGTAAATTAAATTAATTCCAAAATTTTCAGTTTAGAAATTACCAAAAAGAGATTCCGATGTATATGTGTAACCGTAAACAAGCTTTGCAACAATATTTTGCTAGGTGTATGAAATTATATTTCAAAAATAAATTATGTCACTAGTCACTAACTTGGTGATTGTATACTAGAGACAATTACGATTAGTTTCGCTTTAGCACATGAACGGTATTTGTTAGTAGTGGTTTAAGTATAATTTTATTTATATAAGAAAGTAGAAGAAATACTAGGCCACGTATTCTCGGTCAGATGGTGTCGGCGTTTCCACCCCGAGGGGTCCCTGGACCGATGAGTAAATTGTCGCCGCGTGCCCCAGCCCAGATGGGTCGGCGCGAGACGGAGCGCGAAGGGGGGAAACCAGAGGGAGACAGGCGTAAAGGGGGAACCCGCGGCCTTCGTGTTGTCCCGCGCCCAGGTCGAGTGCGCTTGCAGTAGGGGGTTACAAGCATCCACGCGGGAGGGAGCGAGAGGCCTGCACGCGCCGTCCCGTCCTCCCCGCGCGGCCAACCTTCTCGTACGAATGCCCTGGGCCTTCCTTTTATAGGCGTAAGGAGAGGGCCCAGGTGTACAATGGGAGGTGTAGCAGTGTGCTAACGTGTCTAGCAAAGAGGAGCTAGCGCCCTAAGTACATGCCGTCATGGCAGCCGGAGAGGTTTTGGCACCCTGTTCATGAGATGTCGTGGCCGTCGGAGGAGCGCTGGAGCCTGGAGGAAGGACAGCTGTCGGGGCTGTCGAGTCCTTGCTGACGTCTCCTTGCTTTCGTAAGGGGCCGAGAGCCGCCGTCGTCATGGAGCACGCGGGGCGCCATCATTACTTGTTTACCGGGGCGAGCCAGATGGGACGCCGGTCTTGTTCCCCATAGCCTGAGCTAGCTAGGGGTAGGGTAATGATGGCCCCCCTGTGACGTGGTCGGTCCGAGCCCTGGGTTGAGCGAGGCGGAGGCTCCTCCGAGGTCGAGGTCGAGTCTGTCTTCCGTGGTCGAGTCCGAGCCCCGGGTCGGGCGAGGCGGAGACCGTCGGCTGAGGCCAGGGCTGAGTCCGAGCCCTGGGGTCGGACTAGGCGGAGTTCGTCGTCTTCTGGAGCCGAGGCTGAGTCCGAGCCCTGGGGTCGGGCGAGGCAGAGTTCATTGTCTTCTGGGGCCGAGGCTGAGTTCGAGCCCTGGGGTCGGGCGAGGCGGAGTTCGTCATCTTCCGGGGCCGAGGCCGAGTCCGAGCCCTGGGGTCGGGCGAGGCGGAGTTCGTCGTCTTCCAGGTCCGAGGCCGAGTCCGAGCCCTGGGGTCGAGCGAGGCGGAGTTCGTCGTCTTCCGGTGCCGAGGCTGAGTCCGAGCCCTGGGGTCGGGCGAGGCGGAGCTTCCTATGGCGCCCGAGGCCGGACTTGGCTGCTGTCAGCCTCACTCTATCGAGTGGCACAGCAGTCGAAGCGACGCAGGCGGCGCTGTCCTCTTGTCAGGCTGGTCAGTGGAGCGGCGAAGTGACTGCGGTCACTTCGGCTCTGTCGACTGAGGGGCACGCGTCAGGATAAGGTGTCAGGCCATCCTTGCATTAAATGCTTCTACGATACGGTCGGTTGGTGTGGCGATCCGGCCAAGGTTGCTTCTTGGCGAAGACTGGGCCTCGGGCGACCCGAAGGTGTGTCCGTTGCTTGAGGGGGCCCTCGGGCGAGACGTGAATCCTCCGGGGTCGGCTGCCCTTGCTCGAGGCTGGGCTCGGGCGAGGCGAGATCGTGTCCCTTGAGTGGACCGAGCCTTGACTTAATCGCACCCATCAGGCCTTTGCAGCTTTGTGCTGATGGGGGTTACCAGCTGAGATTAGGAGTCTTGGGGGTACCCCTAATTATGGTCCCCGACAGTAGCCCCCGAGCCTCAAAGGGAGTGTTAATACTCGCTTGGAGGCTTTTGTCGCACTTTTTTGCAAGGGGACCGGCCTTTCTCGGTTGCGTTTCATTCCGGTGGGTGCGCGCAAGCGCACCCGCCGGGTGTAGCCCCCGAGGCCTCAGAGGAGTGGTTTGACTCCTTCGAGGTCTTAATGCGTTTCGCGATGCTTCGGCCGGTCTAGTTGTTCCCTCATGCGAACTGGCCGTCGCCCGGGTGCACAGTCGAGTCCCAAGTTCTCGGGCTGGTATGTTGACGTTGTCAACGGTTTGGCCGGAGCTGGGTTTGCGAGAGCAGCCCCCGAGCCTCCGCACAGAGCGAGAGGACGGTCAAGGACAGACTCGACTTTTTTACATACGCCCCTACGTCGCCTTTCCGCAAGGAGGAGGGGGGGGGGGGAAGCGCCATGTTGCCCTTGGAGGGCGCCGAACATGGTGTCTCCAGTGAGCTGCTAACGGGTAATCCGAGTGGACGCCCGTGCCCCATTTGTTAGGGATCGGCTAGTGGCCCGGAGGCGCGCTCCAAAAGTACCTGCGGGTGATTTGCCGGACCCGGTCCCCTTTTGATGGGGTCCGAGGGCTCGATGCCTCCCTCTGGTGGGATTCCGTTACAAAATCGTTCTCGTCGGTCTCGGAAATGTCCTAGGGTACCTCGGGAGCGTAGCCCGAGCCTTGGTTATGTATCGAACATACCTAGGGTCATCCCTCGCTCTGCGTTTGAGGCGGCTGTCGAACCCTTCGGGGGCCAGCCTACGAACCCCTGATCAGTAGTGGGCGCGGAGCCCGAGTGGCCTGAGGCGGCCGTTGAACCCTTTCGAGGGGCCAGCCTTCAAACCTCTGACCAGTAGTGGGCGTGGAGCCCGAGTGCTCTGAGGCGGCTGTTGAACCCTTTCGAGGGGCCAGCCTTTGAACCTCTGATCAGTAGGGGGGCTCGGGGCCCGCTTCCTTCGCGGAGAAGGATCCCTCTCGGGGTATCCCCTTTCCCGGTCCCTGTGGCAGGAGAGAGAGAAAGAGGAAGTGGAAAGGGATACGAAATCGAATGACGTGGCGTACCTTTTTTGACGCGGTCATTATGGCGGAAGCGAAGCGTCGCCTGCTTCGCCTGCCAAAGGTGCCGCCTGTCCTGCCGCAGAGTTAATGCAACGAGACGAGTGGTTCGCGGAGCAGCCGTTGTGCGTGCGCGAGCCGTTCGAGGAACGGAACACGGGCGCGTCGTCTTCACGCCGTGGGAGAGGGTCCTCTCGCTGTCCCAGGAGAAGACGTGAGCTTGCTGACGACTTGACCGCTGCTTCCGCCCGCCTGCCACCGCCATTACTGCCGGAACATTTCTGGCCGTATCGGCCGTTGCGCCTTCCCCGCGGCTGATTGACCCATGGCCGATGTGCTCAGCTGGCACCGTTGGGTCATGCGCAGGGTTGCCTCGAGTCGCGGTACTGGTTCCACAGCCGAGGAGGCACAATAGTGGCGCGAGTGGCGGTGCAGTTTCTTGTACGTAGTAACCGGCGCGCCGGTTACATGATGTGTGGGCTTGGGCCTCCATGCTGGACGCGTCGAAGTCGAAAGGGTGCGCCCCCTTGGTGCGGTTTCATGCCGCCTGCATGGCGGTTCGCCCTTTCACCCGCTGGCCTGGGTGAAAGCGGAGGAATGCTCGTAACCGTGGGGCAGTTGCGCACACCGTGCGCGGTGGTTTGGCTTCTTTTGACCTGGGCCAGCTTGCGTGACGCGTGGGACCCAGCCCCCATGTCGTAGGGGGAGGACCTTGGAGCGCGTTAAAGAAGACTCAACCCGCGACGGCTGAGGACGCAAGTGGGGAGAGTTGCCTTTAAAAGGAGGGTGACCGCCTTGAAAGGCAACCATGTCTTCGCGCTCCCCTTATGCATCGCGTCTTTCCACCTTCCGAGCCCCCGGATGGGGAACACTCGCAGTTCTTCCGCCTCGTCGTCGTTGGAGGAACGCAACTTCGCGGAAGTTGGTACCTTTCAGCCATCGTTCGGCTTCAAGGATTTTCATCAGCCAGCCCGGCCGCATCCCCTCGCCGGTGGTCACCCAAGACGGTGACCACTAGCTCCTGGGTGGGGAGAAGCAAGCCGGGCTGCGATCTCTGCCCCGCCCTCAGCTTCAAGGATCTTCATCATCCTTGCTGGGGCAGAGAGCGAGGTGAGCCAGGGCTCTACCTCCCACACGGGTCGGCATGCCACCTCTTCTTCCAGCTTCTGGTGGTGGAAACCATCCTCCAGCTCTGCGGAGGAGGCGTCCTCCAGCCATGCTGGGGAAGGCAAACTGTTGCTGCCCAACTAGGATGCAACATTCCGTCCTCTGTCCTCGCTTTCGTGGCGAGGACGGGAGCGAGGACCTGCCGGTGCGCTTTGGAGCGGGCCACGCTCGCTAGTGTGGCATTGGTGGACAAGCGGACGCCGCCGTCGGTGCTGACGTGGTGGCAGTTGGAGAAAGCTTCCCCACCGTCGAGGCCGTCAGCGCCGCCTATGGACCGACCCCCGGCTCTTTGGCTTTAATATCTGGTTCACGTCCCTTGAGTGGGGACGCGAACGAGAGCCTTCCAGTGGCTGCGTCCGTCTTGGGACCATGGCTGCTACTGCAGAGGTCGCTGGCGAGTCACCCGGAGCTTGTCGCCCCGCAGGCTCTCCGGTGTGGAGGTTGTTCATACCCGCGGGGGCGGAACCGGAGTTCCGTTTGTAATGGCACCTTGAGTGCCGGTGTCTGTTCATTGTGGCTGTCGGGGCCTGAACATGTATGTATCTTTGGCACGGAGCCATGTTTTTCCTCATTCCGAGCACTAGGACTCGCCTGTCGGCTAACTGAACCGCTTAACCAAGTGTGAGTTGCCTCGTGCGAAGGTGACGAGTGAGGTATCCGTATCCCGGAGGCGTAGGAGTCCCTCGGCTCGGTCAGCCTTGCTGCGCGAGGCTTCTCTTACTTAGTTAAGGGAAACCCTTGGCCGCTCTTCGATGAGCCGAAGCCGAAGGCAGCGGTGTCAGTGTGGACAGAGGCAGAGTTGGCTCGAAAAGAAGACTTCGTCGGCCGGAGCCTATCCGGGCCGTCCGCTGGCGGGACCGGCGCCGGAGTTGAGTTGCCGAGGCCACGAGCCGGGCTGGTGTCCTCGGAAGACAGCTGGCTGAGGCTTCAGGGCGGCCGACAGAGCCGTCTGCTCGGGCCGGATTCCTGAAGGAGACCCTGGCGGCGATAGCCCGGGCATGGTGCTGACGTCGTCCTTCGGAGCAGAGATCCTTCGACCGCGTTGCCGTCCGAGGCTCGGTCGGACTTCGCCCAAGGTGTAGTTGACACCGAGGGTGCTGCTGCTCCCCCTCCGTCAAGGTCCGAGTCTGCAGGATCGGTTTATCTTGTAGTGCGCGTATGTTTTCTGCGGCCGCCGAGGCCCAAACATACTGTCGTTGTGTTGTAAAGCTGCGTTTCTTTTCCCCTTGTTTCGAGTATCAGGACTTATTTGTCGGTAACAGAATTGTTTGTCCGAGCGAGAGTTACTTTTCACGGAAGGTGATGAGTGAGGTATCCGTATCCTAGAGGCGTAGGAGTCCCTCGGCTCGGTCAGCCTTGCCGCTTACGTGCACTCTTACTCGTCCGTAGGATTCTGCTAACGATGTAGTCGAGAAGGCCCAAAAAATCATTTTGGCAGAAAGGTTTCCGAGCATTAAGACTTGTTCAGTCAGCGGAATCGCCTATCCGAGCGTGAGTTACTTATCGCAGAAGGTGACGAGTGAGGTATCCGTATCCCGGAGGCGTAGGAATCCCTTGGCTCGGTCGGCCTTGGCTGCTTACGTGTACTCCATTGTTTTCAGGATCCCACTTTTGAAGTAGTCCGAAAGCACGAAAGACGTTCTGGCAGAAAAGACTTTTTTCGAGGAAAATTTTGACGCAGAGGGGGTTCCCCACTTCTAGCCCCCGAGGGAGGATCGGGCTTTGCCGAGGCAAGGCTGACCCTTCCTTGATGGTTAGACTTTGTGTGTGAACGAGGTGTACGAACGACTTGAAAGCATCTTAAGGGTAGAAGCGACGTAGCTGTCGGATGTTCCAAGCGTTGCCGTAGACCTCGCCTTGACTGTTGGCCAGCTTGTACGTCCCGGGCTTCAGAAACTTGGCGATGACGAACGGCCCTTCCTAGGGAGGCGTGAGCTTGTGCCGCCCTCGGGCGTCTTGTCGCAGCCCAAGCACCAAGTCGCCCACCTGGAGGTCTCAGGACCGAACCCCTCGGGCGTGGTAGCGTCGCAGGGACTGCTGATACCGCGCCGAGTGTAGTAAGGCCATGTCTCGAGACTCTTCCAGCTGGTCCAGTGAGTCTTCTCGGTTAGCTCGATTGCTTTGGTCGTCGTAGGCCCTCGCCCTCGGGGAACCGTATTCTAAGTCTGTGGGCAAGATGGCCTCGGCCCCATAGACTAGAAAGAACGGTGTGAAGCCCGTGGCTCGGCTCGGCGTTGTCCTCAGACTCCAGACTACCGAGGGGAGCTCCTTCATCCATCGCTTGCCGAACTTGTTGAGGTCGTTGTAGATCCGTGGCTTGAGTCCTTGCAGAATCATGCCGTTGGCACGCTCTACTTGCCCATTCGTTATGGGGTGGGCCACGGCGGCCTAGTCCACCCGGATGTGGTGATCCTCGCAGAAGTCCAGGAACTTTCTGCCGGTGAACTGGGTGCCGTTGTCGGTGATGATGGAGTTCGGGACCCCGAAACGATGGATGTTGTTGGTGAAGAATGCCACCGCCTGTTCAGACCTGATGCTGTGTAGGGGTCGGACCTCGATCCACTTGGAGAATTTGTCGATGGCGACCAGCAGGTGCGTGTAGCCCTCGGGTGCCTTCTGCAAGGGACCAACGAGGTCCAGGCCCCACACAGCAAACGACCAAGTGATGGGTATTGTCTGCAGAGCCTGAGCGGGCAGGTGGGTCTGCCTTGCATAGAATTGACACCCTTGGCAGGTGCGGACAATTCTAGTGGTGTCGGCCACCGCAGTCGGCCAGTAGAAACCTTGTCGGAAGGCATTTCCAACAAGGGCTCGGGGTGCTGCGTGATGACCGCAAGCCCCCGATTGTATTTCTTGTAAGAGCTCTTGGCCTTCGGCGATGGATATTGTCGGCGTTTCGAGACCGGGGGGTCCCTAAGCCGACGAGTGAATGTCGCCGCATGCCCCAGCCCAGATGGGTCGGCGTGAGGCCGAGCGTGAAGGGGGGAAGTGAGGCGGCCGGAGACCGGCGTGAGAGAGGTGGGAATCCCGCGGCCTTCATGTTCGTCCCGCGCCCAGGTCGGGTGCGCTTGCAGTAGGGGGTTACAAGCGTCCACGCGGGAGAGGGAGCGAGCGGCCTCACGCGGGCGCCTGTCTCGTCCTCGTCCCCGCGCGGCCAACCCTCTCTAAGAGGGCCCTGGTCCTTCCTTTTATAGGCGTAAGGAGAGGATCCAGGTGTACAATGGGGGGTGTAGCAGAGTGCTACGTGTCTACCGGAGGAGAGCTAGCGCCCTAAGTACATGCCGTTGTGGCAACCGGAGAGATTTTGGTACCCAGCTGGTGTGATGTCGTGGCCGTCGGAGGAGTGCTGGAGCCTGGCGGAGGGACAGCTGTTGGAGCTGTTGAGTCCTTGCTGACGTCCTCTTGCTTCCGTAAGGGGGCTGAGAGCCGTCGTCGTCACAGAGTATGCGGGGCGCCATCATTGCCCATCTGGCGGAGCGAGCCAGATGGGACGCCGGTCTTGTTCCCCGTGGCCCGAGTCAGCTCGGGGTAGGGTGATGATGGCACCTCCTGTTGACGTGGCCGGTCTGTGCCCTAGGTTGGGCGATGTGGAAGCTCCTCCGAAGCCGAGGTCGAGTCTGTCTTCCATGGCCGAGGTCGAGTCTGAGCCCCTGGGTCGGGCGAGGCGGAGACCGTCAGTTGAGGCCAGGGCGGAGTCCGAGCCCTGGGGTCGGGCGAAGCGGAGTTCGTTGTCTTCTAGGGCTGAGCCCGAGTCCGAGCCCTGGGTCGAGCGGAGCGGAGTTCGCCGTCTTCCGGGACTTAGCCCGAGTCCGAGCCCTGGGTCGGGCGGAGCGGAGTTCGCCGTCTTCCGGGACTTAGCCCGAGTCCGAGCCCTGGGTCGGGCGAAGCGGAGCTTCCTATGGTGCCTTCGGCCGGGCCTGACTGCCTGTCAGCCTCACTCTATCAAGTGGCACCGCAGTCGGAGCGGCACAGGCGGCGCTGTCTTTCTGTCAGGCCGGTCAGTGGAGCGGCGAAGTGACGGCGGTCACTTCGGCTCTGTCGGCTGCAGGGCGTGCGTCAGGATAAAGGTGTCAGGCCACCTTTGCATTAAATGCTCCTGCGATTTGGTCGGCTGGTGCGGCGATTTGGTCAGGGTTGCTTCTTGGCAAAGACAGGGCCTCGGGCGAGCCGGAAATATATTCGCCGCTGGAGGGGGGCCTCGGGCGAGACGGAAATCCTCCGGGGTCGGCTACCCTTGTCCGAGGCTAGGCTCGGGCGAGGCGTGAACGAGTCCCTCGAATGGACTGATCCCTGACTTAATCGCACCCATCAGGCCTTTGCAGCTTTATGCTGATGGGGGTTACCAGCTGAGAATTAGGAGCCTTGAGGGTACCCTTAATTATGGTCCCCGACAGTAGCCCCCGAGCCTCGAAGGGAGTGTTAGCACTCGCTTGGAGGCTTTTGTCGCACTTTTTTGCAAGGGGACCAGCCTTTCTCGGTTGCGTTTTGTTCCGGTGGGTGCGCGCGAGCGCACCCGCCGGGTGTAGCCCCCGAGGCCTCGGAGGAGTGGTTTGACTCCTTCGAGGTCTTAATGCCTCACGTAATGCTTCGGCTGGTCTGGTCGTTCCCTCATGCGAGCTGGCCGTAGCCCGGGTGTACGGTCGGGTCCCAAGTTCTCGGGCTGGTACGTTGATGCTGTCAACGGTTCGGCCAGAGCCGGGTTTGCGAGAGCAGCCCCCGAGCCTCTGCACAGGGCGAGAGGGCGATTAGGGACAGACTCGACTTTTTTACATACGCCCTTGCGTCGCCTTTCCGCAAGGAGGAGGGGGGAAAGCGCCATGTTGCCCTCGATGGGCGCCGAACATGGTGTCTCCGGTGAGCTGCAAGCGGGTAATCCGAGTGGACATCCATGCCCCGTTCGTTAGGGGTCGGCTAGGGGCCCAGAGGCACGCCCAAAAGTACCTGCGGGTGATCTGCCGGACCCGGTCCCCTGGCGACGGGGTCCGAGGGCTCGATGCCTCCCTCTGATGGGATTCCGTTACAAGATCATTCTCGCTGGTCTCGGAAATGTCCTAGGGTACCTCGGGAGTGCAGCCCGAGCCTTGGTTATGTATCGAACGTACCCATGGTCATCCCTCGCTCTGTGTCTGACGCGGCTGTGAACCCTTCGGGGGCCAGCCTTCGAACCCCTGATCAGTAGTGGGCGCGGAGCCCGAGTAGCCTGAGGCGGCCGTGGAACCCTTCCGAGGGGCCGGCCTTCGAACCTCTGACCAGTAGTGGGTGTAGAGCCCACGCGATCTGAGGCGGCTGTCAAACCCTTCCGAGGGGCCAGCCTTCGAACCTCTGATCAGTAGGGAGGCTCGGAGCCTGGTTCCTTCACGGGGAAGGATCCTTTTCGGGGTATCCCCCTTTCCCGGTCACTGTTGCAAGAGAGAGAAAGAGGAAAAAAGGAAAAGGATACGAAATCGAACGACGCGGCGTACCTTTTCTGACGCGGTCATTATGACGAAGGCGAAGCGTCGCCCGCTTCTCCTGCCAGAGGTGCCGCCTGTCCAGCCGTGAAGTTAATGCGGCGGGGCTAGTGGTTGGCGGGGCGACCGTTGCGCGTGCGCGAGCCGTTCGAGGAACGGAACACGGGCGCACCGTCTTCACGCCGTGAGAGAGGGTTCTCTCGCTGCCCCCGGATGGGACGTAGGCTTGGCTGGCGACGTGACCGCTGCTCCTGCCCGCCTGCCACCGCCATTACTGCCAGCCCATTTTTGGCCGCATTGAGCGTCGTGCCAGGCTGGCGCCGCTGGGTCGTGCTCTGGGTCGCCTCGAGTCGCGGTATTAGTTCCGCAGTCGAGGAGGCGCGGTGGTGGCGCAAGTGGCGGTGCAGTTGCATGCACAAAGCACTCGGCGCGCCGGTTGTATGACGCGTGGGCCTGGGCCTCCATGCCGGGCGTGTTGGGAGTCGGAGAAGTGCACCCACTTGGCGCGGTTGCATGCCGCCTGCATGGCTGCCTGCCCTTTCGCCCGCTGGTCTGGGCAAAAGTGGAGAGTCGCTTGTAACCGCTGGGCGGTTGTACGCACCGCGCACGGCAGTTTGGCTTCTTCTGCTCTGAGCCGGCTTGCATGACGTGTGGGACCCAGCCCCCGCGCCGTAGGGGAAGACCTTGGAGCGTGTTGGAGAAGACTCAGCCTGCGACGGCTGGGGACGCAAGTAGGGAGAGCCGCCTTTAAAAGGAGGGTGACCCCCTTGGAAGGCGACCATGTCTTCGCGCTCCCTTATGCATCGTGTCTTTCCACCTTCCAAGCCCCTGGATGGGGGATACCCGCCGTCTTTCCGCCTCGTCGTTGGAGGAACGCAACTCCGTGGGAGTTGGTACCTTTCAGCCATCGTTCGGCTTCAAGGATTTTCATCATGCAGCCCGGCTACACCCCTCCGCCGGCGGTCACCCAAGACAGTGACCTCCAGTTTGATGGTGGGGGAAAGCGAGCCGGGCTGCGGCCTCTGCCCCTCCCTCAGCCTCAAGGATTTTCATCACTAGGGCTGGGGAGGGGAGTGTGCCGAGTTGGGGTCGGCCCCTGCGCGGGCGGCGGCCCGCTCCTTCCCTCAGTGATCGGGGGGAAGGGAGGTTGTTGTCCGTGGCACCGGCAGCTGCCGCGTGCCTGGCTCTCGGACGCGAGTGGCTTCGGAGCCGCTCTCGGCGCCGGCTTCTGCCATGGCAGCTGGAAGAGGTTCTCCCGCCAGCGAGACAACCAGGGCCGCCCACGGACCGACCTCCAACTCTACGGCCTTCTGCCCGTCCTTGCCTCACGAGTTTGGGCATGGGCGGGGCCTCCTGGCAGCAGCATCCGCCCTGAGGTCATCGCTGCCGCTGTTCGGCCCCCCGGAGCAGAAGTCGTCGTCGTTGCCGCTGCTGGAGTGGGCGACGGTGCGCCGTTCGTCGGTCTTCTGTTGCTCTGCAGGCCCCCCCCATCGAGTGGGGTTGTTCGTACCTGCGGAGGTGGAACCGGAGTTCCGTTTGTAATGGCACTTTGAATGCCAGTGTTTTTGTTCATTGTGGCTGTCGAGGCCTGAACATGTATGTAATTTCGGCACGGAGCCGTGTTTTTTCCTCATTTTCGAGCACTAAGACTTGCATGTTGGTTGTCTGAACCGCTTCACCAAGTGTGGGTCGCCCCGGGTAAAGGCGACGAGTGAGGTATCCGTATCCCGGAGGCGTAGGAGTCCCTCGGCTCGGTCAGCCTTGTTGTCCGAGGCTTCCCTTGCTTAGTTAAAGGAACCCCTCGGCCGCTCTTCGATGAGCCAAGGCCAGGGGTAGCGGTGTCAGCGCGAACAGAGGCAGAGTTGGCACGGTAAGAGGACCTGGTCGGCCGGAGCCTGGCCGTGTCATCTGTTAGCGGGACCGATGCCGGAATTGACCTGCCGAGACCTCGGGTCGGGCTGATGTCCTCGGGGGACATCTGGCCAAGGCCTCGGGGGTGGCCAGCCGAGCCGCCTGCCCGAGCCGGATTCTCAGAGAAGACCCTGGCGGCGATGGCTCGAGCGTGGCGATGACGTCGTCCTTCAGAGTGGAGATCTTCGGACCACGTCGCCGTCCGAGGCTAGGTCGGACCTCGCCGAAGGTGTTGTCAACGCCGAGGGTGCTGCTGCTCCCTTCAAGCGTCAGGATCCGAGCCTGCAGGATCAGATTGTCTTGTAGCGTGTGTTTCCTGCGGCCGCCGAGGCCAAAACACACCCTCGCCGTGTTGTAAAGCTGCGTCTCTTTTCCTCTTGTTTCGAGTATCTGGACTTTTTTATCGGTAACAGAAATGTTTGTGCGAGCGAGAGTTGCTTCTCGCGGAAGGTGATGAGTGAGGTATCCGTATCCCGGAGGCGTAGGAGTCCCTCGGCTCGGTCAGCCTTGCCGCTTACGCGCACTCTTACCCGTCCATGGGGTTCTGTCACCGACGCAGTCGAGAAGGCTCGAAGAATCGCTCCGGCAGAAGAGCTTTCGAGCGTGAAGACTTGTTTGGTCCGTGGAATCACTTATCCGAACATGAGTTACTTATCGCAGAAGGTGATGAGTGAGGTATCCGTATCCCGGAGGCCTAGGAGTTCCTCGGCTCGGTCAGCCTTGGCTACTTACATGTGCCCCGTTGTTTTCAGGATCCACTTTCGAAGTAGTCAAAAAGCACGAAAGACATTCTGGCAGAAAAGATCTTTTTTCGAGGAAAATTTCGACACAGAGGGGGTTCCCCCCTTTTAGCCCCCGAGGGAGGGTCGGGCTTTGCCGAGGCAAGGCTGACCCTTCCTTGATGACTAAACTTTGCGTGGGAGCGAGGTATATGAACAACTTGAAAACATCTTAAGGGTAGAAACGACATAGCTGTTGGATGTTCTAAGTGTTGCTGTAGACCTCGCCTTGACTGTTGGCCAGCTTGTACGTTCCGGGCTTTAGAACTTTGGCGATGACGAATGGCCCGTCCCAGGGGGGCGTGAGCTTGTGCTGCCCTCGGGCGTCCTGTCGCAGCCGAAGCACCAGGTCGCCCACCTGGAGGTCTCGGGACCGGACCCCTCGGGCGTGGTAGCGTCGCAGGGACTGCTGGTACCGCGCCGAGTGTAGTAAGGCCCTGTCCCGAGCCTCTTCCAGCTGGTCCAGCGAGTCCTCTCGACTAGCTTGGTTGCTTTGGTCGATGTAGGCCCTCGCCCTCGGGGAACCGTATTCTAAGTCTGTGGGCAAGATGGCCTCGGCCCCATAGACTAGAAAGAACGGCATGAAGCCCGTGGCTCGGCTCGGTGTTGTCCTTAGACTCCAGACCACCGAGGGGAGTTCCTTCATCCATCGCTTGCCGAACTTGTTGAGGTCGTTGTAGATTCGAGGCTTGAGCCCTTGTAGAATCATGCCGTTGGCACGCTCTACTTGCCCATTTGACATGGGGTGAGCTACGGCGGCCTAGTCCACCCGGATGTGGTGAACCTCGCAGAAGTCCAGGAACTTTCTGCCGGTGAACTGGGTGCCGTTGTCGGTGATGATGGAGTTCGGGACCCCGAAGCGATGGACGATGTTGGTGAAGAACGCCACCGCCTGCTCGGACCTGATGCTGTTTAGGGGTCGGACCTCGATCCACTTGGAGAATTTGTCGATGGCGACCAACAGGTGCGTGTAGCCCCCAGGTGCCTTCTGCAAGGGGCCGACAAGGTCCAGACCCCACACAGCAAAGGGCCAGGTGATGGGTATCGTCTGCAGAGCCTGAGTGGGCAGGTGGGTCTGCCTTGCGTAGAACTGACACCCTTCGCAGGTGCGGACAATTCTAGTGGCGTCGGCCACCGCCGTCGGCCAGTAGAAGCCTTGTTGGAAAGCATTCCCGACAAGGGCTCGAGGTGCTGCGTGATGGCCGCAAGCCCCCGAGTGTATCTCTCGAAGGAGTTCCTGACCTTCGGTGATGGAGATGCATCGCTGGAGGATGCCTGAGGGGCTACGGTGGTAGAGCTCCTTCCCATCTCCCAGCAAGACGAACGACTTGGCGCGCCGCGCCAACCATCGAGCTTCGGCTCGGTCGAGGGGTAGCTCTCCTCGGTGGAGATATTGCAGGTACGGGGTCTGGCAGTTTTGATCAGGCGTGACCCCGCTTTGCTCCCCCTCGACGCGCAGCGTCTCGCCCTCGGGGGCTGAGGGTACCTCGGGCCGAGCCGAGGGTGCCTCGGGCTGGGCCGAGGGTGCCTCAGGCTCGGGCGTGTCGTCGATCTTGACGGAGGGTTGATGCAGATCCCGGGAGAAGACGTCCGGGGGAACCGTTGTTCGCCCCGAGGCTATTTTAGCCAGCTCATCCGTAGTCTCGTTGTAGCGCCGAGCGATGTGGTTGAGCTCGAGCCCGTAGAACTTGTCTTCCAGGCGCCGAACCTCATTGCAGTAGGCCTTCATCTTCGGGTCGCGGCAGTGGGAGTTCTTCATGACTTGGTCGATGACGAGCTGCGAGTCACCGCGAGCGTCGAGGCGTCGGACCCCTAGCTCGATGGCGATCCGCAATCCGTTGACCAGAGCCTCGTACTCAGCCACATTGTTGGATGCCGGGAAATGGAGGCGTAGCACGTAGCGTAGGTGCTTCCCGAGGGGCGAGATGAAGAGTAGGCCTGTGCCGGCTCCTGTCTTCATCAGCGACCCGTCGAAGAACATGGTCCAGAGTTCCGGTTGGATCGGAGCTATCGGTAGCTGGGTGTCGACCCATTCGGCTACGAAGTCCGCCAAGACCTGGGACTTGATGGCCTTCCGAGGGGCGAACGAGATTGCTTCGCCCATGATTTCCACTGCCCACTTTGCGATTCTACCCGAGGCCTCCCGGCACTGGATGATCTCCCCCAGGGGGAAGGAGGACACCACAGTTACCGGATGAGACTTGAAGTAGTGTCGCAACTTCCGCCGCGTTAGGATCACCGCATACAGCAGCTTCTGAACTTGTGGATAGCAGATCTTGGTTTCGGACAGTACCTCACTGACGAAGTAGACTGGCCTCTGAACGGGCAATGCATGCCCCTCTTCTTGCCTTTCGACCACAATCGCGGCGCTAACCACTTGAGTGGTCGCGGCGACGTAGACCAAGTGGGCTTCTCCGGCAGCTGGGGGCACCAAGATAGGCACCTTCATGAGGAGCGCCTTCAGGTTCCCGAGGGCTTCCTCGGCCTCAGAGGTCCAAGTGAAGCACTCGGCCTTCCTCAAGAGGCAGTACAGAGGTAGACCTCTTTCGCCGAGGCGTGAGATGAAGCGGCTCAGAGCCGCGAGACATCCCATGACCCTCTGTACGCCTTTCAAGTCCTTGATGGGCCCCATGCTGGTGATGGCTGCGATCTTCTCTGGGTTGGCTTCGATGCCCTGCTCGGAGACGATGAACCCCAAGAGCATGCCTCGGGGCACCCCGAAGACACACTTCTCGGGATTGAGCTTGACGCCTTTTGCCTTGAGACATCGGAATGTCACTTAAAGGTCGGAAAGGAGGTCGGAGGCTTTCCTCGTCTTGACTACGATGTCATCGACGTAGGCCTCGACCGTGCGGCCAATGTGTTCGCCGAACACATGGTTCATGCACTGCTGGTACGTCGCACCCGCATTCCTCAAACCGAACGGCATGGTGACATAGCAGTACATGCCGAAGGGTGTGATGAAAGAAGTCGCGAGCTGGTCGGACTCTTTCATCCTGATTTGATGATACCCTGAGTAGGCATCGAGGAAAGACAGGGTTTTGCACCCAGCAGTGGAATCCACGATTTGATCGATGCGAGGCAGAGGGTAGGGAACCTTCGAACATGCCTTGTTTAGACCAGTGTAGTCTACACACATCCGCCATTTCCCCCCTTTCTTTCTCACAAGCATAGGGTTGGCAAGCCATTCGGGATGGAATACCTCTTTGATGAACCCTGCCGCCATTAGCTTGTGGATCTCCTCGCCTATGGCTCTGCGCTTCTCCTCGTCGAATCGGCGCAGAGGCTGCTTGACGGGTCGGGCTCCGGCTCGGATGTCCAGCGAGTGCTCGGCGACATCCCTCGGTATGCCGGGCATGTCTGAGGGACTCCACGAGAAGACGTTGGCGTTCGCACGGAGAAAGTCGACGAGCACTGCTTCCTATTTGGGATCGAGCCCGGAGCCGATCCGGATCTGTTTGGAGGCGTCGCCACTGAGGTCGAGGGGGACGAACTTAACCGTCTCCGCTGGCTCAAAGTTGCCGGCATGACGCTTCACATCTGGCACCTCCTTAGAGAGGCTTTCCAGGTCGGCGATGAGGGTCTCGGACTTGGCGAGGGCCTCGGCGTACTCCACTCACTCCACGTCGCATTCGAACGCGTGTTTGTACGTGGGGCCGACGGTGATGACCCCGTTGGGGCTGGCATCTTGAGCTTCAGGTAGGTGTAGTTGGGGACAGCCATGAACTTCGCGTAGCATGGTCTTCCCAGTACCGCGTGGTAGGTTCCTCGGAACCCGACCACCTCGAACGTCAGGGTCTCCCTTCGGAAGTTGGAGGGTGTTCCGAAGCAAACGGGAAGGTCGAGTTGTCCGAGGGGCTGGACGCGCTTCCCAGGAATGATCCCATGGAAGGGCGCAGCGCCTGCCCGGACGGAGGACAGATCGACACGCAGGAGCCCGAGGGTCTCGGAGTAGATGATGTTGAGGCTGCTGCCTCCGTCCATGAGGACCTTAGTGAGCCTGACGTCGCCGATGACGAGGTCGACGACGAGCGGGTATTTCCCCGGGGTCGGCACATGGTCGGGGTGGTCGGCTTGGTCGAAGGTGATGGGCTTGTTGGACCCGTCTAGGTAGACTGGCGCCGCCACCTTCACCGAACAGACCTCCCGGCGCTCTTGCTTGCGGTGCCGAGCCGAGGCATTCGCCGCTTGCCCACCATAGATCATGAAGCAGTCGTGGACCTCGGGGAACTCTCCTGCTTGGTGATCTTCCTTCTTGTCGTCGTCGTGGGCCCTGCCACCCTCCGCGGGTGGCTCGACCCTGTGGAAGTGGCGCCGAAGCATGACGCACTCCTCAAGGGTGTGCTTGACGGGCCCCTGGTGATAGGGGCACGGCTCCTTGTGCATCTTGTCGAAGAGGTTGGCACCTCCGGGGGGTTTCCGAGGGTTCTTGTACTCGGCGACGGCGACAAGGTCCGCGTCGGCGGCATCGCGTTTCGCTTGCGACTTCTTCTTGCCCTTCTTCTTGGCGCCGAGCTGAGTTGACGCCTCGGGGGCATCTTCCGATGGGCGGCCCTGGGGCTGCTTGTCCTTTCGGAAGATAGCCTCGACCACCTCCTGGCCGGAGGCGAACTTGGTGGCGATGTCCATTAGCTCGCTTGCCCTGGTGGGGGTCTTGCGACCCAGCTTGCTCACCAGGTCGCGGCAGGTGGTGCCAGTGAGGAACGCGCCGATGACATCCGAGTCGGTGGTGTTGGGCAGCTCGGTGTGCTGCTTCGAGAATCGCCGGATGTAGTCCTGGAGAGACTCTCCCGGCTGCTGTCGGCAGCTTTGGAGGTCCCAGGAATTCCCGGGGCGCACGTATGTGCCCTGGAAATTGCCGGCGAAAGCTTGGACCCGGTCGTCCCAGTTGGAGATCTACCCCGGAGGCAGGTGCTCCAACTAGGCGCGAGCGGTGTCGGAGAGGAACAGTGGGAGGTTGCGGATGATGAGGTTGTCATCGTCCGTTCCACCCAGTTGGCAGGCCAGACGGTAGTCCGCGAGCCACAGTTCCGGTTTCGTCTCCCCCGAGTACTTTGTGATAGTAGTCGGGGGTCGGAACCGGGTCGGGAACGGCGCCCGTCGTATGGCCCGGCTGAAGGCCTGCGGACCGGGTGGTTCGAGCGAGGGACTCCGATCCTCCCCGCTGTCGTAGCGTCCCCCACACCTGGGGTGGTAGCCTCGGCGCACCCTCTCATCGAGGTGGGCCCGACGATCGTGATGATGGTGCTCATTGCCGAGGCAACCCAGGGCCGCAGGCGCTGTGTTGCGCGTGCGCCTGGTGTAGATCGAGGCTTCCTGCATGAATCGGGAAGTCGCGGCATGAGGTTCTGAGGGGTACCCCTGCCTTCGGAAGGCAGAGCTCTTGGCCCATCGGACCGCGGCGCATTCCAGGAGATTCTTGAGCTCTCCCTGGATTCACCGCCCCTCGGTGGTTGATGGCTCTGGCATCGCACGAAGGAGCATTGCTGCTGCAGCCAGGTTCTGGCCAACCCCAGTGGATGCGGGTGGCGGCCTGACCCTGACATCATCGGCGATGCGGTGCTGGAAGCCCTGGGGTAGATGACGTATTTCTCCGGCCGGAGGTTGGCCCGCCCATGCCTGCCCGACGTCTCGGCGGATCGGCTCAAGCGCTCCCGCTCCCTCGTCGAGCCTGGCCTGCACCCCGCGGATTTGCTCGAGCTGTGGGTCATGGCCCCCCGCCTGAACGGGGACCACAGCTAGCTCCCGTGGGATGTCAACGCGAGGCACCGGCCTAGGGAGATCACCATCCTCCGGCATGCCGAGATGGTTGCCTTCGGAGGGACCCCCTAGATCGACGTGGAAGCATTCGCGGCTTGGGCCGCAGTCCTCGTCGCCGAGGCTACGGCTACCATTGGAACAGTCAGAAAGGTAGTAGTCGCATGCGGTCATGAAGTCCCGCATGGCGCTGGGTGTAACACCCGGATTTTAGGGGTCCAAAACCCGGGGTTAACATAAACACCAGGTATGCTGGGACCAAGTCTCACACATATGATGTATAGTGGCACAGGATCGAATGTCACAACTTTATATATAACAGGAGTTCTATACAAATAAATAGTTACATTATAAGGAGACAACGGTCCAGCAACCCCAAAGTTGACTGGGAGACGACGACCTAGACCTCTCGCGAACTCGCCACAGCATCCTCCATACGCTTCATCCTGCGGTACCTGTTCCTGACCTGTGGTGTATGTGAGACAGCAAGAGTGAGCTCACATACGTTCATCGCTCAACAAGTTGTGGGGAATAATGTGCATGAACTCGCCAAAGGTGGGAGCTCACGTGAAGTGTAAGGCTTACCAAAAAGGATGGTTAGAGCTGAGCATTGCTTTTAAAGTTGGTCAAAATTTTATTAGCAGTTACTAAGTATAAGTAAATACCAGCCCAATTAAATAGTAGAACAAAAGTAACAACTTCACCTGCGATGCAATGCATATGACAAATTGAGTTTAAGTTCCATAATTTAATCATGTGAGGGTCCGAGCCGCTCTTGACCGTGAGCACGGCTAGTATACCAGTTTTACACTCTGCAGAGGTTGCGCATCTTTACCCACAAGTCGTGTATCCCATGTCGCCAGGGTTTGCAAGGCCCTTAGACACTACCGAGGTGAATGGCTAGGGATCCACTACGAGGCCTTTACAAAGTTCCACTAGCTTCCGAAAACCCGCTACAGTTTATAGGAAGTTCCAATGCAGGAATCCCTTGCAGGACCGCCATCGCAGCAAAATCCTCCCGAGGGCCTCCCTACACTGACCACTCCCCTACTGCCCTTGCCCCTTTCGGGTAAGGTAGTCTTCCACTAGCTTTCCTAATTAATCAGCCAAGGGGTCCCATTCCTCCCTTGTGGTAGCACTGTTTTCCCGGGTGGTCGCTCCATGTTCCAATTAACATAATGATCTTATCATGAACAGTAATAATAAACATATAATAAAAGTGCGATCATGAATAATATACCTTCATACCCAAAACCACATATAGCACTAGCAAGTACTACCCAGAAAGTTCAGTGGTAAACAAGGTATAAAGATAGACAAACTAGGGTAACCTATTGGGTCCCATCAAAATTAACCTATGCAGATCATTATGATTAATCAGAACATGGCTGGGTAAAAAGAAGTGATCAAGGGCACAACTTGCCTGGGCCTTGAGAATCCAGGTACCAGGATGATCTTCAGGTGACTCGTGACCTCACTGCTAGTCGTAGCAATTCAAACAAACATGGTGTAGGCAAAATTAACATTACACCAAACATAAGAACAAAATACACATTAATAACATACATATTAAAATAAGATCATAGGAACAGGAACCATTAATTTTGGAGTTATAGATTTTAAGTTATGGATTTCCAAAGATTCTATGTGCTTGGTACAAGATTAATTAAGATAACCATTTTAATGTGACTTTTATGTAAAACCAGTGGCACTAATTGATAAACAATAATATTACAAAATTATAGGAAGTGGAATGGATTAATTTGGAGTTCATATGCATTTTCTATGGATTATATAAATTCTAGGAATTATTTTTATATTAAAAACTCATTTTCTAATTCATTTTCCTGATTTTATAACTCTCTGGACTGGGCCTCAATTAAACAGAAGCACAGGGGGCTCGGCGCAAGAAACCCGAGACTCAGTCAACAGTGCCCGTGGGACGGCGGGTTGATTTAAACTAAAGACGGGGGCTCTTTAACAAAAGTGCCAGCGCGAAGGGGTATCGGTGGAGATCGGCCGCCCGATCACTGATCAAGGGCCCAGATTAAATCGCGAATCCTATGAACCGGTATGCTTTGCTGACCCTACGATCCGAGATCTACGGTCCAGATTTAATGAGGCGCAAACCAATCGGTACCGTTCGGTCCGATCCAGCGGCCCAGATCAATCCATCGAAGGGGTACGCTGGTGTTCTAATCTAGGCCGTTCACTAGAGATCCGGCGACCCAGGGACATCTCCCACCTCAGCCAACAAGGCACGGCGGCGCCGCCCACCCCGCACGGCGGAGCACACCGGCGAAACGCGCAATCCGGTGCCCGAACGCTCCTAACCTAAAATTGGCCGGTGCAAAACCTAGAGGGGATAATGGCGAACTCGATTAGCGTACGTACCACAGATGGAGGGCAACGGAGGGAGCTGGCCACGGAGAGGAGCGGACCCGCGGCGGTGCTCGAACGACGGCGAGCAATTCGAGTCACCCCAAGGCCACGCGGTTCAAATTGAAGGCGCGGACAACTTCACAGGTCCCTGGCGAACGCCCAGGACGAGGCAATCGAAGCGGAGGGGCAACGGCGGCGCGGTTCAACGGCGGCGGCACCCTCCTATCTCTCTCTCTTTCTCGGTTCTTCAACTCGTGCCGGCGATGGTGCTTCCGTCTCGGGTGGGATGAGAAGGAGGGGTCGCGGCCCGTGTTTTATAGCCAGGCGGTAAGTCCGAGGGGTGATGGCGGTAGGAGCGGGATCCCCGGCGGCGAGTTCGCGCGGTCCGTGCGGTCCGTTTGTTGAAGACGGGACTGACCTGCGGGCCCCGCGGTCAGCGAAAGGGGAGAGGCAGGCGAGCGCGCGGGTGAGAGGCTGCACGTGGGACCCGCCCGTAAGTGACCGGCGCTTCCTTCAGCTAGTTGGGCCGCGCGCGTGAAGTGAAGCCGGGCCGAGCGAGTAAGTGGGCCGAAATGGCTTAGTCCGGCCCAGGTGAGGTTTTTCTCTTTTTCCATTTTATTTTCTATTTCTTTTCTTCATTTCCAAGTTAAATTCGAATTCAAACTTAAATTCAAACTTCTATGGCTCATCATTTCAACTTATTTTTGTGAAGTTAGGGATATTAATTCTGAATATATTTATTTATATATATATTATTTATATTTTTGTTTTATATCCCTTCTCTTTTTCTTATTTCCCCTTTCTTTCCTATTTCCAAATTTAAATTTATACTTCTATTTTTAGTTTTCAGATTTTCTTTCAAAATGTATCAATTGAAACCCAAAGGTGAATATAAACCATAATATTTTAATATTACTTATTTAAGTTTTATTCTCCTTGTTATTTATTTCATGGGATGTATAAATGGTTTCCTTTAAAAGAAAAATTCTTTTCTCATCATTTTTCTTATTTTCCTAATTTTCCAAAGCATTATGATACTTTGTTTCTATTTTTTTTTCCTCTACTAATTTTGGGTCTTACAAATCCTACCCCCCTTAAAAATAATCTCGTCCTCGAGATTTGTAAGAAAAGGGATGTATACTCATATTGTTCTCGGAACATATGCACAAACAAAGAAATCTCGACATGATGCATAATCCTTTATCAAAACATAGGTTTTAATAGACCTTATAACTAAAATAGTAATAGTACTAACTAATAGCTAAACTAATATTTAGGTCTTACAAATAGTAAAAATATATATATATATATATCTATATCTATGTTTATCTCTTTATTCTTGTTGCTCGTTGACTTCTTCACCGACTACTTCATCTCCAACTGGCTCTTCTTCTTGAATTTCAAGTTCACCGGGTTCAGCTTCTACTTCTGCATGATGGGCATATCCCCGGTTGATAGATAGGGGCTGACTCTTTCCTGCCGAGGCTTGTCCTTGCTTCATCGGAGCCGGTGTAGTGTAGGCAGCTCTGTTGGGACAGTAGTTGGCGTAGTGTCCCGGTTGTCCACACTTGAAGCATGTCCTGATGGCGGTTGTGTTGGGAGCAACGGTTCCTCCTGGAGTGCTTGCTTTTGGAGGAGCAGTTGGTGTCTGATGAGTTTGTTGTCCAGAACTGCCACTAGCTGGTGTACTTGGAGTGGTGGTATAGCGAGGACGGGAACTACTTCCAGCCTGCCCTTGGTTGACAGCCTTTCTTTTCTCTCCAAATATACTCCTCTTGTTTTCTACAGCAATAGCTTTGTCAAGTAGCCTTTGGAAGGATGGGAATGTGTGCGATACCAGTTGATATTGCAAGGGTCCAATCAATCCGTCCAGAAAGAGCTCCTGCTTTTGCTCATCATCCTCAACATCTCTGGGAGCATATCGAGATAACTGGATGAATTTGTCCCTATATTCACTCACGGACATACTTCCTTGCTTGAGGGATAGAAACTCCTTCCTCTTAATCTTCATGAGTCCAGCAGGAATATGGTAATTCCTGAATTGTGTGGAGAATTCTTCCCAGGTAATTGTATCGGCAGCAGCATGAGCTGCACAGTACGCATCCCACCAATCCGCAGCGGGACCAGCAAGACGACCCGATGCATAGAGTACTTTCTCTCGGTCCGAGCACTGGGCTATGTTGAGCATCTTCTCTATGGACTTTAACCAGTCATCTGCTTGCAGCGGATCTGCGGAGTTGGAGAAGGTTGGTGGTTTGTGGCTCATGAATTCCCGGTGTTTGTCCCGGGGTGGAACTGGTGGTGGAGGTGGAGGCATTGGCACTTGTTGTTGTTGAAGTTGTTGTTGCAGCTGCTGTTGTTGTACCCTTCTCTCCTGGCGTATCTCTTCCCGCTCTTGGCGCATTTCCCGACGTGCATCCTCTCTTTCCTGGTGCATTTCTTGGCGTTCTTGCTGCATTTGGGTGCGCATATCTGCCATAGTGTCCGCCATTTGCTGCATCATTCTCATTTGAGCTGCGACTAGTGGATCAACTCCGCCTGGTGGAGGATTAGGAGGATTCATCACTGCTGACTGTGGTTGGGGTTGTCGATTAGCAGGTAAATCAATTCCACCACCCCGCCTGGTATTGACCATCTAAGTTAGAAGCATATGGTAAGATAGTTTTGCAAGGGAATCATTTAGTAGACAGAATGAATAAGCTAATAGATGGTTATGTACTAAAACTTTCTTTGGCAGGGCTTGACCGAATATTTTATGTCAAGACTAGGGCAATTGGTTGTACGAGGTGAACGTCCAAAGGTAAGATAGAATATATCAAGATGAGATAGATACGGAATACTATATATACATATATTTTCTAAGGGGATAATCTAGATTGTCTAGTTATTCTATAAATATATTTTTTTATACCTATGTGTATATGCAGATGCAATTGTGGACATTACTCCACAACTCATCACACTCAATCAAAGATCCAAATCAGACATGTATCATAAGAACAAACATTCAAGTACATAAATACTTATAAAAATAGTTTTTTTTTGTTCCTGAGAGTAGGTCTCCTATTCCTAAAGGTCACTTTAGGCACAGGATTTCAGAGTGTGAAATCCACATTTGTCTTTAGAAAAGAAAAGATAAGGATAATCAGAGTAAAGCGGAGATAGATGAGAAAAGATTAAGATAAGTTTAGAAAAAAAAGAATCAGAGTAGCAAAGGTAAGTAGACAATGGTTGTCCAGTTCTATCTAGGTTTCGTCCTACAGTCAACATTCCTCTGATACCACTTCTGTAACACCCGGATTTTAGGGGTCCAAAACCCGGGGTTAACATAAACACCAAGTATGCTGGGACCAAGTCTCACACATATGATGTATAGTGGCACAGGATCGAATGTCACAACTTTATATATAACAGGAGTTCTATACAAATAAATAGTTACATTATAAGGAGACAACGGTCCAGCAACCCCAAAGTTGACTGGGAGACGACGACCTAGACCTCTCGCGAACTCGCCACAGCATCCTCCATACGCTTCATCCTGCGGTACCTGTTCCTTACCTGTGGTGTATGTGAGACAGCAAGAGTGAGCTCACATACGTTCATCGCTCAACAAGTTGTGGGGAATAATGTGCATGAACTCGCCAAAGGTGGGAGCTCACGTGAAGTGTAAGGCTTACCAAAAAGGATGGTTAGAGCTGAGCATTGCTTTTAAAGTTGGTCAAAATTTTATTAGCAGTTACTAGGTATAAGTAAATACCAGCCCAATTAAATAGTAGAACAAAAGTAACAACTTCACCTGCGATGCAATGCATATGACAAATTGAGTTTAAGTTCCATAATTTAATCATGTGAGGGTCCGAGCCGCTCTTGACCGTGAGCACGGCTAGTATACCAGTTTTACACTCTGCAGAGGTTGCGCATCTTTACCCACAAGTCGTGTATCCCATGTCGCCAGGGTTTGCAAGGCCCTTAGACACTACCGAGGTGAATGGCTAGGGATCCACTACGAGGCCTTTACAAAGTTCCACTAGCTTCCGAAAACCCGCTACAGTTTATAGGAAGTTCCAATGCAGGAATCCCTTGCAGGACCGCCATCGCAGCAAAATCCTCCCGAGGGCCTCCCTACACTGACCACTCCCCTACTGCCCTTGCCCCTTTCGGGTAAGGTAGTCTTCCACTAGCTTTCCTAATTAATCAGCCAAGGGGTCCCATTCCTCCCTTGTGGTAGCACTGTTTTCCCGGGTGGTCGCTCCATGTTCCAATTAACATAATGATCTTATCATGAACAGTAATAATAAACATATAATAAAAGTGCGATCATGAATAATATACCTTCATACCCAAAACCACATAAAGCACTAGCAAGTACTACCCAGAAAGTTCAGTGGTAAACAAGGTATAAAGATAGACAAACTAGGGTAACCTATTGGGTCCCATCAAAATTAACCTATGCAGATCATTATGATTAATCAGAACATGGCTGGGTAAAAAGAAGTGATCAAGGGCACAACTTGCCTGGGCCTTGAGAATCCAGGTACCAGGATGATCTTCAGGTGACTCGTGACCTCACTGCTAGTCGTAGCAATTCAAACAAACATGGTGTAGGCAAAATTAACATTACACCAAACATAAGAACAAAATACACATTAATAATATACATATTAAAATAAGATCATAGGAACAGGAACCATTAATTTTGGAGTTATAGATTTTAAGTTATGGATTTCCAAAGATTCTATGTGCTTGGTACAAGATTAATTAAGATAACCATTTTAATGTGACTTTTATGTAAAACCAGTGGCACTAATTGATAAACAATAATATTACAAAATTATAGGAAGTGGAATGGATTAATTTGGAGTTCATATGCATTTTCTATGAATTATATAAATTCTAGGAATTATTTTTATATTAAAAACTCATTTTCTAATTCATTTTCCTGATTTTATAACTCTCTGGACTGGGCCTCAATTAAACAGAAGCACAGGGGGCTCGGCGCAAGAAACCCGAGACTCAGTCAACAGTGCCCGTGGGACGGCGGGTTGATTTAAACTAAAGACGGGGGCTCTTTAACAAAAGTGCCAGCGCGAAGGGGTATCGGTGGAGATCGGCCGCCCGATCACTGATCAAGGGCCCAGATTAAATCGCGAATCCTATGAACCGGTATGCTTTGCTGACCCTACGATCCGAGATCTACGGTCCAGATTTAATGAGGCGCAAACCAATCGGTACCGTTCGGTCCGATCCAGCGGCCCAGATCAATCCATCGAAGGGGTACGCTGGTGTTCTAATCTAGGCCGTTCACTAGAGATCCGGCGACCCAGGGACATCTCCCACCTCAGCCAACAAGGCACGGCGGCGCCGCCCACCCCGCACGGCGGAGCACACCGGCGAAACGCGCAATCCGGTGCCCGAACGCTCCTAACCTAAAATTGGTCGGTGCAAAACCTAGAGGGGATAATGGCGAACTCGATTAGCGTACGTACCACAGATGGAGGGCAACGGAGGGAGCTGGCCACGGAGAGGAGCGGACCCGCGGCGGTGCTCGAACGACGGCGAGCAATTCGAGTCACCCCAAGGCCACGCGGTTCAAATTGAAGGCGCGGACAACTTCACAGGTCCCTGGCGAACGCCCAGGACGAGGCAATCGAAGCGGAGGGGCAACGGCGGCGCGGTTCAACGGCGGCGGCACCCTCCTATCTCTCTCTCTCTTTCTCGGTTCTTCAACTCGTGCCGGCGATGGTGCTTCCGTCTCGGGTGGGATGAGAAGGAGGGGTCGCGGCCCGTGTTTTATAGCCAGGCGGTAAGTCCGAGGGGTGATGGCGGTAGGAGCGGGATCCCCGGCGGCGAGTTCGCGCGGTCCGTGCGGTCCGTTTGTTGAAGACGGGACTGACCTGCGGGCCCCGCGGTCAGCGAAAGGGGAGAGGCAGGCGAGCGCGCGCGTGAGAGGCTGCACGTGGGACCCGCCCGTAAGTGATCGGCGCTTCCTTCAGCTGGTTGGGCCGCGCGCGTGAAGTGAAGCCGGGCCGAGCGAGTAAGTGGGCCGAAATGGCTTAGTCCGGCCCAGGTGAGGTTTTTCTCTTTTTCCATTTTATTTTCTATTTCTTTTCTTCATTTCCAAGTTAAATTCGAATTCAAACTTAAATTCAAACTTCTATGGCTCATCATTTCAACTTATTTTTGTGAAGTTAGGGATATTAATTCTGAATATATTTATTTATATATATATTATTTATATTTTTGTTTTATATCCCTTCTCTTTTTCTTATTTCCCCTTTCTTTCCTATTTCCAAATTTAAATTTATACTTCTATTTTTAGTTTTCAGATTTTCTTTCAAAATGTATCAATTGAAACCCAAAGGTGAATATAAACCATAATATTTTAATATTACTTATTTAAGTTTTATTCTCCTTGTTATTTATTTCATGGGATGTATAAATGGTTTCCTTTAAAAGAAAAATTCTTTTCTCATCATTTTTCTTATTTTCCTAATTTTCCAAAGCATTATGATACTTTGTTTCTATTTTTTTTTCCTCTACTAATTTTGGGTCTTACACTGGGGTTGCCAAGTCCAGAGAAATCCCAATAGAAACTGAGCTCGTCGTCTTCCTCGGACCCAGAGGGCCCGTAGGTCGAGATGTCCGTCAGCCGGTCCCAGGGTGACCGCATACGAAACCCCAGAGGGTTTGGACTCGCCTCTACGAGAGCGCCCGCCAAAGCGACGCCGCTAGGCGCGTCGAGGCTGAATCCGAAAGACGTGGGATGGGAATCAGTCGGTACCTCTTGGTCGACGAGCGGTGATGAAGTCACGTCGAGGACTGACTGCACCGCCGTCTTAGGTACGAGGGTGACACCTAGCAAGCCTTCCGTGAGCGTGCTGGCGTCGTCCGTTTGCTCGAGATTGGCGTGTTGCGGGGAGACGGCGCTCGTCTTCGTCTCAAGCGCGAGGTCGATGCCCGGTGCGCCCCCCGTCGGGGTGCCGGCGCTGTCGACTCGCTCGACAGCCGACAAGGCGCTGCCTCCTGCTTGGCCTTGGTTGCCCCGCCTTCCCCTCCGTCGACGGGGAAGAGGGCAGGATGAGCTCGAAGGTTGTTCTTCCACCACGCGGGGAAGACGTCGTCGATTCCACCGCCGGTGGGCGGACTGTCGGCCGCCATTGCCGCTGCCGCCCGGCGGTGGAATGAGTATCATGTCGTAGCTGCCGTCGAGGGACATGAACTCAAGACTCCCAAAACGGAGCACCGTCCCAGGTTGTAGAGGTTGCTGGAGATTGCCCATCTGGAGCTTGACGGGAAGCTGTTCGTCAACACGCAGTAGGCCCCTACCTGGCGTGCCAACTGTCGGCGTTTCGAGACCGGGGGGTTCCTAAGCCGACGAGTGAATGTCGCCGTGTGCCCCAGCCTAGATGGGTCGGCACGAGGCCGAGCGCGAAGGGGGGAAGTGAGGCGGCCGGAGACCGGCGTGAGAGAGGTGGGAATCCCGCGGCCTTCGTGTTCGTCCCACGCCCAGGTCGGGTGCGCTTGCAGTAGGGGGTTACAAGCATCCACGCGGGAGAGGGAGCGAGCGGCCTCACGCGGGCGCCTGTCTCGTCCTCGTCCCCGCGCGGCCAACCCTCTCTAAGAGGGCCCTGGTCCTTCCTTTTATAGGCGTAAGGAGAGGATCCAGGTGTACAATGGGGGGTGTAGCAGAGTGCTACGTGTCTAGCGGAGGAGAGCTAGCGCCCTAAGTACATGCCGTTGTGGCAACCGGAGAGATTTTGGCACCCAGCTGGTGTGATGTCGTGGCCGTCGGAGGAGTGCTGGAGCCTGGCGGAGGGACAGCTGTCGGAGCTGTTGAGTCCTTGCTGACGTCCTCTTGCTTCCGTAAGGGGGCTGAGAGCCGCCGTCGTCATAGAGTATGCGGGGCGCCATCATTGCCCATCTGGCGGAGCGAGCCAGATGGGACGCCGGTCTTGTTCCCCGTGGCCCGAGTCAGCTCGGGGTAGGGTGATGATGGCGCCTCCTGTTGACGTGGCCGGTCTGTGCCCTAGGTTGGGCGATGTGGAAGCTCCTCTGAAGCCGAGGTCGAGTCTGTCTTCCGTGGCCGAGGTCGAGTCCGAGCCCCTGGGTCGGGCGAGGCGGAGACCGTCAGCTGAGGCCAGGGCGGAGTCCGAGCCCTGGGTCGGGCGGAGTGGAGTTCGCCGTCTTCCGGGACTTAGCCCGAGTCCGAGCCCTGGGTCGGGCGGAGCGGAGTTCACCGTCTTCCGGGACTTAGCCCGAGTCCGAGCCCTGGGTCGGGCGAAGCGGAGCTTCCTATGGTGCCTTCGGCCGGGCCTGACTGCCTGTCAGCCTCACTCTGTCAAGTGGCACCACAGTCAGAGCGGCGCAGGCGGCGCTGTCTTTCTGTCAGGCCAGTCAGTGGAGCGGCGAAGTGACAGCGGTTACTTCGGCTCTGTCGGCTGGGGGGCGCGCCGCGCGCGTCAGGATAAAGGTGTCAGGCCACCTTTGCATTAAATGCTCCTGCGATTTGGTCGGCCGGTGCGGCGATTTGGTCAGGGTTGCTTCTTGGCGAAGATAGGGCCTCGGGCGAGCCGGAAATATATTCGCCGCTGGAGGGGGGCCTCGGGCGATACGGAAATCCTCCGGGGTCGGCTGCCCTTGTCCGAGGCTAGGCTCGGGCGAGGCGTGATCGAGTCCCTCGAATGGACTGATCCCTGACTTAATCGCACCCATCAGACCTTTGCAGCTTTATGCTGATGGGGGTTACCAGCTGAGAATTAGGAGCCTTGAGGGTACCCCTAATTATGGTCCCCGACAGATATGCATCGCTGGAGGATGCCTGAGGGGCTGCGGTGGTAGAGCTCCTTCTCGTCCCCCAGCAAGACGAACAACTTGGCGCGCCGCGCCAGTTGCCGAGCCTCGGCTCGGTCGAGGGGCAGCTCTCCTCGGTGGAGATATTGCAGGTACGGGGTCTGCCAGTTTCGATTAGGCGTGACCCCGCTCCGCTCTTCCTTGATGCGCAGTGCCTCACCCTCGGGGGCCGAGGGTGCCTCAGGCTGGGCCGAGGCCTTCTCGGGCTCGAGCGTGTCGTCGGTCTTGATTGAGGGATGATGTAGGTCTTGGGAGAAGACATCCGGGGGAACCGTTGTTTGCCCCGAGGCTATCTTAGCCAGCTCGTCCGCAGTCTCGTTGTATCGTCGGGCGACGTGGTTGAGCTCGAGCCCGTAGAACTTGTCTTCTAGGCGCCGAACCTCGTCGCAGTAGGCTTCCATCTTCGGGTCGCGGCAGTGGGAGTTCTTCATGACTTGGTCGATGACAAGCTATGAGTCGCCGCGAGCGTCGAGGCGTCGGACCCCTAGCTCGATGGCGATGCGCAACCCGTTAACCAAAGCCTCATGCTCGGCCACGTTGTTGGACGCCGGGAAGTGGAGGCGTAGCATGTAGCGGAGGTGCTTCCCGAGGGGCGAGATAAAGAGCAGGCCCGCGCCTGCCCCTGTCTTCATCAGCGACCCGTCGAAAAACATGATCCAGAGTTCCGGTTGGATCGGAGCTATTGGGAGCTGGGTGTCGACCCATTCAACCACAAAGTCCGCCAAGACTTGGGACTTGATGGCCTTCCGAGGGCCGAACGAGATTGTCTTGCCCATGATTTCCACCGCCCACTTTGCAATCCTACCCAAGGCCTCTCGGCACTGGATGATCTCCCCCAGGGGGAAGGATGACACCACAGTCACTGGATGAGACTCGAAGTAGTGTCGCAACTTCCGCCGCGTCAGGATCACCGCGTACAACAGCTTCTGAATTTGTGGGTAGCGGATCTTGGTCTCGGATAGTACCGCACTGATGAAGTAGACTGGCCTCTAGACGAGCAATGCATGCCCCTCTTCTCGTCTCTCAACCATGATCACGGCGTTGACCACCTAAGTGGTAGCGGCGACGTAGATCAAGAGGGCTTCTCCGGCAGCGGGGGGCACCAAGATGGGTGCGTTCGTGAGGAGCGCCTTCAGGTTCCCGAGGGCTTCCTCGGCCTCAGGGGTCCAAGTGAAGCACTCAGCCTTCCTTAAGAGGCAGTACAGAGGTAGGCCTCTTTCACCGAGGCGCGAGGTGAAGCGGCTCAGAGCCGCGAGGCATCCCATGACCCTCTGTACGCCTTTCAAGTCCTTGATGGGCCCCAGGTTGGTGATGGCCGTGATTTCCTCCGGGTTGGCCTCGATGCCCCGCTCGGAGACGATGAACCCCAAGAGCATGCCTCGGGGGACTCCGAAGATGCACTTCTCAGGATTGAGTTTTACACCATTCGCCTTGAGACACCGGAATGTCGCTTCAAGGTCGGAAAGGAGGTCGGAGGCTTTCCTCGTCTTGACTACGATGTCATCGACGTAAGCCTCGACCGTTCGACCAATGTGTTCGCTGAACACGTGGTTCATACACCTTTGGTATGTCGGACCCGCATTCCTCAAACCAAACAGCATGGTAACGTAGCAGTACATGCCGAAAGGTGTGATGAAAGAAATCGCGAGCTGGTCGGACTCTTTCATCCTGATTTGATGATACCCTGAGTAGGCATCCACGATTTGATCGATGCGAGGCAGAGGGTAGGGAAACTTCGGACATGCTTTGTTTAGACCAGTGTAGTCTACACACATCCACCATTTCCCTCCTTTCTTTCTCACAAGCACAGGGTTGGCAAGCCATTCGGGATGGAATACCTCTTTGATGAACCCTACCGCCATTAGCTTGTGGATCTCCTCGTCTATGGCTCTGCGCTTTTCTTCGTCGAATCGGCGTAGAGGCTGCTTCACGGGTCGGGCTCCGGCTCGGATATCTAGCGAGTGCTCGGCGACATCCCTCGGTATGCCGGGCATGTGTAACACCCGGTTTTAAAGAACAAAGCCGGGTGCATCTCATACATGCGCCAAGAAGACAACACATATAATAACAGAGTGTATAGAGATAAATGTCATAATCATCAGAGTATTTATTACATAGCGGAAGACTTATTACAAAATAAAATAATGAATATAAAACGAACTAAGGATCGTCGGCGCCAATGTCGACTGAGAAACGCCACCTAGATCAGATCGAACTCCTCAGTGTTAGGCGGCTCCTCCTGAACCACCTGCTCTTCTCCTGTGGGGGGGGTGTGAGACAGCAAGAGTGAGCTCACATACGTTCATAGCTCAACAAGTTGTGGGGAATAATGTGGCATGAACTCACCAAAGGTGGGAGTTCATGAAGTGTAAGGCTGATCAATGAAATAAAGGCTGAAGCTGAGCATTGCTTTTATAAGTTGGTCAACATTTTATTAGCAGTTACTAAGTGTAAGTAAATACCAAACCATAGTAATAATAAGTAAAAGTAATAATAAAATAATCCCAAATGCAATGAAATGACAGGTTAAGTTTAAGTTCCATAATTTTAATCATGTGAGTGTCCGAGCCGCTCATGACCGTGAGCACGGCTAGTATACCAGTTTTACACTCTGCAGAGGTTGCGCATCTTTACCCACAAGTCGTGTTACCCATTTGCCACAGAGTTGATCAGACTCCATACACCTCTACCTAGGAAGCGAGGCAGGGTACCACTACGAGGCCTTTACAAAGTTCCACTAGCTTCAGACTACCCGCTACAGTTTATGGGAAGATCCAGTAAAGGGTTCCTGGCTGATAGCCATCGCAGCAAACTCAACCAGGGACCTCCCCGCACTGACCTCTCCCCTACTGCCCTTGCCCCTTTCGGGTAAGGTAGCCCTCCCCTAGCTTTCCTAGTTAATCAGCCAAGGGCGTCCCATTCCACCCTTGTGGTAGCACTGTTTTCCCGGGTGGTTCTCCATGTTCCCATTAACATAATGATCTTAACATGAACAGTAAAGAATAACACAGATAATAAAAAGCATAACAATGAGTGATGAATATCTCTATACCCAAGTCCACGTAAAGCAATAGCATGTACTACCCAAAACTTTAGTAGTAAAACCAGTGGTGAAGCAAGGTATAAAGATAGTCAAAATCTAGGGCATCCTATTAGGTCCCAGCAAAATTATCCTATGCAGATCATTATGATTAATAAGAACATGAATGGGTAAAGGAAGTGATCAAGGGCACAACTTGCCTTCAACGAGCTCCTGCTCAGCTGTCTCAACTTGTTGAAGCTCTGGTTCCACAGTGGGTTGCTCGTCTACTCGCATCAATTCAATACATACATGTCATAGCATAAATAAACATCACATCAAACAGGTAAACAAAATATGCAGTAATCTACTAGACATTAAAATATGATCACAGGAACTGGAATCATCAAATTTGGAGTTATATATTTTAAGTTATGGATTTTCTAAGGTTTTATGCATTTTAATACAAGATTAAGTGAAAGAATAATTTTAATGTGTTTGTCATGTCAGAACAGAGGCACAAATAGATAGACAATAATATTATGAAAATTTAGGAACTGGAATGGACCAATTTGGAGTTCATATGCATTTATTATGAATTAAACAAGTTTTGACATTTATTTATGCACTAAAAATTAATTTCAGATATTAATTTCTGATTTCTAACACTCTCTGGATCGGGCCTCAATTACAGGAAACTGCAGGGGCTAGATGGCAAAATATCCTAGACTCAGAGCGCTGTACTGGGTGGACGGCGGGTTGGTTTCCTAAAAACCGGAGGGCTCTTACACAAAACAACCCGGCCGAAGGGGTATCGGCCGATCGTGGCCGTTGGATCAACTCTGGAGGGCTGCGATTAGATCATTGATTTGCTGAAGCGGTATGAATCTATGGCCCATCCGATCCCGATCTAACGGTGAGCGTTTAATGAATCCTAAAGTCGTTTTCCACCGTCGGATCACACATCCATGACCACCGTTTGGCCGGTCAACGCGACACAAGGCAACTAATCTCAACCGTTGAAGACTGGATCGATGGTCCCTGACCCCTCTTCTTCATCTCGCCCAAACACAGTGGTCCGAGCGCCCACGAAGGAGCGCCACGGCGGCTGCGCAGACCGTCGACGAGCTTCACTCGCCCAAATCAAAATCGGGTGATCCCAGCCCCAATTGGAACCTAGGCGAACACAGGGGACCAAGTACATACCCGAAATTCGCAGTGAGGTGGCCGGTCCACGGTGTTGCACGGCGCGACGGCGAGTGCTCCGCCCGACGAGCGAATGCGCAAGAGCCGCGACGCCGATGAGGCAATTGACGGTGGCGAGAGTCTCCAGGGGGCGCGATGCAACGCTGGAACGCTTCCCAGATTGCCCAGCGCCCGCGGTCCTCGTAGCCGACAGCGGCGGCCCGATTGTGTTCAGCTGGCCGCGAGGGTGGATGACGGTGGCCAACTCTAGGCAAAGGGTATGGAGGCGATGAAGGGGAAGTCGCGCCCTGGCTTTGTAGTCGCAGGAGAGAGTCCGAGGGAGAGAGATGATCGGCGCGAGATGCGGAGCGATCTGTTCTCCAGCCGCCACGGCCGAGCGTGATGGAGAAGAACGCGCCGACAAACGGGGCCCCCTGGTCAGAGACCGCGGGAAGTAAGCGAGCGCGAGAGAGAGGCTGACGGGTGGAGCCCACCTGTCTGCGAAAGAGGAATCCGCGCGCGAGGAAGCTGAGTGAATGGCCAGTGGGGCCCGTTCGCCAGTGAGACAACGCGCGGCAGGGAAAGGGGGGTCTTGGGCTGCGCGGGTGAAACCTCCAGATGGGCCGAAAGGAACAGATCTGGCCCAGGTTGCCTTTATTCTTTTCCCCTTTTTGTTTATTCTCTATTTCCCTTCATTTATTCCCAAATTCAATTTGAATTTCGAATTTCAATTTAAGCTTGTGCCTAATTTATTCTTAGTTCATGTTGTGGGATTTAGAATACCTACTTTGGAAATATAATTATTTATATATTTATTTTCTATATTTTGTATAATCTTTTCCTTCTCTTTGTTCAAACCCTTAAATTTTAATTTAGGGATCAATTCAATCTTTAGAATCATTGTTTTGTTATTATTATTAACATTATTATTTTATTGAATGCACAAACAATAAAACTCCAACATGATGCAAATTTTTCTATCATTTGTTGGAATTAAGCTCTTAAATTTTGTGTAGGCTCTTTTCATGATGCAAATGAGACATACAAAATTGAGAATAACTCTCTATTATTCCTGGTATACAATTTGGAGTATTACAAATCCTACCCCCCTTAAAAATAATCTCGTCCTCGAGATTTAAGAAGGACTAGGGAAAAGATGGGGAAAATCTATGCGAAGCTCTTCTTCTCTTTCCCAAGTGGCCTCATCTTCACCATGGTGACTCCATTGAACTTTGCACATCTTTATCACCTTGTTTCTTGTAACTCGAGTCAAAGTGTCCAGAATCTTAATAGGATACTCCACATAAGTTAGATCCTCTTGAACACTAAGGTCTTCCAGTGGTAATTGCTCCTCAGGTACCCTGAGGCACTTCTTTAGCTGGGACACATGAAACACATCATGTACATCTGACAGATGATTGGGTAACTCCAGTTGATATGCAACTTCTCCCACTCGCTTTAAGATCAAGAAAGGTCCAATAAAGCGAGGGGACAACTTTCCTTTGACCTTGAATCTTCTCATACCCCGAAGTGGTGACACCTTCAAGTAGACATGATCACCCTCCTTAAACTCCAGGAGTCTCCTTCTATTATCAGCATAGCTCTTTTGCCTTGATTGTGCAATCCTCAAATTTTCTCTTATCATTCGAACTTGTTCTTCTGCCTCTTGAATCAATTCAGGCCCAAAGAACTGTCTCTCTCCTGTTTGATCCCAATACAGGGGAGTCCTGCACTTTCTGCCATATAGAGCCTCAAATGGTGACATCTTCAAACTGGCCTGATAGCTATTATTATAAGAAAACTCAGCATATGGTAAGCTCTTCTCCCAGCTGCCACCATGCTTGAGAGCACAAGCTCTTAACATATCTTCCAGCACTTGATTGGTTCTCTCTGTCTGTCCATCAGTCTGGGGATGGTAGGCTGAACTAAAATTCAACTTTGTATCCAAACTCTCATGCAACTTCTTCCAAAATCGAGAAGTAAACTGTGATCCTCGATCAGACACGATCTTCTTAGGCACTCCATGTAGACAAACTATCCGAGTCATATACAATTCTGCTAGCTTGGCTCCCGTGTAATTAGTCCTCACAGGTATAAAATGAGCCACCTTTGTCAATCTGTCCACAATTACCCAAATAGAGTCATATCCTGCTGGAGTGCGGGGTAGTCCAACAATAAAATCCATACCAATTTCTTCCCATTTCCACTCGGGTATCTTCAATGGGTGCAATAATCCAGCGGGTCTTTGATGTTCAGCCTTAACTCTTTGACATACATCACACTTAGCCACATGAGCAGCCACATCTCTTTTCAGTCCGTACCACCAATACTTTCGCTTCAAATCTTGATACATTTTAGTGCTTCCAGGGTGGATGGAGTAATCAGAATCATGAGCTTCTTTCAATATAGCCTCACGGAGGCTATCAATCTCTGGAACACATATCCGATCTTTGAACCATATAGTACCTTGCTCATCCTCCGTGAATTCCGGAACTCTTCCTTCAGTAATAAGATCCTTAATCTCTTGAATCTTAGCATCACCAACCTGACCTTTACGAATCTCTTGCTCCAAGGTAGGTTCCAACTCAATGGTAACTCCTTCAGTATGAGTAACAATTCCCAAATTGAGTCTCTCAAAGTCTTTTGCTAGTTCATCGGGTAGCTGGACAACGAAAGCGGAGTGAACATGCTCCTTCCGACTCAAGGCATCTGCAACCAAATTTGCCTTGCCCGGATGATAGTGAACCTCCAAATCATAATCCTTGATGAGCTCCAACCAACGGCGTTGCCTAAGGTTGAGATCCTTCTGCGTGAATATATACTTCAAACTCTTATGATCTGTATATACTTGGCACTTAGTTCCCATGATGTAGTGTCTCCAAATCTTCAGTGCATGCACAACTGCAGCCAGTTCCAAGTCATGGGTAGGGTAGTTCAGTTCATGCTTTCGCAACTGACGAGATGCATAGGCAATCACATGACCATCTTGCATAAGCACACATCCAAGTCCTTGGCCACATGCATCACAATAAATGTCAAATCCCTTCTGCAAGTCTGGCATAACCAATACTGGAGGTGACATCAATCTTTCCTTCAATTGATCAAAGCTCTCTTGACATTTCTCATCCCACTTAAATTCTTTTCCTTTCTCCAAAAGCGATGTCATAGGCTTGGCAATCTTAGAGAACCCTTCAATAAATCTCCGATAATATCCTGCGAGTCCCAAGAAACTCCGAATCTCAGTAACTGTAGTGGGCACTCTCCATTCCATTATCTCCTTCACTTTAGCAGGATCCACTGCTATTCCTCCATTAGAAATAATATGTCCAAGGAATGGCACCTTGTCAATCCAAAACTCACACTTGCTAAACTTAGCGTAGAGCTCATTATCTCGCAACTTCTGCAGCACCAATCTTAGATGTTGTTCATGATCACTTTCATTCTTAGAATAGATAAGAATGTCGTCGATGAATACCACGACGAACCTGTCCAAGTACTCCATAAACACCTTGTTCATCAAATTCATGAAATAAGCTAGTGCATTGGTCAATCCAAACGACATAACAGTAAACTCATATAGTCCATATCGAGTTGAGAAAGCCGTCTTAGGAATATCCGATGGTCTAATCTTCATCTGATGGTATCCCGATCGGAGATCAATCTTCGAGAATACCCTGGCTCCTCTCATCTGATCAAATAAATCCTCAATACGGGGCAACGGATACTTGTTCTTCACCGTAACATCATTAAGAGATCTATAATCCACACACATCCGTTGCGATCCATCCTTCTTCTATACAAATAACACCGGTGCTCCCCAAGGTGAGGAACTTGGACGAATGTAACCAGCCTCTTGTAACTCCGTCAACTGCTTCTTTAGTTCCTTCAACTCTTCTACGGACATTCTATATGGCCGTTTAGAAATAGGGGCGGTTCCAGGTAAGAGATCAATAACAAACTCGACTTCTCTATCAGGTGGCATCCCTGGTAACTCCTCTGGAAAGACGTCCGGAAAATCTCTAACCACCCGGATGTTGTCACCAACAAACTCCTCAGGCATAAAGAACATTGCACGCATGGATGAGGAGGTTACTGCAATATTGACTTGAAATCTTTCTCCTTTAGTGGTAGTGAGCTCTATGGTACCTCTACCACATGCTATCACGGCCTTTGCTTTCCTTAGCCATGACATACCAAGGATCAAATCTATGCTGCTTGACTCTAATATTATAGCAGTGGCTCCAAATTCTCTACCCATAATGGTTAATGTCAATCTACGTGTCATTTGATTCGCCTCAACAGGCCCTTTAGGTGTAATTACTATCAGGGGTTTTCTCATATTTAGCAGTGGTATCTCATTTGTGTTGGCATATCTAGCAGACATGAATGAATGTGTGGCACCAGAATCAAATAATATTGTTGCAGGAATTGCATTAACATAAAACATACCAATCACGAGGTCACCACCATCAGGAGTATCATCAACGCTGACTTGATTCACCCTGGCTATAGAATATCCCTTGCCAGGGGTCTGTTGCTTGTTCTGAGCTGGAGTATTAGCAATCCTCTGTGGGCAGACATTTGCATAATGACCAATCTTCCCACACTTGAAACATTGAGTGCCCTGACTCTGTCCTGCAAACTTCGTCGGGGTGCCAGTGGGAGTAGCCTGTCGAGTAGGTGTCCTCAGCGGTGATTGCTGAACTGGGCGCGGTCCTCCTGGTCGAGTCGGTGTACCCTGTGGTGAACTGTAGCGAGGACGAACGCTGCTGCTACCCTGTCCTTGTGAGATAGCTTTCCTCTTCAAATCACCCAATTGAACACGCTTGTGTTCAATAGCAAGGGTCTTATCCAGTAGCCTCTGAAAGGACGGAAAGGTGTGTGCCACCAGTGCGTACTGCAAGGGTCCATTTAGTCCTTCAATAAAGTGCTCCTGCTTCCTCTCATCCTCAGCAACTTCCTCTGGAGCATACCTCGACAACTGAATGAATTTATCCCTGTACTCGCTGACCGACATACTTCCTTGCTTCAGCGACAGAAATTCCTTCTTCTTGATCTTGATCATACCAGCTGGGATATGGTAGTTCCTGAATTGTGTGCTAAACTCTGCCCAAGTAATAGTATCCGCAGCATCATGGGCAGCAGTATAAGAATCCCACCAGTCAGCAGCAGGACCAATCAGACGTCCAGAAGCATATAAAACCTTCTCTCGGTCAGTGCATTGTGCAATGTTGAGCATCTTCTCAATTGCTTTCAGCCAATCATCCGCGTCCAGTGGATCAGGTGAGCTTGCAAATGTGGGTGGCTTATGGCTCATGAACTCCCTATGCTTATCTCGGGGTGGAACTGGTGGTGGTGGAGGTGGAGGCAGTGGCACTTGTTGCTGTTGTTGTTGCATCTGCTGTTGTTGCGCCCTCCTTTCTTGGCGTATCTCATCTCTCTCCTGGCGCAACTCCTGGCGTATATCTTCTCTTTCTTGACGCATCTCCTGGCGTTCTTGCTGCATCTGGGCACGCATATCCGCCATAGTGTCTGCCATTTGCTGCATCATTGCCATCTGAGCAGCAACCAGTGGGTCAACTCCGCCTGGTGGAGGATTAGGAGGATTCATCCCTGCAGGCTGTGGCTGAGGTTGTCTTCGAGTGTGTTGGTTAGGAGGCAAGTCAATTCCACCACCCCTCCTGGTATTGACCATCTGAGTTAGATACATATGGTAAGAAAGAGCAGTAGACAAGGCAATACTTACAAATCAGGTTATTTTGGGGGATTTATTAGCTAAGCAGATTAATATTTCACCTACTATAGCTAATTCAATACCTTATGTTGGTACATGCTAAGATGCCCATCTATACTATTTCAATCAATCAAAGAAGCAAATCAGGCTCTGATCATCAGAACAATCAACCAATATTTTTAATAGAGAAAATAGTTTTAACTTTTGTTTTGGGTTCCCTAACTCTTAAGAATGTCATAGGGGTAGGGATTCCAAGGTGTGAAATCCATCTTGTCTTAGAGTAGAAAAGATAAGAATGATCAGAGTAGAACAGTAGAAGGTGAGACAGGATCAAGATAAGTGTAGAAAGAATCAGAGTGAGATAAGTAGGTAAGGGTTGTCCATTTCTATCTAGGTTTCGTCCTACAGTCAACATTTCCTCTGATACCACTTCTGTAACACCCGGTTTTAAAGAACAAAGCCGGGTGCATCTCATACATGCGCCAAGAAGACAACACATATAATAACAGAGTGTATAGAGATAAATGTCATAATCATCAGAGTATTTATTACATAGCGGAAGACTTATTACAAAATAAAATAATGAATATAAAACGAACTAAGGATCGTCGGCGCCAATGTCGACTGAGAAACGCCACCTAGATCAGATCGAACTCCTCAGTGTTAGGCGGCTCCTCCTGAACCACCTGCTCTTCTCCTGTGGGGGGGGGTGTGAGACAGCAAGAGTGAGCTCACATACGTTCATAGCTCAACAAGTTGTGGGGAATAATGTGGCATGAACTCACCAAAGGTGGGAGTTCATGAAGTGTAAGGCTGATCAATGAAATAAAGGCTGAAGCTGAGCATTGCTTTTATAAGTTGGTCAACATTTTATTAGCAGTTACTAAGTGTAAGTAAATACCAAACCATAGTAATAATAAGTAAAAGTAATAATAAAATAATCCCAAATGCAATGAAATGACAGGTTAAGTTTAAGTTCCATAATTTTAATCATGTGAGTGTCCGAGCCGCTCATGACCGTGAGCACGGCTAGTATACCAGTTTTACACTCTGCAGAGGTTGCGCATCTTTACCCACAAGTCGTGTTACCCATTTGCCACAGAGTTGATCAGACTCCATACACCTCTACCTAGGAAGCGAGGCAGGGTACCACTACGAGGCCTTTACAAAGTTCCACTAGCTTCAGACTACCCGCTACAGTTTATGGGAAGATCCAGTAAAGGGTTCCTGGCTGATAGCCATCGCAGCAAACTCAACCAGGGACCTCCCCGCACTGACCTCTCCCCTACTGCCCTTGCCCCTTTCGGGTAAGGTAGCCCTCCCCTAGCTTTCCTAGTTAATCAGCCAAGGGCGTCCCATTCCACCCTTGTGGTAGCACTGTTTTCCCGGGTGGTTCTCCATGTTCCCATTAACATAATGATCTTAACATGAACAGTAAAGAATAACACAGATAATAAAAAGCATAACAATGAGTGATGAATATCTCTATACCCAAGTCCACGTAAAGCAATAGCATGTACTACCCAAAACTTTAGTAGTAAAACCAGTGGTGAAGCAAGGTATAAAGATAGTCAAAATCTAGGGCATCCTATTAGGTCCCAGCAAAATTATCCTATGCAGATCATTATGATTAATAAGAACATGAATGGGTAAAGGAAGTGATCAAGGGCACAACTTGCCTTCAACGAGCTCCTGCTCAGCTGTCTCAACTTGTTGAAGCTCTGGTTCCACAGTGGGTTGCTCGTCTACTCGCATCAATTCAATACATACATGTCATAGCATAAATAAACATCACATCAAACAGGTAAACAAAATATGCAGTAATCTACTAGACATTAAAATATGATCACAGGAACTGGAATCATCAAATTTGGAGTTATATATTTTAAGTTATGGATTTTCTAAGGTTTTATGCATTTTAATACAAGATTAAGTGAAAGAATAATTTTAATGTGTTTGTCATGTCAGAACAGAGGCACAAATAGATAGACAATAATATTATGAAAATTTAGGAACTGGAATGGACCAATTTGGAGTTCATATGCATTTATTATGAATTAAACAAGTTTTGACATTTATTTATGCACTAAAAATTAATTTCAGATATTAATTTCTGATTTCTAACACTCTCTGGATCGGGCCTCAATTACAGGAAACTGCAGGGGCTAGATGGCAAAATATCCTAGACTCAGAGCGCTGTACTGGGTGGACGGCGGGTTGGTTTCCTAAAAACCGGAGGGCTCTTACACAAAACAACCCGGCCGAAGGGGTATCGGCCGATCGTGGCCGTTGGATCAACTCTGGAGGGCTGCGATTAGATCATTGATTTGCTGAAGCGGTATGAATCTATGGCCCATCCGATCCCGATCTAACGGTGAGCGTTTAATGAATCCTAAAGTCGTTTTCCACCGTCGGATCACACATCCATGACCACCGTTTGGCCGGTCAACGCGACACAAGGCAACTAATCTCAACCGTTGAAGACTGGATCGATGGTCCCTGACCCCTCTTCTTCATCCCGCCCAAACACAGTGGTCCGAGCGCCCACGAAGGAGCGCCACGGCGGCTGCGCAGACCGTCGACGAGCTTCACTCGCCCAAATCAAAATCGGGTGATCCCAGCCCCAATTGGAACCTAGGCGAACACAGGGGACCAAGTACATACCCGAAATTCGCAGTGAGGTGGCCGGTCCACGGTGTTGCACGGCGCGACGGCGAGTGCTCCGCCCGACGAGCGAATGCGCAAGAGCCGCGACGCCGATGAGGCAATTGACGGTGGCGAGAGTCTCCAGGGGGCGCGATGCAACGCTGGAACGCTTCCCAGATTGCCCAGCGCCCGCGGTCCTCGTAGCCGACAGCGGCGGCCCGATTGTGTTCAGCTGGCCGCGAGGGTGGATGACGGTGGCCAACTCTAGGCAAAGGGTATGGAGGCGATGAAGGGGAAGTCGCGCCCTGGCTTTGTAGTCGCAGGAGAGAGTCCGAGGGAGAGAGATGATCGGCGCGAGATGCGGAGCGATCTGTTCTCCAGCCGCCACGGCCGAGCGTGATGGAGAAGAACGCGCCGACAAACGGGGCCCCCTGGTCAGAGACCGCGGGAAGTAAGCGAGCGCGAGAGAGAGGCTGACGGGTGGAGCCCACCTGTCTGCGAAAGAGGAATCCGCGCGCGAGGAAGCTGAGTGAATGGCCAGTGGGGCCCGTTCGCCAGTGAGACAACGCGCGGCAGGGAAAGGGGGGTCTTGGGCTGCGCGGGTGAAACCTCCAGATGGGCCGAAAGGAACAGATCTGGCCCAGGTTGCCTTTATTCTTTTCCCCTTTTTGTTTATTCTCTATTTCCCTTCATTTATTCCCAAATTCAATTTGAATTTCGAATTTCAATTTAAGCTTGTGCCTAATTTATTCTTAGTTCATGTTGTGGGATTTAGAATACCTACTTTGGAAATATAATTATTTATATATTTATTTTCTATATTTTGTATAATCTTTTCCTTCTCTTTGTTCAAACCCTTAAATTTTAATTTAGGGATCAATTCAATCTTTAGAATCATTGTTTTGTTATTATTATTAACATTATTATTTTATTGAATGCACAAACAATAAAACTCCAACATGATGCAAATTTTTCTATCATTTGTTGGAATTAAGCTCTTAAATTTTGTGTAGGCTCTTTTCATGATGCAAATGAGACATACAAAATTGAGAATAACTCTCTATTATTCCTGGTATACAATTTGGAGTATTACAGCATGTCCGAGGGACTCCACGCGAAAACATCAGCGTTTGCGCGGAGAAAGTCGACGAGCACTGCTTCCTACTTGGGGTCGAGCTTGGAGCCGATCCGGATCTGCTTGGAGGCATCGTTGCTGGGATCAAGAGGGACGGACTTAACCATCTCTGCTGGCTTGAAGTTGCCGGCATGGCGCTTCACGTCTGGCGCCTCCTTGGAGAGGCTCTCCAGGTCGGCAATGAGGGCCTCGGATACGGCAAGGGCCTCGGCGTACTCCACGCACTCCACGTCGCATTCGTACGCGTGCCGGTACGTGGGGCCGACGGTGATGACCCCGTTGGGGCCCGGCATCTTGAGCTTGAGGTAGGTGTAGTTGGGGACGGCCATGAACTTGGCGTAGCATGGCCTCCCCAGCACTGCGTGGTAGGTTCCTCGGAACCCGACCACCTCGAACGTGAGGGTTTCCCTTCGGATGTTGGAGGGAGTCCCTAAGAAGACGGGCAGATCGAGTTGTCCGAGGGGCTGGACGCGCTTTCCGGGAATGATCCCATGAAAAGGCGTCGCGCCTGCCTGTACCGAGGACAAATCGATCCGCAGGAGCCCGAGGGTCTCGGCGTAGATGATGTTGAGGCTGCTGCCTCCATCCATGAGGACCTTGGTGAGCCTGACGTTGCCGATGACAGGGTCGACAACGAGCGGGTATTTCCCCGGGCTCGGCACGCGATCGGGGTGGTTGCCCTGGTCGAAGGTGATGGGCTTGTCGGACTAGTCTAGGTAGACTGGCGCCGCCACCTTTACCGAGCAGACCTCCCGACGCTCTTGCTTGCGGTGCCGAGCCGAGGCGTTCGCCACTTGCCCACCATAGATCATCAAGCAGTCATGGACCTCGGGGAACTCCTCTGCCTCGTGATCCTCCCTCTTGTCGTTGTTGTGGGCCCTGCCACCTTCCGCAGGTGGCCCGGCCTTGTGAAAGTGGCGACGAAGAATGGCGCACTCCTCAAGGGTGTGCTTGACGGGCCCCTGATGATAGGGGCACGACTCCTTGAGCATCTCGTCGAAGATATTGGCGCCTCCGGGAGGTTTCCGAGGGTTCTTGTACTCAGCAGCGGCGACAAGGTCCGTGTCAGTGGCGTCGCGTTTCGCTTGCGACTTCTTCTTGCCCTTCTTCTTGGTGCCGCGCTAAGTAGACGCCTCAGGGACATCTTCCGGCGGGCGGCCCTAGGGCTGCTTGTCCTTCGGGAAGATGGCCTCAACCACCTCCTGGCCAGAGGCGAACTTGGTGGCGATGTCCATCAGCTCGCTCGCCGTGGTGGGGGTCTTGCGACCCAGCTTGCTCACCAGGTCGCGGCATGTGGTGCCGGCGAGGAACGCGCCGATGACATCCGAGTCGGTGACGTTGGGCAGCTCGGTGCGCTGCTTCGAGAATCGCCGGATGTAGTCCCGGAGAGACTCTCCCGGCTGCTGGCGGCAGCTTCGAAGATCCCAGGAGTTCTCAGGGCGCACATACGTGCCCGAGAAGTTGCCGGCGAAGGCTTGGACCAGGTCGTCCCAGTTGGAGATCTGCCCCGGAGGCAGATGCTCTAGCCAGGCTCGAACGGTGTCGGAGAGGAACAGGGGGAGGTTGCGGATGATGAGGTTGTCATCGTCCGTTCCACCTAGTTGGCAGGCCAGCCGGTAATCCGCGAGCCACAGTTCCGGCCTCGTCTCCCCCGAGTACTTTGTGATAGTAGTCGGGGTTCGGAACCGGGTCGGGAACGGCGCCCGTCGTATGGCCCGGCTAAAAGCCTGCGGACTGGGTGGTTCGGGCGAGGGACTCCGATCATCCCCGCTGTCATAGCGTCCCCCACGCCTGGGGTGGTAGCCTCGGCGCACCCTCTCGTCGAGGTGGGTTCGACGGTTGTGGTGGTGGTGCTCGTTGCCGAGGCGACCCGGGGCCGCAGGCGCTGTGTTGCGCGTGCGCCCGGTGTGGACCGAGGCTTCCCGCATGAATCGGGAAGTCGCGGCGCGATGCTCCGAGGGGTACCCCTGCCTTCGGGAGGCAGAGCTTTCGGCCCATCGGACCACGGCATCCTCCAGGAGATTTTGAGCTCTCCCAGGATACGCCGCCCTTCGGTAGTTGATGGATCCGGCATCGCGCAGAGAAGTATCGCTGCTGCAGCCAGGTTCTGGCCGACCCCACTGGAAGCCGGTGGCGGCCTTGCCCTGACGTCGTCGGCAATGCGGTGCTGGATGCCCTGGGGTAGATGACGCGCTTCTCTGGCCGGAACTTGGCCTACCCATTCCTGCCCGATGTCCCGGCGGAACGGCTCAAGTGTTCCTGCTCCCTCGTCGAGCCTGGCCTGCATCTCGCGGATTTGCTCGAGCTGTGCGTCCTGACCCCCCGCAGGGACTGGGACCACAGCTAGCTCCCGAAGGATGTCAACGCGAGGCGCAGGCCTAGGGGGATCGCCGTTTTCCGGTATACCAAGACGGTTGCCTTCGCCGGGACCCCCTAGATCGACGTGGAAACATTCACGACTTGGGCCGCAGTCCTCATCGCCGAAGCTGCGGCTACCGTCGGAACAGTCGGAAAGGCAGTAGTCGCACGCGGTCATGAAGTCCCGCATGGCACTGGGGTTACCAAGTCCGGAAAAATCCCAACAAAAGTCGGGCTCGTCATCTTCCTCGGAACCCGAGGGCCCGTAGGTCGAGACGGCTGTCAGCCGGTCCTAGGGTGACCGCACACCGTACCTCGGAGGGTTTGGACACACCTCTATGAAGGCTTCCACCGAAGCGAAGTCGCTTGGTGGGTCGAGGCTGAATCCAAAAGGCACGAGATGGGAATCGGTCGGTACCTCCTGGTCGACGGGCGGTGACGGAGTCGTGTCAGGGGCAGACTGCACCGTCGTCTCGAGTACGAGGGTGACGCCTAGCAAGTCCTTTGCGAGCGTGCTGGCGTCGTCCGTCCGCTTGGTGTTGGCGTGTTGCAGGGAAACGGCGCTCGTCTTCGTCTCAGACGCGAGGTCGACGCTCGACGTGTCCCCCATTGGGGCGCCGGCGCCGTCGACTCGCTCGACAACCGATGAGGTGCCGCCTCCCGCTTGGCCTTGGTTGCCCCGCCTCCTCCTCCGTCGGCGAGGGAGGCGATGGGATAAACCCGAATGTTGTTCTTCCGCCACGTGGGGAAGACGTCGTCGATTCCGCCGCCGGCGGGCGGGTTGTCGGCCGCCATTGTCGCTGTCGCACGGCGGGGGAAGGAGTATCATGTCGTAGCCGCCGTCGAGGGACATGAACTCAAGACTCCTGAAACGGAGCACCATCCCGGGCTGGAAAGGTTGCTGGAGACTACCCATCTGGAGCTTGACGGGAAGCTGTTCGTCAACACGCAGCAGGCCCCTACCTGGCGCGCCAACTGTCGGCATTTTGACCCCGGGGGGTCCCTGGACCGACGAGTAAATTGTCGCCGCGTGCCCCAGCCCAGATGGGTCGGCGCGAGACGGAGCGCGAAGGGGGGAAACCAGAGGGAGACAGGCGTAAAGGGGGAACCCGCGGCCTTCGTGTTGTCCCGCGCCCAGGTCGGGTGCGCTTGCAGTAGGGGGTTACAAGCGTCCGCGCGGGAGGGAGCGAGAGGCCTGCACGTGCCGTCCCGTCCTCCCCGCGCGACCAACCTTCTCGTACGAATGCCCTGGGCCTTCCTTTTATAGGCGTAAGGAGAGGGCCCAGGTGTACAATGGGAAGTGTAGCAGTGTGCTAACGTGTCTAGCAAAGAGGAGCTAGCGCCCTAAGTACATGCCGTCGTGGCAGCCGGAGAGGTTTTGGCACCCTGTTCATGAGATGTCGTGGCCGTCGGAGGAGCGCTGGAGCCTGGAGGAAGGACAGCTGTCGGGGCTGTCGAGTCCTTGCTGACGTCTCCTTGCTTCCGTAAGGGGCCGAGAGCCACCGTCGTCATGGAGCACACGGGGCGCCATCATTACTTGTTTACCGGGGCGAGCCAGATGGGACGCCGGTCTTGTTCCCCGTAGCCTGAGCTAGCTAGGGGTAGGGTAATGATGGCCCCCCTGTGACGTGGTCGGTCTGAGCCCTGGGTCGGGCGAGGCGGAGGCTCCTCTGAGGTCGAGGTCGAGTCTGTCTTCCGTGGTCGAGGTCGAGTCCGAGCCCCGGGTCGGGCGAGGCGGAGACCGTCGGCTGAGGCCAGGGCTGAGTCCGAGCCCTGGGGTCGGACTAGGCGGAGTTCGTCGTCTTCCGGAGCCGAGGCCGAGTCCAAGCCCTGGGGTCGGGCAAGGCGGAGTTCGTTGTCTTCCGGGGCCGAGGCCGAGTCCGAGCCCTGGGGTCGGGCGAGGCGGAGTTTGTCGTCTTCCGGGGCTGAGGCCGAGTCCGAGCCCTGAGGTCGGGCGAGGCGGAGTTCGTCGTCTTCCGGGGCCGAGGCCGAGTCCGAGCCCTAGGGTCGGGCGAGGTGGAGTTCGTCGTCTTCCGGGGCTGAGGCCGAGTCCGAGCCCTAGGGTCGGGCGAGGCGGAGCTTCCTATGGCGCCCGAGGCCGGACTTGGCTGTTGTCAGCCTCACTCTGTCGAGTGGCACAGCAGTCGGAGCGACGCAGGCGGCGCTGTCCTCTTGTCAGGCTGGTCAGTGGAGCGGCGAAGTGACTGTGGTCACTTTGGCTCTGTCGACTGAGGGGCGCGCGTCAGGATAAGGTGTCAGGCCATCCTTGCATTAAATGCTTCTGCGATACGGTCGGTTGGTGTGGCGATCCGGCCAAGGTTGCTTCTTGGCGAAGACTGGGCCTCGGGCGAGCTGAAGGTGTGTTCGTTGCTTGAGGGGGCCCTCGGGCGAGACGTGAATCCTCCGGGGTCGGCTGCCCTTGCCTGAGGCTGGGCTCGGGCGAGGCGAGATCGTGTCCCTTGAGTGGACCGAGCCTTGACTTAATCGCACCCATCAGGTCTTTGCAGCTTTGTGCTGATGGGGGTTACCAGCTGAGATTAGGAGTCTTGGGGGTACCCCTAATTATGGTCCCCGACAGTTGGAAAATATAAATTTTGCTAGTCATAATAAATGTATTCATAAGTATAGCACTTAATTAATTAGAATTCGTAAAATACTTGTTTATGTCATAATAACCATGATTATGTTATTAAAAGTCCAATTAGTAATTTACATTAATTTTTAGAAGATTAATGTTATAAGAATTATAAATAAATAATTTTTAGCTATACGTATAATTTCTATTTAGAAACAAAAGGGATAAAACTTAAATGTCTATTATTAGTAATAAAGAAAATGTCACACTTGGATTTAAGGGACAAAGTCGGGTGCATCTCATATATGCGCCAAAGAAGACAACACATATAATAACAGAGTTTATAGAGATAAATGTCACAATAACATCATAGTACTTATTACATTGCGGAAGTCTTACAAAATAAAAGATAAATATAAAAGGAACTAAGATCCATCCTTGGCGCCTATAAGTCAACTGGGAGATGCCACCTAGATTAAGTCGAACTCCTCGCTGTGAGGCTCTTCTTGTACCACCTGTTCTTCTCCTGTGTGTGGGGGGATGTGAGACAACATGGGTGAGCTCACACAATATCATAGCTCAACAAGTTGTGGGGAATAATGTGCATGAACTCACCAAAGGTGGGAGTTCATGTGATATTTAAGGCTAATCAACAATGGAGGTTAAAGCTGAGCATTGCTTTTAATAAGTTGGTAAAATTTTATTAGCAGTTACTAAATGTAAGTGAATACCAACCATAATAAGAATAATCGAACAGAATTAATAAATAATCCCATGCAATGCATATGACAAATTGAATTTAGTTCCATAATTTAATCATGCGAGAGTCCTGAGCTGCTCATGACCGTGAGCTCGGCTTGTATACTAGTTTTACACTCCACAGAGGTTGTACCCTATACCCACAAGTCGTGTATCCCATGTCGCTAGGGTTTGCAAGGCCCTTAGACACTACCGAGGTGAATGGCTAGGGATCCACTACGAGGCCTTTACACAGTTCCGCTAGCTTCCGAAAACCCGCTACAGTTTATGGGAAGAGCACTTGCAAGAATCCCTCGTCTGACCGCCATCGCAGCAAAATCAACCCGAGAACCTTCCTGCATGCAACTCCCCTACTGCCCTTGTCCCTTTCGGGTAAGGTAGTCTTCCACTAGCTTTCCTAATTAGTCAGCCAAGGGGTCCCATTCCTCCCTTGTGGTGGCACGTGTTTCTCATGTTAAGCTCCATGTTCCAATTAAAATTAATGATCTTGACATGAACATAAATAAAATAACAGAATAATTGGAACATGGATATAATGAAATATTAATCCAAAACCATGTAAAGCAATAGCATAACTACCCAAATGATTCGAGGGTAAACAAGGTAAAAGATAATCAGACTAGGGTGACCTATTGGGTCCCATCCAAATTAAACCTATGCATGAATAAATGACATGAAAGATCATCATTGGGTATAAAAAGTGGTAAAGGGCACAAGTTGCCTTCAATGAGCTCCGGCTCAACAACTTCTATCTGATGGGCACCAGGATCTTCATCCACTGGCTCTTCTACTCGCCACAATACAAACAAGCATAGTATATAGAGAAAATTAACATCACACCAAACATGTAAACAAAATACATAATAATATTCTGCACATTAAAATAAGATCCTAGGAACAAGAATCATTACTTTTGGAGTTATAGATTTTTAATTACGAATTTCCAAAGGTTTTATGTACTTGATACAAGATTAACTAAGAAAAAATTTTATTACTGTTTTTATGTCAAACCAGAGACACTAGGTTATAGACAACAATATTACAAAATTATAGGGACTGGAATGGATCAATTTGGAGTTAGTATGAATTTTCTATGATTTACACAAGTTCTAGCAATTATTTATGCACTAAAAAGTATTTTCCAAAAGGTTTTATCCATTTTCCTAGATCCCTGGCTTGCGCGCACTAAAACAGAGAATGGCAGGGTCTAGTGCGAAAGAATTCCTAAGACTCAGGGCTACCTCCAGTGCGAACCGCGAGTTAAATCTCTAATCACCAGGGGCACTTATGAAAATGTGCACGCGAAGGGGTATGGACCGACGCTGGCCGTCCGATTAGAGACTCACGGCCCAGATCATATCCAGAGTGCGATGGTTGGGCGATCAGCGCGGACTACCAATGCCGTGATGGACGGTCCTGATTTAAAATGACTAGATCTATTCCACCCTGACAGATCGGAATCGGACGACTCCACTCACCCGAGCCATCTGGTTCACGCCGTTCTAATCCCAGCCGTTCCCTCATCATCCAACGACCATCGAGGAGCACCCAAATTCTCCCCCAACACTGACCGGTGGCGACCCCAAACACGGCGACGCCATAGCTGGTGAAAGCGAAAGCTCTAATCCCTAGCCCAAGCTTCGATGTAAATGACACTACACTCTACGGCGATGATGGCGAATCAAGGGGAAAGATTCTCACCGGGATTCTCGGCTTCAAGTTCTCTGCCCCCGAAGAGATAAACCAGCAGCGGTGATACTCTGCCGATGATGAAATTCGCCGACTGGTAAGGCACCCACAGCCCACCAGCACGATGTCCCAGATCCACGGGATCACACCGAGTGCCGATGACAGGCGCACCATGGACCCGACGCTCCTGCCCGCACGACCCTCGCCGTATGGAGCTCCGGCGACGAAAATCTCTCTCTCTCTCACGCGATACACCCTTTCTCTTACCGCGTCGAGGTTCTTCGGGTGGAGGCGCAGGAGGGTCGAGAAGGAGACGAGGCCAGAGAGGATTTTATACTTTGGTTGAGATTGGTCTGCGGCGGATTCACGGAGTCCGCACAGTTCGCCCACGCCGCGCTTATTTCGGAAGGTAGGTGACGCACCTGAGCGGTCGGACCCACCCGTCATCGTAACGAGAGCGCAGTGCGAGCGTGCGGTCGACTACCTGGGTCCACACGCCAGCGAGAACATGAGACACGCGACGCGCGTGTAGGAGCCTGACCTGTGGAGTCCTCTTGTCAGCGCTGGGCGTGGCTGGTCAGGCGCGCGGGAGAGAGGTGAGTGGATGGGCCGAATTGGGGAGTTTGGCCCAATTAGGTTTTCTTCCTCTTTTCTTTTTATTTTCTATTTTCTTTTCTTATTTTTGTTTTTCCTTTTTCTCATTTAAATTCCAAATTCAAATTTTCAAATTTGGTTGGGAACTTCATTCCTAAATTTGTGTAATTATCCAAGACTTCAGTGTGAATAGTGACACTTATTATTTTTTTTCATTTTCATTCTTTATAATTAAGATCTTCTTTTCTCAAATTCTTGGTTTCCAAAATTAGGCTTAATGCCTCTTCTACTATTTGCATATTTCTTTTATCATCATCTTCATGAGTGAATGCACAAACAAATAAACCACATCATGATGCACAAATTATTTCAAGTGTCACTAATTAATTTCTCAGTTTAAGAGTGAGGGTTCTCATGTGCTAATAGGACCCACACCAAATAAAGAAATTAACTCTATCTTTATTATTTACAATTTTGGGTATTACAAATCCTACCCCCCATAACAAGAATCTCGTCCTCGAGATTTAGGAAGGACCAGGGAAAAGATGGGGAAAATCTATGCGAAGCTCTTCTTCTCTCTCCCATGTAGCTTCATCTTCTCCATGATGACTCCATTGTACTTTGCACATCTTTATCACCTTATTCATTGTAACTCGAGTCAAAGTATCAAGAATCTTAATAGGGTATTCTATATAAGTCAAATCACCCTAAACACTGAGCTCTTGCATTGGTAATTGTTCCTCGGGAACACGGAGACACTTCTTAAGTTGTGACACATGGAATACATTGTGCACATCAGATAGATTATCAGGTAGCTCGAGTTGGTATGCCATCTCCCCAACTCGCCTAAAAACTCTGAAGGGTCCAATAAAGCGAGGTGATAACTTGCCCTTAACTTTGAATCTCCTCATACCACGAAGTGGTGACACCTTGAGATACACATGATCACCTTCCTCAAATTCTAGTGGTCTTCTTCTATTATCAGTGTAGCTCTTTTGCCTGGTCTGAGCTACCCTTAAATTCTTCTGGATAAGACGAACTTGTTCTTCTGCCTCTTGAATAAGCTCAGGCCCAAAGAACTGTCTTTCTCCAGTCTAATCCCAATATAGAGGGGTCCTGCATTTCCTGCCATATAGAGCCTCGAACGGTGACATCTTCAGACTTGCCTGATAACTATTATTATATGAGAACTTAGCATAAGGTAGACTCCTCTCCCAACTGCCTCCATGCTGAAGGGCACAAGCTCTCAACATATCATCCAATACTTGATTAGTCCTTTCGGTCTATCCATCAGTCTGAGGGTGATAGGCCGTACTAAAGTTCAACTTTGTATTCATATTCTCATGAAAGCTTCTCCAGAATCTTGAGGTAAACTGTGAACCTCGATCAGACATGATCTTCTTTGGTACTCCGTGTAAGCACACAATCCGGGCCATATATAACTCTGCCAGCTGAGATCCTTTATAAGTAGTCTTGATAGGAATAAAATGTGCCACTTTGTTAGTCTATCCACAATCACCCATATGGCATCATATCCTTTCAGGGTGCGAGGCAACCCAGTAATGAAATCCATGCCAATTTCTTCCCACTTCCATTTGGGTATCTTTAATGTGTGCAATAGTCTAGCTGGTCTTTGGTGTTCAGCCTTAACTCTTTGACACACATCGCACATAGCCACATGTGCAGCCACATCTCTTTTCAGCCTGTGCCACCGGTACTTCTGCTTCAGATCCTGATACATCTTGGTACTACCAGGATGAATAGAGTAATCAGAATCATGGGCTTCCTTTAGTGTGTGCAACTATTCCTAGGTTAAGTCTCCTGAAATCTTCAATAATCTCATCGGGTAGCTAGGCAACAATAGCTGAATGAACATGCTCCTTTCGACTCAAGGCATCTGCAACTAGATTCACCTTACCCGGGTGATAGTGAATCTCCAAATCATAATCCTTAATAAGCTCCAACGAACGGCGTTGCCTAAGGTTGAGATCCTTCTGAGTGAATATATACTTCAAACTCTTATGATCGGTGTACACTTAGCACTTGGTTCCCATAATATAATGTCTCCATATCTTAAGCGCATGCACTACGGCTGCCAGTTCTAAGTCATCCCCGGGATAGTTCAACTCATGTTTCCGCAATTGACGAGACGTGTAGGCAATCACGTGGCTTTCTTACATAAGCACACATCCCAAGCCTTGGCCGCAGGCATCACAATAAATGTCAAATCCCTTCTGTAGATCTGGCATAACCAACACTGAGGGTGACATCAACCTCATCTTTAATGGATCAAAGCTATATTGGCACTTCTCGTCCCACTTAAACTCTCTTCCTTTCTCCAGAAGCGAGGTCATAGGGTTAGCAATCTTAGAAAATCCTTCAATAAATCTCCGATAATAGCCTACATGTCCCAAGAAACTCCATACCTCAGTAACTGTACTAGGTATGCTCCACGCCATTATCTCCTTGACTTTAGCAGGGTCCACTGATATCCCTCCATTAGAAATGATATGTATAAGAAATGGTACCTCGTCAATCTAGAACTCACATTTGCTATACTTGGCGTAGAGTTGATTATCTCGTAGCTTCTGTAGCACTAATCTCAGATTTTCCTCATGATCACTATCACTCTTGGAATAAATAAGAATATCGTCGATGAATACCAAGATGAATCTATCAAGATACTCCATGAACACCTTATTCATCAGATTCATAAAATAGGCTGGTGCATTTGTTAGTCCAAATGACATAACTGTGAATTCATATAAACCATATCGGGTTGAGAAAGCCGTCTTGGGAATATCGGATGACCTAATCTTCATTTGGTGATAACCCGATCGAGATCAATCTTCGAGAACACCCTAGCACTTCTCATCTGATCAAATAAATCTTCAATACGGGGTAACAGATACTTATTCTTCACAGTAACATGATTAAGAGATCTATAATCTACACACATCCTTTGTGATCCATCTTTCTTCTGTACAAACAGAACCGGAACTTCCCTATCTGGTGGCATCCATGGTAACTCCTCTGGAAAGACATCTAGAAAATCCCTAACCACACGGATGTTGTTACTAACAAATTCCTCATCTATAAAGAATGCCGCACGCCTGGTACAGGTAGTTACTGTAATTTCAACGTCAAATCTTTCTCCTTTAGGGCTGGTGAGTTCTAGCGTACCCCTACCATAGTGTATAATGGCCTTTGTCTTCCTTAACCATGACATACCAAGGATCAGATCTATACTACTTTCCTCTAATATTATAGCGGTAGCCCAAAATTCTCTTCCCATAATTGTCAATGTCAATTTATGTGTCATATGATTTGCCTCAACAGGCCCCTTAGGTGTAATTACTATCATGGGTGTTTTCATATTTTTCAGTGGTAACTCATTTTTGTTGGCATATCTAGCAGACATGAATGAATGTGTAGCACCAGAATCAAATAATATTGTTGCGGGAATTGCATTAATATAAAACATACCAAGTGCGATGTCAGCTCCTTCAGTAGTAGCATCAGCGCTAACTTGATTAACCCTGGCAATCGAGAATCCCTTGCCAGATTCTGGAGTCTTTTGCTTATTCTGCATAGGTGTAGTAGCACTCCTCTGTGGGCAAACGTTTGCATAATGTCCAGTCTTCCCACACTTGTAGCAAGTAGTGCCTGCACTCTGTCCTGAAAATTTCGTCGGGGTGCCAGTCGGGGCAGCCTGACGAGTTAGTGGAGTCCCCTGAGGTGAGTGCTGAGCTGGGCGCTGGTCTCCTCTAGTGCGAACTGGTGTACCCTAGGATGGAGTGTAGCGAGGATGAACGCTGCTGCTTCCCTGACCCTGGGATATAGCCTTCCTCTTCAGATCTCCCAGCTGAACACACTTGTGTTCAATAGCTAGGGCTTTGTCGAGCAGCCTCTAGAACGACGGAAAGGTGTGAGCCACTAGAGAATACTGTAGAGGCCCATTGAGTCCTTCAATAAAGTGCTCATGCTTCCTCTCATCTTCTGCCACTTCATCAGGTGCATATCTAGATAGCTGTTTGAATCTGTCGCGGTACTCGCTGACTGTCATACTCCCTTGCTTCAGCGACAGAAATTCCTTCTTCTTAACCTTCATCAGTCCAGTAGGAATATGGTAGTTTCTGAACTAAGTAGTAAACTCTGCCCATGTGATAGTATTAGCAGCATTGTGGGCAACAGTGTAAGAATCCCACCAATCAGCAGCAGGACCTGTCAAACGACCAAAAGCATATAGAACCTTCTCCCGGTCAGAGCATTGGGCATTATTGAACATTTTCTCCACTGACTTCAGCCAATCATCAGCGTCCAGTGGATCATTAGAGTTAGAAAATGTCGGTGGCTTGTGGCTCATGAACTCCTGGTGCTTGTCCCGGGGTGGAACTGGTGGTGGTGGCAGTGGTGCTTGTTGCTGTTGCTGTTGCGCCCTTCGCTCCTGGCGCATCACCTCTCGCTCTTGGAGCATCTCTTGGCGTTCCTGTCGCATCTGCGCATGCATATCTGCCATCGTATTAGCCATCTGCTGCATTATCCACATCTGGGCTACAACTGCGGGATCAGCTCCGGCTGGTGGAGGATTTGAAGGATTCGGAGGATTTATCTCAGCTTGTTGTTGTTGTGGTTGTCTAAATATCCTTTGAGTGTGTCGATTGGGAGGTAGATCAATTCCACCACCCTTCCTGGTACTGACCATCTGAGTTAGAAACATATGGTAAGAAAGAAAGGATTGTAGACAAGGCAGGTAATTACGAGGCATGTTACTTTGGGAGATTTATTAGCTAAGTAGCTTGATGTTTTACCTACCAAAGCTAATTCATTACCTTATGGTGGTACATGCTAAGATGTCCATTTATAATATCTCAATCAATCAAATTTAAGCAAATCAAGCATTTATCATCAGAACAATCAACCAACATTTTTAAATAGAGAAAATAGTTTTAATTTTGTCTTAGGTTTCCTATCTCCTAGAAAGGTCACAAATGTAGGATTCCAAGGTGTGAAATCCATCTTGTCTTAGAGTAGAAAAGATAAGAATAATCAGAGTATCACAACAAAAGGTGAGACAAGATCAAGATAAGATAAATATAGAATGAATCAGAGTAAGGTAAGTAGGTAATGTTTTATCCATTTCTATCTAGGTTTCGTCCTACAGTCAACATTTCCTCTGATACCACTTCTGTCACACCCAGATTTAAGGGACAAAGCCGGGTACATCTCATATATGCGCCAAAAAGACAACACATATAATAACAGAGTGTACAGAGATAAATGTCACAATAACATCAGAGTACTTATTACATTGCAGAAGTCTTACAAAATAAAAGATAAATATAAAACAAACTAAGATACATCCTTGGCGCCAATAAGTCAACTGGGAGACGCCACCTAGATTAAGTCGAACTCCTCGCTATGAGGCTCTTCTTGTACCACCTGTTCTTCTCCTGTGGGGGGGGGGGGGGTGAGACAACAAGGGTGAGCTCACACAAGATCATATCTCAACAAGTTGTGGGGAATAATGTGGAAGAACTCACCAAAGATGGGAGTTCATGTGATGTGTAAGGCTGATCAACAATAGAGGTTAAAGCTGAGCATTGCTTTTAATAAGTCGGTCAAATTTTATTAGCAGTTATTAAATGTAAGTAAATACCAACCATAATAAGAATAATCGAACATAATTAATAAATAATCCCATGCAATGCATATGACAAATTGAATTTAGTTCCATAATTTAATCATGCGAGAGTCCTGAGCTGCTCATGATCGTGAGCTCGGCTAGTATACCAGTTTTACACTCTACAGAGGTTGTACCCTGTACCCACAAGTCGTGTATCCCATGTCGCCAGGGTTTGCAAGGCCCTTAGACACTACCAAGGTGAATGACTAGGGATCCACTACAAGGCCTTTACAAAGTTCCAGTAGCTTCTGAAAACCCGCTACAGTTTATGGGAAGAGCACCTGCAAGAATCCCTCGTCTGACCGTCATCGCAGCAAAATCAACCCGAGGACCTCCCTGCATGCAACTCCCCTACTACCCTTGCCCCTTTCGGGTAAGGTAGTCTTCCACTAGCTTTCCTAATTAGTCAGCCAAGGGGTCCCATTCTTCCATTGTGGTGGCATGTGTTTCTCAAGTTAAGCTCCATGTTCCAATTAAAATTAATGATCTTGACATGAACATAAATAAAATAACAGAATAATTGGAACATGGATATAATGAAATATTAACCCAAAACCATGTAAAGCAATAGCATAACTACACAAATGATTCCAGGGTAAACAAGGTAAAAGATAATCAGACTAGGGTGACCTATTGGGTCCCATAAAAATTAAACCTATGCATGAATAAATGACATTAAAGATCATCATTGGGTATAAAAAGTGGTCAAGGGCACAACTTGCCTTCAATGAGCTCCTGCTCAGCAACTTCTATCTGCTAGGCACCAGGATCTTCATCCACTAGCTCTTCTACTCGCCACAATACGAACAAGCACAATATATAGAGAAATTAACATCACAACAAACATGTAAACAAAATACATAATAATAATCTACACATTAAAATAAGATCCTAGGAACATGAATCATTAATTTTGGAGTTATAGATTTTTAGTTACGAATTTCCAAAGGTTTTATGTACTTGATACAAGATTAACTAAGAAATAATTTTATTACTGTTTTCATGTCAAAACAGAGAAACTAGGTGATAGACAACAATATTACAAAATTATAGGGACTGGAATGGATCAATTTGGAGTTAGTATGAATTTTCTATGATTTACACAAGTTCTAGCAATTATTTATGCACTAAAAATTATTTTCAAAAGGGTTTTATCCATTTTCCCAGAACCCTGGCTTGCACGCACTAAAATAGAGAAAGGTAGGGTCTAACGCGAAAGAATTCCCAAGACTCAGGGCTACCTCCAGTGTGGACCGCGAGTTAAATCTCTAATCACCAGGGGGCACTTATGAAAATGTGCACGTGAAGGGGTATGGATCGACGCTGGCCATCTGATTAGAGACTCACGGCCCAGATCAGATCCAGAGTGCGATGGTCAGGCGATCAGCGCGGACTACCGATGCCGTGATGGACGGTCCTGATTTAAAATGACTAGATCTATTCTACCGTGACAAATCGGAATCGGACGACTCCGCTCACCCGAGCCATCCGGTTCACGTCGTTCTAATCCCAGCCGTTCCCTCATCATCCAACGGCCATCGCGGAGCGCCCAAATTCTCCCCCAACACTGACCGGCGGTGACCCCAAACACGACGGTGATGTAAACCGCACTACACTCTACGGCGGTGGTGGCGAATCAAGGGGAAGAATTCTCACCGGGATTCTCGGTTTCAAGTTCTATGCCCCCGAAGGGATATACCAGCGGCGGTGATACTCTGCCGATGATGAAATTCGCCGACCGGTAAGGCACCCACAGCCCACCAGCACGACGTCCCAGATCCACGGGGTCACACCGAGTGCCGATGATGGGCGCGCCACGGACCCGACGCTCCTTCCCTCACCACCCTCGCTGTGTGGAGCTCCGGCGACAAAAATCTCTCTCTCCCTCACACGATACACCTTTCTCTTACCACGTCGAGGTTCTTCAGTGGAGGCGCAGGAGGGTCAAGAAGGAGACGAGGCCAGAGAGGATTTTATACTTCAGTTGAGATTGGTCAGCGGCGGATTCGCGGAGTCCACGCAGTTCGCCCACGCCGCGCTTATTTTAGGAGGTAGGTGACACACCTGAGCGGTCGGACCCACCCGTCATCATAACGAGAGCGCAGTGCGAGTGGGCGGCAGACTACCCGGGTCCACACGCCAGCGAGAACGTGAGACACGCGACACGCGCACGCGTAGGAGCCTCACCCACGGGGTCCTCTTGTCAGCGCCGAGTGTGGCTGGTGAGGCACGCGGGAGAGAGGTGAGTGGATGGGCCGAATTGGGAAGTTTGGCCCAATTAGGTTTTCTTCCTCTTTTATTTTTATTTTCTATTATCTTTTCTTGTTTTTGTTTTTCCTTTTTCTCATTTAAATTCCAAATTCAAATTTTCAGATTTGGTTGGGAACTTCATTCCTAAATTTGTGTAATTATCCAAGACTTCAGTGTGAATAGTGACACTTATTATTTTTTTATTCCTTTTCATTCTTTATAATTAAGATCTTCTTTTCTCAAATTCTTGGTTTCCAAAATTAGGTTTAATGCCTCTTCTACTATTTGCATATTTCTTTTATCATCATCTTCATGAGTGAATGCACAAACAAATAAACCATAGCTTGATGCACAAATTATTTTAAGTGTCACTAATTAATTTCTCAGTTTAAGAGTGAGGGTTCTCATGTGCTAACATGACTCACACCAAATAAAGAAATTAACTCTATCTTTATTATTTACAATTTTGGGTATTACAGAAAATAATTAGCAATTATTTTCCATAAAGATTGTTAATACATGTTTCTATATATTATACTAGATAAAACTAGTGTCATAGTCACTTACTTACATTTTCACCAATAATAACTCACAGTAGTAGTCATAATGGATTAATAAGTATTTACGCTTTAAGACGTATTTATGAGTATAAATGTGTGATGTATGAATGTGAATGTAATGGTGAATGATTATCCCTGTAATGGTGTATGTTTATTTATTTGGCGTACATATTCTTTTTGTATGTATGATACGCAAATCGATGCTAGAAGTTGACTGTGAGGTGGACGAACCAAACTCGTTCGATGACGACCCACATGACACTTTCAAGCAAGGCAAGTGGATTCTCCCTCTGCATATTCTATTTGTACCCAACTAATGCATATAATAATGTTTACTTTTCGGATATATTGCATAATTTGATGGGATTTGCCTAATTAAGGATTTCCTAGAATTACCAACCCTATTCCTTGAATTACCCTAGGATAAATGTTATGCTTAGCAATTTTTGTTATTGCTCAACTTGAGAAATATGATGTCACTCTTTTAATGATACTATGTTCCGGAAATGAAGTTTTATTATAATGTTAACCCGATGGTTAAACAAGAACATTTTGTGTTAAATGGAACATGTAGTGACCACCCAGGATAACAGTGCAACCACGAGTGCTATAATGGCTCTGGCTTTGGTAATTAGCTCTATAGGTGTCGGGGACCATAATTAGGGGTACCCCCAAGACCCCTAATCTCAGCTGGTAACCCCCATCAGCACAAAGCTGCAAAGGCCTGATGGGCGTGATTCAGGTCAAGGCTCCGTCCACTCAAGGGACATGGTCTCGCCTCGTCCGAGCCCAGCCTCGGGCAAAGGCAGCCGACCCAGGAGGATTCACGTCTCGCCCGAGGGTCCCCTCAAGCAACGGACGCACCTTCGGCTCGCCCGAAGCCCAGGCTTCGCGGAGAAGCAACCTTGGGCAGATCGCCACGCCAACCGACCATATCGCAGGAGCATTTAATGCAAGGATCGACTGACACCTTATCCTAACGCGCGCTCCTCAGTCGACAGGGCCGAAGTGACCGCAGTCACTTCGCCGCTCCACTGACCGACCTGACAGGAAAACAGCGCCGCCTGCCCTGCTCCGACTGCTATGCCACTCGACAGAGTGAGGTTGACAGCAGCTAAGTCCAGCCTCGGGCTCCATAGGAAGCTCCACCTCGCCCGACCCCAGGGCTCAGACTCAACCTCGACCTCGGACGACGGACTCCGCCTCGCCCGACCCCAGGGCTCGGACTCAACCTCGACCTCGGACGACGGACTTCGCCTCGCCCGACCCCAGGGCTCGGACTCAGCCTCGACCTCGGAAGACGGACTCCGCCTCGCCCGACCCCCGGGCCCGAACTCAGCCTCGACCTCGGAGGAGCCTCCGCCTCGCCCGACGTCGGGCTCGGACCGACCACGTCACAGGGGGGGCCATCATTACCCTACCCCTAGCTAGCTCAGGCTACGGGGAACAAGACCGGCGTCCCATCCGGCTCGCCCCGGTAAACAAGTAATGATGGCACCCCGCGTGCTCCATGACGACGACGGCTCTCAGTCCCTTACGGAAGCAAGGAGACGTCAGCAAGGATCCGACAGCCCCAACAACTGTACTTCCACGGGGCTCAAGCACTCCTCCGACGGCCACGACATCACATGAACAGGGCGCCAAAACCTCTCCGACAGCCACGACGGCGTGTACTTGGGGCTCTGGCTCCTCTCTGCTAGACACGTTAGCACATTGCTACACCCCCATTGTACACCTGGGCCCTCTCCTTACGCCTATAAAAGGAAGGTCCAGGGCTCTCATATGAAAGTGTTGGCCGCGCGGGAGAACGGGCCGACGCACAAGGCTCCCCCTCTCTCTCTCCCACGCGAACGCTTGTAACCCCCTACTGCAAGCGCATCCGCCCTGGGCGCAGGACAACACGAAGGCCGCGGTTTCCCCTTACTATTCCCCCCTTTGTGTTCCGTCTCGCGCTGACCCATCTGGGCTGGGACACGCAGTGACAATTTACTCGTTGGTCCAGGGACCCCCCGCGGTCGAAACTCCGACAGTTGGCGCGCCAGGTAGGGGCCTGCTGCGTGTTGACGACCAGCTTCTTGTCAAGCTCCAGATGGGTAGTCTCCAGCAACCACTCCAACCCGGGACGGTGCTATGTTTCGGGAGTCTTGAGTTCATGTCCCTTGACGGCAGCGACGACATGATACTCCTTCCTCCGCCGCGCGACAATGACAATGGCGGCCGTCAGCCCGCCCGCCGGCGGCGGAATCGACGACGTCTTCCCCACGTGGCAAAAGAACAACATCCGGGTCTATCCCGTCACCTTCCCCGCCGACGAAGGAGGAGGCGGGGCAGGTATGGCCAAGCAGGAGGCGGCACCTCGTCGGCTGTCGAGCGAGTCGACGGCTCTGGCGCCCCAACGGGGGACGCGTTGGGCGTCGACCTCACGTCTGAGACGAAGACGAGCGTCGTTTCCCCGTGATACACCAAGCCCAAGCAGACGGATGATGCCAGCACGCTCGCAAAGTACTTGCTGGGCGTTAGCCTCGTACCTCAGACAACGGTGCAGTCCGTCCCTGATGCGACTTCGTCACCACCCGTCGATCAAGAGGTACCTTCCGTTTCCCATCCCATGCCTTTTAGATTCAGCTGCGACCCACCAAGCGACCCCGCTTCGGTGGACGCTTTCATAAAGGCATGTCCGAACCCTCCGGGGTATCATATGCGGTCAACCTGGGACCGACTGACAGCCGTCTCAACCTACAGGCCCCTAGGTTCCGAGGAAGATGACGAGCCCGACTCTGGTTGGGATTTCTCCGGGCTCGATAACCCCAGTGCCATGCGGGACTTCATGACCGCATGTGACTACTGCGTCTCTGATTGCTCTGATAGTAGCCACAGCCTCGGCGACGAGGACTGTGGCCCAAGTCGCGAATGCTTCCACGTCGATCTAGGGGGTCTTGTCAAAGGCAACCAACTTGGTATGCCGGAGGTCGGTGATCCCCCTAGGCCTGTGCCTCGTGTTGACATCCTTCGGGAGCTAGTTGTGGTTCCAGTCCCTACGAGGGGTCAGGACGCACAACTCAAGCAAATCCGCGAGATGCAGGCCAGGCCCGACGAGGAAGCAGGACAACTTGTGCAGCTTCGGCAAAATATCGGGCAGGAGTGGGCAGGCCAAGCACCGGCCTGAGAAGTGCGTCATCCGGCCCAGAACGTCCAGCACCGCATTGCCGACGATGCCAAGTCAAGGCTGCCCCCAACTTTCAGTGGGGTCGGCCAGAACCTGGCCGCAGCAGCAATACTACTCCGAGCGATGCCGGAACCCTCCACCACCGAGGGGTGGCGTATCCAGGGAGAGCTCAAGAATCTCCTGGAAGATGTCGCGGTCCGACAAGCCGAAAGCTCTGCCTCCCGAAGGTAGGGGTACCCCCCGGAGCATCGCGCTGCGACTTCCCGATTCATACGGAAGCCTCGGTCCACACTGGGCGCACGCGGAACACAGCGCCTGCGGCCCTGGGACGCCTCAGCAACGAGCACCGTCGTGACCGTCGAGCCCACCTCAACGAAAAGGTGCACCGAGGCTACCACCCCAGGCGCGGGGGACGTTACGACAGCGGGGAGGATCGGAGCCCCTCGCCCGAACCACCTAGTCTGCAAGCTTTCAGCCGGGCCATACGACGGGCACCGTTCCTGAATCGGTTCCGAACCCCGACTACCATCACCAAGTACTCGGGGGAGTCAAAGCCAGAAATGTGGCTCGCGGACTACCGACTGGCCTGCCAGCTGGGTGGAACGGACGATGACAACCTCATCATCTGCAACCTTCCCCTGTTCCTCTTCGACGTCGCCCGAGCCTGGCTGGAGCATCTGCCTCCTGCGCAGATCTCCAACTTGGACAACCTGGTCAAAGCCTTCGCCGGCAACTTCCAGGGCACATACGTGCGCCTTGGGAACTCCTGGGATCTCCAAAGCTGCCGCCAGCAGCCGGGAGAGTCCTTGCGGGACTACATCTGGCGATTTTCGAAGCAGCGCACCGAGCTGCCCAACATCACCGACTTGGATGTCATCGGCGTGTTCCTCGCCGGCACCACTTGCCGTGACCTAGTGAGCAAGCTGGGTTGCAAGACTCCCACCAGGGCAAGCAAGCTGATGGACATCACCACCAAGTTTGCCTCTGGTCAGGAGGCGGTCGAGGCCATCTTCAGAAAGGACAAGTAGCCTCAGGGGCGCCAGCCGGAAGACATCCCCGAGGCGTCCACTCAGAGCGGCACGAGGAAGAAGGGCAAGAATAAGTCGCAAGCGAAACGCAACGCCGCCGACGCAGACCTTGTCGCCGCCTCCGAGCACAGGAACCCTCGGAAGCCTCCCGAAGGCGCCAACCTGTTCGACAAGATGCTCAAGGAGTCGTGCCCCTATCATCAGGGTCCCGTCAAGCACACCCTTGAGGAGTGCGTCATGCTTCGGCGCTACTTCCACTAGGCCGGGCCACCGGCGGAAGGTGGCAGAGCCCACAACAACGACAAGAAGGAGGGTCACAAGGTAGAGGAGTTCCCCGAGGTCCACAACTGCTTCATGATCTACAGTGGGCATGTGGCGAACGCCTCGGCTCGGCACCACAAGCAAGAGCGCCGGGATGTCTGCTCGGTAAAGGTGGCGGCGCTAGTCTACCTAGACTGGTCCGACAAGCCCATCACCTTCGACCAGGGCGACCACCCCGACCACGTGCCAAGCCCGGGAAAGTACCCGCTCGTTGTCGATCCCGTCATTGGCAACATCAGGCTTACCAAGGTCCTCATGGACGGAGGCAGCAGCCTCAACATCATCTACGCCGAGACCCTCGGGCTACTGCAGATCGATCTGTCCTCGATCCGGGCCGGCGCGGCGCCCTTTCACGGGATCATCCCGGGAAGCGCGTCCAACCCCTTGGGCAACTCGATCTGCCCGTCTGCTTCGGGACTCCCTCCAACTTCCGAAAGGAAACCCTCACGTTCGAGGTGGTCGGGTTCCAAGGAACCTACCACGCAGTGCTGGGTAGGCCATGCTACGCCAAGTTCATGGTCGTCCCCAACTACACCTACCTCAAGCTCAAGATGTCGGGCCCCAACGGGGTCATCACCGTCGGCTCCACGTACCGACACGCGTACGAATGCGACATGGAGTGCGTGGAGTACGCCGAGGCCCTCGCCAAATCCGAGGCCCTCATCGCCGACCTGGAGAGCCTCTCCAAGGAGGCGCCAGATGCGAAGCGCCACACCGGCAACTTCGAGCCAGCTGAGACGGTTAAGTCCGTCCCTCTCGACCCCAGCAACGATGCCTCCAAGCAAATCCGGATCGGCTCCGAGCTCGACCCCAAATAGGAAGCAGTGCTCGTCGACTTTCTCCGTACGAACGCCGAGGTTTTTGCGTGGAGTCCCTCGGACATGCTTGGCACACCGAGGGATATCGCCGAGCACTCGCTGGATATCCGAGCTGGGGCCCGACCCGTGAAGCAGCCTCTGCGCCGATTTGATGAAGAAAAGCGCAGAGCCATAGGCGAGGAGATCCACAAGATGATGGCTGCAGGGTTCATCAAAGAGGTATTCCATCCCGAATGGCTTGCCAACCCTGTGCTTGTGAGGAAGAAAGGAGGGAAATGGCGGATGTATGTAGACTACACTGGTCTAAACAAAGCATGTCCGAAAGTTTCCTACCCTCTGCCTCGCATCGATCAAATCGTGGATTCCACTGCTGGGTGCAAAACCATGTCTTTCCTTGATGCCTGCTCAGGGTATCACCAAATCAGGATGAAAGAGTCCGACCAGCTCGTGACTTCTTTCATCACACCCTTTGGCATGTACTGCTACGTTACTATGCCATTCGGTTTGAGGAATGCGGGTGCGACATACCAAAGGTGCATGGACCACGTGTTCGGAGAGCACATTGGTCGAACGGTCGAGGCTTACATCGATGACATCGTAGTCAAGACGAGGAAAGCCTCCGACCTCCTCTCCGACCTTGAAACGACATTCAAGTGTCTCAAGGCGAAAGGCGTAAAACTCAATCCCGAGAAGTGTGTCTTCGGAGTCCCCCGAGGCATGCTCCTGGGGTTCGTCGTCTCCGAGCGGGGCATCGAGGCCAACCCGGAGAAAATCGCGGCCATCACCAACATGGGGCCCATCAAGGACTTGAAAGGAGTATAGAGGGTCATGGGATGCCTTGCGGCCCTGAGCCGTTTCATCTCGCGCCTCGGCAAAAGAGGCCTACCTCTATACCGCCTCTTAAGGAAGACCGAGCGCTTCACTTGGACCCCCGGGGCCGAGGAAGCCCTTGGGAACCTAAAGGCGCTCCTTACAAGTGCGCCCATCTTGGTGCCCCCCGCTGCCGGAGAAGCCCTCTTGATCTACGTCGCCGCTACCACTCAGGTAGTCAGCGCCTCGATCATGGTCGAGAGACAAGAAGAGGGGCATGCATTGCCCGTCCAGAGGCCGGTCTACTTCATCAGTGAAGTACTGTCCGAGACCAAAGCCCGCTACCCGCAAATCCAAAAGCTACTATACGCGGTAATTCTGACGTGGCGTAAGTTGCGACACTACTTCAAGTCTCATCCGGTGACTGTGGTGTCATCCTTCCTCCTGGGAGAGATCATCCAGTGCCTCGGGTAGGATTGCAAAGTGGGCGGTGGAAATCATGGGTGAGACAATCTCGTTCGCCCCTCGGAAGGCCATCAAGTCCCAAGTCTTGGCAGACTTTGTGGCTGAATGGGTCGACACCCAGCTTCCAGCAGCTCCGATCCAACCGGAACTCTGGACCATGTTTTTCGATGGGTCGTTGATGAAAACAGGAGCGGGCGCGGGCCTGCTCTTCATCTGTAAAACCTAAAATGTGTTAGGAGTTCATGTATTCCTTCTATATCTTCTATAAGAAGTAACACTAAGAAATTGAGTGATAAAAAAATAAAAATCTTCAATCTAGTAGGATAAGATATTCTCCTCATGAAATTTAAAAGAATGCTCTTAATATATATATATATATATATATATATATATATATATATATATATATATATATATATATTAAAGATTAAGTGACTCTTGGTAAAAGAAAATACATTTTTTTTCTAAATGACTAGGGTAATGGATATTAGTTTTAGTTAACTTGAAAGTTGATCCCATACTCAAAAGTAACTATTTCCTAAAATAAAATAAAATGAGTGGATGTCACATTTTGAGCCTTTAACTAGACAAGAGAATAAAATAATTAATATCAATATAAAGTTTTATAAAAATATATAATCTACATTCATGTCTATATGGTGGATGTTGCATTTATAAAAAATTTTGAAACTCATGTTTGAGTTTGAACTTGAAAACTGAAAATAAATTAGAATGCAGAAAATAAAAATCTCTCATCTCAGCACTTGGGCCGAAACTGCTTCACCCGGCCCATTTCCACTCACGCGCGCAGCTCGCCTGGCCCATCTCCACTAAATCCCTTCCGCGCGCACGCCTACCAGCTCGCTGACGATTGGGGCCCATCTGCCATTGTCTCGTGGATCAGCCTCACGATTGTTTAGCCGGGCGCGCAGCGACTTCATGGTGGGGACACCTTGTCAGCTCATCCTTCTCCCTCCTAACAAACCCGCGCACATATCCATCGCTCTGCTCCGCAACAGAAGCCGCCGATCCCGCGCTGGCCCAGCTGTCGTTGATCCGCAGGGATATGCTCCGAGCTTCGGGATAAATACCGCCGGATCCGCGGCCCTCCTCCTTCCCATCGGGTGACTGGCTTCACGTGCGGGATATGCAAGCTCTGGGTGAGTCGTCGCACAGGGAACCAGGGGGAATTGGTGTGGAAGAAAAGCCGTCGGACCGCCGCGCCTCATCTCGTCGCGGGGTATGAAAGAGAGAGCAAGAGAGAAATTGAGAAGGAAACAGAGTGCCACAACCACCCGCGGATTCCGCGCTCGGCACGGCCATCCTTTCCCTGAAGATCTCGCGCGGCTCGGGGTATAAAAAGGAGCCTGGGATTCGCCGTTGACAAGAAGTGTGGCGGGGAGGGAACCACCGCCGTCACCATTGATTCAAACACATACAACCGTTTGGAGCGCGAAGATGGGTCCTAGGGCTTCGTCGGGTGCTCGGGTTCATGCTCGTTGCGGCGCTGGGATCAGAAACCGGCTGGTTATCGGGGAATTCCTCACCGTCGTTCGTGGGCCGCCATGGATCCGCCCCCGCCCGTGGTCGGGGTACCTCGACGTCCTAACTATGGGTAAGTATGCCCTAAACCTGCTCGCCATAGTCTCAGCAACGTGTAGATTCGTTTCAATTGGATGGTGTCCACTGGGTGGAGCTCCTCGCTTGATCTGGCCATGGCCACCGCCGCGGCTTGCCCTGCGCCGCCGCCGTTCCTGGCTGGAGGTGGGGGATCAGGCACGCTGCTGTGGATCTGGCCACGGACGGCCCCGATCTAACCGCGCATACCCCTTCGCTCTATAGAATTTGGGCCGTAGATATGTGATCAAGCGAACAGGATTTGATCATAGTCATTTTTTAATCTGGACCGACGATCTTTAATCCGGTGGTCTCTATTACATACCGGTTCCAGTTAATGTAGATCTAATCCAAAGCGTCGGCTTTAAATCGGACGGCTGTGAATGGCCGATACCCCTTCACTGAGCTTTTATTCATAAGAGCCCTTCCACCTTTACAAAACTAACCCGCCATCCTTTTCTGTTGAAACTAATCGCTGGCAGGTCCCTGGTTTATACAAAGTCACCCCTGGGTTTCTGAAAAATAGCGGCCACAGTCCAATTCACTGGTGAATTGATTTAATTAGATGCGGTATAAAAAAAATAATGTCTTAATCTTGGAAAATTCATAACTTGATGAGTTTAACTCTGATTTGATCTGTTTCAGTTGCGTTAGCTTTGTATAAATATTTACTACGTAGTAACAACATTAATTATACTATGTTGCGTACTTTTATAGTTAGATATTTATTTATCCTATGTCTACTAGATTAACTTTTCTAAACCAAAGCTAACCTATCTATAATTATAATGATTAAAATATGATCTCTAGTCAAGTTATAATTAAGATTAAGGTTGAGTTAATTATTCATAGAATATTCTCTCGTATGGGTTATACTAACTAATTTATAATATAGTTTAATATTTAAATCTCATAGATCTTGCATAAATCATAACTCCTCGACCGTAACTCTGATTTTAGTGGTTCTCGATCCCACGATCTCGTAGCAACGTGTAGATTATTATTATGCAGTTTGATCTTATGTTTGATGTGATGTTCATTTTGCCTATACCATGTTTGTCTGTATTGCTACAACTAGCGTGAGGTCACGTGTCATCAGAAGAGCAAGTTGGTACCTGGAATCTCAAGTGCCAGGCAAGTTGTGCCCTTGATCACTTCTTTTTACCCACTCATGTTCTAATTAATCATAATGATCTGCATAGGTTAATTTTGATGGGACCCAATAGGTTACCCTAGTTTGATTATCTTTATACCTTGTTTACCACTGAACTTTTTGGGTAGTACTTGCTAGTGCTTTATGTGGTTTTGGGTATGAAGATACATTATTCATGATCACACTTTTATTATCTATTTATTATTACTGTTCATGATAAGATCATTATGTTAATTGGAACATGGAGCGACCACCCGGGAAAACAGTGCTACCACAAGGGTTTATGGACGCCCTTGGCTGACTAATTAGGAAAGCTAGTGGAAGACTACCTTACCCGAAAGGGGCAAGGGCAGTAGGGGAGTGGTCAGTGTAGGGAGGTCCTTGAGATGATTTTGCTGCGATGGCGGTCATGCGAGGGATCCCTGCATTGGAGCTTCCTATAAACTGTAGCGGGTTTTCTGAAGCTAGTGGAACTTTGTAAAGGCCTCGTAGTGTTATCCTGCCTCGCCTCCTCGGTAGAGGTGTATGGGAAGTCGCGATCCCTTGGCAGATGGGTAACATGACTTGTGGGTAAAGATGCGCAACATCTGCAGAGTGTAAAACTGGTATACTAGCCGTGCTCACGGTCATGAGCAGCTCGGACCCTCACATGATTAAATTATGGAACTAAATTCAATTTGTCATATGCATTGCATCGCAGGTGAGGTTGTTACTTTTGTTCTACTATTTAATTGGGTTGGTATTTACCTGTACTTAGTAACTGCTAATAAAATTTTTGACCAACTTTAAAAGCAATGCTCAGCTCTAACCATCCTCTTTGGTAAGCCTTACACTTCACGTGAGCTCCCATCTTTGGCGAGTTCATGCACATTATTCCCCACAACTTGTTGAGCGATGAACGTATGTGAGCTCACTCTTGCTGTCTCACACCCCCCACAGGTCAAGAACAGGTACCACAGGATGAGGCGCTTGGAGGATGCTGTGATGTGTTCGTGAGAGATCTAGGTCGTCTCCCAGTCAACTTTGGGTTGCTGGACCGTTGTCTCCTTATAATGTAATTATTTATTTTGATTATTTTGTATAGAACTCCTATTATGTAGTAAAGATGTGACATTCGATCCTGTGCCATGATTCATCATATGTGTTAGACTTGGTCCCAGCACACCTGGTGATTATGTTCGCGCCCGAGCTTTGGACCCCTAAAATCCGGGTTTGACATCATCTCACCCCTCGGGAAGCACCTCCGATACGTACTGCGCCTCCATTTCCCGGCGTCCAACAACGTGGCCGAGTATGAGGCTCTGGTTAACGGGTTGCGCATCGCCATCAAGCTAGGGGTCCGACGCCTCGATGCTCGCGGCGAATCACATCTTGTCATCGACCAAGTCATGAAGAACTCCCATTGCCGCGACCTGAAGATGGAAGCCTACTGCGATGAGGTTCGGCGCCTGGAGGACAAGTTCTACGGTCTCGAGCTCAACCACATCGTCCGATGATACAACGAGACTACAGACGAGCTGGCTAAGATAGCCTCGGGGCGGACAACAGTACCCCCGGACGTCTTCTCCTGAGACCTACATCAACCCTCAGTCAAGACCGACGACACGCCCGAGCCCGAGAAGGTCTCGGCCCTGCCCGAGGTGCCCTCGGCTCGGCCCGAGGCACCCTTGGCCCCCGAGGGTGAGGCACTGCGCGTCGAGGAAGAGCAGAATGGGGTCCCGCCTAATCGAAACTGGCAGACCCCGTACCTGCAATATCTCCACCGAGGATAACTACCCCTCGATAGAGCCGAAGCTCGGCGACTGGTGCGGCGCGCCAAGTCGTTCGTCTTGCTGGGTGACGGGAAGGAGCTCTACCACCACAGCCCCTCAGGCATCCTCCAGCGATGCATATCCATCGCCGAAGGTCAGGAACTATTGCAAGAAATACACTCGGGGGCTTGCGGTCATCACGCAGCGCCTCGAGCCCTTGTTGGAAATGCCTTCCGACAAGGTTTCTACTGGCCAACCACGGTGGCCGACGCCACTAGAATTGTACGCACCTACCAAGGGTGTAAATTCTACGCAAGGCAGACCCACCTGCCCGCTCAGGCTCTGCAGACAATACCCATCACCTGGCCGTTCGCTATGTGGGGTCTGGACCTCTTCGGTCCCTTGCAGAAGGCACCCGAGTGCTACGCGCGCCTGCTGGTCGCCATCGACAAATTCTCCAAGTGGATCGAAGTCAGACCCCTAAACAGCATCAGGTCTGAACAGGCGGTGGCGTTCTTCACCAACATCATCCATCGCTTTGGGGTCCCGAACTCCATCATCACCGACAACGACACCTAGTTCACCGACAGAAAGTTCCTGGACTTCTGCGAGGATCACCACATCCGGGTGGACTGGGCCGCCGTAGCTCACCCCATGATGAATGGGCAAGTAGAGCGTGCCAACGGCATGATTCTGCAAGGACTCAAGCCACGGATCTACAACGACCTCAACAAGTTCGGCAGGCGATGGATGAAGGAACTCCCCTCGGTGGTCTGGAGCCTGAGGACGACGCCAAGCCGAGCCACGGGCTTCACGCCGTTCTTTCTAGTCTATGGGGCCGAGGCTATCTTGCCCACAGACTTAGAATACGGATCCCCGAGGACGAAGGTGTACGACGACCGAAGCAATCGAACCAACCGAGAAGACTCACTGGACCAGCTGGAAGAGGCTCGGGACATGGCCTTACTACACTCGGCGTGGTATCAGCAGTCCCTGCGACGCTACCACGCCCGAGGGTTTCGGTCCCGAGACCTCCAGGTGGGCGACTTGGTGCTTCGGCTACGACAAGACGCCCGAGGGCGCCACAAGCTCACGCCTCCCTGGGAAGGGCCATTCATCATCGCCAAGATTTTGAAGCCCGGAACATACAAGCTGGCCAACAGTCAAGGCGAGGTCTACAGCAACGCTTGGAACATCCGACAGCTACGTTGCTTCTACCCTTAAGATGTTTTCAAGTCATTCATATACCTCGTCTACATACGCCAACAAAGTCTAACCATCAAGGAAGGGTCAGCCTTGCCTCGGCAAAGCCCGACCCTCCCTCGAGGGCTAGAAGGGGGGCACCCCCTCTGCGTTAAAATTTTTCCTCAGAAAAAGTCTTTCTGCCAGAACATCTTTCGTGCTTTTCGACTACTTCGAAAGCGGGATCCTGAAAACGACGGAGTACACGTAAGCAGGCAAGGCCGACCAAGCCGAGGGACTCCTACGCCTCCGGGATACAGATACCTCACTCATCACTTTCTGCGATAAGTAACTCATGCTCGGATAAGCGATCCCGCTGAACGAACAAGTCTTAAACGCTCGAAAACTGTTCTGCCAAAACGATTTTTCGTGCCTTCTCGACTATATCAATAACAGAATCCAACGGATGAGTAAGAGTACACGTAAGCGGCAAGGCCGACCGAGCCGAGGGACTCCTACGCCTCCGAGATAAGGATACCTCACTCATCACCTTCCATGAAAAGTAACTCTCGCTCGGACAAACAATTCTATTATCGACAAATAAGTCCTGATACTCGAAACAAGGGGAAAAGAAACGCAGCTCTACAACACGACGACGGTATGTTTGGGCCTTGGCGGCCGCCAAAAAACATACACACACTACAGATAAACCGTTCCTGCAGGTTCAGACATCAACAGAGGGAGCAGCAGCACCCTCGGCATCGACTCCACCTTCGGCGGAGTCCGACCCAGCCTCGGACGGTGACACGGTCGGAGGATCTCCACCTTGAAGGAACCTGTCAGCACCACGCCTTGGCCATCGTCGCTGGGGTCTCCTCTAGGAACCCGACCCGAGCAGACGGCTCGACCGACCGCTCCGTAGCCTCAGCCAGCTGTCCCCCGAGGACATCAGTTCGGCTCGTGGCCTCGGCAACCTGACTCCGGCGTCGGTCCCGCCAGTGGACGGCCCGGCCAGGCTCCGGCCGATGAAGCTTCTTTTTGAGCCAACTCTGCCCCTGTCCATGCTAACACTGCTGCCTCCGGCTTCGGCTCATCGCAAAGCGGCCGAGGGTTTCTTTAACTAAGCAAGAGAAGCCTCGGGCGGCAAGGCCGACCGAGCTGAGGGACTCATACGCCTCCGGGATACAGAAACCTCACTCGTCACCTTCCGCACGAGGCAACTCACACTTGGTTAAGCGGTTCAGCTAGCCGACAAGGGAGTCCTAGTGCTCGAAATGAGGAAGAAACACGGCTTCACGCCAAAATACATACATGTTCAGGCCCCGACAGCCGCAATGAACAGACACCGGCACTCAAGGTGCCATTACAAACGGAACTCCGGTTCCACCCCCGCAGGTACGAACAACCCCCCACATTGGAGGGCCTGCGGGGCGACAAAACCCCAGGTGGCTCGCCACCGTGCACTCCGGTAGCAGCGACAACGACCTCTGCTCCGGGCGGCCAAACAGCAGCAGCGATGACCTCAGGGCAGACGCTGTTGCGACAAGGCCCTCGCCCACGACCCCACTCAAGGGGCAAGGACAAGCTACCAAGGCCGTGGAGCCAGAGGTCAGTCCGCAGGAGGCACCGACTATCTCATCGGCCAAGAAACCTCTTCCGGCTGCCTCGGTGGGAGGTGGCACCGAAAGCAGCGCCGAAGCCGCTCGGGCCAGAGAGCCAGACATGCGACAGCTGCCAGCGCCACGAACGGCGAACGCCCTTCCCCCTGATCACTGAGGGAAGGAGCGGGCCGCTGCCCGCGCGGAGACAGGCCCCGACTCGGCGCACTCCCCTCCCCAGCACTGATGATGAACATCCTTGGAGCTGAGGGCGGGGCGGAGGTCGCAACCCGGCTCGCTTTTCCGCAACATCAACCTGGTGGTCACCGTCTTGGGTGACCACCGGCGAGGGGATGCAGCCGGGCTGCCTGATGAAAATCCTTGAAGACGAGCGATGGCTGAAAGGTACCAACTTCCGTGAAGTTGCGTTCTTGCAATGACGGCAAGACGAAAGCGATGCGGGCGCTCCCCATCCGGGGGCTCGAAAGGTGGAAGGACGCGATGCATGAGGAAAGTGCGAGGACATGGTTGCCATCCAAAGGGGTCGCCCTCCTTTTAAAGGCGACTCTCCCCACTTGCGTCCTCAGTCATCGCGGACTGAGTCTTCACCAACACGCTCCAAGGTCTTCCCCCTACGACACGGGGGCTGGGTCCCACGCGCCATGCAAGCTGGCCCAAGACAGAAGAGGCCAAACCGCCGCGCGCGATGCGCGTAACTGACCAGCGGTTACAAGCACTCCTCCACTTTCGCCCAGACCGATGGGAGAGAGGGCGGACTGCCATGCAGGCGGCATGCAACCGCACCAAGGCGGTGCACCCTTTCGACTCCGACTTGTCCAGCATGGGGGCCCAGACCCACACGTCATGTAACCGGCACGCCGGTTACTACGTGCGGGAAACTGCACCGCCACTTGCGCCAGTACCGCGCCTTCTCGACTGCGGAACCGGTGCCGCGACTCGAGGCAACCCTGCGCATGGCCCAACAGTGCCAACCGAGCACATCGATCACGGGTCAGTCAGCCGCGGGAGAAGGCGCGATGGTCGATATGGCCAAAAGTGGGCCGACAGTAATGGCGGCGGCAGGCGGGCGGAAGCAGCGGTCAAGTCGTCTGCAGGCTCACATCCTCTCCTGGGACAGCGAGAGAGCCCTCTCCCACGGCGTGAAGACAACGCGCCTGTGTTCCGTTCCTCGAATGGCTCGCGCGCGCACAACGGCTGCCCCGCGAACCACTCGTCCCGTCGCATTAACTCTACGGCAGGACAGGCAGCACCTTTGGCAGGCGAAGCAGGCAACACTTCACCTCCGCCATAATGACCGTGCCAAAAAAGGTGCGCCACGTCGTTCAATTTCGTATCCTTTTCCTCTTCCTCTTTCTCTCTCTTGCTACAGGGACTAGGAAAGGGGATACTCCGAAAGGGATCCTTTTCCGTGAAGGAAGCGGGCCCCGAGCCCTCCTACTGATCAGAGGTTCAAAGGCTGGCCCTTCGGAAGGGTTAAACAGCCGCCTCAGAGCACTCGGGCTCCGCGCCCACTACTGGTCAGAGGTTCGAAGGCTGGCCCCTCGGAAGGGTTCGACAGCCGCCTCAGGCCCCTCGGGCTCCGCGCCCACTACTGGTCAAAGGTTCGAAGGCTGACCCCTCGGAAGGGTTCGACAGCCGCATCAGACCACTCGGGCTCCATGCCCACTACTAATCAGGGGTTCGTAGGCTGGCCCCCGAAGGGTTCGACAGCCGCCTTAGAGCACGCAGAGCGAGGGATGACTCTGGGTACGTCCGATACATGGCCGAGGCTCGGGCTACGCTCCCGAGGTACCCTAGGACATTTCCGAGACTAGGAGGAGCGATTCTGTAACGGAATCCCATCAGAGGGAGGCATCAAGCCCTCGGACCCTATCAAACGGGACCGGGTCCGGCAAATCACCTGCAGGTACTTTTGGAGCGCACCTCTGGGCCACTAGCCGACCCTTATCGAACGGGGCACGTGCGTCCACTCGGATCACCCGTTAGCAACTCACTGGAGACACCATGTTCGGCGCCCTCCGAGGGCAACATGGCGCTTTCCCCCCTCCTCCTTGCGGAAAGGCGACGCAGGGGCGTATGAAAAAAGCTGAGTCAGTCCTTGGCCGTCCTTTCGCTCTGTGCGGAGGCTCGGGGGCTGCTCTCGCAAACCCAGCTCCGGCGAAACCGTGGACAGCGTCAACATACCAGCCCGAGAACTTGGAACCTGACTATGCACCCGGGCTATGGCCAGTTCGCATGAGGGAACAACCAGACCGGCCGAAGCATCACGAAACGCGCTAAGACCTCGAAGGAGTCAAACCACTCCTCCGAGGCCTCGGGGGCTACACCCGGCGGGTGCGCTCGTGCGCACCCCCCGGAACGAAACGCAACCGAGAAAGGCCGGTCCCCTTGCAAAAAAGTGCGACAAAAGCCTCCAAGCGAGTACCAACACTCCCTTCGAGGCTCAGGGGCTACTGTCGGGGACCATAATTAGGGGTACCCCCAAGACTCCTAATCTCAGCTGGTAACTGTCACACCCGGATTTTAGGGGTCCAAAACCCAGGCGCGAACATAATCACCAGATGTGCTGGGACCAAGTCTCACACATATGATGAATCATGGCACAGGATCGAATGTCACAACTTTACTATATAATAGGAGTTTTATACAAAATAAATAAATAATTACATTATAAGGGGACAATGGTCCAGCAACCCAAAGTTGACTGGGAGACGACGGCCTAGACCTCTCACGAACACATCGCCGCATGCTTCATGCGCCTCATCCTGCGGTACCTGTTCTTGACCTGTGGGGGGGTGTGAGACAGCAAGAATGAGCTCACATACGTTCATCGCTCAACAAGTTGTGGGGAATAATGTGTATGAACTCGCCAAAGGTGGGAGCTCACGTGAAGTGTAAGCCTTACCAAAGAGGATGATTAGAGCTGAGCATTGCTTTTAAAGTTGGTCAAAATTTTATTAGCAATTACTAAGTATAAGTAAATACCAACCCGATTAAGTAGTAGAACAGAAGTAACAACCTCACCTACGATGCAATGCATATGACAAATTGAATTTAGTTCCATAAGTTAATCATGTGAGGGTCCAAGCTGCTCATGACCGTGAGCACGGCTAGTATACCAGTTTTACACTCTGTAGAGGTTGCACATCTTTACCCACAAGTCATGTTACCCATCTGCCAAGGGATCGCGACTTCCCATACACCTCTACCGAGGAGGCGAGGCAGGGTAACACTACGAGGCCTTTACAAAGTTCCACTAGCTTCAGAAAACCCGCTACAGTTTATAGGAAGCTCCAATGCAGAGATCCCTTGCCTGACCGCCATCGCAGCAAAATCAACCAAGGACCTCCCTACACTGACCACTCCCCTACTGCCCTTGCCCCTTTCGGGTAAGGTAGTCCTCCACTAGTTTTCCTAATTAATCAGCCAAGGGCGTCCATAAACCCTTGTGGTAGCACTGTTTTCCCGGGTGGTCGCTCCATGTTCCAATTAACATAATGATCTTATCATGAACAGTAATAATAAACAGATAATAACAGTGTGATCATGAATAATGTATCTTCATATCCAAAACCACATAAAGCACTAGCAAGTACTACCCAAAAAGTTCAGTGGTAAACAAGGTATAAAGATAGACAAACTAGGGTAACCTATTGGGTCCCATCAAAATTAACCTATGCAGATCATTATGATTAATTAGAACACGAGTGGGTAAAAAAAGAAGTGATCAAGGACACAACTTGCCTAACACTTGAGATTCCAGGTACCAACTTGCTCTTCAGATGACACGTGACCTCACACTAGTCGTAGCAATACAAACAAACAGTGTATAGGCAAAATTAACATCACACCAAACATAAGAACAAACTGCATAAGAATATTCTACGCGATGATACGAGATCGTGGGTTCGAGGACCATTAAATTCGGAGCTAAAATGAAGAATTTATGGATAGAACGATATTTTAGGCACAATAAATCTAATATATGTTGTATTTAAACGAAACAGGTATTAAATTGAAATATTTGAGTTGATATTAATCACTTTAACAATTATTCGTAATAAGCGTAGGTTACAACTATAAACTAGATTAACTAGATTATCTAGCTAATTAATATTAATTAATCAATTAATTAATTAAAATATGTGGCATAATTAAAACAATGTTATTACTACATACACAAAATTAATATGAACCTAACACAACTTGAACAGATTAGAAATGAATTAATTGACCTAGAAGATATCACATTTTTAATAAATTAGTAGGACTGCACACAAATAGATGACGTGGTATGATTTGATTGGTTAGAACGGAACCATATGAAAAATCGCGGGTACACGGACATGGAGATCTAATATGTAAGATCCAGGTGTGGTCATCATCTACCCCAATCCATCTTTTATTTTAGGAAGGGACAACAACAACGGAAAAAAAAACAAAGAGAAGGCGTGCTCGGCCACCACCATCCTATGGCGTGGAGGGGGAAATGTGCACACGGTGGGTCTTATGCAGGGAGATGGGATGGGACATGGTGCCCACAAGTGGGAGTTGGTCAGGCGTTTGGCTTGGGGTTCCATGGCAGAGCATGATCGGCACATGGTCCCAGCACTCCGGCCCGCAAACGGTGGACTTGACTTGTGCAAAAGCAAGCTGAGTCTAACAAGCAACAAGCAGAGGCTCTCACCAATGATTCGAGGTAGTGGTGAGGCCGGTCTTCAGCGCACGGCGGCATGACGTCGAAGGATGTAGTCAGGCGGTGGAGCAACTCCCTGACGAGAGATTCCCATGGCTTCAGGCTCCCATGTTCAGACGAGGCGACACAAAGATCTCCGTGCGATGATAAAGTATCTACACTAATCGCTGGAACTAGAACGACGATACGGGTATTTATGGCCTCGGGAGCAAATATCCTAGCGGCTCTTTCAGAATTCGGTTGAGGGTATGCTTGGTTTCGAGAACATTTCTGTTACGATTCGCAGGAAAACCCAGCAACCCGACGGCGGGCAGCTGCAGGTAAACGTTTCTCTATTTCTTTCTTATTTTCTGTTTTTAGTTTTATTTTTCTTGTAATCCAAATTTTCAAAAAATAACGAATTAAGTTTTTTTTTAATTCCAAATTTAAATCAGAACTCAACTTATACAAAATTACCATTTTATTTATTTGTATGTTATTTTGTTCACGTAAGCCCATGCTTTTAAGTACGTAATTCATACGCCCACACAAAATAGATATGTTTAGGAAAATAATTTCTAGTATGTAACATTTAATAAGAAATGCTTTAATTTGAACCCTTTTATTGAATACTTATATATATATATATATATATTTTGGAGTGTTTCTAACTACATATTTTATAAAGGAATTTATTTCCTTTATGAATAGACACTTTTATTCTAACATGTGGTGCATATTCCTAAATGAAAATTTACTACATATGTTAATTTAACTTATATAGGGATATTGTATTTAACTTCTTATTTGAAAAGACATGTATTTAAATCATAGAATGAATTTACCCTAAAATAGGATTTTGGGTGCTACAAATTCTACCCCCCTAAAAATATTCTCGTCCTCGAGATTACAAAGAAAAAGGATGTATAAAGGTTTTTCTCCAATAGGTTGTAAAATCAAAAATTGTTGCTCTTTTTCTTTAACATTGATTAGCAGGTGACTAGGAATGCATGAATACTTCCTATGTTTTGGGTAGTAGGTAAGTTTTAGAGAAGGTTGGGATAAGAAAAGCTTAGTGCAAAGAAAGATTCCATCCCAGATGGTGAATCTTGATTCATCTGAAGATCCGATCTTACTCATATCCTTCCTTGTTGAGGTTGACCTTCTTCTTTCCTTCGGTCTTGGTGTGATCATCTGAGTTAGGGAGATATAGTTAAGATAGCTGGGGTATATGGGTAGGTCAAAATCTTGTTTATCGATAGGTTAGAATAGATGGATTATGTAACCTATTAGGAATGCATAGCCGAGTTGGTCTAAGGTACAAATCTAGGTTAAAACATGTTTATAGGAGTAGAGTCTATTTTATTTCACCAATATTAACTAACATACTTAAGTAAGCCACATTCGATTAGCTCCACTTATGGTTAGCCTTTGTTATGTTAGATTGATCTATCACATTAGATCAGATCTAGGTTAGATGGGTATTACTAGTTGAGCCTAGATGAGATCTAATTAACTTGGATTAGATCATGACCATGGTGGGATGAGTAAAGTGATTAGGATAAGATAAATTTATAAGGATAAGATAGAATCTTTTGAGATTAGTTAGATCTATTGGGATAAGATGAAAATCTTTTCGATATGGGACGAATTTATTAAGGTAAGAGGGTATCTTTTAAGATACGATGTACCAATTAAGATAAGAGAGAGCCTTTTAAGGTATGAGGGATCTATATAAAATAGATACACTTTAATGGAGGATAAACCAGGTTGTTTAGTTATCTTATGAATTTTATTATATTTATGCCTATATATGCAGATGTAATTGTGGACATTACTCCACAACTCATCACACTCAATCAAAGATCCAAATCAAACAAGTATCATAAGGACAAGCATTCAAGCATATCAATATTTATGAAAATAGTTTTGATTTTTTTGTTCCTAAGAATAGGTCTCCTATTCCTAAAGGTCACTTTAGGTACGGGATTTCAAAGTGTGAAATCCACATTTGTCTTTTAGAAAGAAAAGATAAGAATAATCAGAGTAACGCGGAAATAGATGAGAGAAGATTAAGAAAAGTTTAGAGAATCAGAGTAGCAAAGGTAAGTAAGTATTGGTTGTCCAGTTCTATCTAGGTTTCGTCCTACAGTCAACATTCCTCTGATACCACTTCTGTCACACTCGGATTTTAGGGGTCCAAAACCCGGGCTCGAACATAATCAACAGATGTGCTGGGACCAAGTCTCACACATATGATGAATCATGGCACAGGATCGAATGTCACAACTTTACTATATAATAGGAGTTTTATACAAAATAAATAAATAATTACATTATAAGGAGACAACGGTCCAGCAACCCAAAGTTGACTGGGAGACGACGGCCTAGACCTCTCACGAACACATCGCTGCATCCTTCATGCGCCTCATCCTGCGGTACCTGTTCTTGACCTGTGGGGGGTGTGAGACAGCAAGAGTGAGCTCACATACGTTCATCGCTCAACAAGTTGTGGGGAATAATGTGTATGAACTCGCCAAAGGTGGGAGCTCATGTGAAGTGTAAGGCTTACCAAAGAGGATGGTTAGAGCTGAGCATTGCTTTTAAAGTTGGTCAAAATTTTATTAGCAATTACTAAGTATAAGTAAATACCAACCCGATTAAGTAGTAGAACAGAAGTAACAACCTCACCTGCGATGCAATGCATATGACAAATTGAATTTAGTTCCATAAGTTAATCATGTGAGGGTCCGAGCTGCTCATGACCGTGAGCATGGCTAGTATACCAGTTTTACACTCTGCAGAGGTTGCGCATCTTTACCCACAAGTCATGTTACCCATCTGCCAAGGGATCGCGACTTCCCATACACCTCTACCGAGGAGGCGAGGCAGGGTAACACTACGAGGCCTTTACAAAGTTCCACTAGCTTTAGAAAACCCGCTACAGTTTATAGGAAGCTCCAATGCAGGGATCCCTTGCCTAACCACCATCGCTGCAAAATCAACCAAGGACCTCCCTACACTGACCACTCCCCTACTGCCCTTGCCCCTTTCGGGTAAGGTAGTCCTCCACTAGCTTTCCTAATTAATCAGCCAAGGGCATTCATAAACCCTTGTGGTAGCACTGTTTTCCCGGGTGGTCGCTCCATGTTCCAATTAACATAATGATCTTATCATGAACAGTAATAATAAACAGATAATAACAGTGTGATCATGAATAATGTATCTTCATACCCAAAACCACATAAAGCACTAGCAAGTACTACCCAAAAAGTTCAGTGGTAAACAAGGTATAAAGATAGACAAACTAGGGTAACCTATTGGGTCCCATCACAATTAACCTATGCAAATCATTATGATTAATTAGAACATGAGTGAGTAAAAAAAGAAGTGATCAAGGACACAACTTGCCTGGCACTTAAGATTCCAGGTACCAACTTGCTCTTCAGATGACACGTGACCTCACACTAGTCGTAGCAATACAAACAAACAGTGTATAGGCAAAATTAACATCACACCAAACATAAGAACAAACTGCATAAGAATATTCTACGCGATGATACGAGATCGTGGGTTCGAGGACCATTAAATTCAGAGCTAAAATGAAGAATTTATGGATAGAACGATATTCGGAGCTAAATGAAGAATTTATTCGGAGCTAAACTGCATAAGAATTTATGTTGCATTTAAACGAAACATGTATTAAATTGAAATATTTGAGTTGATATACTTTGACAATTATTCATAATAAGCGTAGGTTACAACTATAAACTAGATTAACTAGATTATCTAGCTAATTAACATTAATTAATCAATTAATTAATTAAAATATGTGGCATAATTAAAACAATGTTATTACTACATACACAAAATTAATATGAACCTAACATAACTTGAACAGATTAGAAATGAATTAATTGACCTAGAAGATATCACATTTTTAATAAATTAGTAGGACTGCACACAAATAGATGACGTGGTATGATTTGATTGGTTAGAACGGAACCATATGAAAAATCGCGGGTACACGGACATGTAGTCTAACATGTAAGATCCAGGTGTGGTCATCATCTACCCCAATCCATCTTTTATTTTAGGAAGGGACAACAACAACGGAAAAAAAACAAAGAGAAGGCATGCTCGGCCACCACCATCCTATGGCGTGGAGGGGGAAATGTGCACACGGTGGGTCTTATGCAGGGAGATGGGATGGGACATGGCGCCCACAAGTGGGAGTTGGTCAGACGTTTGGCTTGGGGTTCCATGGCAGAGCATGATCGGCACATGGTCCTAGCACTCCGGCCCGCAAACGGTGGACTTGACTTGTGCAAAAGCAAGCTGAGTCTAACAAGCAACAAGCAGAGGCTCTCACCAATGATTCGAGGTAGTGGTGAGGCCGGTCTTCAGCGCATGGCGGCATGACGTCGAAGGATGTAGTCAGGCGGTGGAGCAACTCCCTGACGAGAGATTCCCATGGCTTCGGGCTCCCATGTTCAGACGAGGCGACACAAAGATCCCCGTGCGATGATAAAGTATCTGCACTAATCGCTGGAACTGGAACGACGATACGGGTTTTTATGGCCTCGGGAGCAAATATCCTAGCGGCTCTTTCGGAATTCGGTTGAGGGTATGCTTGGTTTCGAGAAGATTTCTGTTACGATTCCCAGGAAAACCCAGCAACCAGACGGCGGGCAGCTGCAGGTAAACATTTCTCTATTTCTTTCTTATTTTCTGTTTTTAGTTTTATTTTTCTTGTAATCCAAATTTTCAAAAAAATAACGAATTAAGTTTTTTTAATTCCAAATTTAAATCAGAACTCAACTTATACAAAATTACCATTTTATTTATTTGTTTGTTATTTTGTTCACGTAAGCCCATGCTTTTAAGTACGTAATTCATACGCCCACACAAAATAGATATGTTTAGGAAAATAATTTCTAGTATGTAACATTTAATAAGAAATGCTTTAATTTGAACCCTTTTATTGAATACTTATATATATATTCTGGAGTGTTTCTAACTACATATTTTATAAAGGAATTTATTTCCTTTATGAATAGACACTTTTATTCTAACATGTGGTGCATATTCCTAAATGAAAATTTACTACATATGTTAATTTAACTTATATAGGGATATTGTATTTAACTTCTTATTTGAAAAGACATGTATTTAAATCATAAAATGAATTTACCCTAAAATAGGATTTTGGGTGCTACAGTAACCCCCATCAACACAAAGCTGCAAAGGCCCTATAGGCGCGATTCAGGTCAAGGCTCCGTCCACTCAAGGGACACGGTCTCGCCTCGTCCGAGCCCAGCCTCGGGCAAAGGCAGCCGACCCAGGAGGATTCACGTCTCGCCCGAGGGTCCCCTCAAGCAACGGACGCACCTTCGGCTCGCCCGAAGCCCAGGCTTCGCGGAGAAGCAACCTTGGCCAGATCGCCACGCCAACCAACCGTATTGCACGAGCATTTAATGCAAGGATCGACTGACACCTTATCCTGACGCGCGCTTCTCAGTCGACAGGGCTGAAGTGACCGCAGTCACTTCGCCGCTCCACTGACCGACCTGACAGGAAAACAGCACCGCCTGCCCTGCTCCGACTGCTGTGCCACTCGACAGAGTGAGGTTGACAGCAGCTAAGTCCAGCCTCGGGCTCCATAGGAAGCTCCGCCTCGCCCGACCCCAGGGCTCGGACTCAACCTCGACCTCGGACGATGGACTCCGCCTCGCCCAACCCTAGGGCTCGGATTGAACCTCGACCTCAGACGACGGACTCCGCCTCGCCCGACCCCAGGGCTCGGACTCAGCCTCGACCTCGGAAGACGGACTCCACCTCGCCCGACCCCCGGGCCCGGACTCAGCCTCGACCTCGGAGGAGCCTCCGCCTCGCCCGACCTCGAGCTCGGACCGACCACGTCACAGGGGGGCCATCATTACCCTACCCCTAGCTAGCTCAAGCTACGGGGAACAAGACCGGCGTCCCATCCGGCTTGCCCAGGTAAACAAGTATTGATGGCACCCCGCGTGCTCCATGACGATGGCAGCTCTCAGCCCCTTACGGAAGCAAGGAGACGTCAGCAAGGATCCGACAGCCCCAACAACTGTACTTCCACGGGGCTCAAGCACTCCTCCGACGGCCACGACATCACATAAACATGGCGCCAAAACCTCTCCGACAGCCACGACGGCGTGTACTTGGGGCTCTGGCTCCTCTCTGCTAGACACGTTAGCACATTGCTACACCCCCCATTGTACACCTGGGCCCTCTCCTTACGCCTATAAAAGGAAGGTCCAGGGCTCTCGTACGAAAGGGTTGGCCGCGCGAGAGAACGGACCGATGCACAAGGCTCCCCCCTCTCTCTCTCTCCCACGCGAACGCTTGTAACCCCCTACTGCAAGCGCATCCGCCCTGGGCGCAGAACAACACGAAGGTTGCGGTTTTCCCTTACTGTTTTCCCCCCTTTGTGTTCCGTCTCGCGCCGACCCATCTGGGCTGGGACACGCAGCGACAATTTACTCGTCGGTCCAGGGACCCCCCGGGGTCGAAACGCCGACAATAGGCTTTGTGCTTAGCAACCCTACCTGAAAGATGGGCAAGAGGGGGCAACAGTGGTTAGGTGGCAGCTCATGTTAACATGGGGTGGTAGTCTTGGCTAAGTTACCTCACCGAGAGGGCCATCAATACTGACGTGGAAACCTTAGCGGGTGGCTTTGCACTAAGGATATTTTGTGAAAGCCTCATAATGGATCCCTAATCATTCACCTCGGCAGTGTTTACGGGTCCGATCAACCCAGGCTAGATGGGATACATGGCTTGTGGGTAAAGTTTTACCACCTCTACAGAGTGTAAAACTGATATGTCAGCCATGCTCACGGTTAAGAGCAACCTAGACCCTCACATGATAATTAACTTAAAGATGGACAATAAATCGAGATCTGATGATCTACCAATGGTTTGCTTAAGTGATTTCACTTAAGTGCTTTTGATATAATCTTATACCTTTGTTTAATTGGGATACTTGGGATACATACTTATTAGTAAGACAGGTGTTGCTAATAAAATCTTGACTAAATAAAAAGCTTACCGCTTGTCGGCTCCGAACCCCCGCCTGGCCTTGATTAAGGCCTGGGTATTCTCTGTCCCAGAATACCGGGACCCTGCTGTGAGCGGCCGGACCCCACACAGAGGGATCCAGATCCCATCCTAGGGGTCCGGTTTGCGCCCGTGGAGGTTCTGGACCTTACCCGGAGGCCCAGTCTGTATATACAGGGGTCCGACACCTCCGCATGGGGTCTGGGCCCGCTGGTGATGCCCCAGAGTGTGCAGCTCTCTGGACACGCGGCGGTACCAGATCTGACCAGGTGGTGAGGTCGGTGTTGTTGCTGGCCTAGAATAGTCGCCCGACGCTTGGGCGAGTCATGACCTGGTCCCACGTACAACCTTTTTACCACGCGACTAAAGGTAGCCGTGTGGGTACTACATCTTCATACAGTAGTAAGGGGTACCCTAGTTTTAGGGTACCGACACCGCTTATCCATAGCCTACCTTGTTAACTTGCATTAATTTTCCCCCACTTGCTGAGCCCCGACCATAAGTGAGCTCACCCTTGCTAATATTTTGATCAGAGGGTGATGTTGAAGACTTCGGTGATGACGATGATGAGTTTTAAGTCTAATGATGCGCTAGTCACCTTCCTGTGGAAGAGTGCCCATATTTAATTCTGCCCTACTTTGATTATGATACTTGTTAAAGATATAATGATTCAGATGATGTAATAAAGTACTCTACTCTCTTTACGCCTTTATTGCATTGTCTTTTGATATATTACACTTGTGACGTCAACATATGTGTGGGAAATGGATCCTAGCCCATATATGCTATGCATTCGGTTTTGCCCTTAGAGCCGGGTGTGATAGACGTGGTATCAAAGCAATGTTGACTCTAGGTCATTAGATTAGTTAGAAATGGAAAGCCTAGTCTGTTCAAAACATGCTAATTTTGTTCCTACAAAATTATTCTATTAACCTTACCTCTTTAAAATTCAACTGAGTTGACAATTGCTCTTGTAGATGGTTCATACCATTCAAACCACTCAGATCAACACCAACTTCATCCCTCCGCCACGGCAAGTTCCTGTCTACCCAGTGGTAGTCGAGGAAATTCATGTGGATCTCCCTTGTATTCGGTTGGAGAACGGAGTCATTCTGGAAGACAGCTCAGAGGAGTTTCTACCTGCGCCCACCCCATTGGCAGAATCACTGGCCTTCGCAGCTGGATCGTCAGCTTCAGCACCGCCAGCACCAGCAGTCCAAGCCCCTGCTCCCGGAGGCGACGTCCTAGATGACTCTGGTGACGATGATGAAGACAACAAGGAAGAATAATAAGATGACGAAAACCTCAACGATGAAGCCAACAAATAACAATAGGACCACTACAAGGGGTCATGGCTTGTCACTGAACATTATACCCCAATGTTCGAGACAGGGCACTTCCCTAACCTGCTGCAGGATGTTTTGCATGCGTTGGGAACCTACGTCCAACCCCTGTATGAGATAAGGCGAGTGTACGAGCCTCCTTGGGCCTACTACTACATCACTCGCATTCATGTCAGGGTAATGGATGTAGGTGATAGAGGGTTTAGGACTCTGTTAGCACATGAGTCTCTAACGCCGCTATCCACCTACGCTGCTTTGGTCAGCGATGCTGCTAGGCGAACTCTGTGGTCTCTCAGCCACACCTACCGGCAGCAGCTGCACAATACGAAATACATGCATCTTCCTCTGCATATTTGTGGAGAGAACCAAACCAACATTGTTCCAGGTGGAGCAAATGAAGATCGCTTCAACACCTTAGCTGGTGTGGTGGCAGGTCTTAACACCGACCTGGATAGTGCTACCCTAGACCTCTCTAGGGTACACTTGGAGCTGAAGGATGCACATGCAAGGATCGCAGCCCTGGAAGCCCAGCTTGATGGAAGGAATTCCCCGGAAGTTCAAGTCCCCGCTATGGCGTTATCCCTTCCCCGCAAGAGGATCCGCTATGGAGAACCAGGATCCATCACCACGTTGCTTTAGATTTTTTCATTTATGTTGTAATAAGTTAGTTTCCACGGTAGATGAAGAACACTTTTCTATCATTACACTATTAATAATAACAACCATGTGGTGTTGTTTGAAATGTTTGATTTGGATTTTTGCTTGAGTGTGATGGTCTTATGGAATGATGGCCATAAGAGCATATAAAAAACAATAACAATAAACTTAACATTAATAATAAGTTATTCCCCTTAGAATCTTCTCTACTTCTCACTTACCCCGGGAGTGCACTTTCTAACCAAATAGATGGTGAACACTCGATCAGGTCCTAATAACCATCAGAACCAGCGTGGACAACGGTTACCACCACCACCCAATCCCACAATGGATCAGTTCATCGCAGAACAAATGCAACTTTTGCAAGGACTTATAGCTTCGGTACAGCAGATTCAACAGAATCAACAAAACCAGTAGTACCAACAACAACATAGCACACACCCCAAGCTAGAGACAAGCATCAGGACTTCATGAGTCATCATCCGCCTGCTTTCTCACGCAGTACACCCTTTGGATGCTGATGACTGGCTTAAGGTCATTGGAAAGAAGTTAGACATCACCCAGTGCAATGACCGAGAGAAGGTCTTATACGCTTCGGGAAGACTCGAAGGAGCCGTGTCCGATTGGTGGGATGCCTTCACAGCGGCACACACCAATGCTGATGCCATAACCTGGCAGGAGTTCCAAGTGAACTTCCATGCTCGTCATATTCCCTCAGGAATTATGAAGCTTAAGAAGGAGTTCCTTTCCCTCACTCAAGGGAACATGACCGTCAGTGAGTATCATGATCGCTTTACCCAGCTTTCATGTTATGCCCCAGAGGAAGTGGACACCGACAAGAAGCGCCAGGCTTGATTGGACCATTGAACTACCAGCTACAGAGCCACAATTTCCCTAATTTCTAGACTTTGCTGAACAAGGCAATTGGCCTTGAAAGCAAAAGGAAAGAGCTGTCAGATCACAAGAGGAAGTACCAAGGGCAGACCAATAGAAATACCCGGCAAAACAACTCCCAAGGTTCTCAGTTCCGCTCAGGAAACCAGAGTCGGAACAACAACTATCAAGCACAGCGCTCTGGACAACAAAGTCAGAGGAACAATCAATACCAGAACCAGCAGAGAAGCAGCACTTAGACCGATCAAAGGTCTAGTGGGCAACAACAGAATCATCAAGGAAGCATCGTGAACACATCGACCAAGAACAACAATGCAACTACTCCAGTTCAACCCCGGCTGTTTCAAGTGTGGCGAACTTGGCCACTATGCCAACAACCGCCCCAGGCGTAATCCATAGACACCCCAGAAGAACAACAACCAAAATAAGGACCAGAACACACCTTGTCGTGGATCTGCACAGAACAAGACTTCGCAGAACCAGAGTAGAGGAAAAGTCAACTATGTGACAGCAGAATGAGTTCCTGAGGATGCCGACGTGGTGTATGGTATGTTTCTTATTAACTCCATACCTGCATCAGTTTTATTTGATTCTGGAGCATCTCATTCCTTTGTAAAAAAGTCATTCATGGAAAAACATAATATACTAAACTATCCCTTGAATAAGAAACTATTAATTCGATCACCAGGAGGTGAACTTAGAGCCACTCACTCATGCCCTTAGACTAAGATTGAAATTAGAGGCCTAAGTTTTCTAGTAGAGCTGATAATTTTAGAATCAAGTGGAATCGATGTGATACTTGGAATAGACTACTTGAACAAGTATGATGGAGTGATATCTTGTGCTAAGGGGATGGTTACATTAACCAGTCCATAAGGAGAAAGAATTGAAGTCAATGTCAGTATGCTAACAACAACAGAGACAATGGTAAATCAGTTGGAAGAGAAATCTTTGGAGCACATCAGGATAGTGTGCGAATACCCAGACGTATTTCTAGAGGAATTACCAGGTATGCCACCTGATCGTGATATAGAGTTTTCTATTGAACTATTACCCGGAACCGCACCAATTTCAAAAAGAGCTTATCGAATGGATGTCAAAGATTTAATTGAACTGAAGAAACAAATAGAAAAATTACTAGAAAAAAGTTTTATTCACCCTAGTTCATCACCATGGGGAGCCCTAGTTCTATTCGTGAACAAGAAAGATGGTTCAAGAAGAATGTGTGTGGACTACAAAAGTTTGAACAAAGTAATGATTAAGAATAAGTACCCTTTACCTCAGATTGAAGATCTGTTTGATCAGATGAGAGGAGCTATAGTATTCTCAAAGATAGATCTAAGATTAGGCTATCATCAGTTGAAGATTCAGACTGAAGATATATCTAAAACAGCTTTCACCACAAGATATGGACTATATGAGTTTTTAGTCATGTCTTTTGGACTGACTAATGCACTAGCGTACTTTATGAACATGATGAATAAAGTATTCATGGAATACCTTGACCAGTTTGTAATGGTATTCATTGATGACATACTAGTATACTCTCAGAATGAAGAAGCACATGAAGATAAACTGAGATTAGTTCTACAGAAGCTTCACGACAATCAGTTGTATGTGAAATTGTTGAAGTGTGATTTTTGGCTAAAGGAAGTTGCTTCCCTATGTCATATTATCACCAATGGAGGAATCAAGGTAGACCCTGGTAAAATAAGTGAAATACTAAATTGGAAACAACCCACAGATGCGTCCAAGATTAGGAGTTTTCTTGGATTAGCAGGATACTACAGAAGATTTATCGAAGGCTTATCCAAAATAGTGAAACCCCTTACTTCACTATTGGAGAAAGGTAAAGAGTTCAAGTGGGATGAAGCACGTCAGAAATGTTTTGATGAATTAAAGGAAAGGCTAATCACTGCACCAATGTTAATTATGCCTGATATTCATAAAGGATTTGATGTGTATTGCGATGCATCACATCTAGGACTTGGATGCATGCTAATGCAGGAAGGAAAAGTGATTGCCTATGCTTCATGGCAGTTACGGAAGCATGAAAAGAATTACCCTACACATGACTTGGAATTAGCTGCCGTAGTGCACGCTTTGAAGATTTGGAGGCACTACATGATTGGAAACAAGTGTAAAATCTTCATGGATCACAAAAGCTTGAAATACATCTTCACGCAGAAAGAACTCAACCTAAGACAAAGAAGATGGCTTGAGTTAATCAAGGACTATGATTTGGAAATACAATATCACCCATGTAAAGCAAATGTAGTGGCTGATGCTTTGAGCCGTAAAGGTCAAGTGAACATCATCACTACTCATTTGAGATCACAGGAATTGTGCTGGGAGATGGAACAACTCAACCTTGGAATGCTCAATAATATAGAAGCAACAGTTATGGAAGTTGAATCTACTTTAGAAGAAGAGATTCGTAAAGGACAAGAGTCTCATGGGAAAATCAGGGAAATTAAGGCACAAATTAGTTTGGGAAAAGCCCCAGATTTTACCAAAGATGATCAAAGCACAATATGGTTTAAAAAGAGAATCTGTGTACCAAAAATCGAGCACTTACGCCAACTTATCTTAAGAGAATCCCATGATTCTACTTATTCTATTCACCCTGGAAGTACTAAGATGTACCAGGATCTAAAGGAAAAGCATTGGTGGTACGGTTTGAAAAGAGATGTGGGTACTCATGTTGCACTATGCGACGTGTGTTAACGAGTTAAAGCCGAACATCAAAGACCAGCAGGATTGCTACAACCTCTCAAAGTACCGGAATGGAAATGGGAAGAAATCAATATGGATTTCATAGTTGGACTACCCCATACTCGGGATGGCTATGATTCAATGGGTTATAGTGGACAGGTTGACTAAAGTGGCACACTTTATACCTGTTTGTTGGGGGCCTTCTTCGTTGCCGAAGGTCCTTTAAGAAGAAACACTTTCAGAAGATCATCACATAAGCAAATATAGCGTGAAGGTACACGCCGAAGCTACGATCCATGGAGCTTCGGCATAGCGACATGCCTTGAGACGAAGGGCTGCACCGACTTAAAGAGGAAAAGACTGATCAGTCCATGATAATTTGTGTCATGATTGTAACTAGTTATCAAGGACATAAATGTAATTTTGACCGGGCTGCGTCCTATGCCTATAAATAGGTGAACAGTACCCCCATACTGTTCACGCTAACTTTTATTCACTCATGCGTCACGCTTGGACTTTTGCCTTCTGTCAAGCTGAAGGTACAAACGTAATTCAATATTGTTTATGTTTATTCATGATGATGTAATAAAGATATATAAATAATGTCATATGATTATTTATGTTACTTTTCATGTTTCATATGTTTCTTCTTTCATTAATATAAACTGTGATGATGAAGGTACGTCCTTCATGACCTTCGTCTAAAGATCATTATATCCTAAGGTAGATAATGCTTTGAAGGACGAAGGACATTAACCTTTAACATTTCGTGTTGCCTTGTTCTTAACTCATAGCATTTGAGAACAAGTCCCCAACACTGTTGTTGGTCACTTTTTCTCAAATGCTATGAATCAAGAACAAGACAACACGTGTTAATGGTCAAAGACCTTCGTCCTTCAATGTTTTGTCTCCTTTAGGATACAATGATCTTCAGACGAAGGTCATGAAGGACGTACCTTCATCATTTCAGTAAATATGGACATAAACAGGGATATGAAACATAGAGGAAACAAGAATAATCATTTTGAATCATTAGACTATTCATATCTCTATTGTATAACTATAAACAAACATAAACGATATTTGAATTATATTTGTACCTTTGGCTTGATAGAAGGTAGAAAAGCTGGAGTGACGTGTGAGTTATTACAAGTCAACATGAACAGTACGGTGTTACTGTTCATCTATTTATAGGCACATGACGTAGCCTGAGCAAAATTACATTCATGTCCCTAACATTTACTGTTAGGCAAAAGGCAAGCTGTCGAGGACTATGCAGTCTTTTCTCTTTTATGTCAGTTTCATTCTCCACCATAGTCCTTGTGCTAAGTCGAAGATTCTCCAGCCGCAGCTTCAGAGTTGGTTCATTCTTCTCCCCGATCACACTTTTCATACCATGCACACCTTCATCTTAAGGCCGAAGCTTCCTGTGACAGTATACTATACTAGAAAACATGTTAGTCGTGTTTTTGAGGACCTTCGGAAGATGAAGGCCCCCAACAGTAGCCCCTCGCAGTATTAGGGTCTGTTTGGTTGGGCTGTGGCTGTGAAAAAAGTTGTTGTGGGCTGTAAGCTGTGGAAAAAGCTGTTGTAGGCTGTAAGCTGTTAAAAAGCTAAAAACCGTTTGGTGGAAACCACTAAAAGTCATTAAAAAATTCTTCGATATATGTTTTCACAGTTCCATCCGAAAAGCCACTAAAAGCAGGTCTAGAGGTGCTTTCAGATTTGCACTACGAGAAAGTCGGCTTTTAGAAAAAGCCGCTTCCTAGATCCAGCCCTTTGGTTGTCTTTTGGCTTTTAGGGGGCAAAAGCCAAAGCCAAAAGTCAAACCAAACACACCCTTAATTTGTTCTTGTGTCTAACAAATTCAGACTGCGACGTGAACGAAGGCCTTTAGCCGAATGTCTGAAAAAACACCTTCCCTTCGCTAGAATAGCAAAAGTCAATGACAAATGGGGCCCGCCAAGTTGCAATGCACTTAGGCATATAACTAGAAACCGACAGCGACAACATCTGTTGTGCCATTTCAATCGCTTGTGCTATTTTCTCAAGTTTTAATTTTCTTGCTGTCAGATTTCACTTGTTTTGTGAGCTTCGACATTTGTTCAATTGTCCACCAAATGGCTAACGAGAAGAAGATTGTTGATCCTGGCCTGGCTGGTTTTTACGAGGCCATGGAAAAAACAAACACATAGAAGATTACAAACGAGATATTAGCTGATTTGTCTGAAGATTCTGACGATAGTGGAAGCTTTTATATGGAAAGTGAAGACGAAGATGCGGAAAATCGGCCCTAGCAACCAAGTCATACTATCTCAGAAAATCATCCATTAAGCAGAGTCAAATTGACGCTATGAAAGGGAGATATTTCCGAGATATTTCAATTGTGAGAGCTGGAGGAGACAGCGCTGCACCTGCTCCCAAAAAGGATGAGGTGGTTGGTTACAAGAGTTTTATGAAGGCAGGGCTTCGGTTCCCATTAAGCAAATTCCTGGTTTAAGTGCTGAAGACCTTCAAAATTTTCCTTCATCAAATTACCTCTGAAGCCATTATTAGGATGGGGGTTTTTATTTGGGCCGTGAGAAGCAAGGGGCAAGAGCCAAGCGCAAAATGCTTCTGCAACATGCATGAGCTGTTGTACGAGACGAAGGCTACTGGCAAGGAGCAGTATCACTACAACTTTGGTTGTTATGGCTTTGTGCCCT